>OX401996.1:3609067-8609067 GCA_947859395.1 Eupithecia insigniata | reverse complement strand
TTTATAAAGACTGATTTTACAATGCTTCTTAAGTTGTGATAATCATTACTAATTAGAATTAATACAAACGTTTTTTGATTCCTAAAGAGTTTAGAGTTTTATGTTGGAAAAACCAGAGAAGTTCAATCACAGGCTTCGCTGACTTTTCCAACATAAAATTGTGAGTAGACAGTTTCCAAAGCTGTAATAATTATTTAGAATAAGAATGAATACGTAGGTAGAGATAAACCAATCTCAAAATGCACGCTCCTTCCACTAAATGTCATACAATCGGCATGCATTTTAAGAATGGTTTACCTCTACCAACTTTGATAAAAATGTATAGTTAGGTACCTATTGGGTTACATGTTTCAGAAATAATTTATTTTATGTTGAAAAAGCACCGCCTAGAAGTTTGAGGTAGCTAATTAAGTTTTGTTTTTCTTAAGTCTGATTATAATATTTTATGGTTTTATTTGAAGAAAAATTATTATTATGTTGAAAATATATTTTTGTAAGGTTAAATATGGTTGAGGATTGTTAAGTATCTATGAAATATATGGGACTCAGTGAAACTACTAGTTATGATGCTCGCTCGTTTATTACTGAAGACAATACAAGAGGTGGCGCGGTGCACTGCCGCGCGCCTTACAATCCGTAGCTAGGTAGGTACATAAACATCATTCCTCCACCATTATTTATTGAGTGGATCTGTTGACAACAAAATAAACTAACATTACACAAAGTTCACTTATTTTTAACAATACTTTTTATAATCTTTTATGGGGACGCGTCTTGGATGCAAGGGTGTGATTGAGAGCGCTGGCCGATCCTCCGCCAGACACGTGGCGGTTGTGTTAGAACTCTGCGGCTGCGCAGGTACCTCCGGGCTAGCTGCTGCCGGCGCCGCCGTGTCTGCGATCGCGACAGTCTCCCTCGCACACTCTTCCTCGGCACCTTCTGCCCGCTCTTCCCCATTACCATCAAATTCGATGACATCTTCGCTAGGATTAACTCATCAGTTTCTGTCACTGCTGGCTCATAAGGCGCAATAGTTTCTGGAGCTGGTGATGGAAATTGATGGGGCATCTCTGTATTGTTATAATTACCCGATCGTATCAGCTTCTCATTACTACCCGTATACTTAAAAACTTGATCGACATGACGTATACACTCCACTTTTGAATTTACCATAACAACTTTATACATACGATTACCTATTTTTTGTTTAATTATACCTAACTGCCATGACTCTTTCCGCGCACTGTACCAACGGGCCCACACAATATCTTCAATTTCTAATCTACGCTTACAAGGCACTGATTTAGTTCTGTTGTCCGGCTGAAGCAAGATTAAATCCAGGCTAGATTTTAAACTTCTCCCAAACATTAATTTAGCTGGACTTACACCGGTGGTACAGTGTACGCAGTTTCTGTAATTGAAAAGGTGGCCTAATAGTAATTCGTTAATTTGATACAATGGCAGGTTATCTTTTATGACACATTTAAGCATTTTCTTGCAAGTTCGGACCGAATTCTCGGCTTGACCATTACTTGGCGGATGATAAATAGGCGAAGTCATATATTTTATACCATTACTCGAACAAAATGTTTTGAATTCAATTGAATTAATCTTAACATCATTATCAGATAGGTACCAGAACGTTCGGAATACCAAAGGTTGAAAAAATACCTTTTAATTTAGCGATTAATGCCTTCGTAGTCGTACCGTTTTGCATGTGCAGACATTCTAACCATTTACTATAGGAATCTACTAGTACGAGATATAGCCTTTGTCCGACGGTCATATAGTCAATGTGTACCCGCTGCCAGGGCGCGGTAGCGGCGGGCCAAGGTGCGAGGTCACGCGGGGAGGCGGGGCGTGCGCCGGCGCAGGTCGCACACCCGCCTATCCACTGTTCGATGTCGCTATCGATACCTGGCCACCACATTCTACCTCGGGCATTACTTTTAGTTTTAATAATACCTAGATGTGTGTCGTGTAATTCAGGTAGCATATTTTCTCTGAGTGCTGATGGAATAACAACCCTATGTCCTCTAAGTAAACACCCGTTTTCGAATTGCAAGTCTGATTTGCATTGGAAATAGGGCAATACAGATTTACAGGATATTTTACGCGGCCAACGACTAAGCATGTACTTAACAACGGTCTGAATAGTTCTATCGCTTTCGGTCGCCCTTATGATATCGCGACTCGTAGTAGCCGGCGATGTCTCGTCCAAGAATTTAAGCGCAAAATAATTATCAATCTCGCCATCTACCTCTTCGAATGACCTTATCAGCGCAAGTCGTTAACCCTGATTTGCTTATGACATATCCTAGGTAAGTAATGCTCTTCTGAAAGAACTCGCACTTTTCTTTTTGTAGCCGTAGACCTGATTCATTTAATCTACGCAAAACCTCGGTTAGCCGCCATATGTGTGAGTTCCGATCCGGGCCAGTGACACAAATGTCATCAAGCCAGACGCTAACTCCCTCAATTCCAGTCAAGAGAGTCTCCAACGATTTTTGAAAAATCGCCGGCGCGTTCGCTAATCCGTACGCAAGCCTAGTCTGCTTGTTCACATGAGAAACACTTGACTCAATGGCATGACACACTTTTTTTAAATGACCTTTTTTTCCACATTTCTGGCACTTGTAACCTTTATAACGATATTGATCACTGCAATGATTTTCCATTCCGCAAACGGTGCAGCGAGCGGAATCCTTGCGCAATTTGTCAACAATTTGTCCCGCTCTGGACCGGCGTTCGTATCCAGGGCGGTACCGAAGTCACAACACGTTGCGAGACCTCTCAATCGCGCCGCCCACTCCCTTAATGATTCGCCTGATTTTCTGGTAGCTCCAAAAATTTTTGCCTTGTCCACGAATGTGCACTTTTTGGGTTTGAAATGGCCATCGAGTAATCCCACGAGCTGCTGAAAGGTGAGAGCATCAAACTCCTTCGGAAACGCTAAGTTGAGCAGAAGGCGGTAGGTTTCTTCCGTTAGATGCGTCAACAAAATTCCGGTTTTCTGTTCGTCGCTCACACTATTAATCTTCAAATATTGGGTTAATTTGCCTTTATGGATCATCCAATCATTCGATTTATGGTCAAACACGGGCAAATTCCCTAAAAAAGATTTCATTTTCACTATATTCCACGCGTGGGGGTAGACCGAACTCGTTCGCCAGTGAAATATATGGGACTCAGTGAAACGACTAGTTATGATGCTCGCTCGTTTATTACTGAAGACAATACAAGAGGTGGCGCGGTGCACTGCCGCGCGCCTTACAATCCGTAGCTAGGTAGGTACATATACATCAATCTGACATTTCAGTTATGCAGCATAGGCATTTCTTAAGACAAAGGTAGGTATCACTAAATTGAAAAGCAGTAAATGGTTAGAAATGGCTCTTTTATTTAGGTAACGATAACCTGATAACTCATTATTACTAAGTAAGAAAGACGTTTCATAAATTACTAAGTTGAATGGAAGTATCTAGCCAGAAACTTCTTTTCATTGCAGTATAAAGTATTTTCTAGTATATTTTTTACTAAAAAGAAAATATTAATTATTATATTCAATTATTTATTTTTATTAATATTTGCACCTGTATTTCAAAAGATCATACTTTAAATCACGTTTAAGCAAATACAAAATTTTGATATCATTATTTTCTTCGGCACAGCGAATTTTTTAATTGCAAAATTACTAAACAATTTTTTTCTCCGTTTTGGTGTTTAGGTAGAAACGTCTTTTTTTCTTATGACGGCAGTATTATAAAGAGGAAAGCTTTATATGCAAGTATGTTTGTAACGAATTGGCTCATAAAGTACTGGACCGATTTTAAAAATTCTTTCACAATTTGAATGCTACATTATCACTGATTAATATAGACTGTCCTGCATTTATTTTATGTTTATGCCTAAATGTTTAAAAAACAATAGTCCACCCGTGCGAAGCCGGGACGGGCCGCTAGTATTTTATATTTTTCTTTATTGGTCATATATCACAACTTTACATAATAAATATACTACATTGATAACTTATAATGAAGCCAGAAAAGATTTACACCTTATTACTATGTAAGTAAAAGGTTTGGGAGACATAAAGTACTGTATTACATTTAATTTTTTAGATTGAATGGCTTTAGACCCTTAAGCGTAAACAAAATGTGCAAGTATAAGCAGCAGGGCTGGACGTATTAAAGGCTTTTACGTGGTTGACTGGATTCCAGCCCCCCTAGCACGGGGATTGTTGTCTAGGGTAGAATAGAGAAAAATTACGTGACTTTGTCATCGAATGCGTAAATTATTTGAATTAAGTTCCTTAAACTTCAATAATTTACGCAATGTATGGCGATGTGATGTCATTATTATCTATTCTACCCTAGAGAACAATCCCCGTGCTAGGCGCGCGACATGACCTTTGGTTTGTTTCTCTTGTTGATAAAAGAGTGGGACAGCACACAAACGCCTTACAGTCGTAAACAATTCGTTTTCGCAAGTTGAAACCATTTTCTAGTTAAACTAATTTACCATTTTTTTTTTTTTTTTAAATATGGTATTTTACCTTGTATAATGAGTAGGCACATAATAATGGGTAAACAAGACCATTTCTATATATCCTTGCCCAGTTTCATTAAGATCGGTTTAGGTGTGAAAAGGTAACAGACAGGCTGACAGAATTAGTTGCGAATAGGCATGGAACATATCACAAATAGCATGTGATTTATCATATGATATGCATTATCATATATCGCATCTGCTACCTCCCTTCATGTAGCAAGTGAAAAATCACACATAATGAAATCGCATCGTTGTTCGTAAATAATACGGAAATCATAGTAATAACATCGACGTAGAGAGCGAGTGGGTATGAAGACGAATCATTCTAGAGCGGGCGTGTTAGAAAGAACAACCATATTTTGCTGATTCGTCGCCGCTAGGTATAATGTCAAAATATGTACGAGTACGAAGAGCGCAGCGCTACGCGTAGGAGCGGTGACATTGATGATAATTTATGTATGCTAAGAATGAAGTATAATTCATACTTCATTTTTAGCATACGGAACGTATGGCGCTAGGGTAATCTTAGGTATGAAAAATCATTTGCCAGTGAAATATCACATGTGAAATCATTGTGATTTTTTTTATAATATCATTGAATGATAATGATTTAAAAGTAGCAATTATTTCCATGCCTAGTTGCGAATTTATAATAATAGTATAATACATTTTTAGTTCAGTTATTCTCTGTAATATTAGCAGAAACTGTTGTAGCTTTATTTGGTCTAGTTATCGCGGTATCGTTAGGCGAATTTATAGTAAGCATGAGGTTTTTTCCCAATAAAATAAACCTTATTCAGATTCAATCGTTTTATTTCATTAGGCTTACAAAATAAGCATATAACAAGTAAAATTTTGTATCATAAATAGCTATATATATATAGTTATTCTTATCAAATAAGAAATAAGGTGTTATTGATTTTCTCTTCAGTTTAATATTTTGTCCAATATAAAATGAATAACTTACAGAAAAGAACAAGATAAGCTGGAAAAGGGCAAGGCAATTCGGGAAGCGTCGAAACGTGTGGCACTCGGTCCGGACAGCTTGCCGTCAATCTGCTTCTACACGCTACTGAACAGCGGAAATACCGCGCTCTGCACGGATATATGCGACGACTCCACTCTTTTGGCTGTGGGGTTCTGCAACTCTAACATTAAGGTATGGCTAGTAAAAGATCCGTTCAAAGATAGATATTTCTCATTTACAAGCTAGGTACGTAGTCAAACATATCCTTTGTAAAATGGCTTACTACAAAATATCAGGTTATCTAGAGAGAATAAAAAAGGTTGGGACTATTTTGCTCCAACTGGAAAACTAACAACCTAATAAGGTAAAAGTTTCTTGTTCGTTTTTTTACTTTACCATAAAAGGATTGAAGTGAACAAAAAATAAAAGTGATCGCTTTATTTCCTAGTTTTACTGATATAATTGAATTTTGTGACGTGCCCAAAAGCCCTGTAAGAACTTAAGGATGTACTTTTATATTTGATAGGTATTTGAGTTGCGGTGTTCTCCTAACAAACTAGATTCGAAGTTAACCTGCTTATATTCAATTGAGTTCGTCAAACTAAGGCAGTTTGCTTAGTTTAGTTTGGAATGTGATTGAGAATGACGGCATCTCTCATGCTGTCCTGCTCAGTTCATATCCGAGAGGAACAGCATGAGATGACGTCGTTCTCAACCACATTCATTTAGTACGCTGATGTTCCTTATACAAGAAACGTAAGATAAGTAGGTATCAAGATTAATTATTTCGTTTAACTAAATTTAGTCTAGTCTTCATTATACATATTGCATCCTCAGATTATGTTTTTGTAATTTGGTTTTAAAAACGCCAAAGGTTCCAGCACCCATAATTTCTTATGAATGCCTGTTATAGAACTCTACTTGTCGTTTGACGCAAATTATATCTGTCCCCGAGAACAAAACTCGCACGGCCAAGTTTGCAGTTAAGCCCTATTAGATAGTCATAAAACCATGATTAAAACTCAAATCTTGTTTGAAGGTATGGACGTTAACACCTGTAAAACTACGAGGGATGAAATCAGCTGAAAAATTACAAGACATTGAGAGAGAAGCTAGTAAGTTTTACCGTAAACATTTTAACTTTATTTTTGTGCAAATTAGTTCAATTATTTCGTTACAACTCTTTCGTTTGATGGGTCGCACGAGTGTACCGCGTGCATAGCGTGTAAAGGTCCGTTTATATCTGCTGACATTGAGCGTGCCAGGCCAGACACGTACCGTGGCAGACAAATAAATATTATTCAATATAATATATATATCAAAATATAATATAAAAAATATTATAATTTAGTACAGTATGTATTTATTATATCTATCGTAACACGGCCGCACAGACACGAGTCGTGCCTGGCCAGTATTCGCGGAAAGAATATTTTGTCTGCGCGGCTCATGTCTCTACGTGTCTCACCTGCCGGCGGGTGCGTTTCCTTAAGTATCCCAGTGGCGGTGAAGCGCGAGCAGCGTGAGATACTCGGGCCGCATTTCTGGCTATTAAAATTGATAATTTTGAACAGGTGATGTTTTGGTGCGTATGATGGAGGAACGAGATCGTGATACTTTCCGCACGTTGTTCGGACACGCGGGGCCCGTCTACAGAGTGGCGTTCGATCCATTCAAGACGTTGCTTCTCTCCTGCTCAGAAGATTCTACAAGTATGTATCACACTAATATTATAAACTAGATGTGCCCGTGGCCTCGCATATTTTTTTTTTTTTTGCGCGGTACTCAATTTTTATTACCCGACTACGAGAGGGTTATGATTTTGACACCCTATGTATGTATGTAGCCGATTTTTATGTTCCCTCGTAGCGCTGAAACTACTGGTCAGATTTCAACAGCCTCCGACTACCTAAGTATCAAAAGAAAATGATAAGGACAATAGGTGAACGCTGGTTTAAGACTTTTATGTAGTCGGGTTTTAGTTTTTAACTATATTTTTTTAGTTATTCTCCTATTTAGGATGAAGACAAATCCAACAAATCAAAGATCATTAAAATCTGTACCTACAGCCGTTCTTGAGTTATAAGTGGTGTAACTAACACGGCTTTGTTTTATATAGATACATATGTAGATGTGAAAGTAATAAATAAATAAGGCTGGTTAATTCACAGGGTCATTCCATTGTGACGGGTGGGACAATCTAACTCCTTTTTGCTCAAACCTGAAGTATTATCTCCGAAACTACTAGTGCTATCTGTACGAGCTCTAGTTATCAGCTCGCATACTTTCCATTGGAGCCCTCTGCTTCAACACTATCAGTTTTAAAATAATTGAAATAAAAACATAAAAATACAGTCCTAAATTACACAGTTGACCACTGAATCATCTAGCCCCAAGCTAAGCAGAGCTTGTGTTGTGGGTACTAGTAGTAACTACTATTCAATTATACACGCTGCACAGTGTAAAATTTACCCCAATTTTGTTTCATCTTAGTATTATAACGAAAATCAATAGTTTTTATCATCATAAGCACTAGAGTAAAACTCTGGCATGGATAGACAATGTTGTTTTTTTATAAAAAATTGTCAAAGTTACCCAAAACCCACATCATGTAATATACAAAAAAAAATATAAAAAAAAATGGGGCTACTTATTTGAGTTTTATGTATATACAATGGTTAGACACATAATAACAGACCATTAAACAAGTTTTTGACTTTCTACTGTGAATAGATTATTAAATAATAATACTTTTATCATTTTTCTTTTTATTTATATTTTTCCACTTTAATGCCGTATTAGATCGTAATTTCTAAACAAAACGATTGATCAATCAAACCTTTATCTATAGTATTAAAATCATAACCTAATTCCGCGCTATTTAGAAGTTAACAGCAATTTTCTGTTTTCGTTAGGTTCGTTAGGTCGTTATTATTATTTAATAATCTATTCACAGTAGAAAGTCAAAAACTTGTTTGGTAGTCTGTTATTATGTGTCTAACCATTGTATATACTACCTACTACCTTAACTTAAATAAGTAGCCTCATTTTTTTTCTTAAATTTTTTTGTACTTTTCATGATGCGGATTTAGGGTAACTTTGTCATTTTTTTATAAAAAAAAAACTACAATGTCTATCGATGCCAGAGTTTTACTCTAGTACTTATGATGATAAAAACTATTGGTTTTTGTTATAATATTGAGATGAAACAAAATTGGGGTAAATTTTACACTGTGCGCTGTGTAAATTTTAGTTTGACGCTTCAATTCGCTTTCCATGTGGGTTAAAATTTGATTTTGGGAATCAATTATCTAGCTTTATTTCCTTAATTACTTATACTCAACCCGTGGATGTCGTAAAAGCCGACTAAGGGAACCTACCAGAGGAAGGGCAGCAGCTTCCTTCTGAGTATTTTTAAACACCAACACTGCGATCACCAATCCGCCTGCCAAGCGTGGTGATTATGGCAAATCCCCCCCCCCCCCCCCCCCTACATGGGAGACCATCCACACGATGGACCGACGACATCGTAGCGGTCGCAGGGAGTCGATGGATGGAGGCGGCTCAGGACCGCTATTTGTGGCGTCGTACGGGGGAGGCCTATGTCCAGCTGTGGACGTGTATGGGCTGATGATGATTTCCTTATTGGTATTGCTACTTCCAGTTCGGCTGTGGTCTCTCCAGTGCTGGACGTGCCTGGTAGTGTTCCGCGGGCACGGATTCCCCGTGTGGGACGTGCGTTGGTCCCCGCACGGACATTACTTCGCGACAGGCGGACACGACCGCACCGCGCGGCTCTGGACCACGGACCATCATCAGCCACTGAGGATATTCTCCGGACATCTCTCAGATGTTGATGTGAGTTTACATTTATCCACGTCATCTTTTTAACCGACTTAAAACAAAAGAGGAGGTTCTATGTTCGACTGTATAAATAAATAAATAAACTCGCTATTGTACCTATGGAAAATGATCAAATGATGAGGTAACACCAGAAAACAGATTCGTCTTCTCATTCACCGATGGCGATGATTACGTGGGCAAGTGTCACCCACGTCACCATCGTGTCATGGAAGACCATACCTGATATTATTATAGCGCATTCCCATACTGAGTGGAAGGTTGCAAGTTAAAGTCCTGTCTAGATCGTAAATAACTGAGATATAACTAATCAAGTAGATATTATAAATGTCAAAGTTTGTGAGAATGGATGGTTGGATGTAGTGTTCCTCTTTCACGCAAACGGAACTGAACTGATTGGGCTGAAATTTTTGGTATGGGTATAGTTTGGGACCTGGAATAACATTTAGGCAATTTTTTGTCCCGATAAAACGCGGGAAAAGGAAACAGGTGATGTGAACATGTTTTATTATTTCCAGTGTATTCTGTTCCACCCTAACTCCAATTACATCGCCTCTGGGTCCAGTGACCGAACCGTCCGATTGTGGGACTGCCTGACCGGGATGCAAGTGCGCATCATGACAGGACATAAGGTGGGTTGCGTAACTACGAGTTAAGTGAACCAAAACGATTAAAAAAAGTCTAAGGCAATGACCAAAACAACATGACAACCGTAATTTTAGTTCCATAGACGGTCACGCCGCCGTTCACGCAAACGCTCAGCGTAAATTGTGATAATGAAATGGCCTCCCTAATCTGTCATCGATAAAATTAGCTTCAGCGTACTTGTATAATGGAGCTCAGTGCCATGAATTAAATTACATTGGATGGTTTTTTGTGAAGGCCGGTTATGGCCAAGTCTGAAACCACGAGAGATAGAGAAAAGTCGTGAAAAAGTCATGCCCTCGATTTATAAGAAAACAATAACTGCATATTTAGATTTTTTTTGAATCTTTTTACTTATGATGGAAATCGAACCGCAGGTTTTTTTAAAAAGACACCTGTATTATTGAACCAATGGATTCTGTTTCTGATAAGGATCAATCTTTGCAAAGACATGTATTACTCTTATTATAAAAGGAAATAGAATTTTGACGTTTATGGGCTGATAATGGTGAACCATTCAATTTTAAAAGTTATATTCAAACGTGGTCGGACATACACTTGAGAGCAATAAAATCGCACATCCGCACATTTTTACTTAAAAGTTCAATTTTTTTTTTATTTGGAGCTTACAGCAAATTAAAATAAAATTAAATTAAAGTGCATAATCTAGGCATTCGCAGAACTGATAAAGGGTTGACATTTACCTTTAAAAACAACTCATTAGCAACAAAACAATAGACCCCCTTATGTCGCTCGATCCAGGTAAGGCCGGCGGCGGGATTTATCGCAGGTATAAAAGAGTGCATATTGAGGGAATGGTCATCATTTGCATACCAACGTACAGTGTGAAAGGTTCTCTATTGATATTGGCTTCAAACGGAACACGAAAATGGATACTACACCAGAAGTAGCCGCTCAAGTGGTTGCCCTTGTTGAATCGGGGCTTAAGCAAAGTCAAGTGGCTCGACAATTGAGTTTGAGCCGATTTACCGTTCGGCGTGTATACCAGAGGTATCAAGAGACTGGTGGCTACAAACGGCGACAAGGATCGGGCCGTCCCCGTGCTACAACAGAGCGTGATAACCGCTTTCTTATAACGACATCTTTAAGAAATCGTCGTTTGAACGCATTTCAACTGGGCCAACGACTTCAAGAAGTTCGTGAAGTAGAAGTTAGCCGGTGGACAGTCAGAAGACGATTGAGAGAAGGTGGCCTGACTGCACACAGGCCAGCAAACGGGCCGAAATTGACCCCAGCCCACCGAGAAGCCCGCCTTCAGTTCGCTCGAGACCATTTGAATTGGACCGAAGAGCAGTGGAGTGCAGTCCTGTTCTCTGATGAGTGCAGGATGTGCTTGCATGGCAACGACGGACGGGGGAAGGTGTATAGAAGATCGGGAGAACGATTTGCCCAATGCTGCATAACAGAACGTGTCGCCTATGGCGGTGGATCAATCATGTTTTGGGGAGGCATGTCTATGGAAGCAAAAACCGAGCTTGCCTTGATCACCGGACCGAATACTGGTCGCCAATCAAGAGGATTGACATCCATACGATACATTGAGGAAGTACTCGAGAGCCACGTCGTACCTTTTGCTGGGTTTATCGGCGAAAACTTTCTGTTTATGCAAGATAATGCAAGACCGCATACTGCTGGCATAGTGATCGAGTACCTTCAAGAGGTGGATGTGACCGTTATGGAGTGGCCAGCTCGAAGCCCAGACCTCAATCCCATCGAACATCTATGGGACGAGCTGAAAAGAAGAGTTCGAGGCCGAGATGCTCCTCCATCGACTCTACAGGAGCTGCAACAGGCGATCGCAGAGGAATGGGAGGCTATTCCTCAAGACTTTATCAAAAGTCTAGTAACATCAATGAAAACACAGATGGAGTCAGTGATTCAGGCTAGGGGAGGGAACACTCGATATTAATAACAAACTTTAAATTAATTTTATCTTTTAATTTCATAACTTTGACACCAATACTTGAATAAAGAATTTTTTACTAAACATGCATTTTTGTTATTGATCCACAAAAGCATTTTTATGTAATGATTGAAAGACAAATCAGATACCACTGGATAGGTATTAAAATAGACTATGAATCTGCATTACAGAAACATAATATTTTTTGTTTTTTTTTTAGTTATGTCAAAAAATCATGAATGTGCGATTTTTTTGCTCTCAAGTGTAGTTTAAAAAGCGTGAGAAAAAGTACACGAAACTCCATTTCTAACGCGCTGAGCGGGACAAAAAATTACGAAAATTCATTTCTAACGCACGGAGCGGAAGAATAAAATCAAATTACAGCTTCGTTAGTAATCCGTCTCTTTCTGCATTTGGTGAACAATGTAAATTGTTTTCAGTCGTCAGTATACACTCTCTGCTTCTCAATGTGCGGCCGTTGGCTTGCGTCGGGCGGCGGCGGCGGTGAACTGGTGGTGTGGGATATCGCGACGGGCGCGCCCTGCGCCACGCTGCCTCCCGCGCACGCCGCGCCCGCTCATGCGCTCGCCATTAGCAGAGATGGAACCCTCCTAGCCTCAGGTATAGCTATAGAATTCAGACAAGGGGGGTTATGCCATAATCACCATGCTTATCACGTGTACAATCACAGTACACGTGACAAGCATGGTGATTATGGCAGTGGAAGTTTTGAAAATACTCAGAAGGAAGCCAATGCCCTGCCTTTGCTAACTAGGTCCCCTAAGTCGATTCTTATGGCATCCACAAGCTTACTTTGAAGGGTCTATTCTTACGCCGTGACCGCCACGGCTTTACTATTATCATCCTATAGCTAGATAGATCCCAGATGCATCACAATTCTTGTCGGTAAGACCAAGCTGTCGTTAGGTACTACCCAGTGCTGTTTTGTTGTTTATATAAAACCTACTCTTGTAATCCAACAAACCCAAACTCGATGGAGTTACGTTGTTTCGTTGAGAAGTTACTATGGCCACATTCAGTCTCCATCATCAGATCAGCTTGATGATACCATGACATTGTAAAACATGCCCTGTTTACTTTAGAGTGGAGTAACTTACTAGATCATGCAATGTGGATTGCCCAGCATTAATTATTTCTTGTCAAATAAAGACAGTGCTATCAGTTTCACATGGTACTGTCATGTATGGGAGTGATTCGAAAATATATCCTCCATTTCAGGTTCCTTGGACTGCTCTATCAAATTATGGGACTTCACAGCAATAACTGACGAGAGTTTAACTGAGGAAGGTAATCCAGCCAATCAGAAGGAGGATAAGTTTTTGTTACGCTCATTTGCAACAAAGAATTCACCAATAAAGGGATTACATTTCACTAGACGCAACCTTCTTCTCGCATCTGGATCTTATGAAGGAAGTGCGTGATAAAGTAAGCCCTTTTTTAAGATAAGATAATTTAGTAAATAATAAAATAAAAAAGCTGTTTTAAAATTATTTTATTGGATTACCTTACATACATAATAATTACAGTATCTGCAGTAAATAGGACCTTTCAGCAGTTATAAATTGAACAATTAAGTTCAAAATAGAGTCATTGCTGCGGGTAAGCTGTGCCTTCATTGCATGTTTGAAATCTTCCTTCGCTCCTTTGTCAGCACCTCGAGTACCAATTCTTCTCTGTCCTAAATGTTGTTGAGCATTTGGTAGTATATCTAGTACAATATTGTTGTCTTGCTCATTCCATAAAAAGCTCAACTCTTCTAAAATATCTATATGTATAATATATGCAGTGAACAGATGGTAGTGAAATGCCCCTCTCTGTCTGATAACTTCAAGGATGTGAATAAAAACTGACTCCTCTTGAGGCCAACCTAATTGCATCAGTACTAAAAGATGTCCATATGTAATGTCAGCCGTATTTCCTGTGCTTAGTAATATTTTAATGAGTAAAGTGCAAAAATAATGCATAATTGCAACTTTGGTGACTGATAGGAAGTGCAGATGCCTATGTTTCCCTCCTACTATTAGCTCCCCATCTAAAGTCCCTTCAGAACTTGGTAAATGAGGCAAAGCAGCTAAAATACTTTCAACACAAGCTGAATATCTCTTTTGGTTGTAGCTAATGGAGACCTTTATGATGCAAGTTGTGAGCATGATTTCAGGTCCAGATTGAACGTCATCATATCTTCCCCTAAATAGTGACATTTCATCTGTGAATCCATCTGTCCAGGGTTTGGCTTGTAGTTGATTACACAACTTGTTAAACTCTCTTGTAATAACATCATTATTGTGTAAAAGTTCCCAGCAATTTGCAGCCATTTGAAATTGACAAGCTGATATTCCAGTTACTTCAATGTCACCTTTTCTTCTTTTAGATGGAGGTAGGTCTGGGTCCAATAGAGCTTCAATAAGAATGTGATTTCCTTTCAAAGATTTATACTCATACAGTGACTTCAAAAAAAATGTAGTACCACAATATAATAATTGTCGGCAGTCTTCATTGTTTCGGAGTGACATTAACTTCTGAAAATATGCTTCCTTGTTTAGACTGTTACCATAGTTGATGAGAAATGAGTCCCAACCAAGTTGTTTACCCAACAAATCCAAAACCCCATGTAGCCTTAACCATGGATCAGTTATTTCATGGTCTGTCTCATCATAAACATATGAGTTGTAAAAATCAATAGCTTTGACCAACAATCTCTGAAGCAATCTGGGAGATTCTAAGCTGCTCAACAATGGTAATGTCTCCACTACTAATAATCGTGCATATCTGTTGTCATAGAAGAATTTTTCAGTGTTTATCAATGTCTTTACTAAGCTATCAACTCCCAATTGTGGAAACTTTTTAAGTAATAAAACCAACAATTTGCAGTGCTCCATTGTATCATCACTATTCTCTACGCTTGTCTTCAGGATGGTAAGTTGTATGTCTGGGCTTATATTGTCAAACATTTGGCATAAAAAACTGCCTTCTGTAGATCGTAGAGCATTAGCTATAGCCGAAATTTCCGTCAGTAATGCTGGAATGTTTTGTCTTGACAACACTAATGAGCTAAAGCATTCAGCTGCTTCTTCAACATTACCAGACTGTTTTTCCATTAAATAGGCTTCGAACTGAATCTTAAAATTTGTTGGAAATAAGGTTTTTGCAGTTAACATCCATGCTTTAGCGGAGTGAATATTTACTTTATGAGCATCTTTTGCTTTCGAAATTATGTAGTCCTCATCACTCAAAGGACCTTCTATTCCTGGCATTTTTGTTACTTTTAATAAAATGTGTTTACAGTATGATAATGACTCGAATTTATACGAAAAAGAAAATAAATAATAACACAACAAAAACGTCAAGAGTTTTTATTTCAACGGTCTATGACCAAGGTCTATATGGGCGGGCTCATATTGGCTCAACAAACAAATCTTTGTTTGGTCCGACGTCTATCAGTCAACCAACTTTCCACCAACTAATCTTTATTTGTCAGTCTTTACACACTCTAATAGCCCGGCTACACGCTCAAACATTTGTGCATGCAGATTGCACAAACAGTTTGCGCTAGCAAACCTTTGTGCTCTCACCATACCCCCGCAGCTCAAGAAGTCGCGTCGTCGTCAGCGAGACTTAAGCGTTTTATAATAGCCCGGCTACACGCTCAAACATTAGTGCAAACATGCATGCACAAACACAGTTTGCGCAAGCAAGATGGAGCGTGTGGCCGGGCTCAAACCAGTTTGGGCAAGCAAGATGGAGCGTGTGGCCGGGCTCATCTTGCTTGCGCAAACTGGTTTGTGCAATC
This sequence comes from Eupithecia insigniata, assembly GCA_947859395.1. Classification (NCBI taxonomy): domain Eukaryota; kingdom Metazoa; phylum Arthropoda; class Insecta; order Lepidoptera; family Geometridae; genus Eupithecia; species Eupithecia insigniata. The sequence goes on along the minus strand of OX401996.1, from coordinate 8,593,308 downwards.
ATTCATGCACAAATGTTTGAGCGTGTAGCTGGGCTATAAGAGACAAATTGGCAACCAATGACAATAAAACTACTCCGTGTGGCAGCACCAAGGAATTTATATACTAATAACGTAACTGGAAGGCTCACTGATACAAAAACCGCGTTCTGAAAGAGACTGAATACTAAGGAAGTTTGTCTCTTTCTATAAGGACGACCATAATTTATGAATGAAACAGGACAAGACAGGGAATAATCATGATTATTTTTTATTGCTTTTATTCATTCTTTTTAAGTATCCTTTCAAACAAGATTTTTTTAAAATAGCATACCTACCTTTATTATTATAAAGTTAGATATTGAAAATGCGTTTAGTCAGAAACAATTAAAAACGTGCCCATATTGGAACTATCAAGTGTGACGTAAATAGGCCGTTTCTTCTGTATGAGAAAATAGCTCTGAGATATGAAACTTTTTTTGATATAACAGAAAATGTTCGGCGGAGCAACCGGCAGAAGTCACACTTCACTGTCATGCTTTTTGAAATTGCGTTTCTTTTGCGACTAAAAATACCGAAGTGGCAATTCAAACAACACATAGCAAAACCATTTTTTTTTTATAAATAATCAATCATATTACTATTTATTCAGTTAATTACAATCCATAGTAGGTGTAGAAACAAAATAGAACTAGTAAAATTTACAATTGAAACAATTGAGCTACCTACCTGCAGACTGTTGGAAACAATCTAGAGTTATCTAGCTCAACTGATTCATATGGCAATGCTGATGCATTCATGCAATCAATCATACATGACTAAGCAATATAGCCTTGTGCAATTTGTGGCGTAATGTTGCACGAGGTCCGATATTTTTTACCCGACTACCGAAGGACGAAGGTTATGAGTTTGACACCCTATGTATGTATGTATGTATGTAACCGATTTTTATGTTCCCACTTAGCGCTGAAACTACTGGTCCAATTTCAACAAATGAGGTGTTGTATGATTCGTCTTAATAGCCCGTTGGTTATAGGCTATGTGACGTAAGATAAAATGGGGGTCTTACGAGATAGCTGGGTAAGGGTCGAAAATCCCAATGTTAGTAAATATGCTGTGTGTTTCCGAAACCGTTTTTAAAACTTTTGTTAAGTTAACGATTCTCAAGCTATCAGCAAAAAGGTGTTAAACAAATATATATAAATAAAAAACTAATATCCGACTACATAAAAGTCTTAAATAAGCGTTTACCTATTGTCCTTATATTTTTTTTATACTTAGGTAGTTTGAAGCACCCACCACCACCCATATACCTAGGGTACAAGTAGGAATAAAGGCCTCCGACTACCTAAGTATCAAAAGAAAATGATAAGGACAGTAGGTAAACGCAGTAATGTAAAATACAGTAGAATAATGACAAAATTTAAAGTTTTGGTGTATTTACGTGTGAAAAGTGATGCCTTGGGCTTTGTTTTTTATTTTGGACACAAAGTGAACGCACACGAAGGCATTGCTGTAGTCTTGTAGTCAATAAATCACACAAAAATACGTCGTAGCAAGCACGCGCAACACAAACGCTGATGCGCATCGAGATAATATATAGACGTTCTTCAACTAAAAACTTCCCGCAACTTGCTCGATGACCTTGACAGCGACACACAAATAAACCGATAATTATATAATGCACACAAAGAAACAATTCGTTTGATTTGTAATTAGTGTTATAGTTTTTATAATTAGTGACTTATACAGTAAATACTAAACGATAATTAATTTAAAATTAAAATCTATTTATTTCTTTATATCGATATCAATACATAAAATCACCATCCGACTTAAGTACATCACTAATTGAGTAGCGAGTTTGACCTTGACGTGCTTTGTTCAATTCAAACATAGATTTTACACCGCGCAGAGGTGACACAGCTTTTTTACCTACAAAACTTCGTAAGAATTCAATAACTATTTCAAAATTTTTTGATTGCACGTAGAAAAATAAAATAAAATGAATTGTTATGCGTTTAGTTATACATAGACAAGTTAACAATAGTTAAAAATCAACTAAAATATGAAGTCAAATAAATTCGTATCTTGAATACAATAATTTAATTATTGCGTACAAGTACATACTTTCAAGAATTAAGAATGCGCTTTATCGTCTTTAACTGCCACTTTAGTAAATGTCTAGATTTTAACTAATTTCCTAAAAACACCGTCAAGTCTGTCATCCCATCCATCAATCACATATTTTTACCTACAACCGGTATTGAAATGGAACATCTGAATTTTTTAGTCTATGATTATAATGGCGTGTATATTTATGAAGAATTATTTCTATCTGTAGTGGTATTACGATATTTATTTACATAATACAACAACTAATTTCACCTACTCGACTAATAAATTGTTATTTACCTCCAGATTCACACTTAACATAGGATTTTCATATTAATAGGGTAGCTCCATACGCGTCCACGCTGCGTGAACGTCGAAGCCACACTAAAGTAAGGTGTATGGATTGCAGTACAGTTTAGTCGAAGAAAATGAGTGTTCGCATCGCGAAATCTAGTGCGTAGTACATATATATCGATGCTTATGCGATCGTGACCGAGGTGGGTGAACCTAGTGTAACCTAGTTCTAGCCTTCCACTTTCAAAGAGTTAGTGCCCAATCTTCCCTTTTTAGTTTCATCTGTGTATCATGCTAGCGAATGTGTGAAAGGGACACGGCGACTGAAAAGTGAGTCTCTCTCGAGACCGTTCTTCCTTAAATCTAAATTGAATTAAAAAAATAAACTTTTGTAGTTGTGATAAGGTTCAAAATTCTTATTGCACAAAATATCGAGTGAACTTTCCAGTTACGTTATTAGTATATAAATTCCTTGGCCGGCACAGATCAGCGAGCGAGCTTTTGGATCGAAGGGAAATAGAAGAAAACACGAAGAAAATAAGAAAATGGCTGATAAGTAAACACGTGTATTTTACATAAAACTTAAGAAAATAAAACCAACGTAAGACAAGGCAATATGGCTAATAATAATAACGCCTAGCGCCTGTTGATTTATAAAATGAACAAAGAAGAAGCAACAAAAAAATGGATCGAAGCTAGAGATGAAATTAAAATTGACAACTTTGACAACTGAATATGTTGAAAAAGACAAGAAAAGTGAAAGATAATTTTTGACACTGGCAGAATTGCATCAAACTAGTGGATTTAATCCTCTAAGGCATCAAACCACATGCAGAGTATTGCAGAGCCAAAGCTAAAAGAAGAAGAAAAAAGAAAAAAAAAAACAAAATGTTGTAGCTCGTGCTGAGTTTTTATACATATTTATTTAAAATAAAAAGTTATCCTTAATAAAACTAAATTTGTGCCGCTATTTCATGACCAAGACTAGCTGCCAATGCAAAAATTTCAATGAAGTTGTACAAAATGAACGGTGTTCATCGCTACAAGATATATGTTATAGCAGAACTGGCCCCTGAGCATGTTTTAGAGAATATTTTTTCCTATCTTGATCTATGCGATCTTCGAAACTGTGCAGTAGTATGCCAGACATGGTATAGAATAATAGCTGATGAAAACAACGATGTTTGGAGAACACATTGCATGAGGAGATTGGCTGAAGAAGTCATGAAGTCTGATTTGTTATCTTCTGTTAGGACTTATAAGAAAAAACTGAGAGCTTTTCATCATGCCTGGAATTCCCACGATTGCTCCAGAAATATTTACATAAAACCAAATGGTTTTACACTACACAGGTAATGCATATACAGTTTATCATAGACCTATTTATAGCCAAACTAATGCCATAAATCATCTTTAGTCTGGTGAACCTAACATGTTTTTGTTTTTTCAGGAACCCAGTTGCACAGAGCACTGATGCTTGCAGAGGAAAGATTGGTTTTAGATATGGTCGACATTGCTGGGAGGTAATTTGGGAAGGTCCTCTAGGAACTGTAGCAGTAGTTGGATTATCAACTAAAGGGGCCCCACTTCAATGCCAAGGATATGTTGGCCTGCTGGGGTCAGACCAACAGAGTTGGGGATGGAACTTAGTTGATAGTAACTTATTGCATAATGGAGAGACGCAAGGACATTATCCACGTCTAAATAACTGCCCTAAATACCAAGTAAGTTTGAGATTGCTGGTATTTTTACTAAATTGTCAGATACTCTATCTTACTTATTTCTCATGTTTGTTATCTTTTAGGTTGGCGAGCGAATAAAAGTTATTTTAGACTGTGAAAATAAAACATTGTCATTTGAAAGAAACTTTGAATACTTAGGAGTTGCATTCCGAGGTGAGTAAAAGAAATAAATTTTAATATTAATTACTCCGATACTAATGTAAGAACAGATCTGGGTGCATCACTATACATGTGTCTTGTAAAAAAAGAAAAAAACTTTTTTGAATAGACTTATATTAAATGCTATGCCAGAGAGATGCAGTACATTTCCAAATCAAATGATTATTTACACAACATAAGAATATGGAAATAATGAAACTTATGAAAACTGATTTGTGGTTGTAAATTATCTCATCTAATCACCTATATCATTTACAGCGAATTACTTAGTCATGAAATCTTATCATGTTTTTCAATATATTTTTTGTTTTAGGCCTTCCCAACAAGAAACTTTATCCAACTGTTTCAGCTGTATATGGAAACACTGAAGTGTCAATGGTGTACTTGGGACCACCTTTAGATGGCTGATGTTAGTGGATAAGTTGAAAATTACTAGTCAAAACAACAATGTGATAATTATACATTTATTTTATTTAACAAGTGCGAGGAAGATAGAAGCACTGTGTTGCAAAAAACTAAGATAGAAAAAAACACATTTATGTACTACTCTCATAAAGGTGATCAATAAGTACTTGTCATATATAATCATTATTGATATTTTTATATTTCCTTGTGCTTCTATCTCTCAATTGACTTAAATGTAGTAATACTGAAACTTTACTTTTGCTCTTATAGAATTTAATAATCTTCAGGCAAAGGCTTATTATAACTTATAATAGGTTTATATATATTATTATTCTGTTTCTCATTTCCATGATCACGGGCCATATAGTGACCCGGTCCTTTGGGAGGCATGCGTGGAGCCGAAGCCAACAGCACAGAGGCCCTTTATCAGAATTAATCTAAAGGCGAGAGCTACACATAGCGGGTATCATCCTTGGTTGCACAATATGATACACCTGAAGATGATATCCGCCAGGTGTAGAGACTATTGCAAAGGAAAATGAAAATAACAAAGCCATGTTATTGTGGTGAATGGATGAACTGGGTAATTGGGCTATGGGGGAAACTATGGACGCCTGCCATAAACATACTCTCAATACTGTTACAAGCGGCAGACGGTGGCTTGCCGAATGCTGGGTGGGTTCCTCAAAATGTTGGCGTAAATGCCGGTAAAGGAACAACATCGGTGCAAACGACTAAGGGGTGTCGAGAGGTGCGGCCCCGATTTCACCATCACGAAGACACGTGAGCGGGCTTCCTCGTCATTACGCCATTAGACACTTCCACCCCCGAGTCTACATCCTAAGATGCATCTCTCGCGACTCCACTCAGACCGGCCAATGAAGGCAAGCAAAAGGTGGGGATCTGGTTCTCTTGGGGTACAACTCCGCAAGCGGAGACGAGAACCAGGAACTTCCCCGGGAGCACTCGGTATACCCGTGGTGTCACTACTCACCAACAGCTCGCCACAAGCTGCCCTGCAGGTTATATATATTATTATTAATTTTTATTATTAACGTTTATATATATTACATTGTATTGATGATGATGACTTATAATTTATAAGTCTATAGGATTATATGAGCCAGAGTTATTGCATTCTTGAATTCAGTAATCAAAATGAAAATAGTGTTGGATTATTTTAAAAATTAACGAATAATATAATAAAATGTTATTAGTGTAATAGGATTAAAGTTTTTATGTGCTTTGAGTGTGATTGCATAAAGTTAGAAAATGGCTTTTTATTCGTATTGTTAGTCTTAATTTTATATTGTAGTTCAAAAACCTAAAACATTTATTTTGTATAAAACAAGGGTAATACTCGTATTTATCAATATGCCTTCAACGACAATCTAAAGGCGTTTTTCAAGGTTTTAATAGGAAATTAAACCCTATATATCCAAATGTAAGGCACAACTTATCTTTCACTTAAATGTCAAGCGCATTCGCGAACTCGCGCCCTTTGTAACTTAGAAGTGTTGATAGGATTCAAAATCCTATCAAAATCTTCAAACAATTCCCTTTGATACCATTCCAATGTGACTTTCTTGACTCACAGTTACATACATAATCCAAAAAAAAATATATATTGTGAAAATATATTAATTTATTAAATTTTTAGCTGACCATATAACTATATCTTTCCCTACATATTACTTCTGAACCTACAAATTAACAAACAAAGAAAAAAAATATAGGCACTGGTTGAACTTACAAAACCTGTGCCTATATTTTTTTCTTTGTTTGTTAATTTCTAGGTTCAGAAGTATTTATATTTTTTGACATACTACACTATGTAATTTCTGATTTTCCGACTTCGAAAAAGGAGCAGGCTCTAGGTGTGTTCAGCTGTAGTTGTTTTTTACTTTTTGCCTTTTAGTAGAATAGATCCTGAGATGGTCCCATAAAATTTTATTCTCGACGTATTAGAATTTATCCAGCAAAACTTGATATCGAAGTCTTATTTTATGAAGGTACTCGTATGTGATTTTCAGTTTCATTATCTATTGTACCTATAATAATATTGCACTTTGTTGGTTTTTTTTTAATTAGTGGTGTCTGCTGTCTGGAACTAATTGCTCGCATTATTAACACTTCAAAGCCAAAGTCCATTCATCACGTGATGTTTTTGTAGCAACTTTTCGAGCCTCTATTATTAGACGACCCATAATCAGCATGCGAGAAATAAGCTAATAATCTGTGGTCTTACCTCCATTTTATAGTACCTTCCTATCTGGTTTATTAAACTTTTTGATTTTAAACCAGTTTTTTTTTATACTACACCGTCCACGCATTTGTGACATATGTAATGAAAGAATAAAAAATTTCAAACACGTAATCTGTCAGCGCGATAAATATCGAAGCTCTCGTTAGTACCGATATTTTTCAAGACGATAGATTCACATCACTACTCCTTTAGAAGCAGAGTATGAAATATTGCATTCATTCGAAGAAAATAAATGCTTGGAGGGAAGAGTGTCAATTCAGACGTAGCCAAAACTAAACTAATTCGACATCATTAAAAATGATGCCATCCTTTTTATTTCGATCGTCATGAAAGAGACGGCAATATTTTAGTGCTGTCAAATTAGTTAAGTTCTGGTGACATCTGAATTGCCCCCATTGTTTAGGTACCATCTTCGGCTTATTGTCGTACTTACCTAATAAGTTTAGTGTAGGTACGTGCTTCAGATTTATTATTAGTCGCCAGATATATGTATGTAGTAAGTAGTATAATCTAATACATACCTACCTAGCCACGTACAACCTATGTAGGTATATTAATTCACAAAGGTATCTAAAATTAAAAACTATTTTGTAAGTAATAGACAAATTACATAAGTTGTCCTACAGGTATGTACACTAGATACTTATTTTTACAGTGTTTATATAGTGCGGCCAGATTAATTAACATGTTTTAGAACTTGATTTAAACGTCCACATAAAAAAATATGATAACTAAGTTTTAAAGTGTTTTGTTACTTATTCTGGACGCACCATAATGTTGAATCTATTTATTTATCAATAATTAGGTATGTTATAAAGCTACTTGTAGATTGTTTGTAACAGTCTGCAGTGAACTCAATTGTAAATACTTACTAGTTCCAATTTGTTTCTAATTTTCTTTGTTAATAAATTCTGTCAGTATTTGTTAATAATTCATGCATTGTAGTTTTAGCTACATAACCCTATATACATATATGTACCCATAAAAAATATATTTGTTCTAATTAACATTATTGCTCCTATTTGATGGCATACCTATCCATATTAATATTATAATTAGAAGTAACTCTGTCTCTCTGTTACCTTTTCACGCCTAAACGGCTTAAGGGGGCCCTTCCCGGTCCTACCATCGTCAACGCGAGCGTGATTGAAAAGCTTGTTGTTTCATCCAGCGCAATGTTAGAAAAAGAGGCAAAGCGAAAAGAGAGAGAAAGCGCCTGAGCGCTCGGTTGGCATTCGGTTACTTTCGCGAATAGTGCGAAAGTAACCGAATAGTGTGCGAAAATTTCATAAAACTTGTTCCAGGAAATACGTGTTTTTCAGTAAACCTTACAAGTTTGTCAAATAAAACTTTGTCGTTTAGAATCTCCATTATATTTGCAAGGTTTCTATCTTAATATTTTCTTTACTATTACAATTTATGAGTACATTATAGACGCTCAAAGTTCACGTAAAATTTGTGCTAAAACGCAGATTTTGGTGGCTTATACTGAAATTGTTTCTCCAAATTTCGATTTTTTGTTACGATAGAAACCTAGATATAGTGCACAAGATTACCTATTAGTTAAAAGTTTCAAAGAAAGATCTGTTATAGCGCCATAATCACGTACGAGCGTTTGTATGAAAAGTAAGACGGGTTGGCCGCCCTTAACGGAAATTAATGGAATTTGTCAGGGAGGTAAACGGTATTCCCGGGACAATCTACTTGAAGAGAGCATGCGAAGCCGCGGCCAGGAACTAGTATATTATATAGGACAATAATTTTCTATACACACATAAATGCGTAAGTACCCAAATCTGTCATTTTGTTATTTCAAGACTGTATGGGCAACCTTGAAGTGATGAATAAGTCACCATCAAACAAAAGTATTTTGCAAAAAACCCCTAAAAAAGGGTTTTTTGATAGATCGAAAAAAGAACAAAAAGCCTTCGATAAAAAGCCAACGTTGGACGCGGTCACGCATCTAAGTACTGACCGCGCCCAACGTAGTTTAACTTGATATGGACTAGGTATATAGGTAGGTAGGACCTATATTAAGACTACGGCGACCAAATCAAAATTAATTTTAGAGTGCCAAATTTTATAAAATTCTAATCACGATTTGCTGCTGCTTTACTTATATAATTCTTCAGAAATATTTAATACGCTGCTCAATAACACTTAATTTACTTGCCGACAAATTTAGTCAATCTGCCGACCAAAAATTTTTCTTCTTGCGAAATCAATTTTTCGGCTAGCCCAAACAGCTTTATTTTGCTGTCAATTTTAATTAAATGATACCCAAAATCAATTCCTTGTGTCCTAACCGGGGGCACAGATTTTATAATACTTTACCTGGAGGTATTCTAGTTAGGCCAACGGGAAACATTCTACCCGTATTGTTTTTTTTTTGAGAAACGCCTAAGCGCTTTAATGTAGCAATTAGGTACGTAGCTAAGTAAATGCGGACAGAACTGCGGACTACCTGAAGCCAGTCCGTCTGTTTATTAAGCATTTCCAATTGTATTCTCATCACATCCGCATTTTGTATGTACATAAGTATAGTCCCCACAAACACTTAGACAGTCGTTAAGATAGGAAGTTGTAAAAACCACTTTTAACTTACACGAAATATAAAATAAACAAATCATTGTTCATAAGCTAACCAAAATAAAACGATGACAATTATGTAACGAATAATTTACTTTATCATAAATGAACAGATTTTAAAGTCGAACATTTAGTAGACCTGGTGCTGCTATTTATTACCTACTTTAAAATTACATAGTTTATTAAAAATCAACTGATAAGTTTTAAAACACGTCCCAAATTTAATATTCTTTGACCATAATTATTTGTACCTACCTACCTAAAGATGAGCATTTTCTGAGATTCTATAAATACAAATACATAGGTACATAAAAATTAAACCTTTGGTTTATACCTCGTGTGTTCATAAGTCTTGAGACACAGTAAAACTAAAATATTTTTGGAGCTAAGTTGAGTATTCATTTATTGGATATTAAAATTAAAACTACTGACATCTAGATCTGTATTTAAAAATAAATAATTCAAAATGGCCGCCTTTGCATTCAATGCAGGCCTTCAAACGCGTGCGCCATTCATCTATGGCAGCACGAATCTTTTCAATGGGAATCCGTTTCGATTCTTTAATAAGGGCTCGCTTGAGAGAATCCAGGTTTGGGTGAGACTTTCTGCATGCCCTCAGCTCCAATTCCGTCCATAAAGAATAATCCAAAGGATTCAAGTCAGGGCTTGACGAGGGCCAATCTTCGCTCCGAATGAAGCCTGGCAAATTGGCCTCCAGCCAACGTTGGGTAGTCTTAGCTTTATGGGAGGGAGCAGAGTCCTGTTGGAAAACCCAGTATTTTCCAGCGAATAGCGTATTATTTAATGGTTTAACCACCGCTTCCAATATGTCGGTTTGGTAATTTTGTGCCTTCACCTTGACGCCTTGCTGACAAAAATGAAGCGAAGTGACCCCCTCGTAGGAAACACCCCACCAAACCATCACACTTGCTGGATGATGAGTGCGCTGGACATTGCGTACAGATGGCTGGACGTCCTTTGAACTTCTGGCGTAAACCTTATTGTTCTGCCGGTTAAACTTTTCTTCCACCGTGAAGATCTTTTCATCGGTATACAGGATATTTTTTGGATCGTGTCTCTACAATAGGTTCCGACATCGTTCCAGTCGCAATTTACGAAGACGCTCGTTTAGTTCCGACTACATCCCAAACTTTGGATTTCACTAAAAACTTGCATTGGTTTTTTTCCTGCTTGAAACAGTGAAATTACAGTCGCACGCAAATCTTTTGTTGGCGCCATTTTCACGGAGAATGAAACAAATATTCAAATGTATATTTTTTCTGATTCAAAACATTCGAAATTTAAAATTTTAAACGTTTTAAAAAGGTTGCATGAATTACTTTCTTTTTAAATTAATTAAATAAGTTCGTCTCAAAACTTATGAACACACGAGGTATTGTCAGACGCATTTAACTAGATGCCTTTCTTTGGAATAAATAAAGGTAATTGTTACATACACCCAACACAATTTGAACTATGTAGGTCAGGTACTCTAAAGCTACTAAACTACTTAACGAATAGGTATACCTACCTACCTAGCTACATTACGAATATACATACATAGACTGGCCAAGATACCCGAAAGAAGTGGCTTGATTTTAATTGAACATCTATCATCAACAGATAAATAGTTTGATTATTCTGAAGTAGGTACCTACCAACTACCTACATAACCAAGGTACTGACAATTTTTGATTTCGTACTATAAAATGGCTTTAAATATTATGGCATAATCGAAATATCTAATTGAAAAAATATCGTACCATTTGGTACGATATTTTTTGTACCTAAGCTGCAACGCTCGGTGTATGGGTACAATACGATAGCGATGCACATGGCAAATTACTTTCGTCAAATACAAGCACTATATTTACTATGACAAAAATGGTTGAAACATCTTTAAAAATAATAAATATCGTTAATTTTCTGGTCAATTTCCTATTTACTTACTAAAAAATACTAATGCAACATCAGTGAGCCCACATCTTCGTTGCTTCTAATCTTATGCGGACGTAAACAATACCTATCACCTAAAATAACTCACTAACTATTCGATTCATTACTATGTGGGGTTATAATTTGACTTCATGATTATTGTATCATAGATTCACCCTTATATCAATGCTTAAACATTAAATGCTACTTTAATCACTCGAACAAAATGGACGCGATGACATATTAACCGTACAAGATTTTAAATATTAGAGATTCTTCTACTAGGTACCCTGAGAGGGATTACAGCCGCTGTAAATATAAATATTATAATAAAGTGATGTAGCTAAGGCAAGCTAGGCACTAATCAATGTGTTGATGATTGTTAAATTGTTCAACTTGGGTTGGATTAGCATTTAGAAGCATGTCCTGCATGGAGGGCTTTACTTTTGTCAGTGGTAATTTGGTGAGGAACATATCAGATGCATAACAGAAGAACTTGCACAACAGAGGACATAGCAGAGCTTGATGAGTGACCGCGGCGATTCGGTACCAAGGCCCCTCAAATGGATCCAAGATGGCTGGGCACAGCATGTGATTTAAATTTACTTGTGCAGGCTGAAAATAAAAAAATGTTTAATGTATTATCTTCAAATTCAATAATTGTTTATTGTTAGACGTAAAATGTTATTTACATAATTCATGGCCTGCCCTAAATAACTAACAAATAAAATACAATGAACCTAAACTGGTTCACATACTAGCAACCTAATTAGTAAGCAAAAGGTAAGGTATTATGGAACAAAGAGACAATAGGGGTCATTGTTGTAGGTGCTTCGTATATACTTTTATAATTAAACAAATGTACTTAGACAACAGAAAATACATTCAAGCTGTCAAAATTCCAGTTAACTACTAAGTTGGAAGGTATGTATATAAAAAAACGAATAAGTAGGTACTTACTATTGCTATGAACTGCAATATTATAAAATGGTATATCATGTTCAAACTATAACTGACTATCGCCCAGTTGAAATCCCAGACTGGTTCAACATTATATACACCTGTAAAAAAATAAAATCAATTGAGCCAGCTATTAATGTAGCTACACTACACTACCTACTTAAATGTTGTCCAAAGCTAATTTTACCTATGGCTGAATGACCTGAGGCGCGTCTTGGCCTCAATACAATTGAGCTAACTGCAGACTGTTGCAAACAGTCTTTAGGTAGCTCAACTGAACCATAACAATACCAGTCTGGTGTTCCCAAGACGCTGGCTGCATTGCCCTACTGTATGGCAATGCTGATGCCTAACTAATTTAATAATGTCTGGCTAAGTCTTACAATTATCGTGTAATGTCCCACTGTTGGGCAAAGGCCTCGTTTCTTCGGTCTACCCCAATGCCTTATGCTGTTGGGACTCCACTGAGCGGCGATCTGAGCCCACAGGTCTTACTAATATTTCATATTTTTTATACTGACATGATTGTATTGATCAAACTCAAGACAATCATGTTATATAAATATAAGGCTTACCACCAATTCTTAATAAATAATATGGGATCACAAACATCATGCCATGTTGAATCCAGTACAGTGAAGCCTCAGCAAAATTCTGAAATTGTTCATATTAATTAATGGTAGCTATAATATCATACATTAAAAATTACATTCATTATAACCAATGTCTAATTTCAACATCTAAACCAGGGGTGGGTTTTCTTCACCAGTTGATTTCAGTTTTTTAAGGTGCAGTTAGCACTTTATTAAAAATAAAGGTTTTAGTATTTTTACCCAGCTTTTTTAGCAACTTACTGTTCTTGATGCAGTTTCAGGAAACAAAAATGCTAATAGAGGTCCATTCAATAGATATAAATGAATTCTAAAGAGAGATGTTACTTTCTTGCTTGGTGGTGCAGCCAATAAATATATCTGAAAATAAAAATAAAATATTAAAATCCATAAGGAGTGGCTAAAAGTCTGTTACTTAACTAAATACAAAAAATAAAAATACAAACTTGTATTAATGTGGTCACATGGCACGGGTTCAACAAATATATGACAGTGCGAGAGGAGAGTTTAAACCCAATTTCTATACCCCATAGCCAGGTCAATAAGTGTGATAACAACCTCTGGCCACCTCGAAAAGTGTTATTGTATTTTGTTGTCTCTGGTATTTTTAATTTGGGGTAAGTTTTGATCTGAAAAGAAATAAAACTTAATTGTTATTCCCTCATTGTATAAAAAATATATTGAAATACTCTTTTTCAACAGCTTAAAGATATACCTAATGTTTTTTAGAAAGGAAACTATACTTAGGTCAATTTATAATGCAAATCTAATTGGATTGATAGCTATGAAGCCTTTCAAATGTTAACTATTGATTTTTAATAAAGCATATTATTAGTCTAGTGAAAACTTACCAGAGTGTAAATGCTAATCGATACTACAATAATTGTTTCGACGATTTGTCTTCGGGGTGATAGATAATAAGCACATTCCGGTCCGACGTTTCTAGGAACAGATTTATTTACACCAATATATGCCCACTCCCATTCAAACATTTTTTCTAATATTAATATTTTTTCCCTTAAACAAACATTTAGTTTAGCAAATTTTCAACTGAGTTTTTGGAACAGATTTTTGTTATTTATGAACGATAATTCTACTTCTTGGTTCTGCGTCTTGTTTGACTGTATTTAGACCAAAGAGAATACTAAAATAATTTGACGTAAGGCACCGAACTTTAATGTATAGTACAGCTTAATGACGTAAAAGAAGAACCCCCTTTTTAGTTATTTTGAATAATTTGTACGAGGAATTATCAAGGAAACATCACACGGACTGAATCTAAAATAAAATAAAATTCCCGCGACTGACAGTCAAGCAAGCGCAGCGCTCGCTGGCAGTGTGACCACGTTAAATTTCGAAAAAATACCGAGAACAACTCAAAAAAATATTGAAATATCCCAATTAAATTATAAATATCCAATAAAAATAACCATTTTTTAATTATCGTTTTATTCATTAATGAATCCACCAATTGTCACATTTTTGTACCAAATTGTTTGTATTGTTTGTTAATAGTTTTGTAAAGTGTGCAATAAATCATTTTCAATATATCTATCGATCAATATCACAGTAAATGAGGGAATTGTATTTTAAGGTGGTTGGATAAACTTTGACGCGAAATTTAAATTAATTCGTGGTTTTTAAAATGTTCTGCGATCTACATAGAGAAAAACTAGCGTAAAAATAGTTTGCCACAAATCGTAAGCCATTTCCCATGTAACCTAACCAGAATAGCCAGTGCGCTGGGCATATTATTATGCGCAATGATAGGTGCACGTCAATGGGCGCAGTCTATCCCCTTTCTCTCCTCTTGGGCGGCTGACCGGCACGGCCGAGGAGAGTTCCGATGCAGGGCTACGAAGAAGTAAAAAATCATCATCAAAGTATCTACATCCAAACTTTCGCATTTATAATACCTATTAGTTTGATAGTATGAAAAAGCCAACGTGATTTTAATAAAAATGCATGTTCAACTCAATGAAAAGGATTGGTTAAAACTGCTCCA
This sequence comes from Eupithecia insigniata, assembly GCA_947859395.1. Classification (NCBI taxonomy): domain Eukaryota; kingdom Metazoa; phylum Arthropoda; class Insecta; order Lepidoptera; family Geometridae; genus Eupithecia; species Eupithecia insigniata. The sequence continues at coordinate 8,578,251 of OX401996.1, read as the reverse complement.
AAACTATTAGGTACCTACTTACGCAAAACATCCATCTCAAACCCTTTCATAATTTTGGGGGAATTCTCAGATTATCGTAACAACAGTAAAGGTTATAAACACAATGTACGAGAAAATTCATCAATTTGATGCCCGCGAGGACAACATGCTTACGGAGCCACTATAAATAGCCAAAAAATATTGATTTCAAACAATAAATATATTTAAAAAAATACTGGACGAGTTTTTACTCGTTAAAAATACTGAAAAAATATTAAATCACTGAATCTGGTCACACTGGTCACCGCGCCGCCGCCACCGCGCCGCCGCAGGGCGCAAGCACACGGCTCCACTTAACCCCCCACCTCCCCATTCCTTTTGTCGCAGAGCCGCCGTGCTGCCAACCTTCTGCACCAAAGCCTCACCACACTCGCGGCATATAACTCTATACACGCTGAAACATTTGTGCATGCATGATTGCACAAACCAGTTTGCGCAAGCGAGATGACTCCGGACACACGCTCTATCTTGCTTGCACAAACTAGTTTGAGCCCGGCCACACGCTCCGTATTGTTTGCGCAAACTGTGTTTGTGCAATCATGCATGCACAAATGTTTGAGCGTGTAGCCGGGCTATTACGAACCATTTGTCGTGGGACAAAAACTGACTAATTACGGGAACGAGGCGCGAATGCGAAGTGAAGCCGCGACAATTATGCAAATCGGATGCACACTCAAGGTTCGCGACGCGGCTTCGCGCGTACCTGCCTACACTGCCCTCTTCTGAAGATGTACCCTAAACCTAAACCTCGAGAAAACGGCGAGTAAAGTTTGGAGAATAATTTTTCGTGACTGTAAAGATACTATGCAAGTTACCGGTCCTACTAATAAAATAATACTAAATCGTTTTTTCCATAGCAATCCTCTACGAAATTTGTATAAATTACTACGTTAAAGAACTGTAACTGACGTTGCCTTTAACTTCGTTTTTTAGTTACCTACTTTACTTGCCTTTAGCAAAATTAATAGTAGATTGTTTTACAAGGGACTAAACCATCCCATTATATACGAGGTTGTTATACTCCCGAGCGTAGCGAGGAAGGATGACAAGACCGAGTTATAATGGATGGTTTTGGCCCGAGTAAAACACTCTACTTTTCACTTCGATTGCGAGAAAATAAAACAATTCAAAATTAGACAATTTTCAGAAATTTTATTAAAAATTAAAAGCCGCAACGAAACAGTTCGCATTCTACCGTGTAGGGAAGAATCAACCTTCATAAAACATCATTAAGAAGGTTCTATTTAAAAAAAAAAGATTGACGGAGCACCAAGAATTCGAGTTTTTATGTAAGGGAACGAATGCTTTGTACGGGTTGATGATTTTAGACAAAAATTAAAAAGAAAAAATACTTTTTAGCCCGACTTTTACTTTTTACTTTTTAAACTCGAGTTTTAGGCTTGCTAAGCTACACTATTAGGATACACTTTTTGAGCAAGATAAGTGAAAACATAATTTACTGCCTTTACTAGATCTATGATAGTAGGCAGGTATAATTTTTATTGTTTTTATTTTCTTATATTTCCTCCTTACTCAAATGCAGACGATGGCGGTTGAGTAATATTGTTCTTTTAAGTCCAGTCCATCCCAAGGTTGCCTGGAAGAGATCACTCGCTGAAATTTTCGCGTTTTTTTCGATTTATGACAAAAAATCAGAACTACCGGATTTGACGCAAGCTTTGATGTATAAAGTTACGGACTAGGGCACACGGTTTTCGTATTTATGCGCGGCCAAGATACAGACAGACAGACATGATGGAAAAAAATATACAGTTTTGGCGTCAATACTGATATCTTCAATGTAGGTACAGATTTGGACCTGTTACAGTTTTATTACCTTCTAGCTGACCCGTGCCCACTTCGTTGGGCGGTAAACATCAGAAATAACGTGAGTTTCAATTGGTAAACGAATTTTCAAAATCGGCTCAGTAGATTCAGAGATTACCCCCTACAACCTCACAAACATTACTTTTATTTTTATTAATAAAGTATAGTATAGATTTACATAAGGTACCCATACCCATACCCATACCCACCTAGATTTTATTGACTGGACGTCACACAGCTCCACATTTACCTAGGTATATTATGCGCTTCAAAATCTTTTGATAGTACCTACTAGAGAATAGGGCACTACACATCTATTGTCCAGTTCTAAAACTGGAAGGAAGAATCACCAGTCGTCGTAAATCTTCATAATTTCTATCTTGATTCATGGCGTCTCGCAGAGCGCGCAGTCTTCTCTCATTAGTTCTGTTCTGATGTATACCAAACGCTTCGTTTTAATTTTGGCGTAAGCGTCTACCAGAAACGGTTGAACAAATCTCGAAACCTTTGCAGGTGAGCAATACGCCACCACAGAAGATATTTAAGCGAGTACTGAAGAGCATCAAATGTCTGGTGCGTTTCGATAATGCGTTGCAAGCGGTCATCCCAGGTAGGCAGCACAGTGTCCCGCCTGTCACAGTGCTGATCTACCAGGACGACGGCAACATCATTGGTAGCGAGAGCTTTGTACCGGTCGTTTATCGGCGGTAATAACAATTATGTAATACTCGTATTTTATGTCCTTCCTCGTAGTATGAACTTAAATCATGCTAAGTTTCATTCGAATCCATTCAGTAGTTTTAGCGCTTGCGAGGCCGAGAAATTTCACTTCCATCCGTGGGGATGGAAGGGAAATTTCTCGGCCCAAGGGAACCCTTACGAATTCCAGGATAATAAGTGTTACATGTCCTTCCTCGTAGTATGAACTTAAATCATGCCAAGTTTCATTCGAATATATTTAGTAGTTCGGTATTTTCGGAGTTATGCGCGGCCAAGACAGACAGACATGATGGCAAAAATTACATATTTGGCATCAGTATCGATTATAGTGTCCTCCAAAAAAAAAAATCAAAATATCTTCAACGTTCTGTACGTTGAAGATATTTTGATTTTTTTTTGGACCTGTTACAGTTTTATTATATGTATAGATAGTATACATTTATAGATATTTGAATCTATGGACATGGGCATTCGTTATGATCTTTGTCTTAGGTACCCATTGTTCATTTTATGACCCACCTGTCCGGAAACGGTGTTAAGGTCTCTGAGCATCTTGCTAAGGTCTTCCAGCGGCAGCGATTCTGCCATAATGACGTCGGCAAACCGAAAGTGAGTCGGCATTGACATTTCGACTGAGGTCAAGCTTCTGGGACTGACCATCGACAGCAAGCTGACGTTCAATGCTCACACTGCAAATACATGCAGAAAGGCAGGCACTGAAGCTGTCGAGTGCCGCCAGAGGCAGCTGGGGTCTCCATCCCGAAGTGATCAGAGTTATTTACACGGCTGCAGTGGAACCTGAAATGACCTAGGTATGCGGCTAGCGTCTGGGCACCCGCTACCAAGAAACTGCACCCGCTACCAAGAAACTCAATGTGCGCAAGCATCTTAACGCGGTCCAGAGATTCTTTGCCCTAAAGCTTACAAAAGCCACACAGTGTCACTTAACTCGGCATTAGTGCTAGCTGGTATACTCCCATTGGATCTCAGAATCCAGGAGGCAGCTGCCTTGTATGACACCAAACGTGGGGTTCCCCAGCTGATGCTGAGCGATAGAGAAGTCGAAACGATGGCATCATATGATCTGACTCCGCATCCGGCAAAGCATATGAACATTGAATTCATGAACCTGGAGCCATTCCATCCCTGTGGAATAGCGAAGCCGAAATCAAAACCCTCAAACTTAAGCTATCATCTTACTGTACGGTGTACCAGGCGGAACTCTTCGCCATATGTAGAGCCTCGCAAGAGATCATGAAACGCCGGGCGACCAGTTACGGAATCTACAGCGATTCACGTTCAGCCCTAGAGACCTTCACAAATGATTCATCCACTTGCCATAGAAATACGCGTAAACCTTCGAACCATCGCGCTCCAGAACAAGGAAGTTTCCTTGTTTTGGATCAAAGTACACGCAGGGATGGATGGAAACGAGAGGGCCGACGTGCGAGCTAAAGAGGCGGCCCTCAATTCGAGAAGAAAGCCTTGACTATGACTTGTGTTCGGTTTCATTCGTCAAGCGACAAATCCGAGAGGAGTCGCTTGATGTATGGAATCGGAGGTATAGGACAGAAAATACGGCTGCTGTCACAAAACTTTTCTTCCCGGACGCGGTTGACGCTTATAAAATCGTCAGAAAGATAAGCTCAAAAATGTGTTGACAAAGGTGATGACGGGCCACGGTGGGTTTTCCGAATACCTTGCCCAGTTTAAATGTAAGGAAAACCCGTCGTGCATCTGTGAACCCGGCACAGAAGAAACCGTGCAACATATTCTTTTTGACTGCCCTGTTTTCGGTCGCGATAGGTTTGTAGTGACACAGATTAGCATACAGTAAGTACGCGGTGCAATTGTGTTTCAGCAATGTAAGCAAATTTCATTAGCAAGCCGCTGTCACGCCACCGCCGCCAGTCACTACTCACTTCTAAAGCCTCTGAACAATGTACACGTATCCAAATCTTCATACAGTACGCGGTGCAATTGTGTTTCAGCAATGTAAGCAAATTTCATTAGCAAGCCGCTGTCACGCCACAGCCAGTCAGTCACTTCTAAAGCCTCTGATCAATGTACACGTATCCAAATCTTGGATTAGAGATTATCGTAATATTCATGTAATGTATTTGTGTTCTTAATAATAGACCCCATTCACTGTACTCTCTTTTAATTACCAACCACACCCACAGTAATTAAATAATCTAAAGACTTACCTATAGTAACAATAACAACAGGTTTAATTTTAATATCGAAAGTGAACTGGACGTACGAATTACACGCATGAATTACTGATGAGGTATCTACGTCCTAAGTTCCTAAATTATTGTATTAAAATAGCAAATTATTAAGATATGATATATATATATATATATATTAAATTATATAATATAGCATACATAAGTAAAGCTGTTAGAAAATAATAAGTATAGATAGGTACCACCTATACATATAAACAATAGACATAAGATAAATAGAAATATGTAGGTTTAAATGCATTATGGTTACATAAATACTTTTTTTCTGGGGTAGCTGTGAAACTGTACACACGTTTTCAAAACATCTTTTTATTTTAAAAATATAAATAATACCTAATTGTTAAATATTAATGCATAAAATTAATCAATAGATAAACCCACCTGCCAGACAGTGTTTTCCACTCAAAACATAAACTCTACACTACATTACAAGTTTTTACTAGTCACAGTCCTTTGTGTTTCTACAACAAGATGGAGGATATTAGAAACACTATGTCCGATTTGGCACAATCCTTTGCTCTGAGGATGGAACAGTTCGAGAGTGGGCTACCCAGGAGTCCCACACCTTCCACTGTGGCCAGTTTGTCAGCGGACTACTTGGAGTTCAAGTCCTTTGTCACTGGGGCACTACGGGCACTGCAAACACAGATCGAGTTCATGGCAAGGGAACTGGATAATCTGGAGATGAGAGGCCGTCGAAAAATACTGCTTCTTCATGGAGTAACCGAGCAGCAAAATGAAGACTTGCCGGAGGTGGTTGCCAAGACCTTGGTGGAGCGGGTGAAGCTGCCTGGTATTGCTGCATGTGACATCAGCCGTTGCCACAGAATGGGTCGTGCGGCAGTTCCAGATCGCCCTCGGCCTATAATCTTCAAGCTACGAGACTTGTCACTCCGTAGTAAGGTTTGGGCAGCGAAGACTTCACTCAAGGGCTCGGGAATAACCATGTCAGAGTTCCTAACTAAGGTCAGGCATGATACATTCATGCTAGCTCGCGAACGCTTCGGCATCTCTAAATGTTGGACGATGGATGGGAGCGTCTACGTCATGGGATCCGACGGCAAACGGCATAGAGTTCGCTGTCCTGAAGATCTCAACTCTATAGGGCCCGGAGCATCCGGAAGCGCACAGGCTGCATCTCTGAAGCTGACTGTGCCTGGGCCACGGGCGTCTAGGGCAAAGCGTGCTGCGGCGTCGTCGTCAAGGAAGACATAGACTCCGTTATTGACTCGTAGTGCTGTGTGGCCATCAACGAAGGTTCAGGTACTTATAGATGTCTATTTTCTCTCCATTTCTGAACGATTCTTGTCCAACCCTCACTAAATTTTGTAGTAATTTTTTTTATCTTTGTTCTTCTTCTTCTTTTAGCTTTGGCTCTGCATCTGGATTGATGCAATTCTGCCAGTGTCAGTAAGGTATGAATTGCGCATTTAGGAACAATAGATAAAAAATTATTTTTGTTTTTCAATCAATCTTAGTGACACATTGACATTTCCGTGTTACTTCTTCTTCTTGTGCTTTGAATACTTGCCTTCATTCTCTCTATAGTTGATGGCCACACAGAATAGTAAGTACGACCGCAAATAATGTTAAAATTTTATGGTCTTACTATGTTTCCTTTTAGGTTATTACTGTTTTGTTGATTGTTTTCCTGTTATATTTTGTGGTTTTACAAACTAGAGTTCTTGTTCTTGTTATGGTATCAATGTAATCTTACTAGACACAACTGGCAGATGGATAGTTAGTTGTGTACCTATTTGTAAATTGTAGAATTTTTGTATGTATTTTATAATAATTTAATTTATTTTATTACTTATATTTTTTTTACATATTTTGGCTTATCATTAATGTCGCTCAGTGATACTAATTCTGACAGCGATGAATTTGTGTCTCTTTCTGATACTGGTTCTGGTGGTGACGATAGCTTCTGTAGTCTTCCTTCTCTTTCCGACTCAATCTCTTCTTTCTTCTCTGACGTTCCAATGAATTTTAATGTCCTTCACATTAATGCTCAGAGTATCCCTCAACACTATCCCGACTTACTTGCTTCTTTTGAACATAAAAACATTCACGCTCTGCTGGTTTCCGAATCGTGGCTAAAGCCCTGCCTTTCTTCTTCTTCATATGCTCTTCCAGGTTTCAAACTTATAAGAAACGATCGTGTTGGATCAGGTGGTGGGGGGGTTGCTATATATCTCCGAACACATATTTCTTTCAATATAGTAAGTATGTCAGCACAGCCACCACCCTCCAAAGCGGGAGAACATCTTTTCATTGAGGCCGATCTCCGGCATGCAAAGGTGCTACTAGGTGTATTTTATTGTCCTTCTTCCAAAATAAACTTCTTTCTTTCATTTGAAACACTCCTCGAAAATCTGGCTCTTTCTTACGATCACTTCATAATTATGGGTGACTTCAACACCTGCTTACTCAAGAAAGACAGTCGGTCCACTACACTTGAAACCCTTGTAAGTGGGTGCAATATGTCAATTCTTCCTTTAAATGCTACTCATTTCTTCCCGAACTCTTCTCCCTCTCTACTTGACCTCATCATAGTTTCATCTCCTGCTCATGTGGCCAGGCATGGTCAATGTGAAGCAGGAGCTTTCTCTTACCACGACATGTTGTATATGTCATACAAAATTCGCCCTCCTAAGCCCAAACCCGAGGTTCTTCTGCAAAGAAATTTTAGTGGCATTAATATGGAGAAACTACGACTTGATGCGGAAGGTATAGATTGGTCTGAGCTCTATGATGCTGCGGACGTAAATGTAAAAGTAGAGATATTTAATAGTGTCATTACCAATCTCTATGACAAGCATGCCCCGCTCAGGAAGATAAGGCTCAAGCACCTTCCTGCGCCTTGGATCACACCTGAGTTAAAAGCGCTTATGCGTCAGAAATGCGTAGCCAAATCAAAACTGAAGCGTAAACCTACCGAATTTAATAAACAAAGATATATAGATCGCCGGAATCACTGCAATAGAGCGTGTCGTGACGCGCAACGCCGCTATATCCATACTTCAGTAGAGAACTCTGACCCTGCCAAGGTTTGGAAGTTCTTACGGTCTCTGGGAATCGGAAAATCAAAAGAACGTACAAAAATCCCTCCACAATTTAATCTCAATTCTCTTAACAAACACTTTACCTCTATATCAGATTTCGATATCCAACTGAAATCGAAAACTTTGTTTCATCTTTCTTCTACACCGATTCCTGGCTACTCACCTTTTCATTTTAATCAGTTCACGGACTGTGACGTTAAGAGAGCTGTTACATCGATTTCTTCTAAGGCTGTTGGCAACGATAGTATTAGTCGAAACATGATAACCCCTATTCTTGTCCAAATAGCTCCCGCTATTAAACACATCCTGAACTCCTCGATATCCACTGGTTTATTCCCATCTGTCTGGAAAGAAGCTCTAGTAACTCCTCTCCCTAAAAAATCCAAGCCTATTGGCTTCTCTGATTTCCGTCCTATATCTATTCTTCCTTTCCTGTCCAAAGTCTTAGAACGCCTTGTCCACCAGCAATTAAGCACATTCCTCTCCATGAATAATCTCCTAAATCCTTTCCAGTCTGGTTTTCGCCCAGGCCACAGCACAGTGTCCGCGCTAGTAAAAATTACAGACGACATCCGCTCTGGCATGGAAGATGGAAAAGTAACTGTTCTTTGCTTACTAGATTTTAGCAATGCTTTTAACAATGTGGATTTTGAAATTCTAGTTGCAATATTATGCTCTCTCAACGTATCTCCAGCAGTGGCTGATTGGTTTCGCAGTTACTTGCATGGGCGTCGGCAGCGTATTCGCATTGATGATGAGTGCTCGTCTTGGTGCGACATGTCTGCTGGCGTTCCACAGGGTGGCGTTCTTTCACCTCTTCTTTTTGCTATGTTCATAAATTCTATATCTCAAAACATAACTTCATCGTACCACCTCTATGCAGATGATCTCCAAATATACACGCAGGCTACGGTAGATCAGCTATCGTGTGCTATTGCCGCCATTAACGAAGACCTAGGTCGTATCCTGGACTGGAGCAACAGCTTTGGTCTAAAAGTCAACCCTTCAAAAACGCAAGTGATCACAGTAGGAAGCTCTCGAATGATAGGTCGGATAAATTGGGGTACTCTACCAACTGTGGTCTTTGATGGGACCCCTGTTGGGCAAAGCAAAACGGTGAAAAATTTAGGTATCCTCATCGATAGAAATCTGTCGTGGGGACCGCAGATATCTGAAATCAGCCGTAGGATGTTTGCTTCAGCAGGTTCCCTTCGAAGGCTGCGTAACTTTCTACCTATTGCCACTAAAATCTCTCTTGCACAATCTCTTCTCCTTCCAGTTCTTGATTACGCCGATTCGGCCTTTCTTGATCTAACTGAGCAACAGTTAGACAAACTTGAGCGCCTGCAGAATGTCGGGATAAGGTTCATATTTGGCTTGCGCAAGTATGACCATGTTTCGGAATTTCGCAGGAAGCTCAAGTGGTTACCTATACGGCTTCGCCGAAATTCTCATATTCTCTCTCTTCTCTTTAATATCTTGTTTTACGCCTCTGCACCACCTTATCTCAAAGAGCTTTTTACCTTTCTCCATCATTCGCACGCTCTTTCTCTGCGCTCTTCTGAAACTTTTATACTTCAAGTACCTGTTCACTCTACTTCTTTCTTCGCCCATTCCTTTACTACCCGGGCTGTACAACTATGGAACGCATTGCCAGTCTCAGTGAGGCGAGCAAAGTCGCTACCACTATTCAAAACCATGGTGAAGGAGCACTATTTAGGCTGTTGTCATTGAACGCATACCTGTGTCCCTATGTATATAAGTAAATGTATATATATATATATATAAATTTATATATGTAGTTTATTTTAGGCATAATATTTATTATGAGTATTTTTATTTATTAAATCTATACAAGCACACAGATCCCCTAGTACTATCCAACAATCCTATCCATCCACGGTTGTCTGGTAGAGATCGCTCTCGAGCGATAAGACCGCCACTTGTAACTTAGTTTTAAAATTGTCTTTTTTGTATTTGTGTTTCTTATCAATAAGTGTGCAATAAAGAATTTTCTATCTATCTTCTAAAGTCTCTGATGATCATGTTAGAGGAATAAGAAAAAAACCGAAGGTGACTGATCGCCATTGTATTGATGCCATAACAAGGAATTTATATACTCTCGTACCTACTAACTAGTATATATTCCTTATGCCATATCCATCCTAGCCTCGGACGAAGTATTAGAGGATACCGCCTGATACAGTTGAACGCATGTCCGTTTTTGTTAGTGTGCTGTTGCAGATTTGTAATAGTGTGCGTGACTAGAGATGTGACTTCGCTGTCAAGCCGAACTCGTTTCGGCCCAAACTAGTCCGAATCAGGAAAATATTTTTTATGCCGATTTCATTCCTGATTCGTCCCATATTTCCTCCGCTGTCTGTCTCTCTGTCGATCTATCGAGGTTTATTGTATACCAAGATTCGTAAAAGGTAACCTGCATTTTTGTGTGTATTCCATTTACCGATATAATAACATATTATCAAAATAAATATTAAAATTAAAGGGAGCTCCACAAAAACATGGTTTTTGACCTTTTTTTGCTCCATTCACGCGATGCAAAAATCTAAAAAAGGGGTTAGGATTCGCTCCGCTTTCCGTTGCCTTAGTTTCTTTGTCATTTTGGGCAATTGCCGCTATAAAACCTGAAATTTCTTGCTAATCCTTATTTACCAACTTCTGCGTGAACGCAATAAAAAAATATTAAAAGTGATTACTTATAGTTTATGTATCTACATATGTATTTTGCACGCCGAATTAATCCACCTTCTCTGCTCCAATTTTTTCGGCCAGTTATAACCGGGGTCTCTTTAAGACAAGAGTGAATAGGTGTCTTCCGGTGGATACACAGGTACGTACATACTCGATAAACTTGCTTGATCTCGAGCAAGTACGAACGTGTGAACCATGCAAGACTCAAGACAAATTCTCGAAGCCACCAAAGTATTCGATTCGAACAAGATTCAAAAGTTCATAATTCTTGCTCGATGTTTGAAGCAAAAATGTTTGTACGTGTAGCAACGCGGTCGAGCATGTTAGTCGTGATTGATATTTTTGTGAATGTTAGTGCGCAGCTATAATGTCGGACATTCGTTCATTTTCTCGAGATTTTGTGGAAAAATTTATGAATTAATTAAATTATTCATTTATTTAATCAATAATTTTTATTAATTCACAAATTTTAATTCAGCAAATAATACAGCGTAAGGCATCGCGGTAGACGATGGCGCGATGAACTAGACACCTTCGATAGAACGTGGGCCCAACTGGCTCAGAGTCCTAATTTATGGTAAGATTTGCCCAACAATGGGACATGCTCGATGCTCGGATGAAACGTGCTCATTGCTCACTGAGCATGTACTTACGTGTATACCCACCATTCTAGACCTTCCTGATACACCGTCGGCCAAATCGTCACTTTCCATTAGGTGAGATTGTGGTCAAAGAAGGCCTATCAACGTGATAAGACTTATAATTGTATATATGTTGTGTTTGCCCAAAATTTTACATCGATGTCGATGTCATTTTGTAAGACTAAGAATAAAATTTTGCAATATAATATATATATATAATTAAAAAAGGACAATAAATAGAGAAGAAGACACCTTACAATATTATTATATAGCTAAATGCGCGTGGCTTTGCCTGCATTGATTTAACGTTGCATTTTGAATGATGTATACATAGATATACCTACTGTTAATTTTAGGCATATTGTATACTGTTCGTGCCTTAGTAAACGAGCACCCTACGAAAAATGTATAGCTAAAATCAAATTATTTAACTTTTGGAACGAAAACTTCCGAAAAAACCGCGTGAAAATAATTCAGGTTATTTAAGTTAATATCTGGTATTATTTCTTTTTTTCCTCGTATTTTGAGTTGTATAAATTAGTTAAATCCTACGGAAACAATAATGATAAACCAATACTACATGCACGAGAAGTGTGTGAAAGACAGTACTTTTCGGAAAGAAATCTCGAAATGGGGCGAATCAGGAATGAAATCAGCAATAAATTTTATTTTCCTGTTTCGGCCCAGTTTCGGTCGAAACCAGTGGGACGAATGCGGAATAACCCGAAAACTAAATTTAATGGGAAGCACATCACTAGCACAGACGTTAAATTTATCTCTGCTAATTATTAATGGTTTTGGACATGAGTTTTATCCTAGACTCACAGGAATACATGAACTAGATTGTTAAAATGTTGTTACTACAGATTTCTAGTAATAAACTAACTGAGCGAGAAACTTACGCATGTAATGACAAATCCGGAAATTTTACTCCACCTTTTGTCGTTCTTGAAGGACTGTACACAGCGCAACACGACATATTTTCACATTTCAACAAAGTTTATGTAAACTTACACCAGCTATCTCTTTTACTCATTGCTTGGCTCCGAGGGATAGACAAAGATACATGACAACTTTGGTGATACATAGATATAAAACCGGAAATGACTTAACTCCCTCTTACCTACTCTATGATCCCAGCCTAAGAACAATGAGTATACAATAACTAGGTACCGTAAGACCTATGAGCTTAAATATATCCTCCAATGTATAGGTGAACTGAAGTTTCGGAGAGATAACGTCTTACCCCTTTTTGTAATGGGATAGGGTTGGTTCTGGTACCGGATAGACATAGTGGCCTTGCTGTAAAAACATTGGCTATACTATCCTATCAAAATCTTGACAGCTTATATACGTTAACCTTCCCCATGAATCACTCTGTCGGTTGGTGAAAACCGCATGAAAATCCGTTTAGTAGTTTTTGAGTTATCGCGAACAGACAGACGCGGCGGAGGACTTTTGTTTTATAATCTGTTAATATTTTTAAGAGCTTTTATTTCAACACTCAAGAGTTTATCTAATTTATATGTGTTCTATACCTAATAATTTTCCTTATTATCATTGATTCACTACCTTATTTTTTATTGTAAATTTTTACCACTTTATTTTTACTACACCTCTTCTTGTCTTCGCATTGTTTGTTTATTCGCGTAATAATTTAAACCAACACATAATTAAATTAGGTAATTAATTAGAAAACACTATATTGTATTATTTCGCATGTTAAGTGTTTTTTTTATTGGGAGTCCATAAATATATAAATATTAAATTAAAACAAGCGTTTTATTGGTGTACTTAGATTTTATTAACATTATCTACAATGGCAGTGCTGACCGGCCTCTCACTACCTCTATATTAAGTTATACTACCTACACGTCACATACATACATACAGCTAGCATAAATGTAAATTTGTTATTAGGGTTCTAAAAATGAATTTAAAAAAAATAAGATCTCGAGAACATTGTGTAGTTTAGGTATTCAATAATAAATAGAAGTAAATACCTACTTAGCTTTAAATTTATAATTATCACATGAAAGCCAGGCAAGTAAACCAATGCTCTGTATACCTTCGGTTTTAAATGCCATAGCAAACCTACTGAACCCTAACAAGGTTTGTGTGAATACTTCCTACTTCTATTGCATTGTACCTAATAGTGAAATGTTTGAATCAAGTTATTGCCTTACTTAGGTAGATATTTCAAGGGAACATTTTGGAGGCTTTGTACATCTAAAAGACTGGAATATTTAAATGTATTTACGATAGATTAGGTTAGTAGGTAAGACTCAGATATTTATAAAAAAGAAAGCTTAAACTTAGACTAGGCATTGATGTATTGAATCGTTAAGTTTGCAAACCCTTCAATATGAAAACATAATAAAAAACGGCTTTGTTACTGGAACCTAATTAGAATTAATACATTATCTTATTTTATGCGTAACTACTGATTAGTTAATTAAAAAAAAACTTAGTTTTAGATTGCTTTGGTCTCATATTGATGATCAGGACTTCCTACATACATTTATGTGTCTCGATGGAATAACCACGTTTAAACTAGGTAGGCTATTAATATATTGCGATAAAGCTAATAAAGCTTTTAAAAATCCAAATAATGTTAAGTAGTACTTGAATAAATATTTGAATCAATATAATATATTTGGCAGTAGACGTAGAATTAAATAACTGTCAAATCAAACTATTTATAAATGTAACCAAAAATATTTGATCGTGGTTACGTAGTGTTTTTTATGCAGACGGAGCATCGCGAAACATTGTCTTGTAGGCTTCCGGCCTTGAGCGTCTGGCGCTGCGGCGTGGCGAACTGCTGGCTGGACTCTATGATGGTGAGCCAGAAACTAAGCTTGTTGGCGAAGTGCTGGCAGGTGCCGCCCTCGCCGTTGCACTCGATGAAGGGACTAGCGCGGAAGTCCTCCAAGCAGGAGCCCGGGCTCGCCAGCGCCTGCCCGCCGCCTTCGCCGCCCGCTCCCGTGTGCTGCAAATATTAACATCATATTCATATGCGAAAGATACCCTAGTTCATAATATTAACTGTAGGTAAGTCATATTTACTGATGATTACATGAAAAAAATATACCCCTTAGCTCATATGGGTACGTCCCCTGCTGGACGTGCCAACAAAGGGAGTTTTATCACAATCAGTGCGCGGATTGATGATAGTTGAGTGTTTTGCTATTATAGTGCGTTAGCCTCACACTGTGGGTAATTTATAAGTCTAATGACATCCCAAAAAGATTTCGACTTCCACGGACTTGAAGTTCAAGTGAAGTAGAAGTCGAAAAACTCTGGGACTTCCTTCGGACTCAAGGCCGTTAGCTCTACCGATAGTTGAGATATTAAAAATACACAGGAGTCCTGCTGAGTCCGGCATGAGCTGCCCTTCTTCTGGTAGGTTCCCTTAATTAATCGATTCTTACAATATCTACGAGTTGGGTTAATTTATTCGCCACGAACGCTAAGTTAGAGGAATTCGGTGCGGATAGATGTGCTAATAGCTTTACAAGGAACAATGTAATATAATAGGTTTAATACTTAATTTTACAATATATAATACCAATGAAAAAATTAACTCACCATAACGAAACTGTAGCCGATCCAAAGCACCTCCCACCCTCTAGGGCACTCTGGGAATTTAATAGTTTGACTATGCACGGCAATGACATTCGCTGGAGCCTCGCAGACAACACATCTAGAAATGTATTTCTCGATTTCTCCTCCTTGAACCGGCATCATCGGTATCGGCTCCCCGGTCGACAGCCAGTAGCTCCGATCGTTCCGGCTCGCGTAGTTGCAGACATCGTTGAGGTCGCAGAACATAAATGGCATAGTGCTGAATTTTCTGATGCACGATCCAGCATGTCCCAAATCTTGGTTGTGAGCTTTCTCGTTACCGTCAATGTACAGAAGCGAGTATCCTTCCCAGAGTTTAATGTGTCCCGGTTCGCAGGTGGGCACCACTGCCCTCTGACTGTGCCTGACTAGAAGGATGCCGGTGAGGAAATCTCGGGGGGCGCATGCGGCGCCAGGCGCGCCCTGCACTCCCTGGCGTCCTGTGAGACCGAGCTCTCCCCTTTCTCCTTGCAGGCCTTGCAGACCTTGCAGCCCCATAGGCCCCTGAGGACCCGGCGGTCCGGGGAAGCCCCGATCACCTTTCTCCCCAGGGTTACCGTCGTATCCGGGACGACCAGCCTCTCCATCCTTTCCGGGTAGACCAGCTAAGCCTGGAGCTCCTTGCGGACCTGGTTCACCTTTAGGTCCAAACACAAAACCAGCCGCTTCACCCTTGTCCCCCTTGTAACCTTGCGGGCCGGGTCTACCCATTCGTCCAGGTAGTCCCATATCACCCTTTTCTCCAGACAGTCCTTGAGGTCCAATCTCGCCGTTGAGTCCATCCTGGCCACGATCGCCTTTGTCTCCTTTCTCGCCTGTACGTCCCTGTACGCCGGTGTATCCTCGATCTCCCTTTTCTCCTGGCAGGCCGTAACCGGTGGGGCCCCTGTCTCCCTTCTCTCCAGGAGCGCCAGGTATGCCCTGTTGGCCGGTCGCGCCCGGGCGGCCGTCCAACCCGGGGGCGCCCGCCAGGCCTTCGCGGCCCATCTCTCCCTGCTGTCCTTTAGGCCCGCGCACACCAGGGGTACCGTCCTGGCCCGATGGTCCCGGTAGACCTTGAAGTCCTATTTCGCCCTTTTCACCCGGAGCTCCCCGCAATCCTGCTCGTCCATGCTTTCCTGCGTTACCAGGTAAACCCTTCTCACCAACTATGGTCAAACCATTTATTCCCATAGGACCTCGAGGACCGGTGTCTCCTGCAAAAAACATGTGTGTTGAAATACTTTTCTAACCATGGTAAGTAGACAATTAAATGATTGACCCTCTCTCACTTGATTGTATTATAGCTAACCATTACTTGTAATTACATCACACTTAATATTATAATTGCAAAAGTTTGGATGAATGGATGGATAGATGTTTGTTAGATATTTGATAGTGTTGATATTTTGCATTGATATAATTCTAGTATTTTTTATACGAAACAACGCTTACGAAGATGCGGGCAGAAACTGGTTTTATATACGTTTACTTCAGCCGTGTGCACTTGTGCGGGGCTGTTATATAAAATACATATGTTATCAACAAACATTATTTATTACCTTTGTCACCTTGAGCTCCCGTGCGACCGATTTCTCCCTTCAGACCGGTAAAACCACGGTCTCCCTTAATACCCTGCAAGCCTTGTATTCCTTCAGGCCCTTGGTCTCCTTTCTGTCCTTTGGGACCTGATACTCCTGCTGGTCCAATTTCTCCCTTATCTCCTTTGACATTTATAGACGGACCAGGTAGACCCCTGTCTCCCTTGGAGCCTTGTAGACCTACAGGTCCCGAAGGTCCCACATCTCCAGTGAAACCTCTTTCACCTTTAGCACCATCGAATCCATCATTTCCCCTGAAGCCAGCCTCGCCTCTGTCCCCCTTCTCCCCCTCCCTGCCAGGGAAGCCGGTGTCCCCAGACGGGCCGGGCGCTCCGTCCATACCAGGGCTGCCCGGCAAGCCGTTGTCTCCCTGCGCACCTCGGTCACCTTTAAGTCCCCTGAGACCGGGCAACCCTGCATCTCCTTTCTGACCCTCAGCTCCTGGTGAGCCCTCAAATCCGGGCAAACCGATATCTCCTTTTTGACCAGTTTGCCCAGGAATACTGAATCCAGGTTGACCGGCCATACCCTTGTCACCTTTCTCGCCATCTTGGCCGTTGAATCCATCCAAACCCCTGAGACCAGGTACGCCAGGTTCTCCTTTGTCTCCTTTGTCAGATGCTACTCCAGCTTCTCCTTTAGGCCCCTCAAGACCCGAATAGCCTCTGTCTCCCTTTTCTCCTAGGGCACCAGGTGCTCCCGGTTGACCCGGTGCTCCCGGGAAACCCAGGTCACCTTTAAGACCTGGTGTTCCAATTGGGCCATCAAGTCCTGCAGGTCCTGGTAACCCAGTGTTGCCCTGATAACCAATGTCTCCTTTGTCTCCCTTTTCTCCCGGTGTTCCATTGATACCGGCAGGTCCGGGCACTCCCGGCCGTCCACGCAGACCCGGGAATCCTTTCGGGCCGTCCATTCCTTGCGTGCCTGGTTCTCCTGTTAATCCCGGCAGACCGATCATTCCAGGATTTCCGGGCAGTCCAGGGTATCCTTGTTGTCCCTTGAGTCCGTCTCTTCCAGGTACACCCGGTGCTCCCGGGAAACCTTGAGGACCAATCGGGCCGGCATCTCCTTTCTCTCCCATGGGGCCAGGGTACCCGGTTCTTCCAGCAATTCCCTGATCTCCTTTTTCGCCCTGCAATCCAGTCATTCCAGGAGGGCCGTCGTAACCGGGGGTGCCGGGCTCTCCTCTCGGTCCCGGTTCTCCTTTCAGACCAGGGAAGCCGGGTGGTCCAGGTGGTCCTGGCATTGACGGTCCTAATTCTCCCTTGTCACCCTTTGGAGCCGGAGCTCCAGGGAAGCCCCTCGGTCCGGGCGCGCCGCTGGTCCCGGAGGCACCGGTCATTCCCTTGTCTCCCTTGTCGCCGCGGAAGCCGGTGAGACCTCGAGGTCCCACTTGGCCCTGCCGACCTGGAAGACCTTGATCTCCTTTCAGGCCGGGACGTCCCGCGTAGCCTTTGTCTCCCTTATCACCTTGATCACCTGAAATACAAAAAATACAAAATGTTGAATGTTAGGTTAGCAAGGTGCACACGTTCGTGTTATTCAAAGAAGGCAGATCACCTGGTTGTCCTTGGGGCCCAGGCGCGCCAGGAGCCCCAGTGTCGCCGCGCGCCAGCATCGCGATGTTGGCGGAACATTGGCCGGCCTCTCCCTTGACACCAGGCCTGCCCGTGTATCCTTTATCTCCTTTGAGCCCGGTTGCTCCGAACAGTCCCTTTTCTCCTTTAACTGAGTTTCCTTTTTCTCCAGGGTTTCCATCAGCTCCGTCGACGCCGTCCGTGCCATCGACTCCGGGAACACCAGTGAAGCCGCGGTCTCCCTTAAACCCGGGCAGGCCCACATGACCCCGTTCTCCCTTCGCCCCGTCGACGCCCCGTTCTCCCTTGGGTCCCTGCCTGCCTGGTGGTCCGGTGATGCCTCTCTCGCCGTCTTTGCCTCGAACCAAATTGTAAGGAATCTGTGCGTCGGCACCCCTTTCTCCCGGCGCTCCGTTTGGTCCAGCATCGCCTCGTTCACCCTGTTAAATTAATCATCCTGATTATACTCGATTTATGAAAACAATAATTCCTTCAAATGTTTGCTGTTATAATATTAGTGTGAAGAGGGACAGCATGCTGTCCCGCTGTCATCATATTCTTTATCCAAACGACCCACTAACTTTTACCCAAAATGAATTAACCTTTGTACTAACTTACAGTGGCTCCTGTACCCAAAGTGGATCTTGGCCGCCGACACCAGACTTCTCAAGGCCTCTGTTTCTCACCAGCTATAGGCCTCGAGTTCGCGGAGATCGGGTTCAACTCCATCGATATACATCTTACGCCTAAACGATTATGATGTGTAATATTTACCGGCGGTCCTTGACTGCCCTGTGAGCCGGGCAGGCCGTCCTCACCCCGCAGTCCGTTGAGCCCGCGCGGGCCGGCTGGACCGCGCTCGCCCTGTGCACCCGGATTACCATCCCGACCCCGATCCCCTTTCACCCCCGGCCCACCGGGTGAGCAATCGTTACATCTGCCTCCGCTATCACCTTAACAAAAAAAAATAACAGAAATAAATTTATAATGCTAATTATGCAAATAAATCCACAAGCTTGCTCCTCATTTCATTTTGAAACGCTTACCACGCCACCCGCACACACACCACTACACTATTGTAGTTGTTAGTGTGAGGGTGTGGTGCACAGAAGCATGGTCCGTTTCATACGTTCACGCCTTTATTTTCTTTGACTGAATGAAAGAATGCAATATATTAAGGAAACTGTTTCTTTTTATAATTATGTTGCGAATCTTTCGACTCGAAAAATATCGCGACAAACGAGAGCTTCTATATTTATCGTACAAACAGACTACGTGTCTATGAAATTCATAATTCTTTTTTTTTCACAAAATCCACACCCCTCAAAAACTTATTCACAGAACCTACAATACCTACGGCCAATACTGGATTTACTTTTTGTACAATAAATACGGCATTCTTTCATTAAAAACGTGTGGACGCAGTATAAGCTGTGTGAATATCTCTCACATACCTTTCCCACCGGGTGTCCCGGGTTGCCCATTGAATCCGGGATTTCCCTTATTTCCCTTATCTCCAGGGGGACCCATTTCGCCGGGACTACCGGGCGTACCCAGGCTAGAGTTGCCAGGCGCTCCTCTCAACCCAGTGTAGCCTCGGTCTCCCTTCTGTCCCTTTTCGCCGTTATAACCAGGTAGGCCGCCGTTTCCTTTGTCACCCTATGAAAAGTATAATTTTTAACGATTTTGTGATTAGTTAGTAGAAATAAATTTTTAATACATGAAAAAACTTTTAAATACGGGCTTTTATATCATCTAGGACCAAAGTGCGTGGGAAGACAAATCCAACAAACCCAAACTCGACATGGTTATGTCGTTTCGTTTAGAAGTTCCTTCGGTTTCCATCATCAGACCAGCTCGATGATACCATGACATAGCATTGTCACTGAACTTACATAAGTATGCCAAATTACAGCTCAATTGATTGAGGATAAATGGTCTAAAATTGAGTTGCAAGATTCCACCCGAACACATATACATAGCAAGTTAAATACAAGCTTGTAATAAAACGCCTGGACTTAGTACCCTAACCGGATCCATGTTTCTAACTGAGTATTAAGATTTAAGTTTTTTTTTTATAAGTTATCATGGTTGCAATTGCAATACTTGCAATAAAGAATTTGAACTTTGAAGTTCGTTTCGAGCAGGAGCAGGTGTGTTCCATCGAATTATCATCATTATGACTGATTCTTTATGTCATTTAAATATAAATAAATAACTTAACTTGGAAATGAACACTAAATTAATGCCTCAACCCCTTTCAATTCGAATAAATACACTAAATATTTATTTATAAAACAATCGTATTAGAGGAAGGGCAGCAGCTTCCTTCTGAGTATTTTTCAACACCAACACTGCGATCACCAATCCGCCTGCCAAGCCTGGTGATTATGACAAATCCCCCCTACATGGGAGACCATCCACTCGATGGACCGACGACATCGTAGCGGTCGCAGGGAGTCGATGGATGGAGGCGGCTCAGGACCACTATTTGTGGCGTCGTATGGGGGAGGCCTATGTCCAGCAGTGGGCGTGTATGGGCTGATATGATGACGATGAAACGTATTAGAGCAAATTAGGCACTTAATCCCTTTAAGATAAATTATTTAGCTTATAAAACTGATAAAAAAGTTATTGTCGAGGGCTTAGAGACTACAATTTTACCGATGGATCTCACACTAGGCCGAGCCAGGGTCCCGTCGTGAGATCTAAGCTGATGATTCTTACGAAAACGAGTCTCGTTGTAATAAACAAATGATACTTACAGGAATAGAGAATCCGTCATCGCCTTTCAGCCCTCTGGGGCCTTGAGGGCCGGTGGGTCCGTCGTACCCGCGGGGACCGATGTCACCCCGGGCCCCTTGATAACCGGCCTCTCCTTTTTCACCTTTGCGTCCGGCTAGGCCTTCGCGACCCGGAGTTCCTGGTTCACCCTGACCACCTGGTCCTCCCATTGGCCCGGTGAAACCGCGCTCCCCTGTAGATTGTTATCACTATTACATTTTACATTATTACTTGAATTTTGTTAAGGTTGTTATTTAATATCACATCACAGTCACCTATACAGCCATGAACAGAATGAAATATAATTAACTATGTTCTTCATCACTACATAGTATAGTAATTTCCCGCTGACTAAAAATAAATGATAATTTCGCGCAAATCTGTGCAGATTCAGTGTCGAAGACTCGGAAACGTAGTTTCTGAATAGCCCTGCTGGGCTGGCCTTCTCTTTTTCACACCAGCTTAACCGGCCTTAGATGACGACAACTGGTCGTCGAATAAATACGCTTTTAATAATCTCTAATTTACTTATACTTACTTCGACCAAACTCAAATTACAGGTTAGTCAACATTGGCCCTTTTGTGTCAGAATTTGCACCACTTGTCGATTTGAGCTCTTTCCTATAAATGCATACCTAATGCTGACAATTATTTTTAAACTCAACGCCAAAAGGAGCCGTTTGGATTTTTAGGTTGAGAGCTGTTTACAAACATTGTACCTTGAAAGTACGAGTAGCTTGAGTAGATAAGTACCTGGTTGTCCATCAGTTCCTTTAGGTCCCCCTGGTCCCGGGTATCCCCTAGGCCCCTGAGGGCCAGGTGGTCCTCTAGAGCCGCTGCGACCGCCGGCGGGGCCCTGCACTCCCTTCATTCCTCGAGGTCCGGGCCCCCCGTCTCTGCCCGGCTCTCCCTTGCCGCCCGGTCGTCCATGGAGTCCCGGTAGTCCCTCCGTGCCTTGATCTCCTTTCCCACCCCTCGGCCCTGGGGCTCCGTACATGCCGTCGCGACCCTGTTATGTTTATATTATACATATTACCATTATATATCATATTATTACGGTGTGGATGTATGTTTGCGCACACACATCCACACTGATACAGGACGCCCTACGATCATGGGACATGGAGGGCAAGTACCAGAAATATTGAAGTAAGTTTTATAGAAAACAATAATTCCTTTATTTTTAAAAATAAGTAAAACTGCATTATAGCATTTGAAAACGTACTTGCTTTAACTGGTAATCGAACCCGCTAAAATTTAATAAATACTACTCTGTATTTTTTATTTTACCCGGTAGAGTCAATCAATCATAACAATAAAATCTGTTTGATAAACATTACATAGAAGAGGAATTAAATAAAATCTGCCAAAAACTGGTGAGACGATGCACTTTTGATGGCTTTTCTCCAGTTTAAGGTCAGGCACTGGTCCTGCACCGGGGAGAGATCAGCTCTCCCCGGTCGCGTCGGTCTACCATCCGATCGGATACAGAGTGGATTTTCATAAAAGCCACTCTGTACCTTTTTGGGATGGGAGTGAATGGCCAAATCCGAAACATGAGAGAATCGTGAATGACTCCATCATGGGTTAAAATTCATACCTATTAGATGTTTTATCGAGGATAAATACAAGCTATTTGTTTCCTGGCTTGCGGCAACTAAATAAAGCATTTGTTCGAAATTTTTATTTAAAAATTTCTCATAAGTTAAGGTAGCAGTAGTATTCAAACTAAAATTGTAAGTGATAAATAATCATTTCCTTCGTTTGCATTAATGCATTTTTTGCAAATATAAATTCTTATCAGTTTAAAACAAAATCGGTTGGAGCAAAAATGAAGCAGTCATATTTTTGAAAAATCAATCTGCCTGATTTCTGTAGGAGTAAAAAATTCGTAAAAAAACGAAATATGCTGTTTTTGTTTTCTCGTAAACCGAGGTCACGCCGCCACGATTATGACACGACTTTGCTCCATTTCTTTTAGCTTCAGATTTGGCAAATTACTCAACACAACACAAAAAGCCATCCTGTATATCGTTAGCTGACATTGTAAACTATGTATTTTAACAAACGAACATGTATGTAGTACCTACCTAAAGCACAACAAACTAATTTTTATTCCAAAAAATCATTAACCGACTTCAAACAAAACGAGGAGGTTCTATGTTCGGTTATATGTTCGTTGATTGCTCCGTCAATTGTGGAGCGATTTTGAAAAGGCTTTTGATATTGTATATGGAATAATCTTGAGGTGATTAGTATTTGTCCCGGAAAAATAAAAAAACTGTTATTTTAGGAATTTGAAGTCCGTTTTTAGTCTTTTCGAAACAATCAAATAACAATCATATTTTCCGTACTCACCCGATCTCCAGGATTTCCGCGTAGACCTTTTTCTCCCTTTGCACCAATTTGTCCCGACTGACCCGGTTCTCCCATAGGCCCGGAGTCACCTTTATCGCCTATTCTGCCCGGTTCGCCCTTCTCGCCCTTCGGTCCCATATCTCCTTGGATGCCCTTGATGGCGCCTTTGTTTCCTTGAGATGGCAGTGTAACAGGTGGACAGCTGGGACCCCGGTCGCCTCTATCTCCCCGTTCTCCCTTATCCCCCTGGATTGCGTCTCCTTTAGTACCCTTGGTACCTTTATCGCCTTTGAATCCGAACGGTCCCTAAAATATTTGAATTGTGAGTTTGTGAGGTTTTGTGCGTAAGTTCACTCGGCCCTTCTCCCATTACGATACGCCCAGGCGACTCTAGTATCTTGCCAGTCACGACTCAGAGACTAATCGCCGCGGAGTATCGCACATACATTTTGTATCAGTGTTCGCACACTACGTTACCGGTATCGTACGCGTCCGCGACTAGCCGCGCGCGACCCGCCTTGCTGGTCGCCTGCGCGTCGCGTCTCTTACGACAGTTAACTGCAAGGGCTTCTTGGTCACTGGAATCGCTCGTCGTAACGTCCGTTCATTACAAAAGCACAAAACGTATGGTGCGTTTTGTTATTTTTCAGTAGCGTAATGTGCGAACGTCGAGTTGCCAACAAGTATTCAGCTAGGTAGTATGCGACTTGAGTATCGTATCCTACGTGTTTCGTAATGGGACAAGGGGCTAAATAGTGTTGCGTAATGTATTTCGTTAGGTACTCACCGGGGCTCCAATGTTGCCTTTAGTTCCTTGCAGGCCTGGGGGGCCTGTTGGTCCTGAGGGTCCTTGCCTGCCTTGCATACCGTCCGCACCAGCCTCGCCCTTCTGTCCCTTGGGGTAGTGTCCAATGTGAGCCGCTTCACCCTTATCTCCCTTGTCTCCTTTGTTACCTGGGTAACCGCGGGGACCCATGCCACCCTTAGGTCCAATCGGTCCTAACTCACCCTAAAATAAACAAACAGTTACCAATATAAATAAATGTATAAAACACCTGATATTACTATCAGTTATTCAACCCTAAGCGGGTCATATTATGATGGAATTTAATATAATGTTAAATGAAATCTAAATTTACTTTAACACATGTATTTCACGAAATCCAATCCGCCTGCCACGCGTAGTGATTATGGCAAATTCCCCCTACATGGTAGATACAAACAATAAGTTCCTCAGTCCCCGGCAGCCCTGCTACTCCTGGTCACGGTAGCGGCTATGGTAACGGCAGGGCAGGGGGTGCTAGGAGGCGGGTCAGGACCGCTATTTGTGGCATCGTAGGGTGGAGGCCTATGTCCAGCAGGGGACGTGTATGGGCTGATATGATAATTTCACAAAATTAATTATTTATTCTACTTACATCGGTACCATTGCATCCGTCTTGTCCCGGAATACCAGGGAAGCCTTGTTCTCCTTGCGCCCCTGGCTGACCACTCAGTCCGGTAAAACCCTGATTACCAGGTTTGCCTCGGTCTCCTTTAGGTCCGCGGGGGCCCTGTGGTCCCAGTTGTCCTTTCTGACCTTTCGGACCCTGAGAGCCCTCGGGGCCATCGTGTCCTGGACCTCCTCTCGCACCGAGTTCTCCTGGGGCACCGGGGAAACCCTGGGAGTAAAAATTTATGTTATTTTTGTCATGAAAAGAATTTTAACTATTAGAACGTATGTAAACTCTTATCAAAATCTATTAACTTAAGAATAAAATATATACATTTGTTAAACAACTTACTCAAAATACATAAAACACTTAAACTAAGAGAAACATGGTTTCTAAAAACGATGTAAGATATGTAACAAAGGCTCTGCCTCAGCATGAGCAATATAAGCAAATAGCTAACAGCCGGTAGTTCGTATGCTAGTCATGATATTAAGTATAAAATCTCTTGTCAATATTAAAGAATGAACACTTTATTGTACTAGAAAAATAAATACATGAATAAAAGATCTTATATATAAACAAAAATTAATAGTACAAAAGGCGACCTTATCGCTGAGAGAGATTTCTTCCAGGCAACCCTGCCAATTTAATCAATTAGAAAGAAATTTGATAAACTGATCAAATTGAATTGATCAGCGCGCGTCCAAACCACCGGCTTTAATATGTGTCTTCTAGACCTTCGTGATACACCTTCGCGTCGTCGGCCACATCGTCACTTTCCATCAGGTGAGATTGTGATCAAACGAAGGTCTATCGACTATGAAAAAAGACATTTGTTTTCTTCTGTAGACATAAATCAGATTAAGGAAAAAATTACTACTTAGCCGCAGCGCCAACCGCTCAGCACAAAAATGTGCATCCAAATATACCTATGACTTGCAATATTTAGATACGTTTTATCGTGACGGTAAAAGATAACAGACAGCTTACGGGCAACTCGCTTGAAGCTTGCGATAATCCATTTTGCCACTGTAAAGTGTACAATTACGAGTTTACGAGTTTAAGATGCTATTTTTGTGCAGTGCGGAGCTGAATGTATAAATAAACAATGCTGGACAATCCACATTATCTAGCCCCAAGCTAAGCACAACGTGTGTTATGGTACTAGATGACTGATATACTTAATACAATATATTACACAGATATTTTTTATTATACATAGAAAATAACCAGAGCTACAGAACAACATTGTCCCAAGGCGGGGATCGAACCAGCAACCTCCAGGGTCGCAGGCGGACCTCGCCCGCCGCGCCACATCGGTCATCAAATGTATGTTATCTTACGTCCCTTTAACTTAAAAACAGGTCGTCGATCTAACCATTTTCATTTTAAACAATTAATTTGTAATGAATTGTAATGGCTTACTCGGCTTCCTTTCTCAGCAAAACATTTCGGGATACATGTTCCAGGTGCAGTGCAGTTACGCTCGGAAGGCGGTACCCGTTGCTTGGTCAGCGGATCGTACACCTGCGAAATAATTTGCATTTGATCACGCTTAAATAATAACCCTGCCTAGCTATATCCAAGCCAAGGAACAATAATTGTAAACTCACAAGTCACAATACAAAAACTCAAAATTATCTTTTTGGCGTAGAGTATGAAAAATAATTGACAGCAATAAGCATTATAGGGGAGAAATCAAATGTAAAAGTAGTGCTAATTCTGTAAAAAATTAACAGCGGGAAAATAATTTTTAGGTATGGTTATTCTACTTATATTAAAAATGTCAAAATTTGTGAGAATGGATGTATGGCTGTTTGTTCCTCTTTCACACAAAAACTACTGAACTGATTGGGCTGAAATATGGTATGGTTATAGTTTGGGACCTGAAATAGATTCCCATTCGACAAATTTTAAAAATTAAGACTTGGCATTTACTAGGTACTTGTTCGTGATGATAGGCTGAACATGCAGTTCATGCAGTGTCAGTGAATTACTAATAACCCTATGCATCGAAGAGACCGATCTATCTGTAAGTAAGTAAGTACATACCTCGAAATTCCTAGGTATGTCGAATTGCCGTTGCTGCGTCTGCGGCAGCTGCGTTGACGCCGATCGTGAGCGACCGTAGTTCGGGAAATTCTGCGGCCGCTGCGTCGGAGTGTAGGGGTAGTCTTGACGACCAGAGAGACCGTACCCTCTTCCTGTATAAGATTGGTCTGCTCTCCCGAGAGACTGGTCTGCTCTACCGAAAGACTGGTCTGCTCTCCCGAGTGACTGGTCTGCTCCACCGAAAGACTGGCCTGCTCTACCGAAAGACTGGTCTGATCTACCGAAAGATTGGCCTCCTCTTCCTGTATAAGATTGGTCTGTTCTGCCGAAAGATTGGCCTCCCCTGCCTGTATAAGATTGGTCTGTTCTGCCGAAAGACTCGTCTTCTCTGCCTGTATAAGATTGGTCTGCTCTATCGAAAGACTGGTCTTCTCTACCGAAAGACTGGTCTTCTCTACCGAAAGACTGATCTTCTCTTCCTGTGTACGCTTGGTCTCCTCTCCTCGTATAGGAATCTTCGTCGTCGTATTGACTGTTTGATAGATATTCGTTTTGCTGAAATATATAATTTTTTTATTATTATTTATTTGAAAAACATCATTTTCACGAAAAAAGTACCTACCTGTGAAACCATTGTCTGATTTTTTCGTGATAAAGAACATTATTTAATTAGGTTCCTATGAATGAATAAAAGTATAAAACTTTTTTCAAGATTTAATAAATTAAAGGCTTTTAAGTTATTATGAAACTTTTTACAGGGTTTTCAATAAAAAATGTGGTGCTTCCTGATTGGTGAATGAACACTACAATATGTATAGATAGGTACTTTCTGTAGCTAATACATAGGTAACGTTAATTTTGAATTTTCACTTTTTAAACATATATTTTTGACATTACACCATGCGTTTTATTCAGATAAAAATGTTTCATATAAAATACACATCATTTGGTCCAAATGTTACTTTGGAGCGGCTTCTGTGACTGCCCTGATAACATTGAGATATCGCTTGACCCCTGAGTACGCAATCCAAAAATATTTTAGCATTAGATAGCATATGTACATGGTCAAACTTAACCAGTTTTTTTTACTGGGAATGATAATGCGTTTGATCTCTATCACAATTATGAAACTGAAAATGGGGCCTAAGTTGGAGCACGCTTTCCCAAAAGGAACTTATTCACTTGGGGCTAGAAGACTCCGAGATTTTACTCTACCGGAAAAACAGATGCAGGAAGTTCGTTCTACTCTTAACCATTATTAAGTGTTTCAAGACATTACCAACTTGTCATCTCATTGAACATAAGTTGGCTACTTACACAATTTACTTAGAAATTTACACAATTATTTTTTCAACATTTTTAATCTTTCTATTTTTGATTCTTGATAACGATCTATTACCTAAAATTCCAAATGTTATTCAAATTCCTAACATAAGTATGTAGAGCAAACATTTGCAAATGTCAGTCGGTAAGAACAGATACCGGAAAATAAAATATGAAAATCATAGAGATTTTTTTGTATAAAACTTATCACAAAGTAACATAATGATTAGGTAAGGTAGATATCTATTACGTTTCAAAATGTTGCTCTACACTACAATAAGTAACTTGCAGCTTTAGAGTAAATATTCATCTTGAAAATAAATATCATAATTTATTTTGTTGTACATTTATACCGGGTGCCACGGAAAAGGTGTAACAAGCCGAAAGGGGGTGATTGTAATTAACGACTCTTTGAATTTCGAATAATTATTTATTCCTGTTTTTTTTTTACACGCACTCTTGCATTATTTTACATTAGAATATATATCACAAATGTTTTTGCTTGTTTTTCAGCAAAACTAGTGTTTTGTCATGAAATTATTACAAAAAAACATTAAGTAAAATGAAATTTCAAACAATAATAATAATGTAAGAATACACATAAAAGAACACGAATATGAAGAAAAAAGATCTCTAATATTTTCCAATAAAAAATGTAGGTGAAAGAATGTTTGAAAAAAAAAAATCGTATAACTCACGTTGACCCCCTCGATGTCCATAATCACCCTCTTATGGCTACGTGTACTAAGCCGAAAGGATTATGACTTTCCGTAGCACCCTGTATAGCTTAAATCTAGGTCAATAACTTGGTCAATAGGAACAATCATCCTGTAATAGCTCGGTTACACGCTCAAACATTTGTGCATGCATGATTGCACAAACTCAGTTTGCGCAAGCAAGATGGAGCGTGTGGCCGGGCTCAAATCAGTTTGCGCAAACAAGATGGAGCGTGTGGCCGGCTCATTTTGCTTGCGCAAACTGTGTTTATGCAATCTGCATGCACAAATGTTTGAGAATGTAGCCGGGCTATAAGGGCACTGCAAATCAGTTCATGTCTTAGGTACGATTAAATTATGGTGATACAAATAACACTAAACGACTTTAAAATTCGGGACGATAACATTATGTACCTAGATAAAAGTAGGTAGGTACCTACCTAAGAGCTATACAAATTATTATTGTGGTAACCTTAGATAATAAAAGTAATGTCACGTAGAGTCATCTTACAAAAAATGCAAAGGTTGTGTAATATTGGTACCTACCGACGGATACCGAGTAGCGACATGCAGGCTTTGCTATTAATAATTAGAATGATTTTAAACTTTTAACTTTCCTAGGAATGGTTTCTATTTTTGATACATAATGATTAGTTACTTTTTACGTTTGTATTTTAGGTAAAGCAGTCTGGATTTAGAGTTTGAACTTTGACAAGCCGAGCTGCGTGTATTGATGAGGCCATCTGTGCTAAAGTTAGATTTTAAGGTTCGTATGGAAAAATAATACGAATAAAGAATAAGTAGGTATTAATAATTCCAGATCTAGATTTTCCGACGATAGAAAATTGATAAGTACAAATTATGTGAGATCGCAAAAAGTACCTACTTTTATGTAATATGTGTATGGTTATAGCTGTGAAAAGAGATATGGGTATTTCTCTGTTCGTTTTTAAGAATGAATATTTGTGACATTTATAAATTTTCGTAGGAAGAATTTTGTAATATTCAGCAAGTAAATAATGATATATTTTCTGTTAAATATGTTTGCGCAATGCCGACGCATTACATCCGAGCGACGATAAACTTTGTCGGTCATCTCTACATACTAATAAATTCTCTCTACATAGCACGCACACAGTCCGGATAGTAGGTATACCTAAAAGCTTTTACCGCTTAACAAACTGTTTGCTAACCATCGAGAAATAATAAACTTCTACACATCGATTAAATATTCCAAAAAAATGTAGAGCTTATAAATTGGAACGGCGAGACTGTGCGCAATTTGTTGCAAAGAACGGCAATTTTTTAAAGCTCGCGTTTAGAAGAAATCGTAAAAAGACGAGTGGAAGCGGGCGACCGGGTCTCGTCGTCCGCTCCGACCCGAACCGCCTCTGCATTCCCTAATTCCACTGAAGTTTTTGTCTATCGCGGCCGAAATCACTTTCATTGAAATGATAATATTATTCCATTATTATCTTTCTGAGAAATAAAACGAAACACTCACTGTATTAACTCCAACAAACGAAGCTAGCGCAGCTATCAACCTGCGGGTGAATAAAAACTAAGTTAGACTTGAAGAAAGACACAATTGAGGACTGAAAAAAATCTAATTACCACGCATTATGCACTATTTAGGTATTATTTATATGTATATTGATTATAAATATAAACTCCGGAAATACATAATGTAGGTTTTATTAATAAGTACAAACGAAGCTAGCGCAGCTTTCAACCTGAGGGTGAATAAAAATCTAAGTTAGACTTGAAGAAAATTAAAATTGAGGACTGAAAAAAAATCTAATTACCACGCATTATGCAATATTTAGGTATTATTTATATGTATATTAATTATAAATATAAACTCCGGAAATTATGTAGGTTTTATTAATAAGTAATTATTTTTGCAAGTTCAGTGTTATAAATGTACGCTTACCATAGTACGTATTGCGCCATGGCCCGGACCGCGCTGCGCGTGATCCCGTCCCGTGCGCGCGCGCCGTTTGTGCCGGGATACTAAGGAAAGAGGAGAGCTCGCGACGGCGGCTAGCACCCCCGCCCGGCGCCCCGCGGCGGCCGCGCCGGGGCTGCTGCGAGGGCGCGCCTCCAGTACAGCGGCGCAGCCATGACCGGTCCGGCGCGCGCGCGCCTCTTCGCGCTCCATCTCGTGCTCGCCGCCCTTCTGCACCTAGCACCTGCTCCAGCCTCAGCAGTAAGTCCCCAATATACACCTTATTTCACCACCCACCTGTAAAAATCACCCACGGCATGATATTCCATACAAAAGACATCAACGCACCGTCTGTACTTTCAGGTTCTACAGTTAGACCACTGTCATTTTGATCATTCTAACGTTCCGGTTGATTGTAACCCATAAAGCAAGCAAAAGTATTTATTAAAATAATGTAAGACAATTTAATTTAATATCCAGAAAATAAATGTTTTATTTAGGAGGACGTTTGGCTTATCTATGTATGTATGTACTTATCATATTCTGGTGTTATTTATACCTACCTCTGCAAATAGTATAAGGTCTTTACTTTGCCACTGTGAGGGGTGTAAAGTGACTTTAGTATTTCGAGGCACATATAAATATATAATAGATACTGATGATCTGATTGTTTTATGGATTGTCCAGTGGGTAACAATCCATGAAGCATCATCAGACGGTTTTAGGGATTACCTAACTAGCTAAACACCCGAACATTGACTCTAGAAAGGTACTGAAAAACACTGAAAAAAAGCTTTTTCGGTCATTTGCACGAACTTATATATGATGTTGAAAAACAAAACCATATAAAACCAGTTGAATTTTTTATATATTTTACTTTTTAACCTTTCCGCGGGGTGAAACAAGTGATTTTTGTCTTTTTTACCATTGATACAAAAAGGGGGATGTTATAAGTTTTATTGATCAGTTCGTGTGTCAGTCTGCTCATCGTAGCTCCCACACGAATGGCTGGGTTTAGGTACCTACTTCGAACAACTTATCAGAATCATTGTAAATGTGGTACCAATTCGCAATTTATGAAGACTGGTTTTGTTATATTGGATTGACCCTGGGTTAGCCATAGTTATGTACTTACGTTCCGTTTACAGGGGGGCCAATTAATATCACCCGAGACAATTTCAGGTTATTGTGTTAAAATGTGGCAAGCTGAAGACCCGGCTTTATGGCGCTCATAAGGGGAGCCATGAGGCCAATTCAGGCCATATCTAGCAGTAGCCTAAGTACGGCCTGATGATGATGATATAATCAAATCCTGAGATGATTTTGTTTCTGTCATTTCTGTTTTTTTTAAATACTCCATAAATAGCTGGTTGACTAGGTACTGTAATAATCCAACCGTGGTCCGTAAGTGACCATGTCCAGCTCCGTCCTAAATATTAGTTTTTAGACATTGTGGAATGCACATCAAAACAATTTTTCGTAATTCACCAAATGCTGCCCAGTCATGTTCGCGCAAACATTTTTCTCTAGTATAAATAAAAATGTGAAAAACTGTACGTTTCACAAATTTCAAATGGTTTCTTAGGCGGGGAAGACCGGTAGGTGGCTTTATCACACGAGTGAAGTTAGGGGCATTAGCTGGCATTAGCTAGAATATATATGTATTCGGATCTATAATCCATATTATTTTATGTCAACAAAGGCATTTATAAATAAATAAATAATGCTGGACAATCCACACAGCATCATTAGCCCCAAGCTAAGCAGAGCCTGTGTTATGGGTAGGCGTAACTAATTGCACAAGCGCAGTGAAAAACGTTCAAATTCGACTTCTAAACGGACGAAAAATAATGAAATGATGAATGAAAGCTTTCAAAGCCAAAAACGAACCCTGACATTTACGTTTTGCTCCGATGAAACCAGTGTTATAGAATATTTTCCACCAATATTTCTTTGATAATTGTTTTTCGCTTCCTATCAGGTGGACCGCACGTTTGACTGCCACCTAGTATGGTATAAAAAAAATCCTATATATCTAGAACACCTATATTTATCCTAGAACCTAGATTCAAGAACTGACTATAGAATAGTTCACTTGACTCCAGCCCTAGCGATTAGCCATTACTATAATAAAATGTGCCGGTTTCTAAAAACTTTGATGATAATAAAGTACCTATCTTCTTACATGGTTACAAAGGGTATCGTATTTAAAACACTGATGTCATTATGCCAGTAGGTACCTACTTAATTATGTTTCATGTTATTACCTACTGCTATGTACTCGTAAGATAGTTTACTTATCAATCCTATAAATCGTCATAAATATAATTCATGGATTATGTAATATTCATTCAAGTGTGGTAGGTAACTACTTATTACTATATTCTCTGTACTAGATCAGGTACTTAAGTAGGATCGAATAATATTGCGCGGGAAATTCAGTTTTTAGGGTTCCGTACCTCAAAAGGAAAAACGGAATCCTTATAGGATCGCTTTGTTGTCCGTCTATCCATCCGTCCGTCTGTCCGTCAGTCAACTCTCTGTTCTCAGAAACGCGTGGAGCTAAATGAATTTTTATTGCTGTTAAACTAGGTAGTAATGTGTACATTGTTCTTCGGTCAATCTATAGTAGGTATCTCTAGTCTGCCATGGTCAGCACTAAATACCCAATATACTAAGCTATAGAGTTGAATTGAAATTAACATCAAATATCCAGGTCCGTAACCTCTTGGAGCCGTGATATAAATTGAACTTCTAATTCAACGCAGTCAAAAGTTTACAGTTGTTTAAGCCCAATTTTTTTTTTATTTACAAGGGAATCACGTGCACAACAACCCTATAGGGTACTTCCCGTTGACCTAGTTAGAACCATGAAATTTAGCAAGAAGCAAGGTCTTATAATTACGTAACCCTCGTTGCGCGAGTCAACTCGCACTTGACGTTTTTATTTTTACTAAACCCGCTTAAAATTTGTATCTCGCGCGCAATGAGAATTGACCGATGTGGTGCAGCGGGCGAAATTCCCGCCTTGGGACAAATGTATGTACAAATATTTGTCTCGGGTGTTCTGGGTATCTTCCACAGAATTCTAATAGGGAAGCAGAATCAACATTTCTAAAACTATGCGTACCAATTACACCTACCTACATACAAATATCACGTACATATGGACAATCTATGGGCCGAACTCAGGGACAAGGGGGCGGGGGCATTACAACTGTGGCATTATAATCTATTCCGATAAATATACTGCCACATTTACAAATAAATAAACACAGGTTGTATGTTCTTTATTTTTAAACAAAATACTTGTTTTAATGATTTCTTTCCGTTGAATTGCATTAAGTTTTATTCTTAAATCTACATAATATTTAACAATAGCCTAAATCAATAAATGCAAATGATCAAAATCGCGTTGTTCACTGGTCTTAAAATCACAAAAATAAATAATTAGATTATTAAGCTATATATATATGTACATAATCACACTAATAAAGTGTATTTCCTTTAATCTGTTCTTCTTTTTCCAATTTATTCAGTTCATCACCAACCAAGTATTCGTTTGGTTTTCATGCCGTGGTAACCTGATAATTTTTAATATTGTTAAATAAATATATTATTCAGTCTATTTGATACCTATCAAAGGGTTTCTTAAGAATGGATACTAAACCAAAAAACTGCAAATAAAACTTCGTCACACACACTTCTAAAAAAGCTGGACCCAGGCTGGACCTAGATGCGGCCCTTGAAAATCATACAAGTATATGAAAAGTCAAAACAAAACAACAAAGTTTAAAAAACTGATAAGTGTTATTACAGGACTATTTATAAGCGACCTTAGTACATGTGTTACGAGATCCTGGACATAGAACAGTTAGTCACTGTATAAATAATGCCGAATTATCGTCAAATATCCACACAGTAATCCAAAAACAATTTAAGATATTGTAAGGCACAACAAAACTTACCGATGAAAAGGAATTTCGAGTGTTTTTCAATACGATGCCTTGCCGCATAAAGGTGCACTACACTTCGCCATTTATTTCAGTCTTTTTGGAACATATTTCACAACATATATATAAAATAAAGAAGTAACAACACGCACAATACTTTCATAACAGGACAATTGGCTGACATTTGCAGACATTTGCCGTTTGTTGCTTAGCAACAAATCATGGAAATTTGCTTCATCTTCAATTTTGTCTATGGTGAGTTAGCGTTGTTACAGTAAAAAGAGGTGAGATAGGCTTATTCATTTTTAGTTGGAGAGAAAGTGACCAAAACATTATTTGATTCTTTTCTATATAATTGTGAAAATATGTTCGGTCTGCTTTAGGCGTAGCTCTACGATGTCTGTGGTATTTTCTATGTACAATAAAAAATATATATCTATGTATTTAGTAAGTATCAATCATCAAGTACCTAATATATATAACATAACACATACACAAGCTCTGCTTGGCCATCATCTAGTCCAGATGATGCTGTGTTAATAGTCCAGCATTATTTATTTATTTATAATGTCAACCCAAGTCCAGCCCGTAAATTGAAGTTACTAAAATTTTTCTTTTTTGTGATGTCTGCTTCGTACAGTCAGAGGCAAAAATATGTATACCACCTCATTAAATGTCACCCCCAACACGATAATAAACATGAAAACATCTAAGAGTGCATAAATATGTACACAATGTTTGATTGGTAAATATGCATACAATAGTAAAGTAATATGTATCCAACAGTCAGAACATAAATTGGGAAACATCCTAAGGTTAATAATTATATGTCCATAATAATATGAAAACACTTTTAACAAAACTTTAAAACTTTAGAAAAATCTTTTAAATCTTTTAAACGAGACTTCGATAAAAATAAAAGGGAATATATGTATAGGTAAGAGCGCGCGCCCACACGGCGACTTTTTGTAGCGATGTCATTTGAGACGGTTGCGCGCTTGCATCGATACAGTCGCGATGCCGGCTTTTCTAATAAAACCTGCCAAGTGCGACTTAACTCGCACACAGAGGATTCCTTACTATCGTACAAAACTATTTCGCAAAAGAAACCCTAAAAACGGATTTAATTGATGGAAGGAACAGGAAGAAAAAGCAAAAAGAACTACTCGTACTGAGCGGTTTTCCTCCACCTTTATCATTCGGACCGCTAAGGATTGGAACTCGTTGCCTGCTTCTGTTTTTCCTGCCAATTACAATATGGGTCTCTTCAAGACAAGATTGAATAGGTATCTTCTAGCTAGATCTTCGTCCACCATCCGACCGACGTCGGTCACATCGTCACTTTCCATCAGGTGAGATTGTAATAAGACGAAGGTCTATTATCCATAAAAAAAATTACAACATGACGCGGTCGCCCGCCCAGCTACTAAGCGCGCCCAACATTACTTAACTTCGGCGATCGGTTCTCAACGTGGTATGGACGTTGGCCCGCTTAATTATTAAATGTATTATATATTATTATTTGTTGTTATAGCGGCAAACGAAATACACTGTGAAAACTTCAACTGTTTACCTTTTATGATTTTTGAGATACCTACCTATACAAAACGCCGACGTAAGGACAGTGGAGGCTTAGTAATTTTATTTCATTTCATAAGGGTTTCCATTTTCACCCTTCGGGTACGGAACTTTATTAGGATTTGAAGATAAAAGTTGGATGGATACATGAATTTGGTCAACAGTTGGGAGTCTAAGCAAACGTTTCATAATGAGCTTTTATTACCTGTTCTGTGAAGCTGCTTAAAATATCTGTTAAGTTTTGCTTACCACAAAACAAAGTTATAGTTAAGGTTCATCTAGAAAGTCGGTAATTATCCATAGTTACTGGTCAATTAATTACCAATTTTTTAAGTCCTAATTTGCATAACGGTTAGCCTAATTTTTCAATTTCTGGTAATGTTTTTCATAAATAATATTCGAAGTAAATAGTTTATGATTTGTACGGCTGTGTAAATACGTTATTCATACTTATTATAGATTATTTCTTCTATGGTAGTTAAAAATATAAACTTTGTCTTGAACCTTGCTAGTCAACAAATTATAATAGCTACCTAACTATTAAAGTTGGTAGGAAGCTCTACAAAGAATCTTAGTTTGATTGGCTTAGTCTTATCTTTGCCTCAATAAATCAATGTAGGACACAACGGCCTAAGTATAAATTGATAAGTAATTCAGTGCTAGTATATACATAAGATAAGTGTCTGATCTTTGTAAAACTTTTTGTTTTAAAAATATGAATGGAAGCCTCATGTTGGGTGAAGTAAACGCTAAGCGCCAAAAACGCTAGACGAAAAAACGCTTGTCTTTAAAACAATTAAAAGTATAATAATGTCGAGCTAAATCAGAATAATGTCACTTTTAAAATAAAAAAGACTACGGAAACCTACCTATTTGCTTGATTAACGTACTTTGTAATTTTTTGGCAATTAGGTATTTTAAGTATACCTTATTTATTATATATTAGGAATTTACAAGAATTTATTTATCTACCTACGTCGAGTTTGAATCGATCTGTTGTATGAAAGCTTGATTGATAAGAAAATGTATGTAAATAGCATAAATACAGTGATTTGAACATATGTAATTAAGTAGGTATTCATTAAGGTAGATCGTCTCGGGTTGGCACGAGATTATATTTTTTTTGTCATTTTTAATTTATTCTGCTTTCTTCCAAGTAATTTGGCGCAAATCGTAAACCATTTTCTTTTACCTAACTTACGACTAACTTCGGCTTATTCGTAGTTTTGGAGCATTTGAGAAAATAAGATATTTTGGGGTAAAAATCAACATAATCCCAAATGCTCACAAAATACAATTAAATCAAGGTTTCATGATACGTTCATAGAAAATATTTCACCATTTGTGCCAAATTACTTTTCCGTTAGTTTTATTTGTTAAAAAACGCAGAAAAAAAATACTACAAAAATAAGCTCACGTCAATCCGTGACGATTACCCATTTTGGTTTTGTGTTTGTACCTAAGAAAATTGCTGAACATTCAATTTCGATAGGTTTCATTTTGTTTCGATTCGAGTCAATCTTGAAATCGTTGCTTTATAAAATCTGTATTTTTAATTGACGAGGATGTACCTACTGACTTTGCTATCCGATGTTACGCTAACCTTTGCTCTAATTATTATCATTCATACAGTTTTTATTTGGTACATAGGTATAATATATCAACTGGCAACAACAATTGTTATCATCATGTAGCCTCGTGACCCAAAAAATTATTTACGTACTTACGTAGTTCTAATAATCTTGAGACATATGGCAAGAGTTTTACATGTAATAAGCACTTAATAGGGTGTTTCATTTTCATTTCATTAATGCCTCCGAAGGTATTGCAAGTACATTTGAGGTTGTTATTTTTTAATATAAATAGGACTATTACAGTATACACAAGTTATTATTACGATAGGGAAAAGGAAGCACCATACTAGATACGTATCTACGCGCGTAAAGAAAAACAGACAGACAGTAATCCTCAAGTACAATTTTTTTTTTAATATTAAAAAAACTTTTTAAATACAACCTTTTATATCATCTGGGTGGGACCAAAGTGCTTGGGAAGACAAATCCAAGGAATCCAAACTAGAATAAGATAAAAATTAATAAGAGTTGCCTGTACTTACCTAAAAGGTGACAAAATGCGATGCATATGTTACGTGGGTGAAACTAGACCAAGACTTTAAATTCTTGGATATTAACACAGTTTTTTCAGTTTTACTGGACAAATAATAATATCTAGGGAATAAAACTGTTACCAGACCTCTTTGGGGTGATTCTCTTTACAAAAATGAAAGAATCATCATAATCGGATACAATTATTATACAATACCTACACCATAAAAAGCTTAGGTCCACGCGAATTGAGAAACCCTACAATAAACACCACCTTGCTTTTTTGTTGCCAAGAAAATAGCTTTGCTAATGCCCTTGGAAGTAAATTTTATGACCATTTGAGTAAATTTTATATATTTTTATGGAAAGCAACGTTTATAATAGCCACGTCACCGTATGATTGTAATCTCAATTATTTTTTCAGTTTACTTCAAAAAACCTGTTAAAGTCATAACATTTACATCTATGGTTTAGGTTAGCAAAGCTGTTTTCTTGGCAACAAAAAAGCAAGGTGTTGTTTATTTTCTGGATAAGTCACTACGCTGTAAAAACTGGACAGGGTTTTTTTTTATTTACATTTCACAATTATTGTGGAATTATACATAGAAAACGAATAGGTAAATTGATAAATAGATCACCCACATACTGTTTTATCTATCTTTTATTGTATAAAAATCAGGCTTTAAAACGTGATTCTTGGAACAGCAATCTTATCTTTACTTAAATGTAATTAAACTAATTTTCGTTTTTAAAAGGTTATAATTTGTAACCTTTGATATGATATCAGAGTGAATGACGCCTGATTGAGTGGATAATATCCTATTTATAATCGACCTACTTATTTGATTTGTGAATCCTTCAAAATGGCCGGCCAGGTCAAGCGTAGAATATTAGATAAATAGGAGAGAGCTAAATAGAAATTTAGGATTGAAAAAAAGGCCTTAGATAGATTAAAAGGCTAAGTTAGATATTTCTAGTTTATTTTTAGGTAATAATTCTAGTAAAGGTAATATCAGTTTCTATAAAGAATAAAAAACTGTATTGCGCCAACTTAAAAACAAAACTAACAACCCAAAGCTTTCTTGTTCGCTTCTTTATCTTAGGTACTTTCTTTAAAAAGATAGAAGTTAATAAAAATCCTAGTGATGTACGAAATAAAGTGTATTTCGTACATTTACTTAGGTATGTAATTTGAATTGTATGACGTGTCCAAGAGTCCTATAAGGTCACAAGGAAATAAAGCAACAGCTTTCAACAGAAATGTCCGAGTAGTGAGTAAATTCTTTTCCATAAGCCCAGATTTTCCGGCAAAATGTTAATGGTTAATTATCACTCGCGTAGAATTCTCAGTTACTTGGGCTTAATTATTTTCGCGAGACATTATTTATTTTTCTAAAATAAATGTACCTAACTATTTAAATTACCCGCTATCTGCCAGTTAAAAGTCTCGTCAAATTAGGTCCAGTTCTTTCAAAGATTAGTTCAAAAAGTCTGATTTTTAATTGGTTTTATTTTATAATAACT
Source organism: Eupithecia insigniata (assembly GCA_947859395.1). NCBI lineage: Eukaryota > Metazoa > Arthropoda > Insecta > Lepidoptera > Geometridae > Eupithecia > Eupithecia insigniata. The sequence goes on along the minus strand of OX401996.1, from coordinate 8,538,440 downwards.
AATGTACATAAGTATCGTATGTATATACTCTCACATGCATCAAAGAGAATACAATACTGACATGCATTTAATACAAAAGCTGTTATTTTGACATTACAAACAGACACTTTTCTATTATTACCTGTATCGATTTTCACTTATAGCTAGCGCAAGCAGAATTTTCTATGTTAACAATACTCTGTGCGCAGATCAAAACTAAAAAGAAATCATTTGATTGAGAAACAAAAAGAAGACTTTTCAATTTTGCTGAAATGAAGCTTCCGTTTGGCATTTCCAGGAACAAGTATATTATGTTCTGTGCAATATTAACAGCATTGATACTTACTTTAAATTGGGTCAAAATCAGTTACCATTGACGCAGCTTTGTAAACGGGGTCGCGACACAAACACCAGCGACCCTTATCGAAGCTATACAGGAAGCTGCTATCAACTTGTCGTTAGGTATATAACACAATTTTTGCAACTGTTGCCGAAATAATGTATTACTCCCACGATCCCGTATCTGAATCGGAAAATGAAGAGATAAGTTTTAATTAATTAACATTTTGTATGATTTTCATGTTTGATAAAGTAACTACTTATATTATACAAAGAAGAGTTCATATTGTAGGTATTTTTTGTATGCTTTTACGTGATCGAATATTGGTTTTGTTATGATGGTAGAGCATATTTGATTTTAGTGTTCCTATAGGTAGGCAGTGTAGGCACTAACCTACCTATTTGCAGCATGAAGCTTCCATGTTTAATTCCGGGGTGAGTCGCCCTGTCAATGCACGAGTTCATTCATTACTTGTTTATCGCCGTGACGTACATGCACCGAACATTGAACCCAAGAGGAAGTATTCTATGTTCCTCAATTTTTACGTTTTGTCGATATTGCTTCTCATATTACAGTGACGTTTATAAATAGCAGGGTATAGATACACACAACACAACTCATTGTGTAGGTACCTTTATAAAAGGCTAGTGACAAGTAATTCCACGTTAGATAATGAGGAAATTCCTAGAGCTTATTACAGGAAAAGCTCGTAAACTGGGTATAGACTGTTTAGAAAATAGGGCATAGAATAGGTGAATGCCTACCGTAAAGCATTGCGATATCGGTTGGTCACTCGCTAGTCGGGTTTTATAGTCGCGAGCATTGCACTGAAAGTTATTGCTTACTTCCAGTAAAGTGAAATAGGTCAATAGTTTCAGTACGGCAACAAAAGCCAGTAGTTGAACGTTTAGCTATTACTCTAGTCTTCTATAATTAGCAGAGGTCGCTGACAGCACTACCGTTCATTAAACGGCTAAGGCAGGTAGGTACTTAGATAAAAAATTTGCATGCTTATATTTTGGTTCCAGGAAATTAGCTTATGGGCATCGCCTATGCAATATGTAACATTCCATTTACAAATATGCAATGTAATACGATACGTATAAAATGTATATAGACTCAACATGCCATATTCTAAAGCCAATATTTTTCTGTTGTCAGCAGAAGTTCCGCTAACTAGAATCATCACATCTTGGTTGACGCTTTATTGTGAGGTCAAATGTATTTATTTTTATTATGGACCACCAACAGTGGGAACACAGGATACTTTAAACTTTAGTAAGGAGTGCATCGTAAAACTAAAAAAACATGAGCTAGAGCTCCGATTTATAAAGTTGCTCTAGGAGTCTTCAAATCCCGAGTGAATAAGTTCCTTCTGGGAAAGCGTGCCCCATCTTAGGCCACATCTTCACTTTCTCAAGTGTGATGGTGGTTAACGCTTTACCAATAAAAAAGGTGGACACGAATGAGCCTTAGAATTAAGCTGGAGTTGGTAAAACACAAAAAAGGCCACAAATGCTGAAATTTAAAAAGAAAGTAGAATAAATTATAAATACAATACGAACTAAACTGAAGCAAGTTCATTTAGTAGGTATAGGTATAGGTGTCGTGCAAAACAAATAAACACTTCTAAAATAAAATAACATAAACATCATAATTAGCAAATTGCAGAACATAATGAGACAACTTTTTTTTTTATATTTGCGCACCTGTTCTCCTAAAATTAGCTTGCTTCTCAATTGAATTTCAGAGAGTGACAGAGGAGAGCTTCTTCAAACAGTACTCAAAAAGTATAAGTTAAGTATAAGTTTTGTACTAACGTACAAAAAGTATACACCATAAGCATAAATCAAATCCAAATGTTTCACAGGAAAACAGGATGCATTCGCAAGTCTTTAAAACGAATTCCTGGAATTCGTTAAAACAGCATGGTGTGTGTGTAAAGAACATCAGAACCAGATTTTGCCAGTTTTTTTTGCGTTTATATTGATACTAACTTTATGGAAGCACCTCGCTAAAACAATGGGGAAGAAGGTAGTTAGCACGACGAGGAAAGGCTATTTTCCATCGTAATGAGCTATACAATAGCAAAATAAAAACGTCAAGTGCGAGTTAGACTCGCGCACCGAACGCTCGGTAACTAAAATACCTTCTTTCTAGCAAAATTTCACGATTCTCATTCAACCGGATGTAGGTACCCCATAGGTTTTGATCGCTTAGGTACAAAAAGCAAAAAAAAATTTGTGAATAACCTACAAATGTACTGTTTTCGGAATTTTCCCTTTACTTGTGGTATAGACCTTGCTTCTTGCAAAATTTCATGATTTTAGGTCAGCGGGAAGTACTCTATAGGTTTTGAGTGCACGTGATTCCCTTGGAATTTCAGAAAAATTGGGCATAAACGTCTATAACTTTTGATTGCGTTGACTTAGAAGTTTGATTTATATCACGGCTCCAAGAGGTTGCGGCCCTGGATATTTAATGTTAATTTCAACTCGATAGCTCCACGTTTTTCTGAGAATAGAGGATTAACAGACGGACGGACAGACGAACGGACGGACGGACAGAGGGACAACAAAGTGATCCTATAAGAGTTCCGTTTTTCCTTTTTAGGTACGGAACCCTAAAAATCGGTCTATTAGTGAGGAAAAATTTAGTTTTTTCAAAACAATCATATTACATATTTCGAATTCGGTTACAAATAAAAACTAAGTATTCATCATTCACCTATTGCAATACTTATTATTTAAGGGCATTTGAAGTTGCAAAGCTTGCACATCAAATGATGTGCCTAACTAAATAGCTAGGCAAGGTACAAAAGCTCCATTTGTTGTATGTTGATGCGGCGTAAACTACAAGGAGTTAGTTAGTCATTGGTGTATCGGGAACGCGTTTACGACCTGGGGTCACCAGATTCAGATGGACGCTCGTAAATTGTTCAAGCCGAGCTGCTCTATATATTTTTATAATTTTTGACATAGTTTCAATAATGTTTCAGAATAGACGGTGATTAGACTTTATAATTAGCAGCGCGTAGGTAAAATTTGTATCTTCAATCATCGATCAAAGTAGATTTGATTAAATGATTTTTTTTTTATCTCATCTGCCTAACGCCAGAATAGATTCCTTACCTACATACATACATTCTACAGGCTGAAGATGGTGTTTAATCATGATGTAAATTGTTAGATCCTATGACATCAGCGAAGTTGCTAAAAGTCAATTGTAATGAATTTGTCTACCACATATAACTATAGATCAAAGTCTAGTCTAGTAGTTTGCGTTTTATGCAGACACCGAAGAGAGAAGCGGAAGCTCTATCCATCTGCCGTGAATAATACTAACTCAAACGGAATAGTATTAGGAAAGGTGGATCGTCACGGGTTTGCGCGAAATAGAAATGTATTTCTGTTTTTGTATTTGTTTTTTACAAAGAATAAAACTATCGGAAAATGAATTTGGCGCAAATTGTGAGCTATATTCTATGAACCCATCATTACTTCAACTTCGATTTAATAGTATTTTGGATGCATTGGGAAAATTGATTTTTAGGCCAAAATGTCTTAATTTCCCAAATGTTCCAAAATCCCCAATGCGCCGAAATTTGTGTTTTCATACGTTAATAGAAAATTTAAAAGTTTTCGATTTGTGCCAAATGACTTTTCCGCTAGTCATCCTTGAATTATGTACCTACCTATTCCTAGAATAAAAAAGAATAAATAAAAAACTACAAAAAAAACAAAATTCCGCACTAAGCTTCGACGTTTTTTGTTAGAGACACGTAGAAAAGTCAGGGGCCAAGCTATTCAAGCTGTATGTATTTCAAAATCATATCATAAAGCATATAGCACGTGTTGCGGGGGTGTAAGGAAGGCGGGCGCGGGACGCGGGGCGGCGAGTGCCGCGGGATGTGCGAATGGCCGTTATCGCCTTGGACACTGCAATGATTGTTTATCCAACCCGTTCCTTGAATTGCACCAATGACTCATTCCCTCATAATCGGTAGTCAACGTAATTGTCATTACAATTTTATTTATAAAATTACACTAGGTACCTATGTTTCAATATAGGATGTTCTGAGTGCTGCCTGGAAGAGATCGCTTCTAAGCGATAAGACCTCCCATTTTACTTATGTCATATGTGATGTCTTGTTTTATTGTATTGTTAATTAGCACCCATTCCACACAGCTCTGTTTACTCCGTTCAGTAGTTTTGGCTTGTAGAGGTAATCTTTAAATCATATAAACTTTAACTTTTTTATATTAATGTGATTTCATTAGTGTTGCATAGTATAATACCTGTTATAATACTAAGCTTGCAACGCTGACCTGCTAGCTTGCGTTCGGCACTGCAAGCTTAAAAAACCATAACATATCTAGGATAGGCTTGGTGCGTTTGTTTCATATTTTGTTTGAAACTGGTCCGTTCGTTTATATCCCACTAAGTAATATTACAAACGTCCCTGATTACAAAAGTGACAATTTGTGAAGATGCGAAGTTGTGAAATGTTTGGCCGACGACAATACTAAAACTACTGATCGGATCTCTCTGAAATTTTGCTCAGCTTTAAGTATGTAGACAGATTAAGCACTGGTATAAAATAAAGACGCACATTAAAGGCTTAAAAAATCGCACGCGAAGCTGCAAGCAGAAGCTTGTTGAATCATACCATCATCAATAGCTTAAGGTTGAACGTTTTGTGTTCGCGCGAGGATCAATTATTTTTGTGTTTTGAAATGTTTGTGTTCCACAAGGAATTAAACTAATGGAAAAGTCATTAGCTTCAAATAGTAACCATTTTCTATGTACCAATTATAAAACCAACTTCGATTCAATTGTATTTTGGGAGCATTTGGGATCATACTCGTATTGATTCTTGGCCTAAATTCTCTTATTTTCCCAAAAATACCAGTGAATCGAAGTTAGTTTTTTCATAAGATAATGGAAAATGGTTTACGATTTGAGGTAAATTACTTTTGCTAGTTTGTAGAACGCAGAAAAACGTAAAACAAAAAAATCGAATCTCGCACATACACGAAACGGTCAACCAATAGATTCCTGAAAATTTTACTTGTTTGGAAAGACGTAACGCATTACCATTGATAAACTTGGAATACAAATCCGATTATTATAAAACAGACACACTTAACATTACCTACTGAGTTAAAAAGTATTATAACAATACAGTGCTGGTCTGGTTTATAAAAAACGAATTTGTATTTTATATAGCATTGCAGCAATACCTGCTTTTCTGGCCTCCAGGGAAGACCAGCTCTATTGTAGCAGTGGTTTTGAGGGTCATGCAACAATTCTTAACGAATAAAATGAAGATAATTTATTTATAATATGAGAAAGAGTCCTCTAAAAAGTTGAACTTGCATTCATCTTGCTACGAGTATGTGCTCTGCTGAGTGTTGACCATTTTTGTTACCGTAATTTTTACCTATGTGTGTAACCTATATCTTTTGTCAGTGCTGTCGGATTTAAGTATCGGTTAACAAAATAAACTCATTTTTACTTTATATTTACGTGTGCCAATGGCAATTAAAAGGGCTAAGAAGACCAGCGCTATGACAGCATTCATCCTGTCATGTGCTCTGCTGTGTAGACCATTTTTGGTACCGTAAAATAAACGCATTTTTACTTTACTATTTGATGTGTGTCAATGGCAATTAATAGAGCTAAGACTGACTAGGCAGATAGTAATATGAGTTACGCAGACCACAGCTGAATACTGTGGAAATGTATTTAAAAGATTCGACAATAAACTAATTTATGATAGCATGAACAGATGTTTGGATGATATAACGTACGGTTTGGAGAAACAACGCGCAAATTAACAGACTAGGCCACCTGACTCATCCTTGCAGCTAGACTCTACTTCATGATAACGTCAAGCAATACGCATAAGTTATGCTCCTAGTTGTATAACAACTGGACAATAGGCCCTCAAATAAAAGCGAGGATTGTTTTTACTAATTTTGTAGTATTTATATCACATCTACAGACCTATCTATGTACAGATAACAGGTTCTATTGCAACGATTGTTTCATACATTGAGCCTCAACAATCTACATTGAGAGAAAAATAACTTGCAATTAATATTCACTAATAATGAAGTTTAATGGTCAGTAGCAATAAATAGTTAATTCAAGCAGGTCATATTCGTAGAGCCATATCCCATAAACGATATACGAGTAGGTCTGTTACGTCGTCATGCAAATTTAGCTGCGCTTTCAACTGCAAAATTGATAGGTTTCAAATGGCGTTTTAATAACAGAGATGGTGACTCGGACACCTAGGTCTGATTCCAAGTAATAGGAAACAAATATGGTGCGTTGTTGTGTACCTATAATAAATTGCAGGAATTAGGGGACACCTAAGATATTATTATTTTAACAAAATGCATACCGAGTAATATTATGTTTATTGCTTGTTATTTGATACCGTTGCTGTATTAATTTGTTTTTTTTTTGTTTGAATAATTATGCATGACAAACTTACGAGTAGGTATTTTTTTCATGGAAATTTAACTACTCTAGACGCTCATATCAATTTGACGCTGACTGTACTAGTAGATGCAAACTATAAACGAAGTCTGAGAAGCATCTTAGTTCAATTGTTTCGTCGATCATAATGTGAACAATACGGAAGTGGGGGCCCCTCACGCAACGGGACCCTCCCAGTAGCCCCCCGCAGTGGAGCCCCCACATTACCCCGTCGTGGGTCCTCAGTAGCCTCCACAGTGGGGGCACCGGCAGTGGGGCCCCGGCAGTGGGGTCCCGGCAGTGCGGCCCCCACATTGCCCCGCAGTGAAATCCACTCAGTAACCCCCCACATTGGGGGGCACTGGCAGTGGGGCCAGTAAGGATTGTGAGGTTGTAGAGGGATATCTCTGAATGTACTGAGCCGATTTTGAAATTTCTTTTACCTATTGCAAACCACGTTATTTGTGAGTGTTAAAAAGGCTTTATACATATTAACAACTAAAAATGTTTACCGCCCAACAAAGTGGGCACGGGTCAGCTAGTTTATCTCTAATATTAAACTCAAACTCTTTTAAGAAGATACCGACCTACATATTTTATCTTAAAACTAGCTTCTGCCCGCGGCTTCGGAGGCGTTTTTCCGAGATAAAAGTAGCGTATTAAATTCACAACTAGATTTAAATCTTTGCAAAATTTCAGCCCGATCCTTTCAGCGTAAAGAGGTAACAAACTTCCAATCTTTTCATATTAGTGTGATACCAATACTTGACTGAATCGTATGTTGACGAATATTTAATTTGTCTCTTTGACTAAAAGCTCGATGAAGGTTAAGCACAGGTTACGCAGATGATAAAGATATTGTTTCAGCATAAAACCCGATGATGCAACCACATCATTTGGTGACATCATCCCTCAACATTCTCGGCTCATAAAATAATCTGCAAAACTCATTTCAGTGCCTTACATTTTCTATTGGGTACATTGCATGCATTATTTAATTCGTCTCTGGTCTAGCCATAAATTGTATGCTTGTCATTGTATGATTAAAAAAAAAAAACGTTTAAAAGGCTAGCTCGTTTATATATATATGTATATATTTATCAAACGTTAATAGTTTTAAAAGTTCCGTATCTACATCACATTCTACACGAAGGGAGTCACGAAGTTTATGAGAAAACTATACCTATATTCGAGCCAAGTTCGATGTGAAATGTTTGTATACAAACCAGAACGAAAAAAACTAAGTTTACACGTTGGCGTCGAGTTTTAGATAAAATTGTTGGCAATATTTACTGAAGATCTTATAACGACTAGCAATGTAAATCGTGTTCAAAAATATACAGCACAAAACAGGATAAGAATGAGCTGTTTGTTTAGATACCACTGGATACCAAGCATACATAAAAATATACGATTAAAAACATCTGTAATAAAAGCATTGAAAAAAATATTTTTTTCAATGGTTAAGTAACAATAATAAAAATAAGGGAACTTGATATGCTGTTAGCTAAGTTGACCTGCAAAGTATTATCATATCAGGGGCTTACATGAGAAGGCATGTTCATTGTTTCTTATCAAGAACTAGTATCCTATTTAAAAAACCCCTCGCTTCCTCTTTTAATCTTAAAACTAGAAGATCTTTGGGGTATATTTTTGATATTTAAAATACCGGGGACTGAAAAACATAATCATCTCAATCAACAACAAACAGGCTAAACTTAAAAGGCCTAGCCTAGACCCCGAACTGGGAATCTAGTGTGGGGGCTATCATAGAAAATCAATGCTCTCACATAAAATCATACAAATGTGACAATTATAGGTCACATTATGTCATGTGTTTGTTATCCTAATGCCAAATAAATTATTTTGTATTACTTTTGTAAACTATTGAAGTATAGACCACGTAGGCGACCACTCTACATAATGTTGTGTTCTTCTACAATTTATTTTTTACAATTTAAATATCGTTTTGTTTAAGGTGGTGTGTAATCAAACGATATGCGAGTGCAGTGGATTGAAGGGCGATCGAGGAGATCCGGGATTCAGAGGTTTACCAGGTCAACAAGGTGACTATGGACCTGATGGACCGGAAGGTCTCATTGGAGCGATGGGAGAACCTGGCGAGTTTGGTGATCGTGGTGATCCCGGAGACAAGGGAGAAAGGGTAACTAAGCAATGTGTGCATTCATTCATATAAACAAATTCTTTAAGTATTTTCATTAATCTATCTAGTTTTTTGAAATAGCTTTAAATTTCAACATGGTGAGTAGGTAATTATATCTTCCGCTTTCAGGGTACGGACGGCCCATGGGGACCACGAGGATATGAAGGACAGCAGGTAAAAATATAATGTTTATTACACATAATTTAATTGGGATTGTCCGGAATATCATAAATTATTTTAATTTGTAGGGTCCCCAAGGCCCTGAAGGTATTCAAGGAATCCCTGGTTTGGATGGATGCAGCGGTGTAGACGGCATTGTGGGACCTCCTGGCTACCAAGGTATCCCTGGTGACAGAGGTCAGCCTGGACCTTATGGAGAAAAGGGAGAGCAAGGTCTAGCCGGTGAAGGTGGTGTCAACTCAAGAGGGGCGAAGGGTGATCAAGGTGTTTTCGGCCGCCCTGGCGTTCAAGGACCAATAGGACCAATCGGTTACATAGGAGACAGTGGGGCTTCTGGTGAAGAAGGTGACCAGGTACCTACAAAAAAAATTGTACCTACTCCAATAAAAAAAAGTAAAAAATAAGAAGAACTCACAAACAGTGAGCCTGATTTCATAAAGTGCACTATGGAGTGGTGTTTTCGGGGATTCCAATTTGCATCAAATGTGAAAATAAAGTGTTCCTCGATTTTTTTCGGTTTAGTAGGTAATGCTCAATTTTGTTTGACCATGGAGACTTGTTTGATTAATAACGGAATATATAGGTACGAGTATACCATGATTTGTTTAGATTGTGTTTACCATTATTTTGGCACAGTTGCATGCGCTATGATCACGGAATAACTGAAGTAGATCCTATCCCGTTATTAATGACTTGTGTGAATAACCATACATTTAAATCTGTTTAAATTCAGCATTCTTATCAGAGATAAAAATAACTTACTCAAGGTCCAAACTAATCACTTCGTAGTGCACTTTATAGTTAAATAAGTGGGATATTTAATTATTAGGAAATAATAAAACATGAATGCTTTAGATTTTTAGAGTACCACAGAAAACAGAAATAATAAAGAAATAAGTTGCGATAAATGAAGTAGATAGGTACTAAATATTATAGTTTTTTTTAGGGTCCGAGAGGTCCAAAGGGTGAAACAGGATACAGAGGCGATGTAGGTGACGAAAATGTAGGTCCAGCTGGTGAGAAAGGTGACCAAGGAGAAACTGGTGAACCTGGTAGACCGGCAACCATTGTTGTAATAGACGAAGTTCGAGAAAATATTACTATTATAGCTAAAGGCAACAGAGGTCCAGTGGGTTACAAAGGAACACAGGGAGTTAAAGGAATCAAAGGAGATCATGGATCTTTTGGACAGCCGGTAAGCATGATTGGTGTTCAAGTTGCTTTATGTAACTTATTTATAAGCAATATCCTCAATACATTGTGTATTCATCATAATTTTACCGTAGGGATCATTCGGACTTAGAGGTATTCAAGGAAATGAAGGTGAACAAGGTGACGAAGGGCCGAGAGGAAAGCCAGGACACAGAGGAAAAGAAGGTCCGCCCGGACCAAAAGGAGACAAAGGAGCACCGGGCATAGAGGGAAGAGATGGTTATGATGGCGAGGATGGACTAAGAGGAGAAGACGGAAGACCAGGACAGCCCGGTGTGCAGGGACCAGCAGGAGAACCAGGAATCTTTGATGAATCGCTAAACGAACCTCTATTGCCAGGGCCACAGGGATCGCAGGGTGAAATAGGGTACTCAGGACCGGTAGGTGCACCGGGACTAGACGGAGCACGTGGTAGCCCAGGGTTGATGGGTCGGATAGGGTTACCTGGTGTGAAAGGTTTACCTGGAAAAGATGGTGCGCCTGGTCAATCCCCTAAAGGAGAACCAGGAAATCATGGATTCAAAGGCGAGCCTGGACTAAGAGGGCCGTCTGGTCAGCCAGGCGTGCAAGGCATAATGGGTTTTAAAGGATTTAAGGGATCTACGGTCAAAGGACCTACAGGAGAAGATGGTATGCCTGGATTAGACGGTATATCTGGACAACGAGGAGACAGAGGTGACTTCGGAATGGAAGGACCACCTGGATATCCAGGTTTAGGAATTCGTGGGGCTGGACCGCCGGGAGAAGATGGTCCACCAGGTTTCCCTGGCCCCGTCGGTGAACCTGGCTTGCCTGGAACAGATGGTTCGCCAGGTTATAAAGGAGAGAGGGGTGATAATTGTCCATACTGTCCATCAGGTAAGTTTTATTTTTGGACAATTATCAATAATAATTTATTCATCTTTCTCAGGTAGAGGATTAGTAAGAAGCTTGGACCTAAAACTCTAACATGTACATAGGTTCTAGATCGCCTAAAGGGCGCTGTAAATGTTCATAACAATTAAATAAATGAAATAATTTAAGTTAAAAAAACAATTATACTTCAAATAGTTAGCAATAAATTAACCTGTAATGTCTCACTGTTCGGCAAAGGCCTCTCCCTGATCCCTTGAACTGATTAGTTATTTAAATAGTTTCATAGAAAGCTTTTTATGTCGATGTAGGGAGCCAATAAATAAACACTAGATTCTTTTGTTAAGTAATCTACACAAGGACGTCTAGCTCTACTTCTTGATTTGCCACTAAATTGGAGTAGGCTTTTCAATTATAGAATTATTTGAGTAGTGCTCTGAATATTAATATTTTTTATTGAAATATACATTCATACAACATACGACCACTTTTAAAAATATTATATCAAAGGTTCTTCTTTCAGGACTCCCCGGACGTAAGGGTCAAAGTGGTGATGACGGGTTTCCGGGCACCAAAGGGTTCCCAGGACGTGAGGGCTTACCAGGTCCGAGAGGCTTTACAGGCGAACCTGGTAAAAATGGAATACCGGGAAGCACCGGAATAAAGGGCCTCAAAGGACAATCTGGAATGGCCGGAATGCCGGGATATCCAGGAGAAAAAGGACGTCTTATACCACCACCAGAATCATTGGTTAAACCTTTACAAGGCCCACCTGGTTATCCAGGTAAGGCCTACAAAACATATTATGATATCGTCATGAAAAATGGACTGAACTTTTTCGTAACATGCTTTACTGTTTAATAGGCTTCATGGGGCCACCTGGCATGCCTGGTGATGCTGGCTTCCCAGGTTTGCCTGGATTTGACGGTTTTAAGGGAGCGAAGGGTGCACAAGGAGAGTATGGAGCCTATGGGCCACCGGGCCGAAATGGAACAAGCGGTAGACCTGGAACACCAGGGCGTAAGGGTGAACCAGCCGATATACCTTATGCATTCCTTCGTGGAGATAAAGGAGATACGGGCATGAAGTAAGTTCAGTGATCATACAATTTAAATAGCCAAGGGACTAGGGACAAGAAAAAGATCCACAAAATCAGATTGTGTAGAAGAGAACAATCGATGTTTAAACATTACAATTGAATGTTAACTGTTTGTTATTATTTTAGAGGAGAGCTTGGAGATTTTGGTGACGACGGTCTCCCGGGTGAGATTGGTGAAGCTATAAGCAGCGAATACAATGTTAAAGGAGATAAGGGCAGACAAGGATCTACAGGAATAAAAGGTTAATTTAGGTTAATAAAAGATTGTTTTGAAAAAGCTAAAATACGACTTCATGTTCATTAGTATCAGCACTGTTTTTTTAAGTTTTTCAGAACAGATACTAATCCCTCGAGAATATTTTTTATGAGACCACCTCCAATCATTCTCTATGCAAACGTAATAGAATTTTCCACATCAGTCCTTATTCGAAATCAAGGAACATATGTACAAACAGATGAACATACATGTCTATAAATAAAATTTTTACTTTTTTTCCACGGAACCTTCTCCTTTTATGAGTTTGGTTAAAAGTACAGAAATTATAAACAGACAAAGTAATTATAAAAAATATATAATTTACAAACCCAGGTAATTCCTACGTAATTTCATAAATAACACACTCAATGCAATTTCATTATTTATTCTACAGGTTACCGTGGTCTTAAAGGAGAGCGAGGAGATCAGGGTGATGATGGCTTTTATGGTATTCAGGGCGACCAGGGTCCCGAGGGAACCAGTAGGCAAGGACAGCGAGGTTACAAGGGTGCCGAGGGCATCCGAGGCGATGTGGGATCATTTGGTCAGCCAGGACAGCCCGGTCAACAAGGACCCGTAGGTTTGCCAGCCATTAAAGGTCAAAAAGGATCAAGAGGAGAAGCTGGCATAGCATCGATATATGGTGAAGCAGGATTGAACGGCAAAGACGGAAAACGCGGTGATGTTGGAGAAGCGGGTTACGCTGGAACACCAGGTCGTGCAGGATCGCTAGGAATCAAAGGACAACCTGGCAACCCAGGCGAGGAAGGACCAAATGGACCAACGGGACCTCCAGTTAGTTATTCTTTTGTTATTTCTTCTAGAATATTTTTAATATTTTTATTAGGAACCTCTAAAAAAACATACAATTTTTTCCTCTTTTACGCGTTTTCTTAGCGTAGGTGTAGTATAAAGATATGCAGCACTCGAGAGACCTCCTACCTCGAGTATTTGAGGACCGGCTGCGCCTCTGGCCTCAAATAACACTCTCGTTAGGAATCTTCCACTTCTCACCAAGATTTACAATGCACCCACACTAGTCTTTTCACTCCTACCGAAAGAGGTAAGAGAAGGAATCTTTAGCGGTTAGCGTAAGGGCTTGTACAATGTGACGACCTCTGTGGTGCGGGGGGCTAAGGTCCGCCTCCGACGCAGGAGGTTGCAGGTTCGATTCCCGCCTCGGGACAAATAATAGTGTTGTTCTGGGTGTTTTCTATGTATCATAAAAATATTTGCATATCTATGTAGAGTATTGTATTAAGTAATAGCTGCTACCCGCGCCTTCGCCCGCGTTTTATCGGGATAAAAAGCCTATATGTTATTCCAGGTCTCAAACTATACCCATACGAAATCTCAGCCTAATCAGTTCAGTAATTTTTGCGTGAAAGAGGAACAATCCATCCTTACAAACTTTTATATTTATAACATTAGGAGGATATCAGTTATCTAGTGCCCAAGCTCTGCTTAGCTTGGGGTTAGATAATGCGGTTTAATTTTTGTTTATATACTAGCTTTGCTTGCGGCTTCGCCCGCATAGAATTTTTGTTTTTGCGCGGTACCCTATTTTTTTGTTATTCTGCTATTCAGGACCGAGACAAAAAACACACAAATCATTAAAATCGGTCGAGACACACCCGACTTTGTTTTATATATTAAGATTTATGATGTCCCAGTTTAGATAGATAGTACTTTATTGCACACCTAACGTAGAAAAAAAATTGCAAAATAATAATTATCGAATAAGCGACAATTGGCGGTCTTATCACAGAGCGATGTCTCCAAGACAACTTTGTTTCCCGGCAATCTTGATTTATTTCATCTCCAAAACGGATAAACCAATTATATTCTAATTTTGTTAGAAGGGCTATGTTTCGGGAGTATTTTTCCTTAGCTTTTTTGATGACAATCCGAATGAAGTTCTAACGCTATGATGATTAAAAAAAGAGATCTAGTCTGATTTAAAATTTAATTGTCATGTAAGATCGTATTTCCATCATTTCAGGGACGCAAAGGATTCCCTGGTATATCTTTGACGGGTCCACCTGGATTAAGAGGAATAGCAGGAATTCCCGGAAAATCAGGTCAGATAGGAGAGCCAGGATTGCAAGGCACACACGGTTTACACGGTGAAGCTGGGCCCAAAGGCAAAAAAGGTTTTACTGGCCGCAAAGGGAACAGAGGATTTCGAGGAAACATGGGAATTGCAGGTTTTGCTGGCTTTCCAGGCAGGCTTGGAACGCCAGGACAAAGTGGTGAACTAGGCGACCGTGGTGAGCCTGGTGCTCCGGGTTACGATGGCGAGCCTGGTAGCTCTGGACGATCGGGACCATCGGGTCCTAAAGGAAATCGTGGCGATACCGGTTTTCCGGGTCCAGCAGGTTTCGAAGGACGTTCGGGTTTTAAAGGAGAAATTGGTGAAATGGGATTACCAGGCCCACGAGGTCAACCTGGAGATAACTCCCCAAAAGGTTTCATAGGCGATGCAGGAGAACCAGGATTACAAGGAACATCTGGAAGACCTGGTTACAGAGGCCGCAGAGGAGATAAAGGTGATATAGGAGACAGAGGTGCAGATGTGGTGGGGTCTCAAGGAGAAAAGGGCGAACAGGGAGATGATGGAATACCCGGTCAGATAGGTTACCCAGGGCTTAAAGGAAAACGTGGAGACTTTGGCTCTGGTGGTGCTACTGGTGAAGTGGGTGACAAAGGAACATCGGGTAGGCCTGGCTTCCCTGGTAGAGCGGGGTATTCTGGAAGGAAAGGGTCTCGAGGATTTGAAGGAGTCCCTGGACTTAAGGGTGCTAAAGGTGACAGAGGGCTATACGGAGAACCAGGAAGGATGGGTGCACCAGGCTTTCCTGGTGATAAGGGCTTTACAGGACCTGTTGGTTATAGAGGTCCAACTGGACCAAAAGGACAAACAGGTGACATCGGAATCAGCACATATTTGCCAGCCACTCCAGGAGATATTGGTGATATAGGGATGGAGGGATTTCCCGGCATGCCCGGAGATTTTGGAGAACCAGGTTTATACGGGCAGCGTGGATTAAAAGGAGAGCGCGGTGAAATTGGTTACCAGGGAGAATTCGGCGATGATGGTTTTACTGGCATCAAAGGAGTAACTGGTGATCAAGGGCCAATTGGTTTTCCCGGTATGGACGGACAGTACGCACAAAGAGGAGAACCTGGACTACCAGGTATGGATGGCCTTCCAGGATGGCCCGGCCCTATAGGACAAAAAGGTGCCCCCGGAGAAAACGGATTTGATGGCCCTAAAGGTCAACCAGGTCAGCCAGGCCTAGTTTTCCAGGGACCAAAAGGAGAACCAGGGTTGGATGGATTTAGAGGACGTCAAGGAAATTCCGGCCGTCCTGGTCAACCAGGGATGGAAGGAGCACCAGGATTTACAGGACCAAAAGGCCAACTAGGTGATGTCGGCGAAGCAATCAGTCCAAGAGGGGAACCAGGAGATCAAGGATACCCGGGTGCTGATGGATTCAGAGGGGAACGAGGAGACCAGGGCGAGTTTGGAATAAACGGCTATCCTGGGGTTCAGGGACCCCGTGGGTTCAAGGGTGAGACAGGGGACGAAGGTCGTGAAGGTTTAGATGGTCAAATAGGATTTCAAGGGTTTAAAGGTGATGTTGGCGATGGTCTCTTGCCCTCAGAGATCCTCCCCGGAGAACGAGGAGACATAGGATTAACTGGATTTGAAGGGCGTCCTGGAACAGACGGAATGCCTGGAGAGTTCGGCATTGACGGTTTACCGGGATTGAAAGGACAACAAGGTGATGTGGGTTTCCCTGGTGAAAGAGGCGTACCCGGTCAGCAAGGGCTACAAGGATTAAAAGGAGAAGTTGGTTTAAGAGGATTCGAAGGTTATCAAGGAGCGCCAGGTCCGCAGGGATATCCAGCGCCGCCACCGCCTATTCCAAAATCAAGAGGTTACTTCTTTGCTGTTCATTCGCAATCCAGCATGATTCCCCAATGTCCTAGAGGAACTTCACCTCTCTGGGAAGGCTTCTCTCTAATTCACATTGTGGCTAACGGCAAGGCTCATGGACAAGATTTAGGTAGGTGAAATTTTGTAACCAAAAACAATTATATTCGTATTTCAAGTTATTTTTAAAAGATATGAGGGTCGTAACTTATAAAATTTGGTAAACCTTACTCTATGGTTTTTTATAGGTGCCGCAGGTAGTTGCCTACGCAGATTCTCAACCATGCCATACATGTTCTGTAATATTAACGATGTGTGCGACTTCGCGCAACGAGAAGACTACAGTTTCTGGCTTTCAACCCCAGAGCCGATGCCAATGGCAATGACGCCTATACCAGCCAGGGATGCCGGAAATTACATTTCAAGGTAGAGCAGAATAGCCCATTTGTTTTCACTTCGCAGTTTATTCAATAAAGATTTTTACTTTCGTATGTATAATTAAAAATCTATGTTTATTTCAGGTGTCAAGTTTGCGAAGCTCCTACTAAGACGATCGCTTTACACAGCCAAAGTGATGAAGTACCAGCGTGCCCAGATGGCTGGGAGCAGCTATGGAGAGGCTACAGTTTTCTGATGGTAATATGCGATACCTATTTTATGTTTTCTCCTGGAAATTGCAATTTATGAAATCAATCAGCCATCTGGTCTGTGTTGATCATATCTGCTATAAAATTTATACCTGGCAATGTTCACAGCACACAGCAGGAGCGGATGCAGCCGGCCAGAGTCTCATCTCCCCGGGCTCCTGTCTCCAAGACTTCCGCACGCGGCCGTTCATCGAGTGCAATGGCCTCGGACGCTGCAACTATTTTGCAACTGCCGTCTCATACTGGCTCTCCATCATTGACGAAAGCAGGATGTTCCTGAAACCTGAACAGCAAACTTTGAAAGCGGACCACACGTCCAAAATAAGCAGGTACGAATAAATTGAGTAAATGAGCTGGGGAAGGGCGATTTTAATATTTATGGTTCGTTCTTTTTTTTACTAAAAATTATATTGATAAAGTTAGGATCTCCCTAAGGAGCTCTGTTATTGACCCAAATTGGCTATTTTTGTAGGTGTTCAGTATGCATGCGGACATGGCCAGTCGCGGGATCGCAGCAGTACCAGCCCGGAGACATCAACTGGGTGCCTCAGGTGCAGCGGCGGCCCCCGGCGTACCGGCCGCAGCGCCCCTACAGGCCGTACGGCCGGGGCCGCGGCCAGCGCATCATCCGCGGCAGACGCCTGAACACCGCCTGAATACTCACCCACATGTGATATTACAATGCAACACTCCCCACATGCTTACTAGTTATTATAGGAAAATTGCAATACAGTTACAAAAAAAGGAGGATTTGATTCAAGATTTTGAATCTAGTTAAACCTCTATCAATATCAGTTGTGTAATCGAGCCTTCATTGGCGTTGTTATCTATCTTCCACACAGCATGAATGAAAATATTTGTAAAGATCATCAGTTAATTATCAATAGTTCATTAAATTCAGACACAGAGTTTGGCCTTGAGTGACCATTTTTTGAGCAATGTATTAAGTTGAGCTAAACAGTTACCCACTGCCATTTTTTCTAAGTTCTATATTGAATGGTGTATGTTGATTTTAAATAGGGTCATAATTTATCTAGGTCCATACCAGACGTTATGTACCACCCTACATGTAATATAATAATTTATAACTAGGTAATCAATTACAAATAAAAGAATCTTATCTGAGTTATAATAATGTGCCATTAAAAGTTTTTATAAAGACTTGCAAAGCATTAAATGCATTGTGTATGGTAATTGGTATGTTTATGTTTTTAAGTGTATTATAGACAGTACAGGTAATGTTTCTTTTTTTTTCGCAATCCTACCATAGTATCGGTATTTTTATTTTTTAATCTGCCAGAGCATTTTTAATCCTTTCTACCAGGTTATTTTGAAAATTTTAATATTTCCATAACATATAAAACAATCTTAATAGTGGAAACTAATAATAAGTAGTTGTTATTTAAATGTAAATAAAGTTAAGTAAATACCTAACTAATAAAAAATAAAATTATGAGAAGTCTTTTATTTACAAATAAAATACAATACATACATATTTATGTAAGTATACATATTTAGGCACATCTAGATGAAGTCATGGACAGTTGATGTATATTATGTATAACAAACTGGTTGTCCCCGAGTCTCGAATTCACAAAATTAATATTTTTAGATATCAATAACATCTCTTTTTCATTCTATAGCTTTGGAAACAGAATCTAGATTTCTTAATTTATGGTCATCAAGGTTTGGACGAGCTTCATATGCGCATATGGTCACACCATGTCTATGAGCCTGTGTCCATTCTCCTTTGAGCCCAATGTAATAAATTTTTGTATTTTCTGCTCCAAAATTATTTGGGAAATGCATAGTTAAATGTGTGACAGATGAAAATGTTACAATCCTGTAACAAAAATACCAAATTACTTACTATCCATAAAAAATGTAGCCCAGGAAAAAATATAAAAAGTTCTATTTATGCTTCTTAACATACTAGTACTCACTTTGGAAAATATTCTAACACTGCTTGGTGGTCCTTTTGAAGCTCAAAAACTTGGTCTGGTTCCATAGATGCATCATCAAAAGTCATATGGGGTTTATTTTTGTACCTGAAAAATTAATTTATTTCTAATTAGAGCCATACAAACAACATACAAAATAAAACTATTTGTGAGGACAATTTTAGAAACTGAGTTACACAGTTAAACCCTTAAAAAACATTAAGTTTTGAGGTAAGATACTCACAATCTCAGTTTAGATGGATGACAATCCGAATCTTCAGATAATATTTTGATACCCTTCAATTTAATGTTACCCGTGAATGGAATATTGAATAACAATTCTTCGTCTGCATCACTTTCAACATACTGAAAAATATAGTAACAGTTTGACTATCAAGTCTGCATGTACTTAATGCTGATCACACTAATATTTTAAATGTGAATATATGAATGGACAGACAGATGGCTATATGTTTGTTACTTCTCTACAACAAAAGTATGGAAAGGATCAGACAGTATTTTGCATAGTTGTAGATCTGGAATAAAACAGCTAGGTACATATTTCTTATTAGACTGGTAATTGTAAATAATACTGGACATTTTCACCCAGCACCTCAGGCCTCAAAGCAGAGCTTTTCTTATGGCACTATAGTTCTAGGGTGATTATGGGAAGGTAACTGATTAAAATTACTATTATTATATAAGCAAAATAAATTTGTATGTATCATGTGAATGTTACACGCCTTCACAGATATTATTTTATAGTCTTTTAATCCCATGAAGTGCAGTGTTCCCTTGGGTTATCAAATCATTCAGATATTTGTTACTAACACACTGTGGGACTAGTAAAATACCCAGACTCCGAACAAATATGATGATACAGTATATTTGACCTGTACAGTGTAGGGAATGATAGTCAGAGACAACATGCGTCGCAGACTGAGCATCGCCCACTGCGCCCTGCGGATAATTAAAGCATCTTTTAAATCCCTGTGCTTTTCAAGGAAGATGGGAGGTGCTTACATTTACTGTATCCATTCTATTTTCCCAGGACTTGAATACAGTTTTTCCTGATCCTTCAATGGTTTCATTAAGACATGAAACATTTTCTTTATCTATTTTTTCGAAAAGATTGTACTGCAGTCCTATTTCTTCATCGTTTGATCCATGGTCACAGTTGTGATGGTGACAGTGGTGATTCGACATTTTGCGCCAGTAAAACTAATTTGGGAAAACAAACAGCGCACCTCAAAAAAACGAAAACCATAACAATAACACACGAGAAAATCTAGATTCGATTTTGAGAAAAACAGAAGTAGGAAAGAAAATCGAGAGAGAACAAAAGAGAGAATAGAAAACTTGACTTCTTTATTATTGGCAATATGTGTCTGGGTTGCCACTTTTCGTTAGTTTAATTTTCTTTAGTTTTGTGTAAAATAGACGTCTTTACTGGTCAGCCATTTTCTTTTTTTCTTTTATTTTATTTTAGCTCTACGACAATGCTCTACGATGTCTGTGCAATAAAGTGACATTGGTTGGTGCAATCAAAAACGTTTCGTATTACGGTCTGTTTTCTTTTTAGCATACTTTTTACACAGCATCGTAGAGCTACGCCAAAAGCAAACCGAACAAATTTTCACAATTATATAGAAAAGAATCAAATAATGTTTTGGTCACTTTCTCTCCAACTAAAAATGAATAAGCCTATCTCACCACTTTTTAACAACGCTAACTCACCATAGACAAAATTGAAGATGAAGCAAATTTCCATGATTTGTTGCTAAGCAACAAACGGAAATGTCTGCAAATGTCAGCCAATTGTCATGTTATGAAAGTATTGTGTTTGTGCGTGTTGTTACTTCTTTATTTTATATAAATCTTGTGAAATATGTTCGAAAAAGACTGAAATAAATGGTGAAGTGTTGTGCACCTTTGTGCGGCAAGGCATCGTATTGAAAAACACCCGAAATTCCTTTTCATCGGTAAGTTTTGTTGTGCCTTACAATATCTCAAATTGTTTTTGGATTACTGTGTGGATATTTGGCGATAATTCGGCATTATTTATACAGTGACTAACTGTTCTATGTCCAGGATCTCGTAAAACATGTACTAAGGTCGCTTATAAATAGTCCTGTTATAACATTTATCAGTTTTTTAAACTTTGTTGCTTTGTTTTGACTTTTCATATACTTGTATGATTTTCAAGGGCCGCATCTAGGTCCAGCCTGGGTCGAGCTTTTTTAGAAGTGTGTGTGACGAAGTTTTATTTGCAGTTTTTTGGTTTAGTATCCATTCTTAAGAAACCCTTTGATAGGTATCAAATAGACTGAATAATATATTTATTTAACAATATCAAACATTTTCAGATTTCCACGGCATGAAAACCAAACGAATACTTGGTTGGTAAACATGAACTGAATAAATTGGAAAGAGAAGAACAGATTAAAGGAAATACACTGTATTAGTGTGATTATGTATATATAGCTTAATAATCGAATTATTTATTTTTGTGATGACCAGTGACGAACACGATTTTGATCATTTGCATTTATTGATTTAGGCTATTGTTAAATTTTATGTAGATTTAAGAATAAAACTTAATGCAATTCAAAGCAATTCAACGGAAAGAAATCATTAAAACAAGTATTTTGTTTAAAAATAAAGAACATGCAACCTGTGTTTATTTATTTGTAAATGTGGCAGTATATCGGAATAGATTATAATGCCACAGTTGTAATGCCCCCGCCCCCTTGTCCCTGAGTTCGGCAATGTTGTGGTCAGACTGATGAACTTTATTGAAATTCTAAGAAATTACTGCATTTTAATGAAAACTTTGTTGAAAATGTGAAAATATGTCGTGTTCCGCTGTGTACAGTCCTTCAAGAAGCACAAAAGGTGGAGTAAAATTCCCGGATTTGTCATTACATGCGTAAGTTTTTCGCTCAGTGTAAATACTAAAGTCCGCATACACTCCACTTTGACATCATTATACTAACGGAGTGTTACCTAGGGTCCCGTCCGCTCATAAGATCTATATCCGGCTACTCTCACTATGGGTCTTCTAAAATAATTAACAAAGCGGGTGGCGTAGTCTACGTTCGCTTTGATCTGAACTCCAGTGTCAGTGAACCAAACATAGTTGAGGCGGACTCTCGTCTGGTTAAACTACCTAATTCACAACTGATATTGGGCCTCTACAGATCTCTTTCTTTCACTGACACTCAGAACTTCTTGTGCTCACTCGAATGTGTTATCAAACAACACTCCAAAAATAAAATCGTAGTGGCTGGGGACATTAATATAATGCCCGACGACAATTCTGTTTCTAGTGTGCAAGAGGATTACCTTTGCTCTATGGCCGAGCTCGGCTTAAAACACGTCATTGACGTTTTAACAAGACCGTCGTCTGGTAGCTGTGTAGATCATATTTCTGTAAGCGCAAAATCTCGTGCATTAGGTGTTGTTTGTAGATCGAATATCACAGATCATTATATGGTGATGGTTGGTATCGAGCGACCTGCTTCAGCTTACTTTCGTCAAAAAACAGTAACAAAAACTGACTATGATGCTATTGCCATAGATTTAGATGGAGCAGATTGGTTTGATGTTGTGAGCTCCACGGATGCCTCCGAGGCGGCCAATCTTCTCACGAATAGGCTTAATGACATTGTAAGACGTAATACAAAAGGACACTCCATCAGTCGTCGCCAGCTCGGTAATCATGGCTGGGTTACTCCGGAACTTATCAGAAGCATACGACATAGACGCTTTACATCTCAAGGCCAACAAGGACCCGGATAATCCTTTATTTCGTGCTATTTATAACGTTTATAACAATGAGTATCGGACCATGATAAGAAACACTAAAGCTTCATATAATAAAGATTTTTTCATTAAAAATAAAAGTAACGCTTTTAAACTATGGCAAACAATCAAAACAGTACGTGAACTTCCGATGCGAAAAGACTGCTCCGCAGACCTGTTGGGCATTAGACCTTCCCCCTCCGAGTCATTTAAGGTTTTTAATGACTACTTTGTTAGCGTTGGTCAAACCCTGGCTAACTCTATCTTAAACAAACTCAACAAATCTCAGGACACGCTTGCAGCACCGGTTTGCATCTCCGCAAATTATTCACACTCGTTTTTCATGGCTCCGACGGATTGTAATGAAATTAGCTCTATAATATGTTCTCTAAAAAGCAACGCGCGCCAGGTTCAGACGGTCTTTCTAACGACTTTTTAAAGCGATTCGGTTTGTCATTCATAGAGCCTCTTTGTCATGTGTTTAATTTAAGCCTGTCTACGGGTGTATTTCCGCAATGCTGGAAGGTTGCTTCTGTGATTCCTATACACAAAGACGGGTCTTTTTTATCACCTTCGAACTATCGGCCTATATCTCTCTTACCAGTTTTTTTCAAAAATTCTTGAGAAAATTGTTCATAAGAGACTCTACAAATTTCTAGAGCATAACAATATCTTGTCACAATATCAATTCGGCTTTAGAAAAGGCAAGTCAACAGAGGACGCTGTTCATTATCTCCTTGACTTTGTTGCATCTGCACTAGACAATAAAGAAAAATGCATCGGCGTTTTCCTAGATTTGGCCAAGGCGTTGAATACTGTTTCTCCAAAAATACTGCTTAGTAAACTTGAAAGCATAGGAATTAGAGGAATCACGTTGCAATGGTTTGAGAGCTATTTGTCGGAAAGAGTCCAGCGTGTCTCAGTAGCAGGTCACTCCAGTGACCCCCGGGGTGTTTGTTTTGGAGTTCCCCAGGGTGCATACTGGGTCCTACTCTATTTTTATTATATATCAATGATATAACATCTCTGTTTACTGACCTTGCCCATACTCAGATACTGTGCTACGCAGATGACACAGCTCTATTGTTTCGGGGTGACTCCTGGGCCGGGGTAGCATGGCTGGCAGAGGAAGGTTTGGCACGGGTTGCTACTTGGCTGGACGTTAATTTACTAACGCTTAACGCCAACAAATCAAAATTCGTGTGCTTCCACAAAACAACTGCTTCCAGTCCTCCCATCTCTCTATCACTGCGTATTCATAAATGTGGATTCTCAAATTCCTCTCATTCGTGTCTATCTTCTTGTCCTAAGCTTGAACGGTCTCACGTGTATAAATATTTAGGGGTTTTCCTGGATGAAAACCTGTGTTTTCGCCAGCATATCAATAATCTGTCTGGCAGAGTTCAGAAGCTCATTCATATTATGAAATTGCTACGGGAAGGCGCGGATAAAGACACTCTTTTGACCGTGTATTCAGCTCTCTGCCAGTCCATCATGGGTTATTGCATCACAGCCTGGGGCGGTGCTGCTAAAACTATTATGATCAAACTTGAACGTGCTCATAGATTCGTGCTAAAAGTTATGTTCCGAAAGCCATTTAGATTCCCAACTGTTACCCTACATTCAGAATCTCAGACCTTGTCTGTCCGTCAACTCTACGTCTCGGGTGTTGTCTCTGCTTTTCACAAGTCATTTTCTGCATCTGCCTCGTTGAACAGTCGTCGAGTGATTGCCTTTGCCAAGCGTTTCCGTAAGTTTGCGTTCCCCTTCATTTATTGCCGGGTCATAAAGCATTGCAATCTGTCTTGTGCCCTATATGGGGTAAGGAAAAGATAAGAAAATGGCTACTTACTCTTGACTACGATGCCACTGAATACCTCTTAAGCATTCTAAAGTAAATGCAAAGATGAATATAGGTAGTTAACACCATAGGCTCCAATATGTAACAATAAATAATATATTGCTAACTCCCGTTTCCATCATTTACCCTTCTCTCCCTTTTTCTCCTAGCCCTAAAGTCGGTAACTCTAGATTACTCTAGATCTAGGTACTCTAGATTGCAAGTTCTAATTTGCTTTTATCATCATATTGATTAGATTTATAATAATAGTCTTTTGTTTGTTCACCCTGTATAAGTTACAACTAGAGTACTAATTTGCTTTCAGCATCATATTGATTAGGTTTATAATAATAGTATTTTGTTTGTTCGCCCTGTATAAGTTACAACTAGAGTTCTTATTTGCTTTCATCATCATATTGATTAGGTTAATAATAATAGTATTTTGTTTGTTTGCCCTGTATAAGTTACAACTAGAGTTTTAATTTGTTTTCATAATCATATTGATTAGGTCCATAATAATAGTCTTTAATTTGTTTGCCCTGTATAAGTTACAACTAATCGTTTCCATTAAAGTTACTTTTTTTGTAAACGGGCCTCCCGCGACACAGGCTTGCCTCGTGCCGCCAGTAACGTGTATCTTAATAAGTAAGTGAAATGGCAAATAAATATTTTTGTATTTGTATTTGTGTTCAGTGGGCATCGCCTGCTACGTTTACCGTCGGGGAAAAATTTAACCAATTAATTTAATTACAATTAGCCTGTAATGTCCCGTTGTTGGGCTTATCATGAATTACGACTCAGAGCCAGTTTGGGCTCACATTCTATCGAAGGTGTCTAGTTCATCGCGCCATCGTTTCTTTAGTCTACCGCAATGCCTTACGCTGTATAATTTGCTGAATAAAAAATTTACAATACAATACAATACAAAACTCTTTATTTTACACCACAAAGACAAATAAAACACATAGAAATTAATATAAACAAGTACAATGGGCGGCCTTATCGCTTAGAAGCGATTTCTTCCAGGCAACCTTAGGATGGAGGATTATGAATTAATTAAAATTATTGATTAAATAAATTAATAATTTAATTGATTCATAAATTTTTCCACAAAAACTCGAGAAAATAAACGAGTCCGACATTACAGCTGCGCACTAACATTCACAAAAATATCAATCACGACTAACATGCTCGACCTCGTTGCTACACGTACAAACATATTTGCTTTGAACATCGAGCAAGAATTATGAACGTTTGAATCTTGTTCGAATCGAATATTTTGGTGGCTTCGAGAATTTGTCTTGAGTCTTGCATGGTGCACACGTTCGTACTTGCTCGAGATCGAGCAAGTTTATCGAGTATGTACGTACCTGTGTACCCACCGGAAGACACTTATTCACTCTTGTCTTAAAGAGACCCAGGTTATAACTGGCCGAAAAAATAGGAGCAGACAAGGTGGATTAATTCGGCTTGCAAAATACATAGATACATAAACTATAAGTAATCACTTTTAATATTTTTTTATTGCGTTCACGCAGAAGTTGGTAAATAAGGATTAGCAAGAAATTTCAGGTTTTATAGCGGCAGTTGCCCAAAATGACAAAGAAACTAAGTCAACGGAAAGAGGAGCGAACCCTAAGCCCTTTTTTAGATTTTTGCATCGCGTGTTGGAGTGGAAAATGGTCAAAAAACATGTTTTTGTGGAGCTCCCTTTAATTTTAATTATTATTTTGTTAATATGTTATTATATCGGTAAATGGAATACACACAAAAAATGCAGAGGCAAAGGTTGCACACCTTTTACGAATCATGAGATACAATAAAGCTCGATAGATCGACAGAGAGACAAACAGCGGAGGAAATATGGGACGAATCAGGAATGAAATCTGCATAAAAAAATATTTTCCTGATTCGGACTAGTTTGGGCCGAAACCTGTTCGGCTTGACAGCGAAGTCACGTACACTATTACAAATCTGCAACAGCACACTAACAAAAAACGGACATGCGCAGAACTGTGTCTGGCGGTATCCTCTAATACTTCATCCGAGGAAGAAACTGTTTTCCAATGAGTATCCAACAACTACCGTAAACTAACTAACTAATAACTAACTACCGTAAATGTTTTCTAGGGTTTGTTTCTCGAAACGGCATGTTCGGGCAAGAGAAAGATTATGAAGACAAGACTGTCTTCTCTAGTCTAGGGTAGAGTAGAAATGAAAAGCCCGTGCCACGTGCCTGAACGGATGAACCGATTTCAATTCGGCCCATTGTGTGGGACACTTTAACGACACACTTGCGCCTTCCCTTCTTTCTAAGATATCCGTGAGGGTGTTCGGCGGTAGATTTGGTCGAAGATCTCAAACTTAATTTTTTTATTGTTGCCATGTTGTTTCTTGGTTGATAGAAAGCAGTTCCAAACATGGACCCGGCTAAGGCACTAGGTACAATATTATGTTGCTTATAACTAAAACAAACATACTTAAATCTAACACATCAATAACATAAATCACAAAATCTCAAGAGACGCAAATATGCAGGCCTACGCATTTGCTCCCCTTGAGGTCGAGACCCTAGGTCCGTGGGGTAACGAGGCTCTCCGGGTTTTCAAAAAAATATTTGAGCGCCTGGTCGAAGCGTCGCGTGAACCGCGTGCTGGTGATGGTATCTGCGCATTAGCATTGCCATACCAAATACTTGTTGCAGCTACATAACTTTACCAGTGAACGGTGCGCTAGTATGCGTAGATGATAGTTAGGTATAGGCATGGTATAAGAAAACAGGTATGCTCTTGCAAGACACGATGGTCACGTGGGTGTTGCCAGGCTACGTCATCGTCGTCATCGGCGAATGAGAAGACGATTCTGTTTCCTGGTGTTACCAGTAGCGTAAAAATCGTAACTCCCCGAACTCCTGTATGAATCTGATAAAACTATGTGGTATTGTATTTACCAATTATTTATCACATTGACTCGTGTTTAACTAACGCTGTTTTGACTGATCTAACAAATATAATTGACGATTGTCATTTTTTTATTGATTTTTCAATTGACTCTTATCACATTTGTTTTCCAACTTCTACATTTTGTTTAAATGAAGTGACAACTGGACAGTGACGTCATCTGGCGACATTCCTGGAAGAGCATACCTTGTTTTCTTATACCATGGGTATAGGTATTGAAGCGTTGGGTAGTTATGTTATGGCTCACGGTCGGTTAGGCGCGATGGTCGCTTTGCACAGTTATTCCCTAGCGGTATGCGGACCTTACGTTAGATATTTTAGGACCATGCTAACAGGTACTGAGTTAGTTATTGAATACCGGAATACCGGACTCATCTCAGTCTCAGTATTCTATTCTCTTTGCTTTGCTCATCTCTAGTTCTTTGCATGAAAAAACGCTACATACGTTCGTTTTTCATTTTGTCGGATTTCAATAGAATGCAAAATATATACTTCTTATAATCTAAGCGGAAGCTGATTCATTGGACAATAATCTTTTCGTATTTGAGATTGTTCGGTGTTTCGATCTGAGAGAATATTACTCCTCCGATTCATCAATCACCATGCCTTTGATGACTAACTACTGTGTTGTTCTAGGATGCATTGCAATTTTATTAACTTGTTTTGTTATATCTACTGATAACTACGCGAAGGCCACTGAAAATGACGGAGAAAGCCTTTCAAAGATCGGCCAGGGGGTTGGTCACATTATGAACATTTACTATTGGTAAGCATTTAAAATGACTTTAGAGCATCTAATGACAGTGGTGGATGGCACTAATTTCTGTACGGCGGTACCTAATAGGCTATGCTAATGAAGGTTTGCATGGTCATTAGTTGGTATCAAGTTAGTAAAGTTTGGGAAGGAAAGTCCACTAAACCCATTCATTCAAATACATGTATTTGTTTTAGTTACTCATGTGGATATCGCAAAGTGTTCGATGATTATTCTGGAATCATACATCAAAAATATCCAGAAATTTCCGTACAAGGTGCAAACTATGATCCACCTGGCTTCAACATGTACCTCTCACGAGTTATTGTAAGTATGTAAAGAAATAAGTGCTATTGCCTAAACAAAGGTACATTTCAGTATTCTACCTAATCTGCTGTGGGCTTGATTGAAATTAGTTCATTAAAAATAGATATCATGTCTGCTAAGATTGATGGTATCAATCTTAGCAGACATGATATCTATTTTTCTTTACTAAGAATGGTACATTCTTAGTAAATTCATTCACATTTATAAGCTTATATAGTCACACTTTTGCATAAATTGACGAGTCATCCTGGCCAAAATTAATATTTATATCCTACAAATGTGCTGTTATTTTTGCACTAAAGTATTCTATTTTTCAGGGATTTGGCAAAATGATACTGATAATGTGCATACTAAGCGGTGTAAACATATTCGCATGGTTGAACAAACCCCAGCCAACTTGGTGGAGCTGGTGTCTTGAGAACAAATTGTATGCCTGCATGATGATGTTCTTTGTTGCTAACATGATAGAAGGACAGCTGGTGTCATCAGGGGCTTTTGAAATATCCCTGAACAACATCCCATTGTGGTCTAAACTGGAAACTGGCAGAATCCCACAGCCACCAGAACTTTTTCAAATAATTGACAACACATTGCAGTTCTCCAAAGATGTGCCCAATACAGATTTTTCCCAATAAGAAGTTAGTTATTATTTTGTAAAAGTATGGTAAGAGGGACCGTGGTATTTAGTTTTAATAATAACTGAGAATCAACCTAAGAGTCATACATAATTTTCATTGATTGTATTTTATTGCATTTCTTTGGTATACTTCGGAATGTAAGGTCATTATTACAAAAGTAGAAATTGTAGAAGTTCATATTGCAAACTTTTCTTTTGGAAACCTTAGTTGATTATTTAAGTATACTTGTTTTACTGTGTTCACAGATGCCTTGTATTTATCAATTTTTATTAGAATTTGTATTGCAAAAAATTCCCTGTAATTTAATCTGATAAAGGCAGTGTTTACCATCTAGTCAGGAACATAAAACACATTTTGTGAAACTTTATTACATGAATAATAAATATTATTTCATAAATAAGCTCTGGTTTATATTTGGATGGTACTTTACCTTGATGCCATTAATTTTTTTCATAATGATAAGTTTAAAGAGAACCTACTATGTATCCAATATCCTATTAGTTAATGAGATTATAATAAGTCTATATATGTGCCATGCTTGGCTCTTGCCGAGCCATTTTTGCCTACAGAATCTGTTATATATGTACATTAAGTAGTATCTTTCTTGATGTGCATATGAACTAAGATCTCAAATTAAAAAATAATCACAATACGCCTGAACAATGTGACATTGCTGATAATGTGTCCAGTGTGTAATTAATACAAAAAATCATTGGACGGAATCAATTTTATTATTGTTTCATTACATAGCAACTAAATTTTACAATAAAATTACATTAAAGTAAATTGGCGTGTGTTGTTCATGAACAGAAAAATAAATATTAGTACTGTATCATCATCATAGGATAAGTACCCTCACTTAAAATTAGTTAGCCAGATTATACCCACTAGGTATTAAGCCCAGTGGATTTTTTTCTATATAATTTTTCGAGATTTGCTCATTGCTGAAAAGAGATAGCTAGAGCTGCGCGTGACACAAAGGACACGAATGTCTTAGCACGAGCTCGTGTTGCTGCGCGCTGGCAGCGCAAACGGCGCAACGCCACGTTGTGTGAGCCGCCAGTAGAGCGCGTCCCGATACCGCGCACACGGGAAACTGCGTTGAACAGCTGGGGCAACTTGACATCCTGTAAGGGTGCGGAATGATGGATTGGCGTTCGTGGGAAAACACAGTAGTCTGTTCTAAGTCATTCACTAGAGTCGCTCATTGGCTTCATACGACTAATAAGTTGGAAAAGAGTGGCGAAAATAGTTTGAGCGATAGTCATCCTCTCAATTACATAAACCACAAATGGTTTTGACCTGATTAAAATGATGTTGCAATAAGAACTTTAGAGCTATGTCGACTCGTAACTGTAGAATGTAGGAGCAACAAAACTCCTCTAGGCAAGATGAGTAGAAAAGATAAGATAGAGTGATTCAAGAGGAAGGTTTTTTATGTATAATTTAGTATCAGCATTGCACCAGTGCGAAGCCGAGGCGGGTCGCTAGTTACTGATAAAATGTAAACATAACACCTTATCTGAACTATCTGTCTCTGCTATCTTTGACAAGATACTGCTAGTTGTATGAGTAATAATCAGTTAAAAATCAGTACTTGTAAGTAGGTACATAATTTTAGTTAATAATAATAAAAGCTGTTTACTAACCATTCAGGCATGCTGGCGTCACAATTTGGACATTCTATATTATTACCCTTTACATCTTTAGGTCTGTGTCTGGTAAATACTTCAACAGCTAAATTCTCGAATACTTCAGGCTGAAAAAAAACAAGAACTGAAATACAGAAAATATTTTGATAGAAAATAGGTAGTGATAGTTAATCTATAATAATCTAGAGAAGTTAGGCAACTTACATTCAAAGCTTCCAACTTAATGAAAGCTGTTGAGCAGAGCTGGAACGCCTTCGCTTGTATTGCAATAGAAGCGATAGTGCACCATGCCTGGAAATATGTCAAAAAATATATAAGTAACAACAATACTGCTGGAAGCTAGGTTGATGGCCAAAAGTGCAGGTCCAGGCCGCCATCACAGAGTAGTCAGCATTGCAGATCCTGAAGGACAAGCTGAAATAAAGCGAGAATCGAACCCGCAACCTCCTGCGTCGCAGGCGAACTTTCGCCCGCCGCCGTGACGTTGAGGTCATCGACTGCCTACACTCAGCGATGTGAGGGCGCACCGCTTGCTGCACTACGACGTGGTTAGGAAGGCCATGTGAATTATGGGCCGACAATGTTGGTGCACTACAGGACTTCGATTACACTAATCATTAATGTTGGTGCAAATTATCAAAGCGGAAGCAAAGCTAAATTATTGCTATTTTTTTTATTATAAATAGAAAAAAAGAAACGGCTTGCTTTCAGCTTTGGTTTAGTTCCGTTTATGTGCAATAACATGAGTCCAGTTAGCTTATGTAAAGAGCTTACGTGTACATGTTGCGCGGTGTGCAGTAAAGGAATGGCCTCGTGCAAACGCGCGGCGGCTCTGAGAGCGGCGTCTGACCGCGGCACTCTAGCGCGGCAGAGCGACGCAGCGCGCGCGTTCCACGCCTGCGCAGCGCCGGCGCGCCAGCAACGGACTGCTTCGCGACTGCGGCTACCCTCTGTGGTATACAAGAAAATATTACAAAACTAGCTTCTGCCCGTGGCTTTGCACGCGCTTTTCAAGCATATGTCCGTCCCCGGGGATACAGTTTACCTCACTGCCTGTTCAACCGATTAGGCGTTAAAAGGTAACAGACGGACATAATTACTTTTGCTTTTATATAATTACTCGTAGTATGGTTTAGAACGCCTGAGCTAAGAACAGTCGCAGTATACAGAGAATTAATAATCGTGGTGTTCCCCAGGGTAGCATCCTAGACCCTTGCTGTTTCTACTTCACTAACAATAAATGTCTACTGTTTGCCGATGACACAACAGTAGTAATTAAATGTTGACAAATATTGACTCGTAAATGAAATAAAAAATACAATTAATGACATAGGGAATTGGTTAAAATGGAATAAATTAATGATTAATATTGACAAGACTAAACTTATACAATTCAGAAATTACAAGAATAAATCTATAAATTTGGACATAAAATATCAATCAACTACAGTAGAAGTGTTGAATCATGTATTTTCTTAGGTATTAAACTTGACGAACATCTTAATTGGAAGGCGCATGTTGACTATGTTTGTAGTAGAACTAATAGGTTTGTTTTTGCTTTGAAGAGAATTAGGAAAACTGTGTCACAAAAAGCAGCACTTGCTGTCTACCACGGTTATGTGTCATCTCTGTTGCTATACGGGTTACCATTGTGGGGTAATTCTGTGGAGGTACTCAGAGCCTTTAAAGTTCAAAAAAAGTGTATGCGTGCGGTTTGCGGAGCCTTGTTTGTTGATAGCTGCAAACCACTATTTAAAAAAACTAAAGTTCTTCCCTTGCCATGTTATTACACATTAAAGAAATCTGCATATTTGTTAGACAATACCCACACTATTTCAAAACTCAAGAAGAAGTTTTATCTAGGCATACTAGACATAAAAATAAGATTTATATGCCAAATCACCATTCCAAACTTTTTGACTGAAATTCGTTTTGCATGGCAAATAGGATATTTAATAAGTTACCAAAAGAATTTAAGAACTTGCCAATGACATTGTTTAAAAATAGACTCAATAAATGGTTGCTGACTCATTGTTTTTATAGCGTGGACGAATACTTTAATTTTAAACAGACAAGATATTTGTAATTTTATTTCTAAATCATTATTATTATGTAAGTAGGTAGGTATATTAATATTCACACACCAGTCCAAACTACTGGTAGTATTACATTGATACCACTGATACATTGACAGCATTGTCATATTTGACATGTTTTCTGTGAATAAATGATTCTTTTCTATTCTACATAATTACCAGTGCTGTAAATAAGGCGCAGCTAGTATCATGTCTGTGTGTAAATAGCTGTTTTTGCGCCCAGTGCGCGCTGCTAAAAAGGGCCCTGAAAGAACCTTTTTTTTGCCGCTAATTTCCGCTCTACTGCTGGGCAAAGTTATCTTGAAAAGGACTAAATTCTTTTGGTAATAAAATATTTACACACCAATCAATCATTTTTTAAATTGGTCCAGTAGTTTTTGAGTTTATTCGTTACAAACATACAAATCTTTCCTCTTTATAAAATTAGAGTAGATGTAGATCAGATCCCTGTCTCGCGCAGTTATTTGCGCCCACCCCCCTCCACTGTACCTACGTAGTACAGTTTGTTGGGGCGTAATCACCAGTATAAACTGGTTTAGGTACTTAGTCCTCCTGGTCATTGCTGCGCTCCTCTCGGGTTTACGCCCTGTGCCTGGGTACAGCTCGCACCGCCCCATTTACGTCACTGCTAGTTACCGTTCAACGAAAAAACCTAAACGGAATGGGGAACTACGATACCTCAGACAGAATCAAATTATAAATTAATGGCATGAAACGCTGTTGATCTGATAATAATAATATGGTACACAGCCATATTATTATTATCAGATCAACAGCGTTTCGTTGTAGGTACATATACCTATAGGTACCATAGACCAGAAGGAGGTGACATTGAACCAATCTAATGTTTCCGTCTTCCCCCAATCTTTAGAAGCATTTGCTTAGAAGGGCGACTAATAACAATGTATCTACTTCAGCATTAATAGAATACCCACCAACAGAGTTTTGACTGTAGAGATGACCAGCTAAAATATAAATCTTTTTTATTCTCATTGGTGACACATTTTTGGACGCCTCGATGTTTGCCAACTGAAAATAATAAAACAACGTTAAATTACCAAAAACTTGTACGATTTTGTTTTCTCATATTTAAAGACCTTGCATTATTTATTTATTGTTTTACCTGAAAGGCCATGGCTGCTGCTTGGAGCATTCTGCCATTTTCCTTCAACTGCATGATGCCTTGAATAGAAGGCGCCTGAATAGTATCATTGATCTCATCTGTTAAATTTTGTTTGCTCGAAGATTCCTGTGCAAATAAAAAATATTTACAATACAGAAAGGAGATGTAAGTCTGGATGTTGAGTTGTTTTCCAATAACTTTTTGAATCTTAACTTTATAGGCACAAAGATACGAACGATGTAATAGGTATGTACATTGGAATATGTAGGGGTATATTTCGAAGAATGTTAACAGGAACTTCATGATCTGATCACACGATCTCCCTTCCACTCCAGGATAAGCAGACGCACGACACAATATAATCCTTGGCTGGTGCGTATACCATCCACTCGCACTATAGTTAATCCATTCTCTTATTTGCTGTTTGGTAGTTCGACTGAAAATCAAATAGCCATGTCCCAATGCTTTATCTATGAGTATAAATTAAAGGTGTTATTTTAAAATTTCGTATTATTCTACTGAACTTATTCAGACGTCTAAGTGACTTTATTTTTGGAATCAGAATGTACAATAAAATAAAACTGTATTATTTTTGTTGTTTTATTTGCTACTTGTCCCGCAAAATCGTATGCGCTTTTCCATGATAGAAAGTAAGACAGATTGAGTTACTGTTGTAAACTATAATTTTTATACTATGTATTTTCAATACTTTTTCATGGAAAAATCATCTAGAATAATCTTCGTTACATACTATGTTGGGTCGATAAAAATCTAACCTGTCGTAAATCCCCATATTTTTAGAGTCGACAGATTAAGAATAGAATAGAATATTTGTTAATTTGCAACTCATATAGAAAAACATACAGTGAGTAAAAATAAAAAGTTAGTACAGGCAGACTTATTTTTGCATTGAGTTACAAAACGGTCTCAGTCTCAGCATAAGCTGGTTGTATACTCGTTACAACCAACGCTGGTCTTCCGAAAGAGCCGTTTCGTGACGTCATGAACGAAACGGCCACGGTAAAATTCGCATCTATGTATATCTGTCAAAAGTACCTAACTGTGTCTATGAAATACCCACTTTATTCATTCTTCATTCCCTCACCTGTTAACAATTAGGGAACTTTATAGTCGTGCATGCATGTACAAAACAGCAAATATGAGAGTGGATGCGGTATAAGCGGTTTTCCTACACCATCATCATACTGCTAAAGTTTGGAACATACTGCCTGCTGCTGTTTTTCTGGCCAATACCAACCTGGGTCTCTTCAAGACAAGAGTGAGTAGGTGTCTTCTACACCTTCGTGAAACACCATTGGCCGCTTCGTCACTTTCCACCAGGTGAGATTGTCTTCAAACAAAGGTGACTATAAAAGCTATAATATACATATGTATAGAAAAAAGTGATGATTTTGCTTTACCTTCGTAATTCGCGGTGACCCGGTGTAAACCTTGGCGAGTGACTCATTATCTTCCAACGCCATGTAACATTTCTTCAAACCTTCTATATTATTAGACATAGAGTAATATTCTCGAGCTCCATTCCTGAAACAAACCATTTTAGTTTGACTAGAGGGAAAACTGATCTGCACTAGCCATTACATAATGACGACCTCTGTGACCCCGTAGCGGGTGAAGGTTCCCCTGAGTTGCAGGAGGTTGTTCGACTCCCGCCTAGGGGAAAATGTTTGTACGATCTGCAAATATTCGGGTGTTTTGGATGTTTGCTATGTATGATAAAAATATATTGTATGTTATGTATTAAGTACATATATCAGTTAGGTATCTAGTATCTATAACGCAGCCTTTTATCACAAGGTTTGCTTACTTTGGGGCGATGCTGTGTAGATTGTCCAGAATATGTTAGAGGCACCCAAGACAAATATTTGTAGATCGTACAAACATTTATCCCAAGACGGGAATCGAACCCGTAACTTCCTGCGTCGCAGGCGGACCTTCGACCGCCGCGCCACATCGGTCGTCGCCGAATGGTCATCTTTATGCTGTGCGGTAGCAGTGTTGGATATACATATGTATGTGCTATAACCCTTAAGAGTTAGGATTTCTTCCTGTAACCCGTTGTCTAATGGAAAGCTACATTATCCCTGGGTGTCAAAGAGTAGTTTAAATCCTAGTAGGTACCTACCCGTACCACATGAGCAAATCCGCGAGCATAAACTAGTTTCAAATACTTTACCAATTCTGTCGATCGATGTAGTAATCGCCAATATGACTGTACACCTGCTTCAATTGAGCATCTGTGGTGGTTGCAGATGTCTTCATCAGCTCCACCACACGGAACCAATGACCTAAGCGCTTGCGCAGAGCAATCGCCAAGTCTCTGAAACAAATAAAAACGTATTTCTGTATATAACACACAAAATTGTGTTTACTTATAATATAATTACCGAATCAAAACCAGTTCAAATGGACTTCGGTGGTGCAGCAGGTGAAGTCCCACCTGTGACGCAAGAACTTGCGGGTTCGATTTCCGCCTCGGGATAAATATTTGTAGTTAGGTGTTCTAGATAACAATCAATAAAATAAAAAATAAGTCAATCATAAAATAAAAAAAATTACATATATCAGTTTCCTAGTAGATACCCATACCACAAACTCTGCTTACTTTGGGGCTACATGACGCCGTGGATTGTCCAGCATTATTTATTTATTAAATTACTATATGTTCCCCGCGGTTTCACCCGCGTTAAATTCGTAAGCCGTTTAAACCGTAAATCTCCCATGGGAATTTGATGTTTTACC
Organism: Eupithecia insigniata; assembly: GCA_947859395.1. Classification (NCBI taxonomy): domain Eukaryota; kingdom Metazoa; phylum Arthropoda; class Insecta; order Lepidoptera; family Geometridae; genus Eupithecia; species Eupithecia insigniata. Next base: position 8,501,385 of record OX401996.1, on the reverse strand, counting down.
AGGACAAAAAGTAGCCTATATTACTCTCCATCCTCCATATAACTCTATGCCAAAAATCAAGCCGATTGGTTGCTTAGTTGACGTGAAAGAAGGACAAACAAAAAAACACACACACTTTCGCTATTTATTATATTTGTTTGTCCTTCCTTCACGCCCGGTTTTTGGCATAGATACAGTTTCGCATTTATAATATTAGTTAGGATTCATAATTTTAGTACCGTCTGTCTTCATTATGATAAATTTCCTCAGCGCCGTCGAAGTCTTTAAAATACGCCAAAATCTCAGCTTTTTTCAGTGCATTTGAGTGTAGCGCGTTCAGACGAGACACGAATCTGATCCCTGCGTAATCGTTCCTCCTCACGAATGCTGCTTCAGCGGTTTCCAATGCTGATTCTGATTCGAAATTCTTTAAAGCCGCTTCTGCTAAAAGCAGCCTGAAACAAATAAATCTTATTTCTAAACCTAAAAAGTAATTTATTGACACGTATATCTGTTTTAAAGAGCTGTTACGCACTAAGAATTTTGTTATTATTATAGTGCTTATGCCCGCACGCCGCCGTTACGCACTGTCGCCAAGTCGCCAGCAACTTTGTCCCTCGGCCACCAAAACATAGACCGAGTCACCCGGGCTACCGGCGGCCAAGTGCGTAAACATCTACATATAATTAAACTATGGCAAGTTACAGTTGCCGGCGGCCGGCGGTTAAAAATAATGTTTTTGCCAGTAAACCTAACCACGGACCTCACTGTTATTATAACCATATTGTGTGCAATCACATAGCACACACTTTCGTGAAAAAATAAATGTCATCTAAGCCCTGAAATCGAAAATGTCTCAATGTGTGCGTCAAAATGCGGCGCACGCACACTACCAAATGAAAAGTTAAAAATAGTGTTTTTGTCAATAAACCTAATTATTATTAATCCCATTTATTGTGCAATCATATTGCACACATTCTTGTGAAAAAATAAAGGTCCTATCATGCCCTGAAATCGAAAAGTGAAAAAAGTGTGCAGTCTGTAGACGTGTAAGTGTGTAGACGAGCGCCGCTGTTTTCTCACGCCGCCGCCGCCCCGCCGTCTCTAACGGTGCATTCCGAATTACGCTAAAATCAATATCATCGCGCTCACACGCGTTCCGTATTATCGTGCGCGCGACAACGTTGTCCCGTGTGACGTCATAGATGACATCATTACATGCGCCATTTTGCGATATCAACGACCATGCTACAAACTGAAATCTCTGTGAGCGTGCTGTCAAATCTGACAATTGGGTTTGTTTACTAACGGTTTTTTCTTTGGGTTTTTCAACAAAACGTTCGTTTGCAAATTTTTACAAAGAAATGGAAATAAATATAGAAGACCAAATCAACGGTCGGAGAATAACTTTGATGATCTCTTTTTGTATTGCAATGAGATATTGACATTGACACAACGACACGACACGTGACCGTGAGCGCGCTCATAAGTGTTCCGAATTAATGTTAGCACCCTCTTTAATAAATAAAGATACAAAAAAATAAAAATAAAACTCGAGACAGACGATTGAAACTAAAACAGTCACGACGTTACGGTTAGGGGCTAACTACTAGTTAATTTTAAATGCCTACATAAGAGACAAAAAATCAAACGACGCCGGCGGCGCGGCCACGCTGACCGTGGAGGTCGGCGCGCCGCCGCCGGCAAATTTAAAGTCGGCTCGCACGTCTAAGTCTGTGTACCACAGATTACCTAGTAGTTTTACTTTGCGGAAGGAAATATAATAGTTATTTAATTATATCGCAATCCTAAGAGTGAAATGTTACGCCTTTGGATTTATTTGTAGTTTAAGAATTTATTGTTGCATTTGCGAAATGCACGCGATGGCATTTTGAGACACTTTTCAACAAAAAATGACAAAGTTAAACAGGTCCAGCTAGCACCGTGTTTAGATGTACACTGATCCCAAATGAGCGAGCTATCTCATTTCGCGTGGCACACAAAACGGCGCGGTCTCACTACGGTAAGGGCCTATCTAACGATTTACATCTTTGTGTATGAAATGTAACATTTCAAGATTCGTTTGCTAGCATTACGTTACCACAGCAGTGCTCCGTAACTGATAAACATTCCCCTGCTATGTAACAATCCAACAGGATTCTAATTTGAATATTCTGGTATAGTCGATATAGTTGTTTCTAGAAGTCAGACAAGGCTGCTATCATTACAAAATGCGGACTGTAATTCTTCTTCACTTCCAGTGAAATGCTCGAATCCGAATGTTACATTACAGGGAATACTCGCGGTGAGAGAGCCCCTTTAAACGAACACTACACCATCCTTTGTGGATTTATAATAAATGAATGATGATGATCTGAGCCGAATTCTGCTTACCACTGCAGTTTACTGTGACAAACAAATACAAAATACAAATAATTTATTGATAACTTCAAGTTACAGGTCAGAAAAGGTAAGCAATATAAAATTTAATATATTTTCTTAATAACAGTAAAAATAATTCTAATTGATATTTTATATAATTAATTAAATAATTGGTAATTCGTAGAACTCTGCTACAGAATAAAAAATACGTTCTAAAAGCCATTTTTTCAGTCGGTTTTTGAAAACCATTGTGGAAGTTGCATCTATAATCGTGTCCGGCAGCCTGTTGTAGACCGAGGGACCCATTATATACACGGACCTCTCCGACTTTCGTAACTTGTGCGCGGGCGTGACGAGGATGTGAGCAAGCCTGTTGCTGCGCAGGGCGCGGGCGGTGTTCACACCTCTCCTCTGGAACTTACCGATGTTGTTGTAAGTGAAAATGGCTACTTGATAAATGAGTTCGCAGGGGAGAGGCATGATTTCCAGCTCTTTGAACAAGTCTCTACACGACACATCGTCATCCACGCCGACGATCGCGCGCACGGGGCGTTTCTGTATTACGAAGGCTCGCTCCACATCCGCGGCTCGCGCCCACAGCTCTACACCATAGGTAAGGATGCTGTGGACAGTCGCAAAGTAGCATGACATTACTACGCTTCGATCGCGGTGCCAGCGAGCCACCGCAGTGCGAAACAGGTCCGGCCTAACTTGGAGCAGATCTCCTCTATATGTACCTCCCAAGTGAGTCCGCTGTCAATGTAGAATCCTAAAAGTTTTATATTGTCGACCATCTGCAGTGTGAAGTTACCAGCGAACACGGTATAGGGTGGTGAAGGTGCGCCATTGAGGCGGAAGGTCATGAAGCAGGTCTTCTCTCTATTCAGGGCTAAACCGTTAGATTTGAACCATTGCTCGAGCCTTCGCACTACATTGTTCAGTCTACGCTCAAGTTCGAGAGCTGACGGCGCGGTCACAACTGCTGCCACGTCGTCGGCGTACATGTAGACTTGCACCTCGCTCACGGACTCGGGTAGGTCGTTGAGCAGTAGGCTGAACAATGTGTTCGACAAGCAGGAGCCCTGCGGTACCCCCATAGTGTTCACCAGCTCCACTGACCTCAAACGCCCTTGGTCGCCAACCACTGTCTGCGTACGGTGCGACATGAAAGAGATTAGTAAGGAGAGCACCGGGCCACGTATACCATAAAAGTTTAGTTTGCTGGCAATCAAGTGATGGTCAGCGGCGTCGAACGCGCGCGAGAGGTCGCAACTCAGCAAGGCGACGTGCTGACCGCCTCGCGCGCGCTCAGCACTCGCCATAATACTTCTCGCACCAGGTCTGTTGTTGCGCCCCCGGCTCTGTACGCATACTGCCTGTCGGACATTGTGTTTCCCTCTCCCATGAAGGATAACAGTCTCTTATTAAGTCTCACCTCAAATATCTTACTAATCGCTGGTACTAGTGATATCGGTCGGTAGGACTTCATATCCGACTTCCTACCTTTACCCTTATATAAGGGGGATATTTTAACCCGCTTCAGAGTCGCAGGATACACGCCCTCCCGAATACAGGTGTTGAAAAGGTAAGCAATGACATCGTCGAGTGATTTTGCGACGGTACGAAGTAGATTCGACGATACTCCGTACAGATCGGTGCTATTTTTAGGTGCAATGTGGAACCTCACTATTTTACCGATCTCGTCCGCGGTGAAAGATCTAAGTGGCAGCGAGGTATCGCGCACTGTTGTGTTCGCGCTTAAAGTCGTACAGGCGCTGGTAATGTTGGCCGTCGGGACGCCACACTTGCTGGCGGCGGCGGTCGTAAATTCGAGGTTTAGCTCGTTTACTAATTGCTGCTTTGTGCTATAGGGCGCCCCAGCAGAGTCTCTCACGAGGTCGGTATAATCGACTCTTTCGCGGTTACCTCGTCCGAGTTCGGTATTAATGACGCTCCACATACACTTCGCCTTATTCGGGTGATCGTGAATTATTTTAGAGAAGAACTCGTGGCGTTTTTGTTTCACTAATTACTGTGTAACGGTCAGACATGTCTATGAGGTCAGTATTTCCGGGAAAGGATTTTTTTACATTTATTAAATCAAACAAAAACATTTTTAGGTCATGCACTTCACTATCTACCCAGGTATTATGTTTTGGAAGAAAAGGCTGTTTTTTAACCGGGAAACAGATGGCAAATTTACTGACTATGACCGCGATTAAAGTTTCAGCGAGAGAGTGACAGTTTTGCGACCGCTCTACCACCGAAGTCCAGTCAACCGATTCCAGAGCGCTACCAAAGTTTAATTTGTTAGACGCAGTCATCGAACGTCTCGCAACGGACTGCGGCGGGGGGGGCGAGGGCGCGAGACACACGAAGACGCTGCGCGTCGTGGTCGCTGAGGTGCGTAGCGACGCCGGCGCAGCTGACGATGCGCTCCGCAGAGAGGTTCGTGTATACGTGGTCGAGTAAAGTGGACGTATCCCCGTCTACCCTAGTGGCTACATCTACAAGCTGTACAAAATTGTGCCTAGATAGAATATCTACCAGCTCTTTTTTACTTTTTGTATTTTTTAGGAAGTTGATGTTAATATTTCCCATTATAATAGCATCCAAGTCTTCGGAGCATATCTTTAGGAGGAGGTTTTCAAATAGTTTGAAATACGTATGGTCGTCGGTTTGATTGGAGTGATATACTCCTACTACAAGTATTTTTTCCACAACAAGCTGCACGGCACACACGTCAAATACCTGTTCTTGTATCATAATCTTGTTTGTTCGTCACCTTCGTGCCTGTACGAACATATATGCAACTTCCACCATGGGCGATATTCTGTCTACAATAATTAGATACTAAGTCAAAATTATTTAACGTAACAGACACTAGTTCGTGGCTTTTTAGCCAATGTTCCGTTATCACCAATACGTTGCAGAACAAGTCCTTAGTCAAAAGCACTTCCAGTTTCCTAGTCTTATTAGGTAAGCACCTAATGTTCTGGTGGCAGATAGTGAGACTCTTAGCGCGAGCTGCTCGCGACGGCTGGAGGGGTGGCGTAGAGCGGGCTGAGGGAGGCTGCGCGGAGCGGGTTGACGGCAGTAAAGTTGTCCCGGGGCTTGGCGGCGCCGATGCTGTGTTTGGGCCGCTTTGCTGTCTTGGTGGACGTGCCTCTCGCGCGTCCGTCGCCGGCCCGAAACCACTCGTTTATCTCTGTGCCTTGGGGCCAGTTTTCGGCCGATGTAAAAAACTTAAATTGACTGCAAGGCACGGTAATTGCAAACGACGAGTAATAAGTGTGTGACAGTTTCAGTTTGTCTACGTTATATATATTGTTCGGGCTCTTCTTATTCATGAAAGCTTGTATCATGTCGGGAGTTGTTTCAGGCTTAAAGAAGCAGGCGTGTAATTTGCGTACACGCTCGACGGTCATTAGCTCGCTATCTAGTGATCCGTTACCTTTCACTACGTTTCGGCGATGTACCTTCGGTCTCCGGTTCACTGTTTGCCAACCCTCGCTCGGGTCTGGTGTCTTGCTTATACTAGTAATGTCGGCATTCGTTTGAGCTTGTGTGTGTCGGAGCGCTCGGCGGTGGGGCGTTGGGCTTGGGTCGCGGCGCGGTGACGCGCGCTGCCGTGGTGGGGAGAGTCGCAGAGAGCCGCTGACCGGTTTGCGTTGTTTGATGTTCGCGCTGTGACAGTAGAACTGTCCGTCATTATCTTTTGCGCTTCGGATAAATTCTCCGTCCTACACGCTTCGTCGGGCTTGACTGGATTCTTCCGTTCCAATTTGTCAATTTTATCTTCTAGTTTCTTTAGTTCTTCCATCACACCATCGATTTTACGTTTGATAGGCGTAATGTATTGGATTGGAGGGTTTTCCAATGCCGCTATCGTTGTTTTAGACATTTTTCTACTAATACACTATTGCAGCGCTCACGAATGCGACCGACCGGCTAGAGTGCGTGCGCGACACTGTTACCGTCTCAGAATCGTCCATATATAGATGAAAGAAACTAGATAGTGCTTGTGGTGCACAGAGTACTTTTTAGACTAGTAATTGATGTGGTGTTCTTTGCGAGGAGAGATCGATAGAATGGGTACATCCTTGACTATTATATGAATCTACCTAAGATGAAACCTTGGTATTGTGAAGCGATTAATTTAGTGGAGTTAGGGCCCCGTTCTTTACTATGACAGAGGTTATTAAAGAAAACAACAGTAGTCACCATAGCTGTGGATGAGGATTGTCCTTTATAAAGTTTTCAGCTTCCTTCAATCCCACTTTTTCAATAAGTTGTCGCGTATCCCTCAACGACTTAACTTCGACTTGCACTATGTGTTGTGCTGTACACTTGTCCGTTATATTATCCAGTAGCGCAGTTGTTATTTCTAGCTCCTGCAAAAAAAGAGAGTTGGTCTTTTAAACGCTCATCTGTAGTGGCGCCATCTAGTTTAGTCACAGAAAACCTGTTCCTGCCCACAGCTTCGCACGGGTTATTGAAACATTTAAGGTTATTTCTATCCCAAGGGAATTAATTTATGGAATATAAAGTCGTCTATAAAGTAGTCAGTATAAAGTAGTATTCCAGGTATATATATATATAGCTTAGCGTAGCGGTCGCAGGGAGTCGATGGATGGAGGCGGCTCAGGACCGCTATTTGTGGCGTCGTACGGGGGAGGCCTATGTCCAGCTGTGGACGTGTATAGGCTGATGATGATGATATATAGCTTCACATAATTATACACATATTATAGTTTTGGCGTGAAAAAGTAATAAACATACAAACTTTCGCATTTATAAATTAGTGCGATAATTTAATCAAGAGAAGGAAACCAAGTAGACTGCAACGATGCAATGATAATAAAGATTATATAGTTTATTTTTTTATCAAAGCAAAAGTCTTCTTTATGTAGCTATTTATAAGATTCATTTTACCTTGAATTTACACAAGTATCCTTGCATATTCAAAGGCTCTTCCGGCTCCGTATCTCTCATGACGTACAGTCTCATCTTCTCAGCCACCGCCAGCATTTGAGGGTTGTCAGACGCCCATATGGCGCTCCAAACGTCTTTACGTAACGCTTGGCCAATGCTTATGTTATTTGCCATGTCAGTGTCTAACAGGTACAGCGAACCTGGCTGGTCGATGACGTAGAATTTGCTGAAATAATGTTTTTTTTTAAATCACATTTACTTAGTCGTACATAGGCTCGAAGGCTAAGGCCAAAAGAGCGTAATTGCGTTTATTCGATCGAACGGAAATGATAACATAATGTGTGACACAAACAGAACTTTTGCATGAAGCGCCTTATTTAACGCGACTCCCAATGACAACTAAAAAATTACGCTCGTTTGGCTAAGGGGTTGTCCACTAATCATGTGATGTTTTATAGGATTTTTTAAAACACAATACAAACAAAATAAATACCCGTGATATCTCACTACACCCCCCTTTGTGATATTTCGTGATATTTGTAGAAACCCCTCCCTCTTTCGAGCCTCACGTGATTAATAGACGACCTTAGCTATGGCAAAGATTTTATTGTTTGTTTATTTTTCAACATAAAAAGTACATTACAGGAAATCCTCACTGCCAAACTGTGCAACAGTTTGTCGGCAGTAGCTCTCGTGGACAACATTGAATTAACTTGTAAATATAAACTAATTCCTTAAATAACCTAGATTGACACTTATTTTATTATTTACCTAATTTGATTCCTAACTACGTGAGACATTTCTATATTTAATTATGAGTTATGATGACAAATGCAAAGCGGAGTTCTTATTGTGTTATACTATCATCATCATCATCATCATCATCAGCCCATACACGTCCACTGCTGGACATAGGCCTCCCCCGTACGACGCCACAAATAGCGGTCCTGAGCCGCCTCCATCCATCGACTCCCTGAGACCGCTACGATGTCGTCGGTCCATCGAGTGGATGGTCTCCCATGTAGGGGGGGATTTGCCATAATCACCACGCTTGGCAGGCGGATTGGTGATCGCAGTGTTGGTGTTTAAAAATACTCAGAAGGAAGCTGCTGCCCTTCCTCTGGTAGTGTTATACTAATTACAATATTATTATAATACTATTATAGTAATATTATAAAAAGATCATAGCTATAGTAACATTTAAAGCGAAAGTAATTCTGTCCTTCCATTACCTTTCTATACCTAAACGGCTGAAAGGATCTTAACGCAATTTGGCAGAGAAGTAGATGGTATCCCGGGGACAGACATAAGCTACTTTTTATCCCGGAAAAGCGCGTGCGAACAGCAGCTAGTTTAGCATATGTATATTGTTACCTTGAATTAGAGTTTAGCCCCAATTTATAAGGCTTCGAATTCATGTTGATAGATGTTATTTTCTTCATGTGTACTAAGGAGAATAACAATATGGCTCCGGAATCTCGCCCAACCAACAGGAAAGTATCCGAACACGTGATGCAACAGATTGTATCGTCTTGGAAACCGCCGTCACCCGACGTCATTGGTGAACCATCAGCGTGATAAAAATGTTCGGACGACCCTACAAAAAATATACTCATTAAAATATATCTATCTATGTATTGTACTGTACTTCAGTTATCCAGAACCCATAACACAATCTCTGCTTAGCTTGGGCTGCTTAGCTTGGGCCTGGATGCTGTGTGAATTGTCCAGCATTTCACTATAAAACGTATAGTATTTTGACGAATTCATTATGATTTCGCGCGACTCGAACGGTCTTACCCCTCACCCCCAAAAGATGAAACGTGGGTGTTCTTCGAACACAAACAAGATTCGTAGTTAACCCGCTTACATAAAACAATACTATTTTGAAATATTCTCAAGTATACCTTTCATATGAAATAATACTTGATTTATTTCAATTTGACCCCCATTTGGACTCCCTTATCTCAAAAACCACTCGACGAATTTGGCCTCACTAAGTTACCAACATATTTCACATGTTTGTACGATCTGCAAATATTTGTTCAGGGTGTTCTGGATGTTTTCTATGTAAAATAAAAAATATCTATGTATTGTATTATATTAAGTATATCAGTTATCTAGTACCCATAACACAAGCTCTGCTTAGCTTAGGGTTGGATAATGATTTGTGAATTGTCCAGCATTATTTATTTATTTATTTATGTCTCATCTGTACACCTATCAAATTATAAGCAAATCGGATCAAAGGGTCCAACCTTTGATCCGATTTGCTTATAATTAATAAAAGGTATGGTCGAAGTTATTATTTCACCATACAGCCAAATCACCGGAGCTGCCACTCAGAACTTCGTTCGCTTATCTCACTTCGTTCAATGAATTACTCAGTTTATATTGCGAATAGAATTTCAACTCTACCTGTTGAGTACGTTTTAGATAAACTTACGTGGTCGGGAAGGGATGGAAAATTTCCAAATCATGAAGGATTCCTTAGAAGCAGCGATTACTACTGCTTGACTGTTGATGGTCACGTATACAACAGGAATACTGACAGAAGATTTAGCTGCAAAAACATTATGCAGATGTAAACTATTGTTATAACCTGCGGACTTATACAATAGCATTTATACTGTCGTCATCTCTTATGCCGCTCAGTTCGTATCCCATCTGACCGGGACAAAATGAGAGATGACCTCATTTTCAAAGATATTTATTTCCCAGAATATATGTTACAATGTAGGTATGTAGGTCTTAAAATTATATTACGTCCAGCTATATTCTACCATGCAAATATTAATTTTTCAATAACACTATATATGATGATTATGATTATAAAATTTATATTTTATTACAAGCTTTTACCTTGCAATGTTAGTTACATTACACATCCTAACGTAAGAAAAATGTTATAACTTGAGATAAACAATTTTTTCTCAAAAAATGTTTATCTCAAGTTCATGACTCTCAAGTAATAAGGCTTAACTAAATGAAACTCATTATTTTCCATCAATGAAGTTGCAGAAAGATAGTTTACAACTTTTTTTTTCCGGTTCCTTTACAATTCTCTGGTCCTTCGCATGCCGGATAAGTAATAAGAGGTACCTAGTTATAGTTACCGTCACACTGTATTCCCTGTTGGTTCGATATTATCAGCGACGATAACGTGGCTATGATGCAATACTCATCAATGCCGCACATATCTATCACGTCAGGAATGTGATTTATCCATGACTGCAAACAAAGTTAAACAAAGTTTAATTTATATTTCTAGGACCCAAACCTAATATCCCACTAGTATTATAAATTCTAAAGTTACGATGGATGGATGCATAGATGGATGTTCGTTACTCCTTCACACCAAAACTACTTAACGGATCTTGAAAATAGGCTACTTTAATGCATTCACTGCCCAGCGTCGGCGGTGCGACCCGCAGGGGCACGCCCGCCTTATACACCTCCAGATGGACATGTGCGTCTTGGGCTATGAAAGTCCCCCCAAAAATAGTGCCCATAGGATAGAAATAATATTTGAACGTTTCTATTGAAGCAACGCGTGCGAAGCCCCGGGCAAACACTAGTTTTTTCATATTGTCGATATTCGGTAGATTATTTGTAGAGTTAAAGGAGGCACTACTAACCCAGCAGCGGGGACGTGGTAAAGGTTTTTACGAACTAATTTACTTTTGCTTGAGCTATGAGGGGGATTTCCGGAATCTGTTTTACGGAAATCCCCCACGCGATGGCTTGATTTCATTTAGGGGATAAGCGGAAAAAAATCCGCAAACCCCCCACGTGGGGGACGGTTTCGGGGGATTAGCTGAATAATCCGTTCATTCCATTCTATAATGTTATTACATATAACCATAACATTTTATGGAACCCTACTTTTAAGTACCCTGTTAATTATTTTGGTTCAATCAGTGTAATTTATTATATTACACTTCTTTCTGTTCTTTCATGTCTTGTAGTTGTTGTTCTGGATCTTTCGATGAAAATGTTTATCAACCAAACGATTATTACCTGATGAGTAATAGTATCCCAAAACGTAACAGTTTCAGTGCCTGATACGAATGCCAGCGTGTTGCCGTAGAACGCGTATTTGTGGTCAGGTTTTACGTTAGCGAAGTATATGAATGAATCTATGGCGATGGCGAGACGCAAAGAGCGTTTCTCCCAGGATAAGGCTCGCATGGAACCGCCGGGGACGCGAAGTGTTCTTATGTGCTGAAACAAGCAATAATAAATAAATAATTCTGGACAATTCGCACAACATCCAGCCCCAAGTTAAGCAGAACATTAGTTATGGGTACTAGATAACTGATAAACTTAATACGATATTTATCATAGATAGATTTAAACATAGAATACCCACCAGGGTTGGAAAAAAAACAGTTTTTTTTAAATTTTATAAAACAAACAGTTCAAATTGTTTTAAACAAGTGTTTGTTTTGTTTTTTTTGTTTTTTTTTGTCCTTTTTAGTTTAGGGCATTATTTTAAATTAATTCGACCTATAATGTTTCATTTCCAGACTAGATCTTTTGACTTTTCAAATTTTCTATAGTAAAATAAATATTGACAAAAAACGATCAATGGATAAACATTTATTTTATGTTGCGTATCTCTAATCACTACTAAACGATTTACATTCACCCTGAATGTTTCCTAGCAGGACTATACCGGCGGGGAAATACCTATAAACTATAAATTCTATTCTATGAATAGGGGCACCCCCAATATTTATTAGTTAGTGATGGGCCGAATGTGGTTTGAACCGAATACGAATTTCGGCCGAACATTCGGTAAAAATCAAAAATGCCGAAGTTCGGTTTTTATTCTGCACTTATATGGTAACAACTAACAAACAACAATAAAATATACCTATAAGTAATTAATATATTGAATTTTCAAAAAGTTTATTTGATTCAAATCATAAGACTTCCTAATTTAATAAGAACTTATTGAATTTGATTTTTTAATTCTAAAACTTAAGATTGAAATGTCGAAAAAGGAAACTGATAATGACAGTTAGTTACTTGATTAATAAATAAATTACCATGATTTTAAATTATGTAAAAGGCTTATTTATTTAATCAGGTATGAGTGAGTATGACAGATTTGATTTTTTTTATGTTTTATTAATCTTAAAATCAAAATTGTGCAACTATTTCACTCTTTTCTTATACCGAATGTTCGGCATTTCAACCGAATTTCGGAAGAATGCCGAAGTTAGGCCCATCCCTAAAATTTATATTTAAATGAGGGGAATAAAATAACCACTATTCCATTCGACAGCCATCCATTAGGGACTTTCCTAACGGGACTTTACCGGCGGGGAATTACTTAATATGAATTCTATAAATACGAGTGCCTTTCTTTCTCACATTTCTTTTGATTATTAATTCTGCGACTGATAACACCTCATAAAAATGTCAACTCCAGGACGCAAAAAGCATGCAATTTGGGAACAATTCACATCGATCCCCCAAGAAAATACCACACTGAAGACCAATAGGGTGCGTTGCAGAAAATGTAAGAAAGAACTAGTTGGACTTGTGAAAAGAATGGAGGCACACTTCCAGCAATGTAGCACCACCACCGGTTCTAACACTGACGCAAATCTTGACGCGGACAGGGACGTGGAGGAGGAGTTGTTGAGTGATGCTGGTTCTTCCCAATCTTCAGATAATTCTTCTGCTACACCCACATCTTCTGTTACTACTCTTCAATCTAAAAATGCCAGTACCAGCAGCAGCGCGAGCGTGAACATTTCAATGAAAAGATTTATTATTGCTACAAGTCAAGAAGATAAGAAGAAAATTGATTTACAATTATCTCGTTATATGTTTGCTACTAACACGCCTTTTAACCACGTAGAACACCCAGAGTTACTGAAATTAATGGAAATTTTACGCCCAGGATATAAACCTCCAAACCGCAAACAAATTGCTAGCAAGCTACTCGACGAAATCTACAACTCGACTCAAGAAGCCGTAAAAAATGAATTGAAAAACAAAGTTGTTAATCTGGCAATTGATGGGTGGAGTAATATCAGGCAGGACTCGATAGTTTGTGTCTGTGTTACCGATGTGTTGACAGACTCATCTCATTTAATTGATACAATAGACACAGGAGCCGAAAGCCATACAGCTGACTACTTGGTTAAAGTTACTACTGCGGCAATAAAACAATGTGAAACTTACAAATGTACGGTGCGAAGTGTAGTGACAGACAACGCAGCAAATATGAGCCGTATGAGACGAGATTTAGCCCAACAGGAAGAACTAGCTTCTCACGAGGATATACTTACATACGGCTGTTCATCACACATATTAAACCTTCTAGCAAAGGATTTGAATGCAGAAGATATTACTGATAAAGTTAAGTCGATAATGCGGTACTTCAAATACACTTTGCATCTGCCAAATATAAAGAAGCTGGTGGAAAAGCAATTGTTATACCACAACAGGTACGGTGGAACACAATGGCTGACTGCTTAAAAGTGTTATTAGAAAATTGGCATATAATGTCAGATATATGCTTAAATCATTCAACTGCTATAGATCTGTCAATTTCATTGAAAGTAAATGACATGGCGCTGAAGCAACAAGTCCAGGCTCTCTACAAAAAACTGGAAAACATCGCAGTTACACTTGACATCTCCCAAAAGACATCCTGCTGTATTGGCGAAGTGACTGAAGCATGGATAGAGCTTAAAAATATGTTTGAGGGAGAGAATGTACGACTGCGTGAGACCGAGTATTCATTGGATGATTTAAGGAAGTTCAAAGCTCGTTATGAAATGGCAATGTCTCCAGCTCATTTTGCAGCAAACTTACTACATCCTAAGTACAGGGGTGAAAAACTCACGAGTGAAGATATTTCTGAGGCTTTATTATTTATAGAAGCTTATCACAAAGAGGCGATGCCCTATGTTGTTAAATACAGGGCAATGACAGATCCCTTTCATAACTTTCTATTTGAAGATCATGTAGTAAATCAGGTCGGACCTCTCGAATGGTGGCAGTCATTAAAAAAACAAATTAATGGTCAAACAATGAACTTAGTGGCTCAGCTTCACACTGCTGTAGCTTCAAGTGCTGGAATTGAAAGACTGTTTTCAACATTTGGATTTATTCATTCTGACGTACGAAATAAACTGGGTACAGAGAAAGCTGCAAAACTTGTTACAGTTTTTAAATACCTTAATAAGGAAAAGAAAAAATAATTGTTATCTTGATCTTGTCATATTGTCTTACTCTCCTGACTGACAAACAATTTTGATTTTATAATGTTTATTAAATATAGGTAATTTTGTTTGTTATAATTTTGTTTTTGATTGATTATAAATTGAAATTTTTAATATTCTATACTATCTAATGCATGTTTCAAAAATACGTGTTATCTTATCCCATTACCCATATAAATCCTGGTACTTGGTAGGTACTTAGATCTTTGATTGACTGAATAAATAACTTATCAAAAAAATATTACTTTCATTTTATATCATTCATTCGCAATGAAAAGTAGTTTTAAAGCTTGTTTTTTTCTCATCGTTTTATACAATGTTTAAAACTTGTTTTAATCTGTGTTTTTAAACGTGTGATAAAAAACACGGTTTAAAATCAAACTGTTTTAAACATGTGTTTTAAAACCATTTGTTTTAATCATGCCAACCCTGATACCCACAGAACACCCGGAACAAATATCTTCAGATCGTACTTACATTTTTCACGAGGCGGGAATCGAACCCGCAACCTCTTGCTTTGCAAGTGTACGCAGGCGGTTCGCCCACCGTGCTACAGAGGTCATCAAGTTGTCTTATTGTCAGTTTCGTCAGTACGCAATAGTTTGAATGTAGAATAATGATTACCTCGCCATATGCACTGAAGAACTGTACCACATTGGTTTGGTCCGAGGTACAGCCCGCTACAGCTAAAACAGATCCATTGTGATTCCAGTGACAATCTATTGTTGTCATGTTGGTCTCGACTACGACGCTATCTGTCAACAAATAAGCAGCCATCAGTTATGGTAGACACATTAAATGGAAATATGAAGGTCGTGGCACATTCATACGATACTGAAATCGAACTGACTGGTCAGGCACATACAATTTACTCTATAAGCATACACATCCAACACCGCTACCGCACAGCTCAAAAATAAGCATTAAAATATGGGTTTAAACTCGTAGTACATTTGACAGAATGGCTTATCGCAAGCTTAACCCTATAGTGGTCGCGCGGATTACCTAATAATATGTAATGCACTTGCAACCACGGACTATGCAGACTTCCTTTGACTTAACCGTGAGAGACCCATGCCGAAACAGGATCTGAAAGCGTTTTTTAGACATCTAATTGAAAATACACGGAGCCTCAAAAATTTGCGTGTATAATATAATGTATTATGTAATCTGCGCAACCACTTTAGGGTTAAAGCGAGTGGCCTCGCGCGCTGTCTATGCCATCAATATATTATCTGATGCCGTCAATATAAAATACATCTAAATATTACGAGTTAAAGCCTATATTTGAATGCTTATTTTCGTTACTTGAACAGCCGCCTGCTTGCTCACGCCATTAAAAGGTGCGATGCTGTTCCACTATTAACAACGCGTATCAAACCTGCAGTAGAACATGTCAACCATTGCCAACAGATAATTTCACCAAAGTGAATAGTCTTACCTTCTTCAATACAGTTCTTCATGAGGAGCAATATACCGCTTCTATAGCAAATGGCCAGCACAGGCCGGTTGGAGGGCGCGGTGCCGGCAAACCAATCCATAGAGATCACCTCCATAGATCCTGATACACCATGGACTGATACTGGCATCTGGAAAAGATAGCTTTATATTCTTCATTATGTAAAAAAATTATAAATTCAAAAATTCATTTGAGCGTAATGGTCTAAGCGACGCGTGACGTGCTGAGTATCTGGCGCAGAATATCAACATTACCATGCCCTACAGCAGAGTAATGCAGCCAGTGTTTAGGACGCTTCCGATTGGGATATATGGATCAGTTGAGTTACCTCAGTTACGCACATTGTTTCCAACAGTTTGGAGTAAGCCCAACTGTTTTCTTTGTAAAAACCTACTAGTTCTTATTTGTTAGCATTCTTTGATTGTAATTTTCTTTGACCATTAAACAAAGCTGTCAACTACATTCATGAAAGGAAAAAAATTGGTAAGTCCTCTTTGCGACGAAATGTTTAGGATTAATAAATTCATGGCAATGTCAAATATAAATTCATGCAAATATGTCAAATATAAATTAATTATATTAATTATTAATTAATTATATATATTTATAATGTCAAATATAAATTCATGCAAAATGTCAATAACTTATATTGTTGATAAAAAATGGATGAGCCCTCATTGTGCCCAAAATCAGTTTTATTGATTGATTGGCAAAGGCAAAGAATAAATACGAAATTTTGAATGCAAAAGACTAATACGAAAATCTATTATTTGCAAGGAGTTACAAAACCCATAATCCACAATAGCTACAAAATGTCAACACTTAAGTTGCATACCGTAAAGTTTCCCTGGTCATCATAAAGATGTAGCTCGCCATTGGACAGCGCGAAGAGCAGCATGGAGTTATCAGGTGACCACTGGACAGCAGCCAATCCAGGACCTTTTACATCTCTGCCCCACACTCTGGACCCATCTACGGATCCAACAATAACTGCTCCTGGAAAGAGCAATTTTACTCCAATTTTGTATTCCTAAGTACTATTTTCTTTTACTTTTTGGTTGTAAATTATTTATTTAGACCCTCTGTATTTAGTTGCATACTTAAGGTAGGTACATAAACTATTAAGTAACACTTGGGAGAAATTTTGGAAAATAAGATTCTTACCATCTTCATAAGCAATGCAAATCTTTTGTCCATCAGAGCCCCATGCCATACTTTTGACTGTTGATTTATTTCTGTTGTTGATCATTTCTTCGTACCAAGAGCCCTAAAAAGTAATTAGAGATGTACTATTTACAACCTCTGTGGCGAAGCAGGTGAACATCCGCTTGCGACGTAGGTTGCAGATTCGATCCTGCCTGCAGACAAGTGTTTGTACGATCTGCAGATATTTGTTCGTGCATGATTATGAGATGTATGATTAACAATATCTATGTATGTAATGGAATAACAGAACTATACACTAGCCAAACTCGATGTAAAATGTTTGTAAACAAACAACGACACAAACAAGTAAAACTCACTTGCCCTGGCGTCGAGTTTGAGATATAATTGTAAGCAATATTTATTGAAGGATCTCGACAAGTAATGTAAATTGCGTATAAAGACGTGGCAACAGAGATAATTTTAGATTAAGTACGGGCAGCGGTTTTTTAAAAACATTCCACATTGTGTTTGGCCAGTGTATAAGTATGTAATTATATCAGTTATCTAGGACCTACCTAAAAGTTGTCTGTCGAGGTCGCTCGTGAGCGATAAGACCGCCAATTGTCACATTTTTTATATCAAATTGTTTTGTTAAGTGTGCTATAAAGCATTTTCTATCTATCTACCCATTATAATAGGTATAAAGCCCTGGTTGCTTTGGTGCTTGATAATTCTTTATTAAGCTTGGTTGGGACTTTACATAACTACCCTCCTAGCATGGGGATTGTTGCCTAGGGTAGAATAGATAAAAATTACTTCACTTTATCATCGAATGCGTTTATTATTTGAATTGACATTCATTCCTTTTTTTATATCTTTATTTAAAGAGCTTAATCACACTGCGATTATGTCGCTCTAACTAATTAACAGAAAAGAAAAACAAAAAACACATTATTAAATTAAGAAAAACTAAACAGATTAAACTTTGATCTACTAAACTGTTAAAATAAAATAACCCTCTCGTAGTCGGGTAATAAGAACATTAAGGTCAGCTCCGATCGGTCTGATCGGAGCTGAACTTAATGTTGTACAATTTCACCAGATTTCTTACTTCCTCCGAATCTGGGTTTGATAAGGATATGTTACAGTCAACAAATTCTTTTAAAAAATATGTACACTTCTCTGTACGGAAGGTGTCATTCAACATCAATAATATACGCAATGTAAGGCTATGCTATGTCATTATTGTCTATTCAACCCTAGAGAACAATCCCCGTGCTAGGGGGGCTGTAGTTACCTTATACATCATCCAAACAATGATGACTCCATGCTCGTCACTTGTGGTCAGTTTCTGGAACACTTCATTCCAAACAGCCACACACAGTCGCCCAGTGTGACCATCCAGACTTAGGTTCATTGAGAGATTTCCACCACCACCTGAAATATGCTGACATTGTTGAGTGTTAGAAAGAGGAATTAGCCTTTTGTTACTTAACAGCTACTTGAAATGGGCTGGGATGAGTTAAATCAGTTGACTTTTTTTATATCATGTGATCAATTGTATTTTTCAGTGAAATCAAAATAGAAAGCAGTCATATAAATATGTAAAGGTAGTGGCCAAAATAAGCTTCGGTACACACAAGCAATGTGGTTGAGAATTCAGGGAATCATCTGAAAGTATTAATTTTCACGAATTTTCGTAGTTTCCTTCATACATTCATTCCATACAGTTTAAATAACGCAAGATGTCGAAAAATATGATTATTAATTTGAAAGTAACTCTCTATCTGTCTGTCTGTTACCTTTTCACGCCTAAACGGCTGAACGGACCTTAATGAAATTTGTCAGGGAGGTAGATCTTATCCTGGGGTACGGACATAGGGTACATGAAAAGCGCGTGCGAAGTCGCTATTAAAGAATAAAGGGACGTAAATATCAAGATTGAAATATTTTGAAACATAAATATAAACTAGAAATTACAATGTTCAATCTTGGTGTCTTCTCTTTCTTCTAGTGTAGTACTTCGTGTGATTAAACCTTTGAACCAATATTTCGTTTCTACCTTTAAAAACTGGATAGACCAAAGTTATTATCATTAAAGTTAACACGTTCGCGGACAGAACGTAATGTGTAGTGGTGAATATAATGTGATGGGACAAAACTTGAAATCACATCCTTTTTGTTCTGATGGTTATGGCCAGAACGTTAAGCCCCTTTGATTTTAATACTAATTTTGGAATTTAGATACTCTGTATAACATGTTCTGCCTTGTAATAGCGTTAATTTTATGAGGAAATCAACAGAACCAGACAAGATGTGTGTCAGTTTAGAATAAGAAAAAAAATAATTTCCAGAAGAACAACAATCACACTAATATTCCAAATGCAAAAATTTGGATGTTTGTTTACTTTTCATGCCAAAACGAATTAACAGATCATGCTAAAAAAGAAACATCCAAAATTTTACAGTAGAATATTATTATTGTAGACATAGGCTTAAACCTGGAGTAACTTATAGGCTACCTTTTAATCCATAAATCAGTTCCCTAGTTAAATATGTTTCCATACAACAATGATAAAATCTATGTTAACTAAAAATAACATATTTTATGTTACTTTCTATCATAGAAACAATGTGTATGAAGCTGCTGGGAGAAACTAGTTGGTCTTTAATAAAAATTACAAGATAGCCTTACTGCTATTTATACCACAATATTAGTATTTCTTATGTCTAAAAAAACTAGTGTTTAATCTAGGGTCCAATTGTGTAGGGATTTTATAAACTTCCAACTGTTCATACTTCAAAAACTTAAACTTTGGTATTGATTTCCAACATTTGATACCCTGTACAAGAGGGGCCTACAGTCTGAGAATTTAAAAAGTACAAATTATGAATATTATTAACGAGTAACAGCAAGAAGCTCTTCAGTGTCTTCATAGTTTAATGGTTGAAGAAATGTAATGCATTAATGGTCAATCACTATTGGGTATTCTAATTTGTAGAAGCTAATGCAGCTTGAACTAGCTGCCACCAATTATAATTAAGTTATAGTGATATAGTTAATTACCGGATTCCAGTTTCAACACTTTTAGCATTCCTTCTTCACCACCTACAGCGATGTATCCTGAAGAGTGATTCCATGATATACAGGAGACATTTGAGTGTTTTGGAATAGCAATCTGTAATTAATTTGGCATTTTTATTAAACATGTACAGAAACTAAACACAATCTGAATAGGTAAATCTGAAAAATAACCTTTTTGCTCATGTAAATAAACATTTTGAACAATTATTATAAGAATAAAGGTAAGTACTGCTGAATTAAATTCAAATAATAGTTTTTCATGGAACTTCACTGAATAGTTGTGAGATCATGAACTTTTCTTGCTGCTCTCGTATTCATTTATTTTTGCGTCACAGAGGTTCTTTTTCCTCCATAGCCAATAATAGGTAGGTACGTGTCTTCCTTTGAGTGTAAGATAAATGTAGTGTATTCTCAATTTTCAATTTGGGTTCGTTTCATTCTCGAAAACAAAATCAATCGTCGCTAGCAACGAAACGAACTATTTCCACAACAAAACAAAATCAAAACAAAACTGACTTGCAGAACAGTGCTGCCGGCAGTCAAAATGAAAGAGTTCCGAAACCGAAACATGACAAAAAGATCCGTTTTATAAAAATCTGAAAATAGCAAAAGGTGAAAATAGAATACTGAGATCCTTAACCTCTGACACAAACATCAATAGACAAAAGCGTAAATGTAGTATGCATGTTATTGCATAAGGTGAGAATCCGGCCAATTTGAGCTAATTTTGTATGTGCATATTTAATTCATTCAAAGGAACAAAACATAAAAAAGTGTCTGCTTATTAATAACTCTACTCTAGCAGTCAAGCATCTCTTAGTTTAACCACCTAATAATAGGTCGTTACCTATGAAATTGGCGTTTCGTATGAGAGGAACCTATAGTCGATTTTTATTATTTAATAAATATTTCACTAATCAAAGTGTGTATCATTGCTATCTATGCAATTTTACCATTTCATAGGTAGTTTATTGATGCCTTTACTAAAAAACCATTCAGTCGAGAATCAATAAAATCTTTGAAGGCGGTTTGGACTGCATCATCGATATAATGTTTTTTTCTCTTTTAAGAAGTTGTCCAAAAAAATGGTAATCTGTTTGAGCAAGGTCCAGAGAGTACGGTGGATGTCTTAGACATTCCAATTGAAGCTCTTCTAATTTGGTAGCCGTCTGTTATGCAGTGTGTAGTCTAGCAGCAGTGGCATAGAGCGATTGACCAGCCTCGGTTGTTTAGCAGGTAGCTTTTCAATAATAGTTTACAGTTGCTGACAATAGACATCTGCCGTAATCGTCTGGCCAGATTTAAGAAGGCTGTAGTCGATGACACCGGCACTGGTCCACCAAACGCTCACAAGTAAACTTTTTTGAGTCAATTTTTACTTGACTGGGCATAATTTGGCTCGTTCGCCAGGGTTCAGCCATTGCGGCGATGAGCGCTTCCGATTATCGTAAACTATCCACTTTTCATCACAGGTAATGATTCGATTTAAAAACCCTTCAATATTGTGCCGGTTGAGGAATGTAACGCAGCAGTTGACGTGGGTTTGTCAATTTGCTTCAATCAATTTGTGAGGTACCCACCTTTCAAGCTTTTTCACCTTTCCAATTTGCTTCAAGTGGACGGACTAAAACAGTTTTATCACTAATACCGCAGCCTGAAGCTAACTCAGACGTGGTTTGCGATGGATCCGCTACCACAATAGCCTTGAATTCTTCGACAGGTCGAAATTTCCAGAACGAAAGTGTTGGAATGGAACCAAAAACGCACAGTGTTTTCTTTTGCGACACTGCCACCATACACATTAATGAACTAAGATTTTGTCACGATTTATAACATTTACACAGCTTTTTGAGCTTTTTTTAACTTTTTTCGAAGTAAATTGCATTATGTATACTAATTTATTTATTAAGAATAAGTATACATTGCGATGTAATGCGAAACGGAGTATGGGAAAACCTCCCACTCGATGGACCGACGATATCGTAGCGGTCGCAGGGAGTCGTTGGATGGAGGCGGCTCAGGACCGCTATTCGTGGCGTCGTTTGGGGGAGGCCTATGTTCAGCAGTGGACGTGTACGGGCTGATGAATATGAAGTATACATTGGAAAGGACTAAAAAAGTATTTTGTGGCATTACAATACAACCACAAAAAATTAAGATGTGACGATTTAAAAGCGATCAGGGTGATTGGTGATTTTCAAAGAAATTTTAAGAATCATCATATAAAAAACTGTGACACTTAGGATATTGAGTATACCGTAGAAAAGTAGCGTCCTCCAACCCACGTCCTCATAAAAGTTTGTCAGTCCCAATACATACCAAAATTGGTTCAATATTTTTTATAAAAGTTTAAATTTAATTTGATTTTTATTTTTTAATTGTATATTATCTTCGGTTCTACAAAGTGTTTTGAATATTAACAATAATAACGTGATAAAAAAATTCAAGATTATGCTACATTTCAAAGAATTCAAAGAGAATACCGAGAAATAATTTATTTGTCCTACTGACTCTTTGTTGGCAGCTCAGAGAGACTCGACAGTAGAATCATTCATTCTTTGTTTTACGCCAATCACTGGTAAGCACAGATTATATTCTGCTTTTTCACACGAGACAAGTAAAGTGTAGCAATAGGGTATTTTACTCCAACCGCGAAAAAATCTAAAAATATATTATTGAGATAGCTTACGCAAAAAGCAGTCGGAAAATATTAGTCTTAGTTCTTAGAACAACAACATAAATTTAAAAATTCAATTCAAAATTTTCAGTGTTTTTAATCTGTTTTCTAACACTATGAAATAGTACCCGCCATGTTATTACGTCATAAGACTGTGTAAACATAGTGTGTATACAAAAGTGTCAACATTAGCGTACCTAAAGTTTTGTACTTTTATTATTTTCGTATCGTACGTTTTGTGAAATATATTTTAGATAGGTAATTCTATAGGTAAGTACCTACATCAAAGTGATCGTCACAAACGTATATACGAGTTTTATTAGATAGTTCGGAATCCCTTCTCGCAACTTTGAACTAAGTTTTTCTCATATTTAAATCAGTTGGCACTTGAATCCACAATATGTTCGGGGTTTCTACACTCGTATTCTTGCATTCAGGAACAGCCCACCAACGATAAGTGGAATAATAATTCATTTTTAGATTTCAAAAAATATACATACAGGCAGCGCATTTATTTACATATTCGAGTGACGTCATGACGTCAGTGAACTGACGTCTTGACGTCACTCGGCCGTGTACCACTGTGGACGTCCACTGTGGACGTCTAGCGTTTTAGTCAAATAACGCGCGAAATTTAAAAATGTAAAATTTAAATGCATTTCTATGGCACTTATCGATTGAATAAAATTTTTGTGTATTTTTTTGTGGTTTATTAGCCCCATAGAATCTGATTTAGACACTTAAACAAGTAGGTGTAATACCCTATTGACTGAAGACAGTGAGCACTATCCACTATCTAAAAAACAATGTGAGCACATTGTGCATTTTTAAACTACACCGTCTCGTTCGCGCCCGTGCCGTGCGTAAAGAATTTGTAGGTACGGCTTTGTGAAGTACGGCCTCCGGTCCATAGTTATTGTATACTCATTGCTCCGGCCGCCGTAAGTACTTATTTATTTTATTTTTAATTTATTCGGATTATTAAATCGATATTGATAGATAAAATCCATGGCCGCCGCCTTGTCGTCGATTTTGAGTATTATTCATGTACATTAAGTTAGTTTTATATACAAATCGATATAATTGTAACAAAAGGGGTTTTAATTTTTCACAAAAGCCTCCAAAAGTTTGTCGTTTTGGAGTACGGATCTATAACGTTACTTTTTTATGCGCTAGCATCCCTTGTAGCTAACCTACTCTGTGGTTCTGCGTTAGCATCCCTAGTACATCTGTGGTCATCATGGTCCCCGGTGAGACGACCACCACCGCGACCACCCATCGACCACCAGTCTGAACCTATATGGTCTGAATGGTCTGAACGTCTGAACGAACATGAGTAAATGAATTTTTTACCTGTGCAAAGAATGGGGCGCTGAATTTTGAAGTTTTTTGGTAAACAATCCATCACAGAGAAAATCGATACCATTCAACCAAGATAAAACTGAAAAGAGTACCCTTTACTCTTTTCAATGTATTTGATCGAGTTTCCTATGGTGCCCATCTCCAAGAAAAACAAAACTTCAGTCGGGGGTTCCTATCCGAAATTGAGCTATCGATCAACACTGTAACAGCGTAAGCTGTTTTATTATTTTACGAACCTGGACAAATTTGTTTCAAAAATTCTGTTTAAACGCATTAGAATGTTAGGGCGAAAGCAAAGCCTGAAGGGGGAGCAGGTTCTTGCAGATTATGGCCCTGAGGAAGCTCTCAATGAGAGCGCTGACATAGAATGGGTCAATAAAGTAAGTACCTACCGCCTATATTTTTAACTGGTTACCCTCCGTTATTTGTATTTGTTATTGAAAAACATAGACCTTGTGATTGCGATCTGGTATTCCTATGTAATTAAAACATAGTATATATATATATACACTATGTTTTAATATAGTAACATAACTAATTCATCATCGATGGATTCCAGACATAGAGGTACAATAGCAATATTTTTGTCTATGCTACTGTAGAACTCAAACTCTGTAAGTGTGAAAAATAAAAGCTGTATATATGTACATGTGAGTAAAATTAATACATACAATACCTAATAAAAAACTTGTTTTGTTACAGCTATGGGTTCGACGAATATTAAGGCTTTGCGCCCTTTTAAGTTTGTTATCAGTTTCATTGAACACACCAAAATCATTTGAAAAGTACCCTTACTTACAAACTATTACTTTCACTGTAGACTGCAGCGTCACCCTTTTATTTACTGCTGAAATGATTGCCAAAATGCATATACGAGGAATACTCAAAGTGAGCCTATAATCTAATATCTATTATACATCTAATAAACATCGGAATAATTATCTCTAGGTTGAGATTGTTTGCAACAGTCTGCAGTTAGCTCTACCGTTTTAATTTTAAATACTATTTGTTATATGTATGTCACTAATTCTTTTAATGATAATATTCTGATTTCTAGATACTTTAACATAATGTTGATCTTTTAACTACAATATAATTGCAGGGAGATGTAGCCTATCTAAAAGATCACTGGTGCCAATTTGATGCTTCCATGGTTTTCTTCCTCTGGGTATCTGTTCTACTGCAAATGTTTGAGCTGACTGGAATTGTGCCAAGATACAGCTACCTTAGTATACTGAGAGCACCAAGACCTTTGATCATGATCAGGTTCCTTAGAGTCTTCCTGAAATTCTCCATGCCAAAGTCCAGAATCAACCAGATTTTCAAGTAAGCCATTAATGAACCAGATTGTTTTAACCCTTTGAGCTCCCATGAGGCACACATTATTCCTCAGGCTGCCTACAGAAAACAGTAGTACACTATTGTAGGTGGTACTGAGACTGGGCAGTATTAAAAAGACTATTTGATAAGGAGATGCCTTGCACCTGTAATGACATATAGTAAAGCAAGATAAGTTTGATCTATGACTAAATATTTTTCATTCATATTACAGGAGGTCAAGCCAGCAGATCTACAATGTGACACTTTTCTTTCTATTCTTCATGTCACTGTACAGTTTACTTGGAGTTCAGTTTTTTGGAGAGCTTACCCATCACTGCGTTCGAAATAGCACCAAGCCAGGGTTTGTAAACACTTTATTTTTATGTAGTTTATCATTTAGGGACTGAAATTATACAATCTACTTTAATACTGGTGGTCATCAAAAGATTATTGACATTAGCAGTTGTGTTACTTAACTATTATGTATAGGGTGTCTGGTATTGGGTTCATTATATTTTTTGGGGTTTCAGGAAATCGTTGTTATCTGGGTAAACTCTATGTCATGGTTGCTTTTTCCATGAATGGGCAAAAAGTTTAAGTGAAAATCAAAAACACTTTATTTCTTATTTGATAATAATTTATAGAATACAATTTGACTTGTCTAAGTGGTTATTTTGCAAGCCTAAAGAAATAAAGTTATTAACTTCGGATACCAACCAAACACCCACCCATATAACAAAGCGTCAAAAAGTCAATTACTAAAATGTAATTGCCCAGTTATCATCTTAAAGAATACGTGCCTAAATACTGAGGCAGTGAACTAATGTTTACTGATTTGTTTTTTCAGAGAAATCACAATAAATTCATTGGCTATCCCTGATACATTCTGTTCCCCTGATCCTGGTTCAGGCTATCAGTGCCCACCTGGAATGAAGTGCATGAAACTTAATTTGTCTAAATACATTATGGGCTTCAATGGATTTGAAGAATTCTGTAAGTATCCATCACTCACTTGAATCATAATTAAGAAATAAATAATGATACCAGGGTTTCTAAAATTTCTTTTGGGACCTACCTATGTGAACGAACCATGGCGGCCGAAACATTTTCGAATTCTAAATTTAAAAAAATATTGGCGCTGCCGTTTTGCAATCACGTCAAGTTCGCTCACGTAGTATGCGGCCTTATTGCCTATGATAGTGCCTCGTGCTAATTCAACATTTTCTTTCAGCTACAAGTATTTTCACTGTCTACCAAGCATCTTCACAAGAAGGCTGGGTGTTTATTATGTACAGAGCTATAGATTCTTTGCCAACATGGAGATCTGCACTCTACTTCAGGTACATAAAAATAAATACCTAACACACTTTGGCCCGCATTTCCGTTCGTTATCGCATTTATACTTAAAAATTTACGCGGAATAGTAGCCAATGTGGTACTTATGCAGCTTATGGATATTCCGCCGTTTTTCGGGATAATAAGTAGTCTAAGTCCTTCCCTGGGATGCCATCTAGTATATATATTTTCCAAACATTAAGTCTGCCTCGCTTGGCAGGCAGATTGATTGGTGATCGCATTTTGGATTATGGTGATTATGGGTAAACCCCCACCTACATGGGAGACCATCCAATCGATGGACCGACGACATCGTAGCGGTCGGAGGGAGTCGATGGATGGAGGCGGCTAAGGACCGCTATTTGTGGCGTTGTATGGGGGAGGCCTATGTACAGCAGTGGACGTGTACGGGCTGATATGGTGATGATGATGATGATGAAGCGATAATGCCGCTTCGTCTACACTTTGCATTTATTCCGATATTATTTTCTTTCTTTGTGTAATAATATAAAGTATAATCTATCTAAGTTGCGTTTAGTCGCGAAAAGGTACAAATAGAGAAATAAGTTAATAATTTATCTTAGGATTGAACCTTAAAACAAGTACTTACGTCACACTTTATTTTCAGCACAATGATATTCTTCCTTGCATGGTTAGTGAAGAATGTGTTCATAGCTGTTATAACGGAGACGTTCAACGAGATACGCGTTCAGTTCCAACAAATGTGGGGTGTCAGGAATCCTATCACTAAAGGCAGCACCACACAGTTTTTTACCGGCGATGATAATGGATGGAAACTGGTTACTATTGATGAGAATAAGCATTCAGGTACATAAAATGGCGTGTTTTAAAAAAACGATAAACCGACTTCAAATTCCCTTACTTGTATACTTATTTTAAGTTTTGCGGGATCGCAACAGCTAATCTTGGGATCATTTTCTATAAAATAGTGAAAGAATTTTCAAAATCGGTCCATAGTTGGCGGAGGTATAGCGTAACATACATACAAAAAAAAACATACCTACAGACGAATTGAGAACCTCCTCCTTTTGAAGTCGGTTGAAAATATACGAAAGTCATCATGATCTTCAAACTTAACCTGTATCTCTAATCTCCCAATCGACGACCGACGTGGCGCTGCTGGAGAAAGTCCGGCTGCGTCGCAGGACGTTGCGGATTCGATTCCCGCCTTGGGAGAAATGTTTGTACGATCTGCAAATATTTGTTCCGGGTATTCTGGGCAGACTCTGGTTTTCCCCATATTTTTGTATGCCGCTGAGACGTGGACACTGCGAGAAATTGAAAAGAAGAAAATAGGTGTTATGGAGATGCATCTCCAGAGCATTCTTCTTGGAGAAGAATGCTTGGGGTATCATGGACGATACTCCAAGAACTCGGCATCAAAAAGCGTCTATCTGTCTTGGTCCAGACTAGCATCCTCAAATACTTCGGACACGTCTCAAGGCGGGACAGTGACTATATAGAGCGTCTTGTCGTGCAGGGCAGAGTTGAGGGCATTAGACCGCGCGGAAGATCTCCCATGCGATGGACCGACCAGATTAAATCCGCAGTGGGCGATCACTTACATGAGTGCTGTAGGCACACAAAAAATAGAGAGAGATGGCGAGGCATCGTGAGGTGAATTACAACAGCCACCCAATCAGAGAGAATATGATGGCCACGACCGCTCTGACAAGAGTGTAACCAAGAAGAAGAGAGAGAGATTCTGGGTATTTTCTATGTATAATAAAAAATATCTATCTATGTATTGTATAGTGTATAAAAGTCATCTAGTACCCACAACATGAGCTGTGCTTAGCTTGGGGCTAGATGATGCTGTATGAATGTCGAACGTTATTTATTTAATCTACCCTAGCCTTTTGCCCATTGTTGGGCATGCTCAAGCCCTATTATTTTAAGTATTACATTCACACAAAAATGCATAGGTTCTGCGTGCGGTTTCGAAAGCGATTTTGTTAGATAAAAAGTAGCCTAACTTCCTCCCTGGAATACAATCTATCTCCTTGCCAAAGAATAAGTGTCTTCTAGACCTTCAAGTTACAGCGTCGTCGGCGACATCGTCACTAAAAATTAAAAGCAACGCACGGTAGCGTCATTTTCTATTTTAATTCGCTCAATAGGTTATCACTTTACAGGCAGTGCCCCAGAGATCTTTCACAGGATGTTACGTTCGGCCTACTTCCGCCTTCTAGTCATGGGTGTTGTCTTGGCGAATGGAATAATCACAGCAACAATGAATTTCAAACATGATGGTAACCCGCGAGAATTTTTCTATCAGAAATATTATTACATCGAGGTGAGTGGGAAATCAAAATTAATTGCTCTTTTGTGGCATCGTACAAAAAACTGGTTGAAATAGTCAGTTTTTCTGTTCTTTGATTGTACTTCAATAATTAGGTAGTCTGTCTATGGGTAACCTTGGGGAAGATTTTGTCACTTTGTTTGTCAATCCTGTAAATCGTTAATCCTTAACTAGTTTATAACTAACTTAACTACACTTTTTGTTTCCCTTTTGATCTAAAATCAAGGGGCACCTTGATTTTTGCTGTCTCTACAAAACAAAAATAACATTAAAGTAACAATATACCATCTGTTGACCTACCTCTAGATTGTTTGCAACAGAGGTTACTGCAGACAGTGAGCTCAACTGTTTCAAATGTAAATACTAGTTGTTTCTATTCTTTAGCTGTAATTTTCATTACTACAACTAATTCTTATTTCCAGATTGCATTTACAATATTTCTGGACCTGGAAGCGTTAATAAAAATCTGGTGCTTAGGGTTAAAAGGATACTTTAAACACTCTGTACACAAGTTTGAGCTGCTCCTTGCCATCGGAACCACTATACACATTATACCGCAGTTTTACATGTCTGGATTTACGTATTTTCAGGTGAATATGTCGTCTATTTTTTCCTTTATTATTTTTCTGTGAGCGAAAGAGATCGCCGCCGTGGCGGTCGCGGCGTTATAATCGACCCCTACAACTCAGTCAGTAGTAGCTACTAGAGTAATGCCATATTTATGAAAAGTACAATAACTAGCATTAGTAATTGCACTTTTCATAAGGAGGGCAGAGCAGCTTCGGTGTAATATTCAACACCTTCACTTTTATTTTATTTATTGTTTATGGTAAAGCGTTTGACCATCATCACACTTAAGAAAGTGAAGTTGTGGCCTAAGACACTGCAAGGACACTTTCCCAGAAGGAATTTATTCATTCGGGATTTGAAGAGAGAGACAGACTTGGCGATCCGCCTGCCAAGCTGATTGTCGGAAAACCATTTGAGACACATGTTCAGCCAGCGGTGGATGTATGCGTGCACTGAAGAGTGAAAGAGCTCACAATACATCTTACATCCGTTATGAACTTAACTTCATACAAAGTTGATTCCTTTCAGGTTCTTCGTATAGTGAGATTGATAAAAGCATCGCCATTGCTTGAAGGGTTCGTATACAAGATCTTCGGTCCGGGAAAGAAACTTGGCAGCCTCATAATATTCACAATGTGCTTGCTAATCATTAGCTCTTCAATCTCGATGCAGCTGTTTTGTTTCCTGTGCGAATTCACCAAGTTCGAAACTTTTGATGAGGTAGTTATCCGTACTATACTATGTATACTATCCATAATAATATTATAAATTCAAAAGTCTGTCTGTTACCTTTTCTCCTCTAAACGGCAGAACGTATCTTAAGGGGCTACCCGACCCAAATCAGCGACGCCACCTATTTTATGGTATTATTACGTTACACAAAGGAATTTTTCAAAAATCCCTTGGACCGTCTGTGATACCTATCATAAGCTTATTTTTAATGCCTCTGTAATAGTTTTATATTGTATAGCTTAGGAGGAGATGCGAAAACCGAGTTTGGTGGCCAAAACGTGCAACTTCGCATCTCTTACACATACGCTGGGTCCAGACCCAGCTGATAGTCTCTCTTTTGCGACTTTCGACCTGCCCGGCCTTGTGCATTATAAAGCCTAGTAGTATGAAAATGATTACTTTCCAGACCTTGAAATTGCCTTCAAAATTGTTTTATTTTTCAGGCCTTTATGTCTATGTTCCAAATATTGACTCAAGAAGCCTGGGTCGAAGTTATGGACGAGACAATGGTCAGAACTAGTCAGACGCTCACACCACTGGTTGCTGTGTACTTTATATCCTACCACTTGTTCGTGACTTTGGTAAGTGCTGTAAAATAAAAGTACTGGAGTATAATTTATTTATATTATTCTATTTATTTTATTTAGAAACAACATCATTAACAGCAGTAACAGCCCAGTAGCTCTACGTATAGACAAAACTCTTTAGGCCTATTATAGGTTAAAATTATTAACATTATTATCAAGTAGGTATATTATTATTAATTATTTTACACTTTATTAACAATGCTAATTTCTATCAAACAATAGAGACAATGTAGATTTAGTATTTCCAATTGAAACAATAAAGAGTTTTACACATAATTTTAAAATCAAAATTAGGTCGAACTTTAATTTTAAGTTAACATACAATTCGTTCCGGTCCAGTACCTCCTTGTGACAAAGAAAATCAAAATTTCTCATTCGTTTTCGTGCGAATGAGCCCCCTGATAATTTGTAAATAACTCTCTACCTACAGAAATGATTCTATCAACCATCAAATTCCAGATCGTGCTCTCGCTTTTCGTAGCGGTAATCTTGGACAACCTGGAGCTAGACGAGGACATAAAAAAACTGAAACAGCTCAGGTACAGACAGCAGAGTGCAGAGATCAAGGAGAGTCTGCCGTTCCGACTTAGAATATTCGAGAAGTTCCCGGACAGCCCGCAAATGACCAGGCTGCACAAAGTACCCGGGGATTTCAACTTACCCAAGGTAAAATTAAAATGATCAAAAGTATGTTCCTCTGGCCTTTAGTAATTTATAGATAACTAATGCCCTATGTGTTTCTACTTCCACTCTATACATAGTGACGAACTATAAATTATCGTAGACCTTCCCTTAATCGTAATCATAAATTACTGAAGATCGGCGTGATTGGAGGATTTTCACTTCTTCCACTAGTGGACAAAAAATTTAAGTGAAGAGAATATCAATAACACCTTATTTCTTATTAATAACTATGTTTATAGTATAAAATTTGACTTTTCTAAGTGCTTATTTTGTAAGCCTAAAGAAATAAAGTTATTGATTCTGATTCTGATTCGGATTTCGATAAAAGATCGCCATCTAGAGTCACTAATAAAGACTGTGCCCATCTCTTAGGCCTCATACACAGCATCCGTTTTACTGGATTCGTTTATTTTCCCGTGATGGCGTCGTTGTAGGAGCGAGTTCACAAACCTGACAGTATTCCGGATCCAGTAAACGATTGTTACCGGACCGTTTTCTACGGATTTTTAGCTATTGGAAAAATCGTTTACTGGATCCGGAAAACTCTATCTCTACTCCAAGCATGTGAATTTTAGTTTTTAATTTGGATTTATTGATATAATTTTCAGCTTACTCTAAGCTCGACCATCTTCATCATCGTTTCTACGTCCGCGAATGTTCACAATCCTTTTTTCGAATTTCAGGTCCGCGAATCATTCATGCGTCAGTTCGTATGCGAAGTGGAAGGCGAAGAGGATCTGCGAGACGGAGTGAACCAAGGCGCCAGCAGCCGATCAGCCGGCGACGTCTCACGGCGCGCGTTTGAATACATCGGCGTCGCCAAGATAGCCTTCCCGTACCGCAAGCGATGCCTGGTTAAGACGCTAGTGGTGGCGCCACCGTCGCAGCGACCCAGCTCTGCGCTTAGGAGACACGTCGTCAGCACTATTATTGAGTAATTTAATTTGCATTACGTTTTGTACGTTATTTCAAAAATCCTCATCGTGTAAATTATGTACAACATACTCATTGCGATTACCATATATTTTTCGCATTTGATATGTACCTTTATGTTTTTGTTGATTATGTTTTATTTTCTTTCTTTCAGATTAATATTTTGGACCTTATCAACGTAGTGTTGCAGGTTTTTATTATATTGTTTATTATGATTTATTTTTATTAGTTCCTTTATACAAGTAATTCTTTCTCATATTAATTAAACATAATGTTTTAGGGACTCGAACAACCACCGACCCCTACTTGGCGACTCTGCTATGTTGGCGACCGGCGGTAAAGGACTCAAGCCGCAGGGGACCATCTCTAGCGCTAAACAACTTCGAGTCGATCAGAAAAAGTATGTAATCATTATAAACATAACTGTGAATACTTATAAACCCTAATCCTTATTCATTATACGTGTTATCTTAAAACAGTTTCTGAGAAGTTTTCTATTTCCCTTTGACTTGTGTCGATAGAAGAAGAAAACGTCTTTTAGTTTACCATAAAGAGGGCTAAACTTGAATCAATGGGCAAAAGGCATGTTTAAGATACCTGACGTATCTTTTTGAGAGAACAAACAACTACAAACTCGCGGCAACAGCCATACCTTTTGTTCCAAATAGAATGCACCAAAATAATTATTTCATCTGAACAAGCTAAAGTTGGTAGAGTGATCGCAAAACTTAATGAGCTCTGTGAACTTAGACACGGAAGCAAAACTGCGCAAGTACAAATAGAAAAGTGATATTTATCAACTAGCGACACACCCGGGCTTCGGCTAGAAATCCTTTTTATGGTGCTAATAGACACACCTGTTGTAGCTGCAGTCAGGCAGTGTGGCAGGGCATTGTGAGGTTAAATTAAGACTTTCATTGTCTTCTTTTGTCATGAAGCTCATGACATCGAACACCATTTTCCATGTTTGACGACGCAGTACGTTAAACCGCATGCGAGGCATATTTAACGTTTAAGAGACAAAGCTATTAACAGGGAATACAACACAAAATCGCAAGAACAAACTATCAAATCAACGAAACGAACACTGGACAAGCCTCAAAGACTGCGTCATCGTACTCAAAAGCATTCATTCGACAGTATTGCCCACTAGATTATAAATAAATTTGCTACACAGAAATTATTTTATTTTCAAACTTGTGTTAATTGCGTAAGATAAAAAGTGTAATCTATTCTAACATTTTGGGTCTAAAATAATCCGTCATTGAGTGTAAGATGTTTTTATATATTCTTTAAATATTGAATTGGAAAAAAAAAATTGAAACACATAATATGCTAGACAAAATAAAAATACGCCAGAATTCGTGCTGGCAACCCTGGTTTGACAGACAGATCCCCTCTCACCCTGTTCTTTCCCCTCAACGCCTTATTTACGTTTCAATGCGCAGCCGTTGAAGCCAACTTCACAGAGCTCATAAAGATTTGCGCGTACTCTACTCTGTAAGCTGTTCAAAGTCTAGGCATAAAGAGATATGTAGCAGTTTTAAATGTGTATTTGGGTCGATGACCCAATGCTGGTTAATTTTTGTTTAATAATTGTCTTCATCGAGACCATTCTTATGTCCAGATTCGGTTCGCGTTCCATCCGCCGTTCCGTACGCAGCGGTTCAATCAAACTAAAGCAGACGTACGAACATCTGCTTGAGAACGGCGACATCGGTGCGGCCTCACGCGTGGTTCCCTCGTCACGCGCCCGCCCGCCGTATTTGGACATCAGGCTGCTTCAGGCTAAAAGGCAGCAAGCTGAGATGAGAAGGTATTCCGGCAGATGTTTAGGATTAATTGAAACAGTAAAATGACTACATTAAAACGACATTGACACGACTATTAAAAGTCGTACGTAGAACAAAGAAGTGATTGCTGCTTCACGCGTAATACCCTCGTCTAGAACACGCCCGCCGTATTTGGACATCCAAGCTAGAGGTTGGATGTCCAAATACGGCGGGCGTTTTAGCATTTTGTTAAGAATGAGTATTCTAACTTGTAAATATCTGTTCAGGAATCAACGAGAAGAAGACCTGCGTGAAAACCACCCTCTCTTCGATACTCCTCTGCTCATAGTGCCACGTGAATCGCGCTTCCGAAAGATTTGCCGTGCGATCGTCGACGCGCGGTACGACGCAAGGCTCCGCGACCCCGTCACTGGCAATGAGAGGAAAGTGCACTACAAGAGTTTCCAGTAAGTACTTCATCAGCACACATACGTTTTTTCTTTTATAATAGGCGATAGACCTTCGTTTGACCACAATCTCACCTGATGGAAAGTGACGATGTGGCCGACGGTGTATCACGAAAGTCTAGAAGACATATTCACTCCTGTCTTGAAAAGACCCAGATCCTTAGTAATTGGCCGGAAAAAAAGAAGCCGGCAGCTAGTTGCATTCCATAGCGGTGCGAATGATGAAGGTTGAGGAAAACCGCTTAGTACGAGTGGATGGTATATCCACCAGATAAGGATAATATCGTGCTATTTGGTCGTTGTATGCTTGTCCTGGAGTGGTATGGAGATGGTGTGACCTGGTTATGAAGTTCCTGGGAGCATTTTCCAAAATATATCCTATAAAATATCGAGAGACAAGCATCCTTGTGGCGGTGTTCGAGACTTTGGGCCTTAGTCTCTGCAAGGTACTGCTGATCAATGAGTCAAAAGGCTCTTCGTTCTATCATACGTCCACTGCTGGACATAGAGAGGTTGTACTAATCCCACGCAGCCCCCACGCTTGGCAGGCGGATTGGCGATCGCAGAGGACGTACCGAAAACGCACAGAAGGAAGCTGCTACTGCTTCCTTCAGTTGTCTGTCCTTCAGTCTGTTGGTTCTCTTAGTCGTATCTCAAAACATCCATAGGCTAAGTTGGATGGGTATACCTACTACGCGGCGATCGCCGCAGTATATTGAGTGTTACTAGGTATTTTTGATATTCGATGCAGCCTTTCCAATGTTATGCTGATATTCATCTCTGTACTTACCCAAAGTTTCTCATTAAAATTATCACGTGTTTTTTTTTAAATATACACCTGCGTATCTGTTTTATAATTCTATGTGTATAATTCTCCTTTTTTCAGTAATTTCCTTGGCCTCGTCACCTATATGGACTGGGTCATGATCATGGTTACAACACTGTCCTGCTTATCTATGATGTTTGAAACACCCACCTACAGAGTAATGGAGAATTTCGTCTTGCAGGTAACATTCATCGCAACACCCCATCTAATTGTTTTTTGTTGACTTTAGAACTTTTTGGGCAGCCATTGCTCATTGTGATAGACTTAAAAGCTAAACCTCTAACTTTTTTACTCTAGCTTTTAAATATTGTAGTGAACTGAAACAAAAATACAACTTTACTAGGCAGTAGAAACTGCCGCTTTTAAAATTGAATAGAATTGGATATTGCGAAAGTGAATTTATGACAAAGGATTATGACTGATTTTAGATTGCTGAATATGGATTCGTGATATTCATGAGCCTGGAACTGGCGCTGAAGATATTAGCTGACGGTCTCTTCTTCACGCCGAAAGCTTACTTGAAGGATGCTGCTGCTGTGTTAGACGTGTTTATTTATATTGTGAGTATTAACTAACACACCGAACTGCTGCAAGAAACAGAAACGATAGCATAATTAAATTAACAGTAGAGTTATTATAAGATTATTTATATATTGTAAACTCCACTTCGGAAATAAAAGGCTGTATTATTATTTAAATTACCTGTAGGGACATCGCCCACCAAGGTCTTGATAAGACAATAAAACTTCTTTGATAGGCGAAAGTCGCAGGTGAAAGGAGAAGGCCCATCTGAGACGATTGCGGGTTCGATTCCTATTGCGGTTATTTTATGTATATCTAAATATTTCTGGTTTGGGGTTTTTGGTGACGCTTCGTGCCACGCATGATAGAGACCGGAAACCACGACACATGTCTTTGTCTTCTAAAGTCAGTATTGACAACCTCTGTGGCGCAGCGCCTGCGACTACGCAGGTTGCGATTTCAATTCCTGCCGCGGCACAAATACTTGAAGGATCTGCAGATATTTATTCCGGGTGTTCTGGTTGTTTTCTATGGACGATAAAAATATGTATCTATATGTATAAAGTATATCAGTTATCAAGTACTCGCAACACAAGTTCTGCTAGATGATGCTGTGAGGATTGTCCAATAATTTATTATTGAAGGTATCGCTCACGTTCCTGGTATGGATGCCTCGCCGCGTACCTCCGGGTTCGCTCGCCCAAATGCTGATGATCCTGCGATGTGTACGTCCGCTTAGGATATTCACACTGGTGCCGCACATGCGCAAAGTGGTTTATGAGCTGTGTCGAGGCTTCAAGGAGATTCTATTGGTAAATAATGCTCTATTTCAGTAACTAGATATTCCCAGCGGTTTCACCCGCGTTAAATTCGTAAGCGGTATAAGCCGTAAATCTCCAAAAGTAGCTCATGTTACTCTCCATCCTTTCAACTAACTCTATTCTAAAAATCAAATCGATTGGTTGCAGCGTGCGGTAGTTAGGGTGTGAAGGAAGGACAAACAAATACACTTTCACAATTCTAATATTAGTTAGGGTTAGGATTTTTTGCACAGGTTAATTTACCTTTGGCCCAGGGTCCTGGGTGCTGGACTACCACTTTCTGTGTTACTGTAATACCTCCCATGTTTTGTTTTTGTACCTAAACCTGTGTAATAAGTTTGCTAATTCGCTCGCCATTTTCCTGGCTAAAAAGTATCCTAACTTCAACGTCCCTGGTATACAAACTATCTCTTTGCCAAATTTCATTAAAATTTGGTTAGCCGTTTCGTCGCGAAACGTTTCTGGAAGGACAGAGTTCTATGTATTTTCGTTTTTAATAGTATTTTAAATGATAGTGGATAATTGTTTTCAGGTATCGACCCTGCTCATACTGTTGATGTTTGTATTTGCGAGTTATGGCGTTCAATTGTATGGTGGGAGGTTAGTAGTAACATTATTAAACTCAATTTTATCATGAACTTCAAAAAAATAACTGCTATCTATACTGGCATGGTGTGTAATGTGCATGATCCCCTTACCTAACCAACTCCTCACCAGCTACATCTCAGTAGGTATGTCGACAGTTGCGTCATTGAGATTCTGAAGTTTGAACTCGGTCTTTTTTAACTGTTTGGTATGATCTTATGGAAACAATGCATTTTGATTAGATTTTTTTGATAGCCCCGCTGTGGAATTACCCAAAAACCACCCATCTTATAATTTAATTTTGAAAGCATTCGCGCGTCCTATACATACAATTACAAATTACGAAGGGCATGAAATGGCTGTCGAAGGATGTAGTATTCTTGGCGGTATTATTTATTAGTGGCGTTAGTATTCTTTTCATGAAATTCTATGGATATGCGCTCACTACATTAACTACGGATGGGCGGAGAGTGTTCCACTCGGTGATAACTCGCTGCTCACATGCTTGCCTTGCGATGATAGCGCATTGCCTCCATTCACGAAAACGAGGTTCACTGGTTGACCACGCGGCGTCCACCTTACGTCGCTGTGGTGTCCGTACGAGTCGAAGTGGTGCGGGTCGGGTGCCGGTTGGCTCTAATGAGCCTTTATACTTTATACCTTTATCGTTAATCATACTCTGCCGTCTTTGTCGGAAAGAAACCTTAAATGAGAGGATTCTTTATTGTTTTCTCTTATGTGGTTGTAGATTAGCCCGCTGCAACGACCCAACAATAGCAAGGCGCGAAGATTGCGTTGGCGTGTTCATGAGACGAGTGTTCGTGACTAAGATGAAACTGCGACCCGGGATCAACGAGACTTTCCCGTCAATGCTTGTGCCTAGAGTTTGGTAATTATCAAAATTCTTAAGAAATATTTCATGGAACAAGTCGCCTGCAAAAAATTACCCATCTGAGTTGTAGTTAAATTACCTTTCTAGCATCATCACCCTAGTTCACTGCTAACTATTAGGCCTCTCCTAATTAAACTGTATTTATATTCTGAAAAAAAGCTAATATAAAAAAAAGCCATAGTGCTGTCTTGCTGTCGCTGATCGTCATCATCCCACCTGTCCGGAGGGCGTCCGTCTTCGTTAGACTATACTAGATTTTGCGTAGAGCGCTATCTGGTCTAGTGAGAGCAACAACTCGCTTATTGCATTGATAGTTGTTGCAACTTGCAACACATACATACCTTGGTAGTTTGCGGGCGACTAGATTACATTATTTCTCTATAATTAAGTCAAGATCTTCAAAAATTTCACTGCAATGTTCTTTCAGGGCGAACCCGAAACGCTTCAACTTTGATAACATCGGCGATGCACTTCTAACATTGTTCGAAGTGCTATCATTTAAGGGATGGTTGGACGTACGTGATGTACTGATCAAGGCTTTGGGACCGGTAAGATAAACGGCAATTTATAACCCCTGACGCTAAAGCGAGGTCGAAAAGTGCCTTCGACTGACACGGACCGGAATCCACTAATCACATTGGTTGATATAAATATCTCGTCATCACGCTGTTTTCTAATTGGTCGATTTCGTTCCGCTGCGTCGTCAGTGGAAACTCTTATATGAAACTGTATTATTATACTGTCTGACAAATCGTTATATAACCTCCTCAAATGGATATAGCAATTTTGATGCGACTTATTAGAAAGCTAGAGGTTTCTAAGCTTTATGAGTTTTATTTTTGACGACCGATGTGGCGTGGCGAGCTAATTCCGCCTGCGATGCAGGAGGTTGCGGTTTCGATACCCGCCAGGAAAATGTTTGAACGATCTGCCATATATTCTGGGTATTTTCTATCTACGTATAATAAAAATTATTATCTATCTATGTAAAATTATTCTATTAAGTATATCAGTTATCTAGTGCCCATAACACA
This sequence comes from Eupithecia insigniata, assembly GCA_947859395.1. Taxonomy (NCBI): domain Eukaryota; kingdom Metazoa; phylum Arthropoda; class Insecta; order Lepidoptera; family Geometridae; genus Eupithecia; species Eupithecia insigniata. The sequence goes on along the minus strand of OX401996.1, from coordinate 8,461,710 downwards.
ACCTCTGCTTAGCTTGGGGCTAGATGTGTGAATTGTCCAGAAAAAAAATATTAAACTTTTTTTGACATCTCATTGTTTTGTTACAGGTTCACGCAATCTACATACACGTTTACATATTCTTGGGCTGTATGATCGGGTTAACTTTGTTCGTGGGCGTTGTCATCGCTAACTATTCTGAGAACAAAGGAACGGCTCTGCTGACTGTCGACCAGAGGAGGTGGTAAGTAACATAGCCGGTTTACATTATTTACATATTTACAGACAATCTGTTTTTAAAATGATTAGCAGAGCAAATGACTGTTTCAGAACTATCTACATATGGCCAACAGACACATTTATGGACCACTAACTTAGCCCGCAGCGTCGCACGTGTTTTTCTTTTGTAAAACTTAGCCTATTTTTTTAAATTAGGTCCTGATTTTATTCGTGCAAACTTTCAGTTCGCTCCGTTCAGTAGTTTTTGAGTTGCCTTCGGCCAAACATCTTTGTAACCGCACAAACTTTCGCAGTAGGAAGGAGTATGTGTGAAACTATGAATTTCTAGCATTATTTATTATTAGGATTCCCTTTATAAATGAAACGAAATAAGATCATATATTTATTTCCGGGGCGGAAATTAATGCCCGTTCGGCCTTGGCTTTCCGGAATACTATTTTATCTTTTTTTATCGTGAATAGCACAGCAACATATTTTACTTCACTGCTGGACACATGGACGAAGTAAAATTTTCCTCGTTCGCTTTGACGTAGCGCTATCTGTAATCAATTCCATACATCCTAATAATTTCAGGTGTGACTTGAAAAAGAGATTGAAAATTGCCCAGCCACTGCACCTTCCTCCGCGCCCGAATAAGAGAAAAGTGCGAGCATTCGCCTACGACGTCACCCAGAACCTCACCTTCAAGAGAGTCATCGCTATTGTTGTGCTCATCAACAGCGGGTTACTTGCCGTTACTGTAAGTATCATCTTACTAATTCATAAGGGGGCATCCTTAAATAGATCCAAAAAATATTGTTAGTCAAGGAAATCAATGCATTTGATCCCCTGGAGTAAGAGCGTGATGGAAGGAACGAACCACCACTTAATTCCTTCGTCGTTGTCATGGCATAGTGTTAGCGATGATGAAGCTAGAAACTGTCAACTTTTTATTTACCGCTTGACTATTTTTATATAAACAAGAAAAAAGCGGGTACCCCAGCTTGGAGAATTACATCGTTCACGAAATCGTTCATAATGTATGGGAGTATTTTTGTATAATGTCTTGCGGGTAGATTCATTTCTTAGTAGGCACTGAGCCGGAACCCGTTCTGGCTCAAGTGTAGAGGTAGTTGTTATTAAAAACAAGTTCTCTGTTCACATGAATATAAGTTATTATAATAGATTAGATTGATCTAATTGTATTATTTGGAAGTCCCTGAAAGTAACCAGGTATCAACCTGGATGGAGTAAGTATTTAATAAAAGATACTTACTCCTGTGGCTCAGCGACCCAAAGTGGATCTTGGCCTCCGACACAAGACTTCTCCCGGCATCTCGGTTCTGAGCCGTCTCTCGCCAGCTATGGTGGTGTCGAGTTCGCAAAGATCGGCTTCAGCTTCGTCGTTCCTGGCATAGATTAGATAGATAATCAAAGTTTGATCTTCATTGATTGAAGCACTCAATAAACATTTTATAAAGCGTTTGCAGAGAAAAGAATAACGATGTATCACGAATCTTACACAACGTTTATCATTAACTAAAAATAGAAGCAAATATGATAGCTACCTACCTATTATTATACCTACCTACCTACCCTAATTTATACTGATATTTTTCAGTGGTCAAAATACTCCCCGCATACTGAACAACTGGCCCTGACATCAGCACTTCTGACGCTGGTGTTCGTGGTAGAAGTATTGTTGAAGACAATTGCATTTACACCGCGCGGGTACTGGCAGAGTCGACGGAATAGATACGATCTGCTGGTCACCGTCGCTGGCTGCATATGGATCTTTATGCATTTCACTTTGAAGGTAAAATTATATTTTTTAGATCATTTAATTAACACCACGCATGGCCTGGCCTGAACATGAACATAGCTCTCAGAATTAGTAGGCTGAAGTGGCAGTGGGCAGGTCATATAGCGCAGAACTGATAACCTGGGGAGTAAAGGTTCTCGAGTGCCGGCCACGATGTAACGCGAAACGGAGTATTGGGATACTATCCACTCGATGGACCGACGACGTCGTAGCGGCTGCAGGGAGTCGATGGATGGAGGTAACTTAGGACCGCTATTGGCGTCGTATGGGGGAGGCCTATGTCCAGCAGTGGACGTGTATGCGCTGATATTATGATGGCCTGACCTGCTAGATATTTTTTTTATCATAGGCCTCTCTTTTTTAGTAGAGATTTAGGGGTAATCTCAGTGCAACCAACACACGATAATTTGGGCATTTTATATCGTTACTAGGTTAAATATTCAACATTGAATTTGTCCTGAGTATAGCGCGTAACATTTCGGAAATTAATTTCAGAACGATCTGTCGTACTTCGTTGGGTTCATGGTGGTGATCCTCCGTTTCTTCACGATAACCGGAAAGCACACCACTCTCAAGATGCTAATGCTGACCGTCGGAGTGAGCGTTTGCAAGAGCTTCTTCATTATATTCGGCATGTTTCTACTCGTATTTTTCTACGCTTTGGCTGGGACTATTGTGTTCGGAAATGTGAAATACGGAGAAGGCATTGGGAGGTAAGTTGCATAACATTTTCAAAGGGTTGAAAAAATTAATTTATACTACACCTGCTCGGAAAGTTGCCTATTCCTTTTCCAAATATAAGATAGAAAGTAAGACATTGCAGGCGTATTGGAATCCGGGAGGAAAATCTCTATGGAATTTCATTTCTCACTCGTTTTAGCGGGAGAGAAAACTGTATGGAAATCCATTTCTAACGTGTTATTTTTTTTTAATTTCCTAAAAGATTGGCCGGTAGCTATGGTTATTTTCATAATAGATCAAACGACAAAAAAATTTAACTCAAAGTCCGCTTGCCTCTTCCGATTTCCGAACAATATTTTGAAAAAAGAACCCAAGTGATAAAGGCTGGCGCGGGAAGTTCTTCTAATTTTGAATTTGGTGTAGGCAATTTTATTGATTCTACAGAATGTTATCGAGTGGTAGTGAAAGTTTTATGACACCGCCAGAAATAAAATATTTATTCTGCTTTTTATTTTCCTCGAAGGTGTAGTATAAAGCACTATGTATCACTCGGCAGAAAGTGCGATTCCTACCTCGTGTGTTTTAAGGCCCTCTGCTGCGCCTCGGGCCTCAAACGACACACTCGATAGGAATCAAGCACGTTCTCGCCTAGGTGAACAATGTACTATTAATTAAAAAATACATTATACTAACCTATTTTCAAATACGTCGAGTCTTTTCGTCATACATACAGCAATACTTAAAATGAAAACGAAAGATTCCCCCGTTTTACCCTGGGTAATAAGACGCACTGATTGAGCTGAGATAAGACTGACTGAGCTAAGACGTAGACACTACGGTAGGGCTGGTGCATTAGTTCAAAGTCGCCTAGCGAGCTATGGAGAACCCTATCCTTGGAGTTTCTTTGAATGACAGAATTCGTAACGGAATATATCCGACGGAGAACCAAAGTTATCAAAATAGCTGAAAGAATTAGCAAGCTGAAGTGGCTTGCTAATTCTTCTGGCCATATCTGACGTAGAACCGACAATCGCTGAGGTAAACAAGTTCTTGAGTCGAGATCGTGACTCGCCAAACGTAGTGTAGGACGCCCCTAACCAGATGACAACCTGCAAAAGACAGTAAGCTTGATGCGATAGGGCGCTATGGCGCTCATTAGGGACCTGTGTCCACCCGTGGACACAGGTCCCTAATGAGTTAATATAGGCTGATGATGATGATAGTTTTCGGTTCGGATATACGAGCTATTCACGTTTCACGCTCACAAAAATAATAGATACCATCAAAAGTCTAGCTGAGAATGCAAAGTTCAAATTAACGTAAGCGCCTAAATATAATATGAAAACCAATGAAAAATGAAATATACATATATCCTCACATACCGCATTTATAGTCCAACTCTGATACAATCGCACCATCTAATAAATGTCAACTATTCTAAATTAAGAATTTAACAAAAGCCATAATTTTCAGACGAGCGAACTTCAACTCACCAATACACAGCGTAGCAATGCTATTCCGCATAGTAACGGGCGAGGATTGGAACAAGATAATGCACGACTGCATGGTCGCCCCGCCTTACTGTACGCCCGCCGACAACTATTGGGAGACTGATTGTGGCAACTTCACTGCGTCTCTTGCTTACTTCTGCACTTTCTACGTCATTATCACTTACATAGTGCTGAATCTACTTGTTGGTAAGGATCGTAAATATTAGAACTATAATAATAAAACTAAAGACAGGTTTGTTAACCAGCTATCAGACCGTTAATTTCGTTACCTCGGTTGAGACGATTCTGCCACTGCGTTTCAAAATTAAATGTAAAATGTCACAAGGCTATGTACTCTATAGTATAAAATGTTACTTTTTACTACACCTGCTCGGAAAGTTGCCTGTTCCTTTTCCAAATATTAGATAGAAAGTAAGACATTGCAGGAGGAAAAACTATGGAATTTAATTTCTCACTCGTTGTAGCGGGAGAGAAAACTATCGTGTTATTTTTTTTTAAATTTCCTAAAAGATCGGCTGGTATCTATGGTTATTTTCATAATAGGTCAAACGACAAAAAGTTTTTACTCCAAGTCCGCTTGCCTCTTCCGATTTCCGAACAATATTTTGAAAAAAGAACCCAAGTGATAAAGGCTGGCGCGGGAAGTTCTTCTAATTTTAAATTTGGTGTAAGTAGGCAATTTTATTAATTCTACAGAATGTCATCGAGTGGTAGTGAAAGTTTTATGACACCGCCAGAAATAAAATATTTATTCTGCTTTTTATTTTCCTCGAAGGTGTAGTATAAAGCAATATATATCACTCGGCAGAAAGTGTGATTCCTACCTCGTGTGTTTTAAGGCTCAAATGACACACTCGATAGGAATTAGGCACGTTCTCGCCTAGGTGAACAAACTACTATTGTTGTAAGTGCTTATTTCATAAACTTAAAGAAATAAAGTGAAATCTGAATCCAAAATCTTCTAGCCATCAGCTGAGGGCTTACTTTGAAACACGAAATAAGAAGTTTCGGGTGACGGATCGCACGAAACGAACAACCTTACCACTAAGTTGATTCGGTCACGTCACCAACAGACACCTTTCGTTTCGGATAAGAAATACATCCTACTAATATTATAAATGTCAAAGTTTAAAAGGTTGGACGTATGGATATTTGTTACTCTTTCACGCAAAAACTACTGATCTGATTAGGCTGATATCTGGTATGGGTATAGTTTTGGACCTGGAATAATATATAGGCTATTTTTTATCCCGATAAAACGCGGGCGAAGGCGCGGGCAGCAGCTAGTGTCAAAATAATTTGCATAGTAGTCATTTTATGGCAAAGACCTACGTAGTACGACCTACGGCGTACTAAAAGTAGCCTACGTTACTTGTCATCAATCAACTTCGTAATTAGTATTTCAAAGTAGACCTGATCAAATGCCATTCAGTGCAAGAGAATACATACTACATTCAGTGAATGAGTCGCTCTTATTATTTCACCAGCTGCTTTCTGAATACTCGCAGACAAAGAACCAGTAGCGGCACAATCTTTATTTACTGAATGACATACATAGGTCAGCACCAGGGACTGTACAACCCCGAGTTTGGGTTAACCCCTTGCAATGGGTAACACTTTCATCGATCTGCGCATTTCGATTGGGTTACCCTTTATTCGGGTAACCCGTATAAAACACATGTGAAAGGGTAACCCTTTCATTGGGTTATATCAACGATAGGGTTACCCTTTACACTATTGTTGCTATAACCCAATGAAAGGGTTACCCTTTCATTGGGTTATAGCAACGATAGGGTTACCCTTTACCCTATTGTTGCTATAACCCAATGAAAGGGTTACCCTTTCCGATTGAAGAAGTTACCTCATTGTATGTGGTTTTTAATGGTTTTTAGTGTTACACTGTGATTATCATTTCTATTGCAGTTGAAATGACTACTCAGTTAAATATCTGAACACTGACTAACGTTGTTCGATAGGTATGCATACATCATCATCATCATCAGCCTTTATCAGTTCACTGCTGGACATAGGCCTCCCCTAATGAGCGCCTAAAGCATACATACCTACTTACAATTACAAATGATTTAAAAAAATATTTTTAAAACCGCGGCAGCGGCGGCGCGGGTGAGGATCCCGAAAATACTGAGATCTGTTCAAGCCAAACTCCACATGAAATATTTGTAAACAAACAATAACAAAAAAAGTACATGACGCATGCTAGGCGTCGAGTTTTAGATATTTATATTTGTTAGCAATATTTATTGAAGGAACGATCTCAAATTGACAAGGAATTTAAATTGTGTATTAAAATACATCATAACATAACAGAGTAAATTGTAATTTTACGTATGAGCGGTTTGTTTACAAATATTCCACGTCAAATTTCGCTGAATTATAGCCTTAATTCGGGTCGCCGAACAACTGCAGTCAATCTGGCAAGGAGGCGACGGCGCGGGCAGTGCGTTACCAAGGATACAGATTCCCGAATGGATCCGCGAAAAGATTAATATATATGTACATATGTACCTATAGCCGCGAGACTTCTTGAAACGCAACTTGAGCTTAAATTTAGGTAAGTAGGTACCTACCTATTTTCTTAGGTACCTACTAAGTTTGTTGTAGGCATCAATCTATCAGCAATCTACACTACCTAGGTAGTCTAGGCGAAGTAAGATTACCTAAGCTGTGGTCTAGGTACCTAACCTAGGTAGGTTAGTAGATACATTATAGGTAGATAAAGTACCAACTAACCTATCTAGATATTTTGTATATCTATCTACATTATAAGTACGTACCTACCTACTTCGGTCACAGATTAGGTACCTGCCTACTTTATGTGACTACCTAGGTACTCACTAAAAGTTAGTAAGTAGGTAGGCAGTTAGGCACCTAGGTACCGACTACTACGAAATTTCCTTAATAATACCTACTTAGACACCTTACCTACCTAAAATAAAAATTAAAAATGGACAATCCACATTAGCATTATCTAGCCCCAAGATAAGTAAATAAATAATGCCGGACAAATCACACAGCATTATTTAGCCCCAAGCTAAGCAGAGTTTGTATTATGGGTAGTAGATAACTGATAGGTATACAGGTAATACAATACGAGTACCTACATAGATAGATATTTTTTATTATACCTACATAGAAAACGACTAGAACACCCTGAACAAATATCTGCAGATGGTACAAATATTTGTCCCGAGGCCGGAATCAAACCCGCAACCTCCTGCGTCGCAGGCGGACCTTCGCCCACCGCGGCACAGAGGTCTTCAAACCTAAGTACTAACCGACTTACATTTAGGTAGGTAAGGTACCTATCGGGTTGGCTGTAAGTTCTGCTTCTGCCTACTCTGGAAATATATATAAATATATATACATACATGTAGGTAAGATTTATAGTTCAGTTACTTTAATATAATTTCGGCATAATTTGCATTTGCTATTGCTGTTTTCTGCGTCGTATTCAAAGTATCTATGCACGGCATCTCTTCTCGGCAAAGGCATCATTCACTCACTTAAACTTAACTCACTACGATGTTCGTAGTTCCTACTTCCGAGTCCAAGTGGCGAATGACAATAAAATTAAGACAATTGCCACCGGCACATCAAACAATTTGCCGCTATAAGGTCAAAGGTGCCGCAACCCGCTTTGAGTTCGCGCTGCTCGCGCCGACACGCGCCGGTCGGGGCGCGGCGGCGCTCTTTACACAAAAAAATATTATTTTCACCCTTACGCTAATCAAATAGAGATTAGTTTGTAGTATACTTACTTTAAAATAAAACAGTAGGGTTGGTCCGGCAGTTCAAAGCACTCAAGAAACTCAGGGCGTAGCTCGCTGCGCGACTTAGAACTTCAATCAAAGTCGCGCAGCGAGCTATGCCCTGAGTTTTTCGGAAGGATAGGAATAGGAATGTACCTAAATGATGAACGTAACGAATAGGTAAGTTCATCGGACAGAGAACCATAGTCATCGACATTCTAAGAATTAGCAAGCTGAAGTGGCAGTGGGCCGGCCATAGGTATCTTGCGAAGAACCGACAGCCTCTGGGGTAAACGTGTTCTTGAGTGGAGACCACCACTCGTTAAACGTAGTGTAGGACGGCTTCAGGCCAGGTGGTATGACAACCTGCGAAAGACTGCAGGCAGGGAATCGAACCCGCAACCTTCATGATGATGATGATTTACTACCTAAACCTAGGATTAGGTACCTAGTAATGCACAGGGTAACCGTGTTACAATGATGGAAAGGGTAACCCCAAACGTAGGGGTTATCAAATCTATCTAAAACCCAAAACTCTTTCAATAGATAACCCAGTCGAAAGGGTTTTGAAAGGGTTACCCCGAAAAGTCGGTTATTCATTGAAAGTGTAACCCATAAGCAAAGGGTTTTAAAACAACTTCTTCAAAAAAACCCTATAGAAAACCCTTGAACGGGTAACCAAATCAGTCCCTGGTCAGCACTCAGCTGGTTGTTATACGAGAATATGAATATACCCCTAATTTTAAATCTCTAAATTTTACATAACTGGCGCAGCCGAACTAGGTTAATCATAACTTGAGTTCATTACTTGCAGCTATCATCATGGAGAACTTTTCCTTGTTTTACTCAAACGAAGAAGACGCCTTGCTGTCATACGCTGACATAAGGAATTTCCAGAACACATGGAATATTGTAGATGTTCACCAAAAAGGGGTTATACCAGTACGAAAGGTAAATATACTCACTACATACTACAACAAATAGAAGTTCTAACGTCTGTAACAAAAATATGGGTGTTTTAGGTTATATATATCTAAGATTTAAGGGCCTACACTAACTCAGCATTTTGTGAAAAGGATAGGCATAGGATTTCGTGTTCATAGGAGCGGGACAGAGCAGAGCGTCTTAACAGCAAAAGTAATGTTTTTGTTTTTTTTACGGTAAAAATAATAGTAATTTTGAAAATGTAAAACAGTCTTCGTCTGCTTTATATTCTGTTTGTTTACTGTACAAAGTATCAAGGCTTATTTTGAAGTATATTGATTTGCGACGATTTATAGTACAATTTAAAGCGATCTTTAGTTTTTTCTGTAGATAATTTTTTATGTTATCGTGTAACAGTCATCATCTAGCATCAATCCTGAACTATAACATATATTAATCTCATAGTAAAGGCTTCAGTATTGTGATAGATATGATCGCTGATCGCAAAAAATAGAGATAGCTTTTTGAAAAAGTGTGATGTTCACAATAGAAATACAAGAAACAAGAACAAATTACACATCCCAGCATATAGATTACGAAAGGTAGGGAAATCATTTATGGGCAATTGCGTGCGCTTCTATAATAAGCTTCCATCTGAAGCAACTGAACTCCCTATTCGTAAATTTAAACGGTACATTAAACAAAATCTTATCAGGAAGGCCTTTTACCCCATAGATGATTACATCAATGCTTGGCCAGATGTCGCTCCGTTCCGCACTGTCAGTAGTATGTAAGAAATTCAATGTTCTGTTTAGCTTTAAAGAAATATTGACATGTATCTAAATTGCATTAAATTTATATTTAGATAGGCAAAATAAACATGTATTAGACACATAAGTGATATTATAATGTGCTAGTGGTTTCTTTTTCACTTCTTCCACTTGTGGACAAAAAATTGAAGTGAAGAGAATATCAATAACACCTTATTTCTTATTTGATAATAATAACTATGTTTATAGTATACAATTTGACTTGTCTAAGTGCTTATTTTGTAAGCCTAAAGAAATAAAGTTATTGATTCTGATTGGACTCGATGGATCGACGACATTGTAGCGGTCGCGGGGAGTCGTTGGATGGAGGCGGCTCAGGGCCGCTATTCGTAGCGTCGTTTGGGGGAGGCCTATGTTCAGCAGTGAACGTATAGGGACTGATGATGATGATGTATGTAAGGAGACTTGATTGACGAATCAAGTTCTTACATAGATGTTTGAACAACCCATTCTAACGTTCTAGTTCAAAGTAAATCGTCAAGGGATTTGAGTTGTAAAATTAGCTTATAACACAATTCTTGTTCATTTCAGGTGAAGTTTATTCTTCGACTTCTGAGGGGCAGACTCGAGTGTGATACACACAAAGAAAGGTTGCTGTTCAAATATATGTGCTACGAACTAGAGAGACTGCACAACGGGGAGGATGTTACGTTCCATGATGTTATCAAGTAAGTTTTGAAATTTTGTCGTTCGATTCATTGCCTTTACTCGTATTCTGTATTTTTTTTCATAGGCATATATTAATTTGGATATGTTTATGGCATATATTTTCGGATTGCTGATAAGAAAGTCTTACAAATTAAGTAAAATAAGAGGTAGGTGTATTAGAATCAAGCAAAAAAGTATTATTTCATGGGATGTTGTTCCAAAAATTGTGATCTGAGAAACAACTCTTTATGTCATAGTAGGCTCTCTCGGTAGCACCTTACCGAGAGAGCCTACTATGACAGTAGGCTCTCTCGGTAAGGTGCTGCGTTTTTGATGGTAGACCTTAAGGCTGCTTCAAGATTGCTGATATTGGTTGTGACTATAGTGTCGATTCGGCTGTCGCTAAACTTGACATTTGACAGCACTAAAAATGTTACCGTCTTTTTCTTTACTTCAATAGAAACGAAACTGAAAGCGACACTTCGATTATTTTAACAACCGTAGTAGATAAATCATAGGTATGACTTGTCTATACTAATATTATAAAGAGGAAAGATTTAATTTGTGGATGAGATTTGAAATCATAGTTTTAAAATGAGTATATACATACATATACATACATACATATATGTAAGTCATGTGGTATGAATACTAATCCCTTGGGAATCATATTTTATGGAACCACCTGGGGTCATCCTCTATACAACTGTAAAACAACATCCAAATCAGTTCATAATAGACGTAGAAATCGACGGACAAACCTACATAAAAAACACATACGGCGGAACATAGAATCTCCTCCTTTTTCGAAGTCGGTTTACAACAGTTCATCAATTCCATGAAATAAACTAATTAGAGACTAAGTGGTCGACATTGCCAAATGAAACTTTAAAAAATCTATTTCAGCATGCTATCCTACCGTACGGTAGATATTCGTAAATCGCTGCAAATGGAAGAGCTTTTGGCAAGAGAGGAATTTGAGTTCTTGGTAGAAGAAGAGGTAGCCAAGCAGACTATTCGCACATGGCTCGAAGGGTGCTTGAAGAAAATAAGAGCAAATACCAGCGTAAGTAATTAAAAATAATCCTAAGTTTTGAAGTGAAAACTTCTTTATTGTCTGGGTAGCGAGCGAAACTGAACTGTCACACTCGGTTCAGTTACGCTGAATCGGATATACTCGGCCCCAGTTGGCATCACGTTTCCTTTTCTTGTCATCATCATCATCATCATCCCATACACGTCCACTGCTGGACATAGGCCTCCCCAGTACGACGCCACAAATAGCGGTCCTGAGCCGCCTCCATCCATCGACTCCCTGCGACCGCTACGATGTCGTCGGTCCATCGAGTGGATGGTCTCCCATGTAGGGGGGGATTTGCCATAATCACCACGCTTGGCAGGCGGATTGGTGATCGCAGTCAAATATCAAATATCAAAGTGCTTTATTTCCTTTAGACCTTACAGGACCCTTGGACACGTCACAAAATTAAAGTGTTGGCGTTTAAAAATACTCAGACGGAAGCTGCTGCCCTTCCTCTGCTAGGTTCCCTTATTCGGCTCTTACGACATCCACGGGTTGAGTTGGAGGGGTCGATATTCGTACGCTGCGGCCCCACGGCCCTTTTCTTGTATAATAGTCATAATTATGCTAAATCACTCGTTTTAACAGAATCGCATCAAAATAACTTGACTCGTTAAATGTTTTTTTCAGAAACAACAAACAAGTCTTATAGCTGGTCTAAGAAAGACAAACGAACAACCCGTTGACATGAACACGGAAAAAACTGAGAAGGAAAAATTGGATGCGGACACACAGGTATGAATTGTTAACGTTACTCTTTTAGTCAAAGCTTTGGTATGAACATTATTTAAGTTGAGTTCTTATGTGATCTGTTTTTTTCAGCAAACTATAGCGAATTTGGGTCGGACGGAAATCACAGAATCTGCATCGCAACCAGTTATATCCAGTAAGCTCTTTTAGCAGTATATTAAAAAAAAAATGTAGTTACATACCTACGTTTGTTTTATTTTTCGTTTATTAAGGCACACACAGGATATAATATTCTTATTATTATCGGTATTAAGGATGCCACTAAGCAGAAAGGGGATTCTGGACCTCGAGGGGTTCAACTTTATTTTAAATATGCGACTTTTAGTTCTTATTTGTGTTCTTTTACGTGTATTCTTACATTGAAATTATTGTTTTGTAATTTCAAAGGATTTAAATAATTTTTTTTTTAAATTGACAAAACAAGCACAAACATTTTGTGTAATATTTTATAATGGAAGAGTGCTTGTAAAGGAACCCGACACAAAAAAGTATACTTTGAAAATAATTATTCGAAGTTAAAAAAATCGTTATTCAGAAGGAGATCCCCTCGGGGTCCAGAATCCCCTTTCTGCTTAGTGGCATCCTTAATACCGATAATAATAAGAATATTATATCCTGTGTGTGCCTTAATAAAGGTGTTACGTGGCACCCTATATAGCTATGTGTCCACCTATCAAGATGCCACTAATAGAAACAATACGGTTAATAATGAATAAGCAACGAACAACCAATTAAATGAGCCTTTGAGTTTCATTCATTTTTGTAACTTTTCAGATATTGCGTCTGCGTTAGATTTGCAACCTAAAAGAGCTTCTACAAAAGGCCAGTTCAAGAAGCCCGGTTTACCTTCTGTCACCATTCCAAGGTAGCGTAACTCGCTCATGCTTTGTTATTGCTACAAAAATACATTTAACAATAAAATAAAACATGTTCTGCATTTTTCAGACCTGAAAGTCCAGTGAAGAAGTATCTACAGCCCACTCTGAGTGATCCTCATCCTGCTCTCAATAAGAAGTCGCCTCGTAAGTAATATTTTTACTAGCTTTAACCTACGGCTTCGACGCTCTTTTTTGCAATAAAAAGTGTAGCGTTTATGCTATTCCAGAGCTAGTCTAGATCCTTGTGTGCAAAATCTCAGCCCGGTGGTGTAGATAAAGATGGGATTTAAAATGTCATGCTGTCGTAATATTTGACAAGATATATTATGATCTAAGCGGGACATTTTCAATCACAATCTTTAACACCACTACCCCACACCCACCACCACACCATTTATAATGACAACCATAACTGTAACTAGAAGTAATCTTTATAAAGCATTTAGTTTTTTTTTTTTTTTGATGAATTCGTATTTGATTTATGGTCGGGTTCGATTTCCGCCGTAGGATAAATTTTTGTATAATCTGCAAATGTTTGTTCCGGGTGTTCTGGGTATTTTCTATGTATAATAAAAATATATCTATCTAGTAATGTATTAAGCTTATCAGTCATCTAGTACCGATAACAAGCTATGCTTAGTTCGAGTTAGATGATGCTGTGTGGATAGTCCAGCATTATTTATTTATTTAATCTTTACTTCCAGCGGCAGCAAAGAGTCACCGAGTGTCTCACAACCAAAGCAGTATGAACATAATGCGCGAGCCGGCCTTGCACGACGTACGCTCCTGGTGGGGCGCACAGCTCTCCACGCATATGTCTATGGACTCTGAATATTAGAAGATAAACTATACTCGGTCAAGCAGTTATACGAGCGAGAGGTACGTTCAACATTTTACTAGGGACCCTATTCTGCTAAACTAATCGCTTCACTATGACAATGGTTTCGTAGCAGAATCGGCACCAGCACGTTATCGTATTCTACTTTAGATTAAAGAAACTACGGAAGAAGGGTTGGAAGGGCACGTCAAAACCGTCAAAGGTTGAAACCATCCTAATCATTCTCTCCTTTGCAAATAATAGCACCGCACGCACTATCTGAATATAGATGCATATCTTTTTTTGATTTTTTTATTACAATGGTAAAGCGTTTGACCACCATCACACTTGAGAAAGTGAAGATGTGGCCTAAGATGGACCACGCTTTCCCAGAAGGAACTTATTCACTCGGGATTAGAATCTGAGACTTTCTTTCATTTAAGGTTTCTACGTGCCGATTCTGCAACGATACTATTGTCCTAGGCTATAGCATAGCAGAATTAGGTCCCAGTACTGTGTTGCTCTTGGCTGTTTCTTTTCTTTCTCTCTTCGCGTAATGACCTGGGCGCCTTGCCTATAAATGTCTATCTATACAAAAATATCTCAAAGAAATTAGGGCAATATGTAAAACTGATTTATGAAGGCCTTATGCGTAACAATATAGCGTGTACCTACTTTACATATACGTTGGGTAAATAAATGTGCTATAGAATTGAGTTGAAGTTGTTAGATTTAAGTACGAATGTCATGTGTTTAACTTAATTACCAAAGGTAGTGCCAAAGATGTATTGACGTTAAAAATAAACACAAATTACACAAAATCATCTCATATTTATTAATTCAATTATAAATACTATAATCATACATACAGCTATTGTAGATAATGACACATTCCTAATGAAAACAGTACTATTACTGTCAATGATAACAGGAGGTATAGGGCTCTGCCCCCTATAGGTTGGTGGAATAGCTTGGCGTTCAGTTGGAGCGTTGTCGCGTACATGAGAATTGTGGTAATGTCTTCTTGCGCAGTGTCTTGGTGCATAAATGGACGCACACAGAGCTCATGCCCGACTGCTTGTGTTTTTCTACATTCTCTTGATAAACGTGCCGCCTGAAAATTATTAAATAGGTATAAGAAAATCATCGTCAAACTACGCCCATCCTACGCCATCTTTTGACTATCATGTTGTTGCGCACTTTCAACTACATATGTCCGTAAGAATGTATAAATAATAATTATTTTTTGGAACCTGAATTGACTGTAAAGACTAGCTAGAGTCGTAGCGGAAAGCAGGCATAATATTATCAAAGGAGTTTGAAGATTTTGGCCTCTTACATCAACCGCCATGGTTAGATTTTTTTTAAATCGCTTTCTAAAATGACAGTAGCATATTTCTATAGAAGACGTACAAATACGAAATGTCATCAACTGCACCGTGACGCCGCTCAAGTATTCCGTGCAGGTGGACAGCTCCGTGCTGAGCGCGCACGCCGACGCCTACGTGCAACACCATATAGAGCTGCGCGACCATTACCACGAGCCCGAATTCTTCATGCTGGACCTCGGAACATAATGTCCTAAAGCGTCAGGTTTTTGAGATATTCACAGATGAAAATATCTATTGCAATGTTTTTTTTTCGGTGAATGTCTCAGAAACCTGACGCTTTAGGACATTATGTTTATGAATTTTTTTATTTGTATCAGTGTCCTCTATCCAAATATTTAACTGAAATAAAAACAAAGTGGTGGGCGATGTTTTAGGGCCACCCTCCAAACAAACATCTTCAAACTCCTAAGGGAAATTATGCTAGCAATTCTTGACTGACCTGTACAAACGGTACAATAACAGCAGATATCCACAACATCTGGTTCAGCACACTGATGCCAATGATAGGCTCTGTCTCAGTGTCCACCTTGTCCAGATTCAGAAGCCACAAGATGCCGGACGTTGCCCACGAAACGTTCACTATAGTGAATAGGCAGACCGCTGGAGCTAGGTCGTCATTCAGGTACTTAAGTAGCTTGTCGAATTCTGCTATTTCCTGCAGAGAATGAAAATAGTTTTTAGTAATTTACGCAATCATCTACTCAATCGCTGACGCCTCAAGTCTCTAGGATTACGCGTGTGAATCAACCTCAGGAACTCAACCCGTGGTCGTAAGAGACTAGGTAGGAGGTAGGTTCCCCTACCAGAGGAATGGCTAACGGAGCTTCCTTCTGTATATTCTACTACTGTGATTACCAATCCGCCTGTCAAGCGTGGTGATTATGTATGAGTGGAGTTGTTATATCGGTTAAGCAAATTACCTAGAGCATTAAATCAAAATCCAGCTATTCAATGTAACCTAATAACTTGGATGATTTTGTTTTATGTATATATTTGTAATAATAATAATTGTATCACGAGAGGAAAAGAACGTCGACTTACTCTCATCCAGTTCAAAGGCGTTATGGTCCGGTTGAGCAGGCGTTCCTTCAGGAACATGAGATGCGCCTGTAGAAGCTGCGCTTGTAGGCAGTAGCTGGTGATGATGGTGGCTTGCACCATGTCGTGGGTTAGCGTGCAGATTATCAGTAGTATCTTGAGAGATAGGTTTACTTCGTAGGAACTGTAAGCGAGGAAATAAAATACAATCAGCCCGGAAAAAGAAAAATTTATTTTCCGTTCATTTTAATCCTCGTAGAATGGAGAATCTTACTAATATTATAAATGTCAAAGTTTGTATGGAGGGATGTATGGATATTTGTTACTCTTTCACGCAAAAACTACTGAATTGATTAGGAAATTTGGTATGGGTATAGCTTGGGACCTGTAATAACATATAGGCTATTTATCCCGATAAAACGCGGGCGAAGGCGCGGGCAGCAGCTATTAAATAATAAACTACAAAAAAAATATTAATCTTGCGTTAACCTCAAGTACTACCTATTAGTATAGAAATTGTGCTCTGTGGTTTACCTTATTAAATATAAATACCAAATTATTACCTACAAATTATTTCGGTAAACTGATTTTAACATCGATTTTAACATCTGGCCGTGGGGCCGCGGCATACGAATATCGACCCCTCCAACTCAACCCGTGGATGTCGTAAGAGCCGACTAAGGGAAGCCTACCAGAGGAAGGGCAGCAGCTTCCTTCTGAGTATTTTTAAACACCAACACTGCGATCACCAATCCGCCTGCCAAGCGTGGTGATTATGGCAAATCCCCCCTACATGGGAGACCATCCACTCGATGGACCGACGACATCGTAGCGGTCGCAGGGAGTCGATGGATGGAGGCGGCTCAGGACCGCTATTTGTGGCGTCGTACGGGGGAGGCCTATGTCCAGCAGTGGACGGGTATGGGCTGATGATGATGATGATTTTAACATAATTTTGTTATTATTGGATTGGTGGTAAGTTTACCTAATCCTCCTCACCATACATACGTAGTTGGTACGTACCTACCTACATCCCCTGCTAAACATTAGTACATCTCCCAAACAATTAGGGTTTCGCCATTATTACCACGCTTGGCAGGCGGATTGGTGATCGCAGTGGGGGGAAAAAAACGGGAATACCCCACGTGGGATTTTCGGAATAATCCATTGCAGTTAAGTTAGGTATACAGAATGAAGCTACTGCCCTTCCTCTGGGAGACTCCCTTTGTCGAATCTTTTGACATCTGCGGGCTGAGATGGAGGGTCGATTTATAAGCCACGACCGCCACGGCCAAAACCTCTTAGTTGACACAGTTATTTACTAAAGAGACGAGGTCGCTGACTATAGACCTTGTGCATGAGCTCGAAGTCACCCAGCGAGCTATGGAGAGAGCTATGCTCGGAGTTTATCTACTCGATAGAATCCGGAATAGAGAAATCTGTAGAACCAAAGTATGTAGGTAAGCGACACAGCTCTCAGAATTAGTGGGCTGAAGTAGCGATGGGAAGGCCATATATTTAGTAGAACCGATAACCGTTGGGATTAAAGGTTCTGGAGAGCCGACCGCGATGCAATGTGAAACGGAGTGTGGGACTCAATGGACCGACGACATTGTAGCGGTCGCAGAAAAGGATGATCATCGACCATCTCAGATGGAGGCGGCTCAGGACCGATATTCGTAGCGTCGTCGTTTGGGGGAGGCCTATGTTCAGCAGTGGAAGTATACAGGCTGATGATATGATTTACAAAAGCTAGCAATTCATTTGACTACTTACCCGTCTTCTATCCATCTGAAGATCACAGTTCCTTTAGCCATCATCAGGTTGACAGAACACAACGAGAGACCCATCCAAATAATGCTTAGAATTATGAAGAACCACAGCATCCGCAGAAGCTGCTTCGGTTTGTTGGTGGGCGTGCCTTGAGGCGCGTATGATGATAATAAGAACACCTGTAAAGTGATTGTAAATTATTGTTCTTCATGATTTTAAGCTTAAGAGTATACCTACCCACCTACTGATATGCCATCTATTGTATGTAGATAATAGACACATAATATTTAAAGGTATTTACCCTTTCCATCAAATTCTGTAGTTGTTCGTTATCAGATGTCCGGAACAAGTACAGGGCGTACAAAAACCCAATGAAGTGCAATACGCTGGGTCCGATGTACGTAAACGCTACGTTCCCGTAGCACACTTCTTTATAAGCGTCATACTCGAAGGATGACGTTAAAGCAAGCGGTACCAGCTTGTAACAGAAGCCTCGATCACGTCTGGAATATAAGAGTGAATTTTAAAGTTTGAGGTTAAGCCTAAGACAGCGATTTATCTTGGGTAAAATAGACAATAATTCATCGAATGTGTAAAATACTCATTTAAAATTCAGTAATTCACGCATTGTGACATTTTTCCCTATTCTAGCTTAAACAAACCAGTCTAAAGGTGATAAATGATCACCTTTAGACTATCATGATCAAAGTCAAATTAAAAATCCGTAGCATAAGCATAAATAAAGCAATCAAGTAGTATAGTCTTTAATAAGAAGGTACCTACCTAGTAAATAATGCAATTCCATATCTAGTGTTTGAACTATTACAAACCTACGTAAACAGTTAAGTCAAAGAAATATGGGTACCTGAAACAAGCCATATATTGGAGGATGTATCCTATTATCATGAGTATCGCGACTTGCGCAGAGTGGAAATGCGACCAGAAAATGGCACATCTCGATGAGTTCGATGTATCAACCACGGGCCTCAGGCCCATTATCGTCAACAGTTTCAGGTAGGGGAGAAGTATCTGAAAAGTTTATTAAATGTTATTTATTTTATACTCCGGTACCCACAAAGCAAAAGTCTACCTGCTACGAAGGGGGTGGGTAAACATTTTTGAAAAGTTGGTTAAAATCAGATTATAAGGGCTTTTGCCACCTGCATCGGTGTGTCATACTACCAAGCACATTCTAGAGTAGATAGCTACCATGTAAAACTTACTTTAGATTTACAGTAGTTTAATATTGCTGAAGTGCTCATGTACTCTGTATCCGGAGATTCCGTTATCTCCCCGATCTAAAAACAAAAACACTATAATGAAAAGGGCACACGGATCACATGAAATTAAAAAGTAAACTCACGTCAACACTATTGGCGTCGATGCTGGTGTGAGATCTCGGCATCGCAGGCTCACAGTGCTTCTCGTGCCTAAGAACATGGCTGTCCAGCAGATCACTGGCTACAAAATCATTGAAAAACTGAACATTATTCAATTTATTGCCCATATCTACTCAATAATTGACTTTTTGCCCATTATTCACAACGATAAAACAATAAATAGTACATTGATGCATAAAACAATAATGCGGTTGGACTAACGAGGGTAGGCATGTAGTTAAATGTGAAAAAATACGTTTACTTACCACTACCGTAGGATCCATTGTCGTTTTGCATTGTATTAGCACAATAATAATTACGTTGAGTAAATAACTCTTACTCGATAGCTTATTACATACATACTTCGTTATAAACCACTTATTGAAACAAACTTAAAACAAACATCTAAACAATTATTCATAAAAACTAAAAAAGCTTGTGGCTGCAACTAGAGATAACACTGCACTGCTGTTTTTAAAGTACATGCCAATGCACTCAACATGTAGGTACTTAGATACAAGCTTCTCGACGCAGAAAGCAGAACGATAAAAATTCGATATGTCATTTCACTATAATTGAACAAAAGGGGTCAGCGCGAAATTATGATAAGTACCTAATGATTTATCCAGGTGTTTTAGTAAGCTAAATAATATGCTTGATGTTGATAATTGTAAAGACTGGTAGCCTGTTAGGTCTTGATATGTATGTAATCTGAGAAATGAGCATGGAGCAAATTAAATTACGTATTTTAGCATAATTTTAAGTCGACTAGTAGGTATTATTTTGTGGATTTTACAAACTGCGTTGAACTTATGATAATCCCGAGAGTGATTTAGAACGAAAGGATAAAAGAATGGCGTTAGAAAACTACCTTACCGCAGTCGGTATGCGTACCTACCTACCTACTATACAAACATTGATTTCGAAAGATAACTAAAAAAGTGTTTCTAGTTATTAGACCTTCGTTTGACCACAATAACCAAATGGAAAGTGAAGATATGGCCGACGGTGTAACACGAGGGTCTAGAAGACACCTATTCACTCTCGTCTTGAATAGACCCAGATTGTAGGTATGTAATTGGCCGGAAAAACAGAACCAGGCAAGTTCCATTCCTTAGTGGTGCGAATGATGAAGGTGGAGGAAAACTGCTTAGTACGAGTGGACGGTAAATCCACCAGATAAGATTTTCGGATCGCTTTACAGGAAGTACCTACCTATTATACTATTAATTTGTGAAATGAAACATTATTGTAACTGTAATAATTAATTTATTAAATACTATCTCTAAAATCGTTTCTGAAATTTCCTTTTAGCTAAGAAGCCTGTTTTCCTGGCGATCTCTTTCCTCTCTTGATGATGTTTCTTCATTTTCTTATAGTTATCTGATTCTTCTCTCGTCTTTTTACCGCCCATCCTAAACTTCATCTCACGGTTTCCACCTGTACCGGTAACCATGGTAGTAAAACCTTCTTTCGTTAGTCGATCGCCCAAGCTTGCCTTACTCACTCTTGTTACGCTCTTGATTATATTTGTGTTGCTAGGAGCTTTGTCAAATTCATAAACCTTTTCTTCGTTGTCTCTTTCATTATCGTCTTCTTCTTTTCTCTTATTCCTATTGATGATTTTGTGTTGTTTTTTAACCTCTTTCACCCAACCCCTTTCGTCGTCTGAGCTTTCTTCTTCAGTAGTTTCGTAAAGCTCAGCGTCAGAATCCTTTTCTTCTGTTTCTTCCACCTAAAAACAAGTTATCACATTAAACACTATTTAAATATCTAATTCTTATTCTTAATTCTTTATTGCACAATAAAAATATATTACAAGAAAACATTTAAAAAGAAAATACATGACAAAGGCGAGCTTAACCCTAAAAAGAGTTCTCTTCCAGCAAACCTTATTGGGAGAGAGAAATAAAGTTATAAAGGTGGTATCTAAGCAGGAGTAACGTGACACTACATAAAATATTTACCGTTTTTTTTTTGTGTATTCTACAAATGATTTAAATAGCAGTTGTAAGTTCCGAGATTGTAGGCCATTTTCTATGAACCCATTATTAAAATAAACTTTGAGTCAATACTCGTTTTGGAGTCACGATGAGCGCAAGGCATCATTTTTTTCTAAAGAAATGATTCAGTGTGCATCCAGTAACATGTTATTTAAACAACTTATGTTGTATAAGTACGCCCAAATTATAAAAACATGTTAAATGACTGTTTTATTGCAGGTTTTGTTACTTAATCTAGACGCAACTTATGAAAAAATTTACTTTTACCTCCATGAGACTAGATTCAGCTTTCCTCTCTTTTCTCTTCTTATCATCAAGCCTGGATAGAACTGGGTTGAGAAGGCGGTATTCTTCAGCGTGTTTGTCGACTTCAAAGTCTGGATTTTCAAACAGAGCCTGAAACAAGTAAAGTTCATTAGATTTTTCGCATTTACAGCAATATGTTTTACTTCGAAAGAGACTCGACTTCTGTTTGGTGTTTGAGTAGAGAAGGTTTAATAACATGGACTATTCAAAAATTCAATAAGTACGTAGGTACCTTGAATCGGTCGTCTTTAAGTAGATCTCCAGTTTGCTTTTTATTCTTCTTTCCTTCAACATCCATAAGTTTCGATGCCAAGTCTCTGTTAACTTTAGGAAGGTTATCTTCAATTTTAATTCTTGACGGTCTTTCTTGTTCAATCTTTTCTCTAATTTTCTTCTTTTTGTACTGTTCAAATGCAAACGGATCCGCTATTGATTTCGCCCTCTTGTATAATCGGACGTCTACGAAATATCTGGAATAAAAATTATGAATGAGTCAACGAATCCCACATTACATGTAAAACCCAAATAACAAATAATTTTTTACGCAAAATTAAGATAGTTTATGTTGTACAAGAAGGTATTAAAATAGGTATGTTTCAGTTTCAACATGAGCCCGGGTGAGGCACAACAATTAAGAAGTTAAGAATATTAATAGCATTATTTTTGAGGTAGAAGTTTTACATCACATAGATACTTAACTAATCTTATAAATGTGTTTGTTTGTTTGGCCTTCCGTCACGCCCTAACTAAGCAACCAGTCGAATTGATTTTAGGCACAGAGTTGAAGGTTGAAAAGATGGAGAGTAACTAGGATACTTTTTGTCCAGGTAAAACATCACATTGGGCTTTACGGCTTATAAGACTTACGAATTTAAAGCGGGTGAAACCGCAGGGAACTGCTTGTGTTCAATATTTACATGAGTTCATTTATAATATCTATAAAAGTTGACTACCTATTACTGCTATTACCTACCCAATTATGTTTCATAACAAAGAACTCTTGCAACATGTAGAAGTTAATTCCAAACAGGCATGTTTTCAGATGTTTTTATTTCATTTCATAAGTTTTGGTTTGTTTTGTACCTATATTCTTTGATTATTTCACTTCCATTGAACGAAGCAGGTTTAGGTCACTTAATAACTTATAAGTCACTTACCCATGCATGTAAGCTCTCAAGAGATTAGTGCCAAGCAAGTGGTCCAATCCCAGTGATTCAAGTTCTTGCTTGGTAACAAACTTGTAGTCATCGTAGACTGTCTGTGCTGCAGAACTCTCCAGCTCTTCAGTCAAGTTATCTAAGAAGGCACACCATCTAGGTGCAGGACCTGGGAATAAAAATAGTAGCTTGAGCCATATGAGTAAAACTGAAAAATCAAATGATATTTCCTGCGTTTTCCTTCTTATCTCTTGAAAATCAGAATCAATGGAGGATCAGAGAAAGAGCAGCATCCAAGCTATCCAATACATTTTATACTAACTAATTAGTTAGAAAATCATTAGAAAAAATCGTTTTTATTAAGATTTCAGAAACTTTTCGCTTTCCGTTTCTTTTCTTTTTAATTTTTATATTAAGCTTTTAATGAAATTGCAATTAGTTCCTAAACAAAACGGCATTATCACTTTGTCACTCGGTCATGCCAGGAAGTGATAGCACGCGGTCTCGAAGGAGTTTTACACAGCCCCTTACACTCTTGTCTGAATAACAGTTTGTATAAATAACGCTTATTGCTTACCTAGTGATGGTATATAATAAATTTGCATCTTTTGATCTTCAACTGCCATCAAATTTAGTCCTGAGTTTGGAATTACACACAGGTCATTGAAGTCTGCTGATGACTCAATACTTGTGTATTGTTTGCCCTAAAAAAATTTATTAAAGAATGTATCAAAAATCTTGAGCAAAATACATATAGTTCACAAAGGATCTTTTGAAAGATAATCTGACAATTAGCAGCTTATTGATGTTTAAAGGTTACAGAGGACCAGAGTTACGGGGAGTAATGCAATGTTACACAGTAATCATTTGTGCAGTCAGTATGGGGAAAGAAGGCGCTCACAAAAAGCAACGATTTTAGCACATGGTGTAATATATCATACTCGCTGTGAATGGTACATTATCCCAGTAACAGCAGTCAGTACCTTTATGTATGAAAATGTCTGTCAAAAGCATCAATCAAAATTATATTCCCTGATTATCTTTTTGAAGAACTTATGCCTAATTATACCACATACACTATTTTTATCCCAGATTTTAAGAACAGATGAATCCATTGAGTAGACATAGTTCATATGTTTGTGGAAGTCTATATTCTTTATAGCTAACTCGTTCATGTGGTCTTTAACTAAAAGGGGTTTGCTTGATCTAATGTCGTAAATCAGTACATGACCTGTAGACGTGCCCACACCCATCTGTAGGGCTCCATCAAACTTGATGGCAGTGATAGCTGGTAAACTGTCATTCCTGAAAGAGGAATTATCATACTATAATTATCTACTTCATTCAAGTTAGTAACAAAGACAGAGAAAACACACTCATGCAATATAAAGACAACAAAATAAATGTTGTTCTTACTTATATTCTGAATCAGTACAGTGTAAGGCACAGTCCAGTATTCCTTGTCTGGACTTAGTCCGTGGATCCCATGCTTCAATGTGTCCTGAAGTTGTGCCAAGTACCAGAAGCCCATGATCATCACTGACATCACAGCAATTTACTTCTGCAGCTTTTGTTACAAATGGTGCTAGAAACTGTCCTAATTCTAAATTGAGTCTGTATACTTCCTAGAAAAAAACAATCCAGTTTTGAATATTGTTTACTGCTAAATCTATAGTTTAGTAAATACAGCCAACAAGACAGTGGTTAAAATGATAAAATACGTACAGAAGATGCACCAACAACAAATAAATCACATGATGGTTTGTGGTATGAAATATCTCTGCCAAACCGAGGAACTCGAAGACGGTAATGTCGTCCATGTCCAACATGAAACTCTACATATCGATCACATTGCAAGAAAACTATCTGAAACAGGAAGTTTAGATCTAAAGTGCAGTCATGTCATTGTGAAAATTGTAATAGAATAAGTACTTACTTTTGCGTAGTCTTCGCTCAATATTTCAAATGTGACCACTTCAGAGTCCAAGCACCGCTCAAACTTTAGTGATAAATTGTTCACATCGAAACATTTGATTCTGGGTTTGTAAATACCTGTAGCCATAATATACTGGCCATCTTTTGAAACACGGAGGCTGGTGCTTACACCTGGCATATCAAATTCTTGAATAAGTTCTATTCTTCTTCTCAAGTCAACATTTTTTTTTAACAAAGCCCTTTTTTTTCTTTCGGTAAGCCACTGTAAGAAAAAATTATAATTAAAATAGCTACCCTAGTACTCACCTATTTTCTAAAAGTTAGCCCTATTTCATGTTGTGTTGAGGTTAGAATATGTGGATACTTCTAAACTTACGTCTGGAAGAGATTTTCCAACGCTGAGGTTGTAAATTTTAACATTATCAATCTCAGACACTTGCATTTTTGTTATTTTAGTACTAAACCATTTAAGACCTCTTTTACTTACGAATACCCAATGCCCATTAAACAAAAATAGAATTTTGTTTGTTGGTAGAACAATGTTGCAGTGTTGCCGGCAGTCAAACGCAAAAAGGTCCGATCCAAACGCAAATATGGTCCGAAATATGACAAAAAGGTCCGTTTTTGCATTTTTTACCGACTTCAAAGAAGGAGGTTATCAATTTGTCTGTGTTTTTCTTTTCTGTACAAAAATACTCACCTAGCTTGGCGTAGCGGGGATAGTAAGTCTTCCTTATGAATTTTACTGCATGCTGCTTTAACTATGAGAACTTCATTAAACTTCGCATATTTTTCTTATTTTTAACCGACTTCAAAAGGAGGAGGTTCTCAATTCTTTTGTTTCATTTATCCCCAGGGGATTAGTATTTATTCCACAAAACTTAAAATAAGTGTGAAAGTAAGGGAATTTGAAGTCGGTTTATCGTTTTTTAAAACACGCCATAATATTATAGAATAAATTTTACTACAAAGATATCGATAGGATAACCTGAAAATCGAAAGACAATGTATATTTAAAGGACTGGGATAAAAAAACGTTATTATTGTGACTTAGGTACCTAAAAGAAATATCATTGAATTGTACCTCCCCACGGAATTGCCATTTTTTCATATTCCCACACTCAAATACACACTACGCACTATACATGGAGACGAAGCATTCATTCTGTCCTAATGCGAGTGAAGGAAAACATCCATAAAATTCAAAAGTTGAAATCTGTTGACTTTTTCTTTATTCACAAGCAAATCAAAAATTATTAGTGCTGACGTGAAATAACAGTTAAAATAAGTAAACGCAAAAAAAGGTTTATTTTAATTAAATAGTCGTAGTATTGAACTTTACTTACTCATAAAAAGTAAATTAAATCAATTTGTTATTTTTAGAATTTTTTGTTTGTTTGTCATGTCATTAATACCTTTATAATAAAGGGCAAATATTTTCTATTTTTACGGTGTACGTAAATTCTGTACGTTGTACGTAAAAGTACTGTACGTTGTACGTAAGTGCTGTACGTTGTACATAAGTGTTGTACGTAAGTACTGTACGTTGTACTAGATAAGGTAGGTACCTACTTAGCTAAATAGAAAGGTAGTAAACTCGGACACTTGTTCTAAGTAGCTATCTAGCTATATATGATATGGTAAAAAACTTTCGAGAGACATTAAGGTTCCTACCTCAATTTCAACAATTTAGATATTTGAGGGTTTTAATGATAATTGATGATCCCCCGACCTACCTTCAAACACATACTACCTACACTTAAAAACGGTTCGACGTCTGTTTCAAAAAGTTTGACGATAAACTGACAGTTCACAAAAATAGCAGCAAGTTTTTGATGCAAAAAGGCACCCTTTACTAATATAAATATCTAAGTACCTACCCAGTATGATATATGAAGGTAAGTTGAGGTTGGTTCGTAAGTGTACATGCTGTTAAAACTGGTTTAATAAATGCTGAAAGCAACAATAATTAAAACACTAGGATCTATCCACTTAGCTATATTATATTACACATACTATAGCCTATTGGGCCATAACTTCCTGGCCTTTTTCATTAGTACTGTACAGGTGATGTTTTTTCAAATCTTATGGTATGCTCTGGGATGTGTCTGGGGGGAGGCCCTTTGGATAGGCGTATTGGTCCGAAAAGGTCCGCAAATACTCATGGTCCGCAAAAGATTCGCAGAGGCGGAACAAAGTCCGAAACGGACCAAAATGGTCCGCACCGGCAACGCTGCAATGTTGGTACAAAAACTTCAACTTCTTCTTTTATGGCGCCGCTTGCTTTTCGCTACGACGACGACTCTGCCAGTGGACGAGTGGTTCTCGGATGAAGTATTAGTGGATAGCGCCTTTCAGTTCTACGCATGGCCGTTTTTTGTTAGTTGCAGTTGCAGATTTGTAATGTGTGCGTGACTAGGGATGTGACTTCGCTGTCAGCCGAAATAGTTTCGGCCCAAACTAGTCCGAATCAGGAAAATAAACTTGAATGCCGATTTAATTCCTGATTTGTCTCATAATTAAAAGGCGGGCTTTAGTACTTTCAACCAGGATTGTTGCTGATGCCGTTCTTTGACAAATCACCGGATGCTGATGCTGATTTTGGCCAAGTGCGTGTTGGAATCGCAAACCAAGTATGTTTATAACACTTATTGAATGTAGACGATTCTACCAATCGAAATCAAGTTTCGAAAAACTATGCACATTTTTAGGGTTCAGTAAACAAGGTTTTGGATTTTTTTATAAATTTAATTTTTTGTCCTACAAAATGATATCTATATCGATGTTCTGCCGTTGCAGATTTGTAATAACAAATCTGCAACGGCACACTTCCAAACACGGACATGCGTAAAACTGAAAGGCGTAGTCCATAAAATTATTGGTCCTAGGCTGCCTAACATGCCAGTCACCGACCAAGTGACTCACCGTAACAACTGTCTCGGTGTAAAAGAGCCGAAGTTCATTCACATTTGACATGTGTTTGACATTGACAAACAGAAACACTGTAGAAAAATCAAAACAAAATTTGAGGTTACCTAAATAATGTTATCTGGTACCTTGCTTGCAAAAAACGAAGATTTTTAGAAATTCATTATTATCTTGAATTATAATAAAACATCCGCCCAATATGGCTAATAGAAAACCCCAATTGCCAAAGTCTATTTTGGATATGAAATTCATGAAGAAAAGCAAAGAACGCATACAAAAAGAGTTGGAAAATACAGAAGACCATGGTAGTATGTATTCTAACATAATTACAAATGAAATGCGCAGTGCTAACGGTAACTTTATATCTGAATCTAGTTTCGTATACTGCGTAGACTTGTTAGATGGAAGACTGTCTTTTAAAGGTATGAATCCCGAAATAGAAAGACTCATGGAGCTAGAAAACCAACCTCCTATTCCGGAAGAAGACATGAAGAAAGATGTGTCTGACGAGATTCTAGCGAAGAAGATGGAACAATTTAATATAAGAAAAAGACAACACAGTAGTCCTAGTACTGTAACTATAAAAAAGAAGAGGCATTGAATAACTTGTCTGAGATTCTGTTATATTTTATTACATCTGAATTTTCTAATTTATATTAAGAAAAAAATTAAATTAGAGAATTTACAAAAGAATTTGATGTTATCCAGTTGCATTCAGTTTCTTAGGAAACCACATGTAAGACAGGGTCAGTGTGTTTCTAAAACTAAGTTTTTTTAATAAATTATTTATCCTTAGAAAACAGAACTGACTGCAACAGGATCATAGTGGAGATGGTCATTTAGGAGGGCTGCTACTTATTCATTATTGTTTGAATGTGAGTGAAGGTTTAGTTGTAAATAAAGCCTGGAGTATCATGTCATTTAAAACAGATTAGAAACTAATAGAACTATTTCATATTTGATCAAGTAACAAGTTGGTTGGTTAATTATGGACAAAAATATTATACTGGTGATGCCATTTCTCCTCTTAACTCAAGATATAATATCTTTGATGCAGAGTTTTTAGTTGTTTGCTAATTTTGTAAATCTTTCAAATAAAGTTATAACATGGGCACCTTCATAATCGTTTTATTCCAAACATCCTGCCCAAAAATAGTTCATACTTTGCTGAATAATCTATAATATTTAATAACTAAAATAATTATTTTTCTATGCCAAGTTCAACCAAACAGAACGTATGTTAATCCCACAATCATGTATGGGCAACAAATGGAACATAAACTAAAATTTTATAGTAGGTACTTACATCACTACATATTATAAAACAGTCCTCTGCCTAGTCTGTGTGTTCACGATAAACTCATGGATTTTCATCAATCGATAGTGATATATGAGGAAGGTTAACATATTATAATTTGTCAAGATTTTGTGATGGCATAGGTACCTATCTTTCAAGGATAGCTTACTATACCCATTCTATCTTAGGTTATAAGCAAGCAGGCATAAATACTCTACTACCCGTGTGAAACCTGGGTGGGTTGCTATAGGCCAACCGCTTAACTGGCGTATCTCCTGCGCGGTAAGAAGGGAGCGGGGGGAGATGTTACCGGGTGGGTGAGAGGGGTGCGCGGAGCAGAGAGCTCACGTCAAGCGCGCAGCGCGGCAGTGCGCTGGCGGTGCTCGCAGCGCGCGGTTGGTATTTTTGTTACGGACGCTTGGACATAAAAGCACAAGGTAAACTACTTGCCAAGATATATCCCAAGATGAATCGCTGTTCCTGTTTTGCAAAAAAAATTAACAAGCAATCTAAACAAATAGCATATAATGTATATTCCTTTTTTAAAGCCAGAAAACAAGATCATAGCTCTACAGAGCATCTTGAAGACGTAAACATAAACAAAATTGTTGCTAAAGCTACCGGACTCTCGGCGACTACCATAAGTAAAAGAATCAAATGAACTGAAAGATGAACAAAGTCATGTAAATTTTAAATCACCAACAAAAAAAAACAAATCCGAAAGAAAAAAAATGAAGTAGACAGTTTTATAGAAGGCGTAATTAGAAGAAAAATAACTCAATTTTATACGGTTTTTAAGCAGGTTCCTACATTAAAAACTTTGAATGCGAAACTTAGAGAAGAAGGAATTTTAAATTGTGGCCGAGAATATTTGAGAACATTTGATTCATAAACTTGGCTTTCGATTTAAGAAATGTCAGTCTAAAAGAAAATTACTGATTGAACAACAAAACATCGTATCGTGGCGGTAACGTTATCTTAATGCGATAATGAAGCGCAGGAGAGACCAAAGAAACATCGTTTACCTTGATGAAACATATGTCAATTCGTCTTTAAATGTACCGGCGTGTTGGCAATCCAATGAAGAACGAGGGGGGTTGTTGCATATTGGCAAAGGGCCACGTTTAATTATTGTACATGCTGGATGGAGGACAAGGAGGATTCATCGATGGAGCTCTTTTAATTTTTAAATCTAAAAGCAAAACCGGAGATTATCATAGCGATATGAATTTTGTAAACTTCAGCAAATGGACTAGAGAAAAGTTATTACCAAATTTACCGCCAAACTCCGTTATCGTAATGGTTAATGCCTCATACCACTCGGTACAGGAGGACAAAAAGCCTACGATAACACCCACAAAAGCCATCATGCAGGCCTGGCTGCAAAGACACAATGTGCAATTTGATATGTCTTTAAGAAAATGTGATTTGTTCAAGCAACACGGATCAGAAAATGTGTACAAAATAGATGAAATTTTGAAGGCGGCAGGTCATGAAGTCTTAAGACTGCCTCCATATCACCCAGACTTGAACGCCATCGAATTGGTCTGGGGCGATATCAAAGGGCAGCTCGCAAAAATTGAAATTGATGCAAATTTAGACAAAAAGAAAAATACACTGGAACAGTTGTCCGCCGAATTTTCTGTAAAAAATGGGTTAACTGCGATAAGCATGTTCAAACTATTGAAAATGAATACTGTCAGCACGATCGCATCGTTGATGAAGAGATGGACCGATTTATAATTAATTTGCAAGATTCTGACTCAAGCTGCACAGACAGTGAAGACGATTCAAGCGATATGGATATTAGTGACGATTAGTCCTACATAACTTTAATAACTTTTATCTGTGGTTTAATCTATACTAAGAAGAGGAAAGATTTCATTGTTTGTTTGTCTGTATGCATTGAATAGGTTCCGAAACTACTGAACCGATTTGAAAAAATATTTCACCATTAGAATATTTCATAAAAGGAGTTAATTGTTGTTTTATTATTTCGTACCTAAGAAGCTGTTATTAAAGTAATTGTAAAATTTGCCTACTTGCCTATCTCGAGGTATGTCTGGGTATTATTGACTCCGTGTGTAGCGCTACCCGCCCCCGCTTCCTTCTTACCGCGCAAAAGATACGCCAGTTAAACGGTCGGCCTATAGTAATCTATAGGTACTTATAATAAAACTGTAACAGGTCCAATTCTGTACATTGAAGATATTTTAAAAATTTTTTTTGGATGTCACTCTATTATCGATACTGATGCCAAATTTTTTTTCCCTTCATGTCTGTCTGTCTGTCTGTATCTTGGCCGCGCATAACTCCGAAACTACTGAACGTATTGAAATGAAACTTGGCAGGGTTTCAGTTCATACTACGAGGAAGGACATAGGGTACTTTTTATCTCGGATTTCAGTAGGGTTCCCTTGGGAGAGGGGATGAAAGTAAACATTTTTGGCCCGGCGTAGCGTACTACCGAAACTACCGAATGTATTCAAATGAAACTTGGCTGAATTTGAGTTCATACTAAGAGGAAGGATATAGAATACTTTTCATCCTGGATTTCAATAGGGTTCCCTTGGGAAAGAGGATGTAAGTAAAATTTCTTGGCTGCGCATAGCGCCGAAACTATTGAATGTATTCAAATGAAACTTAGCATGATTTAAGTTCATATTACGAGAAAGAGCAAAAAATACTTTTTATCCCGGATTTCAATAGGGTTCCCATGGGAGAGGGGATGAAAGTAAAATTCCTTGGCTGCGCGTAGCGCCGAAACTACTGAATGTATTCTCATGAAACTTAGCATGATTTAAGTTCATATTACAAGAACGAGCATAAAATACTTTGTATCCCGAAATTCATCAGGGTTCCCTTGGGAGAGGTGATGGAAGTGAAATTTCTCGGCCTCGCATAGCGCCGAAACTACTGAATGTATTCAAATTAATCTTGGCACAATTTGAGTTCTACATTACCCCTCAGTGGGACCCGCAGTGTCCCCCCCCCCCCGCAGTGGGGCCCCCACATTGCCCTCAGTGGGACCCACTCAGTAGCCCCCCACAGTGGGGGGCCCCCACAGGGTGGCCCCCACATTGCCCCGCAGTGGGACCTCAGTAGCCCCCACAGTGGGGTCCCGGCAGTGGGGCCCGGAATCGAGGGCCCCCGCAGTGGGCCCCCCACATTGCCCCGCAGTGGGACCCCCAGTAGCCCCCCGTAGTGGCCCCCCCGCAGTAGGGTAAAATTTCTTGGCTGCGCATAGCGCTGAAACTACTGAATATATTCAAATGAAACTGATTTAGTTCATACTACGAAGGACATGTAATACTTTTTATCCTGGAATTCGTTACGGTTCCCCTTGGGAGTGGGGATGGAAGTGAAATTTCTCGGCCATAGCGCTTAAACTAGGTACTGAATGGATTCGAATCAAACTTAGCATGAATTGAGTTCATACTACGAGGAAGGACATAAAATACGAGTCCATACCCCAAAGCCAACAAAATGATTACAAAATTGTTATTAGCGCCGATAAACGACCTACTGGACAGCATCCGCTCAGTACAAAGCTCTCGCTGCCAATGATGCTGCCGTCGTCCTGGTAAATCAGCACTGTGACAGGCGGGACATTGTGCTGCGTACCCGGGATGACTGCTTGCAACGCATTAGCTAAACGCACCAGGCATTTGATGCTCTTCAGTACTCGCTTATATACCTACTGTCGTGGAAGACTGATCTTCGACATGGGAATCTGACAACTGACGAGACTGTCGACCCTAAAAAAGTTTCCGCAAATGCAATTCTACGCCTAGATACATTTTACCAATGAGAGAAGTTCGCTTGCTCACCTGCAAAGGTTTCGAGGTTTGTTCAACGGTTTTCTGGTGTACGCTTACGCCAAAATAAAAACGGAGCGTTTGGTATACATCAGAATAGAACACATGAGAGAAGACTGCTTGCTGAGAATTATGTAGATCTGCGAGACGCCATGAATCAAGATAGAAATTGTGAAGATTTAGGACGACTAGTGATTCTTCCTTCCAGTTTTAGAACTGGACAATAGATGTTTAGTGCCCTATTCTCCAGTAGGTAAGGTACTATCAGAAGCTTTTGAAACGCATAATATACCTAGGTAAATGTGGAGCTGTGTGACGTCCAGTTAATAAAATCTAGGTATATGTAAATCTATACTATACTACATTAATAAAAATAAGTAAGGTTTGTGAGGTTGTACGGGGTAATCTATG
Organism: Eupithecia insigniata; assembly: GCA_947859395.1. Taxonomy (NCBI): domain Eukaryota; kingdom Metazoa; phylum Arthropoda; class Insecta; order Lepidoptera; family Geometridae; genus Eupithecia; species Eupithecia insigniata. The sequence goes on along the minus strand of OX401996.1, from coordinate 8,428,367 downwards.
AATCTACTTAGCCGATTTTTAAAATTCTTTTACCTATTATTAATATAATAACCACGTTATATGTGAGTATTATAGGCTATATATATATATATGTATATATAATAACAACTAAAAATGTTTACCGCCCAACAAAGTGGGCACGGGTCAGCTAGTACATAATAAAAAGTCAACATATCACAATTTAATACTTTATTTTGTTAACAAATAAATAAAGTATAACAACAAACATAAGATTAGTGAATTAATTGAATAGATAAAATTACTTAATAAATTCTGGTGGTGCTTAGAAATAATACCTTATTTTGCTATACACAAGTAGTTATTTAGCATGCATTTATTAGGTTTGCACAATAGATTTTCCACTTAGAATTAAAGCTATATATTGATTAAGAAGACGACCTGATAAGAAGCGATTAAGAAACATGACCATAACACAATAAATAATGCTGGACATTTTCACACAGTAGCCCCAGCGGTCGCATTTTATGGGAACCAGATAATTTATACTAAGCGGTATTTGCTACCCCGAGTGGTATCTGTAAATATTGCTTGCTTTCGTGCGGTATACCGCCGCATAATTAACCACGCTGCCGCTGTGCTAATCCAACTTTGCTGCGACTCAAATAGGCCTTCATTCTTTGTGCTACTGAGGCCGATGGTACAGCTCTTGTCACAGTTTAATAGCGCTCGGCGAAAGTAGAGGGGCGTTCTGCGCAGGTGCACATTCACGCTCAGAATTATTAAGTGTTGTTCTAATGGAGAGCGGTGGGATGGCGGCGGTAGGATATTCTATGAGACGTGTTTGTATGTTAAATGTTTTTAATTTACTTAGGTTTTTTATTTTGAAATGTGTACCTACCTATTTTATCTTTTTCGTGTGGTTTGAGCTCCTTTATCTTTTTTGTGTACTGCGAATAAATGAGTATGGGTATGAAGGTTTATAGTTTTATATAAACATGACAATACAAAGTAGTTTTTATTTTACTACGGTCGTTATTTTTACATGTTTTAAATTACGCGTAATTTCAATTCTCTTTTTTATATACTCATTCACGTCGTACACCATCTTTCTAGTTTGCCTAGTTAACACTTATTTTTCCGCATCTTTTACATCAGAAATGCAAAAGTTAGTATTATTGAACGTAAAAAATTATATGCGCGACTCACTGACATGGTAGAGCTGCGCCTAAAGGAGCGACTGTAATCCGGGCGGTTCGAAATCAAAACGCGAGGAGGCCGTCTGAGCCAACTGACCGGCCAATAGAACGCCAGCGCGGAGCGCCTCGCGTCACACGTCACTCCTTCCGCCAAACGGATCTAAAAATCTACTTCTGCGCATTCAAACTTGGCGCTATTAGACAGTGAGGCGACCTGTACACATTATTATCTAATAAAAAATATCAAAATTAATTGTTATATATTTAATCAGTTCTATGCATAAATTTTATTAATAATAAAATTACTCGATAAAATTTAAGTACAATATGTTAATGACTCATTACATAATTTATAAAATTAAAACAAGTCTTTATAGAAGGCATTCTGCACTATCACAAAGTTTTTCTTTCATGTTTTTGAAAAAAACTGCACAATGTGTGTCGCGAAATATTTTACACTTTCTATAAAACACTGATATTTTTTGTCAAATTATTAGACAACGGACATAATTTAAGTATATGTCAGTCAATCAAGCCCTTGTTGCATTAGATTGTGGAGATCCCGGAAGGCTGCGCCAAGTCTGCCCTGGAGGGTTTGCCGCTTGAGCAGGAACGCGCGGACGTCTATGAGGAGCCGGTGGATCTGTACGCATTTCGCGTATCGCTCCTCTCGTGGTATGTCGACGCCGAGAGTGCGAACTGGTGCGCCTACGTTCGCTCGCACTACTGACGAGAAGTTCCGTACTATCAGTCTTAGCGCATTGCAACCACATTGCATATATCTGGAACAGAATATAATGCTAGGTGTAAATAAAAATTCGGTTAAATTTATATTATACATACAGTGTGTCCCTGGATAAAGTGCAACCCCGAAAGGGGGTAAAACTACATCAAAAATTATCGAAAAAAAAATAGAAAAAAAAAAAAAAAATCGTATATACTTTATTGATGAATAAAAATTTTTATTACTCACTAATGATTCTATTTAATAAAAAAATTATTTCTTCCAAAGTAGTAGGTCTATTTTGTTAAAATAAAAACCATAATCGACACCTAAAGAGGGAGTCTACTTTTCAAGTGCAATTTTTAGTTAATGTATGGGCGGCTCTAATAGACGACACGCTGATTGGGCCAGTTATTTTACCGGCAACATTAAATGCCGAAAGTTTTTTAAACTTATTAAGAGACGATCTGCCACTACTGCTGGAAGATGTTCCGCTGGCTACAAAGCAACAGATGTATTTGCAGATGGACGGATGCCCTGCGCACTACGGGCGCAATGTGCGAAGTTTTTTAAACGAAAACTACGCTAATAGGTGAATCGGCCGGGATGGACCAGTCGGGTGGCCGGCACGTTCACCTGACCTGACACCCCTAGACTATTTTCTGTGGGGTGTTATGAAACAAAGAGTCTACAGAACGACCGTAAACACCGAGGCAGAGTTACAAGATCAAATCATGCGATGTGCCGATGAGATAAGTGACCCAGAGATAGTGCTTAGAGCCACACAACAAATCGCTCTTCGTGCGGCAATGTGCCTACAACAACAAGGAAGCCATTTTGAGCACTTAATGCATTAAACAAAACCCTTATTTCATACTTACATGTAATAAGTTAAATAAAAATGTAATTAAAATTTGATTTTTAATACTACCTGAGCAGTAAAAAAAAGTTTCTCTACCTGAGTGGTGACGAAATCAGTGGTCAATTTTAAAAGCTCCTAGCCAGCGCATTTTTTATGTTAGAACGTAGGTTTTTTTTTATTTAAAAGCTATTATGATAGACAATACTAAAAAGTCATAAAAATATCTAGTATTATAGGCTTAATTTTAAGATTTTTGGAGATTATTGGAAAAAACAGCATAAAAAATTTAATTTTAATACAAAAATTAAACTTTTAGTCACGATAGCCACTCGTTTGTGAGTTATTTGTTATTATATTGTCATCGTCACATATCTGACATGATTATGGTTTTTATTTTAACAAAATAGACCCACTACTTTGGAAGAAATCATTTTTTTATTAAATAGAGTAATTAGTGAGTAATAAAAAATTTAATTCATCAGTAAAGTATATACGAAAATTTTTAATTTTTTTTTCTATTTTTTTGTCGATAATTTTTGATCTAGTTTCACCCCCTTTCGGGGTTGCACTTTATCCAGGGACACACTGTATAATATGTTAATTTTACATTTATGTAAAATTCTATAATTAAATCTCATATTTTACCATTGAATCGAAGTTTGTTATATAACATGCTGTCATTTAAAATGCTGTACAAGTACCGGCAAACTACTATGCCACCTATTTAATAATTTGTAGTACGCAGGAAATATTCAAAACAGCGAAAAAATATCGCGTAAGCGTTCAGTTCTTTATTTATTTCATTATCATGTCGATCCGCCTTCAAACAGAGCTCCAAGGTTTTAATCAAGTGTAAAAAAAAACACTTACGATTCATATTTGCTTTGTAGCAGTTCATATATTTTCGGAAGCATCAGAAGGCAAATATCCAGGTTCCACAGAGATCTGTAATAGGTAAAAATTATAACTTTCGTGTTTTTTTTTAACATAATTAATGATTATGAAACATAGACATTTAAAACGTAGGGGAAATATAACCAATACTAGATATCATTACAAAAGCTAGAGTATTTTTTTTTACGAATTGCACAATATTACTGGTTAAGTTGTTTTTATTATCTTACGGTTTGTGTGCCATGACGTTGAGAAGGTCCAGAATAACAGATGTGTCTTCTAATTCAATGACAGTCTCCAAAGCTATTTTGAGATTCTTGTTGATCCTTACAGAATGGAATATCTGTGAACAAAAACGTACCTAGATATATGTACATTGTACGTGTAGGTAAACAAAAACGTTACGATTTCTTGGCATGGCCTACCTAAAGCTTATTTTCTGGGATATTTCAGCCTAGATTTTGGGAGACGATTTCGATATAACGTAATTCGAAGGTCGAAAGATGGATCGTATGATTCATCTTTCGACCTTACCAGACATTCAACGACTCAGGACCGCTATTTGTGGTTTCCAGCAGTGGACATGTATTGGCTGATATGATGATGGTGATGAGACATTCAACGATTTTATATTGATGTCGCTCGCTACCTATAAGTATGCATAATAATGGAGCTCTGGTTAGTTCCACCTTACCGAGAGTGGGTCGCGGTCTCCCCTCTAACCCAACCTTTTTTCATTTGTACCGCTTCGTTAGGCTATGGACTCGCTTCTGTTTTTCCGCCTAACAGCAACCTGGGTCTGTTTACGACTAGAGTGAATAGGTGTCTTAAAGACCTTGGTGATATCGACCACGTCGTCACTTACCATCCAGGTGCGATTATGGTCAAACGAAGGCCTATTCACCATAAAGAAAAGGTAACATTCTCCTTAATGAAAAATAACAATAAGTTTTGGTCACAAACGGACGCGAATCGGGAAAGTTAGCCGCGCGGTGGACGCTGCAATTGCAACTCAATGTCAATAGAGCCTTGCACACTTACGCGACCGAGATGCGGGAACTTTAAAAGGGAAAAGCGTTATTAACGTTCTCGCTACGCGTCCCGCGTGTTTGAGGCGGAGTTTTGGCCGAAGCTTTAACTTACATGCAGAACTTTCAATCTCGCAGTGAGTACTGCCATCATAGAGTCGTGTCCTCTCATCATGACGCCTAGGACCTCTTGCTCGCTAGGCTCTGCCGCCGCGCCACGCCCGCCCCGCCGAGACGGACCAGTTAATGCACCTTTCTGTAAAAACACGTAAAAAACATAGCTTTAGCTCATGTACCAAAGGAGAAAAATGGCATTCAGTTTCTAGAGGAAAAATTAAACTGATGATTTAGCGCCACTTAGAAGGAAGGCGGGTGGTTTCAATGCTTTTTGTTCACGTAGACCAGTGGCTACCAAACTATGGGTCGCAATCAACTGGTGGGTCGCAAGCGAATATTAAGTGGGTCCTGAAATGTAGGACGATACACTGACAAACGGGGCCAACAGCCGAACGGCCACTGACTGACGGACGGCGTGTGCGGGCTGTTACAAGAGTTTTCTAACAAAGTCCATATATTGTGCTTTATGGACACACTGTAGCATTCATAGAGAAACATTGGTTTCACAATCATTACTTGATGACTACAAAAAAGTATTAAATGCAGCTCTGAAAACTGCTACAAACAAAACCCTTACAAGCTTACAGCAATAAGCGTGTTATTTGTATATTTATAGAAAAGCACAAACTTTTCGCGGCTGGCTCAGCTCGCCTATATAAAGTCATAAGTAGCTACTTATGGCAATGGTCCGGGGCGCAAGCCTCGTTTAAAGTCAGTGTGCAAAACACTGCAAAATGCAAAGAAAATAAGATACTCAAAGTAAGTTAAGGTATGAAGTTTTGCTTACTGGTAGGAATTCGTCGAGATCTAAACCAACAGGCCGGTCCGTGAGGCAGGGTACGAACTCTGGCTCCGGCTCCGATGTGTCAACGGTGCGCTTAACTGGCTCACGCACTAAAACGACTGGCACTGGCTCGGCTTGTCGTCTAAAAAGTAAAACTTTGCTTACGCTGTGCTCGTAACGAATTTTATATTAAGCTCTGTGCATATAAATCCAACACCGCTACCGCACAGCACAATAATGTGCATTCAGATATGGGCTAAAACTACCTGTAATGTTTAAGTACATTTTACAGTGACAAAATGGCTTCCCACAAGCTTCAAACGAGTGGCCTGCTAGCTGTCTGTCACCTGATGCCGCCAATATAAAATTCATGTTAACGTTACGAATTAAAGTCCATATTTGAATTCACAATTTTCTGCTCTGCGGTTGCGGTGCGGCCCTGATCGGCGACAACCTTTATTTAAGGTGATTTAAGGTAACCGCAAAATGTAAACAGTCACTTAAGGCTACTGCTCGGTAGGTTAAGCAAGAAAATAGACGTTTGAAGGAAAAACCACGCTCGGTAGCTAACACATAACAATAGATAAATAATATCAAGGAAACGGTAGCGAAGGTTGATCGTCGCTAGTTGGCGTAAGTTTTTTTTTTGTATTTTTTAATTTATTCTGCTTTTTTCAAGGAATAACACTAGCGGAAAAGTAATTTGGCGCAAATCGTACCTAAACCATTTTCTATTACTAATGAAAAACGGCTCATTAGTAGTTTTGGAGCACATGTAGAAATAAAATTTTGGGCTAAAAATCTTCCCCAAATGCTCCCAAAATACAATTAAATCGAAGTTGGTTTTACGATTAAATTAATAAACGATTAGCGCCAAATTTTCGTTAGTTTTATGTTTGTAAAATGCAAAAAAAAAAAACCGAAAAAAGCTCGCGCCAACCCGTGATTATCAACTATGCGATAATTAACTCGTGTGCGGTCAACCTAAAGCCGGACACTAACCGGTGTTGCAGGGCGTAATGGTACATTACGCCCTGCAACACAGCGAACACGTCAAAAATCCGTCTCATTGCTCGTTACGAGCGCCTTCTTTCCGCGTACTGACTAGAGGAATGCTTGCTGTATGGTGTGACACGTTACATAACGCCCCATAACACTGGTCAGTATTCGTCTTTAGGTAGTGTTTGTAACGTAACTAACCTGGCGCTGTCAGGAGACCTAGTAAAAGACGAAGATCTCGGTCCGAGCGATGAGGGTCTTAAAGAGACCTCACTGTTACTTGGCCGAAGATTACATGCTGCTGGAAGAAGACAAAGATTCTTTATTAGAACTTGCACAATCTTTTTTATAAAAGTATGATTGATAACACGGGAATAATACAAAAATAAAAAATGCTAGACAATCCACACAGTGTGAATTACCAGTACCGATAACACAAGCTCTGCTTAGCTTGGAGCGATCCGATCCAGGCGCTTAGCTTGGACAGCTCCAAGCTAAGCAGAGCTTGTGTTATGGGTACTAGATGACTGATATACCTACATAACATAATACAATACATTGATAGATATTTTTTATAATACATAGAATTACCCAGAACATCCCATTATACCACATTATACACAAATATTTGCAGATCGTACAAACATTTGTCCCAAGACTGGGAATCGAACCCGCAACCTCCTGCGTGGCAGGTGGACTTTCGCGCGCCGCGCCCCATCGTTCGTCGTCATTATAAATATTCATTTGGTTTTGTTAACTTACTCATTGTGTTAGATTTGTTTTCTTTATAGGAGTTATGCCGGTTTAGTGAGCTGGCCGAATAATCGCGTATTACAGGCACCGCCGCCGCCGCCGGCGGTGCTGGCGTGAAAATGCTGTCTTCTTTATTGTCCGCCACCAACACTATTAATATAAAAGCAAACATGAGTTTTTTCTAGTTGAACATTACTTGCGTAGTCAGATTTTACAGCTTTCTTTATAGACGGGATTGATGGATGTTGATCCTTCATCGCAGTATGAAGTAAGGGAGTGGGTTGATCTAGTCTCTTCGGACAAGCCGAGCATAAATAATTATGATAGAACTTCAAATCACGTGAGTCTCGTTAAATCACTAATTATGCACGGCTTTATCCGAAGAAACAGAGTTGAAATAAAATTGATGTCAATATTAAGACAAGTTAGTTAACAATGGGCCTTTTTAAAAAGCTCGACAATGGAATTAGCATAAAACTTACCTGTATATGAGCCATTTTTCTTGTCAAGACCGCAGTAATCCTTAGAAGTGGGTATTTTGGAGTAGTCGGTACGTTGGCGCTGCGGAGGCGAAGGCTGCGGCTGTGGCCGCGACATCGTTAGGTCGCGCAGAGATGTACTAACCGACGGCTCTTCTTCTTTGTCCAGAGATTCTGGCACTGAGGGCGATCAAATAGGTATACAAATAATAAGTAACTTTCAGAACGGATGTTTGGGTTAAAGAACAGTGAAGAAAGCGCATCTAAGGGTGCGTCCAGGTTACCATGTTAATATAACTTTTGTAATATAGGGTCATGATAGGCACAACGTTTTTCTTATGAAAATTGGGGGTGGGTTCAGTGTGTCTTGAGCCTCAATATAGCACCTACATCCATAGGACCCGTCTGTTACTAAGCTATGTAAATCTATGAGGTCAGTACACACAGACTGGACGGGTGCAAAAAGCTGATAGACCAAAGACGATAGCTAAGTTATAAAATTATTCTGACTTTGCATTGATGATCAGTCTATACTGGCGATACAAGGAAAGCCACAGTGCGGCTGAAATCTTACTGACAGCTGGCGCGATCGCCTTTTGTTTTTCGTTTACTGTGGCCAAATTCTGCTAACCATTCGCTGAACTATGACAATGGTATCGTTGCAGAAACATCCATAGATGAAAAAAAATCTTGATAGTGCGTAGAATGGTTTCAACCTTGACACTTTTGACACGCGTCCCTCGATCTGTATTTCTTTCATCAAAGGTAAAATGCCAAAATGTGTCATTCTGAGACGATAACATTGTTATGGTGAAGCGTTTGATTTAATGTAATTAAGGCCCTGCACCTACTTCATTACGAAATTTCGTTCTATCGGTAGTATTACTCTAACCGAACGAAAACTGAATATTCGTCAGAAATTGAGCTGTCTTTTCATTATAGAATGAATGAAAGTATATTTTCATTTTATTAGACATTGAAATTTTAGTCCTCAGAATGGTTTTTATATACGTAAAAACGTATAAAAAAATCGGTGACATAAAACTGCGAATACGGCCTTTTCATAAGAAGGTAAGCGAGAGCTTAGATTTATGGTATTTTTGTGTGTCCAGTGTCGACAGATTTGTGACGTCACCATGGTTAATTGTATGAAAAAACAAAAGACCATCGCGTAAACTTTATATAACCGAGCTATATTAGAGTATCTTTTAGATAACAACATATTGGCTTATCCTTCTATCGCGTAGGCTATCGAGTGGTGTCGGGTCTCGCCGTCCAAACATAGATATTTTCTGTTGCTTGAGCTACCGAGTGGAAGCCTAGCCTAAGCACCTGTCCAGTTGCACGGAAACTACCTCCTAGAAGCCAAGCGTTATAAGACAATGTGTGATCAGCCGTAGGGTAACCATAGGTCAGACAAGTATAGACTGTGCAATAAATATAAAATAGTTGTTAATGACAACATACATAAATATACTTTTCTTCAATGTTTATAGTTAAGTGTAAAAGCATTGTTTGTTAGTTTGTAGTTGAGTGGAAAGTTATTATGTGGAAAATGTGCACCGCGAATTAACAGAGCCGGCAGTATGTCTTGCCATAGGAAATATTATTATATTAGATAGAAGATAGGAAAGGTGATAGAGGGGAAGTCAATAATATACCTGAGAGAGAAAAATCTTCGGAAGACAAGCTAGTGGCCGGCGGTGGTGTACGGTTTACTGGAATTTTTCAAACAAGTATTTACAAAAACGTTGGTTGGTGTGACATTTTATATTCTATTTGAACTCCTAGTTCACAAGTCAGAACTGGTAGAACGTTTTTTTTAATAGCTGGATAATCCATCTCTCTCTAAATAATATTATTATAATCTAGCCCCAAGCTAAGCATAGCTTGTGTTGTGAAACTTGTGCCTTTGTGTTTTGTCAAGTCAGTCCGTGTAGTAAAAATTTATGACTTCAACAAAGCTATATACATGGATTTTACAAAGACAGTGTAAATTTACAAGTTTGTAGCTTTAGTGTCTGAATTACAGGTCAAGTAGCTTGGAATGGCAGACACAAGTCGAGCTTTATAGTTTCCTCATTAAAAAATAATAAGCCTTACTACTCACATGCTCTCGAAGGGCGAAATATTTCAGTGTAGTCATTAATATTTGATATAATGGCACCAGAGTCTTCATCCGCCTCAGTTCCGGAAGCAGATTCCTCAATAGTCTTTTCATCTAGGAGTGTTGGTTGGTGCAATACTGTAACTATCAACAAAACAAAGCCATAACGTAAGTTTCTACCATTAAAGTGATAACTAATTTATAATCATGCGTTAAACTTGTATCTATGACTGATCCAATCAAGGTTCGATTTACGTTGCCGCGACATTATGTTTTTACAAAAATACGGCTACTTACTTTTAAGCTATGTAGTTTTATTTGCAGACAATGTTAAAAACCGCAATGAGACATTTTCCAAAAAAGAATTACCTTAGATCGAAATAGATTACAGGGGATCTTTCGCGGAAGAATAAAATTGTTTTAGAGTGTCAAATCAACCTGTGCAGGGCCTAAGTATATTTATATTTTTATTTCAAATTAAATTGCTATCTTTTCATTCTGGTTAAATCATTGTTCGAAATTAAGAACACGCCTAAAATATATAAATCTCGCTCCAAAGTGAATCGAACCATTGATATAAAAGTGCCTAGTTTTTACCTAAATTTCGAAATAAAAATATTATTGTTTAAGTAATACGCCACTATCTGTGTGGTACATACATATGTACAGTTTTATATGTGTACAACTGCTTCATGTCTATCCTGAGGTTGTGTGGAAAAGATAGCTGGTAGTGATAAGGCTGCCATTGTCCAACTGGGTTCTCGTTTCCTGTATTTTTGTATTTTCTTGGTGTGCAATGAAGTTGAATGTATTGTATTATTTGATTATTGAGTTACCTCCTTTGGCAGGCTTTTCTTTTGAGAAGCTCTTACGAACGGACTGGCCTTTTTGAAACGGCGAGAGTTCTTTGACAACGGTGGGCGCTACCGGCGGCGGACCTCCAAATGGGTGCACCTTGGTCAGATCTACTACTGACAATACTACATACATAGAGTGGAAAGAAGCCGCAATCTGGAAAGAACACCATGTGTCCTAGATTAAGTTAAGACCAAAATATTATGCTGTTTAAAAAGTCTTGCTTCAAAAAACTTAATGTAGGTATTGTATTGTACTTATATTTAAGTTTTGTAAGATGTTTTATTGAGTGTGTAATTCATTTAGCGCACATGACTCACCATGACATTCATAAATGACACACTTATTAAAGTTAAGTGAGATATTGAGCAGGAGGTAGTGAGGTGGCACCTCCTTGTTGGTTTTAATGAGACTAGGCAGTGAATGTGTTATAACTTACAAGTTGAGTCTGAGCCACAGTTATGTCGTGAATATTGCCCCAATGTCCGGGCACTGTGTCGAGCACCCGGGCAGGTTCCCAGCCAATCACATGCAAGCCGTCATTGGCACATCCCAGTAATGTTGTGCCATCCTCACTGAACAATATGTGCCTGCAAAAAATGTTATGTAATTATATTTTTTTTTGTGTTGTCTGATTACTTTTCCTATAAAGCTAACTAAACTTAAGATAACTTAAGTTTAGTTTTAGAATTTTAAGGCTCAATACTCCATTCATAGAAAAACTTATATCAGTCAGCATGCTAAAAATATTAAAAAAAAAGACAAAATACACTATTAATTCTAATTCTAATTGTTCCAGAACTGGGATCTGCACTGACATCTCGCATAGGAGTGGATTGTGCATTGTCATTGATATGTTATATTACCTAACAGAAGTATTTTCCTTTTCAAACTTTGAAACCAGTTGGAATTTCTCGACATCCCAAAAGTTAACAGTTCTATCGGCACCACAGCTGGACAACAGGAACTCATGTGGGTGGAACTTGACACATGTCACTGGTCCCGTGTGCTCAACTAACTCATGCAGTACTTTACCCACTCTCACATCCCAAACTTTTACAACACCTGAAATAAATCAATAATATTTTTATGTGTTACTATAGATCATTTCCACTAAAGGTGAGGGTAATGTTAGGGGTATTACCATCATCACATGCTGAAGCAATCCATTGACCATCAGGGCTGAACTGAAGACTGTTTACAGGGAGCCTGTGACTGGAGTATGTCACAATACATCCATTTTTTCGAGTGTCCCATAATTTTACAGTGCTGTCACAAGAGCCTGTGGTCAAATATTCACCATATGGGTGAAAGTCCATACATTTTATAGCCCCTTTATGACCAGTGAATGTTCTTAGAAGTTTTGCCGCTTCTAGGTCCCAAATTTTTAGAGCTCCTGTTTGTGAGCCAGCACAAACCAAATCTTCGGAATGGCCAAAACATACACATTCTACAGGAGTTGTGTGTCCACTCAAACTCTGTGAAAGATAATGAGATAATATACATATTTTTACACAATAAATACAAAGAGTAATTTAAAAGTTTTTGGTATTCCTACCCTCATATTGGATAAAAGATAGTTTTGTTTGTACTTACCATAAGGCAGCTTTGTCTTCCTATTGCCCATAGATTAACCTTCTTGTCATCTCCACCAGTGGCTAAAACTTGGTTTGACTTATGTCCCATGGCCAAACAGTTGACATTTGCCTTGTGGGCAACAAACTCTTCTGTAATAAAAAGAGGATAAAGTTTAGTAAGCAGGCTTGAGTTGCTGAATATTATTTTAGATTAACTATAACTTACGTAATTTCCATGATCTTCGAACTCCGTCCATGGTTTAATCTTGTATTGATATTTTATTCCATGTATGGCAAATCAATGCCTTTCAACTTTCGATGCAATGGTGGAAACAGCGATCAACATGAATTTTGTTACAAAAGTTTTTGAATATGCGTTTCTGTTATAGAATCCATACTGTCTTATATTCATTCTACTATATTAAACGTTTTAGAAACAATTTCACATAGTAATTTATTCAATATATTTTTTTTGTGGAATATAGAATTTTTGACAGGAGCTATTTGTTCGTTTCTGCGTTTCCTCCCATCCATTCCCATAAAAACTTGTCAGAAGTGCACTTTTGTCAACATCAATATTTTTGACAGTTTCGCTTGCGCTATTTCCCTCTATGCTATATCCTTTGCGTAGACTGACCCTAGGGTGAACGAACTTTTGTAGATTGAGGATTTTTGTATAAGCATATACAAAAATCCTCAATCTACAAACGTTCGTTCATTTCATTACCATCCTACATCTAGTACATCTGTGCCAAAGAGTATAATAATATATAGGAACTGTGCCTTCCAGCATTGCCGACGCGGACCTTTTTGGTCCGTTTTTGACTTTTTTCTGCCTCTGCGGATCTTTTGCGGACCGTGAGTATTTGCGGACCTTTTCGGACCAAAACGCCTATCCAAAGGGCCTCAGTACATACCAGAGCATACCTTAAGATTTGAAAAAACATCACCTAGTACTTATGAAAAAGGCCAGGAAGTATGGCCCAATAAGTTACAGTATGTCCAGTATGACACATTCTTAAAAAAATAGAACCGTAGTCAGTGATGTGATTAGAAAATAATTGTCTTTTATTTTATACTATCGACAATCGAGCTAAAAGGCCGGTCGCCAGATAAGCCGGGGTAAAATGCCCCCAAAGCAATCGGGCAAATTTTTTTTTCTGAAATACCTTATACTGTGGACAACATCTCAGCCCAGTTTCAACTCTGAAATATCACGCGCTTTTGAGTAAAAAAAAAAGTTTTTTTTTTCAAATCCATTTTTCTCCGAATCTACTTGACATTATTAAAAAAAGTATTTATGGGTTTTAAGATATCACTAACTAGTATTCCTAGAAAAATTCGCTCGATAATCGGGTAAGTTGGTCACAGGTAAAAATGCGATTATATTTAAAAAAAATATTTTTTATGCGAAAAACGTTTGGTACACCTTAGTTTTTTTTTTCACGTATTACTCTAATATTGATCTACATCATATATTTTTTTTAAGATTTTTCAAAATATTAGACGAAAGTTAAAAAAAATTAAATATAAAAAAAAATATTTTTTTGCCTTAGATTCCTTAAGTACAGTCATGTAATTTTTTTATACATTATCCCTTCGTCTCAGTTTACAAAATATTTTTTATTCATACTTTAATAATATTAGATGATTGCAAGGATCATTAAACTTGTTTTTTAATCAACTTTTTCAACTTGTTTGGACTAAATTTTTTTTTCTAGAGTCATTATTTATTGCTCCGCTCTTGAATAATTATTTTATACTTATATTTAACAATATTAAATCTTTTAAACAACAATAATAAATAAACAATCAATTAATTATCATCATCACTATCTTCATGGATTACAGAAGTAATATTTTCTGTGTTGAATAAACGACTCAATTTTTCTGCAGGTCTAAGAATTTTTGAAAGGTATCGGCCATATGATAAATGATAAATAATTGCTGCGACATGAGAGTTCCCCAACTGTTCTGCGAGCATTTGCGCATTCACAAAAATAACGTTTTATTCCTGAAACTCCTATGCTGTTTGGCACCTACTCAATGAAACACCTATATATTTTTCTGTTCATGTGGCGTGATTGTACTTGAATTTTTAAGATATTCGATTTTTCTTTGACGAATTTAAAATTCAAATGTCTTCAATTACCGCCGGAGAATAATTTTTTAATTGGTTTTCTGTCAGTTCTGGAAAATCAAGTTTAATGATCCTTGCAATGATCTAATATTTTTTAAAGTATGAAAAAAAAATATTTTGTAAACTGAGACGAAGGGATAATGTATAAAAAAATTACATGACTGTACTTAAGGAACAGTCCTTCAAGAAGGATAAAAGGTGGAGTAAAATTCCCGGATTTGTCATTACATGCGTAAGTTTTTCCCTCAGTATAAAAGTTAAAGTAATTATGTTTATTACTAGAAACCTGTAGTAACAACATTTTAACAATCTAGTTCATGTGTTCCTATGAGTCTAGGATACAAATAATGTCGAAAACCATGAATAATTAGCAGAGATAAATTTAGCGACTGTGCTAGTGATGGGCTTACCATCAAATTTAGTTTTCGGGTTATTCTGAATTTGTCCCACTAGTTTCGGCCAAAACTGGTCCGAATCAGGAAAATAAAATTGATTGCTGATTTCATTCCTGATTCGTCCCATTTCAAGATTTCGTACAGAAAAGTACTGTCTTTCACACTCTTCTCAAGCATGTAGTAGTGATTTATCATTATTGTTTCAATGTTTCAATATTGGATTTATTTAACTAGTTTATATAACTAAAAGTACGAGGAAAAAAGAAATACACAAGATAATAACTTTAATAACCTGGAATTATTTTCACACGGTTTTTTCCGGAAGTTTTCGTTTCAAAAGTTAGGTAATTTGATTTAGTTAAAATATAAATTTTTCGTAGGTATTTACTTTGTTTATATTTTTCTTTTAGTAAGGCACAAACGATAAAATTTCCTTAAAATTAACAGTAAATAAATATCTATGTATACATCAATCAAAATGCCAATGCCAAAATTTTGGGCAAAAACAACATTTAAACAATTACAAATTTACGCAAAATAAGTCCTTATAGCTTATCCATTAGACTCGCTGAATGAAGGATGTTTCACACCCGTGACTATAAGTTCAAAGTGTCAATTAGCGCTCTAGACTATACACGCAGGAATAGGAAGGATGAGCAAAAAATTCAGGTTTTATAGCGGCACTTGCCCAAAATCACCAAGAAACTAATCCTGGGAGTCTTCATCAGAAGTGGGATAGACCCTATCTTCACGCTCACTCATGGTTTTCTAAGAATGATTCTAGAAAAAGTTCGATTCCCATCAATGGCGAAAATTGGATTGGGGGCAAAGATTGGGGGTTGCATTGCAGCGTCGTTGGCGGCACGTCTTTAAAAAAGGAGTACTCCGCCAGTAACATAAGGGAGATATGGTATCACAAGGTTCCTTCTATCATATGAGAATAACAAGCGCTATAGATATTCAGTGATGCAATTGGTTTGTACTTGATGTGATGGTGGATGGGTAAGGTCTGATCGTTTCTTAATAATTATTAGTTTGTAAATACTCATATTCAATTGATTTGTTGATACAGCATGGTTACTATGCAAGCAGTTCAAGTTTCAAGGTCATCTTCAGTTTCAAGGAAGGTTATTGTGATGTGACTGTACATTTGATTGATGATGCAAAACTTGGAGCAAGAAACATAACAAATGTCTTGTGTAAACAAAGTAGGTAGCTAGTCAAAGCTGACCAAGCATCTTTTCCCCTTGCTAGAGCATAGCCGGTGAAAATATGTTCCATAGTGTGAATAGTGATAGCCCGTGTCTTGTGAATGACACAAATTGCCTCTCTGTTGCATTTTCTGTTCTGATTTATTGTTTTCAGGTTTCAATGGAAATGGAGGAAGCCAGACAGTACATGCTCACAGGCCACGTAAGGTTTTGTGGAGTGAATTTGGGCAAACACTGAGATGCCTGAGGAAATTAACTTTACATGGCCTGTCTGAGAATCGTCATCATATTATTATGATGTGTTTCATTCCAAAGTGTTAGTTTGTTTGAAAAAGTAAGTGAAACAATAAAATAAGTTTTGTGTTGATTATTTTATATTACCCACTGCCTAATATTTTGTGTTGATGTGTTTTGTTTGTTAGTTCTTGTTTATGTGGTTTTATTCCTCTACACAACCAGGGATGTTATTATTCAGGTTTGGGCTTTGTTTCTGTTTCGTTGTGTCTGCTTAGGTCTTTTTGTGGTTTCTTGAATGAATGAGTTGCGTGAAAGAGCTCTGTGGTGGGCATCTTGGGTTACAACACCCAAGATTAGTCCTCCAGACGTGAACTGTGTCGTCTGGCTGGACTGGTGGTGTGCATATTGAGTAACGGTGGCTCAATATTGGCTCCAGTGATGCCAGATTAGGCGAATTATCGCCATTTAGGCTACCTTGGGGGGTCAAATGGCGACCAAAAAATCCAATCGGCTACCAGTAGCCATTTAGGCTACCTAGAAAAAAAAGAACGGGCGATCTAGGCTACTTTAGGACTACACCAAATTTACTATTCTTCGTAATTATATTATACACGAAAATATAGATTTTGGATCGTCTTTTAAATCGTTGGCCCAAAAACTTCCTGCGAATAAAACTTATGAAGTTCAAAGAAGATGCACTGGGGTCCTTGTCAAACTTTGCCAGGAAATTGTAAACAGACAACCAGCCAATGTAAATATTGTACAGAACCTTACTTAGTGCATTCGATGTTCAGAACACATTAAGTATTGGATGTGTCAACAAGCCATTGCCGTGGGAGCTGGCATCTTCTACGGCAAATAAGACTGAAATAGAGAGACAAAGGAGACTAATCAGAAACTATACCACTGCCGACATCAGTGAGCAGGATTTTGATAACAGGACGCCAGAAAAATTGTGGATAACTTTGCTTGAAAGGAAGAACGTTGGTGGCCAATACACAGAGCAGAGAGTTGGCCGAGTTTGCTCTACGCTCCTTGTCTCTCCTAATTAGTAATGCCACAGTAGAGCGTGTATTCAGCATTATGAAAATAGTAAAATCCAAAATGTGGAACCGTATGCAGCTGCCTATGATGCAGGCGATTACTCGCATTCGTTTGCATTTTAGTGTGCGAAAAATATGCTGCAATACATTTCGCCCTACGGAGGAAATGATTAAAATGCACAACTCAAGAATGTTGTACCAAAGAAGACAGATTGATGCAACCACCACTTCTAGAAATGAAGATTCTCCCACTAAAATAGATGGTGAACTTCTGCAGGAAGTTCCGGAAGAAGTTCACCGTCTACCTACAAATAAATAAATTAATAAAATTGTTTTGCTTTACGTTGCCTTTTTTACGAGTCTTCTTTATTTGAGCGAAATATAGGCTCCTTAGCTCAAAATCTTAGGCGAATTAGGCTACTTGTAAGAAAAAATATATTAGGCGATTTAGGCTACTCGGTAGGCAAAATTAGGCGAATCGAGTTAGCTTTTATCTGGCAACCCTGATTGGCTCTACAGGCATACGGTGTTGTCTGGCATGAGTCGGTGGTGTATCTTGAGTTCCTACACTCAAGATAAGTCCTCCAGACATGAACTGTGTTGTCTGGCTGGACTGGTGGTGGGCATATTGAGTGACAGTGCTCAATATTGGCTCTACAGGCATGCGGTGTTGTCTGGACGAGTCTGGTGGTGTTATTCAGAGCTGTGTGTGGTGTGCATCTTGTGTCTACTAAATTATACTAATTGGTTCTCTAGACATGGATTGGGCTGTCTAGCTGAATGTTGTGGTGTCTCTGAACAGGGATCAGATGTTGTTTTGTGGAATTAAGTTGCATCTTGTGGGTCTATTGCTGCTAATTTGGTTTAACGTGTCTTGCTTGATGAATTTGATGTTGGCTTTTACCATGAATGAATTTGGTGTTGGTGAAGCAGAGTGCTATTGTCTCGGGTCCCCCTCATTTCATCTGCGGTTGGTAAATATCATTGGTTGTTCGGTCGGTATGTGCATACCTAATTATGTACTTG
This sequence comes from Eupithecia insigniata, assembly GCA_947859395.1. NCBI lineage: Eukaryota > Metazoa > Arthropoda > Insecta > Lepidoptera > Geometridae > Eupithecia > Eupithecia insigniata. The sequence continues at coordinate 8,409,979 of OX401996.1, read as the reverse complement.
GTAAGAGACTGATGTTGGTGTGTGTAGTGGAGGTGCCTGTACTTGAGTGGGTGCCTATATTCAGGCCATTTTCAAATGACGTTTGTGTGTAGCTAAGCATGGTTGACTGGAGTATGGTTTATGTGTGTTGATGGTGCGTCTCTTGGATAGATCGCGGCTGAAGCTAGTAATCTGTGTGGTTTGTGGAAGGAGGTGGCAGACTGCGCGAGACTAGCGTGCGACGATGCCGCTTGGGTCGTGCCACTGGTCTGTGCATTAATCATAAAAGCAGTAAAAACGATGTCAGGATTGGACGAGCGATTTTGTGGCTAGAAGGGCGTGTCTTCTTCCTCTTTTTATTAAGGTGCTGTGGATGGTGAATTCAGGGAGAATGGATGCTGCATTCAGTGTAGCATCGAGTCTTGTGGTTAGTTGTTCGTGTGATGCAAAGAACATGGTGTGCTGAACAGACTTTGTCTACGTGATGAGGCATTAGCTGTAGGCTATTTTTCTGGGCTGGGAATCAGGCGTGGCGATGGCCTTTTCTCTGGGCTGGGAGTCAGGCGTGGCGATGGCTATTTCTCTGGGCTGGGAGTCAGGGGAGGCGATGGCGATTTTTCTGGGCTGGCGGTCTGCGGTAATGGATGGCTATTTTTCCGGAATGCTTGTCATAGAGGTTGGAGTTGTGTTAGTGGCTAAGTATAGTAGGGTGGCCAACAATTGTAACAGTTATCTTATAGCATCTGGTCATGGTGGCCAACTATTGTATGAGAACGTCCGAGGACGGACGTGTGTCAAGTTGGCCGTGTAGACTGTCACAGGCATCGTAGAGCTACGTAGACTGTAGACGCAGTAGCATTCTGCTAGGGCCCTCGAGCAAGGGTGTCGTCATAGAGATATAGACCCACCTTTTGTCTATGCTGCTATGTTTTGGTCATAGAGTAAGTTTGAGGACCAAGAATTTTATGGACTCAGCCTTTCAGTTTTACGCATGTCCGTTTTTATTAGTGTGCAGTTGCAGATTTGTAATAGTGTGCATGACTAGGGAAGTTACTTTGCTGCCGAACCGAACTGGCTTCGGCCCTAACTGGTCCGAACCAGGAAAATACACTTGAATGCCGATCTCATTCCTGATTCGTCCCATATTTAACAGGCACGTGCTAGTGACACATAACCTGATGCTGATGCTGCTTTTGGCCATGTGCGTGTCGGAATCGCGAACTGAGTATGCGACACTAATTCAATATAGATGATTCTGATTCTACCAATCGAAAACGAGTTTCGAAAAACTATACACATTTTATAGAAAACCTACGCATTTTTTAGGTTTCAGTAAACAAAAGGTACCAACGGGACCCTAGTACTAGCCCTCCGCTGTCTGTCTGTCTGTCCATCTATCGGGCTTTATTTTATCTCATGATTCGTAAAAGGTAGACACTTGCATTTTTCATATGTATTTCATTTGCCGCTATAATAACATACTATCAAAATAAATATTAAAATTAATGGGGGCTCCACAAAATGTTTTTTGGCCATTTTCTGCACCCCTCACGCGATGCAAAAATCTAAAAAAAGAGTAAGTGTTCGCTCCGCTTTCCGTTGCCTTAGTTTCTTGGTGATTTTGGGCAAGTGCCGCTATAAAACCTGAATTTTTTGCTCATCCTTCCTATTCCTGCGTGTATAGTCTAGAGCGCTAATTGACACTTTGAACTTATAGTCACGGGTGTGAAACATCCTTCATTCAGCGAGTCTAATGGATAAGCTATAAGGACTTATTTTGCGTAAATTTGTAATTGTTTAAATGTTGTTTTTGCCCAAAATTTTACATCGGTGTCGATGTCATTTTGTAAGACTAAGAATATAATTTTGCAAAATTTATAAAAAATAGGGGCAATAAATCACATAACACATTACAATATTAATAATGTTTATTTTATTATTAAATTATAATAATGTTTATATTAGTGGCATTGGCATTTTGATTGATGTATACATAGATATTTATTTACTGTTAATTTTAAGGAAATTTTATCGTTTGTGCCTTACTAAAAGAAAAATATAAACAAAGTAAATACCTACGAAAAATTTATATTTTAACTAAATCAAATTACCTAACTTTTGAAACGAAAACTTCCGGGAAAAACCGTGTGAAAATAATTCCAGGTTATTAAAGTTATTATCTTGTGTATTTCTTTTTTCCTCGTACTTTTAGTTATATAAACTAGTTAAATAAATCCAATATTGAAACATTGAAACAATAATGATAAATCAATACTACATGCTTGAGAAGAGTGTGAAAGACAGTACTTTTCTGTACGAAATCTTGAAATGGGACGAATCAGGAATGAAATCAGCAATCAATTTTATTTTCCTGATTCGGACCAGTTTTGGCCGAAACTAGTGGGACAAATGCAGAATAACCCGAAAACTAAATTTGATGGTAAGCCCATCACTAGCACAGTCGCTAAATTTATCTCTGCTAATTATTCATGGTTTTCGACATTATTTGTATCCTAGACTCATAGGAACACATGAACTAGATTGTTAAAATGTTGTTACTAGAGGTTTCTAGTAATAAACATAATTACTTTAACTTTTATACTGAGGGAAAAACTTACGCATGTAATGAGAAATCCGGGAATTTTACTCCACCTTTTGTCCTTCTTGAAGGACTGTACACAGCGGAAACTGACATATTTTCACTTTTTCAACAAAGTTTTAGGTAAAACGCAGTAATTTCTTAGAATTTCAATAAAGTTCATCATTCTTACCACAACTTTGAACTAACTAGTCAGTTCCAAGGTGACACGATTGACACTGACAGTGCAGTATAGCTATACGTACACCAGCTATCTCTTTTACTCATAGATTGACTCCGAGGGATAAATAAAGATACATGACAACTATTGTGATACATAGTTAAAAGATCGGAAATGACTTATGCTACCTCTACCTACTTATTTCTCTATTGGTTTGCGTCCAAGGCACGAGGTGACACTGACTACCTCGCAAAACTGACATCAAACGCGTGTCGAGTGACGTCATTAGGGTTGTCTTTGGGAACATGGACATTCTAATACGAGCTATACATCGCGGATGATGAGTATGAGTAGATACGGTGATTTTTCAGGAGAATTAAGGCTCCACTGATCCTGGGAGTTTTCATATAAATAATTTTTTTTTTAGTTTTTTATGTGTAAGTAATGTTCAACTATGTAATTAAAATAAAATATTTTTTTGCGTTTACTTATTTTTACTATTATTTCAGGTCAGCACAGCACTAACAATTTTAATTTTGTGAATAGAAAAAGTTAACAGACTTCAACTTTTGGATTTAAAAGATGTTTTCCTTAACTCGCATTAGGACAGAACGCTTCATCTCCATGTATAGTGCATAGTAGTATGTATTTGAGTGTGGGAATATGAAAAAATGGTTTAATTACATTTCGAATTCAAAAAAACATTGTGACTTATCACAATGTTTTTTAACTCCGTCCTTTAAATATACCTTGTCTTTCGATTTTTAGGTTATCCTATCGATATCTTTGAAGTAAAATGTATTCAAAAATAAGCGAAATTTATCGAAGTTCTTATAGATAAAGCAGCATAAAGTAAAATTCCTTGGGGAAGACCTAATATCCCCGCTACGCCATGACAGGTGAATATTTTTGTACAAAATGCAAAAAACGGTCCTTTTTGTCATATTTCGGACCCTGTTTCGGACCATATAAATTTGCGTTCGGATCGGACCAGTGTTGCCGGCAGACAAACGCAAAAAGGTCCGATCCGAATGCAAATATGGTTCGTTTTTTTCTTTTGTACAAAAATATTCACCTGGCATGGCGTAGCGGGGATATTAAGTCTTCCTTATGAATTTTACTGTATGCTGCTTTATCTATGAGAACTTGAATTAACTTCGCTTATTTTTCTTATATTTGAATAAATTTTACTACAGAGATATCAATAGGATAACATGAAAATCGAAAGACGAGGTAGGTATATTATGGTACGGTATATAAGGACTGAGATACAAAAAACATTACACTTTCTTTTTTTATATTCCTACACTCAATATAAACACTATTTTACTTTACATGGATATGAGCGTTCTGTCCTAATGCGAGCGAAGGAAAAAATCCTTAAAATCTGTTTACTTTTTCTATATTCACAATCGAATCAAAATTATTAGTGTTGACCTGAATTATCAGTTAAAATAAGTAAACGAAAAAAAGTTTTATTTTAATTATATAGCTCGCAAAACTGATAACCGCTGGGGAGTAAAGGTTCTCGAGTGGCGGCTACGATGCAATGCGAAACGGAGTGTTGGGAGACCATCCACTCGATGGGCCGACGACATCGTAGCGGTCGTAGGGAGTCGATGGATGGAGGCGGCTCAGGACCGCTATTTGTGGCGACGCCGACGTATGGGGGAGGCCTATGTCGAGCAGTGGACGTTTATGGGCTGATATGATGATGAGTCGTAGTATTGAACTTCTCTTATATTTTTTGTCTGGTTTTCTATAGGTGATTGCACTAACAGGTTTGGAATGAACTTATTTCCTGAGATTTCTTTTAAAATAAGATTGTATTTGGATGTTGCGGTATTTCTTATAAGTATTAATCGATGCGCGATTAACTGACAGGCACACAACTTGCAATAGGCCACAGTACGGTTTCAGCCGTAGTACGGCTAAAACCGTACCGTTTGGATAGGCGTTTTGGTCCGAAAAGGTCCGCAAAAGATCCGCAGAGGCAGAAAAAAGTCCGAAACGGACCAAAAAGGTCCGCACCGGCAACGCTGGATCGGACCTTTTTGCGTTTGACTGCCGGCAACACTGGTGCCTTCGTTCGTCCAACTCTAACGTTACGTACGTACGGTCGGACGGAATCGGAAAAAGCTCTAAGGGAAAAGTTTTGATCTTCGTGCTTTTGTGCTTTGTTTTGTTCGGGTTGGTCATAAGCATCCCTCCCTCCCTTAGTAAATCTGTGGTTTGGGTCAAGGTCAAGCGTGCGTGCTAAGACTTTGTTCTTCTAAGATTTTTAAAATGTTCCATATGCCGGGTCTAAGAAATCCAGTTAAAATCCATAACTTTCGAAGACTACTACATTATGTCCAAGGTCAGGAACCAGAGCCCAAAATAAGGGAATATTTTTATTACATTGATCATCAGGGCATGGTAAGTAGTAAATACTTACCTATGAAATCCATTCACCCACCTCTACCTACCTAGCATGTGTAGGTAATATAAATAAATAATTCAGAACAATCCACACAGCTTCATGTAGCCCCTAGCTAAGCAGAACTTGTGTGTGGGTGCTAGTTTACTGATATATCATTACATATTTTTGATAAAATACCCTTAACATTTGAAACAAACATTTTCCTAAGGCGGGAATCGAACCCGCAACCTCATGTGTCAGGCCTATAGATGAACCTATAATAATAATAATTTATAATTGCTGCTCTCCAAAGCTGCACTTGTCTGCACTATAGAGGTCTGCACTATATTAAGCATATTTCAGTTGTTTTTAGATGATTCAAAAATGAAAAATTTCACTTCATGCTTCAAAGAAAAGAAGTTCTTAGATTTTTTCTTCAAGAGGATTCGCCTTAATAACACTGGGAGATACCAAGAGGAGTTCCCATTCATTTCCCTATGTGGTAGAGAGAGAAATTTTATAAGATGTGATGATGTTCCAATAGTTTACACTAACATTTTGGTAAAGAATAACAGAGACCATCTAAGTTTTGGATATGCCGGTGATCTACTAACCACAGAGTTTAAGCCTGATAAAATTTATATGTTGCCGTTGACGGGTAGAGTGTATCACCCTGCAGAGGAAAAGTATGGAGGTGTTGCTTTGGTGAAATCCAAACTCGCTATAGAATTGAGTAAGGGTTTTGAATTCAATGGTGTAAATGTGCAAGGGCCAACACATTTTAACTGGAAAAATGAAAGATTTGAACTAGATCAGTTTTGGTTTAATGAAAAAGTCAAAAAGTTCAATTTGAAAATAAATACTGATTCTGATTAGAAGTTAGTGGTTGTTTCTTATATATTAGATTATGCTTATCATTAGTCAAATACAAAATATTATGTGAATATGGCCAAACTTAAAATAAATAGGTAGGTACCTATTTTATAAGTGTGTTCATTGTTATTTCCAATATACATTTTGTACTTTAGTATACTTATCTACTTAACCTAATGTTATTAAATTATAATATTTTGTATATGTAATACACCTAAAAATCTAGTAGTTGGTCAAAAATAAATGATTTATATTCTTTATGTTGCTTCTTCTTTAGAGAATGGTTGGAAGGATCCTTGTTGTATCCAGGACATGCCCTGGTTGCTGCCTTCATTGGGCTTTGATGGTTTCAACATCATTTCCTTTGCAACATCATGTATGCTGGGGTCATAAGGCATAAATGTGATGTAGTGTTTATCATCGGTGGGTGGATCATCATAAACACGGTCAATACTTGACACTATGCACTCCCTTACTTTGTCCATGAAAAGTTTTTTATCATTTTTAAATCTGAAAAAAGTAAACAATTTTAATTTTTTTTAATAGTTTCGCCTTAAAGAATTATACAATTTATGAGGCCAATATTATTTTTTAAAGAATTGATTGTTAATAACTTACGCAGTGGAAGCTTCTACATTAACAGGCACTTTTACATTGACATTGTGGAAGACGCACAATAGATACTTTAAAATTTGCCAGATGTGGTCCTTCTTTCTATCCCACTGTGGAAAAACTTCTTTCAGGTTAAACACTCCTGTGTTACTATCTATTGCTGGGTGGTAGACTTGTGATGTGAATGTTAGAATCTATAAAACAAAAAATAGTTTAACTCAAGACTAGTCTAAACAAATAAGTCTTAACTATACACTAGTCAAACTCGATGTGGAATATTTGTAAACAAACCAAGACAAAAAATACTTGCTCGACATCAAGTTTAAGAATTAAAGGCATGATCTCAAATAAACAAGTATTGTTAATTGTAGGTGGCAACAGAGTGAATCTTAAGTTAGGTATGGACAGTTTGTTTACAAACATTATACCTACATCCAATGTTGCTGAAATATAGCTATAAAGTTCAGTTCAGTTCATTTATTCAAAAACAATTTACATTGTGTATGAATTTAGGTACAATTATATAATTTTAACATTGACTAAAGAATACAAAAAAAACAAAATAATAATTAATAGCATGCAATTATAATAAAGATAATCCAATTCTTATTTCTTATTTATTTATTTCTAACATAATATTACTTTCGTCTGATAAACTCGTCAATTGTATAAAAACACCCCTTCAGCAAAAGTTTTCTTAACTTATTCTTGAAAATATTTGGATTGTCAATTGCTTTAATTTCAGTAGGAAGGACATTAAATAATTTGACTGCCTGATACCTACTGGCATGCTTTGCTACTTTAAGCCTCGGATAAACCCCGAGGTCTAGGTCTTTTCTTCGTGTCATGAGTCTTTTTGTTCTCTTCTCTGCAGTTTCATATTTGAGAGGGTTTCGTACAATGTCCATCAGGACAACTAATATGTATAAGCTGGGCAGGGTGAGAATTTCTAGCTTATTGAAATACTCTTTGCATGATTCCCAAGGAGGGATGCGCACAATAGTGCGAATAGCTCGTTTTTGTATGACGAAAGCCCGATTTATATTATACAAGTAGCTATTACCCCAAAAACGTATACTGTATCTCAGTTTGGACTCTACTAGAGCATAGTAAACCGTTTTTAATTGCTCTAGGCTTATTTCATCCCTCAGACTTCGCAGCGCATAACATGCGGAGCTTTTTGTGCTTTTGATGGCTCCCAGCTCGGTTTTCCAATAGAGGAAGTGGTCAATGTGGACTCCCAGGAATTTTACATAGCTCACAAATTTTATCTTATCACCGTAGTTGGTCAATGTCATGTCAATAGTTTCATTCTTATTTGCAGTTGTTCTAAATAATATACCATTAGTTTTAGTCATATTCAGTCTTAAATTGTTTACTGAAAACCATTTATTAAAGGCCTCCAGTGTAATATTTATTTTAAATGTCAATTCTTCTAAATTTATGGCTGAGATAATAGCATTTGTATCATCTGCGTAAACTACTACACTAATACCTGGGACAGCTTTATTCATAAAATTAATTAATATATAAACAAGGAATACTTACAGGAACTTCGTCATCTGGAAACTTTTCCGGTAATGTCAGAGTAAATCTGAACACTCCACCTTCGTAAAATCCTGATCGCACAAATATAACACCATACCACACTGCAATAACAAAAATAATTTCAGCAATGCTAAGGTCATTTCCTTGTGAGAGCGAGAGAGAGAGGGGAACTTTCAGAAAGTTAAAAGATTTTATAACTTACAAAATGAATTTTCATATGATGGTATCACATAGATTCCCTCCAAGTTTTCCGTTTGTAACATTCGACTGTAAATGCAAAAACAAAATTAGCAGTGTATTACGATAATCCTCACCAAAGACCACATATAATACTTAGAAAAGTTGAAACTCAGAAACTTACTATTCTGCCATAATGAGATACTCTTGGTGGTACATGGCATACAGCTCTCTTGATTCTTTAGAGTTGTCGCAGTTTTCTTCACTCATTTTGATATTCTAATGTTAATCCAAATAATCTTACATATTCCCGTAAAATTATTGTGAATATTCTGAAAAAGAAACAGAAAAACAACAAAGCCCTTCTTCTTTTAAGCTTTGGCTCTGCACAAAGCTCATACCAGCTGGTTTTGTTTGACAGATTTCCAAACAAACTCAACTTCTTTTAGGGCGCCGTTTGGTTATCGCTACGACTCTGCTAGTGTCATATGGATTGTATGTCAATGTCAATCAAGTCTACAGTGAAGCAAGTATGGAAGCAAGCAAGCAAGCAAATTGATTGAATGAACACTGAATGGTTTGCTGCAATTACAATTTGTTAGTGTTTTTGCCACAAGATGGCAGTAAGCCAAATTGATGAATCTACTCGACAATAGATGGCGCTTTATTTGCATGATCAACAACAAAATATTATCTACAGAAAAAAACTCAATCATCTAGGTCGTCGAGGACAACAGGTAGTAGTCAATATTATCACATACATAATTTTATTCTTTTGAATAAACTGTTGATTGGGAGGACGATGGCAGCGGCCGCCGCCGCCGCCCGCACAGGGGTGGGTTAGATGAGCACCTGATGATCTCGGGATAAGCGGCAGCAGCTCAGCGCACGCTCTCAATTAGCTGGGATTATCCCACACGTGTCGCAGGATTATTTCTTTAATACCTTTCGCTCTATTGGAGTACCACTGAAGACAGGCATTCTAGTATAATTTAATTATATGTAAATGTAGTACATCACTATTTTCTCATTTTATTTCTGGTCTACATACCTATCGACTTAGGCATTACGTCTTATTTCATTACGTTTACTTACATGTTTAATAAGCACACTAAATACTTACCAATATAATTAAATTATCATTTCATCAAACGCCATGGGTAGAAAACCTAACGAACGTTGCAAGACGGAAAAATCTATGTTCTTTTTATTATAAACAAATAGTTTATTAATGTTTAATGTACGCTGTGTCTATAACGAGCTTTATGACAGCCGTTTTCTTCGTAGAAAACAGACGTTAATTCGAGGAAACATATGGAAGTAATGGCGCTACTCGGTTTCAAAGTGCCGCTCGCTGCTTAGCTCATAAAACTGAATACATTTGATGTATGCAGTCGAGTTAGTCGCCCCTGTATAAACAAACAGCTTTATTATGTAGATAGTAAATGAGAGACGTTTACGTTTGGATTTAGGCCCGAGTCGGAATCGTAAGGTTGTGTTAATTTCATATTTGTGACCGTTTTTCAATGAAAATTGAATAAATAGGTGGTACTTACCTATTTAAGACCACGGCGTAATTTAATAATGTGTTATTCGCTTCGCACTGGTATTGATAGACCGGTATGGATTAGTTGAGCTACCTGTAGATTGTTTAATAGTCTGCAGTTGTAAATACTAGTTCTAATTTGTTTCTATTATTTGATTGTAATTTTCTTAGCTTTAAATAATTTAATTTAAATTTAATAATGTGATATGGATGGATTGAAATAAATGAATACTAGAATTTAGAGGAAGAATTTAGAACCTAGGTCATGTACCTAGTGATTAATTCATTGATAACTCAGCATTCACATAAACTTTTTATTCTCTGACTCTACGAGGAATGACAGCTCTAGAAAGACCTTCCTACCTACTATTTTGAAACATAAATTAGAGTGATTTAATTTCTCAATTACTTTCTTTGTTTTTTCAATTTTCTTATTAAATTTTTGTTTGCTTGTTGGACCTTCAACCACTTTTATGACCTACTGTTACATATGTAGGTAGGATTACCCAAACTCAAAAGTTGTTGAACCAATAATAGAAGCAATAGGTACAGAATGTTCCATATTGTACCTATATCGACGATCAAACGAAAAGGGGAGGTGAATTGAAATGAAATGTTTTTCATTTCGTTTACAAAGTCCCTACATGATTATCTTATATAATATTTTGGAGCCTTAGAATAAGAAGATATTAAGAATTACATTAACCAGAATTTTCCAAAAACGTATTACGATAAAACATTTTGGTCAGTACAAAAAAAAAAGAATAATCAATTGAAAGTTGAGGGTAGATAGATAAAAGCACTATTCAATGAAATGGTTGAGTTGTATTGTTGGAGTGCTCGATGTGTTCTAAGTTTTTTTTATTTTTTAATTATTAATTTTAAGGGACTTTGAGTCATTGGAATGACTAAGTCAGCCGTATTTTAACAAACTACTACTTAAAACTAAATTATATCTAAAACTAAAACTAAACTAAATAATTTACAGCCGCATCACTCAGTGGTGCTGCTAAAATAATTTGGATAACACCAGTATCCCTTAGGTTAACATCGTACAAATCATTAAGATTTGATCTTATAGACTCGCTCCGCTCACACTACAAAAACAGGAAAAGGAGGTGAATCACTAACCTGCATCGATAGATTTTACCACCATGTCTAAATTAGTCTTGTGTAGTTCAGGAATAATGAACTAAAATGAATTAGTTCCGACCAGTGAACTAGTAAGAACGATTCAGCTCAACTAGTTCCTTGTAGTTCACTTGCTCTTCAGTCACGAAATCTCGAAACCACTGAAAAGTTGGCGTCTGAATCACTATTTTCTATGGCATAAAGTTTAAAATCCAATAACAAGAATAAAAAGAACTGTTTGAGAATGCATTTCGATTACTCGTTCCTTAGTACAATGTTTCTTTTAGTTCACTGTTACATTCCGTGATTCCGTGTCAGACGGAACTAGAAGACAAGGGAATAATTAAGGGAGAACAGAGATAGACAGCGCATAATCCCCGGTAGTAAAAGAGACGGAGGGGTAATGAATGAGAAACTTTATTTGTTTGTCAAATTGCCCTGTTAGTATTTTATGTTTGCAACTTTTGTAAGTGTAATATGTATGTACCTACTTGTATAATTTTTGTTACGAGCAAGGAAGGAGCATTGCATTTCGATATTTCGTCGGTAAATGGATATTTCGTCCGTTTTCGTGTATGTTTTGGTGAAATAATATTATAATTAATATTCAGTAAAAGTAAATAGTATCCAATCTAGTTTCTGACACAAATCAATCGATTGCGTATTTTGAAGCATTAAAATAGGACCCCTTTTGTGATTAAAACGACCTTAGTGAGATTGTACTAGGACAGAGCGATCTCTTTACTAACCGAGCAAGAACAAGCCTACTAAATGTTTTACCAGCTCGTAAGTAGGTTGGTAATCCCCATTTATAAAGGAAACCTTTGCTCATACAAACCAGAATTTCGTAAACAATACTCAAAAAGTTGATTCCAACGAGAACAACATTTTCTTATAAAAATCTCACAAATGTGAACAAAATCGCTTCTCACTTCATAATACCCAAATAAAAGGCTGAACATCGTAAAAGTACATTTCTTGCTTGTCAAATCGATGCAGGTCTCGGAAGGCAAAGGGTCTAAATTTTCGAAGATCCATGTTGATGACCCACCTCCGCACTTTGTCCTCGACGCCTGGAACACCCTGTATGACTATGAAAGACCTCTTGTAAGATTATAGTGCCACAGTAATTAAACCTAACGATCTTCCGAATAAACCCTTAATGTAGAAAAACAGGTAAATTTTGAATGGTAGGTTACGAGAGATATGAACTTACAAGTCTCATATTCCTCCTTGCTGTGCAGTTAGGTTGGTTTGATATCCAAGTTGACGGAGGAAGCCGCACGCATGCGCCTGATGCACTCGACTGTGACACGAGCGAGACGGCTCATATGTCTTGAAGAAGCCTTAGGACTACGAGATGGACTGCTTAACATACTACCTATCTGCTTGCCTACCTTTCATTACAGTTCACCTACTTTCTATCCATGACGCTTCACAACTAGGCAAAGTAGTACCTAAATAGATCTTAATGTTTGGAAAAACGTTTCTTAGATAAGTTTCTAATAAATTCTATTGTTGGAAATATGTACATACCCGCTGTCTAACTTCAAAACCAAAATAAACAGTCCAGTTGAGAAGCTTCCAGCCAAGGTTCAAGAGTAGGCAGTTATGCCTACTCTTGAACCTTTGTCTAGTTTATGTTGCTAGTGCAGGTACCTACCTACTTAGGTGGGTATATGTATGTAGGTATATGAAGGTAGTTGTAGGACCTCAACGTAGAAATCATGCGTTCGTTCCCACGCTCCGTGCGGATTACACGAAATGCCCTTTTGGTGCTTCGCTCCTACACTGACCCGGACTTTTTGCGCAAAAAGAATGCTCCGATAAATCACAGGTTCATTGTGTACAAGATCCTGGATAGCCTTCTCCGATTTAACCATTGTAAGTTTTTGTGGCATCCATCAGATCATGTCCAATAAAGATACCTGCTCAATTTTGACCGTCAAGGTGCCGTGCCTCTAAATAAAATGAGATAACATCGCTCTGCATCGCATGTCATCGTTTATCCCCAGTTCCGCATACAAATACTTACATAAATCCTCGATAGTGATATGATAACAGTTAGGCGAAATATGTTTTTGCTGTGCTTTGTTTGCGAAGGTAGCAGTTTCCTCGTATCACACAGGTCTGTAGGCTGTTGATAAAATAAAATACCTAGTTAAATTGATTACTCTTGGGTCTCCTATTTCTGCAAGATGTATAGCTGTTCGCCTAGTCTCATTCACGACAACCCTTCAAAGTTAAAAAGAACAATGGCGCAATCAACACATCACTTTCTTCTTCAATGCTCTGTTACACACCTTCCAAGGGTCGAACTATTTACAAATAATTTGTGCTTATAAAATTTACAACGCCATTTAAAAAGCAGTAATCATCGTCATGTCCAGTGAGCATGAATTGGAACGTTTCCTTTCGGGTAAATTGCGTATAATGAGGGCGCGAGAGGCGGAGGGCACAGGTGCGCCGCGCGTGCGTCCAACAGCTGAGCTGTGCTTGTGAAGGGAATTGGTACCTATAAGTAGGCACCGAGCGTTTGGAACGAGCGTTCTGAAAATTAACCCTTCCATAACCTTTTTTATTATATAATATTATATAATTACCTTCACTCTAATCAAATCACACTAATAATATTATAAATCGAAATTTTGGATGTATGGAGGATGTTTGTTACCTCTTCACGCCAAAACTACTGAACGTATCGGGCTTAAATTTTGCATAATGGTAATTCTAGGCCTGGAACTTTTAATCCATAAATCAGTATCCATGGGATAAAAATAGAACAGACAGACAGAAACTGGTATTATAAATACGAAAGTTTGGATGGATGGATGTTACATACTTCACGCTAAAAATACTGAACGGATCGGGCTAAAATTTTGCAAAGACTTAAGTTATGAGTCTAGATCTGGATAGACGGGCTAGTTTTTATCCCATATCTTAATATATAAAAGAACAAGCGATTTTCTCAATGATAACGCCCAGCCCAAACCACTGAAGCTGAAATTTGGTGGGTACCTTTTACTACATAGGTTTCAGAAGGAATTTCCAAAAGGGGGGTTGAAGTTTTTATGGTGCTGTAACTCTTTAATCAGTGGTTGCTTGAAACTTACAGAAAATACTAAAAATATAAAACTATTAAACACGTGTTTCAGGATTTTTTAAAATATTCCACAAAATGGAGTAAAACGGGTTATTAAAGTTTGAGATTCGTAGTTTGGCTTCGAATTTAAAAGTCTGTAACTTTTTAGTGTAAACGCTATTGACCTGAGGCTTTTTGACTTTGAGTTTTTGTCCTGGTAAAATACCCACGGGAGTTTTACGGGAAAAAGACCATTTTATCCCCTTATAAATGTGAAATTCGTCGCGTTAAATTCGCGGATATCTACGTAAAATGGTTAAACTTTAAACATTGCCATGGAAACAACGTCTGCGATGCTAAGGGCAGAAACTAGTGCAAATGTGATCTACAGCACAGCAAAGTTCCAAGTATTGAATTAAAGCCTTGAGAAGATATGAGGATTTTAGTTAGGTAATTACAGTAAGTACGAGAAAAACCACACGTGGAAAAAAACATTCAAAAGGTTAGTGAAGAAGAGGTACTGGCCACTATTTCAAACATATTCGTCGATCATTTTTGATCTAGTTTCACCTGTTTTAGGATAGCAGTAATTTGGGGGACCCCCTGTATAACAAGGCACCATAATTTAATCAACAAGAAAAGTGTACTGCGCATGTCTTTTTACGTCGATCGAACCGTAACTGAAGTAGTAGGTACAAACAATAAGGCCTAGAGTTTGCCGATAGGTTCGCAAGCTTAAAAGTGTTTCAGCTAAGATTAAAACCGTAGGATGGGAATAGTTCAATATTTGCTCAAAACATGGAAGATCATATCTACATGCATTGTCCTTCTATGGATAGCGGGAGTTACGTTATAAATAAGTAAATAAATAATGCTGGACAATTCACACAGCATTATCTAGCCCCAAGCTATGCAGAGCTTGTGTTATCAATACATACTTATGTACCTAGTACCTACATCTTAGTTCACTAGTACCTACCTAATAATAGTGCCTTCACGACGACGACCGATGTGGCGCGGTGGGCGAAGGTCCGCCTGCGACGCAGGAGGTTGCGGGTTCCATTCCCGCCTTGGGACCAATGTTTGTACGATCTGCAAATATTTGTCTCGGGTGTTCTGGGTATCTTCTATGTATAATAAAAAGTATCTATGTAATATATTGTATTATGTATATCATTCATCTAGTACCCATAACACAAGCTCTGCTAAAATTGGGGCTAGCTAGATGATGTTGTGTGGATTGTCCAACATTATTTATTTATTTATTATTTATTCACTCCCCACCAAACGTACAAGTAGGGTCCTCATGTGACAGTGAAATTGTCTACATTTAATTTTACAAGCGTGATATTGACGAGGGATGGTTCCCCCTTTTCATTCGCTCCAGTGCACAACATCGAAACCTTTTCAATATCCTCAAATAATAATAATATGGCGTGTGTTAAAAACGATGAACCGACTTCAAATTCTCTTACTTTTACACTATTTTAAAATTTTGGGGGATAAATCGTCGTATCCAGCGAATAAGGTTACAGTCGCCAGGATGACCTTTTATTTTTATTGCATTTTTGGAATCTCCATTATCATTTACACCATACCAGTTCGAAAAAGTAAATAAATAATGAATTTAAAAAAGTTATTAAAGTTTTAAAATTTGGTTACAATTGCACTGATGGATTTAGTCCGACGAATAAGATAACGAATAGCTTTAGCACTTTTTTTCATGTGCAAAACGCAACCGACATCGATATTTCCCGGCTAATAAGGTTACACTCTCCAACATTAGGTAATAATGTACCGAGCGGGCGCGGATGACCGCTGTGCTTAAAAAGAGTAGGTATCTCTAGTGCCACAAGGAAATGAAACAGAAACCGAGCTTTTATCAATCATCATCGGAACTTGATTTGGTAAGTATTTTTTTTATAGTAGGTAATATTTTAGGTACTAGGTTTATTATATTTGTTACATTTACCTACCCCAAAGGTACTAATACTCGGTTCTACGTCCGTCCGTCCTTCCGCTATAGGTATCTACAAACTTGATTTGTATGATACAGCCCTTTGCCAGACGGTACAGCGGTGTATCATACAAATTGTGTAGATCGATCGATATTTCCATGGCCGTCATAACAACAAAAGTTCATCTAAATTGGTTAAAAACTGAAAGTTACTAACAGACAGACAGAGAGTTATATTCGCATTTATAGTATTAGTCTGAACTAGAGAGGTAACGAATGTAAATATTTAACATTCGCGAACGCGAACGAATTCTTTACTTTATATAAAAAAGCTTTGAAATATTTATTATAATTTCGTAAACTATGAAAAACTCACATAAATTGGAACTATACGTTATAAGTATTTTCATATAATTCAGCATAAAACTTGGAGAATCTATTAAACAGGTTATTAACATTATAGTAATTTTAAGATATTAAGTCAGTTGTTCCGTGATCATGGCGCATAAAACTGTGTCGAAATATTGGAAGATTTTTACCTCAAATTATGGTAAATATCCCGTTCTGAATGACTTTAAGATAATTCAGTGCAGTTACTAATAAATAGAAAGTTTTATTTGCCCTTAACCATTTGCATTACATTCGCGTCCATTCTTGCGAATGCGAATGCCAGTATTGAAAATCTTGCGAATTTTCGCAAATTTGAATGCGTTATCTAGTATAGATTAATGGGTTTATCTATTAGATTATTGTCACAATAGAGTGATAGAGTCTCTGCATAGTGTATTTATTTTCCACACTGTCGTTTAGCCGTGAAGGCCATTAATTTAAATTTTGTTGCTAATTTCTTGTGACCTATTTTGTATTCATACAAGCTGTGGGACTTCCTTAAAAATTCATAAATTAATTATTAAAAATAATAATTAATAAATTATTAATAATAATTAATTATCTGCAGATATTTGGCCAAGGTGTTCTGGTTATTTTCTATGTACATATTATAAAAAAATCAACGATTTAATAAAATAACATCCATACATCCATAGAGACGTAACGAATATTCGCAAGAAAGCACGCAAATGTTATGCGAATGTTTAAGGGTAAATATAACATAATATTCATTAGTGCACTATTAAAATCATTTAAAACGGGTTATTTACCATAATTTGAGTTATGAGTTTTCCAATATTTCGACACAATTTCATGCGCCATGATCACGGAATAAATGACTTTAGTGTTAATTAATAACCTGTTTAAAAGTTTTATACTGAATTACCTTGTTATACATGAAAGGAATTATAACGTATAATTCCAATTTATTTATTTGAATCAAACATTCAGAATACCTAGCTAGGTTGAGTTTTGCATAATTTACGAAATCAACTCTACTTTTCGTAGTATGTCAGCAATCCAACAAGTTCATACGAACTCCCTTTTAGCTTTCAAATAATTTTTAGCAATTTGTTGCATTTAAGCAGTACCTACAACTTTGAAAATTCAGCGATAGTATTTGTACAAACATTTGTCTCGACTTCTCGAGGCGGGAATCAAACCCGCGTTCTGCGTCGCTGGCGGATCTTCGCCCGCTACGCCTTAAAGGTCGTAGATTAGGTACTGGGCAAGCTAAATCCATCTAATATCGTCTCAGGGTAGTAAAACATCCCGTGCAGCATGAGTAAACAGTATCTGACTCTAATTATCAAGGTACCAAACGAAATTCTTAAGGGAAAGTAAAATATAATGTTTTTATTTTTGTAATTGTCCCTTATATTTCGTCGAATAAGTTTACAAAGGCGTTTGTTACCATCTTAGTTGAGGTCGTGAAGCGAAATCTCCGTGGAATAACATCACAAAGGCGCTTAGAATAGCATCGATTTGAAATTTGCACGCGGAACTCCGTGGAAAAACGTCACAAAGGCGCTTAGAACAGCGTCGATTAGAAACTTGCACGCGGAATAAGGTGGTAAGGGACAAAAACTAGGGAAAACCGTTTATTTTATTTATGAAACCTACATGATAATTTACCTAAAATATGATAAAAAGTTTTAGAAAAAAAATCATACTCGCGTAATGGAAACTTTTCGAAATAATAAGAAAAAACCGTCTCCTGTAAAGTTGGTGTTTTGCAACTGCTATTCGTAGGATACGACGAAATACTAATCCCCTGGGGACCCCTTCGGGATCTTTTTCTATACAATAGTGAAAGAATTTTCAAAATCGGTCCATAATTGGCGGAGATATCGCGTAACATAAATACATACGTAAAAAAAAACATACAGACGAATTGATTCTTTTCCTCCTCTTTTTGAAGTCGTTTAAAAATTAAAAAGTCTTGTTTCTTTCAACTAAATTAATATAAGACTACTGAATTCTACCCGTGTGGTTTCGCGTTGTTTTAGGGATAAGGAAACTTTTAGGATGGGTTATTCCAAGTCAGCAAATATTCCACCATTGTTCTATAGAAAATTGGAAACGTTATAATGTTATTTTTATTTCTATCGGGAATGAGAACTGATTTATGAGATAAACTATAGGCTGTATTATTCCAGGTCTAGATCTACCTAAATCTATGCGAAATTTCAGTCCGATTTGTTGAGAAGGTAAGGTATAGTTTTGGCATGAACAAGTAAGAAAATGCGTACACCATTCCAACTGTCGTATTTTTTAAATAGTTGTGTGATTATGTCTGATGTAAGATCTGCAGATATTTGTTCCGGGTATTTTCGATGTATATTTAATTTAAAAATTAAGCAATGTCTTGTATTAGGTAAGTATTTGCCTAGTAGCGTAACTCAAGGTCTGCTTAGCTTGGGGCGGGATGATGCTGCGTGAATTGTCCAGCATTATTTATTTATTATTATAATAATCTTTTGTGCCATTCTCAAAAGTCAACGGGAAATATTAGCGCGTTGAAATCTTTTCCTTTATTCTTTAGTTGGCGTAGCAGTGCTACAAATTTCGTAGCATCTATTCCTGTACACACATCACCGTAACAGTCACTCTTAAGTTTGTCATATAGTTTAGTGAAAAATTGTCCAATTCTGTCCGCACCGTTCAAAATACATATGTATCTAAAAGGAATTTAATATATGTATGTAATAAAACAAAATACAAAATGACCAATGAGATTGATTTTTTTTTATAAATGTAAAGCTCCAATTGTTTCGCAAGGTGCTTTACAAAAATGGGTTTTTTGGGGTTTTATTATTAGGTAAGTACTGTATTGAATCTGATAATAATTACGAAAATAATTATATTTTAAAGGAAAGATAAGATATTGAAGTACTAATTTTTGTGTTTTTGTATTTATTTGGTGTTTGTTCTCTGCTTCCTTTGAGGGCTAAAAGTTTTCACCCTCACAGTAGAAAATACATAAAATGAACACGAGGTTTAAAACCTTTAAAATAACTTAACTTTATATTAATTATTAAACTACACAGAATATTGTAAAATGAAATATTTTATCGTGTAGATCAGATATTGGTCATATTTTGTGATCTGTTTCATTACTTATACATATTAGATTCGTTTTAGTGAAATCTTTAAAGCGGTGAGGACAGTTCTGGACCTTTCAAAGTAATGGTTGAATAAAAGTCATAAATGATAAAAAGAGGTAAACATTTATTTACATTACTATCACAATTGATAATTTCGTCACATAAAAAAATCAAACTTAAAATTAAATAACAGATAAGTGAGTATTATTATTATAGAACTTATTGGACTTATTTTGCACGTAAGAAAACTAACTAAAACTAACTCAGACCTATCGAATTTCGATTCAATTTTGTATACCGACTTACATTGTAATCTAAATCTAGACCTAAGCACATCAATTCAAATATAAATTTCAGTAAAAGGTTTTTTTCTCCGCCAAGTAATTACAAAAAATACCAACTACCTACTTATACTAACATAAGATTGCAATATTGAAAGAATATGTCTTCATTCATATCTACTCGTGACGATGACTAAAGATTCAAACCTTTTGGTACTTGTTTTTACAGATTTTTTTTATTATTAATGTCTACGCAAGTACACGAACAAGTCGGATACGGAAAGGTAAGTAAATGATGACATGAACAATATGAATGAAAGAGAATAATCCAGACAATAAATACCGTATTTATATTAAAAATAATGTATTTTTGGTAGGAGTTTGTAGTGGAGCCATATTTGTTAGCATGAAACAGCGCTGTTTCATAATTTCTGCGTAAAATATTTTTTCTCTAAATATAGAATCCTTAGTGTGGTTCATGCTCACAGATATGGTTTATAAAAACCTCGGCGATTACATAATACTACTATTAGATACAATTTCCCTCACTGTAGGTATAATGTTATTCTATTTATTTTCAAGTCATGCATATTCAGAATGCTTTTTGAAAACTTTTTTATTATTTTATCGCTATTGAGTAAATCTGTGAGTAAAACGTATACAACAAATACCTACGGAGGTACTCCTCCATTAATAAAAATAAAATGTATTTTTAAGAGTTAGAAGTACCTATTGATCTTGAGTTTCAAAGATGAGCTTGGGGATATATACGAGTAAGTACCGACTCAGTAGTATGTGTATCTTATTGTTCAATCTAAAGTGATGCTACGCCCAAGGAACCAACCAGAGGTGGCAGCAGTTTCTTTCTATTTTTAACACCTTCACTGCGATTACCAATCCACCTGCCAAGCGTGGTGATTATAGAAACTCTACTTGTTTGGGGGGGCATGCTCAACAGTGGAAGTGTGCCTTGGTGAGGATACTATGCCATACGAGATGTAAGAACGTACGCGAATGTTACGGATGTAGAGGGACCTCCTATGAGATGAGAGCTCCTTGTGAATGAGGTTTGATGTGCGTGGGGTGCGAGGGGTGGGGGTGCGCAGGGTGCGCGGTATGCTGCGCCTGGCGCGGCTGGTGGCACCTCTGCGCGTGCACATGAGAATGCGCGCCGTGCTCACGGTACGCACGCTGTTTGTCCTCGAAATCCCGCAATCGTTGGTTGTACCTCTCGATCTGATCGCGCAACGCTGCGTCTTCGATCGCCGCGCGTTCCTCATCCAGCTCCAAGCATCCGGCACCGTCCAACCGCTCCAGGTCAATCCATCCGCGCCATCTCACGCACACGCCGTTCATTATGAACCGGGACACTATGTGGACCTGTCGACAAAAAATAATCATTCAAAAAATGGCCTCGCAAAAAAAGAAGAGCGCTCTCGCAGTAGGTGGTAAGGGTTTAGAACTTTGAGATGACATGTGGCACGGAAGTAATCTTTCAAGCAGGTAGACGAATATTTGGAGCGTTTTGTAATTAATTTATTTAATGAAGGGCTAGTGTTTTCTGGAACGAAGGTTGATTCGAGTAATTTCGGCGGTAATGAGCTGGTGGCAGAAACAGAAAGGGCGACAGGCGGCGGACGAGGCTCCAGACGGATCGCGTGCTGCTTTGTTCCGGCATCCGCTTCAAACAAACCTTTAATTGTGCCAGACACTCGCTTGGAACATGCAATTTTACTAATAATCATCCTTTTAAACCACAATTCTTCGCTTGCCGTATGTTTCGAAGGACTTTGCCCAAAGGAATTTAACATTTTAAGGTTTCGAAGTCAAACAAGGAATGAAATCGACATGTGTTGGTGAGTACATACACTTGCAGAGGACCTAACAGGGAAGGTAACTTTCGAAGAAATACATGAAAAATTATGAGAAGAGAGAAAGGAGAGAAAAATCATTAGGTGCCTAGAACATGGCAATAATTGTTATGAATTTGTTTAACGAATCTATCCGACTTAGAAACGACTCACGGTATCAATTAATGGTGTAGCTTCTGTATCGTACGTAGAGAGATATCATAAATCCAATTAGTTGCTGGAGAGGGGCAGAGGGAGCCGGCGGCCATGATGCAGGGCGGCGACGTGGCGCGACGCCCTCCAATCCTGGGCGCTTTCCCGCTATCGATTTCAGGGGAAATGTTTTTCTCCCTTTTCCAAAATGGATTCCGCGAGAATTGCTTCGAATTTTTCGCTAGCAGGAGCACACTGTCATTATCAGGGTTATTCCATGGGGAGCATAGGAAGAAATTGAAGATGGTTCTAGTTTTTAGACCCCAACGCAAGAGAGTGTTGTCTATTGATAGATGCTCATAGCTCTAACGTTATCCGATTGGGTATTTCTAAAAAGAGCTGTCGTTAGAAAATATCTCCAGTTTTCTTTTTGTAGATGATGCAACCCAATGTCGCTATGTTATTTTATTACCAACACCAATGTTGGCAAACATAATAACATAAACGCCTTCCATAGCTGAGTGTACAGACCGTTCACCGTAAGTTGTCCCCTGACGTGATGTTGGAACTATGGCAGGCAGGGGACATCTTATAGTGAACGGTCTGTATAGTACGGGCAAAGAATACTATTATAGTATACCTTACTTTCTAAGAGAAGGTAAGATATTAATACTTTTACGGATTAGTATCTACTTTATTCAGTATCTACTACGAGCGTGCAGTGCAAGGACCAAGCGACAATTTGAAATACATATTTTGAACCGAGGTCTACCATTTTCAGCAGTTAGGTACAATGACTTTGATCAAATAAAATTAATTTCAAATTCGTTTAGGCAGTTGCTTGTTGAATCGTAATAAAACATCGTTACAAGACGAGCACTCGAGCGCACTCGAACGTATTGTTAAATGAACCGAGTGTAAATAAATACATATAAGTATTCATACGGCAACGCAGCGGGCGGCTTGCCTTCTGCAGAGGGGCTGGATTCAATAACCCGACAGCCAAATGGGTTCTATTGGATATGCTATAGCCAGTTGAAGAATTAATTTTCACGACACGACTCTGGATTTACAAGATAGAATTTGAGATAGAATTAATTAATTTGCTTGTAAAATTTTGAAAGTTTGCAGCTTCAATCGAAAGATAAAGTTCATAGATTACCCTGACGGATAAAAAAAAACTGAATTCAAATGCATATACTTTATAATAAAGTACAGTCTTTATGAGTGGGACATGGTATAACAACCACGGAGAATTGAGAAACTAACCAACTGTTTTAACATTTGCAGCAAATTTAAGCGTTTGTTAATACGGGACAATATTATCCTGGTCCGGTAGAAAAAATGTCATGGCACGATGGACTTCTTCTTATAGGTGGTGCGACGTTTTTTGTACCTCAACTGACCCTTTACCGATAACCTTTGAGGAGTAAAGGTTCTTGGGTGGACACCGCGATGCAATGCGAAACGGAATCTGGTAAGACCTCGATAGACCGACGAAATGATAGCGGTCGCAGGGAGTCGATGGATGGAGGCGGCTCAGGACCGCTATTCGTGACGTCGTTTGGGGAGGCCTATGTACAGCAGTGGAGCAAGCGTATAAGGGCTTGATGATGAACTGACCCTTGCCATTTTATGTTATTCTTGACAATCGTAAAACTAATATTGTGCGTACAATCAGTATTTCATGAGTCAGATTAATATATTTATGAATGTTAATCCACAACAAATCTGTGGCGTTTAGTATAAACATGATAAGTCCAAAAACCGTTATTTACAGGGCGCGCATTAGAAGTTTAAAAATTTCGTAACTTAAAGGAAAAGACGCAATCATTACAACAAAAAAAAACATTATATATATCATTACAATAAAAAAATACTGTCTTTTCCTTTTAGTAACGAAATTTTAAACTTCAAATGCGCGCCCTGTACATAACGGTTTTTGGACTTATCATACTGATACCAAACGCCACAGAAATATTCCCTGGACATTTGACACAAACAACAAGGAAACACAACTAAGTGACTCATACATTAATGCATCATCATGTCTCTATCCAGCAACCAAATAAAATGATCAGGCATTAGTTCAACCGACTAATGTTCAGTTGAAAAAAATGTCATTCTTTGTACGCATACATTAAGCATAAAGCGTGACCAACGCGTTATACGTGGTGTTACTCCTTTATGTTGTTCCATTAGGTTGCCAGTTATTTATGTCTTCATTTGCGTTATGAAAATGGGCCGGATGCATTGCGATGATGACGGATCTCGTCAACATCGATTGCTTTGCTAATGCCGCGCCGCCGCCGCCGACTACGACAGCGGGGCGTCAAAGGCGTCGACAATTAATAAATTTAACGTTGCGTTATCTTTCTTACAGAATCGGAATCATAAAAATAGTCACTGATAAATATATAATAAATGTCAAAGTTTGTAAGTATGGATGTTTATTCCTCTTTCACGCAAAAACTACTGAACTCATTGGGCTGTTTTGTATGGGTATAGTTTGGGACCTGGAATAAGATACATATGTATATAGATTATTTTTATCCCGATAAAACGCGGGCGAAGGCGCGGGCAGCAGCTTTTAGTCAATAATTTTACCACGACTTTGACGTTTGACTATGTAGTTCTAGTTTGTTTTGTTTGTTTTCCTGGCAACACAATACAAAAATTATTTATTGTACACCAAAAACCAACATCACAGGGAGATGTTACATAGGACAAGTAAAATGGGCGGCCTTATCGCTTAGAAGTGATCTCAATAATGGCTTATTTCGGGGTAAATATTGTATGTAATACTGTGAATTGAATAGAAACAAAGCAAAGGATTTTCGAACGTGTTATTTTACTGACCCAATTTCACAAATAGTTCTTGCTAGATAAGGATTTCAAAGCTAATAAAAGAATGTAGGTACATACCTCCTATCCTACTAATATTATAAATGTCAAAGTTTGTATGGATGGATATTTGTTAATCTTTCACACAAAAACTACTAAACAGATTAGGCTGAAATTTGGTATGGGTATGGTTTGGGACCTGGAATAACATATAGGCTATTTTTATCCCGATAAAAAGCGGGCGAAGGCGCGCGTATACCATACTACTGTCAGCTTATCAATAATTCCTTGTGTTTTGTTTATTCCTCGTGTTGTGTTTTGTTTTTCTTATCAATTATTCCTTGTGTTTTTTTGTTCCAGAGTTCGCTTTTAATTTAAAAGGAAAATTGGAAACAATGTAGTTACTCGTATAAGGAAAACTTTGTCATGATATCCAGAAGGTAACTGAACCTAGTTAGAATATTAAAAAACAAAAATATTTTCTTTATAATGACAATACCATTTTTTGGAAACCAATTAAGCTTGGTGATCTAATTAATGGTGTTTACAATGTTGTGCAATAATATTTGTGGCCAAATTCAAACAGAAAACTGATACATAACTTGCTACAAAAACCTCACTATCCTACCTTACTTTTAAGGCGCATAGTGATGTGGCACTAGCGCCACTCTTTATTTTTCTTGAATTATCGTATGAAACAGAATTACCAAAAGTTCTCGACGCCAATGTATAAGCTATTTTTTAATACCACTGTAATAGTTCCATACATCCATACTCGCAAACTTTGTATGTAGTATATTATAGATATTACTCGCCATTATTGATCCTATAGTAACCTCTAGATTAGAATAGAAACTAAGCCATGTGTAGAAGTTTTTCAACATATTACGACATAAAAGGCAAGCCATGACAAGGCATGACCGGGGCGAATGACATAAACATGGAGAAGCCTTATGCCCAGCAGTTAACCCACTACTGGGATAATGTTTGTATAGGTAATGTTTGTTGATGATGGTCCTCACCTTGCCAGTTTCCTTCTGGAAATCACAGCCGCGGTTGTTGTAAGGGGAGTGGTCGAACACGAGCTGCAGATTGGTGCCGGTGGCTGTGAAGGCGACCTCCGTATGTCCCTCTCGACATCCACTGGTGAATCGCATCTGACGCTCCTCTGGTGGGCGGTCGCGGTACCCAGTGTACCTCACCTGTGGGCAATAATGATAAGCATTTTACACGGAATTTAAACAATGGATGGAGGAACAAAAGAACTTTTGGGTCGGGTTAGGTAGGTGGACTGCACGGCCGTAGTGAGTTTTGAACTGTTTGTTCTTGGAAGATGGTATTGGTATTTGGTGAATACTTATATAAAAAAAAACATTACTCGGCTCAGATAATATTTAAGATATTTTAGGTATGGTATGAATCAATGATACCTCCAAAAAAAAGTATAACATAAAAAAAAAATAACGAAGTAAGCAAGTTATCACTAAAAAAAGAATTTTAGTTTTTTAGTTTTTTCTACACTTCCTTTACCTGTTTCATCGCCTCTCCTATAGCTCTAAGGTTTGCTTAAGAAAACTCTTTTTCAGGGTTAAGCTCGCTTATGTACGAGTACATATCTTATTAGATAGTTGATATATTGTGTTACTGTGTACGATTAAGAATTACAAGAACAAAAATACATAATTCAACAAGGCATAATTGCACAAGCGCAGCGAAATATGTAGGTTGAAATTCGACTTAGAAAACGAATGCTAAAAAAA
Organism: Eupithecia insigniata; assembly: GCA_947859395.1. NCBI lineage: Eukaryota > Metazoa > Arthropoda > Insecta > Lepidoptera > Geometridae > Eupithecia > Eupithecia insigniata. Next base: position 8,383,529 of record OX401996.1, on the reverse strand, counting down.
TGAAATATGATGTTTTACGTAATTTTTTCCTGGGGGTTCTGCGATTTCCTCCAATGAATACAAAATACTTTAACAAATAGGTATTTTTACGTGTTTGAGATCCCTTTGTTTACAAAAAATATCAAGGATTCAAGAACAAAATTTGTGGAATATTCCACTTTAGAGATTTTAATGCAAGAACAGTAACAAAGCACAGTTAAACCATAAATTAAGTACACAGATACTTAACTTTATTATTTTGGTTTTAGAAAAATAAGTAGGTAGGTGACGCTGTCGCAAAGAAATACAGATTGATATAATTATTATTACTCAAGTAAGTGGTATAAAATAGTGGTAAATAATGAAGTGCTTACGCTCCCTAACTCGTAAGCAGTTACTTTGCATAATGTTAATTTAAAATAAATCTCATAACGTTGTTATTATTTTTTGTTTATGTGTGCGTAACGTTATTACAACTGGTCAATTCAATAAGAGAGAGGTAGTCTAATTAATGAAACAACATTTTTCCTGTTAATAATAGCATGTACAGAATGGTTTATGTTCTTATCAATTTGAAACAGGTATTAAATTAGTAGTTAATTTAATAACAATTCTAATTGTGAGGGTAGATCAGTATACAATTGTTAATGTTATTTACCTCACTTTCCCGGCTCAGTCTTTTGAAGAGATCATCTGATTCAAACTTTGCCTTTTGGTCTGGAACAACCCGCGGCATCTTGAAGATAAACCGGGGTTTGGGTTGCTCATAGAGTCCAATCGAGTCAAAGGGAAGCATGCCTGCTAACGACGCGGGGTCACTCATTTTTGCATAACACGATTACTAGAAACGAACAAGGATACTGTCCACCATCACTTATGCACGCAACACACTGAGTCAGCGCTGTCGATGATTCAGGTCGTCGATCGGTCGATCGTTGAGGAGAGCACACGACGCGACCACTTGCCTCAATGACAATCGTCAACTGAATGATGAAACTGACACTCACTTGGGGAGATTTTTCCACCAGGGCGGGGCCGACGCTTGGAGGGGCGCAGGCGGCCAATAGCGGGGCTCATCGCCGCCCCCCGACGCCTTCTCTGCGCGCTTTCGGGAGCTTTCAAGCGAAAAGGGGGTTTGACCCCCCATGAAATGTTTTAAAATAAATACTGTAAACGACAAAAGCGCATGAATGTATAATGATGGGCATTATCATCTTTGACGTCTCGAGTGTTTTATATACATACATGTATCAGAGCTTTTGTTCCTTTGTAACGAGTCAAAATGCACGTTATATACTGTATTTTATAAGGGGGATCATACTCCCAGGATGTGATTTAGAGATTGAAACGTGATATTTTTGTATGCCTTGAAAGCTGCATTTATTGGGCGTATTAAAAGCAAATATAATATTATCCAAAGCATTAACTTGGCTGTAGGGAGCCATGCGCCATTACTGTACAACTGCCGTTATTATTAACAATACTATAGCTAGTAGGTACCTTAGTACCTTGAGTAGGAATAAAAATAATTTCTACATTATATAAAATATTTTTGGATATTTTTTTATTATTTTTTACTCAGTTTGTTTTCTTTTTCATACCTTAGTTTTTAGTAGGTAGGTCATCAATGAATTTACAATGGGTTGTTTTACCTATTTGTTACTGTCTTCCTACATTATATTCATCAAAAAACCGACTGTTTTTACATTGTATTCTAAGAAGTCCCTATAGGACAAAGATCCATCAATCAATTAGTCGATAAGATCGTGGGCATCAATAGAAACATTTCAATTTATCAGCGCGATCCGGCTTAATGTGCTCCTATTTGCAGACAAAAGGCGGAGATGAAATGTATCAAGTGTTTAAAAGTATCAATGACAGATCCTGAAGATAACAGCTTGTAAGTGTTGCTATTGTTGTTAGATTTTGAACGGAAACTTACCTTCGGAAATTGATAGGATGATGGAGAAATTTGCTTCTCGCTGTCTGTCTGTCCCATGTAAGCAGGTATGCTTAGATCTTTAAAACTGCGCAACGGTTTTTGATGCGGTTATTTTAAATAGATAAGAGTCATTCAAGATGAAGGTTATATGTATAATTTAGTATCAGCATTGCACCCGTGTGAAGCCGGGGCGAGTCGCTAGTAGTAAAATAAACATACTTTTTTTTGTGGATTTTTTATCCTATCTACACCATGATGATGTGGGGTATTGTTGGATAGGTCATCCAAATACTGTGGGTTTGCGAATATCATTTTTAGATACAGGTACTCGTTTGCGAAATTTAAGCTTAAAACCATTTTTTTTTTTGCAATTCATGTGGTCGTCCGGCCTGCTCCCATAAAATCCTCCCATTTTATTTCCGAGGGATAAGTATTTACCCCGCAAAACTTAAACAGTTTAAAACTAATGGATTCAATTATTGTAGTTGACTGTCCCGAAGAAGGATTCAAAATATTTGCATTGTTGTACCGATTCCGATGAGATGACTTCTCATAATAGTTAATAGTAGAAAAAGTTTGTTTTTAAATAAATAGTATTTCAAAAGTAAGATTTTTAAAGTACTCATAAAAAACGATAATTTTTCGAACGTGTTATCAACAAAATTGTATCACTTGTCCGTGGGGTAGCGCAGGGGCGCGTGGCGGGTCCTCCTCAATATTCAGTGCACAGATCAAACGCCGCCGCTTACAGACACGTGCACATCACGGCGTATAAAACACGATACGTGATCCAACTGTTATTAAAATATTCGCAAAATTATTAAAGTTTCTGTAACTTGTTGTTTGATACCGAATTTGCAAAAATTATTCGTTAGCATTAAAAAATATTATACAGGCTGTTTGGTATCGGTACCGACATAATTTTTTGAGGAGTCAAGAGGGTTATGTCAAGAGCTACATTTTTCCGGTAAAATCAATGTCCTGAGTGTCACGGTTGCTGAGATAAGATTTTTTTAAGTTTTTTACTCAATCATGACCCTAGCAGGTGGTGGTTAGGTGGTCAAACTAATAGGTAATTAACTTACCTATTAGTTTGACCACCTAATAAATGATTTCTTATGTCATGCATGTAGCATATCGCATATCATTAGAAAGGTAATATATGTATGAAGAACTTTTTAAAAGAAAACTAAATTCGATATGACTTTTTTTATTGAATTTAGATTGATTGTTTTTTTTGTGTTCTTCCAACACGAACTAGGTTCGTTAGTTAACCCGCTTATTCATAATGAATTAGAAGTTATCGCCATTCATAACTTTTACACAGATTTTTGACTATGCATGCTTGTACCTTTTTTGAAGAGAATTGTATCAAGTACCTAATCATTTATTTATAATAAGTATACAGCAAAAGTTAATTTGTGGGTTAACACCCTCAAACAAAAAAGATATGACGATTCAAAGGCGTGAATTTGGTTGATTATCAAAAAAACTAAAAAAAAACATATATTGTCTCAGCAAACACGACACTCAGGACATTGATTCTACCTGAGAAATGTAGCCAATAACACCTCCGACTCTTCAATAAATTATGCCAGTCCCAGTAGCAAGTATCCTGTATGTTTTACAATGTGAACCATTATAGGTACATATCAAAATTATTATTTGTATTATGGCTTCTGTAAAATGTCGACTCTTAATCTTCAAATCTCAAGCCTTTGATCTATCTAGACTAGAAAGAAAAATAGCTTTGTTGATAGAATTACGAACGTAGCAAGTGATGATGGATTTCAAAGTCACAAAAATGAGCTTGTTTCGTGATTTATAAAATATTATTAAACAATTAGGGATGATGAAAGTGACTAAAAATCGCGAATATTAGGTATTTACCGAATTGCACCTGAGCTGAATTATACATAAGAACACTTATTATATTTTTTATTTTAATCGAGATTAATTATTATTTACATCTCCCATGACACGTTGAACACCAATTAGAGAATACTGAGTTGTGACGTCACAATATGATAAGTACTCGTAAAGGCACAGAAATACTATGGTAAAGGCTGACTTTCTTCTCTTGACAATATTATGGTAAGACGGACAGACACCATTAATATTGTAGTTTTGTAGCGTTTTAGAGCGAAATTGAAAACATTCGTTTTTGGGTTCCGTACTTCAAAAGGTAAAAAGGAACCCTTATAGGATCACTTTGTCCGTCTGTAAGTCTGTCCGTCCGTCCATCTGTCAACCCTCTTTTCTCAGGAACGCGTGGAGTTATCGAGTTGAAATTAACATCAAATACCTACTCAGGTCCGTAACCTCTTGGAGCCTCGATATAAATCAAACTTCTAAGTCAACGCAATCAAAACTTACAGTGTACTTAACCGTGTATGCCATTTTTTTTGAAATTTCCATGGGAGTCACATACATACAAAACCTATACGGTACTTCGCGTTGACCTAGAATCATAAAATTTGCCAAGAAGCAAGGTATTATAGCACAACTAAAGGGCAAAATCCGAAAATCGGGAATTTGTAGTTATTTCACAAAAAAAATATATTTGATTCTCACCACCAGGGACCGAAAGCCTATAGAGTACTTCCCGTTAACCTAGAATAATGAAATTTGGCAAGAAACAAGGTCTTATAATTACGGAACCCTCGGTGCGCGAGTTCAACTCGCACTTGTCGTTTTTATTTTTTTCATGAATATTATTTGGTATTGAATATAATTATGTCCAAAAACATTTCGGTGTAGTTTCTCAAAAGCAGTCATCTTGCCTGTTCACACAGAAATATTTAGCCCCATGCTTAGCAAAGCTTGTGATATGGGTATTACTAATATCTTACCCATGATTAAAGTACCTACTATATTTCTCTCTCTCGCTCTTGTGTGAGACACAACTTTTCGCCTCGATCAGCGAGAAAAAAATGTATTGAGGTCATATGGTAAGAAACTCATTTGAGTCAATGAGTCATTTGAAAAAGCAAAGAGGTTACGAATGCTTTGAACCTCTTTCTAGCCATGAACGGGATTATACTAAAAGATTATAATCTGTTACAATTTCTTAGTGAGTGTGTAGCGAACGAAAATTAGATAAATAGAAAATAATTAATGAAGCACATCAAAAGTATGATAGTTACAGAATTAGAGCATTACACAATATGTAGATAGCGCATAATGTTCCCACGATACTGAAGTTCTCACGCGAACGCGTGTTTCAGTTTGAACTTATCAGTATAGGAATTACCACTGTATTGTCCAACCGATGTTAAAAACAATTTTTTTTTTGTCAACTTCTGATGTTTCAAAAGAAAAAAATGATTTTTTCATGTTGGTTAGTAATTACCCATCATATGTAGGCGCAGGTTTTTCTACAACCTATCACACACAGGCACCAGTCTCACAAAACAGGTCACAGTGGATTAGGTATATATATAATTAATTATAGATGACTACATTGTATAAAATAATGACACAATATAAAAGATGTAATTTCTTTTCAACAAGACTAGAATTTTACATCTACTAATTATGATTCTTATAATGCAAGTGCATAAGAATCAAAACCAGAACTTTTTTTGTAAAACTGTTTGTACTATTTGCTTTTCACATACCTCTAGTAGATATGTGAAAAACAAAGACAGTACAAGTTTTCACAGTTTTGTTCAGCTGAAGGTACAAAAAAACAAAATATAAAAGAATTTAAGATTAACAAAACCAAAAAAACAAGTTAAACACATAAAGACACAAAAGGGAATCTAAAAAGGTAAAACGTAACTCATGTATGTATATGTTATTTACTAAACAAAATCACTGTCTCTGGAAGTACTCTTAGAGATCATAAAAAAATTTGGCTAAATACATTTATTAAGATTGGTCTTAAAGGTAGGACCCTCAAGAAGTTGGAGTATGCCTTATATGTATACATATATGTTCTCGTAAGTGTTCCTTTTAGTTATGAACATCTATTGTGAAAAACTAATAAATGCCATATTTATTTTACCCAGCACGCCTGCGCGATTTGATTTTATAAATTTATAACTCAGATCATCATCAGCCCGTACACGTCGACAGCTGAACATAGGCCTCCCCCAAACGACACGCCACGAAAAGCGGTCCTGAGCCGCCTCCATCCAACGACTCCCTGCGACCGCTACGATGTCGTCGGTTCATCGAGTGGGAGGTCTTCCCACACTCCGTTTCGAATTGCATCGCGGTCGCCACTCGAGAACCTTTACTCCCCAACGGGTATCGGTTCTGCGAGCTATATGGCCTGCCCATCGCCACTTCAGCCTGCTAATTCTGAGAGTTATGTCGGGAACTTTAGTTCTTCTACGGATTATTCCGGACCCTATCGCGTAGAGAAACTCCGAGCATAGCTCTCTCTATAGCTCGCTGGGTGACTTTGAGCTTATGCACAAGCCCTATAGTGAGCGACCACGTCTCGGATCCGTAAGTCATAAGTTCATAACTCAGATAGTTATTTTAAACTAGCTTCATTATGAAATAAAAAGTATCTTATGTTCCTATGTTTTATTCTAGACCTAGAACTATCTGTATGAAAAATTTCAGCCGTATCTGTTCAGTACTTTTGGAGTGAAGGGGTAACAAACATCCATACATCCATCCAAATTTTCGCATTTATAATATTATTATTAGTGTGAAAGTGACGACGAGAAGACAGATAAGTTGCTTGCTGCACGTTATGTTGGTAGACAATTAGGTACATAGATACTTTAACCACATCCTTCTGATAACAAAAATATATTATTATGATAATTAAAAATACCAAATATTGCGACTATACTCATTCCACGCTTTTATTACCTACCTTTCATAATGAATTTAATTAAAAATTTCAAAGTTTGTAAGGATGGATGTATGGATATTTGTTACTCTTCTCTCTTTCACGCAAAAACTAATAAACGGATTGGTTGAAATTTGGTATGGGTATAGTTTGGGACCTCGACTAACATTATAGGCTATTTTTTATCCCGATATCATGCGGGCGAAGGTGCCGGCAGCAGTTAGTAAATTATTATTAAGCTGGACAATCCACACATCATCATCCAGCCTCAAGTTAAGCAGAGCTTGTGTTATGGGTACTAAATGGCTGATATAATATGTACATAATTCAGTACATAACATAGATTTTTATATTATACATAGAATATTCAGAACATATTTGCAGATCCTGTAGGTAAACCTTTTAGCGGAAATCAAACCCGCAACCTTCTGCGTCGCTGGCGGACATTAGCCCGCCGCGACACATCATCGGTCGTCGTACCTTTGTGACACATGTACGCCTATTTTTTAACTGACTTCATAAAAGGAGGAGGTTCTCAATTAGTCCGTATGTTTTTTTGTATGTTACTCGATATCTCCGCCAATTATGGACTGATTTTGAAAATTCTTTCACTAGTGTATAGAAAATCATCCCGATGTGGTATCATATATATTTTTTTAAACACGCCTAATTATTTATTAAGTGGTATACACATTTTAGATAAATGTTAACTATGTACATTAGGGTATAATTACAATGAAATGAAAAACATCAACGTGAAAACTAGTCAAGTCCATTCAGATAATGGCATCACCGATAAGAGAGCTGAGATCATAGAAAGGTGCCAAGTTTCATCGCAGTTCCTAATTTTATTATTGTTAGTTTTTCATTATTTAATTAGTATCGTGGCAAGTTTATATCTATATATATATATAATCTATAATATAATCGCATTTTTTTGTTGGACTTGAATGTAATAAAGTAATTAACAAATTAGACGACCTCTGTGGCGCTGTGGGCGAAGGTCTGCCTGCGACGCAGGAGGTTGCGGGTTCGATTCACACACAAACAAATATTTGCACGATCTGTAGATATTTGTTCAGAGTGTTCTGGTCGTTTTCTATGTATAGTAAAAAATATCTATACATGTAATATATTGTATTTTATATTTATATCATTTATCAGTTATCTAGTACCCATAACACAAGCTCGGCTAGATAATGCTGTGTGAATTGTCCAGCATTATTTATTTAATTATGATTAGGATAGCATATTCAGAACAACGTACGTATTTTAATCATCATCATCATCATCAGCCCATACACGTCCACTGCTGGACATAGGCCTCCCCCGTACGACGCCACAAATAGCGGTCCTGAGCCGCCTCCGTCCATCGACTCCCTGCGACCGCTACGATGTCGTCGGTCCATCAAGTGGATGGTCTCCCATGTAGGGGGGGATTTGCCATAATCACCACGCTTGGCAGGCGGATTGGTGATCGCAGTGTTGGTGTTTAAAAATACTCAGTCGGAAGCTGATGCCCTTCCTCTGGTAGGTTCCCTTGGTCGGCTCTTACGACTAAGTATTTTAGTAAAATGTTAAATTAAATGTCGGTGTAATAAGTAAAATAATTATCACGGCGGTGATAATTATATATACATGGTATGATATTAATATCTTATTAATAACTTTATATTAAATTTGTACCTATTGGTAATGGCAATGAAATAAAATTCAATTTTATTTAATTTATATTCGAAACCACTACGTTTGGGCCCATTTTTCTTTGAGTTCCATTGAATTTCATAGTTTGTCCGTCTCGCAAGATCCGCGGATCCTGCATTGTGTAATTCCGTATTACAGATCCCGCGAAAATGGCGCAGGATTGGACTCCCTAATTGCAAACTTTGTTGGTCCTACTTATTGTTTGAGAAAAAAGAGAGTCGTACACGCGCATTGAAGGTTCCCTAAGACACTACTTAATCAGTTGAGGATGAGTTCTTAAATTAAGTTGCAAGATTTATCCCACACATACCAACGGTAACAGTCATCATTAGCAGCCCATACACGTCCACTGCTGGACATAGGCCTCCCCTATACGACGCCACAAAAAGCGCCTGAGCAGCCTCCATCCATCCTACCCTGCGACCACTACGATGTCGTCGGTCCATCGAGTGGATGGTCTCCCATGTAGTACTATGGGATTTGCTATAATCATCACGCTTGGCAGGCGAATTGGTGATCGCAGTGTTGGTTTTGAAAAAAATACTCAGAAGGAAGCTGCTGCCCTTCCTCTGGTAGGTTCCTAAGGGAAGCCGACTAAGGTCGGCTCTTACGACATCCACGGGTTGAGTTGGAGGGGTCGATATTCGTACGCCGTGGCCCTACGGCCAAAAGTAACAGTAATGCAAGTTAAATAAAATTTATATAATTTATATAATAGTCTTGTCTAATTTATAATATTAGTAACACTAGCAACCCTCCCCGGCTTCGCACGTGTAGTAGAGCATATTATTATGACAGTAAAGGTATAGTAAGCTATCCTTAGAAGATAGATATATAACTATGGCATCGCGGACTTTTTTGTAGATCTATAAAAGAGGAATATCCCACCTTGAATTATTTTGATGTATGTCAAAACGATTTGGCAGCGTTTTCGATGAAAGCTCCCGGGCCGCTTGACTTTTTCTGATACTTCCATCAATTATAGTTATATTTCAACCAATTTATGTACATAAAACCTTGACAAATTATATATTTAAACCTTCCTCATGAATCATTCTATCGATTGGTGAAGACCGCATTAAAATTCGTTCAGTCGTTTTTGAGACAGACGCGGCGGAGGACTTACAGACAGACAAGACAGCATAGACTTGTCTGAACAGACAAGCTTCAATAAATAATAATGTAAATAACATGACATATTATTATTCGAAGCAGACAAGCAACAAAGTGATTGTTTTTTGTGTTTATGTATGTATATGTAAATACCTACATACACACAAATATATCAACAGCAATATATCGGCTATAGGAGCAATGATCTGAGCCGGTGATCTTTTTGTGTTATTTTAAATTTTATATTAGTTAATAAGCAATTTATGTTAGGTTTTTGTCACACAAATAAATATAATACAATATTTTCTATTCTTTACTATTCTACATGTTTTCCTTTGATAAATTTGGAACAACAACGAAAAAGTAGTAAAGTAGATATGGAGTAAGTATTATTTCAATACCTAATTGATATGATATAATTATTAATTTGTCGTAAAGGTTAGTTAAAACACACCGAAATATAAAAAATTGCCTCGGTAAACCATGATGTTATTTTGTTTGGATCGGTCAAAATCTATGGTTTGTCTTAGTTACATAACTTTTATAAAAAAAAGAAATTGTATTTTGTTTTGGTAGACATTTAATACGTGGTACATTATAAAGCTGTCTTTACGAGTAAAGACCTAATATTAGATGTAAATGAGTCGAAAGGATAACTTATTGGAGTTATTTTATTAATGAAAGAAAGAATTCTCAATAAAGAAACTAGGTTAAATATTGCTAAGTACGTACGTCCCAAGCAAATTGTAATCGTCCCCAATTCTCACCTTGCTTTTTATGTCGGACCTATAAATCACACCATTGTTACTTGCTACTGCATTACCATATTTGCTCATGACAATGACCGTACAGACATTTAATTAATTGACGCATAAACCTTTCCTAATGTTGTAAAGCAAAAAGTACACATTGACCCCCGAATAAAACAATAAAATAATGCATAAAGGGTTACAACGTGTTCCCATTCTAATACAAGAATCGGGCAGTTGAGTCATTTGTTACTTCTTTTATTTTATCGCTACCCTTTATACAATTGTTTGTTCTCTAATTTCTTTAGCTTCTCTAGCTGTTTTTGTTTCCAGGCTTTTTACGGTTTAATAACGTGTGTAATCTTTAAAAATTCTGGTATTAAGAAATCGCTCGTTTATTTGGATTACGGATACAGAACACATTAAATAAGAAATATGCATTTATCTGCACGTTATAAATAAAATTGGGTAATACTGATGGCAGTGTATCTCATTGCAAAAAGGCTGTGTAAAGTTTAGAAGCAGCCGGCGACGCCGGATCGGGATCATCGTAAACAAAAAAGCCGTCAAATTGCCGTCAAACATTGTTTATGCGAGTGATTCCGGTCATAGCTTTGTCTTTGCCGCGCGGCCTTCGGACGACACCCTAATAAAAGGCGTGGCAAAAAGGGCCCTAATAGCTGCTGATCCTATTTCAAGGCAATAAAATGCAACAAAATTAGCTTTTGTTCAAGTTAGAACTGTAAACGTCCGAACAGACAGTTACAGACAAGTCGGACCGGCTCTACTCTTTCATTTGATATTAGTATTGTTTCATGGGCGTAACTCTTAGCCTGTTATTGTTCATCAGGGTGCAGTGTAATAAACCGGTAAAGTAGCCGATAGGTTCCTGATATTTTATTGCGTAGAGTCAGCATTGTTAGGAATTTTAAAAGTTCCGTTTCTGCGAACGCGGTGCGTCGCGGCGTGTTTGTCCATATTTTGTTTGAAGGCTTTTCTTAATTGTTTTATGATTCATGCCCTATTTGCATAGAAACGAGACTTCAAAGGCCAACCTCAACATATGAATGTGTACAAACGACTCTAGATTTCCCAGCTACGTTTTTGCGATTACACCCACCTATGTTACGTTTTTTCCAACACGTTGCTGCTCGTCGATCGAGTAATCGCTCGCGCTATAGAATACTAATCCGGAACCGGTTATTGTTCAGTTTGACGTCAACTCTGACATGAGACGCAGGTCGATAATGTTTAAGGGAAGTTACCTTTTCCGTAGTGTTAAATTGTACATTGGTATATTAAATCTTGAACTATTATAGTAGGGACATAACATTAAATTAGAACATTTACACCCGCAAGGGAATAAAAACCTTTACGCCTAGGTAGCTTCTAGGTCAACACAACACCTAGAATGATGAAATTTGGCAAGGAGCAATGTGTCATTCTTTAATGAATAATGTCTCATTCATAGCACAAGTAAAGGGAAAATTCTAAAAACCGTATATTATATTACCGGAAATAAAATCGGCCAGTTTTATGCTCTTTAGGTTATGGAAGTCTAAAAACTGCGTTCCAGCTTTTTAAAAATAGACACCTTTTTTGATGTAAGTACGTCGTTAAGCATTAATTGATTGATTGTATAGATTTTAGCAACTCGAGGCAAGCTTAAAAAAACCCGTGGTATTTCCTTGTCGAAAGTAGGTAAGTCTTACTCACTGAGTCATTGACTCGTGTCAATGACAACGCTGGCAACGCATGCTGTCGTATGTTTATGTCTTGGGTTTGCAATCTAACTGCAAGCTCTAGCTTTATTCTCTAATAAAAGTCTACACACCTCTAAATTGATTATTGTACTGTAGACAAACACAGAAAAATCATATATTGTAAGAATTTGATCAGTGGTCTTAATTGTTTTAGGGTTTTGGTTCAGAACGAATTTTTTTTGGATTCGCTCTGTCCCTCGTCCTTCCGTCCCTCTTGAATATATTTCAACAACCACCGAAGCTATCAACTTAATATTTCAAATTATATGGATAAATATCGTAGGATAGAAATTAAGTTTAAGAAAAAAGTAAAAGGAGAAAATGTTTTCAGTAAGTTGGTGCAAATTAATCGTTCCCCCTTTATGTTTAAAATTTGCAAAGCAAATTACTTTTTTAGATATACTAGGTACCGTGGTAAAGTTTCAAAATGGCACTTTTTGTTTAATTGATAAAAAAAATAGTGTTATAAGTCCGAAACCCTCGCCTCGGCACGCAAGTCTGAATTGCACTAGCTAGGGGGGTCTTTGTTTTTATATTTTGATTTATTTTGGCTACCGTATTCATCACTAGCTAGACTAGACTAACACCTAACTTAAAATGGACTTACTTTCACCCACGAGAATTTTAGTAGTCAGGATGACAGGTGAATTTGTTTGTTGATATCGGTCCACAATCAAATTCACTTGTCATCTTATGTCGATACACTACTACTTTTATAAACTACATACTATTATCAGCCGCAACAAAGCGTCCTAATGACCTGGATAAATAAGGAAAATGTGCTTCATAAACCACCTACCTGATTCTAAGAAAAAGTTGTCGCGTCGAACTTCCTCGCACGGCACTGCGAGCGCCGGCCTCCGTGCGTAGTAGGTTGCGTCAAGCCGACATCGGAAATACCTGATCGTGACTAGGTATTTGGCGTACTTCTGTCGGTCACGGCTAGCAAGCGCCACTGCTAACAGCTCACGCGGCTTTTCCCTCACCTACCTACAGTACAAACAGTAGAATCTATTAAACACATCATCGGTTTTCCATTAAAATTTTCCTGTCACGTATCCTAATTTAAAATGTCAATAAATCACAAACATAAGCGGATTTTTCGTACACCACTAGATCATTAATCAACGCTTTTTAGTCTCCGACCGGGTCGCTTACACGTTATTACAGAAGCTTATTTTGTCGGACGGCACCGTTTATAAAACGTTATCTTCAAATGAGCACAATAACAGTTTAATAATGGAGGTGATTAATGTGCTTGCAGGATGACGCGCACTTTGCGCCGAGGGCCACGGAGGCGCGAACACAACACTGCGCAACGTGCGCGCTCCTTGCTCCCGGCAAACACATACACAATATAGTACTACCCACTTACAGCATATCACTTCAATCTCCATTCGCAACGTGTTACATAGAAAAGATGCAACGGGCTTTATGATATAGAGTCATATAGAGTCGAAACTCTAAAGTATAGAGCTCATTTTGCATCGAAGAATATAGAGAAGTGAATGAAGTGAATCAACCCTGACGTAGCCGAACTCCTGTTCGCGGACCCGCCCGCCCCAAATGACCAGACATTATTTAATTGAAATGGAAGTAAAAGGGTGACAATTGTAATAGAAAACAAAAAGGGTTACTTTTTTTCGAGACAAGGCGATGAAATATTGCGCCAGCCGTGCATTGTAACAGTTGTTCTTTATGCTCGACTCTACCATACGTGCGAAATTAAGCACGAAATATTGAAATTAAGCGATGAATTCAGGAGAAGAAAGATGTGAGAAGATAAAATTAAACTCCAAGAAGAATGACGAATGTAACTAGTCGACCCCACGTACTTTCTTCAAAATGCTTACAATAATCTCATCAACACGTATTAGTTAGTAGTAGGTCACATTTAAATGTACAACACTTTAACGTTTTCATTTCGGCATTCTAAGATGTAAATATTAGTCACTACTACCTGTGCCCAAATTCCCTCATACAAACATAAATATACAAATAAATTACGATCTTGGACTAACTTGCGTTAAAAGAAGCCATAAATCAAGATTTAAGTTGTTTACTTGTCTAGTTAAACTTCTTGTAAAGTAAGGTAAATGTTTGAATTAGAGAAGTAATAGAATATATCTTGACATTCGCTAACTAATGATCCCGTGTCACAAAGCCTGCTCGCTCCCGTCGAGCGTCTTCAAAGCCCTTTGTCACCGTATATTTTTAACACTTCAATGTTTGATTTGGGCGAATTTGCGACATTACAAAAAATCGATTGATACGTCACGTTTTTATTGCTATTTGTATTGCTACCTGGAACTTCTATATCGAAATAAGGGTTTGCTAGCGTCGACAGTCCCAGCCTTTCACGCCGATCGACGAGGATATATGACATTTTCATAGAAGAGTCGTTGACTTTATTGTGTCCCAAAACATATCTGACAGGCACATAATTGATATATTTTCGGAGAATCCATAAAGATATCCGTGACATTGCTATACAACTTTCAAGTGTGAATATTCGAAGAATACCTTAACTATCGGCTTCTATAAAGGTGTCTTCTAGACCTTCGTGATACACCGTCGGCCTCATCATCACTTGCCATCATGTGGAAAGGTCAAACGAAGGTCTATCGACTATAAAAAATAAAAAAAGGGTCTGCTTAAAACAAAAGTGCAAAACAAAAAATAAAATATTTAAAAAGTTTCATATTCAAATAGATTGTTAAACATGATGTAGCCCCATATTCGGGCTAGGCGTGAAATCCAATTGTCGCCACGGACGGTAGCGAACATATTGATATTTCAATTAGATTTACAAAGTCGAATCGCGCCGTTCAGCCGACACCCAACTCTTTGAACTGCTCTAATGGCACCCCGCGGACTATAGTTAAGGGTTGTCGGACCCGGTATTGTGACTACTCAATATTTACTCCCAAATGCATTACTGTAACAATACTAACTTAGTTTTTTAAGTTTTCGTAGCAGCTTCCGCGTTATCGTTTTCAATGGCTTTAGAAATGTCACTCACGGCGTAATTATAGAGCAGCTCAGCAGGTAGCGCAAACGAAGTAACGAAGGCGAACAAAATCATAATTGCCGTTCCGACTATAGGTAGGCCCATAAAAACTGTTTTTGGGAACACCTTTTGTTGTAAACACTAATAAAATTCAGGAAAGTTATTTTTAAATTACTTATGTTGCCTTCTGCTGCTAAACACTTTATAAGATTTCCTGCTTAAGTAGCTCTATATAAATTCACGCATCTGAGGATAGGAAAAGGTGGTGACGGGGATGAAGTTCTGATGATAATTTCCTGAAATTGACCTAAGATTATTGGAAATGAGAAAATAAACAGCGCGAATGCACTAAACTTAACAATACCCCAAGACCATGCAATTACAAAAAAATACCGAAAAACGCAATTTTTTGGATACATGTGGATAGAAAACAAACAATACATGGCCATACATCTGCAAAATGAGTTTCGTTTGAAAACAACAACGTTGTCAATTTGTCAGAATATGCAATGAGGCAGGGCGTGGGCCCCGCTGAGGCCCGCCGCGCGCGCCGCGTCCCGCTGTGCCGTCGGCATACAGAACTCTAATTGACACACTAAAATACGTCATGTCACATAAAAGCGCTCATTCCCTATGTCCTTTGATTCTCTGATATTTTTAGCGACCCCTCATAAACGTTAATTTCGCTTCAATCGAAATTGTGCTAAAATTAGAAATTAAAGATCTGAAAATGGGATAGTCTTTATTGATCTTCGTAGACAGAACGATAAACCTGACAATAAGTAGCAAGTAGGAATACAAATACCTAACTTGCATCTTTTTCCTAACTTCAACTTGGTACTTGGTTGCATTAGTTAGTTGTTGCATTATTATCTACACCCACAGACGACATAAAACTGAACTTTACACCGAATAAAAACGTATGGTATACTGTAAGGCTTGCTTACGTTACGGAACGAAACCATCTCCTCGGGAATACAAATCGTACTCAAAATTTTAAATTTGCTCAGGTCTCTGTTAGCTTTTAAGTAATTTGAAATGAAATGCCAGAAATTCACGTCATAGCCTTGTCTATTTTTATGAAAGCCCCCTAGTCCGTCAGCTCGCCCCACGGATGCCGGCGGCAAATATCTGCAGAATGCGTGTAATTATTTATTTGCCCTCCGAGCCCTCGCCGGGCCCACTTCACCGGTTCAATAGCCAAACAAACAAATGCAAAGAGAATACAATAGAATAGGCAGAAGAAAGAAAATCCCTCGTTGGTATTCAGCGCCAGAATACCTAGAAAAATATTTTGGTCGTAAAATTTTACAACGCTGTGTTTACGTATTTAATTAAAAAAAAAAACAAAACAAAATACAAACGCTGTGATAAGACTGTAGGCAGTATGGTTACATATTTTAGTTTTACCTTTAGAAAAAGTTTAACATAGGAACAGATTGAAAGGAGGCAGGTAGTCGAAGCCGGTTGTTTACCAGTTAGCATTTTTTAGAATGAATAAAGAGCTTAAACGGTATCGTTTTTCATGCAAGCTGTAAAGAATAGAGAGCACAAAAGGCGTCTGATAAAGCCGGAGACAAATACCTCGCACTGCATCGCGTTGCTACTATTTTGACATTTTAATTTCACCCTTGCTCAAAATCCGTTTTGAATGGCGATGGGGGCGCGAGGCGACACAACGTGTAGAGCTCTCCTGATACATGTATCGCAGTCGCAGGAGACTTGATTGACGTTTATCGCCCGGATTAAAATACAATTAAAATTTATTTTCAAATCAAGTACAAAGGTTTTTTAACCCTTTCGCAGTCCGACTATAAAAATCCTACGCCTGCTCCGTCCGATATGTCCATATTGGTATTACAACAGATACTTTTGGAACGTGAGATTTTTGAAATCACGTTAAGACTATAAATTGAAAATTGCGTAAAATTCGACAAAAGGTTATTTATGGGATTGGGCCTTGGAAAGGTCCTCGATTAGAGGTAATTTGTGTCAATCACATGTTAGCATTGTGTTGTCCACGTCCGCCTCCGCTAAACCATTCGCCCTAATTAAAACGGAGCCCTCGTGCACAAAAGTCAATCGCGGGATTAATGTTTGACGTGCACCATTTCTAGATTGAACTTTTGTGCTTTCTATAGGCCGGCTATTACGATGTCAATCCGTAAAAGATCCCGTTTTTGTTCGTTTGTCGAATGGACATTGAATATGGGATCGATTTAAACTGACATCCTTGAAATAGAAACACATCCTACTAATATAATAAATGTGTAAGTTTGTGTGAATGTTTGTTACCACGAAACTCCGCAACCTCTCAACTTATTTAAATGAAATCTGGTATGTAGATTCTAGGTTCTAGAATATCATACACATCTTATGTACTTAAGTTAATCTAATATAAAAAAATAACCTCTGAATGAGTTAAAAACCTAAAGTTTGTATGGAAAATTATTATTCCTTGGTTCGATTCACTCAAAATTCGGTATAAATAAACTTTAAAGTAAATAATTAGTCACATATTTTTTTTTTTTTCGTAAATCACCCTTTAAGGGTTTTAAACAGGGTCGTAAATTTATTATCAAACTTTTTATTCCTTGGTTCGATTCATTCAAAACTCGATACGCGGGCGAAGCCGCGGGGCGCAGCTAGTTAAATATAATCAGAATATGTTGAAATTGGATTAAGAATTTTAATAAATGGGATGGGTTCGTGCTTATTAGATGAGTTATTTGAAAAGCCAGGCTTCTTAAGATTTTTAAGTTTCACAGAATTCCCACATGGTTTACGTAAAACATTATTTAGGCTAGTTGCACAAAGGATTGTATAGGGGAATTACGTCACCGTAACGAAATATTTTCATTTCATATAATAATGGGTAATATTTATGCCCACACAAAACCAATTTCATGTCCGAATTTGTTTGCATTTTCGCTTTGCACAAGTCTTGATTTGCGGTATACGTCTTTATTATACAGAGTACTCTGTCCTTGTCCCACTGGCTTATTGAAACATATGCAGAAAAGGGACATCCGAATTGCGTTGTGGGACTTAGAGTATAGCAGAGTAATAACAACCCTTTCGTTTAGGCTGTGACTGGTAGACGATAATTTGATTTCACGCGCGTCTGATGATTAATGCCGTTGCCTTATCGCTCCATATTTTACCGATTTAGGCTGATGTTCTTTTATGTCGTCCCTTTACTACGTGTGAACACGGCTTAATGCCTAGTTTAAACATTGAAAACGCATTTTATGAGTAGGCAAGTTCTATTGTATTTTACACAGTTATTACTCGTATCTTTACCCGACACGCGACGCTTGATTGATCTTCAGATATTTTTTTTTACTAAGATACGTTGTCCCACGTCAAGTTTAATAAACGCCAAAAAAAGAAATTCAATTTTACAGAAATCAGACGCGAACATAATCTCATACGACAACAGAGGGGTTAATTGGCAGCAAAGATGAATAAATTAAGATAGCATTAATAGGTGATTAAAATATCCATGTTGAAAGAGCGACACGTGTCACATATTGAACCAAAGACTCAATGAATGAAATAAGAATAAAACAACAGATTGTAAGGATATTACGACGACAGCATTCATTAAGCGAGGTTTTTCATTTTAGTACAAGCGAGTACGAAAATATTTTGAAAGTCCTTAGGTCATTTAATAAATTGAGGTTTTTTGGAGATAGTAGAATTTAATGTGAGAAGGAGCTTACTTATAGTTTTTATCTTTTCATACAGTAGTATGACTTGTCTACGGAATTACTAAATGCTCTACGTAAGCACGCACTCGTAGCAACGTAGGCGTCGTAGTTTTCAGTGCAGCCGGAAAGTACATGTAAATTCTGAAACAAAATACATAATCTCATAATGGATAACAATATAACACTTTCCGCCTTCTGCGAGTGTAAGCTGAAGAAATTAATTCTATCACAAAATGAAATATAGGTATTTGTTTTAAGTTTTTCAGAAAAGTCTGTATACTAACAATCTATCTTTACGGTACCGTCGTCGTTGGTAGACTACCTAACAAACAACGACGGTTGTCGTTGTTACCTACCTAACAATCTTTAACAATGAAAAACTAAATGCCGATAGTGCAAAATATAATGTCGTGGGTTCTCTTTGTCTTCTCTGAGAGAGCCACACAGACAGAGCTTCAATCGCTTGAAGTAATTTAAATTTTATAGCTATGTTTAATTTAATGTAGCAGGTTATAATGAAAGATCGTTTTTTATTTATCTTCTCGAGAATGCATGAACGCTGCTGAAGTAGCTCTATTATTGTAAAAAGTTTGTTTAGGTCGCTTCGACACTCAAATCCTCTTAGCTAAAAAACATTCTGCTTTGTTATGAGATAAGCGTATCCGTCTCTTCGTTCTCATATTCTTGTGTGTAAGTAATCAAATAACATTAATGCCTATCCTAATCCGAAGATAATACCTTTGTTCGACAGTTTCATGCTCTGCTACGCCCTCGCTCCGATATTTGTTTATCTTTTACTTACCTACTTTTATCGAGATCTATCCAATGGGCTTTTGTTAAAAATTGGGAATATATTTTTTAAGAGAAACAAGTTTTTTATCAGAAATATTCTCAGGGCACGAGCACGTGTCGAGTGATCGATCATTTTGGTGCACTACTGGGCAACTGTAGTTCAATCAAACATAGAATTTCATAGATATTATTGAATTATGATGCATTAATGGATGATTTTCGCGTAGGCATGTTGCCCCTACGACAGAATAAGTAAAGAAGTAGAAAGTCCAAAAATATACAAAAATTAAAACAACACGACGACCCCTTACATGTTTACCTAAATATGTAATATAATTTGATTGTTTTCAAAAACTAAAAACTAATTTCGAATCCCTTACGTTTAAACAGTATTTTTTTTTTTAATTTTTCGGGATAAATACTAATCCTCGGGAATAACATTTTATGGGACCACCTCGGAATCATGCTCTATACTCTATCTACAGACTGTGTCACACGTCGCCCACAATACAGATAGTAAATGGGTTTATTTTATATATGTTAGATTAAGGTATTTATTTTTAAGTATTGTACCTGTACTAGACTAATGTTGCCTGAAATAAATGATATATTATTATTATACAACTGCAAAGGAATCATCCAAATCAGTATATAAGTGACAGCGAAATCGACAGACATACTTAGATAAAAAACATATATACATGCAGTCGACCGAACACCTCCTTCTTTTTTCGAAGTCGGTTAAAAAAGTTATAAATACTGTTAGTCGAAATGATGTAAAGCTTCTAATCTAACAATACACATCCAAATCTGTTCAAGGCATTTGAAAGTTATGGTGGAATAAAATAAACTCACATCAAACATCCATGAAACAGAAACCATTACATTCTTTTTTTGGGCAGTCTTGTATTAAATACAGGCTAGGAAAATAAGAAAATCTACAAAAGAGCAGATAGAGTGCTATTATTTGTAGTGTCGGTTTATTCATTCATGCCATTAGATTGTATTTGAAGCTTACGGAGCTTACATCAAGCCACTGGCATGCATTCGCAATCCCTAAGTGTGAACATCTGTATTTGCGTACTGCGCTCCCACTCCGGCGACTATTGATTTAAACCGTATTCAAATAACTTTAATCTATTAAGTACACAAATCCATTCTCGCTACAAACGAATTATAATTATTCATAGGCGACGATAGCGCAATCCTTTCTATCTAAAGCCCGTGTTTGCATAATGGCCCGGACATTGATTTACAGCTCAAAGTATAAAATATCACTTTAGCGATGCACATGCAGATTATGCGTATACAGAAAGTTTACAAATTATGGCGAATTTGTTAGGTTAGGTTAGGTAGCAAATAACTGATTAAGTAAAAATAAATAATCAATAATGCAACAATCTCTATAATTTAAAAATAGTGGTTGTTGAGTTATACAAAACCGTGACGTAAAAAATCGTCACATAAAAGACAGAAAACAACATTTCATTCACGGAAAGTTGATTTTCAATAACTGCAAGACAGTTAGCTAAATAACGATTAACCCTTTTCAATCGTGTTTTTTTATTATATTGAGATGGGCATGAGTTTAATGTGATCAATAAAATTATCTGCACTCACGCTTCGCGAGTGCAATCGGCTGTGAATGTTAGAGGGGTACACTTCCGAGCAAACCAGTATCGCGCTTCTTACAACGTCATTTATGCCATGCCGCGTTTCATCGTTGCAGTCGCGTCGCGCGCATCATTCGTTGTTCTCTTCGCGTGAATCAGTCCGTCTCATGCGCTTATATCGTGCAATTTGAATACAGTATTGTGGATCTATTGGTTCGACCAATGAACGAAGTTTAGATATAAGAAGCGTCCTCAGACTCAAAAAAAATTGCGTCTGAATTTTGTTTTTTAATTTGAATCTTAAAATAATGTATTCTCTTAAAATCATTGTTCCTGTTTATAAGACTGAATGATTGAAAGCTTACGAAGCTTACTTTGAGATAAGGCTATGCTTGTAAACATCTGTTTGTAATATTTGCGTATTACGCTCCCATTCCGGCGACGACATTAATAAACATTTTTTCATTTTAATTTAAAATCTATGTATGTGTTCTTAAAATCATTGTTTCTGTTGAATCTAAGGGTTAGTCATTTTTGTGCATCTGAATTTCTGGAGTTTGCTCGGAAGTGTACCATAAAACTGGTACATTTCACGCACGGCGGTGCAGGTCGCCGTGACGTGTTCTCGTGTGACACGGCGGCACGGCGACGCGGGCGCAGACACAACCTCGCATCATTACATCCATCACTCATCTCTATGAACATCCAGATTACGGATTTATGTATCAAAAAATGTGCCAGTCAATGTTAGCGATTCTGCTGTTAGTTTATCATGCATGAACAGTGCTCAAAAGTTATTTTTTAAATCGGAAAAAATGGATGTTAAAGTTTATATATTTTGTGATAAGATTTTCAATGACACTGGAAATATTATTAGATAATTATGTGATATTACTTCTTTCTTCTTCTTTCAGTTTTAACTGACGAAAAACAAAAGTTTAGGGGTCTATGTTCGGCTGTATTGTTTTTTTGTTAAGTATGTTCGTTGATATCTCCATGAATTTATAGAACGATTTGAAAAATTGTATCGCTATTGTATGGAGAATAATCCCGAGGTGGATAAAATTTTATTACCATGGAATATATCCAGAAAAACTTAAAAAACAGTGTAAATGGGAATTTCACGTCGGTTTTAAGGTTTTTCAAAACAATCAAATTACAGATATTATGATTGAGATGAGATATTATGTACATAGGTACTAGTTGCACTACGCGTCTAAGATTATATTATGATGAACCGAGATATACTAGATATACTAGGTACCTAATAACCTAATATTGACCTAATAGACATACATATATAATTATATACTACCTAAATTATCACAACTTACAAAAATCGCAACTTTCTAATTTGATCAACGATGGCGGTTTATAAACAATAAAATATTCATAAAATAATTTGATTGTTTTGAAAAACTTAAATACTTTACTTCGAATCCCTTAGTTTTACATAATTTTAAAGTGTTGCGGGAAAAATACTAATCCCTCGGAAATAAAATGTTTACCCATAGGTTAGAATATTTTATTTCCTCGGGATCATTTTCTATTCAATAGATTTGAAAGTCGGTCCATAATTGACGGATGAATTGACGAACATAGATACATAAAAAACTGTAAAAAACTGGTTTGGATAACTTCAATGTTTCCCCTGTAGGTGAAGCTAACGGCGCTATAGTCCGTAAGTCCCAAATATTTTGCCTCCGTGGCGCAGTTGGTTAGCGCATCCCCGTATTCAGGGGAGGGTCGCGGGATCAAGTCCCGCCGGAATCGTAAATTTTTGGGATATTATTAAATTCTTTAATACATAAAAAAGCATTACTAAATCCGAACATAGAACCTTCTCCTTTTTCTAAGTCCGTTAAAAATAGAAAATAGAGTTGCCATCAGCGCCACTGTAAACATGCCGTTTTGTACGTACACTAAGAGCACGTATAGTATGCTCTTGACTACACACACAGTACAGCTGGTTTGGTAGGTTAGGTACATGATATTTGGACATTCTTGAAAATCCGTAAATTATTGCAAAACAATAAAATAATCAGAAAAATTAATTCAGCAATAAATTAATGCATGAACAAAAATGCCTTTTCATTTCCACCAGATGTGCGATAAACGTTATCAAGAGGGTTAACCGTGACCTCATAAAAAGTTGAATTTATTGCATCTCATGACCCTTGCCCCGAAACTAAGACAGCGGAGGAAATAATAGAAAAATATCGTAATTAAAATCCAACCCTTCCTGTTGAGCTTTTTTATGGAGGGATGGAATTGGAACAAGGCGCGCGTGACCGATACGATGATATACTGAGTCCTGAGCCTAGAGGGCGCGCCCTCTGCGAGGCGGTAAGCGAGCTTTAATGACTCCACCTTGTTTATTAACCTAAACATATGACGCGAGTGCAATTAACTAGAACAAAACGTCTGTTTCCGGCAGTTTAAAGTTCCTTTCAAATATCACTTCAAAATTATCGAGAAAACACAAGTGTAGCTTAAGAACGGAACGGATACAAACGTACTTTCCGCTTCTTCTTCTCGATTTTATTGAAATTTTCCATACGTAATCGGATGAAAAATAGCTATGTTTGTAGCGGTTTAGTTTTTCAAAAAACATAATGATCTTTAAATGAGAGCGAAACTAATTTTGACCACCAAATCGAGTCATTTTCAAGCGATTTTTTAAGCATGATAGACATCTTTATTCGAAAATCTGTCGCGTTGCTAATATCCTAAATATATTCAAAATTATAAATAATCAAAAATATTTCTGAAATCAATCGTTTATTCAAAATTAATCGAAAAGTAGGAAAAAATATCAAAAATGGTGCCGGCGCGTCGGCACCATTTTTTGATATTTTTTCGTATTCATTACTTATTAATTTTGAATATATTTAGGATGACGCGACACCGAGCACACGCACACAGCCACATGACAGCGTCGTATTTGATGGTTAGACGCGCTTTCTCACACACAAACAACAAATCCACATGGGCCTATCCTTTTCCGTTTGAGCGAGGTTCGTAGCCTTCTTAAGAACGCTGCTACACGACCAGGATGTTTTCAAAGATTAACCAGGCAACAGAAAATCACAATCACAACGCAGGGGAGCCGGCGCGTCGGCACCATTTTTTGATATTTTTTCGTATTAATTACTTATTAATTTTGAATATATTTAGGATGACGCGACACCGAGCACACGCACACAGCCACATGACAGCGTCGTATTTGATGGTTAGACGCGCTTTCTCACACACAAACAACAAATCCACATGGGCCTATCCTTTTCCGTTTGAGCGAGGTTCGTAGCCTTCTTAAGAACGCTCCTACACGACCAGGATGTTTTCAAAGATTAACCAGGCAACAGAAAATCACAATCACAACGCACATAGTCTGATACAAATGGCTATAATACGGATCTAATGTAAAAGGTAAACACTAATAGCCTTACAAAAAATGAGATGAGATATAACTTTAATTGACAAACAATAGTAGTAGACGCTAATTTCACCGAGATTGGTATTACGGATAATTTTGTGGTAATGCTGGTAAATAACAGAAGCTGGGATGCAGTCAGCATCGAGTCGAGTGAGACGTGACTGGGCGGAGCTGGTCGGGCCCTCACCGTGAAAACACAATGTAGCTATAGAAACAGAGAGAAAGCTCCATCCAACACAAATTCAACTAAGTACGAAGGAAAGAAAGATCCGAGACATTACTAGAATTCAACATAGTGACGATGGTTGGTTCCCAATTATGAAGGCACAGGTATAGAAGCTAATTTAAGTTCCAGCTAAAATTTTATATACCTATAACGAAGAAGGTTTATAGTAAAAACAATAATGCGAGGGATCACTACAAACGAATGAAAACGGTAACGGTTCCTGAATCAATGATGAAGATAAATTATAATACTAATAATAACTAATATTATAAATGTCAAAGTTTGTAAGGATGGATGCATGGATTTATGGATATTTGTTACTATTTCGCGCAAAAACTACTGAACCGATTAGGCTGAAATTTGGTATGTGTATAGTTTGGGACTTGGAATAACATATAGGCTATTTTTATCCCGATAAAACGCGGGCGAAGGCGCGGACAGCAGCTAGTATTGAATAAAAATTGAAGGAAACTATAGAGATTTAAAGTTTAATTACCCAACTAATCAACAGCATTCGCTTCAGCAAGAGGATAATTAAAAAACACCGCAATGAAACTCAAGAAGGTTCAAGAAACATCATTGAAGTTTTAACATAGCCCGGTTCGGTTTGGTACGCTTCTCCAGGTGAAGTTGAGATACTGGTTCTTCTTGAGTGGATTGTGATCACGTTTTATATTGCTCACAGAATTATGAAGCGTAAACTGGCAGCTGAATATACCTACCTGCCTGCTCTTCTTTTATGAGATTCATTCAAAAACAGAATGCTGATGATACAAAATATTCTGGAAATTACCTACTTATGGAAGAGAAACAAAAATCGTCATCTTAGATAGCAACTTCTATATCATGAAAGTATCAGAGCTCCTCATTATACTTTTATGGTAGAGACCAGTTTTTTCTATGAACGAGTCAAGAGTCAAATCGATGCATGCAAGGAAAGGTAATAGAAATCGCAAATAGAAGTAGAATGTGGATTCGAATTCTCAATTACAATTTTCTAAAAGAACCTATTGTATAGCGCTCTGGATACTTTTTTCCTTTTATCGAATTACTGACAGGACTAAACATTTCAATAAAAGTTCTTGTAAAAACTTGAAGTTGTACAAAAGATTAGCTAAGAATGGAGACGTAACATAACCTTGTGTTATGATACGCCGCGCCGCCTCCAAGTTCAAAATATCATGGATCTACTTGGAACTCTACCAGTTAGGAATAAGGGTATATTTTGAATAGTAGAGGGGACGGTGAGGTGCGATGCGCAACTTGCAATATTGTTTGTTGTTTGTTAAAGTATGCGTGAACAAGAGATCTTCAGACAAGCATTGATTGGTATTCAATAGCAGTGCCGTGAATGGCCCCTTGACAATGCGATCTGCAGCTTATGCATTTTATTACAAACATAAAGCTTTTTCATCTAATAATAGTAAGACTTTGTTTGTGATAGAATATGAAGTCATCATCTACATATCTAGATAATCTAATTATGAAGAAAATGATAGCTACAGCTTAACTTAGCTTTATTTGGAGCTATGTTTAAGGTAAAATGTCTTGAGTAGACACTATACAACGGGCCGTGGGGCCGCGGCGTACGAATATCGGCCCCTCCAACTCAACCCGTGGATGTCGTAAGAGCCGACTAAGGGAACCTGCCAGAGGAAGGGCAGCAGCTTCCGTCTGAGTATTTTTAAACACCAACACTGCGATCACCAATCCGCCTTCCAAGCGTGGTGATTATGGCAAATCTCCCCACATAGGAGACCATCCACTCGATGGACCAACGACATCGTAGCAGTCGCAGGGAGTCGATGGATGGAGGCGGCTCAGGACCGCTATTTGTGGCGTCGTATGGGGGAGGCCTATGTCCAGCAGTGGACGTGTATAGGCTGATGATGATGATGATGATAATGATGAGACACTATACGTAACGTACATAGGTATCCATTCTACATGACCACCCAGTCCCACTTACTATCATAAAAATCTAATGTTCGTCACCTCACATTCAGTTTCAGACGAATCATTACAAGCATTTTAGGTTTACATTTTCCTACTGCTTTCTCTCTTCGATACCTATGCAAGTTATTCTACCTCTACCACCTATATTCTTGTTCAATGAACTATGCCAGATCATTTCAAGGTAAAGTTATAGTGTGGATATTCACTACGTAGAGCCAGCATGCTCCAGCGAGTGGCAAAGCCGCCGCCTCCTCCGGTGGTCTTCGCGCTCGCTACCCTTCAATGTCATCACCATCCGCGTACCAATAAACCTCTCTTTCAAGTCTTTCAACGAAACAATCAATGAAAGATACACTCATTGTAACGTAGTTATCTCAATCTCAATCGAGTGCATCCGAGCGGTAGGCTCTCGCTTCAGTCCGGCAGACATTTCGACGTCGGACCATTGTTGAATGTTTGTTCGGATTGTCCATTACTTTATAGATATCTAAAGGGATATTTAAACTATTTGTTCAGATATAAAGACGGCAGATGAAGCAGTAGTAGGATTCCATTCAGCTTTGATGGGAGATAGTTTTGTTGTTAACTTAGTATAAGAGGTAAGCGCCATTGCCATTTTAATAGGGTTTAAGAGTTTAGGGAACCGATAAAAGAAAAAAGTGTTTATTTCTATAGTAACATCTATCTATCTCAGATAGCAATATGCTGCAGTAACTAATAGGTACACAAATCGTAGGAAATTTGGAACAATATCTATGACCATTTCTATAATTTTTTATGCACCAATGGGCATTCACTGAATTTTGTACGTTCGTACTATTCCCCATAACAAACTTTAGATAGACACTTGCATTGTTATGAGCTCTCAAAACGCCTATTAAAATAATGAGTTTACTCATAGTTTTATCAGAATCAAAGGTGACGTGGAAAGGCGAGGGAGGAGAACAAAAGTCGGGGTCCTGGCACGCGCCACTTGATACTCGTTAGCGACGCACTTCCGAGGCAGTCGGTAGAGATGGGACACTATTAACAAGTTACAAGTCTGTAGCAAAATCTGAACAAGGAAGGTTCTAGAAACAGATTAGGTACACTGTAACAGAAGAGTACTTTGTGAGACTCTCACTTCCGATTCTGAGGCACTCGATAGGATTGGGGCAGTATTAGGAACTTACAGACGTCCGCAAACAAAACCTAAAGACGGAAGGTTCTAGAAACTGATCAGGTACCTATAACAGAAGAGTACTTTGTGAGACTCACTTCCAAGGCACTCGATAGGATTGGGGCAGTATTAGGAACTTACGCAAGTCCGAAATAAAACCTCTAGATCTAGAAACAGATTAGACCTATTGTATAACAGAAGAGTTCTTTGCGAAATTTTTATCGGTTTCTAATGTATTTCAAGATTTTTTTTTAACATTCGAAGAGACTGCTATTTATATAACTACGTACATTTTGTTAGTATACAATTTCTGGGTGCTTAGAAACTAGTAAAGACTGGAAGTAGATAGGTTAGGGTGTCACTGTTAGAAGAATTCATAATTATGGTTAGTCTGGCTACATTACTCGTATGTACGTTTAGCGATTTGTCAAACTTTACAAAAAATCAGATTAGAACATGATTTGCAGCTAAATACATTTAAAAATCCTTATGCAAGCCGAGTATAATGTGTAAAACCTTATAAAAGTCGCCAAAAAATTACGCCAAAATGTCATTCTTTGGTATTTTCCCAACCCTACTTAGTCAGTCAGTACCGTGAACAATGCGCTAAAACAATGCAACCGTACGTTACCATCATGCTAATTGCACACCACGCGTTTTTATTTACACTTCACTCGAATAGCTCGAGAGCCCACGTGGGCTTAAAACAAAAAAAACTTTCCATATAAAAGATATCAACGTGCTAGCACGCGCGTCATCGTAAAAGTGAACGTTTCCATGACCAAAATAAAAATCCAGAGCATAAACTAGCTGTGGTTTTAAGGGTTTCGATCGGATTCGAAACAGAAGAAAAGTCGGTAAATTTACAATTACCCCTTAATCTCCGAATTTTGAAGAGCTATCCACCTGAAATGTATCTATGTACATACATTAGATAGTATTCATTTATTAAGTATTTATATATTTTTTTAAATTATCTGGTCGAAGCGACGCGTGACCCGAGAGCTGGTGAGTATCTGGCGCAGCGCATTTGCATTGCCATACAGCGGGGCAATGCAGCCAGCCTCTTGGGGACGCTTACGACTGGTAGGTATTGATATTGATATGGACTAGTTGAGCTATCTGTAGATTGTTTGCAATAGTCTGAAGTTAACTCAATTGTTTCAATTGTAAATTCCTACTAGTTTAATTTGTTTATATTATTTAAGTAAGTATTTTTAGATATTTCTTAAATATAGAAGTCCGTAACTAACCGTAACCTAGGTATTTGTATTATTGACAAAAAATCTTCGGCGCGCGGGTCACACTCGCTCTTGACGGATCTTGTTTTTTTTCTAAGATAGAAAGGCGATAAGGAAAAGGCAGTGTCAGCGAGCTAATTCCTTGCAAGAGAAAATGTTTCATAATTACTTAGTAAGGCGACAAATCTACTCTACAGGACTTGAAATGTTGCATGTCTGTCATTAACTCTGCATTTACTTCAGGCCGATCCGTTCTGTAGTTGGCGTGATAGATAACAGGCATCCATTCAGACTTTTGCCCTAAGAATATTCTAACGGCAAAAGTCTGGATGGACAAGGTTTTTTAAACACATTATTATCTGTTTTTGTGTTCTCTATTTATTAGGTATTATTATTATTTGGTGTGCAATAAAGAATATTTCTATTCTATTCTATTCTATATTAGTACACTGTATGTATATGAGTGCAATGTGTTTAAAAAATCTTCCCGTCGGCGGCAGCAATGGATGACACATTTAGGCCTAAATATTTAAGTCTTATTATTCTGTATCGTGTCAACTGACCTTTTTGCAGTTACCTATCCGTATCGATCGATTACAAATTAATAGATTTCGCATCAAATTAGTACCGTTTAAGTGCCTGCCTATTTGTGAAGAGCATTGTCGAGAAAGGCGCACGCTCGACAATATGTCGGCAATTAAGGCCCGTCGCAGACATTTAACGGCTAATGCGTCTATTAACAAATGTATTTGCCGTGTTCGAACTGGCTCGTAAATTCCGGCAACTGGAGCAGTTGGCTCTTGTCGCCGTTAAACGTATATCAATCAGCTTTAAATTGTCTAAACATGATGTCTGTGACAAGTTTTATACGTTCACTTTAGGGCTCGAGTAGGAATATTTTCAATTCATTTCGTCAATTCTATTCTCGGAATTCGTTACTTATTTAATATTATTTTTCAGTGATAATTCACTATAAATTCTTTTTCTCATAAAACGGCGTATTTCTCTACCTTCTAGGTAGAGATGGAAAGGATTTTATAGAAGGATCGGAAAAAGGGTTGGAATTTAACCAATCCTCTAGGTACCAATATTTTTCCGTAGCATTGCAATGGAAAAAAGCCCTTCCAACTAACACTACATACGTACTATTAGTGCCTTTATATATACGTATAAATAAATAATACTGGATAATTCAGACAGCCCCAAGCTAAGCAGAGCTTGTGTTATAGGTACCTTTGTATTTTGGAAACGAATTAATCATGCAAGTTGTAAAACATCGCAAAAAGCACTATCAACTTTCAAGACTGCCAAAAAGGATCAAGCAAAGGAAACAGCGTCATTTATACAAACATTCCGGCTGTCGTGTGTCAGTCTTTACGTAATTTATCACGAGCGGAGCGTGCCACCCGCGCTCGCCTTCATCTGCTAATAACTTAACCCCCTTTTGTTTTTACATGCTCCCTGCTTATTTACGAGATCAACTGATTATGCTATGACACGAGCCCGAGATATAGCTCTCGTTAATGCAGGATTCTTGTTGTCTCGTATCTTTGTTTTTATATTAATAAACCAATTATTTTATAGAGTCGTTAGGTTTAATTAGATTATAAAGATTAGAAACAAATAAGAACATTGATGACAAAGAAAATTACAATCGAATAATAGGAACAAATAAGATCTAGTATTTGCAATAAAAACAATGAGATAACTGCAGACAGTTGCAAACAATCTACAGGTAAGTCAACTGATCCATATCAACACCAATCGGAAGCGTCCCCAAGTCGCTGGCTGTATTGCCCCGCTATATGGCAATTTTGTTGCGCTACGTGAGCATTGACATATATTTAGCTATTTATGATTATAATAACATGAAAATGTTCTTCATCTCAGAAGGTAAGGTACATAAAATAATATACCGACTGATAAGGACTGCGTAGGCCAAATGTAAAAGCTTTTGCCATGCTCTGCTTCAAGAGCTTCCAAACTTTAGCAAAAACTTAAAAATAATACCGAAGAACAAAGTTGGATTTAGTTCGCTCATAAAGTACATATTTGTCACCCCTATTGAACTATAAAATGAAATTGTTTCAAGTGTAAACACAATCATCTAAAAAGATTTTCAATTTAAAATTATAATCGGACCCTCCGGTAATGAGATGCTACATGTTTGATTTTGAAGAGGCGTCCATTGAAATGTCGAAAATATGCATTTCACGTCCCAGTCGAGTGTCGCATTGCTGTCATTTAAATATTGCAATACAAAACAGGGTGACACATCGCGACGGGCTATTGTTATTGTCAGTTATATTTAAACACTATGGGTAAAATTTATTTTATAATAACTACTTATTGATGCGTTACCGAGTAAGTCTCACACCTATACGCACCTTAACTAAACATAACATTTTATGACATTAGTAGCTACCTACTGTCAGACAGACAAAGTTACTTGCGCATGTTATATTAATTAGGATAGTCACTAACCGCACCGTATTGGGCTAGTTGCTAACTTGCTAGCAACCAGCCCATGCTGAGGCAGAGGTTATTTTGTGTCGTTCGATATTTTTAATAATTTTCTAAATTGTGGTATGTGTATAGGTCTGACTGATTGCACAAATTCATTATTTTATTCTTCTACTTCCTCTTAGCCACATTCCTTCATTAATAATATTTAAAATGCGAAAGTATCTATGTCTGTATGTTAACTTTTCTGTCCGATTGCCAATGGATGGGCACTAAACCTTCTCTGCCAAGGTAACTAAATCACGACTTAAGACCTAATCATATCCTTTAATTTGAGTACAGCCATTCAAAGATCAAGAACCCCGAGTTTATTATAGCCAGACCTTAAAAAGTTAACCACAAGCAAGCGGGTCCAATATTCCGAGGAAAGATGGACAACCTTGCGGTTATACCATCGCTCAGCGACGCTGGGAAGGGAAGTGGCGACGGCTGATGCTGTTCTGTAATTTCGCGGTTTCCATCTGACAAGAAGAATAATCGCTGATGGAATGTGGTAGTAAATCAAAAAACTCATTAGAGACGCCTCAATAGCTGAGATGTCATCACCGCAGCAGATACAAAGTAACATTTTATCTCATTTCATGGGCCACGGGCCATTTACAAGCAGTGGTTTGGTTAAAATCTTGATCTAAAAAGAGTACGTTTTGTTCTGTTTTTTGTTTGCTAAGGACAAATTTTTATACCATCTGCAAAGATTGTTCCGGGTGTGTTGTTGTTTAATAAAAAAATATCTACCTAAATATGTATGTCACGACTACCTGACACTTACCAATTTATTTTAATGTAATATAATTTTGTCGTTTTATATAAATTCTTTCGCAGTGCCCTACAGCCTGTAGGCTACAGGGTGCATGTACTACTATTGACCTAAGCTAAAGCTAAGATCTAACCTGTATACATATACATCAACATGTGAGCAAAATAAATTAGGCAATCTAAATGTATGTTATTAAGTATCTCTATGTATATGAGTCGTCTAGTACCCTTATCACAAGATCTGCTTAGCTTGGGGCTAGATGACGCTGTGTGAATTGTCCAGCATTATTTATTTGTCAACATTGAAGCTGCATAAAGTTTAAGTCACTATAACAAGGTAGGTATCGTTATCATCACTTAGGTATAACACTCAGCTTTAAATTGTTTCAACTCAACATGATGTCTGTAACATGCTATAGTCATTTATTTATTTGCAATACTATATTGTGTTAGTGCTTAAATCTCATAAAACGGAGCAAGGTAATTGATCTTTTCATGGTGTTGCCACCTAGCACAAATGTTGAAATGCCCTGACAGGGTGCATGCTAGATAAGTGACTATGTTACTTTACTATAAGATCTATGTACAGCATGTCTCGCAATAAAGAATCTTGAATGTTACCAAAAATATGTTTACCTATGTATAATCAGCTGTCCAGCATTATTTATCTAAGTATTCAATTTATTATTAACACGACCTAATCAGAAATCAGTAACTTTTATTTGTTTAGGCTTACAAAATAAGCTAGTCAAATTTTCAAATAATACTAGAATTAGATATTTTTTTGGGTTATAATTTATGGTCTTTTCTGTACTATTGTAAATAGATTTCGATTTGTGCCTGTAATTGAAGTGGCACCTAGATATTATTTTTAAGAAAAGGCCCACAAATAAAAATGTTTGTGCAATCCTACTAATAATAATATTATAAATGTCAAAGTTTGTAAGGATGGGTGAATGGATATTTGTTACTCTTTCACGCAAAAACTACTTTAACCAATTAGGCTGAAATTTGGTATGGGTTTAGTTTTGGACCTGTATGCTGAGTGTTAGTCTTGTGTAGTTCAGGAATAATGAACTAAAATGAATTAGTTCCGACCAGTGAACTAGTAAGAACGATTCAGCTCAACTAGTTCCTTGTAGTTCACTTGCTCTTCAATCACGAAATCTCGAAACCACTAAAAAAGTTGGCGTCTGAATCACTATTTTCTATGGCATAAAGTTTAAAATCTATTAACAAGAATAAAAAGAACTGTTTGAGAATGCATTTCGATTACTCGTTCCCTAGTACAATGTTTCTTTTAGTTCACTGTTACATTCCGTGATTCCGTGTCAGACGGAACTAGAAGACAAGGGAATAATTAAGGGAGAACAGAGATAGAGGGAGCGCATATTCCGCCGTAGTAAGAGAGACGGAGATATGCATCTAGTTCTCTAGTTCAGTAGTAACTTGTCTCAAAGGAACGAATAAGGTAGAACAGAGATAGACAGCGCATAATCCCCGGTAGTAAAAGAGACGGAGGGGTAATGAATGAGAAACTTTATTTGTTTGAAGATAGAGATCAAATTGCGCTGTTAGTTTTTTATGTTTCCAACTTTTGTAAGTGTATTAAATATGTATGTACCTTGCATTATTTTTATTGCGAGCAAGGTAGGAGCATTGCATTTCGATATTTCGTCGGTAAATGGATATTTCGTCCGTTTTCGTGTATGTTTTGGTGAAATAATATTATAATTAATATTCAGTAAATGTAAATAATATCCAATCTAGTTTCTAACACAAAACAATCGATTGCGTATTTTGGAACATTAAAATAGGAGCCCTTTTGTGATTAAAACGACCCGAAAGTTTTGCCGAGTGGGGTACTAATAGAACTAGAAGTCCGAACTAGTACATTAGTGAGATTGTACTAGGACAGAGCGATCTCTTTACTGACCGAGCAACAGTATGCCTATTTTATCCCAATAAAACGCGGGCGAAGGCGCGGGCAGCAGCTAACTTTAAATAAATAAGTAATCTCTGCTACAAGGCCGAATCCTTTTTAAAGCTCTAAAAAAAATATTAGGTGTTGTTTGTCGTGTGTATACAGCGGCATCGTAGCTTCCAAACGGATGAACCGATTTTGAGTTAATTTTGCTGTGTCAAAGAGGTTCTCAATCTTATATTACACTTACTGCCCACTTTGATCAATCTTATATTTTTTCCAGTGCCCCCAATTTTTTTACTTATTGTCCGTTGCCAATCTTTTATAGCTATTGTCACCCTTATACACTTTAACTCTTCATATACTACTGCTTCAGATCTTGCCAATATTTTGTCTGCTACAAACTTGGTTTTAAGGTTATTATTAAGTAGAGGAACCAAATGTGCTCGTTTCTTATAATCAAAGAAATTGCTTCTAAATAAAACTAAGAATCCGCTAAGAAAGGGTATCGCGTCATCATTATCACGGTGGACTTGTAGACGATTGACAACCGCAGAAAGGAATGACATTGATTCGATAGGAGTGAAACTTGACGCCACGATGCTATGGGTCGTCAAGCGTAAGAATATTAGTTTGATTTACGACCACACACGTGGTGCTTTCCTACCACCTTCTGACAAAGTACACGTCTCGTCACGGTTTAATAGCGCTCGACGGAAGTGGAGGGGGGTTCTGCGCAGGTGTAAAGCGGCGTAAAAATCTAAAAATCAACTTCTGCGCATCAAGGTCAGCGCTATTAAACCATGACACGACCTGTAGTTACCTTACCTATACTCAGATTTAGAATCCAAGATATTTTATGTCAACAGAGTCATTTATGAATGAAAACATAACAAAAACTGATAATAATAACAGAAAATAACATGGGAACAGCAAAGTTATCACTAAAAATTAAAACACTTAATAACAAAAAAGTAGCAAAAAAAATTAATTTGAATTCGAAATCGAACGAGAGATCAATTAAATTACGAATGAAAGCTTTCAAAACCAAGAATTGTTTGGAGCTTCTGCGCTTTGCTTCGAAGATACCAATGTCATTAAATATTTTCCACTAATATTCCTTGTTTTGTAACCCCTTTGTATACAAAAAATATCCAGGGTTTGGAATCGGAGTATAGGTACCTAACCTAGATCTTGAATATCACATCAACCGATCCCTAATATTTTCAATAGGTTTCTGCCTGCGGCTTCGCGTTATTTCGGTATATAAAGTCAGTCAGTAGTGATTCCAGGTTTAGATGCTACATGTATGCCAAATTTCAGCCCAATTCGTTCAGTAGTTTTGGCGTGAAGATATTTCGCACTTTATGAAAGTTAGAATGGATGGCAATTGGCAAGAAGAGGGATATTTCTCTTCCTCTACTCCACAACTGCTGAACGGACAAGGTTGCAATTTTGCATAGATGTATTTTAGAAATTGTAAAACATTACCTATAGCTGCTTGCTAGGTCGGGAAAACGCGAGCTAAGTCCCGGGCAGTGGCTACTGATCGAAATAAGGTAAAAAACGGCTAACAATGTTTTGCTTTACAAAGCAGCCTAAATTTACGGTTTGGACTACATAGTAGGTAGTATCAGGAAATTACCTAAAAGTATAGTGGCAATAGCAATAGGTATAGAATATATCGAGTTAGGTATAAAACAAACCTCATTGGGTCGTTATCATCCTCGGCCCGTATCTACCCATTGTTGAGTAGATGCGGGTAACATCATGCATGAATTTGTACCAACATCGGTCAGGTTGTTACTTTTTCACATTTGAAAATTATATTATATTCTTTAGTACCTATTGTAGCTGACCACATAAACTCATCTGGTGTTCTATTTTTGTTGTAAGCGTACGCAATACAAGGATCATGAAATCGAGGTTGGAGCGAGCGGTCGCGGTCACCGCAGGAAACCACAAACGATATATCTAAATAGCTACAGCGCGCAAGAGTTGTGTTACCAATCTATGTAAAATGTATACAACATACATACATTTTACAGAGAGCAGATTAAAGACAAAATTACTATCAATAAGTGAAAATTCAATAATCCATTTTTGGCCGAACCTTACGATTCTAAAATTAAAACGATTACAGACAGAAGCAATTAAAAAGCTTATAATATGTATAACAAACTATCCAAAGGATTTTTGGAAAGATTTAAAATGCACACTTTACAAAAAGACAATTATCAAAAAATTCGATACAAAAAATATTAATTTATTGAAAGTAAAAATATGAATAAATAGGTGGCGCTAGAGTGGGTCGGGGTGCTGAGTGGCGCTGTAAGACCCGTTCAGCCGTGAAAAGGCAACTTATAAAATAAGTAGATATACATATGTATGGATAATTATCTTAAGTTCATGTGATTCTATATATTTGTGGCGTCGTATGGGGGAGGCTTATATCCAGCAGTGGACGTGGGGCTGTATGATGATGCCGATGATTCTAGCCGACCACAGCGGCAAGTCTCAACAAAGACTAGCTATGTGCGGACAGGACATATTGTAGTGTACAAGTGTGTGCGCGCATACCTACACAGGCGTACTCTGTATTTCCTCACTCTCATAACCCGATGGGACGCCAGACCGACACGGTTGTACGACTTTAAGAATAACAATTCATTACGTTCGTTCACTAGATATGTACCTTTCAACGCGGAGAATCCTAGCATAACCAAAGTTGTACACGGCGCACCGTCGGTCGGCATTCATTGCAAAAATTTATAGCGTCATCTAGTGAGTAGTAGCTGAACCGTAGTGACGTTTGATAATTTGTAACAAAAACAATTTGTATTTACGTTCACTAGCAATCGGTCTTTGTTGTGATCACTGTGGAATGTCAACGTCATAACAATCTGACTTGCTGTTTACCATCGACAAGTAAAATTTTACCTGCTGTTTACCTACTTTACTTTTTCGATAAATTTATTGGTTCATATTATCATTAGATAAATACGTTTTAGTTACGAATTACACATGTATAGAGGAATTCAATAGTATCGAAATGGAGAAACACTTATCACCTTCCTTTCCGACATCCAAACATTTACTTGAAGACTTTTCAGACCCAGATTTTATGCCTCAGAAATACTCCAAAGAACTTTCGTTAGATGATGAGCTACTACAGAAAACCTACAAAAGTTTTCTGAATATCAGACAGCTAGATAAGGATATAAAACAGCATAGTAATTTCAATAGTAATTTGGAAGAATTAACTGAAAAGCTTGCTGAAAACATAGCTAGCCTCAAAAATCAGTCACGGAGGAAGTGAATACAACTTAGCATAAGTAACATTATTATATAAGCTGTAAGTATGAACTATTAATAAAAATCATTGTTTGGATACTAATTATTTTATTATACTCCCTAGTTCCTTTAGTTGCTCTTCAGAAACAATTCCCAAATAATGTAAACAGACTAAAGCCGCACCTTGCTCTGCAAACTTTTTGTTCTTTTCCCAAAATGAAGATGTATATTTCTTATCATTGAATGTTAATATACAGCGGAACAATTTTGCTACTTGTTGAGTCTCATAAACTGGTAGTCTGAGGCCATTTTTTCCTGCCCAAGCATGAAGCCTTGCTTTAGGCAAATTGATGTCACCAAAACTAGCTCTGATGAAACAGACCTGAAAACAAAATTTGTATGTAGGCAAGTTCCTGTATGTTTGGCATTTAGTTAAGACTTAGGGTTTTACTCAGTGATAGGCCTAGGCCAATCAAAACAAATATAATTATTGTTCAAAACTTACTTTCTTCTCTTTGACACCAACTAGTTCTATTTCGTTAGGCTTATTTCTCTTGTGTGGGGGTTCCAGACTATCTGGAGTGACCTGCCATCTACCTTGTATGCCATTCTTCTGGTAACTAGATAGTATCTCTTTACAATACTCTCCCAAGCCCCAAATGTCACTATAAATAATACAACATTGCATGTTAATAAAATTTACTTTGGTAGTAAAATCATTCATTAAAGTGTAAATATTTAGCTTGACTAAAGTAACATACATGTGCATTTTTTCAATTAGGTTTTAGTTTATTGCTTTTATTTTCACCAATGCACATTGACAATTTCTACCTCCTGCAGCTGAGCCTGCAGCAGAGGCATGGCAGTGAATGTGATGTACTCATCACTTGTGATTCGCTTGATGCATTATATGCATTGCTTACCATATTTGTTCTAATGTTTGACATTCCAAAAACTGCCTGCCCCTTGGAGTTTCTTGTAGTTCTCTCAATATATTTTGGATGCAGTACTTTGTATTCGAAGGCGAATTATCATATTGAATGGCAAGTCTCAAATATTCTTCTATAACTGTATCCATTGGCAACATGCCTTCTTTTCTAAATATAGAACAATTCCATTCAGCTGCTCGAGCCAACATGACACTCTTACATCCAGTGCTTTGTTTGAATTTGAGAATATCATTGTATTTTTCTATTTCTTTTGACCCACCACTGTAAAATAAGTCAATTGTCAAAATTTGTGCAGAAAAATAGGAAGAAAAGCTTACCAACTGTGACATACTTGGCAATCACTGGTATAGATATCCGTTCCGCTACATATTTTATGATATCAGGATGCACTGGGTGCTGGGGTCTTTCCTCTTTGGTTCTGCCATGAATTGCTATTGCCTTTATTCCAGTACTGACTAATTTTTCTACAAGGTTTAATGTCTCTTCAGGGGTATTTAGAATTCTTATTTTACAACTCACAGCTATAGAGAGGTTGGACACTAAGGTCTTCAGTATGTTGCAAGCTTTATCCGGCTGCCCCATTAGTGCCACACCCATACCACCTTTGATAGAAAATTCCTTTGGACATCCCATATTGATATCAATAGCTGCGACATCATTTTCTCTGGAAAATAAATACATTTGTTCCAGTATTATGTAATTCCTAGATCTTCTACTAGAAGGATTTTTTAAAACTAAGACAAAGTCCTATAAAGTTGTTCTGAAATTAATTCCACTCACATAACTTTAGCAACCTTAAGTGCGCGCTCAGCATCACATGTTCCAAGTTGTAGCACAACCTTCTCTTTCTCTTCAGCACAGGTTCTGAATACTATTGTACCATCTGTTTGGTCCACATAGTCGACTGTATCTAGAATATCTGAATGAAAATGTGTGGTATAAGTTTATGATTTAAGGGAAAACTATAGTCTACATAAAAAACTAGCAGTACCTAAGGCACTTGGTACCTAATAGTAAGATCGGATAGCTTGTTGGTGAACTGACCATTGTATCTACGTTTTGATCTTAGGAATTTCCAGTCTATCAATTCTTCGGTGTAAACAATGTCCGCGCCATATCGTAGGGCTAATAGCCTCATGGGCAATGTGCCGATCCGTACCATAGGAGCAAGTATTATTTTATCATCATAGTTCAACATTATTGAATTCGATCGAATACACGAGCACGTGTTTGTGTTGTTTATCGAAATAACCAACCGATGATGAAGAACAAAGTTCAAAACTCTCGTAGCATGCATGTACGAAAATATTTGACATGGAAACATTGTCGTCGTGCGTGTAGTTAGTCAATGTTTCTTGGTATAATGGCTCTGAGTCTCGTAAGTGGTCTGGTCGGTCATAATCTAGGACCAAGAATTTTATGGACTCAGCCTTTCAGTTTTACGCATGTCCGTTTTTATTAGTGTGCAGTTGCAGATTTGTAATAGTGTGCATGACTAGGGAAGTGACTTTGCTGCCGAGCCGAACTGGCTTCGGCCCAAACTGGTCCGAATCAGGAAAATACACTTGAATGCCGATTTCATTCCTGATTCGTCCCATATTTAACAGGCACGTTTTAGTACTTTCAACCAGGGTTGTTGCTGATACCGTTTTTTGACCCATAAAACCTGATGCTAATGCTGATTTTGGCCATGTGCGTATCGGAATCGCGAACCGAGTATGCCACACTAATTCAATGTAGATGGTTCTACCAATCGAAAACGAGTTTCGAAAAACTATACACATTTTATAGAAAAGCTACGCACTTTTTTAGGGTTCAGTAAACAAAAAGTACTAACGGAACCCTAGTACTAGCCCTCCGCTGTCTTTGTTTTGTATCTCTTGATTCGTAAAAGGTAGACACTTGCATTTTTAGTATGAATTTCATTTGCCGCTATATTAGCATACTATCAAAATAAATATTAAAATTAATGGGGGCTCCACAAAAAATATGTTTCTTGGCCATTTTTTTACTCTACTCACGCAATGCAAAAATCTAAAAAAGGGTTAGTGTTCGCTCCGCTTTACGTTGCCTAAGTTTCTTGGTAATTTTGGGCAAGTGCCTCTATAAAACCTGAATTTTTTTTGCTCATCCTTCCAATTTTTGCCTGTATAGTCTAGAGCGCTAATTGACACTTGGAACTTATAGTCACGGGTCTGAAACATCCTTGATTCAGGGAGTCCAATGGATTAGCTATAAAGACTTATTTTGTGTAAATTTGTAATTGTTTATATGTTGATTTTGCTCAAAATTTTACATCGGTGTCGATGTCATTTTGTAAGACTAAGAATATAATTTACCAGAATTTATAAAAAATAGGGGCAATAAATAAGCTAACACATTACAATATTATTATATAGCTAAATGCGCGCGGCTTTGCCCGCATGGTTGATTTAACGTTGTTGTTTTTTGTAAATAATGTTTCTATTAGTGGCATTGGCATTTTGATTGATGTATAAAGAGATATTTATATACTGTTAATTTTAAGGATATTGTATTGCTTGTACCTTAATAAAAGAAAAATATAAACGAAGTAAATACCTACGAATTTTTTTTATTTTAACTAAAATCAAATTACCTAACTTTTGGAACGATAACTTCCGGAAAAAACCAATTGAAAATAATTCCAGGTTATTAAAGTTATCTTGTGTAATTATTTTTTCCTCGTACTTTGAGCTATATAAACTAGTTAAATAAATTCTACGGAAACAATAATGATAAATCAATACTACATGCTTGAGAAGAGTGTGTAAGACAGTACTTTTCTGTACGAAATCTTGAAATGGGACGAATCAGGAATTAAATCAGCAATCAATTTTATTTTCCTGATTCGGGCCAGTTTTGGCCAAAACTAGTGGGACGAATGCGGAATAACCCGAAAACAAAATTTGATGGTAAGCACATCACTACCACAGACGCTAAATTTATCTCTGCTAATTATTCATGGTTTTGGACATTATTTGTATCCTAGACTCATAGGAACACATGAACTAGATTGTTAAAATCTTGTTACTACAGATTTCTAGTAATAAACTACATAAAATTTAACAATAGCCTAAATCAATAAATGCAAATGATGAAAATCGTGTTCGTCACTGGTCTTATAATCACAAAATTAAATAATTAGATTAATAAGCTATCTATACATAATCACACTAATAAAGTGTATTTCCTTTAATCCGTTCTTCTTTTTCCAATTTATTCAGTTCATGTTTACCAACCAAGTATTCGTTTGGTTTCATGCTGTGGAAACCTGAAAAATGTTAATATGGTTAAATAAATATATTATTCAGTCTATTTGATACCTATCAAAGGGTTTCTCAAGAATGGATAGTAAACCATAAAACAGCAAATAAAACTTCGTCACACACACTTCTAAAACAGCTAGAACCAGGCTGGACCTAGATGTGGCTCTTGAAAATAATACAAATATATGAAAAGTCAAAACAAAGCAACAAAGTTTAAAAAACTGATAAATGTTATTACAGGACTATTTATAAGCGACCTTAGTACATGTTTTACGAGATCCTGGACATAGAACAGTTAGTCACTGTATAAATAATGCCGAATTATCGCCAAATATCCACACAGTAATCCAAAAACAATTTGAGATATTGTAAGGCACAACAAAACTTACCGATGAATAGGAATTTCGGGTGTTTTTCAATACGATGCCTTGCCGCACAAAGGTGCACTACACTTCGCCATTTATTTCAGTCTTTTTCGAACATATTTCACAAGATTTATATAAAATAAAGAAGGAACAATACGCAAAAACACAATACTTCCATAACATGACAATTGGCTGACATTTGCAGACATTTCCGTTTGTTGCTTAGCAACAAATCATGGAAATTTGCTTCATCTTCAATTTTGTCTATGGTGAGTTAGCGTTGTTACAGTAAAAAGAGGTGAGATAGGCTTATTCCATCAAAACATTATGTGATTCTTTTCTATATAATTGTGAAAATATGTTCTACTCTTTGCCTATTTATAAAAATAAACTTAACTCACACTTTTCTGGTATTTCACACGTCCCACAGACAACTATGGGACGTGTGAAATAGTTTGTGTAGTATAGATATAGTTATATTGTACATATTTTGTTTTAGTTTACCTACTTATTTGTATTTTTAAGTGTACCTACTGTTTTACTTCAATTTCATTTCACTGTATTTCTTTATTCTTTATTTTTAGCTGTTGTTTGTGCAGACCTGTTATGAGCACACATTCTATAGTATAATCTTTACACTATACTGATATAACAATGTTTTATTATGGGTTTTGTTATTACTGCCTTACTAAATAAATTAAAAAAAAATGTTCGGTCTGCTTTAGGCTTAGAGTATTTAGAACGGAGATGTCAACACAA
Organism: Eupithecia insigniata; assembly: GCA_947859395.1. Classification (NCBI taxonomy): domain Eukaryota; kingdom Metazoa; phylum Arthropoda; class Insecta; order Lepidoptera; family Geometridae; genus Eupithecia; species Eupithecia insigniata. The sequence goes on along the minus strand of OX401996.1, from coordinate 8,340,462 downwards.
GGCGTACCCCTCTGCCGGCCATAAGCGCGACTTGGCCATACGCGTTTTATAAAACTACTCCACTCGTAACCGTGACCATTAGCTGTCGTTTCGTGTCGCGAAGTAGTGCTCAGTGAAAATTGTGAATTGTGCGGTATTACGGTATAAAAGACGATCTGAGACATCAAACTTAAGGTACCACGGTATTTCCTATCACAAGTACTAAGTGATATTTTAACAATTTTTTTTGTAATATTGTTTAATTTAGATTCAAATGGAATAGCAGTTGCGACAGTTTTAATACGACGCCATCGTCTTGGTAGAGGGTGCAGGTGAGTAATGTGAGTATAAATTCCTTGGTAGAAGGCGTAGTGTGGCGACTAGTTGAACGAAATTGATTGAGTGAATGATGGAATGAATATAATGCCATGTGTTTTTTGTACCCATATTTAACCGATTTCAAAAAAGAAGGTTATGTATTGGACTCGTAATGTATTTATAAAACATCATTTCAAATTAGTTAACGAAACACGGGGAAAGGATCTCTATCGGGAATATATTACTTGGAGCATTCAGAACCGGAGTAGCCAAGCGTACGCAGTCCGAGGTACATGAACAGTCATTCGTGTTTGTTTATAAATACTAGTTTGCTGCGATTGTCTCTGTCATTCTGCCTTCAACATGTCGATCAACGGAGCTCCATTAAAATTTTGGTGGTGCTGTATCGTTTGTTTATTGCTATTTGCTTTGTACTTTTTGAACGCAGAAACATATAAACGTGATTTTTTGTACAGCTGGTGCAGTATGTAAGCCGGATAGTGACATGGGCTACTTTTTTCGTTGCATATGCACTACTTTTTTGCCAATATATTTTGAAGTTGCTAGATTTCGAAGAAGTAACAGCAACAGCTGAATTTTTAACACTCGTGAATGATGATGTATTTAAAATATTGGATTCTCGAACAAGGCAGCTGCAATTTAAAAGGGCTCTGAGCTTTGAGAACTATGAAAAGGCATTTGATAGATTAAATCAAGCTAGTGCATTTATTCTGTATTTATACGAAAATAATAGAGTAAGTTTGGGGGAGGCCTATGTTCAGCAGTGGACGTGTTCGGGCTGATGATGATGATGATGATGAATAGAGTAAAGCCTAAAATTACTACAACGTATATAGTTTCAAAACCATTGAACTATTTCCAAGGAAAGGACTTATTTCCAAATATTGATCTACATGTCTATGATAATTATCGACAGAGTTCCTTCTTGTGGCGAGTTAGCGATCAATTTAATAAACTCTCAAAGCAAATGGATCTGGATCTCTTCTGTTCCAGCATTTACTCCGTGAGACGGCAATTGAGCTCTGACTTTTTCTCACCATCCCGCGAGGATGATGAGGATGACTCGACCTAATGCAGTGCTGATTGTCTATTGTATGAATATTGTGTTGTTTATACGTATGTATGTAATATTACCAGTTTTTTATCAATCACTTATATTAAATTTCTGCTAGGAACTAAGTTGACTGTAATCTGTTACTACTGTTTACTCTGCTTGTTCACACTTTTTTTTGTATCTATTATTCTTCTTACACGTGAAAACCTTTTAATAGCCTTCTGCTTCTATCTTTTAAATGTTTTCGATATTTCGTATGTGCTGCTGGTTTTCCTTTAAATAAATAAGGATTTCGTTTCGTCAATCACAATATGGAATTTGGAAGATTGGTTATGCAAAAGTATACACATACTAGAATCTCATTTCTTATGAAAAAACCAAATCCAAAGAAACGTGTACGTCACATTTACAATAAATTAGTTTATTTTAAAAACCAATAGTGTAAAAATTATGTAATATACATTTATATTAAACACCACAAAATCATTTTTTTTTTTAAATTCCTAACCTTACATATCCGCTTGGGGCAGTACATTTGCTAACAGCCGCTATTCTTCTCCTGCTCTTTATTTTTCTCACCCCATCACACCAATTAAGAACCAAATATTTATCAAAAAAATGCATACGTGAAAGATTCATCGAAATCAGTTCAGTCTTAGAAGTTCTAAGACTGAACAGATTTCGATGAAGGTGTTCTAAGTTAGATCCCTAAGATTCATAACTGCATAATATTTGTTATAACTACATACAATAACTATTGGCGCACCACGGTTTTATTTGCGTAGATAGAATCTAGCCTTGTGTTAGTCAACAACAGTGTAATTCTTAGAATAATTTTTAAAATCAGTATTTAAACAGATTACGCCCTACAAAGTATAAATAAGGAAAAGTTTATGATCTTGAACAACCCTGATTTCATTCGTTTGAAATCATTCATTTTCGCTCTTTTTACACCTCATCACTACTTTATTGTTTAGTTACACACTAACTAAACAATAGTGTAACAACAGTAATTCTTTAATTGTGTGCTTGTCTTGTGTTAGTATGCTTTACTTTCTTTTAATTAGCTTTTACTTGCGTGTGCGTTTATAGGGACGCTTAATTTTTCTGCATTAGTGTGTGTGATTATGTAAATGTTGCTGTACCGTGCTACCTCGCCTCCCGCGAAAACTGACAGAATCATTTTAGTACTAAAAGTAGCGCTTGGCAACTAGGCTTGTTCTTGCTCGGTCAGTAAAGAGATCGCTCTGTCCTAGTACAATCGTACAAAAGTACTAGTTCGGACTTCTAGTACTATTAGTACCCCACTCGGCAAAACTTTCGGGTCGTTTTAATCACAAAAGGGCTCTTATTTTAATGCTCCAAAATACGCAATTGATTGTTTTGTGTCAGAAACTAGATTGGATACTATTTACATTTACTGAATATTAATTAAAATATTATTTCACCAAAACATACACGAAAACGGACAAAATATCCGTTTACCGACGAAATATCGAAATGCAATGCTCCTTCCATGATCGCAACAAAAATAATATAAGTAGGTACATACATATTACACTTGCAAAAGTTGCAAACATAAAATAGTAACTCTTGATCTCTATCTTCAAACAAATAAAGTTTCTCATTCATTACCCCTCCGTCTCTTTTACTACCGGGGATTATGCCCTGTCTATTTCTGTTCTACCTTATTCGTTCCTTTGAGACAAGTTACTACTGAACTAGAGAACTAGATGCATATCTCCGTCTCTCTCACTACCGCGGAATATGCGCTGTCTCTATCTCTGTTCTCCCTTAATTATTCCCTTGTCTTCTGGTTCCGTCTGCCACGGAATCACGGAATGTAACAGTGAACTAAAAGAAACATTGTACTAGGGAACGAGTAATCGAAATGCATTCACAAAGTTCTTTTTATTCTTGTTGGATTTTAAACTTTATGCCATAGAAAATAGTGATTCAGACGCCAACTTTTTTAGTGGTTTCGAGATTTCGTGATTGAAGAGCAAGTGAACTACAAGGAACTAGTTGAGCTGAATCGTTCTTACTAGTTCACTGGTCGGAACTAATTCGTTTTAGTTCATTATTCCTGTAGGACTAAGATGCGCACCACGAAAGTCGTCGCGCGCGTGTCGACTATTTTTGTCGTCGTCAGTTGTTTTCACATTTACTCTAAGATGCGCGCCACGAAAGACATAATACTCGTTGTCGAGTAGTCCTTCTCGCGTAGATGACCACCCAGTTTAGTTCATTCAATTGGCTATGGTTTTTGTGAACAGCACGTAAGAAATCATAGTTGCCTTTTTATTACCTTTACCTTGTACCTTTTTATTGGTAGTTTGAACATTTTCGGTGGTAGAATGGACTTTGTAGCTTTCTTAGACTGTTTACCGTCTAAGAAAGACAGAAAACAAAAAAAAAAAAAACAAAAAGGCGGGGAAGGGCTTGGTACTAACTTCCATATACTAGAATATAATAGATATGTATTATAACTAGTATGTAATTAGTTGGCAAAGCTCTTACCGCCACTGTCCTTGTAAAACGCAAAATAACATACTAACCGCAACACATTTGAATGTAGCGCGCAATGTGAATTTAGCTTCCCTTCGTATCGCACTCGATATGAATCGATTTGTTTTACCTACGATTATATCACTACCTATATAATCGAAAACCAAATCGAGGTTCCTAATTCCTAGCTTGCCTCGCACCTTAGAGGATAAACAGGTGACCACATTCAAAAACAAGTACCTAGTAGGGACCTACTCTGTCAACTCTGTGCCACATAAGCGGGCACGTGCACCTGATGAACGTACGTGTACGTTCATTAGGGTTCCTTTCCTACATTGATAAGGTAGGTATAGTTTGACTCGCACACATCGTGTTGTGTGTGTGTTATGTAGGCATGGCAAAATAAGTATATTTTCTTTCTTTTTTCACACAAAATCAACACAATGGAACATTTTCCGTAGATTGACAGAAAACAAGAGTTTACATATATGATTCAGTAGCCAGGGCGGGTTGCACTAGCAACCCGCCCCGGCTTCGCACGGGTAATACAGCATATTATTATTATGATATTTTCTATTGCGCCTGCCATAGGCGCAGAAATTCAAAATCGAGAGGGTCCCAAACATCTTTTATACGTTTTCTTTGTATTTTTCAGTTTTTTCTATCATTATATTATACACCGCCAATAAATAATATTGATACGGGACGCCATGTCCAACAAAATTCGAAGAAAAAAATGTAGAAAAATTTCTCGTGTTTTCTCGTGGTCAAATTGAAAGACGACATTTTTCTTGCGATTAACTGTCAAAAGTAGCGTAAATTTGGCGCGCATCTTAGCGTTTGACGAGAAAGGTTACCACAGATAAGATATACATTCACTAAAATCGTTCACGTGATGAGAAGTGACGACTAAATGGTGCTGCAAGCTAGCATCGGTCGACAAATCGAGATGCCGCCATTTTTCGCGAGATAACGAGACGAGAGAGATATCTCATGGCGCGCATCCTAGCCTGAACTACAACACAAGACTATTGGCAACTCCCTTTCTAAATGCTCTAAGGCTTTATGCGTAGCTCTACGATGCTATGACATACTCTACCGCGGTTCTTCTCATCAAGTGACAATGTCAACAAAATAAAACTGTCAAAGATACTTTTTCTATCCATTTTTGCATTTGTTTTGTTTGGGTCAGTACATAGATCAGCTACAATAGTATACTTCGTACAAAGAAAGAGAATACCTACATACAATACTACGAGGAGTCAGTATCACTACTGAGTAACCACTCCGGTTTTATCCTCATTGACCGAGTACAGTTAAATAACAGACACAAGACGTACGACCAGTGATATTCTACTATGAAACCCACGATTGCAGCAGACGAAATGTTTCCAGAGGGAGTTGGGCCATACATGGACATGGAAGAGGTACATTACCACCTTTGGGCTGCACTGCTGCTGTTTCTTATTCGATAACTGATACTGAATGCATTATATCATATCTCTGGAGAATTATCTTAGAAAGTTATTTGGTTAGTTTTAACTAACTTTGGTTGATTGTTGTTTAGGGATCTAGCCCATCATAAGTTTACCCATGTTTGTGTCCTGTTCCAAAATAATGCTTTAGCTGCTTACTTATTTACAGGCGGGAGGCCCGTCTAACCTTCTTATGGATTTAGCAGCAAATGAAAAAGCTGTACATGCTGACTTTTTCAATGGTATGTCTGATCAGATTATTTTACCTAATCCAACGCAAAGATCCACTTTGGGACCCAATGTTTATAGTTGTAAAAATATACTTTGCTTTATTTCATTTCAGATTTCGAGGACCTTTTTGATGATGATGATCTAAAGTGATACTAATAATTATTGTAAGCAAGTATGTATAACTTAATCACTGATTTGTTAATGCAGAACCATAAAATAAAACCAAGACTTGAGATCTTATGAATTGAATTTTATTTCTTTTTACATCTATTATGTATGACAATTACTAAAATACAATGCCCTAAAATGATTTTTTGACAAAATTCTTATCAATATGGCTAAATTCCATCTTCAGAGTTGAAAGTGTTGATAGTTATCTATGTTATTTTGTTGCACCAGTGTAGGCAGTGACACCACATCAGCCAAATAACAGTGCAACAACATTTACAGCAAAAATGAGGCCAGCAATTTTGTTTCAAAACTATTCAGACCTGCACTTCTTTGAAAGTGAGTTGATCAACTATTTATAAAAAAATTCATTGCAATGATTTTATACTTATTTACAAAAAAATATAAATTAAAATCAGGAAATCCTGCACATATGACAAACAAATTATTATCAAAATAACAAATTCTTAGATCAGTTTATATTCTGTAAGCAGTTTTATGTTAAAACTAAAGCAAAAACAACCATCTTATAAACATTATAACATATAACTAAACTAGCTTATAAAAACTCAGTGAGAAAACTAATTAACAAATAATTATGATACCATGTTTACCTATGAAAAAAGGGACAATTTTGTACCTACTATCAAATCAAATTTTATCAACAAACCGAGACAGTTCTTTATACCATTTCAACCAAATTGCATAGCAGTATGTATTAAGGCAGCAATTAGTTTTCTCATATTCTTTATCTTAAATAACATACAGAAATAATCTTCAACTTCTACAACAGTCACAAAAATTACGTTTTTGTAAAAAGAATATTAGAGGGTTTTGCACTTTTGAAAATGTATTTAGTTCATTTGTGTCATAAAATAACACTTAATTTTCCTGTGTTGACGCTAATTTCATATGCATATTTATTTACACAACTAATTCCTGAATATAATCCAATCCATCCAATATATATTATAAAAGAACAGTGTTCGTTTATATGTCCAGCCTTTTCTCCATGACCATCCACTTGTGGTTGCAGTTGTAGAAGGCCCTACATGTGCACTTGCAATTAAGGGAGTTTGGTTGTTGTAGGTGGAAGTGGGCTGAATTGGGAGGTAAAAATGTGTAGAGACTTATATCCTTTTCTAACACATTGTACGACTCATATAAGTTCGGTACAGTGCTGAATGGCGTAAATTACACTAGCAGCGAAACCAGGCGTTGCTCGGGTCAAAATACATCGCACACTTAATGGTTATAAAATCAGTTTCTCTATCTTTGGTATAGTGTACACATACATAATATACCCATTAAAAGATTATTTGATTTTTCGATGTATTTTGACCCGAGCAACGCCTGGTTTCGCTGCTAGTTTTTAATAAAGGCCAATAAGTCTACATATATACTTTTAAAGGACATATAGGTACCATACCCACTCGGGTATGGTACCTACATGTCTGGCAGGATGATGCGCAAAACCGCTCTAATACCGCGTAGGACTGAACGGGTCTTAAGATTCAATAATCTGGAACATAAAATGACACATCAAAGATGACTTGATTTGTTCATCATAATAACGCTTCTCCATTATTCAGTAATGTTATGATAATCAGTGAAATTTTTAAGGAGCCAAGATCTAAATGATTGCTAATCACTAGAGCTTTCAGCTAGTCAACTAGATCTGAGAATTATACTATACTCGGTTCTAGAATTCTAGATATTTTATGGAAGCAAAGGGGTACAACAGGCAACATAAATGTAGACACTGGCAAAGGAAGGAGCGAGACAGACTCCAACACAACATGACATTAGTCTCTCTAACACGCCCACAGCCGAAGTCAAAAATAGACTTAAACTGAATTTTGAAAATGAACACCAAAAACTATGGGAGCGTCGAACAGACTGCAAGTGCATACTAAATCAGTATTCCCTTACAAAGATAGGAAAACCACTAACACGATGCTCAAGATGAGCCGCGAGGACTTAAGAATGATGGTATCGTCACAGCGAACTGAACCATCATCTTTTCAAGACTGGAGCCACAGACAGCAACCTGTGTTTTTTTCAATTTATGCTCGGGTACTTCAAGGAGCTGGCCTGGTTAGGACCTGTTTAGGCAGGGGGATAATGCACAAAACACTCCCATGCAAGATGTCAGTGCTGATCTCAGTTCCCCCACTTAGAATTAGATGGGCTTACAAGAGTAAATTTTTTTTGTAATTCTTTGCTTTTGTAACCCTTGCTGTTGCGAAAATATTGGTGGAAAGTATTTTGCTACACTGGTATCGGAGCAAATTGCAGAATCTTGAAATTGAAGTTTCATTAGTCTTGTCCGTTTTCAAACTCTAATTACTAGTACTGTTTTCCATGGGCGTTTGCAGTTTTTATTGATTGAGCTTAATCAAATAAATAGCATTGTAAAAATTGGTATCCATAAATTTTTACAATGATATTTATTGAGTTTATGAGCTAATTTTGTAAGACTTATGAAATAAACATTATTGTTTTGATATCTCATTTTTGTTTAGTTTCATTCATAAAATAATTTGTTTACAAAAAATATCCTGATTTCTAGAATCAAATATATGTAGCTAGTTGCGAGTTGTATGCTAGACATCGACATCACTGCTATCATCACTGGACTCGTTCCCTTCCTGCTCCTCTGGGTCATCTTCTTGTTCATTCTCGTTGTCTTCTCCCTCTAAAGTATCGTCATCCTCCTCATCGTCTTCTTCTTCAAATTCTTCCAATTTTGCTGTGATGTTACTTAGATCACCTTTCGCCATCTCTGAAAATGTAAAAGTGCTTGTGAGTTTATCAACTTTAAGGAGGAGGCTTAATTCGACTATATGTTTACACTCTTAAAATTTATTCTTTCATAGTGCTCTCAGTCTCCCCTTTTGCGCTCCGTCGAATGAAACTGAGTGCTGTTCAATAAATATTTTGTGTAAGGATCTTTTGAAGGTGTGTCGAGATTAAATACCAAACAGGCTATAAAACATAGTTATTAAATATATTTTATCTACCCAAATATCATAAACCCTCTCTAATGCATTCAAAAACCATAGGCAATGACGAGCATTACCAACCAACAGAAATAAACGGAACTGTAATGAACTCATAACCTACGGAAAACCGGGTAGGTGTTATAGAGTTTAAATTTGGAACAGGTGTCAAATTCAAGTGAGTGTGCTTTACACTGTATCTACATTCTAACTATAAATCGCACGACATTTTGATCTCGAGTGACACAAGAATAGTGACTTTGTTCGTTTGTCTATGATTAAAAAAAAATTGCAGATAATCGAAACGTCGCCGCCATTTCGATCTGTCCATAGACCAATTAGTATACTTCGTAAGTAGCTGGAGCTGTCATTTGTTCGTTAGCTTTTTATTTCCAGTTACGAGTAGACAAATTTTCTGATAAGTTGAATATATTTAAATCTCCCGGATCCTGAACTGTACACCGGCCACTGCTTTCGCAGGACATCTGCCACTTTGCTGGTAGATGCAGGCGGCGACATTACAGCTCTAAAACGAGATGGGGGCTGGAGATCTACAACAGTTGCCGAAGGATACATTGAAGAATCTATGCAAAATAAAATATGTGTCTCAAATCAAATAATGAACTCAATTCAAAATAGAGAAATAATAAATATAAATATGCCATCATCACCATCAAGCTCTGCAGCTCCAAAACAAGACCTCTATCTAACCATATCTCATTGCACAACTGTCAAAGTTAACTACCATTACTATAATAAATAATTTGCTTCTGTACATATGTGTTCAATTTATTTTTTATTGCATTACACTGGTAACAATGCTGGTCATTTCCCTATGGTTCCTGAACCCATCATAGAGCCCTTATGATATTTGGGTAGATAAAGTAGTGTATGCAACTGTACATAATTAGGCATTACAGCACACGAGCCGAAGGCGAGTTTCTTAATAGCATCACACGTATTAAGAAACTCGCCTTCGGCTCGTTTCTTAAACCCACACTTGTGTTGTAATGCCCTCCATTATGCACAGTTGCATAAACTACTATTATAGACGTGTTATAATTTTACTTTTAAATACTGGACGTATTACATATATAATTTTATAAAAATTATAAATACTAGCTTCAGCCTGCGGCTTCGCACACGTATTTTCGGTATAATAAGTAGTCTATTATTGATATGGACCAGTTGAGCTACCTGTAGAAACAGTCTGCCGTTAGCTCAATTGCTTCAATTGTAAATACTAGTTCTAATTCGTTTCGGAGAAGTTTGGTTACAAAAACTGTCACGAGATTTTTATATGTATAAAGATTTTGTTGTTTTATTTGCTACTTGCTTCTGCCCGCGGCATTACACGCGTCTTTCCGTGATAAAAAGTAAGACAGTTTGAGTTACGGTGTCATCCATAAAGTACGTCACATTAATTTCGTGATTTTTTGCCCCCTCCCCCGTCCTTGTTACAGTTGATCACACTTGTGAGACCCTCCTCCCTAGTGTGATGTCACATAATTTTACATATCGAAATTATTCAATTAAAACAGCAGTTGAAATCAAGTAGAAATTTCTCTGAAACAGAAATTTTTATTTTAGATTTGAAAATAATTTTATGTTTTTCGTTGTTAGTTCAAATTTTAACACAGATGTACCTATTAGATTTTGAAATTTGACGTCACGAAACTTAGGACCCCTCCCACCACACATATAATGTCACACTTCGTTGACCCCCTCCCTCCCCCTTAGCGTGTGACGTACTTTATGGATGGTCCCTACGGTTGAAAACAACATATATTTTTTAATTTTTCAAGTCAACTCCTTCGAATTCTATTTGTTAAAAGCATCTTCATTCCTACCTTTCAACAATTAGTGAACTTCATAGCCGTGCATGTATCAAAAGAGTGGATGGGGATACATAGTTGGGGATACGATCAGTATAATAATATACTGATCGTATTTTATAATATAAATTCTTGACAGTTTTTTTCTATTTTAGTTACATTATACATTCGATAGTTGCTCTACTCATGAAATCAGACAATACGATCAGTATATTATATTCTTGAGAGTTTTTTTTCTATATCAGTTACATTATACATTCGATAGTTGCTCTACTCATGAAATCAGACCTACTGTCACATTTTAGCTTCTGTGTAGAAGCGGAAGTCTTAGTCGCCCATTCAGTATATTTTCGCCCGGTTTTTAGTATCCCAGTAATTTTCTTATTCGCCCGATTAGTAATTACCCTTTCAAAACAGCGACTCCGTAATAAGGATTTTTACCGTATTACTGACGTTAGATCTGGCGCATTTTCTAAATGAGGTTCCTTGTTCTTCCAACGCTGATAGAAACTGACTACAGGCATCGCTCATAGAGGCCACTCATAACAGCATTGCTACAATAACGGCTAACGGAGCGAGCCGCGACTTTTGTTTATGTTTAACAAACTTCTGCTTTTGTGTTGTTGGCTCCTCAAGAGGGTGATCCCACATACACATTTACGCCGCCCGGGCCATGCTCCTCCCCATACTACACAACTGTGTAATTATTTATTAATTAATCATTTATTTCAGTAATCATTTATTTATTATTAGCTAGTAATAGGTATGTACTTACGTTCCACATAGGATTCTAAAGATTTAGGCACCATGCTTTTAGCTCTTTCCACATCTTCGACTGTGCATTCACCTTTGTCTAATCCTGTAACATAATTTCTTAAGTTCATAATAGTTCTAAGATATTTCTAGGCCCATCATCATCAACATCCGCAACCCGACTTTATCCACTGCTATAGGCCTCTAAACTTTAGTGCCACTCCACACGGTCCTGCACCAATCTCATCCAGGTTCGCACTGCAATGTTAGTGATATCGTCCGCCTATTGCTAGGACATCATGCCCAAATTCTTCATATTAGGTATAGAGCTCATACAGCGTCGTAGACTAGTGTTGAAAAAATCTAATATGTAGTATGCAGATAAATTACATAACACCGTTTACAAGCATATCAGCTTCTTGAGGTTGAGGCATTTGTTTGCAATGTTTTTCAAAACTTACCAAATAAAAGACCCATTCTCTTCAGAATATCAATGTCGTCGTAAATTTGGAATCTCTTGTTAAAGTTGAACATGTATTCTGTCCTGAAATTGAAACACATTTTATTGGAAAAGTTTTTATGGCTTTTTATCGTAAATATACTAAAACCAATTAAATCTTTGACGACCTCTGTGGCGCAGCGGGCGAAAGTCCGCTTGCGACGCAGGAGGTTGCGGATTCGAGTCCCACCTCTGGACAAATATTTGTACTATTTTCAGATAGTTTCTCAGATGAGGGTGTTTTCTATTTATAATTAAAAAAATCTGTCTATGAAGGATACACTATTATAATGTATTATATATAATAAGTTAGTACCTAAACACAAGTTCTAGTTAGCTTGGGGCTAGCTAGATGATGCTGCGTGAATTGTCCAGGATTATTTACAACCAAAAAGATCGGTAGCGTGATAATGAAACACGTACCTATAACTTTTACCAGATTTAGTCAAACTCTGCCCACACTATCCACACTCCTGATCTCAGTTTTATCGTTGAACTGAAGGTAAAATATACAGTCGCCGAGACAAGCCTGTCACGAGTATGTGGTGCACTCGTCTCGCCTCGGGGTCGTAGGCTCTCGTGTCTTGGCCACAGTTCAAGCTAGACAACGAGTGTGTACATGGTGCCTATCGTTAAGAGGACGAGCGCCGAGACTAGGGCGAGACTAGGGCGAGACGCCTGTCTCCGCGAGTGTGTATGGCCACTATGGTAACGTGCGTACTTACGTTAAATTGTAAGGGACCTTTAAACTCGTTCCTTCTGAACTTTCTTTAATTAAACTGAATTTCTATTGAATGTTGTCTTTTAACAAAATAATTAATTGCCCACTTACTTATCATTAGAAATACTGCAGTCAATCAGAGCCTTATCACTTGTATTTACTACAATAAATGGCAAATGAATGGCTGATGATGGAGAAGGTTTGATTCCCTTGTTTTCAGCATCCTTATTCCTTTCTATCAAACTTTTGAATGAGATGTGCTGAAAACCAAAACTCAGGTGTTTTAAATGGCCTAATTTAGTAGATGCATAGGCGAAATTCGGAGGTGTATAGTAAAATAAATAATCTTGTAGTGAAGTATATGTGAATCAAATTAGAAATGCTTTGTTTCTTTAAGACCTTACAGGAATCTTTTTTTTATGATTTTGATTCTTATTCCTCTAACATGATCAGAGACTTTATGTAACCTTATTGCATTTAAACGTATTTCTATTTATCCTATGTCCATTACTTATATCTATCTATACCTATTATTTATGCTATATTATATATTTTAATGTATATATAAATCATATCTTATCTATCTATTTCTATAAATAACCTTCTTTGCTATTTTCATACAATAATCTAGGAACTTAGGGCGTAGATACCTATCAGTAATTATTTCACGTCCAGTTCACTTTCGATATTAAACCTATCGCAGGTCTCTTTGACACGTCACAAAATTAGTAAGAACCTTACAAATGTGATTTCCGTTTTTTATTATTTGTACTTTTTATTCGAACAGTATATGAAACAGGATCGATTGACATCAAAAAAGTTTGTGTGTACGTATAAAATACTCTTTTTTCTTTTCTTGTAAACTGAAACTTTGTAAATCTGTATATTTAATTTTTTTTTTAAATCTGTGAGTGGCGGCGCCGAAAATTTCTCTAAAAATCATGGATAGTCCTCAGACAATTTTCCTGTAGCTACACCGGTTAAGGTCTCCCCTTACTGCCCGACAAAAAAAATGTAGCCAGTATATTTTTACTACTGTATTTTGAATGTAACGATTGTAACGATGGTTAAAAATGGACCAATTCCGTCCGGGATGGGTAAAATCACGTTACCTATGCAGACACTCTTATAGCCCGGCTACACGCTCATACATTTTTTCATACATTATTGCACAAACCAGTTTGCGCAAGCAAGATGAGCCCGGCCACACACTCTCATCTTGCGCATGCACAAACGTTTGACTTTATTTTAGGTACCTATCGTACCTACAACGATAGCTAAGCCGCGGGCAAATGTTAGTCAGTATTATATTAGTACTTACCTTGTGATGGTGCCATCAATCAAAAGAACAGTTTGCCTCTTCTATGCTTTCCCTCTATATGCATGTATATTAAAAAAATAAGCCCACTCTTTCGACTACCTTTGGAAGTAATCACATGCAATCTGACAGTCTGAGTTACCTTATTTTTTTTTTGCAAATTTAGGATTTAATGTTTGTTCATTTTATTTGCAAGTTTTCGATCTTATTTGTAGATTGTAACTAAGAAATTTATAATTATCTGTGATTTATGATAAGCACCTACCTAAGAAGCCTAAGAAACCTACCTAATAAGTAATAATTAAAGAAAACTATGAAGAAGTTACTTATTGTAATAAATGTTGATTATTTTAAAACTAAAACACTTGTTTCACTAACTATATTCTAAGCAAACTCATGGTCGAAACCCAGGGAAGTCGATACCGAGGGAAGTCAACACGCAGTGAATCGAAACCGGGGTAACAAATCCCGAAAAGAGCCAAGTCAGCCATTCTTTTTATCTTTGACCACGAGGTTGGCCTGTGTTAACCAGTTAATTTGCTTTAAAATAAATATAAAATTTTTACATTATTGTTTGATTGAATTGATTAAAAAAATTATTCATTACCTGCAGGATCAGTTCTTGTAACTGTTGTTGCTTCTTTTGTATCTGATCAATTTTCTCTTGTTTCTCCTTTTCAAGTGAAGTACATTCTTGTACACTATTAGTAGGCAGTCCAAGCCATCTGATTTCCTTCTTCTCTTTTGATATAATGTTCATTGCCATCAGTACATTTAACGCGTCGTAGACCCGCCGCCGAATGTTCTTTTGATCATATTGCTGCAAGGTTACACAGATCTGAATTTTGATTTTGAGGGATGAAATAACCATTTAATATAGCTTCTGCCCGCGTCTTCACTCACGTGGTATTTCATTACACTATAGCATAGCCTAGCGCACTCAGGTATAAGATAAAGCTGAAACGTATCAGTAAAAGAACTTTAAGAATCAGACTAATCAGTAGGTTCGAGAGATTACCCATTATAAACAAAAAATCTGATTACTTTTTACTGGGGTTTAATTAAATGTCCTTTCACTGCGACCAACTAAACATACCAACTGAAACGGATCAACTATTTCTCAACGATACCACTTTTTAGTTGGTTCGATAGGAATATTTTATTAATTTAAGCCTTCTATGTACCGCAATGATAATTTAAAACAGACACTATTAATAAATAAGTGGCGCAGTGGCGAAGGTGCGCGGGCGGACCGAGCGAGGTTGCGTTTTGGGATCGATTTCGCCTTGGGACAAATGTTTTTGATAATCTGCAGATATTTGTTCCAGGCATTCTGGGTGTTTTCTAAGTTCATAAAGTAGGTAAATAAAAAATATCTATCTATGTAGTGGAATATCAGTAAGTAGGTAAATAAAAAATATCTATCTATGTAGTGGAATATCAGTATATAGAACCCATAACACAAGCTCTGCTTAGCTTCAAGCTAGATGATGCTGTGTGGACTGTTCAACATTATTTTGATTATCACCATTGCACTCATATGACATAGTTTTGGTAATTATAATGCTTAGAATTAATATAATTTAGAATAAAAATAAAAAAATAATTCTTACTTGACTATCACCAGCGCCATGCAACCCTGTAGCAAACTCTAACACCAATTCATCAGCCACCTCATTGTAGGAAGTGAACCCCTTGTTCCTCACTTTTTCACATACTTTCATAGAGAAGTGTCTCAGTCCTTTACCGACTTTGTCAGCGTGCTTACGGCGTTTTGTTGTACTGCAGAAAGTAGAATAGTTTTATTTGAAATCTTAGTTGTAAAAATTAGGCGATACCAACATACCGGTTTAGCTTTTCATGAAGTAAAATATCGGAAAATTCCCGTGAAAACTTTAGGTATTCAATATTAATAAAACTTTAGTTTGATTGATGAGGATTTGAGTACCTACCTACACAGGGATCATACATTTGTTTCATACATATTAATGTCTATATATTATTTATTTATTTATTAATTTGAATGGCCTCTTATACAAACTGAAAGTATATTAGGTGTTTCTTGTCTAACCCGTCCGCGATTTTATAAGCGTGGAATTTGGAAACAACTAGTGTTAGTTTCCATGCAAATTATCAGCGCCAAAGTTTGAACCAACATTTACGAGTTTAAAGTTAATAATATGCGGAAACCTATAAATCCCATTTCTACCTTCAAATGATGAACGCGCACATGTAAGCGCCGCTGTCATCGAATTTTTAAAATATTTATATGAAACAAGTTGCTGCCCACGGCTTCGCACTCGCTTTTCATGTACCCTATGTCCGTCCTCGGGATACCATCTACCTTCCTGCTAAATTTCATTAAGATCCGTTCACTAGTTTTGGCGTGAAAACGTGACAGACAGACAGAGTTCCTTTCGCATTTATAATATTAGTAAGGATAGTATGCAACATCGCGCACCTGTCCGCGAACACGCCGCATTTATAATTGTAGAAGTACAAACTATGCATTCAGTGTACGTGAACACTTTGTTAATTACTTTAATAGATACTTGAAAATTTATGTCCTGTAATAATTTTTTTTTTATTATCATTTAATTCCAACGTTTCTCCCATCTTTCCAAACTCGATCCTTCTTTCGATTATTTTTATACATATTCTGGATGTGACGTCTCATAAAGTAATCAGTGCTTTTGAATTTCGTTGATAATTATTTCTGTATTTGTATCTGACATTATAATAATATGGCGTGTTTTAAAAAACGATAAACTGACTTCAAATTCCCTTACTTTTACACATATTTTAAGTTTTGCGGGATAAATACTAATCCCCTGGGGATACAAATTATATGGGATCCCTTCGGGATCATTTTCTATACAATAGTGAAAGAATTTTCAAAATCGGTTCATAATTGGCAGAGACATTGCGTAACATAAATAATAAAAAAAAATAACCGACGAATTGATAACCTCGTTTAAAAAATCTCTTCAAATCAGAAAGCATTACGTTGCGTGCTGCGTACAATTTCTACATGCAGCAACTGATCGCGGACGCGAGCGGACGTCGCGTTCAGACGCTGCACCGGACGCTGCGACCAATCAAAGGACGCGTCGATGTGAACATGTTGCGGAAACTTCATACACAAAATCTGATCGCCACCACGCAAGTGATCGCGGACGCAGGTTGACCGTTTCGGTTTGAGTTCCGTTCAATCGCAGGGCGTTCTAGGCCTTAAAATGATGAATACGATAAGGCGCGTTCGATGCGTGTGGCGCGGCGGCGCGGATAAATGCGCGAGGTCACAAGGAAATCGATAACTGCGGCTCCTGCGGCACATACAGAGGAGAATCAGCTTTAGGAAGCTTATTTCCAAAAAATACATCTCATTGACTGCCTCTATGTCATAAAAGAAACAAAATTCCAGCCTCGTAACTTTTGTAGTTCCTGAGATTTCGTTACGAGTATTCAAAAAAGTCTGCAGACCTCATGTTAATATTTTTTTATTGTAATAAAGAAAATAATAAAATCGCGTGGCATCATGAAAATAGATAAACCAGATTTCATAAACATTGCGTAGTACCTCAAATATAATAATTAATTATGACCTTCCTCTTGAACGAGTTCCTAAAAATGGTGCAAACATGGTTTTTCAAATCAACTTCTACTTTGGCGCTGTTCAAGTATTACGTAAGCAGAATTTTGGTCAATATGGGCCCCCAACTCCTCATGCCATCAAAAGTAAGCAAAGCTCTTACCCCCTATGCTTACGTAAAAATTGGGTAGTCTAATCACAATGAACCCTAACCGAAACAATATGTGACCAGACAAAAGACATGTCGAAAGCGCTTGTTCCGTAGTCATCGCTAAGGCATCGACAACCGATACGGGCGAAGAAGGTCCGCCTGCGACGCAGGAGGTTGCAGGTTCGATTCACGCCTCGGTACGATCTGCTATCATTTTTCTCGGCTGTTCTGGGTATTTTCTATGTCAAATAAAAAATATATATTCTAATTAAATTGTATAAGTCATCTAGTACCCATAGGTACTAGATGACTTATACGATACAATGACATTCAAAAAAGAAGAAAGCAGAGCTTGTGTTATGATTATGACACAAGCTCTGCTTAGCTTGGCGCTAAATGATACTGTGTGGATTGTCCAACATCATTTATTTATATATTTTTTATTTAGTCTTTTCTCTTTTATTCATATATTACATACATAGATAGTTTATATAGTATTGTAAAACTTAATTATCTATTCTGCTAGTGGGTGGGTAGATTGTGGCTTGGGTTCAAACCTCAAGTTCCTTGCATATTTATACTGTGAAAGGGTTTAGTGAGCTTTTTTCTTTATTGCTACTGGTAAACCGTTTGACCACCAATTACACTTGAGAAAGTGAAGATGTGGCCTTAGATGCAGCATGCTTTACCAAAAGGAACTTATTCACTCGGGATTTAAAGACTCCTAGATTGTACTCTACCGGAAAAACAAAGAAGCTTTATCTACCGTAGATGTATTGTAAAGTTACTCAAATTGAACACTTACTAGACAACGGACACATCATTCTCAGAGTCATGCCTCCGTCTGGTGCCATGTGACATACTGTAAGGGTGTTCCCTTGTACTACTTGTGCGCTGTCTTGTACTGCCGGTCTGCTGTCCCCCTGTATTGCTGGTGCTTGTACTGGTTACTCTGAGCTCTGGTGCTGGTCCAGGGGCTATGTTCACAAATGGTTCTAGAACTTTTATTTCCGGGTAAACTATTTTCTGTTGCTTTGTTGGTTTAATCTAAAAAATATACAAATTTTAAACAAGGTAAGATTATATTTATTGAGGAACAACTATATTAAACTTATTATATAGGATGTTTGGTAATGGAACCGACATAATTTTTGGGGGTACATTCCTCCGGTAGACTCAATGTCCTCAGCGTCACAGTTGCTGATATATGATTTTTTAAAAACATCCGAAGTATCGCCTTTGAATCGCCATATTATCTTTTTTGTTTGTGGTTGTAAAGCTACAAAATTACTTGTGCTGTATGCCTGAATGCTCATCCATGGCATCTGACCGTGGGGCTGCGGCGTACGAATATCGACCCCTCAAACTCAACCCGTGATGTCGTAAGAGCCGACTAAGGGAACCTACCAGAGGAAGGGCAGCAGCTTCCTTCTGATTATTTTTCAACACCAACACTGCGATCACCAATCCGCCTGCCGTGATGATTATGGCAAAACCCCCCTACATTGGAGACCATCCACTCGATGGACAAACGACATCGTAGCGGTCGCAGGGAGTCGACGGATGGAGGCGGCTCAGGATCGCTATTTCTGGTTTCGTATGGGGGAGGCCTATGTTCAGCAGTGGATGTGTATGGGTTGATATGATGATGCCTCAATGTCAAAGACATTTTCCACTGTCTCCGTTCAATTTATACTAATTATTCTAAATAAATTAGAACTTGAAACAATTCTCTTAAAAAAAAAAGAATTCCGAGCATTCAAAGTTAAAAATCTGTGTAAAAGTTATAAATAGTGACCACTGCTTTAAAAAGTTACTGATTTATTTTACTACCCTTTCCAACAATACCCTACATGACATAAAACAATATTTATTAGGTGGTCAAACTAAGAGTGTCTACTGACACGTTTTTATGATTTTTTTTTCATCAGACTTAATTGAATATACAAAATTTGCTCAGATTGGTTGCTTTCTCATCTTTTGCTTAGCACGATTTTATTTATGTTGGTTGTGGTGGTTAAACGCTGAATTTAATTCTAATTCACATTTAAAAGCCTGGAAGAAATCGCTTCTAAGCGATAAGGCCGCCCATTGTACTTGTTTATGTTAATGTCTGTGTTTTATTTGTCTTTGTGGTGTACAATAAAGAGTTTTGTATTTTGTATTAAAAGAAAATTGTGCTTGCGTAAGGTGAGATGGCAGCCAATCTGAGCAAATTTAGTATTTTAATATCATTCAGAAGTATGTACCTATGTAAGTACCAAAGTCCCTGTATATTTGTGTTAGTACTCTACTATGTAAAGATTATAAGATTGATTTCTTTTAAATAACCAAGATCCATGGACTAAAATGGTTTCAATGATAGTAATGTACATTATTTATTAAGCTTTTTAGTCTAGCATTTCATTCTCAGAAAACTATAAACTACTGTATTGACCAGATTATTATTGTATTGATGTTACTCAAAAACAACATGCCTATAGTTTAATTTAAGGAATGGTTACAATCAAGTCGCTTATGTTGTAAAATATTAGGTACACTAAGACCAAATATTTTTAATACTTACGAAATTCAATTAGTTTCAATAATAAATACTAAAAATGTTTTGGCTTACTACAATATTTAGTATTTGTACCTACTTGGGAAGAACTATACAGGAAATAAAAAATACACACCTCTTCGAGTAGCTTTTTCTCTTCAGGTGAACCAGGCTCTACTTTGGGAGCAATAGGTGTAAATAGCTGCTGTGTAGCAGCAACTTTTACAACTTCTGAAAAAGAAAAAAAAAAACAATTTTCACAAATTTTCATAGTTTCGTTCATATATTCATTTCATTGCAAGATATCGAAAAGTGTGCTAAACCCGTGTTTGCAGCAAGTCATAGCTGTTTTAATAAAAATAATTGGGCATAGTTATTGAAATAGAAATATGTAATACATTTGAACAAAATATGTAAGATATAAATTAATGATTAAATCTTGGTGTCTTCTCTTTCTGCTAGTCCTTGTGTGATTAAACTTTTGGACCTACCTTTAAAACTGGATACCAAAGCAATTATCATAAAAATAAGAAAATCTGATATAAATAATAAAATCCGTGAGGTCTAAAGGCAAAATGCTAAGGTACTGCTTAAGTGGAGCAATATTATTGTTGTTAGCCTGTGTAGAATACTTACTATTGCTAGATATACTTTTGAGACTGCCCAATTTAACAGCTCTGAAAATAGGTCCCTGGAACAAATAAACAAACTATAAGTACCTACACATATATTTATAAAGTATTATTATACCTACATCATTTTGATACAAGATATTTGCTAGTTCAGGGGAACAGAAAATTTTCTTCACTTTGATTTAATACCTATTTTTCATAGGTATTGAATGTAAGTTTCTGTTTATATGAAAGATTTAAGACCTAAGACCAGTTTGGACTAATGTTTACACCTTATTTACAGGTTAGGTATGGTAGCAGCTTACCTTCCCTTCTTCAGTGACTGGAAGCTTAATCAGCTTAAGAGGGTTGGATTTAAGCTTTATTTGAGGGATGGCTTGAGTGTTTGAATTCTGCACTACTTTCACGACTTGGGGCTTTCCTAAAACGTAATAATAATTTATGTTTAAAGATTTTAGAGAGCTCTGGTGATGGTTCTAATTTACGATAGCTAAATTCAAAACTACGAATGACTACGACAGTAATTAAATGAAAATATCGAACAAGTTACGGCACGCTAACAGTAACTGCTAATCGACAACGGACGTTCTACCCTAACCTCGTAAACGCCCAAAGTAGCAAAGCAACGCACGCCCGCGCCCTCGATATGCTAAGAATTTTATCGCGTAGAAGAGTCTATAGCAAATAAAACGGGTTGCACGAGGAGTAAGTGAAATTAACTCTAAAATAACGCACTGGATGTTGTATAAAAAATAAAAATAGCTACGAAACTACGTCCACGAAAAGTAGCGTCACTACTAACCATTAGCGTCGTGGATAAGGAAATTTATGGTACTATCTGTCTGAGACATTTCTTCTGAATTTGGTGAAATCGATCATCCATAGAATTAGGCACTAGTAAAGCTTTTGAAATTGGTCGAGGACCAAACAAATCAAAAATACCTACTCAAAATTAGAGGGTCACAAATTCACAGGTCAAAATGGCGACACTTTTTTTAACAATTATTTATGGTCGTATTTGCTGAGCTATAATAGAAATGTATACATAAGACCATTCAAAAATAATTGTTCTATACACACAACAAAGAATATTCGCCAGTAGTAGCAAATTCTATGAGAATTTCTAAACAAAAACTATTCCAACGAAGTACAAGAATTATGGCGGGCTTCAAGGTTTACGCGACCAGCTGATAAATCGTGATTGGTTGAAATTGTTCACGTGGTATCTGTCAACCTTCAATCGGTTTCAGAGTACCACAGACGAAATATATCATTGGTAATAAAGCTACTGACAGACGAAGCCATTTCGTTGCAAGCCCGTAATATTTATAGTCAGCTAGTAGTTATTTAGGTACTAATACTATAAATATTTCTTTCTAGTCTAGAATCAGAACAGCAAAAAGTATATTAGCCAATTAAATACTCGCTATTCGACTATGTTACTAGCGTAGTGCAACCAAGCAAGGCTGAATGCACTGTTTAATTGATTCCACTCATGGATTGATCCAAAGAGAATACAATGATTGATCCATAGAGTATGGATAACGTATACAGCTGTTTGATCTTATAGCCCGGCTACACGCTCAAACATTTGTGCAAACACGCATGCACAAACACAGTTTGCGCAAGCAAGATGGAGCGTGTGGCCGGGCTCAAACTAGTTAGCGCAAGCATGAGCCGGGATGAGCCCGGCTAGACGCTCCATCAGAAGCGTGTAGCCGGGCTCATTTGGCTTGTGCAAACTGGTTTGTGCAATCATGCATGCACAAATGTTTGAGCGTGTAGCCGGGCTTTTAGATTGATCTCAGTCTTCGACGAGCACACGCTTATCACACGGAGTGATGTCTCGCTCTGGCATTGTGACTGTGAATATTTTTGCTAGTGAGTCACAGACATGGTAGAGCTGCGCCTAGTGATCGAATGTCAAGATGGAATAGAAAATGAGTGAACTGTTGTGACTTTTTCTATACACGTTCTGTACCTACTAAATTATAGAAAACTATTAAAAATAAATATTAACAAAAAAAAGTTAGTGTGGCCTTGGTAGTTTTAGCCTATCCGTCTACTCACAATTGGTCAATTTAAAAAGAAGAAAAACTGACAAATGTCAAAATCAATTGTCACTGTCAAATGTACATCTGTGCTGTCAAATCAGTCAAATCGGCTCAACACCTGTGCGAGCGATCAGATGCAGAGCCGTTAAACCAAGAAACATTGAACCTATTTTCGGTGCATTCCGAATTACGATTACAGCGCTGATAGCGATCACAAAAATATTTTGCGTTCCAAATTAGATATCACGATATTGACAGTTGAATGCTAACATTAATTCGGAACACTTATGAGCGCGCTCACGGTCACCTGTCGTGTCGTGGTGTCAATGTCAATATCTCGTTGCAATACAAAAAGAGAGCATCAAAGTTATTCTCCGACCGTTGATTTGGTCTTCTATATTTATTTCCATTTCTTTGTAAAAACTTGCAAACGAACGTTATATTGAAAAAACCCAAAGAAAAAAGCGTTAGTAAACAAACCCAATTGTCAGATTTGACAGCACGCTCACAGAGATTTCAGTTTGTAGCATGGTCGTTGATATCGCAAAATGGCGCATGTAATGATGTCATCTATGACGTCACACGGGACAACGTTGTTGCGCTTACGATAATACGGAACGCGTGTGAGCGCGATGATATTGATTTTAGCGTAATTCGGAATGCACTATTTGTTTACTTTACATACATACATACTTTGTTTTTATTTGGGATTTTATTTCCTAAAACCGGTGTTTTACAGAATTTCTTCAAAATGTGGTTTTTCATTTGTATATTTTATGTATTAGAAACTATTGATATAGTTGCATCAATAGATTTCAGAGAAATTAACGTTCCGCCCACTCATTTAAAATACGTTTTTAACTCTTTTGAAGATATTGCCAAATCTTGTTTGGATGATTCTCAGTGTCCTAAAGAATTAGTTGGTAAGAAGGCATGCTGGGGATATGAAAGAAATTGTAATAAAGATAACTCCTATCCCGTCAAACCCTTATGCCCTGGTGATCATCGCGGGTGGGTAAAGACTAAACAAGCTCAACTTGATACATTTTACACTCAAGCTGATTTCGGTGAGGCTCCATATATTTAATGTACCTACAGTCATTTTCATAACTTAGCAATAAGTATGCATTTTTCAATTTATTTACTTTAATATTAACAGGCTATGTTCAGGAACAAATTGAAGAATTAATGGTTATGTGTGATGCAGCTTATCCTGATGATACATCCTTAGAATGCTCAAAATATTTAAGGTACACTATACTAAAACATTAACCTAGACTAACAACTTTTGAATTCATTCAGTACTCATTTGATGATTTTCTTACTTTAGATTTTGCCGTGGAAGGAACCTGATGATGAATTTTACAGGTCTTATTGGAAGAGGAGATAATTTGCGTTATAAAATGGATATCTTGGGCCCTGGGCAAATAGGTAAGATATAATTTTCTTTTGTTTTGCTTTTGTGTGGTAAAAAACACATAATTACATAATTCTTCACAACACACAGTAATACTGTGTTGTGTGTACTAAATGTATGATATATGCTTCTGCCGTGTCACACAACTTCTGATATACCACAAAGCAAAAGTGTGATTTAGCTTTATATTATAATGTTAAAATCTTACAGTATCTTTAAACTCCAACATAACAATATCGTGATAATTATTTACAGGTGGCTATTGCAACTTTCATCCCAAAAGACTTATGAATGAAGCCGAGCACATGAGTGCCCTACAGTCATGGGCACCGGAGCTGATCCATTTTGTCAAGACTACCAAAAAACCTATTGCTGATGGAATGTGTGATGTTGTTATAGATAAACCAACATACATAATGAAGTTAGATGCAAGTGAGTGACCCTCATCCATACCATACTAATATTGTAATGTTGAAAATAACTGTCTGTCTGTTACCTTTTCATGCCTAACAGTTGCACAGATCTCAATAAAATTTGGCAGGGATGTAGATTGTATCCCAGGGATGGACATAGGCTATTTTTTATCGCAAAAAAGAGAGTGAAGGCCGAAGCTAGTGGAAATATAAAATACCTCATTAGCTTATGAAATACCTGGAAAAAAGACATTCCATTCAATCATGGATAGTGTAGCTTTCTATTTATAAAAGAATTTTCAAAATCTGATCAGCATTTCCAGATTCCATTATTTCTATTCACAAACCCATAAACAAACATATCTTAAATTTCAGTTAGTTTAACCCCCTTTATTATATTAGTGTAAACTAGTATTTACTGGCCTATACCCAGCGGTGGGTGATATCGTGTTGCATAATATGATTGTAATATACAATTTAATATAATAAGATAGTGTTTTGTTGTAGTTAGAATTAATTTATTTTAACTACTTATCATCCTATAGTTTTTTAACTCATTGTAAATAGAAACCTATTCAATTAGGTGAGAACGGCATTAAAACACTACTAACTCAAGTACCTATGTAACAGTATTTTTGTATTAAATAAAGATCTATTCTATGCTAGATTGATGATGATGGTATTTAATTAATCCATGATTGCAATATTTAGGACAAGGTTAGGCATAGTTGTAAGTCTAGGTAATTTTCACTGTGTTACAGAGAAACTCCTAAATTCATGCCATTTTTATGTTATCCTGTCTAATGCTGGTCGCAGGACACGCTCGAAATAAAAAATAATAGTTTTTGTATTATTCGCATCTACAAAAATGTATATGGCTAATAGGTACTTTCCCTGCCTTTTTTTTACGTTAAGCACAATAATTTTCAAATATCCAATAAAGTATAATTTAAAGATAAACAGAGAAGCCAAAACAGTTTGGTGGCCACCAAGAGCAACTTCGCTATTCTGCATAAAATAAAAAAGAAAACTATTTAATGGGCATTAAAAAAAGCACGTACGTAAATACGTACCATAAACTGTAAATTGGATATTTGAAAATTCCTTTGTTTAATGTAATTATAAGAAAAAAAAAGCAGCAGCGCTAGTTTGAGGCATACAACCGCATTAATGTGTTATTTTCTGTTTCAGGTGTAAATATGTATCACCATTTCTGTGATTTCTTCAACCTGTATGCTTCTCTTCATGTGAACTCCACACATCCCAGTACATTTTCACGAGACAACCATATATTGGTTTGGGAGACCTTTACATATGACTCTGCTTTCAAAGATGCCTTCAAAGCATTTACCAAGAATCCTGTTTGGGACTTGAAAGAATTTAGGGGAAAAGTTGTGTGCTTTAAAAACGTGGTTCTACCTCTCCTTCCAAGAATGATTTTTGGTCTTTATTACAATACTCCTTTAGTAAGTACAGTTTAATATTATAATTCATTGCAAATGGCAAAGTTTGGATGGACTGGATGTATGTTTTCACGCGGAAACTACTGAACTGATCGCTCTGAAATTTTGTATACATGTAGTTCTAAACCTGGGAATAGCATATAGCTACTTTTTATCTCAAAAAACGCGTGCAAAATCGCGAGCATAAGCTAGTTTACTAGGAGATGACCATTTTTATTTTATTTATTCGTGGTAACAAACAATTACACTCTTAGCCTAATTAAATTGATACTTATTCTATGTGATAGTCTATAAGTGTCAACACCGTTATCCTCATAAATATCTCAAAATGAACAGGGCAAAAGTTATAATGAAGCAAGACGTGTGTTCTTTCACCACAATCCCTGCACGCGGGATTACCGCGTCGGAAATTAAATTAATTAAAGCTTATAAGTTACACGCAATCTATTAATATCTAGCTGACCCGACAAACGTTGTCCTGTCATTCAATTCAAACTTCAAATTTATTTCAAACGTGCTTAGCAAAGAGTATATAAGACTGGGGCTAAGGTTACATTAATAAAGGTAGTCGTTAAGTTTTATTGAAGTTTGGGCGCAATTTTCTTATTTTTTAACCGTTGTGTAACCGACTTCAAAAGAGGAGGTTATCAATTCGTCTGCATGTTTTTTGTATGTATGTTACGCGATATCTCCGCCAATTATGGACCGATTTTGAAAATTCTTTCACTATTGTATAGAAAACGATCCCGAAGGGGTCTCATAAATTTTATCGCCAGGGGATTATTATTTATCCCGCAAAACTTAAAATAAGTATAAAGTAACGGAATTTGAAGTCGGTTTATCGTCGTTTTTTAAAACACGCCATATTATTTAAATGTAAGAAGCTTCTACGAAGTTTTAGAAAACATTTACAAACAAAGATGAAAAAATCGGTAAAAGGCGATAAGGCATTTTACTATGTACATACATATGTATTTATAAATAAATGATAACATTGTTACTCTTTTCTTACAGATATATGGATGTGAAAAAAGTGGCTTATTCCATGCGTTTTCTGAGCATATTATCCATTCTCTAAACATTAATCTTCATCCTCGAAAATATAACAAGATCAAAGTAACACTTCTCTCTCGTGGCACCACTTTTAGAGGAATTCTAAATGAAAGGGAAATTCTGGATGCATTGAGGAAAGTTGAAAACTATGATGTACAAAGAGTTGTGTATGATCGAACCATGCCCTTTATTAAGCAGTTGGAGATAACCCACAATACGGATGTATTTATAGGAATGCATGGAGCAGGGCTAACACATTTGCTTTTCTTGCCCGACTGGGCTGCTGTTTTCGAAGTGTAAGTGTTTTTGT
Source organism: Eupithecia insigniata (assembly GCA_947859395.1). Classification (NCBI taxonomy): domain Eukaryota; kingdom Metazoa; phylum Arthropoda; class Insecta; order Lepidoptera; family Geometridae; genus Eupithecia; species Eupithecia insigniata. The sequence continues at coordinate 8,312,956 of OX401996.1, read as the reverse complement.
TGAAATTATTGTTAAATAATTAGTATCCAATCATTAGCACCCACTCTCACTTAAAAGCATTTTCTCTATAATTTACCTTGTGTTCTTCAAGAAATTTTAATCGTTTATTTATCTGAATAAATATTCAGTCACATGTACAGAAACTTCTTCCTATAAACTGTAAAGCATGTCATATGTATTTTGCAGTTCAATATACCTTTTAGTCCAATGTACAGGAGGAGTAAATTATGTATAATAAACTGTAATAAAACATAATGTATACATACATATGTATATTATGTCGATGGATGGAGGTGGCTCGGACCGCTATTTGTGGCGTCGTATGGGGCAGGCCTATGTCCAGATTGTCCAGCAGTGGACGTGTATATATATGAAATGATGATGATGGTGTAAACTGTTTCCAATAAGATGAAAAGAATATCATATGTATTTTTCAGGTACAACTGTGAAGACCCCAATTGTTATAAAGATCTTTCAAGACTTCGAGGCGTTAAATATATCACATGGGAAGACAAGTCTAAGCTGATACAACAAGATGAGGTAAACCTGAATAAATTATTTACTATGTCTCATAGATTTCTTTCACAAGATCTTATTAGATGTAATCATAGCAGATTGCATACCAAAGGCTTAGGGTACTTAGTTTAGATTACATTACCTTCTTTTTATTCAGCGAGGAAATTCGCTTACGAATATACTGGTCTGGGGGGACCAGAATTATGTGGGAGTCAACACTCTGAGAAGGACGTTATACCCACTAAAACCTGAGGTGAGAGAGCTGACCTGGTTTTTCATACTAGGACTAAAGCTTATTATAGTTTGCATAGCTTGCAATGTACATACATGTATGAAAAACTTCAGCCATGTGTCAGCTGAGCGAACTAAACCAAAACTAAGTTAGCTTTCAGTCTAGACTCCACATACATACACATAAATATATAGAATGTGACAACGCTTTATGACGACGAAATTAGTCGAGTCTCTTTCCAAAGATCTATTTTAACCTGATTTTGTAAGATAAAAAGGTTAGAGACTGAATATTTAATGCCTGTTGAGTTGAATCTAAAATAAGAATGATAAAATTAATTAATATTTAATTTTATCAGATTAGACAGGATATTAGTCTAGTATTCTCAATTTTGTCATCAAGAACATTAATCTAACCTTAATTGTTTCCCAGAACCAAAGCGTAGATAGTACCTAATATGCAAAACTTTTTAAAAATGAATAATAAATAATTCTGGACAATCCACACAGCATTATCTAGCCCCAATCTAAGCAGAGCTTATGTTATGGGTACTAATTTACTGATAAATACATAATATATATATTTTACAATACATTAAATAGATATTTTTTATTATGTATAGAAAGTACTACTAGAACACCGGAAACATATTTGCAGATCGTACAAACATATGTCCCAAGGCGGTAATCGAACACGCAACCTCCTGTTTCGCAGAAGGACCTTCGCCGACCGCGCCGCATCGGTCGTCAAATATAAATATAAATTATATAGAACAAGTGTTTTCAAATATATCTTAATATTATTTTCAGGGCCATGGTCCAGGCGGAGGTTCACACGCGAAGTTCACCAACTATTCCTTCGATGTACAAGAGTTCCTGAGACTGGTCGCAAAATGCGCTGAACACGTCAAGGAACAGAGTAAATTCCAAGATTTCTTGGCCAAATCAGGAGTAAAGACGCCGAATGAAGAACTATAGCAGACGAAATTGGCTCAGTGAGTTTATTTTTTCAATAATTTATAGAAACTTTTAGAACTCGACATACATGGCCATCCGCCGCCACGTAGGTGGCTTAGGAAACTTAGTTCACCTGAGCTCAGGTGAAATAAGTTTACAAAGCCACGTAGATATATAAATTTGTAAAAGTATAAGTAGCGCGATGCCCTTTTGTTTTTCGTATACTGGAGGACTGGATTTGTGACGTCAGAGCGTTGATAATTCTACGAAAAAAAAAAACAATCGCGCCAGCTCTTAAAATTACTCGTACATTTACAGTGATTTAAAGATCGCAGAGCTTCCCGATGTTTTGTATCCCGTGATCAAAGTGCAAGCAATCGTGCTGAAATATCGAGAATCTCGACAACATTTAACTCTTCTACATACCTTATTATAATTATGTGTATTATAATATAAGCAAAAATCAGAAATCTCATAACTTTATGAATTTTTATGCTAGGTTACGAAATGGGAAATCTAGATTGTGACGATCGATTTTTCTTAAAGTACAATTTATTAATAACGGAAATAAAAACAGATTAAGGCATTAAATGTATATTAAAGATCTATAAAAAGATTAATATTTTATATTATACAATATAAAATAGGCCCAAAATTGGTGAAACTAAACCAAAAACTATCGATGAATATGTTTAAAAAAGAGGCTAGAACCTCTTCCTCACTAAATGACAGCCATTTGAAGGATGATGAAACGATTCACAAATCGAGGTCCTGTGTATATTTTCAATAGTTTTAATAATTAATTCCATAGGTGGTTGAAAATCACTAGACAAATATTTCTGAGAGTGAAATAAGGTAACTTGTGTACCATTGAAACTAAGATAACTACATGACTAGTAAAGTACGAGCATAACCACCCGTGGCAAGCATAATTTCAAATGACTACCATATAGTGAGGAAGAGGTTGTGGCCCCTTTTTCAAACCCATTCGTCGATAATTTTTGTTCTAATTACACCTGTTTCGGGGATTACCGTTATTCGGGGACACCCTGTGTTATAAAAAAACGTGATCATGATTTTTTTGTATGAATATACATAATTTATTGTGTAGCATATCTCTGTTTTAAAATCCACATTCCGTTGTGATGCTAATACGCTGTGATTTTATAATAATTGTAAGGATAATCTACTGTCTTAGTTAATTATAAAAACAATCTATGACTAGTACTAGTGAACAATCTAAAACGTAGATACATAGGGTAAATTGATTGCGATATTTGTTGTCACCTTTAATTTTAAAGAATACTCTAAGGACTCAAAAATAACGCTGTCGCTTAATACCCATATTAATACCTCATTTTTTTTTGTAATTTTATATGTCTGTTCGATTCTTATAATATAATTTTTCAAGAAATTATTGATATATTATGTAGTACAATTATGAAATGTGAAACTTGACAGATATACAAGTATAATGTATTTGCTCGAAGTATTATCGTTGTAATTATAGAATATAAGTAATTATATTGCATTTGAGCATAATTTCTTTTTTGCAGTTGGTCACGTTTCTCGTATAATGTAATTGCTCCAAGTATTATCGTTGTATTATAGAATATAAGTAATTATATTGCATTTGAGCATTAATTTTTTTGCGGTTATGTACATTATTTTATACTATAAGCGCCATGAGTATTTTATTAGATATAAAAAAAACATTAACTATGGAGCAACGGCATAGAATACCAATACAATTAAGATTTTGGAGATGGTATTGTATGGCTAAATTCAAAACTATGAGAAATAGAGAAAACTTGAGTGGTGGGAGCGAAAAATAAGGTCACTTTACGGGAAAACAATTTTTTTAAAAATACTACGACATTTTGTCAGCGACGGATTTTGTTGCTTACAAATCTTGAAAATGAAAGGAATCCTCTAATTTTTAAAATTTTACTTCGAATATTACCGCTACGAAACCAATCTCATGTGCAAATTATAAATAAGTAATAATATTTTTTAATAAAAAATGTTTATTATGAAACTCATATAAAACTTAATAATTGCATGCTTAAAATGTCATTTTTGAACTACTGATGCTGCTAGCCAATATTCAGATTTAAATACAATCCCATCTCAAAATCCAAACTGTATAACTAAATACGTAACCGCCGTAGTTCTTATTTTGTCCACCTGCGCCGAAAAATTGCCCGTTTGCGATCTACATAAGCTTTTTAGTAATTTATTATATTTTTTCTTAAAATAGCAAATTATATTCTGTAATTTGCTATTAAGATAAAAATCAAAATGCGAAAAGTAAATGTCTCCGAATGTAAACGTAATTCGGTATAATTTATCAGCCACGAATGGACCGCTAGTTTAATTGTAGCGTCTCACTGAGTACATAATAACAGTTTGCGATATTCAGATAAATTGTTGAAAAGATCGCTGGTATCCCAGTTCCGGATGAGTTATTGTCCGTTGATCTCGGAGAATGTCGAACAATAACAGTAATGATTGTTTTCGATGGAATATTCCCTTTAGGTATTGCAAGTTTCGTCCAAATGGTCTCACCTTTTATCATATTATACAAAACACACACACACACACACAGGGTGAATGTACTATTGACCTAAGCTAACATTAAGATCTAAGCTGTACATGTGAGCAAAATAAATAAATAAAACTATACTCCGGTCAATCTCACGATACTAATAAAATCCTGAAGTTCACTTTGTTTTTGTATATTTTTTGATACGAGTAGAATTTGCACTAGTTGTTCGGCTTTACCTACAATGCATAATACTGACAATTATTTTTCATCATCAAAAAGAGGTTTTGGATATTTGTATTTACGTTGTTTAAAAACATTGTACCTTGAGAATAGCTTGAGTATGGCTACTGCTCTCTTTGCTCACGCGGGATCTGTATAAAATCTAACCTGTGGCAGTCAGGGAAAATGTATCTACAGGTTATTGAAAGAATTTTCGAAATCGAACCTACCTACAGCTACACTGTAGGTAGGTACAACTAGAGAGAAGTTAGACATAGATGTAGATATATTTTCATCCAGAAGGGATGAAAATGTGATGTTGGTGTTGTCATCATTTCCCTCAATCTTATTGTGAGTTAAACTGTATTTGTTTAAGCGTACACACTCAAGGTAAGAAACAAATATTATGTACGCAATTTAATAAAAAAAATGCTAAAATAAATACGTTAACAGACAAGTAAAATTTTAAACTATCAATTTATTTTATCAAACGTCAAATAAATAGTCAAATTTCAAACATTATATTATTCAATAAGAATGTGAAACTATAAACTTGAAAAAAATAAACATATATTTTTAATCGTAAAGCAATCACATAATATGGAAGCAATATTTACAGAGGGAAATTAATGGAGTACACCCTCACCCGCCCCAGGCTGCGCGCGCATAACTTTCGGCACAACAAGATTGTATCGCGCGAATAACAATCAAACTGGTAATTGAAATTATTTTAAGACGCCTGTTAATTTAATATAGGAATGCATACACTTATTTTTTATCAATAAAAGCGATGGTTTTTGTAGCCGCTTTTTTGATGCAAGAAAGAAGATTTTTCTTAATAAATATAATACGTAATTAAGTATTCCTACTTCCTCATTAATTTTAAATCCTTTCTGGTGTTGGCCTAGTACTTATTAATTGTATTGTTCTAGATAGTTCTAATAGCATAAATAAACTCATATTAAATTGTTAGTTAACTTTAATATCTTGAAATGGAGGCGTAAATGATTTGTTTTACTTTTTACTAGTCTTTTCCTTTAATTTACGTTTTATAATAATGTGTTTTTCCTTTTTTAGGAAGGTTTGTCCTTTTTATTAAAAAATGTTAATATTTTAAATCTGTTTAATTTAAACCATTTTTCTTACCTATATTGATTGTACCACTGTTGGGCAAAGGTCTTTCCTGAGTCATCCAGCAATAGCGCTCGTCAATATAATTTAAAAAAAACTTATACGATTCTTGCATAGAAGTTTAGAGTAAGCATAATTTATATTTCAGGCCAATTATACTCGTGTTCTTGGAAAAGATACCGATGTGGCGCGGCAAGCGTAGGTCCGCCTGCGACGTAGGAGGTTGCGGGTACGATTCCCGCCTTGGGGCAAATGTTTGTTTGATCTGCAAATATTAGTTCCGGGTGTTCTGGGTGTTTTCTGTGTTTATAAAATATCTATGTATGTATTATATATAATATCAGTCATCTAGTGCCCATGAATAACAGAAGCTATACTTAGTTTGGGGCTATATGATGCTGTGTGGATTGTCCAGCATTAATTATTTGCTTTTTAACAGAAATTAACGTTTTTAACAGAAGTTTTCATACAATAAAACGTAAAATTTAACTGACGAAGCTGCTAATTGTCCAATTATCTCTGACAGAACACCAATCTTGGTCCATATTCACGACATCAAGCATTTACACACAAACAAAATTTTGTCAAATAAAACAAAATTTAATTCTAATGGAGTACTAAATTGCATATCTTATTATAAATATGTACTTACAAACGAAAATATACAAATGAACACGTAATTTAGTCTTGAAAAAATATCAAGATTCATTACATTACACTACTTCACTTTATACTTATATAATCAAGCAGACCTAGGTACTAATACTTATTTTAATTCAAAATAATTGTAAAATAATTGTTGCTCCCTGACAGGGTTTTTATGCATTGTGTACCCACTAAGACTACCTACACCTAAGAACAATACCTGTATGCATGAAATCACAATAAATAAATGATATGATATGATACATCACACTTTATTGCACACAAAGAAAATAAAAATTTACAGGAAAAAGATTTACATAGTTGCACAATGGGCGGCCTTATTCATGTTTGATGGAAATAGTTCCTAGTCCATCGTTTTGCGCTTGGAATAACGCAAATCACAGAATTTCCTTTAAATCAAATGTGAAATGCACCTACGATCGTTATCTTTTTATGGGTACTGCAGAGGCGTGTCGGTGTTTAGATGCTGGCACTAGACCATAAACTTGCTTCATTCAAAGACTGGACCGAAGAATTTACATAATTTAAAACAACAAAACGATCTATAGCTACTTATCGCTTGTCATTTATTACGCTATGTATACGACCCAATACTAAATTCTTCATGAGAACCCACGAAAACGTTAGACCGCGCCGCTTGGTTCTGTTAATTCAATTAATTAAATGGATTGGTCCATTCCATACAAATCGTATATAACATCAGCCATTATGAGAGTTTTCTTGTTAACATTATGTTAGATTTATACAGAGTCATCTCTGCTTTGGAGTTATTATAGTATCCTTCAATAGGCCTGCTGACGTTTTGGAAACAATATCTTTGGACACTTTGTCCGAATCGGCACATTTTAATTTTAATATTTTCTTCAGTGGTGAGCTACATCTCATTGAGCTTGGGTTATGTAATGGGAGTGATATCCAATAGGTGGTAGGTCCTAGACCTAAGCGGTAGTGCGTCAGGGCTTCGCTAGGTGTTGGGCGAGCAAGGCCGGTGGCTGGGCCGAGCCCGGTGGTCGGCGATGCGACGACGCCTCTGATTCATGTCCAGATAGCAATCGCAGGCGCCGGCGCCCACTTCTATTCTCTATATTTATCACCATTTGCACCGCACACCGCTCCTTTGAATTAAAGCAATACCTCCAATACGCAATTTCTAGTCAAATTGCTGTCTCGAAGGGATATTAATCACTTTATTAGTGCGATGATTTTAGATAGAGCACGAATAATGCTTGCTGCAGATTTATTGGCGATTTAAGATCGCCTTGAGATATATTTTAAAATCTTATTAGAAAAACGTGTTGGCATGCATTGATAAGATAATAGGCTGATAACCAAATTACTAATTCATCACATAATTACCCTTCACTGTAATCGTTTCTTACAACAAAAGTTTGGCACCTTATTTATTTTAAATGGGTAGGTAAGCAAGTTAACACAATTGAGTGGTTTTATGAAAATTTAATGTTCAATCCAGCTCCACTATGAATGTTTAGTGCACGTCATAAAATTATATGATCAGCAGTATTTAAGTACCACTTACTTAATAACAATGGAGCTTGTAACAGACAAATAATTCAATTTCATTAGCTTGGCGGTAGGTAAGTAACTGTTCTACGATAAATTGGAACTATCCCGAGTCAGTTACACAACGAATTGAAGCATGTTTACTGTGTCAAGTGGATTAACGGCACCTGAGAATGCCAACTGCCAGACAACAGAAAGAATTAATCTTAAGTCTACGAGCATTTATCCGGATAATAGCTCCGCGAATTAAGGCAACAAGTCTCAGATTAACAATAGCACCAACAAACGGAAGGTAACAGAAAGAGGACAAACATTCGTGGCTCTTTCAAAGACGTATACAATAGTCGTCATCAATTACAGGCAATAGATCGCCCAACATCATTTGTCCGCCCGTCCGTTACTCGACTAGGGCATTCCCACGGCTCGGGACGATCGTGTTTGTTGTCGGAATATGTCCAACGAGAAATACTAATAGAAAATTGTTTCTGATTGCTCCGCTCTCTACTTACACTAGTCGTCTAGAGATGGCGTCCTCGTTTCTGTAGGATTGCTCATTTTCAATTGATTACCTAATCGGTAATAACGATCAGAAGAAGAATCGTTCGTCATTGTTTGCAACAGTTTCATATGTACCAATATATCTGGTTATCTTACTCGGACATCTGGAATGAAAACTCGACTATAGTCAGTCATAATGCATATTCGCGGATTAAATTCTCGGTTAATAATTATGCAAAACGATGAATACCGTTGTTCTCTCGATGTTATCAAGAACAAGGCCGAAGAGAAATTGCTCCGATCAAAAGATAATCTCTCCGGAACCGAAATTGATCATTGATAGTAGGAGGCGAGAGCGCCCTGCGACCGGCCCACGTCCAACGCAAATGTTTAAGTTCCTTTAATTATACGAACAGTTTTCATCAGCTATTTATTTAATGATTTGTATGGGAATTATGTCTTAATTTCCTATAAAATTAACTTATAAAATGTGCTAAATATCCGCACACGTTATTAGCTCCCAGATTCAGGTCGTCTCTCAGTACAGTCTCATTCGATCGCTCGGTCAATAAATATCAGATTAAAGTGCCGCTATTGTAGCCTTCACGCACAAACTAGTACCGTGGCTTTCAATAACGGTTCGCACTATGCAGATTATCACTGGGGCGATAACCACGACGTGAAAGCGATAGCGGGGACACGATGCATTGGAGCGGGTGGCTGCGGCTCTCCCGGGCGCAAGTGCCCTCGCGTGTCGTGCTCTGCTCGCCCATGGCCACCATCATTGTCGCCCCAATACTCTGATCTCCGAGTCACTTCCAATAACTTCATGCTTACCTACCTGTCCTTAGGCATTACGTACACCACACGCCATGGGCAATATTGCACACTCATATTAAGCTAGTAAATTACCTATTTTCTCCAGCCAAAGTAAATTCTACTACATTTTAAATAGTAATTAAATTCCTGTTAGAGCTGATGAGCGGTTAGAGAGATTTTTACAAAAGCCAAAAGCAAGGTAGAGCACGGCACCTACTCTGTTGGCAGATAATACCTGAGGTGATGTGGAAATAAATAAATACATCGTAGTTTCATAATAATCTGTTTATCGTGGCTGACACCTGAGACATCCAGCCTAGAACTTGTCAATAAGTTGACGAGGAAAGGTAATGAGGTTTATTGAATCGCGTGATTCAAGCGGTTGTTATGTCTCTGTGTTGCAACCGGACGTCAACCTGCCTAATTCAAAAAGATATGCTTTGTTCACGATTACCTTAAATGTAAAAAATATTGCTAAACTAGTTGAGAAATTTTCCAAACCGCTTGTTTAAGAGACGAACAATGATTAAGGGATCCAGGGTAAGCTAAACAGCACTCAAAGTCGTTAATCAATTAAGTAAGCGATTATTCATAACTTTACACCACCCCGGCACACTTGCTCCGATCACAATTCACGATTACTGTTCCTATTGCATGAAAGATTTCGATTTCGAAAGACACTAGCAAGCTTTTGCTTAATCAAGAAAATTACGTGTTTATTGATTCTGTGTGTTTTTCATACAATGTTTGTGCTACCGTCCAATCATCTATCTTATAAAAAGAAGTGATGAAAGAGTTCGATCGAATATACAAAGCTGTTGAATTATCAATTTTAAATTAATGTTCATTTTGTTTAAACAAATCCAAATCTAGCTGACGAAATGTATTTGATTTGATAGCTGAGCTGATACAAAGAAATATCTTTATCATATTCATTCTTTAAAGGTGAGAGGTGAGCGTTGCTACGGTTTTGTGGCAATCAGCTTTTGAGATATCTATTCTTATCCATGTCTTTGTAAGTGGTCAAAACTCAGTAAGTGACCTCAAGTGTCAAGGTAAGTATTGGCATATCCCAATATCTGTCATTGAGTAGCTTTTGATTAAAGTGGCAAGGTCGCTGTCAGCTGCTGGAAAGAATGCCCATTTAGTCAGTAAGGTGCTCTTTTAAGAAAGAGCGATTGCAAATCTAATACTAGACATTTCCGTGGGCTTTTTAGTAACTATATACTATATTTGATTTTTAACAGAAGTCTTAGCTTGAACTCATGTAATCTTGAAATTTTTAGATAAGAATATGTAATTTTCGACCTCCGTATGATGAAGAACAATATATCTTTACTTACGTACCTAACAAGATTCATATAGAGTAGGTAAATATGAAGAAGGCAGACCGACCGCAGCTTTACTGTGTGGGTTTTGAAAACACTTAACCTTTTGTCCACGTGCGAGTCACCAAATAGACTATTGTGATGGCAGCGAGAGTCTCTGCTTCAAGTGCTTTTTGAGCTTAAATCAGTGATCTCTAGAGCTCTCTTCTCATAGTCTTGATACGTGATATGTTGATATTGATGTTCTTGTACAGTTTGCAACAAAATTACTAGGTACACAAAATTTATCGTTATCAATAGAATACTCAATGAAATGACGATATTTCGAGAATACAAAATATTTTTTCCGGCATATAGATTTCAGTCACTCAGTATTCTAAATTGCCAGGTGGCATCGATTCTAATGTCTCGATTGAAGCTAGAGCTCAGTAGAACTTTCACTTGAATAAAATGATTCATCTAATAAACGATGGTATTGTGCATAGCAACTTAGGCATAACCTATTTCAAACGCGCGTTGATGTCTTTTGTATGGAACCTTGCTATGTTGGTCGTGTGGAACCGCGTTAAAGCTTTTTGTACGGAGCCTTACTACATTTGTTACGGGTCTAAATCTTAGCTCCTAGAACACCCCCAGGGGTATCTTTCAGGGGTGCCATTGGTCCCACAGGTCCAAATCTTTGTTTCCATAACACCCTCAGGGGTATCTTTCAAGGGTGCCATGGGTCTGGAATGGTCATGGAGAGTGCGTTGAAGACTTGTATGAAACCTCCGCTACGCTGCGCTGGTCGGTTGGAGTGCGCGATGAATTATTTTGTAGGGAGCCCTACTACGCTAGACGTGTATTAGGAGAGTATTAGTTCTAATGCGCGTTTAAAGTATGCGTGCCTCGAAAATATAATCGGACAATCACGAGTTTTCATACTTTATTTACTATACATCTAACTAAACCGACAAGAATACAAGAAAATCTTATCTTATACCTTTATACGAGCAATTCTTGTATATATATATATATATATAATCTGGATCTCGGAAACAGCTCCAACGATTTTCATGAAATTTAGTATACAGGGGTTTTCGGGGGCGATAAATCGATCTGCTAGGATTCATTTTTAGAAAATGTTGTTTTATTCGTGTTTTCGATAACCAACTTTACGATAGGGCACTCCCATAGACAAGATTTCGACGCTACAAACCCTTCATATATCACTATGATCTATCATGTGTGACAGCTTTTTTTTTAATTTACTGCATATATTCGGATATGACGTCACAATGGGGGAGGAAAGTTGTCATTGATGAACCCATAGACAAAGCCAAAGATATAATTCAGTCCATTGTTTTTGTTCGTAGATAAATAAACTTAAAAATATGACTCTTCCTGACATCTATTTGCGAATATGAATACTATTGTTTTTTATAATTGGGAGCAACCAACTTTTCTGACGATACATCACTAAGGCTACTCCAGCAGGTGGCGTTGTTAAGCAACACAATATCCTACCAAAAAAATACCGAGCGAAGCTCTGTCATCCAGGTACTAATATTTTATATGTCCATTGTTGATTACATAACTATACTCCATTATTATATTTATTATTCATCTTTTGAAACATTATAATACCTACTTATCTAAATATTGACTATATTATGTACCTAATAGCTGAATAGTTAGGGGGACGTCTTCTACAGTTCGGGTAATTCGAGGAATCACCCATGCTATGAAAACTCTCTACAACAAACATGTCTTCAAACGACCCTTAAACGCCGCGGTGAAGGCTGCATTACGGATACTATCTGGTAGTCTATTGTAGACTTCCGGGCCCGAGATGAATACCGATCTCTTCGACTTGTGCAGCCTGTGTTGGCCTCACCATCTTGTGCTGGTGTTTACTGCTGCGGAGAGCTCGTACTGCGTTGACCCCTCGGCGCTGGAACAGGTGCAGAATAGAATATTACATTATTGCACCATCAATAAATTAAATACTTAATCAAGAATTTCAAACTAACTATATTTAGTGTGGCACAATCGACGGCCTTATCGCTAACAGCGATCTCTTCCATCAATTTAGGTGCGTGAACTACTTGGTATATTTGTTCACAGTGTAGAGTTCCTTGAACTGTTCTCTGCATGACTCATCGTTCGGGATGCCTGCTAAGGCTCGGACAGTCTTCTTCTGCATCACAAAGGCCCGGTCAGCATTGAACGATGAAATTGTTTATTCCAATTATCTTTCGAAGAACTCTACGCTGGTTATGTAGAAAAATATTTTTTGTACAGAACCTTACTACGCTGCTCGTGAAGAGTGCGTGTTGAAGTATTTTGTACGAAACCATGGTAGGTACACTTGTCGTGTGGAATGCGCGTTGAAGTATTTTCTACTGAGATTTCCTACACTTGTTGTAATACGCGCGTCAAGTCTTTTGTACGAAGCCTTGCTACGCTTGTCGTGTGGAGTGAGCGTTGTAGTCTTTTCTACTGAGACTTCTTGTATGAAACGTGCGTTGAAGTCTTTTGTACGAAGCCTTGCTATGTTGGTCAGGTAAAGTGCGCGTTGAAACTCTTCTTGTTTTGTAACAAGATAGGAATTCTTTACTAATACATACGTAAATAGGTTTTGCTAAGATAATCTACACGAGTTCTCTGCTTTACATTTTATCGGCAAATTAAAGTAGCCACATACGTTCATTCAGACATACGGCATGCCATTTCAGTGTTCGCAGGACGAATGATTGCGATAAGACAGAGGCTCGTGTCCTGCGAAGACCCTAATGGTCGACACTGTGATGCCGCGGGCGTAACGTGCCTCACAGTTTAAATTGAACGTCAAGCTATCGATTTACATAAATAACTCCGTTACTATTTTCAATTATCTTTTTGACTGTTCCAACCGGTCCTTTTCTGTTTCTTCTCTCTTGGTAACAATTTTCCCTAGTACCTACTTGGATCTGAGAATGCAAATTACGAAACCAGAATTATAAGGATCCGCTGCTGTCCTACATGTTATGAAAAGATTAACCTCGGTAATGGCATTATGCGAAATTCATATTTTAAATATGTATGACACGGGTATTTAAGGGAAAGCTGACGATGTGAATAATTTTTTATTGCGTCGATTCATTTATTATTCGAGATTCAACTTCCATAAATTACGTCTCTTTATTTTGACAATATACGTTGTAAGCAGGATTTTGAGTAATACTTTATTTTCAATTACTGTGACTCTTACTTTTCGTTTCCATTTATCATTTTTAGTACTTACATGCTTAATGATTTTGATTTCAAACCTGCGAGCCCAATCTGTACGACGATTGTTTATAGAGTTGGATAGCTATTAAGCTGATAGAAGGTTATCAGAGAGTTGGTGTTGGATAATGTTCTAGCAGGTCGAGCAGCGAACAATGGGCCGAGCACACAATACAAGCTCTCGCATCTGAGCGACCACGCCTGCCGCTTTCCGCGAACAACTTGACGGCTCTGATAAACGTGTACCTTTTTAATATTTATGAATGCGACCCGTTCGGTACCTCGTCATTGAATGATAACATAATTAAGACACAGACGCTGCTTATTATGCAGGCTCGGCTTTGCAAGCGTTTTCTATGATGACGATGCTGTATTATTAATCTTGAAGGCATTATTTATGCGGTGTTGTAGGCAGTTGTTGCAGACAAAAATATAATGTTTCAAATAATGTTTCAGCGAGACCTTTCACTATTCAATTAATTGGTATATCTAATGAAGCAAATTGTGTTTGCTTAAAAGGGTCTTAATTTGTTTACACTTTCTTGAGATCTGGTGCGCTGGTAGCAAACAGGCGCGTTAATTGCGGCCAGGCACGCGATCAACCGGACTCGCATCGTGACAACTTTTTCAATATCAATACTAAACGATCCTGTATAAAAATCTGATAAAAATAAATTAAATTTAGTAGTTACGCGACAAGAGTAAGAGACTTGTTCATATTGTTATTGCTGCATTTAATTACTATAACATCTTTATTCTGACTTAGTTTTAAGTTATGCTGGCGCAATTAAATTCGCGACTAATATCCAGGGTGGGTTTTTGAGATGGGAGTGGATAAGTTAATAGTTTCGGCCCGCTGCTGCACCGTCATATCAGCATGGGTTTTTTAACGTCACAAGCCCATCTCCTTCACCAAAATACGAACTATCTTTTCGCCAAATTATATTAAAAATCTTTCAGCCGTTTAGTCGCGAAAGGGTAAAAAATATCGACTTTCGTATTTATAATACCGATGATGATGACTTCCTCCTAGCCGAATTTCGACCACAGTGGCCGATCTCAATGGAAACTAGGCAGCTGCGCAGTCATACAAATATTATAGTACACAAGTGTGCGCGCAAACACAGGTACACTCTCTATTCCCTCACTCTCATAATCCGCTGGGACGGCAGACCGACACGACCGGAGAGAGGTCATGTCATCCTACTAAGATTATAAATGTCAAAGTTTTAAGTATGGATGTACGGATGTTTGTTCCTATTTCACGCAAAACTACGGAACTGATTGGGCTGAATTTTCGTATGGGTATTATAGTTTGGGGCCTGGAAACATATAGGAGTAGTGTATAATACAATTAAAATGAATCGAAATCGATTATAAAATTAAAATGAATCGATGACTTCTATAATTGAGCGTCTGGATCTTGGTTGATCCAGAAAGCTCAATATTACACTACTTATAGGCTATTTTTTATCCCGATAAAACGCGGGCCGAAGGCGCGGGCAGCAGCTAGTTTATAATATTACTACGGACAGTTTGGATGTGCCAAAACCAAGATGAAACTCGTGCGTTCACTTTTTCACTGAGTGGACAGTTATCTGTGCTGCTGGTAACAGTGCTAATAAAGCTTGGATTAAGGAAACTCTATTCGTTACTCGCTGCGGCCGAGACCTGTCGCATTCTCACTTAAACGAGTGCGTTTAGCGTACTCGGAAAATTAGCTTAGAAGCATGCGGCCGGCCTGGAGAAGGCAATTAAAGCAATCATAATTCTTAAACAAAACGAGAATAATGTCTACTTACACTTAAATACCAACATTTAAACACTATAATAATAACCATGCGTCGACATTTCCGTAAATACAACGAACTAAACAAGCGTATGGAACAGTCGGTAGCGGGTATGCAGCATTACGGCCATGTTAAAGGTGAGATGTTATCTCCCGAAGCTAAATACTTTACACCGAGTTATGTATGCCTAATTGACACAAAACAATGAGATTACGGGAGATAGCTTTGCTTTGTTAATGCACTCATTAGGTGTCTTTGCATTGCGCTCGTCTAAATAGCACACAGGAGAATTTCTTAATTTTACTAGTTCTACGTTTTGTTTACATATTGAAATAAAATGCTGAGTTTGTTGCTGTACAGCCTATACAGGGTTACTTATAATTTATTAAGACCTGGCGTCTTCACAAACGGGTTCGTGATACAATACAATATAATACAAAAATTATTTATTGTACACCAGAAAAACAACATTACAGAGAGATGTTACATAGGACAAGTACAATGGGCGGCCTTATCGCTTCGAAGCGATCTTTCCAGGCAACCTTTGGATGGAAAGAATTGTGAGTTTAAGAAAGGTAGGGGGTGTACCAATCATGATTTAAGATAAATATTAACAACATTATAAATACGTAATAATAATAGATAAATAAATATAATCAATTGAAATATAAACCTACTAAAATATACCTACTACATAAATAAATAAATAGTCTATGTTAAAGTACCAATATTCACTTGTACGGAAGGAAAAACTCCTTGACATGACTTTTAAAAACTGGCAAGGATAGTACTTTTCTCGTCGATTCTGGTAGTGCATTCCACACACAACCTTATGGCCTGGATGGAAAAGGATTTGTCGTAGAAAGTGGTTCGGTGAGGTGGCATATTTAACATCAGATTTTCTAACGACCGGAGGACACGGGAGGGATGAGCATAAGAATCGTGGAGTAATTCAAAACATCGTTCAAAAATTTATGATGATGGCAGGAGCAGTTCAAGCAGCGTCAGTGACCAATAACCCTGTATAAGGATATGTACTCGAAGTAACTTTAACCACTCGTTTATATAAATAACGGTTATGATTTTGTTAAGGCACCTTCTCTTAGAGGCTATTGTTTCAGAGATTATGGCCCAAATAAGTCGCGCACACCTGTTAGCTACCCGATAGCGTACCAACTTAACCCACTTTATTTAGTTATCGCGATAAATATATGACTAGTTTACTTAGTAAAACGAGAAAGCCCAGTTAAACACTACCGGTAGGCTAACAAAGGCATACAGTCGGTAACAAAACCTTCTATGATGAGTTAGAATCTCGTTATTTTGTATGATAGGCTATGATCGCCTGTTTATCGGGTGTTCCAGTTGGAAATCGGGAGCTTTGGGTAAATTTCTATTAGTAATTATAATATTTTGTTTAACACATGACGCAAATACCGCACTAGTCAGCCGGCAGCGTGTCGCGGTGGCGCGGTGTGCTTCTAAGGCTGGGCAACGAATACATTATGGTATGAATAGATGTTGTATATGCTTTATTTTCTTGTCACCAAAAAGATGCTCATTTTTCACTATATATTTGTTTATCAATATCAATTCAAGCTTATCACAATCACAAGCGACATTTACCATTCGTGTACCTTTGCAAATAGTGTGGAATAAAATGAAAAAGTGTTAACTAAACAAATAATAGTAGATTGTTTTACAAGGGACTAAACCATCCCATTATATACGAGGTTGTTATACTCCCGAGCGTAGCGAGGGAGGATGACAAGACCAAGTTATAATGGGTGGTTTTGGCCCGAGTAAAACACTCTACTTTTCAATTCGATTGCGAGAAAATAAAACAATTCAAAATTAGACAATTTTCAGAAATTTTATTAAAAATTAAATGTGCAGTTAGAGCAATTTTGAATGTTTAGTGATATGTTTTTCCCGGGCAATTTTATTTCGGTTCTCTGTGATTGGGATGTGATAATATTTTGAGTTGATTGTTGTGGAGTAAAAGTTGGAGAGACTCGACTCATGCTTGAGTTTCCTGCATTATTAAGATCTGAGTGCGGCTTCTGCTTGGGGTTCTGTAATGTTTGGCAGAATATTGATTCTTTCCGTAATCCGCTGCGTGACGTGATACTTGTTTTGTATAGAGTCCTCTATATAACCTTCAGCCACTTGATCGGATCTCCATCCACCGTGCCGTTTTAATGTCGTTATATTAGCACCAGAGTCCGCCAACAGAGTCGCGGATGTTCTGCGGAAACAATGGCCCGTGTAGAGTTCCGGATTTGGTAAATTTAGATAAGTGGCAATATCTTTAGGCATGTTACCAAATTTATTTTTGCCTATGACTTGCCTTGTGCATTTATCATTTTGATAATTTAGAAAAAATCTTCTCGTTGAAACATTAGTGGGGCGTAACTCCTGATAGGCTTTAACTACATATATTAGGGTATTCTCCACTGATGACAAATTTACGCTCTTTGTTTGTTTTCGTGTTCGGCAAACTCACAGCTTGTAGGTTTGTATCCGTTTCTAGGTCTTCTAGCGTTATATTGGCAAGCTCTATTCCTCTGCATGCACCGCTGATTCCATAAATGAAAGCAACCTGTTGAACAAATAAATAAGTGTGTTAATAATCGTAATAACCTAGGTACATAATTTAGGTATGTAGGTAGGTATCTATTTATTTAGTTTGAGTAGAGTACATAAGTAGGTTACCTTTGTTGCCAAGTATTGTTTATTTGGAGCGTTATTTAAAAATGTTTCGATTTCTTGTGTCGTCAAGACTAGATTTTTTGCCTTGTATCCAGTGGACAATTTCTTCAGTAAAGCCGTTAGATTTACATATTTTGTAATATCGACGTCGTGATTCGTTTGTAAGGTCATTCTTAACATTGAATATGTGCTCCAAAGAGTCGACGATTAGAATTTTTTCGATAATTCATCAAAATAAGTGAGAAAAACCCCTTCTGTAAACGAAGATTGGGAGCGCGCCTTTAGACTCCAAAAAAGAGCGATAAGCGCGATAGTGCGTATACCACAAGACGAGTCTGCGCGGCCGTATTTTATGACCTTAGGTATCTTGACCCTACCCGCCCTTGTCATCTACCAGTCCGCACTATATGTGCGTAATAATTTGGATGAATATGCAAGGTTTGGGGACGGACACAGATACAGCTCAGGCACTCGCATCGGCTGAAAGCGCTTCCACGACGACTGGCAAAGACGTCCAAGTTGCTGCATGTGATGGGGACGGCTGTCTACAATCGTATTCCGACTCCTATCACCAGCGCACAGTCCACATTATCTTTTAAGACAAGATTGAAAAAATGGCTAATAAGTATGACAATTTATGATATAAACGAATTTACCTAAATATTTAATTTTAGGTTAATAATATTCTTTTTTATGTAATTAATTACCAATTTCATTTATTTATCATTTCATTATGTAATAATTTTTATTGATACCTATGTATGTATGTACTATAATGTGACCTGTAACATAATCGTTATAAATAAAAATACTATGAACTATGAATCCACACGTTTCTCATCTCTCCATTTCATAAAATTTTCGTAACTCTGTAAATATATTCCACGTGATTTTGTCGGCAACAGATTCATAATTATTTCTTTGCCCTCTTCTTCCATTTGCATATTAGCATATTCACTATCACTTGATGACATTTTTCACGTTCACAATTTGGAAGTAAAAGTCAGGAAGTTAAACGTAAAAGTTTGTGATTTGGAATGAAGAAAATTCTAGAAATTTAGCGCCAATACCATCTTTTTTTTAAATCTCTATTTAACCCGCAACGAAACAGTTCGCATTCTACCGTGAAGGGAAGAATCAACCTTCATAAAACTTCACCAAAACGGTTATTTAAAAAAAAAAGATTGACGGTGCACCAAGAAGTCGAGTTTTTATGTAAGAGAACGAATGCTTTGAACGGGCTGATGACTTTAGACAAAAATTAAAAAGAAAAAATACTTTTTAACCCGAGGTATTAAACTCGAGTTTTAGGCCCGCTAAGCTACACTATTATGATACACTTTTTGAGCAAGAGAAGTGAAAATAATATTATTGTGCTTCATCTATTGGTTCATCTACTCATTTGTAGGTTTCAAGAAATAAGTACATTTATTATTTAATCGGTATAGGTATATTTTCCTAGAGACCTAGACCATCATTTATTTCAAAATTAAATATACAAAACAAGTGCACCTACAAAACTAGCCCCAAGCTAAGCAGACCTTGCGTTATGGGTACTAGATGACTGATACACTTATTATTACAATACACATAAAGATATTTTTTATTATACCCAGAACACCCGGAACAAATATTTGCAGATCGTACAAACATTTGTCCCAAGGCGGGATCGAACCCGCAACCTCCTGCGTCGCAGGCGGACCTTCGCCCGCCGCGCCACATCGGTTGTCTCATCGAAGGCTTCGGATTATGGATATAAATGTACCTAATCGAATAAGCACTCTACTTAGTCCTCGTTATTTATACCAATAGCGATAGTTTGGTGCAGACCGTACCAAACTATCGCTGGCAGCGGTCTTCCTTAATTTCTTCGTTTCGAATCCAGAATAGGTGCGATCCAGAAAAGGAGCGTCTACACTTGCACAGTGCTCTTAAATTGGACGTGCGTGAGAAGGTAGGGCGCCGAGTGCTGTTGTGTAGGTAGACGATCGGGGTTGCCAAGCCGTTCCGTTCCGTTACAATATGTATCGTGTAGATTGTGATAGTACCTACCTAGTATAGTGCGGGACAACAGCGGCCGAGGTGCGACAGGGCGTGCGATGGACCGTTCCAATTTACGGGTCACGAGCAGACCACTCGCGCGCCGACCTATCTGCCTTTACTCCATAATTGAATCCAATGGCGTGGGAGACTCGACACGGACAAATAAAATATTCCATATTTATCTCTGCAATTGTTAATCTTGTCGAAGCGATAATCGTAGATCATGTTCTTTAATGGTTTTTGTTTTATTTTCATTTTCATTATTTCTATCTTTGGTATCTCATTGTTCCCAGAAGTAGTGTCAGAGAATATAGGTAATCCTAACGTAGTGATCTTTCTGTTCTCTTCGTCCCCATTGTTGCTCTCGCTAAGGGCATTCTCAGGATTTCGCGTTAATTAGGTCCCTGTCAAAATAAAATGTCAAGAGCTAACCGGACTCGCGCACCCAGTGTTCTGTATTTATAAGACCGTGCTTCTTGCCAAATTTTATGATTCTAGGTCGACGGGATACCTTTTAGGTTTTAGTCTAGGCAATAAACAAAACTAGAAATATCCGGTTTTCGGATTTTTTCCTTTATTTAGGTATATAAAACCTTGCTTCTTGTCAAATTTCATGATTCTAGGTCAACGGGAAGTACCCTATAGGTTTTGTGTGCATGTCATTCAGTTGAAAATTTCAAAAAATTTGGGCAGTAGGCTGTAACTTTTGATTGCGTTGACTTAGAAGTTTAAGTCATATCACAGCTCCAAGTGCCTACGGAAGTATAACTCCATACCTCCACGCGTTTCTGAGGAAAGACGGTTGACAGACGGACAGACAAGTGACAACAAAGTGGTCCTGTAAGGATTCCGTTTTTACTTTTGAGGTACAGAACCCTTAAAAAACGTTGTTTCTTGATTTTTTGTATTGGTATTCCCTGTGTTATTTCGTATTATAACAAACTGACCCGTCTGTCTAATTAGAAACTTTCGTGCAGTTAAATTTTTTAAGCAAGTTTTTTGTAGAGAACAATTCTTGTAAGAACTCTAAAATCTTTCACTTTCGAGACCCCTCTTTGTAACATTGTATCTAAATTGTACGCTATAAATGGTCATATAATTCCAGCAGCCAAGTTTTGGCGTTTAGTGTCCATAAGCCTTTTTTGAAAGTGCGTCGGCGTCGACGCCGACTCGAGCGCAGGTGCGCACGATTGTCGCGGATCGGACACCGATAACACCATTAAACCTAGTGTTGCTAACAGTTGCACTTTTTATAAAACAGTATTTTTAAAGTAAAATAAGTCTTTAAAAATACTGTTTTAGATGTTGTAAGCCTTAATTAACCAAATAAGCTCAAAGAAATCTGCAAAGTAATGAATGACGAATAGAGTACCTACCTACTCGTTTTTGATTTGTGGACATTTATCCGCGCCGAGCCAGTAAGTCAAGTCCAAATTATAACGGCCAAGTAGTAAACATACATTTAAGTTAAATACGAGATCAAGCTGCGAACACTTGTGCGCTATTGGAACTGATTGCTCGTAAAATTGCCGACCAATTTATCTGTAAATGTCTTTACGTTTAGATATTGTATTACCTCTAAAATGTTTTCCATGACCACTCTAAACGCTCAATTTTGTTACCTACGAGGACAAACGTGTTGGCCTGTTGGGGGTCAGGTTCATAAAAAGTAAAGTGGTCGATTGAATCGGTGCCATAGGTGCTCTAAAGAGCGGAGTAGTCCCTGAGGCTACATTTTTCCTTAATTGTGTTTCCATTGCCCAAACTTAGACAAAAGCCACAGCCGCGTTAGCGTGTATGGAGAGCGCATTATAAGGCACATAAACCGCGACTCTACCGCCGGAGAGGTTAAGGGCACAAAGCACCACGTGGGAGGTGCCAGTTTAAGAAACCCGAGATCCTGTCTTGTTCACAAATGGCGTCCATTTTCACTGCAACTTTGTCCTGGAAGTGCATTAAGCAGGTACTTTAGTTTAGTTTATGGGAATATGTATCCTTTACCGCTGCATTATCCTTGTAAAACACTAGATTCAATTTTATAAAAGCACAATCAAATGTTCTAAGAACTGAGATACTGGATTTCAAAAGCTTCGTAACTCATTTGCTTCCAGCTAAAAGCAACTCAAAGTGTCACAACAAAGTTTTTCGGGTCAAATACTTATCCCTCGGGATTTTTTTATGCGGATCATTTTCCATACAATACTGAAATAAGGACCGCTATTTGTGGCGTTGTACGGGGGAGGCCTATGTCCAGCAGTGGACGTGTATGGGCTAATGATGATGATGATGATGATGACTGAAATAACTTTTCAAATCAGTCCATAATTAACTGAGAAATCGGCAAAAATACCAAAACTAATGTACACTTGTACCGTGAAGTTCTATGTTTGGCTGTAGGTGTATGTACTCATACACCTACAGCCAACGTAGAACTTCATTTGTTTCTCGTCGGTTAAAAAAGTCACTTTGTATTTTTATACCATTAGAACTAGAGCTTTAATACATTCTGTGAATCCTTTTAGGTCAAATGAAGAGCGAAAGGTGAAAGAAGGAAAGGGAAAAGGGAAAGGACATTGTCCGCAGTGGGACAACAGTGGCTAATTTAGGTATAACAATAATTATATCGGTCATTGTGGAGATCCTTAGGGGAGGCCTATGTCCAGCAGTGGACGTCGATCGGCTGATATGATGATGATGAATAATTATAAATAAAATAAATAAATAATTCTGGACAATTCACACAGCATTATCTAGCCCCAAACTAAGCAGAGCTTGTGTTATGGGTACTAGATAACTCATATACATAATACAATATATTACATATGTAAATAGATATTTTTTATTATACATAGAAAACGACCACAACACCCTGGTCAAATATCTGCAGATCGTACAAATATTTGTCCCGAGGCCGGAATCGAACCCGCAACCTCCTGCGTTGCAGGTGGACCTTCGCTCACCGCGCCACAGAGGTCGTCGCGAAGGGTCTGCCCTAGTTATAACCCTATTAAAAAATATCTGAAGCCTTACCTAAAGATTGTTGACAAACAAACACATGATACGAGTCGTCGTTACCGTTATTCTATCATACCAAAATGTCAGGACAGGTAGTGCATTATGTAACATTCCGAGTCGAATATTATAAGGGTGTTTTATATGGCAACTGTTAAGTGTTGCACGAGTTTCGTGGAGGCGAGGATAGTGTATTACGTGTGAGTGCGCAAGCGCAGTCGTGCACACGAGTCGGTTCATTATCGCGCGTGATGCATCCCGCCGCCGCCCACCCTCACTGCCGCTCCCCGACACAACTAAATCAATGCTGATTTCGTGTACTCCTTCCACACTTGGCATTATGATGTTAAATTGACACAGCGCAAATGCAAACATCTTGTTTATTGCGCGAAGGAGCTGCCGTAACTAGAAACCTTCGTCTGCTTATTAGGGAAACCATAGTTATTGCAAAGCTGCGCTTGGAAGGCAGGCATTGTGATCATGCTTTTGGTTCACCAAGCCATTTCGTAATACTTAAAAGTAGGACATTTTGGAGGATGCATATATAACTTGTTATCAGTATAACGAGCCCGTATTGTGCCTCTACTGGTGAAATATTCTTTTAAATTTTATGATTTGTCATTAAAGAAACAAATAGCTTTGACAGTGTGGATTGAAAGGAATATGAAAACAAGATCAGGGAGATGTTGTTTTCCCACCTTCGGATTCTTCGGCAAAAAAAAATCGTTTGCTAAATCGGATACATTATAATGAATGAGGAAAACGACTTTTACACGACATAGTAAACACGTGCGTTGTAGTAAACAACTGAAACTACGCAGGCGCATGTTTTTAACCGACTTTAAAAAGAGGAGCATTCGTTCGTATGTTTTTTTTTGTATGTAAGTTACGCGGTATCTCCGCCATTTATGGACCGATTTTGAAAATTCTCTCACCTTTGTATAGAAAATGATCCCGAAGGGGTCCCATTAAATTTCTATCCCCAGGGGATTCGTATTTATCCAGCAAAACTTAAAATAAGTGCAAAAGTAAGGGAATTTGAAGTCGGTTTATCGTTTTTTAAAACACGCCATATTCTTCAAAATTGTATTAGGTTTTCTGGAAAAACACTCCCACGTGCAAAATCGTGCTCTTCGCTGTCTTATAAATATTTGTGCATTTCGTAAGTAGGGACTTTATGGGTCTCATTTTATAAATGCACATGTATCGTAAATCTTAGTGCGAGTGTCGTGAGACGCACAATCTCTGACTATTATTAAGGACTTCGTCAACAAATCTCGAGGAGCCGATTCACCGTGGTCTTAATTCCGATCGGTGATTTACAACTTGTTAATAATACCACGAGTATGAACCGCACACACATAAATCAAGATCTGAACTGTAGCTTATACGAAAATATTGATTGTAATGCCCTGGTTTACGTGGATATAACTTTACGGGTAACTGATTTTTGCATGGGATGGCACGGTTTTATGACGTAACGGTTTGGTGGACCTTGTTAATTTTCAGTTCTGGGTGAAATTTTATGTAAAACCATAAGATGAAATCTGCTGTAGGTATAAGAAAATTTACTAAAGTAACTCGCTGATAAGAATTATGGTTTTGGGCCACTTTGCCCCCATGCATTAGGTATGTTTGCTTTGGACCTTTTTTTTCTTGTATCTTTTTCTCCATCCCAAGGTTGCCTGAGAGAAATCGCTCTCAGCGATAAGGCCGCCTTTTGTACTGATTTTATATTTATTTTAGAAGGAGTTTATTATTTATGAAATTTTATTTTTAGTTCAATAAAGTGTTCATTCATTCATTTTTTGATCCTGTAATAACCAAGCAGAAGTATGGTCTCTATAAACCTAATGACAATAATAATTAACGTAACGGCCATCCATTTAGTATGATAGTAAAAGTTCTCATTTGCGTGCATTTTTGGCATGTCCATTAAGCTTTAGTTTAGACTAATTGATTGTTTTATGCGTTAGGCGGAACTCAAGAGCGGCAGAGGCGGCAGTCATTACCGGGGTGACAGATGGATGTAATAAATACAATTTTAACACGGTTACCACAAAATAATGCTCCCTCCGAGATGTATCCGCGTCGGACACAATTAGTGACGCAGGTGCCGTTTTGTTTTGATGGGCGCATGGCCTTGTTGCGGGGCTTTCTAATTAACAGCGTTAATTCATCCTATTTAAGCTTTTTTAATGACTATTCAGATAGAGTTAGGTATTTCATGAAAGATCTTTCTTGGATGATCATAGAAGCTTCTTAAGCTTATCCCTGTCCTTGAAAATTTGACAGCCGGTTTGATTGTGTAAGTTGAAAATAGAATGTAGAGCTGTAGATACCTGATGTGTACAGACTGAGCGCAGGTTGATGGGAGGTGGTTGTCACCTGCCTGCTGGTGAAACAATGAGGCCGCGGGCACGGGCGGAAGCGCAGGACAGCGCGAGGAGAGCTCCGGGGTCACTGCTCTGACCTGCGCGTGGGCGCGCCCGTTTCCGCCCGCGAAACCAAATCATTGCGCCCCACACTTCTAATCTCCGACGATATAGCACCTTCATGTACAACACACGACAGCTCCCTGATTGCTCTTATGAATTTATGATTTGATTATGAATGTAAAAGTTTATAAGAGCATAATAAATTGTAGAGTGTTACCTTTACGACATTAATTAATGGTTCTATCATGGGACGTCTACGATTTGTCATAACAATTGTGTGCCTGTATAAATGTAATCTGATGCTTGCTACAAAATTTTCGTTAGTTGGCTTGAATAGGTCATTCTGATAAATGAGTTTGTCTAACAATTTGTATTTATGTTTCCAACTGTACTTGTTGATGTTGTTACTAACTTTCGCAGTAAAGTAAGATTGGTTATGGTAGCGGACATTTAGTGTTGTGCGATTTATTGAAATCATTTATTATTTATAGCCATGTCTTTGTGTAGATAAAAAGCTTTACTAGGTCAGTACTTTTTAAGCGTATGATGGGATCTCGCGCTGCCATAGAGCTTTGTTCCAACTGGAGAGAGCCCTAATATGTCGGAAACATACGAATGGGTGTAATTTATCTCCAAAGAGAAAACGATGCCGTACATAAATGCGAAAGATTTTTCCGGTTTCATTGTTAGTTAGTAGGTGCATTGTTTCGAGGCACTATCGGTACAATTAATAGTTTAAAACAATTGCGTTAACAAAAACTCCGTTAGGTCACTCCATCTGCGTCAGCTCTATGCCGAAATATGTTTATCAGCCATCGTCAGATGAACACTTGAAAGTCCTGGGAAGCTAACTTAGAGTGGAGTGAGAGTTTAAAGTTCCTTTCTTTAAGCTCTTAATCTTACGCCCACTAATACTAAACGGTTGATTTCCTGATAATATTTATGAAAATAGATGTTATTATATAGATCGTGACAAAATTGAATATAAAATGTAGAAAAACGTCATCGTAAAATATTTATGTGCCCATAAAATGATTTGTCATTTAATTATGCTAATAATGCAGTTGAGATATCATTCTAATATGAATTACATTATCGAAAGATGTTAGTGTGGGTGTACCTGTGGTAGGTATAGATCACATTTGGGTAATTTAACAATGAATCGGTCTCCATATAGTTGTATCTTAGGTGGATTTATTAAAACCACATTTGCATACACTCGTAGGAATCACAATGGTCGAATTAATTACAGTTCATTTTTTGTATGAATTAATAGTAGGTCTAAAGCGACGCTGACGTCCGACTTGTCTTGTCGACAAGTTGAAGACTCCGCTGTGGTACTTTCCAGTGACATTTAAATGCCAAATTAAGTCGTAGGTCTACCTACCTACTTTACTTTCGTTACTGTAACTAGAGCTGAGCTCCGAAACTATTTGAGGATAGGTAGTATCGAGACGTGATTATGACGTCATGTTTGTATGGGATAAATGAATGAATGAATAAATACTTTATTGTACTAAAATTAACAATAACTGGTTTCTTTTTTTTATTGAAGTTTTTCAGTGTGGAGAAATGGAATAAGCTATAAGTCAACGTTTCTTTATTTCCGTAAATACAATAAATGTACACTTAGAAAAGGTCAAATTCTTAAAATTAAACACTGTTATGGAAATAAAGTGATATTTTGATTTCGGTCGCTTCGGTATGTAGACTAAAGTAAAGAAGCGACGAAGAAACCTTTACCCTGTTAGGTGTTATTTTTCGAGTTGGAGCAAAATTCGTCCCAAGCTTTTTTATCTTCTAGATAGTTTGAAATTTTGTAATAAACCTTTTTACAAAAGATATGTTTGTCAATTTGTTTGAATTTATTTATAGAAAGTTTTTGCAACTCGCTAGGGGTTTTGTTGTAGAAGCGTATACATTGCCCTCTAAAAGATACATTAATGTGTCTTTTTGAAATTGTGTAACCTAGTTTTGGGCACAGCGAGTTTATTCTTATTTCTAGTCAGTTAACATTATGTATGTCGCAATTTTTAGGGAACCGATCGATATTTCTATGAGTGTAGAATAAGTTTTCATAAATATATTGACATGGTACTGTCATTATATTAATTTCTTTGAATTTATCACGTAGGGATTCTCTAGGACTCATGTTATAGATTGCACGAACAGCCAGTCCTCTTCTGCAGCACAAATACGGTGTTAATATCTGCAGCGTTCACCCACAGCAATATACCATACGACATAATACTATGGAAGTAGCTGAAATAGACAAGTTTGGAAGTATCAACATCTGTAAGATGACGGATTTTTTTGACTACATACGCTGCAGAACTAATTCTCTTCGATAGCTTATCTATGTGTGGGCCCCATTGAAGTTTACTATCTAAGGTTATTCTTAAGAATACGGTAGTGTCTACAATTTCTAACGTTTCTCCTTTTACGTTTACATTAGCCTTAACTTGTTTTACATTTGGTAGAATAAATCTAAGACATTTAGTTTTAGTTTCGTTAAGCAAAAGATTATTAACACCAAACCAGTGGATTACTTTTGATATTGCATTGTTTGTGTTTTGTCTAATCATCTTAAAATTAAAGAAGTATCATCAGCAAACAATACAATCTCGTGATTATTTTTAACGAGATTAGGCAGGTCGTTAATATAAACCAAAAATAGGAAAGGACGAGGATTGATCCCTGCGTTACACCCATTGCAACTACAGATCCCGAAGACCGTTTCCCATTTACGTCAACTCTTTGTATCCTGTCACTCAAGTAAGAAGTAAGAAGATCCAAAGAGGTGTCCTTTATTCCATAGTGATGTGGTTTCCTGATTAATGTTCCATGGTGTACACAATCAAATGCTTTTGACAAGTCGCAAAAAACGCCTAAAGCATCTTGCGACTTCTACCAAGCATCGAAAATATGCGATACCAACTCTACACCGGCATCAGTATTTGACCTGCCACGAGTAAACCCGAATTGCTTACAAGTAGGTAAGTATCCTTTCTATGGAGATGTAAGTAATTAGATTGTTTCATAATGTTCAAACACTTATTGAGTTTACACTTATTTTGTCTGAAAATCCAAACTAAGTCGCTTTGCCAGTGCTTTACAATTTTTTTCCTTAAGGAATAAACTATTTTATTTATCTCATGCTTTTCTAATAAACATCCAACTAACCCAGAATCTCCATTCATTGTTAGAATAACTCCAAACACATGCATTAAAATAATAATAAAGCAAAGGAGAACTTTCATAAATGCGTTCGTGGTAAGCGTTTACAGTCCAATATTTTTTGGCACCAGCCCATTGTATGCAAATGAAGTAATGAATGTTTTCACTGCAACAAAACACGAGTAACGGTTCCCTTAAGTGAAGATTTGTCGGCCAATAATAATTATCACGGGCTTGTAACAAATCCATGGTACACGTACGTACTCCTCAAATGATGTGTGGGTTTTTATGATAATTCTTTCCCGATTCTTTTGTCCCCCAAGTAGGCCGCGAGCTTATTGAACAACATTATATTGTATGTAGGTAAGCATAGCTCTCAGAATTAGCAGGCTGAAGTGGCGTTTGGCAGGCCATATAGCTCGTAGAACCGATAACCGTTGGGGAGTAAAGGTTCTCGAGTGGCGACCGCGATGCAATGCGAAACGAAGTGTGGTACTCGATGGACCGACGACATCGTAGCGGTCGCAGGGAGTCGTTGGATGGAGGCGGCTCAGGACCACTATTCGTGGCGTCGTTTGGGGGAGGCCTATGTTCAGCAGTGGACGTATACGGGCTGATGATGATGATGATGTAGGGAAGAGATACCAAATATTGCGATTTGGTAGGCCTTTCCTTAAATGCAAAGAGGATACCGAACAATAATGGAAAGAAAATTTTTTATTTACCTTAAAACTACCATACACAATAAAATAAGCCTTAAAACTAAACATTATTAATGAATACTAACTAAGTTACAATATTATTTTATTTTGTGCGTGGCAGTATTTATGGCAAATATGGCCTTCTAAATTGGAAGGCATTATGGACGGCTTTCCAATTTAGAATTTCTACTTTGTTACTAATCTCGAAAAAAAAAACACGGTTCTTTTACTTTCGGGTAACGATCTTTCTTCGTCAATAAAATCTTTTATTGTAAGAAATTAATGGTTCGCTACCGGACAAGTTCTTAAAACCGAGTGCAATAAAATAAAACTTCATTTATGCGATAGTCTATGAGATAATCTCTCAGTTATTAGTTATCGAGTGTCTATGGACCGGCTCGGGCCTGAGTTGTCGATATCGTAGTTTCATCGGAGATTCCTCCGAATCAGCCGGAGCGATAACGCGGAAGAAATCATAATTTCGTCAACTGAAAGTGATGGGGGGATTACGCTAGTGTGACCAGGGACTCTATTCTGCTAAACCAATCGCTCTACTATGGTATCATATCACACGTTTTGGTTTTATTCGTGACGATTCTGTGACGTCACCTACATATGTCATAGCGAAGCGATTGGCCTTCGTGCCTATAGCCTGTTAGTTTCATACTTTTTTGCATAAGAGTTGCCAGAATTCACCATCATGAGCGTAGCGCGTTCACTACAGGTCGCGTCCCGGTTTAATAGCGCTAAGTTTGAATGCGCAAAAGTCAATTTTTAGAATTTTACATCATTTTATACCTGCGCAGACCCCCCTCCACTTTCCAAGAGTCCTGTAAGGTCTAAAGGAAATAAAGCACTTTGAGTTTTACGTTTTTTTTTGTGTTTTTCGCCAGGCTCTGTTAAACCGTGACGAGACCTGTATCAAGTTTTTTTAAATGAAAATTTCTAAAGATTCATGCATGCAGTTGACATACTGCTTTTCACAAACGTGTGACAAAATAAAGATATACCAGTGGTCACTGTATTTAAATTCTGTCCCTAAAATTTAAAAAGCAAATGGTGATCCTACGTAAAGTGGCAGTGTCGATGACTGGCGACTGATTCAATTAGTGATTGCGCTCACTTGTCACAGGTTGCAGCGGCACCGGACACTGGGCTGCTCTGATTTTAAGCTATGTTTAAATACTGGCTTAGAAACTTTTTTAAGTGCTAGAAATTAGAACCAGATTAAGATTTTTAACGGGTGTTGGAGAATGACTCAATATTCGATGCGTTTGCTTAGCCAAATTTAAATTTTGAATTTTCATGGTTATTCACAACACTAGGGGCACGGGTGCTAGAAATTAGAACCGGATTAAGATTTTTAAGTGTTGGACAATGACTCGATATTCCTTACCTTGAAAATTACTTCAGTAAAGTCAGTGTTGTGAATTATGTAACATGCATTGGTATTCAATTTTATTTTCAGGTACATCCAGTGTGCTCTCCGCTTTACGGTCGACCACGATACGATCTACTTTTCAAACGAGACAATGTCGTGATGTTTTAAACTTTTAAAGCTGTGATCTAAAAAGTAAATGGCCGATGTTTTACGCGGCCATTACCATTAATCGACCTTTATTGTTTGGATTAGATACTCGGATCATTTTGAAAAAATAAAATCGGTCAAGTGCGTTTTGGGCCACGCGCAGTGTTCGGTTCTGTAGTTCAGAATTTGTATGAAGTTTTTCTTAGCTAATACCTGTATTATCATATCTGCCAATAGTAAAAAAAGCTTAGGACGAGTTCTGCTCCAACTCGAAAACAAAAACCTAACAAGGTAAAGGTTTCTTGTTTGCTTCTTTACTATAACTTAAAAAGATTCTATTATACAAAACATCGAGTCAAATTTTATACTATAAACAGCTACCTATAATTATAGTAAGTGATCACTGTATTAGGAAATACTGGTGTTTGTATTTCCTAATACAGTGATGGAAGTACTGTGGAGTTTTACTTATGTAAATATAATTTTGAGACGTGTCCAAGAGTCTTATAAGGTCTAAACTCTAAAGGAATTAAAGCACTTTGATATTCGATATGAAAGAAATAGTCTCGGAGCTAAGCCGCTCACGACGGGCAGACGGACAAACGGAAATGGCAAAACTATAAGGATTTCTTATTGACTACGGAACTCTAAAAAAACGACAATATGAAGATGGCCGTAGCCAAAGATGTCGACCATGAAAACTACAATTGTAACTGAGAGGCAAAAGAAGTAGGCGAGCTGATTTTATGATAACGGTTTGATGAAATTAAATCAATAATAACTTCCAAATCAGTAGATTCACGGTAATAGTTTTTGTTAGTATATAGAACAGGCTCTTTAATATTTTCGAAACGAAATGAGCTCCTTAAGGTAGGTACTGACCGGCGCGGGGTTACTGGTAGTAATGTAACGCGTTACAGCATAGCCAGCGTTCGTGCAGTCAGTACCTACGGGGAAAGAAGACGCTGGCAACGTACAACGAGACGGATTTTAGCACACGACGTATTATGGTCGCTGCGAATCTTTGCTTATTCCCAGTTGTCCTTTGCACAAGACTACTGGGATACACGTTCTACCATTTCATGTGCACAAAAAATATATTATAATTGTCAAATTGGCTGACAAAAATGTCAGCCAATGAAATTCGGCAAATGTAGAAATGACAGCAAATGTCAAAAATGACAGCAAATGTCAGAAAATGTAAAATATCTTCCGGTCAGTACCCAGCTTTAAACAAGCTAACAGTAACTAATCCATAAGTACAACGTAAAACGATAAATAATAATTTGCTTTTTATTACTAACAGCTTGACTGGTAGACTAATGTCAGGTATTATTATTTTAAAACGCTTAGAACGTTTCTCCAAAATTATTACGTATCTGTCATCATTATCCGATTTAAACTCGCGATCGTGTAATTGATGGAATGTCATGTGTTAAAAATCTCAGTGAACGCAACTTCGCGATTAAGCGAAAAACTGAATATCCCAAAAAGAGTATCTTACCTGCCCACTCTTAAGATATACTTAACTAACACTTTCATGGCCCACGACGTACATGAAGGACATGTACGTCGTGGGCCATGAAAGTGTTACCGCCGTGAGATGACTGGGCAGAGAATCTAAAATACGTAATAGCTAATAATCACTATACGGTATTAAACAAAGTCGCTTCCCGCTGTCTGTCTGTCCCTATATATGCTTGGATCTGTAAAACTACGCAACGGATTTGATGTGTTTTTTTATAAATAGAGTGATTCAAGGGGAAGATTTATATCACAGGTTTATATGTATAGTTTAGTATCAGCATTGCACCCGTGCGAAGCCGGGGCGGGTCGCTAGTACTAAATAAATAAATATTAGGTACTCGTACAGGACAATTCTCACAGCACCATCTAGCTCCAAAGTCTGATATACATCATCATCATTAGCCCATACACGTCCACTGCTGGACATAGGCCTCCCCCGTACGAAGCTACAAATAGCGGTCCTGAGCAGCATCCATCCATCGACTCCCTGCGACCGCTACGATATCGTCAGTCCATCGAGTGGATGGTCTCCCATGTAGGGGGGATTTGCCATAATCACCACGCTTGGCAGGCGGATTGGTAATCGCAGTGTTGGTGTTTAAAAATACTCAGTCGGAAGCTGCTGCCCTTCTTATGGTAGGTTCCCTTAATCGGCTCTTACGACATCCACGGGTTGAGTTGGAGAGAACAAATATCTGCAGATTGTACAAATATTTGTCCCAAGGCGGGAATAGAACCGCAATCTGCGTCGCTGGTGGACCTTAACACACTACGCCACTGAGGTCAACAATGTGGACATAGAAGTATAATCCTAATGATATTATAAATGTCAAAGTTTGTAAGTATGGATGTTTGTTCCTCTTTCTAGCAAAAAACTACTGAACTGATTAGGCTGAAATTTGGTATGGGTATATAGTTTGGAACCTGGAATAATATATAGGGTATTTTTTATCCCGATAAAACGCGGGCGAAGGCGCGGGCAGCAGCTAGTGAGTGACTAAAGTAACGCTACTTGTCGTAATACGTAATTATTTGATTCATTGCGGTTGATTGCTTGAAAGCCCATTTAGGTAACTTATTTCAAATACATTTCTATACGTGAAAATTTTATTGGTTTCCTGTTATTAGGTACGAATCTTAACCTGTTGATTTTCTAATAAATTTAATAAATATTGCCCGTACACTAACTTGTCGAAAATTATAATATCTACTACGCAATGCCTAAACTAAATCTCCCACAGAGATCTTATATCGACAAATGAAGTTTTATTAGATCGGGAGCCCTGTTCTTGCGTCAGTGAGGTCCGGAGTGCGATTGTTCGTCTATCGTCAGGCCAACGTAAATTTGTCTCGGGAGAAACGCAGCAGTAGTTTCAGATATTGTCTTGTCAGTCCGTCGTGAGGAGTTACGTAGAATATTTACCTACAGTACCTAACTTGCTTTATGAGAAACCCCATACACTTTTCCCTCGCAGGGTCTTCTCGGTCCACTCAATCTATGTGATCCTGGGACTAAATTGTGGTTTGTATTGTTGGTAAATAAAATCATAATTTTAATTCGCTTATCCATTTAGTTAGAAAATATGATCACAACTATTGTCTGCTAGTTTCTCCCGCGGCTTCGCGTGGTTCGTCTAGAAAGGTTTAAAGGAGATTTATATCCCACATAGGTACTAATTTATGGGATAAAGAGTATCCTATGTTTGATTGCTTGTCTAGAATTACCTCTATGCAAAATTTCAGCCCGATCCGTTCAGTACTTTTGGCGTGAAGAGGTAGCAAACATACATCCAAACTTTCACATTCATAATATTAGATAGTGATATTAGTGTGATTCCGAAACGCTACTGTCTTCTTTTCAAAATAGATTTGATAAATATAATAAATATAAAATAATAAAAAAAGGTTATTCAAGAAAGTTCCTAATAGTTAATACATTCTTCCAATTAGATATAAATTGATTTATAACAATGGTGATAAGGTTATCTTGCGTGATGGAAGGACTTACGTGAATCACACAAGAAAATAAATAATCATATCATAGGTATTTTGCATCAGATTTGTCTTACATTCCACTAAGTCCTCTTTTCAAATAAGATTTGATTTTAGTAATGAACTAACAGCCATTTACCGAGATGTTTATTGGCAATGCTAACAAAAATGAGCCATTACAGCACAAACCTATAATAAAGATAATAGTCGAAAAGCGGACCACTAAGTATAGTGGTGTAATTTGCTTTTGTGAGCAGGTTGTCAGAAATGGTGACCTCACGTGTGAGAGCACTCGTGGGCGGGTCCATTTTGACTTTTGGTAATTACATTCGGACACCTTAGACGGACATTTGGATGAAATAGCCAATTATTATGTTTCATCACAATACGTATTGTACTCGTACAAACAACCCGTTAAACATTATTGTAATGCCGTTATAAAAATATGTTTTCAGTATCCACTATCATTACATCCATATTTCTTTGGGTCGACGCTCGGAACAGCAAAGCCACGGGCACATCACAAAGGAATACCGCCTACAACAAAGCCGCTAAGTCCTCGAAGAAGACGCTAAGGAAAGCTCGTTTTGACCGGATAGGTCGACTGGGAGCTAGACTTGCCTCATTCCCTGCAGGCAGTAAAGCTTTCTGGTCATTAGCTAAATCCGTCGAGGCCAATTTTAGCCGTCCTTCGCTTCCACCATTGCTGAAACCGGATGGATCGCTGGCCCACACTGCGAATGAGAAAGCAAATTTATTTGTCACTCAATTTGCAGAGGCTTCACGTCTTGAGCCTACAAACGTTACTCCACCTAGCCTTCCTCGACGTAGCACAAATATGCCTGACATCCGCATACATCAGAAAGAAGTGCTCAAAACTTTGCGTGGTCTCGACGTGAATAAGGCTGAAGTCCTGTGCTCCTGAGTTGTCTCCCGTTCTTACGCGACTCTTTCGCCTGTCCTTGAAATCTGGTAAAGTCCCCAAGTCATGGAAGCTTGCTAATGTGTAGCCTGTGCCCAAGAAAAGTAGTCGAGCTGACCCTACGAACTATCGCCCCATCTCAGTCACCTCCCTGCTATGTAAATGCATGGAGCGTGTCCTGAATGGTAAGCTCTTGGCATACCTCGAAGACAACAACCTCCTTAGTGACCATCAGTACGGCTTTCACTAGATGTCTCGAAAGCCTTCGATAGTCTGGCACGACAGCCTTATTGGCAAGCTTGCAGCATACGGTCTTCCAGACCTCTTCTGTAACTGGCTTTGTGACTTTCTGAGGGAAAGATCTATTCGGGTAGTCGTTGACGGCTGCTCGTCTGATCAATTGGCGATCAACGCCGGGGTACCTCAGGGGTCAGTACTCTCTGCCACGTTGTTCTTGCTGCACATCAACGATCTGCTAGTACCCGTTATTGTTGGGTACGCAGACGACAGCTCTGCGGTAGATAGGTACCTTTCTGACGCCAGGGCCAGTCGAAATGAGATATAGGCGCAAAGAGAAGGGATGCTGCAACGCTTGAACTTGATCCTGAAGACAGTCTCTGATTGGGGCGAAGCCAATCGGGTTAATTTCAATGCCTCGAAAACGCAAGCTTGCCTCTCCTCTGCAAAAAAGAGTCCATTTATCCAGGTTCCCGTTTTCCGGAATGTACCGGTATCTATAAAGGATCAACTGGAACTCCTCGGTGTCACTCTTACACCAACTCTCAACTTCGGAACCTTCATCGAGTCAAAGACTAAAACAGCAGCCATGAAGCTAGGAATCCTTAACAAGTTTAAGCGATACTTCACACCGGGACAGCTTCTATCCCTTTATAAAGCACAGGTCCGGTCTGCTTTGGAGTATTGCTGCCATGTTTGGGGGGCTCGGCCAAATACCAGCTTCTAGCCTTAGACTCTATAGAATGAAGAGCCTTCAGACTCATAGACGAGCAGTACCTTGCAGAGACTAAGATCCAAAGTCTCGACCACCGCCGCAAGGTTGCTTGTCTCTCAATCTTTTATAGGATACATTTCGAAGAATGCTCCCAGGAACTTCATGACCTGATTCCACCATCTCACTTCCACTCCAGGACAAGCAGACGGACGGAACAATACCATCCTTATCAGGTGGACATACCATCCACTCGTACAAAGCCGTTTTAGTCCACCTTCATCATTCGCACCGCTAAGGAATGGAACTCGCTGCCTGATCCAGTTTTTCCGGAGAATTACAATCTGGGTCTCTTCAAGATAGAGTGAACAGGTGTCGGCCACATCATCACTTTCCCTCAGGTGAGATTGTGGTCAAACGAAGGTCTAAGTAAGTAAGTAAGCCATTTATTTCCAAAACAGTCTTAAAAATAACATTTCGGTATTCTATGGATGTACAATTTAACTTACCATTTAGTATTCCAATTTATCTTAATTTTTTTTATATTAACATTTTATTATGCATTAAATTGTGGTATAAATTAAATAGTAACATTAAATCAAATAATACATTTATGTTCGAAATGTGTTTTCTATGTATTCTCATGCATCTTTGAATAATATTTTTACAATCTATTTTAATAAATTCACTAGGTACATATGTCTTGTATACTATAAAAAAAAACTTCTTTCTCTACCGGGCTTCGCTAGCGACGAGGTAGCCTGAATGATTTGTTTTTTTTTATATATATATTTTTTTTTTTATATAAGTTTTAATCTTATACCGCCGTATATATATATTTTGTTGCAAGATAATGTTTATAGGTACCTTACATTTCTACGTAAAGTTTTGAACTTAGCCAATAAATTATCTTCCGAAGAGTTCGGCGAATCATAAAACGAGATAACATCTAAAAATAACTTAATAAGGGAACGATCAACTAAAACGAGACTTTAAAATGCAGGCTTTAAAATTACAACATTAGAAATCACTAATTGCTCTTTTAATATCTGTGCGAGATCAATCTCTAGTTTCACAACACGAACAATAGAAAAGGTCAATTTGTAATCGTTTAACATTTTTTGATTTTTAAAATAAGCTTTCACTGTTATAAGTGCGGTTCAACGTCAATTTAGGAAATTGGAAAATATAACAAATCGTCGTCGTTTTGACCGAATGACTGTAGAAAGTTTTTGTAGACATTACTTTAATATCCTCAAGTGCCGTCATAACACTTCTATCAATAGTGCAATTTGCTGGAAAACAGGTATTAATTGGGCTGTAAATTAAGCGCTAAGAAGTGGTTTACTTTTTAGTGCACCATACCTGTATGGTGCGGGTAGTTGAGTGTCGCCGCAGGCGGGTCGGCCGGTCGTGAGCCCGCGCTCGTGGACCGATGATCATGCCCCGTAGCCTCCCGACCGCTGACACACGATCTATTTCCAATCGATCTACAATTCGCTTCATTTGCATGCTTCACAACCGTGTGCTTGTCAATACAGTACTAAAACCCTGAGCTAGTCGGAACGTCTAGCTAAAGCCATCGAATTAGACGCCGTAAGGCCTGGGCCCCGACTCCGGCATTGCGATATGCGACAGGCGATTCTCAATATGCGACAGGCGATTCTCAAACTCAGAAAAGCAGCGTGTCGCGTCGTATCCTTTCTAAGAAATCGTATTCATTGCCTCGAATCAGGGTCAATCAGGCCAAATTAGGGAGACGATTTAAGAGCCAATCATGTCGTAACTCTAGGTAGAGCTCCACTTTCATGAATTTTATCCATAAGGTATCGTTATATTCAGTTTTCGCACCTGATTATTCAATATTAGATAAATATTTATTAACAAAGAAAATTACAATCAAATTGTAGAAACGTATTAGAACCAGTATTTAAAATTAAACAGTTGAGCCAACTGCACTCCGACTCTTGCTAACAATCTACTGGTAGCTCAACTGGTCCATATCAAGACCAAAAACATTTCTTTCAAATTTATGATAAATTGAAATGTAGGATTCAAGAAAAGATAGAACCTGACCCTGATGATTCAAAACACGAAATATGTATTGCTGTTTTAAAATCAACCATTCACCTTGCAACCATAAACAAAGAGAAATGAGCTAGGAACGTCATTTATGTCGCCCACCTAGGACAACGGGCCCGCAATTACTTCCCATTTGAACAGTTCAT
Source organism: Eupithecia insigniata (assembly GCA_947859395.1). Lineage (NCBI taxonomy): Eukaryota > Metazoa > Arthropoda > Insecta > Lepidoptera > Geometridae > Eupithecia > Eupithecia insigniata. Next base: position 8,274,254 of record OX401996.1, on the reverse strand, counting down.
GTCCCACAATGAATTGTTCCCCTTTTCATTAACTCATTTCTGAACAAGCACCTGACTTAAAATCATTTATCAACTAACTAGATTTTCTATTGTACAGAAAATTTATTTTTGAAGACAAAGCCGGAAAAAGCATCTACCCACTTTATGAAATGCTTTATGATGTCTGACCTAATGTCGTTTAATCCAAAGTAATTTAACAAGGACCATTAATTACACGGCGACAGATAAATAATCATAAATTAGCAATTTAAGAGACATTGTAAAACATGGCGCTCAGTAGGTATTAGAATACCATCTTGGTTTGGTAGAGATTCTTAGAAATGAAACAAAGAAACTCGTCTCTAATATAATTATGGTTATCTGCCCTATATTTGCGTCGCGTTCTGATATTCTAAACAGGTATGGTACCTAGCCATTTGTATTTACTAAATTAATTTACGAAACATTTGACGTTAGTTAATTATAAAAACATTTAAGAAGAAATATCGTCGGAATCTCACCTCAAAGGCGCCGATGTTACTGTTGTGCCGACCTAATATTTCGTCGAAATTCTACTCTGAAGGATCTATCATTAATTTGAATTCTTAGAGCTGAAGACAGGTTCTTTGCTGGGAAAAATACTTGCTAGTCGAAACTTTGATTTTTGACAAAATTAGTTCATCGTTAATTTATTTAATATCCGTCCAACCGCACTATCTATATATTTTGCGGTATATATACCGCAAAAATAACTACTAAATGCACCCATAAAGAAAGCAAGGAATGAAAACGATACAACGGATAAAGTACCTATTTTCATTCCTACACATTTTTTGTATATTGCTAATTAGATTTAATACAAATATTAAACCATCACAAACAAATTGTCGTAAATTAATAAAATTGCCTTGTAATCAAACCCGCGTTCTCTTCGTCACCGCGTCGCACTCGCCCACCGCAACAAAGTTGATTAGATCCATAAACGTAAGTTTATCACAGCATAATAATTTGATCGTGTACAATCCGATAGTCTCAGGTGCACCAGAGGATCGTTCACCCCGCGCCCGCGCACCACGCGCCGTTTAATGTAGATCTTCCCACGACTTATGCCGAAGCACCTTCGATTTCTTCAAACGGACCTCCAGCTATGTGGGAAATGGTCTATTGGAACATTCACTAGATTGATATTACCAAAGTTATTTTAGTTACACAAATTTGGATCATTAGTGTATTAATCCTTTTAAACGAAATGTAAATTCAGTATTTTTGAAGCTGTTATTCCTAAATTTGTTTAAGAGTTTTAGTTTCATTGAAATAAATTCACACGGCAGAGTCATAATTATCTCATTGGTACACAAACCTAATGCACTGCAGCCAAATAGTAGATTCGAAACGATATGAACACCCGCCACAAAACATTTCATTGCCGCACTTAATTTTAACTACTATCGCTAAACGGTCATAATAGTGTTGTTACAGGCATCTGATTAGATATAATTGTACGGCTCTCTCACGAGCTTTTAAGAGAACAGATCTATTGAATTGATCGTGAGCAGTATTCTGGATAAACAAAGCATGATGTAGTTTACATGTGCTTTTAAAATATGACCTGAAATTTCCATTTTTTGTTTTATTACTTCCGTTTCCTCTTGTTGTTTTTGCCGTTGTTCTTTTAGTAATTATTTCTGGCAATTCATCAATGAAATGATTTACATCCTCTCGATAGCACTGCCACATAATTGATTTGTTCTTGCGTAATTTTAGCGATGCTCTACTGATACAGCTAAACGTGACTTAGCCAACGAGGTTACTTAACACGTTACATGCCTCTAATACAAAAGGAGATGTAGTTAGCTCACCATAAATCATTCATTTAATATTTAATATGATTTAATGAATCTCTAAGATCCACTTGAATGAATTGCACGTCTTAGAGAACTTTTAGTTATCACATCACTGTCGAGTTTGCCGAGATTGAGGGCTACTTTATGTATACTACTTAGACGCTTTAGTCTGCTTTTTATATTTTGACTGACGACTGACTAAAGTCAGTCGTTATTTGTTAATATATAATAACTTTTAAACAGTTTAATTTAGTTTTAAATAAAAAGACTTCGAAAGAGGAGGTTCTATGTTCGACTGCAACGTTTTTCGATGTCAAGATCCATTATGGACCGATTTTTTTAATTGTATAGATAGATGATGAAATTTAGATTTAGATAGGCAAAATAAACATGTAACATGAGGCATGAGGAATGACACATGAGGGATATTATAAATGTGCTAGTGGTTTCTTTTTGACTTCTTCCACTAGTGGACAAAAAATTGAAGTGAAGAGAATATCAATAACACCTTGTTTCTTATTTGATAATAATAACTATGTTTATAGTATAAAATTTTACTTGTCTAAGTGCTTATTTTGTAAGCCTAAAGAAATAAAGTTATTAATTCTGATTCTGATGATCCCGAGGTAGTTCCATAATTTTTATTCCCGAAGGATTAGTATTTATACCGCAAAACTTAAAAACAGTGTAAAATAAAGGGATTTGAAATCGGGTTTTAGTTTTTTCAAAACAATCAAATTATCATCATCATTCTAGCCCGGTAGCCTCCACTTCTGCGTAAAGTTCCCCATTTGTTTCTGACAGCCTCCTCTGTCTTCTTCTTCTCGCTTCCCAGAGGTACGCCCTGCGACTTTAGCGATGTCAACCCGTCTTGTTAGAGGACGACACAGTTTCCTTGAAATATTTATTGATCATTGATCAAGATTTCGTGTTAGTACGTTTTTATATGTGGCACAGGTGTCACACTATCCGGTACCGGGTGAATCCAAAATAAAAAATATGTAGAAAGGTGAACGTTGTTCAGTGAGGTATGTAAACAAATCAAGGAGGTAGCGGGTGGTTTCAGGTTCCGTTCCGGCTTGTGCCGGACCGTTGCTGCGGTCTGCTAGACCACCGACACCCTACACTAATTGACGATCATTGACACGGGTAGAGTTCGCGGATTGCACTGCTTTCTCCTGATATACGAGATTTACAAGTAGTTCACTCAGTTCTCGGATAACTGTAACTGCATATTTCCTTCTATCAAAGCGATTAAATAAAACTTCTGGAATTCCAGTTAGACCAATATTTTTCGTGCTGATTGTCATTTATTTTTTATGAAAATTGATTTCAGCAGTGTCATGCTTGACTGAGCTGAGATGATTGGGTAGGTACCTAGTATAGTATTGTTATAACTGTGGTAGGTAGGCAGTACAGTCTACTAACCTGTCCAACAACATTTTTTTTTTCAATATAATGTAATGATGTTATTTTCTATGATTTTATTTTAGTCTTGACTGTCCTAAAGCGTGCTTGACTAATAGCTCATTTGACGAACCAAGTATTAATATATTTAAGAACTTGACGAATCATGTATTTGACAAACTTAGGTTTGGGTCAGTCTCTAGTTTGACAAATCAAGGGTTTGACGAATTGCGAAATTGACAAATTAAGCTTATGACTTGTTAAGGATATGGACAACCAAGTATTTGACGACTGTCTGCGAAATCCAATGTACTGATCTCGCATGCTTAATAATTTGGCGTATTTCAAAAAACCGACCTCAAATTCCGGAATAATGAAAATTGTTTTAAAGTCTTTGGAGGTCGTTTAAAACCCGTATCACTTCGATAGCGCGATTTTATTTTTCTAATGGCGACATCGTGTTGTAAGTCGAGTCCAATTTATATTAGCTTTTTTATGTCACATGGATGAAACGACGAAAGAAAGGACCTACTTTAAACACGAAATACGAAGTTTCCGGTGACCGATCATGAACGTACAACCTTACCTACCACCAAGTTGCTTCGGACACGTCACTAAAGGAGACTTCAGATTCGGAACTCGAAGAAAAAATCTAAATCATTTTCATAGTAGGTCATCGAAAAAACGAATCGGTCGTCCTTCGTTTTATGCAATCTGCCGTCCATCACCTTTGTAATTTGTTTTCCAAACTGGACCTCTTGTTTACGCCCCTTGCCTCGAGAATCAAACCTATGGGACCTGAAAATCGACCATTAAAAAACAAGAATCATCAAAATCTATTAACAATTTGGCAAAAGTATACAAAAATAAAAATACAACAAAAAATTTTGATTTGATTTATTCTTCATAAATATTGTGTTATTTTGATAAATTTTACGGGATAAATACAAATCCCTCCGACAAAAATTTTTGTGGGACCATATCGGGATCATTTTCTATGCGTCTTTCTGAAAGGTGGATTTTTGAGACGGGCAGTATGTGACCTTTCCTTAATGCCCCGACTCAGTATAAGCAACAGAAACGATTAGCATCAAAAAAGTAACGTGTAAAATGCCAATTAACTGTACATTTATTTGATAATCTATGAATGAGGATGAAACTTTATCTAAAAATTATGGATAGTCTCGTAAGATCAATTTTCTGGAGCTAAAAATAACTCCCTTTACTGCCCAGTCTCAGTAATCAAGTATTCCAGTATTTATTTTGCAATCCAAATACATAAAATATAAGAGGTCTTAAATATTTCACTTAGAGGCTAGGCATTAGGAGCCCTGTTAGGGCGCCATGCAACTTGAGAGGTCTTGAGGGTAATCCACCCTGCATAGTTAAAGAATCAGTAAAATCCAGTAAATTAGGTAACCTTTGACGGAGATATGAAGTAACACAGTGTCAATAGTATCGAGTAACATACATAAGAAAATATACAGCCGAACTGAGAACCCCCTACTTTTTTTAAGTCGATTATAATTAAAGGTCTGTTGTCCCTACCTATATACCTGACCTATACTATATACCTTAGATGTAGAAAACGAAATGAACGTTACACGTTCTAAAGTTAGTTGTTCTGCCGGTGGAAAATCACCTAGCACCCCGATTTTGCATCTGCAAATAGAACAGCATGTAATCGGATGCGTTACAAGGCACGCCGTACTTATCAGTAATGTCCTGCAATCCCAATGAACGAGTCGATAAAGTGCTGGGTCGCGTACTTAACGCCACCTGAACAACATGAAAGTCGTCCTTCTATCATACTAATCGCGACAATCCTATCTATTCACGTATTGAAAGTCGATATCTCTCAAAATCATGGGTATCGTAGCTCTAATCAATGAATGAGAATTTAATAGATTTTACTAGCGTGGGCTTACTAAATTACAAGTACAAAGCGGAACTAGAAAGTTTCCTGAAAATAACTCTCAGCTTGCGATTTCCCTTTACTGACTGGTGGTTATTGTTTATTTAGTAGAATTTAGGGTGGCGCTTTTCAGAAAGGTAGTCGGTCAGTTAATTGAGATTGACAGTTTAATGCAGTAAGTATCGTTATTAAACATAAGTACAAATTAGTCAAATATGCTGTTAATTATCTTTCGAAATAATACCATCTAGTTACATAAATGTACAAAAAAAATAGATTAAAAAATAAATCAAAAACCTTGTTTAGAACGGATCCATTCTAAACATTATTTCGTCTCACTTTTTGTCACTTAAAATTGTTTTGAAATAAATATTTCAGAAATTACATAAAACTTTTATATGTATATTAAGATTTCATACAAAAGACATAAACCTACAAAAATGGTTTAGAATTTGAATTTGAATTTACTATTATTTTAATGTAAAATATTTCAACACATATTTGAAACATTTTCTTACCTATGATTTTTATAATAAGCTATCTAGTAAAGCTTAGGTAGGTTACCTGATATTTTGGACAAATGACTGTGATCTTCATAACGGTCGCGGTCGTACGTACACAGTTCACGGCTCTGTTTTTAGTACACGTTAATGGTTGTTTACTATGTTCTTGAGTAAGGAACTCAAATAGATGTCGATCTTACTCCTAGCACTATGGTGAATTCCTTTGGCTGGCTGTACGTAATGACTCACGCCGCCCGCGCCGTACCAATCAATAAGGAGGGCGAATATTTTTGAATAACAATACTAACAAATATTCCAGTATCGAATTGAACCATCTGCAGAAACTAACGAGTGTCGAACGACTGGGACCTTCAACGTTGTTATTTGATACTATTTTACATTTCGCTGACATCGGTGTCTGGGTACCAACTCTCTGTAAAATCCAAACTCAACCTCATCGCTCAACCTCCATAAATTTTAATCTATTGTTCCTAAATGCCAAATTCAGAACTGACAGTGGCAGAATTGCATCAAACCAGATGCAGAACCAAAACTAAAAGAAGAAGAAGCAATTTTTGCATAAAAACTTAACTATTTTTTATGCAAAAATTGCATTGCGTACTGGATATTTGGGAGGAAAATCACACGTGAATAATAAGTACATTTTAGTGATAAAGCACCAGCAATCGATCATAATTAATCACACAGTTATTAAAGGGAAAATATGTTTATTAACTTATGCGTGCTTTTATGTTCGTGGAATAATACGCATCCATTGATATTTAACGCAAGATCGTTACATCATGTTTTGATGGAACATTATTATGCACTGAGCGAAAACATTGCATAATTCACAAGTTCAACTTCCGAGAGCGACAAGACGATATCCCACATAGGTATTATTAATGAGTTATGTTATTTTCCTTGTTATATATTTTTACTTTGTGGCAACATAACGACGTCTGGTGTCAGAGTCCAGATCCACTTCGGGTCACGCCAGTAATTATGTATTGGTTACATTTACATAGCTATTTTCGTATTATTTTAAGGGTAAGTCATAAGGTAGGTCCCTACGTTCTGTAGAAGGTTGTTGAGATAGCTTACGGTGAAAATAAACAACATTGTTGTCGATTCAAAGTTTCTTAATGGTAGCAAGCTCTTGTAAATCAGTCGTGTTTAAATTTACTAGAGCACCAACTTTATTAATTACTCCGGTAACGGGCTTAGGAAATTTAAGGTACGCAAGTTAATGTAGATTGATAGTGTTGTATAAAAATGTTGCAGGGTAACGCACTGACGACAATAAGACGACAAAGTATCCGCAGCCAGTGAAGCTGCGCCTCGAGGCATTGCCCCGAGTGCTCTCTTTACAATGTTTGCATCCACAATCGTTGATTTGCGGCGAGCTCTCGAATAAAATTAATCATTCGATATCGTTTGGCGATGGCGAGCTGAATAAAATTGCAGGCGTTTAAATTTACCCACGTGATAGCTTAGTATGGATCGCATCGCGTCTGCTTTTTATTGGTCTAATTTGTAGATGCTAGTTACGTTCTTTGTAAAACAACATATTTTGTAACACTTCTCGAATTTACTACCACCTGTGTCGTTATGATATCGTTTTAATTTTAAGGAATTGAACAGAACATCTTAAACATTTACGATGGATTACACAAAAGTATGACACGAAAAGATATTTTAATCATAAATCGTGGTCATAAATACTGTCTTTTTTATAGATGTATTACCTACTCAAATTCTTTCCTGAATGAGATAATAAAGATAAGAGTTTTTATGTGGATTGGGAGAGCTCGTGCCACCCATGTTATAGTGATCTTCCATGCCGGTCACGTCAGGTATGGCTTATTGTTTGTAGCATTTGATGTGTGGTGTCGCTAACCGATTCATAAAATTGTGTAATTGAGTGTAAACGTATAGTGGACGCTGTGGGTTGTTGTCTTCCGGTCGGTGACACCGGCATTAATACGTATCAACAAATCTTGTGTGCTTTCAATAAATCAAGGTGTTTGACGTCTGATTTCGTGAGTTGTGTTTTTATTTCAATTTCGATAACATGTGTTGTTACTGCATCATGTCGATCAGTGTTTTAAAAGTTAAATGCCTTGTTTGTATTGTTTTTCAAGATCATTGTTTTTGTGCAGGTACCTATCAGTCGTTATCTGTCGGTAGTTAGATATTATCTTCAGGTTTCGTGTTCGGTTATAAAACCCTTATGGTCTCGCTTTGTCTGTACTTTTTCCCTCTTGAATAGGTATCTCAGCAACTACCGCACTTATTAACTTGAAATTATTTCCATCTGAAATGTAGGTACTACTGTTTTAAGCATTCATTAAATAGCGAAGTCTCTAACAGGTTCCTATAGTACAAACATATTTTTATCGTTGAAGAATGTTCGAAACCCTCGGGGAGTCACACTTGCACTTTGCTGATCTTGTTTTCCAACGTCACTGTTTTGGTAAGTAATGTAAAAGTATAAGGCACTATCTAAATACATAATTTTAATTAAAAGTTTTTCTACATACATATGAATTTTCAGGTTGCAATGGCTATGTAAATACATTCAACAGGTCCATAATTGCATTTCATCTTAGTTAGTAGAGGACAATTTAAGAAGTGGATGTCTCTGTCACCTCATGAATAATTCTTTGTTCCCTAGTGGTAAGTCATATTCCTTTTGTAAGGAGCTTGCCAATACAGACGGAATACTTCTACTTTTACTGTAAATAGTTTACTGACTGGCTGAGGTAAGTGCAAATGTACATCAAAATTATTTGGATATTAAAATCTTGCAAAGTCATCGATCTACATAATGCTTGAGTAATGATTTTCTATGACAAAAGCGTTACTCAAGCATAGATAGCTGGCTGAACATGGTTTCAAAGACGGGTCTAAATCGCTGAAACACAAAATAAACAATTCGTTCTTTATTTTCGTAAAAACAATTAATGTACAGTTAGAAAAGGTCACGAATATCTGTTTTTTGTATTTTGAAAAGGCGTCCTTACATACAAGAGTCAATTTCAAATTATTTGTCATATTTAATGAAATTTTGATATAGAGCTGTATAATATGTATAATAAATACGAACAAAATTCTACGAGGTAAGAACATCTTGTTCTGTAACTGTTTACATTTTATATAGATTTCTTACTTTGTTCAGTTGTTATAACTGCTTGCTGGTCCATATTTGTTTTTTTTTATTAATTATTATCTACAAGTACCTATTATTGTTGGTACCAACGTGTGCGCAAGCGCTTCGCCTAGTTGCATGAATATGTTAGAGGTTCATTAGTGCACTCAGTTGTTTGAAGGAAGCGGGCGTGGCAGGATGATGCCAGTCATCATACTCCTGGGCCTCGACTCTGAACAACGAATCTTAAGGCAATTTTTTGTCTAACTTCGGAGTTAGGCCCCATTGTCTTACAGAAAGACGTTAGATTTTTCAATTTAAGTTAAAAGTTGGAAATTAAATTAAATAAAAAAAACTGGATATTTTGTTCTGTAATTAAGTGCAGTGTACACCTACCTGTCAATTTTTTTTCTGAATGCCTCTTCTCTAAAGAGATAGTTAAAAATTAATAAGGCATATTATGTATATTTTTTTTAAAGCGCCATCCCCTTTTGTTTTCCTGTACTACTCGTAGACGCGAAAAAAAATAAGAAAAAAAATACTATCACAGCAGCTTTTAAAAAATATTATCAATACGACGATAGTTGTAGGATACAACTATCGTCGTCCTAATCCGAAAGTGCATTGTGTGTATTAAAGTCACATTCTTCCTATCTACAATCGAAAATAAAGAACCGACACGTACAAATGAATGTTCAATAAGCTTTCACACTTATTATTCAAAACATTATCTGCTGTTAACTAGACAAACCCCTGCAAATTCATCACCATTGTTCGGGCGACGAAATGAGAAAGTTTTATTTGCATATCTTAAACGCTCCGATTATCTGGCCAGTCATCGATGTGCACCAATGTGTTAACAGCAACAATAATGTTCATTATGTACCAACACATTGTGTGTGAGTAGAGCTGTTTTACTTTATTGATTTTATCAGTTAACTAGCGACCGCCCCGACTTCGCACGGGTGCAAATTATACATATATACCTTCCTATTGAATCATTCTAAGTATTTAAAAAAACCACATCAAAATCTGTTGTGTAGTTTTAAAGATGTACGCATATACCTAAAGGTACAGACAGCGCGAAGTAACTTTTTTTTATACTATGTAGTGAAGCTCCTAAGGACAAGGTACGTTTTCATAAAGTCATCAACATGAAAAAGTTGTAAGAATATTTTAATGTAAGAAACAGCGAGTTATCTATTCGCGTATCTTTCGAGCCGAGAATATGTTAGTCTTCCATAATCTGTGCTTTCGAGTATTCAGATAAAATCTCACGAGATACATAGGAAAGTCTTGAATCAATGAGTCCGATAAGCGCACGCTTTACACATCACATTAATTTGAGTAAATGTATCTCTGATGATCCATAAAATATAATGAATCACGACAGTTTTAGGTAATGAGAACACGGCACACCTAAGGCTTTCGGTCTATATTTATAACTTGTTGTCGAAGCATATGCCTGTGGCGGGCGAGACGCGTGCCTTATTGTTGTGAAGCATGATGGGTTCTTGACATTAGCTTATTACAATTGTGAAAGTAAGATATTTAACCGGTGGAGCGTTGTACCGTTGACACGGACAAGGCGCGCTGGGTCGCGTGGGCGCCGCCGCGGCTCCCGTACTCCGCCCCAACAATACCCTGTGCACGGCACCCGCGTGTACCCACTGGCCTTCCTACTTGCTTCTCTACGACATCTCATTTTCTGTATGGATAGTTTTTTTTCAAATCTAAGTACTTAGTTGATCCTATTAGCCACTCTACCTGTTATTATATAAAACTAAGTACCTACGCCCCTCTTCATTTCTTGTCCATCTGCAAGTAGATAAGAAAAAGTTCGGACGATGCTATGCTCATGTTTTATAAAAAAATTCAGAGAAGACAATAACATCACACTTACAAGTTTACGTTTTTTCCAGATAACAATATAAAATACTACCTTCCACTCATAAACTGAGGAAAAACATGCACTGCCTACAGAATTGCATAGCGGTCAACATTCGTAACCGAACAGTCAAAACATAAAAGAGGATGTTCATCAGACGCGAGACCATAAAACGAGCCCTAAAATGTTAAACGACTGCTCAAAATTGGTGGTAAGAAGAAATTACAAAATAAAAGGACGAGATTACGGTACTTTGAATGAACTTTTGAGAGAGTCCGTCTTAACCTATATTTCAGTTTATGGGTGAACGATTTTTACAGCCTTCTCGCGGACAGACCAAATGATTACCTACTACGGCTGTTCGGTAGAAAGTTTCTGAAACTGTTACGAAATCGATTGTCCGTCTGCTTTTCCTTATTTAACCTTTTGTTTGAATTTAAAACTTTCATTCAGTTGCCAGTTAGAATCCCGAAGAGAATGCCGACAGTTCCGCATTTCTGCACCATTATAATTCCATTCAACGAAAGTCTTCATGATCCAGTGCATAATGAATTTCCATTTGTTTTGTGATCTACTTTTCACAGAGATTTTATTAAGTTTATCTTATTTTGCGTTATAAAACTATTAATTAATTATCCTAAGTTTTAAACTGTTAAGTTTGCGGGATAAATACTTATACAAGTGTTTTCTTTAATCTACCGGATTAAAAAAACAATCTGGGATTAGAATCGGGATATACATACAGCAAGAATATAGAACATTCACCTTTTTTCGAAGTCGGTTAAAAATACAAACCTGATTTATCTTTTTACCAATAATTCAATTATCTGTCATTTAAATTCAGGAAACAATCATTAATTTTATTGATCCCTCGTAGGCTTAATAATACCGAAGGTAGTAAAATATTTTCACTTGCCATAAAGATTACCTCTGCACTTGTAGATATCATACACAAAGGCGATCCTTATTTGTAGCAAGCATATATTCATATTAGTGAGTTGAAAGGTTTATTGGGCTAAGATGTTTACGCATGGTTGTCACCAGACGGTAAAGGAGGCTGGATCGGAGTGCCTGATATAGCGCATCGGCCGATGATGGACGTGCATCTTCTCGCACGCCTCTCGAACCCTCGAAGATAGACGAACGACCATACTGATTAAAAACTATTACGTCGATGCATGTTTTTCTTTTCTTTTACAACCGGGTCGACCAAAAGTCGCGAGCATGTACGTAGCTATCTCTTTGACAATCCCAACGTTATGAGTATGAGTGATTGTGTCCGTTCGTCGCGAGCACTCGATCTCTTTGTGTTCTCAAATAATCCGCTGCGTCGTGATCTGGAGTCTAACGGTGCAGGTCTGTCTATTGAGTGTGCTTTGTAATGGGAACAATTTTTCATGCTTTCACATTAGTTTACTCTAGTACGTTCGCCTGACTAAAAGGTATAATCGATCGGTTGTCAAAATAATAAAACGACAAGTATTTACCTCAATCTAAAGGGGCTAATTAAGGCGTACATTAACTTTTTTGGTAATCAATAGGACGTGATAACGTCCCAGTGCACAGCTTACACCCAGATTTTGTTACTAAAGTTTGGAGGAATACGGTAGTGCGAAATGCGTAATTTTTCACACCGAGGTGAACTTGATTCGAGTTTAAATCTCGGGTCTCACCTGCACACGGCAAGCCACCTGTTTACTGCAACTTGGCAATATAAAAAAGAAAAGGAGCGAGCGCCAGCCATTGCAAAAAACGAGAATCCAAGACGACACGTTTGGAAAATAAAAAAAGCTCTCGCCCACCAGATGGTCGCCTCGACGTGTCGAGAAACCCGCTTTTGAGCAGGTTGTGACTTACCACGCAATTCATTTGCACTTTTGAATGCGGAGAAAATTGAATAACAAATAAGAATAGCGCCTAACTACGACTGCGCTGCCAAACAGAGACACAATCATTACCTTCTTACATAAATCTTGTGTACGTAGAGTAAAATATTCTCAGATATCTTTCGATGCATGATTTGCATGAACGAAGAATTTGCTTAAAAATACATTTCTGTCCAATCTGCTCTACTATAATTGTAGTACTTAGATATGGTGATGAATGGTACCTATTCGTATCAAGTTCTAAACTTGTAAACAAATTATTGACCCTATCAGCCTCAATTAAAAGGTAAGCATGTGGCATGAACCGGGCACAAGATCCAATTAAGTAATCGATTATTTATATTTATCGCGAGGCGGTGCAGAACTATACATATTTTAATTGCACCTTTCTGGTACAAATGCGCCTATTTAAGAGAACTAGCTAAACTAAATTGGCCATATGTTTTACAAACGTAGCTCATTAAACAGCCTCTTTTAGCGAATGGGGTTGCTCCATATGGTGCAATATTTTTTTGTGCTTGCAAAACAAAAACTAGCTGAAAATATCAGCCGACAAAACAATCCAATAAGGCATAAAAAACGTGCCAACCTGTTTTAAATTTAAATAATGTGTCAAGTCATCTCATCACCTTGGTTCCTGTATTGTATTGTCTTTTCTTTTATAAATAAACCGTTTTAAAATTTAAGCTCCAAAATTGGCACCATGTGGAGTTTTATTTGGTGTACGGTATAATATAAAACAACATACTTGACACCAGGTTTAATTCCGCATGATGATACTCTGACCTTGAACTTTATCAGCTTGTATTTTTCCGTGACAACTTTGTAATGGAAAATTATCAACTACACCAATGGCGTCTCCTGTTGCCCAGACTCATATGAGACTGGTGCCTTCAGGAGACCCATCACTCATTGTATTCACATTATTGTTTTTACTAAAGTATAAAGTAACTTTAGCTTGATATGTATTATGTAAAGAATCCAAGGAAGGTGGTCCCCAAGATACAGGTTTATCCTAGTTTGGGGATCAATGATGTAATAATTTTAAGTCTCAAATCTTAATCAATAAACGTTATTTATTTATTTATTAAGCTGAAAAGCTCATTATACTCGTAGGTACATCGCACAGTCACAAGACATGATGAATAACATGAATATCTAAAATAATGTCTCCGTATTGAGGTCCTCTAGTCGAATACGGTGTAGAGTGAAGTGGCAAGGAGTATTAATTGCTTCGGCACTAGCTGGGAAATCGGTCCGCCTCCGCAATTAGTTTCTTACTAATGCTTGTGTTACTTATTGCCGACGATAGTGGCCGTCCCGTGTCTCTCATTAATGGATAGTTTCCATTACTAATCGACTTCAAACAACATTTCACACTGTTATTTAAGAGGCGAGCGTCTAATTATCTCATTTGATTAAACGTACAATAACTCAAAAGTTATATTGTTCCAACCATAATGTGCTGTCACATCATGTTGGATGAAAAAGCCAGTGATGATGATGATGATGGTATTGCTGTATTTTTAGTTATTTGTATGCAACTCTTTCTTTTCTACTAGCGGGGCGCCCCGGCTTCGCACGGGTATTTAACAAACATATCAAGATCCCATATTTTTTGAAAATATAATATAGCCTATGTGTCCCGGGGATAGTGTAGCTTCCCAACAGTGAACGAATTTTTCAAATCGGTTCAGTAGTTTAGGAGCCTATTCAATGCAAACAAACAAACAATAAAATCTTTCCTCTTTATAATATTAGTATAGAAAACAATCAGGTGTTGCTTGTTTAAAACCGATAACGATCTAGTCTTAAAACCCGAAGATAGAAAGTGTTAAGCAACTTGTGTTAGCTATTTTTTAGGTTTACGGTTAAGTTTAGTGAGCTGGTTTGGTTTAGTGCGGGACACAGGTGGAGGATGCGGGGGCTACCTGCGAGCAGCGCGTGCGCACCTGTGCCCGCATGCCCGCAGATATCAGGCATGCGTGATTATGCCTGATATCTGCATCTACACATTCCGTATAGCCAATCACTTTTAATACACACTTTTGTACCGTGGTTTCATCATCCCTGTGTTTTAATCCCATAACGCTAAGTGGATACTTTGGTACCTAGTATTATTTCCTGTTCTGTATTTCACACCTATCTTGGAAGATTGATTGTCAAACTATGAAGCATGTCGGAACAAAAATCTGACATTGTATGGCTGCAATAAATACGAATACAAGTAGCGGCACGTAAATCTAGTGCTGAGCGATACGCGGGGATAGCTGCGCATGGGTAATGTATCGCTAGCCCCGCCCAGGTACCTTATTTTTTCTTTCTGCGCTTTAACGGTCAGCGCTTAAGTTACGTGCTGATATGTATACCTACAAAACTCGGAATGCAAACGGCCTCGGCCTTATTCGGCTAATCTAATCGCTTCCCTATGATAATGGTTTCGTCACAGAATGACACATTTTGATCTTAAATGAAAGTTTCCCCTGTAGGTGGAGCTAACGGCGCTAGAGTCCGTAAGAAGTCTCAAACATTTTCGACCCGTCATCGGGTACTTGATTTTGAGGCGTAGTTGGTTACCGCAGTCCCCGAAATCGAATATTTTTGGGATAACATTTAATTTATTTGGCATTCATCAATCTCTCCGTGCAAAAATACCGCACGCACTATCTAGGTAGAGTTTATTTCATCTAACTAAGCTAAGGATTCTACGTGACAATTCTATGAGGGTAGGTACCATTGTCTTATTAAAGCGATTGATTAGCAGAATTGAGCCCCTACCTACCTACATATAACTACTTAAGTAGCATAAGGGTAAATATGAATGTTTTTAGTCGTTTTTTTGCGATTCTAAGAAGGGCATTTGTAACTTAAATCAAAAACAAGATAGAATGATACGATAAACGATACTCCAGTTCATTAACACTTAAGTCGTTAAGGGCACTTCACATTACTGCGCACGCGCTACCGGCATGCACTTACAAGTGGTATTTTTAAGACATCGAGTCACGGAGTCACGGTAATTGGTATTTTTGAAACAACCACACACTAACTGCTTCTGGTTTTTGCGAAGACGATCCAATTAAGCGAAACAAGATCGCTTCAATTATTTTGACGCTTAGGAGAGGTAGAACCCCAGTTGAGCTCTACCAAATGCCTCGGCATTTAAGTTTACATGAGGATCTTAAATGACGATTACATAAAATGAAAAAAATTAAGATGTCTGGGTGTTAGTCGAGGCGCTGAGCGCGACGTAGGACGACAGTCCGAGTCACAGCTCATGTCAACTACGCAGCTGCTACAAATCAGCAAATAATCTGTAGTTGTACTGTAGTTGTACAGTTGCGACTAAGATATACTCAAAAAGGGATAAAAGATCATTTAAAAACTTCTTAGTGCAAGCGTGCGAAACCATTTTCAACCGACTTCAATAGGAGGTTCTCAATTCGTCTGTATGTTTTTTTGTATGTATGTTACGCGTTATCTCCGCCAATTATGGATCAATTTTGAAAATTCTTTCACTATTGTATAGAAAATGCTACCGAAGGCTTTTTTATCTCCAGGGGATTAGTATTTATCCCGCAAAACTTAAAATAAGTGTAAAAGACAGGGAATTCGAAGTCGGTTTATAGTTTTAAAAAAAACGCCATATTATTATTCATTAGATGTGTAATTATGTTCATTTGTACCAGTTTCAATAATATTACGATGCCAACAAAACGACAACAAGCTCAGTTACTATAAAACTATCGTTTTTTAAATAATTCAAACTACAATAGTTTTTTGAAAGGGATGAAACGTTGGGGTTCTGCCGACACAAACTAGGTTCGTTGTTGACACACTTATATCTAATTATTTAATTATATATTTTAGCGGATCTTTCGGCACAATATAAATAACACCGATCTGTGAAGAGTCAGGTGGTTCATAATGAAAGCTCAGCTTTGTGGCTAGATGATGGTGTGTGAAATATCCTGGTTTATATATTTAGTTCAGTGACAGTGAGCGAGTGGTTCTCTCTCGCCTGTGGCTGAGTGCGAGGCTGCACCAGATCTTATCTCTCTTATCTGGTATATTGATTGCGCCCGTGTCGAAAGCCTCGCCCGGCCAAAAACGGCGCGGATTGAAAACTGAACGTATGAGGTGATTGATGGCAGAGTAATGGACGCTTGAAATCGCTCAATATACAGTACTTAAGATATTTTATATCGTTTATATTATTTCGGTAAATACTTATGGTGGAAACTTTTTCGTTTATTTCAGTGCGAAACTGTAAATTGGTACATATTAAATTTGAAATGTTTTATCTATTTTGCCTGTCTAATAAGTAGATAAGTGATGTAGAGTAAGCAGAATATTTAAACTTTGGTCAGAAAACAGTTAATAAACTAGGTATAGTTCCGTAATAAGTAAAACTTTGGTAAAACAAAGTATAAAACAGTAAAATACTGCACTAGCTATATTTTACAAAATATTATCTGAAAACATTCAAGCCTCAATATTACCAATTACCGAAATTTCACGCTCTTATCGGGCCCATAACGGTGATGTAATGAGTTTTAAAGAGTTTTTTTCCAGCCATGGAATTCAAAATCTTTGTAAACAGACAGGATCTTAATCTGAAGATTCAAGATCTACAATGCAGATACAGCGTCCGACTCGTTTATCGGAGATAAGTATTTTCGCGTAGCGTATTTTCCACGAAACATTCTTCGCGGACGTGTGATTTATGTCCGTATTCCGAAAATGTTAAAAATTAAATTATATTCTATAGGTAGCGAAGGCGCGGAATAGGACCGTCGGGAACACTCCGGCCGCTTCATGTTTCTGATGCAAAATGGCATGATAATAAACCTCACGAATTTTGATGAGGTTAATGCGTTGTCGCAATACATGCGGCATGTTATTAAGAATAATAACGGGTGATAAAGCTGTAAATTGGGAGTTCGTGAGTTTAGCACTGAAGACTTGAAGAGGGTCCTGCACTGGACTTTTAACGGTGCGGTTTGTGCACACGAACAAGAAAGACTGCACGAATGATCTTTGCAAAGTGGCTTACTGGGATCCATGTGACATTATCAAGCTTTCATATTTGTTCCTAATAGCTTAATGTCAATGCTATCCCTGACCAATCACTGTTAATTCTCCTAACAGACTTACCGTTATATTTGAGACTTGTTTTTGGGTAAAAAAAATTTTTATTCCGAAAATAAGGGACCCACTTTGCTAGAGATACAGACCATCCGGTTGATATTAATCTCTCATGCCATACGCTTAGAACGATGCAAGTAGTTAAATAAATAAATAATTTTCGAAAATCCACAAAACATTATCTCATCATCATCATCATCATCATCATCATCAGCCCATACACGTCCACTGCTGGACATAGGCCTCCCCCGTACGACGCCACATATAGCGGTCCTGAGCCGCCTCCATCCATCGACTCCCTGCGACCGCTACGATGTCGTCGGTCCATCGAGTGGATGGTCTCCCATGTAGGGGGGGATTTGCCATAACCACCACGCTTGGCAGGCGTATTGGTGATCGCAGTGTTGGTGTTGAAAAATACTCAGAAGGAAGCTGCTGCCCTTCCTCTGGTAGGTTCCCTCAGTCGGCTCTTACGACATCCACGGGTTGAGTTGGAGGGGTCGATATTCTATGCCGCGGCCCCACGGCCAGAAAAGCATTTGTATTTTGTATTTGTGTTTATTTATTTCCACCGTAGGTACACATGTTACACTTGATGTCGTTTATTCTATCTATATTATAATATTCACACAAACTTTTCACATAGGAAACACCATAAGGGATTGTAATTATCTAGGCCCAAGCTAAACAAGGCTTGTGTTATGGGTTGGGTAGATGACTGATATACATAATACATAGATAGATATTTTTAATTAAACATAGAAAATACACAGAACTCCCTGAACAAATATTTGCAGATCGTACAAACATTTGGTCCAACGCAGGAATACATCCCTTCGCCCGCCACGCCACATTGGTTGCCATTGCTCCAGATATTCAGTTCCTTCTTGTCATGTCTGTCGTCATGTCTTGGAACAGTATGTCCGGGTTGGTAATACTTTAAGTGTAGAGCAATGCATGGGCGCATGTAACGGCGCGTAACGTCCACCTGTCGCGATGGTTGGCGCGTGGCACCAACTGCCAACGGCGTCGCGGCTCAACCGTGGCGACGCACTTGCTGTGGCCACCGCACCGTGGAGACTCCGCACCTGACGTCCGAGCCTCATATCGCATGCAGCCTAGTTGCTATGACAATACTTTTGCTGCTACACTGTCCGCTAATTGCCGGTCAACCGCAAGGGCTGTTGGGGAATCGTGACTTTTGAATAACTTTACACAAAGGTCCCTTACAAGAGGATTAAAACTTTTCTTCTAACAAAATAAGAGTATATGTCTAAATTACACATTATGTCTCTACAAATACAGACGAACCAACGTACATATATCGATTGTGTCAATGTGTTTTTTGTTAAACACATCTAAAACCTACATATTTGATGCAATGAAATCAACCTACCTATCGATTATCTTATTATGAAATCATGCGGGTACCTGTTGAAAGCACCTGTCACCTACAACTAACGTCGAATTGTTTAACATGAAAAACGTAGAATCAATAGTGCGGAACGACTACCTACATAGTACAATGCGCTTAACAGGGAGTAGCTTAGAAGGATAGGGAAGGTGACAAGGAACAAACAATTATACCTAAAGCACTGGAATAGATGAAAATTTAAAATAAATGCATTAAAATGCCCGCGACATAACACATAAACTACTGAAATTATGGTTATCGACGAGTTGGCTAAACATGGAATTTGTTGATAGCTGGTGCACATTGTTATTGAAATCAGCTATTTGCAATATGCAGTATAAAATACGTATGTAAAGGCCAAGCTTAAGAGCTTCTGTATATCTCGTTGCTTTGTTAGCTCGACGTATTCGACATTGCAGGGCATTGCAATCGACATTGCAGCTTTACAGTTTTTCGTCTATTTTTCTGCGATCGACCGTCAAACATACAAACTTTTGCATTTACTTTGTATGAAAATATGAAGGCTACTGCTTGCACACTGGGTGGCCAGCAGTGAATAAACAACTAGCTCGCCTACGCGTTTTTTATTCAGGCAAAGGTTATCAGAGACCATGCGAAAGATATTACGTAAACTAAATTATAGTCAACAGTTGTCGTTACACGAGTATTGTCAGGACTACCTATATCATATTATACCTACCTAGAGGCGTGTTGTGCCTTCGATTTTACTACACCCAATATCAACTGGCACTTGCAATGTTTGTAGCTTCTGCTTTTATATCAGGAAGCGTCACATATGGGCACGCAACCTAGATCTAGTGCTTTGAGCAGATTCAAGGAAGTTACAACTGTCAGTGGATATCTAATAAAATAAATAATGTTGGACAATCCACACAGCCTAATCTACCTCTAGCTAGAGCTTGTGTTATGGGTACCAGATGACTGATATAGGTACCTACCTTCTTGTTACACACATTCTATAGTTTAATCTGTACACTATGTTTTTAATTTTTTTTTATTAAGGGTCTTATTGGTACGTCCTTATTAAATAAATATAATTAAATTACAATCTATGAGACACATAGAATCTTTTGGCATACAAAGTAAATACCCAGAACCTTATTCATTTATTTATTTATACTGTTGTTTTATGTGCTACAATATGTTCTTAAATATTGTACTAGACAAATATTTGCAGATCGTACAAACATTTATTGGTGCGAATCGAACCCGCAACCTTCTGCGTCGCAGGCGGACCTTCGCCCGCCGCGACATCGGTCGTCAAATCTATTGGTAAACAGGTAGTGAATACACGTGAGATTTATGGTAGAAATTTACGATTGGTATAAAGGCAAGAATAACCCAGGAAAGTACTAGGTAAACGTATTAAACGTGTTTATTCACCTGCCTGGTCATATGATAGTCGTCTAATAGATATACATATCTTCCACTAGGTCAACACGAAATATTATAAACTAGCTGACTCGCCCGCGGTTACTCCCGCGTGAACTAAGAGATATCCTACCATATATTTTTGTTATATCTCAAAAGCCAGCGTTTTCGATCAAAGCTCCCAAGCGGCTTGATGTTTTCCGACACTTCCAGCAATTATCGTTATATTTCAACCAATTTACACAAAACCTTGACAAATTATACACCTAAACCTTACGCATGAATCACTCTATCTATTGGTGAAAGTGACTAAAAATCCGTACAGTAGTTTTCGATATTATCGCGAACAGACAGACAGACGCGGCTCAGGACTTTGTTTTATAATATGTCGTGATAAGATTTCCACATGATTTCAACGAAAGAAAACACTACAATTATTTCATAGCCGAAAGTAATTCCTAGTAAAATGTGTTGTGTTATTGTCCGGGATTACGATTGTTCGTAGCTTTTTCCAAATACATAGACGTCAACTTATTTGTTTGTGAAAAGTGAATTATATACATGATTTATATGTTGGACGCGTGTAGGTCGTGTGCTGGCGCGTGCGCAGCTACCACCGCCCGCCACGCTCCGATCCACACCCTCTACCCCTATCGACATGACATTACTTTTTACTAACACTCTTCTAACCGTCATGTGCACGACAGTTGGACTTAGACAAAGATAACGCCATTTATACTGTGAATCAACATGCCTGTGTAATTAAAATGTTACTGATGAGTAATGTACACGTGCTTAATTAACTTACCCTCCATCCCGCACCATAGCAGGTCATCATAGACTAAATACATATTTTATAATATGTATTTATATAATTTTATATAGGTATGTATTTTCGGACGACCGATGTGGCGCGGCCGGCTAAGTTCCACTTGCGACGCAGGAGATTGCGGTTCGATTCCCGGCTGGACAAATATTTGTGTGATCTGTAAATATTTTTCTTAGGTGTTCTGGGTATTTTCTATGTATAATAAAAATATCTATCTATGTAATAGATTGTATTAAGTATATCAGTCAGTACCCATAACACACACTCAGCTTAGCTTGGGGCTAGATGATGCTGTGTATATCATTGTCCAGCATAATTGATTTATTTATATTCTGAAATATTTAAGTACTTTGATTACTTAACTAAGAGAAAAAACACAACACTACATTTAAGCTTACCTAGTTACAAAATTGGCCCTGCCTCAGTATATAGCATGTAGGAATAGAGTAACTTATTAGAACCAACTAGATTCCACCAGCAGCTTCGAACGCGGTTTACCTAAATAAATAGCCTATACGTTATTTCGGGTCTAGAACTACAGCTATGCAAATTTTCAGCTTGATCCGTTCAGTAGTTTTAGCGTGAAGTGGTGGTACCTACTAAGTACTAACATCCATCCAAACTTTCACATTTATAATATTAGTATAATACACGGGCACGGTAAGTGGATATCTTGAAACCTAAATATAAATCGTTTTATAACCTATAAGGAGTTTTTCACTTTCGTAGCATGAGTAAGGAATCCAAACCAAACGGAACTAAATATAAAGTCCAATAAACCAATTGCCTTGTAAGGTATGCGAGCAACTCAAAATATAAAAAATCCTTAAAAGCATTATAATGGTCCATTGTGCTTTAAAAGTAGCCAATGAAGTATTTTAAAATGCGACTTGGAATCGTACGTATTTTGTTCCTCTTATGTGGCTTATCGTCAATTATACATATTTTTTCATTTTGATAAACAATTTTCTTCGCATTATTGGTTCTAGATTTCCATAAAAATTTACCCAACTTTTCAGCTAGGTTTAGGAAATTAGAGTATTTACATTAAAAGTTATTATAAACCCTAAAATGTATGTCTAGCTTTGGAAGCAATTCTGCTAGACAAAGTGATGAGCAGCATTAGGAGACCCTCAGTAGTGCAGGTTGAATGCAGCAAGCTCATGACGCGAAGACGACGACGACGCGACGTCCTCATCAGGTACTGGCTTTGCGGAGGCGGCGGCGCAGGCGCACAGTTACCGTATTTTATTTATAATTACGGACGACGACCCGAGACCCGGACCTGTCGCGATTTCACCTGCTATTATTGCGATTTTATTCATTGTTATTGCATTTATTACGTTGTTTGTTACAGATTTTTACTGTCCGTACGTTTTAACGAATGGTTCTTAATGACGAGAGTATCTGCGTGCTGATTTCTCCTTATAAACGTACCTGTGGAATGATCCCATCTTGTAGTGAACGGTGCCGATTTAATTGATATGATTAAGTTTTTAATGTCCAGACCAGGTACACAATGTTAAAATGAAAGTAAAAAGAGAATTACCATTAAATGTTTAACTTTCTTATAATAAATGTTCTTCATCCTTCCGTTGATATTGATGATCCTTTTAATTTATGTTTACGATGAAGTGAAAACTTTTCATTGATTAAATAATTGTGACGCAAGAAAGCGAAACCGGAAGGTTTAATCTGGATTTGTTATAGAAATGTACGATATTGCTTTATCATTGGTGTGAGCTGTTGAAATGGATCCACACCACATGTTGTGATTGACGCGACGGGTCGGAGGTGAGGGCCGGTGCGCGCGCGCCGCCTACGCGCGGTCCCGTTACTCGAGCGGTTAATTTTTATGCAGACAGAAGATTATTGTAATAACGCCCGCGCCCTGCAACATACAACGAAACAGCATTGGAAACAAAAGATACATTTATTTTATTTCTTCTTTGTAGCAGACATGTCAGTTAATCATTCATTTAATATAACTTTCGCAGTCTGTGTCTCAGGCTTTTTATTACTAAACAGGTGTAGTAACTAATCTATTAGCAGAGATTAAAGGCAGTAACCGGAACCACACACAGTTAAAAAAACCTTTTCTATGAATAGGCATACTCGCAGTTTAAAGGCAAGATACCTACTAGGTATTTCGTAACGAAATTGACACGACAAGTATGTATAATTATGAGTGTTTTATTGTCTCGTAGTGTATAAGTTTATGCGGTGACACGATGACAGTAGGTAATTAACATTGGATGCAAATGTGTGCGGCTGTGCACCGCGAACAAGTCTGTTCTGATAGAACACTTTGAAATACAAGCCGTGTCTGTGACTCAGACACGGCCCACGCGCTTCTGAGGTTTACTTAATTTTTGCAAATGAGTTATGAAAGGCATTGTTTAATATTTAACGCTAAAGATTGTTTACCTGCTTTAAACTCTAAAGAGATAATAATTATGAAGAATCAATGTTTAAAAATCAAGAGACTATGTTCACATTTTTTTACATAAGCAATTACCTTGCACAGTACAGAAGTTACAAGCGTGCACGGTCTCGTTGAAGTCTTTTGTATGGAGATAGCGTCACGTCGTCGTCGGCGGGTTGCGTAGCTGTCGTAGCACTGCGTAGCACTTTTCACGCTAATAATCGTGGCTTATCTTTATATATATATATTTTTTCATTTATTACAAACATTTTAATATACATTCAATAAAGTTTTGTACCATAAAACCTAGAGGTTTGTCTTGGTACTCACATTCGTCTCATATACATACATATGTATATAAAAATCCCGTGTCTCCAAACGGCATGCATGACCGATTGTTATGAAATTTTTTGTGAAGGTATATTTGGTAGGTCTGAGAATACAACAATTGTAAACAATTTTTTATACCCCTAAGGGTGGCCCACCTCAATTTTTTTATTATTATTATTGTATTTTTTTTATGATTTTTCATTAACAAATACCTACATATAACCTTCAATTTTCACCTTTCTAACACCAACTCCCTTTTTTATAGCGATATTAGTTAGTACTGTAATAATCTTCAACCGTCAGTGGTCGATAGCAAAACAACGTTTGCCGGGTCAGCTAGTAAATAAATAAATTCGGATTTGTGATGTCAGCAGCGCGAATAATTGTATGAAAAACAAAAGACAATCGCGCAAACATTTAAAAATTTTAATAAATCTATGATTGCAGTATTTCATTTTATATCTCTGTAGTATCAACTTTACAAAATATCAATTTCCCTTTTCATAGATATTGTAACAGCTAAAACAAGTCCGTCCAGACGGATCAACTTCCTCACCATAAACATTCGCTTTAACTTATCACATTACAGAGGCTAGATTGCAAAATCGCACAAAGCTCGGGAGTAGAATAAAGCATCGAAAGCCATTTGAGGCTAGGGCTCCGCTACCAGGGAAATAATCTTTTCAGCGTTGTTGAAGCGCGACGACGCAGGCGCCTACGCAGCGCGAGGCTCGTACCTCAGCCGTCTCGGGCTGTCGTGGATATTGGCACTGCCGCTGGAGATTTATCACCTCTCGAGCCGCCGACGTCGTCGACTAGACGCTATGAAGCTCAGGTCTTCAAATCATAATTCTTTCCATACCTACTCTAAAAGCTTTTCTTTACACGTTTTTAAAGGAGAAATTGGGATCTACATATTGGAACTTAGCATAGGGTCCCAATGCCTAATCCATAGTACTTTTTTAAATTACTAAAACTATGGTTTTTTTTGATCATATCTGGTTAGATAGATACTGACGAAACATTTTGAATACAAAGGATGTCGTCTTGCGTCTTGGGGATGCTTCCGACTCGTTGATATGGACCAGTTGAGGTATCTGTAGATTGTTTGTAACAGTCTGCAGTTAGCTCAATTGTGAATACTATTTCTAATTTGTTTATATTATTTGATTGTAGTTCTCAAGGTACGTTAATCTCAGTACATATCTAAATATACTTATCGTAGTATTAACATGCACGCTCGCTGTTGTACAAGTAACCCATTATTAATCTGAGCTGTAGCGTAATTTATATAAATGTGATTAGCGAATGTGACAGTCACAGACTTTATTGGCTATGTTTACGATTATTAACCGCTAGTACAGTCATGTGTGCAAGCCGAAATAGTATAAACTCGAGAATACAATAACAGTTATTGAGCAGAGATCAATGGTATGAGAGGCTTTTTATTTCGCTTATTCCCAGTAGTCTTGTGCATGTGTTCTATGTACCAAAAATATATTATAGTAATTGCAAAAATGTCAGCTAATGAAATTCGGCTAATGTCAACCGCGGCACCAACTGCATGGGATCTTATCTTGCTATTGTCAATTAAACTTTATTATTTTCTAATTATATTTTGATCTTTGATTTGGACTAAGTAAATAAACCCATACCGTAAGTATAGTTTTTATAGCTTTTTTAATTTCTTTTTAAATTTGGAGGTATTTATAGATATGCAGGACTGCGAATCGCTTCTTATACCAACAAAGGTTTTCGATTAAATGGGTACTTGTTAGTATTTGTCTCATTCTGGTAACTAGAAATTGCTGTTCGTGATTGTACAATTTGTACATTCCTCGATACCTGCATACAACATACCTACTTACTTACATTTAATTGATATTTCCTAACGAAATGTAGGGAAATAGCATAAGGTGTTATTAAATTTCTATAAATAGCTTAGGGATTCCATTACAATGCATTTAAGTTAACAGCATGCTCAAATTACATTTGCAATTTTGTTTATTCACGTGATTTCTTGCATTTAATAGTAGATTGTTTTACAAGGGACTAAACCATCCCATTATATACGAGGTTGTTATACTCCCGAGCGTAGCGAGGAACGATGACAAGACCGAGTTATAATGGTTTTGGCCCGAGTAAAACACTACTTTTCACTTCGATTGCGAGAAAATAAAACAATTCAAAATTAGACAATTTTCAGAAATTTTATTAAAAATTAAATGTGCAGTTAGAGCAATTTTGAATGTTTAGTGATATGTTTTTCCCGGGCAATTTTATTTCGGTTCTCTGTGGGATGTGATAATATTTTGAGGTGATTGTTGTGGAGTAAAAGATGGAGAGACTCGACACATGCTTGAGTTTCCTGCATTATTAAGATCTGAGTGCGGCTTCTGCTTGGGGTTCTGTAATGTTTGGTAGAATATTGATTCCTTCCGTAATCCGCTGCGTGACGTGATACTTGTTTTGTATAGAGTCCTCTATATAACCTTCAGCCACTTGATCGGACCTCCATCCACCGTGCCGTTTTAATGTCGTTATATTCGCACCAGAGTCCGCCAACAGAGTCGCGGATGTTCTGCGGAAACAATGGCCCGTGTAGAGTTCCGGATTTGGTAAATTTAGATAAGTGGCAATATCTTTAGGCATGTTACCTAATTTATTTTTGCCTATGACTTGCCTTGTCCATTTACCATTTTGATAATTTCTTCAGTAAAGCCGTTAAATTTACATATTTTTTAATATCGACGTCGTGTTTCGTTTGTAAGGTCATTCTTAACATTGAATATGTGCTCCAAAGAGTCGACGATTTGAATTTTTTCGATAATTCATCAAAATAAGAGAGAAAAACCCCTTCTGTAAAAGAATCCACACGTTTCTCATCTCTCCATTTCATAAAATTTTCGTAACTCGTTAAATATATTCCACGTGATTTTGTCGGCAACAGATTCATAATATTTCTTTGCCCTTTTCTTCCATTTGCATATTAGCATCTTCACTATCACTTGATGACATTTTTCACGTTCACAATTTGGAAGTAAAAGTCAGGAAGTTAAACGTAAAAGTTTGTGATTTGGAATGAAGAAAATTCTAGAGATTTAGCGCCAATACCATCTTTTTTTTAAATCTCTATTTAACCCGCAACGAAACAGTTCGCATTCTAGCGTGAAGGGAAGAATCAACCTTCATAAAACATCACCAAGACGGTTCTATTTTAAAAAAAAAAAAAAAGATTGACGGAGCACCATGAAGTCGAGTTTTTATGTAAGAGAACGAATGCTTTGTACGGGCTGATGATTTTAGACAAAAATTAAAATGAAAAAATACTTTTTAGCCCGAGGTATTAAACTCGAGTTTTAGGCCCGCTAAGCTACACTATTATGATACACTTGTTGAGCAAGGGAAGTGAAAAATATATTGTCCAACTGATTCGAGAGAGTCTCCTTTAGATTCCTGCCAATACAGGTATTTAATACTTAAAAGTAGGTTCCAATCACGGCTAAAAGTTTTATTTAATATTTCATTCACGAAAATAACGACCCACCCCGGCTTTGCACGGGTACAGCTATACATATAAACCTTCCTTTTAAATCACTCTATCATCATTAAAAAAAACTGCATCACAATCCGTTGCGAAGTTTAAAAGATCTAAGCATATACATATATAGAGACAGGACAGACAGACAGCGGAAAGTGACTATGTGATAAACATTGTGTATTTGTATGGTATGATTGTCATGAAGCTGGTCCGACTGTCTTTTAATTTCACTAGCAAGATGGAACAGGTACCTTCTCATAGGTCACGCACGCATGGAACATGCTCTACTTTGATGCATACAACATTTCCTTGAGTTCTGATAACTTCAGTTATATGGACATATTGTGCTGACAGATAAACCTCATAGGGTTACAGGTAATACCTATTTCAGGCAATCATAGCCCTCAGACAGCAATATGGCTTGTCAACAACTTTGCAGTACCTACTACAGCAATTTACCATATCCTGAAATTGGTTTAGTCACCTTTTTACGATTATTTCCAACATGTATTAAGGTAGTTTACTTTATCAGTGAATTACCAATAACCCTCCTAATTCTATAAAGAACGTTTCAGTATATGTTCTTTAGAGAATTTATCTTCAATATCACAAACTCTACCTAAACCATTATCTAACAAGATCGGAGAAATCCAGAATCAATATCGAACGAAGTGCACTCAATATGTGAAGACATCATAAATCTGGGAAATGTCATATCAAGAGTGGGCAAGGTAATTTATTGAAAGGTGCGCATTGAAATCACATTTATTTGTGCGCACGCGCCGACGACGACCGACGTTACAAATCATGCTTATCGCCTGCCCGCTGGTCCATAGCCAGTACCAGCTCTAGATCACACCACATCTGGAAATATAACTCTGAACACTTCTTCACCTGATCAAAATAGAAAACCATAAAGAAAAATCAGAATCTACTCATAGGTTACGTTACGCCATACTAATAATTTAAACTCAAGCAGCCTCGTCCGTTCTGGTTAGGGTTATCAATGAAATCTCCGCACTACATTAATAATGTTTCTACTCTAGAGATATAATAAATAATTAAAACTATAACAAAAGCTCTTCTCGAACGAGGTCAAATTAATGTCGAAACCGGTTTGCTTTATCTAAGGCGATCGCTTATTATACGTATTAGAAAAGTTCAAAGTTGTATTGGACTATAAGATGTGAACTCTAATTGGTACCGTATTATCGGCGATTGATATTAGATTAGATAATCACGATGCAAATAGGTACAGAATTAATTAATGAGAATGCATTGGATTGGCTGCGGAGCGGGGGAGCGCGCACGCGCCGGGTGACCGGCCAATGGCTGCGAGTCGCGCACGCACTCACCTTCGGTAAACACATCTTCACCTTCTGCCACTAATTGGCATTCGTGTTCTCTGATGTGTGTTATCTGTTGGTCGCCAATAATTAAATGTACACACCTAGTAGATGTTTATTAAACTGTGCTAGGCACTAGAATGCATAGCACTAGCTATCTTGTTTGGTGAGGTATCCATTGCATAACTCATTTCAACAATTATTGATATTCCGTTACATTTTTTTCTGAAGTAATGGATGATGGCTGGTTTGCAGTTGCGTGGCGTTATATACAAAGGGAACATTGAAGGGTTTTTGGGATACATTTGTATTGAATTACGTATGTTTGTATATTAACAAAATCGTAAAATTGCTTTACATATACAGTTAAGAAAAATGTTTGGTATAACATTTAAGATAGATTATAAACAATTCGTTTTAAGTGTCAATAGCATGCACTGATACACTTTTCGAAACGTGCATTTGTATAACAGGGTTAGAGGTTTTGACCAACGATCATTATCCTATTAGACCACTTTTTCTATTATCAAGTGACATTGCTGTAGCCATATAGGTAGGTATTGTACTTACATTGTCAGGCAAAATGTTCAATGACTTGCTGAGTCAGTGTAGTAACTTCTAAACTAAGATGCAGATAATCTTGTAGCTCTAGACGGCTTTATGTCGTCGAATTTACAGGCACTTAGCAATGCACTGTTGTGTATTCTGGGAATTGCTACTTCTTGTGGAAAAGGGTACCTTGTAACTACATGTTCGTTTTGTGTGAGACCTATGGAAATATTGAGAGAATCTAAGTATAGCACTTCGATTTTCAATATTAGATTTTAATTTGCACCAGTAAGATTCTAATTGTGTTTGGTCAGACTCATTGAATCTGTTAGCAAAATAGGTTTCTCCTGGTGTCAAGTTATTAGACAATAGTAATTTAAGTAATTATGTACCAGGAAGGCACCGGGTGCAGGCTGCCCTGCGACCCCGTGGCCGGGTGACCGCGGCGCGGACGCCCACAGACCATGCGACCTACTTATCATATGCGCCTGCGCTACTAAGCTGCTATTGTGTTTTTAGTAACTGTCTGCTTTAATAACCAACTAGCTGTTGCCCGCACCTTCGCCCATGTTTTATCGGCATAAAAAATAGCCTATATGTTAGATATTCCAGGTCCCAAACTATACCCATACCCAATCAGTTCAATAGTTTTTGCGTGATAGAGGAACAACATGCATCCTCACAAACTTTAATATTTATAATATTAGTATGATTAAAAAATGGGTATATATGTATAGCTATGTAAATACCCATACTTATTTCATTTTATTCCAATGAATTTTATAAGTTATATTCATTTTGATTCTACTTGTTGTACTTTGTTGATTTTATGTTTCTAATTTCAGAATATATCATATTTATAAATTATTATAAATATTTTTAGGAAAATTCTAATAACTCCTGCTTAATTATCTCGGTTGCAAGGAAGAACAAGAATATGTCAGTTTATATTCAAATCAAGTTTTGTTTTATTTTTTCATAACGGAGGTAACAATGAGGAACGAAATTCAGCAAGGGGCTTAACTTATAGCCTCTTGAACAGATACAATCTTAGAATATATTACAAGTCTTTTACGGCTTACACTTTCGAAAATATATTAGTTTTATTCTATATACTAAGGCACTTTGTACATGGCTTATATCAATCTCATCAAAATTTAACAGATTAATTTAAACGTTCAATTATAAATTTTTGTGTGTATAAACGGTTAAATTTTGTTGAAGTTGACATGAGATAAGTTTTATATACGATACTTTAATTGTGTATAACACTTGGCAAATGCCATTTGACTAGTAATATCGCGGGCGTCGCGATTGACATCATCATAACTCTAAATTTATCAAACTCTAACCTATCTACAACTAAAAATCGAGCATCAAATTCTAGTATACACGTTAGGTACCTTATAATATATTTACTTATAATTTACAATAATAACTTAGGAAAATCTATACAACAGTGAAATAAAATCGAATGTTAGGTGATCTATTCAAATAAGAGATCGTGGATCTTGAATGTTTCAGTCTTTTCAGTAGGCATGTACGGTGGCGGTCGGAGGCAGGCCTTGGTGCGACGCAGCCATGGAGTCCGGTCGGTATTCGTACGGAGACATGCCAGGGGCTGCGCAACCGCCTTCTAAATGCTTACTGAGTAGGGACATTCGGGAGAATGTCTTGCCGCAACCGGTGCACGAATATTTTTTTACGTCGGAATGAGTTTGAAGGTGTGCTCGCAGATTGGAGCGATCCGCAAAGGCCCGGCGGCAGTGGTGGCAAGAGAAAGGCTTCTCACCCGTGTGGGTGCGGATATGTCCCTGCAGCAACCACGGCCTGGAGAACGCTTTACCACACAGGTGACACTTGCAAGGCAGAGTATGGGTGCGAATATGCATTTTGAGTGCACCGAGGGACGTGTAGACCTTCGCACAGTATTTGCAACTGAATGATTTTCTGGCGAGACTGCCTTCTGCCGCGGCGCAGTGGTATTGTTGATGTTTGGAGAGGCCGGAGTAAGTTGAGTAGGACTTTGCGCAATCCGGGCACTGGTAACGGGGACGTCTAGGTGCTGAGACTGACATGCTTGAGTCAGAAGATACGGAACCCGGAGATCGTAGATCTTCAGGACAGGGGGGTGGTGAGCAAGAAGACGGTGGGGAAGCGGGAGAGTAGCGAGCGTACATCTGCGGATGGGCTGGGGGAGATAGCGCTGGTCCAGCAGGGTACATCTCCTCGAGGTGTCCGTAAGGTGGGTACAATGTTGGCAAATAGGCGTACTGTGGAGTGGGCCGCGCGAGCTCGGTGGGCGAGGGCTCGAGGCGGGCGTGACACGCAGCTACGTAGTCGAACTGCTGTTGGGGCCATTCGCGAGGCTCCATTTTGACCGCTGTAGCTGCCACAGGTGAGGAGGCTTTGCTCGGGTAGTTGCCAGTTCTAGAAAGATCTTCAGGCTTAGTGCTGAGATTTTCAGGTTCATCGTTTTCAGTGTTACCTGAGAACAAACAGGGAAAATATTAATATGAGAAACCGCAACAAAATAATTTGTAGAGACTTGCAAAATGACAAGATTTTGAGGATATGCTTATTGCTATAAAGCAGTGACATCAATTTGATTTCCGGTACAAAAGTTTATACGAGACCAGAGTATGAATATTATTAAATAATTATAAATGATATTATTGTAATACTTACAATGATAATCGTAATAGAGCGTGGTAGCGAGGTGGGCGGGGTGCGGCGGCGTGGTGGGCGGCGTCGCGGGCCGCTCCTCCCGCACCAGCACCGGCCGCTTCTTCAGCGGACAGTGCGCGTACTTCTTCGACAACATCGCTCGGGAAGTCTGGGAATCCTCCACGAGCATCTTCAATCACAGTATTCACAATCACTCAAACGAAGAAAAGTTATTCCAAGGGTAATATTTTCACAAGTTCACAAGAAGTCCAATGAATTCACAATATTGCGCAGGAGTCGTGTTAGCAGAGTTCGTGTTCGGGACGCTACTGACGTGTACGTTCACTCGTCGGCGTCCGGAGCTCGAGTGGTGCGGTGAGGGAAGGCCGGGGCTTATAAAGGGCTCCCCGTTTGACGGTGGCCAGGTGGCGGTGCGCGGGTAGGCCTCGCACGTGCGCCGTACCCAATAGGTGGCGGACGCGGGGAGGCGGCCAATGGCGGCGCGGCGCGGCGCGGGGCGGCAGCGGCACCTGCGCCTCCGCACCCGCCGGAACCGCTGCCTCTCAGTGCGATATGCCCAGCTTCAACATCGCACCGGTTTAAACCGTCTCGCCGCTGTAAACGAAACGATTTTTTTTTGCACAACTCTTGGGGTTAAGCACCTTTGAACTGAGCCATTTCTTTTGGAAACCGTCTCGACATCTTTGTTCGTTTCCATTTATTGTAATTCGGATCGAGATCAACAGCTGAACCTACCTTGACTTACAGATGTGAATAATATTATTATTCTATAACGTCTATAAAATTTTAAATAGGTACTACCATCATGTCACTTCTGGAATTGATATAGATATCGTTAATCCGAATACTATGCCCAACTGCTGCAGCTTTGGTATTTTATCTGAGTAGATAATACGAAAAATACTGTGAAATCGTGTAGAAGGTACCTACCTATCATTTAAAAAATCTAATTAATTTTATAAAATTAAAGAGAAGCCTCCTCATAATCTTCTGTTGATGTGTCAAATATCTACGTGTTTCATTAGTCTATCAACATAATTTATTTGACCTACATAACAAAAATGGTGCGTTATTCGAGACCACGATGACACATTAGCACATCAATGATTAACGGTAGCTTTTGCCATGTTATCATTTTGCTTGACCTTGCTCTCCTTCCGGTGGGTTCGTCTTCCAAATGTAGATTGGCATGTAATGTAAGTTAAATTGTGTAGGTTAAAAATAATGCAGAGATTTTTTTGTCTTTTAAAGTCATATAAAGACCAAGACATTAAATAGGGTACTTACGTACTTGCCTCAAACTTTTTCATATTAACAGGATAATCTTTACCTATGGCCATATAAGACTTATTTTTGGGTATTCTATGTTAGTTAATACCTTATTCAAAGCCTGACAGACCCGGGGAAAAATTTGGCACTGCATTGACAAAAAGAGAATACATGTTTGCAAGTGCAAGCAAGATCAGCTAAATAGAAGTGATCAATGTATCACGTCCGCGAGCATCGAACGTGTCAAAGTAGCGCCCACCTTTGTCCTTTCTTTGTTATCGCTCATTATCGTGCTTGCTGATGAAGTGAATCAAATAATGTGACTCGATCACTGTGTTAATATAATGATAGCCAACTTTCCTTATTAACCTTCGAGATCGAATCAAAAATTATGTGTCTTTGGTACATAAACGAACTTTTTCTTATTTATACGTTGATCTCTAAAAGAAAGGACACCAAGTCCTTGTTCTTGCACTTATAATAATACCTTCTCAATTGCTATAAGTATCTACCAATAATGCCCAGGCCAAAGTCTCACGTTTCTAACGGATTATCGACATCGGTAATAATAATCTGAAACCGGAAGGACAGGAACCCGTTTTCGGTATTGCCAAAAGCGAACAAAAAGATTTCCGTATGTATGAAACCAAACAAGATACTGCAACCCCTTTCCCAACGCGGAAATATAACGTCCATAGAGTCTTTGTTATATTTTTTATGTGACCATCGCTAATTCCCACAGGTCACGCTGTTCTCAGGACTATTTAGGTTTCACACCGAACGAGTCCAGGCTCAGGCAACCAAGTGTTCATTGTTAGGGACATCATTTTGGTTGAGTTCTGCGACAAAGAATATGGATGTTTACACAAGTAATGTGTTAGACTTTATAGTATTATGTTAGTATTTATAATTGTTGCAGTATCAACAAGTTCAACGGTTACATTGCTCATCCGAGTGATCGAATATCACGATGACGAGCGCGCGTGGTGAAATGCACTTTGTGAGTCAGCTCGCAATGCGCAATGGGTTCGAAACAAAATTGACATCAACTGCCCGATTAAATTTAGTAAGAATGACTAATAGTTTTGATGGTCAGTCATAATTCAAGCTGTAATATGATATATCTCAATAATCACGTCGTCTTAAATCTTTCAACACCTTATTAAGTGGATTTTATTGAAGTTGTTTAAGTGCATAATAACAAACAAAGCGACAGTCTGTCATTACCTAATTACCTTGGGAGCATGAATGAATACCTTATCTCAGTTTATGCCTGGGAAAGGTAAACAAATAAAGGAAGATACTTGGTAGTACGATTAGTTAGTAAACAACATTAGACCTAACGTTCTATCGTGGAAATGAATGGACATTTAGTTAATTGATTGGGTAGTAAGGTAGTT
The DNA here is from genome assembly GCA_947859395.1 of Eupithecia insigniata. NCBI lineage: Eukaryota > Metazoa > Arthropoda > Insecta > Lepidoptera > Geometridae > Eupithecia > Eupithecia insigniata. The sequence continues at coordinate 8,239,350 of OX401996.1, read as the reverse complement.
TATGATTATGGGTAAACACAGGCCTGTTGTTGTTGTAACTTCAATATGGAATAAAATTTAGAAAGTTCATTTGTAATCATAAAAGTAGGATACTTCAACTATTAATGATGTTATTTTTTAAAACTTCGAATATTTATGTAAACATGCTCGTTCTCGGAAAAAAGTAGAGCTTTCCAACATTGTCATATCTCGGTTTATTTAATTCTATTGGTATTTTTTACATAATCCACATCTCTTAAAAATAAAGTAACTTCTCTTAATGTTATCACCAACTTCTTAACAGTTAATAAAAGCATTAAATTAAACAACTTTGAAAAATACAACATCACCAAATGTGCAATACGATAGGCAAGATATATGTATGTACTTAACGGACATTATAAATTGACATACATATTTATAGAGATTGTAATAGTAACGAAGGTTTGGCAATAAACTTAATAATATCCTTTGAGAACCTATTATGATTTTAAAATGTTTGCATAGCTTTTAAATTAAAAAGTATTACATTTATATGACCGTTTATTACATCAAAAGTATCATAAAGCCCTAACAATTCAAATTAAAGGCATCACCACAAAATCACGTTAGAAGTAAAGGTGCGAGCTATTTGTGGTGTTAATGGGATGGCGTATGGGGTGTCATCAGCGCGTAGTTATCATGCAAGTGCGATGTGTGTATGGCGCGGGGTGTGTGGTGCGGCGGGGGCTGGGGGACGGCCAGGTGCGTGCGCGGGGGCTGCGCGTGCGTAACGGTCGTGGCACGAGCCCCGTGCGCTATGGCGGAAATAGCGATGGACAGGGGCGCCGCGGGCAGGTGGTGACTGCCATACAGCCCGCTCTCAATGTCGCACAATTGCCGGTTAATTTTCTGCATACATTATTTTATTGTTGCTCTGGCGTTATGAATATTATAAACCTTGGTAGAGCGCTTCTAATTAAATAAATTGAAAATCAGGAGCTGAAACTATAGGAAGATAAAATAAGAAAATTAAATAAATATTACTGGACAATTCATACAGCATCTTCCAGGCCCATAGTTAGACGACCGGGCGCGGCGGGCGACGACAGTCCGCCTGCGACGCAAGAGGTTGCGGGTTCGATTCCCGCCTTGGGACAAATATTTGTAAGATCTGCAAATATTTGTTCCGGGTGTTCTGGGTATTTGTTATATATAATAAAAAATATCTATCTATGCATGTATTGTATTATGTAGTATATCAGTCCAGATGTGGATTGTCCATCATTATTTATTTTTATGTATTTTATAGTTTGTATGATCTTCAGAAATAAAAAGTCTTATACATACTATAAAGGTATGTATTTATTTTTCTGTTTAACGCATTCACTGCCCAGCTTATGCGGTGCGACCCAGCTCCAGGAGGAGTACCTACGACTATGACTATTGACATGTATCGAAATCGCATTAAATTTAGATTTAGATAGGCAAAATAACAATGTATTAGACACATAAGTGATATTATAAATGTGCTAGTAGTTTCTTTTTCACTTCTTCCACTAGTGGACAAAAAATTGAAGTGAAGAGAATATCAATAACACCTTATTTCTTATTTGATATTAATAACTATGTTTATAGTATAAAATTTGACTTGTCTAAGTGCTTATTTTGTAAGCCTAAAGAAATAAAGTTATTGACTCTGATTCTGATTCTATGTGAGTTATGGGTGTATGTTTATGCAATAGTTACAAAAATTCAAGGTACTCAATATTAAGTTCTAGTTTAGAAGGTCGTTAGATAGTTTTGTGAATCTTTTCCCCAGTTTAGTTCAAATACGAATTACCTCTCTACTTCCTCGTGAAGCTTCATGGCATTTCGAAACATGACATGACTATCTTTGTTCTTAACTTACTTAGTAGATCTTCTGACACAAAACTTTCGACCTATTAATTTAGTTTATACTAGCTTTTGCCCGTGGCTTCATACGAGTTTTTCCGGGACAAAAAGCCGAACGTAATCTAGGTCCAGAAATGTATATCTGCAAAATTTCAGATTTGACAATTTTGTATTTTTATCGTTGTCTTCGCTTAATAGCAAGTGCATTTTTGCCTTTATAATATTGTAGAATTATTTTCTTTTAAACTAGCTTCTGCTCTAGTATACATATGTACCTGATCGAATATTGCATAAACATACACCCATAACTCACAGAATCAGAATCAGAGTCAATAACTTTATTTCTTTAGGCTTACAAAATAAGCACTCTAAGTGCTTATTTTGTAAGTCAAATTTTATACTATAAACATAGTTATTAATATCAGGATGATGATAAAGATGTGGTAAGCTAATGTGAGCTTTATGAAAAGCTTGTAGCTAAGATTAATGATTAAAATTTGTATAATGGTTGAAGATTACTTTTCCGTTTTGAGATTTTTAAATACATATGTATGTTCGTCGATTTTTCCGTTATATATTTTAACATTAAAAACAGTGTTAAATTAAAGGATTCGACGTCGATTTTTAGTCCTTTCAAAATTTTCAAGAAAGAAAGTAAATTATTTATAAAACAAAACACATCACAAATAAAAAAAAATTACTAAGGACAAAAGATAAGACGTAGGCAATACACAGATGAGCAATAAGAAGGTACTACACAAGTAAGCATTGGGTTGGTATTGGTACTAAAGTAGCGCACTCACAAATAGACGAGCGCGTATGCGTAGGTCTAACAAACAGGTCCTGTCCTGACTCAGCTTGGTGCTCTAACACAAAAACCTAGGGTAGTTTGTGAAAGAGCGCTGGTTTTCAGTCAGAACCACGTAGAGTAGACACACAGATACGATCTCAGATCCAGCGCAAGACATAGAATAATTCAATCATTAAATCTTGTGCAATCGTTAGACGCGAAATTCTTGTGATTTCTCAGTAAAGTTTCAATTTATCGCCGTCTTCATCTGCGCTTCATGCTATCAATTATTGTTATTACAAGGTAGGAGAGATCACGGCACACCTGAGCTGCCTGCTTTTGTCGTTGTGTGGATTTGTATCATTGTTTGTTGAGCTTACCTACACATAAAATGCTACACAAAGGCCAGGCACCCACGAGGTGAGTCCGACCCTGCATTTGTATTGAATCAGTGCACAGCTATGCTGGCAGCTGGCTGCGCGTGCAGAATCACATGTTTGTACCCGAATCGCACATCTGCACCGACGAACCATCCCCACACCAAACGGCCTAACCACCGCGCACGAACCCTGCAAAACCCTCGCAGCTCCACCGTACATGTTACCTTTACTCCCGAGCGATACTATTAGGGTCTCCCCCATTCATTGTTCCAGTAACAAATCGCAGAAACGACGTAACTGACTGATCCTCAAAGGAATACCCGTCATTTTGTAAGCGAGACCTTCATTTTATTTCGGTTACACCACCGAAGACCGCCTAAAAATTAAATAGAACCCTAACTCCTTAGGATATGGTTTGATTTTATAATTGCGCAATTCATTTCATCTGTATAAGGTTGATATTACCAGCAAAATTATGAGTGGATTCATGACGTTTTGAATCTCGTCGATTCAACCTGCAGGTAGGTGAGTAGTTTAATTTTAAATAATGGCATAGCTGTAGGATTTTTCTATATAAAGCACACAGGGGCATTCAACGCTTTTATAAACACTTTTAATACAGATGGATTGAGCACGATACAGGGTGCTGATTTTTAAAATTTTATCTATAAATTTATAACTATGGTTTTCCTAGTAGATAGGTTTAGTGATTGCCTATTCCACAAAGCTGCCTTATGTTACATTCTTCGTAATTCCTTTATTGTAATTTCTTTATTCTTATATTCTTTATTCACTTTTTTTTAAATATTCTTAGGGATATAGGTAAAAATAAAATATCTCTATGCACCTGCCTAATCAAGTTTTATATATATATATAGAATAGTGTCGGTAGGTACCTACTTAATTACCAAAAACACAGAAATAGTTTAAAACTAGCTGCTGCCCGCGCCTTCGCCCGCGTTTTATCGGGATAAAATATAGCCTATATGTTCTTCCAGGTTCCAAAATATATCCATACCAAATTTCAGCCTAATCGGTTCAGTAGTTTTGCGTGAAAGAGTAACAAATATCCATCCATACATCCATCCTTACAAACTTTGACATATGTATATAATATTAGTAGGAGTAGGATATTCCAGTACCAACTTCATGTCCACTTATTACATATTCTATCAACATTCACAAAATAACAATCTCCTCACAAAATTTTAGACCAGTAAGTCACCTAAATTCCGAAACACCCCGTATAGCGCAGGCGGCAACAGCTGAGATTTCGGCACACGCTACGCGGCCGGTGCGTCACCGCGCCACCACCGGCCACCTTTCACCCCTCGTGCATTCCCTTGAGCTCATATACGTCCCGAGTCCCGGCCAAATGCACCTATGTACCAACTGCACATTCAGTACAAGGTTTTTTTGTAAATTTTACCTGGAAATAGAATGATTTCATTTGTTGAACTCTACATTGTTTGTTACAGCCTGCAGTTAACTCAACTGTTTCAATTGTAAATACCTCAATACTAATTATAATTTGTTTCTGTTCTTAAATTATAGTTTTCTTTGATAATAAAGCAATTATTATTCCTTTATTTGGATCTAGTATGCCGCTAAAATATTATTTATGATTTATTTATTTAAATCTTATATTTTAAAGGGCTTTTAGCCAAACACTGACTACGTCAGCCCTATTAGTACATGCAATTAGTAACTTTTCTTATAAAATATCATAAACCATTTTATATAAGAAATAAGCGCAAAGGAACAGCGCAGAAAAATTAAGATTTAATAGTTTTTAATTAGTTGAAACTCGAGAGAAACAAAAAAGCTGGCTTTGTTTTAAGCTCAAAGTAATCATAATAGAGCTAGCTTTTCGAAATTCCATTGAAACATGAAAATAAACAATTGAAGTACCAACCAAGGTAATGATGTGAAGACTGACAATAAGCTGGATTTTATTTTATTTATAGCTAACATCAAATTATATTTGTAGTTACAAAATACCTACTACATAACAACGTGAAAACAGTCTCATTAACATGGTGTAAGTAATTAAAGGCGCATACAAACTCTACTAGTTTACTTTCTAAGAATATCGCTTGACAAACCGTGTTAAACAAGCTATATCAGTATTAATTACAGCAATTATTTAGCTCAGTATAATCTGCGTGGACAGCAATGCACCGTGCCCATACACATTAGCAGGCATGGTCCGTGACGGCTCCTATATCTAAGGGGACAAGTCCAACTGTAACCTGACTCCCAAAGCTTCAAAAGCTCGCTATCGTAAACCCCGTCGTCTAGGACAGGATTTGCAGCTATCTATTTTGACGATTTGCTTCAAAACGCTCGAGTTTCTAAAGTTAAACAATACAGACGATATTAGGAGACATTTCGACCCAGAATGATTTAGTAATATTAGGTTTCTTAGCTAGAAAAAGGAGCGGGAATGCAAGGTATTTGATTGCCGAAATTCGAATTTTAGATGTCTGTGCTGAGATAGGAGCATCAAATCCGGGTCACAGTGGAGAGAGTTACAACAAAATTGCGATCTAGGGAATCGTAAACCGTTCGTTTCCCACATTCGGTTTTTTTCAAGAATCTCACCGTTATTGGTAATTTTTTGCATTTCTTAACTATAGAGGTATTTATAGTGTAATATTATGAAGGGGAATGGAGACCTGGGGTCGCCTCGGGGGCAGCTGCATCCTTAGCGCAGGCTCCGATAGGCAGATTCGGTGCCGGGATTAAAAGAACCGTAAACGACGAGTAACGGTCTATTTTTTGTAGGTATAAATTGGATATCTAAGCCATAATAACAAACTTTAAGTAATTATACCAAATGCCAAGTGAATTCTTTATGCATAGAAAATATCCGTATTAATTACCTTAATTCTCGGCAAGTCCGAAACCAGCTTAGATTAACCCTGTACTTACTTGGTATTAGCACCCATATAAGATGAACTGATAAACATATAGGTACCTTCATAGATGTATATCAAAGTGACCTAGAAGATTTTCTTCGAAAGTTATTGTAAGAGTCACCTTCTGTGTACTAGTTTGGTGATGTTTTACTTTCGACTATCACTAGGGTGATAGCTAGCGGTTCTCCTTTACCTAAGTTCATACATACATATCGTTGTCTCACAATAACAAGGTTCTATATTACAATTATAGCACTATTGAGGCTAAGAAAATTTTATTTTTATTTTATTACTTGGGAAATAAAAAGCTTACATAAATAACATAAATTTCAAAGCTAGAACAATTAAAGCTAGGACAGCTTCCGCTTATAGAACAAAATTTAAAACATTATAGCAACCACGAAAATGCCTAATTTAAGAAATAATAACCACAAAAATAACAAAATGAAAAAAAAACCTAGTACAAAAAATACATAATATTCCTATCGACAGTTCTCAATCAAGTACCTAGATGGAGTAGCTACGGAAAGGAGGATACGTAAATACATAACATAATGGATATATATGATATACACAGGTTCTATGTGTCATTAGCTACACTTTCAATTTTACAGAGTCCTATGTTGTATTATTATCACGAAAAGAAATAACAACGTTCTATGTTAAACATAGGACATTGCTCAGAGAAAAGCATGGAATTATAAATAACTGGAGTTGCTGCTGGAAGAAGGGAAAATTATAAACCTAATAGGAAGTTCAGTAGCCTATATAAAACTTTGGAACAGGTTTTGTTATACAACCCTCATTTCACATTAATTATTTAATGATTGTGTTGTCCCACAGAACCGCAACAGCATCATGAGCTTTGCTATGGAAAAGTTTTCTACATTGGAATAGATAGATAGATAGATAGCAAATCAGTATACATAGTTAACACAACATGCTGAGTCGGTCGCCATTTTGTAGCATTTAAGTAATTCTTTTAATTTAACATAGTTTTAAGGTGTTTGTTAGTTATAAGTTTAGTTACTAAATTTAAATATTATTAGTTCTAATGCTACAAATAAAGATTCATAATCTTATTCTTATTCTAAGATACCTACTCTGTTGCACACTTAAGGTTTAAGAAACTTTATTCTCATAAGAATTACAAAAATTCACTTAAATGAGAACTTAAGGGCTATATTATTGCTAATAGTTACATTTGGGTGACGAGCGTATTACAAATAAGTAACTACACGGCTACAAACACTTAAATCAAAGATAGAAACAATGCAATAAAACTTAAAAACTAAGTGTCAAGTAGCAGTCTTATGTTCAAGAGCGGTCTCTACCAGACAACCGTGGATGGATAGGATTATTGGATAGTACTTATATATAATTAATAAATAACTCAAAATTTTCAACACTTGCACATTTCTGCATTCAAGAAATTGTCAATGTGCAGAGCTGTGTCGACAGAATTCTCTCAAAGGCTTCATATTAATCACCTATATGTATGTATATCTGATGAGATTATTATTGCAGGTAAAAGCTAAATCCTATTCTATTATACAAAGTAGTTGCAATAACTTCAAGAAGCCTGTTCGGGGCTAAAATATACACTTTCCAAAGTGACATAGCTTCGCTTTAATAAGTCAATTTGAAGTGAGCTTTAAATGTTCACAAAGCAGAAGAAATACGAACCCAAATTATTTGACTGTACCAAAACTGTTAAAATGACCTGTATTGTGCAAATAAATGGATGATGTATTAAACAATAATAAATAAATAATGTTGGACAATCCACACAGCATCATCTAGCCCCAAGCTAAGCAGAGCTTGTGTTATGTGAGTACTGGATGATATAAGTACAGTATTAAAATATATTACAGAGATAGATATTTTTTATTATAGTACATAGAAAATACCCAGAACACAATATATGGAGATCGTACAGACATTTGTCTCAAGGCGGGAATCGAACTCGGAACCTCCTATGTCGCAGGCGGACCTTCGCCCGCCGTATGAACTACCTAATTTATGGATATATACTATTTAGTTCTATACACTATTTAGTTCTAATTTATGGATAAGGTCACCAGGGCAAGGCTGCTAATATCAATTTTACTAAAGTCAAAAATTTCAACTCTATTTAACAATTTGAGCCCACGATATACACGATAGGTAGCTAGCCAAGGCTATCCATAATCATTAAACAGGTGTGAATGGACTTTTAGGCTTAGCAAGTAACTGTTTATGCTGAGATAAATAAGGGGGTGTATGCTTTTCCCGGCTCCTGTAGTCGTATTCCAAATAATGCTTTGTGAGTTCGTACATAAATATATTACATAGAAATGTAATTACTTAGATAAAGCAAACGTCGGTCACACCCGTTCCGGGACACCTTTTCATTTAATCAAAACTTGTTTGCAGACCCAACAAACGGTGTTTTGTTCACGTAGGGCGACCGATCCGGAGCAGCACTGCACCCGAACACCGGTTATTTGGCGTCGCCATCTTTTGATAGATCCTTTTTTATAGGTATTGAAATTTATTAAAAGCGCAGTAAGGGTGCGCGTGCGCAGCGACAACTGCCGAGATTGCGCGCACCTGGCCGCGGACGGAGCGCGGCGCGTCACCTCGCTTGGCTTGCATATGTGATGTGATGATACGTATTAACCTATTGTTACTTTCATAATATATGTGCGTAGATAGGTTCCTGCACCCATTGCTCTACTTACCACTAAAGTTTCACAATAGAAATGGGACCCTTATAGTTAGCTTGACACAAAGAAACCTAAACATTATGCATAAAGTTATATCCAGGAAGCATTCCGGGTTTCATCCAGAAATTATTGGTTAAGTGTTCAGTGGCCATATTTTGTTATGGTCAAGACGTTTTATTGCCACGCACTTTATCCGAGTCTCATCAATTATTTCTCGATGCACTAAATTCCAGTAGCGTCTATGGAGGCTCTATCAATTTAGACGTAGTGGGACCACACGGCAGTGGCCAAGTGTTCAGCATGCGACTACACAACGTCCGTCTGCGCTGAGCATCGCGTGTTCAGGATTGTACACTTTAGTATAGTATACATAGTATAGTATAGTACGGTGCGGTTCTTGTGTAGTGCTATATTGATACGTGTCATGGTATCGACCGCCCACCGAGCTCCGTCTATGCGGTCTAATAACTTTAGATAGAGATAATACTTTACGTAAGTCAAAGCGTATATATACCAACATACATATATCATACGAATATTGCTCCTATTTAACTACAGTTCTCGCGCTACCTGCGGTTCACCACAAGACCATCAACGACAGCAAAGAACAGAGAAAGAAAGTCAATATCATAATTCCGAGCTATTACGTTGAACGACTGACTTTTTCTGGCTACGAACGATCTTACAACTTCATCTTCCGGAACATGAAATTGCAGACGTGAGCTGGGTTGCAGTACAATGTACAAGGTCTTTTGGCCGAATATGCGGCTTGCATGCAGTTTTGGTTGCGAGACTTGTACCCTAGTGTTGCATGAACGATTTAATGGAAAAAAAACACATTTCGGATTGTAGCTGGAGACTGCCGAATTAACTACCTTCATGACATTTAAGGGGTTCAGTCAATCCAGCTTGGTGATAGTGTAGGTACTTGTACGTCGTCGGTTTGAGCTAAATATTATAACAACATTCAGAAATTGCTGAACATATTGCTTTGATCGGTGGTACGCTAGTCTGCTCATACAGGAATTTACAGTGCAGCAATGAAATCGATTTCAAAGAATCGAGCTGAATGTGAGCGGAGCTCGGGTAGACGACGGGCTCCGGCCGGCGGCGGCGGCGCGGCGCGTTGCTCTGTTGCAATGCGAGTCTTTGTCCGCGAGACATCACTGTCGTCCTCGATGCTGGCATAATGCGGAAACAATGCACGGGCCGGACCACATTCGTGCATCGCAACCGCGGCCGTGTCATGTTCGGTCGCGACCGATGTTTGCGCCCATAAAGTGTCATTATGGTAACAGTACCTCATTGTTGTTTTCGGCGATGGCTGTCTTCCTTTTTTCTCCGTGCGCCGTGTAAAAGCTCGACTCGTCACGGTGCATTATAACCGAAATGGGTTACGACTTACGACGGACTCTTGCGAAACTTTACAGGCTATCGTCTCAGTCGAAATCTCGTTCTGTTTTATGGCCTTCGAATTTTAAGTGCCAAAGGAAAGTAAATCACTTTGATGAGTTTTAAGCTCAAATTCGTTATTTGTCGAGGACTTTGATATTCGCAAGTCAAGTAATTGTTACAAGACATAATCAGTAGGTATCTAATTAACAATTTGCAGAACAAATAGATAGGTTACTTACGTGAGTGACCGTGTTTATCATTATTTTGTAAATTGAAACGCAAGGTAAGTTTTTTGTATGTTATGTAAAGCAACCTAATTATTTCTATTGAGTCATCAATATTGCGTAAACGCAAAATTGTCGTTCATTCATAAATAATTTCATAACGATTCAATTACAATAATTTATTACGTAGATAATAATAATAGAACTTGTGAACATCTTTAGGTACCTTCAAAAAGCGCCTATTCTATCTATCTTTCAGAATCAATTCCGTCTTAAGTTTCCTTTGAGGTCATTACGATATTAGCTGGCATCGAGATTGCTGCTATTGTCTGTGAATCATAAAACAATGATTATTCAAAATCATTATGAAGATGTCAGCCACTGATCAAACCCATAATAACAAACGATAAAACCACGCTTGAACAAGCAAATATAATGGCCATAATGATATGAAAGACAATGGGGTTCCTGAAGGCGCGTCGCGTCGTCGTCGCGGGCGCAGCGGCGCACTTACGCGTTGCCACTTGACTGGAACTTGACTCGGTTGGATAGACTCCGCGCTCCTGCATATAAATGTCCTATCTTTGTTACAGCGACGTCGGTGATTTATGAAAATTCTAATTTGCATACCGGGTACTCTCAACTACTAGAGTGGGTAGATTAGTTATCATATATTGCTTATGAGGTGGTGTGATGTTTGTAAGTAAGCCTATTTTTGTAGAGATTTCTGATTATGTGTTTCCTTACTTAGATGACGAAAACATAAGGGCTGAAGACATCTGTGAATTTCTAGCAAACCACACAGATTTTTTACCATCATAAGACTTTTCGTCCTTAAAAATGAAATTTATAATAGAATAAATAACATATTCTAATTTGAAAACATTTGGAACAACAAATGGTCAACAATTCGGAAGGAGGAGGCAAGAGTTATAATAAATGTAAGTAAAGCGGTGCGTGCAGACAACAAACAGCAGGAAGTAGGTAGGTACTGTACTGATGCACTGGAAAACCCTTTGAATGCAACTGAATTTCAGTTCATCAACAGATTTTCCAGTGTGTTCCTCTTATTCTCGTACCCAGTAGGTACCCCGTAATTTTCTCGTACTGTACCTACATTTTTGTTCTATACATGGGGACTTACATTAGACAAGGCAAAAAATTATATCGGGTCAAAGTTGTACTTATTACACATCACTTTTTATGTTGTTCCATCAGGCAAATCAAATATATTCTTGAATAAACCTTTGAGAACCAACTTAAAGATTTCCATACACGTAGGTAAGTACTTATAACAGTCCTGTTTTATTTATATTATATAGGTGGTAGAGCTACTCTACATAAAATTATATCTGCCAGTACTCCTACGGACAGATAGATCTCCATATTGACACGTATTTGTACGGTTCATCAAAACACAAATGGAGAGAAAGCCTATTTCGCTTTCACAAACATGATACACTCGAAGAAGTATGTACCGGAGGTAATGAATCTTCAAATGATGTTACGTTTGAGAATTCTACATAGATTTATCAGAGCTTACTTCAAACAGGCCGCTGAAAAATCTGGACCGGTATAGATTTCAATTAAAATCAAATCTGATCATTTATAAAACGTAACAGTCAGTATTGAAATAGGAACAGGTTGACTCGGCCAGGTAAGGTACGAGTTGAATGGAGGTGTAATCAGCGCTATTCAGTCGAGTCGTCACCTGCAGAACTTGTTGTTATTGTGGCCATTCTTGGTGAATTCAATGACGCCGAGGGCCCCGCGGCCAGTGGTGGCTTGCACCATACAACGCATTTAGCCGGATAGAAACAACATACATTATATTCCGTTAAGTAAATACACACAGCATCTAGCCCCAAGCTAAGCAGAGCTTGTGTTATGGTCACTTAATGTTTTTGAATAAATACAAATACTAGATAACTGATATACATAATAGAATATATTACATTAATTAAATAAATAGATATTTTTTACTAACCATAGAAAACGACCAGAACACCCTGAACAAACATTTGCAGATCTTACAAACATTTGTCACGAGAGGCGGGAATCGAACCCGCAACCTCCTGCGTCGCAGGCAGACCTTCGCCCACCGCGCCACAGAGGTCGTCAAGTAATTAATCCATTTTTGTTATATCGTATACTAATCATAGAAATGTAAAAGTTTGTAAGTATGGATGAATGGATGTTTGTTCCTCTTTCACGCAAAAACTACTTCACTGATTGGGCTGAAATTTGGTATGGGTATAGTTTGGGACCTGGAATAACATATAAGCTAGTTTTTCCCCTTGTTGTTAAAGTTGATAAAATGCGGGCGAAGGCGCGGGCAGCAGCTAGTCATGTATAATAATTAAATCATCATGAAACACTGGTGTTTTATATGTTTACTGCGCCAGTATCTAGACAGACAGATCCCGAGTCCCTTTATAGGTCAAAAATTACCAAGCAAAACTATTTGAAGTTGAGTCTGCAAATTTTCTTGCGATTCGTTCATCAGTTTATTGTATTTGCCTCTGTCATGGTTATGAAACCATTTTACAAAATGATAAATACGTTTACAAGTTGTGTGTTCATTGATAAAAAGACGGACGATCCAGCAAATAAATTTCCGACTATTTGCGTTTCTCAATACGCACTAGCCTTCCCTACTAATGCCCGCTGCGCTTGCTCCCCAACCCAACCCTGCGTGAACACCAAATTCTGGACAAACGCTAACCGGTTAAAATACTTCTTTCTTAACCTTCTGAATTGTTCGATTAATTTCGTGCTTATGTCTATATGCACATATCATATTTTTCCGTCCTTTAATTAAACGGTTTCCATTTTAACTTTTCATTAGGTCACCTGATTCATTGTGTCACGTCACCTGATACTATTGTTATGTAACATTTGTTTACAAAAGACATCTGTTTGTGTAATTCTACCGTAAAAAATTGGACCATGAATATAGCTAGATCGCGTTATTATAAACTTACGCAATGCTTTGTGTTAAAATATTTCTAATCACGCTGGAATTGGTCTGTAAAGATATCCTGAGAAAAGTTGGGCAACATCGGATGAGGATGTTCCCTGACCGGAACCACTTGTTTGAATACAAACACTCGCAGGTAAGTTCCCATTGGTACGTTGAATCTTTAGTAACATCAAGAGGAGAGTAGGACCCTTCCGTTGAACACGTGCAAGATTGTGTACACGCATTACTAATACCTTCAGTAGAACTTGATTCTATTGCGTCTTGTATAATGTTAGTACCTACCTCTAGTCACTTCCTTCGATGGTTGGTAATAACTTCATTTTTAGATTTCAATGGTTGTAGATGATTTCATTGAGGCGTAAATTAAACAAGTTTAGACATGATAAACTTTATTTGGGTTAAATTTTGTATCTTGGACATTTTGTAAGCACATTGTGACTAAAAGACACGGCACCAATGGTATCGTATAGATGTGTTTATAAGCTGGTACGTACTTGCGCTGGAGCTATTAATCAAACAATAGGCACACTTCGAAATAGTGTGCCAGTGCGATGATAGATAAGAGTTCCGGTAGCTGCGGCAGTAGCAGTGGCACAGGAGTGCAAACAGCTCCTCCGTTCCGGCCCGACGTTACCCGGCGCGGCCCCAATGACTCACATCGACCATTTCATGTTTATAGTTGAATGCTTCAGAATAATTGAAGAAGTTATTTATAAGTTTCCTCCTTAGAAGCGATTCGTGTGCGCGATCGGAGCCGGATGCCGCCACCCTTCGAAGGGCATGCCTTCACAAAGGCATTTAGTCTATTTAAAGACATCCTGCTTAGTGCGGGGGCCGCGGTCCGCTCTCGCACGTGCGTCAAGTGTCCTGCTTGCTCCTTCGCCCGCCGACCTGTCAATTACTGTCACCCTCGACTATCTCTGCGGCAGCGCCGTCTGTCTGTGCTGATAAACTCGCCGAGTCCATCATTCTGAATCTCGCCCATACAGCGGAATAGCTCGCCTCGCTGACAGCCTGTGATTTTACAATACCGGACCAGCCTCGCCACGACATCTTTTACTTACTAATGCTAGCTCAGTGTCCTTTCATGAACATAATTGGATCATGTTTGTTATACGGGTGCGCCTGTACGTGATGAAACTTTCGAATCCATGTTAGGTACCGATAAACTTCCTCGATATTGCTTATGAAGTAATCTTTCACCTCTTACTAATTAACCTTGAATACGCTATGAGTCAGAGTTAGCATGTAAGACTGCAAGTAGGCACCATAATACAAAGCGCGAGCTAATTTTAAATTTAATCGGAATCTCAGTAAATTGAGGTGGTATCGTGTTCCAGTCAATCAAACAAGATATTGCTTTACGACGTCTAAATTTATCGAAGCAGTATAATATCTTGGACAATAATGGAGTCGGGAACAATACCTAGCGATTATAAAGTTCAGTGAAGCGCAGGTTATGGCGTTCGTATGAGACAAGCAGGGCGCGGCGCCGTCGGCCGCGGAGGCTAATGGCTCGGAGCCACTTGTGGCGACATCCACCTCATCAGGTACTTCCTTTACTTTTAACGAGTTCAGACCATGTTACAAGTCACCCAAAGAAATACTATTCACAAACATTAGCCCGAGGATTAACAGCAACACCCACCTTTTTAGTTGACAACTGATTTTAGTTATTACAGCCCTCGCACCCAGGGCAATAGAATCCGAAGGAAGTTCCAAAGTTTTTCATCTCTTAACTCACTGGACTTTGTAGCGCAATTGGTAGCACATTATTGTACTAAGGGAAGGTTGCGGGTACAAATCCCGTCGAAGCCGAATATTTTTTGGGATATTATTTGATCCACCAACGAGACCTCTAGGCTCTAGAACCAGTACTGCGAAAAAATAAATTAAATAAAAAACAAAGATATTAACATGAACGATTTCTTCCAAGCAACCCTTGTATGGATAGAAAACTTCAATTTAAGAAAGGCAAGTGTGTATACAACCTTAATACATTATAATACATAAATATTCTATAATAAGTAAAAATAGGTCTGTACCAACCGTACCGACCAACCTTGATCTGTGTTATGTTACAATATAGATAGATCAACGTTTTCTTCCAGGCAACCTTTGGATGGATAGAAAATTTACAATTTAAGAAAGGCAAGGGTGTTTACAACTTTAATACATAATAAGTAAAAATTGGTCTGTACCAACAGTACCAACCTTTATCTGTGTTATGTGACAATATACGTAGATCAACGTTTCAGTGCAGCAAATGACGACACTAGAGAAGACGATATAGTCGTTCGGTTTATTGTTTATTTTATTACCATTTCAAAGCTATACTTCGACCGAAACAGGACATCAATAATATTGTTAAATATAAATCTATAAATCATCATCATTATTCTGTCAATAAATGCAATAAAACATAATATTGTAACACTATATACACACAATGAGATACTATCAAAGTTATTTCGATCGGAGCAAGCCTGTAACCTGTTCAGCTAGTTATGTACCTACACATTGAACTGTTGTTGGAAACTAAACCATTTTCATTTTGTTTCGTAAGCTATTTCCCAAGTATGACTGAATCTAAAGGATTGTATTTGAATTAGACCAGAAATTTGAACTATTGAGTATTTCAAAGTTTCTCGTACCTCCGGTATGTCCACTATTTTCAAAGGCAGCGCATTTAAAACTTGTAATCTATTTGTTAAGTAATCCGGTACTGTCGCGACAAAGCGAGGGGAACCCTAGGTTGCTGTCACCTGCGCCGTGACTTCCCGGAGTTAACACAAATCGGCCTTCCTCTCCACATATCACGTCGCGACGTTTCGGCGACATCCCTCCTTCGTCCCAAAGAGGACGTCGACCCCGCAGCGACTTGCTCCCCTCACAATGCTCGGAATATCGGAACCACATGTTCTTGACCTTCCCCATATTTTTTCTAAGTTAAGAGTAATGTTCTCTTCCTATCCTGATCAGATGTCGAGATTGGGGAGGAGGAAAGGTAGGGTGAAGTAGAGCCCTGCCATATGAGGACAACGGTAACGGCTGAATTTATTTATAGGTAAGACAATGTTAATGAAGTTTGAATAGCTGATTTATCATATTTTTTCCAAAGTTCGTGCAGAGGTAGGCGCAATAACAAGCAAAACTTACAATCACGATTTTGTCACAACATGGTCTAGTTTTGGTTTAAAATATTGTATATATTGAGAAAAATTAAAAGATCCCCTGAATAACCGCAATTAGAGTTTCCAATTTGTTTAATCAAATGCATTTACAGTAAAAAGTGTACCTATCTACTTTTTTCTTTAACATTGCTTTGCAATGGAATCACCTACCACATAATTTTTGTTGATAAAGCTACAGCAAATTTTTTCATTCGTTTACTTGCTCAGTTCTATCATTTACTTGCTGTTGGATTGTTTTTACATAAATACTTCAACAACGAAACTAGATCATTCGAGTTACCATTGGGACTTTATGAGATACTTATGATATATAATCCTCGACCGTTTTCCCATTTATTTATTTATTTAGTATACAAAATCCACAGCCCTTAGAAACTAAGATTGACAAACTTATTTATAGATCCTATGGCCAATACAGGATTTACATTTTTTAAATTTATTTGGGGTCGGCCTTCCTTGTCCTCTTTCTCTATTGCGCACGGTTTTGTGCGGTTTCTTTGTCGAGCTGAGTTTCTTTTAGGTCTTTTTCGACCGTCGTCAACCAAGTGGAGGGTGGTTTTCCGCGTCCTTGTCTTGTTGTTGGCAAATTTAGGGCAAGCTTTACCATGTGATCCTCCGGGCGTCTCTGTATGTGCCCGTACCACCGAAGACATCTCTCTTTGACTTTGTCGGCTATCGGTGCGACCTTGAAGCTTCCTCTTAAGTAGTTATTTCGGATTTTGTCCAGAAGGTTACACCCCCTGACCAGCGTAACATGCGCATCTCTGTAGTGTGCAGTTTATTTAGGTGTTGTTTATTGGTTGCCCAACATTCGGACCCATAGAGAAGAGCTGGTCTAACTGCAGTTTTATACATCTTGCCTTTTATCTTTACTGGCATCCTTCTGTCGCACATTACGCCTGTGAGTTGTCTCCATTTCATCCAACCCGTAGTTGAGATGCTTATGATGAATTAAAATTAAGAACCAGCACACTCTACTGAAAAGCTAAATTTCTAAAAGCTGCCATTCGGCGAGTAAGGTTCTGGCCACATTTCGTCGATAAGTTTTCATCAAGTTTAACCCATTTTGGTGATTGCAAATATGTATTTGCGGGACTCGATGCATATTATTTTATTAGACTCGAGAGTAACATTTCATAGTTGTTTTTATTTATACTTTATATATATTTATTTAAACTACAATTTAATAATTTTGACGAGAGTACGTTGGTTTCAATTAAGTGACAACGACTCTATATTTTCTTAATTGAGAGTACCATACGTCTCAATTTCGATAAATTTCAGACCATTTCACGCTCTACATAGGCATTTTTATTGGATAATTACAATTACCTCCAACTATAAAACAATTATAAATATGTGGTGACGGCGACGGCACTTTAGCTCGTCATTCTGGCAACAAGCATAAATTGCGTTGTTATTGTTACCTACTTAAGTAATAACGCATTATAGTTTAATCACCATGTCAGTTCAGGGCGAAAACGATTTTCTTCTGATTCTATTAAATGACCTATAAAAATATGACATGCACTATCAGCTTTTATAAGTGAAGAAAATGATTTTCTTTCCTACCTGTCATGATATTTTTCAAACATCGAGTTACAACTCACCTGGATCTAGAGGATCTGCCTGGATAAAAATGTTTTGAATCCCAAGTAACAGTCAAAATAAGCATTTATAATGCCTGGGAGCCACTCGCATCCAAAACACTCGTGACTCCAAGCACGGGGAGCTCTACCGTATAGCAGACAAATCACTGTGCCACTCCTAATTAATGACATCCACGTTGTAAACATACACATTGTAGGTGCCCGACGTAAGTGCTCGAGCTATCCATTCGTTAAATTAGGTAACTCTTTGTAGAGCACATGAATTCTTAAGTAATAATTAGGTAGGTCTCTTAACTACATAGTGAATAAGGTAAGAACTTGTACTGGGCGGTGGAGGAGATACCCGTTCCTATGCCGTATTAGATTTCGAGAGCGAGAGATTTAATGTATTTTTTTCCCAACTTCGAAAAAGTAGAGATTTGTTATTATTAGTCTTAAGAAATTAAAATATGATAGACTAATTTATAATTTAGGGATATTAACATTAGGAAATGTTATATAATAATAATTTTGAGATGAGGAATATAAAGGGTTCAGATAATTCCTAGGGGTAGTTCGTTTATCTAAAGTCTTAAGCTGCTAAGAGAATCTGAGTTACTGCTACACAACATACCTCCTTAGCACTAACGAGACGAACATTGGCCACATTTAATCACTAATCGACATTCAATAAGTTAATAATTTCTGTATGTAGATTATTCGTATTCATCACTATTTGGTAGAGCTGCAGACAGACGAGGGTGGGTGTTACTTACTCTTCTAAAGTCTGGAACAGTTGGTGATGATAAAGAAGCCTAACCCAAGATCTTCACAAATGGAAATGTAGTTTTTGTCGAAAACTTATCTGGTTTATATTCACATTCGGTTTCGGTAGTACACATTCGGCGGAATGATAAAAAGGAAATCAACAAAAAACAAATCCATTATTTCCGTCTCAATTATCGGAATGCAATGACATTGTTTCCGGCATGTTACGTAAATAGATCAATCGAGTTCAAATATCGCACAGGCCATCTCATTTTCTAATCGAGCCACTTGCATAATTGTACCGATTTGCACAGTGGCCGCATCGGGCGCGGGCGGCCGCAGAACTTCTTGCTCAATCGCAATAATCGATGCTCCGCCGATGAATGGCGAATTATCGAATTGCCAATGCTCACCATTAGTCTACGGTGTCGTCGTCGCGTCGAACCATCAGAATATACTTTTCTATGATGATTGCCGAGGCAGTTGTTGTCAGCAAAATTTTGCCAAGATACCTTGGTAGATGTATACATAAGTGACAGTAATCACAATTACAATTACGTCAAGCAATTCTTACCTACTCGTTTGTTTCCTTAGATTTTATCATAAAAGTCGTTGCATCTAAACTTTGATTGAAATAGTTCTAAAACTACTATTGTACTAATATGTAAGGCCTACAGAAAATAAATTGTTTTATTTATTATTTATTACTGAATACGGGGACCGATTCACAACCCACACAAAAACAAAAATCACACAATCTAATACTGATTGATAGTATTTGTTGAAGTTAATGTTGTTCCTTAGGTAACAAAGATAGGCTGTGATGAGTGGACACGAGCTCATAAAAGTAAGTAAAATTTTTACAGGGCCTAATAAGACGTTCCGAACAAGAAATGAGATGAATTGCGGTCCCAAAATTCGTTTACAAATATGCAACGACGCCAACGCCAGTAAACTATGTAAGTTTGAAGTAAACCGCAAATTGAGGGTTAATTGTACCTACCATCAGGACGGTAAACAACAAGTTTAACTCATATAAAGAAGCTATTCGGTTACTTTCTGAGTGACATGGCACATATTTTTATAATTAGGTTACGGATCGCATATAAGTCTGTTTTGTTTCTCTGGGAGGAATAGATATGGTTGGTATATGTTGAAACCTCTGCCACAAATACACGCCTTTACATGACTGTCCGATATTTTAAGATACCTACTAGATATTGTAAGTCTGAAGCTTCAGTAGGTACCTATTTTACTACATTGACGCCCTGGGCCCTAATTCCATTAAATTAATCGCTTCGCCATACCAATGGTATCATCTCAAAATAACATATTTTGGCATTTTTCCGTGAAAGGACGAGTCAAAAGTGTCGCGATTGAAACCATTTTACTAATCTCTCCGTGCAAATAACACTGCACGCACTACTACCTAGACACTCTAGAGTTTTTTTCATCTATGGACAATTCTTTGACTATACCATTGTCATAGAACGTCGTAACATAATCATCCACTTGACGCTGATAACTATAAAAGCCTAAAGCTAATTGGAGCAATACCTCAGGGGGTTAATTAATATATGAAAGTACGACTTTAAGAATGCCTACCAGAAACAGGTATCAGTTTCTTCAATTTGCCAATTGAAAACTACTTTCGATAAATCGATCGCAGTAACCATTTGATATCCATAGATAGATTACTAATTGAGACACTGCTGCAATCAGTGCTCCGTGTTTATGACCAGCATGCAGCCAGCTATCAAATAAATTCCGTACATGCAGGAGATACTGCCTCGCGTGTATCGATTATAGGGACGCTTATTTTGGTATCTCAGCATCTTCCAGTCATAATGTAACATTATACTTACATAGAGATCAGAGTCGCCGGTAGTCTTGGAAAGTGTGTATGAAATAAAATAACATGGAGGCTGTGTTGTATGTGTCCGAGACTTACGCGGCATCCGCAGTGAGTACAGTGCGCGCGGGTAGTAAGTTATTAGGGTTGGTTCTGCGATTGCGTGAATGCGTCCAGTTCAGGGTCGCTTGTGAAGCCGCGCTGGGTGGGCGCCTGTCGCGCGCCGCATGCTCCACATTGCACGCCGCAGGTACACACCACACACCACGACCATACCATACTACCTATAACAACCATACATACCAAACAATACAGATATAACATAATAATCTCTCACACACAATGCATTTTGCGCAATTTGCTACGCTTTCTTGTGTCTGTTTGGTTAAAAGATTACAGCTTATGATCACGAATCCTTTTCGTTTTTTTTTTTATGGCGATGCTTAGTATTGGTTAAAAAGGTAGAACATTCTAACATACTAGAGTTGTATCGTATGGTAAATCACAGCAGTATTAGGTTACAAGGTACCTTAACTACTTCGTTTTATGAATCAGCTAGCGACAACGACCATGTCGACAATATAGTTTAAGGAATAGCTAAGTAGCAAAGATAAAACAATTGTGAATTTACTATCGTGCCAACATGGCGTTTTGTCTGCGAAATAAACTAGACAAAGATAATTTCAGTTGTCTCTATAGGCAACCGGTACTATGAGTCAGCCATGATTATTTAATTCAATGCTCCTAAACGTGTCGTGGATTGTGGCGCATGCCCGCAGTCACAACACAACAACTTTGATTCATTTATGCATGCACCTTTATGTAGGTAGATACTTATATATACCGAGTTTATTACATCATTCTTATTCAAACAACATGCAGATTCTAGCTGAACTTTAACGATAAGGAAGGTTAGGCTATTCCATCTTTTCAAGGCAAATAAAAGAAGAGACCACGCGTCACCTAAACTAATAGATAATCGCGGGGGCATGTACCTGTTGCGTTGTTCGCTCCTTTCATGGAATAGGTATTCTTGTTATAGAAAGCACACGACACAAAGCGAGTTTATCTAGACGCATTATGAGGAGCATCTCCGCTCCCAGATCGCGCGATAATGCTCGTCGTCGAGTCACAAAAGTGGTCCGAGGTGCACCGCGGCACCGTCTCACGATACGTACCTATAGAGCGCGCAGCGCGGGCGGCGCGGCAGCGCGGCGGCTCGGCGGCGCTGGTGCCTCGATGTAAGGTGATCTCGTGCCGCGTTGACCTTTGTGCACCGCGCTCCAGGCAGGCAAACGTCTTTGTGTCGCGGGCTGGCGGCTCACTTGTCAGCCTCATCACAACGAGGAACTTTGTTGTCTTTCTCCAAAAGAAAGTGGGTAGAGATATCGATTTATAGCATTGTTCAACCTTCAAGATAATTCAATATAGGTAGTGCTGCTGTCTATCGCCCGCCATTTTTGTTTAACATTTGAATAGGACTTATTATGCTCGCTGTTTGGAGATCTGAATAGCAAGCAGGTGTGTCTTTAGGTTTACGGTCGGTGATCTCAGCCCAAGGTGATTCAGTTTGAATAAGTACTTCAAAGGATTGTTTATAGACTTCTCAAAGCCTGTCAACAATAATATGATCGGATCCACCACAGCCACTTACTAGCAACTTATTGATGTCTGACAGCATATTGATGAAAGGTATATAAAGAAACTATCATTAGCAGTATTATTTGAAATAAAGAAGCAGCTCTCCGCCAGCAAACTTGTAAATCTGAATAAATCAAATTAACACCATTGTACGATAGGAAACACATTGGTGACTGCTTTTAAAAGAAGTTAGTGGGCTATTGTGAAATAAATAAAACCATAAAATGCCATAGGAGATTATCATTTATAGTTCGGTCACCCGTTTCAAATGGGCGACTGAAGACGTGTCACAGACAGACATGTCGAATGCATAGCTGCGGCGGCGGAGAGTACGTAGTAACGGAGGTACCCAATGCGGCTTTGTTCAGAGTTCTTTGCCACATTTCGTGGACACCCATCTGAATAAGGGCTTATTACATATCATTCACGTCCCAACATTTGAATATAGATTTATTTGTATGGCATTCTGTAATCATAATTATCATAACAATGATACAGGTACGCTCCTATTAAGTATCTAGTCAGTATTTCCCACAAGCTAGGATTTAAATACATTTGTGATGTAGCAAAATGTATGGTAGGCAGAACATTTTACCCTTCCAGATTTCTTCTGCAAACCTTCAAATTAGTACCGAGTAATAACGTTATTTGTCATAAGAATAGATTTAATCGACCTCTTCATAAACACCAACACCAGTGATAGAGCTATTCGCGTTTGTTTCCAATAATTAATAGGATAATAAAACTCTTAATGCTTAACGCAGATGACGAGACTCGAGAGCCATCGGCCACGGGCGAGGTGTGCCCGACAGATGCGCCAATTTAGCTCGTGTCACCTCAGCCGACCTTCCTGTTATGAATGCAAACATAGGACAGAGTATTCGGGGCGAACATGCGGGTGTAACGTCGTGCAGAGCCGATGATACTTCTTCCACTAGTGGACAAAAAAAATTAATTGAAGAGAAAATGAATAACATCTTAATTCTTATTTGATAATTTATTGCTATATTTATAGCTTTTTGTAGTATAACATTTGACATGTCTAAGTGCTTATTTTGTAAGCCTAAAAAAAATAAAGTTAGTGAAATCTGAAATCTGGCAATACTGTGCAACAAGACTTTTTGGATGCATAACTTTCATAATCTCAAAAAGAATGTAAGAATACAATACTACTTAGTAAGTGATGCTGAAAAGATATGTATATTAATGTCATCTAGGTGCATACTTAAAAGGTACGAAAATAAAACTAAAAAGGCCTCTAATAAATGACGAACGATATGGCGCAGCGGGGGAAGATCTGCCTGCGACGCAGAAGGTTGTGGGTTCGATTTCTGCCTTGGGACAAATATTTCTACGATCTGCAAATATTTGTACCGGGTGTTCTGGGTATTTCCCATGTATAATAAAAATATCTATCTATGTATGTAATAATTGTATTAAGTATGTTTATCAGTCATCTAGTACCCATAACAAACTGCTTAGCTTGGGGCTAGATGATGCTGCATGAATTGTCTAGCATTATTAATTATTTATTTATAAAACATAAGAACTTATAAATCGTTTTTATACATTGGTTCATTAAATACAATTTCTATAATATTCCTTCTCTTCTGGCAACCTTTCACGATTACGACGGTCACTAATAAAATAAAGCTCCGTGTGTTTTCAACTTTACTATTAACTACATCAGCGTAGCAAACGGTCAGCTGGCATATTTTTTTCTTTATCTGGATCTGCTGGCCTTTTATTTGTCTGCTGACCCATATGTCTCCGACTCCTAATGAATTTTATAGCACCGTTTATTTTTTTCAACAAACCTGCTCCATGGTCTTCCTGCGAATGCTGCAACCGGCATGCGTCGTCGTGCGTAAGAAGAATGTACATAAAAATAATAAAAAGCCATATACCATACTTTGCTTCCTACTGTCCATTTTCAATAGGTATTTCAAAAAGAAAAAAAGGTAAGTAGTTTTTGTATTTCCCTGTTTTACCACTGTACTAATACAGTGGTAAAACAGGGAAATACAAAAACCATGCAAGTACGCGAATGCCTGGAAGTAAAAACCAACAGTTTTGTACAAAGTAGCCATATAGTATGCGCGTTTTTAAACACAATACCTGCGAAGGCACAGGCCACAAAGTATTCCATGAATGTGTAATCAGAGAGTTTATTGATCGCGGCGAGATTAACACCACTCCGCATTGTCTGTCTTGGCACGTCTTAAATTTTCCCTTTTTGTGCCAATAACTTAAGGAATTCACGAATTAATTTTTTTCTTCGCCTTCATGAATGTCATCATTTATCACACTGGAAGGAATTATTTCTTCTTTTGATTTCTCGCAACCGCTTTTCAATTAAGTATTGTAAATTGTAATGTTTTACGAGAGTCTGGTGCACCTTAAATAGAATACTTTATGTTGACGTCATCCGTGACCTCGCCTACGCGACGAGGAAGTTCAGATCCTGCAAGGATGTCAGGATGTTTCGGAGTGCATAATTTAATGTCCGTAATAAATATTAAGATATTCTGTTACAGGAACTGTAGGGTAATTGTGTCAAGGAAATTCTTTATATGAGTGACTATTGTGCATTTGTAGCAGCAGAGGGTGTCCTAGAGTCGCAAGCGCATCCTGTGACGCACGTGCCGTACACGCGGCAGGAAGTGCTCTACCAACGGCCCACTTATCGCGACCTTCGCCGATATATCGACAATATTCAAATACAACAAAAAAGTACTTACAGCTACTAAATGATATAAATAAATAAATTATGCTGGACAATCCCCACAGCATCATTTAGCCCAAAGCTAAGCAGAGCTTGTGTTATATACTTGTGATATACTTAATACATTATTTTACATATAAATATGTTTTATTATACATAGAAAATACCCAGAACACCCGAGAAAAGAATTGCAGATCATAAAAACCAGGGAATCGACACCGCAATCTCCTGCGTCACAGGCGGATCTTGGCCCGCTGCCGCGCCACATCAGTCGTGAAAATGAAATCAAGTAAGAAGCCAAAAAGAAACCCCTAGACTGTCTGTGAACTAAGCAGGCGCTAGAGCGTAGCTAGACGGCCAATGTCATTGTCAAGACTTGCTACTGAAAACCGTAACAACGATAAACCATTTCAACCACGATTAAGTCTACTTACGATATGCACGTTTTCCTTGTTCTGATTGCGATAGATTCTGTGATTGGCGGATTGAATTCTCGATAATTTGGCGTGTTTTAAAAAACGATAAAACGAATTGAAATTTCTGAACCTTGCTCTTGTTTACTCTCGCTGCTATGGAAACTTTTTGATACCAGTCATTGTGATAATTTGATTGTTTTCAAAAACCTAATGATCGTTATCGAATCTCTTACTTTTACACTGTTTTTATGTTTTGCGGGATAAATACTAATCACCTGGGGATAAAATTGTATGGGCGCAACTCGCGATGATTTTCAATACAGTAGTGAAATAATTTTCAAAATCGGTGCATAATTGGCGGGTAACACACATACAAAAAAAAGCATACAGCCGAATTAAGAACCTCCTCCTTGAAGTTGGTTGAAAAATAAGAATCTCATAAAACGTCTGGGTATTTTTCAGTTGTTTATATTTGCACGTGTCAAACAAAATGCTGTCACTATCAATTTCTATAACCTTGATTTCCGAGAGTTCTGCAGTAAATATTTGTGTACCTTACGTAACGCAAACTATCGTTGGTGATGTTTATCACGATCTTATTTGCATTGGTTCTGTTGACAGTAACTTAGGCATCGTGATAAATGGACAGGTTCGGTCTTATCTCACGTCGCGGACATCCGTGGTCTTCTAGATCTACGTACCTATAGCGAGGACAGGACGTGCTTTATCCGACTAACATACATTTACTATCACACGCACCCTATATCCTGATGGCTGATTGTGATCTTTATTCGGATAACCACGTAACAAAATGATTGTAGTGACTTGTAACTTGTCTCCTCCTAGCCGAATCCTCGGCCACGGCGCGGCGGCCAGTCGCAACGGAAACTAGCCATGTGCGAAAGACATTATAGTACCCAAGTGTATGCGCATACATTGTGAGAGTGAGGGAATAGAGAGTACACCTGGCACTCTTTATTCCCTCACTCTCACAATCCGATGGGACGGCAGACCGACACGACCGGGGAGAGGTCAGATGCAGGACCAACGGCTTAGCGTGCTTTCAAATGCACGGGGATTACCTCTGCTAAACTTATGGTTTGCTACATAAAATTGAGATTTATATATAATTGACAGCAAAAAATGTAAGAATTTATAACAATAAGTGTTTGTTCATGCAAGTTTAGAATATTTGTATGCAATGGCAACTATTGATAGAGCAGACGGAGCAGAATAATCAAAAAATGGAATCTGTGTTAGACGATAACAACACGATATTCATGGATGATTATGCAAACGAAATGATGAAAAGTGTTTTACCCACTTAAAGTTCAACAGTAGGCGCGTTGAAGATACAAGTAGAGTAGGTAGAGTTACCTATTATTCTTGTCTTACAAGTTTATACTTGACTTCCGAAAAAGAAATAAATAAGCAAGCTTATAATGCGTTTTGTCACGTTTTACAGGTAACAAACACTACGATTGTTTCTCTTATACCAGAACAGAAACCATGAACAATAACCTGTTCGAGGGAGCGGTGCAGCGATGGATTTTTTTCAAAGCCTTCTTTATTCGCATTCAAAAAGCCTAATGGAATTTTACATTGCGTCGGTGTACACCGGCGAAGAATGTGGATAAAATCAACAACGCACTAAATCACACGTACCTGATTATTCAATAGTGATGTAAAAATCAGTGGTAGATACAAAATATTTTATCAGCGCTTTTCGAAGAAAATGCAGTTCTTCAAGCTAAAGAATTTGGGTATGCTATAAGTTGAATATTTTCGCAAGTGGCCTGTGGGTTGATGGTATTGTTGCTTTGATACCTCGAATGTGAGTCGTTTTAGAAGACACGGGTATAAATCTGAGGCGGGAAGTGGTGGAGCTGTGTGTTCACGCCTACGGACTCGCCGAGGAGCGCGAGGCGCAGTACGCGGTACACGTTCAGGGATCTGCACGTTCTTAGCATATCTGAATCTGTCTACACGCAGCGGCACTCCACCACTGCCAGATATGGACAAAAATTGAAACACGGAACGCACATATCTGAGTGGGCCTCTACCTACACACATAAAGCGTTTCGTTCGTGCTTTCTTTATGTCCCGCCCCTGTATGGTAAACGAAATAAAATCTTGTCCACGATCTGAATTCCTTGCCGGTAGGTAACTATCAAAACTTTCAATTCTGTTATCAGCTTCTTGATCTTTCGGCAAACAATAAGGTGACCGATATTTCCACGATGTCCTCTGTAATGTGATTCCTTTTAATATGGTGAATATGATTATGGTTCTTCCTCATTTTAATAATCTTTAAGAATATTAGAATGAAGAAATATTTAGTAACAATTCTTCTTTCTTCATTTCTTCTTCTTTCTTTATTTCTTCATTCTAATATTGTGCAATGGATTTCCGCAAAGTAACGCCTGAATCTATTATTTATAATCTTTAAGGTAAAATATTCAAACAGTGTGATGATTTCAGGCAGGTAGAGTCAGTGGTTCGTAATCTGGTGATTGCCAAATCGGAGCAAATTCCAAGAAGTTACCAATTCGGTCAATTCAAGTTCACATGAGCAAGTACAATGTGTGTTTTTGCGCATCTCCTTACCTGCGTCGAGAGGTCCCACGGCCTCGGCCGGCGGCGCCTTAACAGGTGCGCACCTGAACGTATACGAGCTTTTTCATTACAGACATACGAACAAACAAAACGACTCTTGTTCAGAATGATGGCCCGATTCATTCATCCTGCGACGTGGAATGCCTTTATGTTTGTTGATCGAACTCGATCTCATTTTATTGTCTCGCTCTGTATTGCATGCCTGGTGGTTAAATCTCACCAGTTGTGTCCCATATTCATAATTTGAGTATTTATGCTGAGTTAAGAACAACTCGTTATTAAATATATTTTTATGGCATCTGGTATGTAGGTTTTCCAACCTCCAGTCAATCTCTATTTTAATCTAACATGTATTCTTAGTTTTTAGTGCAAAAATTTTTAAATGATCTTTCTTTACGGTAAGTTTACATAATCAAGCAATAAGGAAGAGTCAGCAGATTGTATTCGCATGTGATTTTTTTGGTGCGTTGCATATTATTCAATTATTTCCAATTTTGCATTTCTTGTATGGGTTTATGAGATGTGACTTGAATTGTGAATATGAATATATTATATCTGCTTAGTTTGGGGCTAGATGACGCTGTGTGAAGTTGTCCAGCATTATTTTACTAAACTAGCTCTTACCCTCGGCTTCGCACGCTGTTTTCCAGGATAAAAGTAGGTATTTCATGTCCGTCCCCGGGATACCTACCGTCTACCTCCCTGTCAATTAAGATGAGTTCAGGCGTTAGGCCTGAAAACAGACAGAACTACACGTCTCGTCACTCTTTAATAGCGCTCGGCGAAAGTGGAGGGGGGTTCTGCGCAGGTGTAAAACGGTGTAAAAATCTAAAAATCGACTTCTGGGCATCAAGGTCATCGCTATTAAACCGTGATGCGACCTATACTTTCGCTTCTATAATATTAGTATGGATATGTTCAAATAAAAATGTTCGACCATAGTGCATTGCATCAAACGACAAATGTACCTAAAATGACTAACCTTGAGTAATTCGGACGAGATAGGAAATGTTGACTCTACATTATTTACATTTTGGCTATAATATCTGTAGAATATCATAAACAAATATACCAACAAGTCGCACTGTTAGCTTTATACCATGTTATCGATGAATTTGTTCTTGATTTACAGTGCCCATAAAAGATATGTAACCGTAACCTTGATCTAAACACATCTTGATATTGGAAATGTAGGCAAATAAAGGTGGGTTGGAGTAGGCTTATTCCACGAATATTGTATTTGAGTAAGAAATCATCATCCTTAGGGCGGATATTACGTCGGCTCACATGGTTAATTTTCCCATCGGTCAATTCTCACGTAATGCTTGAAAGACTTTCTCACTGTTTGCTCGGATGCACACTCAATTGAGTACCTGCGTCAGCTGATTTCGAACAATTGTATAGAATCTCATTTCAATGATGCACAAAAAATAGAACCTCGAATATTCATAAACTTTACCTGACACATCTCATTGCGTAAACTTTCACAGCTGATTTTGCAAAACACTTTTTTTACACTGAAGGGTTCTCTCCATAGACTATGGAATAGCGATGTTAATAATATCTCCAAGTTCTCTAGAGAAATATTTCTCTACTGCATCTGCACTACACATGATATTCCATAATATTACCTAATACTGCTTAATATTGCATGCAATATTTATTTACTGTATCTGCACTGACCATAAAATAGAATAGAAAAATCATTTATTGCCTTAAAAACACTAATTACAATCAGATTTACTTTAGGGACATAAAATAAAAACTAACACAAAAGGATCTTTTGCTACATGCATTTTATTAGGATGCATGTAGCGCTGTTTTTCAATTTACTCCTCTAGGGTCACCGAGAGGTTTAGATGAAACGAGAAACAGTAAAAACAGTAAATAAAATTAAAAGGCAACAGATCAACAATCAGATTAACTATGATTAGATATTTGCATTTACAGTCAACATAAAATGTACCTAAAAAAATATACATAGTAAAAAATAACGTCGGCATTACTTGGCATGCTTCATGGTAGAGTTTAGTACGGACTGATTTAAGCTTCCAATTAAGGTGGTGTGTAGGTTGATTTAGGCGCATATTGTGGTGTCTGATTGCGCACAGGCAGTCTCGGTGGTCGGAACGCTATCGATGTCGGCTGATCGCGTCGTTTTAATTACTTTCATTAGGGCAATTGTCCTGCTCGGGCAGGCTAGTCAGGCTGATCAGTCTGTTTGCCGCCGCGCGCCGAGTCAAGGTGCTTTCATTGTTATAATTACAATAGGTATGTATAGTCTTTTTCACGTAGGAAGCGTTCCCTGACAGATGGACTGCGTTTCATTTCAATTGACTAGGATTGGGTCAAAAAAATCTTTCGAAATTCAAATAATTTTTATTTTCATTTCAACGTATTGATTAACTTATAGAATTACAGTACGCTACTCAAATTATCAAAAACTAAATTATAATTAGCCTCCACACGTAATAAAAAACAGAAAACATTTTCGTAATAAAATCAGACATAATTAATTAGTTTTGCATAGAACGAAACGTAATAATGATGGCCAAAATAAAAATGAATAACGCAAATCGAACAATCGATTATCCCAAATCATAATTTTACTGTAAACATTAAACTTGTTTTAATTATTCTATTTCTACATAATTATTATGAGGTTTTAAATCGACCTAAATTCATTGATTTTACTTTGATAAAATCAATTCAAATCAATAAAAAATTATTTACGAAATATCGATTTTTTATAAGTCGATCAAGTCACAAAAAAACGAATTCAATTATTTAGTTTAGGTACAACTTAAGTCATTTCTATAAATTGTCAAGCCGAAGCGTAACGGAACGCTTCCTACGTGAAAAATACTATGGATGAAACATATATGGAAAAAAGCTACCTATAGGTAGACATTATATATTCTGACTTTTCAGCCGTTTCACAATTCAGATTTTTCGTTTAAAGTGGCTTTGGAATAATCTACAAAAGTTTGACGACTGATGTGGCGCGACGGGCGAAGGTCCACCTGCGACGCAGGAGGTTGCGGGTTCGAGTCCCGCCTTCGGAAAAATGTTTGTACGATTTTTAATTATTTATTGCGGGTGTTCTGAGTATTTTCTAAGTATCCTATATTAAATAGTACTAGCTCGTAAGCTAGTACCATTACATAGATAGATAAACCGATAACCGTTGGGGAGTAAAGGTTCTCGAGTGGCGACCGCGATGCAATGCGAAACGGAGTGTGGGAAGACCTCGATGGACCGACGACATCGTAGCGGTCGCAGGGAGTCGTTGGATGGAGGCGGCTCAGGACCGCTATTCGTGGCGTCGTTTGGGGAGGCCTATTTTCAGCAGTGGACGTGTACGGGCTGATGATGATGAATGGTATTATATGTATATCAGCCATCAAGTACCCATAACACAAGCTCTCCTTAGTTTCTCTATCTAGATGATGCCGTGTGAATTGTTGAGCACTATTATTTATTTAAAAAATAAATTGTATCCATAATTCGTTGTAGGAATAGAATTAATACCTATTTGCGAGGGCAAAGACAATCTCATCGTGAGATCACACTATGATTTCGCGGTACTTCCTATTTCCTACTAATATTATAAATGTCAAAGTTTGTAAGGATGGATGTATGGATATTTGTTACTCTTTCACGCAAAAACTACTGAACCGATTAGCCTGAAATTTGGTATAGGTTACAGTTTGGGACCTGGAATAACATATAAGCAAAATTTATCCCTATAAAACGCGGGCGAAGGCGCGGGCAGCGGCTAGTCAATTCATATACCTACTAGGGAGTAGTTCGGGGCGAAGCTTAAATAGACTTTATTAATTTGCAATACTGTGGCCATGAAATAATATAGACTGGTTGGATGGAAACCAAGAAACAATATACCATTATTTCCCAGTAGGCCATTAACATATCATTTGGCGCTTGTGGCCGCAGGCAGCGACGGCGCGCCTGCACCACGTGGCCCATTCCCCTTATCAGTTGCTTGATAATAAAATAGCAGACTTAGTTTGTAGCAGTAAAATTTTAATGCAATGTAGGTCAAGAGCGTTTTGCGCTTTGAGAGTTCTGCACCTGCTTGAATTCATTTCAAAATACTAACACGTTTCTGAGTCAGTGCATAAGCTGGGTTTGAAACAGGGGGAACGATTTAGACATAAATAATTAGACAGCAATGGAAAGAGTCAAATTGTGGGTACACTACACGCTCACATTTAATAGTTCGGTAGTTTATGTCTATCAGTGGCGGGGGCGACGTGTTTTCTGGATAAAAATAAGTAGTTACCAACAAACTTGACAATTTCATTAGGGTCCTGGACCAGCTAGTTTATGGCTTATCGCACGATGGTCTTGTTATGCCACACGACGGTATTTTAGCGAGCTTCGAGAACAGGGTCGTATTTTTTACAGTTATCGAGTTATAAAACTTTTGCAAAAACAGACGTTCAATTGAAAATTTGTAAAACTTCCGGTACCTAACTAACGCTCTCATAACCGAAAACTTACTCTTTGATCTTCATCTCCACACAGCGATATTATGACGGCATTAATTACCACAATGTCGCCATGTCTTACTCGCCTGTAGTAGGTACGTAGGGATCTTTTAATACAACATAAAATTACCCTTTTAATAAATGTTAAAGCTATAGATTTTTAATTATTTCCTAGAGGAAATAATCATCTACACTATCGTAGACAATAGAGTAGATGATGTCATCTAACATTATTTCAATACAACTGTCGCGTCATTGTGGTACAGAAGCGCTAGGGTCGAGGGCTGAGGTGAGAGGGGAGAGTAGAACCGGTATCGTAATTTCGACGCTCCGCCCGACGCTCCAGTGGCGCAATTGGTTAGCGCACGGTACTTATAAGACAGTGTTCGTGAGCAATGCCGGGGTTGTGAGTTCGAGCCTCACCTGGAGCATATTTTTGACACCATAGTTTGATGATTAGATTTAGTGGCACAAGCCAGCATAACTAAACTTGCGTAATTTGGTACCAGAAACAATAAGTAACGTTTCATATTTAATTAGTTTATCTTTCCTAATTCTATGTTTAATGACGAAAAAACCTCTTAATTTAGATGTTCATTCTTTTGTTCCGACGACGATAGATATAAAAACAACAAGGTCACTAACGACTTGCTTTCGCTCTTAACCTCAAGTCTGTAGTCAAACAATTAAATCAGATTCAGGAACAAAGATTAAAACGGTAGCTAATAACTTTCCTGGAGTTCATAAGACTAGAATACCGACAATTGGCGAGCATTGCGCGCTACTTGACCTCCTGTTCCTGACCCTCAGGCACCTCCCCGCCCCCATCCCTCCTAGGAGCCTCCACTCCTACCTACCGACTGCCAGCTATTTGTTAAACTTGTGCCCTGATCTGATTACCAAGAGGACCGCACGTAAAGCCTAGAGCTACTTTCGCAAAAACTCTTTTCATAACAAAAACTACTTGTTTCGTTTACAAAAACTTGCAGGTTTTGTGAATTCCTGTCTTTTTCTGTCACGATTCCTTTTTAGAGTTTACATAATAAAAATCGACCCGACCCGACCGACATACCGACCTCGGTTCGTGAGGAATGTAAATCGATGACCGTGCGCGAACAACCCCCACTTGGCCATTTCTATTGGAAATCCTTTCAATTTTTTTCACTACTGTACGAGAAAATATTCGTGCATACGTTGGCTGGTCGGTGTCATACGTGCGTGACCGATGAGTGAGAGTGTTGTGGATGCTCCATTCAATGCCTATTCACATCACACTGAATCGTAGAAAGATTCCAACGATAATTAATTGTTAATTGAAATAAAATTAGACGAGATAGCATTTAATTGAAAATGTTACTTTAGTTAAGAGATAAGGGCCAACGGAAGTCAAGATAGGAAAGTAATAGTAGGTAGCTACATACAATTGCCATACAATTGATTCGATCTATTATGCGTATATTTTGATTTCAAATTGACATACAGATCGAAAGCAAACATGAACAAAGATAGAAAGGCAATAAAGATAAGACTCTACGGGGATATCATTATGATCAGCAATAATGTAGTCTACCGAAGCCATAAAGATATGTATACCTACTACCTATACTTTGGGCACATATCTTTCTGCAAATGTCTACAAATAATCTCATGGGTGAAGATTTATATCAAAAGGATGATATATTTACTTGATGATATACTACTTATGATATATTTGAATTAAAGAAACTATGGACAATAATACGTATGCTTGCAATCATGTAGAAAAAAAAGCTTTGACTTGAATTCGCAACAGGTTAACTACATCCTAAATTGTCCCTATAATTTTTCCTCGATGAATCGATCGTTGTAGAAGCAACTAAGCGTTGTGCAAGAGTTTATGCTGAATTAAAATTCCATTGTTGCCAGTACAGAATCCAGTTGGAGAGATTATCTTGGGACAACTGTGTTTAGCATTGATTTGGGAGCACCGTTGATCACGAAGTGGTCTGCTTTCGTCACCGACAGCAGTAGTCGATCAATTTATAAACAACAGAATAACGGGACCTTCTAATTCACGTGACGATTACATGTATCATTGTAGATAGGTACCCATTATTGCTGCCATTGTTAATTAAATATAACTGGGTAGGTACTACAGTTATATGTATGTACGTACGGGCATATTACACACAATAAAATACAGATATATCATTGTTAATGTCACGGCTCTATTTTAATTAGTTTTGTCGCGTTCGTTTCTTTTTCCTCTGATATACTAATAAATAAGGCCAATGTACATTAGCCTTATCAGTATATCAGAGGAAAAACCTGCTAACTAGAGGCCTACGAGATTTAAAATTTCAATTACTTTATTTGTTTACCTTACAAAATAAGCACTTAGACAAGTAATTTTTTTACTATAAACTGTTATATGTAAATATAGTAATTGATTAGGTAACGTTGGTAATTAAGTAGGTGCATATTATTATAACACTTGTTTATCACTATTTAATATACAGCATTCATTGAATAAGCGTAATTAAAATAAAAAATAGAGATCCAATCATAGTTCTTAGCTCTTTTCATTTATAATAAAACACCGTCAGTGAATATTTATTTAATTAAATGATTAATGAACTTGTGGCATCTGTCTGTCAGCATCAGACGTAGTACATACCAGGAATATTTTAATTCATGGTCTAAATAACGTTGCCGCTTAACTGTTTATACTTTTCATTTCGGCACAGTTTGTGGCTGTCACAATAGAACACCGCGGAGGAAGGCGCGCGAGCGCTGATTGTATCTGTCAAACTGGGACCTGTCAAACGGGAGCGCGTGCTTGTGACGAACAAATGTCTCGCCTCCGTTTGTCAATAACTACTCTATGAAGCCGAAATATTCCAAACTGTTCTACATGCTGCCGCAGCCAGCTTCCTCCCACTGTCAGAGGCGACAGCAAATCATCTGTCCATCGTCACAAATCACAATGCTTCAACAAGCTTTCTAATTCAATTCAGATTTGCATAAATATTTAGGTAATTATTTGCATCTGGATTCATTTTCAAATACAATGATTGACAATTGTTGTGTATTATTCGTGCATGTCAGATTACCCTTTTAAAATTGAACAAAAACATAGAAAGTTGTTCTTCCGAGTGGGTGGGTGTGGGGTGCTATGCTGCGAAGCCGCCTCTTCGATTGTCACTTTCTTGTCAACGGATTGAGATTTAAATAGAGGCTCCAGCAATTCCTCTCTACTTCAAAACGTTATGCACTAAAATTCAAATAAGTGATTGCTTACTTTAACCGCCTTCGAAAAAAGGAGGACGTTCTATGTTTAGATGTGTGTGTGCAAGTTTTTTTTGTATGCTCGTTGATTCTCCGTCGATTGTGGATCGATTTGGATGATTCTTTTGCTATTGATAGTACCTAGTAGTAATATAGTGTATAGAGAAGATCTGATCCCGAGATTGGGGATAAAAAAATATTTACGAGCAATTAGTATCTGTCCTGCAAACTTAAAAACCGGCCATGTGCGAGTCGACTCGCTACGGAGGTTTCCGTACCATCGTACATAACTATTTCGCAAAAGGAACCCTCAAAACGGATTTTTTAAACTCGAACAGAAGCCAAAGGCTTTTCATAATGCGGTCACCCATCCAAGTACTAACCGCGGCCGACGTTGCTCAACTTCGGTGATCGGTACTCAACTTGGTATGGATATTTTATTTTATTTTAATTTACATGGAAAACAAACAGCGTGTAATTAATAAATGTGTAGAAACAATGGTTTAACTAAAGCTTAACAGTTTTCACTTGTAGAAGTTAAATATGCTTAAACTAAAAAAATACATATTCTAAGGAGGTTGATACAAGTTATTAAATAGGTAAGTAAACTCAGTTTAAAGTGATTTGCCCTTTTATATTGGACCCCTTAATTATTAAATTTATTTTATTGCTATAAAATAGGTATTTTTTTTTTCATATTTTATATCTTTTACGGTTTAAGAGATACCTACAGCCCGCTGCTGACAGTCGGACGGACGGACAGACAGCGCATGGTTTGTAATAGGGTTCCATTTTTACCCTTTGGGTACGAAACTCTAAAACCAATTTAAAATAAAGGGATTGATTATGTAATGTTACTACGTTTTTTCCCAAAATATTTAAATTATACTCATACTCTATGTATATTAACACTAAATAATATGATACATTCAAGTAAAGTTTTCAAACAACTAAATCAAACACCGAGATCTTCGAGCAGAAATGCATTTCGAATCGCTGATAAAGAAGATTTCTCCTAAACTAATTAATCGAGTTACGAGTACCATTCTTGCAAAGCAAGTAATTCTCAACTCTGACAAAGAATCGATCGTAAATATTAATCAAGAGAGTAATAAAACTCACAATGTGGATTCATATCCACTCAGAGGTCTCAACGACATTACATACCAAGAGACTGACCCACAAACAGACATACATTCATAAATTATTTTTATGAGGAACTACGTACCTGACAATAATACAATGACGGTAGGTGCGAAAGCTTTAATGGTTACAAATGAACATTCAGAAACATGGCCGGAGAGATTAGGGGAACAGAAGCTCTCGACATTTACAAAACCGTGTGTGGGTTGTCTATTGCCAGTTATTGATCCAGACCTCTGATACCTGGCTATATAAAATTAATTATAGTTGTTTGAATTTGACTTTAGGCTATTTGCACATTTGATTTACAAGGATCTATTATGCAATGCACATTAGTTTTGTAACATATTGTGGAAGGAACATTTGTACACTAAAATTCATTTCCTTATAATATATTAAAGTCATATCTGACAAGTATTCCCATACTGTACAACCGAGTAAAAAGTAATAACCTAGATTTAGTTATTTTCGTTTTTATTTCTTTGTTGTAATTGTACGATGTCTGTAATTTTGTTTTCTTTGGACCTTTGTTGTCAGAAAATCAAGAATTTCATTTGCTTGATTATTCCTCTGTGACTTTTATCGTATCGTATCATTATGTGTAGGTACTATAGTTCGGATAGAAGATAAATAGATTATTAATTACATATATCGAAACTGTGTACAAGAATCTTTAAGTGGAAATAACAGTTTGTCCGTCAATTACGGACGTACCATCAGCACAAGATCTGCCTTACCACCACAAGGGTGATTTTTCTGTGAAGTGACCGGTTCAATAATTGAATACAATAATTGAATTAAAAAAGTAGGAAATTAATTATTGTTTCAAATAATTATTTGATTTCATAAAAACGCAACAAAACATGAGCTGAGCCCTGAGCCAGCTACGGAGTTTTTAATTCCATATGATTATGTGGTTGAGGTAATGGTTATCATCTTCCTTTAATGTATGTATTTGGCACAAGAATTTTAACCAGCATAATATAATGATCCGCGGCTTCGCTCACGTTCCTGTAGAAAACGTAGCCTTTATGTTATTGTTATTACAGGTCTAGAACTACTTACATAATATGCAAAATTTCAGCCCGATCCGTTCAGTATTTTTAGCGTGAAGAGTACGGATACGTATTTCAAATATTAGAGTGCTTATTTGGTCCCTATTATCTACTGTGACTAAGTATAGTCGCCCAAGAATAACCTGTCAAAAGTCTTACTTATTGATCGTATACCGCAAATTATAATGATCTACGAGCGTTGTAGGTCAGTAGTTATGTAGCAGGAGTCCAGAGGCGTGAGTCAGGCGAATGGTGGCGCCCGCGCCGGTGTCGCATGCGCCGCTTTACGGCCACACTGTGGCGCAATCAAGTTATATCGAGACACTATCATTCTAAATCTATCAGACTAAATATGAATGGCTCTACATTGGCGAGGAGGGAAGCTATTCTTCTTTCTGATTTTTTATGTATTTATTAGTTACCAAGTACCCATAACACAAGCTCTGCTTAGTTTGAGGCTAGATAATGCTGTGAATTGTTGAGGATTATTTATTTATTTCTTCATTTAAGTAATTATTTAACGATTTTTTGGTATATTTGAGACCAAAGAAAAAGACAAAGAAATATTTCCGTAATAAAATATCTGCAAATCAACCTCATAAAACACAATTTCAATAGAACCCTTATCAAAGACCATTTCGCATTAAAACTAACTGACCAAAATGATTTTTACACATTGTATAAAACGGCAACAAAGCTCACGGCCACCAATTGTAACACGATATTATCGATTCTGGAGCTGGTGAGCGCCGGTTAATGAATTCGGAGCACATTTTATGATTCTCACGATAGTTTGGGAACATTTTTTTCCTGTTTCATTTCTCTCTACAAACAATAGATCACGCGGATGGTGGAGGGTTGGAAGTGCTCGCTGCACCGCGCCGGGCCCAGACATCAGTCGCTCTGACCTGAATTGGCCTTTTTATGATCGATGTGCAAACTGCATATTTTACTTTAGTTTTGCATTTGCATTTATTTTGGATATAATTTTTACTTCGTCTAATGCAGTACATCATCAGAGAGTACGTGGTAGGTATTGTGTTTGATTTATAGTTTATAAAGCCCAGAAGAGTTAAGACTAATTAAGGTTTTCGCAAATCAGGACCACACCGCTACCGGACACCACAAAAATGTGCATTCAAATATGGGTTTGAACTCGTAACATTTAGGTAGATTTTAAATTGGCGGCATCAGATGACAGAAAACTCACGCGGCACTCGTTCGAAGCTTGTGGGAAGCCATTTCGTCATTGTAAAATGTATCTAAACATAACTAGTTTAGCAAAAATGTGCATTCAAACATGGGCTGTTTGAATGTACATTTTTGTACTATTCAGAAGTGGTGTTGGATTTATGTGTAGTTTTATTCGACGACCTACGGTTGCATTTTTTTATCTTAATCCACCGAAGATTTACTAATTCGCCGCTTTTAGTTATCAGAGTAAGTTTATGTAAAAAAAACTTAATAATAAAAAAACATGTGTTTACTAGGGACAACCAGTTAGGCCAAGCACAGGGATGGTTATCTAGGGTCGAATAAACAATAATGACATCGCATCGTCATAAACTACGAAAATTATTGAAGTTGAAGGAATGAATTTCAGACGCATTCGATGTCGATGTCACGTAATATTTATCGGTTCTACCCTAGACAACAATCCCTTTTCTCGGCCTAGAGATAAATCAGCCAATGCTCGGCTCACACACTATACCTGCGACTTGCTTGCGTTGGATACACATCCCATGCGCTCCCGGTTTCTCCCAACTTGTCGCCGAACCAGTTCCGAACCTGTCGAGTTACTTCCTGAATTACCCATGCGAACATTCTGCATGCCTATATGTATTAAGTCAAATTCAAAGACTTTATCTTGAAATTTTATTCTTTGCGGTTAAAGGCAAAAGCTGGTTTGACACTGAAAATTCCCAAGATGTAGGTATCGTTCTTTTGTTATCGCAAATAACTTCTAAAATAGATTATTTGTAAAAATTTGGTCTAGTCGTGGTACATTACAAAAAAGTTTTGTATAAACTTCTAAAACAGATTATTCGTTAACTATGAGACCTGTAACTATGATGCTAATAAATAATCTGAATCTATACAGTTTGCAGATCAGTCTTGTGTTCTGAGGCCAAGACTGAATGTCCCTACAATTTATCTGGCGATCCAAAGTGAGTTATACCTATATAAAATACCAAAACCTTCCAGTAGGAACTTATGCTAGGTAGTCAAAGCAGTCAATCATCAGCACACACTTCCACTGCTAAATGTGCCACCTGGGTTTTCAATGGGTTTTGCTAATATCACCACTCTTGGCAGGCAGATTGATCGACGCAGTGGAGGTGTTAAAAAGGAACCTGCAGTCAAAACAGTAAATCTTATAATTCATGCAAAGTAAATGCTGATTATATTATTGGAGTGTAAAGTTCGCCTTACCTGTTAAACTACTTCCTGAATTACTCATGCAAAATATTTAACATAACAACTGCACTCGCATACATTTCGCTAAAAAATTCAAATTTATTATAATATTCAATGAGGTGACACTTTGTTACTTATTCCGTAATTTTATGCTCCTAATTTAATTAGTAACCCATGATAAATATATCGAAGTTTTCTCACGCCTATAAATATTAAAATAAACCTTTACTAACTGAGTAGGTAAAAAGTTGCTTAGCTATCTCAACACATCAGTTACAGAACTTCTTTGAAGTCCCTTCAAAGTTTAACTAAATGAATGCTTTATTAGTTTGGATCTATGAAATTATAAAAATATAAAGTATTTTTATTGAAACAAAGTACTTACAAAGGAGCATGAAATAGTGTGAAAGCGCTAAAACGCACAATAATTTTAAAACAGTGTAGCGATGTGACTTGCTCCCAAACCAAGTTTTTTTAATTTAAAAAAATCATGACGCTCAACGATAAAATTAAACAAGCTTATGTAATTAAATTTAGGATCATATCATGTTAAGGGCTATAAGCATGAGATAGACTTTATCATGACGACCCACAGGCACATATTCAATGACGTCTCAGTGATCAACAGGGTTAAAACCGGCAGCGATCACCGTATGGTAAGAGAATAGAATAGAATAGAATATTTCTTTATTGCACCATCAATACATTTAATATTTATACAAGGACTTAATAGTAACTATTTATAGTGTGGTACAATCGGCGGCCTTATCGCTAACAGCGATCTCTTCCAGGCAACCTTTGGATGGATAGGATTCGTACGCATTAGAGCTGACGGTGGCGTAATTAATGACTTATAAACAAGATTATTTTGACATTATTAGTATTTAGATAAAAACAGAAACTGCAAAAATTTTATGATAAGCGTAACACAAAAATAATACAAATAATTTACAAGATACCAATAAAAATATTAAGATTTATCAGGAGCGGACAGATAATGTTGATAAAACATATTTTTGAAAATAGGAAGGGATTTAGCTTGTCGAATTGATACAGGAAGGGCGTTCCAGAGTCTCAAGAGCGTCATTGAATATCAATGTAAAGCTAGAAAGGTATCGTCTGATAAGGTCGACTCTACGCCCAAACCCTGTCCAGATACAAAATCCCGAGAGCTTTCAGTTGGAGCTACAGAACCGCTTTGAATGCCTAGCGGAATGCGCAACAGTGGACGAACTAAATAACGGGCTGGTGGAAACTGTCCGTGCGGTCGGGTCGAACTTCTTTAGGACCCCCCGCAGAGATAAAACACAGAGACTCTCGGATCACACTCTGCAGTTAATGGCAAAGAGGAGCGAAATGAGGCTGCAGTCTTCGGCAGACATGTCGACATACGGTGCGCTCAACAAACAGATCTCGAAGTCTATGCGACACGATTTGCGCTCATTCAATACCAATTGTATTGTGAGCGCAATAGAGCGGAACAAGGGCTCCAAAGTGTTCGCAAGAGATCTGTCGCTTGGGCAGAGCCAGTTGACGAAGCTGAAGACCGATAGCGGCAGCATCATTTTCAACATTTCCTCCAAGCCTGAGATCTTGAGAGACCTTGAAAAGTTGTATGGACAGCTGTACACCTCATCGCAATGCCCTCCAAATAGCACAGCAGGCGATGCAAGAGCCCGTTTAACCCGACACTATACCGAAGATATCCCGGACGTCAGCCTTTACGAGATAAGGACGGCACTCAAACAGCTTAAAAACAACAAAGCACCCGGGGATGACGGAATAACGACAGAGCTTCTGAAAGCGGGATCACCAGTACTTAAAGTCCTTCAAAGGCTGTTCAACTCCGTCATTCTCGAGGGACAAACGCCCGAGGCGTGGAGCAGAAGTGTGGTGGTACTGTTCCATGAGAAGGGTGACAAAGCCCTTCTAAAGAACTATAGGCCCATCTCACTGCTGAGCCACGTCTATAAGCTGTTTTCAAGAGTAATCACCAACCGTCCGCTTGAAGGTTTGACAACTTCCACCCGCCCGAACAAGCCGGGTTCCGAAAAGGCTTTAGTACCGTAGACCACATACAAACGCTCCGGCAGATTATACAGAAAACAGAAGAGTATAATCGGCCGTTATGTCTAGCGTTTGTGGACTACGAGAAAACCTTTGATTTAGTCGAAACCTGGGCAGTCCTGCAGTCTCTCCAGCGGTGCCAAATCGACTACCGGTATATCCAAGTGTTGAAGTGTTTGTACAGCCACTATGTCAATTCGTCTCCAGGACCAAAGCACAAATCCGATCCCACTGCAAAAAGGGGTGAGACAGGGAGACGTCATTTCTCCGAAACTGTTCACCGCTGCATTGGAGGATAATTTTTAAGCTTTTGGACTGGGACGGATGTGGCATCATATCAATGGCGAATACATCACCTTGAGTTTGCCGACGATATAGTCACTATGGCCGAATAGCTGGAAGACCTTAGCAGGATGCTCAGAGACCTCAACACCGTTTCCCGACAAGTGGGTCTTAAAATGAACATGGGTAAGACAAATATCATGTGTAATGCCCATGTCGCACCCTTACCGGTCTATGTGGGAACGATGTTATCGAAGTTGTTGATCATTATGTCTACCTAGGCCAAATGGTCCGACTAGGTAAATCCAACTTCGATAAAGAGGTCAGCCGATGAATCCAACTCGGATAAGCAGCGTTCGGGAAACTTCGCAATATCTTCTCGTCACAGATACCGCAGAACCTCAAGACGCTTTCGTCTTGAGGCTTGACATATGTATCTTTAACCAATGTGTGTTACCAGTGATGACCTACGGATCCGAGACGTGGTCGCTCACTATAGGCCTTGTGCATAAACTCAAAGTCACCCAGCGAGCTATGGAGAGAGCTAGGCTCGGAGTTTCTCTGCGCGTTAGGGTCCGGAATACGGAAATTCGTAGAAGAACCGAAGTTACCGACATAGCTCTCAGAATTAGCAGGCTGAAGTGGCGATGGGCAGGCCATATAGCTCGTAGAACCGATAACCGTTGGGGAGTTAAGGTTCTCGAGTGGCGACCGCGATGCAATGCGAAACGGAGTGTGGGAAGACCTCCCACTCGATCGACCGACGACATCGTGGCGATCGCGGGGAGTCGTTGGATGGAGGTGGCTCAGGACCGCTATTCGTGGCGTCGTTTGGGGGAGGCCTATGTTCAGTAGTGGTCGTGTACGGGCTGATGATGATCATGTTAAGAACATATTTTTCTTATAGATCGTAGGTAGGGATGTTAGGCTTGACAAGGTATGCAAATAAACAGTGTAATCATAATCAATAATCATATACCTAATAATGAAAATGGTTATTATATGATTACTCGATTACAGTCCTTGAAGACGGGCTATCCCATTTATTGGATAAACACAATTAATGTCATTATAATCTAAAATTCTATTACTTAATTATTCAAGTTACTTAGTTATAATTTTTAGGGTT
Organism: Eupithecia insigniata; assembly: GCA_947859395.1. NCBI lineage: Eukaryota > Metazoa > Arthropoda > Insecta > Lepidoptera > Geometridae > Eupithecia > Eupithecia insigniata. The sequence continues at coordinate 8,195,422 of OX401996.1, read as the reverse complement.
CCATACCTAAAAAGGAAAAACAGAACCCTTAAAGGATCATGTCCGTAACCTCTTGGAGCCGTGATAAAAAATCAAACTTCTAAGTCAACGCAATCAAAACTTATAGCCGTTTATGCCTATTTTTTTAATTTGTATGGGATTCAAATGCTCACTAAACCTATAGGGTACTCCCCGTTGAATTTGGCAAGAAATAAGGTCCGATAACAAAACTTATTTGTTTTTGTAAATGGAAGGAAGTACCAAAAGGGATTGTACGCAGCCAAAAAAATACAGACTTAAATTGCTATTAGTGATCCAGAAACAAATGAGTCAACAAACAAATCATCGCCTTCATAAATTTAATCGATTTCATGATTCGTAATTTCTAACCATGTCTGTCCCTCTTAGTCAATTTCATGATCCATGGACGTCCAACTTTCTATCATAGGTATGCCCATAACCTATATCTACTTGACTCCAGAAGTAGGTACTCTATCTTCGTCTATTAACCAGATATCATATAAATTACATACTTATGTATAATAGTATGTAATTTATATGATATCTGGTACTTCAAGAGCGACTGACCCCCACCACGACCCATATTTTAGAAGTGCTTAACCGTGAACCAATTTTTAATTTTTTTGCTATTGTTTATCAAATACTAGCAAGAGAAGACGATTTGTGTGTTCCTTTTTTCAGTTTGCGGCTTCAAGATAATTATAACACGTTCACATTTTAAAATATGTCAAATTACTGTTTTGTTACGCACCTTTAGGTAACCATGATTCAACCCCTTGTATCATCAAAATTATTGTAACTTAAGTATAATAGAGTAGGTACCGTCTGTAACAGGGATCAATATAAATGATCCCATTATAAGATTCAACGGAAGCAGCTACCTGTCTCGTGAGAATTGACAGCGGATGTGACGGAAGGTGTCCAATTTTTTTAAGGCGTGATGTTACCTATATATTGATGAATGGAATTTACTTTGATTCCTTTTCTATATTCGGGATCACGCTCAGAGGAAGAAGTAAGAACGCTGTTTGAAATAAGTGACTAGCATATGTATGTATTCTGGTACGCAAGATGCGATATTCAAGTTGATATGGGAAAGATCTTACGAACATTTATCTAACACTTATTCATCAATGTTCGCTATTACATAAATAAATAATGCTGGACAATTTAAACAGCATCACCTAGCCCCAAGCTAAACAGAGCGTGAAAACATGAAGTATGAAACTGAATTAAGAACATAAAAACAAAAAATAGCTTTAGTAGCTACCTAGCTACTTAGTACAAAAAAAGTCCAAGGTAGTACCTACGGTACCCGGTAACCTTGGTAACTCTTTACAAGTTAGCTACACTTTACTTTCTCATGTGAAATTTGTGTACCTTCCACCTGCTAAAGAGTGTGTAATGAAAAAAATCCTGACAAAAACACACGCAAAGGAAATAAAATATATAAACTCCCGGTTATGACTATGGAGGTTACGAGTATGGGCCAAACAAAAAACATTTTGACTCGCGCACTTGTAAGCTTCGTTTGTTCCCACACTGCTTAATCGATCAAAGCAGCATCAGCTGTGTGACTATGAATATCACTATTATAAGTACTCAACTTAAGCGATAGAAAGTTCAGTAACCTTGATGCTCTTATCTGTATCATAATAAGGCATTAACGACACAAAAGCAATCTATCATTTGAAATGAATATGATCAGTGATGGACGGAGCGCGGCGCGGCTGGCGGCCGATATCTGCATAGCCCGGATGGAATGGCGGTTAATCAGGTGGCCCGTTACAATACATTGTGCTCGCCATGAGTCCGACCCGAGAGAACAGGTTGCTCCAATGACAAAGGAGCAGATTCCATCCGCGATCCGCGTCCGCGAGCCTCACATTATAAATAGTCCGTCGAAATAATCCGTAGCTACGAGTTACTCACCGACCGGCGGCGCCCACCAACGCAGGCCGAGCCCTACACTTCTTTAATGATATCTAACAAAAACTTCTAGTATCGACCGTTTTGATTCCGCATGCGGCCTGACCTTACCATGATTGATGGTTCGATAATAATTAATTGTTTATACACGAAATAGATGGTAATAGTTGTGACCGGCCCACAATGTTACTGTGTCATCTTCTCATTATTGTTTTTGGTCCATCCTATTATTATTTATGGTAAGTCGAATCGCATGTGACAGATGTGGACATCAGCAGTCTGCAATTCCCACAGGGTATTTTAACAGACAACTAGGTACCTTTACAATATAGGTAATGTTGTAAAATCTTGAGTAATAACCGTAAAACGAAAACAATCGGGAGTCGGTTCGAAGCTTGGATCTGCGCGCCACCTGCGCCGTCTGGAGGTGCGGTGCTTTACTGTCGGAACAATGGAAAGGCACTAACAGCATTGTTGATTGCTCGCACGTGGTGCAAACACCAGCTACAATATCTGCACTGCCTAGAACCGCCACACCTGATTTAAATTACACCAAAACGGCATTACATTCAAAGATGTCTCGGGCAGGATGCCTCTTGGTTCACACGACTCCGACAGAAAGGATGTTATAGTTAAAAACGGTAAAAGTTAAATGAGTTGGCTTAAAAAATGTTTGTCACCATGTGGTTTAATAATTTCCGGGATAATACTAGTAAACAATGTGTCAATAAACTAAAGAGAATGTTTAACGTTTTTAACATGTTTTTGTTAATAATGTTTCTCATATTTTTTTGTTTATGTGAGGTATTTATGCTTTACTAGCTGACCCGACAGACTTGTTGTTCTGTCATTCAAGTCAAACAACTGACAGTTATCTTAAAGCTAAGTTTTCTAAAATTTTCTAATATTCTGCGCAATTTTTTTTTTTTTTTTTACGTATGAACTTTCTACGTGGTATCAGAAAATATTTTTAAAAAAGATGAACTAAATCGGTAAAGCCTTTTACAACCAGGAGAAATAGGGGTTTACTTTATATATATATAGATTATCTGGTAGGTAGATTACTATAATAAGCCCAATTTAGAACATTGATCGAATCTGGTGTTACGCTACAAATCGGCTTTTCTCTAAATTGTTCCACATTTGGAGGGCATTCACTGAGTGTGATGGGCGCATCAAAGAGGACCATTTCATAATTGATACGGTTCATAACCTGCGTCAAGGTGGAAGATATACAAATCATCTCGGCCCCAGCTGGTGTTAGACAAGATCAAAACTCGATTACACACTATTATGAAATAATAAATGCTTGTAACGCCCTCATAAAAGGGTTAACCCGTGCCGAGGCGGAAATTGATTTAAATTACGCTATTAATATAAAATTAAGAATAGCTATATTTTTAAAGTTCAAGTTATATCATATCCTGTTATTTGGGTGAAAATAATAATAGGTGTCTTTTATTTATTTAGGGATTTGTTATTGGTTTTGGCCGAAGACGCATTGTGATTTATGATATTTTTTTACTGAATGCGTTGCTATATTTTATCAAGAATTCAAAAATCCTCCCACAATTCTTGAATTTAGAAACTTGATTGTTGTCATGTAATCTAAATTCTAAACTAATCTGGTATATTCTGAAAGTTTGTCGCCGTTCTATATGTACCTACACATACCAACATACATTAGTATAACTAATCACATTTCACTTCATTATCCGGCATTGAAGCAGTGTTAAATGAGATAACGTCGTCTAACTGATTTATTTCATAAGAAAGAAACAATAAATTAGTATTAACTCTAAATAAGAGATCAAACATTTCGCCATTGGTATCGATTTAAATAAATAGCCCATTAACCTATTTTTCACATAATTATTTACCCGCAACAGTTCGGTATACGAAAAAAGGTTAATTTAGAAAACAGTGTGTCGGCGGTCAATTACTGACCCAGCGGGCGTCATCCCGGTCTTGGTTCAACAGATGGTGGTTTTTTACCTCACGGTGCTGGGGTGCAGGCTTGCGAGGGCGAGCCCTCTAACCGTATAATTACATGTTGTAGTTGCGCGCGCGCAGGCACGCACAATTGGCTTAAACGAGTGTTTGCTTTGATGTACCGACCACGACAACCGTCCGCGTGCGGTCGCCTTAACCCGTTCTCATGTTAAGCTTATTAGAAGAAGCTGCCTACTCGTTTTACGGTTGTTAGGACAAAAAATACTTTCACGTTGCAGATTTAACAGGAATGCCGTCTTGGTTTATTCTAGCTACTAACATTTATTTATAATTTTCAAATTACGCATTAAATACCTTAAGTCCGCTACTTCTAATATGTCGAACTATCGTTAAATAAGTTGTTACGGTTAGGTAGGTGAGTATAGCACAAATGCCAAGGGCTACATCGATCAACCCAGTATTGTCGCAAGTGATTCTTAATCGACAGGCACAGTCGAAAGTTGAGTAGCAACATCGTGATGGTGAACTTAGCCTCCTTCCCAGTACCGGTGTAGCGCATTGTGAAAAAAGCTTCACGTCGGCGTCGTCGTCGTCTCGATACTCTCGATAACGACTGCGACATCGCATAAAAACAAATTATTAATCTCTTGATCGTGACTAACGTTTTCGGTTCATCGTTTACTCGAGAGGTTGAAAGCTGATTAATACTGGACCAATTATTTGCGAAGCCTTTCCAATGTCGAAGTCGTTGATGGACCGTAAAAGCTCCCGGATCTGTTTCTACCCGATGACAGACGTTTTGATAGTAGGACCGGATCATGTGGTAGGTTAGGTACATATCTGATAATACTGCACCATCACCGATGAATCAATGAACATAGTTTAATAGCGCCCCGGCTTCGCACGTATAGCAGATCAGTTTAATGGACTTCTTTACTCATATACTACCCGCAGGGGGATAATCTATGTTTCTACCCTGCCCGCCAGCAAGGCTCCCCAGTTTTTTATATTATATTATACACTAGCTGCTGCCCGCGCATTCGCCCGCGTTTTATTGGGATAAAAAATAGCCTGATATGTTATTCCAGGTTCCAATCTATACCCATACCAAATTTCAGTCTAATCGGTTCAGTTTTTGCGTGAATGAGTAACAAATATCCATACATCCATCCATACAAACGTCAAAGTTTGTATGGATGGATTTATAATATTAATAGGATTTTAGCCAATTTACAAACAATAATAAATTAGGTATGCATAGTAGGTATACATATATAGGTAACCTTCCTCCTCCATTACATGGTTTAGGTTGGGTTTAGGAGATGTGAAGGGAAATAAATAAAAAATAATAACAAAAATGTTAGCGTATAAACAGATAAATAGACAGAAAGACGTGGACAGCAACTTTATTTTATATGTAGTACTATGTGTAGACTCATTCCATATATATTTTCTCCATATAAAGCCCATTACAAATATCCATGCATCGACATTTGAATAATAACCTCTGATATGTATTTCATCGCGTCATGATAGCAATAGCTATTGATCTTATTAACAGGATGATTTTAACAATTTCATGTTGATGAATTTATGTCCTATTTATTTTCTGATCTGTATGCAAATTAAATACCCTTTATACACTATACTAATTCACTAATACTAATAATTAAGTAAAACGCATGTAATAATTGGTTATGATTACTGTTATTTCACTCAGGCTATTATATCACCCCATACACGTCCACTGCTGGACATAGGCCTCCTAAATAGCAGTCCTGAGCCGCCTCCATCGTTGACTCCTTGCGATTGCTACGATGTCGTCGGTCTATCGAGTAAGATGGTCTCCCAACATTCCGTTTCAGCAGCAACGTCGTGATGGTGAACTTAGCCTCCTTCCCAGTACAAATGTAGCGCGTTGTGAAAAATTTCACTTAGGTTAAGATAATTGTTATTTGCGGCTCAGGACCGCTATTTGTGGCGTCGTAAGGGAGGTCTATGTTCAGCAGTGGATGTATATGGGCTGATATGATGATGATGATTGTTATTTTGGCTCATCTTATCATAAATACCTTAACATTTACAATTAATGTTAAGGTATTTATGATTTGCTTTGAGCTTTCTGCCGTGTGTTAGTAAACCAAAAAATGTAATGTAGGAAAGTAAATCCGGTCATATGACATGATCGTTTTGAAAGTCGGTTCAAATTCAAATTTTATTTCTTGAATCCCTTATTTTTACAGTAATTTTAAGTTTTCAAATTCAAATCAAGATGTCATTAAAAAGCGGGACAATCGGGAATAAATCTATATGGGACCACCTCAGAATTATTTTCTATACAATATAAGATTTTTCAAAATCAGCCCATAATTGACGGAGAAATCGGCGAGCACACATAAAAAACAAACATACCTACAGCCGAACAAGAACCTCCTCCTTTTTTCAAAGTCGGTTAAAAAAGGAGAGTACTTTATCTAATAGTTTAATTTATCAGGTCAAAATCAAAACACCCTGTACCAAAGATGATGGTTTACCGAAGCGGTGAATATACTGACACCTCATAAGGTTGCGATTGGATCGATATGGCAGGTGTTATACTTCGACGTTTAATAAATAGAGGCGACGAGCCCAAACCGTATCTACTTAACACCTTGATGGATCGCCCGGCATAGTTCCGTTCCATAGGTAGTTTACAACGCTAATGAAACATAATAACTATTGATAACTATCGTAAAGTGAACATAATGGAATTAATCATGGGCCATAAACGTTTAACCCAACTAGGTGAATATCTGTAATCTCGGTCCGTGATTTATTTCCACCTGCTTTGTGGCTGCCGGCTTTGTGCAGCCACAGCCACTGTATCTGCGCTAAGATATTACAGAGCGAGCCGTCTCCCCCCGCCATCAGACGCGAGCCTTATGCAGCTCACTTGAACTTTAATAGGAAGTTCATATGATAAGATTACGCACAAGGATTTCAGAGAACGTCTATTATTTTATGCTGAACTCGAACCGCCAACTGTTTTCCCATTTTATCGAGTTATCTATTACGATACGAATCAATCTCCTTGAATTTACTATCGTACCTTACTCGTAACAATATCGTAATGATTTGCCTAATTAAAAACTCCTTCGAACAAAAAGACAAAACGCTGAAGGTAACATTGACCCATAGCACAGGAGCTCAACCTTTCATGACACAGAGTTACACAACCTTTTAATCCGGTTCAATACAAGAAGTTGCAGTAAGCATTCTCCTATTAAAAGTTTATTGTTTTACATTCGATATCGATTGCGTACATGCGTTATTGAATACGTCCTATGTAGGCTAAGCGAGATAATGATAGATAATAGAGACAATGAAGCACGCGCCGCTTCGGCGCAGGCGCAGACACCGGTTCGTTAGTCTAACTGTTGAGTCACGGAGATCACCTGACGAGCTGATGCTGACAGGGGCCGATGGCACTAGCACGCATTGCCATCACACAGCATGGTTCATGCTCTTTGAACTTGCTACCAGTATCCAATTAGCTATCTAGAGCATCATACCTTCCTGCTTAGAAAACGCCCTGCTGACAACAGAATTTGGCTGAGACCATCTGATTTGAATACTGGACCACAATTATTTAGTTGAACTATCATTATCATCAGCTCGTACATGTCCACTGCTGAACATAGGCCTCCCCCAAACGACGCCACGAATCTGTGGGAGGGGTTGCCATAATCACCACGCTTGGCAGTCGGATTGGTGATCGCAATAAGGTGTTACACAGTACTGCTGCCCTCCCTCTGGTAGGTGAACTATGCTGGACTATAATATAGTAGAATTAGTGGTATACAAAATATTGTCTATTATTGTCCTATATTGTTGTCCGTCTGACCGTCTGTCTGTCTTTGAACTTTGCAACGGAATCAAATGCACACAAAACCTATAGGGTACTTTCCGTTGAGCTAGAATTATGAAATTTGGCAAGAAATAAGGTCTTATAGCACAACTGAAGGGAAAAATCCAAAAAACGTGAATTTGTAGTTTATCCACATAATTAATAACATTTGATTCTAACCATGGACCGAAAACCGATAGGGTATTTCCCGCTGACATATAATTATGAAATACGGCAAGAAGCCTGGCCGGAAAATCCGAAAACCATAAATTTGTAGTTCGTACAGAAAAAAATTTGGTTTTTGTAAGCGGCCAAAACATATCTACATCCCGTTGACCTAGAATCAAGAAAGGCATGGAACAAGGTCTTATAATAACGGAACCTTCAGTGCGCGAGTCAACCCGCACTTGACGTTTTTATTTTTTCTAATGACAAAAAACAACCACTATCATCAAAATTCACACCTTGTTATTGGTGTTTTTATCGCCCGAAGTAGCAATTTTAATGTTTACTCGCTAAACGAAAAGCGATGAAAGCAAAGCAAATTACTGGTTTGAAGTGTTTTAAGATTATTGGATCAAAATTATAGTTTTTATCAGACCACGTAAAATACCCCATTTTGTTTTTTTTAGGAACCAGCAAGCTCATCGAGAGCGTGCGTTCGAAAAGTAATTATTTTTAGCTACTGATCCACAGAAGAAATAAAATTTAATCTGTGAATTAAATACGCTGTTGATGATAAGTGCTGGAGCCCGATGTGGCAACTTACAAGAGCTCCGATTCACGTAAGTTGACGGGAGCAGCACGGGTGCCTTTCTTAAATCCTCTTTGTAATAATCCGCGCCGACCTTCAGCAGCGTGCGGCGACTTCACGACTTCACACAAAGACTGTCAGGAATAATTAAAATAATTACTATTTACAATAATTAATGACCCACATAACGTGGTAAGGTTTGATTGATCTCAGAACTATGACGAGATAATTGTGGCTCGCCAGCAATATTGCCACACGCCACGTTGCACTCGAAATTCAATTAACAGAATAGGTTCATAGTTAATTAATTTTAGCACAATAAGTACTCTTCCTATTATGTTCGCAATCTCGATCATCGAAGTGAGCGTGCAAGGGCACGAAAGGCATTCTTACAAACAAGCTTACTTTAACACGCCTTTAGCAATTGGCTCTGATTAGTGAGGCTTTTAAATGAGACCTTTAAACATGTACTTGTGTGTTATCGATTGTAATTCTGCGTGAGTAGTGGCTGCGGCGGAGGCAGACGCCGCGCGCCCGATAGCCGCCAGCTATCCGGGTACATAGACACTGCATTAGGTCTCCTACGCCGGCCGAGGCGGCTCCTTTGCACGCAAGCGCATTCAACGCGTAATCGCGTTTGCATTTCTCTTTTGTGTGCACAAGTGACTTAAAGAATATCTTAAAAGGCACTCAATAATTTAATGCCAGAATGCGCGATGCACATGCAAACAACCTGCTGTTTATCGGTTGCGCTATCCTTATCCAGATTTATGACCGGCGGCCTTACAAAAACACACGTTGCAGCAGCCTTAATCAAATCAAACGAAATCGTTGTCAAAACTACAGCTACAATACAATAGTCGCCAATTGACCGAAGTTGTTACGTACTTTGTTTTGAAGGTTCACAGTCTGATAATTTTCCAGAAAAAAAAATAATCTACCCGTTTTGTACGAGTCAATTCGATTAAATTACTTGCGTTTTGAAGTTCTAACCATACTTAATATGTAGGTACATATAGTGTCTGTTAAGCTTAATTTGTATGTATACTGTTGGTATACCTAAATAAACTAATAGGCCCGTATTATGAAAACCTGCTGAGTCGCCGCATCACTCAAGCATAGATCTATGATAATCATAATCTTTATTTGCATGAACGTACAAAAGTTCTTAATTTCAAGTATTATTATGCAATTACAAACTACCTTATAAGGTGTGCAAAATCTTATTAACTACAATTATTAATGTCTCTAAATGTTAATACAATATAATAATATCTAATTATAATCCAAAATTAACAATAACATGTAAAACAATAAAATTAAAATAAGTTTTTCGAAAAAGGATGTATGTCAATCAGTTTTTAAAATTCAAATATTATTTTACATCATAAAAACAGTTTTCTAGTAGCCAATTTTTTTATTTGGTTTTAAACTTGTTTAATGGCAAATCTGTAAAACTATTTGGTAATTTATTGTAGATAGTAATGGCATTATAGTAGGAGTTACGTTTAACAAGTTCCAGCTGACAATGTGGGACGTATAATCTATTTTTGTATGACTGAACAAGCTTTCATAACATGGGCCATAGAAACCACCTTTTTACAGATATAAAATCACTTATAGAAACTAGATGTTCTTTATTCCTGAACAATACCTAAATCATTGTACAGCGCAGTATCGGAGAGGTTTGTTAGGGCGCCGGCGAAGGGCGTGGGCCCGATTGACTCGTCACTGCTATCGGGGCTCACTTAGTGCTAACTTGGCGCGGATTATTGCAAGCCTCGTCGGAGCTTTCGAGATGACTCGAGAACACGAGCTTTCAACTCAGTTAAAGTATTTCACTTCACCTCTTAGTATTTTTAATAAGTAACATAACTTTTTCTAAGTACGTATTTTTGATAAACATATTTCGATGCATTCGGTAGATCATTGGATAGATCGTCACTTGTAAAAAGGTACACTTTTAGGGTTATGAGATTGAAAGAATAGAGTGCACCCATATTTGCACTTGTGCACTATAAATTATAGTGCACAAATGTCTGAGCAAACATAGTATAATAAATACTATCCTGCGCACATGGCTCGGCTGGTCGCCGTTGAGACTGGCCGCCGCCGTGCCCAAAAACTCAGCTTGTGCCCGAGTACATCAATTTGGTGCAATGTGTTCAATATAAAAAATATTTAATACCTAGGTTCTTCTATAAATCATAAAGTGACATTTGATTTGATGTGATACACTATTAATACAGCAAAGATCCTAGTAGCCTTGTTCTCAAGGATACAGGTATGTATATATTTTACCTCGTCCCTGGTGCTATAGTGCCAACCTTTTGTATATTTAAACGACCTGTGAGTTATTTAAAATACTTACAACATAGTCAAATCCTATATTTTACGAATTGAATTCGATGAATTACAGATGCAATATTTTGTCGGCAAATACAAAATGTATCGGCAAGTTCCTTGAATCTATTCTTGTACTTAAAGCCACTTTCTATGTTTTATTTAGTGCGACTGGTCCGCGCTTTATCGCCCTTGACAAAGAGGCAGGTAATTGCAATTCGTGCTACTAAGAACTTCATTAAAACTCGATAAACTTACACTACACCTTAATTAAAGTTCTAGATATGATAAAAAATGGGGACGTTGTCCCTCTCAATTATTAAAATTTTATTTTTATTATTTGTTATAGCGGCAATAGATACCCCCTGTCAACATTTCAACGGTGTAACTATTACGGTTCAAGAGTCTTGACAAACATAGAAACTGCGAATTTTTTTTTTGTGTGGACAGCTCTAGTCTTAATATATAGGTATGTATTTTATTTTTATTATTTGTTGATAGGTGGCAAGAGAAGTACACATTCTAAAAATCTCATGAAAATTTATTATCAGGCTTAATTATTATCAGGTCCCTCTTTTGGTACGGAACCCTAAAAATGTAGGCTGCAGTATTTATACTTATACTACACATACAATCACAATCTGCCTGTCCTACCCAATGTTTGAAATAACTCGTTATTTTTCTCTTGTTACTTAGGCAAAAATACTATAATTTTATCGTTCATTCGTTCGTTCATGAATCATTTGCATTCATTTTAATATTTAATGAATAGGTGTAATATGGTTCCGTTCTAAGTTGAGCAAACACATTGTCGATCGGTAATGACTCCCCTGTAAACTGCGGAGCAATCAAGAAAGTGGTAGACTCATGAGAACGCTTTTATTTCTCTATTATTATGTAAAATCACAATCGTCGTCTAATAAGGGGATCATGACATAATAACGGGTTAAGCCTGAACTACAACAAATGTTTTTGGTGCTAACAATATTTAATTGATTCGGTAACTTACTCTGCAATTTGTGCCGTTATAGTACTATTAACTATAACGGTTGCACTTGTAATAAGAGGTTTGGTTTATATAATAATGCCCTTAGCGACCCGCGAGAAAATCATACAAAGCAAAGAAACATTTAACCCTGCTTTAAAGGGTTATGAGAAGAAACAAAATTATAAATTGTTTCATTCTACAATGCAATTCATTCTGCATGGCAGAATTGAAAAACCAGGTAACGACATTATGTGCCTGTAAGGATAATTTGCGTAGAAAACTGTCCACTCCGTAATCATCTTCATCATCATCATCATCAGCCCGTACACGTCCACTGCTGAACATAGGCCTACCCCAAACGACGCCACGAATAGCGGTCCTGAGCCGCCTCCATCCAACGACTCCCCGCGACCGCCACGATGTCGTCGGTCCATTGAGTGGGAGGTCTTCCCACACTCCGTTTCGCATTGCATCGCGGTCGCCACTCGAGAACCTTTACTCCCCAGCGGTTATCAGTTCTACGAGCTATATGGCCTGCCCATCGCCATTTCAGCCTGCTGATTCTGAGAGCTATGTCGGTAACTTTGGTTCTTCTACGAATTTCCGTATTCCGGACCCTATCGCGTAGAGAAACCGAGCATAGCTCTCTCCATAGCTCGCTGGCTGACTTTGAGTCTATGCACAAGGCCTAAAGTGAGCGAACACGTCTCGGATCCGTAAGTCATCACTGGTAGCGCACATTGGTTAAAGACTTTCGTCTTGAGGCTCTGCGGTATCTGTGACGAGAAGATATTGCGAAGTTTCCCGAACACTGCCCATCCGAGCTGGATTCGTCGACTGACCTCTTTATCGAAGTTGGATTTACCTAGTTGGACCATTTGGCCTAGGTAGACATAATGATCAACAACTTCGATAACATCGTTCCCCACATAGACCGGTAAGGGTGCGACATGGGCATTAGACATGATATTTGTCTTACCCATGTTCATTTTAAGACCCACTTGGCGGGAAACGGTGTTGAGGTCTCTGAGCATCCTGCTAAGGTCTTCCAGTGATTCTGCCATAATGACTATATCGTCGGCAAACCGAAGGTGAGTGATGTAATCGCCGTTGATATTGATGCCATATCCGTCCCAGTCCACAAGCTTAAAAATATCCTCCAATGCAGAGGTGAACAGTTTCAGAAAAATGACGTCTCCCTGTCTCATCCCTTTTTGCAATGGGATCGGATTTGTGCTTTGGTCCTGGAGACGAATTGACATAGTGGCCTTGCTGTACAAACACTTCAACACTTGGATATACCGGTAGTCGATTGGGCACCGCTGGAGAGACTGCAGGACTGCCCAGGTTTCGACTGAATCAAAGGCTTTCTCGTAGTCCACAAACGCTAGACATAACGGCCGGTTATACTCTTCTGTTTTCTGTATAATCTGCCGGAGGGAATGTGTGTGGTCTACGGTACTAAAGCCTTTTCGGAACCCGGCTTGTTCGGGCTGTTGGAAGTCGTCAAACCTTCGAGCGAAACGGTTGGTGATTACTCTCGAAAACAGCTTATAGACGTGGCTCAGCAGTGAGATTGGCCTATAGTTCTTTAGAAGGGCTTTGTCACCCTTCTTATGGAACAGTACCACCACACTTCTGTTCCACGCCTCTGGCATTTGTCCCTCGAGAATGACGGAGTTGAATAGCCTCTGAAGGACTTTAAGTACTGGTGATCCACCCGCTTTCAGAAGCTGCAGAACCCCGGGTGCCTTGTTGTTTTTACGCTGTTTGAGAGCCGTCCTTGTCTCGTAAAGGCTGACGTCCGGGATATCTTCGGTATAGTGTCGGGTTAAACGGGCTCTTGCATCGCCTGCCGTGCTATTTGCAGGGCATTGCGATGAGTATCACTACTCCGTAATCATATAGGAAAATTAGGTTTATACCTAGTTCAGGTCCATGCATTGCCTTATCACACAAAAATATAAAACTCTTTGTTCAGTCCTCAGTTATTTTGGAAAAAATGCTTTATATATTTATTGAATTTTTACATTTATCAATTATTTGTAGGAACTTTATTATTTTTTAACCGACTTCAAAAGAAGGAGGTTATCAATTCGTCTGTATGTTTTTTTGTATGTACATATGTTACGCGATATCGCCGCCACTTATGGACCTATTTTGAAAATTCTTTCACTATTGTATTGAAAACGATCCCGAATCCCATAAAAATTGTATCCCCAGGGGATTAGTATTTATCCCGCAAAACTTAAAATGAGTGTAAAAGTAAGGGAATTTGAAGTCGGTTTATCGTTTTTTAAAACACGCCATATTATAGTAGACCAGTTGCACTTAAAACCTGAACAATCATCTCAAACTCATTATAGAATATAAATGGATATCGGTTAATGAGAATTAATAGAGAAGGGTGCGCTTCACGAGGCGCAACGAAGGGGTGGTCGGAACAGTGATGTGATGAGCGTTGCTAATGTAGTAATGCTCCCGCGCAGCCATGGGCGATGCGCAGGTATCGCACTACACACACTACCATAAACAGCTCCGAGTGGGATTAAAATTCATGTGCTTGCAACGCGACAGAGAAACACATCATCTACCAAAAAAACCTATAACCTATAAGTACCGAAAAAAAGTTCGGCTCCCTAATCAATTTTATGTTTTGGTTTTTTAACCTTTTTTTTTCTTCGTTTCTAAATTTTGACAACGAATTAATTTAAAATGTAGGCTATGATAGCTGCGACAATTTTTTCTATTAAAGTAGCTTACTTAAAGAAAGGGACAAAGTTTAAAGAGTCTAGTGCAATGTCAGAAAGATGTTTTGATTTTGAACATTTTAAGAAACTCTTCATAAAATCTTCTCTTTTTTACCGACATCGCAAAAAGAAGGTAGTTCTATTTTCGGCTATATCGTATGTATGTTTTTTATGTAAGTCCGTCGATTTCTTCGTCATTTATGAAACCATTTTGATGATTCTTTTGCAGTTATATAGAGGACTAGCTGCTGCCCTTGCCTTCGCCTGCGTTTTATCGGGATATAAAATAACCTATATGTTATTCCATGTTCCAAACTATACCCATACCAAATTTCAGTCAAATCGGTTCAGTAGTTTTTGCGTGAAAGAGTAATAAACATCCATACATCCATCCATACAAACTTTGACATTTATCACATTATATAGTTATCATATTTTTTTTGGATACCTTTATTGACAAAGAAAATAAAAATCAAATAATAAAACAATTTAAACTAGTATTTACAATTGATACAATTGAGCTAACTACAGACTGTTGCAAACAATCTACAGATAGCTCAACTATAGTTATTTTATAGTAGGATGATTTCGAGGTAATTTCATAAAAAAGTTATTCCCGACGGTTTAGTATTTATCTGGAAAAACTTAAAAAATAGTGCCAAATTAAGGTATACTACGAAGTCGGTTTTTCGTTTTTTCAAATAAATAAAGTTAATTTTATAGGTTTTCTTCATATTTTTCGATAATTTTATTACCAATTTACCCATTTATATCAAATATTAGTGCTTTATTTCCTTTAGACCTTGGACCTCTTGGACAAGTCAAAATAAAATGTGAATTTCACTCACATACGCATACATTTTATGAGCTTTTTATTTAACTACGTCCCGCACTCGCATAGTTTGCAGTAGTGACGTCATAATCCCAGCCGTCTGTCCAGATGTGCACGTGCGCAGGCGCAGGTGAGGATCGTACACTGCGCGCCTTCAATCTCTGTACATATGAGGTAGTTTTTTGTATGAACTATTGATACATTGTGTAAATTAAAAATTGTAACGGTTTCTAACACCCGGCGGGTAGGGTTCATCTCGGAAATAGATCGGGAAGATCTTTTATGTATCATGCATTACGTATACTATAGTTTAAACAACGACGTGAGTATATGTAATATTTCATAGTATAATTTAAAATCTGTATTGAAAGTGCCAAATACTATGTTACGTTAATGGTTTTTTTAAAAACGTCTATCTTATGTCATGTAAGAAAAAAAGGTAATAGGTACTTAAGTATTAGTTATCTAGTACCCATAACACAAGCTCTGTTTAGTTTGAGGATAGATGATGCTGTGTGAATTGTCTAGTATTATTTATTTATTACTAAATCATCTTGCTAACCTAAAATTGCAAATACATACATAGGTAGGTACATACTGAACTTTTACGAGTACACTAGGCAGCCTTAGTTTTCTTACATTTGTTTGCGTGACACTCTGATAGTTACCAAGCTCCACCATTATTTGCATGTGCCATAACCCGTTGCCATAAAAAACTAAGCTTTATCTCATTGATAACAAAGTGAGTATTTGCATTTGATCCGGTTTGTAGAATAAGGAGGTTTCTGTTCTGTGTGGTAGCAAGGAGCTTACTCACAGCGCACGTGCGCCTCTGGTTCGCGGGTGCGCTAATCGTTCCGAGATTAGTGACTTGACTTGCCTACATCCACTACAAACTTGTCGATAACTCCACTCGATTTAATAACCAATTATAATAAAATTAGTAGATATTATGTCAAATGAGTGCTACGTCTGTAGCGCTACGCGGCCTACGCGGTATCCCCAGGGGATTAGTATTTATCCCGCAAAACTTAAAATGAGTGTAAAAGTAAGGGAATTTGAAGTCGGTTTATCGTTTTTTAAAACACGCCATATTATAGTAGACCAGTTGCACTTAAAACCTGAACAATCATCTCAAACTCATTATAGAATATAAATGGATATCGGTTAATGAGAATTAATAGAGAAGGGTGCGCTTCACGAGGCGCAACGAAGGGGTGGTCGGAACAGTGATGTGATGAGCGTTGCTAATGTAGTAATGCTCCCGCGCAGCCATGGGCGATGCGCAGGTATCGCACTACACACACTACCATAAACAGCTCCGAGTGGGATTAAAATTCATGTGCTTGCAACGCGACAGAGAAACACATCATCTACCAAAAAAACCTATAACCTATAAGTACCGAAAAAAAGTTCGGCTCCCTAATCAATTTTATGTTTTGGTTTTTTAACCTTTTTTTTTCTTCGTTTCTAAATTTTGACAACGAATTAATTTAAAATGTAGGCTATGATAGCTGCGACAATTTTTTCTATTAAAGTAGCTTACTTAAAGAAAGGGACAAAGTTTAAAGAGTCTAGTGCAATGTCAGAAAGATGTTTTGATTTTGAACATTTTAAGAAACTCTTCATAAAATCTTCTCTTTTTTACCGACATCGCAAAAAGAAGGTAGTTCTATTTTCGGCTATATCGTATGTATGTTTTTTATGTAAGTCCGTCGATTTCTTCGTCATTTATGAAACCATTTTGATGATTCTTTTGCAGTTATATAGAGGACTAGCTGCTGCCCTTGCCTTCGCCTGCGTTTTATCGGGATATAAAATAACCTATATGTTATTCCATGTTCCAAACTATACCCATACCAAATTTCAGTCAAATCGGTTCAGTAGTTTTTGCGTGAAAGAGTAATAAACATCCATACATCCATCCATACAAACTTTGACATTTATCACATTATATAGTTATCATATTTTTTTTGGATACCTTTATTGACAAAGAAAATAAAAATCAAATAATAAAACAATTTAAACTAGTATTTACAATTGATACAATTGAGCTAACTACAGACTGTTGCAAACAATCTACAGATAGCTCAACTATAGTTATTTTATAGTAGGATGATTTCGAGGTAATTTCATAAAAAAGTTATTCCCGACGGTTTAGTATTTATCTGGAAAAACTTAAAAAATAGTGCCAAATTAAGGTATACTACGAAGTCGGTTTTTCGTTTTTTCAAATAAATAAAGTTAATTTTATAGGTTTTCTTCATATTTTTCGATAATTTTATTACCAATTTACCCATTTATATCAAATATTAGTGCTTTATTTCCTTTAGACCTTGGACCTCTTGGACAAGTCAAAATAAAATGTGAATTTCACTCACATACGCATACATTTTATGAGCTTTTTATTTAACTACGTCCCGCACTCGCATAGTTTGCAGTAGTGACGTCATAATCCCAGCCGTCTGTCCAGATGTGCACGTGCGCAGGCGCAGGTGAGGATCGTACACTGCGCGCCTTCAATCTCTGTACATATGAGGTAGTTTTTTGTATGAACTATTGATACATTGTGTAAATTAAAAATTGTAACGGTTTCTAACACCCGGCGGGTAGGGTTCATCTCGGAAATAGATCGGGAAGATCTTTTATGTATCATGCATTACGTATACTATAGTTTAAACAACGACGTGAGTATATGTAATATTTCATAGTATAATTTAAAATCTGTATTGAAAGTGCCAAATACTATGTTACGTTAATGGTTTTTTTAAAAACGTCTATCTTATGTCATGTAAGAAAAAAAGGTAATAGGTACTTAAGTATTAGTTATCTAGTACCCATAACACAAGCTCTGTTTAGTTTGAGGATAGATGATGCTGTGTGAATTGTCTAGTATTATTTATTTATTACTAAATCATCTTGCTAACCTAAAATTGCAAATACATACATAGGTAGGTACATACTGAACTTTTACGAGTACACTAGGCAGCCTTAGTTTTCTTACATTTGTTTGCGTGACACTCTGATAGTTACCAAGCTCCACCATTATTTGCATGTGCCATAACCCGTTGCCATAAAAAACTAAGCTTTATCTCATTGATAACAAAGTGAGTATTTGCATTTGATCCGGTTTGTAGAATAAGGAGGTTTCTGTTCTGTGTGGTAGCAAGGAGCTTACTCACAGCGCACGTGCGCCTCTGGTTCGCGGGTGCGCTAATCGTTCCGAGATTAGTGACTTGACTTGCCTACATCCACTACAAACTTGTCGATAACTCCACTCGATTTAATAACCAATTATAATAAAATTAGTAGATATTATGTCAAATGAGTGCTACGTCTGTAGCGCTACGCGGCCTACGCCGTAGGCTTGGGTTTTTCATACAAAAGACTTCAACGAGAAGCACTTGATTGCTCGTTGTGTAAACATGTTCTTTTTATATCGAGTTCTAGCTGACCCGACAGACGTTGTCCAGAATCAGAATCAGAATCAATAACTTTATTTCTTTAGGCTTACAAAATAAGCACTTAGACAAGTCAAATTGTATACTATAAACATAGTTATTATTATCAAATAAGAAATAAGGTGTTATTGATATTCTCTTCACTTAAATTTTTTGTCCACTAGTGGAAGCAGTGAAAAAGAAACCACTCGCACATTATAATATCACTTATGTGTCTAATACATGTTTATTTTGCCTATCTAAATATAAATTTAATGCAATTTAGATACATGTCAATATTTCTTTAAAGCTAAACAGAACATTGAATTTCTTACATACTACTGACAGAGCGGAACGGAGCGAAATCTGGCCAAGCATTAACATCATTGATGTAATCAGCTATGGAGTAAAAGGCCTTCCAGATAAGATTTTGTTTAATGTACTGTTTAAATTTACGAATAGGGAGTTCAGTTGCTTCAGATGGAAGCTTATTATAGAAGCGCACGCAATTGCCCATAAATGATTTCCCTACCTTTCGTAATCTATATGCTGGGATGTGTAATTTGTTCTTGTTTCTTGTATTTCTATTGTGAACATCACACTTTTCCAAAAAGCTATCTCTATTTTTGTGTGTATACATACGATTTTCATAGATGTACTGCGATATTACTGTCAAAATATTTATTTCTTTAAATAATTCCCTCAAAGAGTCGCGTGGCTTTAATTTGTAAATTGCGCGTACCGCTCTTTTCTGGAGAATAAATCTTTATTCTCCAGAAAAGAGCGGTACGCGCAGGGGGGGGGGGGGTGGGAGTCTGCATGTCAGCAGCTGTATCTTCATCGGTAATATATCTAATTGTTCGAACTGCATAGGCTGCTGAACTAAGTCTGCCTGCGAGAGCATCAATTTGCGGTTTCCATTGAAGAGTGGAATCAATATGTAACCCTAAGAAAACAGTAGAGTCTACAAAGTCAACAATCTCATTCTTTAGCATTATCTTCGTTGGAAATTCTGTTACATTAGTTAACATGAATTTAATGCATTTGGTTTTTTTAGCATTGAATAAGAGGTTATTGGCGGTGAACCAATCTAGTACGTGTGAAAGCGCATCATTTACATCGTCATAATTATATTTATTTCTGTGAACTTTAAAAATCAGTGAAGTATCATCAGCAAATAAGACTATATCACACAGATCTTTTGCTAAAAAGGGGAGATCATTTACGTATACTCAAAATAAGAAAGGACCTAATATTGATCCTTGCGGGACTCCTAATTCAATTTTTGAGCCCCTAGATCTTTCTTTACCAATATCTACTTTTTGATCTCTATCAGATAAATATAATTGCATAAGGTCCAGTGCCTTGTTTTGAATTCCATAGTGTTTCAATTTTCCAATTAATGTAGCATGATCTACACAATCAAAAGCCTTAGAAAGGTCACAGAATATACCAATAGCGTTTTTTGCTTTATCCCAGGCATCCAATATATGCTTAAGTAAAACTGTACCAGCATCGGTTGTTGATGTACCCTTGGTGAAGCCAAATAGATTTTTATGGAGTAGCCTATTAAGGTTGAAATAACAGGACAACTGAGTGATAATAATTTTTAAAAAATTTTTACTTATTGCTGGAAGTATTGAAATTGGTCTGTAGTTGGCCGGATTAGTGTGATATCCAGATTTAAAAAGAGGAACTAGTTTACTATATTTCATGAGATCAGGAAAAACTCCTGCGTCGACACAACTATTGAAAATAAAGGCCAAACAAGGAGCCACTTGCTTTATAATTGAACTTAGTACTTTGGTTGAGATACCCCAGAGATCCTCAGTATTTTTGATGTTAATAGACTTAAACGTTTTGACTATATAATTGGCATTTACATGAGTAAATATAAAGACCTCTTTACATTTTTCAACAGATGATTCTAATAATTCAACCGCCATCGAAGGGGAGGAGTTTAGAGTCCGGGTAACAACTTCAGGGATATCTGAGAAGAATGCATCAAAAGCATCGGCAATATCCTTTTCATGTATAAGAATTGAATTATTAATTTTTAACCTTATTTCTCTGTTACGTGGCTTTGATTTACTAGTTTCGTTATTTATTAGTCTCCATGTTGCTTTTATTTGATTAGATGAGTTTACAATTTTTTTCCTCAAGAATAGGCACTTTGCTGTGTTGCAGACTTTCTTAAATGTTTTCGAGTAGTTGGTTACATACAAGACAAACACAGGATCATGTAACATAGCTTCTCTAGCACCATAAAGATCGTATAGTCTATTCCTACTTCTATAAATGCCGGGAGGGGCCCAATCAGTAAACTCGACCCTGTCTCTAACTGTGCATGTTTTAAGTTTGAATATTTCACTGTGTTCTCTGTTTATAACATTAAAAAGATTGGTAAATAGAATATTAGGGTCATCAGAACAAGATATATTAGATACTGCTAGTTCCAGTTTACTTTGAAAATTCTTAATACGGCTCTCTGTAATAGGCCTGTAGGTATATTCCTCAACATTGTTTCTATCATTCAAATTATAACTAAAGTTAACACTCTGACCGTAATGGTCTGATTTAAATGCTTGATTAATGATTTGCTGGTAGGAGATTCACTACAGTAAATATTATCTAAACAAGTGGCAGATGTTAGGGTGACCCTAGTTGGGTCAATAAAAGTATATTGTAAACTAAAGCATTTGAATAAATTAAGCAATCTATCGGTAAGGGGATTCGCTAAAATATCTATATTAAAGTCGCCACAAACAATGAGATTCTTTTTACATGTAAATACTTTCAGCAAAACTTCTTTCATAGTACTTTCAAAAGCTACCTGATTTGCATCGGGGGGCGGTACACACACACTATGATATGCCGCTCCAGTTCCACACATGAAAGTTCAATAGTCCTCTCGATAGTAAGGTTTACAATATCTTTCCGTTCTTTACATTTAAGACTATTTTTAACTATAATTAGAGAGCCACCACGTATAGCAGCCTTTCTTTTGTAGGAACTTTCAAAACAATAGTTATGATAAAAGGGAAGTAACTGATTCTTCACAATCCAGTGTTCTGTTAATCACATAACATCTACATTTAAATAATTCAAAAATAGTTCTAATTCTAGGATTTTGCTGGATAAGCCTTGTATATTCTGATGAAGTGTTTTTTGCTTTCCCGTTGTCGTTGCGGTCAGTTTAAATTTGCAGCACCGGGCCAAAATGTTATAGAACCATCTTTGATAGTACATTTATCCTCTTTTACAGATAACAACGTCAGGTCGTGGACTCTTCTTCCTGAGGCAAGCAGGAGCAATGTGGCACATCGTCGAGCAGCTTCGAACATACTGTCTAGATTGGGTTCAGACTGCAGCAGCCACTCTACAAGTACCTGCGGATTCCATACTGGTGGCTTGACTTTATCTTTAGCTGCAGATTTATTTGCTAGACCTCTCAATGTTTGTCGTACCAATATGTTAGAGCTTAGGTTTTCCTCTGATTCTGGTTTACAAAATGATGATACCACAGATTTATTTTCCTGTATTGTTTTGTAGCTTAAGCCTTCTACTATATGTAAATGAATAAGATATTTCGCGAGGCCTTGGCCTCCTGGAGTTTTGTTATTTATCTCATATTCCTTACACCATTTTAACCAGCGGGTCCAGGCAGGTTTATAGGTTTTCAGGGTACTAGGTCTCCAGCTTGATTCGATGATATTTATTTCTGAAGAGGTCCAGTTACCTAGGAGATCATCCCACCCTGACATTTCCATGCCTCTAATACAAGCTTGATTACCTGCACAGGGGGTAGGTTCGTTCTCGTGTCTATCACTGCACTGCACTGATTCCAGGTTCCTGATGGTGAACGGAGGGGCTATGGCTCGCTTCTTTAGATTTGTCCTCCAAAAAACGTTCTTCCATCTTGGACAAATCACTATGTATGCTCCCTTGGCTTTGTTCAGAAATGAAAGGACTTTGTGCATTAGACACGGAGGAGGGAATATCCATGCCAATTTGTGATCCCAAACCTGGCTGAAAACATCGTGTGATATAGCTTGTTGATCTTTCAAGTCCAGAGCTACGTATCTTGGTACGACATGGGCTCTTCTGGACGCCATCAGGTCCACCTGAGGGGTCCCCCACTTCTCGAAGATCACCTGGCAAGCCTGAGTTAACAGGTGCCATTCCGCTAGTGCCTTGTACCTGGACAGACTGTCGGCAATACCATTGAGTGGTCCTGGTAGGTAGCTGGTTATTAGATTGATGTTGTATTGTTCTAAGAGATGGTAAATCACTCTTGCCAATTGCATCAGGCCGATTGATTTCGTGCCAAACAAGGACAGTCCTCTTGCTGCAATCTATGGCTATACTTCTGTGGGTAAGCACTTTGTAAATAGCCAGCAACTCTTTCAGGTTCGAATAACAATGAAGCTCTTCTGGCAGCCACGGACCTTGAATGTGAATGCCGTTGACGTACGCTCCCCAGCCGCTCGCTGACGCGTCTGTGATTATGTGGTAGGATACTGCAGCTGGCCAAATTTCGCTTGTTGTGAGTGTGTTCTGTAGCCACCAATTGATGCCTTCTTTGGCAGCGGGGCTCAGTGGAACTACCCATTTTCAGCGCCTGGTTTAGGCACGACTGAATATTGCGGTATCTTAGCATTCCGTGGTTTATTACAAAGCTGGAAAACTGTAGAGTTCCCATAATCTTTTGAAGATCTAATAGTGAAAGATTCTTTGACCCTTGAGTGCGAAGAAGTAAGCTTTTTAGTGAGGTTACCTTCTTTGCTGGAAGACTTTTTCGATTTATCCGGGTGTTCCAGTGAATTCCGAGAAACTCTATTTCTTGAGCGTGTATGTTGGACGACTTTCTCTTGTTTATTACCCATCCGAGCTTGGCCATAAGGTCTATGGCCTGCTTCATATGTTGTTGAAGAGCTTGAGGACAATTATTCACCAGCAGGAAGTCGTCCAAGTATGCTATGACCCTTATTGCTTTTTCTCTGAGCTTCTGCGCTATCCAATTCGACAAGGTTGCAAATGTTCTTGGTGAGCTTGCAAGCCCGAATGCCAGGCAGGTCATCTGGTACGTTGTACCGTTGAAAATGAACCTCAGAAATCGACGGTGTGATTTCGCGATTGGTATGTGGAAATAGGCCTGATGTAGATCGATTTTCATCATAAAGTCTCCGGCTTGCAAGAAATGTGGTACTTTTTGCATATTTATCAGCCGAAATTTCTTTGTTTGCAGGTAAAAGTTCAAGGCTTTTAGATATAAAACCGGTCTTTGTGTACCGTCTGTTTTTTTTTACAGGAAACATGGTTGAGATGAAACCGGGGCTCGGCTAGCTCCTTCGAGCCCCGGTTTCATCTCAATCACCGAATCTTCCAACATCTGCCGTATCTCCGCGCTTAGCTCTAGTGACGAGAGCATTTGGGCTTGATTTTTGTAAACAAGTCTTTAAGGCGGTTTTTCCAAAAAGGGTATTCGGTAACCCTGTATTATTTTTAAAATGTGGCCTGGAGCCCCCATGGATTGCCAGATATGATGGTAATGGCGCAATTGACCGGCTTTGAAAATCACAGCATAGTCATTCTTTTTTTATTGTCTCGGTAGTTATCTCTTGGTCGATAATGAGATTTGTTTTTCGCATTGGAATACGGTCGTTTTCCAGCGAGTGACTTGCCTTTACCAGAAGCGGGAGCTTGCTGGTTTCGATTTGGGTGGTTATACCCTCGAAATGACACCACGTGGTCGGTTGGCCGACGTGGTGCGACCTGGTTGCCCTCGGCAGGCACGTGCGGCCGGTTGTGTGCGACCTGGTTACCCTCGGCAGGTAAAGTGGTCTTCGAAACACTTTGGAGCCTCCTCCTAGTTTGCCCACGGCATGGCTGAACTCTTTTGCCTGGAAGACAGAGTCACAGCTGGGAGGGATTTTTCTTAAAATTGCTTTGTTGTATTTGTCTTTCACCGAAGACAAAATGTTCTCTCTTCTGTGCTCTATGATATTAGCACGCCTTCCGCAAACCATCTGTAACAGATCTTTCGACACCAACATGTAAGGACACGTATTAGAAAACAGCTCGTGAACTTTAGTTGCCAACGAAGCCTTTGTCAACTGGGTGTCGCTGTCGGCACTCCAGGCTAGCAAATCTTTCAGTGCCATCTGCAAAGATTCTTTTTGTGCGATAAGCATATTCGTCATAGCTCCGAAACTTTGATCAAGTGACCTTGATTGACAGAATTTAGTTTCAAAAGCCATAAGCTCATCATTAATTGCCAGATTAGTAAAAGCTGGCGAAGAAATATATTTCTTTTGAACATCCGTATAACGGACGCTATTCCATTCCGAACTATCAAAATGTTGAATTTTACGCAGGTACTTGAGCTTTGACTTATCTGTACGCTTCACAGCTTCAGACGTAATAGATAGTACAATCGTCTCATTCAAAATCTGGTTCATCGGATTTAATCAGACCGGAGGCTACTGAATCATCATCTTTTACATTTTCAAGCAGGCCGTCATTGTCGACCGTAGATTTTTGCACGTCATGGTAATTTCTGGTCAACAGATATTTAAGCTCACAAACCTGTTTTTGGGGAAAATCCAACCTTTCATCAGCCACTTCATTCCACGTAAAAGTACGTTTTGGTGTCGGCAGCAAACTGGTATCCTCATCGTCACCATCATCGTCGCTGCTACTGTAAACTCGCCGCGGTCGCTTGTAGTTAATCTTTCTCCTCACGCCACTAGTTCCTGGAACTGGAGAGTCACTTTTCCGTGCTTCGTTGTTACTCATATTTCGACTATAAAAAGAAACAACGATTAATATTTATTTAAATTCTTTTACTGCAATATAAGTTCTAAGAATTTACTTACAGTTTGACTTGAGTTGCACTTACTTTAGGAATAAATCCAGAATATATTGCGAACGACTTCGTCGTTTTTGCTCCCAAGCAGTCGCAACGAAAGACAAACGCCAACTGAGGAAATTATGCGAGCGACTCGCTCGACGTAATCGACAGGTGGCGCCAAGCGGAATTTACCCGAACTATATTAGGAAGCACTAGGTAAAGGAGAATCAAAATAGCGCCCAAAAGTCAAAACGCAAGCGCTGCCTATCTCAATTTGTAGGTTTCAAATAAGTTATAGGCTACATAATAGATAACTTGGTATTATCGATGAGCATGTTTTCGTTCTGTTTGAATCAAAATAAAAAGCAGTGCTGTTTTTGTTTCCTTAAATAACTAATCAGTAGGAGTTTCTGGAGAAGGGCTGTGATTATGATTTTATAACATTTAGGAATACACCAACCAAGTTGTGACCAATATGGCTGAAATATTCAGCCTGTTTGTTTATCGATAGACATTTTGTTCATACATCACTAGAGTCGGCGTCTCGTGGTCGTAATCGTAAATATCGTACATTTAACACAGTAGTAGTCCAGCCAGCTCGATTATAAATAGATTGTTGCGATACAGGCGACGTGTTTACAGCACTATCTGTCGATAGCCTGAACAGATATTCAATGGCAATGCAATTAAGCAACGATTCGTGTTGCTTGACAATTATGTCTTTTAATCAAACCTGACACCTGTTGAGTAATTAAAGGCTGTAAAAGTTATGTGGTGCTAAAAATCTTAGTATATATAATAAAATAATATAAAGCATGTAAACCTGCCTGACAATACCAAGATAGGTACTCTCTTACTTTAAAAAACTTAACGGAAATGTGCCTTTCGATTGCTTGTATCTTAGTTTTGATACTTTCTAAGTATTTTTTGTTTGTTTGTATGTTGTACCTAAAATTAAGTTATTGTATTCTTACCGATACCTACAAACTTTATTGTCTATGTTTGATTTTGTTTTGTACTGTATTTACCTTGTATTTGTCTTTGTCTTGTGCACCAAAAAAAGCATCTATATATTATAATATTTCTCTGGATATGGATAATCGAGCTTTTGTTTCTTCATTATTCATCTTTATTTATTACCCTTTACGAAGTCTTGTATCTTTTTGTTACTTTTGGTAGGTAGATAGATATCTATGTAGAAATATTATAATACAGGTGAAATTGTCCGTAGGTACTTTAGAAAAACTAAGCAAACAATTTTTTATAATATTTCAAGAGCACTTGCGAGAAATCGTTTGAAATTCTGTTAAAAGCTAGATAATTACCTAAACGAGCCATTAGCGGGAAAGCTCTTACGGCTTATGAAAGCTGGGCAGCATTTCTCAGCACCAACGGGCCTGTAATTGTCAGGCACGAGCCAACCGAATACCGCAAAAACATTATCTAAGAGCTAACTTGATAAATGTAAACGTTTGTTTATTTATACAATATCTGTAACATGAAGGCGCCAGTTAACATCTTTACTCAGTTATCTCGCCTGTCAGTAACGAGAAATAATGATGTACGTATAAATACGGAGGCATTGCGTGTAGGAAACGGTTTTATGCAATCTGTAGTTTCAAACAAAAGCTTCCGAATCGTTTGGAAGCTTTTGTTGAGTTTGTTTTGTTTTTTGGCAAGTAACTTTTGTTCCGGTCATCACATTAAATCTAATGATTTTTAATTAATTTAGATGAGAAATTTAGAAAATCTTGGTCAGTAAGTATAAGTAGTATTTTCTTATAGGTTGGTAGTATTGATATCAAAAATGTAAAAACGAAAGAATCGAAATAATCTTTATTATACCGTAGATGAAAGATTATATAAGAAAGTTTATTTTCGTCCATGATTATACGGAGCATTAAAATTTTTATGGATTCTTGAAGTAGCTTCGACAACCTACTGGTTTTGGCCAGTTGAATAAAGTAACAAATCTCTTTCGCTTGTTACTTGCATCTCGAAAGAATTGATGATTCAAGCGAATAACCAATTGTTCTTGTTGGACAAGTCTTACTGTGATTCAAGTAATACACTACCATGTCATGCATAAGTTGTAACTAGTTACTTTAAGTAACGATTCCAATTTATAATAATGCAACTTCAGTGAAAATATTGGATGCTATTCAACAGATTTTGCCACCAATTCATAAAGAAAAGACACGAATCTCTTTAATTAGGTCTAAAAAACCTAGTTAGGTATCAAAGCACCTTTAGGACTAGATCTCACTCGACATACAATTACAGTTATGTGCCCGATCCGCTCGTGATGTACTGCCGATGCCGATACGATTTATAAAACAGGTCGGTGCTAGCGAGACACTAATGTGGCTCATGAAAAATTGACACACAAAACCAGTTCGGTAAAGTAGCAACAGCAACTCACACTAATAACTAGTTCAGTATAATTCAGCAAAACTGCCGCGCAGCTCCGCCCTGCCACTTGTTCCATTGTTTGCAATCGATGCAAAATTGCGGAAATACTATCCAGTTTTGCTTTTGACGCTGTAACGAGCTTACTATTGTCTATTTCTCTTTATGACTTTAAATATGTTTGACTGTTTTCCTAATTAAATAGAAAACTGATCTATCTTCATAGATCAATCTACTCATAGAGTATCACGTCGGTATATAAACCACAAGCAGGTTTTGACAGAACAAAACAAAGGTAGGTATAGGTAGCGTGCAGTCTCTTTCCGCATAATAGTAAAACTAGCCGGGTTCCAGCTGTTACGGTAATTGTGCAGGATCGATATCTAGAAATGTGAGTTTCGTAAGTCAATTGTGAGGTGGTCAAGTTGATCGATGATGTGAGCGCGTGCGCGGGCACCGCTTGTCAATTAGGTTAGCTGAGTTCAGGGCCTGAACTGAACTATGGGTGATCTTATCTCTGACCGGCAATCTGACGACGTTTACGCAACTTGAACTGAAATCAATTGAAATAGTAGCGTACCTTAATGATACGCAATATGCAAAACAGAGAGTGCTTACACGCCTCCAATAGGTTTACGCATTCACTGCTTGCCTCAGCCCCGCGGGTCGCACCACGCCGCCACCTGAACCAGCTGCAGTTGGACCTGTGCGTCTAGGGCCATGGAAGTGCTAGAGACAGCCCTGTCTAGATGCCTTGTGCTAAAATCAATAGTACTTAAGTTATTTTACAAATTCTATGACTAAAATCTTCGAAGTCGGCAAGTTCATAGCCTCAAAAGTATTCGCATAAAAACAGACATATGCTCAGGACAGGTAGGTAGGATAAACATAATTCTCAATGCAAGCAAAAAAAAAACGTCAGGCACAAATTCAAGCGAAACACAAAAAGTGTCGTAAAATCATCACGACCTCCATTCATTCTTGAACGTCAATGAAATTCTTAAGCGGTAACAAAAGAAACGGACTTAAAACCATACTTCGCTCAGGACCTTGTTTTCTCTTAGGCCTTTTACTATGGATAAAATTTATGTTAATAATATAATTCATTATGAAATAGAATTTTTTTTCCAAAGGTGACCTATCTCTTTTTAACCTATCTATGCTGATAACTCTATGTAATATTAATCTATGCCGATAAATTACCTACATTACATAAGTCTCCGACCTAGCAATTAATACTTTTTCCCTTCCAGTATGGGTGGTGTAATGATTGCCTAGCAATACGTTCAAGATCAGAACTGAAAACTCTGAAACTATAAAAGTAAAGTTGGTATTTCAAATAACAAAGAATTATGAAAAGGTTACGCAACTCATGCATACAGGCAGCTGTGAGCGATCTCTAACAAAAGAACTTTGCAGGTTGTTACCGCCGCCGCGAATTCATCTCACTTTCAAAGAAATTCACCTTCGATCCGTACGGTACAGCCACGGCCCCTCGGATGACTGCATGACTCCATTGTTTGTAGAGATCTGTGTTCAAATAAATCGGCCAGTCGCGGACAAAAGAATTGCCGTTTGTTGGGAAGTAAAGTACCACCTACGAACTCTACCGCGTATCTACCTCAGGGATGATCGCGTGAATCTACTCAATACTATAGTAATTATATATATATATATACTAAGGTAATGGAATATAATATTTATATATAGACACATGTTCAATTCTATAGGTACTCGATTCTCTCGTATCCTCTCGTCTCGGTTCAAGTACCCAAGTTTTTTTTGTACATACATTTTTGTATGTGTGGAAACATTACAATTAGAACAATGACAGCAAACAACAAGAGTAAACCACTAAAATCAAACACGAAACTTCAAGAATGCATACGTGTAGCGAAAATGGTGCATATTTGAGTTCGAAAATGGTCTGTAAACGAAAGAATTAATGAGAACACAAAAACATTTTGTTATTTTCATAAAAAAAATTGATAGATAAAAAACGTTGTGAACTTGCTCCGATGATACCAGTGTCTTAAAATATTTTCCACCAATAATTAAACGATTTTGACACCCTATGTTTAAAAAATATATGTATCATTCTAGGACCGAATAGATAAAGCTAGAACTTACAGAAAATTTCCGAAGAATCATAATGCTACTCGTATTCTCTTTGTCTAGTTGAAACAGCTATAGGTACGCACTCTTAGGAAGAAACACGCCTACCGAACCGAGCATCAGATTAGGTACTTTGTCCTGCCTGGCGCACGTGTTAATGTAATACCCTCGTTCCTTGGGTAAATAAATAGGCAAGTACCTAAGTCGGAATTTCAAGTTCGTACATCCTCGGAATCGTCCGCTTCTGTCTGACTATGACTTTTTATCTTCAATCAGTATATTTCCTACCAATACGTGATTTTGAAGCTGCTTCCCCCAGTGGCGCTGTATTGATATCCATAAAGGCCAGACTTGTGGTGCCTTAAGCCGGCCAATAGAGTATCTATTAAACACACCTGCCTATGACTTCCGATTGTCTGTTGACTTAGCAATGTGATCTCCTTCATATTGCGTCGATGTTTGATGTTCTAAATAAAGGATGTTGATACAGGACAGCCTGTCCTACATGTCCATGTCCTTATACCGTAGGTATACGTAATTTACTTACCTATCACTCGATCGTTATAGTATTTAGTATACAAACGAAGAGAAGTTCCTTGTATAAGTTCTAGATTTCGGTAACTTTATTTCTTTAGGCTTACAAAATAAGCACATAAACAGGTAAAATTTTATACAACAGCTTTATTAGTATTATTAAACAAGAAAAAAATAGGTATTATTGATTTTCTCAGGTGTTATCGATTTTCTCTCAAAGGGATTCAAAGATTGCACCCGACAAGTGTACCAAACTGTAAAAAATAATGCAGAATAACTTAGTTTCCATTTAAAATAAATGGGCCTAATCTGAAGCTGAAGTTTATAAATATTTAAATTATTTAAATCATATCCTACTGGATAAAAACGCTGTTACTAACCTAATGCAATTCAATATCAAATTTGTATTGAATTGAATTGTATGTTCTAATAGAATTCGATCGGTTAGTGTGACGGAACATAGACAAAAGAAACCGGATCAACGATGTATGTAGTGCATATTTATCAGGGAATTAATTATAAACCAGTACCTGTATTGTGTTTGATAAAACTCTTTGAGCTGTGAAAAATCACCCTTTTGGAAGTAGAAGCAATCGGAAGCTGAGGGCAGGTGTGCGCGATCCAATTCCCATAATGCACTTTAAAGAATACTTCAGGGACGTTACATTAATTACCAAAAATATTCAATAAATCAATTTGCATTATTCATATTTAACTTTGTAAATAGACTTCTTATATTAAAGCGTTCTCACATTTCTCACTATATGTTTATCATGGAACAAAATAGAGTAACCACAAAGGACATTACATTACTGTCCGTATAAAGTTGGGGTAAGTTCGTAAGTTCTAACTAAATGATATCAAGTAAATCGAATTACCATTAACTTAATTGCTCGATAGGTAATTATAATTATTTACCTATAGAGCAAATAAGTAAAACATATAATATTGCAAATCATCAAATACGATCATTTCTCGTTGTACCCCCCTACTTCTACTCCGTCCACGTATTTATTTTCTATGACTGAATGAAAGAATGCAATATTGAATGGTCAGCTCGATAAATATCGAAGCTCTCGTTAGTCCCGATACTTTTCGAGTCGACAGATTATCATCACTATTTTTAAAAAGAAACAGAGTATTCAATATTTCATTCAGTGAAATAAAATAAATGCGTGGACGGATTATAACAAGACATACTTACAAGAATAACGGAGTAGAGGTAACAAACATTCAGTGTACACCGTCTTTTGTGTACACTGAATGTATGTTACCACACGTATCTCCGTAACTACTTAACTTATTTAGATGAAATTGACGTGATCCGTCAAGTCTCATCTTTGGCTGCGCGCATTGTAGGTACCTACTTCTCTTCAGTAAGATTGCTACTGAACGAAGTCAAACACTTGATGATAGAATCTTTGCAAGATGACAAATCGTCGAACGAATTCCCAATATAGCAAAATGTATCAGCATTTCAATCATATGAACTAATTATCCTCGTAGCCCGGCCTTATCTAATCAGGTTTTGAAAGGAGCCGGTATGAGTCCAGCACATGTGTGTTTGCACGCACGTGTTTCCTAGAAGGTATCTACCCTCAGTCCCTCACGTCTTGGAGAATGGTTATCCTCCATGAAACACCATTAAGCAACCCAAAGGTAAACAGTAGGTATAGTTAAGTAGGGCACCGATAATATTTACAATGAAAATCCTTATGCTTTGCCTCCCTAGCTATTTGCATTTGTTTATTCTAGGATATCGATAAGTGTCGTGTTAGGTGTACAGACAGAATCATAGGGGTTTCAAAGTATCTACTATCCCATCATATTTAATAATATTTAGTCATCATTTCTCAATAACCATCGCATGCATTCTACGCTAACATCAGCCTTTGTAATTTATTCTATAAAACGAGGGCGTATCAAACAACATACGAAATTTGTAATTGTTACGTTTTTGTTGGTCATCCCCATCAATATGGCACGTCGGTCGCAGTCGTTAATTTCATTAAGAGCTTATTAAGCGGGCACGCGACCCACCAGCAGTGCCAACAGTTGTTGCGAGCACGCGCTCACGATACTATCTAAAAACTTATGGCCCGTAACATCAATTGAATTTATTCACCTTCGGACTTTTCATTAAATGAGAAAATATCCATGTATTGGAATATAATATTCAGAAGCGGTAATAGAAACAAACTACATAGATCTTATGTATAAATCACTAGACCATAATTTTCTCAGTTTCCTAAAAGTTACTATAATTTATCTAATCCAGAGTTTTTGCACTCCAATGAAACATAATATTTAAATCTTTCACACGCGTCATATTGTAAAGGAAAACGATAGTAAATTATAATCAGGGCCAAGTCGTCTCTATAATTTGACCTGTCGTCGCCACCTAAACTGACTGTAGATAATTCTAGTCTTTACAGAATTTGAACTATAATATCCACTAATTTGTATTTCGGTTACGGTCATGCGTTCGTAATACGTGTGTCAGTGGTCACGCATAGCATAGCTCATCAGCGCGGGGCGTCAGGTGGTGACCACCATAAAATACCAGGGGTCGTAAATGGACTGCCCCGAGGGAGTATCAACATTTAATAAATAAAATTGATTCCACTCGGTACCTTACAAACCAATTCTCGAAGTGGCTGGTACCCTACCTACCTATTGACTATGTGACGGTCATTATAAGTCATCATCATCATCATCATCATCATCAGCCCAGACATAGGCCTCCCCCGTACATTACTACATAATCTGATATCTAAGCCTTTATACAAAGGCTATGTTTGACAATTTGTTTGAATTTATTTATTCGTCCTCGGGCGAAGATCCAGATCCAGAGGGAGACCCAGGATACGGTAGAAAGCTGTAGTGTTAAAAGATAAAAGAGGTCGTAGCTTCCGAAGACGACGTCGAACATATAGCGAAGTTGAGGAAATTAATCAAGGCTGACTCCACCTTAAGGGATAACTACGAAAAAAAAACAAAAACTGGAAGCCATGGTGCCTAACCCACACAGGCTGGGTGAGTAGTAAAAGAGCCAAAATAATGGGGCAACATAAGATAACGTCGTTATACTGATGACGATGTAATAAGTGGAATGGTGGTACTCATCCACATAACATTAAGTAACAATAACAAATCATTCATCACTGCTTCCGGTCAGTGTGCCGTATTCAAAGTTTGCCCATTATCCCACCCCATCTCGAGTACCGTTTATTTAGACTGGGATGGGGATTTGCGAATGATATTATTAATTGGTAGGTTCCCACAGCTTCCAGAGGGGTGAGTGCACAGTCGGCTGTTGATTTGTGTGTTATTGTTGGCGCGGTGGTGCGATCCGCTTCCGCGCGCACTCCCACGACAGGGAGCAGATGCCAGCGCGCCGTCCTCGGTGTCGGTGCCGCAACCACTGTCACTCACAATATTGTCTCTCCAGTGACCCTCGTGGGACCTGTGGGAACCCTCCCGATGGGAACAATACCACTTTCGTTCAAATATTGTACAATGCTCTTTGTAATCAATACGTCCATTACTAATGTTACGATGCTGGTAAGCGTTGGTAAATTATTATTGCCTATTTAAAAAATGATTTTCCTTTGATACATACATACTTAATTTTTTTTTAAATATTTTTCTGAAACTCATTAGGTTGCGATACCTGCCCAGCAATCCAATAAGTTATTTTAAATTAATTGTACCTTTCGACGAGATTATATGCTTGAAATAAACGATTTTGGAGTTCGTACTTTTATCTTAATTGCTGTTGAAATAACGCAAAAGCTATAAGCAAGTGGGTACAAAACACGTTGATATCACGTAAATTTTGTATTTGACGGACCTGCACAGAAAAACCCAGAAAATATTAAATGTAACACAGGGCTAGTCCTACACACCATGCACCTAAAGTCAAATAACCAATTGACATATTATAAGAAGAACCGAATAAATAACCATTTGATTGTTTTAAGTTTTGCGAGACAAGTAGGTACTAATCCCTCGAGAATTTCTCGGGACCATTCTCATAGATAATAGCAAAAGAATTATTAAAATCGGAGAACATACATAAAAAACATGCATACAGCCGAACATAAGTGATATAGAACCTCATCCCTTTTTGAAGTGGGTATAAAATAATGATGTGGTAACAGGTCAGCTCGGTAAATATAAATACTATTATCAAAAAACCTACAACGCATTATGTAATGCATAACTTACCTACATAAAAATTATAATTAATACAATTATTGTATGTAAGTAAGTTATGCATCGCCACTCCCGCGTCGCGACGCACGAGTTGGGACGTGAGAAATATCTGAAAGCGCTCCTATACATTTCTGAGTATGACAAGTGACAATCAACCATATTAGGGCGGAGTGATAATTGATGCTAAATTGTTACTGAGTCTGCGCTAAACATACACTTGACCCGTCAAAACAGCGCTCAATTGTATTTGGCATGTGATGGATTAACATCAGCGGCGCTGGTCGTCTCCGGGAGGAGACGAGTTGCACATTATGCCGCTCCTCCGACACCCCACTAACGCCACATTAATATTGTATGTATCACGCATACATTGCTACCACGATTTGTAGTCTGGTTGCTATACCATCACTTTTCAAACCATCTGTCTAAAAATGGTAATATAATAAATCTGAAAACATTTAAGGTAATTTATTAAAGAAGATGGTGTCTATCAATATATTTCTTAGATCATCGTTGTATCGGATCTAGACGAACATTTATTATACATTCGGCAGACTGTCTGGATTTGCCTGGCAGCATGTCAAATAGGCACATTTGGTACCTACAAAGATTCCAACAAATCATAGTAAGAGGTGCTAGCTACATTTTAATAGTACTTATTTTTCATTCAATAACAGATAAGCTGTAGGTTCTTACCTACCTTTTGTAAATTTCTGATACACCTAAGTTGCTAAACTCTTACATGCCCGATATCAAGCTTTGTTTTTCATGCTCTACCACTATTTTAATAGTAAAAGGTGACTACATTTTCATGCTTATTTTTAATTCAATTTTAGATAAGCTGTACGTTCTTAGCTATTGTAAATTTCTGATACACTCAAGTTACTAAACTCTTACATACCCGATATCAAGCTTTGTTTTTCATGCTCTACCACTATTTTAACTAGGATAGTACGGTAATAGAAAGGAGTGTTTACCTACTGAAATTCCCGAGTGTAAGGTTGATCGTTTCTATTTGGAGCGAGGTCAAATGTGTGGCTTTTGGATTTTTCTGCGTTTTACAAGAAATAAAACTAGCGGAAAAGTAATTTGTCGCAAATCGGAAACAATTTTCTATGAATTCGGTTGTAAGTTATTTAAACAACATAAAACAATCAAATTATTATTTATTCAGTTCTTCTTATAAGTGGTTCAGTTGTTACCATATGGTGGGATTATAGGAAATTACTGAAACCTGGCGCGATCCTCTTTTGTTTTTCGTATACTGGAGGCCTACTTTTATTACAAATTTTCGTTTAGTTTTTTCGATCGGTACTATAATCGAACAAAAACTGAAATTTCGTACAAAGTTGCGCTGGTGCAATTTGGAATGATGATAGTATATTTTTAATTCTACTCGACACTCAAATTTAGGTTTCTACAATGGTTCATATGCAAAAATGTATTAAAAGCTCAGAGTCATAAATTTCGTCCGAAAACGGTGCTTTCTTAAGTAATCGAGAGTAGCTACAGTTGAGTTTTGAGGCCGTACTTCGCAACTGCTGATCAAAAGAACTAGAGTAGGCCTCCAGTATCGTCAGATTTCTGATGTCAGGGTGGTTAATTGTACGAAAAAACAAAAGAAAATCGCGCCGGCTTTTAAAAATGTACCTACAAAAAGCCCTGTGTAATATTTAAATGAACTTTCTGGGTTTTATTTCCTTCCTGAACGCAGAAAAAACTTAAAATCACAAAAATATGAATTTCGCACGAACACAAAACACAACTTTATAGTAAGGTGCCTATCATTATAAATTTAAAACAGCCATCTACCTACATACACATCAAGCAACGGCATATATAAAATATTCTGACCAGGTGTTAGGAAGGTAGGGATTTTACCTATTATACTCGTATTAAGTATCTATGTTTGCTTGGGTAGCTTTCTCCGCTTCTTCAGTTTTTTAATTACTAGGATCAAAAAACCAAAAATAAAATGCCTACTACACTTGAGTTAAAATACCTAACTACGAGTACCTACCAAAGATTAAGAAGGAACGTGCTTCATTATGAAGTATAATTTGAAGTAAAATAAATGCACAAAATCTTCGTTGAACTTTCATGCAATTCATTTTGCATAGGTAATGTACCTCACTTCAAGTCTTCTGTATAAATCTCCAACAGTTTCGGTTATCAAATGTAAATATCTATAGTAACAAATGTATTGTTTTCGCATTCGTGAACGAAGATTGATGTGCAACAATTATGAGATGCTCCCGAGCATCCAACGTGTTGCATCAGCAACTAGGTTTTTTGGAGTCTGTGATGCTAATGCTGTCTTGAAATAAATAGACTCTGTCTGACACATCCATCGATCGTTCTAGTTTAAATTTCTTTATAATACCTCTTACCCTACCGATGTTGACCTGCTCGCCGATGGCTGAACCAATATTGAGTGTTTTTTTTTTAGTTAATGTGAACGCCGTTGTTGATTTTATAACTTTTGACATTACGATTTTCATTTTAAATTAAAAAAAACCTGACTTTCAACTGTGTACCTAACATTTGTCTATTGAATTAAACTGGAGGGCTAAAGTAACGTAGGCTGCTTGGTGAGTTTATTTGACGTTAGAATAGTAACGAACGAGACATAATCATGACGTCACATTTTTATACATTTGCTTAGTTCCACGTACGCACGATAGAGGTGCTGTGCCAAATTGTATGGAAAAAGGAGACGTCACAATCACGTCTGTCAATAGACTCACCCACTCATTAAATTCATGTATTTAGGTATTTAAGCCGCGTTAAGTAAAAAATATAATACCTACTAAAGAAGGAAATTTTACATTGCTACGTTATTTGAATTCCTACCTATTTCGTTTTTCAAAGGCTCAAAAACTAATTTTTACCATGATCTTTCTACAAAATCACTGCTGTCATCAGACTTAGCAACTCGAAACCTACCTAAACCTGTGACGCGGCGGTATGCGGCAAAGCGATGCGGGTGCAGTAATGTCCAAGTTAAAATCGATTACGCCTCCGCATTAAAGCTATAAATAATACTAACTTATCTGACTATGTCTCCATCTAAGGCATCCTGGACGTAGAAGGAGAGATAGTGATCAGTAGATGAGTGATATTTTTCATTTTGAATATAAGCGGGTTAACTACGAACCTAGTTTGTGTTGAAAGAACACCAACGTTTCCTCCCTTAACGATGGACATCACTGAACGAGG
The DNA here is from genome assembly GCA_947859395.1 of Eupithecia insigniata. Classification (NCBI taxonomy): domain Eukaryota; kingdom Metazoa; phylum Arthropoda; class Insecta; order Lepidoptera; family Geometridae; genus Eupithecia; species Eupithecia insigniata. The sequence continues at coordinate 8,157,199 of OX401996.1, read as the reverse complement.
GATCGGACTTAGGGCCCGCTGACAGCGTCCCGCAATTCAATTCAAGGCGTAAATGTGTTCCGTAATAGGTACCAAATAATTATGACCGAAAACTTTTTGCATTTTACATAAAGTGTTGTTATTCTGTAACTAGACAATAAAAACTGTGTTCCTTATCAAATAAAATGTGAGAAATCTTTGCCTTTAATACGAAAATAGGATGAAACATATCTACTTTGACGTAAAAATATGCAAAATGCGATTGGCTTACATAAATTAGATCTTTGCGTATTTAGAAAAAAATAACTAAGTAATTACGAACCTCGGTAAATACTATTCAAATACAAAAAGGAGAATAATATAGGTAGTGGAAATATACACGAATTTTAAATAATTTTGGTAGTACGTTTGTATGGGCAATTCACTATCCGCTGGGCTCTAAATTACGGACGCGCTTAAATTCATAATGAATTTGTAGAACAAAAGCTTTTTTTATAAATGTTGAACTGTTGTTTATATGTAGATTGTTTCAGTTCATAACGAGGTATTGGTGGCGCTGTAGTGCCGGTGGATTGTCAATCAACTTTCGGGTGACGACTTGTGGCCCAATTCTGCTAACCAATCGCTTTAATATGACAATTGTATCGTCGCAGAATCTTTTTTATTATGGACAACACACCTTCGTTTGACCACATTTTCACCTGATGGAAAGTGCTTCACGTAGAATGCTTAGATGAAGGAAACTGTAAATAATGCGTGCGGTGCTATTTGCTTATATAAATAATAATAATGGTTACAACATTGACACTTGACGTGCGTCGCTCCATCTGTAGCATCTTTTATTTAGAATGGCAAAATGTGTCATTCTGTACGATACCTTAGTCATAGTGTAGCTATTAGTTCATCAGAATAGGACACCTGGTCTTCGAATCTCTTAGCTAACGCGCATCACGGCAATTCAAAGATAGATGTACAAAAAGTGGTACGCGGAAATATTTGGAGGTCGTGGGTTCCCGTGTCAAGTGTCACGGGGCGGGCAGGGCAGGAGGCACGACCGGGCATTGTTTGCGCGCACGACGAGACGAATCTCCGCCACAGAACAAGTAACACTTGCCACCAGCTCCACGCAGGCTTCATGACTCATTAATGCGGTCACGAAACCATTCTACCACTCTTTCACCGATGACCGACGCAAGCTGCCAAAGTGGAATTGCTTCGTCCGATGCCGTGACATCCTATTTATTCCCACGGAATTTGAAGTGATAGGAAAAAGCTGAACTCACTGAAACTAGCTGTGATGCGCCGGAATAGAAAGAACAAAAATAGTTTCTCTCGAATTTCATTCATAGGTGTCGATAGATAATAATGATAGATAATCTATTTTATCCGTTTAATGCACTCATTATCTAGCCCTATGGTTTAACTTAACCTATAGACAAAGACGTACGCCTTTATAAAGGCCCTGGGACTTTTGCTCACTTATTTTCGTAATAAATAACATTAATGCCCTTTAAATAAAATTGCGCATTATTAAAGTAATATGTATTAATAAAAAGGAAAAAAACAACATAGATCCTAACCATGCTTATTTATATACAACTTCAACCAAAGTTATAAATTACAGAAAATTTTCTGTTGAAAAAATAATACTTATAATAATTATAGTGTTACAGAATGTACTTACCTTACGCAAATATTTTTATGTGGTTTCCTAAGAAAATAACATTGTATAAATCTCTGAATTACCATAATTATTTTAAAACTTGCACTATAATGGAATGTTATTCAGACTTGCTTTTGACTGTGTACAGAATTTGATTGGTTTGGTGTATCAAGTAGAGAGCGCTCACGAACACTGCATTGGCCCTGAAAAAACAGATATTTTATGTGTTGTTGTGGTACTATTTTTGGGTTTATAAATGGTTAATGACTTTGTGTCACATAGACAATTTTTTTATCTTTATTATATTTGATGCAAGTTGCCTTTTGTGTCAGAAAAAGATATTGTGTTTATGTACCAAGGTAATATTTTTTTTTTGTAATTAGCAGTTGGAGTGAATTCACTTTTTGTTTCTTTTTTATTAGAAACAGCTTCTGCCCGCATCACGCACTTCCCAGATAAAATCAGACCCGGATAAAAACATGCTTTGTATTTCAGTCAGATACTTAAAACTACATTTTCTTCTTTCATATAAATCTGCTTATTTGTGGTTTAGTCCTTCACAGATACTATGTAACATAACATTATCATTTCACTCACAAAGAGTGTTTGTTACCTTTAGAATATTAGTAGGGTTGGTAAAATAATAAGAAAACAAAACTTACTGTCCTTCCTTGAAGTATTCTTTCAGAGTATTGGAGAATCTCTTGGAGTATTTGACAAATTCCCGTTTTCTCTGTTCCAGTACCTGCTTGCCTGGCCCTGGAGTGTAAGTGGAAACTTCATTGACCGCATCCAGCAGCTTCTTTATAGCTGATGCAATTTCCCTGAAAACAAACACATAATAGGTGATTCCCAAAAGTTACAACAAGAAAAATCAATTATAATCAAGATTTTGTTTTTTTCTTCTGCCCATTCATGTATGCCATCCCATTGCATTAAGAGAGTGAGGGAAAAGAAAGTACATTGATTGCATACATGCTTGTGCACCATAATAAGTTCTGCATGGGCCTTGACAAATTACCAATTTTATTTCCAACAATTAAAAGAGCATGATCATGATGACATAAGAAACTATGGTGCAGATCCATCTTATTTATATGAGTACATATTTAAACTTATTTAGGTACAAACTTGATGGTTTCCAGGAAAGTCTTCCTGTCAGTGATCTCATCAGGAATGCGGCTCAGAATTTTCTTCAAAGCAGCTGATTTTTTATTCAGCTCTTGGAAAGCCTCTTCAGACCTGTTTAAGCGGAGGTCAGCACCTGAAATGACATACATACACATTAATAAAAATAATTATTATGAATTGGACAGTTTGGTGTGTGAGTGCCAATGATATGTAGGTAGTCTAACACCTCAACATTTAACACCAGGCAGGTTGGGTTGTTAAAAAGTTGCTAAGAAACATCATGTGATTAATGGACCACCCTTTATGAGTACCAGATGACTGAAATACTTTTAAAATATCTTGAGTGCCTATGATGACCTCTTCTTGTGCAATTAGTGAAAAAAGCTTTGTGATATTACATTCTGCCTCAGTCAGAGTCCCTTGCAGACGAAGCAGACTTTCATTCATGTTAACAGGAATATCAGCACGCCTCATGATGCCAGCCACAAGGTCAAAATTAAGGCCTGGAATTGAAGCTTCTGCCTTAGTAAGGGCAGCACGAAGAGTCTGTGATGCACCCAAGTCATATTTTTCCAGCTGAAAGGGAAAGTACTAAGATTAAACCGATCATTTTATAGACCATTAGGCAATTAGTGATGACATATAAAGGAAATTGGTAATCACTCCTCTGTTGGGGATGGAAGCTTGACTTTTCTTATCGATAATTTTAGGGCAAGTTTCATCCCTCTAGGTATCTGGACTTTTTATACGCAATCTTACTGTATTAAGTAACTTAAGTCTGTTTTAAACGGGAGAACTTATAAAAATGACTGCAATACATGTGAATTATAGGTACAAACAATAGAACATCTATTTCGCAACGGAGGAAATACCTTCAAGATTACTAAACATACCTGGCTCAAAACTGGCCTTATAAGGACCGGTAAAACCAAAGAAGTAACAGGTAATTCATCCCCCATTGTCATCGTGTTTGCAATTTGTATCACAAATTCCTGAACTCGGTAAAAGTAGACAGGAAAAATACAAAATAATTGGAATGGAATTTAGAAGTAGCACAGCAAAACAAGAATGTTGACAGTTGACTGACTGATTAACTGACAGTGACTGCTGAGTAGATAGACCTCGGATGAAGTATTAGAGGATACCGCCAGATACACTACGCATGTTCGTTTTTTGTTAGTTGCTTTTGGTAGTTATAATACCGCACAATTCACCATTTTCACTGAGCACTACTTGCGACACGAAACGACAGCTAATGGTCGCGGTTACGAGTGAAGTAGATATAACGTGTATGGCCATATGGCCGGCAGAGGGGTACGCCTTGCGTTGACATCTTCGTTCTAGATACTCTTAAGGCTTGTGCAATCTGCATGCACAAATGTTTGAGCGTGTAGCCGGGCTATAGAAAACGTGGAAATATCCTCAGCCTTATTTTGCTTCGAAATGGCAACATATTTTGCCGCGGCCGTCACTCACTGTCACTCATACGTCATGTTGTTTATTGTTGATTTTTTAGGAATTTCGTGTGTGATTCATTGAGATTCTTTCAATCAAAGTAATTGCTTTCTGGAAAACCCCAGAATAAGTTTAACAACACCTCACCAGACAGAAAATGGCTAAAAATACATCGAGTTCTGCATTTAGAAAAATAGATATAGACCAATACAATGAAGATAACTTCAAAGAAGATGAAGCAGAACAATCGGTGCCCACTGGACCTGACGAGAACGAAGTTGTTGCTATGTTGAATCAATATCCTTTTACAAAAATGCATGTTATAAACCTAGTCCAATTGAGTAAGTTTTTTTAGAAATCGTTGATTAGGTGTTTTGGTTGTTAATTTGGAGGATACCTATGGTATGTACATGTATTGTAAATGGTGAGTAATTATTATTTTGTAGATCCTGCAGAGGTACAGGCAATGCTTAGGGACCTCACATCAGGTGGTACAATAAATACTCTCTGTTACACAGGGTTTTCATATTTTCGCATTGAGATGCGAAATCCAGCCAAGCTTGACAGTTGTTCTCCTTAAAAAAAATATTAATAATCTTTGTTTATACAGTTGATGAGGCTAAAGTGCATTATTTACTTTTATAATTATTTCCTTAATCGGTAAACACAGGAAAATTCATTGATGCTCTGCAAGTTGTACTAAGCAATGCTCCAATAGGATCATCCAACCAACAAGTCAAGGCAAGTAAAGACTCTTGTGAAATATGTGAAAGAAGTGGATGAACTGTCTATAATTATATTATACAAGACAACATAATAAAGAATACTTTATCATCGGTTTTGAATATCTGTTTCGATGACAAGGCATGGTCGCAGGCCTCCCTGCCTGTCAAATTGGGAGGCTTAGGTATCCGCAAAATTTCAAGTGTAGCCCTGCCAGCGTTCTTGTCTTACGTCTACAGCACTAGTTCTTTAGTGGAAAAAATTTTAAATTCGTCTTTGGTCTCACCTGGAAGTTCATTCAAAATTTCGTTCTTAGACGAGGCTCGAATGGCTTGGCATAGTGCTTGCCCTGATGCTGCTCCCCCAAAATCTCTTTTGTCCCAACGGCAATGGGACGGGCCTCTGTGTGAGTTGACACGGAATTGTTTGTTACAAACGTGCTCCAGCTCTGCAGATCGTGCCCGTCTCCTGGCCGTTTCTAAATGGGAGTCAGGACATTGGTTGCAAGCACTTCCTTCATATAATACTGGCACTCTATTGGATCCCGTAACTTTCCGTATAGCAACATGTCTTCGGTTGGGTGCAAGGTGTTGCGCGCCTCATCAATGCCAGTGCGGTACTGTTGTCGAACAGCTTGGTCATCACGGATTATCGTGTACTAGGGCTGCCGGTCGGATATCTCGCCATGCCAGCCTTAACGACATCATCCGGCGGGCCTTTGTCACCGCTAACGTACCAGCTATTCTCGAACCGAATGGTCTGTTGCGTAACGATGATAAGAGGCCCGACGGCATGACTTTAGTCCCTTGGGAGCTGGGCAGGCCTATTGTGTGGGACGCTACATGTGTCGACACACTTGCGCCTTCCCATCTTTCAAGGACATCCGTGAGGGCTGGTTCGGCGGCAGATTTGGCCGAGGATCTCAAGAGGCGCAAATATGCAGGTCTCGACAGAGCCTACGCATTTGCTCCCCTTGGAGTCGAGACCCTAGGTCCGTGGGGTACCGAGGCTCTCCGGGTTTTCAAAAAATTATCTGAGCGCCTGGTCGAAGCGACGCGTGACCAGAGAGCTGGTGAGTATCTGGCGCAGCGCATTAGCATTGCCATACAGCGGGGCAATGCAGCCAGCGTCTTGGGGACGCTTCCGACTGGTATTGATATGGACCAGTTGAGCTATCTGTAGATTATTTGCAACAGTCTGCAGTTAGCTCAATTGTTTCAATTGTAAATACTAGTTTAATTTCTTTATATTATTTGATTGTTATTTTCGTTGTCAATAAAGATATTATTAATAAAAAAAATATATATATATATAATTATATAATCTTTTCAGGACAATGCTCTGGCTATTACTCTAAAAGTACTTCTGGCGATCAAATCAGCACAGATTGAAGAAGCTGTTGGGAGCTTGTCTCTTGATGACATCGATATCCTCATGAAGTATATCTACAGAGGTTTTGAATACCCATCTGAAGGCTCCAGTGGTCACTTACTGCTGTGGCATGAGAAAGCGTACAATGTTGGAGGCTCCGGATCAATTGTGAGAGTTCTTTCAGACAGAATGAAAGTTTAATTTTATATAATAACATTCCACAAAAGTATTGTTTGTATTAATCAAGATTTTAAATAAATTAATTATGAATTATTATGTGTAGTCTAATTATTCCAGCTCTAAAACTTGAGGTGTGATGGATTGTCAAGCATTATTTATTTATTATATTAACTCAGTACGGTTTAGTAAATTTATTTACTCAAATGTACAATATTTTCACTTAAGGCGCAGAGTAATGCGACACTAGCGCCACTCTTTAGTTTTTCTTGTATAATTATTATGGAAAAGAATTACCAAAAGTTCTTACCGCCAATTGATAATACCCAGTATAAACTATTTTTTGATACCTCTGTCATAGGCCACCAAACGCAATAAAAAATTGCGTTTGGTGGCCACAAAGGCAATAAACCATTTTCTGTTTGATCGAAATAAAACAAAACCATTACAGAAGTAGGGAAAAATTGTTTATACTGGGTATTATCAATTGGCAGTGAGAACTTTTGGTAATTATTTTCCATAACGATAATAGAAGAAGAACTAAAGAGTAGCGCTAGTGTCGCATTACTCTGCGCCTTAAATGAGTAATTAAAAGAATCCTACTTTAAATAGAGTATTATTTTACATAGATAACACCTCCTACTGGGCAAGAATTCTGGATTACAGACAGTCAAAGGAGACCTTCCTGGGTTATTGTATACTCATTGCTACCTGGCTTTAAACAAGAAATACTCCCAAAAACAGCTCAATCTGAAATGTAACAAATCGTCGGCATCGTCGCAGGACATTACATGCTTAACACACATCTATTTATTTTGGGTATAATGGAAATTCCCCAGAGGGTCCATGAAATGAATGCAGAGGAGATTACCGTGCATGTGCTTGTAGAGTGCGATAGCGTAGCGTCTCAACAACTTCACTATCTCGGATCCCCAAGGAGGCCCCCACTCCCGCCCGACACTCTAAAAGGGCCCTCCTGTGGCCTGGTTTCGGAAACCAGTCCAGAAACAAGTGTATGCCACTCTTATTATTTCCCTCAGACTATATTAAGTAGGTGTACATAATTATGTACAACATTTGTTGTGATTATAGTTGCGATAGTTTTATGTTTGTTACCTCTTCATGCCAAAAGTACTGAACGGATTGGGCTGTTTGAATAGGCTTAGGTACCTACATGTCCTAATTGTAAGGCTCAAATAAAAGGCACACTTTTAATAACGGAAAAGGCGAGCGAGGTCGCCGTCAGAAGCCAGCCAGTTAGTATGTCAAAAAGAGGTAAATGTATATGCTGAGGTGATAATCACAGAATTCCATTTGCTAAGGTATAAGCCTACGACACAGATAATATAATACTATACCTACCCTACGATCAGGATTTGTACCTACAACCTAGAACTGCAAGAAAATCCACAAAGTTTAGTGGTTGACGTAGGTAGTTATCTATTAGATACCTATACAGAAGGGAACTCTCCCGTGCGTGACACGTCTTCTCATGATGGCTTCTCTCCCACCCATTGACTTAGTTAAAATATACATACAGGGTAGCTATTTGAGATGGGAATGGATGTCCAAATCTGAAAGCGTTATGAAAAAGTCGTCACAAGAGTCTCCTCGATTTAGGAGAAAACTGCATACATATAATTTTTTTAAAATCTACTTCTGCAGGATACCGAACCGATTTACTTTTTAATAAATATGTATAACACTATTTTTACACCAACGGATTCGGTTGCGTTGCGAAGAATCAATCTGCAAAAAAATGCATTACCTACTGAAAATGAGAAGAAATTGTTATTTTTAGGGCCTTTTTAGGTACGGAACCTAAAAAGGAAAAACGGAACCCTTATAGGATCACTTTGTTGTCCGTCTGTATGTATGTCCGTCTGTCAATCCTCTTCTCAGAAATGCGTGGAGCTATCGAGTTCAGATTAACATCAAATATCCATAACCTCTTGAGCCGTGATATAAATCAAACTTCTAAGTCAACGCAATCAAAAGTTACAGCCGTTTATGCCTTTTTTTTAAAGTATGGGAATCAAATGCAGACAAAACCTATAGGGTACTTCCCGTAGACCTAGAATCATGAAATTTGGCAAGAAGCAGCATAATTAAAGGAAAAAATCCGAAAAACGTGAATTTTTAGTTTATTCACATAAAAGATATATTTGATTCTAACCATGGACCGAAAACCATATAGGGTACTTCCCGTTAACTTAGAATCATGAAATTCGGCAAGAAGCAAGGCCCTATAGCACAAATAAAGGAAAAAATCCGAAAACCGTTGATACGTAGTCTATTCACATAACAAAATATTTTTGGTTTTTGCAAGCGACCAAAACCTATAGGGTACCTACATCTCGTGTGATACCATTGATTTCGAATCATAAAATTGCCAAATTTAGGAAACAAGGAAACAACTTATAATTATGGAACCCTCGGTGCGCGAGTCTAACTCGCACTTGACGTTTTTATTTTTTACAATTTTAGTTTGAATACTCCCCCTAATAATCATTTATGTGAAAATTTTAAATAACCTTCCGAACAAATGGCGTGCTTGCCGCTAGCCAGGATACTTATTATTTTGCCTGTATTTTTAACGTCTTTTTTCTAACTCCTTATACTATAGCTATAATTGGGTACTATTTATAGCTGTTTATAGTATAAAATTGTAACTTGTTTTAGTGCTTATTTTGTAAGCCCAAAGAAAAAGTTATTGAAATCTCAAATCTCATGGTTTCGGATTTGGCCAACCACTCCCATCTCAAAAAGCCACCCGGTATATAATTTGCTCAATTCCTAATATGTGTTACTAATAAATTCACTACGCACGCACGCGATAGGTAGGTCCCTAAGCATAAAGTATGTACCTAGGTAGGTACATACATACTTTAGTAGAAGGTATCTTACTTCGTTCTAACGAGGAAAATCTGTGGTAGGTAAGGTAGATACCTCACCTAGGTAGGTACATACCTAAGTATCAAAGTACTACCTACGCATAAGATCTATCAGCGCCACTGTAAGTACTGTATAAAAAAACTAGCGACCCGTCCCGGCTTCACATGGGTCGACATTTATTTTTTAAACATTTAGCCTATTCAAATCGAGATAGCATTTTTTTAATCGGTCCATTACTTTTTGAGTCAATTCGTTACAAACAAGTATGTTTCCTCTTCCTTCCTCTTTATAATATTAATATAGAAGTATAGATAAGCTTCTCCTTTTCGTAGGTGATATTAAGAAAATCTAAAAACAGCAGTTAATCTAGGTAATTAACATCTAGTCTATACGATCTAGACCTTACCACTAATAGAAACAAGCGCCTTTCTCTTCATAACAGGTTCGTTTTGATCATTATTAAGCAGAGCGGTCGCTGCAGTGAAGTGTTCGATGGCACTGGCAGGCAATAGCAGCGCACCAAAATGGAAGCTGAAGAAAGTAAATCGTAAGAATACCTACTAGCAGACAGCCCACCCGCCGCCGCGGCCGCTCGCTTCCAGAGTGAATGTAACGTAATATAAAAGGCCAAATATCCACTTGTAAGTCGATAGTTTTTTAACAGCACCGTAGGTAGACGCACATTTTGACAGCCATAATGGAAATACCGGTTAGTAAGATTTATTTTTTATGCTTTTGTTCGTTTTTGGTTCGATGCTCCAGTTGCGACATTTTTATCGAGCGAACTTACATCACTCGCTAAACTTATGTAACTAACTACCTGTCGAACTTCCTGTTCTTGCTCTTTATTCTCTTTAACCGGAACCCACTAACAAGACGCAGGCATTATTATTAAGACGTGGAATTATAACCAGTATCGTGGCTGAAATAACCAGGGCAAACATCTAAATTTTGTTTTTGTTCTAGAAACTACTAGTGTTACTATGCAGCATCTACTACAGTTGCGCATCTCACAATCACCACTCGCATACAATACCAGTAGAAGGATACGACACCGAACTGCAAGATCTTGGACAACATGTAGAGGTTCCAGAGACACCCGTCAAAATAATCAAAATCACGAAGACCGTGGCCGTTAAAGTACCGGTACCCTATCCGGTGAAGGTGATACAGAAAGTGCCTTATCCAGTTCATATAAACAAGCCATACCCTGTACCTGTTCCTCAAATTGTCCACGTACCAGCCCCTTCACATAAACACAATGCAGATGAAGGCAGCCAACACGGCTCCACGGATGGACTTTCCCATGGCGGCGGTGCGCAACACGACTCATACGATGGTGGCAACTCTGGTCATCAGAACATCGAATCAAATGAAGAGGGATATGCCTATGAAGCCCCATCTCAAAGTTATTATGGAAACAATGGTAACCATGATGGAAGTAATTCATTTGAATCACAAAGCTATGACCAAGCCATTAAAGACTACCTTCAAAAGATCAACCCAAGCAGCGGAAGCCACAGCAGTGATGCTAATGGCGGTTACTATCACTGATCCGCACAAACGTGAACTGTTACCTAGTTTTTATCATTTTTATGTGAAGGGAGTGAATGCCTTGAGGATATATATTGTTACTAGATGTGTAGTATGTTGTATTCGTAAAGCTAAGTTATTAAAAAACGAATAAAATGGTTTTTACTCTAATGTTTATTTCTACAACTTATCTATACTTATAACTAATAAAACTAAAATCACATTTACTAAACGACATTATTATGTAGTTAAAAAATCTAAAAAAGGATAAAAATTGTTCACTCAGGAAACTGTTTTTGCGTTAAGTGACTGGCATAGGTTCACAACAAGTAGGAATGCTATTATCACATTAAATTTGTAGGTACACAGTTAATCTTGTATCGTTCGATTACATTATGTACCTACCAAGGTATATTTTAATCTTCTGTAGCTAGGTAGTTACCTAATGTACCTATTTCGTCAATCAAGTCTGAAATGGTCTAAATAAAGGTACTTATTCTATCATCACATTAACAACATAAACTTATTGTACATAAAAACTATGCATCATAATATTGTACATAAAAACTATGCATCATATTTTTGTAAATATAAAACTGTAGAGGGGAATTATTTATGTTAGTTATTTAATGCATTTTGTGACAAGGCCGTAATATCCTCTTTAGTTTAAAATAAAAAAGGTTCCGTTAAAGAAGGTACCTATTGCATGTTTAATAAACGTAGGTACAACTATAAACAGGGTTATTAGTGGTAATTCACTGACACTGCGTGAACTGCAAGTTCTTTCCATCATTACGAACACGCTCGAGAAGACGCCAGATCTTAATTCTTAAAATTGTATTTATTTCACCGCCCATACAAAATAAAATCCAAAACCCAATAAATTACCAAAGACCGATCTCCCATTCCTATTTAAATCCATATCGTAGAATAGAATAGAAAGACATTTCTTCTACTAGTGGACAAAAAATTAAGTGAAGAGAATATCAATACCTAACTACTTATTTCTTATTTGATAATAATACACATGTTTATAGTATAAAATTTGACTTGTTATTGACTGTTTTCTTCGAATTGTTGTTTTAAATAAATCAGAATCAATAACTTTATTTCTTTAGGTTTACAAAATAAGCATTAAATGCTTATTTTGTTCACGTGTGTGTTTGTGTTGTGTAACAATTCGAAGAAAACAGTCAATAATCCCACCAGCGCTATGTATGGTATGATCTGCTCTACCATATGCTGAATTGAGAGCGATTCTGTCAGTTTCTCTGTTAGTTTAAGGTTTATTTATAGGTACGAGTATGTATCATATCCGTCTCTGTTCTGGCAAAATAAAAATATTTTTACTTTTTGGTTTAACTTTTTAAACAATTAAAAAAGGACACACTTATAGAATATGTAGGTACATGTATAAAGTTCTTATGTTCTTATGTAAGACCTTAACACAGCATAATGCTAGCTAACCTTCCGTAAGAGACAAAGCCAGCGCTGGTCTTCCGATAAGATCCGTACAGGTGACGTCACGAACATGTTCATCATTGGCGTGTGTATGTGAATTACCAATAAATCTGTAGGTATAAGTACTTAGTTAAAAGCCTAGACATCCAACTCATGGGCTGGTTTAAACATGGCGGCGCTATCTCCAATTGCACAACTAAAATTAATACATATACGTACTGTGGTAACACTATCTGTTTTAAAAAAGAAATTTACACTTCATCTTGTCATCATATCAGCCAATACACGTCCACTGCTGGACATAGGCCTCCCCCATACGATGCCACAAATAGCGGTCTTGAGCCGCCTCCATCCATCGACTCCCTGCGACCGCTACGATGATTTACAATTAAACATTATTGATTTCTATGTTATTAAAACTAAGCAAGTCAGCATTGCTTTAGATTACTCATTACTTTTAATGTTTGGTAGGTATAAACTAATTTGTTGTAGGTACAATCTGACCTTATAATTAATTTTCCGATCCTACTGTAGTAGGTAAAGTGGTACATTTGATGCGTTTGGTTAGCACTCTGCGCCGTTTACCACTCTTGATTTTTTTGCGGGCGGCGGCGGGCTCACCAGCGTTCGGATCGCTACCGCTTGCAAAGGCAATACCGGGGCGGGTGATAGCGTCAGGTTTTTCCTCTCCATCCGACACGTACATGCGCGTAAGGTCCGAAACAACCGATGCAGTCTCACACGCGCTACGAGAAAGATTTTACACGTTATTTTAACTTTTATTAAGCACATAGACGATAAATATTTGACGATCGATGTGGCGCGGCGGGCGAAGGTCTGCCTGCAACGTAAGAGGTTGCGGGTTCGATCCGCGCTTTAGGACAAAATGTACCTACGACCTGGGGGCCTACTCGGAAGAGTAAAATCGAAGTTTCTTTTTCGTTTTCGCGCAAAACCAACTCTTATGTCGCTTGCATAAGATTAGCGTTTGCACGAAAAATAATCAGAAACTTCGATTTCGTTTTAACGAGTACGGGCCCTGCATATATTTGTTCCGGATGTTCTGGGTATTATCTATGTAAGATATATTTTGTAATTGTGTTATGTACATATATGTATCAGTCATCTAGTACCCATAACACAGCACACGCTCTGTTTAGCTTGGGGCTAGATGATGTTGTGTGGATTGTCCAACCAACATTATTTATTATTATTTGCAGATGGGTCATCATCATCATCATCAGCCCATACACGTCCACTGCTGGACATAGGCCTCCCCCGTACGACGCCACAAATAGCGGTCCTGAGCCGCCTCCATCCATCGACTCTCTGCGACCGCTACGATGTCGTCGGTCCATCGAGTACAATGGTCTCCCATGTAGGGGGGGGATTTGACATAATCACCACCCTTGGCAGGCGGATTGGTGATCGCAGTGTTGGTGTTTAAAAAATACTCAGAAGGAAGCTGCTGCCCTTCCTCTGGTAGGTTCCCTTCACGACATCCACGGGTTGAGTTGGAGGGGTCGATATTCGTACGCCGCGACCCCACGGCCGCAGATGGGTACCAAGGTAAATTCCTAAATTGTTTGAAAAGCTGCGGGTCAAAGTAGGAATTAAAATAGTTTACCTTTTGCAATAATCCTCCCGTTCCACGTTATCTACAGCAGGCTGCATAACGCATGTAGTAAGCATTTCGGATGTGGTAGGCATCATAACGGTTGTGGTAGGCAGCATAACGGATGTGGTAGGCATCATAAGCGGCGCAACAAGCCCCGTAGTGTTGGTGGCAGTAACTTGCGACTTTAGTACTGTCGTGCTACCGGCATCTACAAAGGGCGATTTCATAATAATGTCCTCGTTGGTCGCCTCAGTCATGCTGAAATCAGTATAGCAATAATTTTATTGTTTTGTAAAAACTACAAACCGACTTCAAATCCCTTAGTCTTAAACCGTTTTTAAGGTTTTGCGGGTCAAATACTACATGTACCCATGGATAAAAATTTTATGGGACAATCTCGGGATCATCCTACTAATTTTATAAATGTCAAAGTTTGTATGGATATTTGTTACTTTTTCACGCAAAAGCTGTACTATATATACTAATACTGAACAGATTAGGCTGAAATTTGGTATGGGTATAGTTTGGGATTATTTTTATTTGCTATTTTTTATCAGCTAGTCCTCTATACAACTTTACCTAATCATCAGTCTATAAATGAGAGAGAAATAGACGGAAATCAATAAAAAAACATACCTACATACAATTCGGGTAAAAACTATACTCATTCGTAACAAAATAAACGATCCAACAATCATAGTATTCATCTAGTGCTCATATAGGTACACTAGCGGCAAAGTGCCAAAGGCAGTGTTAACTGTAGCTTTCGACACCTGACGACGGTAGTCGTCAACACGCGTCGGCAGCAGCCGTCGATTCGTCGGCTCAGCCGTCAACTGTGGACGTCTGCCGTCGACCGTTATCGACGACGGCTACAGTTACCTCTGCCGTTGGCACTTTGCCGCTCGTTTATATGAGCATTAGAGAGACTAGGTAGGTAGTTACATATCGTACTATGATTTTACAGTTTTACAAACCTTTTCAAATTCAATGTTAATTTACACTGCTGCGATTTTTTGACAATTTGTAACCAATTTAGTTGTTCGATGGCATTTGCAGATGTAAAAGTAGAGGCAGGCCTGAAAAATAATTTTGAATTACTTGCAATAATTATTTTATCGAAGAAATTGCAATTAAACTTATGCACGTGTCTTCCGAACGCTGAAGAAACTACCTTGCGGCGTAGATCATGCACAGTGCAGTGATGTGCTCTGTGCATGATCTACGCAGGAAGGCTGGTTTTTGCACGTGTCTGCTTTAAAAGAATATCCTTACCTCGGCGTGAAATTAACCAAAGTAGCAAAGTTTCGCTTGTTTATCTGATAGAAGTTATCGGAGCTCTCGACAAGTGGGCCATCTTTGATCACATCGGAAGTGTGATACTCTTTAGTTTTGTTGTTTTCACTGTTTGACAAATCGCAAACTGAAAACTTCAGCGTTGCTGTAACAGAGTAGGTATGATTGGTTTTGGGGTTCGACCGTACGAAGTAAAAGCGGTAAGGACCATAGTTATTGTATACCTACTCATTGGTACAGGACAGGGGGACAGGAAAAAATAGTGTCAATTCAGATGACCTAAAAAGATCACTACAAAAATGATTGCGTCCCTTTAATTACGATCGAAATGAAAAGGATAACCCAGTTAACTCCCATCCCATCCTAATACCAGAAATCCGCTACAAAGCAAGGTGGTCCAGCTTTGTGGGCCAGTCATCCCCAAAAAGAGCGATGGCAGGCGGTGGGAGGACCACCTACGTTTTGATGCTGTACGTAGGGGGCCCGCAAGGGGGGATGCAACTGTCCTGGTGGCTGAGCGGACAGATGTCTCTTCCGCAACACTCCTCTTTGGCGTGAATTCCCTCCGAAAACGGGAGGTCACTGGTCTAACCAACCGTGACTAATCAGCATGGCGGTCGGCCTTCAGCCATCGCCGGTGAGAGGGGGGGGGGGGGGGGGGGGGTCGATGGGGTCTGCAGCCGGCGGTGCACGCCTTAGCTCGGTGGTGGTGGTCAACGCCGAGTATAGTGGAGCCGTTGAGGCTCGTAGGCAACGCGATCACCTGTTCTATATCGGACTGGCAACCCTGGTGTATAATACTGTCAAAATACACCCCCCTGGTTGGACTCCGTGGTGGGTGGGGCCCGGAAAGATGAAGATAACAAAAAACATTTACCATGAACACCCAAAATCAAATTGACCACTATGCGCCCTCAGCAGAGGAGGCGGTGGAAGCCTACGTGGCCCTCACGGTCGCCAAGGACTCTACCGCTGGCTGGACGGTCCCTAGACCCAAAGCTAAAAAACTAAACAAGGCAGGGAAAGAGGCAAAGCCAGTGGCTGGACCCTCGAATACCGGCGTTCGAATCCGAATCCTCTGCGGTGTCTAGCGCCTCAGGAGGCAAGAACGCCCGCCGAAAACAAAGGAGACAACGACTGAGGTGTGAGCAACAGGCGGCTTTGAATACCGGAGCCACTGTTCCGAACGCTACTGGTCCGAGCTTCTATTTCAAACAACGGCAAAATGCCAAGACACCACCCGCATGCCCCGCCGGCGAAACCTACGAGCTTGCTCGTGGAGGCTGCCGGGCCTGAAGGTAGCAGAGGAAAAGGGAAGAAGGCAAACAACACCAACCGCTTCAATCGCCACAAGCGTGCAGCCTCAGCGATCTCGCGATCAGCTCAGGCCCCTGCCGTGGCTCCGGTCTCGGCTCCGGCCGCGATCCAAGTGGAGACAGGCAGGAGGGCGCGACTGGACGATACTGTGTCCCCGAGAGGAGATCACAAGCAGCAAAAGGTGGAAAACACACGTCGCGCCCAGGCTGCCAGCTGCGCTGAAATTGCGCAAAGCAATCTGAGCGTAGCGGTAGTGAAGACCGACAACGTACAACTGACGGAAGAACAGGCCGAGACATAGAAGATGTATCTGATGAGCCGGATTGTGGACGAGGTCATGAATCCGGACACCAGCTTCTCCCCCCGCTTCCTGACCCATCATCACCGACAGGGCCCTGAAGCTGTGGTGTGAGGACGTAGCGTCTCTGGAGTGGCTGACCGACGCCATCGAGCAGCTACCCAGCTCCTCCTGCCCAAATCTCGGGGTAGTCAAACAGAGTGAACTAGCAAGGAAGGTGCGCGCAGCCATCTTCATCCCCGAGTGCAAGTGTGACTTGGACGTTACGAGTCGCGTACTGGGGCAACAGAACAAATGGGCGCAGGTTCACCAGTGGACCGTGTACGCCCATCAAAGACAGGAATCCAACATACTCTTCGTGACGTTAGGGATCCCGGAAACCGTAATCCCTGTCATCATGGAGAAAGGCCGACGGCTGGCATTCGGACTGGCGAGTGTCTACATTCGCTTCTACGTGAGGAAGGGAAGCTCCAGGACAATCCCCCCCACAGCATGCTGGCCAATACAGCAACTGCAGGAACGGGCCCCAAACCTGGACCCAGTGTTACAGTACCGTCCGACCGCCTCGAATCACCGGTTCTCACTCATCACCCAAACAGTCGAGCACAGGAACGATGGAGGAGATGTGTGAAGAGATGAGCGAAAATCTGGCGCTGGCCTCGGACGAGGAAGAAACAGGAAACGAAGAAGAGGAGCGGGAGGAGGCAGGAAACCATAATGATGGTGACCCAAAGCCCCACCTCCTATAACGTCATCCAAGCAAACCTCCAGCACAGCCTCACTGCTACGGCTAACCTGCGCAGAGTGCTGGGGAACCTACACAACGAGACCATCGCCCTGATCCAGGAGCCGTGGATTAGGGCAGGGCGTGTGTGTGGTCTCAACAACCTAAACGGTAAGATTATATATGACAAAACTTGCAACAACCCACGTGCGTGCATCTTTGTACCACGCAGCATAACAACTGTTCCCTTAACCGAGTTCTGTTCCAGAGACCTGACAACCGTCAGGCTTCAGGGCGTTTTTGGGGAGGAGACCGAAGACGTAGTGCTGGCGTCAGCCTACATACCCGGCGACGAGGCCGTGCCTACGAAGGACACTACGGATTTGGTGAGGAAATGCGAACTTAACATAAACTAATAATCTCAGCAGATACGAACGCACACCACCCCCTATGGGGCATGCCCGTTGGTAACAGCAGAGGAGACGATCTGGTAAATTTTCTGTTCACCACTAACCTCACCAGAGCAAACAAGGGGGCGGAACCAACCTTCGTGACGAAGCGATGCCGCACCATTATTGATCTGACCCTAGTTACGACAAACTACTCTGAATCTGTGGCCAACTGGAGGGTATCAGACGAGGCCTCCTGCTCCGACCACAGATGGATTAGGTATGAACTGACGCTTATCAAAACAATACCGGCATCAACGCGCAACCCGCGCAAAACAAATAAGGTCCTGTTCTTAAACTCTATGCAGCAGTACCTAGGTGCACGAGACCAAACCTAAACAACCATGCAGAGATCGAAACAGCTGTACAACACATCACAGTGAGCTTAACCAAGAGCTTTGAGGTGGCCTGCCCTCTCACCGTCATCAGGGAAACCGATGCAGGCAAGCAAGGCTGGTCTCGGCGACTGGAGGAGCTCAAAAGCAGGGTACGCAAGTATTTCAACAGAGCCATGAACACTTACGACACGGCCCTAGGCAAGAGAGAACACAACTCGGGACTTACCATACAGTGCCACAACCTGCTAGAACAAGCATGTAAGTCCAATAAAATCATTCTCCAATGGATAAAAGGGCACAGCGGATCCAGAGGAAATGACAAAGCAGATGCACTGGCGAGGAGAGGTTCGGAGTGGCAAACGGCAGGGCCAGAACCAATAATTGCCTTACCATTCAGTCAAGTCCGTTCCTGGATCCGACAACGTATGTCAAGTTACACCAACAACAATGGGCAAGTATTCAAGATTGCAGGCAGTCGAAGGAGGCGTTTCCGGCTTTAAACCCGAAATACTGCCGCAAACTCCTCAATCTGAAACGTGACAAACTCCGACGAATCGTCGGTATTGTCACAGGACACTGCATGCTTAACAAACACCTATTTAATCTGGGTATCACGGACAGCCCCCTATGCAGAGGGTGCATGAATGCAGAGGAGACGGCCACGCATGTGCTGGTAGAGTGCGATAGCGTGGCTTCCCAACGACTGCAGTACCTCGGGACACCGAGGACGCCTGGGGAGGCATGCACCGGCGTCAGCGAGCTGCTGGCTTTCCTGGAGGACATCGGGTGGTTAGACTAGCAGCCCCCACCCGACACGCAAAAAGGGCCCACCTGTGGCCTAGTTGCGGAAAATAGTCCAAAAACAAGTAAGTAACAAGTAAGGATAACATAATTTTAGTTGTGATGAAATAGTTCAGTTTTATTTATTTAATAAAAATACGCCATGCGTGCATGTGTCTGGCTTTTTAATAAGGTAAAGAATTTCGTATTTGGTGATCTATCATTATCACTCACAAGTATCAATGGATCGGATTTTCCCTGCTACCGTGTAAATAAATTCTGTTGTCCAAACGTGCGGTATCCGTATAAAGACCCGGCCGGTATCAACAGGCATTTGGAAGCCGAGTTTGTGAAGAAGCTGCAGGAACTTCAGATCTTTGCAGATGTTTGCTTGCTGACAGTTCCATGGCACCAGCGGCACAGGCTCCTGCGTTACTGAACAAACAAAATATTCGTTAAAATTACCGCCATATTGGAACAAGAGAATACTCTGCTCGTATTATAGTAAATATTTTTATGAATAGAACACATAATTTCGATCTATGTTTGTATGTGTAGGTATGTATATTATTAAGGTCGGGGTACACCTGGTCTAGACTAGCTCAGGGCCAAGGCGAATAGCATAAACCGAGGCTTAGGTATGCACAACAGTGGGTCGACAAGGGCTGATGAATAAGTGTGAGTACATATGGGATACTTACGCAAAGAATGGTAGACGACAGGCGAGACATTAGGCATTTCATCATGTTTATTCTTAAAACATTCAAAGTTCTTGAACTTTGATTCGAGATCCACGGGCGTTATGCTCTGTAACTCCTTTCTTTGCTTATGCAACTTGGCGTAGCAAATTTCAAGTAATACTTTCTGCACCCATTCAAGGCCAGGGGATTTCCCATCCAACATAAGCTGTTCACAGGCTTTTCTGATTTCCTCGTCACGAGATTGTTTGCTCAATCGCACTATTGTGGTAGGTTTCTCGCTGTTGAGCTGAATCTCGTGAAAGTCCTTGGTTATGAGGTTTTGGCGGAACAGTTCATTAATCACCGATGTCCTACTTTTGTCGATGTTGTCCTCCTTGAGCTGTTTCGTGATAGCGCCAATGACGTCGGGGTTAGTGCTGCACTGTAAGTAGTTCCATCTGAGAGTAGAGATCTCGTCCTCAGTCCATCTGTAAAAAAGAATTACAACCGACTTCGTGAAAGGATAAGGTTCTATGTTCGGCTGTATGTAGGTACGTCGATTTCTCCGTCATTTGTGGACTGATTTAGATGATTTTATGCAGTTGCATAGAGAATTACCAGGAGAGGCACCATAAAAATGCCCGATGGATTAGTATTTATCCCGCAAAACAGTAAAAAAAAACTGTTTAAAACTAATATATTATAGTTTATAGTTTTTTCTAAACAATAAAATGGCACAACGGAACCATGTAGGGTATCTAACCTGTTAAGTGTAAGTTTCATACCTACAATTTTTTGATATAGGAGGTAGTAGGTAGATACGTTTGAGTTTGACGCGACCAGTACCTACACGAACAGGTCGCGTCACGGTTTAAAAGCGGTTGATGCGCAGAAGTCGATTTTTAGATTTTTACAACGTTTTACACCTGCGCAGTAACCCCCTTCACTTTCGCCGAGCGCTATTAAACCGTGACGACATGTGTACACTTACCTTTCTTGTGGCGTATAATCAGCTGTTCGTAAAGCGGTATTGTCAGTATTGTTATTGCTTGTTTCCTTAATTTCTTGTACAGTTTTTATGGAATCGGACATCTCCACGTTCGAAGGTGGTCCGAAGACATTTTGTTTTATATCTAAATGAGCGCCACTTAAGATGTCTGGTTTTCTAACAAAAGTGTGTATAACGTTCTCTATAAGATCAGTCCAATCCTGAAACAATTTTTATGCATTAATATAAATACATACTCATTGTAAAACGCAGTTATGTTAATTTTTATTTTTTTTATTTTGGTACGTCATTTTTATTTTTAATGTTTTAGTATTTGTTCTAAAAAAACTATGTACCTACCTACTTTATTTAATAACATGTTCAACTACTTGTGCGTAGTTTCCTGAATTTTATTTTTCTTTTCAACTCCACGCACTACGTTTATTACCTACTAGCTGCTGCCCGCGTCTTCGCCCGCGTTTTATCGGGATAAAAAATAGCTTATAACTATAAGTTATTCCAGGTCACAAACTATACCCAAACCAAATTTCAACCCAATCAGTTTATTAGTTTTTGCGTGAAAGAGTAACAAATATCCATACATCCGGTAGTCATGATACAATCTTTGACATTTCTAATATTAGTAGGACTATTTTATGCACAATAAGATATTATTATTTAGATTTCTGTGATTTTATGTTAATAGCTGCGGTAGTTGCTGAGATATTCAAGAGGGAAAAAGGACAGACAGAGCAAACCATTTCGTACCTGAATAAAAAACTCTAAAAATCTAATTATACCTACTATTTTTGAGAATATCATAGTAAATAATTAATAGGGCATTCAATGTGTAGTTAGGTATGTACAGAGAGCAGCATCAGTTGGTAACCCTCTAGCGGTAGAAGTGTAAACGTTAAAAGGGTTACCAATTGATGCTGCTCCTATACCTAGGTATGCTAAATTAATTAACTTACGTCGCATATTTCAAACTCAGACTTCCAAATGGCTGAGAAAGTTTTCAATATGTTCGGCTGGAAAAAAGTGTCGAGGCTGTCTCCATCTCCTCTCACGTGGTGCATCAGTGTGAAAATGCAGTCATTCACGAACTCCCCGTTGATATAAAAGTCCTCGAGCAGCAGACCGTACTTGGCCATTATGGTTGGGGTCGCAAATCTATCAACAAAAGTAATACTTCAGAACTACTTACCTACTAGAGAGTCTACTTCAAAAACGTCCTGAGAAGGTAGGTGGTAGTATCAAAAAATAGTCCTTTAGGGTTATAATAGCAAAAATTCGGAATATTCGCGGTTTTTTAAATTTTTGACAACGTTGCGTTCGGCGCTCGAGGTCACAAACTTGGACTATTCATTTGGCCAACATCACAAACAAGTCTGCAAAAAATCTGAACTACCGGATTCGAGGCATATGCTTACGTATAAAGTTACTGTGCAATTATAAAACATACACATTTGACGACCGATGTGGCGCGGCGGGCGAAGGTCCGCCTGCAACGCAGAAGGCTGCGGGTTCGATTCCCGCCTTGGGACAAATGTTTGTACGATCTGCAAATATTTGTCTCGGGTGTTCTGGGTATTTTCTATGTATAATAAAAAATATCTATCTATGTGATATATTGTGTATATCAGTCATCTAGTACCCATAACACAAGCTCTGCTTAGTTTGGGGCTAGACGATGTTGTGTGCATTGTCCAACATTATTTATTTATATTTATTTATAAATAAGTACCTAGGTAGGTACTTTAATTTTAGAGTCGATCATGAAACACCCACATTCAGTTTCACTGATCACAATCGCCTTGGGAGTAGGGTTACCAGATGACAGGTACTTTCCTGACAATGTCCGAAATTTCATTTTTATTTATTGGCAGTTGCAGTCTTGAATATTAATATTTATAAATGAAAAAACTGTAATGGTAACTACCTTGATAGAACGCCTTATTTTTAGCATATAAACACTATACCTACTTACGGTCGTATATGGTCAATCATTTTAGTAGAACAGTTGTATTCCGGAATCTGCATCACATTATCCAGAAACATCAACAGTATGTGATTTGTTACAACGAGATCCTGAGACACAAAAAAATATTATTCGCTGAATTTTGAACTGACAAAATGACAGTAATGAAATCAGTTTAATGGACACCAAGTAGGTAGTATATATAAACAATCCTAAAACCTCTCGTTTCACCCTCATCATTGGTTATATAATAAGGTCTCAGGTCTGCTTCACTAGACATTTAATAATGGAAGCTTTGGTATTTCAAGCAATGGCAAATTAATTAAGTTTCTTATAAAACTGTCATAACTTGACACTATCATCTAAAAGAGCATTAGCTCTCTTAGATGATAATGCCAAGTTCATGCTCTTTTAGATGATAGTGCCAAGTTCATGCTCATAGATATGAATCTATGAGCTCTTTTCGAAGCCATAACCAAATATAGACCCGGTTCTACATATGGTTGTTGTGTAGGTACGGAGAGCAGCATCATTTGGTAACCCCTGTAACGTTTAGGTACACTTCAACCGCTAGATGGTTACCAGTTGCTAATGCTCTCTGTACATTACTTAAGGTGTTACCTGAAACATGTTTTAGGTGAGATTGTTTAAAAACATCATGATAGGTCAGCAACTCTAATGGATCACTGAACTATCATGCTGTCTATCAGCTGGTCCATTAGGACCAGCACTAAATTTCAGTTATAAAAACAAAACAACACGAACCTTTAGGTACAGCTTTGAATGATATCTCGGATTATAGTGACGCAAAAGAAGAACCAACAGTGAGCTAAGGTCTTGAGTCTCGGACATTTTAATTTGCAATTTTTGTAACGTCTCCTTGTCAGTTTCGTTCGAGAGCTGGATTTTTTTATAAACTTCTATGGCTTGTACGAATTCGCGGATTGATGTAACAACCTGGCAAAGTTTTATTATTCATTAATTACCTATGTTAAACATTAGGCAAATACTTGGAATGTTTAATAAAAACAATGAGATTCAAATTTACCAAATGCTGTCTTCGTATAATGGGGCTCAGATCACTCCCATCCAATTTTATTGCGAGCTCAAATTTTTCACAAAGATTGACTCCTTCGGCAACCAAATATGAAATTATTTCGAAACATAGCACGGAATCTATTAATTCCAAGTCCAATTCCATTTGTGTTGCAAACTTCAGAAAGTTTGTAACGAGCCAGAAAAAGTGCGATGTGTCTATTTCAAGCTCTCGGTTTGTGAGGATTTCATTGTGAAGCGTTTGGACCAACGAGTTATATCCCTTTAACAAGAAGTCCACTGTGAACTCCTGGATTACATTGGTTATGTCGTCATCGGTAGGCGTCTTGTGGGAAAGGCCCTGTACATTGGTTCTGGAACAAAAGAGTTGCACAATCGTATTCAGGACCTTTGAAATAAGTAGGTAGAGTAAGTAAATAAATCTATACAAATCAGATAGGAAATAAATCTATACAAATCAGATTTAAACTTACACATTCGCTTTCACTCTCTTGACGATCTTTCTTCTTTTCCGTTCCTGTAAAGTTGTGCTAGGTCGAGGCTTCTTATTCGGCCTTTTTTTAGCAATATGTGGTTTTTGATGAACGGGCTTCTTAGGGGGTAAATCATCATCGTTACTAGAAGTTGAAACGAGTTCTTGATTTTCCATTTGTGTTCCATACCCGCAGTCGGACGTTTCAAATATTTCCTGCTTTTTATTATTTTGGTCTACACGATCGTCCAGGTTTGACAAGTTTGTCATCTCCTTAAATATGATAACAGATTTTCGTGAAAATGACATACATACTTAACAAAAGAGCGAGTAGTGGTATTATTATCAGCTAAAACTTACACATTCCAAATTAATATGATCTTCGTTGATGGTTTCTGCAGATTTATCATCGCAAACACTGTTATCTTGGTAGTTATTCTGGGATAAAGTATACTTGTCAACATCCATAACGTCCTGATCGCTGGTTTGGAAGGGCTGGTTGTTATCAACAGCACCGGAGTCGTCGCTAGGACCGCTCTCCCATGCGATGTTTGCGGACGTGGCGCTACCCGCATTACTGCCTGGACCTGAACTGTCCGATGAATCAGATGTTGGATCCGAAGACGTTAGCATCGGAGAAGAATCGTCACTGCCTATTTTGAACAAAATATGTTTAAATTAAGTAGCTACTCGAATTTCTTGTAATCTGGTTTAGTTTTCTGAAAATCCTAGATAAGATCTAGGACTTTCAGAAAACTACACCCCTTTAACTACAGGCCCTTTAAATATGTGAGGCGTTTAGGGGTGGAGGGGGTCGAACAAAACCTCCAATCAAATCTCACGTTGGGGAGAGTAATTAATATTCGTAAAATTTTAGCAGTTCCTAATTTAGGTTGTTCGCCGTGTTGGCACAAAATTCAAATTTTTATTAGATAATCGTTTAAGATTTGTGGTAAATAACTTTTCCGTTGGTTTCCAGCAAAAACATAAAAACTACAATAACACAGGCACAGATTAATATTTTTAAAAATACGCTTTTAGAAAAATCTCCCTTCAGATTAGGGGAGGGGGTAGGGGTTCGAGCAAAATCTCACGAAGTATGAATGTAGAATGGGGCCGAAAAACTGCCAAAATCACCTCCCGTAATGGATGCCCCTAAGTTTAATAGGTAGGTAGGTACCTCTATCTGGCGGTGAGGTATTACTCTCGTTGTCCTCTGAACTCTCAGAAAAAGAAGTCTCGTACCAGTTGTTCAGAAGCTTGTGTAGGGTGACGATATGCTGATCTTTGTAAAGTAAAGCAACAAGCTGAACCATGGTAACTCCATAAAATTTCTGCAGAAAAAAAAAATACAAACACACACCTCGAATCTTAACAAATCAATTAGATAATTAGTTTGGTAAGTAGGTATGTCTATAGTAGCAAAAATCAGTAAAAAAAAAACCTTGGACTAGTATAGTTTGATGATGATGATGAAGCATTATGTTAGGCATGGCACAATATTTTGTAGGCACGTATTATGTGCTAAATATACTCAACGTATTGTAGGAAGATTACGGTTACTTTCGCGAATAGTCCAGCTCTGACCGTTTTGCAATTTATGGAATAGTTGTAAAAGCTTATCAAATTTAGATCAATAGTAAGCTTACCGAATTGCTTAAAGTCATCGCCTTAATAATGACCTTATCAATACTTTGGCTAAAAATATTCCAGATAATTTGGTTTTGTACAAAGTGATTGGATCCATTGCAGGTGGTGTGAGAGTAGCCGTTGTGCTCCGGTATGTGCAGTATATTCCTAAGTAAGAGGAGACAGTTGCTGGCGTTGTTGAGCTGCTCCTCTGACAGCGTCTTCTCAGGTTCCACATCGACATTTTTCTTCAGAAATTCGACAACGGCTTTCGATGTTCGGATTTCCGTGAAAGCAAGTTTTGTTGCAGTCAGTAAGTTATTTATTTCAAATATCGTGTGCCGGCCAAAATCTGTTCTTGAAATGACTTCTACGTCCAGCAAACATTCTATAGGAACAGTAAGGTTTACCAATATTCTTATTATAAGATCCACTGTTTTATCTTCCTTGGCATGAATAAGAAAAGGTATTAGGTCTTTTTGTATGTTCTCTCCTAAACTAATATTTCTTCGATAATTTCGTAAATATTTATCCTCCGCTAGAATATTTTGAAGAATTGCTTCTAGGGCAGCTAGAATAATGGAGATAATAATAATTATTATTTTGTAGCATTTATAGTTATGTATATATTATAGTATATATACGTAGAATATATGTACACCATAAGCAGGAAATAAGGAGATAGAATGGAGTATGTTAGGTATAATACTATCAGACCGAGAAACAAACCCTTCATAAGCAAACAAAACACGACTACTCAACATCATACCATAGAGGTAGAATACGGTCACTAAAGTGAGTGGAACTGGGCAGGACATTCAGTAGGATGGACGATACAAGATAGACAAAAAAGGTGATTGAGTGGATACTACGAGAAAACAAGAGAAGTAGAGGACGACCACGGACAAGTTGGGAAGACTTATTTAGAAAAGAATGATGCCACAAGCCAGAAATAGGAGAAATAAACGGTGGAGGCCTGGCCTAAGGACTTCTATAGGTGACTTGATAAATATGTACTTTACACGTTGGTAACGAGACGTGGTTTTAACGTCTACTTTTTATACTGGTTAACTCGTACATGGAAAAATTTACCCGTAATAAGTGATCCCTAATATCCATAGTTTGCACAGCGATTCATCTGAAACGTACCTACCTACTGTTTTTAGATATTCATTAGATATCGATGTTTCTAACTTGTACTTACCTAGGTACAGTAGGTTGGTATTTACATATATAATGTAATGACAAAGTTCGAAACACTCGGCGCGCTAGTATAGCATGAGTTCAAAAAATATTAATTCATAAAAAAATATTGTTACTAAGTATTGGTACATAGTTCAGAAATCTTCAAAACTAAACTTTAATAAAAATGCTGCTATCCTTTTTATAACAATCGAACTAAAAATGATGCAAGGTATTATTTTCATTTCTGTCTAATTAGTTTAGTCACAGATAATGGTGTCAATTCACGAGTCACCAATAGGTACAAAACTGAACTATAATGCACTAAAAATGATGCCGCCTCTTATAGCCCAGCTACACGCTCAAACATTTATGCAAACATACATGCACAAAACAAAAACAGTTTGCGCATCTTGCTTGCGCAAACTGGTTTGTGCAATCATGCATGCACAAATGTTTGAGCGTGTAGCCGGGCTATTAGGTAGGTATATATGTAGTTACAGGTCCCAATACCATACGGTATTGGGACCGACATAATTTTTTGGGGAGTTAGGGGATTACAATGAGTTTTTACAAATAGAGACGTTATACTCATTATAAAGAAATAAAAACGTGGCAATATTTTATTATAGCTACCTACATAGGACCTATGGAACGTTATTTCTATCACTTAGCAGGATAAAAGATCACAGAGATATATATAGCCCCGTTGTCAGAAAGAGATAAACATACGTTCACAGTTACATGAGCGGCTAGCTGTCTGACGGCCAATGACAGCCTATGACATCGCATAGGCTAGCAGTTAGAGTGAACTGGGGTAAAAAAGGGACATAGCATGCAGCATTAACAAAATAAACAAGTCCTTAAAAGTTCGCGAAAAAAAAAAATCGTAACGTACTTTTCACTTTCAACAAAGTAGGGGGTAACGTACACAGTGTTGTGAATAAATTGTTGAGTATGTCGTTGGGATCCATTCATCTTCTCGTCTACCTATGTTCTTGTCTACTCACACACAAGTAGAGATGAGTCCGGTATTCAATAACTAACTCAGTACCTGTTAGCATGGTCCTAAAATATCTAACGCTATTGTAAAATCCGCATACCGCTAGGGAATAACTGCAAAGCGAGCATCGCGCCTAACCGACCGTGAGCCATAACTACCCAACGCTTCAATACCTATACTTACCTAACCTATCATCTACGCATAGATACTAGCGGACCGTTCACCCGTATAGTTATGTAGCTGCAACAAGTATTTGGTATTTCTAACCAAATCGGTTAGAAATATATTGGGTTGAAATCAGGACAGGTATAGAGTATTGTAACGTTTTTGGGTACCAAGTGGTACTAGCGGTATTGAAACAAAATACCCAACTAATAACCGGTAGCCAAAATATCCAATAACTCCCATCCTTACACACAAGAACATAGGTAGAGCGACTTACGCCCCGGACGGGCTCAAGGTCGCGAACAAAATACTCAGCCCGACTGGGATAGACTGCGTATTGTCTGTTTTAATAGCCCGGCTACACGCCCAAACATTTGTGCATGCTTGATTGCACAAAGCAGTTTGCGCAAGCAAGATGAACCCACACGCTCCATCTTGCTTGCGCAAACTGTGTTTGTGTATGCATGGTTGCCCAATGTTTGAGCATGTAGCCGAGTTTTAACGTCTATCCGCGACCTTGAACCGGTACGGGGCGGAAGTTCCCGCTCTACTTATGTTCTTGTCTACTCATATGCTACTTGTACCCATTTTTCATTAATAAGTTCGTCTTTAGGAAATCTAAAATAAAATGAAGTTAATGTTGATAGTCAAATGTTAAAAAATCTTATATTTACCTACTATAGATAAAAAATACATATTGGATACCAGCGGTGAAAAATAATGCTGTAACAAGCTAGGAAGGCCGATGTGATATTCGATCAACCCCATATCAACCCAACCTCCTCTGCGTCGTTCGAACTGACAACATCGCACGCCCATTATCTCTTTCTCTCTGTCACTCACAAATGCAACGTACTAACTTGTCTCGTTCGTGTAGGTGGCAGAGCGGCAACAGCGCGGGAGTGATTTTTGATTAAAATAAAATTTATGATTTTTAATTTTAAATAGCCTAAACGTTACTTATAAATGAAAAGTATGAAAATAAACATTCTACCTGCTTTTTACAGCGGTCCCAGTATAAGTTTCTGAACTCACAACATGGCATTTTGTTATTTTTTACGCACTCCAAAAGCCCGCAACGCATTTTAACTTCGCGGCCAAACGCAGGGCCGACTGAGTTAACTCAAGCTAATTAGCTTGAGTTTATATTGCCACGCAGACCTCGGTAAAACGTATCTACCTCAGTTTATATAGAATATCATTGGGGGATTATGATTTCTAACGATATGCTACATGGCATAAGAAATTATTAAGTAGGTGGTCACTTGCACTTGACGGATCTTGTTTACTTACAGTTGCAGTTTTCATTAACGTGATATCCATCCGCTTGAACATATCCGAGGTTGCTGAAGGTACTGTGTATCTGCGGGCCTCGCAGTATCCAATCCATTTTCAATCTGAAACAAGATATTTGTATTGGTAGATAAGAATTAAAAAATACTTAGGTAGATAAGTATCTACATTAGATATTAAGAACCTACCTACAATAAAGACATATCGAGCGAGAGTGACTTATAGTACCTATCAGACACAGACTCAACGTACCTGGGTCTTTGAACACTTTTCACTGTTATTTAAATCAAACTCCAAGCGCATTTCTCCAGATACATTCAATTAAAGAAAACACTAAGAAAATAATCATAGAGCCAGTGTACGGTACGGGAGCAAAATTTGAACTAAAACAAATTACTCGTTTATTGAGAGAATAAACTGCGCAACGTGATCAGTTTATCCTACGACGAACCAATAGTAGGTCACGCTCACGGGGGGAGTCGCGTGGACACTGCACGTGCGCGCTCCCCCACCACCCATTCCGGCAGTTTGTGCGGTGTGCGTCACCAACTTTCCGCTACAAAGTAGAGTTGGGACATCATCGCTTGCGTAAAATGGTTAATAAAAATGATTTCTTTTCGTTAGAAAAAAACTATTCCATGAAATATTTGGTACCTACCTATGAAATGGTATTATCCGGCCCTTGTGGCCTTATGGGGCACGGAGGGAATCCTCGAGGCTGTGCCTCTTTACTCTGGCCTCAACTCGAGGGGTGATGACCCCTCGGCCCTTGGGTTGAACGCTATGCTCTTTTGCGCGACCATTTTTTTTTAAGGCTGCTTGTGCTGCGTGGCTGGTTGTGTGTTTTTTTTGCACACACAAGTTTCACGATACGTATGGTACAGTGCGCGTCAGAATTAAGTAACCCCTTGTCTACGAAACATTGAGATAGAGGTGGGTACTTATTTGTGACGCGCACTGTACATAGGTAACACTGCTCCAGAACCATTGCAGTTTTCACTATGATGTAAGAATGATCTTTCTCTTTACTTTTATTATTTTACTATTCCCTACTCCTACCATTGCATTAGTTAGATGAAGTTCATCTGAGAACATAATTATGTGATAGAACTTCGTAGAGCGTGCTAAGATGCTACACCTGGGGCGCGGCGTAGCCACCAAGATTTGACACATGCAAGAATGTGTAGGTTGGGTAGGTAATCTTATTCGTGATCTCTCAACTTAGATAGTCTCTGCGCGTTCCAGGAGGAGAAAGCAAAAAAATATATATTATTTTACTTTTTATACTAACCGATCCTGTCCATCTAAAGCAGGTTGCTTGGAAGAGATTTCTTAAGATCTTATCGCTTTCAGCGATAAGGCCGCCGATTGTGCCAAACTAGATTTAATTAGTAGTCACTGTTTGTTTATTTATTTTATTGAAGTATGATAGCATTAAAGTCTCCAAAAACGTTTTCGCGCCTTTAGAATGTCTCTATATATTGAACAAAATGTACGCTTTTCACGCGATTTTTCCGGTAGAACCACTACCACTTGCACTAACTCTGGAGGTGTTAAATTAATATTTTAGTCGCTGCTGGATTCGCTGATATTAAAAACGAATTAAATAATAAAATTTTCAAAACAAATTATTGAAGGTGGTTGAATAAAGAGAAGAAATTTTATGTTTTTTTTTTCATTCTGTCCAGTGCTACCACCTATGGCTGGCCAGTGCGATTATTCAAAGAAATGAGGATCCAAATAAATGGCGCTCTGACATGAAATATGAAAATTTTTAAGGTTCCGTACCAAAAGGGTGCTAATTACTTAAAGCCTCTGCTCTCTGGCTGTCCGTTCGCCCGTCCGTCCGTCCGTCCGTCAGGGGGCTGTATCTCATGAACCGTAAAAGGTCGACAGTCTATGACTCCGTAGCTTAATTTTTATTTGGTTTTCTATAAATAATAACGTGAACTGTGTCGAAGATACTACGAATCGGCTACGTTTGCATTTGTTTTCGGAAGTGACTGCTCTGGCTGGACTAGGGTAGACTATAGACTAAAACGTTCAGTTCGAAATTTTTGTCAGTTTATAGGCCACAATATAATGTATTCTACCTATAAAGTTAACTATACCTATCTACTAATTACAAGTGCCTAATTTTTACCAACTTCAAAAAAGGAGGAGGTTCTCAATTTGTCTGTATGTTTTTTTATGTATCTATGTTACACGTTATTTCCGCCAATTATGAACCGATTTTGAAAATATTTTCACTATTGTATAGAAAATGATCCCGAGGTGGTTCGAAGGGTGAACCAATCAAATTATCGTATTATGTATAATATACGAAAACGGTTTTAAACAAGAGTTAGGTTAGGAATTTGAAGTTGGTTTATCGTTTTTGAAAAAACACCAAATTATACTATAACCACAGTATAAAAACATACAGTAGGCCGACGCTTTTGATCTCGCGGTAAATGCCGACAAGTGACGCGACAGCGTAAAATAGCTAGGGCCCGTACTCATAAAAACGAAATCGAACTTTCTGATTATTTTTCGTACAAACGCTAATCTTATGCAAGCGACATAAGAGTTGGTTTTGCGCGAAAACGAAAAAGAAACTTCGATTTTCCTTTTACGAGTAGGCCCCCAGGGTTGTCGCATCTTAGTGTCATTGATTTTAGGTGTACATCATCCGCATCAACATTACATATATGTGGTGTTTTCTTAATTCAAGATGGTAGATCTTTATTTTTAACTAGCTGCTGCCCGCGGCTTCGCCCCCGTCGAATTATTTTTTCGCGCGGAACCCTAATTTTTTGTATCTTATGTCCTTTTCCTGGTTCCAAGCTACCTGCACACCAAATTTCAGCCAAATCGGTTCAGCCGTTCTCGAGTTATAAGTGGTGTAACTAAGACGACTTTCTTTTATATATATAGATTTTAATTATTTGTGACGTTTTCTACTAACTTGAGGGCGTAGATGATGAATATGCGATGTTTTTACATATCCAAGATGGTGGATACTTCTTTTTTCAATCTTACTCCTGGGTATTGTTTTTGACGAATTTGAGGGTGCAGATTAAAAACATGCCGTGTTTTTTGTTAACAATATCTACAGTAAGTAGGTACCTAAACGTATCGCTTTGCCCAGTACTAGTGGGGTGGGAAGCAGTGATTCTCATTCACGCAGCCCCGCCCCATCGGTCACCCACTCATTACAGAACTCAACAAACATCAATAGCTACCTACAAAGAAAAAAGTTTTCAATACATATGTATTATATTAATATCTAGATACTTATTTTTTCATGACGTTTGCGGTTTGTTTAGCGAAGGAATTATGAGACTCTTGAGTAGCAGGCTTTAAAAATAAATAAATAATATGTTTCTATTTCAGACACACAGATCCATCTATACTAATTTTATAAAGAGGAAAGATTTTTATGTATGTATGTTTGTAACGAATTGGCTCAAAAAGTATAGGAGCGATTTCAAAAATTATTTCGTCATTTGAATGCTCAACTGGTCCATATCAATACCAGTCGGAAGCATCCCCAAGACGCTGGCTGCATTGCCCCGCTGTATGGAAATGCTAATGCTGCGCCAGATACTCACCAGCTCTCGGGTCACGCGACGCTTCGACCAGGCGTTCAGATAATTTTTTGAAAACCTGGAGAGCCTCGGTACCCCACGGACCTAGGGTCTCGACTCCAAGGGGAGCAAATGCGTAGGCTCTGTCGAGACCTACATATTTGCGCCTCTTGAGATCCTCGGCCAAATCTGCCGCCGAACCAGCTCTCACGGATGTCCTTGAAAGATGGGAAGGCACAAGTGTGTCGACACATGTAGCGTCCCACACAATAGGCCTCCCCAGCTCCCAAGGGACTAAAGTCATGCCGTCGAGCCTCTTACCATCGTCACGCAACAGACCATTCGGTTCGAGAATAGCTGGTACGTTAGCGGTGACAAAGGCCCGTCGGATGATGTCGTTAAGGTTGGCATGGCGAGAAATCTGACCAGCAGCCCTAGTACACGATAATCCGTGATGACCAAGCTGTTCGACAACAGTACCGCACTGGCATTGATGAGGCGCGCAACACCTTGCACCCAACCGAAGACATGTTGCTATACGGAAAGTTACGGGATCCAATAGAGTGCCAGTATTATATGAAGGAAGTGCTTGCAACCAATGTCCTGACTCCCATTTAGAAACGGCCAGGAGACGGGCACGATCTGCAGAGCTGGAGCACGTTTGTAACAAACAATTCCGTGTCAACTCACACAGAGGCCCGTCCCATTGCCGTTGGGACAAAAGAGATTTTGGGGGAGCAGCATCAGGGCAAGCAATATGCCAAGCCATTCGAGCCTCGTCTAAAAACGAAATTTTGAATGAATTTCCAGGTGAGACCAAAGACGGCTTTAAAAAATTTTCCACTAAAGAACTAGTGCTGTAGACAGACCACAAGAACGCTGGCAGGGCGACACTTGAAATTTTGCGGATACCTAAGCCTCCCAATTTGACAGGCAGGGAGGCCTGCGACAATGCCTTGTCATCGAAACAGATATTCAAAACCGATGATAAAGTATTCTTTATTACGTTGTCTAAGCCTTCTAAGAGCTCGCTGTGTTTCCACAGTTGACAACATCTCAAAGAATACGTAAATTTAGGTAAAAACAAGCAAAACCGAATAATTGTAAAAGCCATATGGCTATTAATTTTGAGAAGTCTGTCCGAGGTTTTGTTGAAATTTTGAATTTTCTCATCTACAAATGACTGGAAAGACTCATCAAAAATTGGTGAACCAAGGAGGCGAAGTGAACATTTATCTACAACTGTAATGTTGGGAACCAAACTATTGAATTTTATTATGATATTGTTTTTGTCTACACAAGAGTCCGAAATAAAAAGCTCGCACTTTGAAAAATTTAGGTCTAAACCTATTTGCCGAAATTCATCTGTGATGATTTTTAGATCATTAAAAACTGTGTCCACGTCTCCCCCTATCGTTCCGTCGTTTGCCATACAGCGGGGCAATGCAGCCAGCGTCTTGTGGAGTTGAGCTATCTGTAGATTGTTTGCAACAGTCTGCAGTTAACTCAATTGTTTCAATTGTAAATACTAGTTTAATTTCTTTATATTATTTGATTGTTATTTTCTTTGAATGCTACATTATCATATCACTGATTATTATTATAGGCTATTTTAATTGCAAGAAAAAAAAAGGATCCCTACTACACTACACCCGTGCGAAGCCGGGATGGGCCGCTAGTATCACATATTTTAGTAGTACCTACAACTTATACTATGTTAGTAGGCACACCAAATTATAGGTAGGTAATTGACTGCCGAGTCTATAAATATATAGTATAGGTACATCAGTCCAAAGAAAGACTGCAATTCGAATGCTATCGCCAGGCTATCACAGCATTGTTCGAATACAGTGCCTTAACAATGGACTGTCCCATTTATCGGACAATGAGCCTAAGGAGCTCAGCGCCACCTGCGCAGCAGTGAGACGGTTTTATTCCACATGCAGGCGTGGAAAAACCGTCATCGGTGCGCGTGGTAAACGCATTTATGTATTCATAGAGTAAGGAAGAGGGAGCCAAGTCATTTCCGGTTTTATATCTATGTATCACTATAGTTGTCATGTATCTTTGTATATCCCTCGGAGCCAAGCCATGAGTAAAAGAGATAGCTGGTGTAAGTATAACTATGCTGCACTGTGTCAGCACCTGACACGATTCACACTGTGAATCGTGTTAGGTGCTGACACAATAGTTTGCTCTAAAGTTGTGGTCCGACTGATGAACTTTATTGAAATTCTAAGAAATTACTGCGTTTTACTTATAACTATGTTGATAATGTGAAAATATGTCGTGTTGCGCTGTGTACAGTCCTTCAAGAAGGACAAAAGGTGGAGTGAAATTCCCGGATTTGTCATTACATGCGTAAGTTTTTCCCTGAGTATCGATGTTAAAGTAATTATGTTTATTACTAGAAATCTGTAGTAACAACATTTTAACAATCTAGTTCATGTGTTCATATGAGTCTAGGATACAAATAATGTCCAAAACCATGAATAATTAGCAGAGATAAATTTAGCGTCTGTGCTAGTGATGTGCTTACAATCAAATTTAGTTTTCGGGTTATTCCGCATTCGTCCCACTGGTTTCGGCCAAAACTGGGCCGAAACAGGAAAATTAAATTGATTGCTGATTTCATTCCTAATTCGTCCCATTTCGAGATTTCTTTTCGAAAAGTACTGTCGTTCACACACTTCTCGTGCATGTAGTATTGGTTTATTATTATTCTTTCCGTAGGATTTAAATAATTTATACAACTCAAAATAAGAGAAAAAAAGAAATAATACAAGATATTAACTTAAATAACCTGGAATTATTTTCACGCGGTTTTTTTCGGAAGTTTTCGTTCCAAATGTTACGTAATTTGATTTTAGTTATAAGATAAATTTTTCGTAGGGTTTTCGTTTACTAAGGCACGAACAGTATACAATATGCTTAAAATTAAGAGCAGGTATATAATATCTATACATAATTCAAAATGCAACGTTAAATCAATGCGGGCAAAGCCGCGCGCATTTAGCTGTATAATAATATTGTTAGGTGTTATCGTAGATAAATAATAGATTCAGGCGTTACTTTGCGGAAATACATTGTCAAATCAAGAATCAAACTCACTCAGTCACATCGTATTGCAGCTCTAAATGTATGGTTCAATCAACAGTGTAAACATTTGGGGTAATTCCATCTTACATTAAGATTAGAAGTGATACAAATAGTAGGGCAGCTAATGTTGCTTTGATAAGGGCTAGGAATACTTGGTTAAATGAGGAAACAAAACATTGGTTTACTATCAGAGACAACTATAAAACTCACTTGGGAGTTTTACACATGGAGTTAGCTTATTACTTACACAACATAGAATTTGATTTACTAGATAATAAAGCTAGGGAATATGCTGCTGAGTTAGCCCACAGGAAATACATAATTCAGACAGGGAAATTAGATCGATTAGTTAGAGACAAACAGAGGGTAGACCGACTAAGGGGGAATAGTAATACTGTGCAGCAACCATGTCCTCATACGTTCTATCAACGCGTAGAAAACTCATAGTGGCGTCCAGTTCACAACTTCAGAATTATCACTGTTAGAAAAGGGTCTTAAATACAACTTACAACCGTTTTAAATAAGAAAACTTTGGAGATTTTGGCTGTTGATTCAGAGATGGCAATTGTTAGGGGTAAAGCTGACGTAGGGGTTAAACATGAGGTAGCCTCTTTAATAAAGAAACCAATTAGTTCAGCTATAGTTCCAAGTTTACCAAGGGAATTAAATGTTTTTAAATCTTTAAGGAATAAGGTAGATCAAAATAGCTTAGTGATAATAAAAGCAGATAAGGGTAATACTGTAGTTATCTTAGAAAGGGGTACTTATGTGCAGAAGGTAAATGAGGTTATACAGGGCAATGATTTTGAATTATTGAATTCCGACCCAACTAAAGTTTTCACACAGGAATTAAAAGAAATGACAAAAAACTCGTGCTTTATTTCTCCAAACTCTCTTAAATATTTAATTCCTATGAATCCAAGAACACCAATGTTGTATGGTTTACCTAAAATACATAAAAATAATATTCCAATCCGGCCCGTTGTCTCTTACATAGGAGCACCAGCATATGGTTTATCAAAATATTTGAATTACGAATTAAAAAGGAGATCTAGATTCAATCCAAAGTATAGCTTAAAGAATAGTATGGATTTGGTCAACAAAGTTAAAGATGTTAGCCTGCCTCACAATGCAAAGTTATTATCGTTGGATGTAGAAAGTTTATTTACAAACGTACCTTATGAGGAGAGTTTGATAATATTGGAATGACATCTTGAGCGACAACGAGTACTTCCGGCAGAAAAGGAGGAGTTAATATCTTTGACTAGAACTTGTATGCAACAAAATTACTTCCAATTTGGCAATCAATATTACAAACAGAAAGAAGGGTTAGCTATGGGTTCACACTAAGTCCACTTATGGCAGACATTTTCATGGACAGTTTTGAGAATAAAAACATTATAGGGGAATCAAACATTTTATATTATTATCGTTATGTAGATGACATAATAATATGCTGGACTGGAAGTTTGCGTCAAATAGAACTGTTCGTTAACAAACTTAATGCAATTCATCCAAAAATAAAATTTTAACTTGAATTAGAAAATGGTGGTTCACTGAACTTTTTAGATTTGACAATAACTAAGTTAAACAATAGGCATGATTTTCAAATTTACAGAAAACCTACTTACACAGATATTACAATACCAAATTCATCTTGTCATCCATTACAACATAAGCTATCAGCTTACCGTAGTTTTGTCCATAGAATGATGTCAGTCCCCTTATCTCAGGAGAACTTTAACAGAGAGCTTTCTATTATTTACCACACGGCTGAAAGTAATGGATATAGTAGAAAGATGGTTGATGGTTTAATAAGAAGTAAACAACAAAACATTATCCGTTCCTTATTGTATCCCGTAGCTCCAGAAAGGATAGACAAATTTGTGGGCAGTTTAACTTATTTAGGTCCATTGAGTGACAGAGTTTCAAGAGTTTTGTCTAAACATAAAGTACACGCAGCATTCAAAATAAACAATTTATTAAAACAGATTTGTAACGGTAAAGATAGGTTAGATAACAATAAAAAATCGGGTGTTTATAAGTTGGTATGTGACGAATGTAATGGTATTTATGTAGGTCAAACGGGACGTAGTTTTCAGGTTAGGTATAAAGAACATTTAGCTGCTTATAGAAACAATTATCCAGAAAAATCTAACTTTGCAAAACATTTATTGGAATCTGGTCATTCTTTTTGTCAAAATCATTGTTTTTCTATTTTACATACTTGTGATAAGGGATTTAGGATGTCAGTCTTAGAAAATTTAGAGATTACAAAATATAGTAATAATACACTGTTGAATGAACTTAGTAGAGGTTTGCCTAGGTCACCGTTATTACGAATCTTTTCAAACAATAGTACTGCCACACACACATTATGAACTTTGTGTGCGCACTGTTTGATCCGTGACTATATAAAGGGGGGTTTTGCGGGCAATGCTTCACCGGGCGCGCGGAGCTCGGAGAGGCAACATCACTGGCGGGACTGTCGGTGTTGCTGTGCTTACCAATCTCAATGTCAAGGTCGAGTATTGTGGTGTCCTGAAGATGTCTCGTGGAGAGACGAAACTAGTAGACAACTTACTTTGATGAATACTATCAGAGAAGGTTATACGCGGAAATGTTACTAAATATTTCTTCATTCTAATAAGGTGTTATCTTTTATATATTTTGCAAAATTTTATTCTTAGTCTTACAAAATGACATCGACATCGAAGTAAAATTTTGGGCAAACACAACATATACATATGCAATTATAAGTCTTATCACGTTGATAGGCCTTCTTTGACCACAATCTCACCTTATGGAAAGTGACGATTTAGCCGACGGTGTATCAGGAAGGTGTAGAATGGTGGGTACACACGTATGTAGGTACATTCTCAATGAGCATGTTTTATCCGAGCATGGCTATCTATAAACATGCTCGACCCTGCGTCCACACGTAAAAGCTTGCTCGAAGAACATGTTTAGTGTGCGTTGAAACTCTTTGAGTATCGGACGATTTGTTGTTGTGTTTAGTAGGCATTGCTATGTTTACTGTCGGAGAAAAATTTAACCAATTAATTTAATTACAATTAGCCTGTAATGTCCCATTATTGGGCAAATCTTACCATAAATTAATTCATAAATTTTTATACAAAATCTAGAGAAAATGAACGAATGTCCGACATTATAGCTGCGCACTAACATTCACAAGAATATCAATCACGACTAACATGCTCGACCTCGTTGCTACACGTACAAATATTTTTGCTTCGAACATCGAGCAAGAATTATGAACTAGTTCGAATCTAGTTCGAATCGAACATTTTGGTTGGCTTCGAGAATTTGTCTTGAGTCTTGCATGGTCCACACGTTCGTACTTGCTCGAGATCGAGCAAGTTTATCGAGTATGTAGGTATCTGTGTACCCACTGGAAGACACCTATTCACTCTTGTCTTAAAGAGACCCAGATTGTTAAAATGTTGTTACTACAGATTTCTAGTAATAAACATAATTACTTTTTAATTTATACTGAGCGAAAAACTTACGCATGGAATGACAAATCCGGGAATTTTCCACCTTTTGTCCTTCTTGAATGACTGTACACAGCGGTACACGACATATTTTAACATTTTCAACAATGTTTTGAGTAAAACGCAGTAATTTCTTAGAATTTCAATAAAGTTCATCAGTCTGACCACAACTTTGAACTAACTAGTCAGTCACAAGCTGACACGGTGCAGCAAAGCTATACGTGCACCAGCTATCTATTTACTCATAGCTTGATTCCGTGGGATAGACAAAGATACATGACAACTATGATGATACATAGATATAAGACCAGAAATGACTTTGGCTCCCTCTTCCCTCTATGGTATTCAATGTAACTTGACTTCTTTGTTATTGGCAATATGCGTCTGGTTTGCCACTTTTCTGCCAGTGTCCAGTTCATGAAAATTTCTTAGTCATGGAATGGAGGCGGGATTATAATCATCAATGTAACATATCGTAATTGTTAACGCTTTTTATTTAGCTCTTAATTTGGTTGTTTCTGTTTGTTTTTGTATATGAACTTGATTGAGATTATATAATTACTTTTTTTTCTGAAAAATCCAAACTCAACCTCCATTTTGGGTAAACACAACGTATCAAAAAACGTAACTTTTGGAAAGAAAACTTCCGAAAAAAACCGCGTGAAAATAATTCCAGGTTATTTAAGTTAATATCTTTTATTATTCCTTTTTTCCTCGTATTTTGAGTTGTATAAATTAGTTAAATCCTACGGAAACAATAATGATAAACCAATACTACATGCACGAGAAGTGTGTGAAAGACAGTACTTTTCGGAAAGAAATCTCGAAATGGGACGAATCAGGAATGAAATCAGCAATCAATTTTATTTTCCTTTTTCGGCCCAGTTTCGCCCGAAACCAGTGGGACGAATGCGGAATAACCCGAAAACTAAATTTGACGGTAAGCACATCACTAGCACAGACGCTACATTTATCTCTGCTAATTATTCATGGTTTTGGACATTATTTGTATCCTAGACCCATAGGAACACATGAACTAGATTGTTAAAATGTTACTACGAATTTCTAGTTATAAACATCATTACTTTAGTATTTATACTGAGCGAAAAACTTACGCATGGAATGACAAATCCGGGAATTATACTCCACCTTTTGTTCTTCTTGAATGACTGTACACAGCGGAACACGACATATTTTAACATTTTCAACAAAGTTTTGAGTAAAACGCAGTAATTTCTTAAAATTTCAATAAAGTTCATCAGTCTGACCACAACTTTGAACTAACTAGTCAGTCACAAGCTGACACGGTGCAGCAAAGCTATACGTGCACCAGCTATCTCTTTTACTCATAGCTTGGCTCCGAGGGATAGACAAAGATACATGACAACTATGGTGATACATAGATATAAGACCGGAAATTACTTTGGCTAACTCGTACCTACTCTATGGAAACCATGAACTGGACACTGGCAGAAAAGTGGCATGGCAACCAAGACCAAGAAGCAAGGAATTTATATACTACATAACGAAAGAAGTCAAGTCAAGAAAACGTGTGTGCAAAGCTCTACCATTCTCTTTGCCATGTCTGTGGTGCAAGCATCCCTAGTACATACACCTGAGGTGTGCAAGAAAGATTAAGGAAATAATCGGAAATAATAGTCAAAGAAAACAACAAAAGGAACATAACAAAAC
The DNA here is from genome assembly GCA_947859395.1 of Eupithecia insigniata. Taxonomy (NCBI): domain Eukaryota; kingdom Metazoa; phylum Arthropoda; class Insecta; order Lepidoptera; family Geometridae; genus Eupithecia; species Eupithecia insigniata. The sequence continues at coordinate 8,115,667 of OX401996.1, read as the reverse complement.
AACACTTAACTTAAAACAAAGTATATAAATTCCTTGCTTACCTTACCTACCTACTCCCAGGTTTTTGTTGAGAAGAGAATTTTTATAAACAAAAGTGATCTAAGGAAAATCCTGAACTTTCGACATCTAAATCAGGGCTTGAGAAATACAAGGCCATTGAAAAATTTAAATATGACCAATGATTTCCGTGGCTTCGACAAAACTTCTTCTGATGAGGAGAGTGGAATGTCAGAAGATGAGACTGAAATATTTTCGTCGTCTGATGGTATGTTCATGGGTGCAAAGGCAAAATTTGGCAAAAAATAAAAGACCAGCGCTCATACCGAATGAGTATGAGCGCCGCGGCTGTGATTTGCTGTGACCGTTTTCCAGTTAATTTAGGAATTGTAAACCTAACCTAACCATAATAACCTATTTTAGGTCACAAGTAACCATACTTTTTGACACAATTCACACTACATAAAAAACTTCAATAATTTTTACCTATACCTACCAACTTTCAGAGAGTCATGATAATGAAAACATTAGTGATGAAGAGCCCTCACATTTGGAAAAAACAGATGAAGTTAACAATGAAGAAGAAAGTGATGAAGATGAGGTAGTAAAAGCAATTAAAGCTGAAAAAAACAAACAAAGAGACCATCCTCCTACCATCCAATCTGATGATTTCATAGTGGACATCTCATTTCATCCATCAAAAAACCTGATAGCCCTTGGTAATATCTTTGGTGATGTTTCTCTCTATGAATACTCCAATGAGGAAACCAAACTGGTTACCACCTTAGAGTTGCATCTTAATGCTATAAGAGATATTGAGTTTGATGATGATGGATCCACCATATTTTCAACAGCAAAGGTTTGTTACAATTACTTACAATGAATTTATGATTGCTTCAGGATATTAATTGTCTTCTGAGAAAGTTCTATCCTAGTCTAACAGCCCAATCACATTTGCAATCACACGAAAAAACATGAGCAGGTTAGTCCATCAGCTGCTTACCTAACATAGGTACTCAAACTTAATTGCCCTAGGATGAGTGTAGTGAAGATATCTACAAAACTTATCTTTATGAATTACAGGATAAAGCAATAATGGCTACAGATGTAGAAACAGGGAAACTGAAGCATTGCATTGAATCTGCCCATGAAGAACCAGTGTATCGACTTATATGTCTAAATAACAACAAAATAGTTACAGGTACTCCATCATTAAAGTAAATCATAATATTGATGCATATTTGGAAATAAAAAAACAAAGATTTTTGGTTAAGTTAAAGATCAGGGTTTTACCATAATCTTCCTAGCTCCATATCTGTTTAGCTTGGAGCTAGATGGTGGTATTTTAATTTTCAAGCACTTTTTGTTACTATTATTATCCTGTCAGTTGGCAGACAATGAGACCAGCATACACAAGATTTGTCAACTGATGTTCCAAGTAAAAGTCAGAGCAGCACCTGCTTGAGTAGGGGTCAACATGCTGCCCATGCATAATAAGGTCTTTAAATAATTACTAAATTAGACACTAATGCAAGTTTTTTTTTTCATAGGTGATGAAGCTGGAACTGTTAAACTTTGGGACATGAGAAAACCTGACCCAATATTTTCAATCAAGACTGGTGAAGAACATGTATCAGATATGATTACTAATGATGCTCAGAAGCACCTAGTTTGTGCTGGTGGTGATGGAGTTTTAACTTCAATCGACCTTAAAGCAAGGTTAGTTGGGATGATTCTTTCTGAAATGTATTTTTCTCAAAAATGGATGAAAATATTGTCATTATTGTTGAAAAAAGAGCACACAAAGTATCGATTTAATATGGCATATTACAACGTTCCAGCAATGTTGTATGAAATGGCGTCCTGAGGTTATTAAATGCTCCTTAGTTGGATCTCTTTTATCATTCAATCCAGCGAAGTCAAAAGAAAAATACATGAAAGTATATATGAAAATGGGTTGGAAAAACGATAAAAATGATAAAAATTTCTCCAAAACAGTACGCACTTTCGGCGTATTTTAATGAGATAGCTAAAACTAAAAAGCCATCTACATTATGGGCAATTTATTCCATGCTGAAATGTACAAGCACTATTTATGCCTTGGCGGAAATGGCAATTGCCTGTCTTGTATTAGTGAAGTCCTTGCCTATGGCTCTGCCTTCAAACTCCTACTCGACCTGCAATTGCTCATTTCTCGGCCTTTGCAATAATGTACTATAGTGTACAGTTGAAATACTCATTCACACCCTAAAAGCATTTGCAGGGTTATTTTAAACAATTCTTTTGCAACATATTATACCAGATTATTTTTCTTTTTTAGCAAAATCTATACTACATCTGAAGAGTATGATACAGAATTAACATGTATGGGACTTTTTAGAACAGATTCTAAGTTATTGGTAGGTTCATCATCTGGAAAGTTTTATTTATTCAATTGGAGAGAATTTGGTTTACACAGTGATGAATATATTGGACAGAAACATTCAATACAATGCATGGTACCAATTACCCAAAATATTGTGGTGACATCAGGAGAGGATGGTATACTTAGAGCATCTCACATGTTTCCACAGCGACAGCTTGGAATTGTAGGGCAACATAAACTACCTGTTGAGAAACTTGATATAAGCCATGATGGTCAGTATATTGCGTCTTGTTCACATGACAATGATGTAAAATTTTGGAACATTTCATATTTTGAATCAGTTGATGAAATCATTGATGTCCATAAAAAACAAAATAAAAAGAGAGATATGAGCAACAATCTACCATCAAGCAGTGTAAAGAATGCCTCAGATTTTTTTTCAGGATTAGCTTAGAAGGTACCAATGAACCGAGTTTGTTAAAAATTAATAAACACTGGTTTCAATACATCATCTTTAATTCTTTCATTAATCACACATTAAAGCCTTGATATGTACTTTAATTATAGACATTAGACATACCATAATTATTATGGCAGAAGTCCTAATCTAGTACTGGTGAAGTACTAGATAGAAGTACTAATCTAGTACTTCATCTTCATCATCATCATCATCATCAGCCCATACACATCCACAGCTGGACATAGGCATCTAGTACTTAGTAATAACTTAATATTATGCAGTTCTGTGCTCATAAATCATCATGTTTAACTTTCTTACGATATGGAAATGACCAGAACTCTGAAGGCAGGCCCTTCACATCTCTTTCTCTTTTTACAAAGGCTGTGTATGATGAAACACAATTACCTATGAAATAGTTTGCTTGTCCTAAAATAGCCAAGTCTAAATGTACATTTGAAGGTTTTAATCTCAAAATATTGACATCTAAATGATGTAGTTCAGCTTTCAATTCATCTAACATGTGGTTTGCATCGGATGCTACAAAGATGTACTTAATATCATCAAGTTTTTTCAGGGCTCTTTTTATTTGTCTGAAAATAAGATTATCACATTAGTCAGATCAGCAATACACCATATGGCCATAATAATTTATAATAAACTAGCTGACCTGACAGACCTTGTCCTGTCATTCAAATCAAAAAGTTATTTCAAACTTGCTTAGCAAATAGTATATAATGCTGGGGCTAAGTTTACATTAAAAAAATTTACAATAAAGGTGGGTTCATTTATATATATATTATATAGACAGATAGATTATGTACCCTCCCAAATAAAAACCATTGATAAGGCTGTAACTTACTATATAAAATTAAAAGAATTCCTAGTGTCTAAATGCATTTATAATTTGAAAGATTATAGAGTAAAACAAGTTAACTTTAAACAGTCAGCAGTTAGCTCAATTGTAAATACTAGTTTAATTTGTTTATATTATTTGATAGTTATTTTCTTTGTCAATAAAGTTAACTTTAACTTACTACGTTTATTTAAGTCTTTTCTAACTAATCTAAGTTTTGAGTACTATTACTTAGAAGTTTATGTTGTAGCAGCCCAATGGTTTTCATGTCATGATCTCACTACCTACCACATACATAAGAACTCGATGTAACACATGAAACAACATTAAAAATAAATAGGTGGTAAGTAAATAAGCTTAAAAATTTTAGTATGCTGTCCATTTTACACAGGTGTTTGGTGAGTAATCTAAGTAAAGTAAAATTGAGACTTAGGGTCAGCTCACATCGAGACGCGACGAAAGTCATCTAGAGATGCAGAGCGGCGCGGCGGCATGGCACCGTGAGGAGTTTTTGTATTATGTTAATAAAATTTGTATCATTTTGCATAGTAAATAAAATTACATCTTAAAAAGTGTGTGTATATAACGTCGCGTCTTTGTGTGAGCCGACCCTAATGAATGAAAACGTGAGATAAATAAAATTAATCACCTTATAATGTCAGCTGCTTGTGGAAGACACATGGATATTGTTAGTGGTCCCCTTTCATTTTTGTAACCAACACATTGTGGTGCTGCAAAAAGCATAGGGCTATCAACTACATGGCGACAAGCTTTCACCCAATCTTGTCCATTGCGGAGATGGATTCCAATAAAACCTCCTCCACTCATATTTTTTCTTATAAACTGCTTTGATGCATTTAAAATTGCATCACTCCAAACCAAGTATTTGTGCAAGTGAAGATTTTCTTTTTGGACAGGGAAGCTAGCTGGTGCTCCTAGAAAAAGAATAGAAGTCATGTTCACTTGAATGTGCATAATTAAAAGATTGTCATGTTGTAATAACTACTCTGTCGTCTGTTAACTAAAAGGCTATTAAATGCCGAAAAGTAGTTTAGCAAGAATTCAGCAAAAAATATTGGAACACATCAGTTGAGATTTATTTGTCACTTATTTTATACCTTAATATTAAAAACTCTTATTGGACTGAGCACTTAGCAGCATTATTTTATCCCAGTTATTAACGATGTATTGTGGATTAATTACTTTCAAAGACAAGTGAAAAATTCTGTCACTTAACCACAAAGTTTTTATATTTCTAAAACTACCTATTTGGAATTTTGAAATGGTTGTTAAAGGAAAAGATAAGAGAATTTTGAACAGTATCCTTTTCCACTGAAAAGTAAAAATGGCTAGGTATTTGAGGGTTAACAGTCAACGTGTTAAAGTTAAAAAACAGCAGTACTAAGCTACTCAACTAAATTTTTTAATAAACCTGCACACATACCTAGGCTAAATCAAAAAATTTTAGACTCTTTAACAAACACTTACCAGTAAATGCTAAAACAGGCCACTGTTCATGAGGATATTTTTCTTTCCATTTATTGGCCATCACAATATTTTGTGCATCATAATTATATGGTCCATAAAATTCAGAGCCCACAAAATCAATATCAAAAGTATTCCAAAAGGGGCCAAACGGGTTACCAGATTTGGCATTACAACTTTTTTCTACCTCACCATTTCTTTGAGTGTAGCAAAATGAAATTCTTTTATCCTCAGGCCAGACTCTTGGTGCAATCTCTTTCATAAAATGTTCCATGGTCAGTACTCTATGATATAGACCCAATGCTTTTAGACTAAAATAAGTATCAAAGGGTACTTGAATTGACTTAGGTTCACCATAGCGATACTCTACCCAAGGAGGGAGAAGCAGAGTCCTGTTGATGCTTTTAGTGAAGGCCAAAGCACCCAAGAAATTATCAGCTTGGTTACCAAAGCGTCCTGAAAATTAGGATGGTAAATTATTAAATATTTTGTCTAAAATACCTACTATAGAAATCAAAATTGACTGTAGATATTTGTATAATAGGCGGAATAACGTTCGAAAGCCTCGGCGCGCGAGTCGGTCACACTTGACGGTTATTGTTTATTACGTTTTTCCCAGTTGTCTTGTGCAATAGGACAACTTGCGTTGATTGGAATACAGTAGGTATTGGGGACTTACCCATGCAAGGGCAATACGCAACATAACCTTCTTGACTGTAAACAATAACAACTTCAGCTAAAACAAGTAAAATTACTAAATTCATATTGATATCAGTACATAGTTATCCACAATATAAAAGTTACTTTACGGTTATGAACTAGGACCAAGAATTTTATGGACTCAGCCTTTCAGTTTTACACATGTCCGTTTTTATTAGTGTGCAGTTGCAGATTTGTAATAGTGTGCATGACTAGGGAAGTGACTTTGCTGCCGAGCCGAACTGGCTTCGGCCCTAACTGGTCCGAATCAGGAAAATACACTAGAATGCCGATTTCATTCCTGATTCGTCCCATATTTAACAGGCACGTGTTAGTGACACATAACCTGATGCTGATGCTGATTTTGTCCATGTGCGTGTCAGAATCGCGAACCGAGTATGCCACACTGATTCAATGTACATGGTTCTACCAATCGAAAACGTGTTTCGAAAAACTATACACATTTATAGAAAAGCTACGCACTTTTTTAGGGTTCAGTAAACAAAAGGTATTAACGGGACCCTAGTACTAGCCCTCCGCTGTCTGTCTGTCTGTCCATCTATCGGGCTTTATTGTATCTCATGATTCGTAAAAGGTAGGCACTTGCATTTTTCATATGTATTTCATTTGCCGCTATAACAACATACTATCAAAATAAATATTAAAATTAATGGGGCGTCACAAAAACCATGTTTGTGGCCATTTTCTGCACCTAGTGTTCGCTCCGCTTTCCGTTGCCTTAGTTTCTTGGTGATTTTGGGCAAGTGCCGCTATAAAACCTGAATTTTTTGCTCATCCTTCCTATTCCTGCGTGTATAGTCTAGAGCGCTAATTGACACTTTGAACTTATGGTCACGGGTGTGAAACATCCTTCATTCAGCGAGTTTAATGGATAAGCTATAAGGACTTATTTTGCGTAAATTTGTAATTGTTTATATGTTGTTTTTGTTGTGGACCGGACGGGTGTGTCCTTTCGACCAGCCCTGCGGACATGGACCGGACGACACTGTCCTTGCGAACCACGACGTGGACCGGACGGGTGTATCCTCTCAACCAACCCACAGAGATGGGTTTGACCCGGATGACACTGTCCCTTCGACCACCTTTGACTTCAATGAACAAATCATTATGCTACATCTAACGTACCTACCATAATTTAAGAATCTCTTTGCGTAGTGTGAACTTCGACCTCAACTTGTACATCTAATGTATCCAGATCAGAACAGACGCTAAGAGTATCTGATCTGGCGGTTAGTGTTTCTGTATCTGAATAAGCGGTGGTGGCGCTTGGAGCTGTATTATTAGTCCAGTTTGTATTATGAAGTTCATCGCTACTATTCGATTGTGGCCCATCGTCATCTTCCGACGCCGTATTCGATTGTTGCCCTTCGTCATCTTCCGACGCCGTCACGGTATCCTCATTAGTTAGGCTTGCAGTTATTTCAAGCAATCCTTCATGTCCAAGCGCAAATTCTCGTGTGCATATTTAAGGGTGCGATAAGAACCAGTGATACTTTGTAACTCGTAACGATCGTTATCCAGTACGGAAGTTATAACATAAGGACCTTTAAATTTTTCATCTAATTTCTTCTGACTACGTTCGCTACTTTTAATAAATACAAAGTCACCTTTAGCGAATGGTTTAACAACAGCTCGACCGCGATTAAATCGTTTTGTATCTAAATCAGCTGCTTTTTGGATATTGTTTGAAGCGTTTTCCCTAATAAGATCTAAATTTAGTCGTTCCTGCATAGTCAAGTTTTTGGGGTAATTTGAGACGTTTTTAATGACTGTGCGTTGTAATGACTGTGTGACTCGTATACCGAACATCAGCTCTGTGGGAGAGTACTTGGTAACAGTTGATTTCGAGCTGTTGAGGGCTAGTTGGATGTTATCAAGTTCCTCACGCCAAGTCTTGTTGGAGTCATTTTCAACGATTGTCAGTAAGCTTTTTAGCGTTCGCATGACACGCTCAACCTGGCCATTTGCCCGGCTGGACCCAGTCGCAATAAAATGAAGATTAATTTTATTTTTAGAACAAAACCTCTTGAATTCGGAACATATGTAGCATCGACCTTGATCAGCGATTATGCGCTTTGGTGCTCCGAAGAGACTTACTGCCTTTTTAAGGGCTTTTACAGCACTATTAGCATCTAGTGACAGGGTATGTTCTAGCAAGACATATTTAGTGAACGCGTCTATGATGACGGAGCAGTATTCTTTACGATCGCTTTTTCCACTTAGTTTTCCGGTGAAGTATATATGAATTGAAACAAGTGTCTACCTTTTACAAATCATGAGATACAATAAAGCCCCATAGATGGAGAGACAGCGGAGGGCTAGTACTAGGGTCCCGTTGGTACCTTTTGTTTACTGAACCCTAAAAAAGTGCGTAGCTTTTCTATAAAATGTGAATAGTTTTTCGAAACTCGTTTTTGATTGGTAGAACCATCTACATTGAATTAGTGTGGCATACTCGGTTCGTGATTCTGACACGCACATAGCCAAAATAAGCATCAGCATCAGGTTATGTGTCACTAACACGTGCCTGTTAAATATGGGACGAATCAGGAATGAAATCGGCATTCAAGTGTATTTTCCAGGACCAGTTAGGGCCGAAGCCAGTTCGGCTCGGCAGCAAAGTCACTTCCCTAGTCATGCACACTATTACAAATCTGCAACTGCACACTAATAAAAACGGACATGCGTCCATAAAATTCTTGGTCCTAGGAGGATACTCTAAGGGATCGAGCTTAGGATTTTTTTTCTTCAATATACCTACCTACAATACATACCTAATTTGTTTGTTTTGTTTTTGCATTTGTGTTTGAAGTTGATGTGTGAATGATATTGGTTACTTTTATAAGTTTTATTTTTGACAAGGCTATTCCTGGCTATTCATAACCATAGAGAAATAAGTAGGTAGAGGTAGCATAAATCATTTCCGGTCTTTTAACTATGTATCACCATAGTTGTCATGTATCTTTATTTATCCCTCGGAGTCAAGCTATGAGTAAAAGAGATAGCTGGTGTACGTATAGCTATACTGCACTGTCAGTGTCAATCGTGTCACCTTGGAACTGACTAGTTAGTTCAAAGTTGTGTTAAGAATGATGAACCTTATTGAAATTCTAAGAAATTACTGCGTTTTACCTAAAACTCTGTTGAAAAAGTGAAAATATGTCGGTTTCCGCTGTGTACAGTCCTTCAAGAAGGACAAAAGGTGGAGTAAAATTCCCGGATTTGTCATTACATGCGTAAGTTTTTCCCTCAGTATAAAAGTTAAAGTAATTATGTTTATTACTAGAAATCTGTAGTAACAACATTTTAACAATCTAGTTCATGTGTTCCTATGAGTCTAGGATACAAATAATGTCCAAAACCATGAATAATTAGCAGAGATAAATTTAGCGTCTGTGCTAGTGATGTGCTTACCATCAAATTTAGTTTTCGGGTTATTCCGCATTCGTCCCACTAGTTTCGGCCAAAACTGGTCCGTATCAGGAAAATAAAATTGATTGCTGATTTCATTCCTGATTCGTCCCATTTCAAGATTTCGTACAGAAAAGTACTGTCTTTCACACTCTTCTCAAGCATGTAGTATTGATTAATCATTATTGTTTCCGTAGGATTTAATTAACTAGTTTATATAACTCAAAGTACGAGGAAAAAAGAAATACACAAGATAATAACTTTAATAACCTGGAATTATTTTCACACGGTTTTTTCCGGAAGTTTTCGTTCCAAAAGTTAGGTAATTTGATTTTAGTTAAAATATAAATTTTTCGTAGGTATTTACTTTGTTTGTGAGAAATTTTTATCATGTTTTCTGAGGCAGGAGTTCCAGACTTCTTTGCCATCACTCGATCTCGAGTGGCGTCTTTCTGGAGTAGGGTGAACCGCTCTGGTAACAGCATACTGAGGGCTATCTCTGACACGGTGTACAATAACCCAATTTTCAGGCATTGGATGTCCGTCCACTTGGGCGGCAATAAGAAATGACGGCCCGGTAGCGTTATGCGCTGGGCACGGACTTACTTTAAATACTTATTGGGTTTTAAATTTTAGTTTGGGGATTTTTTTTTTTTGTGTTTTTTATATTGAGTAATTTTGTATTGAGTATGTGCTTGAAATAAACGATCTTATTTATTTAATTATTTATTATTATCATCTGCACTCAAGGTTAAATCGAAGCACGTATACACTGTATCCTACCACCTATTTAAACTACATTACGAAAAAAATTAGGCGTCAAATTTAATTAATTTAAGGAAATTATGTACTTAAAAGCTTTGTAACCTTAGATGAAATAAAACTTTTTTTTAGTTTCACAAAAAGATGTTTTTTTACTTGCTTTTTTACGTGGCTAGTTGCCTTGGCTTTACTTCTGATTTAGGTTTACTAAATCAGTAGCGTGAGTCTGGCCTGACGTACATAAGTACGAGACGTGATCTAGTAGACGTCTCCTTTTTCCATACAATTTGGTACAGCACCTCTATCGTGTGGACGTGGAACTACGCTTTCGATCGCTTCACGTTACTTATGTGAGGAGACGTCCAAATCTCTAGGAAAATTGCGAGTCCGAATTATACTGTAGCGTGAGTCTGGCCGGAATTTGGTAACGAGACGTGATCTAGACGTCTCCTTTTTCCATACAATTTGGTACAGCGCCTCTATCGTGCGTACGTGGAACTACGCTTTCGATCGCTTCACGTTACTAACGTGAGGAGACGTCCAAATCTCTAGGAAAATGACAGAATTGCGAGTCCGAATGATGCTGACGTTACTAACGTAAAGATTTACTTATTTATATTTAAAATAGTTTAAAACCGTTTAGAGGTATAAAATAATATCTCAAAATGCTTATCATATTTTTAGTAGCAAGAATTGACGTGAAAATATTTTTTCTCTATGGTCAATCACAAAATAATATTTTGTAAAATGTTGCATTTTTCATAGTAAAAATGAGAAAATAAATTACTACGCATAATTTCAAATGAAGTTTTAGTATAGTTTATTATTTTTGCATTATTTTAACGCTTCTAATCTTAGAGTATTTCTAGATACTCTAAAATTTAAGTACATTTTCGGCGTAGTAACAGTATCTGTGTTTTTAAAATCCTCCGTCCGCCGCCTACGCATTTTACATACTTCATCTGAGCATTTTACAAATACAGATTTAGTATTAAACTAGGACCAAGAATTTTATGGACTCAGCCTTTCAGTTTTACGCATGTCCGTTTTTATTAGTGTGCAGTTGCAGATTTGTAATAGTGTGCATGACTAGGGAAGTGACTTTGCTGCCGAGCCGAACTGGCTTCGGCCCTAACTGGTCCGAATCAGGAAAATACACTTGAATGCCGATTTCATTCCTGATTCGTCCCATATTTAACAAGCACGTGTTAGTGACACATAACCTGATGCTGATGCTGATTTTGGCCATGTGCGTGTCAGAATCGCGAACCGAGTATGCCACACTGATTCAATGACATGGTTCTACCAATCGAAAACGAGTTTCGAAAAACTATACACATTTATAGAAAAGCTACGCACTTTTTTAGGGTTCTGTAAACAAAAGGTACCAACGGGACCCTAGTACTAGCCCTAGGCTTTATTGTATCTCATGATTCGTAAAAGGTAGACACTTGCATTTTTCATATGTATTTCATTTGCCGCTATAATAACATACTATCAAAATAAATATTAAAATTAATGGGGCGTCACAAAGAACATGTTTGTGGCCATTTTCTGCACCTAGTGTTCGCTCCGCTTTCCGTTGCCTTAGTTTCTTGGTGATTTTGGGCAAGTGCCGCTATAAAACCTGAATTTTTTGCTCATTCTTCCTATTCCTGCGTGTATAGTCTAGAGCGCTAATTGACACTTTGAACTTATGGTCACGGGTGTGAAACATCCTTCATTCAGCGAGTCTAATGGATAAACTATAAGGACTTATTTAGTAGGACTTATGAGTAGGGGCACTGGCAGTGGGGCTATCGCTCTCTACCGCGCTTGCCCCGCGCGCCATCCTGCAACGCGCAAAATTTCACTTCCATCCTCTCTCATAAGGGAACCCTTCTGAATTCCGGGATAAAAAGTATTTTATGCCCCGTCTTTTAATATGAACTTAAATCATGCTAAATTTCATTTTATGAATACCTTCAGTAGTTTCGGCGCTATGCGCAGCCAAGAAATTTTAGTTTCTCCCAAGGGAACCCTATTGAGATCCGGAAAAAAAGTATCCATGTCCTTTATCATAGTATGAACTCAAATCCTGCCAAGTTTCATTTGAATACATTTAGTAGTTTCGGCGCTACGCGCAGACAAAAATTTTTACTTTTATCCCCTCTCCCAAGGGAACCCTATTAAAATCCGGGATGAAAAGTATTCTTTGCCCTTTCTCTTAATATGAACTTAAATCATGCTAAGTTTTATTTGAATGCCTTCAGTAGTTTCGGCGCTATGCACAGCCAAGAAATTTTAGTTTCATCCCCTCGCCCAAGGGAACCCTGTTGAAATCCGGGATAAAAAGTATTTTATGTCCTTCATCATAGTATGATCTCAAATCCTGCCAAGTTTCATTTGAATACATTCTGTAGTTCCGGCGCTATGCGCAGCCAACAAATTTTACTTTCATCCCCTCTCCCAAGGGAACCCGATTGAAATCCGGGATAAAAAGTATTCTATGTCCTTTCTCGTAGTATGAACTCAAATCCTGCCAAGTTTCATTTCAATACATTCAGTAGTTTCGGAGCTATGCGCGGCCAAGATACAGACAAACAGACAGACAGACATGATGGAAAAAAAAACCATTTTTGGCATCAGTATGGATAATAGAGTGCCCTCCAAAAAAAAATTTCAAAATATCTTCAATGTACAGAATTGGACCTGTTACAGTTTTATTATAAGTATAGATTATTTTAAGAAATAATATGATATTTTTTATATAACTAAATAATACTATACTAATTTATTAACATTTGGTAACATAAGTAATAGGTACCTTTATTATAGTATTTATTCATGACAATTTTAAGTCAAAAGTAGGATTTTCATTCAGCACTCAGCAGGACTAAAATACTCCCAATGCTTTAATATGGGTTAATTAACTTTCTATTCTATTCACTTATCTCACATATTAACTGCTAACAAACAACAAAATCTCTCGTCTAAAGAATACGGAAGTCCGTAAAAGAACCAAAGTCAGTGACTTTCAAAGATACTGCACTGCCGTGCAGTGAGTCTCCGACGTAGTTCTCAGAAAAGCTGAAGTGGCAGGGGGCAGGTCATATAGCTCGCAGAACTGATAATAGCTGGAGAATAAAGGTTCTCGAGTAGCGGTCACGATGCAACGCGAAACGGAGTGTTGGGAGACCATTCATCCACTCGATGGACCGACGACATCGAAGCGGTCGCAGGGAGTCGATGGATGGAGGCGGCTCAGGATCGCTATTTATGGCGTCGTCGTGGGACGCCTGTCTAGCAGTGGACGTGTATGGGCTGATATGATGAATACCATGAAAACTTTATTCATATTGTACCCAATAATTTCCTTCGAGCAACAGAAAAACTCTCCGTAACCTATGTACCTATCATTAATTAATTTGATAAGAAAAAATCGTGGTTTAAAAGATTGAGATGAAACAAGCTTGCTTGCCATCATGAGAAGATTCAGAATAAAACAATTTCTCGTATTGAAAACTCACTTTTATCTATGTTTATGTAAGAAACTAGCTGACCCACTCGCGATTTCTTTCGCGTGGACTTGGATAAAAAATCTTCTCGAGATCAGCTAAACCCCTATTGAAAGACCCGCATATCCTTTATTAGGCTTTTTTTAATTCCTGAAACACGTTTTTTTTATATTCATAAATTTCAGATCAATAGCGTTACTTATACATTAAAAAGTTACAGCCATTTATATTTGGAGCCAAACTACGAATATCAAACTATGATAACCCGTTTTTGTGGAATATTTTGAAAAATCATGTGTTCAATAATTTTATATTCTTAGTATTCTCTGTAAGTTTCAAGCAAATTGGGTCACTGGTTAATAAGAAGTAGGAACAAATAAAATCTCAATAACTTCAACCCCCATTTTATCCTTTAATGGGCGTTCTTTTTATAATTCTTGAAACACATAATTTTATATAGATTTTTGGGTCACTGGTTAAAGAGTTACAAAGAACACCAAAAAAACTTCAACCCGCCTTTTCACCCTTTAGGGGTGGAATTTCCAAAAATCCCTTCTTAGCGGAAACCTATGCAGTAAAAGCCCGTAAAACCCACCAAATTCAGCTTTCTAGCTTTAGTGGTTTGGGCTGGGCGTTGTCGTTTAGAAAATCGCTTGTTCTTTTATATAATAAAATAGGTATGTATTCTTACTTTTTAACCGACTTCAAAAGGAGGAGGTTCTCAATTCGTCTAGGTTTTTTTTGTACCTATGTATATGTTACACGATATCTCCGCCAATTATGGACCATTTTGAAAATTCTTTCACTCTTGTATAGAAAATGATCCCGCAGGGTCCGATAAAAAGGGTAGGCCTATGTCTAGCAGTGGACCTGTATGGGCTGATCTGATATGATGAATACCATGAAAACTTTATTAATTTTGTACCTACCTACCCAAAAATTTCCTTCGCGCAACAGAAAAACTCTCCGTAACCTATTATGCATCAGGTATACCTTTCATTAATTAATTTGATAAGAAAAAATCGTGGTTCAAAAGATGTAGGTGAAACAAACTTGCTTGCCATCATGAGAAGATTCAGAATAAAACAATTTCTCGTATTGAAAACTTACTTTTATCTATGTTTATGTAAGAAATAGGTAGGTATTCTTACTTTTTAACCTACTTCAAAAGGAGGAGGTTCTCAATTCGTCTGTAGGTTTTTTTATATGTAGGTATGTTAACGTGATATCTCCGCCAATTATGGACCGATTATGAAAATTCTTTCACTATTGTCTGGAAAATGATCCCGAAGGGGGCCGGGTACCTTTTAATCCCATAAAACTTAAAATAACTAAAGTAAGGGAATTTGAAGTCGGTTTATCGTTTTTTAAAACACGCCATTTTATACTCAGTCTATAGGTACAATAAGCTTATCTAAAAAAAAAAAAAATTTATGCAAGTGATAAAAAGAGTTTAATAACCAATACATACCATAAGATAACACACTTAAAATATCTGCCTTGTGATTGAACACTTATCGGGCATAAACGGACGTAGCACGTGTAAGATATTTTAATTTGTTTAGTTATAAATATATTGTGTAACAAGTATATGTTGTGGTAAACAATAAGATTTCAAAAGATATTCAATGATAAAATGTAATAAGCTTGATTTCCTACATGTTTTCCGCTCAAATTCAAATACTAGACAAATTAGTTTTGTATAATGAATATGCTATTTCATAATGTCTTTTAATCGATGTAATCAGTATCTTAGTTGTTGATTTAATATTTAAGAACATTTGCCATGGATAAATTATCATATAAGAAGATATATCAATGTAACTACACTTGCGAGCTATAAACTGTAATCACTTCATCGCTGGTTTCTGCAGACCATATTTTACAGTTTCCATGGAATAAACTGCAGATTGGTGTATACCATTTGAAAAGAAATTTTGTTAGCTTTCGAATGGTATAAAAATTATTTAAATTTAATTAAGTTTCCTACCTTCATTTAGTGAATTATTACAATAGGTCGAAGTTGTGGATGTTTAAATTAATAAAAAGTAATATGAAAATGTCAAATTTTTATTTAAAATCTTTGTTATTTCCCGCTTTATATTTTGTATTGCCCCCCTGGCCCTAATGACTGCTTGTAAACGGTTTTTCATTGACCTAATGAGTTTCCTGATGGAATCCTGTGGAATTTCCTGCCACTCTTCGATAAGAGCAGTTTTTAGGTCTTCTATTGACGCCGGAGCTGGAGATCTTCCTCGTACCCGCCTTTTCAGCTCGTCCCACAGGTGTTCGATAGGGTTCATGTCAGGGCTGACGGCTGGCCAGTCTATTGTGGGAGTCCCGACTTCTTCCAGGTACTGTCTAGTCGCACGAGCGGTGTGGCAGCGGGCATTGTCGTGCATTAGCAGGAAATTTTCGCCAATAAACCTGGCGTAAGGGAGTACATGGCCCAGCAGAATGTCGTTGATATACCTTTCTGCGGTTAGTCCTCCTCCCCGACCTCCACCGGGTATGAATACCAGCTCCGTTTTAGCTTCAATTGAAATCCCCGCCCACATCATACAAGACCCACCCCCATATGCCACTGTTTCCGCTATACAGAATTGTGCGTATCGCTCTCCCGGTCTCCTGTAGACTCTCCGTCGACGGTCGCTGCCATGCAGGCACATCCTAGTCTCGTCCGCGAACAAAACTCGGCTCCATTGCTGTATATCCCAATCTAAGTGATCACGAGCAAACTGAAGTCGGGCTTGTCGGTGGGCTGTAGACAATTTGGGTCCCGTTGCTGGCCTTTTTGGGGTCAAGTTAGCTTCTTTGAGTCTTCGCCTCACTGTCCACTCGCTGACAGTTCTCCCTCGAACTTCTCCGAGCTCCCGCTGGACGTCAACGCCGGTTAGATGTCGATTTCGGAGAGAAGTGCTGACAATAAATCGGTCATCTCTCGCCGAAGTGCATCGCTGTCGTCCAGATCCTGGTCTTCGGACTAAGTTTCCAGTCTCTCTAAACCTCTTGTATACTTTGGAGACACAGGACTGGCTCAGATGAAGCTGTCGAGCGATAGTACGCTGAGAGAACCCTTGCTGGATTAGGGTGACGATTTGAGCGGCTTCTATTGGTGTGGTTTCCATTTTCTTGAAATTCCAGTATTTTGAGTGATATATTGGACTGATGACAAAATTGCATAAATTCCCAGTGTTTATAGGGATTCAGGAGTTTGAAAAAAAATTATGTTTCGTTCCAAAAATTTATGTCTTTTGTTTTCACGTTCCATGACATATGATGAACATTTTTTCGCTATGATATCGAAAGAGTTTGAAAGCTAATAAAATTATCTTTAAAATAATATACCACAACCTACAGTTTATTGCATGGAAACTGTAAAATATGGTCTGCAAAAACCAGCGATGAAGTGATTCCAGTTTATAGCTCGCAAGTGTAGTTATGAAAGAACACTCGCCGGTGTTTGGCTAATTGGCGCGAGGCATAATGACAACCGACGATGCGACGGCTGTTTGAACTAATTTTATATAAGACAGACGGTGAGCTGGCCCTGCGACTCTTTTCTGGAACTGTGAACTGAAACCATCTCTCAGTATGGTAAGCTGTTGTACATTATAGAACCTTTTTCTAGATGTGTCCTAGTTTGTTTTAGCATCGATATTTTTGAGTGTCAAGTTTAAATTATAAGGTTACTATTCTTTTAGATATAATACACAGGTGATAAATATAACTGTATTAGACATATAAGTCTTGTGAAACGTGCTAGTGGTTTCTTTTTCACTTCTTCCGCTAGTGGACAAAAGATTGAAGTGAAGAGAATATCAATAACACTTTATTTCTTATTTGATACCTAATAATTTATGGTTTCGATGTTTGACCTGTCTGTGCTTAACTATAAGCCTAAGAAATAAAGGTATTGAATTCTGAATTCTGATTTCATTATTCCCAATTACCAAATTGTTAGGTTGCATTGTAGGGTAAAAAATTCCATGATTCTATCTAAAAGTATAAAAGTTAGGTAGATAAAGCCCACGATTCTGACACACGCAAATCTCGAGTTGGCGCATTTTCACTAAGAATGAAAAAAGTAATTCGAATTCATTAATTTTTCCACAGACATCCTTCCACAGATACCTACCAGGGTTGTTGCGAGCATCAGCATCCGCTGATCATCAGCATCAGCATTGATCGATGCTGATGTTTGAGTCGAGGCATGACTCAAAGCGCATTTTTGTACAACTTTTAACTTAAACAAACACAAACCTATTTTCATCACACTTATAAAATTATATTATATTACGTAGGAGGTGAAATAACTACAGGTTTCATTTCTCGTTTGTATTCGTATTTATTGTTGTAAGAACGTATCTTGTATTACTAGTGGGGTGCGAAGTATTTTAGATTCAACAATGTTTATAAAATATTATTTACCTACCGGGTATTTATCGCTACCATGGTCCAAGAAAACAAGGTCTCCTCCTCCGGAAGTGTCTCTTGGTTAAGTCACTGTCCAGTTGCCACTTTATTTCAACAAAACGTAAGTAGAAGTTGAAAAAAAAAGTGATAAGGGTCAATTGAAAAATCAATAAAAAATTACAATTGTAAATTATGTTCGTCAGCAAACTGATTACGTAAGGTTAACAAGCGCTAATATTAGCGCACAGCGTGTAGTTACCGAGTGACGTTTATGCTGCACAGGTAGGTTGGTAATTTGTACAAAGTACCCATTCGTATATCCGCCTACAAGTCGACACCGATAAATTTTAGCACCAATTTTCCACTGCCGGAGTACTTTTTCCATGAATATAAACTCATTTAACGCGTAACTCGGTAACTACACGCGTGGAAGCTTAAATACACGCGCTAATCACTTATTAGCACCTTTTTGACAATAATCTAACGCGAACTGACATAAAATAAGGGTTCATTCAGATAATTTGCTTTATTGCTCAATGAAATAAGCGCCGCTCACGCTAATAGTAGCGCAAGTTTTGCGTTGCGTTAGCTGAATTTCTTAGATAATCAGGCTACTGATCAGTCAAAACAACGTTAGTTAAACACGAGTCTATGTGATAAGTAGTTGGCTAATACAAAACCACATAGTTTTATCAGATTTATGCAGGAAATAAAAGGAGTTTGGGGAGTTACGGTTTTACGCTTCTTACTGTTATCACCAGGAAACAGATTCGTCTCCTCCAGTCTCCGATGATGATGATGACGTAAGCAAGGGACACTCACGTGACCATCGTGTCTCGGAAGAGCATATTACCTTCTTTTCTTATACCTACCATGATCGCTGCCTTTTTGCTATATTTTCCCCTACAACAATGTTTATTTTCACCCGCGTTAAAATCGAATACAACATTTCTAGAGTGATGAAAAGGCCTTTTTTCCCGTTCAGTAGTTTTTCCTGAATTGAGAATCTCTTTTTTTGAACTCGGATAAAAGTATACTATAACCTATTATAGGACATTATCTACCTGTGTGTCAAATTTGAAGCAATTACAAAATATTCCTGATATTTTGATTTTCCTATAGGTATTCGAATATTCCTGTCACTCGCCCTTGTCTATTTTGTGATTTTTATTTTTTTCTGCGTTTACAAAGAATAAAATTAGGTTGGTAACGGAAAAGTAATTTGGCGCAAATCGTGAACTATTTTCTATGAAGCCATCATAAAACCAACTTCGATTTAATATTATTTTGGGAGCATTTGTGAAAATGTTGATTTTTAGCCCAAAATCTTTAATTTTCTTAAATGCTCCAAAACTCAAAGATGTAATCTTTGCCAAAACTACCAATGAGCTGAAGTTCGTTTTTTCATAAGTAAATAGGAAATGGTTTTCAATTTACGCCAACTTACTTTTCCGCTAGATTTATTCCTTGAAGAAAGCAGAATCAATTTGAAACTACAAAATAAATTGAATCTTGTGCCAACCCGTGTCGAACCACCTTCAGTACCTACCCAGAATACTTATATTAATTTACTAGCTAACCCATGCCCACTTCGTTGGGCGGTAAACATTTTTAGTTGTCAATAATACGAGTATATAGGCTACAACACTCAAAGATACAACACTCGCAAATAACGTGGTCAATAGGTAAAAGAATTTACAAAATTGGCTCAGTAGATTCAGAGATTACTCCCTACAACCTCACAAACCTTACTTATTTGTATTAATGTAGTACCTATAGTATAGATTTACAAATACCTAGATTTTATTGACTGGACGTCACACAGCTCCACATTTACCTCGGTATATTATGCGTTTCAAAAGCTTCTGATAGTACCTACTTACTGGAGAACTGGCGGTCATCCCGGGTACGCAGCACAATGTCCCGCCCGTCACAGTGGTGATCTAGCAGGACGACGGCAACATCATTGGTAGCGAGAGCTTTGTACCAACCGGATGCTGTCCAGTAGGTCGTTTATCGGCACTAATAATAATGTTGTACTTGATCATTTTGTTGGCTTTGGGGTATGGATTCGTATTTTATGTCCTTCCTCGTAGAATCAACTCAAATCATGCTAAGTACCATTCGAATCCATTCAGCAGTTTTTGCGCTATTTTAGGCCAATTTAGGCCGAGAAATGTCACTTCCATCCCCACTCCCAAGGGAACCCTAACGAATTCCAGGATAAAAAGTATGATGACCTTCCTCGTAGTATGAACTTAAATCATGCCAAGTTTCATTTGAATACATTCAGTACCTAGTTTCAGCGCTATGCGCAGCCAAGATTTTACCCTACTGCGGGGGGCCACTACGGGGGAAATATGGGGGTCCCACTGCGGGGCAATGTGAGGAGCGCACTGCGGGGGCAAACTGCCGGGGGCCCCCACTGCCGGTGTCATCCATTGTGGGGGCCTTCCGAGTGGGTCCCACTGCGGGCAATGTGGGGGCCCCACTGCGGGGGGCTACTGGAGGTCCCACTGCGGTGAAATGTGGGGGGCCACAGCCGAGAGCCTTCGGGGGGCCATCTGCCGGCGGCCCTTACTTCCGGTACCCCCCACTGTGGAGGCTACTGAAGTCCCACTGCGGGGCAATGTGGGGCCCCACTGCGGGGGACTACTGGGAGTGTCCCGTTGCGTGAGGGGCCCCACTGCTGGGGCCCCCACTACCTGGGGCCCCACTGCCAGTGCCCCCCAGTGGGGGCTATCGCTCTCTAGCGTCCTTGCCCCGCGTGCCATCCTGCAATGCCCAAAATTTCACTTCAATCCTCTCTCCCAACGGAACCCTTCTGAACTCCGGGAAAAAAGTATTTTATGGCCTTACTTGTAATATGAACTCAAATCCTGCCAAGTTTCATTTGAATACATTTAGTAGTTTGGGCGCTATGCGCAGCTAAAAAATTTTACTTTCATCCCCTCTCCCAAGGGAACCCTATTGAGATCCGGGATAAAAAGTAGGTATCCTCGTAGTATGAACTCAAATTCTGCCAAGTTTCATTTCACTACGTTCAGTAGTTTAGGAGCTATGCACGGCCAAGATACAGTGAGACAGACAGACATGATGGAAAAAAAAACATTTTTGGCATCAGTAGGTATCAATAATAGTGCCCTCCAAAAAAAAATTTAAAATATCTTTAATGTACAGAATTGGACATTGATTTAAATTTGATGACGTTGCAAGTTGCCGAGATAACTAGGTTTTCGTATTCAGAAGATCTGTGATGTAATTTAAAATTACATTATCAAGTATAATTATTGGAGAACTTGATTCAGGGAAGGCGATTGGGCCAGCCCCAAGCCCGGTATTCCATAAAAGAGAGGCCTCCACGTCAACTACCTCAAAAAAGCTTTCTTTGCTCTTTTGCTGAAGTCTCAAAAAAATTTGAGTGCGCTCCACTTTCCGTTGCCTTAGCCTCTTTGTTATTTTGGGCTATTGCCGTTATAAAACCTGAAATTCCTTGCTCATCGTTAACTCCTAAGCTCTGCGTGAACGCAATCAAGATACGAAAAATTATATGAAAATAATTATAGTTTTTATATCTATTTTGCAAGCCGAAGTAATTAGTGAATTATGTTGAACGAACTTTAAGCTGTATTTTAACATTTTTCATGCAATAAAGTGGTTATGACCAAGTCCATTTATGATCCCTGAAAAAGGTAAGAAACTCAGGCACAAAATCTAAGGTTTTCCCGTTTTCCAAAATTTATGAAGTTTGACAAGAACAAAGTCTCGCAGCACGAGAAAACCATACGAAAATTTCGATAATTTGTTATTCAATGTACCTAATGAAATAAAATCGGCCAGGTATGAGTCGACTCGCACCCGAAGGGTTACTTTTTATTTTTGGCTTTACACATTGTGTGCAAATGTCAACTGTCTACCTTTTACGGTTAAACAGATACAGCAAATGTTAACGTCGAGCAAAAAAGGCCAAAAAAACTATTTTTGTTGAGCCCCCTTAAATTTTTATAAATGTTGTTATAGCGGCACTGAAAATCGTAAGCTACCTTTTACGAATCATGAGATACAATAAAGCACTGATAGAGGGTCAGACAGACAGACAGACAGACAGCGGAGGCTTAGTTAGTACAAGAGTCACACTTTGGGCACTTTACCCTTAAAAAATAATAGTTAAAAACTAAAACCCGACTACGTAAAGTCTTAGATAAGCGTTCACAGATTGTCCTTATATTTTTATTTTGAAGTCGGAGGCCTTTGTTCCTGCTGTAGCCTTGGCAATCGGTAAACACTTGTTTTAAGAATTTAGTCTGGTTATTTTTTTTATTTAATTCCAAATTTAAGTCAAGAACAGGCTGCGATTAGGTAGGTACAACATTTATTTTTAAATAGATCAAATAAAAGTGTGCATAAAAGTATCTTCTAGAAGAGAGTTCCACAAATAATTAGTGCGTTCTATGCTGTAAATGTGCATCAAATTAACGGACAGACATACAGGTTCATTGTAAACGGTGTTCAGTCCTTGCTGTTATTCTTTGTAACCATAAAAAGTTTCAAGAAGATACATACATATAGATTAAGACATAACTGATAAAGTCATAACTTTGACGTCAACAGAGAGAAGTGTTGAGGAGTCGAAAGTGTTAATGAATCTATTTTTTAAATGGTTTCAAGTTTGTGGAAAGTTAGGTTTATTCTTTTAATGTGTCAAAGCAGTGTTGTAGGACAGACCTTTGCTTGCCCTACTCAACCTGGTTCTACAAAAATACAATTATGAAAATAAACCAAATCTTGCTTTTTATACTTTATAATTAAGCTTTAACTGCATACACTCTTGGTGGGAAAAGAGACTTCTTTCTGATCTCTTTCATAGTTTTAATTTTTGCTTCATGTTTAGTTAAAGCCTTTCGCATAGCACGAGTCTTCTTGGTCCTCAGGTCTAAAGGCTTGTATTTCTTGTTTTTGTAGTGATTTCTGAGGTTGACCTTCATTTTCTGATGATAGACAATGTAAACACGTGCAATCGATTTTCTGACAACGCGGCTGAAAATAAACAAAAAAAGGAATAGAGCAATGAGACACTTTAAGTAATAATTTTAAACAAGGGGACTGACAGAATGTGTGAAACTAGAAAACTACATTTAAAATAGTGATTTGCCTTAGCAACATGGTAGAGGTTTGAATAAAACATAAATTCTAGTGTTTCAACAGGATCCTGTGTGTGTGTGATAACGTGATAAGCCAGCTGTTCCAGGGGAGCGAACCCATATGTAAAATCTAGTGCAAGATCAAGGATCAAGTTAGGCAGGTACTCACATTTTGGACAGCTTGGAAGCAACACCACCAGTGACTTTAGCAACTCGAAGATTTGTCAACTCAGTTTTCAGCTCTTCTAGCTGCTTGAAGAGCTCTTTCTTGTCTTTAGTACGTAACTCGGAGCACTTAATTTTCGCCTGCAATTATAATAAATAACCCTGTCACAATCAAAACACACATAACCTCAACACTCAACCTAACTCCGGTATTTATACATATAGAATTTTTCGTGCAAAGTTTTATGCTGAACGACAAAATGGGAAGGGTATAGGCATGTAGTTCAGCAGAATAGTTTTTAATGGGAACATTTTATTATCGATAGTGAAATTCTATCTTCTATCAAAACATTAGCACTCATCTTTGACAAGGAAATTTACGTAGGTATAGACTTAAATTTATATCGAAAATCACAGATAAAATAATATTAATTAATAACTGAATGGAATTCGGCGATGTAAACGGATAAATATCAAGAATTTATTATTTTATCACGTACCATTTTGAAAACGTTCTGTCCCCACGAATGACGTCACTGAAAAGAAAGTGTTGCCAGTATACCTTTCATGAAAAAGAGCCAAACTATTGATCCAAAAATAAAAGGTCTGGCATTCCGGGAGTGACACAAACAACAAAACATGTTAGGAAAAACATGTCATTCATAAAAACCCATAAAAAAATCAGTAGTCAATAGTGTTAGTCAAATCAGTAAAAACAGTTTTAGTTTAACACGACATAATGTGATAAATGATTAGTCAATATAGCTATACGTGGCGTCGTTTGGGGGAGGCTTATTTTCAGCAGTGGACGTATACGGGCTGATGATGATGATAGTACAAAAACAAATAGTTTTATCAGATTCGTACAGGTACTATATAAGGAGCTCGGGGAGTTACAATTGTACGTTACCGGTACCACCACAAAAAAGATTCGTCTTCTGATTCGCCGATGGCGTCGACGACGTAGATAATGTCACCCATGTGATCACTATTTTTTCTCGGTCTGCCATACCTGGCATGTACATGCCATGGTTTATACCAAAGAGTAAAGTAAGAATCAATCATCAAGTAGGTACCTCCTAGTCATCAAAAAAGCGACCAAATTTTTTGTGTGCGTCCAAATGTAGCAGCTAAGCTCTTCAATTGATTTTAAATGGACGATCAACATCGTGTGCAAGTTGTCCGTTTACTTCAGAGTGAGTGTTGATGAAGATAAAGAAGAATTTACATTACCTATGAATAAATTATACGAGGAATAATAATAATACTTAAAAGGCTTTGGATAAGAAATAAAATTCAATGACCATTGCTACCTATATTTTAACTTACCACCTGCAGCTGCGTATTGAAAAAGAAAAAAGATTTTTATTTTGCTCGTCAAGTCGGTAACTACTATTAAAGATAAGAATTAGACTAAGTCTGCCAAACTGAACGTATAGGTACAGGTATGTGAGACTACTAGGGGCACTCACGAGTCTCGATCCGTATTATCTCTATGTATATGTTCGAACAGTCTACTGGATGGTGCGTCCGTTCCAGGGACGTAGCTACTGCCGTATGAAGGATACGAAAGTGTGTACCTACCTTATAAACATTTTTAAATGTTATCCATAATCCTCGCTAAACATTAGACCGTACTTCTCGGGAAAAATCATATAGGTACAGTACATCGATTCATTCTCATTACAGTTTTGGCCATGTCTGCGCTTTAGTTAATGGCCCTTTGTGTTTAATGTGGAAATTTGTAAAATTTTGCGTTTTTTTTATTAATAAACATTTAAGAGAGTAACTGATGGCCCTTTTTTTATAGTATACTAGCTGTTACTGGCGTCTTCGTCCACATGGGATTGGATTTGATATTTTTGATAAACACAAATAAAAACCAATTACAGTTCCGTCGAATTTATGCTCCTAGGCTCAATACTCTCTGCATCATCAAACCTAGCAACGTAGCAACCATTCACAATGTATCCTCCAATTTGATGTAACTACATATCATCTTTTTTTTAAGTATTTTTAATAAGAATAATAAATTAAACATAATAGGTATCAATTTAATAAGCAATGTCATATGGTTTATGGCTCAATAATTTATTTAAGAGCTTGTCGAAGGAAATCTTAAATACGGTTCCGAGGATCACCAATAGCCGCCGCGCCGCCCCGGATACACAGATAAACAGTCACCCTCCGAATTTCTGAAAACGATGAATAAAATGTGTGTTCGTTTTGTAAGAGAAATATACATGTAAAATTTTACATTTCTATTGCTAACGCTTGACTGAAACTTTAATCTCTATTTTGAACTTTCTAATTCTGAACATGAAAAGCAGAAGCAACAAATATTATCGGCGAGCGGAGCAAAAAGAGAAAACTACGATTTTGTGAGATTATTGTGAATTTGGCAAAGTTATCTAACAAGCTCTGGATAATAGCCAGAAAGTACAAAACGTTATCGTAAACATGTTTCTGATTCGATAATATTATATGCAGTGGTTGGCAAACTAACTTCAAAATGGGAGGACCCTGGAAAGAAGAAACTAGTCAGAAAACAAACCAATAATGATTACGACGCGCGATGTCCGGCAGTGATGATAATGCAATGGTTTCAACTGGCGGCGCATGCCTTGACCGCATGCATGCATGCAGGGCGAGCGAGTACTTATAAACGCTGATAATGAGCATAAATTAGCTGGTCTGGCAATACATTATCTTGGAACTGACAGAAGTAGACAAGGTCGCTTCGATGACACTGGCATAATGAAATCAGTGACGGCATTACATGCATTAAATGACCCAGACACATATCGCCAATAACTAAGAAGTCAAGTCAAACGCAAACGCTCCTTTGATTGTTTTGTTTTTTCTACGGAAACTTTCCGCAATTCTAGCTAGATAACTACTACAGTTGAAATCATCATTTCACCACAAGTGGACTACACTTAAATAAAGGATAATATAAAGTAAGAGATACTTACTGATTCAAAGAACTCTCCCGTAGTCTTCTTTTCGTTTTGTAGGTATCTGTCTGGCTGTTGTAGATCTGCAGGGCAATTCAGAGTGGCTCGATTTCGTGTTCGAAGTTGATTTTACTCGGAAACCGCTAGTTTCCGAGACGGATTTTGAAATAGGCTATTCAGAGCGTCCGAGCACGGAAATTGTTGTCGAAATCGACCCAACTTTTCACGGAATTATTTAGAGTGGTAGTTGCTTGATGGAATCTAATCCGAGGTACAATTTCTAACAAATTATCATGATTTGGAGAAAACCTCCGTATTCTACGTGAAGTAATTAGTGAATGAAAATGATTTTAGCACTTTTATGCCCCCAAAAATCTTTCTTTGCATGTTTTTGTGATACATTGAGGTTATGTGCATAGTAAACAAAACAATTTTAGATGGAGCATAATTCTCGTTTTACAACACCAAAACCGGCGTGATGGAGCAAGACAGAGGATAAGCACACTCCGTCGGTGCCTGACTCTGCGGGATTTGACAAATCCTTTTATAGATCCAAACTTTCGGGGGATATACAGACTCTCCCGACATGGCTCTGAATTTGATAAACGACCTGCGTGCGTATTAGCCTTGGACGAAGCTTTTTAATGCGGTACCAGTGGAGCTAAAAGTAAGCATTACCTACAAACAATTGAATACTTACCTTTATGTAACCTATAGGTACCTATTTGTGACTTTATGTACATATTGCTTTGTAGTTTTTGTCTGCCCTCCACTTTTGCGCACAAGGCAGTTACCAAAAGTCGGATGGGAGGGAGTACGCTTTCTGCCTGAGTCAGTCATCGGTCTGCAGGGCCATTAATGACACAACAGATGCATTAAACAGGCAGTCAGTACTGTGCAGGTGGATAAGGTTTCCCTTCGATACTAATGCGATAGAAAGCACAATCCAAAAGTAGCTATTTATTTGAGTAGCATTGAATGAAATATTACCTAATTACTACTGCTGGTACCTTTTCTTAAACCTACATAATAATCTAGTCACACTATTATTTTTAAACATTTAACTTTTTCAGGATAAGACAGATTTAATAATACCTAATACTTGAATAATGAGATCACTATACAACCTAATCACTAATTAGAACAAATGAACCACCTACATAACTAATTAAAAGCACTTTTAACTTTTTTCAGAAACTACAGAAATCTGACATTGCCCTGCGTGCTGGGAATTATGAAGATGCTGATCCCCACCTCTTGCTTGCCTTCATTGGCCGGTCTGAGTGGAGTTGCGAGAGATGCATCTTAGATGTAGACTCAGAGGTGGAAGTGTCTAATGGCGTAATAACGAGAAAACCTGCTCACGTTTCTTCACCACACACATTTGAACACCCACTAGTTTAAATGGGTCACTGTTTAAAGAAAACAGTCAATGAACCGCCACTACTACTAGTTTCCCTGCAATACAACCTACTAATGGAATAGATAACACAATAATAATGTAGGTATATTGCCTGGAAGAAATCGCTTCTAAGCGATAAGGCCGCCCATTCTACTTGTTTATGTTAATGTGTTTTATTTGTCTTTGTGGTGTACAATAAAGAGTTTTGTATTGTATATTTATTAATAGCCATAATAATCACAATATTGCATAAGAGACTTGAGATATCTTGTATCTAAATTTAATTCTTTACATAAATTATTTATGAACACTTTGTAACAAATGATATTTACTAATAAAATACTAGAAAATAAAGAGCTATTTTTATTTTTAGATAATTGTAATATCTTTAAGTTATATCAAGTCTTAATGAGATCACCTCATAATTACAAATTGCTACAACTAGTTACACTAATAAAGTCTAGTAATAAATCTGTAACATCAATGTTTAAATAAATACCATGTTTTGAATAAACTCACACAATAGAGAACCACAATAATCACAATCTTGGCTTAATACTAATTACTACTTAAAATATAATTGTTTTGGCCGAGGATCTCAAGTGGCGCAAATATGCAGGTCTCTACAGAGCCCCTTAGAGTCGAGACCCTGGGTCCATGGGGTACCGCCGACAGCTGGTGAGTATCTTGCGCAGCACATTAACATTGCCATACAGCGAGGCAATGCAGCCAGCATCTTGGGGACGCTTCCGACTGGTATTGATATGGATTTAATTCCATTAAGGATCCTTCCAGCTCCGAGAGTGGTGGGGGCACGGACTTCCACCAGTTCCACTCATGAATTTCTCTCTCTTTAGTGCCTTGGCCTTTATGTCACAGCGCCAATCTTGCCAGCACTGTAAATAGTATGTAAATTGATATTTACTACATGTACATAAATGAACAATAACAATAATTTAGTTATGATTCTTACTTTCACCAATTTCTTTGGGGTCTTAGTTGTTCCTGAACCACAGGCGTTCAGCATTCGGACCATTTCTTCACATTTTTTTTTTGCGTTCTCAAGCAGCATCGGGGCCCGTTACTCGACCGCGGGCGTAGTCCACGTGAGCCTTCACGAAGTTGAGCATTATAATTCTCTGATCAGGTGAAACTTTCACTCTATTACCCTGAAAATTTGTATTATATTGATTACAACATGTGAAGTGAAATTAAAATTTAGGCTCATCTAAAAAAGGCACTTACTTTGTTTATTTCTTGCATAATTATTATTGCGAGACTAGTGGATCATTTATTCACTTCACTGCACTAGTAAAATTGTGCAATGCAAGGAGAATAAACGAAAATTGTTTGTATTTCGAATTGGTTGATTTGTTATTGTTTTGTTGTGAGGGCGGCGTGGTGCTGCCACCTTGGTTTTCCGAAAAGGGGCTAGCGGGCCTCAAAAGGGTTAGAAAAGACGAACTCAGTTTTTACAAGTAGGACAAGAAAGGGCTAAATAAGAAAATGAATACTTTTGCTACAAGGAAAATATTTCCATCCATACGATTAACCTTGTTTTCAATCTTAGGATTTTTGCTTCACTCAAGGGAGAAAATTAAGAAAATATAAGTTTTTAAATCCAATGTAGCTAACGTTCTATAATCCATTTTTTATAATAATTATTTTCTAACAAATATATCGTTTTCAACTGCCTCGAGGATGTTCATTACTTAAAATTGGGTATTTCTCAAATTCAAGATAGTGTTTTTTTTTTCATATGTTACTCCCGTTTTCGACTAATTCGAGCGTGTATATTACCAATAAGTGGTATTTTTTTAATACCAAGATGCCTGGACTTTTTCTTGACTAATTCGAGACCTAATCTACACCGACACCCTCTAATTAGTCAAAAACAATATCATCACAAAAAACGATATAGCCACCTTGGATTTGAAAAAACATCGCATATTCGTTATCCACGCCTTCGAATTAGTTGAAAACGATACCCATATTTTAAATAAAAATTATCCACCATCTTGGATTAGTAAAAACAGCATTATTTGTTATTTATGCCCTCAAATTAGTTGAAAACGACACAAATAATTAAAATAAATAATATCCGCCTTCAGAATATACATCTTCTATTAAAATAAAAACGTCAAGTGAACGTCGTGTCACCTAGACTGGGTCAGTCTGAAAACCAGCGCTGTTTTGTACCCTGGTGCAAAATAGCATACTGATCTGACTGATCCATTTTGGCCTCACCTCGGCAGCACTGACAAACCTATTGACCTTTAGTTTAAATTTTAGTTTTTATGCTTGAGCGTACTTTCGTAATATTTGATGTTTCTTTCTTCTTTTTTAAATTGTTTGTGTATTTTACAAGTATATTTTACTGATACCTACCTACTACAATGTCTATGTTTGTTTTTTTGTTTTTGCTGTCTATATTTGTGAACCAAATTAACCATCTATCGATCTATCTAAGTGCGAGTTGAACTTGTGCACCGAGGGCTTCATAATAATAATAATTATAAGACCTTGTGACTTCCAAATTTAATGATTCTTCAACTATTCGTCAACGGGATGTAGGTAGCTTATAGGTTTTGGCCGCCAGTAAAAACCAAAAATATTTATTTTTTGTGAATTCACTAGGTATTTAAATTTTTTGGATTTTATATGAATAAACTATAAATTTACGGTTTTTGGATTTTTCCCTTTATTTGTGCTATATGACATTGCTTTGCAAAATTTTATGATTATAGGTCAACGGGGAAATACCCTATAGATTTTGTGTGCACGTGATTCCAATGTAAATTTCACGGTACCGCGTCACTTGTTGACATTTACCGCGAGATCAAAGGTATGTTTTTATACTGTCATACGACGTTGATATTGAAATAATATAAAATTTAATTGATAAAATCTTCCGCAGTCAATCTCTAAGGGAGGAAACGCTTTCTACGCGAAAACAATTTTAAGTTATTAGTGAAAATTTTAATTAAACAGAATTATGAAAATGTTCTACCACAAGACGAGCAAAATCTTTCAATCAAATTAATAAGCGTGGTAAGATAGGTTTTGTAAGTATGTATTTAGTATGTTTCATTGTCAAAAATGTCAAACCGGTTCATTTTGTAAAAAGGTTAGATCTATCTTGTAAATGGCTAAGGTTGCAACACTAGCCACCACACTTAGGTTGCCCCACAGATAAAAAAGCTAACGTTGGGTTAGGTTTACGAAGTAAGGTTGCGCTTTTATTCATACACTTTATTTCAAGTTTCCCAAATAATCTCATAAAGGTTTTATTTCATCAACTAATGACTAAATAGTTGAAAAATAATTACAAAATTAATTTCTAGCTATAGTTTTCTTACTAATTCCAACGTTCTAATTTCTACCATGGTGTACATTTCCTACCATTTTTAAAGCATTCCCCGTAAAGTGTTTCCTTGTTCTTGTAGCCACCGAGAGCGAGTATGAATCGCGTTTTTGACCTCGCTCGGTAGGGCATTCGTAAACGTGTGTCTTCAGCCATTTCCGAGACGTGATCTTTTCGATCGAGTTAGAATAGCTATGCTGCAGGGCAATTCAGAGTGGCTCGATTTCGTGTTCGAAATTGATTTTACTCGGAAACCGCTAGTTTCCGAGACAGATTTTGAAATAGGCTATTCAGAGCGTCCGAGCACGGAAATTTTGGTCGAAATCGACCCAACTTTTCACGGAATTATTTAGAGTGGTAGTTGCTTGATGGAATCTAATCCGAGGTACAATTTCTAACAAATTATCATGATTTGGAGAAAACCTCCGTATTCTTCGTGAAGTAATTAGTGAATGAAGATGATTTTAGCACTTTTATGCCCCCAAAAATCTTTCTTTGCATTTTTTTGTGTTACATTGAGGTTATGTGCATAGTAAACAAAACAATTTTAGATGGAGCATAATTCTCGTTTTACAACACCAAAACCGGCGTGATGGAGCAAGACACAGGATAAGCACACTCCGTCGGTGCCTGACTCTGCGGGATTTGACAAATCCTTTTATAGATCCAAACTTTCGGGGGATATACAGACTCTCCCGACATGGCTCTGAATTTGATAAACGACCTGCGTGCGTATTAGCCTTGGACGAAGCTTTTTAATGCGGTACCAGTGGAGCTAAAAGTAAGCATTACAAACAATTGAATACTTACCTTTATGTAACCTATAGGTACCTATTTGTGACTTTATGTACATATTGCTTTGTAGTTTTTGTCTGCCCTCCACTTTTGCGCACAAGGCAGTTACCAAAAGTCGGATGGGAGGGAGTACGCTTTCTGCCTGAGTCAGTCCTCGGTCTGCAGGGCCATTAATGATACAACAGATGCATTGTACAGGCAGTCAGTACTGTGCAGGTGGATAAGGTTTCCCTTCGATACTAATGCGATAGAAAACACAATCCAAAAGTAGCTATTTATTTGAGTTGCATTGTATGAAATATTACCTAATTACCACTGCTGGTACCTTTTCTTAAACCTACATAATATCTAGTCACACTATTATTTTTAAACATTTAACTTTTTCAGGATTAGATAGATTTAATAATACCTAATACTTGAATAATGAGATCACTATACAACCTAATCACTAATTAGAACAAATGAACCACCTACATAACAAATTAAAAGCACTTAACTTTTTTCAGAAACTACAGAAATCTGACATTGCCCTGCGTGCTGGGAAATATGAAGATGCTGCTGCTGGGTATTAAGAGAACTAGATCCCCACCTCTTGCTTGCCTTCATTGGCCGGTCTGAATGGAGTTGCGAGAGATGCACCTTAGATGTAGACTCGGAGGTGGAAGTGTCTAATGGCGTAATAACGAGGAAACCCACTAGTTTAAATGGGTCACTGTTTAAAGAAAACAGTCAATGAACCACTACTACTAGTTTCCCTGCAATACAACCTACTAATGGAATAGATAACACAGTAAAAATGTAGGTATATTGCCTGGAAGAAATCGCTTCTAAGCGATAAGGCCACCCATTCTACTTGTTTATGTTAATGTCTATGTGTTTTATTTGTCTTTGTGGTGTACAATAAAGAGTTTTGTATTGTATATTTATTGATAGCCATAATAATCACAATATTGCTTAAGATAGTTGAGATATCTTGTATCTAAATTTAATTCTTTACATAAATTATTTATGAACACTTTGTAACGTATGATATTTACTAATAAAATACTAGAAAATAAAGAGCTATTTTTATTTTTAGATAATTGTAATATCTTTAAGTTATATCAAGTCTTAATGAGATCACCTCATAATTACAAATTGCTACAACTAGTTACACTAATAAAGTCTAGTAATAAATCTGTAACATCAATGTTTAAATAAATACCATGTTTTGAATAAACTTACACAATAGAGAACCACAATAATCACAATCTTGGCTTAATACTAATTACTACTTAAAATATAATTGTTTTGGCCGAGGATCTCAAGAGGCGCAAATATGCAGGTCTCTACAGAACCCCTTAGAGTCGAGACCCTAGGTCCATGGGGTACCGAGGCAATGGGTTTTAAAAAAATTATCTGAGTGCCTGGTCGAAGCGACGTGTGATCCGACAGCTGGTGAGTATCTGGCGCAGCGCATTAACATTGCCATACAGCGAGGCAATGCAGTCTGCGTCTTGGGGACGCTTCCGACTGGTATTGATATGGATTTAATTCCATTAAGGATTCTTCCAGCTCCGAGAGTGGTGGGGGGCACGGACCTCCACCAGTTCCACTCATAAATTTCTCTCTCTTTAGTGCCTTGACCTTTGTGTCACAGCGCCAATCTTGCCAGCACTGTAAATAGTATGTAAATTGATATTTACTACATGTACATAAATGAACAATAACAATAATTAGATATGATTCTTACTTTCAGCAATTTCTTTGGGGTCTTAGTTGTTCCTGAACCACAGGCGTTCAGCATTCGGACCATTTCTTCACATTTTTTTTTGCGTTGTCGAGCGGCATCGGGGCCCGTTACTCGACCGCGGGCGTAGTCCACGTGAGCCTTCACGAAGTTGAGCATTATAATTCTCTGATCAGGTGAAACTTTCACTCTATTACCCTGAAAATTTGTATTATATTGATTACAACATGTGAAGTGAAATTAAAATTTAGGCTGATCTAAAAAAGGCACTTACTTTGTTTATTTCTTGCATAATTATTATTGCGAGACTAGTGGATCATTTATTCACTTCACTGCACTTATAAAATTGTGCAATGCAAGGAGAATAAACGAAAATTGTTTGTATTTCGAATTGGTTCATTTGTTATTGTTTTGTTGTGACGGCGGCGTGGTGCTGCCACCTTGGTTTTCCGAAAAGGGGCTAGCGGGCCTCAAAAGGGTTAGAAAAGACGAACTCAGGTTTTACAAGTAGGACTAGAAAGGGGTAAATAAGACAATGAATACTTTTGCTACAAGGAAAATATTTCCATCCATACGATTAACCTTGTTTTCAATCTTAGGATTTTTGCCTCACTCAAGGGAGAAAAAGAAAATATAAGTTTTTAAATCCAATATAGCTAACGTTCTTTATTCCATTTTTTATAATAATTATTTTCTAACAAATATATCGTTTTCAACTGCCTCGAGGATGTTCATTACTTAAAATTGGGTATTTCTCAAATTCAAGATAATGTTTTTTTTCATATGTTACTCCCGTTTTCGACTAATTCGAGGGTGTATATTACCAATAAGTGGTATTTTTTTTATTCCAAGATGCCTGACTTTTTCTTGACTAATTAGAGACCTAATCTAGACCTACACCGACACCCTCGAATTAGTCAAAAACAATATCATCACAAAAAACGATATAGCCACCGTGGATTTGAAAAAACACCGCATATTCGTTATCCACGCCTTCGAGTTAGTTGAAAACGATACTCTTATTTTAAATAAAAATTATCCACCATCTTGGATTAGTAAAAACAGCATTATTTGTTATCTATGCCCTCAAATTAGTCGAAAACGACACAAATAATTAAAATAAATAATATCCGCCTTCAGAATATACATCTTCTATTAAAATAAAAACGTCAAGTGAACGTCGTGTCACCTGGACTGGGTCAGTCTGAAAACCAGCGCTGTTTTGTACCCTGGTGCAAAATAGCATACTGATCTAACTGATCCATTTTAGCTCACCTCGGCAGCACTGTCGTACCTATTGACCTTAAGTTTAAATTTTAGTTTTTATGCTTGAGTGTACTTTTGTAATATTTGATGTTTCTTTCTTCTTTTTTAAATTGTTTGTGTGTTTTACAAGTATATTTTACTGATACCTACCTTCTACAATGTCTATGTTTATTTTTTTGTTTTTGCTGTCTATATTTGTGAACCAAATTAACCATCTATCTATCTATCTAAGTGCGAGTTGAACTTGTGCACCGAGGGTTCCATAATAATAATAATTATAAAACCTTGTGACTTCCAAATTTCATGATTCTTCAACTATTCGTCAACGGGATGCTTATAGGTTTTGGCCGCCAGTAAAAACCAAAAATATTTATTTTTTGTGAATTCACTATTTATTTACATTTTTTGGATTTTTTCCTTTAATTGTGCTATAAGGCCTTGCTTCTTGCCAAATTTCATGATTCTAGATTTACGGGAAGTGCTTTATAGGTTATCGGTCCATGGTGAGAATCAAATATTATTTATCATATGAATAAACTATAAATTTACGGTTTTTGGATTTTTTCCTTTATTTGTGCTATATGACATTGCTTTGCAAAATTTTATGATATGACGTTGACCTATGTCAACGGGAAATACCCTATAGGTTTTGTGTGCACGTGATTCCAATGGAAATTTCACGGTACCGCGTCACTTGTTGACATTTACCGCGAGATCAAAGGTATGTTTTTATACTGTCATACGACGTTGATATTGAAATAATAAAAAATTTAATTGATAAAATCCTCCGCAGTCAATCTCTAAGGGAGGAAACGCTTCCTACGCGAAAACAATTTTAAGTTATTAGTGAAAATTTGAATTAAACAGAATTATGAAAATGTTCTACCACAAGACGAGCAAAATTTTTCAATCTAATTAATAAGCGTGGTAAGATAGGTTTTGTAAGTATGTATTTAGTATGTTTCAATGTCAAAAATGTCAAACCGGTTCATTTTGTAAAAAGGCTAGATCTATCTTGTAAATGGCTAAGGTTGCAACACTAGCCACCACACTTAGGTTGCCCCACAGATAAAAAAGCTAACGTTGAGTTAGGTTTACGAAGTAAGGTTGCGCTTTTATTAATACACTTTATTTCAAGTTTCCCAAATAATCTCATAAAGGTTTTATTTCATCAACTAATGACTAAATAGTTGAAAAATAATTACAAAATTAATTTCTAGCTATAGTTTTCTTACTAATTCCAACGTTTTAATTTCTACCATGGTGTACATTTTCTACCATTTTTAAAGCATGCCCCGTAAAGTGTTTCCTTGTTCGTGTAGGCACCGAGAGCGAGTAGGTATGAATCGCGTTTTTGACCTCGCTCGGTAGGGCATTCGTAAACGTGTGTCTTCAGCCATTTCCGAGACGTGATCTTTTCGATCGAGTTTGAATAGCTATGCTGGCCGGCGGCGCGGGCGGCATGAATTCGACATCCACAAACTCGGATAAACTTATTTCTAATAATGAAAGCTGTTCCATATCTTACGAAAGATCGTTAGAATATTGGGCAGATATACCTCCAACAGTAGACGGAGTTCTTGGTGGATTCGGCTTTATCTCCAAAGTGGACATTGATGGTTCTGAGAAATTCCTTCACTCTCTACTAACCTCCAAAAACGCACCTTCCGCAGGTGTCGCTCTAGATTGTGGAGCAGGCATTGGAAGGATTACGAAATTCCTCCTCACTCATCATTTTGAGGAAGTTGACATTGTAGAACCTGATGAAAAGTTTATTACCTCAATTAAGCAATTTGTTGGTGAACTCAGCTCAAGAATTTGTAACCTTTACAAAGTTGGTTTACAAGAGTTCATACCAGTCAGAAAATATGATGTTATATGGAATCAGTGGGTTCTGGGATACCTGACTGATGTTGACTTGATGTCATACCTAAATCGTTGCAAGTAAGTCCATAATTTTATCATTCTGTCATTTTTACCTTCTCAATAAAATAGCTCTATCAACCCTAAAACATGTACTTAGGGTGAATAGGTCAGTTAGCTGACCACCCCTGGCTTACAACCACTTTTTTGTAAATCTCATATAAATAGTCTAATTAAAATGTGCTTATGTTAGTTTTGATATTGAATGAAACAGCAGTCTAACTCTTCCCAGCCGCAACATCTTTTGTTGGTCTATAACACATGATGAACCTCAGGGACCCTCGGAAATACAGCCATAGTGGATGTATCAAATTTTGATGTCTAACTCCGTAAAAAGAAAAAAAAAAGTGCGAGGACAGTTTTTCAAACATTAGTAAAATCATTTTTTATTGAGATTTATGGGTGGAAATGTGGCTTGCAATGTTGAAAAAATATGTAATTTATCTCAGAACATAGGTCAGAGAGTGTCAAGAGACAAACAGCCAAAAAAATTATCCATGCCAAAACACTTCACATGCTACGCAATGTGAAGAGTTTTGGTTTAGTTGTAAGGCGACCGCAATCCTAGTACAACGTCCGCAATGCCAAAGTGCTCAGTGATTTCCTTCCCAAATGACATCGGAAAAGTGCATAAAAAGGATGGTGTTTCATATTTTAGTTAAATATCATAATCAATTTACGACTTTAAGAATACACAGTGCATGTTTCAAAAAGCTGAACTAGAGAAACATAAATACAATTTAAAACAGACATGGCAAATAGTACACTGGATTATGTACACTGGGAAAACTAAATCTAATACTGAATCACTTCTAGGTATTCTGACAGGCCCACAACAATCAGTGAACTATGTTAATAGCTATTTCACTAATGTAGGGAAGGAACTAGCTGCTAAAATTGAGAATGCTATCAATCATGACATATCCTCAATTATGGTACCATCTCAATTAAACACCATTGGTTTTTTACCTACTGCTGAAGTTTCTAGCATCATAACTGGTCTGAAAAACAACTGTGCAGTAGGGTATGATGGCATATCAACTAGGCTACTAAAAATGGCCAGCCCTACACTAGTGCCACTTATCTCCCACATCTGCAATATCAGCCTTTACACTGGTAAGTTCCCTGATGTTTTCAAACGTTCGTCGTCCCTGATGTTTCAAGCGTCGTAGAAAGGGAGACAGTGTACAAAACTATCGACCAATTTCAGTTCTGACTGCATCGTCAAAATGTTTGAAAAAATTATTAATAAGCGATTTACGGACTATTTAGAAAAGTATAAAATATTATCACCTAATCAATTTGGTTTTAGGAAATCTATATCAACTGAAATGGCAGTGACAGGCATGATTAATCTAATTGTATCTAAAATTAATAGCAAGAAAAAGGTAATTACAATATTTTTAGATCTTGCTAAAGCATTTGACACTGTCTCCCTGCCCATCCTTACTAAGAAGCTTGAAATGATTGGTATTCGAGACAAGGCTTTAAACCTGATGACTGACTACCTATCTAACAGGACTTAGAGAACTAAAATAGGCGATGTTAAAAGCATTGAAGAGCCTGAAACTACGGTGTCCCGCAGGGCAGTGTTCTAGGTCCTACCCTCTTCCTGGTATATGTGAATGACCTGTGTAATCTAAAAGTGGAATATGGTAAAATATTCTCATATGCAGATGACACAGCGATTGTCTTTGAAGGCAATACCTGGGAAGAGGCGAGGGTTCGTGCCGAACAGGGACTACGAGTAGGTAGTTATCACATGGCTTCAAATCAATCTATTGTCGCTTAATGTCGGAAAAACTAAATTTATGACTTTCTCAAATGCTCGTAGTAAAAGGCCAGATCTGGCAAGAAAGGCTCATGTTAACTGTCATGTCAGTCTGACAGCTGTAACTGTCCAAATCTAGATTGCGTAAGTAGCATTAAATATCTTGGCTTGACTGTTGATGATAAAGTCACATGGAAACCACATATTGATTTGCTATCCAAACGAATTCGCAAGCATACATATATATATACGTATTCAAGTATTTGAGAGACGTAGCTGACAGAAAGCTTATACTTAATATTTATAATTTGCTTTGTAAATCATTACTAACTTATTGTAATACGGTATGGGGTGGATGGAGCCTGTAAAACTTACCTACTTCAAATAGAGCGCGCCCAACTACATATGTGCGGCTGTGTTAAAACTTTTAACACAGAAAAGTTAATAGAACAAATTAATAGATATAGATATATCAATGATCTGGTTGACTTACACAAATATCAATGTAGAAATGCAACAAGAAAATGGTTGCTAACACTTGATTACAATGATACTGAAAATCTACTCAAAGATAGAATATAGATTGTATGTACCTAAAATGTATTAAATAACAATAATAATATTAACTAATACCTATAAAACGAATGCTGGATTGATATGTACAAATTATTTTATATTATATAATTATTGAACTCGGAATTTATTGCAATTATTATTTATCTACTTTTATAATTTACTACGTAAATTCTAATTAAATTTTATTCCTTCTATTATATCGTTGTAATCTATACTTATAATAAAACTGTAACTGGTCCAATTCTTTACATTGAAGATATATTGAATTTTTTTTTGGAGGGTACTCTATTATCGATACTGATGCCAAAAATGTATTTTTTTTCCATCATGTCTGTCTGTCTGTATCTTGGCCGCGCATAGCTCCGAAACTACTGAACGTATTGAAATGAAACTTGGCAGGATTTGAGTTCATACTACGAGGAAGGACATAGGATACTTTTTATCCCGGATCTCAATAGGGCTCCCTTGGGAGAGTAGGGTATTACAAGAAAATGCATAAAATACTTTTTATCCCGGAATTCAGAAGGGTTCCCTCATGAGAGAGGATGGAAGTGAAATTTTGCGCGTTGCAGGATGGCGCGCAAGGGCGGTAGAGAGCGATAGCCCCCCACTGTGGGGGCAGTGGCAGTGGGGCCCCTCACGCAACCGGACCCTCCCAGTAGCCCCCCGCAGTGGGGCCCCCACATTGCCCCGCAGTGAGACCTCAGTAGCCCCCACAGTGGGAGGCACCGGCAGTGGGGCCCTGGAAGTGGGGGCCGCCGGCAGATGGCCCCCTGAAGTGGGCCCCCCACATTGCCCCGCAGTGGTACCCCCTCATTAGCACAGGGGCACCTGCAGTGGGGTGTCGGCAGTGGGCCCCCCACATTTCCTCGCAGTGGGACCCCCAGTAGCCCCCCGCAGTGGTGGGCACCGGTAGTGGGGGCCCCCGGCAGTTTACCCCCGCAGTGGGCCCCCCACATTGCCCCGCAGTGGGACCCCCAGTAGCCCCCCGTAGTGGCCCCCCCGCAGTAGTGTAAAATTTCTTGGCTGCGCATACCGCTGAAACTACTGAATATTCAAATGATGTATTCAAATTAAACTTGGCATGATTTAATTTATGTTCATACTACGAGGAAGGTCATGTAATACTTTTTATCCTAGAATTCGTTAAGGTTCCCTTGGGGTGGGGATGGAAGTGACATTTCTCGGCCTAAAATAGCGCAAAAACTACAGAATAGATTCGAATGATACTTAGCATGATTTGGTTTCATACTACGAGAAAGGACAAAATACGAGTCCATACCCGAAAGCCAACAAAATGATTACAAAATAGTTATTAGTGCCGATAAACGACTTACTTACTGGACAGCATCAGGTTTGTACAACGCTCTCGCTACCAATGATGTTGCCGTCGTCGTCCTGGTAGATCAGCACTGTGACAGGCGGGACATTGTGCTGCGTACCCGGGAAAACCGCTTGCAATGCATTGGCGAAACGCTCCAGGCATTTGATGCTCTTCAGCCTCTACTCGCTTATATACCTACTGTCGTGGCGAAGACGAATACAACTTTGATCTTCGACTCGGTCTCACGGTTCGGTTCGGTTCACTAAAAATGTTTACCGCCTAACGAAGTGGGCACGGGTCAGCTAGTCATTAATAAAATACTAATTGAAAACTGAGCAATTTTTTTTTTTAACTTCTTAAATTTTGAATTTAATTGGTAGTTTAATCTAGAAATCGTTTACCTTTAAACGAGCAATTCTTGTATATAATCTGAATCTTGGAAACGGCTCCAAAGATTTTCATGAAATTTTTTATACAGGGGTTTTCGGGGGCCCTAAATCGATCTAGCTAGGATTCATTTTTAGGAAATGTCGTTTTATTCGTGTTTTCTATAATCAACTTTATCGATATGGGTATTCCCATAGACAAGATTTCGACGCTACAAAGCCTTCATCTATCATGTATGACAGCTTTTATTATAATTTTCTGCATATACTCGGATATGACGTCTCAATGGGGGAGGAAATTTGTCAGATGAACCCATAGACAAGGCCAAAGACATTTGCAAGGTCCATTGTTTTTGTTCGTAGATAAATCAACTGAAAAATATGACTCTTCCTGACATCTATTATCTCTTCCAGACATCTATCATCCTGACGCTACAAAGCCTTCTATATATATAATAAATGAACCCATTGAAAAGACCATAGACGTAAAGTCCATTATTTTTGTTGATAGTTAACCAGCCGTGACATAAACTGAAAAATATGACTCTTCCTGACATCTTATGGCGACTAATAATACAATTTTTTATATTACCGAGCAAAGCTCGGTCATCTAGGTACTGTAATATAAATAGGTACTTTGACTTAAAAATATATTTAAATAAAGCAAAAAGATATATAATAATTTTATGTACAAGTGCAATCAATTCCATAGTCAAATAATTTAGTCTCCAAAATATTTTTGCATAGTAAGCGTATATGACATGTTTGTCTTGTTATAGTACATACTACGACACAAAACCACTTAGTGTAGGTGCTACAACCCTTAAGTGGAAGCCAAGCAAAAATTGTCTATAGTATTTAGTTAAATATCATAAGACCTTGAAGTGCTTGATTTGAAATAAAACTTATTTTATAATTATTTAATAAAAAAAAATATGTCTATGTATGTAGAACGGCGCGTGAAACTTTTCGACTGTTGTGAGTTAGGTTATTGGGACTCTGGATACTCAGTCTCAGAAGCATTAATTTTAATAAAAAAATATGTTCGTATTCTACCTTATATAAAGGGTGTTCTTCAAACTAACCTAATAAAAATACGCTTCCATCGTTTCTTGACGATGGAAGCGTATTTTTATTAGGTTTCTATGGTCGGCAAATGACTGTTACTGACCAATTTTATTTAGGATTTATCTCCTCCAAACTGCATGATATGACATGTTGTACTTTGTTATTTATTTCTTCATAATATGGTTTACTTACAAGTTAGATTGCGACCAGCTAAATTAGATATAATAATTAAAATGCTGACACTTTTCTAAAAGCATTCATGTGGTCGGCAATCGGTTTGCTACCGACCATGTAGTTTTTCCCATATTATTTTTTATACTTTATTTATTACCCATACCCCATCGTTTTTCCTCCATGTATTGTTACAATCCATTGTCCATTGTATCTAGAATATAATATCTACTAATGATTGAATTTGTTAATGGTTTTGCATTGCATGTTTTTTAACGGATGGCCGATTGTTATTTTAGAACCTAAATGTATCAAGTTAAAGCCCTTTTTTCAATGAAAAGGAAGTGGACGCCAACTGACGAAAATGATGGACGCAAGCGGTCGGGAACTGACGAATATATGCACATTTTGATAATTTTGTAATTATTTAATACTTAAAATTATAATACAAGATAAAACTTGCAAAAATTCATTAATTCCATATATGTTTTTTATCAAGTTCAATAATTTTTTAATTTTGTAACTCCGTCTTTTTTATGAATTATGTTACTTCAAAGTGTCCAAGTCAACTAAGTGGTCGTAAACCGGCACATTCACCCTACTTTTATTTAGTACTAGCTGCTGCCCGCGCCTTCGCCCGTATTTTATCGAGGTAAAAAATAGGCTATATATGTTATTCCGGGTCCCAAACTATACCCCTACCAAATTTCAACCTAATCGGTTCAGTAGTTTTTGCGTCAAAGAGTTACAAATATCCATACATCCATCCTTACAAACTTTGACATTTATTATATTAGTAGAATTTGACGACCGATGTGGCGCGGTGGGCGAAGGTCCGCCTGCGACGCAGGAGGTTGCGGGTTCGATTCCCGCCTCGGGACAAATATTTGTACGATCTGCAAATATTTGTTCAGGGTGTTCTGGTCTTTTTTCTATATATTCTATATATTAGTCGTATAATAAAAAATATCTATCTATATAATATATTGTATGTCCAGCATTATACTGCAGCATTACTAAAGTAAATATTTTTTAGTAATCCAATGAAAGAGCAGATTGTAATGATCAAAAGGTCAAATTATAGTAACTTTATATCAAGGTCACAGGACATACTAATATTCAATAAATATTTGTTTACATCAACAAACTCATTGATAATATTGAAAATGTGTATATTCGTAACAAATATTTTGAGGAAGGTCTTTTCTTTTGTACCCTGGTTTCCCCGTTTTCTCTACTGTGGCTGACCCAAACTCAAACACACTCTGTCCCATAATTTACCATACATTTTATACCAATGATGCTAGCTAGATACCACATTAGAGATAAATTAAATAATAAATTATTTATTTTCAGGAATGCACTGAATAATGATGGTGTTATAATAGTCAAAGAAAATGTAACATCATCAGGCCAAAGTGAAACAGATGAAACTGATTCATCTGTGACAAGATCACTTAAACAGTTTATTACTATATTCAAGCAATGTAAACTAAAACGTGTAAAACAATGTAAGCAAACCAACTTTCCTAATGGTATCTACCCAGTATATATGTTTGCACTGGTACCAGAACCTGACAATCAAACAGTAAGTGAAGATATTAAATAAATAATCGTAAGTTACAGATAATAAAGCAGGTACTTTGTCTATTTATAACTTTGCTTTGATTTATTTTATTAGGTATAACAAATAACTGGAACTTCTTACCACTCACTCTAAAACATTGCCATTGGAGCTCAAATACCATGAACAAAATCTATTTCTGTGTAGAAAATTTAAGGATATTTAAGATGGTGTTGTTAAATGGCAAATGAAAATTCCACCCAAGACCACTTTTAATAATATTAGATAAAGATCATATTATATATTTATTAACAATAATGTATATTCCAAATTAAAATAACTGATACCAAAAGTTTACCTCCCGAGGTTCTGGATAACGCTTTCGGCTTAGTGGTCCATTATATAATAACTATAAACGTTATCCTTGACACCTTGTTCATTATGCATCGTACCTTCTTATCGGTGAAGTGTCTACATTTAAATTATTGATTTTTATATAATTTCTTACGTAATCACGATCCATTTCTGTTAGTAATGACCAACTTTCTAGTTCTACTAAAACTTCTAAATTTAAACAACTTTGTATTAACCGGTCAACACTTAGCATTGTTAATGTATCAGTTTGCAGAATTCTTATTTCTCTTAAATAAATTAAAGGATTTATATCCAAAATCTTTATCATCAGTTCATCTGTTAATTGAACAGCTGTTCCAAAATGTATAAATTCGACATTTATACAATTTGTTACTAAGAATAGTAGTTGTTCATTAGTACATTTTGATACTAGAGTTAAGCGTTTCAAATTTCTAAAAGGCGCTATTTCTAATTTTTTTGTGTACAACGAGGTATGCTGTATCAAAGTACAGTTATACAATGTCAACGATTCCAAACAAGGACACATTTGACTTATATACATAAGGGCATTTAAATCAATCTGATCAACATGTTCCAAATGCAAACTTGCTAAGTTACACCCTTTGACTTGCAAAACATGTTTTATTTGGTCTGCGTAAAACTCGCAAGACAACAATTTGAGGTCACGTAAATCTCTGAGACCTACAAGCATCATTAAATTGCTTTGCAA
Source organism: Eupithecia insigniata (assembly GCA_947859395.1). Classification (NCBI taxonomy): domain Eukaryota; kingdom Metazoa; phylum Arthropoda; class Insecta; order Lepidoptera; family Geometridae; genus Eupithecia; species Eupithecia insigniata. The sequence goes on along the minus strand of OX401996.1, from coordinate 8,071,015 downwards.
AGTGTTATGGAACACAGAAATACTTCGAATGTATGGGCACATCTGAACTGTAAGCTGTAACTGATTTTCTGTCGCGTAACGGCTAACAAATGTCTTTAACATGAATTGCTTTGTAGCTGAATATGTAACATCAATATATTCTAGGACCCTTCCTATATCGTCACATCTTCCAATATCCTCCAAGTTTTCACAGTATAAAAGCAATTTTACAAATCCTTCTAGACTGACAAATGTTCGATAAAGTTGTACACTTCTTAATCTATTCAATGTACATAATATATCTATGCTATCATTTGTTATACATTTAGAACAAGATACGTCAAGTTTTTCAATAAATTGCCAATTTTGAGAGATACATTTTAAAATGTTGTCGGTGCAGTCGTAATTTATGAACAAATACTTAAGAAAATGCAATTCTTTTAGAGAAGAAATGATAGCTCTCTCCATGTCTGCGGTTTTCCATCCGCCAGAAAGTGACCCGAGGTTTAAGTGAACCAATCCCGTTAGCATAAACAGTTTTGTATAAAATGAAGGACGTAACATTTTGGGTATTATGTCCATAGATACTATAGTTAAGTTTTTAGTAAACAAAATTTCAGACGTTCTTACAATCACATTCATTTGATTGACAAATTTTCCCATAGAACCGCGAAATCCTAACGAACGTTTAGTTTTGTCCAGAAGCTCAGATAGTGCCCTAATTGCTTCAGTTACAACTGAATCGTGAAGCATCCATGGTATGTTGCATTCTAAATATGAACGTAAATAATCAATTTGATTAGAGAGTTTAGCTTGTGCTCCTATCATGTCCTTTTGCGACATTGCAGCTACTGGTAACATTGCTCTCTCTGCTTGTAGTGCTACCCAGTCTCCAAGTCGGATGATTGCCATCTTTTCAAGTGGTTCCGGTTGCTTGTGCCTTGACATCTCTAGACAGGTACCTAAAACATAAAAAACTTGCTAAACACTCGTGATATCATCCTCGTGGACTCGAATATCGAATCAAAATAGTCAATCAATTGACATTTTAAAATCGAAGTTCCTTTATACAAACTATTGACCTCTACACATAGGTAGGTAATTAATTATGAAAGTGGGTACATTACCTATAGCCGGTTATTTTCTTTATAATGTATATTGTCATTAATGTCTTATGAATGACTGATGTTATAAACACTCCAATGTTGGAAAGGCAGGTCTAGCGAAAGACATAATTATTGAATTAAACGCATTTAATGGATATTTTAGGAAGATACTCACCTTAGTGTTGTGTTTTTGTGAGACAATGTTTGAATGATGTAATACGTAGCAAAAAAGTTGTCGGTATAGAATATGCCCAGGAAACAACAACTCTGTAAACTTAAAATGACAAGAATAGGAATCTATCTGGGCAATATTAGATGACGCAAACCACTGCCGGCGCGGTAGTCAGCGCATGCGCAAACAGAATTTCAAAGATAGAATGAAGAATTTAGCTCACGGTGTGGTAGCGGTAAAGTAGGTACATTGCACGCAGCGCAAAGCGCACGGACTAAAACGGTCAATTGGAAGCTTCGAGTAGTCGAATAGTTCCAAGTCCCTCTATTTCTCGCGATCAGTGTTGGATGCGGCATAACGGTGATCTGAGAATGATATGGTAGGGACATTATGTATGTAGGTATGTTTATTGATCACCAGCACGGGAATTGTTGTCTAGGGTAGAATAGAGAAAAATTACATCACTGTCATCGAATGCGTAATTTAAATTTCAATAATATTCGCAATGTATGACGATGTGATGTCATTATTGTCTATTCTACGCTAGAGAACAATCCTCGTGCTTGGCCTGATGAACGGAGTTACGCAAAATACTTGTTGCTTTTACTAAAAATGAAGACCGCCACAAAATGCACACAAAAAGTTCAATACTACGATATTGGTTTTTATGTTTATAGTACCTACATATGTTTTATGACTTTGAATCCCTTAATAATATGTACCTTACCTACACTGTTTTTAACACATTTGTACGGTTTACATACCATACAGTGTCACATGTTCCCGCAGGTCAGCAGTTTACGTTATGACATGTTTCTACAGCTAATTAGAGCCAGTCGCAAACAAATGTCCTTAGGGCAACACGTCACGGGGTACACTCGCGACCATCAACATAACTTTAAACATACGTACGATTAAACCGTGAAACATAAGAAGGCTACGAACCTCTCCCAAACGGAAACGGATTTTCCCATGTGGATTTGTTGTTGTTTCACGTAGAATGAAATGGGGCGCGCTATGAGTGAGAAAGCGCGTCTAACCATCTAATACGAAGCTGTCATGTGGCTGTGTGCTTGTGCTTGGTGTTTGCACCATTTTTTGAAATGTTTTTGTACTTTCCGATTAATTGTGAGTAAACGATTGATTTCAAAAATATTTTTGATTATTTATAATGTTGAATATATTTAGGATGTTTGCAGCGCGACAGATTTTCGAATAAAGGTGTCTATCATTAATAAAAAATCGCTTGAAGATGACTTGATTTGGTGGTCAAAAATTAGTTTCGCCCTCATTTATATATCATTATGTTTTTTCACAAACTAAATCGCTGCAACATAGCTATTTTTCATCTGATTACGTATGGAAAATTTCAATAAGATCGGGGACATAGTTTCCAATGAAGCGGAAAGTACGTTTGTATGGGGAATAAGGCTATCCGTTCCGTTCTTAAGAAACTCTTTTAACTAACGAACTCTACCAACAACTTATAGGATTGTAGGGGGCACACTTCGCACCCTACAACATTCGACTCCTCCACACTTATCTCTCTGCTCAATCGCCATACCACCATACATCTTATGATCTTATCACAGAACCCACCATGGGGGTCATCGGTATTACACAGGCGCCATAGGTAAACAAACCCACATAGGGGGTTTGCGGCACGGGCAAGAAAGCGAAAGTATCAAATAACGCCAAAGGCAAGGCCAATAAGAACGCCAAGAAGGCGGGGCCGCTAGTTGTACGATAGTGTGGTCCACAGACATGATACTAGCTGCGTGGTGTGGTCACTTCAATAGGTTAGCAATGTATGTATGTGAATGTGACAAAAATTTGCATTTTTCTGAACAATGAGACACTTTCAGGAGTTTCTGTTTACTTTTTTTTTTATTTATGACTTAAAAATTAGTACTCATTGTGCATTTTACTCTCGAAAACTGTGTAGTTTAGAAAAATGGGTAAATCTAACGATAAGACATTGATGTGCAACATTTTAAAGTTTTCACCCTTCTGAAAATGTTTCTAGTAAGTATGGGATATATTTGAATTAACTATTGAACAAATCCATACTAATTTGTAACTCACTACTTACGTGATCCAATAGATCTAATTTTGTTTGTAAACTACCTTATTTAAAATGCTTTGATCCACGTTGTGGGATCTTGGTATAACAGAAGAAACTAACATACAATAAAGTGAGTCCTTGGCATGGAAGATGTTAAAATTAAATTAAAATATTAGCGTTCTGGGCAAGGAAAAGGCTAGTTGAAATAGTTACATTGAATATTAAACTGTGGCGTATTGGGAAATAAAAAACTGGTTAAAAAATAGGCCCGCCTCGTGGGCTCCGCGAATGTGACAGAGTTGAGCCCACGTTGTGGGTCACTGGCGTCGAATCTGTTTTGTGGGACAAATAATTGTCCCTCGGGAATAAAATTTTAATGGCACCAACTCGGAATCATTCTCTATACAATGGCGAAATAAGCTCCGAAATCGGTCCATCATTGAGGGAGGAAATCGACGAAAGTAGGTGCGAGTGGGACTCTCGCACCGTTCTTTGCGACTTACTACTTACTACAAACTTACGATTATCGGATTTTTTCCTTTAGTTGTGCTATAAAGCCGTGGGGCCGCGGCATAGAATATCGACCCCTCCAACTCAACCCGTGGATGTCGTAAGAGCCGACTAAGGGAACCTACCAGAGGAAGGGCAGCAGCTTCCTACTGTGTATTACTAACATCTTACTGCGATCACCAATCCGCCTGCCAAGCGTGGTGATTATGGCAACAAATAGAAAACGGCCCCCAGTCCCCGACAGCTCCGCTATTCCTGGTCACGGTAGCGGCCATGGTAACGGCGGGGCAGGGGGTGCTAGGAATCTCCGGCAGAGATTGAGCTAACAATCCCAACACCGACGACCCTTGCACCTGGTAGCATACAACGCACGAACATTGAGGACCGAAGAGAAGGTAATCGAGCTGGAACAAGCGGTAGACAAGTTGCGCTGGGACATTATAGGGCTATCGGAAGTCCGAAGAGAGGGAGAGGACACGATCACCCTTAATTCCGGCAACTTGTTTTACTACCGGGAGGGCGACCAGCTGTCCCAACACGGTATCGGGTTTCTCGTCCACAAGTCCCTCGTCAACAACATTGTAAAGATCGAGAACGTCTCGAGCAGGGTGGCGTACCTTATACTCAGAATCACCTAACGGTATTCGCTGAAGGTCATACAGGTATATGCCCCGCACTCGGGACGCCCTGACGATGAAGTGGAGATCATGTATGACGACATCTCCAAAGTCATGCATGCCTCGAAAACACACTACACTGTTGTGATGGGGGATTTAAACGCGCGGTTAGGCACAAAGAGCGGCAACGAACTGTGGGCCAGTTTGGATTCGGACAGCGAAACCAAAGGGGTCAGCGACTGGCCGACTTCATGGAAAAGGAGGGACTCTTTGCGATGAACTCCTTTTTCGAGAAGCGGCCGTCCAGAAAATGGACCTGGCTACACCCCGACGGCTATAAGCATGATATAGACTTTATCATGACGACCCACAGGCACATATTCAATGACGTCTCTGTGATCAACAGGGTTAAGCCCGGCAGCGATCACCGTATGGTAAGAGCGTCATTGAATATCAATGTAAAGCTAGAAAGGTATCGTCTGATAGGGTCTACTCTACGCCCAAACCCTGTCCAGATACAAAATCCCGAGAGCTTTCAGTTGGAGTTACAGAACCGCTTTGAATGTCTCGCGGAATGCGTAACAGTGGACGAACTAAATAACGGGCTGGTGGAAACTGTCCGTGCGGTCGGGTCGGACTTCTTTAGGACCCCCCGCAGAAATAAAACACAGAGACTCTCGGGTCACACTCTGCAGTTAATGGCAGAGAGGAGTGAAATGAGGCTGCAGTCTTCGGCAGACATGTCGACATACGGTGCGCTCAACAAACAGATCACGAAGTCTATGCGAGACGATTTGCGCTCATACAATACCAATTGTATTATGAGCGCAATAGAGCAGAACAAGGGCTCCAAAGTGTTCGCAAGAGATCTGTCGCTTGTCGTTGATTTATAAAATAGATAATACTCTAAGATCATTCTTGGGATCATGTATGAGGCAGTGGACCACTTTCCTTCGTCATCCAGGCAGCCGAATGGATCCATCTGCCACCAATGATCAGTAGCGTGAGTCTGGCCGGAATTTGGTAACGAGACGTGATCGTGACGTCTCCTTTTTCCATACAATTTGGTACAGCGCCTCTATCGTGCGTACGTGGAACTACGCTTTCGATCGCTTTACGTTACTAACGTGAGGAGACGTCCAAATCTTGAGGAAAATTACAGAATTGCGAGAATGATGCTGACGTTACTAACGTAAAGATTTACTTATTTATATTTAAAATAGTATAAAACCGTTTAGAAGTATAAATAATATCTCAAAATGATTATCATATTTTTAGTAGCAAGAATTGACATGAAAATATTTTTTCTCTATGGTCAATCAGAAAATTATATTTTGTAAAATGTTGCATTTTTCATTTTTTTATTAGTAAAAATTAGAAAATAAATTGCTACGCTTGATTTCAAATGAAGATTTAGTATAGTTTATTATCTATATTATTTTAACGCTGCTAGTTTTCTAAGAATTACCCTATTTTAGAGTTTGTTGTGGATCCTCCACACATGATCCATGCCTATCTTAATTATAATAGACTAAATAATAAAGTAAATTATTACTTAGATTTTAATTTTTGTCGTTATAACAGTAGCTAAAACACATTTTTTAAGAATTCTTAGGTTACTACATTGGTAGGTACCTAAACGAATACCTACACTACCTACATGTGACCCATGTTTAGTGATAAATCGATTTGTGGTATCTACCTTTCTTTAGTCGGAGTGTTATAAAGTGATAAATAATACGTAAGCACGTAAAATAAGGCGTAAATAATATTTTTGAAGAATCGCGACTCTAACGCCATCTATTAGAAATGCAACTACAACTACCCCCTAGGTTCATAGACAGTGAAGTTCTTTATTTTACCCAAAAATGGCGCTAAAATCGCTTATTTATTTTGTTATTATAACATGTATGTAGGAAAACCGATATAATAAAAAAACTAAGAATTTATAGGCAACTCATTTTGTTATATAATAAAATAAGCAAATAAATGTCTTATTCCAGCCTTTGAGTTGTCAGGTGGTGAACATCAGTGGTTCGTAAATGAGGTGCGTTTCAGATAAGAACCTTTTCCTTACGTCTCTGCTCGATAGCTACTCGACACGTCCACGATAGCTACCGGACTACCAACAGTCGAGACGTGATCGATCACGCCTTGCCAGACTTGCCCCTCTGATAAGGATAGAGAGGGGTATATTCTAGGGCGACACCCTGAGTCCCTTGTGGTTCTGCTTAGCTCTGAATCCACTCAGTACTCTACTGAAAGATTCATAGATAGGCTATCGCCTTCGAAGATATGGTGAGGTTATTTCATTTAATTAAACTCACTTGATGTATATGGATGATCTCAAACTATTTGCGCCGAATAAAACACAGTTACTGGCCCTCCTGAATATCACACAGATAATCAGTAGTGCTATTAACATGGAGTACGGCGTTGAGAAGTGTGCGGTCATGCAAATACAACGAGGGAAAGTTGTAAATTCTAGTAATTTACAACTTTCAGAGATAATTTCCCTCAAATCTATCTCAGAAGGTGAAACTTACAAGTACCTTGGTAGGCCAGAAGCGTTGGGTATAGTGGACAGGGACATAAAGCAGTCGGTGAAGGAGCGTTTCTTTTGTCGCCTTACAAAAGTGCTAAATAGCCTTTTGTTAGGTGGCAACAAGGAGCGCGCTTTCAACGGCTGGGTTATGCCACTGCTCACTTATACTTTTGGCATACTAAGATGGACTCTGACTGAACTAGACGCCTTGGACTCTAAGGTTCGTCAACTTTTAACCACTCATCGCATGCGACATCCCCGATCTTCGGCTATGAGATTGTATATCCCGCGGAAATGTGATGGTCGAGGCTTTTTAAACGCCAAAACCCTACAAAACCGTGCGTGAGGTAGGTATGCAATCTCAGAAATTATTTCCTTCAAGCCAAATACCAGATGCATCGCGATGTGGTTGCAGTTGATAAGAACCATACCCCTCTCTCCTTAGCTAACGAGAACTGGCGCAAACCTACGGTGATGAGCATTCAGGACAGGAAGGCTATATGGGAGAGCAAAGAGCTACACTGGAGATTCTACAAGGTTCTCACAGGACCTGATGTAGATCTCCTGAGTTCAGTTAATTGGCTACGCTTCGGCGACCTCTTTGGGGAAACCGAAGGTTTTGTCTGTGCAATTATGGACGAGGTGGTAAAGACGAACAACTACCGGAAGTATAACATGAAAGATGGCACGATCGATATCTGTCGAGCGTGTCATCTTCCTGGGGAGACCCTCCGTCATATACTTTCGAGTTGTTCGCACCTTGCTAACTCCCAGTACTTGCACAGACACAATCAAGTAGCCAAAATTATACACCAGCAACTTGCGGTTGCAGTTGATAAGAACCATACCCCTCTCTCCTTAGCTAACGAGAACTGGCGCAAACCTACGGTGATGAGCATTCAGGACAGGAAGGCTATATGGGAGAGCAAAGAGCTACACTGGAGATTCTACAAGGTTCTCACAGGACCTGATGTAGATCTCCTGAGTTCAGTTAATTGGCTACGCTTCGGCGACCTCTTTGGGGAAACCGAAGGTTTTGTCTGTGCAATTATGGACGAGGTGGTAAAGACGAACAACTACCGGAAGTATAACATGAAAGATGGCACGATCGATATCTGTCGAGCGTGTCATCTTCCTGGGGAGACCCTCCGTCATATACTTTCGAGTTGTTCGCACCTTGCTAACTCCCAGTACTTGCACAGACACAATCAAGTAGCCAAAATTATACACCAGCAACTTGCTCTCCGATACGGCCTTATCAGTCCTGAAGTTCCGTATTATAAGTACACACCGGCGCCAGTTCTAGAAAACGGCCGCCACGCTCTATTGGGACCGATCTATCATTACAGACAGGACTATTCTCGCGAATAAGCCTGATATTGTACTGATAGATCGGTTAGAACGGAGGGCGGTGCTCGCTGATGTCACCATACCACGTGATGCTAACCTCGTTAAAGCTGAGAAAGATAAACTTAGTAAATATCTTGACTTGGCTAACGAGGTTGTCAGCATGTGGGATGTTGATTCAGCGACCATCGTTCCGATAGTCGTTTCAGTTAATGGCGTAATAGCGAAGAGCCTCGATCAACATCTTAAGAGACTCTCGACAAGTTGGATCAAGGGTCAGATTCAAAAGGCGGTACTCCTGGACTCGGCGCGTATCGTCAGGAAGTTCCTCTCTCTGCAGCCCTAGTCACCGGCCGCTTGAGTCTAGCTTCGCGGCCGGTGATCCACCGTTTTGATATTTTTTTTACTGTAGATTAGTTTTATATGTTACGTATTGTATTTTCTATAGTAAAAAATGCATTTTTAGCGAGATTTAAAATAAATGAAGTGTCATAATAATATTAATATGTGTCATGGAAATGAGAAACAGATTAATAATAATAAATAATGTTGAACATCGTCTAGCCCCAAGCTAGCGAAGTAGTCTAGACCTAGAGTAGAGTTACGAGCAGTTTACTTTAAAGCCAATCGTTGGCTTTAAAGTAGACTGCTGAGGTAGCGAGGGATTTAAAAGGCACGAAACAAAAAAACATTTGCTCTCCTGTTAAACATAAAACTTTTCACCTCGACTAGCGAGATAATATTTTGATATTTACAAAAGAGGTTGAATGTTGGAAACTCATTTTGGTCAAAAACCATGGAGACAAAATATGCTTTGTTTCTTCTTTCTTTTCTCCAAACATTATGTTTGAAGCTGAGAATAATTTCGTTCGATCATGGTTTGAACATGATCGAACGAAATTATTACATAGGTACTAGCTGACCCGTGCCCACTTCGTTGGGCGGTAAACATTTTTAGTTGTTAATATATTATAGCCGTTAATATATTAACAACTAAAAATGTTATATAAGTTAATATATTATAACACTCACAAATAACATGGTTTTCAAAAGGTAAAAGAATTTTCAAAATCGGCTCAGTAGATTCAGAGATTACTCCCTACAACCTCACAAACCTTACTTATTTTTATTAGGTATAGTATAGATTTACATATAACTAATTTTATTGACTGGACGTCACACAGCTCCACATTTACCTAGGTATAGTATGCGCTTCAAAAGCTTTTGATAGTACCTAGTGGAGAATAGGGAGAATCTATTGTCCAGTTCTAAAACTGGAAGGAAGAATCACCAGTCGTCCTAAATCTTCACAATTTCTATCTTGATTCATGGCGTCTCGCAGATCTACATAATTCTCAGCGCGCAGTCTTCTCTCATTAGTTCTGTTCTGATGAGAAAACGGTTAAACAAACCTCGAAACCTTTGCAGGTGAGCAATGCAACCTTCTCTTATTGGTAAAATATATCTAGGCGTGGAATTGCATTGCAGAAACTTTTTAGTGTCCAGTCTCGTCAGTTTTCGGATTTACATGTCGAAGATCAAAGTTGTATCCGTCTTCGCCACGACAGTAGGTATATAAGCGAGTAGAGACTGATGAGCATCAAATGCCTGGTGCGTTTCGCTAATGATTTGCAAGCGGTCATCCCGGGTACGCAGCACAATGTCCCGCCCGCCCGTCACAGTGCTGATCTACCAGGACGACGGCAACATCATTGGTAGCGAGAGCTTTGTACCAACCGGATGCTGTCCAGTTGGTCGTTTATCGGCACTAATAACAATTTTGTAATCATTTTGTTGGCTTTGGGGTATGTACTCGTATTTTATGTCCTTCCTTGTACACTTGCGAGCTATAAACTGGAATCACTTCATCGCTGGTTTCTGCAGACCATATTTTACAGTTTCCATGGAATAAACTGCAGATTGGTTTATACCATTTGAAAAGAAATTTTGTTAGCTTTCGAATGGTATAAAAATTATTTAAATTTAAAGTTTCCTACCTTCATTTAGTGAATTATTACAATAGGTCGAAGTTGTGGATGTTTAAATTAATAAAAAGTAATATGAAAATGTCAAATTTTTATTTAAAATCTTTGTTATTTCCCGCTTTATATTTTGTATTGCCCCCCTGGCCCTAATGACTGCTTGTAAACGGTTTTTCATTGACCTAATGAGTTTCCTGATGGAATCCTGTGGAATTTCCTGCCACTCTTCGATAAGAGCAGTTTTTAGGTCTTCTATTGACGCCGGAGCTGGAGATCTTCCTCGTACCCGCCTTTTCAGCTCGTCCCACAGGTGTTCGATAGGGTTCATGTCAGGGCTGATGGCTGGCCAGTCTATTGTGGGAATACCGACTTCTTCCAGGTACTGTCTAGTCGCACGAGCGGTGTGGCAGCGGGCATTGTCATGCATTAGCAGGAAATTTTCGCCAATAAACCCGGCGTAAGGGAGTACATGGCCCGCAGATTGTCGTTGATATACCTTTCTGCGGTTAGTCCTCCTCCCCGACCTCCACCGGGTTCGAATACCAGCTCCGTTTTAGCTTCAATTGAAATCCCCGCCCACATCATACAAGACCCACCCCCATATGCCACTGTTTCCGCTATACAGCATTGTGCGTATCGCTCTCCCGGTCTCCTGTAGACTCTCCGTCGACGGTCGCTGCCATGCAGGCACATCCTAGTCTCGTCCGCGAACAAAACTCGGCTCCATTGCTGTATATCCCAATCTAAGTGATCACGAGCAAACTGAAGTCGGGCTAGTCGGTGGGCTGTAGACAATTTGGGTCCCGTTGCTGGCCTTTTTGAGGTCAAGTTAGCTTCTTTGAGTCTTCGCCTCACTGTCCACTCGCTGACAGTTCTCCCTCGAACTTCTCCGAGCTCCCGCTGGACGTCAACGCCGGTTAGATGTCGATTTCGGAGAGAAGTGCTGACAATAAATCGGTCATCTCTCGCCGAAGTGCATCGCTGACGTCCAGATCCTGGTCTTCGGACTAAGTTTCCAGTCTCTCTAAACCTCTTGTATACTTTGGAGACACAGGACTGGCTCAGATGAAGCTGTCGAGCGATAGTACGCTGAGAGAACCCTTGCTGGATTAGGGTGACGATTTGAGCGGCTTCTATTGGTGTGGTTTCCATTTTCTTGTAATTCCAGTATTTTGAGTGACGTGATATATTGGACTGATGACAAAATTGCATAAATTCCCAGTTTTTATAGGGATTCAGGAGTTTTAAAAAATTGATGTTTCGTTCCAAAAATTTGTCTTTTGTTTTCACGTTCCATGACATATGATGAACATTTTTTTCGCTATGATATCGAAAGAGTTTTAAAGCTAATAAAATTATCTTTAAAATAATATACCACAACCTGCAGTTTATTGCATGGAAACTGTAAAATATGGTCTGCAAAAACCAGCGATGAAGTGATTCCAGTTTATAGCTCGCAAGTGTAGTATGAACTCAAATCATGCTAAGTATCATTCGAATCCATACAGTAGTTTTTGCGCTATTTTAGGCCGAGAAATGTCAATTCCATCCCCACTCTCCAAGGGGACCTTAACGAATTCCAGGATAAAAAGTATTACATATGACCTTTCTCGTAGTATGAACTTAAATCATGCCAAGTTTCATTTGAATACATTCAGTAGTGTCAGCGCTATGCGCTGCCAAGAAATTTTATCCTACTGCGGGGGGCCACTACGGGGTCTACTGGGGGTCTCACTGCGGGGCAATGTGGGGGGCCCACTGCGGGGGCAAACTGCCGGGGGCCCCCACTGCAGGTGCCCTCCACTGTGGGGGCCTACTGAGTGGGTCCCACTGCGGGGGGTACTGCGGGGAAATGTGGGGGTTCACTGCCGAGAGCCCCACTGCTGGTGCCCCCACTGTGGGGGGATAATGAGTGGGTACCACTGCGGAGCAATGTGGGGGGCCATCTGCCGGCGGCCCCCACTTCCGGGGTTTTACTGTGCCCCCCACAGTGGAGGCAACCGAGGTCCCACTGCGGGGCAATGTGGTTGCCCCACTGCGGGGGGCTACTGGGAGGTTCCAGTTGCGTGAGGGGCCACTGCTGGGGTCCCTACTTCTTAGGCCCCCACTGCCTGGGACCCCACTGCCAGTACCCCCCACAGTGGGGGGCTATCGCTCTCTACCGCCCTTGCCCCGCGTGCCATCCTGCAACGCGCAAAATTTCACTTCCATCCTCTCTCCTAAGGGAGAGACACGCACACGCATTTCCCAGGCTGTCAAGTTACAGACACTTGCACATGGGAAGAAACATCAGAGCAAACGCCTACCGATCTAGACTGGACAACAGCCCACACTATGATAAACCACGAGAAGGTACTCTGGGCAATCAACAGCTTTCTTCCCTTCAAAGCACCAGGACTGGATGGGATCTTCCCAGGCATGCTTAGATGGTGCAGTGGTATACTAGCCGAACACCTAGTTAAAATATTCAGAGCAGGCATTGCCCACAAGTACATACCACTTAAATGGAGGGAAGTGAAAGTAGTATTCATACCAAAACCAGGAAGAAGTGATTATACCCAACCAAAATCTTTCAGACCCATAAGTCTGACATCATTTCTTCTGAAAACACTAGAAAGACTTTGTGATAGAGAAATTAGAGAACATACACTCTCTCACAACCCGCTACACCCGCAACAACATGCTTACAGTAAAGGCAAATCAACGGAATCTGCTCTACACAGTGTAGTCTCACGCATAGGCGGTGGACTAACGTCAAAACAACCAACACTGGCGGCCTTTATAGATATCGAAGGAGCTTTTGACAAGACTCATTTCACCAGCATATACAGGGCGCTCACTAGATATGGTGTCGCGCCGACACTGGCTGAATGGATAAACAACATGCTCAAAAACAGAGCTATACAAGTCACAATCAATAAAACCACAAGAGGTGTAGTGGCCAGAGGCTGCCCACAAGGTGGCGTACTATCGCCCCTATTATGGAACATAGTTGTTGATGAGCTAATCCGCAGGCTTAACGGCCACGGACTGGTCACGGTGGGATATGCGGACGACCTCGCGATCCTAGCGACCGGCTGTTTCGAGAATACACTATGTGACCTGATGAAACTCGCCTTTAGAACCATCGAAACATGGTGCAGCGACCATGAACTATCAGTTAATCCAACAAAAACGGAACTAATAATGTTCACAAACAAGCGGCATCTGGGAAACCTAAAACTCCCAGAACTGTTTAACACAGAGATAAAGCTAAAAACAGAAGTCAAGTATCTAGGAGTCATACTAGACAGCAAGCTGCCGTGGAACAAACACCTAGACTACAAACTCCAACGCGCTACTGCCACATTCTACCAATGTAGCAGAATGCTAGGCAAAACCTGGGGACTTTCACCGAAAATAACCATGTGGCTATACACTGCTATCGTAAGACCTACAATAACGTACGCAGCGATAGTTTGGTGGACCAGAACGGAGCTGAGCACCGTAATAACAAGACTGCAGCGCTTCCAAAGAATGGCATGCTCAGCGATAACAGGCTGCATGAGAACCACTCCCGGAGCTGCTTTAGACGTAATCCTAGATCTAGCACCATTAGACCTGTGCATACAAGAAGCTACAATTTCGGCGCTAAGACTACACAATATGGGTCTCTGGGAAGTCACAAGTAGCCCACACGCACAGATCATGGACAGGGCAATAGCATATGAACCTATCATGGCCGCCCCCTGTGACCAAATGCCCAGTAAACTGATAACAAACAAACACTACCAGATACAACTACACGAGGACCAAAAAGATGAATCAGGAACCCATGAAGTCAGAATTTATACAGATGGTTCCAAAACCAATATAGGTACTGGCGCTGGGATCCACTCAATGGACCTCAACATTAATATATCAATAACACTAGGTAGACACAGCTCCATATTCCAATGTGAATGCGTAGCAATAACCCATGCAGCTACAGCCGTGCTGAAGAGAGGTATTAATGACCAATGTGTACGCATTCTCTCTGACAGTGCTGCTATACTCAGGGCTCTGGAAGGAAACAGCTGTAACTCCAAGCTCGTGTACGAATGTCACTCAGCTCTAGAAAGGATATCCACCAAGAACAGGATCATCCTTCAATGGATCAAGGGACATAGCGGATCTCTAGGAAACGACGCCGCAGATGAGCTGGCACGGAGGGGATCGGAAACAATCACAGAAGGCCCATCCCCTTTTCTACCCTTGCCTTTTTCACTATTCCAGACATGGACTAGGCTGAGAACTAGAGAGACGCATAACGAACGATGGAAGCACCTGCCAGAATGTAGACAAGCTAGAGCGGCGCTCCCATCAACATCACCGAAGTTAACTAAACGCCTACTGAACTTAAACAGAACAGACCTGCGAATCCTGGTGGGAACACTAACAGGACACTGCCCACTGAACAAACACCTATTTACCATCGGAGCGACGGACAGTCCTCTCTGCAGAGGATGCCTCAGTGACGACGAAACAGCCGCCCACGTAGTCCTGGAATGCGAGGGAGTAACAGCACAACGAACAGAAATCCTCAACTTGCCGAGGTCACTCCGCGAAGCCTGTGAAGATCCCAGGAAGATTCTGCGCTTCTGGACGGAGTTAGGCTGGCTTTGCTAGCAAATCAACGCATAATGGACCAAGTTGAGTCCAAATGCGGACAAGGGAGTACCCATACCATACCATACCATACCTAAGGGAATCCTTCTGAATTCCGGGATAAAAAGTATTTTATGCCCTTTCTTGTATTATGAACTTAAATCATGCTAAGTTTCATTTGAATACCTTCAGAATTTTCGGCGCTATGCGCAGCCAAGAAATTTTACTTTCATCCCCTCTCCCAAGGGAACCCTATTGAAATCCGGAATAAAAAGTATCCTATGTTCTTCCTCACAGTATAAACTCAAATCCTGCCAAATTGAATTTGAATACATTTAGTAGTTTCGGCGCTACGCGCAACCAAAAAAATTTACTTTCATCCCCTCTCCCAAGGGAACCCTATTGAAATCCGGGAAGAAAGTATCCTATGACCTTCCTCGTAGTATGAAATCAAATCCTGCCAAGTTTCATTTGAATACGTTCAGTTGTTTCGGCGCTATGCGCACTCAAGAAATTTTACTTCCATCCCCTTTCCCAAGGGAACCCTATTGAAATCCGGGATAAATAGTATCCCATGTCCTTCCTCATAGTATGAACTCAAATCCTGCCAAGTTTCATTTGAATACATTCACTAGTTTCGGCGCTATGCGCAGCCAACAAATTTTACTTTCATCCTCTCTCCCAAGGGAACCCTATTGAAATCCGGGATAAAAAGTATCCTATGTCCTTCCTCGTAGTATGCATTCAAATCCTGCCAAGTTTCATTTCAATACATTCATTAGTTTCGGAGCTATGCGCGGCCAAGATACAGACAGACATGATGGAAAAAAATTACATTTTTGGCATCAGTATCGATAATAAAGTGCCCTCCAATAAAAAATCCAAATTTTCTTTAATGTACAGAATTGGACCTGTTACAGTTTTATTATAAGTATAGATTTATGAAGGTTGGTGTTTGTGTAACCCAAGGAATTTCATCACCATCATCATCCCCAACCCTACTTTATCCACTGCTGGGTACCTATAAGTAATAAGTAATTATCATTCTGACTTTCAAAAAAAATTTAGTTTTTCACTTTTTTCGATGGACAGGAAACAGGATCTATAGCACAGACATGGTAGAGCTGGGCAGCTCTACCATGTCTGTGCTATAGATCCTGTTTCCTTTAACTACTGATCAAAAAGTTTTATTGGATCAACTGAGGTTGGATTACCAATAAAGTCAGAAATCGCAAAAACTTTTCTCATAACATTTTTAGGAAACGTTTTTTTTCTAACAGTAGGTAACAACATTTTTTTTATATCCATTAATGGGCTTGAAAATTTCTCTAATAATTATTTATGGATTTCCTGAGACCATTTTCATATAGTAGCTACACTGGATAAGGTATACCTCTCCTTACTACCCCGTCCCAAAAATCCATGTATAGGTACTAGTCACACACAAAGATGTAAACATCTTTGGTCACACATATAAATTCCTTGGTCAAACACCGTTCCCTTCGAAAAGCTAAAATCAAAAATCCTAGGAGCCTACGTAGGTTCCGTAGGGTAAAATATCACTTGCAGCTTAACGCATCCAGCATCTCCCTGTAGCAGGTCGCAGGTCGTTATTTCACTTGACCCGAAGGCGTCTTACGCTAAGATTGCATATTGATTTAAGGCTACGAAAATAAAATCGCGAGCGGGTAAGTAAAAGTTATCAGCCCCGCCCGCCATGGAATTTGGTGATTACAACTATGCTTAAAAGTAGTACCTCCCGGTGCCCAAAGCTTAGCACAGCGGGCGGATTGTAGTATTTAGTTACTATAATACTTCTTTACGGATGTGGCTCTGGAACGCGATGGGGCTTTTGAGCGCCACAGTCGCCTATAAATTACCAGCACTTTCGGATGTTACTATAATACTTCTTTACGGATGTGGCTAAGGAACGCGATGGGGCCTTTGAGCGCCACATTCACCCAATACCTACATGACCAGCACTTGCGGATCCTCGGCGCCGCGACGTCTCATACCTATTAGACAAAAAACACGGCCTAGAAAAATATAATTAAAGATATTGAAAAACTGGTTTTTTAATTCTACATTTCTCAAATTAGAATATATCCGAGTTCCGAGTTAAAAAAACAAGTCAACTAATCACCCAATAAGTGACAAAGAAGCTAAAATCCTGTCTTCGATTACCTCGGTAGGTAGGTACCGGGTAAAACGGGGTGAATTGAAATGGACGAAATATTAGAGCAAGACACTACCTGGCTTGTAGCAGTGGAAGTATTCTTAGTCCGTTACTGTTCACTCCCTGTGTCAGTGGATCTGACCTTTGCAAAAGTATGTATTGCTCCCGTATTTTGTCAATTTCTATGCACCCTGGAAGACCCCCTTCAACCCGTTTTACGGTATGTAAAGAAGTTACTCAGGAACCCTTGGCGACGACTAAAAGAAACGCGACAACTTAGATAGGTATTATATTTATTTTAATAAAATAATAAACTGTGTAGATTCTATTACTACGATAAAAATATTAAAGCATTGCATTATATAGATTGCTTTAGTAGCTTAAAAATCTTAGGTACGATAAATTTGTGAATAGAAATGCATAGTGGGTATTTCTTATTAAAATCGTGTTTTTGTAATTTATCACTGAGGTATGTATCTAAAGCTTAGATTCAATTAGGTTAATAAACCTATGCTATTAAAAATATACTTAACATATTGTCTTGTAGGTACCTGTATTTTGTGGTGCTACACACATGCATCACAATTATACCTAGCTAGGTACGCACTCTTATTCATTAATTAATTACATTGTATGTAAAGTAGGTAGGTAAATAGGTAAGGTACTAATCTTAGTACTCATGCCTACCTACTTACTAAGGCAATAAGTGGGTGGCATTAATAGTTATTAAGGGTAGGTACTTATTAGGGTTTTGTAGAACCAATATCATACGAACAAAACTGTTATTGTCAACAACCAAAATTCCCATTAAATTTATATGATTAAAAAATTACAAGAGTTACTTACGTTCAAGTAATTCGTGTCTATAAAAATAATATAGGTAGGTACTTAAGAAGCTTATTCTGCCTGCTCCCATCTTTATTATGAAGAAAAAGCAGCACAGGTTAAAATTTGATAGGAGCGTTAAAATAGGCAACAAAGCTGTGCTTTCGCTTTCATCACTCGATGAATCATTAGCCATTTGCTTATCTTCAGATATATGTAGGTTATAATTGTAAGTTATAGCCCAGTCCAAGTAGCTCAAAAAATAGGCTGAAACGGAAAAAATATTTAGTAGACATTTTCTTTCGGAATTCGTTGGGGGTGGATTATAAACACCTATGTTTTAATAATTTTCGCGCAAAATTTAAAATAAACGAGTTATTCAAGAAATAAATATATACCATTAAATTCAAGATGGCGGATGACGCAACGGGTCTGGTACCTTGAGAATCAAAATATTGACACCCCCCAACGAATTCTGAAGGAAAATAATCTACTAATAAATTTTTCCATGTCAAATCCACTGGCACATCATAGTCGACTGGGCTATTAATGCAATCTACTTGTCTAGTGGACGTTTTGTAAAGTTGTCATTTTGCGTTGTGTTGTATGACAATGGAACACCCTCAAACAAAATAAAGTTTCACAAACCAGTTAGGTATGTACAAAAAGCTTCATCTATAGTTAACTCCTCCTTGAGTTTGAAACCAATTCCTAATAAGCTCGAAGAAACATTCCAGTAGTCAACTGGTAAGTACTCGTATGCTTTTGTAAAATGCAGTGCATTTAATAGTAAAAACATGTTAAATAATTACGATTACTTAGAATATGTCAGTGGCGGCTTTACCTATCAATGAAGCTGTTTTTAGGTAAGTACGTAATACTTTACACTACTAATCATGTGCCTCATTCATTAGGTACCTATCTACGTATTTTTTATATTCCTAATCAAATAACTTTAAAAAATAAATAATTGGGTATTTTTTAGCACATCAAGGTATGAAACCCATTCTTAAAAATTAGTACTATATCGGATTAACGATTCCTTTTAAACACAGCTTTGCCACGCGTCATCAATCATGCAATTAATGCATAGTTAATTTAAAATAATAATTGTTTGCAATAACTGCATCTTGTATAACCTAAAAAATTAATTGACATTATTTGTTACCCAAATTTCTAAAGGTATCTAGATACCTAAGTCTTTAATGAACATCAATAGGCAAAAAATCACAATAGCTACGGTGTTTTATCTCTCTCAGCTGTTAGCGCACTCTTCTTAGAATAACATCCTTATTCTGTTGAATAAAAACCTTATAATTGATTTGATGACTCACATGGAGAACACGTGGTAGATATTCTGCGCTCTATGAACGCTTTTGAGCCCATTTCATATCATCAGCTCTTGGTTTACACCCAGTTATGCCCTCAATAAGAGTTTCTAACATGGTCCAGAAGCGCAGTTTTTCCAGTGGCCAGTTAAGCCATCCAGTTGTTATACAAAAGTAAGTCTCGTGCGGCGCAACGTGGTGTATCCTATGGTGGCGCCGTGGCAGCACTATATGCCACTCTTGTAACCATACCACCCACATTGGTAATCCAAAATAAGTGTGTGACCATTTATGAATCTAAAACATACAAAACACATTTTAAAAATCAATTAGATATTTATTACAGTTATGTTACTATTTAGTACAGTAGGTGGATCAAGTCAATCAAAGTGCCATAACATTGATTGATTTGATCGACCATACAACTTAACCTCGATGCAGTATTGTGCTTCTCATGGGCGTCCCATGGCCATGCCACATGGAAGGAAAGTATCTTAAATATATCTTCTATCTAGAAGACTTCATTTCGATTTTAAAAATCACTTAAATTGCTTTAAAAGATTTTTGAATAATCGCCAATCTGAACCGGGAACCGAACCTGCCAAATTGTAGAAAAAACACCCGTAATTTTACGATACCGATCAAATAGCTCAATCATCATAATTTTTTTCCAAATTAAATAGCATCTTACATAAAAGTAAGACAATAAAAATTATATTCATAATTTCAGGAAAATTAATAGGTACCTACTTAGCCATGCCCTTATCAATTGATTTTATCATTTTAAAGTATTACTATAGGTTCCTACTTATTAGTAATACTTTAACCTTATGACCGCCATAGTCACCTATAGGTGACAAGCACCTCCGTGCCCTCAGCGCCAACGTCGTCTATAGTTGACAAAAAACCAGCCCTACAAAAATATGAAATAAAGGTATTGAAAAAGTTTTACTGGTATTTTATTTATACATTTCCCAAATTAGAATATCTCAGCTACATCTGAGTATAAAAAACAAGTCTCTTAGAGCTTCAGGTACAGAGAAATATTGAAATAAAAAACATAGATTTTCATACAAGCAAATGCTATGCCCTGAGCGCCACAGTCGTCTATAGTTGACAACTAGTGACGTGATGCAGGAGGCATAGATTTCTTGAAAGCTACTCAAAATTCAATTCAAACATGTTATTTTATAATTTCTTATCTTTTATTATTATTGATATTTGAATAAAACATAAAACTAGCATAAGATACATGAATAAAAAAATATCATCACATCAACCTGGCAAAATAAATCTGATAACTCAAGTCTGGTGCATCCCTAGCACCTGACCGAATAATCCGTTCCCTGAGCGCCATGGTCATGTATAGGCGACAACTTGATGACGTCATAAGCGAAGAGCGAAAAAATAGTACAGTGCAACATGGTGATGGATTATTCTGAACTCCTGCGAATTTTAGAAGGAATTGATGACGATCAAGAGTTTAGTTGTCTGTTGACCACGGTAATTGCGCAGCGCGGAGATTTTTCAGGTCCTCACTAAGGACTTTTTGGCAGGGCCGAACTAAGTGCTGGGGTCGATTCCTGGGATTTCGTAATTATATTTTAGTGTTCTGATTACTAGTTGGGTTGTCTTTGTACATAGAGTAGCACGCCACGTCTCTATCTACTTTTATAATGCAACTACTAAGTAGGTATAATTTCTGTTAAAAAGCGAATTGTACGTATACTACCTATCCTACTTAATACAATAATATTATAAATTTGAAAGTAACTCGGTCTATCTCTCTGTCTGTTACCTTTTCACGCCTAAACGGCGGAACGGATCTTGGCAGAGGTAGATGGTATCCCGGGGATGGAAATAGGGTATATGAAAAACGCGTGCGAAGCCGCGGGCAGCAACTAGTTCTCTATAAAAATAAACCTCTTAGACCATATTTCCGCATTATCCTTCCGAAAAATAGGTATCTAACTACCATCAGTACTACTACAAGTAGAGGATTCGACCCTGGGATCCGGGATCACGGGACCCCGGTCGATTTTCTATATATATAATATAAGATACATATTACAGCTGCGGATACGGTCACTCGTTTTTAAATTTGTATAGAAAATATATCGCGCTATGCCTTGCTATGATTCATATAACTATATATTATTATAGCTACGTCTATGGTGGGTTTAACGTTTTTCATAACTTGACCTATCAAAAACAAAATATTTCTAATCGATACCTGCCTATTTCGTCAATTAAGAAAAATCGACATCTATTTCGAAATCGATAATCAGCGTGTGACACGGTTAGGTACATCTCTAGGGAAGTTTCAAAAAAGGTAGGCCGTGGGCGCCGTTGTCATCCAGTCGTGACAGTGACGTCATCGCTATGGCGAGTAGTGCTGTACTTTACTACTATTTTACTTGTAATGTTTGTTTTTTATTTATGTACTAAATTATATTGTACTAAGAATGGGAGATAGCACAAGATTAAATAAAACATCCCAGGTTTTAAGAAGACGTTTATTGGATAAAAAACAACGAAATCACGTCTCTATGTGTTTATCGACAATTTACAATTCATAGACTCTTGGCAGCACTATTTTTTTCATAGGTATTTTTGTTAAATTTGTGCCTTGGTGTTGCGAGCACGGAAATGCGTTTGGGGCGTGGCGGTCAAAAGGTTAATTATACACTTGAGAAATACATAATTATCAATTCCCTAATAAAAGTGCATGATTCGCTTTAAGCGATATGGCCGCCCATTGTACCTACTTGTCCTATGTAACATCTTTTTGTAATGTTGTTTTTCAGGTGCAGAATAAAAAAAAAGTATTGTATTTGTATACTATAATGGAGACATTTTGAGCATTTGCTACATTAAATTAAATGGAAGCAAAAAGTAATGTTTGGGCGGGGGGGTTTGCCATAATCGCCACGCTTGGCATGCGGGTTGGCGATCGCAGTTTTGGTGGTTGGTCTATTCTACAGAGAGCTCAAGGTCGCACAGATGACAGAGAGCAATGGAGAGGGCTATGCTCGGAGTCGGAGGAGTGACGCAAAGAAGAAATGCAAAAATGGAAAAAACAAATGAATGATGGTTTTTTTATGGTTTTTTATGGAGCTGTATAAATTTGTCGCGGGAAGTCGCTGGACGTGGGCAGGCCTATGTCAAGCTGTGGACGTCGATCGGCTGATAAGATGATGATGATGATGATAAATTTGTATAATTGTTGGAATTCCTAACCAAAGAGGAGTTATTTGAGATCAAAGTGGCCAGTACGACAAAACGCCGATTTCATAGGTAACAACCTAATATATCTATACGTACTTATAATAAAACTGTAACAGGTCCAATTCTGTACATTGAAAATATTTAGAAAACATTTTTTTGGAGGGCACTCTATTATCGATATTGATGCCAAAAATGATTTCTTTTCCATTATGTCTGTCTGTCTGTATTTTGGCCGCGCGTAACTCTGAAACTACTGAATGTATTGAAATGAAACTTGGCAGGATTTGAGTTCATACTACAAGAAAGGACATAGGACACTTTTTATCCCAAATTTTAAAAGGGTTCACTTTGGGAGAGGGGATGAAAATAAAATTTCTTGGCTGCGCATAGCGCCGAAATTACTGAATGTATTCGAATGAAACTTGGCACGATTTGAGTTCATACTATGAGGAAGGCCATGTAATACTTTTTATCCAGGAAATCGGAAGGGTTCCCATGGGAGAGGGGGGATGGAAGTGACATTTCCTGGCAGGGTAAAGGTCCAATACTTCTGAATGTACACCATTGTCGACAGAATAATACGTAATATCTCATAATTCTTTAGTATTGAACTGGTACTGGCACTTTGAGATATATACATACTTATAATATTATACACGTTTTGGGCACATAAGGTCTATCTAATTTAGACTCAAAATTGTGTGCGGGCACAGAGGTATTGGTCATAACATAACACTACTAGTTTTAGTCTGAGTAGTGAATGCGTTAAGTATGGGTGGTTGGTTCACAAACATAGTTGACTTATTTACAGGTAGACTAACATTGATCCCTTAATTATAGCTCCACCAACCACAAGTAAATGAACCGAGGTATAGTATAGCTTACCTCAACAAGGTAAGGTAGTACAATATAATTTAGTACATAAATAAAAAACAAACATTACAAGTAAAATAGTAGTAAAGCACAGCACTACTCGCCATAGCGATGACGTCACTGTCACGACTGGATGACAACGGCGCCCACGGCCTACCTTTTTTGAAACTTCCCTAGAGATGTACCTAACCGTGTCACACGCTGATTATCGATTTCGAAATGGATGTCGATTTTTCTTAATTGACGAAATAGGCAGGTATCGATTAGAAATATTTTGTTTTTGATAGGTCAAGTTATGAAAAACGTTAAACCCACCATAGACGTACGACGTCATAACATAACACTACTGGTTTTAGTCTGAGTAGTGAATGCGTTAAGTATGGGTGGTTGGTTCATAAACACAGTTGACTTATTTACAGGTAGACTAACATTGATCCCTTAATTATAGCTCCAGCAACCACAAGTAAATGAACCGAGGTATAGTATAGCTTACCTCAACAAGGTATACCTGCTTCATTCTAATAATCAATATCAGTTAATGGTGCAAGAGCAAGTCACTCACCTGATTAGTCATAGCAACAAATATGCAACAAAGATACCAATAGGCAATCCAGTGGAAATTCTCTACTATGTCTTTATCATCATAGATGGACAATTGCCATACAATACGAGCTAAAACTGGCACAGTTATAGCAAAATTATCTCCATTTGTCTCAATAAAATCATGGCGAGTTATTGAAGTAGGGTCTATGTGATGTTCTCGGAAGGGCCTAAGAAAATTCTAAAAACAACAAAATTTTATAAGCAACTGTAAATAATTCATTTCACAATAATGAACACAAATAATGTTATTACTTTCCCTATCACTGGCAGATCTACAGTTCCCCAAGTGTCAGCTGCCCAGTGGACAACTCCAGATGCAAAATCTGCAGTCAAGACCCCTGCTACAGCAGCTAGCACCAATGAGGCATCTGCTCTGATGAATCTGATCATCAGAGCACCCGCACAGAGGCTCAGTGCACAGCATGCCACAACACAAACTAGCTCTTGATATCTCTTGCCTGTCAAATGAAAAATGAGTAAATCAATTTAAGTGCTTTGATAGGAGTGTTCAATGACATGAAGGTAGCTTTTTGTGATACCAAAATGATACTTTTAATACGTCAGACATGGGCTAACAGCTAGTACTGACCTGGACTATAGAGCTCTGCTAGCTCCTGAGCTCCTACGTGCCGTGGACCCCAGCGTGGCTTCTTTCCTACTTCAATAACTGGCTGAGTATTAGCATTGGGATCATCTTCAGACATGGAATGCTCCATAATTTGCTGATCTGTTTTCACTGGCGCTAATAATGTGGTAGCCATGGTACTGGCGTATTCAAATTGCTCACATCTTAGACCAGTTAGACGACCATCTCTTTTAGAACAAGGAGGAATCGGAAGTTGTAATGCCATTGTATGGTATTTCGTCAATTCATAGACGTGCAATTATATTTTACTGGGTTTTACACATTGTCCATAATAATTATCAAACAGGAATCGTAAAGATAAGATAACTACCGCTACGTTACGATGATCAAACAAAAATATCTGTGAAAATTTGTTCGCAGATGTTTTTGCTCTGTGTTTTTGTTTTATTGCAAAGAGAATACAATATGTACTGACGAGGTTTTATTGGTTGCGGACTGACATGACACTGACGGTAAAATATTTGTAAATAATTGTTCAACTTCTTGCTAGGTGTGTCAAGATGATTGACAGCGGAACAAGCTTTATATTATAACATTTGAGTAATTTTTCAGTTATTTACAAAGAAATATAATTATTTTTGTAAGAATTAGTTTTTATTTATTTATTTTAATATCTAGGTTTTCCTAGCAATTTTTTTATTTTGTGACCGCTCGTGTCCGTCGTCTCCGTCCAGATGGCTCATTCTCTTCAGCTGCAGGCTTTCTTCAAACGCTTCGTGCATAGAGTAAAAACTCGCTGCTATCTCAGCAGAGGGATAGTGTCATTCAACAATTTGTCAATTTGTGTAGCCAAAAATAGATCGTATACAGTGTAAATACAGTGACGTCACTCACATAATCATATGATTGAAAGTTGCCAGTGAATGGTATTTTCCCAAAAAATTTGGGTAATTTTCTTGTTTTAAGTAACAGGTGTGTGATATCACTGATAATTCTAATGTACCTGATTAATGTCATTAAACAAAATTAAAAAAGAAAATATTAGAGAAAAGCGCTCTTGCGGCCACAAATTATGTCATAGTATTTATTTGGCCGTGGGGCCGCGGCGTACGAATATCGACCTCTCCAACTCAATCCCTGGATGTCGTAAGAGCCGACTAAGGGAACTTACCAGAGGAAGGGCAGCAGCTTCCTTCTGAGTATTTTTAATCAAGAATCCGCCTGCCAAGCGTGGTGATTATGGCAAATCGCCCCCTACATGGAAGACCATCCACTCGATGGACCGACGACATCGTAGCGGTCGCAAGGAGTCGATGGATGGAGGCGGCTCAGGACCGCTATTTGTGGCGTCGTACGGGGGAGGCCTATGTCCAGCAGTGGACGTGTATGGGCTGATGTTGATGATGATTAATTGATAACAATATTCAATTTGAGTTTACAATTTGAATATACTCAGAATATCGTTGAGTGATTTTGAAGATTCTTAAACGACGATTTTCCCTTTTAGATGTAAATAAAGCACTATGTATCATTCGGACGAAAGTTCGCCCCAAGACGTATGTTCATCTCTATAAATTTCATAAACTAAGTAACAAAATCGGGGTATTTTTTTCCGCGAGCATAGCAACGTTTTCACGAAAATGGTGGACAAAAATTTTCAATTTATTTCTAAGTTTTGATGACTGTTTAATACAAAATTACAAATTTAATATTTGTACTTACCAGTGAAATGAAACTTTATTATTATAGTGTTATTTTTCTTATCAGTAGCGTTTGAACACCCTTTTACCGCACAATACACACCATTATAATATTTTTATGTGAAAGCTGTTTTCCGCGCCATTTGATGTATTGTACTAACGGTTCAAGTTTCAAAATTCGCCGGCGAATTTTCTTGGATGTACCTCGTTTGTGTCAACTGCTATTCTGAGCCTTATAATTCTATGGCTTCGTGTGTTTCTGCTTGCGAAGCATTTAGATAGGGCTCCGAGGTTTTCCTCTCTACACCGACTTCAACTCGCAAAGGCTACCTCTGGGTCATTTGGTGGAAGAAACATTGTTTCGCCTTTGTTGTTACAGCGATATATACTCTTCTTTCTTTTGGTTTTCAATATATATATATATATAAGGTGCAAGTCAAATTAGCGCACAATACCGAGGGAGGTTGTTCACCTGCTGCCACAAATAAATATTCAGTAGACAAAACAAACGTTTTTTTAATAATATTTTATTACAAATCATGTATTATTACATTTTATTACTGTACAAAGCTATCCCAAACATCGCAACCACCTCTTTGATGCGTGCCGCCCTTTCTGAGGCCCGCCGGCCCGCCACAAAAGTACCTATGCCAATGAGATTTTAGAAATAGAGACGTCATACTCTTTATAAAGAAATAAAAACGTGGCAATATTTTACTATAGCTACCTACATAGGGCCTATGGAACTTTATTTCTATCACTTAGCAGGATAAAAGATCACAGAGATATATAGGACCACGTTGTCAGAAAGAGATAAACATACGTTCACAGTTACATGAGCGGCTAGCTGTCTGACGGCCAATGACAGCCTATGACATCGCATAGGCTAGTAGCTAGAGTGAACTGGGGTAAAAAAGGGACCTAGCATGTAGCATGAACAAAATAAACATGTCTTTAAAAGTTTGCGAAAAACCAAAATTCGTAACGTACTTTTCACTTTCCACAAAGTGTTGAGAAGAAATTGTTGAGTATGTCGTTGGGATCCATTCATCTTCTCGTCTACTACCTATGTTCTTGTCTACTCACACAAGAACATAGGTAGAGCGACTTACGCCCCGGACCGGCTCAAGGTCGCGAACAGTCCGACTGGAATAGACTAAGTATTCTGTTTTAATAGCCCGGCTACACGCTCAAACATTTGTGCATGCTTGATTGCACAAACCAGTTTGCGCAAGCAAGATGAGCCCGGCCACACGCTCCGTCTTGCTTGCGCAAACTGTGTTTGTGCATGCATGGTTGCACAATTGTTTGAGCGTGTAGCCGGGCTTTAACGTCTAGCCGCGACTTTGAACCGGTCCGGTGCGGAAGTTTCCGCTCTACTTAAGTTCTTGTCTACTCATATGCTACTTGTACCCACTTTTCATTAAGAAATTCATCTTTAGGAAATCAAAAATAAAATGAAGTTAATGTTGATAGTCAAATGTTAAAAAATCTTATATTTTATAGATAAAAAATACGTGTTGGATACCAGTGGTGAAAAATAATATTGTAGCAAGCTAGCTAGCAAGGCCGATGTGATATTCGATCAGCCCCATATCAACCCAACCTCCTCTGCGTCGTTCGAACTGACAACATCGCGCGCCCATTATCTCCTCTCTGTCACTTACAAATGCAACGCACTAACTTGTCTCGTTCGTGTAGGTGGCAGAGCGGCAACAGCGCGGGAGTGATTTTTGAATAAAATAAAATTTATGATTTTCAATTTGAAATAGACTAAACGCTACTTATAAATGAAAAGAATGAAAAGAAACATCCTACCTGCTTTTTACAGCCGTCCCAGTATAAGTACTACACTTTCTGAACTCACAAAATGGCATTTTGTAATATTTTTCGCACTCCAAAAGCCCGCAACGCATGTTCGCTTAGCGGCCGGACGCAGGGCCGACTGAGTTAACTCAAGCTAATTAGCTTGAGTTTATATTGCCACGCAGACCTCGGTAAAACTTATCTACCTCAGTTTATATAGAATATCATTACATTAACCTACGCGCAATGTGCGTGTCACTGCGCCGACGAGCGGCGGCGTTGGCGGCGACCTCAAAGGCAATACAACGGTCGAAGACACGTGCATAGTTCTGTCTACATCGCACAACTAGCGTGGATCGCGTCCCCTCAGAAGATAATTAGACGCGGCGGCGGCGCGAGCGCAATCATTTCGTTTTTACGATGCGTTATGCTTACTCAAACCATGAGTACTTACAAATGGTAATTTGCTACAGTGAAAGTGGTGAGATATCGCTAGGAGCCTGTTTTAAGAGCGGTTTGGACACCGGCCATATCGCCGCACAATCTTAGGAGCAGTGCAGAGGTACAGGGAGCATGGTCGGTTTGATCCTCCGACGCCGGATGCAGGACGATCACACTACCCAGAATGGATAGAAGAAAGTATCCTGGATTTCTTTGACAGTCACTCCATGATGGCGAGCATTAGGGAAGCTGCTACAGTTTTTGGCGCTTCAGTATCATACGTTTTTCACCTTCTGCGAAGAGAAAAGTACCACCCTTTCCACTTTTGTAAGGTGCAAGAACTGAAAAGTGGAGATTAGGCCCCTAGAGTGCAGTTCTGCCAGTGGCATCTCGAAGAGCCACGAAAGATAATACTGGGGACCGAAGAATTTACATTTTGTAGAGTTGGAATGTTCAACATTCACAACTCGCATTGGTGGACAAAAACGAATCCTCATAAAGTTAGACCGGACCATTTTCAAACGAGGTTTAGTGTCAATGTGTGGGCTGGAATTCTCGATGAAAAAATCCTAGGTCCTATTTTTATAAACAGACTTAATAGTGATTCATACCTGAACGTTGTACATAGTGAAATCGAAACCATGTTAGAGGAAATGCCACTTTCAAACATAAGAAACATGTATTTCCAGCATGATGGTGCTCCCACGCATTTTTCGAGGAGAGTGCGTGAATACCTAACGAGCCAGTACGGTGATAAGTGGATAGGTAGAGGTGGTCCGATCGCCTGGCCCGCCCGCTCCCCGGACATTAAACCACTGGACTTTTTTATGGGGCCGGGTCAAGGACCTTGTTTATGGCAACGTTGGATTCGCAATAGCGAACGTAAACGAACTCGCCAAAGAATAGATAATGCCTTTGAAATAGGTATTGAAAAGTGATAGAGACACATTAAAAAAAGTGCATGGATAAGTTTTAAAACGTGCTGCTGTTTGTATTCAACAACAGGTACGGTCGGTACGTCCAACATTAATTAATGTAAATAAGTGCAAATTTCAGATAATTTTTAATGAAATCTGTTACGATTGTACATACCTAAGGTGATTTTAACTTTTAACCCCGCCAAATTAGTTCACGTAGGTAGGTATGTAAGTAAGGTAGATAGGTACCTACTTTATTACGAGTCGATTAATCAATACCTAATTTTGAGTAGATTGGAACTTGCACGTAGGTTGCACCTACCTCTACCTACCTATAATACGTAAATTACTAATTTGTCAGTCCAAAGCCTGAATAAAATGTGATGGGAAGTTAAAATCAAAAAATAACGTAGTTACCAACCTATTTCAGTGGCAATCGAGTAGCGTTCTAGGTAGGTATTAACGTAAGTAGCAGCGCGGCAGCCGGCGCGAGGGGTGGGATAGCACGTGCTACCTATAGCAGTAGTATTGTCAGCTGTGAGGATGGTTTTACGCTCTATGAGGTTCCAAATAATTTTGCAGTATAAAATTAAAGGTAGGTATAATGTTGATATTGGATTTGTTTGTTCACTGAATATTAATCTGTGGCAGCTGGTGAACAACCTCCCGCGGCATTGTGCACTAATTTGACTAACACCTCATATTTTTTTCTTTTCCTTGGGATTTCTTCTTGCTTGAGAGTTACTTCATGGATGATCAACTTCATACTTATATATATATCATCATCATATCAGCCCGTACACGTCCACGGCTGGACATAGGCCTCCCCCATACGACGCCACAAATAGCGGTCCTGAGCCGCCTTCATCCATGGACTCCCTGCGACCGCTACGATGTCGTCGGTTCGGTCCATATATCGCACCTTCACAAATGTAGTGACCTAATGAAAAATTTAAGGTTTTTGGGAATCGTCAATTAAAGATCAGAATGTTCGTAAGTTCCATAATAACAAGTGAATAACAACTTTCAGCTTTATAAAAATACTACTATTTAAAGTTTATTACATAGCCAAGTTAGTTATGTATTTATGCAAAAAAAGAATTTGTGCTTGGAATTAAAATTATGTTGATTTTGCCGCAGTGGCGGATTTACACATTTGCCGCCAGTAGGCTATTCACATTTTGCCGCCCCATACTGACCTCTATAATTCGATACCCTAATCTAATTCACAATCATATCTATTTTAAAACAAATTGTCAATGAAATCACAATTTTATGATTTGTCCTTAGCTCATAATTATCATATCATCTAGACATGTGCGCCGATGCCCATTTGATCGGCGGCGGCGTCTGGTGTCAAATTTGTCGGCAGCGGCGGCGTCATCGGCGTAATCGGCGTAGGTGTGAAAATAAGTAAAAGAGACCTCATTCCTTATTACACTTTTTATTTATTCACTTATCAACATTATATGGCACGCTTACTCTAAGCAAGCAAGATCAGATAAATCCCATTTTAAATTATGAGCGAGTGGAGGGAGCCGTGAAATAGTTTACGTTTTTATCGGATGTTTGGGAAAAGTAAGCAAGAATTCCTATATATATAAGAAAATAACAGTGAGCGAAGCTAGTCCTGAAAATCATAATGACTTTACGGAGGTAGATTTAAACCTATGAATATAAATAACGGCAAGCAGAGCTATCCACCCGCGGGGCCGCGGCGTAAGAATATCGATCCCTCCAACTCAGCCCGTGGATGTCGTAAGAACCGACTAAGGCCACTTACCAGAGGAAGGGCAGCAGCTTCCTTCTGAGAATTTTCCAAACCTACAATGCGATCACCAATCCGCCTGCCAAGCATGGTGATTATGGCAAAACCGCTCTTACATGACAGATACAAACAGAAAACGACCCCCAGTCCCCGGCAGCTCTGATATTCCTAGTCACGGTAGCGGCTATGGTAACGGTGGGGCAGGGGGATGCTATGAATCTCCGGCAGAGATTGTGCTACCAATCTAAATACCGACGACCTTTGCACCTAGTAACATACAATACAACGCACGAACTTTGAGGACCGACGAGAAGATTATTAGAAGTTCCACACAAGTTGCATTGGGATATCATAGGGTTATCAGTAGTCCAAAGAGAGGGAGAGGACACAATCATCCTTAATTCCGGCAACTTGTTCTATTACCGGGAGGGCGACCAGCTGTCCCAACACGGTATCACGTCTCTCGTCAACAACATTGTAAAGAGCAGGGTGGTGCGTACCTTATACTCAGAATCACCAACCGGTATTCGCTGAAGGTCCTACAGGTATACACCCCGCACTCGGGACGCCCTGACAATTGAGGTCATGTATAACGACATTTCACAGGTCATACATGCCTCGAAAACATACTACACAGTTGTTATGGGTGGTTTTAATGCACGGCTAAGCAAGAAGAGCGGTGACCAACTGAGAGTGGGCCAGTTTGAGTTTGGACAGCAAATCCAATGCAGACAGCGATTGGCCGACTTCATGGAGAAGGAGGGACTCTTCGCGATGAACTCTTTTTTCAAGAAGCGGTCGTCCAGAAAATTGAATTGGCTTCACCCCAGCGGCAATAAGCGTGAGATAGACTTTATCATGACGACCCACAAGTACATATTCAATTACGTCTATGTGATCAACAGAGTGAAAACCGGCAGCGATCACCACATGGTAAGAGCGTCATTGAATATCAATGTTAAGCTAGACTGGTTTCGTCTGATAAAGTCTAAGTTATGCCGCAGAAATAAAATACAGGGACTCTCGGGGGTCACACTTTGCAGTTAATCGCAAAGAGAAGCGAAATGAAGATGTAGTATTCGGCAGATATGTCAAGATACGGCGTGCTCAATAGATAGATCTCGAATTCCATACGACGCGATTTGCGCTCATGCAATACTAACAGTATTGTTCGTGCAATATAATGGAAGAAGGGCTCCTAGGTGTTCCCAAGAGATTTGTATTTTGGACAAAGCCAGTTGACGAAGCTGAAGACAGATAACGGCACCATCATTTCTTCCAAGCCTACGATCTTGAGAGCTTGAAAAGTTTTATGGACATCTTTATATCTCATCGCAATGCCCTGTAAACAACAGGGCAGGTCAGGCCAAAGATATCCCGGACGTCAGCCTTTACGAGATAAGGACGATTCTCGAACAGCTCAAAAACAACAAGGCACCGGGGGATGAAGGAATCACGCCAGAACTTCTGCAAGCGGGTGTACTTAAAGTGTTCAACTCCGTCATTCTTGAGGGACAAACGCCAGAGGCGTTGAACACGAGCGTGGTGGTACTGTTCCTTAAGAAAGGTGACAAAAGTCATTCTTAGGAACTATAGAGCCTATGGTATAGGCTTTTTTTAGACCTTACAGGCTTTTCTTTTAGACCTTACAGGCTTTTATTTTAGACCTTACAGGACTCTTGGACACCAAGAGTCCTGTTAGTTCTACAAGAAATAAAGCACTTTGAGTTTTGAAAAAGCCTTTGATTCAGTCGAAACCTGGCCGGTGCTACAGTCTCTCTAGCGGTGCCAAATAGACTACCGATCCCATTGCAAAAAGAGTGAGACTGGAAGACGTTATCTCTCCAAAACTGTGCACCTCTGCATTGGCATCAATATCATCGGTGATTACATTAATACCTTCGGTTGCTGACGATATAGTCAGTATGGCAGAATCGCTGGAAAACCATAGCAAGATGCTCAGAGACCTCAACACTGTTTCCGGACATGTGGGTCTTAAAATGAACATGGGTAAAGGGGGTTGACAGACGGACAACAAAGTGACCCTATAAGGTTTCCGTTTTTCCTTTTAGGATACGGAACCCTAAAAATACTAATTTTGCATATAAAATATACTACATTTGATATGAAAAGTGATTTATTTAGTTTAGAATATGATTTGAGTTTTGACGCCGATGACGCCGATGAAAACATCGGTGGCGGCGGCGGCGTGGCCAAAATGATCGGCGGCGTGCGCCACGCCGATCGGTGCACATGTCTAATATCATCATACTGATTGCCATGATTGTGTTGTGTACAATAGTACACAACACAATCCTATATACTAGGGGACCAATGTGTCAGTTCCTAGATTATTTTTAAAACTCACGATTTTGTGAAGATTTCACTAGAACTAATAACATTTAGGTATTTAATCTGTTTTCTATATATAATTATCATATCATCATACTGATTGTGATGATTGTGTTGTGTACTATACGAGGGCACCAATGTGTCAGTTTCTAGATTATTTTTAAAACTCACAATTTAGTGAAGATTACACGGGAACTAATAACATTGAGGTATTTCATCTGTTTTCTATTTCTCCACGACAATTCATTTTTGGCACAAATTTGCCGCCCCTTAAAATCTGCCGCCCTAGGCTCCAGCCTACTTAGCCTGCTGGTAAATCCACCACTGTTTTAAAGGCTTTTTTTATAAAAAGGCAATTATTGGTCTCTGTTACGCAGAAATGTGCTTTTTTTAAAAGACTGATTATATTTTAGGTCCCTATAATTCGGATTCTTTGTATGTTTTTTTGAAATTTCGGCTATATAATAGCTCAATACATAGTAAGTATTGGCTGTAAAAAAAAATTTTAGGTGGAGGCAGACCTAAAAGTTAAATAAGTCAATAAGATATCAAAAATATTTGAGTTAAACTTACCATATCTTCAATATTCTACAGGCTTAATCCGCTATAAGTCTTTCTCTCACCGAAGCAACGCGGGAGTAGTGGATTGCGTGATAGACACCGAAGTATATTTTTGTCCTTTACTATCTAGCATAGGCCTGTGTTGATGTCACATAAGGTATATTTATGAAAAAAACCCGACATTCCGAATTTTTGGATAAGGTCACTATATTTGAGAAGGTGCGATATATACATACACATATATTTAATACTAGCTGACCCGTGCCCACTTCGTTGTGCGGTAAACATTTTTAGTTGTTAATATACATATTTATAGCCACTCGCAAATTACGTGGTTTTCAATAGATGAAAGAATTTTCAAAATAAGCTCAGTACATTCCGAGATTACTCCCTACAACCTCACAAACCTTACTTATTTTTATTAATGTAGTTTAGTATAGATTTACATATACCTAGATTTTATTGACCGGACGTCACACAGCTCCACATTTACCTAGGTATATTATGCGTCTCAAAAGCTTCTGATATTACCTACTGGAGAATGGAGCACTACACATCTATTGTCCAGTTCTAAAACTGGAAGGAAGAATCACCAGTTTTCCTAATCTTCACAATTTCTATCTTGGTTCATGGCGTCTCGCAGATCTACATAATTCTCAGCACGCAGTCTTCTCTCATTTGTTCTGTTCTGATGTATACCAAACACTCCCTTTTAATTTTGGCGTAAGTGTTCACCAGAAAACGGTTGAACAAACCTCGCAACCTTTGCAGGTGAGCAATGCAACCTTCTCTTATTGGTAAAATGTATCTAGGCGTAGAATTGCATTGCGGAAACTTTTTTAGTATCCAGTCTCGTCAGTTTTCGGATTCACATGTCGAAGATCAAAGTTGTATCCGTCTTCGCCACGACAGTAGGTATATAAGCGAGTAGAGACTGAAGAGCATCAAATGCCTGGTGCGTTTCGCTAATGCATTGCAAGCGGTCATCCCGGGTACGCAGCACAATGTCCCACCTGTAACTGTAATGAGTGGGTACCACTGCGGGGCAATGTGGGGGGCCCACTTCGGGGGCCATCTGCCGGCGGCCCCCACTGTGGAGGCTACTAAGGTCCCACTGCGGGGCAATGTGGGGCCCCACTGCCGGGGGCTACTGGGAGGGTCCGGTTACGTGAGGGGCCCCACTGCTGGGGCCCCCACTGCCAGTGCTCCCCAGTGGGGCTATCGCTCTCTACCTCCCTTGCCCCGCGCGCCATCCTGCAACGCGCAAAATTTCACTTCCATCCTCTCTCCCAAGGGAACCCTTCTGAATTCCGGGATAAAAAGTATTTAATGCCCTTTCTTGTAATATGAACTTATATCATGCTAAGTTTCATTTGAATACCTTCAGTAGTTTCGGGGCTATGCGCAGCCAATAAATTTTACTTTCATCCCCTCTCCCAAGGGAACCCAATTGAAATCCGGGATGAAAAACATGCGTGCGAAAACTTGCCACTGACGGAACCTGTACATCCCGTGCGATTTCGTCATTTCTGATGTATCTTCCTGCTCCAACACAAGTACGGAAGGATATGTTTTGCTGAGCCTCTAAGCTATTTTTATTCGTTATGGAGCAGAGTGCGTACCGCATATGTTAGTCTTGAGCGGATGTACGTCTTATACACCCCAACTTTGGTTTTTATTGGTAACTTTGACGCCAGGGGGTCAACTCGGAAAAGGAAAATCGAAGTTTCTTTTTCGTTTTCATGCAAAACCAACTCTTATGTCGCTTGCATAAGATTAGCGTTTGCACGAAAAATAATCAGAAAGTTCGATTCCGTTTTTACGAGTACGGGCCCAGTACCGGTCACAACATCGCACGTGCGGTACGCGCTTGACGGATTACATGATTCACTTCGGGATTCATCCGTAACGACCGATCGATGTGAATACTTAGGTATCGCACCGAGGTTTGCCATTCGATGTATTGTCCTCGGAGGATTTCTGTCTGATAGAGAACGCTGTCGACCAACTAGCTGCGCAGCTGTCTTGCCGACGTTGACAGCCATACGCCATACGCGCGGTTTGAGCCATGCCACATCTTATTTGTGCAAACTGTGTTTGTGCAATCATGCATGCACAAATGTTTAAGCGTGTAGCCGGGCTATTTCAACTGTGGTCTATTTTAATGCTTAAAAAAATTCAAAAGAAATTAGCACTTATAATAGCGCGTTATTTACGTTACAATTAGCGCAAATAACGCTTATAACGCGTTACGTTATGTGTTACGTTTTAAGCAAGGAATTTATATACTGTTATATGTTACATTATAAATCCATGGTAAAGCTACTGCAGCCTTATTATATAAGGAATTCAGGTAACGCAACGCAACGAATGCGCTTAGTTTGCGCTTTAGTTGCGCTACTATTAGCGTGAGCGGCGCTTATTTCTTTGAGCAATGAAGCGAATTATCTGAATGAACCCTTATTTTATCAACCGCATATGTCAGTTCGCGTTAGACTACTGTCAAAAAGGTGCTAATAAGCGATTAAGGCGTGTATTTAAGCTTCCACGCGTGTAGTTACCGAGTTACGCGTTAAATGCGTTATAATCGTGGAAAAAGTACTCCGGCAGTGGAAAATTGGTGAAAAATTTATCGGTGTCGACTTGTAGGCGGATAAAATTAACGTTCAAATAAATATGGCCGTCGTAGTATTGTAATCTCTTTGTATGGCAGTATGGTATGAATAAGCGATAAAAACGTAGTTACTTTTTCAAGTCATATTTTTCATTGTTTCAGTGCTCAGTGCGTATTTTCTTTATACTTAGTTTGTGCATAGGTGGATACTGAGATTGATTAGGTTCTGAGTTTTCATCTTGGGCAATAAACCATTTTCTGCTTTACAGAGGTATCGAAAAGTAGTTTATACTGGGTATTATCAATTTGTGGTGAGTACTTTGGGAAATTCTTTTCCATAACGATAATACAAGAAAAAATAAAGGGTGGCGCTAGCGTCGCCTTACTATGCGCCTTTAATAAAACTGCCTTTTTGAATACCCTGAAAATCACTAACTTTTCATATGTTTAGTTTGTAATTCATCTAAGCGAAACTATAAAAGAAACTCCTTAAAAATATTTACTCTCGCATACCTGTGTCCCTATGTATATAAGTAAATATATATATATATAAATTTATATATGTAGTTTATTTTAGGCATAATATTTATTATGAGTATTTTTATTTATTAAATCTATACTAGCACACAGATCCCCTAGTACTATCCAACAATCCTATCCATCCACGTTTGTCTGGTAGAGATCGCTCTCGAGCGATAAGACCGCCACTTGTAACTTAGTTTTAAAATTGTCTTTTTTTGTATTTCTGTTTCTTATCAATAAGTGTGCAATAAAGAATTTTCTATCTACTCTAAAAAACCCCTATATAATGTTTTGCCTAAAAATACCTTAAATCTAGGGTAAATTAACTAAGGTCACTGAGTTCCTAGTATAGACAAGCAGTGTTGCCGGAGTGGTTTTGTTGTCTTTGGTGTTGCCAAATGGAATTTGACAAAATTAGTGAAAAGCGTAGATGGAGGATTTATGCTTCGGTGTAGGAAAGTCAAGTAAAAATAAATAATTTTAACTCATTTTCTACCGCCATGCAACGTTTGAGTTCTGTGAAACTTCACTCTCATGCCTACAACGATTTATTTTGTCCTACAACGATTGATCTTTCATTCATTCATTCATTCATCATACCGAACGAATGGGTACTTTGTCCAAGATTACCAACCTACCTATATGCGCAGCATAAACGTCACTCGGTAACTACACGCAACTACACGCTGTACGCTAATAGTAGCGCTTGCATTAACGATTAACCGTACGTAATCAGCCTGCTGCTGTAGTTTGGATTGATGTTGACAACTCTAATACGTTTGACAGATAATATCTATGGATAATATCTTTTCAGAGGTTTTCAGACTTTCAATGACACTGGACGTAATCTCTGTGCACTGCACAGCTTTGGTTGGTGAACAGCCCTATTTGGTTTTAACATAAATGTAAATGAAAGTTCTGATGTAAATAAGTTAAAATTGTAAATATCTTCTTTATCTAATTATATTTGTGTTGTTTTTAATAACTATATTTATGTTGTTTTTAATTTAATTTAATTTGTTTTCTTAGTAAAAATCTGATTGGTGTTTTTCAAATTTACCGCTCATATTGTTCTTCTTCTTCTTCTTCTTTTAGCTTTGGCTCCATATTATTGTTGTATCCCGCCTCCATTCCATGACTAAGAAATTTCCATTAACTGGACACTGGCAGAAAAGTGGTAAACCAGACACATATTGCCAATAACAAAGGAGTCAAGTTTCAAGTGTGCACTTCTGGTGGTACACTGTCTGGTGTCTGGTGGGGTTCCCATCCCTATTGTCAAAAACTTTTATATAATGCCATAGTTCGTAGTCATATGGATTATGGTTCGTTCCTTCTGGATCCTAGTACGCGGATGGCTTTAGATAAGTTAGATAAGGTCCAGTCAAAATGTCTTCGAATTATTCTTGGTGCAATGAAATCTTCTCCTATAAACGCAATGCAAGTAGAATGTGGTGATCCTCCTCTTTCTCATAGAAGGCAATATCTCTCAGATCGTTTTCTTTTCAAACTAGTTCAAAATTTGCAACATCCCCTTCTAAATAAGTTAAACGATTTGTATTCTTGCTTTGAGCCTATTATTAATATTCATCAGGATAAAATACCGTGTTTGATTCGGAGTTTTATGAAATATTCCCACCTTCCATATCCTGTCATCCAATTTAGTTCTGATCCTTTGTTTATCACCTCTTATGAAGCTATTATGTTCGAACCACATATTATCTTAGATTTTGGTATCGTAAAAGGTTGCTCATATGCTCGTGAAAAATTTAACATGCAACTTGATTCTAATTGTAATGGTTGGCTCTCCATATTTACAGATGCTTCAAAATTAAATGAGTCTAGTCCTGTAGGCGCTGCAGTTTGGATTCCAAGATAATTTTAAATTATAAATATCCATCGATTTCCTCGGTTTTTACTGCGGAATCTATAGCATTGCTGGAAGCTACTAAATTTGTAGACTCGCACAACCTCAATAATTCCATAATATTCTCTGATTCTAAAAGCTCTCTTCAGTCTATCCTATCTTGCCCCTTTAGCTCTAAATCTAGATTTCCAATCATTCTTAAAATACGTGAATCTTTGGTCAGGTGTAAAATTCGTGGCATTAATGTTATCTTGGCTTGGATCTCGGGTCACTCTGGGATTCCAGGAAACGAAACCGCTGACTCTTGTGCGAAACAAGCAACTCAGTTTGGTTCAGAGGAACACCTTAAAATTTTTGCTCATGATCTTTGTTCAGCCCCTAGTTTCCATCTAACTCCTTCTTGGTCTCAAATGTGGAACTCATCTAGACTTTTAAAAGACAAGCACTATGGTAATTTGCAACCAGAAATAGGAATTTTTGAGAGGACTCAAACCTTGGTTTTTCAAATTTAAAAAGGCCAGCAAAACCAGCTCATCCATCTTATGCCGTCTCCGGTTGGGCCATGTATGTACCCCTGTGTTTCTTACGAAGATAAGGGTCAGGAATCACTCTGTGTGAATGTGGTTTGGATGAAGGAGATGTTGAACATCTTCTTTTCGTCTGTCCTAGGCTTAAAATTTCTCTTCATGATATTATTCCTCCTGAAATCCCCCGTCCCTTCTCTTCCAAGACCCTTCTTCCATTAGTATTCTCCCTTTTTGTATCTAAACTTTGTAGATTTATTTCTGTAAATAGTATACAATTGTAATACAATTGTTGAAAAATCCAAACTCAACCTCCTTAAATTTTTATCTATTGTTCCTAAATGCGCAATTCATACCTAACTGACACTGGCAGAATTGCATCAATCCAGATGCAGAGCCAAAGCTCATCAGTATTGTATTCTCTTTGAGCCAAAGCTAAAAGAAGAAGAAGAAGTATTCTCTTTCTTTGCTTCGAGCTCCATCCAATCCAACAAATCCAATCCAAATTCCGTGCCAGCCATTCTACTTTTCTACTTGAACTGAAATTATAATTGCTGAAATAACACTGATGTATAACCCAACAGGAACGAAAAACAAATCTTCAAAGTTTGCTGAATAGCTTATCAGACGAAACGACGACATTGTAATTATCTGTTGTCGGCTTTGGAATAAGATATTTTCACTACCAGGAACAATACCAATGAAAATATCAGCATGAAGGAGCCGGTCGAAAGTACGGTTTCCGGTAGTAGTAGCATGGTACTAAACTCCGATTTCGCTGATGCCTTTAGTTCAATCAATGAAAGACCCGTAGATGATATATCCCTGGAGTTCTTCTACAAACCACACACTATTACATTACTGGCAGTTTCAATTGCATCAGTTATTTATACAGCATTTGTCAGGTATGTTGTCATGCAATCTATTATCTACTTTATCTGTATTCATAGGGAAAGTACTTCGTGCTCACACTAAATTATACTACTGGATTTTCAAAGCGTTGTTGGGGTTATAATGAGTGATGTAATATTTTGTTTTACGTATATAATGTCAGGGAGTCGATGGATGGAGGTGGCTCAGGACCGCTATTTGTGGCGTCGTACGGGGGAGGCCTATGTCCAGCTGTGGACTTGTAAAGGCTGATGATGATGATGATGATATAATGTTATGATACATACCTAGAACTAGACACTAAATACACATTTTAAGAAATATACACACTTTGCCTGACCCTGAGAACTTCTCAAAAAATATTAGTTTCTATGTTCGCAAGTTTCCTTGGAAATTGATGAAATAACAAGAGCCCACAACCCCACTTTCTATGATCCTATAAGATAAGAGCTTAGCTAAAAAATAATAGCACTAATCATAAAACCAGCAGTATGAACGTTTTACAAAAGTATGTGTTGCTAATTATGTATTTTTACCTAATAACTTCCTATCTATTTCAGAGACGAAACAAGCACTCAAGGTAACATTTGGGCTGGAATATGCTGTGTTGTGTTTTTTTTTCTCATAGTATCCGTATTAACTTTCCCCAATGGACCATTCACTCGACCACATCCAGCTGTTTGGAGGATTGTATTTGGAATGTCAGTGTTGTATCTGCTTGCACTACTCTTTCTGCTTTTTCAAAGTTATTCAACAGTATATGAAATAATGTATTGGATTGATCCAAACCTACGCAACTTTCACATTGATATGGATAAGGTAAGAAAATGAAATACCTACATGATACTTGGTTTAATTCGGGTCCTATTATTAACAATGCGGTTTGATTTAAACACTATTTATGTTTGCAAAAAAGTGGTATGTAATTTGGTTTTTACTGAATTTTCTATTTAATATGCAAATAAAAACATATTTTCCTGACAAAATCTGAAGAATAATGTTATCTTGAAATGTAAAAATTTCAAAATATTTTTACAAGCCCTTTTGTCAAATTAGGGTGGCGTTCTTCTAAAATGTAATCAAATGATTTTCATTGATGTTTTTGGCAGATTCTCTTTTAGAGAACACCACCCATAATTATTATAGTTTTATTATTGGGACAAGGGGACATTTGCCATGAACAATCAGTTGGTGTAGAATCATACTTTTCTGCTTTAATAATGTTTGAAACAGCCTACCTGATCATCTTTTATAAGTCAAAATATATTGTATTGATCTATTTTATGTTTTCACTGTCTCACATTATACCAATA
This sequence comes from Eupithecia insigniata, assembly GCA_947859395.1. Taxonomy (NCBI): domain Eukaryota; kingdom Metazoa; phylum Arthropoda; class Insecta; order Lepidoptera; family Geometridae; genus Eupithecia; species Eupithecia insigniata. Next base: position 8,029,171 of record OX401996.1, on the reverse strand, counting down.
TTCTTACAAAATTATGACTAGGTCCTGTTTGCGTCTTCACACACACTTTACTGGGATAAACAGTAGCCTATGACCATCCTTGGGATGCATTCTACCGCCCTATAAAATTTAATTAAGAACTGTTCAGCCATAAAGGTGTGAAAAGGTAATAGACAGAATTATTATCACTTTATAATGTTAGGTTTAAGCATTGATTTTGTATTTTACAGGAATATGCTGTCAATTGCTCGGACATAAGTTTTGCAAAAGTTTGGTCACATGTTGACGTTTTTGCTTGGGGCCATTTTTTTGGTTGGATGTTTAAAGCAATACTATTTCGACATGCTGGTCTTCTTTGGGCAATATCTATAATGTGGGAAATTACTGAAATAGCATTTGCTCACTTGCTGCCAAACTTTTTGGAATGCTGGTGGGATTCATTGATTCTGGATGTCCTCATTTGCAATGGACTGGGAATATGGTGCGGCCTTAAATTCTGCAAAATTCTTGAAATGAGAGAATACAAGTGGGTCAGTATAAGGTAGATATCAAAAATACATGATCTTTGTTATTATCCCAGAAACAAAAATTTGCGCTTCGAAAGAGTCATGAATTTTATTAAAAGATGTTTACTACCGAAAAAGATTTAGAAAGAAAGATTTGATTCATTATGAAACTTTATTACATGTATTATTAGCTGCTGCCCGCGGCATCGCACGCGCTTTTCAGGTAGCCCATGTCTGGATACCATTTAACTCCCTCCCTGACAAATTTCAATAAGATCCGTTCAGCTATTTAGTGAAAAGATACAGACAGTCAGAGTAACTTTCTAATGAATAGTATTATAATATGATTAACAAAAAATATAATATAAATATTATAATAATTTAATATTATTTGTTAATCATAGCTTTTAGCTTATCCATCAATGTATATATAATAAAGTAAGTTTTTTTGCAAGCAAGTGTGAAACCGGAAAATTTACGTAAATAGATGGAGGATTAAACCCAGCAGTGGTGTCTAATGAAATCTAGATGATGACAATGAGTTAAAAAATATGTAGGTGCTTACATCATAATAATTATGTTACAAAGGCTTTAGCTAATTTAATAAAATACAGTTGTACCGCTTGCTTGTAGACTACTAGCTGAGCTGTGGCGCACAGTCTATGAATAGGGTGAGACTCTTACAATTACAGATAAGATAGTGAATATCACCATCAGCGTCCACTGCTCCAAAGAAGGTAATTTATACGCCAATCATTCACAAGTATTTTTTTCCGTTTTAGGGATATTTCATCGACAACTGGAAAGATTAAAAGAGCGATACTTCAATTTACTCCAGTACAATGGACACCTGTGCGATGGCTTGACCCAACAAGCACATACATGAGATTCTGCGCTCTGAGCCAACTGGTGGTATTCTGGCAACTCTCCGAGTTGAACACTTTCTTCCTGAAACACATATTTGAAATGCCGCCTTCTCATCCTCTAGTCATAGCCCGCCTTTGCCTGATAGGAGTCATTGTTGCGCCATCCGTAAGGTATGTATTCCCCAAAGCATTACATATGCTTACAACGGCACCTCCGCCTTTCTCACTGCCTTTTAACATTGTATTATACATAAACAGGATGTTCCACTAATATGGGACTAGAAGAAATGCAGAGTTCAGAAGCTCCGCTACTGAGTCATCGACACAGATTCGCGCGAAATTTAAATATTTTAGCGATTAAGTATACTTTTCAGCTATATAAATTGCTTGCAGAACGAGAAAATATTAAATACCCCTAAATATTTTAATTTCGTGCGAGTCTGTGTCAGATTCCTTGTCGATGACTCGGTAGAGGAGTTTCTTATTATCCCTGCAGCAGTTAAATTGGCAAATGATAGACTAGCATTGTGAGATTTTTGGTTTGATTTTATATCTTTAATTTTCTTCATTCCTATTTCGGTTCCGGGGTCAATTCTATAATGAATTAAACCACACTCAACAACCTTGATCCTAAGAATGAAACACCCTGTAAAATATAAATTGATGTTTAGAATTATTTGGAAGGGTCCCTCTTTATTCGGCATTAATAATAAAATATGAATTGATTATAAGAATTACATTTGCAAACTTTTAAATTTTTCCAAATGCATTCGGAAAAAATTACAAAAAGTGGAGTGTCTTCATCAATTTGATGATAAAGGTTGACTCTTGACTTGATCTTTGTTATCTTGACACTAAATATAAAGATAACAAAGATAGTTATTGGTAACAAAACTTTTAAAAGTACTTGCCATGATAAAGACCCTAGGTATAGCATGACTTCTACACACTAATATCTAATATTATAAATTCCAAACTTTGGATGGATGTTTGTTACTTCTTCCAGTTCCAAAACTACTGAACGGATCAAGGTGAAATTTTGCATAGTTGTAGGGCTAGACCTGGATTAAAACATAGGTTACTTTCTATTTATCCTATAAATCATTTCCAATGGAATAGTAATAACCTTTAGAGGTTTTGATAGAAAATACACGTGGAAGCCGTGGGCAGAATCTAGCTGGTACTACTAATTTCAAAATGTTTTCAGGCAATATTACACCTACGTTACTGATCCAAATTGCAAGCGCGTGGGCACTCAATGTTGGGTGTATGGAGCCATAATGGTGACGGAGTCTATGCTGTGCATTAAAAATGGCAAGGAGTTGTTTGGCCAGGCCCAAGTTTGTAATGTTATTGTCTGGCTGGTCATCCAAATACTAGTGTCTGTTGGATGTGTGTATGGAGTTGTTCTATACCAACAATATTTTAAGGTATTTATTTGAATTTTAGCTCTGAAAATATAGTGGTTAACGCGTTCACTGCCAAGCCTCAGATTAGCACCCGTAGACCGGCGCGGCGTGTGTATCAATGGCAGTCAACAGTTTTATTTTTTTTATTTCATATCAAAATCTTTATTTCTTATTTAGGGACCTATTACTTATTTTAGGTCTCTGAATAAGAAATAAGGAATTTTTCATTTCCATTACGGCTCACTTTATTTTCGTTATATGTAGGAACTATACCTGAATTAAAAGAAATATTTTGTTTTAGCCAAAGAAGACTCATCTTCCAGAAAGTTCCATGAAAGAAGATTAAATTTCGAATAATTCGGTAAAGATTAGAAGTAGAAGAGTTGAATGATGATATAGGTGACAATTTTATCTTGATATGGGTAAAAAAAGTCTCGTTATGATAGTAGAACCTTGGTTTATTTTACCATCAGGTATGGGGGGGTATTATGGCACAATGCAGACAGAGCAACTGTAGTTGCAGAAACTGTCAACTTTTTTATATATTTCGTAAAACTTCTTCATAAAAGGCATAGCTTATGAAGTTTATATGTAAACAGCTATTTACCAGTTGCCGCAATAGTGGTTCTGTCTGCATAGCGCGTTAATCTGCCTATTACCAGATCTCATTAAACTCGAAGGAATCATATGTGTTAAGTTCGGAGAGGTATTTTGTTTTATATAAGCTAAAAGGGCTTCATAATATTTTGTAAAGTAATATACTTACATACTTAAAAATCGCCTGGGCATCTCTACTGTTCTAGATAGAAATAGGTGATTTGTATGGTATCTGTACGGCGGCGGCTACTGCGAAGATAGTAGAATTTTGGTAATCTTCCACATGTTGGCAAAACATCACTAGATATGTAGGCCTGAAACGTTACGAAACTAGGTACCTACTCATTTCTTTATCAAGTAAGTTTCCTAAAAAAGTGCGAAGTTTTGGATAAAAATTACCTCACTTGGTTTTTTATCCAAAATTGCGCGACTTCTAGCTGGCTCGAGGAAAAATTGGGTGCAGTTCAGAAAAGCCCATATGCCGGATCGACTTGGGTACACGTACGTTTTTTGACCTCCTGAGGACAAATATGAAATTTAGTTTATTAAAAAAATGATTACAATCAAATAATAGGAACAAATTAGAACTAGTATTTACAATTACGAAAGTTGTAAGTCAAGAGGAACTCAATAAAAAAAGTCTATATTTGAGCGGTTTTTCTAGGTTATTTCAACAATATAAATACTAAATTATTGTGAATACTAATTCTGATTTGTTTCTATTATTTGATTGTAATTTTCTTTATAAATACACTATTTTTTTTTTATAAATTGCGCCAGTTTTCGTTTTCATATTTGTACTCAGAAGGTCCAAAAACGTACGTGTCTACCAAATTTCAAGTCGATCCGACATATGGGCTTTTCGGAACTTTATCCGAAAAATTTGCTCCACCCTACTTACTAGTGTTTGTATTGTTATAGATTTTAAATGGTAAATTGTTGTACCTACCTATTTACTGTGCTATTTTTGTGCAGCCACGTCTATCACATGAAGGACAAAATGGCCTCATTACCCTCATTCCACATGTCATACGCAGTAACATACTCCATAAAAGTGAAATTTGTCCAGCTATCGCAATCTAGGCCTTCCGCATCCTCTGCCCGATATTTTAAGATTAACTTATTATTCTACCAGAATTGCTTCCTAGAATTTTACCAAAGTATATAGTTTTATTTACATATATGTAGGTACATAGAGAGTGTGTATATAGTTTAATTAGATACCGGCTTGTTTAATTCCAGCATAAGTTGATGACGGTTTGCAAACAAAACTAGCCATAAGTAGAAATCAGATGAATGCTGTGATGATATAAATTTTATTTATTTCTATAAATAAGTATCATTAGAAGAGTGAAACCCTTTTACGTTCAAATGCAAATATCTTTTAAAAGCATGTGCGGTGATCGCTCACTGTAGGCTTCGGTCTTTAAGCTGCTCCGTGGCACATTTGTGTCGTGAGATGATAGATAAAATTGAAGGCAAACTGCCTACCTATAAGTTAGTTTGGTAACTGTCCGAGTTTATTTAACTATTTGCTCATTGTTATTGTAGGTATTTTAAGTAATTATCACCTAATTAATAAAAACAAGAATAGCATCTGCCTGGTTCCCAAAATCTTCTACTGCAGCATCGCACCGTGCGAAAAAGGAATTTTAAAAAATTCCTTTTTTAGTTGTATTATCTAAACGCTAGTTGCGCCCCGCGGCGTTACCTGCGAGCACGGGGAACAAATTTTACCATCCCACGGGAACCCTGCACTTTTCCGGGTTCGAAGTCAATCGTTCGTCAATCTTCCAAATCCGTTCAGCAGTTTGAGTGTGCAGGAGTTACAAACAAATTTCTCCACTATATGAATAGTGTGATTATAGGTACAAATTGTATATAAATAAATAATGCTGGACAATTCACACAGCAGCATTATCTAGTCCCAAGCTAAGCAGAGCCTGTCTATAAGACAGGCTCTGCTTAGCTTAGATAGACTAGATAACTGTTAAACATAATACATAGATAGATTTTTTTTATTATACATAGAAAAACGACCAGAACACCCTGAACAAATATTTGCAGATCGTATAAACATTTGTCCCGAGGCGGGAATCGAAGCCGCAACCTCCTGCGTCGCAGGCGGACCTTCGCCCACCGCGCCACATCGGTCGTCAAAATATAGGTGTCTGCAATCTAATGAATGAAACTGGGTCAAAAATTCTCGACGAAAATATTTGAAATAATGGTCACGTCCTTTCTGGCGGAATGGCAGTCATTTGAAATGTTTTTGTCCGTTATGGATGGCTAAAAGGGTAACGGACTCTTGTCTCCCCTGATAGATGCTGTGCGAATTGTCCAGCATTAGGTATGTATTTATTTATTGAGTACGCTAGTGCTTATTATCATTTAGATTTTTGGTCTGTTTACACAAATACTTATTATATTCTCGATTCAGTAACACCACTACTGAGAATTGCAGATCATTGATCACGGTATAGGACATTTAGATACATCATAGCGTGTTGCGTAGAATTTTGGGAAATTAATATTCCTCAAGTAGGTAAGGTATGCCGCCTCCCTAGATTTATTCTTAGATAATGACACTATGCATGTAAAATAATTTTCTCATTGAAAGTTTCTTCCTGCTAGTCAAAAATACCTTTAGACAATGAGAAACGGTGTCAGAATGTGCCAACCCTTGTGGGAAGACGGCATGTTAATATTTATAATTGTGAACATTTGCGGCAAAATTGTATCGCCGTCTCAAGTTTATCGAAGCTTTGTTTCAGAATAAAACATCAACAACCAAGGATAACTATTTTTTATTACTTTAATTACAAAAATCTGATAAAATTACGAACGTAGGTACATACGTAATATCAATAATAATAATTTAAACATTTTACCATTAATACTAACAATAAGTTTGCGTTTCCACCAGAGATATGCGAGGATGCGCTTGTTAAGAACTGATAAAATCACTTCATGTACTACCTAGCCTCGCTTAGCGCAGCTCTAGACTAGTGGAAACGGTTCAGAAGAGCGAGGGTTTTGTACATACAAAACAAGGGATGGATAATGCTAGGGATGGATGCTTCGCTTATCTGCTCACAAAGATCCTCTCACCACTCATCTGCACAGCGCGCTTCTGTGCATCTTTGCACCGCTCAGCTTGCTCGCACATCTTTGGTGGAAACGCGTCCTTAATACCTAACAATTCTGACAAGTTTGTGTGTGTGTCTTTCTATTGTAAGCAGGTATGGCAACCCTATAACATGGGAACTGAAACAAAAAAAAATTGCTCCAATGCACAGAAATCTAATAGGGAAGCTCCAATGCTAGATTATCAACGGAAAACAAAATTTGTATGTAATTACCTATAATTGTACCCAAAATAAAGGTTAGTAAATAATATTTAATTGAAAATATAATAATTAAGTAAAATTTACGTGGCATTGGGTATTTATTTAGTTTGGTCACCAACTTGATATTGTGGAGTATCACTACTACATATGTATTATAAAACAAAGTCCCCGCCGCGCCACCGCATCCGTCTGTCTGTCTGTTCGCGATAAACTCAAAAACTACTAAACGGATTTTCATACGGTCCTCAAAGTTTTGTGGTGGTGGTTTGACAATGTTGGAAGTGTCGGAAAAGTCAAGCCGCCTAGGAGCTTTCATCGCAAACGCTGCCTAATCCCTTATAGAGATATATACCCGTGCGAAACCGGGCGGGTTGCTAGTAGATGATAAAACCACCTAATCATTAAGTACCTATCAAAAGTACTGAATCATAAAGCGCGTGTGATCTCATAATTTCTGGACAGAATAAACTAGACATAGACTAAGCATCCTGGTAAATACCTATAAAATGTAGTATGTAATATATATTTTTTTATTTTAGACATCAATTAGTTGTCCAGAGCAACAACTGCATGGATAGAAGTTGTTGAACTCTATAGTCTTTTTAGGATCTAATAAAGAGCTAGTTTTCAAGTTTGAAAGTATAGCCATAACTTTTTGTATATCTTCATGTTTGGATTGAACTTGGAAGTAGGACGATAGCTCAGTATCTTCGGAGAACCTCTTTAATATACCCATTAGTTCATCCAGTTGGTTCTGCAGTCGAATACATTCCGCTTGAAAAGTTTTTACTTGGGCGTTTCTTTCATCATCGCGTTTTTTCAACAAACTACGCTGCTGTTGATATAAAGCTACATATTCACAAATAGTATCAGTTTCGTTTTGCAGCTGCATTATAATATGCTCAAGTCGATGCTTCTCGTCAGACAAGTCTGCAACTTCTTCCATTATTTTAAGAAACCGTTCTTGTAGTTTAAGCATTGCTTCGCCTTTGGGAATAAGCTCCTTGCCACCATTACAACGTTCAATCGCACCATGGACTTTCAGGAATTCCGTTTCACAGTGATTGTGTTCATCGTTACATACCTCTTGCTCTCCCTCAGTTTCATTGTTGTTCATCATTGTTAAGTTTGATGACTGCTTCAACACTTTGTAAGTGTTTTCAAGTTCTCTTAAGGTTGCTTGCAGTCTGATCATTTCTTCATCTTTTGCTTTTAAAGTAGTTTGTAAATTATGAGATCTCTCATCAACTTCTGCAAGCTTGATTGTAAGTTCTCTGTTTAAAAACTTTTCAGCTGCAATTTTTTCTGTTAAATCCAATTTGTCTTTGGTCTGAAAACACAACACATCATGTGAGAACACAGCAATAGTCAGTAAGAGAAGAAGCGAGCCTGTTTTAATAAATTTCAGTTAGAACAAGACGTTTTCGAAGGGAGCTAAGTTGCAATGCATGAATTCTCAGGCTGTGGCAAACAATTATTGAAATTTCTAATTTAGGTACGAAAGCGTTCGAAAACACTTACGGCCGAATACTCAAACGCAACTCAGATATAAGCACGTCTTATGTCGCAATATTTTGACAGTTTTCAATGAAAATCTGTCAAAAAATCGTCACTTGAGTCGTGCTTAAATCTGAGATTCGTTTGAGTATTCGGGGGTAAGTCTTGCTTTTGTTTAAGATTTTTAAGGTTGTCGCAAATCAGGGCCACACAAAATTTACATTCAAATATATTCTTTAACTCGTTACATTTACATAGATGCACCTACTATTGACAGACAGCTCGCGGGCCACTCGTTTGAAGTTTGTAGAAACCATTTTGACACTATAAAATATATCGAAAGATAACAACTTTAAGTCCAAAATTGTATTAATGTACGTAGACCATGTTCTAATAGAGAAATTAGCTCTCGTATATATTAAAGGGGGGTACTAACCGGGCGTTCTGGGGCGTAATGTAACGTGTTTAAGGGCGGCCAACCCGTCTTACTTTTCATACAAACGCTAGTACGTGATTATGGCGCTATAACAGATCTTTCTTTGAAACTTTTAACTAATAGGTAATCTTGTGCACTATATCTAGATTTCTATCGTAACAAAAAATCGAAATTTGGAGAAACAAATTCAGTATAAGCCACCAAAATCTGCGTTTTAGCACAAATTTTACGTGAACTTTGAGCGTCTATAATGTACTCATAAATTGTAAAAGTAAAGAAAATATTAAGATAGAAACCTTGCAAATATAATGGAGATTCTAAACGACAAAGTTTTATTTGACAAACTTGTAAGGTTTACTGAAAAACACGTATTTCCTGGAACAAGTTTTATGAAATTTTCGCACACTATTCGGTTACTTTCGCACTATTCGCGAAAGTAACCGAATGCCAACCGAGCGCTCAGGCGCTTTCTCTCTCTTTTCGCTTTGCCTCTTTTTCTAACATTGCGCTGGATGAAACAACAAGCTTTTCAATCACGCTCGCGTTGACGATTGTAGGACCGGGAAGGGCCCCCTTAACAGAGATACTATGTTAAGGTGAAGTAAGTCCCAAAACCCACGTTTTGACTGTAAGGAAAATCAATCGGCAAAAAATAAATACCTCATCATTTTTTTTTGGGTTCCTTAATAAATACTTTAGACGATTTTGGTTTTACTTCTGATGATGAAAAATAGACTTTCTGATCAGGATGCCTACCTACTTTATATAACTTACCAACTTTGTAACAGTTTCTTCTAATCCAAGCAAATCATTCTTTAACTTCTTATTCTGTTCTGTAGCTCTTTGTGCAGCCACTTTATCACTGGTGATGTCAGCATTAAGCTTGAGTAAACTAACTTCACTATTCTGCTTCATCTCAAACTCTTTAGCTTGAGTTAATTCCTCTAATTTGGCAGTGGACTCATTGTATAACCTTTGGATCTCCACATAATTTTCACTGGTTTTTTTTAGGTTGACCTGAAACCATAGAAAATACTCTGAGAATCAAAGATGGACCTTTATTGCACTATTGACTTTATTCTGGTCACAGTTTGTACGTATTGTTTTACTTATGTGTATATCTCTGCAGCCAAACCTTTATAGCATTGCATCATAGATATCACCAAGTTAAAATGTGAATAATGAAAAGAACCTACAAGTTCAGTTCAAAGGCAAAATATTGTAATTGCTTTTAAATTTACATAAGTTTCTAACATACCTTACATTCCTCATATTTATTTAGTAATTCCTTATGCTCATTTATATTGCAGATACTTTCTGTTTTATTGAGTATCCTTTCTTCAAGAACTGCTCTGTTATAATTTTGTAATCTTATCTCCATTTCACTTATCTGCTCAATTAAACCATTTTCTCTATTCGATAGATTTTGTAAATCTCTGTGTAGATCTTCATTTTTGCGAGTAACCATCTTTAGTTGCTCATTTAGTTCCTTTACATAGTGTTCAAAATGTGAATTTGTTTGCTGATATTCCTTCAACTGTGATTTCAATTGTTGTTCCAAAGTGGTGACTTTATGAGCCAACAACTCATTCTCATGCCTCAAAGATTCCTGGGTTTGCTTGTCGTTGGGATCATGTACCCCACTGGTAAGTTGTTGCAGTTGAAGCTGGGTTGAATCTAAAATACTTTGCAAATTAAACAGTTGACTGTGTAGTGAATCATTTTCTATTTCCTTGGCAGCTAAAATAGTCTTCGTGAATTCAAACTCCTCATGTAAATTGTTTTTTTCATTTATACATTGAGCTTTTGCATGAGATAGCTCTTTTATCAAAGCATCTTTGCTATCCAGTTTCTCTATAGCATTGCTATAATTTAAATTAATATTCTTTAGCTCATTTTCCAATGTAATCACTTTTTGGCATAGCTTTTCATATTTATCTGAAGCTTCAAGAAGCTTAGTTTCTTGTTCTCCATTCTTTGCTTCCAAATGAAATATGTGCTGTTCAAGTTTTATTTTACTTGCAATAAGGATTTCTGTAGCATCAACTCCAGATTTGTTTGTTAATATGAACTCATCCTGTTTAAATTCAGAAGAATTGATGTTTGAATTGCCTAATTCGGCATTAACAATAACAGCTACAGAGTCATTTTCAGGACTAATGATGTCATTTTCTGGAGTAATTAGTTCATTTTCATAAAATTTGTGAGCTTCATTGATTACAGTTTTCTGTGTGATATCATGATTCTTTCTATCTTGATGATCTTTCAACTGAAATAATTATAATATATAATTAGTTAGGCAAGGTAATATGACACTAGTTTTTTGGCAATAACACCAGTGGTAGAACATTGCAACTGCTCCCAAGGTTTTCTTGACCCAATGAGCCTCGATTTTTTATACTTAATACAAAGGTAGGTATGTAGACCACATCATGGATGGAGGCGGCTCAGGACCCCTATTTGTGGCGTTGTATGGGGGAGGCCTATGTCCAGCAGTGGACCTGTATGGGCTGATTAAGATGATGAACACCACATCCAATCTTGTGGTTATCCAAAATAGTGGGGCAATGCAAATGCACAACCTAACATTGCAGCCGTCAGAAGAGCATTTCTTCCAAACAAGGCCATTAGGTACATAGCTTACAAGGTCTCATCTCATAGCTTACACTATTACCTTTTTTCTCGCAAGCGCAAGTTTCGCTGCTCGTGCATCCATTTATAAATTCTTATAGTTACTTGTGCGAGCAAGATTTACTTTCGAACATGCAGCAGAATCAGCCAGTTGTTCTTAGCACTTCCCAGCGGTACCAGAACCACAATGGAACACGGATAAATTTTGTTTCGAAATTAATTTTGTAATACAAACTACTAATAGTAGGTTATTCTCTTTGCCTGGTTACTGAATTGATAAATTCACAGCTTGTAAAAGTTATGTCCAAAGCAATCAAAATACCTATTCACGAATTCATGTAAGTAGATATCGTATTCTCTTTGGAATTCATCTCAAAATTCGTGCGTGGACTGAGCATAGAGTAATAGAGTAAGCAAATATCCTCAATCTACGCAAAATTCAAAGCGATCGTCATTCCACTCAACACGCAACACACACAACAAATTTTGTATTATTTGCATTGAATGAAACACATCATCAATGATCCCTGACCTATCTGTCAGTGCCACATAGACCTGTGTCGATCGTGATCGATCGTATCACAAAGACTCGATCGCGACCCGTGAGTGATCGATCGAATCTCTAGTTTTAAAAGGATTCTATCGTTCAGTCGATCATTCTGGCGTTGATGCTTGTAAAACAAAAGTGAACCTTATGATGTGAAAGTTAAGGTAATTTTTTCCCCGACAAATACGAATGATCGACCTATTGATTGCATGAATGACAGACTGCATGACAGTCAAAAAACTGACCCCTATGTTGTGACTATTATGGTAGTTTTTCTCGAAAAAAAACCGTGACCCGCGACTTTCAAAACAATCGGGTCTTTCGTTCGATTGATTGAATTTTGAATCATGCTTAATTTGCTTGTAAAAGAAATATGAACCTTACGACGTAACGGTAAGGTAGTTGTTTCCCGACAAATACGAACGATCGAGTCTTTGAGTGAGTCAATCAATTCATTCTTGCAATGCAAAACAAACTGAACCTTATGGCGTGACTGGTAAGATAGTTTTTCCCGACAAATACGAACGATCGATCGAACGATAGACTGCACGAACCGGCGGCGCTGCATGGCAGTGGCAAGTCATGGGTCTTCGCGACCCGCGACCCGCGAAATGATCGAGTCTTTTTGATTCGATCTTTCTGCAAGTTCGATCGTGATCGAACAGGTCTTGAAAAATGATCGATCGACACAGGTCTACTGCCACATCTTTCCAACCATCCATATACCAACCGTGGATTTTCCAACCCTCTGATGAAGTATTAGACTTAGAGGATGCCGCCAGATACAGTTCTACGCATGTCCGTTTTTTGTTAGTGTGCTGTTGCAGATTTGTAATGCATTCGTCCCATATTTCCTCCGCTGTCTGTCTCTCTGTCGATCTATCGAGCTTTATTGTATCTCATGATTCGTAAAAGGTAGACACCTGCATTTTTTGTGTGTATTCCATTTACCGATATAATAAAAATTTTATCAAAATAAATATTGAAATTAAAGGGAGCTCCACAAAAACAAGTTTTATGACCATTTTTTGTTCCACTCACGCGATGCAAAAATCTTAAAAAGGGGTTAGGGTTCGCTCCGCTTTCCGTTGCCTTAGTTTCTTTGTCATTTTGGGCAACTGCCGCTGAAATTTCTTGCTAATCCTTAATTACCAACTTCTGCGAGAATAAAAAAATATTAAAAGTGATTACTTATAGTTTATGTATCTATGTATTTTGCAAGCCGAATTAATCCACCTTGTCTGCTCCTATTTTTTCGGCCAGTTATAACCTGGGTCTCTCTATGACAAGAGTGAATAGGTGTCTTCCGGTGGGTACACAGGTACGTATGTACATACTCGATAAACTTGCTCGATCCCGAGCAAGTACGAACGTGTGGACCATGCAAGACTCAAGGCAAATCCTTGAAGCCAACCAAAATGTTCGATTCGAACAAGATTCAAACGTAAATAATTCTAGCACGATGTTCGAAGCAAAAATGTTTGTACTCGTATGTAGCCACGACGTCGAGTATGTTAGTCGTGATTGATATTTTTGTGAATAAGGTGTTAGTGCACAGCTATAATGTCGGACTTTCGTTCATTTTCTAGAGATTTTGTGGAAAAAATTATGAAATAATTAATATATAAATTTATTTAAACAATAATTTTAATATATCATAAATTTCTAATTCAGCAAATAATACAGCGTAATGCGTCGCAGTAGACCAAAGTAATGATGGCGCGATGAACACCTTCGATAGAATGTGGGCCCAACTGGCTCAGAGTCGGTAATTCATGGAGGGATTTGCCCAACAATGGGACGTTACAGGTTAATTGTAATAAAATTAATTGGTTAAATTTTGTCCCCGACAGTAAATGTAGCAGGCGATGCCCACCAAACACAACAACGAATCGTCCGATGCTCAAAGAGTTTCAATGCACACTAAACATGTTCTTCGAGAAAGCTTTTATATGTAGACGCAGGGTCGAGCATGTTTATAAATAGCCCTGCTTGGATGAAATATGCTCGTTGAGCATGTACTTACGTACCTGTGTACCCACCATTCTTGACCTTCCATCAGGCGAGATTGTGGTCAAAGGTCTATCAACGTGATATGACTTAGCTCACAGCGCGCCATACAAACGAACAAGAATGTTTGCGTAAAGGTAGGATTAGGTTAGTATCAAAGAGGTTGTTATTATAAAGCCCTAGATGACACTATAAACTGGTAGTCACGGGTGTGAAACATCCTTCATTCAGGGAGTCTAATGGATAAGCTATGAGGACTTTTTTTGTGTCAATTTATAATTTTGATTGATGTATACATAGATATTATATATTGTTAATTTTAAGGATATTGTATAATGTTTGTAAAATTAATTTATACTGAGCGCATGTAATGACAAATCCGGGAATTTTACTATACCTTTTGTCCTTCTTGAAGGAATGTACACAGCGGAACACGACATATTTTCACTATTTCAACAAAGTTTTAGGTAAAACGCTGTAATTTCTTAGAATTTCAATAAAGTTCATGAGTCTTACCACAACTTTGAACTAACTAGTCAGTTCCATGCTGACACGATTGACACTGACAGTGCAGTATAGCTATACGTACACCAGCTATCTCTTTTACTCATAGCTTGACTCCGAGGGATAGACAAAGATACATGACAACTATGGTGATACATAGATATGACCGGAAATGACTTATGCTACCTCTTTCTACTTATTTCTCTATGGTTCTACGCATGTCCGTTTTTTGTTAGTGTGCTGTTGCAGATTTGTAATAGTGTGCGTGACTAGGGATGTGACTTCGCTGTCAAGCCCAACTGGTTTCGGCCCAAACTAGTCAGAATCAGGAAAATAAATATTTATGCCGATTTCACAAACACAAACTGACCCATAAACTACAGGTATAAAATGACTGGCAGTACACTCTAATCTAAACAGACTCGTTTTTACGGCCGTACTACAATACATCATGCAAATCTACGGGCCAGCATATTGGCTCTGACTGATAATGCTCTGCGTTCCCTTTCCACATCTACATCATCCATGAGGATCTCGGAGACCAAGAGGCTGAACTTCGACACTCTTTTGAGTTACTACTACACTACCTGCCAGTGAGATGAGTGGAAAGGTTATATGTTTTCGAACCGGTCTTAAAAACCAGCTCGCTTTTACTAGCGTTTTAACTAGGCCCATGAACCTCCGCATACGGCTCACAAATGCTCAACAGCTTCCTGCGAGCACTGATCGATGGGCTCAGCAGTACCATGTCATCGGCGTAGTTTATGCTATTTACTAAGACACCATCAATAGAACAGCCAATCCCAGTACTGCTAAACCCCTTGATCAGACGGTCCATGTACAGGTTGGGCCGGGATGAAATTAACCCGCCTGCCGTATCCCACAAACCAACCTGGACATGTCCGAGAGTGACCCTGATCATCTCGCACAATTACGTAGGTTACCTTACCAGTGCTTAAAGAGCAGCACCAACTCAGGGGGCAACCCTTTATCACCCGTCAGCTTCTACCACAACTTGTCATACGTCACAAGATCAAACGCTTTAGATAAATCTAAGAAGCAGGCGTAGACAGGTGTGCTTCTGCTCGTCTAGTACTGGACGGTGTGCTCAGTAATGCTGATTCAGTGGACAACCCAGATCTAAAACTGAACTGACGTCGTGCCCGGTCCAGCACCTTCGCTATCACCGTTGCTAACGACATATACGCTTTTATCATAATTTTTAAGGTATGTACCTAAAACCTTGAGCTTGTTTGTTGTGTAATTCTAAAATAATTTTCTGGTCTTACTAGGTTTCTTTTAAGGTCATCACTGTTCCGTTGATTTTTTTCCTGTTCTCTTTTTGTTATATTAAAACACACGCTATGTAGAGTTTTTGTTAAGGTTTCACTGTAATCCTAATAGACACAACTGGCAGATGGATAGTTGTGTACGTACTTGTAAAGTGTTAGTATTCTTGTATATATTTTACAATATTTTTATTACTTATATTCTTTACAGATTTTCTGGTTCTGTTACTGGTTCTGGTGGTGACGATACATTCTGTAGTATTTTTTCTCTATCATACTAAATCTCTTCTTTGTTCTCTGACGTTCGAAATAATCTTTATGTCCTTCACATTAATGCTCAGAGTATCCCTCAACACTAAACTGACTTACTTGCTTCTTTTGATCATAACTGAGAAAACTCCTGTATGTAGAGTACCCAACGGCTAATGCGCGGAATTATGTCTTATTTACTCAAAGCGTAGCGAACAGCATTGCAGTCTGTAGTTATTTTAAATGAAGTACCCAACAAATAATGACGAAATTTCTGTAAACCTGATACAATAGCTAATAGCTCCAATTCAAAAGAGTGGTACTTCTTTTCGTCATTGTTTTTCTGGCGGCTGTACAAGTATACAGGTTTTTCTCCATTGCTTGTTGTCTGAGCTAAAATACATCCTATTCCGTCTCGACTAGCATCGGTGTATAGATTGATAGGCAGCTTAGGGTCAAAAACTTTTAGTATCGCGTTGTCAATCAAAGAGTTTTTCAGATTACTTACAGATTCCTCTTGTTGAGGGCCCCATTGCCAGATTGCTCCTTTTTTTAGTAAAGTTGTTAGTGGTTTGCATAATGTAGCACAATTTTGAATAAACTTCCTAAAATAATTTATTAGTCCTAAAAATTGCCTTAGTTTAGGAACAGGATATTTTGAGATTGCATCAAGTTTACGAATACTAGGACGTACTCCTTCCTCAGAAACTTCGTAGCTCAGAAAAGTTATTTTATCTTTAAAAAATACACATTTTTCCAAAATGACCGTTAGTCCATTTTTTTCAAGAATATCTAACACTTTTTCTAAGCAAAGTATGTTTTCATCAATGGTTTTGGTTGCAATTAGTAAATCGTCCATATAACAAACTACCCTACCAAAACGAAGATTTCCTAAAATTGTGTTCATTAACCTTTGAAACACAGCGGGTCCATTGCATACCCCTAGCGGTATACGTAACCATTCGTAGTGACCGTCATTTGTGCAAAATGCACTTTTATGAACGTCTGCACTCTTTATACTTATTTGGTGGTACCCACTTTTTAAATCAAGCGAAGTATAGAATTTACATCCCTGTAATCTGTCAATTAGGTCTTCAATCATAGGCATTGGGTATTTTTCTTTAACTGTTATCTTATTAAGCTGCCTATAGTCTACACATATCCTTTTGGCTCCCGATGATTTACTGACTAAAAGAGCTGGACTCGCAGAGGAAGAGCTCGAGGTATCCGTTCTCGACTTCCTTTTGCGGCGTGGCATATTGTGGGTGTGGCACGGTAAGCACTTCTGATAAAAGAAAACAGAGGGTTAGGCAACGAGTCGTGTAATCTCACTAACACGTGGTACATTAAATTATAACAGTATAAAGGTATCTACTTATGTATACTTTACTATAAAATATATAGCTTGAATGCACGGTACTAGGTTTTCGTGAGCTGTTCACAGTTCGGCAGTCAGGAGCAAAGTGAAGTGTTCTCGTGGCTTGCTCAAGTCAATGGCTCGGGTTGCATCGGATCGGCTCGGCTCGGTCGCAGGTTCGAGTCGCGATGCGAGGCTCGGTCGGCTCGGTCGGACGGACGGTCGGAGGGTCGTCGGTGCACGCCTCGAGAGTTTGAATTTGGCGTGCTTCGTTCACGTTACACACGGAAGTAGCGGGAAAAGAAACGAGAGCGACAACAATTGCCTTATTTTTAGCTTCTTTACTTGCTTAGGTAGTGTACGTTTGTTATGTTTATTCTTTTAATCACTTGGCTGGCACTGTTTGTTAATGTTTACAGATCGTTCGTGCAGTTTTTTGTAATCACTGTTTTGTAGCTTTTTTCGATATGTTTCGCCGAGATAACGTTTTCACTAGTTTTTGGTAAGATTTTACACTTTTTTTCTTGTTTTTTCACTGTTTTAGACCCGAAATTCTATTTTAAGTTAATACTATTTGTGGAGCTGTATACCAGAGAGTGGAGAGACAGAAGAATATTACATGAAATGAGAATTAAGAAGAGTGTTTTATTATGAACTGGAGGAGGCCTGTACTCGAAAGGGGTCCTAGCTACTTAAAAAAAAACTATTTATTATTAACTATATAAAATAAAATTGTATGTAATATATTCAAATTTAATTTAATATCTAGGTACCTATTATGCATGCAATTTTAAATATCTTTAACACAATCTAAATATTTGATAATTATTCAATTTAATTTATTATTATTATATGTCGCTTCTAAGCGATAAGGCCGCCCATTGTACTTGTTTATGTTAATGTCTATGTGTTTTATTTGTCTTTGTGGTGTACAATAAAGAGTTTTGTATTGTATTGTATTGTCACTCAATTTCAATTCAGTTTAATTTAATATTTTATTATTATAAGCACAAGAATTATTTTTAAGCATGAAATATTGTTAAAGCTACGGAATAAAGGTTTTTTTTTTTATTTTGTTTTTATGTCTACCTAGGCCAAATGGTCCAACTAGGTAAATCCAACTTCGATAAAGAGGTCAGCCGACGAATCCAACTCGGATGGGCAGCGTTCGGGAAACTTCGCAATATCTTCTCGTCACAGATACCGCAGAGCCTCAAGACGAAAGTCTTTATTTAACCAATGTGTGCTACCAGTGATGACTTACGGATCCGAGACGTGGTCGCTCACTATAGGCCTTGTGCATAGGCCCAAAGTCACCCAGCGAGCTATGGAGAGAGCTATGCTCGGAGTTTCTCTACGCGATAGGGTCCGGAATACGGAAATTCGTAGAAGAACCAAAGTTACCGACATAGCTCTCAGAATCAGCAGCTGAAATGGCGATGGGCAGGCCATATAGCTCGTAGAACCGATAACCGCTGGGGAGTAAAGGTTCTCGAGTGGCGACCGCGATGCAATGCGAAACGGAGTGTGGGAAGACCTCCCACTCGATGGACCGACGACATCGTGGCGGTCGCAGGGAGTCGTTGGATGGAGGCGGCTCAGGACCGCTATTCGTGGCGTCGTTTGGGGGAGGCCTATGTTCAGCAGTGGACGTGTACGGGCTGATGATGATGTGAATGGATGGCATGGGTACCAATCGATAGCTCCGGAAATTCTGAATTAAACTGCATATTGAATTTTTCCTGGGTTCCAGGAAAAAATAAATATTAAATACGCCACACAGAGGGAGATGGGCCTATAGTTCTTTAGAAGGGCTTTGTCACCCTTCTTATGGAACAGTACCACCACACTTCTGTTCCACGCCTCTGGCGTTTGTCCCTCGAGAATGACGGAGTTGAATAGACTCTGAAGGACTTTAAGTACTGGTGATCCACCCGCTTTCAGAAGCTCTGTCGTTATTCCGTCATCCCCGGGTGCCTTGTTGTTTTTAAGCTGTTTGAGAGCCGTCCTTATCTCGTAGAGGCTGACGTCCGGGATATCTTCGGTATAGTGTCGGGTTAAACGGGCTCTTGCATCGCCTGCCGTGCTATTTGCAGGGGATTGCGATAAGGTGTAGAGCTGCCCATAAAACTTTTCAAGCTCTCTCAAGATCTCAGGCTTGGAGGAAATGATGCTGCCGCTATCGGTCTTCAGCTTCGTCAACTGGCTCTGCCCAAGCGACAGATCTCTTGCGAACACTTTGGAGCCCTTGTTCCGCTCTATTGCGCTCATATGATAATACAATTGGTATTGTATGAGCGCAAATCGTGTCGCATAGACTTCGAGATCTGTTTGTTGAGCGCACCGTATGTCGACATGTCTGCCAAAGACTGCAGCCTCATTTCACTCCTCTCTGCCATTAACTGCAGACCCGAGAGTCTCTGTGTTTTATTTCTGCGGGGGGTCCTAAAGAAGTCCGACCCGACCGCACGGACAGTTTTCACCAGCCCGTTATTTAGTTCGTCCACTGTTACGCACATGATAACTCATAATTCTTGCCATGATAACTCCATTCACTGATAACTCATAATTCTTGCCATGGTTCTTTTATCAATTCTTAGAACGTCCCAAGCAGCAGGAAAGCAGAAGTTCCTTGGATATAGGAATTGAATTCTATGATTGCAATTACATTACAAAGCAGTTTATCAATTCCCAGAATGTCCCAAAGTACCACGAGCGCAGAATTTCTTGGATATCTTTGGTTAAATATTGTACTTACTACTTTTAGCTTTTTAAAGTGTGGGAACTTCATATTGGGAAACTTTTTTGCTTGTTTATGACTTGACTTGATTTTTTGTTATTGGCAATATGTGTCTGCCAAAAATGATTTTTTTCCAATCATGTCTGTCTGTATCTGGGCCGCGCATAACTCCGAAACTACTGAATGAATTGAAATGAAACTTGGCAGGATCGGAGTTCATACTACGAGGAACATAGGATAGGTACTTTTTATCCCGGATTTCAATAGGGTTCCCTTGGGAGAGGGGTTGGAAGTGAAATTACTCGGCCTCGCATAGCGCCGAAACTACTGAATGAATTCAAATAAGGCACAAATCGATTTCTTACTAGGTACCTACGTTATAGGACATAGGATAGGTACTTTTTATAGGTAGGTAAGAAATTCAGTGTGGTTCCATTGGGAGAGCGAATGGAAGTGAAATTTCTCGGCCTCGCATAGCGCTAAAACTACTGAATGGATTCGAATGAAACTTAGCATAATTTGAGTTCATACTACGAGGAAGGACATAAAATACGAGTCCATACCCCAAAGCCAACAAAATGATTACAAAATTGTTATTAGCGCCGATAAACAACCTACCTACTTATTGGACAGCATCCGGTCGGTACAAAGCTCTCGATACCTACTAATGAATTCCGTCGCCCTGGTAGATCAGCACTGAGACAGGCTGGACATTGTGCTGCGTACCCGGGATGACCGCTTGCAACGCATTAGCGAAACACACCAGGCATTTGATGCTCTTCAGTAGGTACTCGCTTACATACCTACTGTCGTGACGTCGAGACGGATACCACTTTGATCTTCGACGTGAATCCGACAACTGACGAGACTGTCGACACTAAAAAAGTTTGCGCAATGCAATTCTACGCCTAAATACATTTTACTAATAAGAGAAGGTCGCATTGCTCACCTGCAAAGGTTTCGAGGTTTGTTGAACTGTTTGTGTGTAACAATTTTCTGGTGGACGCTTATGCCAAAATTAAAACGGAGCATTTGGTATACCTACATCAGAAGTAATCAGAACAGAACAAATGAGAGAAGACTGCGCGCTGGGAATTATGTAGATCTGCGAGACACCATGAATCTAGATAGAAATTGTCAAGATTTAGGACGACTGGTGATTATTCCTTCCAGTTTTAGAACTGAACAATAGATGTGTAGTGCCTATTCTCCAGTAGGTAGGTACTATCAAAAGCGTTGAAGCGCTTAATATACCTACCTAGGTAAATGTGGTGCTGTGTGACGTCCAATCAATAAAATCTATGAAGTAGTATATGTAAATCTATACCACACTATGTATATTAATAAAAATAAGTAATGACGTTATTTGTGAGTGTTAAAGGCTATATATACAACCAAAAATGTTTACCTACCGCCCAACGAAGTGGGCAGGGGTCAGCTAGTGTAATTAATTATAAGAAGAAAACGCAGCGGCGCTAGTTTGAGGCATACAACCGCCATAGCTTCGGTGATCGGTAGGTACTCAACGTAGAATGTACGTTGTCCCCAATAATTAATAAATCAGCTGCATTATAGCTGCAATAGTAATGCCACAGAAAACATAATACTATCATGTGGTAATAAATTCCACCTTCAACTGTCTACCTATTACAGTTCATGAGATACCTACAGCCCGTCGGACGACAGACGGACAGACAGTAGACACATCGCCCGCGGAGGCTTAGTATCTAATGTGTTCCCGATTTTAACTTTTTGGAAAGGAAACCTAAAAACATTAATGGTCGATTCCGAGCGCAATAGAGAATTACCAATGCATAAGAATAAACGACAAGTAGCGACTATTCCGTGCAAGTGACTCTGGATTTTAAAGGGCCGCGTGTAAGCGATAGCATGACCAACATTTTACTGACCGGGGAGATTCTGGATGCTTATAGTCAGAGCCTAAAAGAGAATAAAACCACTCGGACCTTCGCCCGCTGGTCACAGAGGTCGTCAAAACCATTTATTTCGATGATTTCCTCCAAGAATCCGGCCGGGTTGTATTCGACTGTAAAATAGTAGATTGTTTTACAAGGGACTAAACCATCCCCATTCCATCCCATTATATACGAGGATGACAAGACAGAGTTATAATGGGTATCTTTTTTTTAAAATCTCTATTTAACCAGCAACGAAACAGTTCGCATTCTACCGTGAAGGGAAGAATCAAGCTTCATAAAACATCACCAAGACGGTTCTATTTTCAAAAAAAAAGATTGACGGAGCACCAACAAGTCGAGTTTTTATGTAAGAGAACGAATGCTTTGTACGGGCTGATGATTTTAGACAAAAATTAAAAAGAAAAAATACTTTTTAGCCCGAGGTATTAAATTCGAGTTTTAGGCCCGCTAAGCTACACTATTAGCATACACTTTTTGAGCAAGAGAAGTGAAAAAACTATTTTCTGCTAAACGTTTAGTTTATTTATACCTATACCCTGGTAATTGGTATAAAGCTTCTACCTAACAAACTTCTATTAAAAATTTCAGCCTTATTGGTTTAGTAGTTTTGGCTCGAAGAAGTCAATTTACATAGGTAAGGAGTACGTAACGTCATGCCAAAGGACAAAGTAATGTTTTGTGTTTGTGATTACCCTGCTGCCCTTGTTCCCTGTCAATCACCTACTTAAGTAGGTGATTGACAGGGAAAGGAAATACATGAGAAATGCTGATAATGAAATAGAACTATTCAAACTTCAGTGTTTGTTATTGCTAATATAATCAACCCATGTACCTACATTGTACATAGGCACGTACAGGTAGGTAAGTGGTACCTACACGTATTTTATTGGGAGGAATAGAAATAAAAAGATTATTTAAAATACATTATCAGTTCTATAATATGATTTGTCACATAGTTCCATAAAATACATTTCATCACTCAAGAACTGCAAAAAATACTTCGTAATAAATAGTTTATCACATACTACAGAGTCAACTTAAAAAGAACAAATTTTAAGGTATAAATTATAAAAGCTAAATAGGTAGTATAATAACAGGCATCACTAGGTATCCTAACTGTTGACAATAATGTTTCTAATAAAACCTTATTACTAATAAGTTATTTATTAGTAATAATTATGTATAATTATCTAAATTTTAGACTTAAGCACCTACCTATTTACGACAAATTATTTTTAAAATCTACAAATAATAAAAAAAAAACATAAAACCGTTAACGAGATCTATAAAATATTGAATACAAGTCTAAAATAATTCCATATTCAAACGAATTACGTGATAATATTGTATAATATAAAAAGCGATTTTAAAAAAGCATTGGAAATATCAGAGATTTTCGGCCTCTCTTAAAATTGATTTTACTATTTCTGTAGGTAAATAATATAAATACATGAAAAAATTAATATGTGATGTAGATGCGTAGGAGTTGCAGTCTGATAAAGTCCTCCAACATAATTGTAATGATCGAGCATTTTAACCAAACTCTTGCATGCTGCCAGAATCTAAATTGTTAAAGTGGATGGTCCAAAATGTTTCTGTTCAACTTTGAAGAACTAATGTCAGTTAGTTATATGGCAGACAAACAAGCTCTAAATTTGTATAATGGAATTCAATGGTGTCTCTTAATCGCTGCTTTCGTTAGAGGCTACTAGAATATCCAATTTTATTTTTGGGTTATCAGCATTCATTAATAAGAGTTTCAACAAAGTGAGGTAGGTAGACCTATCAAATAATCTGCATTAAAGCAGATTTTGTTCATGGTTTTCACAGTTTTCTTACGTATTATAACTTTTTTTTAATTATTTGGAAAAATCCCAGGCAATATATTAATTAAGAAACTCTTCTTCATTCATCATAGAATTCTGTGAGTATTTTGTAATTTTTGATAAAAATTTCAGCCCTTATGTATTTATTTTTCGTTGCAAGCTCTGTCTAATCCAAAAAGTTTATTATATGAGAGCAAATTTCCTCAAAAATTATGCTTCAGTTCCGACATGAAATGTACGAGTTTAGTCATTGGTCCCTCAAAGATTTTACAAGAAACATTTTGTACTTTGATAATGTATATTTATACTGGAGTTTTGATCAATAATTTCAGCCGACATTTATGTATGTTATGCTCTTTTAAAATAAGAACAGATGAATTGAAAAATCCAGTATATTTTTATAATTTACCTTCGCTGATATATTTTGCCTGCACATTGAGAAAATATTATTATTCAAACAATGCAATATCGAACATCCTTTGCATGCCATTGCAAGATGAAAATCGACAAGCAGATAATTCTACTAGTAAAATTATTTACACAAGTAAAACATGATCAGCGCTATCTGTCTGAAGTTGAAATAACGTATTTTCAACCTTTCATAAAAACGCTTGATTTCTTTATTTCAATGTGTTTGTTGATAAGTAAAGACTATGCTTTTCAGAGTTTTAGAACTATCAGTTAGGCGTGATCGCCGGATGCGTTGTACGACCTTATATTGTTTCGTTCGATTATCGTGGGCGAGGGTGAAGAAATAACAATACCTATGAACATTTGAATATGTTACACCGCAACTTAGAGGACATAACTGGACAAGGTTTTTTTGTGCGGTTTTTCTTTCTCTTGCTGTTACCTGTCGACTATTTGATCTATTGTTGTTATTTATCAAATAGCGAGCGAGTACGTACGAATACTACGGTACATCGCTATATTGAATGCAAAAGTTTTGGAGATAAGGCTAGTATAAGCACATAATCTTTCTCTATCAAATTGCCAATATAACTTAGCTGCCTGCTAAGTCAAGATTAAAGCGTCTTATTTTACGATAAAGGTTTACTTGACTGGCGTTTATTGTACGAAAATATCTTTCATAATCACTTGGTGTTTACGTGTCCGTACTAATATTTATTTCACCATGTCGTGGTCAATTTATTTCAAAGTATATAAATGCCGTGCCGTCGTAGTAGCCGTTCCACGTGACTTGTCTTTATTTAGTTCATATTCTCAGTCGATTGCCGTCCAGAGCTGGATCTCAACTCTCGCCTGGGACAAGAAGCCATCTCGTCCGATGATTTACGCGATTTCTTCCGGTTGCCCCTGCGACCAGCATCATTTCCAACATCGGAAACATTATTTTCATCACCAATGGAATCTTTGCTCTCAAAATCAACTTTATTGGTTAAATCAACAGTTAGGGAGCTATCGTCATTATTCGAAATGAGCTGCACATCATTTCCCGAGTCTTCTTGTGAACCAACAGCGGAACCCATTTGTATGTTATCTTCACATATTACTGATGAGGATATCGGATCGTTTGGCGCTATTTTTGGGATGTTATTATCAAAGTCTGATGCCTTCATTCCAGTTTTAATAACAGTGGAAGGTGCTATCAGATCTTCAAGATCCATTTCACCTGAATGGTCAGCTTGTTTGTCCACACTTAAAATATGATCAGAACTAGAATCTTTAGCTTTTTTAGCTGGTTTCATTTCTGATGATTGTAATGCTAAATTTTCTGGCTCGCACGCCATTTCTTCATGTGTTCTTTTATGTGCCAACGATACAGCGCTTCCACCGTCTTCAGATGTTCTATACTCTGAACTACTTTTCACTAATTTATCATAGTCTTTTTCAATATCTTTAGCTTTTTTAATTTCATTTGAACTGACAAGACTAGCACTAAGGGCTCCTGAAGCCATTTGTTCTAATAACATTTTACTTATATCTATGTCTTTCTTGTCACCTTTTAACAGCTTTTCTTGCACTGCGGCAAATTCTGGGGGAACATGAGATCGTAATGCATCATAGGGTGGTTTCTTCTTGTCACTTTTAGATAAATCTGTGGCTGTTGATTCATGGGCCTCAGATTCTCGTGATCGCTTATCCATTCTCATAAGAGACTCATAACTCATTGCTTGTTTAGAGAGAGATTCAAGTAGATATGGATCTGGGGGTAAGTGTATCTGCGGCATTTGGTTGGTTTGCTGTCTATCAGATACTTTTTGTTGGCGAGAAGAACTTGAACTACTAACAACGGTAGAAGATCGAGGAGTTGTTGTTTTAGTAGAAGCACGGCTATGTGAAGAGCCTTGAAGCGACGTCGCTCCTGAACTAGCAGCAATGTTACCTCCCAAAATACCTAATGCGTCATATGCTGAGGACACACCTGAATGCATACCAAATGGATTCAAGCCGCTCAGACCTAATTGAGGGTACAACATGTTAGGATTCGGAAAACCAAACGGAAATTGTTGATTGGTAGTTTTAGAAGTCGATGGACTTGAAGTATCTGTCTGTTTTCTCGATTTCGTCTTATCTGGCGGTATATTGGCATTGCTCAAACTGTTCATATCTAACGATGAGAAGCCAGGGAGTCCTAAGCCAGCTAAATTAGCGAACAGATTACCTCCTAACAAATTTGGCATACTACTGAAAGAATTCAGAAGTGGATTATTCTTCGGATCAAAACTTAAACTCGATAGTAACTTTGGGTCAAAGGTGTTTAATAGTTTTGGATCGAACCCTGTCAAGTTAGATAATGTAGCGGCAAGAGTTTTAGGGTCAAAAGCGCTCAAGCTGGACAAACTCGCTAACAAGTTAGGATTGAGTCCCGACAAGCTTTGGTTTAGATGAGCACTGGAACTGAGAACATTAGCAGAGGCAGTATCAAGTGTTGGCGGGCGACCTTTTTTACGTTCGGTCGTAGAACTTGAGGGTTGAGACATGTGCCTCTGGCTGCGAACATCTTGAGGTAGCTTCACGTGTTCTTTGATACCTTCCGTCCATTTAGTATCGATATCATACATAGGATTTTCTGCAATCCATTGAGCTAAATGTTTTAATTGAGGCGCTTTGTGACCTACTAAACGTTTCCCAGTGACGCGATGTACGACAGGGACGTGTTCCTCAGGTGACAGACGCGGCGGCAATCCTCTGCGGCGCGTGTCTACGGTAGCCTGCTCGGCCAACCATTTATTGACCTTAGCTTCATGCGAGTACGATTTCATTGGTGTCATTGCCGATCCTTTTTGGCCTTTTTGCTCCAAGGACTGTTGCAAAAACGAAGACAGTTCTTTTGAGGAAGTTTGCGGTGAAGGCACATTCGTTACAGTGACGGAGAATGGTTTCTGAGTCGGCGGAGTAGCGGTGGTAGGCGGCGCAGCGGGAGTCACTGTCACGTCCGGGAGTATACTCGAACTCCTACTTCGCGGTACGTCTGGCGCCGCTGTGACAGTCAGATTCTTACCTTTAGCTGCTGACAAACCAAGTACTATTTCATCAAGCTTCTTACGTTTTTTCTCTTTTCCAACGACTTGTTCAGGCGCCGGCTGCAACAAATTAAATTAGGTTAGTGTACCTTATAAATATGAAACCAGCAATTTAGAAGCCTTGGCAACAAAACCTATGCCATGGAAACTTACCACATTTTTCCGTTTCATAAGCTTCGAAAGAGTGTCATCTAATTTACTTCTGGAAGTTCCGGCGCCATTAACATCCGCATGCGGCGTGCGTCGTCCGACAGAGAAGTCTGTGGGCTCGCTGAGGTCGAGCGGCGCCGACAGGTCGACGGGCGCCGCGGAGGAGGCGGTGGGCGTGACGGCGGCTTGGCGCTGGTGTGCGGGCGGTGGGCCTCCCTCCGCCTCGGGTGCAGGCGCGGCTTGCGCCGAGTGCGCTGCCGCCGGGGAGGACAGCAGCGCATGTAGCTTGGCGCGGTCCGTCTCCACGTCGATGGCGATGTGCCGCTTCTGCGCCTGCTTGCGGTCGTCGTGCGCGGGGGGCGCGGCGGGCGCGGGCGCGGTGGCGGGCCACTCGCGGTTCTGCACGGCGTGCGCGATGTGGTGCAACCGCGTCTCCAGCGCGCGCTCTGTGAACCAACGCTCGGGCCCCGGCGCCTCCTCGACTCGCCCGAGCTTGGCAAGCGTCTCGAGCTCCGAGAGAGCGTCCGTGTCGTCGTCGTCCCGCTCGCACGTGTTTGATGTGCGCTTGCTGCGTCGGAGCGACATTCGGCTCTCAGAGGCGGCCTCCTCAGGGTTATCATCCTCGTCCGATGATTCTTTCTGGGATTCGTTCTTTCCTCCACTCCTAACGATAGGATAGTACTTTCGGGCGCAGTCGGCGAATGGAAGTTTCGGGTCGCAGAATATTTTGTTGTAGGTGTCGCCCAAACCGTGTCTGAAAAAAATTACAAGTTGTATTTGGAAACACAATAATTTAATTATTCAAATAATGGTGATGAAAACATACTTGCAAACGCCCAGTATGAGAAGTTTGTCATGTCGTGCAGGCTGCCACCAGGGCGGCGTTTCGGGCGAGCGCTCGCACAGCGCCAGGCGTGCGTCCAGCGAGGGGTGCGGCGCCACCTCTTCGCGAAGGACGCGCAACAGATCGATTCTGGAAAAAGAGAATCCTTAATAACAGATAGCACAGAAAAAACAACAAAGTTTTTTTAATATTTGGTCGTCTAGTGTCGCTGAGATTTGATAGAGGCGGAATTGTGCCAAACCGGACGTGTCATTTACAAAGAAGTTGAGATAGGATTTTACTCCAGTAAGATTTTACCTACAACAAAATGGAAATTTTAAAATATTTACCTTTCTAAAGTTGCGATAGCCCTCTCTTCTCCAATTGGTTCAGCCTTTAGGTCTGCTCTAGTGGGCAATTCTGCTTCTCCGACAGACAGTCCACACTGACGTTTACACATTGCCATAAATGCTTTCAGATAGTCAGTGAGTGCATCGTCACTTTTCGAGTCAAGTCTCGCTAGTGTTCTGAACCGGCTCCACCTCAAGCTCTTGGTGGCTGGGTCGAACTCCACACCATAAGACGCTACCGTCCGTCGGAAAGCTTCTTCATCAGCGCGAGTCCAGCGCCATTGCGATATTTCATCTCTCGCCAACTGATCCATACGCTCTCGGCGCTCCATCTTCTAGGACAAATTATATATTAGTATACAAAACAACGAGAATCCATTGGGACAAAATATATATGTATATTCTAGTCACATATGACGACCTCTGCGGCGCAGTGGGCGACGGTCCGCCTGCGAGATAGGATGTCGCGGGTTCGATATTTGTTCAGGATGTTCTAGGTGCTATCTATGTACAGTAAAAACTATCTATCTATGTATTATTTAAGGTATCAATTATACATAGGTATCAGTTATCAAGGACCCGTAACACAAGCTCGGCTTAGCTAGGGGCGAGATGATGCTATGGTATTTATTTTAAAAATACACAAAGTTTGTAAACAATCAAGGACACAAAAATCTAAAATTCTTCATTTGGCGTCGTCGGGTTTGAGAAATTATTGTCAGCTTTATAGTAGATATTGTAAGAAACATCTGAAATCGAAAGTTGTAAATTCTTTGAAAAAAATCGTCAACTTGTATTTAAGGAAACTATAGGGTTGTTAACAAAATATTGTATCTGAATTATTGTTTAAGTTTGCAATTACAAATTAGCCCGTAACATCCTACTCTAGCAGGTAACTATACCTGAACTATTAAAGGAAATACTCAAAAAAGATTAAAAAAGAAATCAACAACATAATATGAACCCACCTTAGCCTTTTGCTGCATTTTGAGTTCCTCTCGCTTATAATTTCTTTGATAAGCAGTGATCAACCGCCGAAGCCTTGTGTTCAAGTCTTGCATAGAAGGCCACAAGTGTCCTCCGCTACTGCTTTGAGTGCTCTCGTCGTCGGGACGCGGGGAGGCGGCGGGCGACGTGGCACCTGCGCCGCTGGAAACGTCGTCTGTACAATCTTCATCACCAACGTTACTTCCGCGAACCTTTCTTTCCTCACTCCTAAAATTAAAACATTTTGATAAGATAAAGAAATACTTCTTCTCAATTTAAGGAATAAGATCATTTTAAAACAATTTCAAATTCTAAAGAAAACTACAAGCGTTTGACTTATCCCTGGTCGTCTTGGTCAGCCATCCCATCAATTTATGAAAGGGAACACAGAGTGCACCTGTGTCTGCACACACACTTGTGTACTATAATTATACCCTGTGCACATGGCTAGTCTCTGTTGGACATTACATTTGGGAAAATATCTATTTATGTTAAAACTATTTCAATGTTTTGAATGCATATAGTATGACAAAATACTAACTTTATATCAGTACACTCTGCATCATCAGGTGGCCCTAATTTGTCTACAAAACACAGTTGTGGATCGGAGCGCATTGCTAGGTAGTTTTCATAGCCGTGCACATATGTCCCGACCAGCAGTGAAACATCGCACTCGCTGTCCCACCATAATCTTGGCGGTGTGCTGTCGACTCCGCGTGGAACCCTCATACCCAGCGAACTGTAAATAGAACATCACTCAATGTATATAGGAATATTGGGGTGTATGTTATTTTGTAAATAGCTTCTAGACTTGAATTCTTTGTTGATGAAAACACTGCATAAGATAACCTTATTGCTATATATCTGAAACTCGATGCCAAGCTAGTGAGTTTTAGGCCCTTCTCCCATTACGATACGCCCGCGCGACTCTAGTCTCGGAGACTAGTCGCCGCGAAGTATCTCACATAAATTTATATGGAGACTCTCACAATACGATACTGGTATTCTACGCGTTCGCGACTAGTCTCGCGATACCCGCCGTGTTGGTCGCTTGTGCGTCGCGTCTCGCGCGTTTCGACAAGATGGCGGCGGAGCAAGAAACAAATATTAAGTTTGTACAAGAAATTTAAAAACAAGCTTGTTTATATAACTGCAAATTACCTGAATACGTGCGAAAAAATATAATAGACAAGACTTGGGCAGAAATTGGGAACAAATTTCAAATAACAGGTTGTTTTTTTTTGTACACATACATAGTTTTTAGTCACTGGAGTCGCTCGACATAACGTCCGTCTACAAAAAACGAGTTTGCACAAATGATGAATTTAGTAATTTTTCAGTAGCATAATGTGCGAGCGTCGCGATGTCAACAAGTATTCAGTTTTAGTATGCGACTTGAGTATCGTATCCTAGGTATTTCTGGGAGGAGGAAGGGATATGGTTTTTTTACAAATATTCTTCATCGAGTTTGGCTAAAAGCTAGGTAAATTAAAGAAAACTACACCTTTCTTTAATTTACCTACTGACTTTTGGTACAGCGCCTCTACCATGCGGTGCGGACATGACGCCAAATAGAATGTGTCGATACTATCGAGAATCCCAACTCAGGCTCTGCTTTTCCTACCTGAGTGCAATGCTTGCAATCATACGTTTATGTTTACCCCAAATTTTTACAAATTACAGTAAATTTTTTACTCAAAAACACATTACATTTACGCACACTTAAATATTACACAAATAATGTTAGGTAGGTATTTTAGTCATGTATGGACTCAATACTTTCGAGGACGTGGTCACTGTAACGAAATACGGCTTATGGTCGATTTAACTTTAGGGTTCTTCTGTTTTAGAGTTATAGTTAGAGAAACCATGATAATAATTTACACGGCTTACCTGGCATGGGTTCCACTTTCTATTTGCGTAGCATAATCTCCAATAACCTCATGTTTTATGTAATACATCATTCGGACCCGCAATAAGACCCTGAAACCAAAATGTTTTAACGCCTCAACAGAAAATAATAAAAATCATAATTTTTAGTAGGTATACAATTTTGCGGGTGCAAGCACGAGCAAATATATTAGCGAACTTACTTATTAGCATGTCTGTACAAATGCTTTTTATAACTGCTTTCTAGATATGCCTCACAATCGTATTTTTCAATTGAGCTCCAGTGATTAGCATCTTCCCATTTTTGGACATCATTGACTTTAGGTATATCTTTTGGTCTGTTTTTCTTTTTAGCATTTCTTCCACGAGGTACTGGGTTGTGTAAGCCACTGTGGTTTCTTGAAATTGTGACTTCTCCATTTTCACACGGTTCAATTAGATCCCATATGAAATTTCGTATCTTTTCATCGCCTTTGTAGTAACGCAGACAAAATAGTACCTGATACAAAAAAACAATGTATTTTACTATAAAACTATTGTAGTTTGACGAATTCTTTATGAATGTTAACTACGAACTTTGTTTGTGTTGGATCATAATGTAAGACTTTTTTGTTATTATAGTGCTTATGCCCGCACTTGGGGTATGTAATCTTATACAATTTAATAATATCCCAAAAATTTGCGCATCCCCGTATTCAGGGGAAGGTCGCGGGTTCAAGTCCCGCCGGAGTCGTAAATTTTTGGGATATTATTAAATTCTATAATGTAAGACATTTGCTAAGGATAACAATCAGGTTCAATATTTCTGATATAAATAACTTGAACAAGGTAAAGTTTTTACAATGGGCAATCACTTGAAATATCCCAAAAATTTGCGCATCCCCGTATTCAGGGGAAGGTCGCGGGTTCAAGTCCCGCCGGAGTCGTAAATTTTTGGGATATTATTAAATTCTATAATGTAAGACATTTGCTAAGGATAACAATCAGGTTCAATATTTCTGATATAAATAACTTGAACAAGGTAAAGTTTTTACAATGGGCAATCACTTGAAATATATACTACTTCGATTCAAAGACTGACTGACAACAGAGGCACAGATTAGGTAATGTTACTTAGAGTTCCATCATTATCACAGGAACACTAAAACAAACTTTCAAATAGAATATCGCTTGTAGGTACATGAAAAAATTATCCTAACTAATATTATAAATGCGAAAGTGTTTTTGTTTGTTTGTCCTTCCCCTTCACATCCTAACTAAGCAAACGACTGGTTGCTTAGATGACTTGACTTTTGGCATAGAGTTAGTTGAAAGGATGGAGAGTAACATAAAACCTTTTGTCCTGGTAAAACAGCAAGTTCTCATAGGAGATTTATGGGAATAAAGATCTAACCCCTAGAAATATGAATTCGAATTTAACGCGGGTGAAACGGCGGGGAACAGCTAGTAACCCCGTAAGTTTTCGATTTTTTTCCTTTATTTGTATGAAACCCTGCTTCTAGCCAATATTATGATTCTAAGTCAACAGGAAGTACCCTATCGGTTTTCAGTCCAGAGTGAGAATCTAAAAGAATTTTGTGAATAAACTACAAATTTCCGATTTCCAGTTTTTTCCTTATCTTGTACTAAAAGACCTTGCTTCTTGGCAAATTTCATGATTCAACGGGAACCCTACACAGGTTTTGTGTGCATGTGATTCCATTGGAATTTACAAAAAAGTTCGGACATAAACGGCTGTTACTTTTGATTATGTTGACTTAGAAGTTTGATTTATATCACGGCTCAAGAGGTTACGACACGGACGGACAGACTTGATTGTATTCGACTTGTATTCGATTTTTTGTGGTACAGAATCCTAAAAAAGATAGGATAAGATATAGAATAATAAAATTATATGAAAACTGTATAGACTACAAACTATATGGAATAGACATACAATTATACGAGCACAATCTTCAATGACAGGAATGGTCCATCCTTTACGAAGTTGGTTTTTGTCAACTGTTTCTTCCCACCGCGCCCATCTGAAAATGTAACGTATAAATTTGTATGTAGGTAAATGCTTATACAGTAAGGTGGTTTTAACAAGGGCAAGTTTCCTTTATAAATGGTCGAAAATCATGATACATCAGCTTTAACCAATATTGATAGTTAAGAGTTACCTAAAGAATCAGGGGTTTGTTCAATTGCAATAAAATTACGCTTTTCAATGCATAGGTAGTCAAACTAAGCTTACCCAAAAGTCAGCAGTCCTCTTTCGATTTTGAAACACTCTGATCGCGTCCACGATCCGTAAACTACTTCTTCATCAATGGGGACTCCTTCGTGGCGAGGAATGTAGTCATCACTGGCATATTTTCTACCTTTTTTACCAAATTTATCTTTCTTCTTCTTACTTCTCAGACCCATTCCTAAAAAAATTGGTAAAAATCTTAGCATGTTGTCATGGCAGAATATAAACAGTTTGTTTAGAAGAATTTTACTTGTAAAATTTTACCGAAGTATTGCTTACCTTCCTCATCTTCATCTGAATCTGGAGTGGCTTCCATGTCTGACATTTCCATTGGTCCATCATCATGGCCGTATCTTTTTATCATTGTTCTTTTTCGTGGTTCAGTCACTATAAGGTCTTCATCTTCCTTCTTTTCTGTTGGATCAATTTCAGCCTTTTTGGCCCATTTATTCCAAAAATCAGGGTCTCGAATATCAATATCAGATCTTTGATTTGCGGCAGCAAAACTAGCTTTTGAAAACGTAGAACCCTTTTCAGATTCCATTTGGATAACTTGGGTTCGCCTGGCTAAAATCATTTCAATGTCTTCTTCACAAAATTTATCTCCCGCGTCCTCGTCCATTACTGCTCCATATGCCCCTTTTTTGAGTAAATCTTCTATTTCTTTTTTTGACAACTGTTTTAATCCTGTTTCTTTGCCTTGTGTGGTATTCATACTCTGCAAAATAGCCTTGTCAAGACCTAATTTTAGGGAAGCTTTGTCAAACATTTCCCTCTCATAAGAATTACGGCAAATCAATCTATATATTTTAACCATTTTCATTTGTCCAATACGATGACACCGAGCTTGTGCTTGTAGATCATTTTGGGGGTTCCAATCACTGTCATATATAATAACAGTATCCGCTGCTGTTAAGTTGATACCCAAGCCGCCAGCTTTAGTGCATAGTAAAAATACAAATCTGTCGGAGTCTGGTTTTGAAAATCTATCAATTGCTTCTTGCCTCAAATTACCCCTAATACGTCCATCAATTCTTTCAAAGGGGTACTTTCTGAATAACAGATAGTCTTCAAGTATATCCAAACACCGTACCATCTGGCTAAAAATTAAAACACGATGTCCGCCAGCTTTCAGTTTTGGAAGAAGTTTGTCAACTAATACCATTTTTCCTGAAGATTGAATGAGTGCTTTGTAATAAGCCTCTTTATCTTCTCCATAGCTTTGTTTATAATCAAATTGTATTTGATCTTCAGCTCCATTTAGTAGATACGGGTGGATACAACACTTTCTGAGTTCCATCATTGTATTCATTAAATTTGGAATATTTGCTGCAGATGCCGTACCTTTTTGTAAAAAGCTAAAATTCCTCTCTAGAATAGCTCTATAATACTTTTTCTGTATATTCGTTAATTCAACTTCTATGATTGTTTCTTCTTTTGGAGCTAACGTTTTTTCGACGTCTTCTTTTAATCGTCGTAGCATCATGGGTTTCAGTAATGCTTGCAACTTCACAACTTCCGATTCCGTTTTAAGTTGCCCGAATTCATTTAAAAACGCATCGCTGCTGGCAAACTGCGAAGGTTCCAAAAAGTTGAGAAGGGAGAATAACTCATTCACATTATTTTGTAAAGGTGTCCCAGAAAGAAGAACGCGATGTTCTAAATGTAGCTGCCTAAGCCCTTCCAATAATTTGCAATTGCGATTTTTCAATCTATGTGCTTCATCAATTACACAAATCCTCCAATTAAATGACTTTAGTTCATGGAAATCTGTTACTATAATTTCAAAAGTTGTGATGAGGACATTAAATTTCGTGAGTTCTTTTATTGGTTCTTGATGTTCGTTTTTGTAGTAAAACTCATATTCTTGGAGCATACTTTTACTTTGTTGAGAACCATGATAAACAACTACGTTCATGTCAGTCCAACCTTCAAATTCTCTTTGCCAGTTAGGGATGGTCGATAGAGGAGCTATTATCAGAAAAGGACCTCGAATGCCATATTCCCACACTGAATTTACAAATGTTAAACTTTGGATAGTTTTTCCAAGTCCCATTTCATCTGCCAAAATGCAATTACGGTTATTGTGCCAAGAGAAAAGCAACCAATTCAGTCCTTCAAGTTGGTAAGGTCTTAATGTATTACCTCCTTTGTACAAAGGTGACTCATCTAGTTGCACCCACTGATCAGCATTTGGTCGCTTCTTATATTTCCACTGGTCTTTCGGTGGTAATTCACTAAATATTTTATACTGCTTAATTTTGTCCACATCAATGTCTTCCTCTAGTTCCCATGTGCTATCTTCATACTGAAGACTTTTCCATTTCACTAAGTAATGTTTCACTATGCTATTGTTAGCAGGATCCTCATTTTCAGACATATCCAATATCCGCTCAACTTCAATATAATCTGGGTTAAATGGCTCATCATCTAAAAGTTCAAATATGTTCATTTGCTGAGCTTGTTTTTGTTTAAATCGTTTTATTTTTGAAAATATTCTTTTATCTCCTTTGTAAAGTTCTTCTTCAGTTTTCCACTCGCAATGAAGATATGAAAAGTTTCTGTACTTAACAAAATATTCCTCAACATCCACAATCATAGGTTTTTGATCTACCAAGGAATCTTTTTCTATTGTGTTAGAATTCTCAGCTTGTTTTTCTATGTCTTTGGTTTTTTCAGTAATTATTTCATCTTTTATTTCATCAACCTTCTCAGTTATAACTTCCGTATTGATTTCATCATTTTGTTCAGCCTTTGGTCCATCCGAGTTTTGAGGAGTATTCTCCGATGTTGTTAAAGTATCATTTAGGCTGGGGTCAATCTTAATTTCTCTTTTTCCCATGCGAGTAGCAAGTACATGGTGAACAATCATAGAGTCCTCGTCGGTTGTATTAACGTAAATATAATTCGGTTTTGGTGTTCCATCAGATTTAACAATCTCTTTGATTTCAGCATTTGCGTCTTCAATTTTTATTTCTTTCTCTATTTTGGGAGCAGATACAGGAAATTCTTCATCAGATAGGCGTAACATTACATCATCGGTGTATTTTTTACGCTGAGTGTTTCGAGCTGAACGTCTTTTTAAACTGTCATCAGCTTCAGGGGGAGGCGACGGAGGGGGCGTTGACATCATATCGTCTGGTTCACCATCGGAATCTGGAACTATACCACCACGTTTCTTTCTTCTTCCACCACCTAATGGTTTCTTCAACGCTTCTTTCTTGCTCCTGCCGCCTGCAGAAGACCGTTTCTTGTTAGTTCGCTTTCTAGGATTTGGAGAATCAATATCATCATCATTATCATCAATATCACGCTTTGCTTCTGCCTCTTCTAACAAATCCTTTATAGCAATTTTAGAAACCGGAATGTCGTCAAAATCAGTCACATTGGATTCATCTAATGAGTGTTCGGAAGCATTTTTAGCTGTTTCTGCGCTAAAACTTGTGTTATTCAGTGAATCATCTACCTTCAAATCTTTACTATCGCTTTCAGTAAAATCATAGGCAGTTGTAGTATCAGCTTGAAATTCTGATCCATCTTTTTTCGAATTTCGTTTTCTTCTAGGAGCATTTGGATCTTTCGGTTCACGCTTCTTACGCTCCTTTACGGGCTTATCTGCAGGATTTTTAGGCTCTTTTGGTGTACGCGGCTTTCTTTCTTTATTTTTTCGTGGTCCTCTTTTTCTACCTTTACCTCCTAACGTATCATCTAGTGACACAGAACTACTATCTAAGTTAGTTATATCTTCACTCATTTCTAAATCCAGCTCAGAATTGCCCAGAATTCCAGTTCCAGCTGTAACACAATCTTCAGAAACAGGTAACTGATCTAAGGACTGAGTCATAGTTTTTTCTTTCTTTGCTCTTGGTTTTCTGGGTTTGGCTGGTCCTTTACCTCGGCCTCTTCCAGTAGTACTTGTGACTTGAGGACTCTCTACCATTTTAGATCCATAAACTGGATTTTGAAGAATGCAACTGGGGCCTCCAATACATTTATCATTGGTTTCATGTTGTTGTAATGTCGCTAGTCGGTCTTGAAGACATCTTACTTTTTCTTGGTTTTCATTCGAAGGTGGTAGACAGTAGATTTCTTGTATTTGTTGTTGTAATGTTATTCGTTCTTGGTGATGCGAGGATGCGTACACATTTTGCACATTGGGGTGTGGCATAGTGTTTGATCCCATCATCATCATATTCGGACTTATATTATGAGGTACATTAGGTATGATAGTACTCTGATTACTTGGCAGACTTCCGTGCAGGTTTTGTACGTTCAATGGCATTCCTACAGGTACAGATACTGTGGGCACATTTGATGGACCACCTGGTATAGTATTGTTGGGAGGAATAGACGTCGGAATAGGCTGAATGTTGCTAGTCACTGGAAGTGCCACAGTTTGCATAGCTTGGGTGATAATAGGTGCGCTTGATGAAACTGCACCAAGTGGTAATTTAGAGCCTGATTGCAAACCAGGAATTGCTTGCGCCATAATTGCACTTTGAAACGGCAAAGGACTATGGTTAGATATATGTAACGGTGATGGTACATTTGGTGGATGATTTGGCGAGATTCCTAGTGGCATAGGACACGGGCTACCTTTGTTTTGTAATGAATTATTCTGAAATGACTGGTTCCTACTTACTCCAGTGGTATTCGTGCTATCCAATTGATTCAACGAATTTGACGTCGAAGGCTGATTTAAAGTATTGTGTGGCTGTTCAGTTTGTAATGCATTCGGCTGCGATATCAAAGGCGTCTGACTCGAGTGATTCTGTGGATTTGTGCTTTCCGACTTTTCATTTTCAATAATATTTGCTTTCCCGATTTTATCCAAGGAATCATCAATTTTGAGATTATTTGGTGCTTCTTGAGTATCATCAAATGGTAGATTTTCCGCAGGCTTGTTTTCGTGTTGCTCTATTTTATCATTAATACATGGAGACTGGATGTTACCCTGGGAGATTGTAATTGGATTACTGAGAGATATGGTTTCCTTTGAAGAATTATTTGAAGATTTTGGGGTCAAATAACTATTTGCTACGGTCACATTATCATGAATTCTTTCTTTCTCGCGCTCTGTTGGATCAGTTACCTTAGGTTCTGTGTTCATCATCGAGGGTATTTTCTTCATCATTTCAGGTTTAATTGCTGATGTAGCTACATGCGTTTCCTTTGGTTTTATACTCTGTTCGTTATTTTCTAAAGGTGTTATATTAGAACTAAGTGGTGTCGGAATTTTATTTTGATTCCACTGTGAGGGAGGAGGTATTACATGCCCCATAGCTGGAGAGGCTGGGTTGCGTTGATAAGAGTATTCAGCTCCCGCAGGGACTACCATTTGTTCCAGAGCCTGAAGCGTGTTCTGAGAGGTGAATGAAGGCGGCGCGGAGGTCGTACCAGACGTAGCCGATGATTGAACTATATTTCTCGCACCACCGTGAGGCGAAGATACAGGTCCTTTAATGGGCGACATCATAGGTCTTGGAGACAGCTGAGTCTGCTGTCTAGGAGAAATTTGCGCCCTAGGTGACATTTGAGGGGACAGTTGTGGAAACGGTGGCCGATACTGCGGGCTGCCAGTTTCCATTCCAGCCGATTTTACTGCACTGTACTGACTGACGTTTACATCGAGAGGGTGTTGTATTTGATGCGGTTGGTAATTCATTGGCACAGAGTGATGAGCCGATGCATAAGGCAGCTGACTTTGCACAGAATGTGACGAAGGCGCCACCGAAGCTGGTGGCACCGGAGATTGTCGAGGCACATGGTGCAGGGGAGGTGCACCAGCATGATGGAGGTGAACATTTGGATGGTTTTGAATCCCAGGGCCAAGACCGGCGGGATGGCTCGATAGATTTTGATGTGGCTGGTGCTGAGGTATAGCACCATGAGTTTGCTGCCCATGAGGTAATCCATACTGATGAGGATCTATTTGCTGATGATACGTAGGGTGTTGATTGATTCTAGATGCTCCGGGAGGATGCATTTGCGTATAATTTGGGTAGTTCTGCAAAGAAGCAAACACATACATACAGCACCGTTTTGTTTTGTCCATAAATAAGTATGTTATTATTGACAAAAGATGTGGCGCGGCGGGCGAAGGTCCGCCGGTATCTTTGTAGTGCATTGTAATAAGTATATCAGTCATCTAGTACCCATACCAAAAGCTCTACTTAGCTTAGGGCTCGATGATGCTGTGGGGATTACCCATAATTTACAGATTTAATTACTTTTGTTAGTTTTAGTTTAGTTTTTTCGTAATCAAATATTAGCTGATATTTATTGGAGTATTATTACTGAAATGTTTGCTGATAATCAGTGCAGCGATTCTCATGGTATTTAAACGTGGTCATGGTTTCAAATAATGCATAATCCCTTTGATACTTTTTGCGATGTAAAAATAGATAGCCTTACCTGTTGCTGCCCATAAATTTGTTGATTCGTTGGTTGGGGAAAGTGAGGCTGTCTCGGCAAATACGGACCATTTTGTGGTTGCAATCCGAGACCTCCCGCCTGTAGCAATACAGTCATTTTAGGAGTGTGGAGATACAAAATAATTTTGTTACAGATCTTTAGACTTGGTTCGAGGACCAGAAAGTGGTTTGTGAAGTGGTGGGTGGCATAGTTAGTCGCATTACCTGTTGTGGTGGGTATTGATGTAATTTTTGCTGATGTTCATATGAGTGTCTATAACTGGGCGTCACTGGGTTATATCTGTTTGCTCCTGGCGGCCCTGGCCATCCACCCATATCTGTAATGCCTGTAATACATGATGATTAAAATCTTGCGTGTTTTTTTATTCACGAGACCAGAATTAAATTGTATACAAGTAAAAAGCCTTGCCTATTCGACCTGGTTGCTCTGGCACTGCGTACATCGGCTCAGGACCAGGATGGTATCCAGGGTAGTGAGATGGATGCACGTGGTGCGGCGCGTGAAGTGGTGCGTGAGGCGGCTGCGGCATCCTCGGACGGGGTGGGTACGCTCCGTATTCATGGTATTCCGGAGCGGGCGGGCCGCTGCCAGGATTAGGTACAGACTGCGTATTACTGTTTATGCCACTTGTTGAACCTCCAAAAGGGGCTAACTTTTGGATTGATCCTTCCTGTGTCACATTACTCTGACTGTATTGCTGTCTGTAGCTGCAAACCATTTAGTTAAGTAGTTTAGTAATATTATATTCTATGAACACTTAAATTTTTTTGTAACATGATTGTTATAAAATAATTTAAATGCCCTGAAGTGTATGAAAAGTGGCGTCGTACGGGGGAGGCCCATGTCCAGCAGTGGACGTGTATGGGCTGATGATGATGATGATGTATGAAAAGTGTACCTGTTGTCAGGAGCATCTTTATTTTCTCCTGCCACTCCTGGTGCTGAGGTGCCAGCAAAGTTGTCTGATCCTCCCAGATCAGTGAGTCCTTCCAACATGCCGCTGCCATCATCACCAAATAAGTTATATGAGTCCATCACTCAATTAAGAGTGAATTATCATCAGCTTCATATCAGTGTTTCTCCCTAAGAGGTCTATCAAGCCCATTTTAAATCTGCAATCATAGGTTTTTTTGTTAACAAGAAAATAATTTAAAATTTTGTTTTCGTACATAGATACAGAGCTTAATAGCCTCTATGTCTCTAAAATTGGAGTATCAAGCAATTGTGGCACTGTAGCCTTTATTCTATGTAGGTAAGTACTCTGTCCTTAGTAAGTAATTCAATTCAAGTGTGTTAGTGGTGTATTCTGACAAGCACTAGATACTTCTATTAGTTGTCAGTGTCAGTTTATGCTGACTATTTATACTATCCATGAGCATATAACACAGTATGTTTTATGTGTACACCAGACCGCAAGTTTTGTACATCCCAGCTCCTCTATAAATATATTCACAGTACTGGATAACACTGAAGGCTTTTGCATGTGCAACTAAGGGGAAAAGCTATACGCTTATGATATCATTTTACATATAGCAGTACAACTTTTCTCGTTTAGTTACACAGCTGTTCTTTCTTCCAGTTCCATTCTCTTGTACTTATGGCTATTTTATTTTAATAAGATGCTTATGCACAAGGTTTATACACAAGTTTTGTCCAGGCTCATATACTGAATATATGGCTGAAAAAATAAATATTTTCTATTACTACCTACATTTACTGTACTCTCAGTCAGTTGAGCAGCCCTGCTCGCACAAGGAATTTTAACCATCTTAACATGTATAAATTTAACCTACATAGTTGTTTGACCACCACTGTTTGATATATCCACACCACCAGTGGACCTGTGAGGAGTTTTATGGTCTTTTGACAGTTTTTCATGAAAAACTGACAAAATTTGATTTGCATTTGAGTATTCAGTGGCTATTTATGATTTATCAATGAGCAGCTTTTATTATTTTTTCATATAGTCAGTACATAAATATTTGTTTACATTTCTGTTCACAAATTAACCTCGTATTTGGAAAAGGTCCCCATTTGTGGGGCTGTGCCTTGCCTTACAAACATTATATACCTGTAGG
Source organism: Eupithecia insigniata (assembly GCA_947859395.1). NCBI lineage: Eukaryota > Metazoa > Arthropoda > Insecta > Lepidoptera > Geometridae > Eupithecia > Eupithecia insigniata. The sequence continues at coordinate 7,987,004 of OX401996.1, read as the reverse complement.
CAACAGCAACAACACAATTACTAGAATTATTCTTTGAGGTTGCATAGGCCTCATGATGATTATCATACATACTTGAAAACACCTCATTATTTGCAGTTCAAAAACATAAAGCTCCTTATGAAAAATATAAACTAGCTGCTCCCCGCGCCTACATTTTACTGGGATAAAAAATAGCCTATATGTTATACCAGGTCCCAAACTATACCCATACCCAGCCTAATAGGCTCAGTAGTTTTTGCGTGAAAGAGTAACAAATATCCATCCATACATCCATCCTTACAAACTTTGACATTTATAATATTAGTAGGATAGGATGGTCTGCTAACTTAAAAAGTTGCTATGCAGTTTTATTACATATATATCAGTCACCTAGTACCCATGACACAAGCTTGGGCCTAGATGATGCTGTTATTCAAGTTATAAGAGTTAAGAGAAAACTAAATACTCGAGGTACTTAGCGATTTAAATAAATAAATTAAGCCTTTATTCAGATACCTTAAATTTTCCTTAAAGCTAGCTTGCCTTAATCTAAAACTAGTGATTTATTTTAATAAAAAGAAAGAGTATAATAATAGCAAATTTAAATTGTATTTATTTATTCAATACATATTTCATGTACAGTCAGCGTCTCAAATAAGTATCCCTATCTTAATGTTTTGTAGATTAGGGGGATACGTATTTTTGTGACGCGCACTGTACAAATAATCTACCTAAATCTGTAATTTTCTTTTTAAATGAATTTTCACATTCTTTGTCAATGTAGTTTGAATTATATAAAAGGCATTAAATATGTGGTTGCTTATGTCACTACATCTTTCAATGACGGTACATTCTATGTAAATAGCACAAGAAGTAATTAATGTAATTTTCAACTAAACAAAGATATGTTGTTAAACCAAGAAACATTGAACAACATATTGTAAGTACGCAGATGTATGCAAAAAATTTAACAATACAGTTTTAATTAAAACTTTTGCAGGACACAACAAACAGCAATGAGCAAATTATTTCTTGGAATTGGTTATTGAATTATTCAAATTTCATGAATTCTAGATAAATAGTCTCTTAACTCTGATAACATTTTGATTAAAAAAGGTCGCAAAGTTTACATATATATACCTAGCTTCTACAAGATGTAGTCTGCTAGATTTGAAGTTCGAGTTACAGAGCAAAAATATGTATGAATAGTACAGCACAGAGAAATCATATACAGTTTGAGTTATAGCATCAAAAAATAATTTGATATAGGGTTTTTTTTGTACTGGATGGGAACAATCAATTACTTTGGAGAGGATTTCAAGATAACAAGGTTCAAGTTAAAGGGGTTCCACTGTCTTAATATTTATGATAAAATTCATCCTAGGTGGCAATTTTGATTTTTTTTTATAAAATGTTAATCTGTGAACATCATACAGTTTCATAATGCAGGACACGAAGTCCGGCAGACATCTATGATGATAGTGTAGATTTTTAATAAAGAAAACATGGGATTTTTGATGTCAGGTAAACACTATCTTTGAATGGATTTGTGTAGGTACAGTACAGTTACTAAGATAAAGACGATAATCCAACAATGGTAGATTGACAGACCTGGATAAAGCAGATTTAAAGAAAACACCTAGACACTTTTTTCATCAATCATTATTGTATAACTAAGTATTACTGGCCAGGTGATCAACTTAGAATTTAGTGAAACACTAATTCAGTTCTAAAGGTCCGTAACGATAGAAACAATAAAGAAAAAGTGGTATTAACGCAGATTTATGCTAAGGAAAAAAGAAAGTTAGAATGTACCTGAGAGGTATGTAGGGCTACTTACTAAATAACGCCACTCTCAAAGTAGTTCACAAAATGGATACCATTCTAAATATTATACGGTACAATTCATAAATCACAAACACTAAGTTAAAAATTTCAACACAGTTGAATCAGGATTTCTCACACTTACTAAAGATTCTATACGAAAACTAGATAGCTCGTATCACCTAAAATGTTATTACGAGATACGCACGCAGTCAAACAACGTCCATTTTATTTCTCGAATGAAATGAATGAATGAATTGATTGAATGCCAAATACATGGAATCTCGGATGATGTATTAGAGGATACCACCAGACTCAGTTCTCGCATGTCCATTTTTTTGCTAGTGTGCTGTTGCAGATTTGTAATAGTTGCGTGACTAGGAATGTACTTCGTTGTCAAGCCGAACTGGTTTCGGCCCAAACTAGTCCGAATCAGGAAAATCATTTTTTAATGCCGATTTCATTCCTGATTCGTCCCATATTTCCTCCGCTGTCTGTCTCTCTGTCGATCTATCGAGCTTTATTGTATCTCATGATTCGTAAAAGGTAGACAACTGCATTTTTTGTGTGTATACCATTTACCGATATAATAACATATTATCAAAATAAATATTAAAATTAAAGGGAGCGCAAAAACATGTTTTTTGACCATTTTTTGCTCCACTCACGCGATGCAAAAATCTAAAACAGGGGTTCGCTCTGCTTTCCTTTGCCTTATTTTCTTTGTCATTTGGGGCAACTGCCGCTATAAAACCTGAAATTTCTTGCTAATGCTTATTTACCAACTTCTGCGTGAACGCAATAAAAAAATATTTAAAGTGATTACTTATAGAATTTAATGATATCCCAAAAATTTACGACTCCGGCGGGACTTGAACCCGCGACCCTCCTCTGAATACGAGGATGCGCTAACCAACTGCGCCACGGAGGCAAGTACCCGACCTGTCGAAAATCTTTGGGACTTACGGACTATAGCGCCGTTAGCTCCACCTACAGGGGAAACATTGAAGTTATCCAAACCTGCTCAAAGTCTAAAGTTACATTTAGATCGTTTGACGAGAGGTATCGCTGTTGCTAATCTCTAAGGTTTTTTATAGTGCTTATGCCCGCACTTTGGGTAATCTTAAAGAATTTAATGATATCCCAAAAATTTTTGGGATATCATTAAATTAACTATAAAAAAACCTTAGTGATTACTTATAGTTTTATATATTAGAATGAAAAAATATTTAGTAATAATTCCGCGTATAATACTAAATATTTTTTCATTCTAATATTGTGCAATGGATTTCCGCAAAGTAACGCCTGAATTTATTATTTATTATAGTTTATATATCTCGCTCATTGTATGCAAAACGGCCACAAACCAAAAACAACATTTCTTACAGGAGAGCCAAAACAAAATTTAAAAAAAGATTTTTTGAAAAATATTATGATTTTATATTTTAATGTTATGATGTTAATACATCATTGATTTTCTAATTCTTTGCTCTATCTTTTAAAATAATGACCGCTGTGATAGCTTTCACCCAATCTGATAAAAAACCACAAAAGCCCTCTTTGCATTCAAAATTTTAACCAATGTTAAGACAATTATCTCAAAAAATGAAAGATGCTTTAATGTTTTACGAATAAAATAAAATAATAACCTCTTTTTAAATCGAAACGTATCATTTGTGAACTTTTTTTTTTAACGGACATGAGATCAATAAAATCCTTATAGACAATGTATATATATAATTAAACGAGAAAAATTATATATAATATTTCTGAAAGTTTGACATTATAATAATATGCATCAAGATATGAAATTAGTAGTAGGTAAGGTACGATAGGATAGCAGTTCAGGTTTCACGCTTGATGGTTGCGTGGCAATAATAGGGGGCTGGGGTCAATACTAGGTTTGGGGTTGTATATCAATGCTAGGGGACTGGATGGTTAATACTGGGTGGTTGTGGTGGTTCAATCTCTAAGATAGGTGGCTCAGTGTCTGTTTGAGGCTGCATTTCCATGTAGTTAGATTCGTGATTTGCCCTGGAAGGTCCAGATTGGGGTGAGTAAAATGTGTACTTTTAAATCCGTTTTGTCTCTCTGTTTCTCAGTTCGAAAATCAATGCATATCATAAATTGTTATATTGGGCACAAAATTAAACGTAGTGGTGAGTATTTTCTGTCAAAACTAACAATTTATTTATCTATCCGTGATAATGATAAATTAATTTGGAAATATAAAAATATGAAGCAACCTAACAATTTCAAAGTGGTTGACGATAACCGATAATTGTATGAACGTAAACCTCTAACAAGTACATTTTATTTTCAAGTAATTTAATTTTATAATAATATTTTACCTATAAAATATACAAATTTCAAAACCATCCAGTTTAGCTGTAAATAAATTATCATTACCTCTATAATAATTTAACTCAAAAAGTAGATAGTTTTAAATATGGCATTGATTTATTTCCTAGTGAAATGCAAAATGTACGTTTTCCAAAATATGGCACTGTTGTAGTAATAATTCTGAATGTTCTTACTTGAAACTGGAATGCAAAACGGAGGCATTCCGAATTGTGGCCCCTTTGCATGGAACACTGAAATCGATGTTGGATATTTTTCTGAATTGTGGCCGTTTTGTATGAAACTGACATGCGTTTCCTAAAAGTTCTGGGTCACAACTGACAAAATTGCGGTTTTGATCTGAAGTTGGTGCGTAAGTTGGCCTAATGCTAAAAAGGCGGTTGATCAGTTTGGCATCAAAATGAGCGAAAATGACGGATGTCTTCAGCAAAATGTTAAATATAGTGGCTTTAGAACCCTATTTTGCAAAAAAACGATTTTCATTTTTTTTTTATTTGTGGCGAGATATCGTTATTTATTATATATTTAACGCGCCATCGTTTCTTTAGTCTACCGCGATGTAAGGCATCGCGACTAATGAAACGATGGCGGGATGAACTAGACACCTTCGATAGAACGTGGGCCCAACTGGCTCAGAGTCCCAATTCATGGTAAGATTTGCCTAATGTCCCATACATTACAGGCTAATTGTAATTAAATTAATTGGTTAATTTTTTCCCCGACAGTAAACGTAGCAGGCGATGCCCACTAAACACAACAACAAATCGTCCGATGCTCAAAGAGTTTCAACGCACACTATACATGTTCTTCGAGCAAGCTTTTACGTGTAGACGAAGGGTCGAGCATGTTTATAGATAGCCATGCTCGGATGAAACATGCTCATTGAGCATGTACATACGTACGTGTGTACCTTTCATTCTAGATCTTCCTGATACACCGTCGGCCAAATCGTCACTTTCCATTAGGTGAGATTGTGGTCAAAGAAGGCCTATCAACGTGATAAGATTTATAATTGTATATATGTTGTGTTTGCCCAAAATTTTACATCAATGTCATTTTGTAAGACTAAGAATAAAATTTTGTAATTATATATAAAAAAAGGACAATAAATAAGATAACACCTTACAATATTAATATATAGCTAGATGCGCGCGGCTTTGCCCGCGTTGATTTAACGTTGCATTTTGAATATTGTATACATAGATATATACGGGGGCGAGGTGTCGCTATGTTGAGTCAACTCGACTTATTTAAATTATTATGCTACATAGAGTAAATACTAGCTGCTTGCTATCTCAGCAGATAGTGTCATTCAACAATGTGACAATTTGAGGACCCAAAAACCCATGGTATAAAAAAACAGGGTATGCTCTTCTGAGACACGATGGTCACGTGGGTGTCGCCAGGCTACATCATCGTCGCCATCGGCGAATGAGAAGACGACTCTGTTTCCTGGTATTACCAGTAGCGTACAATCGTAACTCCCCGAACTCCTGTATGAATCTGATAAAACTGTGTGGTTTTGTATTTACCAATAATTTATCACATTGCATATACACTCGTGTTTAACTAGCGCTGTTTTGACTGATCTAACAAATATAATTGACGATTGAATGTTTTTAATTATTTTTCAATTGATTGATAGGTATCACATTTGTTTCCAAACTTCTACATTTTGTTGAAATGAAGTGGCAACTGGACAGTGACGTCACCTGGCGACACTCCCGGAAGAGCATACCTTATTTTCTTATTCCATGCAAAAACTCTAGGACCAATAATTTTATGGACGCCGCCTTTCAGTTTTACGCATGACCGTTTTTATCAGTGTGCAGTTACAGATTTGTAATAGTGTGCGTGACTAGGGAAGTGACTTTGCTGCCGAGCCGAACTGGCTTCGGCCCAAACTGGTCCGAATCAGGAAAATACACTTGAATGCCGATTTCATTCCTGATTCGTCCCATATTTAGCAGGCACGTTTTAGTACTTTCAACCAGGGTTGTTGCTGATACCGTTGATACCGTTTTTGACACATAACCTGATGCTGATGCTGATTTTGGCCATGTGCGTGTTAGAATCGCGAACCGAGTATGCCACACTAATTCAATGTAGATGATTCTACCAATCGAAAACGAGTTTCCAAAAACTATAAACATCTTATAGAAAAGCTACGCACTTTTTTAGGGTTCAGTAAACAAAAGCTGTCTGTCTGTCTGTCCATATATCGGGCTTTATTGTATCTCATGATTCGTAAAAGGAAGACACTTGCATTTTTCAGTATGTTTTTCATTTGCCGCTATAATAACATACTATCATCATACATCAAATAAATATTAAAATTAATTTGGGCTCCACAAAAACATGTTTTTTGCCATTTTTTTGTTCCACTCACGCGATGCAAAAATCTAAGAAAAGGGTTAGTATTCGCTCCGGTTTCCGTTGCCTTAGTTTCTAGGTGATTTTGAGCAAGTGCCGCTATAAAACCTGAATATTGCTCATCCTTCAAATTCCTGCGTGTATAGTCTAGAGCGCTAATTGACACTTGGAACTTATAGTCACGGGTGTGAAACATCCTTCATTCAGGGAGTCTAATGGATTAGTTGTAAGGACTTATTTTGCGTAAATTTGTAATTGTTTATATGTTGTTTTTGCTCAAAATTTTACATCGGTTTAAGATTGTATAATATAGATATAGATTTGTAAGACTAAGAATATAATTTTGAAAAATTTATAAAAAATAGGGGCTATAAATAAGATAACACTCAATACTCAATATATTTATTGTTGTCATCACATTGGCTTAATAGGTAGGTAATTTAGTTAAGTAAGTATCACAATGTGAACCCTGTTGGGCGTAAACAACTAGTGGAAGGCAGGCCGAGGTTGTTTATGGTTAAAACAAAATAATTATATGTATTACAATATTATTATATAGCTAAATGCGCGCGGCTTTGCCCGCATGGTTGATTTAACGTTGTTGTTTTTTGAAAATAATGTTTATATTACTGGCATTGGCATTTTGATTGATGTATACTTAGATATTTATATACTGTTCATTTTTAGTTTAATATATTCATTTATTCTCAAAAAGACAAATTATATAATGTCACTTACATGAGAATAGGGTTCTTAGTTATAGATAGATACATAGGTTGTGGTCGTTCAATAGCTGACTCATTTAATGTGTTCATTTAATAAAAAGTGAATTATCGTTTATGATATGGTGAGCTAATTTGAGTTTGAACGCATTAAATGAGCTTACACTTTTAATTTGGGAGGGCAAATTATCGTAAAGCTGTTTGCCTTCACATAGTATAGTTTTTTTTCCATAGTTAGTCCGAGTTTTCGGTAGAACGATAAAACTGGCACGACGTGAACTACATTTTCTTATCTCTTCTACTTTAGTGTAAGTTAAATTAGTATGATTTTTTTTATTTAATATTAGACGGACTAGGATGCACGTTGTATATTTGTATAACTGTTTAATGTTCATTATTTTCGTTTCTTTGTAACCTTTTTCGGTGGAAGTTAAATAAGGAATATTAAACAGTAATTTGACTAGTTTATTTTGTGATATTTGAAGTTTAGCTTATTTTGATTTTACAGCGCTGCCCCACAGCTCAATCAAATATAGCAAATGTGGTTTGACAAGGCTGTTATAGATAGTATAGCGTGTTGGACGCGGAACACAATGCATGTTTTTCTTTACTGAACCAGTAAGCGATGAAAGTTTGGTTTTAATGTGAGTTATTTGTGTATTCCACGTCAAAGAGGAAATTACATGGATAGCATGTAATTTTAGGGATATTGTATCGTTTGTGCCTTAATAAAAGAAAAATATAAACAAAGTAAATACCTAAGAAAAATTTATATTTTAACTAAAATCATATTACCTAACTTTTGGAACGATAACTTCCGGAAAAAACCGCGTGAAAATAATCCAGGTTATTATAGTTATTATATTGTGTATTTCTTTTTACCTCGTACCAATTTACAATTTACAATTTGAATATTCTCAGAATATCGTTGAGTGATTTTGAAGATTCTTATACGACGATTTTCCCTTGTAGATATAAATGAAGCACTATGTACCCCAACACGTATGTATGTTCATATCCAGTGTGGATTTATTTCTCTTCCAATTTAATAAACTAAGTAACAAAACCGGTTTATATTTGCGCGCGAGCTTAGCAACATTTTCAAGAAAATGGTAGACAAAAGTTTTCAATTTATATATGAGTTTTGGTGACTGTTATATGCAGAATTACAAATTTAATATTTCTACTTACCAGTGACATGAAACTTTATTTAGTAGTTTAGTAGTGTTATTTTTCTTATCAGTAGTGTTTGAACACCCTTTTACAGCACAATAAACTATTGTAATATTTATATGTGTTCCGCGCCCTTTCTTCTATTGTACTAACGGTTCGAATTTAAAACTGGGCCGGTATCGGCCTATTTTCTTGGATGTACCTCGTTTGTGCAACTGCTATTCTGAGCCTTATAATAATATTTTTTTATTTTCCAATTTATAGCTTAACATATTAAGCAATAAATTCGAAAATAAAATGTAAAAAGATTCAAAAACCTTGAATACTGTCGAGCTACTGTCAAACGCGTCCGAACGATGCGAGTGATGTGCGAGCTGCTGTCAGGCGAGCAGGACAGTGCAAGCTTTTATACAACTCGTACGTGTGTGAGTTGATGCACTGCAGCTATGCGGCAGGCTGACTCGCACGCTAGCTCGCATCTTTCTGAGCCGGAAAATAACGAAATAAAGTTGGGATCAAGAGAGAATTTTCAGGCGCAGCTCTAGCATGTCTGTGGAATTTTCATCATTTTGTGCGTTGAAAGAGAGGGCATTTCGAAGAGCGAGACTTCAGACCCAGAAAATTAATTAACGCGCAGAGATATGAATGAACACGCAATTTATATACTAATTAGTATATAAATTCCTTGTATGAAACCCATTTTGTACCATTGCATTCTATACATTTCTGCACGTCTCCATTCATCTTATTCATAATTTACATTTTCTGTGGTTTGGTGGCGGTTTCGGTCGTCCACATTCTTTTTTTTTAGTATTACTTGTCTTTCAAGAGAGAAAAAATCTTTAAAGAGAGAGGATGGTTGTGTTGCATCCATAATTCTCACTTTAAATATTTTTTTTCATATTTTCAGAGGATTTATGCTTACCAGACAATAGGGCCATACTACCTCGTCTTTCGTTTCTCTCAATATAAAAATGAACAATTGAAAAATTATTTTGGGAAATTAGACTTCATTCAAAAATCTTAGCTTTCTCCCCACTTGTGGGGATGTATGATTGTCTATGCGAGGGCGCATGCGGGGGACAACACTATTTTTGGCTATGATTTTTGGTTTGAGTTTTGGGGTTAGCTTTTTTATACTCTATGGTCTTTGATTGGGAGCACAGAGAACTTTTTATATATTGGGAGTTTGGGAGTTGTTGTTGAGAATTTGTTGATTTCGATCGACAGGAAAGAAAACGTGAATGTTTCATTGAAAGAGATACTCGAATTACCTACTTATTCTTGGAATAAGAGTACATACATTTATAAAGATGAAGTTAATAGATTCTGTAGTTCGCAGCTTCAAAGTAGCAAAGGTGTTTCGAGAAAACACAGACAAAATAAACAGTATAGATTTTTCTCCAAGTGGTGAAACATTGATATCCTGCAGTGAAGATGATCAAATAGTCATTTATGATTGCGAAAAGGGCACACAAATGATAACTGTGAATAGCAAGAAATATGGAGTCGACCTAATACATTTCACTCATGCGAAGAACACAGCAATACACAGTTCCACCAAAGTTGATGACACAATAAGATATTTATCCCTTCACGATAATAAATACATCAGATATTTTCCAGGACACACCAAGAAAGTGGTTACACTTTGCCTATCACCAGTTGAAGACACATTTTTATCGGGATCTTTAGATAAAACGCTAAGATTGTGGGATCTCCGTTCACCAAACTGTCAAGGACTTATGCACTTAGCTGGCCGACCTGTTGCTGCATATGATCCTGAAGGACTTATTTTTGCTGCTGGTGTTAACTCTGAAAGCATTAAACTGTATGACTTGAGATCTTTTGACAAAGGTCCGTTTGTGACATTCAAATTAAACCAAGAAAAAGAATGTGATTGGACTGGTTTAAAATTTTCGCGCGATGGGAAAACCATGTTGATTAGTACTAATGGGTCAATAATAAGACTTGTAGATGCATATCATGGCACTCCGCTGCAAACATTTACAGGCCATCTCAACAACAAAGGTATTCCTATTGAAGCTTCCTTCAGCCCGGACTCACAGTACATATTCAGTGGTTCCACAGATGGAAGAGTACATGTTTGGAATGCTGATACTGGCTATAAAGTTTGCGTTCTGAATGGAGATCATCCTGCTCCTATACAATGTGTTCAATTTAATCCAAAACTTATGATGTTAGCATCTGCATGCACTAACATGGCATTTTGGTTACCGACAATAGATGACAACTAAAAATAATGTTCTTTATTAATAAGTACATAAAAAAGCGAAAGTTCTCTACAATTCACACTGATGTCATTTTATTTTGTATGTAATTTAATATAGTTTTCAGTACTTAGATTTATCACTAAGGCCACTTCAAATAACAAATAGGTTTAGTATTCTGCTTATGTAAAATATTAGAAGTTTTAAGTATATGTATGGTACTACAACTACTACTACTTTAGTTTTTCTTATTTTACATAAATAAATTAAATTTATGAGAATGAGCTTTATTATTTACTCACATGTACAGTCTGCACAAATCTTTATAACTCTCGGATGAATGTGCTTTTGGATGTGGCTGCACAGTAGCTTATTGATTAGGTCGCTGTGGAGTTTACGGGGCGCAAGGAAAAATCGACGAAACGTCATTGACCGTTAACCTTAAAATAATTTACATTGGACAAAAGGTCACTGAACTTTTTTGTGAAAAACATTGGTTTTGCTAGGGTCTGACCAAAAGTCCGACCCCACCTAGTGTGGGATAAGGGCAAGAAGAAGATGACCAAAAGTAAAATAATCAAGTTTTGGACCCAAGGTCAGTGACCTTTTTGTGCAAGGTCACTGACCTTTTTTGTGAAAACGCTGGATTTTGCTAGGGTTGATGACCGAAAGTTAAATTATTAAGTTTTAAGGCCAAGGTCAGTGAAGAAGATGACCAAAAGTTAAATAATTCAGTTTTGAGGCCAAGGTCAGTGACCTTGCACAAAAAGGTCACTGACCTTTGCTACGCTGGATTTTGCTAGGGTCGATGACCGAAAGTTAAATTATAAAGTTTTTAGGCCAAGGTCAGTAACCGTGAACAAACGGACACTGACCTTTTTTGTGAGAACGTTGATTTTTGCTAGAGTCAATTATTTTATTTTTTCATCTATGTCGCGATAGTTCTTAATAATGTTTTGGGATGCACCTGGCATTGCGATGGCTCCGGCGCTGCGGGAAGTGCAGCATCTCCGCCATTGCGTAACAAGTGGCAGGCACCACTGCCCCATCCCTTCGCGCCTCCGGCTTATTAAATACACTCTAGGGGCACCACGCACAAGATCACGTGGAGTCGAGGTGCTCTGTGTCGGATCCGTCACTCAAATTGAACCTAATCAACTCTCGTGGGGTGCTCTGTGGTCGAGGTCATTGAACTTTGGGGTCAATGACCTGAACAAAAGTTGTCTCTTTAGCCACCCCTCCACGATGCTACAAGAAAAAGCATACGTTAATTATACATAAAATAATATCAGTGAAAAAAATTCTGCCTATTTCGCCTTGTAATTGACCGACACATTTGCCGCGTGACGACTATTTTTGTGGTCGGCAGTTGTTTTCTCATTTAGGTAGGTACCTAAGATGCGCGCCACGATCCACGAAAGACATAATACTTGTTGTCGAGTACTCCTTCTCGCGTAGAGACAGCCACCCAGTTTAGTTCATTCAATTGGCTATGGTTTTTGTGAACAGCACGTCAGAAATAAACTAACCTTCATAGTTTTCACTTTTTTATTGGTGGTTTGAACATTTTCGGTGGTAGAATAGATTTTGTAGCTTTCTTAGACTGTTTACAATCTAAGAAAGCCACTGCTTACTACCATCCTTGTAAAATGTCCTTGTAAAACGCAAAATAACATACTAACCGCAAAACATTTGAATGTAGCGCGCAATGTGAATCGAGCTTCCCTTCGTATCGCACTCGATATGAATAGATTGGTTTTACCTACGATTATATCCTTCATCCAAGCTATGAATCATAAGTTATTATTTCAAATTGCATTTATAAATAATTTTTAGGACAAGGATCTTAAAAACATGAAAATGATCGGAAATTTTCTTCTTCTGTTGGCAACTCTATAAAACAAAGTCCACCATTGCTGTGCGTGCTTCACTTTTGATTCGATAGGATTTTAGTATATAAATTCCTTGATAGGTTACATCCGATAATTTACCTCATCCTTGATACTGTGTTTATAGTATAAAATTTGACTTGTCTAAGTGCTTATTTTGTAAGCTTATAGAAATAAAGTTATTGATTCTGATTCTGTCCTCCGCCCCGGTACTATCCAGGGACGAGGGAATCTGTACTATCCTACTTCATTCAATATAATTATTATGATCCCTAACTTTTCTCCCGTTATAAATTCTGTAAATTTGTAAAAAACAATACCATGAAACCGGCCAATTTTGCCAATGCTGTATACAGGTGTTTGGAAGAACGTTACATACGAAAATGGGAGGCAGGTGGGCTGGTATGTTAACTAACTAGCCCAAAAGATTTTATGTTGGTACGTTATGTCTCAAGATTGTTTTTTTTTTTGTTAAATTTTTTGGAACTTATAATTTTTTGACCTTTAACCCTTGCTAGGCTGCTTATTGTCTTGGCTTGACTTCTGGCAATATGTGTCTGGGTTGCCACTTTTCTGCCAGTGTCCAGTTCATGGAAACATAGTCATGGAACGGAGCCGAGTTACAAACATTATGAGCGGTAAATTAAAAAAAAAATAAAAAAAAAGATTTCAACGTTGAAATCAATTAAATTAAATTAAAAACATTACGAACATAAAAAGTCATCTAAGACTTCGTAAATAAGCAGATATTTACAATTTTATCTTATTTACATTAATAAGTTTACAAATAATTTTAAATAATTGGAGGGGAAAACGTAAGGGAAAGTAAACAATTCATAGAAAAAGGATGCGTAATATCAAGAGAGTAAATCATACCTACAGAGAATATTGAAGCAAGGGATAGTTAAAATTAAAAAATATGTGATCCACGTTACCTTCATCTAACCCAAATTCATATTTTCTTGGATCATGGAACCAATTTTTTGAAGTTTATGACACTGCACTGCAGAGCCATCTCGCAAGAAGTTGAAGTTGTAGGTAAAAGCCAAAGGCTCAGAGCAAGTATCGAAAAGGTAAAAGTTGTATTCTCTTTGGGTAAAATTTCCATGAACTGGACACTGGCAGAAAAGTGGCAAACCAGTGAAACCAGACACATATTGCCAATAACAAAGAAGTCGAGTCAAGTTGTTTTACTTGTTGTACAATTTACCAATTTATAAAAGTTCAAGATGAACTAGTTTTCTATACAAACTATCATTGCATTTCAAACGACATTTAAATTAGACCTATGAAATTCTTTGTGCTTGATATTGATGCTCTGATCTGATTGCTGTGAAACTTTCGTCATCTTTGGAGTTTGTACTTTTGCGTCTGTTTTGCGTACTGTAAGTTTACTACTTGCATGTGTCCAGTCTTCTGTGTAAGGTGGATTAATATATTGGGTCATACACAATCCGTAAACGTGGATAGGTTGTAAAGCTTCGTGAGAGTAAATTGGCCGTCTTTATGTAGGTACATACGTGATCTTTCGATTTCACGGGAAGTGGACTTTACACCTTCAGTTGTGGTTACAATACTATTTGTAGGTTTATAGTTCATTATCGTGTCAGATATAAGTTATTTTTGGTTATACCAGTTCGTGACACCTGCAATAAATCTATGTTAGAAAATAAAGTACCTACCTTATCTATCAATTGCCTACCTATATCATAATCATAAGAGATAGTTGCAAAATCCAAAACAATTGTCATAAGAGATTTATTATTTGCTAGTTCTCATTCTCATCCCCACCACCATTCACAGTGTGTCCAGTATTTAGTTTTACAAACGGTCAAATTGGTCTTTTCCAATGCTATTTCCTGTGAGCAAAATTGTGTCACCTTTAACTTAGAGGTTTTTTAATTTTGTTACAGAAAAGTACACTCATAAGATCATGTTACTTCGGATTCAAAAAGTAGTAAGTTATGACTAAATGAACAAAAATCAAACAATTTTGTTTTACAAATGATTGTATTTAATTATTCACCAGAATAACTTTGTTTTGTTGTACTCCAGAAATAAAGAAGAATGTGATGTAATTGAAAGGTCCCTTTCACAAAAGTAGGTATCATTAGCATTTTCTGTTGATAACCACCTATTTGACCTTTATATAATGTTGTTATCCAGTTCAGTGAATGTTGACCATTAGTTATATATGTAGGTATGATTCTGTATGTATGGTATATTAAGGTTTATGGTTTCTCAAGGTCTCTCATTTCTTGGGACTCGAGAACTTACGAACCCAGGACTTCATGGGAAATCGAGAAATATTCATTCATTAAAAAAAAGTAAACCAAATGTTGTTAGAGCATTAATATTTATTAAGATCTCTTAGCTACATAAATCATTTTTTTATCATTTTCATCAAAAAGTTTTCACTCAAAATCTAGTTTCAATAATCAAATCGTTTATTGCGTTGTCAGCCAGCTTCTTACTCTGCTGACAACAATTTTCACAGAGAAAATACTCATTTGTTTTCCGATGATTTTGTTCTTACCGAAGTTAGTGATTTCCATATTTTTTTCTAATAGTAGAAACTCTTTTTTTATAAGAGAATGCAATTTTTCCTCAAAACACCTTTGATAGCTGTCTCTAATTGAATGCAAAAGTCAGTTTCAGGTTCTGGTTGGTTTACATTTATTCCAACATCATCTGAATAATTTTTGGTTAATATTGCAGTGTTTGCGGGTTGTAAAAGATTGTATGCGTTTTGATTCTTAAAAAACATTTTGCTGTTTCCAATAGAATAATCACTCTTTTACTTTCAGGATTGTTCAGGTTGGAAGTTTCTATTTTAATATTAGCTAAAAGGTTTTTAGTCCCATCTGTAAGGAACAGCAATGAATAATTAAAAAAAAACTGTGATATTTTTTTTTTATGAAATAAATAATTATGTTTTCATTCAGCCAGATGACTTAGTCAATTTGTTGTCAAATTAGGATCAAAGTGCATTAAATTATACCTTGAATCAAATTAATAAATGTAAAGTATCTTCAGTAGCTACGTTGTAAGTGCGTGCGAGTGTCAAGTGCGAGTTGAACCCGCACACCAAGGGTTCCGTAATTTTAAGACCTTATCTCTTGCAAAATTTCATGATTCTAGGTCAACGGGATAGGTACCCTATAGGTTTTGGTCACATGTTAGGATTTTTCTTTTTGTGAATAAATTACAAATGTATGGCTTTTGGATTTTTTTTACTTGTTCTTTAGGGCCTTAATTCTTTCCAAATTTCATGACTCTAGGTTAACGAAAAGTACCCTGTAGGTTTTCGGTCCATGGCGAGAATCAAAAATTATTATTCATGTGAATAAACTACAAATGCACGGTTTTAGAATTTTTCCCTTAACTTGTTCTATAAGGCCTTGCTTCTTCCAGAATTTCGTGATTCTAGGTCGCCGGGAAATACACACTTGGATTTCGGTCCATGGTGAGAATCAAATACCTATTATTTTTTATGTGAATAAACTACAAATTACCGGTGTTCGGAATTTATCTTTCTGCTATAAGGCCTTAATTCTTGCCAAATTTCATGATTCTAGGTCAACGGGAAGTACCATTTAGCTTTTCGGTCTATGGCGAGTATCAAAAAATATTGTTCATGTGAATAAACTACAAATACACCGTTTTCTGATTTTTCCCTTAACTTGTGCTAAAAGGCCTTGTTTCTTGCCGCATTTCGTGATTCTAGGTTACCGGGAAGTACCATATAGGTTTTTGGTCCAGTTTTATAGCAGTAACAATTTTTTTTGCTTTATCCTACTTTTTTGGTGTCTGGGAAGAAATCTACCAGATCCTGATATCCTGTAAGACTTTAAATGGTCTAAAAAAATTGTATGTAGGGTATGATAAACTATATATTATGTAGGTGTGTATGGTATGTAGGTAGGGTGATTGACTACACTTTATTGTTTCTGCATAAGTAGCTAGATAAGGTATGCATGTTCAGGATGATTAGGTGTATCATATTGCATGCTGAAGTGTGATGTGACCTTGTGTTACTAAAAAATCTGATAAAAGCACTACATCTATTTAACTCCTAAGAAAAACCAGAATTCTACAAACAATTAATACATTGATCATTTGGGTAAATTAATTGTGATCTTTTTTCAGTGTGGTGTACGAAAAAGCCTCCAGCCACTCCTCTCCTCAAAAAACTATACAATGGGAAAACCCAATATAAAGATTCAAGACCTACCAAGGCTCCCGGTTCCGAAACTTGAAGAGACTTTAGAAAAATACATAAAAACAGTTAAACCACACTTGAATGAACAAGAATTTAAAGAAACCTTAAAGTTAGTCTCGGAATTTGCGGCAAAGGGAAGTATTGGCCGGAAACTGCAGGTATGTCCTGCTTTGCTTATTCACACCCCAAAGACTTGAGTTCTGTACTTTAAAAATTCTCGCATAATTAGCAACAACCAACTAATTAAGTTTACTGGATTAGTTATTTTAATAGTATGGATAGATAGATACCTCCTATACTAAATTATGCTAGGTATAGTGCTTAGCTTAAGTAATTTATAAGCTTACTTTTAATAAATTTCAGGAAATTCTGGAATCAAGGGCCCAATCATATCCAAACTGGCTCGAAGAATGGTGGCTAAATACCGCCTATTTGGAATACAGGGACCCTGTCGTAGTTTATTCTAGTCCTGGTCTAGTCTTTCCCTTACGTGACTTCAAAAATCAAAACGACCGATTGATTTATGCTGCAAAAACTTTGCTGGCGGCAATGGACTACAAGCAGTTGATAGATAAGTGAGTACTCTATACTTATTTCATATCGCCAAGTCGCCACGTGACTAAGGAAAAAAAGGATGGTTTTTCGATTTAGAGATTCTAAGGTTTGCGTTTTACACGCATTTTAGCTAGCGATAAGTCGTTTAGCGCCCTTTGTCAACCATTTTTTACGAACTAATGCTCATTTATATGCTCTGAAATTATAATTGGTTTAATGTTTATTTAGCAATTAAAATTCATCACAAATAAGCTAGCTTAATTACTTTTAGAATGCAGAAAATACCTAAACCCGTAACATTTTTCGAATTTCGTGCTGCTCGCGTGACCACCTTAACGTGGGGTGTTGATGGACGTTGATTCAGCTAAAAATCTTATCATTAATTATCTTTTTTCAGGAACAAAATCCCTCTCGAAATGATGGGGAAGAGCCCCCTGGACATGCAGCAATATAAGAAAATTTTTGGGACGTGTCGGCTGCCTGGCGTTAAACGAGACTCGTTATCTTACAACAGTGAAAGTAAACATGTGACTGTTATGCATAATAACCACGTAAGTTATCTTTATCTTTTTAACTAAATCTAAACTAGCGCCACCACTTATTTTTAGGGGCAGGCCAGGCATAAATGGTATCCCAGGGAGGGATATTGGCAACTTTTATCCCGGAAAAGCACGTGCGATGCGCCGCGGGAAGGTGCTAGTAAATATGATTATATATATTATAATTCATACAAGTAGGATTATTTACAAATATTTATTTGTACCAATAATAATCCTGTTTGTACTAGAAGATGTTTATGTGTTAGAAATGAAACTTAAAATAACACCACCGTCTATATAAATTGTTCTTTTATGTCCAGTCATGAAAGGTTGCCTCGAAAAGATCGCTCAAAGCGATAAGGCTGCCCTTTGTACTGCATTGATTTTCAGCATTTCCTTTTGTGTTTTTGTGGTACAATAAAGAGTTATCTATCTATCTAAAATATTTTGTTTTTAGATTTTCCACATGGATCTATGGGGTGACGACGATGTGATGCTTAACGAAGATCAAATCGTTCAGCAACTTCAGAGGGTGCTTGATAGCTCCAAAAAACGCAATCCACAGTCCATAGGTATACTCACATCCGAGAACCGTGATAATTGGGCGGAAGCTTATAACTTTCTTATAAAAGGTAAGTCATTCTTTCGTTACCCCATAAGCATCGTGCATGATTTTCCCGACCTAATTCCACACATCCACACGCAGACACATAATTGTGGTCTTGTAAGCCATACTTGACTAGTTTAAAAACTTGTGAACACTCCAACTCCACTTTCTCGGGAGTTCACATCGAGGAGGCACAGTTTATTTCCATAAAACAAAAAAAATATAATAATCGTAACAAATTAGAACTAATATTTACGATTGAATTAATTGAGCGAACTGCAGATAATCTACAATATATAGAATAATCTGACAATAAATTATTTCAAGTGATCCATATCCACATCAGTCGGAAGCTTCCCCAAGATGCTGGCTGTATTGCCCAGCTATATGGTAATGCTGATGCGCTGTGCCTTAATATCTTCGAACTGATTATTTTGTGTTAACTTGTTAACCAGTAAATTGATTTTCTTTCTTTCTGTAAAACAAAAAAACATGCTTATATTTTGTTGTCCGTCTGTCCGTCCGTCAGTCCGTCTGTCTGTCAACCCTCTTTTCTCAGAAACGCGTGGAGCTATCGAATTGAAATTAACATTAAATATCCGTAACCTCTTGGAGCCGTGATATAAATTAAACTTCTAAGTCAAAGCAATCAAAAGTTACAGACGTTTATGCCCAATTGTTTTGAAATTTCCAATGGAATCACGTGCACACAAAACCTATAGGGTACTTCCCGTTGACCTGGAACCATGAAATTTGGAACAAAAAATCCGAAAACCGTAAAGGGGTTCCAAGATGTTAGCTTAATCAACGTCCGTCATATTGTTATTTTTTTTAATGGCGGACGATAATTTCCACGTAATTATATCGCTTAGAGACAATTAAATAAAAGAAAAAGCTATGTTCACCATATTCCTAAAGTAACAAGTTACAAAGTTAGTTGTAAAAAAAAACAACGTACAATATTCTTTTCAAATAGTAATTTCTAAATGAATTATACGTAAATTTGTAGTATATTCACAAAAATGTTTTTTGCTTTTTGTAAGCAATCAATACCTATTGGGTACCTACATCCCGTTGACCTAGAATCATGAAATTTAGCAAAAAACAAGGTCTTATAATTAAGGAACCCTCGGGCGAGAGTCCAACTCTCACTTGACATTTTTATTTTCAGATAAACTGAACAAGGAGTCATTAGTAGACGTTGAGCAAAGTCTTGCCATTTTATGCCTGGACGCACCAGCGGGTCTGAACCAGTGTGCCGATGATAACGCGCGGCGAAACTTGGCAGGAGGCCAGACCATACACGGCGGTGGCTCGGCCAGCAACGGCGGTAACCGCTGGTTCGATAAGACTATTCAAGTAAGACTATGAAGTAAAGAGATAGTTATTGACGACGAGACGTCTCGACGAGGGTGGAATGCCGATGTGTTTTGTTGACGATAGCAAGCCAAATTTTTGTCTTACATTATCTGCACGTTATTACAGTTCATAGTCGGCGCGGACGGGATCACTGGTCTCACGTACGAGCACTCGCCGGCCGAGGGGCAGCCCATCGCTGTCATGACGGATTACATCATCAACTACATGTAAGTTCCTAACTTCCTACTACATATTTCACTAGCTTCCGCACACGGCTTCGCATGCGTTTTTTTTTATAAAAAGTAGTCTACGCCCTTAATTTGGAACCATCTATTTCCTTACCACTGACTGATAGACTGATTGTCAGTAACTTTCGAAATTATAATATGTGTATGGTACCCATGGATTAAGCTTCAAATAAAATACTTGGAACACTGAGGTCATTTATAACGGGATATTTACCATGATTCGAATTTCGTTTCCTCCAATATTTCGGCACAGTTTCATCTGCCACCGAACAATTGAAGTCACTGCGAGTTAGTTTTTGCAAACATACCGATCTACCCTCATTCTTTGTATTTGCTACGAATATTAACACTACCACCGGTTAAATATCCGGTTATAAATGACTTCGGTGTTGTGAATAACCATGATAGTTTCAAATGTTTTAAAATACTTACAATTAGATTCGTCGAGCTCTTTATGGTCGAACTGAACAAAATTGTTCATGCAGACAATCGTACGTATACATTCCTATATTTATCTTTTTTCTATTTCAGTGATAAAGGTGTACCTGGCAAAAGAACACCGTCAGGAAAACCAAAAGAACCGAGACTATTAAAATTCAACGTAAACTCCGATGTTGGTGCGTTGATAAATAATGCTGCAACGAACTTAGACAAGTAAGATTCAATTTTATAGTTTTATATCTAATATTAGGGAGCATCATGGCTTATGAAGTTTATGATGTAGAAAGAGTACATCGTTCACCTAGGCGAGAAAGTGCCCGATTTCTACCGAGTGTGTCATTTAAAACACCTCGTGTGTTTTAGGTGTAGGAATCGTACTTTCTCCCGAGTGATACATAGTGCTTTCTACTACACTTTTTCGAGGAAAATTATTGTCTTAGAATCTTCAAAATCACTGAAGTAAATTCAAATTGTTAACTCAAATGGCAATAATTAGCATTCGCGCGATTTTCACTGGGTTATTTTTTAAAATTATTGTTCTGGAAACTTAACAGGCCGATATCATATGGCGGACTTGGAGTATTAACTTTTTGTCGTTTACCTATAATAAAACCATAGTTAACAGCTGTTACAGGACGCGTCACTGTTTAATAGCGCTGACCTTGATGCACAGAAGTCGATTTTTACACCGTTTTACACCTGCGCAGAACCCCACTCCACTTTCGTCGAGCGCTATTAAACCGTGACGAGAAATGTATTTCAGGAAACTAAAAAATTTTTAGAAATGGATTTCATACACTTTTCTCTCCGGCTAAACGTGTGAGAAACGAAATTCTATAGAGTTTCCATCCCGCATTTTAGTACGCCTGCAATGACGTTCTTCCTACCTCATGTTTGGAAAAGCAATAAACAATTTCCGAGTAGGTGTAGTAAAAGTACGATTTTATTAAAGCTTTATTGTTGGAAATATTTTCACATATAACTTTTCAGATCACATTAATTGTGTAAGAAATTCGCTGATAAAAAAAATAAGCAATTAATATATGTTTTCAGATTAGTCGCTGATCTCGAATTGAATTGCTTCAAGTTTGACAAGTACGGCAAAAACTTCATCAAATCACAGAAGCTGAGCCCAGACAGTTACCTGCAGATGGCAATGCAGTTTGCCTTTTACCGGTACGTAATAAAAAAAAATATATTTATAAACATAATTTAATTGGCGATCGATAGCTTGTGCACTGATTATCAAAGTTTAAGGCACGCGTGAAAAAATATATCGGGTTTTTACAATTTTCTAGGTTCTACGAGTTATTAGATAGCAGATAAGAAATTTTTCGCAGACTGTAAGCCATTTGATATGACCCACGCTAAAAAAACGAAGAATTAATGGTCGTTTGCGAGTCTTCGTTTACGTACGGGTTACGTACGTTTACGTTTGGGACATTAAGAGATTTATTACTAAAATCTAAAGATCCGCATATACAGCTTATACATTCCGATATTTGCTAAAATCAACATTATATTGATAGACTCCAAAACTACAATTGATTTAAATATTTTTATCCAAAGATCGCGCGATATAATAAGAAGTTTTCATACTCAACGATAGGGCCCTTCTGTGTACCAAAGGGATTTTCTTTCTAGAGTTCATCAATGGATCAATTGATACCTAAGGAATTCCGTAGGCTATTTTCTAACGACTACTTTCACTATTTCCCATCTTACCATAACAATGAATGGTATCGTCTCAGAATTACACATTTTGGCATATGACGGACGCGTGTCGAAAGTGCCAAGGTTAAAACAGAAGTATCAATCTCTCCGTGCAAATAGCACCTATTTAGGGTTTTTTCATTTATGGACGACTTTGCAACGATACCATTGTCAGAAAAAAAAAAGCAAATGGTTGACCAGTAAAGACGTGTATTTTACACAAAAGTAAAGAAAATAAAACTAACGTAAGAAAAGGCAATATGGCTAATAACGCTATCGCCTGTTCATTTATTTGTCTTCATTGTCATAGATAGATAGATGATTTATTCATGAACAGTGTTTACAATTGTATTTGAATATTATGATTTGTTATCTTAAAATTAACTTAAACAATTAAAACATTAATGTGAATTTACAGAAAATTAAATACATTGTCTCTTAAAAACTAAACAATATTATCAAAATTAGAGGTCGCTTACATAGTCAAAATTTAAAGTCCTCCAATGAATATAAGCACCCTTTTAACAAAATATTTTTGAATTTGGTTTTAAAAATATTGGGACTATCAATGCTTCTTAAGTCAATAGGCAGGGAGTTTAATACACATAGTAAATAGATGGTTGTTTTCATTCATTGTCATAGTAAAAGATGGTTGTAAGAATGCAGTATCTGTTGATTAGACTGTGTAAAATTAGATACAAATAAAATGGCATTAAAAATATCAATTAAATCTGATATTCCTTAAAAATTTCAGTCTTCACAAGACTCCAGGCGCTCACTACGAATCGGCGGCTACGAGAATGTACATCGGGGGGCGTACCGAGACCATTCGATCGTGCTCAATAGAATCCGTTGAGTTTGCTCAAGCCATGCTGAATGCTAAGGCCTCTCCCAAAGAGAGGCTGGTGGCGTTACAAAAAGCTATCAAAGGTCATAAGGATTACACTGTTCAGGTATGCGCAATAAACAATAATACTAATATTATAGATGTCAAAGTTTGTATGGATGGATATTTGTTACTCTTTCACGCAAAAACGACTGAACCGATTTGACTGAAACTTAGTATGGGTATAGTTTGGGAACTGGAATAACATAATTATAGGATATTTTTTATCCCGATAAAACGTGGGCGAAGGCGCGGGCACCAGCTAGTATAATATAATATATAGAATAGCAGAATCAATTACATTATTATTATAAATTCGATGGATGGATGTGTATGTTTGTTATTTCTTCACGCCAAAACTACTGAACGGATTCGGCTGAAATTTCGCATAGATGCTCAGTTCCCATGGGATATAAATAACCTTTAAGCGTTTCATTAGAAACATCTCGTGCGAAGCCGCGGGCAGAAACTAATAAGTTCATAAAATATGCAGGGTGTTTGTTGAAGGGTTACAAGTAGTCAAACTCAGTGGGTGTGTAGGTGGTCATCTCGTTGTGCAGCTTTTGCAAAGATGAAAGACGAGATGACGCTCTGTACTACTTACTACAGTAGAAATCCGACGTAAGTATCTACATACAAACTCACAGACCACCTCTATAATATGAGTATTTATATTAACAAATAAGCCCTCTTATTTCCTTTATAAAATAAAAAAATTAAAAATAATTATGATTCGAATAATATGACACTTAATTTGATGAGTTGATATGGACTAGAAACTTAAATGTATATTTTTTGGTTTCAGGCATTACAAGGTTTTGGTGTGGACAGACACCTCCTTGGATTAAAACTTGCGGCCATCGAGAAGGGCATTGAACTACCGGCTCTTTATTCGGACACAGGATATAAGAGAAGTGCTCACATGAGGATATCCACAAGTCAGGTTAGTGTTTGTTGTTATGTTCATAAAATTTTGGCATATATGCACAACGATGTTCTGCCCCCTAGCCATCGAGTATCTAATCTGTAAGTCCCAATAACCTAACTCAAAAAGTTCGTACAGTCGAAAAGTTTCCGTTCTACATACGAAGACATTTTTATTATATAGTTCACAATGACATTTCCTCGAATTTAGATGTTACCTTGCTTGTTGTTGCTTGCTACATCATCATTCAAAACTCGATGACTCAAGGTCATGCGTACAAGGAATTTATATACTAACGTAACTGGAAAGTTCACTCGACATTTAATGCAAAAAGGATTTTGAACCTTTTCACAACTATAAAAGGTTATTTTTTAATTCAATTTAGATTTAAGGAAAAACGGTCTCGAGAGAGAGAGTCATTGAGACTCACTTTTCAGTCGCTGTGTCCCTTTCACACCCTTGCTAGCATTATACACTGATTAAACTAAAAAGGGAAGATTGGGCACTAGTTCTTTGAAAGTGGAAGGCTAAAACTAGGTTACACTAGGTTCACCCACTCAATCACGATCGGATCAGCGTTTGTGTGATTTATTGACTAAAAGACAGCAATGCCTTCGAGTGCGTTAACTTTGTGTCTAAAACAAAAAACAAAGCCCAGGACATCACTTTTCACACGTAAATACACCAAAACTTTAAACTTCCTGATTATTCTACTGTATTATACCTTACCGCGTTTACCTATTGTCCTTATCATTTTCTTTTGATACTTAGGTAGTCGAAGGCCTTTATAGGCCCTAGGTATATGGGTGGTGGTGGGTGCCTCCAACTACCTAAGTATCAAAAGAAAATGATAAGGACAATAGGTAAACGCTTTTAGTTTTTTATTTAAATATTTTTTTTTACACCTTTTTGCTACTAGCTTGAGAATCGTTATCTTCGAAAAAGATTGAAAACGTTTCCGTAATATACAAATAAAGACCTTGGCAACGATACCACACACGAGCATATTTACTAGCATTTTCGACCCTTACTTAGACCCCGCTATCTCGTAACGTTACCCCCATCTGACCATCATTTATCTGACGTCACATAGCCTATAACCATCGGGCTATAAGACGAATCATACGACACCTCATTTGTTAAAATCGGACTAGTAGTTTTAGCGATAAGTGGGAACATCAAAATCGACTACATGCATACATACATAGGGTGTCAAACTCATAACCCTCGTCCTTCGGTAGTCGGGTAAAAAATATCGGACCTCGTGCAACATTACGCCACAAATTGCACAAGGCTATATTGCTTAGTCATGTATGATTGATTGCATGGATGCATCAGCATTGCCATATGGATCAGTTGAGCTAGATAACTCTAGAATGTTTCCAACAGTCTGCAGTCTGCTGGTAGCTCAATTGTTTCAATTGTAAATACTAGTTCTATTTTGTTACTATACTATGATTGTAATTAACTGAATAAATAGTAATATGATTGATTGTATAAAAAAAAATGTTTTTGCAATAATATTATTTTGGTTCAAAAAAGTGTTGTTTTAATTGCCACTTTAGTATTTTTAGTCTAAACGAAACGCAATTTCAAAAAGCAGACAGTGGCACACTCCACTGTCATGCTTTTTGAAATTGCGTTTCTGCGACTTCAGCCGGTTGCTCCGCCGAACATTTTCTGTCATTTCAAAAAAGTTTCACATCTCAGAGCTATTTTCTCATACAAAAGAAACTGCCTGTTGACGTCACACTTCATGGTTCCAATATGGTGACGTTGTTTCTGACTTATCAAATTTTGAATATCTGACTTTATAATAATAAAGGTTTAAATATATATATTTAATAAAATCTTGTTTAAAAGCATATTTAAAAAGAATGGATATAAGCAATAAAAATATTCCCTGTCTTTTCCTGTTTCGTTCATAAATTATGGTCGTCCTTATAGAAAGAGACACACCACCTTAGTATTCAGTCTCTTTCAGACCGCGGTTTTTGTATCGGTGATCCTTCCAGTTACGTTAGTATAAAAATTCCTTGCATGCGTACGAACTGGAACAAGGCAGCAGTGGAGAATTTTTTTTGGCCGTTTGTGTTTCCAGATACTCTATGCCCCTAGCACGGGAATGTTGTCTATGGTAGAATAGAGAAAAATTACGTCACTTTGTCAACGAATGCGTGAATTATTTGGAAATTCATTCCTTCAACTTCAATAAATTTACGCAATGTATGACGATGCAATGTTATTATTGTCTATTCTACTCTAGAGAACAATCCCCGTGGGGGGCTGATATCATATTTTTCACACTTTCATTGCCGATGCCGCGTATAGACGTTGTCACTGCTGCATCTGCTGCTAAGGCTGGGCAGTGAAAGTGTAAAAAAACCCTTTCAACCAATAACACCCCACAAGTATTGTTTCTTTTAAAACTCTCTCTCTCTGCCCCTCTAAATCTCAAAAGCTCCAAGAGGAGATCATTTAAAATTTGAGAGCATTTATCGCGCGATCAAAGATCAAGGCGAATTCTTAGAACCTACCAAATTTAATGAGCTTGAGATTCATACCGTAGTACCTACACCTGCCTTGCCTTCAAAAACTAAGTACCACTTACTGACAAAAACTGATAACAATAACAGAAAACAACAAGATATCAGCAAGGTTATCGCTAAAACACTGCACCAAACGCAGCGAAAAAGGTTCAAATTCGAGTTCGGAAATGAATGAAAGCTTTCAAATTCAAAAATTATTTCGAACTTAGGCAATCGGCTCCGATGAGACCAGTGTCTTATAAAATATATATTATTCAACAACATTTCATTGACTTTGTAATCTTTTTATGAATATATCCGAAAAATTCGTTCGTTCCCGTTCTTCGTTGCGAATAGAAGCTTGCGGGTCAACTCCCGTTGAGGTCGTAATTTTTTGGATATAATTTAAACTCTAGAAGTTTCCCTGAGAAGTATAAAAACAATAAAACCTTTGTAATCCTTTATTCAAAATAATATCTACTAGCTGCTGTCCGCGCCTTCTCCCGCGTTTTATCGGGATACAAAATAGCCTATATGTTATTCCAGGTCCCAAACTATACCCATACCAAATTTTAGCCTAATCGGTTCCGTAGTTTTTGCGTGACAGAGTAACAAATATCCATACATCTTACAAACTTTGACATTGATTTTGATAAAGATATATGTACTTCTGTCTGGTCATACATTGTGATTTTTTTATGCAGGTTGCGTGCAAATGCGACGGTTTCATGTGCTACGGCCCTCTAGTTCCGGACGGGTACGCGACTTGCTACAACCCTCGCGACAACGACGTCAACTTCGCCACGGCTGCCTTCAACGCGCACCCCGACACTGCCTGCGACAAATACCGCGCAGCATTAGAAGCATCTTTACAGGACATGCATGATCTCTTACTGCACAATGTTCAATCGAAACTGTAATTGGTGGTACTGCTATGGTCTTCAGCGGATGTCAACAAACAAGTTTGAGGGCGTCGTCCGTCTAATGGTTTGTTAAACAAATGTATTAAACACAAAGCATTTTATAAGATTGGTTAAAAATAATAATATTTATAACCTGCGTAGAATGGTATTGGAAATCATCTCAGACCCGATTCAAACTGAGAACAGCATGAGATGATGTCATTCTAAATGTTCTAAATTCAACTTCAACTTAGTTAATGCGTCTAGATAGACGCAATTCTGCCAGTGTCCGTCTCATGATAGCATCGCAAGCTTTATATATGGATTGCACATTAATTTATCAAACTATTCAATATGTATGCAAATTATACGTTGAAATTTTTCCATAGCTTATGAGGTCGTATGATCATGTAGCTTTTGAATTCCTTCATGTTTTGCGAGCCAACGTCATCCGTCAACTTGATGTATGCACTGATGTTTGAGCGTGTAGCCGGGCTATAAGTCACACCGGGATGGCAGCAGCGAGACGTGTCCTTTTTAAGCTATGTACATTATGTATGTAGTTACTTTATAATTATTTGACACTAACAGTACTCGCCGCGCCTCTGCTGCCATCCCGACGTGAATAGAGCCTGAAACTAATCAATCAACCAATAATTCAGGTTTACATATCTTGATCTATTGGTTGATTTAATAGTTCGAGACAATAATTTTATTAGACATTTAAGTACTTTATGGCTATTCTGTGCTTTTATAGAACTGGCATTAGGTAGACACCTATAATATACAATTTGTGATGTTTACTTACCTTTTTATAGTATTATTTTAGTTATAATAAGGAAAGTATCTACGTTATTTGATAACCTACTATCATGTACCTTATGTAACAGGGTCGGGCAAATATGCGAGACAAAAGTTTTATCAAAGACTGAATAAACAATTTTGTAGAACACGTGCAATCGGATGCGAGCACCATGCAAACTGGGACCCTATTCTGCTAAACAAATCGCTTCAATATGAGGTACCGTCACAGAATGTTGAAACCATTCTAACAATCTTTTTCGAGTACACGTTTACCTAAGTGTATTTTGTGTAAGTTGTTTTTAAGAAATAAATATGTATTCTTCTTCAATCTCTCCGTGCATCACGCACTATCTGGAGGTTCTTTAACACTTTCATGCACCTAGACGCACATGTGCATCTGCTGCTGCGTCAGACGGCGAGCGGCACGTCCGCGCCCCTGCGATTCGCTCCGCCAAGGGTGGGCAGTGAATGCGTTAACCTAAGGATTTTATGTGACGATTCCATTGTTGTAGTGAAGCGATCGGTTCGCAGAATTGGGATATTGTCTTGATAATTTGCCCCACCTATCGATCTCCCTCTTCCTGTTTAATGGTGGTGGTTTAAACTATACACAATTATTTTTATTATTTGTGTTACAAAAATTATTCCTTGTTTTATTATATTACATGTTATCATTAATAAAACTTTAAGCATTTGTATTTCTTTTGCTCTTTACACCGAGCCCCTTTGTGAGAGAATATAAACTTCATCATCATCATCAGCCTATACACGTCCACTGCTGGACATAGGCCTCCCCCGTACGACGCCACAAATAGCGGTCCTGAGCCGCCTCCATCCATCGACTCCCTGCGACCGCTACGATGTCGTCGGTCCACCCGAGTGGATGGTCTCCCATGTAGGGGGGGATTTGCCATAATCACCACGCTTGGCAGGCGGATTGGTGATCGCAGTGTTGGTGTTTAAAAATACTCAGAAGGAAGCTGCTGCCCATCCTCTGGTAAGTTCCCTTAGTCTGCTCTTACGACATCCACGGGTTGAGTTGGAGGGGTCGATATTCGTACGCCGCGGCCTCACGGCCCAATATAAACTAAATATAAACTTACTTTGACGTTATGACTTTGATATTTATATAACATTAACAACATATTAATATAAATTTTCATCAGATATAGGTACGATCACAACAAATAAAAAACGTGTTTCCCAAATATATTATTTTATTAATTACATCTTAATTAAATATAAATAAAACATACTGGAAGGGGTGGCGACCCCTAGCAGCTATTTCTGACGATATTAAAATATGTACCAGTATTGAGTACCTAAAATACTTAAAATATTTTGAATCATCGTTGAAATAATTCCAGAGATATGAATGCCATTTACACACACCTTATGAGAAACCTATTCTAAAATTTGTTAGACAACTTATAATGTCGGTAATATTAGTATCGAAAGTAAAGTGGAAACAGGCGATTTTTAAACTACTGCTGACAGCTGAGGCAAGCTGAGGCCATCTGCCAAACTAATTTCTTAACTGACAATTGTATCTTCGTAGGATCGGGATTTTGTATTCTACCTAAATGTACGCCCAGATTAAATAACAAAACGGGTGATCGTCACAGGTAGGCGCGAGATTCAAATTATTTTGTGTTTTAAAATTCTTTCTTCCTTTTACAAAGAATAAAATTAACGGAAAAGTAATTTGGCGTGAAACGTGAACTATTTTCAATGAACTCATCATAAAAAACCAACTTCGATATAATTTTATTTTGGGAGCATTTGGGAAAATGTTGATTATTAACCCAAAATCTCTTATTTTCTCAAATGCTCCAAAACTACCAATGAGCTGAAGCTCGTTTTTTCATAAGTAAATAGAAAATGGTTTACAATTTGCGCCAACTTACTTTTCCGCTAGATTTATTCCATAAAGAAAGCAGAATAAATTCAAAGCTACAAAAAAAAATAATCTCGCGCCAACAAGTGCGAACCACCCTAACATTTTACCTTACTGTGGATGTGATATTTAACATAGGTTATAATATAACTTATAACACGTTACTTACCTAATCTGGACCGCACCCTTGGATTAAAGAAACTACGGATACACACGTCATAAGTGTTGCAGTTGAAATCAATTAAGTACCATTCTATCAATCTCTATGAAAATAGCACCACACGCGCTATCTGCAGTTTTTTTCATCTAAGGAAACAAAAACCTGCCGATTCTGTAACGATACCATTGTCATAGCGAAGCGATTGCTTAGCACAATTGGGCCCCTGACTTCATAGGATTCTTATCTTCAAGTTTCAGTTGACATTCTAGTGTATTGTGATGTGGTACAAAATAAACAATAGGTACTCGTACATTAATAATGGTTAAAATAGTGTCTACAGTGCCTTCAATGGATTTATATAATCTAAAACCTTAACCAATAATATACATTTGATTCGTTTTATGTGGAATGTACACTATACATACATCATGTAGATACTTGGGTCAAACTCATTATGATATAAAGATAGGTTATTATTATTATAATACTTAAAGTACTTAGTTCTTAAAGCTTTGCCTCGCCAGACGTGGCACAAACTCGAGCGTGCGTTGCAAGATATAAATATACTAATAGGTAGTAAAGTAGGTAAGCCCACTCGATGGACCGGTGACATTGTAGCGGTCGCAGGGAAGCGATGGATGGAGACGGCTCAGGACCGCTATATAAATCGTTGTATGGAACAGGCCTATGTCCAGCAGTGGACATGTATAGGCTGATATGATGATGAAAGTAGGTAAGTCATAGTCACAAAAAAGGATGTGATGGAAGTAGGTACTGCAATCTAAAACTATGTCCTATCTACATGCTCATTTTTGCAGAAAGCAGATGAGTATGAGTGGCCTATAAAACATCTCTAACAAGAGCTGTATGACATTGTACTATTACGGCATATTCAGATTGAAGACTAACGAGTAAGGAATGTACTCACCAAGCCATGCCAATGTTGGTGTCCTACCTACAGGAAAGTCAATGTGGAAATGCAATGGTGAAAATGCTATCTGTTACGGAACTTTGTAACTATAACAAGTTCAGCAGCTAATAACATTATGCCCAAATGTAAGTTAATCACAATATTTTATCATTAGAATTGACATGATCAACTTATGGATGGTGGCCCTTCCCGAAATGGGATAGGGACAACACTACTTTTCTATAAGCCTTCTCAAGGTACAATATTTGTAAAGAAATTGCAATACAAAAATCCAAATCTCTTCTTAGCATCAAGTCTGAAAATTAATTGTCTGGACTACGCATTGTAGGATAGACCTCAAATCGACTAGTGGTGCAAAATCTCTAGAAAAACCAACAACAAGAAAGTGATTTTTAGGTTAAGTATGGGGGAATATTTACAAACATTGTATCTTGAGTTTGGCCAGAGTATAGTCTACTAAGAAATTTTATTTTGCAACAGATGTCAACTATGGTAAAAAACTTAACGAGTCTAACATTTAGACTATACTAGTCTACACTCAAGTCAGTTTCAGTCAGACGAGACATGGATGCTAGATCTATGCAGCCATAGTTTAGGTTAGCAAGCGCAATTATCGCGGTTGGCGGGAGGCGCAGCAAGGGGGCGCCCCGGGGAGGCAGGCTTGTGTTGTACACCTGACTCCGCTGCGTTCAGGTCAAGTCGACCATCTTGGATGCTCTGATAGATCTTCTTAGCTGTTTCCAGGAAAGCTTCCTCTACATTCTGCCCTCTGTAAAAACAATGAGTTTTATGAAGTAATTGGCTATTATTGATCGGAGTGAGTAAAGCGAGTGTCGTGAGTGAACGAAGATCTCAGCTTTGGTGATTTGGCTGAATGGTGCACTTTGAGCACAACTGTCTAACCGTTGTTGATCCGATTTGCGTGTAATCTGAAAGATGTATATATTGATAAAACTTGTGAAATGTGCTTTTAACGTAGTGAGGCTAAATCCGTCGAGCGCTTTTTAAGATAAGTGGGTCCAAAGAAGGTTTTAAAATCAAGTGGGGTCTCCATAGAAAGGTAGTATACCTTTCTGCTTTCTGTGTATAGTTTTATAAATAACATTAACAATTTTATCCATCTCATTAGGCAGACATTCTATGACTTCACTTCATAGTTTAAAATTGCTGAATTTTTTTTAGGTTTTAGTGTTCGGATACGAAACGCTTATCGTCTTGCTCTGTCTTTTCTTTTTTCGTCTTGAATATCTCTGCAACTACCAAAGCTATTAACTTGAAATTTAATAAAAAACACATACCTATGTTATATCACGCGCCTGTACAGATTCAAAGCAAAAAAAAAGATAAACAAATTATTATTTTTCACTACAAATTTTGATGTCGAAATTTTTGAAGCGATCTATCTATGTACATACATACAAGGTGAAGTGGGATATCAAAAAGGTAAATAAATAAAATCAAAGGTAAGGTTCGTTAATTTCAAAACAGTTTTTGATTTTGTTCTTGATTTCATACTTTTTGAAAAGTCGAGATATTGACCATTAGGTCCATTCCCTCCCCCTTCTAATGAAACCCTAATCTCTAAGATTGAAGACTGATCCATCGGTTTATGAACCTATTGTTTTTACAGCCATAATATCACACTGAGGATTTGCGAGCGATTTCAAAGCGATGCGATTGCGCAGCGAGCGCGCCGCGTCGACGCGTAATACTTTTTACGTCTCGGCCTGCTTGTGTTGAAACCGCTTGGAAATCGCCAGTGTATTATGGCTCTTTGATATTCATTATATAGCGAAATCTGTAAGTATACAGATAGCATATTCTACAATTGACAAAAGCTGAAAAACCTCTGCGCGCGAGTCGCGCTTTTTGAGTTACATGTAACCTGCTCTCATTTGTGTTGTTTTGAAATACGAAATCGTATACATATAATAATAAATTGAATTTTCCAAATAAGTATTGATTTTACTTCCATATTTTTGTGTCATTACGTTTCATAAAATTATATCCCTATTATTCATCACTAGTTTCTGCCCGCGGCTTCGCACTCGTTGTTTTTATGGTAACATTTATAGGGGATTTTTAACTTGCACAGACACTTCACAAAATTAAAATTACAGATGTAAAACTGGGAAATAAAGTGATCACTTTAATTTTTTCTTCACTTCTATCTTATAAAGGTAAAGAAACTAACAAGAAACCTTTACCTTGTTAGGTTGTTAGTTTTCGAGTTGGAGCAAAACTCATCCAAAGCTTTTTTGTCCTCTAGAGATAATCTAATATTTTGTAGTAATCCTTTTACTAGTAATATTATATCACATTACTTTGTTACTTAGTGGTATTGATCGATCAGGAACTGAGGCACTTACGTCTTTGCACTAGCTTCAACAAACATCAGTCCATTTTCATCAGCAAACTGTTTGGCTTCCTCATATGTTACATCTCGCTGTCCATCCAGATCTGACTTGTTACCAATTAAAAATATCACAGTGCTAGGATTTGTCAGGTTGCGAGTATCTGTTAACCAACTGCTAAGATGATTGTAAGTTGATCTGAAATTTTTTTATATAGGATCAATTCAATCATTTTAAATTTGTGCTTTTGTTTAGGCAACAACAATGCCAAAACTACTACGACCAAGCTGACATTTTGCAAGGATATAAGCCAGAAATACACTTGCCTGTAGCAGGCATACTTGCAGAACAGCTCCTTGTACACTCCACCTATGTATTGTCATGTGTATAGACTAACTGGCATACCTGTATCTGGCAAGCAAGTAGATCGCAATTTGATTTACTGGCATACAATATGAGTGAGGGGACACAGGGGGCACATGTAAACACATGCAACAGCTACAGACATGTCAATATAACTTAACATGTGAATTAGAACAGTCTTTTGGAAATACAGCAAGGCAAAAACTCAAATTGAATGAAAGTATAAGTTGTAAAAGTATTCACTGTGTGCCAGTTTATTGAACAGGCAGTAAACTAGTACACCTGCTACTGTTCCCTTTTACTGGCATGTTTATTTCCGGCTATAGATCAATCAAGCTCTGGATTTACATAATAGGCTAATTTAATCCCTTAACAAGTGTGTTGCTGCGGGCAGAAATTGGTAAACAATAAAAACTACTCTTTTTTGTAACCAGCATTATTTACCTTCTAGTAATGTCATAGACCATAAGTGCCCCTGCAGCACCTCTGTAGTACGATCGAGTGACAGCTCTGAATCTCTCTTGTCCAGCGGTGTCCCAAATCTGCAGTTTTATCTTTTGACCAGCTACTTCAATGATCCTGGTTCCAAATTCAACTCCAATTGTGTGTGGGCAATCAGCCATAACTGAAATATACCAAATTTTTTAAAACTATCACAAAAATCTTGTACCAGAAATGATATCATGAATCAGATAGTAACTTCTGATTAGTGTACCTAAAGTACACTAATCAGAAGAAAGTTTAGAAAAAATAAGCAGGTAATAACTTACATTTTTTATCAGTGAACTGGTGTAATAGGCATGATTTACCTACTCCCATATCTCCAATAATGATATATTTAAATATATAGGAATAATTGTAAGGGCCTGAAGTCATCTTGATCACTGTAAATGTAAGATAGATAGACTGAATACCAATAAAAGCATTATTTATGTAATGCACTGCAGATGAGTGGGATGATGGGGGCTAGACTCAAAAAGTTTCACCGTGATTGAGGAAATGAGTCACCACTCACTAAAACCTAGGTAGGATTCCTACGTGAAACCATCTTTCACAATAGAAATCAATAAAATGTTATGTTGAACTGTATGTATGACAGGTTCAAACCAAATAGGAATACTTCTCAGAGAGATTCCTTTCTCATAATAATCGATTAGTTATACATTCAGTTCCTAAAATCAACACAACAAATGAATTAGGGGGTGGTGGTCAAGTCAATTGTTGGAATACAAATAATTTGTTTTGTACCTACAAACAAAGAGAGTTACCGATTTGAGGGTCGACTAAACACGAAGCACGTTGTTTTAGTGTAGAGAATAATGTACAAAATCACTTGAGTTGTAAGACAGATCTTTCCTAGCGCTGAAATTCACAAAAAACTGAAAATAGTAATTTGGAGAGCAATAATCATGATCATGAAATGAAAACGTCTCCGGACGGAAGTGAAAACGTAATTAACGAATTTACGTCACTTACATACTGACAGTGACAGAAGATAGACATTGACTTAAACAGCAGTAAACAGGTCCCCGAATCTCGGCCCTCGGCCTGACTCTGCCTCGTCTCCCCATCATCGATCATCTCATTGGTGTTTTTCAAATTTACCGCTCATATTATTGTTGTATTCCCGCCTCCATTCCATGACTAAGAAACTAAGAAATTTCCATGAACTGGACACTGCAGAAAAGTGGCAAACCAGACACATATAGCCAATAACAAAGAAGTCAAGTCAAGTCCCCATCATCGAAGAATCGATGCTCGTCCCCTTACTTCCCATTATTAGTTACTAGCAACACTAAGATCCTGTGACTTCTGTCAATATTTTCGTCCTACGTTGGGCATAGCGGGAAAACTACAGTCTTTATTTTTTCGCGGGAAGGCGATTTTACTTCAGAATAATTTCGACAGAATGTGAAATGTACAAAGATGTTGAAATTTTAGGCCTAAAATCTTTGTCAATAAATGTAATGGGTACTTATTTGTTTAAAAACCAAATTTCTTTTATAACAGGTATTTATGTACCAAACTATAGCTTGGCCTCCGACGACAACCAGAGACTTCTCCAGACATCTCAGTTCTGAGCTGACTCTCGCCTGCTACTTAAACAGGGTGTTCGACAGACAGAACAGAACGTGTGCCATATGGAAACTGGGGGTTGGTGGAAACAAGTCCAATAACTTGGTGGCTTTTTAAAAAGCCACCAAGTGGCGTCCTCTGGAAGGCCAATCGGCTATTTTTAAGACGTTTTCATCTTTCAAAGTTTTTCTTCAACATGAATCACTACCCATAAAAAGTAGCTATGCATTAATGTGGTTGTTAAAAGGCCATTCCAACTGTATACCAAATATACCAAAACCCCAAAAAAAGGGGATTATACTTGTCGAAGTTGTACTGTAGCCTCTTTTGTAAGAAATAACATCGCATCATTATGGTTCTGTATCCGACGTCGACACTGAATGTAACACAGATTCGTGCAAAACTAAAATAGATTAGCGGTGTTTTCGTACTCAAAGGGTGAAAACGGGACCTTATTAGTATGTCTGTCCTCCCGCCCTTCAGTGGGTTGTATCTCATGAACCGTAAAAGGTAAACGGTTGAAATTTTCACAGAAAGTGTATTTCTATTGCCGCTACAACAAAAAATATTAATAAAAATAAATTTAATAATAAAGCGGTGCAACAACATTATATATATATATATATATATATAGATAATATATATCCAATATTGGACATACCAAGTTGAGTACCGACATTGAAGCTAAACAACGTCAAGCTCAATCAGTGCTTGGATGGTTGACCGTGACATGTTGGATTTTAGCCTATTTCAAATAAATAAAATAGTTTTATAGGGTTTCTTGGGTTTTTGCGAAATAGTATGGTACGGAATCCTCCGTGTGCGAGTCAAGACATACTTGAGACCTAAAAGAAATTCAATAATATCCCAATAAATTACGACTCCGGCGGGACTTGACTTTGTTTACCTACTATAGATTTAGATCTCCTGTAAATATAATTTTTACGGGGTAGCATGCCAGATGTTATTACAAAAAATCGAAACCATGTTATTTCTAAATAAATAAAGTTAAACCCAGGGATGACGGAAAATTCTCGGATGTAGTAACAGTAACAAATAAAATGAAGCACTCCATAGTCTGTCTACCCTCTGTTCACGCTACACACTGACACATTGACATCAATAGTCTGTCCATCGTCCACCATTACGGCTTTAGACACCAACAGATTTACACCATTGTAAAAAATGCCTTCTTGTGTCGTAAAAATGTTCCGAAATCACAGTCGTAACGTAGGAAACACGGGATCTTTTCACAGGTTAATTTCCTAGTTCATCAACTTACCTCTTCGATTTGAAGCAAAATTATTATCAACAGAAAAATCACAATAAAATAACAAATCTTGCCAGTGCTGTCAACATGTACACATAAATTTCCCGGTAAGTTGGGAAAAATTTTTAATCCTAGTATTTCATATGAGCCCGTACATGTCCACTGCTGGACATAGGCTTCCCCCATACGACGCCACAAATAGCGGTCCTGAGCCGCCTTCATCCATCGACTCCCAAGCGCTACGTACGATGTCCTCGTATTTATTAACCTTCAATTATTATTGAGATAGGTAGGTACTTTAAATAGGTATTACTTAATAATTTTGGTTGTCTATGTAATGGTGTTCAATGTTTTTTTAAATAAATAAAATTTAACTTATGTTTGTAAGTAATGTAAATATAACAGTTTTTACTTATAACAAAATACTATTATATTAATAATTTGAATCGTTTTATATTTGTGTGAGCTACATAACGGCTGGACCCATTTTGATAAAACTTTCACTGACGCTCATGCTACGCAGGTAGCGAGAATAAAAATAAAAATAGCGAGAAAAATAAGAATAATGCGCCACAGAGGTCGTGTTAATAAAACGATGAGTGTGTATGTTTTCATTATTAGAAACGTTTAATTGATATTCCCAGTGACAATGTTAACTAATCATAAGTTATTATTTAATATTCATTCATAAATATTTTTTAGGACAAGGATCTTAAAAACATGAAAATAATCGGTATTTTTTTTCTTCTGTTGGCAACTCTATAAAATACTCACACAAAGTGGCAATCCACCATTGCCGTGCTTCACTTTTGAACCGATAGGATTAAATCTGATATTTTACCTAATCCCTGGTTACACCGCTATATAGTTAAAATTTCGGTAAAACTTAAAATATCAGAAACTAAATAATAGCCAAGGGGCTTTCCAGTGTTAAAAAGCCGCCCAGCTATTGTACCTGGTTCCACCTAGGTATGCCCAGTTACTAAGAGGCACACGTTCTGCCAAATATCCTTTTTAATTAGAATAGGTGAGGGAGATTATAGGTGACTTCTGCAATGAAGCGGTTGTCGACCGAGTGGAGGCCAAATAGCAGGTCTATTCTAACTCGATCGAAAAGTTTCCGTGAATCACAATCTGACACAAATGCGCGATTTTCAAATATTTTAGCGGTTTATTAAATTATGAGATTTATAACTAAAAATCAACATTAGTACCAAAGGCCCCAATTAATCGTACTTTATTGGAACACGAGTTCAAAGAAAACGGTCTACGATTTATGAAAAACTCCTTATAACGTAGTTTTATTCCTTGTAGAACGCATAAAATATTAAAATCCACTAAAATGTTTGAATTTCATGTTTACCTATTAATAACATGCATATTGGAAACAGAACCTAACAAATAAGTTATCTATAAGTGATTGATATGTTATGTGGTTGGTAAATCTGTATAATTAATTTAAAAAAAAAAATTTCGCGCGGATTAGTGTCTGATTCCGTGTGACGGAAACTCTTCGGTCAAGTTAGAATCGATTTATAGGTCTCTCTCTCTTTTTTCTAATTTCAAAGATAGGAATATTTTGCCTGTGTCATGTCGACATACTAGTTAATTTTGTTTATTTCCTTCCTTTCCTTTGGTAAACAGAGAAAGAAAAATTATCCGACTTTCTGTGCAATAGAATCAATTTGTTGCGCTCCAATTAACTGCGCTGAATTATGGCTGGACAAAATCAAAATAATAGTAGTCAAAACAATACTACAAATGATGGAATAACACCTGTAAACCAAAGTGAACAAGAAACCGTTGCAGAAGGTGATTATATTATGCTATCTGATTTTAGACTGTTTAGTTTTTGTCGATTCAGATCAGAGCCTGCCTTTGATTGCTTTTAACTACAACGCTCTGGGCCAATTGTAGCCAAGGTATAAAATAATCACTTTTCCTGCAGAAACTGTTTTTATTTTTCACATGTAGCTGCTAAATTGTTAAGGTTTTAAATGTTTAGAAATACCTTAACTCCTTGAAATATTGCTACTCATATCCTGAGAGTTGACTTATGTACCACATTATAATTTTACCTTGAAAAACCGCTCTCAAGTGTGTGGTCCTCATTTTATTTACAGAGTATGACATGTTGGATTCAAGATTAGATGAACTAAACACCGCTTTGGACTTTTTGGAACAGCAGAATGACAACATCCATGATCAATTGAAGGAGCTTTTGCAATCTAACATTGAAATTAGACAAGAAATGCAAATGCAAAAGGAACTGGATACCCCATCAGAAAAATAAACTAAAGATCATCAAATGAAATTAATTGAAATTGTTTATGCATGTAGGTCATCAGTATTTATTTATTTTACAGATTGGAGATACTGTTTCATGCTTATTTAAAATATGTAGATGCATTATGTAGGTACTTTGTTCTAACACTATGAGATGAAAATATATTCTTAATTATATTAAACAGCCACTTTTTAATTTAGCATATAATCAAAACAGCTAACAACTGACTAAAGTAACATAAAAATATTTATTTGAAATCAGTCCACTAGTGATGATCTGCTCTTTTGAAAAAGCGCAGGCCACAATATCCACATGAATGATCGCCAGGTTTATCCTGAAACAATAAATTAATTTAAAATTTGTATTCACATCAAATGGATCAAATATTATTATTATTCTAACTAATTAATGGTACCTACTTGATCTTAAACTCTACTGAACCTTGATCAAAATGGTAAGTATTGTACATTAGGTTTACAATAATGCTAGATTGTTTTTACCAAATTGATGTAGACTCTAGGATGTCCTTCAGGGCCACTGCCTCCATCACACCACACAACTCGATGCTGTACCTCGGTCGGTGGCACTTGGTCAATCAATTTCACTGCCCAATTCTGATTCACTTGTTTCTTACAATTCATGAATCGTGCCATCCTGTAATCATTGGCATCCCATTTCTAAAACAATTAACAGATGGTGCACTATTTATAATAATTAGGGAAATAATTACTGTGCTGTTAGGTTTTTTTTAGATATTATCTACAAACAGTAATTGTTTCTGAATCATGATTATTACGAAAAATATTAAGGATCAGAATCAGATCATACAGTTTTCTGCACAATTTTGAGCTTTATTATATTTTTTAGTATATTCATGACACAATAAACAGCAGGCTCTGAAAATGTTGTCCAACATTATTATTATAAAATAATATCATCACCTAGCCCACAGGACACCCGAGACTGGGTATAGTAGGTAATCAGTGCAAGTCTGTAGTGCACCTACAAAGTGGGATGGTGGGGATGATGCCAATAAACATTGATGGATTCCTTATTGTAATTTGTATGAATACAAATAACTAATAATAATTATTTAACTACTGTACTAAAGAACATCGCAAAAGCATTTGACGCAGGTTGGAATCACACAACATCACCTACTGAAAACATCTAATGTAAAAGAAAGAGATGAGACAAAACTGCTTCAGACTTTAGTT
This sequence comes from Eupithecia insigniata, assembly GCA_947859395.1. Lineage (NCBI taxonomy): Eukaryota > Metazoa > Arthropoda > Insecta > Lepidoptera > Geometridae > Eupithecia > Eupithecia insigniata. The sequence goes on along the minus strand of OX401996.1, from coordinate 7,946,168 downwards.
TTAGAGTGTTTTCTCGATACAGTTACATACTTTAAGATTATTAAAATTTAAAAATACAAAACTATACATTGCAAACAGTGGCATATGAGAATTTGGATGCCAGATTACATAAGCAGTCTGAAATTCAAAGAATATAACAATAACTTATTGCATGTTTGATTCAAAGCATCTTGAAAGTTAATTCGATTTATTGGATCATTTATATGAAAAAGTCAAACCTACTTGGCCAGTGTGAGTGACTTGGTCTTCTTCACAAGAATAATTGCGACTGATTTGAAGAGGAAAAGTTCTGCGTACTAATGCATACGCAACTGGAGAAACACGAGCTTTCAGTGAGTTACTCATTTTTATTATTTTTTATAGGACAGATCAAACGATTTAGAATTTACCAGTAAGAGATTGGAAAAATATGAAAGAAAACATTCACATCAATTCGGTTTTCAACATTATTTTTATACTTGACATTGAGGAAGGAAATGGTTTTGCATAGTTGTCAAAATTAGTTTTTCTATCAGTGTCAAAAAAGGATCGGTGCTTAGGTTCGGTGACGTTCGGGTGGCTCCGGTTAATTTGCAGTCAAGCAATGAACAGCCCGGGAAAATATGATGCAGCCAGAAAATACAGCCATGGAAAGTTCTGCCAGCAGAACCTTCCATGGCTGTATTTTCATAGGCCGTGCTTTATTTATTGTACAGCTCGGAAATTACCTACAACCCCAGAAAGTTTTAATTTTTCATTTTCAATGGAATCATTGTTAAATTTAATTTTATACAGTATATAATTATTATACAGAACTGGCATCATCTGTTTCATAAATTTGATGTAAAAGCCAGAACTGCAAAAACATCCACACTTGCGCGTAGAGATATGGTATCGAAACAAATGTATCGATACTATACTCATGAGTAGTATCGCAACAAAGATAATCGATACCGGTATCGTACTCGTACCAAAAGTATCGAGTTACTCAGGTATCGAGTACTTTTTAATTTTTGATTAAGCGTGAATGAAAACACGAAAAATAGTACTTAAAAGTGGTTTATTAAATTAAAATTATGTTTATAACAATCCAAAGTCATCTCCCGTGCAATCAGACAAAAATAGTAGTTTACCGACCCTCGAGCCCAGCAGTCGGTTTCGAGTCTCCGTGATCAGGGCTCCAGCTTTAGAAAATAGACGCTCCGCTGGAACTGACGTCCCTGGTATTATGAGAAAACGAATAGCAAGATTATAAAGCCCTGGGAACACAGTTTTCATGTCTTCCCACTGCTGGAATGGGTTTGATTTCAACGGAAACACTGGATTTGCGAGATATAATTTCATCTCGTCTTTGTCTGGGTCGGTAGTGCGTTGTCTTCTCGAATGCTGATGGTGTCTGATGGTGTCCCCAAAAGTCATCAACTTCAATGACATGCAACGAGTTCCGTTACCGTTGGTGAAGACGAGGAATCACTTTACTACTTAGACTAGCAAGAATTTTATTTAATTTGTTAGCATACATACATACGTAACGTTGGTATACGAATGAAATGAATGAATGTAATGAAATAATGAGAGCACGAATGTAAAAAATATCCTAGGTCACTTCGAGAAGGTATGTAATATAGAGTGCATAATACTCCTCCAAAATCTCGGTATCAAAATCAGAAAATCACAATTCGTTAAGTCAGTAATATTACCTCTATATAGGATCGTTTTGAAACGTCAACTCTACCGCTTGTTCGGAATAGCGACCAGCACACATTAAGACAGGCAAGAACTTTGTCATCAATCTAAGATTTTGGAGGAGGTATCATGTACTCTATATTACTTAGATTACACTTCGTATAATTCCGGACTTCCCCTAGTATAGTAGCAGCATTAGCCAGTCCATAAACAGTAGTCAATAACGGTAATAGAGATGGATACAATAAAAAAGTATCGAGTACGGTGAAAAGTATCGATTCTTACTCAGTATCGTATTAAATAGTATCACCTACTAAATTACTCGGTATCGTAACCAAAGCATCGAGTATACTCAGGTATCGATACTTTTTGCGGATCCCTACTTGGCCACGCGCGAGCCCAGCAAACTCCATTTTGCAAACTGGTTTGTGCAATCAATCATGTATGTAAGTTAGTCTTATCTTAAAAGCGATTGCGAATAGCTGCGGGGCGGAGCGGGCGCGCAGCGAATGCGTCGGGAACACGCCACGGCTGCGCAGAGAAGACATCGCGGACGCGGGCCGAATTCGCAACGATTTCTTCGCGTGTTTGAAGCGAACAATACACTCAGTAACAAAACCATCAGCAGTGTCCTCTCGTCGGAATACATTTTGTTACTAAGTATAATGTACGCTTCAAACACGCGACGAAAACATTGCGAGTTCGTCACGCGTCCGCGACGTCTTCGCTGCAGACGCCGCGTGTTCGTGACGAATTCGCTCCACGCCTGCTCCGCTCCGCTAGTATGATAACTGTTAGGGCTCTAAGTTACGGTCATCGGCTATGGTATATTATATTAATAATATAAGGTAGGTATGGTCTTCGGAGACACGACGGTCATGTGGGTGTGTCCCTTGCTTACGTCATCATCGCCATCGTCTAATAAGAAGAGTGTTACCAGTGGCAGTTTTTAATTTATTTGGGATGTTTTTTGCATGTAGGTAGGTAATTTATTTAAAAGAAACGAATAAAATAATTTTGAAAAATGTACTGGTATTCCTATCTGAAACACCTTTAACAATGCTGTGCAGTGTTTAAAATCGCCAATTTTAGAGAAATCGAACCGCGTGCGTTTCGGGCGCAATCTTACCAAATCCGTTGGTGCAAAAACAGGTGTCATCATAGAGTAAAAACTCGCTGCTGTCTCAGGTGTCATATTTTTTCAACCTATCGGCTCATTTCATGCCGAATTGAAAGAATAATTAAATTCTAAATACGTTTTAAAAAACTGCATAATTATCGACACGAGGTCGTGGCTCCTTTCACGACTTAGAAAACTCACGGTTCGGGATTTGGCTATGCACTCCTATATCAAAAAGCCACCCTGTATACTTTGATCCATTCCTAATTTAAATTTTTCATCCAAAAACGATAGCCTCGAATTGAATTGCGAGCCGCTGTCACCGGGCCCTTAACAGCCAGCCTGGGGCCGAATTCCACTAAATTAATCGCTTCACCATTATAATGGTATCTTCTCAGAATTATACATTTCTACATTTTATTTTTGATGATTACAGGTGACTGGAGGCGTGTGAAAAGTTAAACCTACGAGTTTTAAACTCTTCATGCAAATATCACAACACCTATCTAGTTTCTTTCGGATTCTATGGACGATTCTGCGACGATACCATATTAAAGCGATTGCTTAGCAGAATTCGACGCTTGTATAACATGTGCTCTAATCAAAGAACTTGTAGGTACGACCTACGGCCGTACAACTAGAATGCGCACTTGCGATGAGAAACGGTCCGAACACAATAATAAGTAACGCAGGTAATGCATTGCATTCTAATAGGGTGGCCAAAATTAAAAAAAAAAAAATTGAAGAAAATCTGAACCAAAGGTCATTTTAAAGAGTAAAGTAATATACGTCAGATGAACTTCAAAATTAGTTGCCGTGCAAAAATGCAACATGTGTGACAGGAACACCATACCTTTAAGCAACCCGCTATGTCTTGACCGTAATGGTTTGCTTTTCAAATTAAGAGTTTTTTATTGAAGTTATGGTCAAAACTGCATAATTATCGACACGAGGTCGTGGCTCCTTTCACGACTTAGAAAACTCACGGTTCGGGATTTGGCTATGCACTCCTATATCAAAAAGCCACCCTGTATACTTTGATCCATTCCTAATTTAAATTTTTCATCCAAAAACGATATCCTGTCTAGTTCTTCCCTGGCAGTCTAGTAACATGTCAATTAATTGTTCATACAGACATCTTTTTTATATATTATACTAGCTAGTGCCCACGCCTTCGCCCGTGTTTTATAGGGATAAAAAAATAGCCTATATGTTATTTCATGTCCCAAACTATACCCATACCAAATTTCAGCCTAATCGGTTCAGTAGTTTTTGCGCGAAAGAGTAACAAATATCCATTCATTCATACATCCATTCTTACAAACTTTGACATTTTATATTATTAGTAGGATTTATAGTATAAAAGTAAATATATGTAGATTAGAATAGAACTAAGGGTCAGACTAAAGTCAAAGTAAAGATGTGCAATTTTATTGACTAGATGTGCCTGTATCTGCCTACATATCTAAAAGCCTGTTCAGACCGGCGGCGGCGACCAAGCGTTATCGCGCGTATCCAAGCTAAAACCGGTAAACCTAAAAGCAAATACCGCTTCGGTCTGATGAGGCCATAGTCACGACGCTATATTAATCATTCTTATTCTGTTTAGTTATCTAGTGTACTCCTCAATGTTTGTAAAGAAAGAGAGGCTCTCCACTATTACAATCAAAAAAGCTATAGAGACCTTAGTAAACTAGGTACTCGCATTGGCAATACAGTTCATTTTACTAAACTAAAGTAGCTAACCGAAATATAAAAGTGAGTATTGTATTAATGTGTTACGGAATTTTCATGGAACGAAATTTTCATTTAATTATTCGAAAATATCGCGGTTATGTGCGCTTTATGAATAAACACTGAGATCGCCAACGAATTCATTTTCAGCAGCCTTTCCTGGGGACGAATCCATGGAGCTGTATAACTCAACAGAGAGTCCATTATGCCTGTAACAGATAACATTTATAAGATCAGTCAGTATAAGTTAAATCAAGCCTATACGCACCTATTTTAAAAAGTAAAGTATGAAAATATTCATAACTAGACGTGAGACGCGTCTAATTTTTAAAAGGTTTTGATAAAAGCTAAGTTGTGCCCCTATAAAAATGTTACAATAATTGGGCGTGTTTTAAAAAACGATAATCCGACTTCAAATTTACTTTTACTTTAACATTATTTTTAACTTTTCCGGGATAAATACTAATTCCCTGAGAATAAAATTATGGGATAACCTCAGGATAGTTTCAATAGTGAAAGAATTTTCAAAATCGGTCAATAATTTGCGGAAATATCACGTAACATATGTACATACAAAAAAAGTAGTATTTAGAACCTTCTCCTTTTTTGAATTCTGTTAAAAATACTGTACAATCCACACAGCACCATCTAGACCCAAGCTAAGCAGAGCATGTATTACGGGTACTAGATGACTGATATACGAGTAGGTACTTAATACATACATTACATTACATAGATATATATATTTTAAATACATAGAAATGCCCAGAACATCCGGAACAAATAGTTGCAGATGGTAAAAACATTCAACCAACCAACCCAAGGCGGGAATCGAATCGCACCCGTAACCTCTTAAGTCGCAGTCGGCCCTTCGCCCGCCGCGCCACATCGGTCGTCCGATATGATATTACTATAGACTGGGTAGAATACACAAACCCTTTCTGCGCGGAAATTTACTTAAAGGATGAAAATATTATTGACAGTTATTATTTAAGACGAAGTGCACTCGGTTTTGCGAGACAAGGACGAGCAAACACCCCGCGGGGAAGGCGAGAAAGGAAGGCAAGAGCCACGGAACGGCCGGCCCGCGAGCAAATTCACCGGTTTTTATTTTTAAGTTTGGTTTTCATCATAAATAATACTCTTTCGCAATAAAATAAAACCATAATCCTCTAAAGTATTTATCTGATAACACGTGGACGAAAGTTTATTGAAATATGTTAAATAATCAGCAAATGAAATAGGTTTTTCCGTAGGAGTATATCTGTAAAAATTAAGATTTAGAGGAAACATTTTTTTCTATCGAGTCAAGTCAATCGTGTTTCGGCTCTCATAAGTTACTAACTTGAATCCTAAACATTTGATGCTTATAAAAAAAATAATACAAAATTCAATGTTTTCTTGCCTTAAAATTGAATTTTCGTACAGTTAGAACGTGGGTGTTCACTCACTTCACCTTAACAGCCAGCCTGGGGCCGAATTCCACTAAATTAATCGCTTCACCATTATAATGGTGTCTTCTCAGAATCATACATTTCAGCATTTTATTTTTGATGAAAGAAATTACAGGTTACTGGAGGCGTGTGAAAAGTTAAACCTACGAGTTTTAAACTCTTCATGCAAATATCACAACACCTATCTAGTTTCTTTCATCTATGGACGATTGTGCGACGATACCATATTAAAGCGATTGCTTAGCAGAATTCGACGCTTGTATAACATGTGCTCTAATCAAAGAACTTGTAGGTACGACCTACGGCCGTACAACTAGAATGCGCACTTGCGCCGAGAAACGGTCCGAACAAAATAATAAGTAACGCAGGTAATGCATTGCATTCTACTAGGGTGGCCAAAATTATAAAAAATAAAGTTTGAAGAAAAACTGAACCAAAGGTCATTTTAAAGAGTAAAGTAATATACGTCAGATGAACTTTAAAATTAGTTGCCGTGCAATAATGCAACATGTGTGACAGGAACACCATACCTTTAAGCAATCCGCTACGTCTTGACCGTAATGGTTTGCTTTTCACATTAAGAGTTTTTTATTGACGTTATGGTAGGTTTTCGAGACAACTTTTTCATCGTGTAAACAGTCCAGTTATATGAAGTTCTTACTATATCCATGGCTCTAATAGAGAATTAAACTTTCCATAGTTTAATTCTCTATTAGAGCCAGAGCGATTAAACATTCTTTAGGTAGCACAGACTGGCGCAGGGCCGAGGCGTTTGGCATGAACGAAGAGAACTCTACACCCAGCAGAGAATAGAGAAAACTGATGATGATGATGATGAGTATTTGTCAATTTGGACTAATTTTGGAATATGCTGGAGGAGTCCAGTGTCCTCATTTCTGCATTAAATTCACACTAGTATACTTGGTATGGTAAAGGTATTCATCTGAAATTATTACAGTAAGTATAATATTATGTAAGTTTCATAAAGTACCTTTTTGTGCCGTTATTAATATCTCCATCACCGGAAAAGCTATCGGAGTCATCGTTTAGAGATGTCTGGGAGTCTGTAAAAAATAAATGTTTTTTTTTATTTCGGCTAGATAACTATCAAACTACAATACCTACTTATTTTATCTACACTACAGATATATCTAACAGCAAGGAACTAGAAATTTTTGAGAAAATAAAATTTGTTTAAACGTCTAACCTATTATAGCTTTTTAGGCTTCCAGTGCCAAATGGCTAACACGGAACCATATAAATTCGTTCATTCCGTCTAAAACAGCCATATTTTCTCGCTTGTTTAATGCACCTATAAAAACAAAAAATAATATAAAAAAATAATTTAAAGACTTCTGAAAGCGCAAAAGAAATAGCGCTGATAAAAAGTGGGACCTAAATAGAACGAAACGATAGCGAGCGAGCTTTCTTGAATCGTTACCAACTGGATGTCTTTATGGTGTCGGCTCTAAACAAGTAAATTAACTGAGTCAGTTATACATATATACCTATGTAATAAAGTCGCCGTGGGGTCGCGGCGTACGAATATCGACCCCTCCAACTCAACCCGTGGATGTCGTAAAAGCCGACTAAGGGAACCTACCAGAGGAACACTACGATCACCAATCCGCCTGCCAAGCGTGGTGATTATGGCAAATCCCCCCATGGGAGACCATCCACTCGATGGACCAACGACATCGTAGCGGTCGCAGGGAGTCGATGGATGGAGGCGGCTCAGGACCGCTATTTGTGGCGTTGTACGGGGGAGGCCTATGTCCAGCAGTGGACGTGTATGGGCTGATGATGATGATGAATAAAGTTATAATTACATCATCTTGACCACCTTGTGAGTCCTTCGTGCGACAGACTAAAAATTCGCTCAGAAATCCGAGTTTGCAGTTTGAGTAGAAATCATTGTAAAAGGTAAAAATGAATGAATGGTAGGTACCTACTAGATTTTTTCACACAGCATCATCTGGCCTAAATGTCAGCAGAGCTTGTGTTATGGGTATTGGTAACAGATAACAGACAGCAGCGAGAATCGAACTCGCAACTTTCTGCTTCGCAGGTAGACTTTCATCCACTTATCGGAGGCCAAGACACACTAAAATCCGTATTATGAAAGCTTCCTCAGTCGTAGATCTATTCTTGAGTGACGTGTATGCCATAGAAAAGCGTTACTCAAGCAAAGCATAGCATATTGACGACCGATGTGGCGGGGATAATATCCGCCTGCGACGCAGGAGGTTGCGGGTTCGATTCCCGCCTTGAGACAAATGTTTGTACAATCTACAAATATTTGCCTCGGGTGTTCTGGGTATTCTCTATGTATCTAAGTAGGTATAATAAAAATATCTATCTATGTAATATCTTGTATTAAGTATATCAGTCATCTAGTACCCATAACACAAGCTCTGCTTAGCTTAGGTTAGATGATGCTGTATGGATGTTATCCAGCATTATTTATTTATTTATAGATCGATGACTGAGCAAACTTTAGAAATACGGACCTTAAGGTCGCCGAGCCAAAGGAGTAAGGGAGTATTAGTTTACCCGAGGTGGTGAGGCGGTGCTGCGTGAGGTACTGCGCGGAGAGATAGGGCGGCAGGTCGTCGGTGCAGTCCCCCGCGCCGCCCTCGCCCAGAGTCTCCACCACGGATAGCCACTGTCCGTTATGGCAGCGGAAACGTTCCACCTGCAAGTTATTTCATCTTAGTATGTCACCACTTATCTGTGTAAGTAAAACTTTGGTCTCTTGTTCGCTACGCACAACGCTGCGGTATGCGACACAAGCAGCTTCACGACGCAACGTTAACTGTCTGTGCGAAGCGGTCATTAGATTTTGCCACAGCGGTATGCGATCCGCTAGGACAACAAATGATGTAGTAAGATCTTCATTTTTACCTCATTGTATCAATGAGGTAAAAATGCTGAAGCGACAGAATATTACGGTTTCACCGTAGGGTTATTGGTAATACTGACACTGCGTAAACTACAAACTGCTGCCCATCAAAAGTCAAAAATTCTTTATTTCCGTAAATATAATAAATGCACACTATGGGTAGTAGGTACCCTTCTTCATTCAAGCAAGTAAGCTTAAATGCTTGCTTAACAATGAATTCTTTTTAAGATAATTACTACTTCATTTAATGATTTTAGTTTGTGTAATATACATATTTCCTTTTATTTTAGTTTTTTTATTTATTTTACTTTGTTAAGTCATCTACTCTCACTTTGCTTCATTTTTTATTCTCTTTAAGTACATATCTGCGGAAACATTTTAATTGGCCCTCAGCAAACATGCCCTGTATGCTGAGTGTGAACTGCCATACTGTTTACTACAAAGTTTGCGTAACTTTATTTTCTATGGAATTCCTAGTTTCAAAACTGCCCGCTTGGAGCGCTGTTCAGGAATTCCATAGAAAATAAAGTTACGCAAACTTTGTAGTAAACAGTATGGCAGTTCACACTCAGCATACTGGTATATACCGGCATGTAAGTTACTCTCTATCCTTTCAAATAACTCAAAAATCAAGTCGATTGGTTCCTTAGTTAGGGCATGAAGGAAGGACAAACAAAGAAACGCACTTTCGCATTTATAATACTAGCTGACCCGGCAAACGTTGTTTTGCCTTCAACCCTTATCACTTAGGGGTATGGAAAATAGATAGTAGCCGATTCTCAGACCTACTGAATACGCATATAAAATTTGGTAAAAATCGGTAAAGCCGTTTCGGAGGAGTACGGTAACTAATATAGTGGAAATTTTATATATAAGACTAGTTAGGACATTATCTGTGCTATGACGTCATACGGGTCGTAAACAAATAATTGTAATTTAGCAAACTTTCATTATTGTAAAAATCTCGAAACTTAAATAGCGAATTGCACTCACATAAGATCCGACATTAAATTTTCATAGTCATATTATGACGTCACAACACGGTCGACAGCGACTTCAAGATTCAAAATAAAATAAAACTATTTTAAATCTAAAATAGTCTTCTTACACTTATCGATAAATATTGGCTTCTTAAGTCAAATACTACAGAGATAATTTTTTATTGCGCCAAATTTTATGAGTCAAGTAGCTTATTAAAAGTGGGAGATCAGTCTTTACTACTTCATTGGGTTCTGGACAAACGTATTTTTAAATTTTGCGTGGGAGGGATTTCCATTAAATTATAGGAAGTAAGACCTGGCGTCTTCACGAACGTGCTTGTGATGATGGGCCACCTGTATAAACTTGGACTTGTCCGTGTTGTCTTAAGATAAATAAATCAATTCAAATGAAAAAGAAATGGCGATTCTCTGGTCGTAGCCCGAAGAATCGCCTTTTGTATTTAATCTTTTTCGTTTGACCAAAGCTAAACGCAAGCTGTAGGGTTTGTTTTGAAATCTTCAGCATTATTTTTTTATGTAAGTAGGATTTCTTTTATCTGGTACCTTGATTCTCGCTGCCCATTCGTTCTTCATCTGAGAAACAATATCAAGACAAGAGTCGCACATTTTTCGGATTTCTACATTCTTATCTTGCATCAAGTCGATCAGGTAGGCTGGTGCTTCTGTAATAAATATTATACGCCATTATTTTTAAGGAATCACGTGGGTTACTTGTTGCGATGTGTGATTATCGTTTAACGCGCGTTGACTGACAATAAAGCTTGCTCTATCTAAGCTGTTTGGGAACAGACTAGTAAGTAGGTATTGTTAATTTTGGTCCAATTTACGCAGACGCAGTACCGCAACCAGCAGCGGTAAGCCAATGTACGAAAACAGCGTAGTAACCCTAGGAAATAGCACCGCTGTAATGCGGTCAGCTCTTATTCGTACCAGTGTCAGCGACGAGACAGTCGGCCGCGGCAGGATGTGACAGCATCTGTCGGAATGCGAACACAGTCTGCAGAACGTGTTCGTCGTCAGCCTGACGCAGGCGTAGTAAAGCGACGAGCGCCGCGCCACCGCCACGGGTTGCCAGTGCGGTGGCGCTGCGTGGCTCGGCGCAAATCGCACCGCAGAGGACCACGCCTTCTAATGACAGCTCGGGATCTCGGCACTCTTCTGTAGACAACATGATATGGTGTAGTTTTTTGATGAACGATGCAAATGCAATAAAACACCATAATGGGTATCGAAGATTAGGTTGAATTGAAAGTTTGGAAAGGTTACTTAGGTAATAAATTTTTAACATTTATGAAATATTTTGAATAAAACAAGCTTTTATATCATTTAGGACCAAAGTGTTTGGGAAGACAAATCCAGCAAACCCAAAATCGACGTGGTTAAGTCGTTTCGTTTTAGAGTTCCTATACCTTCGGTCTCCATCATCAGATCAGCGCGATGGTACCATAACATTCCATTGTCACCGAACTTAATAGGTATGCCTAATTGCAGCTCAATCGGTTGAGGATAACTGGCCTAAAATTCAATTGCAAGATTTGTCCCACACAAACTAACAGGGCTTGTAGTATAAAAAATTTTAAAAAGTGTAATTAACCAAGTTGTAGAGAATTTTATCAGCTTTAATTACGTAGTATAACAAACTTTTCTATGACGCATCGTTTACGAGATGTAAGCAAAAAATTAAAAAACAAGACCTTCTTTGTGCCTCCTATGGACTTAGTGACCTTTCCATCCACATTCGTTATTCAAACTAATAAGATATTCAGCTCACCAGGATCTAAAATTTTCATAACGCAATCAATCAAATTGTATCTCTCGACAACTGCGAATACATCGATGTCTGTGCTGGGATCGAGGATGTTACAGAGAGTTCCGAGACATTCCACAAGGAACTCGTCGGATGTGTCACCTCCTGTCACGGCTCCGGCTATGTCTCCAACAAATTCCTGTTTTGGGAAAAAAAATACACTTCAGAGTCATCTATTATTTTATCTAGCAGGAACAGTAATTTTTTTAAAATCTTTATTGCGCTACAGGAAATTACAAAGGGTGAACTTAATGCCGAGAATGAATTACACACAAAATCAAAGAAAGTAAATACCTACTATAATAACACAAATCCATAATAATTTTAATGCGATACTAAGAAAGACTGTTTCTCAGATCTTCCCGCCTTTAACAACTGTACAGACAGACAGAGCTTAAGCTGGAAATACATGCCAGTAAAACGGAACAGTAGCGGGCATGCCAGTTAACGGCATGTGCATGTAACTGGCACACATTGAATATATTTGCAAGTTAAATTGGCATGCAATTTGTGTTCTTCTATGCCTGTTTTTAAGACGTATACACATTACTGTACGTGGCTTTTCTTTCATTAGTAGTTCACTAGTAGTAGTTCAAGTGTCCAGCCAGCCCCACAGAAATGACTCTAGCTGCGCCTACCAGCCCATAGTCAAGCCAACACGTGTCAAAAGTGCACCAACGGCATCAGTACTAGCTTCTCGAAAGTGGAAAGCTCAAATTAAGTCCATCCACCTCAGTCATAGTCTGACCGGCGCGGTGGCGACGCTCGTGTTACGGTGGTTGCTACGACCTTCTTTACGTGCGATTTATTGATTACTAGCTGCTGCTAAAAATAGACGTATGTTGTTCCAGGTCCCAAACTATACCCATACCAAATTTCAGCCTAATCGGTTCAGTAGTTTTTGCATACAAACTTTCACATTTATAATATTAGTAGGATTGGTAGAAAAAGACTACAGCAATGTGAACGAACACGAGGGTGTTCGTTCACTAGGTGGACAAATAAATCCAAATCACAGAACAATGCCTAAGGCGTCAGGCAGACATGGATAGAAATATACGATATATTCGTGCGTAAAAAGAGATAGCAATACAAGTCTTGTCGCGAGTGTACGGGTAGCGTATTGTTAACTCGGTCGCATCGCATCGCTTTGGTCTAGGTACGCCTTTCCATCTTTGTTGTTTATTAGGTAGGTATATTGCACAAGATTGAAAATAGCGTGTGTATTTGCGTTTCATTGTAACAAATCATAGGCCATTTTTTGAGCTAGCGCTGGCAAAACGTACCATATCTCCCGAATTTTATTTAGATCGATGACCAACGGCAAAACCTCATTAGCTACTAGGCCTGTATGTGCATATAGCTGTCGAGTGCGTTCACACGTGCCGGTTTTTAAGCCCCTCTGTCACTCCTTTATATTGCATGCTAGTAAATCAAATTGCTTACCATCTAGGTACTTACTTGCCACTCACAGGCATGCCAGTAATTAGTGTATGCAAATGACAATAGGTGGCACTTGCAAGGAGGCGGAGCTATCATGCAAGTGTGCATGCTAGAATTATATTCCCGTTTTAGGTAATGTAAATTAAAAAGGAGCTAGATGGTACCCCAGGTGCATAGGCCAATTCTGCGTGCGAAGCCCCAGGCAAATAGTAGGTTATGTAACTCACGACAAAGAGAGGCTTGTTCTGCGGGTGATGAGAAAGGTTCCGCACTAGTTTCATCAGCATAGTGTTGCGGTGTCTAAAAGCACGGCTCAGCAGTTCCCTCAGCCGGCCCTCAGCCGCCATCTGATTGGCTGCGCGCTCGCACCACGCCAGGTTAATGCACAAAGCTAGAAGCACGTCGGTAGCGCCAGGCCCGTTGATGTTGCTATCGGCGTTCACATTCAGGAGAAGCATGTCTGTAAGCTGAAAACGAAGACCTTCAATTTACCTAAATGCTTGATGATTTAATTAGGAATCAAAAATAATCACCATAAATGATAATGAATGACTACAGTTGAGTTCTGACTACAGTTGATTCATAATCAATCAACTATAGTCACTTACAAATACATTAAATGGTTGAGAATTATTTGGAAATCCCAAAATAGTAAGTATCAAGATTCCCTTAAAGACTGTCAAATGGTGACAAGCATGATAGGACTGACTAAAAGACTGATTTAGAAATATTACAAGGTTATAAGATCCAAGACACAGAATCTCTCTGCAAAATCTGCATAAAGGTAGATAAATACTAACAGACTAGTTTCCTAGAGATGGGAAAAAAGTAGGACAGGCAGGCAGAAAATTGGGAGACTAAGTACAATGATGTTCATTGATAGGTATCAATAGAAATTGACTTCAATCTAAACTGGGGGAGTTTAGATAGAATTCAATTTCTATTGATACAGATATATTTTAAAGTAATCTCTCTGTTAAATGAGGGTAAGCTTTTATAAAAGTTACTTTTACCAAGATACAAAAATTCTAAAATTAATTTAAACCTAACAATAGCAAGCTGAATCATTTAAAAATAAAATTATGTAATTACAAGACTTGGATGGAAGCCATCAGGAGGGTTACTTATCTATGAATGCCATTGTTATCCATATGTTATGTATATGTATGTACATACATAGGGATGACAATAGTTTTAGGCATAGTAAAAATATTTTATAATACACTCAGCACTCACCAGTTTGACACAGTCAGTTTGTGTAAACATAACTTTGACTCTATCATCCATGCTCAAGTGATACAAGATTTTCATAGCAAGATTGATGTGTTTATCATCACCTGAAATTTAATTTTATCGTTTTAATTTTGTCAAGAATAACTTGCATATCTTTAATCATTCAATTTCATAATCCAACTTACTAGTATATTGAATTAGTTTGGGCAAAAGACCAATTTTAATCATTTTATTCCGTAATTTGGTGTCAAAAGTCAAATTGAATAACAGTTTCAGTGTAACATTTATTAAATCTGCATTTGAAGAATCCAGCAAGGGTGATAGTTTTTCAATAAGCCCCTTTGAAGCCATGTTGTTTTTGTTTTCAACAAAAATTGAGAGCTTTTGTAGGAAAGAAACAATAAGAATAAGAAGATCTATGTTTGAGTGCCTTTCCATGGCTCCAATCAGGAGGCCTACAATATCTTTTCTATGCATTTTCTCCTCAACTTTAACATTATCTGCTATGTTCAGTAACATGTAGAAAGCAACTCTGAGCAATTGTTCTTGTCTTTTAGATAAAGTTTTGAGTTTTCTCTTCATTTGCTCCTCATCATTCTTTGAAAAACAGTCCTCCGAAGCACTGCAAAGGTCCTCGTGATAACTAGATACTAGGGACCTGGACTTCTGCATAGAGACATCGGCTACAGCCCAGGTACCTGACTTTGGACGACGCTTTGGTTCAGGGATTCGGCTCTTTGGTAATTCACTCTGTAACATTAATATCACCCATATTATTACAATGACCTTTAATCTCCTAGCTTTTAAGCGAAGACAATTAGTGATTACTAACCTTGTCAGGTGTGAGAACCTGTTTCTTGCCTTCTACTTTCTCCTTCCATTGATCATATCTCTTCAGCTCATAATCAATAACATCCATGCACAATGATCCTATTTTGTATTGGATTATCACAGGATGAAATTCATTGTAAGTAGAGAAACAAAAAAATGTGTATACTATGTTTGTACTCAACTCAATACTTCTTTTCCATTCTTCTCTGAGAACTCGTGAGAGAGCACTAAGTAAGGCTTCTGAAAAAAATATTTATGGTGCAAGTAGGCTCCAAAATAGAATAAACAAAACTTATTTTATATTTGTAGTAGTAACCCTTACCATTTCTAGCCAGTTCCAACAAGTTATCTGGATTTCTAGCAAGTTGAAGGATTAGAGCAGAGCCCTTTATTTTTTCCGGAATGTCATCATAAAGCAATTCCACATAATCATCAACACTATTCAACACAGCAACTGGGATACTCTCTACAGGGCTCATAATCTTGATTGCCTGTATAAATAAAATACATTTAGGTCAAACATTACATTGGGTTTAATGTTTTATTAGTTAGGTGATTCAACATGCACAGATTCAAGGCGAAATCTCCCACACAAGTACCTATCACCGCATCAGAAGGTTCTGTCTAGAGTTTACATAATCCTCTCGACCAAATTATCTGTACCTACCAATACGAAAGAAAGGATTAATTATAAATTGGATGGATCATGTTCGATACAAATTATGGACAAAACAGAATAGGTACACCTTACCAAAGAATATTGTAATCACTTCTTACACTTATATTGGAGGTAGCTATAAAAAATGCCTTATTTATTTGGTTATTTTGCTAAGATAGTGCACTTACACAACACAATCAAATGAAATGGAATTTGGAATGATTTCTTTTCTTTTCCTTCCACCCCGTTTGTTTTCGTCCGACTTGGACCACTTTGATTTGGATTGCTGCAAGCTTAGAAAATAAAAACAAACTGACGTTTCTCAAATTGACGCAAACGTCAAATTTGATGTTCAGTGGGATGTAGAGTAGTAAGCTAGGACCTCAGCTAGGACCAATAATTCGGTCGGAATCGCGAACCGAGTATGCCACACTAATTCAATGTAGATGATTCTATCAATCGAAAACGAGTTTCGAAAAACTATACACATTTTATAGAAAAGTACGCACTTTTTTAGGGTTCTGTAAACAAAAGGTACCAACGGGACCCTAGTACTAGCCCTCCGCTGTCTGTCTGTCTGTCCATCTATCGGGCTTTATTGTATCTCATGATTCGTAAAAGGTAGACACTTGCATTTTTCTGTATGTATTTCATTGCTGCTATAATAACATACTATCAAAATAAATATAAAAATTAATGGCACCACAAAAAACCGCTCCGCTTTCCGTTGCCTTAGTTTCTTGGTGATTTTGGGCAAGTGCCGCTATAAAACTTGAATTTTTTGCTCATCCTTCCAATTCATGCGTGTATAGTCTAGAGCGCTAATTGACACTTGGAACTTATAGTCACGGGTGTAAAACATCCTTCATTCAGGGAGTCTAATGGATTAGCTATAAGGACTTATTTTGCGTAAATTTGTTGTTTTTGCTCAAAATTTTACATCGGTGTCGATGTCATTTTGTAAGACTAAGAATATAATTTTGCATAATGTATACAAAATAGGGGCAATAAAAAAGATAACACATTACAATATTATTACATAGCTAAATGCGCGCGGCTTTGCCCGCATGGTTGATTTAATGTTGTTGTTTTTTGTAAATAAACTAATATAATTAGTGGCATTGGCATTTTGATTGATGTATACATAGATATTTATATACTACTAATTTCAAGGATATTGTATCGTTTGTGCCTTAATAAAAGAAAAATATAAACAATGTAAATACCTACGAAGAATTTATATTTTAACTAAAATCAAATTACCTAACTTTTGGAACGATAACTTCCGGAAAAAACCACGTGAAAATAATTCCAAGTTATTAAAGTTCTTATCTTGTGTATTTCTTTTTTCCTCGTACTTTGAGTTATATAAACTAGTTAAATAAATCCTACGGAAACAATAATGATAAATCAATACTACATGCTTGAGAAGAGTGTGAAAGACAGTACTTTTCTGTACGAAATATTGAAATGGGACGAATCAGGAATGAAATCAGCCATCAATTTTATTTTTCTGATTCGGACCAGTTTTGGCCGAAACTAGTGGGTCGAATGCGGTATAATAACCCTAAAAATTAATTTGATTGTTAGGCGCATCACTAGCACAGATGCTAAATTTATCTCGGCTAATTATTCATGGTTTTGGACATTATTTGTATCCTAGACTCATAAGAACACATGAACTAGATTGTTAAAAGGTTAATACTACAGATTTCCAGTAATAAACATCATTACTTTAGTATATATACTGAGCGAAAAACTTACGCATTTAATGACAAATCCGGGACTTTTACTTCACCTTTTGTGCTTTTTGAAGGACAGAACACAGCAGAACACGACATATTTTCACTTTTTCAATAAAGTTTTAGGCAAAACGCAGTAATTTTTTTGAATTTCAATAAAGTTCATCATTCTTACCACAACTTTGAACTAACTAGTCAGTTCCAAGCTGACACGATTGACACTGACAGTGCAGTAAAGCTATAAGTACACCAGCTATCTCTTTTACTCATAGCTTGTCTCCGAGGGATAAACAAAGATACATGACAACTATCGTGATACATAGATATAAGACCGGAAATCACTTATGCTACCTCTACCTACTTATTTCTCTATGGTAGTATGTGGTCCATCTCGGATGAAGTATTATTGGGATTTTGCTATATGTACTTGCCCCTACTTGCCCTAAAAATAGCAAGAAAGAACAGAGTAATGATCTGCTGGACAAATGATGATAGGTGTCGTAGACGTTGGCACAACAAAACAAATTGCAAGAGCACTGAAAAGGAAGTAAGTATGAGAGGAAATATAAAAATTGCATGTGTTTCAGTTTCCAAAGTTAAACTTTAATCCATAAACATATTATTGTGACCAAGAATATCATTGAGCCACAGTTATTAAAATCTGTAACCGAAGAAAATCTCCGATTTTATATTCAACAAAAAGGAAGGAGAATCGGATTGCAAGCAACTTTCGTATCACCCACGAGCAGTAGAAATAGCCGTTAAAGCTGTAGCCGAAGCTTTAGGCACTTTATGCAATAAATCAATGACATAGTATCTCATCGAAAAATGCAACGCCGAAATTTGACAGCAAAACGAATTTCGCCACAAACTTAACCGTTCTTTCTTACTTTAATAATTATTCTATCATTTTTGTTATTTAATTACTATTGATTTTAGACTTTTATTAATTTAAATAGAATTAATTAGTACAACTTTTTATGTATATAATGTAGTTAGGCATTTTTTAAACAAATTCATTGAGAATCCCACATGAATCCGGAGGTAGAAGCTTTTTCAGATTGCAATGAAAGTTCAATTGCACCTTAAATTAATCTCATAAATTAATACCGTATTATCACTGTGCCCGTATAAAACAAAACTTTTTTTTCTCCATAATATTTAAGTGACCTACCCTACTAAACGCTCAAATATTTGTGCATGCATGATTGCACAAACCAGTTTGCCACACGCTCCGTCTTGCGCGCAAACTGGTTTGAGCCCGGCCACACGCTCCATCTTGCTTGCGCAAACTGTGTTTATACATGCATGGTTGCACAAATGTTTGAGCGGGTAGCCGGGCTATAAATAAAAAGTAATACAAGGCCACAGACATGATACTAGCTGCGCCTTACAAGGCGGCTTTTGTCTATTCATTTCACAAAATGGAGAATGTAATATAAAAAAATTGTCATTCGAATTTTCATTCGATGTCATTTCTCTAGAACCAAGAATTTTATGGACGCCGCCGCCTTTCAGTTTTACGCATGTCCGTTTTTAATAGTGTGCTGTTGCAGATTTGTAATAGTGTGCATGACTAGGGAAGTGACTTTGCTGCCGAGCCGAACTGGCTTCGGCCCAAACTGGTCCGAATCAGGAAAATACACTTGAATGCCGATTTCATTCCTGATTCGTCCCATATTTAACAGGCACGTTTCAGAACTTTCAACCAGGGTTGTTGCTGATACCGTTTGTTGACACATAACCATCAGGTTATCAGCATCAGCTGATGCTGATTTTGGCCATATGCGTGTCGGAATCGCGAACCGAGTATGCCACACTAATTCAATGTAGATGATTCTATCAATCGAAAACGAGTTTCGAAAAACTATACACATTCTATAGAAAAGCTACGCACTTTTTTAGGGTTCAGTAAACAAAAGGTACCAACGGGACCCTAGTACTAGCCCTCCGCTGTCTGTCTGTCTGTCCATCTATCGGGCTTTATTGTATCTCATGATTCGTAAAAGGTAGACACTTGCATTTTTCAGTATGTATTTCATTTGCCGCTATAATAACATACTATCAAAATAAATATTTAAATTAATGGGGGCTCAGGCCATTTCTTGCTCCACTCACGCGAAGCAAAAATCTAAAAAAAGGGTTAGTGTTCGCTCCACTTTCCGTTGCCTTAGTTTCTTGGTGATTTTGGGCAAGTGCCACTATAAAACCTGAATTTTTTGCTCACCCTTACAATTCTTGCGTGTATAGTCTGGAGCGCTAATTGACACTTGGAACTTATAGTCACGGGTGTGAAACATCCTTCATTCAGGGAGTCTAATGGATTAGCTATAATTACTTATTTTGCGTAAATTTGTAATTAATAATAATAATAATAAATAAATAATACTGGACAATCCACACAGCATCATCTAGCCCCAAGCTAAGCAGAGCTTGTGTTATGGGTACAAGATGACTGATATACATAATACAATCCATGCATAGATAGATATTTATTATTATTCATATAAAACGGCCAGAACACCCTGAACAAATATCTGCAGATCGTACAAATATTTGCAGATATTTGTTCAGTAATTGTTTATATGTTGTTTTTGCTCAAAATTTTACATCGATGTCGATGCCATTTTGTAAGACTAAGAATATAATTTTGTAAAATTTATAAAAAATAGGGGCAATTAATAAGATAACACATTACAATATTATTATATAGCTAAATGCGCGGCTTTGCCCGCATGGTTGATTTAACGTTGTTGTTTTTTTGTAAATAATGTTTATATAAGTGGCATTGGCATTTTGATTGATGTATACATAGATATTTAAATACTGTTAATTTTAAGGATATTGTAAAGATTTTATTTTCCTGATTCGGACCAGTTTTGGCCGAAACTAGTGGGTCGAATGCGGTATAACCCGAAAACTAAAGAACAATGGCAAGAATTATGAGCTATCATGTGAACGGATCGCATGGGTATCAATCGATAGCTCCAGAAATTCTGAATAGTTAATTTTTCCATTTTTGTTCCAAAATTAAATGAATTTTTGAAAATGTAGAAGCTAGGGTGTGAAAACTGGTAGAATCCGCCATTTTGTTTTTGGCATTGACAACACTACCAATCCTTTCTGTCATTATTCTGTCTGTGGTTCAATCACTGTTCCGCGCGCTTTTATAGTTTTAGATGACAAAATAATTTTGGAAATACATAATCTTATCAAAATATTACATTACAGGTGAACCGAATACTAACCCAGGTGTAATGTTGTTTGTGAGTAATTTCGCAAAAAATTGTAGGCATGATAAAGAAACTGATTTCAAAGAATATTTTCTTTCGTATGCCAAATAACTACATACTCTTCGCCATTGTAAGTTATTGTACAGTACATCGAGAATTTTTTTTTTTTTTTTGTTTCATTACCTAATTTTCGCTATGTGCCTACTCCACCTACATAAATTATGCTAGAACCGCTAATCAACGTACTCCGGTTATGAGATCATTTTAGTAATGGTGATGCCTTATGTGTTATTTTTGTGTATTGCTAAATAAATAAATGGTACAAAACTGCATATTTCATTACATTAAATGATGTGTTTATTTTTCAGGTATGTATTTAGCTTCCTACCAGAGGATAGGAAACCGAATAATAATACTTACTCTTGATAATGGAAAAGTAACTATGATAAGAATTGAAGGAAACGAAACCCGAAGGATTGATACTGTACCTACCTAGAAATGTAGGTACAATTTGCTATTTGGCACTAAGATAAAAATTACCTAAACTTACTGCTCAACTCTATTGGTTTTAACATTCCACAGTCAAAATAAAAAGTAGTATGTAACGAAAAATGAAATAAATACAGCTGTACCATCGAAAAGCGTCGAATAGTTAAAAAAGTTGAATAGACGGTCTATTCAACTTTTTTGGAGTCTTCGTCTATTCCTATTTTGATTTAGAAAATAACTATATCAAGTGTTTATGCAATACCTACGGTGGACATAAATTAAATTTAATGAAATAGACGAAGACTCCAAAACCCCCGTTTATGTACACACATGCTAACAGAAACCGCTAAGCCACCCTTTTTGTAAGACAACAGAAGCTGTTCGGTGCTTTGGATTGGAATCTTCATCAGTTCATCGAATTAATTGGCGATCACTGTAGGTAGGTACCAACTTTTATTGAGATAACAGAGAAGTCTTCAGGTAGATACGATACCAATAATACAAATAAAGTTGTACCATGGGTAGGTTAGAAAAATAAATGATAAGATTCGATGGAACATTTGAGTTTTATTTTCGCCAATTCATTGTTCATACGTCCCTAGAAAATCAAAGCCTTAGCTCACACGTCCAGCCTAGGAAACGCGGTTCAATTGCATTTCGCTAATGCATTACATGTAGTTAATGCACGGACAGTTCACGTGTTAAGAACCGAAATCCACGCCGCCAGGGTAAACGTGTTCTTGAGTGGAGACCGGGACTCGGCAAACGTAGTGCAGACTCCTGTCTGCAGAGAGATGCTGGATGCAACAAGCTGAAGACAGAGCGATAAGGTGCTCAGTAGGAGAGGCCTATATCCAGCTGTGGACTAATAAGCTGATGATGATGGGTAAGTGACCATAACGCACCAGCGCTGCAGCGTTGCTAGGGAACCTACCAAGGTTCCCTTAGTCGACTTTTACGACATCCACGGGCTGATTAAGAGAAACCTACTCCTACGCGCGGCGGCGCCGCGATCACCTCGGCTTTACCTACGTTCTAGTTCCTACCTACACATACTTTTTTTTTACCTACCACCCAGGGAAATCTCACGTTTTAATCACTTAATGCGCATGTTGCTTTCAACTTCTGTACGAGTATTTGAACGCGATAAAATCATTAGGTATTGTACTGAGCCGATTATCATACAGTTTTTTTTCATTTGGAAGGTGTAACGATAATTTTTTCAAGATTTTTAGAAATAAGGCACAATCGACATATTTAATGTCGATTTTTGGTACGGAATTACGCAGGTTAGTATTTCTACACTGCTCTTCTACCTGTGCAAATAAAGGGTGGATTGCTTGATAGTTGGGCAAATAACCAATTGGGTATTAGCTCGATGCTAGTGGTCTAAGATCTCTACCGATTCTGTGCTATCGGGCCTACTGTAAAGAAAAGGCCAACCTCTAATGTAGAAACCTTTTTTGTTACCCCACCGCCATTTGCAATGAAGAGATGAACGAAGGTAATGAATTTATTCTACCAATATTTAATTTTTTCTGGAACAAAAAAGAATAAACTAAAAATGCAGGATTCCTCAAAATTTTGAGATGTATCGAATGGTATATTTCTTGTCAAGTCACAAAATTTTGGGATAGACCATAAGGGAAACTTGCCATTGTTCTTTGATTGTTAAGCGCATCACTAGCACAGATACGAAATTTATCTCGCTAATTATTCATGGTTTTGGACATTATTTGTATCCTCGACTCATAGGAACACATGAACTAGATTGTTAAAAGGTTAATACTACAGATTTCTAGTAATAAAAATAATTACTTTAGTATATATACTGAGCGAAAAACTTACGCATTTAATGACAAATCCGGGACTTTTACTCCACCTTCGTGCTTTTTGAACGGCAGAACACAGCAGAACACGACATATTTTCACTTTTTCAACAAAGTTTTAGGTAAAACGCAGTAATTTCTTAGAATTTCAATAAAGTTCATCAGTCTTACCTTCTTCTTCTTCTTTTAGCACAGTCTTACCACAACTTTGAACTAACTAGTCAGTTACAAGCTGACACGATTGACACTGACAGTGCAGTATAGCTATACGTACACCAGCTATCTCTTTTACTCATAGCTTGTCTCCGAGGGATAGACAAAGATACATGACAACTATGTTGATACATAGTTTTAAGACCGGAAATGACTTATGCTTCCTACTTATTTCTCTATGTCATTTCTCGTGAGTGAATGAATGAAAATTAGTAAAAAAAAACCGAAATGAATTGAAATGGAAATGTCGAAACGTCGAAACATTGTCGAAATCAATGAAATGAAACATTTAATTTATACGTTTAATCACTTGGTGATATGATTTATAACTAGTGCTATATTTATTCCCAGTGTTTGTTTGGATTTGTGTTATTGTGCTGTGGATCTCAAGTTGCAGTAAAGTTTGGAATACGCAGTAACGCAGTACTACTTCCTTGAGATAAGACTCACGATAATGAGATAGTTTTAATAATTCTTACAAAGGCTACATCGAAACACTATCTGGCTGGATCCTATGCAAGTGAGTAATTTCCAAAGTGGTAGTCCTTATTCGCTTTCTACACCATGACCTTCCCTATAAAGTTCAACGATTTTGTCCTTCGCCCTTTATCCTGTTCATTTCAAACTTAGATGTGATTGAATCATAGATTTAGTTTATAGAAGACTTGGTCTCAGTGTATCGTTCTCCAGTTCCACATTCAGCGATAACTATGATGTGTAGAATAGAACACTGAGATGGGTTGGTCGGTACCTAAGGGATGCTAAGAATCAGACAATTACCTCATATATCAAATTGAAAATAAAATGAACATGGAAATGATGAAAACTTTATTCTAAATTATGTGCATTAATAAAAAAGGACTGATAGCAAATAACTGTTCAATTCCATATTGCTAATACTAATCAAGGACTATCAGGAGTAGAGAGAGAGAACTAGAGTATGCAATAAGGAGGTGGAATTGGAGTTTCTCTGTGTATACAATTATTAAATCCTACTATTATTATAGGTAAATGTCAGTTTGTAAGGATGGATGTATGGATATTTGTTCCTCTTTCACGCAAAAATTACTGAACTGATTGGGTTGAAATTTGGTATGGGTATAGTTTGGGATCTGGAATAACATATAGACTATTTTTTATCCTGATAAAACGCGAACGAAGGTGCTGGCAGCAGCTAGTAATATAAATGTCAAAGTTTGTAAGTATGGATGGATATTTGTTACTCTTTCACGCAAAAACTACTGAACCAATTAGGCCGAAATTTGGTATGGGTTTCGTTTGTGGACCTGAAAAACATATAGACTATTTTTTATCCCAATAAAAGGAGGGTGAAGGCGCGGGCAGCAGGTAGTATTATATATAATTACTATTAATTATCCCTTGCAAAGAAAACTAGGTTTTGCTAGTGTATGCAACAGTATAAAAGACTAAAATAAAAGAACTGACAACATCTACCTTACACAAATAAATATTTTTGGTAGCATTATCTTTGTAAAATTATAATTTGTATGATAACATTCTTCATTGAAAGCATTAACTGATTAAAAGATAGTAGCAGAAAAGTAGAACTATAATATACTGATAATATAACTACATTTAGGTATTTGTAAGCATTATCATGAACATTTTCTTTGCAGGTGTTGTGTTCCCCTAAGGCTATATGATTGGAACTATTATGCCTTCCTAAGAATTGACCCAAGTAATCATTATGACCGATAACCAGACACTCAGTGCTCCAATTTCTCTCACAACATATCATCAACTCAGCCTTACAGGTAACTTTAACCCGAATAAATTTCATACAGAACTATATATATCTGCATATCATAAAGCTAATATAAATTATAATTTCAGTTGAATCAGCATCTATAAAAAATACTGGATTGTTCAAGCCAAACCCTTATTTGCAAGTTATTATAGATAATAATGTCACAAGGAAAACTGATGTTATTAAAAATACTTTACATCCAAAATGGAAAGAAGACCTTACAATTTTAGTGACACCGCAGTCCCAGCTTTTGTTCCGCCTAGCTGACTACCACAGCTTTAGAAAAGATCATATTATTGGAGAGAAAAAATTAAATTTGTTGAAAATTCTTCTTTATTTCAATGGGAAATGTGAGAATGTTGAATTATCAGTTGGTAAGTTAATCTTTTATCAAAATATATTTATGTTTCCCTCTTGTAGCAAATCTACACTAGTATTGATGATGATGAGTCACAGCAATGAATTATATTGGGGATTTCCTGCATTTTTTTTGTATTAACCTGGTTTATTTTAATTTTTAAATAATTTTTATATTATTTATTAAATCGTTCTTTTCTAGATTTGATGAAGGTATCCCATGAAAACACAAGTACTTCAGCGAGTGAGGGGAAGTCAGCAGAGTTGGTGTTACTACTAGATGGTTTAAGGATTGATCCTGCTACTTTGCTCCAATCACGTGACCTATTGGGAGAGGCCAGCAATTCTCAAACACCTCTCAATGAGGGGGTGCGTGCAAGAATTCGAATGCGCAATAACCCTGAGATCATGAGACCTATGCTGCGGGCACAAGCTTTGAGAGTAAGTTATTTTCCTGGTGACAAGAAATTATTTGAAATAGAATTTCAATTCAATGAGTTTATTACAGCTTAAAATACAATGCATATTTCAGCCTAAAATACAATGCATATTTCAGCCATAGCTTAATTAATTAGAAACATCTTAAATTAAAGGGTACACAATCTGTTATCTGTCTGTTTGTTACCATTTCATACCTTAATGGCTGATCGGCCTTTAAATGAAATCTGGCAAAGGACATAATCTACTATTAATCCAGGGAAGCAAAGGGCAAAAGCTATAAAAATTTAAATGGTAATATTCACCAGCATGGTGAATCCACACAGCATCATCTAGACCCAAATTATCATAACAGGGTGTTTGGCACAATGTTTGTCATTATGGAAATTGGGGGTAGATTGAACCATCGGATTGAACCAAGTGCAATAGCATGGCGACTTTTTATATCGGATATTTTCGAACCCTGGAATGTATATTGAAAATGTAATGTATTAACTATCAGTTATTCTAGTACCCATAACACAATCTCTGCATAGTACAGGACTAGATTATGCTGAAAGAATTGTGTAGCATTAATTATTGATTAGAGCAGCGTTTCCCAAACTTTTTGTGACGTAACCCTTTTGGAAAGAGTAATATTTGACGGAGCCCCAAATTGAATAAAACATGTTTATGTGTATTATTTTTTAATAATCATGGTTCATAGCAACTGCAACAATGGTTCATGCTGGTGTCTGATATTTCTAAAAACGAATCATATAACTCATTCGACATACATTTGGGCTTTTGCATGTTGGGTACAAAAGGATTTTGAATCCATGAATTTATTTCAATGTTGTTTTTTTTTTCTTCGGGAAAATACGCTTCAAAAGATTTGTGCATTGCAGTGAGATATTGAACCAATTCTTGAAACATTTCTGAGTCTTAATCGCTGACAAACTCACAGAGTTATGTAAAGCTTTCTATTTCTTTCTTGCTAACACTAACAATCCCAAAATCTAGTTTTCTTTTGAAGGCGGTTATTTTGTTACCGGCCTGGAAAACTGTTGTCTGTTTACCTTTTAATGATAAATTGAACTCGTTCAGTTTTTGAAAAACATTTGCGATTAAAAACAGTCGGAACAGCCACGTTTTATCAAACAATACAAACGGTCTTTCAAATTGAAAGAACTATGTATTTGTGAAGAGCGTTTGTAACCCTCGTTAAGTTCAAAACGCCTTGTTAAAGTTTTACCCCGTGTTAACCATCTTCTGTACGGAGCAGTAGTATTTTATGTTTACTGCCATAATCTTCACATAATGATGAGAACAATCGGGATTGTAGTGGACGTATTTTCATTATTGTTTTCATTTATTGTGTGATAATTATTTTTACCGTTTCATCCAAAACAAGTTTTAAATTTAGCGGCTTTTGCATCACAAGTGCTTGCTTATGCAGGATATAGGCTGGAACTAAAATTATAGTACTTCGCGGAGCCACTTAGCCCTCATGGAGGTTTTGCGGAGCCCTGTGGTTCCGCGCTTAGAGAATGGCTGGATTAGAGAAATTGTGGCAAATTATTGTAATATTTTTTCGTTAGCCTCCGCCCGGCCCGCCGCCGATGAGCAACGGCGCAGTCGCCGGCCCCCTCATCGCCGCGGAGGCAGGCCCGTCACACCAGGAGCCCCCGATAGGCCCGGCACCCGAGTCCGCAGCGCAACCCAACTCGCCCGCGCCCGAGGAACCTCTGCCGTCTGGCTGGGAGATGCGTTACGATGTCTATGGACGACGGTAAGCCTGTCTGCATATAAATAAAAAAAAGTCTGTCTGTTTGAACTAATCTCTGAAACAAATGGACCGATTTTCACGGGACTTTAACTGACAGATAACTAATTAGGTAGTGGCTAACTTACAGCCGATTTGTCAAACGCTTTTTATTTTTGACAACAGTTTGACAATAGTTAAGTTTTTCTTAACACATTGTTGACGAGAGACGGATTTATCAAAAGCAATTTAACGACTTGCTAAATTCTTATCACAAGTGAATGATTCACTTGTGTGTTCATAAGTGATTGATGTGACTAGAATTTAGACTGCTTGTCAGATAGATTTGGTATCGATTTTGAGTTTCTCGAAAGCCAAGCTAAAGTAGGTAAACAATTTGTTAGCAAGTGACTAATTGTTGACAAACACATGTGACAAGGCTTTGATAAACTGGCTGTAAGACTACTTTTATTTTAGAAAAATAATTAGTGTTCCACCCTAAAAGTTAAAACTTATGAATTGTGGATTCTATGCGGGCAAAGCCGCACAGGTTTTTTTGTATAATGTCGACGTATTTATTTTTATTTTAGTGTTTCAGAGAATTACAATTTCCGTTATTATCGCAAGTGTGAGAGGTTTCAGGGTATATACTTACTGGCAGAAAAAAGCATAACTAATCCGAATGCATTTTCAGCCACTACCTATTATATGGATATCAAATAATTGAGCAACGATAAACAGAATAATTAATCATCATTCCGAAGTTTATTAAGGTCAGATCGATAAGCAGTAAACACTTTGCAGTTACTATGTGGACCACAACACACGGTCCACATCGTGGGAGCGACCGCAGCCGTTGCCCGCCGGCTGGGAAGTACGCCGCGACGCGCGCGGTCGTGTCTACTATGTCGACCATAACTCACGGACGACCACGTGGCAACGGCCGGACACGGAGCGACTTGCAAGGTTTCAGCATTGGCGCGGCGAGCGTAGACACGTGGTGGCTCAAGGCAACCAGCGGTTCCTGTACCCCCCTCCGCCGCAGCATACGGACCAGGATAATGAGACCGCGGTGGTCGCCGCTTCGTCCACTGCCGGAGCGCCGGTACCCGCAACACCAACGCAAGGTACGCTATATTATTCTGAACCATTTGCTACCTCGACTTACACCATCGCAGCACGACCCAGAATGATTATACGATACCGCGGTCGGTCGGATACAGCACCAACGAAAGGTATATTTTAATGGTCTGTGTTATAAATGTATGTTGCTCTTATGGTTAAGGCACACTCAAACTGAACCGATGGAATTTTTGAATATTTTGATAGCTTATTGATTGACCCCCTAAAAGTCTTTAATTTTAGAAATGTGTGGGAAGATTCATAATTCCTTCGATACACTCTCAGTGACTCTTGCTTGATCCCTAGGGGTGCTGCTTGCCCATTATGCATGGACGGTGTTAAAATGAAATACAATACATAACTCTTTATTCTACACCCCAAAATAAAATACATCATAGAACAAAAGTACAATGGCCGGCCTTATCGCTTCGATGCGATTTCTTCCATGCCACCTTAGACTACCACGGCATAATACATAATTGCCAAATGTAATCTTATGAAATAAATGTACTGATAATCACCACAATCGCTTTTTAAATCTCTCTTTTTGCTCACAGTTACGTTGGTTATCTTTCATCTATCATTCGTATTTGTCATCCGATATTTGGGAAACATTACTAAATATAAGCAACACTTACAAAAACGACTTTGTATAAGAAAGTGTTATCTCGAACACTTGTATGCTATATAGTTATCTCGGTCTCCACCGGGAGTTAGGTACATTTGCAAATAATAATCTTATCTCAATATCAACATCATTGTTTGTTGGTGATTTAGAAATAGCCTTCGTAATTTCGCACTGATTTATTATTAATATCAAAAGTGCATTACAAAAAACCTTTTATGGTTTATATTTAATATGCATTGTCCCTCAGCGCAGTTTTAAAACAGGGTCAGTTCCGAGTTCTGGCGTTATACTGGTTATATTGACATCATTATAAAGTTGAAGGACTGGCTCTGAAACTCTATTGTCTTCGATAAGAAGCTGTTAAGCTGAACCTTGTATGTTAGTAAACTGTTCACAAAGATTCCTTGCGTTAGAAATGCTTCGATATTTTGTAAATACTGTCGGTATCGGTACGGTATCCTGCATGCTCTCACGCAGACATGACGTCAATGATTAAATCTAATTAAAATATATAACATATGTAGAAGTAAACAACTCACATAATTTATTTGCTAATCATTGGTTAGCTATTAATATACAGTATATATTATTATAAAACGAAGTCCTCCGCCGCGCCTGTCTGTCTGTTCGCGATTAACACAAAAACTACTGAACGGATTTTCATGCGGTTTTTACCAATCGATAGAGTGATTCATGAGCAAGGTTTTGTGTAAATTGGTTGAAATATGTATAACGAGAATTGTCGGCAGTGTCGGAAAAAGTCAAGCCGCTTTCATCGAAAACTTTGTCGATAGACAGCGTTTTCGCTCCATAGACTTAGGATATATAATACATCTATGTTACATACAGAGTGTTTGTCGGAGGTTTTATTAATCCGATATATAATACATCTATGTTACATACAGAGTGTTTGTCGGAGGTTTTATTAATCCTTATTATAACTGATTTATGGTACCTAAAGATATAATTGTTGGAATTGTCGGAATACGTCAACTCGCCTGGAAGTTTTCATCGAAAACGCTGCTAATCCCTTTGAGATATAACAAAACAATGCATGGTGGGATATTCTTCTTAGCCCACGCGGGCGTAGCCGCGGGCGGGTCAGCTAGTATTATGTATTTGACACTAAGAAGAATTCATATTAGATGAATTTATTCTACGTAATTAAAACAATACATAAATATGGTTATTATGTGTTTGATACTAAGAAGAATCGCTCCGCTACGGTTTTAACTACGAGCAAAAAATGAATGATAAGTTAGTGATTTATTAAATTTTGTTTATTTAATAGCCTTTTTATAAATACGAAGGCAAGTTGCTGAATTATGGAAGCTCACACAGTATACTCTGTGTACTGTATGAGAGAGAGAACGTCTGATTGGATGTATGTATCGTTCCTTGTCACAAGAAAATGTATAGACTAATAAGTAGATGTAGTAAGTAGGTAGAGATCTGCATAGAATGTAGGTAGTTCTCGTAACCTCATCTGTCTAGTTGCGTTGTACAAGCGTAATAGATAATTTTCAGAAATTTTAATTCATTCATTCACCCGAATTTCACAAAGAAAATTTAAAAGAACTGTGTGACATAATCTACCTCAAAAATAGAACAGAACACGATTTTTGACATTTCCTTTGGTATTTTTATTTAACAAAGTTAGCTCTTTCTATAATTAAATGGTATTTAGGGTTTTTATTCAAATACGTGAACCAGTAAACTTGTATATGACTTATTAATTTGATAAATCATAGAAACTACTCGGACAGTTTTGGTGCGACATAGGCACACAATGTGTTTGGGACTATTTTGTACTGTCTGTTGAAATATTTTTCAAGGTCGGGCGAGAAAACGATAGGTTTGAGGTACATTTTTAAAAACTGGGCGATTGTCTTTTGTTTTTTCATACAATTATTCACGCTGACTTCACAACCTACACTTCCAGTATACGAAAAACAAAAGAAGATAGCTTTTAAAAATGTATCTATAACCGCTTGGAGAACTGAATGTAAGAAAAGGATGCTAAGATGATGATGAGATGTTAAGCGGAAGGGGAGTGAATGAGAAAAACCTTATTAACATTGTTCGCACGCATCACTAAGCCCGGCCGTCGGCAGTGAACGACATATATGTATATACATATACCTATAAAAAACATTTGATTCGATCAGGAGGCACTGGAGGCAGCAGCACTGCTACTGGATGTGGGTCAGCAGGCACTGTCGGCTCTGCGGCCGGTGCCGACGAGACCCTTGGGAGCCTGCCGGCTGGGTGGGAGCGCCGCGTGCAGCCTGATGGCCGCGTCTACTACGTCAACCATAAGAACCGCACTACGCAGTGGGAGGACCCACGCACTCAGGTATACTAACGCATTCACTACCATGTCGCAGCAGCAGGAGGAAGTCACCCGTGTGCGTCATGCCATGAAAGTGATAGTCTAGCTTCTACCTGTGGCTTAGCTCGCGCTTTTCCGGTATAAAAAGTAGCCTATGTCCCTCCCCGGGATACCGTCTACCTTTCTGCGAATTTTGATTAATATCTGTTTAGCCGTGAGAAGGTAACAGACACTCAGAATTTATTTCGCTTTTATAATATTAGTAGGTATGGACGGGTAGTAGATACTAGACATTTAGACACGCCATCGTCTAGCCTTGTTACTGTTGGATGTAGAAGGTAACAACTGGTCTGATTCAGTATTTTGTTACTGGTAACACTATCCTTAAATGTTTCGGCTACATGTTTCCATTCACAGGAAACAATAAGGAAAACATAAAGTTATTGCTACGGAATCTTAACTAACGTCCATCTGACCGACCATGACCCTCGTTATGGGTGGTCCCGCCACCGTTTTAACCACTCAGTACAATCGGAGTAAATTTCTTGTGAGAAAGCAAGGAGGTTAGATTGGATCACACATGTTATTGGCATATGAGAATTATCGGAAACTCCTACTTATTCATTTGTTTTCAGGGTCAAGAAGTGAGTGCACTTGAGGAGGCCTTACCACCTGGCTGGGAGATCCGATTTACAGAAGAAGGCACTCGTTACTTTGTGGATCACAACACTAGAACTACTACATTCCAAGACCCCCGCCCTGGAGCCCCTAAGGGGCCGCAAGGGGCCTACGGGGTACCACGCGCTTATGAGAGGTCCTTTAGATGGAAACTTAGTCAATTTAGGTACCTTTGTCAGAGTAACGCTCTGCCGAGTCACATCAAGATTACTCTTTCGAGACAGACACTTTTCGAAGATTCCTATCACCAGGTAAATTTGATTTAAAACAAACAACAGTTCATTCTATTGCGAATTTAGTTAGTGGTGCTAAATAATTGGCTGTTACAAACTGCAAACAATCTAGAAGTAGCTCAACTGATCCATATCAATACCAGTCGGAAGCAAGACACTGGCTGCTTATAGATCTGCTGTATAGTAATTTCGTTTTTATTAAAACTTAATGTTCTTTCAGATAATGAGGCTACCTGCATACGAACTCCGCAGAAGACTGTACATAATATTCCGCGGTGAAGAAGGTTTAGACTACGGTGGCGTTAGCCGCGAGTGGTTCTTTTTACTTTCTCACGAAGTTCTAAACCCTATGTATTGCCTATTCGAGTATGCGAACAAGAATAACTACAGTTTACAAATCAATCCGGCCAGCTATGTCAACCCTGATCACCTGCTGTACTTCAAGTTCATCGGTAGATTCATAGCCATGGCGCTTTACCACGGCAGATTTATTTACTCCGGTTTTACGATGCCATTCTACAAACGAATGTTGAATAAAAAATTGACAATGAAGGATATAGAATCGATAGATCCCGAGTTCTACAACTCGCTAGTATGGATCAAAGATAATAATATTGATGAATGCGGCCTAGAGATGTGGCATAGTGTAGATTTTGAGGTTCTGGGCCAAGTGATACACCATGAACTGAAACCATCCGGGGATAAGGAACGCGTCACTGAAGTAAGCCCTTCTCTCATTATCATTCATAATAATATTCCCTCTGTGACTAATCATATAATTTGGAATAGTATTTTGACTATTGTCTCTTTTTTACAGGTGAACAAAGAGCAATATTTACAATTAGTTACACAGTGGCGTATGACTAGAGGAATTGAAGAACAAACAACAGCATTTCTTGATGGTTTTAACGAGGTTTGTGATCTATCCACAAAGGCATGTTTCTTCGAAAAGATAATCGAACAAAAACATACTAATTGAAGTTTTTGACAAAAAAAATACATGTAAATTTTCATATACTTACACTTGAAGTATTGCTAACCGCGTGATGCTTTATCCTGTATTCAATCAATGTGCGTTGCAAGTGATGACCTACGGATCCGAGACGTGGTCGCCAACTATTCCTCGTTCATAAGCTCAGAATCGCTCAGCGGGCTATGGAAAGAGGGAGTAAAGGATCTCGAGTGGCAGCTACGATGCAACGCGAAACGGAGTGTTGGGAGACCATACACTCGATGGACCGACGGCGTAGCGGTCGAAGCAGTCGACGGATAGAGGCGGCTCAGGACCGCTATTTGTGTCGGAGTCTTCATCGTATGGGGGAGGCCTATGTCCAGCAGTGTACCTGTATAGGCTGATATGATGATGATGATAAGTAGTTCTAAATCTGTAGGTATTCCGTGGCGTCCAGTTTGTTGCTCGGTTAGGACAATGGATCATCTAGGACAAGAGCCTACGCGCTTGGCGCTTTCAGTGCAAGGCTCTATAATCTTTATGAATTCAACCAAGCACTGTATATGCTTTCACTGCCCAGTCTCTGCGGCGTCACCAGCAGGGTCGGGCCGTAACTTCTGCAAGATTGACATGTGTTTCGTGGGTCATGAAAGTGTTAAACGCCCTGTTATTTCTTGATGAAAATAAACATAAGTAATATTTTGTAGGTGGTCCCGCTGGAATGGTTGAAGTACTTCGACGAGCGAGAGCTGGAGCTGATGCTATGCGGCATGCAGGAGGTGGACGTAGACGACTGGCAGCGTAACACTATCTACCGGCACTATACGCGCACCAGCAAGCAGGTCGCCTGGTTCTGGCAGGTACATACAACAAGTATTTTTTTTACCTATATAGTATATTTCTCTGTTCTGAGTTTTTAACCAATGACGGCGATAGCAGGCGTGTATTAGCTTGGTTACTAAGAGCTGGGACCTTCATCATATTTACAAGTTGCGCATGTCTAGTGTCTGTGAATGAGCGCGTGGCGGCGTGACACGTCGCACTTGAAGTCTGTCTGTCTCTTTCCCACGCGGTCAAGCGTATGAGTGTGAAAGAGACAGTCGTAATTTTGCTTTTGCTACTGTGTATACATACAGAATGATCTTTTTTCGTTCGTCCGTTAAAGAATGTTGCAATAACGCACGTCAATTGCCGCGCGTGTTTGCATATAGATAAGTCAGTAACATGCTGCGCAAATCCTGAACTAAACGTTTTTGAATGATATATATAAATACTAGGATAATACTCTATTTTTAACACTATCTGCGAGAAAATATTTAAAAATATAGGTCGGCAAATTATACCATTCATCCTTCTGAACAGAGGTTAGATCGAATTTCGAAGAAGTGTAGTGTAGGGATCTCCTTGATAAATTTTCATGTTCCAAATTGAATTTCATCTTCATTACAAAGCTCTAACAAAATTTTTTCGTTGATTGTCAACTCACGCAAAGCACTTTCAGAAACTAGAGGAGACTAACAGCCGGTTTCTCGAACGCAGATCATCTTCATAATTAACTAATCAATGATCAAATCTCTGATCAAGTATTATTTGGTTTGCTCGAACGTTGATTACGTACTATGATTTTGAACAGAGATTAATTGACCAATCTATCAAATCATTGAAGCAAATCTCTTGTCAAACATCAAAATGGGTTTCAGGAACGCTAATTAGGCATTTTTCTCTAGTC
Organism: Eupithecia insigniata; assembly: GCA_947859395.1. Classification (NCBI taxonomy): domain Eukaryota; kingdom Metazoa; phylum Arthropoda; class Insecta; order Lepidoptera; family Geometridae; genus Eupithecia; species Eupithecia insigniata. The sequence goes on along the minus strand of OX401996.1, from coordinate 7,910,833 downwards.
AAGCGCTTGTTAAATCAATGATCAACTAATCGGCGATTTTGCTCTAATTAGCTGAAATAATTACTACAATTTACTGCGTTTGCTAAGTTCTAAACCTTGTTAATATAAAAAAATTACAGGTTGGTAGTCCAAAAGTGGTTTAATTACATTTCACAATACTTATGGCTCGTTTTATCAATAAAAAAATACTTGTACCTAAATTAAAATAACCTCTTATATTGTAGGATGTCGCTTTCGGATTTAACTGTGAGCAGCAGCAGTGAATCTGATGAGGAAAATACACCTGGACCCTCAATGCGGTTCAGGGCTGGAATAGGCTTTTTCTCAGGGAGAAGTAGAACAGGGTCCGAGTCTGGCACAACTTGAAGGCAAACCTCCGCTAATCAAGACCCCCTCGGCACGGAGGCATAATGCCACCAAACTAGTCGTTATATCAGCCTCGGATCACCACTGCTGGGTATAGACCTCCTTTGCTTCACTATAATACCTACTTATAAATAATATTTCCATCTCTGACACAGACACTGGCAAATCGTAGCGAAAGCAAACGGCGCCATTAAAGAAGTTGAAGTAGAAACAAGGATTCGCAGCGCAAACATGTGACATTTTTGAAGTTTAGGAATGAAGGATTGAACTGAAGGAATTGTTAAATTGAAATTTCCATGAACTGGACACTGGCAGAAAAGTGGCAACCCAGACACATATTGCCAATAACAAAGAAGTCAAGTCAAGTCAATTATTAAATTATGCATGTGTGACCGTATGAAACTATACACTGATTTGACAATCGTAAGATGATCATTGATTAGTTAATTTTTGTCTAATCATCGTTCGTGCAACCCGATTTGCTTTGACCAGTGTGTCAAGTTAATTGCTTTGTCAACTGATTTGCGATTTGAGTAGCGTTAGAGAAACCGGCTGTTACTCACACAAATTTTATAATATTAAACATATAGTGCAATTGCGTGTGGACGTTCCTATGCGGCTAGCATGGGCTTTCTTCTCTAGAATGTTGTATTGGGTAGAATAGATAAATAATTACGTAAAAATGACATTTAGGTGTAGAAAGTAGAAAGTTTTCTGCGTTCGGGAACACGGCGTTCGGAAGAATGAGCGGCAGAAACGTTTTCTTTTCTACCCTAGTGATGAGCACTACGTCGAGTCTACCGATACGAACATGGGGATCAATTTACTCGTTTCTTGACATTTGAGAATAGAAATATATCTCCTAAAATGGTTTACACCGCTGCTCGAGACCTAGACATGGTCTTTCTTCCTTCGCATCTCTCACTATTTGTTCGTTTAGTTATTTCTCTTTGCTATTTGGGGTTTTTGTGTCCAGTTTATGATCCCGCAGCCATTACGAGCAAAAGCAACATAAAAATCGGAGAATAATTTATATGTTTGTTTGCTCTCAAACCAAATTAATCTCCGTTATTCTGTATTGCATATGCTATGGGTTCAATAATCTTCATTTGCCGCCTTTGCCAGAGACAGTATTTCACCGAAACATTTTGAGAAAAGATGTCGGTATTTCTTTCGTCCAATATAAAAAAAAGGAAAATATACATATCTTTGAACGAAAGAAGTTACCCTTCAAAACATTGTTATATAAATTGACAAAAACAATAAAATGACATTGGTGTAATCAAAAAACGTTTTGTTTTATGGTCTCAATTTTGTTTTTAGCGATATCGCTGGTTTTATGTTATGCTGCTTGCATTTTCTTGGTAATGGAACGCAAAAAACTAACTTTTTACAACATTTATATTTTTTCTGTGTTGCTATAGAAAGAGCTTCTCTACGCAGAAAATGTTTTCTAGGGGTTGTTCCTCGAAACGGCATGTTCGACAAGAGAATGAAGATATGAAGACTATAAACTGTCTTCTCTAGTCTAGGGTAGAGTAGAAGTGAAAAGCCCGTGCTAGGGGGGCAGCGTTTAGTAATTTACCTAAATCATATTATTAGCTCCTATAAGTCCCAATATCCCGATTTTCATTTCGTTTATTTTTCAAATAAAAATAAAACTAAATTAAAATCGGTTATGGTATTGAGTTTTAGCTTTGTTTGGTGCAGATTGGTTCAGCCGTTATATGGTAGTAGAAACTAAACTTCGTCGAGGTTGTTTTTCTTAAATTAACATGTTAATGTTTAGTAAAATAATTATTCGTGTCGATTCTGTCCTAGTAAAGAAATTATATTAATTTGACATGACGTGTCATTATTTTGCTTTAAAACTTAAATATTCAACCTTATATAGTCTCACGGGAATGTTGATTTTTCCCATTTTCAGTTCGTTCGGCAAATGGATAACGAAAAGAGGGCACGGCTACTGCAGTTTGTGACGGGCACGTGTCGAGTTCCCGTAGGAGGCTTCGCAGAGCTGATGGGTTCAAATGGCCCTCAACGGTTTTGCATAGAAAAGGTACGGAATATTTTTTTTACCTCAGCGTTTACCTGATCATGACAGTCGCGGCGTCATCGACCCCTGCAACTATGCCTGCGTATAAGAGCCGACTAAAGGATAGATTTAGATAATCTTATTATACTTATAAAATACCCAGAACACCCGGGAAAATATTTGTAGATCATAAAAATATTAATCCCAAAGCGGGAATCGAACTCGCAACCTTCTGCGTCGCAGGCGGACCTTCACCCGCCGCGAAACATCGGTCGTCGATGGAAGAGCATACTTGAAATTCAAGTATACCCATTTATTAATTTGAATGCCAGAAACATTGGGCAAGAGGCTAGAAGAAGCGAAGGGGTAGGCGTATTATCAGCCGTGAGTGATGCGGGGCTGGAATGATGTGGATCAGAACAGGACCTCTTTGTAAAAACAAATAACTACTAACGGCATAGCTAGTCCTCAATCGTAATACGTATGTTGCGTTGCGTCACCACCCAGTCACTTACTATAGAAATCGAAATGTACCAGTACCTACAGATACAGATTTCATTCATACACCCTACATGACACTTACATGACGTTAAATTAATTTAAAAAAAAATATAGCTATAATAAGTAAGGGCAACTTATAAAATTCATTGATGTCATACAGAACCAATTCTAGCGTAATAAGGGCAACTTATAAAATTCATTGATGTCATACAGAACCAATTCTAGTGTCGTTTTCTTAATTTTCTCTTAACAATTGATATGGAAGCTGCATTCCGAATCCAGTCAGGAAGCTGATTATACACTGATCGCCCCATAATATATACCGACCATTCGTGTAAGTTTACTTGTTTGAGATCGTAAATCAACAAATGGTATCATTTTGGTAGAATCCTGCCTATATTGCACACAAAGCTGAATGTTATTTTAATAAATATATAGCCTATAAAAAATTCCTCGCGTTTACGCAATTGTGAACCTTTATGTTTGTTCTTTCTTGGGTGGTCACAATAATCTTATTTTTTGTTTCAGGTCGGTAAAGACACCTGGCTGCCTAGGTCACATACATGTTTCAATAGACTTGACTTACCTCCATATAAAAGCTATGAACAATTATGCGAAAAACTAAATTATGCCATTGAGGAAACAGAAGGATTTGGACAAGAATGATTAAATAATGTTTCTATGTAGAATTAGCTAAATATTGTAAATTATTATTTACCTGTCACTTTAATATTATTGCACCACCTCGTTCCGAGGGTTTAATCACCAATGGGATTGGTGCTCTTATAATTTAATGAAGACCAACCAAATATATAATTCATATTTTTTATGTACCTAATATTAAATATCATATTATTTTGTAGATATCACTAGTATGCTATCAGTTGTATAAGATGCATTTGTTTGAATTGTATTTAATAAAAAGTACCTACAATGAAGTTTAACACCTAACTTTTATTCAGAAATACCCTGACAGGCTTTCATATATTTCCCCAACAATGATGAAGTAAATGTAATGATTAGGGCTCAGATAAATATGTAAATACATATTTTAAATTGTAATGATTTTTGTTCTGATTTATGTTTTCTATCCAAATTATGATATTGATTGCTTTAATCAACTCCGTACAATAATAAGTAAAAGAAAATCCCGCGACATCATCAATCGTAGCGAGCCACAGTAGTTTTGGAGTTTGGTTAGGCGGGGATTAGCAACAAAGACAGATAAGCTAAGACGACAAAGAGCTAGCAGCAATATTTTTATGATCTGGCTGTGACTTTCCGTTGTCAACCCTTCGGGTTTGGGTTCGGGGTGCCAGGGCACCCCTCGGAGCTTGGTACAGATTTTTTCGAGTTTTATTTAAGAAAATTTAGGGTAGTCCATACCCTCTTCCTCTCGTAGATTGAGGATTTTTTTACATTCAGACCACGCTTGCTCTATTTAAAGATTACCCCCCTTATTCATAATAGTCTGCTAACTTAAAACAGCTGCTAAGCAGAATTATTTTTCACTCTGACTTATGTCAATGAATCAGAAGAAGACAGACTGAGAATTAGCAATGCTCTAAGTTAGCAGACTATTATGAATAAGGGGGTAAATGTCACCGGGTTGACGTAAACTAAAAGTTTAATAAAGTCCATAAAGTGCAGTATTTATTTGATATGAAATGAGTAAAATGACACCTAATAAATACGGTGATTAATGGACGGTCGTCAGTGTTCGGAAACCGTCGTAAATAATCAATTGTCTCTTTCTAAAGACCGATGTGCATTATTTATTGCCTGGTACAATCAGCGTCAAATTGATATGAGCGTCTAGATTAGTCCAAATGATCTGAAAAATAGCTATAAAAGCAATTTGATATACGCAGTTAGAATCATCATATCGTTGTAAGCACCCAAGGTGTTCAAAATATCTTACTACTCATTGTTTCATATATAAATGAGCAGTCAGGGTGTTCAAAATTATCTTAGCAAACAAAGCTCTCAATGGTAGTATCCAAACTCTTTTGAGTGAATATTTTTTAAGGTACATTTTATGCACTAGTTATCTGTTTGCTTAGATAACTTTGAACATCCTGACTGCTCATATAAATATGAAATAATGAGTAGTAAGATATTTTGAACACTGGTGCTTACAACAATATGATGATTCGAACTGCGCACCTATATCAAATTTATGTTTGTTAGATCATTTGATTACTATAAGATGCTCAAATCAATTTGACGCTGAGTGTACTGTACCTACGGTTTCGTCGGAACTAGCGGGGCTGTTAGCTTGATGTTATGATAGCAGCCACAGTGAAAGATCTAAATCCTATTATAGGTAATATAAAAGTAAAAGTTTGTGAGAATGGATGTTTATTCCTCTTTCACGCTAAAACTACGGTACTGATTGGACTGAAATTATATGGTACGTAGGTACGGGTATAGTTTGGGACCTGAAATAGGCAACTCAAAAGTTACTTTTTATCCCGATAAAAGGCGGGCAGCAGCTAGTATCTCTCAGTAAGTGGGTACTGCAGCACTCGTTATGCATATTTATTGGCATAGTTTAAACCACATAATAGGTACAAAACCATAGTTGGCCGTGGGGCCGCGGCGAACGAATATCGACTCCTTCAACTCAACCCGTGGATGTCGTAAGAGCCGACTAAGGGAACCTACCAGAGCAAGGGCAGCAGCTTCCTTCTGAGTATTTTTAAACATCAACACTGCGATCACCAATCCGCCTGCCAAGCGTGGTGATTATGGCAAATCCCCCCCTACATGGGGACCGCTATTTATGGCGTCGTACGGGGAGACTTTTGTCCAGCAGTGGACGTGTATGAGCCCATACACGTCCACTGCTAAATATCGGTCCTGAGCCGCCTCCATCCATCGACTCCCTGCAACCGCTACGATGTCGTCGGTCCATCGAGTGGATGGTGTCCCATGTAGGGGGGGATTTGCCATAATCACCACGCTTGGCAGGCGCATTGGTGATTGCAGTGTTGATGTTTAAAAATACTCAGAAGGAAGCTGCTGCCCTTGCTCTGGTAGGTTCCATTAGTCGGCTCTTACGACATCCACGGGTTGAGTTGGAGGGCTCGATATTTGTACGCGCGCCGCGGCCCCACTGCCACATCATCAGCCGATGATGATGATGATGATGATGGACCATAGTTGGGTGTGAATGAAACATTAATCGTAATTATTTAGCAAATTTTAATCAGTGAAAAAGCAAAATGCAATAAATGCGAAAACTATAAGCAAATAAATTGTGAATGTCTCTCAGTAACAACATTAACTTCAACTTATAATTATGGCAAAATCTAAGACAGTTTATTAAAAGCAAACTGTTCAGCAATTTTCAAAGCCTCCAGGAGACTGTTTGGATTATTTCCAGAGGCTTGAGCAGACTCTGCTTTACCACCACCTTTTCCGCCGATGACGTTAACTATGGATTGAGCCCATTCTGATGCCAATAGGCCTTTTTCGTTTAAATTTTTTGGTACTGCTGCAAGACAGTATATTTTCTTGTTATCCTCATCAACAGTAAAGAACATCGCAGCAGTGGTTGGACACAATTGCTTAACTTGCTTTAATGCACCATCTAATGCTTTAGTGTTTCCATATGCTTTTAGTTCATGCACAATAACTTTTGCATCTTTACTTTCAAGACACAATTCTTTAGCTTTTTCCGTTACTTGGTTAATAGTAACAGCTTTAGCAGCCCTCTCTTTATCATCTAGTTGTTTTTTCAGATTTTTCAGCATGTTTCTAAGTTCATCTCTTTTCCAGTATGATATCTGAGCTTGAGATATTTCATTGGTCAGCTCAACTATTTTCTTTGATATCTCCTTTTGGTTTATAATATCACCTTGTTCTTTAATAAAGTTAGCTATATTATTCACATCGTTTTCTAAGACGCTAAGTTTGTTTATGGCTTTAACTGCTTCTGGTCCAGTGAATGCAACAATTCTCCTAATGCCTTTTGCAATACCTTCTTCACTTACAATAACATATTCTCCTATATGTCCCGTGCGATGCAAGTGAGAACCACCACAAAATTCAACCGAAGTTTCAAATCCAGATGGACCATCAGGATTTTTCTCCAATTCCTCTACAGGAATCCCAACAGAAACCACACGAACTGGATCTGGATAGTGTTCATCGAACATGGCCCTCAGACCTTTGATTTTTTTAGCATCAGCCAAACTGGTATGTTTTGCATAAACCGCTTTATTCTCATTGATGATATCTTTGATTTGATCTTCAGCGCTTTTGATTTGACTTACATTCATTGGACCCTTATTAGTGAAATCAAATCTAAGCCTGTCTGGTACGACAAGTGATCCGCGTTGATCCGCGTCATTTCCCAAGACTTTCCTTAGAACATTGTTAAGTACATGGGTGCCAGTATGGTTATTCATAATGAGCTTTCGTCTGTCGGTGTCAATATGAAGTGATACTTTATCTCCTACTTTAAATGATCCTTCAATTTTCCCGGTGTGCAAAACATATCCACCTTTTACTTGAACATTTTTAACCGTGAATTCAACACTTTCATCATCCGTTTTAACCATGTAGCCCTCATCAAATATTTGTCCTCCTTGTTCCGCGTAAAAACTTGTGCGATCCAATAGTATACCGCATTCTTTACCAGTTGTAACTTCGTCAACAAATTGTTTGTCTGCCCTAATAGCAACAATGGTGCCAGAACATGGATCAAAATTATACACAGCATCTTTTTCAGCTGATGATGGTGCATACTTATACTTGGGAGAATCATCAGTGACAGAAATACCTTTATCTTGTAAGTAGCTTATGGCATGAATGTCTAAAGCCAGTAAATCTTCTTGCCCTGCTGCTTTACCTTGGGATATTAATTGCGATTCTTTTTTTGCTTTTTCGTAGCCGTCCATATCGACGTAAAGTCCTTTTTCTTCACACATCAACTGTGTCAAATCAATAGGAAAGCCATACGTGTCATAAAGACGCCAAGCCACGTCTCCAGGGATAACTTTGGAGTCATTAAGTTTTTCAATTGTTCTATTTAAAAGACCTCTTCCACGAGAAAGCGTTTTTAAAAATTGCGTTTCTTCTTCATTGATTGTTTGTATGATTGATTCAGGATCTTTTATTATTTCGGGAAATACGTCACCCAATATTTCTACGACGGTATGAACCAGTGATCCAAAAAATCCCGGCTTTGCATTTAGTTTTTCCGTAGCATATCTTACGCCACGTCTCAAGATTCTTCTTAAAACATAGCCCCTTCCAGTGTTATCTGGGCAACCTCCATCAGATAAAGCGATTGTCAAAGTTCTGGCATGATCAGCCAAGACTCGATAAGCCATATCAAGTCCATCATGATCGTCTTCTCCAACTTTTCCCGTGTACGGTCTGGCGCCCGTGCCTTTTTGAATTGCCGCAAATAAAGGTACAAATAAATCAGTGTCGTAATTAGCGCGTTTGTCTTGAATAACTGACACAAGACGTTCTAGACCTAAACCGCAATCAATGTGTTTTTTCGGTAAGGATTTTAGTGACCCATCCGATTCTCGGTTGAATTGAATAAATACTAAATTCCATATCTCAAGTACATCTGGATCATCCATATTGACAAGATGAGCAGCTTCACGGCCACCAATTCTATCAAAGTGTAGTTCAGAGCAAGGCCCACAAGGACCTGTTTCACCCATTTCCCAGAAATTATCTTTCATGCTTCCGGGTATGACATGCGACTCTGGAAGTCCCAGACTTAGCCAAATATTCTTACATTCAGAATCAGGTTCCAGGCCTGCACTCTTATCCCCTCCAAAGTATGTGACATACAGTCTATCAGCTGGCAATTTCAAAACTTCTGTCAAAAGTTCCCAAGCCCAGGTACATATTTCTTTTTTAAAGTAGTCGCCAAAGGACCAATTTCCCATCATTTCGAAAAAGGTATGATGATAGACATCTTTTCCAACATCATCTAAATCATTATGCTTGCCTCCTGCTCTGATGCATTTTTGCGTATTGACAACTCTCACCCACTGAGCCATATCAGAGTTTGGGTCTACAGATCCCAAAAAAATTGGCTTGAATTGATTCATACCTGCATTAGCAAAAAGTAATGTAGGGTCATCTAATGGTATTGTTGATGAAGAGTGTACATATTGATGCCCTTTACTTTTGAAGAAATCAATGTAAGCATTACGAACTTCTTTTGCAGTCATCAAGGTATTCATCTTCATAAATCTGGAATAAAATAAATTTTAATTGGTTAAGGAGTCTGAATTCACGTAGCGTGCAAGTAACACAAAATTATTCTGATCTCTTTGTTTTTATGATTAATTTGCTGCAAATCATTAACCATTTTCTACCAACCAACTTAATTTCAATGGTATCAGGAGCATTTGGCTTAATATACAGGCTATGTAATATACAAGCCATATATTATAATAAATGCCTGTTTAAATGGGAGTGGATGGTCAAATCCGAAACCACGAGTGTTAGAGCAAAGTCATAAAAGACCTCGATGTATGAGATTGAGAAAACAAAACCTGCATCATCATCATCATATCAACCTATACACGTCCACTGCTGGACATAGATCTCGACAACGCAACAAATAGCGGTCCTGAGCCCCCGCGACCGCTACGATGTCGTCGGTCCATCGAGTGGATGGTTACCCATGAGGAGGGGGGAGGGTTGCCATAATCACCACGCTTGGCAGGAGGATTGTTGTGAGTGATCAGTTTTTATTTAGCGGCATCGCGTCTATCAAAATGGATTAAGATTTTCATGGGGTGTATCTCTATTTAAATTATAATATTCAATTTTGTATTTTTATTTATTTGTTTAAGTATGACTATTGGATATGATAATTGTGACATTTTTAATTTCTATGCATTAAATGGATCCTGAATCTGAGAATAAATTGGGTTAATAATAATAAACTGAGGTCATGACTTCTTTACTACCTCGATTTATTAATATGTATTTACTTGATTTATTATCACAACCTTTCTCTAACTCTAATGGTAACAGATTAAGCTATCCACTCCCATCTTATAAAGCCATCCTGTGTATTGTAGTGCAGTTGCAGTGTAGTGTGTAAAAAAATATAGTTAAAAACTAAAACTCGACTACATAAAAGTCTTAAACAAGCGTTCACCTATTGTCCTTATCATTTTCTTTTGATACTTAGGTAGTCGGAGACACTCACCCCACATACCTACGGTACAATTAGTAACAAAGGCCTCCGTGTAATTTAGACCCAGCTATCTCTTAAGACCCTCAATTTTGTCGGACTCCATATAGCCTATGACCACCGGGGTATTGAGACGAATCAATCAATACCTCACTTGTTGAAATCGAAGTAGTAGTTTCAGCGCTACGTGGGAACAAAGAAATCGGCTACATACATACATAGGGTGCTAAAATCATAACCCTCCGGTAGTCAGGTAAAAATTAAAATACTCCCAATCACTTTGGATTAGGATCATTATCAATGACTTAAATATGCAACATGCCAGTATTCTGGCTTTTGACAAAAGAGACTTTTGTATTTGTGTATGCATGTGGGCAATGCAAACTTAACAAAATATTAAGCAGGGGTTAGTATCAATGGTCTAAAAAAGCAGCTGGTTTAATTAGCAAATTGTTTAAAAAGCAGCTGGTCTATGTACAAACTGGTCCACTAGCTAATTAGACCATCTGTGCTTTAGACCAGTTGGTACTTAGACCAGCTGCTTTTTAGACCACTTGCTAATTAGACCCGATGTTTGTTTAGATGAAATGATACTAACCAATCTATATTGAAGAAAATTGCTTTGTTTTAAGATTACATTTTACTAAACCACCCTGGCTTTGCATGGCTAGCTATTATTTATTAACTGCTCTAATAGGTATATATTTTAAGATGTATTATTTCGTAAAACCATGTTTTCATATACCTAGGTAACACTATGTATTGGTTTATGTAGTGCACCCCATCAACACTCTCAGTCAGCATGATTTTTGCTGACATTTTCAACAATCATTTCATATTTCAGGTAGGTAAATTACATGTCTATAATAACATACTATTTATTTGCATTTAACTTATTTGGTAGATTATGATTTTATAATATGCAGGCAAACAGACAGGCAGACTTTTTAATAAATTACATAGTTATTCCCATCGCAACAATATGTGCTTAGGGTAAGTAATAGAAATTCCTAAATATTTATTTGAACTACACACACATGGTCTACTGGTGATAGGTACAAATACAGTATATACAAATTACATTATGAAATGTAATCTTAGGATTACATTGTACACCGGTAGGTACAGTTACATACATGAGACCTTGTTTGTGATGGAGTTCTATGTAAAGTAGTACTATTGCATCACCATCATAGTTGCTACTGTTTTAATATTCGAATAAATCTTGAACTACTCATTGTGGTAGGTAGTATTGACTACAACTGACTAGGTCTGACCTATCTACTTTATTCTTAGCAAAATATACTTAGGTGGAAGTAAGTTTGACCAGCCATATGGACAGTCAGTGGGATAGAAAAGTAGAAATTAGAATAATGAAATCTGGCATAATAGTAAAAAGGGGAAATCGGTCTAGGTACATACGTTAGAAATAAAATTTAATTGGATAGTCAAAAAACTCTAAAAAACACTATTATATCAAGTAGAATGGAACCAATATGTGGATACGGTATTTGGTTGACATTTTACTTACATTACTTCCTGGCTAGAGTAGAAAAAGCTGACAGGGCTGGATATTAAATAAGCACTTTAACTCGAGGACTCGCCAAGTCAACGCAATATGTCTGCATACGATGAGATACTTATTTGCCATGCAAGAACCATGCATGCATGGGTGTTGTGAACTTTTCGAAAACTCAAAAGGAAAGGAAAGCACGTCAGTCAGATGCTTGTCAGATGTGTGATACGTGACGTAAGTGACGTGTGTGTGACGTACTAAGTACCAGTGTTGCCGGCAGTCAAACGCAAAAAGGTCCGATCCGAACGCAAATATGGTGCGAATTATGACAAAAAGGTCCGTTTTTGCATTTTGTACAAATATATTCAATAGCGGGGATATGAAGTATTTCTTATGTATTTTACTGTATATTGCTTTATCTATGAGAACTTCAATAAATTTCACTTATTTTTGAATACATTTTACTACAAAGATATCGATAGAATAACCTGAAAATCGAGAGACAAGGTATATTTAAACTGAGTGTGACTGAGATAAAAAAATCGTTATTATTGTGACTTAGTTATTAGAAATATCATTGAATTGTACCTTGTAATTGTACGCAGAATTGCCAAACGATTAACCGAAAAACCGATTAACCGACTGATATTAAGGCGGTTTTTCACCGTTTTTTTTTTAAAATAATCCTGTTTTCGGTTTTTTAATGAGTAATAAATGTCAAATTTATTTCAAACTACTACGCCTTGCAGACTTTATTTAAAACGACAATAACAATATCTTATCCACCTAATTGTTTTACAACATTTTATGCGTTATCTATACAAAAATTCAAACAAACACCTCGGAAAACTTTGGACCACAATAGGCGCACTGGGCGCCACCGTCGCGTCGCTCGCTGTGGTTTACTACGGTAAGCGGTCGAACTTTTCGTTTGAACTGGCAAACAGTGTGGCCAACGTAGGTGATTTATCGCCACTGAGGCTCACGATTAGAATCGGCGATGAAAAAATCTGAAAGGCGACTGGTTGCCTTTTAGGCTACTTCAGGGACAAGCCATTAAAAATAGCCCAAGCACAAATGAAAAGCTTATAACAAAAATCATAGTCACCCTTAGGTCTGTGCACTTATGAAATCAAATTTAGGATGCAATGAAGTGATATGTATTTATTTTGCAGTTAGTGACTCCCGCATTTATTTAATTTATCAACTGAATAAAGAAATCGGGATTTTTTGTCCCTTTGCTTTGTATAAGTCAAGCATTTCCTTTCTTCAAGATATCCTGCGCATGTACAAAGTCATTTAAAAGATATCAAAGCCATGAAAAATATGTGAAGCATTAAAATAATATCCGTCAGACACAGGATGCTGGGCAGCACCAATCGTTTGTTAAGGATTCTGGCAGACAGACATTGCAGTAGCCTGCAAAGGCACTGGATATCAAGTCTAATTAACCCTTATGCTAAACAAGTATATTGTATAAATTAAATTAATTCTATGATATTTTTCCTTGTATGTATGTGTGTGTATTATAAACTTTCTAAGATTTGATACCTATGGATGAAATTGTCTGAATTAATAAACGTTTTATTTTTTATTATTGCGATAAGTGCGAAACGACCCGCACACGGAGGGTTCCGTACCATCTCATATAACTATTTCGCAAAAGGAACCTTTAAAAAACGGTTTAATTATTCGAAAAAAGTACTTGTACAAGTACTGACCTCGCCCAACGAGGTCGTCGTGTAACTATGGTGATCGATATGGGCGTTAGGAGTCTAACGCCCGATAAGTAATTATATTACTTTTATATATTTTTTAATCGCGGCAATACACATCCTGTCAATATTTCAGTTGTCTACCTTTTATAGTTCATGAGATGTAGCCCGCGGATGAAAGGACGTACACTAAACGTGAACTTTATTTGAGTAAGAGTGAAACAGACAGTCTTATTACTACTAAATAAGAAAGGGAATAAAACTTAGTAGTTTTTAAGACTGATTTATTGTAAAGTTTTAAGATATCTATTTTGATGATTTTTATAGCTTTATTTGAGTAAGTTAGAGTTTTAATACTACCATAGATGAAATAATTAATAAAAAATATTGATCCTTCACCTATGATACTACCAAATCAATAAGTTTATTTCACTTAGTAACTTTTATGACTGATCTATCATAATGTTTTCGAATAACTATATTGTTAATTTTTATAACTTTATTTGAGCTTTGATTGGTGATAGCATATCAAAAGAATAAGTTCATTTTATTCAAATTTTTAGGTTTTATTTTGTCCTAAGATACTTATGTTAAAAAACCGGTTTAAGCGGTTAACCGAAAAACAAAAACCGTAAAACCGGTTTTGTTAAACAACCCGGTTTTTACATGCCCTAGTAAGTACCCAGTATAATGTATGAAGGTAAGTTGAGGTTGGTTCGTATGTGTACATGCTGTTAAAACTGGTTTAATAAATGCTGAAAGCAACAATAAATAAAATACTAGGATCTATCCAATGATATTCTATATAAACTGGATCTATCCACTTACCTATATTATCTCCCTAAGACAGGCAATAACATTCAACCACGTATGATGTTATGCGTTTAGTCAGTTTTGCCTTTAGTTTTACTAATACATCTATGTTCCTTGCTAGCTAGTACTCATAAAATTTATTCAAATTTCAAACGATAGTTAAACGTGAATTTGCAATATCTCACAGTCCACCATTCCATTGATTCACCACAAAAAGATGAAGAGACCAACGAACCGAAAAAGTAACCTCTTTATAAAATTAGTGGTCCTTCCTCCTCCTTCAAAAAGGATTGAGGAAGATTAAGGATACTATAGCCTATTGGGCCATACTTCCTGGCCTTTTTCGTAAGTACTGGGTGATGTTTTTCAAATCTTAAGGTATGTACTGAGGCCCTTTGGATAGGCGTTTTGGTCCGAAAAGGTCCGCAAAAACTCATGGTCCGCTAAAGGTCCGCAGAGGCAGAAAAAAGTCCGAAACGGACCAAAATGGTCCGCACCGGCAACGCTGCTAAGTACAGTTGAGTGCTAGGACCAATAATTTTATGAACTCCGCCTTTCAGTTTTACGCATGTTCTTTTTTATAAGTGTGCTGTTGCAGATTTGTAATAGTGTGCGTGACTAGGGAAGTGACTTCGCTGCCGAGCCGAACTGGCTTCGGCCCAAACTGGTCCGAATCAGGAAAATAAACTTGAATGCTGATTTCATTCCTGATTCGTCCTATATTTAACAGGCAGGCTTTAGTACTTACAACAAGAGTTGTTGCTGATACCGTTTTTTGACACATATCCGGATACTGATGCTGATTTTGGCAATATGCGTGTCAGAATCGCAAACCGAGTATGCTACACTAATTTAATGTAGATGATTCTACCAACGAAAAACGAGTTTTGAAAAAGTATACACTTTTTTATAGAAAACCTACGTACTTTTTTAGGGTTCAGTAAACAAAGGCTACCAACGGGAACCTAGTACTAACCCTCCGCTGTCTGTATGTCTGTCTTTTGCAAGCCAAATTAATTCATCTTCATCATTCGCTTAGGAATGGTGCCTGCTCCTGTTTTTTCGGTCAGTTACCACCGGGTCTCTTCAAGACAAGAGTGAATAGGTGTCTACACAGTGGTGATACACTATCGTCCAAATCGTCACTTTCCATCAGGTGAGATTATGGTTAAACGAAGGTCTATCGACTATAAAAAAAGGTATGTACTTAAGACTTAGCTCACAGCGCGCCATACAAACGAAGAAGAATGTTTGTATAAAGGTAGGATTAGGTTAGTATCAAAGAGGTGATACACTTTGAACTTATTAGGCTTTTTCTTGCTCGGTCAGTAAAGAGATCGCTCTGTCCTAGTACAATCTCACTAATGTACTAGTTCGGACTTCTAGTTCTTTTAGTACCCCACTCGGCAAAACTTTCGGGTCGTTTTAATCACAAAAGGGGTCCTATTTTAATTCTTCAAAATACGCAATCGATTGTTTTGTGTCAGAAACTAGATTGGATACTATTTACGTTTACTGAATATTAATTATAATATTATTTCACCAAAAGATACATGAAAACGGACGAAATATCCATTTACCGACGAAATATCGAAATGCAATGCTCCTTCCTTGCTCATAACAAAAATAATACAAGTAGGTACATACATATTACACTTACAAAAGTTGCAAACATAAAATACTAACAGGGCAATTTGATCTCTATCTTCAAACAAATAAAGTTTCTCATCCATTACCCCTCCGTCTCTTTTACTACCGGGGATTATACGCTGTCTATCTCTGTTCTACCTTATTCGTTCCTTTGAGACAAGTTAATACTGAACTAGAGAACTAGATGCATATCTCCGTCTCTCTTACTACCACGGAATATGTGCTCTCTCTATCTCTGTTCTCCCTTAATTATTCCCTTGTCTTCTAGTTCCGTCTGACACGGAATCACGGAATGCAACAGTGAACTAAAAGAAACATTGTACTAGGGAACGAGTAATCGAAATGCATTCTCAAACAGTTCTTTTTATTCTTGTTATTGGATTTTAAACTTTATGCCGTAGAAAATAGTGATTTTTTGCTATTCCTTCACTACACAAGACTAGAACTTATAGTCACGGGTGTGAAACATCCTTCATTCAGGGAGTCTAATGGATAAGCTATAAGGACTTATTTTGCGTAAATTTATAATTGTTTTTAAGTTGTTTTTGCCCAAAATTTTACATCGGGTGTCGATGTGATTTTGTAAGACTAAGAATATAATTTTGCAAAATTTATAATAAATAGGGGCAATAAATAAGATATCACCTAACAATATTATTATGAAGCTAAATGCGCGCGACTTTGCCCGCATGGTTGATTTAACGTTGTTGTTTTTTGTAAATAATGTTTATAATTAGTGGCATTGGCATTTTGATTGATGTATACATAGATATTTATATACTTTTAATTTTAAGGATATTGTATCGTTTGTGCCTTAATAAAAGCAAATTATAAACAAAGTAAATACCTACGAAAAATTTATATTTTAACTAAAATCAAATTACCTAACTTTTGGAACGAAAACTTCCGGAAAAAACCACGTGAATATAATTCCAGGTTATTAAAGTGTGTGTGTGTGTCTTGTGTATTTCTTTTTTCCTCGTACTTTGAGTTATATAAACGAGTTAAATAAATCTTGCGGAAACAATATTGGTAAATCAATACTACATGCTTGAGAAGAGTGTGAAAGACAGTACTTTTCTGTACGAAATCTTGAAATGGCACGAATCAGGAATGAAATCAGCTATCAATATTATTTTCCTGATTCGGACCAGTTTTGGCCGAAACCAGTGGGACGAATGCGGAATAACCCGAAAACTAAATTTGATGGTAAGCGCATCACTAGCACAGACGCTAAATTTATCTCTGCTAATTATTCATGGTTTTGGACATTATTTGTATCCTAAACTCACAGGAACCCATAACCTAGATTGTTAAAATGTTATTACTACAGATTTCTAGTAATAAACATAATTTCTCTAGCATTTATACTGAGCGAAAAACTTATGCAAGTAATGACAAATCCGGGAATTTTAATCCACCTTTTGTGCTTCTTGGAGGACAATACACAGCGGAACACGACATATTTTCACTTTTTCAACAAAGTTTTAAGTAAAACGCAGTAATTTCATAGAATTTCAATGAAGTTCATCAGTCTGACCACAACTTTGAACTAACTAGTGAGTCACAAGCTGACACGATTGACACTGACAGTGCAGCATAGCTATACGTACATAGAGAAATAAGTAGGTAGAGGTAGCATAAGTTGTCATGTATCTTTGTCTATCCCTCGGAGTCAAGCTATGAGTAAAAAAGATAGCCGATGTACGTATAGCTATACTGCACTGTCAGTGTCAATCGTGTCAGCGTGGAACTGACTAGTTAGTTCAAAGTTCTGGAATACATAAAGCTCGATAGATGGACAGACAGACAGACAGCGGAGGGCTAGTACTAGGGTCCCGTTGGTACCTTTTGTTTACTGAGCCCTAAAAAAGTGCGTAGCTTTTCTATTAAATGTGTATAGTTTTTAGAACTCGTATTCGATTGGTAGAATCATCTACATTGAATAAGTGTGGCATACTCGGTTCGCGATTCCGACACGCACATGGCCAAAATCAGCATCAGCATGGTTATGTGTCACTAACACGTGCCTGTTAAATATGGGACGAATCAGGAATGAAATCGGCATTCAAGTGTATTTTCCTGATTCGGACCAGTTAGGGCCGAAGCCAGTTCGGCTCGGCAGCAAAGTCACTTCCCTAGTCATGCACACTATTACAAATCTGCAACTGCACACTTACAAAAACGGACATGCGTAAAACTGAAAGGCTGAGTCCATAAAATTCTTGGTCCTAGCGTAAATTGAATGGCGGAGTCCATAAAATTATTGGTATACGTACACCAGCTATCTCTTTTACTCATAGCTTGGCTCCGTGGGATAGACAAAGATACATGACAACTATGGTGATATACCCGGACCGGAAATGACTTCCGCTACCTCTAATTTACTCTATGCCTATAGCTTTTGAGTTTGAGTCAGAGCTAAAGATGCGCGACTGCGAATTATCTGACAATTCGAATGATCGAAAACTTCTAATTTCTTTATTCGACTTGAAAATTAGTAATATACTAATCTTGAAAGTCGAATGACAACTACTAATTTGTAATTACTAATGCTTTTACGAATGGGTCATTCATGGCTCCGAGTCGACTTTGTTAATCGAACGATCATAATCCAACCAATCCACGTCGAATAACGAATGAAATGAAGGCCGACTCGGGCAGTCGAACGAATGGAACGACGCGCGACTACTAACCAAATTAGTTACTAATTTGCTCGAGTCAGTCGAATCGTTCGAATGATTTGTCAAGTCGAATAATTCGAATGAAATCGTTCTCAGTCGCGCACCTTTAGTCAGAGCCGTAAATCAAGAAGTTGGTGACTTTTAGATTTGTTGTGTTTCTGCTGTTTCCTCGTCAGTATTGTATTCTCTTTGTGTTTCTGTTTCTGTACATATGCGTATAATAATTTCTTAGTTTTCTGCGTTATTTTCTCGAGAATTTCAGACAATTTATATAATTTGAAATAAATAGTACCACTGTCCAAAATAGTATTCAGCAGCAAAGACTAATGACTGGAGTTTAGTTACATCTCCATTTAAAATCGAACAGGTATGTACTTTAGTAATTTTTGTGTAAAGAATCCTGTAAAATATTTCGCATTCCAAATATAAATTTGCTTCTTATGAACCCAACTAATAGGTTATAGCAGTTCTTAGAAATATTATTGCTTAAACTGAGTTTAAAACTTATTTGTAGAGAAATTATTATAGTCGCAGCCTTCTTCACAAAGGTAATAAAGGCCTCATACTCATACATGGCAGTCATGCTCTGTTTGACAAGGTAACCTACTTTATGCCAAGCTCAAGGAAGTTTTATACCAACGTAACTTAGTATATAAATTCCTTGGCCAAGCTATAAAGCGACATACTTTTATTCACTTTTATTATATTAGGCATGCAACTAGTTTGTATGTAATTAGCATGGAGTAGAAAATTTGTAAATAGGTACCTATTGTGCCAGTCTTCTGCCCGTACAAACAATAGATGAACATAATTTATTGTCCCTACAAACCCATATTTTACCTAGATATTGTCATGTCAACAAATAATTTTAATTGCAGCTTCAAACCTCAGTGGTTGATCATCAAACAGAAATAAGAGCCATGTTCACATCAACAGTATTAAAACATACATACTTAAACATGTGCCGGAAGCTGCCACCTAATATACAAATGATAAGCAAGCATTGGGAATATTTTAGGGGTTACAGTCTATTAGCAACACATGATAGCTTGGTAGCACCAAAAGCTTTAGATCCTACTGAAGATGATATATCTATAATTACACCAGACTTCCCAAAAACTTATAATATTGCTGCATATGTCAATAGCTCTGAAACCCTTCAGAATCTTGTTCATCTAGGGGTTGACTTGAGTAAAATAGAAAAGAAGCCATGGGTATTTGAAAAATTTTTAAAACTTGATTTTGAACGAGATATGAGAAATCATATTCTCTTCATTCAAGATTTTGTTGGAATGGATAATGTTGGACACTTTTTATCAAAAAACCCATTAATATTTCTTGAAGGTCTTGATGATTTAAAAACTAGAGTGAATTATTTGACATCAAAAAAATTTGTGGATAGCCAAATAAAGCGCATAATAAGTAAAAACCCGTTTTGGTTATCATTCAGGTATGTTAAGTGATTTATTAATGAACATACCAATATTAGTTATGATTTAAGTAAATAAAATTATGTTATGTATTAATAATTTAATTTACAGCACACTCAGAATAGACAGAAGATTTGGTTACTTTCAAGAATATTTCGAGCTGAGTGGGCCAGAAGTTAGATATTTAGCTACAAAGCAGCCAAAATTGATAACATACAATCTGCATCATGTAAAGACCAATTCATTTGCTATCAAAGAAGAAATGGGTTTTGAGGATCATGAAGTCAAACAAATACTTTTAGATAAACCAAAAATATGGATGCTTAGTATGTATTAATAAACAATTCCATTAAACCTGGAACATTTGTACTGGTAGACTAAAACTCACTAATTTTTTTTTTTCTATAGATTTACTATAAAAATACACAAAATATTGTAAAATGAAATATTTTAAAGTGTAGATCAGATATTGGTCATATTTTGTCATCATAGTTTCATAACTTAGATAATTTTTAGAGAAATCTTTAAAACAATGAGGACATAATTAGGCAATTTTTCACGAAGCCCCCTTAACTATATATTTTTTTCAGGTGAAAGGGCATTGAGAGAGAGATTTAATTACATCCACAATGTTATGAAAATTCATCATACATGTATCCTGCACACTCCAGAAGTCTTGTTATGCAGAGCATTTAGGTTAAAACAAAGGCATCTATTTTTAGAAAAATTAGGTCGAGATCAGTATGATCCAAAAAAAGAAAACTTTGTACCCTTAATAGCTTTAATAAAAGACACAGATTCGGATTTTTGTAATACTTATGCTAAATGTTATGTAGACGACTTTAATATGTTTTTGAAGACTCTCTGATTCTCTTACTATCCAGTTTTACCAAGCAAAATTTTATTTTTCAAGGCATTTAGAGAATGATAAAATAATGCATCAAGTATTCCTGCTACAGCACATACTCCACCAAAAATGGCACAAATATTTGTAGCTAGATGCCCAATTGACCTGAAACAATAAATTAAAGAAATAACCTACATGAAATTATTGTATACTTAATCATGTGGCCTACCCACAACAAACAAAATCAAATGAAAATGATGAAAATAACTGAATAAACATGAAAACTCTTGAAGTCTTGTTTACTTAATTTGTTACATACAGGCATGGTTTACCTAATTTGTTACATGCAGGTAGTTAACATAATATATTAGTTAATGCATACCTTCCTTTCTCAGTGTATTTAACCATAAGTGGAGAAAGCTCATAGCTGAAAAATACTCCTGGCATTCCAGACTCTGAATGTATGTTTGAAACAGATTTTTGATGTCTGGTGACTGAGAACTGATTAGTATGGACCACATTGTTCATAAGATTAACATATAAAGTTGGAATAATCTTCAAATAATACTGGAACATAACAGCACCTGCAAATAAAAAGTGGGTTAATTAAAGGTTAATAATTCCATGCGCGAGATTTTTTCTGCCTTCACAAGGTACATAAAACTAGCGGAAGACAGCAGCGAATTTTTACTCTATGAGGGGAAAACTAATTTGCCGCAAATCGTAAATCATTTTCTACGATTTACTAGTAACTAGAACTACTACTTTTGGAGCATTTGGGAATATAAGACTTAAAAAAATCAACATATTCCCAAATGGTTTACGATTTGCGGCAAAGTTTTCCATAACAGTTATGTCATAATCGATATTATTAGAAAACGCGTGTATGTTAAGCACCTTGAAACTTTTTATGGTTACAAAGAATAACAGCAAAAAAGTTTTTGAATAATATCGGTTAAGACGTAACTGATAAGGTCATAACTTTGACGTCAAAATGCAAGAAACCTTTCAACCCAAGATTGTCGGTAATAACAAAAAAATCAGTGCGTTCCATGATAATTAAATCCTGAAAATTTCAGCTCTCTACGTCTCGTATTGGTGTGCGTTACCCCAGCAGAAAAGTTTCTTCTAGAATGAAGTGAGTTCCACAAATAATTAGTGCGTTCTACGCTGTAAATGTGCGTCAAGTTAAAAAAATTGTGCATGTTCACGTTTTGGAATAAAACGCAAAATTCGTTTCCTGCTGGGGTAACGTTTTTCCAGCAGGAAGATTCTAAACGAATGACCCTAGACAAATTTGACTTATATGGGCAGATAGCTTATATTTGTGTATAAACGATGGTCTAAAAATAAAATTTGTGCGTCTTAAGGTTTTTGAGATGTTCAATTTCCTGCTGGGGTAACGTTTTGCAAAAGCTTGTTTCTCGGAAACCATTGAATGTGCATCTACAAAACATACATACACCAGTAGCTTATGATTAGTGCTTATTTAGGAAATAGTAAAATTTTCAAAAATATGTACAGTTTTTATGTAATCTTGTTTTTCTTTGAAACCTTAAAAAAATTCTAGCTCTTTAATAGACAGACATAGAGGTTCATTGTAAACGGTGTTCGGTTCTTGCTGTTATTCTTTGTAACCATAAAAAGTTTCAAGAAGATTCATACACGCGTTTTTTAATAATATCGATTAAGACGTAACTGATAAGGTCATAACTTTGACGTCAAAATACAAGAAACCTTTCAACCCAAGATTGTAGGTAATAAAAAAACCATTAGTGCGTTCCATGATAATTATATCCTGAAAATTTCAGCTCTCTACGTCTCGTATTGAGCTAGTTGTAAAGGAATGACTGAAATAAGAGTTACACTTCTTAATCACCCTTATTCTACCAGGTGATACGACCAAATTCGAATGACCACTAAAAAGCGACTGTTTCATACATATTGATGACCTTTTTAATTTTGCTACCGAGACGCATTGGGCCTTTGTACACTCGAGTAGAAATGATGGATAATTTTTGCCACCTACATATTTTAGGTCCAAGACAGTAGGTAAGTACCTACCTATCTTTTTAACGTACGAAGTAGGGTAAAGTTTTTCGAGGATTGTATTCCTACATAAGTGATTTTAATAGTTTGTATATATACATATATGTATAGTTTGTATATATTATACTGGTAGTATTATTTAGTAGAAGACTTTTAAGACATCAGCGGGCTGAGTTGTAGGGGTCAATTCTTAAGCCACGATTACCAAGCACTAATAATTTTAAGTACCTACTTCTAATGTTATGAGTGCCTAATATATGTTCCTAATATACCTATAAGCATAATATGCTATTTTAAAACATAATTTAATACCTTACAGGTAAAATGAGATCTGTGATTTGTAAACCATACCTGTTGACTAATTGATCTGTGATTTAAAGCTAATTAAAAATATAAATAATATGTCTTTAATTAATTTGTTTCCTTTATGATTTTTTGTTTATTGATAATAAGCTGTTCCCCGCGGTTTCACCCGCGTTAAATTCAAATTTATATATCGAGGGGGTAAACAAAAGTAGCCTATATAAATATAAATAAATAAAATAAAAATAAATAATGTTTAACAATCTACACAACATCATCTAGCCCCAAGCTAAGCAGAGCTTTTGTTATGGGGTACTAGATGACTGATATACATAATACCATATATTACATAGATAGATACTTTTTACATACAAAGAAAATACCCAGAACAACCGAGATAAATATTTGCAGTTCGTAAAAACATTAGTCCCAAGGCGGGAATTGAACCCGCAACCTCCTGCGTCGCAGGCGGACCTTCACCCGCCGCGCCAGATCGTCGTCAACAACAATTACAATATGTTACTCTCTATCCATTCAACTAACTCTATGCCAAAAATCAAGTCGATTGGTTGCTTAGTTAGGGCGTGAAGGAAGGACAAACAAAAGAACACTCGCATTTATAATATTAGTTAGGATGTTGATTCGAATCATTAACCCTAACTAATATTATAAAAGCGAAAATGTATTTGTTTAGGTATTTATTTGTTTGTTCGTCCTTCCTTACGCCCTAACTAAGCAACCAATCGACTTGATTTTTGGCATAGAGTTAACTGAAAGGATGGAGAGTATAACAAACAGACAAGTTACTTTTCAGCTGTTTGTTCTACTGTCTTTAGATATTATAGTCATAGGTACATTATGTTATTTTTAATGTTTCATTCCTTATAAAATAGTTGGCAAAAATTATCCATATCTTTTGTACTCGAGTGTACAAGGCCCAATGCGTCTCGGTAGCAAAATTAAAAAGGTCATCAATATGTATGAAACAGTCGCTTTTTAGTGGTCATTCGAATTTGGTCGTATCACCTGGTAGAATAAGGGTGATTAAGAAGTGTAACTCTTATTTCAGTCATTCCTTTACAACTCAACACGAGCTCAGCTCAATACGAGACGTAGAGAGCTGAAATTTTCAGGATATAATTATCATGGAACGCACTAATGGTTTTTTTATTACCTACAATCTTGGGTTGAAAGGTTTCTTGTATTTTGACGTCAAAGTTATGACCTTATCAGTTACGTCTTAATCGATATTATTCAAAAACGCGTGAATGAATCTTCTTGAAACTTTTTATGGTTACAAAGAATAACAGCAAGAACCGAACACCGTTTACAATGAACCTCTATGTCTGTCCATTAAAGAGCTAGAATTTTTTTAAGGTTTCAAAGAAAAACAAGGTTACATAAAAACTGTACATATTTTTGAAAATTTTACTATTTCATAAATAAGCACTAATTATAAGCTTGTAGATGCACATTCAATGGTTTCCGAGAAACAAGCTTTTGCAAAACGTTACCCCAGCAGGAAATTGAATATCTCGAAAACCTTAAGACGCGCTTAATCACCCTTATTCTACCAGGTGATACGACCAAATTCGAATGACCACTAAAAAGCGACTGTTTCATACATATTGATGACCTTCTTAATTTTGCTACCGAGACGCATTGGGCCTTGGTACACTCGAGTACAAAAGATATGGATAACTTTTGCCAACTACATAATTTTACCAAAATCAGGTCCAAGACAGTAGTCTTGGACCTAAAATTATGTAGTTGGCAAAAGAAACTTATAACTTAACTTTAACTTACGTAGGAACTTATGTAGGTAGGTAGGTACCTACCTACCTACCTACCTACATAAGTTCCTACCTATCTTTTTAATGTACGAAGTAGGGTAAAGTTTTTCCAGAATTGTATTCCTACATGAGTGATTTTAATAACGAGTAGTTTGCTACTCTACCTAGCTAGCCAGAGACTTTCTCGAGCAAGGCCAGTCAAATTTTACCTACCTACTCGTGAGCCGGCATCGAAAAACACGTATAAAATAAATAAAAAAGCCTTCATTCACTGACCAATTTACAATAGGTACATTTATATATAACATATACGGTAAGTTTACTATTTACATAGGTATACATAAAACTAGTATAACAGATTTTTCAGCAACCAGTTTGCTGGTCAGGTTGTCTTTCGACATAGGCCTCCCCTAGTAGGTAAATACCTACTTAGTAATAATACTTAGTACTGCTGTCTAATGGACGCACATGTGTCGCTTAGCTGTGCGTCTCACTCTAACCTAGCTGCAATGCTTATAACGTCATCTCATTCTATCATGCCACATGGTAAAATAATGTATCGGTACTGCCGATGATATAACAAGAAGTAATTAAAATTTATTAATTTGATTTAAGTATTATTGTTTGTTGATCAGTGTAAGTTTTATAAACACTACGACATTTTGCATTATTGAATCGATAACCCTGAGTCCCTGAGAACCGGACACTTAAAGAATAAAAAAATATATCATGTAATAGTCTATATTGTTTATTTCCCTTTAATAAGCTCTCAAAATATTATATTATATTATACATAATATATCTCATATTAATAAGCGCTCTTTTGTGGCGTCGTACGGGGGAGGCTTATGTCCAGCAGTGGACGTGTATGGGCTGATGATGATGATGATGAAGCTCTCAACTACATATATACCTAATCAACACAGATACATAAGCAGTCTCAAATATTGTTTTAAATGTAGTAGATATTATGGAACAATTAACATAGAAAAAAGGACATGTTCAAAAAGTTCCCTAGTGACGGAAAGCCTAATTTTCGTTCATATTTAAAATTAAACATTATTTTAACAATCAATTCGGAACAATATCTATTGGTATAATAGAACAAATCAACTGTTAGTAGTGAAATTAATCTTAATTCAAATAAATTTTAGTCTCAGGAACGGTTTTCACAGAATCCCATAACTTCAATTGTACATCCTGTAAAATTCACAAATGAGCCCGTTTCAACATCAGCACACGCTTCATGAGACAACTGATTGATTATATTGTTAAATTTTGTAAACTAGTCGTACAATGTACTTTTTGGCACATTGATGACTTTCTTATAGATTTTTTTAACACCACTCCTTCGATGGCTTTTTCAAATATTTAATATTTGGAGGTATTCTCATATCGTGGTTTGGTTTTACCCATGTCGAATCTGAAAAACAAAACGTCCATCGCAGGCGGACCTTCGCCCGCCGCGCCACATAGGTCGTCAACAACAATTACAATATGTTACTCTCTATTACTACGCAAATACAGTACGTGCGCGCTCGGCTGTGGTCAAAGGCCACTGAATGCGGCGCCTGCGGGCGGTAGATAGGTACTTCCCCGGCACCCCGCTTCTTCCGTGCCCACAACGTACCCCCCTGCGTCAACACTAGATTTATTAAATTATAATGAAAATACAAACTAGGTAGTTAGATACCCACCTACTATCAAACATATAAAGCAAAACAAACAAGATAGGTAAGTAGGTACCTAACCTACTCAAACATAAAGTTAACCCCCTAGGTACGTAGGTAGCTCGCGTCGCCTACATTCTTCCCCTTAGTGCTGGAGCAGCACTCAACATCAAACGCGATATGTGCGACGCGTGTTGAATGTCTTCGTGTAGTCCAGACTCGTTTATCACGTTGACTACTCGAATTGTGCCATCGTTTCCAGCCAGTAGGTAGGTATTTCAGAGGCGGCGGCGTTTTCGTTGGTTCGTCGCCGGCGGCGGCGGCAGCGGTGGAAACGGCGGCGGCGGTGTAAACGGTGGCGGCGGCGGTGCGAAAAAGCGAAAATGTGTTTGCCTAAGTATTTGTTTGTTTGTTCGTCCTTCCTTACGCCCTAACTAAGCAATCAATCGACTTGATTTTTGGCATAGAGTTAACTGAAAGGATGAAGAGTAAAACAAACAGACAAGTTACTTGTCTGTTTGTTCTACTGTCTGTAGATTTATTTATTTATTGTAATTGAACCACCTACGAAGGACATTACAAGTTTAGAATAGGTATGTGTACGAAATTATTACATGCATTTGTGTTCCCGTAATTACAGGCGGCCATATTTAACTTCGATAATACTTAGTGAAAATTGAGTTGGTAAACAATATAATATTCTATAAATTACTACATTTAGTGTAAACTAAAACAAAGAGAAAAAAGAACAAGTCTTAAGGTCTTAAGATATTACAGGCATAGGTACATTATGTTTTTTTTAATGTTTCATTCCGTATAAAATAATTGGCAAAAGTTATCCATAATTTTTGTACTCGAGTGTACCAAGGCCCAATGCGTCTCGGTAGCAAAATTAAAAACATGTCGTCATCAATATGTATGAAACAGTCGCTTTTTAGTAGTCATTCGAATTTGGTCTTATCACCTGGTAGAATAAGGGTGATTAAGGAGTGGACCCTTATTTCAGTCATTCCTTCACAACTAGCTCAATACGAGACGTAGAGAGCTGAAATTTTCAGGATATAATTTTCATGGAACGCACTGATTTTTTGTTATTACCGACAATCTTGGGTTGAAAGGTTTCTTGCATTTTGACGTCAAAGTTATGACCTTATCAGTTACGTCTTAATCGATATTACTCAAAAACGCGTGTATGAACCCTCTTGAAACTTTTTATGGTTAGAAAGAATAACAGCAAAAACCGAACACCGTTTACAATGAACCTCTATGTCTGTCCATTAAAGTGCTAGATTTTTTTTAAGGTTTCAAAGAAAAACAAGATTATATAAAAACTGTACATATTTTTGAAAATATTACTATTTCATAAATAAGCACTAATCAAAAGCTACTAGTGTATGTATGTTTTGTAAATTAAGGATGGGAGTTATTGCATATTTTGGCTACCGGTTATTAGTTGGGTATTTTGTTTCAATTCCGCTAGTACCAACTGGTACCCAATAACGTTACAATACTCTAATACCTGTCCTGATTTCTACCCAATATATTTCTAACCGATTTGGTTAGAAATACCAAATACTTGTTGCAGCTACATAACTTTACGAGTGAACGGTCCGCTAGTATCTATGCGTAGATGATAGGTTAGGTAAGTATAGGTATTGAAGCGTTGGGTAGTTATGGCTCACGGTCGGTTAGGCGCGATTCTCGCTTTGCCCAGATATTCCCTAGCGGTATGCGGATTTTACAATACCGTTAGATATTTTAGGACCATGCTAACAGGCACTGAGTTATTTATTGAATACCGGACTCATCTCTATTGTAGATGCACATTCAATGGTTTCCGAGAAACAAGCTTTTGCAAAACGTTACCCCAGCAGGAAATTGAATATCTCAAAAACCTTAAGATGCACAAATTTTATTTTTAAGCCCACATTTATACACAAATATAAGCTATCTGCCCATAAAAGTCAAATTTGTCTAGGGTCATTCGTTTAGAATCTTCCTGCTGGAAAAACGTTACCCCAGCAGGAAACGAATTTTGCGTTTTATTCCAAAACGTGAACATGCACAAATTTTTTTACTTGACGCACATTTACAGAGTAGAACGCACTAATTATTTGTGGAAGTCACTTCATTCTAGAAGAAACTTTTCTGCTGGGGTAACGCACACCGTAGCGTGTGGCCGGGCTATTATGGACCTCGGATTTTTGGACGAAGCATACGAAGGTTTCGTTTCATGTGTCATTGCCAAAGTTGTCAATGTCTGAAGTTATCATCTCACAAAATTTTGATTTCATAGTACCTATTCCATTTTATTAGTAATTTCCCAGTTTCTCTTCTCATAATTCAATAATTTTTAGGAATTTTAGGGTTATCAAGTGCACTGAGTGTATCAACGTCAATTACATTGATTTCTAATATAACCAATAAAAATACAAAATGCCTGTTCCCGGTGGCATGTACGCAACTCAGGGCCCTTCTTGTTTTGATAAAATGAAAATGGGATTCATGATTGGTTTCTGTGTTGGAATGGCTAGCGGTGGCCTATTTGGAGGTTTCACGGCTTTGAGGTGAGAGCCTGCATACAAAGCATCAGGCAGTAGCTACATAATGGAATTGAAGTTGAAAAAGCAGCTAAAAAATGACTTGTTTACAGATATGGAGCAAGAGGCAGAGAATTGGTTCACTCAGTTGGCAAGGTTATGGTACAGGGAGGTGGAACCTTTGGCACTTTCATGGCAATAGGTACTGGAATTCGGTGTTAAGACTAGATTTGATCCGCTTGTTGGCAATATTGTAAATAAAGTTATGTTGACATAGGTTATAACCTGTGTTTAGTTACAATTAACTTAGTTGCATAATGCTGTTAAAAATATTTAGCTTCTGTTTAAAATAAAATGTTCCTACCCCTATGAGCAAATTATTCATGCATAATAATTAAAATAATTTGGATTATTGTAATAATTATTTGGGTTAGTCAATTTTAAATATTTCACCTTCTGTAGCTACTCCAGTGACTCCATTTAATGGGGCAGTGCTTACACTTCCGACCTCAGATCCAAAAGACAAATGCTTGATAATGTGAGTGGTGTTGAACACTGATGAGGAATAAGGCTGGACATCATGGACATGTACATGATTTATTGTGAAACTTTTTCCTGGTGCTATGTGGAAACTCCCTCCAACCTTAAAATGTACACACAGAGTATTGAATCATTAACCTCCAACAAAGTTCAAATCAGCAATTTGTATTTGAAGAACAAATAGTTTAACACAGTTTATCAATAATAAACTTACATAAAACTCATAACCATTTATGTGTCCTCACATGGAGAAGCTAAAAGACAGCTTGCTTGCAGATGAGATACAGTTCCATACAGTTCAATGGTTCTGTCTTGTTTATAACTAGGTACAATGAAGTACCAAAGTAAGAGTAACTAACAAATTACAAAACTTGGAAAATTACTAACAAATGCAAAGAAAATACTTTTATAAAAAGTAAATCCTGTATTGGCCATAGATTCTATAAATAAGTTAGTCAATCTTAGTTTCTAAGGGCTGTGGATTTTGTATACTAAATAAACTAAACAAGACAGAAAATGATAGATGAAGAAAAAGTATATTACACTAAAAAAGAGATACAAATAATATTTACTGAATACTATACAATTATATAAAGATGCTACATCATAACAGCTATCCATACTAATATTATAAATTCTAAATGAAGTATGTCTTTTCATTCCTAAACAGCTGCACAGATTTTAATGAAATTTGGTCTTGAGCTTTTATACTATAGTAAAATGTGTGCAAAGCCACAGGCAGAAGCTAGTAATCATATGGATTAACTTACTCGATTCACCTCCATGTAGCCATATAACTGACACCCTTCTTTTAGAGCTAGATTGGTTTTTTCAATACTTTCATCATTTTTGCATTGTTCAATAGTGGCAAGATCAGGCAAAGCCCATCTTCTAACTCTGTATGCTTCCTTTACATCATCACAGGTATTGCAGCATCTAGAAAAAATACATCTCTCAAGTATTAACCTACAGAATCCCCATTATTTAAAAATAAGAAATGACATGAGGCCGATTGGTCCTCACATGAATCTGCCTGTGGATTAAATTATACATATGATGAACAACATTCGAATTTTTTGTGTTAATTGATTAATTAAAACTTATAACCTTACAATAATAATAGTGGAGAGTAAGTAGATAAACTTACTGAGATTCATTTAGTGCAGCGCCATAACAGCTCCCACATGTAATTCTAGCAACATCGGTATTATTCTGTTTCACCTGCAAAAAGCATTCACTGATTTACACCTACTAAGTTTCAACACAAATAGATTAGCATTTTGCACAAAAAGTTAATTACCTACTATAATTTGCTGAAAACTTTACTTTCATTTATCATAACATTCTGAACAACTTTGTGTAGTTGTTCAAGTAAGTTTTCATCAAATGTAGAAAACTCAGTGAAGAAGCTTTTAATGAACTAAATGAAAATAAGTTTATCTGTTTAAGAGCTGACAAGATGCTGACAAGACCTATGCATGCATCAAACTTATTACTTAATAACGGCGCGCCCTGGCTTCGCACAGGTAGGTATTTAACAAAAATTTCAAGATACCAATTTTTTTGAAAATATTATTTAGCCTATGGCACCTGGGGATAGTGTAGCTTCCCAACAGTGAAATAAATTTTCTAATTGGTTCAGTCCTTTCGGTGCTGATTCAATGCAAACAAAGAAACAATAAATCTTTCCTCTTTATAATATTAGTATGGATAAAACCTCTTGTTCATGAGGGGTTAAGAATAAATTCAAAGTTTTAGTTTAGTCATATTTACAGTTGTTGAAATAGCAATTTCTTGCTTCTTAGGCTCTTCTGCAATGGGATTTCCGTTCAAATCTAATCTGCGCTTGTGTATATTTTGTTCCATGGATAAATGCTGTTCACCAGAAGAGTCCATGGCATCTAAAACAATATCTGAAAGAAAAAAAAAATGAACTTACAAGATATCCACGGATAAAAACGATTTGGAATGATGAGCCTTAAACAACTTACAGTCACATGAGATGGTTGGAATAATGATATCCAAATTGATCTGCAACTTATGCCCTCTTGATGTGTCCACAAAGAGTTCTTCTGATACATTAGGAGACATGTAGGTCTGAATTTCAGAAATAAACAGCAGTAAAGCTACTATTCCACTTACAACACTAACTGAAATCATAATAGTTTATTGAATCTAGGAAACTGCTTACATATCTACACATATAACGAGAAAACAATCTTACTTGCCGCTCCAGTAGCTGTTTTGATTCTGAAATCCTCCAACGGTTTCGCGTAGGCATCTAGCTGCTTAAATTTATCAATAAATTGTGAAGACATTCTAAGTGCTTATAAAATTCTTGTCTGCTCTGATGTTGAGATGTATTGGATAATATTACTTTAATATCGAAGACAACCAGCTTCCCGGCTTCTAGTGTTGCCTGACACACACAAAACAAAACGAATATTTAATCACTTATTTCCTCATGAAAACGACCACGTCAAAACCTTCTTCGAGAAAAGGAACAGAAAAATCAAACCGGTCAAAAAGTGAGTCAAAAAATCAAAACACAATGTTAAACTGGCTGGTAGCGTTTATTTGTCAACCTGCAATTATCTTCTTCTTCTTTTAACACTTCAGTACGCAGGGGACCGCCGCGGTCTCACTAAGAAAACAGAAAAACAAAAATTTTTTTTTTACTTACTGTATGTTTTTGCCAGAAAAAATGCCGTAATGCAGATTGCCTGTGTTGTGTGTACAGCTAGGTAGGTAGGTATTTATAATAGGTTTTATTCGAGATGGTGCGAATCGAGTATTGACAGTTAAACGGATGCTTAACTGAGGGGCCCTAGGGTAAGCAAAAATACTCCTTGTACGTTGGGGGGTGACGTGATGCTTGAAGAATGCCTTGGCTCTGGCCAGCTGATGTGTTCCTAATCGGAGATCTTCAGAACCTTTACAGCCTGTAATGTTTTTTTTGGTTACAGAGTCATACAGAATGTTTGGTATTGGAACTGACATCATTTTTTAGGGAGTTGATCATGATCTGGTAAAATCAATGTCCTAAGTGTCACGGTTGCTGAGATAAGTTTGTTAAAAATCACCCGAATTAATTGAGCCTTTAAATCATAATTATCTTTTTTGTTTGTGGTTGTAATGCCACAAATTAACTTGTGCTGTACTCTCCAATGCACATTCATTCTAAATATTATTATTAATTAAAATTGACTTGAAAAAAAAGTTATAAACATTCAAAGTCAAAAATCTGTGAAAATGTTATAAATCGTGAAAACTTCTAAATTCAATTAAAAAACCTAAAAGTCATATTGTATTTAGTTTGGTTATAAAAAGTTCTTCAATTATTAACCTTTTTTAACGATATGCTACATTACATAAGAAATAATTTATAAGGTGGTCAAACTAAAAGATACCTACTTAACTAGGTAGGGTCATGATTGAGAAGACACTTTTTTTAAGGTTTCTTCTTCTGATATAATTGAAATCACAAAAAATGCTCTTTGCTGCCTTGCCACTTTATGCAAGTCATAAGACGATTCTTTATGTGTTTTAAAATAAAAATAAAAATGAAAATTTAGTTCGGCGTCTAACTATCATCTTCACCTACTTAAGAAAATAGTGTTTTGCTTGCTGTTGGTGAAAAGTCGGCCAATTTGTATTTTAAATTCATTCAGAAGAACGAAACTAGAAAGGTTCTCTGCTCAATCATGACCCCTTAATTTGACCACCTAATAAGTACCTATCTATGTCATGTGGCATATCGTTAGAAAGGATAAGTATTAATTGAAAACTTTTTAAAAGAAAATTTAATTGAATTTGACTTTTAGTGTATTGAATTTAGAAGTTGTATAACTTTTACACAGATTTTTGACTTTGAATGCTCTTTATCATAACTTATTATGATGATTTAAAGGCAAGCCTTCGGGTGATTTTATAAAAATCATATCTCAGCAACCGTGACACTTAGGACATTACCGAAGAAATGTAGCTCATGATGATCCCCCTAACTCTCCATACAATTATATCGTTCCAAATATCCCGAGGTTACGGGATTTTAGAATTGATGTTTATAGGGTATATGGTTATGGAGTTATAGGATTAGAGGTTTTGTTTTGTACCTAACATTGTTTTATGTACCTACATAATGCAAATGGACTTTAATGATGACATTGACAAATACAATAAAGTGACATTTTGGTGTAATCAAAAAACGTTTCGTTTTACGGGCTCAGTTTTCTTTTTTTGTGTTGATTTTCTTGGTAATGAAACGCAAAGAGCGAACTTTTTACAGCATTTATATTTTTTCTATGGTTTGGTTCCCGTTGCTATAGAAAGCGCTTCTCTACGAAGAAACTGTTTTCTAGGGTTTGTTTCTCGAAACGGCATATTCGGGCAAGAGAAAGATTATGAAGACAAGAAACTTTCTCCTCTAGTCTAGGTAGAGTAGAAATGAAAGGCCCGTGCTAGCGGGGCAGGTCTACCTACTTGAAACATTTAAATATGAAAACAACACACTAACTCAAAATCTTCATTTTATTTTCTCGAATTTTATACCTATTTGACTTTTTATTTTCTTCTTCTACATATGCAACTTATTCCTTGAAGGTCCTCGTCGAACTTTTGGGTAAAGGCATTCATTGACTGCTTGATTTCATTTACTGAGCTGTCAACTATAGAGCACTGTGCGGTAGTCTCCTCTAATCGAGAAAGGCGAAAAGATGAATACCGCTGGCAGCTCTCAATGTAGCTACGCCCCGCCGCCGCTGACGACGGGCGACGTTCCGCCGTAGCATCGTAGCACGCGCTACAAAGGTTTAGATAGCAGCGTGTTTTTAATCTATGGAGCCACGAAATAAAATATTATATGTGTGTGTGTGTGTAGTAGGGAAGTGGGTGCGCGTTGAAGTTTTGTATTTTACGCCAATCCCTTGTAGCACGTGCTACGAAGGAAGGTAGGATACGGCTTAGTTTCATTTGAATACCTTCAGTAATTTCGGGGCTATGCGCAGCCAATAAATTTTACTTCCATCCCCACTCCCAAGGGAACCTTAATGAATTCCAGGATACAAAGTATTACATGACCTTCCTCGTAGTATGAACTTAAATCATGCTAAGTTTCATTTGAATACATTCAGTAGTTTCAGCGCTATGCGCAGCCAAGAAATTTTACCCTACTGCAGGGGGCCACTACGGGAGGCTACTGGGGGTCCCACTGCGGGGCAATGTGGGGCGCCCGGTTGCATGAGGGGCCCACTGCTGGGGTCCCCACTTCTGGGGCCCCCACTGCCTAGGGCCCCACTGCCAGTGCCCCCCGCCGTAGGGGGCTATCGCTCTTTGCATTACTTTCATCCCCTCTCCCAAGGGAACCCTATTGAAATCCGGGATAAAAGTATCCATGTCCTTCCTCATAGTATGAACTCAAATCCTGCCAAGTTTCATTTGAATACATTTAGTAGTTTCGGCGCTACGCGCACCCAACAAATTTTACTTTCATCCCCTCTCCCAAAGGAACCCTGTTGAAATCCGGGATAAAAAGTATTCTATGTCCTTCCTCATAGTATGAACTTAAATCCTGCCAAGTTTCATTTGAATACATTTAGCAGTTTCGGCGCTACGCGAAGCCAACAAATTTTACTTTCATCCCCTCTCCCAACGGAACCCTATTCAAATCCGGGATGAAAAGTATCCTATGCCCTTTCTCGTAATATGAACTTAAATCATGCTAAGTTTTATTTGAATACCTTCAGTAGTTTCGGCGCTATGCGCAGCCAAAAAAATTTACTTTCATCCCCTCTCCCAAGGGAACCCTATTGAAATCCGGGATAAAAAGTATCCATGTCCTTCCTCATAGTATGAACTCAAATCCTGCCAAGTTTCATTTGAATACATTTAGTAGTTTCGGCGCTACGCGCACCCAACAAATTTTACTTTCATCCCCTCTCCCAAAGGAACCCTGTTGAAATCCGGGATAAAAAGTATTCTATGTCCTTCCTCATAGTATGAACTTAAATCCTGCCAAGTTTCATTTGAATACATTTAGCAGTTTCGGCGCTACGCGAAGCCAACAAATTTTACTTTCATCCCCTCTCCCAACGGAACCCTATTCAAATCCGGGATGAAAAGTATCCTATGTCCTTCCTCATAGTATGAACTCAAATCCAGCCAAGTTTCATTTCAATACGTTCAGTAGTTTCGGAGCTATGCGCGGCCAAGATACAGACAGACAGACAGACATGATGGAAAAATAATACATTTTCGGCATCAGTATCGATAATAGAGTGCCCTCCAAAACAAATTTTCAAAATATCTTCAATGTACAGAATTGGACCTGTTACAGTTTTATGATAAGTATAGATGAAACCTAAGTAGAGAATTTTCTAGAAACCCGGTCCACTTCTACTCTCAGTAGGTACCTAGTTCCCACGCCACGCCCTGCTTGGGTAACATTGAGTCTCTTATACATTACCTAGCTAGATACTAAGACCTACAAATGTACACCGTAGCATATAATGCTATAGGTAGGTATTTTGTTGTTTTTGCTTGATTGTGGTTTGTTCCAATTATAAATTGACTTTTATATCAGTACCTCTTGTCCTAGCTGAACAACAATGGAGACGCAACGCCAAGCCCCCGTCGTCGTCGTTGCGTCTCGTGTATCGGCCAAGCTACCTAAGTCTACATATTCGTATGATTTTGTGCATGTTAAACACGACCGTATAAAACCAAAGATTTACGCTAGTGTTTCATATTTTGCCTGTTACGTAATTACTATCTAAAAAGCTGTTTCTAATATAGCTACCTCAAATTTGACTTGGAGTGCTTAATTTGTAAGCCTAAAGAAATAAAGTTATTGAAATATGAAATCTGACTAATTTAGGTAAGGTATGTGTGATAAGAAAGTTCAATAAAAACTAATTTTTCATAAAACTAAAACCAAGTAGACTGTCTTTGGAAAAAAAGGGTAAACAGTCCAATTAAATTATTTTATTGTCGTATCAAACTTAACTAGGTACAAGGTACATATGTATTGATCAGAGGAGGAAACAAAAAACCCTTCCAACAAGTCATGGTACACAGACAACTTTGTAAAGTTTTTGATGGTCAATGAAAAACCCCGGTATGGTAACTAATTATGTATGTACTTGTTGAATTTAATTGAACAGAGATGCCTTAAGATGTAGGTATGTGTTTTATAAATGTTTTTTTTTTCTAAAAACACCACTCATCTAAGTAATTGGAATTAATTAACATTACTGAGTATTATTTACACGTGTACAGTCTTTTAACTTAACTTAAGAGATCACTTCTTTGCATTGAAACCTTCTCCGTTAGGATCTAATATCCAGGGGTAGTAGGATGGGCATTCCATGCAAGTGAAGAGACGTAGAGTTTCTCCTGGCAGCTCCCGGGTGGTCAGCGGGCAGGCATTAGGGAGAGAACAGAAAGGCTGACCTTTCACGTCACATTTGTCTTGTTTCCATTCAGCGAAGTCTCTCAGAGATGTCAACTCTGTGGGATTTTGCATCCATTGAATGACTTGGATCATAGAGGTGAAGTAGACGTCATTCTTTTCCAACATTTCTTCGATGAATTTAATTAGTTCATCTCTGAACTCTTTCTTGGACTTGAGCCATGAGGCGTGGAAGTGCAGACCGAGGGGAGCGCGGTTGGTACTGTAGTGACGGTTGAAGTTGTGGCGCAGAAGACGCGCAAACTGGTCTCCGGTTTGGATGTTAGAGCACGAGTCTACCACGTGACAACCGGGCAGAGATTCGTCGAAGGTGGGGTCGTCTCGCCTGTCCAACTCGTTCATAACCATTTCCCAAATAGGATGGCTTCTGGACGGGCAGTTATGTGCGTTTCCATTGCATTTGTGTGGCATTCTGAAGTACAACGTGTATGGCCAGATAGGGACACGACCTAAGGGAGCGGTAATAGATGCATCGTATACGAAGTATTGGTCACCCATCATTTCGAATTGCTTGTTTCCACCTACACGCAGGTAAGGAGCTCTTAATCCGATGATCGAGGAGTCTGTAATGTTAGAGAATCGCTCGGTGATAAGACGAGCACCAGCCATCTCAGCCAGCCAATCATCGTAGCTTCCGCCGCTCCAGTAGTTAGGGTCATCTTTGTGGGTCAGTGAAAATACAGCAATCTCATGTCCCTTGCGGTGCAGTTCTTGAATAGCGGCGTAGTTGGAGTATTTGTGGGAGACAAAGAAAGTACCGCGAATTTGGCAGCCGTTGGGATTGTGGCGGTTCCCGTTGAAAATTTGCTCATACAGATCAATATTGTCGACATTGACAGCGCCGTTGAAGGTAATGGTAATCATTTGAGGGACCTGATTGGGCTCGATGCCTCCAGGAATACGGGTTCCGTCAGCAGAGCAGAAGCAATCGGGAAGGACACACTGGTTCGTGTCGCAGTCTGGAGCTCTGTTGGGATCTAACTCGACAGCTGAAATAACAGAGTTTCATTCTAAGTAAGGCCAGAGGAACTACGTTATTTAGGGATACTTAAGTTTCTAGTAAGTACAATAAAGTTTCTGGTATTTTTTTGTAAATTAATGGATACGTACTACAAGCATTTTCGTCCGATTCGTCTTTGCAATCGGGTTTTCCGTTACAGAATAACTCTTTCTCAATACAATCTCCACTTCCACAGGCCAATTTTCCTTCAGGGCAGATAGGTTCATCTGTTTTCAAGAGTGGTAAAATTTTCCTTGGTTCTGAAAATATAAATAAATGTTTAATATTGATAAATTCAGCGAGTTTTGTTTACTTTAAACAGGTGGGGGATTTTATATGCAGGTGACTAGAAATACTACCTACCTGATATTTTTATTTAGCTGAGTAGGTAGGTAGTACCAATATTTATATTTTGTGTGAATTTTATCTGTAGTTGTGTATAGTTAAAGGGTTTACAAGAAAAATGGAAGTAAGACTGGGCTAAGCATGAAAATATGATCCAAGAAATTATTTCGAAGACGGAAAGACAGAAAGTCACTACCGATGGATGGAAATAGGTAGGTATTTCAATATTAGGAGATAAATTAAGATAAAAGGTTTCTACAGCATAGTTGAGAAATAAGAAAGTGAGTGATTTTAAAAGGAATAAATACATTATTAATTTGGAAAGTATTACCTACTCATCAGACACTTATTAACATGTAATCTATGGTAAAATTCAAGGAATACTTAGGTGTAGGTAACAATTATTATGACTCTAACTGGTACAGCACATGTTCATACATTAAAACGTAGAATAATTACTGAATTGAAATATAGAAAAATTAGGATATGCACTTCAAAAGTTCTAATTTTATCAACATTCTGTTCCAGCCAGGTCAAGGAAAACCAAAAAGACAAATCCCAAATAAAAAAGCTCTAATTGTGTATAATACATAACCCGTAAATGTTAGGTGTACGTACCAAGGCGAAAATTATATAAACGTTATAGAACGAGGAACATATCTCTGGAATAAAGTCAATGTTGTTATATGCCCTCTAGGTATCTTACCTAAGAACTAAATAGCAAATGATTACAAATTACTTATTAGTATATAAGTGGTTAGTGCAGTTCATAAGATAGAAGGTATGTTAATTGGTGATTAGAGTGTAACGATAATGAAGCCAAAGCGTGGTTATAGTCGGTACTATAAGATTGCATAAGGAAATATGTGTTTTTGTGTCGTGACTGTTTCTGAGCCTACAGACAGACCTACCTAATGTATGTGTTTTTCTCGTCTATTAATGATTGTATGTGTTTGCCTCACATTGTATCTATTGTTCAGTTTTATCTCGGAATAATACATAGTTTGCTGAGTAAATTATTTTTGAGTTTTTTTTTTAGTCAGCTGTTAAGTTCGGCTGGACTCGAATATAGGCTAGGGTAGGTAGGTATATAATATATCAAACTGGTACGTTTTATTGCCGATTTCCAAAATGTTTAGTTAAACTTTCATTTTAGATTCCGATTAAAGTTTTAAGTACTTTTATTACGTAAACTCACACAATTACTTATTCACATCTCCATAAAGTGATTTTATTTTAGTCAGGTAGTTAATAAAACGATAGATTTTAAAAAAGTACAGTTACATGATTTTCCAAAACCCAATTCACCCAAAAGCGTTCACGTGCTGATCAAAATTGACAGTGTTCAGAAAATGTATGTTATTGACTGACCACATTGACTACCTACTATACTGTTCATTAAGTTTTTGTTGTTTATCAGGATATTGGAGTAATTCCAATTTCGGTAAGCTAAGTAAAACTATTCGACGTGTTTGGTTTGTGTTTTGTAGTTGGTTTGTTATTGCGAGCGCGCGGTCGGTCGGCGCGCGGGCCGGGGCGGCAGCGTTCGACCGACTGGGGCCTCATGCAAAACTCGACACCTAAGTCTACAGTGCGTCGCGGCCCCTTCACCCAAGCTTCATTGCTTTCTACGCGCCAATAGCTTTTGTATCGACACTTACTCTCGAGTTTGTCACAGTTGTTCACTTTACCCTTCCAGTCGCAGGTTTGTTTATCGAGATCGAAAGCCAGGCCAGATGGGCAAGTGATCTGTTTAAGACCTGATCTAGTGCACCTGCATTAACAAGAAATGTGGAATTAAATTAAACATTTGTTGACAGGAAGTGGCCGCTCGGAAGGCTAACAGGTCTCACGGTTTCCGAGATTGGTCCGGCTTCGAGACGGCCGCTTAGCTATCCGCACGACCACTTCCTCCATTCGAAGGAACTTACTTTCTATTTGATCGCAATTCTTAACATTTGTTTTCCAGTCACAAGTTTGTCGATCAATATCGAAGGCGAGACCGCCGGGGCAGCGCACTGAGGCGAGCCGGGTCACGCTCTCACCGCCCTTGTCGCACCTGTACACAGCGAATCTCTTAGCTTAGCAACAACTACAACACACCCTCTACACTCCCTCTCATAAACCTCTAAACAATTGTATGGCACTGTAAAGGAATCTGTATAAAGTATTATCCTCTCATGGACACCCTGATGTTAGAAATTTCTCCACTTTATAGGCAACAGGTATCGAATCTGCTTCCGTCGAAGCTCAGCTGTCTAATTGGCCCATCACACCAGCCCCCGAGGTCATCAATAAATCCCAATATGCGAGTCACGCGTCCGTTGCTAGTGACCGTTCATTTCTCAGACTGGAATATCAAGTCAATAGCAGGCACGGCATAATAAATAGACATTAGACTCGATACTCGTGCAAGTTTAGTTCAATATAATTTACTTACAGAAAAACATTGCTTAATTACCTTTAGTCAAAACTTATCCCGATCAAAGTACCTACTTAAATACTGAAATCGAACAAAATCAACTGTTTAGAACAATAATAACATTCGCCGTGGAGCCGGCCTTGTAAGCTTTCAGTTACGGCAATCAGTGAAACTAGTTTCACCAGAACCAGTTTTCTCCGAGAACTTCTGATGAAACGTGACATCATTATGATAACAGTATTAGACTTGTAATGTAATATCATGTTTGAGCTCGACTAGAACCTTTCTATTCGAACTTTGCTAGCATTTGATCGAAATAATTGACTAACCTGACGACATCGCGGCAGTCTCCTTCAGTGGTGAGACGGAAGTACTCGTCGGCAGGACGGCCGTCGCATAGCTGTTCCGCTGTCGCGTCTTCAGAGGGCCCATCTTCATCCTGTCTCTTAACCCGCTCGCCGGATGCTACAGAAAAATAAACAATATTTGGATTTTGAGGATGTCTTCACCATATAAACATGAAGTCGACATGCTGGCAACGTGAAGTCAGTCGTGCTTATTAGGTAACACGGCAAGCAGCGGTTACGACACTGTGGTGAAGGAATGTAGGCAGTTGGCTCCGACCGTTTCGCTACGGAGGTAAATGTAACCCGTGCCAAGTATATAATTGTTGGTAACATACAAGAGGCCTGAGGTGAGTCAGGGTAGCTTGTTCGACAAGTCCTTTTATTTAAAATACATCAACTCTATAAACAAATACTTAGCTCTATTCTTATGAGTTGCTTTAACATGGAATAAAGTGCAGTAAGTGAGCCTAGTCGAAGCAGGCATTGAAAGTTGCTGGAAAGAAATCGAGGTCAAGCCGAGCCACGTAGCTAAGAATAAACGTCACTGACTACTTGTTATTTATAGCAGTCGATCTTTTATGCATTTTTGGGCTGAGGTATTGTAGGTGGTAGGTAGTTTAGGCATATTAACAAACTTGAACAAGTGTAAGTTGAGAAGA
Source organism: Eupithecia insigniata (assembly GCA_947859395.1). NCBI lineage: Eukaryota > Metazoa > Arthropoda > Insecta > Lepidoptera > Geometridae > Eupithecia > Eupithecia insigniata. Next base: position 7,868,957 of record OX401996.1, on the reverse strand, counting down.
ACTTTTCCGATGTACGACGATCAATGACTCTACAAAAGCTCTATAATTTTACTTACCCGTTGTTTCGACGTTTTATAGAAGTACTTTACTTACATATAAATAATATAATAAACACAACTTTTTATGGATGAAATATAATTAATATTTAACTTAGAATTAACTAAACGGTGTAGAATACCTATACCCGTGAACTTTCAAATTTATAAAATAATAATGCATCAGGTCAGACAGTTAAACTTGATAATATTTAATTGGGTTGTTATCAATTTGTAATTGATAAGCAATCTATCCATGAGTAGATAGGGAATGTAATAAGATGGCAGTACTCACCGAGACAGGCAAGCACCAGCACACCAATACACAGACACGCGTGTCGAGCCATGTCGCTCGAGGAACACTGGCGGCTTCAACGCGCGCCCTCAACAAAGTGCAAGAGTCTCCGCTGCCCCTCTTCACCTATTTGTATTTATATAACCAGTCAGTGAGGGCCAGTCCGCCAGCCTGCGCTGAGTGCCGCCTCGAGCTCCTGCTACGACGATGGTGCCGCAGCTCTGAACTAAATAAGCCATCTCTACAACTTCACAGCTTTTAAAACCTATTGGTCGTTATCTAAAACAATGTGCATAAATGATAATGATGCTCATTGTATTTAATAATCATCGTCTCATACTTTCTTTTTAATATTGATTGAGCAATCCATTCAATTTAGATCGGCTATATAAAAGCTTCATGCAAAGTCTGGCACGTACCTATGCAATATTTTTGGGTAGGAGGTCAGGCTAGGTTAGGTTGCATTCCATGCATCTTCCAGTAACATCGATGGCTTTTTTGTTTTCTAAAAATATACATTATTTACATAAAATTCACATCATCATCATCATCAGCCCGTACACGTCCACTGCTGAACATAGGCCTCCCGCAAACAAAAATTCACATCTACAAGCACTATTAGTAAGAATACAACATAGAGTACCTATGGTATCATCATCATCATCATCATCAGCCCATACACATCCACTGCTGGACATAGGCCTCCCCCGTACGACGCCACAAATAGCGGTCCTGAGCCGCCTCCATCCATCGACTCCCTGCGACCGCTACGATGTCGTCGGTCCATCGAGTGGATGGTCTCCCATATAGGGGGGGATTTGCCATAATCACCACGCTTGGCAGGCGGATTGGTGATCGCAGTGTTGGTGTTTAAAAATACTCAGAAGGAAGCTGCTGTCCTTCCTCTGGTAGGTTCCCTTAGTCGGCTCTTACGACATCCACGGGTTGAGTTGGAGGGGTCGATATTCGTACGCCGCGACCCCGCGGCTAACCTATGGTATACTAATATTTTATTTATTTATAAAGATGTACCTACTACATCTATCCTTGCGGGTAAACCTAATGCAATATCTTATATTCTAGTCTAGTCTCCCCCAAAATCTCTTTTGTCCCAACGGCAATGGGACGGGCCTCTGTGTGAGTTGACACGGAATTGTTTGTTACAAACGTGCTCCAGCTCTGCAGATCGTGCCCGTCTCCTGGCCGTTTCTAAATGGGAGTCAGGACATTGGTTGCAAGCACTTCCTTCATATAATACTGGCACTCTATTGGATCCCGTAACTTTCCGTATAGCAACATGTCTTCGGTTGGGTGCAAGGTGTTGCGCGCCTCATCAATGCCAGTGCGGTACTGTTGTCGAACAGCTTGGTCATCACGGATTATCGTGTACTAGGGCTGCCGGTCGGATATCTCGCCATGCCAGCCTTAACGACATCATCCGGCGGGCCTTTGTCACCGCTAACGTACCAGCTATTCTCGAACCGAATGGTCTGTTGCGTGACGATGGTAAGAGGCCCGACGGCATGACTTTAGTCCCTTGGGAGCTGGGCAGGCCTATTGTGTGGGACGCTACATGTGTCGACACACTTGCGCCTTCCCATCTTTCAAGGACATCCGTGAGGGCTGGTTCGGCGGCAGATTTGGCCGAGGATCTCAAGAGGCGCAAATATGCAGGTCTCGACAGAGCCTACGCATTTGCTCCCCTTGGAGTCGAGACCCTAGGTCCGTGGGGTACCGAGGCTCTCCGGGTTTTCAAAAAATTATCTGAGCGCCTGGTCGAAGCGACGCGTGACCCGAGAGCTGGTGAGTATCTGGCGCAGCGCATTAGCATTGCCATACAGCGGGGCAATGCAGCCAGCGTCTTGGGGACGCTTCCGACTGGTATTGATATGGACCAGTTGAGCTATCTGTAGATTGTTTGCAACAGTCTGCAGTTAGCTCAATTGTTTCAATTGTAAATACTAGTTTAATTTCTTTATATTATTTGATTGTTATTTTCTTTGTCAATAAAGTAGACTTACAACAAAAAAAAAAAAAAGTCTAGTCCTATTATATATTTAACATTAAAATTAGAAAATTATGAAACATCTTAGAAAAACGATATATGTAATGTATGTAGGTGTAGGTACATACATACGTATAACAAACTTCTATAATTCTTGGAGCTCAATATACAAATTTTCTGTGTCACGTGTTTCAAGTGTGTGAGCCTACTTGTTGGACAAGTTTCTTGGATATAGGTGATACTTACGGCTTGGCGTTAACATTAGAAAAATCATTAATTATTGAATAACAATTGATACTCGTATCTCCCTTGACATTTACATTATGTGAAGTTTTTTAGGCGAATTCAACAAATATTGAAATGCTAATATGCTATTATGCAATGTTAGTGTAGACTATTCTAATGACTACTGTACGATAAGACAACATAATAATGTATTTTCTTTATTTGTTTCAAGATCACATAAAATAAACAATGATATACATAGGAGAGATCCAAAAGCTCAAAAAATATATAGCAAACAAACTGCAAATATATACTATTAACGGTTTATACCCGTTCGTCCCTACGCGTCGTCCCCAGTGTATAGCAGAAAAAAATGTGATTTGATTGCCAGCGTTACCTGGCAACACAGTAAAACAATTGGCTTTAGGGGACCGAGTCAGTAAAAAGAGCATTTGAGCTTAACAAACAATTGGCGTTCGTCCCCACTAAAATAATATGAGGCTAATTTTGAATAAAATCATAATATCCACTTTCAACTTATCACAAAGAAACGGACAGGGAAAGTGGAAAGGGCAGTCCCTCTTCTCGCTCTCTTGCTTCTATGTTAGGGATCGACCTAAGTAGAAATTAAAGATCCAGTAAAAAAAGTTGGTTTATGATAAATTTCCCTGTTTTTTATGATTAATTTTCCAGGCATAATCGCATACAAGAAGTTAAATAAACACCCAATTTTTTTTTACTTTGACGGGACTTAAACTCGCAACCTTCCCTCGGTACAAGATGCGCTACCTTAGTAATTAACCAGAGGGTTTTCGCACTATAATAAAAAAAAACGGGTACAAGTACCTACACAAATGAAGAACAATAAGATTGCTGTAATCGAAAAGAGGACATGATTTTGCATACCCGTTGGGTGAGACTCACTTTCGATTAATGCCGGAACCTGTTTTTTTTATTTTATGTCAATGTCAAATTAAGGTGGAAAGAGGACCCTAATTAAGCAAATAATATCCTCGTTCTGTTCGTTACTACACCAGCATATACGTTCTTAAATTACCTACGTACTATTAAACTGTTACAATTAATTCATTCACATTTCTTAAAGTAGAGTTACTCTACAAGCGTTATTTATTAGGTATCTACTAGTTTCTGCCTGCGGTTTCGCACGAGTTGTTTCTGGGATATAAGTAGCCTCAGGGTCGTCTTAGCCCCCGGATGCAAGGGGTGCGGGTGTGGGGCGACCGGGTGCTTTTTACTTATTTATTTAATTTGATAGCTTAACTGTTAGTCATCATATCACCCCCTTATAAAAGCAATATTATAGCATTGCAATTTGTAATATGCATAATATTTGCAGTAAAAATGGCTGTGGCTGTATTTTTAGTCTGTGCGATGAAATTTACGGTGTGAGTTGATGAACGACTCAAAATATCACGGTTCGCTTCACCTTTCATTATTTTGTTCGCTACTGTTTATTTATTCCACTTAAGCTAACAATGAAGTCAAAAAATATAACTTAATTGTTTGTTAAGCTCAAATGCTCTTTTTACTGACTCGGTCCTAAAGCCAATTGTTTTACTGCGTTGCCAGCGTTACCTGGCAACACAGTAAAACAATTGGCGCGTTAAAAATTAATCAAGTCACATTTTTTTTCTTCTATACTCTATATACTACACTACTACTATACTTATATGATACTTTGCTGCTACTGTTCTTACGTGCGTCTTGTTTTTACGTGCTTGCGTAAAAGTTATTTTGACTGGTTCGGCGCGTAAAATAATTAAACTGCGTTGCCAACCATATTTTAAAAAAGCTGACCAAACCTCATGAAGAATTTCGCGGCTCGCTTCGTTCGCCTTTAATTCTCTATATCTTTAAAACTCTTTATTGTCTGCGCGAGATAGTATTTTTTGCGGTTTTTAAGTGTTTGCTGCATTCAGTGCGTTCTAAAAGGAATAAAACTATCGTAAAAGTAATTTGCCGCAAATGATAAATCATTTTCTATGAAACCATGATATTACGTATTACAAACTTCGATTCAATAGTAGTTTGGGAGTATTTGGTATTATTAATATTAGGTACTCAATATTTAATTAGATTTCTAATGACACGATACCTGTTGTAAAAATTTGGCAACTAGAAAAACTGAACAAGATTTTTGAAAATGTGCAGAATTCATTGTAGGGGAGTAGGTTAATAAAAAAAATTTTTATTTGCTTGCAACGGGTCGCAACCCGATTTTCGTCAGCCCTGAGAAGCCTACAGATACGCTATTCCAAGGGTAATTTCAACAAAGATCGTGTTATTTTTCTAAAACATTCATGGTTATTTCTTTCCTATAGGAATTGATTTATGGGATTAAAAGTGTTATTCGAGGTCTAGAACTATATTTATGAAAAATTTCAACCCGATACTCCGTTTAGTTGTAGTAACGTGAAGAATTAACAAACATACATCTGCCCAAACTTTCGCATTCATTCTATTACTGAGATAAATATTGAATAGCAGAGTTATCATTATATTATTACATAGTCATTTCTTTACCTACATAATAACGAGACGTGTTAACTAACCACACCCGTTCCAACCAAATGCTCCTCAACAGCAAAATCTTACTGTAGATGGTTGACAACATAATCTGTACTCATCATAATTATCTTCATAATAATGTTTAATGCTATACCTACCATCGTATTTACGAAAAGTCAAGGCTAACTAAGTAGTAATGTCTAATAAATTGACGTCACCTATTAATTTTACCAAATAGCTACTGCTCATTAAAATTCTTCTTCGAAACTTTAAAGATTTCATAAACTTGAAGTTTACCTATAGTTATTTTAAATTTGTATCATATATTTATGATAAAAACAAGGAAATAAAACTAAGCTTTATAGCAAATATTGATAAAGTCCGAAGTGCAGTTGCGCGTGTACCTTTGAGATTATTTTGTGTACATCCGGGTCTGAAGTTATGCAAGAAATATAAATGGTCGAGAAGCTCGGTACGACCGCACTGAGTTAATCAAACTGGCCAGCGACTAGCTAGACGATTCGCTATGGTGATTAATTAATCTACCTACATACATATGATGCGCACCATAGCTGTTTAATATAAAGTAGTGAACACTTTAAGACGGTTCCCTGACCAACTAGCGCTGCCACCTATTTTTATCGTATCATTACGTTGCTATTTTTGGCGCCGTCGTATGGGGGAGGTATAGGCCTCCCACCCATACACGTTCACTGCTGGACATATAATAATAAGTTTTAACGTATTATATCGTATTATTACCTATTTTATCGTATTATTAGGTTAAACAAAGGAATTTTTCGAAAAGGCCGGTTTGTGATACCTATCTTAAGCTTATTTTTAATGCCTCTGTAATAGTTTTATATTGTGAAGCTTATGATAGGTATCATAACTTGCCAAGGGATTTGTTTAAATTCCTTTGTTTAAACTAATAATACGATAAATTAGGTGGCGGAGTGGGGTCATGGAATCGCCTAAATTAAACTGCTGGCACGATACCGAAGTCAATATACGGAAAGCTTGATATCCAGCTTGCCAATTTCGGCTGCGACGACATTATTTTTGCTAAATTTAGATTTTTTTTGTAGGTCCTGAGATGGCGAAATCTTGTTTGGCAGTTAAATGTATGAGTCCACTAATTAAGTTATATTGAATATGTTACCTGACTTTGAAAAAAAAACTAGTAGCTAATAGCCCTCAGCAGAGGGTAATGTCAGGCTGTTGATGATGGCGCAGATGATTGTATTGATTATGGGAGGCCTCTCCATTATTAAAGATGAAAGAAATTAAAACCTGCTTTGAAAAATTTACCGGCTGCACAAGAAGGAGGGTTATGTTTTTAATATAAAATGGCACCTACATAGAGTAAAAACTCGCTGCCGTCGGCACTTAGGTATGATGTGTTCTCTATTTGGGACCCGCGTTGTACAACAACGTACCGAGTCTGATAGTCGCTTCGAGAAGGCATTCTACAATGTTGACGAATTTTTGCCAAAAATCTATTAATACTATTTAACTAGGTACATAATTTAGTTTGTTGTTAATTTATTGTTATTGACATTATTATTATCTATTATTTTATATACATACATTATTTAAATTGTAATTTTGATATTATAATTAAGTATAATGATTATTTCTTGACATGTAAAATTCTTACTAATAAATTGATTATTCTGATTATTCTTTTCCACGTTCCAATGATGCAATTTGTTGTTGAAGTTTTGAGATTAAAACTTCCTCGATGATTCGCTGGCTTGAGATGCGGTTATTACGTGCACATTTGACCTCAATGGTCGGACTAAATCTTCATAGAGGCATTAGAAACTACCTGCTAATAATATAATTAGCTAATAATATTTATAATAATCTTGTCTGCCGCTTGTAACAGTATTGAGAGTATGTTTATGGCAGGCGTCCATAGTTTCCCCCATAGCCCAATTTTCCAGACCATCCATTCACCACAATAACATGGCTTTTTTTGTTATTTTCATTTTCCTTTGCAATAGTCTCTACACCTGGCGGATATCATCTTCGGGTGTATCATATTGTGTAACCAAGGATGATACCCGCTATATGTAGCTCTCACCTTTAGATTAATTCTCATAAAGGGCCTCTGTGCTGTTGGCTTCGGCTCCACGTATGCCTCCCAAAGGACCGGGTCACTATATGGCCCGTGATCATGGAAATGAGAAACAGATTTATAATAAATTACAAAACCCACCAAGAAAAGCTTAGTCATGGAACATTTTTATACTTAGTTACTTGGTGGACAATAAAGAACTTCTTGCAGTTGATTTTATAGAAACCTATTCGTGATGACTATACCTAACAATCAGGACCGTATATTGCAGTAATGATTGCATGAATAAAAACGTCATACAGAATTTTGAAAGTTTCAAAAGATGTGACATGGCACAATGAGAAGGTATTAGCAACATCCTCAGCATAGAACCGGGGCCGCACGCCGCCGTCGCGGCGGCGGCAGCGCGGCGCGTCGACGTGGCGCGGTGGCAAGTAGGCGCGCACGAGTCAAGGATTCTTCAAGATATTTCCTTTCACTTGCGACAATGCATACCAACTTACATACCTAGCATAATACATAAATATCTGCACGCACTAACAACCTACTGATATTGTTGGAAGTAGAGTTTTTGTTTTTGGAAGCCAACCATGGATGAATTGGTTTTTAATGAAAATGCAGTCCGAGTCCTGTACAAGTTTCATGTCGTTCGTATGCTAATGACCTGGCCTAATAAATATTACACTTAAATATATCATACAGCGAGGCAATGTAGCCAGCGTCTTGGGGACGCTTCCGACTGGTGGTGGATATGGACCAGTTGAGCTATCTGTAGATTGTTTGCAACAGTCTGCAGTTAGCTCAATTGTTTCAATTGTAAATACTAGTTTAATTTGTTTATATTGTGTGATTGTTATTTTCTTAAATATTAACTTCTCATGCAGTAGGGTATAAAAAAAATAAATGGGATGTTACAGTAAGTTTTATGAGAAGAATAAATAATAAATAAATAAATAATGCTGGACAATTCACACAGCATCATCTAGCCCCAAGCTAAGCAGAGCTTGTGTTATGGGTACTAGATAACTGATATACATAATACAATATATTACATAGATAGATATTTTTTATTATACATAGAAAAACGACTAGAATACCCTGAACAAATATTTGCAGATCGTACAAATATTTGTCCCGAGGCGAGAATCGAACCCGCAACCTCCTGCATCTCAGGCGGACCTTCGCCCACCGCGCCACATCGGTCGTCAAATAAAACGTATCAGTTAGATTTTACTAATTAACGCAAAACAAACATAGTAGGTAGGTTAGGTATCAATAGGAGACGTAAAGATCACGTTTTCATGACACAGGAAATCTTTATGGTAGATTGTTGTAAATGAACAAAGACGTTGTTTTTTTGTTGAACCAAGTAAAAGGTCTTGTCACATTTAGCTCTCAGGGTTAAGTACTGCCTACTCGTACCTAGTTGGTGAATTATTGTTGGTTTAGCTATCTTGTCTTGTTTACCTACGAACGCCGCAGTAAATGACATATAATAAAGTGTTAACAGAGAGCGCTGAGTGTGGTTCTTGGTTTGTTAGAGGAAGACTTTCACTGCTTTCACTGACTAGGCCGAGGCAAGGCACTGCGCTTCTTCATTCTGCCCCGGCTGATATCTACGCGCACTCACAACTCTCTATTTATTTAGATGCCGCTAACAATACTATTGTTTCGTATTGTCCTTATTCTCTGCATTGATAAACGCCTCGTGTTGCAAAACAAAATGGAAAGTTCGTTATGGCTTTGAGGATACCTACATACATGGGCTGGGGTGATGATGTGCAACGCAGCCGCCCACATGTCAGGGAGATTCAAAGTGTCGGCGCCCCGCGCTGCGCCCGCGCTTCTATTGTGTGCCATCTTGCTGTAGACACATGACATTCACGTAATTATGTGCATGCCTTATTGATGTGTCATTATGTTTCAACGACGGATATACCTACTTTGCAGCTCTATTACTTGGTTCAGTAACGATTATCCCTATGCGTGGCAAAAAAGTTATGCTGACCAATAAGTAAATATTTATTTTTGTTTGTTTAACGATCCAAAATAATATAATCACTACGACAATTTTTCTACATGGGTAAGCTCTATCTATAGATTCTTTACTTTTGTGTAATCTATCAAGATGAATCTGAAATATGTATAACCGGTTGATTGCTTGCAAAAGTATTGAACAAGTATGAAGATTTGCATATACACGTGAAGTTAGTGACTCGGTGTTTTTTTGCCTGGTATGACATATCAACATTAGTATGCATCCTTTCCTGATTCTCAACTTCGTATGGCTAACGCCCTCATCAGTCTTTTGCACAAGTATTTCCAAAATGGACAAAATCAACAGTGTTTAAAACACGTAACCTTATAGACTTTAAAGCTGTTCGATTAAAGTTCGAAATGGACTCAACCGATCTCGAGATTCGAAAACTTTCCGGAAAGGCTAATGACTTTAAAAAGACTTTGAACCAGACGAGTAAACATGGCCAGATAAGCTTGATTTATTATTGGCATTATTTTAATGCTTTGTTTTGATAGGGTAAATCATTTCTGGTGAATTGGACACACTGAGATCATGCTTTATGATCCATTCAGGGATAAAAAATCGTGTAAAATCCTTCGTGGTTTTAATTTAAGGCGGTTCCCCGAGCCAATTTCTTTCCTTAGCTGTTTTTCCCGTCTATCTACTCGATGAATAAAGCAAGTGGAAAATAAGTGAAAAGGCAACATAAAACTTCAAAATGTTATCTTGAAATGCATGGAATAAGTTTATTTATCGTCGTATTTGTCTTAATTTAATTAACGAAGAACCCACTAAAAATAAATAAATCTTCATGGCCTTCTAAAGTTGACGTAATTTATTTTTTTGGTTTACTCCAATATAATCTTAAACCAATATAACTAAGATTATGTAGCATTTTGTGCTACGCGCCTCGACGTCTCTACGAGAATACACTACTACGCCATATATTAGACATAAACGCGCTCGCGCTCTTCTACGAATACCTTAGATGTCGATTTCTAACTTCGATACTTATTCAGTGCCTTGTTTTTTGTTTCTGATTATTAGTATAATAAGTAAACTTGATATTTTTATCGATAAAAATCATGATAACTCCTTCCTAGTTACTTGTAGGTAGTTACAGTTTAGTAGGATTTACATAAAATAATCACGAATGCTTGAATGCCTGATTCTAGATTTAACATTCATGTTTTTTGCATCAGAGGTAAGGATGTGACTATGTTTTATAATGTACGCGGTGGTACCTAGTGTACCTACATAGTTATTTAGCTAGGTGTACCTAGCCACCTACCTACCTATTTTTGGTGTCAGATTTCCGAGTGAGATCATGGACGAGTATTTTTTTTTGTACTTACCGATGTCAAGGTTGCGAATACTAAGGCAGGTTTAAGATTTTATTCGCCTGACTCTACCACAATATTTACTTCCTTTTTGTATAAATTAGCTATAGTGAATACTTAACAGGATAAAAAAGGTAAATATGCAAATTTAATTTTTGTAATTTTTATTTTTTTTAATTTAAAACAGACTTACATTACAAAATCACATAACTATAAAACAGGCCTATTTAATATTTATGTGAGTCTATATTATACATAGTAGGGTAGGTACTTAGACTACGGGCGGGATTGGAACCCGGTACACTTCGATATTACCGGAAACACATTCATAGCCAACGTTACATGCGAGTATATTTTAATTGCTGCAGACTAACTGAAGATGATTAAAAACGGGAAATACAGTTCATGGATATGAGTCGTTACGTCGCTGCTAAGAATATGTAACCGAGCAATAGCTCTGCCGAAATTATTACAAAGTTAGCATAATAATTTTGGTTCTCATCTATCATAAGAGATCACGGCTCGTCAGGTGGTTAGTAGTGGCCGTCGCCCGCGGGATCGTTGAGCCAAGGGTAGGTGACGGGGCAGCGCTGGCAGGTCTGCAGGTTGATGGTCTCACCGGGCACCTCCTTGGAGGTAAGCTTGCACGAGTTGGGCACCCAGCAGGCCTGGCGGCCCTCCACGCTGCAGCGCTCCCTCCACGGCTCGAAGTTCTTGGCCTCCGAGATGGTCCGCGGGTTCTGGATCCACTGGATGACTTGCGTCATCGTGACGAAGTACACGTCATTGTGACTGGACAGCACCTCGTCGATCCAGTAAAGGAAGGCCTCTAGAAACTCGGGGTTGTTCTTGAGCCAGGCAGCGTGGAAGTAGAGGCCGAGCGGCGCACGGTTCTGCTCGTAGTGGCGGTCGAAGTTGTGGTTCAGGAAGTTGTAGAACTGATCTCCGGTGAGAATGTTGGAGCAGGAGTCAACCATGGCGCAGCCGGGCAGGTACTCGTCATTGGTGGGGTCCTCGCGCCGGTCCAGCTCGTTCATCACCATCTCCCAGACGGCGTGGCTGCGCGTGGGGCAGCTTTGTAGGTTGCCATGGCAGCGGTGTGGCATCTTAAAGTACATAGTGTAGGGCCACAGTGGCGGGTTGGACAGCGGGGCCGTGATGGTGCTGTCGTAGAGGAATGCCTGCTCCTCCATCATCGTGAACTGGTTGTTGCCTCCCACGCGCAGGTAGGGGGCGCGCACTCCGACCACGCTATTGTCCGTGATGTTGGCGAACTTCTCCACGATGGTCCTCATACCAGCCATCTCCTTACCCCAGTCGTCGACGGACGCGTTGCTCCAGAACCTCTCGTCGTCATTGTGCCTATAGAAGAAAAGCTTTATGTAAGAACACAATCAAAAAACTAATAAATTCGTGGCGCATCCATCGTGTTGTTAATGTTTGCGTAATAAACTTACGAGATTGAGTGCACGGCAATCTCGTGACCTTTCCTGTGAGTCTCTTGGATGGCAGAGTAGTTGGAATATTTGTGAGAGACGAAGTAAGTGGCCTTGATGTCGCATCCGTTCGGGTTTTTGCGTTTGCCGTTGAAGATCTCTTTGTAGAGTTCAATGTTGTTGTTGTTGATGGCATCGTCGAAGGTGATGGTGATCATCTGGGGCACGTCCTTGGAGGGTAGGTCACCGGGAATGACGGTGCCGTCCTCAGAACAGAAGCAGTCGGGCAACACGCACTGCGAGGAGTCGCAAGGAGGCGCTCTGTTGGGGTCGTTGTCGATATCTGTTTGGGAAAAACGTTACTATTACTTAGTGTTCGTTGCATTAGATACTTTCAGATAATAATTGATATGATTTGAAATATTGAACGGGTAGGAAGTTTTGTTTTGAAGACCGCGTGTAGCTATACTGTCTCGGGCGTGGCGTGACTCGGAACCAGTATGGGCACTTTCGCTCAGTCAAATCGTTGGCACAGCTCACACCCATTGGATTTCACTTTAGATTTGGTGAATTGTAAATGCTACGTTCAAAATACGTGGGTGGGTATAATTTGTATACTGAATATTTCTCACTACTATTTTTATCAAAGTGTACCTACTTTGATAAAAGTAATTAATTCATTTGTATTGATATGAGTTGGTATTTATTATTATTTTATATTACATACTTGTCTTTGACACATTCGTCATGCACCCAGTAAGTCCTCGGTACCGGTGAATGGCATTACGTATCCATGACATGTACGTAATTACAATTCTATGTGATTTCAAGTCTTATAGCGACGCGGGGAATCGGCCGGTGCGTAGTGCAATATATCGCTCGTGGAGTTATTCAAAGAATACCGACTAGCGTCGTGGCGGTCACCATTTTGAATCTAGAGCTTTCCAAATATATTGGCGTAGTCTAAAATATTAGTTATAGCCAATAAATGTTAGGTAAGTGAAGTTACCACACACTTATGACGATCGCTTGATGTGTTATGAAATAAATAAGAGTTTTTTAGCATGTGATTGGCAGGCAGGTGGCCTGTTTGTTACGCTTTATGGGCTTTTAGTATCTAATAACCTATGTTCAAGTTTAAAATGAAATGTAACAAAATAATAGTTTTTACTTGTTATTAAAAATGAATAGGTAGGGTGTAGCTGTAGCTGTTGTTTAAATCTGTAAAAAACTGTTAAGAAAATTAAACATACCACAAGAGTTTTCATCAGAGCCATCAGCGCAATCTTTTTCGCCGTTACAGAAAAGACCCCTCTCAATGCAGGTGGCGTCTCCACAAGCCAAGAAGCCATCTTGGCAAAGAGGTTCTTCAGTGTAAAGTAGAGGCTTCACTTTGCGTTCCTTGTTCTTCAACTTGCAGTTTTTAACCGCATCCTTCCAGTCGCAAGTCTGTTTCTCAATGTCGAAGAACAAACCGGCTGGGCAACGGATGGCTTGGATACCCTGTTATAAAAATAATTAAATTATGAAGCTGTCGATTGTAAATGTTGAAATATACTTAAAGGCGCAGCAGCTGTTACACAGTTCATGTAATTTACATTGTAATAGCCGAAGATAAATGAGCTAAAGTCATCTGAGTAAAGTACCTACCTATTTAGATAGGTACTTGTTATGGAGGTTTGGTTGAGTAATTAACGGCTGTAAAAAGTTTAAAGACTTATTAAAATAATGGTATATGATATAGTGGTACAGAATAGTAAGAGCACTATCTACGTAGGGAGAATTAAAATAGGTAACACAACCGTTATTTATAAGCTTTATATACCTACGCGATACAGCGCGTTTGAATTATCATTCCGTAAAGCTATGATTCATCTGTTCTTGGGAATTGTTTGTGCAGGTTCTCAATAGTTCCTGGTTTCAGAAGTTATATCCGTAACAAGATTTACATAATAAGATTGTATTGACTGTGCAACAACTGAATATTCAAAGAGGCAAAACTAAAAAAGTTGAAAATATTCTAGATTGAATAATTGATACCTACAACTGAAAGAAAAAATTAACAATGCTAATTATATCTTCAATCAAATTTAATAAATAATAAGTATCTTTACGTTACACTACGAGACCTACGTGTAGGAAACAGGAAATCCTTTATTTTTATTGGAATACAGCTAGATCATAACTCTAGGTACTGCACCTAATAGACTTTACGGAAACAGAATAAGTTACATCACGGAAACAGTGCTCGTAGGGGCTGGCTTCATTAGTCAAGTGTAAGAAAATATTATGATGAGGTCAACTTGATCAAAGTATCCAGTGTTGTTTCTTTGTCACTAAACTGACTGTAATATACGTATACAGGCAGTATCTATACTAATTGTCTCCGTACTCGACCAAAGTAAACAGGCCACGAAGGCAGCAGGATGCCCTATAGTAGGAAGTTTAACTTACCGAAGCCGTGCACTGGATGACGTCGCGACAGTTGTCACCATCGCCGGCTACCAGGCGGAACCACTCGCCGGCGTCCTTGTCCTTGCATAGCTCAAGTTCCAGACTCTCGTCTTTCTTTGCCGTATCGTCAGCCTGTCGCCTGTATCGGTGCCCATCGGCAACCGCTGCACAGAGAAACAAATTACGACCTATGCTTTAGAAATGAACTTATTAATAAATGCATAAACGAATATGCATGAGTGAGATTGCCAGACCTGGAAGTGATAGTTAGGTACGTGGGAAATAAACCACTTCCTTACGGCTGTCATTAAAAACAGATAATAATAACAGCACTAGATTAATACTAAAATAAACAATCAAGGATTACCTAGTTCTTTTTTACTTTATTAGACATCGAAATGTCACCGTAAGCGTACGAGCAGGAGGTTGGTACTGTTACAAGTTTATAAATGTCAAAGGTTGGGTGAGCGCTCGTGACATTTGACTCGTTCGAAATGTCAGCGCTTGGGCAAGCAGCAAGGACGACTCTTTCTATGTCTTCTATCTGTACAATATCTATTGCATGGCATTTGATTTGTACGCGGATTGGGCTGACGAAATTATTATGAATTGAGAAAGGTTACAGAATTGTTGTTTTCCTTGAATCATCATAATGTTTCAGGAGACAATGAGATGCTTATTAAGAAATACATTATGCCGAACCATATTGAGCAAAAATAAAAAAGATGTTCCCAATAAAAATAAAGAAATAATGGTTCTCACAGAATAAGTTCACAACACGATTCACAGTATGCGCTTGGAATCTAGTACTTTTTTGCTAATTAGCATCATTAGTCAGCGAATGCCTAGTTGCTACATTACAACAGATAAAAATATAAAGGTACAGTTTATGGTACGAATCAGGTAATGTGTACCAACGTGTACATAATACAAGGAAATCGATCTCTCCTATATTATCTAACAGTTGCATTGCGCCTGTGACCGCGGACTTAGCTTGTGGTCGTTAATAGGTTGGTCCATACCGTACAGATTTAATATCAAGGTACATTACGGTCATACCAAACCAACAGAAGAAAAAATTAAATTCCTATCCTCCTTTCAAATATTGAAGGTCAATATTAAAAATAAAATCTTCTGTGCACTTGGAAAGGTCAGGGGACGTTTAAATTCTTCTAAATACTGGATAATGGCATCGGTTTTGTTGTCGACCGGTTTCAACAGGTTTAGAAATCTTACAAACAATCGAAAGAGGTTAGGCATTACCAAATAATGCATTCGTGAACTCGATTTATATCGCATACTCGTGGAACTCTACTCATTGTTTTCATAATCTCTGAGAAGCAACTTAAATTATTATAAGAAGGTAACTAATGTTCATTTATAAGAATTATAGATGAACTAATATTGGATATCTACAAGGCAAATATAAAATAAGTCTGCCTAACTGTGGAATTGTAATTTGAATAACCTGCTTGGTATTTAAGAAACCATTACATAAATTGTCAAATACCTCAAATCATTAAATAAATGAAATATGAATAATGCAAGAGAATATAGAGCGTAGTGTAGGTATTATAGAAAACTAATATATTCTGTCAGAGCCCGAATAATAAAATAAACTCGTTCTCTTTGACCCGGATATGCCAAGTGTTTGGATATGCCGTATCTTTATGTACAAAATCCTTTATTGCAGGGCTCCCCAGTAGGTACTGATCAGCTTATACGATTCGTTATTTAAGAAATTATAAAGCTTTATTTTGGTATAAAAGTGTAGTTCGTTTTCCTGAGAGTAGGAGTTTACAAGTAGGATGACGTAGCGTCGCAGAGCGCGTTGAAGTCTTTTGTATGGACTGACGCTGAACGGCCTATGTTTTTTGTATTTTTGTACCATCTTTATAGATAATTTTTGAAAACTTGTTTATTCTAAAAGTTTATCAAGAAAACCAAATATAAAGCTTTTAAATAAATTATGATCGGAGTAATTTTTGTCATAGACATCTAAAATTCAGATGCAAACATTTAAAAATTGGGATATTTTAGAGCTACCGAAACGTTTTACTTTGATATGCCTAATAACCTACTTATGATAGATGTATTACGTATATAATCTCAGTATCATCGTTATCATCATCATATCAACCCAAACACGTCCACTACTGGACATAGGCCTCCCCCATACGACGACGCCACAAATAGCGGTCCTGAGCCGCCTCCATCCATCGACTCCCCGCGACCGCTACGATGTCGTCGGTCCATCGAGCGGATAGTCTTCCAATTATTATACTACAACCCGTAATGCGACAGCTTTAACAATTTACCTAAGTCAGATTTTGCAAAAGATGAGAAATTTGCAAGTGAAAGTTCTTACTGTGGTGAAGTTGCACGGAAATGTGTAAGTTCAGGTAAATGCTTACCAATTTGGTGCTGCAACTTAAAGTTTATTGCTCCCCATCCCTAGGTCTCACTTACTTCTAAACAAAAATATAACTTTCACCATAGATATTGAAAAATATTAACAAAACGATCGTTTTATAATTTTTCTACATTTATTATTTGTCGTGTAACTAGGCACCAAAAGTCACTACAGGCACTGTGTTTGCAACTTTTCGGGTTAATTGAATGCAATGAAACTTAATTTTTATGTGAAAAAGTAATTTCATGCGTGGGAAAGAAAGGTAAAAAGTGGCTACGTTGAACTCTAGTATTACGCAGTCCATAGAAAATCTATAATTGAAATCAACTTACGTGATTGGTATATGAAATCTCACGCCTATTTATCCATGAAGCCATTAATGTTTTAGGTAGCTCACTATTGCTGCGAGGTCTTATTTTTTGTGTTGTTTTTATAAGGATTTCTTCATTCTAAATTTGTTTTAAATGAAATGTTGAATATTGTCATCTTATCAGCAAAACCTACATGTTTTGATCTTCTCCTGTAATCAGTAAGTTTGAAGGCATTTCTAGTCTAGGTATTTCCATTTTACACTATACTGTGTATTATATTATATTCTTATATTCTTTGGACGTACTGCAGAGAACTTTTTGGAACGAGTACTTTTCCACTGGTAACGTCAACATAGCGCCGACTAGATATGCCATGCAGGCTTGCCCGGGCGTCGACCGGGCGCATTGATAGAATACCAAAGACGATTCAGTTATGAATATTAAGCACGACAAAGGCATTTCGACTTTCCATCGAAAGAGGCGTTTACTACTGCTAACGGCGATTGGTGACGGTTCCGCACACGGAAATAGCTGTCACCTTGGCGATGTCATTATGGATTGTTCAGTGTCAACAGCTATCTAATTATTTGTCTATCTATCTATATTTTGTAAAGTCTTGCCAGTAAATTTGTCTACATTTAATTTATAGTTCATATAATTTCTTTTGATTGATGCCTACAAGTATAGTTCTTAGGTGTAGATCGCCCTTTAAGGTCGCAACAATAATTTTAATTCGGTTCGCTCTTGATAGATTGGTAACTTAGCCGGTTTTGATTTGTATTTGAAACGGAAGATACGTAGTATAATAAAACTTATTTGCCCAAAACGTTAAGTATGACGTTAACCTACTATACACGGTGGATTTTTTGGACGGGGCACTAAAGGGAGGTACCCCAGTGTAGCTACAGGAAAAGGGTAGTAGGAGACTATCCATATTTTTTAGAGAAATTTCCTATCTATTCACCGATAAAAAAACTCAAAAAAATATGAATAAGCTTCTAAGACCATTTTCCTGTAGCTACACCGGTTACCTCCCCTTACTGTCCCGTTCACAAAATCCACCCTGCATAGTTATTCTGTGGTTTCACATCACTTCGCCTATGTTTATTGTCAAGCAATCTGCCAATAGTGTCATTCCATTAGCATTCTATTGACCATTAGGCTGGTTAGACATTGGACTATCTACCTCCGGGGAGCAAGCAAGCAGCACGATTGCATACAAATCATCTTGAAGTACCTACTGAGTCATTCCCGGTCGGTAACACCACGTCGTCAACACTGTTGACGATTGGGAAATTAAAAGTTCCAATCGTTCACAGTGTGGACGAACGCTACTTTTTATTTCCCGATCGTATACATCTAGTACAAGAGTCAAGAAGTGTAGATTTAAACGGTGTTATTTAAATGTTTACTTATTTTTGAAATATTAAGCAGTACGAGTAAGATATTTCTTCAACATAGCAAAGGTACCTGAAGATTATGTTCTCTACCTATTATTAACGACCTTTATAGCACAGCAGACAAAGGTCTGCCTGCGATGCAGGATGTTGCGGGTTCGATTCCAAACGGGACAAATGTTTGTACTATCTGCAGATATTTATTCAGGTGTTCTGGGTTTTTTCTATATCATCATCATCAGCCCATACACGTCCACTGCTGGACATAGGCATCCCCCGTACGACGCCCCAAATAGCGGTCCATTTTTTCTATATGAATAATAAAAAATATCTATCTATGTAGTATAATGTACCTATTAAGTTAGCACCTATAAAACAAGATCTACTTAGCTTGGGACTGGATGAAGCTGTGTGCATTGTGTCCAACATTATTTATTTGTGAACAAGGATGTGTCGGTAAGATCTGATGTAAGAAACAAATCAATTATTGAGTTCATAGATTCAGAGCTAAACAGTTGCAAATATATTGACATACTACCCTTGTTACATAAATAAAAGAAAACAAGATTGAAAATACATGCAATCGTTGTAACATTGCAAAACTATACAGCTATATTGCGTGCGGTACAATCACGCAAGTTGCAACTGACACTTGACCGCCAACAATGGTTTGGTGACAATCGGTTATTTTGATGTTTTAAATTATTTGCTAATAAGGTAGGGTTTGAGCTTGGGTTTAATTCAAACAGTCAAGCGACAGTTAATTAAGAAAATTACAATCAAATAATAGAAAAAACTAATTACTACTATTTACAATTGAAGCAATTCAGCTAACCCGAGAGCTGGTGAGTATCTGGCGCAGCGCATCAGTATTGCCAGATATCGGGGCAATGTAGCCAGCGTCTCGGGGACGCTTCCGATAGGTATTGATATGGATCAGTTGAGCTATGTACATGTGATTGTTTGCAACAGTCTGCAGTTAATTGACGATCGATGTGCCGGGACGGGCGAAGGTCCACCTGCGATGCAGGAGGTTGCGGGTTCGATTCTCACCTTAGGATAAATGTTTTTAAGATCTGCAAATACTTGTCTCGGGCGTTGTGGGTTTTATCTATGTTTAATAAAATATATCCATTTATGCAATGTATTGATAATTTGATATTAAGTATATCAGTCATTTAGTAGCTTGGGGCTAGATGATGCTGCGTGGATTATCCAGTATTATTATTATTTATTTAATTGAGCTCTGCGAGTAATTTCTGTTCAAATATTTATGTAAAACTAACCAATTAATGGGTACGTACGACATTACATAAAAGCTGCATTTAGAATTAGTTTAGTTAGTTTAGTCTTAGCACCTGTATGATTTATTATCATTCGGTTCCAATGACATATCAATGTTTATGGAATAACAATTAATAGTAAAGGTGCATGCATACCTGACAAGTATGCACTATGCACCTATTGTTAGTTGTTGAGATGGTGTGTGTGAGTGTGTACTGTGAAAGGATGAACTGATAAAAAATTATAATAAATAAATAACTGACAAATGAAAATTAATAATACATCATTTCACATTATCATTTAGCCCCAAGCTAAGCAGTGACTTAGTATAAATGGTCCTAAACCGTTCTAATGAGGTACCCAAATAAAACTAAAAATATATAGTTCTGGCCTAACTCCAAGGAGAGATCTAGTTGGTGTTACAATAAATTGGTTTATTAGCTAATATAGTAAAAGGACAGGAATTTCTACTGTAAGCTTTGTTTCACTTGACATAGCCACTCATTTTGTAGGTATTTAAGATAATTAAGTTATAATATGAACCATTGAAAAAAATATACATATAACACTATTAAAATCTCTATCTATGTAATGTCCTACCAATTTTTTTCTTTTAAAACTGATACTTTTTTGTATTGAAACAATAAAAAAGCCAAATCGGTCAATCCGTTTTAAGTTTTAGCGAGACTAACGAACAGCTATTGATTTTGATTATATTATATAATAAAAAAGAAGAACATTATCAGTTATCTAGTACCCGTAACAAAAGCTTTGCGTAGCTTAGGGATAGATGATGCTGTGTGGATTGTCCAGCAATATTTATTATTGCATATTGCCCTCAAAAATCATGCATCTAAAGTAAATTAGGGCTATGACTAGCAGTGAAATGGCTGATGAATATCATGAGACTAGGTACTTGTTTTATAAGACAGTGTAAATATTTGTAATTGTAAACTATTTTCAAGGTCATCCAAACGGTGACGTATTTATATCTACACTGAGCCAATTTTTTGGCTTTTTTTAGCTTTTATTAACATTTTCTCAAAACTTTCAATTTCCAATTATACGGTCGGTACAACATAACATGAGATTTATTGGTAACCTATGAAGAAGAAGGTACTACATATTATTTTAATTAGTTTTCATTACGTAAGAGTTTTCAAACATATACTGAATACGGAACTTTCGAGTTAAAAACAGAATCTACGAATCACACCTAAGCACAGGTTTTTGTAATGTGGTTGGTTGTTTTTGGTTTGATCAGTTGCACTAACCGTAGTTGTTTGTAGGAAAACTCTAACTGAAAAGTCGGGTAAACGATACGTTGATAAACTTCTTAGTAAGTACTAGCACCTTTGTAACCAACATGGGCCATAACGCTGACAAGCGAAATAACACCACGTCTACGACTGTATCAATGCAATATCTACTGAGTAATAAATGACAAAGAGCTTTACATAAGATACATGGTAAGAAGAAGCATATCTTGTGTCGAGAACATAGGTCTAGAATATGGACCAAGTAAGGGTTTAGCAGGCGCCGTGACGTCACAGCAGGCAGCGCAACACGGAACGAATGTGAAAGTTCTCTCGCGAGCTCAGTCCACAGCCGTGGCAGGTGCTAACTAGTAGTTTCACTGAATCCCTACCGACCAACTAAATAAATAAAGTATTTTCAAGGTCCCTTTCAAAGTTTGCTTATTAAATTGCATTGAAACGGTCATGAAATCGTTGGTTAATCATCAAATGCCAAGCGAGATAAATACTTCCATACTTTACGAAGCGCAGAACCAAGTGAGCGTTTAACACGAGACATTTTCGAAAATGAAAGCTTTATGTTTATGCAAAGATATTTCATAACATTGGCACACGATAGGTACACGTTGGACTCGATGCGCAGTGTCATGTAAAGGAGCAACTATCCTTGAAGGTAGGTATGAGTCGGAATGGGTTGACGTCCTTTGATCTCTGGTTGCAAGGCAATCTCGCTCGGCTGCATTCATTTGTAAATCTCGGAGACACGGTATATCTCGCGACGCCGACAGTCTAGCACGAGCCAACTTCACTGTTCACTGTATGCAACACTCGCATTCACGCAATCACTGAATAATTAGCGGTCGAGCGGAAGTGACGTCGCGTAGCCCGTGAAGTCGCGAGATGGACGGCGTCTGGAGACGATAGATAAAGGTTAGGACTCACCGCAGGCGATCAAGAGGCAAGCGGCCAGAGGAGCGACACGGGCGTAGCGCGCCATGACGGGATCACAACAGGTCGTTGCGCGGCCGACGTGCGGTTAAATAGTGGCCTCAATCTGCGCCCCGCCCGCCCCGCTCGCCACTAGCGAGCTCCACTACGACACCCTTCGCACTCATCATCTCCCAATCACCTGCATCTTCATCTTCTGCATCCGACTCTTCTCTTCTGTACATCCCCACCCCGCCCCGGCGTGATCCACGACCACCCGACCGGCTCGCGACTTACAATCTTTTATTTCACTCTAACACGTGAAACAAACATTACGAAAACTGGATTCGCAGCCAATAATATACATACGTAGATACGAGGTAAATATTTTAGTCGGATCCTCGTAATAGGAAAAGGTCAAAACAATTTATATATTTGAAATATAAAAAAATTAGAGGCACGTAGTTTGTAAAATGATTCGCATAAATAGCTTCGCTTTGAATGCAATTTATAAGCCAGATCAGATGCATCGTTGGAAAATCTGTGCACGAATCCTCATCGTCTGAGGCATTTCACGGATATGGGGTCGATCGATTACATTCGAATAATAGTAAAAACTGTACACATATTATATTGCTTTATTAAGTAAAATTATAGCCTTTTCAAAACAGTTTGAGCTAAAACATTGTATAAAATTATCAATAGTTACAAATCACAGAAAAGTATTTTAGTAATAATCTAGAAGGAGAAAATAAACATCTTCCATAATTATATATAGACATAGTAATAATTTTAGATTTAAAATCTGATGAAATGCAGCTACAATTTAGATGACATCTACAAAATTACATATTGTCCTATGAAAATTACACTTGTCTAACATATAAATACACATAAATACTTAGGTACTAGGCTAAGAGGATGATGCACAGATGAGAGGCGTCGGAAACATAATTTAAATATTGTAATCTTTTGTAACCTTCTATTCACCTGTGTACTAATTCATCAAAGATTGTTTATAAACAGACAATCATAATTTTAAATAATCATTTGCTAAAATAAAAAGAATACTGGTTTGCATATCGAGTAAGAGAGATATGTAAATAAAAGGTTTAGTTCCGACGTACCTCAGTCGCTACATGTTGAGTTCTACTCATACTATTATACGAAAGTATCTATCCTAATTAAAACTATTGAACATTTATTCTGTATAATAAGTTAATACCCGCATAATAGATATTCATACAAATACTGATTTAAAACACTCAAAATAGCTCTCAAAAAAGCATACCTTTTACTAATGTTTATCGAAACGAAGCGACGACTATTCTACCTATGAAATAAATCTATCTACACGCCTAATAATCAATATCACAATATGAATACTTAACTATAGAGAGATGTTAAGATGAGGCAACTATTGTATTTGCGAATGATTGTTAAGCAACTTGCAAAACTGGAGTCTACCGACCTACCACATAAACTGCTGCGCATCTTGTCAAATACATTTCAGAGCATAAACAACGCCGACCTGAATGAAAACGGCATAAAACACACCTGCTACGTGAGAATAATGCCATAATGAAATTATTGAACCTATGTAATAGCAGCAGGTGCCTACAATCTGTTGCCAATTACTGTCATAGATCACTGCAATCACAACGCTATGAAGAATGCAGTAACTCAACTTATTGCTTATATATTTAAAAAATGTTGTGTTTTATCTACAATTTTACTATCTTATTAATATCAAGCGTATTTTGTACCTATTCCTACTCACTTAGGTGACTTATAAACAGATCATGCCCTTGGCATACAATTTTATACTAGGACTAAACGTGACCTAAAGCCGGCATTTATGAATTGCACGCCCCACTGTGAACTTCAATAGATGTTTCGTTACTTATAAACGTTATTATAGATAGATGATCATTTTTATGATCGATACTATAAAGATACGATTACCTATTATTTGGGACATTTTTAAATTTTATGCAATAACAACCAAGCAATATCGAGTTTCTCATTACCCATACTATAATAGTCGTGTAATTAAAATTCCACGATAGCAACATTGATGTAAGTTTTATAACACTTAGTTAATTATTAAGAATGTTGCATTTTTGTACTAAATTATTGTTCAGAAGTAAAAACATCGAAGAATGAAGCTCTTAGTTAAAATACAAAATATGGTAACTATTTTGAGTAAATACTTGATTAGAGTGGGAGAGAGAAGACTCAGAACAAGCTGTTCATATCGTGTTCTGTGTTCTCAATATAAATCATATTATATCAATTGGTGGTAGATTCTGAGGTAAAATATGTAACGTATGCTATATATATGTATGTATAATGTCTGTCATCTTATAAACAAATCACTGCACTCCAAAATGGAAGGATCCTGTTCTCAGACCTTTTATGTCCTCAGAATATCTTTCGCAGAATAAAAATGTGGTCTCCAGGTATAAAAACCCATTTTTGGAGCTTTCATTACATATTCATATAGCACATAATTAAGTTACATCGAACCTACAAACAACATCACAAAACCTTCTTCATCTTCCAATACTAATATAATCACTAACTCTTCCGATATTTATTTAACAATTTCCAAAAATAATGTGCCGTTCTAACTATCAATATTCCTATATTTTTTGGTTGGATCGTTAATGCAGTGTCTGCGATGATTTCTTTACGAAAGAAGTGAATTAAGGTCAGGCGACCGCATCAGACAACGGCGGCTATCGAGCGTGCGGCGCTGATGGGAATCGTGACGGCACATGCTATGCCTTGCACAAACATCACATACGCGTATTTATACATTCTAGAACACAATTAAGAGCCCGAATTAGACATCTATCAGGATTTAATTTTACCTTTTTGACACAAAGTATTCGTTGGTACAATCCCTTCGTCTATTTACTATAACTACTTTACATTAGTCAAGATCAAAATACCTTACAAACTCGTCTACTACCGCTATTTTTCCAAAATGAACTGGTTATAAACCTACGTTAAAGGGACACAAAGGCCACATATCAAGAAGACGAAGGTACATTAAACCTTATTTAAGTAGAAGAATAAAGTTACCATATTCATTTTGACGGCTCACGGATGATTGCTACTTTTAGCAGTCGTGAGCCTGTGATGTCAGTTAGAGTAAGAATATATGCATTATTCGCACGGGTATGTCAGAAATTACATCGGCTTTTCCAGCAGTGGCATATTACTACTAGGCACAGACTCGTCTTGTTCGTCGGTTGTCATGCGTACCTTGACGACGCCGTTTTCTTTCTGAGCTCCAGAGTCGGCGCCGTCGCCATCTTCCCCTGAAGGCAGTTGGCCCTGGGGTAACATTTACACGTTAGATTTTAGTAATTCTGAAATATTAAAATTTATTCACACAAGACATGGTACATATAAGAAGTAATAATCCATATCTTGCCGAGTACAGACATGAGTATTTTAGGATTAAAACTACTTAACTATAGTTATATAAATTTTAAACATAAAAACAATTAAAAACAAATTAGATGAAATTGAAATAATTTAATTTAATTCATTGAAACTTTTTACAGTATTGCTAAATTGTCTAGCAATACCTTATTCAAAATTGAACCTTGATCATAACAAACAATTATGGACAATTATGTAGATAATAAAACTCAACGCGGAATTTGATTAAGTTGCTAGAATAGGTAATGACCAATTTTGAATCCATAATTAGTTTATTGCATTCTCAGATGAATTCCAGTTTGATAACGACGTAAACTGGAAGCTAGGAACAGCTTAGGCATAAATTACGGTTGCGTAACGAGATGCAATAGTAGGTGAGCGTACTTTAACTAGCGTACATTTCTCACGAAAGTAAGTACGAGTCAGGTAAATTGCGTTCTTAAAACAAAATAAAACATTTTTTCCTCGCTTGTTAACCTCATTTGTTAGCCTCTATTTGAGGCTATAAAAAATAATATTCTTCAAAAAGAACTTAGTGCCGTTGTTAAAATTAGACGAAGACAACGCCGAAATTACTGAATGGATCGAACTCAAATTTTGCTCTGAAATGCGTGTTTCTATTCACTGGTAACATGGTAAGTAATCTGAAATGAACGAAAACAAAGGAAACAGGACGATTGAAGTATCTAAGGGGTGAGTCTATTTGACGAGACGTGATATCGTGACGTCTCGTCTTTTCCAAAGGTACAGCTCCTCTATCGTGCGGAGATGGAATTACGCAAATTGCATACAAATATGAGACGTCACAATCACGTGTCGATACTATCCTCGAATGGAGGCTCTGATTTCGTTTCTTCGAAATAGGTATTTTGAGGGATTCATTTAATTTTTTTATTATTTGATTTTTTTTATAAAAATTTGCTCCGGCCATCCACATAATAATTTACATTGCGTCATGAGCACTTTAATTCGTAATCGATTCTAAACGAATTTATTAACATCAAAATTAGACAAATGCTAAATTACGCTAAATTACTTTTACGCATTTTGGAGAAAGTTAAAGGCCGAGGAAAAACACATAATTTGAATTTCAAAAGCCGAGTTTAAAGCGAGACTTGCCACTAATCAATGATTTGTTGTCAGTGTTATATCACTGCAGCTTTACAAAACAAGAAACATGTTTTGTACAAAAAGTGATATTAACCTTGGTAGCTTAGTTAACGATGCCTTGGTTATGGTCGACTCTACGTAGTATACCTACGTAACGTAACGTGTTATACTTTGCAGTTATTTTCCGTTCTTTGTGAAAATGCGAATCCATTTGTCTGCCCTTCCTTTTTTGTATTTTTATTCTATGTTTTTATTGTTTATTCATTAATTCAATTTACAATCGCTGTTCAATTGATAAAGCTCTTTGTATTCAAGATTTTTAGCTCTAGCTATTCTATTTCATCTTTTGCTTGAACTACTTGTTGCAGTAGGTATACTTCACTACTTATTTAAAAAGAATGCCCCAATGCGTTTGTGGACTGTCTCACTGTCTGAACGCGATAAACGCAAAAACTACCAAACAGATTTTAATACGTGATAAAACTGATAAAACTCTAAAACTACCAAACGTATTTTCATAGAGTTTCCACCACAGGACGGAGTGATTTATGAGGAAGGTTTACGTAGTATAATTTAATAAGGTTACATGTAAATTGTCTAAAAAATAAAGATAATTGTCGAAGATGTCGGAAAAGAAATATGCCGACTGGGAGCTCTACATATAGTGGTAAGAAAATGACAAGTAATTAACGAATTACGGAACTATTCCATAAATAAAAATCTGTTTAATTGCTGTCCTTCACACACATGCGAAGCCAGGGAGGTTTGCTAGTTATTAATATAACGGATTTGGTACTACAAAATTAAGCTGGGTTATGGCATTACGCCTTAATGATAGGAGCCAATGTGGCGCTTAACAAGGGGGGTCCATTTCTAGCATTGGACTTATATAGGTAGATGAAGATCTATAGCATATTTTATAGAAATATCTTTAAATTATATGGTTATGAATGTCTTATAAAGCTGTAAGTCTTCCTTAATAATACTGTTTTTCTTAATAATACTAAATGAATAAATAAATTATGAATATAATAACGGTCGCAAGGAGCCGATGATGGATGGAGGCGGCTCAGTACTGTTATTCATGTCATCGTTTGGGGGAGGCCTATGTTCAGCTTCGGACGTATACGGGCTGATGATGAAGATGATAATACTGACCGGCTTCAGGTTCCGTCCTTGCAGATAGTAGGTCATCAGCTGTCCTTTACCCTTCACAGCGACAAGGCCGCGCTGCTCGAAGTAGTACCCGAAATCCTCCAGAATATGGCACGTTTCCTCCGTGACCTGTCAAATTTCTCAATTGAATCTCCATTTATGGCGAGCTTTTAAAATTGTTTTGCGCTGTTAGCCGTTATTTACGTAAGGTCGCGCAATCGAATTTTATCTTCGAATCTGTTGATTTTACTGGAATGAATATTTCGATAAAGTTGATTGATGAATGTAGCATAATTATCAATCAATTTTAAGCGTTGTTGGTATTTGTTTTCGCAACTCATTTTGGAAGCTTAGGTTAAAGTTGAGACATGCTGTAAAAGCGCATAAGCAGTGCAGTGACCATAGAAGAATATAATAGAATAGAAAAAACATTTATTTGCACACAGGTACAGAAGAGTATAAAATAAACAAAGGGTAAACAATTTTTTTTTAACTTTGACGCAAGTGACACCAAATCGTTGTAGTAAAAATAAAGGTGGATCTGTCTCCATGACCCTGAGCTGAAATAGGGATTGGCTCAGCGCTGTTTTTCAGCAAAATACTAATTGACGTTACGTACTGCAATTTGCACTAATTTAAACATAACCTTTGGTCGTACATCGGGTTGTCGACAGTTCGAACATTAATCTATGTGAGACCAGTGGCGGATTTACCAGCAGGCTGAGTAGGCTGAAGCCTAGGGCGGCAAATTTGAGCGGGCGGCAAACTTGGGCCAAAAATTTATTGGCTTGGAGATATAGAAAAGAATATCATTAAAGGTCCAGCATAATCTTTACTAAATCGTGAGTTTTATAAATAATTACAATTACAAAACTCTTTATTGTACACCACAAAGATAAATAAACATAGAAGCGATTTCTTCCATAATCTTGTAACTGACACATTGGTCCCCTAGTACACAACACAATCATACTAATGGGAAAAAGCTTTAAAATTATAAACTTGTAATTTCACGACAATTGGTTTTAAAATAAATATGATTGTGAATTAGATTAGGGTATTGAATATAGAAGTCAGTTATAGCCCGGCTACACGCTCAAACATTTGTGCAAACATGCATGCACAAACCAGTTTGCGCAAGCAAGATGAGCCCGGCCACACGCTCCATCTTGCTTGCGCAAATTGGTTTGAGCCCGGTCACACGCTCCGTCTTGCTTGCGCAAACTGTGTTTGTGCATGCATGTTTGCACAAACGTTTGAGCGTGTAGCCGGGCTATTAGGGACGGCAAAATTTGAATAACCTACTGGCGGCAAATTTGTAAATCCGCCACTGTGTGAGAGATAAATAAATGATTGTTTTTTGATTTATTTTCATTTGTTTTTAATCGTAGGAAATCAAAATTGAGTCAATGAGCAGTGAAAATAGTATAATTGATAAACAAACGTATACCTACATACATATGTATAATTATGTTCAATTCAGCGATCCTATCCATCCACGGTTGTCTGATAGAGATTGCTCGTGAGCGATAAGACTGCCAATTGTCAATTTTTTTGTACCTTATCGTTTGTATTGTTTGTCAATTGTTTTGTTAAGTGCAATAATGCATTTTATATCTATACTGAATAGACCAACTGTACACACCTGTATACACCCCGCTTTGCCCGTACTCTCCATCCTAGAAGCTACATTAACGGTATTCCCCCAGATATCATAGTGCGGTTTCTTAGCCCCGATGACACCCGCCGTTATGGGGCCATGGTTGACCCCCATCCGAAGTACGAAGTGATTGAAAGATTGTTCGTTGATGGCTGCCAGTACACGTTGTAGCTCTAACGCGAACTCTACTAAGCACATCAGGTGGTTCCATCGCATTACTGTGGCATCGGCGTTCTGAAATATAATTAATAGTTACATTCATTTCAGTTCCTAATAACATATTACAGAAGGTATACAGGGTGATTTTTGAGATGGGAGTGAATGGCTAAATCCGAAACCATGCGAGTTAGAGAAAAGTTGTGAAAGGAGTTAAGTTATACAGAGTGGCTTTTTGAAATGGAAGACATAGCAAAGGATAGCTGTCCATGCCCGCCCAGTGAGTTAAAAATACTTTTAAAATCCGAGGGCCGATTGATTAATTTGTTACTTAAATAAAAGCTAGTAAATAATATGCAAACTGTGATATTTGTTGACCTATTCTGTTAACAACCGGTACGATGCTATAAGAAGACAGAGGAGAAGATAAAAGATACCTTGAAATTTTGCTTAGGGTTTAACCCCGAAGCAGCCATGTAGGTGGAGCTGATCGTTTTGATCTTGATAATATCTCTGAACCTTGGTTCTTCCAGTAACTGAAAGCAAAACGTAGACATTACACTTTTACTAAAAATGCTAGTTTGACAAAATCTCAACTTTTATAAAATGACGAAGGTCTGGCAGTTGCAGGCTCATAGTCCATTAGATCTTTTGATTTTGTTAACGTGGCATAACATATAGAATGTTACTTTTTATCCCGGAAATGAAACGTGCGAAGCCACAGGCAGAAGCTAGTTACAAATAATTTGACAAAAAACGTATGAAAACCAGTTAGCCTACAACAACATACCGAGTCAAAATCCGAAATGACTTCGTTCAGGAAACGCAGACATTCTAGGCCTTGATTGTTGACTGTTTCTTCCGAGTAGAATTCTGAAACAGCATCATAATTTATCAGTAAATGGCAAAGCAAATAAATCAATTATACATATTAAAGATGGAAATGGCACGATAGAGTCATTCAAAATTAGTTTTTTTTTTAAATTAGAAACCGGCATCGAATCATTTGTTATTAAAGTGTTTTTATAAGTTTTGCGGGATAAATGCCATATTTTATATTATTTATTATTTCTAATTAAATGCGATATTTAAAAAAAACATATATATAGCAGATATATAAATATATAAAAACCATGTATATAGCAGAACATAAAACCTCCTTCTTTTGTCGATAAAAATAATTCTACTAATATAATAAATGACAAAGTTTGTGAGTATATTATATGTATGTTTGTTCCTCTATCACCCAAAAACTTATTGGGCTGAAATTTGGTATAGGTATAGTTAGGGACCTGGAATAACAAGGTTATTTTTATCCCGATAAAACAGGCGTAGGCGAAGGCAGCAGCTAGTAATAAATAACTATTCTTATTTCAAAATTTTAAAAACATACCGCCAAGAAATCTTGAAGGCCTTCGAATCTTAAAGTACTACCTTATAAATTGCAAACGTTATGAAGATTATCGAAATAAGTAGTAATACAGTGAGCAAGTATCGTTTAGTTTTAAAACATTTATTGGGTTTAAATTAAACAGAACAGAGGGTTACGTATGGATGCGGCTATCTGTACCTTTTAATAAGTAATCAAATCAATGGACCATTCTGTACCAAAAGACATTCTACATGGCTGTTTTTTCGACTTTTGGACCTAGGTTAGCAATACCACCTAGGTAGGCTAACAATACCCCGTAGAATAGCAGCTAATTATTTCGTTAAATTCGATGTAACTCGGCTAGTAATTCTCTTACTAGTCGAGTTACATCGTATTCACTCGCAAAAATTGTCTTGTAGGTTTTGTAGTAAGTGAATTACCTGTAAAATTGGGCATGGAGGCGAAAAGAACGCCGACCTCTGCATAGCTCTGGCTGTAGAGGTCACGGTGGTTGCGGTGCGCGCCCATGAAGTGACGGGCCACGTGTGGCGGCAACACGTTGTAAACCAAAGCCTGTAAAGAAATGAAACTCATGAAACTATCATCTTTATGGACACCGAAATCACACGCAACTCAGATGAAACATACGGAAACTCTAAGACAACAAATCATGGTACAATAATACATTACAAATCTACAATAATTCCTTTCGATTCATTTCCAATGCGCCCTAACACAATTTTTTTTAAAATTTTCATTTAGAGGATGGGCTAATGTTTTTTTTACCAGACTACCGAAGGACGAGGGTTATGATTTTGACACCCTACGTATGTATGTAGCCGAATTTTATGTTCCCCCGTAGCGCTGAAACTACTGGTCCGATTTCAACAAATGAGGTGTCGTATGATTCGTCTTAATAGCCCGTTGGTTATAGGCTATGTGACGTCAGATAAAACTGGGGGGTCTAATGAGATAGCTTAAGTAAGGGTCGAAAATCTCAATGTTAATAAATATGCTCGTGTGTAGTATCGTTACAAAGGTCTTTATTTGCACTTTCTAAAACCATTTTGTGAGGTTAACGATTGTCAAGTTATTGGCAAAAAAGTGTAAAAAAAATATAGTTAATTCTAAAACCCGACTACATAAAAGCCTTAAACAAGCGTTCACCTATTGTCCTTATCATTTTCTTTTAATACTAAGGTAGTCGGAGGTACCCACCCCATATACCTATGGTACAATTAGTAACAACGGCCTCCTTAAGACTTTTATGTAGTTGGAGTTTAGTTTTTCATAGAACGGGATACGGGTTGTAAAACATACCAAATTACAATATCGTTTGCACGTGTGTGAATCTGCAAGAGCTAATTGAAAATAAAATTGATATATAAAATTTTACTGTACTAATGAGTCTGGGCCTTGTTTCTGAATGCGGCTTCGCACACATGTAACTTTTTTGTTCTAGTTATTTACTAATTACACATTTTATTTTAATCTGGGTGGATAAGTAACCGGATTACGGTAGATTAATTTATTACAGTGGAGCTGGCGTCTAAAAAAGCAGGCCAGTACAGCAGAGGGTGGAATGAGAACAGGCAGAGAATGAGCTAAATTAAAATCGGCTAATGCGTTCGGGAGTTACGACGCCCCAGAGACTACTAACATAAATACATATTCACACGATTGAAACTTCTCTTTTCTTTCTTTCTTTCTTTTTTCTCTGAGGCTTGAAATAAAAACTGTAGGTACCAAGTCCGTTTATCAAAAGCGCATCAATTAACCGTATCTGCACTGCCATCATCATATAAGCCCATACACGTCCACTGCTGGATATATCCAGCAGTGGACGTGTATGGCCTCCCACATACGCCGCCACAAATAGCGGTCCTGAGCCGCCATCTATCGCTCCCTGCGACCGCTACGATGTCGTCGGTCCATCGAGTGGATGGTCTCCCATGTATCAGCACTGCCATACAGAGAGGCAATGCAGCCAGTGTCTTGGGGACACTTCCGATTGAAAGGTACCTATTGATTCGGATTAATTATTGAGCTACCTCGATATTGTTTGCGAGAGCTTGCAGATCGCTTAACTCATGTGTAGTATTTTGTGATAAATATTTGTGTATCTTCCTAGGTGTTGTAATTAGACTTCATGTCGTTACATATTTAATGAAAATTTAAAAATATATATATTTTTGAACAACAAGAATGGAACAAGTTCTGGGCAGCTCTGCCTCCTGTGGTAGTATTAAAACTGTGTTACAGAAGCCAGTGTCTTCCCTTTGCAGGGTAGGTACGCTATATGTTGATAACAAATATTTTAAATGTACTTAGATTAAATATTTCCACATGTATACAATATGTGAGATCAACCAGGAACAATCTTCACTGACCTGATTCCGTCTGCGCAGATCGACCGCCTGCTCTGCTTGCTGGCGCATGCGCTCTCCGCGCAAGTGGCGCGCGCGCTCCATCGCCTCCAGCTAATAACAATAATTTAATTGAAATTTAATTGAAAAAAAAAACAATAATTTAAATTTAATTGTTTAAAAAAAAACTAGACTGACTTCAAATTCCTTAATAAATCCTATTATAAATGTGAAAGTGTGTTCGTTTGTCCTTCCTTTACGTCCTAACTAAGCAAGCAATCGACTTGATTTTTAGCATAGAGCTAGTTAAAAGGATGGAGAACATAGGCTACTTTTTGTCCTGGAAAAACTCGAATTCCCATGGGAGATTTTTATCCCCCTAGAAATGAGAAATTCGAATTTAACGCGGGTGAAACAGCGGGAAACAGTTAGTCAATAATAAATATTAATGGTGGTTAATCCACACCGCATTATCTAGCCCCAAGCTAAGCAAAGTGACGTCACAGAGACTCCAACAACAATCTTCTTATAAGAACACTTATATATATATAAGTGTTCGCGCGATATTATGTATTTGCAATATGATCACTTGCACGTAATTAACGTAACGCAACGCTAATACACACGTCGAGTGATAATATGGCGTTTTTTAAAAAACGATAAACCGACTTCAAATTTCTAAGGTTTTTATAGTGCTTATGCTCGCACTTTGGGTAATCTTAAAGAATTTAATGATATCCCAAAAATTTACGACTCCGGCGGGACTTGAACCCGCGACCCTCCTCTGAATACGAGGATGCGCTAACCAACTGGTGGAGCTAACGGCGCTATAGTCCGTAAGTCCCAAAGATTTTCGACAGGTCGGGTACTTGCCTCCGTGGCGCAGTTGGTTAGCGCATCCTCGTATTCAGAGGAGGGTCGCGGGTTCAAGTCCCGCCGGAGTCGTAAATTTTTGCGACTTCAAATTCTCTTACTTTTACACTTATTTTAAGTTGTGCGGGATAAATACGAATCCCCTGTTTTCTATACAATAGGTAGTGAAATTTTCAAAATCGGTCCGAAATTGGCGTATATATCGCGTAACATACATACAAAAAAACATACAGATGAATTGATAACCTCCTTCTTTTGAAGTCGGTTAAAAATACAGCTCAAAAAGTTGAACAATTTCAGCAGCTTACTTGGAAATATTTTTATAGCTACAAAAAATATATCGAACTCTACAAATCATCATCATCCGCAGACTTCATCCACTGCTGGGCCTCCAATCTTTATGCCACTCTTTTTAATATTAATGTATATAAGGATAAGGATAATATTATTAATATTCATGATTGGTACCTATTTTAGGACTAACAATGTTAGGTAACACGTGCTAATTAGGTCTTTGCACGTATCCACAAGAATACGTATACGTCCCTACATTGTACCTACAAACAAGAAATGCAATGTTTGAAAATAAACTCTGAAATGTAGCAACTATCACGAAATAAATCCACTACATCTTACCTAGCAACACGTTACATAGATTTTGTGTAACTGAAACTCTAAATATAAATATAATAGCTATAGTACTAGATTACAGCTGCAGGTAATTCCGTGGCACATTCTTAACAATCTTTGTTAAAGAAAAAAACGTTGTGACCCGCTCTTCAACAAGACGCCTAACATAAAAAATAATATTTTATTCGACGGTGACATTTTTACACTCAAAGTATGAAATTTAAAAGTAGCAAAAAAAATTGACCGGTGACTTTTTTACCCTAACCCGTGAATTCAAACTCAAATTCCTCACCACTCCAATTATCAAGCAATTGATAGTAACAAAACACACAAACAAAGAAATAAAAGACTACTTAGAACCTACTAGCTAGATAACACGTAGACAATACACAGATGAACAATAAGTAGGTACTAACACAAGTAAGCATTAGGTGTCGGGTATCATAATACTGTGAAGAACTTGAAAATTGTAATATCAACAGGCCAAAACAGACAACAGAAGCTTCGTTACATTCGTTGAAGGTAACTACCGAAAGCCGAAAACTGTAACAGATACAATTTGTTCAAAGTGATGTATGTATCCTACTCGTCTAGGTAAACACGTAAACTTCGGCACGTAAACAAAATACGAGTATTCTTTAAATAGCAGCGCACGCAAGAGTTACAGCCGTTACAGCATATCTACGAAACACGCGACTCTACATCGCAACACTACCAAAAACTAGGATAAAAGAAATTGTCTACATAATCCATACTAACAAATACTATTTTTTCATTTTTATTTTGAATTCATTTTGAAGTAATTCTGTCTGTTTGTCTGTCTGTTGCCGTTTCGATCTTAATTAAATTTGGCAGGGAGTTAGTTGGTATGGTGGTGGTAGGTTATAGGGTATTTTTTCCCCGGAAAAGCACGTGTGAAGCCGCAAGCAGTATTAAGAATAATAGAGATGAAATGAAACCTGTTATGTCTTATTATCACTCGTTTTAAGTGTTCCGTACCTCAAAAAGAAAAAAAATAACCCTTATAGGATCACTTTGTTATCCGTCTGTCCGTCTGTCAAACCCTTTTTCTCAAGAACGCGTGGAGGTATCGCGTTCAAAGTAACATCAAATACTCTAGTCCATAATCCTCTTGGAGCTGTAATATAAATCAAAATTCTAAGTCGATGCAGTCAAGAGTTACGGCAACTTACGTTTGAATTATTTTAAATTTCCAAGGGTTTTTTAAAATTCACATGGCCACAAAACTTATAGGGTACCTACTTCCCGCTGGCCTAGAATCATGAGGTAAGAAGCAAATAGAATAAATAAAGGAAACAATCGGAAAACCGTAAATTTGTTATTTGATCACTCAAATATTTTTTTTTGGTTCTCACCTGAGACCAAAACTTTTTGGGTACCTTGGGTACTTTACCTACTTCCCGTTAATCTAGCTAGAGTCATGATATTTGGCAAGAAACAAGGCCTAATAATTTTACTATACGGAACCCTCGGCGCGTGAATCTGACTCGCACTTGACGTTTTATTTACGGATCTATAATATTCATGGCAAATCGTAAACTAAATATGGCCTATTCTCAGACGTAATTTTACGCTATAAGAGCATTGCTCTTGTTTTGACGTGGGACATTTTCTGATTTTCCATTTGAGGAAACCAACGAATTCTCTGACGCACAAAGTTATGGTATAGGATGAATACAAAACAGATCCGCAAAAGTTTACGACACTTTAATGTAAATGGAATGAAATTGGCAGTGGATGCAGCAAGTTGGCAACTGTACTGTCGAGTTCGGAAAAAAGGCAGCAATTTTGCTATTTGGCAACTGTCGATTTTGGAAGTTAGTTAATTATTATGCGGCGACATAAAAAGATATAGGTTGGTAAAAGGTATTCTTGACGTTGGCTGTATTCTGAATCTTATCTGATTATTTCAGTTTTATACTTTTATTAATTATGCTTTTAATTTTATATTTCCTAGCCGACGTATTTGGTAAACTCACATATCTGTCAAAGATGCAAATGCAGAAAGCCACCATAAACACCATGATGAAGTGGCGATTGTGATGCAATTGTTGCCTGAAAACAAACGAAAAGGATATAGACAGTACATTAGATTATTATTTCACTTCATTTATTTTAAATCTCATTAAAATACATTTTTTACTATAGAAAATACAATAGGTAACCTATAAAACTAATCTACAGTAAAAAATATATCAAAACGGTGGATCACCGGCCGCGAAGCTAGGCTCAAGCGGCCTATACAATGTTATTATTATTATTATTTAGATATTAGATTATTATTATTATTATTTAGATAGTCACATGTATGTACATGTACAATTTTATATCTGAGCTACTTTGCTCACATGTATCATGTACAATTGTACATGTATAACTTAGTTCTTATTAGTCAATAAGTCAATAGTACATGTACCTTGTAGGGTACGGCAAAATAATTAATATAAAATGCCAAGAATATTTTAAATTAAAGAGATATTTCAAGACCAGGTCAAAAAATACATACATATATAATTCAATAAAAAAATATTATCACATAACAAAGTGAATCAT
This sequence comes from Eupithecia insigniata, assembly GCA_947859395.1. Taxonomy (NCBI): domain Eukaryota; kingdom Metazoa; phylum Arthropoda; class Insecta; order Lepidoptera; family Geometridae; genus Eupithecia; species Eupithecia insigniata. The sequence goes on along the minus strand of OX401996.1, from coordinate 7,831,595 downwards.
CCTTTACCTGGACATAAAATATCAATCAACTACAGTAGAAAGTGTTGAATCATATATTTTCTTAGGTATTAAAGTTGACGAACATCTTAATTGGAAGTCGCATGTTGACTATGTTTGTAGTAGAACTAATAGGTTTGTTTTTGCTTTGAAAAGAATTAGGAAAACTGTGTCACAAAAAGCAGCACTTACTGCCTACCACGGTTATGTGTCATCTGTGTTGCTATACGGGTTACCATTGTGGGGTAATTCTGTGGAGGTACTCAGAGCCTTTAAAGTTAAAAAAAAGTGTATGCGTGCGGTTTGCGGAGCCTAGTTTCTTGATAGCTGCAAACCACTATTTAAAAAAACTAAAGTTCTTCCCTTGCCATGTGCGAGTATATACATTAAAGAAATCTGCATATTTGTTAGAAGTTTTATCTAGACATACTAGACATAAAAATAAGATCTATATGCCAAATCACCATTCCAAACTTTTTGATAGAAATTCGTTTTGCATGTCAATTAAGATATTTAATAAGTTACCAAAAGAATTTAAGGACTTGCCAATGACATTGTTTAAAAATAGACTCAATAAATGGTTGCTGACTCATTGTTTTTATAGCGTGGACGAATACTTTAATTTTAAACAGACAAGATATTTGTAATTTAATTTCTAAATCATTATTATTATGTAAGTAGGTAGGTATATTAATATGCACACACCAGTCCAAACTACTGGTAGTATTACATTGATACCACTGATACATTGACAGCATTGTAATATTTGACATGTTTTCTGTGAATAAATGATTCTATTCTTCTATTCTATTTACGTACGAGTATGTCGAGGATTGTCAGAGTTAGTCATCTAATTAGCTTTTAAAGGCCACTCGTTATTTGATAGGTCACGGCTTTTTATGACATAAGAATAATAAGTTTACTGTCAAAGATTCTAGCACGAATAAGCTACGCCCAACACTAAAAATAAAAAAATATCTCTTTAGGCTTACAAAATAAGAACTTGACACACCAACCAAATTATTATCAAATAAGAAATATTGTTAATCGATTCTGTTCACTCAAATTTGTTCACTAATGGAAGAGAAGAAGTGAAAAGAAACCACGAGCGCGTATAGAAATTTCATATGACAACGTTTTCAGGAATATGTTCCCTAGTTTAGTTCCTACGACATTTTTGTTAGCTTTTCCTTAGCGCTATACGCATCTGTGTTTGATGTTAAAGCGTTATGCCACAGAAAAATAGGTTTTAAGGCATTGGCTTGCTAGGGTTAGTTCAGGAGGTATCAATAGATATTTAACAGTGTATTCTGTTAGTAAGTAGCCATAGGATTTATTATTCTAATTGCCATGTGTATTATAGCAGAGATGTCTTTATCATCATATTCTGGCCATCCTAGCTAGTTGGTATCTTACTGGACAAATTCATTACATAATGATCGAACTAACGCATTGTCTTCAGCCGCATCTTCCTGCAGTCATTCGCAGATTATCATCCCACTTAGGGCTCATACACACAGCATCCGTTTTACAGGATTCGATTAACTGGATCCGTTTATTTTCCCGTGATGGCGTATGCAGTTGTAGGAGCGAGTTCACACACCTGACAGTATACCGGATCCAGTAAACGATTGTTTCCAGTACCTAAAAATCCGTAAAAAACGGTCCGGTAACAATCGTTTACTGGATTCGGTATAGTCACGTGTGTGAACTCGCGGGCTCACCACACACGGATCCTGTAAAACGAATGCTGTGTGTATGAGCCCTTAGTTGTAAGACGTCTTACGTTGCTGTACGTCTAAATATGCATTATTTGCAAGGCCATTATCAGCCGCACTACCCGGGCCCTAATTCCTTCACCATAACAATGGTATCGTCTCAGAATGACACTATATGGCATTTTTCCTTTGATGAAAGAAACTACAGAATGCAGTTAACGTTGAAACCATTTTTTCAATATCTCCGCTCCGTGCAAGTAGCACCTCACATCTTTTTTTTAGTTCAATTCAACTGGAATACGCCTGTTTTAGCACCCCAACTGCGTTCACCAATTGTCTCACAATTAAATAGGTATTAACATTAACTTACATGTCAATAATCTTGCTAATCTCATACGCCAACGTTCCATTATGCAAGTCCATGTAGGGGTCCCTATCGATGTCAGTTCTTGGAAGCAGCAGCGCGGGCGCGAACATCGAGGGGCCCACGTAGCTTGTAGCAGATATCGCTAGCACCACGATACGGCGTGCACAGGACGCCGGAGTTATGAACATTATTGAGCAGAGACCACAGGTTGCCAGCTGTTGATATTAACTTTGGTTAGAACACCGCCTTAATGACACTAAACTGTTCTACATCTATGGATGGGTGATATGAATTTCGTTTTCATCTAATTGCAATACAATAGATTGCGTTAGAATGATTGTAAGTCCCAGCAGAATCTGAATCCCATAAATGGGGATTTTAATATAAAACTATCGGATTTGTAGTTTGACGAATTCATTATAAATGTGAGCAGGTGAGCGTTGTTGGAAGAACAACAACGTTTTATCCCGTAACGAGGGACGTCATCAGGGTAATGTTGAATATCACCCATTGATCGACTACTTAGTCGATCAATTGTTGATACACTTGTAATCAAGCCGCAGGCAAGAAATTTAGGATTTAGGACAACTTAAGATTTAATACAATTGGCTTTCGGGACAATGCTACTTTAGAAGATAAAAGAGGCGAAAGGGATGAACATTTCAAAGTAAACCGAGATTCGTCCGTCGTTCGTCGAACGAAATGTGTTCCTCCGTTTTTACCAGGTTTACACTACACATAGTCGAAAGTAAATTAGCATCAAATGAATTGCTTGATTGCCAATTTGCCACCAGTTTATTACCTTAGCACATTTAATTTGTGGGTTATGATGACGAGGCGAGATGAGATGGCTGCAATAGCCATTAAATTGTGGTTTTATTGAGATCATCATCAAACATTCGAGCGATGTTAACAAAACGATCGTGTAAATCAAGGACATAGGTGCATTTGCATAATTTGCATACTAATACCACTAATACCGTGAAGAGTTGCTTTATTTACTCACCTATTTTGTAATTTAATTCTGATAAAGTTTCCATAGAACTTTCGTTGGTCAGAGCTTGCAGAGTGCTTCGGAGAATGAAGCAAGGTTTAACTTTATTCATACAGGGAAAATATAAAGGACAGAGAACTTTGCCTCTGACTCAGCTCTGATAAATTGTATTGTCCTCGATCTCTCCGCTGAACTGTTGCGACAGAATATATTAAATAATAATGATGTAACAGTCTAGCCTAAGCTTTAGTGCTTGCATGTTCGCATGTATCTGCTAATTCATTATGGGTCTATGCATGACGGGGCCTGTACTCACTATAGACACATTCAATAAAAGTTACAATGTGAAAGTGGACTTACATGGTAGTAATAGGATGGGCTAGCGCAGCGAAGCGCTCCGCTGTGCTGTATGGCGTCCGCTCGCAACCCATCTTGTAATCTTCCTTCTAGTTCTCCACAGTAGTACTGTACAAATTAAATTATATGAGTCACACGCATTTTCATACTTATCTAAGACATTAAGACTTGGATGGAACACGCTCTTATTTATTCATCGTCACGTATTCATTCGGGGGAGTGAGTTTCAGTGTCGATTCTCACACTCTACATTATTGATATTGCTCCTGCGATAAGATCTTAACAATAAGTTTTCCTGTTACGAATGTGAAAGGGATATTACTTCGGTATGGTTTTATTGAACCCTCATTTATATTAATAAAATGGAGACGTATTCAATGAATATTACAACGAAAAGAAATAAACTTACCAAATCTAACAAGCTTGTAACCAAAAATGCAGCCAGGTTTATTATACAGTAGTATGGCCGAAATTCCGGGTTGTAGTGTTTGTCCTATAACAAAAACATAGATGAGCATATTTAAATGCCATTATGTAGAGAAGGCCTGACAAAAACGACAAAAGATCTTATTTTGTCATATTAAAAGATCTTATTGATCTTAATTTGTGTGTAAAGATCTTACTTGTTTGACAAAGGCAAAAGATCTTATTTTGTCGGTAATTAACAAATTGGTTTAATAACGTAGCTAAATACCTTAAACAATTTATATCTGTAGTGCGCGTAGAATATGAAGTTTGTAACGGAGACTATTATCAAATAGTTGACGTATGTTTGGTATCGTGAAGGCACCATGAGCAAGGTCACCACCAGGATGGGGAGATATAGGAACACCGGAGGCAGTAGGACTGGCGCCGGGCAAGTTCCGCAGCGTCTCAAGTACAGCCTCTCCGCTTCATACTCGAACCCCAGAAATATTCCGGTAGATGCCAACTCCCTATTACAAAAAATATACATAAGAATGCCGAATATTTGAATAAACATAAAAGTTTAATTGAACAGTAAGTTTAAAAATAATATAACATTTAGAGAAGGTTAGCTTTGAGAAAGACTTGTAGGTCAAGTTAAATAATTCAAATATATTTCCGCGTTTTAGACCCAGATATTATCAAGATCTACCTTATGCGCGCGGCTTCGCACGCATTTTTTTGAATAAAAATTAAATATGTTTTTCCAGATCTAGATCTTAATGTGTGGAATATTTCAGACCGATACATTCAGAAGTTATGGCGTCTTCAGCCAAACATCTTCACAACGCCACAAACTTTCGTTTCTATAATATTAGTACTATAAAGAATGAATATGTATTATAATAATCCACCATATTGTCATTTTTCTCTTTGATTCTGAATAAATCTTAAATGTTTGAAAAACAATTGAATACTAAAAATGTGTCGTAGTATCGAAGTAAAACATGGTGCAATAAACCTAACACAAGGCAGGTAATAAAAGATATCTCTTCAACCGCAAGACATTAAAGTTCAAACGTGTTTTTAAAGTTCACCGAATAAATCTGAACTGTAGATTGCATACTTTCGCCTCGTAGAGTCAAAGATATCTATTTGCTTCGCTTCGCTATCTATCTATACCTAACTAAGATCTATTCGACATTCTGGACATGTAAAGTGTTACTCACTTAACATTATGTGTTCTGTCAACATTTTGTTTTGGCGTCAATTTCGCCGAAAACAATTTCACCGCTTTTCATACGATCGAATATTGAATGAGCTTTCTTCACAAGTAGATAGAAATCAGGTGGCTATGTTAATGAGGAAACTCGTTTCAATTCGGGCGGGCCGCTTCCACGTCGCTAATTAATCTACGTAATATCCAATTCTAAAGAAATAGGGAGAAATTTTGGCTTCATTTCGACAAAACTCCAAGGCTTAATGCTGTATTCCGTTCAATTTGATAAATCTTCATTTCGTTCAAGTTCCTGTTCTTGTAATACAAGAGCAGAATACGAAAAGTTTTCAACAAGGTTTGAGCAACTTTGATCATGTATTGATAATTTTCATAGCAATTTAAAGTAAAAATTTCATAAAAGCTAAAGGTTTCATAAAACATTCGTAATAACGTAGTAAATACCTTTGGACCCTAAGATACAAACAAGTTTAGTAGACTTTGGACCATATAGGAGTGTTTTGATAAGGAGTGGCAAGGCGTAGGCCGAATAATTAATTAGTTAGAGAGCAGTAAAACGAAGTTTAATAATAAGGAACCTACCTACGCACTGAGTTGGCAGGTCCTATTAATGAACCCATAAAATATGGCTACTTCAGAAAGTTCACAAACTGAAATATTTACCTAAAGCCCTGGGTAGTTAAACATTGCCGAACAATTTCGATATAATTTGAACAAGTGATCGACCGCACCTAATGCCTGATGTATAGATTAATTTACTCCATAGGTCGTTTGCAATATTCTTTTGATAACTCAATTGTGAATCTATTGTTCTTGGATTGTTTGTACGATCTGCAAATATTTGTTTCGGATTTCTGTGTACAATAAAGAATATCCATCTACCTATGTTATATGCATGTATTGTGTTAAGTATATCAGTCACCTGCCCATAACACAAGCTCTGCTTAGCTTGGGGCTAAATGATGTTGTGTGCACTGTCCAACATTATTTATTTATTCCCCAGAGAGAAAATGAATGTTGCTGTGCTGATAAAATAGGCATATTGTTTGAAAATGGTCACAGAGAATCACAATTTCATGTGTGTGCCTGGCCCTTACCCTGATTGTTTACTCTACCAGAGATGATGCTGTATCCAGCATTTTTTATTTATTTATTATTATTTTTGGTCCTTCTCGGATTCTAGCGATAGACACCATACGGATACTCTGATCTACAAATCAAGATCTTTTTTGCAAATACCGTGTCGGAATAATGATGGACAGCTCACATCATAAAAGTAAGCAGGACTTGTGTTATAAGGTCTAGATAATTTATATAGGCTTAATATATTACATTCATAGATATTTTTAATAAAACATAGAAAACACTCAGACCACCCGAAACAAATATCTACAGATCGTACAAACTTTGTCCCAAGGTGGAATAGAACCCGCAACCTCCTGCGTCGCAGGCAAGTCTGTCGACTCGCTGCGTCACAGAGGTTGGCAAATTTTAAACAAAGGAATCAAAAGAAATATTCTTGGAAAATATTGTACGACACTGATATCATCGGAGCAAATCACAATAGTTCATAATAATTTATAATTTTGAAACCTGTTAATTCGTCCCTCGTTCGTTTTTGAATTCGACTGTTAAACGCTAGAATCCGAGAAGGACCAAAAATAATAATAAATAAAAAAAAACACCCTGGACCTTTTCCAATGCGCGTATGTCGTGGAAGTTTTTGTATTGAGTTTTCATACATATATATACATTTCTTTGTTTACAAAAACATTGTATTCTAGATCCGAGTAAACATGAACCTACCTACTAAAAAGAAATATTTTACCTTTTTGTTCTATTCAAACTCTCTTGATGTCATTTCATGAAGAATAGCAAAACATAGGTAACATAAATGATGGTAATCGAATGTTTCTTACTTGTTGTCATCCCGGTTCTTCAGTTCTTCTTCAAGCATGTCGTGGATGAGTTTGTCTTCGGATTCCTTCTTCTCACCTTCGCCTGACAGTACCTATGGATAGTTGTGAAGCTGTCTATGTAATAATGTAACTGACAAGCAAACGTATGAGATGGAGATAGCAGCTAGTTAGCAAAATGTGTACCAATAGTCAGATATTATTTGGTCAGTGAAGAGTTAGAAAATCACCTCAGATAGTTGCTTCTCATTGTTGTAAGGCCGTAAACACTTAGCTGTAGGTCGATCATTAACCAATTTCTTATTGCAAATTATAAAAATTTAATCACCGAAAATGACAAAGTAAATCGGACTAAACGGAGGTGAAAATCTAGTAGTCAACTTAAAGAATTGCAAGAGGTAGGTAACATTTGGTATTTATGTTTTGAGTTTCGCTCTCTTGATTTTCTGAACTGATGCTGAGCTGAGGTGTTTTCCAATCAAAAGTCGGTATGGGAGCTGATTTGAATGATATTTTCGTGTCTCGGCGAAATCTATGTAGCATCTAGCCTAGTGCCCTAGTGTCCTATATGCCGGAGCGGGAGGTGGTTATGGGGTGGGGTGCTTTTCATAGGCACAAGTCGAAACTAAACTCGAGAGAAATAATGCGTTTACGATTTTGTATTTGGTTTTCACGGTTGGTATGCCACTAACCACATTTTTCCAATCTGATCGAAATCAAAGTTTGACGAGTCTATATTTTGGGGCCATTCTATTGTTCAATATAATTGAAATTAAAGTTTGGATTTGTTAATATATTTTTAGATATTAGTAATGGTCCAATGGCTGATAATCTTTCTCATAGAAAAATACCCAGCGCCCAGCCAGTAAGTATCATTTAGAAAAAACAACATTAGAAGCCCAAATTGCATCATTGCATCAAAGCAACAGTTTCAAACAATATCAGCCTAACAAAACGTAAACGTTTATATTCCCGTGTCTCAATCCGACTCGGCTACAGTAGAGCACTCACCGATTCCTCATCTTCGTCGCGGAGGTCAGAGAGCGTGTCGCCGCGATCCTCATCCGCGCCCTCGCCGCGACTCTCAAACTGCACACAAACACAAAGGGCATTCATTATAATATTTGCACGGGACTGGAATTGTTATTCAAAATTATTCTCATACTTCTACCCTCTACCCTTATAAGAATATTTCTCAAGTTTAAGCAATTTAAAAGTATTGTGTTTTAACTCAAATATAGTATGTAATATTATTATTTTGACAACCTTCTTTTAGAAAAATATAGATAACACTTCTTTTAAAAAAATATAGTTTAAAACTAAAACCCGACTACATAAAAGTCTTAAACAAGCGTTCATCTATTGTCCTTATCATTTTCTTCTGATACTTAGGTAGTCGCAGGCCTTTGTTACTAATTGTAACGTAGGTATAGGGTGGGTGCGTCCGACTACGTAAGTAGCAAAAGAAAATGATAAGGATAATAGATGAACGCTTGTTTAAGACTTTTATGTAGTCGGGTTTTAGTTTTAAACTATATTTTTTTTATACCTTTATGCTAATAGCTTGGGAATCGTTAATCTCACAAAAGTTTGATATATAAAATGGTTTCGTAAAGTAAAAACAAAGACCTTTGTAAAGATACCACACTCGAGCATATTTACTAACATTGAGATTTTCGACCCTTACTTAGACCGCCATTTTTATGTGACGTCACATAGCCTCATGGGGCTATTAAGACGAATCATACGACAGCTCATTTGTTGAAATCGGACCAGTAGTTTCAGCGCTACGTGGGAACATACAAATCGGCTACATACATACATACATAGGGTGTCAAAATCATAACCCTCGTCGTAGTCATTTCATTTCATATTTCATTCATTTCATAGTTGGGTAAAAAGTCGGCCTTTCCGGTTTACTCGAAAAGGCAATTTAACATTGCTAGCGAGTTGTAGCCAACACCATTTGTTTTCAAAGGAATGTTAAGAATCTAATTGAATATAGGTCCACCAAGGAGCTAAATAATGCATAATAATAATATTAATGCTAAAATATAATAGCAAGGAGCTAAATTCGAGGTATAAAACTTCTTTCAAGCCATTTTATACAAACGAAATAAGACTTTTTGAGAAGGTTGAACGTTTTTAGTATACAAAAGTAAAGTATCCTTCTTCGATAAGCTAAATTGATTTCAGCTCGCAGACATGATACTAGCTGTCTGTTTCAGCTCAACATTTTTTTTTGTTGACGTTCATTATACAATGTTAATAACTTAGTATTACAATAAGAAAATCTTTATTTGTAGCCAAAATATGACATAATTTTAAGTAGATACCCATGCAATAAGTTATTACAACATCTTACAGTTGTAATATTTTTGCAATATTACGAGTACATATTCCTACATTTTTTGTGAAATTATTATGAAAAGTGTATTAATTAAACAGTCAGCAAAATAAAAAAACTAGGTTGCCTGGGAGATCTCTCTCAGCGATAAGACCGCCTTTTGTACTGTTTTTATTTTAGATATAAGTTTTTATTTAATTTTTAGTAGGTAGGTGTTCATTTTCATTCATTCAATCGTCCTAAGTTTCTTTGGTCAAAATTGGAAGAAATGGATCAGACAGACCTGGTTACAACAAGATGGTGCCACTTGTCGTATACAGCCAGAGAAACAGTCAATTTATTGAAAGAGAAATTCAACGGGTTCCTGATCTCAAGATTCGGGGACCACACATGGCCTCCAAAATCCTGTGATTTGACGCCCCTTGATAATTTTTTGAGTGGATATGCGAAATAACTGGCTTATGGCAACAATTCAAGAACTAAGGAGTAACATAACACGCATCAGCAATGAGATAGTGGTGCCATTATGTCAAAAAGTGATGGAAAATTGGACCACTCGTATTCACGCTACCTTACGAAGCCGAGATGGTCATTTAAATGATGTGATATTCCGTGCATAATACCGAAGAGTAAGCCTTCAAAACAGATAATATCGTATGTAAACAATTAATATGTTTTTATTTCAATTCAAATATACCCGGTTCCTATTGATATTAAACCCTGTACCTAGGTACTAGCAAAAGACAAAACACTGCTGCAACTCTTTAAAGCTGCGACTTATTACGTACTAGCGACCCCCCCGGCTTCGCACGTGTGCAATGCTGATACTAAATTATACATATAGACCTTTCTCTTGAATCACCCTATCTATTAAAAAAATTGTTATTGATGATACCTAATTAATGTAAGTAAAGTAAAAATCGATTATTGGTAGAGGACATGGAATAGAAATATGTAGTTAGGTACATACATATACATAAAAAGTATACTAAGGGCAGAAAGGATCTGAAAACATAATTATAAGCAGATGATGTTACCTATATTTATTGAAAACATGTGTTACATAATCCAATGAATGATTCAAGTGCAATTTAGTTTCAGTGAAACTGTTTATCTATTCTCGCACTCTTTAAATTAGAAGGTTGCGAATGAAAAGACGATGATAGAGAATAAACTGTGCGGCCAGAAAAAAGTATAATGGTTTTCCATTTCGTATTTAGGTGATTACCTGATTACCTATGTGCCTAAAGGTTGCCTGGAAGAAAACGCTTCTAATCTAAGATATAAGGCCTTTGTACTTGTTTATGTGAAATGTGTGTGTGTGAAATTTAATTTCGTGGTGTACAATAAAAAGTTTTGTATTGTAGGATTGATCTCTGTTTGAAGGGTAAGTAAGTAAAAAAAGTGGCACAGCACAAATTGCCCTGTCGTTTAGCATTTGTTTTGAGACTGACTGTTTAAAAACAGATGCTGCTAACCTAAACAAATGATATCGATACTTAAAATATTTGGTTCATACCGGCTTCAGTAGGTACGGGTCAATGAAGCTTCTTACTCTAAAATTAGTCGAAGAAATGACTAAGCACTTATTCCCCTGGTGTTTGCGACTTCGGCATTCTGAGACAGATCATAAAAACACTTGTGCTGAAAAACCTAAACAAATGATTTGAAATGTCTCTTTCTTACCGGCTTCAGTACTTTGACAATGAAATAGGTCTTGATGCCGGCTTGCCGTAGCATTTCTTCTCGTTTCTCGCCGTACGCCGGCTCCACTTCAAACTCGTCCTTGAGAAAGCCAAGAGTCACTTCAGAGACGTGCACTCGTCTAGAATAAATAACAAACAATGAAAGCACGTTCTACAAAAGAAGTAGCACGGACTATTCCCTACTTTAATGTCAATAAAGGTATTATATTATCTGTGATAAAGTTAAACTGTTTTCTGTGAATTTAGTTAGGTACCTAGATGAAACAGTATATATGTTAGGAGTTCTACACACAGATTAATGACTCAAATACGTTTCCTTCATTTCGATACCTTAATTGAACTAACGATAGCATTACATCTACTGATCACGGCAGTGATTTTGGTAGAGCCCCTGAGATTTGCAGAAGACTTTACACACGCCCATTACACACGATACACAATTCGGGCTATTAACTAAGGTTAAATGTATTTGTAAGGTTTTGGATTTCGGGCTTACCCAGCCATGCCGCTGCTCTCCATCTTGTTGGCAAGCTCTACGTCTCTCGAATATACGTCAAACTGCCATTGTCGCTGACCAAGCACGCCGGCAAGCACTGCGCCCGTATGGATGCCCACACGCATGTCTACTGGCGAGTTTGTCGTCTGTTGTACGTATCTAAACGGAAAAAATAATATTTAGGCGAGGTTTCGCAGCTCCAGGAGCTGAAAGACTTGCATGAGCTATGAGTGCTAGCAAGGTATACCAATAAGGTCTTTGAAAATAACTCGTGCCTATTCGATAACGCGAAATCAATCAGAGATTGAGACTAAAATAAAAACCAGTTACAAACAGAAATTTGGTAAATAATAAACACTCAGAAATAGCGCAATAAAGCTTTCTTATAGTAGTTAATTAATGCCAAAGTCAGAAACGTTTTCTCAACACCCTAACAGACAAGATTAAGTGAGCGAAAAGAAAGAAACAGGTCCTTGATAGAATTAATGAAGCTTTTGCGAGTTCTCCACGAACCTTAATTATTAATGAAAAGCAACGTTTCGTCCTTGACTGAGTGACGTAGTAGGTATTCAGGGAGACCGCGACTATGGCGCGACCTACGTTCTTCAATTCTGATGATGTCCTTCGGTCAAGTTCAACATGTACCACATAGTTATAATACGTACTTGATGGCTTTGACCATAGATAAGCCCATGTGCACACAGAGAACGGCATGGTCAGGCCGCTCGACGGGCGCGCCGCTGATGCAGTAGTAGCAATCCCCTAAGATTTTTATACGCAGCTGTTGATATTTCTGTAAATTTTTATTTATTTACTGATCTGAATCGTGGAAACTGTAGTAAAACTCGTTAGGTATCAAAATAACTCCGGTGGATGGGTCTTTAACCGAACTCCAAATTGTTTTTCTTTCATGGAAGTTTTGAATAAACCAACGAAACAAAAATATTTGCTTACCTCAGCCAGGCGATCAAAGCGAGCAAACAACTCGTTTAGTATAGCAACGAGATCCTGCGCTGAATAGGTGGATGAAATTGCCGTAAAACCAACAATGTCCGCGTACAGGATGCTGTTTGTGAATTATAATGATTTGTTAATAGTCTTCAGAGTTCATTATCTATTTATATCGTCGATTCTTAAGTCTAGACAGACGGACTGTTTTTCAACTGTAATAATACTGCAAGCCAACCGTGCTGGCCGAATGCAGTCGGTGTGCACTTGGCGTGCAGTTCCAACGTGCAGTCGTAGGAACTGAACACTAACTGCACACAGTTTAATTGCAGTCGTAGTCATTAATTTGGAGTCAGATTTCTCTTGAAATGCAGTCGCTCCGTAAAGAGCCTAACGGTTGTTCAACTCACCTAACATTTTCGTGTCGTGACATATAGATTTTCTTGAACTGAGTATCAATTTGTCCAAGGTCTTTTCGCATTTGAACCGCCACATGTTCAGGTAACACGGAGAGTAGCAACCTTTCCTAAAATATTATAAGTATTTTAGTTATAAAACGTAGGGGAAACCTGGGACAATTGATTTCATTTTTGTCTAAATAACAAAAGTTTTAGCTCAAATCGATGACAAAGACTTTTTATGAAAGATATAAGGGAAGTAGCCTGTAGGTTTTGGGTGCCTAGATTACCATGGAATTTAAAAAAATGAGCATAAACGGCTGTTTTTGATTGCGTTGACTTAGAAATTTGATTTCTATCACGGCTCCAAGAAGTTACGGACCTGAGTATTTGATCTTAATTTTAACTCGATAGCTTTATACGTTCCTGAGAGTGTTGACAGACGGACGGACAGACGGACAACGAAGTGAACCTATAAGGATTCGTTTTTTTCTTTAGAGGAACCCTAAAAATTACGAAAATAAAAGTCTGGCGTGCCTCACAAGGAAAAATTGCGGCCATTTTAAAGGCAACTTTGATGTTTTAATCCTGCGGTGAAACTTCCTCAAAATTGAGTTAGTTTTTGCCATTTTAAAATATTCTAAATCATTTAGGAGGGTTTTAATGGCGCTGTACCAAGTCTCCCGGAAGGATCATGTCCTTGTGTCCTCAATTTTCCCTATAGCTGATTATTATATTTTACTAGCCTATGCTGCTCGCGCCTTCGCCCGCGTTTTATCGGGATAAAAAAGCCTATATGTTATTCTAGGTCCCAAACTATACCCATAACAAATTTTCAGTAGTTTTTGCGTGAAAGATTAACAAATACATCCATCCATACAAACTTTGACATTTATAATATTAGTAGAAGGACAAGTTAGTGACAAAAACCTTACTTGTTCTTTACTTTGTTGATCAATAGTAACTTTGTCCCGCAGGCTCCTCTTAGTTTCCACAAAAGAGCGACGGTGTTGATTTTCATACATCACAAAGGCTGTTGCGCCTAAAAGGCTCGCAGCAAACAAGATACTTCCGTTGATTATTTCCTGTAATAAATTTTCCTCATATTCATAACGAAACGACAATAACACATACACAATACACACATTAATTAAATATATTAATACACTCATGTAGATTTTGAATTTTGTGTTCACCTGATACAAAAAACTCCGGGTTATTCTGCTATCAAACATCGAATAGTTCAAATATTGCACGAAGATGTAGGCAGAAAGCGAAATATTGCTGTAGATGATCAAAGTCAGCGCACGGAATGGTAGAGTTGCCAGTGTCAAGTACTGCAGTAGAGCAGCCCATCCGAGTAGCTCATTAAAAGCATCTCCTTGTCTTCGCATTGCACTCACAAGCAGCTGAGCCCATAGGACTAACCACGCAAGATGGCTGATGATAGTTCTCTTCGATCTGATAAAGATGTGCAGTGCCAGCAATGTCGAATTCGTTATCATCGCCGTTGTAGTCAGGGCATAAGCGAAAATATAATCCAACTCTCCGGGCACGATTGCAGTAAACAGCTGCAGAATCAGGCCAACAATGAGAATGCGTGGCACAGCTCGCTGTTTTTGACTCTCCGTGTATTCCAGAAAGAGTTTCTCATCCCGCCGAGCAGTCATAAAACCTGGGAGGAACCAAATCCGGAAACGATATGTATTCGGTTGCAGACTCTGCTGAACGCACGCCATTGTTACTTTTGTTAAATTGGTTTCAGATCACGGAATAATAATGGAACATATTTTGATATGTTTATTGGCACTTCAACATTGCAACAGCACTAGGGTCACAAAAAACAACTTATACATTTTTATAGTGTAAAACTCTACTGTAAATCACTGAAGTTAACTTCAACAACAGGAATACCTATCTTCCTGTTGAAATAAATTAGAAGAGGGAAAGTACCTAATGATAATCCTGACGCTATACGTTACATAGCAATGAAGTAGGTATATGACCAATAGGTACCTACCTAAACTAGTCCAAAGCCGAACGTCAGAGAGAGCATCAAGCGAGACTTTCCGTAACGAGACGGCGATCGAGGACGATGTGTAATGAATAAATTACACGCTGAAGCATTGTGCCGATACCCGTTCATTAACAGGACAGGCAAAGACATACGTAATGAAGCGGGGGTTTTGTCTTAGCATACTACAAACTAATTACAATATTAACAATCGTGGTGGTGACAGTCTGACTTGTGGCCCTGAAGGATATTACTTATCACTTGTCACTATGAAGCTTTATTTTGCAAACTAAACAGTAACTATTGCAGTTGAACAGTTAGAAGTAGGACAGCAGAGAATGTCACGGCTCGGGAAATGGATAGGCAAATACAGTTTGCGCATCCACTGGAAAATAGGCGGCGAATCGTTTCCTTCGCTTAAAGAATATTAAAAGGGTCTCCATCAGATTTTTCATTGAAATTAAGTTATAAGAAAATGGCTTTTTTGCCTACCAGAAAGAGTTTTCTTCGAGTTTTTCAGAGAGGCTGTATTTATATCAAGCCCTCTCGCCTCAAATGCCTTTCAAGTTTTAGCAAAGTGCTTTTTCATTATTGAACATTAATACACTCTTCAAGTCTTTTATTATGAGTTGGTGGGTCAAATGCCGAGGTAAATTGATAAGTGCTTACCCAGCTTTTCATTTTGTATGTTTCCATTTTCACACATTTAAGGTAGGTAAGGTCTAAGGTAATCTTAATTCCAAAGGGAAAAAATATATGAACAACCAACCCTCAGACATACACCAACCCTATAAAAACCTCATTATTACCTACATAATGTTATTCCAGGCAGTAAAACAGCTGGTAAAATTAGGAGCTCCTAAAAATATTGTGTTGTTCATTCAAAGCTATGAAAACAGATCTTTTTGTTGCCGTTAAATACTTCATTTATTTTACAGCCATAATGATCTCTTCATTATAAACGTATGTAACCAGGAAGAAATAGAATATAAATTATCTGCAATCGTATGCAAAAACATAAGAAGTATTGAACATAGCTGCTCATTGGATTGAACGTTCTCATCCATCTTCTTTTTCTCTATTTACATAATATAGACCTCCCAAAACATGTATACTCTTTTTTAAAGCTAGCGTTTGGTTTCCTTGAAACATCTTTATTACAAAATATCTAGTGTAGGTACCTAGTAGATAAATATTAAGTAGGTAAGTAAAAACGCATGATACCTGGCCAGTTTTCCATTGCAACACCCCAAATGGGTACATACTGTGAATTATATCAGAATCAGAATCAATAACTTTATTTCTTTAGGCTTACAAAATAAGCACTTAGACAAGTCAAATTTTATACTATAAACATAGTTATTATTATCAAATAAGAAATAAGGTGTTTAAGTTCATATAGGACTCACCTATATGAACTCACCTTATTATTAAAACCTGATTTATGTATGAATGCAATAAATACTGAATACTGAAATACTTGATACGAGACGCCTTTACCATAATTCTAGCTTGAGCAGTACTTCGATGATCAAACTGTTGAGATACCTATAGGTAGTACATGTTTCACAAAATAGCGAGCTTCTGTACATGTCTATACTGTGCAATTACCACTGACAAGATTGTACTGCCGCTCGCATAATTTCCTCTCCCGTTAGCAAGGCCAGGCTACTCTACCAACAATAAGCTCGCAGTGCATTTTCATTAGAGCTACTTCCTTTTGTGACGAGATGGATCAATTTGATAACAGCTCTCGTTTTTGTTACACGTATTACCGCTCGGTTTAAACTCAAAATGGTGCACATTTTTATTTTTACGCTTGTTGCGAAGTGCATTTTAAGAAATAACGCCATCTCAATTTATGTTTGTTTTTAACCTTTTTTAAATAAAAGCTCGTCCATGTTTTCTAAAATAATCAGCCTACTTGTACATGTCTGAAGGCTCTCCCGCCATGCACTTATATATCCAAGGTCACAGTAGCCATGACTTTCCTTTGTGACCAAGTAGGTAAGCAAGGGCAGTAATGCATATCTAATACATGCTAGGCAAGTAAAGTAAAAGGATAAAACTGTCAGTCTCATCGCTAAGATAGATTTCTATTTATGTAGTGAATAGAAGGATCTGTTTCGGCTATCCTAAGAGTATAATCATCTAAGCTTTTCAAAGGGCCTCTAGATTATTTTCATGTCCTTTTATGATGAGTAGACAATACCTACCTATAGGTCAGAATGAAACTATGGAAAATAAATGTAAAACGTAGGTAGGTTTTGTTTCCTGTAATTCATAATGAAATGCTTCCGGGATTTATTTATCTCTAGCTAATATTTACCTATATGACGACGTAACTAGATGTGTACAAGGAATAAAAACATTAAGACAAAATAGGTAACGATTATACATATAATTACGTTTCCCGCCGAAAATGGTCTCTACGATGATGTAAGCAATTTTTAAAGACACTATTGACCCATAAATATTTAATCCACAAAGAAACGCCGACGTCGATAAGCGATAAAGATTGAGGATTGGTCGAAATAAATGTGATTGGAAGTAATAGTTTTACAGGTAGGTAGACATCCAGCACGGTTTAGGGCGCGAGGCGACGGCGGCGGCGCGGAGGAGGCGCGCGTGCCCGCGTGCGACTGCCGCGCCGGCCGCCGCGCCGGCCCCGTGCCACGGCCCGCGCAGCCGCGCTCGCCGCAGCCCGACCAACAGCCACTACACATTGATTCCCATATTTCGAGAACCTTATGAAAATTCTCTCTTCTTTAAAAACTATCGCCACTGATTTAGTAAACGTCGCGTGTAATAAACGTTGTCGTGATTTCATCTTTTGGCGAAGTTTTTGGAGTCCGATAACTTTATTATTTTACCTTTTTTAT
The DNA here is from genome assembly GCA_947859395.1 of Eupithecia insigniata. Classification (NCBI taxonomy): domain Eukaryota; kingdom Metazoa; phylum Arthropoda; class Insecta; order Lepidoptera; family Geometridae; genus Eupithecia; species Eupithecia insigniata. Next base: position 7,813,813 of record OX401996.1, on the reverse strand, counting down.
GAACAGTTAGGAAATTAAAGGCTGAATAAAATAAAATAATATTATATTATCTATGTATATCACTATATTTTATTCTTCCTTAAATTTTTTAACGGTTTTTAAAAACGGTAGACCTTATATAGCACTTAGTAGTTCCGACCACAAAGGTACTAAGTAATTAAAAGCAGTAATACTTTGGCAATACTCAATAAGTATTTGAAAAACTATCACAATCTCTGTTAATATGAGAAAGGTAGCAAGCGACCGCAACCGTGGAGTGATGTTAGCTATTTCAATACAAATAAAGAATGCTGGACAATATCATACAGCATCATCTAGTTGCTCCAAGATAAGCAGATTTTGTGTTATCCTAATATAATAAATGTGAAAGTTTGTGTGAATGTTTGTTACCACGTATCTCCGTAACTACATAACTTATTTCGTTGAAATTTTGCATGTAGATAATATAAGTTCTAGAATGAGACATATGCTAATTTAATTTTGAAAAAATAACCTTTGAGTGGGTCAAAAATTGTGGTAAAGTTTGTATGGAAAGTTATTATTCCTAAGTTCGAATCGGTTCGATTCACTCAAAACTCGGTATAAATAAACTACAAAGTAAATAATTACTCACGTATTTTTCCTTTTTTCGAATATCACCCTTTTAGAGGGTTAAACAGGGTCGTAAAGTACTAACTTTACGAACCAAGGAATAAATTCTTTGATACTAATCAAAGATTTTATTCCTTGGTTCGATTCGCTCAAATCTGGATACGCGGGCAAAGCCGCGGGCAAAGCCGCGGGCCGCAGCTAGTGGGTACTAAATAACTGATCTACTTAGGTAATACTAGATATTTTTACTATACATAGAAAATAACGAGAACATACAGAACAAATATTTGCAGATCGTACAATACAAACATTTGTCCCGAGTCGGGAATCGGGCCCGAAAGCTCCTGCACCGAAGGCGTTTCGGCCCACAGAGTTCGTCGAATATCAGTCATCTATTGGTACAGAATTCCTCTAGGTGCCTACTAATGTAATTCATCCCCTTGATAGAGCCAAATGAAGATAAGGCATCGCAATTCGAGTTACGTCGAGGCCTCGTAGCAATCGTAGGTTGATCCTATAAGCCCGGGATGATGTCGACAAAATTGAATCCGACTATATTGAGGTATACTCTATAAACTGGTTAGGCTTATGCAAGTAAAAGCTTTCTGGATTTTCATACCAGACTTTGACCTTTTCCATACTTTTTTATGTTTTTATTACGATTGCTTTTACGTAGTTTAATTTGATAGAAGCTTTACGTCCTAAGATCTCAGGTCTTTGGATCTTAACTAAGGTGAGCTTATCAATACCTAAGTAGGTATTGATCTAGAACTTTAGCCATTGAGACTGAATTTAAACCCTCCAAAAGATATTATTATTCCCAATCGCTACCCTACGCGTATAAGCTTACAGGATTAACTTTCAAGACCTGATAAACCTTACTTACTTTTATTCTTATGAAGACAAGCGTGATAAAGAAAGAGTTTTGTGGAGGTTTCTGAAGAAAAGGATTCGTAACGAATACATCCGATTTTTGTTAAATATTTTCTTACTAGCAACTAGGCTTCGCACTGGTAGTAGAACATATTATGCCCATGTTTTGTCTGTAATTGTGGATCGCATCAGCTTGATACGTCGAATATCTGGTTATAATATGGCGTGTTTTAAAAAACTATAAACCGACGTCAATTTCCCTTACTTTTTCACTTATTTTAAGTTTTGCGGGATAAATACTAATCCCCTGGAGATAAATATTATATGGGACCCTTTCGGGATCATTTTCTAAATAGTGAATTGAAGAATTTTCAAAATCGGTTCATAAATGGCGGAAATATCGCGTATCATACATACAAATAAAAACATACTGATGAATTGATAACTTCCTCTTTTTGAAGTCGGTTAAAATATAATTGGTATAGTACGCTATTATATGGCATCGCAGACTTTCTTGTAGATCTATAAAAGAGGTATATCCTACCTTGAATTGTTTTGTTATATATAAAAGGGATGCAGCGTTTTCGAGGAAAGCTCCCAAGCTCGTTGACTTATTCAGATACTTCCAACAATTATAATTTTTTATTATCAATTGGTTGAAATATTCAACCAATTTACACAAAACCTAGAAAAAATATATCTAAACCTTCCTCATGAAACAGATACACAGACGCGGCGGAGGAATTGTGGAATAATATGTAGTGTACCTACCTACCTATCAGAATAAATAATGTATATGTTCGTTTCATTTAACCAAAATTTATGACATATGGAGCTCTCCGATTTTATTAGTTAAGCTGAAGTGGTAGTGGGCCGGCCAATAGCTTTATCTCTCGCAAAACGAATAACTACAATGGTAAACGTGTTCTTGAATGGAGACCGCGATCAGGCAAACGTAGTAAAGGATGCCCTCCGGCCAGATGGGACAACGACCTGAAAAAGATGCTGAATGCGGCACGTTAAAGACAGGGTGCTATGGCGCTCGTTTGGGGAGACCTACATATGTCCAGCTGTGGACTAATTTAGGCTGATGATGATGATAAAGATGCTTATTCTGACTTTGCTGCTCGCGAATGTACATAACATGCATTTAAGGATCGAGATGAATTTATGTGTGTGCCTGTACACCGAGCTATGGGATGTTTTCCACGAATCTTAGAGTTCGTTCTTACAGCTCGTAGCACTATGATTCCATTCGAAATAGCCCTTTGTTTGTATGTTTTCCACATATACTACCTATGTGAAAACCATATGTGTGTGTGTAAGTTTTAGGTATAGGTATACATTAATTATACTCGAAAACAAACCTCGAGATAAAAAACTAAAACTCGCTTGGCGTCGAGTTTCAGATATCCTCGAGTAGGCAATATTTATTGAAGGAAGGATCTCAAATCGATAAGTAATGTAAATACTATCCTATCCTATATCCCCTGGGTCCACCTCGGGACCATTTTCTATACAATAGTGAAAGAATTTTCAAAATCGGTCCATAATTGGCGGAGATATCGCGTAACATACCTACATTAAAAAAACATACAGACCGACGAATAGAGAACCTCCTCCTTTTGAAGTCGGTTAATAAAACAAGTGCGAGTCGAGTCGCACACCCTCGGCGTATTTATAAATATGTATAAGATGTTGTTTCTTGCTAAATATTATGAGTTCAGGTCAACGGGAAAGGGAAAGCTGGAGACCCCTTTTTATAAAACTAGGAATATTAACACTAACATATCTATATACATATATATTTGAAATAGTAAAATTTTATAGGAAAAATAAGAACTTATTCATACAAACTAAAGAAAGACATTCACAACCACGTAACATAAAAACCAATTAGCCCTGCCTTTTACTAAATATCAGTTAGATCAGCGACACATATGGCCATTATAATCTATACCTAAAGACTGTAACAGGACCTGTTACAGTCTGTACATTGAAGATATTTAGAAAAATTTTTTTGGAGGGCACTCTATTATCGATACTGATGCCAAAAATGTATTTTTTTTTCCATCATGTCTGTCTGTATCTTGGCCGCGCATAGCTCCGAAACTACTGAACGTATTGAAATGAAACTTGGCAGGATTTGAGTCTTACTAGGAGGAAGGACATAGGATAATTTTTATCCCGGATTTCAATAGGGTTCCCTTAGGAGAGGGGATAAAAGTAAAATTTGTTGGCTGCGCATAGCGCCGGAACTACTGAATGTATTCAAATGAAACTTGGCAGGATTTGAGATCATACTATGATGAAGGACATAGGATACTTTTTATCCCGGATTTCAATAGGGTTCCCTTGGGCCTTGGCATGATATAAGTTCATATTACAAGAAAGGGCATAAACTACTTTTTATCCCGGAATTCAGAAGGGTTCCCTTATGAGAGAGGATGGAAGTGAAATTTTGCGCGTTGCAGGAAGGCGCGCGGGGCAAGGGCGCTAGAGAGCGACAGCCCCCCACTGTGGGGGGCACTGCCAGTGGGGCCCCAGGCAGTGGGGACCCCAGCAGTGGGGCCCCTGACGCAACCGGACCCTTCCAGTAGCCCCCCTCAGTGGGGCCCCCACATTGCCCCGCAGTGGGACCTCAGTAGCCCCAACAGTAGGGGGCACCGGCAGTGGGGCCCCGGAAATGGGGGCCGCCGGCAGATGGCCCCCGAAGTGGGCCCCCCACAGTGGGGGCACCGGCAGTGGAGCGTCGGCAGTGGGGATCTCGGCTGTGGGCCCCCCACATTTCCTCGCAGTGGGACCCCCAGTAGCCCCCCACAGTACCCCCCGCAGTGGGACCCACTCAGTAGGCCCCCACAGCGGAGGGCACCGGCAGTGGGGCCCCCGGCAGTTTACCCCCGCAGTGGGCCCCCCACATTGCCCCGCAGTGGGACCCCCAGTAGCCCCCCGTAGTGGTCCCCCCGCAGTAGGGTAAAATTTCTTGGCTGCGCATAGCGCTGAAACTACTGAATGGATTCGAATGATACTTAGCATGATTTGAGTTCATAATACGAGGAAGGACATAAAATACGAGTCCATACCCCAAAGCCAACAAAATGATTACATAATTGTTATTAGTGCCGATAAACGATCTACTGGACAACATCCGGTTTGTACAAAGCTGTCGCTACCAATGATGTTGCCGTCGTCCTGGTAGATCAGCACTGTGACAGGCGGGACATTGTGCTGCGTACCCGGGATGACCGCTTGCAATGCATTGGCGAAACGCACCAGGCATTTGATGCTTTTCAGTCTCTACTCGCTTATATACCTACCTACCTACTGTCGTGGCGAAGACGGATACAACTTTGATCTTCGACTCGGTCTCACGGTGCGGTTCGGTTCACTAAAAATGTTTACCGCCCAACGAAGTGGGCACGGGTCAGCTAGTTTATAATAAATTATCCTCCCAAAAATAAGACATTGAAAAAAATGTCACTTAATATAAAAAATTTAAAGAATTCCAAGTTTCTAAATGCTTTTATAATTTGAAAGATTATTTAGAATAAAACAAGTTTAACATTATAGTTTATTTAAGTCTCTTCTTTTCTAAGTAGGTAATTATTTAAGTAGCTATGCTTATGTTGTAGCGCACTAACGGGGCTCTTGTCAATATATCAGTATTACGAGTACATATGTTAAGAACTTGATGTAACACATGAAGCAACAGTTTAAATAAACAAATAAAGGTAGGTTTCGTTCAGGGCGGGAACCATTTTTTTTTTGTGTATATTCTACTATTTTGCGGTTTTCGAGTTTTTCCCTTGACTTGTGCTATAAGAGCTTACTTCTTGCCATTTTATGATTCTGGGTCAACGGAAAGTACTCCATAGATTTTGGTCCATGCCGCTAATTCTAACTAATATTATAAATACGAAAATTTGTTTATTTGTTTGTCCTTTCTTCGCGCCTTAGCTAAGGAACCAATCGACTTGATTTTTGGCATAGAGTTAGTTGAAAGGATGGATTTTTCCAGGTTAAACATCAAATATCAAAGTGCTTTATTTCCTTTAGACCTTACAGGACTCTTGGACACGTCACAAAATTAATATTACATAAGTAAAACAGGGAAATAAAGTGATCACTTAGATTTTTTGTTCGCTTCAATCTTTTTAAGGTAAAGTAAAGAAGCGAACAAGAAACCTTTACCTTGTTAGGTTGTTAGTTTTCGAGTTGGAGCAAAAGTCGTCCCATGCTTTTTCATCCTCTAGATAATCTGATATTTTGTAATAAGCCTTTTTACAAAGGATACATATGTTTGATAGTTTGTTTGAATTTATTTATTGATAATTTTTGCAACTCACTCGGAGTTTTGTTGTATAATCGTATACATTGCCCTTTAAAAGATACACTAATCTTGTGCAGCCTAGTTTTGGGCAAAGCGAGTTTGTTCTTATTTCTAGTATTTACATTATGTATGTCGCAATTTTTAGGGAATCGATCGATAGTTCTATGTGTACAATTAGTTTTCATAAATATATTGACATGGTACTGTCATATTTATTTGAATTTATCACGCAGGGATTCTCTAGGACCCATGTTATAGATAGCACGAACAGCCCTCTTCTGCCGCACAAATACGGTGTTAATATCTGCAGCTTTCCCCCACAGTAATATGCCATAAGACATAATACTATGGAAGTAGCTGAAATATACAAGTCTAGAAGTATCAACGTCTGTAAGATGACGGATTTTTTTTACTGCATATGTTGCAGAACTAAGTCTCTTCGATAGTTTATCTGTGTGTGGATCATCAAATTCCCATGAGACATTTACGGAAAAAAGAGTTTTTTATCCTCCGGTGAAACCGCGGGAAATAGCTAGGAAAAATATGTTTATTACCTATAATAAAATCACAAATTTTCGGATTTTTTCCCTTTGCTTTTAGTTATTTTCCTTTACTTCTTGCCCTCATGATTCTAGGTCGACGGGAAGCAGGGACCTACCTACCCTCAAAATGTATATCTAACGGATGTCGCGATTGACAATGTTAGGGGGTGGTCAGGTAGATTTGGAGTGGGAAAAAATTAGGGATCCAATGGCCTTGGGAGTCTTTATGTGTAAAGCCGGCAGTTGCACTCGCCGACACGTCTCGCAATCGCATCATCGCGTGATGACTCGAGCGGCCATCGTGTTGGGTGGCGGCGGGCGTCCGCCTCTCGGTCCCTCCTCGTTGCGAAAACCGACTACAACGGCAGTGATGACAGCCACTATTTGTTAGTTATCTCGTTCTTCTGTAGAGCTCTGCCTTGATTTAGCAAAGCGAAATTAGAGTGTATTTGTATATCATATCAGTTGACAGTTGACTTAACGAAGTATACTAACCGGTCTATGACTTAAGGTGATGTCAAAAAATCTGACGAAAACATCGAATTTTGGATATCAAACCGTTCTGGCCAAGGAATTTATACATATACTAAGTTCTGGCAGAGTAGTAGCGACAAACAAGCGGCAGGCGCCATTTAAAAAAGAAGTTGAAGTTACTTCAAATGATACAATGATGAAAACAGCTCACGCCTAGAAATATTACCTATAATGGGGTTTTGCGTGGTGAAAGGGTGTTCCAATAACAGTAATAAGAAAAATAATACTGCGAAGGTCTCTTTTCACTCGTAAGTACTAATATCAAATAGGTAGGTAACTTTTCGTAAAACAGTCTTTAAGACTCATCCATCACCACATATGTAATGTAGGTATCACTATCACTTATACATAGGTAGTCTGTCTGTCTCTATGTATACTTAGATCTTTAAAACTTGTTTAAAACTACGCAACGGAGTTTGATGCTTTTTTAAAATAGATAGTGATTCAAGAGGAAGGTTTATATGTTATAATTTAGTATCAGCATTGCACCCGTGCGAAGCCGGGGCGGGTCGCTAGTAAAACAGAAATTTACATTACCAACGTGTTTGTGATATGTTTTTGTGAAATGCATGGTAGAAAAAATTACCTACCCCGGTTTTGTTACTTAGTATAAATAACTTTTGGACCTAGATCCGTGATTTTATGGGTTATATTTATTTATTTATTTAAAGTGCTAATTATTACACTACAGTATCTTAAGATCTATGTGTTTTCACACTTTTATGGGACGCCGCAGAGTGTTTTCTGGTTCGTCGTGAACCTACTAGTCCTTATTGTTTTCGGTCTGACGTTGACTTTCGAGACCCTGTATAATCAATTAGGTACCTACATATCTTAAGGTTTCCCAAAGATCCAATGTTAGCTGCTCTATGGATCGAAAAATTAAGATTGAATAGACGAGAGGAGTGTTGGAAGCCTACGATATTTACAAAAATATGTTCTATACATTTTGACGATAAGGTGAAGTACACAACAAAGCGTGGCTTTATCAAATTACGCGAGGTATGATATTAGGTACTGCTACCACTTATAATGTCTAAAATAGCTGTTAAACTTTGGTTAAACTTATAACAATTTTTTGCAATACTGTGTTTACAATCTAAATTTTTAGGTAGGTATCACAGTAGATACCTATACTAACTAACTATTTAGATTTCTGTGCTTTAATATTATAGGAAGGAATTTATAATTTCATCCTGAAATAGTGTTCCGTTATGTTGTAGGGTCTACATTTGGATTGCTTAGAAGAATGCCAGCCGAGAAATCAAGGCTTACATGATCCTCATGAGCTGGATAAACCACCACTGGTTAGTTTTATAGAAAACAAATATTTTGCCACCAACCATGTGTAATTTTTAAAATAATATGAGTCTGATATTTCAGTGCATACTTGTTGCATTCATTTTAGAAGACCTAAGAGTCATATAATATCCAGCCTATGAATGAATATCTACCAAATGAGGGCTCTTGTAAGCTAGATGTGGCTAGATCAAGCTCTCATTTGTTTTGAACTACGAATTCGTACATCGTATTCTACACCAAACTTAGCTAACCTCTTTCTTTGACCGTTCCCATGGTATAAGAAAACAAGGTATCTATAGGTACTCTTCCGGACACGATATTCACGTGGGTGGCTGACAGCCTCCCACGAGCGTGTACATACTGTCTATAATGTGTAAATAATTTCCTAATTCCTTTTGTGCAGTGAAAATATAGGCTCATTTGTATTTTTTTTTTCGTTCTCACTATGTTTTATAAATTTTTCAAGTATTTCTACAAATTGCTAAATATTTTACAGGTCTCTCAAAAAGACACGGATTTGGAGTCAATGGAAAAAATTTCTCTACGCAGACAAATAAAGATGAAAAACGCACTTCTTCATAAGCACAAAAATAAAGTTAGGGCCTTACAACAAATAATTCAGCGCCTTATGAAAAATAACGTATGTTTGCAAAATATATTAAAAGAACTAAAAAGTAGATTTATTGACACTGATTAGTATTTCTTTCATACTAAAGGAAATCTTGTTTGCAGCAGAGCTATATAACTGTGTTAGAACTATATAACCTACCTATGCAAAAAAGCAGCCAATAATAAAAACATTCGTCCGACGAATAATGTCCTGTACACGTTGCTAGTCTCCGTTGAGACTGGCCGCCACGCCGCCACCGCCGCCGCCGCGCCGCCGTGGCAGAAATTCATCTTGGAGGACATCATCAGTAGGTATCACTATACATTACATAGACACATATTCTATTATACATAGAGACACCCCTACATCATTTTCAGAATTTCGTTTGAAGTTTTAGTGTATTTTTAGCATAATATTAGTATGGCGAAGACTGAATTTTGCAAGGCTTCATTATGTTTAAATAACTTTCTCTGACATAACACCAGATTAAGGTTCCTTTTGATGTATGATTAGTTTATAATACTTTCCTGAATAGTTAATTTTTATTTTGGTACCGTTTTAACGAGATTAGAGTCTAGTTTAAACCTTTTTTGTTAGGTATTAATACAGATATCACAAGTAAATCGCAAAAGAAATAAACTTGCGGAAAATCTGTGTAAAAATGCTACCACAACAAGGATATGTTTGATGATTTTTTAGTAAGTATAATATGAAAATGTAGGTACGATGATTCATATTATTATTCAAGTATATTTGCTATAAAAAAACGTATACAAAGTAATTATTGGTTTTGAAATAGCTTTAGTACTTTTTATGCGTATTTAGCCACGCTCGCGGACAGCTGCCGGCGGCGGCGGCGCGGCTGGGACGTAAGTCGCTCGCTCCGCTGAGGGCGCTGGACGTTTGAGTACCTATGTATATGGAATAGATTTGGTAGTCAGAGCTATTTCAGAGCTCTAACTTCATGCATCATTTCTATTGCCCTGCAGTAGGTATCTACCTAGCTAGTTTTTTATTTATATCAGACTCAAAGTGACGCATGATCCGAGGGCCAGGTTAGTAGGAGTTATCTGGCTGGCACAGCGCATCAGCATTGCCATACAGCGGGGCGATGCAGCCACGTACGTACCGATTGGTTACGTAATGTTTTGGATCAGTTGAGCTTCCTCTAGATGGTTGCAACAGTCTAGGGGTGTAGCTCAACTGTTTAATGTGTAATAAGTACATTAGGTACGTACTTGAATCAATTAGATGTAATTTTCTTTGCAAAACATTATAGAAGTTAATATGCAAAGTATTGCGTTTTATTGTGTTGGATTATATGGAAAAAAAATATTACCTACAAAGATCAAGCAGCCTGCCTAGTAACAAGAATATTTTATTCTCTGGTTAGGTAGTTGAAAATTAGCAATTGACACCCATAAATAAGTAGAGAACAAATCAAGAACAATTTGTGATCTCAGATTAAAGAAAGTATGTATCTGAAATTTTTGTGTCTCAAAAAAAGTAATGTTGGTAGAATATTCCCTATGGTAGGTATAGTTCTAAACTTCTTTCAGTCATTTGAAAATACAAAAAAATAACAGAATACTCGTATTTATGGTCATTTTAAATAAAGTCTGCAAGGCGTAGTAGTTTGAAATAAATTTGTCATTTATTACTCAAAAAAAAAAACTCGGTTATTTAAAAAAAAAGGTGAAAACTGCGGTAATATCAGTCGGTTAATCGGTATTTCGGTTAATCGATTGGCAATTCGGCGTACAATAACAAGGTACAATTCAATGATATTTCTAATACCTAAATCACAATAATAACGTTTTATCTCAGTCCTTTAAATATACCTTGTCTCTCGATTTTCAGGTTATTCTATCGATATCTTAGTAAAATGTTTTCAAAAATAAGAAAAATAAGCGAAATTTATTGAAGTTCCATTGATAAAGCAGCATACAGTAAAATACATAAGAAATACTTCATATATAAAAATGCAAAAACGGACCTTTTTGTCATATTTCGGACCATATTTGCGTTCGGATCGGACCTTTTTGCGTTTGACTGCGGCAACACTGCCACGGACGCAAAGAGAATACCTCGGATGAAATATTGGAGGATACCGCCAGACACAGTTCTACGCATGTCCGTTTTTTGTTAGTGTGCTGTTGCAGATTTGTAATAGTGTGCGTGACTAGGGATGTGACTTCGCTGTCAAGCCGAACTGGTTTCGTCCCAAACTAGTCCGAATCAGGAAAATAAAGTTTTATGCCAATTTAATTCCTGATTCGTCCCATATTTCCTCCGCTGTCTGTCTCTCTGTCGATCTATCGAGCTTCATTGTATCTCATGATTCGTAAAAGGTAACCTGCATTTTTTGTGGGTATTCCATTTACCGATATAATAACATATTATCAATATAAATATTAAAATTAAAGGGAGCTCCACAAAAACATGTTTTTTGACCATTTTTTGCTCCACTCACGCGATGCAAAAATCTAAAAAAGGGGTTAGGATTCGCTCCGCTTTCCGTTGCCTTAGTTTCTTTGTCATTTTGGGCAACTGCCGATATAAATATATATACCTGAAATTTCTTGCTAATCCTTATTTACTAACTTCTGCGTGAACGCAATAAAAAAATATTAAAAGTGATTACTTATAGTTTATGTATCTATGTATTTTGCAAGCCGAATTAATCCACCTTGTCTGCTCCTATTTTTTCGGCCGGTTATAACATGGGTCTCTTTAAGACAAGAGTGAATAGGTGTCTTCCGGTGGGTACACAGGTACGTACATACTCGATAAACTTGCTCGATCTCGAACAAGTACGAACGTGTGGACCATGCAAGACTCAAGAAAAATTCTCGAAGCCAACCAAAATGTTCGATTCGAACAAGATTCAAACGTTTATAATTCTTGCTCAATGTTCGAAACAAAAATGTTTGTACGTGTAGCAACGAGGTCGAGCATGTTAGTCGTGATTGATATTTTTGTGAATGTCGGACTTTTGTTCATCTTCTCGAGATTTTGTGGAAAAATTTATGAATAATTTAAATTATTAATTTATTTAATCAATAATTTTAATTAATTCATAAATTTTTAATTCAGCAAGTAATACAGCGTAAGGCATCGCGGTAGACTAAAGAAACGATGGCGCGATGAACTAGACACCTTCGATAGAACGTGAGCCCAACTGGCTCAGAGTCCCAATTCATGTTAAGATTTGCCTAATGTCCCATGCATTACAGGCTCACTGTAATTAAATTAATTGGTTAAATTTTTCTCCGACAATAAACGTAGCAGGCGATGCCCACTAAACACAACAACGAATCGTCCGATGCTCAAAAGTTTCAACGCACACTAAACATGTTCTTCGAGCAAGCTTTTACGTGTAGACGCAGGGTCGAGCATGTTTATAGATAGCCATGCTCGGATGAAACATGCTCATTGAGCATGTACCTACGTATGTGTGTACCCACCATTCTAGACCTTCCTGATACACCGTCGGCCAAATCGTCACTTTCTATTAGGTGAGATTGTGGTCAAAGAAGGCCTATCAACGTGATAAGACTTATAATTGTATATATGTTGTGCCCAAAATTTTACATCGATGTCATTTTGTCAGACTTAGAATAAAATTTTGCAATATATATAAAAAAGGACAATAAATAAGATAACAACTTACAATATTATTATATAGCTAAATGCGCGCGGCCTTGCCCGCATTGATTTAACGTTGCATTTTGAATGATGTATACATAAATATATACCTACTGTTAATTTTAAGCATATTGTATACTGTTCGTGCCTTAGTAAACGAAAACCCTACGATTTTTTTCTTCTTATAACTAAAATCAAATTACGTAACTTTTGGAACGAAAACTTCCGAAAAAAACCGCGTGAAAATAATTCCAGGTTATTTAAGTTAATATCTTGTATAATTTCTTTTTTCCTCGTATTTTGAATTGTATAAATTAGTTAAATCCTACGGAAACAATAATGATAAACCAATTACTTACTACTATTAATACTACATGCACGAGAAGTGTGTGAAAGACAGTACTTTTCGGAAAGAAATCTCGAAATGGGACGAATCAGGAATGAAATCAGCAATTTATTTTCCTGTTTCGGCCCAGTTTGGGCCGAAACCAGTGGGACGAATGCGGAATAACCCGAAAACTAAATTTGACGGTAAGCACATCACTAGCACAGACGCTAAATTTATCTCTGCTAATTATTCATGGTTTTGGACATTATTTGTATCCTAGACCCATAGGAACACATGAACTAGATTGTTAAAATGTTGTTACTAAAAATTTCTAGTAATAAACATCATTACTTTAGTATTTATACTGAACGAAAAACTTACGCATGTAATGACAAATCCGGGAATTTTACTCCACCTTTTGTGCTTCTTGAAGGACTGTACACAGCGGAACACGACATATTTTCACATTTTCAACAAAGTTTTGATTAAAATGGAGTAATTTCTTAGAATTTCAATAAAGTTCATCAGTCTGACCACAACATTAGAGCAAACTACCGTGTCAGCACCTGACACGATTCACACTGACAGTGCAGCATAGCTATACGTACACCAGCTATCTCTTTTACTCATTGCTTGGCTCCGTGGGATAGACAAAGGTACATGACTACTATGGTGATACATAGATGTAAGACCGGAAATGACTTGCTCCCTCTTCCCTACTCTATGGAGAATACAATACCAATATTACCGAGCACGGACGGATAGCCACGGCGAAATAACCACAACACAATTTCGAATGGATCGAACTTATTTTCGTTTCGCTATTACGATTTTACTTTTACTGTATAATCTTTGTTATAAAATGAAGTAGGTAATGCTTTCAATTTACAAAAAGTGCTTATAAAGAACCATAAAATTATACCTAACAGACGGCCATAACGCCCATAACCCTATTTCAGCTTACAAGACCATGGACGCGGTTTTTATGAAATCAGTGCTACCTAAAGTATTCAAAGCCCTAAAAGATCTGGATATAAAGTCTCTTGTACAATGCACGCCAGACGAAATAAGACCGATAATCCCCTGCCTCGTGCGGATGGCTTTAATTTCCCCTTTAGACATTACTAACTATTGTGCCGAGGCAAAAAAAGACGTACTTACCTTGCTCGCCGGCATCGATTTGGTTAATTTCATTGTCTCATTGCTATCAATAGAGTTCCACACACTTGAAGTTGATCTGAAGAAAGAACAGCAACTAAGGTATTGATTTCTAATAATATGTAAATACCCCGCAAGAGCCTGATAAATGCTAATTGCGAGTATAAATATAAGCAGCCTAACACATCAATCATATACCTATTTCAGATTGAAGAATGGTTCACAAAGTACTGAATCTTGTTTGATACCCGTCATCAATAATGGAATAGCTACGGACTTTGAACAGTCTGATTCGACTAGACGAGTTCGCCTGGTACTCTCTGAAATCTTGCAGATGCAAGCACAACTGACTGAATATAATCAAAACAAGCATTCAAACCCTGAGCTAACAATCAAACCGTCAGAACTTTTTGGCAATGATGTATATTTGGAGGAAGTTAGTGATGTTATATGCATCAGTCTTGCAGAACTACCCAACTGTCTGAATATTTGTGAAATTGTAGAAGTGTTATTATATGTGAACAAAGGACCAACTATCATATCCTGGGTGGTGGCTAACATGCCAGATACATTACAAGAAGGCAAGTATGACTTCCATTAATAGGTAAACTTTCTGACAAAAAAGAAATGTAGACACCTGTAAATTTTACAATTGTTTATCTTACAGTGGCAGAATCTCTAGTTCTCAATGCAGAAAGGAGTGAAGAAGGTGGAATTAGAGCTCAAACTCTGGCTACTTTATGTGCAATGTGTCCTTTCTTGGCAGCGTCTGTTAGAGCTAAAGCAGCCTCAGCATCTAGACTCCCAGCTTTAGTCATCAATCTCACATTGACACACCATCAGGATGACTTGGTAAGAATTGGCATAATTCTGCAATGCATGAAAACTAATAACTCGGTAAAAGCTAAATATAAAAGTAGTAGTCTCACAGCTTTTACCTGCCTATAAAATTTCATTTTCTGCTATTTTTTTAGGTATCTTTTATGTCAGGCCTGTTACTGGGATCAGATCAGAACACAAGAGGCTGGTTTGCCACATATTTGCGAAATTCTCACAAGAGAGCTAAAGGAGATGGACACACAGCCCTCACTATGCTTCGCCAAGAACTGCTCAAGAGGCTCTCGGAGTCTACTGCTGGTGTTGAAGCCTCAGCATTACTCAGACTGTACTGTGCTTTGAGAGGCATTGCTGGCATAAAGTTCCATGAAGATGAGGTGGCAGGTCTACTGAGGCTGGTCACTCAGAAACCTCCACCAACACCAGCTGGTGTCAGATTTGTTTCCCTGAGCCTTTGTATGATCTTGGCATGTCCTTCACTTATGGGTATGTATAAAATCTTTACCTTGGTAGTCAAACAACAATAATATTAGAAGATAATAATATCCAATTATTATAAAATAATATTAACATATAGAATGGACTGTCTTCGCCTCCCACCTGACTGAGTTTCCATACCCCACCACACTGTGTTCGCTTCGTGTAACTTTTGCGAGGGAAGTACTTACAGCATTTATAGTCCATGTTCGATGATTTTGACGACAACGCTGATGATGTTTGTTTTTGTGATTGGTAAATATAAACTGTCTTGAGTTATTTCGCAACTGTCTCACTCGCACTATCACAACACCTAGATAACACCTTCCTGATACACCGTCGTTGACCACATCGTCATCGTCGTCGTCGTCAGGTGAGATGGCGGTCAAACAAAGGTCTACCGACTAAAAAAAGACAGTTGCCCATGACGTGCCGAACTCTTGTATGGATAAGTGTTAATGGTGTGACTAAGGTACGACACAGAACTCAAGCTTATTTTCAATGAGCATCGTGAAAAACAAGAACACGTCGAGTTTGGCCTCGATTAATAAATAATTAAAAATGTTAAAACTAACTTCGATTCAATTGTATTTTGGGAGCATTAGGGAAAATAGGAGATTTTGGGCTAAAAATCAACATATTCCCAAATGCTTATTAATTGAAAATAAGTTGATTTTTGGTCCATTTAGCCGAAATCTCTTATTTTCGCAAAAGCTACATAAATACTAGTGAATCGCAGCTAGTTTATTCTTAAGGCGCTTCCCAGACCCAAACTAGCGCCGCCGCCACCTATGTTATCGTATAATTACGATAAACAAAGGAATTTTCAAAAATCTCTTGGCCAATTTGCGAAACCTGTCATAAACTTTTTTTAATACCTACCTCTGTAATAGTTTTATTTTGTATACTTTAGGAAGAGATGCGATGAGATCTCCTCCTAAGCTATAAAATATAAAACTATTACAGAGAATGTACGGCCTGCAGTCATACCTCGGATTCTCTTAAGTGGCCCTTGACGCGAAAAGTGTGACGACCACTTACTTACAGTATTCTATGCTTTTTATTATATTTTACTACAAAAACCTAATTCTTTTTTGCAGCTGCTCCAGAACATGAAAAGAGAGCCATAGAATGGGTTCAATGGCTTGTTAAAGAAGAGGCATATTTTGAAAGGTAATCAATCAGAGAATAATTGTTTATACTTTATACTGTGAAAGTGAAACCTTAGTCTGTTAACGTCTCGTCACGGTTTAATAGCGCTAGATGAATGTGGAGGGGGGTTCTGCGCAGGTGTAAAACTGTGTAAAAATCTAGAAGTCGACTTCTGCGCATCAAGGTCATCGCTATTAAACCGTGACACGACCTGTACTCTTTTTTTTTTATTGCAGTACCTCTGGCGTAACAGCTTCTTTTGGTGAAATGCTATTGCTTATAGCAATCCATTTTCATTCTGGACAACTGGCGGCGGTCGGCGAACTTGTTTGTGCCACTCTTGGTATGCGCGTTCCAGTGAGGCCTAATGGATTGGCGCGCATAAAACAAGCATTCACTCAAGAAATATTCACAGAACAGGTATTACTAAAATTTGAATTATTTTATACTATGTTAACTACACAAATTTTCTTAGAAAATAATCATGATAATTTTGTTTTAGGTTGTAACCTCTCATGCAGTAAAAGTTCCAGTCACCGTAAACCTCAACAGCAACATACCTGGTTATTTACCGGTTCATTGCATTCACCAGCTTCTAAAGTCACGCGCGTTCTCTAAACACAAAGTTCCTATAAAAAATTGGATTTACCGACAGATATGTAATTGCACGGCACCCTTACATCCTGTCATGCCGGCTTTGGTGGAGGTCTACGTAAATTCCATTCTTGTGGTAAACAACAAAGGAGCCAATGAGTATGTCAATAAACCCATTCTAGAAGAGGAAATCAGGAGAGTATTCCGAAACTCCATTTTTGGCGCGAATTTCGACATGCAGAAAAAACCCAAATTCAGCCCAATGGAAATTGATAATGAACCAGCCATCGAAATCAATATCGAGAAGCCAACTTTAGCTTCGCAACTACTACTCATCTACTACCTCCTTCTGTATGAAGATGTAAGGTTGGCCAATGCAGCCACACTCTTAGCTAATGGCAAAGCAGTTAAAAGTTATTCAACTGCATTTTTATCTGAACTACCAATCAAGTATTTGCTGCATCAAGCACAAAAAGATCAGATGAGCTATGGAGGGCTATTTAGTCCTTTGCTCAGACTACTTGCTACTCACTTTCCTCAGTTATCTCTCGTTGATGATTGGATGGACGACCAAGCGTTTGGTGACACGACTCGGCATTTCAGTGGCGTTAGTCTCTCCGAGGATTCTATTGTTGAAGCCTTCCAAAGTATTGAAGAAAACCCCTACAAGACCGGGAAAATATTGAAATCTATGTTAAGTAAAAATCCTACCGATATATGGCCATTCGCTGAAATATATGTGAAGCATTTTAAATGTGTGTTGAGTGACCAAGTACCGCGACATATCCAAGAACTATATCGAGAAGTATGGCTGCGCCTGAACACAGTCCTCCCAAGATGTCTTTGGATAATGACGATAAATGCTTTGCTTGACATTAACAGCAGTGCTAAAAATGTTACACTTACGCAAGAAAACGTTCTAGTTGACCCTCTACAAGTATTACGATGCGATATACGAGTGTTCAGATGTGGACCAATATTGAAAATCATTCTACGAATCTTGGAAGCAAGTTTAGCTGCTTCTAGAAGTCAACTAAGCAGGCATTTGTTAGATAAACCATTGCTTGAAAAGAGTGGTCAGTTGACATCTGATTCCGAAAGAGAGGAACTGAAAAATGCTTTGGTAGCCGCGCAAGAGAGCGCAGCCTTACAAATCTTGTTAGAAGCCTGTTTAGAAACCCCTGAAGATGAATCAAAACCTGAACTGATGTGGTCATTACGCGAAGTGAGAAGCATTATTTGCTCATTCCTTCATCAAGTGTTTATTGCAGAACCGTCATTAGCCAAACTGGTTCATTTCCAAGGTTATCCGCGAGAACTTTTACCAGTCACGGTGCAGGGTATACCATCAATGCATATTTGTTTGGACTTCATACCAGAGCTGCTCAGTCAAGCCTCTTTAGAGAAGCAAATATTTGCAGTAGATCTTGTATCACATCTTTCGATACAGTATGCGTTACCGAAAGCAATGTCAATTGCTAGGCTATGCGTTAATACGTTATCCACACTGTTGTCAGTTTTGCCAAGCGATTTACGTTTGGAACTTTTCCAGCCAGTGCTAAAATCTTTGGTGAGAATATGTACGGCGTTCCCGTCCCTGTTAGAAGACATTACGTCATTGCTGCTACAACTAGGTCGGATATGCGAGTCGCAAGCTTCTCTAGGGCACTGTTGGAACGACACCAATATCCTGGGCGAAGGAGCTTACGTTCAATCAGACGTGCAGCCAGAGACAAAAGTTTTGGTTGCCGAAGTTCTGTGTAGAGACATAAAAACTACTATGTCTGAAATAATTGAGAAAGCGCTCCTAAATGATAAGTTGTACTAGTACTAGAGTAATTATCTAACTATGTACTATACTTAGTTGTAGGTAATTAAACGAATATACATAATATTTAAAGGATTTATTTCAGTTTCTTAGTATATTATCAATAATGTATTTGATGGTTCTACAGGATTTTGCGTTTCCAACTGTCTAAACATCCATGCACATTGATTTCTAGCGGCGTGATTTCCAATATCATGGTAAAGTTGAGCCTGAAAAAAAAAGTTGGGATAAAATCCTTATTTCTAACCAAGATTACGTCCATAAATTAAATAAGTAGGTTTTAATTACCTGTATGTACCATGTCTGCAACAATCTGACATGTGCGCCAATTTTGGAGAAGTTCTTTTTGACAGTTTCTAATGTTTCACAGCACGAGCTAATGACTTGCGTACGCGCCTCGCCACTGGTCGGTGCCGTGGCTACTCTGCATTTTGTATACAGCAGTAACGCTAGAAAAAGAGAAAGAAGTACGTAGTAGTTAGATACAAAAAACTTTTCCAAGTTCTTTTTTTATATTGCTTCAACGCTAGTAAAAGATTATAGCTATGCTATTATGATGAAACAAGTACGAATTCTTTTAAAGCGACTAGAAAGAATATTCACCTCTTGCCATATCATAAGCACTCCCATGTGCCATTATCGTAGGTAATCCTTTCCGGACCAATATCAACGCATTTTTCGCACATCCCATACTCAGCTGAACATTAGCAATGTGCATTTCAACAGACGCAGCCAAATAATGCAAATGATATTTCCTAGCTAAAGATAACGCATCATTCAGCAACATTATATTTGAAGATTGTATACTACTGAATGAATGTTGCAGTTGAGCTAGTAGAATCATGGCTTTCACTCTCAGGATCATGAAGTGTAAGCTGTCGTCTTCGTTTTTGCAGAAATCTAGAACGTCTTGAAGGGATTCTTGCGCCTCAGTTGCGTCTCCTTTCAAGAAATACATTTCAGCTTTAAGCAGTTGGCTCTCCCATCTGTCCAAGGATGCTAGTTGTCGGATACTCTGCTCAGCTTCTTCCCATTTGCCTGCAAACGGACAAAGATGTGTTTGAAATCTGTATCAGAAGGTTATGCATGTACTCTTATCTGTCCATAATGTAAGATGTTTAATAAATATAACTACTTCGGTAAGGTGAAAGAGGGAATGGATGTATGAGGTAACTTCCGAAACTAAACATCTTATTTCTAAAATTCAATATTTAAATAACTTTACATTAACCCTGATATAGGGAGGCTATGTTTTATCCCGATACCACGTACCTAAGCGAACTATAATTTAATCAAGTAGGTAGTCTATAAATGAGTAAACTGCTGACCAGATCGTAACGCCTGCTCCGCATGGTTTCGCTCAGCGCTGAGCCTCGCGTTGAGATGTGATGCGAGTGCGGCGGCGGCGGCCGTTTCTCCGCGCCACGCGGCCACGGCGCAGGCGCCCGCACCGCCCGCCGCGCACGCCTCCGTCCAGTACCATACTGTGCCGCTGCCAACTGTGCATTCTGCAAATAACGACAATCACTATGATAAGCGGGGCGGCAAGTACGAATATATGTATTTAATAGGATAGGTCTCGACTTTCAAACAGTTTTACAAAATTCGATTATCCCGACGCCACAGACCAGATTTATTATAAATAGCGCAAAATTTCGAGACTGCAATACTGCCCCTCCTTAGCATAAGTGCAGTAACTAATGCTGTAGAGTAGCATTAGTTACTGCACTTATGCTAAGGACGGCTTTATACCGGTACCTACTTACATACACTAATATCAGACTATTTGCTCCATCTATTTTCAAACCCTTTCACAATAAGATTTAGTATAATATTTCTGTCTTTTCACGTTTTCACTTCTAAATGGCTGAACGAGCCATATAGAATGGGCTATAAGATCTTTTCATGGCATGGCGGCATATGCAAATTACGCCGGTACTTGTGAAAGATAACGTAAAGCTGATTCACCAAATTGCAAAAAATGTAACGTTTTAGAAGATGCTTATCATGTTTTGGTCGAATATGTACAGAGCGAAACCGAAAGAATAAACGTGCTACAAACAGGAATTGATTTGCATGAGTTTGGAAAATGTAATAGCATTTTGGCTTCTCCTCTCTCAGAGGAGGGCAAAATTTTATATAAATTAGTTAAATTATATATCAAACGTAGAAGGTAAGCTAATTTATTGTAAACTATGAAGGTGACATGATCACTCTGATCAAACCCCGTAAGTAGCTACATATCCATACACTTCACCGCCGGGTACCGGGCACCGGCTAACCGGGGCATATGAAAAGGTACTAACGCTAAATCAATGGATCCAATGGTAATGTTTTGGTTTCCATCAATAAATATGGATGATTGCCAATCTCAGTCTTATCTTTAGACCATAAATGTAAGAAATATAGTGAAATTTTTGACTAGTAAATGAAATAATAATTCTAGACGACGGCGGAGGCAATTGTCATTCCCAAGTCTCAAATGAAAGGGGTATATAGGTACATTGATCCCGAAATTATATTTATGCGAGTTTTATGTGTTTATATCACACACTTGTAAGATAATGATGTCGGCATCAAGTTACTATAGATAATAGTAGGACCAAAGAACTTATAGGTATGGCCTACGGTCTTACGTAAGTACTTAACATGTCCCTGAGTAGAACATTCAGACTCCATCTTTGACACATCGTGGTCTGACACTCTTTGGTGAAAAATTAATAGTAATGTGACAAAAGGAGGAGCTATCAATCATGTGCAATCAAGCAATGACAATTATAATATTAAATAATTATTGTACTTGGCCGTAAAATGATTCCCGAATCTTGTTCTTCTCGTCTTAGAGCGAGGCCCCATTAGTGCGTTGCGCTGCGTTGCGTCGTCGCTGCGTCGGTTTCCATATATTTTTTACGACATGACCCATTAGACCGTGGCGTCGTCGCGCGCGACAATTCGACGGACGAGAGACGAAGCGAGAGGGAGGGTGATGCGCTGCGTTGTCGGAGCTCCGCTGCGACGACGGACTGTGATTTGCATCTATCCATTGCGAAGAACTGAACTGAGACGTAGCTGCGACGGCATGCTTACCCTCTTGCGTTGCGTTGTCGCAGCGTCAACGCAACGCAGATGTCACACCTGCGTTGCGTTGACGCTGCGACAATGCGTTGTTCCGTTACGACGACGCGACGTAACGCAGCGCAACGCTCTAATGGGGCCTCGCTCTTAGGTGCCAGGAGTTAGTATTTTGCATCAATGCAATGCATTTGCAAGACTCTCACAACTTTAGCATTTTAAATGTTTTATTAAATTGCATAGGTTTTTTTTTGGTAAAGAAGGTTCGTGGCTACGTTTGAAAGACTACGCGTATTAATTTTGTGACAATTATCGAACTTATAACAAAATATTGGTTTATTGACGTTTTCTTCCTTCCACGCGGATTGATTCGTCATGTAAGCAGTAGTCTGTATGTAGCAACATTATTTCAGATTTTTTGACGTTAGCTTACGTCATGTGTGGAAATTTATTATTTGTTTCACGAATAGGCTATTTCATTTGACACTGGGCATGGGAATGGCCTTTACCGTCCTCGTTTATTATTCCTTTTACTAGTGAAAAATGATTTCACTATTGTTTATTTATGAACTTCAGATTTGACTGGGTCTGGCAATCATGCGTTGTATCTAATTGATGGAATATGCCCGCTGGATCTTTTCGTTTTAAAAGGAGATAGATGGTACTAATCTGTGACGAGTAAGAGAAGTACATAGACTGCATTTTATCGTGGGAAAACGTGTAGGTATAAAACCTAATACATTATACCTACTCTATGATCTGTAGATATATAGTTCCTTATTTAGAAAAATCGTCTCTGGATTTTATAATAAAGAGCGTTCTTACTCGTATTTAGATTGAGAAGGAGCTGACAAGTAACGGACGCCATTTCCGTCTTGCCGTATAGTGACCATAGCGCTGCGGTATTCGATAGCCCGGCTATTGTCAGGTCGGTCATAGAGTGTAGGTAGTTCAGGGCATCTCCTTTTGTTATTATCTGAAACGAAAATACAGTAGGTAAACTGACTGCGACTTTTTAATTGAACGAAACTTGGAATTTTTCTCGACCCCCAGGGTGGTGGGAAGGTTATTTTATCCATGAAAAACATGTACGAAGCCATGGGCAAAAGCTAGTTCTTTATAATTATCGAAGAAGCTCCAAGAATATGGAAGAAATCATCCATATTGCTGCTTGATTGCTCGGGACCACAAATAGCGGTCCCGAGCCGCCTCCATCCATCGACTCACTGCGACCGCTACGATGGTCGTCGGTCCATCGAGTGGATGGTCTCCCATGCAGGGGGGGGGTTTTACCATAATCACCACGCTTGGTGGATCGCATCGCATCGCTAGTGATCGCAATGTTGGTGTTGAAAAAATACTCAGAAGGAAGCCGCTGCCCTTCCTCTGGTAGGTTCCCTTAGTCGGCTCTTTCGACATCCACGGGTTGAGTTGGATGGGTCGATATTCGTACACCGCGGCCCCACAGCCAAGCTAAATAATGGGTTAAAATACTTTTACATCATAATGCTCGGCAAGAAGGTTTTACAAATGAAGCAAAGAGGCTTGTGTAAGATGGTAATCGGAACACAGTACATTTTTATAGGAATTCCATTTTCAAATCTCATTACGTCACACTTTGTTTGAATTGTAAAGACTTTACAGTTCAAGCTATGCAAAACTCCTTGGTGAAACAATCTCTTTTCTTATAAAATAATAAGAAAATTTTTACTGAATAAAAAAACTGTGGAAATTGCATTTCATTTCATTTGTGCGACTGTAATAAACAAAGTTAAAAGTTAAAACTGTAATAAACAAGTTTAAAGTGGTAGTTCAGTATGTCAAGTACTTCATCAGATGAAGAACTGGTCCGCACGCCTGATTTCTGTCATCTCGAAGCAGAAGATGTTGTACAAAATCATTTAATAAATAATTAATTTTTCTAATAAAAATTACATTTTGTCATACCTAAGTATATAAATGTTTTATTTGCCTCGCCATTATGATGTAAAGTAGAATGCTTACCTCGGTTGCAAGTAGCTATTACACCCTCGAACTATGTTCTCGGGTGCACTCGATCCATTAGCGCCCTTTGCGAGCGCTCGCAAGGGCGCGAAATTGGATCTTGTTCTGTAATAGCTCCCTTACTACCCTTGTGTAACAATCTACTATTACATCATAATGCTCGGCAAGAAGGTTTTACAAATGAAGCAAAGAGGCTGTGTAAGATGGTAATCGCAACACAGTACATTTTTATAGGAATTCCATTTTCAAATCCCATTACGTCACACTTTGTTTGAATTGTAAAGACTTTACAGTTCAAGCTATGCAAAACTCCTTGGTGAAACAATCTCTTTTCTTATAAAATGAAAAGAAAATTTTTACTGAAAAAAAACCCAAAGAAGAAGAAAATTGCCATTAAAAAAAAAAACTGGAAATTGCGGCATTTCATTTAATTTCATTTGTGCGACTGTAATAAACTAAAGTTAAAAGTTAAAACTGTAATAAACTGATCACCGTCAAAATTAATTTACAGAAACAATGTCATTTCGTCCGCGGTTGGTTGTCAGCAGGGCGACCCTCTTGGTCCGGCCATTTTTAGCCTTGCTATCCAACCAGTAATTTAACGTCTTAAATCCAAACTTAATGTTTGGTATTTAGATGACGGAACGATAGGGGGAGGCGTGGACACAGTTTTTAATGACCTAAAAATCATCACAGATGAATTTCGGCAAATAGGTTTCGAACTAAATTTTTCAAAGTGCGAGCTTTTTATTTCGGACTCTTGTGTAGACAAAAACAATATCATAATAAAATTCAATAGTTTGGCTCCCAACATTACAGTTGTAGATAAATGTTCACTTCGCCTCCTTGGTTCACCAATTTTTGATGAGTCTTTTCAGTCATTTGTAGATGAGAAAATTCAAAATTTCAACAAAACCTCGAACAGACTTCTCAAAATTAATAGCCATATGGCTTTTACAATTATTCGGTTTTGCTTGTTTGTACCTAAATTTACGTATTCTTTGAGATGTTGTCAACTGTGGAAACACAGCGAGCTCTTGGAAGGCTTAGACAACATAATAAAGAATACTTTATTATCGGTTTTGAATATCTGTTTCGATGACAAGGCATGGTCGCAGGCCTCCCTGCCTGTCAAATTGGGAGGCTTAGGTATCCGCAAAATTTCAAGTGTAGCCCTGCCAGCGTTCTTGTCTTCCGTCTACAGCACTAGTTCTTTAGTGGAAAAAAATTTAAATCCGTCTTTGGTCTCACCTGGAAATTCATTCGAAATTTCGTTCTTAGACGAGGCTCGAATGGCTTGGCATAGTGCTTGCCCTGATGCTGCTCCCCCAAAATCTCTTTTGTCCCAACGGCAATGGGACGGGCCTCTGTGTGAGTTGACACGGAATTGTTTGTTACAAACGTGCTCCAGCTCTGCAGATCGTGCCCGTCTCCTGGCCGTTTCTAAATGGGAGTCAGGACATTGGTTGCAAGCACTTCCTTCATATAATACTGGCACTCTATTGGATCCCGTAACTTTCCGTATAGCAACATGTCTTCGGTTGGGTGCAAGGTGTTGCACGCCTCATCAATGCCAGTGCGGTACTGTTGTCGAACAGCTTGGTCATCACGGATTATCGTGTACTAGGGCTGCCGGTCGGATATCTCGCCATGCCAGCCTTAACGACATCATCCGGCGGGCCTTTGTCACCGCTAACGTACCAGCTATTCTCGAACCGAATGGTCTGTTGCGTGACGATGGTAAGAGGCCCGACGGCATGACTTTAGTCCCTTGGGAGCTGGGCAGGCCTATTGTGTGGGACGCTACATGTGTCGACACACTTGCGCCTTCCCATCTTCCAAGGACATCCGTGAGGGCTGGTTCGGCGGCAGATTTGGCCGAGGATCTCAAGAGGCGCAAATATGCAGGTCTCGACAGAGCCTACGCATTTGCTCCCCTTGGAGTCAAGACCCTAGGTCCGTGGGGTACCGAGGCTCTCCGGATTTTCAAAAAATTATCTGAGCGCCTGGTCGAAGCGACGCGTGACCCGAGAGCTGGTGAGTATCTGGCGCAGCGCATTAGCATTGCCATACAGCGGGGCAATGCAGCCAGCGTCTTGGGGACGCTTCCGACTGGTATTGATATGGACCAGTTGAGCTATCTGTAGATTGTTTGCAACAGTCTGCAGTTAGCTCAATTGTTTCAATTTTAAATACTAGTTTAATTTCTTTATATTATTTGATTGTTATTTTCTTTGTCAATAATATTTAAAATAAACTGATCAATGATGATGAAAAATGATCTTGTTCTGTAATAGCTCCCTTACTACCCTTGTGTAACAATCTACTATAACTGCTCAGTGCATTATGAGCTTATTTTTAATGCTTCTGTAATAGTTTTATATTGTATAACTTAGGAGGAGATGCGAAAACCAAGTTTGGTGGCCAAAAAGTGTAACTTCGTATCTCTTACAAAATAAAACTATTACAGAGGCATTAAAAAAAAGCTTATGATAGGTAGGTATCACAAACTGGCCAAGGGATTTTTGTAAATTCAATTGTTTAACGTAATAATACGATAAAATAGGTGGCGGCGCTAGTTTAGGTCTGGGAATCACTTTAACGGCTTTCTAGTTAGAGGACGGCGGAATGGCGGTCCACCTCTGGTATCAAGCACCCCCACCATTTACCATTTTGGTACCCGTTGGCGTGACAACGCTAACTCAGATACACAGCCATAAAAATTTCGACTCATTCTAGAGCGGCCCCAACGATGTAGATTATCAATAAACAATCCCATTTTTATGGAAATTTGTTACGTAAAAAGTGTACCTACATATAATAATGTACAAAATTGTGTGTGTTAAATTGTTGGTGAAACAAATGCTTATACTTACTGTGGACGCACCAAGCTCACCAGACCACTGCGAAATCTGGTGCCGCTTGATCACCAAACAGACCTTTGTGATTGATGTTTGGTATGGTGTTTGGTTGGTGGTAAAAAAAAGTACTGGTATGGCATAAGACCCTCCATTGCAAGTCCCATTGTGTAGGTATTAGGACGACCGATGTGAGGCGACTGGCGAAGGTCCACCTGCGACGCAGGAGGTAGCGGATTCAATTCCCACCTTGGGAAAAATGTTTATACGATCTTAGTACAAATATTTTTTTCTGGGTATTTTCTATGTATAATATAAAATATGTATGTATGTATGAATTGTTTTATATATATCAGTCATCTTGTACCCATAACACAAGCTCTGCTTCGCTTGGGGCTAGATGATGCCGTGTGGATTGTCTGTCGAATAGTATTTATTTATCAAAGAAGCAAAGTACCTGAAAGACCTCAGCCGGCTTAGCACCCAACACGGCGACATGTTGCGCGACTAACTGCACAGCGACAACCGCAGAGTGCCTCGGCGCGCGAGGCTTCTGCGCG
This sequence comes from Eupithecia insigniata, assembly GCA_947859395.1. NCBI lineage: Eukaryota > Metazoa > Arthropoda > Insecta > Lepidoptera > Geometridae > Eupithecia > Eupithecia insigniata. The sequence goes on along the minus strand of OX401996.1, from coordinate 7,786,515 downwards.
GCGAGCACGGCGCGCCGGATACGGCCGCCGGCGCGTGCGCCCCACGCCGCCGCTGCAGCCACGCAAGCCCCGTCCATGGCCTCTTGACCGCGGGATATCGCCTCGCGGACACTTTCCATTGCCAGCGATCTGGTACAAAACAATAATCATCATTTACTGAGCTTGGCATCCCTGAAGGTACTGGCTAAGGCTAAGGCCAGACGTTCAGTTATTTTTACAAACTATGAGTGGCAACTGTTATAGCTTCTTTTGCTCTACTTTGAGAATCTACTGTTATCTAAATAATCAAAATTACTATTAAATGTGTGAAAGAACAAAAGCTAATTGAAGTTATTTAAATTTTCGTCGAAAATTTAGTTTCAAATAGGCACGTTTTACGGTAGGCATTATGTATCCCCAATAAATCAAATTTAAATGAAATGCTAGTCCAGTTAGGTTCGATGAATGTTTTTTACCTACTTCTTCATACCAAAACTATCGAATGGATCGGCTGTACTTCGTAGATGTAATTAGACGAAATCACTACTAGGTAGGTATTTTACATTTTGATGCAGTAAGAAAGACTAATTTCATTAAAACTAAAATATAACTATGCACTTACTTGTGACCAAACTGAGTATGCATTGCTGCTCTATTCAAGGCAGCATATCGGAAGTTTTTATTTTTCTCGGATCCATTACCATTTGCGCCGATGTTGAACACGGTGCGATCGAAACAGTTGTATAACGAGTCTTGCGCTCCACAGAACTCTTTCATTCGAATGCAGTTCAGGAAACTCAGGAAATGCTGAAATGCAACATAAGAGATCATGTAAGAGTTAATTATCATAGTACTGGTCTCTGCTCGCGACTGCACTTACGTGGTACTCGAATAAGACGTGGCCTATGTTACTCAAGGAATGTAGGGAGGTACATTATCCTAACCTACCACCAATCTGTCTATGAAAGAATGTTAAAAATCAAACCAGTACCTAGTTAAGTTTTTTGTTTCTCACATAGAAACAAATATGGCCTCTTTTTAAATATACTTAGAGCAATAATCACATTGGGCAGCTGAAAGGTGAAGGTTTTAAAAATCTTCAGAACTTTTAGATACGAACAAAAATTAACTTACAACATCTGGATACTCAGGGATGTCATGTATAATTTGTGTTATAGTCTTCTGCAGCTGTTTCGAGGGCATTGCTTTTTTCTCATTGATTTGCAACAGGTTAGCCTGTTGCGCTGTAAACAGTTCGGCTTGTTTCTTTGACCATTGACACTCTTCAAAACTGCTGTGAATGATAAAAATCATAGGATGCGTTTCAACTGCCGCGGTGCGAAGACGTGCAGGAAATAAAAACTGACGGTTAACGGTTGTGATGCATAAGTGATTAGCTGTAGGTAGTACTGAATAATGTGCAATATTTATAAAACTAAGCTTTATTGGGATACTTAAAATTAGCTACCTCTCAAGTTGCATGGCGCCCTAACAGAGCTCCTAATACCTAGCCTCGTGAAATATTTAAGACCTCTCATATTGTATGTATTAGGATTGCAAATACTTGAATACTTTCATACCTAGTTTGACGAATTCATTAAGAATGTAAGCGGGTTAACTACGAACCTAGTTTGTGTTGGAAGAACATTCAAGTTTCATCCCTTAACAAGGGACTTCATCAGGGTGAGTGCGGTTCGCGTCGCACTCGTTCAGCAGCGTCGCGACTAGAGATTGCAATCCGGTTTATTCGAAATCCGAATTAACCGGATAATTTGTCAAAATAAATTAACCGGTTATAAGCATCGAAATCCGGTTAATTCGAATAATTAATTGATAATATTTTTAAGAAAAAATTAATTAGCTTGTGATCGTAAATACAATACCTACAATACAGTATGATGATTTCAACTTTAATCTTAGACATAGTAAATTACAAAGTTCATATAAGTACACATAAAATTAAAATACAAAATAAGTATATGACACTGGTCAAGAGTGCACAATATGCACTCTTGTCCAGTGACAAGAATAGGCAGTCGGTGTTCAGCCTCTTTGCGATAAGCTGCAGGTAGTTGTTGTCGCACAGCTAGCGCATCAGGGACGACATTCTGTTGCGGATGATCGCGTAAAATTCGTCTACGCGTACATCCGCAAATATCCACGATACGCTACAGAAGCGCGGCAGCCCCATCACCAACCTGAACTCATTGTTATACTGGACACGCAGGGTATTCCTGCATCGCTGTGTAACTGAGCCTCCGCATACGGCTCACAAATGCTCAACAGCCTCCTGCGAGCACTGATCGATGGGCTCAGCAGTACTCTGTCATCGGCGTTGCTTATGTTATTTACTACCACACCATCAATAGAACAGCCAATCTCGGTACTGCTAAGCCCCTTGATCAGACGGTCCATGTACAGGTTGAAAAGCCGGGGTGAAGTCAGCCCACCTGCCGCACCCCACAAACTAACCTGGACATGTCCGAGAGTGACCCTGACATTCTCACACAGTGACGTAGGTTGCCGTCCCCGTGCTTAAAGAGCAGCACCAACTCATATAGCAACCCTTTATCGCCAGTCAGCTTCTACCACAACTTGTCATACGTCACAAGATCAAACGCTTTAGATAAATCTAAGAAGCAGGCATAGACAGGTGTGCTTCTGCTCGTGTAGTAATGGACGGTGTGCTCATTATTGCTGATTCAGTGGACAACCAGATCTAAAACTTAACTGAGCGTCGTGCTGACTGAGGAACATGTTGACTGAGGTTTTCATTAAGCACCCCGTCCAGCACCTTCGCTATCACCGTTGCTAACGACAAATACGCTTTAATCATATTTTTAAGGTACCTAAAACCTTGAGCTTGTTTGTTTGTGTAACTCTAAAATAATTTTCTGGTCTTACTATGTTTCTTTTTAGGTCATCACTGTTCCGTTGATTTTTTCCTGTTCTCTTTTTGTTATATTAAGACCACACGCTATGTTGAGTTTTTGTTAAGGTTTCACTGGAATCCTAATATACATAACTGGCAGATGGATAGTTAGTTGTGTACGTACTTGTAAAGTGTTAGCATTCTTGTATGTATTTCTGGTTCTGTTACTGGTTCTGACGATACATTCTGTAGTCTTTTTTCTGTTTCATACTAAATCTCTTCTTTCTTCTCTGACATTCCAAAGAATCTTTATATCCTTCACATTAATGCTCAGAGTATCCCTCAATACTTACCTGACTTACTTGCTTCTTTTGATCATAAAAACATTCATGCCTAGCTTGTTACCGAATCGTGGCTAAAGCCCTGTCTTTCTTCTTCATATGCTCTTCCAGGTTTCAAAACATCGTGTTGGATCAGGTATTGGGGGGTTGCCTAACATCTCCAAACACATAATCCATATAACACATAAAATAAGTGAAACAACTTCACACTTATATTATAGACTAGCTCTAGCTCTCCAAATAAGTAGCCTTCACGACAATCTTGTATCATCAGCATAGCGGAGTATAACTAAACACCTGTGCAAAATGACCATTCGATCTGTTGTTAAGTTTTGACGTGAAGAAGTAATATCCAAACTTTTACTTTTATAATATGAGTGTGATGAGAAAGTTTGTAAATGGATAGATAAATGGATGTTCGTTACCTTAGTACGCAAAAAAACACTGATTGCAGTAAGACGAAATTTGGTATAAATATAGTTCTAGATCTGTAATTACATAAAGCCTGCTTTTAATCCCGTTATATTGCTTGCTAAAGCGCAGGCAGAAGTAAGTAAATCATTTCTACGTCACATAAATACTTAGTTTACTAAAAAGCTAGTTAAAAATTACAATAAAAGAATGATATTTTTTAAAATTCTGCAATTATTCTAATTATCCGGATTCACCGGATTCAAAAATGATTAAAGCTTAATTACCGGTTAAGAAAATTATCCGGATTTTGCAATCCCTAGTCGCGACGCACACTGCGATCGAAAGCCTACTGCGCGCAAGTCGCAACAACGTTGGTGTCCAGTCCATCCAACATAAACTAGGCTCGTAGTTAACCCACAGCTAAGGTTAACCCGCTATAACACAGTCAGAACCGTTAGCTCGATTTGATGACTCGATCGATAGTAGTAGAGTTTTCTCATGTTTTCAGTTTTGTTACAGAGTACCTACCTACCAAAACCCGTACAAATATGAAACGTCGCGTCGTCGAGTCGACGACACTATCGACGACGCACTAACTAAGGGCTCAGTAGGCCAAGCACAGCGATTGTTATCTAGAGTAGAATAGAGAAAAATTACGTCGCATCGCCTTCGAATGCGTATATCTAATATTGATGTCATTTTTGTCTATTCTACTCTAAACACCAATCGCAGTACTTGTCCTGCGAGAACTAGCTAGAGACAAGATGTTTATTTCAGTTATTGATTGATTCCTGGCCACTTACTCCGCGTTAGGCACGCGGTAACCCACTCTTATCTAGAAACACCCTATTGTGTAGTGTTGTATCGCGACGCGGCAGAAGCATCATATTACATTGTTGGTTTCATACATTTTGTATTATAAACACAATATTACAGTAACACAATAAAGTAGTACAACACACACATGTACAAAATGAACCACAAAAGTTATTGTTCTAAGAATAAGGTACATTGTAGAGTAGAGTGCTTGAATTAACCACTTTCACTTTGAGTGTATTTGGCGGAGTTCCTTTTGCATTTTATGGCAATATTTTAGTGCCAATCTAAGATATATCTGGCTACAAAATAAAGTCTATTTGTTCTATTTTATTTGGTGGCTCTAGGATCATTCGTTTAGCCATATATTATCCACACATTTATATATATAAAGATAAAAAGGAAAAAGTTGTTCAACTGGCCTTATAGTGGGGACAATTGAAACCCCGAGTAAGGTTTTGAAACACGCTTTTATATTTAAAACTATTATAAATATCCAGTTACAATCACATCCATTAGAACATTATTGAGCAATGAAATCTTGACAAGATGGATAGCTTAACGTACATATTTTTTGATTTATGAACGTAATAATTTGTGACACAAATAACTTATATATAACTATTTTCTTTACTATGGCATTTTTATTAATTCCTACCTAAACTGATCATTAGCATTTGGCACAGATAAAATAGTTTTTCATTATTTGTTTTAAAACAAACCATACATCGAGCTAATAAACACAGATATTTTTTCCCATACAGAAGGAAATGTTTCAATTATGACGCTGTTTCAATCATGACATCATCATATCAGCCGGAAAACGTCGTTCACAGATAAACACAGGACTCGTACGTTTCTAAAGCGATTGATGTCATGCACTCAACGCTTAAATACCTACGTAATACTACAGATATAGCACAAATTTCTTAAGCTATGCGGGTTTCTAAGAAGGTAGTAAAAACGTAAGATAAAAATAATGAGAATGTAAATTTTAAAACAAATTTTTCATTAAATTGAACGAAGAACCAATTTAAAAGAACATAAAGTTGATACATCCTATGGAATGATGGCCTCGATATATTAAGTGTTACTACGTACTTTTGATAGGTACTTACTTGTCTCTATCTATAATATTCATTCTCATTGAAAGCTCTAAAGGTTTAGCTTCATCAGCAGTTGGAGCAGCAGATGTTGATGCTGCTTGTGACTCCATGTTATTCAATTTCTGCAATGCCCAAAGAAACACGTTTTTGTGTTGCACATTATACATAAGTATGAGTAATTGAAAATAGAAAATATTTTGGTGACTTGTTTGTGTTCACAATAAAAACAGAACAATAAATAACAACAATAAGTATATTCTGCAGTGCGTCGGGGATGTTTTCGCAGAACCTCACTGATGGTTTTCACGCCATCATGCGCCCCTGATGAGCAGAGTAAGGGGCAGCCGAAACAGCATCCTCAAGACCGTGGCGGAATGCGTCATATCTCCGATCTGGAGGTGCCTTGTGCAGAGGATGATCAATGAGGCAAACTACTTCCCTGGTTGATTATCCTCAGCACAACGCACCCTCACCTACTCTTTAATTTTAATGTTGGTTTTGAATTTTAATATAATAGATTTTTTTTAGTTTGTAATTTGGTAATAAGTTAATTTAATTTATGGATCGTATGTAATCTGAAATAAAATATTTTTATTTTGCTTATTTATTATATCAGTTAACTAGTACAGGTCGCGTCACGGTTTAATAGCGCTGAGTTTGAATGCGCAGAAGTCGAGTTTTAGATCAGAATCAGAATCAATAACTTTATTTCTTTAGGCTTACAAAATAAGCACTTAGACAAGTCAAATTGTATACTATAAACATAGTTATTATTATCAAATAAGAAATAAGGTGTTATTGATATTCTCTTCACTTCAATTTTTTGTCCACTAGTGGAAGAAGTGAAAAAGATCCGTTTGGCGGGGGGCGCTATGCCCTGGCGTTCTATTAGCCGCTCAGTTGGCTCAGTCGATCTGCTCGCGTTTTGATTAGAGCACACGTTTCTAACCGCCCGGAGTATAGTCGCGCATATAATTTTCTTACGTTCAATAATTGGCGTTTCTGATGTAAAAGATGCCGAAAAAAAATTGTTAACTAGGCAAGCTAGAAAGATGGTGTAAGACGTGAACGATTATATAAAAAAGAGCGATTGAAATTATTGATAATTTAAAACATATAAAAATAATACAATACAATACGACCGTAGTAAAATAAAATCTACTTCGTATTATGTCATGTTTATTTATAACTTCCTTCATAGCCATCATCATCAGCCCGTATACGTCCACTGCTGAACATAGGCCCCAAACGCGACGCCACAAATAGTGGTCCTGAGCCGCCTCCATCCAACGACTCCCTGCGACCGCTACGATGTCGTCGGTCCATTTTCACCTTCATATCTATACAAATTTATTTGCCGTAGGAGCTCAAGCCACACATTCAAAACAAAAACCTAAGTAAATTATTAATACAAAGATTTGACATACACGTCTCATAGAATATCATCCGCCCGCCGCCGCAGCCGCGCCGCGCCGCGCCGCCATCTACATTAAAACAACACTTTATAATTCTGAGAATGAGTGTACACCTGTTGAGAACGCCTCTCCACTTTCGCCGAGCGCAGCGCTATTAAACCGTGACGAGAGCTGTACTGGGCTTGCCAGATTGTTTTTGATCCTGTATGCTCATTTTGGCAAATACGGGATTTTAAAATTTTCCCTGGGACATATGAAAAACAAAGTATTTTATGTTGCTTTTAACATAACATAACATAACATAACATTACACTTTATTGCACACCAAAAAAATATAGATATGTACAGAAAAATATAAATAACATAGTTGCACAATGGGCGGCCTTATCGCTAAGAGCGATCTCTTCCAGACAACCTTGGGATGGACACGAAGCAGTTGTATACGTATAGACGGTGGCGAACTTCTTAAATATACAATACATACATACAATACATAAAATAAAATACATATACTAATATAATATAATAAATACCAACTTTATATAAAAATATGTGCATTAAAAACTAACAATTTATAACTGAAGAAAGATAGTGTTCATAGACCATATTCTTAAATACAGGGAGCGACTTTGCGTGTCTAATAGAAACAGGTAGAGCATTCCACAGCTTTACGGCGCGCACGGAGAAGGAAGAGCTATGGGCATGGCAGGAGCGGGTTGTCAGATGAAGGGTGTCGGTAGAACGAAGAGAACGGGAATGGGTTTGGTGAGTGTACTCAAATCGTTCCTTAAGATAACGCGGAGTATTAGGAATGAAAAGGATGGAGTATAAGAGAGAGAGAAAGTGTGCGTCCCGGCGAAGGCGGATTGGCAACCATTTAAGCTTATTGCGGTACTCGGTAATGTGATCATACTTGCGCAGACCGAAGATGAAGCGTATGCAGAAATTTTGAAGTCGCTCAAGCTTGTCAAGTTGCATTCGGGTTAGATCGGGATAGCTGGCGTCAGCGTAGTCGAGGATAGGGAGCAGGAGTGACTGGGCGAGCGTAATTTTGGTAGAAGTCGGCAGGAAGTTGCGTAGCCTCTTAAGGGAGGCAGCCGATGCAAAGATCTTACGGCTTACCTCTGCCAATTGTGTTTCCCACGAGAATTGCCTGTCCATAAAAATGCCCAGGTTTTTAACGTTCTTACTAATATGGATTGCAGTGTTGCCAAATAGAACTTGCGGAAGGTTAGGCCAGTCTATCCTTGCTATCATTCTCGAGCTTCCAATAACAATGACCTGGGTTTTTGAGGGGTTAACCTTCAACCCGTGGGAAGTACTCCATTCGAGAATGGTTTTCAGGTCGGAGTTGGTCTTATCGATAGCTTCACTTAACTGTTCTACAGGAGCCTGAGTATAAATTTGCAAGTCATCTGCGTAAAGGTGGTAGGAAGAAGATAGTTGTTTGGAGATAGAGTTAATAAAGATAGAAAAAAGAAGAGGAGATAAAACGCCGCCCTGAGGTACACCGGCACTCAGTTGACACCATGAGGAGGATTTTTCGTCAATAGTAACGCGTTGCCGGCGACCGAAAAGGTAACTACGAAACCAGTGAACTACTGATGGAGATAAGTTAAGGGAGCGCAGGATACCTAACAAAACATCGAAATCGACGTTATTGAAGGCACTACTAAAGTCTAGGAGGGATAGGATAGTGACAAGGCGACTCTCAATACCATCTCGTAAGTCATCGCTAATCTTGACGAGAGCAGTGGTAGTACTGTGGCCTGGACGGAAACCGGACTGGAAAGGGTTAAGAAGGTTGTTGGTATTAAGGAAAAGGTTAAGTTGGTGGTGAACAAGACGTTCCAGGACCTTGGAAAGGAATGGAAGAATGGATATTGGCCGGAAATCGGAAAAGGAAGAGGGTTTCGATTTTTTAGGAAGTGGTGTTACTTGCGCCTCTTTCCACGCGCTAGGAAACACTCCACTGTTTACGGAAAAGTTAAGCAAATATGAGATCACAGGGACAATATCATCGAGGACAGGAATAATCATTTTCTTACTGATAGAATCAGTACCTACAGCATTGGAAGAGATGGAGGAAATGCACTTCTTAACCTCACCGTCAGTAAATTCACGAAATATGAAAGAAGGAAAATCAGGAGTTTTAATAAGAGAAAGTGCGTTAAGAGTTTGGGCTTTAATAGTTCCCTCAAACTTAAAAGAAGCAGAGAAATGTTGATTAAGGGAATCTATATCCAAGTCATTGGAAGAATCATTATGTCGGGATTTACCAACTCCTAATGATTTAAGAAACTTCCACACCTTAGCAGGTTCGTTATTCTCTACAGATTTATGGATGTGTCGGCGTTGTGCATCCCTACACACCTTATTGCAGTGATTACGTGTCATTATATAAAAATCCTTGTTTTCATCAGTAGACGAGCGCTTATACCTAGCCTTGGCTGTGACCTTTTTGTGAAGTTCGGCTCTGATTTCATTAGTTAGCCACGGTGCAGGATGATGTTTCATTTTAACAGCCCTCACCGGGGCATGCACATCGTACAAACCCGTTAAAATACCATTAAATTGTGCAATTTTACTGTCCATATCAGCTGCATCTATGACCTTAGTCCAGTCTACCTCTCGCGCATCTTTGCGCAAGGATTCGACTATCATCCCACCAAAATTACGCTGCAGGAGGATTTTAGGCTTGGCTTTAGGAGGACGAATTTTGTAGGAGAGGTAGATCAGGTCATGATAGGAAAAAGCGTCAGCAGAGCACTGACCATGCTTAGCAACATGGGATAGGGAGGAGACGAATATGAGATCCAAAAGCGAAGGATTGCAGTTGGGAAGGTTATGAGTGGGATTTAAAGGAAGAATGGATAGGTTGTTGGCCAGAGCTAGACGTTCTAGCGTAGATGAACGAAAATTTTGCTTCAACAAACATGTATTAAAATCACCCATGATAATAGTGTGATCATGCATGGGAGTGAGGTCTTCAAGGAGCTTCTCAAAGGAAGGGAAAAAGTTGATGCGGAGAGATGGAGAGTAATAGACGCCGAGAAGAATTTTACGATGAGAAAGAAGAATCTGAATGAAAAGATGTTCACCAGCACTGGACGGAGGTGGTTGTGCAGACATATCAATAATAGTGTAGGGAATATGTGAACGAATGTATATGGCCACACCCCCACCTACTGAGCCAGTACGGTCGTTGCGGATAAGATCGAAGCCAGGAAGGGAATAAAGGGTTGAAGGTAAGCAAGCTTTTAGCCAAGATTCGGAAACAAGGATCGCGTGGATATTAGCAAGGTTAAATGACGCCAGCATATCAGTAAAATGGGCCGGGATGCTTTGCGCATTAATATGCACCACATTAAAGTTTTTAGGGACATCTGAAAAAGTGGAATCCAAGACATCAGAAAGAGTTGGAATGCTCATAAAACTGTCGTCATCACTTAGGCCAGATTCGACAGAAGACGAACAAGACAAAAAGTCGTCATTATCACTATTAATCATACTTTAAGAATATGGGTATATATATGTACCAACTATCTAATAGATATAAAATAAATAATATACTATAACTACTTATCAACTTATATTACGCGTTTGTACGCTACCTGTTTTGTGTCCACCTGCCAGTTAATAAATGAAAGAAATTTACAAACTACGTAGTATCAACCAAGATCCTGGTATTCATAATAATATTAATTAATTAGTAATGAGATAACAAAACTAAAGATATTGCGAAATATATCCGACCGCATCACACTCGTTGCATATGGCAACACAAATATTTTAAATGTAAACTCATTGTAAACAATGCGGAGAAAGAATCAAACATTCTGTATTCGGACTTCAGTCCATGGACGAACGAAATCACCCTTAGTTTTGTGTCAAAATGTCATCGTTAGTGTCAACTGTCATGCCGGTCATACACAATTCAATAATAATAACCAAAGCTAAAAGAAGAAGAAGAATAATAACAAATAAAAACAGATTTTTAGATTTAGGGTAATAATAAATACAGTTTGGCAAGTAAAAATAGCAGAGAATGTTTATCTACCTACCTACATTGTGTTGCACAGGAAAATTACTGATTAAAACCGGTCGGATCACTGCAAGAATCACACTAATAAGTACTTAAGACGCGGGGAAATTACTTTTTGGAAGTAGCTGCTCGACGGCTTCTCGAAGGGCCTGCAGTTCCTTTAGCTGGCCCCGGTGCAGGCACTGACCTTATAAGCACGGGGATCGCCGACAGTTCCGCTATGCTGGATACCCGATGACGCGATCCATCGGCGCCGACCACGAACACGAAGCCCTGTCTCGTCCAGCATTTGGTTATACCAAAGCGTTTACGCGCCTCCATAAAAGTATCGTGACGAGCCTTAGTAAGAAACTCTGATAGAGTTATCCCAGAGTCCTTCAGCGCGGTTTTGGACGCCCACAACTTGTCGCGTAGAGACACTTCTCGTAACTTGCAGAGTATGGGACGAGGTCTGTCGGTTGTGGAGCGCCCCATACGGTGGCAGCGGCTTATTTCGGACTTTTCAACATTTGAAACTTTAAGATTGTCGATGAAAGTTCTTACCGCTACATCCTCGACGACCTCTTGGCTGACTTCAGGCACTCCATGAATCAGGAGTATTTTCCGTCTACCACGCATCTCGAGCCTATCAATCTCACCAGCAAGCATCATCACTTGATTCTGGAGTGCATTCAGAGACTTTGCGATGAACGACTTGAAGAGAGAAAATTCATTTGCAAGATCTGCCACATCACTAACAGGCGACTTGGACTTTTGCAGCTTCTCTTCAAACTCAGCCATGGTATCCGCGAATATGGTGCTCAGCTGTGACATTGAGCTCTGGATAGCTTGTGGGTCCATGTTGACAATTTTAGGTTAGTGCTGTGAGGTGATTTGTTTTTTATGTGAAACTTGAAGAATTGTTTGTTTGATTTGTGGGAAAACACTGGATGGCAGGTTGGGTACACAAGTAGTTAATCTAGTACATAAATGTGCTAGATATTCAGCCTGTAGCTATTTTTAATAAAATTTTGAAATATTTGGTCTAAACAATTAGTGTTTACGTTTTCACGCCTACCGCCCAAAAAGCTTAGCTTTTATTGCTAGTTAGGTATATTTTAAATGACTAAAATAACTCTATGTACATAGAAAACTGCGAGTTGTTTTGGGGTAAGTAAAAGGAACATTAGCATACATATAGTTGCATCTGCTTTTGGTTGTTAAATTAAATGATTTATATATAAGTTATATCTATATTATTTTGCCATTTTTTAAGGTTTAAATTAATGGTATGGGTGTGCTTTATGTGACATATAAATTATTTACTTACTTACTACCTATTTATATAAAATACCTACATAGGTAAGTATTTAACTTACAAACCTTTATATAAGTATGAACTGTGTACAAACATACAACTTAGTAGTGTTAACAGTAGTAGTACCTAATAAACAACTTACAAAATAATGTCTTAAATGGTATTCTTACCTCTTTACTAAGAGACCGGATCATTAGACCAGGCCTTCCCCGTTGGTAGTATAGACAGAAAGACTTGTACAGCGATACCACTTGGACAAAAGTCAACCTGTCCAAGTGTACTAGGATTCTTCTCAAGTACAAACCTTAAAAAAAGACCTTGTGATTAACTTACTAACATAATAGACAAAAAATGTTTAACAAGATAGACATCATCACCGTCAGCCTAGGTATATTAACAATCAGCCTATATTACAAAGACCTCCCCAAGTCTCAGAGTTTCTCAATTTTTGAGTGCATAAACATCAAGCACCATGAGGACAAGTGACGTACACTTGACTTTGTGGTGCAATTGATTAGCGCATCCCAAACTGAAGGAGGGTTGCTAGTTCAAGTCCCGTCTAAGTTTTTTTTGATGACTAAGATTTATTCAAAATTTGTTTGATTCTGACGCAATATAAGAACATAAATAAAAATATCATCAATATCTTACCTAAAACACTGTATTTAGCGATAACACATGGGTTTGTTTCACTTTGTTCAATCATCAATTTATCAACAGTAGAAGTAACACAATCCATGAGAGCGCTAATTCCATTCACATAAATGTTTTGAAGGCGCACACAAAAGTTCTGTAGATGGACACTCAATAAATTATAGCGGCCATCAGTGAGAAGTGTTTCTAGTTCTTTAAATTCCATATCTGGGCACTACAATCAGTGAATTAGATCTTAGACAAATAAAATAATAAGACATTGTTTACCATAGTGCCTTACTAGGTATGCTTTACCTGTATAAGTTTCAAAGCAAGCATACAAAAGTCTTTTCGATACTTAGGGGAGACACTGCAATCTACCATTGCTTTAGCTGGAAAGAGAAAAAAAATTGCATGGTTGATTGAAAAAAGATTGTTGGTTAGTAATAAACATTGTGGGATTCGTTAAAACAAGATAATGCAAATACCTTCCACTTTCAAAAGACCGTATTCTCTAATAAAAGCAACAACGGCTATTTTGTGCGGAGTAACATTTTCAACATTGCCTTTGGTGTTGACCAATTTAATAAAATCTAGATTATCATTCCCCATATCCATCCTGATGGCTTTTTATTATATTTACAAACGTGAAACGAGCTACATAAAACTTAATTCAAATTTTGTTTGAGATCAACACCAGACGGACTTAACTTGTTTTTTTTTTTAATGCTTTCATCAAAGAGAATACAATACTGACGCTTTCATTGGTTTTTTGCACAGATTGTATCACAGAACAATAATCCTATGCTCTAATACTTCATCCGAGCTCTAATACCTAAACTAGGACCAAGAATTTTATGGACTCAGCCTTTCAGTTTTACGCATGTCCGTTTTTATTAGTGTGCAGTTGCAGATTTGTAATAGTGTGCATGACTAGGGAAGTGACTTTCTACCGAGCCGAACTGGCTTCGGCCCTAACTGGTCCGAATCAGGAAAATACTTGAATGCCGATTTCGTTCCTGATTCGTCCCATATTTAACAGGCACGTGTTAGTGACACATAACTTGATGCTGATTTTGGCCATGTGCGTGTCGGAATCGCGAACCGAGTATGCCACACTAATTCAATGTCCATGGTTCGAATCCGATCGAAAACGAGTTTCGAAAAACTATACACATTTTCCATATGTAACTATAAACCTCATGTAACAATGTTCTGAATAAATTTTTATTATTATTTATAGAAAAGCTACGCACTTTTTTAGGGTTCAGTAAACAAAAGGTACCAACGGGACCCTAGTACTAGCACTCCGCTGTCTGTCTGTCCATCTATCGGGCTTTATTGTATCTCATGATTCGTAAAAAGGTAGACACTTGCATTTTTCATATGTAGTTCATTTGCCGCTATAATAACATACTATCAAAATAAATATTAAAATTAATGGGGGCTCCACAAAAAACATGTTTTTTGGCCATTTTCTGTACCACTCACGCGATGCAAAAATCTTAAAAAGGGTTAGTGTTCGCTCCGCTTTCGGTTGCCTTAGTTTCTTGGTGATTTTGGGCAAGTGCCGCTCTATTCCTGCGTGTATAGTCTAGAGCGCTAATTGACACTTTGAACTTATAGTCACGGGTGTGAAACATCCTTCATTCAGCGAGTCTAATGGATAAGCTATAATAGGACTTATTTTGCGTAAATTTGTAATTGTTTATATGTTGTTTTTGCCCAAAATTTTACATCGGTGTCGATGTTATTTTGTAAGACTAAGAATATAATTTAGCAAAATTTATAAAAATAGGGGCAATAAATCAGATAACACATTACAATATTATTATATAGCTAAATGCGTGCGGCGTGTTGCCCGCATGGTTGATTTAACGTTGTTGTTTGTGTAAATAATGTTTATATTAGTGGAATTGGCATTTTGATTGATGTATACATAGATATTTATTTACTGTTAATTTTAAGGATATTGTATCGTTTATGCCTTAATAAAAGAAAAATATAAACAAAGTAAATACCTACGAAAAAAATATATTTTAACTAAAATCAAATTACCTAACTTTTAGAGCGAAAACTTCCGGAAAAAACCGTGTGAAAATAATTCCAGGTTATTAAAGTTATTATCTTGTGTATTTCTTTTTTTCTCGTACTTTGAGTTATATAAACTAGTTAAATAAATCCTACGGAAACAATAATGATAAATCAATACTACATGCTTGAGAAGAGTGTGAAAGACAGTACTTTTCTGTACGAATCTTGAAATGGGACGAATCAGGAATGAAATCAGCAATCAATTTTATTTTCCTGATTCGGACCAGTTTTGGTCGAAACTAGTGGGACGAATGCGGAATAACCCGAAAACTAAATTTGATGGTAAGCGCATCACTAGCACAGACGCTAAATTTATCTCTGCTAATTATTCATGGTTTTGGACATTATTTGTATCCTAGACTCATAGGAACACATGAACTAGATTGTTAAAATGTTGTTACTACAGATTTCTAGTAATAAACATAATTACTTTAACTTTTATACGGAGGGAAAAACTTACGCATGTAATGACAAATCCGGGAATTTTACTCCACCTTTTGTCCTTCTTGAAGGACTGTACACAGCGGAAACCGACATATTTTCACTTTTTCAACAAAGTTTTAGGTAAAACGCAGTATATTCTTAGAATTTCAATAAAGTTCATCATTCTTACCACACCTTTGAACTAACTAGTCAGTTCTAAGGTGACACGATTGACACTGAGAGTGCAGTATAGCTATACGTACACCAGCTATCTCTTTTACTCATAGCTTGACTCCGAGGGATAAATAAAGATACATGACAAGTATGGTGATACATAGTTAAAAGACCGGAAATGACATATGCTACCCTTACCTACTTATTTCTCTATGACCTAGTACCTCATCAGAGCCTCTTACCTACTCTATGATAGACACGCTTGTCATAATTAAAAAGCAACCTTCCTTGTCTATGGATTTATGAATGAATAAATGTCAAACAAAATACAACAATGGTGGAAGTAGCTATTTTTGATGTTACATTTTTGTAAAATGATAATAAAAGTGATATGTAATGAAGTAAATGTTAATAGCCTAAATGAAACTCCAATCCGGTCGCATCGATGATCTTTTGCAAGAAACTTGAGCCATCTCTAAAATGGAAATAACGTGGTTCACATTCGTTAATGTGTTTTGTTGTTTTGTAATTATTACTGAGACGTCTCGTGTTACTGTTTATCAAGGAGACACTCTACCTCACCATGGCCGTTGTGAACCCATTACTATAAAATTTTGCCAAGGTATAAGGTACAATCAAACAATATTTCCAAACATTCTGAATCACGCTAAACAAGAAGATGCTGGCCCAGAGGTTGGGCAATTTACACCCTTGATCAAAGTAAACTGCTCTCCAGATCTAAAGTTCTTCTTATGTTCAGTTTATGCTCCAGTTTGCACTATTCTGGATGCAGCAATACCACCCTGTCGGCATTTGTGCGAGTCTGCTAAACAGAACTGTGATGAGTTGATGATCCAATTTGGATTTCACTGGCCTGAACAATTAGAATGCTCTAAATTTCCAGTAGTGACAGGAGAAAATGTAATCTGTGTTGGAGATAATAATGCGACTCATGAATCTCGAAAACATTTCGAATCTAAACTTCCAAAAGTAGATTTTAAAAACATTGAAAGAGATCCTACGAAACTCCATGGAGCTAAGGATTATGGGTTTGTCTGTCCTGTACAATTTAAAGTTCCCAAAAGCCTAGATCTTGAATACACATTGAAAGTGGGTGAAAAAATAGAATATGATTGTGGAGCACCATGCGATGGAATGTTTTTCAGTCAAGATGAAAAGGTTTTTTCAAGACAATGGATTGGAATTTGGGCAACTATTTGCACTGTGAGCTGTTTATTTACTGTTTTGACCTTCCTCATAGACACTGACAGATTCAGGTATCCTGAGAGACCAATCATATTTTTGTCAGTGTGCTACCTGATGGTAGCTGCAGCATATGTGATGGGATGGAGTGCAGGAGATAGCATCAGTTGCCAAGGGCCATTCCCCTCCACTGTGAGTGGAGCAAGATTGCCCAACATATCTGTTATAACTCAAGGCACAAAGCATGAACCATGCACAATACTTTTCATGGTGGTGTATTTCTTCAGTATGGCTTCCAGTATTTGGTGGGTTGTCTTGACCCTCACCTGGTTTTTAGCTGCTGGCTTAAAATGGGGGCATGAAGCCATTGAAGCAAATTCCCAATACTTTCATTTGGCTGCATGGGCTGTACCTGCTATAAAGACAATTTCTATATTAGCAATGGGAAAAGTTGATGGTGAGTTTTGTCCATATAAGCAGTTCACCTAATAGAACTTATCCACATGCAACAGATTATTTAAATGCACTTTTTATTTCAGGTGATATCCTCTCTGGTGTGTGCTATGTGGGGCTGTGGGATGCTGAAGCACTCAGAGGCTTTGTACTGGCCCCCCTGTGTGTCTACTTGGTATTAGGAACCATTTTTCTGTTTGCTGGATTTGTGTCCTTATTCCGTATAAGAACTGTGATGAAGCATGATGGTACAAAAACTGATAAACTAGAAAAACTTATGATTCGTATTGGAGTTTTCGGAGTCCTGTACACCGTACCAGCACTTATAGTTATAGGGTGTTTATTCTATGAACAGGCCAATTATGACACCTGGATGGTGACATGGCACAGAGATATGTGCTCTACAAGACAATATTCTATACCTTGCCCATTCAACTTCAAAGAAACTGGCAGACCCAAATTTGAAATATTTATGATAAAGTATCTGATGACTATGATTGTTGGTATCACTTCTAGTTTCTGGATTTGGTCTGGAAAAACTTTAGTTTCATGGAGACAGTTCTTTGATAGAATAAGGGGGAGGAGAGTTGAAGCATATGTATGATAGAGGGCAGCTAGTAGTTTTAAGAACAATCATTTATGAATTTAAAAAAATTAAGTGCAGCTATGAATTTGAGGCTATTGTTAATTTTATAGCCTCAAAAATAGACAGTAAGTTAGTATGTATGCAACTAGTTAAGTTTTGTAATTGAATCAATGCTCGTCTTCTGTATCTCTTATCAATGATGAAATTCAAAATAAGGCTGATAATGTAAATATTTTATTTGACATTTTTATTCTTTCATTTTATATTTTTACTTTTAAAATTTACTCTAATGTAAGATGAATGTGCATTTAAATAAAATCTGTATTTTTTACAAACTTACAATATATTTCTATTGCCTTACACCCCATAGTACTATGTATTTTATTTTATCTCAAGAATTAATAAAAACAACTCTTCTTATAATAACTTATTTTTAATTTCAGAATAATCTTAAATTACATAATTTATAATAAAAAAAAATACATCCAGACATAAATCCATCACTCTTTTCACTCTTATTGACTACAACAATAAATAAAGTAGTTCAGGCTCTAGTGTATTTTCCCCAAATATGCAACATAAAGACTGAAGCGATGAACAATAGAGACATCACCAGCACAGGCACAGGTCCACTGAAACAACAAATAAGGTAAATGAGTATACTTGCTAAATAAAAATGAAAACAGAAATAACTTATAAATTTAGACTTTACTAATTGCAGGATAGGATTTTGAGTGTATAGTATATATATATAATAAATAATATGACTACATATACATTTTATTATCCTAATATTTTAAATAGGTAAAATAAATTCATATTTTAGGCTGGCTACCGAAAACAGTAGCTATGTAAATAAATAGTTCATAGGTACTTTATTGAACAGAAACCAGATTATCACATGAAAATTTACCAATGTAATGTCAATCTCAAAATGTATACTTACACTTTCACTCCAGGAGAATCATCAGTGTAGAATCGCCACATGCCACCAGAACCAGCTCCTGTGGTGCGATTCCTGGCGGCAGTAGTTGTGGTGGTGGATTTTCTCTGGCGAACAGTTCCGCCGCTGGCAGAGCGAGGAGCAGAAGTTGCCTTGCTAGGCGACCGGCTGCCTGACCCAACAGAGGTGGAACTTGGAGAAGCAGGCTGTAAAAGAATATTTATGTCTATGAAAATAATGTTTCAGAATTCATACCATAGTACTAAAATAGCAATGAAATATTCACTAACCATGTTGAGTTGTTTTGAGCTGTGTGGCTGTTTGAGCACCAACCAATTTTAATCGGAGAAACAGAAACACTTTTCCAACTGGATAGATTCTCTCAACAAGCAAGCTATGAAAATTGACAGGTTGGCCTACAACGCGTACAACCTTGTTGACACGTAGCAAGGCGGTGTTGCCATGACATGGCATGCAAATGGTATGGCTACACCATGTTATAAGAATTTTTGCGAGCGGCAGATTGTCCTCCCGCGCGTCGTCGGGTGAATAACGTGTCGTGTATAATGGAAGCGTCCATCTTCCCGACGCGTGGCTACGGTACAGTAGCGCCCACATTCAGACTGAGATTATGGAAGGGATTTGAGGCAAGAGACTCCACTACGAACATTTGTCGTCTACCTAGAGGATCCCTTTAGCCAAACCGATGACAAAAAACCCGTAACACAAAACTTTTACATTGAAGAGAATAATAACATTTACATGTTTTCTGAAGACATTTTATTAATATATATATATAAAAAATAAAAATCTCGTGTCACAGTGTTTGTAACCAAACTGCTCCGAAATAGCTTGACCGATTTTTATGAATGTTTTTGTGTATATTTGGTAGGTCTGAGAATAGGTCGTCAACTATTTTTTATACCACTAAGTGATATGGCTGGGCTGGCCAATCTCAATTTTTTTTTGTTGAACAAAAATTGTAATTTTTTTATTTGGTTTATTTTTTTTTATTTATCACCAAATTAGGTTTAAACATTTAGATCGTTAGATAGGCCCTTACCGTAGTGAGACCGCGCCATTTTGGTGCCACGCGAAAATGAGATAGCTCGCTCATATGCAATCAGTGTAGGTACATCTAAACACAGTGTTAGCTGGACTTATTGTAACTTTGCCATTTTTTGTAAAGGTTAAACTGTACTGCCTAAAACAGCATTTTTCATCTTTGTAATAGCCCGGCTGGCTACACGCTCAAATATTAGTGCATGCAGATTGCACAAACACAGTTTGCGCAAGCAAGATAAGCCGGCCACACGCTCCATCTTGCTTGCACAGGCCGGTATGCGCAATTAAGATGGAACGTCTAGCTGGCTTATCTTGCTTGCGCAATCTGTGTTTGTGCAATCTGCATGCACAAATATTTGAGCGTTTAGCCGGGCTAGTGCGTTGGCTTTTTTTTTAGCTAATTCCTAAAATTTAAGCATATTTTTGGCATTGTTCGAACATAGATTTAGCATAAAATGTTTTTTAGAATTAGCAGCACTGGTCACCCTGCCGGCCTGCAGATGTCACGTTTGTCACGTTGAGGATTTGAGTGAGACCATGAATTGCATCCTCGGATGAAGTATTAGAGGATACCGCCAGACACAGTTCTACGCATGTCCGTTTTTTGTTAGTGTCTATTGCAGATTTGTAATAGTGTGCGTGACTAGGGATGTGACTTCGCTGTCAAGCCGAACTGGTTTCGGCCCAAACTAGTCCGAATCAGGAAAATATTTTTTTATGCCGATTTCATTCCTGATTCGTCCCATATTTCCTCCGCTGTCTGTCTCTCTGTCGATCTACCGAGCGTTATTGTATCTCATGATTCGTAAAAGGTAACCTGCATTTTTTGTGTGTATTCCATTTACCGATATAATAACATATTATCAAAATAAATATTAAAATTAAAGGGAGCTCCACAACAAACATGATTTTTGACCATTTTGTGCTCCACTCACGCAATGCAAACGTCTAAAAAAGGGGTTAGGATTCGCTCCGCTTTCCGTTGCTTTAGTTTCTTTGTCATTTTGGGCAACTGCCGCTATAAAACCTCAAATTTCTTGCTAATCCTTATTTACCAACTTCTGCGTGAACGCAATAAAAAAATATCAAAAGTGATTATTTATAGTTTATGTACCTATATATTTTGCAAGCCGAATTAATCCATCTTGTCTGCTCCTATTTTTTCGACCAGTTATAACCTGGGTCTCTTGAAGACAAAAGTGAATAGGTGTCTTCCGGTGGGTACACAGGTACGTACATACTCGATCTCGAGCAAGTACGAACGTGTGGACCATGCAAGACTCAAGACAAATTCTCGAAGCCAACCAAAAAGTTCGATTCGAACAAAGATTCAAACGTTCATAATTCTTGCTCGATGTTCGAAACAACAATGTTTGTAGCAACGAGGTCGAGCATGTAAGTCGTGATTGATATTTTTGTGAATGTTAGTTAGCTATAATGTCGGACTTTCGTTCATTTTCTCGAGATATTGTGGAAAAATTTATGAATAAATTAAATTATTAATTTATTTAATCAATAATTTTAATTAATTCATAAATTTTTAATTCAGCAAAGAATACAGCTTAAGGCATCGCGGTAGACTAAAGAAACGATGGCGCGATGAACTAGACACCTTCGATAGAACGTGGGCTTAACTGGCTCAGAGTCCTAATTCATGGTAAGATTTGCCCAACAATGGGACATTACAGGCTAATTGTAATTAAATTAATTGGTTAAATTTTTCCCCGACAGTAAACGTAGCAGGCGATGCCCACTAAACACAACAACGAATCGTACGATGCTCAAAGAGTTTCAACGCACACTAAACATGTTCTTCGAGCAAGCTTTTACGTGTGGACGCAGAGTCAAGCATGTTTATAGATAGCCATGATCGGATGAAACATGCTCATTGAGCACGTGTGTACCCACCATTCTAGACCTTCCTGATACACCGTCGGCCAAATCGTCACTTTCCATCAGGTGAGATTGTGTTGTGGTCAAAGAAGGCCTATCAACGTGATAAGACTTATAATTTTATATATGTTGTGTTTGCCCAAAATTTTACATCGATGTCGATGTCATTTTGTAAGACTAAGAATAAAATTTTGCAATATATATAAAAAAGGACAATAAATAAGATAACACCTTACAATATTATTATATAGCTAAATGCGCGCGGCTTTGCCCGCATTGATTTAACGTTGCATTTTGAATGATGTATACATAGATATATATATACCTACTATTAATTTTAAGCATATTGTATACTGTTCGTGCCGAAGTGCGTAAACGAAAACCCTACGAAAAATTTATCTTTTAACTAAAATCAAATTACGTAACTTTTGGAACGAAAACTTCCGAAAAAAAACCGCGTGGAAATAATTCCAGGTTATTTAAGTTAATATCTTGTATTATTTCTTTTTTCTTCGTATTTTGAGTTGTATAAATTAGTTAAATCCTACGGAAACAATAATGATAAACCAATACTACATGCACGAGAAGTATGTGAAAGACAGTACTTTTCGGAAAGAAATCTCGAAATGGGACGAATCAGGAATGAAATCAGCAATCAATTTTATTTTCCTGTTTCGGCCCAGTTTGGGCCGAAACTAGTGGGACGAATGCGGAATAACCCAAAAACTTAATTTGACGGTAAGCACATCACTAGCACAGGCGCTAAATTTATCTCTGCTAATTATTTATGGTTTTGGACATTATTTGTATCCTAGACCCATAGGAACACATGAACTAGATTGTTAAAATGTTGTTTCTACAAATTTCTAGTAATAAACATTATTACTTTAGTATTTATACTGAGCGAAAAACTTACGCATGTAATGACAAATCCGGGAATTTTACTCCACCTTTTGTGCTTTTTGAAGGACTGTACACAGCGGAACACGACATATTTTCACATTTTCAACAAAGTTTTAAGTAAAACGTAGTAATTTCTTAGAATTTCAATAAAATTCATCAGTCTGACCACAACATTAGAGCAAACTACCGTGTCAGCACCTGACACGATTCACACTGCAGTGCAGCATAGCTATACGTACACCAGCTATCTCTTTTACTCATTGCTTGGCTCCGTGGGATAGACAAAGATACATGACAGTTATGTTGATACATAGATATTAGACCGGAAATGACTTGGCTCCCTCTTCCCGCCTCTATGATTGCATCAATCCAGATGCAGAGCCAAAGCTAAAAGAAGAAGAAGAAGAGTGAGACCATAGTGAGGCAGAGTGGATTTTGTTCGTGCCGTCAGTCGTACACCAAGGAAGATTTACAATCTAACCATAATCTAACCTAACCGCTGCCTGCTGTGTTGTCTTGTCCTTGTCCTTGTCCAATTGTCCTGAAAGACCACCAAAGACTGAACTTTTTGGTCGTAGCGAGACAGCGAGAGGTTAAGTTATGTTTACGTTTAGATTGTAAACAAACTCATTGAATTACAATATTAAATAGTTTTTTCCATTGAGTTGAAAGTTTTTATAGTGTTGATAAATTTTATAAAATAAGCAAAGTATGTTAAGACTTGAATATTTGTCTCGCAGATTTTATTCAGTTCTCAAGTTATCCAACAAGGCTACTTCAAATATGGACAAGTGCTACTTTCGCTTCATGGAACAAGAAGAAAAAGTAGATATTTCTTTTTTATATAAAGTGAAAGATTCGTCGAGGCAATTCAACTTTAGTAGGAAACCTTCAGAATCTATCCTGACTCTATTTTCGCGAATGGAAACCAATATAAAGAAAGCAATCAACAAAGCCGAAAAAAAGAAGAAAAATGCAGTTGATGAGACAAAACTTGAAATAAAATTATTCGAATCTGATAACCCCATACCTGAAACATATACCTGTAAAGAAATATTTAGCTTGAAAGGGCCTCTTAGCATGAAGATTTATGACACTGTTTATACAGCTGTCTTCAATCCTCCATGGGTGATAAATATAGCCTTACCACAATGCTTACTGGCAGGGTTCACAATTTGTCCTAACCACTTGCAAACTCAATATGCAGATATAAATAAATGTGTTTACAAATGGTATAAAGGTTCAGATAGAAATGACAAAGGAAAACAAGTTAATGAAATCCATATAAAATGGGAATCTGTAGGCAATGAGTTTGCCTACACTCCTACTGCACAAGATGTTGGATTTAGACTGAAATTAGAATGTACACCAAGTTAGTATACCAGTACTTTTATTTTTGTAGGCACATACATTGAATAAATTACAAGGGGGGCATTTCACGGGTACATGTTGGTTATTTTCTATTGATTTACACTGCAAACTCAAAAACTCTCTTTAACTCTGCTCAGAATATGCTTTCATTTTTATTCAAGGTGATGGAATAAGAAATGGTCCTGCCGTTGAAACTATTTCAAAGACATCTGTAGAAGCAGGTCCAGGACAGTGTCCATTTGAAACAAGACATTTGTTTACAACAACACTACTCAAAAACGAAAGGTATTTTAATATTATATAATTTATTTAAAATACACAATGTGTATTTATTTAAAATTAGTTATATGATAATAAATATTCACACAGAATTTCACATTTATTATATTAGTACGATACTGTTGACTCCACGCATAAATGCCACCAGGCTCGATAAACAAAAAAAAAAACTCAAATTTTCAAGTTTTTATATTTTCAATATTTTAACCATTTTTTTTTATATGGACAATAGACCTTGGTTTGATCACAATCTCACCTGATGGAAAGTTACTGATGGATGGTTAGTTTAAATACAATTTCTAAGAATGTTTCCAAGAGTGATCGATCATTTTTGATCTAGTTTTACCCATTTGGGGATTGCATTAATTCAGGGGTCACACTTATTATTATGAAATTTTTAAATAAATATTCATAGTTTTCTCCAGTTTTAGGTGTGTCTCCTACAATATATTGGCCGACTTATATTGTGATTCTGATTATACAAGAACAGTCTTACACCCGTACTGTCCAGCCTACGCATTACACATTGATTATAGAAAACAACTCGTCATCAAGGAATTGCAAGGTAGGGAATGTACATATATGTATATGAAATTAACACACATTCAAAGTGTACCTACTTGTGCATACATATTTAAATGCATAATTTTTATTTGTTATATAAATTTTTCATCGCATTACCACTTTTTCGATTCTTTCAGGATACAATGCTGATATAATGTGTTTGCAAGAAGTAGATGCAAAAATATTTAACCATTGCCTAAACCCATTTTTTGAGAGCAAAGGTTTTGAAGGGTCATTTTACAAAAAAGGGAAAGAAGTGGCAGAAGGACTCGCTTGTTTTTATAGAAGCAGCCGATTTAAGTAAGATATTATAACATAAATGGAAAATACAATTTTAAACTTGTAAAATGTTCAAGCTACTGGCTGTATGTTTATTTACTATAGGGTTATTTGTAACTGCACTATTGTATAATACAAGCTGTCATTGATTTATGCTTTAATTTCAGAAAACTAAAAGATGAAAGAATTGTTTTATCTGAAGAATTGAAATCCGATGGCTATCTTAAATCTATTTGGGACACCGTGAAAGACAATGAACCTTTAGCTGAAAGAGTGCTCGATAGATCCACAGTGGCAAGTGCCACGTTTCTTGAGTCTATTGATAATCCGAGAGAATTGCTTATTGTTGGCAATACACACTTATATTTTCACCCAGACGCAGATCATATTAGACTTATTCAAGGAGGGATAGTTATTTATTGGCTGTCAGCCTTAAAAATACGCCTTCAAAATGAAGTAAGTTTCCCACCCAATCTTAAATCAAAAGATGTCACAATACCTAGAACATGATCATAATTACTAAACTGTTTGTTTCTAGTTCCATGAGAAACGAATTTCCGTCATACTTTGTGGTGACTTCAATAGTGTACCTTCGTGTGGAATTTTTCAATTGTATACCACTGGATGTGCACCTAGTACTTTGCCTGATTGGAATTCAAGTAAGCTAACTTCGCAATAACGATTTTAATAAAATTATCTACTTGGTTCTGTTCTGTGAGACATTTTCCCCTGAATACTTAAATGTAACTCAGATTTAAACATGTCTCAAGTCGGGTAAGCATAAATCCTCTGTCTACGCTCAAGTCGTGATTTTTTATTTGTTGCATCGTATGGGGGAGGCCTATGTTCAGCAGTGGACGTGTACGGGCTGATGATGATGATGATGATGATTTCTATGAGTAATGTGTCAAAATAATCGTCACATGAGAATAAAGCTGTGCGACCAAGGAATAGGAATCGAAACGTAAGGTTTAGAACGTCCGAGGAATTCCCGGTTCTGCATTTTTTTTGCCGATTTGAGAACCGGGAAATCGGACCTACATATTCCTGCAAAATTTCGACACTCTTGAATAAAATGTTTTTACGTTTAGATCACTACCGAAATTAAAAAAATAATCTTTTCCAAATTGTGGTATTAGGTAGGTATGTTATTTCGAGATTAAGGCGCATAGTAATGCGACACTAGCGCAACTCTTTAGTTCCCTTTTGATCTGTGACCTATGTCTTTTGTCTCTTCGTTCTACAATAAGCCTTTTTGTTCTATCGAGTCGAGTCTGAAGCCAGTTTCACACACATTTTATTACTGTCATGCTACTTCCTGAGCAATATAGCAGCTATACTCTATCTATACTAGACTCGAGCTTGATAAAATTGCGACTACCTCTGTGGCACGGCGGGCAAAGATCAACCTGCGACGGAGGAGGGGTTGTGGGTTCGATTCTCGCCTCGGTTCAGATATTTGTTGTGTGCAGGGTGTTCTGGATGTTTTCTATGTGTAATAAGAAATATATATCTTTGTAGTGTATTTTATTATGTATATCAGTTATAATTACGTGCTTAAATCTGAGTTGCGTTTGAGTATTCGGGCGTTATTAAGTAACTACAATAAAATTAATAAATCATATCATCATTTTTCAGATTTAAGTCAAGCTGTCAAAAATCTGACTCTCAAGCAAGATATTTTATTGGGCAGTGCTTGTGGAACACCAGAATATACAAATTTTACGAATGGATTTGCAGATTGTTTGGATTACATTTATTACGAAAAACAGAATTTAGCTGTGGAGCAGGTATTGCAAAACTTATCTAACAATAAGTATAAAATTAATTAACTAGGTCCTAGACGTGGTCGCTAACTTTAGTCCTCGTTCATAGGTAAGCTTAAGAACGGAACGGATAGCTTTAGCCCCCATACAAACGTACTTTCCGTTTCATTTGGAAACCATGTCCCCGATCTTATTGAAATTTTCCATACGTAATCGGATGAAAAATAGCAACGTTTGTAGCGGTTTAGTTTTTCAAAAAACATAATGATCTTTAAAAGCGAAACTAATTTTGACCACCAAATCGAGTCATTTTCAAGCGATTTTTTATGCGTGATATAAACCTTTATTCGAAAATCTGTCGCGTTGCAAACATCCTAAATATATTCAACATTATAAATAATCAAAAATATTTCTGAAATCAATAGTTTATTCAAAATTAATCGGAAAGTACGAAAAAATTACAAAAAATGGTGCCGACACCGAACAGACGCATACAGCCACATGACAGCTTCGCATTTGATGGTTAGGCACTCTTTCTCACTAAAAGCGCGCCCCATTTCATTCGACGTGAAACAACAACAAATCCGCACGGGCCGATCAGTTTTCGTTTGGGAGAGGTTCGTAGCCTTCTTAAGAGGCGCTCAGCGGGCTATGGAGAAAGCTATGCTTGTAGTTTCTCTACGTGATATAATACGAAAATCCGTAGAAGAACCAAAGTCACCGACATAACCTCTCAGAATTAGTAAGCTGAAGTGGCAGTGGGCAGTTCATATAGCTCGCCGAAATGATATCCGCTGGGGAGTAAAGGTTCTCGAGTGGCGGCCACGATGAAACGCGGAACGGAGTGTTGACAGACCATCCACTCGATGGACCGACGTCATCGTAGCGGTCGAAGGGAGACCATGCACTCGATGTACCGACGACATCGTAGCGGTCGAAGGGAGTCCAACCTCCTGAGCCGCCTCCATCCGGGATGGAATGGATGGATATCCAGCTGTGGACGTGTATGGACTGTTATGATGATGATGAGGTTTTAAGAATAGGTAGCTTCAGACTCGCTATTCCAGGATAAAAGTATTATAAATGCGAAAGTAATTTTTGTTATGATCCTTCCAAAACTATTCCACCATAACTATAAGCTTAGTCTTATATTGGAATAAATCTGAAATAAATTTGAGATTTCTAATATTTCAGCACAGTTTCATGCGCCATGATCACGGAACAACTTTAGTGCTATAAAACCATGACAGTTCTAAAAGTTCTCTTTGAAATTAGTCTTTAATTGGTATAGTTTAGTTTCAGTAAACTTTTAGTTATGTAGCTACTCGTATTACCCTAACCATTCATATTAATATTGTTCCAGGTAGTTCCGTTTCCAAGTGTTGAAGAATTAAATTTACATACAGCTCTACCCAGTATAGTATTTCCGTCTGATCACATAGCTTTGATATCAGATTTGCGTTTTGTGTAAATACCATTAATTGCAAAACCATTGTAATAAAATGATATTGTTAAGAACCAGTTGAGCTACCTGTAGATTGTTTGTAACAGTCTGCAGTTAACGCAATTGTTTCAATTTTAAAACTAGTTCTAATTTGTTGTTACTAGTAGATTGTAATTTTCTTAAATGTTTTTTGTAATAAATTAAGTGCAAGGTAATATTAGAGATTAAACCAACCTTTGGTGTAGTTCTATCCAAATTGTATGAGTTCATTCGTCCGAATATATTAACGATAGATTGGCGATACCTAACACGTATACTACATATGTTTTCAAATATAGAAGGACGAATGAACGAAATACAATTTATATAGGTACCTAAATTTATTTATCATGCATAACTATTTTGTTATAGTAGGTCCTCGGGCACCTACCGTGGAATGTAGGTAATTTTGTGATTTGTGAGCTTTAATATTTTGTTAGAATATTAATTCGAAAACATTACATTACTATCACCAAATTATAGAAAACTCCCACATATTGAGACGTACCTACATAATAACTTGTGTTATTCTTCAGTTACCTTAGCTTTTTGCTTGTTTACGTTTTGGAGAACGTAGAAAATTGTTAGCAATAGGTATACGTATACCCATAGTGTAAAAACTCGCTGCTATCTCAGGGTATACCTCTTTTGTGGGTAGGTTAGTAATGTACTCACAACAGCTTTCAGCTTGAGGATTGTATCCTTGTAATTAGCCCGGTCACATGTTTCCACTTACTTGCGCAGTTCAGTCAAAACAAAACAAAGGAAACGTTATAGCCCGGCTACACGCTCAAACATTTGTGCAATCCTGCATGCACTAACACAGTTTGCGCAAGCAAGATGGAACGTGTGGTCGGTCTCAAACCAGTTTGCGCAAGCAGGATGCAGCGTGCGGCCGGGCTCATCTTGCGCAAACTGGTTTGCAATCATGCATGCTCAAATGTTTGAGCGTGTAGCGGGGCTATTAAAGCTCGGTTATTTTTGTGTTTCTGACTATCCCATGGAAACTAATTTATGGTGTAGTCTATGTTTGATTCCAAGCTTACAGCTAGAGCTACGCAAAATTACAGCCCGATCCGTTCAGTAGTTTCGTCGTGAAGAAGTAATAGCCCGGCTACACGCTCAAACATTTGTGCATGCATGATTGCACAAACCATTTGCGCAAGCAAGATGAGCCCGGCCACACGCTACATCTTGCTTGCGCAAACTGTGTTTGTGCATGCCTGTTTGCACAAATGTTTGAGCGTGTAGCCGGGCTATTACAAACATCTAAACATCCAAAGGGGTTCGAAGCCAGGCTTAGTGCCAGTCACCATTTTTTTTTTAAATAGCGGCGCACGCGCACGATAAGACCTTTCTAAACATGGATGGATTAGGGATATTTATACCTACAAACAAAAAAATATATGATCAATTGATCACTACTAAAGTCCTAAAGCGTCACGTTTCGAAGTTATCTGCAAAAAAGATCGAAGTTGAATAATTATCTCGTAAAATCATCCTACGTCAAATAGCTTTTACTACATGAACACTGAACAGTGTTTTTATTTATTTATTCATATGAACAAGGTAAAACAAAGAATTCGTCATTGATAAATTTTCGTTCATCTAGACTTATGTAAGTACCTACCTATCGAACTAAAACTAGTTACCTACACTACACATTTTAAATGAACTAAACTATGAAATCAAAAGCATTAAATATTTTATCTTTAATCACAACAAGATGGAATCTACTAATATTATAAATGTCAAAGTTTGTATGGATGGATGTATGGATATTTGTTACTATTTCACGCAAAAACTACTGAATCGGTTAGGGTGAAATTTGGTATAGGTATACCAAACTATAGAAAGAAGAAAGAAATTTATTTATTTGCCTTAAAACTACCACACAATACATACAATGACTTACGACTATTTAAACCTAAGTAGACACTTTAATTGCGCAGCAGAGTTAGGGCAAACATGGCCTTCCCTCAGCATTGTGCTGGACGAACACTTGTGTGTCCACCCAGCGCTGGTTTTCAGTGAAGGCCATGGGCTTGGAACGTCACAACCGTCTAGAGTGGTGCGTCTGTAAAACTTAATAAACGATATTACAACTAATAACAATAAGTACCTATAGCAGAACAAACATAAAAGAAAAGTAAAACAACATTAAAGAAACCTATGGCAGTGATATATATTGCAATATCTGACCTCATGCTGCCCCCGTCGTAGTCCGGTCCAACCCGGTTCGCGGTTCTGTTCATTAGCAACGCAAATAAGGTATACCCAGTTTGGGACCTCGAATAACTTCTAAGCTATTTTTTATCCCGATAAAACTAACCAAAGTGAACAAAGTCAAACTTTTGTATCAAACTGTCAAACTGGCGCGTGATGGCGTACCGTAAAACGGGCCAATAGGGACGAAATTGAACTTTAACTAAGATTTTTTCCGTTTTTTTTTTTTTTCATAAAACTTGTATAGTTTATACTGTAAAAACTTGAGTTAAAATTAGTACTTTAGTAGAAAATACTGAAGAAACCTAAAACATGCATAAGCTCCTCATTATTCTTTAAAATATAGGCCATCCCTATTCAAACGCTTGTAGGGGTCAATAGGGACCACATACAAAGCAATAGGGAAAAAGTGTCAGGGTTGTCACTTACCCCATCAGATAGGTAGGTAAACAAGGAAAAAATCTAGTCTTTAGTATGTTTTATTGAAATATTATATACTTAGGTAGGTAGGTATGTCTTTATTATTACATTTATATATTATAATAACTATATAAATATATATGTATGTATGTATGTACTTTTATATATGTAAATGAAAAATAAAAGCAATTTTTACTTTTTTTGGTTGTGACAACACTGTCCCTATTGACCCTTTACTGTTCCGAACGACCCTTGCTCATCACTAATTACCAATAATGGCGTCTCTATTGGTCTCGCTACCATCCCTATACACCCCAGCAGCCATCCCTATTTACCTCTTTTTTTTTAAAGAAAATTACTTGAAATAATTTATTGCCGTTTATTGTAAAGATTAGCATTGCAAAGTGTATGTACAATACACTTTGCACTAAACTTCTCCAAAAACACTAATTTACTCAATACAACCTTCCAACAATCAAAAAAGTATGTAAAAGCTTAATACTTACTAATGTTTTGAAAAGTCTTCTAATTATGGCTAACTTCATGTCAAACAAATGTTGCCAACTCACTAATCCAGTATTCTACTACAACTTTCTATCAAAAAATAAAGAACTGTCTGTGGTTAGGTAGTTAATTTTTAATGATTATATCAGTTTCAATTTTTTCCCTATTCACCCCTGAATCCCTATACACCACGTTTTACGGGACTTTTGGTTTAAAAAAAAACTATAATAATGCTATCTCACTTGATCATACTACTGTATAGTTCATAGAGTAGGGAAGAGGAAGCCAAGTCATTTCCGGTCTTATATCTATGTATCACCATAATTGTCATGTATCTTTGTCTATCCCACGGAGCCAAGCAATGAGTCAGAGAGATAGCTGATGTACGTATAGCTATGCTGCACTGCAGTGTGAATCGTGTCAGGTGCTGACACGGTAGTTTGCTCTAATGTTGTGGTCAGACTGATGAACTTTATTGAAATTCTAAGAAATTACTACGTTTTACTTAAAACTTTGTTGAAAATGTGAAAATATGTCGTGTTCCGCTGTGTACAGTCCTTCAAGAAGCACAAAAGGTGGAGTAAAATTCCCGGATTTGTCATTACATGCGTAAGGTTTTCGCTCAGTATAAATACTAAAGTAATGATGTTTATTACTAGAAATCTGTAGTAACAACATTTTAACAATCTAGTTCATGTGTTCCTATGGGTCTAGGATACAAATAATGTCCAAAACCATGAATAATTAGCAGAGATACTGCTGGGTGCTTACCGTCAAATTTAGTTTTCGGGTTATTCCGCATTCGTCCCACTGGTTTCGGCCGAAACAGAAAATTAAATTGATTGCTGATTTCATTCCTGATTCGTCCCATTTCGAGATTTCTTTCCGAAAAGTACTGTCTTTCAGACACTTCTCGTGCATGTAGTATTGGTTTATCATTATTGTTTCCGTAGGATTTAAGTATTTATACAACTCAAAATACGAGGAAAAAAGAAATAATACAAGATATTAACTTAAATAACCTGGAATTATTTCCACGCGGTTTTTTTTCGGAAGTTTTCATTCCAAAAGTTACGTAATTTGATTTTAGTTAAAAGATAAATTTTTCGTAGGGTTTTCGTTTAAGCACTTAGGCACGAACAGTATACAATATGCTTAAAATTAATAGTAGGTATATATCTATGTATACATCATTCAAAATGAAACGTTAAATCAATGCGGGCAAAGCCGCGCGCATTTATTTATATAATAATATTGTAAGGTGTTATCTTATTTTTATTGTCCTTTTTTATATATATTGCAAAATTTTATTCTTAGTCTTTCAAAATGACATCGTAAAATTTGGGCAAACACAACATATATACAGTTATAAGTCTTATCACGTTGATAGGCCTTCTTTGACCACAATCTCACCTAATGGAAAGTGACGATTTGGCCGACGGTGTATCAAGAAGGTCTAGAATGGTGGGTATACACGTACGTAGGTACATGCTCAATGAGCATGTTTCATCCGAGCATGGCTATCTATAAACATGCTTGACCCTGCGTCTACACGTAAAAGCTTGCTCGAAGAACATGTTTAGTGTGCGTTGAAACTCTTTGAGCATCGGACGATTCTTTGTTGTGTTTAGTCGGCATCGCCTGCTACGTTTACTGTCGGGGAAAATTTAACCAATTAATTTAATTACAATTAGCCTGTAATGTCCCATTGTTGGGCAAATCTTACCATGAATTAGGACTCTGAGCCAGTTGGGCTCACGTTCTATCGAAGGTGTCTAGTTCATCGCGCCATCGTTTCTTTAGTCTACCGCGATGCCTTACGCTGTATTATTTGCTGAATTTAAAATTTATGAATTAATTAATATTATATTAATAATTTAATAAAATCATAAATTTTTCCACAAAATCTCGAGAAAATGAACGAAAGTCCGACATTATAGCTAACCAACATTCACAAAAATATCAATCACGACTAACATGCTCGACCTCGTTGCTACACGTACAAACATATTTTTTGTTTCGAAGCGAGCAAGAATTATGAACGTTTGAATCTTTGTTCGAATCGAACATTATGGTTGGCTTCGAGAATTTGTCTTGAGTCTTGCATGGTCCACACGTTCGTACTTGCTCGAGATCGAGCAAGTTTATCGAGTATGTACGTACCTTTGTACCCACCGGAAGACACCTATTCACTCTTGTCTTAAAGAGACCCAGGTATAACTGGCCGAAAAAATAGAAGCAGACAAGGTGGATTAATTCGGCTTGCAAAATACAATAGATACATAAACTATAAGTAATCACTTTTAATATTTTTTTATTGCGTTCACGCAGAAGTTGGTAAATAAGGATTAGCAAGAAATTTCAGGTTTTATAGCGGCAGTTGCCCAAAATGACAAAGAAACTAAGGCAACGGAAAGCTGAGCGAATCCTAACCCCTTTTTTAGATTTGTACATCGCGTGAGTGGAGCAAAAAATGGTCAAAAAACATGTTTTTATAAAATAAATATTAAAATTAAAGGGAGCTCCCTTTAATTTTAATATTTATTTTGATAATATGTTGCCGTCCCCGGAGAATATAATGGTAACTGCAAAAACACAACATTTCAGGAAAAATAAAAAACATGTTTTTATTGATTACTTCTTAAATACTGGACGTAGACTGCTGCTTGTCAGCTTTACGAAAAGCTTATTTTTTATGTATTTGGAATGTTATATTAGAACACGCGTAAGATATGCCAAAAACTAGATATTACAAATATAAGAAGTTACTGAAAATCAGTCGCCATCCAAGATGTATAATGTCGATTACCATTTTATTCATTGTATTTCGAAGCCAAAATCGATTATTGCACCAGTGACTTACCATTTTATTCCACGTTTTTTACAGTGAAAGTGATGATCATAATGCTTGAATATCATCATTTTCTCGTCAATATAGTCTAACTTTTTTCTGTTAATGGCTTTATTTGGTTTTCCAATAAAACTTTAACAATGGTAATCAACTTTTTCTTTATATGAATAATTGCTTTAAATTGACCAAATTACCTCATAATCTTCATAAATCACGAAAGCTAGGCCCTCAGACATAACATAACACAGTCATGATCATCATCATCATCATCAGGCTACACTAGTCCACTGCTGGACATAGCCTAATGAGCACCATAGCGCCCTGTTTTCAGCTTGCCGCATCTAAAATCTGCCTGCAGTCTTTGCAGATCGTCATCTCACCTGGTCGGAGGGCGTCCTACACTACGTTGGCCGAATAACACAGTAAACATTAGTATCTTGATTATTATAATGCATCTCTCAAATAAAACTACGAAAAAAAAAGAAATAGTTTTTTTTGTAATGTACCCTAACAGTCTTACTAACATTTCAGTATTTATTTAAATCTATACCCAATTCTGTATTGTGCACAAACAACTTATAGCAGAGGGTATGAACACAGGCGAGCTTATCCCTATAGATAGATAGTTCTGCCAGCAAAACTTCTAAATCAGAGAAAAGCGATTGTAAGGGACCGGTAGAGAAAGGGTACATACTTACTTAGGAACTCCAAAACAAAACGGGCTTAGATGTAATATGATTTTAATCAGTCAAATTAGGAACATGATTACTTAATAATTAGTTAGGTACTTAAAATACAGGAGCGACATCTCAATCATCATCAGTGTCGAGTCGACATCATTGCTTTCAGAGCCAGTACTAGCATACGTCAGGGACTCATAAAAAGCATGACAGTAGCTTGGAATATCTCCTGCTTTACAGAGGAGATCGTCATATATGTAGAGCCTTGTGTATTGGAAGTGGCTCAGTGTATTATAACCCTTGCAATTCGGGCACATATCGGAGACTTCGGCTTGTTACCTGTCTGGTACCCCGCTTGCTTCTTATCTTTTTAACAGGTTCTGTATTTAATTAGAAATATTCAGCATCGAAATCTTATTTGTATTTTAGTATTGATGGCTGTGAATGGGAGACTTCGACTGAGGTTTTTTGCTGCACTAATCGCTGTATAGCATAATCGGTAACGTGTCTGCGTAACAGGTCGATGCTCAGGGTTCGAGCCTGATACGCGACTTTATTTATTTATTTTAATTAACTGTTTTTAAATCAAAAACAATAAGCTTTCTAATATTGAGAATATGGTTGAAGCAAAACCGGTTAAGCAAATACCTGAATAATATTTTATGACCACTTATTTAAACATAAAAAATAATTCAAAAATTGATTAAATAGATGTAAGTGTAGTGCAGTGTAGACTATTTATAAAAATCATGATTAGTCACATTATAATTTTAACAGTAGTTAATATAAATAAAAACATGTTAATATTTAAGAATGTTTTTCTTGATTGACTTTGATTTTAAAAACAGTTAATTAAAATAAATAAAGTCGCGTATCAGGCTCGAACCCTGAGCATCGACCTGTTACGCAGACACGTTACCGATTATGCTATACAGCGATTAGTGCAGCAAAAAAACTACTAGTATATAAGCTGCGTCTAAAATTTTAAACTTTTTTTTCCAAAAGTACTGGCCATTCGGCACTTTTACTTTAAGGGTTGAACACCCTAATGGAGTACTATTATTTCATAGAATCTTGTCCCGATGTGAATTTCCCAGACTGTGCCCTCCCCTTGTGAGTAGAAATTGCCTAAAGCGCAAGCACGGGTTTGAACGAGAATATAATGATAACTGCGTATATAATTATTTAGTTGAATAATTTTCACGAGAACATAATTGTATTATTGTTTATCATACTTAAATGTGTGAATGCAATATGATAATATTACAGTACAACTTTATTCTTGTAATTTCAGGCATGGGTAGAATCGTCGAATAGTATTGTAATTTTTTATAACTCCGCGAATAATGCTAATAGAATTACGAAAAAAATTGAGCAGATGTATTAGCACCCACACATCTCAAAAATGACAAAACACTAAAACTAAGGTAATGGCGATTGCCATTTTATTCTCCGGGGACGGCGATGTTATTATATCGGTAAATGGAATACACACAAAAATGCAGGTTACCTTTTACGAATCATGAGATACAATAAAGCTCGATAGATCGACAGAGAGACAGACAGCGGAGGAAATATGGGACTAATCAGGCATGAAATCGGCATAAAAATTTATTTTCCTGATTCGGACTAGTTTGGGCCGAAACCAGTTCGGCTTGACAGCGAAGTCACATCCCTAGTCACGCACACTATTACAAATCTGCAAAAGACACTAACAAAAAACGGACATGCGTAGAACTGTGTCTGGCGGTATCTTCTAATACTTCATCCGACACTGCAAACAATACGTTTGAAATATATAGAGTCTGGGCACACATTTCTCCCGAATGACACCGACTTCTCAAAATCGAGTATCAGCTAAAATATCACGAGAGATTATATACCGCTGAAGAGTTTATAAATGTAATTAAATCCTGCAAAAAGAAAAATCCTCTTATACTTTCTAGAATGCAGAAGGAGGATTTCTTTGGAACTTCCAAAATAGAAAAAAAATAGTTAATAGAAAAGTATTTACAACAACAGAAAAAGTTAGATAGATAGATAGAAAATACTTTATTGCACACTTAAAACTAGAAAACAGTTTACAAATGAGACAAAAACAATATAAGTGACAATGGCCCGTCTTATCGCTCAAGAGCGATCTCTGCCAGACAACCTGGTATAGATTGGATATACATGGGGTAAAATATGTGTGCATGTAATAAGGTACTACTTAGAAAAATAAAATAAACAACTACATCCTATAATTACAAAAATACATAGTAATACTTACATACAAATACAAACATTTATATACACACATATATATATATATATATATATATATATAAAAATAAATATAACCATACCTACACCTATAAATACAAATATATACCTATTTTCTACTTACAAAAAAACAAGTGACTGTTCAGCGTGAGTGAGTGTCAGCAGGAAAAATAATGTTCTTTTACTATATCCTTAAAAATTGGTAGTGACTTTGCACACCTTGCAGTGCACAATATAATTGTACAGCCCGGACAGTGAAAGAGTTGCCATAGAATGAACTAGAATGGACAGGTGTTTGGAGCAAAAGGGTTTCAGAGGAGTGGAGAGAACGAGAATGAGAAAGATGAAGAAAAGTGACACGTGCCTTGAGATAAAGGAGTGCAGAAGATAGAAATAAAATATTATAAAGAAGAGTTAGAATGTGAGACTTTCGCCGAAGCCGTATGGGTAGCCACTTGAGCTTTCTGCGGAACTCCGAGACATGGTCATACTTGCGCAAGCCAAATATAAACCTTATAACGACGTTCTGCAGGCGCTCAAGATTGTCTAGCTGCTGCTCAGTTAAATATAGAAAAGCCGAATCGGCGTAATCAAGTATGGGAGGGAGAAGAGATTGTGCAAGAGAAATTTTAGTAGCAATAGGAAGAAAATTGCGTAATCTTCGAAGGGAACCAGCTGAAGCAAACATCCTGCGGCTGATTTCAGAGAGCTGCGGTCCCCACGACAGAGTTCTATCAATGAGGGCACCCCAATTTTTCACCGTTTCACTTTGTCCAACAGGAGTCCCATCGAAGATTACGGTTGGTAGACTAACCCAGTTTATATGAGCTACCATTCGCGGGAGCTCGCGAATGGTAGCTCATATAAACTGGGTTGCAGTTGGTACAGACAGACAACTGTTGGTACAGTAACCACTTGAGTTTTTGCTCCAGTCAAGGATACGACACAAGTCTTCATTAATCGCGGTGATAGCACCAGACAGTTCATGCACGGGAGCCTGTGCGTAAATTTGGAGATCATCTGCATAGAGGTGGTACGCGGAAGTTATATGCTGAGATATTGAATTGATGAAGATAGCAAACAGGAGAGGAGAAAGAACACCGCCTTGAGGAACGCAAGCAGAAATATCACTCCATGATGAGTATACATCATCAATGCGTAAACATTGCCGACGCCCCTGTAAATAAATTCGAAATATACCAAGTAATATACCAAGGAGAATTTCAGAGTCAACGTTATTAAAAGCATTGCTGAAATCTAATAAGCAAAGGACTGTTACTTTCCCATCATCCATGCCAGAGCGTATGTCATCAGTTATTTTAACTAACGCAGACACAGTGCTATGACCTGGACGGAAACCGGATTGGAAGAGGTTGAGGAGGCTATTTCTAGAGAGGAATGTGCTAAGCTGTTGATGAACCAGGCGTTCTAGGACTTTTGACAGGAAAGGAAGTATAGATATAGGACGGAAATCAGAGAAAGAAGCAGGATTAGATTTTTTTGGCAAAGGAGTAACCTGAGCTAATTTCCAGGCTGCAGGAAATAAGCCAGTGGATTGAGAGAAGGTAAGAATGTGTTGGATTATAGGAGCTATTTGGACCAGGATGGGGACAATCATATTTCGACTAATGCTATCGTTGCCAATAGCCTTAGAAGAAATACACATAACCGCTCTCTTAACATCACAGACAGTGAACTGACTAAACTGAAAAGGTAAGTAGTCAGGAACCGGTACAGAAGAAAGATAAGACAAAGTTTTAGATTTCAACTGTATATCGAAATCGGAAAGAGAAGTGAAATGTTTATTCAGAGAGGTAAGATCAAATTGTGAAGGATTTTTTTTACGTTCTTAAGATTTTCCGATTCCTAATGATAAGTTAACTGGATAAAAACCAAAGAAATTTTTATAAACAAACATTGTAAATTCTCCATATTTATGAAAATAGACGGAGAAGAAAAAGAGATTGACATCAAAAAAACCTTTAACGAAAAAATAATTTCCGATATTACGGAAAACGATTTTGTTTGTCTTTGGCCTGAAGGCAAAGACATTGCCCAGGCTAAATTAGATGACCTGAAATCAATGATCCACCTGATTCCAAATGACTGCCAGGGTTTTTATAAGAGTTTGAAAGGGATGCATTTTGTAGAGGACGTAGACGGTATCGGGTCATAGATAGATTTTACGGTGGATCAGGGTGAAGATGACTTTGAAGACGACATCTAAGAACATCCTGTTTTTATATAAATTATATTTTGCGCAATAATAAAACACTTTTAATAATAAAATCACTTTTATTACTACTTTTTGGCGCTTAAGTCCTTTTTGAGAATTAAAAAAAAATACTCCGTAATGTCAAAACCAATTTAGCAGAAACGACTCAACCCCATATTTTTCTCAATAACTGAAAAAATCCTATAGTCTGTGTAATAAAATTAGACACATAAAAATTATATTATTTTTGGTCATCTAACAATATCATTTCAAAATTTTACGAATAAGATTGTTGAAATATCGTCTAAAGTTTATAATGCCATATCTCCAAAGTGACATTTTGTGGATTGAGTCGTTTCAGCGTAACTACGTCCAATTAGCAGA
Source organism: Eupithecia insigniata (assembly GCA_947859395.1). NCBI lineage: Eukaryota > Metazoa > Arthropoda > Insecta > Lepidoptera > Geometridae > Eupithecia > Eupithecia insigniata. The sequence continues at coordinate 7,746,573 of OX401996.1, read as the reverse complement.
GATAAATTTTGCGTCTGTGCTAGTGATGTGCTTACCATCAAATTTAGTTTTCGGGTTTTCCGCATTCGTCCCACTAGTTTCGGCCAAAACTGGTCCGAATCAGGAAAATAAAATTGATTGCTGATTTCATTCCTGATTCGTCCCATTTCAAGATTTCGTACAGAAAAGTACTGTCTTTCACACTCTTCTCAAGCATGTAGTATTGATTTATCATTATTGTTTCAATGTGTCAATATTAGATTTATTTAACTAGTTTATATAACTCAAAGTACGAGGAAAAAAGAAATACACAAGATAATAACTTTAATAACCTGGAATTATTTTCACACGGTTTTTTCCGGAAGTTTTCGTTCCAAAAGTTAGGTAATTTGATTTTAGTTAAAATATAAATTTTCCGTAGGTATTTACTTTGTTTATATTTTTCTTTTATTAAGGCACAAACGATACAATATCCTTAAAATTAACAGTAAATAAATATCTATATATACATCAATCAAAATGCCAATGCCACTAATATAAACATTATTTACAAAAAACAACAACGTTAAATCAACCATGTGGGCAAAGCCGCACGCATTTAGCTATATAATAATATTGTAATGTGTTATCTGATTTATTGCCCCTATTTTTATAAATTTTGCAAAATTATATTTTTAGTCTTACAAAATGACATCGACACCGATGTAAAATTTTGGGCAAAATCAACATATAAACAATTACAAATTTACGCAAAATAAGTCCTATTATAGCTTATTCATTAGACTCGCTGAATGAAGGATGCTTGACACCCGTGACTATAAGTTCAAAGTGTCAATTAGCGCTCTAGACTATACACGCAGGAATAGGAAGGATGAGCAAAAAATTCAGGTTTTATAGCGCCACTTGCCCAAAATCACCAAGAAACTAAGGCAACGGAAAGCGGAGCGAACACTAACCCTTTTTTTAGATTTTTGAATCGCGTGAGTGGTGCAGAATATGGCCAAAAAACATGTTTTTTGTGGAGCCCCCATTAATTTTAATATTTATTTTGATAGTATTATATTATAGCGGCAAATGAAATACATATGAAAAATGCAAGTGTCTACCTTTTACGAATCATGAGATACAAATAAAGCCCGATAGATGGACAGACAGACAGACAGCGGAGGGCTAGTACTAGGGTCCCGTTGGTACCTTTTGTTTACTGAACCCTAAAAAAGTGCGTAGCTTTTCTATAAATGTGTATAGTTTTTCGAAACTCGTTTTCGTTTGGTAGAACCATGTACATTGAATTAGTGTGGCATACTCGGTTCGCGATTCCGACACGCACGTGGCCAAAATCAGCATCAGGTTATGTGTCACTAACACGTGCCTGTTAAATATGGGACGAATCAGGAATGAAATCGGCATTCAAGTGTATTTTCCTGATTCGGACCAGTTAGGGACGAAGTCAGTTCGGCTCGGCAGCAAAGTCACTTCCCTAGTCATGCACACTATTACAAATCTGCAACTGCACACTAATAAAAACGGACATGCGTAAAACTGAAAGGCTGAGTCCATAAAATTCTTGATCCTAGTGTGACATTGACGGATTTATCAAGCTGTTGGCCAGCCAGCAGCACCGCTTCCGACCGCTCGCGCCGCGCCGCCGCTGCTCCGTCGAAAACTCGAAAAGAAGCAGAAGACTTATTAGTTGCTTATTAGCACAGTATTGTATTCTCTTTGTTATTAGAATGGAAACGAAACAAAGAAACAGCACAAGATACAAATTATAGTTTATTTATTTTCCAAATTATTTTCTTTGTACGATACGAGAAGCACAATCTTTTGTGCACAAATCGAACATCAATAAAAAAAAATACGTGTGTTTCGTCTCGTCCATGCAGTTCAGTGGTTTGGTTGGAAGTTTGAACTAACACTAGAACACTTGAATTAAATTTTGGAGTTAAAAATAAATTCAACCATGTTCAAAGTATACTCCAGAACTAACTCGCTTATTCCAGCCCGAAATCAGATCGGGCACTTTTTTGGTAAGTGAATCAAAGTAGTACAAAACCTTCTTACAAACCCAGCTTTACTTACACAGATGAAGCCCCTATAAAGCAACTATGTCGTTTTTCCGTTATACCTACCGTTAGTCTCAGCGGGATATATCCTACTCGTGCAAGCCCGTAGTTAGACGAAGATTAACAAATGATTTGTCTTCAGGTAAACCTCAGTATATTGTTCAAGATCTTCATAATACTATAGTTGTGAGATTTCCTCAAGCTACTGCAATAAAACTACCCACCAATGTTGTGGACATAAATGCCACTGAAATGGGAAGATTCTCCCCACACCGGGAGCGAGACATATCAGGTCCAGTTATCAATTCATCTTACCAAAAAGGAAATGATAATATGCTGAAATTTGATATAACTGTTCAAGCTGACCCTCATGTGAATAAATATGACTGTAGGGGTGCAGTCAGCCTATCTTCATCTATGCAAAGCAATGTACCTAGTCCCTTCATGGGAGGACACACACATCTCAACATGCCCGGCTCTCAGTGGGGCCAAGGTCAAAAATACCTGTCTGACCACTTACAAAGTGCTCACTACTTGACCTTGAGGAATGAATATCGTGGAAGGACATTGCACCAAGGTATACCAATAGAGTTTATTTTTCCATGTTCTGTTTTATTTACCATGCTTGATGTGATAAAACGCTAGTAGAAGTTGCTAGTGCCATATTTACATAGCAGGTACATTACATACATAACTAGCAAACCCAGCGAACTCCGTTTCGCCACCAGATGGCTTCGTTTTATGTAACATTTTGTTTATGAGCAGAGAACAATGAGTAGCTGTCAAACAATGTATCACGCACCGGCGCTATCTACTTAAAATATTGATTTGTAGTACATGCTATGTATCAAAGATGGCGCTGTATGTGAAAAAAGATTTTCCCGCTTTTCTGTTGAAATTTTTCCTGAATTTTCTTTGCTATAAACCTCACGGAGCCCGAGACCTTTCCAACGAATGCAAAACCATGGAAATCGGTACGTGCGTTCTGGATTTATAGCGTCAGGAAGGAAAACCCGACTTATTTTTATATAGTAGATTAATTCTGCTAAAATATAAATGTCAGTTGAAAGTTGTCTTGATGCCTGTTACATCAGGAATAATAATAATCTATTATAATATAACTCATCTGCTTAAATTATCCTTCGTATAACTAATCAATCAGGTACCTATTTCATCCATTATGTATTCAGTTGGCACTGCATGATAATTTTAAAATAATATCTTACATACCTACTTATTATTATAACATAAACATCATGACTTGTATTGTATGGCTATCTTTGTAGAATGTAAAAAAGTTTGAGTGACACTTATTGGACACCTACTTGATAGCAATCCAGCCATAATCTTATCACTTTTTTATTCACATTTTGTTCATCTCAAAAGTTGTGTTATACTCCTGATAGCTATAGCAAGAAGTTTTAGTTTTTCCACAAGTGGTTTTAACCTTTCTGTTAACCTGCTTTTAAAATCTTTGTTATCCTTTTTTCAAAGCATAGCTGTTGGAACAAGACACATGAGTACTGAAAAGACAGTCGATAATGAAGCGAAACAAGAGTTGAGCACCAAAGAAAAATTTAAACAAGCTGTCAAAGAGTATGGCTCGACAGTCATAGTATTTCATGTTACAATATCAATGGTGTCTCTGGCCAGTTGCTATCTTCTTATGTCTAGGTATGTTGATTGTTTGTTTTGTTGTATTTAAGCTTTTCTTTGTTTCCCTTTATCCTGAGGCGGAACTAACTTTAAAACCATAACCGCAGTGCCACAATGAGGCCCCTCAACCTTTTTGTTAGCAAAAAGGTTGAGGGGCCTCATTGTGGCACTCATTTTAGTTGCGGTTGTGTAGACCATGGTATAAGAAAACAAGATATGCTCTTCCGAAACACGATGGTCACGTGGGTGTCTCCTGGCTACGTCATCGACGTCATCGGCGAATGAGAAGACGAATCGGTTTCCTGATGATACCAGTAGCGTAAAATCGTAACTCCCCAAACTCCTTGTATTACCTGCATAAATCTGATAAAACTATGTGGGTATTTACCAATTATTTATCATATTGACTTATATTTAACTAACGCTGTTTTGACTGATCTAACAAACATAATTGATGATTGTAATTTTTATTGATTTTTAATTTCTTTTGTTTCCCAACTTCTACCTTTTGTTGAAACATTTTGATAAAGTGGCAACTGGATAGTGACGTCACCTGAAGACACTCCCGGAAGAGCAGACCAGTTTTCTTGGATCATGGTGTAGACAAACAACACAGCAAGGCATGCATTAACAGGTTGCCTGTCCCGTCTATTTTAAAAAATTCTACTCAGCTCACACATCCAGCCCAGGAAACAATTGCCTTTGGCTAATGCATTACATGTAATTGTCACAGCCAGACCGATGTGCTGACAAAGAGATGTGTATGACATATCTACTGTAAAATGTAATGTAATAGTAAAATGTAACCACATTATACTATTGGACCTCTTTAATTACTGTATAAATAATAATGTTAGACACTCCTCACAGCATTATCTAGCCCTAAACTAAGAAGAACTTGTGTTATGGGTACTACTGATGTACATAATGCTTTTACACATATTTGTACATATTTACAGATATCATACAAACATTTGTCTCAAGGGAATCGAAACAACAACCTCCTGCGTTGCAGGCGGACCTTCGCCCGCCGCCGTGCCACATCGGTCATCAATAAGTCAAATAGATTGTGATTGAAAATGACACCCTCTCTTAAGCTGTCTATTCAGTTCATCTTGCACCCAATATCTGCCGCTTGAAAGAGGTGGTTATTTTCTGTCCAAATCTTTATCTACACGCTTTGTATTAATTTATATTCTATTCTATAAATTATGTAGGTAGGCTACTAGCATTTACGGCTGTAAAACCTTTTGAAACTAATTTTCGTTATTATTATTTTCAGCGGAGTAGACTTAGTAGCACTCCTGAAATACTTCAACATCGGTGAAGGGGTCATCACAAAAGCAGCTGGATCAAATGCAGGAACATTTGTGATAGCTTATGCAGTACACAAATGTTTTGCTCCAGTAAGAATAGGCATAACATTAACAGCAACACCTTTTATTGTCAGATATTTGAGGCGTATAGGAATGTTAAAAATAAGCAGCAGCAATGCAATCAAAAGTGTCAAATAAAATATGGTTGGTGGTGGTAAATAAAGTTATTTTTATACTCTAAGCACTTAAGTTTCATTGCAAGGTCTTACGCTAGCGCCGCTACCTATTTTTGATTATTATTCATTATTACTAATATGTACCTCCAAAGGAAACTTCGGTCTGTATTTTCTGCTTAATGAAACAAAATTATTATAGAGGCATTAAAAATACGTATAGCGTCGCCCATTAATTGCGCGCATAAGCTTTAGGTGTATTCTACGCATCTTTGTCACGTCCAGAGGACTAAAGTAGTTTGACGATTATAAAGAGGGCTCTGTATATTATATCCGATAAATTAAATATGACCATTAAAATACCAATAAGGTTTTCAACCTTGTTTTGAAAAACTGTAAATTTGCTCCAATTATTTTGCAAGGCGGTTTACCAAAATATGCTTTTTTCGGGGTTTTACTATTATTGTATCGAATCTTAGTACATATGAGGTAATTTCAAAAAAAAAAATCTATTTCAGAGGAAAGATATGTTATTGAAGCAATAGTTATCATGTTTGTTTATTCATTCGGTTTTATGTTTCATGTGTTATATTATAACCCCGCGCTCATAACTAAACTACACAAATTATTGTAAAATGAAATATTTTAAAGTGTAATTCAGATATTGGTCATACTTTGTGATTAATAGTCATCATTACTTAAATTTGATTAGTTTTACCGAATTGGGCTATTTTTCACTTTTCAATGAGGAGAACATTACGATTAAACAAAACTTAGGTCTAATGGGTCCTAATTTTACCATTTTGGTAAAGTAACGCCATCTAGTGAACGTTACTAAAAAAAATACAGTGTCATGGCGGGTTACATCACACATGGAAGTGTTTTATTTAGGAGGAAGAACACTACGCTCTTATTTCCTAATTTTTAAGGTCAAAATAATTAGGATGCAGCACTCGTAAGTGTCGTGTAATTTTTTACTTTTGTGTAATGTTAATGTAACTTGCATGTTAATGTAACTAATTCTTATTAGAATAGGTTCCTTTCTTCTTACTTAGGTACACATCAGTGAACAATCTGCTGAGAACTGTGTTCGACTAGTAGGTACCTACATAAAGTATGAGTATATGCTGTGTATGTATAAAAATACAGCATTTGGTCACATGCAAAAGAACTAGTACGGTTCGGTTCGTGACTGGGAGATACCTACCTACGAACTACGCGATATCATTTTAGAACGTCAACAATGTCTCAAGATAAGGGGGAGTCAAATGTGCTTGGTCAATAGCAATATTAAAAACATTGTTAACTGTACCAACTTAAGTTATTCATAACGTAGATTCGATCCTTCTTAGTCGTATTGTATATTGTCCGACATTTTAAAATGCTTCTGCGCTTATTTAAATTGACATGTTTTGTGTTGATTGTAATTATGATGACTGGCACTAACAGGTGCGTACTAAATGCATAAATTCGATAATCGTAGTATGACCAAATCTAAAGCCTATTACCGTAGTTTGGTTGAATTCTGAGTGGTTTAGTTGGTGTTTTTATTTTTTCGCGTTTTTTATACCATAAACCACCTACTTACTTACGAGGTATGACTTAGGTAACACTGTTTTCTTTCAGTGGCAGTTCATCTTCGGGAGAACATTATCTTTTTGATTTCAACAAGAGTGATGATGTCGACGCTTGGAGTGAACAATCAGACACAGTCCGCGACGTCGGAATGTCCAAGGCGGTGTTCGTTATACACAAGAACTTGAACTACAGGAGAGCAATATTCTTTGCATTGCTGAATCCTCAACTAAATGGAGCTGGTTTTGCTGGTATAAGAGCGCTCCGTACTTATAACCTTACTGGATGTACAGCACTTCAATTACAGTGTAGGGGACAGGGGCAGTTCAATGGATTCAAAGTTATATTGAGGCATAAAGGATTAAATGATGAACCCAATTATTCCTTCGAGCAATTCTTTCAGGTGAGATTGAGCGACAATCTTATTTTTTCAAATAGTTACCTACCCAGGTAGTCCAATCTGAGAACCAGTTAGTAGCGTCGAGTTCACGGACATCGGATTTACTCCGTCGATAGGGCGGGCGGTTACCCCGATAGTTTTCCCACGTAGGTAAGCCTTCTTGACAGCTCGATCCTCTAGACGTTTTCGGTCCGAGCAAGACGACGACTAGACTGAACCTCGAACGTCTGGGTTTTTCGGGACACGCAGATCCATCCGGTCCAATTTTGCGCAGTACCTTATTATGGTCTACATTTTTTTTTCGCGTATGTATACCGCCTAACATTTATAATAAAATAATCTGTATTTATTCCAGGCTCCAAAAGATGACTTTGCAGTCATAAACCTCAGGTTTTCAGAGTTCAAGGCATATTATCGCGGCAAACGAGTTAACAACAGTGAACCTTTAGACTTGGCTCAAATAACCAGCATAGGACTTCAAATGTACGGCGGAGTTTATCATCCTATAAAGCAAAAAGGTCCTGCTACTTTAGAAATTGATTGGATAAGAGCTGTTACTGATGACCTCAATAAGAGTTAAATATAATAAAATAACAACTATGTTCTCATTCGTTTTATTTAGATAAAGTACCTCAGGTATCTATTTATTTGTAGAAAGGTTGTATAATGTTTGTGGGTTTGTTTTCCTTGCAAATAAAACTAAAACCTATTCCTATATTCAATTTATTTACTATATTGAGAGAGATACTAGATTTACCTCTATGTAAAATAGCAATAATTCATGTCGCAAACACCAGCTCCAAACACAGCTTATCGTTGTCTCGTAGGCAATAACAGAGAAAGCGCGGTCATCGCGTCTGGGAACAAGGAATGGTAATTAACGAGGGGGACGTAGGCTGCCGTGATGACGCGGCCGGCGAACCATCGCCCGTGAAGAGAGTTCACTGACGCGACTGCAGTTGCTATCGTTGGACACTTGCAGTAAACATTGCCTTGTGGTGACGCTTTATCAACGTAAACATGAAGGACTCCGCCGTGTTTATTGCATTCGCTGATGACGTCATCCCTGATTTCGATGTCCCAGCTCGGATTTAATTCTCTGTAAATAAATAATAAGCTAAATTAGTATCGCATTTGTGGAAGACCTAGGCTCTTTTTATAATAATCTATTTAATGCATGGTACTTAATAGAGCTCTCCTCTACCATGTAATCATTGATATATTATGTTGACATACCTAAAGGCACTAGGTACCTAAAGGTCTAGCACGCACTGCGATTAAAGGCGAGCGGTTTAGAAATACCTGAAAACGTCAAACCGTGTACAAACACGCACTGCGACTGGCGTTCTGCTAAATTTTATCAGTATTACCATGGATTTCTGGCGAACAGCGTGTTTTGTGTTGTCTTGAGTGCAGTTTGTTGTCCGGCGCCACCATACTATAACCTATCTTATACCAACTATGGGACTCGAAACGAATCGCGAGTTTACAAATAGCGAACCAAATGTAGCAAGTTACGTGGTTAAAATCAGTCAGGCAAAAAAATCTGTAATGCATGTGTTTATATAGAAAACTATTGTTTTTTCAGACCTAAGATTAATTAGATTGCGTGCTAGGCCTTAATTAACAAGTACGTGTCTTTTTTAATAGACTTCGAAAGAGGTTCTAAATTCAGCTGCACGAGTTTTATTCCAGAGGGATAACTAGGTATTTATTTGTCCCGCAAAACTTCAAAAACAGTGCAATGTAAAATTCAAAGCAGGTTTTAGTTTTTGTATAAATAATCGAATTATTAAGATTGCTATTCTGTTAATTAACCTCGACAACATTCATTAAGCTTTCTAGTATTTAATAAACAGGTTGTTTAGTCTGGTATTTCCTATAAATATTGTGTAATAATGTCGTTATGTTAAATACATATTCAAATATAAAAAGCCTGTGTGTCAGTAGTACCATTGATGGTACAAATGAAACAACTTTGTATCTTTACTACTATTAATGGTACTAGGGACAATTATTTAGGATCAATAGTACCATCATAAATATTGATGTATCCCTAGTATCATGAATGGTACAACTAAACAAACTGAATTGAAGTGCCGTGGAGTAGTAATTGGGCCCAGTAGGCCCAGCACGGGGATTGTTCTCTAGGGTAGAATAGACAATAACGACATCTTATCGTCAAACATACATTGCATACATTATTGAAGTCAGTACTTCTATTTAGTCAAACTATTTAGTTCAACTGGTTTGACCACAAGGATTTATGTTTCCTCGTGGTCAAACTAGTCAAGTGATCCTCCCCTGTATCAATGTCAATTTGAAAACATGAACAGTCAATCTTACGTGTAGCTATTCTTTTTTTTTTCACACTTATTGCTTTGGATCACATTGCCAGTCTCAGTCATAAAATTTCGTGATATCTCGTTAGTTCCACCAGCTTCGTCCCATCAGTGGGACGAACGGGACATCAAAGACTTTAAAATATTATTCTCCCATTTGTCCCACCATTATGTTTAGGCACAATTACGGTCAAAGTGAAATTGACGGGAAATGTCAATAATAACAGAAAATTACAAAAATGAAGTTACAGAAAATATGTGTCGCTACGTAGAGCGAGTGATATCGGTAGTCAATGGTTGCTTCTTATTGTTTTTGACATTTCCATTTATTTTTGACAGTTTCGGTTATTTTTGCTGTCATTTTTGACATTTGCTGTCACTTTGACCACAATGGTGTCGTATTTAACTTTTAACAATTCACGTAATGCGGAAATTATGCGTACGTCGCCGCACTTGAAGTTTGACATGAAAATGACACTGGTATGTAGTTGTGTTAGCATTATTTTATTTGCGTTCAAAGTTTCGGTTTTATTATTTCCTTTTATATCTTGGTGACAATACAAAATTAATGCATATCAAAAATGAAATTACGTGGAATATCTTTACTTTTCTTTAATGGTACTAAGGATACAAAGTTGTGTCATTTGTACCATCAATAATGGTACAAATCAATGGTATCTACTACTGACACAAAGGCTATAAAACGCATTTCCTGTAAATTTATCCTGTATGTTAATAAAACGATACTTACGTAGTGGGATCAAACATATTATTGAGCATAAAGCACTGTGTGGCAATTGGTGGTGCTATTTGCGGCGTAGGCGTTGTTATTGTTGAGCTGTTACCCATTAACACTGATGCAGCAGCTGGAGGGATCTAAAAATATAAGAATAATACCATATAGCTATGCTGTTTTATTTCGTTATGGATAGACGCAAGTAAAGAATTTAATTTCAATATCCTTATCAGCACACTTAGGTCCACAGCTGAACAAACCTCCCCAAATGAGGGTGAGGCAGGCCTTATAATTCCAATGCTTGGCAAGTAGATTGGTGATTGCAGTATAGGTATTGAAAATACAAAGAAGGAAGCTGCTGCCCTTTGGTAGGTTCCCTTAGTCTGCTTTTATTACATCCACGAGCATTGTTGGAGGAGTTGATGTTTAAATTGCCGCGGGTGCTAATGCTATGAACTTACTTGTAATCCAGTGCCTTCAGCGAGTTTGAACATGAGCTGTAAGCGACCAGTAGCGCCAAGGTCAACACCAGCTCGATCCAGTTCATCAGCGTCGAAACGCGAGCTAGACCCGCCGTCTGTGCGCTCTGTTACATTGCCTACTTTCATGGGGCGTCCAGCTAGTTCAAAACCATTTAACTGTTCCATTGCTTTCTTTGCATCAGATGCATGGTGAAACTAAAATAAGAAAAAAAAACACGTCATGTAACAGTTCATGATGATTAAATGTAAATTCATGATGAAAAATGTAATAGCCTAGATTTTAATTCCTACATACCGTGAGGAAACCATATCCTTTACTTTTTGAAGTATCTGGATCAGTCATAAGTTGAATATGATCAATTTTGCCAAAAGGCTCGAAAATTCCCCGTAACATATCCTCTGTGATGTTAAAATGTAGAGATCCAACATACAATCTTGTTGGCCCATTGCTTGTCTTTGGTGCCAAGTTTGGAAGAGTGTTTCCCACTCTGTTCTTTTCAGCTTGTGTGTGCTGTACAATGATTGGCACACCCAGCAACTTCTGTCCAGTAAGACCTAGAGCCTGTGAAACAATACATAATTAATCATTAAAGTACAAAATATATTGATTTAGCAAATTTTCAGCTCTAACATAGTGATACTTACCAGAGGAACAGACTCTGCATCTTTAAATTCGATATAAGCTATGCCCTTAAATCTTCTTGTTTTATTGCATGTAATAAGTCTCACATCTCTAACTTTGCCAACAGATGAAAAGAATTCTTCAAGATCTTTTGCACGAATACGTTGTGATAACTGCATGCAAAATACTGTACGTAAATCTCTTTCTTCAGGAGGCAACTCTTCAAGTTTTGGCTCTAATCCGCGTGATTTAGAACGATATTCAGTAGCAGGATCTCTTTCTACACTCTTCTCTTTTCTAGGGCGGCTACGCTCTCGGTCCCTGCTTATATAATCTGTTTCTTTGCTACGTTCTTTGTCCCGACTCCGCCTTTTGTCTTTATCCCGTTCGCGTTCTTTATCGCGGTCTACGCGGTCCCCACGGTCGCGGTCCTTATTACTCTTATTGTCCCTCTCACCCCTGTCTTTGTCTCTATCTCCTCTATCTTTGTCTCTATCCCGACGGTCCCTGTCACGATCCCGATCCCTATCTTTCTTATCATCTCGCTCTCTTGAGCGCCGCGAGTCTTTGTCCCGTGATCTTCTTTTCTCTTTTGACCGACTGCGCCTAAGAAAAAGTATTTAATATTATTGGGATGATACAAAAGGTATATTTAATTAGCTTTTGCTCATAACTAAGCCTGAATAAACAATACAGTACAAAGGAATATTGGGGCTCAAGTACCAGTGTAATATTTTTGTAAGTATAGTTGTTTCAGATACTTCCCATTACAAATCCTCTTTAATTAGGGTAGATGAATAATAATTATTAGCAGTAAGTATGCCAATTCTTACCTTCGACTCCCATCGCGATCTCTGTCTTTGTGCTTATCAGAATACTTGTCGGAGCGATGCTTGGAAGAGGTAGTGTTTTCCTGTCACACAAAGCACAAGGTAGAAGCAGCGCCACAGCAACACACGCCGAGTGAATAAATAAAAATTGCATTAGTTTATTTATAACAACATTTTTCATACATTCATGATATTTCAAGAACAGTGATTCTGTGAGTCATTGTTGCTGAAATAACACAAATGACTTAGGCTCTGAAGATGGCTAGTTTGTGACCGATGTTCATCCGAGTCATGGTTGCAGCACCTAAAACTTACCCATCGTACCACTGACTAAAGATGCACCACTGACTATGGATAACATCAACAGGAATATTTCTGCAAAAGATTTATGACCCATCAGAGTATGGTCTTTTTCAAAAATACTTGATGAAATAAATGTTTTCTTGATAAAAATTATTTTAATTTTGAATAAGTAAAATAATAGTATTAAGATCTGATCTGACTTATTCTATTAAAAAGTTAAGTATATTGTTTTGATACCTCTCTGTTTGTTCAGGTCGGTGGTGTATGCTGGACTATTACCACAAAGTTCTATAAATACAAGAAATGATTCCCAAATGTAATTTTGTTTCATATTTTTACACTTTTCAGAGATTTGTTAACTATTAATATTAATAACTCTTAGATCTGATAATTAAATGTTAAGAAATCTTTGAAAATGTTTGCTTACATAACCAACATGGGAGAAATCTAGGTAATAACTTCTCAGATATGTAGTTAAACAAATTGAGGCATTATCAAAAAGTGAATGCAAATTCCATGTTTGTATGTTCTAAAGAACCTACAAATAAATTTTGATCAGATGTCCAACAACCAATTACTTATGTTTTATAGCATTACTGCCAGGAGAGCATCTGTTAAAATGAGATATTAAATTTTGCAAGTTATTTCTAGAAAATAATTTAGAATCCATTTATATAGTAAAATGAACTTAAATTATCAGGGTTTCAAATGTACTGATTAGCCTCATTATTTGGAAGGGGATACAAAGGTATACAAAGATTACCAGCTTTTTTTGGCAAAATTATATACCTACTGCTGGCTAAAGAGCATCATGAGTATTGTGTAACATAAAGGCCTCTGAAACTCCTCATTCAAGGAACAAAGTACTTAACTAACATTGTGTTTTGTTAGGCATACATTACATAGGTATGAACCGAATTTAAAACTTACCGACTTCACGTAAGGGGCTTCAAGCATAGCCTCAACATCAAAATCTTCAGCCATTCTGCAACGAAACAAGATATTCCAGAGGTTAGGTGTTTTCTAATATGCTAAAAGCATTGATCAGCAAAACATTAACAGTGACTAAATTTTGGAAATCTTTTGATGATACATACATACTTTCGATGAATTTCAAGAAGCATGGAACAAAATGGCGTTTGAAAAGAAATCAATTAAACAAACAGGTTCTATCTAACTTACATTATTTCGTGGGATTATGTGATTACAAATTGTGCGCAGAAATATTAATATATCCTCAGTAAATATTTAGTTGCAGGTCTAAGATTATTCCTTTCCAAAATTCTGATTTTCCAATCTGAAACAATCAATATTTCAACCAAGAACGAACGATGACACTGATGACAACTTGTAAACAAAATGGCGGCGAATGAAATGAACGAAAGGGTGTTTTAGTGAGTGAATGGATATTATATTCTTTCGTTCGGTTCTTTTCATGTTCTTTTATTATGGAGGTTTAATTAAAAAGGTAACTACACTACACCACTACAAGTATGTTATTACAAATACGTTATTTTAATGCACACTAAAAGTAAGTTATTGCACCATTAGAAGTACGTTATTGTAGGTATAAAGTCTCACTCAGTCAGTTTGCGTTATGATAAACATTAAAGTACCTACAATTATTTTTGTGCCTATTACTGAGAATATGTATTATTATTTATGGTCTAATTATTTATGTTTCTATTATACTTAGCTAATTACATATATTACAAAAAAAATCGTACTTAATAATTTAACTTGCATTTAAATTAATAAAAATTCGATTCATTCGTCTATAGTCAGTTGTGCGGTATTCTTGTAAGACGCTTCACTACGATAAGTGGGCGGTACTCATCTATATATAACGATAATTTTAGAGGTATTATTGAACATAAAAAAATACGTTACAACATAGGCGTGAGCTGTCAAAATTATTAAATTATCCTAAATTAGACAGACTGTAAAAGGTTTTGGGTTAGAAATTCGGTTTAAAGATTTATAATAAAATTATACTCAAAAGGAATAAACGAGTTGACATGGAATAAGTTTATTCTAAAAATTAATAAAATTATTAATTGACAATCTAATACGTGTAAGTCAGCCATTACCCGGAAACTAATCTGACAGACGACGACGCAAGGAATTTATAGGATAGACGATACGAAAACTACCACACGTACGGGTAGTAGGTATGGTATAGGTATGGTTTTAGTTAAGTTTTAGTTTCCACCTAACTATTTGTCAGTCAAGGTCTGCTCTGGCTGGAATGACCGACAAATAGCCATTACCAAAACACGCACGCCATTTTGATGATTTAGTAATTCATTCAATCAAACCATGGTTAAACAAAGTATTTATCTCAATTTCATTTAATAAAATAACACTGAAAGATGACTACAGCAGCGAGACCAACATTCGACCCCGCTAGAGGTGGGCAAGGAAGGGGCGAGAAAGATTTGAGTGCGATATCTCGCCAATATTCTAGCAGAGACCTTCCTGGTCATACCAAACTCAAATACAGGTACGCATGGTAAATATAAGTAATAATAAAAATATATATAGATCTATGTTATTATCATCCACAGCTTGGCTCACAGATTGCTGAATGCAGGGGTCACCCTCACACCTGCTTGTTTATTTCCTTTCTAAAACGTATAATTACTCGACAGAGAACAAGGACAAGGCACTACAGATGAGCTGCGCGCGCGAGACTTCCGCAAGGAGTTAGATGAAAGGGAGAAAGATACTAAGTCAGCAGGTGGTAGAAGGCAGAATGACCCCGTATCTAAACGCGCCAAGATAGATCAAGTGCCAGCTGCTAGTTTGGATGCAGATGATCCACTCGAGGGAGACTCATCTGATTCTGATGATTCAGACGATGATACTGCTGCATTGTTAGCGGAACTGAATAAAATTAAAAAGGAGAGAGCAATCGAGAATGCTAAAAAGGTAACAAGCAAATATCCTTAAACATTATTTATCAAGTTTTAAACTAGTAGTAGTACTTTGATACATTTTTCTATATCAGCAGCATGTGAGCTGAGCACCCATTGTCTAAGCCAGCAGACTAATATTAGCTAATTAAATTTGTTTCTTTATAGGAAGCTGAACGAAAATTGGAAGAAGAGAGAATAAGAATGGAGAACATATTGTCAGGAAATCCCTTGTTGAATTATTCAGCAGCTGGACAGAAAAATGATTTGAAGGTTTGTTTTTATCTAATGTTCAAAAGTTTAATGTTTTTTAAAGTTTTTTTTAAAGTTAATCTAAGAGTACAGATCATCATCACCATATTAGCCAATCAACATCCACTATTGGACATAAGCCTCCCCTTAGGATATCCACGATGACTGATGTTGTGCTGCCTGCGTCCAGCGGTTTCCTGAGAGTACAGATGTAGACTTGTAAATCCTGACTCTATCCCTACTTTTTCACCTATGAAATATAGCTTGGATAAAATCAATACTCCTAGAATTCAGACAAGTGTTTCGATACCTCTTTCATCAAAATAGCTTTGGCCGTTTTGTTGCCTTGCGGTATCAAAGAGTTGGAGAAAACTATTTGTGGTGAAAAGGACAAAATAAGATGAGAATGACTTACTTAGTAATGCTTTACTATGTAATATTGAAATAGACATTTATTTATTCAGGTCAAGAGGCGCTGGGATGATGATGTGGTGTTCAAGAACTGTGCTCGCTCTGAACCAGAGAAAAAACTTAATTCATTCATCAATGACTCTTTAAGGTCAGAATTTCATAAAAAATTCATGGAAAAGTATGTTAAGTAGTTAAATAAATTTTTAAGCTGTATTGTATTTAATAAGCTATTCTTAGTCCTAATTACATATATTTTAATGAATAATTTAGCTTTGTTTTTTTTGTGATAATTATTATTATCTTTCCAACAAATATCCCAAACTTGTTTTGAGGGCCTTTAAAATATTTACTTACAAAAAGTTTAGCTACCTGAAATTTAGTTAAAATTAATTCATTATTTAATTACTCTTTGTACATAACACAAAAAAATAATATTGGGTAGAAATGTCAACAATCACGGGAGTATGTACTTTCAATAGTTTTGGGTATTAATTGTAGATAGGTCAATCTATGGATAGGATACCTAGGGCAATATACCTATTCATAATAATTTGTAGTGGTATCTAATTTCATTCCTAATTAATGGGGTTATTAAACCTAGACATTCGGTAGGTAATTTAACTGTAGGTTTTCTGTTAAAAAATAATTTATATTCGACAATTTTAATAATCTCAGACAAAGAAAACATGGACTGAATGAATAATAACTCCACCCATGGGTTTTTACTTCCTACATGAGATGAGGGGCTTTTCTACAGGAGCGAATAAATCGCAGCGTTAGCGGTAGAATAATAAATAAATAACGTACTTTATTCCCAACATCACCCTAGAAAAGCCATTAAATTCATTAGAAATTTTATTGAGTGTACTTATAACAGCTAATGCAGTTTACAACAAGAGCAGAGCATTTAATCTAAATAGAATAAGGGCAGCTGAGTAACAGATGTCGGCGTGCTTATAATTATGCTCGTATCCGCTTTAATTCCATGCGGAATTGAGACTAGTGCTTGACAGCCAGAGATGTGTATCCGGACGAGCCGTGTTGTGTTTGCGTATTGAAACAAATCATGTGTGAAGGCGAAAGAGAGGGAGGTAGGTATGCGACGACGCAGCGGTCTACCTTGAGTGGGCAGGGCAGGTTTACCGGCGGACCCGCCGCGCGTCTCAGTACTCGCCAGTCCAGCGCCTAGTGGGCACTCGAGCGAACATGGCAGCCGCGCGCTCTGTCCGATGCGCGTGCATTGCGTTGGTTATTGTGGCGGCGCAGGCAACCCTCTCGGGATTGTACATCGACAACGGTGTCGATCAGACTGTGATACATCATTCGATGACGCAAGACGAGCGGAAGGTGGTAGAGGTGGAGATACTAGAGCTGTTGGGTCTCGGGGAGCGGCCGCGACGGGCGCGAGCGCCTGGATTGGACCGGTCGGCGCCGAGCTTTCTGCTGGACGTGTACAAGCAGCTGGCGGAAGAACACGAGCAGGCGCGTCCCACGAGGAGTTCCGACTCGGCGCTCACCGGGGACGAGCAGCAAGCCATTGATGAGAGCGATCTTATCATGACCTTCCAAAGCAAACGTTAGTACCTCTATGCAAACTACCAATTACAAATACCTATCCATACATTTTGATGTCTAGACTTACATAGAAGTTCTAAGTAAATAGGTTTCTTTAATTCTGGCATAATTAAACTTGGGCGTAGAATCTTAGTTGCATAGGTAGGTATGGGTTGGTGTTATTGTTAGGTATCAGCAACCTATCTCGCAGTTCATGCGCACTTAAATAGATTTGTTTACATAACAATTTATACATGCTTTGTTTATTTGACCTAACTTTCAGTTTGAACCTACTTAGCTAGAAATGGTTGCTTCGAATGTGTACCTACTGTTTTTAAAAAACATCGAGGTAGGTACGAGTAACTTTAGATTCCTACCTTACGTCTTTTCCTTCAACAAAATCATTGTTAGGTATTACAATGATTTTGTTAAGTATAACAGACTTACATTACCTATAGGTACCCAATCAAATAACTTCCTATGCTGACCATACAGAATAAAAAATAAGCATAATTTGATCGAACCCCAGTTAATCTTAAACCTATAATCGGCAATTTGAATAGTCTAAATTTACAGTGTAAGAGATTGGAATTCGATTAAAAAGTAACGTTAGTTCTCAGGTAAGAGGTCCAAGATGAGTCATTGGTCCCTTAATTGCTGGCGGCATACCACAGGGATGTGAGCTGGCGTCAGCCGGCTGCGGTTAAAGACAAAATAAATATTATTAATGCCCCTTCATTTTACTTCTATTCAGGCCTTTCTTAAAGATAAGACCACCCATTGTATTGAGAACGATTGTTTAGAAGAAGTCTGCCTCTATTGAAGAATGTTTAAACACCTAAAAGGTTAAGTTTTCTGAAAATTACTATAATATAACTTACCTATGTGGGGACAGTACAGTCGTACACTAAAGAGAATTGACACAATCTACATATGTACATTGTACCAAGTAGGTAATTAAAATTATTCTGTTGTAAAAGCTTATTTGCACATTCGAGGAAAAACGGCATGTAACAGAAGTAGAATTCACTGTTTTGTGATAATGATAAGTCAATGTTATTTATATCAAGTAGGTACCTAACTGTACCTACAATACAAACCCACAACCTGCTCTAATGTACTGGGACTGTACCTACCTACCTACCTACCTACCTACCTAGCTATTTATAAACCTAGGTTAGCGATTTTATAATAGATCTTCTAGGTATATTTTAATAGTTTATGGCAAATCTTTCATCTTTACAGTGCGCGTTGATGTCTTTTGTATGGACGATCACATTAAGCCAAAATCGATAGTTTTTTTAGATGCCAAGTTATTCCAAAATACCTGGGTACTTCCCTAACTTTTGTACCAATATCTTGTATTCAATACCTACCTAGCTTGTTTAAAACGCCGGTAACTTAAGTTAGGTACCTACCAATAAGCATATTTAATTAATTTTGTACACCTGCAATAAGTATCAGATTACTTGAAAAAATATCAACACCTGGTGACCAATCCTTAATTAACTACGCAAATCATTATTATCGAATGAATTATTTATGATTTTAGACATACGATACTCATTAATAACTACGGATGTTTATTTTATATGCTATAAGATCATTACGAATTGTGGTAAGCTTATGCCCGGGTCTTCGTACTCGTATTTCCCGGATAAAAGCCGATGTTAATGGAGAGATTTTAATTTAGGCATAGAACTTACATATGTACATATATCTATGCAAAATTTCAGCTCGATTCGTTTAGTAGGTAGTTTATAAAATATATTGCCTGATGTCTGTCAGTAGGTAGTTTCGGCGTAAAAAGATAACAAACATCCATAGGTACCTACTTCCATCTATCCATACATCCATCATACCTTCGCGTTTATAATAAAGCTGTGATTTCAGATTTAAGGTTGATCGTTTCATGTCGGCGCCAGATTAATATTTTATTGTAGTTTTTCTGCGTTCTGTAAAGAAAACTAGTGGTAAAATAATTTGCCGCAAATTGTAAACCATATTCTATTACTCTAAGAAAAAACGAAAGCTCCTAAATAACAATTGCATTGAAGTTAGTTTTATCACGGGTTCATAGAAAATGGTTTACCTAAGATTTGGGTCAAGTTACTTTTCCGTTACCTAGTTTTATTCTTTGTAGGGCGCAGTAAAATTAAAAACTAGTTAAACTATAAAAAAATTGTGCATAAACGAAACGATCAACGTTAAGATAAAGTACCTATATCTACGGATATCCGTGTACTTTCAGTGATAGATAAGGATAAGTGATAAACATTAGGTTTATCTGAAATGACATAAGATCAAAGATCAAGATCATTATTACCATAGCGTATGCTGAGTGGAGTCCGATATTGTCAGTTCTTCTTTTTATTTAAGGTTTATTTACTGTATACCAAATAATCAAATAATCATTTATTTCGTCGATTTCAGGAATAACACGTCACATTTGTTTTAATTACGTACAGTCACATAATACAATAATAAAAAATCAAGTAATTCAATTGCTAAATCAAATTAAATGTCAATAACAATAGAAAAGTCAATCAAAACATACAAGATCAATAAAAACAACAATATACGGAGTATCTACAGCTAGATAATTATGTACATTCAGTACTTTTACAGGCTAGGAATTCCTCATAGCTGTAAAAGCTGTTGTCAGTGAGCCAGTGCTTTAGCTTGTTTTTAAAGCATGTCAGACTAGTTTCCTTTGTGATAATTTCTGGAAGACTGTTATATACTGTCGGTCCCATTATGCGCGTTATACCTTAACTCTTCTGTTCTAGAAATAAAAATCTTTTACTTTTACATTACGATTCATGTTTGGTAAAAGATTTATAGAAACTAAAACGTGTTTTCAGGTCACCACCTGGGCGCGCTACGCCACGGGCATGGCAGGCACGTTTGGTTCGAAGTGGCCGGCACCCCTGGCGATGCATCAGCTCTGCTCACGGCGGAGTTGAGGCTTCATCAGTCGCCAACTGAAAGTGAAGACCCTACCGGTCTTTATACTGTCGTCGCGCACCGGGTACTAAGCGTCGATAATTTAGGGTATGTAATGTCACATGGGGGAGGCGTGAGGCCTATGTCCAGCAGTGGACGTGTATGGGCTGATATGATGATGATAATGATGAATGTCAGTCACATTACACTCCCATGAGAGTTGACAGTGCAGATTCCTTGAAGAATGTATAAATTAATTAATATTCCTGACATCAATCTAATTTGATAGAAACTACACTAACAATAAGTTCCATTTTGGATCACAGGGAGAAACTTTTTAGGAGAAAATTACATCATCAGCTCCGAAGCTGCTACTCCACCCGCATACTGTCCAATTTAAAATACGCCCTTCCTTACTACACCCAAGAAACCAAAATAAATTGTGTGTGGAGTGTGAAATCAGTGTGTCAGACTAGCACAAAACCGCCAAGAGTGGCTTCACTATATCTTATACCTTTAAACGAGCAATTCTTGTATATATATAATCAGAATCTCGGAAACAGCTCCAACAATTTTCATGAAATTTTGTATACAGGGGGTTTCGGGGGAGATAAATCGATCTAGCTAGGATTCGTTTTTAGAAAATGTCGTTTTAATCGTGTTTTCAATAATCAATTTTATCGATAGGGTACTCTCATATACAAAATCTCGATGTTACAAAACCGTCATCGATCATGTATGTAACCTTTTTTATAATACTGCATAAACTCGGATATGACGTCACAATGGGGGAGGAAAGTTGTCAGCTAAGATAGATGAACCCACAGACAAGGTCATAGACTCCCTCAACTTGAGACATAAACTGAATAATATGACTCTTCCTGACATCTATTGGCGAATAACAATATTTTTTTTTTATTGGTGGCAACTAACTGCTCTACCGATACAACAACACTAAAGCTAATCCAGAATATACAAAAACATCCAGATCTAGTATATAATATGGCGTGTTTTAAAAAACGATAAACCGACTTCAGATTCCCACACACACGAGACACTTATTTTAAGTTTTACGGGATAAATACCAATTCCCTGGGGATAAAAAAAAATTGTCTTCGGGATCGTTTTCTATAAAATAGAGAAAGAATTTTCAAAATCTGTCCATAATTGGCGGATATATCGCGTAACATACATACAAAAAAAAACATACAGACGAATTAATAACCTCCTCTTTTGAAGTCGGTTAAAACAAAGTAGCTTCCCGCTGTCTGTCTCTATGTATGCTTAGATCTTTAAAACTACGCAACGGATTTAGATGCGGTGATTCAAGAGGAAGGTTTATATTTATGTATAATTTACTTAGTATCAGCATTGCACCCGTGCGAGGCGGGTCGCTAGTAGGTAATAAAGAAGAGGCTTATACTAACAAGCGGAAGTACTTTCGGAGTGGTTATATGGTTAAACTAGCTGATGCCCGCGCCTTCGCCTGCGTTTTATAGGGATAAAAAATAGCTTATAATGTTATTCCAGGTCCTAAACTATACCCAGCTCAATCAGTTCAGGAGTTTTTGCGTGAAAGAGAAACAAACATCCATACATCCATACTTACAAACTTTGACATTTATATTTATAACTACCTACTTACTATCTAGTAGTAGGATATGTAACCAGGTTCTTGCTTCTCTTTCATCTACTTTTCTAATGTGTCAGTTGTGTTCAAAGGCACATACAATCTTTATTACAAAATCTGTTTATTCAAACACATATTCGCAATCATCAGGAGTCTGCAACTAGAAGAGGTGGCGCGGGTGAATACGACAGCCGCGTCGGAAGGCTGGCTGGAGCTGAACGTGACGTCAGCACTGGCAGCGTGGCTCACATCGCCAGCTGATAACCGCGGCTTCTTCATCACCATGCATCCTCACTCGCAGCCTGGTAAGCAGCTTTCATTTACAGCCGCGTCGGAAAGCTGGCTGGAGTTGAACGTGACGTTAGTACTGGCAGTGTGGCTCACGTCGCCAGCAGACAACAGCGGCTTCTTCATCACCATGCATCCTCACTCGCAGCCTGGTAAGCAGCTTTCATTGCCAGCCGCGTCGGAAGGCTGGCTGGAGTTGAACGTGACGTCAGTACTGGCATGGCGGCTTGGCTAAAGTCGTCGCCAGCTTGAAATAGCTGTGCTACCTACTACCTGCATGCATAGGTACATAATATATTAATTACATTGTTTATTTTTTGAAACTTACATTTATATCGATTTTATTGTAGTAGGGTACAGTAAATTTAAAAACAGTGTAAAGTAATGGGATTCGTAGTCGGTTTTTACTTTTTTCAAAATAATCAAATTATGTTCCACCAGCTGCTGCCCGCCTTCGCCCACGTTTTATCAGGATAAAAAATAACCTATATGTTATTCCAGGTCCCAAACTATCATCATCATTATCATCATCAGCCCATGCACGTCCACTGCTGGACATAGGCCTCCCCCGTACGACGCCACAAATAGCGGTCCTGAGCCGCCTCCATCCATCGACTCCCTGCGACCGCTACGATGTCGTCCCAAACTATACCCATACCAAATTTCAGCCCAATCATTTCCGTAGTTTTTGCATGAAAGAGGAACAACCATCCACACATCCATCCTTACAAACTTTGACATTGATAATATTAGTAGGAAGGATTAGTACGACTTCATCAAATTACGAGTAGTATGGTAGCCTAATCGAGAGACGAAGAATGGACAACTTGAAAAAGTGTTACGCGTTCAAGTCTTTTGTATCGAACTTTTGAATTCCCATACAAAAGCCATAAACGCGCAATATACCATTTTGTACAAAAAGTTTCCCAAACACCTACATATTTTTTCTTGTCATATATTTTATTCATGATCCGAGAAAACAGGTCAGCTCCTCCGGGAGCGGCTCTTGCCACATCACTTATTTCAACAAAATGTAGAAGTTGGGAAACAAAAATGTAGAATAATAAGGGTCCATTGAAAAATCTATAAAAATATTACAATCAATTGTGTTATCAAATTACAATCGTCAATTATGTTTGTTAAATAAGTCAAAACAGCGTTAGTTAAACACGAATCAATGTGATAATAATAAATAATTGGTAAATACAAAACCACATAGTTTTATCACATTCATAGAGGAGCTCGGGGAGTTACGATTTTACGTTACTGGTATCACTGGGAAACAGATTCGTCTTCTCATTTGCCGATGGCGACCATATCGTGTCTCGGAAGAGCATACCTTGTTTTCTTATACCATGATTTTATTCTTTTCAGAACGGAACGTGAAGCCCGAAGAGATTGGTTTAGAAGAGCCAAGAGGCGTGGTTTCCGAAGGGAAGCAGCCGTTTTTGGTGGCCTTCTTCAAGAACGGTCCAAAACTTGGGAATACTGACGCAGGCGCTAGAAGGAAACGAGAGGCCAGGCGGTGGCGAGCTCATGGGTACTCTGAGAACTACTTAAGGAATCCACTAACCGGTGAGTCTAGTTAATGCTTGAATTTTACGTTAAATAATCATTATCATCAGCAGCTTAACAAAATATTAATCATGGTGTTTGTTATGCCCGCGGATTCGCCCGCGTTATTCCGGGATAGCGTATATGTTAATCCTGGTCTAGAACTACATCGATGCAAAATTGCAGCCCGATCCATTCAGTAGTTTTGGCATGATGAGGTTAACAACATCCAAACTTTTCGCATTTATAATATCAGTGTAACTGCTGGGTATGGTCGTAGGTAGGTATTGTGATTTGAAGCATCTCCAACGGATACCAGGATTTGTCGTAATTTTACATTGCTATAACACTATAGTTAAATAAATAATGCTGGACAATCCACACAGCATCATCTAGCCCCAAGCTAAGCAGAGCTTGTGTTATGGCTACTACATGACTGATATACATACTTATTACAATAAATTCCATAGAAAGATATTTTTACTATACCCATAAAACATATAAAATACCCAGAATACCCGAGACAAATATAATATATATTTTGAATTAATCATCATTATCATCATCATATCAGCCCATACACGGTCACTGGTGAACGTAGGCCTCCCCCAAACGACGGCACATATAGCGGTCCTGAGCCGTCTCCTTCCATCGACTCCCTGAGACCGCTACGATGTCGTCGGTCTATCGAGTGGGTGGTCCCCCATGTAGGGGGGGCTTTGTCCTCTTTTTTAATAAATATAATATTGAATATAATATTTTCAGATACGGCACATTGGACAACGAGAAGCTGCGAAATCCAAACGCTGTACGTTAGTTTCAAGGACTTAGAATGGCAGGTCAGTAGATATATCAAAACGAAATACTCCATTTGGGCCTACGTTACCCTTATTTTACGCAAACATAAACACAATAAATTCCAGTGCGCACACGTTGAAGTAGAGCAGCGTGTTTGTGCAGCAGCACACCTAGTGCCTTAGCAGATTGCACCTCTGGAGCGGGGCAGTGAATGTGTTAAACATGTTTGTTTTTGAACGTTCAATGTTTTCAATCCAACATGCATTCTATCAAAGATAATATATACCGTGTAGGCGAATTTTTGTGTTTTGAGTGGCGTAAAAGAACTCTGTTCATACAAGTCCTGGGGCCCAGCTATCCAATTGCGTAGGTAACTAATGACAATGGTATTGTTGCAGAATCGTTCTAACCGATATAAGACAAGAGTTACTTGACGTTTCTATTTATTTTAGATGTATGTAAGCGTTTTTATTTAAGTTATTTTTTAGTGCAATAAAGTGTTCATTCATTTATTCATTTGTATGGTCGCAGAATCTCACATAGATGAAAGAAACCCTAGAATGTGCTACCGGTGCCATATGCACGGAGAGATCATATTCGTCAAAGCCATTTTCAATCACAATCTTTATATATAGGACTTATACCTAACAATTAAAGGAAAATGTGCACAGATTGTTTTTCCATACAAACACACGACATAATACAAATATTTCAATGCACTTTTTAATTTCTGAAATTAATTTATCTACAGGACTGGATAATAGCGCCCGACGGGTACGGTGCGTTCTACTGCAGCGGCGAATGCAATTTCCCTCTGAACGCGCACAAGAACGCGACCAACCATGCCATCGTGCAGACTCTGGTGCATCTACTTAATCCTACGAAGGTTTGTTATACTAACTTCTATGAACAAGTTAAAAAAAGAGGTTCAGTCGTTGCACTGCTGGGCAAACGATTCCCTTCATAAATATATGTTAAGCGCCACCGACCGCCCTTTATTCTGGCAAAAAAAGGATTTTGATGTTGTTTGTTATGAAAGATCATCGAGAGTGGAGATAATCCTAGCTATGTTTGATGAAAATTGGTGCCGTCTAATTGTAATGGTTCAAAATAAATTAGTTAAATCAAAATTTGATTGCTTCCATTTTTTTTTGCAGCCTGCTTATGCCTATACAATGTACATATTAATGCTTTTATTATGATGTGTAGGTGCCGAAACCGTCGTGTGCTCCAATCAAGCTGTCTCCGATATCAGTTCTCTACTACACGGACGACTCTAATGTAATCCTGCGCAAATACAAGAACATGGTCGTCAAAAGCTGTGGTTGCCATTAAATCCAACACAAAATTTAATATTTTGAAAATACCTGGATTACGTGTTCTAAATATCTTTAGTAGGTATTTTTTTTAAACTGGTGCCACACTTTTTGTTTTTCGTATTTTTGGTTAGTGACGTCAGCATGGATAAATGTATGAAAAAACAAAAGACAATCGCGCCAGCTTTTCAAAATTGATCCATAAAACCCGCCCCGGATTCGCACGGGTGCAATGCTGATACTAAATTATACATAAAAACCATCCTCTTGAATCACTCTATCTATTAAAAAAAACGCATTAAAATCCGTTGCGCATTTTTAAAGATCTAAGCATACATAGGGACTGACAGCGGGAAGCGACTTTGTTTTATACTATGTAGTGATGTACAGTGGGCGTCACAAATAAGTAGGCACCCACCCTCTTATCTCAATGTTTTGTAGACAAAGGGGATACTTAATTCTGACGCGCACTGTACCTACTTGTGGAAACTTTTCAGTAACAAATCAGCGCCGAATTCTATATTCTATGTATGGATTGTTTTCCTTTATGTGGCTGAATGAAAAGGTAGAGTTAGGTGTCAACGCTAAAAATCGCTTAGTGATTAGATAACAATTTAAAATACATTCAATTCTGGGACTCAAGTTAAAGTTCCAGGTACAAGTGTGCGTAACTATAATAGCTTTAGAACATTTCGTCGGTTTAGAAATTGTTCAAGGTTACTGTAGAATTTTGTATGCAAATGTGAAAGGCATTGCATTTCGGAACTTTTACAACTATTTACAAAGAGGGCCATTTGTGCAGGATCAAACCAAGAAGAAAAACCTAAAAGGGTTTTTCTTCATAGGCTCAGGCATCATGCGACCGCCAGACCTTCGTCATCGTCCGAAGTTTGAGTCATCGTGGCTTTGTCAGATATCGCCTTGCAAAGTAGCTGAATTTGCACCAAAAACTATTTATGGTATAGAGCTCATTTTTTTATATTTTTAACTGACTTAAAAAAAGGAGGAGGTTCTCAATTCGACTTTTTGTTTTATTTTTAGTATGTATTTTACGCGATTTTTCCGCAATTATGGACCGATTTTGAAAATTCTTTCTCTATTGTATAGAATATGATTCCGAGGTGCTTCCATAATTTTATATCCCCAAGGGATTAGTATTTATCCCGCAAAACAGTGTAAAAGTAAGGCATTCGAAGTCGATTATTTATATTGTTCATGAATTTGGAGTCGGTTTATCGTTTTTTAAAACACGCCAAATTATCTTCGGCATAGCTTTTATAAAATAACTAGCGGGCCCGGCTTCGCACGGGTACCTATGTAACAAATATTTCACGATCCCTAAATGTTTTGATAATATTGTATAGCCTATTTCACCCGGGGATAGTTTAGCTTCCCAACAGTGAAATAATTTTTCAAATCGGTTCAGTAGTTTCGGAGCCTATTCAATGCAAACAAAAAACAATCAAATCTTTCCTCTTTATATTAGGTACCTATTATGTAGTATAGACGAAGGTCTAGCGGTTGCAGCCTCTCAGTCCATCAAGCCTGTGTGTTTTAATGAATCATACGAGATTAACCCCCGAATACTCAAACAACTCTCAGAATTAAGCACGACTCAAGTGACGATTTTTTGACAGATTTTCATTGAAAACTGTCAAAATATTGCGACATAAGACGTGCTTACATCTGAGTTGCGTTTGAGTATTCGGCCGTAAGGTTCATTAAAATAATTATTTCAATAGGAATCGTTCAAATGGAGTGCACGTAGTTCCGCATGATGTTACAATACAACTGATATGAAAATAATCGCAATTTCTACAAAACGAGATATTGTTTTATCCGATTGCTTAATACTTGATAAATTTAAGAATGAGTATGCTTAGTTTAAGTAGAAACCTATATACCTACCTATACAGGGTGGATTCTTGAGACGGGGCAGTAAGGGCAGGCTATCTAGAATTATTTGAGATAATCCCAACTGCATTCACAGATTTTGAAAAAACAAATCCTATCAGTCAGCAAGAAAATGGCAATTTTACACAAAAACTTTTTGATGCCAATCGGTCCTGTTTCTTATAAGGATCTCTCTCTCTTACCGAAATGTATGCAAAAAGTTTCCGCGATTTCTGACATTTCTAGTACATAACTCAAACGTCAGTCGGTCCAGTACAGACTTTTGATCCTTCCTTATAAGAAACAGGATCGATTGTCATCAAAAAACGTTTTTGTTTAAAATTACGATTTTCTTGTTTACTTTTCATTTTTTCCAAAATCTGTGAAAACAGTTCAGTATATTTCAAATTGTTATGGGTGGTCTCGTAGAAACGTTTTCCTGTAACTATCACGGTTGAGGTACCCACCCTTACTGTTCCGTCTCAAAAATCCACTCTGTATTACCATACATTGTTATATCTACCGATATACCTACTTACCTAGAATGTAATCATCTTTTAAGTTTATTCTGGTTTATCAAGCATTTTATGAAATGGGCCTATATATAGATATATCTATTCCCAATAACTACTGAAGAATGCGCTTGCCTAGTGTTTTAAATGAAATCCTGTCCAGTTATACTAAGCTTTACTTATTATAAATGAATATTTTACGTCCAATTGATTTAAGTTATTAGAAATAATGTAGATAAGTAATTTATGTGCCAAGTCTACGAGTCAAATTAAAAAAATTAAGAGGATTTAGATGAGTAAGGTGTAGCATTTCTGTAAGATCTTTTTGATATAATTACTAAGACATAATTATATTATTTTCTATGTGAATTATTATAAACCAGTTTGTTTTATTTACGTACTAATAAGTCAAATTTGTCCCTAGTAAGTCTACGTGATATCTACTGGGCTCCTTCTACACATCCGAAAAAGATTCCCACTCACATCCAGTAGCATTTATTAAATGAAAAAAATTATTCCCACCTACATAAACGAAATGTTTTAGTACAGTGAATATAAGCAAGGCTTCTGGGTTTTATTTATTTGTTTCATGACGACGATGTACGAGCCAAGCAATTCTAGACTCGCAACTTAAAGACACTGATTAAGTTGCGAGTCTAGAATTGCTTGGCTCTACCACAATATTTAATGTTTTTTTTTATATTTAATGTTAAGCATGATAAATAAGTGAGTACATACACAATATGAATTTGAATCATACCTTAAAAGATTTCTTTCATAATTAAAAAAAAACGTACGATAATATTTGTCATTTTATATAAAGTTGATGGTAAATAAAAACTACGAAATACGAGATTCAAATAATTGTTGTCCGAATTTACAGTTGTTTGAAAGAGTGTGTCTTAAAAATAAATACTTCAATCATTCTACATTTTGCTTTATATACCTACATACCTATGTAGAACTTGCTACCTAGTTAAATACAATATAGATCCGGGCAAATACCAAAATATCATTTTCGACACATGTTCATTGGCATGGCACCGCATAAATTAACACTCACAAATAGGTGTACACTGTTCGACGAAACTACTTCCCATAAAAATGGGATTGTTCCATACTGTCACTATTGGAGACTAGAGAGATAATACCCGTGATTAAAGCACTAACAAGCCCTGTACAAACTGAGTCAACATTGGGGCTGCTCTAAAAAGATTAGAATAATCTGACCAGGTCATTTTATTTCGTAAATTCAAAAAAAAAAATATCGCCCGAGAAGTGTGGTCGCTTTTCCCTAAAATATTTTTGCTGTGGGTTGTATATCTCTGAGAATATTTTCGAAAAGTTCCATGAATGTGTACCTACACCGCGAAAGAAAACATTCAGACGCAATAACTTTTAAAATATAAAATCAGCTTGTTTTTCTTTTGTTTTCATCTCGTCTTGTTAATTTTCTATATATATGTATATATTTTCATTAAAAAATTCAATTTTTCCCACCGAACACCTTGTATATGTGAATGTATGTACTAACAAACGCTCTGTTAACTTATCATAAACCGGACCGACACAAACTCCACCAATTGCAAGTTAACAAACACAATTAAAAATACGATTATGCCGGATATGCTGATTACATATTCGCTGGGATCACAAAAAACTTATGATGGCACTCGACAAAAGTTATTGGTTAGCTAGGTATACTGAACTAAGTAGATAATTGTAATATTCATATCTGATATGATAAGAACATCGAAGGGCCCTCTATTTATTTACATTTTGAATTCTAGGTATGCCATGTAATCAGTAGAATCAATCATTCGTTCAAGTTTTATCAGTAGGTGATAGTTGTGAATCAGAGTCTTTGTGCCAAAATAACGCGAACCTCTTGTAGCATCAGTCGTTTGAAGTTATTTCTACGGTTACAGTGCGATAAATAACATTTGACTCGACTATTGATTTGGTCAGTGACGGGAAAAAATTGGGCAAACGCGGCATTGTTGTATGTGAACTGGTTTGGGAATTAGCAAGGGCGGAGTCAAGGGCGCAGCAGCCTCCTGCGCGAGCCGGACGCCGGTCGGTCGGCATCACTCCGTAGGCAGACGCGGTCCCGAGCGCAGCGCCGCACAAACCAACACAAATAAACAATGCTGCTCGAGCCCGAAGTACACCACCTGTATTAAACGTAAATATTTAAAACATGTGGCTCCTAATTTTTCTCGGTGCATACGTGATTGCGAGTGCTAACGGCCAGACGGTCTTTCGCAAGTGTTGTTCACGGGATAGCAGTTTGGTAGCAACGAAAAACGACAGTGATGAAAATTTCCAGTGCTTGGATCGGGAAACTATTGAAAATAATTACAATGTTTCGCAAGCACCTCTGTTTATAAGTGATAGTGTGATGGTGGAAGATGGTATTCCCAACTACTGCGATGATCTGCGCATGAAACATCTCTCTGCTTATGAGCTGGACCAAGGACTTTTGAACTCTGCAGACTACTGCTATGACAGGCTGATTCTAGAAATCACCAACGGATCCAAATCAGTACGCATTCCAAAAATTGTGGCCTTAACTTGCGTTCA
Organism: Eupithecia insigniata; assembly: GCA_947859395.1. NCBI lineage: Eukaryota > Metazoa > Arthropoda > Insecta > Lepidoptera > Geometridae > Eupithecia > Eupithecia insigniata. The sequence goes on along the minus strand of OX401996.1, from coordinate 7,715,441 downwards.
AAATGACACCGAAATATTACCTGATACCAGTTTGACAATAAATCACATTCGAAAATGTTGCAAGAGAGGACAGAGTTACGATGCTTTAAGTCATTTGTGTAGGAATGATCCGGACAGCACCGAGGAATGGTTAGTGGAGCATTTGAACGTGAGCAGCGATGTTATTTATGCCGTAGAAAAAGGCTTGCACTGTAAAGCTGATGAATACGGGGTAGAGTTGAGCGAGGAGCTCTATTCTTTAGAGGTAGAGGGCAGTAGTTTGAGAGTGGTAAAGAAGAATGGAGACGGTGGAGGCCTGGCGCAGCGAGGCGAGTGGTGTGTGGACCGGGATCCTGAACAGGCCAGGCTAGTGGTTCGCGTGTGCACGCGAAACTGCTCTAACTATGGAGCTTACTGCCTCAGGAAGTGCTGCCCCATCGGACAGCACTATAAGACGCGACGCTGCGGTAGCTATATGAGCTATTGTGTTTCTAGTGATGCAGAAGAGATACCATTTGATATTGATGTATATTTGGATCGTTTGAAGGAACAAAATGGAGCTGGATTTGCTGGTGAGTTATAGATCTCTCATTTAATTATATACCTATAAGGTATCCATCATTCCGTTTTCACCAAAAGTTATGATTTAACGTCATGGACGTTCCTGAACTCCTTTATGGCGTTGATAATTATTTATCATATACTCGTATGTTACACATACCTTCAGTAAGTAAGCCATATATATGTATGTAAGTAGTTTTGATGTTTGGTAAAATCGGCCCCAAATGGCCCAATTTTGTTATTTATCCTATCCTACTAATATTATAAATGTGAAAGTTTGTATGGATGGATGTATGGATATTTGTTACATTTCACGCAAAAACTACTGAACCGATTAGGCTGAAATTTGGTATGGGTATAGTTTGGGACCCGGAATAACATATTGGCTATTTTTATACCGATAAAACGGCAGCAGCTAGTTAGTTATAAAAGTACATGCTTGTTTCCCTTTAGCAGTAAAAAATAAAATCAGCCAAGTGCGAGTCAGACTAGCATACGAAGGGTTCCGTACTAAAAAAACTACATCTAGTTATAAAATACGAAAGTAGCAATAACATGTTCTGCCACTTACGAAGCTCTTTGTTCGAAAAGGCAACATTTTACCCAATTGGGGTAGGTTTAATTTTCAACATTATTTTATTTTTATTATGTTATATCAGCCACACTTAATTTCTCATATTTAAATAACTTCGTATATCTTTCTTACTGTGTATGTCTCACTTACGATTCATCCGATCTAGCGATTGTTAAGGTCGAGCAATAAACCGAAAAAATTACGTTTGTAGTAAGGCGTGCCCCTTAATTTGTTTATTTTCGTTATTGATTGTTATTAGCTCCTTATATAAAAAAAATAATAGTCTACCTATTAAGGTAGATACAATTCAGCCCGCTGACAGTCGAACAGACAGACAGTGGATGCTTAGTACGAGGGTCCCGTTTTGGATCCTTTGGGTCCGGAACTCTAAAAATAAACGTTAGGTGCCTATTTGTGAAAAAGGTTTTACTTACTTTAGGAACTGTAATACTTCATTGGTTTTACCGTTTTTTTATCAAATTAAAATACAAGTATGTAGATCCTGACTCATAAATGCAGGTAAAGAATTTTTTTTATAGAACTTTATTAAGTGCATAGGTCAACTAAATATAGAGTGGGTCTTTATCCTAATAAAAGTTTATGTTGTTCTCAGACGTCCTAGGCCTCAAAACCGAACTGTGGTGTGAAACTGGGAAGGCGGGGCTGAATCGGTCGCTACCCCGAGACTATCACCAGCTCACGAAGTACGGCCACTTGGAGTCTCCCCTCGCAAACAATGACGACTACTGCCTGGAAACCTTCGACAGCAGGGACTGTCCTGGGGGTGAAATCATCACCACCGGATTAATTTGTTTTGTGAAGCCGCCGAATAAAAATTATCGTATTTCATTCGTGGTAAGCAACTTACTTATACAACACCAACACTGCGATCATCAATCCGCCTGCCAAGCGTGGTGATTATTCGGTAATCCCCTACATGGGAAATCATCCACTCGATGGACCGACGACATCGTAGCGGTCGCAGGGAGTCGATGGATGGAGGCGGCTCAGGACCGCTATTAGTGGCGTCGTATGGGGAGGGCTATGTCCAGCTGGGGATGTGTATGGGCTGATATGATGATGATAAAGCAACTTATGAGCCCAAGCAAAATATTGTATAATATGTACGTATGTATTTCTAATCATAGTTGTCTCGTAGTTTCTGTTTAAAGCGTGCAGATTATACTAAAATAACGCCTTCTTAGAATTCAAATTTTTTATTCTGTATAAGTGCTAACCTTAATTTTGTTGCTCGAAACTTTGTTTGCATAAAAATTGAACCCACGACCCATATTTCAGTTTCATTAATTTATGTCTCATAGGCACGTCACATTGCACTTAAAAATAAATTAAAACAATAGGTAGGGTACATAGTATCAAGCAATAAAAAAGTATTGTTATTTCTTGCGACTTTGTTCCAAAATTGTGATTTGAGAGAGGTAACTCTATGTCATAGTAGGAAATTTCGGCCAAGATTGGTAATATGGCTGGTATATAATATGGTTAGATAGGAATAGAAAAGGCTTTATTGCACACAGTAGAGAAACAAATAACAAACAATACAAACAACTGGGTACAAAATATGTGACAATGGCCGTCTTATTGATCACGAGCGATCTCTACCAGACAACCGTGGAAAAATGGATAGGCTCCTTGGATTGAACCTGGAGATCTGTGTGCACTATTATTACAAGCTAATACAAATTACAAAAAAATACAAAAGTAGGAAAACCAAACCATGTTCTATGACGACCGATGTGGCGCGGCGGGCGAAGGTCGGCCTGTGACCCAGAAGGTTGCGGGTTCGATTCCCGCCCTGGGACAAATATTTGTACCATCTGCAAATATTTGTCTCGGGCGTTCTGGGTATTTATATGTATAATAATAAGTATCTATCTATGTAATTTAAAACGAGTATATTATATTATGTATATCAGTCACCTGCCCATAACACAAGCTCTGCTTAGCTTGGGGCTAGATGATGCTGTGTGCACTGTCCAACATCATTTATTTATTTATTATTATTTATTCCCCAGAGAGAAAATGATTAATGCTGTGCTGATAAAACAGGCATCTCATTTTTGAAAATGTTCACAGACAATCACAATTTCATGTGTGTGCCTGGCCCTTACCCTGATCGTGTACTGCGCTCTACCAGAGTTGCGCAACTTGCACGGACGCACCCTGATCTGCCACGTGGCAATGATGCTGCTAGCTTTCTCCTGCCTTGCGAGAGTACAGTACTCTGAAGTTCCTGATCAAAATGTCTGCACTTTGCTTGGTAAGGGTTTAGTATAACTTCTAGGATTTACCTTTTCAAGAAATCAGCAATTCAAAATCCTGACAAATCAAATCTGCACTTTGCTGGGTATGTTTTAGATTCATTTTACCTTTCCTAAGAGTCATTGAAATCTAAATAAACCTTATTGTTTAGATTTGTGTGCCTGAAAATATTCCACCATACCAAGTGTTTTATTTCGCCACGCCGCGCCGCCGCCCGCCTAGCGCCGCGCCCTGTAGATCTAAATTCCTCGACTCTCACATATAACTGCAAACTGTGTGCAATACCTGTGCAAACAATGAAATTATTACATGTGGGTAAACTTAGTAAATGCCTATACTTGCAGATGTTTGTATATGATCGTTATATAGTATACACTTGTAATGCTTAAGTGTTAAGTATGGTCTTATCAAATATACTTGTCGTTATGACTAGTAATTATGTAAGTACATCATCTTTGTCACAATGTAGTACGTACCCACCACCATGCCTATCATAGGTTGTTAATTCTTTTATTAGATCATTGTTAACTCAATGGCCTGCAAACTGACTTCACGAGCCATTGTATAATAAGCACCTATTTATTATTTACGATCTTTTAATAGCTCTGAGTGAGATTTAATTAAATAGGTAGCTCTGAGGGAGTCTTTAATAGGTAATGATTTAATGAATAATTTTTTGAGTGACATCATCACATGAATGTACCCATATACATATATCTATGTTATCTTTATTTAGATCTATATGCCTGACCTACAAATTAGATACCATCACGAAATATAAATATTTACCAGACAGGAATTTTACCTGTAAAATGTTTAACTACGATGAAACTGGGTAAGGAACGTGTATTTTCCCACCACCAGCTCAATAGATTATCTTCCAATACAAACACTACGTACAAGATGCCAAATTATACATACCTATGTATAATTTAGCATTCTATATTTATACTCTACCCGCGACTTTGCTCGCATGTTCAATGAATAAAAACTTACCAAATCCATTCAAATTTTGTAATTAAAATATATATATATATATGTATATATTGTTGAAATTGCGTACAAAAGATTAGATACAACAGTTTATCTATTGATTATGGATGTACCATTTATGATCTTAATTCTGTCATCTATGGGATGGACATACAATATTGGATGTAAATTCATATTTAAAAAAACTTTAGTGTCAGAATTTATTTATACTGTTGCATGTGTCAGGGTTACTGTCCAGTCTGCTTCTTTGTCTGCCTAAATGATTTGGCATTGAGATAAATACTATCACGAGGAAGTATATACCTAGCTTGCTCTTAGAAGTCGCACGTGAGATTTATCTACCCTGGACGAGGTGAGGAACTCATTTTGTTAACAAGCTGGAGAAATACTTTGATGATGAACAGACGTTAGAATCTTATTAGATTTTTATTAGTAGATAGGACCTGAGAGAAGCATGTAGGACGAGGAACGGAGTTCGTCAATTAACGCTTATTATTTGCGCAGGGTACAGCATCTACTTTGGGTTCGTGGCCGCGTTCGCTTGGCTCAACGTGATGTGCCTCGACATATGGTGGACATTTGGGTGAGTATGCTTTATACAACACAAACATTTGGAACGGCATCTTGCTGTGAATCATTCCTTCATGTACTGAAGGGCAATGCTGGCTAGTTTATCTATTAGATAAATATGGCAAGAATTGTCAAAATATCGAGTGATAAACAATCGTATTCTCAAAATCTGCAATTCGATACCTATTTATCTTTTGTTTTATTAATTAGCCCCCAGAGGCCAATTCTGCGTATCACGTGATACTTTATCGAGAGATACTCATTATCACGGGATGAAATTTCATGTCATAAATATCGAGTAGGTCAAAAACTGCATTCTCGTGCAACTTATCGAGCAACTCATTATAGAAAAACCCTCGATAAATATCGAATTGCAGATTTTGAGAATACGCTTGTTTGCTACGAGTGCTACGACAGTTCTTGCCATATTAATTGCCCTCCTGGTTGTATGTACTTAGATTAGAAAAAGGCTTTGTCTGCAATGACTTGCATTAGTTCAATGGCGCGTTAGTTAATGTACATATGAAAAAAAATAATGAATGTTTTAACTCATGATCAAGCAGGCAAATAGGTATTTTGAAGTCGTTTATTCAAAAGTTACGAAGAACCTGTTTTGCTGTCTCAGATTCATCTCCACCGAGAGCTGTTAGGCAAATGAAGATGTCTGAATGAATTGTAAAAACAAATATATTCAAATGTATTCAAGAGATATATCTTCCGGCCTATTGGGAAACAACTCTTTTGTTTAGATTACACGTCGTTCTTGTTTCTAAGTAAATTCGTAACATTATCGAGAAGATGATTCCTGAAATATAAAATTTGGTCATGGGTAGAGTTTCCGTCTAATCGTTGCGCACTTGTGAGCGTGGTTAGGCTGTCTGTCGGTATATTTGGAATCGTATGTCTATGAGTAATAGGTACTGATAGTCTTTTTTGGATTCAATCGTTGTCGCGTCTAAATACATAACGAGTGTTGAACATTCAACTGCGCGTACTTGCACGTTGTCCATAACGTCGCAATAAATAGCTAATAAATAATGTTTGACAATCCACACAGCATTATCTAGCTTGGCCCCAAGCTAAACAGAGCTTGTATTAGTGTGTTGTGAGTACTAGATGACTGATATAGCTAAGGTACATAATACAATAGTTAAAGATACATATATAGACTTTTTATTATATATAGAAAATATCCAGATCACCCGTAACAAATATTTGCAGATTATACAAACATGTGTTCCAAGGCGGGAATCGAACCCGCAACCTCCTGCGTCAAAGGCGGACCTACGCCCGCCGCCGCGTCACATCGGTCGTCGGCAATGACTGCTTTTAAATGCTTGTCGCGTGAATCTGTGCAAATATTTATTGAATATTGATGTTTACATATCAGTGCCTTGTTATTTACTCATCGTAAGACTGACCGGATTTTATTATTTACAATAGATAACAAGAAAATAAAACAAGCAATTCCAACGACTAAGTCTTGCATTAAGTGCGCAGTTAAAAAATTAAAAAAGTGACCTATTTGACACGTTGGTCAGGTATTAGGAATTTATAGGTTGGGTACCTATAAATTCCAACGGATACCCATGATTCCCGATTCGTAATTAGGTCAAGTGACGTAGACAAGCCTTTGATTTGCTAAAAATAACAACGTGAAACAAGGCGCCAATCCCAATATTATATTTAATCAACTAATTCACTTGTTCCGAAGATTACTTTGGGTAGATTATATTTATCTTAGCACATAATCAGTTAGGTGACCGGTCTGTGCTATAGCTTTCTGAAGATTATATTCCTAATAGTATTTGTTTTATCCTATACTAAGTATAAATATTTAGGTTTCGTTCCATTTCCGTTACTTTTTAAACCATTGATCATTTATATATCATTGACTGAGACCATTGCACCAGACCTAACATAAATTGTGTCATATTTCCTGACCACATTAAAGCTTTTAAGCTTCTAGAGAGGGGGTGCGGGCTGGAGATGCCACGCTCGGTGGGTTTATCGGTTATCCCATTGATGTCCAAAATACGCAGAATATAGCATCGATACCAGTTACAAGTCACGCAAAATTGTGAGGGCTAGAAATAGAATTCATCGCATGGGACATTTTAAAATAAGCATACCAACTTGTATAACCCGTTGTTTGTAGACAAATATTTTTTTATAGATAGATAGATAGAAAATACTTTTATTGCACACTTAAAACTAGAAAACTCTTTACAAATGATACAAAAACAACATGAGTGACAATGGGCGGTATTATCGCTCAAGAGCAACCTTATATATATATGAACCATAGTAAAATAATTCCACTATTCAAATCGGATAGTAGGTCTAATCTGTCTGACTCTTCTAACTTTTACAGATATCAGTGCCTGCAATCATTCAGCAAAGTTTCTGAAAAACTTGTCACTACATAGTATAAAACAAAGTCGCTTCCCGCTGTCTGTCTGTCCATTATGTATGCTTAGATCTTTAAAACTACGCAACGGATTTTGATGCGGTTTTTTAATAGATAGAGTGATTCAAGAGGAAGGTTTATATGTATAATTTAGTATCAGCATTGCACACGTGCGAAGTACGTATATATTTATATTTTTTTGTATAGCTAACATGTGTGTGGTTATAAATAAATTATTTATTCTTTGCTTAGTTTAGGGCTAGGGGATGTTGTGTGGATTGTCCAACATTATTTATTTATTAGTAATATCTAATTCTACTGCAGATTAGGCCTCCCCAAACGAGCAGGTTTTTAGCATAATCACTACACTTAGATTTCTGTGACTACACTTCATACTTGGCTACTACTAGGCAGGTGATCGCAGTGTAGGTGGTAATAGTTTAAGCAATAGGTATACCTACTTCAATCTTTTTTCACCGTGAAGAGAAAACCAATGACATCTTATTTCTTATGTAATAATATAAGTATATAGAGCTATTTAAGTATGTAAAGCTGTTTATAGTACAAAAATGTACTTTTACAAAAATGTTGTGCTTATTTTGTAAGCCTAAAGAAATAAAGTTATTGAAATCTGAAAATCTGAACACAGAAAAAAGCTGCTGTCTTTTCTCTGGTTCGTTCAATAAGTCGATTCTTACGATACCCATACTTATCAAAATATTAGCAAAGATAATTTAACTGTTTTGAAAAAACTAAAAACTGACTTCGAATCCTTTAATTTTGTTTTGCCGAATAAATACTAATCCCTTTGTGGGCCGACCTATGGGATCCTCTTCCTCATCCACCATCCTCTATACAACTGCAAAAGAATCATCCAAATCGGTCTATGTATAAATGACGAAGAAATCGACGGACATACATTAAAAAAGACTGAAAATTGAACCTCCTCCTTTATTCGAACTCGGATAATAATAAACCCACTGCCTCTCTGGTGGATAAAGTACGTTAGGTACTTATACGCTTCTACAAGAAAACTATGACTTGGCTTCAAATATTGAAGTAGATAATTTAAACAAATTTTAAAATAAAACTATTCTCAGTAAAAAGGCTTCCTACTACAAAAAAATACAAAATATCAGACTATCTAGCTAGCTAGAGCTAAATCTATAGCTAAATATGCGCGTGCGTACGTGTCAAAAAGTCCTATAGGGTCTAAAGGAAATAAAGCTCTTTGACCTTTGACGTTCCTTTTATTCCTCTTAAAACTCAATTAGTTCGGATTGTTATCATTTATTTTAATGGCTAATGTTGCTATATTGAATTATAGCGCTAAATGGTTATGATTGCATGCATTGTTTTAGTGGAAATAAAGTAAATTGGTCCGTTTTTCGCTAATTACTTTATTAGATTGTTCGTTATACACACTAATGTTAATTTGACAGCTGAGAATTAGATTGAAAAGGTCGAACATAACAATTACGTGGTTGTTAATGAAAATAGACAAGATAGAAGAATTTACTTAGTTCGGGCGAGGCTCTAATTAAAACCTGTTGGGGCGTCATTCATGGTTACAATTTGTTGTCACACATTAAGCTATGTAAGGTTACTATATACCTACCTTCCTACTTTTAGTAGATAGTAGGTAAAACAGGTAATAGTATTATACATTAAAATAGTATATTATATATTAAAATAGTATTCCTGATAGTATACCAACCTATAAAAAAGTGTATATCTAATACACTTTTATTAATATAATGTAACCTATATTATAAAAATGAACCACTATTTCTCCTGGAACAGCTATAACTTGAGAACGGCTTTACCGATTTCATTCATCTCTTTTTTTATGTTTTCTAATACTTCGTAGAAGATTCTTACATAAAATAATATCAAGAAAATTGCGCAGAAACATAGAAAATTTAAGAACACTTAACGACTACCTTTATTATAAACTTTAATAATGTAAACTTAGCCCAGCCAGCGTTATAGTTTTTGCTAAACACGTTTGAAATAACTCTCAGTTGTTTGAATTGAATGACAGGACAGCTAGTAATATATAAAGATATGCAGTGGTAGGCAATGTTTCTTAATATCAGTTTTTCTTTTAACTTTTCTGATGTCTTTAGATCAACTAAATACACCATAGAACAGACTAGTGGAGACTATAATATAGTATCACTAGCTGACCCGGCAAACGTTGTTTTACCATCGACCACTGAGGGTTTTAAAAAATGAGGGTTTGTGTTAGAAAAGTGAAAATTGAGGGATTTACGTATTTTTTATGGCCAACTAATAAAAAAAATTGTCAAAATAAAAAAAAATTGGCGTGGGCCACCCTTAGAGGTATAAAAAATAGATAACATCCTATTCTCAGACCTAACAAATATACCGGTCAAGCCGTTTCGGAGGAGATTTGCTACAAAAACTGTGACACGAGATTTTTATATGTATAAAGAGAGAGCAGGGAAATTACTGGTTTCTCTAATGGGAAAATAATAATTTTCAGATTGTAGCGCCTGTTGAACTTGGCTAAGAAAATAACAATCAAATAATATAAAGAAATTAAACTAGTATTTACAATTGAAACAATTGAGCTAACTGCAGACTGTTGCAAACAATCTACAGATAGCTCAACTGGTCCATATCAATACCAGTCGGAAGCGTCCCCAAGACGCTGGCTGCATTGCCCCGCTGTATGGCAATGCTAATGCGCTGCGCCAGATACTCACCAGCTGTCGGGTCACGCGTCGCTTCGACCAGGCGCTCAGATAATTTTTTGAAAACCCGGAGAGCCTCGGTACCCCACGGACCTAGGGTCTCGACTCCAAGGGGAGCAAATGCGTAGGCTCTGTCGAGACCTGCATATTTGCGGCTTTTGAGATCCTCGGCCAAATCTGCCGCCGAATTTGGCTATAATTTTACTTTGTAAGTCATGATTCATAATAAAGTTCCAATCTATCTATTGTTTACTAACTCACTTCAGTTGAAGTGTGTAACACGAATGTGTAATTAGATTTCTATATGAACTAGGATAAATCTGATATGCGATTAACAATACCAAGATTTAATCTGTTAGAAAATATTATAATATTTTATCAGATTGTCCTTCCATTAGTGAGCCAATCTGCGTGACGAGTTCGTTAGCAATAAATGCGAGTAATAGGTGTATAGTTTACTAACAAGGGCGTTATGTCCGCGGCAAATATCATAAAATTAATGGACGAATTAGTGCCTACCCACATTTAATGTTCCCTTTTATTGCAATCTTTTATGTTATTTGTATCCATAGTTCGTTCTATTGCTGAGGCGCCTATTTGAAACGATCTGGGTTTTTGGGTAGAGGCAATTAGATGAACATTTTAAATGATTATTGATTAAACTAATTACACATTATCAAAATGTTTTAGGAGAAAATTCAATTATAATTATTTTTTATCGTAATCTTAATTATGAACTCGCGAAATTATTGATATTGGTTTCGTATTCTTTGACACACACTTTGTTTAATGGTTTGGAATGGAGCCAACATCGTTTATGAACTTTTCCCCCTTTTGCCCTCTTGCATATCTCAGGCCATATATATTTTTACTACCAGATTTTTTTGCGATTTAGCGTGTGTAGCGTAAACGTTCGCTAATGGTATCGCCTACTGAGCCTTCCGTCACTATACAAGAGTGGTTATAGGTACTTATATCCAAGAGTGCTTTCTCCGCGCTATGCCACTAATCGGACCAGAATCACATCCTATATCATCGTGTTCCTCTTCCACAGGTCCATGCGCACTGTTCAGCCATTACGCAAAGCTGGAACCGAACGGCGACGGTTCCTCTGGTACTCCCTATACGCCTGGTCCATCACCATACTTCTGACCCTCACCATGTTTCTCCTAGACCGGTACCCGGTCGCAAGCGTCCTCGATGCGGACATCGGACGAGGAATGTGCTGGTTCGGCTCTTGTAAGTTTTTTCCATACATAAAACTAAGATTCACGAATTTATACCAAGCGTCATACGATGACGTCATAACGCGAGAAACTCTCGAGTTCTGCTGAATTGTTTGTTTAATTCGCATTCCTATTTCTACATTATGTATTAGAAGAAATAAGTGGAGCAATATGTTAAATGACTTTGCTGTTTACTGAACTACCGTTTCTATCTTTGATCAAAATCAAAACATTTTAACACTACTTTATCATGTAGGTAGGTCGAAAGTAATCTTTCATCATAGATAACACGATGATGTATTAAAAGTGACTGATTAGCTGACCGAGATGAATAGCTTCTTTTGGTCCAACGATCGGAATAACTTTTTAATATATTTTTATGACTGACAATAATCTATCTTCAATTCTTCACCATTAGGAATTTATTTTATAAACTGTTGTCTACAGTGCAAAACACGAAATCAGATTGGCCCCACTACATCTTCTTCGTGATTCCAATGGGTCTGGGCACGTGCACTAACTTCGTGCTGTTCATGCTGACGGCGCGGCACTGCGCGCGGGTCAAGTCTGAAGTGCATCGCATGCAGGCTGGCTCTGTGGGCGACCGCGCTAAGAGGCACTTCAGAGTTGATAGAGCTAAGTAAGTTCGAACATTTATCACTATCGACTGTTTGTCTTCTCTTCATCATAGCTGTTCCCCAATAAAGGCCATTTTCCTCTACGAGTACTGTCGGCCTATCCATCCTACTAATATTATAAAAGTCAAAGTTTGTATGGATGGATATATGGATATTTGTTACTCTTTCACGCAAAAACTACTGAACCGATTAGGCTGAAATTTGGTATGGGTATAGTTTGAGACCTGGAATAACATATAGGCTATTTTTTTTATCCCGATAAAACGTGGGAGAAGGCGTGGGCAGCAGCTAGTAGACTTATATGTATCAAACGCTGTACGTATTCTGAGTTGTAGTTCTTTCAAATTGCTATTTGCTCATGCGCACTTGAATATTCAACAATATGGATTTATTCTTTAATGGCTAATGCCATTAACGAATAAATATAATAAATGAACAATCGACGGACGATGTAATAACCATAATTGGTTATTACATCGTCCGTCGATTGTTCAACAAACCCAGACTAGCAATGTTATAGCCCATAAGTGCCCGCAAACTCTAAAGGCCTCTAGACACCGAACCCGCCGGTCTGCCGGCTTTACCCGGCGGGTTGGTGCCGGCGGGCTAGGCCAGCGGCATTAGAACTTTGTAAGTCGGAACGATCTTTGCCGGCGGCACGAGGGCCGCGGCATTGCGACCTGTTTACCTGTGTATGAAAGGCGAGCGAGGAACCGGCGGCCGCGCCGCCGGCACTGCCGCCAGCAGATCGGCGGGTATTCCAGCCGCCGGGCTTGCTGCATACACGAGCCGCCGGGGTGTACCAGCGGGTTGCGTGGGGTGCCGGCGTTTCACTTTACTAGCGTTCTACATGACTGTCACAACTGGAATTATGCTTGGCGGCTTTATACGGCATGTGTCGGCGGCGGCTTGCATATACCGGCGGCATGGCCGCTCGGCAACAACCCGGCAGCACTGCCGTCGGCACTGCGTGTAGGAGCTTTTAGCGAGCGAACATGAAGTGCTGCCGGCATACCCCGCCAGGGAGCGCGTGCGGGCGCAACCCACTGGCATGATTATCGCAAAACAAGCCCGGCGGATTAGGCCGCCGGGCAAGGCCGGCGGGCTGGCGGGTTTGGTGTGTAGAGGCCTTTAAACATCTGTTATAAGTGTAATATCAACACAAATATTCTAAAATTACACAATGTTGTAACATCTTATATCTCATGATTCACCCAAGTATGAGATGAACTGTTTTGGCAAATTATTAAGGCCTCGATAACAATAGGCCACTATAAGTGGTTAGTTCCTGTTTAATGACCGGGAATTCTTGGTCTGATTTATGATTTCGGACCAATTTCATAAAATTAATCATTTTGTTTAAAGCGCAAAACTAGGTACGTTACCTATATATATGTATATGTAAACTAGTTCGTTCACTAGATCACAACAAATTTTACAATTTCCTGTTATAAGTACTTAACTTTACCAATACTGTTACTACACTTTAGTGTAAACTACATTCACAGTTTTGGAATTTAGTGTATAATACATTTTTTATTCATTCTTTTGTGACAAAACCACTACCTATTGGCTTTATATTTGATCGAAGGTTCTATGCGTTACTTACCATATAATTTACGCCTATCGGTAATTATTTAAAAACCAACTATTTACACGCCATTGCCAACTGACATAATGGCACGAGGTCTGAGAAGCCCCAGGGATTATTTACCAAGTTAGTCATAGAATAGGTCACATAGGACACGCCATTAATTTAATAGTTGATAACGAATACGTAACGTATACGCTATAATTTGATTGCTTTGAAAAAAAAACTAAAAACTGACTTCGATCTCTTAATTTTACAGTGTTTTTAAGTACTGCGGGATAAAAAGTAATATCTCGAGAGTAAAATTTCTCATTTGATCAGCGAAAGAATTTATTCAAAATCGGTCCATAATTAACGGAGAAATCGACGAACATAAATAAAAAAAATACTTACGTACATACTTTCCGAAAATAGAACCTCCTCCTTTTTTCGAAGTCGGTTAAAAACTGTTTCACAAAGACGAGTAGCAAGGAACACAAATAACCAACAATACAATTTAAAGATAGGCCTTTCTGAAAATAGCGAACTTATCACAGAAAAGCGGCTGCTCCATTTTAATCTGTCACCGACAATGGTTTTCCATTTCCAGATACATATTGTCTGGCAAGCTATGGGTGGTGATGGGTGCAGGTTGGGTGTCAGAGCTGGGTTCCACGCTGACCACGCACCCGGAGTGGCTCTGGGCAGTCGTGGACCTCATCAATGAACTGCAAGGAGTCTTCATATTCCTCATACTCATATTCAAACCGAAGTTGTACTATCTTATCAGAAAGAGACTTGGTAAGTCTATGGCTTGCAGTGTCTGTGTTGCCACAAAAAGTGAAATATTAAGGTCGTTCAAAGTGTTGGTGCCATACTACTGGGAAACAAGAAAATGTGTAGTAAATCCATATTTTTTTACACATTTTCTTGTTTCTAAATAGGTACCTATTTATTTTTAATGCTATAGTAACGAACAGCTACGAAATTCTCATGATAGTGATTCATCGAAGAAGTATAAATAAACAAATGAGATAATTGTTCTTGTTCATGAAGAAATAAACAGCCTGTTTGATGAAAACAAAACCAATGAATCAGATTAATTTTTTTAATTCGTATGATAAGCAATAATTCGAGATAAGAGTGCATGTACCTAGTAAGTATTACGTTCATATGACGCACATTGTATTTTCTGTAATCTTTTATTTTCGGAGCGGATGTTAGAGAATAAATTTTATTTTTCAGGTTGTTCAAGGATACCCATAGATACAAGTACATACTAATTTTTCTTTTGTCTGTAGTTTGTTACTATTCAACCATAAACGCTACTTTCAACGTAGCTCTTTCTGTCGTAACCAGCTTGATTAATTTGTCTAATTAAATACCTTTCATTTCAGACGATTAACCGTTTCTCAGAATCGTTGTACTCTTCGTAGCGCTTTTTTAAATAATAACTAATTACTAAGTAATTAATCGATTTTTTATCCACGTAGTTGGTGCACGTTCGTTGTTTATACTTTACATAGAGCATACGCTATAGCTCATTGTTAGCGATACTAATGAGTCATACTAAACAGGGTTGGAGAAACCGGAGGCGCAAAAGCAAGGGACGTCATCTGGCAGGACCTCATCCACCTTCCTATCCCGGACCATCAGCTCGGATGAACGCGCAACCTTACGCATCTCTCATGGCAATAACGTAAAACAACCATAATCATATTAATTATATATTCGCATGTTCTAGTTGCATTTTACGCATTTATTGACGTTTAAACTTTTAAGAATTTAAATAATATCACAAACTAACAGAATGTCTAAAAAATAATAATAAAAAGTTCCTGATGGTTTCCCGCACTGAGTTGAAGGTTGCGGGTTCAAATCTCGTCAAGATTTTTGGGATATTATTTATATTTATTGACGTTCTTTCCGTCTATCCTTGTTTTTTGAATGACTTGAATCGAGAGTGTTTTGTATGTATTAGAAAAACCATTTGGACTAAAATATGATTATAATAATATCCATCCACCAATTATTATGTTCTACGACCTATCTAGTCATAGAATAAGGTGTGTGTTGTGTTTACAGCTGTATGCGTGAATTTGAGAACAATGATTTTTTGTGTGATTGTGTTTCATGGCCGCAAGTCATTCCACAATTAAGGCGGTTCCCTAACCCAAACTTGTGCCGCCACCTATTTTATCGTATTATTACGTTAAACGTAGGAATTTTCAAAAATCCCTTGGCCAGTTTGTGATACCTATCATAAGCTTTTTTTAAATGCCTCTGTAATAGTTTTATTTTGTATAGTTTAGGAAGATACGCGAAGTTGCACTTTTTGGCCACCAAACTCTGTTTTCGCATCTCCTCCTCCTATTGTATAGCTTATATACAATAAATAACTATTACAGAGGCATTAAAAATAACCTTATGATAGGTATCACAAACGGGTAAAGGGATTTTTGAAAATTCCTTTGTTTAACGTAATAATACCATAAAATAGGTGCGGCGCTGATTTGGGTCGGTGTAGCCCCTTAATTTATGTCTGTGAAAGAAACTTATGACCGAAGTTATTACAGATTTACCAGCTAAAGATTAGATTTATACTTAAGTTAAATTAAGATTTATATTTATGTTAATGTTTTTATCATAGGCATAATCCTGTTTAGACAACAAGTTATTCGTCGCCTCGAGATACAGTGTCGGCAAAGGCGATGTCCAATCCATCGGTCAGTGAAGTGTGTTATGCGATAGCACAAAAATATTGAACGTTATTTGGGTTCCGTGATCCTATAGGGTTCCGTTTTTCTTTTTGAGGTACAAAAAGAAAAACGGAACCTTTATAGGATCACTTTGTAGTCCGTCTATCCGTCTATCCGTCTATCCGTCTGTCAACCCTCTTTTCTCAGGAACGCGTGGAGCTATCGATTTGAAATTAACATCAAATACTCAAGTCCGTAACATCTTAGCGCCGTTATATAAATCAAACTTCTAAGTCAACGCAATCAAAAGACACAGCCGTTTATGCTCAATTTTTTTGAAATTTCTAAGGGTATCACATGCACACAAAACATCTTCCGGTTGACCTAGATTCATGATTCTAGGTCAACCGGAATGAATTTCATGAAATTTGGCAAGAAGAAAGGCAGAAATAAAGGGAAAAATCCGAAAACCGTGAATTTGTAGTTTATTCACATAAAAATAATATTTCGCCGTGTACCGAAAACCTATAGGGTACTTCCCGTTGACATAGAATCAGGAAATTTTCACAAATAAAGAAAATAATTCAAAAATTTTGAATTTGTTGTTTCTTCACATAAAATATAATATTTGACTCTCACCATGGACCGAAAACATTGAGAGTACTTCCCGCTGACCTAAACTCATGAAATTTGGCAAGAAGCAAGGTCTTATAGCACGAGTAAAGGAAAACATCTGAAAACCGTAACTTTGTACTTTTTCACAATATTTTTTTTCAAGCGATCAAATTCTATAGTGTACCTAACCTACATCCCGTTGACCTAGAATCATGAAATTTGGCAAGAATCAAGGTCGTATAATTACGGAACCCTCGGTGCGCGAGTCCAACTCGCACAATTTATTTTTATTATTGTATCACCAATGTCATGTATGACGTATTCTGTTTGGCAACACTTGTAGTTGACGAAAACGAATTACAAAACTAATGAACAAAAGTCAATCTATTTAGACTTTTCTAGTTTTTAAGTAGAATATAAGTTTATGTCATTTATATTGTAATAGCTACCCTATTTGTAAATGTCATATGTATACTAGCATATGAAGATACTTAAGGCGGATCCTCACTCACGTGTCGCGCGGGAAATTGATATATTTTCTGGTTTTATTTATATTTTCCGCGTTCAACAAGTAATCTATCTGCCTAGTTTTGTGACAATTCTAAGCTATTTGCTATGAGCCCATGGTAAAATTGGTAGGTCTTCGTTGGTTCTATGACGTTTGGTCGAATGACAAAAAAACTAACACTTACTTGACCGAATTTCTTAGAATTTCATTTGATATAATTTTTATTTGTTAAAATATACACTACGCCTAATCTCTTAACATCAACTAATTTCATAACAACTAATGCCTATAGGTACAATTTATATGTTACTTGCCACAACTTTCACATTTTGATCGACCACTCATAACAAATAATTTCAAAATAAAATATTAAAAAGGTATAAACACATTTCATATAATCAACATACCATCGAATCTTAAAATACATATAATTTTCAAATTATATAATAACATTTCATATAATCAACATATCATCGAATTTCAAAATAGAATAGAATAGAATCGCTCGCATCAACTATCATCGCTATAGCTCCGGCGCGCGGCGCGCCGGAGCCATAGAGATGATAGCTATCTATTGCGCCATCTATTGCGCCATCTATTGCGCCATCTATTGCGCCATTTATTGCGGCGCTGAGGGAAGTGCAGCTTCACCGCCATTGCGTAACAAGTAGCAGGCACCACTGCTCACTTCCACAGCTTCGGCTTTTTGGTCGCCTTCGTCGACCAGCCTCAGCCGCTTCGGCTCGCGCGGTGCCTGGCCCTTGTTACGGCTGGCGGAGGTTGCACTCCCTTCGCGCCTCCTCCGGCTTATTCAATACACTCTAGGGGCGCCAGGCACGAGACTAAGTGGAGTCGGGGTGCTCTGTATCGGATCCGTCACTTAAATTGACCTAATCAACTCTTTTCTGGGTGCTCTGCGATACGGTAATGTATAGATAACATTACCGTGTCTTCGTCGGTGTAGCTCTTAATTATTTATTTTGGGATGCACCTGCAGCATCACGATGGCTCCGACGGCGCTACGGGAAGTGCTTCTCCGCCATTGCGTAACAAGTGTAGAGAGCAGCATTTTGAATATATTCACAACATTCATGTTTTTAAAACAATTTTCGATTAAATAAATGTTATACCGAATGAAAGTTATACGAAATTAGTATTGCGCCATTAAAGGTTACATGAAATGTAAGTTATATCATCTAAAATTATATCTAATGTTGATTATATCAAACGTATATAGTAATAACGTTCATTTGGTATAACAATCAAATGAACGTTATTGAAATGAAATTAGATTTTTTGTAATTCGACCAAATGTCCCGTCTTAGTTACGTAGTCATTATCCTCTAGGGAAATGTCGCACTTTTTCTATCTATATTCAAATTATGGCGACAAATATGACCCAAATATTATTTTTTTCATTTGTATTCGTGAAAATAATTTAATACCATATTTATGAATAACTATGTGAAAAATAGAGGGGGTTAAAAAATGGGTCGCTTAGCTTAACAATAAACAAGAACATGTTTACTCTTATGGTATGGGCAGGGCTGGGCAAAATACATGCTTTGCTTTAATTGAAATACAATTTAAAAAATACTGTATTGCAAGTAATTAAACTACAAAATATCTATAAGTAAGGTATTTGAAATATAAAATAATACAGTATTCTAGCTATTTTTAATTGAAATACGAAATACAAATTACAAAATACAACATTAGTAATCCTCCGATTCAAAAACCTGGATATTTTTTGTTTACAAAGGGGTTACAAAACCCTAGGAATATTGGTGGTAAATATTTAAAAACATTGGTATCATCGAAGCAAAGCACAGAGGCTCTAAACAATTTTTGGTGAGTAGTTAGTCGTAGACGACGTACATGCAGAGGGATTTTGATCATCCATCGCGACAAACTTTAATATATAATTTGTACTCTACACAGAACAAAAGCTTTATTTATTCTTTGAATAAAATTGTAAAAACCAAAGAGAATACAATATCTCGTAGTATTGTTTTTCTAATATTGCTTTGTACACTTCGAGGAATAACATCGACATTCTGAAAACTATAAAGAAACCGTTATGATTTGACATCTTAGCGTAACATTGACAATTTGGCGTACATTTTTTGCGTTTTGTTGGCCAATTTTGACGTACAGTCTAGCGTACATTAAACATAACAGGTGCAGTGTTGTCAACTCTAATAGCTGCTTTACCATCATTACACTCTCGCCTCGCACTCACACTCACGATCGCTAAATGAAGTATTTTAATATTAAAATGTATTTTGAAACCTCAAGTATCTGAAATACTAATTACAAAATATCTCGGCGTCAGGTATTTGAAATACGAATTATAAGTTACATTTTAAGGAAGTAATTGAAAATACAAATACCAAATACGTATTTGTATTTCAATTACGTATTTTAATTACAAGTAATTCAAATACTGCCCAACCCTGGTTATGGGTAGGTATAAGTACGTTCTTTATAGACAATTGAATCGAAATTAGAATAATTATGAGTTCATAGCAAATGGTGGCAAAACTACGAGCTTAATACATTCCTTGAAGAACGCAAAAATACAAAAATGAGTTTTTTCTTGAAATTTGCCCGAGACCGGTGACTACCTGCCTTAATATATTTACTTGGCAACCACTAAGGACACTTGCTATCTATTGTCCATTATGTATTTAAGAGCCCTCCAGAATGCCATGCATGAAATAATCTCCCTTACGGTATTAAAGATTTCTCTAAAGCGCATCTAATGTACGTGATGAAAAATATCACAAATAGGTAACTGATCTTCGAAAGTTTATCCTTCTTACTACAATATTTTGTGTAGGTTTTTATTTAATCACTGGAGAAAAAGCACGGAATTTTTCGTTGTAAAAAGTTTTAACATAAGCCTCAAGCTTTGCTTAGCTTGGGACTAGATGGTGCTGTGTGGATTGTACAGCATTATTTATTAAGTATCTATTCTTGAGTGCATTTTAACACACATGGAAATGATATTATAATTTTAAGTTTTCTGATTTCCATGTATAAGTTTCTAAGAATGTAATTTTTATTGTTATTGATAAGCTTTATTAAGCTATATTATGTAGGTTTAATTTAGGTACCTTACCTACAAGAATAGCAAAGCCGCGGGCAAATATTAGTTAGTAAGTATTTCAGTACCTTGTGATTGTGCCCTCAACCAAAAGAAAAGAAGATTGCCTCTTCTACAATAAATAAATTGCATAAATCTATGAAAAAAATAAAGCGCCCTCTCTACAGTTGGTAATATTGACTTGCAATCTGACAGTGTTAGTTTCTCGCGGCAAAGCTAGTTTTGCAGTGAATAAAGTCTTTCATAACATTTTATCTCCTTCTCATTTTTTTATGGGTGATGATAACTACATAGTATAGAACAAAGTAGCTTCCCGCTGTCTGTCCCTATGTATGCTTAGACCTTTAAAACTACGCAACAGATTTTGATGCAGTTTTTTTAAATAGATAGAGTGATTCAAGAGGAAGGTTACAATATGTATAATGTAGTATCAGCATTGCACCCGTGCGAAGCCAGGGCGGGTGGTTGAAAATAAAACGTATTTCATTCCTATTGTGGTTTTATGTCTGTATTTTAGTCCTATTCCAATTTAATTAATAGCTACTTATTGATGTAAGACATTTAGTTAGACTATTTAGTGTTTACCTGGGTTACATATTCTTTACGAAGTTTAAAATAGGGAATTGACTTCACCGATTTGGTTATGATTGTAAAATGGGTAAGGTACTCGTCGAAAATAACTCGAAACACTTTTGTTATACGGTGTTTTATTAATTTTATTGTTTCATGTTTTTTTTTGTTTCCTTGATAACATAGACATATTTTGTGTTTTGTATGTTAATAATAAATTCTTTAAATATAAATATTTTCAAATGGTATTGTAAAGTAAGTACTCGTTGCTTTCTTAAAAACCAAGATTTTACTTTCAATCCGAAATACAACGACTAAATATCACGGATTTAATATTTTTTAATTGGTCCCAATATAAGTAGGTAATTTGAATACAACTGGAATGATGATGATTGTGCTATTATTTACAAATGATGCCGGTACATCTAAAAAGTGCAAATAAAATATTTTTTGTATGCACTTTGCCTAGATAAAACACTTTATAAGTGGATTATTTAAATACAGTTATAATTATAAAACTTAACCTTTGCAGTAGGCAACTAAATATGTAGAGAAACCATTGGAAATACACTTTTTAGTCGTCTACTGAAAAAAGGCCTAAAATTTTATTGTTAAAATGAGCAACAGCAAAAATAAAACCTTATCGTAAGTAGGTAAATACTTTGTACCAAATCTCAATAACAAGTACTTTCTAATCTTACTTAATCTTAAAATTACAAAAGTAAATATTATTAATAACAATACTGATCATATTTCATCTATATTAAAAAATAAATATTACTGCTATATACATTTAAATAAACTCTTAAGTTAGCTCAATAATGTTCACTGGAACTGGAAACAATGATATCTAAAAATATAACAATATAGATGCTGGCAGGGTCCTACCTAACCATTTACAATTGTATGCATACACTTCTTTAACCCTTAATATAACCTACAATGATACAAAATTACATAGTTTTCTAATATAATCTCAAACGCTACGCTATCTAAGTCAAATAAGATGTCTCCTAGTTTGGAATATTAACATATCGCTTTATGCGATAAGGCTGCGAATACTTTTAATTTTTATTTGTTTATAATTTTTCTGAACAAAGAACTATCTATGTATCTACTTCGGCATATATAGTAAGTAACGATGGTGTGTGAAACATGAAGGACAAATAACGTTAAACTTATGATGTAAGTAAATGATTCAAAGAAAATTATGTGTATACCTAAATAGGTTACATCAAATGTGATATAAGTACCTAAAAAGAGACTTCAGGCAGTAAAATAAAATACCAACCAGCAGCAAATGGTCGACAATAGTGGTCTCAAGAATATATTTTATTTTTTTATGATTTAGGTGATACTGATTAGGATTAAACTTTTTTGCATTTAAATTATTAGGTAACTATAAAAGGAACAATGGATTTTTCTATGATTGAGAATTTAAACAGACAAAGCGCACTGAATTTTATGCTTTTCATAATATTTTCAGGGCGACAGGCCGCCAGGATAGCATAAATAGGTATGCATGCAACGTACCAGAGAGCTGTGAGGGAATCAGTGATGCGTGATAAGATAACAAAGAAAACGAAGAAGAAAACATTTTAGCCCTTATGATTGACAAAACGCATTCTCCGTCCTTGTACATAGACCTTGTGGATATTTTAAGGGTTTACTGACGGTTGTTAGGCTGTACGGTGATGGGTGTAGGCGTGCTAAAAGCGTTGGGTGCTATCGGTGAGTCGGGTGGCGAGTGAGCCTCCTCAGCGTCCCGTTCTGGCACCTCTTCCTCGTCGATGATGGAGATGTCTCGAATGGACGGTCGGTGCGAGCGTCGCCAGCCTGTAATGAACAAAGTTACTTAAACGAAGCTCAAAAAACACTTAAATGCTTTCAGAAATGTCTAAACAACGTGAAGGAAATGGTGTAATTTAGAACCAAACGTTTACCACTCGGGATTGTGACACTATTAGGTAAGCTACGAGTAATATGCCTGTTGTATTGGAGGTAGGGATCTAAGTTTCATTTCCACACAGTGTCATCTAGCCACAAGCACTAATTAAATAATGAAAAACGTAACAAATAAGGATGGACCTGCTATTAAACTGAGGTGCCGCCTTTCTATATAATCTCAGGTCTTTTATAAGTAAAGCCATTATCCGAAAGAACTTGGCTAGTTTTCACACGGCGCACCTAGCAACCCCTCGACAATTAAACTTTTATGGTAGAGGCCCTCAAAATCAATCTTTATATAAAAAGGAGGAAGAATCATCAAAATGGATTAATAGTTCGCTAAGATATCATCAAAAGTTTTAAAGCTAGTTGTGAATTCTCTAAATATAGGTAAGTACTATTATGATATAATACCTCTATAATATTTTTATATTACGGTATAAATAGTGACGCTCGGGAACAAATTTTTAATGGGCATCATTATCTATCTATACAATGTATCACAAAAAAACATAGGTACAATCGAATTGAAAACCTCCTCCTATTTTTGAAGTCGTCCAAAAAGTTTATTAGTAAAACGTACTCAATGTTTATCATGGTAGTTATCACTTATTAAAGGACTAAACAGGAAAATATGTCTCTTATTTGCTTGTTCAGAATGAGCTCATTGCTAAACCTTACGCGAACTACATATGTATATCTACACGATAAGAAGGTCAGAGTGTATCATTACAACTCGCTATTACACACTTTACTTGTAGTTTTGAGCAGTCGCAAAAATGCTCGAGATCGCAGCTAAAGTCTGCGCTATTGTTTTAGTGACTTTGTTAATAAGTGAACAGTGTTGCTCCTTGGAAGTTTTTTATAATAATGAAGTGAATAATGAGTTGCTTATTGCCGAAGGATTACCTGTGCCTAAGAGCGATGAGGCAAACGAAGGACTCTTTGAAGAACCCTCCCAACCATCGGAAACACAGAGTTATGATCTTCTTAAATTGTATTTTGGAGGAAACTCTCGTCCAAATGAGAATGGCAGGCATAACAATGTACTAACTAGCAAGCCAATTAACGAAGAAACGCAAAACAATGGCCAGGACAATGAAGTAAGGGACACTGATGAGTCAATTAACGATGAAAAGCAGGAAGGAGATATTGCCGCAAAGAGCCGTGTGATCAGACAAGCCTACAACGGCCATCAGCAAATATATCCAAAGTTGCCTACTAGTCCACCTTATAACCCAAATCCAACATACCCCAACTATAATACCAATCAAAACCAGCAATGGCTACCTCCACGCAACAATTCTCAATCAGGTTATTCCTCAAATGGAAGCTTCAATTCATATCCGTCAAATCCATCTTATGGAAATTCCCCTTACAATCAGTATAATTCAAATTACTCAAACAACAATAGCGCTGGACATAATTCAAATTACTCAAACAACAATCCTAACTATACACCTTCTCCGTATTCTGGATATAAACCCCCAATAATACCATTTACAACTCTGGTACAGGAAGGCCATTTCAACATGGGCAATTCAACAACACATATTCGAGCCAAAGACCTCCCTACTCAATTTCTACCCCTAGAAACCCTGTAATCTATCACCCACCTGTTAACAATTACAACACAACTTTTGGATCTGGTAACCGATACAATCAAAGTTCTGGGCCCTATTCAAGACCTCAAAATGGACAGAACCCTCAGTATTTAAACCCGTACCTGAATAATCCCTATGGACAACGAAATTCGACTTACCCGCTTAACGTAACCACTCAAAGGCCTTTCTACAATCTTTCAAATAGTTATCCTGGAAATAACTCGCTTAGGCTTGGACAGTATTCTTACAACAGCAATAACGCGTCTGCGTGGCCTGGTCATGGAAACGCACCTGGAGGGATACCAACTTCGCCCTACGGTCAAAATCCTCCAAGTTTTAATCCTTATCTTGGGCCTCAAAACCCACAAAACAATCAATACGGTCAAAATCATCAAAGTTTTAATCCTTATCTTGGGCCTCAAAACCCACCAAACAATCAATACGGTCAAAATCCTCCAAGTTTTAATCCTTATCTGAGGCCTCAAAACCCACCAAACAATCAATACGGTCAAAATCCTCCAAGTTTTAATCCTTATCTGAGGCCTCAAAACCCACCAAACAATCAATACGGTCAAAATCCTCCAAGTTTTAATCCTTATCTGAGGCCTCAAAACCCACCAAACAATCAATATCAAGGGGGTAATCAATTTTCTGGTAATTTTCATGGAGCCGATACATTCAACCTTGCACATGGTTTTAATCCTTCTATTCCTAGCCGTCCACCGTACAATAGTGCAACTGGACAGACTCAGTACAGCTATCCATATGCAAATAACGGCACCGCTCAGGATCCTACTAAAGTGAATCCTGGATATTTTTCATATCCTCACTAATTTTAAGAATATTAACGCTTGCAATATTATAATAATTATTAAAATATACTCGTTTTATTTCATGTCAGACTCCAATTGCGAGTATAGTTCGAATAATCTTATTTTTTGGCTGAGAAGCTAACCCATAACTGATGTTTGATAACTGTTTCAAGTTGCAACATTTATCTGTGTTAGACATATTCTAAGTTTTATTTACTTTACTGTTGCTAGGGTCAAGTAACATTACCTAATTTGTGCTAGGGTCTAGCATTAGTACGGTTATACCTACTGCCTGTACTTAATTTTAAGTAGTTTATAGGCAGGCAAGTAGACTTAACCACACTAATATTATAAATGCGAAAGTAAGGATAGATGGATGAATGTAGGTCACTTCACGGCAAAGCTGCCGAACGGATTGGGCTGAAATTTTGATTAGATTTAGTTCTATACTTCGAATAATACGTGGACAGTTTCTACCATATAAATCTGTTCCTATGGAGTAGAAATAAACCTAAAACATTTCCATAGAAATATAAATAAATTTAAATTTATTAATTTAAATGTGTAATGATTTGATTGACCTATCTCTAAAAGCTAATTTTGAACTTGGAAAGAAATCGTGCGAAACCGGCACAAAATAGGCCCTTCTAATGGATATTTGATGATTATAATAATGATTTTTTGCGTGGTGATTATGGCAACCCCCCCCCAACAATTAGATTCGTGGCGTCGTTTGGGGGAGGCCTATGTTCAGCAGTGGACGGGTACGGGCTGATGATGATGATGAATGGATATTTGAAGGACCTTTTTTGCTTTATTGAAGCAAGGGTGGAGTGTAAGTAAGTAGTAGCATTGAGTAATATAAATTGACACATACCTTCCAGCACAGGAGGCTTGGTAGTCCTAGAGAGTAGTTTAGGCCCGGCGATGGTGATGATGATTGCTCCGAGCGGCGCGGTGATGACGATGGACAAGATGCACAGAGTGATGATAGTCTCCGCGTATTCTACCAATTTTGGGTCTGGCTCATTATCTCCGGCCATCTTGCGCACTTCGTCTAATGCGACTGGGGCTAGAGCAGCCTGGAATGTTAGATAATTGTATTAGACTATTTGCAATAGCGTCGTTTGAGAATATTCAGGGTGCCACGTAACATGTGTAAACCAAAGGACCCTTTTGGCTTAGAATAGAAAGAAAGTCTTTGTTTTCATAAAAAAATAAATATTTTAAATTTATAAAATCGTAGAACAAAAGTTGTGCCCCTTTCTTTAGCTTGCCGAGTGCACTTGTTGCTTAGCACCCTGTATCAACAATATCATTGATGACCTAATACCCCATTATTTGTACACTTATCGCATCGATAAATTTAAGTTAAATTCAGACATACATCACTTAAAAATACTTTGATTGGACAGGTATAGCTGATTCTAAAATACCTGACTAAAATATCATAGTATTTATAAAGGTATTAAAGGTTAACAGATATTAATAGAGATGGGTTCAAAAGTAGAAACTTACGATCTATTTCATATAAAATTTAGGTAGTCTAGTTTCCTGTTTCATGACGTAAAAGTACATACCTACTTGTAATAAACCTTTCAGGGTCAATGATAATGACACCTCGCACTTACTAAGTTTGCTAACTTGTATTAAGACACGAGGGCTCAGTCCTCTGGCTTCTTATACCTCATTTACATTCAGCCCCTGCCGCTGCCCCTCGCGCTGCCGGCGATAATTCCCTAAATACTGCTGCAGCAGGATCGAGAGGAGTGTGTGTTTACATACTGCCCTACCACTCACTTCGCTTTCAAGTAGAGATGAGTCCGGTATTCAATAACTAACTCAGTACCTGTTAGCATGGTCCTAAGATATCTAACGCTATTGTAAAATCAACATACCGCTAGGGAATAACTATGCAAAGCGAGCATCGCGCCTAACCGACCGTGTGCCATAACTACCCAACGCTTCAATACCTATCTACGCATAGGTACTAGCGGACCGTTCACCCGTAAAGTTATGTAGCTGCAACAAGTATTTGGTATTTCTAACCAAATCGGTTAGAAATATATTGGGTAGAAATCAGGTTCGGTACAGAGATTGTAACGTTATTGGGTACCAGTTGGTACTGGCGGTATTGAAACGAAATACCCAACTAATAACTGGTAGCCAAAATATCCAATAACTCCCATCCTTACTTTCAAGTTTCGGCAATGGCAGACGTCAAAATAATTACAGCGGCCGCGCTGTCTCTTTTGGCGATACATAATTATGTTCGATATTTAAAAAGATATCGAATACAAAAAAAGAATGTTCGTCGTAGACGATGGTGGATGATATCTATCCATCGAAATAGAACTTTGGCGCTCGGCGAGTACTGAGCGTCGGAGCAGAATGTAAACACGCACTGCCGCTCGCGCTGCCGGTCCTTTGACTTCCGCACAAAAAACCGCCATTTTGGGGAGCGCCGGGCAGCGCGAGTGGCAATGGCAGTCGCATGAGAAATATCGCGTTTACAGACTCGTCCTGCCACTTCCCTGCTCACTTCCCTGCTCACTACGGCTGAATGTAAATGCGACATTAAAGGTTCACACATAATTTTATATTAGGTACAAATTTAGTTGCAGCAGTGAAACATGAAGAAAAGAAGATATACATAACAATATACTTAATACATATTGTATAAACTACATCGAATTAAGCCATAATCCTAATTAATTATAAACATATACAAGTAAAATACAAATGCATACATGTATATAATATTAATAACACGAATAATAATAAACCCCAATACATTAATAAATAAGTTCCAATACATGAAAATCAGTCAGGCTACTCAGATTTCCCAAGGTTCTTACCTGTACAGTAGCCTTAGCCATCCACGCAAGGCCGACGAATATCTTCTCCTTCATATTAAGGTTGCTCCTCACGGCAGACGCACTTGTGAGCATCGCCCGTAGCACAACGCAGGTGATCAAAATGCCGCTGCCCATCATGACCATATGCGGCTCCAAGTCTGCTATCTAAAATGGTAAAGTAATTGGCTGATTGAATAAAATTAATGAGATTAACCAAAGCACATGTCTCGATGAAATTCCGTATAATTAGCACCGTGAGTCTGCGTTTTGTATTTATCATTAAGGATGAATAGCTGGGGAGGTCGCGTTAATTATACACAACAGATCATTACATATCCTGCTAGAGTTGTGAGTGGATGTTTGTTCCTATTTCACGCAAAAACTATTGAACTGATTGCGCTGAAATTTGGTATGGGTATAGTTTTGGACCTGGAATAACATATAGCCTTTTTTTTATCCCGATAAAATGCGGGTGAAGGTGCGGGCAGCAGCTAGTATCTCGTAATATCTTGGTAACTTGATAGGAATAGTACCTACGATTCAAGTCATAGTTCGTATCCAGGATCTATCGTTAAATTCTAAATACAGAAATAATATGAAAATATAGGGATCCTGCTAAGGATACCGGAGGTTATGGGTCATGTCAGTTTTTGGAACGATCGAGTCGTTACGTAACTAATGCAATAAAGGTATTAGAGCGTGATCAAGGGCTTCATTGCCCGTTCAAAAGGTTAGCCTTTGCAGGTTTCTATCACGTTTTTATGTAACCTTGTGCCTACTTAAAAATTCTACAGGAAAATTTTATGGGTCATGTCAGTTTTTGAAACCAGTAACATTCAATGTACCTACTTACCTAAAATAATATAATGAACATGAATAAATGACACCGCTCATATTCATATTTATTTCAATTTAAATAAGTCCAATGAATAATATAGGTATAAATAAATTATAATAAACTAGCTGCTGCCCGCGGCTTCGCACGCGCTTTTAATGTACCCTTTGTCCACGGATACCATCTACCTCCCTGCCAAATTTCATTGAGATCCGTTCAGCCGTTTAAGCGTGAAAAGGTAACAGACAGACAGATAGAGTTACTTTAAAATTTATAATATTAGTAGGATAAGTAGGGATAATAATAATAAATTTGAATAAATAATTTGAAATGTGGGCTTATGTACAAACTTTAATACTAAATTTAACAAAAGTGCTTAGGTAGGTAAGTGTATGTTTGTGAGAAAGACAAGACTCCAACCCGATTAGTGGATCGGATCAGGCAAAAATTTTACGCTTTGTAGGTAGTTCTAAATTTTAAATAATATCCATGTCTATTCTTTCTTATATCTTGCAGGCAGAAACTGGTAGCAACGAAGGAATAGTTACTCACGACAACTTGTGCGCCAGTGACGGCGAACAACATAGGTTCGAAGAACATCCAGAAGATCTCGAAGGCCGTGGCAACGGGGTTGTCTTCCATCTCCCAGCCTTGCTCCACCCAATTCTTGCACGCCACGAAGCCGAACGCTATCACCGCAAGTGGACCTGAATATAAAATTTATAAATTATATTATTAAATGTAGCTGGACATTTTACACCGCATCACTTAGCAACCAAAGTAAGCTGAGATTACATAAAACTAATTTGTACTTAGTGCTGGAAATATGGTCTGCCTGGTCTGTATTTACCATTAATTGGTTTACAAATTTTCCATTGTAAATTTTCTGTGGTTTTTGTTGATGATGGAAGTACCTACCTACCTATATAACATAGGTACTTCTTCTGTGTTTCTTGCAACATGTAGGTAATTTTATTCTTAATTAATTCTTTTAGACCTCCGTGATACATCTTCGGCCACATCACTAACCATCATGAGATCGTGGTCAAACGAACATCTTTAATGAGTTTTTTAAATGGTAAATTCATTAGATTTCTAAACACAGAGAATGTCTATAATAACTTCATAACGATATAAAGTCCTTACCCGCGCCACCCCATCCGATTTCTTCTGATCCGAGCACTGAGCACAAGCCACCAGCCAGCAGTAGCAACACTCTCAAAGGAACCAAGAACGCGTCGTTCCTCTCTGGGACAAATTTCACCAGGTACCCACAGAACACGCCAAATGCAATGCCACCAATCACGCTAAGAGGACCCTGAAATGTTTAAATTGATTAATCAGTATTTATCGCAGAATTGGAGATAATATAATATACTAGATCCTCTAAGAATTATTTGCATACAGCGGAAGTTGCTCTGTTATGTCTGCTTGAACAAAACGTAGAAAGTTATGGTCTATCTCCAAAGTGAATAGGACCGAATTAACTACATAGGTACATATTACCTACTATTAACTTCATAGGTACATAATTAACTACAAAGGTACACAAAATATATCTTTTGGACACGATTTTATTAATCAAAACCAAGTAAGTAGAATCAAGAACTAGAAAAAATCTACCCGTCATGTTACAAAAAGCTCCAATTAAATTACATAATTATCTTTATAAACAATCTACAGGTAGCTCAACTGGTCCATATCAATACCAGTCGGAAGCGCCCCCAAGACGCTGCTGGCTGCATTGCCCCCAAAGATTTTGATTGCCTCGCTGTATGGCAATGCTAATGCGCTGCGCTAGATACTCACCAGCTTCCGACAATGCAGCCAGCGTCTTGGGGACGCTTCCGACTGGTATTGATATGGACCAGTTGAGCTACCTGTAGATTGTTTGCAACAGTCTGCAGTTAGCTCAATAGTTTCAATTGTAAATACTAGTTTCATTTGTTTATATTATTTTATTGTTTTTTTCTTCGTCAATAAAGATTATCATTATCTTTATTAAAACATTCCCAGAATTATTGAGTCTGGATGATAATGATGATGGAAATGAATATTTTAGGTACCTGTATAATATTAAAAGTGATTGAGGCTCCGGAGAACATGACCGAGAAAACGATGCCAAAGATAGCGACACTAGCAGCGTCGTCCACACCGGACACAGCCAGCACCAGCGTCGGGATACCCTTAGACACGCCATAGCCCTTCCCACGGAGACGGAACAGGCACGGCACTATCACCGCCGGGGACACGGCTGCCACTACTGACCCAAGGAGGAAGGCTGGAAACCGTAAAAAAAACAGCTTGATTAGACAGGTCTGTTATTATCAACGTCGTCGGTCGGTTTTTGACATTTGCTGTAATTTTTGACATTTCCTGTAATTTTTGACGTTGGCTGTCACTTTGACCGTAATGGTGCTTAAGCATAATGGTGGGACGAATGGGACAATCATATTTTAAAGTCTTTTATGTCCCGTTCTTCCCACTGCCTACATTGGTGGGATGAACGGGACATAATTTTAATTCAGACTATTAATATCCCATTCCTCCACTGGTGGGACGAAGCTGGTGGGTCGAACGGGACTTCACGGTTGTTATTAGGTACTTAGATTACTTGTACCTGTCACTACATACATATGTAATGATTACGCTCTACCGTACCACATTAACCTATATTACGTTCTAATTGCATTACCGTTATTTATCTATATATTTTCTTCGTGTCCGCTCCCTGTTTGTTCGCGATAAACTCAAAAACCAGGTACTAAACAGATTTTCATGTGGTATTCACTAATCGATAGAGTGATTCATGAGGAAGGTTTAAGTATCAAATTTGTCAAGTATTTGTATAAATTAGTTGAAATATAATGATAATTGTTAGAACTGTCAGAAAAAATCAAGCCTTCTGGGAGCTTTCATCGAAAACGCTTGCTCCCTTTGAAATATAACAATTTTTTTTATAGTTCTACAAAAAAGTCCGCGATGGCATATATATCTATCTTTTAAGGATAGCTTACCATATGTACCCATTCTATTTTAGATTATAAAACATGCAGACATAATATGCTCTAATACCCTAGCAAAGCCTGCAAAGTTGCTAGTTAGAATACATAAATAAATGAAAAAAATTATGTGTATGTAAAGAAGTTTGGGTGAAGGGAAGACAACATCAAAACTACCTACTGAACATTATAGGCTACTTTTACGGGCAGAAGACAGCAAATTATACACATAATGCTCGGCAAGAAGGTTTTACTAAGTAAGCAAAGAGGCTGTGTAAGATGGTATTCGCAACACAATACTTTTTATAGGAATTCCATTTTTAAATCTCATTACGTCACACTTTGTTTGAATTGTAAAGACTTTACAGTTCAAGCTATGCAAAACTCCTTGCTGAAACTCTTTTCTTATAAAATTAAAAGAAAACTTTTTACGGAAAAAAAAAGCTGTGGAAATGGCGGCCTTTCATTTCATTTGATATGTGCGAACTAAAGTTAAAAGTTAATGTTTTATTTGTCTCGCCATTATGATGTAAAGTAGAATGCTTACCTCGGTTGCAAGTAGCTATTACACCCTCGAATTATATTCTCGGGTTCACTCGATCCATTAGTGCCCTTTGCGAGCGCTCGCAAGGGCGCAAAATTGGATTGAGTGCACCCTCGAACTATATTCGCCCTCGCTTCGCTCGGGCGTCTAAATATCTCGGGTGCACTCAATCCAATTTAGGGACCTTTGCGAGCTGCGCTCGCACTGGCGCCAAATTGGATCTTGTTCTGTAATAGCTCCCTTACTACCCTTGTGTAACAATCTACTATTATTTCAGTAACCCGCTCTTTTTACAAGACTGGATGCAAGGACCTTGTGATAAGCATTATAAAATGACCGTTGACCACTGTTTTGCCATGACAGCATTGCCCGCCTAACTAATCATTATAGTGTGTTATATAATATTCTCAAGCACCTAATCCTAAAATTAATTAAACTGAACTACAAGTAAGTTTCTCGAAAGTCGTACAATTGCCGATGGTATTAAAATTTTTATTATGGCTAAAGGAAAGTCTGTAGGATGTTTTCCAATAACAGTGACCCACAAACGCCGGATTATTGAGAATTGGCCCATGATCGACCAGAGTATAGTACAAGGCGAGTGTGTTATGTTATGACTAGTGGCGGATGTAGAGAAAGTGATCATTCTTGTTGATATAGCACTACCATATAACTAACCTGTCGGCTTAGATTTTTAAGAAATTGATACAATTGATACTATGAATTTCAAAGTTTGCGAGGATGGATGTATGGATATTTGTTCCTCTTTCACGCAAAAACTACTGAACTGATTGGGCTGAAATTAGGCATGGGTATAGTACGGGACCTGGAATAATATTAGGCTATTTTTTATCCCAATACAACGCGGGCGAAGGTGCGGGTAGCAGCTAGTAAATAATAATTGTAATTTGACGTTTTGTTTTTGTGTCTTTGTTAAAAGGAATAATGTGAATAAAGTTTTCGCAAACATGTTAAATTATAATGTATGTGTCATTATAATTAAACATGTTTGCGAAGACCAGTGACAAGTGATTCGCAAAGCTATAGAAGTAAATGGTAGGGGTTGTAAAAAAAACGTAAATAAATATGAATTTAAGAATGTAGCGTGGGCGTAAATTTATGAAGTAGTGAAGAACTTATTGTCGAAGAAAGTAAACAATAGTTCGGTAGAGATATTTGTCATAACATTAATAATAAATTGGACCATGTTCACATTCATGGAGTTTTAATAGAAACACTTACCCCAATCCCAAGGTAATCCGAGCAAGTAAACAGACATGACGGCGCACAGCACACACTCGAAGGTCCACGGAATTAGTGCAAGCTTGATTACTGTGAGGAAATATTTCTTCATGGCTACTGGATCTAAGTCGAGACCGGCTCGTGTGAGAATTATCGTTAAAGCTATTTTTCTGAAAAAGATAAAGAAGTATGATTTAGTAAAGAAAGTCTATAAAAGTGACGTACAATATATACAGAGAGCATCAGCAACTGGTAACCCTCTAGCGGTTGAAGTGTAAACGTTAAAGGGGCTCTCCGTACCTACTAAGCAAATGTAACCATGGCGTGATTGGCTGGGAAAAAATACTGCAATAGGAAACTTACATAAAAGCAATTAATAGAAACGAGTATCAATATAGCTGAGCTTACAAAAAAGTTCTGTTTTTGGTACTGAACATTTTTAAAGCTTACCTGATATAAGATGCAACTTTCATATAGTCAGCGTCGAAATTGATAAAGCCTAGATTCTTGAGAACTATTCCCACTATTAGCATGCCTATCAGCCCAGGGAGGGTCGTGATCTTTGTCATGAGCCATCCTCCGAAGTAGGCGGCGATGGTGAGGGACGCGAGCATGAATAGCTGGCCTCCAGGGGCCGCTGTTGGGCCCATAATGATCCAAATAATTACCCATACCAGTAAACCTGGGAAAGATTACATTAGTTTTGAGTTATTTTTTTTAAATGCCTATTTGAATTATACTTACATACATCTTCACTCTTAACTCTGTTTGTTGTTTAATTGTTTTCACTACTATTAGCATGAAAGACACGCATCCCCTTATTTAAAGAATATTTATCGGGTAGTTAAGGCATACCTTGTGTTTTTATTTCTCCTATGTTTCCCACGTCTTACAGTGATTGTGATCATAGGGCGACTGGATATATTCACGGATTTACGGTCAAGAATTGATGGCAGTATCCACAACTACCCTCAATTCATCTTCAGAATCAGCATGGTACCTAACCTACATGTAAGTTCTTTGGATCATGAGAAACAGAAACATCCAAAATCGTACCTACTACACATTTCACCGACCCGATAAATACTCTTTAATGTGTTAACAAATCGCGAAAGTTTAAAAAGTTTGAACCACATTTTGTCTGTTTTCAGGAACGAAATGATAGTTATAACATGTAATTTTGTATTATAATTAAAACATATTGGTAATTTGGTATACCTACATTTTCAACATGCTACTACAATGGAAATGAATGTCATATCTAGATTATAAACTTTAAATTACGGAAACGTTTAATCTATACGGCTACTGGTTTTGATGTACCTACCTACCTACTTTTTATTGTTATTTTAGAACAAAGTATCGATTGTGCAATGGCCTGTGCCTACAAAATATTAACTGGTAGCGTGTGTTCTCATCAATTAATTCCCATCACGTAAATCGAGTGAAATGATCGAGCAGATTCATTTGTTATTCACATCGTTCAACTGTTTTTCTGAATCCAACTATGAGTCAACTATTTAATATTTTTATTCGACGAATGGAAATGTTTTCATGCATATCCTATGTAACGTAAATACTTTATAGTAGCTGATGTAAACCTTATAAGCGAAATTGCCGTTAGATTTAGCGTGACATTATTTAAAAATAATCCATGAAACATTAGTTTCAAATACCGTGTAATGATATGAATGCTCTTTGATAAAGGAACTTATCGTCCCTTTATTTTCAAAGATTTTAAACCGCTTTCGCGTTTTTGTAACATAATATAAATAACATATGTATTATAGATTATTTAGCGGGTATTTATCTCGTACATTTCGTTATATTGACCTTAACCACCTTGACCTTAGACTATAAGCCTTAGGGGAAAATATGTACATCAAAAGGTACACGATAAATACCAGATAAAAATTCTTTAATATTTCAAAGTTTTAAAACACTGAAATGTATTGCAAAACGAAAAAAATTAGACGATTATGTATATCGATTGCAGAAGGTCATATAAAGACTATTGAAGTTTTAACATAACAATGTACAAAGAAAACTATTTATCCATAAATATAAAGTGGTGTAGTTGATCATATTGATACTCACCGATGATGAGAACTGAAAGTGTCTGAGCAAAGTGTCGATAAGAAGGACATAGTGGGTACGGGCACACTTTCTGCCAGTGCGGAGGCTCCCAAGTTGGAATCCCGGAGTCTTCCTGATGACACTTTGCACAACACGCATACCACCACGACCTGAAATTATTTTATTTTATCAAACAACCCTCTCAGTTAAGAGAAAGAGAGATAATACCCAAAAATCATACAAACATTTTATTCACTACCTAGGTAGGTAGTTTATACATAAATATAGCAGGTAACATAAAGATAAAATTTCGGAAATCGTTCTGCCTCAGCATGTTGCAGTATTAGAGCTTTGTCCAATACTGCGCTGGTTTTCAGGCAGTGCTTGATTCTTGAGAATCTAGCTATCTTTTTAGTTAAGTGTTACTGAAGCTAAACTAAACGTAGTAATAAACAAATTTTAAATTAAACAGGCTACACAGATAAAATCAGTTTTAAAAGTTGCAAGTTAAGCGCTACCGAAGTTAAACTAAGCGTAGTAAATAACGAATTTTAAATTGTAAATTTTATATTAAACGGGCTACATAGATAAGTTTTTAAAGTTGCAAAATATTTGCATGCTCACCTTTCCACGTGTTCGCTCTGTTGCGATAACGCTTTCTTGGAATATACCGAGGATGTTGTTGAGTATTTCTTAAACCTGCCTTCGATGTGTGCCTGCCGATCTGAAGACCAAGAACGAATGGTTAAATTGTATGTAAAGTGAAGCCATCGATCGAAATTCAATGAGAAAATAACACCTGTTTGGTTTAAGACACCTGTGTTTTCTCAATGTACACTCGAGAGCAAAAACCATTCAAATAGTTTTAAAAAGATGCGCCTCGCTCTTAAAAATATTAATTTAGGTCGACCTGCGACGCTGGAGGTAGCAGGTTCGATTCCCGCCTTGGGACAAATGTTTTTTACGACCTGCAAATATTAAATTTGTATCGTACGTTCTGGGTATTTGCTATATAATAATATGTATAATCAAAAATATCTATCTATGTAATATATTGTATGAAGTATATCAGTCATCTAGTACCAATAGCATAAACTCTGCTTAGGTTGGAGCCAGCTGATGCTGTGTGGATTGTCCTGCATTTTTAATTAATGTAATAGTTTTATGACATGTGACTGAATAAAAGTTTCTGTTATTAATATTAGTCACACTAGACTTAGGTAGGGGTAGGGAAGTAAGTAAAATATAAGTAAGGTATAAATTGGTATAGTAGGTACATAATATCGTAAGTTATGTACATACATTATGTAGATATAGTTTTCTACTCAATTATGTATTATTATGACTATTAATGGTCACCTTAATGCTAAACACTGTCTTTAATAAGACGATAATGTACCGATGTTTCCCCTAAAATTAATAAATAAATAAATAAATAACATGTCATTAAAATTTAGTAAAAATGTAAGTATAATATTAATATTTTTTTTTGCCATCAGTACCATAAATGAATAAAACATCATTTAACCTTGTGTGCCTATAGTTGTGTCAATAGGTAAATAATTGCATCAATTTAAAATTGCCTTTTCGACCACATTTTTTTTGCAATACTGAATGAATACTCTTTATAGATAGCTTTTGTGTTTTATAGTTAATGTATTAAATAATTATAATTCTTAATTCTTTTCAACACGATCACATAAACTCTTTAGTTCTCTGTAAATGTAAGCGGAACCATGAATGTTACTGGATCTACATATACATACAGTGTGAGTCTGCATAAGGTGCACAAACTGAAATGAGGGAAACTACGCCCTATTTTATCGTCAGAAAATGTGTAATTTTTTTTTATTTTCTTTAAATATATTTTTTTTTAGCGTTTTTAAACTTTTTTTTTCGCTACTCGGACCCACATGTAAACAAAACGGTGTAACTTATAAACTAAACGATCAATTACTATGAAACAAACTCAGCAGTTATTGGAAATACCTGTTCATTTTCCATCGACAAAATAGGGCGTAATTTCCCTCATTTCAGTTTGTGCACCTTATGCAGACTCACACTGTATAAACAAAAAACTACCACACGTGTCTGAGTGTCGATTAAACTCGACAGAGGTTACTGATATGTACCTACTACGTTGGTACCCAACCTAGTGTTTATAATGCGTATATTGAACATAGCACATTTACATGAAGAATATTAATAATGTATTGTTCTCTTAAAATGTTTACTGAGTCGCGATAAAGGACCACAAGGGAATAGTTTTTTCCTAACCGATGACGTCCCACTTTTGGAACAAATGGGTGACGATGGTTGTCAATAATCTGAACATAAGGAATTTTGATGATATGATTTACCTATCTGATGATATACCCGCTTTAATGAAGCATCACCTTGCTTATTACCAGCAAGCATTGCTCTGTTTTGTCAACTTGAAGCACTACACGGCCGCATGTCTGTTATTTCACCGGAAATCATCCAGAATCAGCCAAAACAAACCAATGCTTCTACGAGGCAGAAATATATCTTTGAGTCTTATGATTATGACCTTACCCCAGGAATTGTCTATTTCTGAGGCCATGGCATTGTGGAGGTTGCTTTTTCGGCGGGAAGGCCCCTCCGCCTGTCCAGATATGCGGCCATTCCTGACAAACGGAAAAACAGTTTTGAATTATATACATACATAAAGGTTAAATAATTATAGTTTTATAAATTAATATAAAAACATTGCTTTCTTACGAAAAGAATTATACACTGAATTATACACATACATAAACTTTAAATAATTAAACGTTTTTCTAATCCAATTGTTTTAATATGTATGTATGTAGGTAGGTATTAATTAGCACAGATATTGGTCTCTGATATTGACTAGATTATGAACCTTCTCTTCTCGCGGTTAAGGACCTATTGTAAGGCAAGTACGTTAGTTGAATAACATAATATGTATCTAAATTGTGTAAGTAATTTATATAATTTTTACACATATGTATATAAATATTGTCATTTCATGAATGAGTAGGTATCAGACGCGATATAATAAACTAAGGCTCACTTGTGATTTTTATATTTGATTGCTCGTGAAATGACAGCACCAGAAATTATAATTTTCCACTGAGTCATAGTCGACTGTTGCGGTTTCAAGGGTAGATCACCAATGATTTCTATTAAGCTTACTTAGGTCATGTGACAATTCTAAGGTTAATAGAACACATTATTCTAGGTAATGTGCCTGTGCCGTTTATACATTGTCATTGTACCTTTATGATTTTGAAATTGTATCATGTAGGCAGACAGAATTACTCATAAAATAATGTATATTTTAGCGATATCAGAACGTAGGCAACGACGCAAGACTGTAAGTCTGCATGTAAGTAACTTTTGGTTAAAGAATTAACGCAAAAGTTCATGGATGCTTTGTTTTTTTTAGATGCTTTGTTTTTTTAGATGCTTTGTTTTTTTTTTACCAAAGAATCTGACGTTTCGATTGAAAAATATCGAAGTGCTCCGATATTTTATCGAACAACCAATTTTGTAGCGAATATTATTTAAGTCTTTTTTCCATGGGAAAATAAAGTTGTTAATTAAATTATAGTTAAATTATTAGCAATTAAAAATAAGCAATAAAGTTTAAATATTTGTAAAATTGAGACATAAAAATAGTCTCTTAGAATAACTCTGGAGACCAAAAAATCTAGTTACCTATGTAATAAATCTTGGAAATGAGGCAATTAAGTTCTCTAAATTGAAATTTCTCAGGCAGTGAGAACGTGCGACGCGGACGCGGCACAAGGTGGCTGAGTGCCTGGTAAAAAGGTTTTATTTACGGAAAACTACTCTACAACTACTATAACCTCAATAGTGGGTCAATGTTTTACGTTCTGCCAGGTACTAGTTTGATCGTGAATGATTACGCAAAAATAATAAAATAGGCAAAACTGTTTGTAAGTAAAAATTCGACCTCACGATTTGAAAGTTGCAAAAAATACTGTAAACGGTATGAATTTATTTATAG
Source organism: Eupithecia insigniata (assembly GCA_947859395.1). Lineage (NCBI taxonomy): Eukaryota > Metazoa > Arthropoda > Insecta > Lepidoptera > Geometridae > Eupithecia > Eupithecia insigniata. Next base: position 7,675,478 of record OX401996.1, on the reverse strand, counting down.
CCATGGTTGTTGATCGTTATCTATGTATTTATATAAATTATAGGTATACTTAGGTAAATACAAATTATTACAAACGAATATGAATAATGTTTTTTAGTGAATACGAGTTTGAGAATTGATGAGTCTTAAAACGGTTCCAGGCTCTTTGCATAATGTATCTTCTGACCATGTGAGTAACGAAATCCGTCATGATTTTTTCTAGTAGATTGACAAAAAAACGAACCTCCAAAGGACGTAATGGCTGTAATACATCAAAAATTGGTCAACCAATGCTATTTTGTGGGTTGGTAGGATGTGCTTGCTATTCAATAGGAATAATGTAAGCCGGTCCACACCTCGCATTTTACTCTATCTATGTGTGTTTTTGAAGTCTAATGTGAGTCAAATGCCCGTTGAATTTACTTAGATTTAGTTATGCTATTGAACGAAGGCTTGTATAGCGTGCTGGCATGTTTTATTTTTAAAGATTAGATGGAAAATTTTAATTATCGCTAGAATACATTTATTACTCCTATGTCTCTCAGTTTTCCAGGAACGGTTTATTGTAAGTACCTAATTTTTTCGGCGATCGCGTATGTAGTTTTACGAACGAGAAGACAGTGTTTCAGTTTCAGAAAAAAAACCGACTAAATATACAACGATCCGTTTTACAGGATCGATTTATTGCAAGTTCGCATACTCGACAGTATTCCAGTTCCTGTAAAAACCCCGGTGAGGTCTCCAGTAGCGACAGATCTATTAAAAATTGGCTTGAGGCGTATTTATCGTCTTTGATAAAAGTCACAGGTATAGAAAATTCGGTATTTCACAGTGACAGAAACTAAATATATCTGTGACGGTCTCACAGGCAGTGCCAGTGTCACGATTGCACGATATTATATCGTTCTTATTTTATTAGGTACCTACGCAATAAATCGCTTCAGCTAGATAATATCGCTTTTATATTCTCTCTTTGATAGTATCACTTAGTTGGAATGAGACACACCTAGTATTTTATACTTGGAAATTTGAAATGTATACCGCAACGTAACAAAGTTGTTACATTGCTATACACATACAATTCAAGAGGAATTTTCGTTACGTAGCGATACTAATATTATTCAATCAGTAAAACAATGAATTTGTACGTGATTGGTAGAAATACTTGCTAGTATTTTGTCACAGGTATTTGTCACAGATATTTTGAAGTCACAGTAACGTAAGTCACAGGTATCGGATTTTGCCTAGTATAACCCAAGACTAATTAAAAACGTTCCTGTAAATAGGTACGAATCTTCTGTCTGAATGCGAATTTACATATAACTATAGGTATACATACGTAAGTAAAATAGAATAATCGAATCGTGATGTCACGACCAAATACTACTTGTCACGTTCATGTCATTTCGGGTGCGACATCCATAGTAGGTTGAAAATAATTGTAGATCAAGAAGAGGTGTTATGGTGTGTGGGTACGTAAGTGCTCAGCTTTATAATAAAAGTATCACATAAAAACACATCACCGCGGTGGATCGTTTTAAATAAACTTTGCATTTTGCAAATTATGAAAGCTCGAAAAACCCGAATGCTCAAAAACGGTGACTTTGATGCTCAAAAACAGTGAGCAAAATCAGATTTTGCTCACATGTGGAATAATAATTATTTGCAACACTAAAGTTAACGGGATATTTACCATGATTTGAACTCAAATCATGGTAAATATCCCGTTTTTACTTTAGTGTTGTAATAACCATGATAGTTTCAAAAGTTTTAATAATTATTTGATCAACAAGTGGGCGAATCCATTTTTTGCTGAGCAAGCTGTCAAAATGTCAAAATAAATTTCTTACATTCGACCTCTTTTACAAATTACAAAATATTTTCTCGCTAGCCCAGGGTAAAACTTGTATTAATTATTTAACTCGAGAGCCAATGTTTTTTGTATCGTGCCTTTAACATCCCTCCTAGCTCAGCAGTCTACTTAAAAGCCACTCGCTACGCTCGTGACTCTACTCTAGACGAGTAAACTGCTAGCTCGGGATTCAATATCGGCACGTTCAACAAAAAATACTTTTTGGCCACTTATTGAACAAATAACTTTTAGTTTATGCATGCTGCATGCTTGCTGCGTCTATGATACGTGTATGTGATACCTATTACATATGTGAAATATAAATAAAAAAATATCCGCCATCTTGTTTATTGAACAAAATACCTAGCCACAGAATAGAGACATGTTCAATGGATTATAATTTATAATTGACAAAATCTCAATGCTGTCTAACTTTGACCCGATTGAGAATCGCAAAAAGGTATATTGTAACTTTATAGATGAGCGGTAGATTCTTACGAGAATTACCTTAGTGAAGAACCAAATAGAAAAAAAAAATATACATTTCTGCAACACCGATATACTTTAATAAGTTTAATAGACGCGCGCGCGTTGATGTCTTTTGTGTGAGAAAATAAACCGGCGAGTTCGAAGCTTGCGGAAATGCAACTTGCAAAACTGTTATGTTATAGGAAATATTAAATCGGAAAGAAAATATAGAGTTTTAAGCCCTGTAAAGCCACTGGCTTTAACAATAAAACATAAAATATGAAACTGCGGTTACAGTGAGGTACCTACTTTATTGTTTGTTACGAGGTGGGATCTGTATTCAATTGTTTTCTCTCAATACCGTTTATAAGGGCAAAGGACTCGTAAGAATGAACTATTATTTTCAGACAATTCACCGTAAACAAAGCATGCAAAATGCATTCAATCCGGTGTGTTATTTGACCATTGATAAGCTAATAGCGTCGTTTGTACTTTGAATGACGCCGAACGAGTTATGCGAATATGCTATGCTTTACCTACCCATGCACCAATTTAATTCGTTCTATGTGGATCATTTTACGATTTACTTTCTGTTCAGATTATAATATAACTCATTATTATTTTATTTGATGAGGTTTAATCTCAAAACATGGAAATGTAACTGAGCAAACACGATACGCCGAATAGTTATTTTGACAAAAGTTTTTTAAAGAATTAAGTTTAATGTGAAATAAGGAAAAACCAGAAAGAGCAAGTGAAAAGTACGATATTTTAAGTCAACGTTTTGTTTAATAAAGCAGCTAATTGGTATCGTCGGTCAATAAATAATATTTTCTATGGATAACTAACTGTTCTAATTTTTGCAATATTTAGTTAGGTACCTACTGATGACTAATAAATAAATAAATACTGACACAAAATATAAGTAAAAAAAAAATGAAACTCACCAGCAATGTCTGTTGAGTGCGTCTGTTTCAAGGGAAGAGTCTGAGGGTAAGTAGCTGTCATAGTGACAACTGAGGCTGCTGTGAGACATCCTACATGGCACTCAGTGAGTCTTGTTCACTAAACAATAGATCAGCGTGCAAATGTGCGGAGTGATTGTTGCGGGGGCATGCCGCTCAGCTCAGCACGCTCCACACCTATGCCGCGGCGAATGTGCATCTTATAGGAGAAGGTTGGCTGCGAGTGAGTCGCCCGCCTCGCCTCACCCCGGGCACGTGACTGCCTCTGTATGTTCAGTTTCGCCGGCCGGCTGGCCGGTCATTGGCCGAAATGCGTTTTTTTTCCTAAAGCACGAGAGTAGGTTCTGTGCCATAGAAATGTTTAATCATAGCCCGGGGGTACGGTTAACTTGGTGGCGGCCGACTGAATGAGAGCACGGTGCCGCGTTGCGTTGCGGCCGTGTTTATAATTCGCGCTTCGACAACTCAAACAACGTTCGCATAACAACTGCAACCGCGCTGCCCCCGCCGATTCCCCGTGCATCGAAACAATATGTGCCAGAACGATTAAAAACAAACGAGTGATACGTCCCATGTGGTTTTATGTGTCGTCTGTAAACGATAAGCTACTGTGGCGACAATAAGGAGAACTGATTGTTTAGATTACCACCTTTGTTGCTGCGATTGAACTGTATACGGTCAGCAGTATCTTCGTAAACAGTTTAGACATTATTATGATACCAAGTCCTTGCTACTTTGCTTATTACCTATTTCATATGTATATTGTGTATACGAGGGTAGAGACTAGAGAATAAAACAGTTGGTTCGTTGACTTGGCGTTTTAATAAGTGAGCTCCCACATTTATATACATAAACACCACTGGTGACGAGGTAAACTGCGTAAAACACCTAAAATTAATGTGTTGTGTGCAAGTGTAGATAAAATGCCGATCGGTAAAATCGAACAGTTCGATAAGTGGTCTGCATATATTCGACGCGTGGAACAATTCGTAACCCTAAATGAAATCAAACCGGAGTTACGTGTAGCTACGCTAGTGACACTAGTAGGCGAGGTTACATATGATTTAATGTGTGATTTATATATATATTTACTCAGCTGAACTTTCGTTACAGTTAAATATTGTCTGTAATGTTAATAAAGCTTATTAAATAAATAGGTACTAGATGTTTTTTAGAATTTTATTAGCTAATTTCTCACTCGGTGATTTACCCATATTTCTCAGTTTGTATTTAGAAATACCTATGTATTTTTAACCGACTTGAAAAGGAGGAGGTTCTCAATTCATTTGTTTTTTATTTTTGTATTTATGTTACGCGATATCTCTGACAATTATGGATCGATTTTGAAAATTCTTTCACTATTGTATAATAAATGTTCCCGAGGGGTTCCCATAATTTTTTTATCCCCAAAATTAAAATAATTGTAAAAGTAAGGGAATTTTAAGTACGTTTATCGTTTTTTAAAACACGCCATAATATTGGTATACATTACTTGTGCCACGTTCATGTCAGTGTACATTATTAATAACTAGCTTCTGCCCGTGGTTTTGCACGCCTTATTTCGGGATTCAAATGGTTGCCTATTTGTTAATCCAGGCCTAGAACTACATCTATGCTAAATTTCAGCTCGATCCGTCCAGTAGTACTGGCGTAAAGAGTTAAAAATGTTGATTTTGATGTTTAGTTAGCATCTAAATCAAAATTTTGCGTTTATATTTATACCTATTCATATATATAATGTGTGTGTTAATGTGAATATAATGGACATACATCCATAATAATTGTTTTATTTAATAGGTTATTTGAACTAACCCTTGACCAAAAATTTTATTCGTCCATCCCTTAGAAAATTTATACAACATCACTTCAAAATCAAATCAACACGTTTATGTTATTATAGTGCTTATGCCCGCACTTGGGGTAATGCTTGGGGCGCTATAGTCCGTAAGTACCAAAGATTTTTGACAAGTCGGGTACTTGCCTCTGTGGCGCAGTTGGATAGCGCATCCCCGTATTCAGGGGAAGGTCGCGAGTTCAAGTCCCGCCGGAGTCGTAAATTTTTGGGATATTATTAAATTCAAATCAACACGGCCAGGCCAATAGGTAGGTAGTAATTTTTCAGTATTTGTCACAGATACACCCTTTTCAGTCATGATTACCCTGACAGAAATTGCAGCACTGACGTACAGCACAAGAATTTAAAGTATACACTTAAAACTTGAAATCATGTGACATCGATATCCAAGCCGCTTATGTCACAAAAAGCAATAACCTAACAATAACTATACTCATTACTCACGATAGTAAAAGAGCACCTACCTACGCCCAATCAATAATAATTTGAAGCACGTGACTAGTTAAACAACTTATTAAGTACCACAACGGTTAATCACAATGAGCTGTTTGGATACAGTCGCATTACACTTCTGATAGTTTCGGAGTACGTATGGACAGTTGTCGACGCAACGGCCTTTGCCATTTCAATTTCAACTAAATTCATCAATTATTTATTTTACGAGTGGACTTACAGTTAATACCAAAACGTCCATGAGTCAGGAACAACAATAAAGATTGTCCTTTAGGGTAGTTCCACCGCGCTCCAAGAATGCATTCCTCCGGGCTCCAAGTATTTATTATCCATTTTATTTTAAAAATTACTAGGCTGGCTACACTATATCTTTTTCCGTAAAAAGTGTCTGTTTTTCCGACGAGCTCTGCGCAGCTGCTAGGATCAGCCTCGCCTGCTACGCAGGAGGTTACGGGTTCGATTTCCGCTTCGGGTTAAATATTTGTACGATCTGTAGTTTTGTTCAGTGTTCTGAGTTTTTGTTTTCGATGTATAATAAAAAATATATGTGTATATAAATGTAATGTATTAAGTTTATCAATTATTTAGTCCCCGTAACACAAGCTCTGCTTGCTTTGGGGCTAGATGTTGCTGTGTGGATTGTCCAGCGTTATTTATTGTTACACAATAAATCCATTACTGAAACCATCAAATTTTATTCAATTAAATGTATACCACAAAATACTATTATACCATAGAACAAAAACATTGCTCTGTAGAAATGGTTACACATTAAAAAATCGCGCTGTGCAGGATGATTGGACAAAACAAAGAGTTTGTTTTGCTTAGGTTCTTTTAATTTTTGCATTGAATAGCTGGATTTTAATTTTGAAACGACTTTAGCGTCATTTCGTACGAAATGGAAACGAAAAACACTTATGATGGCGAATGTAGTTTGTGAAAGAACCGTGTATTTAGTGCAGATACCCTACTGTCGAGTTTAAAGAGCCCATCAAGCACAAACTCTCATCTAAGCTTAAAGATCCTCTCAGGAGATCAATCAGCACATCAATAACTACCTATGTTTATGAGTACATTACATACATATGTATACCTTACCTTCACATACATATACGTACCTTACCTAATAGTACATACGAATTCGTAAGTGAAAGGAACATCACTGAGTACCTATCTGATGAAAAAACAGGAAATCGATTAGTCATTTTATGTATGTGTGTGTGTAAGGTTCAATTACACTGTTGCAGTTGAACGCTTTCAATATAAGATAACTTACATATTTTAGAGCTTTACACGAGTTCAGCGCATTTTACCGACACAGTTGATCAGTACACCGAGTTCAAGAGCTGTCATGTCAAACAATAGGAAACTGAGATTTGAACTCTATCAAGCTGAACTAAGTTTTGTTGGCTTACTCTAGTTTTCCTACTGAAAATCCCTCCTAAGGTTGGGCATTGATCTTAATTTTCAAACGTTGAAATTGGACCTTAATATGCGCAAACGTATGTTTTTGCTAGGTTTTGGGAGCAGCGTTATTAAATTACTATCCTGTGTTTTATTGAAAAATCTCTCAAAACGGCCTTGTGCTTTTCTGACTTCAGTTATTTCAAGGTTTACTGACCCTCTTCTGGATCGTCATTTGTTTTCAGACAACATCGTTGTCGGAGGCGGCAAGAAGAGTAACAAACTGTATAAACGGTTTGTTTGAGAATTGAAAATATGTGTTTATTATCTGTCTTAATTTTACTGTGTGTGCAGCAAATAAATGCATGTCTATGTCTAAAAACTGTACTAGCAAACCACCATGATCCAAATGAAATTCACTAAGGCGCTTTAGAGAACGATGAATGATGATGTTCGTTCACAAACATTACCCTAATTCATAACCATAATTCATAAAATCATTAGTATCACCATAGCACCCATAGCTCAGCTTAGCTTGAGGAAAGACCAAACGTTTAGCTGTCCAGCTGAATGGTGTGAGTGAAGTTTTTGTGGAATAAACACTCCAATGAATGTTTTTGTACATTTACCTTGAATGGACGATGCCATTTTAGATCTTCAGGCGTTTGTAAGTTGTAAGTTTTGCTTCTACTTTATTTTATTATTATTATTCATTTATTTCAGCTCATAAACATCTATACAATAGTATATTGTGCTTGGCTTTGCATGCGTTTTAGCGGATGTGTGATGCGACCAGATTTTTTTGAAAACGAAGGCGTGCCACGCGATCTAACTTTGTAAAATATAAAACTAACGATCCAATTTCAAAACTCAAATATCCGTAAATTAATATTTTCATTGAAAGCGACAATTCTATTTAATTTCAATTTTGAAATTTCTCATTTTAATATTTTATTGTTTTAGAAGGAGATTTGCAGGGGCCGTTATGACGATTTTGGTTACTCGAAGTTAGCCTATTATCCTATTTACTAAGGTAGGTGATATGCCAAATTCATAGTCAAAGGTAATAAAATGGCTGACTTTGCCCTTCTCGGGATTTCAACACTTTTCACCGCGTAAGTAGTACATATTACGAGACTAGACTTTGAATAATTTTTACATAATCTTTTTTGTTGCGTTATTTTTCCATCTATCTTTGTTCGGATTAACTTATTACGATTACTCCACAGAGAGTAGAGATTTGTATCGGTGTAAAACTAGGTTGGTTGGGTGGTAAGGGAGGTATATAGATTATTACTTTATTGCACCATCATACGTACAAGAACTCAGTACAAACTATATCTAGTGTGGAACAATTGGTGGCCTTATCTCATAAGGCCTAAGCTTTTTTAAGTTTTAAGATATAGGAAGGAAACACACGTTTAAATTTTACAGCTTTGTGTTGGTGCTTTATAACCATTTTACTATTTAGCTTAATTTTTAAGGGTAGGCACCCTTAAAAATTAAGTCATACATTTTCCTAAGCGTGGTGATTATGGCAAATCCCCCCCTACATGGGAGACCATCCACTTGATGGACCGACGACATCGTAGCGGTTGCAGGGAGTCGATGGACGGAGGCGGCTCAGGACCGCTATTTGTGGCGTCCTACGGGGGAGGCCTATGTCCAGAAGTGGACGTGTATGGGCTGATGATGATGATGATGATTTTCCCAAAAATTTATAAAAGCATAAAATTAAGAAAAGGCAGAATAGCCTTTACCGTTATTTTAAATACGTCGTTTAATTTTTAAGAAGATTGTTAGAGAGGTTCTCGCGAAGTTTTATGTACTTACTTTTCATTTCTAGGGAAATAAAAAGGCATTACCTAATCAATGAATCCAGGAATTTCATGTTTTACGAGTGCAAAAGTAGTTTTTGTTACTCTCCATCCTTTCAACTAACTCTATGCGAAAAATCAATTCGATTGGTTGCTTAGTTAGAGCGTGACGGAACGACAAACAAACAAACACACTTTCGCATTTATAATATTAGGACTATAAGGTGCTACATAATATGTGTACGAATTTTCGAATATTTTGTACCCGACTGTGCAGGAAGGAGGTTAAATTTTTCAAGATTATCTAATCTATATTGAGTATCTAATCTAAACAGAAAAGACTCACTGAGGTCTATGAAACTACACGAGCTACCAAGCTGAAATATTGCATGGAGGTTCGTTTTGGGACGTATATAGGCTACCGCTATGAACTGATTTTTGGAAATTCGTGGTCAAAGCTCAATTTGATAATAATTTCAGAATCGTAACTTTAATTCCGTCAAAATTTGAATCGTAGAAATTTAACTCAAATTAGACAGACACATGTTTCAGAGTTTTTCGTAAGATCTTTAAGCCTTAATACCTAGCTTATAAGAAAATCCTATGTTTATTACTTATGGATGGAGGCGGCTCAGGACCGCTATTAGTGGCGTCGAACGGGGGAGGCCTATGTCCAGCAGTGGACGTGTATGGGCTGATATGATGATGATGATGTTTATTACAACTTCTAAAAGTAGTTACTACTTCACTACAACCTATTATAAAAATACACGTAATTACGACTAGTCTTCAAATGTCTTGCAGTAAGGTCGAAAGAAGAAAAATATTTTTCCTCAATAATAGTCTACGGCCAACCACACAACACTTGGTACCTTTTTGACTTTCCGCGTGGCTTTTATTGCGTTTACAAGGCAGGTAAAACTATTAAATAGGTAATGTTAAAATGTTGTGTTTGTAACTATTTGAATAAAACAAGCAAGTTCATAGCTTTAGATCATATTTTAGGATGGTTGGGTAACTACTAGGTAAATAAAGATTCCTATTTCCCTACTAGTGTACTATAATATTTCCTTTCTATTTGTTGAAAATGCCGCTATGATATAACTCTGCAAATCTCAAAAACTGACTAGAGGTTAGACTAAGCATTCGCTTAGTCTAGTCACTTTTTTGGATTCGCTTAGCCACCTTTCAGTACATCCAAAGAGTAAGGTACTTTTTGTGGAGCTACATTTTGCAATAGAATTAAGATAGATATTGTTAATATGTTGCTCTACAAAAAGTAACTTCAATGTGAATGTGTAAATATAGTATTGACAAAAACTTATAAATAGATTATTATGACCTTGATGCAGATTTGGTGAGGGCTTAAGGTGGCTTAAGCTTTCTGGTATAAAATGTCAGTGGTAATAAAAGGTAGAGATAATTTCAAGGACTGAACTGATTAACGGAAATACTAGGTAGTTGGTATATTTGGCAATTCTAATGACGATTGAACGCTGATAAAATTTTATTCATGAAACTTACCTATCAGAGGGCAAATTTTCCCGGTCCTTGCTGTCAGCATCAGCCATTATCGAGACCTTTCGCTTTTCAGGCACAGACGTTCTGGAAGGTACTGCGGGGGCTGGCGTTGGCTGAGCTTGCGCAGGAGTATCTCCTGTACTCTCACTGGGCGAGTTCTTGATGTCACTCAGGTCAAATGGGTACTCCTTTATCGCCGTCATTCGGACGCTCGTTTTGCGAACCTTGAATATAAAAAGTTTTGTTTGAATTTCTTGAATTAAATAAACTTTTCAGGGTCGGTACTATTTCTATTAGTATTATTCATCCCGATTCAAGTTAATCTTATTTATTTATCATCGATTTGGTTTGTTAGTTAGATTTTAGTGCTTACTTTGTAAAAATTCAATCAATGTCTATGCGGATTCTACTGCGCTAGATCCCATAGATCGGGACCGAAAAGCTCAAAATATAGGTTGCAGAATGAGCACTTTATTCTGAGGCTACGTCTACCGCATTAGTGATGTACACCGAGACTGATTGTGATAAGCAAGCAGTTCACTAAGAAGCCTTCAACTTAGCAAATATGTTCTAAGTAACGTATCTTAATATGAGTACTGAGGACGCGGCGAAGTGTAAAGTATCTACATGTTTAGGTGTTTGACGTAGGCATCAATTAGTTTGAATTTGGTTATTTGATTTTGAATGATAGCGTTGTGGTGGGATTCCCTCTTCATTAACTGAGCAATATTACGTACTAGCTGGTGCCACGCCTTCGCCCGCGTTTTATCGGGATGAAAAAGCCTCTATGTTATTCCAGGTACCAAACTATACCCATACCAAATTTTAGCTTAATCAGTTCAGTAGTTTTAGCGTGAAAGAGGAAAAACCTCCATACATCCATACTCACAAACTTTGAAATTTATCATATTAGTAGGATAGTGCACTACTACATATTTCAGAACATAGTAGAGTACGAGGTGTTTTATACGAAAAGAGAATAAACACCAAAAAGTTTTTATTTCAGTCAGAAAAAGCCTACGTTTGGTTAACGATACGTGTATTTTCTGTTCTGATTTAGGCTTTCCTACAAATTGCTCTGTTGCCCTTTGCGCTTCCTTGTTGAATCTCATTAGTCGTTTTCTTCCTATCAACAAGATCTTGTTGATCAGGGCAAGATTCTGTTGCTATGGATGATCTTGATCATGATGAGATTATTTTATTGAGAAATATAAATCATAACAAAGGATTGGAAACACAAGCAAAATGTAACCAGTATAAATATAATTTACTAAGTGGTTTGTCTATGTTGGTAATTTTACGGTTTCTTTTCCGGAAAGTAACTGCTTCTTTTGTAGGTACTGTGTCGATTTGCAGACTATCGCAGAATTTTCATTATTTAGGTTAGAATTTTTAGCTCGCCTTTGCCATGAATTTTCTTTTTAAATGTTTTTAGATGTATATTTTATTGTGCAATTAAGAATTAATTTAGAATTTTTTGTTATTTAGTTTAGTTTATAAGTAGGTTTGAAGTCCACACCTACAAACATATGCAAAGGAAATCTGTTTCCACTTGAAAGCCCTACTATCCCTATTTAGTCATAAAATAAGCGGCATTTCTTGTAGTCAACAGCAATAACCATAGCAATAAATACAATAAATATTGACGGTAGTTGTAGCCGGCGAGTGAGCGAGTATTTATTTGCTTAAGTGGTCTCACTCATCACAATCACATGACTGTTCACGAGGTTCCGTCCACGAGCTCCTAATCAATGATGCGCGGGCGCAGACGCGCTTATCGCATCGAGGCAATTAGACTGCTGATGCTGACCCACCCAATCGTTGGCGTGACGTTCCATTTGTTATGAGAACGTAATTAAAGGTAAAGGACAACGGCCTCTTAACAAGAATTTGTTATGATAGCAGCTAGATATCATAATCGATATTATATTTAAAAACTTCACCTGGTTGATTTTGGTTATGATAGGTGGAGGACCTATCATAGCAAATTAAAAAGGAAGAAATAGTACATTGTTCACCTAGGCGAGAACGTGCCTAATTCCTATTGAGTGTGTCATTTGAGGCTCGAGGCGCAGCCGAGGGCCTTAAAACACACGAGGTAGGAATCGCACTTTCTGCCGAGTGATACATAGTGCTTTATACTACACCTTCGAGGAAAATAAAAAGAAGATTAAATCTTTTATTTCTGGCGGTGTCATAAAACTTTCACTATCACTCGACGACATTCTGTAGAATTAATAAAATTGCCTACACCAAGTTCAAATTAGAAGAAATTCCTGCGCCAGCCAGTAATCACTTGGGTTCTTTTTTTTAAATATTTTTCGGAAATCGGAAGAGGCATGCGGACTTGGCGTAAAAACTTTTTCTCGTTTGACCTATAATGAAAATAACCAGCTACCGGCCGATCCTATAGGAAAAAAAAATAACACGTTAGAAATGGATTTCCATACAATTTTCTCTCCCGCTAAAACGCGTGAGAAATGAAATTCCATAGAGTTTTTCCCCCCAGATTCCTATACGCCTGCAATTACTAACTTTCTATCTTATATTTGGAAAAGGAATAGGCAACTTTCCGAGCAGGTGTAGTATAAATAAATTTATTTGAATCCAGAAATATTAATAAGTAGATGCATAACAAACATTGATAGCTGCTACAAACTGATATAAGAAGGGTAAAGATACCTACTAACAGATAATCATATAAAAACAGAAACAAACAAGCATAGCAGGGATCCAAAAAGATCCCTGGCTCAGAATTATACCGCATGCCGCAAGCCGAAGCTAGTAGCGGCGGGTGCTAGTTTTCAGAAACTACCTAGTACCTACATAATGTACCTCGGTACCTCGGAGTGGGGTGACAAATTGTTGTTTCAGCAATAATCATATTAGAGGACGATACAGACCTAGATGCCAGACAAGGACTTGTGATTTTCATCGTTTCTTTTCAGTCAGCGATCGGTACAGCATGGGCATTCATTCATTCAGTAAACAAGCAATATTGAGATAATTTGTTTCAATTATGAGACGTTTTTTCAACTCCGTTCTAAAATGCGACCTTTTATATCCTTAATAATAGGAATATTTGTTTTTCATTTATTTACGACACAAAATAACATTCAGCTAGCTAGCATAATATAGACCAAGAGCAGCGTTGATTAACAAAAAAGTAGTACAGGAGTAGTAATTTCCACACACTAGTGCGAATTCTAGCGAACTCGAAATTTTTGCGCTCTGACAGAGTTTATATGCCCTGTGTATACCCATTATAATACCTACTATACTATACCTATGTACTCATTATAATACATACATTAGGACCACCTAAAAACTGTATATACAAGTACAATAAAATTAAATGATATAAATTACGAATTCTGATACTCAGTATCAGAATGTCAGACATGGAATCAAAGGCAAATTATACAAAAGACATAATTTTAAATATTGATATATTTTAGGATAAGAATATGACTATGGTCATTGTAATCTATTCCAGCAGTGGATGTCATGGTTGATGAATACCCATAATGCTATGGTTTAAAGTGATACACTGTAATAAAAGGCGCCAACGATAGGCCGATCAATTCAACTCCTGACAAGATAAAAACAGTGTGATTTGGCAAAGTTCTTCTACTTTATTGCTTTGTCGTTCGAGTAGCTAGCATAGTACCTCATTATGTCCACAGCTGGACGAGTCACAACCAAATAAGGGGGGTTTTGCCATAATACCTACCTAGTAATTTAGGTACTCAATTCAACTGTATACATATTTTATAAAACTATGGACTTGGACTTGTCTGAAATAAATATATAAAAAATAATGACCACGCCTGGCAGGCGGATTGGTGACCGCAGTGGAGGTGTTTAAAATATACAGAAGGAAGGAAGTCTTAGTTGGCTCTTATTTAATTTAATCTATTCACTAACAATTGTTATATTTTCTCGGAACTTAGCACTTTGTGATGGGATGTTAGATGCCACCTGCCTGTCAAAATTCTGGTACTTTATAACAAATTCTGGTACGCTTTACACGGATAATAAGTAAAATGTCAAAAATTAAACAATAAAATATCGAAGTATTATGTAAATTGACAGAAAGAATTATGAAGTAAAATATGTTAAAATGTAAAATTTTTACTAACTATCACAGATTACTACTCTTATGACATCCACGGGCTGAGTTGGAGAGTTAGTATCACTTCGGACCACAAACAGTTGAATCGCGCGAGCCCAAGTGTAAATTACTAGAGTGATCGCAAAATTTAATGAGCTCTGTGAACTTAGGCACGGAAGCAAAACTGCGCAAGTACAATCAAATAGAGAAGTGATATTTATCAACTAGCCAGACCCACCCGGGCTTCGGCTAGAAATCCTTTTTATGGTGCTAATAGACACACCTGTTGCAGCTGCTGTCCACTGAAGTACCATTTTCAGATTAAATGAAGACCTTCATTGTCTTCTTTTTCATGAGACTCATGACATCGAACACCATTTTTCCATGTTTGACGACGCAGTACGTTAAACCACATGCGAGGCATATTTAACGTTTAAGAGGAACAGCTATTAACAGGGAATACAACACAAAATCGCAAGAACAAACTATCAAATCAACGACACGAACACTGGACAAGCGTCAGACTTTGCTGCGTCATTGTACTCAAAAGCATTCATTCGACAGTATTGCCCACTAGATTATAAATAAATTTGCTACATAGAAATTATTTTATTTTCAAACTTACATAGGTTAATTACGTTAGATAAAAAGTTTAATTTATTCTAACATTTTGGGTTTAAAATAATCCGTCATTGAGTGTAAGATGTTTTTTATATATTCTATAAATAGTGAAATGGAAAAAAAAATTGCAGAACAAAATGTGCTAGACAAAATAAAAATACGCCAGAATTCTTGCTGGCAACCCTGGTTTGACAGACAGATCCCCTCTCACCCCGTTCCTTCCCCTCAACGCCTTATTTACGGTTCAATGCGCAGCCGTTGACGCCAACTTCACAGAGCTCATAAAGATTTGCGCGTACTCTACATAGTATAAGAGGCCGCCGTGGGGCCGCACATAGAATATCGACCCCTCCAACTCAACCCGTGGATGTCGTAAGCGCCGACTGAGGGAACCTACTAGAGGAAGGGAAGCAGCTTCCTTCTGAGTATTTTTCAACACCAACACTGCGATCACCAATACCCCTGCCAAGCGTGGTGATTATGGCAAATCCCCCCCTACATGGGAGACCATCCACTCGATGGACCGAAGACATCGTAGCGGTCGCAGGGAGTCGATGGATGGAGGCGGCTCAGGACCGCTATTTGTGGCGTCGTACGGGGGAGGCCTATGTCCAGCAGTGGACGTGTATGGGCTGATGATGATGATGATGAAAAGAGTAAAACAAAGTCACTTTCCGCTGTTTGTCTATCCCTATGTATGCTTAGATCTTTAAAACTACGCAACGGATTTTGATGCAGTTTTTTTAATAGATAGACTGATTCATGATGAAGGTTTATATCCACCCGTGCGAAGCCGGGGCGGGTCGCTAGTAATATTATAAATTCGAAAGTAGCTCTGTCTATCTATCTGTCTGTCTGTTACCTTTTCACGCCTAAACGGCTGAACGGATCTTAATGAAATTTGGCAGGGAGATAGATGGTATCCCGGGGACGGACATAGGGTACATGAAAAGTGCGTGCGAAGCCGCGGGCAGCAGCTAGTTTAAAATAAATCAATATTTCTAGTAGATCTTCGGCCCACTCATCGTGTACTGTGGAGAGTCGTCGGTTCGATTCTTACGCTCCGCCGCCGCGCTGCCGCGGTGCAGCGCGATCGCCACGGCTATGTATTGTTCCTCTGATATAAGTATTGTTGACCAAAGATTCAACGTTACATTGTTTTGTTTGTACTTTCATTTGCTAGTTTGTGTTTACAATAAAGTCGTTGCTCATGATGTACATAATCTCCCGCTAAAAGATTCAGTCACGATTTCAGTCGACAAGCATGAATCAAGGTAAAGAACAAGATCGAAAAATTCGACATACGTTGCTAATTGAAATGTGTGAAATTTTCTACAAAGCGCGAAAAATTCTACAAAGCTGATTAATATGAATGACATTGTTTTGTCAAGCAAAACGGAACAGCTATGGTATAAGAAAACAAGGAATGCTCTTTCGAGACACGATGGTCACGTGGGTGTCTCCAGCTTACGTCATTATCGCCATCGGCGAATGACAAGATGAATCTGTTTCCTGGTGATACCAGTAGCGTAAAATCGTAACTCCCCGAATTCCTGTATGAATCTGATAAAACTATGTGTTTGTATTTACCAATTTTTATCACATTGACTAAAGTGTTTAACTAACGCTGTTTTGACTGATGTAACAAACATAATTGACACATTTTTTAATTGATTTTTCAATTGACCCCTAGCACATTTGTTTCCCAACTACATTTTTTTGTAATAAAGTTGCAACTGGACAGTGACGTCACCTGGAGACACTCTCGGAAGAGCAGACCTGTTTTCTTGGATCATGGGTACAGCAACGGTAAAGGTTGCTAAACTCAATTTTTGGGCTATTTAAGGTCTATGTGATTCTTGTTAATTAGTTACGTGTTGTTACCACTTTTCGACTGAGATATAGGTTTAACAACCATATAACGTAACACATAATATAACGCGCGATCAGCGTTATTTGCGCTAGATATAACAACGCGCTACGTTAATTATAACCTCAATAACGCGTTAACAACGCTAATTTCTATTAATATTTTTTTTTATAACGCGTTAAAATTAACGTAGCTCGTTATTTATTTTAAAATTAGCGCAAATAACGCTGATAACGAGTTACGTTATATGTTATTATAACTTATAATCCATGGTAAGCCTGCAGGCACAAGTATAACCTTTAGAACATAAGTTATTATAAGTTTAGTTTTTTACAGTTTTTTTTGTGAGTTAGTATTTATTTTTAATATTTATTGATATTTTAAAGACTCAAATATGGACACGTAATTTATTTTTGTATTATATTTAATGTTGTCTGAAATAAACGTATTGAATTGGATTATTATTCTTTCGTTAACTTTTTTTTTGTCTTAAGACATTTTGAATATTTTTTTTTGTTATTACTAATTGTAGTAACTTAGACGACCGATGTGGTGTGCCTGTGACGCAGGAGGTCGAGGGTTCGATTCCCGCCTTGGGACGATGTGTATGATCCGTAAATATTTTACTGAGTCTTCTGGGTATTTTCTTCGTATAATAAAAGTTATATATATATCAATGTAAATATATGTATTGTATAGTATATCAGTAATCTAGTACCCTCTAGTACCCATGAAAAAGCTCTGCCTAGCTTGGGGCATGATGCTGCTGTGCGGATTGTCCAGCAATATGGAAAAAAACTTATTACTCCAACTTTTAACAAAATGTAGGTAGGGTTTTTACAAAACTTAGTCAATATAACAACAATAAATATACTAACCATTGTCCGGTAGTCACCGAAGTTTTTAAATTCACTGGTATGCGACAGCAACAAACAGTATTAATTAGAGGAGGTAATTCGATATAAAGAAGCGTCTTGCCTATAAGTAAAAGATGGCGCTACTACATGAGGCATGGCGGGAGAGCCACCGCTAGCGGTGCATCGCCTTGCCTAAATCATACACGCCAATTGCTCTTGAATTATACGTGTTACGATGTGTACGTACTTTTCATGTACCTTGTGTTCTTCGTACCTCGTGTTCTATTTACGTATTATCTAAGTAAATTTATGTAAGTAAATTTATATTATTTTAAAACTATAATAAATACTAATAATAGCTGTGCTCGTGCCCCATTGAATTTCAATTTTTGCGCGGAATCCTATTTTTTTTAATAATTAATCTATATCCTATTCGGGCCGAGACAAATCCAAAAAATCAAAAATCTATAAAATCTGTTCAGTCAGCCGTTCTCGATTTATAAGTGGTCTAACCACATCAATCTTAAGTATTTAGATTTCTGTGGGTGTGACATGACTCTCTGTTATATATAGATTATACTTAAATTATTTTATAAATAGTAAAAAGGAAATTAGCAACCTATGTTAATAAGTAAGTAGGTAGTTAGTATAACTATACTTAATATTGCAAAAGATCTCTGTTATTTTGTACAATATGCAAAATACAGACTTAATGTCCTATATTTTTTGATTTTCCTAGATTCATTGCCATACCATATCCGACAGGAAAAGAATGAATACCTATAAAACTCTGTAATATTTGTGTCGTGCAATAAAAATACTGAATAGAAATTGCCAGTTAGTAAAACTATCATTGATAATTTTATTTGACTAATTTTCGTACTATGGTCAAACTTAGAGCTAGGTGAAAATTATGTCAACAAATAAAACTAAAAATTCATATGCTTGAATTTAAGGTAGATTGCCCACAATGTTAATGGAAGAAAGTATATCAAATCAGCAAGTATTTCAAATCGTGTTTAAAAAATTTACAAGAAAGTAAATTTTAGGTTACCTATAAGCACTGCGGGTTTGTTTACTTTTTTATCAGATCTTTCTATAGTATAGCTAATAATAATAAATTAAAGTATAGCTTTGCATTCGCGATATCATATAAATTCAAGTGTCATAAACAAGTATAGAGTTGTCTACATTATTTACATGTAATCATATTTTTATACTATGGTAATCCAATCATCACAGTAAAATAGAATTGAATGAGTTATCTTTATTTGATTGTTATTTGTTGATAAAGTATATCGTTAATGCATTCATTGCCCAACCACGCACCGTGCTGCCCGCGCCCCGTGTGACGCGTCGCCGCTGGAGATGGTCGTGAAAGGCCACGAAAGTGTTAAGGCCGACGACACACTGCAAGATGGTGGCTTGGATGCTAGATGAAAAATAAATGTATGAACATGTACGGGACCGGCCACACTGCAGGAGTCAAGGCCTCTTTGACTGGATTTATAGGTACCTCGGTGGACGCCTCAATGCGGCTAGCCCAAATAACTATATAATTTGAAAAGTCTTGGGTTATACTAGGCAAAATCCGATACCTGTGAATTACGTTACTGTGACTTAAAAATATCTGTGACAAATACCAGTGACAAAATACTAGGTAGTATTTCTACCAATCACGTACAAATTCATTGTTTTACTGATTGAATAATATATTTACTGCAATATATTTAGTACCGCTACGTAACGAAAGTTCCTCTTGAATTGTATGTGTATAACGCAATGTAGAGTACGCGCAAATCTTTATGAGCTCTGTGAAGTTGGCTGAACCGTAAATAAGGCGTTGAGGGGAAAGAACGGGGTGAGAGGGGATCTGTCTGTCAAACCAGGGTTGCCAGCAAGAATTCTGGCGTATTTTTATTTTGTCTAGCACATTTTGTTCTGCATTTTTTTTCCCAATTCAATCATTAAATAATATATAAAAACATCTTACACTCAATCACGGATTATTTTAAACCCAAAATATTAGAATAAATTAAACTTTTTATCTAATGCAATTAACCCAAGTTTGAAAATAAAATATCTATGTAGCAAATTTATATAAAATCTAGTGGACAATACTGTCGAATGAATGCTTTTGAGTACAATGACGCAGCAAAGTCTTTGATGCTTGTCCAGTGTTCGTTTCGTTGATTTGATAGTTTGTTCTTGCGATTTTGTGTTGTATTCCCTGTTAATAGCTGTTTCTCGTAAACGTTAAATATGTCTCGCATGCGGTTTAACATACTGCGTCGTCAAACATGGAAAATGGTGTTCGATGTCATGAGTTTCATGACAAAAGAAGACAATGAAGGTCTTAATTTAACCTCAAAATGGTAATTCAGCGGACTGCAGCTGCAACAGGTGTGTCTATTAGATTATAATGATAATCATAAAAAGGATTTCTAGCCGAAGCCCGGGTGGGTCACTAGTTGATAAATATCACTTTTCTATTTGATTGTACTTGCGCAGTTTTGCTTCCGTGCCTAAGTTCACAGAGCTCATTAAGTTTTGCGATCACTCTAACAACTTTGTTACATTGCGGTATACATTTCAAATTTCTAGGTATAAAATACTAGGTATGTCTCATTCTGACTTAGTGATACTATCAAAGAGTATAGAAGCGATATTATCTAGCTGAACCGATTTATTGTATAGGTACCTATTAAAATAACAACAATAAAGTATCGTGCACTCGTGACACTGGCACTACCCGTGTGAAAGTCACAGATATATTTCGTTTCTGTCACTGTGAAATACCGCCAATTTTCTATACCTGTGAATTTTATCAGTGACGATAAATACGCCTCAAGCCTTTATTTCCAAATTTTTGAAGTTGTTGTTATTTTATTTGAAATTTCTGGCTTGTCCAAGAGTTCTGTAAGGTGTAAAGGAAATAAAGCAAGAGTTTTGAACTAAGCTATAATCGAAGCCACCATTAAAGCAATCAATCTTGAAGCCCGACCGTCGCCTTTCCATTTTCTAAAGCATCCCTGCCTCTACCGATTTTCTTAGCGATCCTTGAGATTTCGGAATCCTTGTTGATATATTACTTACATTGATATTTTGAACTTACATATTTTGTCTACGTTCGTGACGAATCAGCTGATTTTGCACGTAGATATGCCTTTTGTGGCAGCTTAGCCTATTTTCCTCACTATTTAATATTCCGTTCGCTTAGAGATAGGTAAGTTGGTTCTTAAACGAACTGACCGTCAACAGCACCAAGGCAAAACGAGGATAATAATGACTTGAAATTAATGAATAATGGTTGGGTTAGTTGAGGTGTTATAAATTAATAAATAATTCGTTTATATGTCTCCCACAAAGGTTTTAACTAAAAATGAATACTAAGTTAGGTATTAAATATGTATGTACAATATTAGAATGAAGAAATATTTAGTAACAATTCCGCGTATAACCTTCTCTGATAGTATTAATCAAAGTAAGTTACAGAGTCCCGCCAGTGATGTTGCCTCTCCGAGCCACTTGGCGCGCGGAGCTCGGAGAGGCAACATCACTGGCGGGACTCTGTCGGTGTTGCTGTGCTTACCAATCTCAATGTCAAGGTCGAGTATTGTGGTGTCCTGAAGATGTCTCGTGGAGAGACGAAACTAGTAGACAACTTACTTTGATGAATACTATCAGAGAAGGTTATACGCGGAATTGTTACTAAATATTTCTTCATTCTAATATTGTGCAATGGATTTCCGCAAAGTAACGCCTGAATCTATTATTTATCTTATGTATGTACAATATATTAATTGGTTTCAATGGTAAAAACTATTGACTGTTGGATAACTTATTGATTTTATGGTGTTCCTTTCTTACAGGATTTAGCGAAGTGTCTTATACAAAGCTGCCTGAAAGAAATTGCTCTCAGCGATATGGTCGCCTTTTGTACTGTTTATTTTGTATTTGCATGTAAGATTTTTTTTCGTGTTACTTTTTGTACAATAAAGTGTTCTTTCATTCCTTAATAGGTGCCTAGGTGTCTACCATATTATACTTAATATTATACGTTCCTAAGATACAGGTTTATCCTAGTTTGGGAATCAATGATGTAATAATTTATAATTCTTAATTTTTTATCAATAAACGTTATTATTTATTTTATTTTCCTTTCACTGTACTGCCTTTGAGCATATAGTTATAATAGTAGTACATACCTTGTATCTGTCATAAAATGAATATATCGTTACCAGAATCTGTCCTTAACAGAATCTAACTGTGTCATCATCATCGTATGGCATTTTACGTTCTTAGTTTTTTTTCTATTTGGGTTTTAGACCTTAGATCATGTGGATAAAATTCATTTATATTATATCAAGTAACTACCATATGACTTTGATTATTTTTATTAATATTTTACTTTTTTTTATTATCAACAAATTTTTTTATTTATCCTGTGCGTGCCTCAAATATAAAAAGTACAGATTTTCATTCTAACTGTAGTTTTCAATATATGAGTTCGATACTGAGCGGTTTACTCGACTTGATTATTGATTGTTACAAAGTCAATAAAATTACAGTATGGACTATCCTAACAAACTCTGCGTTTGCGACACCGCACCCGCACCACCCTAGTGACACCGCACCACCCAGTTGACACCGTACCCGCACCACCCTTGTGACAACGCACCACCCCGGTGACACCGCACCCGGACCACTCTAGTAACACCGCACCACCCCGGTGACACCGCACCCGGACCACTCTAGTAACACCGCACCACCCTAGTGACACCGCACCACCCTGTTAACACCGCACCACCCCGGTGACAACGCACCCGGACCACTCTAGTGACACCGCACCACCCCGCTGACACTGCATCACCCCGGTGACACCGCACCCGCACCACCCTAGTGACACCGCACCACCCCACTGACACCGTAGCACACCGGTGACACCGCATCGCACCCGGACCACCCTATTGACACCGGACCACCCCGTTGACACCGCACCCGCACCACCCCAGTGACACCGCACCACCCCATTGACACCGTATCACCCCGGTGACAACACACCCGCACCACCCTGGTGAAGATACCACGATGCGCCCCACCGTCGCCGCCGCAACGCTCTCACATCGCACCATAGTTCATCATTAGCATATCGATAATATTGATAAAAATCATTATAATATGGCAATAACAATATTAATTTTATAATACGCGTGTTATTTATGATTATTAGTCGAATTTATGATTTGTTTAAAGCTTTTTATGTAGATACATATGTACTTAGCAAGTACAAACCCGTATCAGAAGATATAATTAAGATTTTTTTATACTTATTGTTAGACCATTCTTTAAGCTTTACTTATTCTCATTACAATACTTTATTTATTTAAATACTTTATTGCACACATTTAATAAAATATACAAAAGGTGGGCATAATGCCAATGGCATTTTCTACCTGCCAACCACACATGGTAGAAAACAAAACAAATAGGCGTGCTATAAATAAATCTAAGCTATGTAATAATAAGTCTAATTAGTTACATTAGAGAAAACTACAGCAACATAGTAATAAACTTAACAAAAGTACATAATATTTATGGATATATACAATACATATATACAATATTATAATAGTATAATAGAAATTAATAATTACATTACCTAATTACAATGTTTTTAAGGAAGGTAGGGAACAAAAAAAAAAAAAAAAAAATGGTTGAGTTACTTAACTAGGCGTCGGGTAGAGATTCCTTAAAAAATGCTCACGTGTCAGCTTTTTAAAACAATCCTTTGATTCGACTTTCCTGATGTCATACGGAAGAGAGTTCCATAGTCTAACAGCCTCAATAGAAAATGATTTTTCACGAAAAGATGAGCTGTGTGCCGGTATCTCTACAAGAAGGTTACTTGATGATCTGAGTGGTCTGTCATGTGTATGTGAGTCAGCCAGAAATGAAAAACGGTTCTTGAGGTAGCCAGGAGCAGATGGATCTTTAAGAGCAGAGAAAAGAAGACAAAGTACCCTCACGCTCCTACGTTCGCGAATTGGGAGCCACTTTAGCTTAGCTCGATATTCGCTTATATGGTCATATTTGCGCAAACAAAAGATGAAACGAATGCCAGTATTAAGGAGACGGTCGAGTTTATTTAGTAAATCTTGATTAAGATCAATGAAAGCTACGTCTGCATAGTCTATGATTGGCAATAGAAGCGAGTTCACTAAAGTGAGTTTAGTAGTGGTTGGCAGAAAATTTTTTAGACGGATAATAGAGTGAAGGGCAGCATAGAATTTTCGGGAAATTTCCTTTATATGAGGAATCCAGCTAAGCTTTGAATCGAAGATCATGCCAAGGTTCTTGACTGTGGGTGTGAATAGAATTCGATGTCCATTGTAATAGAGTTGGGGAAGGGTGTTATGGCAAGTGATTTTAGCTAGTTGTCGTGAACCACCAATGATTATAGCCTGGCACTTGTCTGGGTTAACTTTAAGGCCAAATAGGTTGGACCAGGACTGTAAACGAGAAAGATCGTCATTTATAGCTTGAATAGCAGTATTTAAATCATTGAAGGGAGCGGAATTATATAGCTGAAGATCGTCAGCGTACATATGAAACTGGCAAAGGAGGTGCGGAGACAGCATGTTAATGAATAGAGTAAATAAGAGAGGGGATAAGATACCTCCTTGAGGTACACCTGCCTCAATGTCCGTCCACTCTGAAAAATCTTGACCATGTCGAGTTTTTTGACGCCTTTTACTTAGATAAGAAGTGAACCAGTTCACGGCTGATTCAGACAGGCCAAGTTTTGGAAGAGCTGCAAGTAAAAGGTCATGATCTACTACATTAAACGCATTGCTGAAATCAATTAGGACTAACACTGTTAAATGAGTTTTTTCCATGCTAGCTCGCAGATCTTCAGTTATATTTAAAAGGGCAGAAGAAGTACTATGTCCCTTCCTGAAACCGGATTGAAAAGGGTTGAAGAGCTGATTAGCTGATAGGAACTCTGTTAGCTGAGCATGTGCTACCGATTCAATTATTTTTGAGAAAAAAGGTAATATTGATATTGGTCGGTAGTGCTTCAGCATAGAGGGGACAGGTACTTTTGGCAAGGGGATAACATACGCTTGACGCCATTGATCCGGAAACTGGGACTGGGTAAGAGAAAGGTTAACTATGTGAGTTACAGTGGGGAGAATAAATTTCAAAATGGGTGTGATCATCAAACGACCGATATCATCGCTACCTACGGCTTTGGTTTTGTGCGATAAGATGTGCTTATGAATCATATCCTCACTAACTTGAATAAATTGGAAAGGCTCAACGGCTGGTGATGACATATTTGCGATTTCATTTTGAGCTGCCAATTTAACGGCACGGTCCATCTTTTCACACGACGAGAAATGGATGTTTAAGGTGTCTAGGTCAAAGTTATGCTTATACTCGTGTGCTTTAGATTTTACTATGCCGAGCGACCCGAGAAATTTCCAAAGGCCAGCTGGTGTAGCGAGGTGAATTTCCGCCGCAATATGCTTCTTTTTGGCGTTTCGGACTAGAAGGTTACATCTGTTTCTACTCTTTTTATAAATGGTCCAGGTTTCATCACATCGATGACGTTTAAACCTACGAAAGTCACGATCCCGTTTCGCCATAGCTTTGCAGATATGATCTGATATCCAAGGAGAGGGAGGGTGTTTCAACTTAACGGGGTGGATGGGGGCATGTCGATCGAATAAAGCAATAATATTCGAATTTAAAAAATCAACCATGCTTTCTATGGAGACCATTGATTGGACATCGTTCCACATTATATTTGAAGCATCTTCGGCCAGTTTTGAAATGTCTATCCGTGAAAAATTACGCTGGTTAAGAATTATTGGCTTCGGTTTGGGAGCTTTAATTCTATAAGCCAAGTAGATTAGGTCATGGTGGGAGAAAGCGGGTGCAGAGAGTTGACCATAGTCATCTACAAGATCAGTATCAGAAACGATTATGAGATCCAGCACCGTGCTGCTAGTCGCAGTATGGTGTGTGGGCTCAGAGTTAATAATGTTAAGATTAACTGACTCTATTATGTTAGTAAGTGTCTTGGCCTTCGGATTAGTATTAAGACAGGTGTTAAGATCACCCATTATAATAGAGTGCGGATAGTCTGAAATAAGGTTTTCCAAGACTGATTCAAGTGTTTGAAGATAGTTCATAGAAGTAGTAATATTGGGTGGGCAATAGATTACTCCCAGAAGAAATTTCACACCAATGTCAACTTCTATAAACAAGTATTCAGGAGAAGCATTATACGGTGACGGAGATTGGCTAACTATTTTAAACGAAAAATTACTTCTCAGATAAACTGCTACACCACCACCACCCTTGCCAACACGGTCATTGCGTATAAGCACAAAGCCCTTGATAGGGTAAAAAGGAGATGGAAGAGAGGGTTTAAGGAAAGTCTCTGAGACAAGGACCGCATGAATATGTTCTGATTTAAAAGATTCTAGAAGATCTTATTACTTTTAGGGAAATAAGAGAATGTTACTTTATTACTTTTAGGGAAATAAGAGAATGTTCAAGAAATTACGAGGTTTTTTCTATATTCTGAGATTACGAGTAAGATTGACTAGATTGTTAATCCCGGCAAGAATTAAGAATGTCAGTGTTTTATTCCGGGCCCAGGACTACACGAGCGTAAAAAATATCAGCTCGACCTGTTCAGAAGTTCAGGCGTGAAAGAGCAACTGACATTCATTTTACTACTAACTGCACCCCGCGGTTTCGCCCACGTATCGTGTTTTGAGCGAATAGAATCAAGGAATAAAATCTTTGATAATAATTTTACGACCCTGTTTAACCCCTTTAAGGGTGATTTTCGAAAACATAAAAATATGTGTGTGTGTGTGTCAATATGTGATTTAACCAATGTGTGCTACCAGTGATGACTTACGGATCGGAGACGTGGTAGCTCACTATAGGCCTTGTGCATAGGCTCAAAGTCACCCAGCGAGCTATGGAGAGAGCTATGCTTGGAGTTTCTCTACGCGATAGGGTCCGGAATACGGAAATTCGTAGAATAACCAAAGTTACCGACACTTAGAATCAGTAGGCTGGAGTGGCGATGGGCAGGCCATATAGATCGTAGAACCGATAACCGTTGGGGAGTAAAGGTTTTCGAGTGGCGACCGCGATGCAAT
The DNA here is from genome assembly GCA_947859395.1 of Eupithecia insigniata. Classification (NCBI taxonomy): domain Eukaryota; kingdom Metazoa; phylum Arthropoda; class Insecta; order Lepidoptera; family Geometridae; genus Eupithecia; species Eupithecia insigniata. Next base: position 7,648,514 of record OX401996.1, on the reverse strand, counting down.
GCGAAACGAAGTGTGGGAAGACCTCCCACTCGATAGACCGACGACATCGTAGCGGTCGCAGGGAGTCTTTGGATGGAGTCGGCTCAGGACCGCTATTTGTGGCGTCGTTTGGGGGAGGCCTATGTTCAGCAGTGGACATGTACGGGCAGATGATGATGATGATGAAAAATAAGTGATTAATTATTTACTTTGTAATTTATTTACGAGTTTTGAGTGAATCGTACCAAGGAATAATAATTTTCCATACAAATTTACCACTATTTTTATCCCCTTCAGAGGTTAATTTTTCAAAATTAGATTAGTTTATGTGTTATTCTAGAACTTAAGCTAATTGTATTTAAATAAACGAGTAGTTACGGATATAGGTGGTAACAAACATTCACACATGGTTTTTATTATATTAGTAGTAGCATTTCCATCTGATTTTATTAAATAAAAGCTTTTTTAATTATTTACTTCAGCTTTATTTACTGCAACATAATATGTCGCTATATGTGAAGTAAATATATAAATTATAGTATAATAGATTATATTATATTATAATATTAATTTAAAATCACAGTTATATTATAAATGCGAAACTTTTTATAGACGGTTGAATGATTGTTACCTGTTCACGCCAACCAACATAATATACGTAAATATTATAAATGCAAATATTGTAAAACAGTTCCTATATAAATAATCTAAATGTTGGACAATCCACACAGCATCGTCGAGCCCCAAACTAAGCAGAAAGAGCTTGTGTTTTTATGATATACGTAGGTAGGTGCTAGATGACTGATATACTTAATACAATATATTAGGTACATAGATAGATATGTTTTATTATACATTGAAAATACCCATAACACCCGGAACAATTTTTTGAAGATTGTACAAACATTTGTCCCCAGGCGGGAATCGAACTCGCTTCCTTCTGCGTCGTCGCAAGCGGACCTTCGCCCGCCGCGCCACATCGATCCATAGGATAGAAATAACGTTGTGATAGTTTTAAACTTGTTGTTTCTATTGAAACGTTAGGATTTATCTATCCCCAGAGCCCTGAGTCCAGTTGACCATAGTATCAAGATGATTGTGACATCTCTTTTTTCTTCCGTGTCGTCGCCGCGTCGGAAGACCTGAAGGCCTACTCGGAAAAGTTTTCGTGCAAAATCAACTCTTATGTCGCTTGCATAAGATTACCGTTTGCTTGAAAACGAATCAGAAACTTCGATTTCCGTTTTCCGAGTAGGCCCTCAGCGTTGGTTGTAACGATTGACATACGACCAGCTTATGCTGACGCTGAGACCGTTTTGTAACTCAATGCAAAAATAATCCTGTCTGCACCTGTCTGTAAGTTTTTATTTTCTTTTTATTAACTGTATGTTTTTGTATATGACTTGCAAATAAATATTCTATTCTATAGTATCCCCTTTTTTTTCTTTGGGCTTTGTCCCAACGGTATGCATGCGATTACGACGGACATCTCCTTTTTCTATTAGATTTGGTACAGGATCTCTATCGTGGGGACAGGGAACTACGCAAATCCCATAAAAATTATATATTACGATCACCTCTCAATACTATCGTCAACCGAACTCATGGTTGTGACTTATGGGATAAAAAGTACCCCGTTTTATTCCAAGTCTGGACCTATTTCTGTGCAAAATTTCATGCCTGTTCCGCTCAGTAGATTTGACGTGAAGAACTAGGTAACAAACATCCATCTATCCATCCATCCATACTTTCGCATTTTTAATATTAATGTATTAGGCGAGTAGAATAAGAGTTTTGGAAGAGCCTTTTCTAACTGAACATGGTATTTAATACTATCCCTCGTAGCAAAATTCATTATAGCCATTAGCACCGTTCATTATTAAAGATAATTATAATGTTAATGTGACTAAGAACCCGATTGAAATGGATGTACAGAAGTTAGGAAGTTACTTTATGCCCGCTTTCCCTATCCCTCGGTGACCGCCTATCCGAGGGGAGTAGATTTAAAATCAGCGCCGCATGTTCTTCCATGCAGCAAATGTTGAATCTTCTCCCTTTGCCTGTTATTAGTAATTTTATTTCTGTATTTTTCTAGTTTATGTTAAGTTAAAAGCAATAAATGATTTTTTATTTTATTTTGATTTTTTATTTTTAAAAGATGAACTTTAAAAGCATGAAATTAAATAGCAACGCGGTTACAATTAGAACTCTGTAACTAACCGTCTGATAATGTCGAATCCTATTCCTACTAATATTATAAAGGTCAAAGTTTGTATGGATGGATATACATCCATAACAAATATCCATACGGATATTTGTTATTCTTTCACGCAAAAACTACTGAACCGATAAAGCTGAAATTTTGGTATAGGTATAGTTTGGGACCTGGAATAACATGTAGGCTATTTTTTATCCCTATAAAACGCGGGGTAAGGCGCGGGCAGCAGCTAGTGACAAAATATAATAAAGAATCTAACTGTGCTGGATCGATGGACAGATGAGGGTTATGAATTCATAACATTGTGAGAATTGGAATTCATAACTTATGATGACTCATCACCGTAAGTAAGATGACCAAGTAGTAGGTACTGCACTTTTATAGTGAACTAGCTGCTGCCCGCGCCTTTGCCCACGTATTATCGGGAGAAAAAATAGCCTATATGTTATTCCAGGTCCCAAACTATACCCATACCAAATTTCAGCCTCATCAGTTCAGTAGTTTTTGCGTGAAAGAATAACAAACATCCATACATCCAACCTTACAAACTTTGACATTTGGATAGGAGGTAGGTTAGGTACATCTAATTAAAGATAATGTTCAAGAGTTTGATATTGCTTGCTACCTGTAATCCATAGCACTTATTTATATGCCACTACTGTACTCAAAAAGTGTACTCGTGTATATTGTTTATTTTATAGAAAACAATAAATTTAAATTTTGTTAGTAATATCATCCCATTAATATCAATAAATCAGCATAACTCATTTGTTTGAAAAAGACTGGAATATGCCGTCAAGCCAATTTGTTATCATTATCACTGAGAGAAAATTAAAATTATAAAAAGGTGTAGGGGTCAAAAAAAAATTTAAAATATTTACGATTGAATAAGTAACCAAACAAATACACAAATAAACACCAACTTGGGTAAAACTTTCTGAGACTAATATTTTTTTACACATAACAAAAAAAGACAGGCAAAGAAATAATAAAAAAAAATTACGTACCCACAACTAGTGCCGGATCCTCGGTAGCTCCACCATGAATCGTACAACGAATAAGAATTACGGATTCCAACGATCACTACGCTATATAACGTTACTGAGGATATCGTAAATTATGTATGAGATATAAACCGAGAAACAATAAATGAGACTGTTTGTGTCGATAGTGGCGATATCGGATTCGTTTGACAGGTGAGGCGTTCGCGGTCCTCGAGTTACGAGGCTGAGTGGATGTCGAGATAAGGGATAAGGACGAGATGCGAGCTCGGGTGGGCGGGTGTCACTCGGAGCCGCACTGTCGCGCCGCCGTCGCCGCCGTCGCCACCGCCGCCGTCGCCGCGGAATCCAGCCACCACGCTACGTGATCGTCCACAAAGGGCACGTCCCACACAATACACGACCTTATTTTTTCACGAAGCACGTGGTCTGCTCCCCGTATTTGACTCGCCGTAATGGGAGTGACCGTAAAACGCGTTTATCACGTAATTGAATATCAGAAAAACTTCTTTGTTTGATCGATTATCATGACTGAGTTAATTTTATCGTAGATATGTATGTATAGAGACAAGTCTGTGTTTCCGCAGATGAATGCGCGTGGAAGATGCTGCAGTGGAACTGTTATATTCCATCTGTTTTCGATACATTTATTACGAGTCACGTGTAAACAATAAAATACGTTGTTAGTTCGATTTTCTTACCACAGCTTGTACACCAGTAGTGCCTCCATCATTATGACACTTGTGCAGAAATTAATGTCATTTAAGAATTTAAATAATGTAGGTATGTCATTCATTTTATTTGTATAATGTCTGTATAGAAATAATATATCAAGTATTATATTGATATCAATGACTGGATCTTCAAATTAATATTAAAATTCGTTATCTAAGTAGGTATTCTATACCTACAGTAATTGGTTTTTGATTAAAATATACTTTATAACTAATATTCACTTTTTTATGATGATGTCGGTAAGTAACTTTTTGTAACTCACATTTAAAAATGGTATAATTATAACTAAAACCAAAATTAGAATTTTTATTGATAGTTAGATAAATATATGTTTAGAGTTATTAATTTTCAGGAAAACCCTAGTAAGATAGGTATTGTAAATCTCTAACACTTGATCTGTCTGTACGGTGGCTAAGTGAATTATGCAAAGTCCTTGGAAATAAGATAAAATTCAGAGTAGTCTTAGGTACCTAATCGGTTAGCTCGTTGTACAGGCTGTTTGGAAATTAAATACACATATCTGTCGTGTTTAAAAAAATGAAAACCTACTTCAAATTCCTGAAGATCCTGAATAATTACTTTGTAGCAATACATTGGGTTTACTCGTTTTAAACACTTTGATATTACGATCAAAAAATTGAAGTGAAGAGAATCAATATATATCAATAACACATAAGGTGTTCTTATTTGATAATAATAACTATGTTTATAGTATAAAATTTGACTTGTCTAAGTGCTTATTTTGTAAGCCTATAGAAATAAGGTTATTGATTTTGATTCTGATCTTATTTATCTAGGGATGGCATCTAGTTACAATCTAGGGTCTTATTTTGTTTGATGCAATGACATTTGATAAAATATTTTATACGAAATGACAGTTGTTTTTAATTAAAAACCACAATCACTTCAAAAAGTATCGCCAATGGATATCAATCCCGAGCGTCTCTGGTATTGACATTTGTTTTTATGGTTGTCCTGTTTTTCTGGTACATCTATATTAACAAACTCTTATGCGCTATTTTAGCGCTGAGCGTTTGTGTGAGCGTCCATGGAACGAATACTATGTTATGTTATGATGGAGGTATATTTCTATTAACTAACGCTCAGCGCCATTTTGTCTCCATACCAGAGACGCTTGTGACTGATATCCAGTGGCGATTCTTTATAAAGTGACAGTGGTTTTTGATTAAACACAACTGTCATTTCGTATAAAATGTTTTAGTCCAGCGTACTTGATTGATGGAGGTCAGCGGTTTGACGACACATGAAATTGGGTTATATTGTCTAAGCACATGAATAACACGACTAAGAAGTCGCGCGCACTGTTTACACCTTTTCCCATGGAAACCAGTGATTTTGAAATTAACCATGTGATGTGCATACATTTTACGGCGCAATTTCTTGAAAACCAAGCTTTTATGGGACTACCTCAACTTTTATACAACAATGCAGCCAGCGTCTTGGGGACGCTTCCGACAGGTATTGATATGAACCAGTTGAGCTACCTGTAGATTGATTGCAACAGTCTGCAGTTAGCTCAATTGTTTCAATTGTAAATACTAGTTTAATTTGTTTATATTATTTGATTGTTATTTTCTTTATGAAAGAATCATCAAATCCATTATGATAATATCAATCAAATTGTTGTGGCCAGTCGTGATTTATCAAAAATAATATGATTTTTTTTAAGATAAAAAGTAATTGCTCGGCAATATAATTTATATGGGACCAGCTCAAATATATTTTCAATGAAATACAGACAATTATGCAAAATTAAGTAACATACTCATACCTACAGCCGAATTTGTATCCTTGTGTGTGTATTTTTCCGTATGTCTGCACTCAGGGGCGGGTCTAGCCTATGCACGCGCCCGTGTGCAAGTAAAACACAGGCGCCCCTCTAGTCAACACGCGTTCAAAATGGGCCGCCTGTAGCGGGTGCCAAGTAACCAAAAAAAAAAAAAATAGTAGTAATACCCAAGGCAGATAAAAAAAAGGCGAGCGAAACGAGCCAAGAAAATTTTCTTGTTTTTGGTGGTTGAGGTTGTCAGAGTGAATCTGGTGAAGGTTTATTCGACGGGATCAGCAATACACATCACATTAATCACATTAATTTTTCTGACATTTAAGAGAAGTATTATGTATGACACTTATAAAATTATTAATAAAGAAAAGGAAGGAATGATAACAGCGAGTGGAGTGAGTCGCGAAATTTGTTTTTCCGGCAGTCGGCAACAAAACAAAATATCGTTTCGATGATGTCGGTGAGTGAAAAGCTGCAGAAGGTTTTTAGAGTTATCGCGGTGGTTGGTCAAAAACATACGACAAGTGAAGTAAAGTCTAGGAAAGCGAGCACTAGAAAAAATAGGAATAAGGAAATAAATGCGAATTATGCGGATCGCCCGTGTGCACCGCACACTCGAGAGCACCAGGTCGCGGCCACTGCCGGCATCGTCAACCCGACCCTACTAGGCACCCCCTAGGGCACCGTGTGCACCTCACACTCAACACACCCGTTAAAACCCGTCAGATTCGTCCTCGTCTGTACTGTACCTACTGACCAATCGTCCTATCCTACTAACAATATAAATGTCAAAGTTTGTATGGATGGATGTATGGATATTTGTTACTCTTTCACGAAAAAACGACTGAACCGATTGGGCTGAAATTTGGTATGGGTATAGTTTGGGACCTAAAATAACTTCTATGCTATTTTTATCCAGATAAAACGCGGGCGAAGGCGCGGGCAGCAGCTAGTTATTAATATAAATAAATAAATAACATGTTACAACAATGTTTTAGTCCATATTTTATAAATAAATAATTACAACGAAAAAATAATTTGCAAACTACCCTGAAGATCACACTCTGTACATTTGTTTCCGTATTACTTTAGTCAGCAGGTACTAGCTGTGCCCGTGGCTTCGCCCACGTATACTTCATAAATCATCGATTTTAATTTCTTTGCACGGAACTCTTTATAAATGTATATCTACTTACATATATCTATATTTCTAAAATGAAAGCCACCGCGATCTTTAGAGGAGGAATATCCAGCAGTGGAAGTCGTTTGGCCGATATAGTGATGATGATGATGTAAATAATTATGTTACCCCACCCCATTGTCACGGGTGTTCTAGGTATTTTCTATGTATAATACAAAATATCTATCTTTATTGTATTGAGTATATCAGTTATCTAGCACCCATAACACAAGCTCTGCTTAGCTTGGGCTAGATGATGCTGTGTGGATTGTCTAGCATTATTTATTTATTTATATATCCTACCTGTAACATCAGCTATCTGTTAGTCAAAGTCCCAGGTAGTTTTGACGAGTTCGGAGATTAGCCAAAATAGACAACAATTTTAAATTGGGTAATGTAGTTTCATATGCATTTAGTAAAAATCTATTATATTGAAATAACAAACAGACACTTAAATGCTATTTATGTATATATATAGAAGATCATGTGACTTAAAACAGTCGTTAATACTAAAGTATTCGTTTTTTAGTCACGCTTTTATTTAAAACAGCTAGTGTTGCTGAAAATGTATTTTGAACAAAGGATGATATACACATGCAAGTCTATTGTAGAGCATAGTGGCTCTACTGGAATATAGGTAATTTGAGCCCTTTGTTCTAAAAATATAACATTCTCAAACTACTTAATGCGAGCTACTCTATTTTTTTTAAATTGAAAATCGGAATATTTGTTCCCCATCGGAAAATAGACGCAAAAGATTTTTTTTTATGCTGTATTTGAATTTTTTGCTCTACTTGTTTTACGTGGCGTTACAATTTTTTTGGGATTCAGAAAACATTTATCGAAATTTTATTATCTTACAGCTGAGTTTATTAAGATTGAAAAATCTAAATAAATAAATAAATAATGCTGGACAATCCACACAGCATCATCTAGCCCCAAGCTAAGCAGAGCTTGTGTTATGGGTACTAGATAACTGATATACATAATACAATATATTACATAGATAGATATTTTTTATTATACATAGAAAAACGACCAGAACACCCTGAACAAATATTTGCAGATCGTACAAATATTTGTCCCGAGGCTGGAATCGAACCCGCAACCTCCTGCGTCGCAGGCGGACCTGCGCCCACCGCGCCACATCGGTCGTCTAATAAAACTTAACCATTTTTTTCCTAATATGTTTGTTTGAAATACATACCTATACCATGCAAATCGATTGGACTAGAATTTTGTTAAAATTGGGTGATATTTTTTATCTAAATACTTAGGTAGGTACCAAAGATTTGTAGTCATGTGCTGCGTTATCACGTGATCTGCATGATCATTGCTAGGTAGTGATTGTATCCGGAACATTGAAGATTTGGAATGGGATGGTAAAACATAGATTAGGTACTTACCTATCACATTAATATTATAAATATTATAATATAAATGAGAAAGTTTGAATGGACGGATGGATGTTACTTCTTCGCGCAAAAACTACTGAACGGATCGAGCTGAAATTTTGCATAAATAAATAAATAAAAAGCTTTTTTTCAGGAAAGATTACAGTATAGTAGGTAAAGGAAATTCTTTAAATATAATGACCGTATCCTGCAATTGGCGGTCTTATCCCTTGAAGAGATTTCTACCAGAGGACCATAATTCAAGGCACCTTATTATTTAAGGCTACCTATGAGCTAGCTAGTTGTAGCTAGCTGTGTGTAGTAGTTAGGCTAGGGCAATGTCTGTGAGTCGGACGGCAGTGGTTGCACACTATCCCGCGAACTTGTTGGTACTGTATCTCAGGAGGCAGTAAACGCCCGTCTGCATCAGCCTCCCTGACAGGCAGCCTAGCTCAACTTTACATGATTGATTTGACTGATATTAAAACTAAGATTAAGCTGCGAAACCATAACTTAGAGAGAAAAAGAAAAAAACTTAAATATGAGAAGATTAGTCCAAGTAGTGGCCAGAATGTAGATATAGAATGCACTTAGACAGTAAAAACCATTATGGCACCTAGACAAAAACAAAAATACTCGTCGCAAAGAATGTGAACGCATACAGTGAAAATAATAAGTCCACAACACATAGACCTAGGTCTAGTTCTAGGGTAGGTCTAACTCTGGAATAAAACATAGGCCACTTTTGAACTGACTCCGAAAATAAAAGGAGGATCTGTATTAGGTTGTATGTATGTTCATTATATTTTGAAAATTATTTCGCTGTTGAATAGACGATGATCCTGAGTTGCCCTAAAATTTTGATTCCCGACAAATTAGTAATAATCCCGAAACACTTAAAAACAGTGAAAATTAAAGGATTCGCAGTCGGTTCTCGGTTTTTTCAAAACAATTAAATTATTATCCCATAAATCAGTTCCTATGGGAAAGAAATAATTAATAAATACCTAACACGTGCGAAGCTGCGGGTAGAGACTAGTTTGGGTATGTCTAGCTGAGAATCTGTTCAGTTGCGAATTTGTCCAATTGCTACGGAGGGATACGTACTATCTAATAATACTACTATACTAATCATAGGTACTACTACGACCTGTTTAAAATTTCATAAAACCTGCCCAATTCTGTATACTCCGTTTAAAATATATATCTTAATCTATTTAATTAAAATCTCGTGTCACAGTGTTTGTAATCATAATCAAACTCCTCCGAAACGGCTTGACCGATTTTTATGTTTTTTTTTCTTGTATATTCGGTAGGTCTGGAATAGGTTGTTATAAATGTTTTATACCTCTTGATAAGGGTGTCCCAACCCAAAATATATTTTTTTTATTTTTAGACGTAAATCTTATTTTTTATGATTTTTCAGTAAAAATACATATAACTCTTAATGTTCATCTTTTTAACACCAACCCCTATTTTTTAATAGCGATATTAGTTAGTACTCTAATAATCTTCAACCCTAGTGGTCGATGGCAAAACAACGTTTTCCAGGCCAGCTAGTATTTATCTAAAACGAATCTTATTAAGTACCTAAACAAATTACATAATATGACGGATAACATATCACAATGTGAATAAAAAGGTTGAAAAAATAAATTACTCTAATAATTTCACAAGGCGCTTTACAAAATGTGTTTTTTGGGGTTTTATTATTATTGTATTGAATCGAATAATAATATCCATTAAGATACTACGTATATCGTACGATATCCGTCCGTTCGTTTAAAATATTTATCTGAAACGTATCTTAAAAGTAATAAAAACAAATTACAAAATATGACTAAGAAGGTCAACAGTAAAGTAGTCAAAAGAGTTCTTTTAAATGAAATATATTATGATATTGAAGTACTAGTATTGATGTTTCTTAGGGGTCCATCCGTAACTCAAAAGAAAAAAGGAACTCCTATAGGATCATCACTTTTTTACCGTCTGTCAATCCTTTTTTCACAGGAACCCATGAAGTTGAAATAAACATCAAATACTCAAGTCCGTTGTTACCGCTTGGAGCCGTGATATAAATCAAACTTCCAAGTCAACGCAATCAAAAGTCTGAACTGTTTATTCCCGAATATTGCAGAAGTAAGTATATCAAGTAGGTACAGCACAAGTAAAGGGAAAAATCCGAAAACCGCAAATTTGAATTTTGTTCACGAAAATATTTTTTTTTGTTCTCGCCATGTCGAAAACCTATGTATAGGGAACCTACTTCCTGTTGACCTGGAATCATGATATTGGAAACAAACGTCTTATAATTTTATACGGAGCGCGAGTCCTTGACGTTTTATCGTTTTATTTATTAATTTTTTGTTTTCTGTTTCCTATGAGGATTAAAACATGTATTTTTAGGCGACTTAAAAAAGGAGGAGGTTCTCAATTCGACTGTATGTTTCTCCGTCAATTATGGACCGATTTAGAAAATTATTTCGCTATTCCATGAAGAATAATTCCGAAGTGGTCCCATTAAATTTTTATTCCCGAGTGATAATATTTGTCCCGAAAAACTTACCGAAACAGTGTAAATACTAAGGTGTTTGCAGTAGGTTTTTATTTTTTTCAAAACAATCTATCGTATTTTGTGATTGGTTTCATTTTCAGATTAGTTTTAGAGAAATGTTTAAAACGGCGACGACAGAATTGGACGGAGCCCCCTTAACACTACCAACAATGTTTAATAAGTTGGTTGGTAAAATTAGCATGATTCAAGTTAAAATGTGCATAAATGCTCAACAAATAATTGGTTAGTGATGGTCCTAATTGTACTGGTTTTCAATGTCTTCATTGTCATAATTAAGTGAGCAAGCGGTTGAACAAAATGAATTGAGTAATGATACCCGTAGCCAACTACTTTACGTTTGTATGTTTTTGTTATGTAAATGGATAATAAAAGCTTAGTGAAATTGTTGGTTGCTTTGTTTCATTTTCATAATTGGTGTGATAATCTCAAACGATTATTATGATAATTAGGCTTAAAAGTTTTTTACAAAAACTAAAACGAATAAAATTGCAGCATTTTTCGTTGTATTTAATTTTACGAAATAAATAATAACCCCTTCCCCCTCCCCTTCAGGATTATTGTAATCTATACATAAGCGAATATCATCAAAATTGCGTCAATTTCGGCCAAACATTGACGAAGATGTAGCTGATGTAGCTTATGTAACTCTGCATAAAAACAGCCAAATTAAGACCCTTATCCTTTTATTTTTAGTTGGTTGTACAGCTTTAGTAAGCAAGTATGTATAGGCAGTTTGTTTACAAACATTTCATATCGAATTTGCCTGGTCGAATGATTGATATCCAAACAATACTACTATGTAGCTGTTATATATCAACTATTGTTATGTTGAAGTACCTATTTACAAGGTGAGGGAACTGAATTATACATCGGCCGATAATCTCATTTTGTCACGATCTCGATAAATTGTGATAATCGCATCACATGGCTCTGCGTCAAAGTCAAGCTGTTTGTTATTTGAACAAATACTGAATTATCTACATCAATTCACGTTCCAGTTAGTTTAAGATAGTGTCGTTCTAGACCACTTAAGTTTTATTTAACAAGTTCTTAGAATGATAACTGCGAATTTTAAGACTGTTTCTCTTGAATTCAGAACTAAAATAGGGATACCTGAGACTTGTTTTATATATTTAATTTTGAAATAAATGATTTCGTATTTTGATTGTTTTGAAAAAAACTAAAAACCAACTTTAAGCCCTTAATTTTACACTGTTTTTAAGTTTTTCGGAATAAATACTAATCACACGAAAATAAATTCTATGAGATCAATCTCTATACAATAGCGAAAGAATGAGTAATCAACGAACATACATACTATTCAGTCGAACGTAGATCCCCTACTTTTTGTGGAGTCGGTAGAAAAAGCTAATAAAACTAACAAAAATTTCAACGTAAATGTCAGGATTCGCGGTAGCACTAAGAACGGCTTTATCTTATCCAGTACTTAGACAGGCGCAGCTAGTATCATGTCTGTGACTTAGACACAATATTTTTTAAGCCGATCAAGTCTCTTCAGTGAAGATCAGGGAGAGCTAGTAAACGTATTGTTTTGATCCCAAATATGATTCTTATGATTTATGAACAGAATGTGTCACGAGGCTACTGTCTATTACTCAATCTGGATGAGCTTTGTAAACTGAAAGACGCAAATCGCTCAGAGGAAAGTACCTACAAATGCCGCCTAACCGTTATAGTTAATATTATCTGATGGATGACAGATATGGCGCGGCGGACGAAAGTCCGCCTGCGACGCAGGAGGTTGCGGGTTCGATTCCGGCCTTGGACAAATGTTTGTACGATCTGCAAATATTTGTTCCGGGTGTTTCGGGTAATTTCTATGTATAATATAAAATATCTATCGATGTATGTATTGTATTACGTATATCTACATACGTTATCGATTTCATTGTTGTCATTGTTGTTTGATATGACAGGTAATAGATAGGTACTATGAAAAACCTGAATATAAATCAATATGTGTGTGCACCTGTATCGCTCTTATATGATATATATTATCTCATATAATTATATTATATCATAACATCTTTTTGAGAATATGGCCATTTGAGAATCTGAAATGAGTCTTTATGAGAAAAATCGGATAGTTTAGTTTTAGTTAATATTACAATGTCGAAAGTTTGTGCCGTTGTGAATATGTTAAGCCGACAAGACCATAACTACCGAATGGAACGGGATGAAATTTTGTACACGACGATACCTGCAGGCAAATTACGCAAGAATACAATAACACAACGCGCGTTAACCGCGTTATTTGCGCAAATTTTTGCGCAATATTAGAATGAAAAAATATTTAGTAACAATTCCGCGTATAAGATATTGACCTTCTCTGATAGTATTCATCAAAGTATGTTGTCTACTAGTTTCGTCTCTCTACGAGACATCTTCAGACTTGGCGCGCGGAGCTCGGAGAGGCAACATCACTGGCGGGACTCTGTCGGTGTTGCTGTGCTGACCAATCTCAATGTCAAGGTCGAGTATTGTGGTGTCCTGAAGATGTCTCGTGGAGAAGCCACATCACTGGCGGGACTCTGTCGGTGGTGCTGTGCTGACCAATCTCAATGTCAAGGTCGAGTATTGTGGTGTCCTGAAGATGTCTCGTGGAAAGACGAAACTAGTAGACAACTTACTTTGAAGAATACTATCAGAGAAGGTTATACGCGGAATTGTTACTAATTTTTCATTCTAATTTTGTGCAATGGATTTCCGCAAAGTAACGCCTGAATCTATTATTTATCTAATTTTTGCGTAAATAACGCGTTATGGCACGTAGTTTTTTTGAGCAATGAAGTGAATTAACTGAATTAACCCTTATCAAAACACCTTCTAATGTCAATTTTCGTTAGATTACTGTCAAAAATATAAACATATATATGGAATCTTCAAAATACCTCAAAAATCCTACTCATATAATAAATTCGAAAGTAACTCTTCTATCTGTCTGTTACCTTTTGACGCATAAATGGCTGAACGGATCTAAATGAATTTGGCAGGGAGGTAGATGGTATTCCGGGGACGGCAATACTCTATTGCCGCTTAACATATTCACAACGGCACAAACTTTCGACATTGTAATATTAACTAAAACTAAACTATCCGATTTTTCTCATAAAGACTCATTTCAGATTCTCAAATGGCCACATTCTCAAAAAGATGTTATGATATAATATAATTATATGAGATAATATATATCATATAAGAGCGATACAGGTGCACACATATATTGATTTATATTCAGGTTTTTCATAGTACCTATCTATTACCTGTCATATCAAACAACAATGACAACAATGAAATCGATAACGTATGTAGATATACGTAATACAATACATACATCGATAGATATTTTATATTATACATAGAAATTACCCGAAACACCCGGAACAAATATTTGCAGATCGTACAAACATTTGTCCAAGGCCGGAATCGAACCCGCAACCTCCTGCGTCGCAGGCGGACTTTCTTCCGCCGCGCCATATCTGTCATCCATCAGATAATATTAACTATAACGGTTAGGCGGCATTTGTAGGTACTTTCCTCTGAGCGATTTGCGTTTTCAGTTTACAAAGCTCATCCAGATTGAGTAATAGACAGTAGCCTCGTGTACATGAAAAGCGCGTGCGAAGCCGCGCGCAGCAGCTAGTATGAAATATATTCAGAATTAAGCTCCCCTAACGCGTTATTCCCGCTAATATCAGCGCAACGTGTTATTCATAGTAATATTAGCGCAACGCGTTATTCGCTGTTATATTAGTGTGAATAACGCGTTTTGCGTTACTGCATTCGTAATTTGTCCGCTGGAATAACTTATAATATAAGGCTACTTTTTATCCTAAAAAATGTATGCGAAACCGTCAATAGAGCAGAAGCTAGTAACAAATAGGTAAAATACAAATAGGTACAGTTTTTAACACTGTAACAACGGTTTTGAAGATGTCCCTGTTCAGAATTAGTGTTTGTTCTGATGTAGGAAGGGAACATCAGCAAAAAAGTTAATACACAGCTTTGGATTGGAAAAAAGAAAAGAAATTATAGAGAAGCTCGTGCTAGCTATACCTTAGGCACGTATGCATAAGGTACCTGCCGTCAAGATTAATTTTATTTCATATTTATCACCAACATATGTACGTAAATTTTATAGAGCGTTATTGTTTTGAAATTGCTTTTGTAGGTTAAATTCGTTTGTTGTTTAGAATTTTATTAGAGAAATAGAACTTACAGAAGTAGCCGATCGCGAGGTCCTGCCAGTGGAGCCAGTGACCTGTATGTGGAGTTTGACAGCCTCGACTCCAGAGCGCTTGGTGCGTGTCCGCACGGATGCTGTCCCAGGCGCCGCCGAGCTCGCCTGCCGCTTTGACCCTCGCACGTCCTGTTTCGACGAACGACTGGCCTCCTTTACACCTTTCTTATCACCCTTCAATCCTTTAACATCTTGCTTCGTACGTCTATCGCGTTTCTTCATTTTTAAATATCGAACATTTTAGCGCACAGAGATGTAAATTGTAAAATCTATCGGAAATATTGAGAGATAAGATATTTGGCTCGAAGGTGAAGCCGTTGTGATAAAAAATGGGATACGTGATGGCGAAGGTCTTTGTTAGCACCTAGTCACGTAGAGCCTTGTGGTGTTTGGGTCCGCTGTGTTTGGTTCTTGAGGGTTTGCACAAGCACTTAGCACGGTGTTTCGGTGCGAGTGGCGGCGTGGCCAAGCGGACTGACGCGCGGGTCCGGAGACGGCGCGCGCGCATGCAGCTCTCGCCACTGCCGGCTCCTTAATTGAAGGGATATCATGACTCTACTAAATTAAACGATATCTCAAGATCATTAACACAGTTGTTATAATGATCATTCTGTTTACCTACCAATACCTTGCAAGTAGTTGCATGAATGGTGTTTGCGGGTTAATGAGGCCAATTTATCATTTTTTAGAGTGAGAAAATGAAGATGCTTGCTCTATTAGATGTAGAGGTTGTGTCGCTGTCTGGTTTTTATTGTAAAGTTTACATGCTCTTTTTAGTGCCCATTATTCTATTTGCTTCTTTATTACCCGATTTGTATAGTTGGTTAATAACACAGAACGTTGTTAATACCACATAAATGTGGTATTAGCTAAACTAAAGTTTCTTCGCAGGTTACTCGATCATTCCGATTTCATTAGTTATCTACCTTTTTTTTACACCCTTCCACCTTCAGTTTCTTTTGGACTTGCCTTGAACCCGGCCTTGAGCCTTAGCTTCCTATCTTGATATTAAAATAGGTAGGAAAGGTAAGTAAAGTAACTTACTAGGTACTTACCTTTCCTTATCTACTGTTTCTCTCAGGTCAATTAGTTTTTCAGACTCTACATTTAGTATAGAATCTACATATATTACCTATCTTTATTATATATAAAAATCTCATGTCACAGTGTTTGTAACAAAACTCCTCCGAAACGGCTTTACGGATTTTATTTTGTGTTTTTTGTTAGGTCTGAGAATAGGATGTTTACATAGTCGTGAAATTTTTTGTAATTTTTTTTATGAGTTGGCAAAAAAATACTTATAACCCTCAATTTTCATCGGTCTAACACCAACCCTCATTTTTAAAACCCTCAGTGATCGATGGCAAAACAATGTTCGCCGGGTCAGCTAGTAGATCTATAAAATTATGTTTATTGCTCGATAGTTACCTAACTAAAAGAAATACCTACAGGGTGTTCGGCACAACGTTTGTCATAAGAAAACTGGGGGTAGGAGGAATCAAGCGAAATAGTTTGGTGGCTTTTTAAATCCTGACGCCTCTCGGCTATTTCAAAGAAATTTAACAATATTTTCAGATTTTTCCTGATGATAAAATTAAATGTATGTATTTGTACAATATAACATGAATAAAAAAAAATTATATTACTTTTAGCATATGTATTAGTTCTTACTAATTAAAACAATATTTACGGGATTATAGCAGCTATGGGCATGCAAAGTTTTGTAAAATGAAAATTTCAAATTGAGAATTATACTTTGGATTGAATAAAAAAACTAAGTGTGGGATCTCCAATTTCACTGCAAAGTTCTCTAGTTCATGGCCATTCCAACGATATGCGACGTGCGTGCCACAACACACAAAAAATATAAAAAAATAAGCTATCTTTTTTTAATCTTTCATTTTTTAAAACCCTGTAAATTACTTTTATCTCGTAATCGTGATGTAGGTTAGCATAGCATGCTTAATTCAGTGGAACTTATGCCAAAGGGTAAGTAGAGTAGTTAGAGAATCAATTGCAGGCATGGAATTAGTACGGTGGATTTTTTACTCTCCAGTATATAATTATTCGATGTTTTTACGATATTTGAATTATCTGGTGGAGTAATTTAAAGCTAATCCTAAAAAAGCCTCCAAGATATTTCACTTGATTCCATCAACCCCCAGTTTTCATAATGACAAACTTTATGCGAACATTCTGTATATCTAAATCAGAATAAGCGTAAAGATAATTTGTTCATGCCATCTATCGACTGCTCTGAAAACTAAATGACAATAAACCAACGTTGAACATCTTCTCGCTAGCAGAGAGCAAAAAAACGGAGTTATTGCTGTAACCTACATGACGTTCTTTTCATAGTTCCGGAAAATTTTCATAGGTGGCGGTATTCCGACGTTGTGATTATTTATATACAGGAAGTTGTTTATATACAGGATGTATGATACAGCATCGTTGTGTTCTTTCATTTTTATATAGGTAAACTTATTCGAATAAACTGACAACAACGGTTCGTTTATTAAATTAATAACCATACTATACAAACTTGACTACACCTATACCACAGATTTTATAATACTCTAGCTAGTAGCTATACCAACTAATCATGGCGCTGAGTTTACCTATTGAGGCCTATGTAGGGACAAGGGATGAACGACCTACAACGGATGATATGTACTTATCTTACCTTCCTACTGTGTCAATGTCAGCAGACCGGCAACACCCGTACGTCTTAGTAAAGCTTACTTAGTTATTTTATAAAGGGAAAACAAGTAACAGCCGGGGTGACCCGCTTTTATCATGGCAACACACGCTCGCCACACTTGTTCGGTACTGTGTATCTTTGTGAATTATGACCCGGGCTTGGATGTTAAATAAAACAGTATTTCATACAAAATCATTGGTTTATTGCGTCAATCCTTGGCACTGAGGAGAAGATTAGGAATGTAAACTCAATTTCATTAC
This sequence comes from Eupithecia insigniata, assembly GCA_947859395.1. NCBI lineage: Eukaryota > Metazoa > Arthropoda > Insecta > Lepidoptera > Geometridae > Eupithecia > Eupithecia insigniata. The sequence goes on along the minus strand of OX401996.1, from coordinate 7,630,406 downwards.
TGTTAGATATTTAAATTAATTTATACCTTATGTAAACTCAATATCTATAAGGTATTTATACCTACATATTTTGTAAATGGATCCTCGTAAAAAGGATTAAAATTGGCAAACGCTTTTACTAGAATTTAGTAATACCTTGTATGGTATTCCCACGATCTATATACATATGTATGTATCTAGGTACATCTTAGATATCTCGGATATAAATTCAGATTATCTAATTAAGTTATAAATTTCCAATTTAGTAAGCTCTTTCTCTACATTTATTAATAAAGCATGTAAGTTTCTTTATATACTTATTTCACTTAGGTTAGCATTATTTTTTATGTAAGTACATTAATTAAGCACCTTATTCGTTGAGATCCATTGCAATTTTCAATATTTTATTACGCCCCAGCATCTGAAAAAACACAGAAAATATCTTGAAACGATGTGAAAAAAAAAATGTAGTGATATAAATAAGGCAAGTGGACAAGTGATGATGGAAGTCTAGCTTCTGCCCGCGGCTTCGCAGATCTTGAGCTATATTTATTCACATTTATGTCGAGATCGATTCAATAGTTTTGGCATGAAGTGGTAACAAATATTAATTCATTATATTTATCCAAACTTTCCCATTTATGACATTAATGTGATGTGATGTGTGTGTTGCTTCTGGAAAGGCGTGCTCCAATTAGGCCACATCTTCGCTTTCTTAAGTTAGTTATTTTTTATGTTTTAAGATTGAACACCTAATTTATTATGTTTGCGGCGGAGGGCGCTGACTCCGCTATACAGCTTATAACTTTTGCAGTAGTTAGCCCACAATTTTTTTATAAACATTATCTATGGAAATGTTTAAATTGATTTGGAAATTCCCTTTTAAGTATAGAGATAAATTCGCTCTTAGAGGAAAATCGCTCTTATAGACTCAAATTTACAATCGTGCCCTTATATTTTATGTGTTGTTCCTAATAAAGATTATTCTATAAGGTGCTAGTCAAATTAGTGCACAATATCGCGGGAGGATATTCTGTTGGTGCCACAGTATAATATAAAAAAATTAAAAAGCGGGGTCCAAGGTCAATATTATAACTGCCCAAAATTATACAAACCCTTATTTTTCAAGTTCTGTATTACGTTATACTACAGTCACTCCAAACAGATGATTGGCATACATTATGGAGGGCATTGGCCGTACGGCGCGGTCCACTCGCGCGGAATGAACTCATTGTCAGTCTGTTTCGTGATCACGTATAGCTCTGTCACTTTCGCATGAGGGGGCCATTGCGGTGACAATGACCGCGAGGTATGAAAGAGTGGTCGCCTTATTTTGGCCATTATCAATAAAAAAATTGTGGTCGAGTTGAAGGAAATGCTAATCCTTATCTAAGTAGTCAAGTAATGCAGTCTTCTAGCAGTATGCTAACTAACTACCATGCTAACCGTCTCCAGAATCATTATCCTTGTCTTTTAGTAGATTCGGTCCGAAATGCCTGATGAGAACGAACACGAATGGCGTAGTGAACAAAATTCCATGTATCGTGAGCCTTAGGATGTCTTCAGCATATTGGATCTCCTGTTCTGTGCCTCCACGGAAGATTAGCATGTTCATGGCCAGCGGACAAAGTACAGCCTGAAATTAAACAGAAAGAAATTGATTTGGATTTTATAAGTTTTTCTCAATGATCTCCGATTTACAAATATATCATATTTATCGATGACAGATTTATTTCTCCACTATGGCGCTGGGCGTTTGAGTGAGCGGCGGTGGCGTGACCTTCTATGGAACTAGGTACATATATTAGGATTGTCATGTTGTTTTGGAAGGCATTAACTAAATGACAATTTTATATCAGAGACAGAATTGTCATTTCTAGCGTATCGTAGACAATCTAACCCACTTGTCGAAGGGCTCTTATCACCAACACTGGTCTTTCGACAGAGCCGTTTCGTGACGTCACGGAAATATGAATATGCTATACCCAAGTAAAGAATATTCTTATAAGTACCCAAGTATAGAATATTCTTCCAGCGTACTTGTATCATAGAGCTCAATGGTTTTTCTCATGGAAAGTGGCTTACTGTCGCCTTTTTCGGGAGGTACTAGAGGTAGATAGGTCCCTCATCAACACTCATACGTCCACTGCTGAATTTCCACCCCCCCAAACAAGGGGGCTTGGCAGTTGGATTGGTAATCGCAATGAAAGTGTCGAAACTTAATAAATAACGCTGAACAATATTAGATTTAAAAAAAATATTTCCAGTCCCTTATTGTTTAAGTTTTGTGCGAGAAATACTAATCCCACGAGATAACATTTATATAGGACCACTTCTTTTATGGGAATCATTCTATATACTTATCGATTTTTTTTAATTACAAGAGAAGAGAGCTGCTTCTCTTCTTCTATTAATTTCTCTTAGTTGCCTCTTACTACTCAACGTACTGAGTTGGAGAGGTCGATTCACACGTCCAGTCTGCCACGGCTAGGTAAATAGGAACCTGCTTTTGCTCTACTTTTGTCCAAGAAACGAAACAGGTCAGGTGGTCTTGATCATTCTAGCTCCACCTTAAACCCATAACTCTGCTATTTAGCCAATAAATAAGTCGTTGGAAGTATTGATCTGTTCGATAATGTTTTTACTACTGTTCTTGATAATTTTGAGGATTTATAATGCCTTCCGACTAATCAAGATAACGAGTTTAACGACAGCGCGGTGCTGAATGACTATACAGAGCCTGATAAGTACTGACGTTAAAAGATGGCCGTAAAGATACTGACGAACATTCCAAATTGCTTGGTAAGGTAAGTAAAATGTTTGATTGTTTTATGTCAAACGTTTTTTCATCCGTGACGTCACGAAACGTCTCTCTCGGAAGACCAAAGTGTGTTATAAGAGCCTTATCAGACTGGCGATTTGCAAGCGATTTCAAAGCGAAGAGATTGTACAGCGAGCACGCCGCTACAACGCAGCGAGAACGCCACGACAACGCAGCGAGCACGCCACGTGCAACTTCGCCGCGATTGGCACCGTCTTTGACGCCAGTGTTCAAAATCTGCGTAGCCGCGGCATCGTCATAGAGGCGTCGCAGTCGCGGCGTGCTTGCTGCGCAATAGCATCGCTCGCTATGAAATCGCTCTCAAATCGTCAGTGGGATACTGATAAGGCTGTAACGAGTTTACAACCAGCTCACACTGAGATAGAGACCGCTTTGTGACTCGATGCAAAAATAAGTATGTTTGTCTGTACTAACTTTTATTTTACAGCATATATTTGATGATGATGTGATGATTCTTAGATATCTAATCTCGTTTTTGTCTAGTCAGCACTCAGGCATAGGCGACAACGGCATGCCCCTATTTATACGATGCAAATGCAGATGCAATGCAAAGCATGCCCTGCATCGCAATTTTATGAAAGCCTCTGCCTGATTGCTGACTTGAGGAAACTTGAGAGACATATGCGTAAGGCATGCACTGCCCACCCTCTCCGGTGCCCCTCGAAGGAGCTGCCGCCGCCCCGCCACCCCGCGCCGCCGCCAACGCAATGCGCCGTCATGGGCAATGAAAGTATTAACGTTTAAACCAAAGTCTATAGCTATCTAAAGAACGTCAAGTGGTCAGTTAATTTTACTATAAAAAATTATTCGTTGTTTCACGAACTCGTTATGCATGACTGACATACATAACAAACGAGTTAAAGTGTTCTTCCAAAACAAACTAGATTCGTAGTTAACCCGGTGACATTCATAATGAAAAAGTCAATGTTATTTTGCACTAGCTGACGTTGCCCTGTTATTCAATTCAAACTGACAGTTATTTCAAACGTACTTAGCAAAGAGTATACAACGCTGGGACTAAGGTTACAATAAAAAAGTTTATAATAAAGGTAGTCATTAAGTTTTTAATTTTCTATGTTTCTGCGCAATTTTCCAAAATTTTTAAAGATAGGATCTTCTACGAAGTATTAGTAACCATTAAAAAAAAGAAGAACGAAATCGGTAAAGCCGTTCTCAAGTTATAGCGTGACCAGGAGAAATAGGGGTTCATTTTTATATATACTTATAGCAACAACGAACAGGGAAAACGAACAATTTGTACTGTAGTCATGTATAAAACTCAATGTGGTGTTCGCAGTTAACCTCTCGACAATCTATTTCACAGCTTACCTCGACAATTGTCTTCGGAGACCAACAAAGGCAAATAAAGAGGCGTTCTTTGCGCGACATCCCAAAGCACATTAGTGATGCAGCCCCCAGGCGTACCGTCAGGCATATTGCTAGTATTGCCAGTCCGTAGAAGAAGTGGTGAGACATCGTATTTCTTACCTGGAAATAGATATTTTCATCTAGGATAAGAACATATCTTCTTTGGCACATGCATAGTACAATAATTTGATTGTTATGAAAAAACTTGTAACCGTCACCGAATTCCTCGTTTTAAACTGTTTTTTTTTTAATGTTTTGTGAGATAAATAGTTACTGATCTTTCGGGAATAAACTCACCAGAATCACCTTCTCTATACAACTGCAAAAGAATTATTTAAATCGGTCCATAAATGACGGAGAAATCATAAAAAATATATGTATACAGCCGAACGTAGATCCTCCTAACTTTTTCAAAATTTTTGGAAATTCTTAGTTTTGAGTAATTAGGAAAGGAAAACAAATAAGAAAAACTCTTGCTAACTAAATAATAGTCTTGCTTACTTAATACAAGACGTGCTAAAAAAACTTTGCTACGACGACACTCCAAACTGCTGTTGTCAGTATTTTCTTCTACCTCTCACTTATGTGAAGGTTATTTTATGCACGGTATTATATGTACTTAATTTTTGAAATCTTATAAAAATATTAACAAGAAAGCAATATACAATGTTCATTTTAATTCTCATTAAAAGTGTGATCGTTAAAAAAAATTAAATTCAGCTTTGATATTAGCTCGAGCCCCTATTTGTATAAAAGAAATGAAAAATTAAAAAAAAATATTCTGGAAAATGCCAGATATCGACGGTTTTTTGCGACCCGTATGCGCCGTGATTACATACATTTAATGAATCGTTAGTAATTATAAAATAATGGAACGCGTTTCGTTCAATTTTTATTGTTACTGCTTCGTTCAATTGTTTCTTTTGCTTTTTTCAGTAGAGGAATTGGTAAATAAAATATGGAAATAAATTAGTTTTGTAGCAAGACTTACTATAATTATATAATATATAGCATTAGTTACACTATAACTTTAGTTAGGTACTTATCTACTCGCATTTTTGTTCTATGACAGTGACGAAATAAAGCTCAAGCTAATTAAGAACATAACATACCAAGAAAAATGTTATAAAGTTACTAAAGTAACAGTAACTATAATATAAAAATTATTTCACATCTTTCGTTGAAAAAATATAAAAACAAAAGCACTGATAAAAACTAAGCTACCCACCGAGCTGTCCTAATTCCACGCTAAATTACAGGATATTTTGATGCTCGCTTTGTTTCCGGTAACTACCCAAAAGCATTTTGCATAATTTTATTCAAACGTTCGCCAACCTTTCCCTGTTTCAGTACAGATATGGGTAATACTAATAAAATCTCTGGATAAAACACATAGTTTATAAAATATTTTTATACGGCATTCGATGAACCGTATACCTAGCGAACATGATAACAAATAAAATCTTCTGTGTCAGCATTGAATAGAAACAACACAACGGCAAAGACGCAGTTTGCATAGTGTTAATTAATTGATTAGTCAATCATCAATTAAAACGAATCATTTTAATACCTAAGTTCAGAAGGGGTCACTTTACGCGTATTTTATGACTGATATTCTTTGCCCTACTTTGTGTGCATTCCCAACTTTAATTTTTGACCGTTTATTTTTAACCATTAATGCACACAGTTTTCCTTATACATCCATAGGTATAAGAAAAATTGTGTGCATTAGTGTGCTTTGTACCTCATCATCGAGCAGTCGGTGAAGTCAGGTTGCGATTGATGATAGTTAGTGTTTACCTTGACTTGTTTACGTTTTGCGTTGTAGTCCGTAGTAGAGTTCATAATTATATTGGATCACTGAGCGCCATTACAAGTATGCTGGAGATAATATTCTATACGCAATGACAGTATGGAGGGAGGCCTTTGTCCAGCAGTGGACTGTATGGGCTGATATGATAAATGAAAGTCCCTCTCGACCGTCTCTGGTATAAAATTAACAATTGTTGAGGCGTACCAAAAGGAAATGAGAACCTTTTAATATGACCTCCAGCGTACTTATGTTGTGAAGATCAGTGTATTGGATTAATCTACTTACTTCGAAGAAGGTGCCTGTGTAAGCAAAGAGGGTGGGTTCACAAGCATGCCATATCACGCGGTACGCCGTCGTTGCCGGGTTGTTGTTCAGCTTCCATCCTTGACGAGACCAGAACTTGGCAGCCACGGCGTTACAAGCCAATACTCCTACTCCAGCTAAAAAAGAAAGAATTGTTTTTACTTTCATTAACGCTGAAATTTCCGCTTCCTAGAAAATTACGCTTCATAAGTATTTCATGGAATTTGAAGAGCGAGATAATTGAGACTAGACTAATGAAAACCGCCAAAAATATTGGATTATCATGTCAAAGTCAAGGCTAAGTTATATAAACACCCTGTACTGACTGTGTGTGTGTACCAAATATGACCTCCAGGTCCTATTTGGTTTTACCATAGTTTTATAATACCTACCAAATATACTTTAAATGTCTTTTTGTATTTCTTTTGTATTTCATCATAAAATACATGAATAGGTAGGTCGACAAGGTCGTTTAAACTATAATTTTATAATTTTATTCAGCTTAGCTTGTCACGGTAGAACAATATTGGTTTTATGATAGATATTACATCTTCAATAAAATACTTGAGAATAGTCATCTCACTAGCCTCAAGCCGTGGGGCCGTGGCGTACGAATATCAACCCCTTCAACTCAACCCGTGGATGTCGTAAGAGCCGACTAAGGGAACCTACCAGAGGAAGGGCAGCAGCTTCCTTCTGAGTATTTTTAAACACCAACACTGCGATCACCAATCCGCCTGCCAAGCGTGGTGATTATGGCAAATCCCCCCCTACATGGGAGACCATCCACTCGATGGACCGACGACATCGTAGCGGTCGCAGGGAGTCGATGGATGGAGGTGGCTCAGGACCGCTATTTGTGGCGTCGTACGGGGGAGGCCTATGTCCAGCAGTGGACGTGTATCGGCTGATGATGATGATGATGATGAGTCATCTCACTGAGAAATGAAAATTATTTTCTATATTTTATGTTTGAATTGTATGTGATATTGTTGACAAGACAACTTGAGCGACATTTTAAACTAACTACATAAATGTATGTCAGCAATCGTTGTACGAGTATGCTGGAGGTCATAGGTATCTACTACTTTATGCAGCAGTATGTTTTCAGTTAGACAGTATCTAAATACTTATTGCAGTAAATATTTACATACTGTCTGTATTACCCGTTTCCATGGGTAAAACATAATGTAGTGACTGGTGTCATTGTAGCGATCTCTAAGGATGGTCTTTGTCCAACCATTAACGTCTTTCATTTGATGATGATGAAATTGTTAAAATCATTGAAATATATTTAGTTATTGATGAATACGCGAATATTTTAAGGCGTTGAAATATAAATTGAAGTTTTCAATTATTATTTAGAGGTCGGAATTGATCTACCAAACATACAGAACGCGTAGTTTTTTATTTGATTGTATTTGTCAAAGATTTATATAAATCTTTGGTATTTGTCACAAATTAGGCTGATAATCATATGGTACTAACCGGCCCCAAACCAGCCCACTCTCGTTACCAAGAAGTTGAAGAAGATTCCGCCAATGAGGACGAGGAGGATCCTCAGCTCAGAGACGTAGATGTCGTCCTTGTGAGGTAGAACACCAGCGATGCATCCCCAGACGATGCCGATGCTAATGCCAACGATCAGCGTCAGAGCAGCCTGGAAAAATTTAATAATACATTTCCTTGTACTTTTTTGTTTGGACGATATCTACGAGTATATTAAATATCCGGGTAGGTTTTTGTTTATCAGCCAATTCTTCAAACCAGACTGTATCTCCACCTCTTCTACGAGTACATTCAGACTAACACTTTTTATTCCTGGATAATGTAATAATTTAAAATGGATCCTTTGATGTGTTAAGTAATGATAACGGAAATAGGAAGTCATGACGAAGTGGCAAAAGGCATAATTAGAGTACGCTTTTAGGCGGTTGCGACACGCGGTGATGGTTCCGTCATATAATGTACAATATAATTATGTGCGTACTGCGTACCTATACTTTGACGACTTGGTGATATGAGTAACTTTGGAGTGACGACGCGGCGTGGTTTGTTTAATAATTTATTTGAATTTACGTAATAATGAACAAATTAATATGATTACCTACATACATTGAGGGGTACATTTTCATTAGCCTAAGTATTTGTTTTGACTTTGAAAAGTTTTCTTATTAACACCTGTTTATGCTTCGTAATCAATGTCATCATTTTAACAACCATTCGTATAAAAAGCTAAGAAATTTAGGAGAAAGAGAGGCTTAAAAGTGCAACATCGCATCTCTTCCTTAACTATAGAAAATGAAACTATTACAGAGGCATTAAAAAAAAGCTTATGATAGTTACAACCGTACAACAAACTGGCCAAGGGATTTTTTAAAATTCCATTGTATAACGTAATAATACGACAAAATAGGTGGCGGCGCTAGTTTGGGTCTGGGAAACGCCTTTAGTTTCTCATGTAAGTGCAATGTTTATTGTAAATGGGAAATAAAGATCTTTAAACTTAAGCAGATATTCAAGCAGAATTCTTTTTAATGAACTATTGCAAACCTAATTGAAAAATCGTGACAAAAAATGTATGCCGACGGATTATTGTTTATTTATCTATCCGGTAAGTGCCTGAACTATTTCATTTTTTGTGTGTGTGCCTCAAAATAATGATTGAGTTCGGACGACGACGTGTCTCCCCAAACCCGTGACATTTTGATAGCGCCTTTTAATTTTATTAGTGGCGACATCTAGTTATGATTTAGTGATTTAGTAACTAAAAAATCTTTATTGACAAAGAAAATAACAATCAAATAATATAAAGAAATTAAACTAGTATTTACAATTGAAACAATTGAGCTAACTGCAGACTGTTGCAAACAATCTACAGATAGCTCAACTGGTCCATATCAATACCAGTCGGAAGCGTCCCCAAGACGCTGGCTGCATTGCCCCGCTGTATGGCAATGCTAATGCGCTGCGCCAGATACTCACCAGCTCTCGGGTCACGCGTCGCTTCGACCAGGCGCTCAGATAATTTTTTGAAAACCCGGAGAGCCTCGGTACCCCACGGACCTAGGGTCTCGACTCCAAGGGGAGCAAATGCGTAGGCTCTGTCGAGACCTGCATATTTGCGCCTCTTGAGATCCTCGGCCAAATCTGCCGCCGAACCAGCCCTCATGTAACTAAAAATAAGCTTTGCTCATGGGAATCTTATGAGATTTGCCCAACGTCCACGACGTTGGGCACCAATTTGTAGGAAATTAAATACTACACAGGTATCGAAAACATTCAAATAACAATTCCGACAAGACGCAATTGTGTTGAATGACTTTACAATGCCTACTTCCTTCGGGATATATGGGATTTGTTCATCATATCATCTTATCAGCTCAAACAGGTCCACTGCTGGACATAGGACTCCCCAATACGACGCCACAAATGGCGGTCCTGAGCCGCCTCCATCCATCGGCTCCCTGCAACCGCTACGATGTCGTCGGTCCATCGCGTGGATGGTCTCCCATGTAGGGGGGTTTTTCCAAAATCACCACGCTTGGCAGGCGGATTGGTGATCGCAGTAAGCTGTTAGTAATACACAGTAGGAAGCTGTTGCCCTTCCTCTGGTAGGTTCCCTTAGTCGGCTTTTACGACATCCACGGGTTGAGTTGGAGGGGTCGATATTCGTACGCCGCGGCCCCACGGCCTGGCCTGGGACCATGGGATTTGTTACAAGTTTATAATAATAAGCTTAATTATAACTACATATAAGTGGTTCAACGTTAGTCACATCTATCAATCCACAGATTACAATACAAAATACTTTAGATGTAGTAATGATCTAAAATTCTGCTTCTCGTTTACTAAAACTACCTTTTTCCAAAACAAGCATGTCTGATTTCGATTGTATTTTTTTGAAGAATAACAGATCTCGAGAGTGTAGTCCGTCTTGATTGCTACATTAATACCGAATGGGGTACGCTCGCCGAAATCCCAGATGGGCTTACAAGATATTTTATGTAGGTTGGTAAAATATGTTTCAGCTTTTTATGCAAATTGAATTTTATTCATTTTGTAATAGGAATCCTTTTTTATTTGAAATGAAAAAGTTTCAAACAAGAGCTGTACAAGAATTCCGTGATTTTTTGTGCTATACTGCAGCACTCGTGATTATGAAAACGTGCCTCTATGTCAATGTCCATGAGTCAAAATTTGGTGAGTGTCTACATTGGACACTGCTGGACAATTAATTTTGATGGTCACAAAGTAACTGACAGAATTGATTGTGCCCAAACTTGTTGTCCCTGTCCTGTGCAGTATTTTCACCGGTTACAAAGATAGATTTTTAAATTTTTAGCGTTGTATTTAGTTCTCGGACTACGTAGATAGTTTGATCGATTTTAAGATTTAAATTTTTATGTATGTACCTGCTAACCTGTAAGATGAACATTATTTGGTTAGTAGGTACCTATTTCTCAAGATTTTGATCCCATGGTTCCAGCAGTCCACTTGTAAAATAAATAAATAGATAAAATGTGCCTGTTACTAAAGTCACTTTCCTTACTTTGATATACCGATATGTGTAGCAAGCTTCCGAGAAAATAAAGCAGAAGAAGACACCAAACATGCCGACGCTGAGAGCTGTATCAATGCCACTGGAAGTGGCCACAAACTGTGGCCAAGCGCGTGTCCGCTTCCGGCTGTTGCCGACCCTTGCAACTGTCGGCATCACCACGGGAATTGACACCGATGCGTAGAACGTCCCAAACATCAACCCTGCAGAAAATCACACTAATATAATAAATGCGAAAGTTTGGGTGGGTAACTTACAATAAACTTACTTGTGTTACGCGCTAAGTTGGCGCGTAACACAGCGGTACTGAAAGGATAGGTCTGAAATTTTGCATTGAATGTAGACCTGGAATAACACACAGGGTTTTTACCCTATAGGTAAATCAGTGGCCTTGGGGCCGCGGCGTACGAACATCGACCCCTCCAACTCAATCCGTGGATGTCGTAAGAGCCGACTAAGGGAACCTACCAGAGGAAGGGCAGCAGCTTCCTTCTGAGTATTTTACAACACCAACACTGCGATTACCAATCAGCCTGCCAAGCGATGATTATGGAAAATCCCCCCCTACACGGGAGACCATCCACTCGATGGACCGACGACATCGTAGCGGTCGCAGGGAGTCGATGGATAGAGGCGGCTCAGGACCGCTATTTGTGGCGTCGCGTCGTACGGGTCCAGCAGTGGACGTGTATGGGCTGATATGATGATGAATATGATGAGGTAAATCAGTTCCTATGGAATATATAACCTTCAAATTTTTCCATAAAATACTCGTTAGGTTTTTTTTGTTTACTAGGATTGGAATATCTATAGCCTACTTTCATCTCGGAAACCATGCGCGTGCGAAGCCATGGGCAGAACCTAGTAGTAAATATTATTTAAAATACATCAAGATTAACATAGAATAGATAGATACAATAGTGAAAGAATTTTCAAAATCGGTCCATAATTGGCGGAAATGTCGCGTAACATATACATACAAAATAAATACATACAGACGAATTGATAACCTCCTTCGAAGTCGGTTAAAAAAGTTATTACTGCAGGTGCCCGCATACACATTGATTTGGGTTATTTACAGTTCTGGCTTATACATATATCAACAAATACTGTACCTATTTATTGTTTACATTGACACAACTACCTATCATGGTGTTATACGATACGGATAAGACCACCAGCTTTAAGGGATCAATAAATATGTAACACTTGACAATATTGAATTAAAATAGTAGTCGTTTTTCTGTGCTTGTGTCTATTTGCTATTGCTAATTTTTCAACACACGGGATGAATAATATTGTTTGATCTTTGATAACACTTTAAGATACCAGCTGACATACGTCAGCAATGTCTAGTTCAATGTTAATTTTTTGCATGCTCTTTGGGTATATAAGAAATTTGTTTGTTTGAATGTACACTGTAGATGTATTAATAGAAGATGACCGATGTGGCGCGGCGAGCGAAGGTCCGCCTGCGATGCACGAGGTTGGGGGCTCGACTCCCGCCTTGGGACAAATGTTTGTACGATCTGCAAATATTTGTTAAATTTATATTTAGATAGGCAAAATAAACATTTATTAAGACATAAGCGATATTATAATGTGCTAGTGGTTTCATTTTCACTTCTTCCACTGGTGGACAAAAAATTTAAGTGAAAAGAATATCAATAACACCTTATTTCTTATTTGATAATAATAACTATGTTTATAGTATACAATTTGACTTGTCCAAGTGCTCATTTTGTAAGCCTAAAGAAATAAAGTTATTGATTCTGAATCTGACAACCGCCAAAGGGACTAAAAATGGTACGTACTGATCTCGAAAACCTTAGAAAAAATTACTGAAACCTGGCGCGATTCCCTTTTGTTTTTGTTAGACTAGCGGCCTACTTATAGTACAATGTCATTTTGATTCGTTCGACCGGTACTCTAATCAAGCGAAAATGTAAATTTCGTATGAAATTTAACTGCTTTTTCACTTTGGAATGATGAGAGCATATTTTTAATTCTTATTGACACAAAAATTTTGGTTCTTGTAATGGTTTATGTGTAGTCAGATTCATAAAATTCGTCCGAAAACGGCTTATTCGTAAGTAAGCGTGAGCTACGTAATGAGTTTTGCGTCCGTACTTTGCAACTACGGAAGACAAGTTCCAGATTAGGCCTGGAAGCCTAATCTGGAACTACCTATATGGAACTAACTAGAGACAGGTTTGTCACATCCGCTTGGTTAATTGTATGAAAAAACAAATTACAATCGCGCCAGCTCTAAGAAATTTTCTTATACTTAGTTAAATAGATAAAAATAAATCTGTCTTTAACGAATTACATAATTTTAAAACATACTTTATGTTGTATGCACTTGTTTAGTATTGAAGCCTTTTACATATGTAATTCAGCTTTGTGTTACCTATTCGTATCTATTAACTTTGGATATCGACCAGCGATATAGTATGATCTACTCTATCATAGCATAATATGCTGAGTGGAAACCAATTTTGTCAGTTTTTCCTGTTTATTTATCTGTATATTACCCGTCTGTTCTGGCAAAATAAAAATCTATTTACTTTTACTAGAAATCACAAATATCACTTTATTTCCATGTGGGTGTTTAATATTAAGATTTGATCTTATTGTTTTTACGGAAATAAATTTATTGATTTTGATTTGAGTAGCTACCGACTGTAGAGAGCCTTTCTTTTCATTCTTTCGAATTGTGATGTTGTACAGAAACAGCGTGAAGCAAGGCGCGTATTTGGTAGGCTGCACGTGTGGCAACCTGAATGTCCCGCTCCACACGTCGTCATGCAACGAAAATGCATTCAATCCTTTGCAATACGAGTTCCACGGCGGAATTTATTGAATTGGCTTTGTACCGCGTATACGTCGCGCTCCATTGTGCTCCATCCGTGACAAATTTTATCATTGGAGTTTGAGGCGGATTCCACTCCATTAAATAATATTTTTTCGATGCGGTTTTAAACTTTTAATTTTGTCTCGTTTTGTTTCTACATACTTTAACAACATCCTACAATGACTTTCCCTGTCGGCTTGTAGACTCGCTTACACAAATTTTCATGAGGACATTCGGTTTAAAGATGTTTATTTCTCACAAAAAATGTTTACTAAAATGAGATTCAAAAGTTCTTAAAAATAATGCATAAGCATTATATGTTACGCTGGGGGCGGCCGTACCTCCAGGGTCGGCAGGCGGTATAGTAGTATCTATGTATCTAGTTCAACTTACAATAGAAACCTAAGCATGCATACGAACTGTGTTTAAGGAGTGGCCCTTAAAACATAGTTTGTATGCAATTTCAAGACTCGGAATACAGACACCAGCGTGCTTACATTAAATGGGGACAAAATGTTTGATAGAAATGGTACCAAAATATTGTATATTGGGATACTTGTCTGTAGTTCTCGTTATGTTGATGGATGTTGATGTAGGTACCTACTATGTTATTTTGTTTTATCATTCACTAAAGAAATGGATGCGAGAGTAACAAACTCTCGCATCCATTTCTTTTGTGAAAAAATCACTTAGCTTATTAATCTATCTGCTTTAACGCTAAATTTTGTTCTTTTTTATGATTTATTTATTTAATTTAATTAAGTTTGGAAATAAACAGTACATAATACTTAAAATTACAGAACTTAAAATGAACATAAACCAAAGTAATTTCCTCCATTAATGTAAGACATGTAGGGCTAAATGCAAAGAGCAATACTTATAGTAATTTGTCGTCACCTATCAAAATAGGTTTTTCACTTCTCTTGCTCAAAAAGTGTATCATAATAGTGTAGCTTAGCGGGCCTAAAACTCGAGTTTAATACCTCTGGCTAAAAAGTATTTTTTCTTTTTAATTTTTGTCTAAAATCATCAGCCCGTACAAAGCATTCGTTCTCTTACGTAAAAACTCGACTTCTGGTGATCCGTCAATCTTTTTTTTTGAAAATAGAACCGTCTTGGTGATGTTTTATGAAGGTTGATTCTTCCCTTCGCGGTAGAATGTGAACTGTTTCGTTGCGGGTTAAATAGAGATTTAAAAAAAAAGATGGTATTGGCGCTAAATCTCTAGAATTTTCTTCATTCCAAATCACAAACTTTTACGTTTGACTTCCTGACTTTTACTTCCAAATTGTGAACGTGAAAAATGACATCAAGTGATAGTGAAGATGCTAATATGCAAATGGAAGAAAAGGGCAAAGAAATAACTATGAATCTGTTGCCAACAAAATCACGTGGAATATATTTAAAGAGTTACGAAAATTTTATGAAATGGAGAGATGAGAAACGTGTGGATTCTTTTACAGAAAGGGCTTTTCTCACTTAATTTGATGAATTATCGAAAAAATTCAAATCGTCGACTCTTTGGAGCACATATTCAATATTAAGAATCACTTTACAAACGAAACACGACGTCGATATTAAAAAATATGTAAATTTAACGGCTTTTCTGAAGCAATTGTCCACTGTATACAAGGCAAAAAAATCTAAAGTCTTAACGACACAAGAAATCGAAACATTTTTAAATAACGCTCTAAATAAACAATACTTGGGAACAAAGGTAACCTACTTATGTACTCTACTCAAACTAAATAAATAGATACCTACCTACATACCTAAATTATGTACCTAGGTTATTACGATTATTAACACACTTATTTTTTTGTTCAACAGGTTGCTTTAATTTATGGAATCAGCGGTGCATGCAGAGGAATAGAGCTTGCCAATATAACGCTAGAAGACGTAGAAATGGATACAAACCTACAAGCTGTGAGTCTGCCGAACACGAAACAAACAAAGAGCGTAAATTGGTCATCAGTGGAGAATACCTTAATATAGTTAAAGCCTATCAGGAGTTACGTCCCACTAATGTTTCAATGAGAAGATTTTTTCTAAATTATCAAAATGGTAAATGCACAAGGCAAGTCATAGGCAAAAATAAATTTGGTAACATGCCTAAAGATATTGCCACTTATCTAAATTTACCAAATCTGGAACTCTACACGGGCCATTGTTTGCGCAGAACATCCGCGACTCTGTTGGCGGACTCTGGTGCGAATATAACGACATTAAAATGGCACGGTGGATGGAGGTCCGATCAAGTGGCTGAAGGTTATATAGAGGACTCTATACAAAACAAGTATCACGTCACGCAGCGGATTACGGAAGGAATCAATATTCTACCAAACATTACAGAACCCCAAGCATCTACATCGCGGGATTGGATGAATATGTCAACTCAGCTGAAGCCGCACTCAGATCTTAATAATGCAGGAAACTCAAGCACGAGTCGAGTCTCTCCAACTTTTACTCCACAACAATCAACTCAAAATATTATCACATCCCAATCACAGAGAACCGAAATAAAATTGCCCGGGAAAAACATATCACTAAACATTCAAAATTGCTCTAACTGCACATTTAATTTTTAATAAAATTTCTGAAAATTGACTAATTTTGAATTGTTTTATTTTCTCGCAATCGAAGTGAAAAGTAGAGTGTTTTACTCGGGCCAAAACCACCTATTATAACTCGGTCTTGTCATTCTCCCTCGCTACGCTCGGGAGTATAACAGCCTCGTATATAATGGGATGGTTTAGTCCCTTGTAAAACAATCTACTATATCTTACCCCAAATAAACGGATGTCCGAAGAAAAACCACATGCAGATCGCCAATGTCAGCACTTCCAAAGTCCAGGGGATAACGCCCAAAGGGACAATACTTTTCCAATTATCTTTCATAAAGCTTATATCCCATCCCAATGAACCTTTTCCTAGAATAATCACGGGGTAGATTGCCCTGAAAACAAAAAAAAAACATGTATAAAATCAACACAACAAACCAGATGTGTATGAGTATAGTAACCTTACGATAAGTATGATTAAGAATTCAAGATTGATTACTGGCAGATTCAGTAAAAAGTAAATCAAGTTTTCCGCGTGACTGATCATATTTTCAAAGGTAAGGTATACAAGCCGAAAAAGAAGGAATAATAAAACCTTGTAGTGAGGGTAATCAGCGTATTCTACTACACATTCCTATTTACCTGTACTGCACCGAGTGATGTATTATTATACTTGAGCCGAGAGATGTACATAAATAATCCGTCGTTATTTTAGATTTGATTTAGTTGACTTGGTTGGTGTTATATATCATCATCATCATCATCATAAGCCCGTACACGTCCACTACTGAACATAGGCCTCCCCCAAACGACGCCACGAATAGCGGTCCTGAGCCGGCTCCATCCAACGACTCCCTGCGACCGCTACGATGTCGTCGGTCCATCGAGTGGGAGGACTTCCCACACTCCGTTTCGCATTGCATCGCGGTCACCACTCGAGAACCTTTTCTCCCCAGCGGTTATCGGTTCTACGAGCTATATGGCCTGCCCATCGCCATTTCAGCCTGCTGATTCTGAGAGCTATGTCGGTAACTTTGGTTCTTCTACGAATTTCCGTATTCCGGACCCTATCGCGTAGAGAAACTCCGAGCATAGCTCTCTCCATAGCTCGCTGGGTGACTTTGAGCCTATGCACAAAGCCTTATAGTGTTATATATATAAATAGAGAACTATACAAAAAGTGTCTAGAAATAATCCAGTATTATTTATCAATTTATTTTATTTAATGGTTCTCTTTACTTTTAGTCAACTAAACCCTAATTTTGTCACTGTTTGTCACGATCGTCCATCTGTAGTATTAAATACTTACTCGATCCAGGTTGATACCTGGTTACTTTCAGGGATTTCCAAATAATCAATTAGATCGGCGTATGAATATCGACCCCTCCAACTCAACCCCTGGGTGTCGTAAGAGCCGACTAAGGGAACCTACCAGACGAAGGGCAGCAGCTTCCTTCTGAGTATTTTTCAACACCAACACTGCGATCACCAATCCTCCTGCCAAGCTTGGTGATTTGATTATGGCAAAACCCCCTACATGGGAGACCATCCACTCGATGGACCGACGACATCGTAGCGGTCGCAGGGAGTCGATGGATGGAGGCGGCTCAGGACCGCTATCTGTGGCGTCGTATGGGGAGGCCTATGTCCAGCAGTGGACGTGTATAGGCCGATATGATGATGATGATGATGATGAATAACTTATATTCATGTGAACAGATAACTTGTTTTAAATTATAAAAACTACACTTTTAGAATACTAATTAGTAATTACACAAGACTATTTTGGCTCAGTAGCCATGAGAAATGAATCTACCCGCAAGTCATTAAAAATACTCCCATAGATTATGAACGTGTTGTGAATGACGTAATTCTCCAAGCTCGTGTACCCGCATTTTGGCTTGTTTATATAAAAATAGTCAAGCGGCAGATTTAAAAATGACAGTTTGTAGCATCAACCAACTGTAGGTATATTTCCCTAATTTTTACTAAGTTTATTATTTATAAATATAGTGTTAAAGGTAAACCAGCAACTGCAGTCTGCATTTTTTATGAATCCATAAATCCGTTTCAAATTTCAAACTTGATTTAGTTTCCATTTTCAAGTCCGGCTTTGTGGTATTTGATATCGTAATGAAATAAGATTTTCCTTTTGAACAAAGATTGAAAATGCACAACGCTATATGATAGATTCGCTTAATATTTTTCAAGTTTAAGGAAAAAAAACTCTTACAAACAATATCCGTCAAGTGCGAGTGTTACTCGCGCGCCGAGAGGGTTTCGAACTTTTACTACTAGTTAGAAACATCGCTATCTAATTAATATCTAAAAACAGTAGGTAATTACGTTTTAGATAGATCGGTCTGCAAATTTCGGAGATTAATTTTTAACTCGTTTCAATGTAATTAAGAAAGCTTAAAAGTTTTCAAAAACTTGTTTGAACTGTACAAATCAATGCCTTTCGTTTGAATCAATATAATAGCGCCCCCTTTTGAAATGAAATGAAATTATTTATTCAAAAAAGAACAGCATTATTACAAACATATTACCTAGTCGGTAAAATGCGATCAATTGAATAATTAGTGTTTTGAAAATTTATCAAAAACGTCTGTTTTTTCTATAGTTTTCCTGTAAAATATAGATATATAGGTCCTACAAACACTACATTCATTTCAGATGTAGGTATTGCTTTACAAATTTCGGAGATGGCCCACAGTTAATTTTCGAGTTTTTTCATTCAAAATACATACATAGTTAAAAAACAAAAAACCTGAAAAAATACCCCACTTTATCCCATCTCTTTAAAACAACATCACAGTTTGTAATGAAAATTTTAATTTTCCGATTTTTTGAATTTATTTTTCTTTAAACTTATTTTTCTAGATATTTTAAATTTCAAATTAATAGCTTCGGTATTTGCTTAGATATTCAACAGGGAAAAAGGACATATAGAGCGAGACCATAAGGGTTTCGTACTCGAAGACGAACCCCCAAACAGATAAATATAATAAAGCTAAACCTCAGTGGTTCTAAAAAAATATAGTACTTAAAAACGTCTAAGTGCGTACCCGAAACGTCGCTAATTGGTTTCTTTTATATAGATAGATAGATAGATAGAAAATACTTTATTGCACACTTAACAAAACAGTTTACAAACAATTTGAACAAAAAAAAAAGAAATGTGACAATTGGCGGTCTTATCGCTCACGAGCGATCTCTACCAGACAACCTTGCTTATATATTATAAAACAAATAAACGCTGGTCTCTTTTATGTCTGTACTAACCTTAAAAACATATCAATAGACGTGAACTCCCGCATATCTAGGTATCCAAAGTTCCTGGCTAGGATTCCTGTTAATAGCGCTGCTAGAAGTGGTGGAAATCCAGTGATTGCCATTAATACAAGCCCACTAGCCCACGCGGCTAGGGGTACGGATGCCAATCGGAAATACGGCCCATTCCATCTCCAGTCATCACCCCAAGCGACATATAATAGTCCCCATGTTACAAGTCCTGGAAAAATAGAAAGAAGATTTAAGAAACTGTGCTCAGATAATTCAGTTCATTTGGAATGTAGGACACATTGAAAAGCTAGGGAACAAAAACAAAGGTTGAGAATAACAGAAAATAAATCATGCTCGACATTTACCTCAGCTTCATCGGGCCACAAATTGTACAAAGCTTGTTCTTACACTGAATATTACAATAAAAACACTCCACCTACACAAAGATCACCGAACAAGTCTCAAACTCTTGTTTCATATTATATTGACACGCCTTATTTTGGTGCACACTGCATTATTCTTGATATGGTGAATTTATCCGAGAGAGTTCTCTTTTATTTACCAAGTAATCTTCAGAACTAAGTAGGTACTAGTCCTCAAAATTATTTAATCTCGACGTACATAGCTATTTTAATTATGTCAGGTATTGGCTGGAAATAGATTTTGAAACAAAAGGAAGAACCAGTAGATTCCTCAAATATTAGGTAAATAGTGGTTGCCTCTATTTGTGTAAGACTATGAATAAAAAGATGAGTTTCTATTAGCAAGCAACAATGATAAAGCCTTTAGGGTACTAAATAACAGAACAAAATTTTCCAGATCCACGCTTCAAAAATTTAAGTACCTATTTCTTTGAAAGAATCTGAAAAATTCACTCACATGGCTGATAAAATCTTTATTTTGTTACCTAGCATAGAATGTATAATCTCTAAGCAGAAGTGTTTTTTTGCAAAAATTATAAAATGCACGAGCGACATTTTGATTGCTTTGATTAGAAACTAAAACATGAAACTCACCAAGAATCGTTAGTACGGTGTAATGAACAATTGATGTTTTCCCTCCGTTGTACCATGTTTTTGCTTTTTTTAAAACATTTTCGGAATCTGGTTTACTATTCCTAAATTCAACACCATTGGAACTTTCTTCTGCCGAACTGGAATTTAAATCGAGATGATGCGTAAATTTTTATTTTTATTATGTAAAACTCTAGCTAATTTGTATAAATTACATGTTTCTCGTCATAGCTGCACCGGGTAATTTAACTATCAGACTGTCGTCTTCATTCATTATTTTGCTTTATGATATCAGATTCTAATAAGATAATAAAGGAACAGTGTGAATGTCCACAATCTGCGTAAACTTAAGGCGGACTCATACTCACGGTTTGTTTTCTTCCTGATTGTGTATTATGTATACGCCTTTATCAATGGCGGCTGCGTTCTTATCTGAAAAACACAGTTCACCGTTGAATTTATTCGTTTTTAATCGAAATTTTTACAGTTAAATTGTATACGTGCTCCTGCTAGGTACGAGTAAGTATGACTCATGGACGCTGTGTTATGTTTTAGTATGTATAAATGGAAATCTAAAAAACGGAATACCTACGGCTTATGTATTTTTTTGGCATAAACAAAAAACTTTTCTTGAGAAAAAAGGACAGCAATAAATAACAGTGGCAATGGGCAGGTCATATATAGCTCTCAGAACTGATAACCGCTGGGGTGGGGAGCAAAGGTTCTCGAGTGGCGGCCACGATGCAATGCGAAACGGAGTGTTGGGAGACCATTCACTCGATGGACCGACGACATCGTAGCGGTCGCAGGGAGTCGATGGATGGAGGCGGCTCAGGACCGCTATTTGTGGCGTCGTATGGGGACGCCTATGTCCACTATGCCTGTTGACGTGTGGTGTGGGCTGATATGATGATGATGATGAAAATATTAATGCCTCAGAAACAAATAAAATTTTGTAAAACATCTATCCCTTGACTACCGGGGTTTATATCCTTGCTCATAATGACATGTCACTGATGCTAGGTAAAATAGGGTATATACCCTATGTTACCAAAAGTCACTGACATGTTACCGGCATGGCACGACCCTTTTCATATAATATATGAAAAGGTTCGTGCCCGTAACATTTTTAAAGCCACCCTGATTTAACTTTAGGAAAACATTAATATAATACGTATAAATTAATTAATGAAATCGCTGCGGGAACACTGGTTGTAAATTTTATGGGAACTAGTAAAATGCCAACGACTTTGTTCGCGTGTAATTTGAACACTTTCAATGCCCATGTGTGATGCACTTAGCCGTGTTCAACTTGCTGTACCTGAGTCATTCCCGGTCGGTAACACCCCGTCGTCAACACATACCTACCTGCAACATTATGAACAAACCTGCCTAGAACATTATGAACAAATATTTGCAGATCGTATAAACATGTGAATGTGACCCAAGGCGGGAATCGAACCCGCAACCTCTTGCGGCGCAGGCGGACCTTCGCCCGCCGCGCCACATCGGTCATTATAATAAGTAGGTACCTACTTTTTCAGCGAGTATGCAAGTTTTATAATAATTACAGTTCTTATTGTACCTATGAGTGGTGGTTTTCTAGCGCTTTATCTATAGCAAATCTTTCAATGTTGACCGAATGATTGGTCCAATTCACATATGGCTGCGCGTTAATTATCAGTCAGGCAGCCAGGCCGCAAATTTTATATGTTGAGACAATATGAAGGGTGATAAATTTGTTACTATCTCTGAACGAGATCAATTTGAGTTTGGCTCGACATGGAGAGCATATTAAGCCGATAGAGAATTTATTCATGGTGGAACAACGTGCCACTGTTATCAACGGATAATGTTTGCTATTTGAACTGGTTTGCGGGCACAAAATGTTAGGTTTGTAAGCGGTTTCAGCTGTGCAATTACGGAAAACCACCAATCCTATATTGAAATTTGAATGGCCTTCGTAATTTGCAATTGTATGGTGAAAGCCATTGAAGTAGCTTTCAAGGCCATTACAATGGCTTTCAAATGTCAATAACTGGATGGGTGGTTTTTTCGTTGGTACGCGTTCGCAAGTACAAAATGTTAAGTTTGTAAACGGTTTCAGCTGTGCAATTACGGAAAAACCATCCATCCTATATTGACATTAGAAAACCCTTTGAATGGCCTTCGTAATTTGCAATTGTATGGTGAAAGCCATTGATATACATAGCTTTAAGAGCCATTGGCATAGCTTTCAAATGTCAATTAATGGATGGGTAGTTTTTGCGTTGATACGCGTTCGTTAGCACGAAGTTTACAGGTTTGTGAACGGTTTCAGCTGTGTAATTACGGAAAAACCACACATCCTATATTGAAATTTGAAAGTCCAATGAATGGCCTTCTCAATTTGCAATTGTGTGGTGAAGGACATTGAGATAGCGTTAAGGCCATTGACATGACTTTCAAATATCAATTACTGGATGGGTGGCTTTTGCATAATCGCACAGCAGATATACTTTAAAGGTGTAACCTACCCTGGTACAATTGCGCCTTAATTGTACGTACAGTCAATAAAAGAAACATCTTTTAT
Organism: Eupithecia insigniata; assembly: GCA_947859395.1. Taxonomy (NCBI): domain Eukaryota; kingdom Metazoa; phylum Arthropoda; class Insecta; order Lepidoptera; family Geometridae; genus Eupithecia; species Eupithecia insigniata. Next base: position 7,607,255 of record OX401996.1, on the reverse strand, counting down.
TAAGGATGGCATGTGGCGTGCTGACAATATGTACTGCCACGAGTATCTAATCATTAACAATTACATTCAATTTATATTATTATACCGGCTATGTTCAAGAAAATAGCAAAACTTTGTGACCATCTCATACTAAAATAGCTTTTGCCAAATCCTACATAAATGGTTCGGTAGGTACAAGTCAAATTAAATTAAATTTGTTCCAAAAATGCGTTTATGGTTCATACGTTTTAGTAAAAGCATTTTAAAGGTTTTGAATGTTTAGCACGACCACATCAAAAAAAAAAAGAAATATAGTTAAAAACTAAAACCCGACTACATAAAAGTCTTAAACAAGCGTTCACCTATTGTCCTTACAATTTTCTTTTCATAATTAAGTAGTCGGAAGCCTTTGTTCCTACTTGTAGGTACCCTAGGTATATGGAGTGGGTGCCTCGGACTACCTAACTATCAAAAGAAAATGATAAGGACAATAGGTGAACCCTTTTTGCTGATAGCTTGAGGATCGTTAACCTCACAAAAGTTTGATAAACGATTTCAGAAAGAACAAACAAAGAGCTTTGCAACGATACCACACACAAGCATATTTACTAACATTGGGATTTTTGACCCTTACTTAGACCCCCGCTATCTCGTTAGACCCCCATTTTTATCTGACGTCACATATACTATAACCATTAGGCTATAAAGACGAAGAATACGACATCTCATTTGTCGAAATCGGATCAGTAGTTTCAGCGCTACGTAGGAACATATAAATCGGCTACATAGATGCATACATACAAACATACATACATCATACATAGGGTGTCAACTCATAACCCTCGTCCTTCGGTAGTCGGGTAAATACATTATTTCGGTTGAGTAGTGATTAGATTGCTTTGCAGAAAAAATCTGGGCAATCACATGCTGTAACAAATTAATGAATTCAGAAAAAAAAGGAAGAAGACTAGAAAATTGAAGTTTTGGTTTGCCTTTAAAATTAATAGACTATTAGGACCTTATCATATTAACTCAGGCCGTGAACTATACGCCCGTCGACGATACCGCGAATTCTTGGAAATCTCTCGAAACGGAGGAGCTATGAAATTCAAAACTTCTTACGAGAATCAAGTTTATTGCTCAGACGGCCTAGATTGACTCTACATAGGAGAAGAAGCAGAAGTTTTCTAGTTGCGGGTTCACTTAGGTAGGGGAAAAACTCGCTACTTTTTGAAGGAAGGTAAGATACGTACTTCTACTTACACACACTAATTAGGCGTTCATCACTTGCTTTTAGGGTCTAAAAAAGAAAGAGAATCAAAGACCGATCTACTTGTCATTTCGCAGCAAATTACTCAATAACAAAAGCTAAAAGCCACAAGTCGAAGGATCTCAATCGGCATGTAGGTCCTTCCTACTATAAATGTCAAAGTTTGTAAGGATGGATGTATGGATATTTGTTACTCTTTCACGCAAAAACCACTGAATCGATTCGGCTGAAATTTGGTATGGGTATAGTTTGGGACCTGGAATAACATATAGTCTATTTTTAATCAGATAAAACGCGGGCGAAGGCGCGGGCAGCAGCTAGTACTTTATATTGGTGACGACCGATGTGGCGCGGTGGGCGAAGGTCCGCTTGCGACGCAGGAGGTTGCGGGTTCGATTCCCGTCTCGGAACAAATATTTGTACGCTCTGCTGATATTTGTTCAGGGTGTTCTGGTCGTTTTCTATGTATAATAAAAAATATCTATATATGCAATATATTGTATTATGTATATCAGTTATCTAGTACCCATAACACAAGCTCTGCTTATCGCTGTGCCCAAAACTAGGTTACACAAGATTAATGTATCTCTTAAAGGGCAATGTATACGCTTCTACAACAAAACCCCTAGCGAGTTGCAAAAACTTTCTATAAATAAATTCAAACAAATTGTCAAACATATCCTTTGTAAAAAGGCTTATTACAAAATTTCAGGCTATATAGAAGATAAAAAAGCTAACGACGGATTTTGCTTCAACTCGAAAAATAACTCTAAAAATAACACCTAACAGGCTAAAGGTTTCTTCGTCGCTTCTTTACTTTAGTCTACATACCGAAGCGACCGAAATCAAAATATCACTTTATTTCTATATCAGTGTTTAATTTTAAGAATTTGACCTTTTCTAAGTGTACATTTATTGTATTTATGGAAATAAAGAAACTTTGACTTAGCTTGGGGCTAGATAATGTTGTGAGAATTGTCCAGCATTATTTTTTTTTAAATATTTTTTTATTGTGTTTTAAAATCAACACCAAGATTGTTTAGTTGAGGTTAGGTACTGCAGGCTTGTTTATATTTTTTGCAGATAGTGAAAAAATCGAGTATGATTCTGTTGAGATTCCTCTTGGAGGTCTATTTTTGAAACCTAAAAATCTGCTCTTGTCAACGTCAAAATCATGTAATGACAACAGCCAGTTTAAAGGGTTCAGTACCTCGAAAGGAAAAAAGGAACCCCAAGCTAGTCCGTCCGTCTGTCAAGACCTTTTTTCCCTATCTACAGTCCCATAAAGATGTAAAAAATCTGTTATTAAGTCAACAAAATCAAAATTGGCCTGCAACCAAAACTGGCCGTTCATGCTTCATATTTATGTATATAATCATATCAGCCCATACACGTCCACTGCTGGCCTCCCCCATACGACGCCACAAATAGCAGTCCTGAGCCGCCTCCATCCATCGACTCCCTGCGACCGCTACAATGTCGTCGGTCTATCGAGTGGATGGTCTCCCATGTAGGGGAGGATTTGCCATAATCACCAAGCTTGGTAGGGGGATTGGTGATCGCAGTGTTGGTGTTGAAAATTACTCAGAAGGAAGCTGCTGTCCTTCCTCTGGTAGGTTCCCTTAGTCGGCTCTTACGACATCCACGGGTTGAGTTGGAGGGGTCGATATTCGTACGCTGCGGCCCCACGGCATATATGTATGTATGTATATACTCGCAAGGAAATCAAAACCTATAAGGGCCTGCTAAAACCAACAGGGTTTTATTTTAGCCCTACATATTTCAGACCTAGAATCATTAAATTTGGCTAGAAGAAATGTCTTACAGGACGCTGAAAGAGAAAAATCCTAAAACCCACAGTAGTGTTGTTGCATGACAAAAGTAACAATTAATCGTTTTTGATTCCCGGAATGGCCGAACTATTTTCATAACTACAAGCACCAACAAGTATGTACGGAACCTTCGGTGCGCAAATCATACTCGCACTTGATCTGTTTTATTTCTCAATGGAACATGTTGTATTGTTCCTGTGCCTTTCCCATGTTTGATAATTACCGTTGAATTTCACTTACATACAGTATCCGTGGATAAACTACAAACTACGTAGCTGCCGGTAAATAATTTTCCCGGATTTGTAAGAAAGTCGACTTGTAAGGATTTGCCCAGTAAACACAATTATTGTATTTTCTTTGACAATAATCATGAAGAAATTCTTACTTCCTGGTATTTAACATTTTTATCACAATTTTATAACTCACAGAAGAAATAGTTCTACCAGTGACAGTCAAATGTCAGATGTCGTGACTAAGTATATACAAAAAGTATTACGTATAGGCTACATAGGTCTTATACTAAAAGCTGCATGACCGGCTTTTCTTTTTCCTATACTGGAGGCCTAAGTTCGAAATTTCATTTAGTTCGATCGGTACTCTGATCGCACGAAAACGGAAATGACACGATACAAGTTGAGCTGCCTTTTATTTTTGGATAAAATATAATTTTGATTCTATTTGACACCTAAATTTCGGCCCTCAGAATGGTTTCTATGTAAAAATTTATTAAAAGGTCATTCTTAAATTTGTCAAAAAACGGTCCTTTCATATGTAAGACAGAGTATCTACACGGTACGAGTTTTGCGGGCATGCTAAGCAACTACGGTAAAGAACTAAAGTAGGCTTCCAGTATCTACAGATTTGCTACGTCAGCGTGGTTAATTGAATAAAAAACAAATTACGCCAGCTTTCAGTAATAGACCTGTACGAGTCGTAACAATGATGGCGGGATTACACACTCGTCGCGCAGCCACGAGACAGGCCGAGCACGAGTGTGTAAATGGTGCACTCGTGCGCGTAAGATCCTTGTTCGGTCGACGAAACGACATAACAAAATGGTTTTATTGTTTTTGGACGAGACGTCTCGCCGAGATGTCTCGACGACAATGTAACGCCGTTACATACTATTACTAACAATTTTTACCAGCACAGCGCCCAGAAGAGAATGCCGCCAAAGCATGACCCCTCCCTGATGCTATGGTGGCATTCTCTTCTGGGCGCTGGGCTGGTAAAAATTGTTAGTAATAGTTTTTGCCATCGAACAAACTTTGAAACCTCCTACAACCAATTTTTGTTTCTTTTCATCATCATTGAATATGAAGATACTGTAAATATACGTTAATTGCTGTGTATCTAATTAATCCTAATGAAAAAAAGGCTAACTTATGCCTGCAGCTTTTTTTGAGATATTTTATGATGCATGTGCTCTTTGTTTTATATTTATTGTAGGTATGGTAGTGTATCCTCAGTTGGTAGTTCTAAATAAATAAATAACATGATAGTAAGAGATTGTACATACCTGTAATGTTATTTTAGAACTAGAGAACTTTATCATCTCTTCATATAAATGTATAAAGGTACTAGTGGTTTCCTTTTCACTTCTTCCACAAGACCAGTGCACAAAAATTTAAGTGAAGAGAAAACAATAACACTTTATTTTTTATTTGATAATAATAACAATATTAGCTGTTAACAGTATAAAATTTGACGTGTATTATTTTGTAAGCCTAAAATAAAGTCATTGAATCTGAATCTGAGCAAACAGACCGATTCAGATCGGTCTGCCGTTTGTGCTGTTGCTTTGGCATTGACTGCAAATTACTGTCAAGTTACACGTCCACGTACTGCGTACTGCGTCGGCATAGAAGCGTACGTAGCGTACGTGGCAACGGTATTGACAATATACTGATAGGGTGCGTCTACTGCTTTCGGATTCTGCATAAGCAATATAGGTATTTTTAAAGCATTTGAATTTGCCAAACACGACACCCGCAAAAAAACCCGTCTCGGCATCGGTATCCTCAGATATGCCAATCTAGTACAAGATGTATACCATAGAAATCAATATAAAGCAACAAATCCTTACGCTCCGTACGCGCTGATACAGTGGACGCGTTACTGTAAAACGGGGTGAATAGAGAATCCAGGTTGAAAAGAAATGGACGAAATACTGGACCAAAACATCCTTTTGCAGAGGTCAGATCCACTGACACAGGAGGTGAACAGTCACGACGGACTAAGGATACTGCCACTGCTACAAGCCATGTAATGTCTTGGTCCAGTATTTCGTCCATTCCTATTCACCCTGGAGTCTATATTCATCCCGTTTTATCCGGTACCTACTTAAAGCACACATTCGCATATTACTTTCGGATTTATCTTTATCGTCCGCGGATGATACTACTAAACAGATTCACTCAAATTTCTCACAACGCTTTATAGACAATATTGAACGGAACGCTTGAATTATTAATTAGTACGTGATTGAAAACGGCAAAACAAAGTAGGTCAATAGGTTTAAGTCGGGTCACGGCAAGAATTAGTAGGTACATATCTTGTAGCGTATTCCAAGTTCCAACTGTTGCTTGGAATCACGCAAGGCGACAAGGCGAGCTATATTGTTTCTACTTATTTGAAGGGAATTATCACATTAAAATCAACAAATGCGAAAGTTTGGATGTTTGTTACCTCTTCACGCCAAAACTACTAAGCGGATTGGGCTAAAATTTTGCATACACGTAATTATATGTCCGGAATCAAAAATAGGTAACTTTTTATACCATAAAATAGTTCTCATTTGATAAAAATCCCCTTTAAACATTTTCATAGAAACAAAGCGTGCGAAGCCGCGGGCAAAAACTAGTACTTAATGAGACCTTGATGATGCCTGGGAATTCATCGAGGCGTGTCAGTAACAAAATAGAGAGAACTGAACGAAATCTCCGTAGGAGCTCTGAAGGTATTTCATAAATTTTACGAAGGTAAAATTTATGACATGTTTTAAATAAGCTAATTATTTTGAGTTAAGAAAGTATGTAGATACGTGATTAGATTGTTTGTTCCGTCTATCTGATCATAATATATCTACGATAACTAATGTTATAAGTCATACTAAATACGTAAAGACACGAAATCACATAAGATATAGTTATATAAGATGATATTAGTTCAGAATAAAGGGTTGTACTTGCTGAGATGTCACTGTGTTCTCATTGACCTCCACCCCACGATTAACCACGATATTACAATTTTTATATTACAATTAAAAAGACGGTACATTTATTTCGACACGTTTTTCCGATAAGTATACCAACTGAACAAAAGTGACTATCTTAAAAACAAATTATTTTTTTATTAATATTTTATGAATACGCAAGTAGGTAGGTACCCAACCATTATTATATTATTAGGTAATTAGGTACCTATTTAGTAGTTGAATAAGGTTTCATAATTATAAAATATAAAAATACATACTGTTAATACATACTGTTAATACCTATGAACAAAGTAATATGAACGAATCTTTCCGCTCATAATTTTAAGAGACTAAGGATATATTTTGTTGCATTTCAACATTTAATTCACTTACCATGTAGCATTTTGTTCAGGGCAAATTGAATTCCTTTCCTTTATTTAAAACACAATTTTGTTGAAAACTGTCGTGAATAACTCTCGTAGAGTCAGTGTTACGATGTAAGAGTCCGTCCTAATTCGGTGACTGTGGCTCGGTCAGGATTTCACGTTATCTGCACCTCCGACGACGGTGTGTTCACGAAACGACCAAACTAATGGACTAAAGCTAAACAGTGGCACCTAGTACCCAAGTATTATCATTGTCGCCATGGTTCTCAATTAATAACGTCGGTTATGCCGTGGTGCGAGAAAAGAATGCATGACAGTCTATCTAATTGAGAAAATCATCAAATTGACGATAAACGAGACAGGTCTTTTCTTGGTGTGCAATAAAGTGTAATGTAATACCCCTAAATACCACCAGTACCAAACCACAAGCAGGTTAACCCATCCAACCCTTGGAAGTTGATGGTTTTGCAGGGGTGGTTTTTAGCCTCAAAAGTGAACTAGGACCGCTAAAAAAAACACGTGCCTAATATTTTTCAATGTTCTACTCGTATACTAAGATTCATCCCATTCGGGCGGTCACACTTGGGTAGGTTCGCACTTACTTGTAAGCCGAACTGGGTGAATCTAGACCCCAATTTGTTTAATATGTTTTTTTCTTCCATTTAAAAAAAAACAGACGTTTTCATCTTATTCGTGTTTTTATAATGTGAAACATTGTTATTATTGTTTTGTATGTATTTATATAATTTTTTTGTAATAATTTCATGATAAAACTATTTTTTGTTGAAAAAAGAAGCAATACCATCTTCATTTTTTTTTTGCTGTTTTTCATCACTTTTTTATTTTAGTACTTTGTATTGCCTCCACGAGCTCTTCTGACAGCTTCCAGGTAATTAGGCATACTGTACACCAAATTTCGGAGCCGGTTCTGAGGAATACCTTCCCATTCCTCCACCTGTGCTTGTTTGAGCTCGGCTGCTCGGGAAACGTGATTGGTGGGGGATTTCAACCTTTCACGCATCGCTGAAGTTCGGCCTAGACGTGCTCGATGGGGTTTAAGTCAGGGCTTCGCGCTGGCCGCTGCATGAGTTCGATACCGACCTCTTCAAGGTAGTCATGTACAATTCTGGCGGTATGGGGACGCGCATTATCATGGATTAATATGCCATGCCGGTCCATCCTGGCCATTAAAGTTACCACATGTTCATCTCTTCCACGTACCTCTCTGCATTTAGAGTTCCATTTTGAATGAGTACCAGCTCGGTGCGGGCCTCGGCAGAAAACCCAGCCCAAACTTGTACGGAACATCCACCGTACGCTACTTTTCCTCCACACACGCTTGTTGGAAGCGCTCCCCTGGTCTTCTATACACCAACTGCCTACCATTGCTTATAAAGCATGAATTTAGAGTCGTCCGTGAACATTACCCTAGGCCAATCGTCTAGTGTCCAGTTTAGGTGCTCGCGCACGTATCTCTGTCTTGTAATTCGATGTCCCTGTTCCAGTTTGGGGCCATTTGTGGGCCTCAATGGTTTCTAGTTTGCTTAGATGAGACGTGGTGGTAATTTAAGCGCTCAAACAGTGAGAAGACCTCACTGTTTGAGCGCTTAAATTGCCACCAAAATAGCAAATAAAATGATTTTTTAGACCAACAGCAGTTTGAAAACGTATTCGGAGCATTGTAGCCACCAGTTGTCTGTCTTCCCTGGCCGTTGTGCATCTTGGCCTGCCATTTCCTGGTCTCTTAAGGTGTGATCCGGTCTCTTGGTATCGCTGGACTATCCGCTGAACAGTTGACAAAAATACACTAATGTTTCTGGCTGTTTCACGCTGGCTCCGCCCAAGTTCCAAAAATGTCAGAACTCTAGTACATTCCTCTAGCGTGACTGCCACCACCTCACAGAATAATAATTATACACGTGGAAGACGGTCACGATATTTTTTTGTGAATAGAAATGGAAAGCATCCATATTGAAATGAAGCAAAAATTATTAAAATTTTGGTTATCTAAAGAAGTTTTTTTTCAACCAATTTAAATAATATGTTATTAGAAGCGCAACTAAAAAGTCTTCATTCTGTTTTTTATTTCATTGATCTAACTTTTCCAGTTCTGGAGATATTTTGTATTTTGTGACTGACCCGTTATTTTTGGAACCGAGTGTACTAAACGGGTCAAACTGAAATTTGGGAGAAATATAATCATCGCGTGGGCCCTCCACGGCCTAGTGATGGTCGCGGGAAATCGCTGGATGCGGGCAGCGCAAAATCGGTCATTGTGATCCTTAGGGAAGGCCTATGTCCAGCAGTGGACGTCGATTGGCTGATATGATGATGATGATGTTTTTTTATAGTATATTTATACCTTCGTTTGACCACAATCTCACCTGATGGAAAGTGATGATGTGGCCGATGTTGTATCATGAAGGTCTAGAAGAGACCCAGCTTGTAATTCTCCGGAAAAACTGAAGCAGGCAGCGAGTTCCATTCCTTAGCGGTGCGAATGATGGTGGACGAAAACCGCTTTGTACGAGTGGCTGGTATATCCACCTGATAAAGATGGTATTGTGCCGTCCGCCTGCTTGTCCTGGAGTGGAAAGGAGATGGTGGAATCAGGTCATGAAGTTCCTGGGAGCATTCTCCGAAATGTATCCTATAAAAGATCGAGAGACAAGCAACCTTGCGGCGGTGATTGAGACTTTGGATCTTAGTCTCTGCAAGGTACTGCTCGTCTATGAGTCTGAAGGCTCTTCGTTCTATCGAGTCTAAGGCTGCAAGCTGGTATTTGGCCGAGCCATCCCAAACATGGCAGCAATACTCCAAACCAGACCGGACCTGTGCTTATAAAGGGATAGAAGCTGTCCCGGTGTGAAGTATCGCTTAACCTTGTTAAGGATGATATTTCTAGAGCTGCTGTTTATATTTAACACGCTTTCTATCCAGGGACGCGTGCACGTAGTCATGTTTTTCAGAAAAATTAATAAATAATCCAAACAAATAATTAAATGCATGTTTACTAAAATTCAACAAAATCATATGTGATCACTACATTGTATTGAAGTCGGTGTGTTTGTTCTTCTGTTAGTTGATTGCCCCGTTAGAGATTGTGTTTTGAATAAATCTGGAACAAATAAAGAAATCGTTTTATGATTTAAATATGCTAGGTCGTTGTCATGATTGAGGGAGGCACAATCAAGCCCTACGTGACGCACAAAAGCTCCTACCCTGACCAAACGTGACTATTTTACAATCTTCACGGACAAGGTCAAACAAATGACAGTTGTTTCAAACGTGCTTAGCAAAGAGTATATAACGCTGGGGCTAAGGTTACATTAAAAAAGTATATAATAAAGGCAGTCGTTAAGTTTTCTTAAATTTCCTGAATTTTTGCGCAATTTTTTAATTTTGTTTAACGTAAGACCTTCTATGAAGTAATTAGATTTGTGACAGTAGTTAAGAAAACAAAAGGTAAAGCTGTTCTCAAGTTATAGCCGAACCAGGAGAAATAGGGGTTCATTTTTATATACCTACTAGCTAGCCCGCCAAACGTTGTTTTGCCTTCAACTCTTATCATTTAGGGGTATGGAAAATAGATAGTAGCCGATTCTCAGACCTACTGAATACGCATATAAAATTTGGTAAAAATCAGTAAAGCCGTTTCGGAGGAGTACGGTAACTAACATTGTGACATGGAAATTTTATATATAAGATTCATATAGATGTACCTATCAAATAAAAGGTGTTTTTTTTTAATTTATTTTGCCATCAAAATCACGCTGCCCTAAGATTGGCCCATAGACTTGATTGGCCTTTACTTCATAAAATTTTGGACGCAAAGTTTTTCTCTCAGCGATCGGTGGACAGATGGGTGTTATCAGGATAATAACTAAGACTATTTATAAAAAAACATATTGCTATAAATTATATCCCAAGAAATTATCTTTTACCTAATCAATAAAATAGTTTATTGCAAAAAGAAAGGTTTCAATACATAGAAATAAAATATTATAAAATACTTGTAAAAATTCTTGGCCAAACAAAGTTGTCCTTAACTGCCCAAACTAGACTGAAATATCTCCTTCTTACCTTCTGGCCCTACCCTTGATTCTTGTGAAAGAAGAATAGGACCAAGGACTGTTGTAAGTGCAGAGCCCAATGTAGACGTTATTAGTATAGCAATAACGATTATATTAGCATGCTGAGTTGCTATTTGCTTGTCTTGACTGCTAGCATCCACCCAGAGAGAGTCAGCTGCCACTCGGACCAGCACCGCCTGGAATAATCAAAAAAGTGTTGAATTTCCATAAGAAAATTATCGATAATAAATTATATTCCATTGATAGTTATGTAATTTGTTATAAGTTGGTGAATTAAACGGCTAAATAGGTAGTTATCTGTACAAATTATAGAGACAGTAGTTTCGAGAGAGACTTTCGCTCCGCTAGCGTAGTGGCTCAGCTTAAGGACTTTCCTCCCTGATCGCATCACACTTCCTTCTGAGAAAAGACATCTTCGCAAAGGAAACTATGGCTTCCCAGGCCCTTTCGTTGTCAAGCATGGTATACACCAAGCTCGGCAGCGAGAGATCCTGACCTATGAACTACACATTCCAGCGCGGGACGCTGCAACGACCAAGTACTACACTCCTCAAAGGTGGGTATGTTATGCTGTAATACGAATGGACACTCAGACTTAGACCGTAAAATAATTTTCCTAATATATTATCGCCCTAAATAAACTAAGAGGTGATAAAGTACAATTGTGTAATGCCACAAATAAAGACTTTATTCTTATTTTTGTTATAATTATAACATTACTATGTAACTTATAATATAGTGAAATAAGTAAGTAAGAGACCTCGAGACCCAGATCCGCGGGGTAGTACCAGTACCGAGGCTTTTCGGGTTTTTAAACAATATCTGAGCGTCTGGTCGAATCGTGACCCGAGAGCTGGTATCTGGCGCAGCGCATTAGCGTTGCCATACAGCGGGGCAATGCAGCCAGCGTCTTAGGAACGCTTCCGACTGGTATTGATATGGACCAGTTGAACTACTTGTAGATTTTTTGTAACAGTCTGCAGTTAGTTTAATTGTTTCAATTGTAAATACTATTTCTAATTTGTGTCTATTATTTCATTGTAATTTTCTTTGTTAATAAAGGTAGTAATTAAGTCTTTTGTTTCCACCGAAGATTCTGACTAGGCTATGAGTAGGTCCGTTTTGGTTCTAATTCTAACCCAGCTCCGTGGTTCTGACGAGTCTAAGTGAATTGGCGTCTCCTACGTCGCTAAAGCTCGAGGCTAACAACTCTAACCAATATCAGACAGAATTCTCCGAAAATTCTCGCTCCTAATTAGACGATTTTGAATATCTTATATAGTGGCTATCTTATAAACTTTCTGCTGGTTTGCTTCTTATACTTACTCAGTTCAAAGAAAATTTTTGCAACTGTAATTTTTGCGCGGCTTCGAATGCGTTGTTTCTTTGGAAAAGAGTTTTATTTCATGTCTAAACCTACACCAAAGCAACATTTCAGTACAATCTGTTTAATAATTTTGGCGTGAAGAAGTAACAAACATCCATTGGTTTGAAGTGTGGTTATAGGATATGCATGTACATAAGCAATGTACATAGTTTTATAGTGAGGAACTTTTTGAGCGACTGAAATTTAACATGATGCCTGTTTTGTTTTTCATGTATGTACTTGTTACCATTCGCATTATCATTATTATACATAATATTGTCTTACTTTTTCATTTCAGACTATAATTTTTAATACCAGGGCGGTATTTACAAGTTTAACAGGTTTTATGATTCTACATAGGTACTATTAGAAACGATAAAGAATATAAAACATTTTTATTGCTTTAGAGGACAAATACTGGACGCTGTGCTCCACAGCAAAACTTGCTCAAGTTTTACAGCAGTTGCTTTTATAAAGTTTATCCTATCTCTTCAATCTTACTACATTTATGTAGTAAATATTTTGGTATGTTGGGGCGATGAAGTAACAAAACATACACCTATCTTAATAAAAATATCTTATCCCATAAATCATTCCCATCGGATAGAAAGCCTATGTTTTATTCCAGGTACCTTAATCTTATGCAAAATGAACCTTATGAACCTTAATCTATGCAAAATTTCAGCCCGTTCCTTTTTATATAACTAGGTATTTTGGCGTGAAAAAGTTACAAACATACTAAATTTTTGCATTTTAAATAATATAAGTAAAACGTCAATTTGTTATTCTAGGGTTAGAACTGACTATATGCTAACCCCCTTATTCATAATAGTCTGCTAACTTAGAGCATTGCTAATTCTCAGTCTGAGTCTCTCTCTATTGACATAAGTCAGAGTGAGAAATAATACTGCTTAGCAGCTGTTTTAAGTTAGCAGACCATTATGAATAAGCGGGTTAATTTCAATCCATTCTCTACTTTGGCGTGAAGATGTAACAAATATCTAACGATTGAATCGTTTAAACATCAAAACTTTCGCATGTATAATAAATACACTTAATATTATTGTGATAATGTGATGTGATGATAATACTCTACATAAAATTAATTTGATTGCTTTACGTATAAGCAGTATTATCATGGGATGAAGGTTTACGACTACTCTTTCAGGTTTATATGGCCGGTTAGCAGGTTGGCATGCTTTGTGATAGAGACATCACCACACCACACAGGTAACTTACCTTGTTATAATGGCTAAAATAAAAAGTTCTAATCTAACTAAACTACAATATAATCGTCACGTATAGGCACATATTAAAATTTTAAGCTATGCATGAGATTCAGGGTTGGGAGACGAGGTCATAAGTCAGTCAGTTAGGAGGTAAGTACCTTTTACCAAGGCCATTTGTTGTTCAGTGGTTTGGCCCTTCAGGTACCTACATAAATTTTACTGTTTCCTACTAAATTATGTTCCATCTATTAAATGGTACCTATATAAGTTTGTAAGCTCGGCAAAGCTCTTGTGCGTGCGTAGTTTGAGACCTATATTATTTTGTATTCTAATGAAGCTCAATTTTGTAACGGAGCGCAAAAGCACAGATTAGGTAAAGTTACTTCGTAAGCAAAAGCATTTTTTGTCTGAGGCAGAACATCAATTTAGTGATTGATGCTGGGAAAATTGCTAAACTCATTCACTACTTAGCAATTTTTTAGGTATCTTTGTAATTTAGTAATTTATTTATTTTTTGACAAGTACCTACGCCACGGCTATATCTTGCTTTTTAGTGGTAAGTGAAAGGTCCACCACTAAGCTTTAGGTATTTTAGACCATAACTAAATAATGTTGACAATCCACACATCATCATCTAGCTAGCTCCATGCTAAGGAGAGTGTGTTTTGGGTACTGGATGAATATGACTGATATACATACGAGTACATAATACAATACATTACATAGACAGATATTTTTTATAATACATAGAAAATACCCAGAATACCCGAAACAAATATTTGCAGATCGTAAAAACATTTGTCCCAAGGCGGGAATCGAACCCGCAACCTCTTACATCGCAGGCGGACCTTCGCCCGCCGCGCCACATCGGTCGTCAACCAAGATTATCTGCAGTAAATCGATTACAGAGACTTGCACAAAAATGGATGAATGAAGTTTTACCCAAGTACAATATTATAGTAGGTATCTAAATCTATAATTATATAAAAAACTAGGTGCTGCCCGCGCCTTCGCCCGCGTTTTAACGGGATAAAAAATAGTCTATAATGTTGTTCCAGCTCCCAAACTATACACATACCAAATTTCAGCCTAAACGATTCAGTGGTTTTTGTGTGAAAGAGTAACACATATCCATACATCCATCCATACAAACTTTGACATTTTTAATATTAGTAGGATGAACCCCTATTTTTCCTGGTCTCACTTAACTAGGGAACGGCTTAACCGATTTCATTTATATTTTTTAATGCTTTCTTATATAGAGAATTACGTAGAAGATTCTTGCATAAAAAAATAGGATATTGCGCAGAAACTTAGAAAATTCAAGAAAACTTAACGATTTCGTTATAAACTTTTTTAATCTAACCTTACTTAGCTCCAGCGTTATAATAGGTACTTTTTGCTAAGCACGTTTGAAATAACTTTTAGTTGTTTGCCTTGAATGACAGGATAACGTCTGTCGACTCAGCTAGTACATCATAAAACAATAGTTTAGTGGTCTTACAAAGAGGTGATATATTCTGAACTTCGTATCTTATGAACACAAGCATGACCTAGATTTAAAAAAAACTTTAGCTTCAATGTAATCTACTTGGATTGAGAATTGCTAAGCAGTTCTAAAAACAACTTAAAGTAAATTAAACGAGAGGCGGTTAGTGGACTGCTAGTCTAGTTTTCACTCGTTAATGAAAATATCACTTGAAAGTTAAAGGTACTCTGCAGCATTACAGCTTTGGCAGGATAGCTAGAACTTTCTAAACGTTGACGCTGAGAACTGATATAATATGACCTAAGTAAACAAAAATATACGGGAGGGTAGGTCTGTACTGTTGGTTAATGATTTAGGAAAGTGTGTTTAGATTACGGTGTAGATAAGATTTTACAAAAAATTGCCGTTTGAAAATTTTATTTGTACCCTTATCTAACTACACAGCGAGCATATAAGACAAATCTTTGAAAAAAATTAATATTGTAATATATATTTTTTTGTAACTGAAAATTGGTAGCTATATGATACAATGGGGTCGACTACCGAAAAGTTATGTGTAGTGAAGAGCTTTGTGTGGGTATTCACCAATGTTCTCCACTACGTTTTTAGCTTTTTTCTGGGGAAAATTTGTATCGGCTGCTAACAAGGTGGCTGTGTCGGGGACGACGGTGGCCGGCCAGCCGCCGCCGCCGCCGCCACGCCGCCGATGCATTTTACATCACTACTCCACTATGATTAATTGCCTTCGCGTGTAACGAACCTTTAGTTCAAATATTTGCTTAACAATTTCTCAAAGGCCTTTTAAATTGTTTTCTGATAGTAAAGTAAGGGCAGGTATAACATATCTTGCGTGACATAGGGTCATATGGTGGGTGTGTTAGATTATATACACTTTTTTACTTATGTATGGCAGCTGATTGATAGATAATATTCACAAGAGTGAAATAAGGTAATTTGTAGGTAACTGGTAGACTAGTAGTTGGAGAGAAAGGACGAGTTAGGTACGAACATACCCACTCGTGGAAAGTAAAATCTCAAATAGCTGCCACTCAGTGAGTAAGAGGTTCTGGGCATTTTTTCAAACATATTCGTCGATGATTGGTGATCTAGTTTCACCTGGTTTGGGGGTTGCAATTATTCGGGGGACACCCTGCCTATCACTTATATGTTTTAAGAACGTAACGGATAGCCTTAGTACAATATATTAAGTACATACAAATACTATAAACAAACGTACTTTCCGCTTCTTTTGGAAACTATGTTCCCGATCTTATTAAAATGTTCCATACGTATGAAAAATAGCTATGTTTCTAGTGGTTTAGTTTTTCAAAAACATAATGATCTGTAAATGAGCGCGAAACTAATTTTGACCTCCAAATCGAGTCATTTGCAAGCGATTTTTTATGCATGATAGACATCTTTATTCGAAAATCTATCGCGTTGCAAACATCCTTAATACATATATTCAAAATTATAAATAATCAAAAAATTTTCTGAAATCAATCGTTTATTCAAAATTAATCGGAAACTATGAAAAAATATCAAAAAACGGTACCGACACCGAGCACACGCACACAGCCACATGACAGCTTCGTTTTTGATGGTTAGACGCGCTTTCTCACTAATAGCGCACCCCATTTCATTCGACGTGAAACAACAACTAATCCGCATGGGCCGATCCGTTACCGTTTGGGAGAGGTTCGTAGCATTCTTAATATATTTATCTATTTTTAGACTTTAAATGATTAGTTTGCTGAAAATTCATATAAATGTTTGTATAAAAGTCTCATTCTTATATTTTTTATAATGAATGATGAAAATTAAACAAATTCATACGATAATCACGTGTGGAATGCGTATGTAGGTCGATGTTGGAATGCGATTGAGTTGTGTCCGGACTACGGGATAGGCAAATAATCTAAGCACGAGAATGAAGGTTTGTTTTATTGGCTGTAAAACTAACGTGACTTTGTTGTGGTTTATCAGGTAAATACTTACCTAACTGTTTAGTTACAAAAAGAAGGTTTATTATTCGTTACGTAAACCTTTTAAATTGACCATGAGTCCAACCTATTAACCATGAGTTCATAACGAAAAATATCTTCTTTTGGGATTAGTCATTTATTTTATTATTAATTAGAACGGCAGGTGTCAAATATACTAATTAACATAGAATTATAAGGCTCAGAATAGCAGTTGACACAAACGAGGTACATCCAAGAAAATTCGGCGAATTTTGAAAATCGAACCGTTATGTTAGTACTATACTTCAAATGGCGCGGAAAGCAGCTTTCACATAAAAATATTACAATGGTGTATTGTGCGGTATAAGGGGCTACTGATAAGAAAAATAACACTAGTAAAGTTTAATTTCACTGGTAAGTGCAAATATTAAATTTGTAATTTTGCATTAAACAGTCATCAAAACTCATAAATAAATTGAAAATTTTTGTCCACCATTTCCGTGAAAATTTTGCTATCACGGAAAAAAATACCCCGATTTTGTTACTTTATGAAATTTATAGAGAAATAAACATACTTGTTGGGGCGAACTTTCGTCCCAATGATACATAGGGCTTTATTAACATCTACAAGGGAAAATCGCCGTTTAAGAATCTTCAAAATCACTCAACGATATTCTGAGAATATTCAAATTGTAAACCCAATTGAAAATTTGGTATCAATAAATACTATGACTTAATCTGTGGCCGCAAGAGCGCTTTTCTCTAATTGATTCTTTTTTATTTTGTTTAATGATATTAATTAGGAACATTAGAATTATCACACACCTGTTAGTTAAAACAAGAAAATTACCTAACTTTTATACGATGTGACGAAGTTTGAAGCAAGAAGTCTTACATACGATATAGGGGTGAAGATGGGCTGAAATGCGCGTGTCTCGCGTGAAAGCCAAGCCACGTACGTGTCCGACAAAGGACTAGGAGGATCTACTTAGGCACTCTTGAATCGTTAATAGGCTTTATACTGAGGTATACGGCACCTCCATAGATTATTGTTCTCTGAAAAACTCATATTGAAGAATACATACGAGTAGGTACTCTAAGTATTTATTGTATAACTTCTGTGACTTTTTCACAATCGACCTCGAACAATAGTCGACTCCACCCGGACTGAACTTTCAATATAAATCTGTGAGAAAAACGTGAACTTTTGAATTATAAATAGAAACTATTTTAATTTTCTTTGGTAGAAAGTTTATTCTCATTTTGAGCGTAGAGCGATTGTGTCTGACAAAATAAAAAAGAAAATCTAAGTAAATATTGAAGCATCTGATACTGTACCAACATGATAATCCTTGGTGCTTTTGGTTAGTAGGTAGCATAAATTTGACGACCGTTATGGCGCGGCAGGTGAGAGTCCGCCTGCGACGCAGGAGGTTGCGGGTTCGATTCCCATCTTCGGAAAAATGTTTGTACGATCTGCAAATATTTGTTCCGGGTGATATGGATTCTATGTATAATATATATAATAATATGTAATGTAATATTTTATGTGTATCAGTCATCTAGAACCCATAACACAAGCTCCGCTTAGCTTGGGGCTCGATGATGCTGTGTGGATTGTCCAGCATTATTCATTTAAAATATGTAGCTACTAATATAATGTGTGTATGTTTTCTTCAATGTGCAAGTAAGTCAATAAATAAGTCAATTCTACCTCAACAATAGCCTTCGGTATCCACGTAATGGCGATGAAGAGGCTCTCCTTAACAGATAGGTCGTTGGCCAGCGCGACTAGAAACGCAGCCAGCAACCGGAAAATAAGCCCGGCTATGATGCAGGTGGAGATCAGACCAAATTCTGTTAGCGAAATCTGCGAAACCTGAAGACAACAAACTATTAGTGAGCTGACAAAAAAATTACTCAAGTTGGCTGAGAAAAAGGACTACACTGACAGAAAACCTTTTTACATAAGGGGTTAAGTTGTGGGTAGGTAGGTAATCATTATTAGTACAAAACACATCCTTGATAATATCAGTATATTATGGAGTAGTTTTAACCTCTCTGCGGTCAGTAATCCAGAGAGAGTAAAACTACCCCAAAAAAAGTCTAGTGTACTATCTGTGGCATATGTTTTATCTGTGGCATAGCGTATTCAGAATTGCAGATTATCAAAGGATAAACTGTATAATTTTGAACCTCACTACATGCGATGTAATGAGTATCCGGTACTATGGCACTCATTAGGAAAGGCCTATGTGTGGACTTGAACTGTCTGATTATGAAGAATACACGTATACACAATACTCAAAGAATCATCTCCACCTCCAAGAAATATCCACTCAGCGTGAACAGCATAGGTTCAAATATTCTCCAAAGCAGCTTGTAGACCTCTGAGACAGGGTTGCTGTTGATCGGCCAATCACGTCTCGCCCACCGCGTGGCTGCTGTGCCAGCGCACACCATGATGGCCACCCCGGCTGAAAAACAAAACGAACGCTTGTTGAGAAAAAACATACAATTTATTTGAATACTTTGGTTGCGCAGTTTGCTGGTAAAATCATGTACCTTCTTTATTTAATAAACCGTTATTAAGGGGCTACCCCGACCCAATCAGAGCCGGCACCTATTTTATCGTATTATTACTATATACAAAAGAATTTTCAAAAATCCCTTGGCCCGTTTGTGATATTTATCATAGCAAACTTAGTTAAATAATAATAGTTCTATATTGTATAGCTAAGGAGGAGATGCGAAAGCCGAATTTGTTGCCGAGTTTGTGTTTTTTTTTGATTGCCAAAAAGTGCAACATCGCATCTCTTTATAAATATAACTATGACAAGGCATTAAAAAATAAGCTTATGATAAGTATCACAAACTAGCCTAGGGATTTTTGAAATTCCTTTGTATAACGTAATGCGCGAGCGCGGATGTGAGGTCCGGTTGCGAATAAAGCGACACTTGAGGGATCTGAGTATAGTATTGTACCTAATTATTCTGAAATTTTACCTAAATATCGAAAAAGCTGCTAAACATTTTGGAAAGAACACTTTAATGAACGGTCCGTAGAAAAAGGTATTTTGTTCAAATCCATACAGAGTGAGCCTCCTCATGGTCCCTTGGTTCAGTATGACTAAGATACCTCGTAATCTTATAATTACAGCACACATACGTTACGTACGGGCCAAATGCCCCTAAAGAAGTTTGCGTATTTAATGCCTAAAGCCGATTCACCGAATTGTGATACATCTGATGTTGTGGTAGATTTTCACCATTTATTAGAGGAGTGTGTCCGCTTTTAGCGAGAAAGACAATCGCTTGCGGTAGCTTTCGGCTTGAACAGACTGGATACAGGTATTTTTCATACAGTCTTATCGCATCCGACAACTGAATCAGCCATACAGCTGTTTAAGGCCGTTAGCCAACACAAGTAGGTATAATATACATATATTATAGGTACACCTTCAGTGTACCTATGTATAGATAAGTAAGCTTTAGAATCGTTTTGTTTGTTAAGATGTATTTAAATTTTTTGTTGTATATTTTCATTTGATAAACTTATATTTAAAATGTATTTTATCGTGTATAAAATAGGACTGACATGTTTTTAAAACAAAAGTCCTTAATAATAAATAAGAATAAAATAAAAAAAAATAACGTAATAATACGATAAAATAGTTGGCGGCGCTAGTTTGGGTCTGGGAACCGCCTTAACAAAGAAAATTACAACCAAATAATTGAAACAAACTGTCAATTGGACTTGTGTCATACCATTTGGCCTCTTACCATCGTTACGCAACAGACCATTCGGTTCGAGAACAGCTGGTACGTTAGCGGTGACAAAGCCCTGGTAAGTTTGATTCTTGCTCTAAAACTGGTAGATTTTGATTCTTGCGTTTAATTTTTATAGATTTTTATCGTGTTTAAGGATCAAGCATTTTGACAATAACATTTATGAATATCGAACATAAATATTATATTTAACCTTTTCAAATTTTCATTATAATTTGTGTAATTTTATGTAAGAACTCAAGGACCCGCATCCCTTTCTTCTCAAAAAACCAACAAAAAGTTCAAAGGAATAATGCATATTTTATAATAACGGGCGCATAAAAAAGCCATAAAAATAAATCATTAAATATTTCTTCAAAATAATAAATAACTAGTTTTGATATCTATTGTACTAAAAGGGGACCTTTGTAACTGCTTGCTCGTTTAACCTGTGCATCGAACCGAAAGTATACAAAGGGCAAACTCCAGACAGATTCTAGATAATTTTAATGTTAAACACAAAGAAAAACTAATTGTTTTTATAGTCGCAAGTAAAAGAATCTATTTATTTACAAGTTGAAAGGCGTTAAATATCAATTCCATTGTAAGTAGGTACTATTTTTCTTCTGTGATAATAGGTAGGTACTAGGTACTAGGTACTATGTAGTTTTTCGTCGTTGATGTCGTTTTTCTTCGGTGTAGGTACTATGTTTCATATGTGCCTTAGGTTGTATCTAATCCACGATTTATTTATATATGGTAAGTTTTTAAAACCTAACGATATTACTATCCTGAACACAATCGTGTGTATCAGAAACAATTGCAGTGTTTACAAAATATTGTTCTTGAACTCAATGAAATTCCGATTATATTATATCGATTGGTCACACAATGGCACAAATGAAAGTTATGTATAGTTTTCTATGTGTATGTACGTAGGTACGTATTATTAAGGTACAAAGAGAAAGAAAACTACTGGACTCTTCAAATTTGTATATGCGCATTTGTATGTTTTAAGTTTAATCTTTAGCTTATCTTATATTATCTTTATATTATATTGTATTTTTTATTCCGTTATTTGACGGTTGGTAATTGGTAATTTATAGTTCTAAAATAAATAAATAATTTTTTATTCCTAGGTTCATTCGTCTGTAAATTAGAACTTTTAAGTTATTTTGCTATATTGATTAAACGTTCAATCACAAGCGAGTGTTCATCAAGTAATTGTCTTATTACATTGAAGGTTGCATTGTCATTATGTTAGAAGTTTAATTTTAGCTCCGACTAAATAGTTACTTGACGGTTGGCACTGAAAATCAAATTGGTGGTTTAGTTTTAAAATAACTACATAAATTACTGTTTATTTTTAGGTTCTTTCGTCTAAAAATTGAAACGTTGTTTTTTCTGGTATAGTGATCAAACGTTCAATCAAAAGCGAGTGTTCATCAAGTAATTGTCTTATTACATTGAAGGTTGCATTGTCATTATGTTAGAAGTTTAATTTTAGGTCCGACTAAATAGTTACTTTACGGTTGGCACTGAAAATTAAATTGGTGGTTTAGTTTTAAAATAACTACATAAATTACTTTTTATTTTTCGGTTCTTTCGTCTGAAAATTGAAACGTTGTTTTTTTCTGGTATAGTGATCAAACGTTCAATCACAAGCGAGTGTTCATCAAGTATTAGTCCTTACATTAAAGGTGGCATTGTCATTATGTTAGAAGTTTAATCTTTAGCTCCGACTTAATAGTTACTTAACGGTTGGCATGGAAATTAAATTGGTAGTTTAGTTTTAAAATAACTAAATTACTTTTTATTTTTATGTTCATTCGTCTGTAAATTGGAACGTTTAACTTTTTCTGGTATAGTGATCAAACGTTCAATCACAAGCGAGTGTTCATCAGAGTAATTGCCCTATTACATCGAAGGTTGCATCGTAATTAAGATGTATTAGAATACTAGACCAACTTTATAGGTACCGCGTAACATTTTCGCTATCACAAAGTTCAGTGCTAATAGGAACAAAATGAACAAAGTTCATTTTACTTGAGATTCAGAATCTTGACATTGAAAACCATACAATGATGTTGATTGAAATTAACTGGGACGAAGGCTAATAAAGATCAAATTAATGATGTTTAGTGCTCAAAGAACTTGTGCTCTGTTGAGGTTATTATTGTTTTATTAATATGTTTATACTACATTGTATGCTAGCTATACAATACGGTTAGTTTCAGTCGTAGGTTGTGAGAATTGATGCGATTAGCAAACAAATCATTTGTTTGCCACAACCGCAAATTTCTGTTCCTACCATAGGTAGACAGTTCCACTTTTAACAGGGTGTGTATATAACCGCTATGACAAAAAATAAAAACACGATAAATTTAATAATTAATGGGTCCAGCATCTATACCAAATTGAGTATGTACCCATCACCGAAGTTAAGCAACGACGGGCGCGGCCAGTACTTGGATGGTCATCCAAACAGTGGTCACCCACGTCATGTTGGCTTTTTGCTTCTTTTCGATAAAAAGCCAACCGTTTTTAGGGTTCCTTTTGCGCTAAAGTTACATATTTACGATGGGACAGACTCCGTGTGCGAGTTTATTCGCACTTGGCCGGTTTTATTATAAAGAAGACAAGCCTGGATATCCCCCGAATACTCAAACGCTACTCAAGTTTAAGCACGTCTCAAGTCCCGATTTTTTTAACATTTTTTTAAAGTAAATCTGTCGAACAACCGCCAGTTGAGACGTGTTTTTTCTAAGATGCGTTTGAGTATTCAGGCGTTAATTTCGAGTTACCCAACGTCTCACGTGAGACGCTTCTCCTGAATATTTTATTTCAGATATAACTTTTTTAAATATAAAACTAGGTAACTGATTCGTTAGTCAACGCCACAACACTTCTGAACAAAGTTACAACTTTCGAAGTAAAAGGGTTTGATCTCAAGTGGACGACAAAAGAAGCACTCTGAAACGATCCTTTCACAAGACTTCACAAGACAAGTGAAATATTTTGAACTCGATTTCGAGGTTTCTTTTGTGAAGTTCTGCATGGTTGGAGAATCATTATTTACATTTCATTGATAAGGTGGTCGGAAGTAAGAACATGATGTGATCTTTGCCACTACCTTTGTGCTCATCATAAAACGAAAATTCTGTACGAATGAATGTTTTAAATCAAGGATAATTCATATTATAAAAAATAAATAAATACACCAATTTGTTTGAAATAATTAATTTAACATTGTTGCATTGATGCTTGGTAGGGGGATATGCAAACTTACATTTTCAATGACACATTTCTTTTCAAAGATTTATCCTTATCAGCAATCAAATCCGTTGGTACAAGAATACAGGGTGTCATATTTTTTTTGAAATCACTCGGGATTCATACAAAAGTAATGATTCATTGATTGAAGATTAAGTATCCATTTATTTTTAAAAACTACTATACTTACTTCAGTAATTGTGGAACTTTATAAGATGTCAGGGTATTTTTTCCCGTCCTAGAGAAAATGTCGCTGCTGCTACAGTCCCAGATTTTGCTTACCTCAAGGGTGACCTCGGGGTCTTGTCACGGAACCGTTTAAAGTACCCGAGCATTACGATTCGACCAGGTGACACAAACATGCTTTTAGGATTGCTGTTGTTGCTGTTTCATAACAACCTGTTGTACCTACGAAATAAACAGGGAGTCAGGGCAGTCCCTGTATAAATATTTGGTAGAGGTAAATGTGAAAACTAAAGCTAAGTTCGTTCAGATAGTGGCTGCACTGATAAAACAGATGAGATCATTTAGATAGGTGCCAACTTTAATAGTTGTTCCTCAAATTTTTTATTGACAAAGATAATAACAATCCAATAATATATATATAAACAAATTAAACTAGTATTTACAATTGAAACAATTGAGCTAACTGCAGATTGTTGCAAACAATCTACAGATAGCTCAACTGGTCCATATCAATACCAGTCGGAAGCGTCCCCAAGAGGCTCTGGCTGCATTGCTCCGCGCTGTATGGCAATGCTAATGCGCTGCGCCAGATACTCACCAGCTCTCGGGTCACGCGTCGCTTCGACCAGGCGCTCAAATTAATTATTACGTTAATTTGTGTGTTGGAAAGTTTATATCCACCACATTTGTTAAGCTACATACTAAATTATATTCGAATACTGATTTATTTTTCATATTCTTTACCTCTGAAATATCTACTTTACCCATTGTTTAACAAATACGACAGTTGTATAACCGTTGATTATAATTTTATCTCCTATTATCTTTGCTAAGTAGACAATACCCATTTCCATACTATAAAAATAAAATAAAAACGTGAGAAGTTAAGAGTTACACGGTAAAATAATAAAAGTTCGGAAATGACTGATCGGTGCTGGAACATTTATATTAGCTACCTGACCCGGCAAACGTTGTTTTGTCATCGACTATTGAGGGTTGAAGATTATTACAGTACCTACTAACTAATATAATCATATCAGCCCATTCACGTCCACTGCTGGACATAGGCCTCCCCCATACGACGCCACAAATATCGGTCCTGAGCTGCCTCCATCCATCATCGATCCACTCGACGGACCGACTAACTAATATAGCTATTAAAAAATAGGGGTTGGTGTTAGAATGGTGAAAATTGAGAACCCTCAATCCCCTACCTTCATACCCTCAAACCCTAAAAGTATATAAAAAATACTTTAAATGACAAATCATAAAAAAAGTGAAATTTTTTTATATGTATTTTTTTTATTTTTAACACAAAAAATATTATAAAAAAATTGACAAAATTAAAAAAAAATTGGGGTTATAAAAAACTGTTGACAACCTATTCAAAGACCTAACGAATTCAAAAAATTCATAAATATCTTGAACGTGACACGAGATTTTTATATAAAAGATAATAAAGATACCCTTCAGTGCTTATCAAAGCACTGAAGGGTAAGAATTTTTATAATCTTATAAACTCAGAAATAGTTGAGATTTGTTAGCCTAAGTAACGCTAGCTTTTTCGTGACGAGGAAAGCTGGGCCCAGACTTCACCAAAGCTGAGCTGAGTTGAGAGAAGACAAGTGTTTTAAACACAGTTTTAAACAACCAATAAGGTCACGCGTTTGAAATGACTCAGAAATAAAAAAAATAACGTACACGATAATACCCGATTCAACTTTAATTCGGTAATTAGTGCAAAAAAAGTAGGACGACGATTTGTTGTTTTTATTATTGTAAAATTGTCTGCAACAGGCAATGGGTAATATTACCAACAACTTGCAGTAGACGTTAGCTGACATGTGAGGGTAAAGTTGCAATATGATGCATCCCTTGCGCATTTTTGATTTCTATATTAAACATGCAAGCAAAGCACATACTCACATACACCACCCCAGCCGACATATCCTCCAGCATACGTGAGTAGAAAGCCTCCCCCGAATATTAGGATACTTCTTATTGTTGGCGCGTAGAAGTCATTGTGCTCAGGAATGTAGTCGCAAACCACACCCCATAGTATTCCAAGAGCGATACCTACGAAGATCGCCAGTACACCCTTAAAAATAAAGCTTAAATGAGACCTAGAAATACAGTGGGAGCTACATCTACAAGTCGATATAAAAATACTAGATATTTCTGTGCATTTACTTCGATCCGTGTCTTAGCATTGAAATCACTAAGATAACATTTATTTTATTACACCTATGTATATATATAGCCTTGGTAAAAGTAAAATTCAGAAAGGTTCTAGCGAAATCCAACCATGTAAAGTTTTCAAAAGATCCTAGACTAGAGGAAAGCTTTGCATAAACAAAAGGTGTTTGACAGCGCACTTGCTCGAGGTACGCAGTTTGCATTGAGTTCCAGAGCAATTCTCGTATTGTAACGATACGATATTTTTATTTGAATGTTAAAGTTACCTAAGTCAGTTTTACTTCATAGTATTCCAAGAGCAGTCCCTACGATATTTCATAATGAGCAATGTTTCTTATATGAGATGTCAAATCTGATCCCAGTGCCCCATAAATAAAGTTGTACAAACTTCTATATTTTTTACGAGTATACCAGAGTTTTTTACGACTCTGTGTTGTCACGCAACCGACATTTCTTATAGCCAGGACAAAGTAAACCTACATACAAGTCAGAACTGGCTTCATATAACAAAAAAGAAAAATCATACCTTCGCAATCCTATACGAAACTGACGCTGGATAGAAGATAGCACTATTGATTACGCCGAAGATTCCTTCCGTGAAGGCAGTGTCAAGGCCGCCGGCATTACCAACAAGCAGAGCTATCTGCTTCTCTACACCAAATCCTTGCGCATGCAAAGTCATCGCTGTGGGCACTATTATGGCTGGTGACACCGATGCTAATATTGACCCTAGGTGAAGACCTGAAAACAAAGGACTAATTTAATCGAGACGAATCATATAGAAATCTAAAAGCAGCTAAGAAAAAATAATCGAGAGATACTAATGCGTTTAATATGCGGAGAAATAATCCAAACGTTTTTTATTTTAACTGAGCTATGTTATTATCAAAAAACCTTTAGCCTATATATTTTATAGAAAGTAAATACAAATAATAATTGTTCTTTCCAAGAAAAATAATAATATTAGACTATCGGAAATATGTTGTTATTTGAAGGCATCCAGGCAAGTAAACAACCAATCATTTTAAAGTACCTACCACGAGAATGCTTACCCCAATACCACGGATATCCGAGAAGTATGTGCGTGAAAAAAGTCGTTGATAAGCACTCGACGATCCACGGCACTGTGGCCAACGTAAAAACTTTTACTGAATTATTTTTGATGTAATCCCAGTTCCAGCCAAGAGGACCCTTCGTCAAAATAATTACTGGGTAGATTCGCCTGAAAAAGAAATGGGTAAACATTTCCAGCCAATTGGTTTCAGAATAATTGCTCATGTTTCCATACCTACTCACTAAGTATTTTTCTTCTACTTATTGGCAACTTCAAGAGGAAAATAAACAGGGTGACTTTTGAGATGGGAGGTGACGGCCAAATCCAAAGATCCCAAACCATAAGAGTTAGAGAAAAGTTGTGAAAGGAGTCATGTTCCCAATTTATGGGAAAATAAAAACTGCATACTTACTTAAAAACTGCATACTTACTTTTTTATCGGAATTTTTCATTAAGGTTTCATTACGAAATTCATTACGAATAGATGTTTTATATAAGACTAACCTCAGTAAAATACAGGCTACGGATTCTGACTAGCATTAAGGACTCCAGTTGCTTCCAAAATTATAAAAAATAAAACATATTGATGAATAGTAGCGGAGTATTTACTACTAAAACTGGAAAAAAATGCAATATTACTATAACTTTCAATAATAACTTTCTGGGAAAATATTGATTCTTATAAGCGACCGAATCCGTTGGTTCAAAAATACAGTTAGCGTATGTAAGTACATCAGTGCATATTAAAAAAAAAACAATCTTGTCGATTTACTCTAAAAGTAAACGAAAAAAAAAAGCATTTTTAGTTCGCTCATAAATCGAGGCCATGACGCCTGATTACAACTTTTTTCTAGCTCTTATATTTTCGGATTTGGCCATCCACTTCCATTTCAAAAAGCCACCCTGTATATTGGAAGCAATGTCGACAAATACGTCAAGGAAAATTATGTCGTTACGAAATAGGAAAATGGAGACACGGTAATAAAGAAGAGTAATTATTTCGATAGCTTTATAGACTCTTAAATACTCGTATAAAAGTCGGGTTTGCTCTGTCAATTAAGAAAATGAAGGCCACACAAGCCGTGATCAAACTGAGTGTCTATAAAAATAATATTTTTAATAAAATTAAAAAAAAAACATATTTAATAATTATCATAAAACATACTTTTGCTGAATCGAGATGTGTTGTTACCTACAAGATGTTAAATTATTATGTTAAGCTTTTTATCATACTCTTAATAATAATAACTTAGGAAGCGAGAAAGAGAAAATATGATAATAGAAGGGATATTACTACCTGGCCGTAAATAAACAAGGATATACCTTAAATGAAAATCTATTACGTCCGCAATAGGATTTTCTAAGAAATTCGGTGGCCCGAAATTTCTATAGAGCGCCCCTATCAACGTCATCCCTACGACGGGGTTAATTGTGGTATATCTCTCTAGCGTGTGACCGACGGAGTACCCTGCAAGGACCACCCCGCCCATACTGAACAGGAACCCGCCAGGAAGGACCGCGTCTTTGAACACGAACCATGATGTGCACCACAGGGTTAGTCCTGAAATAATATTTTTTTGGTCTTTTTTTGACAAATTATCTGATTTATTTTAGCGGATTATAAACTCGGTAGGTATTGGTTGAAATATAATCAGATTTTTCTTTACTGTTTAGGTATATCCAAAATGTACTATAGATATTGTGATGATGATATATGTACACGTATGGTACATGTACAATGTACGTACATACATAAATGAATAGGCTAGAGAGACCATGTTATGTCCAGCGAGCCATAAAGGCGCTATTCAGGGGAAGCTATATTTCCGGCATTGTTGTAGCATAGGCTGAAGATATAGACAGTGTGTTTATCACATTAAAAATATTATAAATTTTGAAGTTTTGTATGCTGTTGTACTATATCTTATTGTTATGATAGCAACACACTCACCGCATAGCAAGACGCCGACGTATTGTCGCAATTCGGAAGCGGAGGGTATTGCCAGCAACAACTTCCCTAGGAATATATTGCTTTCCTGTTTCTCGTGTTGTTGTCTGTTGAGTGAAACACATGGCATTAAGTTATTTTTGTTTTGTCCGTGTGCTTAGCCGCTGAAAATTGTATACTTACTCACGTTTTTGTGAGAGTGATATCGAACATTGTTATGTTGTTTTTCCGGAAATTGATATCTGAAAGGTAAAATAGAAACTTAATCAGCAAAGTACTTAATAGTACGAAAGGGTACTTACAATTAATTCATATACTTACAAAATAAACTCTTTATAGGTCACCTAAGTCTTAGTATAACTTTCTATCTGTTTCTTTACTTTAGGTTTTCGTAATAAACTTTTCTTCAAAAATTATCATTGGTGATTAAAATACACCTATTTTTTTAGTTTTTATACAAAAATGTTTATATCGCATAAGCCCCATTTCTTTTGCTCAGAAAACGAGCATCTACCGAACCCAATGCAATTTGTAGAGTCCATATGCTATTATTTAGTGGGCTTATTAATGTAGTTTAGGGATGGCCGCTCTTGGGAGGACACTTCCGACTAGTATTGATTTGGATCCGATAAGCTACCTGTAGATTGTTTGTAACAGTCTGCAGTTAGCTCAATTGTTTCAAACGAAATACTACTGCTAATAATTTATTTCTATTATTTGATAGTAGTGTAAGCATACCAAAAATTTTAATTTAAATGAGTCAAATATGTTTTCCTGCGAGCGAGGAACTAAGTATGAGTGCATCAAAACCTCACATAGCATCATTGTCCAGGTGTGTAATAACACCAACCCCTATAAGATTTGTATATGTTAGTGTGTTACGTGATATAAATGTACACGTGTTCTAACATTCAGGAAGGTATTTAAATGGTATGTGCGGAGACATAATACAATATTTCTGTACCGAAGGCACTGAAGCTGCCTATTTTCTTTATTATATTTTTAGGTACTCAGGATTTTGAGAGTGAGGGAATAGAGAGTGCACCAGAGGACCGAGTTCATTTGACGATGGTATCGAAACGTTGACCATCACGTCTCATTTAGGTTTTAGTACCTACAGCAGCGCTTCTATTGTGCGGACATGGAACTACGCAAATCCTATACAAATATGAGACGTCACCATGTCGATACTATAGTCAAATGAAATCGGGGCTCTATATTTGCGCAAACCCTTGTGCACTATAATATGTCCCGCACATGGCTAGTCTCTGTTGAGTAGAGACTAGAGACTGACCGCCCTGGCCGAAAATTCGGCTTGGAGGAAATTAATATTCTTAGTTATTTGGGTACATAACATTTTATTTCATTAGCCTTTATTATCAAAGAATACAATGAAATAAGTTAGAAC
Source organism: Eupithecia insigniata (assembly GCA_947859395.1). Lineage (NCBI taxonomy): Eukaryota > Metazoa > Arthropoda > Insecta > Lepidoptera > Geometridae > Eupithecia > Eupithecia insigniata. Next base: position 7,576,617 of record OX401996.1, on the reverse strand, counting down.
TAGTTACAATTGAATTTATCTTACCCTAGGCGCAGTTCTTTGTGTTCATGTCCCAACCTTATTTTATTTTCTACCCTCTACTAATTTGAAAAAGAAACAATGTCCAACAAATCTTGGCTAATCATTATGTATTAGATGATTTAATGTAAACTGTGTATTTCGTACAAGACGTAAGTCTTCATTTTATCCATTACGTTGATAATGTCCCTTTGTGTATACATTCGTAAATATAAATGTAATCTAGTTTTAAAGATTACATGAGCCTTAGTATTATATGAGTAAAAGTATTGTTGAATAGCCATAAAAATTACAAATCCAATAATTAAATTAATAGGTCATTACTCAAAAGTTTTAAAAAGCCTATGGCTTATAAAACGCTATCATTTTTTTTATGTTTTATTGTTTCTAGGTCATGAACTCACACTGGAAATGTACTGTTACTATATTTATTTAATAAAGAACTTTTAAAATTGAATTGAAACAATCGAACTAACTGCAGACTGTTACAAACAATCTACAGGTAGCTTAGATACTTTATTAAAGTATACAATTTCTAGTAAACTGAAGAGTATTTCTTTTGTCAAAATAAAAGTAAAGTCACTACGCTCTACTAACTAGCTCTACCTACAGTTACAATACATACCTACGCGTAGGTAGAAATCAAATCAACATTTATTACTAGGCGCTACTTTTTTTAATAGAGAGAGAGAGAGAGATAATTTGTTTACCCAAAAATAAAACATATAGATAACTTATTAACTAGACAGCACTTAAATCGAAATAGTAGGTAACATAGAAAAAATATGACACTTTTACGATGGGTAAAATGGGTCCTTGCCTCAGCATGATGCAGTATTGGAGCATTTGCCCAATACTGCGCTGGTTTTCAGGCAGACCCGTGAGAAGTGAAGTCTCCTTATTTACTAGCACTATTACTCATAGCTTATCGTGAATACATAGTAAAACAACAAAATTGTTTACAAATAAAAATAATTACTTTATTGACAAAGAAAATAACAATCAAATAATATAGACAAATTAAACTAGTATTTACAATTGAAACAATAGAACTAACTATAGAGCTACCTGCAGACTGTTGCAAACAATCTACTAGTAGCTCAACTGGTCCATATCAATACCAGTCAGAAGCCGCCTAAGTTTACAAATTATGTTTCGGTTTGGCAAAAATAGATTAATTTCAAGCGGATTTCGGGAACGCGCCGCAAAACCCGTATATTTTTTCGGACGCGGAACAGCCGCAAGCGTAGCACAAAAGTCGTTTATGGCCAGCATTATTATTATGGCCAGTTAAGGGCCCCGTAAATAATTTTAATAGTCTGTATTATTATGTCGGTATGTGTGTGTATGGCGGGGTTGACCCAACTTTATAGGTGTTGAATAATTTTGATATTCGTAACGTAGTTAACAGGTGTAAAAATGTTTTACGGCGACTTGTCCGATATCGGCCGATATAAATCAATGACCCATAACACAAGCCCTGCTTAACTTGAAGCTTGATGATGGTCTGTGAATGGTCTAGTTATTTATTTATTATTTATTTATTAAAGATACGGACATGGGTATATGGGGAACGTTATTGGTGCAGATGCCTTGACGACTATGGATAATATTACAAAGGCTACCGGCGTTGTATGTACTACACTCATGGAAAAAGGTTCATCTTCTCTATTTTTTGTATTTATTTGAAGGTAAAGCAAGCATAAATTAATTCATTTCAGTTAACTGAAATATTTAGGGAATAAGAATATCCTTGTAGGTATGTATACAATACTGTGTACTTAATCAACACACATAGTAAACATGCCCAATGCTGAACATGCCTGCCGCAGACAAGGAGGTTTTGCCATAATCACCACGCTTGCCGCCAGGGTAGCAGTAGAACGTGTTTAGCATATGGAGAAGAAATTTGCTGCCTTTCCTGTTGTAGGTTTCCACTATAAACTATGAGAGTACTGAAATTTTAGCTATCAAATGACGTTTAATAGCGTCTTGTCTTGTATAGTTCACCTGTTCAATGGCCTGATATGAAAAACTTTACTTTACTTATTATAACTATCCTTTTAAAGCCTTTTTCGTGATAATATTTATTTAACCATGTGATATTGTGAATACATGTCGGCAATTTAGGCAGCAATTGTGTATAGATACTAATTCTTAATTCTTTATTGCACAATAAAATATACATATAACACATTTAACAAGAAAATTCATGGCAAAGGCGAGCTTAACCCTAAAAAGAGTTCTCTTCCAGCAAACCTTATTGGGAGAGAGAGACGAAAAGTATAAGTATAAAAGTAAATAAAAATATATTTTATCCATGTCATGCATTTAAATAACGTAACCACATATTATAGATTATTTATCAGTATAATAATAATAGTGGTCGCGGGGAGTCGATGGATGGAGGCGGCTCAGGACCGCTATTTCTGGCGTCGTACGGGGGAGGCCTATGTCCAGCAGTGGACGTGTATAGGCTGATGATGATGATGATGATAATAATAATCTTTAATATGTTAACAAATCGTGAAAATTTTTAAAGTTTTTACCTTCGACAATTATAAATTTAATTTTTCATCGTCTGTGTTACCAACCGAAGTATTACATTATTATCACTTCTCTATTAATATTATCGCTTTTGATTACGTTTGAATACGTACCTAACTAATTAATATGTTCCCATTTTGTTGTAATAAATTCCCATTTTGTATTGGCAAATGTAAGTGAGAAATTCCGATATTGTACAGCAAAACAGAAATGATAAGATTCGAAGTAGGTAGTCATTTTCAGGCTAGCTAGAGTGTCTCTATGATAATTTTCAGGGAAATTACCTTAATCAAGTGTTTCAATAGATACTTGAGGTAAAGTAGAATTTCTGCTGAAATAAACTATACTAACTACTTCAGTTATTTAGGTATATTCCACCTATGTCAAGATTCTTTTAAAAATATAAAATATCTAACGAAAGATTTAGAAGCACGAAATATTTTTTTTAGGACAACAGTGCTGCAGTTAATAGTTATGTAGTGTAATTTTTTGCTATATTCAATAATCCAAGTTTATTTTCAAATATATTTCTTTCTATTACGGGCTTTCGTTAGAATATTAAATATGTGGGTAAAGCTAGATAGAAGTACCTGAACTTAATTAAACAACACATGAACCACCTTATTTATATTACCTACAAATAAATAGTTAGAAAAGGTACATTCTCTTTTAAAAATACATACGAATTGCGTTGTCCTATTTTACATTTTTTTTTGTAAACGTGAATTGTTTAATATATTCCGGGAATGTATGTTTTGGTATGCTTATTTCCAGTTTTACTTTAATTTGGTATAAAAAATATAAACTTACCATTTTCACCGTCGTAGTTGGTCATTCTCCGAAATTCAACACACTCACAAATGTGACAACCATTCACAAAAGTGAAACTGACTGGTGGTCGCCGCAAACAGAAAGTATTTCGACAAGGTTAACACTAAACAACTATTTATATTATTAGAAATTAAAGTAAATTTAAATTATTTATTTTTATAGGAACAAAAGACACTTATGACAAGTGAAGACGTCTGCCCGTGCGATCTCGTTTGTCGTCCAACTAATAATAGGCAGGACTAGTCGCATGCGCACTGAGTTCAATTGCCTTAATGAAAATACATTAATCATCGCGCGTCAAATAATGTCGATCGACTAAAATGTACCTACGGATATACAATTGGTGCAGTTTGAAAATATAGAAGCGAAATTATTCAACACGAGTGTGCCGGACGTGTGGCTAGGCGGCCGCTGGCGGTGGCAGGCCAATTTCACCCGGCCACTCACCACAGACGTAGTTTTTACCCGGCTGATTACTACAACTAATTATACGGTCTCGAAAGTTTTGGTAGAGTTCACTCTCCAGCTCCTAATGGATTTTGCCTCGATTTTAAAGGTCCGTGTTTTAGTTTTGTTGAAGACTTTGGCACACATACTATGTAAGTAGGTATTCGTGGAATTGCGGAAGACTTATTCGAGTAATCTATGATCCTAAGTGCTAGCTAACATTAATGGATTGGTATATTATTGGCATTTGTCTGAGATTGGGTGATTGCAGTGGCAACAAGCCTTTGAACAACGCACTGCGAACAAATAGTTGTAGAATTAGTTAAAGTATTTATCAGTGTGGATTTTATTGCAGGTACTTTTTAGTAACTATACAGGGTGGCTTTTTGAGATGGGAGTGAATGGCAAATCCGAAATCGTATCGTGGTAGAAAAATTCGTGAAAGGCACGGTATAAGAAAACAAGGTATGCTCTTCCGAGACACGATGGCCACGTGGGTGGCTCAAGGCTACGTCATCGACGCCATTGGCGAATGAGAAGATTAATCTGTTTCCTGGTGCGTAGCGTAGGTGCAGTAGCGTAAAGTCGTAACTCCCCGAGCTCCTGTATGAATCTGATAAAACTATGTGGACTTGTATTGACCAATTATTTATCACATTGACTCGTGTACCTATAACTAACGCTGTTTTGACTGATTTAACAAACATAATTGACGATTGTAATTTTTTGTTGATTTTTCAATGACCCTTATCATATTTGTTTCTCAACTTCTACATTTTGTTGAAATAAAGTGAACACTGACGTCACCTTGAGCCACTTCCGGAAGAGCAGACCTTGTTTTCTTGGATGATGGTGAAAGGAGTCATGGGCTCTATTTATGAGGAATACATACTGCATAAGTATTTATTTTTCGTTCGGAAATTTTGATTGAAACTTCCAAATTCATTAAGAATATATATTTTATCGAGAATAAACCGTATTTAAATACAGGCTAAGTATCCTGGCTTGTGGCAAGTTCACTAGTTGTTCGAAAATATACTTGAAATTTTCATTAGAGTATTCTAACTAAAATTAATACATTTATTTCAAAATATATATCATTATCAGCCACTGAAAACGTTGGTCCAAAAATACTGGTCGTCATAGTTTTTTTTCCTTTCGATCTAAATAAAACTATTTCCTGTAAAAGTCCTGCATACCTATTTAGATTTCAGAAAATACAAAATTTCCGATTTTCGTTTTCTTATAAATCGAGGTCATGATTCCTTTCACGACTTTTCTTTAAATCTCATGGTTTCGGATTTGGGCATCCACTTGCACCTCAAAAAGTCACCCTGTAAAATACTTAATTGCGGTACCTTACATTACTCCAACAACACATTCTGTCTTGTCATGTCTGAAAACCAGCGTCGCTACTAGCTTCGGCTTGTATATAATGCTGAGACAGGGACCTTTTTGGCCCCTAACACTTTTCCTATCTATTTTCTGTATGTATGTTTATGTTTCCTGTACTATCCTTTAACTGTAATGTGTCGTGTTATGTTATGTGTTAAGTGGCGAAATAAATATATTTCAAATATATTAATTTCGCCACTTTAATTTCATTTACATTCACCCATACGAGTGTTGCAGAATCCTGAAGATTAATTATTACATATAAATTAGTGTAATAATGGTAAACAAGCCCCGCCTATTTATCCATCTATCCACCATCTGAGCATAAGAACTTTAATATTTTTTTGTTCAGATTTGTTGAAATAATTAACAGCCAATTTGAAGCTCGAGTATAGTCACGACCTGACTTGGTTACATGATAACTCTGACTTAAGTGCCTGTTAACTAACAAAAACAAGTGAAGAATAGAAAAAAGCAATCAGACTTCTAAGTGAAACGTTAATTTTCCAATTCGTTGGCTTTCATTTTTTTGTATTTTTTTCAGAAAGTTTAGTTAACAAGCTTGGCACGAAATCAATCCCTACACATTTTATTTTTAGTATTCGTCGTGTAAATTATATTTAGATGCCATTGAGTTAACTAAAACTAAACATCACTGTCTGTGTTGTATTAGTGTAACAAATTAATTTGTAATACAAATCGTCACCGGCCATTTACCTAAAGATTACCTGTGAATGGTCTGCTACAAATTATGTGAGCAGGTACTATGTAGATAAATAAGATAATATAACATCTTCATTGCACCTTATAAATAAATAAAGCAACAGTAACTATTAATCGCGATCTCTTCCAGGCAACCCTTGGATGAACAGGATTGGTTAGTATAAAAAATTAAGGTGGCGTATTTAAAACAATCAAAATAAATATTTTGGCTAGAATAATATACGTAATTATATACAAACGGAAACTACATACATATATTAAGCAAAATAAAAGCCTATACCTATAAAAGTAGGTGTATTTTTTACTACTTATCGTATATTACTTCAAATTTTTTATATATTTTAAATTATTTACTATTTACACATCTATCTTGGAAATTATTTACATCATATTCTTACCTAATTCTAAATTCTTTTATTTTCTTAACTGTTCCCCGCTTTTTCACTCACGTTAAATTCGAGTTTCACATTTCTAGAGGGATAGAAAGGTCCGTAAATCTCCCATGGGAATTTGATGTTTTACCAGGCAAAAAGTAGCCTGTGTCCATCCTTTCAATTAACTCTACCTATGCCAAAAATCAAGTCGATTGGGTGCTTAGTTAGGGCGTGAAGGTAGGACAAACAAACAAACACATTTTCACATTTATAATATTAGTTAGGATTAAGTCTAATTAGAATATGTGCCATTGCCACAAAGACAGTATAGAAAGCTTGTAGAAAGCAATAGACACAATTTTTCTCATGATCTGTGCAAAACAAACATTGAATCTACATAGGTGCGTCCATGTAAATATTCACAAACAAGCAATCCCCTTTTCCATTCAGTTTTCAAAGACTACACAAAACGACCTATTGACGTAGCTCTTCACGTTGATGGGGACATAAGGTTCGCTTTAGGCAGGGGACATATATCTTTGCAGAGTGCAACAGCATGCAAACGTTCGTTATTGCGCCGGCAAAAGGAAGTCATTCCGGCGGTAAACAATAATGCACGGTCGGAAACGTCTTTCACGGTACACCGGCCTCGTCGAGTTGGCAAACGGCGAGCCTCTAAAGAGCGGGCAATTTGTGCAGCAACACCAGCCGGATACTGGCTGCTCATTAACTATGAACGCCGTCATCAAGACTCTTCTTCAGTTGAAAAAACGCCGTTTAACAGTAGCACTCTCCGCGAATAAGCGCTACGGCGTGGGGCTTTTGAACGGCCACCGCTACAAAGTGCATATAAATTGCGCTGCGAAATTGAAACGGAGATATGAAAGGAGCAACTTCTGAAAGACACCCCGTGGGTCCCCACTTTTATATCCACAACCTTTTACAGTATATAAAAAGGGTTGGGTAGAAACTTCCATGCCAGGTAAAATGGTAAGCTGCAAAATTATACACGTTGAGAAAACGTCTGACATTTGTACGCCCAATTATTTATGTTGTGTTTGATCTCTGAACTAAATCGTTAAAAGTCAGAAAGCAAGGTTCTTCTTAGCTTAGAGCTACGTAACTATTCAAAGCTTGAATAAAATAGTCTACGTTGACAGTCCGCCGGCCTCACAAAGTCCACATACTGATTCTTAGCAGCTGCAGTAACTGTTTCCTAAGAATAAACTTAGGCCAGACACTCTAGACAGGTACTTCACGACTTAAAGACTGGAATTTGCTTTCAACCCTAGTACCTTCCCACGATCTGTTAAATCTTTTCAATAATTTAAAACTGGAAGAAACAACAAGTTTAGTAGGTTCTTTGGGAGATTTACAGAGAGAAGGTGCCTCTACTAATTCTAACAAGAAAATAAACTGAACAAGTTAATTCAACATTTTTTTTAGTCTCTTTGCCCGCTTCCTGACACGACATTAAAGTAGAGCTTATGGTAAAAAGTTATTATTATTAGGTTAGTTGCTAACATATTTGTTGGTAATTTTAACTACTACTAAATTAAATCTAGGTATTATTCTGTAAGTATTAGGTATTTTTTTATACAAGACAAATTTTGCATTCAGTCTTTCCAAGAGAATGTGGTATGTTTGAGTGGGTATGTGTATGATTGTGTGTGTGTGAGGTTGGGTGCTCCTGAGGACACTGGTCTCTTGAGAGTCCAGGCAACAGGGGCTAGCAGGATGTGATTGTTTGTGTATTTACTAAGGATTAATATATTAATACATATAATAAATATAATTATCCTGCCACTTCTTTTTACTTGGTTCAGATAACTAATTACTACCAAGACACTAATATTATAAATGCGAAGTTTAGATGGATGGATGGATGTTTGTTACCTTTTTATCCCAGAACTACTGCAGTCTGGTAGTCACCGGTCTCGCGCGACATTGTTTTTGTATTGTTCGCGTTTTATAAACAATACGTGGACCTATTATAGCTAGTAAGTAGTTTTGTGACCACTGTTATGGCGGTTGTAGCTATATATATATATATATATATATATATGGAATTTTCAAATAACCAATGTAGGTACAGTTAATGATACGTATCCTGTTAACGGATCGGGCTGAAATATTGCATGAAATTATGAAAATTTTAATATTCGAATAATCGTAATCCTGGAATGAAACATCTATTTTCTATCCCATACATGTATAAGTTCCCATGAGATATATGTATATATATATCCCGTTTAAACGTTTCCATAGAAACAACGCGTGCGAAACAGCGGGCAGAAACTAGTTTTACTATAAAAAAACTATCGTAGTTTAACGAATTTACTACGGATGTAAGCGGAACATGTACTACTGCCATGTTTGTGAACCAATATAAATTATTGAAAACGATTCAACAAATGGTGCGAAAATTTTCAATGGTGTGACATCCGCAACCCTAAAATTATAAAAAAGATCCCTCTTACAAATGGAAAGTGGTATTTTAAACTACAGTTACTTATTTCTTTTGAAATATAAAATACTAGCCTGCTGCCTGCGCCTTCACCCTCGTTTTATCAGGATAAAAAATTGCTTATATATTATTCCAGGTCCCAAACTATACCTATACCAAATTTCAGCCCAATCAGTTCAGTAGTTTTTGCGTGAAAGAGTAACAAGCATCTATACTCACAAACTTTGACATTTATAATATTAGTAGGAAGTAGGACTCACAAAAATATCATACCTCTATCACAGAGAAACAAATTTCCCGGTGGGATGACATTCGTGTCTGCAGTAGAAGTCGCAGTTTTCTTTTTCAGGTGCTTTCTTGTGTCCGCATAGTATTCGCGTCGCAAGAGCGCCTTTAAAATGAGACAGGTAAAATGAATATCTACGTGTGATAGCTAGAGGTATTTATAGAAACATAAAAAAATATTGATTATCAACTAGCTTGTATACTTTACCTACAAGAACTTCACGGCGTTCTAAGTATTATTTTTTCTTAATTTAAACAGTAGCTGACACTTTATTTCAATGCGAGCATACCTCACTTTTATTTTACCTAAATTTATATTGATTGAGTTTTCTTCATGTGAATGTGTTTCTTGTTTGTAGGTTAGTCGTCGCGTAGTTAGTCCGTAACGCCAGCAAGTGGCTCCGACGGAAGACCAGCGTTGGTTGCTAGTTTGCTAGTCACCCAACACATGCTGAGGCAGAGCCATTTTGTTACTTGACTAACACTTCAAATATTATGTTTCATCTTAGTTAAGTTTATTATGTATTCGGTGTAAGTATATATATTATAACAAATAAAAATATATTCTATTCTATTCTACTATTTCTTTACTCATATGTGACGTCATTGTGACATCTCATATGTGTGCGTCGTCTCATGACAATTGAGGTGTGATTTTTTATTTCCCAGTTGCATTTTTCGTTTACCTCAATCGTGCTTAGTCACAATAAAATTGTTCTAGCTTTATGATCCGGCTAGGCGCCTACATGTTAGCCTACGTAAAACGTCTTTTGACTTTTGTAAACTAAATATTAGAATGAAAAATATTTAGTAACAATTCCGTGTAAAACCTTCTCTGATAAGATCCACCACAATGCATTCGCATGCACCGCCCGCTCTCCAATAAATTGACATGCCTTGCAATCAGAGAAAGTAAAACACAGACTTACTTCTTAGGTGTATCTTAGGGACTTAGGTGTTACTTGGCAATCTCAGTGTCAAAGTCAAGTATTGTGGTTTCCTGATGATGTCTTGTGGAGAGACGATACTAGTTGACGACTTACTTTGATGGGTTTTTTCATCGTGTAGTTGGTGTAATCTTTTCTTCTACAATTCAAGGGTAAGTGACTTAGCAATTTTAAATTACTTAAGTCTGTGTTTTACCTTCTCTGATTGAACGGCATGTCGATTTGTGGGGCGGTTTATGCAAATGCATTTTGATGGATCTTATCAGAGGTTTTATGTGGAATTGTTACTAAATATTTTTTAATTCTAATATTTTGCAATGGATTTCCACAAAATAACGCCTAAATTTAGCGATTTAAAATTAGAACTAAATCACACCTACCCTGCATAAAAGATTATTGAAATTCAAGCTTTCTCTTGTTTTATTTAATTGTTCACCGGCTGTTGCTTGTCGCAGCCAAGAAGAAGTAAAATTAGGTAGGCACGCATAAAATGAGGTCCCCTTTTATCCTGCTGACTCCGTCGAATACAAAATTTGGAGTGGGAATAATCAGGGCTATTTACATTTTGCTTAGGCCCACCTGACGCGTCGCGCGCCGGGCGGCGGAACCAAAAGACCCGCTTGCCTATCGCAACAAACAAATATTTTAATTAACTTTAGAGTAAAATAGAATATAAAATCTGTATTCTATGCTTTTCAACCTCATAAAGATAAATAGAAAGATAATGCTTTATTCAGAAAAAGTTATAATTAAACAGTTTGGTAAAAGGTAAAAGAATTAGCGGCCTTATCGCTTAAAGCAATTTCTTCCATGTAACCAAAGCTTAAAGTGGCAGTGTTACAGGTGGCAAAGAGCCCCCTGCGACGCAGGAGCTTGCGGGTTCGATTCCCGTCTCGTGTACCCAACTTGGTATGGACATTGGACCCCTTAATTATTATTTTCAGCTATAGTTATAAACTTTCTGTCTAAATTTCAACTATCTATTACGGTACAAGAGCTTCCCAAAAGCCAAAAGTAAAGCAAAAATAGCCAACAAAGTCAAGCTTTTTGTATGGGAGCCCCCCTTTTATTTTCATATTTGTTTTATTTTTATTATTTGCTGTTGTAAAATGTCTACCTTTTACGGTTCATGAGATACATCTTATTGAATGACGGACGGACAGATGGACAGACAGCGGAGGCTTAGTCATAGGGTCCCGTTTTTCTCTTCGGGTACGGAATTCTAAAACGTAAGAAAATAAAAATAAAATGAACAAATTAAATCTTCAACATCATACCAGCCAATACACGTCTACAACCGGACATATGCCTCCCCATACGACGACGCCATAAATAGCGGTTCTGAACTGCCTCCATCCATTAAGGAGGATTAAATATTTAAAAAATTAAATACGGGATTCCTATCATAATTAAGTATTGACTTATCGCAATTGCTAATGCAACTGCTTAGCTTAGGGCTAAATGATGTTGTGTGCATTGTCCAACATTATTTATTTATTTATACCTAACAGGTATTTTACTACTTATACTACGGGTACTTCCTTCCTATATCTCCATCCTATCATATCGGGTCGTAAAAAGTGAAATATTACTATCCTATATTATAGAGAGTCGAAAAACGTGATACCGTGGTGAAGAATTACCTCCTATAAAAAATTAAAGAATTGTCCACCCCACCGTGTTCAAAATTATCTTTCATCTCAATCTGAAAATCACTACAGAGGGGTTGGTAAACGTGAAACAGCTTCTTAGGGTATTAATTGTAAAAGTTTTGTTATATTTACTTTGTGCCGACAATCATTGAGTTCTTTAATTTGTTTTATTGCTTTGACTAGGAAGCCACAGTGAGGAAACTTTGAGTCAGATCATTATTCAGTTTTATCAATCCGGTATGTTGATTCACGATCGATAGCTGTCGTAATTGCTGGTCAAGAGCGCTGGTCATAAATTTTATAGTTAACTAGCGGCTGCCCCCTGCTTTGCACGCGCTTTTCATGTAGGTACCCTAGGTCCGTCCCCGGAATACAATCTACATCCCTGCTGAATTTCATTAAGATCTGTTCAGCCGTTTAGGCGTGAAAGGTAACAAAGAAACAGACAGATATGTATACAGAGTTAGTTTCAAATACCTTCGCTTGACCACAATCTCACCTCATCACCTAATGGAAAGTGACGATGTGGCAGACGATGTATCACAATATTCACAATTCACAACGTATTTCAAACAAGAATCGTTACGCTTTAGCGGCGCTGCACCAGTGGTCTCGAACGTCAAAGTACGAAATCGGTAGAGTTGCCCACTAAAATCGGTATATTTCTAAGAAAAATCGGTATATATGACAAAAAATCAATACCTATTATATTAAATTCGTTTATATAACAAAAAACCAGACTACACAATAATAAACACACTTAAACATAATTTTTTTTTCGAGGTATACCAATATTCTTTGGCCATAGCCGCCGTCATGTTTGAATTTATTTGTAAGGCATATAATAATTAACGTCATTAAAAAGTCATTTTGCATTTGCACTTTGTCCGAGGCGGGAGTCGAACCCGCAACCTCTTGCGTCGCAGGTGGACCCTCGCCCGCTGCGCTACTGAGGTCGTCAATAATGTAAGTAGTGAGTGGCATGTACTTAGTAAAACATAAATATATTTAGCTTGCTTAATTAGTGCATCAGTTTATTGAGTTTTTGTCACCGTAAATGACGATTTTATATTCTTTGATAACACCAAGTGTGTTTGTGAAGAACTATGTTTCTTTATAGCGTCTTTTCCTCATGTAATGTTAATATCCCTATTACAACACTTACAATACCTAACTAACTTAAGTCTTTACGACTATCTTGCAGCTTCTTATTTATTATTTTTTTTATTTTAACAATGTTTGAGAAATTAACAGCTAACTTATTGAGTAGGTTTTCTATAATATTGTAGATATTTCTTTCTTTTTTACTGGCGCTTGTGCTCGGTTCCTCGTCAGAAGACATAATATTTTTGGAGGTACTTTGCAACAATAAAACTAAAGATACTTCGTCTTCGAAATAATGAAAATTAATGAAAAATTGAAATCCGTATTTCTCTTTATATATACAAGACAAGTAAATTCCCCAGCGGGAATCCCTCTAAGGGATTCCCCGTAACGTTAAACATAAATGAAAAGGGTTGCCAACCAAGATCTGAAAAGTCGGTAGGAAAATCGGGCATTTCGGTATTTCGGTAGAACAGGGCCCATATCGGTAGAAATACCGAAAAATCGGTAGGTTCGAGACCACTGCGCTGCACTATCATAGTATGGATGGAAATTCCAATAACCACTTCAATCATTCTTAAATAACCCCACGCAAGTAATAAACTGATCTGCTTGCTGCCGTGTGCTTCAATTGCTGTAGAAGTTAGCGGAAGTTAACGAGAGCAGCCTTGAAGCCACGCAAGTGCTTTGTTCCAGACAGAAAACTTCCTCAGTCAAAGTTGGCCAGTTTCTACGTAGTTGACTTGGAGGCCTGAAACTTAGGTACAAGTTATTTGCCGCGACCGTTTGCCGCTATCATAATATTTTGTCAAAAGTTCATAACAAAGAGACATTCAAGAATTTAGTCCCTTTGTAGGTAGGTAGTACAGTTAGGAACCATGTGAACCCTATTTTATAAGCAAAGATGCGGATTATAAGCATGTGAATCCGGTTTTCTTTAGCATACACAGCTATGTCATACGAGTACGTTGTAAAACGACTGATGGAATTTAATACAACTGAGACAGCTTTTTTTTTAAACTGACATAAAGTCTTTGTTGACAAAGAAAATAACAATCAAATAATATAAAGAAATTAAACTAGTATTTACAATTGAAACAATTGAGCTAACTGCAGACTGTTGCAAACAATCTACAGATAGCTCAACTGGTCCATATCAATACCAGTAGGAAGCGTCCCCAAGACGCTGGCTACATTGCCCCGCTGTATGGCAATGCTAATGCGCTGCGCCAGATACTCACCAGCTCTCGGGTCACGCGTCGCTTCGACCAGGCGCTCAGATAATTTTTTGAAAACTGAGACAGCTTATTCATGAACGCATTTGATTAGATTAAGACCAATACCTTAAACCTACCTTTACTCCTTCTGTATTTTTTTTCAGTTATCTAGTACCCATAACACAAGCTCTGCTTAGCTTGGGGCTGGATAATGCTATATGCATTATATATATTGCCCATGCAAAATTCGAAAGCAGTAGATGCGTCTACTATCCAACTTAAGCTGCTGCCCGCGCCTTCGGGCGCGTTTTATCGGAATAAAAATAGCCTATTATGATATTCCAGGTCCCGAACTCTACCCATACCGAAACTCATAAATTACAGTCCAATCAGTTGAGTCGTTTTTGCGTGAAAGAGGAATAAACATCCATACACGGGCGAAGGCGCGAGCAGCAGCTAGTTTATAATATTAGGATATCGACGACCGACAACGCTTCGTACGCTGCGAACGCTCCGATTCAGATGCAGTGGACGCACAACTTTACACTCGCTTGAAAAAAAAAGTAGCACAGGAAAATCTAAAGAATTCTCGGAAAACGAATTCACTGAAAGTAAAACTCAAAAGTCGGTACGAATTAATTTGAATTGAACAGAACCTTGCGTGACTTCACATCGTTCACACACGATGGTTTTATTTAGTTTTCCTAAATACCTAATGCTTTACACTTTCAATCAAGTATTGAATCTTTAATCTAGGTATGGAAGGATTAGCTCTTTATCTGAAGTGGTAGGTCTAATCTCGTTTTCGGAACGATCTTTTATCTTCTCAAGGGTCGTTTAAAGCGTTGATTGACTGATAGCTAAGTAAAACTAAAAATCAACGCGTTTCGGTTTTTCCTAAAAGGTATAAAAGCTGACCTATATATTTATTAAGTAACCTAAGCAGTAAAAACACATGATTTTAATTACCTTATGAGCAACAAGAAGATACAAATAATCTTTTATTGTTCTTATATCATGATGCTCACCTTTTTATTGACTGGTTAATGTGTCATTTTTTGGAAAAATTAGGAGCGACTAACTTTAATAGATACTTAAGGTTAAAGGTAAATTTACTTACATTCATAGTACATATGAATACGTAGTACGTTTACGTATGTAATGTTTTTAACCGAGCGATTTACTTACTATACTATCTGCTCAGCAGCTTTTACCTACATGAAGATCCATCGGCCTTCATTAAATCATTTTAAGTAGGTATTGTCATATTAGCGAAAAGTTAAAAGTTTATACCTATTGGATATCTAGTATTTAAACGAACGAAAATAAATTCAAATTAATGATATCAAAAATATTGTACACGCCTTACTGTAATACCTACTTAGTAAGCGACAAGCAGTGAGCGAATACAATTGTTTAAAACGGAGACTTTAAAATAAAAAGAGTTACTATTTGTTTATTTAATACGATCAGTGTAATAATTCTAGCTCGATTTTGTTATATTTTAGGGATTATTATAATCGTTCGACACATTCGATATTTGTTCTACACTAAACCAAACCTATTGTCGTATTTGAGCTTCTGTGTAGGGGGCGGCCGCGAAGCTGTCTTTGGGTGTTTTCTAAAACAAACCTACTGTCTCATATTAGCTTTTGTGTAGAAGCTATTATGTAATGGGCTTAGTCGCCTATTCATTTTATATTTCGCCCGGCTTAGTACATTCATAGACAAGAGGAACGCAAAAGTAATGTAGAACGACATAAAATATTTTCTTGTTCTCAAGTCTGTGATTTTTCGTAATGTTAAACGATACCGACAGACTAGAGAGTATATCAGACATTTATTTATTTTATAATCTTAGGAAAACTTACGGCTAAACATGAATAAAGAATATTACATTTAAATATAAGGAAGGCCAATTAAAAGTTTTCACAAGTAGTACATACAGGACAAGCTCACGAAAGAGTAAAAACAGAGAGTGACGGCAGATTTATTGTAAGCAGTCGCTTCGACTTGTTCCGAGGTACGAAAAAATCTACAGGAAGTATGACAAGTGTAATAGTTAGCACCCAACGATAAAAAAAAGAGTTAATTCAGCTGGTAGCTAGGGCCATACTTGCCGGCCAGAGGCCCATTGTTCACCACAGGTCATCGGGTAGCTCAGTCCAGTTTTGCTCGTTCGCATATTAATTGCGTTGGGATGATGATGATTTGGGAGAAGTACTCTTTACTAAGGACTCCAGATTCTATCAGAAGGCAGTTGATGGAAGGACCAAAGTATGGAGACGATCCGGAAAAAGATACGCTCAGTGTAACATTGTTGGAAGAGAGCCTTATAGTGGAGAGATTTGCCTCCATTTTTTGCGTTCCGCTAAAGTTGTCGCCAAAAAAAAATTATTCGGTCGATTAATATATTAATTAATTATCCGTTAAAATTTATAACAGTACCCCGAAACTTCAAGTAACGTTGGTTGGCCTATGTCGAGCAGTGGACGTATTTCGGCTTAAATGGCGATGTTGGGAAGCTTCCTACATAAAAAATTTACAGTCACACGGTGATCGTGTGTCTCCAACAACGCATAATTTACGATCTATCTAGACTGACAGCTGGTAGGAACATAAACCCATGTCACCTTATTCACAAACATTCAGACGCATCATTAGGGACTTCTGTTGGTCGAGGTTCATATAAAAATACGGTTCCACATAAAATAAAAATATTTTTTTTTTTATTGCAATTACTTAAATAACTATAAATATAGTTTCTGGGGTCACCTTTTAAGCAAAATTTGCTTGTGTTAGGAGACCCCGCTCTTACCAATAATAAAATAACAGTATTTAAGTAACAAATTAAGATATACTAATAGGGCTTAAAGTAAAAATATTACAACAGAAATTATTTAAACTAAGAATAAAGGTTTTAAATTAATAATTACAACAAATGAACAGTATTTTAAACCAATCAATCACATAAATATTTGTGGAAAATATGCACCTTAGGTTGTCATCCTCCAATGTCACCACACTCACAGGGTACCAGAGGGTACCACTGACAGGGTACCAGATTAGAAAAACCACAAGTTTACATAAAATGTGAGTTATTACTAAGGTTAGAGCCTCATTCTTTGCACAATATTCTCAACTTCATCGTAGGTTTTCGTCATCAACCATTCAATCAGATTTGTTTTATATTTAAAATATGTCATCGAGAATATACCTATTTGTGTATTTTTTAGGAACATAGGTACTATGTATAATGTAAGAATAAACGAACACGTTATTTCATAGATTCTAGTAGAACCATCAAATAATTTTTACACGAATATACTGAGATCAGTATAAAGTTTCGTTTAAGTTAAAAACATTTACAAATAAAGCTGTTCTGAGCAGAATTCGGCTTCTTTTGTAGGTCAAAACAGAAACACAAATCTTCGTAATTCATTTAATGTCTGATGTTTTTACATTCCTACAGCTATTATGCTCTAAGGATCAGTGCCCGACCTTTATTTTATTACTAAGTTGATGCAAAGAAACAGTCAAATGTAAAACCATCTAAGGGGAATAAAAATCCGTCTCGAGAATCACTGGACGGACGATATTAGATAGAATCGAACAAAAAGATATCTTGAAGCCAGACAGAATAAATTATGGAAAATGGATCTGAAGTGAAGTGACGTTGCACTGAAATTTAATCTAAGAGAATGTGAATGTGAACCATGTTTCAAAATCCAAAGCTTCAAAATTTTATGAAATTTGCTTTGACTCTTAGTTTTTGTGGATAATTTAGTTAGGGCCAATTAAACCGTTGTAATTTAATATCTATCAATGTAAGCTAAACTCAGTTTAGCACTTTTTAGTGACATAAAATTGATCCGGATCTAGTTGAACTTAGTTTGATTTCTATACGCCCGATTTTCAGCGTTAACTTGTTGTTCTACTTACCTATCTTTTTATTTAAGTACCAATTCCTTCTTTGATTCTTACTTACTAATTGAATTAGCGCATAAAAAACATTTTATCAGGTAAGTTTAAAAAAATACGGGTTCGAATCCCGCCTTGGGAAAAATGTTTGTACGATCTGCAAATATTTGTTCCGGGTGATCTGAATATTTCTATACATAATAAACAATATCTATCTATGTAATGTATTGTATTATGTATATCAGTCATCTAATACCGCTCTGCTTAGCTTGGGGCTGGATGATATTGGATTGTCCAGCATTATTTTTTAATAAATTTATTTATTCTGTTTGTTTTGTTTTTCCTACAGTTCATTAGATTAAGTAATTCTCTGGTATTTATGGAAACATTTTGTAGCTGAAGCGGATTTAGTTAAGCGATTGTATAATACCGAACCAATGATGTTCCCTAAAATAGGTAGGCAGAATTATGCCTCGCTACGTTAACCACAATTCAACTTGATCATTCGTCAACATGTGACACTCGTGCATGAATCTGTTAATAGTCATGGTTCTAGATGGAGCACAGCCAAAAGCTTTTTCAGTATTTTTCTAAAAGATATCAAAACAAAAAAAAAAAAACAAAAAAAGTCATTAATGAGCGTCTTCTTTTAAATCGTAATTGAACGAATCGCGATTTGAACGTAACTGATAACAAATCTCCCTACCATCCTACTTATAAGAGTCTAGACAGAGAAGTGGCTAGACCAAGTGGTCACCTTGAGACTTGAGAATCCTAACTAATATTATAAATGCGAATGTGTGTAGGTTTGTGTGACCTTTCTACACGCCCTAATTAAGCAAACAATAGACTTGATTTTTGGCATAGAGTTGGTTGAAAGGATGGAGTAACTACGGCTACTTTTTATCCCGGTAAAACATCAAGATTCAGATCATCGAGATTTCCGGCTTATATGGCTTACGAATTTAACGCGGAAGAAACCGCGGCGAACAGCTAGTTAAAAAGTAAAGTTGATTGCTCTCCCAGCAACCTCCCGCAATACATAACACTGTCACGACATTTCATCAATTTTGTATGCTAAAAGTATATAAAGTTTTAGTTAGCTCATTTGGAAGCATTTTGTAATGGCTAAAGCTTTAAGTAAAGTGGACCCCTGAGATAGATTTTGCAATAAAAGTTGTGCAGCTGACTTCATCGTTCTAACTTTACCTGCCTGTACAGATAACTAGTATGTATAAGTTTATATACCTAGATGTAGCTTCTTTAGCAATCGCCTTTTATAAAAAGTTGGACTGGCCCTTGTTTCATCACATTACGTCTCCTAATGTAAGCACTTATTTGGTCAATTAAAAGTACTTATGTAGTTATATCTTCTTACGTTAAGCGTACGGAACTGTACGCTATGTTATCGCTACGCTATGTTATCGTAAATATATGTATAAGTGTCTCTGTTATATATAAGTACATTCCGAAATATTGATCAAGGTATCGACCCGGCGGCGGAGACCTGATCGAAGCCTATTTACTTACTGCCAAAGACTATATTACTATACTATATACCCTTCTGTCCGGGTGTGCCTTAAACGTAGTCTGACTAATTCGCGTTAAGACAAAACTACATTTGAAATTCGCTATTGGTCTACATAATGTTGGTAGATGTCGCTCCGTTCCGCACTGTATGTATGTAAGAAATTTATCCTTAGCTGTATACAAATATTGACATGTATTTAAATCGCTTTTCGAATTGGTCCATCACTTACATACATATATTACCTATTTCGCAATATACTATCATAAACGATTTTACATGACTTTATATTTTTAAAGAGTAAAAAGTTCTAAGCCTTTCAACTAAATAATTATAGTTATAGTATAACTATATATTACTATGTACTATAGTCACAAATATTTATTTAGTGAGCACCGGACGACGTCGGCTGCACCACGTGTTGCTAAGATTAAGGCTGCAGGCACGCCGGGATGTTCCGGGAAAAGCCATTAATTTTGTTCAGCGCCTTACAACTTACAGGCTAAGCTGCTGTCTGTTTGCAGCAAAAAGTATGAGGAGCGCAGTCTGGATTACAATGAGATGATGGTCGACGTTGGTTAATTACCAGGACTTTAGAGAGAAAAAGGATTATCTTGGTACAAGGGTATGATTGTCGTCGGTCCTAATAGTATTGAACTATAACCAAAGTCTCAAGGAACCTCTTTGGGTTTCGTGTTGTTAATTATTGGACCTAACAGGCAAGCAGGGTTTTATAAGATTTATAAAGTCGCTAGTAAAGACAAATCCACTGTGTTTGCGAGGTATTGCAAGTTTTTTAATGAATGTTATAAAGGTCAGAAGTTTGGGAAGATGCATTGACTAACAGACAGATAGTCGTTTGTAAGGTCCAATTATGATAATCCACAACGGGATATTGATTTCTTGACCCACGCACCTAGCAGGTAATGTATGTAGGTATGTACCTTTATCAAACCCAAGCGTCGAACAAAATATAACAAGCTGTAGAGTTATGATTGAAAGTAAAACGACAATAAACCCATAAGACTACCATGCACCTAGGCTTGTTGCAGAAAGTCGGTGGATCAAATCGCCTGAGTGATTGCCAGTAACATTGCTTAGGCATTTACAGGCAGATAGGACCGCGTCGGTATTGTTCACAACGTGAGTGCCCGTCGGGGCAGATCGGTATGGTAAGGAATTTCATTTTTCCCTCGCGTGTGGGACAAGGTTCCAGCTTCCTTGGATTCGCGATATGTTTAATCCCTTTTCTTTTTAACGTGTCTAGAAAACCTATTCAGTATATTTAAATCTACGTTTTCATTTATATATTTTATAATCATTTCATTTTCAGGCTATTGATAGCGCTATTATTACCATATGAATGATTCACAATACGTCCGTGTGGTGTTCAACCACAGTCAGAATTTCAACTATTTGGCAGAATTGTCAGCTACACATATGTACATATTATGTAGGTAGATGGTAATTTCACTACTTGAACAGGAATCAAGCGTGTCAACAATTCTGAAAGAAAATGACTATACTAACATATAAAATAAATGAAAAAGGTCTTGTTACGTCTGCGTAAAGCTTTAATTTGTTCTCATTAGTTACATTATTTTACGGGATTTAACCTAATCCCAAGGTACCTATCAAACCGGAACTTAAGGTCTCATATAAACAATAGATCATCATCATCATATCAGCCCATACACGTCCACAGCTGGACATAGGCCTCCCCAATACGACGACGCCACAAATAGCGGTCCTGAGCCGCCTCCATCTATCGACTCCCTGCGACCGCTACGATGTCGTCGGTCCATCGAGTGGATGGTCTCCCATAATCACCACGTTTGGCATGCAAACAATAGATCTAAGTACATAATTGTATTACTCAGATTACGAGCTTAGGCCTATATTTGAAAACTCCACAGAAATAGTTCTTTGGAAAACACATTTGCTGCCCGGGTATGCTTCCATCTGAACGGGACAAATGTTTGTACTATCTGCAGATATTAGTTTCGGGTGTTCTGGGTGTTTGTATATTAAATAATATCTATCTAAGTAGTCTATTGTAATATATCAGTTATATAGTACCCATAATACAAGCTGTGCTTAGCTTGGGGCTAGGTAATGCTATAATCATACCACACATGTGACATGCCAGGTTGTCTGGCAGAGATCGCATGAGCGATAAGACCGCCCATTGTCACTTATGTTGTTTTTGTCTCATTTGTAAACAGTTGTTTTCTAGTTTTAAGTGTGCAATAAAAGTATTTTCTATCTATGTATCTATGTAAGTCCAGCATATTTTTTTTACTAACTCCTTTACGTTACATAATACGAACAGGGTTCCCGGGTATTTTAATAAAAATTATAACAGTTACTTGTGTAGGTGTTTAATCACGGAACACTTGGCGTTCGTTTTTGTGCTGCCCAGATATGCTACCATCTTAACGATTCCGGTCTCTGACGATTAAGCTACATAACTGTGACGATATAGCATGCATGGATTATCTGGTTAAAAAGTCAGATTTTACTCGCGGAATAAACACTGGCATACTTAACTCCGTTACGTTACATAAAACGAAAAGGTTCGCCGGGTATTTTCATAAAATTTAAAACAGTTGCTTGTGTAAGTGTTTAATTACGGAGGACTGAGCATGGCATGTAATGTACATACCTAGGTAGGTAGATATTCCGTACTATCCGTACTAATATTATACATATATTCGAATATAACTCTGTCTCTTAACTTTTCACGCATAAAACCGGTTTAGGCGTGAAAACAGAACGGATCATAATGAAATTTAGCAGGAAGGTAAATGGTATCCCGGGACGGACATAGTCTACTTGGAAAGCGAAGGCGAAGGCGCGGGTCTTAGCTAAACAAAAAAAGATTAAAATTAGAAATCTTCTACAACAGGATACTCCAATGGAAGTTTGGTCCTTACTTTTTGTTACATCCTTTATAAGCAGTTTGTGTGTTTTATTTTCTTTTATACTTTCAGTCTGGATTTAAAATTTTTCTAGATGAAAGAACTATGAAATATTTTAACATTCAGCACGAAATTTCATAATCAACACACTTATTATTCGTTCAAACAGCATCCAAATGAGTAAATATAACAATTTCTTTATGCAAACAAATATTGAACGTCGTAAATGTTCGGTATGAAGATAAAGTGAATCGGTACTGATAAATCTAATAAATAAATAATATAACTATTTCTGCTACCGTAAATTATTATGACAAAAATACTTCCCGTAAAAGTATTACTTATTACGATGCTGCCTTCCCTGAGTTTACATCACTATCACTACATATTACAAAACAAAGGCCTCAGCCGCGTCTGTCTTTCTCTCTATGCGCGATAAACTCAAAAACTACTGAACGGATTTTTATGCAGTTTTCATTAATATAAAAATATAAAGCAATTCATGAGGAAGGTATTTTTTTTAACAAGGATTTGTGTAAATTTGTTGAAATATGATGATAATTGTTGGAAATGTCAAGCAGCCTGGGAGCGTTCATCGAGAACCCTTTGATATAATAAAACAGCTAGTCACTGCTATTATAGAGAGAATATTTTGAACTTGTACCAATAAACGATTTTTTTTTATTTTTATTTTTTATTTTTATTTTGAAAAACTAAGAACCGAATTCCGATTCCTCATTTTTACACTGTTTTAAGTTTTGCGGGATAAAAACCTTCTAATAACTAGGAAACAAAAAAAATATGGGTCCACCTCGGGATCGTTCTCTATACAATAGCGAATTTTCAAAAACAGTCCTAAAATGACGGAGAAATCGATAAACATATAATCAAAAATACATATAATTTATTTCCATGTCAGTGTTTAATTTTAATTTAAGACTTTGATCTTTTCCATGTCTAGGTACATTTATTCATCATCATCATATCAGCCCATACAGGTCCACTGCTGGACATAGGCCTCCCCATACGAAGCCACAAATAGCGTTCCTAATCGCCTGCATCCATTGACTTATTTATTGTATTTTGACTTTGTCATAAAAAAAACATACATACAGCTGAACATAGAACATCCTCCTTTTTCAAAGTCGGTTGAAAATAAAATTAGTTGTAAAAATGAAACCTCCAACTCATTTAGCTGAAAACCGAACGACTCTTAAGTAATTTAGGACAGCATTAAGTGGTGAGACGAGTGCTTTGAGCGCGCCGAATAATTTTCAGTATAAATGGCTGTCGGTTCTCTATTTGCTCGCACTTACCTAAGTACTGGGAACTTCAGTGCCTCACATTTTGAATATTTTGAAGTTTTTATCAGTACCGAGTTCTGGCATGTTGGTAGTGTACGATTCGTACCTGTTCAGGTTGTTCGTTTTGTGGTGGCGCGAGGTTATTTTTTGTGGTTTTATTTATAAGTTCTTTCTGCATTCTAAAAGGAATAAAACTAGCGGAAAATAATTAGACGCAAATCGTATACAATTTTCTATTAACTTATAAATGCATATTGCATAACTTATTGTTGTACTAAATGTTGTACTAAATACTTGTGTTATGGTCGGATTTCTAAAATTTTGATCACATGTTAGATTCCCATCACATCTCACTCTAAGCATCTCACTAATAATAATAATTAAAATATAAGTTTAAATATATCGCTAGAGGGATGTGTTGTTATTTCTGCAAGCCAAATCTACTGAAAGGTTCGTACTGAAATTTTGCATAGATACTGACTTGACGTCTGTGGCGCGGTGGGTGAAGGTCCGCCTGCGTCGCAGGGGGTTGCGGGTTCGATTCCCGCCTCGGGATAAATATTTGTACGATCTGTAGATATTTGATCAGGGTGTTCTGGTCGTTTTATATGTATGATAAAAAATATCTACATATGTAATATATTGTATTATGTATATCAGTTATTTAGTACCCATAACACAAGCTCTGCTTAGCTTGGGGCTAGATAATGCTGTGTGAATTGTCCAGTATTATTTATTTATTTACATATATTTATATATACTGTCTTGACGGGAATAAAACACAGGTTACTTTTTGTCCCATAAACCAATTCCTAATAGAAATAACCTTTGAACGTTTCCATAGAAACAACGCGCGTGGGAAGCCGCAGGCAGAAACTAGTATTATATAAAAAGAAATATTCCCTACATGTTCTCTACCAAAATCTTAAGAATAAGTAACATCACAATGCTGAGAGATTATATTCTCACTCAAGAACACTTCTGAAATAATGACACAATTTTACTGACATCTACGAATACTGTTGTGTAGCAATTTTGGCTCTTTGGGTTGTTGATCTTATTTATATTAGACTACCTGCTGCCTGCGCCTTCGCCCGCGTTTTATCGGGATAAAAAATAGCCTATATGTTATTCCAGGTCCCAAACTATACCCATACCAAATTACCTAATCGGTTTAGTAGTTTTTGCGTGAAAGAGTAACAAATATCCATACCATATCCATACCATATCCATACCACCATCCATACAAACTGTGACATTTATATTATATATATTAGTAGGAAGGATAGGATAGTCGAATACGATAGGATAGGATAGGATAGGAAGTAGGATAGATAGATCGGTAGAATATGCTTTATTGCACACTTTACAAAACAATGCTATTAATATTATAAATTTGAAAGAAACACTATATGTTTGTCCGTCTGCCTTCACGCCTAAACGGCTGAACTAATCTTAATAAAATTTGGCAGGGAGGAAGATGGTATCCCGGGGACGGACATAAGGTACATGAAAAGCGCGTGCGAAGCCGTAGACAGCAGCTAGTTAATACTAATACAAACATATTTGGTACAAAATAATGTGACAGTTGGCGGTCTTATCGCACACGACCGATGTCTACCGTGAATAAATAGGATCGTTAGATTGAACCTGGGGATCTGTGTGTATTATTTATTATACCTACATACATACTTAACTGTATTTTATTAAGGGAAACACATATTATAAGTCCTTTTCTACCAATAGCTATTTCAATTGTGTGAATCAAACAGACACTTCAGCTACCCTATACGACAGCATCTCTGTCTATTGTGTTTGCTTACAATTAATAGTTTTGAGCTAACGTAATTGCCATCTAGAATTATGTAAATTTGCACAATGTCGCTCGGTACTACCTGCTACATAGATGATGTTGGCGCACTTTGTGTAAATAATTACAACAGGTAAGAAGATTAAATTAAACTAAGTAATATTTACCACCTCATTTCAAATTCTTTCTACAGTTAAGCTAATCTAAGATTAGTTAAACTTTAGTTGTTAACGTGGTCTCTTATTGACAAAGAAAATAACAATCTCATAATATAAAGAAATTAAACTATTATTTACAATTGAAACAATTGAGCTAACTGCAGACTGTTGGAAACAATCTACAGATAGCTCAACTGGTCCATATCAAAACCAGTCGGAAGCGTACCCAAGACGCTGGCTCCATTGCCCCGCTGTATGGCAATGCTAATGCGCTGCGCCAGATACTCACCAGCTCTCGGGTCACGCGTCGCTTCGACCAGGCACTCAGATAATTTTTTTAAAACCCGGAGAGCCTCGGTACCCCACGGACCTAGGGTCTCGACTCCAAGGGGAGCAAATGCGTAGGCTCTGTCGAGACCTGCATATTTGCGCCTCTTGAGATCCTCGGCCAAATCTGCCGCCGAACCAGCCCTCACGGATGTCCTTGAAAGATGGGAAGGTGCAAGTGTGTCGACACATGTAGCGTCCCACACAATAGGCCTCCCCAGCTCCCAAGGGACTAAAGTCATGCCGTCGGGCCTCTTACCATCGTCACGCAACAGACCATTCGGTTCGAGAATAGCTAGTACTTTAGTTAAATTATGGCGTCTATGGGCGCCGTTTTCAATGAAAGCGACTTGACTTTTTCCGACTCATCCTATAATTATCGTTAAATTTTAACCTATGTATTTACACAAAACCTTGACAAATGATATATCTAAACTTTCATCATGAATCACTCTATCGATTGAGGATAACCGCATAAAAATCTATTCAGCAGTTTTTGAGTTTATCGCGAACAGACAGACAGACAGACTAGGCGGGGGACATTGTTTTATAATATGTAGTGATTACACTAAACACTAAAAATTATATATATTTATTCACCAATGAAAAAGGTTAACAAGTTGGCATTTAAAACTATTGTACAGTTTAAGTAGGTATTCTAAAATTAAGTAATACTTAAACTTAACCTCTCAAAGTCAAGGTAACTCCTCGCTCTAAGTTTACACTTGTGTTTAGACGCGAGGCCTCATTACCTGCGGCTTTTTCAGGGATATTATTTATGCAAGTCTTTTTGATATGTGCCTATTGATTGATAAGTGTAATAACTAAATATAAACTTATTTTCTATTTAGTAATAATTAATAACCTAAAATATACACATACTATTCTAGCTAATAATAATGATGTAGCCCAAAACTATGATAGGATTTTTAGCAGTTGCTCTGCCTGTTCGTAGTCAATATTTTGCAAGTAATGCGTTACAGTTAGTTTACATTCAATATAGGTCTTTTTTGTAGAGTTTTTATTATATTCATTTTAATATAGAGGTAGGGTGCTAAAAATTGTGCATGATGGTGAGCAAACACTAAGTGATTACTAAAAACTGTCGCGATTGTCACACTTCATTACGAAATGTCGTTTTGTTTCCGAAATCCGTTTCTGGAATTTGGAGTGTGGGAAGACCTCCCACTCGATGGACCGACGACATCGTAGCGGTCGCAGGGTGTCGTTGGATGGAGGCGGCCCAGGACCACTATTCGTGGCGTCGTTTGGGGAAGGCCTATGTTCAGCAGTGGACGTATACGGCTGATGATGATGAGGAATTTGAAGTCGGTTTTTAGAGAGAGAGAGACAGAGTTATTTTATTTACCCAAAAAAAAACTTATTAACTAGACAATAATTAAATACCTAGTAACACAAAATATTATAAGATAGTTATTATGGCTAAATTGGGCCCCTGCCTCAGCATGTTGCAGTATTAGAGCATTTGCCCAATATTGCGCTGGTTTTCGGCAGGGCCCGACGTTCTAATTTTACCAAACTATCAAATTATGAAATTTTCAAATTATTTATTAATGGGTGGTTTGTTCAAATATTTGAACATGGCACCCCTCTTTTGTTCATACCCATTCGCTAAGATCAGAGTACCACGTGTGGGTCAAGAACACAACTTATATGTATAAATGGAACAAAATAAAGCTTAACTTGTATCTTCGTTGGGGAGTAAAGGATCTCGAGTGGCGACCACGATGCAATGCGAAACCGAGTGTGGATAGACCTCCCACTCGATGGACCAACGACATTGTAGCGGTCGCAGGGAGTCGTTTGATGGAGGCTGGACCGCTATTCATGGCGTCATTTGGGGGAGGCCTATGGTCAGCCAGTGGACGTATACGGGCTGATGATGATGTATCTTCCTTCCATTCAATAGTAAGGACGATCATACCTTATGTACATACTATTGAAGTCTATCTAAGTCTATCTAACGTTCACAAACTGGATCCTATTTACTTGGGAGTGGCATAGCTGAATCCGAACGAAGAGACGCATTCACGCTTAAAGCAGTTGTTTCAGGTTTTTATCGGCGCTTATAGTGATAATCGAAGCTAAGTAAGTAAGGGATTTTAACTTCGAATTTGACTTCGAAAAAAGGAGAAGGTCCATGTTCGGCTGTATGCCGAATCGAGCTATACTGCCACCATATAGATTCGCAAAATACGTATGTCAATCAGGATAATGTAAGGATTCTAATGCTGCGTTCACATTAAATAACAAAACATGAAACATAGGTAGTTAATTTCAAATGTTTTATCAGCGTAGACGATTTAAATAAAAAAATATGTATGGTTAATTTTAACATACGTAACATCATAAAATGATCTACTGATTTTGTTACATAAATTGTCCACACTGATAAAACTAATTAATTAACTATGTTTTTAAATATTTTTTGTTACTTAATCTGGATGCACCTTTACGATACCTACCCCATACATCCAAAATACGTTAAGGCATTTAAAACTTAAGGTGAAATTAAGATACTTCCGTACATTAACTCTAAAAACATTTCAAGCCGTTTCCTGGGCATTCGTGTCAAAAAAAAAGAAAAAGTTCTATGGCTTTAAATCGGCTTCAGCATTCTACTTTCCTCCGAAATGTGGTCTACGATGTTACAGGCGGACGGTCCCCTGACGACATGGTGCGATTTGTAAAGGTGCCTCTGAATCCACTCAATAGATCCGAGAAGTAAACCACTTCAGGATTGATATTCATGTAGCTATTCAGTTACAGTGGTTTACAAATTCATTTCTAGGTACTAAGCTCGATGTTTGAAAGTGGGATTTGTATTATATATATATTTGTATATATTTCCTTTCGAATTGTATGGTCTTTACCACAGAACTATATTATGCTTTTTCACCCGCGTTAAATTCGAACAAAAAGTACCCTATGTTATTCTCTATCTTTTCAACTAACTCACAGTCGGTCATGTCGATTGGTTGCTTAGTTAGGGCGTGAAGACAGGACAAACAAACAAACACACTTTCGCATTTATAATATTAGTTAGGATATTTGGTTTTATATGGCAAAATAACTAAAATTTTATGACCCATAGCAAATTTCAGCCTAATCGGTTCAGTAGTTTTTGCGTGAAAGAGTAACAAATATCCATCCATACATCAATCCTTACAAACTTTGACATTTATAATATTAGTAGGACATAGCCAAGACACATCATTCTACTTGTTGGTATCTCGCTTTTCTGGTCACCTCTAAGGGTAATTCTAATCATAACCCTCGTCCTTCGGTAGTCGGGTTTAAAATCAGTGCTGGCTGTTCGAGCAAAACTATGCGCTGAGTTATTTCCGTTTTGCTAGACTGCAGCTTTTACTGTTTAACCTTACTTTACTTATTATAATTTATGCTATTTTATTGTTTTGTCAAAAGTCTGTACCTAGTATATGTATATAAATAACTGTCCTTTAAATTTTAATCATTAAGTCACTTCATGAAAAGCCTATTGATAACTTGTACCTATTGCATTATATACCTTTACTTTGCCAGAACTTATTTAATTCTAATCCCGGAGGTGGGCGTTGCGACCTGTGATCAGTATTTTACTTCTGCAGTTCGCATCGCTTCCTATTTTTGTTGTTTGCACTATAATTATTTTCCTATAATAAAGCCTTCTTAACTTTTTTTTACTGTGTACTACTGTGTGTTGCAGAAGCAAATACAAATCAACTCCCATCAACAATTTATAGCTGATAAAGATAGCTGCTTTATTACTACCTATTGCAAAGTTGTAAGCTTATAACTTATACACAAGCCAACTCCAACTTGCCAGCTATGGTTATTTAACAAACAAGTGGCATAGTTAAATATTCATAATGTTATGGGTTCTTACAGCGAAATCCTTGCGAAGTGGTGAATAGTTGTTTTCGACCTGCGAATACTTCGAAAAATAGTTTTGTACCTGCTTTCCCGACACCACTAAAAGCTTTTTTGCTAAGCCAACTTTACCAATTATATTTCAGATGTTGAGTGCTTTTATTTAAGGCGCAACTTTGTGTCTTTTTTATTCACCCTGACAGCAAAGACACAAAACTTTGTGTCTTTTTTATTCACCCTGACAGCAAAGACACAAAGTTGACATAATATGTATTTTACATGTATTTTAGACATAATAAGTATAAGGAATTGGCTATAGTCTAACTAATATTATGAATGTCAAAGTTTGTATGGATGGATGTATGGATATTTGTTACTCTTTCACGCAAAAACGACTGAACCGATTAGGCTGAAATTTAGTATGGGTATAGTTTGGGACCTGGAATAACATATAGGCTATTTTTTATCCCGATAAAACGCGGGCGAAGATGCGAGCAGCAGCTAGTAATACATATTATGTCTAAATGTAGGCCAATGAGTTGTTAGATTTGAGATAGGTATCAAATCCTAATTAGGTGTCTCCTTTTCTGGAAACATTCAAATAAATACATGCCTTATTGGACTAAAATATGTGCAGTATGTACCTACCTCCATTGGAGATGAAATAAATTTATTATCATCAACCTATATTAGTCCACTGCTGGACATATGCCTCCCCTAATGAGTGCCATAGCGTCCTGTCTTCAGCTTGACGCATCCAGCATCTGCCTGCAGTCTTTCGCAGATCGTCAGCCCACCTGGCCCGAGGGCGTTATCTATAATTCTAACTTCATACTATATGAAATATTATATGTATATATGACATTACATGAGACTTCATTATCAAAGCGAAAATTCTGATGTTTGGATGTATGTTACCTCTTCACACCTATTCAAAATTTCACCCAATCCGTTCAGTAGTGCTGGCATTTATATAGATCTAATCATGGAATCATGGATAAGTCGCAGGGAGTCGTTGGATGGAGGCGGCTCAGGACCCTATTCGTGGCGTCGATTGGGGGAGGCCTATTTTCAGCAGTGGACGTGTACGGGCTGATGATGATGAATCATGGAATATCATATATGCTATTATAGACATATATTTATCCCATAAATCAGCTCTCATGGAAGAGAAATAAGCTTAATTTTCATAGAAACAAAGCGAAGTCGCGTGCAGAAACTAGTAAATATATTGCAATAATGGGGTGCCACTCAAAACAGCTAGAGGTCTCAGAGTAAGACGTACACCTTCAAACACAAACATGGCTCATCACTTCCTGAGTAACCGAGTGGAGCACGATTGGAACCGGCTTCCTGAAGAACTTGAAGTTGAACAGCTCCGTCCGTGAACATCTTCAAAAATGGACCCGATCACTGGTTATGAACGCACAATCTGACCAATATAAGAGACAAACTAGTGTACCTAGTGAAAAAACCTAGTGAAGTTCTCAGCTGCTCGTCTATAATTAAATAATAATGATATCAAATTGCATCGTACAAATTAGAGTACAGTTTCTGATAAACGAATTGATCAGTACCCTAGGTATCGAACAATACAATAATTGTATTTCCAACACTCACAGATTCAATAATTTGAGTCCCAAACTGTAATCGCAGTTTGTAAACAGTTATTACCCTCGGCGGGTTAATTATACTAATTTAGTATTATCATAGGTACCTAAACGCGGACTCGAAATATTTATTATAGTAACGCTTTATCAAAATTCCGAAATACTCCACCTTAAAACTAGTAACGTAACAAACTGACCACATTAAATCATTTTCCGTTGGTCTAACTTCTTTTCTATATAAAAGGAACATCTTTTGTTAGTGTTAAATTAACAGCAAAAAGAAATATTGGTTTCCAATTGGTTAGCATTTTTAAAATAAAGGTTAATATTTGATACAATTTTCGAAATGCTACAAAATGCTACGCCGCCATAGCAAGCTACGGTACCATGAAATGCCATTGGAATTATTATTTGCAAGAAGAATAAGCCTTACCATTAGTACATTCTTACTATCTCAGGTTCATACATCTGTTCTTGTATCACCTACTTATTATTAACATTGAAATGGAAAAACGTTATTAAACATTTTGAGAGAACTGCGTTTTGAAATTGGAGCCAGACTGGCTCTAAACTCATCACTATCTACAAAAGGTAGGTAGAAGTACTAGAATGTCACGACGAGAGACCCACGAATGTAATTTTGCTGCAAGACCCTATTGTATAGCTGAGGGCTACATAAAATGATGACAGTGGCAAACGTTATCTGAATCACTGTCATAAAAAAGTACTGACCTTTCTTTGAAGTCGCGGCATTACCATCACTTCCTTTGCAAAGATTGGTGTAATTCTTTATTGTACACACATTGCATTTACCTTATGTAAATAGGTGAACTTAACCCTTAAAATGAGTTTTCTTCCAGCAAACCTTAGAGCTATAGGAGAGGTGATGAAAAAGTTAAAAAAAATTGTACACTTCCTGGTTACATTTTTTTTTATCGAACTTGAGATCAAATGACTTATAAACAATAGTAGGTAGCTTTAAACCTTATACAGGGTGGAATTTTGTAATGCCACCTGAAGGGAAAGTACCCTTAATAAATACTTTCTTTGAGTAGATAGAAAAATCTACTCAAAGAAAACATTCCTTTGTTATTTTAAATAAACGAAATGCAATCAAAGATTTTCAAAAATTCGCTTGCCACACCCGGGAATAGAACCGACTCAAATCTGTAAAAATTACACCCTGTACTTTTATTGCATCGATCGTTAGGGTCAACTATGAGGATGAAATCTCTCTAACAAACTGGATAAATTAAATGAAAGGAAAATCATGAAATCTGAACTTATAAATTCAATGGGTCAAGTTAGAGCACAGATCCATCTGTTTACTTATCTCATGTAATTAATAATTATCATTGACGTCGTTTATCCAACTACAGGAATAAAATTACTATTTAGATATGAAGATTACAATTCTGAATACGATTTATAATATTCTCCACAACGCATTATAAAAGGTTACCATAGAAATTTATTCGTTAGAAGAATTTTGTGTATCCAAGAAAATGGAGCCCATTTTGAGCAACTAATTAGTTAGTTTACCTTTTTTTGTAAATATTAAAAGAATTTAAGATTTCGTGGTTTTCCTTTCAATTCATTTATCAAGTTTGTTAGAGAGCTTTCATCCTTATAATTGACCCTCACGATCGATGCAATAAAAGTACAGGGTGTAATTTTTACAGATTTTAGTCGGATCTATTCCCGGGTGTGGCAAGCGAATTTTCGAAAATCTTTGAATGCAGTTTTCATTATGTTCAAAAATAAAGGAATGTTTTCTTTGAGGCAAATTTTCTATCTTTAGTATTAAGAGTACTTTCCCTTCAGGTGGCATTACAAAATTCCACCCTGCTACATATGATACTAATACATGAATTAAAATAATAATGACTAAATAAATGTAATAAATACCTAAACTTCAATATACTATACATATATGTATATATATTGTACAGATGCCCTTTTGCATCGCACTTGTCAAACATATAGACATAAAGACCTTTACCGACTCTTGCCAGGGAAATAAACTAGCTGGCCGTACCGCGAGCAAGGCGGGCGCACCGCCGCGCTGTCGCAGCCGCCGAAGCGAGCGTGGGCACGTGCTGACGGAATCGCCGCGCCGCGCCGCCGCCGCCGCCTCCTCTGACACGATGAAGCCATCAGGCATTAGTTATATGGGTAGTAAATGACTGATATACTTAATACAATACATTACAGGTCAGGTCAGGTCGAGTCAACAGCGAGATCACAGAACTCTTGTACGGAGCGAATCTTTGCGCACTAAAAAAGAAGGATGGCGGAATAAGACCCATAGCCGTGGGCACCACCTACCGCCGCCTCGCGTCTAAAGTCTGCTGTCGGAAAGAAGCCGACTATCTAGGCGATTATTTTCGACCAATTCAGCTAGGCTTTGGTTCGCGAGGCGGATATGAGGCCGCAGTACATTCCCTTCGTACATTTTTGGACAAAAATGATGGGGAAGTAATTCTGAAGGTAGACGTCAAAAACGCCTTCAATTCCGTAGACAGGGGCGCCTTGCTAAAAGAAATTAAAGACAAAATTCCAGAAATTTATCCCTATCTCTGGCAATGCTACGGTTCACCGTCAAAATTAATTTACAGAAACAATGTCATTTCGTCCGCGGTTGGTTGTCAGCAGGGCGACCCTCTTGGTCCGGCCATTTTTAGCCTTGCTATCCAACCAGTAATTCACAGGAACGATAGGGGGAGACGTGGACACAGTTTTTAATGACCTAAAAATCATCACAGATGAATTTCGGCAAATAGGTTTAGAACTAAATTTTTCAAAGTGCGAGCTTTTTATTTCGGACTCTTGTGTAGACAAAAACAATATCATAATAAAATTCAATAGTTTGGCTCCCAACATTACAGTTGTAGATAAATGTTCACTTCGCCTCCTTGGTTCACCAATTTTTGATGAGTCTTTTCAGTCATTTGTAGATGAGAAAATTCAAAATTTCAACAAAACCTCGAACAGACTTCTCAAAATTAATAGCCATATGGCTTTTACAATTATTCGGTTTTGCTTGTTTGTACCTAAATTTACGTATTCTTTAAGATGTTGTCAACTGTGGAAACACAGCGAGCTCTTGGAAGGCTTAGACAACATAATAAAGAATACTTTATCATCGGTTTTGAATATCTGTTTCGATGACAAGGCATGGTCGCAGGCCTCCCTGCCTGTCAAATTGGGAGGCTTAGGTATCCGCAAAATTTCAAGTGTAGCCCTGCCAGCGTTCTTGTCTTCCGTCTACAGCACTAGTTCTTTAGTGGAAAAAATTTTAAATCCGTCTTTGGTCTCACCTGGAAATTCATTCGAAATTTCGTTCTTAGACGAGGCTCGAATGGCTTGGCATAGTGCTTGCCCTGATGCTGCTCCCCCAAAATCTCTTTTGTCCCAACGGCAATGGGACGGGCCTCTGTGTGAGTTGACACGGAATTGTTTGTTACAAACGTGCTCCAGCTCTGCAGATCGTGCCCGTCTCCTGGCCGTTTCTAAATGGGAGTCAGGACATTGGTTGCAAGCACTTCCTTCATATAATACTGGCACTCTATTGGATCCCGTAACTTTCCGTATAGCAACATGTCTTCGGTTGGGTGCAAGGTGTTGCGCGCCTCATCAATGCCAGTGCGGTACTGTTGTCGAACAGCTTGGTCATCACGGATTATCGTGTACTAGGGCTGTCGGTCGGATATCTCGCCATGCCAGCCTTAACGACATCATCCGGCGGGCCTTTGTCACCGCTAACGTACCAGCTATTCTCGAACCGAATGGTCTGTTGCGTGACGATGGTAAGAGGCCCGACGGCATGACTTTAGTCCCTTGGGAGCTGGGCAGGCCTATTGTGTGGGACGCTACATGTGTCGACACACTTGCGCCTTCCCATCTTTCAAGGACATCCGTGAGGGCTGGTTCGGCGGCAGATTTGGCCGAGGATCTCAAGAGGCGCAAATATGCAGGTCTCGACAGAGCTTACGCATTTGCTCCCCTTGGAGTCGAGACCCTAGGTCCGTGGGGTACCGAGGCTCTCCGGGTTTTCAAAAAATTATCTGAGCGCCTGGTCGAAGCGACGCGTGACCCGAGAGCTGGTGAGTATCTGGCGCAGCGCATTAGCATTGCCATACAGCGGGGCAATGCAGCCAGCGTCTTGGGGACGCTTCCGACTGGTATTGATATGGACCAGTTGAGCTATCTGTAGATTGTTTGCAACAGTCTGCAGTTAGCTCAATTGTTTCAATTGTAAATACTAGTTTAATTTCTTTATATTATTTGATTGTTATTTTCTTTGTCAATAAAGTTTTTACAAATACATTACATATACAGATATTTATGTCTTTGCTTTTAATTTAGGTATAAAATAATAATAGGAACCGGTCTTTATACTTTATGCCTTATACATTTTACAGAAAAGTGAGAAAGTCAAGGGATATATCTCATCATCTCAATGAAGCTTCAAAGAAAGAGCGTTTGAATATTTCATAATATCCTAAATAGAGTGAAAATCGGAATGATTATTAACGAAAACCCGAACTCAATTATTCTAAGTAGTAATGAAGGGATTCCAAAGTAGACGACTGGAACCCCCACCTCGGCACACTGCCACATGCCATTAGATGCCAAGTTCTGGAATGTAGAGCTGGACAATAATTATGAACAACTGTGTTGTGTGGACTCCTATTTACGATGGGATATTAACTCACTATATATATTTTTTTAATTATTTGAGGTCTTTTTCTCTTAGTGATACCATCACCCATATAAACACGAAAGAAAATACACAGAAACATAAACAAATGAAAACAAAATCATACTAAACCTAACTCTAATAACTTAATCAAAAGCACGACATCTAGATAAGTATGGCTAAAAAACCAATAAATATACACCGATATGCTTAGGTAAAGGTTTTAAAACTAAAAGTACATACATATGTCTGGTTTCTGCATTCAATTAGATATTTACTGTTTCAACTAAACACTTCCTCACACCCACCACTCACCTCAAAAATATTTTTTTACTCGATTTACAACGGATAAGGGTTATTTAGTAGAAGACTTTATGTATGAAATATAAACAGTATACTTATTTTTTAATTTTTTTTATCGAAATTTTTCATAAATTAAAAAAAAACATAACGAATAGATATTTTATCGAAGATTAACCCCAAGATTCTACTATACTACTATAGAAATACTATTCTTGGAATCCGTTGCTAGCAAAATACTGGTAGTGGTTGTCATATTTTTTTTTTAATGAATCCGGACCCTTTCCATTAAAAGTTAAAGATTTAAGAAATCTATATATGCAGTTGTTATGTTTTCTGATAAATCGAGGTCAGGACTGCTTTTACGACTTTTCTCTAAGTCTTGTAGTTTTAGTTTTGGCCATACAATCCCATCTCTGAAAGCCATTCTGTATAGTACCTATTATTACGTCTATTATGTTTATTTATTGTCTCCTTTCCTCTTTTAGGTTCCCTTAGTACTATATCCACGGGTTGTGTTGAAGAGGTCGATCCTAACGCCATGACCTCGATCTTAACCACGGTCTTGTAACGTGTATTATCTTTTATTCCAAGTACCTATATAAACAACGCGACAGAATGAAATTAGTATTCTGTATAAGTGTATGGGCATATAGAGCACTCAAGCTGAAAATGTCGTCTAGCGGCAGGACTCTTGAATTAATGCCGTTGCATTGCAGTCTCGCCAGAAACCACCTATTTTCCTCGTTTAATATCTTCCCACAGTCTTAAAGAACGAAAAAAATATATACTTGATCTTCCTCTTTCTTTTGGATAGTTATTACATTTTTCAGACCATGACTTTAAAAGTAATTGAATTTACCCAAAATCGAAAAAATAACTGTTCCTAATAGTTTCTGCAAGCCCTCTATTCAACGATAGAGTATATTTATATTTATTTGAAGGAAAACCAGATGTTTGTTAATGAATAAATACAAGTATGCTTATGAAAGGTTTTCACGTGTAGAAAACAGAAGAGATATAAGACTATGAAGGTATGTGACTAATCACTTATTGTACTTAGTTTTTTTTAATAAGACTTTAGTGACTGAACATTTTTCACAAATATTATTATCTTTGGCGCCCAAAATTTAAATTCCGAAAACAGATTGTTCGATTAGCATTCAAAGAACACCATTTAGATCAGATGATATTAGCTATTACACCAAACAACCGCACAACAACAACAATCTTCAGCCAAAACCACATAATAGTATTGCTTGATTGCAACAAAAAAAGGCTAGCAGTTTCAAAACCTGGTATCCGGCTCTCCTTATTTGGCATCCATTCAGTGTTGTTTTGGCGCAAATCAGACTAAATAAGTTGAAAATACTAACTCCGGCACTCTACGCCCGGGCCTCTTGCCGGCACTTTGAAATCGAAAAGTAATTCGACTTAAGGGAGCAATACGGAGCTATACCAGCGTTTTCAAGGGCCATTTCAGCAGATAATACAATTTGTTACAAGTCGTTTGCTCGTTTGCTTTTATTATTAGTGGCTATTAAGAAGGTCGTAGATCTCGTCAGGCGCACGTGGCTTGAAGCGATTTCGGAGAGAGTGAAGCCCGCAGCCTCTCCCCGACATCTGGTTATTTAAATTGCGTATTTAAACTAATTGGCATCATTACGACGCGCTGCTATTGAAAGACTCTTTCGGATGGAATGAATTGTGCTTTAATTTTAAGCCCGAAATAAGAGTTAACCATAAGTGAAATTATATTCCCTTTAGCATTTTTTTTTCATTACACTGTAATTTTACACAGCCTAACCGTTAACTTGTCGAAGTCACAATGCCATTACAGGTTTATCTCTTTAACGCTAAGCTTGCACTAAGCTCGGTAAAGAACCAATTCAACAGTTTGCTTTGTTACCTGAAACTTTGTAACGCGGGCATGATTTATATTTATATAACGTGCATAGTTTACTGAAATCGCCTGGAAAATTCAATCACCGATTGAACTGAAAAGTTATATTAAACTCGGCAATGAAGTGTTTACAAAAGCGTCGGCAACAAAAAGACCGCGCAATTTGGGATTGGAGTGGCCATTACCCGCGCCGACTGTGGAAAGAACGCTCGCAATTGCATTGAAAATGTCGCTTTTAATTTTTCAAAATGCAAAGCGTAAATTCACATTTGCGCCGGGTACTATAACCACCGCCTAAAAGCTCTAACGTTGAGGCCCGTGGAGCTTTGTTGGTAATACAAAGCGCTCGCTCACATCAGACGGTTTTACAAAAACTTTGTCTCCTCAGAGTTCCTCGGGCATATTATTCTCGGAGCTACTCCTAATGCCAGCAGAATGGGCTGTAATAACGCGAAGCTGTCTCACAACTAAGGCTGGTGATGCTTCGATCTCGACGAGACTTCGACATTTATCTCAATTGTCCACTGCATGCATATCATGGTGGAAACTTCGATGCTGAGATGGCTGCGGGCTGATGCCCCTTGATATATTACGGGCCGTCAGGCAACGACTCTGTAATATAACTATGATTTATCTTACGTCGCAGACAATCCTAAATCAGATGTGTTGTCGACGCGCAGCCAGCGCCCTTAGATTAATAATGCGCAGCTGATATTGGACGTGTGCTTTTTCTTCTCTCTTTGTATCATTTGTTACTATAGTCAAACAGATAACAGTAATGGAATATCGATAGTATGAAATTGACGACGGTTATTTACGACCTTCGGGTTTCACTATTTGCTGATTAAAAGAGGAACAAATACGAAGCAAGATGTATCCGGGTATTGTGCTTTTATTCAACGTCTCCAGATTAAAAACTGGGGCGGGCACAATGAGAGGCACGGCGGCGCTGGGTATTCAGAGGGGCGGTGGATGACGTCACAATGCGAATATGACGCTTGGTTACTGTCTCGCGGAGTCTGTACATGAAAGAAGCTAAATCGCTGAAGAGCAAGTTGATGAGCATCCACTATATGGTCACTTCAGAATGCCAGTGCCGAAATAAAAAAAGTTAGACGCCAAAATAAACTTGAATAAAATCCTCCTCAACCCTTGTCGATCCACAGGGTATTTTTCTCATGTAGGTAGGTTCTCGGTTAGGTGCAACCTACTAAATAACCTACCTTATTGTTTAACGTATTTTCAATAAAACAATTTTACTCCTCGTTAATATTTCTGAAATAAGATGTTATGACCATAATAAAAATATTACTAATGCAGAATTTATGATGGAGCCGACTCGTAAGGTAAAGAGAATAGATATAAGCTTGTTTTATAACCACTCTCACCATTCATAACTGTCTAACACGGCCATGATTTCCAATAGTAGGAGTAAAAACGTAAAAAATGGGACGTTCTCTAAAAATAATACTGCATTAAAAAACAAAATCAGCATAAACCGATAAGTTTCATAATAATTTCCTTTTTCTAGAGATCGACAGAAATTACAGCGTTCTTCACTCGTGTACGGCCCGCACGGGCTCGCTATTTTATAGTGTCGGTGATTCACCGCGGCACAAAATTTAAGCCCAACCTTCCTTCCATTAAAGTCCTGTTACAAAACAATCGACATGTTTAGCAAAACCAGCATAAAGCCGCATAAGCCCTCTAGGGATATCCTACACAGTGCTTGCACCACTGTCATTCGACGCCCGCAATGACAACTTAGTTATCTCTACAAAGCCCATACACACATGCGAAATGGTGCATCCACATTTAATCCCAAATATATAACTATAAATATCTTTTTTCGATGTATATTTTAAAAAACCATTACTAGAAAATAAACATACAAGCTAAGCTTTAAAAAAACTTTTCGTTATTCATGTAAGAGTAAAAGAAAGACCTAAACAAGTTAGTGTGCCCTTGCGTGTTAACACTTTTCGGAGAAAACTCCGATTTGTTGGCGCAATACTTTTAAATTGTTAAAATAATTAAGTCCTGTTTGCTGTTTCCCTGCAAATCCGAGTCAACGACCGGTCTAACCAGTGCCGGTGACAGTATTAGAGTTACTAAATACAAATTTACCCATAGAGTAAAAACTCGCGTATACCAATGAATTAATTAATTCATCATAACAATGAACCCCCGACAAAAAGAGGGGCTTTATAAGTTTTCGAGGTCACTCCAGCCAGCCTGTGAAGATCCGAGGAAAGATCTAGGAGAAAATAAATCGTAAAACATTATACATTAAATAATTCAATCTGAACATTGCGTTTTCTTAATGTCAAAAATCCATCGACAACACTGAAAAGAAGCGCTTTTCACGTAGGGATGTCAGAATATTGTGGCATACATGACATCCGATTGACAAACTAGCTCGTTTTCGTTAAAAATCCACGCCATGTACATATTAATTCGAAGGGAAACCAGAGTTTCATCTTTTCAACCGACTTTAAAGAGGAGGTTCTCAATTCGACGTATGTTTTTTTTTGTATGTGCCAATTGTGGACCGATTTTGAAAATTCTATCACTATTGTATAGAAAATGATCCCAAGGTGGTCTCATAAAATTTCATCCCCAGGAAATTAGTATTTATCCCGCAAAACTTATAAACAGTGTAAAAGTAAGGGATTCGAAGTCGGTTTATCGTTTTTTAAAACAAGCCAAAATATTTGAAAATTATTGTTACAGATGTCACGCGTGTGTAAGCACCACAACTTTATTGTGAGTTGAAGTTAGCGTTGGAGTCCAAGTCCGTCCTATTTACAGAACAGCCGCGCCACACTTGACTTGCGTTTGCCCTCCCCGAGACGTTCAAGTTTTGCATTTCGTTCTCAAGTTAGCGCAATTTGTGTTGCGCACGCCTGCATATTTCATAGTTCTCGGGTTTTCCTTGTTATCTTATTCTACATTTCCTCCTATCGAACTGTAAACTGCACTATGCACGCCTGTATTTTGCTGTTTTTATGTTTCTTCAATAACTGAAGTTCCTGGCTCAACATGCTTCAAGTACGGTGAAGGAGTTGTAATATTTTAGGAAAAGAAGTGGTATGAGGCATCTGGTGGTTCCCAAGATTGTAAATAACTGTGAGGTTGCTCATTTTCTCTTAAATTTAAACACTTCATAAGGTTGGATGATTGCTTGGGTACAAGTGAAAAGCAGCTGATAAACAATAATATGGCGTGTTTTAAAAAACGATAAACCGACTTCAAATTCTCTTACTTTTACACTTATTTTAAGTTTTGCGTGATAAATACTAATCCCCTGGGGATAAAAAAATTATGGGACCCCATCGGGATCATTTTCGATACAATAGTGAAAGAATTTTCAAAACCGGTCCATAATTGGCGGAGATATCGCGTAAAATACATCCAAAAGAAGAAAAAACAAATACAGACGAATTGAGAACCTCTTTTTGAAGTCGGTTAAAAATTGATACAGTGTGCGCCTAGATAGAATGCTACATTGAATGCAAGCATAAGTAAGAATCGCTACCTTCGCCGGCAATAGCGTTAGATACAAGTATTTGGCGTGGCGCCCGCGGCCACTATGCATCTCTGCGACACGGGCGCCGCACCCCACCGTGTTCTGCCAACTGCCAACTTGCACCCGACTGCGAGTCCAGAATCCGGACGCGCATAGTCTGATTTATAATCCGATATCCGGATAGCCCCGTTTACAGCATCCCTAGAAACTCCTGAAATAAATATTCGGCTTCGACTCGCCAAGTGTATTGAGGCACATTTGTTCTCGCGTGGTCGAATCGTTAATGGGCTGGGGGAATATACGTTCTGGTGTTGCGGATGCGCTTTATTTCTCCACGTTCCATAGACTATAATTCTGTACGTTTTGCGAGGAATATGAATGGAAAAAGCTCGATTAATTAACGACTGGGCTCATCATTATAAAACTCCTCGAATAGAGAAATGTTTACACGTACACTCAGCATCTTCCTGTTTAGTATAATATTGTCGAAATACCAACGAATAATAAACTTCCTTATACTACATAGATCCAGCTAGCCTGAAATATAAAACTTCACGCTTCCAATATGATGAAACCGCAAGATGTCGTCGCTAAAACTTTACGAGCAAAATGCGAGCGAGTTGCAGAATAAAAAACTTTTAATTTAATCGAAACTTCAAATCTTAATGAACGGTTCACGGCTTCTTTGAGAGTGCAGTCCTAGTCCACTCTTTCTTACATTATGTGGCGAAGATTCCAATTACTTTTGTGCAATTAAGAGGATTCACTTTGCGGCGTGTGCGGGGAAAGTGGGAACAGATAAGTGTTTCCACCACGACTGAGGTAATTTATTAGTTTAATTAAAAGCGTAGGCGTTTTTACC
Source organism: Eupithecia insigniata (assembly GCA_947859395.1). Lineage (NCBI taxonomy): Eukaryota > Metazoa > Arthropoda > Insecta > Lepidoptera > Geometridae > Eupithecia > Eupithecia insigniata. Next base: position 7,533,844 of record OX401996.1, on the reverse strand, counting down.
CGAGTATAAGGAGGTTATCACTTCCTCTTGTGTGTACAAACAAAAGTAAGTAATACGTAACGTACCTACTTACATTTAGTTATCCCGCTAATTATAAAGTCGAAATAATGTGCTGTTGCGCTTTGTTACGATGATGTTTGGCAGAAGACAACGCCAAAACTACATACTTTGACAACCGATGTGGCGGCGCGGCGGCGTGCGAAGGTCCATAGCCTTTCATTTACTTACTCTCAATAATATTTGGTTGGCGACTGTACAAAATCAAGCTGACTTTTATAACAAACGACGAGTGGGCCGAAGTGATATTAGAAATATTGATTTATGTATTTAGAATTTTAACTTGCGCTCGCGGGATTAGACTGTTTGTGGTCCGAAGCGAGACTACCTCCTACCTGCGACGCAGCATTTGTTCCGGGCGTTCTATGTATTTTCTTTGTATCTATGTGTATCTAATAAACATATCTATCTATGTTATCTATTCTATTAAGTATATCAGTAATCTAGTCCCCATAACACAAGTTCCACTTAGCTTGGGGCTAGATGATGCTGTGTGAATTGTCCAGCAATATTGTTTATTTCTTTATATTTACTGCATGAATCAGGCTGAAACTTTGCACACGTAAAGACCTGGATCTGGAATAACATGCGTTGCCGAGAACCGTGAGAAGCCGCGGGCAGAAGCTACTCAATTACTATACTTAATTAATGTACGTAATATGTGTACTTAATTCATATTTTTAATTATTCTAGGGCACCTTCTCGTATAATAAGGCTTGTGAACAACATACTTACTTAAATCATTATTTTTTTGGTTAATTACTACTTATTTTTCAGAAACTACATTACTATAAGCGGTATAAAAATATATTTCATCTAAGGACCGACTACGTGAGTTGGTTTTACCCCAGAGACACCGGCGCGGCACTCTCATTAAATTTTAGTTTAAATTAGTTCTTGTTATTTGGTTTGCTTTTAGTTTGAAGTTTTGGATCCTACATAGAAATTAGTGCGTGGCATTTCAGTCAACACGGTTTTCATTGCAAAGGTGTATGAAGCAGGGATTTTTAGGTATTTCAATATTTTTAAATTTACGCGATCTAAACACATTATTAAAAGTAGTAAAGTAGTATATTAATCATGTTTATTTGCCTATTTTTTTCAATTTACAAGTGAATGGTTCGGGAACCGAATTTCAATCGTGAGACTGTTTTAGATCCTGTGCGTGAAAGACGTTTTTTCAGTGGGTCGCGAACACTTCGTGTTGTTTGTCGCCCGAATGTGCGGATGGGCATGCCAAGTATTGGAAACCAAGTGAGGGTAGTTACAAATAATGCTGCCCCTACGCAGAGGCGATAGATCCAGTACTCCAGTCATCCCGTAACCATGACAGTGTGTAAACCTGTAGAAACGTCGGAAACAATTGGTACTTAAATAAACGCGATAAATACTCATTCATTTGTATTTTTAGGTGTTTATATGTAACGTACATATATATTTAATATAAACTTATCTGAGCTGAGAATTGGCGATGCTCAGTAGTTTGTTCCCAACCTTGGTCAACAAAAGCTCAGTCTTTCTTATCAAACATCTGTCAAACCTTATCTTGAGTGAAATGTGGTCGTTTTCTACAAAATCCGTTCTACATTTACGACCAAAGTCTGAGCGAGACGAGATGTCTCGTTAGAAAATCATTAAGTACATACAGAATCGAAACAATATGTAATGATTACTTATAAACATATTTAGAAATTGGTTTCTGCCCGTGACTTCGCACGCTTCGTTTTTATAGAATCGTTTAAAGGTTATTTCTATCCCATGTGAACCGATTTATTGGATAAAAAGTTGACTATTTGTTCAGTATTCCAGATCTAGAGAATCCAAGATGTTTTATATCATCAAACACTGTAGTAATTGTAAACAGAAAACTGTTAAAATTACTGAAAACAAGGTAACAGCAAAGTTATCACTCAAAACTAAATCACAAACTTCAACAAGGCATAATTTCACATACTTGGCAAAAAAATAAGTTTGAATTCTAAAACGAACGAGAGAACATTAACTGATGAATGAAAGCTTTCAAAACCAAAAATTGTTTCGAGCTTCTGTGCGTTGCTTCGATGATATCAATGTCTTTTAATATTTTCCACTAACATTCCTTGAATTTTGTAAACCCTTTGTATACAAAAGATTTTTGAATCTGAATATAGACCTATGTATGTACATTTATGCATTTTACCCTGATCCGTTCATTAGTTACAAACATACATCCATCCAAGGATAGATACGTACTTGAGTAGTATAAAGATGTCTGTTGGTTGCACTGCTAAGTGTGTGTACTATATGTAACCTGTCCGTAAGGTTACATATAGTACACACACTTAGTAAGTAACGTACTTATGAGTACTGTTGGCAGAAAAATTTAATAAATAAATAAATAATGCTGGACTATCCACACAGCATCATCTAGCCCCAAGCTAATCAGAGCTTGTGTTATGGGGACTAGATATCTGATGACGAGATAAACTTAAGACATATGTATATTGCATACATAGATATTTTTTAATAAACATTGAATACTCGGAACACCCGGGATAAATATTTTCAGATCGTATAAACATTTGTCCCAAGGCCGGAATCGAACCCGCAACCATCGTCGCAGGCGGACCTTCGCTCATGGTGCCACATCATCGGTCGTCAAAAGGTAGTTACTAAAGAGGATTTTCCATAAAGGATCATTTCCATGACCTCACAATCACAATGGAACAGATTATCGGTTACAATTCTGAATTCAAAATTATTTCAAGTTAATTTCTGTTTTGTTTCACTTTGAAAGTTATTCGTCAAGTAAATTACAATCAGGGATAGGTAAGTATTCGTAAATCTTACGAAATAATTAAAATCAACTAGTAATCTCATAATCTTCATGATAAATTATATAAGGACTCATGAGAAATTGCTCAATACAGAATTGAGCATCTTTTAAAATATTTATCTAAAACGCATAAAAAAATATAAATCTAAATAATAAAACAAATTACAAAATATGACCAACATGGTTGAAATGTTTGCGAAAAATATACATTTGCTCCAATTATTTCGCAAGGCGCTTTACACAAAATGTGTGTTTTTTGCAGTTTTGTGATTATTTTAATTGAATGCAACATTATCATTACGAAAATATTTATAGATAAAATATTTTTTCTTTTGTTTCCCTTGCAGTCGGTTTTTATATTTTCTACAGTGATATATTAAAAAACTACACAAAGTATTGTAAAATGAAACATACTATCGTTCAGGTCAGATATTGTTCACGTTTTTTGATTAGTTTCATTTCTTATATTAGATTAGTATTAGATAAATCTTTAAAATGGTAAGGACAGAATTGGGCTACTTTTCACGAGGCCTCCTTATTGCTTTTGTTATCTACAAGGGCCTTTTTACGAGGTTAAATAACTAGTTCAGTTTTTCTTTTTTCAAAAGACCCATAAATATTTACGTATGAATTAAAAGTGCGAGGTACGCACTATAAGGTAATAACAAAAACCTTCGATTTGAACTTTCTTGGTTACTATAGGCCCCTGCACGACCGCCTGAATTACTATTTAACATTGGCGTTTTCCAATAAATAATAAACTCTCATTTCCTTTAATCTCAATCGATGGGGGCGGTATAGGTACTTAATGCACCTGGGATAATTCACCCAGGTGCACTAAGTTCACTTTTAGTAGACTTGATTCAACCTGGTCATTTCCGGGTGCATTAAGTACACTATTAAGTAGACTTTATGCACTCAGGTGATACCTAGGTGAATCAAATGCACTACATGGTAGACTTAATTCACCCATGTGCTTACAAACTATCGTGTAATTCAACCTACGTGGACACTTGAAATTCAAAGTCATTATGAGTAAACTATTTATTGACAGCGTCACAAGTAAACAAAACACATGCAATTGAACATGAATGTTTTGAGCATATTTTTACTTAATTGTTTAAAAAACCTTAAATAGTATTAAAAATACTACCTACCGTAGTTTAACAAATTAAATTTGAATGTATTTATTTAACTACTAGCTTTTGCCCACGGCTTTTCACGCGCTTTTCGAAAAGCCTATCCAATCCAGTAATCCTATCAAGAAGTCCGTCCCCGGGATACCGTCTACCTCCCTGCTAATTTTCATTAAGATCCGTTCAGCCGTTTAGACGCTTAGGCCGTTTAGCCGTTTAGGCCGTTTAGACGTGAAAAGGTAAAAGACAGAATTACTTTCGCCTTAATAAAATTATGAGTAATTATTTTTTGAGATTTATTTTATTCATCCCATTCATTTCATTTTCTTTGCAGGAGAACTGTAATTTTTGAGTTTCTAACATTTTATTTGAGGCTCCAACTCGTTCGGATAGCGCGCTATTTCAGCTTTTACTTGCACTCTGCAAAGCAGCCAGGGTAGTGAGTTCCGTGGTGACTGAGAATTCCATTCCCTATATTGCTCGATTCAACTGTATGCATATTCTCGATAAAGCACTTTGAGAACTCTCTGCGAAAAAGTATGTATGGAAATAATCTGAATCAACAACTATAGAAATGGCCCACGATTTTCCAATCGCACTTTGCTGGTTTTAAAGCCCCCAGCTTTATTTCAATGGAATCAGAGAAATTAGGCACATTGAGAGAAAGAGAAAACCTATAGAAAAGACACTTCGTAGTCTGGGATCCCTCGCATCTTCATACAAGATTATCTCAGTACGTATAAGAGCGAGGATTCGAGAACTTACTTTATAACAAGATCCATTACTATGTTTAAATAGATACATATACATACGTAAAAAGTTTAATGTTAGTTTCTTTTCCTACAGGTGGGACGATATAAGTACAAAATAAAATTGTAGGTACTTATAGTGCTTATAGTCACGTTTTTTGTGGTTTTTGTTTTGTGTTGTTTGTGGTCACGTTTTTCTGTTGTTTTTTTATACAAAAGTCTTTATTTTATGAACATATTTATGGTGCAAATAACAAAAATAAAGGAAGCAATGCGACATGCAGAAATAAAATACTATGTCGCAGTAGATATGCCTACAGTTTATGTCGAGCAGTCAACGTCTATCAGTATAATCTGACCGTTCAACTCTATACTAAAGAGGTCAGAAGGTTACAAAAGGACTTGTTAGTTTAAACCAACAGTGGGGGCGGCCACGAACGAGCCCGAGACAACATGCTGATAACCTGCAAATATTTGTTTAAAGACTATCTTAAAAACACTTTCAGAATTTCTTTCAAAGCTGTTTTAGATTTTATTTCTGTAAAACATCAAATAAACCTAAGCCGATAAGTAGGACTCTTTTTTTTATGTTGAACGTATAAAAATCCTGAGTCTATTGGTTTTCTGGTTTTATGTTTTAATTTTTAACCTCTCCGCCGTAGTAAATCATGAATCGCATACAATAGTGAGCCCGCGCGGGCCGTACACGAGTTAATTGAAGATCCACCTTCTATAGGGTTTCACATCCAACAAGAACGCATATTCCATGAAAAAAACCGTGATAGTAAATTGATGTTTATATGATTTAGTAGGTACAGAATCGCCTGTCTTAGTGCATGAGTCCGACAGCCGCTTGGCGGTTTGGAAGTAACTTTTATAACTTCTATTTATTTTTTGCTTCCCTTAAAGCTTGGGTTACAGAATTCGCTTTGAAGAGCAAAGGTCACCCTAAAGGTGCGAAGGTAAAAGGGTCTCGCTTCCTGCAAAGTAGTCCATACTCCCGGCGACCCCTCATAATACGTTCAGGCAAATTTAATTTAGCGAACACTTTAAGAAATACTCGCGAGACTTTAGCGTTCTTGGTCATTCAGCTCAGACAATGCGGATCCCGAGATAGAGCCCTGTTTAGTAAGGTACACTCCAAATGCAAAATACGGCAACAAGAGATTGAAGGCTGTCTCGTGCGGTTAAGGCGTTTTCTCATAACGTTTTATGTCGACAATTTACTCGGCTTTACCCCGAGGGATCTGCACAAAGATTTGTTTGTACGCCCAGCATTGAAAATAAGTGGGCGCTCTTAACAGACAAAACTATTCTGCTTATTCAGTGGCACATGCTAAAAGGTAACATTTCTCTATGTAAAGCGGAAAGTTCATTTTTATGAACAAAAATTTACAAGCAAGGTTTTTCTTTTAGATTTTTAACAGATTTAGTCTGACTTACACCTCACAATGCAATAAAAAAAACATCAAGCGTAAACATTTTAAGTTACGAACTCAACAAAGCTTACCTACTATACTAAGTATAATCTAGTAATAATAGTATATAATAAGTAGTAATCTATGCATATCATCTTGTGCATTTTATAAAACATAATGAACCATACATACTCGTAGAAACGAATATATTTACTACTGCTGCTTGGCAACTCGTGCATGGTTGTTTATAAATCCTAATAACCCATGTTGCAGATGATATTATAGATTAGCGGCTGCTAAATTTACACCCTATTATCTATTCTGGTAAATATTTTTCCGGGTGTTCTGGGTATTTTACTTATAACAAGATAAGTAAAATAACACTATAACTTATTTAACTTTTTTCTCCAACTTGTAAAAAGTTTATTCAATTGATTTCGGAATCGATTATGTACCTATTATTTATTTTAAAAGGTCTGAGTAGTATATAATAAGCACGGTGTCAAAAAAAGTGTGATCAGCAAATGTATGGAGACTTGCCTTGCCATCCTTCTTTCAGTCCGATCCATTCTATAGTTTTTGCGTTGTGTTCGGCAAAGTATCTTCACAACACCAAAAACTTTCCCCTTTATAATATTACTAGCTGCTGCCCGCGCCTTCGCCCGCGTTTTATCGGTGTGAAAAATTGCCTAGGTATATGTTATTCCAGGTCCCAAACTATATCTATACCAAATTTCAGCCCAATCGGTTCAGTCAGTAGTTTTTGCGTGAAAGAGGAACAAACATCCATACATCCATCCTTACAAACATTGACATTTATAATATTAGTATGATAGTAGATATTAGTTGGATTACGAAGAAACATTACCTAATCTGTGTCTATAGTGACATATCGACGCAGGTTTTCGAAGTTTAACTTTGACTATAAACAAAGTTATACGATTATTTGCGATACAACCAGCCAATTACATTATAATTTATTAGCTACGTGGTACAAAATTGAATCTCAAGTTTTTGTATTACAAAAATGGATAAACATAATTTTTCATAACAAGTAACTTGGGTTCCCCTAAGCCTAGTTTAGCTTCGGGCTAGATATTAAACTAAATCAAGGGCTCTGCCACGTAAAGCAGACTGCTAGCTACTGGTTTCTTGAAACAATACAAGGTGCTTTACCGTTACTTTTCCTGTACTTTGCGATCTGAGAATGCTTTACTCTCATTTCATCATTTTCCCATTTCATTATTGAATCCTATTATGTACTTATTGCATTATTACTGCATTTCAATTGTTTTTTAGTATGTCAAAATGTATAATGTTACCCGCTGTTAGTAAAAGTATTGTTGGTAAATACCTAAGCAGACTTCACTTCTCACGGGCCTGCCTGGAAACCAGCGCAATATTGGGCAAATGCTCCAATACTGCATCATACTGATGCAGGGACCCATTTTACCCATAATAAACGTCTCATATTTTTTTCTGTGTTACCTACTATTTAAATTTAAGTAATGTCAATCAATTATCTATGTTTTTTGTTAATAAATTATCTCTCTCTATCTCTCTCTCTATTGAAAACTAGCAAAATTTTTCGAAAACTGCTTAGGTTAATGCTTTTTGTTTGTATCATCATGCATAAATAAAATGAAGTGATTTTGGTACGTTTTTGTTGTGTCCTAGGTTGTCACCATCACTTCTGTAGAACTAGTATGAGTTTTCAAAATACCAAACCAGAAACAATTATCGAAAACGTGATAGTTACTCGTCAAAGTTGGCACTTGTACTGCCGAAATGCAAAAATCATAATTTAAAAGTATAAAAATATTAGATATCGCTCACTGCCCGCTGCTCACATCACATATCTTCTCATCTCCGCTGCGTGCCGTCACCAGCTTGCGAGGCACAGCTCACTCTCTGCTTCGATCGTGTCATATAAATATGATACATCTCCGCTCGGTGGGAGACGAGATATATGTGAATAACGACTTCTATTGGTTGTTTAAAACACATCTCCTCTCCTCGCGTCTCATCTCCGCTTTGGTGGAATGCAGCCCTTGTAGTTTTCGCAAAACTATGCATAACTCATACTAAGACCTCAGTAAAAGCGTCTCATCATAACACTCGCATGTCGCCGCGCCAGCAATGTCGCCAACGTTTATTTTTATGACATCATAAAGAAACACCTTCCTGACCAAAGCCCTCGCGGGTAATGAGGAGTGGTGGCTTTGCCCCCGGGTCATTACATCCCAATATGGGCTGTCCCCATCATCGTAGGTACCTAATTAGATGTTCCTCATCATTATTTTCATCACAATTTCCCACACCTTCATTTCACTTGCAAATGTAGGTACTAGGCTTGTTCTTGCTCGGTCTGTAAAGAGATCGCTCTGTCCTAGTACAATCGTACTAAAGTACTAGTTCGGACTTCTAGTACTATTAGTACCCCACTTGGCAAAACTTTCGGGTCGTTTTAATCACAAAAGGGCTCTTATTTTAATGCTCCAAAATACGCAATCGATTGTTTTGTGTCAGAAACTAGATTGGATACTATTTACATTTACTGAATATTAATTAAAATATTATTTCACCAAATAAACACGAAAGCGGACGAAATATCCGTTTACCGACGAAATATCGAAATGCAATGCTCCTTCCTTCGGTGCATTCCGAATTACGCTAAAATCAATATCATCGCGCTCACACGCGTTCCGTATTATCGTGAGCGCGACAACGTTGTCCCGTGTGACGTCATAGATGACATCATTACATGCGCCATTTTGCGATATCAACGACCATGGTACAAACTGAAATCTCTGTGAGCGTGCTGTCAAATCTGACAATTGGGTTTGTTTACTAACGGTTTTTTCTTAGGGTTTTTTCAACAAAACGTTCGTTTGCATTTTTACAAAGAAATGGAAATAATTATAGAAGACCAAATCAACGGTCGGAGAATAACTTTGATGATCTCTTTTTGTATTGCAATGAGATATTGACATTGACACCACGACACGACACGTGACCGTGAGCGCGCTCATAAGTGTTCCGAATTAATGTTAGCACTCAACTGTCAATATCGTGATATCTAATTTGGAACGCAAAATATTTTTGTGATCGCTATCAGCGCTGTAATCGTAATTCGGAATGCACCGCTTGATCGCAATAAAAATAATATAAGTAGGTACATACATATTACACTTACAAAAGTTGCAAACATAAAATACTAACTGCGCAATTTGATCTCTATCTTCAAACAAATAAAGTTTCTTATTCATTACCCCTCCGTCTCTTTTACTACCGGGGATTATGCGCTGTCTATCTCTGTTCTACCTTATTCGTTCCTTTGAGACAAGTTACTACTGAAATAGAGAACTAGATGCATATCTCCGTCTCTCTCACTACCGCGGAATATGCGCTGTCTCTATCTCTGTTCTCCCTTAATTATTCCTTTGTCTTCTAGTTCCGTCTGACACGGAATCACGGAATGTAACAGTGAACTAAAAGAAACATTGTACTAGGGAACGAGTAATCGAAATGCATTCTCAAACTGTTCTTTTTATTCTTGTTATTAGATTTTAAACTTTATGCCATAGAAAATAGTGATTCAGACGCCAACTTTTTTAGTGGTTTCGAGATTTCGTGACTGAAGAGCAAGTGAACTACAAGGAACTAGTTGAGCTGAATCGTTCTTACTAGTTCACTGGTCGGAACTAATTCATTTTAGTTCATTATTCCTGAACTACACAAGACTAGTAGGTACAAGTATTTAAAAACAGGTACATTACAGGTACATTAAAATAAATTTCCTTTGGTAAGTCAATATTTTTATGTATTTCGCCTTATGAACACATCAGCAATATTTTAATTTCCGTATTTCAGGCTGTTTTGTCAGATTTAATCCCGAGCTATAAAAGGATTAGAGCCAACGACCGCCAGACCTTCGTTATTTTATGATTATTTTGTTTCTCATTTCCTTGATCACGGGCCATATAGTGACCCGGTCCTTTGGGAGACATGCGTGGAGCCGAAGCCAAAAGCACAGAGGCCCTTTATGAGAATTAATCTAAAGGCGAGAGCAACACATAGCGAGCATCATCCTCGGTTACACAATATGATACACCCAAAGATGATATCCGCCAGGTGTAGAGACTATCGCAAAGGAAAATGAAATTAATTATTTTTATTTTTATTGATTATTTTTATTATTTATATAGAGGCATAATCTGCGTATACACAGGTAGGAAAGATCACCGATCAAGATGCTTGGGTCATCGTGCCTTTGGCAGATATCGGTGATAATCGGAGATCGTTCCTACCTATGTACGTGCGGGGCATACGCAGACTATGTCTCGGCTTTTAGAAAATAACGAAGGTTGGCGATCGCTGGCTCTTTAGTCCATGAGAGAGTATCAAACTTGACGAAACCATTCATCATAATTTACATAATGATAGCGACAAATATAAACCCAGTTATTAGCTTTTCATGAACAAAGTAAGAAAACTCAGAAATTTATTCCACAAAATTAACTCTGTCCTATGTAAATAGAAAACTTTATCTATTCACCAACTTAGGTACGCCGGCACTTAATCCAAAAATGTAATTATAGTCTACCTTGAGCTGAGTAAGTTTATTTTGTTGAAGAGTAAATTCGAAAGAACCCTCTTTATTGCTCACCTAATAAATAGACAAAACATAAAATTCTAGTTGTTGTTTCACAAGACTAGATTTTCTTGGCTTGGGGCTAGATGATGCTGTATAAATTTTCCATTAATCTACATATATAAGTATAATAAAAAGTTAAAGGGATAGATAATGCTTTATTCAGACAGAGGGATGGATTTTCTGGTATACGTACTAATTTCTATTAGACCTGTGTTTTTAATCTAAATTCAAATCTACATAAATTCATACTTACTAATACTCTATTAATTTGATAAAGTAAAATTTATTCTGTCTCTCTGCCTGTCTGTTACCTTTTCAGCCATAAACGGCTGAACAGATTTTCATTAAACTTGGCAGGGAGGTAGACAGTATCTTGGGGAAGGACATAAGTTACTTATTGCCACTTAATACCTTGGGGTAAGATGATGCTGTGTGGATTGTCCAGCAACATTTATTTATTATTACTGAAAAAGCGCGAGCTAAACTGCGGTCAGTCTAGTATTTATTATATTGCGGAATACGATGAGACACGTACAATATTCTAAGTTAAATAATATTGGATATAGGCTTAGGCGATCGGCTAACGACTGCATATCGGATTCAATCACGTATTAACGAGACGCCATATCCCAAAGATACCATAACCCAACGAAACTGCTTATTGAAGCTTTCATCATCCAAACAGCTCTTTGATACTTTATGGAACTTGGGTAAACTTATATTGCTGTCAGCTTATACGGCACATGAACTTCAATCAGTTTGTGTTTAGTAGAGTTTGCATTTGTTCTGGTTTACTAGACTGCTTCAGCACAAAGTTTTAATACCAAAAATTAAGATTATTACATCTTATCAGCCCTAATACTTCGACAGAAGTACGTAGCTCTCCCAAAAAAACACAAACAGTAATTCTGAGCCGTCTCCACCACATACGTACATACAAAATTCAATTGTCAAGTGTATGGCACACATCACTTGGGAACGTATCCACCGATTTTTCTGATTCCTTTTTCGTTGTACTCGAAATTGTCAGGTCTGTATGCAAGAAAATTTATGGGGAATCCACGCGAAAAGTCGGAAATTCGTGAGAGGAAGAAAGGGGATGTTGTTGAATGAAACTTACATATTATGGTTATTCTGTGGGTGCGAAGCTGCGTGCGACATCTAGTTTCAAATAAAATAGTAAAATGCTTTATTAATAAACGTCAAAGGCAATTACAATCCCCATTGAGAACGATGTTTGGTCATACCATAATCTGATGTACAACTTTGTTGTCTCTGAAAACCGAGCTCTGAAATGAATCGAGGAAATTTAGACGTGGAGTGGAATAGGTAATCTTTCCTACTAGGTAGGTACATAAAAAGTGAAAAGTTCATTTTGGTAAAAAACAATATAAAGGTCACGTGAACTTTTATGATATACTTCATTGTGATACCAAAATCTTTAAGTTTCGTTTGAAAGGTATAGTTTTTAGGGTGTCATAGTTACTTTTTCAACGCCTTCGCTTGAAACCAATATGGTGGAGCGTGAAAATCCATGGAAAATTAAGTTTTCCACTAGGATTTATGAAGAACTTCGAGGAAATACAACGTTCATGCGACTTATAAAAGCGTCTTCACACCAAGTCGGCAGGCCGCTGACGAATTGAAAAAACGGTCGGCGGCCAAATTCATACACTAAAATGTTGTACCAACCCGCCGGGCTGTATCGCGAACTTCGGCATGTAAAGTTTACAAAAAGGTTGATAAATATGTTTTTGAAGTGACTCATTAATTGCCCAACCCTATCCACTAGTTAATTACTTTACAAAGTCAATCAAAACAATCCCTTTGTCTTGTCTGTATTATAGTATTAGGGAACAGAAAGTTGTTAAGATCTTAATATAATTAAATATTTCCTTCATTGAAAAACTAAAGATTAAGGAGTTATCTAGCTCATATAAATTTTAATCAATGAGCGTTATATACCATAACCGATTTTAGATTTATTTTAAAGGCGACAGTTGAAAAGGATACGCAGTATAACAAAATTTTAAAGGAGAGTGATAATTTTAATTACCTTTGACTATAACAAGAGTTTAGAACTGTAGTGTAGTTTAGTCTGAGTTTTGAATAGTTTACAGAAACAATAAAGTTTTCGTTTCCTTCCACGCCTTGCAGTGAACGGGATAGAATCAGAATCAGAATCAATAATTTTATTTCTTTAGGCTTACAAAATAAGCACTTAGACAAGTCAAATTTTATACTATAAACATAGTTTATTATCAAATAAGAAATAAGGTGTTATTGATATTCTCTTCACTTAATTTTTTTTTCCACTAGTGGAAGAAGTGCAAAGATACTGAGAGGAACTACTTTTACTAGTATGACAGTGATTCAATACTCCAAAATTTCTTTATTAATTATTTTTTGTTTACTCTATAGTGATCCAATACTCTACAGTCTCATATAATAGTCTGACAATAATCCAATCTCTACAAAGATCCAATCGCTATAGTAATCTATAAAATAACTTTTTGACATGTAAACAGAATAAGAAACTTTCATGTTTTCGAAAGCTTTTCTGTTTTCGTCGTATTTTGAAAACCCATACTAGTATCGCTGTTGTTGGGTGCGTCTCTAGTAGCTCCCGTAATCCGGTCCTGAACTTCAGCTACCTACTGATCACGAAGCTGATTAAAACAATGAAGGGTGTTGATTAAAAGTAAGGCCCGTTCTAAGCTGCCGCAGATTTTAATGGTTGTTTTTCGTGTTTTCATTTCTGTGGTTTAAGAAGGAACTGTTTCGGAAAGCTTGAGTTTAACAAACAACTTTATTTTATTGTTATTTCAGTTTTTATGGGCAAAAGTAGCATTAATTTTTATTATAGGCGGAATAAACAAGTAGATTTGCCTCAGTGAATATTTAATACCTGGGTGTATACCCAAAATCTACACAAATGGTGGACATTTAATCCCAAGGGCATTGTCTGCCTGCCGACCACATATGGTCAATACAAAAACTAGGTATGATGATGTGACTGTTATTTGAAACCTACTTTAAAACATCATAATATTATCTGGGATAAAAAGCTGAGTTCACTTTTCAACGGGCTATACATACCCACGTGTTACAATTACTGGCATGGTTACTTTTGTTGAGGCAAGAAAAACTCGTTGCAGTAGTGCGCTTTGTCATCCGTAATGTGATCTTTATGATTTCAGAAAGGATATTTAAATTTGGTTGGATTCCAAGCGACGTCTTTGCCAACGTTCTTTAGATCCAATTTATGAGTTCACGAGGACATGGAACCACGCGTTTTAGAAACTGCGCTCTATCCGCAAATTCTTTCATCGATTCTCGAATGAATTTTCCAAAGTACCGACTTATTCGAACTTTTGTCGCACGTCTGAAAAGCCGAAGGTTTTCTATGAAAATAAGGAAAATAAAGTGCACTATGTACGATCATATACATCTTCACTAATATGAAAATATTTCAACATATTGATATTTTGTCCTGGCCCACCTAGCGTGAATAAGGGCCAGGAAGAAGATGAAGATAATTGAAACAATAATTTGAGTACAGCAAATCCATTCGTCTAGAAGAATTCGCATATTTATTATTCGTCTAGAAGAGTTAACTATACTTTTTACTGCAGTATCCGTATGAATTTCTTTCAGTTCTTTAAAACCGTATCTATCATACATGTTATGGCTGCCTCGGGAGTAGGTATGTGGCTCCTCGCTGCGTGAAGTAGAAGGAAACATTAGGACAGATTTGACAGTAAGCTCATCAATGCGTTTAATGATAAATAGTAAAACTAGCTACATGTTGGATCCCACAAATTCCTTTGCTTTCAACCGACTTCAAAAAAGGAGGTTCTCAATTTGACTGTATGTTTTTTTGTATGTTTGTTACGCGATATTTCCGCCAATTATGGACCGTATTAGAAAATGCTTTCACTATTGTATAGAAAATGATCTGAATTTTTATACACAGGGGTTTAGTATTAATTCATAATAAAAAACAGTGAAACAGCATTCGAAGTCGATTATTATCGTTATTCAGGAATTGGAAGTATGTTTATCGTTTTATAAAAACACAACGCGATCGATCTCCAATAATAGTTTGTGAAATTTCATTGTGCGCCATTAAGCCATCATAACAAGCATGCATCAATATCAGCAGCGCGTCAATATCATGAAGCGCATTCATTTATTTAAATTATGTACGCCACATCAGACTTTTAGCTTCGAGGTTTTAAATCATCATCATCATCATCATCATCAACAGCCCATACACGTCCACTGCTGGACATAGGCCTCCCCCGTACGACGCCACAAATAGCGGTCCTGAGCCGCCTTCATCCATCGACTCCCTGCGACCGCTAAGATGTCGTCGGTCCATCGAGTGGATGATCTCCCATGTAGGGGGGGATTTGCCATAATCACCACGCTTGGCGGGCGGATTGGTGATCGCAGTGTTGGTGTTTAAAAATACTCAGAAGGAAGCTGCTGCCCTTCCTCTGGTAGGTTCCCTTAGTCGGCTCTTACGACATCCACGGGTTGAGTTGGAGGGGTCGATATTCGTACGCCACGACCCCACGGCCAAGGTTTTAAATATCATGGTAAAATTACAATGATTAAAACCAAATGAAAATAAAATAGTTAAAGTTTCAATATCACAAAATGAAACCAGCATCTCCATCTGAATGTTCTTCCACTGCGTCAGAGTTGACTTATGAAACTATTGATGACCTGCTCCAGGATACCTCTTGGTCTATTACAGTCTCCGAACGGGTCTTAAATAAGATAGAATAAGAAGAAATACCTACTCTAGCTTATAAGTTTTGAATGACACAAGCGGACTCTTATACGAACCAGGTGGCCAATTCTGCGTATCACGTGATTCGTGCGTATCACGTGATATCGATTCTGCGTAACACGTGATATCAAGTGATACTCATTATCACGGGATAAAAATATCATGTGATAGATTTTTAACTCCTTTTAAATGTTTAAGAAAAGTTTTTTTGCGATTTCTGACATTTTTAGAACTGTTGCTCGATTATAAGTTTTTTATGAGTATAAGAAACATGATCCTTTTGTATCCAAAAAGGAGTTTAGTATAAATGCCCATTTTTTGCTAACTGTAATTTTTTTATGAAAATCTGAGAATGGGGATGAAATTTCTCAAACAAAATTATTATATAATTTATATATTCTCAAAAAAAATTGAAAGTCTCCTAAGTTAATTTTTTGTATCTACACCGGTTAGGGTACACCCCCTTATTGCCCCGTCCAAAATTTCAGTACAGTAATTAAGGCACCTAAAAGGCACCTGTATACAAGAAGGCTATGCTACGAGTATATACAAGGTTAAGAACATTCGGTAAGGTAATTTATATGGGGGTTAGTTATTTATCATTACTTCCTACTACTATCCTATCTTACTAATATTATAAATGTGAAAGTTTGTATGGATGAATGTATGGATATAATTATGGATATTTGTTACTCTTCCACGCAAAAACTACTGAAATTTGGTATGAGTATAGTTTGGGACCTGGAATAACATATAGGCAATTTTTTCCCCGATAAAACGTGGGTGAAGGCGCGGGTAGCAGCTAGTACGTAATATTTTTATACAAATATAACGTAAATATATTGCGTAAATATAACGAAAATATGAGCACTGTAAACTGTGTGGTTTTTTTTCACTTCTTCCACTAGTGGACAAAAAATTTAGGTGAAGAGAATATCAATAACACCTTATTTCTTATTTGATAATAATAACTATGTTTATAGTATACAATTTGACTTGTCTAAGTGCTTATTTTGTAAGCCTAAAGAAATAAAGTTATTGATTCTGATTCTGAAACAATTGTGCGAATTGTTTACTGTGCTAATATTTTTCCAGTAAGAAATACGCATTCCGAATCGGAGATATGTGCAATTTAACTATTCATTAAAGACAAATAAGAGTATATGTATTTAGTGCACTCATATTTTGTTCTCTAGACATACATAGCCTGAAAACGGCGACATGTGCAATGTAAAATATTGCTTTGCTTATCTAGAGCGAATGGAAATTGCACAGCATGTTAGGTACGGAGCTGTGGGACGCCTCGCTTCACGAATCTTAATTTTCTAGGAATAAAATGCAAACATATTTGCACGTACCATCCGCGTCGCAGTAACCGCTCACCGAAATTTTAAACGAGTATTTGAATTTATACATTATACGAAGGCGTTTTCGAGCTGATATGAGTAAATGATGTATTGGTTTTTAGGTATTACGCCAACTTTGCGTTAGTTTGTCACAAACGTATTTGCTTCAGAGCAGTGATCCCAAAGGAGATGAAATGCAGATGTTTAGAAAACTATTTTTTAATTGGAACACGCCTGTATTTTTGTAAACTGTGAGTGTACTAAGGTTTATCCTAATAATATTATAAATGTCAAAGGTTGTAAGAATGGATGGATGGATGTATGGATGTTTATTCCTCTTTCACGCAAAAACTACTACTGATTGGGCTGAAATTTGGTGTGGGTATAGTTTGGGACTCAACCCGTGGATGTCGAACGAGCCGACTAAGGGAACCTACCAGAGGAAGGCCACCAACTTCCTTCTGAGTATTTTTCAACACCAACACTTACCAATCGGCCTGCCAAGCGTGGTGATAGACCGTCCACTCGATGGACCGACGACTAGCGGTTGCAGGGAGTCGATGGATGGAGGCGGCTCAGGACCGCTATTTGTGACGTCGTATGGGAGAGGCCTATGTCCACCAGTGGACGTGTATCGGTTGATATGTTGGGACCTGGAATAACATATATACAATTTTTTATCCCGATGAAACGCAGGCGAAGACGCGGGCAGCAGCTAGTGTAACAATATTTCTCACAATTGTGGCATTTTCACATAAAAAACAAAAGAAAAAACAATCAGCAATTGAGCTCGCAAAAATAACAAAATGTAACGAACCGAATCAATATCATCAGCTTACCGACGAAAATGTCACGGCGGTTTTTACTTACATTTCCACTTATTACTTTTCACTTGATTGGATTTTATCGGTACAGGGGGCTGCAACCTTTTTTTCTCCCTGAGGTAATTCAATACCTACCTACGCGACATGTAACTTACAGAAAAAAGGTTAAGTGCCTTAATCAGGTACGTTTTGGTAGGCGCTAATAAAATCGCCTTATGTTTTATTTATGTAAGATTTTTTATACAATGAGTGAGTTAGATAATTTGAATATTTTTCCCTTGGTTCGGTTTATATTACTGAAATGGTGACGGGAGAAATATCTCCTAATTGTCAAAGGAATCTGAAAATAGACCTCTTCTAAGAAAAACAATTTACGGGCTGATAAATTATTAAATATTATTCTATGTTACTGTACTTATTACACGACTCAAATCAGACGACTTTGAGTATTTATCCAGCTTCTTTTTATGTTAAAAGTAAAATTGCGGAATTGATAACGAGATTCAAAAGTTTCATCTTCATCAGCCCGTATACGTCCACTGCTGAACATAGGCCTCCCCCGAACGATGACACCACGAATAGCGGCCCTGAGCCGCCTCTATCCAACACTCCCTGCGACCGCTACGATGTCGTCGGTCCATCGAGTGGAGGTCTAAAGTTTCACATTATAAAAATCACAATGCTGTTGAAATCCTAACATAAATATGAGAAGTGGTTCGGTTTAGTTGTTCCACTCAACTTGCCTTGTTAATGTCCTCGCCACTTTGAGACTAAATGTGGCTCTACTTCTCGCTTAACTAAACGAATGAAAATCAACTTTCTACTTACGACTGTTGTTTCAACATAGCTTGCAACTGCTCGTAGATCAACCAGCATGAAACGTTTAGTTTAACCATACGAAAAACAAGTTACTTATTTTTGTTTCAATTTTCTTTTTCATAGTTGCTACAGATTATCTCAAAAATGATTATTTCATTCAGTAACTAGCTGCTGCCTGCGCCTTCGCCCGCGTTTTATCGGGTAAATAGCCTATATGTTATTTTAGGTCCCAAACTATACTTATACCAAATTTCAGCCTAATCGGTTCAGTAGTTTTTGCGTGAAAGTGTAACAAATATTCAGACATCCATCCATACAAACTTTGACATTATATTAGTAGGATATTTAATATTAAAATTTATTAATAAGGCCGTGGGGCCGCGGCGTACGAATATCGACCCCTCCAACTAAACTCGTGGATGTCGTGAGAGCCGACTAAGGGAACCTACCAGAGGAAGGGCAGCAGCTTTCTTCTGAGTATTTTTCAACACCAACACTGCGATCACCAATCCGCCTGCCAAGCGTGGTGATTATGGCAATACCCCCCCTACATGGGAGACCATCCACTCGATGGACCGACGACATCGTAGCGGTCGCAGGGAGTCGATGGATAGAGGCGGCTCGGGACCGCTATTTGTTGCGTCGTATGGGGGAAGCCTATGTCCAGCAATGGATGTAATGGCTGGTATGATGATGATGATAATAACATAACTGGATAAACCAAATCGCGCCGCAGTATTCTCTTATTAAAAGTGGCGGTCACAAGTGGTGACCGAAAGAAATTGTCGTGAAGCTAATCGTGCTGCTTACAACCTTGTAAATAGATAAAAGATAAGGAAACTTAAATCAATAATGCATTCTCCTAATTCGACCACTACCGTCGATACAACTTAACTACAGAAACTTAAGGCGATTCCCTAACCCAAACTAGCGTTGCCACCTATTTTACCGTATTATTACGTCAAACAAAGCAATATTCTCATCCCTTGGCCAGTTTGTGATACCCATCATAAGGTTTTTTAATGCCTGTGTAATAGTTTTATTTTGTATAGTTTAGGAAAAGATGCGAAGTTGCACTTTTTGGCCACCAAACTCGGCTTTCGCATCTCTTCCTAAGCTATACAATTTAAAACTATTACAGGGGCATAAAAAATTAGCTTAAAACAAGCCAAGGATTTTTTGAAAATTCGTAATAATACGAAAAAATAGGTGGCAGCGCTGATTTGGGTCGGAGTAGCCCCTTAAGCTGTTAAACTGAAATATGGAAATAGAGGAAATTTACTATTTTAAATTGTAGTAACCTTTAAGCGAGTATGATCTTTAAGGTATGCCTCCAAATATGACCGCAATTGTACGAAGAATAAAAAGAAACAATGATAAAACTAGATTACAAGAAAAATGGCATGAAAAAGTTAGGACAAAACGGCAGTTTGAGTCACCTGCCAACACGAATCGAATGGTTCAGCGTTCGAAAAAATAAAGCAGTTTGCAGTTTGTATGTTTGCTGAAAATGTAGATCGAGCTGAAATCGAATCAGACCCGTCAAATGGCATACCAACTTCGTGAATGTTATTTCTATGTAAAGACAAATCTGGAAATTTTTGTGACATGCCTATCGTTTACGGTTAAAGACAAAAAAGTATAGTTAAAAGTAAAGTTTTTTGTTTTTTCTCAAACTAATCTCTTTTGATTTCAATGAAGGTACTCTATATTCTTATAGGAAGTACACAAATCCTAGCAAAGCATGTTTTGGTTAAAATTTCCTTGTGACAAAATAGCATAGGAATATTTCATGTATGTTATGTTATGTTATAATATTATGTATAGATATTTCCGTGATGCCGCGAACCTACATTCTCCCGGGGAACACATAAAGAATTGCACGCTTATCCTGCTCTGGCTCCGCACCACTCCAGCCATACCACAAAAAATTCAGATGTGGAATTTCACTGGTTTTCTTGTGTCATGGCAAATATTAAATTCCCTTGCGGATATATTAATATTCAAACACTTCTTTCGGTCGATGATAAAAATTCTTCCTTTGAAAGTCATTAGACGTGATTGCTCAAAGCTTTTTATCGGATAAAGCTTTGCAATTGAACATGTTGACTTTTTCCGTTCACGTTGACTGCTGCAATCTCTATTCATTCTATTATTACAAACAAAAAAAACTCTTTTCATATAAACAATCTGTCATATAATGTATAATGGCTCTTATAGTACAAACACATTTTGTCTTTAAGTACAGTAGCTATTTAGTTTAACTTAATTATATTAATTACTAGCTGCTGCCCGCGCCTTCGCCCGCCTTTTATCGGGATAAAAAATACCCTTAATGTTATTCCAGGTCCCAAAATATACCCATACCAAATTTCAGCCTAATTAGTTCAGTAGCTTTTGCGTAAGAGTAACAAATATCCATTCATACATCCATCCCCATCCTTACAAACTTTTTCATTTATTATATTATTAGGATTATTTTAAATTATTTAAATTAAATAATTATAGTAATTTAATTTAACCAGTCTGGTATTGCTTAAGACTGCTTTCGTAAAGAGTTTATAGCGCAAGACCCAAAGAACCGTATAATACAGATTTATCGGCTATTGATTCCGCAAAGATATTCAATTTTTCAGTCTTGAGATTTATGAAAACTTTCTAACAATGCCTGGCAAGTCCACTTTTGTGATCCTAAAGTATTGGCGGTGTCTTATAAAACTTATAAGGCTGGTGTTCTACGACAAAATGGTCAATGGTCATTCTGCTTTTCTTCAAAAGAAAAGGTCACAGAAATTGAATAAGTGGACCAAAGTCACCATAGTACTCCGAATATTTTTTTCCTACAAAACTTATATTAAAAAACAACAAATAACAAAACTTATCTACCTCTTACTTATTTACTAACATATTATTTACCTCTTATTATATACCGCTCATTATTATTTACCTCTCACTTATTTACTAACTTACCTACCATAACTTATTTATATCAAAAAATATTCGTTTTTGCTTTTTATTCAGTAACTAACGCATAGACTGCATTATGCAAGAATGCAAGTACATTTTATAATCTTACAAAGCATTACAGCTGCGTTAGTGTAAATCCAGCTCTTTCCTGGAATTAAAGCTCATAGTGGAATATATTAAAAGACACATGTTCAGGGTGCATCTATATTTAGCGCTCTGCCATCTCGGGATGAGATTAGTGCAGCTGTCTGCGCGGTCACGTAGACGTCGCGTTGAGTGTCAGTGAGCAGCGTAGACACAGGGCTGGATCTGGACACATTCAGATAATTATTATTGAATCGGTTTACCAGCGGCAGTCAAATCATAATTTAGACATGTCATTTGTTCCTGTCATTTCACTCCAATCAATTGCCTAAACTGAGTTGTGCAAAATGGTACTTCGTGAAGCCTTTAGCTAGTCAATCCGCATATACAGGGTGCCAAAGACGGCGCACCATGCGATCGATCGCATGTTGTACCGTATCTGGCTATGACAACTGCTACGCCGTAGCATGCTACACCAACTGCTACACCGTAGCTTGCTACGCTGTAGCTTGCTACACTGACAGCTACACCGTACCTTGCTTCGACAACTGCTACACCGAAGCTAGCTACGCCGTAGCTTGCTACACTAACACCTACATCTTACCTTGCTACGACAACTGCTGCACCGCAGCGTGCTTTTTTATAGGCATTATGAATCAGACTTCTGCTTGGGTTGCACCTCAGGCGGCGCGGGTTATGCGAGTGCACGTGCTGCGTCGCCACCGTTTCAGTGCTAAGTAGCATGCCATTTGTCGATAGATTTGTTCGCTAATGTATTGGCTTAGAGTCAGTCTCCTGAATGCATGCCTGTATGGTTGCGTCTCAGGCGGCATGGGTTATGCGAGTGCATGCGCCGTGCAGCCTCTCCACACCACTGCCATGTCACATGCCAGATACTCACTTGTCGATGGATTTGTTCTCCTCATAAACTGGAGTATATGGCAAATGCTAAACTTGTGTGGCGCAGCGGGTGAAAGTTTACCTGCAACGTAGGAGGTTACGGGTTCTCTTCCCACCTCGGGTGGGAAAATCCCAGTCTCGAGACGGGAGTCAAACCCACAACCTCCTAATCGTAGATTGTACAAAAATTAAAGATAAAATTTGACTTTAAATGTTTGTACATTTGTCTGGGTGTTTTAAGTATAAACAAATATCCATCTATGTAATGTACCTACCTATTGTATTTAGTGTATCTGTTATCTAGTACCCATAACACACGCTGCGCTTAGCTTTGGACTAGACTAGATGATGCTTTGTGAATTGTTCAGATTATTTATATGTACTAAGAGAATAGAGATATAGGGTCTCCCTGACTGTCTTGACCTGCGGTGGCAACAGCGTCAATCATTGAGACCCATATTAAAGCCAGAAGAATCAACTACCCTACATATTTGATTTGATTAGACATGAACTTAATACAAATATTTATTTTAATACAGTGCGTCTTTGAATGTTCAATTTATTATGTCATCTATACTTACGAGTATAATAAAACTGTAACAGGTCCAATTCTGTACATTGAAGATATTTAGAAAATTTTTTTTGGAGGGCACTCTTTTATCGATGCTGATGCCAAAAATGTATTTTTTTTTCATCATGTCTGTCTGTGTGTCTGTCTGTATCTTGGCCGCGCATAGCTCCGAAACTACTAAACGTATTGAAATTAAACTTGGCAGGATTTGAGTTCATACAACCAGGAAGGACATAGGATACTTTTTATCCCGGATTTCAATAGGGCTCCCTTGAGAGAGGGAATGAAAGTAAAATTTTTTGGCTGCGCGTAGCGCCGAAACTACTAAATGTATTCAAATGAAACTTGGCAGGATTTGAGTTCACACTCTGTCGAAGGACATGGATACTTTTTATCCCGGATTTCAATAGGGTTCCCTTGGGAGAGGGGATGAAAGTAAAATTTCTTGGCTGCGCATAGCGCCGAAACTACTGAAGGTATTCAAATGAAATTTAGCATGATTTAAGTTCATATTACAAGAAAGGGCATAAAATACTTTTTATCCCGGAACTCAGAAGGGTTTCTTATGAGAGAGGATAGAAGTGAAATTTTGCGCGTTGCAGGATGGCGCGCGGGGTAAGGGCGGTAGAGAGCGATAGCCCCCCACTGTGGGGGGCACTGGCAGTGGGGCCCCAGGCAGTGGGGGTCCCAGAAGTGGGGACCCCAGCAGTGTGGCCCCTCACGCAACCGGACCCTCCCAGTAGCCCCCACGCACTGGGGGCCCCACATTGCCCCGCAGTGGGACCTCAGTAGCCCCCACAGTGGAGGGCACCGGCAGTGGGGCCCCGGAAGTGGGCCCCCATATTTCTTCGCAGTGGGACCCCCAGTAGCCCCCCGCAGTACCCCCCGTAGTGGGACCCACTCAGTAGGCCCCCACAGTGGAGGGCACCGGCAGTGGGGGCCCCCGGCAGTTTACCCCCGTAATGGGACCCCCAGTAGCCCCCCGTAGTGGCCCCCCGCAGTAGGATAAAATTTCTCGGCTGCGCATAGCGCTGAAACTACTGAATGTATTCAAATGAAACTTGGCATGATTTCAGTTCATACTACGAGGAAGGTCATGTAATACTTTTTATCCTGGAATTCGTTAAGGTTCTCTTGGGAGTGGGGATGGAAGTGACATTTCTCGGCCTAAAATAGCGCAAAAATTACTGAATGGATTCGAATGATACTTAACATGATCTGAGTTCATACTACGAGGAAGGACATAAAATACGAGTCCATACCCCAAAGCCAACAAAATGATTTCAAAATTGTTATTAGTACCGATAAACGACCTACTGGACAGCATCCGGTTTGTACAAAGCTCTCGCTACCAATGATGTTGCCGTCGTCCTGGTAGATCAGTACTGTGACAGGCGGGACATTGTGCTGCCTATCTGGGATGACCGCTTGCAATGCATTGGCGAAACGCACTAAGCATTTGATGCTATTCAGTCTCTACTCGCTTATATACCTACCTACTGTCGTGGCGAAGACACTGGTGGAAGTGGATACAAGTTTGATCTTCGACTCGGTCTCACGGTTCGGTTTGTTTCACTAAAAATGTTTACCGCCCAACGAAGTGGGCACGGGTCAGCTAGTTGTTCAATATATGTATAAATTTTCAAAATCCAAACAGTTAAATGCCTCTTTAAAACGTTAATGTGACGATAACTCAGCGTCAATGCGTTTACCGATGGAGCTGTGGTTTAACTCAATGTGTGGTAAATATTGGCATGAATTTAGCAAAAACCACCACCGCTACAAGAATAAATGTAAAATGAACATCAGTTCTAAGACGTAGATGAAGCTTGTTTTTCTTGCATGGATAGTTTCAATGTACATATGTTTTATCGAGTTCAACTGAGGGTAATTTTATTATATCGCACGGTTCAGTTGCTTACAACCTGCTTGGAGCGCTGGTTCCACATTAACTCTGTTTATTTTAAGTTCGAGCGCAATGGGATAATTAACTAACATTGCAGCGCACAAATACTGTGGCAATCCCTCTTCACTCCACTACTGCATGTCTGCAACAGCCACTCCAATTACATTAAAACCTTTTCAGTCACACTAATGGAAGTAAATGAGAAGTCAAAATAAGAATTCTGCACTGAAAGTGTCAAACTCTCATAGTTTAAATTTAGAATGGGCGCTTGGTTTAATATTCGAACTCGCAGGTAGACGAGTAAAGTTCTCTTCGAATATGCGAGTTCTTTGTGCTACCTACTGTCTGTCGCTAAAGAAAAAGAGGAAAAGTTGACGTCCAATCTGGTGTCTACTTTTAGAAATGAGAACATTGTCGAGCTAAAGTCGCACGTAAAAGTTTCTCACTATGTAGGTTCTATCAGAAGTTTTTATATCGTTTTTTTAACGTAGAGCAAAATTTTTGAAATGTTCTTTTTAAAATTATGTTTTAATATTTCACAAAAAAAAAAACCATTAATTCAAACTGTAATAGTAGATAGGTACCTACGCATCTATTCGAGTTTACGATCGTGTTTTGTGCGCTGCTATAAAAATACTTTATGTGTTAGTTATAGCGGCCGTCCCAACTATCTACAACAGTTTCACACGTTCATAAGGCGGTTTTGATAAGCATTTTTTGTTTCTTTTGGCTTCTAACATGGAACTGGCTTTACAGTTCGCACATAAATCACAACAAATCATTATAGTCTTTACATTTATGATTTGTTGGAAAAGTTTGAAGCAGAGAAAGACATCTCAACAAATTTAGGATTATTTGACTGTACTACAATGGGTATTGTCTATCTTTAAATGGGTTGGGCTGGAGACTGGGACAATGGACTCATTTATTCCTTCCCTTAGGCGTAGATACAAACTACGGTCATAGGATTAACGGGCTGGATTTAACAAAATAATTATTTTTCGACCCTAAAATTATTTGTATTGTGAAAATTAAATCAAACTGTGCGGAAGCATACAATGGGGTTCATTGTTTTAAACCTCTCTCATTGGGTTTTATTTTAGCGTAGGCAGTTAGCTATTTCCACCTAATATTGTTTTCTTTTGAATCGTGATCTAATCATGATAAAATATAAGCCTATGAAAGGCGAGACTGGTCCCCAACTTTACCGAAATTATTTTTGAACAATAAAGTCGAGGAGTCTACTTTCAACAATAAAGGAGTTCTCGATCTCCGGACCGCAATCGGGATGCTCTCAAACATTCCGGATATCGAATTGAACGGGTGACTGATACATATCTTCAGTTGGGACTCATAAAACGCACCTCTCTCCCAAAACCCTCTGAATTCCTTCCATCATTTCGAGATACCCTTGTCACTTCCATTACGTTTGCCAAAGCGGGCGGTCGTTCAGCCCCATCCTTCATTTACCGTAGCTATATGGCCTTCTCATATTACCTAAGTGTTTTGTATTTCAGCCTTGGTAAATTAGTAACCGCGAAAATTATCACATTACATTACCTATACTCGATTTCTTATATCTACAAAAAAGATAAATAATCCCGCAGTACTTAGACTATAATTTTATTTTGTTTTGTTATAAGCTCAATTTAAATAAAGTACTTTCGACTTCAGATCCCTTTTTTATTGAATATTTTTTGCAATTAAATACTTATCTCATTTCGAAGCACGTGAATTTTATTTTGAATTATTTGTTTTCTTGATCTTATGTGCAGCTAACTTTTATCTCGACTAAAGCTAGTTTTTTCCCACGAATTTACTATTGTAAACGGTAGTCAACTAACAGGAAAACTGCACATGATACAAGCAAGTAGAGCGAAGCAAACGTTTTAGCTTTCAGAGCGCGTTATGACATCGTGCTTTATTGGAGTGGAATCATTGCGAATACGGGCCCTACTTGTGAAACTCAGTTTGCCAATGCGACCGAAAGCTCCATCACAGCTTCAGATACCTAGTACAATTTATGGATAGCACACTGAGCGCGTGCAAATAGTGAAGCTTGAAAATATAACATTTTCCAAAAAAACGAATAAAAGTTTGGACAACTTCTGTTCTCTAAAGCATAAATGAAGATCGACTTGCAATAGAGCGATAAACATAAACTATCCAGCTAAAACAAAGCAGTTTACCCACCCACTTCAACAGTTTCAGGAAGGTTTCAAGTACAATATACCTAAACAAACCGGTTAGCTGCAACTAACGTGACAGGAACCGCGTCGCCTTATAGTCTGCACTACCCCTAAACGGCAAAAGCTTTTATAAGTTTCTCCACACACAAATAAAACACAAAGACAATAAATTAATGCGAGTCACTATAAAGCAGCCACTAAGCCTCGCCCAGATTAAGAGATTCAGGACAAACCGCATGTGAAGTTAGGCATAGAGAACGACCTCTATGTGGAATGTTCAATCGTATTTATTATATTAGTTTCTTTGTTTATTACTCGTTTCTGCCCGTGGTTTTGCACGTGTTGTTTCTATGAAAACGTTTAAAGGTTATTTTTATCCCATGGGAACCTGTCTATGGGATAAAAAGTAGGCTATGTTTGATTCCCGGGGAGAACTACATCTATGCAATTTTAACCTGTTCGATTCAGTCGTATGGCTTGAAGAACAAACATACATATAAACATACAAACTTTAGTCTATATGAATTACTAGGTATTGCTAGTGGTTTCACCCACGTTAAATTCGAAATTCACACAATATTCCCCTTAACCTCCCATGGGAATTAGATGTTTTACCAGGACAAAAAGTATGTTACTTTCCATCCTTTCAACTATGCCAAAAATCAAGTCGATTGCTTGCTTAGTGGCTACTTCTTAGGGTGTGAAGAAAGGATAAAAAACACACTTTCGAATTTATAGCATTAGGATAAACCGGTCTTATCTTTATGCAATAGATGAGAATCGTTTGTTTTATACTGTTGACATAAATAAAAGTGAGATAAAAACACGGCCGGTGCTGTTTTAAGTTGATAGACAGGACTAAGTAAGGAGATGTGTCTCCTTTAAAATTGACCCGTTCTCATAAACACCTTCTCATATGCTCACGGATAAGCGTTATTATTGAGTCCGTGAATATTTTTATTCGTAGGTCTACTGTGGGTAGATTAAAACGAAAATACTTATTTTAAACTAACATAAATAAGAAACTAAGAGACGAATAGAACCAAAGCGAAACACGACTTACCTATGCATATTCTTTCAAAACCTGATAACTCCTTGAAGCTCTTTACTTGATCTAAAATCGAAGGGTTTGCCATAATCCTTTCGTATAGGCCTATCCAGGATGCTCTTCAGTCATTTCTGACAACTGCGAGTTGCCTTCCGACGTTCACTTCCGTATCATCAATCTAATGTCACGTGCGGAATTGGATTTAAATGAATCTGTTATTGTCAGACAACTATTACAAATCCCACATATCCTAAATACTTAGGATCAGACTACCTACCTACGCTTACTATAGCTAAATGCTCTATAATATAATGCAACTAGTACTATATTTTTTTTTTCTCTCTTTCGTAATACAATATACGATACGATTTTTCTTAAAATCATAGTATGCACGAGAAATCTTATCATTATTCGTACACGCGTATATTATAACCTACCTCTTACAGTGTGAACCCTATTCTACTCGTATATAAACATATGTTATATATACCTAGGTAGTATGATCAATAAGTATATTGTATTGTACAGGCGTAATTCTTGGACTAGCCATTCCCTTAAATATCTACATATTTTTACCAACAGTGCAGCTACTTGATTTTGACACAAAACAAGATCGAATTTTGTTTCTGATACAATTTGTTTTCCGCTGACGAGGGTCGACAAGTGTGTTAAACAATTTGCCACGCGAGTTAATTTCTTGACGTGTCGATATCGAGATGAGATGAGAACTTTCCCTTATTACACCACTGCCCAAAAAAGGAGTGTTATGTTATCGGGGTTCATGTGTTATAATAATGTAAGTTTCTTTGTTCTGCCATATCTGTAAATCGTACAAATCTACTAAATGTCTGAACAGATTAAGGTATCGTTAAAATCCTGGGTGACACTAAGTATTAATTTTTCCAAAAAATTAATATGGCGACTGTTTGGCTCCAATTTCAAAAGTAAAAAGTTCCTTTAAAATTATGCATATACCGATATGTATCAAATTATAAACGTATTAAAAAGTTATATAATTTATTGCGATAATTTCGGAAGGAAGGAACGGAAGGATGTATAGGACATGCCGAATAAATATTTCGTTGTTAACTTATGCTTATGCATAGGAAAAGTAATTTTTCTAAATAATAAAAGTAGTTTATTATTATTTTGAAAAATTTGCTTTTTGCAAGCAAAATGGGAATTAATATGTACAGTGTGCTGTGTACCATGTTGCAATCGCAGTCGCTTTAAATCAAAGTAATTCCTCCCATTAGCATGTGCATAATTTTAAACTACACCTGCTCGGAATGTTGCCTATTCCTTTTCCAAATATAAGATAGAAAGTAAGTAATTGCAGGCGTATAGGAATCCGGGAGGAAAAACTCTATGGAATTTCATTTCTCACTCATTTTAGCGAGAGAGAAAACTGTATGGAAATCCGTTTCCAACGTGTTATTTTTTTTATTTCCGAAAAGATCGGCCAGTATCTATGGTTATTTTCATAATAGGTCAAACGACAAAAAGTTTTAACTCCAAGTCCGCTTGCCTCTTCCGATTTCCGAACAATATTTTGAAAAAAGAACCCAAGTGATAAAGGCTGGCACGGGAAGTTCTTCTAATTTTGTATTTGGTGTAGGC
This sequence comes from Eupithecia insigniata, assembly GCA_947859395.1. NCBI lineage: Eukaryota > Metazoa > Arthropoda > Insecta > Lepidoptera > Geometridae > Eupithecia > Eupithecia insigniata. The sequence continues at coordinate 7,503,937 of OX401996.1, read as the reverse complement.
AATTTTATTAATTCTACAGAATGTCGTCGAGTGGTAGTGAAAGTTTTATGACACCGCCAGAAGTAAAATATTTATTCTGCTTTTTATTTTCCTCGAAGGTGTAGTATAAAGCACTATGTATCACTCGGCAAGAAGTGCGATTCCTACCTCGTGTGTTTTAAGGCCCTCGGCTGCGCCTCGGGCCTCAAATGAGACACTCGAAAGGAATCAGGCACGTTCTCGCCTAGGTGAACAATGTACTAATGTACGTTCAAGTTCCTACCTTCTCTACTTCTGAAACAACAAACAACTTTCGACAAATAGTGGCACACATGTCCTATGAGGTTTGCTTCTAACAAAATAGCCTACACTACATCTTCACGTCAAAATTAATGAACGAATTGCGATGAGATTTTGATGATTTTCTAAATTAATATTATGACGACCTCAGTGACGCGCCGGGCAAAGGTCTACTTGTGACTTGGAGGCAACCTCCTACGTCACAAGTGGACCTTCTATGATCCACGCTGTTTGATTCGATTCCCGCCTTGTGCCAATGTTTGTACGATCTGCAAATATTTGTTCCGGGAGTTCTGAGTATTTTCTAAGTATAATAAAAAATATACTAGTATAATATATACGTCAAGTGTATTTTTTTCATACAAAGAAATAATAGAAACAAATTAGAACTAGTCTTTATATTGAAACAATTGGGCAAACTGCAGACTGTTACAAACAGTCTACAGGTAGCTCAACTGGTCCATATCAATACAAGTCAGAAGCATCACCAAGATCTGCTAAGAAGGCTGTAATGTATTATATTAAGTATATCAATCATCTAGTACCATCTAGCCTATTACCCATAACACAAGCTAGAGCTTGTGTTATGGGTGATAGGCTAGATGATGATGTCTTGTCCAGCATTATTATATTTATTATGGGCTTTTTTACCTCGAACCAATGCGTACGAACCCGCGGCCAGAAAACTGAAAGAAGGGCTATCAGAGTGACTTTAATTAACCGCATTATTTAGTCTACAATATTAACTCGTTTGTAATTAAATAGAGCTGTCTGAGTATCCACTAAGGACGTATAAATAATTCTCCCGTGAAACATTACAATTTAAAACATTTGTAAATATGGCTCAAGTTAAACGTTTCTCTCAGGGACAATGATTTTGTGGTTAACGTTGACCGTAAACATTCGTAGGCAGTTCCGAGCCGCCTTTATAATCCAGCTGATGTATTCACGCACCGCGAATCATATGGAAGCTTGTTTACATTTTAATGAAACGGGGTTTATTTTCCGCGTTTGTATGTACGCAGAGAACCTCGCAGTTCTCTCCACTGAGCATAGCTTTTATTAAATAAGCGTAAATGTGTGTCCGTAATTAAATATGATATATTCTTTCATGAACGCTACAGGACAGATATGCTGTCGTAAAATGGCGTCGACAGCAATAAGTCCGCGACAAAGCCTGCAAAGTTAAGAGAACATGTTGATTGTTGATGCGGAAATTCCAATACACCATGTATCTTACTTATTGGTATATTTTTCTTGTCATACTTCATCCGTGCGAAACAAATGGGACTCGTATGCGATTTCATTTTCTCCATACGCTACACATAAATCTACTTACCTATTCAATGATCCGCAAATTCAAAATCTTCATAATAAAGAAAAGTTCCACAAGGGTGCGATTAAATGTAAAACCCACAAAGCAAAAGGAGTTCTTAAATCACTAAGATTAATTTTGTGCGCACATAATTTATATCAGCAAACCAGGACGCGGGTCGACGAGACCATGAGGCAATTTACAAACTCGAAAATCGCGGAAGTTCGTTAATTATTCGTGGGGAGCAGCCCGGGCGCTTCGGGACTCACGGTTATTGACAATTAGGACGAAGCTCGACCACTCCACGCCGTTTATTGCTCACTTGCCGGCCGCAAGAACAGACCTTCCTGCCTTTCGATACCATACACACCATTCAATAAACTACAACGTGCGATTTAGCTAGAATCACCATAGCTATTGACCCTCGACTTTATAAATGGGTGTGGGATTATACTTTATGGGTGCTCATCTGCATAAAACAATTGACTTTTGGGGTCTGTTCTGTGTGTCCGAAGCACCTACCTGTCGGTTCTTTTCAAAAGTATTTGAAAGGGAGCGGTCCTATGCCAACAGTTGCGGGTAAGGCAACTCATATGACTTGCGGCTTTGTTTACCTAGATCGTAATTATGTTCAATTAGCCAATGTTTAATTAGCTGTATCTGTAATCACAACATAAGTCTGTAAAACGCGACATCTATTTATGTATATAAAAATTCTCTACTTCTGAAACAACAAACAACTTTAACCCCTATTTCTCCTGGTCACGCTATAACTTGAGAAAGGCTGAACCGATTTCTTCATCTTTTTTTTAAATGTTTTCTAATAATTCGTAGAAAGTCCGTAAAAAAGTAAATTGCGCAGAAACTTATTATTTAATTAATTATTTTTAAGGTTTTTTATGTAACCCCCCAGCTAGCATAGCAAGCTTTAGCTAGCATAAGGTAAGCACCTTTGAAATAACTGTCAGTCGTTTGAGTCGAATGACAGGACGATGTCTGTCTGGTCAGCTAGTACATAATACGATACATACATAGCTAAATATTTTTTATTATACATAGAAAATACCCAGAACACCCGTTATAAATTTTATTTGCAGATCGTACAACATTTGTCCCAAGGCGGGAATCGAAACCGCAGCCTCCTGCGTCGCAAGCTGACCTTCGCCCGGGGCGCCACATCGGATGTGGATATAATAAAACGAAATAAAGGTAATAAAATCTTTTAATTCAAAACACTGAGTAACATAAGAAAATACAGCTAAAGCTAGAAGAAATTAAGGTCCATTTTCTAATGCATTGAATATTAAGTACCTATATATAACGCCAACATACCTACTGTATCCAAATTGAATCTAGGACAGCACGCAAGCCAAAATTGCAAATAAAAATGAGTTACGTGATAGTAAACGAGGAAGATGCTCTACGATCGGATCTTATAACTTTCCTTCTTAATAGATTCTAAAAAAGAACTTAGGTCGGTTCCTTATTTAGCCCCGCCATAAAACTTTATGAATTCAATAGCAACTTTTCGCGTTTTTTATTAATATCTCTCAATAATAATCTTAACCCCTTAGATACATAAGCTGTATGGCCTCATTATGCTAGTAAAGACTAATTTGTGTATGGACCTCATTATGTAGGTTACCCAACCAACTCATAGATTTTTATTTTTATTTTATTATGAAGTTCCTAACTATAAAACTAGCTAAACATACCTACTATACCCCACCACAAAGCTACACAATATTAATGTATATTTTAAAGGGCAATGTATACGCTTTGCTCCAACTCGAAAACGAACAACCTAACAAGGTGAAAGTTTCTGAAAGATTGAATTGACCAAAAAAATCTAAGTGTTCACTTTATTTCCTAGTTTTATTTATATTATTTGAAATTTGTGACGTGTCCATGAGCCCTGTAAGGTCTAAAGGAAATAAATAACTTTGATATTTGATGCACATAACTCGCTTTTCCTCCCGTATTTGAGTGAAAGTACTAAAACGTTTGCAATTTTGAAGCCACAGGTGAAGTATACGTATGCATGCAATACTTATATTACAAGAGTTATAGCTTCTTTGACTATAAATTGTCAAAGCAAATAAAGTCGTATAATTTTATATGTCATATAAACGATACGTATAGTACCTATGTATGTATATGTAAAGTGCCGTTAAAAGTAATAAAACGAAAAGGGACAATTTCGTTAGGAGTGAGTTTATATGAAATGCGATAGAAGACACCAGCAGGAAGTTTATTGCACAATTGACAAGTGAAATCGACAGCAGTAAAAAGTAACAACTCATCCGGTTCACGACGACGTTAAGCTCATGAAAGTTCAGTTCATATTGATCTGCATTGAGATGAAGACTCTTATGCCAAATTCAGTATAAAAGTTTCGTTAAATCGCACTCTGTTGGTCTGAAGCAGGAAACCCTTGTACATATGTATATAGGTGTGCAGATACTTTCAAGACAAGTGCTTCTTAGACGCCTTATCTTCGTTTACGTCACTTTCACTCCATCTAGTACGTGAAGATAAAGGTCAAGGCGTTCCTTTATTACTTTGCTATGTGACATAGTTAAATCAAATTGTTACTGTTTCCTGTATCATGATCTTCGTTTTTTGAATTATCTCGGTTCAATGGATAAAACAAAGAACTTTGTTCTTATTCAAGAGAAAGAAAGTTGGGACCCTCGTTTGACCCTCCCATTTATTATGGTAGACAGGAATTTTGAAATAAAATTGAATGGTGTCAAGTCCCTCATTAATCATAAAAGGTGGCATCCGGCATTCTTATGTAGGTCGTCGGTAAGTACCTATTTGAAGATAGCTTTCTCTAGTAACAAACTTGTTGAAGAACGACTTTTGTTATGAAGGTTACTATTTTACAGACCGTTCAATATAAGATATCCCCTGTCTGCCATAGCCAATGCTGTAGTTCCAACATCACGTCAGGGGACATCTTATGGTGAACGATCTGTAGTGAATACGTAAAATTTAAACACGGCATTTTGTTAAAACCTCTTAAAAATCTGCTTCAAATACAGAATTAAATAATAATGCATCATGCGCGTACTGCGGCCCGCGCGGGCGTCTTTTTGTATACACAGTGAATCATCCTGGCCGAACATCATCTGGCCCCAAAGTGAGCAGAACTTATGGCGATCACAATAGGCCGCGGCGACACGAAAGCCACTTAATAAAAAAAGCAGAACTTGTAGTATGGACCAGATAACTGATAGGTAAATTAAAGCAATGGTTAACCAAATACCTTCATTAGAGATTTTCCTATCCAACTATTTTATCTTGGACACGAAAGAAATCGTGTAAAGCTGAACAGGAACAACGCCCGGCAACTGCACCCGTGCATACTAATCCTTAAAAATATCCATATTACGTGATAAAATTATCATTTGTCGCCACTATCTGCAATTTACTAACCCAGGTTTACTCAAGTAGGTACGGAATGGTAGAGTAACGCTGTTGAATAAGAAGTGACTGTGATGAAAAAAGTATTCACTAAGGAACCCGAATTAATGAGCGTCCGTAAAAGTAGCCATAACTCAAATTAAATAATATTTATTATACTTGGCCATCTAGCCCCAACCTAAGCTAACCTTGTGTTATGGGTGGTAGGGGTATCATCATCTGGTGATGTGTAGATTTTCCAGCATTATTTATTTATTATCTTTGTGACACTAAGATAAAATACATCTTAAGTTATGAAAACATAGTTTTAGTAATTCACTCAGCAAATATTAGTTTGCAGTTGGAGGCGCAACTTTCCTCGGGGATATAAATAACGGAAGGAGCAAGTGTCAACAACAACGTAGCAAATGAAAATATATAGTTCTAATCTTCAAGATTGAAGAGTGAACGAATTACAATAATAGTTCCATTGGATCTCCCAATGTTGTTAAATGAACTGCCGCCGGCGGTTTAGGCGTGGGCGCGACTCCAGTGCTTTAATGTGGGTAGTACTCATAGACATACCTATGTATATTTATTTGGAAGAAACATATCTGCATACAAAATAAGGTTTTCACCCTAGAGTGGGTTGCGCGGATTAAAGGCGTATTTTTAGCGACCTTGTCTACTTTCTTCAATTATAAAGAATATTTGGTCAATCGTTTGGTACCTTCCCAAACCCCTCAAAAAATTTCTGGCCCCTCGGAGGATTTTATGTCGATTTTAAAGTATTATCTGAATATTTACAAAAGTCGCATGTAAACTGCACTAAAACTTCAGTAGTTTCGTCATCCGCCTCTCTCGTCGTTACGCCACTACTGGCATGGGTCTCCTCACAGTTAAGTCCCAAGAAATTTGGAAGTGTGGGTTACATACGTATGTAATCCGCGCGACCACTCTAGGGTCTGTATAGAAGTTCATTATGTTCTACCATGTTAAAGTTAGCATGCAAAAATTTTAATCAAACACAACCAAAAGTTTAAAAAAAAAATTAAACGAGCTGGTCTATTTTTATTATTAACTGATTAATTACATGTCCTTTCCCATTTATTCCTTCTAGTGAGCAACCAGCAACAATGACTTAGAATAAAGTTTGGGTCATAGAATTCCGGTCGAATCACTATCAGCCATAAAGCCACACTCCCTTGCGGTCCTTGAGTCCTAATAGGTCGGAAATCCCCTTCATAGGGGTTAATTGGAATAAGCCGTAAATAAGTACTCACATACGCTTGCGGTCTATAGGTTATACCTATACTCGTTACTAAATCTTGGCTCACCATCCTCAAAAAAGGTGAAGCAGACCCACTTGCTATTATAAAAGTCTTCTACATATTTAATACGTGGTTGTAACTCCAAAATAGTTGGCAAAGTTTAATGGGCGGAAGATAGTTTATGCACAAAGATGCCCGCCCAAGTTAGCGGCGACACACATTTATAAGCGACGTAAATGTTTGGCTCTGCTCTAATAGATTGAGATGAAATTTTATAGGAACGTCAAAGCGTCGCTTGTAAGCTGTGAAATAAAAGTGAGTGTTTGAGGAGGCGTAAATTAGGTAATGCGAGCGCACGCCCGCCGCCGCGCCGCCGCCGCGCCGCCTTAGTTACACACGAGCAAATTTACGCTCTGAAATTGCTTTTTATGGACGTTTTCCCTATATGACTGTTCTTTAGAACGAAATTAAAACTAATTAGCCCAACCATTTGCTTGAATGCACAATGTTTAATCAAATTTCACTTTCGCTTCAAAATAAACTGTTCCTTTTTTGTCTGCGTTTGTCAGATCTTATTAGCAAGAAATCAACGAAATATTTTTATTTAGTAAAGCAAATAAACATAAACAACTTCGTGAAATGTAACGAATTTGTAGCAGAGTCAATATTTGCTGGTGTCAAGTTTTCGAACCTCGCTCCATACTAGCGGTATAGGTAATGTTTGTAGCTAAGCTACCTGGCAGACTACAATTATTGGAAATAGACAACGTTGGTCTGCTGTAGAGAACAGTGTGGAACACATTCACACTCGTGTGGAAAAATACAGGCGGGGCTCTTCAAGACAAGAGTGATAAAATAAGAGAATACGTGTCTTCTAAATCTTCGTGATACATCGTGAGCCACATCGTCACTTTCCATCACGTAAGATTGTGATCAAACGAAGGCATATCACTAGATATTATAAAACAAGTACTCTGCCGTGTCTGTCTGTCTGTCTGCTCGCGATTAAAAACTACTGAACCGATTTTTATGTGGTTTTCACCAATAGATAGTGATATAGTGATTTATGGGAAAGGTTTAGGTATATAATTTGTCTTTGATAAGGTTTTTTTGTAAATTGGTTTTGAAATGAAATGAATGAAATGAAATGAAATATATTTATTTGACCACATAACAACATAACACGACACATTACAGTTAAAGGTAAGTACAGGAAACATAAAAATACATAAAGAAAAGAAAAAGAAAAGAAAAAGAAAGAAAAAGAAAGAAAAAGAAAGAAAAAGGAAAGAAAAAAGAAAGAAAAGTTTTGAAATATAACGATAAATTGTTGGAAGTGTCGGAAAAACTGAAGTCGCTTTCATCCGTGTTTTCGCTCCATAGAGTCTCCATAGACTTCGAATTTTTTCACTACGTTCAACTACAAAAAATTCCGCGATAGAAATTTGTTGAGTTTTTTAAACTTTATAACTGATTTATGGTACTTAAAGGATAAATTGTTGGATTTGTCGGAAAAATTCAAGCCGCCCGCGCCCGCGGGAACTTTAACCGAAAACGCTGCCTAATCCCTTTGAAATATAACATAACAATGAATGGGGGGATATTCTTCTTAGTCCACGCGGGCGTAGCCGCGGGGGGGTCTGCTGGACGATGGTAAAAAAAAACTTTCTGACAAATTACATATGATATTGTTTCTCGATCTCAGCACAAGTAGGTATCCTTAATAACTAAAGCACCTAGAGCCAGCCACAAGAGAGAGTGACAAAATAAATTGCATCTGATTACTAAGGTACATACATAATGTATTTTTTTTTCCTTATTTGTATGAATGGGTCGATATATCGATCTACATCTAAACAAAACATTTATTTTTTGATTCAATAAATTGTGCTAAAAATATTAACACTTGTATATACATAAAAATTTAAATCGAGTTAGTATAAATCAGGGCAAAATAATGTGCTTAATAAATAATTCATCGAACTGGGAACGCGGGCTAGTAAAAATCGCTTTTAGATGGTAGGGCATGGGCGGCGTTCGGGACGTAGAGTGGCTTATCTAAAGGCAAGTTACCCTACATAACAGCAGTGTACAATAAAAGTTTTATAAATTTTTCATTTTTTAAGTTAGGTTCGTAATAAACCAATTGTAGGTACTATGATGCAATCCTGAGGTTTTCAACTGTCCAATAAGTAAACTAGTAAATGAGTGAAATTGACGAGTAAGGAAACTGACCAGTGGTGCGCTAACTCTTCATAGGTACTTTTCTCAGAAAAACGAGAGGTGACTGTAAAATTTGATAGTTTTGATAAAACTAAGAAACGGCTATAGTTTCCTTTACGTTTACACAGTTATTTATGGTTTGCGCGATAAATACTAATATCAAGAATCAAATTTTTATGTGAATGTCTTGAAATCATTTAAATACAAGAGCAAAATAATCATCAAAATCGGTCCACAATTGAAGGAATAATCAACGAAAGTTTAAAAAAAAAATACTTGCAGCTTACATAGAACATCCTCCCTTTTTTGAAGTCGGTTAAAATAAATATGTATTGCGCGCTTCAATAACATGCAGTGTCGATGGCCGCACATGATAGCGGCACGATTGAGCGCGCGGACGGCGCGGCATCGCACAAACAAATTGGATGCTTAAAATTCAATTTGAAGGTTTCGCGGTCCGCTTGATTCGCTCGCCCGTCCGTTACAAGCTGGACTCACACATCCGAATGAAAACACAATTATTTTCACCGTAACTCGGGAACATTTAAATGTTTATCGCTGCCGGCGCTGCTTGTTTATGGAAGTTGCTTTATTTGCATATCGGTGGAATGGAAAATTAAAAACTTGATATCATTACCGATAAACCAATCTCCCGCATTTGCGTAGCTTAAGGCTGTTAATTGAATTGGATTGAGTTGGAATATAAATGTTGCACAAAGGGGGCTTACTGTTCCCGACTAGCCGTTTGTACGTGGCATCTATATATAGATAAGGTGGAAAGAACTGGTAGTGAATAAAAAGCCCAATCAAATCAACACGAATTATCGCGTTAAAACTCAAACAACATCAATCTCTCAAACTAAACAAACTTATCTAACATAGTTAATAATTAAAAATAATGCTGGATAGTTCACACAGCATCAGTTATATGAATTTTATAGATAATAAAAGACTATCTGACTTGTGTCCATCTATAGACAGTTTCATACAACACTGCCACTTTGGTTCTTGGAAAGTACTATTACCTATAGTTATTGTGTGGTACTAGGTACTTTAACGCCCTATGTGATAATTTACCACAAGCTTTTTATAATAATTAAAAACCTTATAAATATCATAGAAATTAAATAACATCCCAATATTTTGTATGGTACTGAAGGAAGGCTGCGGTCGCAAGTCTCGTCGAAGTAGATTTTTTGGGACACAATTTAATTTACTAGGAATCACCCTAAGTGTGTGGCTTAAGCATTATAATAACAAAAATCTATGAAAATTATATCTTTTCATTAAAATTATTTTAATATTTAATATCACACCAGAATAAATTACCCGCAGTTAAAGGCCATTCTGAAAGAAAGTTGCTTAACAAACTAAAACTCTTGATATGTAAGGCTGATGAGGATAAGGATATGGTAGGTGATTTATAAATATTGAAAGTTGAAAAAAGCAACCTCTTTAGAAAGTTTTATATAATAAAATCTACAAAGCGTGTAGTTTAGGATATAAAAGTTTTACGAGCTAAGAGCTGAGCCCCATGTCCGATTGAGGATAGTATCGAGAGGTCTCATTTTTGTATAGGATTTGCGTTCGTTTAGAAGTTCCCTGTCCGCACGATAGAGGCTCTGTACCCAATCCTATAGAAAAAGGGAACGACACGATCGCGTCTCGATACTCGTATACTATCGTCAACCAGACTCGCCCCTCGTAGCATATCATCAATCGTCTACCTTTACATATTTATTTTGTCTAACCATAAATTAAACCAAACCATATTCCAATAATACACGTAATACCTACACGTCTTCTCGTCTTTTGTTCTTTTCAAGTAGTTCAGTGTTCATTTTATCTCAAGGGTTATCTAGCAAGTAATCGACACAAAAGGTACAAGTAATCGGCTCGAAAGGTAAACGTCTCAGCTCTCAATCTATCTCTCAGAACTTTTCTAATCCTGTATTCTTTAGTAAAGTTTTCCAATATAGCGAACATAACGAGCTTACATGCGCGCCTAATCCGAGAATATCCCGCTTCTGAGACTGCACAACTTTTCACAAGATTAACATTCATTCAGCCTTTTCGATGTTTTAGATTGAATTAGTTTCCGTTTTCATTTAAATTGAACATTGGATTTAAACGTTCGAATTAAAAAGATTTGAAAAAGTTTAGCTTTTGCGATCGTAAGAATCTTGGCCGTGCGTTTACTGATTTTCCTGTGAGAATATATAATAATCGTATTACACAGTATTGACATGCGTAGATATACGAGTGCTACGTGCATCCAGTGCGTAGCTCGTGCAGCGTAGTATTCCATATAGAACCATCTAAAATAGCTATTGAACGAAAATATCCTCTTGTTATTAAAAAAAGTAAAAAACTAAAGAATTTTCGAAGCAGCGCGATCTGACAGCTGGTGAGTATCTGGCGCAGCGCATTAGCATTGCCATACAGCGGGGCAATGCAGCCAGCGTCTTGGGGACGCTTCCGACTGGTTATTATCGTCCTATATGGACCAGTTCAAAGTCAAAGTAAAAATTCTTTATTTCCGTAAATGAAATAAATGTACACTTAGAAAAGGTCAAATTCTTAAAATTAAACTCTGTCATGGAAATAAAAGACGACCGAAATCAAAAATATTTTATTTTAATTTCGGCCACTTCGGTTTGAGTTACCTGTAGATTGTTTGCAACAGTCTGCAGTAAGCTCAATTGTTTCAATTGTAAATACTTGTTCTAATTTGTTCTGTTATTTAATTGTAATTTTCTTTGTTAATAAGGTTTGACGTTAAGAATTTTCTAAAATCAAACTTCACTAAACTTGCGTGCCCTAATTGAAACTAAAGTTGCTTTTACACAAGGCAACAACATGAGCTATCTAAATTACACTACTTTTAAAAGACGCAGTACTTTCTTTTCTTCAGTATTTCCATTGTTTTTCAGTTCAATTTATTTTTAATCCTTACGACTTCGAGTAGGTACTTTAAGCAAGCCGCGCGTTACTTAAGCTTCTCTGAAATACTTAAGCTTTATAAAATCCCGAATAATAAAGGGGATAATAATAAAGAGATTCGCTCCATAATTATTTAAAAGAACATTTCAAGAAAAGCTTTTTATAATTATTTCAATTCTTTATTCGACATCGTATTATGCACTTCATTTAAACACCCAATTGTAACAAAATGCCGATGTTTTAGTCAATGTATTTGAATTATCGCTTTAAATATACAACAAACGCAGGCCAAAATCACAGTAAGTAAAAATAACAACTTATTGAATATCTTAATTTTAAACATAACTTTAACTTTCTTTAAACTTTAAATAAAACAACGTAACAATTTAATTGTTGATTACTACATATGGCCTTGCTCATAGTTTTTTATTGTGTTTGTGACCTAAAATCTTGACTGCATTCTGATTAATTTAAAACTCTTACTTTGAACTTAGTATTAATATAATAATTTGAAAAAGAATGACATAATCTTAAAGTTACAAGTCAATTCCAACAGGTTTACGAACAAGTCGTATACATTATTATTGATTTAGTTACCTAATAATTGGTAACTATCATATGACACACCAATACAAATAGTATAATGAAATTTTGTCAAACACAGATCTGAAATTGAATCAATCGAGTATTCAGACAGAGAATATCACATTCCTAAGCATTATATTTGCGTGATCAATTATATTCTGACCGACACATTATCGTCGACTTGGATCAACAAATATTGAGTATTGACAAAACAAGAGACACATCACAAAAGTAATATTTAATTAACAATGAATATATTACCATTTTGTCACAATAAGGAAAATGGCATAATTATTATTCAATAGACGTATTTCATCAATTCCTGGGAAGATAAAATGGACGAGTACGATTTTAGGTCACACAATATTAATTGTTGCTTGTTTAAAATAATTAATATTACCTGTACAATATCAAGACTGATTATTGTTATTCTGTTCTTGGGATGATGTTTGTAAATAATTTCCGTACGGTTTAATTTAATTTAACTTTTTACCGTACATATATGCTAATGCATTATATTTTTACGAAATAAAATCGCTAACTGACAATGAATACTCAGAGAATTTTCACAAACGTGACACGATGCTTCTGGCAATTATTATTCTACTTGAGAAATGAAAATTTCAAAAAACATTGTGGTTCATTACCCTGATTACCATCTTGATTGAATTAGGCTTGAAAATCAATTTATACTAGTACTCGTCCGATTATAATTATTTCTCAATATTTACTTATCAAAAACTACTCCAAATCAATACACTTCACTTAAAAATAACTTTACAAAAAATTACAACGTACATACATAATGTTTGAAACAAAAAAAATTTCAGAATAGTTATATTTAACATAGCCTAAGATAGGTTTGAAACACTTGATAGTATTAGTTATGTTACTATACTTACATACATCTTCCTTAGTCTTTTGCAACTATGTTATTGTTATATTCACACTAATACATAGAGTACTAGGTAGGTATATTCACAATAATCTTATATTAATATTCATTATTTTATATGTTATCCTAAATAAATAGGTACTTGAAATCAACCTATGTTTATTATATTTATGAATTTTCTATATATACTCACAAGATGTTGGTTCCATTTTGTGTGACAAAATTGTACAGAAATTCCTGTCCTTTTGAATGTAAAGTGCTTTTAAATTTAAAAGCGGCGCTCAATCACGTTTATACGTTCAAAGTTCACGAAGCGTTCGCTTAATATTTCACTCACACGTCTCTAATCTTGCGGCAAATAGAGCGGAAAAATGAAGACACGGTAGATTACACTCCTTTTCAATTCCCACTTAACCCGTATATTATGTACACCTATAATAAACACTGATTTTATATATATACAAATTAAATCACGAATCACAATTTAGTCCGTTTATTAACAACAACCACAGCGGCATCGTCCATTAACCCTCATACGGATATCTCCTGTATCTGGACTCTCTTCTTCATGATGCCGGGCGGCGCGGGGGTGGTCGCCGCAGGGGGCACCCTGGGCCCCGAGCCGCTCGTGCCGGCGGGCTCCGTGTCGGGGCTGCACTCGGCGGGGCCCTCGCTCGCACCCTCCGGTCCAAACTTCACCTGCGTCGAGCAATCCATGACCCGCGGCTCGAACGTGCTCGTCCGCCCGGCCACCGGGTCCTGCGGCCGACCCTCCACCTTCTGTATGTCCGGTTTCTGCGTGTCTATGCAGACCAGACTGCCCGCCTCTATCGCGCTGCCCACGCTCACATCCGGCATGGAGCTACGCGCCGCCCGATGTTTCTCATCGTAACAACTATACTCCCCAAACGTCGGTTCACCGCAATCGGATAACGTCCTCAAATCGAATTTGGAACCGCCGCGGGATACGTGAGCCGATTTACACTCGAACCCGAAACCCTTTCCGTCGAAGGTGCGAATTTCGTAGTCTAGTTTCCCGTCGTAAGCGTCGGACGAGGAGGAGCTCCCGGCCTCGGCGAGGTCGTCCTTGGATCGCCGAGGCCGGGAGCCACGCTGGTGGTAGATGCCGGCGAATATCAGCACATTCAGGAGTAGCAGGAAGCAGCCTACGGCTATTGTAACCGTGAGGGCGGCGGTGTAGGACTGGTAGTGCGAGGACGCGAGGCGGCGGAGCAGTGCATCGTCGTTGTGCGTCGTGCTGGCGGTGGCGTTTGGAGGGCATTCTGTGGATGGTACGGCGGGAGCCGGGGCAGGGCGGGGTGCGGGCGTGCGAGGCAGGGGGGTGCTGCGGTCGCCGCCCTGCCCCGCGTCAGAGTTCACCACGTGAGGCACGTTAGCTCGAGACATCGATTGCGGTCGTACCGCTCCTAAAATAATAATTTTTATAAAAACCGCGGCAAAAACCACCAATTTCAGTATAAAAAGAAATGTTTATTCATTTTTGGGTTTGTAAAAACATACCTTCGTAATAATTGGCGTTGTCTTCCTGGAAGTGGTGATGCCTCATGGCTGCGTCGGGCAGGTCTGAGCCGGGCCTGTGTAGCTGCGGTATCAGTGACAGCCACAACGACATTTTATGTCCGCGGTAGTGGCTCCGCATCTCTGGCTTGTTACCTACACAACGAGAAATTGAAATGGATGACCATAATGGATCCCCAGACCTACTGACCGCCCCAAAAGTTTAAGTGAACTCCAGCAATTTGGAGTAATTTAGTGTTTACTACGGTTTTCAAATAAAGAATTATTACACAACAGTAGCTAATTACAATGGAATTCGGCTATAAAGGGACCACAACAATTCTGTCGCTATAACAGATCAAGATTGTTGTCACCATTTTCAGTCTCGAAATATCCACTTTTTCTATAAGAGGGCACGTTACAGCATTTTGTGCGAATACGATAGGAATAGGATTTCTCGTTCATAGGAGCGAGCAGAACATATGTTCAAAGCTTTGCTATGACCATTAGGGGTTCACGGGGTGAGGCTGCCTCTTTACATTGTAAAGGGTGATGTTTATAGAGCGGAATAAAATGGAGTAATACGCACTGATTTCCATATATAGCTGGTTGATGGTGTCGTAGGTGTCCCAGTAAGGGGTCTGGTCTGGCCCGAGTCTCGGCGAGTCGCCCAGCATTGGGCTTGGAGGTGGTGTTGCTGACGGGTCGTTGGGATTCCTTGAGGAACGAAACGTTCTTATGGTTAGAGTCTTGCGGCTTGTGTCCTCGCACGCGAGCTAGCTATCTCCTATGCGTGAAAGTTATGAGATGAGCGAAAGGTTATTAAACTTGGTTTCATTTTCTGAAATAAAATACTGGCTCTTTTCGCAATAAAAAACTAAATGTACCTACGTCTGTCTTTGTATGTTTTGTTTTTAGTACGCGGTTAATGTTTTTTTTTTCCAAGACTCGTCGCTCGCATACCATATGTAGTGATAACTCCCGCGCAAACACAATACCGGAAATATGTATAAAAAACTTTCTGTGCCTACATAAAACTATTAACTAATAAAACTGATGGATAAGTTATCACATAATTGTTACCGAGATATCAATCAACGGTAGAGAAAACCTATTCGGAAAGTTACCTTTTATGATCAACTAAACGAAAATCAAAAGGGAATAACAGTTTCTTCGATAGGGAGAAACAGACAAACTTTTGTTTTATAGGCAGATCCAAAAATAGTTACTTTCAGCTAAACGTGCAAAAACATATAACATAAAATATTTACGCTGTGTGGATCAATTTTCGCGGAAACCGCAACTAACAACTAAAGTTAGAAAACCAACTGAATAACTTTGAATCGGTTCATTCACACTTTTTCATCATTGCAGATTCATCACGTTCTTATCTTGATTTAATACGATTCGCAGGATGTTTAATGGGTAGAGTAAACAGTATCACGTACTATGAAAGAGGCACAGAATAGGCTTTGAGCCGAGTGATGTGAGCGTATAACTAATAGTTATTTGTGTGAAAAGAAAGTGTAAAACTCGTGCGTTTTTAATGACCTACAACCAAGAGCGTTTAACCTACATAGATGTAATAAATAAATAAATATTGTTGGAAAATCCACACAGCATCCCCCAAGCTAAGCAAACCTGTGTTATGAGTGCACAAGCTGTGCGGGAATCTTATCTGAATGGTCAAATAATTCTATTGGCAAATAGTTATTTCTCTTGACCTTAGAGTATCTAGAAAGGGAGATGCCAAGCGCTACTTTTAGTACTAAAATGATTCTGCCAATTTTCGCGGGAGACGAGGTAGCACGGTACAGCACACATTTACATAATCACGTACACTAATGCAGAAAGATTAAGCGTCCCTATAAACGCACACGCAAGTAAAAGCTGTACACAAACACAAAACAAGCACACAATTAAAGAACTGTTGTTGCACTATTGTTTAGTTACACACTACACAAAAAAGTAGTGATGGGGTGTAAAAAGACCGATAAAATTAATGATTTGCAAATGAATGAAATCAGGGATGTTCCAAATCATATACTTTTCCTTTTTTTATAGATTTGTAGAGCGTAATCTCTTTAACTAGTAAACAGATTTTAAAAATTATTCTACGAATAGAAAGGTACACTGTTGTTAACTAACACAAGGCTATATTCTATCTACGCAAGTAAAACCGCGGGGCGCTAATAATTATTGTATGTACTTACATAATTACAACAAATATTACGCAATTATGAATCTTGGGGTTCTAACTTAGAACATCTTCATAGAAATCGGTTCAGTCTTAGAACTTGTAAGACTGAACTGAATTCGATGAATCTTTCATGAATGCATTATTTTGTTTCTTAATTGGTGTGGTGGGGTGAGAAAAATAAAGAGCAGGAGAAGAATAGCGGCTGTTAGCAAATGTACTGCCCCACGCGGATTTGTATGGCTAGGAATTAAAAGAAAATGATATTGTGGTGTTTAATATAAATGATAGAGATAATAGATATGTAGAGATAAGATAATAGAGATAATATATATTACATAATTTTTACACTATTGGTTTTTAAAATGGACTAATTTATTGTAAATGTGACGTACACATTTCTTTGGATCAGTTTTTTTCATAAGAAATGAGATTCTAGTATCTGTATACTTTTGCATAACCAATCTTCCTAATTCCATATTGTGATTGACGAAATCATTATCATAGACATGTAGATCAATATTTGGAAATAAGTCCTTTCCTTGGAAATAGTTCAATGATTTTGAAACTATATACGTTGTAGTAATTTATTTAGGCATTAGGAGTATCTTTGTATTATAAATGTAATATAATATTCACTCATTATCTACTTGTACTGTATTGATATTTCAATTCACAGTCTATTGATACAGAACTAGCTATGCAGTTTTATCCAAGTTGTGATGTCACACACACATCTCCGTTCTAGATACTCTAAGCTCTTGACGCCTGAATTTCGACTTTGCCACCTCGTAATTTTCGCTCGCACCGGAGGAGCTAGAGGGTCGGCTAACGTTGTTCTACTTTTTTCATAACATTTCAAGACGTATGATCAGCAAAAAAATCAAAAAACATGTTCTTTTGTAAAAACCTTGAATAAATTTTATTTTGTGTTTACCAAGAATCAAACAAAAAGTATCATGAAACATGTGGTTAAAATGTAGGTATACATTAATAGTGAAAGACTTACCCAAATCGGACAAAATTCGCCAAGTAGTGTATGCAGAGCTTGGAAACCCGTTGCTCCTGCTGTGAGAAGTTCTGCGCGTGATGCGTCAGTGATATAGGCACTCCGAGATAGTATGGAAGATCTTCGCCGTGGACTGAGCCGGGCCGCTATAGGAACACGAAAATTTATATGTATGTAGATATGGCATAATGAGGAACTTTATTACTAACGAACAATTCAAAGGTCACAGGGAGTCGTTGGATGGAGGCGGCTCAGGGCCGTTATTTGTTGCGTCGTATGGGGGAGGCCTATGTCCAGCAGTGGACGTGTATGGGCTTATATGATGATGGTGATGAATTCAAAGGACAATCCAATTTCGTTGCCTTTCTATAGAATAAATTTTATTTATGTGCTGAATGTTTTATAAAGCTATGTAATAAAGCATTATCTATCCATCAGCAACGATTTTTCAGTAAAAGAATTACTATTTTACTTATTAGGCCGGTTATTTTTTACTAACATTTCGATATGTTTACAAGGTTAAATAGGTCAGTAAGGTTTTGCCCAACAGTGGGACGTTACTACCCGTAACAATTACCTAAAAGCTAACACATATAAGCCCGTAACTTACGGACTTGTAAGTATTGTTACATTTACATTCAACTTAAAATATTTATTTATATGATCTAAAAGATGCCTACGAACCGGAATTGCAACGTAATTTTTTTTAAATATGCGAAGTACTCTTGACTGCTTCATCAATGTGAAGAGGATTTTCGAATGTTATGTTCAATCATTTACTAACCTGTGGATAGTCTTTCTCTTGCGAGAGATGATGAAAATGCGTGAAGTAGGTTTTACCGCCTCGCAACGCGTGGAGATAGCCCAATCGTATCACTGGAGCTGCGGTCCGACCATCGCTTAGTATCTGTACAAAGAACACACGTATGTAACATCCACACTTATACTGGAAATGTGAAAGTCTGTATGGACGGATGGATATTTCTAAGAAATTGGAATGATAATTATGCCAAAAAAATACTATTTCGGCGGGACTTGAACGAGCGACCTACCCTCATTACGGGACTGCGCAAACCAACAGATACGCCATGAAATCAAGCACCCGACGAGTCGCAAAATCTTTGGGATTTCCTAAGAACTCTAGCGCCGTTAGCTCCATGTACCTACGTACAGGGGACACATTGAAGTTTATCCAATCCTGCTCAGTCTAAACTTGTACATTTAGATTGTTTGACGAGAGTTATCGTGCTAGGGCTTACGCACTATTGTAACATAAACCCTAAATGGACTGTTACCTCTTCAAGTCAAAACTCAACGGATCACGCTGAAATTTTGCACACAGTTCGTTCTAGGCAGGGAATAAAAAATACATAAGTACTTCTTATCCCATAAGGCTAATTTCAAAAATTTTAAGGTTATATAGAAACATACTCATAGAAACTACGTTGCGAAGCCACAGGTAGAAAATAGTTATTCTATGTTACCGATGTTGGTTGATTTATTGCCTGCAGTTGAATAAATTTATCGGCATGGCGAGATGCAAACAATATGATAATTAAACTCGTAAATTAAAATAAATATTGTGAAGTGGCATACGAATGCCATCGTATGAAATTCACTCCAATTTATATTAATTAATTAACTTACAAATGAAAAGGATGATCCAGGAGTTACTCTGCCTAGGTACTCAAAAGTCTAGGTATTGGTATTGATTTGGATGAGTTGAGCGAGCTACCTCTATATTTATTACAACAGTCAACAGTCTGTCAGTTATTTCTAGATTTTATTCAACAGTCTGCAGTTAGCTCGACTGTTTCAATTGTAAATACCAGTCATTCTAATTTATTTCTATTATCTCATTGTAATTTTTTTTTTAAATGTTAGTTACGAAACTTATCGAATAGCATTACATTTTGCTACGCCGGCCGCTACGAGCTTGTGCTACGAAGCTACGACAGCGACGACGGCGTTACGAACGAAATGGAATTCGATTTTATGTGATGCAATAATTTCGAGTAATGTTTTGATTCTGCATGCTACTTTGTACGGGTCAACCCGCACGTTATGTAATAACTATGTATCAAGCTGTGTGCGCCACAGCGTTTTAGCAATGATCAGCATTTTATGTACTTTATATCAATAAATTCAGTCTGCAAACAATCTCCGTGTCGTTCGGTCATTTACTCCCATCTTAAGTTCTATCAAATATCAATTCAATCAATATCAAGGTAACCCTGTACCAAATAGGCCTGTACAACTGTATGATTGTTGATCATAAGAAAATGCTTTTTGGGCTTGTCTGTAAGTCCTAAGAGTCTGGAGTTAGTGTTTTTAATTCTACTAAGATACTCCTGGACTCGGCGCGTATCGTCAGAAGTATATCTAGCCCTAGTCACCGGCCACTTGAGCCTAGCTTCGCGGTCTATAATCTACCGCTTTGATATATTTTTACCGTACAATAGTTTTATAATATTTCATTGTATTTTGTATAGTAAAAAATACATTCCATAAGCAGATTTTATCTAAAAAATGTTTACTAATAATACTAAAATATATCTGATACTAAAATATAGAAAATTAGCTTGGGTATATAATGTACACTACTTCAGCTGACTGTACACAGTATCGAAAATATAATAATTCTGAAAGTAATTATGAAACCCTGTTAGCTTTTCCTGCAAAAACTTGTATAATTAAGAAGTTCCGTTATGGGTACTAATATCTAGGCGAATGATTCAAGTGTTTTCTAATAAAGCCCTCGGGGTAGGCGTGTATTCAGCATCATTAACTTCCTTTGTGTGCTGGAGATGGGAGCCGAGGGGTGAACGCTACTTGAAGGTTCAATTGAGATCTCCTGATATCTCAGACTCTCAGCTGACTAATTATAACATCTATCACATTAACACATCGACTTTTACAATATGGTTTTGGGTTATTTGTCGTTAATTGAAATAGGTATTTATTTACTAGATAGAATAAAAATTCAAGTTGACATTATAATATTCAGGTTGACATTATAATATACGGACCGAAATTATAATATCCAAGTTGAGATTGTATCTTAATATTAATACCATTTTTATTTTGATTTCGGTGATCGTCTTATTATTTTTTATTTTTCAATAGAATATTTTATTGCGCTTCTATTATCTTGTGTTTCCTATTTGAATTATTTATTTATTATTTATTTTTCATCAAATATTATGTAATGATTGTCAAAATTAGTTTAATTTGTACTCAAGTATTTTATATTTATGGATAACTTAATACTAATTATTTTGTTTATAATGGAATAAATAAATGAAATGAATTAACGAAAGTAATGTCATATAAATAAATATATAATGCTGGGCAATCCCCACATCATCTAGGCTCAACCTAAGCTGAGCTTGCGTTATGGGTACTTGTTGACAGATATACCTCATAAAATACTTTACATTAGATAAACATATATTTAGTGTGTTGTTTAGTATAGTGATCATTCATTCCACTATCATCTGATCATTTTATTCAGCAATAGACAGACTAAATAATCCAATATCAAAAATCAGTATTGCTAATATTGCATATTCAAAACACCACTGCACGTTCAAAACTTAATGAACTATTTATTACTATATCAATCTAATCATGAGAGCAGTCGACCGTATGAATTTGATTATAGTCATAATTTCTCTGTTCAATATTTAATCCGTAATTATAAAACTAGGTAATATGGAACAAACATTGAACAAAGCCACACAACCCAGCAGGTACACAGCTTTATTTGCATAACAAATAATGGAATCCAACGCGAGGAACTGTGTACGGGTAACTTCTAAATTATGTAATTACAGTTGTAAAAGTTATGTTATCTACAATAACCAACCCGGGGCTTTGCTCGTGTAGTAGATTAGTTTAATAGGTAAATAACTCTATTAATTTACTAGGCGCCTGCCAGCTCCCAATCAGTATGATTTTTTCTGACATCTTCATCAATCATTCGTCATATTTCAGGCAAATTACACATTTATAAAACTTCCTTCTGAATATACCTCTTATTTAAAAACCGTTTGAAAATCTGCGTGATTTTGGAGGAGTCAGCGGATAAACAGACTGACGACAGACAGACGGAAGAGTGACTTTGTTTTAATATGGATAAAAAACCAAAGTGAATATTTTATTTCCTTGTTTAAATTACTGACCTGTCCAAGAGTCATGAAAGATTCAATATTTTCTTTGTATTTTTTTTCTCTTCAAGGTTAGAGATCGTGATTTTTACGTTGAGCACAAACATGCTCAAGGAAAAAATCTCGATCAAAATTTACCTTTCAGATTATTATTGTAACAACGCCTACATCCCATGAGTATGAAATTTCCATGAACTGGACAGTAGAACAAAAGTGGCAAACCAGACACATATTGCCAATAGCAAGGAAGTCACGTCTAAAGGAAATAAAATACTTGCGTTTTGAGTTTTTATAGCTATAGATGTTACCTCTAGAGTGGCGTCGCGGACACTCAGCGGGTTCTGAACGGGCTTGTCCCAGTCCGTATACTCGTTCTTGAGGGTGGAATAGATCTCGTTGAGGTGGTAGTAGTAAGCATTACGGACAAACGTTCTAAGAATGCGATCTCGCCTGCTCTCGTTGAAGCCAAACTCCAAGTCTTGCGCGTTGAATTCCAGGTAGGATTCTGCGAAGGTCACAAACTTATTTGCATACTGAACGTTTTTCTATTACTCGGAATGCCAACAATCTTTATTGTTTGGCATAGTAGCTGAAAGGGAACCTCGATAGTCGGGAAAATATGAAAAAGAAGTGAAATTAATAGCTCAATTCGCCAAGGCCGTAAATCCACGCGTAATTGGATGGGACAGCCCCCGACGTACCACATTATGTATGATAATCAGCCGGTCGTCTATCAATGGCAAATACCTACAGTTTTTCTTCTCTAGGACGAGATTACAAAGGCATTTTTATTTGAAAGCTTTAATCCTGCCTCTCGAGCGGGCATGATTTATTACATTCTTCGCGTCGTTATTTAAGCAAACATTTTAAGTACTAGTTTTCGTGACACAAAGTAATGATGCTCTGTCAAGATTCATTAGCTTTGCTATCTGGAACGACTTTATAGTTAGTTATTACTTTCGGTGAAAATGTAAATGGACTTTATAATTGAGTCATTCTTATTCAGTAGCTATTACATAAAATAACTTGGCTATAATTAATCGTTTTTGATAGCACTAAAGCTTACCAGTGGTAGTAAGACCTAGCAGGAGCTCTCTATGTGCAAAGTCGGCAAGCTCGTGTCCGGCTGCGTTGGCCACTGCAGCAGCACCCGCTCCCAGTCTTGAGCTGTCTGTTGGTGGTGGAGCCTACAAACAAATATAAACTTTTATTTTCAAATAGTCAATATCTTCTTCAGTATTAACGAAATTACTAGTAATTGATTAGGTTAACAAAGTTAAAAACATTAGTAGTCAATGTAATCAGAAAAGTCAATATTTTTACCGTAGCTAAATCTCATCAAGAATTATTAGTTTTTGGCTGTCACAGAAAATTCGACAGGATATAATAAGTTTTGGGCTGAAATTAAAAAGAAAACGCCTCGGTACTTTACATTTGGTGGATCTTGTCGGGCATTGTTGAAATTGTAATGGAGATCATCAGACTTTCTCTCTAAAATACAACCCAAAGATTACAAGGAAAACCACTTTGACAGAAAAGATAAAAATAGATGAAGTACCTTATATACATATATTTGGCTTTAGAAAAGGCAGATCAACCGACGACGACATCTTAGAATGAAATAACTATATTATTGGATCTTTGGACGTAATAAAAAATGCCGTGCCATTTTTATAGATCACGCAAAAGCTTTCGATACTGTTTCCATCATCTAACATTAACTACACAAAATGGGTGTCTGTGCCAAACAACTCGACATAATCTATATCATATAATATCTATATATATAAGTAACTAATGTAATTGGTTAATTAAAATCGTATTAGTTGCTCAATAAATAAATAATAAATAATGAAAACCTATGAAACCAATCGAAAGCAATGCTTAAAAATAGGAAAATACATATATAGCTACACACCGGTTGATTACGGGATTCCTCAGGGAAGCATCCTAGGTCTTACGCTATTTTTAACCTGCCTGAATGATATTTGTATAGAATTACAGTCTGGTAAATTATTTGCATTTGCAGACACAGTACTATTGTTCCAAGACGTGAGTTGTATAAAGGTTTACGCGCAGGCTCAACAGGGATTCAACCTCTTATCCAAACAGCTCTATAAAAATATATTGACCCGACCGAACACCGACAAAAGTAAATACATGAAATTCTATTTAAAGAAAATTACCAAACCAGACTACAAGTTCCTCCCTCCAACTCAGAGCTCATACTGCAAACTGTCTACAAAGAAACACAACAAAATGCGTGAACAGCCCTATCCTTTATTGTTGTGACACCATTAAGTATCCGGGCGTAACATTAGACTCATTGATGACGTATGTATCACATATTAATATATTAACATATTTAGAAAACGAATTACTGTGTTCCATAATATCAAGAATGCCATTAACGAATCACACATAATACACAATTTACTACGAGCTCTGTGAATATTTTTTTTTTATACGCCACAGGGCGAGGTAGTTGAACCCCATCTGCTCCCTCTATATAGAGAGAGCGCAAATGGCTGCACTCAAGGTAGCCTTCTCAAAACCTTACATATACCCTACAGTCGACCTTGATGCAGCCTGTAAACTACTCACTGAGATATAGTTATATATGATATATACAACAATGTATATTGAGACAATATTGGAAAAGCCGAATGTTGGATGACACATCATTCAGTAAGAGGCGGAAGGAAGGACCTAATAAATACAACGCCCCACTGTAATACTTATACAGCGCAAAAGCAACACACATCCTTTTCTGGCTTAATATATCTATAATATGATAAGCAAACAAATCTCTTTATGGAAATTAACTAGTAATGAGTGCAAAGTACAGATAAAAACTTACTTGCTCAGTCTAGATTACAATAACAATGAAAACCTAATAGAGATTTTTGTAACACACATACGCAGATGCACACATAACAACACATACATATAATCAAACTATCCGAAAACAGTAAATTAACAGTCCATTGCAAAAAAAAAATTATAGCCCTGGACCAAAACATATATATACTACTAAGACATACTTATTATACCTCTATAACCATATCAACCTAGAATCATAAACTTTGACAAGAAGTAAGTTCATACGGAACCCTGGGTGCGCGAGTGCGACTTGCACTTGACATTTGTTTTTTATTTCTTTTTATACTTATTTCTAGTTTGTTTCCTTAGAATTATTCTTTTACTTATATAAAAATCGTTGCATCTGAACTGTAACCAAACTTAAACAGTTGCCTGTAAGCTATTTGCCGAGAGGTAGAGATATCCCTCACGTTTATTCCACAAGTTTTCTAAACCTAGAGCGTAGACCTTAACCAAATGGGCAAATCGGTCTAAAGTACAACACTATTGTACAAATAAACGACTACCTTTATTATTAACTTTATGTTATATGGAATACAGAAAATAAACGATTTCTTCTTATTAGTAGGATGATGCGTGACAACGCCAAATTATATATTCGCTTGCGCTCGTCAACTTGATCCTGTGATCAAGTAGAAAACTGGCGCAATCGAGTATAATAAAATCTGTCAATAAACACAGGTTTATTGTCATTGCCATTTGCGCTGTAGATTTCAACTATGTCCAAATGAGTGAGATTAGGTGCAAGTCTTGGTCCGTATTTAATTTATATGTCTATAGGAAGAACTTTCATCTCTGTAATCCGTGCCAAACCTTCGCGTGAAACTATGCATCCATCTTACTAACAAATGAGAACGAAAGTTTATGACTATGCCATTGTCATAGTCTTGCTTTTGTTGTTCCAAATTATTAGGATTATTTATTACGTCCTTGCCAAAGTTCGCTACTCAGACAGACGTAATTCTCGAAACAAAGGTTCCAATTTTCACATTTTAGGCTGGCAACCTTCAAAACAAGGACAAGTGAGTTCGGTATTATTTATCATCCCCTACATAAGGGTGTCATCTAGAAGGGTAAACAGGAAAACTGATATATATTTTTTCCTTTGCAAATAATAATGCAAGTTCTTTCAAAGGTTAAATAAAATTTAACCAGCTGCCCGTCGTCCTCGATTCGGCAAACAAAATTGTCTGGCATTTAAAAGAATTGTTTATATTTTGCGATTCTATAGGTACGGTTTGAGTTGGTATTCTTTTTACCTATAGACTGGAGAGTTAAAAACGTACGTAAACAACACACAACTTTGCACAAGCCGCGTAGAAGTTGCATTGGCACCAGTTGTGTATAAGATTGCATGTTGCATCCAACTTTATAGAAATGCTAATTTTGCAATGCAAGTTTGCTATCTTCAGAGACAGTTATAAACGCAAGACTAGAACAGGCGTTCAAGCAGACGATGTGGCGGATGAAAGTTTCCAACATTGAAATTGAATCGCCCGCCACGAGTTACAGCAACGGCCAATTTCTTTGTGCACTGCAGCGGAAAGTAACTTGATGAAGATAACTGGGGACGGAACGGCAATTTATTTTAAAAATTGGTTTGATAAGCGGAACGACTATAAATTGAATTGATAAGACAGCGAAATAGAACAACCCTAATAGCCATACCTTTCTACTACCATTAAATTACAATTAGGAAATAACTGTATATTATGTTTTTATTATTTGCATTTAAAATACAGACGTGCCGGGTCCCACCGAAGCTGGTTAAGATTAAATTGAACTTGGTTATTTTATAGAAAATATGTTATAATAAATGATCAATCAATTAGATTACCAATCAACATCAATGAAATATTAATTGCTATCACTTCTCAGTTGAATTTACATTGTCAATGTTTTTAAACTGAATTAAGTTTCAACGTCCACTTTAAACTTAATTTTCATAAAACTATGAAGTCAATTTGCATGAATAATTAAACCACCAATTTGCAAATTGAAGCTGATAATTGTCCTGTAAAATATACGACACAGGTTTATATTCCACGCATACTTCGCAATTTACAACCTATGATAGCTTCGAATAATTTCAGTTACCAGAATATTAATTTACTATTTCGAGATATTGGAATCATGTACGTTAATCATTACGTAAATTGCCATGGTGCTTGCGACGTAAGAATCTACCCCTCCAACTCAATCAATGGATGTCGTGAGAGCCGAGTTAGAACTACCAGAGGCATGGCAGCACTGCAGCAGCTTCCGTCTGTGTATTTTAACGCTCCCAACCTTGACTTGAAGGGACGCTCCGCCCCATCATCACCACATTCACTACAGGCAAAGTGATGGATGGGCAGGGCATGTGCATCTTAGGCAATGAAAGTGTTAGGTAGTACTTTGAGCGCATTCACTGCCCATTCTGCCCAGGCTTGGTAGTGCGACAACGCGCGACGTGAAGGGGCGCACCTCACCACCAGACGGAGCCGGAGGTTGGCATGCGCATCATGGGCAATGAACGTGTTAAACACCTCTATTCATCATCATCATCATCATCATCAGCCCTTACACGTCCACTGCTAGACATAGGCCTCCCCCGTACGACGCCTCAAATAGCGGTCCTCAGCCGCCTCCATCCATCGACTCCTTGCGACCGCTACGATGTCGTCGGTCCATCGAGTGGATGGTCTCTCACGTAGGGGGGGATTTGCCATAATCACCACGCTTGGCAGGCGGATTGGTGATCGCAGTGTTGGTGTTTAAAAATACTCAGAAGGAAGCTGCTGCCCTTCCTCTGGTAGGTTCCCTTAGTCGGCTTTTACGACATCCACGGGTTACGTTGGAGGGGTCGATATTTGTACGCCGCGGCCCCACGGCCTCTATTACTATAACCAATCCACCTGCCAACCGTGATGTTTATGGCATAACCCTGTCTGAGGGAGGCACGTTCACCTGAGAATGTATGTGTGCTGAAGAGACGTAAAAAATTGTTTAACTTAATCATTACAACAATAAAAAACGTTAAGTGCGAGTCGGACTCACACATCGAGGGTTCATTTAAAAAATTTGCTTCGTAGAAATATCATGATTCAAGATCAAGGGGAAGTAGCCTATTTCATGGTTTTGGTCTCTAGAGAAAATCAAACATATTTTATTTTAATAAATTAGTTTGCGGTTTTGAAATTTTTCCCTTACTTGTGCAAGACTTTGCTTCTTGCGGAATTTCATGGTTCTAGGTCAACGGGAAGTACTGTATAGGTTTTGTGTGCATGAACATTTTCTGTGTTAATATAAAATAAGTATGATTTATTTCACCAAGAGTTACGGGCTTGAGTATTTTATGTTTGAGCTCGATACCTTCACGTATTCCTTAGAAAAAGAGTTGACAGACAGACGGTCAGACGGGCAGATGGACAACATAGTGATCTAAGGGTTTCTTTTTTTCATTTTGAGGTATGGAACCCTAAAAGCAATAAACATTGAAGGGTTTTGTTTCGATGTGATGGTAATATACCTACAATCGTATGTGGTAAACGAACAAATGACGGGTGAGGTATTCCGTTGCACGTACATTCCGGAATATCGAGTTATGCTTGAATACGTTTCACTAATGAAACCTCCCAAGGTGATCCCTATCTGTTCTTAATTAGATTATAATGAGGCAAGGATTCCCGTTTTGCTATTTATGAAGCAAAATATTTGTTATCTTTTTGAGGCAACGTCCTATCTCTCATTTCAGATTGTTTACTGAAATATAGAGCGAAAAGAGGTACTTATTTTAATAAATGGAGCTAAAACTAATTATTTGTGCTTCCTCGGGTTTTAACCCATAGTACCTAAGCAAACATAATTTTTTTCAACGTGAAACATACCAGTTGCTGTTAAATAATAGATTCAGGCGTTACTTTGCGGAAATCCATTGCACAATATTAGAATGAAGAAATATTTAGTAACAATTCCGCGTATAACCTTCTCTGATAGTATTCATCAAAGTAAGTTGTCTACTAGTTTCGTCTCTCCACGAGACATCTTCAGGACACCACAATACTCGACCTTGACATTGAGATTGGTAAGCACAGCAACACCGACAGAGTCCCGCCAGTGATGTTGCCTCTCCGAGCTCCGCGCGCCAAGTGGTGTTATCTACAAAACCTTCATAATGACAATGAGATAATTTCGAATCGTACTTTTTCAGTCTGTCGGTACTCAGGAAGCGGAAGCAGAACTCACGGAAGCAATTCGTTCGTAAAGTGCGTGAAGCCCGGCGGGAACCTCAGTGGTCAGGCCTCACAGCCAGCAGATCAACGAAGGGTTTATTCCAAAAATCCTCCAACAATTCACCGTGGCAGCCCCTTTCCTCAAATATCTGTCAATAGATAGTAGTCCTGTCTATACTTACAGAAGATGGATTAACCAGTACAGTTCCGTCGACAAAAGGCGCGAAGCCCGGCAGGAATCTCGGGGGGTCAAGCCTCACTGCTAGCAGTTCTGCGAGCGGCTTGTTCCGCAAGCACGGCGCCAGATCATCCTCCAACAAGTCACCGTGGCAGCCCGTCTGCTCCGCCACCTGTTTATAGATAATAGTGCTAACAAACACGTTGCGGGATACAACACAACAAAATTTGTAGCATTACAACCAAGGAAAAACACATGCCGATCGATAAAAGAAGATTTGAAAAAAAATTAATCAACATCACCTCAACAACCATCACATTGGATCTACTGGGAAAATGTAGCGCATTACCTCCACAACCCCCGGAAACATCATCTGTCAGTCCATATATCATAACATTCTGTATAATGAGGCATGTGGTTTTTCACGTTTGCAACGTGGAGATACCATTTTGCCTCCCACCGCCTACCCCCTCACCAATTGCATATAATAGCAATACCGCGCGGAACGTAGAACGCGAGTTAAATAATAATTTTTTTCTCTACTTGTATACAACTACTTGCAATCAAGCGACGAGTTCACTGTGTGCAAGTAAGTAGAGCCAAAATTGTGAAGTACTAGCCCAATAAAAGATTATGAAGAATCCCAATAGAAGCTTATTTATTGTAGCTACGATTATACAAAAGCCAGACCCTGCGAAAAACAAGATCTATCTCTTTTCAGTATTTTAAAAGCAAGACAAAGTAAATAAATTTGAAATCTTCACCAGAAGAGGAAAACATGTAATGCATCTGCAGCGTCTCAAGCCCCTGATGTGGACGAAGTGAGATAAGTGCTACTATTGTGCTCGAAGGTAATTGCCACTATTTCTTACTAGATTGCAACTTATAGTGGTTTATTGAGACCTATAAGTCCAATACAGCTTTTCTATAGTGATTCAGGAAGTTGAAAACTGCTTTGTTTACATTAAAAATATAGACTCTTTCAAATATATCCTTGTTGAAATATTTGTGTAAAATAGGTCAGTGGTGCATATTCAAGTAGGAGAACACAAACCAATTTCTCCTAACAAAATCTTTGTTGCTGCTCCTTAATCATTCACGGTACTTATGGCATGGTAATTTAATGAACAGTAATTTGCCCTCGTTTGTTCTTTAAACAAAATATGTACGAAATAATGAATGAACGAGTGATACAACTTTTTTACCGACCCTTTTGTGTCCCTGTCATGGAAAAAACGATAAGATCTGTATTTCCATTTAAAATATGATTGTTTTAGTGATAACGTAAACTTAGATTCACTACTAACATGGTAGTTTCATAGTTTGTATAGTTTATAGCAAAATTTCCTATGGTGACTCAGGGGACATAGACAAACAACGGTGGAGAAGCCTGGGAATACAACGATAAGATCTGTATTTCGGTTTAAAATATGATTGTTTTGATGTTAACGTAAACTTAGATTCTCTGCTAACATGCTAGTTTCATATTTTTTTGTTTGAATTTTGATTTTCCTATGGTGACCCAGCGAACACATACAAAGGTATAGAATCCAGGGGACACATGATTTTGCCTTTGTTCGGCTGAGTTACCATAGGAAAATATTTTTTTTGCTATATACCTTAAAAAACTGTGACACTACCATGTCAGCAGAGAATCTGTGTTTGCGTTAGTATTGAAACAATAATATTTTAAACTGAAATACTGTTTTTATAGTTTTTCCATGACAGGAGCACGGTAAAAAAGTTGATTCACCCAAATAATAAATGCTGGACAATTCACACAGCATCATCTAGCCCCAAGCTGAACAGAACTTATGTTATTATAACTAATATATGTATGTACTTAATACAATACCTACTAATAAGGCCTGGAAGAGATCGCTTCTAAGCGATAAGGCCGCCCATTGTACTTGTCCGTCCATGTAATATCTCTCTGTTATGTTGTTTTTCTGGTATGAAATAAAGTTTTTTTTTTTGTAATTAATACTCGCTGGTTTACCTACTAAACAACATGTTACGGGTAACCTCGTAGATACTTCGGAGCTGAATGATGATTATCGTAATTTAATCGTAGATACAATACCGACAGCTACTCTTGCTGATATCCTAAATAACCTTCACCCTGCTGCATTTCTCATAAAGGCAAAGAACAGCAAATAATCAATTGTAATTCATAAAAACGTTTAGATACCTTCCGTTTGATTGTGAGAGGTTCTCTCTGCAACGCCCACGAACTCAGTCCAGAGCCGCTCAATAAGATTACCCGCTTCAGTAGTTCTGAAACAGATAACCTTATTAAATTGTGTCCTTTCTGACAAAGATTAACAATTATGACACTAATTAAATTCTGCGTACCTACTACCTCCTTAAGATAGAACCTTTCGACCACGAGTTTGGTTCACGCTTGGTCGATTTATTTTATTATTCTTTTCAATATGGCCTGAATAAAGTGACCCTTTATTAAATGGATTGAGAGGGATGGTGATTGGTGACACAACAAAATGATGTTTTGTCATATGGCGGTATAAACGCCAGGTTTGGGACTAAACCCTTTCATAGATTGGGCACTTCACGTATTGTACCTACAACACAATAACGCCACACGTCATATCAAAGGGTTCCAAGCACCTGTCCGATCAAAATGTCGAAACCCCGACTAAAACTGGTGACAACACACACTATGGAGAAATGATATATGTTAACTTTAAAGATATAATAATGAGCAATTGCTGTTTACTGTGTCATGTCACTATAATTCTAATTTGACGGACAAACAATGGAATACTTAATTAAATTAATGATTAGCATTTGTTTCAGCTGTCATTCAAATTGATGTGATTATAAATCTGAGTCAGTAATTGAACAAAAAACTACTCTTGGATGACCAGCCATCATCGTGTATAGGAACTGAATCTTATTATATCTACTACACTAATTTTATAAGATTTCTCCTAACCTCTTGCTACAGGCGACACCGCAAGAAAATTGGCTAACGCCGCCCCCGTGCCGTGACCCATGATTGTCACCCTCTCAGGGTCTCCTCCGAAGGCAGGCAGGTTCTCCCGCAGCCAGTGTAGACCCGCCACCAGATCCATCAGACCGAAGTTACCCTGCGCTGATCCTTTAGCACCAGTCTTTAAAAACCCTGCCAAAAACAAAACAACTTTAGAAAAAACATCAAATTCCATCCCTTATTTAAATCTAATGGGATAAGAGAACGACGGAGTACGAGAATTATGAGAGCCAAACAAATGATCTGAATCCTACTATATTATAAATGTTAAAGTTTGTAAGGATGGATGTATGGATGGAAATTTGTTACTCTTTCACGCAAAAACTACTGAACCGATTAGGCTGCAATTTGGTATGGGTATAGTTTGGGAGGCTTATGTTCAGCAGTGGACGTGTATGAGCTGATGATGATGATGATGATAGTTTGGGACCTGGAATAACATATAGGTTATTTGTTATCCCGATAAAATGCGGGCGAAGGCGCGGGCAGCAGCTAGTATGAAATATGTTGAAGTACAAGCGCGTAAACCTACTCCTTGCAAACGGCAGGGTGTTGTAGACACGGTAACAACTTATTATAAGTTAGAGCTTAGAAAAGTTCCGAACAAACATTATATGACAGAGCGAGCTCAAGTTTTCCGGGAATCGTGCTCAACGCTCCGCTAGCCTCGACGAAAAGAAAACTCGTTTTAAGCCGGGCTTAGTCTACCCACGGTATAGCAGTATTAGCTTTGCAGATGTTAAGTAACAGGCTTAACGACTCGTGAAATATATTCTGTGTGTGCGCCTATACAAATATATTGTTTCCAAAGAGAGGATCATTTTAAAGAAGATACCTAATGTGCAAAGCCTGCTTAAGGCTGAACAAGGTGTACAAAACTCAACATCTTGAATACGAACTTTTATTTGCAAAGTAGAATAAACGTTTGTACTATTAAAAGAGGTATTTCATTCAAATGTTGCCCTGTTTCCGGACAAAAAAGGGATTATTACTTGTAGATAGTCTCGAATTCGATTTTTTTTATCTTGATACTCGATACTGACACGGATAACGGTACCGGTTACAACAACTTTTGTATTTATAAATCGATTGCGGTAAGCGTTATCACTTTCGAGTACAAACGATTACATAAAAACCTCGCACCCACACAGGTACCAGAAGTCTGATTTTGACAAATTGTAGATTGAAAATTAATTACCGTCTAAACCATCGAACCCGCCACCCGGCAATGGCCATTGTTCTGTTCTTATTAATACTGGTATATTATCCATTGTGCAGGTATGGTTTATGACTTATGACACTTGAATATTCTTATTTACAAGTTAATTCGATGTAGGCAGATATAACATGCAGTGTGCACTTAGCGCTATTAATTTATACTTACATAAGACAATATATTCGTTTCAATAAAATGTTTTTCAACAGATCGAAAAATCAATAATAATTACAGTGAGCAAAACGCTCACAAGAGTTCGTCTCTAGATCGCAGAATTTCTCACTTCTCATGCTCAAAATGTATCATTATAGCGTAGCTTCATCATCATCATCAGCCCATACACGACCACTGCTGGACATAAGCCTCCCCCGTACGACGCCACAAATAGCGGTCTTGAGCCGCCTCCATCCATCGACTCCCTGCGACCGCTACGATGTCGTCGGTCCATCGAGTGGATGGTCTCCCATGTAGAGGGGGATTTGCCATAATCACCACACTTGGCAGGGGGATAGGTGATCG
Organism: Eupithecia insigniata; assembly: GCA_947859395.1. Classification (NCBI taxonomy): domain Eukaryota; kingdom Metazoa; phylum Arthropoda; class Insecta; order Lepidoptera; family Geometridae; genus Eupithecia; species Eupithecia insigniata. The sequence continues at coordinate 7,470,102 of OX401996.1, read as the reverse complement.
CAGCTGCAGCGAATAGCGTAGCTTATAGTGGGCGTAAATATGGAGTTTATGCTTAGGGATTATTATATATGTACCTAGAAATTAACAAGAAAAAGTATTATTTCTTGTAAATTTTTGTTATAATCATCAGGCAGTACAAGACATTCAAAAGTCGAGTCCAAGACTTTTTGGTGTTCCATTTACAAAGAACATTCATTTAATAGAATTTATTTTAGAAAATGGAACTGAAAGCCCCTTCTTGGTGATTATTGGATGTTTATAAGAAGGGTGATTCTTCCTCCATGGTAGAATGCGTAGGTATTGGCGTTGCGCGTAACGAAGCACCAAAAAAGTTGGTAGGCATTAGCGCGAAATCGCTGGAACCTCGTATAAAGTGGGATGGTTTAGTCCCTTGTAAAAACAATCTCCTATTATTTCACGAATCCTGTAATTTTATTTTTATTGTTACGATGAACAATGAGAGACCTCTGAAGATTGTCACGACTGGGGAGTACAGTTTTTGGCATTAATGATCAAATATTTGTATTATCCACGACTCCAATTCTAAGAATAAAACTGGAGTGTGACAGCAAATTTAATTATGTTGGAAATATAATTACGTCTGACGATTTTTCTAATGTTAATTTTTATTCCGTTTTTCAGATTAATGGCACATAATGGTAGGAATAAGGCGTGTAAATAAGTATTGGGATTAAAAATATCATGGTGTCCCGCTTGTATTATATTTGTTAAACGTGATCTGAGCTAGACAGCATGAAATTTTTGACCATACTCTTTATTTACTGGACTATAGCATATTTGCTGACAAGATATATAAAAATAGAACTCGTTTAGATAATAATATAGCTAAAATTCAGTAATGATAAGATCCATATTGGTCATATTATTTTATAGTAATAGGTACAGTGTTCATCGAAGCGAGAAAGTGCCTGATTCCTACCGTGTGCGGTATTTGAGTGATACGTATAGTGATTTATACTACACTTATCTACTAGAAAAATTATCGTTTTAAAATCTTCAAATTCACTCGAGATATTTATATTCACAAATAACAATAAATACGCGTTCGCGCGATTTTCACTTGGTTCTTTATACTACACGTGCTCGGATAGTTGCCTTTTCCTTTTCCAAATATAAGATAGAAAGTAAGTCATTGCAGGCGTATAGGAATCCGGGTGGAAAAACTATGGAATTTCATTTCTCACACATTTTAGCGGGAGGGAAAAATGTATAGAAATCCATTTCTATGGTGTTATCTTTTTTTTATTTCCTAAAATTTCAGCCGGTAGCTATGGCTATTTTCACTATAGGTCAAACGCTAAAAAGTTTTTACTCCAAGTCCGCTTTTGCCTCTTCCGATTTCCGAACAATATTTTGAAAAAAAAACCGAAGTGATAAAGGCTGGCGTGGGATGTTCTTCTAAATTTGAATTTGGTGCAGGCAATTTTATTAATTCTACAGAATCTCGTCGAGTGATAGTGAAAGTTTTATAACACCACCAGAAATAAAACATTTATTCTGCTTTTTATTTTCCACGAAGGTGTAGTATAAAGCACTATGTATCACTGGGCAAAAAGTGCTATTCCTACCTCATGTATTTTAAGGCCCTCGGCTACGCCTCGGGCCTCAAATGACACACTCGATAGGAATTGGGCACTTTCTCGCCTAGGTGCACAATGTACTATTTTAGGATTATTGTGCCCAAAACAGAAGGGAGAGACCGATATTATTATGCCGGACTTGAAGTAGAAACTTTTTGTCGTTTGTATAATGAAAATAACCATACTGAAACTTCGGAAAATTAAAAAAAAATGCTCGTTGGAAATGGATTTCCATACACATGTCTCTCCCGCTAAACGCGCGAGAATTGAAATTCCATAGAGTTTTCCGTCCCGCATTTTAGTACGTCTGCAATGACGTACTTTATACCTCATGTTCGTAAAAGGATTGTGTCACTTTCTGAGCAGGTGTAGTATAAAACAAATCTTAATTATTTTAGCCACTTACCCAATATACCTAGCCTAAAGTTGATAGTAACTACGATAATGTTGCCGTGAGCAGCCAGTGTGGTTCCGTCGTAGGCGTTGCCTGAGCTCCACTCGTACGATTCACCGTGGACGAATACGAGGCACGGAAGCCCCGAGCTGCCTTCTTCGTCACCTGGTATTAAAATAAATAAATAAATAGTTTACTTTTTATTTTTACTTTACTTTAAATAATGCTGGACAATCTACACAGCATCATCTAGCCACAAACTAAGGAGAGGTAGGGTTATGGGTACTAAATGACTGATATACCTTGTCCCGGTTGAGAAAAGTCTCAGATGTTTTAAAAGAGAAAGTCGGGACTGTGAAGTTAAAGACACGTTTATAAATAAGATCAATTTCATTAAACGTAAACAAATAATGAGCCAGAAGGGCTATAATGTTCATTAGATTAGAAATCGAACAAGCTCAGCCAGAGGGTCATAAGGGTGGTTCAGTAGATCCTAGAGATATCTTATTCTACTGGTAGGTATGAAAGTCTTCTCTTTGTGTTTCTCCTTTCTCGGTACCGTCCCTTTAGTGCAGCGCGGGTGAAGCAGCAAACCGACAGCGAAGAATCCGGAAGCTGATGGTCCAGGTCCAAATAAGGGGACAAATCGTGGGAAGTACGGCCGGAGACGAAGATTGGCCTAGGGTCGACTTTGAACCCAACAGGGGTTTATAAACACACACACGTTTTATTATATTAGCAAAATATTTTGAATATGTTGTAATAATATAAATGTTTATTTATTCACTAAGTTATAGCACATATGTATAAAAAATACAATATAAAAATTATAATACAAATTTTAATTTGGCTATGTCAAGACAAAGAAAGCCAACCGCATAATAGCGTCTGACTGAGCGTCTCTTGCGCAGTGCGAGACACGTCAGCCTTACGAGGCCATAAACAATGCTACCCGGACGCGACGTGAAGTTGCGGCGTGTTGAAGAGTTTATCGTTGTCATTCTCGACTAAATAAGTAGATTAATCGAATAACTAAATCCGCTAGAAGTTTATTAAAATAAAGAATTATTATAATTACGAAAGTACATATGTAACCAGTTACGTAACAACCTGATAAAATATATTACATAGATAGATATTTTTTTATAGAAAATACCCAGAACACCCCAGATAAATATTTGCAGATTTTGTCCCAATAATGTATTCTGTGTGTGCAATACGTTCTGCGAATTTTATTGTATTGTATGTTATACAATATTTATTGTATTTTATGTAATACAATACAAAATATTTTTTTTATTTACTTATATTATTTATTTGGAAGACAGACAGTACCTTATGTACATATATAAGGAGATACAGTAAGGATTTTCTTAGACAGATCGATAGAAATCTCCACTGTAAACATTTTTACACATAAATACTAGTGAACAGACTTTTAGCAAACGTATTCCATGTTGAAATTATTACTTACAAAAGGAATGTGTTTTAGCAAAATAATCAATTGTAATATCAAAATTAACAAAGATAAAACATTATTTATTTTTGTAATCTAACAAGAGTACATTGAATAGAGACATTTTAAAAGCCAATGGACAGCCTTATAGCTTAGAAGCGATCTCTTCCAGGCACCCTTTGATTATTTAAATTCCTATTAATATGTACTTTAAGGCTTAAATTAGTCATTTCATACAAAAATCTTGTTTGTGCCAAATGATGCATTTCCATTTCTCAAGTTAGGCTTCAGATTCTGAACAAGCAGAAAGAGAGACGGGCACATTAAAAACCTAAACACATATCCTTATCCTTGATTTAGGTTTTTTAGTGGAATCGAATTTTAAACATTAATAATTTTAATAAATAGAGTTCCGTGATATAATAATCATATTACCAATCCCAAAACCAATCAGAATACTATACCTTACTGTCCTAAAACATTGTTTACACTTACGTATTCATAGAGAAAGAAGTAAACAAATTATAGTCTCAAATCATAGACATACAATCATAGAGATAAGTACTCGAAAAATTCATAAATCTTTCCAAGATCGAAGAGAATATTTCCATACGAGTTAACATTCAGCGAAACATTCTAAAAATATATTGAAAGGAAGCCTGAATGTTTCATCTTAAATCGTGTATCGAATTCTTAAAGTTACGTGTATTTTGATTTCGAACAGACGAAATGCATGGATGTTGATTCTTGAACCGTAAAAAGCATGAATATTGATTCTTGAACCGTTGAGGTTGATTCTTGAACCGTAAATGTTGATTCTTGAACCGTAGCGGTTGATTCTTGCACCGTAGATCTTGGGTACCGTCGCCTCACTTCCGCACTGCTTGCAGGGAGAGGGTGCACTGCAATGCACTACGGAATTGAGGCTTCGACACCCTTCGTTGCGTACATCCGTAGCATTATCATGAGGCAGGTACGAGTATTTGTGTTTCTTCCTTCATTTTCTATATAAAGGTCTTGAAGGTTTTATTTTATATTACATCTGATGAGGAAAATATTGCGACACAATTTGTTTAACAACAAAAGCAATTACCAACGCGCTTTGTTTTTGGATATTAAATATTAGAAAGACCGTTATTCGTCCCGAATTAAAGTTGAGGCAAATCAACACTTTTCTGAGTAACCTACAAATAAGCAAATAATAGTGATTCACTTCATAAAAAGACCTACCTACTCGTATCTACAAAATATAAAATATACCTAACAGAAAATTACAATTAAAGAATAGAAGAAATAAGACCTAATATTTACAATTGAAACTGCTGAGCTAACAGCAGACTGTTGCAAACAATCTGAAGCTAGCTCAACAGATCTAAATCAATAATTCAATACCTAATCAGAAACGTTCTCAAGACGCTGGCTGCATTGCCACGCCGCGCCGGGCAATGCTGATGCGCTGCGCCAGATACTCACCAGCTCTCGAACCACAGATAATTAATTTTATTAAATGCTTTACAAAATTAGACTATATTTCAAACATAAATTATAGATGACATAATCACTTCAGTTGATAGGTACCTACGCACTACAGTTGTAACAGATACTTTTTCGTTACGCAAGTAATAAATCAGCTTCAAATCTCAACGTTCACGTTTCACCAAAACATTTTATGAAGGTAATGGATATGAAAACATTTCCGAATAAAAAATCTTTCCTTGCGGTGGCATATCACGGTTCATCGTTCACAACTTTTTTCCCTTTGAAAGTATTGCAGGAATGGTGACTGGCAGCGTGGCTTTTAGCCTGATTTTTATAGGGTAAAACCGATCTAGTAAACCATGTACTGTGCTATATGACATTTCTAATTATATAAAATATTTTAAGTAAGAAAATAAAAATACGGAATGCCATAAATACCCGATAATAATCCTTATGTTAACTAATCGCGTAAATTTATCTACTTGCACTAGCTAAACTATAGGTATATTTTATTCTCTGTCTTAGATTATTTGAAATTACAAAAACGTAAGTGCTAATTATTTGTTCTTGAGCTTCTTATTTGATATTTGTTACTTTTTTATTGTCTAATTTAATCTTAATGAATTAGAGTAAGTGGTAATTTAATAAATAAAATTGAAATAGTATTACAAATAATAATATTACAAACTTTGCATGCACTTTTCATGTAGCTTATGTCCGTCCTCGGTTTACCATTTACCTCCCTGACAAATATCATTAAGATCCGTTCAGCCGTTTAAGCGTGAAAAGGTAACAGACAAACAGATCAATAGACAGAGTTACTTTCGGATTTATATTAGTATAGTATGATGTAAATATATCAATTCAACCTTAACAAATACACATAATACAGGTTCACTGGTACATATTCATCTGCTGACTTAATAATACAAAGATCGTACGAGGTCTCACAAAACATACCATTCTAACCATATTAACCACACAAGCCTGAACAAAGAAGTGCATATTTCAAGAGCTTGTATCACAGACAGTGAAAATTAACAGCAATATAGCCTGCATAAATTATGAATACACCAGCAAGGATTAACGAGCGACGAGGGATGCCACGAATCAGAGCCGCAACAGGCGAGCTCATTATGTTGATACCATTGTTTCGGCCTAGATTGCGTTCTAATGTAAAGTACAAATGTGTTTGCAAAAACTTAACGAAGCAAAACTTACACACTATTTTAAGCAAAAATATTTTACCTTTCTAAGGTAAAAGTTGAGGTTGTGGTCAAACGAAGGTCTACATATATTAAAAAAAAGTAATTCAGAATAAGATATACCTAATGCAACCGGAAAACATTCTTTCCTACAACACATAGCGAGCTAAATAATTTGATCCTCCTCTATTCTGGCATATCTCGATTTTTCACTGACAATCACGGGATACCGGATCCCGGAAAATCCGAGGGTTTTTGCAACATCGAAAACTCGTTGCACGTAGCGCCAGATTTATTTAGTGATGTTTTATGAAAAATCTATTTGCTACGTCGTAGCCGAGTTCTTAGCCAAGCTACGACGACGTAGCTAGCTACCATTGCTACGGCGTAGCAACACTTTAAAAAGTAATTGCTAATTAAAAACTAAAATTAGAATTGAAATTGCGTTCTCATACATGAATCAATAATAATTTTTCAGAAGTTTCTCGAAAATGTGACGTGTTACATCACTTTGTTACATATTGTATAAGTACAAGTTATGAAGAGCCCTTACCCATTGGCACGTAAAGGTTGACGTACAGGCAGTCCTCGCTCTGATTGGCCAACACCGGCAGCAGCCGCTCCAGCTGGCGGATCCTGGCGCGTGGATGGATGAGGAGTGCGTCGTCATGCGGCGTGGCGCTAGGGGGCGCTTGAGGGCAGGCGGGACCCACGGCGTCGGCCAATCGCGTCGTGCGCCACTGGGACGGCGTCACCGGTGGCATGTACCTGACGTTTACGTTAACATTAGAACTTTATATCGTATAAACAGAGGCTGAATTCTCCAAACCAATCGCTTTACAATGACAATGGTATATCCACAGAATCGTCCATAGATGAGAGAAACTCTATATAGTGCGTGCGGTGCTATTTATACATAGAACAGAGATTAATAGATAGCTTTCAATCTTGACAGTTTTGATACGCGGTCCCTCCAACAGTAGTTTCTTTCATCAAAGGTAAAACAATGCCAAAATGGATCATTCTGCGAGACCACCCTTTGTTATATACGATTGTTATATTTCATTGTCATGTTAATTTAGTTGAATTCGGCTCCAGGATTTTTAATGTCTGCCATAAAGTAACAGGGGAGTAGAACTAAATGCAATAACAAATGATAGTTAAAATTTCCGGAAAACATTTAATTACCTTTTTTTTATACTGGGATGCTTTTGGTTATTGAAAAGCTACCAAGCTATTGGTATAGTTCCACCAACCCCCGGTTATGACCCCCGGTATGGCTCACTTTCTGGAAAACATTCTATATAGCTTTGATATCGTTTTTTTTAAATAAGACAACCGATCGTCCTATTTCGTAATTTTATTTTGCTTGTTTATATTTCGTTAAGTGTGCAAAAAAGAATTTTTTATCTATTCTATCTTGCTTATTTTTTCTTTATTTGTACGTTTACTTTGTACTTTGTTGAAATGCTAAATTAAATTACAATCAGCATCTTAGAGTATCTAGAAAGGAGTTGCCAAGCGCTACTTTTAGTACTAAAATGATTCTGCCAGTTTTCGCGGGAGGCGAGGTAGCACGGTACAGCACACATTTACATAATCACGCACACTAATGCAGAAAAATTAAGCGTCCCTTTAAACGCAAACGCAAGTAAAAGCTTGTACACAAACACAAAACAAGCACACAATTAAAGAATTACTGTTGTTACACTATTGTTTAGTTACACACTACACAAAAAAGTAGTGATGGGGTGTAAAAAGACCGATAAAATTAATGATTTCAAATGAATGAAATCAGGGTTGTTCCAAATCATATACTATTCCTTTTTTATAGATTTGTAGGGCGCAATCTCTTTAACTACAAAACCGATTTTAAAAATTATTCTAAGAAAAGTACACTGTTGTTAAGTAACACGGCTATATTCTATCTACGCAAGTAAAACCGCGGTGCGCTAATAGTTATTGTATGTACAATTACAACAAATATTACGCAATTATGAATCTAAGGGTTAACTTAGAACATCTTCATAGAAATCGGTTCAGTCTTAGAACTTGTAAGACTGAACTGATTTCGATGAATCTTTTATGAATGCATTTTTTTGATAAATATTTTGTTTCTTAATTGGTGTGGTGGGGTGAGAAAAATAAAGAGCAGGAGAAGAATAGCGGCTGTTAGCAAATGTACTGCCCCACGCGGATTTGTATTGCTAGGAATTAAAAAAAAATGATATTGTGGTGTTTAATATAAATGTATATTACATAATTTTTACACTATTGGTTTTTAAAATGGACTAATTTATTGTAAATGTGACGTACACATTTCTTTGGATCTGTTTTTTTCATAAGAAAAGAGATTTTAGTATCTGTATACTTTTGCATAACCAATCTTCCTAATTCCATATTGAGATTGACGAAATCATTATCATAGACATGTAGATCAATATTTGGAAATAAGTTCTTTCCTTGGAAATAGTTCAATAATTTTGAAACTATATACGTTGTAGTAATTTATTTAAGCATTAGGAGCATCTTTGTATTATAAATTTAATATAATATTCAACCATTATCTACTTATACTGTATTGATATTTCAATCCACAGTCTATTTATAAAGAACTAGCTATGCACCGCAGTTTCATCTTACATACTACACCAGCTGTACAAAAAAATCACGTTTATATGTTTCTGCGTTCAAAAAGTACAAAGCAAATAGCAATAAACAAACGACACAGCACCACCAAAATTTTAAGGGAGCTCCATAAATGGACATGTTGAAGGCAGAATGACAGAGACAATCGTAGCAAACTAGTTTTTATAAACAGACACAAATGACTGTTCATGTACCTCGGATTGCGTACGCTCGGCTACTCCCGTTCTGAATGCTCCAAGTAATGTATTCCCGATAGAGATCCTTTCCCCGTGTTTCGTTAACTAATTTGAAATGATGTTGTATACATACATTACGAGTCCAATTCAGAAACTCCTTTTTTTAAATCGGTTAAATATGGGTACAAAAAACACATGGCATTTTATTCATTCCATCATTCACTCAATCAATTTCATTCAACTAGTCCCCACACTACACCTTCTACCAAGGAATTTATACTCACATTACTCACCTACACCCTCTACCAAGAAGTTGGAGTCGTATTAAAACTGTCGCAACAGCTATTCCATTTGAATCTAAATTAAACAATATTACAAAAAATAATTGACAAAAATATCACTTACTTGTGATAGGAAATACCGTGGTACCTTAAGTTTGATGTCTCTGATCGTCTTTTACACCGTAATACCGCACAATTCACCATTTTCACTGAGCACTACTTCGCGACACGAAACGACAGCTAATGGTCGCGGTTACGAGTGAAGTAATTTTATATAACGTGTATGGCCATATGGCCGGCAGAGGGGTACGCCTTGCGTTGACATCTCTGTTCTAGATACTCTAAGATCAGCATCCAAATGTAGTAGTTGACTTTCATTAGATGTTCAGTTAATTGATAGAGATTAAAATTGGTCGGTAATTAACAGTTTATCTTTGTAAAAATATTTTCATTATTTCAAACTTTGTAGAAAGACACTTTACTTCCCGCGTATAATTCAAGGTTACAGTTGAAGGAAAGCCAGAACTTCGCAATCTCAAAGTCAAACGAGAATTTTATAGTTGTTTTCTAGCTGCCGTAGGTAACGACTCTGAAACATTGACCTTTTATTTCTATAAAGCTTTTCTCTCTACGAGATACTTTCTGTAAATGTCAATATCAATAAAAGCTAAAAACTCTCATTCCAGGTGGAGAATAAAATTACAAAAGAAACACCGACACAGACATCAGTGGCATCAGTGGGCGCATAATTCTATGAAATTGTGTTTCATAGAATTATGCGTCCTCTGATATCAGTGCAGTGAATGTAAAATTTAAGTAAGGTACTAAAGGTTATCGGATCGGATCTCTTCATGAAAAATCGCACAAAGGTGAAAAAACTCGTTGCTATCACAGCTACTTACACTTACCTAAGACTACCTAATGGGGGCGTCGCATAGGGCACGCCGAGGTACGCCTCAACCTGAGGATGCGAGTGGACGACGATTCCTCTCAACGGCCCGTACTTGGTCCTCACGACGCGCGTACTGTACTTATGCGCGGAGAGCGCGGCCGCGCAGCACACGAGCCACGCGTACAGCGCGGCGCGGTCCGCGCGCATCACGCGCACGCGGCGGCCGAGGGCGCATGCGTCGCGCCTCCACCGCGCAACTCGCGCATCACGCCGCCGCCAGCCCGGCAACCCTCCGCATCTTGCTCATCCTGAGTCTTTTTCACGTACGCGCGCCCACTGGACAATATAACACATTCCCATGACACTGCCAACTGTAACCTATGTGCATACATTAAGATATATTTTTTTAGTTGCTCTAAGTTTAAGTAAAAGCTAAGCTCTAAGTAAAAGTATCATAAATTCATAAATTCAACGCCAGAATTGGTGTATCCCTTCTTTGATTATACGTCCATCGCTGAACAAGCCTCCCACAAGGAGGGTTTTGCCAAATAATAATTGAAAAAATAAAAATAAAATTTATATAAATATTTTTTATAAGTTTTGTCACAGTATGGCCCTATGGTGTAGACTCATCATTAAGGATATCTGTGTACCTACTATCTGATCTAATTTCAGTAAGATTTGCCATAACTCGTTGATCGAGTCATGGCAAGTCTTGACTCACTGGGTCTTGTAAAGGCTATCAGATCAAACAAAAAACAAACGCTTGTGTGATAACACAGCCAACATGTATAAAAACACCATAAAGTATTAACAACAGGGGCTTCAGCAATCAATACCTGTACTCGAGAAAATTCCGTCGTAGACAGGAGAGCAAGCAGGAAGCAATCTTAGAGTTGTAAGAAAGATTGACACCGCAATCACGTTACAAGTGTGGCATGCTCTCAATCCCGATCCTAACTCGTAGATCAGAGTCAATTCTCAAGGGAAAGCCAACTGCAGCTTTGAGTTAGTAAACTTATTCAAGCTCTTACAGAAACGACTTACCCAAATCATGATTTTGACTTGTGGCCAGGCCTCCTCGCAGAGTCAATCATTTGAAATACCTGAAACAATGATTTTGCCTTAGTTCGTCTGGGATTTCATACGTGTATTAGGTAAGCTTTGTTATGTTTGGAAGTTTTATTATTGGTGACGTAAAGCGTAAAATATGTATAGCGCCACCATCTCACTAGATAGGTAAGGGAAGATTTCCGGTAAGACTGAGCACGCTTTCCCTCAAGTAACGTATTCACTCTAGACTTGACGCTATATGGAATTTACAGCTTATTAGATAGGCCTCATATTACCAACCTAGTGGCTGTAAAGGTGACTTTTTAAGTACGCACCTATAAGCTCTACTTGATACCTGCCTGCTTCACAAAGGGTAGAACACAATTCAGTACAATAGCAGTAACAATTCAATATGTGCAGGATTGAGCCAGACTGTGGTCGCGAACAATAGACTACCAAGCGGAAAATGTTTGCCTAACAGTCCTAACTTGACGTTCGTAATTTAATGTAACGCAAACACGACAACAACATCGCATTTCTGAACAAAATTTGCCATTTCGTCTACTGCTATAAAGCTAAAACCCGGCGATTTTAGTCTGCAGTTCACTTCCGCCCTATTTACTCAGTTTGCTATACAAACTGGGTACACGTACCTCGCTAACTAAAGACCCTTGCAGCAATTAGATGAATGAATTTTTTTCATTAGATTTGCTCGTTTTTTTTCGTCGATTTTGTATGGCCTGCTAGGCAGCGAAGTTAACTATGAATTCGACACAAATAGTTTTCACAAAGCTTTGTCTTAAAATGTATAAGTACAAACAATAGTAAAAGTCACTCTGTACAGACTCTAGAACTACGATATGTAGTCATGGGCGTTTTGACAAATCGCTGATATCGGCGATTGGTATTAGGTGGCTCGTTATCTCCGAACCCAAATCTAAAACGGAATCGGGTAACACACATTGTTTCCGATTGGGCTAATCTGTGCGAAGGCTGAACAAATCACTTCCAAAGTACACTGTTGTGTTTGACAGGTGGATGGCGTGAAATAGAGAGGTGACATAGTGGCGACATTCGAGCAGTCTGTTGCATAAGCGGTCACGAAAGAGCTACGGCCTGCTATAGCGAGAGCTAAGCGACCAGATCGGTCATCAATCACCCGCGTGACATGCAGAAGCTTTGTGACCCTCCCGCATGGTAGTTCAGTGATACCTCCAAAGAATATTATTACCAACATTTTTTAAGAAAACATATGACTCTGCAGAAACTTTTATGCGCGGCTTTCATTATATTCGTAATTTGAATGGCAGAAGCGACAGTCCAGGTATAAATCTAATATTCAGCAACAGATGTGAACAATTTCTAGAGACATAAAAACAAATATAAAAGAGAGGAAAGAAAATAAAGCAGTAAAATATCCTACTATATCCATTAAACGTGTGATTGAGTGGGTCGTATTGCCTTCTACCATGAAGTTGCGAGCTACGACTACCTTACTTATGGTTCCATTAATGGGACAAGCAATCTAGATCCACCAACAATAAATCGAACTCCTTCTCCCGCTAGATTCTCAAGTAACTCTTATGATTGGATGGTTGATTCTAAATAAATACCCAATCTTTTTATTGGGGCTAGATGACGTTGTCTGAAAACTATGAAAAGTCTACCGTGTGAGCAGATATTTCGTCTTTTGCTTTTTCAACTTCTTGCTGCTTTTCTGATATTTAATTACAAAACACTGTTTTATATGAAAACCACAATTTACAAAGTATGAAAACCACAACATAGAAAAATTACAAAATTGTAAGCTCATGACCCAGCCACCTGGAAATTCCCGCAAAGGAAGCTTTTTGTCCCGTTGCTTTATGAGTTAATGGCAGATAAAAACACAACTATAATAAGTAGGAAGTCCGGGGCAAGTCCTTGTTCACTAACAACACAAAACTAATATACATATATATTCTTGTAAACTATTATAAAGTGCGACAGTTCCCGTTGGTCATTAGTTTGAATTATGCGAATGAAGATAAAAAAGCAAATACTGCGAGACAGCAATAAAAAAAATGTTGGTCTCGATATTTTGATATTGTCTATTCTATACTATATAGACGAAATTATCCCTTTAAACCCTGGATAGCTTTTCAGATTAGTTCGAAAGATTTTCTAAATTCTCGTACATTTAATTTATTGGCATTTTTATACCCTATCAAGTACGGAGACAACGCCATTAGAGTAATAGGCAATTTCAGTGATATAACGAGCGAAAGCACTTATTGGAAATCTGATATACTGCTATTAATTGAATAAGGTATAAAATGTTTGCAGAATTTTCCAAACTGTCGGCCAAGCGAAGTATGCATAACGCAGATGAGAATCTGTCACTAGATATCCGGTAAAATAAAAAACGAAAAATATTTGCAGGCCCTATTTTTCAGTGCAATCTTTTTTGGCATTATCTTTTGCCTTTAATGTTTGAAGTACTCAAAGTATGCTTCTAATATCAGTATTATTATTACTTAGTGTAATTAACTTTATTACTATTTGTATTCATCAGATTTATTATTTTACTATCGGGCCACCCCGGCTTCGCACGGGTATTTATCAAAACTTTCAAGATCCCTAATTTTTTGAAAATATAGTATAATCTATGTCACCCAGGGATAGTTTAGCTTCCCAATAGCGAAAGAATTTTTTAAATCGGTTCAGTAGTTTCAGAGCCTTTTCAATGCAAACAAACAAAAAATCAAGTCTTACCTCTTTATAATATAAGTATAGATTTAGCTAGGTAGATACCTCCTTACTACCTAGAAGCCTAATCTAATCACTTCACAACACATAATCTCTAAGATTTCTTAATTTGCCGTGTGCTGAAAGTTTCGCTGATATTATAAACATTAACAAGCTCATTTTCCTTGTTCAGTGGAATAACAGGTCGACGACACGGCTGTTCAACACATATAATGGGTGTCTCAATTTATTTAGGAAAGTTTCAATGTCTCCAAACGTACAAACTTGGATTATTTAATTCGTGTTACAGGCACAGGTGCTCACAGGGCGTTAATTAATTTATGCTCAACAAAATTTATTTCTTGTAGCGTTTAATTGACAAATACCAGATCCCCTCCGAGTTTAGTCTTGGTTTCATTAGAAACCAGCAACAGTATGTAATCAAGTAATTTGATGGGAGAAACATTAGCACAAGGGAACGTGAGAATTAAAATTCACTGAGTTTGTGTTTGAAGAGCATTTTTTGTGGAAAAGTGTCCAATTAAAAGTGGCTGAGTGTGCCAAAAGTCTGCGGAGCCGAGGGCCAGGCAAAGCCCACTGCCCAGTGCCAGACAAGTGGCGAATTGGCGTCATCAATCAGGGCCAGCGTCCGCCAGAGCTCAGGGCGTTATATAGAATAGGTAAGTCGGTGCCGTCCCGAAAAAAGTTTCATCTAACATATAAAACTCACGATGTAATGACGACCACAGTGGCACAGCGAGCAAAGGTCCGCCTGCGACACAGGAGGTTGCGGATTCGATTCTCGCCTCGGGACAAATGATTGTTGGATTTGCAGATATTTATTACGGGCGATCTGGGTGTTTTCAACCTAAACATGTAATGTTATGTTTTAAGTATATCACTTATCTAGTACCTACCTACCCATAACAGAAGTTCGGCTTAGCTTGGGGATAAATGAGGCTGTGCAGATTATCCAGCATTTTTTTTTTATTTAAAACAGGTAAGCCAATTTATACCTCACTTATTCTATTATTATAAAACGCCACATTTTTACCTTCCAGTATGGGTGTAGAAATCTTTACAGAAGCGGTGCTATTGAGCTCTGGGTAGGTTTAATGTCGCTTGACTTGGGCGTTTAGAACGCTCTGATCTACTCCGTTGCGATTAAACGATTCCTTCAAACTAATCTGGTTAACTCTCGTGCTATATCGAGGTTAGACGAATGGACAGCTTGTTATCTTTAGCCAGGGAACGGGTACCTTCGTTCAAACCGAAGAGACGACGGCTGCGGTTGTTCAATATTTTATTAAAGGCCTCTCCTATTCATTGCTCCTTGTCCATGCTAGTTTCTAAGTTCAAGCTTATCCATTATCAACATGACGTATGAGTAGGGTTTAAAGTTATTAGGTACTCGTGAGATATAATATCTGAACATGTGTATTTAGTATATTTTTCATAATTTTTAACCCATAAATAAGCACGGTTTTTTCCCAGTGCAGTCTAAACACTACTTACTATTTGAATAATTAGTATTTTTAGCACTTGAGTTAATTGCTCTGAACACTGTTTAAATTGCTTGAAGTGGCTGTTTTCTGGTGACAAAGAACAATATATATATACCTAACCCTTCGCAGATGAACAAATGAGAAGGAACGTAGATGTACACCGTATCGTAGTCGTTGAGACATCGAAAAAACAAAGTCTGTAGAATTAACATAAAGCCTACATTATTTTAATCAGTGTTATTGTAAACAGTAGACATTGGTCATAACGATGTCATTTAACTGAAAGGGAATAAAATAAAACGAATCTTCGAAAAACCAACGACAGTTTTATGGCGATTTGCATAGCAAATACTGATGAAAATTCAAAGCGGCTCTCGGTTTAAGTTTAACTGTCGCCGCCTCTTAATGGACATCTCGCTAAATCTCGTGGCTTTAAGCCTACCCACAACATCCAAATTGGTTACTCCTTGTCGTTAGCTTATCTTACGGATGTACTAACATACCATGCTCATTTAAGACGGCCCTCGTAATAAACGGTATAAAGATAATCATCCCTTATGGATGCTTAGTGGAATGAGAAAATACATTTTATAATCAATGTATAATTTGACGACCGATTTGGCACGGAAGGCGAAGGCCGCCTGTAACGCGGGAGGTTGCAGGATCGATTTCCGCTTTGTGACAAATATTTTTGTACAATATGAAAATATTTGTTCCGGGTGTCCTGGGTATTTTATATGTAAAGAAAAAAGAATCTCTGTTATTTAATCAGTCATCTAGCACCCATAACACAAGCTCAGCTTAGCTTCGTGCTAGATGTGTAGATTATCCAGCATTATTTATTTATCTATTTTATTTTAATTTCTGTGCTTAGACAACGCCCTATGTATTGCTTTCGTGTAAATAGGATGATAGACTATTTCTAATCCTTTCTCGTAGGATAGGAAAGTGAATTTGAAATCAAAAGCAAATTAAATTAATATTGTAAAATAGAAAGCGGCACACAAATTTTCAAGAAGCTAATGTAAAATACTCTCGCTCTCTGCCGGATTTCAATTCTCGTCATATCGTGAAAGCCTCGAAATAGCTTTTCCGAATGAACCATCATTAATCAAATCTCACAATGTCAGGACCGTTAATATAAACGACGAAGTTATTACCACATCCTTTAATATGTAGCAAATTTCTGGGTTCACTATTTTGGTATTATTTGGTTCTTAATATTAGACAGTAATATCATCTCTTGAGAGTAGCAGCTTAATAAAATTACGTACTTTTAAATCATCATCAGCCCATACACGTCCATTGCTGGACATAGGCCTCCCCATACGACGCCACAAATAGCGGTCCTGAGTCGCCTCCATCCATCGACTTCCTGCGACCGCTACGATGTTGTCGGTCCATCGAGTGGATGGTCTCCCATGTAGGGGGGAATTTGCCATAATCACCACGCTTGGCAGGCGGATTGGTGATCGCAGTATTGGTGTTTAAAAAATACTCATAAGGAAGCTGCTGCCCTTCCTCTGGTAGGTTCCCTTAGTCGGCTTTTACGACATCCACGGGTTGAGTTGGAGGGCTCGATATTTGTACGCCGCGGCCCCACGGCTTTACGCACTACGTATGTTACGTACTTATTATCATAAAACCTTACGAACCAAACTTGATCGAATTTCCGTTCTGAAAGTATCATGAATAACCTATAACATAACTATACCTGTAAGGTAGCCTTACCTTCCGACCCATTAGAAAGGGCATGATCCTCATACGCCCTCATTATTTACATGACAGTATGTTAACATTGGCTTTTTCAGTGGTCCATAAAGGTAGGGCGTCGGTCGATATCGGCTGTCGAGTGGAGTGCCTGAGAAGAAATGTGAGGCTATTTGCGCTGAGCTCGAGCACCCGTCTTCGACCCGGCGAACAAACTAGATTAACTCCCTGACCTCGTCTTCTAGACCTTACGTCACAAATCACCACTCACATTTCGTCCGAAACAATTTTTTTTAATGACTGTTCTGAATTGAGACTGATAGTAGCACAGCTATTCTTGGAAACATTTAAAATGACTTAAAAAAACGAATGCGCTTGCTTTGCTAGAAGTTCTTGGAATTTACCACATTTTATGTCTTATTTAAGAGCCACGGGGAGACTATTTTTAAAGAAACAAAAAGGTGACCAATCTTACGTATGGTAGGTAATATACTCAGGAATATTTTTTTGCACATAATTTTATTGTAAGGTTTTGATTGAGGTCATGTTTTCTTCATTGTTGTTTAAAATTATGCTGTAGGTGTATGCATAACCCAATAGTTTGACCTGCCATCAAAGCCATGCGGGCAACACCTGCATAATTGAGTAAGGGTTGTAATAACAAACTAACAAGATCGAACACACACACATAATACAGAGTTTACGATGCCGCATAATAATAAAATAATAATGAGTAATTATTTTCATTGTGCCAAGATTTTATGTTGATTTACTACTTGAAAAAGTTTTTTTACACGAAAAACGGTATTTACTTAGCAAAGGTTACGAATGTTACGATAAAGATACGACTTATCATTTTATTTTCTAAGCGTGGAAAATCGAGGAGATATTCAGCTATTCAAATGTTCGTTCGTAAAACGTGAATCACGTTTTTGTACATACAAAAGACAAGTTAATATGTATGCTCATATTCTTTATTTTAACATGGTACTTAAAACATATCCAGCAAATCTCCAAGTTATTGCCACGCTAAGCGGAGAGTCCTCGGACGCCAAGTCCAAAGTACACGTAAAATCAATTTAACAAAGCTACTCTGAGCCGCGCTGACCCTACAGGTTTATAGAGAGTACTTTAAAATAAACTGAATGCGAATTGTCTAGGTCTCCTCGAGGTGAAAGTTGAGGTGAGAGCTTATATTTAAAGTGCACGTAACGTGAAAATTCTCTTTACAAAAAGGCAGAACATTGTCCTTTTAATTTTAAAAGATTTTGAAAGTTCATTTTTACTGTGCGGATTTCCGCACAGTAAAAATGTACCTATGTACATAAGCATTTGCTTTAAAATAGCTAAGCATTCTACGTCGGAAAAACAGACTTCCTACATTCCGGAAACAATGGAGGAAAAATCTCGGCAGGTCGCGGCGCGCTAAATGTCGACGGAAACCGATACTTGAGCACGTCATACGATTTGTCCCACAAATTGTTCCCCTTATGGCCACCGTACGGTTCACATGTGAGCATGAAAGTTTTACGGAATATATTTTCAATTCGATAATAGTAACAGGATTGATATTGTGAATAGAAAATATTACAGCATCGTTATTACATTATTATGTAGTTGTGTCATCTTCTATTTGAGTTATACATATGTACAAAGTCTATCTACTCTTTTGGATGGAGAAATAATATGAAGCATGCTGTCCCGGCAAGAGCTTCCAACAAAAGCTCACATTTGTTGAAAAACTTAATTTCAATTCTGCTCAGTCAAGTATATTCTTGAAACAGTGCCAAATATAAAATACATATTTTAACTAAAACGTTGCATGATGATTTCAGATTTCCGGTTACAAACATTTATAATTATTGTAATTTGCGTACCCGCTTCGTTCAATACAACACTCTAATGGACTTGGGCTATAGAAGGTATTCTAATTAAATTCTTTTCGAATTGCTATCATGAATTTTGTGGTTTCAAATGGAATGAAAAGAACCTCTGTTTACCCAATTAGCCCCTAAAGTATGGCAAGGTTCAGGAACAAAAACACCCCTTATTTATCTTTTTCTCGTGAATAACAGATGTTCACCCTCACTATGTCATTTATCAGTGTCGCTTCCGTCTGATCATTCTTGCTACGTTACATTTGTCATGACGTTTTTTCATGATACAAACAAACCGTTCGTATAATCTCACCAGTCAACATGAAATAGACTATGATCTAAACTAAAACATGTCAATACTTTTAGTTTAATAATTTAGCGCGTTTTAGAAAAACGATAAACCTACTTCTAGTTCCCTTACTTTTACATTGTTTTTAAGTTTTGCGGGATAAATACTAACTCCCTGGGGATAAAATTATAGGACCACCTCGAGATCCTGTTCTATACAATAGTGAAAGAATTTTTAAAATCGGTTCATAATTGGCGGAGATATCGCGTAACATACATACAAAAAAACATACAGTCGAATTGAGAACCTCCTCCTTTTTAGAAGACGGTTAAAAGTAACGTCTCGTATCATTTTCAATCATTAAGTCTTTTGCGTTCTACCTTAAACTACGTGTCCTCGCAGAATCTTGATTAAGAAGCCTTACAATTATAAATCACAGGCGTTGTTTATTCCTGCATATTTGTGTAAAGATTGAATTATTTATTTAAGCTTATCCGCAAACTTATCTTTATCATGTATTCAACCTTACCCTTACTATGTAAATGGAATGCGGGTTTAAGTTATCTGTATGCCTAAATTGTAAAATTAAGGCTTGTGGTATTGCGACTATTAATCCGAGGTCCGAGGGTCCAATTGCGAGGATTTTACTCAAAGAAATTAAAAGAACTACGGAAAATAAGGTAAGGAAATTCTTATACCTATTTCATATTAATTTTATAGCATCATTGTGTACATTTGTAGGTCTTAGTATCTAGATAATGTATAGGAAACACAATGTTACCTAAGCAGGGCGTGGCAATAGGTACCTACTGGGAGTGGAAGTGAACCGGCTTTCTAGAAGACTCTCTACTTAGGCTTCATAAGAAAAATGTAATTCAATAACGTACTTTTAGTTAAATAATGAAATATTATTATGCGGGTAGCACTATAGGTTAGGTACCTTAGAGTAGGTACCTTCCAATATGATATCTCTTTTCACTTGACAAACAAAATGTTCATAACGTTTCAAAAATAAATCCAACTACGTATACGTGTGCGATAAGCCATGTTAGAGACTAACGCAAGACGCGATGGATGTTTATCTAAGAAGATAGCGTCAACAGAATGTACCAGCATTTTCCTTGAAGATTGTAACGCGGTAAGATTTTCCTTTTTAAACTTACCTGTAGCAGACTGGAAATACAGTTCCGTTCAATCACTATAAATCAATAACGGCGACATCTTCATCTTTCGAAAGTTTGTAACTGTTTAGAAAGATTGTGGGATGAAGCAGGGAGAAAGTATCTACAGTGCGTTGTGATTTATCTATCGTTTATTGTGTACTATTTGAAGTAAGTGTTCACAATAAATGCGATTGACAAAAAATAAATAAGTACCTACTGAGCACAAGGAGAAAATAAATAGTTTTTATTTTTTAATTATTACAAAAACTAAAGTAAGACGAACGAATCATCAAAATCGGACATTAGTAAGCGATTTTATAGACTAACATACTAATAAATAGAGTAATATAGACAAATAAAAAACATACAGCCAATTGAGAAAATCCTCATTTTGTTTTTGTCGATTTGTAAAGTATAGGTATGTTATAGTAATCCCAATGCCAAAAATGAAATCGATGTAACAATAAATAATATGGCGTGTTTTATAAAACGATAAACCGACTTCAAATTCCCTTACTATTACACTTATTTTAAGTTTTGAAGTCGGTTAAAAATAAGTACTGATGCCCTTTTAGGCTAGGCTAAGAAAATAATTCGGTTAGCTTAGTAGTCATCACATCACATAGAAAAAAAACTTTCATAGTTGTCATACCTACAGATGCAGTCACTTATACATACTAATGTTATGTATACACGTAAGTACCTTGTCATTCCACGGTGCGGTTACTGACGGTCATCAAATGAGTCAACTTGAAAGTGACAATATACATGTTAATGCAGCTGACGGTATCTCAATACTCGTAAATGAACATATTCTGAAACCAACCTTGACACAGACTGCCCAGACACTCATCTTGTCAACAGCGAACAAACAAGAGAAACATCTGTTGAGATAGGAACTTCAGCGCAAGTAAACTTTAACCAGTGAACTGGGACCTTCGTTTATTCGAATTATTTTATGAAGGAAGCAATGATAAATTCTTTGTTTTCTTTTAAATGAAAGCATAAGAGTTTATCGAGCAGCAATTTTAGAGTCTATTGTCATTTTCATGGTTTATTATACCAATTAAACATTCCCTACACCCTTCCTAGTGTCCGTTGAGACAAAAATTTGGCTTAGAGGACATCATAACATCTGAAAATAAGAGACGTTGATGATACAATAAAAGGAGCTAAGTTAGATTTTCAAAAATACAAGAATTGTCAAGAGTTTGCTGAACCTTACTAGGTCTAAAAATTATTCCCTAAATAAAAAAATCCGTATCACTGAGGCCTTTGTGAATAGGCCCACGTTCCTAATAAATTGCTTGTTAGCTTTGCTTCAGTTGTTACAAAATAAATGTCCAACCAAAATTCGAAGCGGAGCCTATCGAAAATCCAGATAAAACCCTTTCAAGCGAATTAATCACAAACGCTCTCATCGGCGTTAGAACTTGTGATTTTAGAGCTGTTCTAAAAATTAATGTACGATTGAAATGTACTTAAGCTATTCTTAAGAAGTGATGTTTATAAACAACTAACAACGCAAAGTACCAAAATTCTAATTTACGCATTTGAAATATATTTATCAGCACTGTACGATCTGCAGATACTGTACGATCTGTATGTAGTTAAGGGTGTTCTGGGTTTTTTCCGTGTATATAAAATATCTATCTATGCATATTAGTAGATTGTTTTACAAGGGACTAAACCATCCCATTATATACGAGGTTGTTATACTCCCGAGCGTAGCGAGGGAGGATGACAAGACCGTGTTATAATGGGTGGTTTTGGCCCGAGTAAAACACTCTACTTTTCACTTCGATTGCGAAAAAATAAAACAATTCAAAACAAGACAATTTTCAGAAATTTTATTAAAAATTAAATGTGCAGTTAGAGCAATTTTGAATGTTTAGTGATATGTTTTTCCCGGGCAATTTTATTTCGGTTCTCTGTGATTGGGATGTGATAATATTTTGAGTTGATTGTTGTGGAGTAAAAGTTGGAGAGACTCGACTCATGCTTGAGTTTCCTGCATTATTAAGATCTGAGTGCGGCTTCAGCTGAGTTGACATATTCATCCAATCCCGCGATGTAGATGCTTGGGGTTCTGTAATGTTTGGTAGAATATTGATTCCTTCCGTAATCCGCTGCGTGACGTGATACTTGTTTTGTATAGAGTCCTCTATATAACCTTCAGCCACTTGATCGGACCTCCATCCAACGTGCCGTTTTAATGTCGTTATATTCGCACCAGAGTCCGCCAACAGAGTCGCGGATGTTCTGCGGAAACAATGGCCCGTGTAGAGTTCCGGATTTGGTAAATTTAGATAAGTGGCAATATCTTTAGGCATGTTACCAAATTTATTTTTGCCTATGACTTGCCTTGTGCATTTACCATTTTGATAATTTAGAAAAAATCTTCTCGTTGAAACATTAGTGGGACGTAACTCCTGATAGGCTTTAACTATATTAAGGTATTCTCCACTGATGACAAATTTACGCTCTTTGTTTGTTTTCGTGTTCGGCAGACTCACAGCTTGTAGGTTTGTATCCGTTTCTACGTCTTCTAGCGTTATATTGGCAAGCTCTATTCCTCTGCATGCACCGCTGATTCCATAAATTAAAGCAACCTGTTGAACAAAAAAATAAGTATGTTAATAATCGTAATAACCTAGGTACATAATTTAGGTATGTAGGTAGGTATCTATTTATTTAGTTTGAGTAGAGTACATAAGTAGGTTACCTTTGTTCCCAAGTATTGTTTATTTGGAGCGTTATTTAAAAATGTTTCGATTTCTTGTGTCAAGACTTTAGATTTTTTTGCCTTGTATCCAGTGGACAATTTCTTCAGTAAAGCCGTTAAATTTACATCTTTTTTAATATCGACGTCGTGTTTCGTTTGTTAGGTCATTCTTAACATTGAATATGTGCTCCAAAGAGTCGACGATATGAATTTTTTCGATAATTCATCAAAATAAGTGAAAAAAAACGCCTTCTGTAAAAGAATCCACACGTTTCTCATCTCTCCATTTCATAAAATTTTCGTAACTCTTTAAATATATTCCACGTGATTTTGTCGGCAACAGATTCATAATTATTTCTTTGCCCTTTTCTTCCATTTGCATATTAGCATCTTCACTATCACTTGATGACATTTTTCACGTCCACAATTTGGAAGTGAAAGTCAGGAAGTTAAACGTAAAAGTTTGTGATTTGGAATGAAGAAAATTCTAGAGATTTAGCGCCGATACAATCTTTTTTTTTAAATGTCTATGTAACCCGCAACGAAACAGTTCGCATTCTACCGTGAAGGGAAGAATCAACCTTCATAAAACATCACCAAGACGGTTCTATTTTCAAAAAAAAAATTGACGGAGCACCAAGAAGTCGAGTTTTTATGTTAGGAAACGAATGCTTTGTACGAGCTGATGATTTTAGACAAAAATTAAAAAGAAAAAATACTTTTTAGCCCGAGGCATTAAACTCGAGTTTTAGGCCCGCTAAGCTACACTATTATGATACACTTTTTGAACAAGAGAAGTGAAAAATATATTAAGTATATCAGTTGCTTCGCAACCATAACACAAGCTATACTTATCTTGGTGCTAGATGATGATGTGTGAATTGTAAAAAAAAATGTTTTTTTGTAGGAATCAACCTAAATTGAGAAGTAGGTACTTCGTGCAAATTCTGTCAAAAATCAATAACAAGAGTTTGGTCGGTGGTGTATAGCTAACAAGTAGCTAACAAGTTTTTAATAATATCCCAGATGACATAACTTCTTTGCCTCTCCAGTAACTTAAAACTAAACTTTTTTCATGGCTTCTAGAGAATTGTTTTTAAGACATGCATGAAGTTTTATCCCAATTATGACATACCAAAAGATTACATGTATATTTTTTTTTTTTTAATTGAATGGAATATTATTTTTTTATTCTGACATGACAATTTTCTCTATTAAAGCATTGTTTCAATTGTAAATACTAGTTTAATTTGTTTATATTTTGATTGTTATTTTAATTTTCTCTAGATATTTTTTTCTCTATTCATTAAATATTCGTTATTTTGTAAGGTGGATTGAATTTAATTTTGTTTTGAATATGAATGAGTTTATACATACATCATGATAATTAAATATTTTTTTTACTGCATTTACTTCGTTACTGAATGCTCACTGTCAACTCCAAACACAATGTATATTTTTGTACGCTCGAAAGAGTAGATTGTGCTGACTTAAAACTATGTAGATATATTTAACATAAATTGTATTTTACCACAGTCACAAAGAAATAAATGGTTTCAATGGTAGGTAAGTATATAATGTAAATAACAACATATTAATCTGTTTGACTCACAGAGATCCGGGTTCGACTATAACTTATACAGAATCCAGAACAAGTTGCATTATTAATAACGAGATTTGCAACTTGTAGTACAAATCTAATATTTATAGGAAACCAATATCGGAAAATACTCCAGTAATTCATGTTGAAGTTGGAAACATTAAACTATCATTTAGGAATACTTCACATTCATACCTACCTACGTAAAAAACTCAATGTACCCATATATATAACGCTGATTTTATATTATAAAACAAAGTATTTTAATTTGGTAAATCAAGTTTGGCCAATACACAGAATAAATAATACATATTATGCACCTATTATATTCGAATAGCATACATCAAGTGAAAGTTATTAGCAAATGAACGTTTTATTCAATAATTTTAAAACGGGGATCGCAAAACCATATAATAGAAACAAATACGCTTTGTTGTATCCACCATTATATATCAACCAGAAAAATATTGCTGATAAATATGTATGACCCAAAAAAAACGAAATCGGGAGCGCGTTATAATCGTTTAATTCGTTTAATAGAAGAGCGACATTGTTTCCCCGAGCCAACCGGCTCATATTATGTGAGCTGCCAGAATTTAATCAGATTTTTCGTATACAGCTCTACATTGTTTTCGACTTCATATGATTGATTTAGGCAAAACCTTTTTTAAGGGTTATTCTTTCAATCTACTCCAGTTTTTATGGGATATTAAATTGAAGTGTAATTGTCTTGGATCCCATGGGATAGGGTTGCCATGCCATTGCCCACAACTGCCTCACTATACAACGATCACACTGCCCGCCCGCAATCTGGGTCATATCATAAGCATTACAATAAAATTAATTTTATTCGTTGGCCTTATACTTTAGCCTCCAAAATTTGCAAAATTTGTACAAAATAAGCACAAAAACTAAACCCGACCTTTTTTAGGGAACATAGAGTATTGCGCCATTTTCTACTATTTAATGGAACAACCAGATTTTATCGCGACAAAGATGCCATGAACTTTAGTCTTATCTCTCCAAGGGTGAAGCGTGTCCAGTAACGATCTACTCAATGACTTTTGAATTAAATCTGAAGGGTAATTATTAAATCGTTTCCTACAGTAAGGTGAGGTTGCCATTTTATGCCGACACCGGACATTGCGCCCATTTTGTGGGGCGGAAAAGGCTGGCTTATTTTTTATAATAACGAGCGCGACCGTTTATGACGGTTTTAAAATAAAAATAAAATTTTAATCATTTTTCGAACATTCGTGTAAAAATACGGTATTTTGCAAGGGCAAAATAAACGGTGGACACGCCTAGTGAATCAAATTTTAGTGCCTACGCCAGCGTTAGGCACCGTTCTAAACTCATCCAAAACAAACATGCGGTACAAATTTGGCATTTCTGCAAATGCGAAAGTGTACTTTGGTATTCTATAAGCCAGTTCACTAACTATTAATGTAAGCGGCATATCACACAAATGGACAACATAATGGGTCCACTACAACTGAATTTGTGAGTGCTTAGACTGAGCTGCAGCTAAATGGACCTGACTAATAGACTGTGATAGTTCATAGCTGTATGAATAAGATCAGCATTACTTAGTCAATTATTTTAATTTTGATTGCGACTCTTTATGATGATAACGGATGCTTATGATCGCGCACAATGGTGGCATGTTAGAGTCTTACTACTGTAATGTGTCGAAGGTTTAAT
This sequence comes from Eupithecia insigniata, assembly GCA_947859395.1. Classification (NCBI taxonomy): domain Eukaryota; kingdom Metazoa; phylum Arthropoda; class Insecta; order Lepidoptera; family Geometridae; genus Eupithecia; species Eupithecia insigniata. The sequence continues at coordinate 7,443,616 of OX401996.1, read as the reverse complement.
TGTTTTATCTGTGTCCCTTCGTGCGTTCAATCAAGGCCACGCCAAACACATGATGATAATTAATATCGTTATCTCTATCTGCATATCAGGGGTATGTGTAGATAGATAGTAGGCATTCCATAATAATTTATAGCTTCCGGAGTCGCTTATTCCCAGTCGTCTTGTGCAGGAGTTCTGTACCGGACAACTGGGACAAGTTTTGTCCAAGTTGTCCTGTGCACAAGACTTATGGGACAAAGTTGTCCCAGTTGTTCTTTGCACCAAAAACATACAATAATTGCAAAAATCGTCTTGTCAAATAACATCAAATGTCAGAAAATGATACAGCTTTGATACCTAAAGGACTAGCTCGTCAGCTACGAGTAACGTATAAGTTCAGACACATACGTTTATGAAAACTGCTTTATAGAATGTTCGTGTGACTGTTCACCCGTGCAGCCACGCCACACAACACATACCTACAACCTGGATAAACCGGAGCCACCGGAACATAGTTTATAGTCATTGCCCTGAAAACCGTAATGGCAGAGAACTTTTTTTATGCAGCCATCGTAATTCTGAATAGACTACACTTTTATTTTATTCCGTATTTTAAAGCTGAGTCATGCACTTTTAGTAGTGTTATTTTAATGCTATTTTGCTAGTATAGCTTGTCGTATAAATCATGACTATTGATGGGTTTCAACACTGACCATTATCACGTGATAAATTAAGCTTCGCGTAGCAACAATTAACAATTTGGAACTGAGCGTCTCGCATCTATAATCATCGGCATTAATTTGTCTCTACCAAATGGATTTAAACACCATTTACCAAGCAGCTACTTTATATGGTGATTGGGTAATTTAACCAGAGCTTTCCCTAGAACGAAGCTATTTGCTACTCGGATTACGAAAAGTTTTCTTAACTTCTTCGACGTTTTCCTCGAATGAAATGTAGTTAGACTAGAGTTTACACACAAAGGCGATTAGTAGTGAACTAACAGTCAGCTAGAGTGAATTGACCTTTCTTTTCTCCTTTCGTAAAAACAAATAAAATATAAATTAATTATGTAAATAGGAGATTCATTATTGATGTCTTTAGTAGCACGTACAGAGCCTGAATTGGGTAGGTATAGATAGTTCCTTTTGAACTGGTTGGACAGTAAAGGCTTTAAGGGGTCTAAATAAGCATGGGTCAAAGGTAGCAAAAAGGGTCGCAGACATCAAAGATAATTGAGAACTTGTTAAAAGATTTACTTCAAGCGGTCGGCACAGCTCTTAGGATGCAAAAAGGATTTATTTTCCTCTAAATAAATGTTTCGTGGTCGTAGCTGGGCTACTTTTTACGCAAAAAGTCAAAGTTCAACGCAAGTTCTCAAGTTACGAGGTTATTTGAGTTGCACGTTTGCTGAACGTGAGGTTCTGTTGGATTCACGAATCAAACTATTTACAACTTCCTATATAAGTAAGAGTGGGACGGAATTAACAGTCAACGTGCAGAGGCCCATTACGCCTTATTAAGTGCTCTATCACAACGTCTGCTGAATTACGAGTATTTTCCTCAAGAATCTACATACCTGCCTACAAAAGCTTCCTTACTAACTATTGTGAGTTAGTATCATAGCAACAACCATTCGATATGGGTATGTACTAGCTTTGATTATATCGTATAAAACAAAAAACTGCAAAGCAACATTACGATGCAGACAGCAATTATGTCGGGAGCTTACAAATATTGTCATTACATTGGATTAGTTTGAAATTGAAACAGATAATTGCATCACCGCTTAAGCTATTCCAGGCCTAACCCAAGTAGTTCAGCGTTTCTCAATCCATCAATACATCCTGCTCATAAATCAAATAATGCCTAAGCAATTTCGGCATCAAACGCAGAGCTACCGCAAATTGCGTGCGAGTATACTACACATCAACAACAGAAGATAATAACAGAAAAAGGAAACGAAAACTCTTTGCTTTCACTTTTAAGTTAATATATTCGGTTCATAAATCTTAAAACAAAGCATTAAATAATTTTAAAAACTGATTACTGATTATTAGAGACATCAGCAAGCTGACCATTAAAAATCTAAACATAACATTAAATAACATATAATTGCAAACTTGCACCAAAAAAGGCGCAATTCGAGTTTGACTTTGACTTTGAAACGAGATGGATGGTCGAGAGACGAATGAAATAAATGAAGGCTGTTAAAATCAAATACTACAATGATTAAATATTTTCCACCAATATTTCATGGTTGAAGAAAGGTTCACCTTTGTGAAGAAATTCCAAGGTCTACTTTAAATAAAAACGTCAAGGGCGAGTTCGACTCGCGCGCCGGGGGTTCCGTAATTATAAAACCTTGTTTCTTGCCAAATTTCATGATTCTAGGACAACGGGATGAAGGTACCCTATAGGTTTTGGTCACTTACAAAAACCATTTTTTTGTGAATACACTACGTATTTACGGTTTTCGGATTTTTCCCTTAACTTGTGCTAAAAGGCCTTGCTTCTTTCCGAATTTCTTGATTCTAGGTCAACAGGATCCTATAAGACTTCGGTCTATAGTAAGAATAAAAAATATTTTTCAAATTCTAGGTTATCAGATTTTTCCCTTTATTTGTGCTACAAGACTTACTTTTTGCCGAATTTCATGATTCTAGGTCACCGGGAAGTAGCTTATAGGTTTTCGGTCCATGGTGAGAATCAAATATAATTTTTTACGTCAATAAACTACAAATTCACAGTTTCCGCTTTTTCCCTTTATTTGTGTTATACGGCCTTTATTTTTGCCAAATTTCATGATTCTAGGTCAATGGAAAGTACCCTTAAGGTTTTCGGTCCATGGTGAGAATCAAATATATATTTTTATGTGAATAAACTACAAATTCGCGGTTTTCGGAACTTTCCCTTTAGTTGTGCTATAAGAGCTGCTTTTTGCCAAATTTCATGATTCTAGGTCAACGGGAAGTACCCTATAGTTTTTTGGGTGCAATTGAAACACATAAAAATTTAAAAAAAAATGGGCGTTAACGGCTGTAACTTTTGATTGCGTTGACTTAGAAGTTTGATTTATATCACGGCTCCAAGAGGTTACGGACTTAAGTATTTGATGTTAATTTCAACTCGATAGCTGAACGCGTTTCGGAGAAAAGAGGGTTGACAGACGGACAGACGGAAAGACGGACAACAAAGTGATCCTCTAAGGGTTCCGTTTTTCCTTTTTAGGTACGGAACCCTAAAAACGAACAAAGTTGAAGAATAATGTCATTCGCAGGAAACGAACTACCTTGCCATAAAGTTGCTTCGGGCGCGTCACAAACCTTTCGTTTCGGATTTCTAAAAAATAAATATCAAAATCATTTTCATAGTAAGTCCATTGAATGAACGGTTCAGCCGTCCTTCTTTTTGTGCGACCCGAGATAAACCATCAACTTCGTCCGTTTTTCAAAGACCTTCGATTTCAGAATGTGGCTACAGGTATGTAGTGAGTTTCGATTCTATGAAGCGTAAAGTTTACAAACTACATGCGTACATAGCAGGGCGGCCGCAACCGGTGACGTAACTGATTGCTTTCATTAAAACCCTCGCGATTATCCCTCCGGGTTCGCATCTGATATATCTTCAGCTGAAACCTATAAACATCTACGCTATGTAATCTATTTCGGCTACACAGTGTATGAGGTAAACAGATGTGTTAATAAGAAACCCAAGCAGCGATGAAGCTTTAATTTAAATTAATTCTATGTATGTTGACTTGGAATATACTGACATTAACTATGTCAGTATATTCCAAGTATGCATGAAAGTTGACTTGATCTTACTGACGTCATGCATAAAATTAGCAAAGTTTGATAAAACAAGTTGAATGTCCTAGTACCGAATAGTATGAATTTTATCATATCCTAGTATATAAAGAATAAAAATCTACTGCTTATATAATAATCTTTATTGATAATAAATCTTATTATAAAAGTAGAATGCTAACATTTATAACACAAGTTTTGATTGCAGTTACATACCGCTAAATTGCTAAACGTTTGCCACAAAATTAAAAAAGTCTCCACCCACATAGAAATCCACTCGCTGGAAGGATTTCTCTAAGAAATTATTCTTCCTTCCTCTGTCATAATGAGATTAAATTTTACTAATGAAACAGAAAATGAAATTTCTTCAGCAGAAAAAGAATTTGTTACATAACTTTGTGCCATTTATCTTAATAATGAATAAATTTTTCATAATTTTTCAACCACCCTTGTTGCCAGTAGATACAAAAGTTATAATATTATCTAGCAAGATTAAAATTTAAATCATGGAAATTTATATTTCAATTGTAGCATGCTCTTATGAGAATTTTTTTTACTGTAAACATAAATTACGTCGAATAATGTATGAAAATCATGCACCGCAGAATTTAAACGCGAGTGACGTGATAGACATTTTAAAGAAATGTAAATGTAGCGGTCCCCGAGGAGGCGAGACCTTCCCGCAGCTAAAAGTAACGGTCTTTGAAAAGGGACGACGTCTCTAGAGATGAAACCAGATCCCGATTTGCTGCGTCCAATCCCATTCGTCCAAATAGGGCTGATCCGAAATCATTATACGATGCGAATAACGAGCCGTCTCGACACTTTACGGTCGAACCTGTAATTAGATCCTTAGACAGTTACAATTACAGACACTACGCTTACTTTGAAACAATCGCATTCAAATTGTTTTCCTGTGCCGACTTCCAACGCAACGCTACCCTGAATTTTAATAGGTCTGCTAACTTCTTAATTGAAATTGTAAACGAAGTTGTTCTTCTGCCTATCAATATTCAGGATGGGTTTTTTATAAAAATGATTTCCGAAGTCCGTTACTTAGATTTGCTATTACTTATCAAATCAGAAGAAAAAAGTCCGAGAAATTAGGAACAGTTATTTACTTTGTGCAATTGAACTGTGTTTATATTCAATCAGGGAGGAAAAAATATTCGGCCTGAGAAAGCGTAATGAATTGAGGTCAGGAAGCAGGGGTGGCAAATAATGGAGCGACCGCGAGAATGGCTTTGTGTAGTGTTTTGGTACAATCGTTGATTTTCCGTTTGTCGGGGACACGAGTTTTGAATAGTATGAAAGGTTGGCTACTCTTTTCATTTACTAACTGTGAAGAAGATGTTAATGCCAGTGACTACAATTTATGATTCACAAGATTATTTTTATAATAGCGACTCTTTTCATTTATTTTTCGAAACAAAAAAGTAAACTGGACGTGTTCCGAGACTAGACTTGAATGTTCACTTAATAAACGGCTTACTATCCCACTCGCCAGAAAAGCGACAATGATCTATTAGAATAACCAATAAAAATTCGCTAGGTAGGAACTCCAGCTTGGGACAAAGAAATCGCATTGCTACTAAACCACCATTAACAATTTTAAGAACAATTAATCCAAATGCAACCCACAAAGTGACATAGTGGCACAGGTAGTGGTCTGTGCAAATTGCCGGTGATGGCATTCAATCACGGTGACAAATGTACAGAGACGGAGTAAATTATAGCTCCAGGTTCCAACCTGGAGCCTACAATCAGAATATTCCTTAAAAAGGCACAATGAAATTGCTAGTACAAGTACAAACATCCTTGCCTGCGTAATGGGTACGTTGGGTACCGGTGGGCGTTCTACAATCTTGAAGAATTTTTGTCGAAAATAGAGAGATTTCATTGTAAAAAAAATTACGTAATGTTCATTATTCTGATTTTATTTAATTTAAGTATTAGGTAGATAAGTATTAGTTAGTTATAATTTGTGAATTGACTGAACTGTAATACTTAATAAATTAATTATTCTGATTGTTATTCTGAGTACCGGGACAAACATTATCATTGTAACTTGGAAGTCAAACGGAAACACTATACCAAATGCCTATTTTTGATGATTATTTATCGTATAACTTTTGCTATTGCTTCCCCTACGTTTCCATCGTGTTTATTACAGCGATTGCGGTCACGGTTTGACTTGATGAACTTACTCGGAGTTACAGCATGGACGGCAGTATCTACGACTACCCTCAAGTCGTCTTCAAAATCAGGAACGTCCAAGTTCACATTACGACACCCTACATCATACATACACATACCTGTCTTATGTCACAAAATCATTTTTTTTTTTTTTAAGTTTCTGTAAATTAGGTGCAAGTATCATTTCAATTTGTCCTTGGTAATTGTAACTTCTCCATCAAATATTGTACAAAGTATCTTGCGCGCAACCCACAACGAAAATGCTGGAACATTCCGTGCATACGTATCTAGCTTTAAATCGCGATGCCAGATGCGTTGAAGGCCATCTGCTGCTTCAGGCTAACTTTATTGTTATGTTCATGCAATACTACTGTTTTTTCATGCTCAGGATAAATTGAAATCATTATTTGAACTTGTGAAAATTCACAAGGATTGGCATATAAACTAGTATTGGCTCGCTAATTGCTGTGTGGGATGTTCAGCATTGTTTATTTTTAAATAAAAAAAAATAATAATAAATGTTCAGTGATTTTCAAGAGTACGCATAATTTTGTGTTCATCTTTTCTATAGAAATTTACATCAAATATGCAATATGAAGATATTCCATTTGTCTGCATTGATAACCATGACAAAAACAATGGGCCTGCTCGGAAAACGAAAATCGAAGTTGTTACGAAAACGAATCAGATACTTTTGTGTTTATGAGTATGGAGCCAGATATCACTAAGAAAGCTTTAGATTCTCATCCAATTACAATGCAGATGAAAATACCGAAATGAACATTATCACTTATCATTTTTCCGTGTTTTAATTGACGGGTGAAACGAAACGTGCGCTGAGCTGGTTCTAATTGGTGGCAATCACAACTTATCTCTAGGTACAATCCTGAAACCGTAGCTGCAGAGAACCAAGGAATGTTGCGTGCCTTGGTTGAGACCTAGTGTTCAATCTAGTGCCTATTTCACTGCTAGGTAAAGGAATTTATGTAGGTGTAATAGACCTTCGTTGGGCAACAATCTCATCTGATGGTAAGTGACGATGTGGCCCACGGTGTATCATGTTAATATTATTATACTAGCTGCTGCCCGCGCCTTCTCCCGCATTTTATCGGGTTAAAAAGCCTATATGGTATTCCAGGTCCCAAACTACCCACACCAAATTTCAGCCTAATCAGTTCAGTAGCTTTTGCGTGAAAGAGTAACAAATATCCATACATCCATACATCCATCCATACAAACTTTAACATTTATAATATCGTCGATCTTACGAATAAGGTTACAATCACCAATGTGACCTTTTATTTTTATTGCATTTATGGAATCTCTCTTATCATTTACATCATACCAAGTAAATAAATATGAATAAAAAAAATATACAATCGCAATGATGCATTTAGCCCGACGAAAAAGATAACAAACAGCTTTGGCACTTTTTTTCATGTGCGAAACGCAACCGAATAAGGTTACACGAGCAATTATATTCCGTATCACGAAGGAAGATAGAAAATATTCATAAAGGTCTGAACCTGACTTTGAGACTAAGAGAAGAAAAAACTTCTCCAATTATTGAAGTCCAATAGCGACCCGAATAATTAGGTATGGACTTAGACCTTCTGGGTTAATGTCAAAGGTAGTAGATAGTAGGTAAATACTTGGTTCCTGAAATAAATTAGTACCTAACCTACCTACTTGAAATATTACATTCACACGAAAATAATTGACAGCACTACAAATTACTAAAGTTATTATATATACGTACAGATGCTCACCGTACTACTTATACATAAACTAGCGACGCGCCCCAGCTTCGCACGGGTGCTATGCTGATACTAAATTATACATAAAAAACTTCCTGTTGAATCTGTCTATCTAATTAAAAAAACCGCATCAAAACCCGTTGCGTAGTTTTAAAGATTATTGAAACCATTGGAACCATTTATTCATTGTGATTGTGTTACATGATACATCTGGTCTTAAATATAATTTTTGGTCTACACAATCTACTTTTTCGAGCATACAAAGATTTTATAATTCGATTTTAAATAGCATGAAGTCATAATTTGTAGAGTTAAATTGTTTGCCCTAATTCTATTTTTAATTAATTTCATAATAAAATCATAACTTAAAATGAAAACAGCTTGATAAGGTCACAATAATTATAATAATCAGAAGTCACAGTAATCAAAATAATAAATCACAAATATAATATCTAAAATAAATTCAATCTAAGCGTACATAGGGACAGACAGCGGGAAGCGACTCTGTTTTATAGGGGAAACTGGGTACACATGATCCTTCCAGGAGACTTGGTAAAGCGCCATAAAAACCATACCAAACGATTTAGAATATTTTAAAATACCAACACTAACTTTTTGATTTTGAAGAAGTTTCACCATAGGATTGAAACATCTGTCAAATTCAGTTACGTTTAAAAATGGCCGCAGTTTTTCCGTTTGAGGCTTGCGAGACTTTTATTTTCGACATTTTTGGTACGTGGTTTCTCTAACAGGCTAAATAGTTGTGTGATTGGTTTTCATAGATAAGAAACACAAATATTGTGAAGTTTCATTATTCATCTACGCGAAGTTCTATTTGGTTTAGGTAAAATTATAATGAGCAGATTCATAGACTTCTTGGTAGTGGGGAGACTTGGTACTGATTATATGGATAGACTTACTCGTAATTCCCAGATTACAAGTCTCCCATAGGTGCCGTGTAGGTACTGTTTTAGTAGTGAAAAATAGAAATAAAGAAAAAAAGAAGAGATGAATAAATGCATTTTTATAGTATTTCTTAATTTTAATTAGATAGTGTAAGTGGTTACTTTTTTGAATGATTTAATTAAATAAATAAATTGAAAATTATTTGATAGAGTAGATTTTTATTGGCAACCACATTATGCTCACTTCCCCTAAACTCGAATTTTTCAAGTTTCTCAGACCCATGGGAGACTTGATCCCCCAGGATCAAGTCACCCATATATAGGGTACACATGGTACGAAATCCGTTTTTTATTATTTTCTTGAATATCTTTCAAATCTTATAGTAAATCTATAAATAGTCTTTGGGTAATAGTATGTTGCTAAATACATTTTGAATGCTTTAGTACTAAAACATGATAGAATTAAGCTAAAACTTTTGTTTTATAGACCAAAATTAAAGTGGGGGATCAACTGTACCCAGTTTCCCCTACTATGTAGTGATATTACTTAACATAATCTACGGCTTATATTGATGGGATTTCAGGATTCATGATTTCACGCCTACTCGCGTCCCAAATCTCATTACCAAAGTTATTTAACGAATTAGCAAATACTAATTTAAGTTTAAACAATAATTACGATTCCATCTTAACTACCGGGAATTTTATATGCAATCTCTATCTATTCTATTTAACAAATCAATGTTTGCCCCAGATACTTTTGGGCACCACATTTACGCTTTTTAAGCTTTTTCCAATGAAATAACCATTAATTTATTTTATCTTGATTCTGTTTTACTTCGCAGTGAAATGTCGGGTCATGATTTTGATGGTTAAGTTCGTCATAATTAAAATTCATGAAAAAATATAGAGAGACTAGCTTCCGCACGCACTAAAAAGTCTTTTAACGCACTAAAAAGTGTCCTATTTACAGAAATAGGCTACTTTTTGTCCCAGGGACAGAAGGGAAATAGAAGGTATCCCAGGTTACCTTCCATTTCCCTGCCAAATTTCACTAAGATCCTTTCAGACGTTTAGGCGTGAAAAAATAAAAGACAATAAGGTTTTCGTCTTTTACTTTTTCACAACGGTAGGAAACAGAAGAAGAGAATATACTTTTGAATATACAAGGACGACCGATGCGGCGGCGCAGCGGGCGAAGGTCCACCTATGACGCAGGAGGTTGCGGGTTCGATTCCTGCCTTGGGACAAATATTTGTACGATCTGCAAATATTACTTCCAGAAAAATACCAAGAACACCTGTTCATGGTATTTTTCTATGAATAATAATATATATATATATACCTATATAGTGTAGTATTGTATAATAATCTATCAGTCAACTATACCCATCAGAAAACAAGCTCTGCTTAGCTTGGGGCTAGATAATGCTGTATGAATTGTCCAGCATTATTTATTGATTAATGAACAATTATTTTATCGAAAACAGTTTTGGTAAGATATAGGTCATGATCAACTTCACTCACTTACACTCACGTCTCACTATAACCTGCTCACAATCCTCTTTATTTACGATTCAGCGTAAACACTTCTTCATGGAAGTTTACTATTAGTTATGAGTTGCACTAAAGCCCCAACCACTAACTCCACTCGTGGAAAACTGACTTAACGTTTTACATAATGATGCAATCTTGCTTTGAATTTTGGCAGGTTTATATTTTAATTTTTGTATAATAGAACTAAAGTTTCTCGAATGGCGACCGCGATGCAATGCGAAACGGAGTGTGGAAAGACCTCCCACTCGATGGACCGACGACATCGTAGCGGTCGCAGGGAGTCGTTGGATGGAGGCGGCTCAGGACCGCTATTCGTGGCGTCGTTTGGGGGAGGCCTATGTTCAGCAGTGGATGGGCTGATGATGATGATGATATTAGAACTAATGATTCATTCTACAAAACTCACTATTAATATACGCTCCCAGGATTTTGTCGTTTAGGTACTTACACGTATGTACATACATACGTACTTGTTACATTCTTATAAACAGATTGTGGGCATATAATAAAAACTAGTCTTTGGACCTGCCTAAATTCACAATATTGTGACAGCAGTGTAAAATTAATTAATTCTAGCAGTATAAGCCGTAAAAACAACTAAATCGCGTCAAAAAAGTGATAGTACATAGTAGTAAAATTGTTTTCGCAAAGTTCATAATGGAACACGCACGGCCTCCAGTCGAATAATGTTTGGAAGGCGGACCGGACTGTCGACCCGGGGCGTGGGAAAAATGGCTGCGGCAGTCACTGTGTTTCTAAAAGCACCTGGTGTTGAGAAGGAACCCGAATCCGTAAAGTCAAGTTTGATGGTAAATCTCATAGGAGATACGACTTGAAGGAAGGATACGACGTGTACCTTCAAATTCGCTATGGACGAAAACAAGGAAGGCATTACTACGCTTATAAAGAACTTCAACGAACATTTTGGAGCTAAGCAGAACTCAACAATCGCGAAGCTCTGAAAATTCTTAGGTGCAAAAAATGCATATACATAGGTAGTAGCAGTTGAACTGATGAACGCGCTGGGAGACCTACGTGCGGGCCCGAGCGGCACCGCGGGCGGGGGCGGAGCTCGATGCCAAACGGCGAGCCGAGGTCGCGGTGCCGCGGAGCCCCGCTAGCAACAGCAATGAGTGCCGCCGGGCTCCGTCGGGAGTGCCGAAGATATTGTTTACAGCTTGTGGTTACGGAAATTGTAATGGGTTAAGGTGTACGGCAAAAATACTAAAGAGTGAAAGAGGCCGTTTTAAAAACTTCGGATACGTTCGAAGTTACGTAAGCGCGTCTGGCAAATCAATGATGATGTCGATTCTGAGATCGACGACGACGGAGGATGCTGTGACGATAAACTGTACTATGCGTCTTCCCTCTCGGGGCCTATGGAACGTAAGGACTCTAAATCGAATGAAAGATGGTTTGATTTTTACATGCAACATGCAAAAAAAGAAAATTAAAGCTAGATTCGGAATTAGATAATCATCAGGGTACTTAAACTTTAGCCAAATTCAATGTGAAACGTTATAAAACAAACCATAAAAAAATACTAAAATTTAAATAGGTACCTACTATACATACATGCTCGGCGTAGTTTCAGATAAAATTGTTACCAATATTTATTTAAAAAGATCTCAAATCGACAAACAGTGCAGATACGCAGACAGTGCTATGAGACGTACTATCGACATTGTTAAAGGATTTAAGGTTACGTATGTGCAGTTTGTTTACAAACATTTCACATCGAATTTGTCTAGAGTAAAAACAGGTACCTAATGTTTCCAGCTATTCCCAGAAATATTCCGTCCTTTAGATTCTGGTCTGTCACATAGTTATATAGTTAGAGATACTGCAGGTGTCTCATTGGTTAGCTGCGGGCTATTCGCAAACACTTCTCCATCCTCTAGTGGTTTTTGGTCACCATCGCAGTCTCAAACAGTTTAAATACGGACTTTTCGACAGTATTTGATCATTGAAACTGTCTAGCTTTATCGCCTTTTTCAGGCTTTCGGCAAGACCAGTCTTCAAATTAACTGGCAGCTCTGATTTTCGGTAGCCTTTAGCAAATTACTTAAACTAATAATTCTAGCTAACAGCGAATCTAAAGCTTTCATAATAATCAAATTATCAAAGACATTGACTTAAGCCCTTTTGTTTGAGGCTTTTATTATTGAGCCAGGTTTAGTTCTGACATTGAGACAGCAGTTTTGAAGTCTTGAGCTAAGCAGAATTTGAAAGTTGTTATCAAGTTTATTTGTGTATAGAGATGATGTCGAGCATAGCAATTAATAATAAAGTAAAGTTTATTTTACAAAGTCAAGTCAACAATTTGGGTAAATAACATCGTTAGAGAAAACTCTCTTCAAGATTCCTCTTTAGATCCAATTATATTTAATTTGTTTGAACATAACTGGAGTAGCTCAAACCTGCACATAACAAAAAATAAAAATATTATTTTTTTCGGATTTTGTGGGTATTTTCCATTTATAATAAAAATCTATGTATGTATTGTATTATCTATGTACCTATATCAGTCGTCTAGTACCCATAATACAAGCTCTGCTTAGCTTGGGGCTAGATGATGTTGTGTGAATTGTCCAACATTATGTATTTAATTTAATTTGTATTTCTATATATACAGGACATAATATCTATTCTCATAGGTATAATCTAATACAATAGAGTAGTCAACATAATAATAAGCAAAATGATTCAATACAATTGTCAATGACCATAATATAGTTCGATACAAATATCATCAAGCGCAATAATTCAACAAATTCAAGTCAATAGTCAATAATTAAAAAAGGAATATACTGATCACAAAAAATAATTATTAACAGTTGAGCTACCTGTAGACTGTTTGTAACAAGTTTACCAGTCTGCAGTTAGCTCAATTGTAAATATAAGTTCTTATTTGTTTCTGTTATTTGTTTGTAACTTTCGTTATTTACAATAGCACAAATTGAATTCATTGATTAAGTGTGTTCAGTACCTACTTACCACATACACTCAACTATGTGATGTACACAAATCAAACAATAAATTTTAATGGAATGGCAATAATGAAAACATAAATATAAATATTAATATTGTTAGCCCACCTTTACCGCTGTAATTAATCAATACGCGAGTCCAATATCATTTGTCATAATACATGCGATAGTATCGAATCCACATAAACAAACCAATAAAATTTCCAATTATCCCCATTCAAATAGCCGTGATAATAAGTTTATCAAACAAACATCAACAAATAGGCGGTATAGTGGAAGTTAATCTGATTGCCCATGATCAAACAATTCGGGCGCTTGTCCGCGTCGCCCCAGGGTGTGTGCGGCCACACGGTGCCACTGCTTTATCATAATTAAGTGATGGAATATCCTAAAATATTCACAACGGTGAACACAAAACCACGCATCAAGGCCCGCAGGTTACGTAGGGACCATTTTATTCTTTCTTTATTTGAACGTGTAAGATGACATTAACCCTTTAAAGACATGATCCTTATTATCTGTAACATTAAGGAGCATTAAGGTTTGCCGACATTATCGGCACCGTATCGTTATCGTCCCGTAATATGAAACGGCCGGTAGAGAACGCTCACAGAACGAACCATTTCACTTAACTGCCTCTTCATAAGAGCCACTATTGCGTGACATATGAACTATTACGCCATGAGTGTTTGAGGTTAAATGAGAGAGGGGCCTAGATTATGCATGCAAAACTCGCTATTATAATAATACGCATAGGTTTAATTTTGGCAACCAAATAAGCAACTACGCAGATAAAGGCGATAAAAGTTCATTCCAAGTTCGAATTCGAGCAGTTTAAACATATAAAAGGATCTGCAAAGCATTCAAAAAAGTTAACTCAACTGGAAATGTGTCTGAACATTGTTGCTGGACAAAAATCCTAAAAGCGAGCAAAAATATGTTTACTTTGTAAGCAACTAAGTTTACACGGACGTACAAAACAGTAATTTAGGGGATTCATTACACAATCCACCTCCATTTGTAGGGCGAAGTGGGAACAGGTATTGTGGGATAGCTCTCCGGAGCCGGTTGCCAGAGTGCGACTGGCTAACAAGAATCTACGGCTTTCCTACTATTAGACTGTAGCCAGTTTTCGGTTCTAATTACTACGAGCTCTGCATAGCCGTTATTTCGTTCAATACTGATGAAATTTACACATGAGAACCAAATAGAGTTTATTGCCCGTTTACCGAATGGATTTCCCAAGCATACTTAATATCAATTTTTTTACAACTGCAGGCTTACCATGAATTATAACATATAACGTAACGCGTTATCAGCACTATTTGCACTAATTTTAACGTAAATAACGTGCTATGTTAATTAAAACGCCAATAACGCGTTATAATCGCTAATTTCTTTCGTTCATTTATTTACAACGCGTTAAAATTTACGAAGCGCGTTATTTACGTTAAAATTCGCACAAATAACGGTGATGACGCGTTACGTTATGTGTTACGTTATATGTTGTAATCCATGGTAAGCCTGCTGATCTTTATTGAATGAACTGAGTAAAAAAGAATAAATTAGGTAGAGGTTAGTCATAGATAAGCCAAAACTAATAAAGGCATGGTGACACACGTTCAGAGAAAGCAAATAAATAATAAATAAATAATGCTGGCCGTGGGGACGGGCGTACGAATATCGACCCCTCCAACTCAACACGTGGATGTCGTAAGAGCCGACTAAGGGAACCTACCAGAGGAAGGACAGCAGCTTTCTTATGATTATTTTTAAACACTGCGATCACCAATACGCCTGCCAAGCGTGGTGATTATGGCAAATCCATCATGGGAGACCATCCACTCGATGGACCGACGACATCGTGGCGGTCGCGGGGAGTCGATGGATGGAGGCGGCTCGGGGCCGCTATTTGTGGCGTCGTACGGGGGAGGCCTATGTTCAGCAGTGGACGTGTATGGGCTGATGATGATGAATGCTGGACAATCCACACAGCATCATCTCGCCCCAAGCTAAGCAGAGCTTGTTTTATGGGTACTAGATGACTGATTTATTATGATAAAATACTACACTATAGATATTTTTATTATACATAGAAAATACCCAGAATTTCCGGAACAAATATTTGCAGATCTGGCGGGAATCAAACACGAAACCTCCTGCATCGCAGGCCGGACCTTCGCCCGCCACCACGCCACTTATGATGACGTCGTCAAATAAGTTTTGTACGAATATTAGCTAAAGAAATAACATAAAAAAAATTCGTTAAACCCAAACTACAGGATAATAAGATTATTTATAGGTTTAAAATGGTGATTAAGTAAATTAATCATTTATGTTTCAATAATATTGTGGAAGTAGCCTCGCAAACTATATCCGTTCGACTAATGACTGAGGACTTGAGGAGTGCTTCGCCGCAGACGGTCAACTCATTAATTACATCCAAGTTAAATTACTAAACTAGTGGACAGTCCGCACTGTACGGACCGCTCCAAGCTGGTTCCATCACTGCTTCAATATTCTCTGCTTTTAATGACTCCGACATGGTTGTTCTTGAACGGTTGTGAATTTACAACTATAACTTAGTCAAATGCACGCTGTGATACAAGTAACTTCTGGTTAATATAACAGCGTGTTCTATCAAAATCAAAATTCGCACCGATTTTGACACGACGACCAAAATAAATTTTGAATTTAGAGTTCCTTTGCATACTTTTTGCTTTCCAAGAAGGTATAAATATTTTACAACACATTTTCCTCAGCTGGAAATATCTCGCTAAAGTCAAGCAACGAAATAGTAAATAACTGTATAAGGGTTGAAATACATGATTTATAAGCAACGTGGAAGGGGTGATAAGAAGAAACCATTTCCTATGCACACCGTGTACGCAACACACTTATCGCATACATCACTTAACATCAAGTGAACGTGCTCCGCCAAAAATAAACTATCCATGTTAGTGCGCGGAAAGTGCCAAAACTAGTAAGGATATAGTTTTATTTTTGGCATGAGCTTGGAATTTGTAACTCACTGGCACTATTATTACCTTCGAGAAACAGACAGGTTGACTTGGGTGGTACATCATCACGAAAAAATCTAAAAAGTAATTCAAATCTATATAGGTATACAAAAATAAATCCCTATTTCTCTTGGTCCAGCTATAACTTGAGAACGGCTTTACCGATTACGTTCATCTTTTTTTTAAATGTTTTCTAAAACCTCGTAGCGGGTTCTTGCACTAAAAGAAATCAGAAAATTACGCACAAATTTAGAAAATTTAAGAAAACTGATCGACTGCCTTTATTATAAACTTTTTTAATGTAACCTTAGCCTCAGCGTTATATAATCTTTGCTAAGCACGTTTGAAAAAAAAAAAGCTTGAATTGAATGACAGGACAACGTCTGTCGGGTCAGCTAGTAGCTAATACAAATTCAAAATTCATTGGTTTGTCATAACAAAATACTTAATCCAGTTTACTGGTGGTACCCCGCACTGGGTTCATAATATGTATGACGGGAGGCCGAATTACAAACAGAATCCTACTCCTACTAATATTACCTATAAATGTTAAATTTTGTAAGAAATGTATAGATGTTTGTTCCTCTTTCACGCAAAAACTACTGAACTGATTGGGCTTTTTGGTATGGGTATAGTTTGTGACCTGAAATAACATATAGGTTACATTTAACCCGATAAAGTGCGGGCGAAGGCGCAGGCTGTAGCAAGTTACTTATAATCAAGACTATAGTAAATAGGCTCGTTGATAATCCTTCGCAGAACGCTTATCGTTCATTTCATTACTTCACGTTAAGCTCTAGCTTTCAAATTATAGACTAAATAACAAGAATAACGACAGAGACCACGAGCTTCGAATATCCTTTCAGCGCATGAAAATCGTGAATTGGTGGTGATGGACAATATCAACTAAACGATCTATAAAGTATGAGCTCGAAGCTTCTTCATGGCGTATATTTTACAGAGCAATAAAAAGAACTCGTACATTAGCACATATTAGTTTTCACAAAAGGAATATTATGAAAAGAAAAACAAGAAAAGCTCACACAATTATGCGTAAACGTAAGTGCCTCTATTGTGCCCGCAAAAAGTTCGTGAAAGTTACAAAACAATCAATTGCTTACATTGAAGAACTTAAATAAGACTCTTGAAAGCTAATTACTTTTGTGTTGCACTTGCAAACAGATTAATTATTCATATAAAACGAGGACAAAAGCCGAGAGATGAGCCTCTGTAATTAGACTAAGCCCGCACATAAGCTTTCATTTGACAAAGTTCGTTCCTTTGGAAATTATTCGAACAAAGTTCTCATCTAATGACTAGCGTAACAAATAAAACTTAATTATCAATGGCCTGCTTGTGAAGTCAACATTGAATTTGAGAGAACTATGATGAAAGCGAACGTCATCAAAGCGAGAACCAAATTTTACTTAGGAACTTTGTATTCTGCGTGAGAACAACTTGATAAACCTATGTATAGCCAAATCGTAAATCAGGAATTTGCTAAGTTACAAAGCAAGTGAAGGCTTTATCCTGGATTTATTAGGCAATTTCACGTTTTATTAGTAGAAACAACATTTTCTGCTAAATAACAATAACATTAACATATAAACGATGACAACTTCTCAATGCCATAATTAATCGAAAATGAAATCATTCAAAGTAGAGTAAGTGGAGTGCCGCCCTACAGTGACAAAAATGGCGTCATAAATCATATCCGTTAACAGCTCTTTTTTAAAAGTACGTCTCTATAGTATATCTCTATCTATATTTGTTTGAAAATGGACTTTGAAAGTGTCCGGCCCAAATAGCGATATGGGCTACTCCACTGTTAGGGGTCTGTAATATGACACCTTAGGTATTGCGGCCCAATTCGGGTCAGTGCACGATTCAGGAACTTAAAAAATAGGCCTGCCTGTAGACCGAAGTGTTGAGACAAGAACGCTTCAAAGTAGGTGGACCAGAAGCAACACAGAATATTTAATCAGCCAACGTAAGGCATTGAGACCTGGACAAACTATAAAACGCTTAATAGGGTAAAGTGGTTCCCTAACGAAGTTTCTGTTCAGTAATCTGTTGCGTGAAGTGTATTTAGATCGTTTTCAGGAGGGAGACGAGGTCAGGAGAGTGTAAAGTTCAGGAATCAATTAGCGACATGGCCCGCCTTACATAATTCATGCGCCTACAGCGTTGCGCCCGCCGCCACATCTCAAATGAACTGGATACTTCAGGCGTTGTTTCAACCACCTTAATCACGAAAACTGAGGTCGTCATTAGGAATCGTTTTTGCCGTGATTTAAAACTTTGATGAAAATAAATGTATACGAAAAACAAACAAAAATTGAATCTCTAAACCAGATTAAGGTTAAAATACCTACTGGAAATGAATACAATCAAGAGCCTAATTTGGAAAAAATTTGAATATTTTTTCTTTGTTTAAACTTTTTGAATAAGTACTTACATGTTTCAAATTCAAAACCTTTCATTTAATCTAATATCAACAACATTAAATTTACTGAAGCCAAAACAATCTCTCACCAGGTCGCAATGAATACAGGTGTGCATTATTCAAAGTAATTAGCGGTGGTCCCTTTAGTACCGACTGTAGCCCTTCGAAACCACGGTCACCGGAAATGTTTATAATTGTATTGTGTAAATGTGTGAATCCGGTACATTATGAGCTTCCTGACCAATTTACTGGTCTGTGCGAATATTTAAAGCCTACCGAATTGTTTTAGACATAGCTTCAAAATTCTTTAAGCTCTATTATCTTTTTAACAATCATCATCATCATCATCAGCCCGTACACGTCCACTGCTGAACATAGGCCTCCCCCAAACGACTCCACGAATAGCGGTCCTGAGCCGCCTCTATCCAACGACAATAAATGTTTTTATGTATTAAGTTTAGAAAACTCTGGTACAAAAGATTTAAAACCTCAGAGCTGGTGGCACAGCGCCACTAAAGTTTCATCTTTATTAGGCAACAAGGTCCAACAAAACCGTAAGGCAGTAAAACCTTCACACACAAACATGCATCCACAAAGAGGAACTCATTACTGTAGCTTTAGCTGCTTTATTGCTATTCACGTCCTTTCACGAGTTTTCTAATACATTTTCTTGCTGTCGCTAGGTTGATAATGAAGAAACAAAAACAGTTTAAATCAAGAATCACGAGCAAAGGAGTATACTAAAATAAGAACCTCCTGAAGGCGACTGTATATATGTATGTAGGTACATCTGCGTATAAAACGATGTAATGGGTTGTGCATTAGAAGGTGAACACAGGAAGTTACCCCATTATTTGTGACCCGAGACGAATGTGAATAAACAGCGGAGAAAAGCGTGACTCGAATAATCTGCGCGTTATTCACGAGCAAGCACGAACCCAAGAAGTTTTTGTGCGCACGCAAATTATTTATACGTTTTCAAATGCAAGACGTTGCTGTTAATATCAATGGCTGGAAGAATTATAATTCGCATGCATAAATGTTATATTTTTAAAACACTAACAAAAGTAAAACGAGCCCTAAACTCTATTTCTCTTGCCTCGTTAGAGCGATGGAAATAAAATCGTTTATGATATGCGGAAATCTTAGAATTTCTATAGATTAGGTCAAAACTATCACGTTTGAGGAAATACATATTACACGAAAAAAGTATTTTAATTATTATTTTATTTATCAAAATTATTTTTAATTGCTAAACAAAATTTTGTTCTGCCAATACGAATTGTTTCGGTAAAGAGAGCCATGTAGAGTTCTTTTTGAGAGTGCTATCCCTCGGGAAATGCCGTAACTCTTACTAAAAACCCATTTCTGCCGACCAACATTTCCGTGTTTCGGTTTTAAACGCGGTTTCCTTTGGTTTTAGTG
This sequence comes from Eupithecia insigniata, assembly GCA_947859395.1. NCBI lineage: Eukaryota > Metazoa > Arthropoda > Insecta > Lepidoptera > Geometridae > Eupithecia > Eupithecia insigniata. Next base: position 7,423,532 of record OX401996.1, on the reverse strand, counting down.
TTAAAGCTTATTTCCAATAGACTTCATGTTTACAGAAGTAGCACAGTGTAAAGTATTTTTCTCATGCGTGTCTTGAAAAAACGATGTTATGTTTTATGCTAAGATGACCATACTTAGCACCAGGTGGACCATTTTCTTGATTTGTCTCTAAATGGTATAAAAGGTAATTCCCCCGATTATATTTACCGTCTCAGAGCAATTTTTCACGAAAAAGGCCATGAAGGGTGGCTCACTGGATGAGTGACAAAAGGTTCGGACGAAGAATACACCTGTCCCAGATTCCTTTACCTATAATGTTTTACCTGAAGGTTCACTCACGAAATACTGCATCCTTTCCAAAGCTTTTGCTAAAAGTTTATGTCCCTCGGTCGTATTTTATAACTTGCAAAATATCCTTAAACCAAAATATGGAGGTAATTTTGTTTTTATTGCCAATTTAGGACGGGCGCATTCCGTTTAGAATTTTGAGGATTCCAAAATACTTGGCATGGGTTTCATTCTATTCCGCAATGGGTTTTATACATGGTAGTTTTATAGACATTAAACTTTTAAATCTCTATTTATCCTTCTTTTGGAATCATAAACCGCTCAGAGTGGATGCGAATAACCCAAAGTGAGTGGTACTGGCCAGCTCCGAAGGTGCTCCGCCTGCTGCAAACCTCGGTGCCATTATCTCGGAGTTTGTGTTCGCCACAGTGAACATTATGTCCTGACTATCCATTATTCACGTGCGAACTCTCGCGCCGATGTGGCCGGCACTGAGCTCTTCGCATATTCCATTAATTCGCTCCTTTTGCCGATTCACTCTTTAACACCTTCTTACGGCTCGTTTCACGACCTGAATAAAATAACAGACCGAAATCTCATGGGAATACATTCAATACCCGAACACGACGGAAATTCGGGTGAAGTCTAAAAGCTGAGTCGACTTTATTGTGAGAAAGTAATTAGGGTTACCTTCTATAGAGGGTCCGTGAATAGGCTTCGACTAAGGTGGATGCCTTCGACAGCTATGCGTGCTATGCTGATTGAACCTTAATTATACATTGGGTTACTGCTCATAAATGTATTCTATAAAAGATATTTGATAAATAGCACCAAACAAAATATGACTGTCCAACAAATGTGTATATCCTATCGTCTAGAACGCTATGCCCCAAAAATATTGCATGTTTTGATTTTTGAAACCAATTCCATATTTATTCGTTAGTACTTGGAATTAAACTTAGTTATTTAAAAAGAAATAGACAATTTGTAAATACTTAATTTAAAACTGAATGATTTATGAAATGGAATGTTAATGAAAACCGTACCAAATCACATTTTCAGCAGATTACATAGAAGAAGCAAGTCTTATTCTTTAGAACAATTTATCATGTCATAAGGTAGGTATAACTTATTTAAATATTTTCAACAAGCCAACCAGATCGCGTTTTTCATATTGGGCTCGAAAATTTACGTAAAAAATATTAAGGGTCGCGTAACATTCAAAAAGGTCGGAGCATACAGAGTCGTTCAACCAAGGTCGGGAAACGAATTTTAAACTACCCCGTGGTCGTGTGCGACGTGACGGGAATCTCTGCATATCTCAACACGTTATTTGTTCGAAAGATGCCGACATCTATTCGTAATTTTCATGCAAAATTCAGCCCAAAAACTGTAGCCAGACGCTCAAGGACATTCAAAAACTCGTCTTAGCCGAGACCGTAAAGATATCTCGGTTGATGAAAACTTCATGCTCCCTGAGCGCCTTCGTTTTTATTTTCTCAAAGTCATAAAAGATAATGAGTAATTCCACGTCCCTTTGGTGTCGTCCATTGTAAAATATCGACTTTGACCTAAGTGATAATACAAAACATGAGATAAATTTTATGCAAAATATTACTTTTACACGAGTACACCTACAATATAAACGTCTTGGAGAATATTTCAACATTAAATAGCGTCACAACATTTTCTTCAGCAATATCAGATATCTTTAGAAATACACAAGAATATTATTTTTCCATATTATAACTCTCGTAGTATTTGCATATATATTATTGATACAAGAATAGTAAAAAGAGGACTACATTTACCCTAATAGAATTTGGTATGAAATAAGACGAGAGATATTCATACCTATCTACTTACCCGGGACGGTCCATTTAAAACTTTGCCCTCGTTTTATTCTTTTACCCTAATAACGTAAATTGTAATTCAAGTAAACTGCCCGACCTTCCCATATCCCTAAGACTAGCAGCAAACCCTAGATATTTCAGCTAAGACATACGACATGCCCATAAATTTTCACGCAAATTTGAACCCGCGACGTTGTGGGAGACCCTCGTACGAATACTTTCAGGCTCTAACGAGTTTATATATTAGACTCGAGCCTTTTTCGGCAATATATCAAAAGAGTGGCTATTTTCGGCCAGCAATAACTTAACGTCCCGCAAAATCTCGAAGTTAATATAACTCAACAGAATAATAATACAAATGCCTTAATCAAAGGACTAATCTGAACAGTTCGATGGCTCAATGATATATCGTCAGCTGATAACCGACCGCACCGGGACGGGCTGGGAGGCAGTAATTAACGTGTTCCACGCACATGATACAAGCGCGCGTGACGCCGCCTGCGAGATAACGGGCCCGACCCTTATCACTACACGCTCCTTACCGTTTGTCATAAATTTTATCACCCCGATAAGCGGACGCAACCGAAGACCTCCTTTTCTGTGCTCTCCGGCGAATTAACGAACCGTGAACTTGTGAGCAAGATTCCAGTTCTTTTTTTCAGTCACAAACACAATCACTTAGATAACGAACCACTAGATAAAAATATACACACTGTTATATCAAAGCAAACACGACTTGTTAATATAAAAATAATCTAAATAAAAACTTGATTTCTTAAATAAAGTTTTCACTCTAAAAAGTTCGTCAATTCAATTCAAAGTCAGACTTAGTTAACGATAAAATGGAGTTATAACATTTTGAATGATATCACCAGAGCAATTCCTTTGAGTGGAGGCGGTTTGAGGTTGTTCGAATGTTATTGCGAATGCGGGCGCGCGCAACGGAGTGTGCGACGTGGTCTCTCCGTGTGGGCAGTCTCTCGGCTGGCGGCCAGCTGCGGACTGCGCGGGCCAGGCGGCGGGCGCGCGCCAGGCCTGCTCGCACCGAGCGCACGCGCCCCGCGGGGATCAATACACCCCGCCCCAACCACCGCCGCGCCCGCCGGGGTCGCCGGCGCCCACCGCCTAGCGCCGAGGGTAGCAGCTACGCGCTGCGTGCCTGAAGCGCTACGAGCTACGCGCTACGCGCGATTCCTGCGAGCGCCCGAAACATCGCTTCTCTTGCCACTTTTGAAAATGGAACATTCAAACTTTTCCAAACTGAATTTGCATACACTTGGTAAAAGTGGACAACAGGCGCTTTTTATCTAAAACTTAGAACAGTGAGCGTTGAAACTGAATTTTGTTTTATTTTTCAAAATCATAATACATGGTATTTACCAACATGAATATGGAAGCTTCTTATTTAAATATTTGAAATCTATTTAACTAACCTAAATAAGTTTAAATATTTTTCTCTCGAGACAGAAAGTAGTTCTAGTTGCAAAGTTCATCGAAATTTCACTAATTCTGGTTACCTATAAGTAGACTGATATCAGAATAATATTTGCGATAAATGAATAAAATTTTATAAAATTGGACTACCAACGGAGAGATTTATTTGTGTTCAGATTTTTTAATAATGTTAACTTAAATTATCGTGATGTCTCTATGGAATGCGGAAAGGCAGCAGTAGTTGCTAGGTCATTGTCCGAGACAATATCTGTGGTCTATAGCAGTTTGTCCTCGAAAAGCTTACTTGGACGAGTGAAATGGCGCGTCTTAATTCATTACCATTTCCTTTTATTACTCCCCAAGGATCCCATACGGTGACAATTTGCAGCCGACATTACGTTACGACTCTTCCTAACTTTTGACTTGTCAACAGAAATTGTAACATACGGGAACCGCAGTTATAATAAATTTGCATTTTCTACATTTGTATCAGAATTTTATACCAGCTTTGACCCAGTTCTCGGTTTAGATACTCGATATTCCGGAAGTTTATTTAGCTTATAATAATTAAAAAAGCTGTGATTCTTTACTACCTCACTAAAGAGTTGGTTTAAGCAGAACTTTGATTAAACTGGACAAAAACAATAGCTTCTCATAAATATTTACCGTGCTCATAATGGGACGGTCACGACAAATCTCAATCAAGCCCCGAATCCTTCAAAATTATTGCTATGGTCAACGTTTATGCCAGCGGGAGTTTCATTACAATGTTCTGAATGATTGATAGGGTTTGACATTTATATTATTCTCCCTTATTTAATTTCATGTTCTCTTAGCTTTGAATTGATACCACCAATCATGTTTCACTGTTTTTTGTCTTGCTCACAATGATAAAAAATATTAAAGCATACATAATTCATCATTTTCTTGCAATTTTCCACTTAGGTGTGGTCGGCATAACAGGTCTTCTTCTTCCATTCGCTTCTATCAGTCGTCATCTGAGCACTCACTCCTTTTTTACTCATATTATCTTTCACACAGTCAATCCATTTTTCTCTTAGGCCCACCTGTACTCCTATATCTATCCACCTTCATATCTGGATGAATACATACTAAAAGTACAGATACAGGATTTACAACATTGTAAGCACGTACACCCATAATTTTGTTATTCGATACATTCGTTTTTCATGTACTTCAGTACTATAAAGCATGTCGAGAAACACCACAAGTAAACACAGGCAATCAGGTTAGACTTACCCTTTCTCGTCGGGGAAGCTCCAGTGATCCAAATTTATTGCACACTTAATCAGTCTCTGATAACTGATAACATTCCGATACAAACCACCATTTGGTTTGCCGATAGTGTCCAGTGATTCGAGGCGTCATCATTGAAACATTTTTGTATGGGATTTGCGTAGTTCCATATCCATGTCGCAGGGAAATTCCGTGAAATCATAAAACGAACATTTAATTAAACAATGCCCTGAAAAAGTTTGTGGTTTGGTAATATCCCTAATAACCTATATTAGGGAAAACATACTTCACACCAAAACTACTGAACGGATCGGGTTGAAATTTAACATTTAGGTAGTTTTAAAACATAGGCTACTTTTTATCTCTTAACTCAGTTCCCATGGTATAGCAAATAACCTTTAAACGTTTCAGTAGAAACAGTCGCTGGCAGAAACTAGTCACACAAATGTAAATGTTTGGATGGATGTTTGATACTTCTTCACGTCAAAGCTTCTGAATGGATCGCGCTGAAATATTACATAGACCTGGAATACAACATAGGCTTTCATCTTATAAACCAGTTCCCATGGGATATAACTATTCCATAGAAACAACGCGTGTCAAAACGCGGGAAGAAACTAGCCGGTAAAATAAACCAGTCAAGATTTTCGACTCAACTATTTCGGCCTTCTCTTCGTGCGTGCAGTGAGGTCATTGCATTCCTCCAGCATTCCTATTGGCCTTCTCCGATACGTACAATACAACAGGAGAAAGATAGATATTTGCTTGTAGAGGCAGTCAAAGTGGCTGTGACAGGCATGTCTAGTTTCTCAAATCTGTCATCGACCAATACGTAACCTTATTATGTGTTATGAGAAAAACATGAACCATAGTTCTTCTTCATTTGAGTAAATACTTAGTTAAAATATTTACCTACTGTAATATCTCTATAGTTCTCATAAATAAGCCAGTAACGCCTCTGAAACAAGATAAAGGTTAACCAAGAATCGTCAAGAGTTAACCCGTATGCTTAAAAGTAACAGGGTTCCTAGGTACCTAAATTTGGATGAAAAATACGAAAAACCTATACCTATTGGCTACTTAAAGTAGCAACGACTATCTAAATTACGGGCTAGCCTGTAAAAACGAAAAAGTTTCATTCAGTGGCCGTAAGAGAGCATAAAAAGTGATGAAAAGACAGACCCGCCGCGTTTATATGGACTGGGCATGTTATTCAACTGTTCGGTGAATCTTTTCAAATCCGCTCCAATAATAGACTTATGTTTTTGGAAAATCGAGCCAAAGACGTAAATATAGATAAGCTACTATTCATCAAGCATATCCATTGTCCAGACAGACCCCATTGAAATTAACTTTAGCGGAAAATAATTTACTGAGTAAGACAAATGGGTATCACGGGAGTCATTTTTCATATGGATAAGCTGAACACCTGTTACCTTTTTCCTTTTACGTGAGGGTACAATTGTCATTTAATTTAGATGTGTGATGACCTATAAAATGTATTTAGGCTGTCACGAGCTCAGAGTTTACGACCAGAAACTTGGGCGAGTGTAAGTTCAGAGTTTTCTTTGTACACAGTGTTGTTGTCATGAATAAATAACGCGAAAAATCTCATGGATAACTTTGTACATATTCTGGATAAAAATTAATGCGAACTCCGATAAAATAAAAGTTGAAGTGACTTTCAACTTTCCGCAGCACTGGCAGAAAGTGACTACATAAGTAACCTTTTTTATTGGTTAATAATATTCGGCTTATTTTTCCACGAAGTTTTGCAATGAAACTGTGTACTTTACACACAAAGGCCATGACCTGGCTCGCAACCATTCTGACTCCCACCAGTTCCTCCCCATAAGCAAACACTCAATGCTTGACGCAGCTCACGGAATAGAATGGGGTGAACGATAAACAAATACAAGGGGTAAATAAAAATACCTTAGAGTACCCACACCCCACTGGTCCTTGATGCTAAAAGTTGAGTACTAGACTGGAATGAATAAATTAACACTTTATGGATAGTTATTATAAAAGCTTATTTATTATTAAATCTAGAGCTATAAATGAAACAATATTTTGTGTATATGTGTTACCATGAGATTGGTATCAGGTAGGTTTGATGCAACTAGACGCCTGTATCAAACTAGCAGCCGTAAAAACTTTGAGTAGACTGAATATCTAAGTAGGTATAATAAAGCAAGCAAGCAGTGTTCAGTTTAATATAAATCCACGGAGCATCATTTTCCTAGCTTAATATTACCAAGTCAATTGTAGATTATTATTCTGGATCACTTAAAACTCTTTATGCAGCAGGTGTTTCAGCCGTCAGGCAATAAAACAACTTTTATAGCTTTCCCTTTTTACTGTTCTCTTATTCCATTCCTTCCGGAATAATCTTGCGTACGCATTCAACGTAATTTAAATTTTGACCGCCTTGAATTTGCATAGTAATTGTAATAGAGGTTTGTGTAGTTTAATTTACATTTCGAAGTCCATGTATTTACATTAACAGTAGGTATTTAGTTTATTTAGAAATGAAGCCAATACCTCCAATTTAAAAACAATCACCAAAAGGCAGTCTGCCCTGTATGCTATTTGCATCGGAAGTTTTTATGGCAAAGCTTATTTGTTGAGCGATGAAAAAGATAGACAACATGACTTAAAAAATCACCCCCGTGACGAGAGGATAGCATATATTGTTCGTATATACGAGTACAGTGGAAACTTCCCTCACATAAAAGACCGTGGCCGTCAAGTGACGAGTGGACAAACCCTATTTTACTACACAATCGAGTGAACAGAAATAGACTGGAATCCGTTCCACTTGAGATGAGGGTACCCCACTTGGTATGTCTCTGTAAAACTAATTTGAAAATCAATATTTAATCATTTATTGTTCCAAATATTGAACAGCTATCATTGCAGGCACACCTAATGCGATTAGTCACAATCTTGCTAATCTATACAAATCAAAAATAGTCAACATTGGTCATATTTAACTTAATTAAATTATAAACCACAACATAATATTATAAAAAGTTATTCTACACAACAAAAAATCATTAAATAGTAAGAATATAATAATTAATGAAATAAAGCCTTCCCTCGTTTAGGGAGCAGTAAAACACATCTATCCTCTCTGCAAGTAGATTTTAGTATCATCATTTATATTCATGATTTAGATTCACGTATTCAGTTTATAACAAAGAAAATTATAGCTAGAAACCAATTAGAACTAGTATTTACTATTAAAACAGTTGTATTTAGTTAAATTTAATTCAAATATCAACTTGAACTGAAAACGTTCGTGTTCCATTCCAACATTTTGTTCTTGACGCATTTTTATTGCAGCGCTTCATATTAGTAATATAATCGCCCGATTTTTTTTGAGCTTATTGGCTTGTTTGTTTCGGGTGAAGCCATCCAGACGATAATGATAGTCACAGACGAATGCAGTTACAAATCTCATTACAATTACAAAGTCCGTTACAAAGAGCATTTTCAGCCACAATTTCGAAACTAGTTTCAATTAAGCTCCTCGTAAATCTAGTAGATTAGATCAACTAACCAACAGACGGTGGTGGGCTATTCTTGTTTTGTTTTGTTTTAGCTTTCCTGCTTGATGAAGGTTTTACGTAAACCACACTACTGTTAGTGTTTAAACCTGCCTCTGGAACTAAATGATGACCCAAATCTTCTCGATATTTTCACCGTTGTACCATACTACACCGTGAAAAATTCTGACACTATCACACAAATGGAGTTTCATGGCGGCTATGATGATAAAGGTAACCTTATCATCATAGCCGCTGTGGTAACATGAATGTGCTCCATTCCAAAACCTCTGTCCAAAAATATTTCTATTTCTACTTCCGCTATTGGGTAAAACACCATATTTTAAGAATATATTTAACATTACCATCACTATGGCGAATTTGAAAATTATTAATATTATATAGGATAGATGAATAGAATAAATTGAGAAATAGAGACAGGGCATGCACAGGCCCAGTACATTTTCCTCAATTTTTCAACCAACCATTTATAACTGTACAAAAATAAGAGAATTCAAATATATCGGGATGTTATCCCTGTGATTTTTCACTGTCCGAAACATTCCTTACATTTCACCCTTTCACGTTGAAAAATCTGAAATGTATGAGAAAAACATTTCGCATAGAGATGTAAACACAGGTAGAGGCGCGGCTCGGCGGCGAGTGGTGCTTGAGCGATATTTGCGCCTCCTCAAGCGCTGCTGTTTGCGCGACAAACACCGCGCCTCCGTATACCTCGTAGCTGGAAATATAATAATCGGCAATGGAAACCTGGCTTCGGTCCATGGTTTCGCATGGAATCCGTACTAATCATGAACTAATACTATATAATGAAAAATTAACTCGATATTTCTGTCTCTCAGTCTGTAACCTTTTCACGCGTATCTGAAATCTAAGCGGCCTATCGATCCTGGGCGTAATCTTTTTTAAGCCATGAAAAATACATGCTAAGCCGCGGGCAGAAGCTACTTCAAATATACAAGCACTGTAGACAAGGCTTATTATAACAGTTTCAGCTTGCATTGATAGCCCACCATTCGTTGGTTGTCCGTTGTGTAGGGAACCAATTTTTAATCATAATATTGGGATATGATACAGGACTACTTTATACCTTACTAGGCACTGGGTTTAGGTTTTCATTCCCGGTATCCCGTGAGCCCATGAGTGTATGGTTTCTATGAGTATAATTCGTAGAATATTCATCAGAATTGGATGTTTTCTATGTATAATATTAAATATCTACATATCTATGTAGTATAATGTATTAAGTATATTTAGGTATCTAGTACCCATAACTCAAGCTTTGCTTAGCTTAGGACTAGTAGTCCTAATTTACTAACTATATACTAACTATATTAGGGTTTCACCTAGCAATTCCGAACTAACTAGCTTGTTTGCAGCAAATTTTATGCTCTACAACATGTCAACATCATTGGAGATCGAGAGAATTGCCAGGTTCACCAAATTTTTTGGCTAAAATGACTGGACTATAGATGATTGTTGTCCAGTATTATTTATTATTATTTATAATATCGACTAAGGCGCTGTATGCCTGCAACATCGTTAAAATGGAGTTAGTTATGAGAACATTACAGTACTGGTTATATGGTAACAAAGCATACGTATAAGCATTTGCGATAACGGGTTCTACTGTTAGTTTAATATTTAATGACGATCTATAGGGATTTCAGTGTCGACTATAACCACAATATCTATTAGAGATGTGGTTTTAGCTACAGCTGGTGAACAATACTTAGTTACGAGTAGACTGAAACTGCGAATTTTTCGTTATGGTATATCTATAGTAGCACATTAAAATTTATTGATCATCAAAAAAATTATTAAATACGAGGTTTTCCGTATAACAAATGAGTTTGCGGAGTTTCGTAATTTGTTTTGGCCCAGATTGAACCCATTATGTTATGGCATAAACCAGTTTGATGAGGTAATAAATTGAAAACATGGATTAATGAGAGGTTCCTTATTTTATGAAGCCTTTCAAAGCTAGGGGTGGCTTAACTGGTTTGAACTGGTTTGAAATCTGATGATAAATTCATACATTCTTAAGGACGTACAAAACCCATATATGGCACCGCTACAGCACAGCACAATAATAGGCATTCAAATATGGGCTTAAACTCTTAAATCTTTAGATACTACAATACTAGCTGTATTACTAATAGAAAATGCTTTATTGCACACTCAAAAAAACAATTCACAAGCAATAGAAACAATTAGGTACAAAAATGTGACAATTGGCGTTCTTGTCGCTCACGAGCGATCTCTACCATCCAACGGTCCTATCGATCCACGGTTATCTAACCGTGGATTGATAGAACCGTTGGATTGAAACATGGGGATTTGTGTTCACTACTATTATTAGATATTATTTATTGCGTACTATTTTTCCCGACGTTTCACAGGTATACAATTTGTCGTAATCACGAGATGTCGGGAAGAAAAGGAAAAGAAACGCAATAAATAATTGTAAACATTTATAACAATGTGCTATGATGCTGTATGAATTATCCAGCGTTATTTTATTATTTTTTTATTTATGTGTAGCACTACATAAATAAAAATATATGTCCTTTAATCCACGAATTACCTACGCAGACCGAGTGATGGCATTTTGTTAAGACAATGTCACACAGTCAATAAAAATGCTGCACATTCTTTCATACAAAAACAATGTCCGTTTATAAATAACAAAGTGGCATCGAATGCGTGTATCATTTGTTTACAAGCATTGGAAGATCAGATACGAGATCATATTGATGTAATGCAGTGGTTATTCTATGAACGCACCAGCATCCCAACAATATCCCTTACATGTTTTCAAATACCTTTGTGACAATAACTGAAAATATTTTCTTGTTCTCTAGAAATGCAAACACGTTTTGTATTGAAATTCTTTGTAGGTGACTTTAATATCCAAGTTCGCTGACACAATAACAGCACAGATGACATTCAGCGTTAAAGCGATTAGCAGTCTCATGTTGTCAGTGACATTTTAATACTGCTAGTGATATTGTAATTAGGTTTATTTGTTGGTGGAAAAAGCAGTTAAAAAGCAAATCTTAGTGCACAACAATAATTAACTGGCTTAATTTTGATGAGTGAGTTGTCACACCATAAAAATAAGCCTAAAATCAAACCAGGACTTCAAAAATAGGTAGTTGGGCAAGTGGAACTAAGCCTTGTGTTCACCAAAAGATAATAATCGGACAATCAGGCAGCTTCGCCAGTTAACTTTAACGTTTATTTATTTAAGTAATAACAAACGACTACATTATACTAATATGAAATCTGTATAGATACTTTAAATAATATAAAGCTTAATGCTATTCTTAATGTAAACCACTGCTCTATCCACATATTAAGGTTTATACATAAAAATAATAAAATAAGTTTAATGTATAAAAATCCTATCTAATATTATTAATGCAAAAGTGTGTTTGTTTGTTTGTTCTTACTTCACGCCCTAGCTAAGCAACCAATCGACTTGATTTTTGGCATAAAGATAGTTGAAAGGATGTAGAGTAACATAGGCTACTTTTTGTCCTGGTAAAACATCAAATTCCCATGGGAGATTTACGGCTTATACGGTTTACGAATTTAACGCGAGTGAAACTGCGGAGAACAAAAGTCAAAACGACTGTTAAAAATTTAACTATTTGTTAGTGAACTAGGGTCTACGTTTACAAATAACAACAGCAAAACCTTCTTCTTTCCATCCTTCTCGAGGTAAAAAAGGCACAACATTTCTTCCACTCTCTTTAGCCATGTTCGTATCAGACCATTAGAAAAATAACAACTACCTAATAATGACAACAACAAATACTTTAAAGCAAAAAAACTAAGATATGTCAAAACTATCCAGACACACCTTAAAAATGCGTCGATTATCCAATGAGTTAGTTTTACGTTTTTAACTTGTTTGAAAACCTCGCTGCAGCCATCTTTTCCCCCTCCAACAAAAACATAGCGAACAACACTAGCCATACCATTAACACCAGTCTTGTAAAGTTTTTACTCTTATTTACAAGAATTATTCCCCAGCGGAAACTACTCGGGAGAGCTCACCGCAGACCAGCGGCATTAATTCTTCACCTACCTAAACATAAATTTATCTTTCCTCTTGTTGAACCTGAGAAACTCTTCGCAACCGAGTTATAAGCAATCAGTGTTACGTTTTCACATAGAGATGTGATTTGTTTAACAAGTAAGAACTTTTAACGTAATAATTGACGATTCTATGTTTAAAATATTATTAAATTAATTTGTTACGAAATGAGACGGAACTTTATCAAGTAAATATTTTATCTACTTCACATTTCTCGTACAATCACTCATCGTCATAATATTTTAAAAACGATAAACCGACTTCAAATTCCCTTGCTTTAACACTCATTTTAAGTTTTGTGGGATAAATACTAATCTCCTGCGGATAAACATTTTAAGGGACCCCTTTGGGATAATTTTCTATACAATAGTGAAAGAATTTTTAAAATCTGTTCATAACTCGCGGAGATATCGCGTAACATACATACAAAAAAAAAACAACAACATACAGAGGAATTGAGAACCTTTTGATGTCAGTTAAAAATAGCATGCAACCTTGGCAAAGTCAACGTCCAAACGTGTGTCAACATGTTTCAGTTCAAAATAGTTTTATATTTATTTTATATAGATTTTTAAAAATATGAAATACTACAAGTTGCGTTTCTGTATCGCTCGCTACATCGCCTAACTCCGTGCGCCGAAGGAACCCCACCGCGATGGATAAGTACAACAAACCTCGCAATTACCAGTATTTTAATACAGGCACGTTTATTTTCCTTTTATATTTGGATTTCAATTCATTCCGCTGAAAGACAATGGAAGGAATAATTTAACAATGAATATTAATGAACTAGGATTCGCACTCATTCCTCTGCTCACGCTTGCTACTGCGTATTCATAAAATGCTACCCAATCCAACCGACTGCCGATAAACCTCTCTAATTTACCTCCGTGTTTGCTCTCAATAACTTGTTAATATGATTAAATTGGTTATTGTAATATCTACCTTAAGTGACCTGGTTTCATTATTTACCTTTGTTGATTAATTATACCTCTTAATTTGATTTGTAGTTTGTAAACAATATTTTAGGAATACCTTCATAGTTTACAATTTAAATATATGAGAATTCGTTGGCAACGGAACGCTGCCGTTGCTTAGGCTACGTGGCGTACGGCGTATAAGTAATGTTTACTATGTCAGTGGCTATGCCAACCGCTACGGGGCTACGAGGTGCTACGAGGCTAAAGAGTGCTACGATGTGCTACGAGGCTACGAGGTGCTACTCTGCTACGAGTTCTACGACTGTAAAGCGCCGCACACTAAAATGAAACTAATATTTAACCTCTCCGTGTGGACTCAACAATTGCATACAATAGCGAGCCCGCACGGGCCATACGCGAAGTTAGGAAAGCGACAACAAAAAGTTTCGTTATGTTCCTTATCAGTCTAGTTCTAAAGCCAGAGGCAGTAAACACGTTATATACGAATTATATAATGGTTATATTAAATCGGGGTGGCTGAGTCAGTGGACGGTTTGATGGAATAATAAAGTAAGTTTTATGCTCTTTCTTTGCCTCTATAAATCTTGGCGACAGCTTGCAGATGCGTGCGCCGATAGGCGTTGTCGACAGCATCACAATGACATTATTATAAATACGTTAGGATTTTATGGAAAGCTATACAGTACATAAGTTGTTTGGGTATTAAAGATAAGTCAATATAAAATATGGTAACCTAAAACTTTGAAAAACATATCATTCGTCCAAATAAAAATAGTACCGTATAGTGCCACAACACAAAAATCTCATTACAACAAATTCTTTGTCTTTTTTTTTAGTATAAAAACTTTCTTAGTTTGATGAATTCATTGACGTTGAACGAGCGCGACGTGAATCGTAAACGTCGTCAGTGTTCTAGGTTCTTAGAAAAACCTTCTTACATCCTATTGATATTATAAGTGTCAAAGTTTGTGAGAATGGATGTATGAATGTTTGTTCCTCTTTCACGCAAAAACTACTGAACTGATTGGGCTGAAATTTGTTATGGGTATAGTTTGGGACCTGAAATAATATATATGTAGGTTACTTGTTAACCCGATAAAACGCGGGCGAAGGTGCGGGCAGCAGCTAGTTCATAATAAATTCTTTATCTTTTTCTTCTCGAAATATTTATGTTATATCAAAAATATACGACATATACAAAATCAACAAAGAAACTTTGAAAAATAATACCATCTCATTTTTTCCTTGTTGCATCCAAAAACCCCAGGATAAATATAAAACCACATAAACCCACGCAAAAACCATTTTTCTTAAAACCAAATGACAACAGTCGAAGCAAATAAAATTTAATCATCAAAGTAAACTCTGTGTTGCCCAGTCTTCATGGATATTAATCACTAATCCAATATTTCAACGAGTTGAAAACTCGAACTGGTGACATTGTTTGTAAGTACTTTGCACTGAAATAAAAGATACCTCATAAACTTATTTTTTTATGGATTAATATGATCTGAAATAAATGAATAATAATAAACTGAGTCGTTGGACGATTTGACACCGCGAAACTTCTTTAGATACATTGAACAATGTCTGGTCTGTACACTGCTAAAACCTTGTTCGTACGCTGATAATCTCTGTAACTAACTAATCAATGATTTAATTTCTTGTCAACGGTAATTTGGCAACAATAAGAACTAATTATTTCTGTACCAAAGTTTGTTTGCACATATGTTGTGTCTTATAAATAATTTTCTTTGTTTCTTTCTTTATTGAAGAGATTTAATGAATAAGGTAACAAGAGATTTGATCATTTATTAGTTAATCAGCGTAATAGACAACCGGCTGTATATAAGTGACTGCCTAAAACTTAAGTGATACCTAAGATGCGATTGATTTCAAATGAAATTCAATCTAATTATAACTTGAGAGACTTTTCCGACTCGAACGAAAAATTCATAGGATGCTTTTCGGCGAGCGTGGTGACGAATTATTGGCAGTTTTCAAAGGACATGATTGCGCGTGGTATGTATATGTAAACCTACCCTAGGTGTAAAAGTATAATCACACTATTGTGGTCTGGTGTTTTGAGGCGCGTCAGAAGCATATTACTGTGTGTTATGGCGGGTTGTGTTGTGTCGCTATAATGATATGTCTCTGAAGACGTCAAATGTATGAATCCAATTTGATTCTGACGCACCAGAACTCACACCACACCAAAATAACTTTCCCGTTCCGAACAAAACCCACCTATTATCTGATGGTCCCATCTAATCACCTATATTTTGCAGTAATTTTTCCCAACGTCCCACGCATGTCTATTCCCAGCGTTTCACGACGACAGATGCAGATATTCCCAACGACTCGAGACAAGTATTCCCAACGTCTCACGAGATTCAGAGCATCGTGATTTACAATCTAAGTACATCATACATTACACTGTCATGTTTTCACAAACAAAGAATATTCATCGCACTCTGCATGCAAAATTTGTATTTGAGAGCACCTTTGATCCAAATATGAGTAAACTCAGTTGCTTTGAAGTTAAACCTGACAAATGTACCGCTGCCCACACGGAAATGAAATTTGTTTGGTTTCATTGAATTACTCCTGAATACTTGAAAACAAAGTGAGCCTTTCATTTGTAGAGAGCAAATAAGGAAATAAATTATCTTCTTCTCACTCATCAATTCGCAGGATTTTTCATGCTCGAAATATTACGCAAAAAATTGGTAACCCGAAAGTATGCCGAGCTGGATTTGAATTTGATGCAAATAGTATATAAGCACAAAAATATGTTTATATTCGTATTTACCTAAATACGAATATAAACATATTTTTGTGCTTAATCGAAACATTTTGTAGGCAAAACTCGCACAGATATAAATATTTTTTACACGATATGAACACATTGAAAAAATCCCTAAGCAAAGACCTTATTGTAAAATCATAATGAGGATGATGCCCTTCTCGCCGAATTTCAACCACCGCAGCATGTCTCAACAAAGACTTGCTAGGTGCGCAGGATATTATTAAAGAGCACAAGTGTGCGTACATAAAGATCGGTACACTCTCTATTCCCTCACTCTAATTTTTCGACCCGATCGGGGAGAGCTTAGGCGCAGGACCAACGCTAAAAGCATAGCTAGCAGTAAGTTTTTCTAAAAAGTCAAAAATTCAATTCAACAAATCAATGACATTTTATGGGCTCTAAGTGCGGTGCATCGAGCCTTGGAAGAAATGCAACACCTGACTGGTACTAGAAACAAAATCGTGTTTAGTCCTTACGCGACGAGCCATTCCGCAGTGACTTCTCTCGGCTGGCGTTGAGCTTCACAAACCTCATAAATCCGCACTCCCAAAGGTACCATCCAGATAAAACTTTATTTATTGTGCTGACTGATTTATATGCTGCATGTGTCTGACACAATCCCGCTTTCAGTATAATTAAACACACAATTCTAAACAATATTTTAGTTATGTGGGTCAACGTATTAAATACCACGTCCTTTTTTAATAAACATAGCAACAAATAATGAAAAATATCACATAAACTACTTTAGATAGCATACAGTCATAGTTCTGAACCATTGTAGTAAAAAGTGGATCACATAAAATAAAATTTGGCAATAAAGCGCTTTTGAAAACTATACGCAAAGCACGAATAGTGCCAAAACTGAATATCTATTTGTTGGCTCAATCTGACGTATCGAAACACGATAGTTATGGCATAAAATGAATACTTTTAAGCCTAATGGCGATACGCACTCAAAGGCCAGAGATACTTGATATTATAGGAACTAGGTTTGGTGCTTATCAATATAAGGTATCATTTTCATTAGCTATCGAACACTAATCCCGCAGTACACGAGGGAAATTACTAGAAAGTCTTTGTAGGGAGTCTCTTTTGCTTGAGCTTATTTCATCACACTATTCATTCGAGCACGGACGCGCGAGACTGAGGCGTCGCAGACGGCAACTCGACAAAGATCAAAGGAGAGTACTTTTCGATTAAAGGCCGGCGCTCCTCATAATTTCTTGAAATTTGAAATAGACACGCTCCGGTAACTTGCCTACTCATGCTTACAAAAATATACTATGAACTCATATCACTTTGAAAATTTTTACACATACCTTACTGCTACATTCCTATTATATACTAGCTGATCCGTACCCACTTCGTTGGGCGGTAAACATTTTTAGTGAACCGAACCGAACCGTGAGACCGACTCGAAGATCAAAGTTGTATCCACTTCCACCAGTGTCTTCGCCACGACAGTAGGTAGGTATAAAAGCAAGTAGAGACTGAATAGCATCAAATGCCTGGTGCGTTTCGCCAATGCATTGCAAGCGGTAATCCCGGGTACGCAGCACAATGTCCCGCCTGTCACAGTGCTGATCTACCAGGACGACGGCAACATCATTGGTAGCGAGAGCTTTGTACAAACCGGATGCTGTCCAGTAGGTCGTCACTAATAACAATTTTGTAATCATTTTGTTGGCTTTGGGGTATGGACTCGTATTTTATGTCCTTCCTCGTAGTATGAACTCAAATCCTGCCAAGTTTCATTCGAATACATTTAGTAGTTTCGGCGCTACGCACAGACAACTAATTTTACGTTCATCCCCTCTCCTAAGGGAACCCTATTGAAATCCGGGATAAAAAGTATCCTATGTCCTTCCTCAAAGTATGAACCTGCCAAGTTTCATTTCAATACGTTCAGTAGTTTCGGAGCTATGCGCGGCCAAGATACAGACAGACAGACAGACATGATGGGAAAAAAAACATTTTTGGCATTTTGGAATTGAACCTGTTACAGTTTTATTATAAGTATAGATTTACTGTAATATATTTCTATGATATAATTTTTATATGTATATATATTACATATTTACTGTATTATATTCGTATTATATATGTATTTACTGTAATTATATTTACTGCTACATTCGTAAGTATCTACTTACATCATGGAATACGTTTTAAATATCATGTAGATTTGGGTTTGGAACCACGAAAATTTATTCTTAATTTATATTCATAAAGTGTTATATTTTTCTTTTTGACATTAATAAAATTGTCTTTTTAAAATCTTAATACAATTCTACGAACACTGTCCTCAATTTGGAAGCTTTACATGAACGAATAAAATTCAATCAATTTTTCGAAAACAATGAATGTTTCGTTTCGTTTTGGAATCACAATTCGCGATACCTATTCAATTCATTAAAATGTTTTTGCGTTGAAAAGCCAGGGGCCTACTGAAAATGAGATTGCGATATATTTGTATCGACTGTCAATCTGTCAAGCTATATAATTTTTCATATTATCGAATGGAATGGTTTTGAAATAAAAGGCCGCTCGGTGTAAAACTCAAAGTGCTTTATTTCATTTAGACATTACAGGAGTCTTGGACACGATATTAAGCTGAAAAACAGCGCCGAACATGCTATTTATGCTTGTCGGCATTATGCTGAGCTAACTCCGATTGCCTGAGAATGTACTTAGTTATGTATAAATTTATATTAATTGGTTTTAATAAGTATGTACTCATTCATTTTGTAAGTTTCTTTATAGATTTATGTTATGGTTGGATATGTTATGTAACTTACAGTTATAAGTTCAGGCAATAAATAATTATTCTATTCTATTAAAAGGCATGAGTTAAAATGTTGAAAATTATCCGTTCGTACTGTTTACTGTTTTAATAAACAGCTATTCTATCAACCAACAGCATCTTACCGTAAACCTTAGCAAGCAACGTCCAATTAATGTATAACGAGAAGACATCTCTTATTACAGCATAAATTTTGCTTAATTGAATCTCGGTGCTTTTGACTGAAATAAACAAGTGACAGCTTAATCGATTAATTCCATTAATCATTTTGCGAAATTAAACTGCTTAGTTGAAAATCTACAGAGTTATTTCAATATCTACAAGTTGTTTCATATTTATAAGGCAACTTAGTTATTTATGGGTTATTAAATTTCTGATTAAAAGGCACGGATAGGATACTGATCCGGATCGACGATCAATTTATAAGTTTATTTAATACTTCTACTTAAATATTACGGTGGAACGCGGTGCACGCGTGGAACTTGGAAGCTGTTCTGAGATTTCATGATATGCAAAGTTGTAAAATACACTTCATACCTCACAAGCCCACTTAAAGAGTGTTGGCATAAAGAAGGAAAGAAAGTTAATTTCCCCGTAGGAAGACGGCTCAAACTGCATTTCACTATTTGTATACCTCACGATAACTCGTAGAAACTTTTACAACCGTGTAACTGTGCAATTTGATTCTGGGAAGTTCATGCCATAACTTTCTCGGCATCAACCGCAAAGCAGTGTGAAATTTCGCAAGTCATAAATAATACTCAAATTAAAAGCCATTCACTGCTCGCTACAAATTTTCGATATGAATCTTGCAATCATCTCCCAATAGTAGGTATATTGCTGCGGCATAACGAGTTTATCAGGCCCTGATACCTGTTGCCAGGTTCGCGCAAGTTTTGTATTATTCAATGCACGATAATGTTAAAATACGACGGAGTACCTGCGCTGAAACCAAGCCAGATCCATTATTAGTTACATTCTGAAATGAACAACACAGCTCCCGCAACGTATTAAGTCTTCAAACGAACAACAAAAGTTGCTTTTGCTATCGTGAGACTCTACTTTTTCGTCCAGGTTTAGTTTATGGATAATTAGTCCTAACTTTAGGTATGTAGGTGCTCTATTTTCACGTTAAATCTCCACATAGCTACACTATTGGCACAAGTATTCAAACGTCCTTACTTGTTCTTTAGAGGTTGGGACAAAAGCCAACAAAGGCAGCTGTAAATTTGTATTCTTATTATTTTGAATATATGACTCACTGTACGACGCTTCGTCTACTCTACGTGATAATATCGTAAACATCCAAAAAGAAGGACCTATATTTTAAGGCAATCAAGTTCTTTGCCCGCGGGTGTTTTACGTACTTCGCGAGTTTCCAAATTCATTTTACCTTCTTCCTTTTTCACAAAAGTGAGGCAGAAAGACCGTTGCCTTTTTTCCTATTGTTTAGTGGCATTTGAACGACGTTGTCAACAAGTCCTGTGTAGTTAAGTATTTGATACACATGATTAAATCATCACATGTATTATTATGATTAACGTTAAGACGATCTTGAACAAAGGTTTTTGTGAGACTGTGTAAGTATAAAGTAGAAAATTCAATTGTTTCGTTAACAAAAACATGGACCTAAATCTCAAGATAGGTTTTTGCGGGCCATTTGAGTTCATTAAGGAACTTTACCTCCTTCAAACGGATTGTTTGAATAATCCTAAAATGTTTAAGTGGATCAAATTATAGACGGAATGTCTCAAAGTTATTTCTCTTTCTTCTCTGATATAGCTCAAAGCAGCTAATAAAGCTTCAAGATGTAACTTGGAACACATCGCTTTTAAGTAGACTATAGCTAATTCTACTGTCTTTACCTAATGAGTATGTCTTTAGCCGAAGCAGAAACTATTTGAAATTCATTTCTATAAACATTTACATTACACAGCAGCACATATGATTATTATTTACATTTTATAATGAGTGTCATATTGTTCAAATGGTACGAATTAAATTCCAATTCCAATCTTGAATGGAACCATGGTATGGTAAGTACGTATTTATCTACAAGTAACTATGTACCATGGCCTGATAAAAAATAAGCTATTATTCAGTCATAACAAAGAGGGATGTAAAAAACTTAGGAAATAACTTATTCGTTGGTTATGTCATATTTTTCGAAAAGTCTATTTTTATGTAAAAGCGAGTAGGTGGAAACAATGCTCTCCCTGATGACCAAGTATGTTGAACAAAGCACACAATACAACATAGGGTCAGACGTCAAGGAAGAAATCCTCAAGAAAAAGGGCTCCAAGGAATCAACACACACCGTTTTTTTCCCATTTATTACCACCCAAGCCCAATGAAGATGTGGAAACGAGAAAATGATTTGATCAATGATTGGAAACACTCTTTATCCGAGTGTTATCAAGGGTAAATATGGGATACGCCTATCTCGGAGTTACGATATCGGGCTACGGATACCTAGCCGCAATTTAAGCGAACGAGAAATTTACCTGGGATTTGTACTGACCGTGAGCTGAGTACTTATTTTATTCGCAAATAAACTGAAATTACGGGCATGAACAAAGCCACGGGGCTTTTTCGTGTTTTACTCAAGCTTATAGATATCCATATCCATTTCTCGAAGTAAATTTCATTACAATTTTAGCATGATTTCATTTAGTTATCCGGGACTTTATGCTAAGTTGATCAAATTTAGACTTAACTTACGTTAGATAGCAGAGCAAGAGTTCCCTATATACTCGTAGGTTAGCTCTGCTTAGCTTGGGGCTAGATGATGCTGTGTGAATTGTCCAGCATTATTTATTTATTTAACGTTTGTACTTACCTGTATGTTTTTGTGCTGTACCTTATTTCAAAATCATGCCAGCAGGCTCTATATCTTCTTGTAAATAATAGAAAGACCAACCGCTGTGAGCATAATAATGGTTGGCAAAATAACGTGAAATATACACGGATAGCCCCATCATTACGGTTAAACAAAGCAAAAGCTCGTATGTTGAATGTGTAGTACCTACCTAGAAGTCTTTCGTATCAGTGCAATAGACAGATAGGTCACATTAATAGGCATCTAAAATCAAATTAAGCAATGATACCCATTCCGTTCTGATTATATTCTTACAATGACAGTCTATAAAGTAATTTTTGTAGAATTACTATAGACTTAATTTAAATTAGGTACAATGAAAGAACAGGTTACGCTTTTTAAGTAAAAGATAATGGATAGGGTGATCGAATCACGAATCTTTTATCCTATCCCGGCACATAATGATATTATGTACCTATATTATGTGTTTGCCGTGGGGCCGCGGCGTACGAATATCGAGCCCTCCAACTCAACCCGTGGATGTCGTAAGAGCCGAGTAAGGGAACGGGTGATTATGGCAAATCCCCCCCTACATGGGAGACCAGACCATCCAATAGATGGACTGACGACATCGTAGCGGTCGCAGAGAGTCGATGGATGGAGGCGGCTCGGGACCGCTATTTGTGGCGTCGTACGGGGGAGGCCTATGTCCAGCAGTGGACGTGTATGGGCTGATGATGATGATGATGATGATGATTATGTGTTGTGTCGTCTACGGCGAATATCAGGTAACATGTACCATCATATTATGACATCTACGTTGTTATCGGGGGTAGACGAAACACGTGAAGCGCTCCTATGCCGCTCCGCAATGAAATTCGGCGGCGCGCATTCTTGCATGAGTGAATATTCTGATGAGCTTAATGGAAAAATACTTACCATTTTACTGTTCAAGAGGATTCTGTTAAACTACAGAATTATTAGAAGACGAGTAGAAAGACGCTAGGCATAAATCAAATGGCTATGTGATTCGACGTTTAAATTAGTTAAAATAAGTTCGACGGTCGAACAAATGAGAAAAAAAATCTAAGTAATTCGACGGTGGAACTTTGAGAAAAAATCTTACTTGTTCGGCAATCGAAGTAGTGAGAACAAACGCATCAGTAGGCCAAGCACAGGGATTGTTATCTAGAGTATTATGGAAAAAAATTTGGTCACATTGCCGATATACCTATTTGAAGCTATTAGTATCTATCCGCGCGGCTTCGCACGCATTTTTTCTGTTAAATTTTAAAAATTTATACTCTATTGGAACTGATTTTCGGGATAAACGTAGCCTATGTTTTATATTATTAAAGGTTGCCTGAAAGAGATCCTTCTAAGCGATAAGGCCGCCCATTGTACTTGTCCTATGTAACATCTCTCTGTAATGTTGTTTTACTGGTGTACAATAAAAAAAAATTGTATTGCATTGTATTCCAGGCCTACAACTACGTCTACGCAAAACGTACTAATGCATATTTAGTTTTTATAATCTTTTACTGAGGCAAGAAAACGAACCATTTGATTTTTTTTAAATATGTCGGTGATGTCGGTTTGACAAATTAAAGGGAAACGGTACTGACGCTAGGTAGTACAATATAGTTGTAAGTATAGTAGATGTGTACTTTTGGCTATTCCATGTCAGTATGTAATATATTTGCCTACGGTTATTTATCCTGCGTAGACCTTCATACAGATAAACGGTCCAACTCATCGGCAAATGTGTCGCCCGGGGGAATCTGATTACCCTCGTTACCGGCCAATGGTCTCAGACAATGAAGACGTCCGGTTTCTGCCTTCCGCTGGATTTTCCACATCACTAACCTATTAGTAGAAGTATGTCTATAAATAACTTAATCTGCATTAAATTGTTATTAGTAAATTATTACTAAAAGCTATCCTGACACGCTGACGACGATTATCGAGAAGCGAGTTAGTTCGGATTTTTTGTTACGGGCTGATTGTGGTTGAAATACGTAAATAAAAATAGTTTATTGATAACGCACTATGTACTCATTATATACTACATTTCCAATAACATGAAAAATTAAGATTTTTTTAAACTTATCACATTGAATGGAACTAGGAAAGGTAAATCATAAGTTGAAATTAACTTTTTCAAAACGTCTCTACGAACGAACCTCTTTTCTAATTAACAACGCGTTTGAATTTAAAATAGAGAATACGCTACGTCCAATCCGCCTGCCAAGCGTGGTGATTATGGCAAACCCGCCTACATGGGACACCATCCACTCAATGGACTGACCACATCGTAGCGGTCGCAGGGAGTCGATGGATGGAGGCGGCTCAGGATCGTTGTGACGTCGTATGGGGAGGCCTATGTCGTGAACGTGTATGGGCTGATATGATGATGATACGCTTTACGTAGCGTTCCAAATTCAAAAATTATTATTTTGCTAGGTCCAATTGATTTGCCTAATTAGCTTCTAAAAAAGCCAAAGGAGCGTGCGAAACGAGATTTCGGCTATTACATTTGACTTCCATTGTATGAGGTTTTTAGGTTAACTCCAAGAGAGTTCTCTATAATAAGTAACAATAACTGGTGCAAACATTCCGCTTTAAAACAGTTTGAACGGACGGACGGTCCCAAATTTGCATTCGTTAAATCCGCAAGCGAAATGTTTGCAGAACATTTCCGTAATGTGCGCATATGTCTACTCTCTATACTGAAACTGATCAAAAATACCTATTCTGAGGTCTGGATTATGGAATACCGAAAACGGAATGCATATCCTCTGCAAAATAAATGATTAATAATGCTTGACAATCCACACATCATCTAGCCCCAAGCTAATCAGAGCTTGTGTATGGCACAGATGAATGATATATAAATACATAATATAGTACATAGATAGATATTTTACTTTAGAAAAAAACCCAGGACACCTGAGACAAATATTTGCAGATCGTACAAATATTTGTCCCAAGGCGGGAATCGAACCCGTCGCGTCGCAGGATGACCTTCGCCCGCCGCGCCATAACGGTCATCAATAAAAAATGGATACACTAACAGAACAGAAGAACTATCCACCACTGACAATGCCATGTTTCACCAGGCCACCATTCCTCATCACCACTTAATCCACTCATATGAACACTGCCAAACATTCCTCCCCATAAAAATAGCTACTTAAAAGCTTGGGATGAGTTTTGCTCCAACTCGAAAACTAACAACTTAACAAGGTAAAGGTATCTTGATCGCTTCTTTACTTTACCTAAAAAAAGATTGAATCAAAAAAGAAAAAATCACTCCAACTTCATATCACTTCAAATTATTTCCCATTTGACTTAAGTTATTTGAATTTTGTGACGTTTCCAAGAGTCCTGTAAGGTCTAAAGGAAATAAAGCACTTTGATATTTGATATGATTTGTTACTTTGCCAAAATCACCGCTCTTGGCAGATGGAGTGGTAATTGCTGTGGACATATTAAAAATATACAGCTGCTGCCTTTTCTCTAGTAGGTTCCCATAGTCACCCCTTACGACATCAACGGGCTAACATGTAGGGGTACGCCGCCAACGCCACAGCCAACCATTGGTAGAGCAAAATACATTATAGATAGATAATACTTTATTATACCACATAAAGAAATAAAAGAATACAGGAATAAATGCTAAAATAGACGAAGTACAAAGGCGGTCTTATCGCTATGAGCGATCTCTTCCAGGCAACCTTGGTATGGACTGGCCATTTAAAAACAATATATACTCATGGACAAAAGTAGCGGAACGCAAAAAAATTTTGGTAAATCTCTCCACTATAAGACTCTCTTCCAACAATGTTATACTGAGCGTATCTTTCTCCGGGTCGTCTCCATACTTTGATCCTTCCATCAAATGCCTTCTGACAGAATCTGGAGTCATTAGTAAAGAGTACTTGTCCACAATCATCATCATCGCAATTAAAATGCGAACGGGCAAAGCTGGACCGATCTACACGATGGCCTGTGGTGAGCAATGGGCCTCTGGCCGGCAAGTATGAAGAAAATGACTGGTGCCCGACCCTCAGAGATTCCATACAGTATGTATAACAAGCTATTTGTTTATAGATAATTGTTTGAATGTATCGAGGATTGGGTAGTACTAATCTGATTGATAACATTGTTTAGGTTGGATTAATGTTCGTGTGTACATAGAAACATATGGGTATCTAACTTATGTATTTACTTTGTTATTTAGGTTTATTGTAGATACATATCTTACGGCTAAGCGGTGTGGCTCAGTTTATCTGATTAATATGTTACAGTTTTCCAGCTTTAGGTATTATATGAAAATTGAAGTTAGCAAATTGTGTGTGTATTTAAATCGAATAGGCAACCCCGTAGAAATGCAAAGTCAGGGATTTAAAAATGCCATTATCGTAGCAACACCTTTGCTTCAGGAGGGTATGTGATTTCAGGAAAACATCTGGTTTCTGACCCTATTTTTATATTTACGCCCGATTCTCATTAAAAACATGTTTACGAAATAATAATTTTGTGTTTTGTTACAGAAATTATAGTCTTAATTCATTGTAAGGTCTTCTAACATTTTGATAGAGACGGGCGTAACGGAATTCGTTTCTTTGATAAATCTTTATCAACACCATGGAAAAAAAACATGATGGTACAAGTAGCGGTACGTAAGTCTAGCACTGAGCGATACGCGGAGGAGATAGCTGCGCATGGGTAATGTACCGCTGGCCCCGCCTA
This sequence comes from Eupithecia insigniata, assembly GCA_947859395.1. Taxonomy (NCBI): domain Eukaryota; kingdom Metazoa; phylum Arthropoda; class Insecta; order Lepidoptera; family Geometridae; genus Eupithecia; species Eupithecia insigniata. The sequence continues at coordinate 7,396,915 of OX401996.1, read as the reverse complement.
GGTATCTTATTTTTTACTTCTGCGCAATAACGGTCAGCGCTAAAGTTACGTGCCGCTACTTGTATATAAGTACACAAATAATAATACCTGATTCTCCCCATGATCTTGAGTCCGTCACGGGTAATGAGCATAATCTCGGTAAATCTCTGTTATCTTTCGCGCCACATGACTATGCCTACGAGCTCACAACGGTCAAATTATCCCGTGCGAGGGTCAGCAAACATGCCCGTGTTATAATACAGCTAACACTTTCTTTGGACGACTTACCTGGCCCCAACTCTGAGCCCACCGTTTAAAGCTTTTGACACAATTGATCGCTAAACCTTAGATCAGTTAGTTCAGTTTTGTCTACCGTTTACCAATTTATAAAACATTCCTCAGAGATTTTTTTAAATATTTATATTAAGAAACTTTATTACTAAATACATGGCGGTCGAGGAGACACTCGAGGACGAGGACGACCACCGAACCGTTGGGTGGACGACATCAAATGACACGGAGGCCAGGACTGGATGCGATAGGCCCAAGGTGGCGAGGAATGGAAAAGAAGGGAAGAGGCCTGCATCCAAAAGTGGATCCCTAAAAGCCCAAAACAATGATGGCGGTCCCACTGTGTTAACAAGAAAATAATTAGGAACTAACTTATCAAATAAAAAATACTGAAAAATACCAAATAATTTAAAATAAAGCCATCAGTCGAAATAACTCACCACTGTGATCAGCTTCGATGCGTCGGATGTCGGCTCTACTAAAATTTTGTTAAATAGTCCTACACCATATGATTTAGACTCAGCGATGTAAGTAAAGTTAGTCTTTCAGCTGTTTCTGCTCAGAGTTGGGACCCAGGACTTGATGTTGACTTTGTTGCAATTAGTTGACGTTGAGCTTCACTGATCAGATCCAGCCATTCAGGGTACTGCGTGCTAGGAATGCACCCTCAAATCTGTTAACCACAGTGGTCCTATGTCACTACACATTTTACTCTCATAGAGGCGATTTAACATTGAAACGATTACTTACCTAAATAATAAATAAATAAATAATGCTAGACAATCCACACAGCATCTTCCAGTCCCAAGCTAAGCAGAGCTTGTGTTATGGGTAATGATAACTCTTATATACATATAAAACAATACATACATAGATACATATTTTTAATGATACATAGAAAATGTATCATTAAAAATATGGGCCGTGGGGCCGCGGCGTACGAATATCGACCCCTCCAACTCAACCCGTGGATGTCGTAAGAGCCGACTAAGGGAGCCTACCAGAGGAAGGGCAGCAGCTTCCGTCTGAGTATTTTTAAACACCAACACTGCGATCACCAATTTGCCTGCCAAGCGTGGTCATTATGGCAAATCCCCCCTACATGGGAGACCATCCACTCGATGGACTGACGACATCGTAGCGGTCGCAGAGAGTCGATGGATGGAGGCGGCTCGGGACCGCTATTTGTGGCGTCGTCGTACGGGGGAGGCCTATGTCCAGCAGTGGACGTGTATGGGCTGATGATGATGATGATGACATAGAAAATATCCAGAACACCCGGAACAAATATTTGCAGATAGTACAAACATTTGTCTCAAGGCGAGAATCGAACCCGCAACCTCCCATCTCACAGGTGGCCTTCTCCCGGCGCACCACATCGGTCGTCAGATGATGCTGTGTGGATTCTCTAACATAACTTTTTTTTTTTATAAATACCATACAGCCAATGGCAGGGTCCTCTTCCTAATACAGTGAAGTTTGTTTCGAGGTACAAGTTGTTCATCTGTGGCGCTGCTATGCGTCATATACCCGGCACGTGACCGGCATACGAGTCCGCCGGTATCATTGCCCGTCTCCAACAATTATAGCGGTTCCTCCCAATATGAACACATTACAGAACAAACGTGTTAGAAACTCATACGCCCATGAAATTGTGCGAAGTGACGTGCAGAATTCCGAACTGGTAAACCGTTCTTCTTACGTCATAGAGCCGATGGCTGTTTTAATATTTGCTCATAATAATACGTTTTTAAAAACACAACATAATATGTATGTATTTGCTATCATAGGCGACGACGGGCTGAGAACCGTTTAAAAGAAACCATTTCGATAAAAAACTCAATCTCTGCGTTTTATTAAAACGTTGTGTTTTCCTGGATGATTTGCGTATTTTCTACAACTTGCTTCAATAAAAAGGGTCGGTGGGAAAATCTTGAGTGACGCAGGTCCGACAGCGGCTAATATATTTCTACATTATAGTAAATTGTCATTTATATAAAATTTTAAACAACCCAAACACAACACCACATGGAGAAAGGGGAAACTGATTTCACTGAATATTAAGGATCTTATCTTACAATTCTACATAATATTGCACACACTAGTTAAATCCTTCATAAACGTCGTTCATAAATGATATTAAAGAATCCACAAATCTTCTTGTTTTAAAGAAAAGTTAAGGAAATATGTGTTACTAAATACTTCTATAACCTTCTAAGGAATCTTAAATTAATTAAATACCTAGGTAAATTTGAAAACTTCTTACTGCTATAAAACTGGTGTAATTTATGTACAAATGTAAAAAAAACTCTTAACCATTACATTAAAGTTACATAAATATTACTCCAAGTGCTCTCACACTTGGGGTAATATTTATGTAACTTTCTTATATAATAACATTAACCATTACAAATTGACGTCTAAATGACAAAAAGGCAGTTTGCCTTCGAGACCCTAAAAGAGTTTTCTTGCAGCGAGTGTGCTTTATGAAACGAGTGTGAATAGAAACTATTGTGTACATATACCATAAAATAGCGCCATCTAAAATTGTCATGGCCTTCCGACACATCAAATGAAAACTCCCCTTTAGGCGAACACTATTTTTTTGTCGATTTTATCCCTGGTTAGGTCCCTTTCTATAAACAAAAATAAATCAAGCACTTAACTTATTTTCTAAAACAAGAAGAGTTTGCCAAAAGATTCTTTATTCATGGCTCATTGATAAAGACTATGATGTGATAAGACAGAGTCTGTCTTCTAATACAATAGGTAAATAAATAGGTATGGAATATGACTATGTAGGAAGTTTAATTTATTGTCACTCAGAAATAAACAGTACTGGAGTAACAAGCAAGATCTCAAAGTGACCTATCCACATACATATGTTCCGAACATTAGTATTATCTATCACTATAAACTAGAACCATACGACTTTGGTCCCTACAGCATAGGGCATCCTAGTGTAGAGACCAAAGTGAGATCACAATAATAATTATAATGTGTAGCTCTCGCCTTTAGATTAATTCTCATAAAGGGCCTCTGTGCTGTTGGCTTCGGCTCCACGCATGCCTCCCAAAGGACCGGGTCACTATATGGCCCGATCATGGAAATGAGAAACAGAATTATAATATAATAATAATAATAATAATAATAATAAACCTGCAGGGCAGCTTGTGGCGAGCTGTTGGTGAGTAGCGACACCACGGGTATACCGAGTGCTCCCGGGGAAGTTCCTGGTTCTCGTCTCCGCTTGCGGAGTGGTACCCCAAGAGAACCAGATCCCCACCTCTTGCTTGCCTTCATTGGCCGGTCTGAGTGGAGTCGCGAGAGATGCATCTTAGGATGTAGACTCGGGGGTGGAAGTGTCTAATGGCGTAATAACGAGGAAGCCCGCTCACGTGTCTTCGTGATGGTGAAATCGAGGCCGCACCTCTCGACACCCCTTAGTCGTTGTTCCGATGTTGTTCCTTTACCGGCATTTAAGCCAACATTTTGAGGAACCCGTCCAGCATTCGGCAAGCCACCGTCTGCCGCTTGTAACAGTATTGAGAGTATGTTTATGGCAGGCGTCCATAGTTTCCCCCATAGCCCAATTACCCAGTCCATCCATTCACCACAATAACATGGCTTTTTTGTTATTTTCATTTTCCTTTGCAATAGTCTCTACACCTGGCGGATATCATCTTCGGGTGTATCATATTGTGCAACCAAGGATGATATCCGCTATGTGTAGCTCTCGCCTTTAGATTAATTCTCATAAAGGGCCTCTGTGCTGTTGGCTTCGGCTCCACGCATGCCTACCAAAGGACCGGGTCACTATATGGCCCGTGATCATGGAAATGAGAAACAGAGTAATAATAATAATATAATGCTGGACAATTCACACAGCATTATCTAGCCCCAAGCTAAGCAGAGCTTCTATTATGGGTACTAAATAACTGATATACATAATACAATATATTACATAGATAGATATTTTTTATTATACATAGAAAAACGACCAGAACACCCTGAACAAATATTTGCAGATTGTACAAATATTTGTCCCGAGGCGGGAATCGAACCCGCAACCTCCTGCGTCGCAGGCGGACCTTCGCCCACCGCGCCACATCGGTCTTAATATACATATTTAGCTATAATAAGAATACCTAATTTTAAGTTAATGTGGTTTTATATTATGTATGCATGTATTTGTGATGAATAAATTACTTTACTTACTTATATACAAAACAAAATATATATTTATAATTATAAAGAGGAAAGATTTGTATGTAAGTATGTTTGTAACGAATTGGCTCAAATAGTACTGGATCGATTTTAAAAATTCTTTCATCATTTGAATGCAATCACTGATTAATATAGTCTATGTCCTGCATTTACTGTACGTTTATGACAATTTTTTTTTTTAAATAAATGTCCACCCGTGCTAAGCCGGGAGGGGCCGCTAGTAATCAATAATTTGTTTAGTGAAAACAAATGCGATTGCAAGATAAAACAGCAGCATTTAATTCGAAAGAACATGGGCCCAGCTGGCAACAGATCAACTCCCCCTCGCCCATCAGCTGAAAGCTTCTGCAAAAAAAAAATGTTATTGGTCATTATTTTGTGTTTTCTGATAATTTATTTGGACGCACGCCGAATCCTCGTAACACAAACAACCTATGTAAACAGCATTATGTAACTACCATCCACCCATGGCTGGTCCGGATACAATAAAATATTAATATTTGTTTGTAGGAGTTTTCACATTTTACCATTTGTTCGGGTAGAATACAAATGATTATATGAAAATGATATGGGCATCTAAAATCGTTAAGTTAATGATCTCTACATAGAAGGACAAGTTAATTTCTAGGACCAATATCAGATAAATGTATGGAATCTTGTATTTTTCCTTAAAATTACTTCGTAAATTGAAATCTATCGCCAATTTATCATTGCTACGTTGCGGAAATTGGTTTATTTCGTGTTATTTTGTATTGAAACATTAGTCGCTCTCACAATGCCGCACCCAGTCATATTTAATTACACAAGAGCGCATCAGGAAGATGTCCTAATGGGGTCTACACACCAAAGTCAGCAACATAGCGGTGTTGCTGACACCGCCCTGCGCGTTGAAGTCAGCAACATCATTTTATAGAATCACTAGCTGTTTCCCGTGGTTTCACCCGCGTTACCAGGCCAAAAAGTAGCCTTTGTTACTCTCCATCGTTTTATCTAACTCTATGCCTAAAATCAAGTCGATTGGTTGCTTATTTAGGGCGTAAAGGAAGGACAAACAAACAAATACACTCTTGCATTTATAATATTAGTTACGATGTCAGCCATAGTGCCCGCCGATTTCTTGCGACATGTTTGCGACAAAAATGACGGTGGCACGTCCGCAACAATTTCGGCGGCATGACGCACATGTCCGCGACACTCCGCCACTTGAAAGTTGCTGATTTCCTGCCAACGACAAAGTCTCGGCGACACATCGTGGCGACTTTGGTTTCAGGAGTGAAACCAAAGATATGAAGCCTCCAACATATCGCCGACCAAACGGCCAACATTCAACTCGCCGGACTGAGTCAGCGGCGTTAGCGACTTGGTGTGTAGACTTCCTAACGTCCCATAGATAATGCTGTCTGTGCAAGCAGCGCTGCTTCACAGTAATTGATTCCACATGTAACCGAGATAACTGTGACTTATCGCCGTTATAACTTGTCCTATTATAAACATGTTCCGCCGGACGTCGCGTCGTGTCCACCTGCGTTACGTTGGTCACGTTGCAAATTATGTGCAAATCAGTAGGATAAATTAGTTAGGTATCACTATTTCATAATTATTTTCTTGCCCTTTTCCCACTTAGGTGGGGTCGGCACATGATGCATGAAGATGGCACATTAGGTATCATATGTACTTATCAATCTATTTAGACTGTCATAGTACTATAGACATTTTTTTTGTATTATCATTTTAGTTGTGTATAAATAAATAAAAAAAAAAAAACTTCCAAAAGTGTCCGGATACATTTTTTAGAAACTAGAATAAAGAAATACCCCTATTATGACGATGGAATACAAACCGGACTCTAAGATGACAGCGAATAAATATGAATGCCTTCCCGCTTTATGACAGAAAAGAAATGGAAACTATAATATTCGAAGTTTCCGTAAAGCTAATTTGAATTTTTGTGAGCCATAAAAAATGGTCCGGTTATGAATACTGAAACTCCCTTTTGGTATTACACCCTTTCACATGGAAAAGAGGTTCTAACGTCAATAATATGAGAGTAGAAAAACATCGAGTTGACTGAAACGAATCACTCTGTGTATTTGATACGACGCGTAAAACCGAAGGCCGAGGTGAGGTCCCCGCTCGGCTTTGTGTTTGCTGTAATACCTGTTCCAGCCAGTTTTCATCGTCTCATTCGTTATTCATGAACCTCTATATTTCATACCATGTAAAATACCAGTGAATAAGCTATAAAAGACGAATAGCCATTAAATATGCATGTTCTCTTTACCTTTTTAAATCATGTAAATTGTTTGCTATTATAATGTCGTAACTCGTAAGTGAAACTATTAAAGCATTGGTTTAGTGTGGCTAAAACAGTTTTCATTTAAGGTCGTTCTCAATTTTCACAAGTATTCAATTTTAAATTACTAGGGCTGTAATATGATTTTCTTTGAATAAAATCAGATACGAGCTTACCCGTTTGGGACCGTCGAATGTTTTTGCTTTAGCTTTTTTTTAAAGGTTTTCCACCCTGCCATCCAAAACCAGAAACACAAATAGATAAGAGGAAAACCTAACAATATCAGGGTAGAAACAAAAAGGAAAATCGCACGAGTTTCTGTATATATTTTCCCTTTCGAGATACGTTGCACGAGATAAGAAAAATGAAAAAATTTAGTTCATGCATTTGTTCGGAGCTATCTCAATGTACGAGTTTTAACTGATAAACCGTCGCAACGGTGCCCTGGGGTAATCCCGGGCTAGAGTGGCGACTCTAGTGACCTCGGGGATAGCTTATTGCCCGCAAGCTAGGGAAACAAAATCTCCTGTAGCGTACCTATTGCTAATCTACTTAGAGACTGCGATAACTAAATCTATGACGTCTCGGAGTTCGAGGTAACTTAGTTCTCATGTAGCGAACTAAATCAATTTGCAAATTTAGTTGCCACAAGACCGATTAACAAGTTGCGATACAGATTTTGACCAATAAGATATTTGCTTACGTAGTTATATTAGTCGTCTGTGAATGGTTAATCAGAGTTGATTAGAACAAGTTTGCAATATGGTATCTAATTTACAAATTGAACTACTTACTATATCTACATGTAACTGACATAAATACTTACTATATTAAGGTAACTATATACACTATAATTTCTTATTAAAATACGTATTTGACTACATGTATACATTACAGTAGCAAAATGTATAAGTCTACCTATCAACCGTACAGATTGTGCATACTCTACTTTTTGTTATAATACCTTGTATCAGCAATGGAACCTAACAATTCGTTTCACATTCTACAGATAAAAGCTTACGATGTTAGGGTAAAAGCTACAAAAATACTATTTACGCTTGTGACACACGTATGAGTTCTGTTTACACAGGGCCATTCCGACTCCAGTTTCATTTCAACGTCGTTGTTATCTGCCCTAAATTTATAATAATCCAATAAGATCAAACCCCATAAAATAATCAGTTGGTACAGGTAAATGGTGCTAAAAGGGAATGTTTCGATTTAGAAGTGTCAACACTTATTGCAAGTTATTTCAAGGTGAACGGGGGATCAGCCGAAGGCGACTGGAGTGCCTTAACTAAGTTATGGCCCGCCGCCGGGGACTCTTGCTTTCCCTCGCAGATTTATGCCAGCTAACCCATTTAATTAATGTTTGTGACAAATGAAAACATAAAACCTTTGCTGTGTATGTAAGACAGATTAAACACAGCAAATGAGTTGGTCACGACACGAGCAAATTTGCGGCAAGATTGGACTTAAATAAGATTTGAGAAACAAATGATACTTACAATTAGATAAACTCTATCTTTTTGTCATACATTTTGTTCGTACCTAAAACTAGTAATTAGCCTCTAAAAATATCGTTGTGTGCGTTTTATTGAATTGAACTTCTTAAAAGAACGTATAATGTGTGTAGGTTATCGAAACAGCAAAACCACAGGGCAAAACGCATTGATACGCGTTCAAGGGGTAAAAGACCCCCTTTTTACGCGCGTTTTGCACTGCGGTTTTGCTTAGGTTATATGTAATGAAATCAGCATATGACATCCCGGTCAACGTTTTCGCAAATGTATGGCTGGTTTATTTAACCTCGGTAGGTAGAAACATCTAGGTATAAAGGCTCTTCAAATATTTCATAAGTATACCTATTTAGGCAGTCCCTGGCAGTAATTGAGCGAGCGAGGAAAGCGAGCAAGGCGGCTCTTCTCTGCTTCAAGTCTGTAAAAATTTGCTTTTCTGTCACTTTGTACGTAATCCTCTACTCAGTCCTCTAAGCAGTTGTTTAATACGACCTGTATTTAACAACTGATCTGGTTGTAAACAAATCATTCAACCTAATAAATGATGTGGGGTCTCGTAAGAAAAGGCTAGGTACTCATTTGTATTTCAAAATTCAGCCAGCGTCTTGGGGACGCTTCCAACTGGTATTGATATGGACCAGTTGAGCTATCTGTAGATTGTTTGCAACAGTCTGCAGTTAGCTCAATTGTTTCAATTGTAAATACTAGTTTAATTTGTTTATATTATTTGATTGTTTTTTCTTTTTCAAAACGGATTGCTTTTTTCTAGCATGGATAGTTTCTTAGATAATAGCTTAGAAAACAGAATGGCCAAATAAGAAGACACACATTTGGTAGATATTTTATGACTTAATCATTTTATTCTGGACTTTGCTTCGATCACTCCGTTCAATAAAGCCATAAGTAAATTTCAACTTCCATAATATAAAATATAGACCTACTCTTAAGATAAAATTACGTTTTCTGTTATCAGCAAATGGAATAGATAGCAGAATTGAGTGTATATTTAACACATAATAAAGCCGAAGTAAGCACCTATAAACTTTTATGTCAGCTGTAAAAGTAGGCTCGAGGGATAGCCGTGGCCGCAAGATGACTGCCCATCAAATATACCAGCAAATGAGTTTTACTTACAATCACTTTAATAGAGCAACTAAGTAATCGAATTTATAATGTCTCTGTATTACACATACCCAGGAATAGTTGGTTAACACTGGTCTGTCACGTAAGTGCAGTAAATTACAGACCTTGCAGATGTTGCTCCCTAAACTTTCAGGTAGATTAACAGAAAGTTCCACCGATTGCTTCCGAAGAACTGACAAAGTAACAAAATAATGGTGCCTACAAAAACACCAAATCTTGCTTAGGGGACTTGGAGGGAATCGTTAGAAAATCTTTTTAGATATTTCGATAAACAAGAGGTAGACTTTCTCAATTCGGTAGAGTTTTGGTACCAACTCAATCTCTTCACCCCGATTTTGATGCTTCTTTCGCTTTTGTATAGATAGAGGATGATCCCGAGGTAGTTCTAGTAAATCATAACATTTTCATTTCCAATCGATATTAGTCTCGTAAAACTGAAAAATGGAAACCGGTTAATTCCTGATACCGTATCAGGAATTTACCGGTTTTCATTTCTGTAAAAGATCAAATTGTTGTATTTATATTAAACTACAAAAAAAAGTCACGGTCTGTCGCTGAATACAATTCGTATATTCCGAGTGACTTGCGCAGAACACAAGGTTTAGGGTAAGTTCCAATATCTTTCCACTACATAAAAGAGTATCGCGACTGAGCTAAATCTTCCTGACGCCACATTACATACGATGCTGGTATGGTAGATCTGAATTGACAAAAACGCTAAAAACTTCTAACATCAGCGAGGAATCTGTCTTATAAATTTGAACTACATTTCGTAGCATCAATTTAGTAGGTTAAGAAATCTTTAAAATCATCAATAGATGACACAGATACAGAAAACTCCTAAAGGTAACAAATTCACCGAAAGAAAACATTTCTAGGATTAGATAAGATATTTTTTCCGTTTTTGAAGAAAGTCACTGTCATCGTCTCCCTCTAACTCGATTAACGACTCGATTAAGAACAAATACTTCATAAATAAATAATGCTGGACAATCCACATAGCATCATTCAGCCCCAAGCTAAGCAGAGCTTGTGTTATGCGTAACTGATATACCTACTAGCACAATACATTACACAAATAGATATTTTTTTATTATGTATATATAAAAAATACCCAGAATACCCGGACAAAATATTTGAAGGTCGTAAAAAAATTTGTCCCAAAGCGGGAATCGAACCCGCCACCTCTTGCGTCGCGCTTCGCAGACAGACCTTCGCCCGCCGCGCCACGCGACTTCAGTTGTCTTACTACAAAACTTTAAATTGTTACTGAAAAAACATACATTAAATAAAAAATATCGCGGTAAAGCGTCAAACATTCAAAGAGACTATACTGAAATTTTAAAAACTATAACAGTATTTAGCAATGTCTGTCATAGACTTGTACTAAAACGTGTTGACAAAAATTTGTTTCGATTCGACTAAGTGTCGAAATAGGTCCGAAAAGGGCTTTAGTGACATTGCTTATGGACCTTTGTTACCCTATTTACATAATAATCTAATAATGCTTTTATTGAGTGGTTTGTCTGTAAGCCGCGTAGGCAAAGTGGTTGGGTATCTGAGTTAGCTTTTATAAAAACTCCTATTATATTTTATTCAGTTTTTGACCATATTTTCGTATTCAGGTCAAGCACTTCAGGGAAAACTCTGGTGAAAAGCTCCAATTAAAAAAGCTTCAAACAGTTTTGAATGTCTAACTAAATAAATGGTCTCGTTTAGTTTAGGTTTTGCCAAAAATAAGCATTTGATATAAAGTCATTCGATATATTATAATTGTATACAACATATCTGAACACAAATTGAAATTCATATTTTGTAACCAAATGATTATATCCAATTTGTAATCCCGTAAAACTAATCTTGGTCGGGCAAATTGTATCCAACCCAATCTTCGTCAGAAAGGTCAGTATGTTTCTGATTTCCATTTCATTTTATTATGACCCAGAGTATAAATGGTATTGGAAAACTGAATCCAGTGTCGGTATCTACTGATACACCACGAATAAATGTGGAATTATACTATATTTCTGTTATACATATGTATAATATGTTATATCTTCTTTTGTCTTATATAAAGGTGTTTTTCTAGGAAACAAAAAATAAATCAAATAAAATAACAACTAATAGAAACAACTTAAAACGAATATTTACAATTTACAATTGGCGCAGACTGTTGCAAACAATCAAGAGGCTGGACTGATTCAAATCAAACCAATCTGAAGCGCCATAAATTAAGTATTATTTATAACTAGCTGACCCGACAGTCGTTGTCCTGTCATTTAATTCAAACTTCAACTGACAGTTATTTCAAACATGCTTAGCAAAGAGTATATAACGCTGGGGCTAAGGTTACGTTAAACAAGTTTATAATAAAGGTAGTCGTTAAGCTTTCTTAAATTTTCTGTTTCTGCGCAATTTCCTTATTTTTTTTATATAAGAACCTTCTACGAATTATTAGAAAACATTAAAAAAAACATGAATGAAATCGGTAAAGCTGTTCTCAAGTTATAGCGTGACCAGGAGAATTTCATTTTTATATATAAGAATAGATATACAATCTAGTAGTACTTAAACCAACAGTAGTAAGCCAACACGACCTTGGCATAGTATTTTCAAAACATATATCGGTATCGTATTTATACAAGAAACTATATCTAATATAAATAAAACACCGAACACTTTCCTAAAGGCATTAGCTGGTTTCGGGTTAGCTTAATCTCAAACAACTGGATTAAGTTACTCCCAAAGAATTGTCCGCACAATCTGTGTAGCATTAATCTGGCACAATATTGTCTCGGAATTCTATCGAATGTTTTCTGAGGAAAATACTGGTTCCAAATGAACTAAAGCGGTTAAGGGGGAGTTGGACTCGTACAATTAGAGATCCGTAGAGTACGGTATGATATATCGTCCCTGTAGAAGGCAAATTAAATAACTGACAAAACCAAAATCCAGAGAAAAACGCGATATACTGTTTTTTTGCGACAAAATAGCGATAACTTTTTTTTGTACACAAATTATGCCGTTGGTTTTTTGATATGTTATAGGTTGTTACTCAATCTATTGCTAGATTAAATGATAAGAAAATAGGATTTTTTGTTTGAGAGAAAAAAAATCATATATACATTTCTCCCTCGCCGAATTTTAAAGGTTTAGAACAATTATTTAGTTATTCAGTTTTGCCTCACCAATTAAGATCACTGTCGCCCAAAAAGCTAACGATAACTGCGCTTATTTAATTTTTCTACATCAGTTAAATTATAACCCCATCATTTATTTACTTATTTATATAAGACAATCCTATGCATTAGTAAGGATTTTAGTAAAATTAAGATGTTTTTCACACAAAACCAAAAAAGTAATCATTCTTCTTCATTGAGTGTGTGAATATCATAAGAGTTAACCACTAGAAAGCCGAAATTATTTTGGTAGACGTTTTATTTTCATAAAATCAAATAAGACAATTATTAAATGACAGGTGACGCTATGGCTCGAATAGTCGAAACTGAATCTAAATAGTTTAAAAAAACCATCTCTTCAATATTGTGCATATGCCAAAGTTTGAGAATCCTTCGAGATGTTTAGATCCGCGGTGGAAAAGGGACTACAACCCAAATATAACTATAAATCTGCCGATGGAACATCTACGCATATTATGCGTAAAGTTCTTCGCGTTTTATACGTGTTTGTCAGCTGGAAATAAACCAATTAACTACTGCTATAGGGTAAAACGTACATCCTAAAAAGCTACTCATACTTTACATATTGGTCTTAGAAGTGGGAAGATCTCTGCGCAGATCATTCAGACGTACTGGTAATCACGATATTGGTAGATCGCGTTATATAGTTACAAAGTTCAAGAAAGTAGTACCTAGATTTTAAAACTTCACGTGGAAAAGAGTCCACACTAAGCTTACAGAAAAACTGGCATGTTCTCCAAAAGTTGGGGTTTAACCCAACTGAAGAATCACTTTGCTAACCGAGTAAAGAAGAGCTTCCGAGTAAAGAGTTTGAAGAAAAAAAATATCTTTTAAACTCGTAAAATAGGTCAGATCTTAAACAACAGTTGACGGCAACCTGTCAAGATAATTCAGGACTGAATCGATAGAGCCCTACGTTTCAATGCATTTTCAACCAATCGAAGCAATGCCAAATCAGAGCCAGAAAACTGGAAAATGGCACCAAAACATTCCTTCCAATCACACTACTGAGATACAGAGAAGTTTCAGTTCTAAAAAAAATTATCTGAATTTCATCGACACCACCCACAGAAAGGATAATGATGATTTGACTTCGCAAGAGCTGAAACAGCACAGACCAATTTCTCGCCGTTATATCTTGCTATTATTATTGAACCAACGGCGGTATACGGTACTAATAAACGAGGTTTAAAGCTATACTTCGTTGAAAGATCCTTGATCTTACCGAGAAGTGCTCGCTTCGGTTACTTTGGAATAAAGCACAGATCTTAACTTAAGTATAGCCGCTTTTTTTTATTTAAACGCACAACCAATCATGAAACACTTCCCTGAAATTCATATAGGTCTTGATACTTTCAATTCTTTTTTAACCAAACGTGTGTGTCACAAAACACGTGTTGTGTTCAAAATACTGAACAAAACTGAAAATAATCTATTCAATGAATATTTACTTTATAAATTCAGAATCTTAATCCGTGTTTTTAAGCTGCTTGATACTGTATAAACAACCTTATTTTATTCCACTTATCCTGAACACGTTAACTGTCAGGTTGCCTGGAACAAATCGTTTCTGTTGCGAAAAGGCCGCTCATAGTAACTTTTTGGTTTTATTAACAAATAAAATACAGCATAGACATTAAAGTCTACACTGTATTTTATTTGTTTTATACATTATCACATAATATTTATAAGTTAGATTATGTCCTGACCTGATATGCATGTTTCTTAGAGGTAAAGATGTAATTTTTAGGAATAACATTCAGTAGACAGTTAAATAATTTACCGATTCAATTTTATTTGACACAGGAAAAATTCAATAATTCACTTTATTTAATTATTCCAACTGCAATTTGGTCCTAGTCGAGCATAAATGAGTTCAGGGAAAACTGAATAAACGGCGTTATTGATTTTTCTTGCTTTCATAGTGACAACATGATGTCACTTATTAATTTTTTGCCGAGTTATTTACTTTTCCTTCGCTACTTTTATCTAAATTCACCTTTATCAATTTTTTCATATTTGACGACTTGCGCGATTCATTAACGTATAACTTTTCGATAAATTATGATACCGAACTTTAGTAACACAGAAAGATGCAGCTTGAATTGGACTTTATGAAAATGCGCAAATCGCAAAATGTGTTAGTTATTTAGTTTTCCTTCTACAGGGACGATATACGAGTTGGGTACCTGTAAAATTTATCGATACTGTAATCTATTATTATAATATGTACCTAGTGTAGAGGTTCTAAGAGTGAAGGAAGAGAGAGTGTACCTGTGATTGCGCACACACTTGTGCACTACAATACATCCTTCGCATCTGGCTAATGGCCATTGAGACTGGTCGCCGTGGTCGAAATTCGGCTAGGCATAAATAATAAATAAGTAATATTGAACAATCCACACAGCATCATATAGCCTCAAGATAAGCAGAGCCTGTGTTGTGGTTAATAGATGACTGATATACATAATACAATACATAGGTACACAGATAGTTTTACACATAGAAAATCCCCAGAACAGCTGGAACAAATATTTGCAGATCGTAAAAACATTTGTCCCAAGGCAGGAATAGGACCCGCAACCTCTCGCATCGCAGGCGGACCATCGCCCGCCACGCCACATCGGTCGTCATACATTTTACTACTAATATTATAAAGGTGAAAGTTTTCACAATTGTGGCTATGAGATGTCTGGGCGAAGACAACGCTAAAACAACTGAACGAAGCAGTAAAGTTTTTTAAACTTACGCGATTTGAACACATTAATGTAAATATTCACGGGTATTTATCGCATTTATTTACCTATTTTTCCCGACGTTTCAACAGGTTTACACTCTGACGTGGTGGAGTACTGTGGTACTGGAGTCCAGTACACCAATCATCCCGTGACCACGACCGTGAATATATCCTACTAATATTATAAATGTTAAAGTTTGTATGGATGGATGATGGATATTTGTTACTCTTTCACACAAAAACTACTGAACCGATTAGGCTGAAATTTGGTATGGGTATAGTTTGGAATAACGTATAGGCAATTTTTATCCCGATAAAACGCGGGTGAAGGCGCGGGCAGCAGCTAGTATAATAAGGAAGCCGGTTGGACGTTACCGCATGATATTTAGTTCTAAATCTGGAATAACGTACATTTTATACCTCATTGGTAGAAACGGGGACTTCTTCAGGTTGAGTGCAGTTCTACTCGTAAACGTGCGCGTTTCGCATCTCTCCGAGAACTACGCACAAGCGCTCGTTGCCGATGACTTTTTTTTTCTAAAATATATAAGCTTCGTAGTTAACCCGCTTACATCCATAATGCATTGTCTAATTGATATTATAATAATGCAATATATATATTTGAATTAGGCTTAAATGAATTAGTAATAAAGGGTATCTCAGCGCCGATTTTAAACTTTCAACATTTATTTTAAAAAAAACAATAACCTTTGTTTTTTACTTATAATATTTTAATAGCAGTAAATTATAGTTTATTAGTGCGGATTGTACGGAATATTACACCTTCAACATTTCTTCCATCACGGCGAATGCACTCTTCAAAGCGGACTAGCGGATTTGCAGAGACACGCCGCAGAACGTTAACTGATATGGACCTCATTTCTGTCGTTATTTTAGTCTTCAATTGCTCCAAATTCGTAAGAAGAGTTTCAAAAACCCTTGCTTTGAGATAACCCCATAAAAAAAGTCAGCTGGGGTTAAGTTGGGAGATCTGGGTGGCCACAATATGTCTTCAAAGCGGCTTATGAGTTTTCCCGGAAACAATGCTATTATTGTGTCCATGGAGACCCTAGCTGTGTGGGCTGTGGCCCTATCTTGCTGAAACTAGTCACCTAACTCGTCAACATACTCTTCTTGAAGCTGTGCTACAAAAAAAATTAAAATCATGTGCGAATACCGCTTGCTCGCCACTGTAACGTTGCACCTCAGGCATCCGAGACCACAGCGGCGACGCGGATTATGTTTTCAATCGATCGCACAGGTCTATTTCGAGGGCCAATTGAATGATTCAGTAAACATCCTGTCGCTCTAAACTTTACTACTCACGACTTAATTAACTGTATACTCGGGGCATCACTTAAACGGCGGATTTGAAAGCGATTAAAAAACTTGCGCTGTGCTTCACTCAACGAAAACTCGTTGCAAAAATACGCTTCCACTGCGTAGCACAAGCGAGGTGCGCACCAGACCACTGCGACATAGCGACTAAAATCTGCACTAATCACCTACCTACAGTACCTACCGAACGCTACCGCTCCCCTCCCGCTAACCCCGCTGGTTGCCAAGATATTCGTGTTTAAAGTTTAAAATCGGCGCAGTGACACCCTTTATATACTAATAAGTCTTTGAGTTTACTATAATAGTTTTATAGTAAAATCAAACATGTACTTTCATTCGCTATAAATACTTTGCTATTATTGCTCATAATTTTAATGAACAGTGTAAGAAATCTAGCCCCTGCGTAAATTATAGAAATTCTGTCTGTATTTGCCTAAAAATAAAAGCAGTAATCAAAGCATTAAATCAAAGGTAACCTTCAATTCAAACACAAAAACTAAATCATAAAGTTATTATGATTCAATAATAAATCAAGTGCCTAACTGTACCTAACTAGAAAAGTTATAATTGAAGCTAGCCGTAGTTTTCCAATCAATGTAAGTAAATCGTATAGAGTTATTTCGGTTTTAGGGAATATAAATACAATTCCAAATCTTTATTTTCAGACGTAATGGTCTATCGACTGAAAAAAACATAAAATTTTATGAACAAAATCATAGAAATAAAGAGGCAGGCCTCATCGATCGACGGCAAGTACCGCTATATCTTAAAAAGAACCACGTTACCAATATCAAAGACGGGCATTGATATCACCATTACACTTCAATGGGTCCTTAAATCCGACATAAATGTTAGTGTTCGATTTAAAAATACTTATACATAAAACTGGATTCGTGCATAAAAATATGTCGTAAAGAGTAAAGTGAAAAAATCTTATTAAGAATAATTTTGTTTCTCGGCAATTTTATGGAGACCTACTATGACAATAATACATAATGCCCTACTATATAACCTACTATATATATTATATATATATATATAAGGTCCTTATATTGGGGCGAAATAAAATCACGTTCTGTGTGTTGCTCTGAAAGAGTGGAGGTTTTATTAGTTACAATTCTACTGACAAACTATAGAAATTGACACTGTTTGTAGTTTTACCTGAAAGAGAAACAACACTAAAAGCGACTATTTCACTAGTTAAGTATTAAATACTTGGAAATAATAATTATCTTTAGCTTTTCTATAAATCTTCAACTTCAACCCTTTGGTTAATGGCTCTGCGTCTAATGCTCTTGTGTCTCCACTGTCGTATTGTTTTTCACTCCAATAAATTCTGACAGTGACATTGACAGATGCTTCCAAAGGTTGTTGTCGGTTGGAGAAACGCGCCAAAATCTAAATTAATGAAGGTGGTAAGGAAGGCTTCATTACATCTCCCCCCCAAGAAATAACTATGGGTTTCGTAGAGGAAATAGTTTAGTTACATGAAAGAGATTGGATTCGACTTTCTTGTGTCCAGTATTTATTTTATAAATTGAGTTCGATATTTTTTCTAATATTTCATAGGGACCAATTTTTAATTCATCCAATTTTTTCCTGTTTAACCGATTCCCATTTTCAACATAAACTAAGTCCCCTATATTAAAGTTATATTGTATTCTGTTCTTATCAAAAAGTTTTTTATTATAGTTGTGTGATTTTATAGTGTTTTTCAGTGCAATTTGTCTATCATGCAATAAATCATCATATGTAATTTGTTTTTTTAATTCATTTGGTAAGATATCAACATTTTTACCTTCCAAAAGATATTTAGGGGAGAAACCGGTAACAGTGTGCTCCGTTTCATTATATTTTTTTGTACATTCATGGGCAATGGTTGTCCATGATAATTTATTGTCTTTTTTTTCATTAATTTTACATCTTATTTTATTAACCAGTGTTTGGTTTAGTCTCTCATTCATACCATTTGAAAATGGTGCATTAACAGCAGTGAAGATTATAGATATACTCTGTGTATCTAAGAAGTTTTTAAATTCTTTTGAATTTATACCTGGATATTGATCGGTTAGGATCAAATCAATTTTATTTTCATGTGCCACTTTTTCAACTAACCTTATAAAATCAGTAGAATTTTGCGTTTTTGAAGTTAAAATATATGCATATCTGGTGAAGTGATCTACAAGGAGGTGTAAATATGTTTTTGTTGAACGGGAGCCACCAAATCCGCCAATGGTGTCTATAGATACTATCTCAAAGGGGAAGGTAGAAGGCCCCAAGTGCGACATAAGTCCAAATTTATATTTGCTTCTAGATTTATTTTTAATGCAAATTTCGCAATTCTCACATATTTTTTTTATATTGCTTGTTAAGTTTTTAGCTTCATAAAATGGTTTTATTTTATTTTTCATTTGTTGTATTCCGATATGGCAGTAAGAGTGATGGATTTTTCCTATAAATACTTTACAAAATTCCTCAGATAGAAGTATTTTTTCTTTTTTTCCAATTTTTTTATAGTATACATTATCTCTCAGTGTGATGTTTTTGTTATTTTCTTTTAAATCTTTATTTGTTTTTTGATCATTTTTGATATCTACTAATTTAATTAGGTTTAGTATCTTTAAGATTTCATGTTGGTTTTCATTAGGTTCTAATACAGGATTTCTACTCAAACTATCTGCCTCTAGGTTATATTTTCCTGGAGAGTAAATTACTTCGAAATTAAACTGAGATAAATAATATGTAAGATCTCCTAGTTCTTCATCTGTTCTGGATTTAATATTCATTTTTTCTAAAGGCTTATGATCAGTAATGACGGTAAATTTTTTTCCTATAAGCCAATGCTGCCAATATTTTACTGCCTCCTTTATTGCTAAGCATTCCAAGTAAATAGCCTTTTTCTGTTTTTGGTATTCATTTAATTTTCTTGAGAAATATGCACAAGGTTTAGTTTCTCCATTATTTTGTGGCTGTTTTAAAACAGCACCTATCCCGAGTATACTGGCATCTGTATATATATGTATAGGCAGATCTGGGTCAAATATAGCTAAAATGGGTTGTAAACAAAGTAGATTTTTTATTTTCTCAAAAGAGTCTTGACATTTTTCGGACCAAATAAATTGTTGTTGTTTCCGTAACAAATTATGCAAAGGGTCTAATATTATTGATATATTAGGTACATATTTTCCATAAAAATTTATTTTTCCCAGGAACTGTCGAACATTTTTTTGTGTCTTAGGAACTGGAAATTCTTTTATAGCTCTCAAGTTATCTTTCAGTGGAGTTACTGTATTATTTTTTATTATATGTCCTAAATACTTTACCGAGTCTTGTGCAAAGTTACATTTAGAGAATTTTAATCTAAAGCCTTCCTTTTGAATTGCTTCCAACAATAAAGACAAGTGTCTAATATGGTCGGTGAATGTTTCAGAAAATACTAGAATATCGTCAATATAATTCACCGTGAAATCGGATAGTTTATGTTTTCTTATAATGCTGCTTAATATTCTTTGGAATATTGCAGGCGAAGTTTTAAGTCCAAAAGGTAAACAAGTCCATTGTAAGTGAAAGTCTTGGGTAACAAAGGCTGTCTTATATCTGTCCTCAATTCTTAAAGGAATAGACCAAAATGCAGAGTTTATGTCTAGTGTTGAGAAAAACTTACAATTTCTTGTTTTGATCATTAGATCTTCAATAAGTGGGAATGGTTGTGCCTGCGGAACTAAAATTTTATTCAACTCACGAAAGTCTATGCATAATCTTGTTTTTTTCCCTTCATCTTTTTTAAAAGCAAGAGTCACTGGAGCAGCAAATGGACTATATGACTCTTCAATCAAATTTTTCCGTAGCAATTTCCCAATTTGTTGCTCTATTTCTTTTTTATCTTCAATTGTGCATCTATATGGTCTTTTACTGCAATATCGATCTATCAGCAAATCAATGTGTGCTTCATAACCCTTCACCGTACCTATATCATATTTATCTTTTGCAAAGAGTGATTTGTACTTGCAAATCAACCTTTCTATTTCATATTGTTGTTTGAGGTCTAAATGATTTACCAATATATTGAAAGTTGTTCCTTCCATGTGTTCATTAAAGTTTATTTTGTATTTATTTATTTCATTGTCTAATTCCGGAGTATTTTTAAAGTTTAATTGTTTTGTTTCAATATGATTTAGGTTTTGTGTAATTTGCAGTTTTTCATTTTGGATAAGGTTAAAATTCTTTATGCAGTCTAACCCTATCAAGAAATCATAGTCAAAACATTCTCCATCTACCACAAAAATATTCATTTTTCTTTCAATCTCAAAGATTTTTATCTTTAGTGTTACTATTCCTTTGCTTTTTTTCACACCATTAATCGTTCTTATGTTTGCATTTTCAGAATAGTCTCTATTATTTGGATTATTTTTCAAGGACAACAATCTAGAGTTAATTAAAGATACATTAGATCCTGAATCATAGATCCCCTTAGTTTCTAATGTGTCATTAATTATTAACTTAACCTTGATTAATGGTGGAATTATAAGTTTTTTGGACTAATTTCATTTAACTCTGTTTCCAACTCAGTGTTGTTAACATATTTAATCTGATCTCTTTTTTGTTGATCATTCCTTTTGTCATTAAACCAACATAGTGATTCGGGATGATACCGGTTTCTTCTGTTTTGTTTTTCACAAATCTTGCATGGTAATTTTGTATCTTTATCTTTTATTTTATTTTCATAAACTCCTAACTTTTTCTCCGTATATTTTTTATTTACTAAATGCTCTAAGCCTCTGATTGCGTTAAATAAATCTTTAGTTTCGTTAATATTATTTCTATCAATTCTATCGGCCACAAAGTTTGGTAATCCTGTAGCGATCAAGTCCATCAGAGTTACTCTATCCATGGATTTGTTAACTTCTAACAAAAGCCTTTCTTTTTTTAATGCATACTCTATAAGCGACCCCTGTTTGAATCTGAATTGAATTGCATACCTGATTGGCGACCAACCTTTGTCCGCATAAGTCTCACAAAAGTGTTCCTTCCAAATTTGCCATTCGGAGTCGATGGTGTATTTTATGAGCATAGAACTATACCAGTCCAGACATGAATCTTCCAGAAATAATCTTAAGGCTTCAATCTTTTTTATATCCTCCTCTATTTCTAGTCGAGTGCATTCAGATTCAAAAATTTCCAGCCACTGCGAGGCATTTGAAGTCTTGTGAGTGAATTTACCTATCACAAACTTGTCCGCTAAGCCTTTGATATTCTGCGGTTTACATGTGTCTTTCTTTATTTCTGTAAAATTCTTCAAAATCCTTGTTAGTGCTTCTTCAGAAATTCCTGCAGAAGGAGCTTGAGTTTCAGTTGTCATTTCTTCCAAAAGGTATCCGTTGAACTGCATGTTTCCTTCTTCACCCAAGTAAATATCCTTTATCTCTGAAGTCACCGGGATCCAAACCTGTCTTTTCTCATGCCTCTTTTGAAGAGTACTCTTGACTTTTTGATATATTTGTGTTTTCATTATCTTTTCATGCAGTACTACAGGTTGAAATTTTTCTGGCATGACGTAGGAATGATTATCTGGTGTTGCGATTGAGGTTATGCACACCACGTTTGTCTTTGGATCTTCGCTAGCCTTTACTTTAAATTCAAATTTAAGTTTTTCCATGTTTCTTGTGTGTCAGAAGTGTTGTTTTATAAGGTCCTTATATTGGGGCGAAATAAAATCACGTTCTGTGTGTTGCTCTGAAAGAGTGGAGGTTTTATTAGTTACAATTCTACTGACAAACTATAGAAATTGACACTGTTTGTAGTTTTACCTGAAAGAGAAACAACACTAAAAGCGACTATTTCACTAGTTAAGTATTAAATACTTGGAAATAATAATTATCTTTAGCTTTTCTATAAATCTTCAACTTCAACCCTTTGGTTAATGGCTCTGCGTCTAATGCTCTTGTGTCTCCACTGTCGTATTGTTTTTCACTCCAATAAATTCTGACAGTGACATTGACAGATGCTTCCAAAGGTTGTTGTCGGTTGGAGAAACGCGCCAAAATCTAAATTAATGAAGGTGGTAAGGAAGGCTTCATTACATATATATATAATGTATAATTTGATTGTTTTCAAAAACCTAAAAACTGACTTCGTATCTACTTTTAGACAGTTTTTAAGTTTTGTGGGATAAATATTAATCTCCTGGGGATATTTTTTTATATGACCAGCTCGGGTTAATTTTCTATATAATAGTGAATTTTTAAAATAGGTCCATAATTGGTGGAATGATCGCGGAACATACATACAACAAAAACATATAGTCGAACCATACCTCCTCCTTTTTTGAAGTAGGTTAAAAAGTATGTCAAGATCTTCAAGTAGGTATAAACATAAGAAAACAAAAGACACAACAAAAGAAAATCCATGCCTATTTGAACCGACGAAAAATAAAAGAGGAGGTTCTATGCCCGACTGTATGTATATTTTTTATGTAGGAATGTTCGTTGATTTTTCCGTCCATTACGGAACGATTTCGATTTTTTCACGCTATTATAAGAAGAATGATCCCAAAGTGTTTTCATAAAATTGTTATTCCCGAGGGTTAAATTATTGTTTCGAAAAACTTAAAAAACAGTGTAAATACTACGGAACTTGAAGTCGGTTTATAGTATTTTCAAAAAAATCTAATTCTGTCAAAATGACTTTACATCCGCAGGAAGATTCAGAATATAGATGAGTTTGGTACGTAGTCGTGAAGATATCACTATACTATAATTTCGCCACTCATTGTTCATTTTCTTTTGTTTTTATTCGTAATCAAATAGCAGCCTGTAAAAGGCGAACATAGCATTAGTAAGCAGATGTGAAAATCAACGAGGATAATCTGTTTCAACATACATAATATGGGATAAAAAAGTAGAAACTAGACTACGGAGTCCTGAAAAGACCGGAACCATCGTCATAATTCCAATAAAGACTATATAGTAGTAGAACGTACAATCCATCAATACCAAATACAACGAATGCAACAGATTGGTGAGTCGCCGTTGTTGGCGGAAGCTGATGTCTGTACTGTAACAGGATTATATTGTGTTAATTGTTATCAGTTATCTAGTATACCCATAATACATGCTCTGGCGCTAGGTGATGCTTAGTGGACGTGGACCGCCCAGTATTAATAATATATTTTATTTATAGGTTACGTACGGCACGTAAGCCTCATAGACAAACGCGAATGCTACGAAGCGTAACCTCGTAGACACTGCTACTGCGCATAGCAAGCTACGACAAAAAGTGCTCCCCGTTATGGCCAGGATGAAAGAATTAGAACTAAATAATTATCTATTCCTTTTTTACGTAGATCTGATAATTCACAAAACAATTTTTGTTCGTCATAATGATAAATCACATGAACTTTGAGGATGTTCATCGAACGACTCACCAAAAGCCTCGAGTAATTTTCAATATACGATAAGTATCGCAAAGTGAAATGTCGTTACTCATTTCGGAGGCGTCATAGGCCTCCGTAAAGTATGCAAAATACACCAAAATTACTTCGGTGGCTCACTTCGTTAACTCTGAGCGCCATGAAGCCATTACGAAGGGTACAAGGATAAAGGTAAACAAAAAGTCTCATAAACTGTATTGTGGGGGTGTGAAAGTGATTTTCTTGCCATTCACCTCTCACAGTTTTTAGATTCCAGTCAGCGCTGTTTATTTTTCTTTCCGAAGTTTCCATTTCAAATGTACATGAGATTGGGGTAACATAACAAGGTACTCTATTTTATTAAAGGTCTCGGTTATGGAAAACAATGCGGACTGCATATTGAAATAAAACTCATATTTCAGCGTAAAAAGCAGGCTAATTTAGTCATTATGACTCATTTAACAATTTTAATCTTCTTATTCAAGTTTTGTACTCTTGTTTTTTATTTTCTTGGTATAGGCACATATTCAAAAGGAACGAAACTGTTCGCGCCATACGTTTTTAATTTCGCTAGCACATCGTAAATTACTCGAGAGGAACGTGGGTAAGTTTCGTATTTATTTCATTTTCACATAACGCAGTATAAGTCTCAGCATACATTTTAGGTCATATTTTAAAAGCAATAAAAAGCTCTAGTCTGCAGTATGGCTCCTAGCCAACTGGTTTAATCGTTTGCAACTACGCTTTTAACTCAATACAACCGACAGCATCATTTAATGCTGCCACTCGAGAATGTTTAACAAATGAATATGAAATTAACTCTCATATTACCACGTCCCAAAACCTGTCGTTTGAATTTTATCTTAAAGAGCTCTTTTTATAGATTAGGTAGCATGTCCCTATTCTGTGATATTAGCAATAAAATTGCTCTTGTCTAGACACTTAATTCCCCTTTACACTGATAAAAATAAGCTGCTTTGAAGTATCTTTTTCTATTTATAATTCTCAAAAGGTCTCCAAATTATCGTGAATCTACTTGTTAGAGTGTTACCTACTACATAGAATCTAACTTGTTTCGAAAAACTTGTAGCTCTACCTTCAGTCTGACGGACCGCAACATTCTGTCGGAGTATCACAAGCAGGCTTATATTTTCTTCTATTGTTCTAGGAACAATTTCCTGATATGAAACCCTTTGTTATAGTGTGATGCAAGCAGCTGGCCCGCTACCAGCTCTTCTACATGTTTCATATTTCACTGGATCAGCGCAGTTTACAATAGCGAATGCTACGTTTCTCTTTTTTTTCATCTTGCATATTGAATTTTCGGACAAAACGGCCCGCAAAGTTCGTACTTCCCAAACTCGATAGAACGCGATTGACTTTAACAACAAACAAGATACAGCATAGCCATGGGAATACTAAACTCGACAAAGTTTATCGGAAATAAACTAACGGTTCTAGCCCACACGTGAGAAAACTCAAGTCCATAGCGAAGTTTGTAGGTGAGGCAATACTACTCCACAAAATAATTTATCGGTTCTAAGGTTATGAAACTTTATTTGTTTGGGTGTTGTAGAACAGTGTATTTCAAGCGTAGGTATTAGACACGTTTTGACTGAGTTCCAATAGCTACCGCTAACGTAAAAATAAATTATGGGTATATTACATATGTATATGTCCCCCACACCATATATGTGGTGATGAGGAACATAGCCATGGCTGTGTGTCAACAGCTAAATATTATGCCTCCCCCAAACAGTTTTTCCATAATGACCACACATGGTGTTTAATAAACGCAAAAGAAAACTGCAACCCTTCCTTTGGTATGTTTTCTCAGTCGACTGTCGACACTACGACATCAATTGGACGGTAATTTTTTCCAACTGAGGCCATAGCCTGAGGCACTTGCCATATACATACCATGGTATGTGGCAAGTGACAAGTGGCAAGTTCAATACGAAAACGTGCCTAGAATATGAATAGGTATTTTCATTTCTAAGAATATAAAATTGCAATGAAAACTCTCCATTCACCCGACCGAATCATACCATAACAATCAATTCAACTTTATGATATTCCTCAAACAATCATCTTTGTATTGAGAGATTTAAAGAAAGCTCGCTTCAAAAGGAGAGGCACCTTCTAACAAAGCGAAGCCCCGCATTTCATGACAGTTATGTATTAGAGCCTAGGGGCTACTGACAAGCTCAAATCAAAACAAGCTTCATAGCTGTAAATAGATTCTCACCACTTTGAAGTTAGATATATTGAACAATCTTCAGTCAATCGATTCTATTCCAATTTGGAACTATTCTGAACTATTGTGATTAGTAAGTCGGTAGATAAAAAGACAGATGAAGCGCGGCGGGCAAAGGTCCGCCTGCGATGCAGGAGGTTGCGGGTTCGATTCCGTCTTGGGATACACTTTTGAACGATTTGTAATTATTTTTTTCCGGTGTTGTGGGTATTTTCTATGTATAATAAAAAACTACGTATGTATGTATTGTATTATGTATGTCAGTCATCTAGTACCCATAACACAAGCTCTGCTTAGCTTGGTGCTAGATTATCCAACATTATTTATTATTATTCTTTTAATATTATTTTATCCAGATTATGGAAAAGGGCTTGAAACACGTGAACAGAGATAATCAAAATTGACTTACCTATATATTAAAAACATACCGTTAATTTTTTCAGATACCTCTATAGTTTAATATTAAAATATCAAAAGCTCGAGCAGTACGAGAAGTAATATTTAAAACAATTTCTTCACGTTGATAAAAACTAATTTGTCGACGCGATGTTGCCTTCTAATTTGCAATCAGGATGAGCAGACAGATAAATTCCAAGCTATTTGAGAATATTGCAATCGCCGACTTGATAGGTGGTGGATAATAGTTCTTATTGCAGTTCAGCGAATCAATTTCTCAATATATTTCCGTTCTGCATCTTTCAGCTTGTAATTTATTGGTAAAATACAACGTTAATATATTTTTTGACATCGGCGCGAGCCAACGTCGTATCACATGTTCTATATACTAAAAACTCCAGAATATTGTATAACTAGGTACATGGCTCAAGTAGTTCCATACAGAATGTACCTATACGGTACATGGCTCAAGTAGTTCCATACAGAATATACCTATACGTAGGT
This sequence comes from Eupithecia insigniata, assembly GCA_947859395.1. Classification (NCBI taxonomy): domain Eukaryota; kingdom Metazoa; phylum Arthropoda; class Insecta; order Lepidoptera; family Geometridae; genus Eupithecia; species Eupithecia insigniata. Next base: position 7,369,622 of record OX401996.1, on the reverse strand, counting down.
ATATACACCCTGAACATTTTAGCATTAAGTACGTTAGTGGTTAAATGTCCGGGAACAAAGTTATTTGATTGTATTTTTTTCTTATGTCTTTTTATTTTTCAAAAAGGAACATTGTTACCTTGGTCCGAATTAATTTGATAAAGGATTTTATACTAAAACTTAAAACTAACTCCAAATTCCAGAACATTTACACTGTTTCCTGACTTTTATGGGACTATAGTAATCGCGGAAACAAACATTTAAATCTTTTATGGGACCACTCCGAGATAATTTTCTACACAAAGGCAAAATAATCATCAAAATCCAGTAACAATTGACAGATATATCGCATAACTTCAATACATAAAAAAAAATTATACAACCGAATTGAGAACCTCCCATTTTTTGGAAGTCGGTGGAAAACAAGTTGATATGTCGCATTGGACTTCACCACTACATATTCGAACTAAGCTCTGCTCTCTTCAGCTCTTTTTTTAAGTAGTGTTTTCTAAAGTCGTAAACATATCCAATACACCATTAAAGTAAATGAACGACCAAAGAATAAACCAAACAGCAAAGTATAGCTGCGAACCATTGCACTGATTCACTGGAAGTCCCAAGATCCCTTTCTTATCTTAGTATAGTATTATAATATCTGTGCCTTAACTATATTTAGCATTTGCAGGCCAAACTATCTGTTGCTATCCACCGCAGTAATTATAGCTCCGAGACGATGAGGTATAACCAGAAAGCCACTCTTATGTTTGTTGGTACACGTTTCGTCTCGGTTTAATAGCGCTCGGCGAAAGTGGAAAGGTAAACTACGCAGGTGTAAAACGGTGTAAAAATCTAAAAATCGACTTCTGCGCATCAAGCTCAGCGCTATTAAACCATGAATCGACCTGTAACAACATAGAGGGTAGTATCTAAATGTTCAACTTAGCTACCAACCTATATTTTCTAAGACCAAAGGTGAGTCAAGTTCTCTTGATATTTCAGTTTTGTATATATATCCAGAGACTCTTTTTCAATGTTTTATTAGCAATTTACATAAGTTTTTAAGACCGAACTTCGTTCGTCTATATTTTACAGTTAATCGTATTCGAGTCGTTATTTGAAGATAAAAATATATTAAGTGATTAATTTAACACTTTACTTTGAAGTTACGAGTGAAGTTAAGTTTGCTTTTTTATTCTTCGTTTATAATATTTTATCTGCATTTATGTTTTTCATTCAGAGAATTTACCTTTGGGTTAGACATTTTGTGAAATCTACGAACATTAGTTATGTCATTTTATTAATCGACTAAAATTGCCCATTACTACCATCAGTTATCATTTCACCGTTAATATCATCCATATTATAGACTGTGACGGCGTCGTCGTAGCAGTTACAAAGTTCGTGTACGGACTTGCTACGCTGCGCTTTGTGAGTGTTCTACAGGAATTACGGATGTACAGCGCGGGTAGAAGTTCGTAAGTAAGCATAAAAAAACCTACAAAATATTTATAATTTATAGTAAATATAAGTAGGTACGTGTTGGCTGCGTGCGCGGCGTAGTACAGGAAGCGGCGAGGGCTATGGGTGAGCTCATTTCCGAGAATGTCGCGGCGTCCATATTTCCGCCCACTAATGGACCGCTTTACAGCTTCTTATCCCAACCTTCTTAGACAAAGACTCCTCTATAAATATATTAAAATCCTCATATTTCATCATGAAAACCCTACGAAATTGAACATCGAAAATCATAAATTCTCCTTTTTCTAAAAATCCTTGCAAGAGGTCCAACTTCTTGGATAAAATCTTCCCAAAGTTCTATGTAGGTATTGTTTTAAGTGAGGCTTATATTGTTTTAAAGTAACTTAAAAGTTTTAACGATACGAACACTTCTGAAATTTTTATATCGGGGCCGTGGGAGAAAGTTTTTGGAGAGATAAATAAAAACTCAAGTTTGGAGATGAAAGTATTTTACTCAAGTTTCGTGTAATTACCAAAATAACTGTAGTTGCTGTATATATAAATATTTCATAATATATAGTTCGCCTTAGTTATTAGTATATAAGAAACTTTTGAGTGAAGAACTTTAGACTCGTATAGTCGAGTAACGAAGTTTTCAGAACAATAATAGAGTTCTAAGAAATCATGCTCATATTATTAAAATATCTGCTAGACAACCAACAACATACATTTACTGAGAAGTTACTTGTTAATTAAACGGAGTTGTAGCTCACGGTATTAATATCGTGAAAATACCTGGCTTCGGATAACTAGGAAAGTGGTATTTAGCACCTAAATAATCGTTACGAAGCATGTGAAGACGCGACGGTATTTGGGAGTTGCGAGCTTTCGTGACACCGTGGAGAATTCCAGTTAGGCAATTTAGACATCGATTTTATCGAATCGTTTAAACTGGTAAAAGTACCAAAAGGCCTTAGAACAAGAAGATACATAGCTGATTTATCGATTATCCAGATATATTTATGCTAGACATTTTATTCAAGACCATTTTTGTCACGACGCTATCATATATTAAATATTCAGCAGGTCTTTTCGTTTTGGTAAGGATTTTCAGTACAACGCTGTTACAAAAATTACAGAAGATGGGTTACTGTTTCCAAGAAAACTGTTGGCGCAGGCTCGAACCGAGACAATCTCTTCGATGGCTCATTCGGCACTACAACGAGCCGAGCGCGGAATTGAATTGGAGGCAAATGTGCCGTGCGAGCAGCGACGCCGAATATAAACTGACAACTCACGGCAGAGCCGCGATACCTCGCCAAAGTCGCCAATCAATGAACAAATTGTCGACGATTTCTGAACGCCCATGCATTCAAATAAGTTGATCGGTTACAGTAACAATGTGGAAGAGTAAACTTTTATTTCGTTTCAGATTGCCTATTACTATAAACAGCTTTTGATTTAACTTCAACCGTAGAACGTCTACGCCGTAACGGGGTTACGAGATCAGTACGATTTTAACCTCCTAAAACTATACTGTACTGATTTCCACATCTATCTTTTGTCTTAATCAAAGATAATTTATACAAAATTCCACCTTCTTTATGCTGCTATTGAGCTCTACGTTACCTGTTTGATGAGTCATCAAAGCGAGTGCGGTAGGAGCTTGCCAGTGACAGGCACGTAATGAGCAAAGGGTGACTGACGCAAGCGCCAGTCATTCAATGTCTTCGCGCTTACTCAGCATCTACTTGTAATTTAGTACCTTTGAATATCTATAAAAAGTGGTGTAGCCTCGAATCACCCATTATTGCCACCCATTAATGGGAGGAACGCTACTTCAAAAATGACTAGCCTCGTACCTACTGTTCCTGTATAGTTTAGTATCTAAGTACATCTTGATTTATGATCGGAAATCGAATTTTGTATGGAAAGTCATTGTGTGGGAAAAGCGACCGATCCCGATTTTCAAGTACGGATTTATATGCGGAGTTGATTCAATTTTGGAATCAAAAATGAGGAAAATGACAGAAATTGGCTGAGCTCGGATATATAACAAAATAAGCTTTTTAGTCAAATAAACTTCATTCAGTATCCGAGTTTCTGGCTTGATCCTATTTCGTTCCTGTAAACCAAAATACCAATCCTAACTAACATTACGAGTATAAATCCGAATGTGTGTTTCTTTGTTTGTTTGTCCTTCCTTCCCGCCCTAACTAAACAACCATACGACTTGATTTTTGGCATAGAGTTAGTTGAAAGGATGGAGAGTAACATAGGTCAGTTTTTGTCTAAAACATCAACTTTTCTAAGGTAGGTTGTTAGCGTAGTACCTATCTATTGGACCGGCACAGCGCCCAGCTGGCCGGGACGTGACTGCTGTTGACCCACTGAGTGTGGACTAACTTGGACCATCCGCACATTGCCCCTAAACCTACGCGACAGCCTATACCCTAGCATCTCTATATACCGGCCAAGTGCGAGTCGACTCGCACATTAAGGATTCCGGACCATAGTACAAAACTAAGTACTTCGCGAAAGAAACCCTTGTAAATGTTTTTTTTTTTAAATCGAAAATCCAGCATGACGCGGTCAATCATCTAAGTACTGACCGCGCCCGATGTAATAAAAATGACGTTTTTTGTATGGGAGACCCACACAGAAAACGTGATATTTTTGGCAAATCAAGATGTACTTAGTCATAAAGCTTCTAACCCAATATTTGCTCTAGTTTGGTCTAGGCTCTCTGTATCTCTTAAATCGTATTAGCTACACAGCTATGTTAAAAAATACAATAAAATTAAAATAAACTTTATAAAATCAAGGGAGCAACGTCCATATTACTTTGAGTACCGATCACCGGGTGCTTTTATTTTATTATTATTTTTATATACTTTTATTATTTGTTGTTATAGCAACAAGAGTCACACAGTCGACAATTGAAATTTTAACAGACATTCTGTGAAAATCTGTGTCTACCTTTATGGTTTATGAAACACAGACTGCTGACGACGGGCGGACGGACAAACGGACAGACAGAGGAGGATAAGTAATATGGTCCCGTTTTTACCCTTCGGTTACGGAACTCTGAAAAGTATATCAGTAAGAAGATAAAAGTAGGTAAGCTAAGGAGATTACGCGAAGAGTTTTTTGGTCGATTGATTCTTGATTCCATTTGACTTGATTTTGTATATGATTTTCTGGCTCTTTATATTTTGCCCGACGTTTTAGCATGTTAACACGCTGCCGTGATCACACGATGACATCTTATGTATGATGTGTTAGTCTTTGTTCATACATTGGTATTCTATTCATTTAATTTTAATAAATGAATATCAGTGTGCTTTTTTACCCGCAAGAGTAAAAAACTGCTGAAGATATTTGACGAATTGATATATAAAAACACTCGTCGGACGGAAAATTCAAATTGTAGTCAATTTAACTAAAATTCTGGTTGTATTTTAATTGACGACATTTGGTAAAATTTGTCACCGCATTTAGCGGATAAAATAAAGCTAATCGAAAAAAGTGACAAAGCTAGCAAGTTCCATTAAATTTATTTGTAAGGTACCAACGGCCATTCTTACTTGTAGCTAAGTGACCAAAATTTTTGTCATGTCGTGTGTGTCTATTTAGTTTAAGAAGTACCACGGTACAATAGTATATTTCATGTTACATATTGCAATGCAACAAGACAGTATCGAAGACAATATCCTACTAATCCTACAATTATTATTCATGGCAAAGTTTGTAAGGATCGATGTATGGATAGATATTTGTTACTCTTTCACGCAAAAACTACTGAACCGAATAGACTGAAATTTGGTATGGGTATAGTTTAGGACCTGGAATAACAGGTCCCAAACTATTTACTGGCCATTTGTTATCCTGATAAAACGCGGGTGAAAGCGCGGGCAGAAGCAGCTAGTACCTAAAATAAAACAGTGTCGACGGGTCTGTATTAGATACTTGTACACAGTACATTACTTTAGTACAGGGTACCTACTATGGAAATCTGAAAACCGCTAAGTAACCAACTTTGAAATTAAACCCAGTAGGTGCTCTAACCATCGCAAAGTAAACTTAAATGCTGGTAGAACTTTGTGATTTACAAACTTATACCTACCTAGTTGGATAACCTAATAGTTTTGAACAATGGTTGGTTAGGGAAATACAGGTGTAGTAGGTAGACAGTACACCTCCCTTCTAAATTATTATGAGACTGGTACCTACGTTATTAATAATTTAGAAGGTTCCGTAAATAGAGCGATTATTTAGGGTACATTACATATAGGGTACTATACATACTTCAACGTCAATAACTTTCACAATGTAGTACAGTCAGCGTCAAATTGATATGAGCGTCTAGAGTAGTCAAAATGATCATAAAAATGTAAAAGCAATTTGATATACGCAGTTCGAATCATCATATTGTTGTAAGCACCTAAGGTGGTCAAAATATCTTACTACCTACTCATTGTTTCATATTTATATGAGCAGTCAGGGTGTTCAAAATTATCTTAGCAAACAAAGCAGGCGGACCTTAGCTCGCCGCGCCACATCGCATCGGTCGTAGAGTATGTACAGTCAGCTGGATTACTATATCTACACTTTTGTATAGTATACAGCTGAATGTAGGTAGGCACGGATACACTTTTTACCTTGTCAATTTAAGGGACAATTCACACGTACCTCAACCGCACCACATCGCAGCGACAATAATATGGCGTGTTTCAAAAACAATAAACCGACTTCAAATTCCCTTACTTTTGCACTTATTTTAAGTTTTGCGGGATAAATACAAATCCCCTGGGGATAAAAAATTTATGGGACCCTTTCGGGATCATTTTCTATACAGTATTAAAAGAATTTTCAAAATCGTACCATAAATAGCGGAGATATCGCGTAACATACATTCAAAAAAACATACAGACGACTTGATAACGTCCTCTTTTTGAAGTCGGTTAAAAAGTGGTAAGGCAGCAGTTACCTGTGATTCCTATCCTACCTATCGCTACAGCTTTTTGCAGTTGTATTATGGTAACTAGGTACAAAATGTAGATCTGGTTGCCTTGGAGCTAGTAGTGGAGGTGTGGCCAGCGACTGGTGCGCGTTGCGGTGGTTACGTTTTGGTTGCGTTGTGGTACCGACCACACGGTTGAGATCGGCAAAATGTGGTCTGTGTGAAGAAATAAGATATTAATTTTCATACAATTTAGCACCCGACAACGTGTGGTCATTTTCGTGTGATTGTGGTACGTGTGAATTGTCCCTAAAGCTGACTTACTCGAAGACCGCGTTCCATCGGTCTATAAGCGCACCTTGGTATGACAAGGTACTAATGTGTATACCTACATTAATGCACGTGACTGTACAAACAGCATTTCCGCTCTAAAGCTAAATAGTTTTACGTGGAGCTCGGGAAGGAAGCGGCCAATCAAGGATGCGCGTGCCGCAGCAAGCCTGATTTACTGTCGGGAACACTGCCTACCATTACCGTTCTCATCGATAGGCGGAACTCTGTTTACCTACCCACGTTTTACGTGTTTGTTAGTTTGGTTTAACCTATTAGAATGAAAAAATATTTAGTAACAATTCCGCATATAACCTTCTCTGATACTATTCATCAAAGTAAGTTGTCAACCTTGTTTCATCTCTCCACGAGACATCTTCAGGAGGGGAGGATTTTTAGGTTTTACCTCAAAACCCTATTAACAACATTACCTGCACTCCAGTGAAATTCTATGTGAAATCGAAGAATTAACCTAAAATTAACTTTGTTTGCGTTGTATATTTAACCGACTTCAAAAAAGAAGGTAGTTCTATATTCGGCCGTATGTTTTCTTTTAAGTATGTCCGTCGATTTTGCTGTCATTTCTGGACCGATTTGAATGATTCTTTTGCAGTTATATAGAAGACTAGCTGCTGCTCGCGCGTTTGCCGCGTTTTAACGGGATAAAAAATAGCCTATATGTTATTCCAGGTCTCAAACTATACCCATACCAAATTTCAGCCTAATCGGTTCAGTAGTTTTTGCGTGAAAGAGTAACAAATATCCGTACATCCATCCATACAAACTTGGATATCCTATCCAACTAATATTATAAATCATGTTTGTATGGATGGCTGTATGGAGATATATGGATATTTGTTACTCTTTCACGCAAAAACTACTGAACCCATTAGCCAAACATTTGGTATGGGTATAGTTTGGGACCTGCAATAACATATACCTACGCTATTTTTTAACTCGATAAAATGCGGGCGAAGGCGCGGTCAGCAGCTAGTGATAAAATAAAAGGTATCATCGCAGAATCCTCCATAGATGAAAGAAACTCTAGACAGTGCATACGGCGCTATTTGCACGGAGAGAATTTCAGCCTAATCGGTTCAGTAGTTTTTGCGTGAAAGAGTAACAAATATCCATACATCCACCCATACAAACTTTGACATTTATAATATTAGTAGGATAGTAAAGTGATTGGTTAGCACAATCTAAATCCGTGTGCGATGCGTGTCAGTGTGGATCCGACGACGACAGATCCATGACCTAAAGTACCTGGTTGTAGGTAGGTACCTACCCAACGCAAACATTCAGGAACTAGATAGGTACCTAACGTTTACTTGTATGAAAAAAACCGACAAATTCTATCTCGTATCGTATCATTATAACGTCCACCTAAATTTAAAGTTCTCAACATGTTTTTTTCGCTTCGTTTGCTGGTAAATGAATTCTAAAAACAAAACACTATCGACTTGATTAGATGGCAGCCCGATAGCAACTACGCCCGAAGGGCCAATGATGGCAAATTGTTAGAAGACGTGAGCGAGACTGAATAAGTACAAAAGACCAAGATACCTACCTACCTAGATATATAGCATTATAATCTGTCTGTACTGATAAGAATATTGTTTCAGTAGGTGGAGATTGGCATAGATAGGTACCTAATTTAAATTCATCAGCCTATATAAATGGCTTCCTTTTGTCTGACGCTACCTCTGATTAAATTAAAGATGGAATAAAATATCTTCACAGAGCTGCTGAATAAATGTATCTGTGTAAATAAGAGTCTAAATATATGCATAACTAGCTGCTGCCCGCGCCTTCGCCTGCTTTTTATCGTAATAAAAAATAGCCTATATGTTATTCCAGGTCCCAAACTATACCCCATACCTAATTTCTGCCTAATCGGTTCAGTAGTTTTTGCGTGAAAGAGTAACAAATATCCATACATCCATCCATACAAACTTTGACATTTATAATATTAGTAGGAAGTAGGATATATCAACTAGTATATATACTTATGTATATATATATAAGTAGGATAGGATGGTGCGTACGACACGTGTCAACTAAAATGTTTAGACGACGCGACGGATCTAGCTTCGAACTTACCCACCGCTTTACCCGCAAATGGAAAGCTTTTAGCTTGTAAATGAATTTCTATACTATCCTGAGCGATCGAGCAGGCGGGCGGCGTAGACCTTCTACGGCGTAGCGATAGCGAGTTGCTACGAAAAGTATTAGCGTAGTATTTTTAATGCGATATGATGTTTTTAGGTACTACGGCACATTACCAATGCCACAAAATATCATATCGCAGCAATACGTAGGAAAGGAAGGTATTTTAAATGTGTTCGTGGGTTAATTTATCGAACAAGTATATGGTTATTACATACATTACATTATGTATTCGATTTTATTAACAAACTATTTACAGTTACGAATATATACCAATTAGAACTAGTTTTTACTATTGAAATAGTTGAGCTATATGCAAATTGTTGCGAGCAATCTAAAGGTAGCTCAACTTTTCACTAAGTTGAAATATTATGGTATATCTTATATTATGGTATATCAACGTTGCCTGGGAGAAATCTCTCTCAGCGATAAGGCCGCCTTTTGAACTGTATTTATTTTAATTTTATATATAAGGTTTTAATGTAATTTTAATAGGTACAATAAAGTGTTTATTCATTCATTCAAATATAAAGCGTACGTTTTATTAAAAGACGTACCACAGAGGATTACCTTTTTTCATTACAATATGTTGAAATGTCAACCTTTTTAGGGTTCTGTACCTGAAAGGTGAAAACGGAACCTTATTACTTAACCTCCGCTGTCTGTCTGTTTGTCCGCCCTTCAGCGGGCTGTATCTCATGAACCGTAAAGACAGACAGTTGAAATTTTCACAGAATGTGTATTTCTCTTGCCGCTACAACAACAAATAATAATAAAATAAATATACCTGCAGGGCAGCTTGTGGCGAGCTGTTGGTGAGTAGCTACACCACGGGTATACCGCGTGCTCCCAGGGAAGTTCGTGGTTCTCGTCTCCGCTTGCGGAGTGATATCCCAAGAGAACCAGATCCCCACTTCTTGCTTGCCTTCATTGGCCGGTTTGAGTAGAGTCGCGAGAGATGCATCTTAGGATGGAGACTCGGGTGGAAGTGTCTAATGGCGTAATAACGAGGAAACCCGCTCACGTGTCTTCGTGATGGTGAAATCGGGGCTGAAGTTTTGACGCCGACATTTTGAGGAACCCATCCAGCATTCGGCAAACCATCGTCTGTCGCTTGTAACAGTATTGAGAGAATGTTTATGGCAGGCGTCCATAGTCTCCCCCATAGCCCAATTACCTAGTCCATGGCTTTTATTATTATTTTCATTTCCTTTGCAATAATCTCTACACCTGGCGGATATCATCTTCGGGTGTATCATATTGTGCAACCAAGGATGATACCCGCTATGTGTAGCTCATCCCTTTACATTAATTCTCATATAGGCTTCGCAGCAGGCACGCATGCCTCCCAAAGGACCGGGTCACTATATGGCCCGTGATCATGGAAATGAGAAACAAAATAAATATTAGAATTAAAATTAAAGGGGGCTGCCATACAAAAAACTTGATTTTGAACTTTAAACGAATAATAAATCAGAAAAATAAAATACTTAAATAATTAAGGGGTCTAACTTCCAAACCAAGTTGAGTACAGATGACTGAAGCATTGGGCGCGGTCAGTACTTGAATGGGTGACCGCATCAAGATGGCTTTTGGGTTTTTTCGATTAAAAAAACCGTTATTTAGGGCTCATCTTACGATGATATGGAACTCTCCGTGTGCGGGTCGACACGTACTTAGCTGGTTTTATTTTTTATAGTCAATACCTTCGTTTGACCACAATCTTACGTGATGGAAAGTGAAGATGTAGCCGACAGTGTATCACGAAGATGTGAAAGACACGCTATAGCGTAAAATAATGCCGCATAAAATTATAAAATATAAAACCGGTCAAATGCTAGTCGACTCACATACGGAGAATTCCGTATCAGCGTACATAACTATATGAAATGAAATTAAAAAAGTTTATCGCAAAAGAAACCCTGAAAAACTTCAGGGTGTCTCAATAGATACCTATCTCTATTTTAGGTAACCTGTAAAAAGACCTAACAAAGTGTGCCGGCGAATAAATATAATGAGTGAATGACTGTTTTTTTTTTATCGATAAAAGCAAAAAGCCTGTATGACGCCATCACCCATCGAAGTAGGTACTGTGTCAGATGTTTCGTATGGGAGCCCCCTTTAATTTTAATATTTATTTTATTTTTATTCGTTGTTATAGCGGCTGGTGAAATATAGACATTCTGTAAAAAATTCAACAATCTACTCGTAGTAGTAGTAGGTTCCCGTTTTCACCCTTTGGCTACGGAACCCTAATTGTTACGGTGACCTATTTAGAAGTGATATTGACGAGAAGCCACTGAATTGAAGTGAACTAAAATTCAGTGGAGAAATAACTCCAATAGCACGTGTATATGTAGGTTGTTAGAAGCAAATCGGAAGTTTTTTCTTTACCTATGTAAAGCGGAAATGGAACTAAATATTTTGATAGAACAACTATACAGAGTGAGGCATAGACAACTACAACTCACAGACAAGAAAATGTCGATGTTAAAGACAAACTTGGTATACCAACACTAATAAAGCAAAAAGTGCATGGCCTTTTGTTGCGTTCAAAAACAAATGGCAGTGTGCGCAGCCGAACCGCAACTTGTCCGGAAGGTAGTGATTTACTGCCGGTAAATTTTAATTATACGAGAATTAAAACCGCTTTCGACACTGTCCTAACAAACTACCTCGTTTATTTCTAGGAATACCCTGCACAGGCGGTGTAGATTCGCTGCGCTGTGATTGTGATAATTTTAGTTGTTTCAATAAAATGCTGCAAGCAAATAATAATTGTCCAACTTTTTTTTTTATTTATGTTGGTACAGCTTTGTTGGTACAGTAGAATAAGTACCTACCTACCTATAGTTATTCTGTCTGTGTAGCTTTAAAACTAACCTGCCCACTGGCGCGCTCCGGGGCCAGGGAGTCTCAGTTTGGCCACGAGGCGTTTTTTGGCATACCCAAAAGCCTGCCTCAAAGAATCCTTTTGAATTCCTGCTACGAGGAATCGATCAACCTCTGGAAGAATTCTGGATGAACAACCTTCGCATCATAACAAGAGCCCTAACTGAACACTGTCGCCTTAACAAGCACATGTTCAATTTGGGGCTATGCGACACAAAATCCTGCAGATTCTGTGAGGAGGCAGATGAAACGCCATCTGCTAGGAGTACCTGCTTAGCCCGGATGAGCTACGAGACATCATCATAAGAAAATCCTAGTTCTTAGCAGCTGCATGGGTAAGTGGCGAATAATGAACGCCGCAGTTTCCAAGGGTGAACACATGAATAAAAACTACCCACAGGATAAACGCTCTATGACTGGAGGAAAACAAGAAAGTTTTTAAAAAGAGACGACTCTTTAAATTCTACTCTAGGGTAGGGGTAGTATAGCCGACATCGCCTGCGCTCACGCATCCCTCAGCGCTGACTCACCCGCATGTGACGCATCGCTACGGTTTGAGCTGTTTTCGCCGGATGAAATAGTTCTTATAGCAAATAAATATATGGCATCTAAAAACAGTACCGACTTGTACGGCATATCATCAAATCTGCTTAGACTATCGCGGGATCGATCGCCATAGTCATCGCCCACCTGTTTAACGTTTGTATTCGTGCGGGAATATACCCCAAGCCTCTCAAAAGAGTAAAAATATCCCCTCTTTACAAAGGAAAAGGAAAGAAATCTGAAATAAAGTCTTACCGGCCGATTTCTCTGGTTCCTGCCCTCAGCAAGATTTTTGAGGTCGGACTCAATAAAAGATTGCTATCTTTTATCGGAGAACGAGACATTATGTCGGACAGACAGTACGCGTATAGAGCCGGGCGCGGCACCACAGACCTAGTGAGAGAGGTGGTATAGCGCGTGCTGTGCGCGCGCGAAGATGGTCAATGTGTAGCGCTGCTATGCTGTGACCTATCGCGCGCATTCGATACCGCCAACCACCACCTCATCTCCGACAAACTCAATTTCTACGGAATAAGGGGCCCGACTCTATCCTTGCTAGGCTCCTTCATGTCCAATCGCACGCAGACCATAGTAGGTGATCATGGCCGTTTGAAGTCAGCGGAGTTGATGAACACCATAGGGGTCCCCCAAGGCTCATGCCTTTCAAACACGTTGTTCAGCCTTCTGTTGAACGACCTCCCTAAAGCCGTCAACGGAGCGCAAGCATATATGTACGCCGATGACGTAGCCGTCATCGTGACTGCGCCGAACAAGCCCGAACTGGAGGTAAGGCTGAACAACATAGTGCAGAGCTTAGAGCGCTGGGTCCGATCGAATGGCCGAACACTGAACAGAGAAAAACCTGCTACATGACTTTCCGTCTGAATGGCACACCCAGGCAACTGCTCGCAGTGACCGCTGGAAACACCACCCTACAGATGGTTGAATCCACAAAACTACTAGGTTTCCAAATAGATAGTGGTCTCACATGGGAGAACCACATAGAAGACCTCTGCTCTAGACTAGGCCGCACATGCTTGGCACTGCGCCGCCTCGCCGCGACCGCTACCCGTAGCATGGTGCTGGCGTGCTACCACGCGACGATACACAGCACCATCACATACGGCGTGAAGCTTTGGGCGCGCGCTGCTGACGTAGACAGAGTCTTCGTCATGCAGAAGCGCGCTGTGCGCGCCATCGTTGGCGTGCCAGACGTGTCGTGCCGCGAATATTTTAAACAATTAGGGATAATGACGCTCGCTTGCGAACTAATCCACCAGGTGGCGATGTTCACTCACAAAAACATTGATGTTTTCAAACGTAAAGGTTTGAACACCACCCGAGCTCTCCGCAGCAATAAATTAGCACATATTTTAGTCGCACCAACTCATAAACTGTGTAAATCGGCGAGGTCCGTGTACGTCATGGGTCCCTCTGTATATAACAGGCTGCCGGACACAGTCCGAGGGGATGCAATCTCCACGACGGCCTTTAAATCCAGGTTACGCAAATGGCTCCTGGAAAACTCGTTCTATACGATTAACGAGTTCTACGCATTGCCCATTTGTTAATAATAATTTTGAAATGTACAAGTAACAAGTAATTAATTTTTATTATGTTATAATACTTTTTATTCTTTATTAATTATGATATCAAATAATGTTATTTAAAAATCACCTACTATTGTACTTAAGTACCCGACTTATAACTCAGTGTTATCAATAAATATATTGTATTGTATAGTATACTGATTCTTACTCCACTAATTTCTCATCTATCTAATCCAAGTATCAACTGAGTCCACATTAGTAGGTAGTACTTACGTATTAGAATATTTGTTCAGAAATTTTCGACTACTACTAGCAAAGCTTAGGTTTTTCCTCGCACGGTTACCATACCAGATAACCAGAACTAACTTACAGAACTAAATTTTCTTATCATTTAAAAATTTTACCCATATCCTTTCACCGTCCGATGTAAAATATAGGCGAATAATTTTTTATTTATTCGTATAAAACCCCAGAGGAATTTCATTTTGAGAGCCGTGATAAATGATGGCGTATCAAAGGCAAGCGATTTATTAGGAAGAAAGTTGGGCAATTAGCGTTGAAAACACAAAAAGCAGACGCGAAGAGAGCGTTATCGATTACATCATCCATTTCGAAGTCCCATTAGCCGGGGGCGATGTGCGAGCCACTGGCCTTCTGCGAACCACGCTTAGCCACTTTTCTTTAAATTCGCTTCGCTCAGGGACCGTACATATTTTACTCTTCATAACGACTGCAAACTATGAATACTTAGGTCCCTAAAATAAAGTAAAAAGCCCTGCCAAAATTCCGCAAATTAGATAGGTATTTGAGTTCCCCTCCACACTAATTGGTGAAAAGTAGGTAGGACAGTTTTAATGAGAATTGCTCGCCACGTCACCGGCTCCTTCGTAGGTGTCATAAATTCCAATGAATTATTTCGTAGAATTTGCATAAATATCGAATTAACATTGTTCTGCTTCCAGCTGGAATCATTTTAATGAGGAAAGTGTCCCCGCTTTTCTCTTGGATCCTTTTTTTACGACTGCCTTGGCTGCTTATTACAGAATAAATTTTAAAGAAGTGGGGCTACGAAATTAAATTCGGCACGGAGCTTTTTAATTGTCGACGACGCGCGACGCAGTAATTGATACTGGGAGACATTTCATTTCCACTGGGAATTCTTGATTTTTAGTGTTCTGGTGCCAAATGGCTAAAACTGAACCCTTATCATTTTGTGTTAGAGTAAATTTATTGCTCGTTTGTATACCTAGTGAGTTGAACATTATGACGTGTAATTAAATGGCCAAAAAACAGGATCACAACATCAACGAGGAAAAATGACATTCAACGAAAAATGGATAAACAAAGTATCAGGTCCTAGTCCTGTACTACCTATAGGTCTACCTACCTATTATAGCTTCTAGTCTACATACTTACAAGGTCCTGTCTTGTACGTATCAGGACTTAGGCTTGTACAAAAGAAATTATTATTAGTATGTAATCTTTCGAAGTCACTTATTTGTGGTTCGTTTCACGTTGCGAGCGTGAGTACATCTTTTGCGTTTAAAAAAAGTAAAGGAATTAACCAGGGGCTCTGAAAGTAGTTTTTAGTTTTTTTTTAAACTTTGAGTTTAGGTAATTTGAATTTCGCGACGAATGTGAATCGAGGCACCTAAAGGCTCCTTACGAAAAATACCTACATATGTAAGTAATATTTAAAATAAGTATACACTCAATTTTAAAATCATTACAAAATTTTATTCAGAGGCGGCTAACAATATTTACATAGAGAAAATTGTTTTCTTTCTAAATTAACTAAATCATAAAATTAAAATATAACACTTTCAACTTAAAATAATTAAGCTAACGAAAAAGCGATCTATTAAAAAAAAAATATACAACTGCAAACAAAAATGCAATGGCATAGTTTACAAACTATATTATTATAATACTCGTAACAATACATAATTAATTAACAAACGTACTTACTCAATAAAAACTAGGCACTTGGGAGTCTTCAAAGACTAGTTGAATCATAAATAATTACAAAAACCATAAAATAATATAGGTATTTTGAATGGCGTTCATCTATTGGTAACCTGCAAGTCTCTTCAGTAGTTACATTAGTTTTGGTTTATAAAATAAAATTTATTGATTTTATATAAAAACAGCTTCCTATCTTCATTTCACCGAAAGATTCTATTTTTAAATACCTATACTATTTCGGTATTAATAGAAAATCTTTATTTACATAGAAAATTTACTTCAAACTTAACAGTGTGGTTACCTATCGATGAACGTCACTGTACCAATGTATCTACTCTATAAATTTTTATGCAATCCTTTTATTTTAAATTTTATTATAAAATCCATATAAAAATATCCATTAAACATTATTTAAAAGTAACTTAAGTACTTACATCTTTGTCAGCTAACGAAATAATTTGAATAGTTCACTAAATAATAAATACCGCTGAATATGTGCTGTACCTTTCATTGAATTTCATAGATTTCAGATTTTAATAACTTTATTTCTTAAGGCATACAAAATAAGCACTTAGAAAAGTCAATTTTTACACTAAAAACAGCTTTACTCGTAAATACTCGTATAGTAATTATCATCAATTAAGAAATAAATAAGCTGTTATTGATTTTCTCTTAACTACATTTTTTTGTCTACTAGTAGAAATATTATAGTGAAGGCTTTGGAGAGATTTAGCTAATCAGGATCAGGGTAATTTTTTTATTTGGAATAATGTATAGGTTTTTATCCTGATTAAACGAAGCCGCGTGCAGAAACTACTATAATTGAATCATCATGCAGAAAAGCCGTTAAATGTGTGAAAATAATTATCTACTTGGTATATGACATGCTAAATCAAAGCAAGCACCTTGCAAGCCTTGCTTGTAAGGTGAATGTTTTGATTTTGCTAATCTATACTCTGGAACGCCTTTCCTGTTCCAATCGGCATGCCAAATCTTTGTCTTACGGTAACTTACTCAAATTATGCCTATTTTCAACTAAGTGTATCGTCGTTCGTCACAGATTCGCGCGGCATAGCCTGGCGTAGTCTCGAATTGGTGTAACCGTTGAGGTTGCATAATGGATACGGTGACCAAGTACGAACATCTCGTGTGTAGTAAGTTCTTCAAATTATATTTATTATAGTATAGTATTTTGTATAGAGCCGACCCCGCCTAGTGTGGGATAAGGGCAGGAAGAAGAGTATTTTTTATAGTATTATACATAGATTTAATATTATATATAGTATTTTTTATTACAATAGGTAGCTTCTCCTAATTATGCTTACATTCAAGATATACCTAAATAAATAAATGGCCGAACGTCTCGTGTGGATCGGTGTAAAAGACTGCTCATGAGGCAGGTCTAGAGAAGTGTAATAATCTTAATCGCTAGTTATTTATTTCTTAAGGCAATTTCTTCAAATTATGCTTACATTCAACTAGATGTATCACCGTTCGTCACCGATTCGCGCGGCATCGCCTCGCGTAGTCCGGTGCAACTTGGTGTAACCACTGAGGTTGTATAGCTGATACAGTGACCATGTACGAACGTCTCGTGTGGAGTAGCTCAGTGTATAAGACTGCTACTGGGGCTGGTCGTGTGGTGTGCAAGACGCCGGCAGGGTGAATGGCGGCGGCTGAGCCTGCGCCTGTGACGTAACGACCGGCGCCTTCAACGCCGCGGGACCATGCGCAGTTTGTGAATAGACCGCTTAGGAGGCATTTTAAGAGCTGTAACAAGTCATTTTAGTTTTGGAATGTTTTTATAGATAAATACATAATTTCATCATACTTTTATTATATTTGCTTGATTCTATTCTTTAATTGTAATTTTCTTTGTTAGTAAAGTTTCTTGTTAGCTTATAATTATTTCCTTTTTTATTCATAATTTGGATATAATTAAGATCTTTGGTTTAGGGCACATTCAGAAGACGAGATATCTAGAATCTACACCAATATTAAAGAGGTATTTCTTTATTTAGGAGTTAGTTTGTGAGTAGGCGTTAATTTCTGGTACTAATGGTCCGATTTTGAAGTCTTTCACGACGAGGAAGCTACATTATCCCTGAAGCTCGCACCGCATAAATATAGTACCGGATTTTGTATAATTTTGCTGAATGCTTGTAAATTATTTCCACCTGTCTATTATAATAATAACCCTGAGATCACCGATTTGTTTTTTGGGACGTTAATTTTTATTTTAAGGTACTTACCATTCTAGTTCCTTTTTTTGTTTTAGCTATAAATAAAGCCTTACCTGATCAGTAGCAGTACCGCAGCTAGTAACGCTCAGGTTCAACCTCTGACATATTGATAGCAGCTGTTGTCGAATGTCCCACGCGTAGGACAAATTCTTGTGGTTCAAATAGTTTTCTTTACACCATTGCTGTGAAGAAAAATATTAGGCGTTAGCGTTGTTCGTTATTTTGACCGAAAATAAGGTGGTTTACCAAAGATTTTCTTTATTTTGGATTACCTTTTTAAAATACTTTCTGGTAGGACCTATACTTGATTCAAGACTTCGTAATTTTTGTGAATATTTAACATCAAAGACTATTACCAAAGACTAATATCAAAGAATAAATAAATACTTAACAATAACTGAATAACAGGAAACAACATCACTAAAACTAAAAACATAAACTTCAACAACGCATAATTGTACTCACAAAGGTTCAAATTCTACATCTGCAATTTGCTCCGATGATACCAGTGTCGTTAAATAATTTCCTACTATTTTTTTTTATTATTTTGAACCCATTTGTTTACAAAAAATGTCTAGAATACTAGAGAACCGAGTATAGGGAAGATATTTACACAGCAGTAACACACAAAGGTAATACATTTTTAAAGTAATAAAAAAACTTTTTTAGAAACAAGCTCTGGGACAAAAGTGCTAGCTTACAAACCTTTTTCAAAGTAGCTTTACAAAATGCTTTGAACACATTGAGCAGAGTCAAATGGTCTCCCACTGGTGACACAAACTTCTGTTTCACTTTTATAGCTTCTTCTCTTTTGTGCATTGGGGTATGGAATATGTTTTCACTGGATAAAACGGCTACTAAACTCAAGGCCTGCAAAGAAAAATGTGTAAACGTTAGTCAAATATGGTACAAGATTTTGTAACTAACTGCGCCCGTAGTTTAGCACGCGATCGAAATATGAAGTTGTCTATATTCTTGCTCATTGGGATCCGATCAGCCATTTAGGCGTGAAAAGTTAAGACATTTTACATTCGCATTTATAATATTAGTATTGATGGAAGTCCATCCGTAAGGTTTATGTTATTACTAGCTGTGCCCGCGACTACGTCCGCGTGGAATAGTGACAGTGTGATTTTCATACATACTTTCATCCCCTATTCCCTTCCATTGAGGGTAAAATTTGTAAAAACTTTAAATGACTATTTTATTTTTATTTAATTAACAGCCTAAAAAATGTATACCAAACTTTTAGCTTAAAATGTCGATACTTCTAAACAACCTTTCAACTCCTCTTTCAACACCTTATAACCCTTTTTTCGCATTAAAAACTGGCCTATGTACATGTGTACCAAGTTTCATTTAAATCGGTTCAGTAGTTCTGGCGTGAAAATGTGACAGACAGACAGATACAGTTACTTTCGCATTTATAATATTAGTAAGGATAATGCGTAAGCCCTCGCATTTGAGGCAATATCAAAGAAATTAAATGATATCCCAAAAAATTGGACGGGACTTGAACCCGCGACCTTCCCTCAGTGCGGGAGTCCCGTCGATTCAACGTCGACAGAGAATTTGTTTTAGAATAGAATAGAAGAATAGAATTTTATATTATTTAATTTCTTACATTCAACAACCTGTATTATCTTACCTCCTCCAAGCAGTTATATTCAGGAGCGCTTAGCAGTACTTTCGAGTATTTTGGATCTATCGGAAATGCCGACATCTTCTTCCCTAGCACCGTCAGTTTGGGACTCGTATCACTCTCGATTGCACCTAGAAATATATTATAGTTTCAAATTAGTATCATGGCCCACGACGCCCATGACGACCGATGTGGGGCGTCGAGCGCAGGTCTGCCTGCGACGCAGGAGGTTGCGGGTTCGATACCCGCCTTAGGACAAATGTTTGTACGATCTGCAAATCATCAATATCTATGTAAGTAATGTATTTTATTAAGTTTGTATCTAATACCGAAACCACACGCTCTGCTTAGTTCGGGGTTAGATAATGTTGTGTGGATTGTCCAGCATTATTGATTTATTAACGTCCAGCTGCGGGTTCTCAAGGCGACGGCGCTCCTGCAGGTCTCACCGCGCCGAAGCTGGGCAGTGAATGCGTTAAAATGATGTCATTGTGCCTTTGAACCCACTAAAGTTTTCTGTTTCGTAGGTAAAAGGAATACATTTCGCGCGACGCAGATGAAAGATTGCAGGTTCGAGTCCCGGCTTCGTGACAGTTTTCATCATCTGTACTAGCCATAATTATATATTGTACCATAATTATTATTACGAGACGATTTAAGAGCTTACATCACTCGTGTCTTATGTCAAAATAAGCTAAAGGTATTTTACCTAGCTCTTTCAGCAAAGTCAATGAAGACTTGATGGCATCCGCCGGCGGCGCGTCAATCAACGGGAAAGTGCTGGGTTCGATTCCCGCTGCGATTAGCAGGAGCAGGGTCGGGGCAAGTGGGCATCTGTAAATAAAGAAATTGAAATAATTTATCACAGTGTCTGTAGACTCGGACATAAGTTTCATTTTTTATTTATTTCATTATAAACAAAATACATTGTGTATGGAAAACTTAAATCTAAAACTACACGACTACAACGAGTACACAATAAACTAATTGGACAAACAAGTAAATTAAAATAATTCTAATAGAACGCTAAGTAATAGCATTTTAAAAGGCTGTTATGAAAAATAATTAAGATAATGAAAATGTAATTATTATTAGGATACAACGTCAGATTGGATATTAAATTATTGTTGTTTACGCCCAACAGGGTTCACATTGTGATACTTACTGTACTAAATAATACTAAAGGTTGCCTGGAAGAGATCGCTTCTAAGCGATAAGGCCGCCCATTGTACATGTTTTATGTAATGTCTATTTTTAATGTTTTCTTCGTGGTGTACAATAAAGAATTTTGTAATTGTAATTGTAAATTACCTACCTATTAAGCCAATGTGATGACAACAATAAATATATTGAGAATTGAGTGAAACCTCAAGTCCGTTAACTAAAACACTGGTATTAAACCAAGAGTTATAGAAGCTGCCGTTTCGTTGTTTAAGCTACCGTTCTGTCACTTTAGATACGGAGCGGTGCTAACACCGCTCCGTATCTAAAGTGACAGAACGTTTTAGCTAACTAAAACGTCCTTTCTGTTCCTTGAACTATCAAGGGAGAGATAAGACTGTCTTATTACGTGCGACCTACCTGCTCAAGTGATAGTAGCAAATGTGTGGTATGCTAAAAGGGTTAAATTTAAAAGCTTTGTTACCTGACAATCTCCGGTGTATTATGGTGCGGGCGTGCAGTGAAGTCCCGTGCTGTGTACAGTCTATAGGCGGCGCCGGGCTGCGTGCGACCCGCGCGGCCGGCACGCTGCCAGCCCGCCGCCTGCGCACATTCCACCACGCGCAGCCTCTCTGCACCGGTCGCGGTGCACCAAGTCCTAAAACAATCAAGTTTTTAACAGACTTATAAAATAGGAAGAGGTTCTATGTTCGGCTATACATATGTACATATGTTTTTTATATACATATGTTCGTCGATTTCTCCGTCAAATATGGTGCGATTTAGATTTTTTTTCACTATTGTATACAAAATGTTACTAAGGTGGTCCAATAAAAAATGTATTCTCCCCCAAACGACGCCACGAATAGCGATCCTGAGCCGCCTCTTTATTTATTTTTAATTAAAATCATAAAGAATATTATATCTAAACGAAAAAATAAACAGTACAAAAGGCGGCTTTATCGATGAGAGCGATTGGTTAGCAGGATTCGGCCCCTGCACTAACGATTGTAACTGAATACAAATGAGGTACCTTTCCTTTACCACCCCAGAATCTATGACGTATTTGATCGTCGGTATGGTCACTGAGGCCTCGGCTATGTTAGTAGACAGGATTATTTTGCGGGTACCCGGCGGCGCATCTTTCCAAACTTGTAGCTGTTTGGCTGGCGGCAAGCCGGCATATAACGGACACACTCGGATTTGAGGTCCTGGCGCTTCCTGAAAGATACAACAACATTCATATTATACTAGCTGCTGCCCGCGCCTTCTCCCGCGTTTTATCGGGATACAAAATAGCCTATGTTAATCCAAGTCACAAACTATACTCATACCAAATTTCAACCCAATCAGTTCAGTAGTTTGCGTGAAAGAGGAACAAATATCCATGCATCCATAAATCTATAAACATTCGCATTTCGACTCCTCCGTAGGATAAAGTACGATCTGTAGAGTAGGTATCAACTCTACAGATCTGTCGATTTAGAGTATAATATTTACTCATGGCTTTAAGCTGGTTTGGGCAAGCATCCCCATGACTGCTGATGATCGACCCGTTATCTTACCTTAGCTATTTGTTTTATGTTGTACATAACAGTTTCAATTTCTTCTTGTCCCGTAAGAAATACCAGAAAGTCTTCACTGAAACAATATAAAATTCCTTTACACAAAACAAGAATTAACATCGTAATTTAAGAACGGAACGGATAGCCTTATTCCCCATACAAACGTACTTTCCGCTTCATTTGGAAACTATGTTCCCGATCATATTGAAATTTTTCATACGTAATCGAATGAAAAATAGCTATGTTTGCAGCGGTTTAGTCTTTGAAAAAACATAATGAAATTTAAATGAGAGCGAAACTAATTTTGTCCACCAAATCGAGTCATCTTCAAGCAATTATTTATGCATGATAGACACCTTTATTCGAAAATCTGTCGCGCTGCAAACATCATAAATATATTCAACATTATAAATAATCAAAAACATTTTTGAAATCAATCGTTTACTCAAAGTTCATCGGAAAGTACGAAAAAATATCAAAAAATGGTACCAACACCAAGCACAACACAACACAGCCTGACGACATGACAGCTTCATATTAGATGGTTAGATACGCTTTCTCACTCATTCGCGCCCCATTTCATTCTACGTGAAACAACAACAAACCCGCATGGGAAAATCCGTTTTTGTTTGGGAGAGGTTCGTAGCCTTCATAAGTTAGTTCAAGGTAAGTAAACTTAAATAGAAAATAAATATAATAATACTTGGCAGGTGTTGTAGCATGAAGTTGAAATATTGTGCAAACAGCTGCGTATTGGTAATCATCTTGCTTCATCTTTGCATGGTAGACGGTCACAGGATGAGCCCTCCCTTCCAGATAAATAACCTGGCAGTTGTCAAAGTATGCTCTGAACGCATCCACGTCCATCGTCGCTGACATAATAATAATCTAAAAAATAAAACAAAAAATAATAACTCACTAACATAGTTGGATTAGTAACTGAAAAGTAATTTGCCGCAAATCGTAAACCAGATAATACCAACTTTGATTAAATTGTATTTTGATGGATAAAATATGTTGCTTATTTCCCAAATGTGCCAGAAGATACTCCAGAAAGTGACGTGAATCGAAGTTAGTATTGTGATAAGTTCATAGAATGGGTTTACGTATTGCGGCAAATTACTTTTCTGCTTATTCCTTGTAAAACGCACTTTGAAAAACCACAAAAAAAATACTGATACCGATCCAGTGGACGCGCAGCTCCATTTCGTGCGTACACTGCATCGGAATGGGAGCGTACGCAGCGTTAGTGGCGTCACTATTTACAATATGCCGATAGGGGTCCGTCTATTGCTTTCGGATTTTGCATCGTCAATGCAGGTATTTGCGCTCGGTTTTTCAGATGACCTCATCCGCGACAATACTTCGTAGTGACGAGGTGCGGATGACGTCACGCCAGAAAAACCGGTGTCTGGGATACCGATGCCAGCGACATGCCTAACATCGGTAGTACCAGAGATCGGTATTTCTGGCGATGACGTCATCCGCTCTGGATGCCGATCCAGTGCAGTTATAATAGTAATAAGATACGATTCCTACAAAATAAAATGTTTGATAGGTACCTTGAGAGGATTTAACTTTTTTTCACTCCTCTCTTTCTGAGCCAGTTTCACAATGCCAAATAGTACATCAGTACTGACTGTGCGTTCATGGGCTTCATCCAGAATAATGATGGAATACTTTTTTAGTAGAGGATCTACTATTGCCTCTCGCAGAAGCATGCCATCTGTCAGATATTTCACCTTAGTTCGCTGACTTGTAACATCCTCAAATCTTACTGAATATCTGAAAAAATGTTTTGAAGTTGCTTCACTCGGGTAAAGGATAGCTTGCCAAGAATGTGTACACATGAAAAGTTATATGACTGACAATAATATGGCAAAGGCAGAGCCATCTCGCAAGAACTGAAGTTGACAATATCATGTTAGTTTGCCATGTAGGTTGGTGGTTTGTCACCCTTATATTTTCTCCAGGCTTCATGTGTAGATCGTATACACACACAGTAACATCATGATCTCAGCATGTCTGCTTGATTTGACACATATATCCTCTTTTGAACTCGAACTTACTTTGTCCTGAACGAGTGGCCATGGCAACAAGTCTCCGTTGAGACTGGCAGATGTGGCCCAAATTCGGCTGACAGGACATCATCATCAATCTGTCCTGTGCTAGTCACTTCTACAGTATTTTCAAACACCCCAACCATATTGTACGACCATCTGGCCTTGCTGCTACTGGGCACCACTCAATCACAAGAGGCAGCAATTGGTCTTGAATTGGCATCCACATTGGCATGAATTGGCAGTTATCATTACTTTTAAAACTTTATACTTAAATATAGAATTTACCCAACAATAGTTCCCACAGGACAGTTCATTTCAGTAGCTACCCTAAGCGCTATAGTAATAGCCGCTACCCTGCGTGGTTGGGTCACTGCAATGGCGCCAGCACCTTCTAACCGTTGCTCATGAATCAACTGAGGTATTTGTGTGGTTTTGCCACTCCCAGTCTCACCGATCAATATCATTGTTTCATTATTTTTTATTTCTTCCAGAAGCCTGTAAAAATATTATGTATCATGTCTATGCTAGATTATAATTAAAACAAAGGTTATGATAATAAATAAATAAGCATTAGATAGGTAATGCTGAAGTA
Source organism: Eupithecia insigniata (assembly GCA_947859395.1). NCBI lineage: Eukaryota > Metazoa > Arthropoda > Insecta > Lepidoptera > Geometridae > Eupithecia > Eupithecia insigniata. The sequence goes on along the minus strand of OX401996.1, from coordinate 7,344,507 downwards.
TCCACCCAATCCAGCATATTCTAGCCTGTGTTATAAGAACTAAATAACTAATATACTTCTCATACATATTTATACAGTGTGTCCCTGGATAAAGTGCAGCCCCGAAAGGGGGTGAAACTAGGTCAAAAATTAGCGACAAAAAAAAAAGAAAAAACAAATTTAAAAAAAATCGTATATACCTACTCACTAATGACTCTATTTAATAAAAAAAATGATTTCTTCCAAAGTAGTGGGTCTATTTTGTTAAAATAAAAACCATAATCATGTCAGGTGAATGATGACGATAAAATAACTAATAACTCACAAAACGAGTGGCTATCGTGACTTAAAGTTTAATTTTTGTACTAAAATTACATTTTTTATGCTGTTTTTTTCCAATAATCTCCAAAAATCTGGCTAGGAGCTTTTAAAGTTGACCACTGAGACCCTTTTTTTCTCTAAGTCTACCTGAGTGGTGACGTAATCAGTGGCCAACTTTAAAAGCTCCTAGCCAGATTTTTGGAGATTATTAGAAAAAAACAGCTTGATCTAGTTTCACCCCCTTTTGGGGTTGCACTTAATCCAGGGACACACTGTATAGATACTAGTAGTCAGCTCATAACAATAGTCGTTGTGACCATTTTATTTTCATTCTTCTGATTTCTTAGAGACCCAACAATAGGTCTGTCTCAAGTGGTTTCGGAGTTATGACGGTTTGACATTCTCTTAGAACTGAGATGTAGAGCTCGTCCTGCTGATCACTGAGATCCCCTACATGATAAGTCTTTTCCCCCTGAATACGGAGATAGAGCATGAGGGGTTTTGGAATGTTGGGAGGATTATTGCTTCATGTGATAGACCTCATTCTCCTGATTTCTTAGAGACCCAACGACATCGACATTTGAGTTTTGTAAATTAATAAAACAACGTCTTTGTAAGTTTAACACTCAATAAACAATTCAAAAATTCTATGCATATTCCCATTGTCCATTGTGAAGAGGAGCTATAAGAAAATCAATGACTTACTAATTATTTTGATAAAAACATCCGAAAAAAGTTACAGATAATTATCAAAATTTTAAAAGTTTCACAAAAAGGCTGGAGAATAAATTATTTTGGTGCCACAGGAACCGAAAGTAATTTTATGGGTTGAAGAAATCCTAAGGGTATGGTGGTAATGGTGTGGAAAGAAAATAAATTAAATATCAATAAAAAAAAAGTTAGTTGGATTCAGTCTTTTTTTAACCTCCTGGAACAGTCAAAAAGGCTAGCTAAGTTTGTTGTAGAGCACAGTATAAGAATAAAACAAATGCAATGCACTTCAGTGCATAGTCAGTGCATTCATTTGGCATGACCTCCCATTTCATAGAATCTCTAACAAATGAGAGCTCCTGTAGCTAGCTCTTGGTCGGTCATAATTTAAAGAAAAAAAATCCTGTCCTGTTTGAAAGTACTGACTACACCTTTCTAAGCCTTTATTAAAGAAAATTACAATCAAATAGAAACAAATTACAACTAGTATTTACAATTGAACTTACTGGACACAAACAATTTAAAAAAGAACAATCTACAGATCAACTGGTCCAAATCAATACCTTAATTCTTAGATTTTTTATAAATATAATTGATTTCACCCCCCTTTAAGCCCCCATTATCTCAAAAACTACTTGATGGATTTGGTCTCACTAAGTTACCAGCAAACACAAGTCTCAACCTATTTGCGCCCTCTGTACTAAATAAACGACACCTCTCAGCACACCTATTAAATTTCATGCAAATTGGATCAACAGTAGGACAGATATGCTCGAAGTGACTATTTCATCATACAGCAAAATCACCCAAACTGCCACTGAGAACTTTGTACACTTTGCTTATTCCGTTCAATTATACATAAAAACACCAAGACCCTGAATAAATTATAAATAACAAGATGTGCGTAGGCTTACCTTCCTTTTACCATATAGACAGGAAGTTGTTTTCTTGACTCCAGTATATTTTCACCAGATTGATTTACATTATTTTGTTGTTTTGTTTGGCTAGAATCACCATTTGATTTGCTTCGGTGTGATGCATCTGCATGATTTTTAATGATGAGCTTCAACTTCTTAATATCAGATGTATCCAATGAGTTCTTTTTCCTTTTCAAATTATTTATTTTATACACACCATTGGGTGCACCAATAGCACTATATTTAGAATCCATTGTAGAGAAATAATAAAAATTTGAAAAATATTTCTTACAGCATCAGTTACATCCTCAGGTTACTACAGGCTATTTTCATGCCGCTGGAATCTAACTAGAACATAGTTAAAACTGTTAAGTATATCCATGGTATATTAATAGTGTATTATGAACTGATAAAAACCACTGTCAACTGTAAAGTTACTCTATGCCACTGTCAGATCAGTAATTCAGTATATTATGTATACCTGTTAAAGATGCACGACTGCGAATAATCTGTCTAGTCAAATGATGAACAACTACTAATATATATAATTGTTTGCAACAGTCTGCAGTTAGCTCAATTGTTTCAATTGTAAATACTAGTTTAATTTCTTTATATTATTTGATTGTTATTTTCTTTGTCAATAAAGATATTTTTACTAATATCCTTATTTGACTTGAATATTAGTAATATACTAATCTTCAATGTCGAATGAAACTACTAATTAGTAATTACTAATGTCTCTACGAATGGATCATTCATGGCTCCGATTCGACTTTGTTAGTCGACTGATGGTTTTAAGTCACGAATGAATTATTAGTCGCTCCTGCGGGGATTGAATCGAAACAGACTCATGCAGTCGCGCATCTTAAATACCTGTGTTTTCTACAGTTTTTGCTCTGGTTGTTTAGGCACTCTGTATTATTTTAAATTCTATAACTCAACTTGGCAGATTTTTTAGAATAGTACCTTTAGAGGGCTGGAAATAATGTCCAAAGAAGATATTATAACTACATAATGTCATGTGATCCAAGGCCTGCGCACATGTGCTGTGTTGTTATGGTAATCATAACCGACGGTTCTATCAACCAGCACATCACATGTATTATATTTATATAAATCGTTGTATCGTAGTTATAACAGGTTATATTAAAATCTGCATACGCTACATAGAAATATAAATGAACACTAATCCTTTCAAACTCAAAAGCAAGCTCAAAATGGAGCTCTTGTTACTGATGCTAGTTTTGATGAGCGGAGCACCAGACAGAGTTTTGGTGAAACAAAATCATTACTTTATTATGAAGATACCTACTTAAATCGAATGTAGAAATTGCGATAAAAAGAATTTTTATCATAGAAAACAATGAACATAAAACCACTCCGTATAGAACATTTAGAACATCAACTTCTTGGTTAATGGCTCTGCATCTGGATTGACGCAATTCTGCCAGTGTCAGTTAGGTATGAATTGCGCATTTAGGAACAATAGATAAACATTTAAGGAGGTTGAGTTTGAAGTTTTCAGAAAATAAATAATTTATATAATCTCAATCAAGTTCGTATAGGTACAAAAACAAACAGAAACAACCAAATTAAAAGTTAAATAAAAAGCGTTAACAGAAGTGATCAATATGCGAAGTAACATAAAATATATACCTACGTAATCTAAAAGCTACAATTGTATACTATTTACAGAAATAAATCTACAAAGTTTAGATACAAAAGGGGAAAATACTAATGGAAGAAGGGTCTTGGAAGAGAAGGGACGGGAGATTTCAGGAGGAATAATATCATGAAGAGAAATTTTAAGCCTAGGACAGACGAAAAGAAGATGTTCAACATCTCCTTCATCCAAACCACATTCACACAGACATTGATTCCTGACCCTTATCTTCGTAAGAAACACAGGGGTACATACATGGCCCAACCGGAGACGGCATAAGATGGATGTGCTGGTTTTGCTGGCCTTTTTAAATTTGAAAAACCAAGGTTTGAGAGGAATTTCTGGTTGCAAATTACCTAAAGTAGTTAGATGGAAACCAGGGGCTGAACAAAGATCATGAGCAAAAATTTTAAGGTGTTCCTCTGAACCAAACTGATTTGCTTGTTTCGCACAAGAGTCAGCGGTTTCGTTTCCTGGAATCCCAGAGTGACCCGGGATCCAAACCAAGATAACATTAATGCCACGACTTTTACACCTGAACAAAGATTCACAAATTTTAAGAATGATTGGATATCTAGATTTAGAGCGAAATTATTGAGGTTGTGCGAGTCTACAAATTTAATAGCTTCCAGCAATGCTATAGATTCCGCAGTAAAAACCGAGGAAATCGATGGACATTTATAATTTAAAATTATCTTGGACGAAGGAATCCAAACTGCAGCGCCTACAGGACTAGACTCATTTAATTTTAAAGCATCTGTAAAGATGGAGATCCAACCATTATAATTAGAATCAAGTTGCATGTTAAATTTTTCACGAGTCATATACCAACCTTTTACGATCCCAAAATCTAAGATGGTTCGAACATAATAGCTTCATAAGGGGTAGTAAACAAAGGATTAGAACTAAATTGGATGACAGGATATGGAAGGTGGGAATATTTCACATAACTCCGAATCAAACACGGTATTTTATCCTGTTTAATATTAATAATAGGCTCAAAGAAAGAACACAAATCGTTTAACTTATTTTCCCCCGAATACTCAAACGAATCTCAGATTTAAGCACGACTCAAGTGACGATTTTTTGACTGATTTTCATTGAAAACTGTCAAAATATTGCGACATAAGACGTGCTTACATCTGAGTTGCGTTTGAGTATTCGGCCGTTAGAATCGTGCTCTAATCGCACCGTGTCGCGGTAAGGAATGGCAAGTATGACAGGGAATACGATTTTGTCCGATTCCACGCCGCGCGCTGTCTTGTCGTATCTGTGTAACGCGTTTGGATTTTCCATAGTGAATAGGCCCCCTGGACATATCAAATGTAAACATTGTAAACAGCTCGTCAGTATTGTATTATCTTTGGTAAACAGCTGTTTCCGCCATAAAAGAAGTTGAAGTTCTTCAATAATGAACAATCTCTGAGTGAACAATACTGTGTAGTGTAATGAACTTGAAATGTTGAAATGAACCAAAAATATTGCAAACATAACGAACCAAAAAATCATCAAAAACTTATTGCCAGCCGTAGGTGGCCGTAGATTGAGGATTTTTGCTTACCCTAGTTGCCAGCCCATAATCTATACAAGTCAGTCAAGTAAATTTATATTCCCTTAGAATAAAATCATGGCTATGGCTTTTCAAAGAAGAATATTCACGAATTTTAAAAGAAGAAATAAATTACTCTCTTCTCGCTATGCTTCAAATGAAGTCAATCCTATGACTAAGACCTGGAAGATATTAAAAAGAGATATTCCGGCGACATTTGGTGTTGGAGAGGCAGAAGTTATTTATCCCGAACACGCCGATGTCGTGATTATAGGCGGCGGCTTTATTGGTGCTTCGGCAGCATACTGGCTCAAGACCAGAGCTGTTCACGGCCTAAATGTTGTAGTAATAGACAAAGATACTGCAGTAAGTAACCTCGTAATCGAATGCAACCTACTTTTATGACCAGAATTGCACACAAGCGCGGTCCCAGGCTGGGTCATGGGGGTCATGACCACCCAAAATCTAAGTATAGGTACAAAAACCTACTAGAAAAGAAATTAAATATATGTTACATGAATAAATTTTAATAACTCCTACCCTGTCTAATATCTAAACAATATGGTTCGGTTACCCAATGTGGCACAAAAATCAAAATATTCCTGAAGTATTGGGTTTTATGTTCAGTGCAATCTGTTCAGTTTCTATCAATTAAATCACCACAACAAATAACACAAAATTTTTACAAATAACCTGCCTTTCTAGGTAACTTTGTCAGCAAGCACAAAATATCTAAGGAGACAAATTAATTGGCATTGGATCCACTCGCCGATAACATTTTTTTGTTTGTTGTTTTGTCCCCACCTGCTTTCCAAAAATAATCAGGTTGTTTAAACCACTGCAACACACCTATGAACACCACAAAATATTCACATATTTCTTCCTTTGGCTTAGAGCTTAATCCCGTTTTAGTATCATTTTTGCCCACCACTGCAAAAAATTTACTCTCTGCACATCGATGACAAACTCGCTTTACTATGGTCCAGAGTCTGACCAATTTAAGTTCACCTTGCATACCATCACAAAAAAATTACAGCCTACCTAGACCTTAACCAAGTGTGACCCCTCCAAAGCTTTGTGCTATGACCGTGCCTGATTGCACACCTATAGTCTTATCATTACAGTTTACAGGTATTCAAAAGAATCTATCACTGGGTACTCTGACACAGCACTTTTCACTACCAGAAAATATTCAGCTCTCACAGTACAGTGCTGAGTTCTTTCGTAATATTAAAGAACACCTTGCAAGTAATGTAGAGCTTCAGTATATTCCAACTGGATCGGTGGTGCTAGCTGGTGAGAAATATGCAGAAAAGTTGGAATATAATGTTGAAGTGCAAAAAGAACAAGGTTCTAGAGTAGAGTTGTTACAAGTGGAGGACATACAGCGGAGGTATCCATGGCTGAATACAACTGATGTAAAACTAGGTATGAATTATTATTTACTAGCTGGTGCCCGCATTTTATAAGGATAAATAAAAAATAGCCTATATGTTATTCCAGGTCCCAAGCTACATATACCCATACCAAATTTCAGCCTAATCAGTTCAGTAGTTTTTGCATGAAAGAGTAACAAATATCCATCCATACATCCATCCTTACAAACTTCGACATTTATAATAATAGTAGGATGTATTCTTCCACGAGATAAACACTATCTTTATGTATTTTGTCATATAATTCTCTGTTGCAGGCTGTGTTGGTTCTGAATCAGAAGGAATATTCAATTCATGGGCACTGCTTAAAGGATACATGCAAAAATCAGTACAGTTAGGGGCTAACTATGTAAATGCTGAAGTTATAGGATTTGAATTCCAACATTTGCGGGACCTTTTAATGGAAGGGGTAACTCCAGGAACATTTGAAAAGTTAAACAAAGTTGTTTATCGAACTCCTGATGGTATAGAGAGATCATTAAAATTTGCTGTTTGTGTATTAGCAGCTGGTGATGAGTCAGCAAAAATTGCTAAGCTTGCAAGGATTGGTGAAGAAGATGGATTGTTAAAAGTTCCTTTACCTATAACTAAAAGGTACCTGTAACATTTTATATTCATTTGATGTTTACTACTTATTTACATACTTTAAATGAGAAGCATAATTCGTCATTTATCATTTGCAGAGAATACAAAGTATACTCCATTCAAGATAAAGCCCTAGAGCTAGGACTTTGCACACCTCATGTGATGGACAGCAGCGGTCTTTGGATTAAAAGAAATGGTCTACTAGAAAATAATTTGTTGTGTGGGATGATTCCCTTGTCAGATAGTTCAAAAGATTTGTCAGAAGAAGAGTATTACAATAACTTGATTTTACCCTCAATAAAAAATAGATTATCCAACTGTGACAGTACAAAAGTAAGCTCAATTTATATCTTGATTAAATATAATTTTGTATTATTTTAATACTTGATACTTAAAATATATATTTTTTCAGATAAAATGTGTAAGCACGGAAGTTCAAGACTGTAATACCTATGATGATTCTGGAATTCTAGGGCCTCATCCATATCATAACAATTTATACTTCGCCACAGGATTTGGAAAACTAGGTAAATAAAGATGTCCTCTTGAAATAAATCTCTGATTACATTATATACGAAGAAGCAGAATATCTGTGATCAGAATGTTAAGGCATAAAGATTCTTCTTCTTTCAGGTTGTCAGCATTCACCAGGCATAGGAAGAGCCATTGCAGAACTAATAATTGATGGTCGCTATACCACTATAGACTTTGCTAGAGCTGGTTTTGACAGGTTGCTAACATTTGAACCTCTAGTAGAATTCAATGTATACTAAATTATTTACAATAAAATTTAATATACACACACACATAATCATTTTATTAAACATTACACCAAGATAATTATATGTATATAACTATGTACCTATAACAGACCATGGAAAACAAACATGCATTATAATAATTTACAAATACAAGAAAATAAGATTAAAACTCATCTCATCCAATTCAATCTCTGATGTTCTCACAGCAACAAAATTTAGTTTTTGAAGACTTCGATAAGGTGAAATTATTGCCTTTGATGGACATGTTCACTCAATCATCATTAGCTGAAACAAAAAAAAATACTTCTTTATACCTAAACATGTTAAACTTTTCTCGCGATTTGATAAAGATTTTATTTATCACGTACATTTTCTCCGACGTTTCTATCGCGTTACAGCGATCGTGGTCACTGAGCGACTGGATATATGGATACAAAAGGTATGCGATAAATCCTACTAGTATTATAAATATGAAAGTTTGTATGGATATTTGTTACTCTTTCACGCAAAAACAACTGAACCGATTAAGCTGAAATTTGGTATGGGTATAGTTTGGGACCTAGAATAACATATAGGCAATTTTTTATCCCGATAAAACGCGGATGAGAAGGCGCGGGCAGCAGCTAGTACGTTATATATAATATTTAACAACCTAAACATGTTGTTAAACAATAATCTGCCCATTATTATAATTCTAATTATTATTTGCATATAAAATTTCCGTGACACGGCGGCGGCGGCGCGCGGCGAACAAAAGTCCGCCTGCGACGCAGAAGGCTGCGAGTTCGATTCCTAGCTCGGGACAGATGTTTGTTTGTACGATCTTGCAGACAACGGGTTAGCAGCTAAACAGCTTTGGTGTGCAAAATAATATAATCATAAAATACAGACTTGCAGATCGGAAAATTAATGAAAATGATGTCAAATTATAAGTAAAACAATAACATTAGTTCATAGAAATAACAAAAAGGTAAGCAAATTTAATAAGGTATAGAAATGTTTAACATAGCCTCGCAAGACGAAAATCTTTAACCAATGTGTGCTACCAATGATGTGCGTAAGCCAAAGTCACCCAGCGAGCTATGGAGAGAGCTATGCTCGGAGTTTTTCTACGCGATACAATCCAGAATGCGGAATTCCATAGAAGAACCAAAGTTACCGACATAGCTCTCAGAATTAGGAGGCTGAAGTGGCGATGGGCAGGCCATATAGCTTGTAGAACCGATAAACGTTGGGGAGTAAAGGTTTTCGAGTGGCTGATGATGATGATGATGGATGATACAAATGTCAAATTGTTTTCTATGTATACTAAAAAATATCTATCTATTTATTGTCTTGTAACATATGTCAGTATTTAGAGGATTCGATCCCGGGATCCCGTTCGATTTATCGATCCCGAAAATATCGGGATTACATTTTCTACTCACGAGATTTTCTGGAATGAGAAAAATTCTAAAAATTGTTAAATAAAATAAGAGGTCTCCATGGCAACGGGTTGTCACATGTGTCATCCTTCACTCATCACATCAAACTAAATTAGACTCGAACTGTAACTAGATGTCGTCTCTTGCAAAATTTTATCGCGCTATCGAAGTGTTCCATGTTAATTTAGACCCAGCTATCTCTTAAGACTCTAAATTTTGTCGGACACCATATGACGAATCAATCGATACCTCACTTGTTGAAATCGAAGTAATAGTTTCAGCGCTAAGTAGGAACAAAGAAATCGGCTACATACAGACATAGGGTGCTAAAATCATAACCCTCCGATAGTCGGGTAAAAAACGAAGCGCGTTATCATCATATCAGCCCATACAATGGTCTCCCATGTAGGGAGGATTTGCCATAATCACCATGCTTTGCATGCGGATTGGTGACCGCAGTGTTGGTGTTGAAAAATACTCAGAAGGAAGTTGCTGCCCTTTCTCTGGTAGGTTCCCTTAGCCTGCTCTTACGACATCCACGGATTGAGTTGGAGGGTCGATATTAGCACGCCGCGGCCCATGGCCAGAAGAAGCGCGTTAAGTTGAACCCAAATTATAAACTTAAAATTATAACAACCTCATATCGGAAACATAACAAAATATGAATAAAGGCAAGTCTGATCACTTTGGCTGACATAGGTTCACCTATAGTTATCTTTTAAAACTTATTATCATTTTTATTATACCTACTTCATCATCACTCCACTGCTGGACATAGGCCTCCCCCATACGACGCTATAAATAGCGGTCCTGAGCCGCCTCCATCCATCGACTCCCTGCGATCGCTACGATGTCGGTCCATCGAGTGGATGGTCTCCCATGTAGGGGGGGTTTTGCCATTTTAATATAAATACCTACTTACTTAAATTTTATTCATCTAAACGAACTTACATCGTATTAGCTCTTTTTTTATACAAAACAATACCATTTTGGTACCTGTACACAAAATAAAAGCATTCCTTAATAATCGACCACCTCTCCGTCGCGTCGTGGTCCGACCCATCGAAAACTTTGGGACTTATGGACTATAGCGCCGTTATAGCGGGTTCAAGTCCCGCCGGAGTCGTAAATTTTTGGGATATTATTTAATATCTTTGAGATTACCCCAAGTGCAATAACAAAAACCTTACACGGTAAAAAAGGAATTGTCAATTCAATAAAAAAAATATTGTTAACGATTTCAAGACAATATTTACTTAACTTACCAATATATTGTCAATTTGACAATTTCTATTTCCTTCAAAGTACAAAAAAAAATTGTTGGTTTATTGTCTCAAATCAAGTAAATATTGTCAGGTAAACATTTGGAACGTTTTAGTCTAAGACAATGATTAATCTTGTAATAATAATGCTTGATTTATTAACTGGACACTATTATTTGTTTAATCGACGATTTAAATTGTTATATCAAGGATATCGTGAACCTTAGATACTTTAAGATAAATTAATTGTTAGGCTAACAGTTTCGTTGTTCTTCTGAAACTCTTTAATTATTCGATCAAGATTTCACAATAATTCATTTTAAAATAACGACTTTTTTCTAAGAAGCCTGACAATTTCTCAAACGAAGATTAAACATTTTCAAGGCAATGTTATGTTAAATGGTTACTTAGAATAACAAGTGGGCTTGGTATAAGATTGATTATTTCTTAAAACCACATTATCAATTGTTTAAGCAAAATGCTTTTATTTTTCAAATTAGTTGTCACATAAACTTGTTTCAAAACTAGTATATTATATTATTAACATCCCAAATTATTAGACTAAATATAAACATTTTCATGGCGAGAATATGTTAAATGGGTTCTTGGAATAACAAGAGATCTTGATAGAAGATTGATTATTTCTTTGAACAATAATATCAGTTGTTCAGCCAAAATGTTTACAATAAATATTTTCTGACTAGCTTCTGCCGGCGGCTTCGCCCGCGTGGACTATCCCTGAAGAAACAAACACATGCACATACACCCTAACACACACTCACACGCACACGCACACATACACATTCATGCATACAAACATTAAAAACATTCGCATTTAATAAATTTGTGTGATAATTTTTACTTTCAAAATAAACAACTTGAATACGAAACTTCATTCATTTTCATCCCCTTAGGGGTTGAAATTCCAACTATACATCAGGGTTGTTGCGAATATCAGCATCAGCATCCGCTGATCATCAGCATCCGCTGATCATCAGCATCATTTTGAAGATCAGCATCGGCATTGATGGATGCTGATTTTTGATGCTGATGTTCGAGTCGGGACATGACCCGAGGGAGTGAGGCATAAAGCGCATTTATGTAAAAATTTGGAACCTAAACAAACGCAAACCTGTTTTCATCACACTTATAGTATAACACATTGCGTGGTGGGTGAAATACCTCAGCTCTCACACTGTATATATTGGGATTACAAATACTTGAATACCTACAGGTCAAAGCCTTCTTCGGTTAGAAGTCGGGTTAAAAGTGCATAGTTTTTCAAGACTCGATTTCGATTGGTAGAATCATCTATATTCAATTAGTACAGAATACTCCGTTTGAGAGTCCGACACGCACTTGGCCAAAATCAGCATCAGCATCCGCTCATGTGTCACAAAACGGCATCAGCAACAACCCTGCTAGGCTGCTATACATATACATACCTACGTTGCGTTTGTTTCCAACCATAAGCCGAAATAAATTTTCATCCCCTTGTTCACCATAAGGTGAAAATATCAAAGACACGTCGAGTAATTTCCAATCATCACGCGTCAGCATAAACACAAAATTTGACGATCCTGACTTATAAACTGACAGACTTTCATACGCCATTTCACCCTCTTGAGTGGAATTCAAAAAAAGCCTTTCATAGTAGGTACACCCCTACGCATCAAGACAAATACATCCTCTAAATTTCAAACCTACAACCAGCAGCGGTTTAGGCTGAGCGTCTGTCAGTGAGTCAGTGAGTGTGTCAGGACTTTGATTCTTATAGGTATAGATTTGAATTGAACATACAGGCTAAGTCTCAGTAAATTAAATAGGGTCCTGTTAGTATCATTCAGGTACTACGGAACCCCAAAAATGTTCTACGGCCGCCGCCACCGCCACGCCGGAACAAGTTAAGACATGTCATGAGCGCCTGTATCTATGTAAAGTATACCAACAACAGACCAACAATTTTGAAATTTTATATCAAAGCTGTTAGTTCTTCCGATAAGATATCGTGTATTCCATTTAACAATATTTTATTTTGAACGAAGCGAGCGTAAGAGTCGATTCATAAGAAAACACGATTTTTGTAGATTCAATAAATATTATTGTTGATTTTACTGACACTTCACACGAATCTCCCGCCTGTGTTCGCATATTCGGGTAGTCTCCCATAGTTCTAGGGTAATTTTTCATTATGTAAAAATGATGTCATATTATTTACACTATTTGCGGTGTAACATGGTGCTTGTGAGTGACATTGGATGTTTTTTTTTTTGCCTTTACAATTTTGGCTCCACACTTTGTGATTTAGCCAGTCTCAACTAGGAAAGTGACATTATGGAATAAAATTTTCTTCTTCTTCTTCTTTTAGCTTTGGCTCTGCATCTGGATTGATGCAATTCTGCCAGTGTCAGTTAGGTATGAATTGCGCATTTAGGAATAATAGATTAAAATTAAAGGAGGTTGAGTTTGGATTTTTCAGAAAAAAATTAATTATATAATCTCAATCAAGTTCATATAGGTACAAAAACAACCAAATTAAAAAGCGTTAACAGAAGTAATCAATATGCAAAGAAATATAAAATAAATACCTAGTGATAAGAGTTACGATCCTCACTGAAAAAATCTCAAAATCATGTGATACTGGGAGATGTCCAAAGTTGACACTGGCTACAATACAAAGTGTGGAGCCAAAAGATTGAAAAAAACTATCTAATGTCACAGGCACCATGTTAAACCGCAAATACTTAGTGTCGATAATTATTTCTCAACGATATAATACTCGAAATCGAGTCAGCCCTCAAAAATATCCGAGATTCAATTGCAATGAAACTCTCACAGAGCACTAATCGCGCGCCAATCTCCATTTTGGTGAGCGAATGAGTAAACGTCTTATTTAGCAACTTTGCGGTCTATTTCGTTAGTGTTCACGGCGGAGGCTTTTTATTTTTTAAAAGCTTTTATATAACTTGTGATGTTTCTATATTCGGGTCAATTCTTGCAACTGAATTTTAAATCAATTAACACTATCTGACAGAGCTGAAATTTTGCAAACAAATGTTGCAAAATTTCACTAGCTAGACTGAGCGTCCATAAATAATATTATGTTCCTACGTTAATAGTAAAAACGTCGTCTTTTGAGTAGCTCTATCGCATCTGGCAGCACTGAACGCGAGTCGCCGCAGTGTCTCCAGATAGTAGTTATTACCTGATTGGGAAAAAAAAATTTTTTGGAGAAGTTTTTGGGGAAATGAAAACTGTGGGGAAAATTTTGGGGAACGCATTTTAAATCGAAATTAAATGTTTACTCATTTCTAATATTTCTTTGACTAAACAAATTTAAAAAAAACTAAGAATTGTTCGTCTAAAAAACTAAGAAGCGTCTCTGTGTAGTCATTTTAATCTCGCACGTAAACAATACAATGCTGCCAATATTAATCTTACGATAACTGCCGCGCCGCCCCGCCGTCGCGGCGGGGCGGCGCGGCAGGGCGCGACAACGGAGTGCGGCGGCGCGCCACCACACTCCTGCTGCCTCCTACCAATGGCGAACCAAACATCTTATCTCGTGCGCGAATCACAGTTAAGCAGGTTAGGAATGGTATGAAATGTAGAAACACTGTAAGTATGGATGTATGTAATTTTGAATGAAGTAAATAAAATAAGGAAAACTGTGTTTTATTTATAGTGGATGTAAAATGAATTATTTTTATCAAGGACAAATTAATTTTCACAATAGATTTATGTTATAATTGATACAAAATTATTTGGAGAAAATTGTAAGAAATAGTATCTTTTTGGGGAAAATTTAAACCTGATCTGGGGAAATTGCACATACTTAACCTGGAGACACTGGGTCACCGCCGCCGATACTTTCTTTCCGCTTTTGTGTGCTCTGGAAATAACTTGTTTTGTGTTTGCAAAAATTTAATTGGTGAGTTATTGATTTTTAATAAGCTAGGTCTAGATAAACGTTAGCTAGGGATGTTTGTTTTCTATAAGTACTTCTTTTTTTCTGATATAGGCTGAACAAACGCATTTAAATATGATCGACGCCATCGACGGCGCTGCTGGCGGCGTCGATCAAGTTGAAGAGTATGTTGGTCAAAAAGCCACTCTGGACTTACTTTCTAAATGGCAAATGCCGTTAGACGTTGTAGAAAGTTTTAGAAGTAAGTAGTTACTAAATCTATCTCCTATGCACCCAAAAAGTTTGAGGTTAAATGTGTACCCGCTGAGCTTTTGTATTCTACCTAAAGACACAGAATACATAATTGCTAAAGATCAGAACCTTCTTGTTTCCCTCATTGCGTAAAATACAAGTACGTTATCTGCATCACTGAATCCCGCCTCCATTCCATGACTAAGAAATTTCCATGAACATGGACACTGGCAGAAAAATGGCAAACCAGACACATATTGCCAGTAACAAAGAAGTCAAGTCACGGTATTTACTAGTATTGTATTCTCTTTGTATTTACTGAAAAGTAACTAAATATAGGCAAAGTAACTAAATATAGGCACCTGCCTATATTTAGTTACTTTTCAGAACATTTTTGTTTGAACATGGACACTGGCAGAAAAATGGCAAACCAGACACATATTGCCAGTAACAAAGAAGTCAAGTCACGGTATTTACTAGTATTGTATTCTCTTTGTATTTACTGAAAAGTAACTAAATATAGGCAAAGTAACTAAATATAGGCACCTGCCTATATTTAGTTACTTTTCAGTACATTTTTGTTTGTGTGTCTTTACACGAGATAGCTTAGAACCCTTGTGCTTATACCTACATACAGTAGGTATAAGCTCCAGGGTTCTAAGCTATCTCGTGTAAAGACACACAACATAAAAATGTATACTAATTATAATGTGATCTGCAGTGTGTGTTTGTGTTAGTGGATCGAAACTGAGACCTTTCCAATTGATTTGAGAATAGGTACCTAGCATTGTTGATGTGATTATTTTCTTTTTTCAGGGAACAAAATAAGTTCGGAACACTTTCCTAAACTAACACAATCAGAATTAAAAGAACTTTGCCCAATATTAGGTGTTAGACTGGAATTAAAAGAACATATTGACATATTTCTAGAAAGTGTTGCAGACACTTTAACAAATGCAAGTAGTACTGAACAATCCACTGTAACATTAGCGGCTGCCGATGATCACAATGGAAACGTTTCACTGGACAGTATCAATTATATTCTGGATTCATCAGACTTTCAAATCCTAGACTCAGGAAGGGTGACTGATTTTGACCTAAAGACTCTCCTTTTGACTTCACCTCTAGGCAAGTCAGTTCTCAACTACTACAGTACATATGGCAAATTAGATTCAACCCGAAGGAATAGACTCACTGATGTAATTGCACGTCATATGTACACACATGCTGTGAATCAGTAAGTAAATTATTAATTATTTCAACTATTGCTGAGTTATATCAATAATTTATGAAAAAGTTTTTCTAATTTTAATATGTAAATTTCTTATTTTAGAAAGATAACCTACGATGAGTATAATTCTTTAGCTGGAAAAATTATTACCCTCTTTCCAACGGAAAATACTGGGACATATTTTGTGCGGCCAATACCTAAATCAAAATCAAAAACTGGCAAGCCAGTATTTGCTAAAGGAAAGCTGTTAGACAAGATTCGGAATCTGCTTTACAAATCTGGTGAAAGAAAGAGAGTCTCTACAACGACTGAGTCTGGACATAGCTCTAAAATATCTAAAATCAATCATGTTGATGATAAGAGTAAGTAAATCTACCTAAATATCTTATAGGTACTTACAAAATCCATCAATGCAAACCCAGAAGCTTAGAAAGGATCGGAAATTTCAGCTTTGTAGGAGGGATTGACTTTTTATGAATTTCTTTGTTCTTTGAAATAACTGAGTTAGAAACATGACACGCTTGATGCTGGCAAAGCCACAGGCACCTAGTTAGTATGTATCTATGTGTGTATTATGTATAATAATTATGTAAATTTCAGGTATGAATTGTTTGGCTGAAAAACAATCATGAACCATGGGATCTTGTAATCAAGAAATGGGTGAACACATACGATGAAAGAATACTTTGCGTCCAAGACAATGTGAGAGAGTTTCTAACAAAATGGCCAATACTTAATGACTTAAGGAGTGAAGCATTGGTAAGTTTCTCTTGATTATGTGTTGATTAGGTATATCTACTATATAATTTTATCAAAAAAACCAGCCAAGTGCGATATGGACTCGTGCACCGAGGGTTCCGTAGGAGACAATAATCATTCTTTATTGAGATATGAAAACTTCAAGCATTACTACGAATAGCCCCCTTAATCTTTTTACAGGGCTATAAGCTTGGGGTGTACTAAAAGAGATCATTATACTTAAACTTACCATTTTGAAGAACTATTATTTTTGTTACAGATTAATCTAGATTTTGACCGTATGTATCCCGAGAGAAGCACAGCATTCTACACAAAGTGGTTTAAATTTTTTGACAAGATACGTGCATACAAAAAAGACTCATTATCAGATGGAGTTGGCAAATTGCTTGACGAGGCTTTGGGAACAGATGCAAATGACTCAGAGTTAGGTATGTGTATATTATGTTTAACTATATAATTTTGAGATTAGCCAGCCATTAATATAGATTTATAGAAACATATTTGACTTCTTTGTTATTGGCAATATGTGTCTGGATTGCCACTTTTCTGCCAGTGTCAAGTTCATGAAAATTTCTTAGTTATGGAATGGAGGCGGAATTACAACAATAATATGAGCGGTAAATTTGAAAAACACCAATCAGATTCTTACTAAGAACACAAATAAAATAAAATTATAAACAGAATAAAACAACATAAATGTAGTATGATGGTGTAGTCTTAGTTTCGAATTACAATTGGTTTACAGAGCAGAATGTCAGAAGTCGTCTGTTTTGGTGGTTCAAACAAGTAAATGTTACTGAGTAAGTAAGATGGTGTGAGCTCTTAAAGGTACAACTGAAATTGGTGGGGTTCTATGTTACTACATGTCTTAATAATTGATTAACAATAGATCTTGGCATGGTTCTTGCTTGGTTCACAATGTGCACTTCACAACTGAAATTGGTGGGGTTCTATGTTACTACATGTCTTAATAATTGATCAACAATAGATCTTGGCATGGTTCTTGCTTGGTTCACAATGTGCACTTCACAACTGAAATTGGTGGGGTTCTATGTTACTACATGTCTTAATAATTGATTAACAATAGATCTTGGCATGGTTCTTGCTTGGTACACAATGTGCACTTCCCAAAATGGGCTCATTTTTTTTTACAAATTACTATGTAGTAATGTTATTTACAAATACTATTTTATTATTATATTCTTTAGATTTTGGGAAGTGGATGTTTTCTAATACTAAAGTTGGTAGCAACTTTAAGGGAAGAGGGACGCACTGCTTTATGGATGACTATTCGGCTGACGCACATTGTTTTTACTGCATGCACTTTTGTGTGCTTTTACCCTCTTACTTAAAAAAAGAAACGCTGTTCAAGCGTTGCTCAGCTAAAATGTGTTTTGTCTTGTTTTACCGCGTGTCATAATCCGTTAGTAAAACAAGAGAAAACATATTATAGCTGAGTTAGCTGTTCAGTCTTTCTTCAGAAATGTGTTCAGTATCTGAAATAGAGCACAGTGTTAAAATTAGGCATACCTATTTAAAAATATTGGTATATATTATATACAGGGTGTTTTTTGAGACGTCGAACTTACTTTAGGGGGTCATTGTACTCATCACTACGAACAACTTTTACTATGGGACCAACACTGAAATCGCGAAAAAATAAATCACCTGTTCCATACATTTTGTCACGAGTCAATGAACTTTTTGGAAGAAACAGTTGTTTTTTTTTTCGCGATTTCATGGTTGGTCCCATAGTAAAAGGGTTTCGTAGTGATGAGTGAAATGACCCCCTAAAGTATGTCCGTCGTCTCAAAAAATATCTTGTTTATTATATTGTAAAATTTTTGTATCAGTTAACATATTTTTTTCAGACTGCAAGGTGCCCATGCAAATGACCCTCTTGGGGCACTTAATCCCGCCCAAAGGACGTATTGGAAAAAAATGGAAGTTTTCAACAGCTGAAGCCATTGAAGGCTTGCTGATACATGTCAAGGTACATTATAAAGTTATTTTTTTTTATTCAGTAATAGGCTTGCGTTTGACCGCCACCTCGCATGTTGTTAAGCGACGACGCGGTCCAAGATGGAGCACGCTTGCCTAGAAGAAATCGAAACATGGGTCATTTTAATTTTTTTTTTTCTTGCTTATGTGTTTTCTGTCAAATTTTGGGACATGTATTTCTGAAAAATATATCAGTAATAGATTTTTAAAGTTACAATGTTGGTAAGCTTGATTAGCTATTCAACTAGTGTGCTATCATATATCCATTATTATTATTATTTGTTCACAGAAAGCAAGCGAAATAGAAGACGCGATTACCTCACAGCAAAAAAAGGCACTTGCGAAAAAACAAACAGTACAGCCATATGTTCTGGTACAGGGTGCAACATTGGACAATATACAGTGCATTTTCATAGTTGTGGATAAACTTAGATATACTTTCACATCTACGTGCAAAGCTTTTGATACTTTGTTTAAATTGTATCACACGTTCAATTGTAGGTACCCAGCGCCTTCTGAACACTTGTATTTGTTGATTCAACATTCAGTTTATGGCATCGAAACACCGCACGATAAAGTGATTCCATACATTGTCGATGTGATGAATTTTACCTAAATCTATCACTACAATTAAATATAAAATTGATAAGATGGAATTAAATTGTACAGAATGTGGTAAAACATTTTCTGAATTCAAAAAATATGTATTTCATATCGAAGTTCTTCATAATATCTCTAATTTGTTTTCATGTCCTATTCAAGGGTGCAGTAGGATGTATCATACTGCTCATTCCTTAAAATATCATATACACTCACAGCATACTTTAGAGGAACAAAAACCTAACAGTACATTTCCTTTTATTAATACAGTTTTTTCTAATACAAATTCAGATACAGCTAATACTACAGCAGCTGTCGATGTTGATGATAACAAAGAAAAACAACAAAAAATGGTCGAAGCCTTTATAAACGACTTTAAAAACATGCTTAATCAATCTGTTCAACTTTTTATAGCAAAATTATATAATATTTTAAATTTAAGCCGTGATTCCATACAAAACATAATCGTGAGTTTAGATTCGTTTTTAACTACAACAGTAGATACAATTACGCAATCGTTTAGTAATACGAGTGAAACGCGTTCAAATGAACTTTTTATTAAGGTTCTTGGTATGTTGTCTTTGTTTATGAATGCATTTAAAAACTATGATACGGAGTACAAAAGGCAAAAATCAATCAGTCTATTAGTAGCCGAAAGAATTTGCCCTATTCCTTAGGTGTTCGATGTCAATATCAGCATTCCTACAGAGTTTTGTCTCGAACTGGTCTTGAAGATAGAGTAAAATATGGCAAGACTGAGGCATACGATTCTAACATTTTGCCTGAGCATTTAAAAAACTGCAAATGCTATTGCTATACTTGGTATGAAATTAATGGCGTTAAGTACAATAGTCAAAATTCATTAGTTTACAAATACGAAAACGATGATCCTTTATTTTATAAAATTGACAAAATAATTATACCAGTACTTCAATCGGCAAATGTCTATTTTTTCTGTTGTGTCTTAAGAACTTTAGGTTACTGTTCTCATTTGCAGTCTTTTAAAGTAGTAAATACTACTGACTTTGCTTTTATTGAAAAAAATGATTGTGTCTCTCCTACGCCTTTGATGATTCGTGAAGTGTCTGGTATGGGTAACTTTATTTCTTTGTGAATTTGGCTGTCTCAATCACCACGGTCTAGGTTCAGAAAGTGTATTCCCAAATTGTCCACAGATCAAAATGTGCACAATTTTATTTTTAGAAAACGTGAACTAGTTTTGCAAATTTGTATTTATTATATTTAGATTTTTATAAAATATTTTAATTTAGTGGTCATTTTCAGATGAAAACAATAATTAATAATATAATAAGTACAGTTTTGGTAGATATTCTGAACCATCATCTTAGATACCTATGTAACTAAATATTATAATTTTATTGTAATTGATTTAATTGTATACATGACTGTAAGTAATTTTTTTGTTTAATTAATCAGGTCAATTTATACTGGGTGTTTTTCTAGACGACCGATATACTTTTGGGGTTCATTGTACTCATCGTTACGAACAACTTACTATGGGACCAAACCTGAAATGGCTAGAAAAATCAGCTGTTCCATACTTTATGTCGCGAGTCAATGAAGTTTTTGTATGAAACAGCTGATTTTTTTCGCGATTTCAGGGTTGGTCCCATAGTAAAAGTTGTTCGTAATGATTAGTACAATGACCTAAAGTATGTCCGTCGTCTAGAAATACACCTCGTAAACCTTATAGTGCCATTATTCTTAAGTTTTAATTATAATCCATCAAGTTTTATTTAACCGACAATGCCCTTATCTCGTTGTGGGCATATTTTTTTGCTCATTGAGCATTTTTGTTTTCTAGGTCTAACATAATACATATTGTCGGTTCAATTAAAACTATTCTTGATAAGTGACAATTCAATATTGATTATTTTTATTTCAAGCTATCGTTAATTTACTGGATAATAATAAATACTGTCGAAAAGAATAAATGTCTTTAATGAAATAACACGAGTTTTAATAGAAGTAAATATATTGTTAGATTAACACTACCAGTAGTTTCTAAACGATTTATATTATTGTAGGTCTAACTGAACTATATTGTTCAAACAACATGTCGTATATACTTAAACAGACAATATAAAATGCTGAAACAAGTAAAACAAAAGTAGAATGGAAATATCTGTTTTGTAGGTTCAAATACACCATAGTTTTAAAACAAGCTAGTGTGTTTTCTCATAAAGTTACTTAATATTCTTGAAACTAGTAAACCATGCGTATTATAACAAAAATTTGTTTTGTAGAACCAAGTAAATATTAGTCTTGAAACAATAATCAGTATTCTCACAACTACAATATGTATATTGTTAAAGCAAGCAAAGGTCTACTATTAAACGAAGAATCTGTTTACTCTTAAACTAACTAAACCATAATTTTCAAGCTGATGCAATTCGGTTTCTTATAAAGACAATAGCAATATTGTTACATTAAGTGAACTATTAGTATCAAATTGAAACAATATTTTGTGTTGGTACAAAAAACCATATTGTCCAGACAGTCCCATGTAAATTCTTGTAAAGACAATATACATATTGCTGAAACAAGGGAATAAAGTGTGTTGGAACAAAAATTTTCATTTGTTTATCTAAAAAAACTAAAGTATCACATGAAATCAATGAGGTTGCTTAGCACAAGTAAACTATAATTGTTACAATAACAAAACTAAATATTGTTGAACTAATAATACGGTTTTATTGCGTGAATACAATATTGTTATCAATATCATATTGTATATTTAAGTAAATATTGTCTTCCTCTATAGGAAGACAGGATTTGCGTTGAATTAAAGCAATGTGCGTTAATTTAACAATTCCTTTTTTTCCGTGTAGTATTCCCCGAGGCGTCGCATCTCTGTCGCTTCCGCTCTCTCAAAAGCCATTAGAAATACTGTATCAAAAAACACCAAGCGAGCTTGGGAGCATTTACTAGTTTTCACTTATAGATAAAATGGAAGACAAAATTCCATAAATATATCCTTTTCTCTGGTAGATCCAAGCACTTTGGATCGTTTTAGTTTTTCAAGAGTGTATTCATAATGAGTAAAAATTTATTAACAAAATACCTAGATCCAAGCACTTTGGATCGTTTAAAATTAATGCCTGCCATAGATGTGGAATGGTATCATAGGCCGATAAAAATGACAAAATATTGTAATATGTATTTTTTTTTACCGTCCTGTAGAATGGACCTGAACGACCCCTTTGGTATACTCAACTCATTTTCGAGTGTTTGGTGGATTGTATCGTTTTCGCTAAACACCGTCCCATTCAGTTGTTCCTATGACTTTACATCGACTTTTTATATTGTTGCACTACGACTTTTCATGTAGTACTACTGGCAGAAACGGCATTTCTTATTCTAAATATACATATAGCTTTTATACTATGAAAGGCTCGTTTTCTTTAAGAACTACTGCGATCGTGTCCGCTAATTAGCAGCCCCGCCATGGAATTTGGTGATTTCAACTATGCCAATAAATAGACCCTAAGTAGACCCTCCCGGTGCCATAACTAAAACAAATAGTGCCCCAGTACTTTAGGAGATATTTAGGTGTTTCACTGTGGCTGCTATCTTGACGTCTAGTTAGCAGCCCCGCTGATTCCGACGAAACCGTACCGACCCGAAATACCTGCTGTATCTAGTTCTCCTGCAAGTCTCATAAATAGACCCCCTGTGGTTGAAGAGATATTTGGCTCTACACATCTACATGAAAACTTTACACACAATAAGATCCTACAAACAATTGCGACAAACATACATAGTTTAGGCTCTTACTTGAATTGTGCTGAAGGGGCAGCAAATAGTGCTCCTCCTTGCTTAGAAGCTGCACGAGATGGAGCAAATCCAAGTAACTTCTGTATGTTTTGTCTGAAATCAAAAATATTCTTGGTAAGAGTCAGTCTGAAGAATTTATTATTTTACAAGAGTTATAGTTTACAAATCAAATAATTTGTTTGCAAAAATATCGAATTAAATTACTATTTATGTCAGATCTTAAAACTATTGAAGTCATCATATAAAGCCTGCATGCAAATATAGTCAAATGAAAAATAACAAAATTATGATGCACAAAATTGTATGTACCTTATGCTCATTGTACACAAAATGTACAAAAATATGAATGAGCAGTCAGTGTAGTCATCTCCAGGTAAATTTCGGTGACTCAATCCTTGGATCCAAGAAATTGGATAAAATGGTAGTTTCGCTACTACCCTGCCATCAAAGCTACAAAAAAATAGTAATATGTATTAGTTAAGGTTTTATGTTATGATAGTGCATCAGCCTCACACTGGGGGTATATTCTAAGAAATTCAAAAAAAACTTATTGATTAGCGCATCCCATACTGAGAGAGAGGGTTGTAGCTTCAAGACCTGAATTTATTTTGGGATATTATTAAATTTCCTAATAAAAGTGTTATTGTAACCAGATTAAACTAACATTATAAATGTGTAAGTAATTCGAATCTGTCTATTATGTCTTCACATCTGATTAAAACATAATGAAATTTGATTACATAGATCAGATGGTATCCTGGGTCTGGACACAAATAATTATACAAAAATATACTAGTTACCTAAGCTACTTTTTATTCTAGAAAAATGCATGCAAAGCCACAGGTAGATGCTAGTAGTGTATAAATTGGTTATGAGATACTGACATGCTATTGAACATACTAAGTAATGCTGTAAATGCAAATCCAATAGCAAACATAGATTTCATTTTAACAAGTGAGAGATCTCTGTTATTGTTTTTTAGCCGCTCTTCCTCTCTCTCTATTTTCTTTTTGTGCTGTTTATCCAGAGAATCTCCATGAGCTTCTTTGCGTTTTTCCACTGAAATGATAAAAAATTAAATAGGTACAAAGACATTTTAACAAAACATGGACCTAATGCACTTATAGTAGTATACCTAAGTAAATTTAATACATGGTTTGTAACTTATTCAGACCAAAACTTCAGAACGGATTGTGCTGATATTTATTATAAGCCTCGGGCAAAAGCTAGTCTTCAAATTTCAATCTAAAATAACAGTTTACATTTTTTACTCTGCCGTTCCACTTCAACTTTAAGCTTTTGATATTTTTCGGTTCTGTAGACAAGAATCCATGTTAGACCTGAAAGAAAAAACTAGATTATTCTAAATGTAGGTTTCTTATTTAATTATTCTAAATAGTAGAATATGTTCCTTGCAAATCAGCTGATCACAGTGAGGTAGTAGAATCGAATAGGTACATATTTGCTTTACCTTCTCCGAGAAACGCAGTACATACTGATATGAATACGATCAATAAAGAATCACTCCACATTTTACAACTTCAGTCGCGCCTTAGAGGATACAATAACTGAGCCTTTTTTGTAGGTATACGGGTTTATTTATGTACGACACGTACGTACGTAGGTTAGGTTATAGTATTGTATTCTCTTCTTCTTCTTCTTTTAGCTTTGGCTCTGCATCTGGATTGATGCAATTCTGCCGGTGTCAGTTAGGTATGAATTGCACATTTAGAAACAATAGATAAAAATTTAAGGAGGTTGAATTTGGATTTTTCAGAAAATAAATAATTTATATAATCTCAATCAAGTTCGTATAGGTACAAAAACAAACAGAAACAACCAAATTAAAAGTTAAATAAAAAGCGTTAACAGAAGTGATATAAAATATATACCTACGTAATCTAAAAGCTACAATTGTATACTATTTACAGAAATAAATCTACAAAGTTTAGATACAAAAGGGGAAAATACTAATGGAAGAAGGGTCTTGGAAGAGAAGGGACGGGGGATTTCAGGAGGAATAATATCATGAAGAGAAATTTTAAGCCTAGGACAGACGAAAAGAAGATGTTCAACATCTCCTTCATCCAAACCACATTCACACAGAGATTGATTCCTGACCCTTATCTTCGTAAGAAACACAGGGCCCAACCGGAGACGGCATAAGATGGATGTGCTGGTTTTGCTGGCCTTTTTAAATTTGAAAAACCAAGGTTTGAGAGGAATTTCTGGTTGCAAATTACCATAGTGCTTGCCTTTTAAAAGTCTAGATGAGATCCACATTTGAGACCAAGAAGTAGTTAGATGGAAACTAGGGGCTGAACAAAGATCATGAGCAAAAATTTTAAGGTGTTCCTCTGAACCAAACTGAGTTGCTTGTTTCGCACAAGAGTCAGTGGTTTCGTTTCCTGGAATCCCAGAGTGACCCGGGATCCAAGCCAAGATAACATTAATGCCACGACTTTTACACCTGAACAAAGATAATAGCTTCCAGCAATGCTATAGATTTCGCAGTAAAAACCGAGGAAATCGATGGACATTTATAATTTAAAATTATATTGGACTAAGGAATCCAAACTGCAGCGCCTACAGGACTAGACTCATTTAATTTTAAAGCATCTGTAAAGATGGAGAGCCAACCATTATAATTAGAATCAAGTTGCATGTTAAATTTTTCACGAGCATATGAGCAACCTTTTACGAACCCAAAATCTAAGATAATATCTGGTACGAACATAATAGCTTCATAAGAGGTAGTAAACAAGGGATTAGAACTAAATTGGATGACAGGATATGGAAGGTGGGGATATTTCATAAAACTCCGAATCAAACACGGTATATTATCCTGATGAATATTAATAATAGGCTCAAAGAAAGAATACAAATCGTTTACCTTATTTAGAAGAGGATGTTGCAAATTTTGAACTAATTTGAAAAGAAAACGATCTGAGAGATATTGCCTTCTAAGAGAAAGAGGAGGATCACCACATTCTACTTGCATTGCGTTTATAGGAGAAGA
The DNA here is from genome assembly GCA_947859395.1 of Eupithecia insigniata. Classification (NCBI taxonomy): domain Eukaryota; kingdom Metazoa; phylum Arthropoda; class Insecta; order Lepidoptera; family Geometridae; genus Eupithecia; species Eupithecia insigniata. Next base: position 7,318,332 of record OX401996.1, on the reverse strand, counting down.
TTTCATTGCTTAAAGAATAATTCGAAGACATTTTGACTGGACCTTATCTAACTTATCTAAAGCCGCGTACTAGGATCCAGAAGGAACGAACCATAATCCATATGACTACGAACTATGGCATTATATAAAAGTTTTTGACAATAGGGATAGGACCAGACAGTGAACGTAGGATGTTAATATTCTTTTCACATTTTTCTGCAATGTAGCTAAAATGAGGAACACCTGCCATTCTTGAATCTAATTTTATACCTAAGAATTTTACATTATTTATTTGATCAATCAATTCACCGCCAACATATAGGGCAATGGATGGAATTAATCTTTTTTTGGAGAAGACAATACAATTACTTTTAGATGGTGAAAGGGACATACCATGAACTTTAAACCAATCATCCAGGATATAAAGAGAGGCACTCAGTTCATCCTGAGCGAACTCTTGGGAACTCGTTTTAATATATAAAGCCAAATCATCAGCGCATTGAAGGCATATACACGGTAAAGAGTGATCTAAGTCAGAAGTATAAATACTATATAATAAAGGACTCAATACAGAACCTTGAGGCAACCCCTTATAAATACTACGGGGAGATGAAAGGAAGCCCTAGTTTTCCACAAAAATTTTCCTATCAATAAGCATATTACATATAAAGCGAACTATTCTCTCTGGAATTCCCAGCTGCAGAAGTTTTCTCTTGAGAACCGGTAGCAAAACATTATCATAAGCAGCAGTGATGTCAAGAAAAACTGCAAACAGTGATTCTTTATTGATGAAAGCTGAACGAATATCCGTGGTAATGATACTTAAACTATCAAGGGTACTCATGCCTTTACGGAAACCAAATTGAGTACTAGAAATCATGTTACCGTTTTCCACAATCCACTCTAGAAGAAATTTTAACAAATGCTCCATGATCTTACCCAGGACAGAGAATAGGGCAATGGGTCTATAGCTATTAAAATCCGAAAGATTTTTCCCAGGCTTAGCAATAGGAATAATGATTTGCGTCTTCCACTCATTGGGAACAATACCATTTTCAAAAAAAAATTAACGAGACACAGAAAATATTTTTTTATGATGTCAGGGGACTTAATAATAAAAGAGTAAGGAATCTCATCCAAACCAGGAGATGAGTCTTTTAATCCATTCAAAACCTGATTCAGCTCATATAAACTGAATAACTATCTAATTTGGAAAGAGAAGGAATAAAAGAATGAGATGATGGGAGAGAATCTAAAGAAGGAACAAATGGGGGGGATAATTTGTCAATAAAATCGTCAACCCAAGATTAGGGATCATAAGAAGAAACAGCGGGGGAGTTGCAAGAACCTCTATATCGTTTAATTTGTCGCCAGACATATGACGGAGGGGCCCTAGGAGATAGATTGTCACAAAAAGATTTCCAACCTTCTTTCTTCTTTTTAGAAAGAATCCTTCTAACTTTGGCAGCAGAGTGTTTATAAGCAATAAAATTTTCATCAGACATTGAGGCATTATATGAGAGTTCTGCCCTTTTTCTATCCTTAACAGCTGATGTACAGTCAGAGTCCCACCAGGGAGGGGACATTTTAGACCAAGTAGATGATTGTTTTTTAAGAGGGATGTTATGGTTAGCACTTGAAATTTTGCAATCAACAAATTTAGAGTACCCCGAAAGGTAGAGGTCTGACGTAGCGCCAGGTTGTAACTCTGGAAGATCTCTAGCAGAGACTTTAATGTGATTAGTAAAAGAATCCCATTTAGCTGCAGAAAGTCTGAATTTTAAATTAGGATTAAAAGCACGGTTAGAAATTTTAATAACAATTGGGAAGTGATCGCTACCATAAGAAGTTGGTAAAGATTCCCAGGAGAGGGAGGAAGTAAGAGAAGGAGAACAAACAGTCAGATCGACAGCACTTCTAGAGTCCTGGGAAGGAAGTACTCTGCGAGTAATGGAGCCATCATTGACAACACACAGGTTGGTTTCAGCAAACATTTCAATGAGAATGCAACCAAACACATCACAATGGCCAGAGCCCCGTGATGTGTGGTGACCATTCAAGTCCCCTAACAAGATAATAGGGGCAGGGACAGAAGAAATAACACAAAGAATATCGGGGATTAACGCTGAATTAGGGTGGGGAATATATATAGAGATAAAAGTAATATCAAAGGCTCTAATAGCTACAAGATTAATTTCGAGAGAATGGGAGGGAAGGGAGATCACGGAGAACGGAAGGGATTGCCTGATAAGAAGGGCACTTCCAGCATACCCGTCAGCCCTGTCATCACGGTGACAGACAAAACCTGGAACCCTAAAATGGGAGCCAGGTATAAGCCAAGTCTCCGAGATGGCAATGACAGACGGGTGAATTTTATTTATTAAATGAAGAAGTTCAGTTTTTCGCGTTCCATTGGAGAATGGAAACTTGATTCATGATTAACATATGAAAAGGAGATGATCTGGGACAGTTTTTGGGCAACGTTGGACGGTAGGGGGGAATTAGATGAAGAGAACAGCTCAATAATGAGAGAAAGAAGAGATTCAATTAGGAAACTCTGACGATGATCAGTCCCATCTTTCTGAGATTGAGAGAAAGCAACTCCGCTGGAGAATGATGACTGAGGGGTAGAAATGATGGACTGGTGAGCGGACTTGTCAAATGACTTGCCCATCGGAATCCGAGGACGAGGTGATGAGTAGACATTTTTGACGTAAGATCTAGCCGAGAAGGGGAGATAGAAGGCAAGAAATTTTGAGAGAGAAGACTGGCAGGGGACGACATCGATTGTGATACTTCTGAAAAGGACCTGGAACTCTTGGGGAAATTTAAGGATGCCTCCTAGAATGAAACACAGTTTTGTGTCATGTAGCTTTTTATGTTTTTTTGGTGATCTATTTCAGGGCAGGATTTGTTTGAAGCGAATTGGCGACCTGTGCAGTGACAACGCTTCAATCTCTAGTATGTCGCAATCGATGCCCAAGTGGTGGTCCTTTGAGCATTTAGAACATCTTGGTTTTGATCGGCATTGAGATTTTACGTGTCCAAATCGGCAGCAGCTCATACATTGAATAGTGGGAAGTTTGTATTGTTCGACCGGAAGTGACGTATGGAAAGAAAATACTCGGTTAGGTAGTTTTTGACCTCTAAATGTATGAACCACTATTTGAGTAGGAATCCAAGCAACCTTTCCATCATCCATCACACTCTTTCTATTTAGCAGACGAGCTTTCAAAACAAAACCGCAGCCTTTAGGAATTTCTAAAGAATCTACGAATTCATCGAGTGACATGTCCACAGGGACATTTCTGACGAGGCCCATACGAGTGATGTTATAAGTTGGGATTGATTAATTGTATGAATCGAGAATCTCACTGTCTAAAAATGAGTTGGCATGTGCAGCCGATTTAAATTCAACGGATATCCGGTTGCGCACTACAGCTTTGACTCCATCGCTGCATATATTTTGAACGTAATTTCAAAAATTGTCCGAATTTAATTGGTCGAATTGATGTACCCGCTGCTGGGTCAGGCACAGTTCTGGAAACGTGAACAATGAACGGTCCATTGTCTAGGTCTTTATATTCCTTCACCCCTAAAACTAGAACGGGATGTTGATAAATTGTTTGAAGAGAGGGAGTAGCTGCGTCTGGAGAGAAAATATTTTTTTTGATACTGAGACCGAGTAGTCATGTCAGCTATGGCGGTAGTACTGCGTCGCTTAGTGCAGGAACGTGTTTCGAGGCAGGGAAGAATTGTCTTATCCGGAGGGTCGGGTGGATCTGGCGGCGGGCTTGATGCCGCCGGCAATAAAATTGATGGGTTAATGTCCATGATGGACAATGACCAGATGATTTATATGAAATCTATATATACACTACTTACAGTTAAAAATATGTACACAGCGATAAAGAAAATAAACTCAACTGAGAAGAAAACACCGAAAATAAAATTTGGAACTCAAAAACCTGACAGTCCAAATTTTCGTTCCCTTAAATTCTTCTTATTGTATTCTCTTGGCTTAGTTTGCTTTGGGTCGCGCGGCTTAGACTATGGGTTGCGGTCAACTTCAACTTCAATTCAACTTCTTTGTTAATGGTTCTGTGCTGCGTCTGGATTGACGCAATTCTGCCAGTGCAAGCTTTTTATTGGATTGCACTTATTAAACTTTTATAGCAGTATTTACAATAAAGAATAAAACATAGATTGTGAAACGGGTACAGTCTATTGGCACTTGGCAGTAGTCTTGTTGATTTTATTACTTTCAACCTCTATGCTATTTTCTCTCCGTTCTTTCCATAGATAACAGAGGAGTGATAAAAACATGATAAAAAAAATATTGTCGATGTAGGAAATACGTCACTTATTTGTTAATGTTTATTTTCATGTTACCAGTTATAATTTATTTTGCTACATTTAAATAAACTATGCCCGACGACGGGGGTTGTATAGCATTAACTATTAGTTTTCTATAAAGATACCTTGAACCTTCATATTACTCGTTAAAAAATATTTGAATTATTTTATTTCAATTTATTAATTTATTTCACAAACAATTTATTATATTGTGTCGGTAATCGTAATAAGACCAGAACTATAGATATTTGATACAGACGTTATAAACAACATAAAAAAATAACAATAATAATGTACATATGTGTCAAAATACTTGTAAAAAGTCAGAAACATACAAAAATATCCGTTCATCCCACGGGAATGCCTGCACTGTTTCGGGATCAAAAGTAGCCTATTATTTATTCAGGATAATAAACTATTCTAGTACCCATCCAAATCCGATCACCCGTTAGAGGTTGAAGTAGTTCCATACATAGGCACGTGTGGTATACACATGTCATATTCATATAATTATACACAATTTTGGCTTCATAAAATTGATTGCATTAGTGTGATGTGGTTGATTGGACAACCAGTTCGATCAATATTTCTACGACTTTACAACAATTTTTATGAATAATTTAACCAAGGTACTAGAAATAGGTTTATTGATATAAAATTGCGTCAGGATTCAGAAAAAATTACAAGTAATCCAAAAAACAGTAATAAGATAATTCGTTCGTAAAATTTGCACTTTGTCACAAAATTAAATAAAAATAGCCAACTGTGACAAATATCATACATACAAAAACACCTGAATACCAACATATACTTGCTTATTGTTTTTAAGTTTTATTAATTTAAGTTAAAAGTAACGATGGAGTTGGCAACACCAAAATATATCATTCACTCTCGAGTTCATTTCCTTTTCCTGTCTTTTGTTTGTTCTTTCCTCATACCATTCATTCTTCCCTTTTCTTTTCATTTCATTTCTGCTTCTGCCAGCCGCGAGATCGCAGGTGTTGAATCTGCAACGCATCGTGGTCACTCGCTGGCCTTTGTCTGGAGTTATTGAAAACCATTCTGTAGTAGCTAATCTACTAAGTGAATAAAGAAAGATTAGATCAAAATACCAATTTGACTACTCTTATCGCGATTTAGGCCAAATATTTAGGTTTTCTGGATCCATAGATCGGTCACATTCTTGTGATCTGATGATTTTTAGAGACTGTAGAAGGTGTTTAACTAAATTTAAAGAACATTAATTTAAGAATAGTGCTCTTCTAAACGTGAACAAAGCTAATTTCATGCCACCCGACATGAGACGCCATTTATAGCGATTGCGTAAAAGGCGTGGTCCTGTGACATCGAGATTTTCCTATGGCGTGGTCATTCTACGCCCGTATCGTGTTACATAATTTGGATTACTAAACATGGTAAGTTGATTTTGCAAAGCTGACATTTTGAGTTATGCTAGGTACCTACAAATTGGGAAAAGGCCACGAGAGATGGCACCTATACTTTGACCGAACCTACTCGTGAATAGGTAGTTCTTCCATTCTATCATGAAGACTACACGGGAGGCTGTAACTACACAGCAGTTTCTTTATTTTTTCATAACAAATCAGGATTTTTAAGACTATTGGCACGGGTGAGAGCCACGGTCAGCCATTTTGTTTTCTTTCTACCTATACCAAAGCGAAACGAACGACGACGCCATAAAATAGCTTTCAGCTCGATGCATAAAACGAAACAATCGCCTTGAATCACAGTATCGATTAGACACATAGTACCTACCAAGTATATAGGTATTAGAGTTTTCTAAAAGTTCGTCATTACGATGTCAGGATTTGATAATTTTATAATACCTAGACCTAGGTACCTACCTAGGTACTTAATCAATTAAAGATTAGCATAGCTCCTAAAACTGGAGGCATGTTTATGGCTTGGCACTGGCAGGGCTTCAGCAATGTGCCCCTACTACGCTCCCGAGAGACAACATATTGTTTTACGCAGTACCGCATCTAGGAGGGGTCAAGTCGGGTCGCTTGCCCCGGGCGATAGCTTTGACGGGGCGCCGAAATCCTTGTTGAATAAAACTTGTCTCACTGAACAAGCTATGAGAAGCGCCTCCGACGCACCTATAGGTATCTCTTGCTTCAGCATGTCACAATACTTTTAGGTATCTAATATTGTGGCTTGTTAGGCGCCTCCCTAAAGGCTTTTATTATTGTATAGAAAATTATATCTTATCTTTATTTTTGTATAAAAAATTGCGCGTTTTTGAAAGTTCGGCACGCTTTTCCTACCGTTTTCTTTCTAGCCCCCTGGAATAATCGTAGATCCGGCACTGGCTCCACCACAATGAATGAATGATCCGTCAAAAACCGTAATTGGACCAGACCTGACGTCACTTCCCCCTTATGTGAACCCCGTAAGCCACCAAGACAATACCGGTGCGGTAGCATAACGCGCAGTGAATGGCGGCGCGGCGCGCATTTTAAATATTGTAAATCGAAAGTTATTTTCGTATGCGTTAGTTAGGTTGTTGCAATCATTTAGGTTTTCATCACAGATATCAGAATATCTGTAGGTTCCAGTCGCATTGAAAAATAGGGAAATAAGACCAAGCGAAAGTTGTAAATAAAACCTATTATTACTAGGTGTTTGGAAAAACAAACTGATTGTGCACTGTGAATGAGTGCGTAGCTTATTGCACAAAAACAGTTTTTTACACTCCTGATTTTTTTAATATTTGTGTTATCTATGTATTTGTATAACATAAATACTTTTATGTTTGAATAGTGGAATCCAGTGTGTTATGTTAAGAATTATGATTATGACCTATAAACTGTCATATGAAATTCCATGTACAGTAAATCATTAAGTAGGTATTCTTACTAAACTAAGAGCTTGCATTTGAGAAAGATTGCTCCTCAATACCTATCACTAGACGGCAAGGTGCGGATGGGGAAGTAGGGAGGCCATTGCCCTGCAGTGAGATGATTAATATAGAAAGTAGGTACTGCGTAAGTTGATAATAGAACTGCGTCATACACCTTTTCTTATTCTATTAAACTTGCCAGATTATCGTTATTGTTGAATTTCAGTAACACTAGAATTTAACTTTTACTTTTAGTCAACCTTAAGAAAAACTATTGTTTGTTTTAGCCGCGGATTGATCCTATCCAGCTGTTAAATTGCCTCAGCGTACTTTTATCTCCTAATGGAGGAATCAAGAGCAGGGACGAAGTTCAGAGGCTCGCGAGGTAAGACATTTTGGTTCACATATATTTTTATCGCTTCCATTTCAATGTGCCGATTACAGTTGAATTTATTTATGTGCACGTTTTAGAAGTTCATGTTGATTGTTTTCGGTTTAAGTTTTGTTCAATCTACTTTAGGTACTTTGGAGGGTTTAGATGTATCTTGATATTTAAAAAAACGGTGTGTACAAGTGATTATTCTACAAAACCTATAAATTGGCTTCGAAACATTTTGCGGAGTACCTATATGTAATCCGTCTGCAATAAATTCTTCAAACCCTTTGAAATTTTGTGGGATCATTCTTCAAACAAAACAAAAAAGATCATCGAATCGCTAGAAAAACGTACCTAGGTAAGCGCGTGGTTTATATTTCAGAATCCGAAAACAGATATGTATCTAACAAACGTTGGATAGCTAAATGCTTGCAGTAGGGCCGGTTTTTTCATGTCCCAGTTTTAAAATAGCTATTTGTTAAGGCTGATCGATTTGAGTTGGCAAGTGTTTCATTTTTTTGTTTAATTTTTTCTGCCTTCTAAGCGAAATAAAACAAGCGGTAAATTTATTGGCGCAAATAGTTAACCATTTTTTATCAATTTATGAAAAAAAGTGAGTCTACATGCACTTGACCGAATTGCGAGTCGACTCGCACACGAAGGGTTCTGTACTTGATATAGTTTCGCAAAAGAAACAAGATAAACACTATAATTTTTTTTGTAACGCAAACATAGTAGAAACCTAACATGACGCGTTCACCCACCCACTGACCGCGCCAAACATTGCTTAACGGTGATCGTTGTTCAACTTTGTACAGACGTTGCTCTGTTAATCATTAAATATATTATATTTTTATTGTTAGAGTGGCAATATTAGTAACGCTCACTCTGTAAAAATTTCCACTGTGTACCTATTACGGTTCAAGACATAAAAATCTCGTTATTTATGTTAGAGCCACTTTACCTTTAATATTAATTTTTTTTTATTTGTCGTTATAGCGGCAAGGTACGGTTCCGGTACGGAACCCTAGAAAGCTAACTCCAAGTTACTGGTATTTTTGGAGCATTTGCGCCACGCGAAACGATCAACCTTAACATATACACAACAATATAGCTATTTTAAAACTGGAACCGAAATGCGCAACACATAGGATTTTGTTATTGAAATTGCTTATAAAAAAATCCAATCTACATTCTGGCCAGTCTACATTCAAGCCAGAATGTAAATCACCTACCTATAGCAAATCAGTTCCAAGATGGCCAGAATGTATTATAAAATCTAGATATGGTCAAGCGAAAATGTTCGAGTCACTATAGAGACCGCGACCATACATGACTGTGTGTTTTGCATGCGAGACAGAAGATGTCAGGAGTTCGGGAGGGGTCGTGTTGCGAACTGGCACCTTAAAAGATTGAAAAACATGAATATAATTATTAGTAGTAGGTATTAATTAAAAACTAGTCTAACTCGGAGCATTCTTATTTCTCACTTGTCAATAGAAGACTACAGACATAAAGTCAGTGAGAAATAACGCTGCTTAGCAACTGTTCTACGTGAGCCAACCGTTATGAATAAGATGAATTAATGAAACTTACTTAAATAATTAATTATAATTGCATAAAAAGTCATTACCGACTAACTCAGTGGCCTGTGATAGGTCCGCCGCACGACAAATTTTAGTGTTCGTATGATCTACAAATATTTTGTTCTGGGTCTTGAGTGTTTCAATGTGTATATAAGTCCGCATGTACAATAAATAATGAGTATAGTTTATTACTAGAGCCCTTTTATTTGTGTCATGAAAAGCGATAATGGGCGTGTTGCGTTATTTTTCAGTACACTACTGCTACTACTAGCTCTAACTTAGGGCCCAGCTTTGTTTCATGCAATATCGCTAAAAGTGTTATTGCCTGAAACTTGGCTGAAAATTAAAATTTATATCCTTTGTTTCAGTTTGATGACGAAATTTTCAAAGAAATTGGTGTCCAAATGCATTTACATACAAATTTTGAAATGCACTGAAACGGAACTCTTAGGACTATTTATGGGATCTGGTGGGTGGCTCCTCGTCCACATGTGGCTAACAGAAAGTATTGTGGCCAAGAATTGGCCACTGGTCCGAGAACTATTAGAACTACTTCTATTATGTCCAGTGGACATAGAACGCTTAAAAACCAACAATTGTCCCAAATTAGTCAAGGAACTCTCAAAGGATGGCAATCAAATCGGTAAGATCTGTTATTTATTGTTTTTAAGGTTCCATACCTCACAAGGAAAAACGAACTCACAGGATCACTTTGTTTCTCGTCTGTCCGTCTGTCAACCCTCTGTTCTCAAGAACGTGTGGAGGTATTCAGTTTAAATTAACATCAAAGTTCCGTAACCTCTTGGAGCCGTGATATAAATCAAAATTCTTTGTCAACTCAATCAAAAGGTACCTAAATAAGGTACAAAAACCTAAATTTGGCAAGAAGCAAGGTCTTTTAATTATACGGAACCCTGGGTGTGCCAAAAACCTAAATTTGGCAAGAAGCAAGGTCTTTTAATTATACGGAACCCTGGGTGTGCGAGTCCGACTCACACTTGACGTTTTATTTTTGTGTACGCAATTACCAGATTATTTATGATTGCGGTTGTATAAACATTTAACTATTTTATTTTATTTTTAGATATCAGAGCATTAGCCTCTAAACTCGTAGAGCAGTGGCTGAAGACTGTTAAAGGTGAACAAGTAATACCAATTGACATATCTGAGATTTCTAAAATTATATCTGACGCTCACAATATTGTAAACAACGCTATCAAAACCGAAGTTTGTGATGAAAACATCACAGAAAACAAAAATGGAATTATCCAAAACCAAGCATCGTTGATTGATATCAAAAGTGAAACTGTTGATATCAAAAACGAAAAAGAATCTGATAATGATGAAGATGCGGATAAAAAAGATTTATTGGTTTTAAAAATAAGTTTAAAAGATGGAAATAAAATTGTTTCCCAAGTTGACGACAGCGACGGTAAAAGTTTAAAAAGTTCGGACGCAGATACGAAGGAGCATAAAAGTAAAAGTAAAGAAAAATCGAGGGACAGAAGTAGTAGCTCGAAGAGTAGCAGCAGCAGCTCATCTAAACATAAATCTCATTCTTCATCAAGTGACAAACATAAAAGTAGCCATAAAAGTAGTAGCAGTAGTTCTAGTCGTCGAAGTAGTAAAGATGAAACAAAAGAAAAGGATAAGGATAGGCATAGCAGCTCAAGATCAAGAAGCGACAGCAAATCTAGAAAGTCAAGCGACAAATCAAGTTCGTCTAGCAGTAAATCTAAAGATGAACGCAGCAGTAAATCGTCTTCGGAAAGGGACAGAAATAAATACAAGGAGAAAGACGACAAGAACGATAAACATAAAGAGAGTTCTCAAAAGTCTAACGAAAAGTCGTCTGATGAAAAACCACAGTCGCCTTCCATTCAGAAGTTAGGGAAAATCCCCAAGTTAAGCGATGTCAAGAAAGAAAAGCCATCTATATCGATAGAAGTCAGAAAACCAGATGAACCTAAACCGAAGACTGTAAAAACATTTCATTCTAGATTTAGGAAGCATGGATTGGAAGAAGAAGTGAAACCACCTCCTTCGCGTGCTACGCTGCTAAATAAGAAGACTCCACCTCCGGCTTTGCCTCCTTCAGTACCTATACCTAAAAGACCATCTCCGGTGCATAATGAAACTCCTCCTGAGAAGAAACCTAAAATTTTAGAGAGTATAGAAAAACCTGGAGCTATTAAATTAATCCCTCCCAAAGCAAAGCGTGAGTATAAATCATTTTGTTTTTTTATTTATTTAAATCTAACATATTTTATTTTTTCAGGTTTGTATTCGCGTCCACTTCCGTTACATTCTTCAACTTGCAATAGTTTAGGTCGTTTTTACTTCAGTGGTAAGTCAAAAATGTGTAACATTCTGGGTTCCAAAGTGATATTACCTCTTGTTAAGTATTTATCACTAATAAACTCAATTTTTAATGCAATCTTTCCGTTATATTTTTCCTAATCGATTGTTGGCAACAAGGAGGAATTTGCCGATCAGCCCTGTTATCGGACATCTAAGGCGACTTCGATTCAAGACAGTGGGCTACGAAGGAATCAGCTGTTCCAGAAGCGATACCAACCTACCTTACAAAAGAATACAGCCTATTCGCTCAGCCTAGCCTGGATTTTAGGGAAATTAGTAATCAGTTCAGATGAGTTTGCATGATTTTGTAGGACTATACATAGGATAAAGATAAGCCTCATAAAAGTAAATAATTGACGGCTCACGGATAATAAAGTGTGTACGTAACCTAATCATTAATATTGGATATGTCTGTCTACCTTATAATATTACTGTTAGCCGTAATTTAATCATAACACACGACGGTATAAAAGCATGCATAAATATTTGAAATGTTGATATGCTACTCGTCCTGGAGATTTATGACACATTCTTTAATAACGATGAAAGCCTACACTCATTATCATAATAATTAATTTTATTCGAGCTACACCTGTAGGTACGTGACTCTGCTGTGCAACCATTAGTCGTACAATAAGATCTACCCATAGATTCTTCCAGGAAGACTTAAGATTTTCTTATTTTTCAAAATACTGTATTCAAAAATTCATTTACTAAATGATTTTTTTATACATATTATTCGTCAAGGTCTTTTAGAAGGTAAATTGAGGAACATAATAGCTAATTAAAATAACTGCACTTTCGGTCAGCAAATACGAAGATTAAAATATCTAAGAGTTATTTATCATGTAATTACTTTCGGTACTTATGGCTTGTGTCAATGACAATGATCTAACGTCTACATATCATAGGCGTTCGATCATTCATGCAATGTTGTGTCATTATGAATGTTATTGCATACCTATGTATGTGGGACGGACACGAAAATAATTGATTTAACCATTGGTGCGTGTCCCTGTCCTCTAAAAGCGAGTAGGTATGTAGTTTGAGAGACGGACACGCCATGTTTCGATATTAACTTCGAGTAACGACCATGGTAGTGAACATTTTAGCGATTACTCTGAGTAAGAATTTCTAAGACGGGATTTGGTTAAAGGAAAATTTCAACAAGTTAATCCAATATATTCGTTCAATGACAGCGCTTCGAAATAGATTATTGGAAATATAATAGATTTAAAAAATAACAGCCAATTAGTGTCGCGATGTTTCTTAGATAATTTGTCACACGCGCGAATGCCTGTTATTATTTATTAATAATAATTCTTTATAACTTAATCCCCAGAATAATCAATAGGAAAAATTTTGAGTCACTTGAATTTCTAAAATTATTTTACGCAGGCAGTACGTAGTATGTACTTCCTGCTCTTTCGCGTCTCGCTGCTAAGTCAGTGCCATCTAGGCAAATAAATAACTACATTATCTCAAAAGTTTAAAAGGCGCCCATTTTATGGGGAGGGTGGTGAAGCCGGAGAGCCACCGTCGCTGCTGACGATGACGCGACTCCTTTGCCGCGCTGCCATCCACAACTGGAGCCATTTGAATCCAACTATCAATATTTTTGTTGCCTTGATTTTATCAGAACTCACTCGCTCTCTACATAGGTACTTACCATAACCATAGTAAAAATGTTCAATGCTATTTCAGCCTTCCAGGTATTCTAGTTAAGGCAATGTTGCATTTTCCACTAACCACATCAACGCCTTTGTTCGGCTATAGGCAGACTATTTCAGCAACGCACTTGTTTTACCTTCCTATTGTAATCCAAATATATCTACCCACCGGTATTCCGCTTGTACGATTTATACAAACTTACCTTTAAGGTTTTACGAACTATATTGTGGGTTTGAGCAGATATGAAAAAGAAGCACATTTCCTATAAAAACGCTACGCAAATAAAGTAGGTACAATGCCCATTACTTTATCACAACAAAATATGTATCTACTAAGCTATTATTATTCTCGTTTGTCCACGAAAACACCTGTCTTGATTTATTCGCAAGTCTGTAACCTCGATAGGAAGTACCTAGGAAGAGATTATATTTTTCTTGTTTCTAATCTGGCTTTTGAATGGCGATGGAATGATTGAGTTTAGAAATAAAACCGCTTTCCGAGGGCACATGAGTGTGAGTGGTGAGTGAGATCACCGCATTAACTATTTTAATATAATCTTGATTATGTGGTTCGTTAGGAAGTTATCTACCTACTAAATATGAACTGCAGATAAATTGCTTAACAATTTCAACCAATTTTTAGTGAACCTATTTTATGCACGCCTCGTACAAACTGCCTGAAAAAATAATTTACTGCATCTTATAAAGCATAGGCTTGGCAATCGGTCATAATCATAACCTACATTACGACCGATTGCCAAGGTATGTTATAAAAATGAAAATTAACGAGTAAGTTCCTCATTGAGCAGCAGCTATCGTGAGAATTTCAGCCTAGGCAATCAGTAGGAAATACCTAATAATAAAGCGTCCTGGAAGCGTCGCCGTTGCCTGCTGTTGCGTGCGTCGTGCCAGGATGGGCTTACTGGCATTTTTTGTGAAGTCCTTTGTTAGTCCCGTAAGCTATCCTAGTATAGCAACCCGCTTACAATAGGATCAGGAAAATAATGGACGTGCCCCTCGAATAAAGTTTCGAGACAATGTTGCGATGAGATAAGCTATCACAATTCTAAGGCATTCGGAGTTTTGAGTTGAAAGTACCTACAGTTTTTGTTTTTTAGTTTTTCTTTGAATATAAAGGCACACCCCTTATCCTTGCTGCGCGACAAGTCGACGATGACGCAGTTCTGAATTTGGCATTCAAAAAATGTGGGCGTCGTCTCGTCGCGTCGCTTTTGTCGCTCAGTAAAGGGGAGAGGTGTATAATGTAGAAAGGTAGGTTTCATTTATACGGACCGAAACATCTTATCATAGGATAAGTGAACTGAATAGTTGTAACAAATCACCAGAATGGTACGCTACGAAGTGACGAATGAAAGAGCACCTATACGCAGCTGCTGATCGATGATGGATGTGTACAGTGACTATAAAATTGAATGAATAATCGGTTACTTTGAAAGTTGCGCTTGGGTGGGTGTGGGAGACAGTACAAATAAGTTGTGGGGTTAAGAAGGATAGCGGTTTTTGAAGGGGACCGTGATGAGGAGGATCTCATTTATTGCCACAGTAACAACGGGAGATGGAGTGGATTGTGTGGTGGGATGAAGGACAAAAGAAATAAATTACTGAATGTTGAGATAACGGAGAAGGGGCATGGTATCAATTACCATGGTTCGCACTCTGACTAGCGTGAGCTAAATAGGCGAAGGGATGGTGAGAGGTGATGATTTTAAATGCGGAAAACCATAGACTGGTAGTCCCTGCCACAGTAATATGACTATTGTATAATCGCGTGATTTGTAGGTAATCAATTAATCATGAAAAATCACTGAGCGATGAAAAAAAGGAAGACCCTTTTATTAACCGA
Source organism: Eupithecia insigniata (assembly GCA_947859395.1). Lineage (NCBI taxonomy): Eukaryota > Metazoa > Arthropoda > Insecta > Lepidoptera > Geometridae > Eupithecia > Eupithecia insigniata. The sequence goes on along the minus strand of OX401996.1, from coordinate 7,303,277 downwards.
CTTCAAAAGAAGGGAGGTTATCAATTCGTCTTGTTTTTTTTGTATGTATGATACGCGATATATCCGCCAATTATGGACAGATTTAGAAAAAGATTCCGAAGGGGTCCCTCGTTTTATCCCCAGGGGATTATTAGTATTTATCCCGCAAAACTTAAAATAAATGTAATAGTAGATAAGGGAATTCGAAGTCAGCCAGTTCATCGTTTTTTAAAACATGCCATATTATCTCTCTCACAGTCTCGCACGCCATAGGTAGGTACTTAAATATTTTTGAACAAGACCGAAAGTTGGAGAGACTCACATCGAGAATTAGAAACCTCTCAAGGGTTCTTGGTTTTAGCCCCTAACTCGGAGTACAACGTCTGTATTTGTGTGTGGTATCGTAGGTCAAGACTTTATAGTTAAAAATTTCGTCGGTGAATAGCATATACATATAATATAAAATAAATACTCCAACTGAAAACAAGATTAAAATTGTATGCATTTTTTTCTTAGCTTATCGACATATATTCCTCTTGTACTGTGAGACGTTGCTTCTTTCTCACCAGTTTTTAGTGAAGAGGGCCAGTCAAGGCACTGTTATGATAACAGACGGACGGACAACGATGGGATTCCATGGGTTTCCTTTCCCATAAGCCCCTTCAAAATAAGTAAAAAATAATAAAAATCATTTATTCAGAACATTTTTTACAAGAAGATTCAAAGATACGATAAAGAAACGATGATACTATCGAAGCACTAGCGAATCGAAGCTCAAACAAAAAAACTAAGTCAAATCAGCTACGATGCGCGATGCTAACGCATTTTACCAATCCATTTAGGTACCCCTCAATTTGGCGTCGCGTCGAGAAGGTTAAAAATAATAAATCCCAGCAAAGGACTATTATTATTATCCCGGTGGAAAACGTACCGTACCCATATTTTACGCTAAAACTAGCCAGAAAAACCACTGCTTCTACACTGCTACTACACACCTCGACTTCGCTTGTGATCCTATAGGTATAAATGGAACAGCCCTGTATTGATGTACAGTCAACTTCATATAATTATTGTTTTGATCTTGAGGGGGGCAAACATAAATTTTCAAGAACTTTCATGCAATTTATGGGGATTTATTAACTGGGGATTTTGGTAATCAAAACTAATAGAGAGGTGAAACTAGTAGGTACCACCACTTTTCATAAATATTATTTTATTATTATTACCTATTCTACAATTTAAGTAGACCAAAATGTGAGAAAAATTATCTTACGTTAAAAGTATAATTTTCAAAAAAAATATGTATGTGCTAGTTTCGCTTGTCGCTTGTATGTTTCGCTTTTATGTATAGTCTTATACGGACACGCGTTGAGCGCTGACTGTATATGCACAGTGGGAAGGTACTGCTACAAAGGATATAAATAGGTTTAGAGATTCCGTATCCATAGGTCAGTCAAGGAATTACGTCATAAACATGACGAAGTTGCCAAGGTAATGCCATACAGTTCTATCAGCATTTTAGGGTCAATGCACATTGAAAGCGAATCGAAAATATGTTATAAAATTTACATATTTATATTATTTCATCGTTATAAGGTAATTTTAGTGGTTAATCATCTTATCGCATGAGCATAACACAAAGAGACCCTTCAGGGAACGGTCCATATGTGAAATGGGCTTTATCATCATTAATTGAACCTTCTCTCCACACCACAAGGTAATGTAACTTTCATTTGTTCAGGAAATAGGGGAATAATTAAATTAATAGTTGTTATTGTTATGTTTAGACTTTCGATTCGCTTTCAGTGTGTCTTGACCCTTATCATAAATTGATATTGCAATGTGGTTGTGTCTACGCATAATAATAGCTCGTGCAAGTCGTGCAGCTTGTCTGACTCTGGTGCGGTGTTAGCCTAAAATAAACTAGTCATTTTACTATACGATCAATTCATGCAAAGGTTGCCCTTACGGGTGTCCTTATTACGATAAATTATTACTTTAAAATAGCTAACTTCTGGCTTGGGCTGCTGGTAGGCAAGTAGGTACTATACATTTCATGCCGAAATAATATAACGCGTTAGTGAGTTTTGTTTTTATATTATTGAGGATTATAATATTCTAACGGTGCGGTGGTGGTGGCATTAAGAGGCTAATCTAAGAGTGGGGATGCTTACGTATCCGATAACACAATTCTGTCTTCCTGGCAAGCATACCAATAATTATTAGTATTTCATATGTATTAGATAGGTATAAATTGCTCATTACTATCACCTTTAAGAATAAACTTTAGATGACAGAATAATGTTCATTTCTGTGGCGCAGCGGGCGAAGGTCCGCCTGCGACGCAGGAGGTTGTGGGTTCGATTCCCGCCTCGGGACAAATGTTTTTACGATCTGCAAATATTTGTTCAGGGTGTTCTGGATGTTTTCTATGTATAATAATTATATCTATGTATCGTATTATATTAAGTATATCAGTTATCTAGTACCCATAACACAAGCTCTGCTTAGCTTGGGGCTAGATAATGTTGTGTGAATTGTCCAGCATTATTTATTTATTTATATTTTTATATCACTAGGATTTATACCTAGGTTTGCAAGTCGACAATAATGGTTGTGCTGCGATCAACATTGGTCTTTATATAAATAAAAATTGGACTGACATCGCCGCTGTCTTCTATAGTCCAGAAGCGGCAGTTTTCTTACGCCACATCATCGGGTCGCACTCACTGCTGGTTGTGAAGAACATTCAAAATGAGAAGATAAAATATTCTATTAAAACAAATACTGTACTGGTATAGCCTGCTCTTTGAATTGTTGAATCAAAATCTATGTGCCTATTAACGCATTCACTACCCAGCCTCTGCGGTGCAATCCGGAGGGGCGCGCCTAAACTCCACGAGCAGGAAGACGTGCGTCATGGGCCATGAAAGTGTTAAGGTTTATTAATTTGGCCCAGCTCCTTTGTCCACAGTGTACACTAGCTCTGTCTAATGTCTATAGAAAGTTATCGGCAAAAATGTCGAGCTGTGTGCATAATAATGAAATCCTAAGACTGTTCAATTGAGTTGGAAGCGAATTAATATGTAGATTGCTAGGCACGTCATTTTCAATAATAATCTGAAAATTAAGTCCTTACGCTCGCTCACGTTCGTTTCATATTTTCAACAACCTTACTTAAAAGGTATGGTTTCTAAGAAAATCATTGATTGATGGCATTACTTATTACCCGAGTGCCGCTTTACTTATCCGACCTAGGCCTGTTGTTGAAACTTGCCTATAGCTACCAGTTACATGGGAGTAGTTATAAATAAGAGGGAAACTGACTCCCAAGATTGGCTTCTCTCATTAGTAGGTAACAACTCATCATCCATCAAACATAGGGGGATCGATCATATTATATTTAATGTACCTACCTACTGTCGGCAATGAATAACGCTTTATATTCATGAACTGATACCTATCCAAAACGATGTTGTGTGTTTAGTCATTTATATAATACTTAGCGCTTAGCCGGTAAATTGTCCGCGGAAACAAATGATACCAAAAATATTACAGCTAAATTGTCTTTATTCATTGTACGATAAAATCGAACGGAAAAATAAGGCTAACATGGTACCTACTTTAGGTACCTTTATAGAGTTAACATTATTTCTAACATTTATTAGGTACCATTTTCTTTTTTATGTAAGGAGGTTAGCGGTCGGGATATCACAAATAAATTTACAAGTCAGGAAAAGGAACCTATTGTTACTGTTACACATTTTTGGCTTATTTTTTGGTTAATCTAGCATAAGAGTTGAAATTAAAGATCTTAGGTGCTGTGCTTGACCTAATCTTCCTGTTGTTATTGTTACAGCGATGATGTTGCTTGAAAGTGACATGTTTATGGATGCTCTCAACGCGTCGGCTACAAATAAGAAGGAGCCAAAGAAAAGGAAACGAAGAACGAGTGGCTCCAGAGACGGGAACCCGGTCTCTGATGGCTCACCCCCGCACACACCCACGCCGCACAGCCCGAGCAGTGAAAGCAAGTCTATACCACCTAAATTTTACCAGGATACTCTAGAAATAGAAGAAAATAAAGAAAAAACAGAAATTAGCACAGATAAGAATGACACGCCCGAAGCCGATGCTGAAATCGCGATAGAAAACATTGAACTACCGCCCCACACTCTTACCGTTAACGGCATAAAAGGAGTGTTATGCTACCACAAGAGAAAAGGTCCTAAGAAAAGTATCAAATGGAAACCAGATTCAGAACTCGAAGAAATCCAATACTTCGAACTTGATGAGACTGAGCGGGTTAATGTAACAAAAACATTCACGGATATGAAACACTTAGAAAGAATAAATGAAAGAGATGCATTCCAGAAAGCTAGAAATCTTAGTACCGACGATATCATGGAGGAAAAAACAAGTTGGAAGGTTTTGATCCCCATTGACTTAGATGGACAAGTCCAAGTAGAATATGGAAAGAACAGCAAAGAAAAAGATATTCAAGCAATACGGCAGAAAGGAACCTTGCAGCCCCTTTATTTCCATAAGTCGATGATTCCCGACTCTCCATTAGAAGCAGAACCCGAGCCCCATACCTACTCAGAACCACAAATCATACCGCTAGAAGATGTTACTGGTAACCAAGACCACGTGAGTGATTTCCGTAACATGCCTTGGCCTGAACCTAAAGGCAATGCGCCCGCAATCGGCTCCGTAAGTGTACCCGCCATGTTCCCTACAAATATGCCACAATTTCCGAATGGTTTTCCGAATCCTCAATTCCCCGGCGGTGTGCCTGGGTTCCCAGGTCCTAACATGGTGCCTGGTGAGTGGCCAAATGGAATGAACCCTATGATAGCACAAATGCCACCTGGCACCCTCGCACCAGGTGCGATACCCCCAGGTGCCCTGCCGCCAGGTAGCATGCCACCTGGAATGATGATACCGACCGAAGGAATGATGATGGGACCCGATATGTTCGGGGTGAATCAGATGTACCCAATGGGACTACCAGACGGCTTTACCATGCAGCCTAATATGTTTCCCCCAATGGACTTTAACATGGCGGGGCCGCCTGGCGCGCCAGGGCCGGAAGCTTTTGGAGGCGCAAACAACTTCCGTGGCGCTGTGCGAGGCCGCGGCAACGGTGGCCACTGGCGCGGCAAACAGACCGGTAACTGGGACAACACCCAGAGAGGGCGAGGTGGACAAAGAGGAGGCCGTAAGGTCTGCATGTATTTCCAAAGAAAAGGTTCATGTAGGCAAGGTGATAATTGTACATTCTTGCATCCTGGTGTAAATGGACCCTACTGAATGTTATGTTTTATAAGTGCGTGTACATAGTTTTATTAGGTAAACAAGTTATAAGTTAAAGTAAAATTGTTGTAAACTTAACGTAACATAAAATAGGTAGCTGTTATTATTATTAGCTTCCATTTAAAAGAGTACAATAATTGATAGGTACTCTTAAAGACTGCGTGTAAATAAACTTATAAGTACTTATAGAGAATGTATAAAATGTAAATAATTATCATAAATAGGGTACCTTACTACTTAGTTTGTTACAAACAAAATTTATTAAACAAAGATATAAAAATATTGTTTGAAGTTTTGTTTGGTGATACCTACCTACGTACATTTACATATTTAATATTATTATAATGAAATAATCAAAGGTATAAGTGCGTAAGCCCTCGCACTCGCGGGAATATTATAGAAATTGAATAATATCCCAAAAAAACCCGTGGAAGGTCGTGGATTCAAGTCCCGCCGAAATCTTAAATATTGGGATCTATCACAAAAACAGTTCATAACTTAACTGTAACTTAATTTAGAAACCTAGATACTCACGAAAACACAATTTTTGTGACATTTGGCCTTGAATAACTTACAAAAAGCGATCACGATATACCCTGGAAACTTATATAAAGGCATATTATATAAGTTTCCAGGCTCGATACGTTAGGTCAATAAATAATAAAATCAAATAGATATGTATTCCATGACCCCCCCCCCCCCACTTGCCTACAAAAATATATTTAGGTATTCTATCTGCCAAAACATTACATTTTTTGTAGTGACAAGGTAAGTTTTTATAAAAAGTAGAAGCGATCAAGGGGTGTTCGCGCCCGGTCCTAATACTCCAACGACACGAGCCAAAAAAACGTGAAATCCGATTTAAATAAGTGGTTGTCAAGGTACCTACCGAAGTTTCGTTTCTATGGCCTATATGCATTTGCAAGGTCATCGAGGTCACGAGGTCACCAACCACAACGTATTTTTTTATTCTTTTGGAGAGGATTCAAGCCGTGGATGGTATTTAAACTGCTTCTTGCCATTCTTTATTTGATTGCTTTGAAGCTACCGTAGAATGGGGTGGCTATGTGCCACATTTCAAGGTTATTCAGTGTTAGCAAAGCCAAAATAAGTTATTTTTCAGCCAGCGTCTTGGGGACGCTTCCGACTGGTATTGATATGGACCAGTTGAGCTATCTGTAGATTGTTTGCAACAGTCTGCAGTTAGCTCAATTGTTTCAATTGTAAATACTAGTTTAATATCTTTATATTATTTGATTGTTATTTTCTTTGTCAATAAACCTTTAAGTTATTTTTTAGGAAAATAATACAAATTATGCTCTTTATATATTTTTTATATGTTCTATATCTCGCCATTAATAAATAAATCATACGTTGCAAAAAATAATAAAAATGGTGGCACATTCTCACCTGACCACTCGGGGTGAGAATATGCCACTTCACATTTCCCTTCATATCTTTTTAGATTATTGAAAGGGCACATTGACACCTATCTGTACTTCGAAAATGGTCCACCAGAGAAAGATAAAAAACAAAAACATTAATGCTGCCATCAAAAAATCACAAATAAGGACGAATTTTTCTGCGTACTCGTATCAGGCGCAAAACTTAGTACGGCCCTTGATTGTCAACCTCCGCGTGACTTGTGCCCTGCCGCAGGAAAATGAGTTATACTGCTAAATTCCTTCATTTTCAAAATTTACTGCATATTCCTATGGTTCAAAGTAGTACTTTAAAAAAAACAACTAAATTATGTAAGGTAACTAAACCTACGTGATTTAGGGAATTATCTACATAGTTGAAAAACGACACTAAATAGAATGCGACCTGGTTGTTAGAATGCGTTATATTTCAAATGAAATTCGATTTATGTTGTAATGTTTCTATAATTTAAGGTAATATAGTACGTAGTGTAGGTATTATTGTTTTTATTTCATAATGTAACTCAAACGCCACCGTCTATAGGTACTGTTCTTTTATGTCCAGTCCATCCCAAATTTGCCTGGAAGAGATCGCTCAAAGCGATAAGGCCGCCCTTTGTACTTCATTATTGTAAATTTTTCCTTCTGTATGCATTTTGTGTTTGTTAGCTATCGTTTCGTGTGACGTAACGTCACGTTATCTTCTAATTTGTGTGCGAACGCAAACAAAAAATTTTTAAAATATTGATAGTTAATGTAGGCAAGCCGAATTAACTAGTAGGTTTGAGGCGTATTTATCGTCACTGATAAAAGTCACAGGTATAGAAAATTGGCGGTATTTCACAGTGACACAAACTAAATATATCAGTGCCAGTGTCACTTGTGCACGATATTATATCGTTCTTATTTTATTAGGTACCTACGCAATAAATTGCTTCAGCTAGATAATATCGCTTCTATATTCTCTCTTTGATAGTATCACTAAGTCGGAATGAGACACACCTAGTATTTTATACTTGGGAATTTTAAATTTATCATCGTCATCATCATCAGCCCATACACGTCCCCTGCTGGACATAGGCCTCCCCCGTACGACGCCACAAATAGCGGTCCTGAGCCGCCTCCATCCATCGACTTCCTGCGACCTGGAATTTGAAATGCAATGTAACAAAGTTGTGACATTGCGTTATACACATACAATTCAAGAGGAATTTGCGTTACGTAGCGGTACTATTGCTGCAATAAATATATTATTCAATCAGTAAAACAATGAATTTGTACGTGATTGGTAGAAATACTAGCTAATATTTTGTCACTGGTATTTGTCACAGATATTTTGAAGTCACAGTAACGTCATTCACAGGTATCGGATTTTATTTATTTATTTTATTTTAAAATTTTGCCTAGTATAACCCAAGACTATTAACTAGTGAATATTGTGTAACAAACTTTAAGCCTAAGACCAGTATTATACCATTTTTCATGCAATAAAGTGGTTATGAATACCTTCGTCCATTATGGATCCTACAATAAAATCTAAAAAATAAAAACAAAACCTACGAAAACCTATGAATTTTGAGAAAACCATGATAATCATTCCACATTTTCCACTTTCACAAAAGAAAAAAAGTCTTAATTTTTTTAAGACTTTTTTCTTCTCTTCTTCTGTCTCGTTTTGGTCTTTCTAAAATAGGTAGGTTCCCTTAGTCGCCTCTTACCCAACCACTCATCCAAGAACTTACTGCACTCGACGACGTTGCGTAACATCGGTGATCGAATAGACCAGTTATTATACATACTTGATCCAAGAAAACAAGGTCTCATAACAAAGTCTGCTCCCTCTCTGCTCTTCCGCCGAGTGTCCCTTGCTTACGTCACTGTCCAGTTGCCACTTTATTTCAACAAAACGTAGAAGTTGGAAAACAAATGAGCTAAGGGTCAATTGAAAAATCAATAAAAAAAAAAATCAATTGTCAATTATGTTTGAAGGATAGCGTTAGTTAAACACGAGTTAATGTGATAAATCAGGGCTTTCCAGTCCAGGTACGATCGCGGGCCAAAACAAATCACTGTATTTAGTAGTGGGCCGCATCAACAAATCATCATCATCCACAGCTAGCTTTTACCCACTGCTGGGTATAGGCTAAAAACTACCTACTTAAGGTAAATTATAAATACGTAAATTATAAAAATACGGCGATATTCTTTAGTTTTATAAATTTTATAATGATTTAGAATTCTATCAATATCGACAATAATATTAAGTTGTTACCAAGCGCATTGCGTGTGTAAGTGAATTACACAGGCCGACAAATTATTTACCTAGAAACCAGACTATACATGTCCGAAGGATTTCGATGCGTTGAATACTTAATTGCTCTATCACGTCAGGATTTTGTGATGTCCTACCTTAAAGAGCAAAATACACGCTTTTGCTCATTTTTAAGGTAGCCCGGTAAATACTTTTTCGTCCAAAACTCAATCGTATCAATATAATAATATATGTATAGTGAAAGTACTAGTCTTTCTCTTTAAAATGACGTTGAGTTTACTGAAATCTTTTCTCCGCTAATTTTGAATTTTATATGTATGTATGTGGATTTTTCTGTCTGAAAATCCATACATACCTACTACACAGTCGATTTTTGAGGTCATGTAACCTCAAAAATAATGTGATTTGCTATTTAAGGTCTCAAAATTTTATTAATTAAATACATAATTTTGCGGAACACATTCATCGAATGTCATAAATAAATTGAAAATTGACATAATATGCCATTTTTGTTAAAATGTTGCTATAAATATATAAGAAAAAACAACAAATAGCTACAGTACATGCTAAAAAACAAGACATGAGAAATTGATGGATAGTTGGATAATATTTTTGCTATTTGACATCTTCAATAAATAGGAAAAAGACAATTCCAAAAACAAACGGTAGGTATGTCTTAAAAATTCATCACGTGTTTGCTAAATTGAAACTATTTAGCTACCCAGTTTTTTTTAGGAAAAATGCCATTCCAATACAACATTCAATCATACGAATGTGTGAGTGAAAGCACCGTATTTACGTGCTGTCGAAATACACATAGATCGGTTTTTGGCTACACAAATTGCCACATTGTTGAATGACACTATCCCAAGGAATTTATATACTAGTACATAAATTATATACTAGTATATAAATTCCTTGCACTATCCCTCTACTGAGACAGTAGCGAGTTTTTACTATATGTGTAGAATACAAAAAAATCTAAAACTATTTTTTTTTAATTCGCTTGCGACTGATGACCGACCTCTCGCTTGCACGCGCACGCGAGCCACGGACCTAGTGCGGGTGCGAGCGAGAGGTGCAAGCGAGATGAAGCGAAATATGTGTGGCCTGATTTGGTCTACGAGCTTCTAGAAGTTGAGTGTTTTATTTTTAATGTTAAATGTTAATAAATGTGAAGTGTAATAAACTATTTAAAGGAATACATACTATAGAAATAATTAAATGTGTCCAAAAATATCAAAGTAGGTTTAACAAATGTAATATTTTCGTAATTGTAGTCGATTGGACATATGTCGCGAGCCGCCCTTTGGACAACCCCGTGCGTGATAAATATTGGTAAATCCCAAACCACATAGTTTTATTAGATTATACAGGTAATACAAGGAGTTCAGGGAGTTACGATTTTACGATACTGGTAACACCAGGAAACAAATTCGTCTTCTCATTCGCCAATAGCGATGATGACGTAGCAAGTGTGACCCACGTGACCATCGTATTATCTCGGAAGAGCTTAGGTATTTATTTTCTAAACCCCGGAGGCTTGTGCCCGGAGGAGCAGGATCTTGTTTTCTTGGATCATGCTGTCAGTTCAGTAGACTGTGTGTTCGGTTGTTACGGGTGTGTTGTTTTGTTTGTTGTGTGCGCGAAGCGCGACTGCGCGTAGCGCACATCTGGCAGCGCGCAACGTAAGTTGGCTTGGCAAGATCCAGCCAGCTGCTTTGATCAGCAGCTGTATGTAAACCAAAGAGATATTATTTATGTAATTGACTAGATTCTCTTTTCACCCAAGTCCGGGCCCCCATTTTATTACTTTACCTTTGTTTACCACTTTACCTACTCTTTGGGTCCGGGTTCGGACCAATTCGAGAAGTGCTTCGTAGATCTTTGGCTTTATTACCTTTTCTTTTGATGATTATTACTCTTTAATTACCATGTTGATACCTTACATTTTCCTAGTTTTGCTATAGAATTTGGAATTTTGTGACTATAAATCATACTAGTATTTGAGTACATACATACCTTGTGAAAATAATATTCGTTCTATCAAACTACAAATATCACAATGCAACGTTGGTTTTTTTTAGACGATAGAAAACAAAAACAAAAAAAACCTAGAAAAATGTCTATAAAAGATCCCGAACCTCAGGCGCAACCCCAAAAGCTATCTCAAGAATGGGTGTTCACCATATCTGTACCCTCTATGGAACCCCAAGAAAAAATATTTATCACAGGCAGTACTCCTGAACTTGGAGAGTGGGATTACAATAAAATGAGACTAATGGAGAATGTACAAGGCACTGATACATGGACCAAATCAATCACCATTCCTAATACTTGTGATGTATTCTATCGCTATTCTGTATGTTTGATAGTAGGCGATAACAATGACATTATTGTTCGCCGTTGGGAAACCAATATCAAACCACGAGTCATAAAGGAAAACATGTTGCACCCAACTACTGATATATTTGGTGACTATGGAGGCAAGCAATCGGTCACCTCTGGCTGGCTTACATCTCATACTGTGGTGCAGTTCAAGTTCTGTAATAACCCATTGAAAATGGTGGGCCGTTTTGCAGGAAGACTTGTGAACATCAAAGTGACTCCAGTAAAATTATCCCTAAGCACTGAAAATTGCGAAGATTCTAGTCAAAGTATAGATTCAGCAGAAGTGGTATTGCCTGCTGGTGTGTATATTGATGTAGCTACCCTTGACAATGATTCAGATATTTGCAAATTAAAAGCACAAGATCAGTTTGGAAGAGAATACAAACCAAATGAAGTGTTACTTGTTAATATATCAGCTCCTGAGCCATCTGGACTTGCATATTTGATCGATTTCTATTCTTATAGTACTCGGGCCTCTTCTGAAGATCCACCATTCCACATTGGTTATACATATGTGCTACCTAATATGTTCAAACCATCAGAAGGTACGCTTGAGTTACCAATAACTTGCAATATCAAACATCGTCCACTTGGGATAGTGATTATTGAGTATTTGATAATAGCTCCTATGCAGGAAAAGTTATGTAACATGCAGGTATCATATGCCAAATACTGGGATCCTACATGGACAGGCTTAGAAGTGGGACATCGTGGCCTTGGAGCTAGCTTTAAAACCAAAGAGTAAGTCTTTTTCGTTAAATAATCTTTAGTCTTTATTATTTATTAGATTTAAACTTTATTTTTATAATTTATCTAAGAATACAAATATTAATAATTGAGGGCTACACTCCTTAGTCAGTTGCAAATTTGGCAATGAGAATACAGAAATATTTTAAAAACATGACTCCATGATCATGTTTTTTTTTTAAATAAAATTCTTAGATAGTTTACTTTAGTCAACATTGATTCGATGCCAGATTCTTTTCTGATCCTATTTATAGTTGCCTTGTCATACAAAAATTCTCTAGCTAAATCAAGAATTAAATCTCTAGTTCTAGTATCTAAGACATGGAAGTCTTTATGAAGCAGATATTTTGTATCCCAAACACCCCACTTTGTTGAATTACTTATCTATTTGAAATATTCTCTGTGGTATAAATTTCTTTGTGATGTAGATATTAAAATTTTCAGAGGAAATGCTATTCGTGAAAATACAATAGCTTCCCTTAAAAAAGCAGCAGCAAGTGGTGCAGACTTACTTGAATTTGATGTTCAACTAAGCAAAGATATGATACCTGTTATCTATCATGACTTCTATGTTTGTATATCTATGAAAAGAAAAAAGGAAATTGAGTTGACTGAAATGTTAGAGCTACCTGTGAAGGACTTGACTTTGGAACACCTACAGAAACTTAAGGTAGGGACTTTGTGATGGTTGCAATCTCTCATGTAGGTGCATATATCATGTTGTACCATTTACAGCTTAGCTTGCGTCTATATGATTTGTGAATTTTCTAACATTATTATTTAAAAAAACATACAGCAGAACATAGACCCTACTCCTTTTTTTAAGTTGGTTAATAAATATAGTTTATTGTCGTAAAAACAGTGCATAAAATTATTATATGCCATCCATAACCATTGTACTTTTGAGTACCTATCATAAGTCACTCACATTAATGCTATTAGCTATACCTATTTATGGCATAGATAGGCCGAAGGAAACCAGGTCTTCCTCTCGCAAAATAGGTTCACGACATTGTCAAAGTTGCAGGGCATAATTGGATGCGAGAAGAACAGGACAGAGAAGGCTGGCATAAAGAAGGCCTATCCCCATAGTGGGTGATCCTGGGCTAGAATGATGATGATGCTAAATCGGTATCCCCACAGAAATAAACATCCCTCATTCAGTATTTTTTATCGACATTTATCCAATTTTACTTCCTGTTTATATTTATTAATATGGTGGAGGCAGGCTCTTTATCAAACATTCATTATACTAGATTCTACGCGCGGCTTTGCACGCCTTTTCCGGTATAAAAACTGCTGATATGTTATTACAGGCCTAGAACTTATCTATGCAACATGTTCAGCCCGATCCGCTTAGTACTTTTGGCGTAAAGAAGTAACAAACATACATCTATCCAAACATAGGCATTTTATTGAACGGAGTGAGCGAAGCGAACGAGGTTCTGTGGCAGCTTGGGGGATTTGGCTATAGTTAAGGTGAAATAGTCACTTCAAGCTTAACTGTCCACTGTCCGATTTGCGTGAAATTTGATAGGTGTAAACAGGGTGTAAAGATAGTCATGTGAAATATGCTAGTAACTTAGTGAAGCCAAATCCGCGGGGTGTTTGTGAGACAAGAGGCTCCAAAGGGTGGTAAAATCAATCAATTCATTTGAGTCTCATATGAAAGGTAAAGTTGAGTACAATACGAAATAGGTTTTTTTTCTAGCGTGTAGATATAACTTTTTAAATAGTAATCCGATTTTTAATATGTATCGAAGTCGGATATTTTAGTGGAAAGGTACTCGGTGCATTTATTTTAGAAGAACTACGAAGTCATTCATATACAGGGTGGTCCAAACAATGAAGTCCAAAAAAAAAAATTAGATGCCTCACTTCCGGGGCTATCCGAATATACCCTATTATACGCTATCTGGGGATATTACAAAGAACTGGTTTACGCAAGGGAATCAAACACCGAAGCGGAACTCAGACAAAAATTAGAAGAAAGCAAAAGGACTATAAAAGAAAATAGAGATGCATTCCGGAGACTAGGAGCGAATTTTTTAAGAAGATGTAGGCTATGTATCGAAGTTAGCGGCAGAATTTTGAAAATCTTTTATGTTTAAATTAAATTTTGTTGTTTAATTTGATCCACGAACATTCTACCTTAGTACGTTTGAAAGTCGAATCCAACAAATTATTCCCTATTAAGTGTCACTTTTTTGTATTATTTTGAAAGTTTAGAGTCTAGCAAAGTTTTTAAAATTACTTCTGGTCTTTGAATTCTGAGATTTTAAGTTTTTTTTTTTTACAAAATCAAACTTTGATTTGCTCAAAGTCTTTCGGTCAATTTTATTGTAATTTGAGTCAAGGTTGGGAAGCTGATTGTTTTATGTGTGAAAGTACAATTTGTGAGGATGATGTCACAAAAAAAATCACTCAGAAAAAACGTAACCAAAAAAAGTTACATGAAGTTAAACTGCTCGGCCCGATTCTTGAAAAATCTTTAAAAATTAATTACTCGAAAACTACAAAAAATCGGCCAACATACATGGGGTATATTCGGATAGCCCCGGAAGTGAGGCATCAAAATTTTTTTTTTGAACGTCATTGTTTGGACTAGGCATGGAAATAATTGCTACTTTTAAATCATTATCATTCAATGATATTATAAAAAAAATCACAATGATTTCACATGTGATATTTCACTGGCAAATGATTTTTCATACCTAAGATTACCCTAGCGTCATACGTTCCGTATGCTAAAAATGAAGTATGAATTATAATTCATACTTCATTCTTAGCATACAGAACGTGATAAATTATCATCAATGTTGCTCCTACGGGTAGCGTCGTCATACCCACTCGCTCTACGTCGATGTTATTACGATGATTTCCGTATTATTTACGAAAGCTGCGATTTCATTAAGTGTGATTTTTCACATGCTACATGAAGAGAGGTAGCATATGCGATATATGATAATGCAAATCATATGATAAATCACATGCTATTTGTGATATGTTCCATGCCTAGTTTGGACCAACCTGTATGTATCCTACCTACGAATCTCGCGAATCTCTACCAAATAAGAGCTCTTGTATGGAGGCTAGACCGAACTTTTTGAATTACGAATTCGTACACCGCAAACTTAACTATTTAACCTCTTTGACCGTTCCAGATTATGGAGAAAGCAAATAAACAAGAATTCCATTTTTAAACTTTTTATTTATTGTTCGTATAATTTTTATGCCATTGCGTCTCGGAATTTCAAACCATCATAACTCCGAAAACACTGGAGACGGTTTCCGTTATTGGTTCTCGAAATCAGAATAATGAAACTAAAACGATTACGACGATATTGTTAGACGCTAACTACTAGTAATATTAGTATGTTATTGAGAATTTCTTATGTTTAAGGTATATCATTTGGTGGAGGGCCGCAGCCACGAAAAACTGTTCAATGATGATGATTTAGAGGAGCACCAACCATTTCCTACGCTTGAGTCTGCTCTCAAAGAGATTGATGTACACACGGGATTCAATGTGGAGCTGAAATGGACAATGCAGTTGAAAGACGGCACTTTTGAATTGAATAATCCATTTGATATGAACACATATGTGGATAAGGTATGTTGATGCAATGTTTTATCTAATCTTGAGTTAGCCTAGCCTCTTTAAAGGTTGTAAGGCAAGGCCAAACCTCTGATAGCGGATGCAGGTTGAACGCTTCGGTTTGGCCTCCACTTTACACAATCATCTAAGTATAGTATTGCATGGCAGGGCCCTTGCCGCCGGTGTGTTAAATGGTAATACACCTTGCTTGCTGCTTGGGGTTGCCAAAATCACCCACCAATCTTGGCAGGTGGATTAGTGATCGCAATGGAGGTGTTAATTAGAAACACAGTATGGCACACTTCCACTCTGGTCGGTTCTCTTAGTCTCCTCTCACGACATCCACGGGCTGAGTTGGAGGGTTCGAATCTTACGTCGCGTCTGCTAAGGCAAGATAGTCGAAATTTTAAGCGCCTGCGCTTGTTCAGCATCATGTAAGTGGGATCATGTTGTCCACATACTTAGGTACTAAGTAGTACCTAAGAACATTGGTTGACAATAGTTTTGCTTCTGTTTGCACCAAAATCAAACCTATAACTAGCCTAAAAATGTTGCCATGTCTTTTTTCGATTGGAACAATATTAGGCTAGTTAATCTAGGTTTTGTAACAAGAGAAGAGGGACCAATAATACAGAATTGATACCAATACGAAATACCGAACATTAAAGGTATGCAATAAAATACATAGGTAATACATACCATCGTTCTCCATATAGGTACTTAGGTCCCTACACAATATGTCTAGTAAATAGTACCTTCAAATTCGCCCAATGTTGGTGGCGGGCGAAGGTGGAAGGCCTCCTGCGACGCAGGAGGTTGCGACTTCGATTCCCGCCTTGGGAAAAACGTTTGTACGATATGCAAATATTTGTTCCGGGTGTTCGGGATATTTTCTATGTATAATAAAAAACATCTATCTATGTCTGTACTTTGTTTTCTACGAAATTGTATTATGTATTTCAGTCATCAGGTACCCATAACCCAAGCTCTGCTAACTCAATACTAAATTTTTTATGCTAACATGTTGGACAGTGTCTTAATGATAACAAGTTTCAAACATGCACCCTGCAAGGGCACTGCAATTATTATGTTTTGCTAGGTGCTAGGCTTAGCTTGGGTCTAGATGTTGCTGATGCAGACAATCCATTGTCTAACATTATTTATTTAAATTTGGTATTAATTATAATTCCAGATGCTAGAAACAGTGCTGATCCACGGCGGGGAGCGTCGGATTGTGTTCTCATGTTTCAACCCTGACATCTGCACCTTGGTTAGGTACAAGCAGAACAAATATCCTGTTATGTTCCTGACTGTCGTGAGTATCTCTCTACGACCTATACTACTGTATAGGTCGCGTCATGTAATAATTTATAATATGGCGTGTTTTAAAAAACGATAAAGCGACTTCAATTTCCCTTACTTTTACATTTATTTTAAGTTTTGCGGAAATTCTTTTTTTTTCTATATTATATAAGTAGTTTTGCTCACATTGTTAATCATTTTCTCCCCACCACCCATGCAATATTAATTATAGTATAAGCTTTTATGTTGTAGCGCCCCAAGGGGGTTCATGTCATGATCTCAGTATTAATATTTAAGAACATATTGTAACACATGAATCAACAGTATAAATAAATGAATAAATGAACAAACTTCGATTCATTTATTAATAAAAATAAAGCCACCAACGAAAGAAACACGATTTTACAAAAAGCAGTTAAAAGGTATACATATATTATTAGCAAGAACATAATAAATTCAGATAAGAACATAATATGTTCTTCAATTATAGGTGGCCACATATAAAGCAGAATATAAAAGAGTCGTCCTATTGAAGTACATATATCGACTGAATTCGACTGATATGTAAAAGAGTTCTTACTGAAATCAATATCATTATTAATTTATTATTTCAGGGCATCAGTAGGATATATCAACCATACCGCGATCCTAGATGCCTGTCGATTCCGGCCGCAGTCCAGAGCGCCGTCAGCTCCGACATCCTGGGCATCGTTGTCCACACCGAGGATCTGTTGCGGGATCCAACGCAGGCATGAATAAATTAAAATTGTGCTTAGAACGTTAGGGAAATATTGCATAAGTTTAAGAGCGTGCGCCCACGGTGACTTTTTATAGCTATGCTGTCGCGCGTTTTGTAAATGCGCGACGGCACGACTGTTCGACTGACGGTTGTCACACATCGCGATGTGTCTGAGACGGTCACGCGTTTGCATCGATTAAAAACGCACGTTTGCATCGTTAAAAAAAGTCGCCCTGGGCGCGATATCTAATTAGTAGTAGTTGGCTGTGGCGGTCCGTACTTAAGAATCGACCACGACACAATTCAGCACGTGGATGTCGTAAAAACAAACAGGAGGGAAACTATCAGAGGAAGAGCAGCAGCTTTCTTCTGTGTATTTGTAATACCTCCGAAGCGATCACCAAACCGCCTGCCAAGCTGCTTGTGTTTTGTGAGTACTGGATGACTGATATACTTACTACAATACATTACATAGATAGATATTTTCTATTATACATAGAAAACACCCGGAACAAATATTTGCAGATCGTACAAACATTTGTCCCGAGGCGGGAATCGAACCCCCCTGCGTCACAGGCAGATCTGTAAATATTTGTACAGGGTGCTCTGGTCGTTTTCTATGTAAGATAAAAAAATGAAAAACTTAATGTAATATATTCTATTATGTATATCAGTCATCTATTACTCATCATAACACAAGCTCTGCTTAGCTTGGGGCTAGGTAATGCTGTGTGAATTGTCCAGTTTTAATTATTTTTTTGTTTTTATTAATTTCAGGTGAAACTTGCTACTGACGCTGGTCTTGTGATATTCTGTTGGGGAGAAGACAACAATGATAAGAACATGATAAAGAGATTGAAGACTATGGGTCTACATGCTGTGATTTACGACAAACTTGATCAATACATCACTAAGGAAATCAAGGTTGTTGTCACCTAGGTACCCTAGAGGATTCTCTTTGGTTGGAGCCTTCCAAATCATATTTTAACAGACTGGCTAGAGTGTTCCCAATACTAAGTACTTATCCTAAATTTACTTTTTTTAAATGCCAGGTGCCAGTTGAGCACAATAACAGATAATGAGTATGGTTTTATTATAATTAAATAAATATTGCTGGACAATTCACATAGCATCTAGCTTCAAGATAAGCAGAGCTTGTGTAACGGTACTAGACAACTGATATATGTATTTAATACAATACTTACATAGATATATATTTTTTATACATTTCTGGGAGTGAACAATGTTTTTAGATCGAAAAAATATGTGTCCCAAGCCGGGAATCGAACCCGCAACATCCTGCGTCGCCGGCGGACCTTCGCCCGCCGCGCCACATCGGTCATCGAATCTTGTCGTATTATGATACTCTGACACTAAGTACCTTTTGAAACTGCAATCAGGCTCGCTACACATATTCTGGAATATTCGGGCGTTGCGTTGACGCAGCAACTGCCATGCTAAGTTGCGCCACATGCACAGTGATAAATGATAATCTATTTTAATAACACGTTGTAGCATCTTTCGTCGTCCTGTATCGTTTTATATGCTGGACAATGCTGGCCATCTTTATCGCGAACAAAAGTCAGATGGACTCGAATTATTCCGCTAATCCCCCGAAGTCGTCCCCCGCGTGGGGATTTGCGTAATATTTTTCCGCTAATCCCCCAAATGAAATCGATCCATCGCGTGGCAGATTGGGCCTATTTACTCCAATAGTATTCTATTCTAATAGCAAGTAGTGTCGACGTTCATTATATCTAATTTATTTTCAGGAGAGCATATTTTTGATGGAAGCGCGCGAATCACAACGAGACTTCATGCGTGTCGCTGCTTTGGATGAGCTTCCTCACACCGAGAGCTCAAGCACTGTCGACTCTGGCGAGGCGTCGTCGTCTCCCAAACCATACCTCAACCTTACACTTCGTAACAAAATACAGCTTCGTTCCACAGTCACCTCCCTAGAATCACTAGCCTCATCCATCGATATTAAAGATGAAACTACGGATAAGAATTTAAAACGCAATATCAAGGCTTCCACAGGAAAAGAATCACAAGTGAAAGAACAACCAAACTCTTTCCGTGGGCTGTTCCCGTCGGGAGACAGTTCTAAGGAAAGTCCGAAGAAGACTCGTCTAGAAAAATAATAACGAATTTATTTGATACTAGTTTAATATTATGAAACTTGTATTTTATTTAGCTCAAAATGTTTTTATGAAACGTAACCATAACCAACCTTTCTTTTCTGAATTACTAGGAAATTTACGCATTACGAATTTATTGTGAAGTATTACGGGGCCGTTAATTTATTTACGTCAAAATCCATTTTTATGGAGCACACCTGAATATTTTTTCCTAAAATCTGTTCCAATAGAAGAAGTTTCTTTGGAACATTGAAAAGATCTGTGTTTAAATTATAGTAAGTACGAGTATTATTAACGCCTTCACTGCCAAGCTTGAGCGATGCGATCTGGAGAGGGGCTTTCTTACGCTACTCGCCCTCCAAAAATGCATGTACGTTACTGGCTTTCAAAATCAATAGATGTAAACACAAGTATTATTACCTACAAGTATTATTATTTTGTTCATCAGTACAAAAGTGGTTTAAACTGTCCTGTGCTAGTACCTACTTTGCATATTGTAGTGTCCGACCGAAGGTTTGGTTTCGGCCAGGTTTCGCCGCAGCAGTTTCGGTTTCGGCCAAAAATGGGCCGAACATTTTTGAATTTCCTCATTTTTATAGTTTAGAATTTTAATTATTTAATCTGGGCTATATTTGTTTTAGTCTGTTTTAAATTATATCTTATAAAAATCAATAGAAATGGTGAATGGCTTGGAACTCATGCACACTTATGTACTTGTCCGCAACCTTGCATGTTGTGGACAAGTACCAAATGAAGCCAGAATTTCATTTATTTTCTAAAACTGTGAATTAATCCAGATTTCAAAAAAAAACCGGCCAACGTACACTTAAAATAATTTGGCTTGTTTAATAAAACGATAAACTGACTTCAAATACCCTTACTATTACACTATTTTTAAGTTTTCCGGGATAAATTCTACCCTGGAGATAAAATTTTTATGGGACCACATCGGGATCAATAGTATACAATAGTGAAATCATTTTCATAGGATAAATAGAAATACGTTTAAATGCAATAAGGTTACATAAAGTCTCTGATCATGTTAGAGGAATAAGAATTTAAAAAAAGAGGTGTTATTTGTTAAACAGTTTTGTGTTGCGGCAAAAGAGATTTTCATGATATTATAGTAATTATGTTTAGAAAAGGTTCGGTTTCGAATTAAACTGAATCCGAGGCCGAAGGTTCGGTTTCGGCTGAATAACCAGGTTCGGTCGAACTCTACTATACTGATGTACTAAAGTAGTTATTCTAAGAACATTTATTTATTTTTAAAAATAATGTAAATCAAAATCAAACCACCATTATGTTATGCTTACATAGGTATTTGCAATAAAATCGTCTGTGATAAACAATGTACTTTTATTATATCATAGAGCCCGGATATTTATTCTTCGCACGTGTTTTTTTTTCTGGACAAAAAGAAGCCTTTAAGATAATCTAGGTTAAGGCCTAGGAGGCGTCCATTAATTACATGAGGCTTTTAGGGGGGAGGGGGTCGAGCCAAATCTCACGTGGGAGGTAGGGGTCTCTGCAAATATCACGTTTTTTTCGGTACCTACTTGGTTGCTCGTTCGTGTTGGTGCGCGATTCAAATACATAATAGAAAATCGCTTACGATTAGCGGCAAATTACTTTTTCACTAGTCTTATTTCTTGTAGAAAGCAGAAAAAAATTAAAAACAATCTTAGGAATTTCTTTATTCGATTTGGAGATTAGGGGGATAATGTTAGACAATAAATAATGTTTTGGGTCATAATCGCCGAAATCACCTCGTAATTTATGGATGCTTTATGTAAAACTGGAAGGTCAAATTAGTAGTTTTGGCGATGTCCTCACTCTTCAGCTAAGCGTCCTCACAACCTTTCGCCTTTTAATATTAGTAGGGTAGAACTCCATTCTGGTAGCTAATGGGATAGGGCAATGAAAAACCACTCAGTTGTTAAATACATATGACTATATTAATACTTTCAACAAAATTTACACAAAAGGTGTATGATAATTGATAAGGCAATAAATAGATACATTTCTTAAAAATACATAGTACCTACTTGTAATATAATTAAATACATCCAAAGTTAATACCTACTACTTGTAAAGGTATAGATAGGTATTCACAACTTTTTGTAAGTAGGTAGGTACAATAAAATATGGTATGTGACACTATAATCATTCGTAAATACATAATTACGTAAAAAATCGTACTTTTGGTATGTACTTAGGAGTAAAAAGATAAATAGGTAGGTACTAACACCTCGATTAGTACAGAAAAATAAGTTCATTATTTGGACGGAATGTTTTCTTTCAAATCACAACATTCTAAAACTAATGATTAATTTCAACATATAGGTAGGTACTTAGGACTAAGCATTTAAGGTGATCACAACACAGTAGGTAGATATGTAGATACAATTAGTTTTTGAGATTACCGTACCTATACACAAAATGAGCGTTTCTAAAAAACAGGAATGACTGAAAACACGTGTTATTCCCGCACCACGAGCTAGGCTTTATAAACAGGCATTGCCCGATTAAGGTAGAAGCCAGGCTGAAAGATTGTTGCCACGTGACGTTTTGTGACGAGGTTTTGACTTTTGGCCACTTAAATTCAAAAGGGCGAGTATACCGCTCGTTTATTTAGGTACCCAGAGTTTTTATGTTGAGATTGAGACTATACATTTATACCATTATTATTTTTCTTTTAAATGTAAAGTACCTACTTATTAATAACGCTGCTGAACATAAATAAACTCGCTTAAATCTACACAATTATTTAAGAACGTTAGTGATCACAATAATGTAGGTAGGTAATTATTAAATGAAAAAGTTCTGTAAAACACGTTTAAGCTGCTACAAAATATGTCTGGCCGAAACTAGGATAATAAGGACCTTTATGGGAACGAAACTTGTAAGTACGAATTTTTTTTCTTCATTTCTGTTTGTTATGGAAAAAAATACGAAGGAACATCACGTCCCCCTCCAGTCCAGAATCACCCCATCAAAGAGAATACAATGCTACGTTAGGTAATGATTGAATAAAATGTTACTGGGAAAGGATATAAAGAATTGAAAGTGATAAAAATGACAGACATATTTCAGAAATTTTAGGAATGGGTAAATTAATATTGTGCTTTATATTTGCTGTATAAATCTGGAATGTACTATAATTTATAAATAACGATCGAGTAAAAAGGACTAAAAATTATCAAAATCTTGAATTTTTTTTTGACTAATTTTAAATCACCTAAAATATGATAAAAACACATAATACTTTTATTTTACAGACAAAAAATAATATTATGTAGGTAAGTTTTAAGAAACTACATAATAAATAACAATTTCAAGCAATGTAGTAACAAACCATGTATGTACATATATTTACTTACATACAATGGAATAATAATAACCTATAAAAATGAACACAACAAATTAAGGCACTTTAATTCACTTCAGGTTTTTGTTATTACCAGTTTAATGTTCTTGTTGAATATTTTCTCTTAAATTGTATGTATGTGTTACTGTTAAAGCCACAACTTTTATAGTTGGAACAGTTTTGTGTGTGACACTCATTTCGGAACCAGCGTTCATTGAATAATCTTAGGATTTACCTCAAACACGATTGGTACCAAAATGTTGCAATAGACACTCCTTCAAAAATTGTCCCAGGTCGGCAAATCTTAAAATTTACTGGAATAAACTTAACCTACCATCGACCAAAAAGTGTATGTTATTATAGGCTGTTACAGTAACATATTCATCGATTATTATATATGTAGGTACTAGTCGCATCACGGTGTAATAGCGCTTAGTTCCAATGCGCAGAAGTCGATTTTTACTTCGTTTTACACTTGCGCAGAACCCCCTCCACTTTCGTCGAGCGCTATTCAACCGTGACGAGATTATTATTTAAACATAAAAAGCTTCGTTAAATTGCTTACTGTTATGTTCTTAATAATAATATTCACATCTTTATTTTTCAATAAAATAATTATAAGTAGTAAGATTCCATGGACGGATACTTTATCATTTGTAAAACTTATTTTATAAGTTATTCTATAATATTAGTAGGCATACCAAATTTATCTGATATTAAATACAGAGATGATCAAAAATGGTTGTAGATTTTTTCACCTTTTTGATCTTGTTTCACCGCCCTTCTGGGTTTCAGCTGATTAGGGAAAAACCTGTAGGTAGCATATACCTAAGTGACTACCTAATATATCTGTATAACATCGCTTCGATTTTGATTCGGTAATATAAAAAACTTAGCTATACCTGCGGGGGGTTTCACTTTGAGGTGCTCTTCTATAAACTGACAAGGACAAACATATTTCTCACCGTGTCGGCCGGGCACGGAGCTACTAAGATTCAGTCTGTTCTTAACAACTTGAGAACCCCAGCGTCCGACGTAACGTATGAATAGAAGCGCCCCTCTTTCCTAAAACAAAAATTCTCAATAAACAACCAGTCAATCAAAATGCATAGAAATAAGGTTTTAGAAGATGACTTGCCAAGCATTAAGTACTTTGGTCAGTCAAGACCGCGTCGTCTAAGCCAACTGTTGCAGAGCGGGCAACAGGCTCGAGTATCTTTGGGTTCTTTGTTCCGCAATATCTCCTCAGCGTACTGACACGGGCAGAAGGCTTGCGTCAGATGTCTGGGCGCGGCCGGGCTGCCACCCTCCTCGTCTAGAGTCCAGTCCAGCCGGCGACGCAAGAAGTCCTTGCCCCACCGTTGCAGGTATCGGAGGTATACTTGTTCTGCCATACCCTGCACATTCATTCCACCATTACCCTTCACACGTTAATACTAATCTACAGATCATTGGTAGAGTTGTTACTTCATAGATTAAAATTTGTGTTAGTTAACCTTACTCTTAAGGCGCATAGTGATGTGACACTAGCGCCACTCTTTATTTTTTCTTGTATTATTGTTATGGAAAAAAATCGCTGCCAATTGATAATACCCGTATAAACAATTTTTCGATACCTCTGTAATAGCTTTGTATTAGCAGAAAATAGTTTATTCCGTTGGGTGGCCACCAAACGCAATAAACCGTTATCGTCACATCATATTGCGCCTTAACTCAAGGGGTCAAGGTACATTGGAAAGGAGTTAATGGGAATTTTTGACAGAAATGTGCACCTGACGTTTTTTTTTAAATTATAATTTCCTATGTATTATTTTGTTTTACTAGCTTTTGCCCGCGGCTTCGCACGCGTTTTTCCGGGATAAAAGTATGTTAATCTAGGTCTGGAACTATATATAAGTAAAGATTCAGCCCGATCCGTTCAGTCGTTTTGGCGTGAAGAGGTTACAAAAATGTGAATATCCAAACTTTCGCATTTATTTTAAGTGTTTTTTTTTTATGTTAGAGATATGTATGAGTATATATATTATATATGTATGAATAATGTGTAATCAGATAGATTTACTCCCTTTCTCCTTTCTCCCAATAGCAATGAATATCCCAAAACCTATAGGTAAATTACAGAAACCTGGCGCGAATATTTTTTTGCTTTTCGTATACTGGAGGCCTACTTTCATGACAAAATTTCGTTTTGTTTCGTTCGATTAGAGTACCGATCCGACCGAGGAAATTTCGTACGAAGTTGAGCTGCTTGTTCACTGTGGAATGATAATAATAATAGTATATTTTTCATTATACTGGACACAAAATTTTTGTTTAACTGTATATTTTTTTAATTGTTTAGTTTTGCGGCCGTACTTTGCAACTACGGATGTAAAGAACTAGACTAGGCCTCCAGTATTGACAGATTTGTGACGTCAGCGTGCTTGATTTTATGCAAAAATAAAAGTCAATCGCGCCAGGTTTCATTTCCATCTACCTAAGCCTATAGTTCATTTATCAATACATATAATAAATAAATTAAATGATATTAATAATTAAAGCATGGTATCATTTAGATATATACCTACAGTAAACAAGATGCATGCAATGAATAAAAATGATTTTGCATTGAATGACTCCTCATCAATAAAAATCTAAGTAAAACATGTATATATATAACAGCACAGTTTTGTTCAGTTAATTGTTTAAAAAACTTGTAAAAAGTTTTAAGCCATATTATGAGTTATGAGCACGTATCCTATAATCAGTGCCTTAGCATACTTGGTCAAGTATTGGGTGATGAAGAGGTATGCAGTTTCATGTCCCATAGATCCTTAACTCTTTCTTTAAAAAATTAGATAACCGTACATACAACATTCTATGCATGCTAATAAATAATATATACACTGTGTTAGAATGATTAAGGTATGGCAAAAAAACTTGATTAACAGCTTGGACTCAACAATCTGACTTAATGGAGGATTGCATACCTCCATGTATGAGTATACATAACATAAACTATGTCATAACATTTACATTGTACCAAAATACTTAAAATCTCTCAAAGTATTGCTTTTTTTTATTTTATAAATGTATCAAGCTAAAAGCCAGTTTTTATTTTAAATTGCAATAAAGCTCGTGGAACATAGCCATACCTGTTTTCGAGATAATCTGGTTGTTTGACTTCCTTGTATCACTATATCATTGGCACCAACATCAAGTCTCTGCTCCCAGCCTTGCATAATAGTTTTTCCTTCTTCACTATCAATGAACTGTTGCAAGTGGGCAATGCAAGGTCCCGAGTCAAAGTAAATAAAACATAAGTTTACCTTATGGCATGATATCTTTCCTCGGTCATCAAGGGCAAGAATCAATTTGTGTTTACTCAGTAGTTTGTTGACTCGGGCCAGGCATTGTTCTAAGCCTTTAGACAGCCGAAGTTTGACCCACATGCAAAGGAAAATAGCTGCTGCATTTAGAATGAGCCACAGCACACCCAATGAGAAAAGAGTGAGACCTGTTAGTCCCGAAAACAGTAGAGCTAGGAGAACCAGAAATGCTAGCGTGATCCAGCAAACTAGAACTCTCTTGTAACAGATATTGTACAATGTGAACCGGGCATCATTCACAAGCAGTTCCATAGCATGAACATATTCTTCTACTGTAAGCTGAAAAGCAAAATAAATTTTAATAAGAATCCTATTGGTAATGGCAACTTGTTGCTTACCAGATGGATCAACTTATTGTAGTGGTTAAAACTCACTGTTAAGCTTTGTGCCATCAATTCCTCTGGCACAAGTTCTGGACGAAACTGCGCAGCAGTAACCCAAGGCCATTTTGTATTTACAGGTAGAACAGTTACTATTATATCACCATTGCCTGTAACATATTCATAGTGATTAAAGATCAGCAAATGACGACATATTTATATAATTAGCACATAGTTGATACTTACTAAAGCCTTGGCGAATGGTTACAAATTCAACATTTTTCGATAAGGTATTTTGTGGTACTTCAACATTTTTGTCTCCTCTATCGAAGTTTACTTGGACTGTTTCAGTGTTTAGCACGGCAGCAGACAATCGCGGTGAGGACTGGCTCGATGTACTTGCCACGGCTGCAGCGGCACATTCTTGTGTAGTTTCACTATCGTCAAACTTCACCCACCCTGGCGGAGTTTTATCAGGATCTAATTTTCCGTTTGTTTCGCCCACTTCATGTAACTCAGGCTGGTTTTCGATATTGCTCATCTTTATGCAGAAAGCATTAGTTTTGTCTACTTTTACTAGCAGTCGAATAGTACCTGGTGGTACTTGGCTCGGTGTAATTTTAGTTTGTTGCCTTTTTCTTTCATTCAATCCAGAGTGATTTTATTCTCTATGCTCAAATCCAACAATATAAACAACAGCCAGCTTCGACTATCTACCAAACGTATGGAAAATCAGTAAATGAAAGAATCTTTGGTTGCTAAAATCCAACAAAAATGCAAAACAAACCAAACCCAAACGAACTTACTTACAAATAGTGCTACCAGCTAATGAACCAAAAAACGGCCGAAGTTTATTTTTTCCATGACTATACAGAATGGAAAATATCTAAGGGCCCTGGAGGGGAAGTACTTTAAATCCTTTAGTTATGTATGTACATAGCTCATTTTAATTTGTAATAAAGGAAACATTCCTTCATTTTTAAAAAGAAACAAAATAGCATTCAAACATTTTCTAAAAATTGCTTGTCTCACCTGGGAATCGAACCAAATAGAAATTTAAAACAAATCCTCGCTATTTTATTATGCGAAGCAGTAGGATTATTGTTCAGGATAAAAATTGTATCATGAAAATTTGGTCTTAAAATAAAAAAAACTTAAAAATAATATTAATTTTATTTTACCATCAATACAAAGAACACACTAGGAAAATCCAACTTCGATAAAGAGGTCAGCCGACAAATGCAACTCGGATGGGCAGGGTTCGGGAAACTTCGCAATATCTTCTCGTCACAGAATGATACCGCAGAGCCTCAAGACGAAAGTCTTTCTTTACTGATGACTTACGGATCCGAGACGTGGTCGCTCACTATAGGCCTTGTGCAAAAGCTCAAAGTCACCCAGCGAGCTATGGAGAGAACTATGCTTGGAGTTTCTCTGCGCGATAGGGTCCGGAATACGGAAATTCGTAGAAGAACCAAAGTTACCAACATAGCTTTCAGAAACAGTAGAACCATGAAATTTGGAAAGAAGCAACGTCTTATTACAATACAACTGAAGGAAATATCCGAAAACCGTATTTTTTTGTATAATCAATCACCTAAAACATATTTTATTACTCTCGCGATAGACCAAAAACCTAAAGGGCACTTCCATTTGACCTAGAATCATTAAATGCAAGAAGTGAGGCCTTATCGCACAAGTAAAAGAAATTGAAGAAAAAAGAAAAGAAGCGATTAAAACCTATTAGATACGAGTAGGTACTACCATATCCCAATAAACTAGATTCATGAAATTTTGCAAGAAACAGGCTCATAAAATTACAGAACCCTCGGTGCGCGAGTCCAACTCGCACTTCATGTTATTTTTTTCTTTTTACTTTTTGTCTTCTTGTCTCCCTATAGGTATGTCTTTAACACGTTCGCGTGAGCATGCCGTTTTTCCGAGCTACTTAGATTGACACGCAATTTTTCCATAGAATTAAGTACAACGACTATGGTCGTTCTGTTGATTTCCTCATAAAATTAACGCTATTACATGACAGACCTGTAACATGGTCTGTCGTGTAATAGCCTGTCGGGCCCATGGTCTGTCGGGTACCTAAATTCTAAAATTTGTATTGAAATTAAACGGACTTATGGCCAGAAGTTTAAGCCCGTTTGATTGGCATCAGAACAAAAAGGACGTGATTTCAAGTTATGTCACATCACATATTCACCGAAAGGAAATGACGTTCTGCCCGCGAATGTGTTAAGACGGCCCTGGTACGCATTATGACCGCGCGTCTACTAGAAGGGGTGCCTGGTTATTAATTGCACACAGGCGCTACATGGGCTAGACTAGAGCCAATTAATTATCTCATAAACCAAATCGAATTTTCATTTATGTTTGATCTAAGTTTTTGAAGTGCTTAATTATCGACGACACTGTTTATTTTTGGCCGACATTTGTTTTGTCTGCGCAAAAAAGAGTGTTATGTTTTCTGTCCAGAGCATTCTTTCCTTTCATTGGAAGGGTTGAGAATCGGCGCCTCAGTGGTCTATCTGGCAGCACTGAAGTACGTGACTTGTGTGTGTATGTGACAGTGACTTGACGTGTTGCGTGATAAGTACCTTTAATGTACCTTTACCTTTGCCATATTCATCATCTCGGAGAGTACGATGTACGAATAAAATCGCTTATGTATTGGCCGAAGGAAAAGGCCGAGAGGGGTAGATCATCTATGGCCTAGGTGGTGGAAGGACCGGCCAGATTGACGGATGACACGGTCAATAATACCACGGTGATATATGATAGTAGGCCTTTAATAGGCCGTATCGCAGTATCGTGATTTTGGACACAAAGTGAACGCACACGAAGGCATTGCTGTCGTTTAGTCAATAAATCACACAAAAGTACGTCGTAGCAAGCATGCGCAACACAAACGCCGATCCGACCGTGATTGAGGTGGTTGAACCTAATGTAACCTAGTTTTAGCCTTCCACTTTCAAAGAACTAGTGCCCAATCTTCCCTTTTTAGCTTAATCAGTGTATAATGCTAGCAAGGGTGTGAAAGGGACACAGCGACTGAAAAGTGAGTCTCTCTCGAGACCGTTTTTCCTTAAATCTAAATTGAATTAAAAAATAACCTTTTCTAGTTGTGATAAGGTTCAAAATCCTTTTTGCATTAACTGTCGAGTGAACTTTCCTGTTACGTTAGTATAAAAATTCCTTGCAAGTGAGTATATAAATTCCTTGACTGACAACAATACTTCATCAGAACTGACAACTTTCCTCCCCCATTGTGACGTCATATCCGAGTATATGCAGTAAGTAAATTTAAAAAATAACTGTCCTGCCTGATAGATGAGGGCTTTGGTAGCGTCGAAATCTTGGCTATGGGAGTGCCCTATCGATAAAGTTGATTATTGAAAACACGAATAGAACGACATTTTCTAAAAATGAATCCTAGCTAAATCGATTTATCGCCCCCGAAACCTCCTTTAAATTCCTCGAAAATCGTTAAAGCCGTTTCCGAGATTCAGATTATATATACGAGTATGTATAAAGGTACAAGAATTGCTCGTTTAAATTTGAGCTTACAATTTCAATTTAGACTCTCGAACAGGTCTCAGGTCAGCCCATACAACAAGCTCGTCACAACGACCACACGGCCGTTCTGCCAAGAATGCAACGATTATAAGATTGGCCGCACGAAATCTAGAACTCAAAAATATGTAGGTACATCTGTCAGTGACATGTGTGACGACGACGACGAGATGGCTTCTGTGGCAGTGGCATAGTGGGCGAGGATTTACAAAGGTTGCGGGTTCGATTCAAATTCTTTAATAAAATTGTTGTGTAAATTGCAGTTTTCTCTATGTAAGTAATTTATCTTCTACTGATAAAATAACGTGTCACATTGTTTTTATCTCTAGCACAGTTTGAGAAACTAAAGAGAAAATTTTATATTTGTTTTAAAAAAAATACTGTTACTTAAGGATATGCTAAACCGATATTATGACATCATTATAATGTAGGTATCTAAATATACCTGTGCCAAGATGTGTTACTCTTCCATACAAATACATGAATTTAACAATTATAGGTATAACTAGCTGACCCGTACCCACTTCGTTGGGCGGTAAACATTTTTAGTAGTCTATAAAACTCGCAAATAACGTGGTTTAAACGATGCGTGTTTAAACAAATTGAATAGGTAAAAAAATTTTCAAAATTGGCTCAGTAGATTCAGAGACTACCCCCTACAACCACACATGCCTTACATATTTTTATTAGTGTAGTATAGTATAGATTTAAATATACCTAGATTTTATTGACTGGACGTCACACAGCTCCACATTTACCAAGGTATATTATGCGCTTCAAAAGCTTTTGATAGTGCCTACTGGAGAATAGGGCACTACACATCTATTGTCCAGTTCTAAAATAGGAAGGAAGAATCACCAGTCGTCCTAAATCTTCACAATTTCTATCATCATTCATGGCGTCTCGCAGATCTACATAATTCTCAGCGCGCAGTTTTTTCTCATTAGTTCTGTTCTGATGTATACCAAACGCTTCGTTTTAATTTTGACGTAGGTAAGTTTCCACCAGCCATTTTAATTTTGGCGTAAGTGTCCACCAGAAAACGGTTAAACAAACCTCGAAACCTTTGCAGGTGATCAATGCAACCTTCTCTTATTGGTAAAATGTATCTAGGCGTAGAATTGCATTGCAGAAACTTTTTAGTGTCCAGTCTCGTCAGTTTTCGGATTTACATGTCGAAGATCAAAGTTAAAGATAAAAAAGATAATCTGCCGGCGGCCCCCACTTCCGGGGTCCCACTGCCGGTGCCCCCCACTGTGGGGGGCTACTGGGAAGGTCCGGTTCCGTGAGGGGCCCTACTGCTGGGGTCCTCACTTCTGGGGCCCCCACTGCCTGGGGCCCCACTGCCAGTGCCCCCCACAATGAGGGGCTATCGCTCTCTACCGCCCTTGCTCCGCGCGCCATCCTGCAACGCGTAAAATTTCACTTCTTCTCTCATAAGGGAATCCTTCTGAATTCCGGGATCAAAAGTATTTTATGCCCTTTCTTGTAATATGAACTTAAATGATGCTAATTTTCATTTGAATAGCTTCAGTAGTTTCGGCGCTATGCGCAGCCAATAAATTTTACTTTCATCCCCTCTCCCAAGGGACCTCATTGAAATCCGGGATAAAAAGTATCCATGGCCTTCCTCATAGTATAAACTCAAATCCTGCCAAGTTTCATTTGAATACATTCAGTATTTTCGGCGCTATGCGCAGCCACGAAATTTTTCTTTCATCCCCTCTCCCAAGGGAACCCTATTGAAATCCGGGATAAAATGTATCCTATGTCCTTCCTCATAGTATGAACTCAAAACCTGCCAAGTTTTATTTGAATACCTTCAGTAGTTTCGGCGCTACGCGCAGCCAAAAAAAATTATTTTCATCCCCTCTCCCAAGGGAACCCTATTGAAATTCGGGATAAAAAGTATTTTACGTCCTTCTTCGTAGTATGGACTCAAATCCTGCCAAGTTTTATTTCAATACGTTCAGTAGTTTCGGCGCTACGCGCAGCCAAGAAATTTTACTTTCATCCCCTCTCCCAAGGGAACCCTATTGAAATCCGGGATAAAAAGTATCCTATGTCCTTCCTCGTACTATGAACTCAAATCCTGCCAAGTTTCATTTCAATACTTTCAGTAGTTTCGGAGCTATGCGCGACCAAGATACAGACAGACAGACATCATGGAAAAAAATTATATTTTTGGCATCAGTATCGATAATAGTGCCCTCAAAAATAAAATATAAAAATATCTTCAATGTACAGAATTGGACCTGTTACAGTTTTATTATAAGTATAGATAATACGTAGGTACTTACGTAACTAATAGGTAACTAAAATAACATGAAAATACTGTATTGGCGATCGAAGCTCTAAATGCAATTTTCCTCTAAGAAATAGCACTGATGCCTACCTACATACCTATTTGAATTTATGTTGAATGTGTTTGAAAGTGTGTTGTGTTTGTGGTGTCTGATGGCTAAGAACACTAGTCCCCTAAGACTAAGAGTACGGCCAACAGAATTTGCCAGAGAATATTTGTCAGTGTAGGTTATGTGTGGTTCCCTCGAGAACACCGACCCGACAGGTACCAAGGTATCTATCTACCAAAGTAGAACTTTTTCCTATAGGTAGAAAGTATGTACATACCTGCTATACATTACGATACGAAACAGCATAAACGCAGGCGGAATGTACCCACCTTAGTAGGTAGGTGCCTATGTAAACTTTGAACAACTTACATTTTATTTTACAGAAAAAAATAATGGTACCAACCTACCTACCCATATTTTTTGTCATCGACTCACACTTCACATTTGACTTACATAATAGGTACTGTACCGTTACCAGTACCGCCCATAGGTTTATTAACATAATAAACCTTAAGTAGGAGGCGAGGTCACGCACGCACGACGACGACGACGACCGACGACGCCGCGATGTTGGTCGTCTATTGCCTACCTGCTAGGATCTACCTAAGTACGACCGATGACCGCCCGGCCCGCGCTCAGCAGGCTCTGATCGTCGTAGTGGCCGAAATGTGGTCAGACCGGTTCCCCCTCTCGCACGTTCGCGAATTCCCTGCCTGTGGCCAATAGGTGCGCCCACGACTCAACAGAGCACAGGCTAGCCAGATTTGTGTCCTCTTGTGAACGGCGCGAACAACTCGTTTCTGGTTGTTGTTATTTGTGTCATAAGTTGAGTTCTGCTCTTTTGAAAATGTAAACTGCATTTTTTTCTAAATATCGTTTGCATAATAAAGTAGCTGTAGGCGTTTATTCAGTAAGTAGGTAAAGTTTATCGGTCATTAGCTCCCAGCTGAAGCTTGAAGTTTTTGTACCTAGCTAGGTAGATGGACGTAGGTATCACAACAAAAACTTTCAAAATAAAATGACCCAAGTTACGCTATACAGCATGGAGTCATTGCCAAAGCAGTTTGTGTCGGCCATGAGAACATTGTTTGATATTATGGATGACAAACGTACTGGATTTGTTAGAGTAACAGACATAGAAAACCGTTGGCGTGATGACCGCACCAAAGGACTACCGCGCGGAGTGATTGAAAGCTTACAAAAGGTCGCCTCCCACGATGGATTGCTAACATTTGAAAGATTTTGCTCAGGACTCCGAATATGTCTCTTACGTAATCAAGTAGAACATGCTACAAATAAAGTAGATCGACTCAACGATGATACAGGACTGCATACAAAAATAACGAGCGCACAAGTTCATCGCCCTCCATCAGCTCCTCTATTAGACTCCAATGACACGCAAAATCTACACAGAAATTGGAATGTCTTAAAAAACTCTGAAAACACGTCCTCTCAACATCGTACGATAAGTATGCCACAGCTAATAGGGCGAAAGGAATCTAACGTTCATGAGCCCTCACAGCACAGTGGAATGGTTGCACTCAAGCAAAAAGACTCCAACAGAATCTTTGGACCTCCGAAACCACCTCGCCTGGAGAAACAGTCCCTCGAGAGGAAGGAGCCATCTAGGCAAAGCTACAAATCCGTTGAGGAAATCGTTTTTGATGGAGACGAGTTGGGAGTTAAGCTGAATTATGAAGATCTATCCCTCGCCATGGACGAACACAGTAGAGGCCTCGGGGATGGTAGATCTTCCAATGAAATTAATTCTCAACTACGTCGGACATCTCGTCGCCGAGAACCGCGACGCCACACTTTACACAACGGAGTAGACTACAATCTTCTTAAACGAATGAAGCAGATCGAACAAGAACGAGACGTTTTGTTACAAGGGTTATCAGCAGTAGAAGAGGCGCGTGAATGGTATCTAAAGCAGCTTACAGAAATCCAAGACAAAATGCGATACGCCGGAAGAATGGGCGCTTATGTGGTAAGTTGATAACTTACAGTAACTGCAGAGGACTGGGAGGCAAAAAATTACCAAAACCTGTCAAAATCGTACAGATTCTCAAAATGAGAATTCAATTCGTATGTGTTATATTATAATAGCATTTTTTTACATAAACCATTTTCAGGAGCCATGGAGTGAAGCCCAGCAGGAGCGTATAGAGCTGCTAAAAGCACGAGTTTGTGAGCTTAACCGACAGCTAGGCGCATTGGCCGCTGGCTGGCGGCACGGCCCCCTGTCCCTGCATATGAACCTGGCGCTACCTTCCGCGGCTCTCTCGCCTGCACCGAACGCGGCTGTGCTTCGATCGCAGAACCGGATGTTATCTGAGGTACCTATCCTAATGCTTTCGGCTGTACCTATTTATTGTTTACTTCTTTATGTATGCTTGTTGATTTCTCCGTCAATCATGGACGGTTTATGGAAATTCTTTCACTATTTTATACAATGTTTCATATAAATTTATGTAGTGTATTAATAAGTATATTATCAGTCATCTTATACCACACAACACAAGCTCTGCTTAGCTTGGGGCTCTTGGGCTGGATGATGCTACGAGTATATGGATTATCCTACATTATTTATTTATCTATTATTATTAATGGTTTCAATAAAATCATGGCAGCGGGCGTTGAACGGACGTAAACCAGAGGTCTACTTTAAAAAAGAAATTATAAAGTTGATGATGGCGGATCGCATTAAACGCAGGACGATCGATCCAATTTTTCGACGACCCTTATGAAAATGATTTGACATTTAATTAATACAAAATCCGAAACCAAGGTGTCATATAATGACGTGTCTAAAGCAACGCGTTTGGACGTCCAGCAGTAAGGTTGTCCGTTTCGTGCGACCCGTCAACCGAAAGTTCGTATTTCGTGTTTTCAAAGTAGTGACGTGTTTATTGTAAATTTCCTTTCAATCGTTTAATTCGTGTGACCTCAAACGAAAATAGACTCTAATTTTAACTCGCCACTTGTAAAAACTACTTCTTAACCCATTTTCATTATTCAGGAATTTCAAGTTGGTTTATAGTTATCGTTTTTTTAAACACGCCAAATTATCACACAACTTTATGCCAATCTATTATGCCACATAAGCTTTAATGTTTTAAACATTATTATTATGTTTTACAGGAGGTGAATCGGAAAAATGAAAGAATATCAGTTTTGGAGAGAGAAAAGTCCTCACTCATTAGGGAATTGCTGCTACAAAGAAACAGAACAAAAATGATGGATACTTTTACTTGATTTACTCTTCAGTGTTCCAGAAATATGTAGTTAACTTTTAGTTGATTCAAAATTGATGATATATCAATAAGTAGGTGTTGGTTAATGTAATTATTAAAAATATTTTTTTTATTACAATGCTAAGCATAGTGGTTTTTGTCTCGGGTAGAACAAAATTCCATTGAATTATCATCAGTGTAAAATATTTAAATTAATTAAACTTCAATAGTTTGTGATGTACATAATAATATGTATGTCACACCAAGACAAGAAATCATCATGCTAAACAAAATTCCATCGAATCCTCATCAGTTTCAAATATTTGAAATAAATTCTATCAACTTCAATAGTTTGTGATGTATAACATGTCACACATAGACAACAAATCATCATGCTAAGGGGGCTATCATGTATTTATTATAAATAATAATGTAAGGTATGGCCTGATAATAATAATGTAAGGTTACTGCTCAAAATGTGCCATAATTTTTTTATTGGAACTAAGTATAAGTATGTAATGTATTACACACAATAAAAAAATCACTACACACTTGCTTTTTATAACCTACTTGTTTCTACGTAAAACTTATTTATGCAGATTTGTATAATGAATAGTCATATTCCCTGAAGGGCACATCATAAGTGAGCAGGCCATGATCCCAAGCCCTTTCGATGGCCACTAGTAACTCCTTATTTTTCTTTTGGCAAAGGCCCGTTTTGTAGGCATCAAGTATCTGGAACAATACATCATTGATATCAAGGTCACTCACTCATACTAGCTATTAACTATTTAAAGAAGTATTTTATTCATACCAATAACAACAGGAAAATCAACAGGGTATAATACTAGTTTCTGGCATTGAGCAACATAGAATTAAATTGAACATTTGAATAAGATATCTATATCGGTATTAGGATTGCAAATACATACAATATAATAATAAATACTTGAAATACTGTTGTACAAGTACAGTATGTTTTTCAACAGGAGTACATGTACAGGCATGTTGATAAATATGTGTGAGTGATTTACATACCTGTCCAGTATACTTAGATATAAACTGCTCGAGTAATTTAGTGTTATTGTGATCCAGTACTAAATATTCATCACGGCAGATGGGACAAGGATTCCCAGTTGATATGACGCCGTTTCTTACACATGATCGTCTAGTCTTTCGAGGTGCGAAACCACCCTTGTGATTACGGCGATACATAACCCATACTGGATCATCTCCGTATGTATGTTGGTAGGCTTTACTTTGTAAGTATTTTATACTGGTCTCCACTGGTATCGCTTTTGTTCTATCTTTAGCCGGGTCAATTGGTTTCGTTTCTTCAGTAGTAGTTTCCTCGGGAGAATCCGAGTAAAAACGTAAGGTAGGTCTGAGGTCTGCGAGTATAATTTTGTTCATCAACGAACGGACATTTTTGGTTAGAGCCATGCTTTTCGAATAATTAGAGCTAAGGTAAAAATGTCATTAGTTACAACCAATATTATTTAAAAATTTTGAATATTTTGATTTGTTTACACGAGTCGATCGAACGAATCATAGACCAGCCAGTAAGTATACTTGGAACGAATCAAAGAGAATACCAGAGAATACTAAAGAGAATATAATATGTACTGACGAGAATACAATATGTACTAACGAGCGAAGAGTTATTTTGAGGTTATGTTGTTTTTGTTTTTTCTTGACATAGTGACGTTGACGTAAAAGACCGAGATAGAAAAATGAAGGCTCTGACCTACGTCGTCGTCCGTGTGATACTTGGCCGAGAGGGAACGAGAGTATACAATACAAATTCCTTGGGTACGAGCAAGTAGTATATAGACAGTGTTTTTTTTTTTGACACTGACATGACAATCAATATCCCTAACGGTAATGATTCGCGAAATTCACATCGAACGAACAGTCAGTTACAATTTGAAAATTGTTTCTGTACATATGTATTGCTTTTTTGTTGTATTGCTTCGCAAAATAAAATTGATATCATATTGATATTATCCTCATAATCTATCTGTATCAATCTATAATTATAGAGTGATCTGCATTTCGAGAATAGCAGGTAAACAAATAAAGTCTCACTCAATACTTTAGGACCCATAAATGTATAGGTTTATGGAAAATGTCTTGCCCCTGATCTGCCCCTGATGATGAAACGAATGATACGAGCCAGTTGATAGTGCTTTAGCTGTATAGCTGTTAGGTAGCTTATTTCCCTTATTCGTTTAGGGTCCAAAATTACAGAATGAGCGAAGTACTTACCCACACCTCAACACAGTGCAATTATAATAAATTATGAAAAATCCAAGGGAATCAAGCCGTTAACCCTACTTATAACAAACCATCATACTATAGTACCCATAACACAAGCTCTGCTTAGCTTGGGGCGAGTCGATGCTGTATGGATTGTTCAGTTTATTTATTTGCAATATCGAGCAGGTATGTATGAGTGAGTACACAATAAGTGAAGTAGTGATTATTCATGCCTTCATTTGGATTCCATTCCCAAGTTTCTAAAAATGGAACACTTTTCTATATGATGAGAAAAGCAATTTTTCGTTCTATAAAGTCCATGCTAAAGTTTATAAAAGGATATTTATTTAACATGATTTGGGTTTTGAGTTCTCCAATAATTCAGCACAGTTTCATGCACCATGATCATGGAATAACTGACGTCCGAAATGAAAATAACCATGATAGTTTCAAAGGTTTTATTATGAAGTCAATGACTAACCTACCCTAACCATGGTAGATATTTGGTTTTCCCTAATTAAATTCAGATCTTATAATAATTTAGATCAGGAATCTGGTAATAATAATCTGAATCTGGGTTGGGTACATAGCTAGTTGAAGCAAGTGGCTTAAAGCTAAAAACTCTGATGTTTGTTCCTATCCTCAACTTTCAATAATGCAAGTTTCTAGAGACAGAGTTTCATTTTGAAACCATCATAATGGATGTAATGACAAAATGCCAATGGAATTTACATTTAAATCTATAGGTCATGCTACATAATATCGTAATTTATTTAATTATTAATAGAAATAGTGAAAGCAGTACTAATAAAATTTCAAAATAATGTGCTTTATAATATTCTAACTTAAAACAGCAGTCTATAAAAACCGATTATGTACCTACAAGCTGCAGGTTGGCCCAGCATGTATGGAACAATAGATGTCCAGCGCTGTTTTAGCCTTAGATGGTGGAACTTTGGTTTTATTGATGATAAAAAAAATATGGTTATTTTAAACTTTATAACTATAGAAACTACCACAATGCAACAGCATTTTAGCAGCATTTTAGCCAAGCTTCTGACTGGTATTTATATGGACCAGTTGAGCTACCTGTAGATTGTTTGTAACAGTCTGTTGTTAGCTCAAATGTAAATACTAATTCTAATTTGTTGCTATTATTACATTGTAATTTACTTGTAACTTTACAGATCAGATACCATGTCAGAATATGCAGCAGACACCACCAACCTTACGTAAGTGTTCCTTCCTACTTTTTCATCCACAGGGGATACACTGCAGAACAAATGCACAGTGAAACTGCGATCCCCACTCAATCCACATGCCCAGTGTGGGGATTATGGGCATAACTGCCCATATGATAAATATCTAACAAAAACAGCCCCCAGTTTATGGCTGGCCCACTGTTCCTGGTCATGGTAGCGGCCATATGGTAACGGCAGGGCAGGGGATGCTACGAATCGCCAGGCTACCACATCTAGTGCAGTTGGAAGTGGAGTTTTAAATTGCATAATATTCTGGTGTAGATTCAAGTCTGAAGAGAGTAACCATAAGACTCCTGCACTCTTTCGCGAAGGTGATAAAACACCCCAGGGTGATGTAGGTTTCGTAAAGCCCTCTTTAATAACCTCGATGAAATCTTTATCGACGAGGGTATCATAGACCAATCTTGTCAACTATCCAAAATGTCTTATATGAAGATCATTCAGTTCTGCACACCGACATCGGACCTTAGCCCACTGATAATAAAATGACAATAATAGTTAAAATTGACTTGAGTAAATAAACTAGCAGCTGGCAAAGGCTACTTGACTCTTACAAAAATTTGCACTTATGAGCCTAATGTTCCGCAAACGAATCTCTGAATCGAAGAATGATTTTTCCGCGCTCACAATATTTTTGAACAACCTATCCAACGTTGCAACGGGGTGGGGAGAGTGGGATAAAAAAACAAAACACACGTACGTATGTAGTACCTACTTAACCAGGTACCTACCTACTTAAAGAAGAGAGTGTAGAGTTACACAATTTTTTTTTACTCTTTGCCCTGCTGATTAATTTGTATATCCATGCTAAATCAGCTTTTAAAATGCGGACAGACGTACCTACATAGCGAAACAGTGTGAGGGTTCAGTCAATTACATTACATAAGTACATAGGCACTAGAAAGCTTGTTGACTACGGAACCCTAAAAAGGTTTCTTAGTGATATTAGAATTATGTAGGTAGTTTTCTTATCACGAAAGTTAAAATAAATCTTACTAATCATAAACTAACATAGAGTAACATTATTCTAATCTATCGTTTTCTTTAAAGTAGCAGGAAGTAACACATAAATCGAAAATTTAGAACGGTTACAAGGCGACACGCACTGTTCATCTTCTATTTCTGTATGGCATTAAACAGCATCCGCCTCATCCCCTCAGTCCCCTCTGTCGAACCCTACGTAGAATATTTTATCTCTTTCTCTCTTGTAAATCACTTGTTCAGTCCCATTGCACGCTATTCCCGAGAGATTTCACCGAATAATATGGCTCGTGTTCATCTCGCTCTCTAGCAGCCGACAGCTGGCGAGCATTCCCGAATATTGGAACGATGTCTCATGACGTCCTGTCCTAATTAATTCAATCGCAGTACATATATTGTGAGTTTCTCACAACAATAATACACTCTGTTAGATACGATTGTTTACAAAAACTTTTAAGTGTTTTTTATACGAGATATAATGGAAGTGAAATAAGTCTTACCTTAGTTTTAAGTTCAAGCAATAGCTTTGTGTTTTAACCTATAACTAGAAGTCTTATCAGAGTTATCAGTTATTTATTGTGACTGTGTCAATAATGCAGTGAATCTCATTGAACTCTTAAACCATCCTCGTTATAATGGCAACGTTACCCAGAGTGCATAATAAACATGGAAGTACCACCATCGCCGTCCCGTCCCCATTTAGGTGAGTTATTATTAGTTTGGTAAAGTACTTACCTACCTACTGATGAAGTAGGTACTAGCTGTGCCCGCGACTTCGTCCGCGTGGAACAGTGACAGTGTAATTTTTATACAAACTTTCATCTCCTATTTATTCCCTTTGATATTTTAACCCCTTGAGGGTTAAATTTGTAGAAACTTTAAATTACATTTTTATTTATATCTAATTAACGGCCTAAAATAAATTCCAAACTTTTTGCTTTAAAAATTACGATACTTCTATACAACTTTTCAACCCCGCTTTCAAACCCTTGCAACCCTTTTTTTGCATTAAAAAGTAGCCTATGTCCTTAATCAGGCTCTAAAGTATCTGTGTACCTCATTTAAATCGGTTCAGTAGTTTTGGTGTGAAAACGTGACAAACAGACAGACAGAGTTACTTGCGTATTTATAATAATAGGATCTCCTACCTATCGACTTGCCTTGTGTGATTGGTTACAAATATTCAAAACACATATTTTGTGGCATATATTTATAGGTACCTCTAATGTTGCAAAAACTAATGCGAATTAGGTAGATTTATCACAGATTAGGTAATGTGGATTTATTATCAAACTGCTTGCAGTGCAGAATATTTGTATTTATTTATTTCCACCGTAGGTACACATGTTACACTTGATGTCGTTACTTAATTCTATCTATCTTATAATATTCACACAAACTTTTCACATAGGAAACACCTAAAGGGATTGTACAAAGAAACACAGGCAAACACGACACTTCATGCTTGATATTTACCAAATAACAAATTGCTGGCTTAATATTGAATAACTAACGATCTGAATGATACACCATTACAGAAGCTCTTAGATCGCCTATGAAATCGTAATTTCTGCTTGTTATTTTGATGTTGATTTTGTAAACTTTGTCTATCGTCTAGTTGGAACACGGAAATGTATTGGTTTTGGATTGGACCTACCTAATATGAGTATTATATACTAGCTGCTGCCCGTGCCTTCGCCCGCGTTTTATCGGGATAAAAAGCCTATATGTTATTCCAGGTCCCAAACTATACCCATACCAAATTTCAGCCTAATCGGTTCAGTAGTTCTTGCGTGAAAGACATAGATCCATACAAACTTTAGATAGACAGAAAATAGATAGAAAATTCTTTATTGCACACTTATTGATAAGAAACAGAAATACAAAAAAAGACAATTTTAAAACGAAGTTACAAGTGGCGGTCTTATCGCTCGAGAGCGATCTCTACCAGACAACCGTGGATGGATAGGATTGTTGGATGGTACTAGGGGATCTGTGTGCTAGTATAGATTTAATAAATAAAAATACTCATAATAAATATTATGCCTAAAATAAACTACATATATAAATTTATATATATATATATATTTACTTATATACATAGGGGCACAGGTATGCGTTCAATGACAACAGCCTAAATAGTGCTCCTTCACCATGGTTTTGAATAGTGGTAGCGACTTTGCTCGCCTCACTGAGACTGGCAATGCGTTCCATAGTTGTACAGCCCGGGCAGTAAAGGAATGGGCGAAGAAAGAAGTAGAGTGAACAGGTACTTGAAGTATAAAAGTTTCAGAAGAGCGCAGAGAAAGAGCGTGCCAATGATGGAGAAAGGTAAAAAGCTCTTTGAGATAAGGGGGTGCAGAGGCGTAAAACAAGATATTAAAGAGAAGAGAGAAAATGTGAGAATTTCGGCGAAGCCGTATAGGGAACCACTTGAGCTTCCTGCGAAATTCCGAAACATGGTCATACTTGCGCAAGCCAAATATGAACCTTATCCCGACATTCTGCAGGCGCTCAAGTTTGTCTAACTGTTGCTCAGTTAGATCAAGAAAGGCCGAATCGGCGTAATCAAGAACTGGAAGGAGAAGAGATTGTGCAAGAGAGATTTTAGTGGCAATAGGTAGAAAGTTACGCAGCCTTCGAAGGGAACCTGCTGAAGCAAACATCCTACGGCTGATTTCAGATATCTGCGGT
Source organism: Eupithecia insigniata (assembly GCA_947859395.1). Lineage (NCBI taxonomy): Eukaryota > Metazoa > Arthropoda > Insecta > Lepidoptera > Geometridae > Eupithecia > Eupithecia insigniata. The sequence continues at coordinate 7,259,942 of OX401996.1, read as the reverse complement.
CACCACGGTGGTGGTACGATGAAGTTATGTTTTGAGATATAGAATTTATGAACATAGCAAAAAGAAGAGGTGAAAGAACGCCACCCTGTGGAACGCCAGCAGACATGTCGCACCAAGACGAGCAATCAATGCGAATACGCTGCCGACGCCCATGCAAGTAACTGCGAAACCAATCAGCCACTGCTGGAGATACGTTGAGAGAACATAATATTGCAACTAAAATTTCAAAATCCACATTGTTAAAAGCATTGCTAAAATCTAGTAAGCAAAGAACAGTTACTTTTCGTCGTCTGTAATTTTTACAAGCGCGGACACTGTGCTGTGGCCTGGGCGAAAACCAGACTGGAAAGGATTTAGGAGATTATTCATGGAGAGGAATGTGCTTAATTGCTGGTGGACAAGGCGTTCTAAGACTTTGGACAGGAAAGGAAGAATAGATATAGGACGGAAATCAGAGAAGCCAATAGGCTCGGATTTTTTAGGGAGAGGAGTTACTAGAGCTTCTTTCCAGACAGATGGGAATAAACCAGTGGATATCGAGGAGTTCAGGATGTGTTTAATAGCGGGAGCTATTTGGACAAGAATAGGGGTTATCATGTTTCGACTAATACTATCGTTGCCAACAGCCTTAGAAGAAATCGATGTAACAGCTCTCCTAACGTCACAGTCCGTGAACTGATTAAAATGAAAACGTGAGTAGTCAGGACTCGGTGTAGAAGAAAGATGAAACAAAGTTTTCGATTTTAGTTGGATACACTTTACAAACTTTCACATTTATATTATTATATTAGTAGGATTAGTAGGAAGTAGGAATTACCACATGAGAGCCCTGAATAGGGTTTGACTATCTAACGTCACCGTGACGTTTTTACCCGACTACCGGAGGGTTTTTATCTTTGTAGGGTTACTCAAAGTGTTTATCTAACATACACTAGCAACTCGCCCCGGCTTCGCACGGGTAGTAGAGCATAATATGCTCTACTACTGGGGGGCATAATAATATTATTATGCCTGCATGTTTTACCTATAACCATAAAGAGATAGAATGGGTATAGTAAGCTATTCTTAAAAGATAGATGTACTGTATGCCATCGTGGTTTTTTGTAGATCTATAAAAGAGGAATATCTCACCATTGAATTGTTTTGTTACATAACAAAGGGATAAGGCACCGTTTTAGATGAAAGCTTCCAGTCGGCTTGACTTTTTCCGATATTTCAAACAATTATCGTTATAATTCAAACAATTTACACATAAAGCGAACAGACAGACAGACGCGGCGGAGGACTTTGTTTTATAATATGTAATGATAATTTTGTATGTACCTAGTCCGCATAGGAATAGATTTTTTCTTCATTATCACCAACATGATCAGCCCGTACCTTGTCTACCCGCCCGCTACGGGGTTCTGTTTAGAGGCCTATTAGCAATTAAAATGACATGTAGGAACCTGGAACTTACCAAGTTGCTTATGTAGATACGATTTTTTTTTCTTCAGCACAAGCCCGCGGACACTTCAGGAGATGGCATTACCGACAACAGAGGGCCACGGTACGTATGGTAAAATACAAATTATTAAAACAATCGTCGAGTTCTGTTACGGGGGGGTGCCTTTTTGACGTTAGTAACGAAACGTGATCGTGACGTCTCCTTTTTAACTGACTTCAAAAAAGGTGGAAGTTCTCAATTTGACTGAATGTTGTTGTTGTTTTTTTTATGTTTGTTACCGCCAATGAATGATATTTCCAACAATTATGGACTGAATTGAAAATTAGCTCAGTTGCTTCAATTGTTCTATTTTATTTCAATCTTTTGATAGATTTTTTTTTTGTAAATAAAGATTACTGGATATTGTTTGTTGTTGTTTAAGTATTTCATGTTTTTATGGTACATTAAAGTAATATTCTATTCTATTGCAGTATTGGTTTTAATCAACTTAATCAACACTTGAAAATATTACAGATGTGACGAATGCAAGCGGCATCAGCATGAAGCAGTACGAAGAGCAACTCAACGGGTTGCGCAAAGAAAATTTTCATTTGAAATTGAGGATTTATTTTTTGGAAGAAAAGTTGGGCAGTGGATCACCTCCTGCTGTTCAGGTAAGATGTTTCTATTACGTAAAATTGGTTAGTAGAACTCCCTATAACGGAGTCGGATAAAATCCGGTTTTTAAAAGGGTACTTGAAGTCAAAAGCTAAGGCCATACACGCGAAGACGACGACGGCGTCACAACGACATAGCGTCGATTGGAAGCGCAAGCCATATCTACGCAATAGTTATCACGGTAATCATAATACTTTTAAGAACGGAACGGATAGTCCTATTCCCCATACAAACGTACTTTCCGCTTCATTTGGAAACTATGTCCCCGATTTTATTGAAATTTTCCATACGTAATCGAATGAAAAATAGCTATGTTTGCAGCAGTTTAGTTTTTGAAAAAACATAAGGATATTTAAATGAGAGCGAAAGTAATTTTGACCACCAAATCGAGTCATCTTCAAGCTATTTTTTATGCATGATAGACACCTTTATTCGAAAATCTGTCGCGCTGCAAATATCCTAAATATATTCAACATTATAAATAATCAAAAATATTTTTGAAATCAATACTTTACTCAAAATTAATCGGAGAGTACGAAAAAAATTTCAAAAAATGGTTCCAACACCAAGCACACGCACACAGCCACATGACAGCTTCGTATTAGATGGTTAGACGCACTTTCTCACTCATAGCGCGCCCCATTTCATTCTACGTGAAACAACAACAAATTCGCATGGGAAAATCCGTTACCGTTTGGGAGAGGTTCGTAGCCTTCTTAAGGGACCAGAAGCGGAAGAAACATTGATCAGAACAAATTGGTAAGATTTGAGAGTCTGAAAATTATGTTAAACCCTGTTGAACCACTAAAAACAAGAAATAAAACAATTATCGATGGATTATAAGTAAATCATACATTACTTTTCGTAAGTAAATGTATCACTGTGACGGATTCATTGCCATTCGTTTTTCTAGTAGATGACAGGCGGTCTATGCTCGGTGACCAAGCAGTTCTCTTTATAATATAATAAATAAAGCCTTTTTTTCCTACTAATTACCTACTTTACATTGTACGAGTTACTTATCTAATTTGATTAATTAACTTTACATAACTAGTTTTTCTTTGATAACTAGTGTTTCACTTATTACTAATTTATAATACGCTTAACTAGTTTGTTTACGTTTCTGCTTTACATATTAACTTATTTAAAATAACATAATAATATAACCTAACTTAATTTAGTTTAATAGCAATATTGAAGGCCTCCTCCAAAGATGCCCATTTGTCTATGTCCTGTGCGGTCTGTCTCCAGTTTGAGCCGGCTGTCCTTACAATCTCTTCGTCCCAACGTGTCAACAGTCTTCCTCTGCTCCTGTTACCTGAAGAACCTTTCCAAAATGTCACTTTTAAGGTCCATCTCTCTGATCTTTATGCCTCCGCGACATGCCCCTCCCATTTAGTTAATAATTGGCATAAGTAGTACCTTAGAATTAAAACTCGCGCTGTTCTTCTAAGAGTAGTACAAAATACAAGCGCACATACGGACTAACGACCCGGTGAAGGTAGCTTGAAACCGCTGGATGCGGGCAGCACAATTCAGGTTATTTTCGCATTTTTTTTGGTAGGCCTATGCCCAGCAATGGACGTCGTATAGCTCAAATTATGATGATGAAATCCACGTAGAGGACTTCATACCATAAATCTTCTTTCAGGGTCTTCTGGAACACAACGTCAGACTGCAGGTGGAAGTTGAGGAGTTGAAAAGACAGTTATCCGACAAGCAAGAGCTGCTCGCGGCGGCTGCTGAAGCTATCGACGTATTGGAACAACAGGTAGGTGTCAGCTTGCCTTTAAATTATAAGAATTTGACGTTTTTTAAAACAATTCAATTCATTTATTTAAAAAACCAGACAACATTACAGAGTTCCCCAATACGTTACGTCTAGGATCATGTCTAGGAAACCGACTTGCTAAGTGGATATCTATTGTATTTACGGAACGGAAATAAAGAGTCTTAGTATGGTATGGATGGGCAGCATAACTAAGCTTTTGTCTAGGATGGATAGAATTGAGAAATGTCACAATTATACAATTAATTATGAAAATGAGTGGGTTAACAACTAGACAAGTTTTGCCTCGTCTTGATGGAATGACACCAAAGTTTCATATCCCTTAACTCTTTCATTGCCAACCACGCACATAGACGTGTTCAACCACCTGAGGCATGCCATTGATTGTGTTAACGAGGGACGATTGTGTAGACTGCAGAATTATTTCGTTAAACTAAAAGTTTCTAGGGCGGCGATGAATACCTTTATCAACGAATAAATTATGTACATACTTCATCATAAGCCACATCTTCACTTTATCAAGTGTGATGGTGATCAAAACGCATTACTATTATCAATAAAAAAAAAATTTACGCTAATTATTGAAATTCATTTGAAATGTTTTAACTACGCATTCAGTGACGATTCGTTGTTAATTTTGTCTATTCAAATTTCTACCCCAGAAGACAAGGTCTAGATGCTAAGCTAGTTGTAATATTTTCTGAGATTGATTTTTTTTTTCCGAAAGAAATTATCAATGAAATTAAATCACCAATAGTACTTACCTATTACGGAAGAGAGGTCCCTCCAAGATTCGATATATTAATAGTGAAGGTGTCAATAGTTTTAAATTGGAAATTTCTTTTGCAGGGATCTATTTCAACAGACAGCGTTGAAAATATGTCTATGAACAACTGCGTCACTATTAAGAAAGAAAATACAGAACAGGTACATTGCAATTAATATTACATATTTGTTATTTGACTTAAGTTGTTTATTTACATATAAAAAACATTGTTAATGTTCCCAGGCACTCGACCGCAAGGATGTCACTGATGACACATGCGCAGAGTCAGAATCGGCAGGGTAAGAACACATTCGCACTACTATTATAAAATGCGAAAGTTTGGATGGGTTTTTGTTACTTCTTCGCGCAAAAACTCCTGAACGCATCGAACTGTGCTGAAATTTTGCATAGATGTACCCCTGGTCATATAGGCTACGTTTTATCAAATAATATCAGCTCCCATACGAAAGAAATGGGAGTGACCGGCTGGCAGGAAAAAGCCAAGAATATATAGGATCGAATGGAGAAGTTCATATGACCACACCAAGTCCCAACCGCCATCTGGAGCGTCGTCAGGATGATGATGATAGGAAAGAAATAACCTTAAAGTTAGAAAGGTTGCGGGTTCAAGTCCCGACTAAATCGATTATTTTTGGGTTCTTATTAAATTTCTTAGAAATTGCCCCCAGTGTGAGGCTTACACACTATAATAACAAAAAACGTAATCTTATAGTTATAAAGTATGGTATAGTTACCTAGTTATTACGGTTCCTTATAACAATAATTAAATCTTAGTTGACTTGGAATAACTTTCATCTAAAGGTTACTTGACTGTGTCCTAGAAACAACGCGTGCGAAGCCGCGGGCAGAAACTAGTATTATGTATTGTAAACGTAGACTTTATTATAAATTATGTTTCTCATTTCAGGGATTATTTGGCGGTAACGGTTAACAACGAAGACTTGGTAAGTAACATCACTCATTCATTTTGCTCTTATGCGTCAGTCTTTGATTATTGTGAATATAACTAATTTAATAAAAAATATTTTAGGACGAGCTAATGAGACTACGTAGAGAGAACCGCAAAGCTCTTCAGATGATAAAAGGCTGCATGAAGAAGATACAGCAACAAGACAAAGAAATGAAGAAAATTAAACTGGTAGGTATCTAATCTCATCTGGTATCCCTTGATAACCAATGCTTTGCCTCACTATTCATGATAAATTTCAACCAAAAGTCTAGCAAGACTGCATATATTTATCTTTACTGAAGGTATGTTTTTTCAGGATAAAGAATTAACATACGCGCAAGTCAGCGATTCGCAGTTGGAAAAGTATCAAGAAATTCTGAAATGCAAGGACGAGCACATCAAAGATTTGGAAGGAAAAGTTCGTGATCTTCAGAAAAATGTTGCCCAAGATGATGAAGAATCTGGGTAAATTAAATCTATATTACCTTAAAACTTTACATAAAGACGTTTACTTATAATTTAAGTTTAACAAATGTTAAATTTTGTTGCAGGAACCTTCAACAGCTTTTGACTCGTCGTTTACAAGGACTTGCATATTTTCTAGACAAACTTCTTTCACACAAGTAAGTTTTGTCCAATCTCAAATCAGGTTACAATAAAGAGTGTATGCATTATAATAGGGATAGATATTATATTGTTATCATTTCAGATGCGTGCTGGGCGAAGACAAGAAGAGGTTGGCAGAGAGCATTCTAGAACAAAGCTTAGCCCTACCGGTTGGCTTAGAACTTGACGAGTCGATGGCACCAGAGGAATTTACAATGGATGAGAGTAACCTCGAAATGTCACAGTCTCTGAGGATAGAGGACCTAACTTTGATGTTTGGACATCACATGAACTGCATAGACGAGCAAAAACTCTTGATGCGGAAGCCTATGAAGTTCCCTATAGCAGACGTGATCTCCGAGTCTGAATGTTGGTCGGAGCCTGATAGGAATGTTTCTCTGGCCCGCGTCGGCCTGTGCGACACCGGAGTCAGCGCGCGCGACTCTATCTCAGAAAATAACAATTACAATAGAGCGCGCCGCGCTAAGCTCTCCTACGGCTCACGCTCAGAAGACAACAAAACAACATCGGGCGCCATGATCGTCAGTGAACTCAACACGCGCTGCGAGAGCCTAGAACGCGAGAAACTTGACCTCAGTGCCAAATTCCAGTTAACTCTCAATGAAATTGAAAAACTCTCTGCCGAAAATAGTGATTTGAAAGAGAGCCTAAACACTGAGCGAGCCAACGCTGTAGAAACGGAAAAACACGTCGAAGCTTTGAGGAGTACGATTTTGAACCTAGAATCGCGCGTTAAGGATGTGGACCAGAAGCTCGTGGATTCAATGAAAATGATAGAAGTGATGAAGTGTGAGAGACATGAATTGGAAGCTACATTCTTAGAAAAAGAGCGGTCATTGAGGCGCGCGGCTGACGAAGCTACATTACAAGCATCACAAGTAGCGCTGGAAAGAGCTCGCGCTCAGCACGACAGGCTTCGCGTGGAGAAAGAGCTTGAAGACACTCGAGAGAAACTCGCCTCTGTTATGGAGTTTAATACTCAGCTTGAAATGGAAGTGACACGAAGAGTCGGTCAGGATGTCGATGATAAAATGTTAGCAGTGCATGAAGCCCTGCCGTTCGAGGAAGATCGTCCGACCTCTCCCGATCAGGGCATCGACAGCGATAGACTGTCGAGCTTGGAACAAAATGACGGTGTTGCTTTATCACCACGTAAGTCACCGATAATACCCATTCCACCTGATTCCCTTTTGCTAGATATTATGCCTGTTCTATAAACAATCATTTTTTCCAGGCTCGTTGTATGAAGAAAACATCACGCTCAAGCAGAAATTATCGAGAACTAAAGCGACTCTGGCTGAAACCTTGACTCAACTAAACGCTGCAAACTTGCGTAAAAGAAGTGTCCAGCGCGCCATCTGTAGAGAAATACACAAGACGCAAGGTGTGCTACGCAAAGCACGCGATCAGTTTGAACACCAGAATTAGCTGTAAGTTTATGACTTGCTTTACCGCCTAAACATAGAGAAATATCGCTGCTAAGCGCTAGCGATAACGACCGCTGTAAAGTAATACTTGTGCCCCATGTTTATCAATTTCAAAATTTAGTGTAAGTTTTGGCGCAATCCTTGTCTATTTTTTATCGCTACTCACTCAAATAAGTTGTAATTGATTTAAATAAAGGCCTACAAAGATAAAACCTCTGAAAGTTAGCCTAATCTTAGGTTTTATTTAGGTTTTCAATGTGGAGTAGGAGTACTCAAAGAAGAGATTAGATGTAATTAAGCTTTAGCGGAAGCACTTTTTTATAACACGCCGCCGCCGCCGGTGGGTATTTTTACATGATTATTGCTATACTCTGTGATTAAATTGAACTTTTAAATAATTTTACTTTTATTTAATTAGGTAAAGTATCATTTATTTTTTATGTAAGGTATAGATATAAATTGGCTCGGCAACCTATGCACTTGTTCCATTGGTTGACATGTTATGGACGTTATTAGAGACGTACAGAGGTTTATTTTGTACTTGTTTGCTTGTTTTCTGCGACTTGTCTGTAATGTAAGCCGTGTCTCCATTTGGTCTGCGTCGAGCGAGGGTAGCGAGCCGCGACCATTGGTTGATGTACAAGGCGTGCGTGACTCACGGTCGCGGCACATATTACCTGAGACAACTCTATTTTAATTTAACTCTTTTTGAATAACCTCTTTTAATGGAGACCCGGATTTAGACATCACACAATAGTGTAAGTTTTGTAAATTTTTTTACAATATTTTTGTAAGAAATGTAATGTTGTGTTAATTAAAAATAGGTACCTATTTTATAAAATAAATCAAAATTAGAATTAAAACTGTCTTCTCAATTATTGTCTTTATGTATTAATAACTATTAGGCAGACTTCATGTGCAATTTGATGACCCGAGACCTCATAGATAGCGGATTAGAATGTCGACGACCGATGTGGCGATGCGGCGGGTGAAGCTACGTCTACGACGCCGACGCAAGAGGTTGCGTGTTCGATTCCCGCCTTTGGAAAAATGTTTGTACAATCTGCAAATATTTGTTTCGGGTGTTATTGGTATTTCTATGTATGTAAAAAATATCTATCTATGTAATGTATTGTATATCAGTCATCTAGTATCCATAACACAAGCTCTACTTAGCTTGGGGCTAGATGGTGATGTGTGGATTGTCCAGCATTATTTATGTATTTATTTATTGGGTATCATTACTTATCAGCACTTTTACGTCCACTGCTGAACGTTCCTTCCCCAATCAAGAAGCGTATTGCTATTAACCACGTTTGGCCAGGAGGATTGGAGATCGCTTAAAAATAGAAAGGTGCTAGGTGGTAGAAATCCTTGGGGGTAACCCAAGCTACACCGCCACTATGAGTGTACCTACCGGCGAAATAAGATTACCTATCTACCTACATTGCACTACCTACATATATAGATAGATAAGTAAAGTACCGTAGGTACCCCTCATTCTAGCTATTATAGCACAGACATTATACTAGCTGCACCAGTTACGTACTTATATCTTTTTCAGAAGATGTGGTTTATTCACAGACATGATACTAGCTGCGGGGCTTATTAGTAGTAATCTATGAAATTGTTCTCGACTCTATGCCAAGGACAATTGAATATTTTATTAAAGTAACCAACCTTGTAGGTACTAATAATACCTCTATGGTAACGACCAAAAGAGTTTGACAGTGGATTGAACAAATGAGTTTCTGGCTTCGTTGCTATAAAGAAAATAGGTTTCATTCATGACCATAAAGAAAAGGCGGGAAAAATATGGCTCAAAATAATAATCACGCGTACATATGTAAGTTGAGTGTGACGAAAAACGCTATAAAGTTTGAAAGGAAAACTTAAATAATGCAAAATACATACAAACATTACATAAAAAATCCTAATATGGCTACATTAGGATATATAACAGTAATAGCCAACACGCAAGACAAACATGACCGATCGGCGCCTTCGCACTTTCACTGGAAAATCCTTAAATGCAGGTACGGTACTACTAGGTATACAAGTTCTTTCCGAAATACATAGGTTCTTTTTATCATTCAATAAACTTACTGTAATAACCTTCTGAAAAAATCTTACAGAATGATAATATTCTCCAATTCATCAATACTAGCTTGTCCGGACAAAAAAGAACTCCAGCAAGTTCATATAATTTTTAACAAAATGGGCGATGACTACGATAAACTTGTTTCGTTGTTTTTGAAATTCTCTCTAGTTCATGTAAGAATATTTTCCTGTATTATACTTTATAAATAATAATTTAAATATGTAACAATATTATCTAATAGCTACCATAGAGGTAGGTACAAGTAGCTATAGCTCTATAGCTAGGTATAGGTCGGTGCCTACTTAGATGCTGGTTGCAGGATGCGGCAACTTGACGACCGACGACCGACGACGGTGCTGCTATCGCGCTCATTAGGGGAGGCCACAGATTTCACAATATCGAGGAGGCCTGTGTCTAATTAAAGTATTTATTTATTAAATAGGACATCCAACATGAGATCAAGGTAAATGACATTGCTTTAGGTTTATGATTTAATAAGTTTTCTATTAGGTAGGTAGGTAAGTTATCTACTAAGTTATTAATATTACGTTTATTTTGTACAATATTTTTATTGAACGCTAGGACGGAGCTATCAATACGCCTTCACCCGAAGATTACCAAATGTGCTTCAATTACACACTGACTGCTAAGCTGGCTCCTTTGTGGAATACTTTGGGACAATGCTATTTGATAAACAACAGGGATTTTCTAACCTGCAAGGGCCCTCAGGATGGAGTTAAATACAATATCTGGAGCACTGGTAATTATTAACCTACTTACCTAATTATTCTTGAGGATCAGTCATTAGATCGTAGATAAACTTGCTAATAATAATGTCCTCCTTGCCAAATTTTCGACCACGGCGCGGGCGGCCAGTCTCAGCGGAGACTAGCCATATGCGCAGGATATTATTAAATCGCAAAAGTGTGTGCGCAAGCACTCTCTATTCCCTCACTCTCATAATCCGATGGGACGGCAGACTGACACGACCGGGGAGAGGTCAGGTGCATGACCAACGACATAACGTAGTTTCCGAGGTAGGTACGGGGGTGTAACACCACCAACTTCCTGACTCCGGCCGGCTGCTGCTGTGAATTTTTCTAGCTAAAAAAAACCCAATAACAATTTTTGGCCAAACCCGGGATTCGAACCCATACCTAATTTATTGAAGGAAGGATCTCAAATCGTAAGTTAAATTATGTATTAAAAAGCCGCAACAGAGTGAATTTTGGGTTAAGTATGGGCGGTTTGGTTTGTTTACAAACATTGTGCATCCAATTTGGCTGGCCAACCTACCTACTACATGATGCTGTATGTCCAACAGTAATCTTGTAAGATACGCAATATATTACGCATAGCACTCACCCTTAATAAAATCACAGTTTAAAAATATAGGTAGGCTGTGATAAAATGGTGTTATTCACGATACAACATAGTTTTAAATTTGCTTTTTGTATTTTTTCTACCATCGATTTAAGTTTGCAATAAAGAATTTTCTATTTATTCACAGATCAAGACACTGTCGTAGAATTGAAACCGGTAAAGATTAATCTCATTACTCCAGATGAAAAATTCTATCCCGGAGAATGGATCAGGGTGCTGCCTAGGTAACATTTATTACGATAAATTTTTTTTTTAAGATACCATATTAGCTAACATCTCGTTATCTTCATATGGCAGTAAATTATTTTTCTATTCTTTCTCTCTTTTCTTTCATTACTTAACCAACTGTTGCAGTTTGAACAAAGCTATAGTCGAAGATTTTTATGAATCCTTACCAGAGTCTGCGCACTTCAAGTGCTACAAAGACTTGCGTCGTCATTGGAAAAATATTGTGAGTATTACCATGGACGAAATCTTCATCTATGGTATTACCTACAAGTCTTTTTTTTAAAATCATGTGCTAAGTTTGCCATTTCCATGCAGCATGGCTACCGATTACCTGAAGAAGAAGGTGCTTACATCACAGTCAGATTCTGGCGAGGAGAGCCTCTGACATACCCTAAAGTATGCTTGGCTAGAAACTTTCCTATCGTGACACCGGTCCCCAAACATTTGGAGGTCAGACCGAAACATTTTTCAGTTCATCTGTAAAAGATATTTTTAACGTCCTAACTAATTTACTAATTTCCGAAATTACAGAAAACTATTCTGAAGAACTTTATAAGTTCCATGAAATCTCGAATGCCACATTTCCTCGGAAAGCCGTTGATTATTGAGTGCAATGATGAAGACATGATAAGAGTGAGAACTGCTTTTATTTACCTACTTATCACATTGGATTGAGGGAGTACTTATTGCCAACGATTGGCTAAAAATTTAAGATAAGATTATTTTGTTACAGACTCAGAATGATAGAAAACTGCCTGAAACTCAAGCGATAAGCTTATGCACGCCGACGCAGCATTTGCCATAGAAATTATAAGTTATTGACTAAAATACGAACCCAATAAAATTTTCATAATTAATAAACTTAATTAACTTTCTTCACTTACCAATATATATGCCTATCTACGGCTATTATGCAGAATATAGTAGGTAGGTGTGTGACAGAGTAGGAAATTTAAAAAATGATATAGGTCAAAGTATGATGTCATTAATATACATATTTATTATTTTAAATCATTGCCATTCATAAAAGTTAATAACATGAAATAATACTTATTTATTAGGTATAACATCCATCGTCAACGTCAAAAATAGGAATAAAAACAATAATTTTTCGTTATTTTTCAAAAAGGGACACACACACAAAAGACCCTGCATAATTGTTAAAAGTGGGCCAGTTTATTTTTAACGGATAGTAGTCGGTCCGTCCGTCCATCCGTCGTATTACTAGTTCGTCAAGTAGCCAGATGTTGGTGAAGATTCCAGTACAGTATGTCGTGGAGATGAGAGAGATGGTTGGCCGGCTGTTTGTTGGAAAAATCTAGCTACCGATGGAGACAAATTTCGATTGATCGGTTGAACTGCCAATGTTTGTCTCATTTCCTACAACAAAAAATATGTATGTTAGTAGATTCACCGAAGTTATAGGAAGGTCCGACATACTTTGTAAATCTCTTTTAAGTACCTATGCCAGAGGTGATAGTAAAAATGGTAAGTGCAGGTAGATATGTAAGTATGTATGAGGTACCTCTATACCTAATACATATGTACACTATCCAAGGTGGATATTTATTTATAAGGGAGACTCATATAAAGCCTTTACTAGATCACTGTTGGACACAGGCACAGAATTGGGAATAATTCTCAATTCTGTGGACGCAGGCCTCCCCCATAAGATTGATCGTTTAGGGTTGGTGCGAGTTTAAGTTTAACGTTCTAGACGGAAATCGTAATAAAACGAGCGAAAAGTAATTTGCCACAAATCGTAAACCATTTTCTATTATGTTATGAAAAAATTATAACTTCGGTTCATTGGTATTTAATTAGTAGAGGATTTGGGAAAATAAGAGATTTTGAACTAAAAAATCAACATTTTACGAAGACTCACAGAATACAATTGAATCGAACTCTGTTTTATGTTGCGCTCATATTTGCGTTGGTTTTATGATGGGTTCATATTTGGTTCACAATTTGCAGCAAATTCTTCGTTGTATTATTTGTAGAAATATCTTGCGTCAATACGAGACGATCATCCTTAAATTGTCCTAGGTTATTGGTTTATATCTTAAGGGGGGTGGTTCCCATAATCCCTACTATGGGAATGGGTATGCGGGTTGGGATCGCATTTCAGAGGCGCATTTGTTTCGGTGAAAAAGAGTATATTTACCGATCTAGTAGGCCTTGCTGATCTTGGCGATCCTTGTTCAAAATTTGATCTTGTATTTGGAGAGTATGTTGGTACAGTTGTTAGACACAACAAATGTGTCAGTTTGTATCCTCTGGCTAGTTGTTCCAATGTTTTACCTTAAAATTTTATATAGGTAATTAGCTAGGTAACTACGCCTAGGTATTACAGGTGCCCCTCTCCCTAGCGAAAATGAAGCAAAGGTGCCTACCTATTCATACACACAGAATAACAGGACAGAAAATAACTTGTTTTTGTTGTTGCGTGGTAACTGCTATGCCCCATAGGTAAGTACTCGTACCTGTAAGAGTGGTCGCTATGTGAGTATTGCAACGCCCCGTTTCCAGAATTTTTGTCAATGCGGTAGTGATATTAAATATTATTGCCACAGCTGCACCATCTGCTAGTTGTGAAGAGTCACAACAAGACAGCAAGAACGTCCATCGATCGCTATCCCAATGCTCTCCAGAAAATACAGCTAACTGCAACGTTGATGCCCCTGCAAATGAATTAATCAGACGTTGAATTGCGACATGGGCGTTAACATAAAAAAATAATTGGCAACGTATGCTGAAACCTACGTTACCAATTATTTTACCACCTATCACCATTATTTCACTTACCGGATTCGCTAACTAAATGTGGATTCGCTCCGTGTTGGATTAAAGTTTCTACAATATGACAACATCCATATCTTGCAGCTAGCCTAATAGGCCATCCGCCGTCTGAATTAGGGTCCCAACCGGAATTTAAAACTTCTACCAATTCTTTTACTCTCTTGAACATAATCAAATTTTTTATGTATGTGCTATCGATATCCATTTTAGTTCACACACTAATCGTACTTAGCTGATTTGGTAGGTATCTAAATGCAATTGAGGCGAGCTATCAACTTAATTAAAGTAACTTGCTGAGAAAAACTTAACTTCTTGTTTGTTCTTGTAAATCAAAGATTTATTATGGACGTGTGTTAAACATGACCTACCCTCAACACTTTAGTAAAAAAATCTCAATGCACGGTTGTACAAAGCATGGTTTATGAAAACAAGATAATACTGCTCTTCCGAGACACGATGGTCACGGTAGGCGTCTCTTGCTTACGTTATCATCGCCATCGGCGAATAAGAAGATCTACTTATTTCTCTATAAAGAAGATGAATCTGATTCCTGGTGTTACCAGTAGCGTAAAATCGTAACTTCCGAACTCCTTGTATTACCTGCATAAACAATTCTATCTGCGTTACACACGATTAAAAATTAGCTCAACTGAATGACGATTGATGTATTTGATTTTTTCCCTCTATGAAGGAAATATTGAAGGCATATTTTGGAAATTTTTTGACGTCAAGTTTGGCAGATTAGGCAGATTTTTTTTTTGGCAGAAAAAAATCGCCACTTTTGAGATGGTCACCCTGGCGGACTTGCACTTTACAGTGCAGTGGTGCAGTGCAAAAGAACTTGCAGAATCGCAGATCATATTTTATCAGTGTCTCCAACTACACCGTAACAACGGTAGACAAACCACTATTTGGCCGGTTTTACCACCTACCGCACTATCTATGATACGGTATCAAAAACTTCCGTATTTTACAATTATGCAATTTTTCATTAGCTTCTTTATTCAATATTGTTTTTAGATAAAGCATCATTGATAAAATTAGGACAACACTAAAATAATCTAAGCGGGGAATCTCCGGACGATATTCGGTTCATAAGTTTATTACCCGACCAAATAGAATTGTACGTTTTTGTAACTAACTCGAATGAAATGAACGATTACTTATTTTATTAGGATAATACCCATTCATACGTTCATAACCCAAGCAAATAGAATTCTACCTTTTTGTAACTTACTGGAATGAAATTAACGATTGCTTATTTTGCCAGGTTAATACATTCATCTTTCCACCGTTCATACGTTCATAACCCGAACAAATAGAATCGTACCTTTTTATAACTAAATCGAATGAAACGAACTATTACTTAAGGTTTTTGTTATTATAGTGCTTATTAATTTAAAAAATGTAAATCCTGTATTGGCCATAGGATCTATAAATAAGTTTGTCAATCTAAGTTTCTAAGGGCTGTGGATTTTGTATACTAAATAAATAAATAAATGCCCGTACTTAGGGTTTTCAAGAATTTAATAATATTCCACTACTATTAATTATTTTGCTAGGATAATAAATTTGAATGTTGGTTGTTGTAATTATTTGACTATTTTCAATTAAAGCTCCGCTATAACAATTCGTGTTTTGCTTTTGTATTATATATATATATATAAATATTATTCTTACCACACTCTAACGCTGACTGCGAAAGAGTCAGCCAAATAAATAACATAAAAACCAATAAAAGCAATAAACTAGATACCAAAACGATAACCGTGAATTTATTAGCCAAACAATGTATCAAAAGACACGGCAAAAATTGTGAAAATTTCGCATTTAAAAAAAAAATACCGGGGTCTCACCGTAATTTTTACATTATTATCACCGTAAACTACTGTATTTTTCAACTGGAAATACCGTATTTTCGAATGAACGAGTTGGAGACACTGTATTAGGCATGGAACATATCACAAATAGCATGTGATTTATCATATGATATGCATTATCATATATCGCATCTGCTACCTCCCTTCATGTAGAAAGTGAAAAATCACACATAATGAAATCGCATCGTTGTTCGTAAATAATACGGAAATCATAGTAATAACATCGACGTAGAGAGCGAGTGGGTATGAAGACGAATCATTCTAGAGCGGGCGTGTTAGAAAGAACAACCATATTTTGCTGATTCGTCGCCGCTAGGTATAATGTCAAAATATGTACGAGTACGAAGAGCGCAGCGCTACGCGTAGGAGCGGTGACATTGATGATAATTTATGTATGCTAAGAATGAAGTATAATTCATACTTCATTTTTAGCATACGGAACGTATGGCGCTAGGGTAATCTTAGGTATGAAAAATCATTTGCCAGTGAAATATCACATGTGAAATCATTGTGATTTTTTTTATAATATCATTGAATGATAATGATTTAAAAGTAGCAATTATTTCCATGCCTACACTGTATTGTATGTTTTTATCTATAATAGGTTTTTATATTGTTTACAAACTCGAGCGTGCTGTATATACTGTACTTATGTTCGTTTCTCAAAATAAAAATAACCACCAATCAACGGAATTTTGTGTAACTGCTGTACGTGATAAATGCATTGTTGCACCTTGTTCTCTTCCTACACCTTTCAGAATAGAAAAACAGAAAACGAAAATTTGTACCTCAAATTTGGGTGAATGGGATGGGATGGGATGGGAAAGTGAGTAATCAAGTGCCCGTAACTCTATCAAACTAAAGCTTAATTAACCTCTCCTAATGTAGGTATTACAAAAGATGTTTAACAACTGCTCGCTACAGAATGCCTTATTTATTATCAAGTGAATGATCTACCTACCTGGTACCTATTTCTAACGATCGCAAAATTAATTTCTATTTTAGGCATAAAGAATGGAGAAAAATAGCAAAGCGTGAAAGGCGACGCAGAATTCGAACGCAAATAGCTAAAGAAAAAGGTAGGTAAACCCTTTATTACCTTTGGATTATCTTAGGATTACAAATTGCCTCGTAAATTGTACCTACAATTTTTTTTAGTTATCTGCTGTCCACAGATGTTTTAATTCCTTAAATTTTTCCAGATAAGATTTATGAAAATGTAGAATACCTCCAAGAACAAGAAATATTACAAACTATTCAAGTAGAAATGATAGAAAGTACAAATGCCAAAGAAAATGAAAAATGGCTTCGAGCAGAATGTATAGCCATTAAACAATGGGAATTGCTACAAGAAAAGAAAAACAAATTACTGCAAGAACAACTTCAAAAGGAAGCTAAACGGAAATTGGTAAATTATTGCTAAAATCTTTTGTAAACCCTGAATCAATAAATAAATGTTGAAATTGAAACCACTGAAAAATAGATTATCAATGCTGCTGTGTTTCATTAATATTGATAGTTAATATTCATAATTACAGGAATGGGATATGGAACAACAGAAGAAAAAAGCTGAGGAAGAAGAAATGAGAGCTTTGGAAGAACAAAATAGGCTCAGACAAGAAAATTTCATGACAAAGCTTGAAGAATTTCTCTCGGGGGATTCAATAGAACCACCAACAGAATTACTGATTTCTCATGAAACAAAGCCTGAAATGGCAATGTGTCCATTCTTTGCTAAAACTGGATGCTGTAGGTTTGGAGATGCATGCTCTAGGAATCACCAATACCCAGGAATCAGCAAGGTATTATGTTGTAAAAATAAGGAAAACTCATATAATCATAATTTATAAGACTTCATTGTTTATTGATTTTTAACTGACTTTGAAAAAAGAGGAGGTTCTATGTTCTGCTGTATCTACCAATGTTTTTTATATAGTATTTTGGTGCATAGTTAAGTAGTGCTACTTGCCTAGTCAAAATTAATAAAATAATAAAGTTGGTGATTAAAACAGTTACTTAAGTACGGTTTTTAATTTTTAAATCAAATTATTATTTCCTGTTACAGGTGTTACTAGCTCCAAATTTTTTCATTCATTTTGGTATGGAACATTCAAGACCCTCTGAATATGACACCGACATAATGCTTGAGTATGAAGAAATTGAAACATATAAACAGTTCAGAGAATTCTTCTTTGATGTGGTAGAGGAGTTTGAGAAGTTTGGTAAAATTGTGACATTTAAGGTAAGATTCAAATCAAGTCCATTTGGACTTTCCTCGCTCAAAATACAGAACTCCAGATAAACTCGGTGCAATGTATCCTTTGAAATATGTTGGCGATCCCAAGCCTAGGCAAATAAAGCCTTGACAGTACTTCAGATGAATGGAACTACTTCCATGTTGAACTACGAGTATCAACTTGATTTCATACAAGGTTTGTCATTTTTAATTGTCGATTTCTAGACCTACATATCTTTAATTATTTGACTTGTTATTTATGTAAGATAGCAAAGTATATAACTAAGTAGAATCTTATATAAATGTTCACAATTTTCTGATATACCTATTTGCTGCTAAGTATAACTTGAGGGTACAAAAAAATCATGATCGTCTTTTATTTCTTTAAGGCCCTATCTCACCGCAACGCCACAGCGATCAAGGATAAGCGGTGTTGCTGGCAATGTATCCAAACTATTCTATGGCAGACGAGAGGATGTTGCCCAACCTTCGCCAAGTGAGTTAGCCGCCATAGAATACAGAAAGAAAAGTTTGGATACATTGTGCCAGAGAGCGACGACGCCGTGGCATCCCGGTGGGTTAGGGCCCTTATATAGGCATATAAAGCACATAGACAAGTAAAATTTTAAACAACATTATTATTATTGATGTACTTGGACATGACGTGGCTATTAATTATTATTGTATGTATTCACAGGTTTGCAATAACTTAGAGAAGCATCTCCGAGGCAATGTGTATATAGAATATGAGGAGTTGCGATGCGCTGTGGCAGCATACCGCGCTTTACATACGCGCTGGTACGGCGGCAGGCAGCTCTCATTGCAGTTCACCCTCATACAAAAATGGAAAGGAGCTATTTGTGGTTGGTATAAGGTTAGGTAATAAGTCATGATGGGGAGGCCTATGTTCAACAGTGAACGTGTACCGGCTGATGATGATGATGATTATGATGATGAAGAAGTGTAAAATCATGGATGTGTGTTTGTAACTTCTCCACGTCAAAACTACTGAGCGGATTGGACTGAAATTTTGCATAAATATTAGTCTACCTAAGAACTGGAATGGGTTAGATAGGATGAGAGAGGAGAAATATGGATAGACTATTTTTATCCCATAATTGCCCCCTTTATTTCTATGCAAGCCTGGGAACTGTCCCAGGCTTGCATAGAAATAAAGGGGGAAAACCGCGGCCAGAAATAAATGAATTTAAGAAGGTACCTAATGGGATATATAAAATGATGGATAGTGGAATCCCCTGGGGATAAAATGGCACTTTTATGGGACCACCTCGGGATGTTTTTCTATACAATAGTGAAATAATTTTCAAAATGTGTCCATAATTGGCGGAAATATCGTGTAAAATACATACAAAAAAACATACAGTCGAATTGAGAACCTCTTCCTTTTTTGAAATCGGTTAAATATACCATGCGTGTTCTGTATGCTGAGTGTGAACTGCCATACTGTGTACTACAAAGTTTGCGTAACTTTATTTTCTATGGAATTCCTGAACAGCGCTCCAAGCGGGAAGTTTTAAAAATATAAATTCCATAGAAAATAAAGTTACGCAAACTTTGTAGTAAACAGTATGGCAGTTCACACTCAGCATACTGTTATTATGGCGAAATAATGATAAAAGATTAATGTATAATGAAATAAATTTTTCAGGGCTGCAATTCAATGAGTGTCCAAAAGGTCGCGCTTGCAATTACTTGCATGTCTTCAAAAATCCTAACAGACTGTTCACAAGATATGATACAGGAGAACGAGACAATGGCAGGTGTGTCTTTATTCCATTCAACCATGAGTTTCATAGCGGCAAGTGTGTTACAAATTCCCGCGGCCTTGTGTTATATACTTATTAATTTAGTATTTTATTTTAGATCTTCTAGATCGTGGAGGTGGTCTGAGTCACCGGAGCCAGACATTCCACGAAGAAGTGACAACGATAAACGTGATAGAAGGAAACGAAGGTATGATACAGGAGAACGAGACAATAACAGGTGTGTGTTTATTCCATTCAATAAGTGCTTTTGGAGCGCCTATTGTGCTTAAATTTTCCGCGAATGTCTTTTATGATCAGATTTATTTTTTATTTCAGATCGTCTAGATCGTGGAGGCATTCTAAGTCACCTGAGCCAGATATTCCACGAAGAAGTGACAATGATAAACGTGATAAATGGAAACCAAGATATGATTCCGGAGAACGACACAATGGCAGGCGCGTATTTATTACATTCAATCATTCATGACTTTTATAGCAAGCACAAGCTGCTTAGTTT
Source organism: Eupithecia insigniata (assembly GCA_947859395.1). NCBI lineage: Eukaryota > Metazoa > Arthropoda > Insecta > Lepidoptera > Geometridae > Eupithecia > Eupithecia insigniata. The sequence continues at coordinate 7,239,349 of OX401996.1, read as the reverse complement.
GGGGCTAGATGATATCTATGTGAATTATCCAGCATTATTTATTTATGATAACGGCTATATATAATTTTTATCTTTTTTCAGCTCTTCTAAATCCTGGAGGTGTTCTGAGTCTCCTGAACTAGAAATTTCACGTAGAAGTGACAATGATAAACATGATAGAAGGAAACCTAGCTATGACACGGGAGAACGAGACAATAACAGGTGCGTTTTTATATTATTTCATTCAATCATGCATGACTTTTATAGCAAGCACAAGCTCTGCTTAGTTTGGGGCTACGACAATGTCTATAAAAATTATCCAGAATGATTTATCATCATTATAGTGACTAGTGTGCTAAAGTTCCAGTTCCTTTCAGTGAGGTATCTAAAAATATTGTTTTTTATATTTCAGATCTTCTAGATCGTTGCGGGGTTCTGTGTCACCGGAGCTAGATATTCCACGAAGAAGTAACAATGATAATGGTGTAAGAAGGTCACGGGATAAAGACCAAAGCTGTGACAAAGATAAAGACCGGCGTTCGCAAACTAAAGACCGAAGAAACAGAGATCATGATGTTAATTGTAAAAGACGTGAGCGGTTATGAAGAAAACATACGATGGAGTTAATTTGTTTAGGTGGATCGTCAAGAGAGCGTGAATGATGTACAATATGTGTACAATAGTTTATTTTTCTTTCGTTTTGACGTAGGGAATACGACGCCATGGCCATATATCGAGTTGTTTTTTGGAACTATTTGCGTATTTTTAATGCAAATCGAAAAGAAAAAATCTGTACTCATCATTCCACCCCATCCATAATAACCATTAGTTGTGTCCCATAAGATACTGTATTTTGTTATTTGGGAATCAACAAGGGAAATAGAGATTGACGTAATAATTTAAATATTGCCTATTATCACTTTGACAGCCAAGCATTTTATTTATTTCCAATCTCTGACAGCCGATCACGTCCCCTGTCCGTGACAGTTTTTTTTGTTAGAGACGCTGATCACGTACTGCGTACGTGTGTGAATTTCAATTTTGTTTACTTTAAAACAACGGCCTGTAGGCGTGATCCGCGTCACGTCAATGCTTAGATGAATATTTAGGCTACACACACAAACGCACTTCAAATACTTGCTGTGTGCGGGGGGTGAAACAAAGGATCGCCCGAGCCGGGTCGACTCTCGCGCCAGTTGCTCCAGCGAAACAATGAAATGGTGGAAGAAGATGTTTTTCAATGTGGTTGCGAGGGCTTTAGTCAATTCTTTCGTAATCTTTAACAAAAGTAGGAACAACACGCGTCATAAATTGCGATTTTGATGACTTGTGGTGAAGAACTGGTGCAGTATTTTTATTTTATTTTATTTATTTAGTATACAAAATCCACAGCCCTTAGAAACTAAGATTGACAAACTTATTTATAGATCCTATGGCCAATACAGGATTTACATTTTTTAAATTTAACAATATGACTATCACCAAAAAAATCAACTATTTATTAAGTTAACGAATGATTAACAATTTTGAATAAAATAAACTTAGTAAATTAACATAAGCTACAAGGATTAAAAACTAAGAACGAAGCTAATAATTTAAAATGTCCCAATTATGTAAACTATAGTAAACTTAAGATTCTGAGCAACTTAATTAAACTGCAGAATAACTTGAGAAAAGAACAAAACTAAAACTAAAGTACTAGAAATAAATTTTATAATTTTAAGTATCTTAGTCTAGGTAAACTATCATAAACTTAACAATAACCAACCGTAGACTATAAACATACTGACAATTATAAACTTAATAATTCAAAATGTACCTTTAGAAGTAGGTAAGTGTGAGTAAACAATTTTATTATTCTAGGGTACAATTTTATAAGGTTAACTGTGTACTGAATATAAATGTGAATACATAGTTATATATGCAATATAAAAGCATGCATCCTTCGATGATGCAGGCCCATCTCGTGGTCCACATTATACTGGTATGACGTCCAGATTAACAGGGAGACACTTCATGGAAAGGATACCAGCGACAGGATCGAAAACGAAAGTGGCAAGAGTTTGCAAAGTCTGCGCTGATACTACAAAGAAGAAAACGGGGAAGCGAGGTCGCAAGGAAACGATATTTTTTTGCCCAGATTGCAAAGTAACCTTTTGTTATAACCCGTGCTTCAAAAAATACCACACCAGGAAAGACTACACGGCATAAAATTTGAAAAATGTAGACGTAAGAGAGATCATGGGAGTGAGAAAAACTAGCCTCGCAAGCTGGCGTCATCACGTAGCGGAGACGAGAAGAAATGTGAGCGGGGCGCGATGCCGCCGCGCGCTTCGCTTGAATCTAGCCAGTACCGGTTAAGTCCTTAGAATGAATCAGAATCAATAACTTTATTTCTTTAGGCTTACAAAATAAGCACTTAGACAATGTTTAAGTAGGTACTGGTATGACAACCAAATTAATTACGTTAAATGGACCAGTTCTCTATCGGAAGCATAAAGATTGGAGAGCGGGGTGAGACGGGGGATTACGTCTCCGAAGCTCTTCAATGTAGGTATGTTAACGACCTCATCGACGGGCTCGTCAGCACCATGCGTACCTGCTGCCGCATGAACAGCGTAAGCACTAACAACATAAGTTATACTGATGATATGGTGCTTCTGAGCCCGACCGTGGGGGGTATTAGAGAACTAGGTAGGTACTGAGAGTTTTTGAGCTACGCTGTTGAGCATGGGCGCAAATTTAATGCTAAAAAGACAGAATACATGGTCTTTATGGCCGTCGGTAAATGTCCTGAAAACAAGCTTAATATTACCTACCCTGAACGGGTTGAACATAAATGAGTGTCGAAGTTTAATTTTTACTTGTGGACGACCTTAAGAACAGAACGGATAGCCTTAGCCTTTCCAAATGAAGCGGAAAGTACGTTAGTATGGGGATACAACCGTACTTTCCGCTTCATTTGGAAACTGTCCCCGATCTTATTGAAATTTTCCATACGTAATCGGATGAAAAATAGCTATGTTTGCAAAGATGTAAATCATCTTTGTATGTTTGTAGCGGTTTAGTTTTTCAAGAAACATAATGATATTTAAATGAGAGCGAAACTGATTTTGAACACCAAATCGAGTCATTTTCAAGCGATTTTTAGACACCTTTATTCGAAAATCTGTCGAGTTGCAACTTAGAGTATCTAGAAACTTTAAGAGTTGCAAACATCCTAAATATATTCCTCATTATAAATAATCAAAAAGATTTCTGAAATCAATAGTTTATTCAACATGAATCTGAAAGTACGAAAATATATCAAAAAATGGTGCCGACACCGAGCACACGCTCAAAATGAATCGGAAAGTACGAAAAAATATAAAAAAATGGTGCCAACGACACCGAGCACACGCACACAGCCACCTGACAGCTTCGTATTTGATGGTTAGACGCGCTTTCTCACTATGCTAATAGCGCGCCTAGGGATTGCAAAATCCGGATAATTTTCTTAACCGGTTAATTAAGCTTTAATCATTTCTGAATCCGGTTAATTTGAATAATTGTTTTTTTTTTTTTAAATACCATTCATTTAGTGTAATTTTTAACTAGTTTTTTAGTAAACTAAGTGTTGTGAAGTAAGTAAGTAAGTAAATCATTTATTGCGCCTGCGCTTTAGCAAGCAATTTCCCGGGATTAAAGCAGGTTTTATGTAATTACAGATCTAGAACTATATTTATACCAAATTTCGTCTCATTGCAATCAGTGTTTTTCGAACATCCATTTACAAACTTTCTCATCACACTCAAATCATAAAAGTAAAAGTTTGGATATTACTTCTAAAAAAAGAAGATAAAACTACAGAACAGATCGGATGGTCATTTTGCATAGGTGATTACTAGATTAGTTATACTCCCCTATGTTAATGAAAATTTTTATTATGAAAGTCTTTGTTTAGTGTGATGTTGACTCACTTATTTTATATGTTATATGGATTATATGTGTTTGGAGATGTTAGGCAACCCCCCAACACCTGATCCAATACGATTGTTTCTGATAAGTTTGAAACCTGGAAGAGCATAAGAAGAAAGACAGGGCTTTAGTCACGATTCGGTAACAAGCTAGGCATGAATGTTTTTATGATCCAAAGAAGCAAGTAAGTCAGGTTAGTGTTGAGGGATACTCTGAGCATTAATGTGAAGGACATAAAGATATTTTGGAGCGCCAAAGAAGAGATTTAGTATGAAAGAGAAAAAGTACTACCGAATGTATCGACATCGTCACGAAAATTATTTTAGAATTACAAAAACAAACAAGTTCAAGGTTTTAGATACCATAAAAATTATGATTAAAGCGTATTTGTCGTTAGCAACGGTGATAGCGAAGGTGCTGGACGGGGTGCTTAATGAACACCTCAGTCAACATGTTACTTTGCACGAAGCTCAGTTCAGTTTTAGATCTGGGTTGTCCACTGAATCAGCATTACTGAGCACACCGTCCAGTACTACACGAGCAGAAGCACACCTGTCTAAGCCTGCTTCTTAGATTTCTCTAAAGCGTTTGATCTCGTGACGTATGACAAGTTGTGGTAGAAGCTGACGGGTGATAAAGGGTTGCCACCTGAGTTGGTGCTGCTCTTTAAGCACTGATACGGCAACCTACGTAATTGTGTGAGATGGTCAGGGTCACTCTCGGACATTTCCAGGTTGGTTTGTGGGGTGCGGCGGGCGGGCTGACTTCACCTCGGCTTTTCAACCTGTACTTGGACCGTCTGATCAAGGGACTTAGCAGTACCGGGATTGGCTGTTCTATTGATGGTGTGGTAGTAAATAAAATAAGCTACACCGATGATATGGTACTGCTGAGCTCATCGATCAGAGCTTGAAGGAAGCTGTTGCGCATTTGTGAGCCGTATGCGGAGGCTAGCGGAGGCTCAAAGTAAAACGCAAGTAAAAGCGAGCTGGTTTTTAAGATCGTTTCAAAACCATATAACCGTTCCACCCGTCTCGCTGCCAGATAGTAATAATATAATATTAATAATAAATTCTTTATTTGCAGACACGATCCATTTACAATACAATTCTACTTAACTATACTTTAAATAGTTAAAACTAATACATATGACACAAACAAACAAATAACATATATATATATATATATATATAAAAGCGGTACATAGAGTAGTGTACCTACGTCAGAACAAATTGTATAGGTAGTGTAGTAGTAACTCAAAAGAGTGTCGAAGTTCAGCCTCGTGGTCCCCGAGACTCTCATGGATGATGTAGATGTGGAAAGGGAACGCAGAGCATTATCAGTCAGAGCCAATATGCTGGCCCGTAGATTTATGTGATGTAGTACGGCCGTAAAAACGAGTCTGTTTAGAGTGTACTGCCAGTCATTTTATACGAGTACGTGCAGCCTATGGGTCAGTTACACACAGCGATGCTGGAATTCCCCTGCGTGTCCAGTATAATAATGGGTTCAGGTTGGTGATGGGGCTCCCACGCTTCTGTAGCACGTCGGGGATATTTGCGGATGCACGCGTAAACGACTTCTACGCGATCAACAGATTGTCGTCCCTGATGCACCAGCTGCGCGATAACAGCTATCTGCAGCTTATCGCAAAGAGGCTGAACACCGACTACCTCTTCATGGAGAACTGGACAAGAGTGCATGATGTGCACTCTTGACCAGTGTCATATACTTATTTTGTATGTTAGTTTTTATTTTATGTGTAAATATGAACTTTCTAATTTATTATGTCTAAAATTAAAGTCTGGAATCATCATATTCACAAGCTAATTAATTTTTGCTTAAAAATATTATCAATTACTACAAATAATTATTCGAATTAACCGCATTTCGATGCTTATAACCGGTTAATTTTTTCTGACAAATTATCCGGTTAATTCGGATTTCGAATAAACCGGATTGCAATCTCTAAGCGCGCCCCATTTGATTCGACGTGAAACAACAACAAATCCTCATGTGCCGATCCGTTTCTGTTTGGGAGAGGTTCGTAGCCTCAAGGACGATGAGGATGTCGAAAGGGAGCGTAGGGCTCTGTCGGTTCGAGGTAACATGCTGGCTTGCAGATTTTCCCGTTGAGCTGACGAAGATAAAATAACACTATAAAGCGTACCTGGTGTACTTACCAACTGTCAGATTTTTACACGGGAAGTCTGTGCGATATACCCATAGAAATCAAATAATATAGTAGGTAGGTACCTTATTATTTCGATTTCTGTGGGTATACCAAAAGTTCGATGGACACCCTACGAGTCCAATAAAACTATACCTATATTTCGGATGATGCTGCGATTGCCTCGATTCTGCAGTGTGTCGGGAATGTTTGCGCAGCACCACACGGACGACAGTGTCCCCCATGCGCAGAGTAAGGGACAGTTGCAAAAGCATCCTAAGCACTGTGGCAGAGTGCCTTTCATCTCAACTTTGGAAATGTTTTGTGTGGAGTAATCAATGAAGGAACGTATTTCCTTGATTGATTATCCTCGGCGTTTTTGATTTTCGGTAGGTACTAGGTACCTACACAGTGTGTAAGTTGTCATCAGGGACGAGTAAAATTCTCGGACAGTCTCAGTAGCGCATAAAATGAAGCACTCGATTGTCTGTCCACCCTTTGTACGTACGCTACACACTCAACATTGACATCAATAGTTAGTCCATCATCGTCCGTCCGGCATTACGGCTTACGGTAGTATTGTATACCACAGACACTTATAGCCCGGCTACACGCTCAAACATTTGCGCGGGCTTGCGCATGCAAGATGGAGCGTGTGGCCGGCTTATCTTGCTTGCGCTTTGTGTTTGTTCATGCGTTTGCACAAATGTTTGAGCGTGTAGCCGATCTATAACATGTGTGGTTTTAGTTTAGAAATCATCACAATCAAACTTAATCAAATGTACTGTAGAGAGTAGAATAGCCAACTCCTTGAATGATGACAATGACAACATCTTAGCAAAATGTCACTCATTTTATTAATACGAGAAATAAAAACTATTGTTGTTTCTGTTCGTTTTTAGAACTTGATTGAGATTTTGCTAAGATCTTGTCATTGTCATCATTCAAGGAGTTGGCTATTCTACTCTACGTTGAATACCAACCCATGCTACGCCACTGACTGCAATATCAATGTGTACTATTTTTTTCTACAATTTCTAGCAAAATACGATTTTTTCAAGTCTGTGGTAGGATCCCCTCAAAAATAAATCTGGCAACCCTGGTTGAAGCCAACTTCACAGAGCTCATAAAGATTTGCGCGAACCTGACACTGGCAGATTGCATCAAACCAGATGCAGAGCCAAAACTAAAAGAAGAAGATTCCGAAATATTTACTATCATTCGATCACAATAAATAGTGAAAAAATCACAAATGCAATAGTTTCGGCACCAAGACCTTTATTTAAATGGTACCTACATTTCAATACACTACCGCCACCGGTCAAGATAATCAATACAATGTGGTTTAGGACTTTATTTTCCACTTTACATTTAATAAAACCGGTGAAAGTGTCCTTTACAAAGCCTGGATTAGAAATATGCTTTTATAGGAGCAGTGTAGGAAAGTTTTCCACAGCTCCTCTAAATCTAAAGAGAACACGTGAAACTACTTCAACAGGTATGTATACCTATAATACATAAAACAATGATGCTTCAACACTGTTTTCATCAGCCGCCATAACAGAAGATCTTATTAAATTATTTTAAATTTCAGATTTCAATCAACACAAGGCAAAGATTATCATGTCCCTCAATTTTAAATCAAATGAAGATTCTCTACCATTCATAAAATTGCCTCTAAGTAAACTTTGTATGATCCAGAGAATAACTGAAAATGATCAAAAGAAAAAGTTTTGTGAAAATCGTCTTTATTTTATCTCTTCTAGAATAAATGTAAGTAAATTATTGATAAGGATAAAATATAAAACTACTGTACTTCGCTTAAATTTATAACTTGAAGCTTCTGTACATAAATAATGTTCATAATTTATATTTCAGTGTCCTCCATCAGCTGTTAGTAAACAATTGATCAAAAGGACTTTTGTGTATAATTTATCATTTGATTGGTTGAAAAATTCTTTAGATACATTACTGGGTAAGTTTAGTAGATTTATTACGCAATAATTATGTTACCAAAAATTAAACAGGTGTCTAAAGATCTTTGCTAGGTATCATATCTTTGGTAGGTGTTACCTGCCTCAATTTTTCTGGGAACATTTGGTGTACCTATTAGAAAATCATCCATACTGAGATTGTAAATATGAAAGTAATTCTGTCTAAATGATACCTTTTCACTCCTAAATAGCTGGACACATCATAATGGCAAGGAGGTACACAGTATTCTTGAGAAAGACATAGGATCCATTTTATCCTGTTTTTTTTTGTTGTGTGGGCAGAAGCTCTTACCTAATAAATCATCAAGTTAAGATTGGTTCATAATACTGAAGATATTCTTCAGTTTTATGAACTTTCTCTCGTGATGTTTAATTTTATTTAATTGCAAGCAATTTCTCCTGACTGCAAGATATTATGACATTTATTTTCAGAACTGGGTGTGACTGGTGATAGAATATTGAGAGATTTATGGGTGCTGAAATATAATCACAAAACTATATACCAACGTTTGCAAAAGATCAAAGAAATGGGAATTGATGTTCTCTATCCATGGATGGTCAGGTGTTCCCCAAGCATACTTGAAAGGTTTGTCCTACTTTCAATCACTGTTACCAACTTTATCTATCAGGCAACGAGGCATTTTCCTTAGAATGGATTTTTAATGGAGAGAAACCAGGTTGTCAATAAATAATGCTAGACAATTTACACAGCATCATCTAGCTATAAGGTAAGCAGAGCTTGCGATCAATGGAATGTCATGATGAAATAAGTACTGTTTATACCACTAAAATTTTTTGGCCCCATGGTATAACAATAGATACTTCAGATCAATGGTAGTCCCATGTAAAAAGCACCCTCTTTTCAGTTGATTCCAACTATTCTTTGATAGTGCCGTGTGGTGCCGGCCTAGAATATGCACCACCCCACCTCTTCCCGCGGGTGTCGTAAGAGCCGACTAAGGGTTATACACCGGGGAGCGGGCAGCAGCGCCCCCCTGTAGAACGAACCAACAACCAAAACTGCGATCGCCAACCCGCCTGCCAAGCGTGGCGATTATGGCAAACCCCCCCTAAAACATGACAGACACAAATAAAAATCGGCCCCCAGTTCCCGGCGGCACCGGCTATGGTAGTGGCCAAGCAAGTGGCGGGGCAAGGGGTGCTAAGAATCCCCGGCAGATACCAGGCTACCACCACAAACGGAGATTGGACCTGGCAACCTACAACACACGTACACTGCGGACTGACGAAAAGTTAACCGAACTTGAGGAAGAGTTGAGCAAGTTACGATGGGATATAATCGGGTTATCTGAAGTCCGACGACAGGGATAGGACTCCATAACCCTGAAATCCGGTAATTTGCTCTACTTCCGGGAGGGCGACCAACAGTCCCAAGGTGGTGTCGGATTTATCGTTCACAAGTCTCTCGTAAACAACGTCGTGCAGATCGACAGTGTGTCGGCAAGAGTCGCGTACCTTATACTCAGAATAACCAAACGGTATTCGCTGAAGGTCATACAGGTCTACGCCCCGACCTCGACCTACAACGATGATGAGGTGGAGACTATGTTTGAGGACATTTCCAGAGCCATGCATATCACCAAAACTCATTACACCGTTGTTATGGGAGACTTCAACGCGAAACTAGGGAAACGGAACGGCGGCGATGAGGTGAGAGTGGGAAACTTTGGTGTCAGAATCAGAATCAATAACTTTATTTCTTTAGGCTTACAAAATAAGCACTTAGACAAGTCAAATTGTATACTATAAACATAGTTATTATTATCAAATAAGAAATAAGGTGTTATTGATATTCTCTTCACTTCAATTTTTTGTCCACTACGGTCGGACGGCGAAACCACCGGGGACACTTACTGGCCGGCTTCATGGAGAAGGAGGGACTCTACATGATGAACTCCTTCTTCAGGAAGAGGGCACACAGAAAGTGGACCTGGATGAGCCCAGATGGTGCGACCAAAAATGAGATAGACTTCATCATGTCGACTAAAAAGCAAATATTCAATGATGTCTCTGTGATCAACGCGGTTAAGACCGGAAGCGATCACCGCATTGTGAGAGGCACATTAAATATCAACACTAAGCTTGAAAGATCTCGGCTGATGAAGTCCACGTTCCGCAGCACAGAACCAGAATCCCGAAAGCTTTCACCTCGAGCTTCAAAACCGTTTCGAATGTCTGGCAAGCGTTGAATCCGTGAACGATTATAACGACGGGTTTGTGCAGACTCTCCTTACGACAGGGTCTAAGTTCTATAAGGCCCAACGTATAAATAGAACTACGAAACTCTCTGACCATACCCTCAAGCTCATGGAGGACAGACGGGAACTAAACTTGCAGTCTTCAGCGGGTGCGTCACAATACCGGCGGCTCAATAGACAAATCTCAAAATCACTGAAACGCGACCTACGCCAATACAACACCAACCGTATCAAGGAGGCTATTGAGCGGAACAAAGGTTCTAAAGTGTTCGCGAGGGATTTGTCGATTGGGCAAAGCCAACTGACGAGACTGAAGACCAATGACGGCAGGATCATCTCGTCGAAGGACGAAGGGGGAGGTAGAGAGGTTCTATGGACAGCTGTACACGTCGTTGCAAAAACCCGTCCCTAGTTCAGCAAAAGACCCAAGAGCTAGACTTACCCGGCATTACACCGATGATATCCCGGACGTCAGCCTGTACGAAATTAGTATGGCCCTTAAACAGCTCAAGAACAACAAGGCACCGGGGGAGGACGGAATCACCTCTGAACTTCTGAAGGCGGGTGGACAACCGATTCTTAAGGCCCTTCAAAAGCTGTTCAATTCCGTCATCCTCGAGGGAAAAACGCCACAAGCATGGAACGGAAGCGTAGTGGTACTGTTCTTCAAGAAGGGTGATAACACCCTACTGAAGAACTATAGGCCAATTTCGCTTCTGAGCCATGTTTATAAGCTGTTCTCCAGGGTCATCACTAACCGTCTTGCGCGCAGGTTTGACGACTTCCAGCCCCCCCGAACAAGCCGGTTTTCGGAAAGGCTTTAGTACCATATACCACATACATTCGCTAAGGCAGGTTATAGAGAAGACTGAAGAGTATAACATGCCCCTCTGTATAGCGTTTGTGGACTATGAGAAAGCCTTCGATTCGGTCGAGACTTGGGCTGTATTACAGTCCCTCCAGAGGTGCCAAGTTGACTATCGATACATCGAAGTGCTGAAGTGCTTGTACGAAAACGCCACTATGTCAGTCCGATTACAGGACCAGAACTCAAAACCTATTCCACTACAGCGAGGAGTGAGACAGGGAGACGTCATCTCTCCGAAACTGTTCACCGCTACGCTGGAGGATGTGTTCAAGGTTCTGGATTGGAAAGGGCTAGGCATCAACATAAACGGCGAGTACATCACTCACCTTCGCTTTGCAGACGACATCGTAGTCATGGCTGAGACCATGGAGGGCCTTAATACAATGCTCGGTGACCTCGGTAGAGCCTCCGAAAGAGTTGGTCTTAGAATGAACATGGACAAGACGAAAATCATGTCAAATGTGCATGTAGTACCAACTCCCGTATTATTCGGAGGCAACACCCTCGAAGTTGTCGACCATTATGTCTACCTAGGACAAACCATCCAACTAGGAAAGTCCAACTTCGAGAAGGAGGTCAACCGCCGAATCCAGCTCGGATGGGCAGCGTTCGGGAAGCTACGTGGTGTCTTTTCGTCCCACTTACCGCAGTGTCTCAAGATGAAAGTCTTCGACCAGTGTGTATTGCCAGTATGGCACTGAAACATGGTCCTTCACTATGGGCCTCGTCAGAAAGCTCAAGGTCGCACAGAGAGCAATGAAGAGGGCTATGCTCGGAGTCTCTCTGCGAGATCGAATCAGAAATGAGGAGATCCGCAGAAGACCCGACATAGAAGTAACCGACATAGCTCTCAGAGTTGCGAAACTCAAATGACAGTGGGCAGGGCACATAGCTCGTAGGACCGACGGCCGCTGGGGCCGCAAGGCTCTAGAGTGGCGACCACGTCCCGGAAACCGCTGGATGCGGGCAGCGCAAAATCGGTCATTGTGGAGATCCTTAGGGGAGGCCTATGTCCAGCAGTGGACGTCGATCGGCTGATATGATGATTCTTTGATATTAAGAAAACACCTCTTTAATAGTAAGCCTCTAAGAGGTAGGATAGTCTTCCTCTAATCTAAGCTATACTTTGTTCATGTTGACTGAACTTGAAATAGTTATTTGATACATATTCTATTTTAATTACCTCCGAAACATGCCAGTCCTAATATTTTTACTGCTTCAGATATATTAGCCTTACACAAGAAACCAAGAACATTTTAGGTGAAAGTAAATCAACACAAATGTACTTAGCAGAGAGACTCAATATTTCCAAAGAGGAAGTTGAAAATATGTGGGCAAAAATACCAGCTTTAAAGACAATAAGAGCAACAAAGGTATATGCAATTTTGTTTTCAATGTTTATAAGGATAATATGGAATTAATACATAGTAGGTACTTAACAATGTAATACTATTTAAATTTTCAGATGAAAAAATTCTTGGACTTCCTAATAGACGAAGGATATACTTTGGATGACATTGCAAAAAGGCCTAGAGTTTTGATAACATCACAAAAAACTGTCAAACATAGACTGGACAAAGTTCGCAATTTAGGACTACACAATATCAATCTTAACTTACTTTGTAGAAGTAGAAAGAACTTTCAAAAGTATGTTGAAAGTTTAGAGTTAGTAATAAAAGATAGTAAGTATTTTATACCTACCAAAGTATGACCTAATAAATTAAAAAAATTAAGGATGTGCATTATCATTTATTTCTGTAAAATAAATAAGGACATCGTAGATAGAAAGTACAGAATGAGAAGTCATTTTATTTTAAACAATAAAAAACAAAATAGGTACCGCACACAAGTACATAAAATAAAATAGGATATATTTATATGCGTGCAATTTAACACTTATTTATTTACCTATTTTTTCTGATAAGTGAACCAATAAGTTTAAAAAAAATTGGTTTTCATATTACAGATTATTTAAAACACATAAAAACAAAAGGTGTGTGATAAATGATCTTTAATGTGTTGACAAATCAAAAAGTATTTTTTTTTCCAGTATATTCATAGTTTTCTTTATGGACTGATCTAGTAAAAAATATTTCCGTTTTCAGGTAAAGATGGCTCTTCATAAAGCAAGTGCAAATTGAATTAAAATTAAGGTGTAATAAAGTTAATATGAAACACATTCAATGAATAATTGTTTTCCTCATCCAATGTTTAAAATGACCCATGGAATGACCTACAAATTTATTACCTCATACACAATTTTACCACTAAAGTACAGCCATGTCATGTTACCAGTGATGGCATATAAGACCACTTGAATGTAACCAGCACCTAAAAACTAACAGCTCACTAACATTAATTAATATTAGGTTTCCCTTAGTGGGAATCAACCATAGCAGCTGAAGCCCATCATACTATGATTAGAACATGCACAGGTTTTAAAAAAAAATATATTGAGTATAGCCCCAATGAAGCCATGAGCAGTGGTGATAAAACAAATCTTATCAAATTGGTGCTAAATATAATAATTTGATTTAATGCAAAAACTAAGTTTCTATTGACCTAAATTGAAGTCACTGAATGCTATCATGCAGATAATAACCCCAAGTATCTCTGGAAAATGATATGATAAGAGGAAATACAACCAACAGAATATAAAACAGATTATTTATGAAATATGCACGTAGTCATACATGAATAGTGGTTTTTTCATGTTACAAATTACATTACATAAATTTGATTTTATACAATTTTGAAACCTCACATATTTATTGAGATACTATAGAAATTGGTATATTTAAAGCACAAATCAACAACTAATTTTAGCATATTATGTGTATCAAAAAAGTATCAGTTATTTCATTTACAGTGTATATATTTATAAACTACCTATGATTAAATTAATGTAGGTATGAATTACTTGTAGTGAGGTTTGAGTACAGTCCACTAACCAGCTAGGGACTAATTGAACTACTGATGGGCACATTGTACTCCTGGCCCCGCATGCATGTGCTCCTCATCATCACTTGCATAGGCTTCCTCACGACTTCCTTTGCCTCCAGCAGTAGCAGTATAGTCCATCAGATTTACCTCTTCCACATCATCTCCAGTAGGCATTACAAAAGCAGGTCGAGGCGGCAGTATATGCTCAAGATTCTTCAAATTCTCCTCTGAAGCAAAGTTATTCTCAGGAAAAACTACATCAAACTTTATATAAAGGTTCCCCTTTTCAAATGGGTTCTTGTAATGAGGCATTCCTTCACCTTGAATACCTTTAGTGTCTCCAGGCTTGATTACCTCACCAGCATTGTGCTTGATAAGTAAATCTCTTCCATCTAAATGCTTGACCACAAATTCAAAACCACACAGGGCTTCTGTCAAAGTAATTTCATGCTTGATGTGAAGGTCATCCCCATTTCTCTGAAAGACTTCATGGGGCTTCTGCTGTACCACAATGATCACATCACCAGGCTGTGTGTCAGGTTGTTGGTCACCCTCACCTCGGAAGAATATTCTCTGGTTGTCTCTCATCCCCTTTTCAACATGGACTTCTAAAATCTTGCATTCATTCAAAACCTTTTTTCCTTTGCATTTAGTGCATTTGTCTTTTTCATTGATGATCTCACCTTGACCATGGCAAGTAGGGCAACGAGACTGCAATTGCCGTGTCATGTGTGGTGCAATCTGCTGATAAGATACCTTGATGCCCTGTCCATGGCAGTCCTTGCATACAACAACTGCCCCAGGTTTACCTCCAAGTCCTTTGCAACCGGCACAAATTACATTTTTACTCAATTGTAGCTTCGTTGTCTTTCCAACATACATATCTTCTAAAGTAACTTTGAGTGGATGAGCAGTGTCCTCACCTCGAGCAGGGCCTCGGCCTCTGCCTGATCCTCCCATGCCAAAGAAGTCTCCAAATATGTGCCCTAGTAAGTCATCAGGTGCGAAATTACCGCCTTGCGCACCCTCTTGAAGACCTTTCAGCCCATACTTATCATATATTTGCCTCTTTTTAGGATCAGACAAAACTTCGTAGGCATAACTGATTTCTTTGAATTTATCACCAGCTGCCGGATTCTTATCAGGGTGAAATTCCTTCGCCAATTTATGATAGTTCTGAAAACATAAAAATGCTTTTTATTACCTCAAAACTAAGCGGAGGACAATGGGTTGGACCATGCAACGATTAGGTGACATTACGACATGTGGGAAACGTAAGATGGGACTGCTATAATTGAATAATCGGCTCTTACTCGTTTGATTTCAGAGTCACTGGCACTTCTAGAAACTCCTATAACATCGTACAATTTATTATCAGCCATTTTCCCTACGAAATTACCGAAAAGAAAGAAGGAATGAACGAGGAAGTGACTTGACTATCTTTTTGACGGCGGAAGATTTTTCAAACAAAAATGTCTTCCTGACTCCTGTCATGTTTCGATCGATGTCAAAAACACGTCAAAAATAGCAAGCCAAATCTATGATCAAATTATCTATGGCTAGTCTAAGACTATTCTTCTGCCACTGGGAGTGGGTGGGGTGATTTCGTTCGTCCATGTCTGCCAAGCTGAATACTTGCCTTGTGTTGACTCGGATTGACGGACAATACCACTAGCGCTATCTATCAGTATATTTAATTTTGAAATTTTGAATGTGACATAATTATACTGATAGATAGATGGCATACGAAGTCTAGCTACTGAAATATCAACGCTTGAAAGGCAAAAATATCTAAGCGACCATTTTACGTAAAATGAGTTATATTGTTACATTACCATTAGAATCAGCAAATTTTTCTGCATCGTTTAGTTTAGGTTTCATTGGTCTGCGACGAAGCTTTATGTCGCTTAGATATTGTGTCATTTCCACATAATTTCCAGTTTTTCCCACTAACCGACAAAAAAATGTGATTTCTAAGGATTTCTGGCAGTTAGTAAATTTGGAAGTATTAATTTAGGCAGTTTTTCATGTATTCACTTTACCATATTTTTACTTGTTTTTAAATTTATTCTTGAATCCTCTTAGTAGATTATATCTACACAAAGTACCTAATAATAATCAATGCAGTTAGACTTTTGGCTTGTCATCAAATTTTGTGACAGTGTAATTTGTACATTTTAACCTGACATAAAATGGAATAATGTAGAAGTTTAGATCGTTTTACTTGTCTAACATAATTTTCCTTTTCATCGTTAAAGATTTTTACTTGAAAGCTGTTCCTAATAATATTGCCGCTTATATATAGTTATACTAGATTTATTGAGATTGTTAAGTATGGCGCTTAGTTAGGTTTACCCGTACACAAAGTATAATTAGTCGTCGCTTAGTAACTGCGCGAGCTCAAAATATGTCACTTGAGCATGTGCATCGTGTCTGCGCGTTACGTTTCGACAAGTTGGCAACAGATGATATACGGACACATGGTGGCGCTTAATGAGGGCATTTATTCTGTTACTAGCTGTTACCCACGACTTTGTCCACGTGGGATTTGATGTCATATTTTCGTACCTTTGATATATTTCACAATTATAGACAAATCTACAGTTCTGACGATTTTATGCTCTTAGACTCACTCACTGCTCTCTGCATCATCAAATCTACCGATCATTCTGTCACCTCATATATCCTCCAATTTTATTTATCATTTATTTACCAACAGATGGTTTTAAGTATTTCTCAATAAGAATAATCCTAATAAACTGAAACAAATATAAATACAAATACAAATCATTTATTGATAACGTCAAGTTACAGGTCAGAAAAGGTAACCAATATAAAATTTAATATATTGACTTAATATAACAGTACAAATAATTATCATTGATTTTTTATATAATAATTGATATTTTATATAATTCATTAAATAATTGGTAATTCGTAGAACTCTACAGAATAAAAAATACGTTCTAAAAGCCGTTTTTTTAGTCGGTTTTTGAAAACCATTGTGGAAGTTGCATCTATAATCGTGTCCGGCAGCCTGTTGTAGACCGAGGGACCCATTATATACACGGACCTCTCCGACTTTCGTAACTTGTGCGCGGGCGTAACGAGGATGTGAGCTAGCCTGTTGCTGCGCAGGGCGCGGGCGGTGTTCACACCTGTCCTTTGGAACTTACCGATGTTGTTGTAAGTGAAAATGGCTACGTGATAAATGAGTACGCAGGGGAGAGGCATGATTTCCAGCTCTTTGAACAAGTCTCTACACGACACATCGTCATCCACGCCGATGATCGCGCGCACGGCGCGTTTCTGCATTACGAAGGCTCGCTCCACATCCGCGGCTCGCGCCCACAGCTCTACACCATAGGTAAGGATGCTGTGGACGGTCGCAAAGTAGCATGACATTACTACGCTTCGAGACGCGGTGCCAGCGAGCCGCTGGCCGCAGTGCGAAACAGGTCCGGCCTAACTTGGAGCAGAGCTCCTCTATATGTACCTCCCAAGTGAGTCCGCTGTCAATGTAGAACCCTAAAAGTTTTATGTTGTCGACCATCTGCAGTGTGAAATTACCAGCGATCACGGTATAGGGTGGTGAAGGTGCGCCATTGAGGCGGAAGGTCATGAAGCAGGTCTTCTCTCTATTCAGGGCTAAACCGTTACATTTGAACCATTGCTCGAGCCTTCGCACTACATTGTTCAGTCTACGCTCAAGTTCGCGAGCTGACGGCGCGGTCACAACTGCTGCCACGTCGTCGGCGTACATGTAGACTTGCGCCTCGCTCACGGACTCGGGCAGGTCGTTGAGCAGTAGGCTGAACAATGTGTTCGACAAGCAGGAGCCCTGCGGTACCCCCATAGTGTTCACCAGCTCCACTGACCTCAAACGCCCTTGGTCGCCAACCACTGTCTGTGTACGGTGCGACATGAAAGAGATTAGTAAGGAGAGCACCGGGCCACGTATACCATAAAAGTTTAGTTTGCTGGCAATCAAGTGATGGTCAGCGGTGTCGAACGCGCGCGAGAGGTCGCAACTCAGCAAGGCGACGTGCTGGCCCGTCTCGCGCGCGCTCAGCATTCGCCACAATACTTCTCGCACCAGGTCTGTTGTTGCGCGCCCGGCTCTGTACGCATACTGCCTGTCGGACATTGTGTTTCCCTCTCCCATGAAGGATAAAAGTACTTATTAAGTCCCACCTCAAATATCTTACTAATCGCTGGTACTAGTGATATCGGTCGGTAGGACTTCATATCCGACTTCCTACCTTTACCCTTATATAAGGGGGATATTTTAACCCGCTTCAGAGTCGCGGGATACACGCCCTCCCGAATACAGGTGTTGAAAAGGTAAGCAATGACATGGGCGAGTGAGTTTGCGACGGTACGAAGTAGATTCGATGATACTCCGTACAGATCGGTGCTATTTTTAGGTGCAATGTGGAACCTCACTATTTTACCGATCTCGTCCGCGGTGAAAGATCTAAGTCGCAGCGAGGTATCGCGCACTGTTGTGTTGGCGCTCAAAGTCGTACAGGCGCTGGTGATGTTTGCCTTCGGGGCGCCACCCTTGCTGGCGGCGGTCGTAAATTCGAGGTTTAGCTCGTTTACTAATTGCTGCTTTGTGCTATAGGGCGCCCCGGCAGAGTCTCTCACGAGGTCGGTATAATCGACTCTTTCGCGGTTACCTCGTCCGAGTTCGGTATTAATGACGCTCCACATACACTTCGCCTTATTCGGATGATCGTGAATTATTTTAGAGAAGAACTCGTGGCGTTTTTGTTTCACTAAGGAATTGTATTTTATTGTGTAACGGTCAGACATGTCTATGAGGTCAGTATTTCCGGGAAAGTATTTTTTTAGATTTATTAAATCGAACAAAAACATTTTTAGGTCATGCACTTCGCTATCTACCCAGGTATTATGTTTTGGAATAAAAGGCTGTTTTTTAACCGGGAAACAGATGTCAAATTTACTGACTATGACCGCGATTAAAGTTTCAGCGAGAGAGTGACAGTTTTGCGACCGCTCTACCACCGAAGTCCAGTCAACCGATTCCAGAGCGCTACCAAAGTTTAATTTGTTAGACGCAGTCATCGAACGTCTCGCAACGGACTGCGGCCGGGGGGCGGGGGCGCGAGACACACGGAGACGTTGCGCGTCGTGGTCGCTGAGGTGCGTAGCGACGCCGGCGCAGCTGACGATGCGCTCCGCGGAGAGGTTCGTGTATAGGTGGTCGAGTAAAGTGGACGTATCCCCGTCCACCCTAGTGGCCACATCTACAAGCTGTACAAAATTGTGCCTAGATAGAATATCTACCAGCTCTTTTTTACTTTTTGTATTTTTTAGGAAGTTGATGTTAATATCTCCCATTATAATAGCATCCAAGTCTTCGGAGCATATCTTTAGGAGGAGGTGTTCAAATAGTTTTAAATACGTATGGTCGTCGGTTTGATTGGAGTGATATACTCCTACTACAAGTATTTTTTCCACAACAAGCTGCACGGCACACACGTCAAATACCTGTTCTTGTGATAGATCACAATAATCTTGTTTGTTCGTCACCTTCGTGCCTGCGCGAACATATATGCAACATCCACCATGGGCGATATTCGGTCTACAATAATTAGATACTAAGTCAAAATTATTTAACGTAACAGACACTAGTTCGTGGCTTTTTAGCCAATGTTCCGTTATCACCAAAACGTCGCAGGACAAGTCCTTAGTCAAAAGCACTTCCAGTTTCCTAGTCTTATTAGGTAAGCACCTAATGTTCTGGTGGCAGATAGTGATTTGGCTCTTGGCGCGAGCTGCTCGGAAACAGCTAGTAAATCATAATGTGTAGAATATAATAGGCATTTCATAAGGTTTATGGCTAACGAAATGATTTTAGGGCTGTGTCCACAAATAAGCAGCTACCCTGTATCTGCTAGTACTTCTCTACGACCAGTCGTTTGGGCTGTGGGTTGTTATGAGTCAGGACAAAGATGAGATCTTATATCATTCATAGACTTACTTAATAATATCTAATAAAATCTCGTGCCATCATGAAATAGATAAATGGCATTAACGGTTCTAATGGGTGGTTTATAAAA
This sequence comes from Eupithecia insigniata, assembly GCA_947859395.1. Lineage (NCBI taxonomy): Eukaryota > Metazoa > Arthropoda > Insecta > Lepidoptera > Geometridae > Eupithecia > Eupithecia insigniata. Next base: position 7,219,130 of record OX401996.1, on the reverse strand, counting down.
AAATCAATGATATCGTTATTTTTGTTAACGTAATAAGAAAAAAAACTCGCATGTCATCATGAAAACAGATAAACTAAAAAATTGCTACTAAGCGATTCCATTAGGTGGTTTATAAAAAGGGCGATATCTCAAAAACAGTGCATCGTAGCTGAACATGACAAAAATATTGACACCTTGAACGAATTCCTAAATATGTATGGTGCAAATTTAACATTAACTCTTTCAGATCAAATACTACTTTATTTAAAAACTGACATTTGGCTGAAACGTAGTACGTTTATATGGCAAACAAAGTGGCGTTGAGCTTTTTTTCTGGAAAATTATTTCAGAAAACAATGAATCATATTCGATTAATCTACATATGAAATTTTGTACATCTATGACGAATGGTTGCTCATAATTATACAAAAAAAAATCGCCTAACTTTTAACCCCTCTGGTTGATTTTTTCAAGTCTCTCTGATCAGTGGTTAAAACTGTGGCTTGCCTATGATTCGAGAAATATAAGCTCTTTTTTTGAACTTGACTCACGTTTTGAACTTGAATAAAGTTTTATATTTGTATAGATAACCAAAACAATTTCCGAATTCAGAAAATGATGAATGAAATTTGTTATCGTTTTGTAAGAGAAACCTACATGATACATTTTGTAGTAATATCGGTTGCTGAGATACAGAGCATTTTCGTTTAAACTTAAGTTTTGCGTTTAAACTTAGATAATGGTAAATACCGTCCGAATTGCAGAAAACCAAAAATAATTATAATTTAAACATAATTCAATTAAATATGTGATAGTTTTGTAAGGGAAATCTACATGTAAAATTTTGTAGTTCTATTGTTAATGGTAAACGGAATACAGAGCATTTATGTTTAAACGTTCAACCTCTATTTTAGATTCTTTAAGAGTGGCAATTTTCAAAATTCCTTTATGCTCACTTTTGCACCAATACCTTCACACCCTGCAAGTTTCAAGTCTCAACGATAAATGGTTTGAGTTGTGGGTTGTCAATAATTATGTCAGAACAAAGAGTTTTACATTAGTATAGATCGGGAAAAAACTTCTAAATTTCAGAAAACGATGAATGAAATGTTTTTCTTTTGTAGGGGGGAAACTACAAGTACAGTTTTGTAGTTCCATTGATTACAGTTGCTGAGATACAGAGCGTTTTAGTTTAAACTCCGCGTTTTAACTTGGATATAAGAAAACAAAAATCGTCAGAATTTATGATGATTTTCTCAAACTTGAATTTCTGAACATTTCACGTGCAACAAATGTTAAAGATTGTTTAGCCGAAACAGATACTGAAGATGTTGCAAGTCTAAAGATTTATTTTATACATAATAGCTATATTTTTGTTTACAACAATATACATGAGGTCTTGATATTTTTATTAAATTTTTATTTGTTCCAGCCCAGCAGTGGGATACACCGGGCTTATTATAATTGTAGTTTATAAGTATATTGTCATTAAGACTGCAAAATAAATGTTATTTTATATTATAAGGTACACTACAATTTAGTGTGTTATAGTCTGATTCTACTATGGTCATAGTTTTTTAATATTGTCATTGTTTTTATTTAGAATAGCATTATTTTGTTACCAAAAAATACCTATATTTATCTCGTTCTGATTGTACCTTTTGTTAATGTCACAACGTAGCAAGGTCTCATTTTATCTTTTTAATTTTTAATCTCGTACTTGTAATTAAAAATTTTAACTCTTTGTATTTACAACCAAGATAGTGAAATCATAGTTAGATATATTCACTTGATTTATTATAGACTATTACATCGCCTCATATAAATATACCCGTATCTAACTTGTAAACTGTATGATTTTGTCTAATTTTACATGATACGGCAAAACTTTCGGTGAGCTTAAATAATTTTACATGTTACTGGAAGGGATTCGGTAATAGCTTAGATAATTTTACATGTTACTCCAAACTTTTCAGTGATAGTTGAGATAATTTTACGTGTTACTTAAAGCATTTCAGACATAGCTCAGATAAATTTACCTGTTCATCAAATTATGTAAATTTTATCGAAGCGACATAAACTGCTTTAATTATACAAGTTATAGGTAGTCGCTTTAAATATCTTGGAAAAGCAAAGAAATACAAAACTAATACAGTTAAAATCATATCGATCCGATAGTTAGGTTCGTTATAATTGATTTTTTTCCTACTTTTTCAACTTTAAATCACTCTCCCGTAAAGTTTACTCATTGTCGCTTTGCAATTTTTGTCTTTCAAGCGTCGATCGATATGTACTGAAACCTGAGCTCAGGCTCATCAGACCATTAAGAAAAGAAATGAAGAAACAAGCAAGATCTCACGAACAGTCACAGACATGATACTAGCTGTGCCCGAAGTATACTGGTCTATGGCTGTGCCTAAAGCGAACCTAGGATCAAGAATTTTATGGACTCAGCCTTTCAGTTTTACGCATGTCCGTTTTTATTAGTGTGCAGTTGCAGATTTGTAATAGCATAACTAGGGAAGTGACTTTGCTGCCGAGCCGAACTGGCTTCGGCCCTAACTGGTCCGAATCAGGAAAATAAAATTGATTGCTGATTTCATTCCTGATTCGTCCCATTTCAAGATTTCGTACAGAAAAGTACTGTCTTTCACACTCTTCTCAAGCATATAGTATTGATTTATCATTATTGTTTCCGTAGGATTTATTTAAATAGTTTATATAACTCAAAGAACGAGGAAAAAAGAAATACACAAGATAATAACTTTATAACCTGGAATTATTTTCACACGGTTTTTTCCGGAAGTTTTCGTTCCAAAAGTTAGGTAATTTGATTTTAGTTAAAATATAAATTTTTCGTAGGTATTTACTTTCACAAACGATACAATATCCTTAAAATTAACAGTAAATAAATATCTATGTATACACTGTTTTGGCCGAAACTAGTGGGACGAATGCGGAATAACCCGAAAACTAAATTTGATGGTAAGCACATCACTAGCACAGATGCGAAATTTATCTCTGCTAATTATTCATGGTTTGGACATTATTTGTATCCTAGACTCATAGGAACACATGAACTAGATTGTTAAAATGTTGTTACTACAGATTTCTAGTAATAAACATATTTACTTTAACTTTTATAGTGAGGGAAAAACTTACGCATGTAATGACAAATCCGGGAATTTTACTCCACCTTTTGTCCTTCTTGAAGAACTGTACACAGCGGAAACCGATATATTTTCACTTTTTCAACAAAGTTTTAGGTAAAACGCAGTAATTTCTTAGAATTTCAATAAAGTTCATTCTTCCTTACCACAACTTTGAACTAACTAGTCAGTTCCAAGGTGACACGATTGACACTGACAGTGCAGTATAGCTATACGTACACCAGTTATCTCTTTTACTCATAGCTTGACTCCGAGGGATAAATAAAGATACATGACAAGTATACATAGTTAACATATGCTACCTCTACCTACTTATTTCTCTATGAAGCGAAAAGTAATGTTCTTCTTCTTCTTTTTGCGTGAACATTATGGTTCTGTACCCAAAGGGTGAAAACAGGACCTAGCCTCCGCTGTCTGCCGTCTGTCCATCCGCCCCCGTTAGCGGGCTGCACGGCTATTCTAACTCGATCGAAAGTTTCCCTGACTCGTAATGTGACACAAATCTGCGCGAAATTCAAATAATCCGCGTGAAATTCAAATATTTGGCGTTTTTTAATATTTTCTGCGTTCTACAAGCAATATCAATAGCAGAAAAGTAGCTTAACGTAAAGTGCAAAACATTTTTTGTGAACCCCCCGTTTAACTAATTTGGATTTGGATTTATGAGATTTATAACTAAAATCAACATTATTACCAAAAGTCCCATTAATCAACATATGTTCATAGAAAATGGTCAGCACTTAATGAAAAACTTTGGAACAACTACTTTTTAGGTAAGTTTGTTCCTTGCAGAAAATAATAAAAACCGCTAAAATATTTGAATTTCGCGCGGATATGTGTCAGATTCCGAGTCGCGGAAACCATAGGAAATAAGTAGGTAGTAGTTCAATCGAGTTAGAATAGCCTAGGTAGGTATCTCATGAACCGTAAAAGGTAGACAGTTGCAATTTTCACAGAATATGTTTATCTCTTGCCGCTATAACGAAAAATAATAAATATAAAATACCTATATATTAAAATTTAAGGGGACTCCCACACAAAAACTTGTTTTTTTTCTTCTATTTTTGCCCTACAGCCCCGCTAGCACGAGCTTTTCATTTCTACTCTACCTAGAATAGAGAAGAAAGTTTCTTATCTTCATAATCTTTCTATTGCCCGAATATGCCGTTTCGAGAAACAAAACATAGAACAGTTAAAAAAAGTAAAATATGTATTTTTAAGCGATGTTATTAGGTAAATACTTTGACTATGGAAATAAACAACACATCAGTAGAGATTTTAGAATATGTTAAGGGCAGGTATCCCTGCAGAAGTAGGCATTTAGCGCAGTCCGCGCAGGTACCGCGCGCGAAATACATCGCTCGGACTCAGCGGCAGTAAACTCGCGTGACCCCGCCAGCGACATAGTATAGAAATAAGCAATATGATATTTTTAGTTGACTTTACAAATGCATTTATTATGAATAAACCTTGTTTATAGTATAATAATAAATCTGAGCTTCGTAAATTAATGAAGTAATACTTCTATTTTTGTTTTGTTTGTATAATTATTATAAAAAAATACCAAGTGAATTACCAAGTGAATATTTGCACTTAACGTCAAGTGGGTAAGTTGCTTGTTCACTTACCCACTTGATGTTAAGTGCAACTATTTCCAAATATAGCAATAAAGCCTACCTGCGTATGTTATATTCTCTATTTGGTTCTTGATCTTCTTTATTTGGTTATTTATTTCAAATTCTGTTTGGCATAAATAGAACAAAATGTATCAAATAAAACTAATTTATTAAATTTTAAATATTATTATTATAAAATCTCAAAATTCTTATCCCGTTAAAAGTCCTCGTTCTTTTTCATTAATCAATGGATAATAATTTAAACTAAAGTTACATAATGCTGTTAACTATCTATATCTACTATGACGAAAGTTAAGAAGAATATAAAAAACAGCGAGCGGTCATGAATCTCGGAATATCGCAATCTTGGAATCAATATTCAGTGATCCAATATCGAAACATCTAAATCAGACAATTTATGGAAAATGAAAAGAAAAGGAGAGGTCTTTGCTTCCGTCTCACGAATTTGATCTCTTGAGATTTGTAATGATGACTGAAAAAGCAATGTACGACAATAGAGGTGAAACAGGAGTTTATCTGACACAGGCACACAAGTACCTACCATTATTCAATTTTGCCTACCAGTGTTGTGCTTGATTTTTCGTTCGCCGAATTTTTTTTGCAACAAAATACGAATTTCTCCATCCGACAAAACGCTTGACGCGTGTTTTTTCTCGAGAACATAATTATTTCCAAGAAACACGAGATTTAAAAAAAAAAATGCTTGTCTTGTCTTAGTTTCTAATAATCTTTGTCCCTAGGTAATTGTTGATTTTTATAATTTTAATGTTCAATAAAATTCTAAAAAGTTTTATTAACGTTGATTCTAAGTTAGAACCCGTTCGTACAAGCTCTTTTTTAACGCAGTGCCGCCGGTGGTTTTGTAGCGCTCGTGTGATTAATAATAAGGAGTTTGATTTCGACTTAACGCTCAACATTAAAAATAGAACAGTGCTCAATAAAAAAAGCGTCGAGTTTTAAAAGCGCCACCGTGTGAACATGTACTTGGGAGTGCATTGTCAATTAGACGTAGAGAGAGAGAGAGACGTGGTGTGAGATCTAATCATATTTTGTGCATGGCTGGTAAGATCATGCGTCATAATAAGTCATAAAGTACCTACCTAATTAATAGCTTCTATGTTATGTTCAGGAACAGTAGAGACTTATCAAGTGAAATAACTCGCAAGCGTCTTGAGGATGCGGAGTTTTTGCGAGAGACGCTAAATAGGTTTTTTTTTTATATTTTGTTGAGGTCATTTTCAATGTACCTCGAAGATCGTGTAATGCATCAGATCTGTAAACCTTTTAAATTTTTAGATAGAACTCTGTCGAAAACGAGCTAATCTTAATTACTTTTTGAGATATTTGTAACTTAATTTTTTTTATCATCTAGATGCGATTGATTCCGATTTGTATATTTGGTATACACCTCATTCATATTTTTCCGAGACTGCTGAAAAAGTTGAACAAAAACAACTTGTTGACTAGACTAATATATTATAGGATATGGGTTTTGAATGTTTTAGATTTTTTTACTCTTTAAAATATCTTTCTTTATACTAGCTGCTGCTCCCCGTGGTTCCACCTGCGTTACCAGGACAAAAAGTAGCCTATGTCAAAAAGGCCTCCATCCTTAACTAAGACTACGCCAAAAATAAATTCGATTGGTTGCTTAGATAAGGCGTGAAAAGGACAAACAATAGTAGATTCGGCCAAAACCACCCATTATAACTCGGTCTTGTCATCCTCCCTCGCTACGCTCGGGAGTATAACAACCTCGTATATAATGGGATGGTTTAGTCCCTTGTAAAACACTCTACTTTTCACTTCGATTGCGAGAAAATAAAACAATTCAAAATTAGACAATTTTCAGAAATTTTATTAAAAATTAAATGTGCAGTTAGAGCTATTTTGAATGTTTAGTGATATGTTTTTCCCGGGCAATTTTATTTCGGTTCTCTGTGATTGGGATGTGATAATATTATGAGTTGATTGTTGTGGAGTAAAAGTTGGAGAGACTCGACTCATGCTTGAGTTTCCTGCATTATTAAGATCTGAGTGCGGCTTCAACTGGTATTGTACATTTTCATCCAATCCCGCGATGTAGCTGCTTGGGGTTCTGTAATGTTTGGTAGAATATTGATTCCTTCCGTAATCCGCTGCGTGGCGTGATACTTGTTTTTTATAGAGTCCTCTATATAAACTTCAGCCACTTGATCGAACCTCCATCCACCGTGCCGTTTTAATGTCGTTATATTCGCACCAGAGTCCGCCAACAGAGTCGCGGATGTTCTGCGGAAACAATGGCCCATGTAGAGTTCCGGATTTGGTACATTTAGATAAGTGCCAATATCTTTAGGCATGTTACCAAATTTATTTTTGCCTATGACTTGCCTTGTGCATTTACCATTTTGATAATTTAGAAAAAATATTCTCGTTGAATCATTAGTGGGACGTAACTCCTGATAGGCTTTAACTATATTAAGGTATTCTCCACTGATGACAAATTTACGCTCTTTGTTTTTTTTTGTGTTCGGCAGACTCACAGCTTGTAGGTTTGTATCCGTTTCTACGTCTTCTAGCGTTATATTGGCAAGCTCTATTCCTCTGCCGTGGGGCCGCGGCGTACGAATATCGACCCCTCCAACTCAACCCGTGGATGTCGTAAGAGCTGACTAAGAGAACCTACCAGAGGAAGGGCAGCAGCTTCCGTCTGAGTATTTTTAAACACCAACACTGCGATCACCAATCCGCCTGCCAAGCGTGGTGATTATGGCAAATCCCCCCTACATGGGAGACCATCCACTCGATGGACTGACGACATCGTAGCGGTCGCAGAGAGTCGATGGATGGAGGCGGCTCGGGACCGCTATTTGTGGCGTCGTACGGGGGAGGCCTATGTCCAGCAGTGGACGTGTATGGGCTGATGATGATGATGATGATTCCTCTGCATGCACCGCTGATTCCATAAATTAAAGCAACCTGTTGAACAAAAAAATAAGTGTGTTAATAATCGTAATAACATAATTTAGGTATGTAGGTAGGTATCTATTTATTTATTTTGAGTAGAGTACATAAGTAGGTTACCTTTGTTGCCAAGTATTGTTTATTTGGAGCGTTATTTAAAAATGGTTCGATTTCTTGTGTCGTCAAGACTTTAGATTTTTTTGCCTTGTACCAGTGCCAGTGGACAATTTCTTTAGTAAAGCCGTTAAATTTACATATTTTTTAATATCGACGTCGTGTTTCGTTTGTAAGGTCATTCTTAACATTGAATATGTGCTCTAAAGAGTCGACGATTTGAATTTTTTCTTGATAATTCTTTGATAATTCATCAAAATAAGTGGGAAAACCCCCTTCTGTAAAAGAATCCACACGTTTCTCATCTCTCCATTTCATAAAATTTTCGTAACGCTTTAAATATATTCCACGTGATTTTGTCGGAAACAGATTCATAATTATTTCTTTGCCCTTTTCTTCCATTTGCATATTAGCATCTTCACTATCGCTTGATGACATTTTTCACGTTCACAATTTGGAAGTAAAAGTCAGGAAGTTAAACGTAAAAGTTTGTGATTTGGAATGAAGAAAATTCTAGAGATTTAGCGCCAATACCATCTTTTTTTTAAATCTCTATTTATCCCGCAACGAAACAGTTCGCATTCTACCGTGAAGGGAAGAATCAACCTTCATAAACAATCACCAAGACGGTTCTATTTTCAAAAAAAAAAGATTGACGGAGCACCAAGAAGTCGAGTTTTTATGTAAGGGAACGAATGCTTTGTACGGGCTGATGATTTTAGACAAAAATTTAATAGAAAAAATACTTTTTAGCCCGAGGTATTAAACTCGAGTTTTAGGCCCGCTAAGCTACACTATTATGATACACTTTTTGAGCAAGAGAAGTGAAAACACATTTTCGCATTTAAGGGCGTAATATTAGTTAAGGGCGTAAAGGAAAGGCAAACAAACAAACCCACTTTGGCCTTTAGAATATTAGTTAGGATATTTATAAAAAAGTAGCTAATCCATAGTAGTTATTTTATTAGGTAATTATTGTAGAGTCTACCTACTTATTAAATAATATGTTCAAACATAAAATTTCATGGGTTTCATGTTGCGCTGCTTTTGCTATCTTTATTTTTAGATATTTTTTAATTTTTATAACATAGTTATCGTCTTTTTGAGTACCTACCTACTTAATCAAATAATATTGTATCTTGGATCACGATCGTGGAAAAGCATTCGGAACGTCGGAAATAATAAAATTAAAAAGGTGAGATATCCTACTAACATTTAAATATGCGAAAGTTTGGACGTTTAAATGGATGGATGGATGTTTGTTAGTTTTTCACGCCGAAACTACTGAACAAATCGAGCTGAAATTTTGCAGAGATATAGTTCTAGGCATGGAATAAAACACAAGCTACGTTTTATCCCATAAATAAGTTCCCATGGGATAAATATAACTTTTAAACGTTTTCATAGAAACGCGTGCGAAGCTCCGGGCAGAAACTAGTCTATAGTAAGTTCAATAACAATATTTAGGCAGGTAGGTAGGTACCTAAGTACAACAAAAAGCAGTCGAGGCGGGTACCTAATAACATACCCAGGGGCTATGAGTTCTACGAAGAAAAGACATCAACGCGCTATAGGTACGCTGCTTTGTTGGAAACGAACGAACATGCGAGAGGTCGTACTATAGGCCTGTACAAATCTTGTACGCGTTTGACGCGACAACATTGATGACTATACAATTACCATTAAGTACCGTTGAATAATCATACTATGGCCGTGGGGCCGCGGCGTACGAATATCGACCCTCCAACTCAACCCGTGGATGTTGTAAGAGCCGACTAAGGGAAACTACCAGAGGAAGGGGAGCAGCTTCCTTCTGAGTATTTTTCAACACCAAAACTGCGATCACCAATCCGCCTGCCAAGCGTGGTGATTATGGCAAAACCCCCCCTACATGGGAGACCATCCACTCGATGGACCGATGACATCGTAGCGGTCGCAGGGAGTCGATGGATGGAGGCGGTTCATGACCGCTATTTGTGGCGTCGTATGGGGGAGGCTTGTGTCCAGTAGTGGATGTGTATGGGCTGATATGATGATGATGAATTATACTATTTCATGTCTTTGATGTATCTATTCCTTTACCAAACCACTAAACGATATCTAGTGTTGTTTGACTTTCACCTTCCTGTCTAACTATTATCTCCGAGTGGCATCATCTGTGCACGACCTCGCGTTGCATTTAATCACGTGAAGATTGCACGGTAATTTGAATCCTAGGACCCGGTGACTGCCGGTGACCTTCTGTCTGAATGTTCCAATGAGACTGACTAAGAGGTAATCCGATCCTTGATCCTTGGATTTTTGTATTTTGTATTAGCTTGTAATAATAATGCACACAGATTCCCAGGTTCAATCCGACGAATCGTTGGATTACCATAGGGTACCGCTGAGTTACCATAGGAAAATAAAATTTTTTGCTATACGAGTAAATAAACTATGAAAAACTGTGTCACTACCATGTCAGCAGAGAATCTGTGTTGCGTTAGCATGGAAACAATCATAATTTTAAACTTAAATACAGATTATGTCTTTTTTAATCCATTCCATTCATTATTATCATTCTATCCATCCACGGTTGTCTGGTCGAGATAGCTCGTCAGCGATTAAAATTGTGATTGTTTCAATGCAAACACAGATTCTCTGCTGACATGGTAGTGTCACAGTTTTCATAGTTTATAGCAAAAAATTTGATTTTCCTACGGTAACCCAGCGGACTTATCAACTTTTAAAGCACTCCTCGTACTCCTTTTGTGTCCCTGTCATGGAAAAAACTATAAAATCTGTATATACATATGTACTATCTGTATTAAAGGGGATCGCGCCCTATTTGTATCTTTTAAAAAGAGCCGATTAAAATCAATTGGAAAGTATGATGAAATAGGTACTAGCTTCTTTCAGCCCGCAGTTTTCCTAGGATAAAAAGTAATCTATGTCCTGGGACAGCCCAGGGATACTGTCTATCTCCTTGCCTTTCGTTAAAATCTGTTCAGCTGCTTAGACGTGAAAAGGTCTGATAGACGGAATTGGGAACTTTCGAATTTATAATTTATATACGCATATAGGTAAATAGCAAGGATATTGATAGCAACATCAGTAGGTAAGTAAGCCACCTCTAGGTATATGGTACCCATGAGTCCTATAGCCTTCCTTTAGGACCTGTCTCTAAATCTTTTGTAGGTGTGTCCCTCGCAAGTTGTTTGGATACGATAATTGTATTACGTAAACTTAGTATCCGGTACGACCTCCAGAAGGTCTTTGGATTTTGTTTTGAAGAGGCGCGGAGGAGCGGGCGGCTCTTCTCGTATTGGAAGTGAAAGTGAATGAATGCCGGAGGCTTAATTAGAGAGGAGACTTGCTGCTTTGGCAGTCCCTCGAGCACCGTCGCGAGTCGTAGCCGCGTATACAGTACCAAGTGCATCGAACCGCCACGCTCCACCGCTTCACCATCATAACCATCGAGGTACGCGCAACAAACCCGTTTACAGTGGGAACTAAGGATACCATCACAAGTGCGTGCTTTACTATTCTTGCCCATTGTAAAGCTGCATTATCTTGTGAGCTTTTGAAAGCTCGTACCAGTAAAATATTTCGTTTTAAATTTTTTGCAAATTTCAGTTATCAATAATGTTAAATTACACGAACTTACAAATTGATAAGAATTTTTTGGAGACTGAATGGACAGGACACAAAATCTAAGCTTTTAAATTTATTTCTTTTTTTTTTAGCTTAGCCCTTAATTTACGTACCTACCTACCATGAGGATCTTCTTATGTTCTTTTATATTATTTAAAATAGCAAAATTAAGTTTAGTAGTAGGATTTTGATTTTTGAATTATTCTCTAGTGAGAATAATTATTTACGTATTTATTAGCCTAGTAGGTCTTAATGAGCCCGTTCTGTCCCACAACTGGGCAAAAGCATCCCTAACTCGTACAGAACATTTAGAATATGTACTTACTAAATTATTTTATGACTAAAAATCCTTTTTTCTTTTTAACAAATAAACCGATGATCTTTCGTTGCTTCATACTCCCGAGTAGCTTTATGAGCCTTACCTTCTAGGTTTTAGTGGTACGTAGACTGGCTACTTAAAATTTAATTGCCTGCCCATTTCTGCGAAAATGTACCTACATACCTCTACCATAGACATTCACTAGATCCGTCAATGGACTTGGGGCGTTCAATGGATTCTGAGTATGAAGGAATGCGAATAGAGGACTCCCATTACCATAAGTCATGTTAAACACATACCACTCGTAACTCCCCGCGCAAAAGCAACCAAAGAGGTCAGCGAGCCGGTTGGCTTTCACAAAACAACAAAATAAATTCATCTCACGTATTGATTGTCCTCAAGCATTCGCTGCATAAATAAAAGAAAGCAAACTTGGTATACGGAGGTTGTCAGTGACCACTTTCGTCAACACCTTGTGCCTTGCTTGTGCAGGTTGGGTACGCAACCTGCATTGCTAAGGGCCTTTAATCGAAGCATCAAAGGCCGTATCAGCATGAATGAAGAAGAAATTGCGATAAATAGCTGGCTCAGTTTTACAAAAAAATACCTATGTAGAGTTCAGTTTAAGGTAGAATCCTTGTTGGTTTAATGATGGAGGCCTATTAGGTCACAAAATTCTGAAAAATAACTATAAATATACCTAAAACCTAAAAGCTAGCGTCTTTCTAAAATATTCTCTTTTAGAAAAGATCGATCAGTCGACTGGCAGATTGAAACGGGTTTTCTGAAATTTGTCCACACATCAAATTTGCCTAAATTACGCTTTCAATTCAATTTAATACCTAAGTGTTGACTATATTATTTTCCACATTAATTTTGTATGACGCAAGTGAAATTAAGATGTTGAATAAAGAGCAGATGCAAACTAAATAACAAGTGGCAAAATTATGTAGATTTTTGCATCGGGAGAAAGTGCATCAAATGAACTAAAATTTGACTCAAATAGACGTTTTCTAATTCGGGTACCCCTAATTTCGTGGCTGATTTCTCGCCGTCAATCTTTGGTTTGCAAATCTCATGGGAGATCTTAATTGACTTGGGCGGGGAGTTGTAAATAAGTACCCATTCTTTACCCGCTAGCCTACTGCTGACTGACCTGTAACCTTACTGGTACTTTAGGTTTAAACGGTTCAAAAATCAACAATAGCTGTAACTTGCTAAAACTACATACTACGAAGCAGCGGCTTTGTAGTATGTAGTGCAACAGGACCGTTAAACCTTTGGCTTTTAAACTATTCGGGCTCACACATATTTATAAAGCCGGGTTCATCTGACTATGCTCTCTATATAAAGATTTAACGCTTTACCACTGTTTACTGTAAAATCTTTTCCACAGATGAGTCGGCACATCTGCCTAGCAGGCCTCGCCTTGCTGGCTGTTCTCTGTGTTGCTGATGCCCAAAGACGTCTAGCCCTCCCAGACCCCAAAAGCTGTGCAAACAGTAAGTAATAATTGAGGAATTTGACGATCTCTGTGGCGCGGTGGGCGAAGGTCTGCCTGCGACTCAGGAGGTAGCGGGTCGATTCAAATATTTGTACGATCTGAAAATATTTGTTCAGGTGATCTGGTATAGTAAAAAAATCTATTTATAATATGTATAGTAAAAAAAGGTTGCCTGGAAGAGATCGCTTCTAAGCGATAAGGCCGCCCATTGTACTTGTCCGTCCATGTAATATCTCTCTGTAATGTTGTTTTTCTTGTGTACAATAAAGAATTCTTGTATTGTATTGTAAAAAATATCTATTTATGTTTTATATTCTATTATGTATATCAGTTATATAGTAGATACTAGGTACCCATAACACAAGCTCTGTTTAGCTTGGGGCTAGATAATGCTGTGTGAATTGTCTAGTATTTTTTTATAGCTACCATTGTTATAGCCCTGGAATTGAACCCCATGAACCGCCTAACTACATATATTGTAATTTATTCGGTGGGTAGAATACTATTTTTTTGACGAGTTCGGTTGTATTTTGTTCTAGTACTTGCCACATAGTGAATGCAATGGTAGATTTAGCTGAAGTCAACCTTGCATAATCGTTGCGATCCATGACCGCAGGTGCAGCCGTGTTATGACCCCCATTATCGATTCTGTCAAGCTGACAATAAAATATTTATTGCACCACAACCAAATTATGCAAAACCGCTAACGTTAGAGGTATCTCAATGGTCGATTCATTTATATCCGAGGTTCAATAAAACCCTGTACTTGCACAACGATTCAAAGCATTCTGTACCTTTGCAGGGTCAATTATTGGTGGTTTACCTTGCTCAAGTAATTGCATGACCTAAAACGAATTGATGATACCTACCTAACATCTGGTAGACCTAGAAAGCTAGGTTGATGTCTGACATGCGTTTTTCAAGTGCTTATCTTGAATGATTTCGTAACACGTTTATTTGTTTTCATTATGCGTGAAATGTTTATTTGAGTTTCTTATAGTCATAATTACGAGCAATTTACGATGTTTCAGTTGTAATGTTTTGATAAATGTAGGCTAGGGCCTTATCATTCATACATTTTATTAAGTCGGAGAGAATGAACCTTGCGATTCTTTTTTTTTAGGATGTCATTTAATGCTTTCGCAATACCCGTATGCAAGGTGCGGCACCTCCCATGCGATGTGGGAGCACACTCGCGATCACAATCGACCGACATTCAGTGCATGTACCTACCTACTCGCCACAAAGCGAACAAAGAATCTTTGTTGAAGGCATGCATAGCATAGTTAGTTCTCTGTGACAAACTACTGCATGCCCTTCATAGATGTCCTTTAAATACAAATAGAAGTGACCGGCTTTACATTTAAAAGAATTTCAATGCTCGTCGCAACAAGTTGTTAAATAACTACAATACAATGAGAGAAATATTGACAGCTTTCTCTTCAGAATTGAGAAGAGACAACGATGTTTACCTCACGCACTTATCATACGTAACAGTCGATTACTTTCTTAGGTTAGGTGCCGAACCGGTGACGGAGAGGAACACGTTTCATTTATTGCATAATTTGTTCTACGGATAATAACATAACAATTATTCATGATTCGACGTCTCAATGAAAATATTTTTTCCGTTCACTTTCCGCCACTCACATTGCTATTACGTAAAACAACATTTAAGAAGTAATGCCGTATTACCGAATATTCTTTAAATCATACTTCCGAGACTTCGTGAATAGCTAATGAGTTTGAAAGTAGCCGTGTCTCTGAAAGAATTTACATAATTTCATAGTTCAAGACAATGGATGTTGGGCAGTCGCAGGAGAGCTATCTCTCGCTGCCAAGTGCCATGGTAATGAGAAGATAGGTTGCTAATAGGCACTTTCTAGTTACGAAAGAGTCGCTTCATTTAACGACCTGACGATGGCTTCGATTGATTGCACGCCGAACAGTAATGCCTCACATTAAGGCGAGAGTTTTATCGCCAACACTCTCCTGCCCTAATAGCGCTAACTCATTAAATGCGTGTGCAATTGGCTCAATGGCCTAAATAAAGGTACCCACCTATGAGGTTTGACATAGATGTTGGAAAACAAAAAGCTTACGTAAAATGTGAGATAAGAAATGAGTCAGATAAGGTTCAGATTTCACCGAATGGAAATGTGAGAATCAGTACACCACACAGGGTAGGTAGTTGTTGTGCAAAGGTAACTAGAAGCAGTTGGAGACGTAATTTCGAAATGTGCGACGAGTAACAACACACTTAGCTAGGCTATTTAGGTCCACAGTCACTAGTTAGTTTTGTCGACGTTAATGCTTACAAAAATATTCATGGAAGATGGTAAATGGATGTCTTGCTAGTTATAGGTATTGAGAAACAAATCGATAATTTGATATCGGTTCATAAATGATGGAGAAATCGGCATAACTAATAAAACATACATACAGCCTAACATAGAACTTCCTATAATCGAGCTCTGTTAAAAAGGTTAGTCTTTTTCAGTTCAGACCACTCAACTTCCAAGGCACTGGTCGCTTTTCAATTTCTGTATTTAAATCTGAACATGACCTTCATTTGATTCTATCACGAGCTTCTGCCCGCGACTTCGCTCGCACTTATCCTATGTTATACCCGGGGCATCCGTCTAATAAACTGCTAAATTCTGCCATTTAGGCGTGAAAAAGTAACAGACAGACTTTCGCCTTTATAATAGGTATTAGATAGATAGGTAATACTTTATTGTACTTACCACTTTAGAAAGAAAATAATACAGAACTAAATGCTACGAGTAGACGTAGTACAAAGATTATGAGCGATCTCTTCCAGGCAACCTTGGTATGGGTTGAACATATTAAAACAACAAAACAATTACATCCTTACTAATTGAGTAAGGATAAACAGAAACCGTTCGAAATATACACATCCTAATATTATAAATGTTAAAGTTTGTAAGGATGGATGGATGTATGGATAATTGATACTTTTTTAAGCAAAAACTACTGAACTGATAAGGCTGAAATTTGGAATGGGTATAGTTTAAGACTTGGAATAACATATAGGCTATTTTTTATCCCGATAAAACGCGAGCGAAGGCGCGGGCAGCAGCTAGTTTAAAATAAAATAAACATACAAATTTATTTTGTACAGGGGTCCGCCATTCAACGTATCGCGATGCCCGAGGTATCCTTCACTCATACTTCTTCAGTTGGGAACACGCTCCCACAAGGAGCCTGGAGGTAGACTGGCTGGACGCAAGAAACATCTGCCGTCGGCATTGCATGGACGCCGTCTCGTTGGAGACACCACAGGTTAGTTTTTCTTTACAACTTCTCATCCACACGTCCACAGGCCTTGACATGGGCCTCCCCCATACGTCGCCTCCATCCATCGTCTCCCGAGGTGGAGTTTTTTCAACTTCATAAATAATCACTGAAACACAGGACTGATCATTCGATTTTGAAAAAAGTTTTTTTTGTCAGTCTTTTCCGTCCCACAACTGGGCAAACGCAACGACCGGGTATATATTTAATCGAAAATTCTATTCGATCTAACTTTCTGCTAGAAGCAGGTCGTGATGTTACTTCAAATGATAAATGGCAGCAGTTTGGATTGAACCTCGTAAGACAATTTTGAAGTGTCCATATTAGAGTCGATTAAAATCTCGATTCTCGACTTCCATTCTCGTATCTCAGGCAGCAAACCCATTGAGATTGCAATTAGGGATGTCGTAAGGATCAAATAAACTGCGTCGAGATCGCACTTATGTCTTTCGCAACTGTACGGTCGAGGTCGTCAAGAGATTGTATGTGGGTAACTTCTACCAAACACAAAACACCGGACCCTAGTTGATATATCCGTTGCATGATGAGATTAACGATCGCAGCACGATCTGTGAACAGCTTCGTTGCAAAATGACCTTACTTTAATTCCCTAAAAAAGCACAACCGGATGTAGAGCCAATGTAGTATGTAAGATATTTATATTCACCTTATTACCCACTTAACTATGGAAAAAACTAAATCTGTATAACAATGGGCGAATAACTACCGCAACGCAAGCAAGATACAATCAATTCACACATTTTTTTATAGAATGGGGAACACATCGTTTGTTCTTTTGCCCAGCCGCCTCTACAGTTCACTTCATTAACATTTAAGTTCGCAAAAAGTCTTGCATTTTAATGAAAGTTTAACCTATTGTTATGTCACGTAGGTAAACGCTTATTGTATAACTTTTCGAACATCAATAGTAATTACTATGGATCTAGGTAAACTAGGTTTTCTCCCGACATGTACAGAGACAAAACAAATTCTATTCATGGTGCGTAGTGCGTACACAATCCATACCAGACTTAGGATTTTTTACTTGGTGTACGTCTGGTCACATACGTATGTGAATAGGTCAATTGATTCACCAGGCAGTAAATTTTATGACTTAAACATTTTTCGTTCTAGACGAGCTAGGGCTCTCACATCCGGAATTCCAGGCCGATTGTTTTAAGCATTCGATGTGTTGCTCATTATCGCAAGCATCAATATTCATTAGTCGGTAGTTCGATTAGCTGGATTCGATTTGTAGAGCGTTGAGTCGCGTGAAAGGGGTGCAACGGCCGAGCGCGTCTTGGACGGCAATGGTCGCGGTGATGAGGCCGGACAAGTAGCACGCGGCACAAATACCTCCTGCCGGCCGTTGCCCACTTCTCGTGCGGTGCCGGACGTCGACTTCCCGCGATACACCTGACATGCTGCCCCAGCAAACATCTCGTTAAGGAACTACCGAGTCGACACAATAGAGACGCAACCAGAGATAAGAAAACAACAATCCGGAAAGCTGTCGAATTACACAATTACTTGCATTGAAGTGAAGACATGTTTTACATTGAGATGAGCTCGTGGTTGAAGCGAGATTATAGTCGTAACGTGTAATCCGAAGGCGTTTCCGAGAAAAGTCGTCGACCGCGACCGTGACACTTGTTTCCTTTTGAGAAGCAGATTTTCAAGTTGGTTTATCGTTTAATGCATTTAACTGGGAATAAGCTGTTGTTATGTCGGTAATAGGTTTATGCGCTGGATTTTAATTGTTTGCCAAGTAGGTTCAGGTAGCTAGACATAAGAGTTTAAGGTATCTTCAGTGAATCAAAACTAATCGTCAGCATTGTTTCACAGGAGAATGAGTTCATCAAGCAAAGGATTGCTCGAGGCAACGTCCGCTACATCTGGACGTCTGGTCGCAAATGCAACTTTGCTGGTTGCGACCGCCCCGACCTGCAGCCTCCCAATGTTAACGGCTGGTTCTGGTCCGGCTCTGGTGCCAAGATCGGCCCCACTACTCAGAGGAATACCGGAGACTGGTCCTACACTGGAGGTTATGGACAAGCGCAACCTGACAACCGCGAAGCGGCTCAGGTAAGACTCATAATTTACCTTTCTTTCTAGAATACAAACAAGACCGGTCTTAAAACACCATATTTAAAAGTAGAGAATTTGCCCTTTAAGTAACTAAAGTCAGTAAACGTTAAGGGGGACACCTGACGTAAGTTCTGTGACTACTTTAATACAGTATTTTATATGAGAAAGTTTAGTTCTACCTTAACAAATATACCCGGAAATTGGCTAGATCGGAAAGGCAAGACGTGACAGCTTACAACCTATACCAAGTTCCTACGACATCAGTCCTCACCTATTGACCTATTATGTAAAGAGACGATATGAAGGGGTTATTTCAATAGCTACAAGTACCAGATAAATGTATTATAGACCCATCCAAGACCTCAGCTAACCGGACCACTAAAATAACAGATTGTTTAAAACGAAACGATCAAGAATTTCTTCGTCGTTTTATTTATAAACGCTTTCGCATCGGAAAATTTTCAATTTCTTCGTCAGGCAAACGTGACGTGAAAGTTGTTCCGCAGAATTTAGTCATGATTCACGGAAGTGGTATTTTGTGACTTCAAGTTTGCATCTCGTTCGAGGAGAATCAAGTTTGGCAAGCTCCGTTAGTGCCATGAGCTTTTTAATTGATTATTTTCGAGACAAGTTTACCAGCTCATTTATTTCGGACATCGACACCCCGAGAACGAATCACATAGGACAAGCACAGGGATTGTTATCTAAGGTAAATAGAGAAAAGTAATCACATCGTCATCGAATGCGTAAAATGTAAATTAATTAATACCACAACTTCAATAATTTACGCAGTATGACGATGCGATGTCATTTCTGTCTATTCTACCCTTGACAACAGTCCCTATGCCTACCGTGTTAACAATGTCAGAGTCACAACGTAACTCTGACATTGTTAACCACGGTTTTTATAAATTTTTATTGTCTCTTTGATCTGAATTTGATGATATTTCTTTGTTCACAGGGTAATGACGAGTCTTGCTTGTCAATCCTAAACAACTTCTACAACGATGGTATCAAATGGCACGACGTGGCGTGTCACCACGTCAAGCCTTTCGTCTGCGAAGACAGCGACGAGCTTCTCAACTTCGTGCGTTCTCGGAACCCCAATCTACGTATTTGAGACTCCAATAAACTCAGGGCGTCGACATCGTAGCCAAGGATAAAGGTTGTCGCACATCTCGACAGCACCACTGCCGCAAAAATGTGTATTGAAATATGGGCGTTAACTCATGTTTAGATGCATTACGAGTTACCGCGAGCCACTCGCTGGTAGCTTGCGGTAGGCTATTTTTTGACATATTTGAATGCACATTTTTGTGCAGTGTGGTACTAATGTTGGACGAGTGAGCGCTAACCTCTAACCGTCGTGTGAAATAGTGGTCTAAATTTGGTTCAGAATTAGTAACTGTTCTGTCGAAAGTTTTCCTTGGCTGCGACTGCGATGCGGATATCACACACCTTCTAGTATTTTAGATGGCTGGCATTGTACAAAACTCAATGGCTATCTACGTACGCTTAAGTTATTTATTAATTTAACACTTCACTTGTATACCTGAATCTAGTGTCATAGAGGTTTTGGCAGCTATTGTTAATAGTTATTTGGGAGTATCATTTTAAAAAAAAAAACAACAAAAATTTAATTTATATTCAAAACTTAAGTTTCTATTCGACAGTCAGTCATTCCACGGAAATACATACATGGTTTGTTATTTCTCGACTTAATTTATGAATTGTAAAAAGCTGTCTGCACAAATAGGATTAACTTATAAGAATTAGATGTAATAAAGTTATTATTATAACGAGTTGTTTCTATTATCCCTCTAATATATACAAAGAGGCTATAAGGCTTTCATACAAAAAAGTTAGTTTTTTAATTATCTGAGTTTCTGGTCGAATTAACGACGACGCATGACCCGAGAGCTGGTGAGTGTCTGGCGCAGCGCATCAGCGTTGTCATACAGCGCGGGGCCATAACTAATAAGCTATCATCTTATGGACGCTTCAGTCTGGTATTGATATGGATCAGTTGAGCTACCTCTAGATTGTTTAAAGCAGTCTGCAGTTAGCTCAATTGTTTCTATAAATACTAGGTCTAGTTTCTTTCTATTCTTTGATTGTTATTTTATTTGTTGATAAATAATAAGGTTTATCCTATTTGTGCGACCTTCATCGCACTCATTCTTTAGTCGTTTGTATAAAAAATATGAAAATAACTAATTATTTCAAATAGGTACTCGTAGTTTTGCAATTTCATTTGAAATTAGAATCACAATGGAACATGATTTAACATACTATGAGTACCAAAATCGTTAATAATTATTAAATCAAATTGATGATTTTTTACAAATTTTGCCCTACGCATAGCTGCGTGGTAGCTATGTTGGTAGTAAACAGTTTCTTAGTAAAATTAAAACTAATTAATAAGTAACACAATACAGAAAAGGCAATTTATCAGCTTCAAAATAAAAAGGTTTACAAAATAGGTTCTTATTAGTTATTATTATACATACAATTCTTATAAAACATAATCGTTACTTGGAAGTGAATAAACGACACAAAATATTAATATTCAACGAAATTAAGACAAGACAAGCTACAGTCTTAAAAAAACTTTCCTAATAAATAAAAACCACCTAAAACAAGTTGTACTCAAGTTTAAAAATATTTTAAAATCTTATTCGTAAGCAATTAGGACCCAAATGTAGACCTAACAGTATGACTCTCCTGAACAGTCCAAGGTTCAAGGAAAGTGTCAATTGTATTAATATATGATATTAATCCATTCACATATCACAAAATAAATTAAGAGTTACAATAATAAAATGGTGGTCGCAGCCTTATAATTATAAGTGAAGGGGCCAACATTCACCAGAAATAGGATTAATTAAATCGTAAAACTAATTATAATATTAATATGATTATTTAGCATCTTCAGATCTTACATTTACGAATAGGTACTAAAACTGCCTTCCATCGATGTTATGAAATGAAATTCAGATAACCCCTTTGTTAGGTTCGTGCCACACGCGTCGTGTGCGAGATTCGAACAAACGATTCGGAAGGGCACGCGCGCGGGCGGTTCAACATTTCTGCCGTCTGTTAACTATAAGGCCGTTAACCCTCAAATGGCAATTTGGGATTGTTTTGTGGAAACGGATATATTTCAAAATTTTCCATCTTTTCGTTTAACAACCATTCCAAAATTCGAAATAGTTCCAGAGATATAAAAGCTTCATAGGCACTTAAGTGACATAATTTTTGACTTGTCCTTAACTTGAAAGCAAATAATCTACAATAAATCGCTAATACGTGGGTTAAGGGTAAGGTGCATAGTGATGGGACACTAGCGCCACTCTTAGTATTTCTTATATTATCGTTATGGAAAAGAATTACCAAAAATTCTCACCGCCAATTGATAATTCCCAGTATAAACTATTTTTCGATACCTGCAGCAGACAATGCTTGCCAGAGCTTTTAGCAGAAAATGGTTTATTACGTTTGGTGGCCACCAAAAGCAATAAACCATTTTCTGCTAATATACTAAATGAAACACAACTATTACAAAGGAGTCGTTTTTTTAAACTGGGTATTATCAATTGGCGGTGAGAACTTTTGGTAATTCTTTTCCATAACGTTAATATAAGAAAAAATAAAGAGTGGCGCTAGTGTTGCATCGCTATGCGCCTTAAAATACTTTACCTGCGCAGTGCAATAAGGGTTTTTGGATAAATAGGAATAAAAATAAGTGACACAAATAAATCTCTACCATTGTGTTTAAAGGTTTTTTTTGCTGATTTCTCGAAAACTTCTTTTCGGGGTTAACGGTCTTCTAGTTAACAGACGCCAGATTAGCGGACCCAATATCAGCGGTCTACTGATGTCCGTGCCGGCACTGACATATTTAATACTAGTGTCTGCCCCCAGCTTCGCACGCCTTGTTTCTCTGGAAAGGTTATATCTATCTCATGGGATAACAATATTTATGGAATAAAAAAAGCCTATGTGTTATTCTAGATCTAGACCTACATCTATGGAAAATTTTAGCCCGATCAGCTCAGTAGTTTAAGCGTGAAGAAGTAACAAACAAACATCCAAACTTTCGCATTTATAATAATAATGTATTAGTGTGAAGTAGTTACTAAAGGGTGTTGGATACCATAGCTTCAACACACTACATAATATGTATCCATATAATATTTGGCTGTGGTGGAATGTCAGTTAAGGCTCCCGGTCTATTGACGCGCAGAGTATCCGAGTGGAGCAGTGCCAATATAAACTAATCGAGTTGCATACAATCTCCGCTCTGCTTCAGTGGACTGGAATTTGCGATCTAGTTTAAAAATTCATACAAAACCGGACAGCAGAGCTAGGGAGCGGAGCAGAGTTCATACAAAAGCGGGGATTTCGCATCAAAGGGCAGACATAGTCCGCACTTTAGATTTTTTTATTCCATTATAAACAAAATACATTGTGTGAGGAAAACTTAAATCTTAAACTCGTGAGTACACAATAAACTAATCAGACAAACAAATAAACTTTAAAATTAATGCTAATAGTAAATACTAAGTAATACACCAGCTTATTAATAATAAGCATATTAATAAGCTGGTGTGAAAAAGAATTGTGCGCTCCGCTTTACATCCTCTCTCCGCTTCGCTGCTTCGTTTCATGTCAACGGACATGCACCCTTAGCAAACAATTCGCTGGTTCATCATCATGATGATTATTTTTAAAATGTCAATTCACGATGACTGGTCAGCATCGTAACTGATTCGTTAATCATTATAACACGTAACCTTTTGCACCTCTATGACATACATTTAACCTAAATCTTGCATAAGTTGCAAGACACTTTGGTACAGTCAAATTAGTAAAAGTAATGATAATTATATAAATAACTAAATTAGCATCAGGTATTATGAATTTAGTCTTTGTTTAAAAAAGTGAGGCTTGTTTGAAAAACTCTGTCAGGAACTTTATATCACCACCTTAAGTTGATAGTCTGTACTTACATACAGTTTACATTGAAGTAGAAATTCGTATGTATTTTAAATTGGCTACGAGCGAGCCACACCTTAAATTTCATCGCGACTTTCAAAGTTTGAGTTGTAACACTTTCGCAAACCCATAAAAATAACGTAAACAGTAAAATACGTCCAATGAAATAAAAACAGTAAGCTGAATAACGAAGCAATTCAAACACTTTGAACAGTGAGTGATAATTTTTGCAAATGTAGGTAACCTACGTATTTCATTCAAGGCATAATAATATATGTTTGTGGTCTTTAGGCTTGAAAAGCCTCTAGCGCTGACTTCTAGGCTACCTATACCGTACCTAAAATACGCTGGAAATGCAATGCTACCTTATTGCTACCCCCATCTATACGAAGATTTCGAAAATGCTCTTTATGGAGATATCCAAGAAGATTTTTAGGTTTAGCAGTTGACACTCCGGCGCCTGTTAAAGTGACCTCGTGCAGGCTCTAAATAATATTTAAAGGTTTGTCCACATATTAGCCAAGCCATCACAAATGACAGTGGTTTTTATTGAGAACCTGAGAACAAGACTTAAGGCCCTTAAAATTGTTTGGCTAGTTTGTGATACCTATCATAAGCTTTTTTTAATGCCTCTGTAATAGTTTTATTTTGTATAGTTTAGGTAGAGATGCGAAGTTGCACTTTTGGGCCACCAAAGTCGGTTTTCGCATCGCCTCCTAAGCTACAATATAAAACTATTACAGAGGCATTAAAAATAACCTTATGATAGGTTAGGTATCACAAACGACCAAGGGATTTTTGAAAATTCCGCCAAAACCGAAATTCGTAAACGTAATAATACAATAAAATAGGTGACGGTGATGATTTGGATCGAGGTAGCCCCTTAAGCCGGTTACTAGTACGAGAAATTAACTAAGCAATGATCAAATCTTCTTGTGCCGAATTGACAAACGATTTCTTTTTGCTTCGTTAGGTTAATCATAGAGATACGCTGATTTTATGAACACGGAAACCGTAAGCTCAGGCCATGACTTGGCGATCCTTGGCCAACATGGGGACGTTAGAAGTATACTCCAGCCAATTTAGATTAGAATAGTTTCTAAACAAACCCCAACAGAAAAACTAAAACTCACGTGCTCGGCGTCGAGTTTCAGATACAATTAGCAATATTTATTAAAAGAACAATATTAAATCGTCAAAAATTTCAATTGCGTAAAAGAATACATGCTTAGAGATTCAATTTTAGGGTAAGTATGGGCGGTTTGCTTACAAACACTTCACATCTAATTTGGCTGGAGTAATATATACTTAAGTACTAAGACAAGCAGTTGACATCTTTGAGTATAGCGGAAAGTAGTGGCTTATCTCTGAGTGCTGCACTAAGCTCCGACTCGTCCCACTGCAAGCGCACGCGACGTCCGCGGCCAGCGGCGGCCGCGCCCGTCACACGCAGCGCGCCGCGGGCCTCAAGTAATGCGCAGGCGCTCGACATCTCACTCATGTCGAGAGGCGCTATGTTACGAGCTGCTGCTACCCTGTTGGCAAAGATTAGGTTCAAAACTCAATATTATTATTATAGTTGATTATTTTATAAGACTGGGGAGAAAACTTAGACAGTAGAAATCTCTATCTCAAATCGAAAGCAGAGTGTGGTGGCCACCAAGAGCAACTTCGCATCTCTACCTAAGGTACCAATTCCATTCGTCAAATATCTTTTTGCAATGTACATTTTGATAATTCTTTTCCATAACGATAATACAAGAAAAACTAAAGAGTGGCGCTAGTGTCGCATTACTATGCGCCTTAATCAAATAAATTGGAAGACCATTATCAAGACGGAGGACGGCACAATACAAGAATTAAACTCGTTCAAAAACCTGGATATTTTTTGTATACAAAGGAATATTGGTGAAAAATATTTAATGACATTGGTATCATTGTAGCATAAACGAAATAATTTTTGGTTTAGAAAGCTTTCATTCGTCATTTAATTTACCTATCTTCGTTCTTTATACTTAAATTTAAAAAAAAAATGCTGCTCATGTGAGATTATGTGTTGTTGAAGTTTGTGTTTTAGTTTTAAGTAGTGACTTTTCTGTTACCTTGTTGTTTTCTGTTATTGTTATCAGTTTTTGTTAAGTTTTCGTTCATAAATGTATTTTTTGACATAAAATATCTTGCATTTTAAATTTAAGTAAGTATAGGTATTTATTTACACCTATGTAAAATTTCAGCTCGACCTGTTGAGAAGTTTTGGCGCGAAGCAGTAACAAACATACACCTATCCATCCAAACTTTCGCATTTATGATATAAGTGTGATGTAATTTGATTTGAGCTCATTACATTACATACGCAGATTACAAAGGAATCTAGGACTAAGATATTTGACGAGTGGAATGGGAATCCGTCAAAGAAATTTGATCAAATGTTGGGCATCGAAATTGGACAAATATATTTGACGAATGGAATACTACCCTAAACTACACAAAATAAAACTATTACAGATAAAAAGAGCTTAAGATAGGTCTCATAAACTGCCCAATGGATTTTTGAAAGTTCCTTTGTTCAACGTGATTAATAATATGAAAAAAAAAGAGGCGGCGCTTGTGAAAATGGGGTAACGCCTTATGACATCATTTGTGATAGTGCTGGATACATGGAATAAAACTGTTTGGCAAGTAGTTTGACGGTAATCGTACACCGGCGAGAGGCTTACTATCAAGCGATCCGCAAAGTGACACCGAATAATTTATAATTATCTAAGTAGTCTATATTCCCTGTGACATCATGATTTCAGCATTTTTTTTTATTACCTACACCCTATGCAATTATAAGTCATCGCCAACGAGCAGCCAAGCAGATAAGCAATTACAGCTATGTTGTGTTTTCAAAGAACAACGCCTAATTGCCTACTAACATCATTCATTACGAAATTCGTAAACTTTAGATGGCTGGCACTGCTGGTTTATTTACCAGTTTTCTCGTGATGCTCACTTCCGTTAAATAATTTGTTTTGCACTAGTCATTTTTGTGCAAATAAACGACGTAACAACGCCGGGGAAAGTGAGGATGTAGGTTTATTGTAGGTATGTTTACCCTTTTGCGAGGTCACATAAAATATTCTCGTAATGTAGACATTAAAGATTTATTATATTGTACGACAGTGATGAGATCTATAGATTAGAATATATACTCGACTCTAGAATCAACGAAAACGTCAAGTGCGAGTCGGACTCGCGCACCGAGGGTTCGGTTTAATTATAGAAGTTGTTTCTTGCCAAATACCAAGATTCCACGTCAACGGGAAGTAGGTACCCTATTGGTTTTGGTCACAGCGAGAATAATCTTTGTGAATTTATCTACTTCAGATTTACGGTAGGTATTCGGACTATTCCGTCTACTTGTGCTTTAAGATCTTGCTTCTTGCCAATTTTTATGATTATAGGGCAACGAAAAGCTTTTGTTCCATGGCGAGAATAATTTTTTTTTGATGATTCTATGTCAACGGGAAATATATGTACATTTAGTATATTTTTTTGTTCATGGCGAGAATTAAAATTGTTTTTTAATGAATAAACGACATATTTGCGGTTTTCGGATCTTTCCCTATACTTGTGCTAATCTTACTTCTTGTCAAATTTCATGATTGTAGGTCAACGGGAAGTAACCCTATAAGGTTTTCTATGCATATGATTCCTTGAAAATTTCAAAATACTCGGGCATAAACAGCTCTCACTTTTGATTGCGTTGACTTAGAAGTTTGATTTATATCACGGCTCCAAGAGGTTATGAACCTAAGTTTTAGAGATTAATTTCAACTGGATACCTCCGCCATGAGCCACGCGTTCCTGAGAAGAGGGTTGACAGACGGATAACAAAGTGATCCTATGTTCCGATTTTCCTTTTTAGGTACTGAACCCTAAAAAGTACGAGTCGATTGTAGTCTGAAGGCCACACGCTGCAATCGTAAATACAATACTGAAAAGTTATTGATCTCTGGACCATAAATAAATCAACTGCCACCAAAACCACGCACTTAACCTAGTTTGTTAAGGGCCTATTCTGTGGGAATGGCAACAATCATCGGCATGAATACGTTATTTTGAAAGGTCGGTTAAATCGAATCCTCTCAAAATTCTCAGCTTGCATAACAAATATTTATCACCACGTTCACAAACCGTACGAACGTGTTACATACCTAGTATAGATTGACACGTACCGATGACCTAGGCAATAAAATTTTAATTTGTTTTCATAGCTTTATAATTTACTAGTTTTTGCCCGGCTTTGCAAGCGTTGTTTCTATGTAAACGTTTTATGGGTATTTCTATCTCATGGGAACTAATTTTTGTGATAAAAAGTATCCAATGTTTGAGTCGAGGCCTAGAATTACCTCTATAAGAGCCTGATCCGTTCAGTACTTTTGTCGTGACGAGGTAACAAACAGTCATTCATACAGCCAAACATTTATAATATTAGTGATTTGCCACATTAATAAATTATTACGTTTATGAACAATTTATATAGATAAAAATAATTTGATTGTTTTGAAAAAAGTAAATACTTGAATTTAACGCGGTTTTTAAAGTTTGCGGTACAAATACTGATCCCTCGGGAATATTTTTTATGGGACTACCTCTGAATCATTATCTTTCTATATAATAGCGAAATAATTTTCAAAATCGGTCCATAAAGTACGGATAATTCTAACAACATAACATAAAATAAAAACATAACTACAGTCGAACATAGAATCTCTTTCTTTTA
This sequence comes from Eupithecia insigniata, assembly GCA_947859395.1. Classification (NCBI taxonomy): domain Eukaryota; kingdom Metazoa; phylum Arthropoda; class Insecta; order Lepidoptera; family Geometridae; genus Eupithecia; species Eupithecia insigniata. The sequence goes on along the minus strand of OX401996.1, from coordinate 7,190,656 downwards.
TCGAAGTCGGTCAATAAGACTAGCTGGTAAGCAATGTAATCTAATAATCAATTTAATCGAATCTTACTGTGATAATTCTATTATTTTGTATGTGTTTTATGGATTCTAAATCTGAAATAAATGAGTTAATACTAAGCACGTATAACTTACGTGCAAGGAGCACGTACTGCTCCTTGCTGCTTCCATCGTTCATTCATATTGGCAAAAAGATGCCGTTGTGGTCGCGCCTGGAGTTGACCCCTCTAATTCAGCCTGTAGATGTCGTTATACTAAGGGAACCTTGCAGAGGAAGGGAAGCAGCTTCCTTCCATGTATATTTATACCAATCCGCCTCCCAAGAGTGGATTAAACTCTTGTTGAGGGAGACTGGTTCGGTACATATGTGTACTGATGAGATAAAGGTTTGCGAAGACAAGATAACTGAAACTTACTTTTTATAAACATCGTGAAGTTTCCCCATTACAATATCTTTATTCTTCCCTTTCGTCAGCATGAGCATCAAACTGCACAATATCAGCTTCTGTTGCATCGGGAATCCGTCTTCGACGTCATTTTCCATCTGCCTCGATCCTCCGTAGATATTGTTTAGGACTTCTAAGACTTGCTTCAATTCAACGGTGACTGTGGAGTCCTTCATCATGGCGTCAACTGATTGGTGTTCGGAGAATTTGCTGCGTTTTGCGAGCTCGATCACTCTCCGGCCGATATCTAGCGCTCGTCTCATATCCCCGGACACTGCGGCGATTTTAGCTGTGAAACAAAAGAATATCGTTTAGGTTTAGAAAAGCATAAACACTACTTTTATGTTTCAAGTACAGTTCAGACAAAGATACAGAATTACTTTGCATTGAAGTGTACTTGAAAACTTAGTTGGTTACCTTTTCAGATTTCAATAACTTTATTTCTTTAGGCTTACAAAATAAGCACTTAGCCAAGTAAAATTGTATACTATAAACAGCTATAAATTAGTTATTATTATCAAATAAGAAATAAGGTGTTATTGATTTTCTCTTCACTTCAATTTTTTGTCCACAAGTGGAAGAAGAGAAAAAACCTAAACGGTTTTCAAACCTATTATACGGTTATACGAAATCTTGATGAAATTTAGCATGGAGGTAGATGGATGGTATCACGAGGAGGGACATAAAGTTTGGATATTTAGATGGATGGATGTTTGTTACTTCTTCACGCTAAAACGACTCAACGGATCGGGTTGAAATTATGCATACGGTAGGTAGTTCTAGGCCTTTAAATTAGGTCCCCCGGGATAGAAATAACCTTTAAACTTTCCATAGAAACAGCGTGCGAAGCCGCAGACATAAAGTAGTAGGCTATATTTTATTTCATAGGACGCGTTTATTTCATAGCCTTGCCCAAAAGCTAATAATTTCTAAACCCCACACGCACCTGCCCACTCTGTACAGGAACACACTACCTACTCCTATAGCAAACTTTAAAGAGAAATTGGAAGCCAGAGAATTGCGTTTCGATGTGGCCAGGCCACATATCCAGGATCTGAGATGCTCATCAGAATACATTGAAACAAGTATGGCTTGTTAGTAATCCGTCTTACCTGCCAACATCTGAAGGGCGACAGGCGAAAAAACATTGCTCCTGTCCTCACTCGCCAGAACTGTCGTGAAAATCTTGATTATCTGTTCTTTGGTGTATGGTGGGAAGTGTAAAGTGTTAGGGCGAAGCGAGCATCTGGCCTGAAGCCTGGGTAATGTCCGTTCGGTCAGGTCCAGAGCGTTTGCGATCCCGATAAGAACAATGCGTGAGTTCTCCAGGGACGGCCATTCAAATATTGTATACAGAACTGATTGTCGCTTGCTGTCTAATTGATCGATTTCGTCTAATACTAGAAGGCTGTAAAAAACAAACATGTCGTTATTTTTTATACATTAAAACCGAGCATAATATAAACTACGCAACCCGCAAAACTTAAAAATAAACAAAGGTGTAATGCGAAGGCGCGGGCAGCAGCTAGTATATATAATATATAATTTTTGAAAATCGAAGTCAATTTTTAATTTTTGTAAATAAACCATTGCAAATAGTTATCTCTCGGGAGTAAAATTTATATGGGACCAGCCCTGGATCGAAGAACCGGTGTTACATACTGCCTCCTAGTACTAAATAGTTATTCTGTGATACAGCCGAACAACCTCCTTTTTTCGAAGTCCCATGACCATCTTTCTTCGTAACAAACATTATTTTATTTTAATTTAAAATGACAAAATTTTCGGACTTTGTTAAAGAATAAAACTTACATCATTTTATGTTTCTTGTTCAAATACTTTTCTATGGCAGTACAGCAAGCTTTCTCTGAAGTGCCTGATGTCTTTATTTGCAGTTCTTTGCATATTCTACTGTAGATGCTAGCTGCGGACTTCATCATTGTGCAGTTGACATATACATGTTTATAAGCTTGTTTCACCTGTAAAAGAGAAAGAGAACGTATAGGAAAAGCTCTTTTTTGTCATTTATTGTTATTTTATGCATACAGGTATTGTTCTTAAGTGAAGGCATGATCCAAGAAAACAGGTCTACATTTCGGTTGAAGGTAGTATTAGTGGGTAGACAATACATGAATACCCACCCTGTCAGGGCGCAACAATTATTTTGAGTTCGTTCTTGTTAATAATAAAAAATAAAATAAGTAAAAGTAGGTATGCTTAGTGTGTATAAATATGCAATGATATCCATACAACGTGAAATAATTTCAAAGAAAACTAATTAAAATAGTAGATTGTTACACAAGGGTAGTAAGAGAGCTATTACAGAACAAGATCCAATTTGGCGCCAGTGCGAGCGCAGCTATATACATATGTATATAGTAGAATGCTTACCTCGGTTGCAAGTAGCTATTACACCCTCGAACTATATTCTCGGGTGCACTCGATCCATTAGCGCCCTTTGCAAGCGCTCGCAAGGGCGCGAAATTGGAATGAGTGCACCCTCGAACTATATTCGCCCTCGCTTCGCTCGGGCGTCTAAATATCGCGGGTGCACTCAATCCAATTAAGGGCCCTTTGCGCTCGCACTGGCGCCAAATTGGATCTTGTTTTGTAATAGCTCCCTTACTACCCTTGTGTGACAATCTACTATTATAAGTACATTGAAAACACCCGGAACAAGTATTGCAGTTACATTTGTCCCAAGGCGGGAATTGAACCCGTAACTTCCTGCGTCGCAGGCGAACCTTCGCCCGCCGCGCCAGATCGCGCGTAGATACCTTATCAGTCTTTGACCAAACGAGCGTATTTATGAGTTTTGATTAGCGTAAAATGCGTAATTTCAACAGAAAAGTCAATTCATTTTGTATCGCCGTGTTTGGGCAACAGGTCTTTTGTATGAAGAATCTCAGTTTACTCCCATCCCATCCCAACACAAAAAATTACGTTCTTTTGGCCCCAGCCGACAAAAACGAAAATTGAATAAACAAAAATTTCAAGCTCGAAACAGACTGAGGCCATGCTGTGCGAAATGTACACGACGGAATGTTGGAAACGTCGGATGACGTTGCGTACGATAAGAATAAGTTTGTTATCAGATGTTATCTATTTTCATACAAAATACAGATCTCATAATACGTGGCGCTCCTCAGTCTTTTTCTAACTTGAGAGTTGTGTTAGCGTTAGTTGTTACCTTTGGCATTTGTAGTATGTAGGAGAGACTTGCAGTTTTCCCGGTGCCAGGTTGTCCCGAAACATACAGAGAAGCCGATTTCTCGCTCTCTACGTGATCCATCAAAAACGACTCAAGAAAATCGATTTCATTTTCTCTACTTGTCAGAGGTTTTGCACTGTAGGAGCTGTAATGATACGTGAAGAAACTTAAACATAGTAAAGGTCTTTGAGAACTCTTCATTGGAAATTTAGTGACTTACTATTTATTTTCGTTATTTTCCTCTGTTTCATCTGTCTGTCTTCTGGAAATCTTAACTGCGGGGCAAGAATCTGAAATATAATACGTAGTAATTAATATAGAATCAATTAGAATAGGTAAACCTCCGGTCACGCTTAACTTGTTACTCAGCTTAACAAAGCAACTCACCATATTCTTCTTTTTCCTTTAAATTGCATTTTAAGCGTCTTTTCAAGACTTCTTCTTTCACTGGTTCTTGCGTGTTTAAAATATCTTTATTTTCGTCAGTTTTACCATGGCTCCTCAAACTTGTCTTCTTGCGAGATCTAAAGGGAATCGTAGCTTGAACAGCAGCCATCTGTAGAAATAAAGCGAATTAAAACCTTGACGTCATTATCAAATAATTAGAAATGCACAATAAAATAATGTAGGTACCTGTTTGCAGAAGAATCAATGAAGAGGTTATTTCTCAATAAAACAATCTGTTAAAAATACCTTACAAGTTTATTATCACCTTAAAATAATTATGTTCTATGTATTTATTTTTAGAAAACTATTCAATAAAAACAGAAACCATCACTCAGCTGAGTATAACCATTGCAAATAAAGGAAATTATCAGATCAGCAATATGATGTCGCGTCGTAGGATGACATTATTTCAAAATATGCATCAGCACATGATTAGAAAAGTTATGATTACGTAGGCATGTGTGTTGTAATTAGGGCATTAACAAGCAAAATTATATGTACAAGGTCAAACTTTTCATTGCAAACACAATTCTAGCACACCTATCGAATAAAAGCTAAGTATAAACAAAACATTGATTTTATTTAAAAAAAAAACTTAATTATGCACCTCATCATCATCATCATCAACCCATACACGTCCACTGCTGGACATAGGCCTCCCCCGTACGACGCCACAAATAGCGGTTCTGTTGTTATGCACCTAGCCCCTTGCATAAGTATAATTTTCATTTAACCACTAATGATATCTAAATTTCAGCTAAATACAATAAGAAATCCTTAAGCAAGCAGTCCCTTGAATTAAAACATCATGAAAAGCTACTGAAAAGCCATATTAAATAGTTTCACACACACACATTTGCACAACAAAGGTTTTATAATATTGTAATACAATTTAGCCAGAACGAAGCATCAAAGGTTAATGCTGTAGCTGCCTATGCATTGCCTAGAAACACTGGCATGTATGTTGATTTTTTCTATTGACATTTAAAAAGATTGTATAAATTCTGGACCATGTTGAATTAATTCTACTTTTGTTTATCTCGATCATTCTGTGCCTGATGTGCCATATTGGTCATATTTTTAAAAAGATCAAAGTCGTATTGCCTTTGTGCTTTCATCCAGGCAGCACTCATTTCCATTTGATGTCTCATGATGGCTTGTTGGGCCATAAATTGCGAAGGGCGAAGGCCATAATCTGCCGCAGTAGGCATGTTAGGTGGACCTGGTCTAACAGTGGGCGTTATAGGTTGACGACAAGGTAATTTGCCAGTAAAGGGTTTTAGGGTTTTCATTACCGGTTTAGATGGCCCTGCCACAATTGCTGGTGCCTCAGGCTTTGAAGATGTTATGCTCGATAGTTGTGTACTTGATATTTGGTTGGACTGATTGATGGGTTGCTCAAGAGAAACATTGGTGACTTGTTTCTCCTCAGCAATCACAAGCTTAGGGGATGAGCTGGGCGACCGGGTCTGACGGGGCGAGGGCTGCGCGCTAGTACTTGGGGTGGCATGCCCTGGGGACATCTGGTATCCAACAGACGTCGATGGACTTGGATTATTTGCTTGCTTCATCAGACTGCTTTTATTTATTGTTTCTTGTCGGGCAATATTCATTTGTGAAGCAGTGGGTATTACTTTTTCAAGCTTAATCTGATTAATGGTATTTGTTGAAGGAATTCTCAATGGAGTTATGCCCTCAGATACAACGGACCTATTAGAAATACTGGGAAAAGTATTACTTTGAGGAATAGTTGGAGGTGTACCTTTTGATGGCAGGTTTTGCTTCTTTGCCAAATTAGCTATTGATTGCATAGCTTCAAAGGTTTTATCAAATGTCTGTTGGGTTCCAGAAGGTCCTGCATTATTTGATGACAAATCAAGAGCAGCACTGATCTTATTTTCTCCTGATGTAATATTTTTACTTAGGAAATTTGCAGCACTCAATGATTTAGGTGTTGCAGGAACCAGTTTAGGGACAGATTTATTTCTGGTTGCCTTGGTTTTTTTTTCTCCTTGCAGAGCTTGTAATTGCTGTTCAAAAGTTTGTTGAAAAGTAATTGGACCAATAAAATTTGTATTTGATGTTTGCTTTCCTAATTTGGTATCAGCAATTGGTTTTAAGTTTGGTACTGGCCCTTTGGCAGATGGAGTTACAGGCGTTTCATTAGATTTACTGGGTTGTTTTGCTGGACCAATACCGGAATCTGTTTTATTTTGTTGCATGGTTTTAGTTTCATCCCCTTTACTAGGTTTTTTGGCATCAGTGTCAGGTATTTTCATTATTTCTATGTGATTGGGTACAGACGGACCAGGTATTATAAGATTCATATTGCCACTAGCTCCAGCAAGATTTTTGTTACCAAGTTTATTTTTATTAAGATTGGTATTCATTGGTGGTTGGTGTTGTTCAATTGGACTGCGGGGGTCAACTTTTTGATCAAAAAGAGTAATTGATAATGAAGAAGGTATATTGATTTTACAGGAATCAAATAATGATTTTAGAGGATCTCCTGAGGCCGGACCAGGACTTGGGGTCTGAGGAGCTGATAATGAAGTTTTAACTTGAGACAAAATTTTGCTCCTGTCCATAGTAGGGTCACTGTTATTTGCTAAAAGGTCCATTCTTACTTTATTCACCATAGGACTTTTATTTTGAAGGATATGTGATGGAGGAACACCAGGTTTTAGATCTGGAATCTTTTTCATAGGTTTTGGGACCTCTGGAATTTTAATCTGAGGTACTTGCATTTCTGGTTTGGGAACCTGTATTTTTAAAGGTGATGTAGGTTTGGCTTGAGATGTCTGTTGAAGAGACAATGGTGGAGGGATTTCAGCAGGTTTTCGCTTGGAAGTAGGCACACTATGGGGTGCTGTTACATTCCTCTTGATTCCAGGGCAGTCTATCAAAAGTTGTTGAGCTGCTGTTGTGGGGTGTACCTTAACTTCTTTGCTGTGTGGTGTATGTACAGTGTTACTGGTTGTTACTGGTTGCACATTTTTAGTTTGAGTTTCAGGATCCTTAGTTTTCATACTAGTTTCGCCTTTGATGGTTTGACTGGATGATGGAGAATTGGCAATAGCTGCAGAATTTGCATAATTATTTAATATCTGGTTTATTTTAGTTTTTTCTAATTCAATCTTTAACCTTTTCATTTCAAGAGCATTTGCAGTCAGTTGTTTTCGTTTTTGAGGTTCAGCTTGTTTATTATCAGGTTTTGGTGTTGCATCTTGGGGTTTTGTAGGCGTTGTCACGGTAGAAGTTGTAGCAGTTGGTTCTCCATCACCTAAAGCCACAGCTTCGCTTATATTTGCTTTTGTTGGTGATTTACTAATGCATGTGCTTTTAGGTGCAAGTTCAAAAGAGTTAAGGAATTGAGATTTTTCGACATCTTCTTCATTTTTCTTAGGAAATGAACTACTCCTCTCCGAATTAAGTTTTTCAAATGTCTCTTTACTTTGTTCAAATTTAGTAATTTTCGTGCTCGCAGTTACCAGATTCAAGCTGCATTCTTCAGGCATAGGACTGTTGGTTCCTGATGAGGCTTCAGATGCTTGATCATTGATTGGAGGCGCTGGGCTACTTCTATTGGCATCATCGCTTGGACTTAATTTACTCTCCGAAAATTTAGAGCACTGCCTATTTATTTCAAGTATTCTGTTTCTGATAGCAACATAATCAATGATTTGATAAAAGAAACGCATTGGTTCATTTCTCTTCCAGTTGTATATGTAAGCAATATCCATCAGAGTGTAGTAATCTGGGAGCGGGACTCTCTTGTACAGGATATCAATAGCATATTGAGTACTATCAATATCAAATTTCATGCTTAAGAATTTTTTTAAGTGGTTTATGTTAACAACAGCAGGACACTGCAGATACCTTCTAGCACTTGCTATTGAAGAAGATTCATTACTATCTGATGATTTACTAGATATGCTGTCGGAGTCTGTAGCATCAACATATTCTAAAGAGAATGATATGACATCTTCAGGGCTAAAAATAATTCTCTCAGTGTCTTCTCCTCTCTGCTCTGGAGTAGCAGAGGCAGCTGGACCTGGCCTAGATGAGTAAAAGTTTTGGCGTCTTTCCATTTCCTTTTGAAACAGGCCAGGCACTAGTTTGTATACTATATCTTGCAGTGCCTTGTCAAGTTTTATGTTCGGTTTTGCTGAGTTGATCATCATTTCACAAACGGGACAATAACTTTTAACTTTTAGGTGTTTTATGATACAACTCCTACAGAAAGAATGTAAACATTCGACAATTGTTGTTGCATCGATGTAGTAGCCCCGACAAAGCGGACATGTTATGTGTTCATTCACTTCACTTAGCAGAGTTCTTTGAGGTACTACCTCAGTGCTATTTTGTTCAACCATTTTCACCACTTTTTTCTCGGGCACTTTAGTGGAGGTAACCATTGTAAATAGCCAATGCTATCGAATAGTAGGGGAGCACAGCTGCTGGCGTAGACGCGTATAGATGCACATGAGTAATAAAAGACTAAAAAACGACTATCATAATCCACACAATTAGCGGTACTAAAGCAATTTATTTTATTAAAAACCACAATGACACGAAAAAACGCGTATTTTAGTGTAATACATGAAAGATCGACCAAACTAATTCCGCCATTGTATTCGTTTTCATTGATTTAGGGGTGGGGAGGTTGGTACGACTGTGTTTATCTTCATTTCATAATTGTAAATTGGGCCGCATTCGATAATTTATGCTATGAGGAACAATGCTAACAGGAGAATGTTACCCAAAGTTTTTTGACTTACTGCTGGAGGAGCAAATCCAAAATATAGAGCACCTTTTTCTTGAAAATCTCACAATAAAATGTATTTTGGCGCGAATAAAAACACAATCAGCCGATCAAACGTCAAATAAATAATTGTTAACTTTCAGTTGGTACTGGAGTTTTTCATTTGCACTTGTCTATTGCTAATCTATGGTATGGTCTATGCATGTGTCAAGGCACGGTCAAGGCCATACGATCGCCGCCGCCTCACAGTGTGTTATTTCACCTTAGTTGCGGCAATCCTCGTTTTATGCGCTTTTTGAATGGACAACTTACAAAAAAAACTCCTAATAAAATTCTCCCGGCTCTATCTATCATAGTTTAAGAGATATTTAGAAAATCGAGGAAAAGTCCTAGAAACCGTAGAAATAAATTTTCTACTTTCCTGGTATATTTTTTTAAACTAATGTATAATGGTAAGATAAAAATTAACTAAATGCAGCTTAACACGTATAAAAACTAAATTAATCTTGCTTATTTTAAGCAACCGTTTTTTTTAACAAAAAAGCAGGTGCCTTTACCACAGGACTTCGGAGATATGAATTTGTCAAATTTCAGTTTAGGGTTGTCACTCATGCATCAGCACATTCAGAGGACCAAATACCTACCTGTTTAATATTAAGTACTAAGCATCGTTGCTTTAATTTCATTAAGAAAATAGACTAAGTTGTCTCTATAAATAAAAAAGTCATCACCATCATCATCATCCTCCTCATCTCAACCACTACCGAAATAATACTACTACCTTTGAACAAAGGAGCGAGCTGGAGCCGCCTCTAACCACCGACTCCCCGCTATCGCTACTATGTTGTCGATTTATTGCACAGTGTGTGATTTCACCTCAGTTGCGGCTTTCCTCGTTTTATACGGTTATTGGTTGGATAACTCACAAATAATTCATGAGAAAATTCTCTCCGCTTTATTTATATTTATATTATATCTCATAGTTTTAGAGATATTTATAAAATCGAGGAAGTCATATAAAACAAATAAATACATTTTCTACTTTCTTAATGTTTCTTTTTAATTTTATGTATAATGGTATGATAGAAATTAACTAAACGCAGCTAAAAATATATAAAAACGAAATTAATCGTGCTTATTTTAAGCGACTATTTTTTTTTACGTAATTTGTTTTTTTTTTTACTAAATCTCTATATGGTTGCATTTTATTGAAATGCGTAAATATTTATTTTATTGCTAATTATCAACACTATAAAAGGCAGATGCCAAAAACACAGGACTTCAGAAATATGAATTTTTCAATTCTCTTTATAAAATTAAATCATATATATTTTTAAAGAAAATCTCTGCATCGTCGAATTTTATTTACGTGCATGTATGTTTTTTATTGCTAAGCATCACCACAAAATAAGCAGATGCCACAAACACAGGACTTCGGAAATATTAATTTTTCTAATTTTTCTTCCACTATTGAACAAAGGCCTCCAAAACTCCAAACAGCGCGAAAAGGAGCTTGCTGGAGCCGCCTCCATCCACCGACTCTCCGTTATTGCTATCGCAACAAATGTATCAGTCTATTGATTGGAGGATTTTCGCAGACTCCGTTTCACATGTATTTACTTAATGTATGAAACACTCATTTCACTTCAGAAAATACAGAAATCTGTAAGTCCTAATCTGTTATCCTCCAATAAAAGTTCCTTGTTTACTATAAGAAACAGCTGATAATATTTATGATAATAATCCACTGGACTCCAATTAAAAAGAAGCTAGTGAAGTCGTGCTTACAAATAGTGATACAATCCGATCATGAAGATAACAAAAAAATACTGTACATTTACCCCGTGAATCTAAATATAATTTTTGTGACAACCCATTATTTCCATAGAAATTAAAGAAACATTTAGAAACGCGATATCTTCGGGATATCGCTATATTTGCATTTCCTTTTTTTTCTATTTAAAGATACATTATAAGAGTATAGTTTGTTGGCAAAACAAAAAATGCGACCGTCAATTGCTTAATTTTATATTTATTTTTTGTTAAATGCACAAATTATGTTCTCCCCGCTTTCTATTGCACCTAAGGCCTTGCAAATTTGCACAGATTGTATTGCAAATCAAAGATTAATTTGTATTATTATACTTGGATTATTTCAGAGCGTAGATTCCTTTATTTCCGCCAGTATTTATAAAAATATTATTTGTTAAAGTCAATGACCTTACTTTAAAAATATCAATAACTCCGAAACTAAGCGAAATATCAAAACCGCGCTGTTCTTTAGAATGTTTGATTGATCGCAACTGAGGTAAAATCACACACCGTGCGCCGGTCGCATTCTTTTTATAATTTTAGCGGGCAGCACTGTGTCCGACCTACCATAGAGTAACTTTTGCGACCGACCGTCGTCGGCTAACCGTAGACTATTTTCATTTCGTGCTAGATTTCGTGCTTCGTGCCATCCTCCCTCCAGTAGGGCTAGCACGGGCTTCTTCTCTAGAATAGATAAAAAATGACGTAAAAATTATATTAGGTGTAGAGAGTATAAAGTTTTCTTCGTTCGGAAACACGGCGTTCGGAAGAAAGAGCTGTTGAAATGTTTTCTATTCTACCCTAGAGATGAGTCTACCGATGCAATCATGGGGATCAATTTACTCGTTTCTTGACATTTGAGAATAGAAACATTTCTCCTAAAATTGTCTACACCTCTCGAGACCTAGACAAGGTCTTTCTGCCCTCGCAACTCTCACTATTTGGATGTTTAGTTATATAACACTCTTTGCTTTTTGGGGTTTTTGTGTCTAGTTAATGGCCCCGCAGCCATTACGAGCAAATGCAATATAAAAAATCGGAAAATAATTTTGTTTGTTTGTTTGCTCCAAAACCAAATTAATCTCCGTTATTCTGTATTGTATATGCTATGAGTTCAATAATCTTCATTTGCCACCTTTGCCAGAGACAATATTTCACCGAAACATTTTGTGACAGATTTCGGTATTTCTTTCGTCCAATATAAGAAAAATAGAAAAATACATCTTTGAACGAAAGAAATTACCCTTCAAACATTGTAATTGACATTTACAAATACAATAAAGTGACATTTTGGTATAAGCAAAAAAAGATTTCGGTATTTCTTTCGTCCAATGTAAAAAAAACATCTTTGAACGAAAGAAATTACTTTTCAAAACATTGTAATTGACATTGACAAATACAATAAAGTGACATTTTGGTGTAATCAAAATACGTTTCGTTTTACGGGCCAGTTTTCTTTTTAGCGATATGACTGGTTTTGTGTTGATTTTCTTGGTAATGAAAGGCAAAGAACGAACTTTTTACAACATTTATATTTTTTCTGTTATTTCGTTCCCGTTGCTATAGAAAGCGCTTCTCTACGAAGAAACTGTTTTCTAGGGTTTGTTTCTGGAAACGGCATGTTCGCGCAAGAGAAAAATTATGAAGACAAGAAACTTTCTTCTCTAGTCTAGGGAAGAGTAGAAATGAAAAGCCTGTGCTAGGCCCCGCTAGCAAAAACAACGCTGCTAGCAGCAGCGTTGCCAGAAGGTTCCAAAAGGAACCTTTTAGTTGTTTTTTAGCTCAACAAGGTTCCTTCTGGGTTCCACGCCACAAAATGTTTATTTTAGGTAATTTTTCAGACAGACCTATAAGTTAAGAAATCTTTTCTATACAACTGCAAAAACATGTATTTCTCTTTCGCACTCATAAATACCGCAACCAATATATCTTCCTCCGCTTCGGTTGTTAGCAATTTCCGTGCGTTTCCAGTTTCGGCCAGTGAGTGATTGATATGTTTTGTTTTAGGACGTGCGTTGCCCATTTAAAAGTTTTTACTTGTTGTATTGTAGACACCTATCTCAAGTTTCAAACTGTGAATTTGTTTTCTAAAATCATAGAAGAGAGTGGAAAACGGGGTAAGTAGAATAATTCGAAGGCATGTGGTTGAGGTACCCAAGGGATTATCTTGGCACCTCTTGGGATGACAATGGCTACTCACACGAATAGCAAAATCATAAAAATGTTCGAGCTCGCTTCGCTCACCGTTTATTCTTTAGAGTGAAGTCTATTTGTCCCCATATTTTGTTATTAATTGCTACAAACAAAATTAGCTAATTATCTTAGCTTCCTTGTCTTGCTGAACATGCCTCACCCACCCATTTCAAAATAGCTGCTACTCTCTCCATTCGCCGTTATTTATTTTATATTAGTTTCAACATGGTTTCAACTATGTAACCTCTAAAAAAACATCTGCGCTCGCTCCAGTCGTTGTTATTTTTTTATAGGTAGAGTACCTAAAAAAGAAATAACAGCGACCGGAGCGAGCGCTGATGTTTTTTTTAGAGGTTACTTAGTTGAAACTAGTCAAACAGTCGTTGTTATTTTTTTATAGGTAGAGTACCTAAAAAAGAAATAACAGCGACCGGAGCGAGCGCTGATGTTTTTTTTAGAGGTTACTTAGTTGAAACTAGTTTGAGACCACGGAAAATAGTAACAAAAATTTTGGTTGTATGGCGTTGTCTTCTTATGGGTTCCTAACTTCCCATGTCGTTTCCTACCCCGACCCCACCAAATTCTTAATTAATCGCAGCTCACTTCCGTTTGCCGTTATCTCATAGTCGGCTCATAGAGGCTCGTTCCGAATTGTTAGGAGTTGAGAGTCAGGACGGGATTAACGTTTCAATGCCTTTGGGTGCACCCGCGGTACGCCGCCGCCGTCACCGATTCAATTTCGGGAAAGAAAATTATGTAAGGTTCTTTTTTACGCCACAAGGTTTCTTTTTGATCATGGTTTGGTTACTTATGAAGTTATGACTCGACTCGACTGGCAACACTTTCGCCTTCGCTCATAATCTTTGGCTTGGCTTCTTTCTTTTCATTTGGGACCTTGTATGCGAGGGTCGGTGTAGTTATCGTGAAATATTTGAGTAATCACACGAGCTTTGGCTCGTTTGCTATCTCCTAAGTAATTCTCATCTAAGTATGAGAGCTAAGGTAATTTTATTTCTTTGCTGAATGTATTTTCTTATTTTATGTGGTTGAAGATAACCACCAGTGCGAACCGCGTTTCTGTGTTTATAAAATCTGTTTGTATCTTTCAGTGGCGTAAGAAGCGTATGCGTAGGCTAAAGCGCAAAAGGAGGAAGATGCGTGCGAGGTCCAAATAAAATGGTTAGTTTCTTTAGTTTTTTATTGTGCTCGATGTTCATCACTCTTTATAATTTTCCCGATAGGCCTTCGTCGTATACCTGATCTACTACTATATCTCCTTTGATGTTCGGCACCTTTCCTCTATGGATGCACTTATTACAATGTGGCTTTAGAACCTATCAATATCCATGTGTTGACCATATTATAACCTCTAGGCTATCGTTCTAAATAACCCATTATTCCCATTATAATTTTTTATGTTGTTCCTGCTAGCTAACATTGATTGAAATTATAAACTTCTTTTACGGCTAACATTTTATTATCCCTAACATCAGCTATGTATTTGCCAGGAACCATGTGTGTTTATGGTAAAGACTATTTCGAAAGAAACTCATAAGATTGAGCCTGTTTGCTATTTCTTGTACTTACGGAAATTGAATAAATGCAATCAGAAAGGTATTCACTGTATCAAAACTTTCAAACGTTAGATGAACTTGAATTATTAAAATCTAAAAGGACATAATGTGTACAACATCCCTCCTAGGCAGTCGTTTTTCTCAACATGAGAATAACGCAAAGAATTGGAGGGTATAATAAATTAACTTTCTCCACCCCTGTAATGTTCTATAGTGTTATGGGGACTAAACAAAGCTAACACTTGCACCTAAACATAACCATGGCCGACATTAGTTGCTCATATGAGTTTTCTTGTTTAAAATAATTGTTTATCTGGTTTCGGGAAGACCATAGGTATACTTACTCATTTACCTAAAATTTTTAATGAAGTGAGATAGGTTATAAGTACCTGCTTATTACAGATCAGTAGGGTCTGTTCACCTGTTCACTCTACTTCCTTCTTCGCCCATTCCTTTACTGCCCTGGCTGTACAACTATGGAATGCATTGCCAGTCTCAGTGAGGCGAGCAAAGTCGCTACCACTATTCAAAACCATGGTGAAGGAGCACTATTTAGGCTGTTGTCATTGAACACATACCTGTGTCCCTATTTATATAAGTAAATGTATATATATATATATAATTTTATATATGTATGTAGTTTATTTTAGGCATAATATTTATTATGAGTATTTTTATTTATTAAATCTATACTAGCACACAGATCCCCTAGTACTATCCAACAATCCTATCCATCCACGGTTGTCTGGTAGAAATCACGCTCGAGCGATAAGACCGCCACTTGTAACTTAGTTTTAAAATTCTTTTTTGTATTTCTGTTTCTTACCAATAAGTGTGCAATAAAGAATTTTCTATCTATCTATCTATGGCTACAAGGTAAAAAGGCATTTTTATTCATAAAAGTAGTATTATGTTCAGGATTTTTTCTACATAGCGATCACGCCAGTGTGTCACAAGAGTGAATTATCTAAACAAGTAACCTGTCCTGTGTTATTTTTTAATTGAGAATCATCAGAATAACCTACTTTTTTCTGTTTCAGGTACATGAGTGGAGTTAAATCTTACATTCTAATAAATCTTGTGTATCAAAAATAAAAAAAATGTAAAATCCCAGTCTTTTTTTCTTATTCAAAAATCCTACTATCTATTAGGTAGGTCTGAAACATTCTGTGTTCTACAGGAAAACCCCTGTGTGTGGAGAATAATTTATATATATATATATAGGTAGACAAAAAGATTCCCTAAATGGAAGGCTCCGATCAAAAAGTTATTTTATCCTTTTTCGGGTATAGGCCATTTAGTGAAAAAAAGTTTTTATAGTAGCCTGGCTACACGCTCAAACATTTGTGCTTGCAAATTGCACAAACACACTGCGCAAGCGAGATAAGCCGGCCACACGCTCCATGTTGCTTGCGCATACCGGCTTGTGCAAGCAAGATAGAGCGTGTGGCGCCGGCTTATCTTGCTTGCGCAGACTGTGTTTGTGCAATCTGCATGCACAAATATTTGAGCGTGTAGCCGGGCTATAAGCTTACTTTAATAACACTTATGATAAGGCATACTGCAACTTATTTAATACAAATTTTGAATCAACTTTGCATCATCTCGTTTTAAAAAAAAATTATAACGTAGGACTTCAAATGCTTTTAATAATGCGCGTGTAGGTATTAGAAATAGAGGAGGTTTTCGGACAAAACTTGTAAATTTTAAAAATAAATATTTTTAGTTTTGTATTTTTACTTCAGGTGATACAGAGATTTTCAGAAACGAATACGACGTCGAGTTACTTACGAAAGATAGCGATGGGCTGCACTAAGACAAGACTAAGACTGAAGAAAAAGTGACGACGCTAATTTTATAGGGTCGTAAAAAAGGATACTAGGTAAAAGCAACGTAAGCGCCAAATAATAAAAAATATTTTATTCCTACAATTTTAAACGAAATCGACTACGAAATCTTTTGAAATTCTAATCTATAATTTGTTTATAGCTGTTATAAGTAGGTATAAATCGAGCTAGGGCTAGGAAAACATGTTCCATAAAAAAATTGTTAGAGGTAGAGGTAAAATTTCAGGAAACAGTTGTTCTTTTACTTCAATTTTTATTTTAAAATTAGGTCCACCTACATGCCCACCGAGTTTGTCTAACCCTCCACCAAACACCTCCCCGTGGGAGTGTTTTGTACACACATACATGATTACTAGCTGCGCCTAAAGTACCTAGAAACAGAACAGGTGGGAGTAAACGAGATTTCTGTGTTTGTACCTCTGTGGTTTGTACATTACCCACAGACATGGTAGAGCTGCGCCTATAGATTTCTGTGACATTACCAAAGGAGTAAACAAGAACATAGACATACTGGATACTTGATACTTACCTGCCTTCTTAATGTCAATAAGCCAATTACAATATTTGGTAGGCCATGACATGCTAGCACACATCATACAATTTAATGACATTCATAACAAATTCATACTGAAAACTCCGTCCGACACCGACAATATTTTTCTTCAAGGTAAAAAAAGCTTTTAAAAAATGGGTAGAATGTCAGGAATTAAATGGGAGAGGGCCACAAGATGTGCTCCTGTTCATAATATAATTTCATCTGATTTCCCCAAGTACTATCCTCAACCATGGAAATTTATGGTAAGTGCAGAAGTCTAAAGATCAAGTGGTAGGTTAAAAGTCCAATACATATACCAGCCTAACTTGAATACTTTCATTGCCTACGATGACGACGCGCATGTAGGAGGTACGTAGTTCTTGCAGATCTAATCCAGTTCTTCAAGAACCATCCAGGTAGGCTGGCTGCTGCGGCCCGCGCGTTGTCCCCTCTGCTGGTCGAAGTTAAAAGTAGGACTACCTACCTCGTTGTCCAGCTTGCAGTGATGTTTGTTGGTCCCGGGTTCAAATCACGGTTCGTGTCAATAAAATGTCACCAAAGGGGGTCCAGCAAGAAAATTCACAATAGAAGCCCCGTGGTCAAGGCCAGACCAAAATCAAACAAAGTAGGTGGGTACTAACAAGTTCTGGTGTTTCAGGAAAACAAGGCCCGGGTTGAGTGGCTTTTGTCCTATGAATATCAACGAATGTGGCTCCAGGAAAGAGAACTTTGGAAGAAACGCATGTATCCTGAAAACACCACAGTCAATGTTGATATTGTAAAACGTTACGTTCTTACTTTCAAAGCCAATAACCCGCCACCAAAAGCGGAAAAAAAGAAGCCCTTCATGATGAAAAAGTGGGTTTATCATTCATTATTATTTTCATTATTGGTATCTTTCTGTCACACTTACATTATAGGTAGGTAGGTACATACCTCCTAAGGATTAGCTTGTACATAGGTAAGTCTAGCGCTGAGCGATACGCGGAGGGGATAACTGCGCATGGGTAATGTACCGCTAGCCCCGCCCAGGTAGAATACCATAATTTTTACTTCTGTGCAATAACAGTCAGCGGTCAAGTTACGTGCCGCGCTATGTATAGTTATGGACCTACATTTAAATTTTTCGGGAGTACCTAAATGTGAGTGACGGTAGAAACCGCGACTCGGAAAAAACCTAGTAGTGTGGGATGCCCCATGATGATCTGCGAAATATTGCAAGATATTGGATACAAGCTTAAGACAGGGCGCTATGCCGTTCATAAGGGAAAGTCTATTCCCAGAGGTGGACTATCATGGGCTGATTGATAATGAAGTATTCTTGATACTCAGACATGTTATGTTAATAACAATTCTGATTACTTTTTGGTTTGTTTGATCCACAAAGACATACCTACATACTACCCGTTCATGATACTACCACTCGGATGAAGTATCTACAATATGCTACTACATAAAATTTGTCTGTGGGTCCGAAATAGTTTGAACCACAGATTACAGAGTATTATTCTGTAGTCTGTGGTTTGAACATAAAGGTCGATCTCCTTGCTAAACACTGAGTAATTTAATTATGATTTTTTTATGCAATGATTTACGTTTTGCATCTGGTAGGTAGGTACTGTTTTTGTACCGCGTGCGCGCTGGGTTAGTCATGTTTGCTATTTTATAACCCATATTTAACGTTAGATTCCAGGGGATTGGAAGCAAGACCACGAATACACGACCTGCCGGTGATAAGGCGGTGAGAAGCGCCACGGCTGGAAAGAAACCGGTGGCGAAGTAAATTATCAAACATAAAGTAGTACCTACTTACCTATTAGAATAACCGGAGCCTTCAGTTGTATTATTTTGTACTGTTCATTACTTATACAAGCAACTTTTATTTTATAATAATTTACTAAGACAGCTATAAAATTAGTAACAAACAGAAGTCTACTTTCAACTTTATTAAGTACGAAAACATCTCACGTTTGCTTTATCTTTTTCAGTTTGGTTAGATCTTAGTAATATTAATGGATATCTAAAACTTCCAATCAGTAATCTCGTAACTAAAACATCTTTTACTTCTTCGTAAATTTATTATAGGGATACTACATAACTACATAAGTTCAATGTCATTAATAATTATCAATCCTTTTATTGGTCTAGTCTATAACATTCATTGCTAACAAATTAAGCAAATCCCTAAAAATATCGATAACTTTTCCATACAATGTAGTTGAGTTGTCAGCTGGTGGTATCATTGGGCCATATTTTTAAAAACTATCTTGCTTTGGTCGGCTAGAAGGTACTATGAAACGAAGGTCTACTTCAAGACTTTTCGTTCCTCGATTTTTGCGACGACGACGCGACGCGCTGTAGCGTGGCTGTCGCAAAATGTAACAGTGATGATGTGCGAAGCTATACCGTGATTCTTTAATCACGGTACAGACTCAAAATAGTAGGCCAAGCACGAGGCTTGTTCTCTAGGGTAGAAAAGACAATAATGACATCGCATCGTCATACACTGCGTACATTATTGAAGCTGAAAGAATGAATTACAAATAATTTACGCATTCGATGACAAAGTGACGTAATTTTTCTCTATTCTACCCTAGACAACAATCCCCGTGCTTGGCCTACTGTATTGTTGTTTTCGCAGTCGCCATGAGCGATGACACTGCATATTCGTCATATACATAGAATGAAGGAAGATTTAACGACGCCGAGTATTATTCACGTAATTTCCTTTCAAAACCTTAAATTTTAATTTTAACTTATTTAAATTGGCATCAGTTAACGTTGTGTGATAAGATAACTCTAGCGCATTAGGTTTATTCGTATTTAATGAACAACATTTCGTTAATAACTTCTAAGCATTTAATGATGAACTGGACTGGAATCGGTTAATTTTCTTAATATATAAAACAAAGTCGGGTTTGTTCGAACACTTATAACTTGAGAACGGCTGGACCGATTTTAATAATCTTTGATTTTTTGGATTTGTCTCCGTCCTGAATAGCAGAATAACTTAAAAATAGGGTTCCGCGCTAAAACTAAAATTTAAAACAGAAAATGACGAATCATAAAAAGTTTTATAGCCTAGTCTGACGAATTGCTTAATCAATAATAATAATAATGTATAATTATTTAGTGATATAGAGCGTATTATTTTACATTTTAATCATGAATTACACCGTATTTTGTGATAAGATAGTAGTTTAAAATCAACTAAAAAATGTCTTAACCGAATCAGTCTAAATAATATTAAAAGAATCGCTTCATAAATCGTTTACTGATCAAGTTTTTGACTGGTTCCCAATAAACTTCCGAATGTATTCAACCAAAAACAACATAATTTACATTTTTCGCAAGTAATGTATTTTGTGGAATGATAATTTGAGAACTATTTTAAAATTAATAAGGTATCTTCTGTATAGGGGAAATCCGAACGTTAAAATTGTAAGATAGAACCAGCATAATTAAAGAATGGTATTGAGAATGATGCCATCTCATATTGTCCTGCTCGGTTGTGCGATCAAGCAAAAACCACCCATCGTATAATTGATATTTGAAACCAATTTCAATGGCGTTCACCACACAATTGCAAATTACGAAGGCCATTCAAAGGGCTTTCAAATATCAATATAGGATAGGTGGTTTTTACGTAATCGCACAGCAGATCGGATTCGAACTGAGCAGGACAGCATGAGAGATGACGTCATTATCAATCATTCTTTAGGTAAGCAGTTTATATTATAATAAGGATTAGCCGAATTGGAAACTGAAGGCTGTTCCGGGGAAGCCGCCGCCGCCCCCGCCTCCGTTGAAGTCGAAGTGAGGCGGGCCGCGGTTGAAGAACGACTGGAATACTACGTTGGGGTCTATATCTGAAACAATCATAGTAAGTCTCTTTAAAACTTGGTACAATTTTTAATATTAAGACAAAAGATTAGGAATACTTAAAGTTTATAGAACCAAAGTGGTAGAGATATTTGTATGTACTACAACAAAATATCATAGGACGCAGACGCCGTTTACGATATGTAAGCAAAAAACTAAAAAAACGTGATCTTTGTGCCCTCTAATAGCCGGCTACATGCTCAAACATTTGTGCATGCATGATTGCACAAAAATTTTGGTAGGTATCCATCGCGCAAGCAAAACCGCGCGCCATTACTAGTAATAGTGATCCATGGTAAAAACTTATCTTTTACCCCTGACTTTTCGTTATGACAGTGACATATTATGACATTTGTTTGTATATATAAATTATCCAGGTTTCTGAATTACGGTATACATACGAGGGGAGTTCAATGTATTCTCGGTATTGGTATGAAAGAATAAGCAAAAAATTCTGAATAAAATTTATTTTTCAATGTAGTCTCCTAGAATCTCAATACACTTATTTGTTCGGAAAAGTAACTTTTCAATTCCCTCTAAAAAATATTTTTCTTCCTGGCCTGAAAAACGTTCATTTATTGCTGCCTTCAACTCTTCGTCGTCGGAAAAATGCTTTCCACGAAGGACTTTTTTAAGATTAGGGAATAGAAAGTAATCACTAGGGGCTATGTCCGGGCTGTAGGGTGGATGATTGATTTCTTTAAATCCGCACTCCCGCACAGCAGCCTTGGCAATACGCGCCTTGTAAACCGGCGCGTTGTCGTGAAGCAGCAAGACACCTGCAGTCAATTTTCCACGTCTTTTTTCTTTTATTGCCTCCTTTAAATTACGCAGGGTGTTTGCGTAAGATGCACCAGTAATACTTTGACCTTTTTTTGTGTACTCGATTAGCAAGATTCCCTTAGAATCCCAAAACACTGTGGCCATGAGCTTTCCTGCAGACGGGGTGACTTTGAACTTCTTCGGTGGGTCTGTTCCTTTTCTATGCCACTGCATAGACTCTTGCTTGCTCTCAGGGTCATAGTGATGAACCCGCGTTTCATCACCAGTAACAAGCCGATCGAAAATACTTTGCGGATTTTCATCACAGAGCTCCAAAAACTCCTTGCAACAGTCAACTCGCACTTGTTTCTGAAGCGCTGTGAGCATTCGCGGCACCCATCTTGCACTGACCTTTGATAAATGGTGACTCTCATGAAGGATAGTGTGAATAGTACCCACGGATAGCTTAGTTCTTTTTGCTAATATTTTCACTCTTACACGGGTATCTTCGATTACAAGTTTCTCGACGAATTTGACGTTTTCTTCAGTAGAGGCAGTAACCGGCCCACCGGCACGGGGATAGTCTTCAATGCTCTCTCTACCCCGTTTGAATTCACTTGACCACTTCTGAATTGTAGATAATGAAGGCGCAGAATCTTGGTAAACAGCCACCATTTCTTCGTGAATTAATTTTTGAGTTTTTCCTTGTTTTGTGAGGAATTTTATCACAGCGCGATGCTCGATTTTTTTCATCATTGTCGAATCATAACTTTGTGGTGTACAAAGAGTATTGTATTATGTTGCTTGCATAGCTGATACAGTTCAGCTATGCAAGCTAAGCCAGAACTATGTTAGTTTAATTGTTTTGCAATCGACAATCCACAATATAATACCTTTAGGTACCTTTAAATGGGTTAAATTATAGATGACTAGCTGTACTCCGCGGTTTCACCCACGTTAAATTCGAATTTCACATTTCTAGGCGGATTAAAAGATACATATTTCTTCCGGTAAATCTCCTTTGGGAAGTTGATATTTTACCAGTACAAAAAGTAGCATATGTTACGCTCCATCCTTTCAACTAACTCTAGGCCAAAAATCAAATCAATCGATTTGATTTTGGTTGCTTAGTTAGGGCGTGATGGAAGGACAAAGAAACAAACAAACACACTTTCGCGTTTATAATATATTATAGTTAGAATTAGGATGATATACTAACCCGACATGCCAGCGCCGTCGTCGTCAATATCTTGTCCGTGGTCGTATCTCGCGCGTTTCTTGGGATCGCTGAGGATACCGTAAGCCTCTCCAACCTCCTTGAACTTGCGCTCTTGCTCGCGACGCTCCGTGTCGGGCGCTCCTGCGTGTCTGTCCGGGTGATGGACCAAAGCACGCTTTCTGAAATAACCAGAACAGTTTATGATAAGTATCTCTATACTGGCGTTTAAGAATACGCAGATCAATGTAATTCAACTCTGGTTTCTGGTCATTTCTTCGGTCAAGCACTACCTGGATATAAAACTGCCTATGTCACTCAGGGATAACGTAGATTACTATTTTTTTTAATAGCCTGTTTAACTGTTTTAAAGCTGTGCAATGACCCAATCTCCCCGCCTTCCACACTACTATTAAGAAATTTTAAAATAAGACTAGTAGGTGAAATTACATCCTGATCAAAACCAAACACAAATAAATTTTACTTCTTTAAATATTAGTGGAGATGAGAATTGGAATGCTGTCACTGAGCTTCATTATACAAGTACGCTGGAAGTCATTATCGGTGACAGATTGAGGACAATTGATCTTCGCCATTTTGTCGTTTGCGTGTATGTGGTGTGACCGTCTATGGAACTAATATTACGTTATGTCATGTTGTTTTGGTACACCTCATATGTAAATTTTATATCAGTGATAGGCGAGAGAAGCGCTTTGAATCTGCACATTAAATAACTGTAATTGCCTATAGAATATTCCCTCCAGAGCACTTGAATAATGGAGTTCAGTGGATACTGTGCTGATTAAATAAATTTTGGCATTGCCATAGATGGTTTGGATGGTTAAAATAAAGAATCAGTCACGGATACCCACCAATCGAAGCCACTCACCATTTAAATGCAGTAAATTGTATGAATAGGTCATCGATTCCGCTTCACTTAATCAGTTTACGACCAGTAGCGACCTTGTCAGTCATTTCCAATTATCTGAAAACAATAAAATATTGCGTGGGACATTACCTGTATGCTTTTTTGATATCATCCTCAGAAGCAGATTTCTCGACTCCCAGAATCTTGTAATAGTCTTTACGTTTGGATTTTTTCAAAGCCATCTTAGCCTCGTGGAGAAGGTGCTTGTTTTCCTTACTCTTGTCTATTTTATAAAGCTTTTCATAATCTTTCACGGCCTCTTCGAATTCGCCAAGTTCGGTGTAACACCGGGCGCGTCTGAGTAGGGCTTTCACATAGTTTTCGTCGAGTTCTAAAGCGGCGGTGCAGGCTTGAGCAGCGTCTTTGATTTGGTTAAGTTTAGCGCAGACTGTGGCCTTGTTGAAGTAAAGTTTAGCGTTCACAGCTTTGTTGTTCTTATCAATGGTCAATGCTTCGTTGTAGAGGGTAAGTGCTTGTTGCCATCTGCCCATTTTAAAGGCTTCGTTTCCTGAAATTTGTGAAGGATATAGACTAAAGTCCATGGCAAAACCCCCCCAACATGGGAGACCATCCACTCGGAACGACGACATTGTAGCGGTTGCAGGGAGTCTATGGATGGAGGCGGCTCAGGACCGCTATTTGTGGCGTCGTATGGGGAGGCCTATGTCCAGCAGTGGACGTGTATCGGTTGATATGATGATGATGATAGACGAAAAAAAATTGTATTTCTAGTATAATATTATAAAATCTGTGTCGTGGGACTGAAGATGACAGTTGGAGAGGATACTATCCTGCTTAGATCATATTACGACTTACAAAAACAAAGCAATCTAAAAGAATTATTTTTAATCAAGCACTTCGAGATCTTATAATATCTCACTAAACACTCAACACATTTTTGCTTGGCTTCCAATTTAGAGTTGCAGCACCTACACAAGTTAGACTTGTGCCGGTGCCGAAGCTTTATATTTGGAATAGTTTGTTTTAGTAATAAATTTCATTTCTGTTTATCATAACGCTAATTCATTTAGTGATGTACCTAATAATGATATAAAAATTTGGTAAAACATTACCTTCTTCTTTTTTCTGTTTTAGTAGTTTAGCCTTTTTATAAATTTCCATGGCTTTCTTATGATCGGGAGCAAGACGAAGTACTTGTTGGAAATGCTTAAATGCTTGTTCATCTTTGTCCTGTAAAGATGATCAAATTATTATACAAATACATACTAATAATAGTTTGTGACTATTCAAAGTTGTAGACATATTACTTAGACAGGATACTTTAGCGCTGATCAGAGGAGGCCTATGTCCACCAGTGGATTAGTATTGGATGCCTCGACTAGATTACACTGATAATCGGGTCCTGGGTTGGACCAATAGTTGTTACAGATCGCGTCACGGTTTAATAGGGCTTACCTTGATGCGCAGAAGTCAATTTTTACACCTGCGCAGATCCTCCTCCACTTTCACCGAGCGCTATTAAACCGTGACGAGACGTGTATTAGGGTTTTTCTAGCTAGAAAAATTCAAAGTAGCAGCACGGAGTTAGGAAGTTGGTGGTATTACACGCCCTTGCCTCGGAAAGTACGTTGAGCCGTTGGTAATGCGCCTGACCTCTCTCCGGAAGTGTCGATCTGATGTCCCATCGGATTATGAGAGTGAGGGAATAGAGAGTGCACCTGTGTCTACACACTCTTGTGCACTATAATATTTCCTGAGCACATGGCTTGTCTCCGTTGAGTTTAGAGGCTGTTGTCGAAATTCAGCTAGGAGGGCATCATTATCAGTAGAGGATAATGTTGATTCAAAATTGTCGTTTCTGATAATGAATTTATGTAAGAACAGTGGGAAATATACTAGTGGTTTCGCAAAACCACATTTCCGACTAAATAGTTTGATAACTAACTGATTACCTCAAAGTAAAGGCACAGTCCTCTAACATAAATCGCGTCAGTGTCGAAGCTGTTGAATCGGAGAGAATCGTTGGCGATCTCTTGAGCTTCCTGGCATCGCCCAATCATCGCCAAGCATTCGGCTTTTATCAGCTTAGTTCTGAAATATTGCAATACATATATTATGTTACATATTAGTTTCTGCCTGCAGCTTCGCATGCCTTCTTCCAGAATAAAAAGTAGGCTATGTCGTTATCCAGGGTAATTATCTATCTCCCTGCCTTTCATTAACATCCATTCAGTAGTTTTGTCGTAAAAAGGTCATATTATTTTGTAATACACAGGCAGCTTTTAAGGCGCAATGCGACACTAGCGCCACTCTTTAGTTGTTCTTGTATTATCGTTATGGAAAAGAATTACTTAAAGTTCTCGCCGCCTATTGATAAACTATTTTTCGAAACCTCTGCAATATTTTTGCTAGCGCAAGAATTAGCAGAAAATGGTTTATTTTTCATTTTCTGCTAATTCTTAATGAAACTAAGCTATTACAGAGGTATCGAATAATTTGGGCGTGTTTTAAAAAACGATAAACTTCAAATTCCCTTACTATTACACTTATTTTAAGTTTTGGGATAAATACTAATCCCCTGGTGATAAATTTTTTTTTTTATGGGTGAAAGAATTTTCAAATTCGGTCCATATTTGGCGGAGATACCGCGTAACAAACATACAAAAAAAAACAGACGAATTGAGAACCTCCTCCTTTTGAAGTCGGTTAAAAATTGTTTATACTGGGTATTATCAATTGGCGGCGAGAACTTTAGGTAATTCTTTTCCATTACGATAATACAAGAAAAAATAAAGAGTGGCGCTAGTGTCACATCATATTGCGCCATATGCTGATGCGTGTATCCTTGTTAGTTTACGCAGTTTAAGTAAATGTGTGTTGTTATGTATGTAATAATATCCATATTTTTATCAGAGGAAGGAAACTTGTGATTCGTTCACCGCGAGGAATGGCGGTAGCAAATAAATCATTGGCTTCACCCCACGAATTAGTAATCTTTTGACTCATTCAATAAGTTATTCCTAGGTCTCAAACTTAGTATTAAGAATTTTCGTTTATCGAAAATGGGTATGAAGTATCACATACTTAAAGCTTCGTATTCGGCATTCAATTTATATTGTTAGTTGTGTTCAATAAAATACAGATACTTAGGATGCTCCTACGCTATGGTGATTAAGTGATTCACCATTAAGTGGGCGACTGATTCTGAATCATTTGGGTCAAAGCTAACTGCACTTTGTAAATAAGCAGCACTATTATGGCTCCTTTCACCCAATCTGTTTACTAACTTTGTTTTTATAACAACTGTTACAAAAGTAGGTAATATTCACAACAACAAAATGTAACAAGTCTAGTCCTTGGCTTTAAATTTAAGTTCATGTTTAAATGGAATAGAGCTTGTGTTATGGTTACTGATATATATAATACATACCTACATAGATAGATATTTTTTATTAAACATAGAAAATTCCCAGAACACCTAGAACAAATATTTGCTGCATGATCATAAAAACATTTGTCCTAAGGCGGTAATCGAAACCGCAACTTCCTGCGTCGCAGGCAGACCTGCGTGCCACATCGGTTGTCAAGATTATGGACCTAGTTTAGCGCTAAGGCAGGCTAAAAGCTTGTTATGCTTCGCTACTTTCAAGAAATCCTAGGCGATTTTAGCCAGATTACCCAGAGGCAAACAGACAATTTTAATAATTGTTTAGGAGATGTATAAATTAGCAAGAGGCAGTGTTCCAACCCACTGGACTAATCAAATTAATGCATTAACGGGAGTCGCTTTACTGGCTGCCAGGAAACAGGCTGAAGATAGAGAGGTGTCGAAGTATTTTGCCAACCTCATTGTAAACGTACCTACGTGTAATAGGTACATACGTAATCGCAAAAACAACGTACACTTCTAAAATTGTATCTACTTAACCTGAGGAAAGCAACATTCTACACAAATCCTGTCGGGTTTAGAGAATGTTAAAATGTAAAACCTAGAATAAGTTTTTTATAAATAAATAAATATAAATAAAGGACAATTCACCTACATTGTGCAGTGGACTCTAGACTTACTTGGAGCAAGAAGGGCTGTAATCCAAGCAGCGATCCATGCAGTATACGACGCGGCGGTAGTCATTAGCTTCCATGGCTTTCTGGGCGTCCTCATGCAGTCTTCGTAGGCCTTCGAACGCGCGGCGCTCCCCACTGGCGATGTCTGCGCCTCCGAGCTCCGAGGCACTACGGACTGCCTGCTCCCCAGTGGCTATATCACCTAGAACACAAATTATATGGTTAGTTTATTAATTTTATATGAATAATGTGGAATTATTATTTTATTTGTTATGTTCAGACTCATTGAACATATAATTTAACAAATTATTTAAAAAAAATATCTGGTTTAAAAAACTATTGATAGGCACAGTTGGTGGCTTCTTTGTGTGTGACTGGTCATGGTCTATTTCTACTAAATAACCACTATGTATGTCCAACTGAAAATGTTTTGTGACACTAACTATTCCGACATAAAAGGCCACTCCTTCAAGTGATAAATTGCAGCATAGTTTTATTACAGTTAGTCATGGTTGATTGGCTACCACTTAGGCTTTGAAGCTGTGGAAACAAGTTCCTTGTTTAATTTCTGTCACTACTGTTTCCCATCCATGCAAAACTTACTAATTAATTCATCAAAAGTTTTCAACAAAAAAACAAATTGTTGATTGTGATTGTGTAATGTAGTAAAAAATGAGAGCAAATAAATAAATAATGCTGGACAATTCACAAAGCATCATCTAACCCCAAGCTAAGCAGAGCTTGTGTTACTAGATAACTGAAGTACTTAATATAATACAATACATAGATAGACATTTGTCCTGAGGCGGGAATCGAACCCGCAACCTCCTGCGTCGCAGGCGGACCTTCGCCCGCCGTGCCACAGAGGTCGTCATAACGGCAAAATAACAATAGACTGCTTACCTAAAGCAACACAGCACTTAGCTATACGTATGTAGCCTTTTGTGAATGTTGGATCTAATGCCACAGCTTTCTGAGCATCCTCCAATGCTTTCTTGTACATTCCCAGCATCATGTAGGCAGCAGATCTGTTGCCCAAATATGCTGGGTTCTCTGGACAAAGTTTTACCGCTTCATCATACATTGCAAGCGCTCCTTTATAGTTTTTGAATTTGTATAGATGGTTTCCACTTTCTTTCTTTTCATCGGCCAATCTAGTTAAATAAAATAATTTAGGTATAATTAGTAGGTAGGGCATATTTACTACTTAGCCTCAGCTAGTGCAACCTGGGATGGAGCACTACTGTACTACACCTACCTAACAAACATCAATAGCACCTTATTTCTTAATTGATAATAATTACTATTTATAAAAATCTGTTTATAGTATATCATTTGACTTATATAAATGCTTATTTTGAAAACCTAAAGAATTAAAGTTATTGAAATCTAATTTTACTTAGACTTTGAGACAAAGGTTAAATAAACCTGCTTATGAAATGTTTTGCGTCTCATTTTAACATTACAAAATTCTCCCAGAAAGGTGCCTGACTGTAGCAAATGAATAAAGTAAATCAAGCAATATCTTGTAGCATTCTTATCAATTTTATAAATCTAAATCAGTTATAGTTCAGCGTAATAATATCGTAAGGTTATTAGTTTGTTACCCTCAATTTGAATATTTTAGGACTAGGAAGTACAGTCCAGTCCAATGTACTTTGTGAATACTAGGTCAAATGTCAAGGCACCTCATCAAAGAATTCACCTACAAATACAGCATACAAACCAATACTTGAAATGGTCTTACCTCTAAGCCCAAGGCTTAGGAGCATTATCAAAACAAATACACACACAGTCGCATTAGTGAAAGAAATACATTTTGGAAGAACTTTTAATGACGCTCAACAAACATACCTTTCCGGAGATTTTGGAAGAAGCTCATCGATCGTTAAATCCAAATCAACCACTTCTGAGTCTGCCATTTTCGTATTTTTAATTTTTATTTCTAGCCAACCAAATATTTACAGCCCTTTTGATTTCATAAATTCACAAAAGAAAGAAATCGCTTCCAAAATCGGTTCCTTCTTCTTCTTCTTTTAGCTTTGGCTCTGCATCTGGATTGATGCAATTCTGCCAGTGTCAGTTAGGTATGAATTGCGCATTTAGGAACAATCGGTTCCTTCATCCAAGAAGAAACCAAGATCTCTTCTTCTTCTTCTTTTTTTGGCTTTGGCTCTGTATCTGGATTGATGCAATTCTGCCAGTGTCAGTTAGGTATGAATTGCGCATTTAGGAACAATAGATTAAAATTTAAGGAGGTTGAGTTTGGATTTGTAACCAAAATCAATCAATCAAAATCAAAAAACCTAAAATGCCCATTTCACATTGACAGTTCGGAACGGGCATCACGTCGTCCGTGGAAGACACCAAACATAACGCCAAATGACACAGAGGAGGCCTTTGCGAGTTAAGGTCCGTCCCCATTTTGTAACATTTCGCCGAACAAAACACCGTAACATGTTACGAGAACTTGTTACGGATAGTGTGGACGGGTGAAGGTTTGCATCGTAACAGAACACCGTAAGCGTAACATTGCCGCGAACTTGTTTCGAGTAGTTCGGGAGCAGGAGTTACGGGTAGACGATTTTGTCATCTTATATAAATTCTTTTGCAGTGCCCTACAGGGTGCATGTACTATTAACCTAAGCTAACATTAAGACTTAAGCTGTTTACATGTAAATGTGAGCTGAATAAATAAATAATGCAGTAGAATACAGTCAGAAAATTTAAAGATTTGGTGTACTTACGACTCAGTTACGAGTGAAAATTGATTCTATGGGCTTTGTTTTTTGTACCGCTAAATAAGGGCTACCCTAAAACTTCTGTATGGCGTCATTCAGTTTTTTAACGATACCTTCGCGTTTGCACCGGCAGAAAGTTTGCGGTACAGGCAACCGGTGTACGTTACGATACAGGCATTATATAATTTCTGCAGCCAAAATTTGACGTCCGTGGCTTGTATTGTTGAAGTTGCGTTGCGTCGTCGGCCTTTCGTCCGTTTGTCGCGGCGGCCGTCATCATTCAAAAGTCTGAGCCGAGATCGATAATTAGGCGGACATAGCGAGAGGAGGTGAGCTTGCGTCAGATGACTACTGCACGGCGCGGCGGGCCAACTGGTTAGAGGTGCAACTCACAAAGAGAGCCGTGCTGTGCTTCCCCCGGCAGGATTTTGCCCCAGGATGTCCCCCACAAGCATGGTACGGTGTAGCAGCACGGCTCGCGAAGCAAGCGGTGCAGGAGCCGTGCTGTTCGTATCCCCCAGGATGCCCTCCCCAGGTTGCCCCGCACGACGTGGTGACCCACAGTGGGAGCTCACTGCCGGGGGCCCCCACTTCCGAGGGCCCCTACTTCCTGGGCCCCTACAACTTTAGTTCTCCTATTTTTTTCCTTTTTGATTGAGAGGAACTTGGTTATGTAAATCTGTCACTGGCTACCGGACTATAGCACTGGATTCCATTTTGCAGGTGCGGGTGGCGGGGAGCTGGTGTTGTTGTTATGACATACATTGCCCGATCTATCAATCCTGTGTAGGTTACGGCGCAATGGTACACGAACTTGTATGCGTAACAAAAATGACAGTTTGGACGTCTCCCGCACATCGAGACAACCGAACATCCTTTGAAAAAGGCCGACTTTGGATCGATCGGCCCGTAACCCGTAACATTTGGCCGTAACAAAACAAAAACACCGTCCACACTTGTAACTGTTAGTACAAACAATGTTCGGGCGAACTTTCTTATATTGATATTTTCTATGTTTGTAGTATGAGACGGCAACATTTTTAGTTACGCAATTTTGTTACGGTTACGGTGTTTTGTTTGGTGAAATGTTACAAATTGGGACGCACCTATAAAGTCAGGGTAGAGAGGAAAACCCCGGAGCCTAAACGCTTCGCAAGAAGAAACACACGAAGCGTTTGAAGAAAGCCTGCTGCTGATGATTCGTGGAGGAACTTAATAAACAACCAAATAAGGTTTTGGAATTTACCTTAAAAATAAAAAGTAAACAATGTTGGCTTATCTTAGCGAACATTTTAACCTTATGACCGCCATAGTCACCTATAGGTGACAAGCACCCCCGTGCCCTCAGCGCCAACGTCGTCTATAGTTGACTAAAAACCCGCCCTACAAAAATATGAAATAAAGGTATTGAAAAAGTTTTACTGGTATTTTATTTCTACATTTCCCAAATTAGAATATCTCACCTACTCTGAGTATAAAAAACAAGTCTGTTAGAGCTACAGGTAATGAGAAATATTGAAATAAAAACATAGATTTTCATACAAGCAAATACTATGCCCTGAGCGCCACGGTCGTCTATAGTTGACAACTAGTGACGTGATGCAGGAGGCACAGATTTCTTGAAAACTATTCAAAATTCAATTCAAACATGTTATTTTATCATTTCTTATCTTTTATTATTATTGATATTAACTTAGATAAACTAAAGGTTAAAAACATAAAACTAGCATAAGATACATGAATAAAAAAATATCATCAAATCAACCTGGCAAAATAAATCTGATAACTCAAGTCTGGTGCATCCCTAGCACCTGACCGAATAATCCGTTCCCTGAGCGCCATGGTCATGTATAGGCGACAACTTGATGACGTCATAAGCGGAGAACGAAAAAATACTGCAGTGCAACATGGTGATGGATTATTCTGACCTCCTGCGAATTTTAGAAGGAATTGATGACGATGAAGAGTTTAGTTGTCTGTCGACCACGGTAGTTGCACGCAGTCGCGCGGTGCGGAGATTTTTCAGGTCCTCACTAAGGACTTTTTGGCAGGGCCGAACTAACTGCTGGGGTCGATTCCTGGGATTTCGAAATTATATTTTAGTGTTCTGATTACTAGTTCGGTTGTCTTTGCACATAGAGTAGCACGCCACGTCTCTATCTACTTTTATGATGCTACTACTAAGTAGGTATAATTTCTCTTAAAAAGCGAATTGTACTACCTATTACTACCTACTTAATAATATTATAAATTTGAAAGTTACTCGATCTATCTCTGTCTGTTACCTTTTCACGCCTAAACGGCTGAACGGATCTTGGCAGAGGTAGAGGGTATCCCGGGGATGGTAATAGGGTACATGAAAAGCGCGTGCGAAGCCGCAGGCAGCAGCTAGTTCTCTATAAAAATAAATCTCTTAGACCATATTTCCGCATTATCCTTCCGAAAAATAGGTATCTAACTACAGTCAGTACTACTACAAGTATAGGATTCGATCCTGGGATCCGGGATCACGGGATCCCGGTCGATTTTCTATATAAATATATATATAACATGATATATAAATTATAGCTGCGGGTGCGGTCACTCGAAAATTTGTATAGAAAATATATCGCGCTATGTCTTGCTATGATTCATATTACTATATAATTTTATAGCTACGTCTATGGTGGGTTTAACGTTTTTCATAACTTGACCTACCAAACACAAAATATTTTTAAGCGACACCTGCCTATTTCGTCAATTAAGAAAAATCGACATCTATTTCGAAATCGATAATCAGCGTGCGACACGGTTAGGTACATCTCTAGGGAAGTTTCAAAAAAGGTAAGCCGTGGGCACCGTTGTCATCCAGTCGTGACAGTGACGTCATCGCTATGGCGAGTAGTGCTGTGTTTACTACTATTTTACTTGTAATTTTTGTTTTTTATTTATGTTCTAAATTATATTGTATTAAGAGTGGGAGATAGCACAAGATTAAATAAAACATCCCAGGTTTTAAGAAGTCGTTTATTGAATAAAAAACAACGAAATCAAGTCTCTATGTGTTTATCGACAATTTACAATTCATAGACTCTTGGCAGCACTATTTTTTTCATAGGTATTTTTGTTAAATTTGTGCCTTGGCGTTGAGAGCACGGAAATGCGTTTGGGGCATGGCGGTCAAAAGGTTAAGACAGTCAATATATCTACATAATATACTACACCTGCAATACTGATTCAATAAACAAGGTCCTAAAAGTTTGAGGGGATCCAGATCAATCATAGAGAGATCAACATTCATCTATCACGGGGCAGGGGGAGGAGAGAGAGAGGAGATTTCCTACGTCCGATAAGTTTGTAGTAGGAGTACCTAACCGGTGGTGGTAGTTCTACCCATAGGTTCTACCTAGTTGTACCTAGTACCTCATAATATCAGAATAAAACAGTCACTGTCCCCTTCATCACAAGTCAATGTCAATTGGAATCAGCCACTGCGGGAGCATTCGATTACAACGTCCGGTGTGCGGAGCTAATTAATTCATTACGACGATGATTCATTTATTTACGACGTAAATACGTACGACTTGAAAATCATCGAACTTGATTTTTGGTATCATTTTGCTTTGTCGTAGGTAACATGCTACATGAAATGAGTCCTATTTCATGAAGCATGTTACATCAGGGCAATTCAGAAACTCTGTTACCGAGTCTTCGATACGGACACTGACACAAATGGTCTGCCACTGGGTCGGGTTCGTAGAAAATGGTCTAAGATTTGTGGAAAACTACTTCTCTGGTAGTTTTTTCCTTGCAAAATAAGAATAATTTATTGTTTCAACTGTGTTATATATTTGGTCTTATGAACTACTTATAAATGGTTTAGCGGTTTATCCTTTCACACGTACAATAATTATTATATGGAAAATTTTAAAAACCATCAAAATATTTGAATTTCGCGCGAATATGTGCCAGATTTCGTGTCGATGACTCGAAAAAGAACTTTCATAGTAGTACAAGTTGTTGAATGTTTCCTTTAACGAAACGAAACCGTTTTCTTTATACGATCAACTAGTTCAGGGTTGGCGAACCTTTTTGAACCAACGTGCCATTTTTTTTCTAGAAAAAATCTGAGGCTATAGATGCGTCACCAAATAATTTTGACCTAGTGATTATTGGGTTGAAAAATAACAATACTAAATACCTGAATTTTGACAAATCAAAATTATTTATAGACTGCCAAAAATAAAAACATTTTGCATTTTATACGTGTAATTAAAATTAAAGTTACATTAGTGTGATTTCTGTTGTTGCAGTTTAGATGACAAATATACATATATTCATTAGGGTTGTAAGATGTTACTTTGAGCAGAATTCATACTGAACTGGAGTCATCTGCTAAACGGTATCTAATGTCTTTAATATTTTTCATCTCTGAAAATAAAGACTGGCAGGCATAGGTAGATGAAAATTAGGTTAAATTGCATGAGCCAGCTTCTTCAAACAGGAGTAATATGGAATCGAATTCCATATTCCCAAAATTTCATTACTGGTATTTTTAGTTGGATTACCTGTCTTATCTTTCACAAATAAATAAATGAACTATGTATAAACTATAAATCTTTCGATTAAATTAATTCTGTTTCCTTGTTTCAATAATTTTTTTAATCCATTTTGCACTAAAACCGCAAACCGTTACTTCCGTGGCGTGCCCTTAATATTGTGTCAAGTGCCATCAATGGCACGCATGCCATTGGTTCGCTATCCCTGAACTAGTTGAAAAACCATTGGACGTCTAATTGGTTCAAAACCCAGTTGCGTTTAACAAGTTTGGTTCTTTGAAACGTAAACCTATAGTAGAAGGAACTGTGCACTAAACATTAAACGTTGTAAAACCAACTCGCAAATTTAATTATGAATTTAGGAGTAATGTCGAAAAACAGTTGACGTTTAACTGATAATGTCGTTGAATGAATTAACCAGTTGAAACAATCAAATCGTTTTGCGGTAAAAAGAAAATGGTTAACTCGTTTACTATAGAACTGTTAAAAATACGGTTTGTTTATTCAACGCTCACTTCTAAGTTTCGACAAAGTTCCGCCCCGTTCCGAGCGAGTGTCCATGCAGCATGGATAGAATGGTGTTTGCTCGATATGTGAAATTATTATTGTGAAAGATGTTTTAGAACGCACCTACATTTATTTTCTAAAACGAACGAAGCAAAGGAATTTTTGTGTAATTTTTCGCTTGTACGTGTGTTTCGTAAATTGTTTCTGATGAGCTGAGCTATGTTACAGTATTCTAACACCGCATATTCGAGAGAACGGATAAAAAGATAAAAAAATGGAAGATAAAATTGCAGCCACAACCAATGGTTTGCATAACGGCGATGTTGAATGGCAACCACTGTCTCTGACTCTTGTTGAATATCCCAAAGGTAAGCTTGTAATACTGTTGAAATAAGGTAATATTACATAAACAGGCCCTATGCTTTAAGTTGAGTTAGAGTTCTACATAATTCACCATTTCTGCATGCAGAATACTATGCATATAATTTACACAAAAACTATAATACCTATTTTACCTATGTACTACAGTTCATTATAATAACATTAGATAAATCCTTCAAAAACTATGTAATATGTATTGTTTCTGTTTTAGGCGATTTACTTGGAAAATTATTCGCTTTTCTGAGTCTGTCTCCATTTGGAATAGGCGCAGGGTTTGTTACACTAATTTTATTTAGGAGAGATTTACATACTGTAAGTGCTTACCTTTGAATAAAAATTCTATTTATATCTGATTATGCCTATGGAGATATTAATTCCCTTCTATTTTCAGATATCATTTTTTATTGGGACCTTAGTGAATGAATTGTTAAATATAGTCTTGAAGCACACTATCTGTGAAGCCAGGCCCTTAGCAAGAGGGCATTTATATAATGAGTATGGAATGCCGTCATCTCATTCACAGTTCATCTGGTTCTTTAGTATTTATGTCCTCTATTTTGTAGTTATCAGGTAAGAAAATTGAGCAATCTTACTAACAAAAATCTAGTTTAAGGACATAATGATATCTGCTTCCTAATAACTTTATTCAATACAGACCATGGTGGCTTAATGTATGCAATTGGTGAGTCACAGTGCTAGAGAGGTTAATGGTATCCCTGTCAAATCTAATGAATTAGTTAAAAAAGCCTTTGAGGTCTTCAAACTGAAGTCTTATTTTGATTTCTCACTTTCAGATTACATCACATCAACAACAACAGTATAATATCAGCGTTGTGGCGAGTAATCATAGTTGGTGGCTGTTTGTCACTCTCCATTCTAGTCAGCATAGCCAGAGTCTATCTATGTTACCACACAACATCACAAGTTGTTGTTGGGGCTGTTGTGGGATTCCTATTTGCAACAATTTGGTTTGCAATGGTACACAAGATATTTTCTCCACTGTTCCCTCAATTAGTATCATTGTGAGTAAAAGACTTATTTTTATTTTTCAAAATAATTATCTTTATTGACAAAGAAAATAACAATCAAATAATATAAATTAAACTAGTATTTACAATTGAAACAATTGAGCTAACTGCAGACTGTTGCAAACAATCTACAGATAGCTCAACTGGTCCATATCAATACCAGTTAAGTTTCTAAATAATACATTCAATTTGGGTACCTAACTTTGATTTTCCTTATGGCATAAATGTGTGTAATAGACAGGCAAACTATTGAAGTTTTTAACATGACTGAAATCAGTTAATTACTTACACAAGCTTTTTTAAGCCTTGGTAATCGTTTTATTTTGTATAGTCTAGTGAACTCTAGTGCCAAGAAGTTCTACTTGGTGACCACTTAACTCTGTTCACATCTCTGTTAACTATCCAAACTAAAACTATTACAGAGACATAAAAAAAATTCCTTTTACGATAAAATAGGTGGCAGTGCTAGTGTGAGTTGGGGTAGCATCTTATTTCATCTACTAGATAGAACATAACAAAATATATACAAAAACTACTTTTATTTTTTTCAGAAAACTTTGTGAAATGCTCATGATCAGAGACACAACGCTAATCCCGAACGTGCTATGGTTCGAGTACACAACGTCGCGACAAGAAGCTCGCGCTCGCGGCCGCAAGATGGCAGCACTGAAGCCGACCCAATGACGGTGCGCCTACCCGCGCCCGCGCAACTCGCGGACTGAAAGGCCGCGTGCCTGACGTCTGCTTGCGGCCGCGGCCGTGGCGCTGCTTGGCGGCGTAGTGCTTACCAAACTAGAGGCATTGACCTACATACCCTTTGACTTACTTACTAATTAGAACTCTTACATAAAAACCTCTCTCAACTTTAATATTATTAATTAATGGGATATCCCATTCACTGCGTAGCTAGCTTCTGTGCAGGGACATGCTGTGCTAGTCTACCTGGACTTGTGCATTCTGGGCAATGAAAGTATTAGGAAATTGCCTCTTTTTATTTAATTCTGTTCTGTTGATATAGATAGGTAAATGATAAAACATTGCATTGAAAGTTGAGGAGGGCATTTGTAGTGTGCAACGAAAAGTTAAAGTATAGAGAGGATTTTAAGTAAGGCATAATAGTTTCATATCTATCCAGACAGAATTAGAGTGTGTTCCTTGGTGTTGGTGGTAACAAATTTTGAGATAGATAGCAGAGATGTTGTAAAATATTGTGCTAAAACCTCCCCAGGGCCTTTATTTTAAGAAACCAGTGTATTGCAGCATATAACATAAGCCTTGTCCAATATTATCTCTCAATAATGTTCTTAAAGTCTTTATTGACAAAGAAAATAACAATCTATAATATAAAGAAATTAAACTAGTATTTACAATTGAAACAATTGAGCTAACTGCAGACTGTTGCAAACAATCTACAGATAGCTCAACTGGTCCATATCAATACCAGTCGGAAGCATCCCCGAGACGCTGGCTGCATTGCCCCGCTGCTCAATAATGAGTTTGTTAATGTAACTACTTACTGGTAACTACTTCTCAAAATCAAATGCCTATTCATATTTTCAGCCTCCATGTAGAAATGTAGAAGAAACAATCTAGAAATGCATATGTTTGGTTTCCTATTGATATTAATCTCCTTTAAAGCTTGTCTGTTGAAATTTTTCTGATCTGTGGTTGAAATTTTGTAATATTGAGCATTGTTCTCATGCTGGACAAGCAATTCTATTCATTATTTTGTTTTGTCCTAAAACCCGATTGGCTGCGTCCAGACTGGGCTAGCAGCCTCGCGAGTCTGAAAATATGATAAATAGCTCAGCATAAATAACATATCCTGAAAATAAGTCTGGCGTTACCTCGCGCGATGTTTGCTTCGTCTTAACTCTGGCTCTAGACCCAGCTATTGACTTCATGTTTGGAACTTTTCCATTTGGGTGCCCTGAAGGTTCGCGCAAATTAGTTGCACATCACCATGCAAAAACATTCCAGAAATCTTACATCAAGTGTACTTTTACAATATCATCATTCTCCACATCAGTGCAGTTTACGCGAGCCTTTAGAACCTCCTTAGATTGCATCTCCCTATTTGATTATATTTAAGCTGAAGGAATATGTAAATACTCTATGGGGGATTTAAAAAAGCTCATGATGAATAATGTAATGTTTCGTTAATGGGTTCACCTATCAACGCTAGAAAATGTAATAAATATAAATAATAATAAACCATGTCGTCAGTGCCTGGTAGGTACCATTTTGTCTAACCTAGCACCTACTTGTAAATGTGTACCACAGATTATGTATCTGTAACGTGTGCTTAATCAGCAGAAATTATGTAACTGGGCACAGATTCTATGGGAAATTATTAAGAACTCTGTTGTAATCCTTTTGCAATAATGATATTAAGTGTAAGTTAGTAAATGTTAAAGGAATTGGCGCGGTTAGTTTAAGCTTAGATTAGTTCATCGGTAGTTGTTTTGACTTTATGAAGTTTATAGTTAAAAATATTCTATTTAAAAGTCTACCTACTTCTATTATGCATAAGAAAGTATTGTATGAGATAAGTACCTGGCAGAAATCAGAAATAAAATTAAAATTATTAACAATCACGGTTATTGCGGTTGTGTCATAGGATAAAGCAATTTAAATTAGTGGTGTAAAAAATAATGATATTAAGATACCTACTTATTAGGATTTTTTATAAAGTCAAGATATAATGGAGCAATATTCCGATACTTTGCTTAGATACTTAGCGTGAATAAATCCAGTACTAGAAGTGCTTCCGCTTATGCTTATTTTGAGAACTTAAAATACCATCACATCTGCAAGTGTCGATTGAGTGGCAATCTGCATTTTCTGTGTTAAATAAAATACTAGATATTGCACAACTATGTATGGCTGATGAATAAGGAAAATACCTGTAGATGGTCAGAAATATAATATTTTAGGAAATTTCAAAACATTTCTCTCTCACTTGGATTATGTAGATATGTTTTTGTTACATATGTGAAGTGTCCACTGTTACTAAAATTCGTGGTTGACTTATGCAAGGGACTTCCAACGTAAACGCAACTTGCCAGATTTATTGCCTTACCTAACTTGATGCAAGTCCCACGTGCAAGTGCAACATGCAAATGAAAATTTG
Organism: Eupithecia insigniata; assembly: GCA_947859395.1. Taxonomy (NCBI): domain Eukaryota; kingdom Metazoa; phylum Arthropoda; class Insecta; order Lepidoptera; family Geometridae; genus Eupithecia; species Eupithecia insigniata. The sequence continues at coordinate 7,150,669 of OX401996.1, read as the reverse complement.
CAGTCAGTGGAAACAGTCGTTAATTTATTTCTGCAAGAAATTGCGGAAGTCACTTGCTCGTGGACATTTTGCTTATGATGTGACAAAGAAGATACCTATACTCTAATCTGTGCCTATACTGATAATTATCTTTATTACTGTATTTTTGTAATAAATAATTGAGATTAGAGGTAGCTATTAGGCTGATGCGGGATCATAACAATTGTAATATTCACCTAAAGTAAGAGTTAAATGATGTGTCTTAATTTGAATTAACGCTTTACATTTCACCTACATTAAGTACATAGGTACCACATAATTTAACTGCCATAGTCAGTATAAACATTATAATATAAACTCGTGTGAGACTCTTAGTAGAAAAAATGGTAGCTTATTTTAACTTTGTATAATAGAGTCGGTAATTAATCCACACCGATGTGAGGAGGCGTCCATTAATTACGTGAGGCTTTTAGGATCAGACTCCACTAAAGCTGAGCAGAGATGGGCGGAGAACAGTTATTTTTTTTAAATAACCGATAGAATGTCGTTATTCACACACATTGTTTCCGCTCAGCTTCAGTGGAGACCACCGAGCGGAGATGTATCATATTCATATGCGGAGAAACAAAGAAAGATCAAAGCGTAGATGTGACGTGTGCCTCGCTAGCATACATCTCAACGAACATCTCGGCAAATATCACAACTGTCGAAAAATCGTCAAATTCATCTCACGTAATTTATGGCGTATTCGCGTTAGTTTATTTGCTCATGGTGGTAATTTTAAGGTATTTGTTTGTTAGAAACGTAGGTAATGAAGAAAGTTTTTTAAAAATGGATGATTTACCAGTGTAGGGATCTCAACCTATCAAGACATCAAATAATCTATGAACCACGTCTTGGTGGATTTGTACCTAGAAATAATTATGTACTTATTTCAATTGTATATTTTCAATCATAGATGTTGTTTTGTACATTTTTAACCAATTTATTTATGGGTTGTAGGAAATGAGGTCTGTGTGGTTGTCTGTACGCTATAGGTATTAATTAATTGTAGGACCGAAACAAATGCACTAATTTTGAAAGATGATATTAATAGTTTTAAGTTAAAGTTTCTTAAAATTTTCCCTGAATCATTCAAGAAAGTTTCTCATAAATATCTCACATTGGAGCCCACTACGGCGTTTTCTTAGCTATGATTGTTGAGAGCGGTGCAGCCGTTATCTTGTTATGATTGTTAAATTTTATTGTCCTAGGTATTCCAGCTCTGTACTCGAATTTTAAAGGTACAGGTCGCGTCACGGTTTAATAGAGCTGACCTTGATACGCAGTAGTCGAATTTTTAATTTTTACACCGTTTTACACCTGCGCGGAACCCCCCTCCACAAGGTATCGCCGAGCGCTATTAAACCTTGACGCGACGTGTACCTAACTAAATAGTCAGGAGTGATAACGTTTTTGTAAAAACTTAGCTCTTATTTTACAAGCATAATAAATGTATTTATTACGCAGTGTTAAGTTTTATTGGAATTTACTATCCATTTTTACCGCTGCCCCACGGCACCTAGGTCTATCTGTACTGTACCTATGTAGGTAACATATATCAAAATTAGGACAGTAGGTAAAAAACTATTAAGACCGTAGTAAGTATTATATATTCAGTTCTTTTATTATTTAAGAAGTTTAGCTACCATGATCAGTGGGTAGATTATTCGTCAAGACATTTGGTATATTACCCTGGTCACAAATTAGATTTTATCAATGTTTGCTCCACTGCTGGGATGGTTCTGAAACAAGAAACATCAGAACTTTTCATCTAAGAATCAGAATCAATAACTTTATTTCTTTAGGCTTACAAAATAAGCACTTAGACAAGTCAAATTATATACTATAAACATAGTTATTATTATCAAATAAGAAATAAGGTGTTAGTGATTAGCACCTATCAAGTGCCGGTGATAGGTATTAAATGTTAACCTACCTAATTATTGCCTAAATACAATTAAAGATGGAGCAGCTTCACTCTATGAGCAAACGCAACTTAAAGACTTCAGTTATACGTATAATATAACTATCCCACATTCACTCTTTGCTGTATTTAGTCCCCTCAAAAAAAGTCAATACTTTCCTTTCATAGAAAAATAAAAAACATTTACGTTCTTACCATCCCTTGCAGTATATGGTTTACTTTTTCTTGATTATTTCGATTATTAGGCGAGTTGTTTTTTCTTTTCTTGAGTCGTGTTTTCATGTCAGTGTCTGATGTTTCTTCGCTGGTCTGCGGACAGCTAGAAAATCCTAAAAGGTCATCGATTAAGTAGGTGCCTACTTAGGTAGGTACTATTTTAAAGTTGGCTATATACGAATTGGTTAAGAAAATCACTTACCACTAAGCCCAGATAACAAAGACGTTGTTGAATTGGAATTTTCTACCAAGCTTTCGAGCCATTTCTGTGAATTAAATAAGTATCAGGTAATAAGCAGAGTACTATACTAATTTATTTAAACTAAGTCCTACCTACCAATAGGTAGTACCCTCTTTATCAGTTAATTTTTAACATTGAAATCGAGTTTTATAACTTACTCGATGTTAACATCATCATCATATCAGCCCATACGTCCACTGCTGGACAAAGGCCTCCCCCATACGATGCCACAAATAGCGATCCAGAGCCGCCTCCATCCTCTCACTCCCTGCGACCGCTACGATGTCGTCAGTCCAACGATTGGATGTTCTCCCATGTAGGGGGGATTTGCCATAATCACCACGCTTGGCAGGCGGATTGGTGATCGCAGTATTGGTGTTGAAAAATACTCAGAATAAAGCTGCTGCCCTTCCTCTGGTAGGTTCCCTTAGTCGGCTCTTACGATATCCACGGGTTGAGTTGGAGATGTCGATATTCGTAAGCCGATTTTAACATATTTTAATTTAACTATTCACAGTTAGTTACTTATTTATCGTGATAAGGTAGGTAGGCTATTTATGTAAAAGTACCTACCTTACCTACCCACTTTCTTGACGTCAGGGGATGAGTCTTGTACTAAACAGAGTCAGTGTTACTAAACCTGCTGAAACGTCTGGGGAAGATATCATATCAGTATCAGCCGTTTAGTAGGTATCCTACAGTTGGGCGTAGGCCTTCTTGCCGTCGTCATCCTTCCCTAGTCTGGGCAACGTGTACTTAATGTCTGGGCAACCCATACACATACTTTGATTATAAAATAAACTAAAACCGACTTTGAATACCTTAATTTTTACAGTGTTTTTTTAGTTTTACGGGACAAATACTAATCCCTTGCCAATAAAAATAATGAGACCACCTCGGGATCATTACGTACCTATCTAAAAAATTCAAAACCGGACCTTAATTGAGGGAGTAGATAATCGACGAACAGTATACATTAAAAAAACACATAATACAGCTGAACATAGAATCTTCCCTTTTTTTCGAAGTCTGCTTAAAATACCTAAACCCGATTACGCGACGAATGGTACATATAGTGAATTTAGAATGCTCTGTTACTTTATCTGGTGGAATAAGTCGATCTGCTTTCTTCATAAAAGTGAAATTTGCTTTCTGCCCGAGGTCTACCAAGTGCCTCGTTACTTCGGTCGTAGACATCGCCTTATTTATTACACCTTGCAGGGTTTGTGGATCTTTGTCTACCAAACCGGGGAACATTATAGCAATAGGTTTCAGTTCAGGTCCATCTTCGCATTCTACCTGGATAAGGAGAATAGTCTTAGAAAGTCTACACTACCTACCTATTTTAATAAATTGATAGAACCCTACCACAATCATTTATAATGATTTATTACTTTGAATTCGAAGGCAGATCGAGACACTCGGCTGACACCGAAATGTACCTAAGCTAAAGAAAGGCAAAACAAAGAATGCGGAAGTAACTTTGTCTGTTATCTTTTCACGGTTGAACAGATCTAATGAACTTTGCCGAAACGTGCGCGCAGAATTAAGTATGATTTATGTAGCTTTATAAGCTCATCATATATGGGTATTTGTTTGGTAACAATTTCGCAAACCCTAGTTGTCTCGTCTGCTGGTCATAATCATAATATATGGTTTATCATTATTTACAAGTTGTAATACTTCTTCGCCATCACAAAAGTCAGCTCGTAAATGTGGACTTCCATTTGACTGCAAGATATCCACCCATTCGGAGTCTTTTGCTAGCAAAGGACATATTTTTTCTGGCGGTTTCGTTTCACGTGCATGGTTTTCATTGCGCGATGTCTGAAAACAGATTTTAACAGAGCATTCTACCCATTCAGAAAAGAAACTATATAACTAGGTACATATTTTTCATTGAAGATGCTACATTATTTTGTGTGTCCTCGCTGGAATGTAATTTGTATTAGCTGACAGTATACCTACCTACAGATTATTAGAAGATCACAAGCTGATGTTATCTAAACTGTGTGCACTTATGTTTCATTATCATTGACTCAATGATGTAGGTACATACATATTTTGTTGATACCTAGATGATTGAACATAAATGGAGCTAGAGATACTGGAAAATCTGGAGTAGTTTTTGAGGCCTTATTTTATCAAACTTGATAAGGTGCATTTTGGCTCTAGCTAGCATGTTTGATCAGCAACACTTAAAGATTTTGTTATTGTATTACTATGTACAAAGCTTTGCAGTATATCAATGGATATTACACTGATGGTGCGTGAAGATTCCTCTTTTTAGGCCTTTTAAACTTCTTGTTTGGTTCACTGCTCATATTGGAGACATTGTAAATTATTGATAAAACTGCAAAATAAGCAGTTTCTGTGATCAAATTTATTTCATCATTTTACCACTTGTGCCAATTGATTGACATTTACAATTATTTGATTGAGTCAAATTTGGAATTGATGGTTTACAATTTTGTTTGGATGGTTTGAAATTATTTCAGTATTGTATTCTCTTTGATCATTTCATCCGAGGCATACCCATCTCAGAAGGGGGTCTAAGTTTTCGAAAAGTATATTAGTATACTCCATATAATCAAAGGAAAAAGAAGAGAAATTTTCTCTCTCCATAATTGAAAATGGACCAAGGCCACAAGCAAAGACTATCACACTTTGTGCCCTAATCACCTTCTGAAATCAAACTCAAAAGTAAACATTTGCAAATGATTTTATCCAAGAAAACATCAATATTTACATGTAATCTAAAGTTATTGTTAAACGTGGTGGCTTAGAAAAAGTTCCTCAGGCTTTCTTAGATTATACCACTCACAATGCAGAAGTACATTAGGTACTGAGATTTTATATTTTCTGCATGGTTTTTGAGTCTGATATGAGAAACAAAAACACTGGTGTGCAAATCAATGTCAGGTACTATGCTTATCTTTGAAAACAAATAACATAAATAACCCACAGTATCAACATAATTTCTTTGTGTGCCCAGATCTGTTGTTTTGTGAGCAGGGAAATTAATTTGTCAATAATGTCCACCAAAAGATTAGGAATAATCATCATCAGGATCATCTTCTACTTTAGGCGGTATAGGCGGAGGCACATATGGCTGTGAGACACCATCAGTACCCACAAGCCCTTGCTGTTGAAGGAGTAGCCATTGCTGATGATCCTGCTTAGCTTGTTCTTCTCTAGCCTGGAAAAACAAATAAAATATTATAGATACATACAATTAACTTGTTTTATAGATACAGTTTACTATTTTGATGACAAATGTGGCACGGTTTTCGAAGGTACATCTGCACCGCAGGAGATTGCGGGTTCGATTACCGCTTTGGGACAAATATTTGTTTGCTCTGTAAAGTTTTGATCCATGATGTTTTCTATGTATAGAAAAAATATCTAAGTGTTTTATATTAAGTGCTTAAATTGCTCATCTAGTACCCGTAACACAAGCTCTGTCTCAACTTGCGGCTAGATGATGCTGTGTGTCATTGTCCGGTATCCTTTGATGAATTTATGGATATAAATTTAAAAAAATAATACTGTTAAGAAAAGTGATTTTTAACATCTATTTCAGTTGTATAAATAACAGGTTTTTCATGTTACCTTAGCAAAGAGTTCCTGCTGCTGCCTCAGCAACTCTTCTTCAGGTATACCAAGATTTTCAAGCCTTGTACTTTGTCTTCTCCGCTTAGCTGCAACTGCTTTGCAATCTTTCAGTACAGCCTCTGCCTCCAGTGTATAGTCACTGAATCCCAGCCTGTCCAGAGCTGAAATTCATACATTAATCTTAATATATAAAAGAACAAGCGGAATAAAAGGATCAAATGGGGTTCTTTCAAAAGGGTTTCAGCTGATCTCGAGAAGTTTTTTACCCTAAAGTCCATGCGAATGAAATCGCGAGTGGGTCAGCTAGTCATACTATAAATGTGAAATTAATTCCTATCAATTAACTTTTTTGTAATTGAATGGCTAAATCGCTCTAATTGAAATTTGACAAGGAGCTTGATTGTATCCTAGGGAAGCACAAAGGCTATTGATCCAATGAATCATAAAGTAGGTAAGTTGTATAAGTGAGAGACGGTTACCAGTTAGAACGTGTTCTGCGTTTATAGTCTTCTTATTGCTTTGGTTACAGACCTCATTGGCCTCAGAACTAATCAAATGTATAAACTCTGTGCAGCAGTTTAGAATTAGTTCCCTAGACTCGAAGGCAACACGGACAGAGGGCACCAATTCCTTGATCATCTTGTTAATGCTCGCTCTAGGTAGAGTCAATTCGTCTTCTTCAGACGGTGGAGGACATAGTTCCCTCTCTGGGCTCCCCATATTTTGTTTAGAACAGCCAAGGCTTTTGTCTTATGCAGCAGATCTGGCCACGTCAAGCGTCACAAGAAACAATTTGCGAAGCTGTAAACCAAACAAGCTAATTTCTTTGCAGTAAAGATAAAACAAAATCAACAAACAAAACCATGACAAATGGCAAAACTAAAGTAGAATACCATAGCAGTATTGTATTGTATTCTCTTTGGTAGAGTACACGCAAGTCTTTATGAGCTCTGTAGTGTGAAGTAGTCTTGTGTAGTTCAGGAATAATGAACTAAAATGAATTAGTTCCGGCCAGTGAACTACACTCGCGAGCACCTGAATCGACTCACTCCTACAAAAAGTCGAATGTGTAACTTTTTCGACAATGACTTGAGTATACTGTATATAATTTTACATTTTTAAAGCTTGATCTTTTGGCTTTTGAATCACACCAATCCTTTAATTTCGTTCAGCTTTTTCTTTTAAATATTCGTTAGATCCGTGTAAGCATAGAAAATGCGTTTTGTGCGGTAGCCGCGAAGGCGCGTTGCAAATTCCTTTAAAACTCCCTGAAAGCAGTCCACGCTTATTAAACGTTGACCTTAACACACCTACGCAAGTTACGATCGCTGATTTACAACCACCATGGATACAACATCAGAAGAAGCCGCTCAAGTTGTTGCTTTGCTGCAACAGGACCTTAGCCAGAGAGAAGTCGCTCGTCGACTAAACCTGAGTCAATCTGCTGTGTCAAGGGTGTACAGAAGATTCCAAGAGACTGGTTCTTACTCTAGGAGGCCAGATACCAGTCGGCGCCGGCTTACTTCTGAGAGAGACGACTGTTTTATCGTTTCGACGAGTCTCAGAAATCGCCATCTCACTGGTGTTTCTATCCAGCAGCAGCTGAGAGAGGTTCAAGGAGTATCTGTTAGTGAATGGACGGTCAGAAGACGATTGAGAGAAGCGAACCTCGTTCCAAGAAGGCCTGCCACAGGCCCAAAGTTGACCACAGCTCACCGACAAGCGCGCCTTGAATTTGCTCGCGAACACATCGATTGGAGTGCTGAGCAATGGCGGTCAGTCCTGTTCACTGACGAATGCAGAGTGTGTCTACACGGCAGTGACAGGAGAGCTCGGGTCTACAGGCGTCCAGGCGAGCGGTTTGCGCAGTGCTGTTTTGCCGAAACAGTGTCCTACGGCGGTGGTTCATGTATGATGTGGGCGGGCATTTCGCTGGAAGGAAAAACGGAGCTCGTTTTCATCCCTGGTGGAGGTCGAGGAGGTGGTCTGACTGCTGTGCGATATGTGGAAGATATTCTTCTGGATCATGTCTTGCCTTATGAAGGTTTCATCGAGGACGGCTTTCTTTTAATGCATGACAATGCCCGCTGTCACACAGCACGAATCACTCGTCAGTTCTTGGATGAAGTTGCCATTCGGACCATGGACTGGCCAGCACTAAGTCCTGACCTCAATCCTATAGAGCATCTATGGGACGAGCTCAAACGGAGGGTACGAGCCAGAAATCAGGCGCCTACAAATATCGCTGAGCTGAAGATAGCGCTGGAAGAGGAGTGGGAAAGGCTTCCTCAAGGACTGATCAAAAAACTTATCAGGTCGATGAAAAACCGCCTTCGAGCTGTTATTAAAGCTCGGGGAGGCAACACCAAGTATTGAAACAATAAATCGTGAGTATTAAACATAAATTTTCCGTTTTATTTTAATTTTGATCAACCCAATATTCACTTAAATTAACTTCACTTTTGTTACGTTTCCATTCACACCTGATTAATTTAAAAATTACTGGGTAGAATTTTAAAATAATGGTATCATTATAAAGCTTAAGGATTACAATTTTAAAGATAATACGTTTTAAGAAAATTATTCATGCCATTTTTGAAAAAAAATACACTTTGTACATTTGAAGGGTTGAGTCGATTCAGCTGCTCGCGAGTTTAGTAAGAACGATTCAGCTCAACTAGTTCCTTGTAGTTCACTTGCTCTTTAGTCACGAAATCTCGAAACCACTAAAGAACTTGGCGTCTGAATCACTATTTTCTATAGCATAAAGTTTAAAATCTATTAACAAGAATAAAAAGAACTGTTTGAGAATGCATTTCGATTACTCGTTCCCTAGTACAATGTTTCTTTTAGTTCACTGTTACATTCCGTGTCAGACGGAACTAGAAGACAAGGGAACAATTAAGGGAGAACAGAGAATAAAATGTTATTACAATCTTAACGAATTTTTTAAATGATAAATTATAATTGAATTTTTACAGTTTAATTGTTGCATGGTTAGTTTTATATGCATGCCATCTCTCCTAATTTGCATACTGTTACCGGTCAAGCATGTTGTTTCACCTATATTTTTGACATCTTTTATACACATGTTTTTTGCAAATAAATATCTTTATCTTTAAGAGATAGAGAGAGCGCATATTCCGCGGTAGTAAGAGAGACGGAGATATGCATCTATGTAGTTCTCTAGTTCAGTAGTAACCTGTCTCAAAGGAACGAATAAGGTAGAACAGAGATAGACAGCGCATAATCCCCGGTAGTAAAAGAGACGGAGGGTTAATGAAGGAGAAACTTTATTTGTTTGAAGATAGTTATCAAATTGCGCTGTTAGTATTTTAGGTTTCCAACTTTTGTAAGTGTAATATGTATGTACCTACTTGTATTATTTTTGTTGCAAGCAAGAAAGGAGCATTGCATTTCGATATTTCGGTAAATAGATATTTCGTCCGTTTTCGTGTATATTTTGGAGAAATAATATTATAATTAATATTCAGTAAATGTTAATAATATCCAATCTAGTTTCTGACACAAACCAATCGATTGCGTATTTTGGAGCATTAAAATAGGAGCCCCTTTTGTGATAAAAAGGACCTGAAAGTTTTGCCGAATACCCCACTCTAAAAGAACTAGAAGTCCGAACTAGTACATTAGTGATATTGTACTAGGACAGAGCGATCTCTTTACTGACCGAGCAAGAAAAAGCCTACTGTGAAGTTAACTTCAACAGCTGTGCATATAACCGTAAATAAGGCGTTGAGGGGAACTTACACTTCTTTTTTTTTTATGGCGCCGCTTGCTTTCGCTACGACTCCGCCATGCGCCAGTGTCAGTACGGAGTAAAAAAAAAACTTCAAAATAATATGATCGGTACAATAAACGCAGAATAAAAAGTAAAAATATCTCTTCAAAATGATTTACCTAAAATAAGACGCACTAATAAGCAAGAGGACAAAAGAACATGGAAAGCACATTGAATAAGCGAAATATAAATATTATATACATATACATACATTTATTATAAATAAATATTTTATGACTTAATACCATTGTTTTTAACAAATTTACAAAGAATAAAATTTATTAGGGGGGAAAAGGTTAGGGATAATAATATTTTGAATGAAGTAGGACGAGGGATTTCAGGGGGGGGGACACATCATAGAGAGAGTAGCGCAATTTTGAGCAGTTAAAGAAGATATGTTCCACATCTCCTTCAAAACCGCATTCACACATTGAGTGATCCCGAATCCTTAGTTTTGCTAGAAAAACTGGAGTACATGCAAAACCTAATCTGAGACGGCAGATGGTTGAGGTTACAACTTTACTTGACTTGCGAAACTTTAAAAACCATGAGGAGGGAGGGATAACTGGTTGGATGTCGGAGTAGTATTTGCCTTTGATAAGTCTTGAGGCATTCCATACATCCGTCCAGGATTTAGCAAGATGGGATTTAGGTAGCAGGCATAGGTCGTGGCAATATGTATGATAGTGCTCAAGAGAACCTAACTGGACTGCGTCTTTTGCGCAAGCGTCTGCTGTCATATTCCCTGGGATACCAGAGTGACCTGGTATCCATGCAAGAAATACTTTGATGCCTAGTTTATTTCTTCTTCTTTTTTTAGCTTTGGCTCTGCATCTGGATTGATGCAATTCTGAAGAACATGTTTGAGGGCGTTGAGGGGGAAGAACGGGGCGAGAGGGGATCTGTCTGTCAAACCAGGGTTGCCAGCAAGAATTCTGGCGTATTTTTATTTTGTCTAGCACATTTTGCCTGCAATTTTTTTTTTCCAATTCTATATTTAAAGAATATATAAAAAAATCTTACACTCAACTCAATGACGGATTATTTTAAACCCAAAATGTTAGAATAAATAAAACTTTATATCTAACGCAATTAACCCAAGTTTGAAAATAAAATAATTTCTATGTAGCAAATTTATTTACAATCTAGTGGGCAATACTGTCGAATGAATACTTTTGAGTCATAGAGTGAATAAGTAGGTAGAGGTAGCATGAGAGGTAGCGTAAGTAATTTCCGGTCTTATATCTATGTATCCCATTATTGTCATGTATCTTTGTCTCTCCGTCGGAGCCAAGCTATGAGTAAAAGAGATAGCTGGTGTACGTATAACTATGCTGCACTGTCAGTGTCAATCGTGTCAGCTTGTGACTGACTAGTTAGTTCAAAGTTGTGGTAAGACCTTTAGTAAGACTGATAAACTTTATTGAAATTCTAAGAAATTACTACGTTTTACCTAAAACTTTGTTGAAAAAGTTAAAATATGTCGTGTTCTGCTGTGTTTTGTCCTTCAAGAAGCATAAAAGGTGGAGTAAAAGTCCCGGATTTGTCATTTCATGATAAAGTTTTTGAAATCTATAGTAACAACATTTTAACAATCTAGTTCATGTCTTCCTATGAGTCTAGGATACAAATAATGTCCAAAACCATGAATAATTAGCCGAGATAAATTTAGCGTCTGTGCTAGTGATGTGCTTACCGTCAAATTTAGTTTTCGGGTTATTCCGTATTCGTCCCACTGGTTTCGGCCAAAAATGGTCCGAATCAGGAAAATAAAATCGATTGTGGATTTCATTCCTGATTCGTCCCATTTCAAGATTTCGTACAGAAAAATATGTCTTTCACACTCTTCTCAAGCATGTAGTATTGATTTATCATTATTGTTTCCGTAGGATTTATTTAACTAGTTAACTCAAAGTAATAGGAAAAAAGAAATACACAAGATAATAACTTTAATAACCTAGAATTATTTTCATGCGGTTTTTTCCGAAAGTTTTCGTTCCAAAAGTTAGGTAATTTGATTTTAGTTTATAAATTTTTCGTAGGTATTTACTTTGTTTATATTTTTCTTTTATTAAGGCACAAACGATACAATATCCTTAAAATTAACATATATAAATATCTATGTATACATCAATCAAAATGCCAATGCCACTGATATAAACATTATTTACAAAAAACAAAAACGTTAAATCAACCATGCGGGCAAAGCCGCGCATTTAGCTATATAATAATATTGTTATGTGTTATCTTATTTATTGCCCCTATTTTTTATAAATTTTGCAAAATTATATTCTTAGTCTTACAAAATGATATCGATGTAAAATTTTTAGCAAAAACAACATATAAACTATTACAAATTTACGCAAAATAAGTCCTTATAGCTAATCCATTAGACTCCCTGAATGAAGGCTGTTTCACACCCGTGACTATAAGTTCCAAGTGTCAATTAGCGCTCTAGACTAGACCTGTGTCGATCGATCATTTTTCAAGATCTGTTCGATCGCGATCGAACTTGCAGAAAGATCGAATCAAAAAGACTCGATCGGTTCGCGGGTCGCGGGTCGCGCAGACCCATGACTTGCCACTGCCATGCCGCGCCGGTGCGTGCAGTCTGTCGTTCGATCGATCGATCGTTCGTATTTGTCGGGAAAAACTATCTTACCAGTCACGCCATAAGGTTCACTTTGTTTTGCATTGCATGAATGAATTGATTGACTCACTCAAAGACTCGATCGTTCGTATTTGTCGGGAAACAACTACCTTACCGTTACGTCATAAGGTTCATATTGCTTTTACAAGCAAATTAAGCATGATTCAATATTCAATCAATCGAACGAAAGACCCGATTGTTTTGAAAGTCGCGGGTCTCGGTTTTTTTTCGAGAAAAACTACCATAATGGTCAACATAAGGTTCAGTTTTTTGACTGTCATGCAGTCTGTCATTCATTCAATCAATAGGTCGATCATTCGTATTTGTCGGGGAAAAAACTACCTTAACTTTCACATCATAAGGTTCACTTTTGTTTTACAAGCATCTACGCCAGAATGATCGAATGATCGAATGAACGATCGAATCCTTTTAAACCTAGGGATTCGATTGATCACTCACGGGTCGCGATCGAGTCTTTGTGATACGATCGATCACGATCGACACAGGTCTACTCTAGACTATACACGTGATAGATTATTTAAACATGATATAAACATAATGTATAGCTGTGTATATGCTCCTGAATAAAATTAAGTAATAATACTGTAAAACATTACACCTACTTTGATTGTAGTGTTTACTTTTATAATTTAACCTTGTTTTGCAGGTAAAACTGTATTTTTTATGCTGGTTTGTCTGCAAAATAATTTATTTATTCGAAGTTAATATTATAAATGCTATTTAAGTAAAATTATAAGCAGAAAATAACTTTTTTGTCAAATAACCTGCAAACTGGTAGTTGTTTACTCGGTGATATAAAAGGCCGTCGCGCGGCCGACTGTGGCACTTTCCCATTGACGACCCTCCCAGAGTTCTCTCCTCCGTAGACCGAGACACGTTCTCGGTGACCCCGTTGACCCAATCACCGCCGCTAACCCGGAGGTGACGGCAACCGATTCGCTTCCGCACACTACACAACCGACCAAAAACCGACCCCGCCGGATGCGGGGTCGAAGAATTCCCCGCTTCCGCCCTTAGGTGCATTCGTGCACCTAGGCGAAACCTCCATTACCCTCTTGTAGCATCTGGCGACAGCCCAAGCCGAGGCTCGCACCTAAGTGGTGGCCCTTGTGCGTGTCGCCCCAACCTAATTTTACCGGCGAGGCGCCCTCTGCGCCCGCCAAAAGCCCGGTAACGCTGTCATGGCCATCTGCGGTCAACAGCATTATAATCCTTTCGAAAAATAAAAAAATAAGACAGTGGCACTTGTAGAGCAGCCGTCGGACGGAGCGGAGATCTCCCTCTTTGCAAGTTGTCAAAGCTAAGTAATTTAATTAGTGTATTGCTACTATTTTGGGATAGCGGAATTATATTATTGGAATATTTTTCGAGGTTAGTTGTGTTAATTTTTAAATCTAAACTGTAAAGCTTAGGTACAAGAAAATAAATCATTTGAAACTTACCTGTTAGTATTTATTGATGATTAGAATTTTATGATCAATTAAAAGAAACATTTTACAATATAAATACAGTTATTTTATTAAAAATCTCTTACACGCAAGAATTGGAAGGATGAGCAAAAAATTCACGTTTTATAGCGGCACGTGCCCAAAATCACCTAGAAACTAAGGCAACGGAAAGCGAAGCGAACACCAACCCTTTTTTTAGATTTTTGCGTCGCGTGAGTGTAGCAAAAAAATGGCCAAAAATATGTTTTTTGTGGAGCCCCCATTAATTTTAATATTTATTTTGATAGTATGTTATTATAGCGGCACATGAAATACATACTGAAAAATGCAAGTGTCTACCTTTCATGAATCATGAGATACAATAAAGCCCGATAGATGGACAGACAGACAGACAGCGGAGGGCTAGTACTAGGGTCCCGTTGGTACCTTTTGTTTCATCATCATCATCATCAGCCCATACACGTCCACTGCTGGACATAGGCCTCCCCCGTACGACGCCACAAATAGAGGTATTTTGTATTTTGTTTATTATGCAACTAACACGATTTTTACCAAACCAATTACATTAGTTACTTATAATTAACACATCATCATGCTTAAACTTATTAAAAAGAACATTTAAAAATACACACGTAATAAATTCATAACAACATTAAAAATTAAAGCTTTTCAGTTAATTGGCAAATAAATTAATAACAAATAAGATTTTGATAATATTGAAATGATTGATGCCGATTAAAAATAATAATTACAACAAAACGAGCAAGTATCGTTTCATTCATCACTCTCACAAAATCTCAGGCATACTAACATTAAATTCTTCCATTCATCTGCGAAGATATCGCAGTCTGGGTTCTGATCTAGGAGTCTGTTAAGTCCGGCGAGAGTACGAGGCAGTGGAGAGTTGACACGAGCGACGGTTCTACTGAAGGGCACAGAGAATAGTCTGTGGTTTCTGTTGCGGACGTAATTGTCCGAAAGGTAGAGCCGAAACAAAAGGTTATGCAGATCAGGAACGTTGATCATACCACGAAGCACCTTGCACATTGTTGCCGTCTGATCGTACGCTCTTCTGGTCTGGAGGGAATTATACCCGAGACGTCCTTGGAGAAACCTAGTTGGATACAAATAGGTCCCGAGCCGCCTCCATCCATCGACTCCCCGCGACTGCCACGACGTCGTCGGTCCATCGAGTGGATGGTCTCCCATGTAGGGGGATTTGCCATAATCAGCACGCTTGGCAGGCGAATTGGTGATCGCAGTGTTGGTGTTTAAAAATACTCAGACGGAAGCTGCTGCCCTTCCTCTGATAGGTTCCCTTAGTCGGCTCTTACGACATCCACGGGTTGAGTTGGAGGGGTCGATATTCGTACGCCGCGGCCCCAAGGCCCACCTTTTGTTTACTGAACCCTAAAAAAGTGCGTAGCTTTTCTATAAAATGTGTATAGTTCTCGAAACTCGTTTTCGATTGTTAGAATCATCTACATTGAATTAGTTTGGCATACTCGGTTCGCGATTCCGACACGCACATAGCCAAAATCAGCATCAAGTTATGTGTCAACGACCATCCTCCTTATATGGCAACAACCATGGTTGAAAGTACTAAAACGTGCCTGTTAAATATGGAACGAATCAGGAATGAAATCGGCATTCAAGTGTTTTTTCCTGATTCGGACCCAGTTTGGGCCGAAGCCAGTTCGGCTCGGCAGCAAAGTTACTTCCCTAGTCATGCACACTATTTTAAATCTGCCACTGCACACTAATAAAAACGAACATGCGTAAAACTGAAAGGCGGAGTCCATAAAATTCTTGGTCCTAGATGTAAACGTTATTTTTAGTATAGGTTCATGTAAGAATAAATCAAAGAGAAGAATAATATCCCTTGGACTGTGGGGAAATCGTCCGGTGATTTTTGTCAAATATGCAGTTACAGAAGTTGAAGCTTGGGTTACACCTAGGTGGAAATTGCTCTCACTAGCCGAGAGTGACAGTTGACAACTCTTGTCTGCTGACAAGTGTTAAAATTCTCGTAAATAAAATAGGTACCTATGTAAGCAATCCAGATGCAGAGCCATTAACCAAAAAGTTTAAGTTGAAGTTGAAATAGGTAAGCAAAAAACCTCGAGCCTACAATACAAAGCGTGCGCGAACGAAAGGAAGAAAACTTTGAAGAAAATATTCTAATTTGTGACCGAGTTACATATTATTTTTGTGGACCTGATTAGCTGGTTTAGAAACATGGTATTCTATTTCACTAGTAATGTGGTGTCTCCTTCGGTCACTTTATTTATGGGAGCAGATAAACACGAAAGTAAGTTATTTATAACCAAAACCAACTACTTTTAGAGTTGTTTTTTTTTTATTATAATCTCATTTTAATGTATCTATCTTACAGATGAAGATCTCATAAAATGGGGATGGCCAGAAGATGTATGGTTTCATGTAGACAAAGTTTCTTCAGCCCATGTTTACCTAAGACTTGGTCCTGTATGTATATTTATATCTTTTTTATTTGGCTTTCCTCATACTATTTAATATTTTAGAGGCATATGTTATTTGAAGAAATAATGTTTGTTTCTTATGAATTGTTAGGATCTACATGGCTACTCAACAGATCAAAATCAAGTTGGGCATTCTTATAGAACACTAGCTGCTGCCTGTTTTATCAGGATAAAAAAAATAGCCTATATACTATTCCAGGTCCCAAACTATACCCATACCAAATTTCAGCCTAATCGGTTCAGTAGTTTTTGCGTGAAAGAGTAACAAATATCCATACATACTTACAAACTTTGAAATTTATAATACCTATAGTAAGTTATAATAATAGTAAGATAACCCAACAAGGCCTGTAGATACTTTTTATCAGGGTATGAAATCTAGTGGCAGAATGTAGTATCTCATAACTATTTTAATTCTGTTGTAAATACTGTCATAATATAGGTATACTTTATTAACATACATTGGTACAATAATGTACCTTTCTTGTTATTTCACAATATTTTTTCTAGGGTCAAACTATTGATGATATTCCAAATCTTGTGCTGGATGATGCGTGCCAATTAGTCAAAGCAAATTCAATTATGGGCAACAAAATGAATGATATTGATATAGTTTACACAATGTGGGCAAATCTTAAAAAGACAGCAGGAATGGAGGTATGTTCTAAATATTTGTAAAATAATTGCTAACAATAATAACATGTACAGAATATATTTTATTTCTTACTTACACAGAATACATGATGACTTGTGATGTGAATATGCCTCTTTCTATTACAGGTAGGTCAAGTAGCATTTCACAAAGACAAAGAAGTCAGGAAAGTTAGAGTAGCAAAGAAAAGTAATGATATTGTTAATAGATTGAACAAAACAAAAAAAGAGGCCTTTCCAGACTTTAGACAAGAGAGAGAAAATAGAGACAGAGAGGAAAGAGAAGACAAAAAGAAACTCCTCCGTGAGAAGAAGGAAAAAGAGAAAGAGGAAGAGAAACGAAAAAAGGATGAAGCTGAACTGAGAAGCTACTCTACTTTGATGAAACCAGAAAATATGGCTACCAATTATGATGGAAATGACTCTGATGACTTCATGTAAAATTGAACAATAAATAGATGAGCCTATTTAAATTGTGTTGATATTTTGTAGGTGCAATCACTACTGGTCTGGCTTACTAAGGTTCAAACTTTTATAAATATTAAAATTATTTATGCTTCAAAACATTAAGTTTAACTAGCAGTCAAGTTTATTCCAACTGATTTCAAAGAATTAACCACCCAAACAGGGTAATTTTTGTCAAAATAGAGCTCATTTACAAAGTTCTCAACAAATTCAGGGAATGATCCTTTTTCAATGTTTTCTCTCATTGTTCTCATCAGGCACATCTGAAAGTAAATTTATTCCTGTTTAATAATATTGGGTAGTAGGGGAGGTGATTGAAAAAAGTATAATAGTACACCAACAAAACAAAAGTAGTTTTAAAAAAATATGTGGGACTGATAGATACAATTTTATAAAGGTAAAAAACTACCTGAAATGCAATATTATGGACAGAAATGAGATGGCAAGCAACGGTTTCCACAGTGACAATGGAGTGTAAATATGCCCGAGTGTAGGTTTTGCAAGTAGAGCAAGTGCAGTCCTCATCAATAGGGCTTAGATCAGCTTCATACTGCTTTTGCTTTAAGTTTAACTGGCCTTTGTTGATTAGTGCACATCCAAATCTCTGTAATAAAAATATACATAATCAAAATACATAATAGAGACGCGCGCTAAACTGCCCAGTCAACTTCGGTAGGAAGCGGGTGGTGCAATAGCAGTGAATAATCTTTAGACTAACCATTAGGCAAGCTTTTCGTCCTAGCTATATCTAAATTATTAAACCTACAAGCTTGCAATTTTGCATGTCTAATAAGATCCATGGATAGATTAGGAATACCAAATATAAATAATACATATATATTAAAGGTTACCCTCTCTCTCTTACAACAAAAAATGGGGCGGAAAAAATAAAATCAGTCTTTAAGTAATGTTTGGTATCAAATACAAGAACACAAGTTCGGGATAAAAACTACCAAATCATATTGACGACCGGTGTGGCGCGACGGGCAAAGGCCCACCTGCAACGCAAGTTCCGCAAATATTTGTTCTGAGTTCAAAGTGAAAAAATCCTAAGCCTATGGTTCTGAGTATTTTCTATGAATACAAAATATTAAATATCTAGTAAAATATGTACCTACCTATATCTATGTAATACTAGCTGACCCGACAGACGTCCAGGTTAGCAAAGATTATTTAATAACGCTGGGGCTAACGTTACATTAAAAAAGTTTTTAAAGGTAGTCGTTTTCTTAAATTTTCTAAGACGCTGCAGAATTTTCTTATTTTTTAATGTAAGTTAAGAACCTTCTACGAAGTATTAGAAAACATTTAAAAAAAGATGAATGAGATAGGTAAAGCCGTTCTCAAGTTATAGCGCGACCAGCCGCTCTCAACTCATAGAAGATCCGCTGGAAAAAAATTGAATGTAAAAGAATCGAATGAATAATAGTACAGGAGAAATAGGGGTTCATTTTTATATACAGGTGAGTTTTTTTCAGGAGAAGTCTGAAACCGAGAGTTATAGAAAGGTCATGTTAGGAGTAGAGGAATCGATCCCGGTCTTTATTTTCATTCCCGGGATTTCAGGATTGGCGAAACAGGATCCCGGGATCGTAGACAGTTAGTTTACTTTTTTAAACATAGTAAAAATCAAATAAAATCACACAAATTTAATTTACATAAATTAACACCATAAAATATAAAAAATCAACTTTTTTTATAAATCTACTCTTTTACGGTCAACAGATAAATAATATTAATTAAAGTAACCAGATAATGGTTATGTTATTATCACGTTATCAGTCAATACAATCAAAATTTTACTTTAAACTTCTCTTATAAATAACCCTCTACTTTTGCGTATACATATACAACACAATATTCCACATGAATGATAACTTTTAGATAAAATCTATTTCCTTGATTGTTAAAACAAAACGCTACTAACCGATGTGAACAGCGTGAACTGCAAATCGCGTATAAACTAGTCTTGTGTAGTTCAGGAATAATGAACTAAAATGAATTAGTTCCGACCAGTGAACTAGTAAGAACGATTCAGCTCAACTAGTTCCTTGTAGTTCACTTGCTCTTCAGTCACGAAATCTCGAAACCACTAAAAAAGTTGGCGTCTGAATCACTATTTTCTATGGCATAAAGTTTAAAATCTAATAACAAAAATAAAAAGAACTGTTTGAGAATGCATTTCGATTACTCGTTCCCTAGTACAATGTTTCTTTTAGTTCACTGTTACATTCTGTGATTCCGTGTCAGACGGAACTAGAAGACAAGGGAATAAATTAAGGGAGAACAGAGATAGAGAGAGCGCATATTCCGCGGTAGTAAGAGAGACGGAGATATGCATCTAGTTCTTTAGTTCAGTAGGAACTTGTCTCAAATGAACGAATAAGGTAGAACAGAGATAGACAGCGCATAATCCCCGGTAGTAAAAGAGACGGAGGGTTAATGAAGGAGAAACTTTATTTGTTTGAAGATAGAGATCAAATTGCGCTGTTAGTATTTTATGTTTCCAACTTTTGTAAGTGTAATATGTATGTACCTACTTGTATTATTTTTGTTGCGAGCAAGGAAGGAGCATTGCGTTTCGATATTTCGTCGGTAAATGGATATTTCGTCCGTTTTCGTGTATGTTTTGGTGAAATAATATTATAATTTAATATTCAGTAAATGTAAATAATATCCAATCTAGTTTCTGACACAAAACAATCGATTGCGTATTTTGGAGCATTAAAATAGGAGCCCTTTTGTGATTAAAACGACCCGAAAGTTTAGCCGAGTGGGGTACTAATAGAACTAGAAGTCCGAACTAGTACATTAGTGATATTGTACTAGGACAGATCGATCTCTTTACTGACCGAGCAAGAACAAGCCTAGTATAAACAAACTTGACGGGTAAGGCAAAACAAGATGACCAACAAAATTACAGATGAAATAAGTGAATGCGTTTCGTTTCATGCACCTTATCTATCAGGCAAACGTCCAAACAACGTCTACCGAATAGTAAATAAGTATCAAAAAAGGCTGTTAGTATAATCTCTGATGCTTCTGATAAGTTTGACGTATTGTTTGAAGCAAAAAAAGCAAGTCGTAATTATCGAGAAAAAATTAAAAAAGAGCTATAATAATATGATGTATGTTAGTTTAGATTCTTTAGATGAATAAAATTTAAGAATATTCATTCCAGTTAATTAAAAATAATAATATGTTTATAAGAAAACTATACCGAAGTCAGCCGAAATGATCGGGTTTGCCTATTTTTTATTCATATTTCATTTTTTTTATATTTCCGATGTTGTTATAATTTTAAGTTTATTATTCGTGTTAACATTAACGCGCTTCGTTTTTTAATAAATTTAAAAAAAAATTGAATTTTTCTTAATCCTGAGAAACACCGGGATTTTGTACCGGGGATGTAATACCGAAATTTTCGATGTAGTATCGAAAATCGACCGGGATCGAATCATCCTTAGGAGTTGTGCTTTCTAGAAAATAAGAGCAGTATTTTTAAGTAAAACTAAAAAGGTTCTTCGTCTTTTTTTGTCTTCTTCTTCCTGTCTCCTTATCCCACACTAGGTGGGGTCGGCACAACATGTATTTTTCTTCCACTCTTCTCTATCAGCCGTCATCTCTGTACTTACACCTTTCTTAAACGTGTCCTCTTTCACGCAATCCATCCATCTTTTCTTTGGTCTTCCTCTCCCCTTATTTCCGTCCACATCTAAATTTCTCTTCTCGTCACATGACCTTCTTCCCTTCGGATAACATGCACATACCACCCTAACCTGTTACTCCTCATTTTTTCCGTTACTGGCG
Organism: Eupithecia insigniata; assembly: GCA_947859395.1. Lineage (NCBI taxonomy): Eukaryota > Metazoa > Arthropoda > Insecta > Lepidoptera > Geometridae > Eupithecia > Eupithecia insigniata. The sequence continues at coordinate 7,129,307 of OX401996.1, read as the reverse complement.
CCACTCTCAGACTTCCTCTAATGTACTCGTTCCTTATCCTATCCATCCTTGTCACTCCACACATCCATCCCAACATTTGTATCTCCGCTGCATGCACAGTCAGTTCATCCTTTCCTTTCGTTGCCCAACATTCAGATCCATACAGTATGACAGGTCTAATCACGGTCTTGTATATTTTCCCCTTCAGCTTAAGGGGCATTCGCCGATCGCATATAGATCCTGTGACCTCTCGCCATTTCATCCATCCATGCGCTTATCCGCTATTTGTCTTTTTTTATGCTGAACTTATTTTTTTCAAAATCGAGACTTTTCGATAACTCTCACGGTTTCAGACGCAAAAGCTCATCTGTATATAGATATCGTAAGTATATCCAGTCAATCATCTTAGTAACCATAACACAAGCTCTGCTTAGCTTGGGGCTAGATGATGCTGTGTGGATTGTTTGGCATTATTTATTTACTAGTGTCGGAATTATCGAAAAAATGTTTGAACGATTGAGTAAACAAAACCCGAATCTCAATAAAAGGGTCCAATCTTTGCTTTAATTGCATGAATTTATAACTAGATGTCACTAGTAAGTGTTTGAGCTCTGGAACACACTGATGAGAACACAGGTTTGATTGAACAACCTCCATCAGTGATTTTAAAAGGGTTAGGCAGTTCAAATGATTGCATAATAGTTACTGATATACGAGTGATGTTTTATACAGAAGACGCTTGAATAAAGAAAAGCGTGTCTCCTTACAATTGTATGAATTTGCAAGGAGAGTTTTGGACTTGCTTGAAATAATTACTGACTTTATGTCTACTTGGGAGTTAACCTCTAACTTAACACTTTTTCCAAGATATTTTATGGTTAAGAAGTTTCACAACAGAGTTAGGATAATACATACTTACAGCTGTTCTAGTAGGAAAAACACAATCAAACATGTCAACTCCTAGAGCCACACATACCACCAGATCAATAGCTAAACCAACACCCATGAGATAACGTGGTCTATTCTTATCCAGTATTCCAGTGCTAAGGCTCACCATTGGCCAAAAATCATCTTTTGCTTCACCACCACTGAAATACAGAGTGGTACTTTTATTTAGTTACCTTAGTGACTAAATAAAAGTAGTACTTCCTGTGAAGAGTTCTCCCACAGAGAAAAATAGTGTACAAAAATAAAAACAGCATAAATAGAAATTTCAGTAATATGTGTACCTCAAACCACCAATGGCAAATCCATTGACATTCTTCGTCATGTGTTCCTTGGCACTCTGCTCTCTTAAATCAACATTGAGCAAACCTTGTACTATGGGAAATATACTTTGATCTGTTGGCCTCTGGTGTGCTTGGATACAGCGGTCTAGCCACCTACTGGTGCGCTCAGTTGCTTCTTTAATACGGTCATAATCTTGGAATGTGGTTTGTACAACATCATCTAGCTGCATGATAATATCGGCACCTGTTTACACAACTGAGATATTAGGATTTTATATGGAAATGAATAATTTGATATATTTATAACAGATTTACAAAAAACTGATACCTATGGCATTTTGTATCTCAATAGATTTTTCTGGTGTGAGCATAATTTCCGATTCATCGTAAGGTGATCGAAATTTTACACCTTCTTCTGTAATTTCTGCTAATTTCAACAATGATACCATTTGAAAACCTCCCGAGTCAGTGAGGAGAGCTCTGTTCCATCCCATGAATTTATGCAAGCCTCCAGCTTTTTCCAGAACTTCAGTACCAGGACGGTTACCCAAATGATATGTGTTGCCAAGTATGATCTCACAGTCCAAACTTTCAAGTTGATCTGGTAAAATTCCTTTCATTGTACCCTGAAAATATGTAAAGACTGAAGTACTGCATAATACAAAAAAAAAACTAGGAACAGGGCTCAAAAGATAGTAATACCTGGGTGCCAACAGGCATAAACACTGGAGTCCGTACTTCAAAATGAGGAAGTTTCATGAGCCCTGTGCGAGCTCTTGTAACTTTGCATTCTGACTGTAAGTTAAATGTGAGTGCTAATCTAGCCATTATAAACTCTACACTCTGCAAAAACAGGTAAGTAAGTCACAAGTAAGTAACAATGAGTATCCTATACAATATCTACCGGTAAGCAAACCGCTCTCCGTACTCGCTCGCTTGTAGAGATGAGTCCGGTATTCAATAACTAACTCAGTACCTGTTAGCATGGTCCTAAAATATCTAAAGCTATTGTAAAATCCGCATACCGCTAGGGAATAACTGTGCAAAGCGAGCATCGCGCCTAACCGACCGTGAGCCATAACTACCCAACGCTTCAATACCTATACTTACCTAACTATCATCTACGCATAGGTACTAGCGGACGGTTCACCCGTAAAGTTATGTAGCTGCAACAAGTATTTGGTATTTCTAACCAAATCGGTTAGATGGTATTTTTAACCAAATCGGTTAGATGGTATTTCTAACCAAATCGGTTAGATGGTATTTCTAACCAAATCGGTTAGATGGTATTTCTAACCAAATCGGTTAGATGGTATTTCTATCCAAATCGGTTAGAAATATATATAAGAACAGGTATAGAGTATTGTAACGTTATTGGGTACCAGTTGGTACTAGCGGTATTGAAACAAAATACCCAACTAATAACCGGTAGCCAAAATATCCAATAACTCCATCCTTACTCGCTTGGTATTCAATCAAACAATAACAAACATAAACGATAAGCTTGTCAAAATAACAGTGCTGCCACTATGTCAATTTCTCCCCAACTTTATTCCAAATCCCCCCAAAAATTAGCTTTTAGTGAATAAAAAACCCCCAAAACACTTTTTATAAGAGAAAAAAAATAAGCAAATATATTTTATATTTTATCGAAACGAATGAACAGTGCGCATGCATGGCTGTTGGCGCTAGTGTAATCAAAATAAATATTTTTGTTACAAAACGATTTGACGAGTTCCGCTGAATACAACCACACGTGCAAAGTTATCTTGCTTGCACGAACTCTTACGATGAATGAACAATTTAATTAAAGTAGTATAGGGGAACAGGGGCCGCAGTGAATCACCTTTTTTTTGTAAAGGTCTTACTTTATTAATAATAAGGTTAAAATACAGATAAAATTTATTTATTTACCCACAAATCACAGGAACAATAAATAAATAGTCTAAAATTAACATAAGGAGACATATTGAATTCTAATATACAGACAATTATTAAAAATATAAATAAAATAAAATAAATAAAATTAAAATTAAAATTACCTAAAACACGTACTAATTACAGTAAAAAAAACAATATTATCAGAGGGAGCTAAATTATTAAACAATTTGCCAAACAATATAAAAAGGTTAAAGATGTTTATTTGCCAGAATATATGTTACAATATAGTTCTTAATATAATAATACGTCCAGTTATATTCTACCTAACATAGGCATGCAAATGTTAATTTTTAATTACACTTTATTAAAATTACTTTTTCTAAATTACAAATATCAAATGAATGAATTAATAACAAATTTTAAAATAAATATAATTCAATGTCAATGAATATATTCGAATTCCTCTAAGTCCCTGTAATTAAAATATTGATTCAAAGAATAATAGCATTTACTAAGAAGCCACTTTTTTAGTTTTATATTAAATAAGTTTCCAGATAGGTTCTTTAGATTATCTGGTAGATTGTTCAATATTTTTATTGTCATATAGTAGGATTGTTTCTGAGTCATTGTTAATTTATACTTTGGTGTGTGCAATCTATTGTTGGTAATTTCCCTTAGTCGTCTAGATCTTGAGTCAACATTTTTTTTTCTGGATGCTGTTTTGCGAGTTCTACCGCTTGTTTAATGTAGAGGCATGGCGCATGGCAGAGGAATTCGATACTTTTTGAACAGTGGTTTGCAAGGGTCCAAAAAATGTGCTCCACACAAAGAACGAACGCAATTCTTCTGGGCCCTAAATATCCTATCAGAATAGACGCTGTTGCCCCACAAAAGTAGCCCGTATTGTAGCGCCGATCCTATATGACCATGATACGCACTGAGCGATGTTTCTATGGATGATATCTCGCGTAATCTTTTTAAAACGTATGCATACCTATTTAATTTTGAACATACGGTATCAATATGTGTTCGCCAGCTGATATTAGTGTCTAAATGTAATCCTAGAAATTTAAACGAAGTTACTTCTTCGATCTTGGAATTATTAAATTGAATGTCAAGTTTAAGAGGTTTACGTCGAATGGATTGAAATTGCATTATCTTAGTTTTTGTCAAATTTACTTTAAGATTATTATTAATATGTTTCTCATTTCCATGATCACGGGCCATATAGTGACCCGGTCCTTTGGGAGGCATGCGTGGAGCCGAAGCCAACAGCACAGAGGCCCTTTATGAGAATTAATCTAAAGGCGAGAGCTACACATAGCGGATATCATCCTTGGTTGCACAATATGATACACCCGAAGATGATATCCGCCAGGTGTAGAGACTATTGCAAAGGAAAATGAAAATAACAAAAAAGCCATGTTATTGTGGTGAATGGATGGACTGGGTAATTGGGCTATGGGGGAAACTATGGACGCCTGCCATAAACATACTCTCAATACTGTTACAAGCGGCAGACGGTGGCTTGCCGAATGCTGGACGGGTTCCTCAAAATGTTGGCTTAAATGCCGGTAAAGGAACAACATCGGTGCAAACGACTAAGGGGTGTCGAGAGGTGCGGCCCCGATTTCACCATCACGAAGACACGTGAGCGGGCTTCCTCGCTATTACGCCATTAGACACTTCCACCCCCGAGTCTACATCCTAAGATGCATCTCTCGCGACTCCACTCAGACCGGCCAATGAAGGCAAGCAAGAGGTGGGGATCTGGTTCTCTTGGAGTACCACCCCGCAAGCGGGGACGAGAACCAGGAACTTCCCCGGGAGCACTCGGTATACCCGTGGTGTCGCTACTCACCAACAGCTCGCCACAAGCTGCCCTGCAGGTTAGATTATTATTATTATTAAGCCAATTCACTATGTCAAAAAATCCTTTATGAATGTCATTTTCTAATTTTGCGATGACCTTCAATTATCAATGTTGTGTCATCAGCAAACAGAACGGTTTCGTGGTTTGTTGCATCAGGCAGATCATTAACATAGAGTAGGAAAAGCTCAGGACCCAGGATACTCCCTTGAGGTACGCTATAATTGTTTTGCTTATAAGAATGAGTAACTTTGAACGTATTTAAAAATAAACTTAAATTACATGTACATACTTTGTAACAACACACGAATAAAAATGCTTACCTATCTACTATTCATAATTAGTTAAGTCCTGGTTATAATTTTTTATATTTATATAATATTATTACATATTTCAGCTAAGCAATATTTAATCAAAAATAATTACTAGTTATAATTTAATTTTAGGCCAGGAGGTTAGTTTAAATATTGTATAACCTAGATTAATTTTTTCTCATGTATCTCATTATAAATGAACCATATGTTTGTATGAGAATAAAGTTCTTTATACCTAAAAATGAGGTAAAAAGGGTCCCTACCTCAGCGTTACGCAGTATCAGGCAATTAATTGTCGAATACTGTGCTGGTTTTCAGTAGGGCCCTTGTGGAGTGACAACGGCAGAGTACCTAACAAGTAAATAATTATTAAGGTTGGATTTACTCGCATAGTGTCAAATATAGGGTATTGTTTTATCTACAATATTGTGTGAGAAAATTGAGAATATAATGAAAATTACATAAATTGTAGGGGTACTATGAACTACCAGTAAGTTTTTCAAAATAATACAAAAATTCATATTATTTCTGTTAGATCCCGTATCTTTCCGTATAGCAACATGCCTTCGGTTGGGTGCAAGGTGTTGCGCGCCTCATCAATGCCAGTGCGGTACTGCTGTCGAACAGCTTGGTCATCACGGATTATCGTGTACTAAGACTGCCGGTCGGATTTCTCGCCATGCCAGCCTTAACGACATCATCCGACGGGCCTTTGTCACCGCTAATGTACCAGCTATTCTCGAACCGAATGGTCTGTTGCGTGACGATGGTAAGAGGCCCGATGGCATGACTTTAGTCCCTTGGGAGCTGGGGAGGCCTATCGTGTGGGACGCTACATGTGTCGACACACTTGCGCCTTCCCATCTTTCAAGGACATCCGTGAGGGCTGGTTCGGCGGCAGATTTGGCCGAGGATCTCAAGAGGCGCAAATATGCAGGTCTCGACAGAGCCTACGCATTTGCTCCCCTTGGAGTCGAGACCCTAGGTCCGTGGGGTACCGAGAATCACCGGGTTTTCAAAAAATTATCTGAGCGCCTGGTCGAAGCGACGCGTGACCCGAGAACTGGTGAGTATCTGGCGCAGCGCATTAGCATTGCCATACAGCGGGGCAATGCAGCCAGTGTCTTGGGGACGCTTCCGACTGGTATTGATATGGACCAGTTGAGCTATCTGTAGATTGTTTGCAACAGTCTGCAGTTAGCTCAATTGTTTCAATTGTAAATACTAGTTTAATTTCTTTATATTATTTGATTGTTATTATTTTAACTATTTGATTAGTTTATGAAAACCTAACTACTAAATATCTTTGAATTAAGTATTTTGGTCAGGCGGATAGGAGATAACTAACTATATAATAAGAGATACTATAAACGTTTGTTTATTATTTTTCATTTAAAATCAAATCTATGCCTTTCTTCATCAAAGCTGCACTATGTAGACCGATATTAGTCTTCCTCTTTCGATTAGGAACCATTTTGCAACCTAAAACAAAAAAGAATAATAGTTAGAATCATGATCCACTGTACCCCAAGACAAATCAGTCCAGTGTGCCCCAGCAGGTAAAAATCCGTTTGATTTTAAGTAATATGTTATACTGAAAAGCTATTTCCATAGTAATTTAAACTGTGGTATATAAAAACTAAAGACCAGAACAATACTTCCATAGGGTTTTAGAAAACAAGTTAGTAAAAATAATAAAAAAAAATATAGAAATGCTACTTACAAGTCACAGTTTAACCGTAGCGCGTCTTCGCGACGTTGTGGTCGAACGGTCACAGGCGCGGGGAAAGCACGTTAGGTTAGTCAGCGTTTGGCTTGTGTTTGTATGTGGGAGCCATAGTAAATGAGTTTCTTTTCTTTAAAATATGTATAAAATGAGTAGCTTTTCTATAAAATGTGTATAGTTTTTCGAAACTCGTTTTCGATTACTAGAATCATCTACATTGAATTAGGGTGGCATACTCGGTTCGCGATTCCGACACGCACAACGCCAAAATCAGCATCAGTATCAGGTTATGTGTCAAAAAACGGTATCAGCAACAACCCAGGTTGAAAGTACTAAAACGTGCCTGTTAAATATGGGACGAATAAGGAATGAAATCGATTTCAAGTGTATTTTCTTGATTCGGACCAGTTTGGGCCGAAGCCAGTTCGGCTCGGCAGCAAAGTCACTTCCCTAGTCATGCACACTATTACAAACTGCAACTGCACACAATAAAACGGCATGCGTAAAACTGAAAGGCGGAGTCCATAAATTTCTTGGTCCTAGGTTCCCAGTGTGTTTCTTTCCTATTCCGTACAATGTCACTGTCACACTCACTCAACAACCAATCAATCATCAATCTTACATTAAAGATGCACGACTGCGAATTATCTGTCTAGTCGAATAATCTACAATTACTAATTTCCCCTTTCGACTTGCATATTATCTAGTAATATACTAATCTTCAAAGTCGAATGAAACTACTAATTAGTAATTACTAATGTCTCTACGAATGGATCATTCATGGCTCCGATTCGACTCTGTTAGTCGACCGTAGGTTTTGAGTGATGAATGGATTATTCGTCGCTCTGCGGGGATTGAAAGTAACAGTTTAGTAACTAATTTTATCATTCTTGTGCGGTTGATAAGAGTGTGTAGTTTTTCAAGTATAATATTATAGTTGTTAGCTTTTAGTGTAAATGTTATGGTGTGGTGGACAGTTGGTGAGTCTAATGTTGAATCCGGTAATGTAACTATTACAGGTAACCAGCTATCTACCTCTGTGAGTTCAATAATACGTTTTATTTATGTTATTTTTTTCAAATATTTTATGTTAAGGTGGTTCCCTGACCCAAACTAGCGCCGCCACCTATTTTATCGTATTATTACGATAAATAAATGAATTTTCAAAAATCCCTTTACCAGTTTGTGATACCTATTATAAGCTTTTTTTAATGCCTCTGTAATATAATAGTTTTATTTTGTATAGTTTAGGAAGTGATGCGAAGTTGCACTTTTTGGTCTACAAAAAGTCATCGGTTTTCGCATTTCTTTCTTCCTCGTAAACTTTTACATGTGACGCATTGGGTGGTGGCAGCGAACGAACCCGGAGTCGAATGAAATATAGGTATAATACTAGTCGAATGAAATATAGGTATACTCATTCGAATCGTTCGAATGACTTGTTAAGTCGAATAATTCGAATGAAATCATTCACAGTCGCGCATCTATCATACATTCTCTTTGCTTCTAACCTGAAAAAGAAAAGCGGAAATTGAAAAACCAGGAATAGTTGCCTTTATCGTGGTAATTTGATTTAGAGTGCAGAGCGAATCTTATACTCGCGTGCGTAAATTATCGCTCGCTTTCATGTTTGGTATAAGTCCAAGGAATTGGGGTTGTCGTGCAGTTTTGTGATACATTAGCAAAGTGAAGTGTTTTTTCGGATCACAGGTATGAGTGCAATAGTCACAATTATGTACTTACCTAGTCAAAATTGTACACAGCTATTACGTTATGTACCTAAACTGCTGCAAAGGTTTTGTCGGTTTGTTATGGTGAAGAATGAATTATCGATGTCGTCTTAGCTTAGTTTTGAACACGTGTGCTCGCTAAACCAAGAGGCGATGGTTCAATTCTTCGCACGACGTATTTTTTTTTATGTATTATTTTTTAATTTTTTTGATTTCTTCAATAGCCAACTTCTATCATTGTGAAGATCACAAGATTATAAAAAAGTGGTCTAGTTTTTATGCTGTAGTAACTTTTTAAGAGTGTTATATAACTAGCTGTGTAAATATAAATTATAGTATGTGGTTTCCTCACTTATTATATTTTTTTAAAATAAAACCAAAATTTATTATGTGGTTCTTATTTTTGTTATAGACTGAATTGATCTTTTGGCTTAGCTGTAGGTAAGCTTATTATGATCTTACAGTTGGTGGTTCAAGTCCTCGCTCTGGCTAAAGAATTTTGCATTCTAAAATTTTGTTCTGTTGATTAGGAATACATTTTCTACCAATATCAACAGACTTTATACCTAAAAATACTAATGTCTGTTCCAGATAAGAAAAAATAATGAAAAGACACAAAGAACCAGTAAAACCGTCTGATACAAATGGTGAAGCACAAGTTTTTGTGTTACCACCTGATCTTTTAGAAAAGCTTGGCATCCAGCTGTCGAACATAGCATCCTCAACTGCAACCAATGCAGACTTTTCTGTGAACCATGGTATGTTGATAATAATAATTTATATCTAATGAAGATCTTCTAATTACATAACACAGTGTTCAAAATGACACCCACGTGTCTATGTCAAATGCTTTTTGTTATAAAAATTTATAAACTTTGGGTGACATTGACTGAGAATTTTTTAAAATAAATTCTGTAAATGTCCATGATATTTTTTTAAATTAAATATGCTCTGATAAAGGGTCTTTAGCCACATCATTCACAGTTTTGAATTTTGAAAAATCACCTCTGAAAACCCAGTAATATTTTTTTTTCGTTTTTATTTTTTTTCTCCTGAAAAACTCAAAAGTGCGACTTGTGACTAGCACAGAAATATGGCTCCTAACAAAGCCTAGCACTGATAATGGATACTGACTGGTAAAATTACCACATCACAGCGTAATCATTTGTTTTTTTTTAATACATATATATCCTAGACCTAGTTATTTTTAAATTTTAACAAGCAATTTAGCTTGCAGTAAGATTATTTTTATATAAGTACTAGCTGACCTGGCAAATGTTTTGCCATCAACCACTGACGGTTGAAGATTATCACAGTATACTAACTAATGTCGCTATTAAAAAATGGGGGTTGGTGTTAGAAAGGTGAAAATTGAGTGTTTTGATATCAAATAAAAAAAAAATTGTCGGTAAAAAATTGGGTTTCCCCTGACCCTTATCATTTAGGGGTATACATAATCGTTAATGACCTATTCCTATTCTCAGACCTACCAACCATATGCAAAAAATTTCATAAAAATGCAGTATGTATATAAAGATAATAAAAAAACCTAATTAAAAACCCTAATAAAAATATTAGGGTTCCATACCCAAAGGGTGAAAACGGGACCTTTTTTCCAAGCCTCCGCGGTATGTCTGTTCATTAGACTGTCCATCCTTCAGAGAGCTGTCTCATAAACCTTAAAAGTTAGATGTTGAAATTGTATAGAATGTCTATTTCTTTAAAAATAGACTGGACGAACATTTCAAGTGCACTGACAAGGACTAAGATTTACACACATCAGCTTAAGAGCAGCCTGTATTACAAAATAATAATAATAAAAGTTATAATTAATATAATTTGAAAATTAAAGATACAAGACATTTGTATTTTTTTTTGTAAATTTTTGCACTACTTTTATTAAGACTGTATATCTTAAATCGTAATAGGTAGACACTTGAAATTTTGACAGGGTGTGAATAACTAGTGCAGCTATAACAACAAATAATATAAATGTGGTTTTAGTTTACCTGCATATACGGCAGTTGCGTCCGGCCTCGGGGCTGTGCGCATGAAGTTATCCAGCCATTTTAATGTTTTTCTATTTTTCGGTATAACTATTCTAAAATAAATTTTATAATTAAGCGCCCAACGTCCATGCTAGGTATACGTAATCGCACCACGCCACCTTTTTTATTTTTTCACTGTATTAGTAGCAGTTTGCCATATTTTTTTTCTATCGTTTCAGAAATATCATGATGTCTATTTTAGTACAGTGTTGTTCAAAAGATCTGAGAATTTTATGCAACGTCGGGCGCGGCCAGTATTTGGATAGGTGACCGCGTCATGTTGGCTTTTTGCTTTCTTTTTTTTAATTCTTTGTTGGGTCTTTTGTGACGTAGTTATGTATATACAATGGTACGGAACCCTCCGTGGGTGAGTCGACTCGGACTTGACCGATTTTATTTATCTCTTAGACGATGCGTCATAAGAAATTTTGACATACTACCTACCTAATGAAAGCTGATACACTTCTCTACAACTTTGGTTCTGTAAATTTTTTACCTATTCTCAATCATTGTCTAGCTAGAATATGAATCCCTCTTCAGTCGAATCGTGATCAGATGAAGGTACGAAAGCAGAAAGTTTGACTTTGGAACTTTGTTAGGACTAAGTAGTTAGGAGACGAAACATATTAAAAGCTCCCACTCCTGCTATGAGGTGAGACTTAGGAGTGGGGGCTCAAAAAAAAGGTCTTTTTTTTGTTTTTTTGCTTATGAGAGTTGTCAGGTAAAAGATAACGCCATGATTGAGTTCATTACCAAAACTGGCTTTTAATCAACTACCTTCAATTAGGTTACTTTTTATAAATCAACCCTCAACTTTCAAATACATAACATTCCTACCTTCTTTAATTTAGAATTTAATTAACACAATTATATAATTCAAAATTCAATAAAAATGTTGAATGATCTTTCAAATTAGGACACAATATGATCAAACTAATTGTAACTTATGGGTACACCAATAATGTCCGGCTCAGTAGTTTCTTGTGAGTCTGAAGCATTCGTATCTCTATTTTCATTGTCCACTAATCTAGCTTCTGCTGTAACGGTTCTCGCTAGTATCTGATCTGTGTGTCTACGATGTAGCTCTCCATCTTCCGTTCTCACCCTGTATGAGCTGGGCCCCTCCACCATCTCCACAATGACTCTCTGCCTCTTCTGCCCGGCTCCATACGGATCAGCACGGGTTGGTCCACCACGAAGGCCCGTGCAGGCGCGCGCTGCGCCGCCGCCTCCAGCTGTTTTTCCCCTCGGCTCTGCCTAGAGTCAGGGTGGAGAGACGAAATAGCCGTCCTGTACTTACGACCGTTGAGCATCTCAGCTGGGGTTTTGTTTGTTACACTATTAGTCACTGTTCTCATGTGAAAAAGCACTTTGCTTATCATTTCACTCCATGGCATGTTTAAATGCTGCATTTTGTTTATTTTATTTTTAAATGTCTGAATAGCTCACTCTATCTGTCCGTTTGTCGCTGGGTGGTAAGGTGGAGAGAGCAGGTGTCGAATTCCATTTTTCTGTAAAAATTTACTAAACTCATTCGAAGTTAATGCTCTCCCATTATCAGATACCACCACATCTGGTAAGCCTTGTGATCCAAAATTGTTTCTCATCACTGTGATCACCGCTCCACTACTCATAGAGTTCACAATCTCGGCTTCCATCCATTTACTGTGACTATCAATCATCACAAAGAAAGTCTTACCAAGAAATGGTCCAGCAAAGTCTATGTGCACCCTCTGCCATGGCTTCTCAGACATAACCCATGTCTGCGGATCTCTTGGCGGACTGTTCCTTACTAGCTGGCAGTGTTCACTGCTGGCCACCATCTGCTCAATCTGATTATCCACCTGAGGCCACCATACATAACCTCTTGCATATGCCTTTGTTTGAACTATATCCACATGCGGGGCATGTAATATTTTTAGCACCTGTTCACGTAACTTAGCTGGTACTATGACTCTGTTATGACTATGACTTTGTTTCCGAAGTCGCCACTAAAAGATAACGCCATGATTGAGTTCATTACCAAAACTGGCTTTTAATCATTTACCTTCAATTAGATTACTTTTTATAAATCAACCCTCAACTTTCAAATACATAACATCAGGGAATTTTGTTAAACTACGACCTTGTTTGTTTTTGTACTTCTGTTATAGGTACCAACTGAAGAAAGCTGATAAAATTCTGTACAACTTTGGTTCACTTTTAACCTATTCGCAATCGTTGTCTAGATATGAAGACTCATGTTCAGATGATGGTACGAAAGCAACTTCTCCTGCATCATCACCACCGTCGTCGTTGTAGTGCTGTCCTAACCCACATCTCGCACTAATGCAGCTAGTGGTGCCCCGCCAATATATTTAGCCTCAATATTTCTCCCGGTGCTGCTGGATGTTTGATTTTGTTTGATGAGGCAGGAACCAAGAGGTTTTTACATTCCGTGTCTACCGTGTTTATCCCCATAGTTCGTTAGAATAGAATAGTTCGTTTTAGAAAGATCACGTCCAAGCCAAGCCTGGATCTAGTAGTAAGTAGGTATGGAATAGTGCTCCATCGCTGCTCCCTCAGTTGGTGGAAGGAAAGAAATGTCTGGTTTGACGGTCGATACTGACTGGAGGAAACTCTGGTAGTGATAGTTATCAAAAACACATTTAAAAAACTCGACCGTTTTTCGGAGCTCATATCTAAACAACAACGATTGGGGGTAGGTAAAAAATTTGTAAAACCAAAGTTCATTATGTCGTATGTAAAATTTTTCTATCTAAGTCTCCTTAGCTAGTCGAAATCAGGTTCCAAAGTCAAACTTTCTGCTTTCGACTTTTCTATCCACAATCCTTCTTTGACTCGAATAGTCCAGTAGGTATAGACCTAGTAATCGTTTTTATTTAAAATAGGTAAGTCATCAATACTACCCATAAATAATTATATTTAATTACAATCATTACATCAAATATGTCTCTAATCGTATCTAAATATGTAGATAAAAGAGAAATACATTTTCAAAAGCTTATATCCTTGCAAAATTGAATGATAATAATTATTATATTGATTTCTTGAAATTATTAACTGGTGAAATCCATAACTATTTCGGTCTCACATAGGTACTTGGTTTCCTTTTATTTTATCACTACAAAACTAGCTGTAGGTACCTATGTATTATAGATATAGCTTTTAATAATCTTAATACTTTAAATGTTTTATAAACATAATAAAACGAATTTCAGATCTGCAAAATGACATGGAAGAGACACATGAAAAAGTTGCAAATTCATCTATTTTGGAAACAGCAAATCTTATGAAACAATCTGTGTTTATGAGCCCTACTTTTGTAACTACTTCTGAAACTGCAAACGAACATACTGTCGCCAATATTACAACACAAACAGTAGAGACAATTCAAGATGTCAAAGCTGATAACCAACTAAAAACATTACTTGAAAATGTTCAGATCATTGACAATTCTGATCATAAAAAACTAGAAATCATCCAAGATGCATCTTATAATGTAGCATCTGAAGATTTTATGAAATATGAGCCTATTAAAGAATATGAAGTTGATAATGAAAGTGGTGATTTAGTTCTTACAAATTCAAATGCATTTCACAATAACACTGAGCTGTTAGCCACTCATGAGAGTAGCTTGACCTCAACATTACCTGTAGATGAGCATGTAGATGAAGCCTATTTATCGGATGGTAGCAATAGTAATCCTGGGGCTCTCACAGAACATACAAATAATAATTCGCAATTAGCTACAGAACAGCAAAAACCGAATAACAAAATAAAAATTCTATCAGAACAAATAATACATAATTCTGATTTGAATATTATTAAGAAAACACAAATTCACAAGAAGGGCTCTTGTTTTCTTATACCCGTCAGTACTATAGTTACAGGAAAAGTAACTAAAGATTGTTCTAATAACCAACTAAATCGTAACATAGTTCAAGATAATCTTTATAACACTACAAGTGAAAATACTGAAACATGTAGCATAACTAAAGATGTAAGTATTGTAAACAACAGGCTTACTATAAAAGAAGTTGATCCCAGTTTACAATTATTGGATTCTGATAACCAAATCGCCGATACTAATGATGATACTAATAGCAAGGAAATGCTTCACAAGAATGATGACACCCATAAGAAATCAAAGAGAGACATAAGCGCAGAAGAAAAGGAAACAGTAAACGAAGTATGCAATAATACAGAAGAAGCGTCGAATACGGAAAACACGCTAATAAAGTCCAAATTATCAATACAGGGAGTTGAAAAACCTGGTGGATACCAGTTTGATAATTTGCTCAAAACTTACCGAAGAACTAATAAACAGAAACTTTTACCTAAAATATTGCATATTGATAATACTAAAATTGAGTATCATAATGTTTTGGTAGAAGATGTAAAAACCGATCTGGATGAAATTAACATAAATGGTGGGAATAAATTCTGTATATGCAGTGATTATGGACGATTGGCGCACTATGACTGTGATGATGTTTACGAACACATACACTTTCACAATCAAAGTAATATTTGCAGTCTAGAAACTCTATTGAGTATGTATGAAGATGCTTTGTTACTTGATCGTACTGAAATGGAAGATACTGAAATGGTTGACGATGTAGTTTATACACATACATCATATAACATCTGTTGGCCTTCTATGGTGAGCGAAGATAAAGACGAGAATGAAGGCCCTGTTGTTTTGGAAGGCAACATTAACTGTCAAACTAATTCCGGCCAACCTCGCAGAAGTGTATGTGTTTCATAAATTTCTTAAATTATAAATTAAAGTAATAGTACGTAAGGAAGGAGCAAATTATTTGATAAGTAACTGTAATTGTATTTGACAGAATCGTAAGCGAAAGTCAACAACGGAACAATTAGTCGAAAAAGTGGAGCCCAACTCTAAAAAAACCATAAAATGTGGCGCATGTGGCCTTTTATTATTTGAAGCTGGATGGAATAAGCACAAAGAGTCAGCACATAGTTTGATCGCATGGAAAGACGATCAACCAATTGTAAGTACTTTGTTGTAAGTTAATTATAAGATTAACTTTGCGTTTTGGTTAAGACTGTTTGACCTTGCTAAAATTATATCTACGTGTTACAGGATTTGAAAAACAAAGACTTGTTAAAAAAGTTAGGACAGAATTTAAAAAGGCATGGATTTCTGAGATGCACCTTTTGTAAAAAAGAATTTAAATATTTGACGCAGTTCTTTCAAAACGTTAGAATATGCATTAAACAAAAGGTTTGAACTCGTAGGTCGTGCCTGCAGCTTTTAAACCAGTCAGGTTACCCGACTATTCCGGCGAATAATAAGCCTTTTCTGAAAACCGCTCAGATTATTTTGCACTATATTTTTTTGTTTAGCCTAGCCTGTTTTCTGTCAATAAAAATTAAGATCGTGTATGTTTTTGTCGAATTAGCAGCATGTGTTAATAAGTTATCGTAGAAGAGTTGCTGTGTGAAAAGCAAGATTTTTAAGATTTTATTTGATACTATATCATATTCTGTTATCAATATAATTATTTTGTAGATTAGTCGCTAAGTACACATACAAAACAAAATAAATACCTAATAATTATATGTTATTTATATTTTAGATTAAAAGCACTACTTCAAACCAGGATGAAGTAACTGAAAATGGTAAAGAAACCGAAAAACCACAAACACCCCGAAAATCTTTCAGAAATGTTTTTTCAGGAACTGATACTTCTGAACTAGGTAGGAAATTAAGCCCAGATAAAAAGCCAATGCCAAAGTCCCCTAAAACAGAAGAAAAATATCCCCAGAATATTAGAAACACACGCCACGTAGAAGTGAAGGATATTAAAAAATCACAAGTAACTCCAAAACTTGAAAACCAAATCAAATTAACCAAAAAATCTATATCTAAAGCAAAAGAAGAAGACATCCAAATATTAGTAGATAGTCGAAAGAAAAAGGAATGTAGTGTACGATCAACTGTAGAAAATAAAAACACATTTCAAACTAAATCGAATGATACTGCAAAAAAAGAAGAGAACACTGCAAAAGCAATAAAAAATATTAATAATTTACCGGCAAAAGAGGCCGCAAATACAGCAGATTTTCCAAAATCTTCTAAAGAAAAAGAAACCTTAAAGACTCTCAACAAATCTAAAACAGAAGAAATGATACCAAAATTAGAGAGGTATTTTCCAAACACTGAAGATTTTTCTGATTTAAAAACAAGACGATCAATAACCGGTTTGAATGACAGTTTAGAGGCAAATGATGAAGAAATTACAAAATCGAAAGGCTCTCTAAAATTATCTGCAAAATATTCCACAAATTCAAAGAAAAATCCGATACCTGCACACGAAAATACTACAATAGAAGTGACGAATAGTACTCCAAAATCGTTGAAAACACCAATAGATGGAAAGAAAGATACAAAAGAAGTGAAAGAGATTTGGAAAGAAAATCAGACCCAAAAACTAGAAATGGAAGTCACTCCCGAATCTAGTAGAATTACCTCGAAATCACCGAGAACTAAACAATCACCTAAATCACTAGCAAAACCAGCAACAGAGGCTATCCCAAAATCACCATCATGTTTTAGCAAAGTTGAGATTAATTTACCGTATTCTAGCACAGATACATCAATGGACGGGGTTGAACATTCAAAACCAACCTCTAAAAATGTTGAAGAAAAAATTCCTTTACAAAATGCAGCGCAATCTATATGCCATAAAAAGGACATAACTGCTTCTTCACGGTCAAAAGTCACACAGACTCCTATAAAAGAAACTGCTACTGCTAGATTAAAAGAAATTGACTTATTTTCTTCAACAACATCATGGAAAAAAAACATTGTTTGCACACAAAAGTCAATAATTACGTCACAGGTAGGGAAAAGTAATTTAAAGTCGCCGAAAAATTCTATCGAAAAATCCTCAAAACCTAAAAGTAATAATTCTTCACAAGAAATAATAACACATATTCTAAAGAGAAAATCTGTTGATGTAAATGCTTCCGCTCAAACTCCGAAAAGCTTAAAGGATGAAAATAAACATATAGAGTCAGACAGTGTCACTGAACCTCGTTCAAAAAAAGAAAGATCATCTTTCAATTCTTGTTTTACTTTAAATCTTACAACAAACAATGATAAAGATTCTAAGGAAGCCCCTTCATTTGCGATAAAGCAAAAAAATACCAAAGATCCAAGATCTGATATTAAATCACAGGAATCCTCATCTTCGACAATATGTTCTGCAGCAACATCAGCAAAGCCACTAGAAATCGCTACTTCAATTGAAAAAGATGACCATTCATTACCTAACACGCAAATCGTGAGTGCCAACACAACTACATCGGGCAATAGTACCACAGCACCAAGTAACTCCCAAAGTACTGCTGCTGGTGGGGCGTCCAGTTCAAATAGTGACCAAAATGTAACTTCCAGCTCAAATATAAGCTCTAATCAAACCTCAGAAGGTTCAGATAAAGATAACCCACCACCGGTAGACAAGGTTAACGTTATAAATATTAAACAAGAGGTCAAACCTAAATGTGCAGTGTGCAAACAGGAGGTGGATGACTTGCATTGGCTAGAGCACATTGCAAAGGAGCATAATTATCTTGCATGGCGGGACAACGAACCTCCAGTGGTAAGATTTTGTAAACAGCATTCTTAGCTATAGACTCTTCTTCTTGTCCCTATGCCACTCTAGATGGTGTCGGCAAAACATGTATTTAACTTTCACTCTTCTCTATCAGCCGTCATTACTTCTTTCTTAAAGTACATACATACTGGATGTTTGGCAGACCGTGTGTCATATGGTAACTGGGGGTAGGTGGAATCAAATGCTAGATAGATTTTTAACCAAAAGCAAAAAACCCCATATAAAAATCTCAAAAAAGAAGTAATGCTGTTGAGGGTTGAAAATACCACCATTATTGCACTTAGTTTTACCTACTCCAACTTACCGTTGGGCACATGTTCTATCGAACTTAACATGCTTACACACGATTAACGAGTAACATATTAAATCGTTATGAATAAGTAAACTATGAACTATGGTTAGGAGACAAAAGTTTTTAATTTTCAAGGTATTCAAAATGGCAGTTTTTTTTGTACCTTTGGGATTTCTGCCTAGCTTTAGAAGCGGGAATCTTCGGATTGACAACACTTGTATGTTATAGTACAGTTTTATTCCACTTAATAATGATAAATAAATAAATGCGTGGAAATGCGCGGGATGGATAGATGTAGCGTGTGCGGGCACTCGGTCAGTTATCGGCAAACCACTGGCGGCGGCGGCGCTGGCGTCGCGTCGCCTCGCCGCCCGCGCCCCCGCTGTCCGCGGTGTTGCCCGGCGCTGATGGCGCGTCGCCTCAGCGCGACCTCGCCGTCCGCGGTGTTACCAGGTACTTGTGGTGCGGTCTAATAGATTGCACTACATACCTATACCTATACGCTTATTTTGTTATTATTTTTAATAGAGTTTTGACACATTTGGCATACCGTTGAAATGGCCTTGAACTATGCTATTTACAGCGAATTGGAAGATCAGAGACACTTCGTTTTTTTAATTCAATCCAAAGTTGATCTCTCAGTTTTTAATTTCCACTTTTCAACATTTTGCATGCCCCATAGCTGCTCGGCTCATTGATTTTAATAGTACGGGGCTAAAATGCCAGACGTAATAAAAATTAATTGTAAGCCATGTTATTCATATAAATATCAGAAAAGAAAAGCTTTTGATGGTTAGAAAAGCCGCTAAAGTATTGCACTTGGTTTCACCTAACCCCACACGGCACACGGTCTGCCGACACACGACTTGAATAATTAAATAGGAAAATTAATCCGTCCCTTCATAACCAACAGGAATTAGAAGATGAAGAGGCTATACGAGTGCACCTTTGCTCAATTATAAAACAGTATGGCGAGTTAAGATGCTTCAAGTGTAATACTGTTCGTAAATATGCCAGAGCATACCAAACACATGTGAGAAAGTGCAGTTTGAATGTGGTAGGTGATCGACCGACAAAAAAAAACTGCAATGTAGGTATTACAATCAAACAGGGTCTAACTATTGTTATTTCGACCCATTAGAAATGTTTTACTAAAAGACGGTCTGCCTTCAACAGAGTCAATTGGATGCTTCGACTGCTAGCGTAGATATGGACACAACACACGATCCTGATGATGTTCCACTTTCAAGGTGTAAAGACGAGGGTTCTCAGCGACGACTACGAAGAGTAAGCATTTTTTAGTCGACGATGGTACTATCCGAAGTTGAATGATTAAAAGAGGATTTGAGAAGAGCTCGTAATAATTGAGACCAGAAAAAGGTAAATTATACCCGACACTAACTCGCTTGCTATATTTATTTTCAGAGCCAAAAGCGTGTTTCATCCGATACCGGCCATGTTACTAGTCCAAACACAAAAGACAAAAATGCTCCGTTAAAACCACGGCGTAGGTCCCGAAAGGTTTCCTCTTGCCCACCACAAGACGTAATTTGCGCAGTATGCAACGAAACCGTATCCGATGACAAGTGGATCGACCATATAAGATTGGAACACAAGTATTTAGCGTGGAAGATAGGAGATCCACCCCTTGTAAGTTGGTTTATCTGCAACTTTAAAATCCTATCATATATTGAATAAAAGTCGTTTAGCGTAACCGACCCGAGCGTGACGGTTCAGTCTGGTTCAATATTTGGAAAGAGCGCCTCACTTTCACTTTAAAAAAATAAACACCGTGTTGATTTGTTAAATTATTTATTTACCCTTTCAGGATGTGACTGACGATATAGAAGTAAAGATATTTCTACAAAACATTTCCAAACATAATGGCGGACTGATTTGCAGCAAATGCGGTACCGTTAGATATTATGTCAAAAAGTGGTTTGAACATGAAGCGGATTGCACAGGAGACGTTGTAAGTAAAGTTATTTAATTAAGATAATTCACATTTTTTTTTATTATTATCCTGAGGGAAATGCGCACGCATATCGTACTGCCACGGGGAGACAGTACGATTATGTGGGACTTTAACCCACTAAAACCCTCAGGGTGTTCCGCCTCTGCCACTTGTGGTGAGAACGCGGGAACGTTTTCTCTTTCGCGAACCCGCCTCAGTTGGGGTGCCTCCCATACGACACCGCAACCTACTACCGTTCCAACTAGGCTTAGAGCGCAAAACCCAGAGGAGCGGTCCGTCTTGGGGCCGGCCGTGTCGCCGTCTGCGTTGGCACGGCCCCATGGGTTCCTTTTCGCTTCATCGCGGGTAACTAAGCCGCGATTACTAAGCCCCCCCGCCACGGCTAGGCGGGAACCCTTTGAGGGGGAAGATAATTCACCTGCTGAATAGCAAATACGATTTTTAGATAAGCGAAAATTTGAGTTGCGCCCACCTAATAATTATTTTGTCTTTCTATTTTAGGCCAATGAATCCTCATCGTCCGAAGACATCCCTATTGCAAAATCAGCGAATGTTAAAACCAATGTAATTGAAAATTTACCAGATGTTGTAAAATGTGGCAAGTGTGGTAAAGAAATGCCGAGCCAAGCATGGACGGATCACATTGAAGCGGAGCATGGTTATTTAGCTTGGATCGAAGGTCACCCCCCTTTGGTAAGCCAGTAAATTTTTATTTGATTTCTTGATGAAACCAATGACTATCGTATCTGCTATATCAACAGTGGAGATTTCAATATAAGGGACAAACTTTGACTTTACAGAAGAGACAATACATATAACTTGATTGTTTTGAAAAAACTAAAAATCGATTTCGAATTCCTTACACTGGATAAATAGAAAATTCTATAGAATAGCGAACAAAATTCAAAATCGGTCTATAATAATTCAAGCAGAAAACGACGGACATGCCTACATAAAAAACTTACAGAAAAACATGGAAAATCTTCCTTTTTAGAATTCGGTTAAAAACGTGATGCCATTCTAAATGTCATAACTTTTTTTTTCTATTATAATCTGCTTTATGTAATAAACATAAATAAATAATTATAAATTATGCTGGTCAATTCACACAGCATCATCTAGCTAGGCCCAAGCTAACCAGAGTTTGTGTTATGGGTACTAGATGACTGATATACATAATACAGTACATTACATAGATATATATTTTATATTCTAATCCTGTTTCCTTATTCCAGGATGTTAATGACACAGATGCAGTAAACGCTCACTTGCACGCATTAATGAAGAAACAAGGAGTATTGTATTGTGCCAAGTGCGGAATATCGAGAAAATATCCTAAGGCGTTCCTGACTCACTTAAGTGCGTGCGAAATCTCAGGGTTCAAACGTGAGGACTTTTATGTAGGACCATCTGCTGATGTTAGAGCGGGTAAGATTTCTTTTATTTATGAAGCTTCGTACGCGTTTTCCGTTTTTTTTTGTATTTTAGTCAATATACCTTCGTTTGACCACAATCACACCTGATGGAAAGTGACGATGCAGACGACGGTTGAGCTTGACTCTAGTCTGGCATTGTAAGGAGACATGAGAGGTGTATCATAAGTGGGAGATCGTTCGCGGTCGTCGCTGAAAAACCACTTCTTTCATTGTTGTGTATTACGAAGGTCTAGAAGACACCTATTCACTATTATCTTGATAAGACCCAGATTGTAATTGGTCTGAAAAACAGGAGCAGGCAGCTAGTTCTATTAGGGATAAAGAGTACCAATTATTCCAGACGTTTCAACAGATTTATACTCTGTCGTGGTCACGGGATGACTAATGTCTCTAACGAAACCTCGGGAATAATAGGTAAATAAACGCGATTAATACCCGTTAAATTTTACTTAAAACTATGTGTTCAGACCGCTTGTGTATAAAAATATTTAAAGGAACAGGCATGATAAAAGACTCGCATTTACAATTTAAATAGAGATTATTTTGAGAAATACTAAACACGCGGAAATAAAAATTTTATGGGACAACCTTGGGACCAATTGCAAAAAAAAAACGGTCTATAAACGACGGAGAAATCGACGGACATACCTAGAAAAACATACATACATATGTACAGACGAACATAGAACTTCCTCCTTTTTTCGAAGTCGGTTAAAAATAAATTTGATGGGGCCAAAGTCTATACAACGTTGAGCCCGTTGAGTACTGCTCAACGAAGTTAAGCAATGTTGGGGGTGGTTAGCACTTGGATGGGTGACCGTTTCATATTGACCATCTTCACAAAAAAACAGTTTTTAGGGTTTCTTTTCTAAGTTTTGTACGATGGTACATAGCCGTTTGTTTGCTAATCTACTTGCACTTGGCGGGTTTTATTTGTAGATTAATTGTGTACATTAGACTACAGACAGTTATAAATTGTATAATGTAAATAATTATGATATTAATATAACATTTCAGATGAATATGAATGTGCCGTGTGCCTCGAAAAAGGTCCAAAAAATGATTGGAAAAAACATGCCATGGCTAAACATTACAACATCGCTTGGATGGCTGGCCAAATTCCTATCGTAAGTATATTTTAGTGATTAAATAACCAACTTTAATAACTGGTATAGTTAATAATAAGGATGATGACAGTATATATAAATAATTAAAATTATGTATTTACATTGATTATACCTGAGCCATTGTTTTTTTATTTTTTTTTATTGATATGCACAAAACATAAAATAATCACAAAATACACTAAATTTAAATGTTATATATCTATAACTTGACTATTTAAGAACTTATGTGCATGCAGAGAATCAATATGAACAAGACATGTAGAGCAAACAACTTAAAATATTTTATAACAATAATAAGGGGGGTATCTCCTTGGTACTTTATGTAGTTTATGGAAGTTAGTTGATAATTAGGTAATACCCTAATTATGAACTAACTTATATAAAGTACATCTACACTTTCACAATTTTAAGCATGCAATTATGTGATTTTAGAGTTCTAGTAAACTGGCTCAATTTAGGAACAAAAATTTCAAGTACAGTGTTATCTTTAGCTAAACTATTGTACTGACGGGCCATTCTGGTCAGGGGGTTGTAAAAAGAAATATTGTTTGTATATCTCAACAAAGCAGAGGTTGGTTGTGTTGGATCTGCGCGCACTAAATCGTGTATTAAAACATATCGCTGATAACAGCTTGGGGGAATCAATAATTGCGTATATAATTTTATATAAATAGATTAAAATAGATCAAAAATAATACGCCTGGTTTCCAAAGACTGAACATTAAATTTAGATAATATATCTTCGTAATTCAGGCTAGAAAGACCTGGATGCATTCTAAAGCTTAAGAGACGTAGGCATTTTCTTTGCACTCTTTCAATTTCGTGACTTTGAGTTTTATAGTTAGGAGACCATATAGGGCTACCGTATTCGAGAACACTTCTTACAAGGGCAAAGAAAAGGTATAGTAGACTATGGGGCTTTTTAAAACCTTTAGTCGATCTGAAGACAAACCCTAATAGTTTATTAGCTTTAGAAGTAATGTGTTGGTAATACGGCCGAAAAGAAAGCTTATCATCAAAGTAAATTCCCAGATACTCGGCTACGTGCGAACCGTTAAAAAAATGGCCGTTAATGTGATAATCGTAAATAATATTATTGTATTTATTCGTGAACGATATGGTAAAACATTTACTGACGTTTAAAAACATGTGATTACTAATGCATCATCCAGACAACGTATTAAGATCATTTTGTAGAGTTTCACATTGATTACAAAACACTTATTATATTTTTTATTTTGATCGAGATTATGTGGAAGTTTGTTGCTGAAGAGAATTAGGGGGTTATGCCAAATTAGGCTCTATTGAAATTGAATAATGTTTATGTTTCAGAACCTGAAAAACCCATACGCGGTGGAGAAATACCTAAAAGAGTATCGAATAAAACACAATTTAGTTTGTAAAGTGTGTGGTGCGACAAGATCGTCATGTTACGGATTTTATGCGCATATTTTGACTTGTGGGAAATCTGAAAGTGTAAATATAATATACTAAAAACCTGGATATTTTTGTTGTCATAAAATATCTTAGATTTTTAATCGGAGTATAGCTTCTGCCCGCGGCTTTGCAATCGTTTTTCCTGGATAAAATGTAGCCTATTTCCTTCCCTGGAGTACTACTATCTATCTTCATGCCATTCACTAACCCCCATATTATGAGGCATTACCTCAAGGTCGACGCAACCTCGACTCTACCTCCAAATGCGTGTTGGTATGCTTGATCCCACAAAATGCCACCACTTCATATACGAATGGAGAAATAAACTGTTACAAGGTACGTCGCGACCTACCTTAAATGCTCCTCGGATTTTAGATTTGAGATTGGCTCTGACAACAGGTCACTTTCAGGTGGCCTTTCTTGGTTCTGTGTCTAGTTTATAAAATAATGGAATTACTATTTTACTAAAGAAAAATTAACAACTAAGCATACCGAACTCGAGTATTTTCTGGAGGAATGCTCGAGGCACCCGCGGTCTAGTTTGAGTGGATGATTAAATGAATTGTCTAAAGACATGGGTCTAAGTTCCTTTCCCTGCTGAAGCCGGGTAATGGCCGGTATTACGGGGCGTAATGTATTATTCGCAGCGAGCATGATACGTTACGCGGTGTGCTAGAATCCGTCTCGTTTGCTCATTACGAGCGCGTTCTTTGCCCGTACCTACTGACTGCGCGAATGCTGGCTGTGTAACAGGTTCGATTACGCCCTGTAACGCCGGTCAGTACGCACCTTTTATTATTTAGGCGTGAAAAGGAAACCGACTTAAAGATAGACAGACAGCTGTTTTCGCATTTATAAAATTGGTATGGAGTATGGATAAAAAGTAAAGTAAAAGTAAAGTAAAAGTTATTTATTTGCAAAACACATGTAAAAAAAAGAAGACAAATAATTTTTTTGATCCAACATGTTTGACCAATATACATTGGTGTGCAAAAGAATTAGAGAGTATGGCATGCATGTCTAAATTTAATTAATTAATTAATTGTACATAACATTAGGAAATTAACAAGATTATTAATTTTAGATTTGAATTTAGTATAACGTAGCATAAGATTTTATGTCTATTAAAACGCAGTGTCTTAATTTAAATCGTAACGTCTATTTTCCAGCAATTGGAACATCTTATGAATATTTGCGATATATGCAACAATAAATACCTGTGCATATACCGGAATCAGCACATTCAGATGCATCGAGAGAAGCAGAAGAAAGATGAACAGAAAGAAATTAATGCCATCAAGGCTGAGGAGGAGAAAAAAAGACTGAGAGAGGAAGACGGAGTGCCAATGGGGAAACGACGAGCTGCACAGAGGTATTTTTTTTTTAATTTGTATATGGCAAATCTGGTGGTCATATAGCTCGCAGAACTGATAACCACTGGGTAAAGGTTCCCGAAGTGGCGGCTACGATGCAACGCGAAACGGAGTGTTAGGAGACCATTCACTCGCTGGACCGACGACATCGTAGAGGTCGCAGGGAGTCGATTGATGGAGGCGGCTCAGGACGGCTATTTGTGGTGTCGTATGGGGGAGGCCTATGTCCAGCTGTGGACGTGTATGGGCTGATATTATGATACGGTAATTGTAAATTTTTGATCTGCTTCGTCTTGTTTCAACCTATTTTCGATTTCAACTCGATAACTCCATTGGTTGACAGACATACGGACAACAAAGTGATCCTATAAGGGTTCCGTTTTTCCTTTTGAGGTACGCAATCCTAAAAAGGATCACTAGCCCATTTTGTTTCCTTAATTCCACACATGCATGTGACCGGCAGGGGGCGGCTGGTGCTGCGATCCTTCTGCCTTACAGCGAGCAAAAACGTCCAATCGTAAAAAGTTCTGTTTTTTTTATTTATGTTAGTTTGATGTGTTTTCAGGGCAAAGAAAGTAATGGAAGAGTACACATCGGATAAACCAGATGTAAGTTTTACTGAAGCACCTATCTAATAATTATTTTGTCATAAATAGAGGGGTTGATTGAGGTACCGGGTAAAATGGGGTGAATAGAGACTCCAGGGTGAATAGACATGGACTAAATACTGGACCAAGACATAACCTGGCTTATAGCAATGGAAGTATCCTTAGTCCGTGACTGTTCACCTCCTGTGTCAGTGGATCTGACCTCTGCAAAAGGATGTTGTTCCTCTAGTATCGTCCCGTAGATCGTCCATTTTTATTGCAGCTCATTTTACGGTACCTAATGCTTTTCATTTTACAGGGAAATCACGTATGCATAACCTGTCATATAGGTTTCGATAACCAGAATCTACTAAATGACCATGTTTGTCAAGAACCATCCAAGGGTGACGAAAGCGACTCGGATGTCTCAGTGAAAATTGAGGGGGCGGGGGAGGAATCTGAAGATGACATGGACATAGACTCCTGTATCTCTGAAGAAGAACAGGATCCCATCAGGAGAGAGAGGAAGAAACTTCCAGATTGTAAGTATAAAAAAATCTTTAAAGTGTGAAAAATTAAATGATGAAGTTTATGTTATATGTATTAAAAAGAATAAGATTATTAAGAGGTAGAATTTGAATGTGATAATTTTTTATTATCCTTGGGGGGACTCTAATTGGCGGTAGCTATACCTAGCTGAGACACGTTTATTGGTCAAATCGACACGAAATAAACCTCGTATAATCCAGAAATCATACAAATATCTTGCACCAGATAGGGATGATGACAGAAACTAAAAATCACTAAAATTATGTATTTACCTAAT
Organism: Eupithecia insigniata; assembly: GCA_947859395.1. NCBI lineage: Eukaryota > Metazoa > Arthropoda > Insecta > Lepidoptera > Geometridae > Eupithecia > Eupithecia insigniata. The sequence continues at coordinate 7,101,825 of OX401996.1, read as the reverse complement.
TATACCTAAATCATTGATTACAAAAAACGTATTATTTATTTTATTTTGATTGAGATTAATTATTATTTTCATTAAATAAAACTACAAAATACAGCAATCCGCCATGACACGTTGAACACCAATCAGACCATTACACGACTGTGACGTCATGCCGTCACAATATGTAATGTACGTTTCGGCCCGCGCGCTGAGTGTGGTGTGGGCTGATTTGACCAAAGAATCAGAATAACTATGGTAAAGATCTGACTTTCTTCTCTCTCGGTCATTCTGTATCATCAAATGTTCGTGCATCGTGCAAGTCATAGCCAGTACATTACTAGTTTGTTGTGGTGGTTTAGAGCGAAATTGTAATTGCTCTAAGGATCTCCACAATGACCGATTTTGCGCTGCTCGTAACCAGCGATTTCCCGCACCCTTCACTAGGTCGTCGGATTTTATTTGAGAGCCCAATAGAAAATACGCTTCAAAGTTACTGATCTAATATTTTTCTGAAATTCTTCAAAACTATATTTACTATATTTTACAGCTCAACCGAAGATTGTTCTGCCCTATAAATTGAATAACTTGAGTGACTACTGTCAGAAAAGCTTCGAAAATTTGTAAGTACTTACCTAATGTTCTTGAGATTGTACTGACTAAAAAGACATTTATAATTACTATAAATATTTTCAGCTGTGACCTCCATTACTCTAAGACTAGTTTGTTCCATGACTGGCGATCTAAGGAATTTATGATGTTATCAGAAGAGAAAGCGTCCAGTTATTTGCCATCTCTGACAAGCTCCTGCAAAATACAACTTGGAGAAGAATGGTGCACCCTAACACGATTTGAAGGGCTGAAAAAACGAGGTATTTCATATTGAGTGAAAGGATAATTTTGTCAATAATCATATATACCATGCAAGTAAATAAAAACATGCAATAGCGACTGTACACTATTACACACATGCGTACACTATTTTATTTAGAGATCGACGTTATCTTTTCTATACAAACATGAGACGTTTTTAAAGAAAAAGAAAATTCAATTTATTGGCTCACATCACAAGAATACCTACACGTGTACGTCGTGTACGTGTGCAGTTTTGCAGTTGCCTTCTAAACCGAAATTGTAATATCCATGGTAATATCTAGTTGATAGTGGTTTTTTTTTTTCAGATAATATAACGCTGTTTACTGGAGCCGCAATACGATGCATGCAGTGGGTGCCGAACAATATTGCCTGCGAGGAACAAATAAACTATCTATCGGTATCTTGTTACCAACACGCGGACTGTCCACGGTACGGCAAAAATGAGCTACATCAACATTCTGGGCTGATACAGATCTGGAATATGGACAAGTTTATGTGAGTTATAAAATGGTATATTCCTTTGTATAATCATCATCATATCAGCCCATACACGTCCATTGCTGGACATAGGCCTACCCCATACGACACCACGTATACCGGTTCTGAGCGGCCTCCACCCATCGACTCCCTGCGACCGCTACAATACCGTCGGTTCATTGAGTGGATTGTCTGCCAACACACGTTTCGCGATGCATCGTGGCAGCCACTCAAGAACCTTTACTCCCCTGCCACTTCAGCTTACTAATTCTGAGAGCTATGTCAGTGACTTTGCTCATTGAGATAATATTAAGTACTGATGATTTTACACAATATCATCTGACCACAAAGTAATACGTACTGCTTGTGTTATGGTTACCAGATGACTGATCTACCTAATAAGTAAATAAAACAAATAATGCCGGATCAATCCACATAGCATTATCTAGACTAGACCCAAGCTAACTAGAGCTTGTGTTAAGGGTACTAGATAACTTAATACATTGTGCTACATAATTTTTATTTTTTTATTATATGTATATACTTTGGAAACCCTGAACAAATATCCATGTACTTACTCTACCGTATACTATCTGCAGATTTTCAAACAGTTGTCCTGCGGTCGAACCCGTATACTTCTGCGCCGCAGGCGTATTTTCGCCCACTACGCAACTAAGGTTGTCACTCGTCAGTTAGCACCAACAACGTAACTAGTTGGCGCTCGTAAAAGTTACACAATAGAAGTACTATTCAAAATACAGACAGTGCTGAGAACTGTTCTACTTATTTTAATGTGTCGTGTTCTGGATTCAAATAAATTATATTTTTTTCAGGTCTACACCAAAGTTTGAGTTTGGGATAGCTCACGACTTCGGTACGGTATGGGCAATGGATTGGTGCCCTTCCGGCGGCAGAGACTTAGTACCGACTGATACTGAGTTTAAAGGAGGCCAGTACAGATTGGGTTTGCTCGGTGTAGCGTGTTCTAACGGATCTGCTTACATACTTTCTGTCCCCCTCATTCAAACTCAAGTTGGAGTGTAAGTATCTTTACGTTTGCAAAATTGTGGGAAACGTTATTAGTTTTATATAGTGTGTACCCACGCCCCACATTTAGGGAAAATTTGATAGGATAACATAAACTATTGTTTCAAATCAAATAAAAAAATATTTATTTCCGTAAGTACAATAAATGTACACATAAAAAAGGTCAAATTCGTAAAATTAAACACACCTTTCCACCTTTCACATGGAAATAAAGTGATATTTTTGATTTCGGTCGCTTCGGTATGTAGACTAAAGTAAAGAAGCGACGAAGATACCTTTAGCCTGTTAGGTGTTAAATGCACTATGTACATATGTCAAGTAGGCGGCGCTTCAGCTATAGGAAATTCCAAGATTTTCCAGGTCAGGTGCTCTGGTGAAATTGGCAACACCTTCCTGTACTCTGTACAGGTGAAAGGTTTCGGGTTCAGTTCCCGCCTGAATCGTAAATTTTTGGGATATACAAATTCTTAGAAATATTATTGTAAAGTTTATAAGAAATAAAGAATTCGTCTTGTTTTACAGAGGACCCAAGCTGTGTAGACCTAAACCAGTTGCAGAATTGAGAATTTCTAGTAAACCCAAAGATCTCTTATCAAGGACGGGATATCAAGCCACATCCATATCTTGGTCTCCTGTAAGTATACATAAATTCAGGAAATATCCTACTAAGTAATATTATAAAGGAGAAAGATTGAGTGAAGATGTGCGTATTGCTGACTACTCAACATATCTAGATGCGGTTTAGCGAACAAGTAGAACATGATGCGATTTAAATAATAGACTGATTTATATCCCACGTAACGTACAGCTAGTTTATAAGCCGCGAGCAGAAGCTAAATAAATAATAATAAATAAATAACGCTAGACAATCCACATATCATCATCTTGCTCCAAGCTAAGCAGAGTTTTGTGTTCTGGGTACTTTATGACTGATATATATGTATACACTTAATACAATATATTATATAGAAATAAGATACCCATATAGTATATAGATATAAGATAATCGAACAATTATATGCAGATCGTATAAATATTTGTCCCAAGGCGGGAATCTCTAGCGTGGCAGGCGGACCTTCACCCACCGCGTCACATCGGTCGTCAAGAACCTAGCAGCAGAACCTTTAATTGCCTCTAAAATGTACCTAGTAAATTGAATTATATTTTCCGTTACAGCAAAAAGGACATGAAATTGTGATGGTGGGCTACTCGGATGGAACCACTGCTTTGTATAATTTGAATACCACGTCGCCATTTTTGAAATCAATGGAAAATGGAGTTCACATATTTTATCCATTCCACGATGCGCTTACAGAAAACTCACCTGTGACAGGTTCGTTTAATATCTATACGTTAGCTATTAATTAATTATGCTTTGATAAAAAACTAAGTATAAATATCAATTAACGAAACTTAATATTTCTAAGATTTTAACTGTATATATCCAACCAACTCTTTGACTTAACTGCCCCTTAAATTGTTCCTATCATAAATTTTTTTTTCGTCGAGACTGAGTTTAGAACCTAGTCTAGTCAAATCTCTTTGGAACTCATTAACAATGTAAGCGGGAACCTTGTTAGTTTTGGAAGAACACCAACGTTTCACCCTTCCATTCTCTTTCCGTTCGTTAGTTTTTCGTTTTCTTTGGAACTTGATTTCCTATGCTCACAAAAAGACCCCATATAAACTTTCCTTACTACTCTTTACAGGTGTTTCGCTGAGTGCTTCCCAAGACCTGCGCCGCATCATCGGCGGCGTTGCCAGCTCGTCGGTGACCGGCGCGACGATGTCGGTCTGGCCCGGGTCGCCGCCCGTGGCTCGCTCCCATCTCGCCGCCAGCGGGATAGCTGCCACGCCTAACTGGCCAGCCGCTCTGCTTTGTAGTGACGACTTACTCAGTAAGTTATACATATAGCTTATTTTATTTACCTACATATCATCGGCAGCGTTTTCGGGGGGCCAATTCTGCGTATCACGTGATACTTTATCGAGTGATACTCCTATCCATCTATCCTAGCCATCCAAAGGTTGCCTGGAAGAGATCGCTGTTAGCGATAAGGCCGATTGTACCACACTTGATATAATTAGTATTAAGTTCTTGTATAAGTATTACATGTATTGATGGTGTACTCATTATCACGGGATAACAATATCATGTGATAAATATCGAGTACCGCCAATAAATGCATTTTCGTGAGACTTATCGAGCAACTCATCAAGGAAAATCCCTCGTTTTCTTTGATGAGTTGCTCGTTAAGTCTATTGATATCGAACAGATTTTGAGAATACGCTTGTTTGTTACGAAGCAATCACATATTTATCGAGTAGAAATATTGCCAGAATTGCCCTCATGGTCGTCGGTTGCAGGCTCGACAAAGTCGGCCTGGCTCGGCGCGTCTCCCGTGCTCGCTCGAATCTATAAAATATAGATAGATGGTAATGTCGTATCTTGTCGCCACTCTTGAGAACGGACAAAAATAATAAACGATATAATTTAGCTGAATCGATATCCGATTCAGCTAAATGCTAAATCGAAAGAATCGCAGAACATGGGAGTGGAGAATAATTTAAGCACTTTATTTCCTAGTTTTATACGTTATTAATAATCAATAACGTTTATTTATTTACTTGTTCTGTTCGTGACTTATTGTGTACAGCCGCGAAAGCCACAAACGTGCTGGAATGGTGGGGCGGCGGGCGACGTTTCGGCAGTGCATGTACGGCTGCTGGCTGCGCGCGCTGCGGCCGGCTCGCCGTGGCCGCGCCGCCCTTCGTGCGATTGATGCGCCCGCATCCAGCCTACACGGATCTCAAGAAACAGGTACCCCCAGTGGCCCCATAGTGAATACGCACTCTCACGCATCTCACGCAACTCTACATCTTCTCTTTTTGAAATGAGAGTGGATGGCTAAATTCGAAACTATGAGAGTTAGAGCAAAGTTGTGAAAGAAGTCATGGCCTAGATTTAATAGAAAACAAAAACGGCATATATTATTTTTTTATCTTCGTATTTGGCCATTCGCTCCCACACACTATACAAATCTCTAATAAATTGTGTACCCATACCACATATATTATAATACTATACTAGTACCCATAGGTATGGGTACACTACACACTGCCCTTTGGCTAACTTGTACCAAAACTAATAATACAAATAAATTGTTTCTTTGTTCAGACATTCTTTATACATTTGTCCATAAATTGGACAGTAAATTTACATTAGAATAAAAATCAAAGATATAAGTAATGAAACTTTTTACACTTTTACGTTATGTTAAGATATCAGGTTTCCATAGCATTGCAGCGATCACCCCGTGACCACGATTAATCTATGATTAAACAAAGGTACGTGATAAATAATCTCTAAAAGTGATTTATCTTTCCACAGATCATAGCTACACTGAAGATGTTGCCACTCGCGCAGAAGAGAAAGCTGAAAACTGATGATTTGGGCATGGTTGTCGAACCTCTAACCTACGATGAAACCATTAAGAAATATGGACTTGAGTTTAGAGCGTTACCAAAGAAAAACCAGGTTTGTATTGTTGTAATTTTTCTTATACTGGCATTTTGCCAAAGCTTTTATTCGAGTCTAGACAATGGGTCTTTTTGTCTCTCTCATAAAGAATTATGCTACTACTAAAATTGCTGCATTTTATTAAGAAACTTTTCATTATTACTCGCTCTGCTAAAAGAGGGGTATAAGCTTACCATGTCAGTCTGTCTATCTGTATCTGTGGCATCATAACTTTTTTATTGGTCAATTTTGGACAGGCTCAAGCCTGTAGCTATATCGTTTTTTGTATACATTTTTGGTTCCAAATTTAACACAAACAATCATTTGTTAAAGTTTTAGTTATTAATGTGCGTAAGCCCTCGCACTCGGGGTAACCTTCCCCTGGGGAAGGTCGCGGCGGGTTCAAGTCCCGCCGAAATCGTAAATTTTTAGTATATCATTTAATTTCTTTGAAATCACGTGTTATTTAGTTTTTTTTTTCATGTTCAGAAGCCGTCAAAGTTATGCAACGCAGTAGAACAGTGTCCCGAACGTTTCCCGCTGTCCGAAATGCCTGCGGTCGCGTTTTGTCCCTCACCGAAACATCACAACCGGCTGGCAGTCGCTTCACACGCGGGATTTGTGTTCATTATCATTGCTTAAGGTATATTTTTCACTATTATTAACAACATGTTGGGATTTTCCGACTAAAATGACAATTTTTCATACACGTAAAGATAAAGTCTGTTTGTTGTAAGAGATCATTCGTTCTAAAATGGCACGCACAAAATCTTACTTCATTCAAAAATAATTTAAAAGACTCATCCGATTTGTATCCCAGTGATTTCACAATACAAATGATAGTCTATATCTTAGAGATTATCTGTACATATTGCGCTTCCCAGTTTATCAGGAATGTTAAAAACAACCGTTGACGCATGTAATATAATACGCATAAAACGCTGTAATATTTGATAAGAGAAATAACACCGCAATAAATCACTGATCTAAATATAGGTTCACAAATACCTGCGTAAGCCTGACGTAAACCTAAAAATGGAATGGTCATTGGCATTTTAATTCTAACCTTTAGTGGAAAAGTAACATTGCTGAAGAATTTATTTGTCCAACCAACGTCACAACTTGGAATTTATTTCGCCGGTGGTATTCAATACTTATGTATGCTAACCGTTGTCATTATTGTACTAATAGACAATGACAATAGAAGATAATATACCCAACAAATCATGGAATTTAGTTAACTGCAGATGATCAAAATGTCCTCCTAGCCGAATTTCGGCCACGCAATTAATCATGTACGTAGGCTAGTCAAGACAAGCACACGTCAAGAACCTAGAAAGTGCACAAGTGTGTGCACAAACTTAGGTGTACTATAAACTAGAAACAACTAAAAGCTAAACCAAACAGAAGTTTTTAAATATTACATGATAGAACACAACACTTTATAATTTTATTAATCACGAGTTTATCTCGCGTTTATTTACTTTTTAAAGTTTTCACCCTCTTTGTTGAATATAAACCTAAGAAAAATATTAATGTTGTAAGATTTTACTTGAATAAGTTTCTCGATCTCTTTGAATGATGATTTATTTATAGTATAGCAATCATTGCCATAGACTTATATTATATTGTTATATTATCAAGTATGTCTAGTACAATAGTGTAAATATACATGTGTATATTGTAAATTGTAGTATAGATAACAAGGCATTGAAACTTGTAGTGTAGTTAGAGGGTAATATTAATTGTAAATGAAAGATAAGTTGGTTAATATATTTGTGGTAAGTAAAAAGAATGAACAGAAAAAAAATCCTACTACGCCTGATGAATCAGAATCAGAATCAATAACTTTATTTCTTTAGGCTTACAAAATAAGCACTTAGACAAGTCAAATTGTATACTATAAACATAGTTATTATTATCAAATAAGAAATAAGGTGTTATTGATATTCTCTTCACTTCAATTTTTTGATGTAAATATTTATTGTTGTACAAATGTAAATTGTATTTAATAATTACGTAAAGTGCGTGGAATACGTAAATAATTTATTAATGGATCGTAAGCAATATAATATTACATTATAAAAATATGTTATAACTTGATTTCCACGGTTATCTGTGCAGTAAAAATTTTGAATTAAAAGTGTTAAGATACTATTGCTAGCGTTAAAATTGACTATTTGGTAACGCAAAACTTTTAAAAGTATTGAACTGTAAAAAAATTAATTCTTGCAAAGGTTGTACTTCCTAAAAATTATCGGATGATAAACGGCTTTGTCGGTACTTTGACGTATAAAAACACAACAGTTACAAACACGTCGATAAAAATTGTATTGTCCGATTATACTTCAGAAGAACACCACCTTAATTGCCATATTAGTAGCTTAAAGTTTTGCTACAATATCTATCTTAAGTCCAATACGCAATTATGTCTCTACCACTTAAAATATATAAACAAAATTACGAAATTGATTCACTAAGCTTCTCTCTCGTCTCCCTATGTATCGGCTAAACCTAAGGGGTGTTAAGATGAAGCTTTTTGACGTTTCCAAAAGGTCACAAAATTATTTATTCATAGAATAATGTAAAACTTTTATATCGGATTTCAGTGTGATATTATACTTCGTCTTTAATCGTTATTGTTATATGCTCGATGTTTAAGACAAAATAAACGAGTTTTAAATAATCCATTTGTTTTCTTTGATACACACCTATTTCAAATTACTACATACGTACAGTAAATCTCGCAAAAATGTTTGTCAGGGTTTATTTTGCCGTCTCGATAGAGCGTCGTCGGCAGCAGCTGTGGCTGTTACGGACAACCCGAGCGACTAGCGAGCGTGTTTTTCCCTCAGTGAGATCTTGTTCGCGCTGTGTGTCGGACGCATTGTCTCGCTCTGTTCCGAGCTCGCGCGACTCACGATATCATCACCAAATAATAATAAATATTATTTATTCACAAAAAAAAGGATTATTTCAAACAATCATAAAAGATAGCTTTTTTCAGTAATAATAATAGAAACTCAGTCATATTTACGCAAATTAAATTATGAACTGAATGACTAAAGGATCAATTTAAAAAGTCAGTGGACGTTTAAAATGATGATGACAAGTGCGAAACTGGTGAGGGACTGCAGTTCTGAACTGAGTTCCGATGTTCGGTCTCTGTCCGTGGCGTCTTCCATTGAAGAACAAGAGTCTACCACCACGGACTCTGAATACACTGAAGAGGAGAAGGAATACGAGCTGGATGATCTACAGATGTTGAAGACTATAGGTGAGTCAACTACTTTTAGAATGGTACTACGGTTGTGTTTGTTTAGTTTTGTTTCATCATAATTAGGTTCATAATATTTAAGAATCTTATTATTTATTATTAGTGTAAAGGATAATATTGTTGATAATTTCATTTAATTTCATGTTCACACAATTTTACAATAAAAAATTATTATATTCTATTTTTTTAGTTTCTAAAAACTGAAACCTTCTGCAATGATTTTTATATACAACACAGTTCATAAATTTTAATTTTAAAACTATGAAGGTGCGTATATGTTTTTGTATATATATTTTTTTGCATACAAACAAATTATTTCAGCTTCTAAGAAAGTTTACGCTGTACCTCAAATCACTACATAGTATAAAAGAAAGTCGCTTCCAGATGTCTGTCTGTCCCCATGTATGCTTAGATCTTTAAAACTACGCAACGGATTTAGATACGATTTTTTCTAATACATAGAGTGATTCAAGAGGAAGGTTTATTATGTATAATTTAGTATCAGCAATGCTCCCTTCACACGCATGGGAGATCATCCACTCGATGGACCGACGACATCATAGCGGTGCAGGGAGTCGATGAATGGAGGCAGCTCAGGACAGGACCGCTATTTGTGGCGTCGTACGGGGGAGGCCTATGTCCAGCAGTGGACGTGTATGGGCTGATATGATGATGGTGATGACGATTGCATTGCGGCTTGCCTTGCGAAGCCGGGGCGGGTCGCTAGTGTTTTAATAAATCTTCATAATTTTCTTTACGAAGACACAAGTCATAGTCGTCGTGGTCATGCTACCGATATAGTAAAAGCGATATGAATCATCTGCCACCACTGCCCACACTTTGACAGCAAATAAGCCAACAAGTTTTCGCTGGAGAATATTATTTTCCATTTATTCGTAAAACATACTTTCTAAATATATTTATCCTCGACATTCATGGTCTGTCGATACGAATACTAGAATCTGCCCTCGGCTTCGCCCGTGTTTTTGGATTCAAAAGTAGCTTAAGGTAAGTTATAAGTAATTCCAGGTCCAGAGTGTGTGCAAAACGTCAACTCGATCCGTTCTGTGGTCGTTGTCAAAAATTTTACAAAGGCACAAACTTTAGCCTTTTCAATATCAGTAAGATAGGATATGACTAGCCATACTCGATGTGGAATGTCGATATGGAATGTTTGTAAACAACCACGAATTTGATATTTTTTCACTACAAACAGTTTACAATAAAATTATTCTGACTTCTGACACAAAAACTGAAACTCGCTTGGCGCTCGAATTTCAGGTATTATTGTATGCAATATTTATTGAAGAAAGGAAAAAATCGACCAGTTATGTAAATTCCGTATAAAAAGACGCGGCAACATGTATTTTAGATTAAATTATGGGTGGTCTATTTACAAACATTCCACATCGAGTTTGGCTAGTGTGTAGTTACTAAATATTTATTTATGTCTGGAGTAATGAAGGTAGGTAGAGCAACAAAAATTCGCACAAAGTACCTAAATATCTGAGTTTTTTTTGTTGCTACGTGTATGCATATTGACGATACTGTAAAGCCGACCTATTAAAACTATGTAATCAATCAGAAAAGCGAGAGGAACCTCTGTTTATGTAACTTGTGTGTGAAGTGAACTTGTTTATTGCTTCCATGTGGTGATCATGGTTGTGAGAACTGAGAACTCTCACCGGTACCTTATATTGGCGAAATTCGTCTTTATAAATAACTTGGAGAGAACAGTTTTAAATCATTTACAATTTTATTCGTCGCTGTCGTTTTTCTTTCATTTAATGCACTGACGCAGTTTATTTTGGTAACGACGGTATCTGCCTAAACGGTTCTGTTGACGACCGATGTAGCGCGGCGGACTTAGTTCCGTCTGCGATGCAGGAGGTTGCGGGTTCGATTCCCACCTTGGGACAAATGTTTGTACGATCTACAAATATTTGTCTCGGGTGTTCTGGGTATTTTTTATGTATCAAAAAAAATATCTATCTGCCTATGTAATATATTGTATTAAGTTTATCAGTCATCTAGTACCCATAACACAAGCTCCGCTAGCTTGGGGCTAGATGATGCTGTGTGGATTGTCCAGCATTATTTATTAGTTGATGGGTTGGGCAGGCAATTACCGGGTAAAATTACGATTCAGTAGTCTATTCGCTTTATTAATACACAATATGTATTAGGTATATTGTTATGTATATCTCCTATTCTTAATTTTTCACTGCTGCAACTAAATTTATAATATAAAATTATGTGTAAACCTATAAGAAGCCAGAGGACTGAGCCCTCCTGTCTTAAGGCGCAGAGTAATGCGACACTAGCGCCTTGCGCCTTGAAGAAAAATTCAAGAGTGCGCCTACTAGCGCACTCTTGAATTTTTCTTGTATTATCGTTATGGAAAAGAATTACCTAAAGTTCTCACCGCCAATTGATAATACCCTGTAAAAACTAGTTTTTGGTACTTCTGTAATAGTTTTGTTTTACATTAGTTAATACAAATTAGCCAACTTAGTAAGTGCGAGGTGTCATTATCTTTGACCCTGAAAGGTTTATTACACGTAGTTATGTACTTTACGTAATGAAACAGGAAACTAGACTACCTAAATTTTATATGAAATAGATCGTTAGTACTTTGTAAACCCATCATAGCCTTTAATTAGGTACTCCTGCACGAAATTATTCGGATGCCTTCTGCTCAATAACAAAAAACTGAACGAGCTACCAGACAAACGACATTGCAAACTTCAGGCACGTTGAATTGAATACGTTACCTAACTGCATTGTTCGATAACATCTGCTATGCTATGAAATAAACCAACACAACAACGTTCAGGCAAAAGTTCAAAACACCTATAAAAAAATCTTCCATTGAATATTATATCGGAGTAATATTTATTGGCTATAGATCAATAAATGAGCCTAGTCTATTGCCAACATGATAAATAAATAATGCTGGACAATTCACACAGCATTATCTAGCCCCAAGCTAAGCAGAGCTTATGTTATGGGTACGATAACTGATATACTTAATATAATACACTACATACATATATATATATTATTATACATAGAAAACGTCCAGAACACCCTGAACAAATATTTCAAACATTTGTCCCGAGGTAGGAATCGAAGCCGCAACTAGCGCCACAGAGGTCATCAAACCTAATAATCGCAAGAATATGTCTGCACTGTAAATTTTGCCAAAGCTTGGAAATTAGTTTTTTACTTTCTTTTTTCTATTCTATTCTCTCGTCGGTAGACTTTCGTTTGACGACAATCTCGCTTGATGCAAAGTGATGGTGTGGCCGTAGGAGTATCACCGAGGTCTAGAAGACACATTCACTTTTGTCTTGATGAAACCCAGATTATAATTGGCCGGAAAAACCGAAGCAAGCAGCGAGTTCCATTCCCTAGCGCTACGAATGTTGAAGGTGTAGGAAAACCGCTGAGTGGATGGTATATCCACCAGATAAGGATGGTATTATGCCGACCGCCAGCTTGTCCTGAAGTGGAAGGGAGACTGCATAATCAAGCTTATTTACACTTTGAAATCTTTCGCATGATTGTGTTAAAGTAAACGAATACTACCTACTTACCATCACTTTGTAAATTCATAAATCAATGTGTCGCATCGGCAAAAAAAAGTCGTGTTATAGTTGTAGAAGCTAGTTAATTATTTACAACGGTCAACGATGAACCCAACTAGAGATAAATGGTCATCATCTTGTACTATAAAATACTCTAGGAACATTTCATACATTCTTCTTCATTATTCTCATTATGTTTGCATAACATAGTACGATAGAATTCGCAAAATATAACAGGTATCGGTATCGATACGCCTTAAGAAGGTTACGAACCTCTTCCAAACATAAACGGATTTTCCTATGCGGCTTTGTTGTTGTTTCACATAGAATGAAATGGGGCGCGCTATGAGTAAAAAACGCGTCTAACCATCTAATAGGGTGAATGTGCCGGTTTACGACCACTTAGTCGACTTGGACACTTTAAAGTAACATAATTCATAAAAATGATAGTGTTTCAACATTAAAAATTATTGAACTTGATAGAAAAAATATGGAATTAACTAGTTTTTGCAAGCTATATCGTATATTATAATTGTCAATATTAAATAATTAATAAAATATCAAAAATTGCTGTTTTGTTAGTTCCCGACTGCTTTCTACCAGTTTGCGTCCATGATTTTCGTCAGTTGGCGTCCACTTACGTTTCATTGAAAAAAGGGCTTTAAGTAAATACCATTAGAGTCTAAAATAACAATCGGCTATCTGTAAAAAAACATGCAATGCAAAACCATTACCAAATCCAACCATTAGTACATAGATATTCTATATACAATGGATTATAATGTTATTGAAGAAAAACGATGGGATATGGGTAATAAAGTACAAAAATATGGTATGGGAAAAAATACATGGTCGACAGAAGAACGATTGCCGACCATATGAATGCTTTATTAAAAGTGTCTGCGTATCAATTGTATCATAGTTTTGCTGGTCGCAATATAACGTGTTAGTAAACCATATTAAGAAGATATAAATTACAAAGTACAACATGTCATATCATGCAGTTTGGAGGAGATAAATCATAAATAAAGTTGGTCAGTAACAGTCATTTGCCGACCATGTGGTCGAGAAATGATGGAATCGTATTTTTAGTACGTTAGTTTGGCGACCACCCATTATTTAAGTTAAAAACGTATTTTATCAATAAAATTAATGCTTCTGAGATAAATTACATATTGTTTAAACATTGCAAGCCTCATTTCCACCAATGAGCCTAAATAAAAAAATGGTTTTACTCACGTCTGAAAATGTGTCCTCTCAATATTGTTTTTATAGAATTTCACAAAAAAATTCGATACATCCGCTGTGGCTGTATTTCAGAGGGTCCCTGAGGTTCATCATGTCTCATAGACCAACAAAAGGTGTCGCGGCGGGGAAGGGATATACTGCTGTTTCGTTCAAAATCAAAACGAACTTAAGCACGTTTTAATTAGACTATTTTTAAAGGATTTACGAAAAAGTGGTCGTAAACCAGGGGTGGTCGGCCAACTGACCAGTTCACCCTACGAAGGTGACATGTGGCTGTGTGCGTGTGCTTGGTGTATGCACCATTTTTTGATATTTTTTTGTACTTTACGATTCATTTTGAGTAAACGTGAGGGCTGGTTCGGCGGCAGATTTGGCCGAGGATCTCAAGAGGCGCAAATATGCAGGTCTCGACAGAGCCTACGCATTTGCTCCCCTTGGAGTCGAGACCCTAGGTCCGTGGGGTACCGAGGCTCTCCGGGTTTTCAAAAAATTATCTGAGCGCCTGGTCGAAGCGACGCGTGACCCGAGAGCTGGTGAGTATCTGGCGCAGCGCATTAGCATTGCCATACAGCGGGGCAATGCAGCCAGCGTCTTGGGGACGCTTCCGACTGGTATTGATATGGACCAGTTGAGCTATCTGTAGATTGTTTGCAACAGTCTGCAGTTAGCTCAATTGTTTCAATTGTAAATACTAGTTTAATTTCTTTATATTATTTGACTGTTAGATGTATTAAAAACAGTATTTTCGTAAACGATTGATTTCAAAAATATTTTTGAATATTTATAATGTTGAATACCGATATTTAATATTGGTGGGAAATATTTAACGACATTTGTATACTTAATCGAAGCAAAGAACAGAAGCTCGAAACAATTTTTGGTTTTCATAGCTTTCATTCATCATTTCATAGATCTCTCGTTCGTTTCCGAATTCAAATTTAAACAGTTTTTGCTAAACAGCTGACATTATGCGTTGTTGAAGTTTGTGTTTTAGTTTTAGTGATAACTTTGCTGTTACCTTTTTGCTTTCTGTTATTGTTATAAGTTTTCATTCATAAATTTCTGTGTTTACATAAAATATCTTAGATTCTAAATCGGAGTATAGTTTCCTACGATATAGCATTAATTGCCCAGCGTCGGTGATGCGACAAGCAGGAGCGCGACGACGCCGCCGCCGCCGCCTCGCGACGGCGCGACGGCGCGCGGCGGCGGCGCGGCACGGAGCTGTAGATGGGCATATGCGTCGTGGTCCATGAAATTGTTAGTTTAGTAATTTTTATTTTAATAAAATAACTATCTTTAAGTTTCCGTTAATATCCGGCAATACAGTGAAGGTAAAGTGAGTCATTTAACTACCTATTTGTTTGTTATCGCGATTTGAGATGGACTGATGCGAAAACAAATCAGAAATGGAGCAAGGTCGGTGTACTTGTGTTGTAGGTCGGTGTACAGCTGTCTATGGTGTTATATTAGTCAGGTACAACCTAAATTGTCGATACGAATATTATCAGTGATACGGAGAGTGCATGGTGATTGCCTGACCCAATTCCGGAAGAGGCTGAATATGGGCCAAGGTTAATCGAGCCGGTTGACCCGGTGATATCCCGGTATTACTTGACATTTTCCTCAACATTATAAGCGTTTGTTATTGCCTAAATCAAATATAAATACTATCGTGGCCGTGAGTGTTGTTTACAGACATGTTTCATACATGTTACGAAAGTAGGGAACGATAATTTTGTCGTTTAACTACTTAGGGTAAAAGCTCGGAGGAAAGCTCTGTAATTTGTAATTGACACTTGATGCGTTGCAATTTGGAAAACTACGAAGCTTTTGCAAGTAGAAGTAGTGTATATATACTACATAAGTATTCTATAAATCCTTTAAATCGTCTGATTAATAATTCTTATAACAGTATCTACTTACTAACAGTAGCGTGCTCTATAAACGGTTTGTTTTATTGAAATACCAATCCTTACCTATGCATAGAGACAATGTAGTTTCTAACTTGAGACAATTATTATGCTGAATGACAATATAACTAGGTAATTAGAATTCACAGCAGTTACTATCTACTCCAATTTAATCGTAACCAACGTCATTGTTCAACTAAAATAAGCTATAATAACGATATTTTATATATACTATAGGTACTCCAACCAACATACGGCTTCGAAAATCAGATGGTCGTTATGCGTACCTATAGTATTGTAGTAATTTTTTTATTGGTAACGGTCGAACTCTTGGGGATCTACTAGTAACTCCAACCTGGAGAGACTTCATCGATTTCAAAACATTGCACTAAGAAACATTACCAGTGTATACTGGTTTGTGAGAAACTGGGAATTATATGAATATATAGAAATGGCGACCTTTATGGTCGCCATTTCTATATATTCAAGAAGAGGAGTTGTTGCTGGAGTTGTTTACTCAGAAGTAAACAACTCCAGCATAATGTATAAAGAAAGACCAGCAACATACCTATACCTACTAGCTATCGACCTACTTACTTCAAGACAAAGACCACAAATCGCTTCAAAAGCTGGCATATACCTACTAGAACTCTACCAAAGAAACTGAAGTGTTGTTATTCACTGGAATGGCAACTGAATCTTCCACTAAAACCCAAGACCACATCTAATTATGGCTGAACAGACGATTGTAGATACAAATGAGTATAAAAAAAATGGTAACGGTAAAGCATTAGTTGATTTTACCACTATAATAGGTTAGGTCTAGTTTTAAACAACACTAAAGTTAATAACGGGTTATTTACCATAATTTGAGTTTTGCGTTCTCCGATATTTCGGCTCAGTTACATGCGCCATGATCACGGAGCAACTGAAGTCACTGCGAGTTAGTTTTTATTGGCAGATATATCGATCTACCATGGATTTATCCTCTTTCTTTATTTTTTCTTATAACTTTAGTGTTGTAAATAACCATGATAGTTTCAAAAGTTTTAGTCTCAAGCAGTCCAGAGGTGTTTATTGACAATACATAGACAGCATACATGTCTAAGTAACCTGTCTTCATACGTAACAATGAATATATTCAATTTCCGTAATGCACCGTTGTTGGAACTACAAATATCGTGGAAAGTTAGAAAAGTGATAGTGGAGTGCTAGACGCATCTATTGGGATTTCGTATTCTATATGCGCGCTTAAATCCATTGTTTGTTTTGAAAGTATCTAATTCAAGATTTTATCGAGATAAGTGAGACACTTTTAAGTGATACTACACATATGAGTATGTGATGGAAACGGATGGATATTGTGGTTTTGGCAGAGAGATGCAAATTCACTGGTAACGCAAGTCAACTGAGGGATCAGTAATGTACCGATATTTATTATTAGACCCTAATTGGTATTAATTAGGTCCAAAAGTTTTACATTTAGACATTTATTTATTAAAAACATAATAGAAGCTCACAGTTTACACCAAAATGTTTACAATCTAGGTTTTACAAACTAATTAAAGCTAAGGAACAATCTAACCGACATATAAATGTAATAAAAGAAGGTAGGCTGTCATTAAATAGGGCGGTAGAATCAATAATCAAAAAATGTTTTTTATTAAAATTTAAAATTAATCATTAAATAATTTATGAAAATTATTAATTAAATATTACATGATTAATTAATATTATGAATTTTACAGTTAAGTTATGATTAAAATTCGGCATACGCCTTGCAATGAAGAGGTAGGTACTCGTAGTTACTAAGATTTATACCTGACGCAAGTACTCTTCCTATCTCATTCATCTCTATCTGTAGATATAGGTAGATGTAGGGATATACTTACAAGTACCAAACGTATTTTTTAAAAGTTTATCTAACTGCACTAGAATATTGACGCCATCGAGTACATTCGATGGGCGCAGCGGACGAAAATCCGCCAGCGATGCAGGAGGTAGCGGGTTCGATTCCCGCCCCGGGGCAAATGTTTGCCCGATCTGCAGATATTTGTTTCGGGTGTTTTGGGTATTTCTATGTTTACTAAAAAAATATTAATCCCGTAGTATTAAGTATAACGGTTATCAAGTACGCATGACTGTCTGGATTGTCCATGCATTATTTACATATTTATCTCTACTTATAAGTACTTAAACTAATTTTTAAGTTTAACTGCACTAGAATAAATAATAAATTCAAGCGTTACTTTGCGGAAATCCATTGCACAATATTAGAATGAAGAAATATTTAGTAACAATTCCGCGTATAACCTTCTCTGATAGTATTCATCAAAGAAAGTTGTCTACTAGTTTCGTCTCTCCACGAGACATCTTCAGGACACCACAATACTCGACCTTGACATTGAGATTGGTAAGCACAGCAACACCGACAGAGTCCCGCCAGTGATGTTGCTTCATTCTAATATTGTGCACTAGAATATTCATCGATTCGTCGAAGTTAATCGTAATTCAAGATGACCCTGGATGACTCTATCTCAGTACTTTATTTGACAAATTCAAGGAGCTCCGGAATCTTTCGAAAGTTCGTCGACATGAAATCAAATATGCTTTGCTTGTCCGTATGGTAAACCGCTTATGTTTGAGACAATAAAATTGTGAAGGGTAAACAGAGCACAAACCGCTCGGATCTGGTTTGTGCATTATGCCAGCTGCTCTAGTTGCGCATCTAACGACTGTGTCACGAGAGTCACGACCTGAGTGAGACTCATGAGACTGTCCCTAATACTTGTAGAGCTGTAGAAAGTATCGCATTCACTTAGGTAGGACTCTGTTACTTAAGCTGGGTACCTATAGAATACCATCATGTTGGAAAGTCCTGCTTTTCACATATTTATGTCATCTTGTGTTATTCTAGTAGATATTTATACAGTAAAATCAAGCATGTCGTGAATCTATTTACAAGCTTTTACTCTACTTGCCCTGTTAGTTTGTGTAGGACAAATCTTGCAACAGAATGACTAGTTATCCTCAACCGATTGATCTGAAATTTGGCATGCTTAAGTAAATTCGGTGACAATGCTTGGTATCATCGAGATGGATGATACAAAAGTTTTTTTTTAATATAAAAATGTTATTCATATCTCGCTTTTACTTAGGGTGTGTGTCTGTTCGTTTTTTGAAGCCTGTTGTGTATTTTTTGTTTTCACTAAATCTTCACTTTTAAGCTGTTACATAATATACTATAGTACTTCACAAACGGTATTTGTCATTCTCTATATTATATACACACTATTTAGAGAAAGATTAGTTTGTTAAACAAGCCATTATACAATTATATCTATTCATAATTCTTATGAGAAGTATATCATTTTTCAAATGGTCCGTACTGTTTGCGCACGCGCTGGGATAATGTTTTGTCACGCGTGATTGCCGCTGCACTATTTGGGTTAGTGTGCCGTTGCCAGTGTAAATAGATTCTAATCTTACATTAGGCACCTCCTACCCTTTATGTTTAATCAAAATGTTATGAGTACCTATATGACTCATCACTTTAATCGTGTTTTGGTGATTGATTGTCAGATTGTAGGGGTTCCTACAGTTATAAATAAGTTTAGTTAATAGTTAAATAGTTAGAGGGAAGGAAAATGTACGATTCAAACCCCCATACTCAATTACACCAAGAACGTGTAATTGAGTATGTACATATATACATCACGTACTTAATTAACTCTACCTTTGTACCTATCGTGCGGTAGGTCGTACACAGATGCTTTCGGCTAAACTACCTATTTCGTTCAATTTCTATGAAAAGGAATTTGAAAGGGATGTTCCGCTGTAGGTAGGTATGTGTTTTTTTTTGTATGTTCGTCGATTCCGAAGTCGGTTTTAGTTTTTTCTGAACAATCAAATTATTTATGTAATATGAAAGCTAAAGCTAATAGTTTATTTTTATTTCAAATAGAACTCCGAACTCGTCAGGTTGGCAGGTTCATTAGCGGAAGAATATAAAAAATTATGCCTAGTGCTATACACTCAGAACTATTATACAAGATTAATTTTCGTAAGCTCCTTCGATACTTACTAAGAAATTTGCATTATTTGAAGTTCACATGAACTTTTGAAGTCACACAATTGAATGCAAAGAAGATAAAAAATAGAAAGTAGGTATAGTCAAAATAACAAAGATGGGTTTTTTTATTCATGTTTATAAAACTATTGAAGAGTCTTATCGCAATTTTATTTGAAGCCCTGTTGTAAAGATTTAACTCGACGGTGCCTTAGATAACACTGACCGGACCCACCTAGGGTTATTTATTTCAATGCGTTGAGCCCGGTCAGTAGTAGTCTCAAGTTAATTTAGCTGGTAGACGCAATTTTATTTGAAGCCCTGTTGTAAAGATTTAACTCGACGGTGCCTTAGATAACACTGACCGGACCCACCTAGGGTTATTATTTTCAATGCGTTGAGCCCGGTCAGTAGTAGTCTCAAGTTAATTTAGCTGGTAGAGTCTGAATTTGGAGTAAATTGCGAAAAACCGCTTTAAATCGCTAAAAAACTTTGAGGGTGTAAGGACCAAACAGACCTCGAATTCGGATACAGCTCATCGAAATGCATAACCCTGGGTGGGTGCGGTCAAAGGTATAGATCACTTTTTTTGGTGGGCCTGTGTAACCAATGGTATTGTAAATAATAGGTATAAAAAACCTTTTTCGGATATACAAGAGATTTCCATATTAAAACAGCTCGGTACTAAGCAGTTATAAGAACTGCCGTTTCCAAATTAATTATTTGAAATAATGAGATTTTGAACGGCATAAGTCTTTATTTTGCTCTATTCTCGCATATGAATAAGACATCCATTTCTATTATACCAAACCATACACCGTTCTTACCTACAAACACACGCCCTTGTCCGTTTTCCACTCGCGATATTAGCCTGTCATTATTATTAATATTCATGCGGGTACCCGAGGCCGGAAGGCGTGTGAGTTTCCACACTATAAGTCCTTGCTAATATGTACTAATGAACGTGTGCTACCCCGCATCCAGTTTGTGGTTCCGGGACAACTCTTGAAAAGGTACCTGGCCAAAACGCTCCTTGAATTGATTCAAATATTTCTGTAGCTCTGTTCTACATTTTGAGTAAATTTGTTCAATTAAGAGTGCCATGTAAAAAAAGCGTGTTTTTGTTTTAAGTGTGGATTTATAATTTTTTCCTTATTAGAAAACATTAAGGATTATCTTGTGAAACTCATCCTTGGATCGGCTGATACTTACTATTGCAGGCTGGTACCAGAACGAGTTCTTATGATTTATTTTACTTACTTACTGGCGTGGCGCAGTGACCTGAAGTGGATCTTGGCCTCCGAAACAGTTGTCGCGGTCCCTTGCCGTTTCAGGCCAGTCGACGGCGGCGGCACGAAGTTCTTGTAGGTCTTTCTCAACTAAGTCGCTCCAGTGGTAGCTCGGACGGCCGATAACCCTTTAGCCATTTGGGCGACCCATATACGCTCTTCTGGCTGCCCGATCCTCCCCATTCTACATGCCCGAGCCTTCTGAGTCTCGAGGATTTGGTTCTTCCTCTGATGCTCGGCTCGAACACTTGGTCTTCTATTTCTTGGTTTTTGCGGCCTCTTCAGCAGCCATCCTCCCGCTGTTGGGTGCATCCCAGAAATTTGTGTTGGTACATACCTACGTACCTTTGTTTTCTCACATGTTCCCAAGTAGACATTCATAGACTATCAATCTTTTTTCTAATCACGATGTACGAGCTTCTTAAAATTAAAAAAAACCAGGCGAACCTACATCTCCCCTTTCTTCATCGAAAGATTAGATTTTGGAACCCAGGTATCTATTTACGTCGTTATTTTTATGTGAAAGCTTTTGATCATATCACTTATTTTTTATTGAATTTCCTTTACTCTGTCGCCTGTGCTCAAATGAGATTGAACAAAAAGGTTGGGCGCTGGTATAAACTCATGGGACTTATTTAATTTGGAGATACATAAGTAAAGTCTCCAATCCCATCTTTGGTTTTTCTTACAAAGCTACTACTTCAAAGATTTAGGGAGCGTCAATGCAATATACTTAGGTATTTTTTTTAAAGCTGACGCTATTTCCTTTTGTTACCGGAGGCCTGGAATCGTGACGTCTCAAGGCGTGAATAATTATGAATAAACAAACGACACTCGCGCCAGCTATTAAAAAGTTACCTATACAACATCGCACTTTTTAAAAGTCTACCGATATCTTTACTCTCAGTTTTCGCGTCTTCCGAGGAAGTGAAGGCGACCCACTTTCTGGTCCCACGTCTGTATACTTCCCACGCTTCTGGGAAACGCTCAGTTTTTTTGACAGTTTTATAAATGTCTAACTCTTGCGCATCGCAACTGTTATCTATATCTATCTATACTTATAATAAAACTGTAACAGGTCCAATTCTGTACATCTATTATCTATATCTATTATCGATACTGATGCCAAAAATGTATTTTTTTTCCATCATGTCTGTCTGTCTGTCTGTCTGTATCTTGGCCGCGCATAGCTCCGAAACTACTGAACGTATTGAAATGAAACTTGGTAGGATTTGAGCATACTACGAGAGAGGACATAGGATACTTTTTATTCCGGATTTCAATAGGGTTCCCTTGGGAGAGGGGATGAAAGTAAAATTTTTTGGCTGCGCGTAGCGCCGATACTACTAAATGTATTTAAATGAAACTTGGTAGGATTTGAGTTCATACTATGAGGAAGGACATAGGGTACTTTTTATCCCGGATTTCAATAGGGTTCCCTTGGGAGAGGGGATGAAAGTAAAATTTCTTGGCTGCGCATAGCGCAGAAACTACTGAAGGTATTCAAATGAAATTTAGCATGATTTAAGTTCATATTACAAGAAAGGGCATAAAATACTTTTTATCCCGGAATTCAGAAGGGTTCCCTTATGAGAGAGTATGGAAGTGAAATTTTGCGCGTTGCAGGATGGCGCGCGGGGCAAGGGCGGTAGAGAGCGATAGCCCCCCACTGTGGGGGGCACTAGCACTGGGGCCCCAGAAGTGTGGACTCCAGCAGTGGGACCCCTCACGCAACCGGACCCTCCCAGTAGCCCCCCGCAGTGGGGCCCCCACATTGCCCCGCAGTGGGACCTCAGTAGCACCCACAGTGGGGGCACCGGCAGTGGGGCCCCGGAAGCGGGGGCCGCCGGCAAATGGCCCCCGAAGTGGGCCCCCCACATTGCCCCGCAGTGGGGCACCAGCAGTGGGGCTCTCGGCCGGGGGGCCCCCACATTTCCTCGCAGTGGGACCCCCAGTAGCCCCCTCAGTGGGACCCACTCAGTAGGCCCCCACAGTGGAGGGCACCGGCAGTGGGGGACCCCGGCAGTTTGCCCCCGCAGTGGACCCCCCACATTGCCCCGCAGTGGGACCCCCCGTAGCCCCCCGTAGTGCCCCCCCCGCAGTAGGGTAAAATTGCTCGGCTGCTCATAGTGCTGAAACTACTGAATGTATTCAAATGAAACTTGGCATGATTTAAGTTCATACCACGAGGAAGGTCATGTAATACTTTTTATCCTGGAATTCGTTAAGGTTCCCTTAGGAGTGGGGATGGAAGTGACATTTCTCGACCTAAAATAGCGCAAAAACTACTGAATGGATTCGAGTGATACTTAGCATAATTTGAGTTCATACTACGAGGAAGGCCATAAAATACGAGTCCATACCCCAAAGCCAACAAAATGATCACACAATTGTTATTTATGCCGATAAACGACCTACTGGACAGCATCCGGTTGGTAAAAAGCTCTCGCTACCAATGATGTTGCCGTCGTCCTGGTAGATCAGCACTGTGACAGGCCGGACATTGTGCTGCGCACCCGGGATGACCGCTTGCAATGCATTGCCGAAACGAACCAGGCATTTGATGCTCTTCAGTCTCTACTCGCTTATATACCTACTGTCGTGGCAAAGACGGATACAACTTTGATCTTCGACATGTGAATCCGAAAACTGACGAGACTGGACAGTAAAAAAGTTTCTGCAATGCAATTCTACGCCTAGATACATTTTACCAATAAGAGAAGGTCGCATTGCTCACCTGCAAAGGTTTCGAGGTTTGTTTAACCGTTTTCTGGTGGACACTTATGCCAAAATTAAAACGAAGCGTTTGGTATGCATCAGAACAGAACTAATGAGAGAAAACTGCGTGCTGAGAATTATGTAGATCTGCGAGACGCTATGAATCAAGATAGAAATTGTGACGATTTAGGACGACTGGTGATTCTTCCTTCCAGTTTTAGAACTGGACAATAGATGTGTAGTGCTCTATTCTCCAGTAGGTACTATCAAGCTTACTTTGAAGCGCATAATATACCTAGGTAAATGACGTGGAGCTGTGTGACGTCCAGTCAATAAAATCTAGGTGTAAGTAAATCTATACTACACTACACTAATAAAAATAAGTAAGGTTTGTGTGGTTGTAGGGGTAATCTCTGAAACTACTGAGCCAATTTTGAAAATTCTTTTACCTATTGTATTTGTTTAAACACTCATCGTTTAAACCACGTTATTTGAGAGTTTTATAGACTACTAACAATGTTTACCGCCCAACGAAGTGGGCACGGGTCAGCTAGTATATAAATAATTGACGTGTCTACTAACCCTCGGGTTTATTGATCCTATAGCGTCTTGATAATAATGTCTTGTTTGACATTCTCATAGAAAAACTGATTTTTTTAGCTGCTCGTGATAAGTAAAGAATGCTGGACAATTTGCACAGCATCATCTAGCTCCACTCCACAAAAACCAAACTAATCACTACCGAACTGGCAATCAAGATTCTATGATTTTATAAACATTTCATAAATTCTAAAGTCATTCTAAAGTCATTTGTAACGGGATATTTACCTTAATTTGAGTTTTGAGCCCTCCAATATTTCAGCACAGATGCATGGCCATGATCACTGATTGATGAGTGATCATGGCCCATGAATCTGTGATTATTGATCTGATCACGGAACGACAGCAAAAATCATATTGTATCTACATACTTTTCAAATCGGTTTTATTATTTGGAATCTCTTTGTAGTGAATTCTATTTGTATCCAGATAATTATTGTTTTACCAAATACCCATTTCATTCCACAAGATCCATCCACGTACGTCCAATCGGATTCACGGATTTAAATTCAAGGCACAAGCTATGCGCTTACGGATTCCGATCATTGTGATTCAGATTTTATTTGGACTGCTTGGACTATCATGGTTTGTTTTAGGTATTAATATACATAAATGTATGTATAATATATATAGAAGTGTCAGTTTGTAATATCAAATCAAAATAACAGCTTTAAATGCCGGCTCTAGACAGACGGACTGCATTTTAACGGCGCTCTTACTACCTCTATTCAAACTTGCAATCAAAGTCAAAGTCAAAGTTTCTTTATTTCCGTAAATACAATAAATGTACACTTAGAACAGGTCAAATTCTTAAAATTAAACACTGATTTGGAAATAAAGTGATATTTTGATTTCGGTCGCTTCGGTATGTAGACTAAAGTAAAGAAGCGACGAAGATAATTGGACAATTGGAGTGCAGTTGAAATTCACTCCTTCTGTCGAGAGCGTTAGATAAAAGAAACGACTAAACCACCTATATGCCTATGAAAGAATACATATGTATGTACACGGTACACAACACATTAAATTTAAATTTTTTTGTTGTCTGACTGTTTGCGCTAATCTCCGAAACAGCTCTACCGATCTGGACGGGACTTTAGCTGGCAGATAGCTATACTGTTATAGCGGGTGACGTAGGCTTCTTTTATTTTAGAAAAAGAATGAGTTATTGGCTCGCAAAAAAAAAAACTAAATTGTGAATTTAGGTGTGGCCGCGGGCACACATAATCCTTCGGTTTAAATACCGGAACCACTCAATTAAAACAAAACTATCGCTCTGATGATGCTGTGCATGATCTAGACTAGAACATCTGGCCAAAAGTGAAACTAGCTCAACTACTAATCATCAGACTTTTTGATTCATAACGGGGTTTTTTTGCAGACATATATTAGTGAGATACCTATATGTTAACACTAAACATTTCCGAAAACATAATTATAGATATACATATTATACATACATATATATATATTAAGTAAAATTTACCGGGTATTTATCGCGTTTATTTACCTACAAGCTTCTGCCCACGCCTTCGCCGGGTTTTATCGGGATAAAAAATAGCCTATATGTTATTCCAGGTCCCAAACTATACCCATACCAAATTTCAGCCTAATTGGTTCAGTAGTTTGCGTGAAAGAGTAACAAATATCCATGCATCCATCCTTACAAACTTTGACATTTATAATATTACTAGCTGCTGCCCGAGCATTTTCCCGCGTTTTATCAAGATAAAAAATAGCCTATAATTGTTATTCCAGCTCCCAAACTATATCCATACTCAGTCTAATCGGTTCAGTAGTTTTTGTGTGAAAGAGTAACAAATATCCATACATCCATCCATACAAACTTCATTTATTATATTAGTAGGTTTTTTACCGACGTTTCAAAGGATTACACACTGTCGTGGACACGGGAATTATTCATTCTCATGCTTTTATTATTTAGGTAAGTATATCAAATTCATTCCTTGTTTATGAGCATGATGAGTGTTATGAAAGATTATTATTGCTGGATGCTGCCAAAACGTGCCGTCGAACGGAAAGCAAAATAATAACTGTTGGGTACCTTATACCTTCATAATATAAATAAATGTATATTTGGAGGATCATACAATACACCTCATATACTCTTTGTTACGTCATACTGATCAATAACAACTGGTAAATACATACGCGTGTTTCAAATACTTTGATGGGTATCCCTGCTAATGCATGTTTATTTAAGTGTTGGAAAATATTTACTGATGCCCCGGGAAATACAGCGTTTTTGATGATGTACGACTTTGATCAGTCGAAAATATCTTGCATTATAGTCAGGGTCTTAGAATTGTGCATAGTATATTTTAGCATAAATACCTAAATATTTTTATTATCTACTAGATGACACCGCGAACTTCATATCACCTAAATTTAAAAAATTTCTCTAAAACTGTATTGGATAGAAGAAAATATAAAAAATACTAAAATATTCAAGGAAGGTATTTTAAATTTTAGCGAGACTAACGAACAGCAATAGATTTTTATCCTGTATAAGAGATGATGTGGTATAAATATGTATATTAACAAAGAAAATTACAAACAAAGAAAAAATAGAACTAGTGTTTACAATTGAAACAATTGAGCTAACTGCAGACTGTTGAAACAATATACAGCTAGCTCAACTAATCCATATCAATACTAGTCAGAAGCGACCCCAAGACGTAAGCTACATTGTCCCGTTACCTAATGAGTATTTTTACGTTACGAACTCGTAACCATAGTCCTCTTTTCTAAGGTATTTAATCTTGTCCATTAGGTACCATCATCTGATTACCTTCTATAACACAGAAAGCTAATATTTAAATAAGGCTGCATAATAATTGACTTATGTAATAAGTAATAACCTGTAACAGCAAGAATATTAATGCGCACGCGCACGTTTTTGTGAGCGCAAAAACATATCCGATTCCGGCAGATTGAGTTTATAATGCAGAACTCTGCATCATACGAGAGTCATGAGAACTGGGTAAATGGGTAGTTTAGTTTACCAATTGTACAGTACCGTCACAGCAATGAGATTTTCTTCGAAAACAGCAGCAGATAGTGATATCATACATAGAACAGACTTAGATGGAGTGGAACAAGTACCTAGGGTTTTAAATGGGTGTACGAGCAGCTATAGACCAGGTACCAACATCAATAATGTGAATAAATCATCTACTATAAGATGAGGTTGTGAATAGATAAAATAGATAATATGTTTATATTTTTCTTATATCTTTATTTGATAGAGATTGTGAATAATAGATCATTGTAGATCATCTATCATCAGGTGAGATTGTGGTCAAATGAAGGTCTTGACGATAAAATAGTATAAATAACTCTGCTGTCTGGTTCTAATTTGAGTTAGGATCTCTGACGTTCATTTCGCCCTAAAAGTAATAAGAGAACTAGATCAGGGGCTTTCTTTGCGCCAATTTTATCTACATATATCAGTCCAGTCTTGACCGCCAAAACAGTCACAACAAACGGTCTATTAATTTTAACAAAACAATTTAAAATAAAAGCGGCCAAGTGCGAGTCGACTCGCACACGAAGGGTTCCGTCCCATCGTACATTACTATTGCGCAAAGAGAACCCTCAAAAACGGTTTCAATATGCCATAATATATAATATATCATCTAAGTACATCATGATCGCGCCCGACGTTGCTTAACTTCGGTGATTGGTAGCCAACTTGGTATCGACGCTGTATCTCTTAATTATTGCAATTTTGTTTATAATATTTTTTAAAATCAACTGTCTATCTATTACGGTTCAAGAAAGCCTTGACAAAAGTAGAGCAAAAATATGTTTCTTGTATGGGAGCCCCCTTTAATTTAAATATTTATTTTATTTGTTGTTGTAGCGGCGGCAAGAGAAATACACATTCTGTGAAAATTTCAACTGTCTACCGTAAGTGGTTCTTGAGATACAGCCTGCTAAAGGGTAGACTGACAGACAGCGGAGGTTTAGTGATAGGTCCCGTTTTCACCCATCAGGTACGGAACCTTAAAGAAATACCTATGTTAGTACTAACAGTAAATCAAGATTACATATTATAATGTAGAGAAGTCTTAACAAAAACCCACCATATTTTTATCTGGAAAACGGATAAACGAAATCTGCTAGCCATAATTAGCCATCCACTAATAATACCTACGTAAAATGCACTTGTGAAAATAGGAAGCAAACTCTGTAAAGCCAGGGCCGTTACCGTTCACGTTTCCATATTCATAAACAAACAAAGCCAGCCACTCATTAGTTTTGAATTCTTCATTTCACCCGGCACTCTGTTGTTGCGACGCTAAACAAAATGTTCAGGAAATAGACGTTTCGAGCCATAATTTGGCCATAATGAGTAGTTTTATAGCTCAAAAGTCCTATAGTCAGATTACTAATTTAATTTTAAGTCATGAAAGAGACTCCAGCTTTCAATTTTTGCAACCTATATTGAAAAGTGAAGCTGAAATTACTTACCAACTCGATCAAAGGCCGTTGAACCATCTGAACCCATGAATATAAAACACCTTTCGTCGTCGTTCTTTCAATATTCATTGCTTACCTTACCTGCACGGAATTTGCATATTTGTCACGATTAGATAACCTGCTCACCTGCACAGAAATTAAAACACCATTGATTTAGCCATCCTTTAGACGTTTTATTCTACTCTAGTTGGATGAATCTGGATTATTTTGAAACCCGTTATTTACAGTACTTTTTCCAAGTTTGCCAGTTCACGGTGTTTTCCTCATAGCTTGAAATGTTTAGCAAGTTGCTTCCTGCAATTCTTTGCTAATGAGTCTGGAACTACATGAGGAGTTTCACAAAACTCATTGGTCGCTAGGCTGTAAGCACTAACACCATTGCCTTTTGTGCGGTGGCTTGTCGTGAACCCGATGTCACGATAGCACGCGATCCTGGGTACTCGCATGGAAATTATTTTTTTAACGTTGTCACGAACACGACTTCCGTAAAGTAATTTTTAAAACATTATTAAAGCCAGTTTTTATTATAAAACTCCTTTTATTGTGAAAAAAATACTGAAAAGTACCTAGACAGGTCGTATTTCAGTATAGTGCTTTGTTAGCGCTAGGCTAGAGATTGCCAGGAAATTTATTTTCTATCTCGCACTATGTGAATTTATTTTGTCTTTGCTGTGAACAGTACTATACATTTTTAATAAACAAATATTTATGAAGTGGCGTCGTTAAATTTAAATCACACCTAGCGTGTCGCTTTGCATTTTGCATTCGTCCCTTGCCTGTAACATTATGAGGTTCCGGTTTCTTTGTGCGCAAACAATAGTTCAGTAACACAATAACGGTCACTTTGCTTTATAAAGTTTCAAGGATTAAATATCAGAAAACTAGGAAATATTACCTACATTCAAACATTTCCTATTATATTATTATAATTCAAGTAAGAACCTTTAATAACAGACTGGTTTCCTTAACATTACTTCGTACCTGTTTCCTCGGTACGTTCCCCGTACCTGTTCGCGACCTAGGGAGCGTTGGCTATAGAGGTAGAATAAAAACTATATCTATGTCGTAAGGACCTTCTTGAAATTCTAGCTAGATCGTTCATTGTAGTACTTATTCAACCACTACACTCCATTTATTAAACTCCGCTCAAACAGCATTATGTAGTTAGAGCAAGTAACGTATCGATAAAATGTTCGTTCATCTCAATGTTAAGTAATGTTTGTTATATCATAACAGGTTTTGGTTTTACATGTAGAACATACGGCGGTAAATCTGTGTCTGCGGGCAATTGCACTTCCTCTGGATAAATAAATGCCTTAAACAAGTCAAATTTTATGCACTTAGAAAAGTCAAATTTTATACTATTAATATAGTTATTATTGTCAAATAAGAAATAAGGTGTTATTGATATTCTCTTCACTTCAATTTTGTGAAAACAAAATTGAAGTGACTTATTTTGTAAGCCTAAAGAAATAAAGTTATTGATTCTGATTCTATGGATTCCTAAGTTACTCTGGTAACTTCCTTCCAAAAGTTTCCATTACCTACATTCTTTGATAATACCGTGACCGATGCTTACATTACATGACTGGTCTCTTACATACAGGTATTTCTTAGAAGCTCTGAAGTCGTTATGTTTAAAGCTTTAGATATTTAGGTACTCTGCGTATTTAGTTCTGGCAGGACATTTGCATTCGTTTTAGAGAGGCAGGCAATTGGAACGGATTGCTCTCCAACTAACCTTCGGCCATGATCTATTCTCGGCACTTGATTAATGTTCCAGTAATTGTCAGTGGCAATAATTGCTTGTGGTGTGCTGCGAGCAAGAACAAGTACTTGAGATTTTGTTCCTTGAAACAAATTTTTAATCAAGAGCTTTCGTTATGACTCAGCTCAATGGAAATTTCTGGACAGATTTAAATGTCTCTACATAAACATATGAAATCCATAGTTTCCTTGAATTAAGATATATTTTTCGATGTTCTTTTCAATACAAAAACAAATTCCGTTGTTAGTGATGTGACGCCCATAATGTTTTCAGGGATTGGAAATCCAGCGTTGTTAGTTTTATATTTCTAGTCCATAGTTTAGTCGTTTTGTTTGATTCTATAACAGCTTAATTATCTAAACATTTCTATCGACTCGCCATGCCACTATTTCTTTAATATCTTATACAAATATTTTTTAGGTGGTTCCTTACTTGTGGGTTCATCAACAATGTCCATTCATAAACTAAACAAATTGAACCGATGTCAGTTTGGAGTCCATCCAAGAAGCACTTATTTTGACTTTCATCCTTGACACGTGGTAGACTGTTACAATTAAAATTGTAAGTTTATTTATTATATTTGTGTTGTTCTGGTCTTATGTCAGTCAACTCTACCTAGCCTATAATCTGTCTCTACCTGATGATACTTAGCCTCATTCATCATTTTCTAATGTCTGTTGTTCGCAGAAGTCGTTAGTCTTTATGAATAACCTAACTAAACTAAATTATTAACGTTCTCAGGCTATGTACCAGAGTATTGTAATTTGAATAGGTATCGCTTTTGGCTTTATTATAGTGTTGATATTTGCTAGAAACAAGGATAACGAGTTGTTTGTAGACCATTACGAACAGTTGTGCTATGTGACCTATCGTTGCCAATAGTTTTAGTTTGATCCAAATTATAGCACTGAGCTGTCCTGTCCATTGTAGTAGGATTTACGATGACAACTTTCCTAGCTTAGGCAGCTTTAAATAAAAGCATCTATTAAGAATACGAAAGAATAAGAAAATATTTATGGTAAAATTGTGTAAAACATCCATAGGAAAGGTCTTAAAATGTTGATAACAATTTTATCCGTTTCGGACATACAATATTTTAAAAATACTATAGTCGAAATTGTCCAGGTAGGTATCTATACCTATAGCGAATACCTCTTATTTTATTTTACTCAGGATCAACAGTTATTTCCCTAGTTATCAAAAAACTCCTTTTAGTTATAGTGTACGCTATTAACAAGCCATTTTCCCAATCTAGTTTTGAACATATTTCAATTGAGTCGCTTTATTTCTAATGGTATGTATTATTATTTATTTGTGGAATACATAAGCAACCTTTATTGACAAAGAAAATAACAATCAAATAATATAAAGAAATTAAACTAGTATTTACAATTGAAACAATTGAGCTAACTGCAGATTGTTGCAAACAATCTATAGATAGCTCAACTGGTCCATATTAATTGACGATACATAAGCTAAATTTTTGTTGTATTTATGTATGTTATTTCTCAAGTTTTCTACTCGATTAGATTTACTATTCAAAATGTTGAATTATTCCTAACAAATAAACAGAACTCTAGAATATACATAATTATCAGTATCAATACCAATATTAGTCTGATATGTAAAGTGGTTGTACCATTTCTACGACCGCTTAAATAAATCATTAGAAAACGTAAAAAAAAATTTGAAAAATACTATAACCTTAGGTATTAAAAGTCGCCTTGCAAACAATCTTGAACTTGGTTTTTATATTCGATTCGATGAGATGTTTTATTTTGCCTTCGCACGAAGGTCGGTCTGGATTCGGTCTACAGGGTGTTAGCCCAGAACGAATGCATTTGTTTTGAATTTGAACAAACTGAAGATTAATGTTGATAGAAGTGTTTTAAAAACTTGTTAAGTTCCTGTCGTGGGTGACAGGAACAGCTGTGCAATGACGTCACAGTCTTGTCTGGACACACGCCTACTCGCCCACCTTGTTTTCTAAAACGTTGATTTATTCAGTTTTGGAAAAGGATGTAAATTTTATGCTGGAGACACTTCTGACTTATAGCTTGCATTCATGCGTTTCTTCGCAGCTTCAGGTAGATTATAAATATTTGAGAGATTGAACTTTTAAATGTATTGTCTGTGATTTAGTAGGTGGTTGTAAATATTGCATTCTCTCTTTGAAATATTTAGGACACTCATTTTTAGTTTTATTTTATATTCTGCACAGGCAACATACCAAACGAAGATATATAGCTTCGTGTTTTTTATAAATATAGTGAGCACTTGTACGATGATGCGGTTTTCATTGACACAATTTTTCTTTGAGATATTCTCAAGCTATTTATGTCTAAGCTTTGTTAGAGTTGTAAAAAGAAATATCTGAGCTTTAAAATAATAAACACGCTATTTACGTATGTTCCTAAAACAAAGAACAAAGCTAAAAATAAAGACATCTAGGACATTGTGTGGTCTTACAAGACAATATCTATAATTTAGGACACGTGTTTTAACAAATCAGGTTAAGGCTCTTTCAGAAATAATCCTTACGTTATAGTAGGTACTAAAATGCATCAAAATATTACTCAACCAAAATAAACGCTTCAACTTTAATACTCGAGTTTAGTGGCCATAAAGAAAAACGTATCGGCCGTCCCAATTAATTACATCGAGTTATTTTAGCGAAAGGTTTATGTAATAGGTCAACGTTCGTAGGTATCACATACGCGAAACGTAATGTAATTATTAGTTGCTGATGCAAATTGTTATAGGGTTTAACATATTTTATTCTAAAAAATACAATATTTGCTTACTCAGAACTTAAAAATTTAACTTATTCTCAATATCTTGCCCTCATGCGTAGTGTGCTTAAACTTAAATGTAAAACATAAGACGTCAATTGGCAACAAAAGATATCTATGACAATATTTCACTTTTAAAATGGCGGTAGTTGACGACGGCAAGTACTATGGCTGCCACAGCTAGAAATTGTGAACCAGTTGACAGTGCATAAAATTCAATAATGCAAATTGTTTGGGAATCATTCTGAATAAGAAAAGTAAAATAACCCTGAATTTACCTACCTACGTCATTAACAAAAGCAGCAACATTGCTTATTATAAGTGTCTTCCTGAAATAACTTGTTCCTTGGCCAAGTCATTAAAATAATAATAAATGTTACAATAAGGTAACTAACTACGTCCACGTTTCAACTTAATTAGCGTTTGTATCTGTAAACATACTGTTGTACGTGATTACCCTAATTGGGTTTTCAACAGCAGTTGTAGACAGCGTGATTTTTACAGGCACTTGACAGACACAATCACAAAAGACAATTACCTACCTCCGGGTCATTCATATACCTATCTAGGAACAAGACAAGAAAACTGAGTCAAAACCCTTGCAACTGCACCACTCGCTAGTCACACGTGGTGATCATTTTCTATTGAAAATATTCTATTTTCTAGGATTTTATGAGTC
Source organism: Eupithecia insigniata (assembly GCA_947859395.1). NCBI lineage: Eukaryota > Metazoa > Arthropoda > Insecta > Lepidoptera > Geometridae > Eupithecia > Eupithecia insigniata. The sequence goes on along the minus strand of OX401996.1, from coordinate 7,067,480 downwards.
GTATCATCTTTGTGACTCAGCAGTTTATGGGCCATGCAGTTAATTTTTTTATTTGTTTTTCTTACAAGAAACCCAATGTAATTTTGTTATAAATTGTTTCTTGTAAGAAAAACAAATAAAAAATTATAATGAATCCGTTAAAATCATTGCACCATGTGAGATAGGTGTAACATGATACAAATAAAAGTTTCTGGAGCCAATGACACGGTTCAGAAATATGAGTCCAAATAGTGCTTCAAACTTTTAAATAGTCGACTGTACTTTCAGTTAATTCGCCCGTGATATTGATAGAACGAAGTTATCGTGGCCTTGCTCCGGGTTAAGGTCAAGTCTCATTTTTTATTTGTTTTGTCTAACCAACAGCGCCTCTTGTTTATTTATTTTAACTATAGAATCATTATATATAATTTTTTTGGTTCGATTCCCGCCTGGGGAGAATTGTTTGTACGATCTGCAAATATTTGTTCACGGTGTTCTGGACGTTTTCTATGTATGATTAAATATATCTATCTACGTAGTGTATTATATTAAGTACTTAAATCAGTTATCTAGTAAACATAACACAAGCTCTGCTTAGCTTGGGGCTAAATAATGCTGTGTGAATTGTCCAGCATTATTTATTTTATTTATTTGATGCGATGTCACCCGTTATATGTAGGCAGGTACTATGTATGTACCTAATTAATGTATCCTATTAATATTGTACCTAAAGGAGAAATTTTGTGTGAAGACAACGCCAAAACATAGAAACATAGAACTGTAGCTTTCCGAGGTTCATTTCGATTCGCAGCGTCAAGGTGTTGAAATGATTTGCCTCCGTCTCATTACGCGACACCAAATCGATATATACATTTAAATCTAAGCTCAAAAGCAAAAAAGCTCCTGAGAAAATATACATAATCTAAACATTCAAAATTTTCTGCATGTTAACTAACTAGAAAAACTGTTTCTAACAGTTTTTTGGCGTGATACATGGTAATCAGCTGCCGAGATATTCCATAAATAGGACACTAGGTTCATTATGTCAACTGGCTTATTAACTCTTAAATGATTCTATGATATCTGTCTTCCTATATGAGTGCATGTCTTCCACACAGATGCGCACTCACGCACACACCCCCCCACACACATTACATATACCACCCCACATATGTATGTATGTGCACATGTAAGACTGGATGAACCGTATAATATCTACATATATCTACTTTAGTTTGCCTTCTTTTGTAAAGTCTACGAACCCTCAACACATTGTCGGACTGACAGTTTAGTATTAGATTTTCAGTATTAGATTACATTTGTATTGTTCAAAAAGTAATTAAAAAACGATGCACTGTATAAAAAGTGCAACGCTGCAGTGTCTTTAAAAAAATATAGTTATAAACTAAAACCCGACTATGTAAAAAATCTTAAGCAAGCGTTCACCGAATGTCCTTTATTTTCTTTTGGTACTTAGGTAGTCGGAGGCCATTAGATAGCAGGGCTACGTTTGTTTGTACTTTCCTAAGTTACTACTATATTCCTACTGGAATAAAGGCTTCCTACTACTTAGGAAAGTACAAACAAAGATCCCTCGCGTCTAAATTAAATTTTTTGATCTTAGAGCGAGGTGTTAAAACTAGTTAAATAGGTCTAAAACACTTTACTACCAGTTACTATTAAGACCTTGAAGAAACATTTTAGGTTTGCTGTAAGAAAACTCTTTTAGGGTTAAGCTCGCCTTTGTACATGTCCAATAGTTGTTATTTTTATTTATGATGTTATTTGTGTGTACAATAAAGAATTTAAGAATTTTAGAAAAACATTTCTTTTTAGTATACATAGTTGTGCGTACTGTACAGGATTTATATTCTTCTAGCCTCAAAGTTTTAATCACTCTCATTGAGTGAAGATTGATGGGAATTGAAGGATGACGCGATAAGACGTTTGAGGTCACACGACACGACTGACGCCATCGACGACGAGAGAAAATAGCTCAACTTCAAAAGCTTGCATTAGACAGAGTAGCTACGTAATGCAAGCTATTGAAGTCGAAATGGACGCTTTAATTTTGCTAATAGATTTGTATAATTTGTCTAATTTTTAATTTGATGGAGGCTTTTGTGTTCTATAAAATGTTAGTAGGTGACAAATTTTTGTGGTTTATGCGTCTCCGGGCGCGGCGGCGGCGGCGGCGGCGTCTGCGCCGTCAGTGAAAGTGGCCCGGCTGGTTCGTCGCGATTCGGGTCTCAATGCCCTTCACTGGTTTTTGAACCGAAGCCGACGACGTTATTTGATAAACGGATTCATTACGCAATAGGAAGGTCACAGTTTCGTAATTTGTTTGATCATTAACTTTCTTTTTTATCCTCTTGGAAAAAGTAAACATTGGTTACGAGTATGAGTTTGTATGCTGTAACTGTAGCCGACAGACGAGGGATTTATTTGAATTATAGTAGAGTGAAAGTATGTTCAATTGATGACATTCCTACTTCCATGGATGCTATTTTCTTATGGGCTTTTAGACCATAAAGCTATAGAGCTTGTTTGTCTTTCGCGTATGCTTGCTGTTGCAATGCATATCTTCGAATCACACTAATATTATCAATGCCAAAATTTAGATGTATGGATAGATGTTTGTTACCTCTTCACGCCAAAACTACTGAAAGGACCGGGATGATAGTTTGCATGCAGGTAATTCTAGGCCTGGAATCAAACGTAATTTTTATCGCAAAAATCTGTTCCCATGGGATTTAAATCACCTTTAAACGTTTCCATAGACAAGCCGCATGCGAAGGCGTGGGCAGAAACTAGTAATTTTACTATATAGAAGTCCTATTGTTGAAAATGTATATTTTACAAAACCGGCTCGCTTTACCATAGCTTTTTGGTGTCTTAGGCGTCGTTTTAAACTGAGTCACTATAGAGATGTCTGTTAGCATGAGTCCCTAGTTTTCTTACATTAGCCTACATCATGCCGAATAACTGTCTGTAGCACACTCGACTACGTTCGAGCTCCACCGTTGAGCAATATTCCTAATTGTAAACCACGTAAAACAGAATTAGGCCACCGAAGCTATAGCAGTTACTGTCCTTAACGGCGACGACGAGTTTACGTTCTGTTCCCGATTCTTGGTGGCTTGCTCCTTGCGCAAGAGCTAGCAGAAATAAAGTGTGAGGGAACGCGCGGGCAGCCATGGAATATCTCAGTTCACTCATGTTACGCAAATTATCATAAAGTTTACATTAGTAGGCCAAGGGGTCTATCATCTCAACCAAATAATGTTGCAAGACAAATTAGATATCAAAATTTGTTGTAGAGCACGCACGCTGGTTTCGTACAACCAATACTACTTTGTAGATAGCGCAATTGCAACTTTTTACTTATATTCCACCTTCATTGTGACGGGTATGACGAAATATTTAGCGTCAGGATTTTCCAGAAGTTATATCGTAAACGTGTCAAATCATCTCAAGAGCACCTGAGGCGAAATTTTATGTGGACGTCCGACTATGACTCATGGCTGCAAAGGAAGTTGGTGTCTGAACGATGTCATAACTTCTCCATGGTACGTGTGGCTAGTGATGTCGAGGATTGGCTAGAAATTTACTAACTATTTTTAGTGATGAATTGTGGTATGGTACACTTCGTGTTAGTAAGATTTAGATTGTTTAACCACTGAGATTTTAATGTAGGTACCTAATCGTTTGAAAAATGTGCAGACCTTAAGCTACTAAACTAAGCTTTTAGGACTAGACTAAGTTCATGTCTAAATTTACACAAGGTTAAATCAACATAAATTACCTTAGTGTCTAAATTGTAGTTCATTGATAGCAACGAAAGTTCAATGCAAGTTTAACCCAATAACCTCTTCAAGGTCTCTAGTGAAAAACCGATTTGCTAGTAGGCAAAAACTGCGTACTTAAGGTTTCATTTATTTAGATAAGAACTTTCTAGCAAACAATATGAAGTCAATTTCTAATAACACAATTTCTCAATTAGGTCACAGAATACATGTAAGGTAACACGCTGTGTCCGAATTTAGTCAGTAAACATTTTTACAAATAACCCAGAATACTCTAAAAAGCCGTGGCCGTGAGCCGTGGGGTCGCTGCATAGAATATCGACCCCTCCAACTCAACCCGTGGATGTCGTAAGAGCCGATTAAGGGAACCTGCCAGAGGAAGGGCAGCAGCTTCTTACTGTGTATTACTAACATCTTACTGCGATCACCAATCCGCCTGCCAAGCGTGGTGATTATGGCCCCAGTCCCCGGCAGCTCCGCTATTCCTGGTCACGGTAGCGGCCATGGTAACGGCGGGGCACGGGGTGCTAGGAATCTCTGGCAGAGATTGAGCTACCAATCCCAACACCGACGACCCTTGCACCTGGTAGCATACAACGCACGAACATTGAGGACCGACGAGAAGGTAATCGAGCTGGAAGAAGCGGTAGACAAGTCGCGCTGGGACATTATAGGGCTATCGGAAGTCCGAAGAGAGGGAGAGAACACGATCACCCTTAATTCCGGCAACTTGTTTTACTACCGGAGGGCGACCAGCTGGTCGCCCTCCCGGTAGTAAAACACGGTATCGGGTTTCTCGTCCAGAAGTCCCTCGTCAACAACATTGTAAAGATCGAGAGCGTCACGAGCAGGGTGGCGTACCTTATACTCAGAATCACCAAACGGTATTCGCTGAAGGTCATACAGGTATATGCCCCGCACTCGGGACGCCCTGACGATGAAGTGGAGATCATGTATGACGACATCTCCAAACTCATGCATGCCTCGAAAACACACTGCACTGTTGTGATGGGGGATTTAAACGCGCGATTAGGCGCAAAGAGCGGCAACGAACTGAGAGTGGGCCAGTTTGGATTTGGACAGCGAAACCAAAGGGGTCAGCGACTGGCCGACTTCATGGAAGGGACTCTTTGCGATGAACTCCTTTTTCGAGAAGCGAGAAGCGGCCGTCCAGAAAATGGACCTGGCTACACCCCGGCGGCTATAAGCATGAGATAGACTTCATCATGACGACCCACAGGCACATATTCAATGACGTCTCTGTGATCAACAGGGTTAAAACCGGCAGCGATCACCGTATGGTAAGAGCGGCATTGAATATCAATGTAAAGCTAGAAAGGTATCGTCTGATAAGGTCTACTCTACGCCCAAACCCTGTCCAGATACAAAATCCCGAGAGCTTTCAGTTGGAGTTACAGAACCGCTTTGAATGCCTCGCGGAATGCGTAACAGTGGACGAACTAAATAACGGGCTGGTGGAAACTGTCCGTGCGGTCGGGTCGGACTTCTTTAGGACCCCCCGCAGAAATAAAACACAGAGACTCTCGGGTCACACTCTGCAGTTAATGGCAGAGAGGAGTGAAATGAAGCTGCAGTCTTCGGCAGACATGTCGACATACGGTGCGCTCAACAAACAGATCTCGAAGTCTATGCGACACGATTTGAGCTCATACAATACCAATTGCATTATGAGCGCAATAGAGCGGAACAAGGGCTCCAAAGTGTTCGCAAGAGATCTGTCGCTGGCAGAGCCAGTTGACGAAGCTGAAGACTGATAGCGGCAGCATCATTTCCTCCAAGCCTGAGATCTTGAGAGAGCTTGAAAAGTTTTATGGGCAGCTCTACACCTCATCGCAATGCCCTGCAAATAGCACGGCAGGCGATGCAAGAGCCCGTTTAACCCGACACTATACCGAAGATATCCCTGACGTCAGCCTCTACGAGATAAGAACGGCTCTCAAACAGCTTAAAAACAACAAGGCACCCGGGGATGACGGAATAACGACAGAGCTTCTGAAAGCGGGTGGATCACCAGTACTTAAAGTCCTTCAGAGGCTATTCAACTCCGTCATTCTTGAGGGACAAACGCCAGAGGCGTGGAACAGAAGTGTGGTGGTACTGTTCCATAAGAAGGGTGACAAAGCCCTTCTAAAGAACTATAGGCCCATCTCACTGCTGAGCCACGTCTATAAGCTGTTTTCGAGAGGAATCACCAACCGTCTCTCTCGAAGGTTTGACGACTTCCAGCCGCCCGAACAAGCCGGGTTCCGAAAAGGCTTTAGTACCGTACACCACATACATACGCTCCGGCAGATTATACAGAAAACAGAAGAGTATAATCGGCCGTTATGTCTAGCGTTTGTGGACTAAGCCATTGATTCAGTCGAAACCTGGGCAGTCCTGCAGTCTCTCCAGCGGTGCCAAATCGACTACCGGTATATCCAAGTGTTGAAGTGTTTGTACAGCAAGGCCACTATGTCAATTCGTCTCCAGGACTAAAGCACAAATCCGATCCCCCTGCAAAAAGGGGTGAGACAGGGAGACGTCATTTCCCCGAAACTGTTCACCTCTGCATTGGAGGATATTGTTAAGCTTGTGGACTGGGACGGATATGGCATCAATATCAACGGCGATTACATCACTCACCTTCGGTTTGCCGACGATATAGTCATTATGGCAGAATCACTGGAAGACCTTAGCAGGATGCTCAGAGACCTCAACACCGTTTCCCGCCAAGTGGGTCTTAAAATAAACATGGGTAAGACAAATATCATGTCTAATGCCCATGTCGCACCCTTACCGGTCTATGTGGGGGACGATGTTATCGAAGTTGTTGATCATTATGTCTACCTAGGCCAAATGGTCCAACTAGGTAAATCCAACTTCGATAAAGAGGTCAGCCGACGAATCCATCTCGGATGGGCAGCGTTCGGGAAACTTTGCAATATCTTCTCGTCACAGATACCGCAGAGCCTCAAGACGAAAGTCTTTAACCAATGTGTGCTACCAGTGATGACTTACGGATCCGAAACGTGGTCGCTCACTATAGGCCTTGTGCATAGGCTCAAAGTCACCCAGCAAGCTATGGAGAGAGCTATGCTCGGAGTTTCTCTACGCGATAGGGTCCGGAATACGGAAATTCGTAGAAGAACCAAAGTTACTGACATAGCTCTCAGAATCAGCAGGCTGAAGTGGCGATGGGCAGGCCATATAGCTCGTAGAACCGTTAACCGCTGGGGAGTAAAGGTTCTCGAGTGGCGACCACTATGCAATGCGAAACGGAGTGTGGGAAGACCTCCCACTCGATGGACCGACGACATCGTAGCGGTCGCAGGGAGTCGTTGGATGGAGGCGGCTCAGGACCGTTATTCGTGGCGTCGTTTGGGGGAGGCCTATGTTCAGCAGTGGACGTGTACGGGCTGATGATGATGATGACTCAAAAAAATATTATTTTCATGTCTAAATTATGAGATTCAGAGAGTTTATTACAACTCAAAACGTAAATAAAATGTGTCATACGAGTCATCATAATCAAACGGACTGACTCAAGGTAATGGAAATTTTTAAGGTTAAAAAGAAATCCTTCGAATTAAATTTATTTTCAGAAAAGTATTCAGATAAACCAAGGATTTAGGGCACTGTTTAATCTAATCATGTAGAGACAAATCTTGTTGCATCATCAGATAATGTTCAAGAGCAGGGGATCAATACCGTAGTATTATTTATCCTTGGCATTGACCTGTAAGGTTGTAGGTATGCCAGCTGTAATCAGCCAGTAACAAGTAAAGTCCAAAGAGCATTATTTTAAATCAATTTGGTATTTACGGGTTACATTGCCTAAAAAGGTATTTTTTTCTATAAGTCAAAGTTGATAAATAGAGCTTTCAATGGGACTCTAGATCAAGGTTTCGAAGATGATCAATTAATTTCTGTTTGAGTCACAGACATGATACTAACTTCGCTGTAGTTTGAGTAAACATATTCTGAAACCTAAAAGTGAAGCTTAACACTAAGGTAGCAACCTAAACCTGAGCCTCTTCTACCTTGCGACACCTGTAACACAGTATTGTTACTATCAAGCGAGGTATGAGTCAGTAACACATGGAAGCCTAACTAACATACAACGTCTTGTAGACCTTCTAGCCCGTATGCCTACCTAATTAGGTATGTACTAATACTAAGATAACATAAGATATTATTTATGTGGTGGTAAAAACAACAATAAGTAATTTTAAAACGTAGTAATGTACTATAGGCAATCTTGTAAATTTAGAAATAAATATAAGAATTACGCTACCGTACCACCAGTCACCTAAAATTTATCAACGCTGTGGCGAAAAATTTGAAAAATTTAACTGACCACGACGCATATGGACCACTGACGAGTGGATATGTAGCCATCTGTAGTATAGCTGCCTGCCCCTGCCGGCGCGACAACGGCGGCGGCGGCGGGGCAATGAATGTCTTATGCTACCATTTCTATTAACCATATATTTAACTTTTTGTTAGACAACCTGACATACATAATCTCTCATCATTCGGTAGGTAAATAGGTAGGTAAAGTAGGTACACACTTTTTGCACCGAGTCCAAGTAGTTGCCCCCAAAAGAAGCAAGTTTATTTTTAACATGAAAAGAAAGAATAAGCTAAATCAGTTCGTCGAATGAGGACTGTTTACAAGTCATTTGCTTTTCATTTTGTTTACGCAAAGTGAGAGCTTTAATTTAGATGTTCCTATATTGAAATGGAAGCTGGAATCTCCAGTTGAATCATCGGTGTTCTCGATAATGTTTTGATCATAAAAATATTGGTTGTAAGAATCTTTTAATAATATGTAGTTCCATTTTTTAAATATTTTCATTGTTTTTATGAAACAGGGCGGAAATAAACAACATAATAGGTAAAACCGGTATTTGTGGTGCCGTATGGGGGAGGCCTATGTCCAGCAGTGGACGTGTATGGGCTAATATGATGATGAATAGGTAAAGGTTAGGCTAGGGTACGCCCGACATATTAAGGTATCAGAAATTTACATTTTTTAAACAGTATGTACTCTACTCAAATTAATTGAAACATTACGAACCAGCCAGCAGACTGACACCCACGCACAAGTTAAGACATTACGAGCATTATCATCCGCACAAAATAATTCAAAGAAACTTTATTAATGTTGTCCATTTGTTGCAGGCACTGGCACATTTGGCAGAGTATGCCTGTGTCGAGACAAAGCGGCAGACGAGTACCTGGCGATGAAGATCCTCTCCATGGCCGACGTCATCCGCTTAAAGCAGGTCGACCACGTTATGAATGAGAAGAATATTCTATCTGAAATCAACCATCCTTTCATCGTCAACCTGTAAGCATTCGAAATCTATCTATCTTTAAAAACCATTGCACAAGTTCTCCTTATTTAGGAGCTAGTTGATGCTGTGTGGATTGTCTTGCATTATAATTTTTTTTTTCTCGTTGGGCTCTACCTACAGTTCTATTAGGCAACCATTTCGAAGTTAGGTCTGTATATTCGTGGTACTGAATTAGTAGCCTTTGAAATTTCTTTTTGGCAAAAGAAGAAAACAAGGAAAACCTGTAAATAACCCCGCTAAAAGGAGACTACAGTTTTTTAGGCAAGCCATAAATGAAGTGAACGAGCTGAGCTATGAATGTACCAGCCTAATTATTGCGATGCATCCATCACACGTTGAGATTTATTATTTTGGTGTTCATCCAAAACATAGCTTTTGTAGCATCAGATTTCAGATCCATCGCGGAAAATTCATTAGGAGCTAGCTATACGTAGAGTAGAAAGGATGAAATAATAATTCTGTCCCCGCAGTTATTTTCTTTGACTTAGATAGATAAAAAATACTTTATTTTACACTTTACAAAACAATTAACAAACAATACAAAAATTTGGTACAAAAAATGTGACAATTGGCAGTCTTATCACTCACTAGTGATCTCTACCAGACAACCTTGAAAACATAATGAAAGAATAAAAAATTCTTAGACACGTAATCTGTCAGGTCGATAAATATCGAAGTTCTCGCTAGTCCCGATATTTTTAAGCCGATAGATTCGGATCACTATTCTTAAAAAGACGCAGTCTATGAAATATTGCATTCTTTCATTCAATTTTAATGCACCTTGATACCGGTTCTCCACTATTTTAACCCATTTAAGTAACATACCGTCCTTCGTTCTACGTATAGTATTATTATTTATGTGGTAAGGTATACTAGAGGTTGCTATTTCGCAGGATCATGCTAGTGTTTTGTTTACATATACATACATAAATGTATATTTGTAGTCTGCTGTTTAATTAGAAGCGCTTGGCTGCATGTGACGTAAATTTCGGCAGCATGCCAATAATATTACAGGTGCCTTGTTGCATTAAAAATGATGGTCAAAATTTTATGAATTTTCTTTAAAATATGCTGTAAAAATTACCTATGTCATTTAGTGTCAGTTTTCTATTTCCTTATTCACACATCTTATCCATTTTGTTTGTTTTAGGATGTACTATTAGTAGCATCACGCGGTTGGTTTATGCTAGAGCGTTCTCAAAATGTCTTTCTCTTTCATTCGTAACCTTTTTAATAATCAGGTTATAAGATGTTTGGTTAATTTAAACAAACTCTCGCTCCTATTATTTGATTGAACAGAGCTTATCCAAGACCACTTGACCTGAAATACTTTGATTGTTTTCTAGTTCGCGATAACAATTTCTTGCTTGTTGCCGTTTCATTTCAATGATTGAAATATGTAATGCTGAATATCATCATCATCATCAGCAGCCCATACACGTCCACTGCTGAACATAGATCGACGCCACGAATAGCGGTCCTGAGCTGCCTCCATCCAACGACTCCCTGAGACCGATGCTGAATATAAGATGTTAAAATATTTCAACAAAGATTAAAGAAACAGAAATTCTGTTGGGACATGGCAGCTACATATATTTTTGAGATTTTATACCGACCATTATCTAGCTAGTGACATTAAAACAAAGTTTTAATCAAGCATTAGTATAAGTGCATTCGATTCAAATCAGGCCGACTTTTTGGGAGATCTTTATCTTCTCTGATGAAGTGTAGAGAACTGAAGAGTATACATAGGTATCTCCCTCCCATATGGGTTCCAAAAGCGATTCAGGACCATGCAATTGCTGACTGAGTTATTTATTACCTATCTAGATTAGGACGCCAAATTTGGACGTAAATGAAACACTTGATGATGACAAGATGACCATAACAATCTAGTAGGTAACACCTGTCACTTATCACGATAACGCCCTGATCTATTGCACAGCATAGAATATTGTTTACTGCATTCCAAACAGCTATTTTTACGTTCCTAAGCGTACACTACACTAGACTACTAATAGAGATGCTTTGTTATGCAACTCTATGTTTTTAAAAAAGTACGTTTAAAACCACTTTGCGATTTTACGAGTTGGCAAGCTCGAGTTGAGTGATTAACTCCACGATGTCATTACGTAGGTCTCTACATACGTACACATTTGCAGTTTTTGAACTTGGCCTTCATTATTGACTATAACTGTGCAACATTTGCACGTAGCGGGCACTAATAATAGTGGTAGCATGTTGTGAAAGCATTTGACGATCGTACACATCAAAGAAAACATACCTTGCAACCATAAAAAATTTGTTATTATGAAACGAAAGGACTGAATATAAACATTTTCGCTACTAATAAAATTAGGTCGTCTGCTTTTGTCCGCATCTTGCCAGCAGCTATCTTCGAAGCTCATAAATTTTCAAAGCTGTTTTCTTTGTTCTGTTTCCCCAAAAGGTAACTAAATATGTGTGATTGATAGATTGTAATTGGTTGCAGGCGGTGGTGGACACACGACGACACGTGCATCTATATGCTGTTCGACTATGTCTGTGGTGGAGAACTGTTCTCGTATTTGAGAAACGCTGGGAGATTCAGCAACAGCATAGGTAAGTCGCATGTTTTGTAAATACTGCATAAAGATCAAGTAACTTAATAATATCACAAAAACGACTTTTTGACGTACCTTGGAGTCTAAATCCGTTTAAGCAATTTGAAGCCATGTATAACAGAATCTAATCTACATAGTATAGGACGTCCTGTATGTCTTTAATATTTTTTCAGCTGAAAAGGCACAATGACCTAAATGCTGCCTGAATAAGATCGATATTACGATAGTCTTGTATCAGTAGGTAGATAAATGTTGTAAACAGTGCACAAAGATCAAGTAAACCAAAAACTCAGTAGGGTCTTAGACCCTACTGGCTTTTTGGCTTATCGTAACCTTGGAGTCTAAAGCCCTCTAAGCAATTTGAAGCCACGCATAACAGAATCTAATCTACATAGTATAGACATGGATAGGACGTCCGGTATGTCTTTAATATTTGTTCAGCTGAAAAGGCACAATGACCTTAAATGTTGCCTGAATAAGATCGATATTACGATAATCTTGTATCAGTACATCGTATTTGCAAACACTGCTTATACATCAAGTCAACCAAAATCTCAGTAGGGTCTAATTGTAAGCCTTAGACCCTACTGGCTTTTTGGCTTATCGTAACCTTGGAGTCTAAAGCCGTCTAAACAATCTGAAGCCTATAACAGAATCTAATCTACATAGTTATAGGACATGGATAGGACGTCCGGTATGTCTTTAATATTTGTTCAGCTGAAACGGCACAATGACCTTAAATGTTGCCTGAATAAGATCGATATTACGATAATCTTGTATCGGTACATAGCTTTGTTGCAAATGAATCGTTGTAAATAAATAAACTGGAATAAATAAATAACCCGCGCTGGAGATCAGCCAATCCGGCACAGGCGGACATCCACGCGATTTGTGCGCACGATTCGTTGCTCGCAATCTACGATTTGTCCACTTCTTGCTGGTTTTTATCACGCTCCAGATATATGGCTGTTTTTTTGTAATCTTTCTTTAACTTAATTTTAATACCCCGTCCACTCATTTATTTGCTGTTTGGTACATGCACGATTATGAAATTCCCTAGTTCTTGACAGGTGAGTGAATGAAGACTGAATGATAGAATGAAGTATTTAATAGACACATGTTTCATATTTTACAAAAAGAGATGCGAATCTGTCGTAGTCGACAGATTCGCATCTCTTTTTGTAAAATACTTTTCTAGTGAAAAGTATGGGGAGTGGGGACTTACGAAAGTTTTGAATTTTATCGAGCCAACATAGTATGTAATGAAGATTATTCTGGATGACTTTTCCATGAAAAGAATTTAGAAAATAGTATAAAAATTATAGTCTACCACAGTAACTCAATCTGTCTAACTTTTTATCACGGAATAACTAGTGTAATGCCACGTGCAGAAGCAAGTACCATATAAAACAACAAAAATAAAACTATTTTATTCTATTCTGATTCTAAAATTAAAGTCGTTTAGACGCCTGAGTAAGGTCTGTAAAATAATACAATATGTTGAGCTAAAATAACAAAGCGATTATGTACAACTTCTTCATAAATAAAATCTGTTGTCATAAAAAATCAGCAATAAAGCAGTTTTTTAGCAAAAAAAAATATTTGACTCCCTCGAACTACTAAACAGTAAATAAGAGAGTGGAATCACAGTGGAATAATGAAATATATACAATACAGTTCATGCACAACATTCGTGATGTTCATTTGTTTCTATAGGCAGTTCACTATTAATTTTATCTTTACAGGCATTCATTATTTATAGGTTAAGTTCCTTTAGTTTAAAAGTACATAATATTTATAGTGTTTGTAATGTCTTGCTAAATTTCATTTAATCCTTAAAAATTTAATAAGACGAAGTAATCATGCGAAACATGAAAGAGCAAAGGATTGCCTCTAATTCGCTGAAAAATCACCGACAGAAATAGGGTGCGGGTTGAGTGACGTGAATTCCACCTCAAATATTGGACAAAGATTGGATTTTAGTTTTGTGTGGGTTGATAGTCCCGATGGGAATGGAGTGGTGACGTCAGCAATGTGGTCCGACAGTCCGACTATAAAAATCTGTCTGCCCGCTCCAGCTCGGCAGACGCGTAGACGCCGCGATCTCTGCATTGCATCTATAATAATACAGACAATAGACACTACAATACAAAATTCTTTATTTTACACCACGAAGAAAAAGTTTGACATTACAAAAAAAATACAATGGGCGGCCTTATCGCTTAGAAGCGATCTCTTCCAGGCAACTTTTAAATGGGAATAATTATACGAATTTAAGAAAGGCAGGGATGTTCCTAAAGTTGTCAGAAATAAATATCATTATAAATATTTAACAACGGAGGAAAATAGATATAATCAATACCAACCTTACTAAATATATAAATGTAGGTGCAATATTAGACTACATACGTACATTAATAAGCATTCAATTTTCTAAAAAGAAATTTCTTTGACACGTGCTTTGAAAACTGGTAAGGATGCTGATTTTTGACCGATTTCAAAAGAAGGAGATTAACAATTCGTCTGATTGTTTTTTTTTTTTGCCAATTATGGACTGATTTGGAAATTCTCACTGAAAATTTCATAGAAAACGATCCCGAAGGGGTCCCATAAATTTTATTCCCAGTGGATTAGTATTTATCCCGCAAAACTTAAAATAAGTGTAAAAGTAAGGGAATTTTAAGTCGGTTTATCGTTTTTTTTATTATTATTGAATGCCAGTTTACTCGTATGTGTGGTACTTACCTTCATTTTGTAGATATACGAACATTGTTAAAATGAACGTTATGTAAATCGAATGTAACAGACAATAAGCATCGTGACTATAAGCACAAGGGAGCTTTCGATTTCGCTGATAACATTTACATTTATGAAAAGAAAATGGAATTTGGAACAACAGCGACCCAATTCCGCTTACGAAATCGTTACCAAAACCGTAACAACACAAATTACTTGAACTATGAATAGCGCGGATGGTAATAGGCTCCTACCTGACGATGAACGTTTCAAATCTATTGTACCCTGATGGTAGGGCCATCATAAATGCGGTCAAAAACGGTTTCTTAAAGAGTGGTGCCATTTGCCATGCAACCATTTGGCACCATATCATATGAAAGCTGTAGGTACATCACGGTAATAAAAAAAATAAAAAAATATTTTATTTCAGACAATGCTTAGTCCGACACTTTACGACAAAATAATGCACCATAGATTATAAATAAATAAAAAATGTTGGACAATCCACACAACATCATCTAGCTAGCCCCAAGCTAAGCAGAGCTTGTGTTATGGATGACTGATATACATAATACAATATATTGCATAGATAGATATTTTTTATACTATACATAGAAAATACCCAGAACACCCGAGATATTGCAGATCGTACAAACATTTGTCCCAAGGCGGGAATCGAAACCCCAAACTCCTGCGTCGTAGGCGGACCCTCGCCCGCCGCGCCACATCTGTCGTCAAACATTTGGCATTCGTCAACAATTGTAGTACGTATTTTTATTTTTATCGGTAATTAGCTGTACACCGCGGTTTCACCATCGTTAAATTCGAATTTCACATTTCTAGGGGGATAAAAAGGTATAAATCAATTAATCCAGGAATTTGATGTTTTACCAGAACAAAAAGTAGCCTATGTTACTCTCCATCCTTTCTACTCTATGCCAAAATCAAAGCGATTGGTTGCTTAGTTAGGGCGTGAAGGAAGGACAAAGAAACAAACACACTTTCGCATTTATAATATTCGTTACGATGGTCGGTAATGGGAGCAATTAAATTTTATGTATAGTTTTATAGGTACCTACTCTTCAGCTGTTTTAGGTTTCCACTTAGCAGCAAACGGCTTCAGCCAAGCCATCAAGAACTCTATTTATGAAGCAGTAATATCAACTCAAAGATTTAACAACTTGAGAGTCTTTTGCGGAATGGAGGTTTATGATAGGAAGCTTTCCATTTGATTCATATATGAATGCTCTGTATTGTGCCTAAAGATAAAGCTGGTAGCAAAGCAAGTCATAATAACATGATATTGCTGTCACGAATCACGTGCGTGGTAGCGATGTACACTCGAGAATTATAATTTTTAATGTAATAAACAATGGAGCGCTTCAATATAATGAACTAGCTGTGCCCGCGACTTGACTCGACTAGTTGACCACGCACAATGGACCAACCGGAGTCTCAGTGCAGACAAAAGAGTATACACACACCATAGCCCGCGACTTCGTCCGCGTGGAATAGTGACAGTGTGATTTTCATACAAACTTTAATCCCCTATTCCCTTAGATATTTTTTACCCCCTTGCGGGTATTTGTAAAAACTTTAAATGTCATTTTTATTTATATTTAATTAACAGGCTAAAAAAATAAATTCCATGCTTTTAGCTTTAAAAATAACGATACTTCTATACAACCTTTCAACCCCTTACAACCCTTTTCTCGCATTAAAAAGTAGCTTATGTATGTCCTTTCTCAGGCTCTGAAGTATCTGTGTACCAAATTTCATTTCAATCAGTTCAATAGTTTTGGCGACAGACACAGAGTTACTTTCGCATTTATAATATTAGTAAGGATAAGGATAAGACAGTAGCAATGTTAGTTTGTATGGGCGTAAACTATGAATTGGCACAGCTAATTAGTTATTTATGAATTCTAAGTGCGCTCCAGTTTCGCTTTTTATAATAAAGTAGTACAGAGTATGTAAACATTTTATCCTTCATGAAATCAACCCCAATTCCAATTTTGCGGGCGACTGATTTGGATTTGGGTTAATTCGAAAGTCTTGAAAACTTTTTCTTATATACAAAAGTTTGTTATCCGTTGCGTGGCACAGAAACAATTGAATAATGAGATCATCATCATCATCATCATCAGCCCATACACGTCCACTGCTGGACATAGGCCTCCCCCGTACGATGCCACAAATAGCGGTCCTGAGCCGCCTCCATCCATCGACTCCCTGCGACCGCTAAGATGTCGTCGGTCCATCGAGTGGATGGTCTCCCATGTAGGGGGGGATTTGCCATAATCACCACGCTTGGCAGGCGGATTGGTGATCGCAGTGTTGGTGTTGAAAAATACTCAGAAGGAAGCTGCTGCCATTCCTCTGGTAGGTTCCCTCAGTCGGCTCTTACGACATCCACGGGTTGAGTTGGAGGGGTCAATATTCTATACCGCGGCCCCACGGCCTGCAATAATGAGATATAAAAACAAAATGTTTATTGAAAGTAACACGTTTTGATTACAATAATCACAATTGCTGCTAAATATTGAAATAGTCCTAAGCATACCCTAAGGACCACAGTCTTGAAAAATTTCTATGTAGCGATAGCAAGTCTCTGCGGTGCGCGCGGCAGCTCCACGAGACGGGAGACCTCTTTGTGCGTCACGGGACATGAAAGTGTCAATATTATCGTCACCACCAAAAAAAATATGTTATTCGACAATCTTGCTTCTACTACTACTACAATTTTTTTTTATTTGACCTGTAGAAGCATAAAACATCGAGAACATTCGATCTCAAGACGACTCGCTTAGATGCCCTTGTTGGAACGTACGAAGGCGTCTTCTCCAGTCATGGCGTGATGTCATGACATGATGCCGTGCTGGAGACGGTTCCTCGTGTCGCCCACTCGAGCCGTCGACCTTAAAGCGGCTTTGAAGTCCAAATATAGCCCCATCTGTTAGAAGGATTTATGATGGATTCTTGCTGAACATGTAAATCCTATTTGAGTTGTTCGCTGAACAGTTTGCGATGATAATGCGAAGCCATAGTAACAGCTCCATAAGTACCTACGGTAGGCGTTGAAAAGGTTGCGAGGTGATTGTGTCGTCAGGTTTCAAAGCCACTAGTGGTAGGTAGATAATAGATATATTTAGTAAGGTGAAACTAAAAACTAATATGTAGGCATCTTTATAAAGGAGGTAATAAAATTCTTACTGCTTGTGTTTCCTCTTGGATGCAGGAATTAAATTCTAATGCCGAATTCATAGAACTTACTTGGAGAAATCAGCACCAACTCTCATGATATAACAATTATAAGAATTCTGAAATAAAGGGAATAATAGCCATAATAAATACAGATTTAAATCACTGGATTTAAATGAATAATGAGTCAAAACATATGATCAAAGTACAATCTTATTTTTGCTATGATTGATGATCTAATTTGCTAGCTATAAAACCATAACAGACTTTACTATACTTTACAATTTTTTTTGTACTCGTAATTATGGGATAAATACAGTCGAACATTCTCCGTTGTCCCAAATGGTTAGGTGTTAAGGTTCGAAACAGATGTTTTAGATAGATGCGTTGATGAATAAGTATTAGCTATGTATGAAAACCAGATGCAAACACACGTTAGGTCCAGACGACATAGATTGCGCACGATCCCACCTAATAATACAACCGCAAGAGACGCTCGCGGCCTATCCAGCTGGCATTGACTTTCCGAATACAAAAATAAACGTGATTTCTCTAATCCTGTACCAAGAGCTATGTATTTTTTGGTAGATTATGACGTCAGGCTGATAGTATTGATATACGAGTCTTACGTACCGACAAAAAGCTTTCAGTGGCTGGGTATTGTGGACCGTTGAACGAAATGGCTGGTATAATGCTAAAATAACATCGATATCAAGGTTGTTCTCAAGCGATTCAAATCAATTATGAATTGCTAGAGCAGCTCAGTATGTAACTTATATGGCAATGTAGAAGAGGAAAATTATCAATAAATGTTGATAGATAAAGCACAATCTGCAACGACAAGGCGATTTCTTGTCAGCAATATGTTTTCAGAAGTCTTGTCTGTTTTAGGATCTCACTTTATGACTTTCAAATAGTTCACGCGCTTCTTCACACTAGTTATAAACGTCAGAAAACTAGATTTTATAATTTAACAGTGTTGTGGTTGTGTAAAAAATTTACGACTTCTGTAAATTCTATTTCAGAATTACTATCACATCACACTAAAATTGATTTTGTTCGATTTTTACTTTTATTGCTTTTCTATTTATTTATCCCTATTCCCTTCGATTTAAAAAGTTAAGTCGGGTTTACACCTGTCGCCATAAAATATTATTGTCTTCTCGGAATATCGACTTCTTTCAGTTCAAAGAGACAAAAATACCTCGACACGTGTTGAATCGTCGGACAGACGATTCAACACGTGTCCAGGCATTTTTTCAAAAGTATTTCATAAGGTCAATAGTTTAATAAATATGTTTCAGATAAACATAACAATTATGAATGATAATTTATTCTTTTTAATGAAAGTCTATTAAATACAGCATCGCACAATAAAAGAGAAAGTGACTTCGTGAATCTAGAATGTTTACATATAAATTACAATAAAATCACTCAAGTGCGAGTCGACTCGCACACGGAGGGTTCCGTACCATCGTACATAACTATTTCGTGAAAGGAAAACGGTCTCTATAAACTAAAATATCGATAAAATAAGAAAGCCAACATGATGCGGTCATCCAACCAAGTACTGAACACGCCCGACATAACTTTGGTGATTTGTACTCAACTTGGTATGTACATTTACGTTGGATCCCTTAATTAATAAATGTTTTTGTTGTTATAGAAGCAATAGTTATAGACACCTTGTCAATATTTCAACTGTCCACCTATTACATTATTACTGTTCAAGAGATAGGTAAAACTTTGACAAAAATAGAGAAAATAATCAAGGTTTTTGTAGGGAACGGTACGGAACCCTAAAAATTCATTGTTTAATTTTAACATCATTTTAAATTAAGTACCTATTATCGTTGAGATTAGTGAATGTTTCGACTAATTTTAACACGATGTAAAAAGTATTTCCGTAATATGAATAAAAATAGTTAGAACTGTATACCATAACCAAGAATGAATGAAATATCATCATCATAATATCAGCCAATACAAGTCCACGGCTGGACATAGGCCTCCCCCATACGACGCCACAAATGGTGAGCTGCCTCGATTCATCGACTCCCTGCGACCGCTACGATGTCGTCGGTCCATCGAGTGGATGATCTTCCAACACTCCGTTGCGCGTTGCATCGTGGCAGAATATAAAAACAAAAATTATTGCTGTAACCAGTTTACAATAAGTTATCCCACAGTTGAGACCCTCATTTAAGTATAAAAACTTGTGTTTGAGGATAACGCTCTTCTATAACAAACGTTACATTACAGATGACTTAAATAACATAACAAAGAAAATAAATTTTGAATCTAAATAGTTCTATACGAAGTATTACAATATAATATCTATTATAAATTAGTCTAGTTTACTTATGGCCGTGGGGTCGCGGCGTATGAATATCAACTCCTCCAACTCAACCCGTGGATGTCGTAAGAGCGGGGGAACCTACTAGAGGAAGGGCAGCAGCTTCCTTCTGAGTATTTTTGAACACCAACACTGCGATCACCAATCCGCGTGCCACACATGGTGATTATGGCAAAACTCCCCCTACATGGTAGACCATCCACTCAATGGACGATCGACGATATCGTAGCGGTCGCTGGAAGTCGATGGATGGAGGCGGCTCGGAACCGCTATTTGTGGCGTCGTATGGGGGAGGCCTATGTCCAGCAGTGGACGTGTATGGGCTAATATAATTATGATATATGAATAATGGAAATATGCATAAAGGGTATTTTTGTTACAGGAAACTTTTACGCCGCGGAAATAGTATCAGCCCTAGAGTATCTTCACGCTAGGAACATCGTCTACCGGGATTTGAAACCTGAGAACCTACTGCTAGCAAAAGACGGTCACATGAAGATAACAGACTTTGGTTTCGCGAAGAAGCTGACAGATCGCACCTGGACGCTTTGCGGGACGCCGGAGTATCTGGCGCCGGAGATCATTCAGAGCAAGGGGCATAATAAAGCAGTCGACTGGTGGGCATTGGGTGAGTTATTTACAATTTTAGGTTAGATTTTACAATGTTAGGTTTTTTATACTGTTAGGTTAGGCAAGGTTAGGTTACGCAAGATTAGGAGTTAGAGAGAAAGATGATAGAACAGGAATTGGACAATGATACTTAATAGTAAACTAGACCTAAACATAACTCGAATCAAAGAAACTGGCATAGAAAACTTAGGCCCGCATCATGAAAACTTGCTCAGTCATCGATCTATGTATACTTGAGTAACGCTCTTCCATTCTGCCAAGGTTGCCTGGAAGAAATCGCTCTCAGCGATAACGCCGCCTTTTATACTATTAATTTTTATTTAAATATAAGATTTTTTATTAATGTTAATTTCTAGCACAATAAAGTGTTCATTCATTCATCATTCATTCATTCTATGGAATACATGTCACTGAAGCATATGTACATATAGTAGATACATACAGTACATATAGTAGATACATACAGTACATATAGTAGATCTATGACTGAGCAAGCTTTCTTATTACCCGTATTATAAGTGAGTCACATTGAATTTTCTCCGAATCGACAGCATGTCGCAAAAACTACTGAACGGATCGCTCTGTAATTTTGCATAAAGGTAGTTCTAGGACGGGAATAAAATATGACTTCTTTTTATCCTAGTTCCAATGTAATATAAATAATCTTTAATCGTTTCTATAGAAACAAGGCGTGCAAAGCCGTGGGCAGAAACTAGTATTTTATATAATCAACAAAGTAGCTAATAGCATACAATAATGAAAATAATAAGTGATATTATAATGTGCTAGTGGTTTCTTTTTCACTTCTTCAACTAGTGGATAAAAAATTGAAGTGAAGAGAATATCAATAACACCTTATTTCTTATTTGATAATAATAACTATGTTTATAGTATACAATTTGACGTGTCTAAGTGCTTATTTTGTAAGCCTAAAGAAATAAAGTTATTGATTCTGATTCTGAATGATCTTTGCTACCATATTGCTACCTAGTAAAAAAAGCTTGCACTTTATTATATACAATGTATGTAATAGTATGTACTATGTGTAGTATAGTAGTGGGCTTCGCATTACATAATGCATAATACGAAGCTCAGCCTATATATTTATCAGAAGATTCTCTACCTTAATTATGCATGGATGTAAGATGGAACTAATGTATGAAAGAAAAGTTTTTAATTTTAATTATTAAAATTATCATTGGATGTGGTTGCGAACTAATCTATGAAAGTTTTCTTTTCCGAGAACAATAGGTTTTATGTAATGGGAAGTAGCCCTATGATAATGATGCACTATTATAAGATTGATAAGATAAGATAAAAAGATAAAAAAAAATTATTTTCGTCTTATGTAACACATCAATTCCAATAAATTTAACAAATTCTATCGTAAAACAAAGGTCACAGTGTAAATGCTCGCTTACTTTGAATTCACGATAGGGATGGGCAAATGAAGAAATGTATCGTTATATATTGTATCTATATTTATTATTAGTACCGATATATGTATGGTAAAAAAAAAGATATATGAATGTTTTTGCTAATCAAAATTGTGCAGGCAAGCGGCGGCGTGTTGCCGGGCCATAGATCAATGATACTAACCCCAAGATACGGAACCTAGGCTAGTAGGATCTTTGACTCCAAGAAGAAGGAAGGAAGAACAATAAATATATCGACCATAAATGTGACACTTACAGACAAACATAGACAATCAATGCTACCAACACAAAATAAATGGCATTCCCATTGTTGCCCGTTGTTCAAATTTATCGATATCGATGACTATGATATCCTACTACAATAGGTACCTGAAATAGATAATGATCTAAAACTTGGGAATATTGATTTTGATACGAATTTGATACCCTGAAATAAATATCGAAAATTGATATATCGCTTTTACAAATATCGAGTAATTATATAGATTAATTTCTGAATATCGATATTTTGATCTATCGATATTTTTTGCCCATCCCTAATTCACGTCAATTTCATTTTATTGATTGAAGCACTCTACGAACTTTCTCTGTTTTATCGTTCAGCAACATAGCTCATTCATCATTCATACCATAATGCACCCCAGCATATCAATCCGTGTCTAATCCTAATAAACGAATTTGATATCATTTCTACTAGCGATCGAGAAACGGATTAGAAAATAGAAAGATCTTATTAAGTACCTTCACTTTTACTACATTAAATATTTCGAAATAATATCCTGCTAATGTTTTAAATGCGAAAGTTTGTGCCGATGTGTTTTTTAGTGATCTGAATGTTATGAAATTTTGCACCAATACACACAGTTCTAGATCTGGTATAACGAATAACATACCTACTTTTACAAGCAACTTTAAACAGTGTTCCATCCTATTAAGTGGATATTCCTGCAGGTGCGTGTGCGCAGTGGCAAGGCCGATGACACAAAAACAAAAGTAGTCGGATCGTTCGGAATTATCTAGTCATGGGAAAAAAAGGCTGCAAAACTGCAGGAAGACGAATGTATGCTCTATGTATTTTAATGGGGTTGTTTCAATTCAATATTGTGTTTTTCATGTTTTGTTTCGCTCTAAAGTTTTAAATAAGTTACAGTGATAAAGATTGATGACAAATGGAAGTTGCACACGCTACCGGCATCGGCGCCTTTCATCGTAATGTCACTGGTTCATTGCTCAGGTCAACTGTTTACCTTCAATTGGGTCAAAAACCATATTTGAATTTTATTGCGGTACTTAGGATGATAATAATCTTAATTTTATAAGTAAAGTGAGTAGTTAAAAAGTTTCTTAGTTGTATAAACAACCTAATAACCTAAAATTATATTAATTACAAGGATAATTATCGCTACGGTAGCTACAAAAACCAAAGTAAAAAAATGTGGTAGAGAAAAATACGTAAGTCATCGAATTAAAATTTTGAATTCTAATAGAGTTGTTAGATATATAACACTGTATATAAACAACATCATATGCATAAACAGACGGGTCTTTAATTTTACATTAGCTTCTTATCTTTCGGATGTCAATCTTTCGTTTTGATACAAGAAACGAATACCAGCTTGATGACAGCTTCGTTTTCTATTCCGGATCTACTTGTTATCGATGGGTCGTCATTTTTGTTTACAATTTCAGTTCATCCCGTGGCGTCTCGTCTCGCACCCGTGTTTACATTACAATAATGTTATGTACCCTGTTATTCCCGTCTATCAAAGGGAACTTTACGTGCCAATTTTTTAAATTTATGAGCCTGTACTTTGTATTCGATATAATGTAGTTTTTATGTCTGTGATTTGATTGGCACTAACATCGACATGTATAGTATTCACTGTAAAGCGCGGTGTATAAAGTTACTCGCTCGCTGCCATTCAAAATATTTTCAATGACTCGGAATCCGATATTTACATAGGTATCTACTGTTGCTCCTCATGTGACATGAGTATATTTGAGTACATGCTGGTAGGTACTTCGGCTGTTTCAGTTGAGGCAACTTTCATATTAAGTATTATTTTTTTCGAAATGTCAATAAAGCTGTTGGCTGTTGATGACCATGACAGCGTTACTGGACTATTTGCGGGCGCAGAGGGCGCCTTGCTGGTAAAGTTACTGTGCGGCAACACGCGCAAGGGCCACCTCCATACCTCAGCTTGGGCTGTTGCCAGATGCTATAAGAGGACATGAAGGTTTCGCCTAGGTGCACGAATGCACCTAAGGGAAGCACAGCGGGGAATTCTTCGACCTCGTATCGGTGTCAGTTTTTTGTCGGATGTGCAGCGTGCGATGTCTCTCTTACCTGTGAATACCTACTACCACTGTCAGTGATTCTGTTTTCTTTTACATGTTTAAGACACATTTGTAATATTTCGTGCATTGTGATCACAAGTTGGAAGTGCTCTTGGAAATTTTTCACACACTACGCTCGCAAAACACAGTTAATACGTCATGTACATATCTCTAACCGCAAGCAAGTGATTAAATCCTTCTCGCACCCTCTCGCTTCGCTCGTGAGTTATTCTAGAATCCTGAGTTGCGCTTGGGATTCATTGTCGCCCGTAGCGTATGAAACTGCTTTGCTCGGTGCATAATCTACTTTAAATACTTAATCTACTTTAATTATTCAGTATATCTTCAACGAATTACACATTTAAATAATGTTACCTGTTACGGCGATAAATAACATGTCTGTTGTATAATTAAGCAATAACGACATTTGAAAAGAATTATACACTTATTTATTTGCGTTGTTGGCACCTTTCTTCAATTAAAATCTCCTACTATGTTAAAAAGGACATATAACGTCTACGTATGTAGTAGGTACTTCTATATTTTATTCCTACTCTATAAACGGAACTTATAAAACTATAAATGAAAACTGGCTCTATTAAAAGCACCCAAGAATTAAATTTCGCAGACTTGTTATTATAATCTAGCATTCATCGTAACAATATCATTAGTATTCCGCACTTTCTAAATTATTTCGTTCCTATCTCTATTTTACCTGTTCATAAACATAGGTATGTTCTTTTAAATAAAACATACAATGAACAGAGCCCTAATTCAGTTATTCGATATCGAGACTTCGACGTCTCTTCTCGATACTTTCGTACCCGAAATCAGGGCTTAGTCTAGTATTATTAAGGTACCAGGGTCTCTTCCAGACAAGAATGAATATGTGTCTTCTAGTCCTTCGTGATATATGGATTGTCCAGCATTATTTGTCCAGCATTTTTTATTTATTGTACGTCGGTTATCATCGGGTGAGATTGGTCCAAGCTAAAATATTCACGACAAAAAAAATGATTAGTGCCGATGTAGAGTTTGTAGAGTCACATGACACGAACAGAGCACTCTGTTTTAGATAATGTTGGCTACTTCTCTTCACAAGTGGACGAACATCGATGACAACAAGTTCTATTTACCTTCCAGGAGTACTAATCTACGAGATGCTGGTTGGCTACCCGCCATTCTACGACGACAACCCGTTTGGAATCTACGAGAAGATTTTGAACGGACGCGTGGAGTGGCCCCGACACCTGGACCCTGTGGCTAAAGACATCATCAAGAAACTTCTGGTCCAAGACAGGACGAAACGGCTCGGGAACATGAAGGTAAATACTTTTGGCTTATTTGTCACTAGTGCCCGTGGCTTCGGGCGCGTATTTACGGGATAAAATTCCTATAAACAAATATGTAATACTTAATTATGATATAGTAACTCTTTTAGGTTATTTACATTTATATCCAAGAAAGTGGGAACGGCTTAATGGGGTGAAAAGTTGTGTGTTATTACAGGTCTAGACTGGACCTAAATCAACGCAAAAATTTTACCCGATCTGTTAAGTACTTTTAGCAATGGTAACTATAATACTTAAGTAACAAGCATCCATCCACCCATCATTTATGATAATAGTGTGACCATTTTGTCTGGTTATATCTATTTTGGGTTAAATAATAGATTCAGGCGTTACTTTGCGGAAATCCATTGCACAATATTAGAATGAAGAAATATTTAGTAACAATTCCGCGTATAACCTTCTCTGATAGTATTCATCAAAGTAAGTTGTCTACTAGTTTCGTCTCTCCACGAGACATCTTCAGGACACCACAATACTCGACCTTGACATTGAGATTGGTAAGCACAGCAACACCGACAGAGTCCCGCCAGTGATGTTGCCTCTCCGAGCTTCACTTGGCGCGCGGAGCTCGGAGAGGCAACATCACTGGCGGGACTCTGTCGGTGTTGCTGTGCTTACCAATCTCAATGTCAAGGTCGAGTATTGTGGTGTCCTGAAGATGTCTCGTGGAGAGACGAAACTAGTAGACAACTTACTTTGATGAATACTATCAGAGAAGGTTATACGCGGAATTGTTACTAAATATTTCTTCATTCTAATATTATCTATTTTGGGATTTACACTGTAGAATTATTATTTATTTATTTCTTCTCTTGGTGGGGACGACCCCTCTACGCTCTACGATATTTAGCTAGAGAATAGAGCTAGAGAAGCGTAGAGAGCTAGAGAATACCTATTTCGCCAGTCGGTTCAATTTCAAAGGGTGTCTGAACCTACCATCAATTACTCTAGCATTATTAGGTCAAGATCAGAGAAGCACCTTGGATGAAGGTAACTTCCATATTAATTGGAAATTTGGCGTGAATAGTGAGAATTAATGATACACACATGATACCAGTTGTGCCAATAGGTGTTTATTATGAGACTGCGGAGTTTGTTGTAAGAACGGCTTTGTAGGTGCTTATATGTATTTGATACACACCACATTCGCTGGATACGAACGAATGTCGTTGTTTATCCATCGAAATCATGACAACAATAAATTTCGGAAAACAACAAAAAAGTGAAAACAACGAAAAATATGAAGGTTCAAAGATTGAGTGTAACGCGTGTTCTGTGTGCTTTCTACAATTGTGTATGTATGTTTTGTATTGTATGTAATGTAAGAAGGTTAATATTTATTTAGCACATAGACACAAAAACAACAAAATCAAATTATAAAGACAAATAACAACTAGTATTAAAATTTACACTTACCTATGTAGGTATATCAATTACCTAAAAATCTAAGCAGTCACCAGAAGGCCCAGAATTCTGACAGCATTGCAACGTTGATGACAATGTTAAGTCGTTGTATTAACGCGAATGTAATGTATTGGTATAACGCATTCACTGCCCAAACTGTGTTAAGGTTTTTGTTATTATAGTGCGTAAGCCGTCGCACTCGGGGTTATCTTAAAGAAATTAAATGAAGTTCCGCCGGAGTCGTAAGTTTTTGGGATATTATTTAATTTCTTTGATGGTGTTACTCGAAGGGGTGCACAAGCACTGCAGCTAATGAGAAAGTTAGTAGCTAGGTACCATTACAAAAGCCTTGTGTTATGGCCTATGGGTCCTCGATAGCTGATATACATATATACCACTACATTGCCTTGCCATGCACATAATAATAATAAATTTATTCATCACAAATACATGCATACATAAAAAACATAAATATAGACGTGTTCTGAAGCGTGCTCGCTTGTCTCACAAGCTCTTCTTAATTGGGGGCTAGGTGATGCTGTGCGAGTTGTCCAGAAAAACTTTTTAATACATACAAATAAAAACCTATGATACCTACTGTGATGGCAGTAATAAATTGAATAATTGATTGCTAATGAATCGTATAAAACTGAGTTTTTCCTGTTAATAAATTGCTGTACAGTTTGCTTGTGCTATAATAACTATGAGCTTTCAAGCATTTATCTAACAGATATGCACCTAGTTTCCCCACTTTTAATGTTTATCAATTCGTCATGGTGAAATTAGAACACGTTTGTAAAATATATTAGGCTGGCTCTACTGAATACACGAATTGTATTGTTTTTGTGGGAGTGGAGAGCCCCACTCACCTTGAAGAAGACCCTCGTTAAGGGAAGAAAAGAGATTGCAATCCAGCGGCATTTTCAGGATTTTTGATAGGATCCAGAAATTTCTGGTTTATAAGAAGCTATTTCGGTAAAAGTTTTGAACTAAACCACGCGTTACAAAGACTTTTCTGTTCATTTTTAAACGACGAAAAAAAAGAGAAGGATTTTCTCAATTTGTCTGTGTTTGTTATGTGTGTATATATTACAAGATATTTTCGCAAATAGGAATATTATGATATTTCTTTCGCTTTTGTATAGAGAATTATTTCGAAGTGGTTACATAAAAGTTTTATTCCCGCGGGATCTCTGTATGCGCGAAATTAGAAATCAAAGTAAATATTCAGAAATTTACGTTTTAATATGTATATAAAAAAAATCTAATAAAACTTAGATCGGAATGAAGTGGGCGGTTATTATTGTTGTCATATTTGTAAAGAAAATGTCAATAGTTTACTATTTATGCGATAGGGTCAAACTTTTCGGTTGATGTCCTCTTTCTTTCCTATCTATTTCTATATTTTAACTTGATTTAAATGAGGGCTTTTCAATTTACAATAAAAAAATCAAAATTAGTTTAAATATCTCGATAGATGGCAGGGCGTCAATTGGAAATTAGGGTAATGCCAATGCCAAGTGAAAGGAAAACAAACTTTTTCAAGTTTTTATTTGACATTGACTTACCCTAATTTCCAGTTGACGCCCCCTGCCACCTATTGAGATATTTGGAACTAATTTTTTTCTTTATAAAAATGCTAATCGAAAACCGCTCATTGCAAACCATTGTTTTTGTGATATTTCACTAGATGGGATATTATATCACTATTGGAACACAAAGTAACAGCTGTGATAATTTTCATTTCATTGCCAATATATTTGTAGTCAATGTTGGAAATCACGTGTATGTTCGTGTTTTTCGGACAGTGGATGTTATTTATGAAGATTAATATCGTTGCTAATCCCTAAGACTTAGCGAACAATGCGTATTTATTTTGTGTTACCCTTGAAAAGTACTTTATTGAAGATAGACGATCTCGTCTTTTTATTTTACTAATTTATAGAGGTTTTAGTTCCTGTTTCTAGAAATTTGTTCGTTCGCAAATTTATTTGAATCTCTACATAGATTTAGTTTATTATTGCGCTCCATTTATTCTCCGAGGGCATTCGTATAGGTAAATATCTTCTTGAAGCTTCTTCTAACTTTGCTTCAAAATAATTTCTGGTGTCAATATACCTAATAAATTACAAAGTTTATAACATAAAATTTTGTCGAATTTTTTAAGTATTGTGGAATATATAGGCACTCCAAAATATAACCAACATGTTTATTCATTCACAAGATGTTGGCTTGTATCCAGTCGTAGTTTCTTCTAATCAAATAATTTTATGTAATTATTTTGTCAATTTGTCTTGTTATTTTGGGATTTTTATGATTATGGAACAAAAAGTAAACATGCCTCTGCGCTAACACTCATTATTTCTCAGCCAACTTCTTTTTATTAGTACTTTTCAGTTATTTATTTGAAAACAAGTAGGTTTTTCAACCTATTTTCCAACCGTTGTTATATAATCCAACGTTGCGTAAGTTCAATATAAAATTAGGGCTTATCCTTCTTCTGACATCATAGTTCTCTTGAATTTTATTGCGAATCGTAAACTATTCGGTCCAGTTGCATGATCTAGGTATCCGGACAATTAAATAATATCAATCGAATATTCATAAACTGGTTTAATGTTCAGATGACTGTACTCTGTGATTCAGGCATTCAGACTACCGTACAGTGTGGATTGTCCAGTACTCGTAATAACATTCTTCCTATTACGTGTAGGTCAGCATACCTCATGGCTTTTCAAATGGTCTTAATAAGAGCTGACCTTCAGCGGATTTTATGGAGCTATCGAAGGAAAGTTTCACAGCGTTCGCTGACCCACAACATACTGGCATGCTACCTACCTAACCTACCTATGCATACTTGTCTCTTCGGCTACACGTATGATTATTTCACATGCCAGTGACATCTGAGTGTCCATACTGAACCTGTCTGCGACTAGAAATCGGTAAAGCCCGATAAACAGTTGACTAGAGAGTAATACCGGGGAAACTTATTTTTAAACCACACTTAGCGGTTTGTTTTCACCGAGCTTTTTGCCGTGTCGCAGAGATGGTTAGAAAGCCATCCGTCAAGTCTCTACCGGCGACTTCAAAGGCCGCATTCACATAGAAATCTGATTCGAGTGCATTACTCTTGTCTGCATATAAGTCGCGTATTAATATTAGGATTGAAAATTACCGTCTCTTTCATGCTGTCATCATTCGTGCTTTCATCTTTCGTGCTCGCTTAGATCATATTGGATCAGAGAGGATCTAAGCGGGATAGTATGAGAAAGGATGTCATTTACAATCACAATGCGACTTAGACAAAGTAGTTTTAAAATGAACCTCAATGAGCATTTGAGCATAGGTAGGTACTCTATTTTTTTGATGATACGACCAATCCTGCAGTATTGGCTGGAAGACTGTGCATGAACCTCGCAGTCGCACAGGATCGATTGCTGGCGTGTCAAGAAGGAGGTCTATCCAGCAGTTGGTGGTAAACGTTCTGATGATAATAATGATAACACCTGGTAAACTGTATTCTACATACACAACACAGGATCACTCACAATCTTGCTATATGCATATATGTAGTGCTGGGTGAGGTAAATACGCAAACACACCACGCTTCAATGTAATTGCGGTGACTTGCAAATCTTGCAATAGTTTTCCGATACCTAAGTACAGTAATCGTCAATTTCACGTAATGACAGAGTCGTAAACGTTTATCACAATATCATGCGGTTGTCTAGCTGTCACGTTATTAACCGCCTACTGAATAGTAATGTTACTATGGTAAATCACTGTTTTTATGGCCAATGGACTATAAGGATATTCCCTGCTTGTAACTAATTTAATTTAACGATCGATAGTAATGGAAATGGTGTCTTTTAAAGTGAAAGTTGAATTTGGTTTAATGAACGTATGTAAACTGCAGAAAGATGCTAATTGATAGATATTTTTCTATATCCATATTTTTTATATAGCACTGGTTTTGATTAGGCAAAGAAACAGATTATGTTCTTAAATTTGCAGATTAGCAGATGAGAGGAAAATAGAGTCGAATATTTCGGTTTTTATGTAACTTTCTACTATAAATCCTGTTTAGATAACGATATTTTAAATATTTATTCAGCTATATTTTAATACGGTCAATACAGATACGGATATGGCTATGATACAGATATACTTAACTATGGTTACGGCGATCGTGGCGTAAGAATCGAACTCCTCTCCTCTCCTACAGCCCGTGGATGTTATAAGAGCCGACTAAGGGAACCTACCAGAGGAAGAGCAGCAGCTTCATTCTTTGTATTATTATCATTATCACTCTGGTTACCAATTCGCATTATGGCAAATTGTGACAAATGGCGGTTATGGCAAAACATTCGTTTGTTTGGGGAAGGCCAGCAGTGGACGCATATGTGTTGATGAGGATCAAAAACCTACTGATTCAATCCAGCTTCGTCCATCAACATTGTTGGCAGTTATTGAATTACCTTTAGGATTATATAACCTGTGCCTTGGTATAAAACTTCACAGCCTATAAGTTATTAGAAGAAGTATGTTAAAATTAAACATTTTGTCCTCTATTCATGCACATGTACCCACTTTTATAACTTTGTCTCTCTCTCCAAATAAGGTTTGCTGGAAGAGAACTCTTTTTAGGGTGAAGCTCGCCTTTGACATTAATTTATTTGTTAAATGTTTCATATGCACATATATTTTATTGTGCAATAAAGAATTAAGAATAAGAAGAATCTTCATGTTCAAAACAATTAAGTGAATCTTTAAAAACATTTGATTTTGTGTGTTAAAACATTAAAGTAGCTTTGAGGACATCAAAATCTATTGCATTTAGAAAGACTTTAGACTATTAGGGTAGGTACCTACATTGCTCTCGATGCTTGACATGTGAGTTGGCACTTGCCGAGTCATAAAATGCACTCTAATATAAATTGTAATTGTAAAGCACATCTAAAGCTAACATTTTACGATGTCTAACACCGTCGCCAATCAGAGCCAACAATAACACCGTTGTTGTTCCAATTCTTGCTGGTGCAATGCGAACCGATTTAAAATCAATAAGAGGTATTTTCGATTGGGGGTACGATGGGGTTTAGCACCTGAGACAGAAAGCCACTAAATTATTTAAAATTAAAATTAAATTAAATTACTTCATGTCACAATATAGAGTTCTGCAGCCATTCAACAAAATCCCAACCCAAGGAAGCTAAAATGTTAGGACCCTGTTGAAAGACTGCATGATGGGCGAAGCAAACTTGCTGCCTACAACGAGGCGGTTTTCTTGCGGATGATGGCGTGAAAGCCATCAACCTGGGCCTCCGCAAACATGAGGGATGCGCTGCGGAAGCGGGGCAGCCCCAACAACAGCCTGAAGGCGTTATTATATTGTACACGTAGAGCGCTGAGCGACCTTTTAGTAAAGCTAGCCCAAAGGCTGCCCGTTTAGAACGATTGGCTGTATATAGGCTTTGAATAGCGTGATTTTATCACGCCTACTGCAACGAGCAAACCTTCGCCCCCGTATATTACTATTATAGTAGTTAATATATGTATGTATTTAAGCCCTCATACTCAGAATACTAATATTGTATGGCCTATGTATAATATGGCCTATGTTCAGCTGTGGACGTGTACGGGCTGATGATGATGATGACTCAGGACACTTTATAAGAAAATAAATTATCGTAAATAAAAATCGCCTCGAAAACAAAAAAAAAATGGGATATAATTTAACACCTTCAATTTGTTTTAAAATTGGCATCATCGATGTACCAAAATGACTAGATATTATCGCGCTTGATTTTCATATGTCTATTATATGTATGGTGTTCCTTGTTTCAGTGCGGTTCGGAAGACGTGAAGCGACACAGATGGTTCAAGCACTTGGACTGGGCTGATGTCTTTATGAAGAAACTTCAGGTGAATATTTTACTTAACTTTTTTATTAAAGGTTCTATATAATGTGTGCAATGCAGCACATGTACAATTTTTTGGTAATAGATAAGCTGGCAGATTAACACTTGATTGCCAACTACCGACTTATAGTTCAGCGAATCCTACTAGCTGCGGGTCGCGTAGCGCCGCATAGGCTGGGCAGTGAATGTGTTAAAGTGCATAGAGCCTCCTTGTATGTGGACTAGACTAGTGAAGGACTGAAGTGAAATGCAAGCATGGGGAGAGGCTTAAACCCACAGATCAGAAAAACTAAAGGCTTATGCCCAACCTGTGTACAAATGGCTTGTTATGACAATGATAATGTGCCTTCGCTTGTCGTACCTACCTCTTGGCTCTGTGAAATATCAGAATTTTTCGGTAATTAGTTTACAATCTTGGCCGAACTTTCAGCCCTTTACCACCCTGTACCTGTTAAGTTGTGGTGCTCAATATGCCAGTCTTCAATCAGTAATGCCAGTCTTTCAACATTTTCATGGTAAGGCTGGACCTATTTAGCCGCGCACATAGGAACAGACCAATTTTATTTGGGTTGTTGTACATTTGCCATAAGATAAATTCGTCACGAAAAAGTATGTGTAAATTCGCCACAATTCTATTTTTGTGGTAAAATCTACGTTTGATACTCGTATTTTTGATTTGATTATTGTTAATTCGTCACATTGCTTTTTTCTGTATAGACAGCAGAAATATTACACAATAAATAGAATAAGACCAAACAAATACTTTCACACTCATAGCTTCCCATTAGGATTAAAAAAAATCAAATTAAAAACGTTAATTAATTTTTAATGGTCCCCCCTACATGGGAGACCATCCACGCGATGGACCAACGACATCGTAGCGGTCGTAGGGGATGGAGGCGGCTCAGGACCGCTATTTGTGGCATCGTACGGGGAGGCCTATGTCCAGCAGTGGACGTGTATGGGCTGATGATGATGATGATGATCAGGATTTCTAGTACTTAGCCTTAGTTATACATCAAAATCACAGTTCATAAGTGGCTGATTTGCCCATAACAATACCTACAAATAAAAAAGAAAATTCATAAGGCCACAAGTAGAGTTTTTTCTTTCGTTTACTTACTTTCAAAAGGTTTAAAACTTTTGTTATTTAGATGTTTGTTTTACGTATTAAGTTTTTAGTATTTTTGCTCTGTTTTTGAGTGCGCCTACAAATAAAATCCTTATTTTTCTTTTACTTACTTAATTTATTCTGATAAAAGTATTTAAAACAAGAAAAAAATATAATTAAAAACTAAAACCCGACTACATAAAAGTCTTAAACAAGCGTTCACCTATTGTCCATAGCATTTTCTTT
Organism: Eupithecia insigniata; assembly: GCA_947859395.1. Classification (NCBI taxonomy): domain Eukaryota; kingdom Metazoa; phylum Arthropoda; class Insecta; order Lepidoptera; family Geometridae; genus Eupithecia; species Eupithecia insigniata. The sequence continues at coordinate 7,032,999 of OX401996.1, read as the reverse complement.
CGGAGGCACCCACCCCATATACCTAGGGTACAATTAGTAACAAAGGCCTCCGACTACCTAAGTATCAAAAGAAAATGCTATGGACAATAGGTGAACGCTTGTTTAAGACTTATATGTAGTCGGGTTTTAGTTTTTAACTATAATTTTTTTGAAATTTGTATTCGATTTGTATCTTTTTGTTAATCTCTAAGCCTGTTAGATGAAAAACAAGTGGTAAAAAACTAATTTACTTTTTTATTTTGAAATATATTCATATATTTATGATGCGCCAAGGAAGCAGGCGATGAGGCTGCTCCACAGTTTTTATTTTACACCTTTTTGCTAATAGTTTGAGAATCGTTAACCTCAAAAAAGTTTAAGAAACGGTTCCGAAATGTACAAACAAAGACCTTTGCAACGATACCACACACGAGCATATTTACTAACATTGAAATTTTCGACCCTTTCTTCGAACCCCGCTATCTCTTTAGACCCCCATTTTTATATGACATCACATAGCCTATAACCATCGGGCTATTAAGACATCATATGACACCTCATTTGTTGAAATCGGACCAGTAGTTTCAGCGCTACCAGGGAACATAAAAATCGGCTACATACATACATACATACATACATAGGGTGTCAAAATCATAACCCTCTCGTAGTCGGGTATAAAAGAGAAAGCTGCTGTCATGTCGTATAAAGAAGGAAACGCATTAGAACGAGAAAGGTGGAAAAAATTGCATCATTGCAGTGACAAGAATTACTCTTTAATTTATCCTACTAATATTATAAATGTCAAAGTTTGTTAGGATGAATGTATGGACGTATGCACTTTCACGCAAAAACTACTGAACTGATAAGGCTGAAATTTAGTATGGGACCTCAAATAAGTCAAAGGCTATTTTTTATCCCGATAAAACGCGGACGAAGGCGCGAGCAGCAGCTAGGAATATATATATTTTTAAAATTTATAATATAATCGACAGTAAAAAAGTGTTTAAACTAATTGATTTTGTTTAATTTCCAGCCTCCAATCGTTCCTTCAGTGTCATATGAAGGCGACACCTCCAACTTCGACGAGTACCCTGAAACCGACTGGAAATCGGTGCGCGCTCTAGATCCCGATGAACTTAAATTGTTCTCTAACTTTTGATCACCTAATAAATGTAAGCTTATGGATAAACATGTATAGCGAGAAAATTTGACTCGAATTATGTGGAGTTCCCAATGGGAATGGTTATGGGCAGCTGTGAGCATTTTATCAATGTTCCTAAGGAGTATTTACTATAATAAGCGCTAGGATTTTCACCTATGGTTTGATTTTTGCGGTTCCTTTATGTTAAATTGAAATAAATAGGTTTTAAGTATCCTTTTTTCATTTGTAGGTAATAGGTATGTTGCACTTAGGTACTAATATGATTCGGTTGTGGTAGAACTTACCTACTACATGTCCAAATTTGGAATTTCTTCGAACCCAATAATGTGCAATTGTTTGTTGCACAATAAAATCTACATTTAATGGCATCAAAGGCGAGATAATCCGAAAAAAAGTTCACTTCGAGCAAACCTTATTGGGAGAGAGAGACAATGTAGGGGGTATAAAAGGGGGGTACATCTGCATAAATAATAATGTAAGTTGTAATGTTGAATGTTTAAAAAATCGTTATAGTTGCCCAAATATTTTAAAATAAGGCATGGTTTGATCAACTGATTACATTTGTTCATTGTAAATGTAAAAATTTTTAATCACGCATAATTCCAATGCTTTTTAGTGGTAATATTAGTTTAATTGGTCGGTAATATGAATTTAATTAGTCAATAATATGAATTATTAGTGATTCTTAATATTACTTACAGTCTTTTAAATGTCTCCTATTAAATAGTTTACTTATTATAACGTTAATTTATTGTTATAGGTTAAGCTTAGAGAGCCCTTAATCGAGCAAATAACTTGTACGTAATGCTTATAGAGGGATAGTAAAAAATATAGATATAATTCATTATATTTTTGGAACATTGTTTAGTGTTCACACGTGATTAAAATCTACCTACCTGTCTTCAAAAGTTGTATACTTATAAAAATAAACAGAAGCTCAGCCATGTTAAGACACCGCTCCATAAATTTCTCGCGCAGTAGCTCTAAATTCATGTTTTTTAAAATTAAAATAATATTTGGTAATTATAATACAGTGTTTACCTGATTAGGTCTTCAAAAGCAAATTTTCAAATGTTTTTTTATATACAGAAATCATAAGATAAAGTAATTTCGTATACTTACCTACTTTCTCGAAAATTATTAATAGGTTATAAAGAGTGTTATATAATATCCTGATATACTTATGAATAATTGTTGAGTAGCGATCTCAGAGACATTGCAAATCTAATGTAATAAGAGGCTCAATTGAATATGCCGTCACTAAATGTTAAATTATGACCTATACGGGCTCTCACAAGCACTTTTCTGAAAAATATTTTCGATTACAATATCTATTCATAATTTTAAAAATTATTCGGGTTGCAAACCGAAAGCTGAGCTAACTTAGTTTTGGCTTAGCTCGCATAGCTGAGGCAGTTTTTCAAGCATGCGATGCGTGCAAACTGCAAATTATGCAAACAAAGCTATGTGGAATAAAAAACTGCCTCAACTATGCGACCTAAGTTAAACTAATAATAAGTTAAAGAATTTAAAGATATCCCAAAAATTTACGACTCCGGCGGGACTTGAACCCGCGACCCTCCTCTGAATACGAGGATGCGCTAACCAAGTGCGCCACGGAGGCAAGTACCCGACCTGTCGAAAATCTTTGGGACTTACGGACTATAGCGCCGTTAGCTCCACCTACAGGGGAAACATTGAAGTTATCCAAACCTGCTCAAAGTCTAAAGTTACATTTAGATCGTTTGACGAGAGGTATCGCTGTTGCTAATCTCTAAGGCTTTTATAGTGCTTATGCCCGCACTTTGGGTAATCTTAAAGAATTTAAAGATATCCCAAAAATTTACGACTCCGGCGGGACTTGAACCCGCGACCCTCCTCTGAATACGAGGATGCGCTAACCAACTGCGCCACGGAGGCAAGTACCCGACCTGTCAAAAATCTTTGGGACTTACGGACTATAGCGCCGCATTTTAAGTTAGTTAAGCTTTCGGTCTGCAACTAGCATTAAGCCGATCGTCCACCGCGAGCTAAACTATTTTAGTTTAGTTTAGCTCGCATTGTTGAGCCAGTTTTACATTTAGTTAGCTCATGGTATAATAATAATAAGGTGGTCTTCCGAGACACGATGGTCACGTGGGTGACTCTTGCCCACGTCATCATCGCCATCGGCGAATGAGAACACGAATCTGTTTTCTGTTACCAGTAACGTAAAATCGTAACTCCCCGAGCTCCTTGTATTACCTGTATAAATCTGATAAAACTATGTGGTTTTGTATTTACCAATTATTTATCAGTTATCACATTGACTAGTGTTTAACTAACGCTGTTTTGACTGGTCTAACAAACCCAATTGACGATTGACATTTTTTTTATTGATTTTTCCATTACCCCTTACCACTTTTGTTTCCCAACTTCGATGTTTTGTTGAAATAAAATGGCAACTGGACAGCCACGTCACTGTGTCAGTCCCGAAGGCGCAGACCTTGTTTTCTTGGATTGGATCATGAGGTTAGCTTAGCTGGCATAGTTTGCGATGGACGCACATTTTTGAAAAACTGGCTCAACTATGCGCACTAATCAATTTGTGAGAGACCCAATTACTATAAAATTAAGATTTTTATGTTGTAAATATCAGTTGAAAGCATTTTTCATGCCTAAATAATGTGTCTTGTAACTTTTATGCCTATATAACAGGGTTGTATTGTAGGTATTTGAGTAGAAAAATCTTGAATACACTAAATAAATGTTTTAAACAATTTGTTTTGTATTCTTTGTTATTCCTACTTAGAATGAGGGCCCTATCGCACCAGGATGCCACGACTATGTCGCTAGGACGGTTTGGCAACGCGGTCTGCCATAGGTACAATAGTTTGGATACGTTTCCCGCGACTTCGTCACCGTGCAGTCCCAGTGAGATTAGGGCCTTAAGTATGTAGAGAGTGTAAGATTATGTAATTAATCTTTAATACGATAAAGAAATGGCAAATAATGACACTAGATGGCAGTGCCATCTAGATATCTTTCACTCGTTAAATAGGTGTTGTGTGCTAGGCAACTCGTTAACCCTTATTTTTATATAGAAATTGATCTAAGATTTTCAAGTGTGATACTGTCTGGCACGACTGGCGAATATTTTACTTGATTTTACTAAGTATGCAACTGCATAAGAGCAACTAAATCATGATTAATAAACCTCTGATTGTCCTTAGATCAGAAATATAATTTTACTGCGTCATTTTTAAAAACTTTATAGTTAAATTTTTATTTCTAAACAATTTAATGTCATTTTAAGCCACGCATTGCAAGTATCACCCATCCTAAAGATTAGCTTAGCAGATTAATCGCGATAGCTAATCGTTGATAGCTTATTTATCGGCCAGTTTTATAATAATCAAGCAAGACGGTGTACGTGTCACCATGGCAGTGAGGGCTCTCCCACCGATTTTGGCTGAGAAGGCGTTGAAGGAGCTCAATGAGAATCCCAGTAGGATACCTGACGATATCCAGCATCTTAAGGAGTGGATCGCGAAACAGCCGCATTTGCGCGCTAGGACAGGTGAGTGTCACTACGTTTGATTTTGATAACGTTGGACATGGATGTCATTAATTTTCATATCACCATCATCAGCTTTGTTGGGCCAAGTTATGCCGTCGTATTCAAGACAGAACTTCAGCATAACAGTTGGAGCCGAGGAACTCACACCATTATATTTACTTAGCGAGAGTCAGCACAGAAAAATAGTTGCTTCCCACACCTAAATAATGGATATATGTATCTACTGGCTGGCTGTATCAAAATAACGATGATGCCCTAGCTAGAGCGTTATTTTATTTATACTATAATAATATATATTGTGGATTTTTAATAAATATTACAATATTTAATTAATTATCTATACTATCTTTGTGCATTGGCTGTTAATACTTATTTTACCCATCTTATCGTTTTGATCGTTCTATCTTTACTATTTGCATTAGATAATAGGTACGTAGGTAAGTACTTGACTGATTGGTAACTAACAAATAGGAACAATTGTAATCAACTATGAGATATTAAATAATAAGTATTCACTGCCACGATTTCAGATGACCAATGGCTGCTCGCATTTCTGCGTGGAACAAAATTCAGTTTGGAAAGAGCAAAGGAAAAACTGGACCTTTACTACTCAGTGAGAGCAACGGCACCTGATCTCTTCAAGATAACTTATGACCATCCGAAATTCGACGAGATTCTAGGCCTGGGGTCTGTATTCTGCTTGTGCATGATGCTTATATAGAAATGATCATTGTTTTGGTATTGTGATCATTCTTCGCCCATTAACATGAAAGATTCAGTTTTAAATTTAAATATAAAGTTATTGTTAGGATATACTCGTACCCTCATAAGAAGGTTCAAAAAATAGGCATACATAATGTCTTGTCGCGTAGATAAAGATTGAGACTGAAAATGGAGGCCTTTCTCATGCTGTTCCGCTTAGATAATTTTGTATCCATTGAGATCTTAGAATGACGACGACGTGAAGATGGCAGTCATTTTCAGTCCCTATCTGCATCTACGCGACTTATACTAGGGTGTTCCTGTGTATTGTCCCCAGATGGATGATTATGCTACCCAAACTAATACGCCCTGATTCTCCACGGGTGAGTTTGATGAGGCCTGGACGATACGACCCGGACAAGTATTCAATTACGGATGTGATGTCAGTCTCACAATACATACAAAAGGTACGTTGAATTAACCAATTATGTCTTACTAGCTGCTGTAAAAAGAAACATCATATATATTTACAATATAAAATAGAAAAAATTATAAAACTAGTAAAAATTATATAAAATACAATAAGATGTTCAAAAGAGTTATTCAAGTCTCAAACTACATAGGCTACTTTTTCTTCAAAGTCGTGTTTAATTATAAGTACCTGCTATTGTAGGTATCAAATCGTAGCCTATTTTTCTTCAAATTATCATGCATTATCAAAATTATCCTTATTTTTAGCAAAATACGATTTTTGTCATGAAAAGTTTAAATTCCGTGTCTATCTAAAATCACATTCTGCAAAAAGAAAAAAGATTTACTGCATTATTATTTAATACAACGAAAATCAACTTAAAAGGACATTAAACAAATAATAATAGTATAATGTACGTATAAGATTATGCAGAAACCATGATCCAAGAAAACACTACCTCCGGGAGTGACACTAGGTAATGTCACTGTCCAGTTGCCACTTTATTTCAGAAAAACGTAGAAGTTGGGAAACAAATGTGAAAAGGGTCAATTGAAAAAAAAAAAATTTACAATCTTCAACTACGTTTTGTTACGATTTTACGCTACTGGTAGCACCAGAAAACAGATTTACCTTCTCATTCGCCGATAGCGATGATGACGTAAGCATGTTTCACCCACGTGACCATCGTGTCTGGGACGTACCATAGACATGGTAGAGCTGCGCCTAAAGGACCATACCTTATAATATAACCATGAAGAAAACTAATAATCTTATTCAGTCATTATAAAACAATAGGTACGTTATTCAAATCGAGTTTCAAAATTATATTTTTTTTTAGTTCATTCGGGAACTTAGACTAGACGCTTTGAATTGGATCCCGGTGGACACTCACTTATACAATTTTTTTGTCTATAGATTTCAATGTACGAATGCTCAAAAAAGGAGTGATGTTTTTAGCCTTATCAGATTTAGATCGGTATACCTACATCTGTGTCACTCAGTATGCTGAGTGTAAACTGCCATACTGTTTACTACAAAGTTTGCGTAACGTTACTTTCTATGGAATTTCTATTTTTAAAACTTCCCGCTTGGAGCGCTGTTCAGGAATTCCATAGAAAATAAAGTTACGCAAACTTTGTAGTAAACAGTATGGCAGTTCACACTCAGCATACAGAAAGTAGTGAGTATACATTTTAATATTTTTTTCGAAACAGGAAGGGAAGTATTGATTATTATTATTTTTTTCTTAATTTTACATATTTTTTATTCACAGATTATATTAATGGAAGATGATAACGCGACAGTTTCAGGCGCCGTGACCATTTTGGACTTGGAGGGTGTCACAATGGGTCACTTTTTGCAGATGACTCCGATGACAATGAAGAAAATGACTGTCATTAGCCAGGTAGGCTTATAGTTCAGTCATTTTAACCAAAACTAGGGTCAACCTCGGAATTTTGAGACAACCGGTTTGAAAATCGTATATGCTTTCATTTTGCATGCCAATGTGTTTTGTACGTTTGTGACACTATTCTAATATTTAAGACCATATTTTTTGCAATAGGTAAATTAATTGATTGATTGATTTTGGCATTATAAACGTTGTCTCAAAATAAAATAAAATATCGTGTTGGATTCGTAACTAATTTAAGCGCAAATGTCACAAAAATCGATTTTTCGCAATTACTAGATATTTTGCAAAAAACATTTTATGTAGCGTTTCTAAAGCTCCAATGATGATATTGAAAATCACATCATCACATTTTTATTATAAACTAGGTGCTACCCGCGCCTTCGCCCGCGTTTTATCGAAATACAAAATAGCCTATACATATGTTATTCTAGTTCCCAAACTATACCCATACCAAATTTCAGCCTAATCGGTTCTGTAGCTTTTGCATGAAAGAGTAACATACATCCATACTTACATACTTTGACATTTATAATATTAGTTGGATGCAAAAGTTTGGATTTTTAGATGGATGTATGTTGTTGAGGTAACAACGGTCACGCCAAAAGTATACTGAACGAATCGGGCTGAAATTTTTCTTACAGGTTGTTCTAGGTCTGGAAAAAATATAGTTTTTATTTCATACATCGCAGGCAGAAGCTATGCTATTATATAATTGTAGGTAGAGCATATAGGTAGCATATAGGTAGCATCCTAGGTCCTACACTCTTCCAAATCTATCTAAACGAACTCTGTCAGCTGACACTACCCAACAGTCAAATATTTTGCTATGCAGACGATACGGCCTTGCTCATTCATGGAAATAACTGGGAAGAAGTAGAAAACCTATCTGAGAGGGCAATGACGGTGGTTATGTCATGGCTCGATAGAAACCTTCTAACGCTCAATGTAGACAAGTCCAAATTCATGACCTTCTCAATAGCTTCATCCACCCAACCACACAGATCAGCTTTTAACATTAAAAGTCAAAGTCAAAGTTTCTTTATTTCCGTAAATACAATAAATGTACACTTAGAACAGGTCAAATTCTTAAAATTAAACACTGATTTGGAAATAAAGTGATATTTTGATTTCGGTCGCTTCGGTATGTAGACTAAAGTAAAGAAGCGACAAAGAAACCTTTAGCCTTTTAGGTGTTATTTCTAGAGTTATTTTTCGAGTTGGAGCAAAATCCGTCCCAAGCTTTTTTATCTTCTAGATAGTCTGAAATTTTGTAATAAGCCTTTTTACAAAGGATATGTTTGACAATTTGTTTGAATTTATTTATAGAAAGTTTTTGTAAGTTATTAAAGGACATAGGTGTTACAACTCTTCTAATAGCTGCTCCTGTCCTAGCAAAAAACTGATGTTATCAAATATCTAGGCGTCTATATTGATCAACTCTTAAATTGGCATGCCCAAATTAATAATCTAACCGCCCGCCTGAGAAAGCTAATATTCATTTTTAAGAATCTTCGGTCTTCAGCGAACCTTAAGACACTCAGGCTAGCATACTCAGCACTTGGTGAGTCCATAATTAGATATTGCATCTCTGTTTGGGGGGGCACGACGAAAACTAAAATGCTACAGTTAGAGAGAGCACAGCGCGCGGTGCTGAAGGTGATGCTGAAGAAACCGTATAGGTACCCCACAACGACTCTATATAACGACTGTAAGTTTCTCACAGTGCGACAATTATTCGTGCTCCAGAGTGTTTTGCGCATGCACTCTTCAATCTCGTTCACCCATACAGTTGTAGGAACAAAACGAAAGTCACACAAAAAATGTAAGATAGAGAAACACAGAACCACATTTTACGGCCGTTTTTATAAAATAATCGCATCGCGCCTATGCAACAGGATCAATAAGGACCTCCATATACATCAAATAACGAGATATAAGGCAAAAATTAAAATAACTGATTGGTTAATGCAACTAAACTACACTGACACTGAAAAGCTCCTGAGCTACTCTTCTTAACCCGGCTACCTACTTACTAGTAGCTATTATCTATAAATTACTAATACCTATTGTTTTTCACTGTATGCGTTCACATTCTTTGCGACGAGTATTTTAGTTATTTTTTTTTCTTCTTTTTGTCTAGGTGCCATAATGCCAAATCGGTTTTTACTGCCTAAGTGTATAAATGTATACCTATCTATATCTACATTATGGTCACTACTTTGACTACTCTTCTATTATTTAAGTTTTTTTTTCTCTCTCTCTCTCTCTAAGCTATGGTTTCTCTGCTTAATGTTAGTTTTATAAATCAGCCGAATCAATCATGTAAGGTTGAGCTAGGCTACCTATCGGGGAGGCGGGTGCAAACGGGCGTTTACTGCCCCCTAAGATACAGTACCTAGTTCGGGGGATGGTGAACAACCAATGTCGTCCGACTCACAGACAGTGGCCTGGCCTAACTTCTACACACAGCTAGCTACAACTAGCTAGCGTAGCCTTACATAATAAGGTGCCTTGAATTATGGTTGTCTGGTAGAAATCTCTGCAAGGGATAAGGCCGCCAATTGCAGGATACGGTAATTAGATTTTAAGAACTCCCTGTACCTACTATAGTATACTGTAATTTTTCCTGCAATAAAGCCTTTTTTTTTATTTTATATAAATTGCGACAATATTTGTTCGTAAAATTTATCATATATATCTCATTTTCCCACTCTAGCTCTATAAAGTTGGTTTCCTGTCGGGTAGTTTCGTCTCGTCTCAGAATATACAGAGTGGCTTTTTGAGATGGGAGTGGATGATCAAATCCAAAACTTGGATTTGATCATGACTCCTATGAGACTATGAGAGTTAGAGAAAAGTCGTAAAAGGAGTCATGAGCTCAATTTATGAGAAAATAAAAACAGCATATTTCATTTTCTTAGTTTAGTTTTTTCGGAATTATTCAATAACTTAGCGTCCCAGAAGAGCTAGCCGCGATTCCTACATGGCCCTTCGAGATATCGTTCGAGGACTCATAGCACGATCATATAGAGTAGAGAAAAAATACCTCAGTAAAGTTAATTAATTATTGACTACAAAATTATAGTCTAGATATATGTAGAATTAGTGTTTTTTGCATATTCTGCAATGAAAACTGTGATATGTATGGCTATGGTTGTATGTAAGACTGAAAAATGCATAAAAAACGGAGATTTTCATGATTTGTAGGTGCTTTTAACTCAATTTTGGCCAAATAGCGAGTTTTTGACTTTTTTGCTCTACGGCCACGATAAGAAGTTTTTGTTTCGTCATAAATCGAGGTCATGGCTCTTTTCATGACTTTTTTGTAAGTCTAATGGTTTCGGATTTGGCCATCCCCTCCCATCTGAAAAAGCCATCCTGTATACGTTTAATTAAGAATCCTATCCATTTGATGATAAAACTTTTTTAATTCCAGGATGCAGTGCCTCTGAGAATGAAGGGAGTACATTACATCAACACGCCTCCAGGATTTGAAACAATATTTAATGCTATAAAAGCTTTGCTCAACGAAAAAAATAGGGCTAGAGTACGTACCTATAAATTGTACTACATTTTTATTACCATTAATTACAAGTCCAAAACGCGTTTCGATAAACACGCATTTCGTCCACCGCGATAAATTTTCCTAGGACCTAGCATTTTACTAGGTGTTAGTCATGTAACAAAACATACATAAATAAACCTTCACATACCTTCATGTAAAAGATAATATGTATATTTACAGCTTTACGTCCATAATACTAACTACGAGGCTCTTTACAAGCATATTCCTAAAGAAATACTACCAAACGAATATGGTGGAAATGGCGGCAGCACTGAAGAAATCTTAGGTGGGTCAAATTAATGAGTTTAAGTAGTTTTAAAATTATACGGTTATTATAAGTCATTAAAACGCTGCCCTGAGTAAAAAGTTAATATATCTTCCAACTTCAAACAGATTACTGGAAGAAGAAGGTGAAGGAATACAGCGGATTCTTCGAAGAAGAAAAGAAGTTTGGCACCGACGAGGCCAAGCGTCCCGGGAAACCGAAGACGGCTGAGGACATGTTCGGAGCTGAGGGGTCTTTCAGGAAGCTTGAGTTCGATTAAATTACTCATGCAATGCGGGGGTGGTACCTATGCATGCACTAAACCAGAGTGATTACAAGAAAAGCTATCAATAGACAACATATACTATAAATATACAATATTACAAACTGTACCCACACATGTATTTTACGAAAATAGGTGGCGGTGGTGGCGCTTATGACTACCACCGAATTTGTGAAGCATTATGTTTTAAATTAAAGAATTTTGAAATCATAATATATGTTTTTTAATTCTTCGGAATGCTTCGGTGTATTTCAAACAAATACATTTTGCCGTAGTGGTTTCCTCACATGTTGTAAAAATATAATATTACGAGGAAGGCATAGTGAGTAAATAAAACACAAATTAAAGTTAACATTAACATAAGCAGGTAGGCTAAATAATGAAAGAGAGTGGCAGGAACAATCTCAATGCTATTTCGTGCGCACTACACTAAGGACTATATAATATACTTGTTATTTTGACAAAGGAGATTAAATTCTCTTATACCCTGAACATGTAAAGCGAAGGGCACGAGGAAATGTAGTTACTAAAAAAATACAGAAAGGGGCTGGCCTCTTGGCTAGTCAGTTGTGTGTTGTCTCATATAGTTCAGATAATTAGTTTTAAAAGCTTAGATTTTTTTTTGGGTTTTGATTTTATAGCAGTCACAATCTTGGAATGTGATTGAGGCATTTTTATCGGTGAGGTAAGTAAAAGACTTAAAAAAAATTAACTCTAAAACAGTTGGTTTGAGTTTGAACGCAAATAATATTTTGCATTTCGGCAATAGATATACTACGTGTAACAATGCCAGAAACAGAATTATTAGTACGTCCGCTATGCCCCGAGTTAGAAGAGAAGGCAAGGCTCGAGCTGAATGAAACGCCTAAGAAGCTTGCAGAGGGTATACAACATCTAAAAGAATGGATCGCTAAGCAAAATCACTTAAGAGCCAGAACAGGTAAAGTACCATAATTTTCTTTATTGGTAAACAAATAACCAGTTTACTGGCACCTAAAGTCGGTGAGTGACCGACCGCAGCATTCGTATAAGAGTGATAGTCGTTGACTTATTGACGATCAAGAGCGCGTTCCTACCGGGTCGTGACGACAGAAAGTTGTGCAGTTCCCCTGTCGTTCACAACACTTTTTGTCGTGACGATAGATTTTCAAGGCAAAGTCATCAGTGAGAACAGTTAGAGACGATAGTCGAGATAGAGTTGTTATATAATCCAACGTTGCGTAAGTTCAATATAAAATTAGGGCTTATCCTTCTTCTGACATCATAGTTCTCTTGAATTTTATTGCGAATCGTAAACTATTCGGTCCAGTTGCATGATCTAGGTATCCGGACAATTAAATAATATCAATCGAATATTCATAAACTGGTTTAATGTTCAGATGACTGTACTCTGTGATTCAGGCATTCAGACTACCGTACAGTGTGGATTGTCCAGTACTCGTAATAACATTCTTCCTATTACGTGTAGGTCAGCATACCTCATGGCTTTTCAAATGGTCTTAATAAGAGCTGACCTTCAGCGGATTTTATGGAGCTATCGAAGGAAAGTTTCACAGCGTTCGCTGACCCACAACATACTGGCATGCTACCTACCTAACCTACCTATGCATACTTGTCTCTTCGGCTACACGTATGATTATTTCACATGCCAGTGACATCTGAGTGTCCATACTGAACCTGTCTGCGACTAGAAATCGGTAAAGCCCGATAAACAGTTGACTAGAGAGTAATACCGGGGAAACTTATTTTTAAACCACACTTAGCGGTTTGTTTTCACCGAGCTTTTTGCCGTGTCGCAGAGATGGTTAGAAAGCCATCCGTCAAGTCTCTACCGGCGACTTCAAAGGCCGCATTCACATAGAAATCTGATTCGAGTGCATTACTCTTGTCTGCATATAAGTCGCGTATTAATATTAGGATTGAAAATTACCGTCTCTTTCATGCTGTCATCATTCGTGCTTTCATCTTTCGTGCTCGCTTAGATCATATTGGATCAGAGAGGATCTAAGCGGGATAGTATGAGAAAGGATGTCATTTACAATCACAATGCGACTTAGACAAAGTAGTTTTAAAATGAACCTCAATGAGCATTTGAGCATAGGTAGGTACTCTATTTTTTTGATGATACGACCAATCCTGCAGTATTGGCTGGAAGACTGTGCATGAACCTCGCAGTCGCACAGGATCGATTGCTGGCGTGTCAAGAAGGAGGTCTATCCAGCAGTTGGTGGTAAACGTTCTGATGATAATAATGATAACACCTGGTAAACTGTATTCTACATACACAACACAGGATCACTCACAATCTTGCTATATGCATATATGTAGTGCTGGGTGAGGTAAATACGCAAACACACCACGCTTCAATGTAATTGCGGTGACTTGCAAATCTTGCAATAGTTTTCCGATACCTAAGTACAGTAATCGTCAATTTCACGTAATGACAGAGTCGTAAACGTTTATCACAATATCATGCGGTTGTCTAGCTGTCACGTTATTAACCGCCTACTGAATAGTAATGTTACTATGGTAAATCACTGTTTTTATGGCCAATGGACTATAAGGATATTCCCTGCTTGTAACTAATTTAATTTAACGATCGATAGTAATGGAAATGGTGTCTTTTAAAGTGAAAGTTGAATTTGGTTTAATGAACGTATGTAAACTGCAGAAAGATGCTAATTGATAGATATTTTTCTATATCCATATTTTTTATATAGCACTGGTTTTGATTAGGCAAAGAAACAGATTATGTTCTTAAATTTGCAGATTAGCAGATGAGAGGAAAATAGAGTCGAATATTTCGGTTTTTATGTAACTTTCTACTATAAATCCTGTTTAGATAACGATATTTTAAATATTTATTCAGCTATATTTTAATACGGTCAATACAGATACGGATATGGCTATGATACAGATATACTTAACTATGGTTACGGCGATCGTGGCGTAAGAATCGAACTCCTCTCCTCTCCTACAGCCCGTGGATGTTATAAGAGCCGACTAAGGGAACCTACCAGAGGAAGAGCAGCAGCTTCATTCTTTGTATTATTATCATTATCACTCTGGTTACCAATTCGCATTATGGCAAATTGTGACAAATGGCGGTTATGGCAAAACATTCGTTTGTTTGGGGAAGGCCAGCAGTGGACGCATATGTGTTGATGAGGATCAAAAACCTACTGATTCAATCCAGCTTCGTCCATCAACATTGTTGGCAGTTATTGAATTACCTTTAGGATTATATAACCTGTGCCTTGGTATAAAACTTCACAGCCTATAAGTTATTAGAAGAAGTATGTTAAAATTAAACATTTTGTCCTCTATTCATGCACATGTACCCACTTTTATAACTTTGTCTCTCTCTCCAAATAAGGTTTGCTGGAAGAGAACTCTTTTTAGGGTGAAGCTCGCCTTTGACATTAATTTATTTGTTAAATGTTTCATATGCACATATATTTTATTGTGCAATAAAGAATTAAGAATAAGAAGAATCTTCATGTTCAAAACAATTAAGTGAATCTTTAAAAACATTTGATTTTGTGTGTTAAAACATTAAAGTAGCTTTGAGGACATCAAAATCTATTGCATTTAGAAAGACTTTAGACTATTAGGGTAGGTACCTACATTGCTCTCGATGCTTGACATGTGAGTTGGCACTTGCCGAGTCATAAAATGCACTCTAATATAAATTGTAATTGTAAAGCACATCTAAAGCTAACATTTTACGATGTCTAACACCGTCGCCAATCAGAGCCAACAATAACACCGTTGTTGTTCCAATTCTTGCTGGTGCAATGCGAACCGATTTAAAATCAATAAGAGGTATTTTCGATTGGGGGTACGATGGGGTTTAGCACCTGAGACAGAAAGCCACTAAATTATTTAAAATTAAAATTAAATTAAATTACTTCATGTCACAATATAGAGTTCTGCAGCCATTCAACAAAATCCCAACCCAAGGAAGCTAAAATGTTAGGACCCTGTTGAAAGACTGCATGATGGGCGAAGCAAACTTGCTGCCTACAACGAGGCGGTTTTCTTGCGGATGATGGCGTGAAAGCCATCAACCTGGGCCTCCGCAAACATGAGGGATGCGCTGCGGAAGCGGGGCAGCCCCAACAACAGCCTGAAGGCGTTATTATATTGTACACGTAGAGCGCTGAGCGACCTTTTAGTAAAGCTAGCCCAAAGGCTGCCCGTTTAGAACGATTGGCTGTATATAGGCTTTGAATAGCGTGATTTTATCACGCCTACTGCAACGAGCAAACCTTCGCCCCCGTATATTACTATTATAGTAGTTAATATATGTATGTATTTAAGCCCTCATACTCAGAATACTAATATTGTATGGCCTATGTATAATATGGCCTATGTTCAGCTGTGGACGTGTACGGGCTGATGATGATGATGACTCAGGACACTTTATAAGAAAATAAATTATCGTAAATAAAAATCGCCTCGAAAACAAAAAAAAAATGGGATATAATTTAACACCTTCAATTTGTTTTAAAATTGGCATCATCGATGTACCAAAATGACTAGATATTATCGCGCTTGATTTTCATATGTCTATTATATGTATGGTGTTCCTTGTTTCAGTGCGGTTCGGAAGACGTGAAGCGACACAGATGGTTCAAGCACTTGGACTGGGCTGATGTCTTTATGAAGAAACTTCAGGTGAATATTTTACTTAACTTTTTTATTAAAGGTTCTATATAATGTGTGCAATGCAGCACATGTACAATTTTTTGGTAATAGATAAGCTGGCAGATTAACACTTGATTGCCAACTACCGACTTATAGTTCAGCGAATCCTACTAGCTGCGGGTCGCGTAGCGCCGCATAGGCTGGGCAGTGAATGTGTTAAAGTGCATAGAGCCTCCTTGTATGTGGACTAGACTAGTGAAGGACTGAAGTGAAATGCAAGCATGGGGAGAGGCTTAAACCCACAGATCAGAAAAACTAAAGGCTTATGCCCAACCTGTGTACAAATGGCTTGTTATGACAATGATAATGTGCCTTCGCTTGTCGTACCTACCTCTTGGCTCTGTGAAATATCAGAATTTTTCGGTAATTAGTTTACAATCTTGGCCGAACTTTCAGCCCTTTACCACCCTGTACCTGTTAAGTTGTGGTGCTCAATATGCCAGTCTTCAATCAGTAATGCCAGTCTTTCAACATTTTCATGGTAAGGCTGGACCTATTTAGCCGCGCACATAGGAACAGACCAATTTTATTTGGGTTGTTGTACATTTGCCATAAGATAAATTCGTCACGAAAAAGTATGTGTAAATTCGCCACAATTCTATTTTTGTGGTAAAATCTACGTTTGATACTCGTATTTTTGATTTGATTATTGTTAATTCGTCACATTGCTTTTTTCTGTATAGACAGCAGAAATATTACACAATAAATAGAATAAGACCAAACAAATACTTTCACACTCATAGCTTCCCATTAGGATTAAAAAAAATCAAATTAAAAACGTTAATTAATTTTTAATGGTCCCCCCTACATGGGAGACCATCCACGCGATGGACCAACGACATCGTAGCGGTCGTAGGGGATGGAGGCGGCTCAGGACCGCTATTTGTGGCATCGTACGGGGAGGCCTATGTCCAGCAGTGGACGTGTATGGGCTGATGATGATGATGATGATCAGGATTTCTAGTACTTAGCCTTAGTTATACATCAAAATCACAGTTCATAAGTGGCTGATTTGCCCATAACAATACCTACAAATAAAAAAGAAAATTCATAAGGCCACAAGTAGAGTTTTTTCTTTCGTTTACTTACTTTCAAAAGGTTTAAAACTTTTGTTATTTAGATGTTTGTTTTACGTATTAAGTTTTTAGTATTTTTGCTCTGTTTTTGAGTGCGCCTACAAATAAAATCCTTATTTTTCTTTTACTTACTTAATTTATTCTGATAAAAGTATTTAAAACAAGAAAAAAATATAATTAAAAACTAAAACCCGACTACATAAAAGTCTTAAACAAGCGTTCACCTATTGTCCATAGCATTTTCTTTCGGAGGCACCCACCCCATATACCTAGGGTACAATTAGTAACAAAGGCCTCCGACTACCTAAGTATCAAAAGAAAATGCTATGGACAATAGGTGAACGCTTGTTTAAGACTTATATGTAGTCGGGTTTTAGTTTTTAACTATAATTTTTTTGAAATTTGTATTCGATTTGTATCTTTTTGTTAATCTCTAAGCCTGTTAGATGAAAAACAAGTGGTAAAAAACTAATTTACTTTTTTATTTTGAAATATATTCATATATTTATGATGCGCCAAGGAAGCAGGCGATGAGGCTGCTCCACAGTTTTTATTTTACACCTTTTTGCTAATAGTTTGAGAATCGTTAACCTCAAAAAAGTTTAAGAAACGGTTCCGAAATGTACAAACAAAGACCTTTGCAACGATACCACACACGAGCATATTTACTAACATTGAAATTTTCGACCCTTTCTTCGAACCCCGCTATCTCTTTAGACCCCCATTTTTATATGACATCACATAGCCTATAACCATCGGGCTATTAAGACATCATATGACACCTCATTTGTTGAAATCGGACCAGTAGTTTCAGCGCTACCAGGGAACATAAAAATCGGCTACATACATACATACATACATACATAGGGTGTCAAAATCATAACCCTCTCGTAGTCGGGTATAAAAGAGAAAGCTGCTGTCATGTCGTATAAAGAAGGAAACGCATTAGAACGAGAAAGGTGGAAAAAATTGCATCATTGCAGTGACAAGAATTACTCTTTAATTTATCCTACTAATATTATAAATGTCAAAGTTTGTTAGGATGAATGTATGGACGTATGCACTTTCACGCAAAAACTACTGAACTGATAAGGCTGAAATTTAGTATGGGACCTCAAATAAGTCAAAGGCTATTTTTTATCCCGATAAAACGCGGACGAAGGCGCGAGCAGCAGCTAGGAATATATATATTTTTAAAATTTATAATATAATCGACAGTAAAAAAGTGTTTAAACTAATTGATTTTGTTTAATTTCCAGCCTCCAATCGTTCCTTCAGTGTCATATGAAGGCGACACCTCCAACTTCGACGAGTACCCTGAAACCGACTGGAAATCGGTGCGCGCTCTAGATCCCGATGAACTTAAATTGTTCTCTAACTTTTGATCACCTAATAAATGTAAGCTTATGGATAAACATGTATAGCGAGAAAATTTGACTCGAATTATGTGGAGTTCCCAATGGGAATGGTTATGGGCAGCTGTGAGCATTTTATCAATGTTCCTAAGGAGTATTTACTATAATAAGCGCTAGGATTTTCACCTATGGTTTGATTTTTGCGGTTCCTTTATGTTAAATTGAAATAAATAGGTTTTAAGTATCCTTTTTTCATTTGTAGGTAATAGGTATGTTGCACTTAGGTACTAATATGATTCGGTTGTGGTAGAACTTACCTACTACATGTCCAAATTTGGAATTTCTTCGAACCCAATAATGTGCAATTGTTTGTTGCACAATAAAATCTACATTTAATGGCATCAAAGGCGAGATAATCCGAAAAAAAGTTCACTTCGAGCAAACCTTATTGGGAGAGAGAGACAATGTAGGGGGTATAAAAGGGGGGTACATCTGCATAAATAATAATGTAAGTTGTAATGTTGAATGTTTAAAAAATCGTTATAGTTGCCCAAATATTTTAAAATAAGGCATGGTTTGATCAACTGATTACATTTGTTCATTGTAAATGTAAAAATTTTTAATCACGCATAATTCCAATGCTTTTTAGTGGTAATATTAGTTTAATTGGTCGGTAATATGAATTTAATTAGTCAATAATATGAATTATTAGTGATTCTTAATATTACTTACAGTCTTTTAAATGTCTCCTATTAAATAGTTTACTTATTATAACGTTAATTTATTGTTATAGGTTAAGCTTAGAGAGCCCTTAATCGAGCAAATAACTTGTACGTAATGCTTATAGAGGGATAGTAAAAAATATAGATATAATTCATTATATTTTTGGAACATTGTTTAGTGTTCACACGTGATTAAAATCTACCTACCTGTCTTCAAAAGTTGTATACTTATAAAAATAAACAGAAGCTCAGCCATGTTAAGACACCGCTCCATAAATTTCTCGCGCAGTAGCTCTAAATTCATGTTTTTTAAAATTAAAATAATATTTGGTAATTATAATACAGTGTTTACCTGATTAGGTCTTCAAAAGCAAATTTTCAAATGTTTTTTTATATACAGAAATCATAAGATAAAGTAATTTCGTATACTTACCTACTTTCTCGAAAATTATTAATAGGTTATAAAGAGTGTTATATAATATCCTGATATACTTATGAATAATTGTTGAGTAGCGATCTCAGAGACATTGCAAATCTAATGTAATAAGAGGCTCAATTGAATATGCCGTCACTAAATGTTAAATTATGACCTATACGGGCTCTCACAAGCACTTTTCTGAAAAATATTTTCGATTACAATATCTATTCATAATTTTAAAAATTATTCGGGTTGCAAACCGAAAGCTGAGCTAACTTAGTTTTGGCTTAGCTCGCATAGCTGAGGCAGTTTTTCAAGCATGCGATGCGTGCAAACTGCAAATTATGCAAACAAAGCTATGTGGAATAAAAAACTGCCTCAACTATGCGACCTAAGTTAAACTAATAATAAGTTAAAGAATTTAAAGATATCCCAAAAATTTACGACTCCGGCGGGACTTGAACCCGCGACCCTCCTCTGAATACGAGGATGCGCTAACCAAGTGCGCCACGGAGGCAAGTACCCGACCTGTCGAAAATCTTTGGGACTTACGGACTATAGCGCCGTTAGCTCCACCTACAGGGGAAACATTGAAGTTATCCAAACCTGCTCAAAGTCTAAAGTTACATTTAGATCGTTTGACGAGAGGTATCGCTGTTGCTAATCTCTAAGGCTTTTATAGTGCTTATGCCCGCACTTTGGGTAATCTTAAAGAATTTAAAGATATCCCAAAAATTTACGACTCCGGCGGGACTTGAACCCGCGACCCTCCTCTGAATACGAGGATGCGCTAACCAACTGCGCCACGGAGGCAAGTACCCGACCTGTCAAAAATCTTTGGGACTTACGGACTATAGCGCCGCATTTTAAGTTAGTTAAGCTTTCGGTCTGCAACTAGCATTAAGCCGATCGTCCACCGCGAGCTAAACTATTTTAGTTTAGTTTAGCTCGCATTGTTGAGCCAGTTTTACATTTAGTTAGCTCATGGTATAATAATAATAAGGTGGTCTTCCGAGACACGATGGTCACGTGGGTGACTCTTGCCCACGTCATCATCGCCATCGGCGAATGAGAACACGAATCTGTTTTCTGTTACCAGTAACGTAAAATCGTAACTCCCCGAGCTCCTTGTATTACCTGTATAAATCTGATAAAACTATGTGGTTTTGTATTTACCAATTATTTATCAGTTATCACATTGACTAGTGTTTAACTAACGCTGTTTTGACTGGTCTAACAAACCCAATTGACGATTGACATTTTTTTTATTGATTTTTCCATTACCCCTTACCACTTTTGTTTCCCAACTTCGATGTTTTGTTGAAATAAAATGGCAACTGGACAGCCACGTCACTGTGTCAGTCCCGAAGGCGCAGACCTTGTTTTCTTGGATTGGATCATGAGGTTAGCTTAGCTGGCATAGTTTGCGATGGACGCACATTTTTGAAAAACTGGCTCAACTATGCGCACTAATCAATTTGTGAGAGACCCAATTACTATAAAATTAAGATTTTTATGTTGTAAATATCAGTTGAAAGCATTTTTCATGCCTAAATAATGTGTCTTGTAACTTTTAT
This sequence comes from Eupithecia insigniata, assembly GCA_947859395.1. Lineage (NCBI taxonomy): Eukaryota > Metazoa > Arthropoda > Insecta > Lepidoptera > Geometridae > Eupithecia > Eupithecia insigniata. The sequence goes on along the minus strand of OX401996.1, from coordinate 7,011,740 downwards.
GCCTATATAACAGGGTTGTATTGTAGGTATTTGAGTAGAAAAATCTTGAATACACTAAATAAATGTTTTAAACAATTTGTTTTGTATTCTTTGTTATTCCTACTTAGAATGAGGGCCCTATCGCACCAGGATGCCACGACTATGTCGCTAGGACGGTTTGGCAACGCGGTCTGCCATAGGTACAATAGTTTGGATACGTTTCCCGCGACTTCGTCACCGTGCAGTCCCAGTGAGATTAGGGCCTTAAGTATGTAGAGAGTGTAAGATTATGTAATTAATCTTTAATACGATAAAGAAATGGCAAATAATGACACTAGATGGCAGTGCCATCTAGATATCTTTCACTCGTTAAATAGGTGTTGTGTGCTAGGCAACTCGTTAACCCTTATTTTTATATAGAAATTGATCTAAGATTTTCAAGTGTGATACTGTCTGGCACGACTGGCGAATATTTTACTTGATTTTACTAAGTATGCAACTGCATAAGAGCAACTAAATCATGATTAATAAACCTCTGATTGTCCTTAGATCAGAAATATAATTTTACTGCGTCATTTTTAAAAACTTTATAGTTAAATTTTTATTTCTAAACAATTTAATGTCATTTTAAGCCACGCATTGCAAGTATCACCCATCCTAAAGATTAGCTTAGCAGATTAATCGCGATAGCTAATCGTTGATAGCTTATTTATCGGCCAGTTTTATAATAATCAAGCAAGACGGTGTACGTGTCACCATGGCAGTGAGGGCTCTCCCACCGATTTTGGCTGAGAAGGCGTTGAAGGAGCTCAATGAGAATCCCAGTAGGATACCTGACGATATCCAGCATCTTAAGGAGTGGATCGCGAAACAGCCGCATTTGCGCGCTAGGACAGGTGAGTGTCACTACGTTTGATTTTGATAACGTTGGACATGGATGTCATTAATTTTCATATCACCATCATCAGCTTTGTTGGGCCAAGTTATGCCGTCGTATTCAAGACAGAACTTCAGCATAACAGTTGGAGCCGAGGAACTCACACCATTATATTTACTTAGCGAGAGTCAGCACAGAAAAATAGTTGCTTCCCACACCTAAATAATGGATATATGTATCTACTGGCTGGCTGTATCAAAATAACGATGATGCCCTAGCTAGAGCGTTATTTTATTTATACTATAATAATATATATTGTGGATTTTTAATAAATATTACAATATTTAATTAATTATCTATACTATCTTTGTGCATTGGCTGTTAATACTTATTTTACCCATCTTATCGTTTTGATCGTTCTATCTTTACTATTTGCATTAGATAATAGGTACGTAGGTAAGTACTTGACTGATTGGTAACTAACAAATAGGAACAATTGTAATCAACTATGAGATATTAAATAATAAGTATTCACTGCCACGATTTCAGATGACCAATGGCTGCTCGCATTTCTGCGTGGAACAAAATTCAGTTTGGAAAGAGCAAAGGAAAAACTGGACCTTTACTACTCAGTGAGAGCAACGGCACCTGATCTCTTCAAGATAACTTATGACCATCCGAAATTCGACGAGATTCTAGGCCTGGGGTCTGTATTCTGCTTGTGCATGATGCTTATATAGAAATGATCATTGTTTTGGTATTGTGATCATTCTTCGCCCATTAACATGAAAGATTCAGTTTTAAATTTAAATATAAAGTTATTGTTAGGATATACTCGTACCCTCATAAGAAGGTTCAAAAAATAGGCATACATAATGTCTTGTCGCGTAGATAAAGATTGAGACTGAAAATGGAGGCCTTTCTCATGCTGTTCCGCTTAGATAATTTTGTATCCATTGAGATCTTAGAATGACGACGACGTGAAGATGGCAGTCATTTTCAGTCCCTATCTGCATCTACGCGACTTATACTAGGGTGTTCCTGTGTATTGTCCCCAGATGGATGATTATGCTACCCAAACTAATACGCCCTGATTCTCCACGGGTGAGTTTGATGAGGCCTGGACGATACGACCCGGACAAGTATTCAATTACGGATGTGATGTCAGTCTCACAATACATACAAAAGGTACGTTGAATTAACCAATTATGTCTTACTAGCTGCTGTAAAAAGAAACATCATATATATTTACAATATAAAATAGAAAAAATTATAAAACTAGTAAAAATTATATAAAATACAATAAGATGTTCAAAAGAGTTATTCAAGTCTCAAACTACATAGGCTACTTTTTCTTCAAAGTCGTGTTTAATTATAAGTACCTGCTATTGTAGGTATCAAATCGTAGCCTATTTTTCTTCAAATTATCATGCATTATCAAAATTATCCTTATTTTTAGCAAAATACGATTTTTGTCATGAAAAGTTTAAATTCCGTGTCTATCTAAAATCACATTCTGCAAAAAGAAAAAAGATTTACTGCATTATTATTTAATACAACGAAAATCAACTTAAAAGGACATTAAACAAATAATAATAGTATAATGTACGTATAAGATTATGCAGAAACCATGATCCAAGAAAACACTACCTCCGGGAGTGACACTAGGTAATGTCACTGTCCAGTTGCCACTTTATTTCAGAAAAACGTAGAAGTTGGGAAACAAATGTGAAAAGGGTCAATTGAAAAAAAAAAAATTTACAATCTTCAACTACGTTTTGTTACGATTTTACGCTACTGGTAGCACCAGAAAACAGATTTACCTTCTCATTCGCCGATAGCGATGATGACGTAAGCATGTTTCACCCACGTGACCATCGTGTCTGGGACGTACCATAGACATGGTAGAGCTGCGCCTAAAGGACCATACCTTATAATATAACCATGAAGAAAACTAATAATCTTATTCAGTCATTATAAAACAATAGGTACGTTATTCAAATCGAGTTTCAAAATTATATTTTTTTTTAGTTCATTCGGGAACTTAGACTAGACGCTTTGAATTGGATCCCGGTGGACACTCACTTATACAATTTTTTTGTCTATAGATTTCAATGTACGAATGCTCAAAAAAGGAGTGATGTTTTTAGCCTTATCAGATTTAGATCGGTATACCTACATCTGTGTCACTCAGTATGCTGAGTGTAAACTGCCATACTGTTTACTACAAAGTTTGCGTAACGTTACTTTCTATGGAATTTCTATTTTTAAAACTTCCCGCTTGGAGCGCTGTTCAGGAATTCCATAGAAAATAAAGTTACGCAAACTTTGTAGTAAACAGTATGGCAGTTCACACTCAGCATACAGAAAGTAGTGAGTATACATTTTAATATTTTTTTCGAAACAGGAAGGGAAGTATTGATTATTATTATTTTTTTCTTAATTTTACATATTTTTTATTCACAGATTATATTAATGGAAGATGATAACGCGACAGTTTCAGGCGCCGTGACCATTTTGGACTTGGAGGGTGTCACAATGGGTCACTTTTTGCAGATGACTCCGATGACAATGAAGAAAATGACTGTCATTAGCCAGGTAGGCTTATAGTTCAGTCATTTTAACCAAAACTAGGGTCAACCTCGGAATTTTGAGACAACCGGTTTGAAAATCGTATATGCTTTCATTTTGCATGCCAATGTGTTTTGTACGTTTGTGACACTATTCTAATATTTAAGACCATATTTTTTGCAATAGGTAAATTAATTGATTGATTGATTTTGGCATTATAAACGTTGTCTCAAAATAAAATAAAATATCGTGTTGGATTCGTAACTAATTTAAGCGCAAATGTCACAAAAATCGATTTTTCGCAATTACTAGATATTTTGCAAAAAACATTTTATGTAGCGTTTCTAAAGCTCCAATGATGATATTGAAAATCACATCATCACATTTTTATTATAAACTAGGTGCTACCCGCGCCTTCGCCCGCGTTTTATCGAAATACAAAATAGCCTATACATATGTTATTCTAGTTCCCAAACTATACCCATACCAAATTTCAGCCTAATCGGTTCTGTAGCTTTTGCATGAAAGAGTAACATACATCCATACTTACATACTTTGACATTATAATATTAGTTGGATGCAAAAGTTTGGATTTTTAGATGGATGTATGTTGTTGAGGTAACAACGGTCACGCCAAAAGTATACTGAACGAATCGGGCTGAAATTTTTCTTACAGGTTGTTCTAGGTCTGGAAAAAATATAGTTTTTATTTCATACATCGCAGGCAGAAGCTATGCTATTATATAATTGTAGGTAGAGCATATAGGTAGCATATAGGTAGCATCCTAGGTCCTACACTCTTCCAAATCTATCTAAACGAACTCTGTCAGCTGACACTACCCAACAGTCAAATATTTTGCTATGCAGACGATACGGCCTTGCTCATTCATGGAAATAACTGGGAAGAAGTAGAAAACCTATCTGAGAGGGCAATGACGGTGGTTATGTCATGGCTCGATAGAAACCTTCTAACGCTCAATGTAGACAAGTCCAAATTCATGACCTTCTCAATAGCTTCATCCACCCAACCACACAGATCAGCTTTTAACATTAAAAGTCAAAGTCAAAGTTTCTTTATTTCCGTAAATACAATAAATGTACACTTAGAACAGGTCAAATTCTTAAAATTAAACACTGATTTGGAAATAAAGTGATATTTTGATTTCGGTCGCTTCGGTATGTAGACTAAAGTAAAGAAGCGACAAAGAAACCTTTAGCCTTTTAGGTGTTATTTCTAGAGTTATTTTTCGAGTTGGAGCAAAATCCGTCCCAAGCTTTTTTATCTTCTAGATAGTCTGAAATTTTGTAATAAGCCTTTTTACAAAGGATATGTTTGACAATTTGTTTGAATTTATTTATAGAAAGTTTTTGTAAGTTATTAAAGGACATAGGTGTTACAACTCTTCTAATAGCTGCTCCTGTCCTAGCAAAAAACTGATGTTATCAAATATCTAGGCGTCTATATTGATCAACTCTTAAATTGGCATGCCCAAATTAATAATCTAACCGCCCGCCTGAGAAAGCTAATATTCATTTTTAAGAATCTTCGGTCTTCAGCGAACCTTAAGACACTCAGGCTAGCATACTCAGCACTTGGTGAGTCCATAATTAGATATTGCATCTCTGTTTGGGGGGGCACGACGAAAACTAAAATGCTACAGTTAGAGAGAGCACAGCGCGCGGTGCTGAAGGTGATGCTGAAGAAACCATATAGGTACCCCACAACGACTCTATATAACGACTGTAAGTTTCTCACAGTGCGACAATTATTCGTGCTCCAGAGTGTTTTGCGCATGCACTCTTCAATCTCGTTCACCCATACAGTTGTAGGAACAAAACGAAAGTCACACAAAAAATGTAAGATAGAGAAACACAGAACCACATTTTACGGCCGTTTTTATAAAATAATCGCATCGCGCCTATGCAACAGGATCAATAAGGACCTCCATATACATCAAATAACGAGATATAAGGCAAAAATTAAAATAACTGATTGGTTAATGCAACTAAACTACACTGACACTGAAAAGCTCCTGAGCTACTCTTCTTAACCCGGCTACCTACTTACTAGTAGCTATTATCTATAAATTACTAATACCTATTGTTTTTCACTGTATGCGTTCACATTCTTTGCGACGAGTATTTTAGTTATTTTTTTTTCTTCTTTTTGTCTAGGTGCCATAATGCCAAATCGGTTTTTACTGCCTAAGTGTATAAATGTATACCTATCTATATCTACATTATGGTCACTACTTTGACTACTCTTCTATTATTTAAGTTTTTTTTTCTCTCTCTCTCTCTCTAAGCTATGGTTTCTCTGCTTAATGTTAGTTTTATAAATCAGCCGAATCAATCATGTAAGGTTGAGCTAGGCTACCTATCGGGGAGGCGGGTGCAAACGGGCGTTTACTGCCCCCTAAGATACAGTACCTAGTTCGGGGGATGGTGAACAACCAATGTCGTCCGACTCACAGACAGTGGCCTGGCCTAACTTCTACACACAGCTAGCTACAACTAGCTAGCGTAGCCTTACATAATAAGGTGCCTTGAATTATGGTTGTCTGGTAGAAATCTCTGCAAGGGATAAGGCCGCCAATTGCAGGATACGGTAATTAGATTTTAAGAACTCCCTGTACCTACTATAGTATACTGTAATTTTTCCTGCAATAAAGCCTTTTTTTTTATTTTATATAAATTGCGACAATATTTGTTCGTAAAATTTATCATATATATCTCATTTTCCCACTCTAGCTCTATAAAGTTGGTTTCCTGTCGGGTAGTTTCGTCTCGTCTCAGAATATACAGAGTGGCTTTTTGAGATGGGAGTGGATGATCAAATCCAAAACTTGGATTTGATCATGACTCCTATGAGACTATGAGAGTTAGAGAAAAGTCGTAAAAGGAGTCATGAGCTCAATTTATGAGAAAATAAAAACAGCATATTTCATTTTCTTAGTTTAGTTTTTTCGGAATTATTCAATAACTTAGCGTCCCAGAAGAGCTAGCCGCGATTCCTACATGGCCCTTCGAGATATCGTTCGAGGACTCATAGCACGATCATATAGAGTAGAGAAAAAATACCTCAGTAAAGTTAATTAATTATTGACTACAAAATTATAGTCTAGATATATGTAGAATTAGTGTTTTTTGCATATTCTGCAATGAAAACTGTGATATGTATGGCTATGGTTGTATGTAAGACTGAAAAATGCATAAAAAACGGAGATTTTCATGATTTGTAGGTGCTTTTAACTCAATTTTGGCCAAATAGCGAGTTTTTGACTTTTTTGCTCTACGGCCACGATAAGAAGTTTTTGTTTCGTCATAAATCGAGGTCATGGCTCTTTTCATGACTTTTTTGTAAGTCTAATGGTTTCGGATTTGGCCATCCCCTCCCATCTGAAAAAGCCATCCTGTATACGTTTAATTAAGAATCCTATCCATTTGATGATAAAACTTTTTTAATTCCAGGATGCAGTGCCTCTGAGAATGAAGGGAGTACATTACATCAACACGCCTCCAGGATTTGAAACAATATTTAATGCTATAAAAGCTTTGCTCAACGAAAAAAATAGGGCTAGAGTACGTACCTATAAATTGTACTACATTTTTATTACCATTAATTACAAGTCCAAAACGCGTTTCGATAAACACGCATTTCGTCCACCGCGATAAATTTTCCTAGGACCTAGCATTTTACTAGGTGTTAGTCATGTAACAAAACATACATAAATAAACCTTCACATACCTTCATGTAAAAGATAATATGTATATTTACAGCTTTACGTCCATAATACTAACTACGAGGCTCTTTACAAGCATATTCCTAAAGAAATACTACCAAACGAATATGGTGGAAATGGCGGCAGCACTGAAGAAATCTTAGGTGGGTCAAATTAATGAGTTTAAGTAGTTTTAAAATTATACGGTTATTATAAGTCATTAAAACGCTGCCCTGAGTAAAAAGTTAATATATCTTCCAACTTCAAACAGATTACTGGAAGAAGAAGGTGAAGGAATACAGCGGATTCTTCGAAGAAGAAAAGAAGTTTGGCACCGACGAGGCCAAGCGTCCCGGGAAACCGAAGACGGCTGAGGACATGTTCGGAGCTGAGGGGTCTTTCAGGAAGCTTGAGTTCGATTAAATTACTCATGCAATGCGGGGGTGGTACCTATGCATGCACTAAACCAGAGTGATTACAAGAAAAGCTATCAATAGACAACATATACTATAAATATACAATATTACAAACTGTACCCACACATGTATTTTACGAAAATAGGTGGCGGTGGTGGCGCTTATGACTACCACCGAATTTGTGAAGCATTATGTTTTAAATTAAAGAATTTTGAAATCATAATATATGTTTTTTAATTCTTCGGAATGCTTCGGTGTATTTCAAACAAATACATTTTGCCGTAGTGGTTTCCTCACATGTTGTAAAAATATAATATTACGAGGAAGGCATAGTGAGTAAATAAAACACAAATTAAAGTTAACATTAACATAAGCAGGTAGGCTAAATAATGAAAGAGAGTGGCAGGAACAATCTCAATGCTATTTCGTGCGCACTACACTAAGGACTATATAATATACTTGTTATTTTGACAAAGGAGATTAAATTCTCTTATACCCTGAACATGTAAAGCGAAGGGCACGAGGAAATGTAGTTACTAAAAAAATACAGAAAGGGGCTGGCCTCTTGGCTAGTCAGTTGTGTGTTGTCTCATATAGTTCAGATAATTAGTTTTAAAAGCTTAGATTTTTTTTTGGGTTTTGATTTTATAGCAGTCACAATCTTGGAATGTGATTGAGGCATTTTTATCGGTGAGGTAAGTAAAAGACTTAAAAAAAATTAACTCTAAAACAGTTGGTTTGAGTTTGAACGCAAATAATATTTTGCATTTCGGCAATAGATATACTACGTGTAACAATGCCAGAAACAGAATTATTAGTACGTCCGCTATGCCCCGAGTTAGAAGAGAAGGCAAGGCTCGAGCTGAATGAAACGCCTAAGAAGCTTGCAGAGGGTATACAACATCTAAAAGAATGGATCGCTAAGCAAAATCACTTAAGAGCCAGAACAGGTAAAGTACCATAATTTTCTTTATTGGTAAACAAATAACCAGTTTACTGGCACCTAAAGTCGGTGAGTGACCGACCGCAGCATTCGTATAAGAGTGATAGTCGTTGACTTATTGACGATCAAGAGCGCGTTCCTACCGGGTCGTGACGACAGAAAGTTGTGCAGTTCCCCTGTCGTTCACAACACTTTTTGTCGTGACGATAGATTTTCAAGGCAAAGTCATCAGTGAGAACAGTTAGAGACGATAGTCGTCCAACGATAATTTACGGTCACGACACTGGTGGGAAGTGTGGGAACGCGCCCTAATTGCAATGAAGTTACTTTGTAGGCGATTCTGGACCGCTATTCGAGGCGTCGTCGTCGTCGCGTCGTTTGGGGGAGGCCTATGTTGAGCTGTGGACATATAAAGACTGATGATGACAATTTTATTATAGTTCATCATCATCATCATCATCAGCCCGTACACGTCCACTGCTGAACATAGGCCTCCCCCAAACTACGCCACGAATAGCGGTCCTGAGCCGTCTCCATCCAACGACTCCCTGCGACCGCTACGATGTCGTCGGTCCATCGAGTGGGAGGTCTTCCCACACTCCGTTTCACATTACATCGCGGTCGCCACTCGAGAACCTTTACTCCCCAACGGTTATCGGTTCTACGAGCTATATGGCCTGCCCATCGCCACTTCAGCCTGCTGATTCTGAGAGCTATGTCGGTAACTTTGGTTCTTCTACGAATTTCCGTATACCGGACCCTATCGCGCAGAGAAACTCCGAGCATAGCTCTCTCCATAGCTCGCTGGGTGACTTTGAGCTTATGCACAAGGCCTATAGTGAGCGACCACGTCTCGGATCCGTAAGTCATAACTGGTAAAACACATTGGTTAAAGACTTTCGTCTTGAGGCTCTGCGGTATCTGTGACGAGAAGATATTGCGAAGTTTCCCGAACGCTGCCCATCCGAGTTGGATTCGTCGGCTGACCTCTTTATCGAAGTTGGATTTACCTAGTTGGACCATTTGGCCTAGGTAGACATACTGATCAACAACTTCGATAACATCTTTCGTCACATAGACCAGTAAGGGTGCGAGATGGGCCTTACACATGATATTTGTCTTACCCATGTTCATTTTAAGACCCACTTGTCGGGAAACGGTGTTGAGGTCTCTGAGCATCCTGCTAAGGTCTTCCGAAACCGAAGGTGAGTGATGTAATCGCCATTGATATTGATGCCATATCCGTCCCAGTCCATCAGCTTAAAAATATCTTCCAATGCAGAGGTGAACAGTTTCGGAGATCGGATTAGTTCTTTATTATAGTTACTAAAGATTAAGAGATTGATTATTTTTAAATTGTTTAAAATGAGTTCGCAAAGAGCAATGATAGCGATCAGTTAGTATTGCAATAACATTAAAATTTTTAATTAAATGTAATAAAATATAATGATAAAATAAGTATATTTATATAATAAAAATGTTTTATAATTAATAACAAGGAATTCGGCAAACGAGCTCGTTGCGAATGGAACTTCACGATGAAATGTCAGTTTTCCTGTAAGGAGTAATCTCTTCCTATGCATGTATATCTTTCAGATGACCAATGGCTTGCAGCGTTTCTCAGAGGCTGTAAACATAACCTGGATAAAGCAAAGGAGAAAATAGACCTCTACTATTCTATGAAAACGATCGCGCCCGATGTAACAGTACTCAAATTCAAGGACACAGATCCCAAATTCATGGAGCTAGCTACATCAGGGTAAGATAAGTCGTCTTCAGTGTATATGATGGTGGATTTGTATCCGTTATTAATCGTGTCTAAAACTTTTGATCTTAGGGAAATACCTGCCTATGCATAAATTTCTGTGGACTGCATTTAAAGATTCATTATTACCTACGAGAAACAAGGCATTATAACTTCAATCATACATGTAGGCATACGTATGTGATCTGATGTTCATTCAGGAGTTCTCTTAGATCCTTTAGGCGCAGCTAGTATCATGTCTGTGCTTAGATCCAAGTTTATTTCAGCGTTGGTGTAATCCTTCCCAAAATTGTGAAACCTACCGATCCTAGAGTGGTTCTTGTCAGAATTTCACAATATGAACCCAGCAAATTCGTTATTTCTGATCTTCTTCCGATTATTTGGTTTGTGCAACAGGTTGGTGTAATTATCTGCATGATCTTAACGTAACCTATTTGCTTATTCTGAGTAAACTATAATTTTAAATTATATTTATTTTAACTAGATTGTTTGCAACAATTGCAGATAGCTTAACTTATGAATTCTAAATTACTTTTCCTAATTTGTTTCTATTCTTTAATAATTGCTATTTTCTTTGTATAAGAAAATTTGTATAAAGAAACTTTTTAATAACATCTAGGTAACTTAATATAACTTACAAAAAATACATGTTTTAGATAACTTACATGGATGATGACCCATTTGTGATATCTGGAACCATCTGCATTATTGATCTTAGAGGAGTTACCAGGGCACATTTACTTCAAGTTACTCCAGAAAAGTTAAAGCAAGTGGTGGCTGCTGGCCAGGTTAATTTATAATATTAATAATGCTGGACAATCCACACAGCATTATCTAGCAGAGTTTATGTTATGGGTATTAGATATATACATGATACAATACATTACATGTGTAAATATTTATTATACACGGAAATACCCAGAACACCCGAAACAAATATTTGCAGATCGTACAAACATTTGTCCCAAGGCGGAAGTCGAACTCGCAACCCCCTGCGTCGCAGTTGGACCTTAGCCCGTTGCGCTACATCCGTCATCAGCTTAAAGGTACTTGACAGGTTCAACCGGTTAATTCCGGCAATATGCATGCTAATAAAATACTACTCGTAGAGTTCATTGTTACACGCATGATCCAAGAAAACAGGTCAGCTCTTCCGGGAGTGTCGCCAGGTGACGTCACTGTCCAGTTGCCACTTCATTTCAACAAAATGTAGAAGTTGGGAAACAAATGTGATAGATAAGGGTCAATGGAAAAATCGATAAAAAAATGTGAATCGTCAATTATGTTTGTTAGATCAGTCAAAACAGGGTTAGTTAAACATGAGATAATGTAATAAATAATTGGTAAATACAAAACCACATAGTTTTATCAGATTCATACAGGAGTTCGGGGAGTTACAATTTTACGCTACTGGTAACACCGGGAAACAGATCCGTCTTCTCATTCGACGATGGCGATGATGACGTAACCTGGAGACACCCACGTGACCATTGTGTCTCGGAAGAGCATACCTTGTTTTCTTATACCATGGTTACACGTACATAGGTATCATTGTGATTGTTACAATTTCAGGATGCATCACCTACGAGACTGAAGTCTGTACACATTTTCGGAATGCCACTCTTCTTGCAGGGTTTATTTAACATGGCAAAGACATTTTTGAATGAGAAAAATAGGAACAGGGTAAATATTTACTACTTAGGTGTTAAATAAAAAAAATATAAAATACTTGCTCATTTTTGAAGAGATATTTGTCCAAAACAGTGGGAAGTTCAGTTTATCCAAAACGAGAATTTATAATTTGAAGATTTTTTTAAATTAATTATAGAGCAGAAATATTTTTTCTCGATTGAATAATTTTTCAAAGATAGCTCGTTTTATACATTTTCCGATTTATTTCTAAGCTTAGCTACTGTTTCAAAGATTTCAACTACAACAGCAGGCTACTTTCACTCTACCGTGGATACCAATTTATTTTAGATACACGTTCTTGGCGGAGATTTTGATGAATTGTATAAATATGTTTCAAAAGACATCCTACCAGAAGAATATGGTGGGCAAGGTGGTACAATTCAAGAAATTATTGGTAAGTCGCGCAAAATACGCAATTGCGTGTTTCGCTTCGTATTTTTTGTGAAAATGGCTTTTCTGATACGGTGTATTAGATTAGAGTACCCAATTAGCCCAAACGAAACACGCAATTGCATATGTTCCAACTATGGAACGCATTGACAGTTTCGGTGAGGCGAGCAAAGTCTCTACCACTATTCAAAACTATGGTGAAGGAGCACTATTTATCCTGTTGTCATAGAACGCACATCTGTGTCTCTATGTATATGTATAAGGAAATATATATATAATTTTATATATGTTAGTATATTTTAAGGCATAATATTTATTATGTGTATTTTGATTTTTTTATATGCCAATTGTAACTTCGTTGTAAAGTTGTTTTTTGTATTTTTGTTTTTTCCATTAGTGTGCAAGAAAGAATTTTCTATCTACATATTTTATTGGAGAATTTATTGGAGAATTTTAATAGGCATATTCTTGTAGATAATATACTTATCTGATGCAGCTTATAAAAGATGTCCAAAAATAGTATTTAATCTATTAGTTTTTAGAAGATGTCCAAAAATAGTATTTACTCTATTAGGAATCGTTGATTAGGAATTGGAATTAAACAATTTTTTTTTTAGACAGTTGGATACCAAAACTTGAGCATTATCGTGGATGGGCTGAAGAAGAGGAAAAATATGGTACTGATGAGTCTAAAAGACCAGAAAAACCAAGAACAGCAGAGTCATTGTTCGGAGTTCAGGGTTCCTTTAGAAAGCTGGAAGTGGATTAAGATCATTATTAGTCATAACAAAAACGGTTTATGAACATCCCAAACGGTTTATGAAAATAACAAAACTGCGTTGGTATACATATATTGGTCTTTGTTTACCTACACATTGTATCAACTTACTTTTATTAAAAAGTATAAATTAAAGTCTGTAGTACATTTTTATTTCGTTTTTATTTTAATTAAATTAGTTTAATTTATTTACGGTCACATTGTAAAATTGAAATAATAGGCAGGCATTAATAATAATAATACAGAAGTTCCTGGTTCTCGTCTCCGCTTGCGGGGTGGTACTCCAAGAGAACCAGATCCCCACCTCTTGCTTGCCTTCATTGGCCGGTCTGAGTGGAGTCGCGAGAGATGCATCTTAGGATGTAGACTCGGGGTTGGAAGTGTCTAATGGCGTAATAGCGAGGAAGCCCGCTCACGTGTCTTCGTGATGGTGAAATCGGGGCCGCACCTCTCGACACCCCTTAGTCGTTTGCACCGATGTTGTTCCTTTACCGGCATTTAAGCCAACATTTTGAGGAACCCGTCCAGCATTCGGCAAGCCACCGTCTGCCGCTTGTAACAGTATTGAGAGTATGTTTATGGCAGGCGTCCATAGTTTCCCCCATAGCCCAATTACCCAGTCCATCCATTCACCACAATAACATGGCTTTTTTGTTATTTTCATTTTCCTTTGCAATAGTCTCTACACCTGGCGGATATCATCTTCGGGTGTATCATATTGTGCAACCAAGGATGATATCCGCTATGTGTAGCTCTCGCCTTTAGATTAATTCTCATAAAGGGCCTCTGTGCTGTTGGCTTCGGCTCCACGCATGCCTCCCAAAGGACCGGGTCACTATATGGCCCGTGATCATGGAAATGAGAAACATAATAATAATACCTGCAGGGCAGCTTGTGGCGAGCTGTTGGTGAGTAGCGACACCACGGGTATACCGAGTGCTCCCGGAGAAGTTCCTGGTTCTCGTCTCCGCTTGCGGAGTGGTACCCCAAGAGAACCAGATCCCCACCTGTTGCTTGCCTTCATTGGCCGGTCTGAGTGGAGTCGCGAGAGATGCATCTTAGGATGTAGACTCGGGGGTGGAAGTGTCTAATGGCGTAATAACGAGGAAGCCCGATCACGTGTCTTCGTGATGGTGAAATCGGGGCCGCACCTCTCGACACCCCTTAGTCGTTTGCACCGATGTTGTTCCTTTACCGGCATATAAGCCAACATTTTGAGGAACCCGTCCAGCATTCGGCAAGCCACCGTCTGCCGCTTGTAACAGTATTGAGAGTATGTTTATGGCAGGCGTCCATAGTTTCCCCCATAGCCCAATTACCCAGTCCATCCATTCACCACAATAACATGGCTTTTTTGTTATTTTCATTTTCCTTTGCAATAGTCTCTACACCTGGCGGATATCATCTTCGGGTGTATCATATTGTGCAACCAAGGATGATATCCGCTATGTGTAGCTCTCGCCTTTAGATTAATTCTCATAAAGGGCCTCTGTGCTGTTGGCTTCGGCTCCACGCATGCCTCCCAAAGGACCGGGTCACTATATGGCCCGTGATCATGGAAATGAGAAACAGAGTAATAATAATAAAATAATAAATAATACTGGACAATCCACACAGCATCATCTAGCCCCAAGCTAAGCAGAGCTTGTGTTATGGGTACTAGATAACTGATATACATAATACAATACATATGTACATATATAGATATTTTTTATTATACATATAAAACGACCAGAACACCCTGAACAAATATCTGCAGATCGTACAAATATTTGTCCCGAGGCGGGAATCGAACCCGCAACCTTCATAAGCATCGATATCACTTTTAGCAATTGTTCAATAAAAAGATCAGTTGGATACCTACTCTACCTAACTATGTATGCTATGTTCCATCTAATCGTTTATTTATTGAGGACGGTACCAATACTTAGGCACAGGTGCTGATAGTGATAAGAACTGAACGTTATCAGTTAGTCGATACAACGGCGTCGAGGTAAACAGTCGATATATAGGTACGTATGTACTGTTATTTCAATGAATTGTTTTAATATTGCTTGTTTTTCATATTCATGTACTTTTATTACAATAAACAAAATTTTCAGGCCAATATGATTCGAGAACTGGCACCAGAGCTAGCAAAAAAAGCAGCAGAAGAGCTAAATGAGAAGCCTGGTCAGATAAAAGATGATGTTCTATACCTTAAAGAATGGCTCGCAAAGCAACCGCATTTAAAAGCAAGAACAGGTAAGGATATTTTCTAATAGCCCGGCTATTTTTAACCGACTTCGTAAAAAGTGGTTCCATGTTCGGCTGTTGTATGTTCGTAGACCGATTTTGAAATTTTATATTTTATAGAGAACTAGCTGCTGCCCGCGCCTTAGCACGGGTTTTATTGGGATAAAAAACCTAGCTTATATGTTATTCCAGGTCCCAAACTATACCTACACCAAATTTCAGCCTAATCGGTTCAGTAGTTTTTGCGTGAAAGAGTAACAAATATCCATACATCCACCCATACAAACTTTGACATTTATAATGTTATAGTAGGATTATATAGTAGGATGATTCAGAGATGGTCAGATAAAATTTTATAACCGAGGGACTTATCAGGGTATGTTTTAAAAAAAACAGTGTAAAACTAAAGGATACGAAGTCTGCTTTTAGTTTTTTATACATTCAAATGTGTTCATTTGAGTTTATATTGATTGACCTTGTTGACGCTACATTCATAAATATCTACCAGTTAGGGCTCATTCACACAGCATCCATTTTACAGGATCCATTTTATAGGCTCCGTTTGTTTTCCCGTTATGGCGTATCCGCCGTTATGGCGCATCCACGTTACGATGTGTATTCCTCGCGAATTGAGTCCATCCAAAGGAGGTTCATACGATACCTACAATATCGAGCTCGTATTTATTTACCAGACTATGAGACTAGATGCCGCAAATTTCACTTTCTTCCCCTTTTCAAACGCATAGAAATTGCTGATTTGACTTACTTAATGAACATAGCAAACGGGACTGTTGATTGCCCGGAGCTCCTTGTGCAAATAGGACTGCGTACATGCATGGTTGCACTGAGAAAACCGAACACACTTTACGTACCTACAGTGAGGACCAATTATAGGCAAAATGCATTTATATATAGAGCTTCTTGCTCGTTTAATTCTTTAGTGTATGAAAACTGTGAGGTAGACTTATTCAACACCAGTACAAGTAGACTTAAACGCTTACTTAATGATAAATTTTTTCAAGTGTAAGAATTCTCCTGTGGTTACTTATTCATAATTTTTTCTATTTTATTATTTTTATGTTATCATCGATAAGTCGTCAACTTACTTTGTACCATGCTATTTATAGTATACCTGTCTTCTAGAAACTTTTAATTGGCCATCAGCAAATATGCACTGGTCTATCCAGGCATGGTCTTATATTTTCACCTGTATTTTCTAAATCTAGCTGTAAGTTTTCCCAAAATTTTGTAAATAAAGAAATAAATAAATAAGTATGTACTCGTAGTTGTAGGAGCGAGTTCAAACATCACTTAGAAAGGTGTTAAGAGTATAAGTATACTCTTAAAACCTATATATCTATCCTATAAAATGTATAATACCTATCAGCATTTATTAAGCCTTCCATGAATCTTTTAAATGAAAATATTTGATGTGTATGGAAGGACAGGTAGTATTCATATGACGTATACCTAAATGTTTTATTACAATTATTCATTTGCTTCACGTAGAGAAATGCAGAAACGTTTAACAATGTCTAGTTGGGATCAATATCCAACTTTTCAGATACCCTAGAATAATTACATTACATAAAGCCTGGCATGTCCAACTGCTGGGCACAGGCCTCCCCCAGGTCCCTGAACGGATCTCGGTCCTGAACCAGCTGGACCTATGCGTCATCATCATAAAACCGTAGAATAATTAATAATTATTAATTCGTAACAAAAGCCACTGGCGGTCCATAAACATACAACTAGAAAATAAGATAACTATTTACTAACCCTATATATTATTTTAATATCCGTAACTACTGTGTTTTGGAAAATAAAGCTGTTTATATTTTATTTTTATCAACAAAAACAAAGACCATCCAAATAAAAACAAATGAACAAAAACTAACAAACGACGCCAATTTCTTAACATATGTATGTAGGTTAATCCGATGGCTTGTTACCCTTTTCAGATGACCAATGGCTGGTGGCCATGCTAAGAGGGTGCAAGTTTAGCTTAGAAAGAGTGAAACACAAATTGGATATATACTACACTTTGAAGACAACGGCACCAGATGTGACGCTCTGTCTTAAACCCAGCTCCAAGGAATTTATTGACTTCTTCAGAGTGGGGTATGATCATGTTTTTTTACAATAAAGCAAATGAATAAGATGGTCCAAAATGCAGAAGACATTTAGACGTGTAAAGACAATCCCCAGATTGTGTATGGTGTTGTTGTCAGCTATAGCTATTACTTTTGTTGCTATCACTATCTTGGTAAACACTTAGAAAGGTTGTGTGCTGATATCAACATCATGAATCAAAAGGTTCACTTTATATTTTCACTTTATAATATGCTGGATTTTAGCTTGAGCTTGAGCTGAAGCAAATTAGCTTATCACCCCTATGTGCTCGAATAATTTATTATGTTTTATCGAAAGTAGTATACTTCTAAGTGAAGGCACCTGCGATAATTTACAACAATTGCATTGACAATTACTTCTTACATTTTAATGGTTACAGTACTGTGATAGTGCTTCCAAAGCCCAAAGACAAGATATTCCCCCGAATAATCCTGCTAAGACCTGGTGCGTACGATCCGGCAGTGAACAACATTGCCGAACTATTGTGCGTGCTATATTACTTGGTTCAGGTCAGTACCTACCTAGGTTTCAGTATATATATATATATATATTATTATTATAGTTCATGCTATGCATGAGACATGGTACACATGTCTCATGCATAGCTTATTGGTAGGTATGTATATACTATCTTATTTTCTGCTTCTTTTTGTTCTGTGCTGTATTTCTGGTGTGTCAATAAATGTCTCTTTATCTTTATCATGTACACATATAACTATACACACAATATACATACACATGTATATACAGTAGACGCCGATTCTAATCCATTTGCCATGATAAATAGGGGTTTGATAATAGCAAAAATTTTGATTTTCCAGATTTTAATAGTAGAAGATGATGTAGCTTCTGTAGTCGGAACGAAAATCATGGTAGATTATACTGGAGCTACAATGAGTCATTTAGTACAAGCAAGCCCGTCAATGATAAAGAAAATGATCGCAGTCACTCAGGTAAAATTCATCATCATTATTTTTATTTAAAGACATGCAGATCTTGGACCTGATACAGACTTTTAGTCCTTGAAAAAATTTTATTTAGTGTATTATTTGAAAAACTCGAACACTGATGGAACAGACCTAGCAAATAATTTCGAGATCAAGTCTAAGTTAGAAAATATGAAAATAGAACATGGTATTATTTATTGCAGTTAGCTCAATTGTTTCAACTGTAAATACTAGCTCTAATTTGTTTCTATTATTTGATTGTAAGTTTCTTTGTTAATAGGGTTATTGGTAATTCACTGACACCGCGTGAACGGCAGGTTCTGCCCATCACCACGAAAACATTCGTGAAGACGCTAGGCAGGTTCCTACTACCAATACCAACTTTAAAAACTAAGACCTGATTCATTCACAACATATTCGTGTTGATGGACAGAACTTCCAGTTCACGCAATGTCTATTAACATATTTTTATTTACCGTTTGTTTATTTCATATTTTTCTGTACCTGTGTCCAAATAAATTAATAACCCGGCTACACGCTCAAATATTTGTGCATGCATGATTGCACAAACCAGTTTGCACAAGCAAGATGAGCCCGGCCACACGCTCCATCTAGCTTGCGCAAACTGTGTTTGTGCCACAGATTACCCCCAAATGATGGGGGTAATCTGTGGTTTGTGCATGCGTGTTTGCACAATGGGTTGAGCGTGTAGCCGGGCTATAACACTAAGGGCGCCCACGAGGCACTTGCCGCGGTGAACTTACAGCGGTAAGCGGTGGCGCGGCAGCGGCCCTTTCGAGTCACACCGAGAGTGGATCGTAATTGCGTCATAATGATTTCAGGATTCAATGCCATTGCGGTTAAAAGGCAGTCATCACGTGAACCTGCCTGCAGGAATAGAGAAAATATTTTCCCTCATATCTGGATTCCTAAGCGATAAAAGCAAAGAAAGGGTAGGTGATGAACTTAAAGGACTGGTTTCATAAGACTAATCAGAAGATTAAAACATTATTTTTGTTATTCAGATGAAAATACATAAAAGTGTAGACGAGTTACCTGAATACATACCTAAAGAAATCATTCCTCAAGAATATGGAGGATCTGGAGATACCATTGCGAACTCTATTGGTAAGGTGTTCTCTCACGATTTTGGATACTATTCAATAATAATATGACAAAGGTAGAGAAAATGTCGAATAAAGACGATTTGTTGACGCATTGGCTACTTTTTCGTATACTTACCAGAACCTTGAGTAATATAGTCATATGACAAAATGGTAAATGCTAGTACACCAGTGCTAGTGTATCTGATGCAAATTCCGGTATGTAAAAGGTATACATTTTGTTAGATCTGGATTTTATTTCCACAGAACATTGGGTATCAAAGTTCAAAGAGTACAGCGCTTGGATGAAAGAGGAGGAATTATTGGGCACTGATGAGAAAAAGCGAATAGGACCGCCGCCGATCAGCCAAGATGGGGGTGTTGATGGATCTTTCAGAAAATTGAATATAGACTGAAATTGTAAACTTGGATTGGTCGTTTTAGCCGAAATGCATATTGTATCCAAATCCATATGGATTTGGATTGTAATCTTTGATGTTTAGTTATGTTTTAGTGTAACCTAGAAAATAAGTAGGTACCTATCTCTACTAAATACAATTAATAGCATAAGAGATAATACCTCTTTCATTAATACTAAATGAGAAAAGATCATTTTATAAAAGAAAAATAAACCTATTGTTATTATTCATTTGGTTGAGTTTGTACTTTGTAGTAGTAAGCATATTAACCTTATCTCTAAGATAATGAGGGAGCTCTACGTTACCAGTTAAAAAGGGAACTCTACCCTAGCAACCTAAGATGGGAGGAGCTTTACACTAGCAACCTAAGGAGGGAGCTGTACACTAGCAACCTAAGGCGGGAGGTCTACATCAGCAACCTAAGGAGGGAACTAGCAACCTAAGGAGGGAGCTCTACACTTGTAACCTAAGGTGGTAGGTCTACATCAGCAACCTAAGGAGGGAACTAGCAACCTAAGGAGGGAGCTCTACACTTGCATCCTAAGGTGGGAGGTCTACATCAGCAACCTTAGGAGGGAGCTCTACACTTGCATCCTAAGGTGGGAGGTCTACATCAGAACCTTAGGAGGGAGCTCTACATTAGCGATCTAAGGAGGGAGCTCTACACTAGTAAACTAAGGTGGGAGGTCTACATCAGAACCTAAGGAGGGAGCTCTACATTAGCGATCTAAGGAGGGAGCTCTACACTAGTAAACTAAGGCGGGAGGTCTACATCAGCAACCTAAGGAGGGAACTAGCAACCTAAGGAGGGAGTAGCTCTACACTAGCGACCTAAGGTGGGAGGTCTACATCAGTAACCTGAGGAGGGAGCTCTACACTAGCAACCTAAGGATGGAGGAGCTCTACACTAACAGTGTAGGTAGGGTAAGCAAAAATCCTCTATCGCTCTACGATAGCAACCTAAGAAGGAACTCTACACTAGCAATCTAAGGAGTGAGCTCTACATTAACGACCTAACGAGAGAGCTCTACACTAGCAACCTAAGGCTTACACTTCAACAGCTTTTCATAAAAGCTTAATTGAACACGATATTAATAAAATATATTATTTCAGAAAACAAAAATACTAAAATAAAAGCGCAGCTCGATAGAGAAGAAACTAAATATTATAGCGGTTTCTTCTATAATAAGTACAATAGTTTTGTTATTTTTTTGCTTCAGGATGTTGGTGTTTTTAAAAGAATAGTTTTCATATAATATATCTATTTAGAACATAAAAATAAACTATAAGAACAATTTTTTATTTGTACGTATTTGAATAAAGTGCGACATTAATAAAATAACTTGTCAAAATTCTGAATATCTTTAAACATGTAAAAACATAGCTACGTATTTAAATTGATGATACTTAGGTTTGACTAAAACCATCCAAATAAGCCGGAGTTTTTCACACGCTTTGACTCATCTGCCATGGCAGTTTCATCGAGGAACCAGTCTCGATAGCTTTCCACCTTGGCCTTCCAGAAATCTGCAAAAATTATACGCAAAATTTTATCCTACGAGTAGGTCTAATTCGTACGCCATCATAGTGGTATTGCACCTATACGAACCGCGTTCGGTGTTTGCAAACTTGCGCCGATGTTAGCGACACGAGTACGGAAGTGTCACATAATTCTCTCGAAACCTGTCATTTATATTTTTTTTAACTAGCTGCTGCCTGCGCATTCGCCCGCGTTTTATTGGGATAAAAAACCTATATGTTATTCCAGGTCCCTAACTATACCAATACCAATTTGCAGCCCAATCAGTTCAGTCGTTTTTGCGTGAAAGAGGAACAAACATCCATACATACATTCTCACAAACTTTGACATGTATAATCTTATAGTATGATATTATTTTACTTTGAAGAGGTTTCATCCTATTCTGATAGCGTTCGTATGAAATCTTGAAGTTTAAAGTGGTTGCGACGTATTACAGATAGAGTTTATAGACAACATTGTTCTCACCAGTAAGTTCCTGAATAGAGCCCCCAGTTCCTCCGTATTCTACCGGTAATACCGATTTATCTATCTGATCGTATAAAGAATCTTTGTTGTGTACGAAAATCTGAAATTGGAAAAGCTTACCGTAAGTATAATGATTTCCTACTAACATTTAGACAACAACGTATGGTTAATTGCCTACGATGCATAAATACAGATCAGCTAACATAAAACTGTATGCACTTTACGTAGGTGTCCAGTAAACATTTCCCTATAAGTGTTGAATTTCCGTCAACGGGTACATTTCTGGAGATAAAGGCACATATTATTATAATATTTAAAAGTTATTTTTTCATTCAATGCCCGGGACGGACATCTTCTATCGGCTGGTCATTGAAGCGGAGGTGGCGCGCCCCTCTGGGTTGTAGCGCCTGGCGGGGCAGTGAATGCGTTAAACCCCTTTTCTCCAGATATGTAGCTTTGAAAGTCAAGCGACGTTATTGGTTAGGTTTGATACACTGATAGATAGGTATTCGGAACTTACTCTATTCCTTATCTTGGAAATGAAAACCATTTTGAAAATCGCTATTATTCCTCCAATCCCATAAGGTGCGTTAAGAATCTGAATGCCTTTTAAGCGAACTGAGAGAGCCTTTTCCGTGCATGTTGATAATCTGCTTGCGAATAATGGAGTCCATTGCATCATCAGCCTTAGGCCAATGCCTTTTAAGTCAACAATTGATTCCTGAAAAAGTCTTTTGATAACAAACACGCCAAATGGCTGAAAAAAGACTTCCAGCAGCTTGCTGGAAGTTTTTATTCAGTAACAGGTTACCCCATGATCAGTGATCGATCATTGATCACCCTAGACAGCGTATTGTCGAGGATCACTGGCGTGTATTAGACAAGTATATAAAAGAGATCAGTGTCGAGGATAGTCAGAAATATCATCGTACGTATGCGTATAATATAATTTGGAAATAATATAAACAAATTAAACTAGTCTTTACAATTGAAACAATTGAGCTAACTGCAGACTGTTGCAAACAATCTACAGATAGCTCAACTGGTCCATATCAATACCAGTCGGAAGCGTCCCCAAGACGTTGGCTGCATTGCCTCGCTGTATGGCAATTCTAATGCGCTGCGCCAGATACTCAGCTCTCGGGTCACGCGTCAATATAATTTGGAATTTATTTCTATTTACGCAATGACCTTTTGCTTTATTCTAGCTAAACAAGGCTTTGTTTGTGTGTTGTTCATGCTACCGTTGCTGTAGTGAAACTTTCATTACCTCTCCTGAAATGGTGAAGTTGTCATCTTCTAGAACCAAAATTTCTATAATCATGAGGCCTACTTTGATTAGTTCCGCTAGTGAGCACTTAGAACCGCTCGCATAGGGTCCGAGACGCGTCAAAAGGGGCTTCGGTGAGTCTCCTTTTATGCATTTTAAAGGAAGAAACAATCTGAAAATGGATAGGTTAAGAATGGTCAATACATACATATCTCAATAAATATAAAATAATCATGTACATCGTATTTTATAAGATAAATTATGATTTGCTCTTTGATATGCATATCTTATCACACGTACCAAACATTTTACTCACCCAGCTTTTAAAATTTCTTGTATTGTCTCATCATATGGATCTCTATTGCCAAAAATGTCGGGGATAGTCCCTTTTACAGTATAATAAGTATCGATCTTGGCCTTGCACTTTTCAATATTATATTTTGATCCACGCAGAAATGCTATCAGAAATTGATCAGCTGAAAAATTGGTAATCTTAAAACAACGCTAATTGGTTAAAAAAACATAATTAAGTCATTAATATAAAAAAGTGTAAATATAGGAAGATGTACCGACCGTCATTATTCCTGAGTATTTATGGCTATACCACATCCAGGTAGATGAGTACCAATGAGTATTATCAAATAATTAGGTATGTGCCTATACCTACTGCGTGATCAAAGCCGCGGCAGAATCTAGTTTTATAATTTTCTTACTTGGTTTGACTGAATGTAAATGTGGTTGTTCTTTTATCCAATCTCTCAATATGTTTAGACTAGATTTAATTTTCTCCGGAGTTTCCTTCAATTCTTTTTCAGCTTTCTTTTGTAATTCAGGTGAAACTTCTCTGATATTCTCCATTTTGTGACGTTATTTTGTATTTTGATGTAGGTATTTTAATTGTATTGATGTTTTGTTTGATTTCCTGAAATAATTTGTTTTTTGTAAATGTTATATTTTCTTGTTTCTTTTATAATCAGTGATAGTAAAAAATAATAAAAGTATTCTTTGGTTGGTTACACGTAACAAATATATATAGACATGATACGATTGTACTTTAATCAGGGAATATATTGATAAGAACACAATTCAAAAAGATAACTAGAGACGGCATTCATGTTGAGATTGAGCCATATCCGTATTATAATAAGCCAGTTCAAAAACTAATGGACAATAGGTACAAAACTAGAATCTAGCAAAAGAGTTCTAAGTATCATCATATCAGCCCGTACACGTCCACTGCTGAACATAGGCCTTCATCCATCAACTCCCTCCGAGCGCTACGATATCGTCGGTTCATCGATTGGATGGTCTCCCATAAGTATCACCATCACCATCATCAGCCCATACACGTCCACTGCTTGACGTAGGCCTCTCCCGTACGACGCCACAAATAGCGGTCCTGAGCCGCCTCCATCCATCGACTCCCTGCGACCGCTACGATGTCGTCGGTCCATCGAGTGGATGGTCTCCCATGTAGGAGGGATTTGCCATAATCACCACGCTTGGCAGGCGGATTGGTGATCGCAGTGTTGGTGTTTAAAAATACTCAGACGGAAGCTGCTGCCCTTCCTCTGGTAAGTTCCCTTAGTCGGCTCTTACGACATCAACGGGTTGAGTTGGAGGGGTCGATATTCGTACGCCGCGATTAATCACAAGATAATTGTAAAATGTCAACATTTGTTACACCTCTATCTATATTTTATGAGTTCGTAGTCTATATTTTAGAGTCGATATTCGTACGCCGCGGCCCATAAGTACATATATCAAGAAACAATTGATCATCAAAACATAGAACCTTTTAGGAGGTTCCATATCCATGCAGCGAATATAATAACTAATCAAAAAGTAGGTATTGTACTTACAATGATAACGCCGGCAATAATACGCTCACCACATTACTCGCAGACACCGAAAACTAAACTGAATGTATGTATGTAGATTAGAAATACATAGTCCCAAACACAATGTATCTATATTATGTTAATACCTTCTAATCTCTTAATGCTGAAATACCTAGTGATTCCAATCCACAAAACGTCCAATGAATCTATTTTGTCTAAAGGCCCTTAGTAGAATGGTTCATATGCGTTGTGCGTATAAACCTTGAAAGGTATCAAAATAAACAACGTGTTGTGCGACCGATAACCGACTGCCGAGCAGCGGCGGCGCGGCGCGGCGCGGCGGTGCGATGACTAGCAAGTACAAGCAAACAAATCCTGTGATAAATAAAATGACAAGTGAGAGTCTGACTCGCGCACAAAAGATTCCGTACAATTAAATATGACGATGTTTCTTGCCAAATAATTTTATCATGATCCCAGGTCAACGGGAAATACATAGGTACCCTATAGGTTTTGGTTCAAGGCGAGAATTACAATTTTTCTTTATT
Organism: Eupithecia insigniata; assembly: GCA_947859395.1. Taxonomy (NCBI): domain Eukaryota; kingdom Metazoa; phylum Arthropoda; class Insecta; order Lepidoptera; family Geometridae; genus Eupithecia; species Eupithecia insigniata. The sequence continues at coordinate 6,986,105 of OX401996.1, read as the reverse complement.
GTATGATTCTAGTCTTCTAGATCAATTGGAAAGTACCATATAGGTTTATGTATATGGCGAGAATAAAAATATATATTTTTAACAGTAAATATACCGATTTTCGTTATTTTTCCTTTATTTGACATCCACCGGAAAAAAGAACTGATATCCTTTTTAATTGCCTTATGATTCTAGGTTAACGGGAAGCATTCTTTTCTTTTAAATTTCAACTCGATACCTACGCGTTCCGAAGAAAAACGGGTTGGCAGACGGACAGACGGACATCGAAGTGATCCTTTAAGGGTTTCTTTTTTCCTTTTGAAGCACGGAATCTTAAAATTGTACCAACTTACTAGTAGGGAAAAATATACAGTTGAACAAACTTTTACCAATTAATTAGGTGTTACCATTCAATTAGCAATGTATGAATTGAGAACTGAAATAAACATTTTATTACATTTTCTTGTTTCTACAAATGGAACTCAAAATGTTGTAGGCACCTACATAATTCGAAGGTGTACACAATTATTAGAGAAAAAGAACACAGTAAAGAAATAAATGCATAAAAGAACCTGTCTGTGACTGTGTAGAAACAAAATACTAAAATAGTAGGTGACCGAGAAGAATATATTACCTACAGCTGCTTTTTCTATGAGAATAGATACCTGGGTAGTTTTATAGGTTTGTTCCCAATTCACAGATTCCTGTTTCTACAAATTGGGATTCTGGATTAAAATATTTAGGATTATATAGTATTTAATTGAAACTAAAAAATATACTAGGAAGTACAATATTTTTTATAAGTAGGTAGGTATTTGAATAAAGTTCGACCTCAAATATATTAAGGAATTATTATGCCACGCAATCATTTTTTTAAAGTAAAAAAAACCATAGTTTCTATACAGATGTTCGGCAGAACGTTTTTAATGTACCTGGTAATGTAACTGGGGGTAGGTGAAACCAAGTATACAAAAAAGCTCCAGAATTAAATAGTTCAAATTTCGGACAAAAAAATTGAAAATATTAAAAACCCGGGAGGCTTTAAAAGGTTTACATATCCGCCAAGTTATTGCACTAGGTTCCACACTAATAATCTAAGGAGGGTGCTCTACACTAGCAACCTAAGGAGAGCTCTACACTGGCAATCTAAGGCTTTGACTTCAACAGCTTCTAATAATAAACTCATTGAATACCATATGAATAAAATACGTTATTTCAAAAAACAAAAATACTAAAATAATAGGTAAGTGATCGAGAAGAATCTATTATAGCGGCTTCTTCTATGAGAATTAAATAGATCTTTTTGTTATTCTTTTCTTCTGGATGTTGATTTTTTTATAACAGTTTTGTTAAATATAATTTTTCTATTTAAAACTTAGAATAAACTACCAGGACATAATTTTATTTGAACGTACTTAAGTAAGTGCGACATTAATAAAATAACGACACAACATTCTGAATATCTTTATAAAAAACATAGCTACCTACTACTTAAATTGATGATGATGATATTTATGTGTACCTACTTAATTGACTAAAACCATCCAAATAAGCCGGTGCTTTCCAAACGCTTTGACTCATCTGCCATGACAGTTTCATCCAGGAACCAGTCTCGATAGCTTTCCACCTTGGCCTTCCAGAAATCTGAATAAATAATACGCAAAATTTTAAAACTTGGTTATCTACGTGTAGTTCTAATTCGTACGCCATCAAGAGTGGAATTGCGTTCGTATTACGAACCGCGTTCGATATTTGCAAACTTGCACCGAGATGTTAGCGAAACTAGGACGGAAGTTTATCACTTTCGTTGCTCGAGAACTGTAATTTTCAATTTTATTTTTACCCACGACGGAACGGAGACCTATGCGTTTAGGGCGAGATATAGTTTGTTTTTAAATATTTTACTTTGAAGAGGTTTTATCCCATTCTAATAGCTTTCGAATGAGATCTTGAAGTGGTTGCTACTTAAGGTTGACCTCGGAAATACAGCCATAGCGAATGTATCGAATTTTGTTGTGCAATTCTATAAAAACAATATTGAGAGGACACTTTTTCAAACGTGAATAAATCCATTTTTTTATTTAGGTTCATTGGTGGAAATGAGGCTTGCAATGTTGAAACAATATGTAATTTATCTCAGAAGCATTAATTTTAATGATAAAATACGTTTTTCACTTCTCTTGCTCAAAAAGTGTATCATAATAGATAAAGTGTAGCTTAGCGGGCCTAAAACTCGAGTTTAATACCTCGGGCTGAAAAGTATTTTTTCTTTTTAATTTTTGTCTAAAATCATCAGCCCGTACAAAGCATTCGTTCTCTTACATAAAAACTCGACTTCTTGGTGCTCCGTCAATCTTTTTTTTGAAAATAGAACCGTCTTGGTGATGTTTTATGAAGGTTGATTCTTCCCTTCACGGTAGAATGCGAAATGTTTCGTTGCGAGTTAAATAGAGATTTAAAAAAAAAGATGGTATTGGCGCTAAATCTCTAGAATTTTCTTTATTCCAAATCACAAACTTTTACTGCTTTTACGTTTAACTTCCTGACTTTTACTTCCAAATTGTGAACGTGAAAAATGTCATCAAGTTATAGTGAAGATGCTAATATGCAAATGGAAGAAAAGGGCAAAGAAATAATTATGAATCTGTTGCCGACAAAATCACGCGGAATATATATAAAGAGTTACGAAATTTTATGAAATGGAGAGATGAGAAACGTGTGGATTCTTTTACAGAAGGGGTTTTTCTCACTTATTTTGATGAATTATCGAAAAAATTCAAATCGTCGACTCTTAGGAGCACATATTCAATGTTAAGCCTTACAAACGAAACACGACGTCGATATTAAAAAATATGTAAATTTAACGGCTTTACTGAAGAAATTGTCTACTGGAAAAAAATCTAAAGTCTTGACGACACAAGAAATCGAAACATTTTTCAATAACGCTCCAAATAAACAATACTTGGCAACAAAGGTAACCTACTTATGTACTCTACTCAAACGAAATAAATAGATACCTACCTACATACCTAAATTATGTACCTAGGTTATTACGATTATTAACACACTTATTTTTTTGTTCAACAGGTTGCTTTAATTTATGAAATCAGCGGTGCATGCAGAGGAATAGAGCTTGCCAATATAACGTTGACATATAACATTGATGCTCTCGCAGGCAGACTTAGTTCAGCGGCCTATGCAGTTCGAACAATTAGAGACCGATGAAGATACAGCTAGGTTAGTTTATTTCAGTTACTTTCATAGTATTATGTCTTATGGTATTTTGCTTTGGGGACAGGCAGCTGACATCCAGACTATCTTTGTTCTCCAGAAAAGAGCGGTACGCGCAATTTACAAATTAAAGCCACGCGACTCTTTGAGAGAATTATTTAAAGAAATAAATATTTTGACAGTAATATCGCAGTACATCTATGAAAATCTTATGTATACGCACAAAAATAGAGATAGCTTTTTGAAAAAGTGTGATGTTCCCAATAGAAATACAAGAAACAAGAAAAATTACACATCCCAGCATATAGATTACGAAAGGTAGGGAAATCATTTATGGGCAATTGCGTGCGCTTCTATAATAAGCTTCCATCTGAAGCAACTGAACTCCCTATTCGTAAATTTAAACAGTACATTAAACAAAATCTTATCAGGAAGGCCTTTTACTCCATAGATGATTACATCAATGATGTTAATGCTTGGCCAGATGTCGCTCCGTTCCGCACTGTCAGTAGTATGTAAGAAATTCAATGTTCTGTTTAGCTTTATAGAAATATTGACATGTATCTAAATAGCATTAAATTTAGATTTAGATCAAAATAACAATGTATTAGACACTTAAGTGATATTATAAATGTGCTAGTGGTTTCTTTTTCACTTCTTCCACTAGTGGACAAAAAATTGAAGTGAAGAGAATATCAATAACACCTTATTTCTTATTTGATAATAATAACTATGTTTATAGTATACAATTTGACTTGTCTAAGTGCTTATTTTGTAAGCCTAAAGAAATAAAGTTATTGATTCTGATTCTGAACGCTAGAAGACGTAGAAACGGATACAAACCTACAAGCTGTGAGTCTGCCGAACACGAAAACAAACAAAGAGCGTATATTTGTCATCAGTGGAGAATACCTTAATATAGTTAAAGCCTATCAGGAGTTACGTCCCACTAATGTTTCAACGAGAAGATTTTTTCTAAATTATCAAAATAGTAAATGCACAAGGCAAGTCATAGGCAAAAATAAATTTGGTAACATGCCTAAAGATATTGCCACTTATCTAAATTTACCAAATCCGGAACTCTACACGGGCCATTGTTTCCGCAGAATATCCGCGACTCTGTTGGCGGACTCTGGTGCGAATATAACGACATTAAAACGGCACGGTGGATGGAGGTCCGATCAAGTGGCTGAAGGTTATATAGAAACAAGTATCACGTCACGCAGCGGATTACGGAAGGAATCAATATTCTACCAAACATTACAGAAACCCAAGCATCTAAATCGCGGGATTGGATGAATATGTTAACTCAGCTGAAGCCGCACTCAGATCTTAATAATGCAGGAAACTCAAGCATGAGTCGAGTCAACTTTTACTCCACAACAATCAACTCAAAATATTATCACATCCCAATCACAGAGAACCGAAATGAAATTGCCCGGGAAAAACATATCACTAAACATTCAAAATTGGTCTAACTGCACATTTAATTTTAAATAAAATTTCTAAAATTTGTCTAATTTTGAATTATTTTATTTTCTCGCAATCGTAGTGAAAAGTAGAGTGTTTTACTCGGGCCAAAACCACCCATTATAACTCGGTCTTGTCATCCTCCCTCGCTACGCTCGGGAGTATAACAACCTCGTATATAATGGGATGGTTTAGTCCCCTGTAAAACAATCTACTATTGAACTTAAATAATGGGTGGTCGCCAAACTAACCTACTAAAAATACTCGTTCATCCAATACATTTCTCGACCACATGGTCGGCAAATGACTGTTACTGACCAATTTTATTTAGGATTTATCTCCTCCAAACTGCATGATATGACGTGTTGTACTTTGTAATTTATATCTTCATAATATGGTTTACTAACACGTTAGATGGCGACCAGCAAAACTATGATACAATTAAAATGTAGGCACTTTTAAAAAAGCATTCACGTGGTCGGCAATCTGTCTGCTACCGACCATGTATTATTTCCCATACCATATTTTTATACTTTATTACCCATATTCCATCGTTTTAGTCCATGTAACATTACAATCCATTCTCCATTGTATCTAGAATATCTATCTACTAATGGTTGGATTTGATAATGGTTTTGCATTGCAGGTTTTTTTACACATGGCCGATTGTTATATTAGACCCTCAAGGTATTTACTTAAAGCCCTTTTTTCAGTGAAACGTAAGTGGGCGACAACTGACGAAAATGATGGTCGCAAACTGGTCGAAAGCGGTCGGGAACTGACAAAATAGCACTTTTTGACATTTTATTAATTATTTAATATTTACGATCATAATATACGATACAACTCGCAAAAACTAGATCAAGTTCAATAATTTTTAATGTTGAAACACTATCATTTTGATGATTTATGTTACTTCAAAGTGTCAAAGTCGACCAAGTGGTCGTAAACCGGCACATTCACCCTACCTAACTCGCAGACACCGAAAGATTGATGATTGTCATTTTTATTCTTAATTTTTCAATTGATACAACACATTTGTTTCCCAATTTTTACATTTTGTTGAAATGAAGTGGCAACTGGACAGTGACGTCTCCTTGAGCCACTCCCGGAGGAGCAGATTGTTTTCTTGGATCAGCATAGCTATTCTAACTCGATGGAAAAGTTTCCGTGACTCGAAATCTGACACAAATCTAATATTTTCGTAATATTTTAGTTTGTAATATTTTCTGTGTTCTACAAAGAATAAAACTACCTAAAATGTAGTTTTTCATAAATCGCTGACCATTTTCTATGAATCTATGTATGTTCCAATGAAATACGATTAATGGGGCTTTTGGTGATGATGTTGATTTTTAGTAATACATCTCATAAATTATTAATTTTTCCAAAAGTCGAGTCGAATCGAAATTAGTTAAAACATGGGTTAATAGAAAATATTTTACGATTTACGGTAAACTACTTTTCTGCTATTGATATTGCTTGTAGAACGCAGAAAATAATAAAAACCGCCAAAATATTTGAATTTCGCGCGGATTTTTGCCAGATTTCGAGTCACGGTAACTTTTCGATCGAGTTAGAATAGCTGTGCTGCAGGGCTATTCAAACTCGATCGAAAAGTTTCGTCGACTCGGAATCAGACACATATCCGCGCGAAATTCAAATATTTTAGCGGTTTTTAATATTTTCTGCGTTCTACAAAGAATAAAACTACCTAAAAAGTAGTTTTTCATAAATCGCTGACCTTTTCTATCAACCCATGTTCCAATAAAGTAAGATTAATGGAGCTTTTAGTAATAATGTTGATTTTAATAATAAATCTACTAAATTATTAATTTCTCGCAAAGTAGAGGCGAATCGAAATTAGTTAAAATATGGATTCATAGAAAATGTTTTAAAATTTTCGGTAAGCTCCTTTTCTGCTATTGATATTGCTTGTAGAACGCAGAAAATATTCAAAACCGCTGAAATATTTGAATTTCGCGCGGATTATTTGAACTTCGCGCGGATTTGTGTCAGATTTCGAGTCACGGCAACTTTTCGATCGAGTTAGAATAGCTATGCTGGGCAGAATGGTTCATATCATACCGACTGCGCGTGTTGTTATCCTTGACATGTATCTACGTGACGCGCGAGCGAGTGTGACCGATAACCGACCGACTGCCGAACGGCGCACGGTGGCAGCGCCGGTGGCGCGGCGGGCGGGGCGCGATCACTATGCGAGGACAAGCAAACTAATACAGCGATAAATACAATTTCAAGTGCGAGTCGGACTCGCGCACCGAGGATTCCTTATAAATTAATAAGACTTTGTTTCTTGCCAAATATTAAGTATCCAGGTCAACTCGAAATATTCTGTAGGTTTTGGTCCATGGCGAGAATTACAAATTATTATTTTTATTGAATGATTCTAATTCAATGGGAAGTATCATAATACTCACGCCATGGACTTAAACCAGTCCATGGCGTGAGTGCAAATATAGCTACGGTTTACAGGAGACAGGCAGACGCCATTTTGCTGTTGTTGGCTTGCTTTTGTTTGAGCTCACATCGCCACCTTACAATTTGACCCGAAATTGACATAACATTTTACTATCTAAATAATACGTGTGTGATTATTATAAACCCCTGTTGGGTAAGTTTTGCACTGATTAGTATTGTAGGTTGTAAACACTTATTCCAATGCACAAAGAATGACATGGAGCTTTTTCCTGTTCACCATTGTAATCTATCATTATTATGCACGTGATTGGACTTGTCATTTTAGATACTATCCCATCTTCTTATTCTTTGTATTCTTCTAGCTAGATAATTTTCTTTTCAACATCTGTGTAAATTCACCTCCCGTTCTGATTGTGACTTCCACGGCATCATGAACACTTAGTGCTTCCACTTTTTGTGCTGCCGTGGGAGCCCATAACCCTACGAAGACTTGGCTCTAATGCCGAGCTTGTATGCGCATTCCAGAGTTCAAAGTCCACCCTAGGGCAATCTTCGTCTCCGGCCGGACTTCCCGCGAGTTGCCCCCTTGTTTGGACCTGGACCATCGGATTCCGGATCTTTCGCCGTTGGATCGCTGCTTCACCCGCGGCGCAGTAAAGGGACAGTACCGAGGAAGGAGAAACACAAAGCGAAGACTTTTGATACCACGCGCCACGTCTAAAAAACATTCAATTTTAATTAAATTAAACAAACAGCGAGCCAGAAGGGCTATAATGTTAATTCAATTAAAGTATAAACAAACATAGCCAGAGGGGCAAAAGGTTGGTTCGTTAGATTAGATCCTACAGAACGCTGATTTTACAGTGTAACTCGATGGGAAAAAAACTCCCTACGTGTCACACAGTGACTGGATCTGGTGTGACTCGTTGCCAGCCCGTCACATCAAAGACTTTAAAATATCGGACAACAAAGTGATCCTATAAAGATATTCATAGGATATTTTTTCTTTTGAGGTACGGACCCTTAAATTGTACCAACTCAGTTGTTTTTGTATTTTATTTTCATTTAATCGTTATTATTATGAAGTTGAAAAAACTTGCACCTATTAGGTGTTGCTATTCAACTATCAATGTATGCATTGAGAACTAAAATAAACAGTTTATTACATTTTCCTGTTTCTACAAATAGAACTCAAAATGTAGCAGGTACCTAGTAGAGTACGCGTAAATCTTTATGAGCTCTATGAAGTTGGCTTCAACGACTGCGCACTGAACCGTAAATAAGGCGTTGAGGGGAAAGAAAGGGTTGAGAGGGGATCTGTCTGTCAAACCAGGGTTGCCAGCAAGAATTCTGGCGTATTTTTATTTTGTCTAGCACATTTTGTTCAGCAAAAATTTATTTTCCAATTCAATATTTATAGAATATATAAAAACTTCTTACACTAAATGACGGATTATTTTAAACCTAAAATGATATAATAAATTAATCTTTTTATCTCACGCAATTAACCCAGGTTTGAAAATAAAATAATTACTGTGTACCTAGCAAATTTATTTATAATCTAGTGGGCAATACTGTCGAATTGGCTTTTGAGTACCTACAATGACGCAGCAAAGTCTTTGACGCTTGTCCGGTGTTCGTTTCGGTGATTTGATAGTTTGTTCTTGTGATTTTGTGTTGTATTCCCTGTTAACAGCTGTTTCTATTAAACGATAAAATATGCCTCGGATGCGGTTTAACGTACTGCGTCGTCAAACATGGAAAATGGTGTTCGATGTCATGAGTTTCATGACAAAAGAAGACAATGAAGGTCTTAATTTAACCTCAAAATGGTACTTTAGCGGACTGCAGCTGCAACAGGTGTGTCTTTAAAAGAATTTCATTTAATAAAAAGAATTTCTAGCCGAAGCCTGGGTGGGTAGCTAGTTGATAAATATCACTTTTCTATTTGATTGTACTTGTGCAGTATTGCTACCGTGCCTAAGTTCACAGAGCTCATTAAGTTTTGGGATCACTCTACCTACCTACATAATTCGGGTAGTTCCACCGCGCTCCAAGAATGCATACCTCCGGGCTCCAAGTATTTATTACCCATATTATTTTAAAAATTATAAGCACCTAAATGCTTCCATAGCGCTCCAAAATAAAAAAGCTAGAAAGAATAAGATAAAAAAGAGCTTAAAAGGTAAACCATAGGTTGTTTATGTTTAGTATACAAATAGAAATATGTTAATATTTTTTTAACGTGAATACGCTATTGGCACATGTTTTCCTCCAACTTCAATCAAAGGGTGTAATTTCCACTTTCCACAAGTACTGACAAAAAATAACGTTTGCATTGAATATTATTTCAAACGATGAAAAAGATCACGTGATAATGGCAGAACGTAGTCAACCAAATAATCGAAAGCAATCAAGAGAGACACAGAATTCAAAAGTATAATACTCAATTTGCCATAATCACCACGCTTGGCAGGCGGATCGGTGATCGCAGAGTTGGCGTTGAATAATACTCAGAAAGAAGCTGAAGCCCCCCCTACATGGGAGACCATCCACTCTGATGGACCGACGACATTGTAGCGGTCGTAGGGAGTCGATGGATGGAGGCGGCTCAGGACCGCTATTTGTGGTGTCGTATGGGGGAGGCCATGTCCAGTAGTGGACGTGTATGCGCTGATATGATGATGAATACTCAATTATCGCACAGGTAAATGCAATTTAAATCAAACGATTGAGAGAAAAGTACACAATCATTATAGAAAAAGCCTTAACCGATCAAATGGCTGAACTTAGTGTTTAGCATTAAGGTGACCATTAATAGGTTCTCACATATAGCTCCACATTAAGAATAATATAGGAAAACAAAGGTTTGCACTACCTATGTAAGTTAAATTAATATCTACTAAATTTACTATCGCTAGGGAACATTGACACTCATAAATAAATTACACATCTATATAACTAGGCACATATAGATTGTATCAATCTGAATATCTACCTGGTCAATTTATTGGCAAATAAACAGTACTACCTCACTCCTATTAGTCCCAGGAATATAGAAACAAAATACTAAAATATAGTCGGTGATCGTGAAGAATACATACCTTATTTTTTTTTGTATATAGCTTATTTTGTACAGGGACGAGGGAAAATCTCGTGCCTGATTTTGTAGTTCTCTTTATAATCAAAGTAAAAAAGATGGATACGTATTCTATGGTTTGTTGACAATTCCCTGTTATGAGCACAATCTAATAAGGTGCCGAGAGCTTCACCGACAAGAATAAGACGATTTACGATTTACGCTTATTCCCAGTTGTTCTGTACAGGACAATGGGAACGACTTCTGTCCCAGTTGTCCTGTGCACAAAAAATATTATAGCATTTACATTATTTATAACCACTAAAAACCACCCACTTGTTAAGCTTGAAGCCAGTGCGTTTAACTACAAAATTGGAGTCTTACAAAAGAGAAGATGTCACTTTATAAAACGACAAATGCGGGTAGGACTCGCGCACCGAGAGTTCCGTCCGACTGGCGAAGAGGAGATAGCCTGTAGATACAGGTGGATTTTCGAGACGGGACAGTAAGGGGACGTACCATAACCGGTTAGCTACCGGAATATGGTCTGGAGAAGATTATCCATATATTTTTATAAATTTACTTCATTATTTTCTACAGTTAGCAAAAAATAACTTTTTGTATGCCAATCAATCCAATCAATGTAACTGTATATATCAAAAACTTCTATCGGACCAACTGAGGTAGGAGTAAGTAAAAAATCGTAAAAAACGTTTCCCAACAGTTTGTAGGAAATCATCGGAGCTTCATTTTCGAAGCATTGTGAACCGAAAATACAATAAACAAAAATACAAAAAGATAACCAGCTGATAACGTAGGAATGTTACTTATAGTAAACAAATCAAGCAATATTTACTGACGGAAGAATTACCTACAAATCAACAAATTTTGTAAATTCCGTAATCTATAAAAAACGCGGAAACAGAGTGAATTTTAGGTAAAGTATGGGCGGTTTGTTTACTTACAAACATTCTAGATGTATGTATATCGAGTTTGGCTAGTGTATATTTGATAAAGCCGTGGGGCCGCGGCGTACGAATATCGACCCCTCCAACTCAACCCGTGGATGTCGTAAAAACCGACTAAGGGAACCTACCAGAGGAAGGGCAGCAGCTTCCTTCTGAGTATTTTTAAACACCAATACTACGATCACCAATCCGCCTGCCAAGCGTGGTGATTATGGCAAATCCCCCCTACATGGGATACCATCCACTCGATGGACCGACGACATCGTGGCGGTCGCAGGGAGTCGATGGATGGAGGCGGCTCTGGACCGCTATTTGTGGTGTCGTACGGGGCAGGCCTATGTCCAGCAGTGGACGTGTATGGGCTGATGATGATGTAGATGATGATATTTGATAAACTTACAATGTACATAGTTTAGGATTTGGTTGTACCTATATTACCAAATCTTGTTATCTTATCAGTGCAGCTATTATTGCTCTTGGTATTAGAGATGCCAGTATGTTATAGTCTTACACTAAACGTTAGTTAAACGCATGTTAAACGGGTTAGTTTAATTTAGTTCCATTTTAGCATCGTGGTATCTAGCACGTGCCTGTCACCGTTGAAAATGCATCTCATAAGTGCTACGATTTTCATGAAAAGTGAGTTCTGAGTTTTTGTGTGATGAATTCTTGTTCTGTTGGTATAAAAAGATACCTAAATATACCTAAGATTTTTGTTGTAAGTAGATTAGCTAATGCGTATTGGTATGTTTTTGTTTTGACTTTTGTTTTAGGAGCTCTTATACATATGTTTTAGAACTTATATTAAGACTAGCTGCTACCCGCGCCGTTGCCCTCGTTCTATCGGGATAAAAAATAGCCTATATGTTATTCCAGGTCCCAAACTATACCCATGCCAAATTTTAGCCTAATCGGTTCAGTAGTTTTTGCGTGAAAGAGTAACAAATATTCATACATCCATACATCCATCCATACAAACTTTGACATTTATAATATTAGTAGGATAGGAGATTAGATGAGATAAAAATATAAAGTCTAACTTTATATTTTTATCGACTCATACGTAGGTACATAAGTACCTATCTACTTTTTTCATAATGTAGAAAATTATCAGTAAACGCATTTGACTTGCTTAGGATTCATTGTAACAATCTGGGGTCAGTGAGTAGGTAGGTGTAGGTCAGGTACCAAGGAAGAGCCAAGGAAGGGAAGCATTGGCTGGAGTGATACTACCAAATATGGAACTTAGTACCCATTGTGGGTGGGTACCCACAATGGGTACCCACCCACAACCCACAATGGGTACAATTTAAACAATATCAGAGAGATGCCTATTTATGTAGGTACTTACGTGGATAGATACGTAGACTTTCAACCGATAAATATAATGAATATTTTACAGATTAAGATGACTGTAAGACTTCTATCACCAGCGCTGAAGAAGAAAGCCGCAAAGGAGGTGAACGAAAACCCCAAGAGGTTGGCTGATGATTTACAATCCTTCAAAGAATGGCTTGCTAAACAGCCACATTTACTCTCGGTTCAGCCATGTAAGCATTTATTATCTAATATGCATAAATTCATGATTGTAATGCTAAGTTTGCTAGCACTTACGTAGCGTTTTAGATACTACACTTTTATAGTATTTAGGTATATTATCTGTGCTGTGACGCATTTCCGATTTACCCGGTGCGACAGCGACATCTATTAAACTTATCTTGAACTCAATAGTCCACAGGGACGTACAAGTAGATAGGTCGTCTTGTCGTCGCTCTACTCTGCCATGCCGCTTGCCGCTTATTTTATTCTGTAGAAGCACCTCTCATAGTCTGACCCTTACAATATAGATGGCGCTGATCTTAAATGTAAATTATAAGATTTATTTTCATAAGTTTATATAAGTATGTATATTTTCAGCGGAGCAGTGGTTGTTAGCATTTCTAAGAGGAGGAAAATTCAGTATGGAGAGAAGTAAAGAGAAGTTGGATATGTATTATACAGTAAAGACCTTGGCACCTGAATTTTTTGCTGATAGAGATCCTATGGCTGCCAAAATTCAAGATATACTCAAGTTAGGGTAAGAATTTTATTCAGACTCATATAAAATAAACCAATATTTGATACGATACACCAGACACAATTTTTTTTAAAATTATAATTAACATTTTGGGTACAGAAACATTCAGAAGAACAAAAAAAAAAACAATTATGATTACAGAATTTTTCTACCCTTGAGAAAATGTGACAAAGAAGATTCACCACGAGCTTGCTTCATGAGGCTAGGGATCTTCGATCCTCAAAAATATCATCTCATAGATTTGATAAAGGTATCACTAATGACCACAGAGATATTGATGCTGGAAGATGACAATTTCACGGTAGCTGGAGAGGTAGGTAAGCTTCAGTTACAGTGTAAACTATTCATTCTTTCTAATAATAGATCTTATAAATAAAAAAAATTAAGTCTATCCCGGTACTTTCTAGAGATGAGTCCGGTATTCAATAACTAACTCAGTACCTGTTAGCATGGTCCTAAAATATCTAACGCTATTGTAATGGGAGTTATTGGATATTTTGGCTACCGGTTATTGGTTGGGTATTTTATTTCAATACCGCTGGTACCAACTGGTACCTAATAACGTTACAATACTAACCTGTTCTGATTTCTACCCAATATATTTCTAACCGATTTGGTTAGAAATACCAAATACTTGTTGCAGCTACATAACTTTACGGGTGAACGGTCCGCTAGTACCTATGCGTAGATGATAGTTAGGTAAGTATAGGTATTGAAGCGTTGGGTGGTTATGGCTCACGGTCAGTTAGGCGCGATGCTCGCTTTGCACAGTTATTCCCTAGCGGTATGCGGATTTTACAATAGCGTTAGATATTTTAGGACCATGCTAACAGGTACTGAGTTAGTTATTGAATATCGGACTCATCTCTAAAACCAGCTCTGCCCTGAAAGAACAGTGGGAGTTGGAAATCGGTCTTTAGTAATTTAAAGGGTTACGGACAAACATGATTTATTACTAAAGTGATTTACAAAAAAAAAATAAGAATTAAGATCTGGCGTCTTCGAGAACGTGTTCAGGCAGAACCTCCAGTTCACGCACTGTGTGAATTACCCATAACCCTGTACAATTATGTTAATTTTTTAACCACGGCCGGGGGCGACGATGCCCTAGAGAGCGTCTCGCCTACTGTAACCATTAATTAGGTACCTTTGCATATTGGTTGAATTTTTTGTTATATAATAAGTATGTATATTCCAATTGTTATATTCCTTGTCTCAAGCATCCTTCAAAAGTTGTGAAAAGTTTAAGTTTGTTTAGAATAATAATTATTTCTAAGTCCTCTTAACATGTGATTATATTATTTGAAGGTTACGTTTCAAGACTTTCAAGCCAGATCATATTTAATTTATTTTTCGTGTTTTCTATTATTGCAACCTAATAATCTAAATAAATAATTTTTTATTATTAAAACACTTGCTGTTGTTACCTAGGAAGTGGTGGTGGACACGAAAGATGTCGGAGTGAGCATGCTCAGCCAGTGGAGTCCTTCGTTGGCCAAGAAGACGATCACTTGCTTTGAAAAAGCTATGCCGATCCGGGTCAAAAGCACTCATTTCATAAACACACCACCCGGCTTTGACGCAGTTTATTCGATTTTCAAAATGTTTCTAGGAGACAAAATTAAAAAGAGAGTAAGTAGAATTTGTTAAAATTACATACTTACTTAAATGTATTAACTATATGTGAATTGACGTCAATTGGGTTGGAGGACCGCTATTTGTGGCGTCGTACGGGGGAGGCCTATTTCCAGCAGTGGACGTATATGGGCTGATATGAAGATGATGATGATGATGAAAACTTTTTTCTCCGTAATCTTTAATTTAAAAAAAGCGAAACGTGATAACCCTTCTACAATCCTCTTCAAAAATTAAAAAAAAACAGGTATAATTGACCAAAGTACCATCTATTTTCTTAGTTACTACCGTATTTTTCTTAAACTATAAATTAGAAGATTTGTTTATTGTCATTATCTTATTGAATAATAAAATACTATGGCAACCTTTGGCATATAAATGTCCTTATTAGTAGATAATATGCAAAAACACGATTTTTACGCTTACGACGCTCTGCTCTGTCCCGCTCCTATGAACGCGAAATACTATCCTTTTCACAAAATGGCGTCATATCTTATCTCCGAGAGCTGGTGAGTCATACAGCCTTGCATCGCCCTACAATACAGGCGGGGCAATGCAGCCAGAGTCCAGAGTCTTGGGGATGATTCCGGTTGTATGCAACAGTCTGCACTGCGGTTAGTTGTTCGATCGAGAACTGTTTCAATTATAAACACTATTTCTAATTTCTTTCTATTCTGTAATGGTTCTATGTTAATATAGTTTCTCCCAAACAAGGTTACTTAAATAACTGATAGGTCTTCTTTGTACAATTTCTTTCAAAGATTCAAATCTACAATTCTTTTCAAGGATATTGCTCACCTCACTTCACAATTTAAATATTTTTATTACCAAAAGCGAGAACTTTAAAACCCACCCGTTGAAAGTAAACCCTGGGCCATAAAAAACTGCCCTAATTTCGTAATACCTTCGGTTCTTGTAATTTAATTTTAATAAAAATTAATTTCTGTGATCTCTTACAGCTTCAAGTCCATAATAACAATTATAAGGATCTTTGCAAGTCGATCCCGAAAACAATTTTACCACAGGAGTACGGTGGCGAAGATGGTACTTTGCAAGACCTTATAGGTAAGCAGATGTATCCATTAAATCTCCATAAACTTTTTCACAATGAAGTAAGGCAAACATATTCTAATCGGATTTGTAGTATCTTATCTACATACGTAATCTCTGTGAGTAGGTAGGTACCTACATATATTATTTATCATGTTCATAAAACTCACAACGGATTTAATAATTTCACAATACAATTATTTTTCCTAATCTGGATGGTGTTTTTTCAAGCTGAGTTTTGATATATTTATATGCATGTTCCATGAAATAAAAGTTTTTATCAAATATTTGCAGATTACTGGAAAGCCAAGGTTGAGAGCTACCGTGACTGGTTTGTGCAACAAGAAAATATAAAATCTGACGAGTCCAAAAGACCGGATCATACCCCGAAGAATTCATCTATTATCTTTGGACTCGAGGGGTCCTTTAGGAAGCTAGAAGTTGATTAGATTTTTAAATAAATGTAAACTTGTTGAAAATAATTAGGTTATTTAGTCCAGCCCAGATCAAACTTTTGATCCAATAGGTGCCTACCTATACATATAGTAAAGAACAGCATAGCCAAAAGTAAAAAAAAACATTGTTTATTACTGAGTCATAATATGCTACCTTAAATGATTTTTTTTAAATGCTAGTCTGTAAGAAAGTTCAAATGTGGCGTTTTCTAAAAAAGAAAAAGCCCTAGTTAGTAGAATCAGAATCAATAACTTTATTTCTTTAGGCTTACAAATAAGCACTTAGACAAGTAGTTACCTAACACCTCGATAGATGGCAAAGATCTATCGTTCGCGCGAGAATAAAGCTGTGTGGTAGGGTGTCTTCCTGTGCACCCTGCACAGGAATGCTATTTATTATGCCATTATATATGTAAAATCAAACAAAAAAAATAACATTTTTCAGGCTCAATGCAAATCCGATTTTTTTTTGAAATGTACTTATTTCAGCATTTATGAAATCTTACATAGATATTTGAGCAGTTCAAATCAAACTACCTATTACTAGACAATGCTATTATTTATTACTATACTACACTATGCATTACGTTCTGCTTATAAACCGGTTTTAAAAGGACTTAACGTTCCGTACCATTCTGCGATAATTGCACTGCAGATAGCGGTAGCGTAGCGGCGCGCGCGCCGTCAGTCGCGTAAAGATACCGCAACGTGCGCGTGTCTGTGCTATGTGCGCGGTGATATTATGAGCCCGTCTGCTCGAACCGCAGGCGCGTCCGCTGTTTTTGTATACACAACAAAACGGAACCATGACGCAAGAGGTCGACTTCACCCTGCACGACGACGGACCTCCAATGTCCGCGGAAGAGGCCTCTGATGACGAGGACGTGGTCGTCAGAAAAGACAGGGCTAGTGTCCGAGAAATGATATTGCGCTTTGAGCAGACTAGTATCAACAACAGTTTTCGTGACTCGAATGAATCGTTGGCAAAATCCAAAGACCCACTTTTAGGAAGCTTAACAAGTGTAGTTAATCCAATACAAGCCAATTTTCAACATTTGTTGTATCCAGTGAATAGATCTCATGACAGGAATTCTAACGTATCGGTGAATTCGATATTATCAAATGCTTCAGAAAACAGTTGTGAATCTGGTTCATCGGGATTTGTATCGGACAGAAAATCAGGAACTGATCTGATAGTGCCACATCGTCCAGCACCACCGCCTCCTACGCCCTTGATCGATGACCCTTCTGAAGATCAACCCGCTTCCACTGCGGAAAAGCCCACTTGTGTTGATAGACGATTTTCCTTCACTACGCCAAACACGTCGCCTATAGTAACCCGAAGAGCCAGACAGCCACCAGTTATGCGAAAAAAATCTACGGCAGAGAACTTTGGACAGCAAAAAAGCGAAACACATTGGTCATACGGAGTCAAACAAAGTGATTTAGAGAAACTGTTAAGACTGAAAACTTCTGAAACATCAGACAACGAAGACGATGCTATTGTTGCTATTAAAAATTCTTCTGAAAAAGAGAGCAGTAGCGATGATTCTGATAGTAGTGATGACAGTTCAAGTAATGGAAGAGAATACGCTCTTGCAGATAATAACAGAGCGGATGCGGTTTCCACAGATCATTCCACAGATACCCTGATAAACGAAGATGGCGATGCCGAAGAGAACAATGAAGGTGATGATGACATCTCTGTGGCATCTGGTGAATCTGGTGCTCGTAGTCATTATGACAATGTTAGTATTAAGTCCCTATCATCGTTCGATATGATCCCGTATCAAAAGTATGACAGTATTACAGTGTCTTCAGATGAGTTCGGATCAGAAGTGTGTCACGCGCCGGATACAGAGTTTCTTACAGTGAGTGCAGTGAACGAGTGGTGTGTGCTAAACGCCGCAGAACCAGTATTGATACCCGTTGAAACGAAAAAGGAGAAGTATCGCAGGTGAGGTCATTTGATTATTTTCGATACGGAGGAAAATATTTGCGATATCGGAGTGGCTTTGTCACATATCGATAACGTTATCACCTACCTTGATATTGCGTGTTGATATGATTAGTTCGCCTTTGTCTGTACATTATTGGTTTGGTTGTAAGTATAAGATAATATGTATTTTATATTTACAACCAAGTGAAAGTAGCAAAATAATTATCATCGACGCAAACCTATTTAGTTAGTAGCATGAAATAGGTCGATATGGGGTGGCAAAATAAATAATGTACACTACATTATTTATTTTGTACAATGTAGGCAGGTAGGTACCTGCCTACTTAAATATGCATGCATCCCTCATCGTGATTCTATGTCATATTAAATGTAAATTAGTAAATTATATTAGGTTAAACCCGTAAGTAGGTAATGATAAAGTAGGATTTGTTGCTGTTTCGACAAAAGAAACCTAGAAACGAGAAACCTATAACACTTATTAACTTTATGAAAATATCACTAGATATTAGCGCACAGGTTGGCATCGGTGGTCGCGTCGAGGCTACCTTGATGTTTATTCATATGGTGCGAACTGTGCGAAGGTGCCTTTCCTTTATGTTACTGGAAAAGCTAGAAGAACAGCCAATGTTAATATTACCCAGCGCCATATAGCGGTGAAAGAGGAGGCTTATACCCAGCAGTGGTCTAGTATTACCTAGGCTGTAGGTGTAGAGGTAAATGTCCGAAATGAAACAAACTGACGATTGATCTATATTATGCGCATTATCGCTTGGTCAATGTCGCTATTTGCAACAGCAGCCAGTGATGTTGAAATATGTCATTCTAATCTAAGTTTACGTAGTTTTTTGTTGATTATAGCCTGAAATATTTAATATATTTTGTTTTGTACACATAATTCAATAGCTGCATCGTCGGCCTGGTTGAGGTTGGTGCGTTTAGCATCTATATTCCAGTTCACCTTGTAAGTTTTAGTGTAGGACCTACTCGCCATATGTTAACTCTATAAAAAAAATATTAATATCATATGAGCCTGATAATATCAATACCACATAAATCCCAACCAACTTCTAGCAGACTGAAATCAGTCAAAAAAACTAGTTTCTCATACTCCTATTCCTTAACTGGCTTGATAAGTTTCAACGGCAGTTAGGTATTTAACGTTTTACTTAACAGCCTAGGTATTCGTTTTTAATTCCGTTGACTCGGTATTGTGATTTACTTCTAGGTTCAGTTTAATGGGATTCTAAGTGTTTTAGATGTTACTACACGTGGTTTATTGTTCTAAGCTAGATTATGTTTCTATACGTAAGATATATTAAAATAAATTGAAGTGGTAACTTCTTGAAGGTTCATATGGAATAGGTATCTAGCTACCTACCTCCCAACAACAGGTGGGTGGCAAGGTCGGTCAGTTTAGCTCGTTCTATTTCAAGACCAACCTACTAGTTAGTTTTCATTAATATCACAGAAAGAAAATTACAAAAGAGGATTCTGAAATTCATTCTGTAATGTAATTTAGAGAGGTAAGTAATACGAGTAGGTAGAACAAAACAATAATGACGCATCACAATGTCAAGGTTAATGAACTATATACATATATACCGCAATTTTCTGTAAGTAGTAGCTAATCCGGTGCCTACCTACCGAATAGTGATGCTATGCGCAAATGTATTTCTAATGACACCATTTCTGATATTATATTTTACTAGTCATTCGGAAGTGCAAGAGTAGAACCTGTTTTTAACAGCAGGATTATAATTAGCTAATGATAGAAATTTTATTATTGAGTTGGCTGTAATTTCGGTACCTACTCGTAAGTAGGTATTATTCAAATGAAGACAGAACCCGCAATGAGAAGGTTAAACCAAACCTTATCATTGCGGGTTCTGTCTTCATTCGGTACACTTTCTTACCTGGTTATAATATTCGCCTTGGTAGGTAGGCCCTACCAAGGTGAATATTTTTATCAAACAATATCTTATCGGTATTTTAAATAAGTCGTGAGGAAGCTAAGACCAAGGGCACGTGCTCTTTCTTGAGATCTAAAATTAAACACACGATTCGTGCACTAAAAGTCTCAGACTACTTATGTAATTTATAGTTCTGTTTTCTGTGATTACTGTAAAACATTTTCACATCGTTGTTTAAATACTATTTAGTTACACCATTGATTTTCGATAACAAACTCGATCTGCTCATCTCCATGTATAACAACTGTCTGTATATAAATATAGAGATAGCTTTTTGAAAAAGTGTGATGTTCACAATAGAAATACAAGAAACAAGAACAAATTACACATCCCAGCATATAGATTACGAAAAGTAGGGAAATCATTTATGGGCAATTGCGTGCGCTTCTATAATAAGCTTCCATCTGAAGCAACTGAACTCCCTATTCGTAAATTTAAACAGTACATTAAATAAAATCTTATCAGGAAGGCCTTTTACTCCATAGATGATTACATCAATGCTTGGCCAGATGTCGCTCCGTTCCGCACTGTCAATAGTATGTAAGAAATTCAATGTTCTGTTTAGCTTTATAGAAATATTGACATGTATCTAAATCGCATTAAATTTAGATTTAGATAGGCAAAATAACAATGTATTAGACACTTAAGTGAAATGTGCTAGTCGTTTCTTTTTCACTTCTTCCACTAGTGGACAAAAAATTGAAGTGAAGAGAATATCAATAACACCTTATTTCTTATTTGATATTAATAACTAGGTATATTTATAGTATAACATTTGACTTATCTATGTGCTTATTTTGTAAGCCTAAAGAAATAAAGTCATTGATTCTGATTCTGATTCTAAAGAATAGTGACGTCACATAGTGTATATGTATGTATAGAGACGCGCGGGGGCGGTGAGTTGGATGCCAAGGTTGCTTTTGTTTTATGTTTCGACAGTGACATAACGTTAACTGCACTAATTATATTGTTTGTTAACTTCAATGTCCTTTTTATTAATATTTTTTGACTCTTATAGTTAATTAGTAAGATCCCTTTTGATCTTATTTTGAAGTAGGCATGGCTTTGAAAAGACTTAGTTCTTCTAGGAACTTGTAAGTCAAATAATACAAAGGAATATCAATGAGAACATATCCAATCAAATTTTGTTAGCTTTACCTCACTGATGTCAGGGCGTAGTAGATAGTTCAGCCCATCACCATCTGGTTTTTTAGAACTTAAGTATAACGCCTATGACAACTTTATTTATTTTGAAGACTTCGATATTATTCTAAAACTAGATAAATACCTAAGTGATCGTTTTGACCAAAAAATTTTCATGTGAAATAAATTTAGCAACAATACTTCTCTAAGAACACATTGATATTGTGTGTACAACTATAATGTATAGTTATGTAAGTAGGCACACATACAATACTAGTGTATACTAGCCTACCACCTAATCTTTGTAAACAGCGGAAAACCCCAAGGTCTTTCTTATTTTTGTAGATTACTAGAATATACAAATTCTAGTAGATACAAATAGATGAGAAGATGAGGTAGATAGACACTTTACTAGTGCCATTTAATTTTTTATAATAATTTCTGCAAAAAGGATCAGAAGCGGGAGAAACTTTGATCTGAACTAATTGGTAAGATTTGAGGGTCTGAAGCAGGTTAGAATCAATGAAACCAATCTTTTTAGCAATGTGGTATAATTATATAGGTATACTGTTGAATAGGGTTACAGGCTCTAAAAGAAGGATATTTGCAAGCAATCATAAACTACCATCCACTACATATGGTATGAACACGACAAAAATAGACAATTAGATCGATTTTATGCAAATTATCTATCAAGTTTCTCAAAGTAGCACCAAGTCCCAAAAAATTGGGACAGTCTGAGTCGAAATGCCTGATAATATTTAATGGCCCGAAGAAGTTTTCGTGTAAACAATTTGTCGGCCTCAGGCAAGGAACATAGCGCTCGTGTTAGGAAGAGTTAACTTGTTAGAATTAACTTTGGTGTAATGTTATCTACTTATCATCTCCGGCGACACTGTATATTTACTATTATCAGATTTATCAGTTACGACAAGTAACAATCTAAGTAAAGTTCATTGAGACAGGTGCAGCATACCTGTTCGATACCTTGCCTTGATCATAATGAGCAATCATGGGATTACGCATATCCTTGACCGTCGTCGTAAAGAATTATTCGATTATGGTTCCCAAGATTTCTCATTGATTCATTTCGCAAGTATTTTCTTTGTTAGTTATATGTACCAGTCCTGTATTTTTAGTACCACAGGGTTAGGTAGTATGTCTGATTTAAGATAAATAGCGGTTGAAGTAGATAAGACTGTGTTTAAAAGGAAAAAAATTACAGGCGACTAACAGAACGCGTAAACGAGCTGCTCCACACAGAAAACGTGTACGTGGAACGGCTGAGGCACGTCGTAGAAGACTACATTCCCGAGATGACGAAGTCGGACCTGCCGTCCTCCTTCAGGGCTCTGAAGCCGGATATCTTCGGGAACATCGAGAGGATATTCCGGTTTCACTCAGAGGAGTTCCTGCCAGCGTTGAGGGATTGTGAGAACGATCTACGGAAGCTGGGGCAATGCTTTAGGCGATTTGTAAGTAATTAATACTTATCTTTATAAATAAAACAAAGTTGGGTTAGTTACACCATTTATAACTCAAGAACGGCTGGACCAATTTAAATGATCTTTGATTTGGTGGGTTTGTCTCGGTCCGGAATTAAATTCTACGCGGGCGAATCCGCGGGCACATCTAGTTTATAATATTTGCAGTTATTTGGTAGGCAGGCTCTATAAATTTATATACGTATATAGGTTTTTAAATATAAATAAAAATGCTAAAATAAAACACTGTAAACATCCATCATGTCAGTTAAACGAATGAAAATGGAAAGCAAATTTAAAAATTTTACAGTCTTAAATCAAACAGAAAATAAAATATTATTGCATGAACGTGATCAAATTACTCGGGGGTTTAATTTGTAAAGAAAATATATAATTAATGTGGGCTTTCCGATAAAGGAAATGTCTAGGGAAAACACAGCGGCTAAGGCTGCGGATCTAAGTGGTGCCAATGACAACTTTCTATCCATCAGCTTTTCAATTTACTAAGCCTTGAACAGAGCTAGACAATTCTTGGAATATCTCGCGGTACAATAAATTTAATGAAAAAATTACGACTTTCAATACAAATAAGCAGACGTAATGAACAAGATACCTATCTAGTATTGGTGTCACGGACTGTGATCACCAGATAATGTACCTTATCTACACCGACCATTATTATTTTATCATCTTTCCCCTTCAGTTAAAATTCATTGATATGCAGCGATAGAATCGGCATAAATTGAACAAAGGTCTATATAAAGTGGTCGAGCGGTGGTTTAGTTTGCTATTAGTAATGCACGATTCTTTCCTACTAGTTAACGGCAGATTAACCCTGCTCATGGATACATAGCTTTACATCGATTATTGGTGAAAGTATAGAAAATTTTGTAAAATTATACTCGTTCTTACTGTAGTTGGAATTGGAAGCAAAATAGTACTTTATCCTCTTATTGAACGTGATGTTTGGGTATTGTATTATGGACCGATGCTTCGATTTGAACAATTACGTAAATTCGAAGAGATGAAATAATCAGAAAGAATTTCTTAGTTTTTACGAATTATTCAATTTGTAATGCACGTTTTTTGTTCCAGGAAAAAAGGTTCAATATGTACGTAATGTACTCTAGAAATAATAAGAGAGCCACGAGACTTGTATTCGAGCACAAACCGTTCTTTCAGGTGAGTCCTTTTTTATTAAAAAAGTAATGAGGTTCATTTTGAATATTGCAACCGCAGAGGCCCAGTATGGTAACAAAAATACCATAATAGAAAAGAAAAAAATATAGACACCCGTTGCATTATTGGAAAAAAACCCGTAATCTATGACAGATACGTAGGAATCAACAGCCAATGATCTGTAGGAATGACCTTGTCAAGCATTTTTTTGCGAGTCCTAGGTAGGATAGAAAAATAAAGTCGATCCATAGCCACTTTGGCGCAATGGACTTATTCGATTCCCGCCTTAGGACAAATTTTTGTATGATCTTCGAGGCGTTTTCTATGTCATCCATCATATTCATATAATTCATTGTGATTTTATGCATACAGGTATTGTTCTTAGGTGTAGGTACCACTAAGAACAATACCAGTCTTAGTAGGTATACATAAAAAAAAAACCCTGTGTGGGCGCAACAATTATTATCATCATACACGTCTACCGCTAGACATAAGACTCTCATGTACAACCATACGACCCCATACGACATTTTCTATAGTAGACTAATTAAAATATCGATGTAATGTAAAAATATCGTTTATCTAGAACCATACAAGCTCTGCTTAGCTAGAGGCTGGTGCGGCTGTGTGACTAGTCCAGCATTATAATTATACTTTTCTCCAATTATGACGCGTTTACCCCACTTATTATCCATAGGGATTTGGTAAAATTTTTATTCTGATTCTAACCGCAGAATTTGACACGCGTGATATTCTGATCATTATTGTGGGGATGACTGGGTGAATGAATGTCTAGCGTGATGCGCGTTAGATTATTACCTATTTCACTGGGTATGGAAGGTAATAGGTACGGATAATGACCGACATGTTTATAAACTTCGATGAAGCGCAACATGAATAATTGTTGATAAATATGACCTATTCACACGTAGCCAGGTACACGATAGTAACAAAACAAATTACCTAAGTCAGTAACTGCCTGATACAGATGCCAGGAATTTATGGAAGGCAGAAAGTATTTGCTCTCAGAAATGAAATCTAGCTGACTAGGTTTGATAGATTTTATATTTATTCACGAGTATTTGTGATTATTTCATACAATATGAAGATACCTATACAATCTAATAATTATATGTAAAAAACCTAAAATTTACTATATCGGATACCTTTAGAAACAATATAAAATATTGTTTAATTTATTGTAGGATACACATAGAATATCTTCATCTACGTATTTAATAGTATCTTTGTAATTGTTTATTTTTCAACTTAAAAGTACATTGCAGTAAATCTTTCCTGTCAAACTGTGGAACAGTTTGTCGTGAGTTGCTCTCGTGGACAACATTGAATTAAGTTGTAAATGTAAATTAATTCCTTATTTAACCTAGATTGACACTTATTTTATTATTTACCTAAATTGATACCTAAAGATAACCTACATGAGAATGTAAAAATCTGTCTTCCGTCATTCTGCAATATGCATTAGCCATAATATACCTAATAACCACATCACATGTATTAAATTGATAGACATTTTATCGTCAATCTGACATTTCCGTAGTGTATGACCATAAGATGCAAGCCACGTAACTGTAGAAACCGTTACCTACTTTAATTCAAAACTGTGCTCATTTTAAGCGCAATTTTTATTTTTCCGTAAATTCACAATTAGACACAATTTGTAGTCTTGATTATGTTCTGCTATCGAAATATTTGTTGGTATATTTATATATTTGGATTGAAGGACACAAGGTTGTTACATGGACGTTAACATAAAACCTAATTCGGTTCTGGTTCTTTACAGACTTCTTATAGTAAAGGTAGGTATGAATTCAGTCACGCACTCGAACAAATGTAATCCGTCCTCAAATTGAGAATGAATAATTTAATATTTTAATCATAGTCTTGCGCCATTTCTTTCACTAAGCCTTCTCAGTCTAGTTACTCGCACAAATTCTGCCCCAGTTATTCCACGCTCGAGAGCGATCACATATCACTCGACCCAAATTACGCATGGAAGCCGGCGAAAGGCTATGAAATTATATTACATTAATTTAATAAGAGTTGATAAATCAATTTAGATGACAATAGTTATTGAAACATACGGCAATTTCCGACAGCCTCGGCATGGGTATTGTCGCGGTGTATTATTCAGTCCTAGGCGAAGGCGAGATTATAATAATGATAATGCTGGAAAATTCAAACATGACCATCTAACAAAAGTAAGCAGCGTTTTATGGGTACTTACCTAGACTGATCATAGATTAATACATTTCATATTTATTGCAGGAAATACAAATGGAATTAGGAGATAGATTAGACTTATCAAGCTACTTATTAGAACCAGTCCAAAGGATACCCAGGTACAAACTATTCCTGGCCGACCTAGTCAAGACTTACAACAACTACGAAAATGAGAAAAGTGAGACGGATTCCCGGATATCCAAACTCAGTGTGGATAGCGATGAAACTGGGGGCAGCAATGGCGAGTCCTCGGACAGTGAAGAAACACCGTTGGAAAGTTTAAAGCAAGCAAAAACAATGATCGAGTGCGTACTTACAGCGGTCGATGAAATTATGGCGTTGGAAAACATTACCGACTGTCCGGTAAGTAGGGTCTCACAAATGCGTTTGGAGTGTTTGCGTGAAAGTTCGGTTGTTTTGGTGTTCAATATTAGTATTTATGTGCTGTTTGTTAGTAGATTTCACAGTGTTTTGTACTTTAGCATCGAAATAATACTAGAATATGTACGAGTACTAAAATTAACGTGAATGGTGTAGGTACCTAGGTTGTCAGTCTCATTTGCCTAAATTTTACCGATGATAGCCAAATGTTTTAACCGAAACAAAGCGATACTGCTTGTTGGTCGAATTAAACAAATAACAGGGTGGCTAATTAGTGCGTACTATTGAATTTATTAATATACGATATAATAATAGGTGATAGAAGCGATGTAAAACGGTATTCGCAAAATATTTGCAAGCGATATTTACCTTCTTTTATCATTAAAATTCGCTAGTTCCTGTTGCGATTTTATTATCAGTGGTATTAACTCGTTTATTTACGGTTTTGGGTTTAACCCGTGTTATCTATGCTAATATAAATGCTGAAAAGTTATAATAATATAGTAGTGTAGTATAGAAACCACTGTTTCGCTATTATGTTTCCTAGCCACAACGGCTTTGAATGCCTACTGTCAGTTTATGTTTCACTCAGCTGATTACCTAATTATTCTTTATCAGATTCAGTCTCACTTAATATATATTATGCAATAAATATAACAAGTTCAATAAATATAACAATGCATTAAATATTATAATGAGTATTTTTTGTTTTCAGCATTACCTGAATTTACTCAACCAAGGGCGGCTACTGAGACAGAACGAGTTCTATGCCATGGACACTGCAAGGAGAAGAAGGCAGCTAATGCGGATATTCCTTTTTGACAAGCTTGTGCTCATCACAGCCGTTTATAGAAAAGTGAGTACCTATCCATCTATCTATCTAACTCAGTGGTTCTCAAACTTTTTTAACGACAGACAGAACCATTATGGGAATCGAAATATTTTTGCACATTCCTTCAGTGTAAGCTGAATAGCATCTTTTTTAGCTATAAAAACAAATTAAAAACTTCTTGCTATGGTACGGTACTAGTCTTGGGTTATACTAGGCAATATCCGATACCTGTGACTTACGTTACTGTGACTTCAAAATATCTGTGATAAAATACTAGCTAGTATTTCTACCAATCACGTACAAATTCATTGTTTTACTGATTGAATAATATATTTACTGTAGCGATGACTTAGTAGCAGTAGCATGTTGATTAAACGACTAAATTTAAACGGTCTTTTCTTCAACAACTTTGTCACATTGCGGTATACATTTCAAATTTCCAAGTATAAAATACTAGGTGTGTCTCATTCTGACTAAGTGATATTATCAAAGAGAGAATATAGAAGCGATATTATCTAGTTGAAGCGATTTATTGCGTAGGTAACTAATAAAATAACAACGATATAATATCGTGCACTCGTGAGACTGGCACTACCTGTGTGACAGTCACCGATATATTTAGTTTCTGTCACTGTGATATACCGCCAATTTTCTATATCTGTGATTTTTATCAGTGAAGATAAATACGCCTCAACCCTATATGGTACACGCTACACACTGTCCAAATCAAGCAATTATAACGACTAGTGGACGAAGCGTCTATTCCATTTATTGGATTGCGGTAAAATAAATATTTACCTTCTTTCGGGACTGGAGGAAATAAATAGTGTAAGAACTTGAGGGCACAAAAATCAGTAATTGGCGAGCGAAGCGAGCTACTACCACTACCTGTATACCATTGTTTATGCAATGGGTAAAGAACAGGCATAACAATAGTTAAAAAAAACAATCAGCATCCCAGTTACCCATGCATCAAAAAATATTCTTGATGCAATTGGTAACTGGGCAATTGGTATTGGGTTTTTTGTTTTGGCGGCGGTTTTAAGTATCAGTGGTGGAATTTTAACTACGCCTTACGGATATAAAAAAATAATCCCTTAGTTTGCCTTCCGATGATTATACCTAATCATAATATTTTATTTGTTGAAATGTAGGTACTTATCTACAGTAGGTCTTCGGTTTTTTTATTTATCACTACATTCTGCCTCAAAGTGCCTGCAAGATTAATAAAGTTATACAATAATAAAATAAGTAGTAAAAACATACAGACGTACACACACAAGAAGGAGTAAGTTAAAATTTTGAAAAAAAAAACAAAACAGCTAATGAGTAACAAAAATCAACGTAACACCGAGTCCACACAAAACGTAAGCAAACATTCAATTCGAAATTATATGTTACTGTCTAGTTCACCGCATTAATGTCAAAATCCAATGTCAAAAGATTATAAAAAGATATATGGGGAAAGGCTTATGGGAACTTTTGTAGGCTAGATCTGTCTAGAGATGTCAATAGTTAGAAAAAAAATAAGAATTAAATTTTAAAATATTTTATATTTATTTTTATAAATTTTTGCGCCATTACGTCATAAGAAATCAAAAGAATTAAATTCAAACGGTCACGATTATTGTTAGGGGCTAAGGGGTTAATTACTAGTTACATAAGGAACATTAAAACAATCATTAAATTTACCAGACTTCATGATGTAGGTGATAATAGGTAAAACCAGATACCTATAATTATCTACCCTCGGAATCGGAAAATTTACTCTGATATGCCTGAATTTATATGAAACAATACAATCGGAATTGATTCGTAATCTCTGATTAATTAAGTAAAAGGAACAAGATTTTCAATAAAATAAAAAATACAATCCGAATATGTTTACAGACCAAGGTACTTACATATCTATGTTTTTTTATGAATCATTGCCTGACTCATATCTGGTTATCACTGCCTGGGTATAATAAAATAAATGTTAAAATTTGCTGCTACTGAATGATAAGAGCAGTTTTGTTGCTTTTATTATAAATTAGATGACCCGTGCCCACTTCGTTGGGCGGTAAACATTGAACAGTTTATATGAGAAAATTAAATTGTTGTTTTATTTTACTTTACTTATTATCTTCACCACAATTTTTTTAAATTTTCTTATCTTGTAAACCTTCCCTGGAATACGACAAACATTTTAAAACCAAAATCTGCTAAAACGGCCCAGCCGCTCTCGAGTTTTAGCGAGACAAACGAACTGTAATTGATTATATATATATAGATAGATAGATAGAAAATTCTTTATTGCACACTTATTGATAAGAAACAGAAATACAAAAAAAAGACAATTTTAAAACTAAGTTACAAGTGGCGGTCTTATCGCTCGAGAGCGATCTCTACCAGACAACCGTGGATGGATAGGATTGTTAGATGGTACTAGGGGATCTGTGTGCTAGTATAGATTTAATATTTAAAAATACTCATAATAAATATTATGCCTAAAATAAACTACATATATAAATTTATATATATATATATATATATATATACATATATAGATAGATAGAAGATTACGTGACATAATAGTTCATGCTGTTAATATCTGCCATCAATTTCTGTTACATTGGACTATATTTTCTTTTTTCTTTTTTGAATTAAGATATACAGGTTCACTAATGGATTCAAAGATATTTATTGCGTCAAACATTATATAAAATAAAGATGGTATAAGTCTAAATAATGCACTCATGACTCACTATATTCTTTATGCAATCATTATAAAATAAGGTACCTAAGCTCTTGCATTGATAAAATCATTTAGGTATAACATAAAAAAGCCTGTCACTCAGTCATCTAAACAATTTTTAATCAATAAAATTATTCCATTTGGTATCTTGTTATATATTTTTACACATAGAGTTATACACCTTTTCTTAAACGTGGTTGAACGCGGGGTACCTATAAAAAAAACTATAAATAAAGTAACATGAGTAGGTCTTTCAGCTTTCTAAATAAATAGTATCCCCGAATATCTGAAATACCTAAAACAGGTGAAACAAGACCAAAAACTATCAACGAATACGGTGGAAAAATTGGGCAGAACCTCTTTCTCACTACATGGCATGGCAAATGAAATTTTGCTTTCCACGAGTGTTATGCTTGTGCATAGCTAATATGCCTTTAAGTATTAGTCTCGATGTTACTTTGTTACACTCTTGGAAATATTATCCATCGATATTCAATAAACAACGGTGAATTTTTTTTTTTTTTAAATTTTTATTAAAAAAAAATTACACAAATTTACTATTGAAAAAATATGCGGAAACTTAAAAATTTGTGAAAAAGTTCTAAGTTTTTCTGGTTATCGAGCCCTACTGCAAAGTCGAGACTGTTCACCAGAATTTTGTTATTAAGAATTTTGTCATCAGAATGTTCACCAGAATTTTATCATCAGAATTTTATTCATACTTATATTATCTTACACATTTTGAGATATTACAATTACAAAATTCTTTATTGTACGAAACTATTATTATTTATTAGTATTGTTGTGTAAGAAAACATTAAAGATAGACATTACATAAAACATGTACAATGGGCGGCCTTATCGCTTAGAAGCAATCTCTTCCAGGCAACCTTTACCTGATATTTTTAGGTAATCAAACTTAGCCATGCCGACGTAAAAGAAGTAAAATGTATTTTGTATTTTGTAATGGAAGTGTTTCGTTTGATTGTTGATAGTTATTCTGTTAATATATGACAAGAATAGAACTCTTATCACAGCCGTTTTTAATTAATAACATAGAATTTTACGCATTGCAGTTATCTGGGGGACATTCTGTATAGGAACGTAGTAAAACCTCTGGTAAAACTAAAGGTAGGTACTCTTTACAATGGGTTTTACATAATAAATACTGATATCTACTAAAAAAAATCCGTCGCTTGATAGCACGGAAATATATCGAGACCTAAATAAAGACAAGACGCTTGATATGAACGTTACCTAAGTACTATGGTCTGTATCATCAATGAGTTGAGGGCAATAATCTCCAATCAGGCGCTGCATCCATCCGGCGGGACAAGATAGGCGGATCTTTGATTTATTTAGGTACTGTGGTACCTACACTTGCATCGTTTGGTTTTACTAGCCTTTAGCAGGGTTATTCAGAAACTCTGGTTCCATTAGAGTACGTTACGTACCTGCTAAGAGTCAGAGTAAAAGTAAGAGAGTAAGAATAAAGGTATCAGTGTGTGAAGGTACCTGCACTCGAGTGACCTCTCTTGAGTGACCTTTGACGACCTCTGTGGCGCAGTGGCCGAAGGTTCGCCTGCAAAGCAGCAGGTATACAACACATATTTACAGACCGTACAAACATTTGCCCCGAGGCGGGAATCGAACCCGCACGATTCCCGCCTCGGGACAAATGTTTGTACGGTCTGTAAATATTTGTTCGGATGTTTTCTATGTATATTAAAAATATCTATCTATCTGTGTACTTAATTATATTAAGTGTATTTATTGTATTATTATATAATAAATTACTTACTGGTATTGATATGGACCAGTTGAACTATCTGTAGATTGTTTGCAACAGTCTGCAGTTAGCTCAATTGTTTCAATTGTAAATACTAGTTTAATTTGTTTATATTACGTATATCAGTTATCTAACAAATAAATAAAATCCAGCATTATTTATATATTTGCCTGTACTGGGCCGCAATAAAAATATTGAAATCCGTTAAAATATTTGAATTACGTATTTGTGTCAGATTCCGTTTCGATGATTCGGAAACAGAGTTTCTGAATAGCCCCGTAGGTTGACCATTGGCTAAAGATTTAATTTTAATGTTGCCTTAGTCCACAAGTGGAGGTCTTCACTTATGGTTAAAGCTTTAGCCAATGGTCGACCTACGGGGCTATTCAAAACTCTGTTTCCGAATCACAAAAATGCGCCAAAATTGACATCTTAAATGATAGCAATAAATTCTTTGCTCCCGTGTCAGGAAGTAGTGGAACCTGGGAGTCTTACAGACCGTTGCGTTGGTCGTACGTTGGGCATCTAAATAATGACCAAATCTCTTGTCAATGGTAATTCGGCTCAGTCATAGTCATATTCTCAGTCATAGTTAAACAGATTAAAAAAAACCGGCTATTAGTGAGGCTAGCACTAGAATGTTGGCTGGTGTAGGCTGGTTAAATTCTAAATCAGTGGGGTAATGATCGACTTATACTATAAGAACTAGGTATTAGTATTAGCCGCTCATTCTGTAATGTTTTCACCTACCTACTCTTGCTTTTTTATCTTTTCTTGTACTTATAGGAATTATGGAAATGTAAATAATACAATCTTTGTGCCACACCCAGGACCTGTCAGAAAACCAGCGCCGCTACTAGCTCCGGCTTGTAGTGGCATAATGCTGAGACAGGGACCTTTTTCTTCCCATAATGTAACACATTGTTTAATTAAATAAAAAAAAATTTTCTTTATTTGTCTTCACAAAGATATTGACAATATAACAATGGATATACTAGGTTAAGAATTTAGTAGGTAAGTATTGTCAAAACCTGTTTTGTGAAGACTGTTGCCTGAAATAGGTTCTAGGAACCTGTGTTACAGGTCACCAGTGGGGCTAGCACAGGCTTTCTTGTCTAGGTAGAATAGATAAAAAATGACGTAAAAAGGACATTTAGGTGTAGAGAGTAGAAAGTTTTCTTCGTTCGAGAACACGGCGTTCGGAAGAATGAAAAATGTTTTCTATTCTACCCTAGAGATGAGTCTACCGATGCGAAAATGGGGATCAATTTACTCGTTTCTTGACATTTGAGAATAGAAACATTTCCTCTAAAATTGTCTACACCTCTCCAGACCTAGACAAGGTCTTCCTTCCCTCGCATCTCTCATTATTTGGATGTTTAGTTATATTATTATACTCTTTGATTTTTGGGGTTTTTGTGTCTAGTTAATGGCCCCGCAGCCATTACGCGCAAATGCAACATAAAAAATCGGAGAATAATTTGTTTGTTTGTTTGCTCCAAAACCAAATTAATCTCCGTTATTCTGTATTGTTTAAGCTATGAGTTCAATAATCTTCATTTGCCGCTTTTGCCAGAGAGTATTTCACCGAAATATTTTGTGAAAAGATTTCGATATTTCTTTCGTCCAATTTAAGAAAAAAAGAAAAATACATCTTTGAACGTAAGAAATTACCCTTCAAAACATTGTAATTGACACTGACAACTACAAAAAAGTGACATTTTGGTGTAATCAAAAAACGTTTCGTTTTACGGGCTCAGTTTTCTTTTTAACGATACGGCTGGTTTTATGTTGATTTTCTTGGTAATGAAACGCAAAGAACTAATTTATTACAGCATTCATATTTTTTCTGTGGATTCGTTCCCGTTGCTATAGAAAGCGCTTCTCTACGAAAAAAACTGTTTTACAGGGTTTGTTTCTCGAAACGGCATATTCGGGCAAGAGAAAGATTATGAAGACAAGAAACTGTCTGCTCTAGTCTAGGTAGAGTAGAAATGAAAAGCCCGTGCTAGCGGGGCAGGACTTCACTCGACGGACTAAGACATTCTTCATTGTTTTCTGTTTGTATCTATTTTATGTAATGTGTCGTATGTTTCCGAATAAATTCATTTTCTTTCTTTCCATTCGCAAGCCATGTCCTTAAGCTTTAAAATGTCACTAAGTTCATTCATGTTGCGTTTATTAACAGCACTGTATACGATTTCAGTAGAGCACTTCAATTCAGAACTGTATCAATCATCATAAAATCAATTATATACGGGGATGCAATAAATCAACCGTTCTAATTAAACTACAATGGCCTGAGTGGACTTGCAGTTTACACATAATGCGATATTGTACATGACTGTGACCGTCACAGTCTGGATATAAATAGTAAGAATAGTTGACTAGTACTAAAATTGAAAATAAAACTATTTTTAAGAAGCTAAACGGAGAGTTGGCTAGGTTTTGCTAAAATATAAAACTGACTGTATTCTGTTGTTCCGACTTAATACGTAAGCTTTCCTTAAATTTTTTAAATCTACACAATGGTTTTTCTATAACCTACCTGTGACTCTCTCTTTACGATTAAGATTTACTCGTATACTGTTATAAAATGCAGTCGAAATAAATAAAATTAAATACCTATAAATTTTGATGGAGGCGGGTCAGGACCGGTATTCGTGGCGTCGTTTGAGGGAGGCCTATGTTCAGCAGTGGACGTACACGACGATGATGATAAGTTTTGTAAGTCTGAAAGTTTGTTTATTATGGGTAATTTCAAACATGGCATTCTAAAGCATTTACGAGGTCAGAAGCTGATGTTACAAGCGTCCATTGACTGCAGTAACCGCTTCCCAACCTTGTGGTATAAAAAACAATCTCCGTAGCAACGGTTATAAAATATATTTCACCGGTAAAAAGCAGTATCCCTGATACTAATAGGCCATCCTAGTAACCAAATTCTGTCAACAGCTAGTATTTGATAATATGAGCTGGCTTTCCTTTCCATCCTGTATTACGCAAGTGCTTTATTGCGATACGACGCGACAGTGCGCCGTCTAGTCGCGTCGCGTCGCCGGCACGCTACCCTCCTTTACATGACCATTTCAAATTAAAGCTGGAAATGTAGTGTTTTTTAACTAGCAGTATCATGATATTCAGGGAACATGAGCTAGGTAGCTCTTTTATGAAATGGTCTTTATCTTATGAATTATGATCGACTTATCTTTTTGGTGGGGATATCGGTCATATAATCGCGCAATTATACTTTCATTGAGGTTTTTGACAGAAGTCTCCTTACATTAAATGTCAAAGTTAACCGAATAAGCTGCTCATGTTTCGATTATGCTTTGGTGAACACCAGCCTTAGTATCTGAGGATATGATAATTGTAGGTAATGTTGGTATTATATATTTACGGTTGTAACAACAAGTTATGCAGAATAAAGGTATCTTACCTTTATTCTTTTGTTTTACGCAGGTCAGAGGCGAATGGCATCAATATAGAGAAACCTACCCAGCACTGTGTCCACATGGGCAAATGATGATGATGATGAATCGAAGATAAATCTTCGCTTTTGACATTGTTTTTAAATTATAACTAGAATTAGTTAATATTCATTAAAATTGACATGCATGATTCATTTGACCTTGAAATAACTACTTGATACCTACATATCTATTTTAATCAAAACTTGTTATGTTATGCTTGTTATTTTATATATGTAAATTATTTTGCAGTGCCCCACAGGGTGCATTTAATAATGACTTAAGCTAACATAAGACCTAAGCTGTATAAATGTACATGTGAGCAAAATAAATAAATTAAATGAAAATATATAAATCAAGGAAGTAAAAACGGGTCAATAAAAAAATATTAGATTTTTCATACTGTTTATTGGTAACCCTGGTAGATAGAGGAAACCAAACACGCAAAAATATGAACGTTGCTAATATCGATGCCTTACGATTTAGTGGCAGAATATTTTAGATAAGATTAAATACTTCTAATCGATTAGATATTTTTAATCGATTAAAGGATTCTTATCTGTACATAGAGGATTAGAAATTCTATGAATAACGAAATTCTGAGTCCGTTTTGATAAACACTATAAAATATAACAAGATAGTAGGTAGATAAATATACATACTTG
Organism: Eupithecia insigniata; assembly: GCA_947859395.1. Classification (NCBI taxonomy): domain Eukaryota; kingdom Metazoa; phylum Arthropoda; class Insecta; order Lepidoptera; family Geometridae; genus Eupithecia; species Eupithecia insigniata. Next base: position 6,949,865 of record OX401996.1, on the reverse strand, counting down.
TATGGTATCAAAATGTGGTCTGAACTAGAGTTTAATGGCCTTGCTACTGACGGAACGGATGATTATCATGCTTCAGCGCGTTCAGGTGATTTTGACGCCAGGAAACACCAAGAGATGTTAACATTATCAAAAATAGCTAAACATTTAAACTAAATAGTAGATTTTAAAATTTTAAAGTATAGTTTATGGTCAATTTGTGTAAAGTGGGTATATAGAATGATATATAAACAGTACTGGGCCTAAAGACTAATGCGTCTGATGAGGATGCTAATTTAGAGCAAAATAATATTAATTAAAACATTTAAAATACTCAATAACACAAATTCAACCGGTTGTTCAACCTTTGCATATCACGTTCTAGACTATTTACGTAGTAGGAAGTTTGGTTTTCCAAAAAGAAAAAAATTATATTAAATAGAAATTTTGATGCTTATATCATATATAAACTATGTTTTCTCTATTCATTCCAGCAATCCCGCGTAGAATACTTCATATACAAAGACCACATACCAGTTGACGACCTTGGCATCACGGCTAAGGAGATGGATGCATTTAAGTTCACAATATGGTACAAGAAAAGGAACCTTAAGTCTTACAAGTTAGAGACCAGCGACACCGTCATCAGAAATGCCTGGGTTGAGGAGATTACTTCACTGCTTTGGGAACAAGCTATGCAGAAGAAAGGTGCCTATATTCTTTTGTTTTATTTATATTTATAATACTCGGAATTTAACAGGTACGATTTATATAATCGAATGTGATCTAGTGATTTTTACCCGACTACGAGGGTTATGATTTTGACACCCTATGTATGTATGTATGTATGTAGCCGATTTTTATGGTCCCTCTTAGCGCTGAAACTACTGGTCCAATTTCAACAAATGAGGTGTCATATGATTCGTCTCAATAGCCCGATGGTTATAGGGTATGTGACGAATGGGGGTCTAACGAGATAGCGGGGGTCGAAGAAAGGGTCGAAAATTTCAATATTAGTAAAATGCTCGTGGTGTAAAAAAATATAGTTAAAAACTAAAACCCGACTACATAAAAGTCTTAAACAAGCGTTCACCTATTGTCCTTATCATTTTCTTTTACTACTTAGGTAGTCCGAGGCACCCACCCCATATACCTACGGTACAATTAGTAACAAAGGCCTCCGACTACCTAAGTATCAAAAGAAAATGATAAGGACAATAGGTGAAAGCTTGTTTAAGACTTTTATGTAGTCGGGTTTTAGTTTTTAACTATATTTTTTTTCATGATGACTTTCCATTTCAGAACCTCATATTTGTGAAAACAATTGTCAAAATGATTGTTGTAAAACTTTGAGTGCACATACATAGGTACCTACTGTTCTTTTTTGTTTCAAAATTATGCGAACCGTTAGTTACATCTATCATTTGCTTTCTGAATAGAGATCCGAGTTTTCTCATTGTTTGCTGGTTTTAGTGGTTTCACATTTATCATTCCTACATATGGTATTTTTTAAAGCTAGGGTGTTCGTCTTCTTTTATAATTAACCACGCTGAAGGAAGTCACAAATCTTTCGATACTAAAGGTCGACTCTAGTTCTTTTCATCCTCAGTTGCGAAGTACGGCCGCAAAACTACGAATAACAAAGTATTGGCTGTTTTTTATGAGTCTGACTATTTAATGCATTTTCAATATAAACTATTCTAAGAACCCAAATTTCAGTGTCAAGTAGAATAAAAAACTACTATCATCATTCGAAAGTGAAAACTCAGCTCAACTTCCTGAATGAAACAAGCGCCAGAGTTCAGTAATTTACCTAGGTACCTATACTTCATTGGGTTCACATGGGTTACATACATCGAATGACCAGAAAGTAACCTTTAGTAAAAATTTCCAAATAGGTATCACTCCTTGTGTTTACAATTCCGTGACCAATCGACTGCTAAACAATGGAGTGACTAATTTATAAAATTGTATTGCGGTTACCCATTAGTTTGTGACTACATGGGTTATTATTGTAAGGCATTACGTATTTTCTTTACTTTTACGTTTACTCTGTTTGTTTTGAACTAGAAATAGTAAGCCGGGGAAAACCAGGGTCATCATTTTATTGGCTTTTGGTTTTTTAGGCATCGAAAGTGGAACACTCGGTGCTGAGTTTATATGCTCTAAGTTTTGTTGCGGATGGCAGAATACTTAGTTTTTCAACATGTTTAGCGAGTTTTATTTAAATTCATAATTCAGCAATTTTTTTTTATGACGGGGGTTGTTGTACCCAAATTGTGAGATCCAAAAAGCAAAATCGTAAGCTGAAACGATTTCATATAACTCACAAAGACTCTTTCATCATGGAACTTTGCCCATATAACGAGGGCCAATAACCTTTAGCATGGGCTTAAATCTTGTATCATGTTAATATCCACTAATTTAAACAGAAGTATGATTATTCAAATGCAACGTAACAATTACTATGTGAAGCGTTTTCAAAGAAAACGGTCGATTGAACATTGTTATCATTATGTATTAGGTAGGTACATACATGGCGTATTCGCGCAAAATGCAATTATCCGTATAGGTACCTATGTAACCTACCTGCTTATATTTATACCTTACTAGTTGCTGCCCGCGCCTTCTCCCGCGCGTTTTATCGGGATAAAAAATAGCCTTTACGTAGTAATGTTATTCTAGGTACCAAACTATACCCATACCAAATTTCAGCCAAATCGGTTCAGTAGTTTTTGCGTGAAAGATTAATAAATATCCATACAAACTTTGACATTTATAATATTAGTAGGAAGGATTATGCCATTAAACGATGCTAGTTCTATAGGTGTATTGTGGTTATGGTCGGATTGCTTTTCACTTATTTATGATCTTGTTGCACCCACAATTTGTTGATTAACATTCTTGTAGGTGTTTTGATACAGGATTGTTACATTGAAATCTACTCATAACGTTCGTTCTTCACTGCAATCACTTCCTGATTTAACTTGGCTACTTACAGTAGCTGTGTTATTTCCTAGAAAGTATATGCGATATTTCTCACTGTTAAAACTTTTTAAAACTATCATGGTTATTTACAACACTAAAGTTAATAACGGGATATTTACCCCTCAAATCATGGTAAATATCACCTTTAGTGTTCTGTACTGTTGTTGTGAATAACTGTGCAATATCATACAGGAACAAGATTTTTGGGTCATAATTACTTTAGGCGATACAATGAACTTTGAACTTAGTTACCTCGTTGACTAACTCTTATCATTTTCACACGCAGATATCGACACATCTATCACCCAGTTAGCCCAAATCTAAAACTATGCTGGGTCGCATTGTAGAACGGAGTTTGCATATATGTAGGTACTTAGATAAGTTTTCCTTATATGCATCAACGAATTATGAACGAAGCCGTGTTTTGTTTATTCTGATCAGCGTCTGCACGCGTCTTCAAACCCTCTTTTTGCAGGATAAAAGAAGCCTCTGTCCTTCCCCGAGATACCGTTCTACTTTCCTGCTAAATTCCATACAACTCCAGTCTTTAGTCGTTTGAGCGTGAAAAAGTTACAGACCGATGACATACAGAATCTCTTTTGCTCTTATAATATTACGTAGTATGGATTTTAACTCCGTTTTAGAATACGACCCGAATGAGCCTAAACTTACAGACGAGAAAGAAGACACCGGATGCCTAACTCTCCCAATAAAAAACCATCAGAGAATTAATCAACCCTATTTAAACAAGAATTGACTGGCTGATAAAAGAGTCCATCTGGCATCAACCCAAACTAATTCTCGCATAGTTAATTTGAACTAACTTATCATCATCTGCGCCCTTGATAGAACGTGACGCCAGAGAGCAGTAAAATCCCTGATACGGCTGAGAGAATGAACCAAGCATGTATTGCGTTCATACTTTCACAGCCTCAAAAATCCACAAAATACAGATAAACAATTGAAACAATACTGTTTGTTCTATATTTAAATATTTTTTTGGAATGTTTGATATCCGTTGTTACCAGGTAACTTTGATTTTATTATATCCGTCTTCGAAAATGATGTTTGGCTGAATAAATTATGTTATTTTATGTTTAATCACCGATTTCTACGTAAATAGTGAACCGACTTTATTGGTTTTGTACCTATAGCGACTAATCCCGTAGTCCGAAAATATGGTATGCTCTTCCGAGACACGAAGGTCATGATGGTTTCTCCAGGCTACGTCATCGACGCCATCGGCGAATGAGAAGACGACTCTGTTTCCTGGTGATACCAGTAGCGTAAAATCGTAACTCCTCGAGCTCTTGCATGAAACTGATAAAACTATGTGGTTTTGTATTTACCCATTATTTATCACATTGTCTTGTATTTAACTAATGCTGTTTTGACTGATCTAACAAACATAATTGGCGATTCACATTTTTTTCTGGATTTTTCAATTGACCCATATCACATTTGTTTCCTAACTTCTACATTTTGTTGAAATAAAATGGCAACTGGACAGTGACGTCACCCGGCGAAACTCCCGGAAGAGCAGACCTGTTTTCTTGGATCATGGATGTACCTAGCCTACCCTATGCAGTAGGTTTGAAGTGCGCCGTCCCGTATAGTTTGCTTACTCCGAGAGTGTGACGGAAGAGGTCGGTCCTTTATCATGGCTGACGCACACGGGGTCGTCGACTCAAGTTTTTATTGGACACTCGTTGGCAAGTTGCATGTGCTGCATTGTGGGAACGACAGGAACCCCACATATTTCTTTTACAACGTCCCGATGTTGTTTTGTAAACAGAATCGCATATGCAACGCTTTGTTTAATGGTTATAAGAAAATTTCTCAATTCACACGCTCTATGTTATGCAACTTTTTCGTACAAACATAGGTATCGAAATGCAATGTTACATACATACTACATGTATTTGAAATAGCTATTCCAATGGCTATTTTGTAAATAAAAAATAATAATGGGGTTAAGTGATTTATTTCCTTAAATCTTACAGGCCTCTTGGGCTAGCAGTAATTCTTGTGGGATATTTTTTAATTCTCTCTGTTATGTTAAGCCACATTCTGCTCATTGATTGTCTTTCCATGATTTCACTCTTAAAGTGTTTGAACCTCGTGCACATGTTTGTGTCGAGTTGATGTTTAGCCATTCCTGTTAGTTAGGACTATTGTGTTAATAGCCCTTTGTTTTTCCAATGCTTGCTTAAGTATCTTCCCTTGGCATGTGAGTCACGAGTGTGACCGAGACATTAGCATTGTTGATTAGAAGTCCATTAGTCTGTATCTAAACGACGTTATGTTTCTGCGGTTTTTGCAGCAAGATAAAGCAGGATCGCAGAGTTTATTGCAATTACACTTATAAAAAAAATGGATTAGGCTGAAATTTTGCATATAATTTTGTTCTAGACCGGGAAAAACCTATGCGTACTTTTTATCCTCTGAATTAGTTTCCTTTCCATGGGTTAGAAAAACCTTAAAAACATTTTAAGTAGTTTCTATACGATATTAAATTGGTCTTTGTTGGCTTGGAATAACGTATATAAAGCATACTCCTCTCTCAACTAGACGGTGCCTACATAATGTTTAAAATTTCAATCCCGAAGGATGTTATATCATGTTTATTATTTCTGTATTTCTCTTTCTTTGTATATCATGTGTGTGTTTACTTTTGAATACGTGCAGAGCCGTTAACAGAAGCTAGTATTCTATTAGCTGTCAGAGTCGCTATAGGTAGTGGGTCATTTTATCAACAAGCGGTGGCGAAGCTGGCGACGACGCGACGACGACGACGCCACGCTGACCGCCACTGCTCGATATTCAATGTCTATTGCGATATACACATTTATCGTGCTTGTTTTATTTATGGGATTCGTTTGAGTCTTCAGTTTATTCAGCTTTTGTTCGATTAATTGGACATTTTGCTTTATTTCAACATTTGATGTTGCGTAATTTGACCTAAAAATTATTATTTGATACCTATAGGTACCTAATTTATGATTAATTTCACCCCAATCTTTTTTTTATGAGTTCGCGTCTTTTAGTCTCTCTTACAAACGACCTAATTTTGCATTTGGCACCTAGGTTAAAAGAGCGTCAACTTGATAACAATGGAGTTATGCTTATGACGCTTATCATACATACAAAAATTCAGATAACAGACGTAAAAACCAGTCTGATATATAAACACATCGATAACTGTTCTCTAAATATATTTTGCTCTCGAAAATCTCCTATTTCTATCTATGGAACACCCTGCGCAGCTTAGCATGTTTTACAAGTAATGAATACTACTGCTACCCGCGCCTTTATCGCGTTTTATCGGGATAAAAATAGCCTATACATATGTTATACCATGTCTCAACCTATACCCATACTAAATTTTAGCCCAATCAGTTCAGTAGTTGTTGCGTGAAAGAGCAACAGACATCCATACTCACAAACTTTGACATTAATAATACTAGGATTATTGCCTAAAACTAGCTTTCTCCTTTCCAGAACTTCTTCTCCAGCAGCGAAATAAGCGGATATCTGTAGGTTCCATGACAAGCGAGAATTCAGTCGAATCGGAACGAAACGACGACAAGTGTGAGTACCTGCATATCTTATCATTTACCTTATCACTTCTACCTATTAGATAGTATGATTATAATGAATACCTTTCTTCGAAACACTAATCGCTACTTGTATCTGTACATAACTACCACTAATCTACTATCTACGGATTAATCAATAGTTTGTGGGCGTTTTGACTCATAATTTTGTTTCACGAGAGTCAAAAGAGCACAGTCAAATGAGTAGGTAAATTTCTGTCATAAGTCCATGGCATGTAAAATTTATAAAATGGACGTTGTGTATGTTACACAAGGTCCATTGTTTCAATTGTAAATACTAGTTTAATTTCTTTATATTATTTGATTGTTATTTTCTTTGTCAATAAAATTGTATGTTACATATTGAGCTGTGTATATTTGCTAAACTTGTTTTATATATATAGTTAGATACATATAGAAGTGAATTCTATTTATTTTTAAGTACTTCATAAATTTTATTTTTTACTGGCAAACAAAAGAAGCAAAATATTTACTTATCATTTTATTCAGAAAAAGATTTAGTAACAAAAAAACGGCATTATTTGTAGGAAAAAAATAATAATCGGAATTTGTGTCGCAAATAAACCGTAAATCGCGTCGTTTTCTTGCGATTTTGTGTCTGTCAGTTTTTTAATATTTCAAATACAGGGGCGAGGTGTAGGATTTTTTTTTTATAAAATCTTCATCCGTCTGGTATTTATGACAATGTTTTGAAACGTGAAGATATTCGTACCTTGGTTTACATTTTTAGGCATCATGCCCACAATTTAAACAATTTCATAGGTTTGAAAGTAGTTTTTGATCACCTTTCAAAATATTTAAGAACCTTTGTAACATTTTTTTTTTATCACATTTTAAAAATAACAGTCATAGAAACTAGAAAAAGATGCTAAATAGTTTGGACTTATCGACCATTTTATAAGTAGAATGATCGGTATCGTATCAATACGAGCACAATGCTCGTACTACATGGACATGTGATACTTTGATAAAAATCGGATGCACTTATGTTTGTTTGAAAAATATTCTGACGGCATGTAAATGGATATCCGTGATTGATCGCAATGGACATGTGACAATTAGAAATACTATCTTTTATGATTGCATTGTGGACTCAGTAAAAATTTAAAAATATACGTATTAAACAGGTTTTTCAAAACAATTCTTGACACGTTCCATACGTGTCAAGAATTGTTTTGAAAAACCGCACCCTTATGAACTGAGCTGGTAAATTGACATTTAAAAGGATACACACAATGCAACCAAATCAAAAAGCCGACGTCAGTGGCCTTATGACAGTTTGATTTACCTACCTCAAATAGAGTTTGGAAATAAAAATTGCGATAGCTGTTTCCTACATCTACATCAACTGTTTTTTTTCCTGATTTCCGTAGAGTTACCATAACATACTTTCACACATCATCTGTCCTCAGGTATATTAGAGGGTTACGTAGTCGTGAAAGTGCACCAATGAATTGCTTGTAGGTTAGTGTCAGCACTGCTATTTTGGACTGTCTGCGGTGGTGGTCGGTGGTGGCTTGAAGAGTTTTTTGTTTATCTTGGAGTTTAATCATCTGTTGGTCCCCGGTTTATCCTTTTTGCAAACTTTTCTAGTACTGCAAATATCGACCTTCTTTTCTTATAAATACTTTAAAAAAAATAGCTATTATAAAAATTTTGAAAATTATAATATTAATTGATACTCATAACTCGATTTGTGTTCATTCCTGTCTCTACTTTTTTAGTTTCGGCTACAATACTGAGCTCGCTGTCGTAGATTGGCTTGATATTAATTTAACTTGTAACATTGATCTTTTGAGCCTTAAATCTTTACTTCTGTGCCGTTCGTGTTACAATAACCCTTCCTTAATTCTACTCACAGGTACATAATCATGCGCCATAACTATAGAGTTTTTGTACAAAAACTATAGTAACCTTTTTACCTGTTTTATTTTCAGATAACTCTCTTCGCGGCGTGCCCGGCGAGGTTAGAAAGCCTCTCGAGAAGATATTCCGAAGGACCACGTGGTACTGCGAATGAAAAAGCTGCTAACATGACTTTGTATTCACATTCCTTGATTGGAATTAACAAATTCTTACAAAGGTATTTTTATAAAAAGATTATTAACACGAGCCAATGAGATTAAAGAGGTGTACCTCTAGGGAACAAAGTATGTGTATGAAGTTGGTATGCACAAATCTATAACTGACTTCTTTTTAATATATTCTATTTACCTACCGTTTTCAATAGAGTTATTGTATCTATGAAGCCAAACAGTGTAAACTAATAATTAAGTAGAAGACATGTAATGTTAATAATGTAGATGCCTTTTTAAAAACGTTTATCCAAAGAATATATTTTCGGTAATAAGGATAAATAGACTATCTAATAAAATTGTTCGAGTATAAGGTATTAGGAACGATAGCTCTTGTTCTTTTCGTTTCAAAAAAATACGGAACCATGTTCAATGTTAAAATCTATCGGTTTTCGTATTAATCCCGTGTGAGGAATGGCTCATAAATAAAATGCTCCTCTCTGAAGTATCGCAATATAAATTTTACGACATTCCCTTGAATGTGATAAAACATTATTTGGAAAGCTATTTAATTTTACTTTTACGATAAATTCAGTCATTATTTTATTACGTATTATTGTTAAAATGTTATTTAGTATTAGAGTTTGTATATAAATAAGCATTACTATATACCTTACCTTATTACTTAATTATACCTAAAAATAAAGTAAACTATTGTTATATACACGTTCACGGCGTTAGAGAGATATGTCCGTATATAATTATAAGGTATATAATACAAGGCGATCACCAAGAACTGTGTGGCCAGAAAGCTGGCTGCTTTTTATTTATTTTTACTATAAAAAAGTATCTTGTATTGTAATTTTCTTAGTAAAACTGTTGAATGTAGTGAAAATGAAGGTATCCAACTAAAAAATAAATTAACAAGAGAAAAAATGTATTTTTTCTTATGAATGTGCGTCCAGATAAAGTTACATGTTATATAACTTATCTATACTAATATTATAAAGAGGAAAGATTCGATTATTTGTTTGCATTGAATATTGCTCCGAAACTACTTAACCGATTAGAAAAATTATTTCACTGTTGGGAAGCTACACTATCCCCGGGTGACTTAATCTAGACTAAATTAAAAAAAAAGGATCTTAAAATTTTTGTTAAGTACCCGTGCAGGCGGCCCGCTAATGTTACATAAAGTGTCTAGATAAAACCTGTTAACTACATATGTTTTATAACTTGTTTGTTACCTAATCTGGAGGCACCTTTAATTTCTTTCCCATAGAACTGAACGAACTCTAAAGATGATAATTATGAAATTTTATGAAATTAATAATGTTCAGACAGTTGTTTTATCAGAAAAACTGTTTAACTGTGTTTTATTACAACCTGGGTCTCTTCAAGACAAGAGTGAATAGGTGTCTTCTAAATCTTCGTGATACAACGTGCGTCGGCCACATCGTCACTTTCCATCAGGTAGACTGTGGTTAAACGGAGGTATATAAACAAAAAAAAGTTATCATAGTTAAAACGTCAAAACTACACTATACAAAGTGGAATTTATATTGTATTTATATATTCTTGATGCGTTTCTGTGAAAGATTTCTACGAAGACAATGCATAAAGTTGGTGCGCCTGGCAAACCTAGCGCGCTGAGTGCATTTGCCATTTGAAATGGTGCAGGGGCGGATTCCTTGTTACTTTTTATACGCTCTATGTGATGCTTGGATCGAGCATAGTAAATAAATAAAGTAAAAGGTATTTATTCTGTGTCACAAAAGTACAAACAAGTATTTATGAATCACTCATTATCCTCGAGTGATTGATTTCCACTATCTTACATCGGCATTACAGAGATGCGCAGATTTCGGACCAATAGCCCTGAAGATTATTTTATCACACTAACTTTATAAATGCGAAAGTTTGGATGGATTTTTGTTAATACTTCACGGACCCGGCAAAAATTTTGCTTAGTAGGTCTAGAACGAAAAATGATACAAAAGCTACTTTCAATCTAACCCGTAAATGAATTCCCGTGGGATAGATATAGGTAAACAACTTGAAAAGGTTTCATACAATAACAATTCGATCTTTGTTGAATTGGATTCGAAGCGAAACAACGCATGTGAAGCTGCGAGCGGAAACTAGGTAGTAGGTAATATAAGTGTAGAGTGAATTCACTAGAGTACGAGTAAATCGTAGCGAAGATGTAGAGAACAAAGTGGTTACTTTTGCTGTTGTAGGATAATTTTTAAAAACGACTTGTTTCGAAAAAGTGTAAAACCACGGCAAATCTCTACCTATTTTTTCCAAACAGTACACAACTACTTTTTGATCTCTAACATATCATATATCATAAGTGTATCCTGGTGTGGAGATCAAAGTGAAATAACTATTAGCCTTAATAAAAGGACAAGAACAGAGTGAATAGATGTCTTCTAGACCTTCGGGATACACCGTCGTCGGCCACATTGTCACTTTCAGGTGAGATTGTGGTCAAACGAAGGATTTACGACTAATAAATGAGACATACAATAGGACAGACAAAGATAGATAATGCTTTATTTCATAGCCTAATAACACATTCAGGTACATGAGATGGCTGGTAAAAGCAAATGAGGCCTTCCTTGTTGGGTCCCTGCGTAGTCTCAGACGGTGGATCACGCGTTCAAGCTGTCACTGGCACTACACGACTGTCTTTTTGTTTCGTATTGCGGTTTGAATGTAAGTAGGTATATACTTGCATAATTTAAGCAACACGAAAATAGTGGATCATGTTCCACGTAAGTATTCATCTTGCAAGGCACTGTAAATTCAGTGGTGAGAGCAAACGCTCACTGCATATTGCTCAGCTAAACTCGACAGGTTTGATAACCGTATTTGCATGGCGTAGGAATTAGTGCTCTATTTAATCTTCAGAGAGGTGACATTGAAAAAACATTTTTTTTTTTTGTTGAACTATTAAATATTAACCCCGATTAAAACATGTATTTACAGATATTAGTGTTTTTTTCCTTTCTGACTTATGTCATCAGAAGAAAATAAACCACCTTAGCATAAGTCATCATCATCAAGTATGAGGTATTTCTAACAGTGCATTCTAAAGCATTAATAAGTATTTACGGGGTCCCTGACTGACGTTGCAGGTGGCCATAGGCTGCGGTAAGCTCTTCCCATCAGGTGGACCGCAAGCTTGACTGTTACCTGTGTGGTAAAAAAATATTGTATTACCCACCACAACTAGTAAAAGTAAATAAACTAAAAATGCGTTTATTTTGATAATCGATACACAGCACACGCAAAAGAGGTTCAACAGATGGGTAACAATTACGGTAAAGCTAACAAAAATGGCCAAATCCGAGCAAATGCTATGGTAGCACCTGTAGGTACCTGTCATGGCGCTGGTCTTCCGTGGAGGCCAGAGTGGGTTTTCGATCCTGCCAGTCTCCTTTCGATTCTGCCAGTCTCCTCTGGCGCCCGACAACAGATTTTGTTCTGTTCTGGTGTTTACTAGATAAAATACGGTAGAAATTCTATTTTGGTCAAATTTTATCAACACCAGAGATAAAATCGGTGCTTACCGTTCCTTATCGAAGTCGTGCTTGCGCTCATGTTAGATTTTATAAGAAAGTGAAAATACATATTGTGTCTCACAAGGACAGAAAATCGAATGAAAATTTCGAAAATCTCGGACATTGGTTATTACCTTATTACGAATTCTGGTTTCTTTTGATTGAACGATAACGATGCGACCCAATGGTTTTCCCCGTACATAGAATATGCTGCAAACACGTAATTTATTATTAAACATGGGAATTTTCGTACGGATTTAGGCTCCGCGCAAACGAGCTACCGACCACAGCCACTGGTGGCCAGCGACAGCCACTTAACATACTTTTTCATATATTTTGTATAGACGCGCCGGATACGTGCAGCCGGTGGCGGCCACTCGCTATAGCAGTGTCCGTAGCGCGCGACAGCCACCACCGGTGGCTGTGGTCGGTGGTGGCGCGGAGCCTTACACTTTTGTTTTTATTTTACCGCGCAATCAGCTGAAAATGGGTGTCTATTTTGTCGTCGTTGAAAAGCTCTCAGCATAAGTACGTATAGGTTTTTGTCAGCAATTATGTTGTACCTTGTTTTTATCGACGAAATGTCTCTTTTTCCCTATTTCAAATAAACAGTTTTTTTTTATTTATGTACTGTATATTTTTTATCTATTTTATTTCAAAACATTTTCAAAATCGTTAAGTTACATGTGTGGTGGCAAATAAATAGTAGTTTTCTTTGGTCGGTCACGCGCAAAACAATCGACTTTGTAGGTACCTACTACTACTTTCTTGATTTTACAAGAAATTGAGATAACAAGTAAGAAGTTTTGCGCACGGTTTGTGCCTATGAATCTTTGCTAAAACAAACTTAAATCTATTGTAGTATTGAAAGCTATTCACATAATGTTGATGTTAGTTATAAATCTCATAATGTCAACGGACTCCAACGACGACGACGTGACAAACCACCTTAATAAAGATATTTTTATTGAAACCATATTGAAGAACTACAAGTCTATAATCTTCCAGTTTAGAGCTCCAACATAAATATAACAGTTATTTTCTTCGCGGAAATGTAATTTTAAAACTGGCAGCCTCCTCTTTTTTAAATCCTCAGCTGTAAAACAAACTAATTTCACGTTTGGTCGTTTACCTACTTAAAATCTGCAATGCGAAAAATTATGGCCACGATTGCGAAGTGGGTCGCAATCTACCTGAATGATATATTTATGTATAAAGACTGTCGGCGCTTGTTAGCCGGTGCTGGTGAAAGCTTGAGATATCTTTTACGGTTGAATATTTGAATTATTTTCACCAAGATAATTATACCGAAAACTACAGGGCGTAAAATACCGTCACCTATAATGGTCACCACTTGCTTTTGGGTAAGTACTGCGCAGATTTTACAGAATTATTACTCGGCGTATCACACTAATAGTACCTTTACCTAATCCTCACAGATTGGAAGGGTACAATGCTATGGATAAAAATAGTCCGGTAAAATTTAGTAATGGACTATTATTATATATATATATAGCAAACTACTTGCTACGACCTCTATACCTCGTAACAGACTACTTGCTACGAATGCCTACGCCTCGTTTCAGACTACTTGCGACGCTGCCAACGCCTCGTTTCAGACTACCTACACTGCCTACGCCTCGTTTCAGACGTGCGTGCTACGCTCCCTACTAGGATACTTGCTCCGCTTCCTATGCCTCATACATAAGTTCATAACAGACTCCTCATGTAATGCACAAGTGGCCTATTAGGTACTTTCTTGGACGAGCTTATTCACAGTGCTCCACTTTACCTGTCTCTGTAATACCGGTAACCTGCTTGATACTTGAAAGCACACTGAGCACCCTGATGGTAAAATTTTATTGCCTCGCGTTGTTTTTCGAACAATTGCATTAATAGTGTATCAACAGTGCCTCGCCCGGTTTCTTTACAGCTATGAGCAGCTATGAGGACTTGCCCGATAAAATTTTGAATATTTGAACGGCTTTGTGCGTTTGCTAGACTAATTAGGTACCTTCTTAGACCTGTCCCGCTCGTTAATAACTGTAATGGATTTCAGCTTAGGTCAAAACTGAACTACGCTTTTAGACTAAGTAAAATTAGAAAGGCATTGAATAACTGCCTTTTAGAGGCCTGTTAGATATTTAAGGCATCAAATAAAGGTATTTGATGCCTTAAATATCTAACAGGACAGAAAGTCTATACATAAAAACAGAGTAATATAAAATCGCAAAAGTACCTAGTAATAATACTGTTATCGTCATAAAATAGGCATGTTTTAGAAGTTATACCGAGCTAAACCGGTTTATACAGGGGTCTCTAATTTATTTTTGTTACCTGCTAAAATTCGCGTTTTATGGGATTATTCATACAACGAGAAATATTTATTATTTTTTCCGTAACAAAATAGTTCCATACAAAGAGCAAAATGACGTCTCAGCGGATAGGGAGGTTTACGGCGCCATTTCTCTGAGCCTGACTTGTTTCGACACGAGTTCTTTGGCGGCGTCTTTAACACTCCCTCGAGAGTTCATTTATATATTCGCAACACGGAGGCGGCTGTAAAACTGCGTTATCCCAGTCATTATTTAGTCATCGCTACCACCCCGCCCTGCGAACTACCCCGCCTGCTTTCTCTAATAAAATGCACCCAAAATATCCCGCGCATTGCCGTTTTATGCACTCCAACATAACATCAGCTCTCTGTAAGAGCCGTAACTTTCTTTATGATATTTCTATTGAAAACTTTTATACTTATACGGGAGAAAATAAAAGCAAACTCACCTCCAAATAGAAAATAAAAAGTTCTACTGTTGTCTGAATATATTCCAACGTTCTCGGAAAAGTTTTATCATCCATTATCATCCTGAGCTGAAAGCTTATGTTAGTTTTTGTCTAATGACAGAATTGAAACAAATGTTTTTATGATACTTGAGAATCTTTTAAACACAATTTTCTGATCGAGTTTGTATGGTTGGGGCAGCTGGCCAAGGGGCTACGAGCTAGCTAGTTTATGAGTCGGCTCGTGGTCACCGGTAAATCTTCTTATTTATCCGGGAAACATAAACCGTGGTCTCAGCAAAAAATAATTGGGTACCCCGGTCTTTCTTCTCGTGCACTACCTATTGGGGGCTTAGCGGGTAACTTAAACTCTTGGGTAATATCGAGTGCGGCAAATATTTGGATCGTTTGATATTTTATTGCAAAACTGAAGATTAGACTTAAGCGGGACCCATAACAATAAAAACACGTTGAATTCAGGATCGGCTATAATAATGTTTAAGTAAAATTTCATTTTTATTTTGTAAACGAGTCTTATACCTATTACGTCTTATAGTAATTGTTGCGCATAAGTATTATAGGTATCGGTACACTAAACTAAGCACATGTGCATTGTTTCCTAAAGTAGGGTAGGTAAGTACATACTAGGTAGGTATGCACTTCATTGTTACAACATACTTGAGTAACAATTTAACACAGACCAGCTTCGCTGAATACCCAAGATACATAAAAACTTAAGCTTTAGTGTGTGTATACCATCTGACTACTTTTTATTTTTATGAGAAGGACCAAATTTGGCGTGTTGCTGAAACGACAGATCATAACCATTGGACAGAGCAACTGCTAGCAATCCTTAATCCAGCATTGTTTCGTTCGAAGAAAACTGTAAGGTGAGTTGAACGTTGTTTGGTTGCGGTAGAGTAGAGTTTTGCAGTGTTAGTTTTTATTTTGTGGTTGCCTGCATCGGAAATTCTGTTACGCTTACGCGTGTAGCGATTTTATTTTAGCTGCCACGCCATAAAAGTGGTCTCTCACCTGGCAATCCTTAAAGCGCATCTTGCGGCGACGATCGGGCACGTTTCATTAGGGTCGTGGCTCAGGTGTCTTATAAAACTTTGCTGTGACTAGGTGACAAAGTAGAGGAAAAACAACTTAGGTTATGCACAGTTTTTTTTTTGTTTTTCGTCTACTTTGTATTCATTGATATTATTAAGTATTACAGTAATTACTAAATTAGTCAATTATATTCTTCAGTATATTATCAGTTCAATTTATGTTTTCTTATTATTTATTCTTACTTTTGTCTCGCTACACATTTATGAAAACCATTTTTTTTTGTGTCTACCCTACATACAATGAACAAGTATTTTGCTCGGATTTGGCAAGATCTCTGCTTACACAGCACGTTTCGAATACCATCAGCTACAATGAGTATGGAGTAAAGTTCACAGATGTGACCGTTGCAATTGCCAACAAGAAAAGATTTTGAAGTGATCCAGATTTAAGAAGAAAGCTCTAATGTGTAGGTTTAAAAAGTAGAAAAGTAATAAATTATTGTATACAATGTTTTTATTGGTGGCGCTGAGTTATCAAAAATTTACAGCAAAATAACTTGTTTACTGAGATATAAGATGTATAGAGCTTTTATGACAGCATTCTCAAGGTACTTCGCAATGAAGTATTCCATCTGATTTTACACGCATAGAAAGAGCTATAAGTAAATTTCGTGAGCCGAGGTAAGGTAGCAAATATTTTTATTATATTCGATCGTAAACCTGAAGTATAGTTTTATGGGCATGATTTTGAAAGTGCGTCGAGTTTAGGAGGGATTTATCTCTTCCAAGGAACAAGTATGTACGACTAGCCCTGTTTGTCGAGCGAGGCCGACGCTATAAAGTTTTGTAGGCTTTTTTCCAAAGTGCGGTCGAATAGTGTTATTACATCGGGCGAGTTAGTCAGGTGCCGTTGTTTAGAGTCCATATCACAGGCTGCAGTGATCCGTTGCGATGGCCGCGTAATCCCAGCTAGCGGCTTTGTCTCACGTCCAGCTTACTTTTATTACCGTGCCTGCATCGCGAAATAAAACAAAATTGGCGGGAATTTATGTGCCATAGCCCGAACATGGCTAGTGGGGTGGAAAGTTTTCAATTTGAAACGAATAACTTGTTTGTTTCGCGTAATAAGGAGGGCTTAGCCAAGAGTGGTGCGGGCCCGCAATGGCTGTCGCGGGCTTCCTAAACTACTTTCCTGGTTTTATTACGCGAGTGCTATGGGTGGGCGCAGCGCCTCTCGAAGGTGTGTTTGTTTATACAGAGTTTACAACGTTTGCTGTAAATGTTTGACTTTCATATGAGATAAGTTTTTAAAGTTGTTCCATACTCAGCGCCCGTTAAATGATACATTACAATGTGGGAGAAGTTCTTTAATATAAGTGTTTAATAATAGGTTTCAGTGGGTATAAAGTTGCATTTAGAAGCTTTGTTGCATTCCAATCAGCAAGGATGAATCCCAGGTGATTTATCCTAGTTGGATATAATACCGTGAACTCAACGCAAGCGGTGATTTTAGCTGGAGGTTGCTGAATAAATGTACCTACTTGCTTTATTCCTTTTAAGATTCATGATCGATTGTATCGGTGATAAGAATAAAAGCTAATTTTACAAAAATATATAAAGTACGACTATCTTACTGTAAAAAATTGTATTCGGGACAATGATTCTAAACGGTACCCAAATGTGTTCATGTAAGTTACGGTGAATTAAAATATTTATTTTCACATATACCTACTTAAACCCTAGGTAAAAATCATTTTTGAGCAGTCGCGTAAAAAGTTTGCATTTAAAAAGTTTGTATTTATTCTGAATGCAATAATTTATTACTGTACAGTTTTACAGCAACATAACGTTTCTTCAGGTAGCAAATTGAATGTTAAAACGCGTTGGCCCTAACTGAATAAGTTATGAGCCCCGAGCTATTGGTAATGAAACATGAATGACCCCCAGCTTGTAAAATAAAGCGTCTGCGGGTGTACATCCTTGTTTACATCGTTTATACTGCAAATACTGCTTAAACAATGTTACAGAGGGCAGTTTGTAGCAAGGAATGGCAATTATATGTATATTACCTATCGTGCGAGGATAGCGAGGTAGCTGCTAGCTGTCGCTATGTGGACAGTATGCAACAGATTTTAGGCACAGGCGTGCGGATGCTGTGATGTGACGGTACTTTACATGTATGCTTTATCCTTTAAGTTAGGTACCTGTATATACAATTGATTACCTAAGCAAACCGAACCGAATTTTCCAGAAGAAGAAACTTTCATCTAAAGTTTGTGAAGAATGCCAGTTACTCAGTTAGCCTCGATGCTAGAGGAACTTTCAATTTTCGATTGGCCGTGTTACTAACTTGGAAAATGTAGTTTAGCGAATACTTCACACTGTCGCCGCTCGGAACTGAATTTCGTTTGTACTTTGAACTGGAGCCTGTTTACTTCATATACAGTCTTTCTCTTTGTTGCAAAGAAGAAACTCCTTTAAAATGTATTCTTATGTATAAAGTAACAATAAAACAATTTTTAAATCCTACTTAAGAAATAAATAAAACCGTAGTAAATGTTTCTGGTAAATCCACACTGCATCGTCTAGTCCAAAGCTAATAAGGTGTAAGGCTAAGCTAAGATAGTTTACATAAAGGCCCAGGTACATATATATGAATTGATGTCAAAACCTTTTTTCCGTAATCATTATGGAAAAAGCTTCGAAAAAACATAATAATCTATGCGATATAGACACTTCTTTTCCAAAATGAAAAACTATTTTAAATATCAGTAATAATTGAGCAAAGTACCATCTATTTTTTAGTTACTACCGTATTTCTCCGAAACTACTCGTATCAATTAAAAGATTTTTTTTCATCACATCACCATATTCATTAATAGAATACCGAGAGAACCTTCTGCTTATTATTGCATATAAATGTCTTCATTATTAGATAATAAGCAAAAACATGATTTTTGTCTTACGACGCTCTACTCTGTCCCGCTCCTATGAACGCAAATTCCTATGCCTATCCATTCAGAAAATGGCGTCAAATAGCTCCCTCTTAAAATTAACATGCTTTTTACCAAACCAATGAATTTATAAAATAGGAACAACATCATGTTCTGACGAATTTCGAGTTATTCCCAACATCTCACGAGAGACGTGCTCGTTCTCAACGTTCTTATGAATTGACCATTTGTAGAATGTTTTTTTCTGAGAAAACTAAAATAGCAACTTATATAAATTTCAATAGGAATGAATTCGAATGAAGACAAAACAAATTGCTGTTGTTAAAATAAGAAAATAAACGTTTCTCCGAATAAGCGCAAAAAGTTTCGAGGATCGTCAAAACAACACAAACAAAAAATACTTTCGCAAAAGGATAAACATCGAGTTGAAAAATCATGAACAAACTTTCCGCGGGAAAAGAGATATTATTTTCTTCTTCGACGTTCGCACATAATTTAGAATCAAAGGAGTTAGGTTGAAATTTGTGTGAGTGGTAGTGGTACTGGTAGGTAGGTACCTACCAAATGTAGGTAAGGTAGTATTAATGAGTTAACGCATTAAAGCCGCTGGCTTGTGTCGCCGCCGCCGCCGTGTTGGTAAACATTGTCGGCGGCACGAAATTAGCAACTTTTATAAAATTGGTGGGGTGACGCGGACCTGTCGCAAGAAGATGGCTGGCCCTGTCACCGACATGACTCTATAAAATAATGTTGTCGACATCCACCCGCCAACCGGGCGGTGTTGGCAACTTTTGTGTAGACTCTTATGTAGGTAGTATAGTATTAAAAAATCTGTTTTTGTTAATCGGTAGTTAATCTTTCACCGACATAGTATTTCTTCCTTTTTCCTTTTGTAATAATAACTTATGTAGCTATTGTAATAGTCTTATCAAATAATCACATCAAGTGTATATGCGATACCTCCGGTGGAAATAAATGAAATTAAATAATAGTTAATCGTTTTCGACATTCATGGTAAGGTTTCGGAACAATACCTTCGCACAGCTCCCTGTTGGTCTGTTACCATTGTCTGCATTAAAATAAGCAAAAGTCAAAGAGGAACGCCCTAATAATGTGTGCTGTTGGAAGCAGTTCCGAGAAAATGTTCTTGCGTCATTTGTAATGTCGCAGGCTGCGATTATCAAAGCAATCAGACGCTCTGCAAACTGTTAACTAGTGTTGGGAACTGCCTAAGGTCACATGTCGATATTTTCGACAAGGGTCTAACTAAAGTTTTGAAGTTTCTATTTGAAAGAGGCTGGGAAAAGTGAATTTCAACTGCAGAGCAAAATAATTTTTGTAAAGAAAATACTGCATGATGTAAAAAAGTAGCACTGATGAGTAATATACGAATCTAATAAAGAATATACTCATTTGGAAAAATATGCTAATGTATCCGTAAAAATATCAAAAGGTATGGAACTATTTTTGTTAATTACCTATCTGGTAGGTATATGTCATTAGGTGTATTATAGTGTCTCATTATTATAAAAAAAATTACCTATGTCTATCAACTGCGAAAGAACTTTTTTGTTGCTCCTGAAAAGTAACTGAATCCATAACAAAGTCATGTATTAGGTATGATATTGTAAATAAATAAATAAATAAATAATGCTGGACAAACTACACAGCATCATCTAGCTCCAAGCTAAGCAGAGCTTGTGTTATGGGTACTATATGACTGATATACATAATACAATATATAACATAGTTTTATTTATTATTCATAAGAAATAACCAGAACATCCGAAACAAATATTTGCAGATCGTACAAACATTTGTCCTAAGGCGGGAATCGAACCCGCAACATCCTGCGTCGCGCCGCGCCACATTGGTCGTCAAAAAATAGGACGTTGTTATCTGTTGCGTCGCTTGATTGTGCTCCTGCTATGTTAAAATTTCTAATGCCAGACATCGATATTTTACATACAAAATGCTTAGCATTATTTCACACAAGCATGGAAAATATTTGCAAAAATGTCGATATAACGACCACTGCACATCACTTGAGCAATTGAAGAGTGTTTGCACGACTTTGGGCTGCTGCGGCATGGGCGGGCGGAAGTGGTCGAGGGCTGTTCTTAGTTTAACTGTTGCGTCGCTTGATTGTCGGAAAAGCTAACTATTATAAACTGAATACTGTCTGACTTTACAAGCGGGTTGTGTTTAAATTGTTAAAGTAAGCAGAAAGCATTAAAAATATTTTTTTAAAATAGGATGGTGTTCACTTCATTTCATACTCTTGCCACCATGAGATAAAATAGTACTCGAATATAATATCATGGCTGTATACATATACATACAGCTATTTGTGCTGGATAAATTACATTATATTTCTAAAACACTGAATAAATAAGCTGTTCAATGAATGAGAGGACATACGCAGAAAAAGTGTATTACAAAGAATGGAAAAATGGAATATTTTTTTTATAAAATATAACAGCGTGGGGCCGCGGCATAGAATATCGACCCCTCCAACTCAACCCGTGGATGTCGTAAGAGCCGACTGAGGGAAGGAAGAGGAAGGGCAGCAGCTTCCTTCTGAGTACTTTTCAACAGCAACACTGCGATCACCAATACGCCTGCCAAGCGTGGTGATTATGGCAAATCCCTCCCTACATGGGAGACCATCCACTCGATGGACCGACGACATCGTAGCGGTCGCAGGGAGTCGATGGATGGAGGCGGCTCAGGACCGCTATTTGTAGCGTCGTACGGGGGAGGCCTATGTCCAGCAGTGGTCGTGTATGGGCTGATGATGATGAAAATATAACAATGTTTGGAAGCTTGTGCTCGTGTTCTCTCTATAATTTTATCAGAGCTAACGGTCAAAATTATTTTCCAAAGGAGGCTTTATCGAATGGTAACAAATCAAATTTATATTATAAAAATGATATAAGAAGATATGGGAGTTAAGTGCCGAAAATCGAAACTGTAAAAGTGATTTACATTCAACTGAGAGCGAGGAATATATACTTGGAATTACTAAAGCAATTCGGTGCTTAATTCGTAGGCCAGCTAAGAAAGATGGGCGGGCAACGCTCCCGACTCTCCCAAACCCGAGTTTAATTACAAACGCAGGTTTATTCACTCTAATTTCGGAAATTTTGCATTCCCTGCGCGAACCGCGGAAGGGTCAGGCGGGAGTAAAAGAAAATGACATTCGTTATTCTATTACGTTAAGTAAAGGAGCGAAGAAGAGCAAATTACTTTTGTCAGTAATTACTTTTGCATAGTCTTCTTTTGCACAATCTGTTTACGATGAAAATGTGTTAATCTGGTGGTTCTATAATAAGTCCTAACATTAATAATAATACAAAAATAATGCTATAATAGAACTATAATTATTTATAATGTGACTTTTAAGCCCGCTTGTTAGCTCAAGTTGCATTGACTCTGAAATTCTGCCTGCGAGTTGCTATCCGATTTTCTTTGAAAATATTTTCTTGTTAAAAATAAAATATGTAAGTTGTGACGAATTTTGTTCGTATTATGAACAAATTCAATTGAGGGCACTTTATTATTATAATCCGATTATTTATACTAAATATTCTTAATAAGATCTGTGCCTAATTTTTTACACGACTTTGTTCCTTAAGTTTTAATAATATTAGGCATCTCAAAGCCTGATTGTTTGAAAGGGCAAGGTTCGTAGCGCGGGCGCCTCGGCGGCGGTGCGGCACCCTAGCGCGGCCGCCCTGCCGCCTTGATGGCATGTCGTGCGTTCTCCGCGAGCCATGAACCTCTGTAACTGACGAAGTTTTCTCCTCCCGGTCGTTACGAGGCGCGAATTGCCCGCGTTACAATTACAGCGCGCCCATATTTATGCTAGCGGTAACCAAATTGCCCGATATTATTCCATCCCATTGAGTGCGAAAAGCGCAAATTAAACCGATTTTATATTGGACGATTTTCCCCAAGAGCGGGGCGAGATATGTTCGCTGTTAGATAAGAGGCGAAGAAGATTGCGTTATGAAATAAGAAGGCGAATGAAAGAGTTGCTTTGGGATAAATAGCCGCGGGGAGAGGTTACTGCTTTGATTGCGATTAATTTTGAAGGCGGTTGTTGTTGGTTAATTAGGTTGATGGAGTTGGTTTAATTTTGGAATAAGTTCTTCATGTTTTGGATCACTGGAGAATTCTCTGTTTATAATTAATGTTCAGATTATATGGAGGTCGAATTTTAAATGTATTACTTTGCTTGTATATCGATGCTTTAATAAATTGATTTTATGGTGAGATTTATTAATACAAATTCATACATACAGGAGATTGGTACTTATTACTTAAGACTTACTTCCATTAGATTCAATTTCAGTATTTAAAATCAGAATACGTATGATTCTCTTTTTAATACTGTTCACTTATACGTATATATATGTATATTCAAATAAATAAAATTATATTTTTAGTGCGTTATGAAAGTTTATACGTTAATCAATACTTAAACTAAATTAATTTACACAATTGTCTGTTCGTACGTTTATTCCGGATAAATGGCAGGACCTATTTTGACGGAGCATTCTTTGGCAGACAGCGAAGTCATAAGAAAAAAAATCACTTTTAATAAAACAATGTTATGTTACACGCAAAAATGGGAAACCATTTTATTGTGAACAAATCCATTTACAATAGGTAGTAACAAACTCAATTCTCGCGAGCATAGCCGCGGGAACAGCTTGTTAATAATAAATTGTAACCAAGCCGTTAAATAAACCGCTACACGGTTAAAATTTAACAAGTGAGCTGCTCTCGCCCTCCGCATAAGCTGACTGTTAAAAGAAAATGGAAAAGCAACCGAAAAGATATATCTTTAAGGGGCTCAGATATTTGGGAAACTATATAGCCTAATGAAAGCGAACGAGGGAGGCCCGGCGCTAACAACTAATTGGCTATTCCGAAAACTCGTTTGAACACAAAATGGATTCTGTATTTAAATTTCAGCATTCCGTAAAACAACCAACGGCGAAAGTTAAATGCATAAGGCATTTTGCCTACCGTGGATTTATTCACCATTTGGTTAATCCTAATAGCAATACGATCGCGTTGTAGGCCACTAATTACGAATAAACGCCAAAAGAAAATTTCGACGAACTCAATTTGCAAGGAATTCGCTAGTGGTCGGAGGTCGAAGCCTTGTTTTAACACGCTCATTTTATTTAACGAAATCCCGCTTTGTAAGGCTGAAATAGGTGATATATTCAAAATTATAAAAGTATCAAAGGCTTGCTCCAAAACGTGTCTCAAATCTTGCATGTAAATCAAGGATTTGTGCCTTTAAAGCCTGGCAATTTACGCAGACCATTCGATAAGTCCCGCGCTGTAAACAATGCCAGTTCAATATCAGGTAATCCTAAAAAATGGCACCTATAAAATTGAGTTAGAATTGAGTTCCCAATATCATCATTATTCAGCAGGTCTATAGTGGTACATTCGTACTGCTTCTGGGGAATCCAACGTCTGGCTTGGCTAATGACGTCTGTGCTCGGAATACTGAACGGATAGTCTCCTGCATGTACTTACCTCTATAAATCTACTGACAATATTTTCTTACCCATATCCAAGAACACACAAGTTAGAAAGAGCTCACTCAAAGTTAATAAATTAAATAGTTTCACTTTCTCTTCTTCTTAAAATTGTGTTTTATTTAAGTCGTTGCTGGGCGCGTTTGGTTGGGTTCTTCGCGACATATTGTCTGCGAACTCTGCCGACGCTTCTCCAATAAATAAGCAGGTCACATATTGAAGGAGGGAGGAGGGAGAATACAATTGTAACTTTACTCCTACGGCTTACGGAAAGGCAAAGTTTAAAAAATACAAGTTTTCTTGGCGAGGGGGGTTCGCGGGAACGCATGACAACGTTCGCACGTACTTGCGACCCTGTGGGACTATTCGCGACTCCGTATGCTCTACGCCTACCCCGAATTACTGAAACTGTATTATTCTGACCAACTTCACAAATTCAAACCAAAGATTGGAATGATCATTTGTATGCCGCTCGATGTCCACCAGTAATCTCAGAATAAGAATGAGAAACCCCATTAAAATAACCAAAGACTCAGCGCATAGCGATCGGCTACTTAGCGAGTATTATTCTCTTAGAGTAAAATTCATTTCATATCTCGAACTTCTGAATAAAAGTGGTTTGAAATTGGAGCTCATAAAAAAGACGCTGTTAAGTGATCGATCAGGGGTAAAAGTTGTTAATCTTGTCTCGCGCTGCCGAAGTTCCGCTCGGTAAATTCTGAATATTACTAAAAAAGAGGCGACACAACAAGCAATTAGTATGCAGCGAGGTTGCCTAACATTTTTTTGCATTATGCTAAGTCCCAAAGAAAAACTGTAGGAAGTCCGAGGGCGAGGGGGCACTCCAGCGATTCCCAATAATTCATTAGACCGGGCGTCGTCACGGGGTACGAATTAAAATTAATGATTCGCGTGGATAGCTGCCGCCGTCGGAGGATCCCATTGTATTATCTAGTCACTTTTTATGTTTAGAGATAATTTGAACGTGCCGGCTTACAGGTGGCGCGGAAACTTCCAAACACATTCGAAAGGATCCTGGAAAACAATTTGTCTAA
The DNA here is from genome assembly GCA_947859395.1 of Eupithecia insigniata. Classification (NCBI taxonomy): domain Eukaryota; kingdom Metazoa; phylum Arthropoda; class Insecta; order Lepidoptera; family Geometridae; genus Eupithecia; species Eupithecia insigniata. The sequence goes on along the minus strand of OX401996.1, from coordinate 6,924,291 downwards.
ACTTTCTTTCCAATTTTCCATTTCTGTTACATTTGTAATACGTAAGAACATATATACTATGGTCGGTACGTGCGTGTACATAGGCGCTACCTACGTGGCACCTTCTTATAGGAACTAATCATACATCTAATTAAATGCAATGGTTCAGGTATTTTCTCCTACGTTTGGTTCCGCCCGCGGTGAGCTCCACACAATCTTATATTGCAATTAGGTATCACCGTTCTTAACTTCAATTTGGCTCTAATATCTTTTGATCCCGTGTTGGGATTTGCAACGACATTGTCGCGGGATGATTTGATGAGAAATTCTGGCGAGAAGACGCGACTCGACATACAAGTTGAGTTTCCACTTTCTCGTCACGCGCGCCTGGCTCAAATAAGGCTTACTACCCCCTACCGCCTCGCTGTCTTCCTAGCATAAAGTATACTGCAGAATACCTAATGTGTCTATCCATTTTCTTTTCAACCGCTAAAAATAAATTACCATGTTCATGACCAAAGTTTGGAAGTATTGAAACTTTTGCAGCCGACCCTGTTCGTGAGTTCATCAATAATTGATAAGACTGCTTAATTAATTTGATACCGGGATACATTAATGTGTTTTTTGGAGGGTAAAGGAAATATTTTGAGAGAAGGGGAATAGACTGAGTCACGACTAATCGCCTGATATCTCAACTTAGTTGTTCTTGGGCATGTGTTCATAAGCCGGGCAGCAGGCGCCTCCCGAATCCTAAGTAGCGTGCGACTACCGAGTTACGTGCTAACAAATTGACGACAATATTTGCTGGCAGCTCCCTGTCAACCCGGAGGTTATTAGTGTGGCCGGCTGGAACGCTTACTTCTAACGACTTTCACCAACTTTTTCAGAAACTACGTTATGATACCTCGGATAGGAAAAGTTTTGTTTTGTAAACTAAAGAACCGCAGCGAAAATATTATCGTGACAAAAATATCTAAGAATAAAATGAAAATTGTTAGTCTTATGAACAAAAAAGTTAGACTAGTTTAATATTACTTAAAGTTAAATAATAGATTCAGGCGTTACTTTGCGGAAATCCATTGCACAATATTAGAATGAAGAAATATTTAGTAACAATTCCGCGTATAACCTTCTCTGATAGTATTCATCAAAGTAAGTTGTCTATTTTACTAGTTTCGTCTCTCCACGAGACATCTTCAGGAGGCTGAGACAACTTACTTTGATGAATACTATCAGAGAAGGTTATACGCGGAATTGTTACTAAATATTTCTTCATTCTAATATTACTTAAAGCTAAATTCGTTTCTGAGATGGCATGCTAAAAAAAATTCTCACCTCCGGAAATGTTCCTAGAACATAATTAAATTCAGCTGAACATATTTTTTTACATAAAAATCAAGTACATAAGTTATGTTTAGACATATATCATCTAATCCCTAAGTAAACAGACCTTGTGGTAATATGAACCGATTATCTGCTATGCTGATTTACTTTATTTTTTCTTTTGCCACGGGAATCGAACCTGCATCTTAAGCAGATCACCCAATGCACCAGAGAGATCACAAATTTTCATTCACCTCATGACATTGCTTATTACTTCACCTGGAATCCATTTCAAACGCTCCTGTGTCCATTTTCGTTTTAATTGGTCACCAGATTTTCACTCGCGTATTGTCCAGTCACGTACATATTGATTGCTCAAAGAGTTATGTAGTCGGAGAGTGCGGTTCTCGAATGGTAATATTGTTTAAATCCACTGTAGTCTGGCTGGACCAACTATCCTATTGATTACGTTCTGTGGACTCAGTTCTGTTTATAGATTTGAAACTACCCTTCACCAGAGAAACCAAATTGATCGAGTAGAACTCGCTCAAATGTGATACCGTCTTTTGTTTGGAGAGTTAGTTTAGCAAACCACAGAGTAAGTTCTAAAGTTACACGCAAACATGTTACAGTTATCATCTTCATCATCATTAGCCCGTATACGTCCACTACTGAACATAGGCTTCCCCCCAAGAATACCACCGTACAGAGCACCTAAAAAAATACAGAGTACCTAACAGTAAAGTTCTAAAGGTACACGCAAACATGTAGGTACTACTCGTACTTTAAAAATCTTAAAATTGAAGCGACTTGGCGAAGCTGGCAAGCGGACTCTGGCACCAGACACATTAAGTATCTTAATTGATCTCCAATACTATTAAGTACGCAAAGAACCAGCAAATAGCTATAGATTTTAGTGCTTTGTAAAAACATATCGTGACTCAACAAGCGCCACGAGGTCGCCCCGGCGGCCGTACAATTGTGTAGTCCTAGACTCGTGGCCACATTAACTAGACCTTTGAACCTAAGCTGTTTCCTCCCCAAGGACCTTGAAAGAAAATTTCAAGGGGGCTAAGGTAGATCTTTTTAGCCTGGTGGGTATATAAAGTGGCTAATATGAGCAGATCACGCGTATGGAAATTACAGTGGAATCAATCACGCACGAACCAAACATGCCTCCGCAAACAAAGCTTCTGTATAATGGCTCTCAATAAAGATTCATAATCTTTTATTCCCTCTCGATTATTCGAATTCTTCCGTTTTCATTGCTGTGGTAAACATAGCTTTGATCTTGTTAACATGCGCTGAATTTTGTAATAAATGAAATAACTATTGTATTCAGTTGAGCTACTTTCTAGATTGTTTACAGTTAGCTCAACTGTTTGAATTGTCAGAAAACAAGGTATGCTTTTCCGAGACTTAATGGTCACGTGGTTGTCCCTAGGCTACGTTATCGACGCCATCGTCAAATGAGACGACGAATCTGTTTCCTGGTGATACCAGTAGCGTAAAATCGTACTCCTTGTATTACCTGCATTAATCTGATCAAACGATGTGGTTTTGTATTTACTATTTATCACATTGACTTGTATTTAACTAACGCTGTTTTGACTGATGTAACCAACATTATTGGCGATTATATTTTTTTATTGACCCTTATCATTATCACATTAAAATTTGTTTCCCAACTTCTACTTTTAGTTGAAATATATAGTGGCAACTGGACAATGACGTCACCTGGAGACAGTCCCGGAAGAGCAGACCTTGTAAATACTAATTTTAATTTGTATTAGTTCTACCTAATTTTTATCACACTATTATTATATGTGCGAAATTTTGAGTGTTTAGATGTTTGTAACCTTTTCACACCAAAAATACTGAACGGATCGGGGTGAAATTATGTACAGATGTAGTTTTAGGTATATATAATAAAATATAGGGTACTTTTTATTCCGGGGAAAGGCGTGCGAAGTCGCGGGCCGATGCTAGATTTAAACTATTGTGTGATTTTATTAACTAGGTATTAACGGTAAGTCGATGGTAAACATCATAAAAATCGAATATCAGGTTACTGATGGAATAACCTAGTACCTGGATCCTTAAAGGTTACTGACAAAGTTACAGGCAAATATCTCAACAGTCGCCACCACTCGATGGTAGCGTATCATTGAGTGATCGTCAAATCAGAAGAATTATAGATAATAAATTATACTTTACTTACTGACAATGTATTTTACTTCCATTACAATTTTATTTCAAAAATAATTTATAGAAATAAAATAATGATCTTATCAATGGAAAAGATCAAACATGAAAATGATAATATATCCATATAAGTAACACATTTACATAGAGAGGGCCTAAGATACGTGACCGTAATGTATTTCCTATGGTAATATGTAGTCATACTGAGCACACATAAAGTCAGATAATAAAATACACATCAGAAAATTCAAAATCACTTACGTCTGCGGCCGAAGCAGGCTGTGTCCTAGCATGCCAATAAAAATGTAAATAACACAAATAAAATCTTTTGAAGAACATAGAATCCTTTGATGTGTACGTACGACATAATCAGGGTTGTTTTTCGGTCACTCAAACACGGGTTACAAAACAGCTAGTCAAAAAGTTTCTTGCTTATACTTATATTTTAAACAATCGTGGATAATTTTTTACGGTGACATAAAGCGTTTAACGTAGAAATAGAATGCCTTCTGCCAATTCTTCAAGTTGTGTCTTTCTCTTGTTTTTTTTTTGTTCCTACTAATGGTAAGTAGGCCTATTTAGCCCACATCATGCCATTAGTGAGCAAAAGACTTCCATTTATGATGGACTGATTTTTCTGTTTATTACTAACCACGTTGGACCAAGTGCTGGTTGTAGCTACATTTTACGTTGCTGCAGGCCTCCTAGAGGAAATTCGAAGTTTTTGTTTTTTCATAAAAACCACTTATGACTCTCGCATAAGATTAGCGTGTGCTTGAAAACGAAACAGCAGAAACTTAGGTTTTCGTATTCCGAGTACGTTCCAAAATATTCTCGCTCTCCGGTAGGTAGGTTACACACATTACTAAAATACACGTTAGAAAATTCAAAACCACAGATGTCTGCAGCCGAAGCATCCTAGCACACCTGTAAAAATGCATACAGAAATAACACACAAATAAAATCTTTAAAGTTTTCATTCAAGATTCATCATTTCTATTGGATTTTGCGCTGAAGCACGAGTCACTAAAGTCACAACAGAGTCGCCCATGAGTGAGCTAGCTATTCTCTCCGTTATGTGTATTAACTCGTGTCGTAGGCACGGGCCGAATCATATTAAACAAACAGTATTTCCCAGGAGAGAGTGATATCTGATAGGAATCATTGAATTATTGCGAGGAATCTGCAGACGGAGTTCAACACTGTTTATAAACACGTATGAGTACAATGTCCTTTCAACGTAACTCGGTTTGAGAAGCCATTTACAGTTAGGGATGCTTTTTAAAATGGAGATCGGGATAAAACTAAGTTTATACTATACGTCTAGCCATTCTGTGACCAATTAGGTAAATACGTTTCGATCCGTCATACCTACTTACATAGCAAAATGATTTTCGAGAATGCTCCTGAAAAATAAAGTAGGTAGTGTAGCAGGTCGATCCCGATGTACATATCCGTACTATTAGTAACTGACAAGTAGTAACAGTACTAATACTATTAGTAGTCAGTACTATTAAAAAAAAATTATTTATTTCCGTAAATACAATAAAATGTACACGTGTAATGACAAGTAAAGGTAAAATTTTATCAAACACTGACATAGAAATAAAGTGATATTTTCGATGTCTGCCGCTTCTGTATGTAGACAGTAAACAAGCGATAAAGAAACCTTTAGCCTGTTAGGTGTTATTTTTTAAGTTGGAGCAAAATCCTTCTCAAGCTTTTTTATCTTCTAGCTAGAATCTAGCTTACAACAAAATATCAGACTATCTGATAGTCTGATATTTTGTAGTAAGCCTTTTTACAAAGGATATGTTTGACAATTTGTTTGAATTTATTTATTGAAAGTTTTTACCATCCTGCTATTATTTATTAGTAGTCAGTACTCATACCATTCTCGACTCTCATTGGTTCTCTTATTCTTAATCAAAATTGTTCTTTTTAAATTTTTAATCAAAATTCAGTGCGTATAGTTAAACTGATATATTCACAAATACCTACATTTGAATCGACCAGCAGATCAGATATCAAGAAACTTTTTAGAAAGCTGTACAACGTAAGAGCTGAGACGGGATTCTCTGCTCATAAAACGACTCAGGTAGAATCAGGCCTTGGATATGTTCTTTTACTCCAAATAGATAATGTTTAAACGAAATTGTGATACATTTTTCATTCATCGATAAAGTAGCTTCACACATCCATATTAGCATAAACTTATTCATGGAATATACGTACATGTTCGAGGGCGGAAGAATTTCAATATGTATAATATTATGCAGGTTGATTCTTTGAGCACGGGTCGGACATAGCGCATTTGAATAAACCGATAGCAGGATCCGAGCAAAATATTGTTCGCCAGAGGTCGCTGGTTAGCTATGCCCCGGAAAATATATCGGTTTGCCTCACAGGGGCAACAATATTACTTTCGAGAGACCAAAATCTGCGCCCATAAAAATCCTATCTCGGAATTGTAGATAAATAATTGAGCGCTTCGGTTATTACTGGCGTCTAGTGATATTGATCTCTTAGCAGCACTGCTGCTCTCTGTAGTCTTTTGAAATTGCAAGGCAAGACGTTTCGGATTTTGTCCTTGATGTGTACTCGCATAGGAAGAAAAATTTATTTCGCATTGGACACAACACCTGCGATCAATTTGCTGAGCATCATTTGACCTGTAAATTACATTAAAACTTCAAATTGACCTGTAAATAATAATAGAACTTCCGTTTCGGAAAACCCTTTATACTGTAGGTACAAAAGGGTTATCCGAAACTGAAGTTCTAACAACAGTGGTACATTTATTTGGGGCAACTAACACATTTGTCGCCCAGGATGTAACCTCAAACCTCGATCCTCCGACCGCATTGCTAATAAGCACTTATCTTGAGAGAATGAGCGTTTTCCGCTGTAAATGGTCGCACCACCTCATTGGCTCGTTCGCGATAGGATGAGCCCCACTCAGCAGATCTATGGCTCGATGACGCCTGCCATTTTACTGCTGCATATGTAGCTGAGCGAGTGTGGTGTCCAAATAAAGCTTTACACTACACCTGTAGGTAATTATGAAACTTTCATTAATTTTCTAATGCCTTTTTCATTTTTATGAACCTAGTAAAGTTTGATTTTCTAGATACCTCACACAAAACTTCGTTTTTATCGGATATGAAAAATTATGTCAGAGTTTCCAAGACCATTAATATCTGTGCTGTTCTTTTTATAAATAAAACCTGAAAAAGAAAACATTTATTAATTACTTTTAAACTTGTAAAAAGTTAAAATTTTGCTTGTCTGAATCACGGTTCAGTAAAGAGGTAGTTCAAAACCATAAAAATTAAACTTTCGCATACCTAAAGATTCAACACCACTTCCTAACACTTGTGTTTCAGATTTATCTGAAAATAAAGCATTCATCATTTCATTTCATTTAACATAACAGTAAAATAAAAATAAAATAAAGCTGGCCAAGTGCGAGTCAACTCGCTCACGGAGGAAAAACAAAGAAACACTAAAAAATCTTTCTGTTTCTTTAATGAAAAAAGCAAAAAGCCAACGTGACGTGACGCGTTAAAATTACAACTTTAAAACTCTTATGTTTCTTGATATTACATATGTATGTACATCCCGTTGACAGACAGACAGACAGCGTAGGCTTATTTGTAGTATTAAGGCGCGGTCCATCGTAGTTCCCAGGCCCATTGATCATGCATGGAGGCCGGCCACCGGGGGGTTATTTAGTGGATCGTCGTAGCTTCTTTTCAACATCCCCACATAACCATACTGTACCCTACATACAATATGGTATCTGGCTACAGATATTTCCCCTCTAAAACAAAAAAAGGCTTAGTAATAAATAGGGACCCGTTACAGCTATCAGGTACGGAAGCTTAAAAATTATAACCAATTTTGCTTTGCCCGGTTGCTCAGCTACTTCTGCCGTTGTAGGTAGTACAATTCTTACAAACTCGCACTTACATTAACGGCGCGCTAGATGAAAGATAAACATTTGACGTGAGGAGAGCGAATCCGTATTCCAGTCACAGCGGCCGGGTTAATTCAATAGCTGATTGGATTTGGGGCACGCTGATCTATCGGGTGCTTTACATGTTACGATCAGGAGTTTTGATAGAGTTCGTTATTACTTGGCTCGGCTAGGAATAGCCGGGTCAAGGTGGAGGATAAACCTAAATCGAATTGAGGGCGTTTTTACCTTAGGCTTACTTTTTGGTACTTGACATTTGAAGTTTTTCATCGCACTTTTCGTTGTCTACACGTCATAATAATTATTAAGTACCTATCTACTTTCATAACAATAGGAACCTAACTATTGATTGGGTAGAGTAGATACGTAGTTAAAAAAAACGCAAATTGGACTTGAATATCCCTATATATACCTTTAATATTTTATGATGACAGGATAAAATTATATGATAATAGTCAAGTCTAAGTATGAGTGCTCAAAAGAGGGGGTTGGGTGGAAAAGTCGAAAGCAGAAAGAATGACTTCGGAATTTATTTTGTACTACATAAGAGACAAACTCACTAAAAGTCCCCACCCCTGTGAGGGGCACAAAAAAGGTCCCATTTTTTGGATTTTGCTTACATCTCGAAACAAAATTTCCTATGACGCATTGTTTAATGAGTCATAGGAAAATTTGTTATAATACGTAATGGATGCTGATAAAATTTTCTACCCACTTTTACCTACTCCTAATCAAAAAAAATGAAAACTTTCTGCTTTCGATCTTTCCATCCACAATCCTTCGTTGACATGACCATAAGAAAAAGTGCAAAAACCTGGTTCTTCGAATCTGTTTTTGTGCTATATGGTACCTGTTTTATCAGCTTAAATATAAGTTAAATCAAGCAAAAGCTTGCAAAGGAAACATCTTTTATACACTCTGAACTAATAAAAAAGTGTCAAACTCATTCCATGAAATCGTATCGTCTAAACAAGTTTCAAGCACTGGCCGTCATTTTGCCGCGCTTTTATATTCCATCTTGTGTTGACAATGCATTGTTCTGCGGAACCCTATTTATCTAGGTGATTTGTTTGCATCGCGACGCCTCTGATCCGTCGCAGGGTTCCCTAGTAATTGAGACCGGTATGCGTGACTGTTGAGCTGTGTACGTTTTCGAATAAGTTTCTAGACTTAACTTGAGATGCTTGGAAGGAGCAAGTTTCTAACTAGAAGACAGTAGTGGTGACATTGGTTCGAGTATTTTGATAGGTAGTCATTCTGTTTATTAGACCAGCTATTTCCGATAGAACTGTATATAATTTGTAGATTAGTCAAACTAATTTTATCAAACCAAAGCTATTAAGGATAGTAAAATGCAGGTCACACAGAATCTTTTTTAATTCATAACAGAAATTTATAAGAACTTTTTTATCGTGACTAGACCTCTATTTTCTTTAATCTCACCCGATGGTAAGTGACGATGTGGTCAATGATGTTTCACGAATACCTATTCAATCCTGTCTTGAGAGAAGAGACCCGAGATGTTGTTAATTCACTCTAGGTACAATATTAGAATGAAGAAATATTTAGTAACAATTCCGCGTATAACCTTCTCTGATAGTATTCATCAAAGTAAGTTGTCTACTAGTTTCGTCTCTCCACGAGACATCTTCAGGACACCACAATACTCGACCTTGACATTGAGATTGGTAAGCACAGCAACACCGACAGAGTCCCGCCAGTGATGTTGCCTCTCCGAGCTCTCAACATCACTGGCGGGACTCTGTCGGTGTTGCTGTGCTTACCAATCTCAATGTCAAGGTCGAGTATTGTGGTGTCCTGAAGATGTCTCGTGGAGAGACGAAACTAGTAGACAACTTACTTTGATGAATACTATCAGAGAAGGTTATACGCGGAATTGTTACTAAATATTTCTTCATTCTAATATTGTGCAATGGATTTCCGCAAAGTAACGCCTGAATCTATTATTTATCACTCTAGGTAGGTTAGGTACTGAATATATCTATCTGTAGCTATCCGAATTATTAATCTCGACAAGATGTTGTTCCTTTAGATACAAAGACGTAACCTACTCGCTTACTAGCACAGTGCAAAGAACCCATTGGTTTGAGTCTGGCTCTATAATAAGGAAGTGCACGCATGGGAATTCTATTAGGTTTAAGTATCTGCGTAGTTAGTGAATTTATAGTTCGTCTGGGAAGAATATTAGAAGTCGTGATTATTATTAATGCCTAGTTTCTGTCTGAACATTCGCAGAGGTGGAAATAATAAGAAAATTAATTAGAAAAATGCAAGAATATTATCTTCTGGTGTTGTTTACTTTGCTTACATCAAATTTTGTGATCAAGTTCAACCAATTAACTGTCTCTGTAAAAACATTATGTTACATAAAAGTAGCACTGAGTAAAGCGTTAGTAGATTGTAAATGTAAACGTAGTAGGAATAGGCACCTAAATGGTGTTTGGGTAAAAAGAACTTATCAATTTGCGAGTAGTGTCGTACAATTTCCATGTTATTAAATTGTCAGGTTTTATAACAAATAAAATAAAAGTAAAATAAAGGTACGTTTTTCAATTCCCTCAAACAAATTTGTGAGTGACCTTGTAGGGTTTTACGATCTTCTCTCGTTTTTGCAAAGGTAAACTCCGGGGAACCTATCGGTCGTTTTGACTTATTGCACCATTGAAGGGTTCTTTATGCCGATTCGTGTATATTTGATGAGGCTGTCGTTTTGGTTGTTGTTGATTCAGGTTATAGTTTAACACGAGTACCTAAATGAAATTATCAGAGAATTATAAATTCTCTAGAGATAAATTCGGTAGAGATGGTCACCATTGTAAGTTACATTTCTCCATAACCATTTTTTATTTACTTGGTCATAACTAATATTATACATACAAAAGTGCGTTTGTTTATTTGTCCTTCTTTCACGCTCTAACTAAGCAACCGCTGGACTTGATTTTTGGCATATAGTTAGTTGAAAGGATGGAGAGTAATATAGGCTACTTTCTGTCTAGGTAAAATACTAAATTCACATGGGAGATTTACGGGAAAAAAGACCTTTTTATCCAACTGGAAATGTGAAATTCGAATATAAAGCGGCTCTATGGCCCGATGACGCCTGCCATTTCACTACAGTGCTGGCATAATTAGCTGAGCGAATGTGGTGTCCAAATAAAGCTTTACACTACACCTGTAGTTAATTATGAAACTTTCATTAATTTTCGAATGCCTTTCTCAATTTTATGAACCTAGTAAACTTAGATTTTCATGGATACCGAATTTAAAGCGGCTGAAACCGCGGGGAACAGCTAGTTATATATAAATAGTATTATATTAATTAATCTGAAACTGAGAATGAATATTTTAGGAATGGCAATGACATAATAAAAGGCTATTTTATTTCATTTAGTTATCATTTTTGGCACGTAACTGGGAAGATCATCCACAGAAAAACTTTCGACTTTGATCACACTATTTAAACTTACAAATAAATTATGTACCTGGTATTGTGAAAAGTAGTATGTTCCAGTAGGTTATTCGTACAGGTATGATTTAAAAAAAAACCACATAGTCATAAAACAGCATCAAAGAAATCCGTGTCTATTAAACAAAGGGTCATAAAACCTCGTACCTATGACACATCCGCGCAGTCTGGGGTAAAGCTGTGCGTTATAAAAAATCCCCTAACCTAGTAAACAGGGGCTAAATGACTCACTTCGCCGCGGGGACCACGTATACCTAAGGGGAATTTCTGGGAACTTAATCTTTACGGGATAAAGTAAAAGGAGACATGACCCAGGTGTCGCTTGGCACCGCGCTTGAATTGTGGGGCCCAGTGTCTTTTTATACCCTACAAGGATTTCGGTAATTATAAAATTGGGACTAATTTTGTAGCGGCGTAAATTTTAAGCTTCTGTTTTTTATTGTTATTTTTTTGTTAAAAACTAATTTTAAAAGTAACCTGTATATATATTTACCTTTATTATTATGCACTTTACAAACATTTAATATATGTATAGGAACAATGTGGCCAATGTTGCGCGGCGGGCGAAGGTCTGCCTGCGACGCTGGATATTTTGGATTCGATTCCCGCCTTGGGAAAATGTTTGTACGATCTGCAAATATTTGTTCCGGGTATTCTGGGTATTTTCTATGCATATTAAAAAGTATCTAGTCATCCATAGTTTTTCCTTAACACAAGCTCTGCTTAGCTTGTGGCTAGATGATGCTGTGTGGATTGTCTAGCATTTATTTATTATTTTTAATGTAAATAAAACAGTCCAAGAACAATGAATGAAAAAATTAAGTCTGCAAGAGACATTTTTAAAGATTTAAGCTTCTAAGCATCGACATTTTTCGTGGAGGGTTCACGTACAAATGCACTTAATTATGTGGACCTCGAGTCGTCTGTGCGACTGTAAACAATCGCCACTGAGACAAGAAGCCGTTAAAATACAAAGGGGGATAAATCTCGGAGTTTACAACATTACCGGAACGGTTTTTCATGTTTAAAACACAGCATTAGGTGCTGGCCGGGACGGGTCCGGTCCGGCTGTACGTGCCGCGTAATCGCCAACGCGACGTCTACGTAACACGGAAAACCGTTCAGACACCCCCCTCTCCCCTCACCAGGGGCCTCCCACCCACCACTTTTACGATGAATCTTCGTTTCTCCGCATCAAGAAGTAATTTTAGTGTTCCTTTGCCGATTCAATGATAGCACTCGGCCTGATTGGTTAAGCCCTCTTTGATTTAATTTCGGGTTAAGTTACTCTGTGGTTGAACCCTGTGGGTTTGGATAAGGTCAGATATTTGTATATAGTGTTCTGACTATCGAACTGAAGCTGTTAGTAAGTAAAACAAATTAGCCGAAAATGGCTTTCTAGATTACTCCGTGGCCAAAGCATTCGATTGTTTTGAGCTATCATCAGAAAGCTGATTTGGTACTCAAGATAGCCACTTAATCTAACAATATATTAGGCAATTCAGAGAGCTACTAAACATTGATCACAAGGCATTATTCACGACTGAACGGACAAGCAGGAATTACAAGCCTATATCTGTACATATAGTACCTGTATAGTTGACATGACAGTATATACTAACACATGTGTAATTTTATAAGCCGCAACTGGCCTTCGTCAGATTATTTCATCCTCTGTGACTGTAATTAGTAGGTAGGAACAAAAATACTTTGTCATGATAAATGGATAGAAGAAAGGTTTGGAGACAAAGGAAGATTAATATTTGGAGGAAGGATGGAGCCCTGTTTATAATATACTTGACGTCAAAAATGCAATTGGGGTTATAAATGATACGTGGAGTCAGTTTTAAGATATGATTCTCGGTAGCAGAGTCGGAAGCTTTCATTTGAATGAAGCTTGAATATCACAGAGTATCACGTTTGAATTGAGATGTATGAAAGTGGTTTCCCATGGGATGTGCTGTTTACTGCTTTAACCACAGGCTCAACCAACGTTACATGCTAGGTAGCCTTGGAAGTGTATAATATTTAGATGCGATGAATGGGAGCAAACTAGTTTTCATGAAAGTGATCACTCTGATCACAAATGTTAATGTTTTCATTTTATTTTGAGTAACTTCATATTTTTAAAACAGATTATAACTAGTTCGAGAGCCTATGGATTCATTAATATTTGTAACTCTACTTGTATCAAATTATATTTTTTAAATTTATTTTAAATGCTCATTAATTGTCCTTAAAAGTGCTAGTGTAAAATTACGAGTCATCAAAAAAGACGCGTCCTGTTTTTCATCATCATCATCGGCCTACATAAGTCCACTGCTGGGCATAGGCTTAGCGCCCTAGCGTGCTGTCTTCAGCTTACCGCATCCAGCATCTATCTGCAGTCTTTCGCAAGTCATCCCGTCATCCCGCCTGTACGGAGCGTCTTACATAAATATGGCCCATTACCACATTAGCTCATGTTTTTCAAATGGTGTGAAATACAAAGGAAATTCTCGCAAGCAGAGCACTTGCACAAGACGAGATCTGACAGCAATTCAATTGGTGTCAAGCGGTAGAAGCGGGTGCATGAGGGGCTGCGGCATCAGTCCAGCCACCATGAATACGTAATACAAGGGCAGGACTCAGGACGCGAATTCTTTCGTTTATTATTCAATCATTCGTTCGGTGCGAGTCGGCTTTAATTTCATGGCGGGTGGGCACGGGCCTCGAGCGACGGCCGACTAGCTAAGTGTGGAGGGAGACTTCTACAATGAATAAAACTGCAGTTTATTTCTATGTGTTCTGCATATAGTGTGCTATTGCTACTTTGTACACGATTTTTTTTTTCATAATGTGATACGAATTTCGATAATTAAATACTAATACTATAAACGCAAAAGTTTGAATGGATGTATGTTTGTTACTTTTTCACGCCAAAACTAATATATGAAACGGACAGTAATTTTGCATATATGTAGGTCTAGACCTAGAACAACAGATAGGCAATTTCTTATTCCATAAATGATCTATGGGATAGAAATAACTATCATCATTAAATTTATGGAAACTGGAACATGGCAACTGATTTACCTTAACACAGGTTATATTTGTCACGGGTGTTCTGGGTATTTTCTATGTATAATAAAAAATATCTATCTATGTATGTATTTTATTATTTATATTAGTCATCTAGTACCTACCCATAACACAAGCTCTGCTAAGCTTGGGGCAAGATGATGCTGTGCGGATTGTCCAACATTATTTATTTATATATATATATATATATATATCCCTTGAAACTGATTTATGGAATAAAAAATAGCCTAATGTCATTTCAGGTCCAGACCTAAAATTAAAAGTTTTCATAAAAACAACACGTGCGATGGCGCGGGAAAAACTATGTAGATTGTTATTAAAACATATCAATATCGCCCGAATGGTCCACAAATCTCGTCACAGAATATATATATATAATATATATATATATATATAATTCTGGACAAATCACACAGCATCATCTAGCCCCAAGCTAAGCAGAGCTTGTGTTATGGGTACCAGATAACTGATATACATAATACAATATTTTACATAGATAGATATTTTTTATTATACATAGAAAAACGACCAGAACACCCTGAAAAAATATTTGCAGATCGTACATATATTTGTCCCGAGGCGGGAATCGAACCCGCAACCTCCTGCGTCGCAGGCGGACCTTCGCCCACCGCGCCACATCGGTCGTCAAATGTGGAATATTGACGAAGTGTTCTAAAATAATTATAAAGTACATTTTGCATAACTGACCCTCAGATAGCTGAAACCTCTACCTACATATATATAGACTTTGTGCTATTAATTACTACATCGCGACAGATTGTACAAATTTACAGGACCGGCCCCGGATTGTGCCAAAAGTTGCTTCAAACTCGCTAAGACTAATTTGGTAGGTACTTTTATGTGTTTAGTTCGGAATCTACTGGAGTTTCGGAAGCGTCTTATTAGAATAACAAGACAGATTATTTTATCGTTCATTACATATTTCATCGTGCTTTTTAAGTTTACCTTTTGTTAAGACAGTAAAAGTAAATATATTGTTTGACAAGAATATAATAATATAGGTATGTATATTATACCCTACTCTTATTTATTTACATAAGTTAGCAGATTAATATTAAATACTTATTATAATAAAAACTTACTCTATGTAATATAATAATCAACCAAATATTCCTAATCATGCATGCTTGATTTTTCTTATTCGTGTACCTATGTCTAACCATCTCCGGATATTAATAAACCAAAAGCTAAAATTGAAAAATAAAGATCCGTTTCCACAGTCTTTAACCAGACCGCAGAATGCTGTGAAAAAGACAATTCTTATTCTAAAAGGCGACGCTGGTGAGGATGTGAAGCGAGTGCGTGCCGTTTTTGATTGAAACCACTCCCAGACTTAGAATTGAAAACGCCAAATTTTGTAGCACATCTATTAACGGAGAGAAGAGATATAAGACTGAAATTGGATAATATAAGATGCATTATGCTCATGAAACGGTTGTTTTACCGAGGGGACCTTGTGCGTCGCGTACACTAGAAAAAAACCATTTGGTACTATATAGGTACCATTAGTTAATAACATATACCATTCGTTTTGGTGCGATATAGGTACATCTAATATTGAATGGTGATATAACCATCTTAGTAAGCTACATCACCACCTATGCTATTTCAAGAAGGTTTATAGAGCAACATTTTGAAAGTGCCCATTGCTTTCTTACGTCCTACAGCAGCTCCAATTCCCTTCTTTCAATTTACTACTTGTCTCAACTCGTGGTGGCGCAAACAATAACTACTCAAGGTTTCCAAAAAGGATTCCAAGACCTTATTTTGAAAAGAAATAGGACAAGCGCTCAAGAACTCCCTACTATTTGGGTAAACATAGGAAGGGATGCAAAAGCAGCAATCTCGAAAAATCATTTTTACGAGTATCAAAGGAATACTAACATTAAAATTCAGGAGACGGTCACGCGACCTTGTACTGTCATGTTCCTGCCCCTCAATACGGGCTCTGAACGCGTTTTTAAATAAAACATGCATGAAGACATAAAAACACGCAAGAGGGGAACTTTGCACGAACTTTCTCAGAATACCCTAAGAAGATTGCCCGGTATACAAACATAGGTATACTACATAGTACAAGTCATTCTATTTATACGAGTACGGTAGAACTTTATCAACTTACAATCTAAACACCACTATGAAAGTTTCTTGACAAACTACGTCCACGGTCATAAACCGAGGTAAAAAAGTTGTGCACACTATGTTCCTCATGTTTTTCTTCCCAGTTATTTAAGAACTTTCTCAGATTAGATAGGCTACAATAGTTCGTTGATGTTGGTAACAAAGTGTTCATTAATTTTGTCTGAAGCGATTTAGCGGGAAAACATTTGTCGGGTCCCAAGTCGAACACGTCAATGTAAGTAATGTGTCTCGAGTCCGGCCGATGGGCTCGCATTCGCACACGATTCAAATAAAAAGTCCGCCATCGCTCAACTATGCGTCGCCATTCAGTCGCTTGCCTAGCTCTCTGTAACCTGTTGGCATAACATGGATAATATACAAAGCTTTACCTATAATTATATCAAGTACAGGGCGCTTTATTGCATTATTTAAAGTGGATTGCTCCGCGTTTATTATTATAAAAGCTATTTACAATTTATTACGTTGATGGCGTATCAATAGAGTTCAAACGGCTGTAAAGTCTGCAGGGATGTGACCTCGGGTTCTACACGGTCCTTACAAATGGACAGGAAAAAGACGCGGGAGGAATGCGTGGGTGCTTTTAATTTAATATCGACTGACACCGAATTCGAATCGAAAGTTTGCCAACGACGTGCTTTGCCGTCTAATCCTGCCCTGGTTGTCGTGTCGCTTTAATATTTATTGCCATGTTCAAGGTATTTATAAATATGAGCTATTAAATTCCTCTGAAAGAATACGCATAGAGGCGGAATACAAATGATTTCTAGGCAATAATGGATGAGGCGGGCGTGATGTCGGCATATCCAGAGTTTCCTCTTCGACATCATATTTTCCATATTCCTATATTAAAATATTTTTTCACTTCTCTTGCTCAAAAAGTGTATCATAATAGTGTAGCTTAGCGGGCCTAAAACTCGAGTTTAATACCTCGGGCTAAAAATTATTTTTTCTTTTTAATTTTTGTCTAAAATCATCAGCCCGTACAAAGCATTCGTTCTCTTACATAAATTTCGACTTCTTGGTGCTCCGTCAATCATTTTTTTTGAAAATAGAACCGTCTTGGTGATGTTTTATGAAGGTTGATTCTTCCCTTCACGATAGAATGCGAACTGTTTCTTTGCAGGTTAAATAGAGATTTAAAAAAAAAGATGGTATTGGCGCTAAATCTCTAGAATTTTCTTCATTCCAAATCACAATCTTTTACGTTTAACTTCCTGACTTTTACTTCCAAATTGTGAACGTGAAAAATGTCATCAAGTGATAGTGAAGATGCTAATATGCAAATGGAAGAAAAGGGCAAAGAAATAATTATGAATCTGTTGCCGACAAAATCACGTGGAATATATTTAAAGAGTTACGAAAATTTTATGAAATGGAGAGATGAGAAACGTGTGGATTCTTTTACAGAAGGGGTATTTCTCACTTATTTTGATGAATTATCGAAAAAATTCAAATCGTCGACTCTTTGGAACACATATTCAATGTTAAGAATGACCTTACAAACGAAACACGACGTCGATATTAAAAAATATGTAAATTTAACGGCTTTACTGAAGAAATTGTCCACTGGATACAAGGCAAAAAAATCTAAAGTCTTGACGACACAAGAAATCGAAACATTTTTAAATAACGCTCCAAATAAACAATACTTGGCAACAAAGGTAACCTACTTATGTACTCTACTCAAACTAAATAAATAGATACCTACATACCTAAATTATGTACCTAGGTTATTACGATTATTAACACACTTATTTTTTTGTTCAACAGGTTGCTTTAATTTATGGAATCAGCGGTGCATGCAGAGGAATAGAGCTTGCCAATATAAGAATTATAATTATATTGTTAGAAGACGTAGAAACGGATACAAACCTACAAGCTGTGAGTCTGCCGAACACGAAAACAAACAAAGAGCGTAAATTTGTCATCAGTGGAGAATACCTTAATATAGTTAAAGCCTATCAGTAGTTACGTCCCACTAATGTTTCAACGAGAAGATTTTTTCTAAATTATCAAAATGGTAAACGCACAAGGCAAGTCATAGGCGAAAATAAATTTGGTAACATGCCTAAAGATATTGCCACTTATCTAAATTTACCAAATCCGGAACTCTACACGGGCCATTGTTTCCGCAGAACATCCGCGACTCTGTTGGCGCACTCTGGTGCGAATATAACGACATTAAAACGGCACGGTGGATGGAGGTCCGATCAAGTGGCTGAAGGGGGATTTGGAAGGATTTGTATAGAGTCCTCTATTATATAGAAACAAGTATCACGTCACGCAGCGGATTACGGAAGGAATCAATATTCTACCAAACATTACAGAATCCCAAGCATCTACATCGCGGGATTGGATGAATATGTCAACTCAGCTGAAGCCGCACTCAGATCTTAATAATGCAGGAAACTCAAGCATGAGTCGAGTCTCTCCAACTTTTACTCCACAACAATCAACTCAAAATATTATCACATCCCAATCACAGAGAACCGAAATAAAATTGCCCGGGAAAAACATATCACTAAACATTCGAAATTGCTTTAACTGCACATTTAATTTTTAATAAAATTTCTGAAAATTGTCTAATTTTGAATTGTTTTATTTTCTCGCAATCTAAGTGAAAAGTAGAGTGTTTTACTCGGGCCAAAACCACCCATTATAACTCGGTCTTGTCATCCTCCCTCGCTACGCTCGGGAGTATAACAACCTCGTATATGATGGGATGGTTTAGTCCCTTGTAAAATAATCTACAATTGTGCGCAATGTTTTGTTTTCTAAATAAATTCTCTTGTCAATTTAATCAGTCTTCATAAAACAAAGCAGAAAAGTAAAGTAAACACGTAGGAACAAATACTTCAGGTTTCCGCCGGCCGTAATTGGACCACGTACAGCAACATAACTTTGCACGAAATTCTCTCAAGACACGGTTTTGCTGCGAAAAATAACGTACGCATTTAAAACAATAAAAACACATGTGAGTCTGACGGAGGCGCCTTGAGTGAATTTTCGTTGGCGGCCCTACGCGGGTGTTGGAAAAACGCGTATCTACAACGCTCTACGAACCGGAAATACTATTTGGATGTGACATTGCAAACAAAAGAATGTCATATTTTCTTTACTACGAGTATAGCAACCATGTTTTTTAGGGTTCCGTAGAACCCTAAAAAACATGGTATATACTTATACTTATACTATATATACTATATATTCGAGGTACGCCTCGAAGGGTGAAAACAGGACCATATTACTAAGCCGTCTGTCTGTCCGTCTGTCCGTCCGTCAGTGGCCTGTATCTCATGTACGGTAAAAGGTAGACAGTAAGTAGTGAAATTTTGACAGCATGTTTATCTTGCCGCTACAACAACAAATATTAATAAAATAAATATTAAAATTAAATACATGCAAAAAACTTGATTTATTTGGCTATTTTTGCTCTACTTTTGTAATGGCTATCTCTTGACCGTTATTGGTAGATAGTTAAAATGTTTACAGGGTGTGTATAACTATTGCTACTATAATGAAGATAAGAGATAAAAAAATAAAAAAAATTTAATAGTTAAGGGGTCCAACGTCCATACCGTGTTGAGTACCGAGCACCGAAGTTAAGCAACGTCAGGCGCGATCAGTACATAGGTACTTGAATAGGTGACCGCTTATTTTGGCTTTTTGCTTGTTTTCGTTTTTTATTTAAAATAATTTGTTTTTAGGGTTTCTTTTGCAAAATAACAAAGCGAATACGATGGCACGGAAACTTCCGAGTCGACTCACACTTGGCCGGTTTTATTTAAGGTATAGTTTTGTTTTATATTTTGCTCATAAATACGTATTATCTACTTTATTTTTTAGACAGTGACCACATTACTAACTAAAATAAATGAAGACTTTTCTAAAGTACGATCAGAAATTAAAATAAAGGCTAGTTGAAGTTTTTTAAATCTACGATTAACATAGCTAATAAACATCGTTTTAACTTCAAGCTATTTTTGCTTTAAGTAATACTGGCTATTCAGGTCAAGGTCTGCAGGTATTGGAATAGCCGATAAACACCAAGTTCTCCAATTAGTGCAGTAATCGGAAACCTAGCGTGCGGCACATATAAATTCTAGGTGACTTATATATGAACTCAGATAAAACCAGCATAAAGCTAAGTAGGTTGTTAGCTTAGCTAGCTCGGATATGGAAAATATTTATTCTCAGAGAATTGAAACGCTAACATGTTTTTGTAGATCTTATTTCCACCTTGCATGTGCTTTGGCAAAAGTAAACGAAACTTAGCTTGGGTTTTATTTTTATTAATATTGTCTATTCCATGGACAAAACACACAAAAGCTGTATTAAAAGGAGATGGCACACCTGCTATTCTTTGTTTCGTAAATCCGGACACCCCCAGTAGGGCAAATTTCATTTGGAGCGGTAGTCCGAGGCCCTGCGCCGAAGTTCCCAACTTGAAAACATGTGTTAACATGACTTGTCTTTGAAACCTGGTTAAGGGCCTTATTTATATGGACCCAGCGTTTTCCGTGACACAAAATAACATGATACAGTTAGCTAGGAGCCGCTAATGGGATGTACGTTATGCTATTTACAAGAATTACTCCCTTTTTATGCCTAAAATGTTGGTAGAATGTGATAAAAATTACGCGCCTTTAACAGTGAAAAGATACGTTGGGCGTGATATTAGAAGGAAATTGGGGGGTATTAAGGACTGTCGCGGTGACAAGACTTTATTTTCATGCCTTACTAAGAGTAATGGAGGAGCTTAATGGTAATACAGTTTATAGAACGTTGTTTCCAGCGAAAGTCGTAGTGGCCTGTCGTATTAAATATCTCTATTAGCACGTTGCCAGCCTGTCCGTGGGAAGTTAGAGACGCAGGACTTCACGAAATTCTCACCTAATAATATCATACAATATCATCATATTATGATATTGTGGAGGATATGCGACATGACTAAAGGTGTTGCAGGTGACACTTGGTAGTCTTTCAGCACGTTAACTTAGGTGCAGGAGGCCTTTATTAATTCTTCGCAATACGCAATTGCAAGTTTCGTTTCGTTTTTTTGTGCACATAGGTACTCTGATTCGGTGTATTAGGATACCAACATTGACCAAAATGACAAACGCTACTGTGTATTGGAGGATTGAAATAGGCCTGGCCTACAAGTACGGTTTTATTTTAAAGACCTATATGAAAAGTCACACGTTTCTAAACATCTTTGGGTAAATTTGAAACAAAAATAGATGACTCCTTCACTAACTTTTACGTTTATAAAATAAAATAGTGCGCTGGGAGATAAGTACTTCGGTAACGGACTGTTACTTTTATATTTGATTTATTTTATTTACCCGGCTAGTTGGTTTCCTTCTCTCACGTACTAAACGATATTTGGCGATCCCTAAGACGAGCCGTTTGTCACGTACGTGACGCTAGAGCACAAAATGGAAACTTCACTATGTTGTCGAAACGTAGAAATAAATACGTAACAGTTTTGTGAAAACTGTTATTGGAAAGTGGCAACTGCTGTTGTAGTTTAGTTTTGACTTTATATTTAGAGATGTTTATTTATTTTCTGAAGAAAGGTGAAAGGTGTTTATGAAAAATACAATTTCTCTATTTTGTCGAGAACGATTATAATAAATATTACACCCCTAATACAAATCTCAAATTTAGGCTACATACATATAGCCTAAGCAAATATTTTGTAAATTTAGATATGTACTGAACTCTAATGTACAAAAAAAACTCTGATGTATTGAGTATGTAAGAACTTGTAGTCAGAGTAAGAAAACACGCTTGGCAACAAAGGTTGCATGGAAGAGATCGCTTCTAAGCGACAAGGCCACCCATTGTACATGTTTTTTGTGATGTCTCTTTTTGATATGTTCTTGTTGGTTTACAATAAAGCATTTTGTATTGTATTGTAACACTGTTAAGCAACTGTTTTAATACAATACAAAATACTACCTTTGTTGCCAAGCGTGTTTTCTTACTGACTACAAAAACGAAAGACTTAATAAGTTCTTACATCCTCAATACATCAGAGTTGTTCAACTAACTATAAATAACATTCAGTACACATCTAAAAAAGATCTTTACTTAGGCTACATAGATCTACACGTATTACAAACAGTTTATCAATAGGAGAACATCTAACACCTGCACATTCAGTTCGCTAGGGTATTAGAACTCTAAGATGCTATTCAAGCTTTGCAGATACTATCGGAGTTATTTTCAAAGGTTTTGTACTTTTCTTGCGATTTCTTCCGCACAGTCGTTTAACTCTTTGTAGAGTGGCTGTGATACTTGAGCTTTTCGAGAAAGTACCTACGAGTGTGCTTTTCTAATAGGAAGATTTCTATATTTCTACTAATGGTAAAATACAATTCCATCCTGAAAAAAGATGTGTTTACCAATGGAAAGTAATATTACACTAAATTTAATAACGGGATATTTACCATGATTTGAGTTTATCCCGTTATTAAATTTAGTGTTGTGAATAACCACGATAGTTTCAAAAGGAAAGTAATATTTTTAGTTTGCAAGGTTGTCGTTGCATTTTTTTTTTATCTTTAAAATATCCATGGTTTGTTTATTACCTGGGGTCATGCAGAATGCATTTTATTACATAGATTTCCAACGATTACTACAAAAAAGTTTATGTTCCTTAGTCACGGCATTAAAAATGAATAACTAAATAAGTTTTTGAATTCTAATCGTATAAGCTCGATCAATAAGAAAACCAGAATCATGAAACTACAAATACTTTTGTTTCAAAGTAACAAAGTGGAAAAGAATATGAATCTATCGAGTCGTTTTTTTTATAATAACCACTGCGACTGCAGTCGAAGAGACGGGTAGAAAAGTGTTTGCCAAAAGATTAATGATGCGGCTCCAAGCGCACTATACTCTGAGGTACTCGACAAAAGAGCCTCTTACTTACTCTTTGATGCCTACTGAAAAGTCTCACGAAAACAGGGTAAAAACGGTTAAAATGTTTTTACGTTGCGTCTTCACCTTTCTTGTAATATTGTTGGAGTTTATTTGTTAAAGGTATATTTATGTAGGAAGGTATTGCTTTTAATATGGTACACTAGCTGCTGCCCGCGCCTTCGCCCGCGTTTTATCGGGATAAAAAACCTATATGTTATTTCAGGTCCCAAACTATTATAATACTAGCTGACCCGTGCCCACTTCGTTGGGCGGTAAACATTTTTAGTGGACCGAACCGAATCGTGAGACCGAGTCGAAGATCAAAGTTGTATCCGTCTTCGCCACGACAGTAGGTATATAAGCGAGTAGAGACTGAAGACCATCAAATGTCTGGTGCGTTTCGCCAATGCATTGCAAGCGGTCATCCCGGGTATGCAGCATAATGTCCCGCCTGTCACAGCTGATCTACCAGGACGACGGCAACATCATTGGTAGCGAGAGCTTTGTACAAACCGGATGCTGTCCAGTAGGTCGTTTATCGGACTAATAACAATTTTGTTGGCTTTGGGGTATGGACTCAAATCATGCTAAGTATCATTCGAATCCATTCAGTAGATTTTGCGCTATTTTAGGCGGAGAAATGTTACTTCCATCCCACCTCCCAAGGGAACCTGAACGAATTCCAGGATACAAAGTATTACATGACCTTCCTCGTAGTATGAACTTATCATGCCAAGTTTCATTTGAATACATTCAGTAGTTTCAGCGCTATGCGCAGCCAAAAAAATTTACTTTCATCCCCTCTCCCAAGGGAACCCTATTGAAATCCGGAATAAAAAGTATCCTATGTCCTTCCTCGTAGTATGAACTCAAATCCTGCCAAGTTTCATTTCAATACGTTCAGTAGTTTCGGAGCTATGCGCGGCCAAGATACAGACAGACAGACAGACAGACAGACAGACATGATGGAAAAAAAGTACATTTTTGGCATCAGTATCGATAATAGAGTGCCCTCCAAAAATAATTTTCAATATATCTTCAATGTACAGAATTGGACCTGTTACAGTTTTATTATCAGTATAGATATACCCATACCAAATCTCAGCCCAATATGTTCAGTAGTTTTTGCGTGAAAGAGGAACAAACATCCATACTCACAAACTTGACATTTCTATAAGTAGGATGTAATTTTCCAATGGCTTGGCGAGAGTTTTGTTTTTGTGTATCTACAATGTTTCTGGTAACGTGGAAAACACGTATTTTTTGAATGAATATAAGTTTTACAGATTCCTAATCAAGAACAAAGAAGAAATAAACGGATTTGAATGATACTGAAACACAATCATATCGAATCGGGGGACAACGTGAACTGTATTGAAAAATAAATCATTAACAAAATGAGACATTGTTCCGCCACCCCAGTATCTCCAACTGAAATGGCAATCGCAAATGATGACAAAGTGCACAGAAAGGTGAATAAATGTGCTTTAAATATTGCCTGTAATGGAAAATGGATTTAAAATTAATGTTGAGTAATACTTGGTTATATGGCAATGGATTTTCGAGATTTTTCTTTGAGCTGATAAATATTTGCTGTTAATAATTTTATTATGTTTTCCGGTTGTCATGGAAAGTAGTTATTTACGTTTTATCCGACTTATATTATAAAGCCCAAAGTTTGAAATGTGACTCTCATTTTAAAAGAATGATACTGGACAATTCACATACATAATCATCCATCCATCTAAGATCACCAAAACTACTGAACTGATAAAGATAAAATTTAGCGTACATTTAGAACATAGCCTAACTTAGCCTAAGTAACTAATAATATTACTAGCAACCCGCCTCGGCTTTGCACAGGTGAAAATTATACATATAAACCTTCCTCTTTTATCACTTTATCTATTAAAAAAAGTAGATTTAAAGATCTAAGCATATATATATATATGCTCGTCCGGTCGTGCAGTCCCTATATATATTTATAGGGACAGACAGCCAATCAGCGGGAAGCGACTTTGTTTTATGCTATGTAGTTGTAGGCGATGGGGACTGTATTTAAAGACTTACTAGTACTAGAAATGTGGCGAACGTGTAAAGAGTAGTAGTCTTGTGTAGTTCAGGAATAATGAACTAAAATGAATTAGTTCCGACCAGTGAACTAGTAAGAACGATTCAGCTCAACTAGTTCCTTGTAGTTCACTTGCTCTTCAGTCACGAAATCTAGAAACCACTAAAAAAGTTGGCGTCTGAATCACTATTTTCTTTGGCATAAAGTTTAAAATCTATTAACAAGAATAAAAAGAACTGTTTGAGAATGCATTTCGATTACTCGTTCCCTAGTACAATGTTTCTTTTAGTTCACTGATTCATTCCGTGATTCGGTGTCAGACGGAACTAGAAACCAAGGGAATAATTAAGGGAGAACAGAGATAGAAAGAGCGCATATTCCGCGGTAGTAAGAGAGACGGAGATATGCATCTAGTTCTCTAGTTCAGTAGGAACTTGTCTCAAAGGAACGAATAAGGTAGAACAGAGATAGACAGCGCATACACCCCAGTACTAAAAGAGACGGAGGGGTAATAATGAATGAGAAACTTTATTTGTTTGAATATAGAGATCAAATTCCGCTGTTAGTATTTTATGTTTCCAACTTTTGTAAGTGTAATAATATGTATGTACCTACTTGTATTATTTTTGTTGCGAGCAAGGAAGGAGCATTGCATTTCGATATTTCGTCGGTAAATAGATATTTCGTCCGTTTTCGTGTATGTTTTGGTGAATGTTAATAATATCCAATCTAGTTTCTGACACAAAACAATCGATTGCGTATTTTGGAGCATTAAAATAGGAGCCCTTTTGTGATAAAAAGGACCCGAAAGTTTTGCCGAGTGGGGTACTAAAAGAACTAGAAGTCCGAACTAGTACATTAGTGAGATTGTACTAGGAAAGAGCGATCTCTTTATTGACCGAGCAAGAACAAGCCTAGTAAAGAGGCAGGAAAGACATGCGCGCGCGCTGAGTCCAAAAAGCTACTGTTTTGCCAGTCACGCGAGTGCTTACGTGCGGGCGGCGTCAGCCCTCGGCCCCCGCACCTCAGCGCACACTCCCCCCGTCGCCCGTTTGCAGGGGTTTTTGTTCTGCGTGCCACTTTTGCCTAGGCCTCATATCTGGAAGAATCTCCCTCACCCACCGTTTCCAAAACATGTCAGCCAGTTTTTGTGACAGGCGCCACTGCTTTCTCAAGTAGGTGTCGGACTCGTCAAAGGTACCTAAAGTAGGTAAGTTGGAAGATGTACCCAGTAGAAAGTGATTCGGTGTTAATGTCTCCCCACTGGTGGGCTCCACCGAGACATGGGTGAGTGGGCGGCTATTTATGATGTGTTCGACCTCCACCATCAGCGTCTGAAGGGTCTCATCGCGCGGCGCTCGTTCTTTGAGTATCACTGTTAGCGCGCTTTTTATACTTCTTATCAGTCTCTCCCATGCTCCTCCCCAGTGTGGGCTAGCAGGCGGTATGAAGATCCAGGTGGTGGCTATACTATAGGTACTTACTCCTTCTTTCAGTTTTTCTTGGTCAAGCTCCGAAACGCACTTCTTCAGCTCTGTATCTGCGCCTCTCAGGTTTGTCCCATTGTCCGAATATAGGTACAGCGGCCAGCCTCGTCTCGCCGCTATTCGTCGGAGTGCCATAATTAGTGCATCGGTGGTCAAGTTTTTCACTATCTCAACATGAACGGCTCTAACGGTAAGACAGGTAAAGATTACACCATACCTCTTTTCTCTCCTTCTGCCAACTGACACCTCCAGAGGTCCAAAGAGGTCCAATCTAGTGAACGAGAAAGTGCGCTGGTGATGCGCGAGCCGGGCTTCAGGTAATCCACTCATTCTGGGTGGAGCAGGCTGTGCCCTCTTTATTCTACACAACATACATTTAGAACTAATATACTTCACCGTAGGTCTTAGTTTTATAATCCAGTATTTCTGTTTCAGTTCGTTTACTACTAGTTCCTGATTGCCGTGATACGCTTTCACATGGTAGTACTTGACGAGTAGGTGTGTGACGTGGCAACGACCGTCGAGTATAATGGGCCGTTTCACGCAGGTAGGTATTTCAGGTGCGGCGTCTATACGACCGGCCAATCGCAGTAAACCGTCGTCTCCAAGTACCGGCGACAGGGTAAATAGCTTACTTTTTCTATCTAACCTTTTATTGAGCTTTACGTTGTGCAGGTCTTCTGGGAATGATTTCCTCTGGGAGTATTTCAACAGCAGGTTCACCGCGCGTTCCATTGTCGCGACCTCTGCATCAACACTGGAAACCTTTCTGCATCTATCTATAAATGATAACATAGTATAGGTAGCTCTCACCAATCTCAGCCAGGAAGAAAATTTCTCAGGTTCCGGAACCGCAGGTAAGTACTCGGGGGAGACCTGGATATTATTCACGTACTCCAGGTCCTCGTCAAGTTCTCCAGGTCGCTGTGCTTCCGATTCTCCAGGCCAGGTATGTTCCTCCTCATATAGAAATGTCGGTCCGTAAAACCATTCATTTTGTAGCATCTTAATTTCGCAGTATTCTCGAGTGGCAATGTCGGCGATGTTTAACTTCGTAGGTATGTATGTACTAGACGAATTGACAAAAATAAATGAATAGCATTTATTTTTGTCAATTCGTCTAGTTCACTCAAGCGGTGAGCGATATAGGCTGTATACTTTCGAGCGTCATTGCGTATCCAGTGTAATACGGTAGATGAGTCACACCAGAATACTTTGATATCAGTTTTTATTCTGTGTTCGCTAATTATAGTATTAGCTAATCTTGCCGCCATGACGGCCGCCTGTAATTCTAAGCGGGGCATGGAACAGTATTTCACGGGCGTTACTCTTGTTTTGCTGGAGACGAAGGCGATCCGAACACAATCCGTAGCGTCAATCCAGCGCCAGTATGCGACGGCGCACATAGCACGAGCCGACGCATCACAAAATGTGTGCAGTTGCAGGTTACTATAGGAAAGCTGCCCGCGCGCCGCCGGTTGTTTGTAACTCGTTGCGCGCGCAATTGCACTTCTCGTGGCCGACTCGTAGTGTCTAGGTAGGCGAATTTTATCAATGTTTTTCATAATGTTGAGCCATTCGGTCCATTTTAGGAATATTTCGTCTGGCAATTCACTGTCCCAAGTGATACCGGATCTCCACGTATCTTGTAGCATAATTTTTCCCTTTATAGTTATAGGTGAAAGAAAACCATATACATCGAAGATAGACATCAACACACGGAGTATTTCCGTTTGGTAGGTTTCTTTTTTCCCCATAATATTTCGGTAGGTATGCGCTTGACTGATACATCGAAGCCCAGATCATCATCAGTAGGAAACCAGATAAGGCCCAGCGTGCGTTCTCCTTCGTATTGTTGACCATCTTTGAATGATACATGTGTTGACAGCCGGCTTTCCTCGGGTAACTCGCGTAGCACGTTTTGAATATTCGATGTCCAGTTTCTCAAACCCGGCTTGATTATGTTCATAGGTGACGTCATTCACAAGGCGGCAGGCGGTTTCTTCGTCTTCTTGATAAGAAAAGCCAATTATCTAAATGAGTTCTTCTACAAAATCCTTTCTTTGCATACAAATACGTATTTGTATAAATGCAATGTTTGCATCTACCATTAGTGTCACATGCGCGAACAGCGATGCAATACCGCCAGACTCCCAAGCAAAAAGAATTGCAATATTGTTTATAGTGACTTCATTTATAATGCATCCAGTGGTTTCGCGAATGCTCTAGATTTTCAATATACGCCTGTTGGCCGTATCATAAATCTTGGGGCAACGCGCGCGCTACGACAACCTGAATTCCCGCCCCGCCTTAATATTTAATGAAAATTGTTGGTTTAACTTAATTTCCTCCTCGGCTATGATCGTGTAGAGATTGTTTTTTACTGTGATATTAAATCTGCAGTTTATCCGTGCATTTTGAACATAAATTTTCTGCAATCGTGGTCCTTCACGTGCCTTTTTAGTTTGCCTATTGATGTTATTTTAACGTTAGTTACCACTAACCAATAAGGTTTACTGAAAGAGAACTCTTTTTAGGGTTAAGCTCGCCTTTGCCATGAATTTTCTTTTTAAATGTTTTAGACGTATATTTTATTGTGCAATAAAGAATTAAGAATTAGTTTAATGGCACGGACTACATAGAATAATCTATTTAATAAAGCTCGTAATTATTTAATAGCACTAAATATTATTTTTATAGAAAAGTGTAAACTACTTTGAATATAAAAGTCAGTGGAGTGTTGACTGCTTGCATACAAACAAACAAATCCACAGGCAAAAGCTGGCAACGTAATAATTGAGCGAGCGGCGTCAATGTTTAATCCGGCAGGAGCGCAGTTTATCAATCTGCCGAAAAAACAACATATTTCAATATTCTCTGATTAATATCCGCTGCCAGTACGGCGGAGGCAAACACGAAATTTATGTACTGCGACCAAACGGGGCTATTTCGTTTTGCTTTTAAAATTACGAATGTTTGCCGCGGCGATTGGTCGCTGGTTGTCGCGTCTCGCCCATCTGTTGCGGCGGCAACGGTGGCAATTAACATTCGCATTAGGCAGTCTGCGCTGTACTTGGTAGGCTTTATTTATGACTATTGCATCTATCGTGTTTAAGCACAACTTTGATATGATGTTGAGTGTTGACCTACGATGTCTACGCGGCTCGTAGAGCCTCTACGAAGCTACGCGGCTCGTAGAGACTCTACGAAGCTACGCAACTCGTAGAGCCTCTACGAAGCTACGCCGTAGTGTATGTCCTACGTTATAGAGCATCTTGGATAAACACCGGTTTATTTATTTTTTAACTAGCTGCTGCCCGCGCCTTCGCCCGCGGTTTATCAGGATAAAAATAGCCTATATGTTGGCCGTGGGGCCACGGCGTACGAGTATCGACCACTCCAACTCAACCCGTGGATGTCGTAAGAGCCGACTAAGGGAACCTACCAGAGGAAGGGCAGCAACTTCCTTCTAAGTATTTTTAAACACCAACACTGCGATCACCAATCCACCTGCCAAGCGTGGTGATTATGAAATATATCAACATGCTCATCTGCACATAAACTATTAATAGCGCGAAGGGCCCCTGTGAACGGGGACTTGCTCAGGAGCAAGGTCTTCGACGCGCGTGTACATACTTGTTAGGTACGTGCAGTCCAATATGCATTAAAACCAGAGGATTGTGTATCATGCCTCTAATCAGACTAAATATGTACATCATTTCCCTTCTAATTTCAAGTTTAATATACCCCACCATACCTATAATGAATAAAGTGGGATACATTAGTGAGAGAAATGGGTAAACTCCGTATAATTTTGAATAAAGAAACCTTAAATATTTATTCTGCATTTTTTCCACCATATAACAGTACTTTTTTTCATGAGGGCTCCATATCATGGATCCACATATGATGATGATGATGATATATTATTCCAGGTCCCAAACTATACAACATATACCGAATTTCAGCCTAATCGGTTCAGTAGTTTTTGCGTGAAAGAGTTACAAATAGAGTTACAGGGAGTCGATGGATGGAGGCGGCTCAGGACCGCTATTTGTGGCGTCGTACGGGGGAGGCCTATGTCCAGCGGTGGACGTGTATGGGCTGATGATGATGATGATACATCTATACATCCATCTATAAAAATTTTGACATTTATAATAATAGTAGGATTCTGTTACGAAATTTCAATCCATGCATTAAAAGATGAAGTAGAAAACGTTTCATTTAATACGTTGCTCTGAGTTCCATAAAACAACTACATAACATAAGTCATAATAAACATGTGTGCGAATAAAGATTTACACCCCAATATACCTCCGCAATTTATCACAGATTTTGTACCCACAATATTAGCATAAAGACATAATTGATGGCTAAACTAATTTAATGTAACACAGCAATTATGCTAAGACGCTCATGGTTTACAACGCCATAAAATGTACTTCCGGTCCCGAAACTGCAGTGGAAGTAATAAGCAGTGCAATAGTCGACGGCGATAAATTACAATAAGCAGTTTTAACTGAAGAGGGCGTGTGCCTTCTTCTCAAATCCTGCGCTATTAAGGCTCTTTTAATTAAAATAACTTATTAACATTCTAATTAAGACAAAATGTAATTCGAATGGTCGTGGTTCCTTACTGGTTATTTCCGAAGCTTAGAGCGTCGATTTAACCATTCAAATGTTGGATAAATACAAACGAACACTGATGTTACGATTCAAAGTTTTGCTATACGTTTGAAAAACTCATTTCATACTAATTTCTACCAACACGGCGTCACTCATGTAGTACTGGAAATAAACATATAGGAAGAAACAAGCCAGGTGTTATTGAAATTATAATTTTTTTGTCAGTTGAGCAATTCAAGTATTTTCTACTAAAAACTTCACTTCTCTAAAATATTAGGGCATGAAAAATATAAAACCTTGCATATGTATACTTCAATACAAACCTCAGATACACATTATTATACTGCATGTAACCGACAATGAAACACAAAGTTGCAAACCGCATTTTTTAACAATAGGCACTTTTTCTTAAAAACCTCATTTTAAGAAAAAGTTCAAACACTGGAAAATTCCAGCGAACGCCAGACGCAAATACAGAGGATTACAAGTACTTCCTTTTACAGGGTTCAGTGTATAATGTTGTTTTGGCTTTGTTATAAACACGGTTATAGGTTAGTATTTCCTTATTCTGAGCCTACAAATAAGCGTCAAACTTCCTACGAATGGTGTTCAAGATCGTGCGTTGAGGAAACGTAGCGCTAAGCTTAAAACGCATACAATTATTTGTTGGGTGGAAGGAACCCTGGGTATATGGTGGTTCGACACACTCTTGTCCATCATCCATACCTTGTTGTTTTTGCTTTGTTGGGTCCTTTGATTGTAACAACTACATATCAGCGTTTGTGTAATTTGAAAGCGTATAATATACATTTATATAACATTATAATTCAATCTTTTCCTACGGAATTGTTATAAATACCCCGATAGATACTAACACACCAAGGTTTTTTAAATTAATCGAGAATATTTTTTCATAACCCATTGGATAATTTTGATGTTTTTAACCTTTGATTAACACAAAAAAATATAGTTAAAAACTAAAACCCGACTACATAAAAGTCTTAAACAAGCGTTCACCTATTTGTCCATAGCATTTTCTTTTGATACCTAGGTAGTCGGAGGCCTTTGTTACTAATTGTACCCTAGGTATGTATATGGGGTGGGTGCCCCCGACTACCTAAGTATCAAAAGAAAATGCTATGGACAATAGGTGAACGCTTGTTTAAGACTTTTATGTAGTCGGGTTTTAGTTTTTAACTATATTTTTTTACACCTTTTTGCTTATAGTTTGAGAATCGTTAACCTCACAAAAGAAACGGTTTCGGAAAGAACAAACAAAGACCTTTGCAACGATACCACACACGAGCATATTTAGTAACATTGAGATTTTCGACCCTTTTTAGACCCCCGCTATCTCGTTTGACCCCCATTTTTAACTGACGTCACATAGCTTATAACCATCGGACTATTAAGACGAATCATACGACATCTCATTATTTGAAATCGGACCAGTAGTTTCAGCGATACGTGGGAAGATAAAAATCGGATACATACATATACATAGGGTGTCAAAATCATAACCCTCGTCGTAGTCGGATAAAAATTAATAAAACGTTAGAACAATTATATTGTGCCTTTCAGATACCAAGAGTTAAACCACCCTAATTATGCCCAAGGAGAATTACAAAACGCATACTTACTAACATAAACCAACCCACGACGGCAATGTCTCGTAAAAAATAAACTCCTGTAACTTTACAGCGACCTTTTATTAAAATAACTACATTATACCGTTAATTTGTTTGTAAAACTGCGCAGACGGTAAAAATTACTTATTCAGAGTGTCGAGACCGCAACGGGTTGGCATTGGCGAGTGACACGACCCTCCTTTATAATTCAGCCTCCAGCCTTAAGACGTGTGTCTTCTGTCGAGCTCCGTCTGGATCCAGTTCAGAATTTTTGAAGTCCTAGCGCGTTTATTTTAGAGTTCTTGCGGCACTGACAACAGCATCATCAACGGGTAAATAAAGCCGCAGAAAATGGGTAGGAATGTCAGCAGTTTTTTGTAAAATACTAAGTAAAATAATAATCATCATACGTCCACGACTGAACATAGGCCTCCCCCAAACGACGTCCCGAATAGCGGTCCTGAGCCGCCTCCGTCCATCGACTCCCTGCGACCGCTACAATGTCATCGGTCCATCGAGTAAGAGTCTTCCCACAATCCGTTTCGCATTGCATACGAACCAACAGAAATAATATAAAGTTATTATTTTAAATTTGTAGTTAGTGAGAGATTAAGATGATATGTTTATAAGTAAATAATCTTACGAATAATTTCTTGGTTTTGCTACCAACAATATTTTTTTTATCTACACCATAACAAAATTATAATCATGTCAATAAACTTTCCAGCCCCATTCACCAAAATATTCAAAACACGCTAGTTAATTCTCATCCAAAACACATGTTGCAAGTTGATTTATTACAATTTTGTCCATAAACAACACAATAATGCAACAATAGGATTGCAATAACTCAATTCTCAAACTAATTGGTTTTCCCATAAAAGTAGATTCGTAGAAGAGCGTCGATGGGGTAACAAATGAAATTAATGCATCTCTCTGGAGAAATAAAATGTCATTAGTTTCGCCCGATGAGCTCGCTGGAACCTTCTTGAAGACGTACTTTATTGTCTTGGTTAGTTATGTCTGCGATAGTGTCTATCGGGATACCTAATACATCCGGGCTGCTTTATTGCCGCGTTGCAGCTTAATGTGACTTCATTCAGAGTTTAAAAGCTAAAGTTTCCATACGTATCAGACATACAGACAATACGAAATAGTAATTCATTAACACCATTCTGTGGTGATTGCTTATCATAAACAAAATATTAAATATGAACTTTCCTAAATAGAACACAAAATTTCGAAATAAACCACGTTCTTGTATTTTTTTCTCGATTACAGGCACTAGAAAATAACGACGGTCAGGCTATAGCAGGCAATAGCAAGGCTCGTAGAGCACAACGGCTGAATTACAGGGATAATATCGTATTAAAGTATGCCATGTAAATTACGGGTTCGAGCCGGAACACGAGTAGGGGGGTATTGTGAGGCCCAGTAACGTCTTATTTTATCTAAATCCTATTTTGTGTCCCGAGCATAAATCGCGCTAAGGCGTGTACATTGCGTGAACATTTTCTTATTTCCAGGCAGACGTGCCAAGAACTGTAAGTACGGGGAGGCTGCCCTTCTTTATGAAAATATGATCGTTATGTATGAGCCAATGTGGGAGATGATTAGGGAGATAATGCAGTCGGAGACAGATGGTCGTGGTTAATGGACATTGCGGAAGTGAGGAAAGTATTTGATAGCTTAGTTCCTTCACTTTATTGTCCTTTTAGAATTTTAAAACGCTGTCTGACGAGGTTTGCGGATAGAACATATCCCTTTTAAAGTCAGACTTATCTTACGAGATGGGTAAAATTGCCTGTGTGCGTAACTCAAAATTGTGATTTACAACACTTTTACGGTAAAATTTCGAGAGCAACTATACTTCAACTTGGAATTAAGTTATAAGTTAAAAGCTTACCACTCTTTTTCCTAAAACAAGATAGTGCTTTTGAAAACATGTTTCGTTTTGGAGAGTATGGTGGTAGATTGTAAAATTGGACCAATGCCATTGCAGTAAAAGAGGAACTAAATATTGAATAGAATAATCCTAATAAAAAAGTTTTTTCATTTAGAATCATGAATGGTGGCTAAGTTTTTTAACCACACAAAAAAAAATTGTTTTATTGGAATAACAGATAAATATGAATAAGTAGGTAATTGAAATTAGGATAGTATTAACACAACAAATAAACTGGAGCTCAATGAAACTACCGCAATTTGTTAAGGGGCAGCTTGTATCATATTTCGCAGTATTGGCAATACACGAACACTAAATAATTTCGTTCCAAATAGGGTGAGCGTAGTCACATATTACACCAGCTCGCCACCGACGAGACAACAACAGATTACACTCTATATTGTTTCTGTAGGCTTCCACCAATGCTTAAGGCGGGGTTTACGATTCGAGGCAATTCTTCTAATCCATTAGGCTGTCTGATGTTCAACTTTTATGCGGGTCCTACCACTGAATGTCTCGCGAAAAACGAGCAACATCGCTCAAATTATTTTCAGTGGGGTTTTTACGATAGTCGTATCTTTTTACACGCACATCATTTGTAGATATGTGCACATAATATTTACGTGTGCTACGACGTACGAGTAAAGTATCTATAAATCGAATTCGTGTGCTGAATTGCATCATTCGAGTACGAGTAGTTGATGGAGAGTTGTCGAAGACTTGCGTCGGGAAGAATCGAGTAACATCCTGTATGTTGAGCGTCGGTTATTAATAGAATCGAGAACATTGGGTAAGTTCGACAAATTATAGTGTAATCTCGGACGGTCGCGTCGTCGGAAGCGCCGACATGTCTGGCCTTCGAGAACATTGACTTCCCTACTCGGAAATAATGCACAGTTTATTCAGCGTTTTAGGCTAGAACTAGATTGGATTTTTGGTTACCAAATAATAATATAAAGAAAGTATATTGTTATTTGGTAACCAAAAATCCAATCTAGTTCTAAAAAGATAAGAGACAAACAGTAAAAGATAAGAGACAAACAGTAAGCATTAGAAAGAGATTTGATATAGTGTGACAATGCAAAAACAGAAACAGTAGGTAGCTCATGATTCAGGGCCACTATAAAAAGCCATGTACCTATATGTACAGGTCGTGTCACGGTTTAATAGCGCTGACCTTGATGGGCAGAAGTCGATTTTTGTGAGTGGAGGTGTCCACTTTCGCCTAGCGCTATTAAACCGTGACGAGACGTGTTCTTAGGGTGAATATCAGGTTTTCTGCTGCTATAGTACTAATCACCAATACAATCTAAAAACTCGTCACACAGTCAAGTACGTATTTCATAGAGTTCCAAAATTCTCAATATTAGGCTTATTGCGTAAAATTCCCATTAGAACATTCGAGAGATGCTGGGTAGCCATGTCGTCGCATACTGCATCCGGACTATCTTAGCTTCACAATATACTCTGTATGCTGCACATGGCTGACGTCACACCCATATTTTACACACTTAAAGCTGTTTGTCGTGTCATACCATTATACGCCATGTAAGGCCCGGACTTATTGCCAGAGTCAAGGAATAACTCTCTTTAAATTGTTTTTGCAGTAGATATTAGCTGCTTTATTGCAACACTGGAACATTTTCTTTCATAGTAGAATAAATTTTGATTATTATCGTCCAAAGAAAATAAATATTGACCTACCCAGATAGAATGACGTAGAATTAGCTCAACGGTATGTCCTTCAATTTTTTAATATATTGGCGACGTTTATGATAAAACTTGGCCAAATAAAATACTACAACTGTCAGACATCGATAAGGAAAATACAATATCTCCAGGCAAATACCTTATCCCGTTAAAGTAGATTCTCCTATCTTTATGAATCACATTGCTCCCGAATAATACTCCGTTCCTAGAATTCGTGACACACCAACTCTTTGTTTTTGTTTGTGCAGATCGGAATTACCTTCGCAAGTTTTCTGAATCACGCAAGTTTTCCATAAATTTCTTCTAGGTCTACACTTTTTTTCTAATTGGTATATCATCATTGGGCTTTTTGCATCTTCGTATGATGATTTGTCTTTGTGGCGTCAGTTCACTGCACTTTCGTGTATGGCTGAAGAGACCTATCCGGGAGCGATAGCACGTGCTGCTAACCATTACCAGCCACGGGTTCCATTATACATACATATGTAGAATAGAATAGTATATTTGTTTATTTGAAAATATACAGTAAAAATAAATAGTTAGTATAGTACAGACAAATAGATTTATTTTTGTTACAAAACGGTCTCAGTCTCAGCATGAGCTGGTTGTACACTCCTTACAAATAACACTAGTCTTCCGACAGAGCCGTACTAAATGCCTATACAGTTTAAGATTAACATTCTTACGTTCCCTTAATAATCTTTATAAATCTTCTATAAACCGGTTCGGTCTGTTAGGTCTATTTCCCTGAATGTCCAGTCTCCGAAAGTCTATTGTTTGAAAGTCCATTCCTCAAATGTCTATTTCCCCGAACGAATACTTAACTGTACGTCTATGCTCCGAATGTGTCTATTTACCTATTCTCCGAATCTGTTTTCTTCGAACATACATATATGTATGTGTCAACTGAAAACTGTTGCTTATCAGTGATTTTCCTTTCTCTTATGTCTTACTTGTGTCAACAGAAGAAAAGAAACGACTTTTAGACTATGTACACACTAGGTGTTTTGAAAAGCGCACTTTTATTCCTGCAGGTTTTGTATGTATGTATGTAAGTTTGTTATTTCTTCACGCCAAAATTACTGAACGGATCGAGTAAAATTGTGCATAAATGTAGCTCTATAGATACTAATCCCATAAATCAGTTTCGATTGGATAAAAATTACCTTTAAATATGTATTTCCATAGAAAAATGCGTGTGAAGGCGTGGGTAGACACTAGTAACTATATAAAACACGTGCAAAGTCGCGGCAAAACACCACCCTCTTAACAATCGCTGTTAAACTCAACTTTAATATCAACACGTTTTCTAGAAGTAATTGAAAACGTGAGTAGCAATATTTGTCGGCAATTTATGATCATTAAGTTATTTTAGTGTTTCCATTTACATTTTATGAAACTATCTGAAAACTTTAAATTAACATTTACTGTATATTAACTTCCTCTACGAGTAGAAATTGGCATTAAGCCGGGTACTGACTGGTGTTACGAGACGTGACGATGCTCGGTGTGAATGGTACACATTCACACCGAGCATCGTCACGTCTCGTGTGCTAAAGTCCGTCTCGTTGCGAGCGCCTTCTTTCCCCGTACTGATTGCACGAACATTATAGCTGTGTAAAGTAAACATACGTTAATGTTACATTACGTCCCGTAACATGGGTCAGTATTCACCTTTAAACTTGACTATAACTCCAGTTTGTACTAAAAAAATTCCTTTTGGATCCGAAAATGTGATTTTTAAGGATTGAGAATAAATTAATTAGTTACAGTCCTATGCTTCTTGGATCCAAGCCGTTTTAATGTTAAACTTTTACGCCTCTAACGATACGAATTATGTATAGAGTCACCCGTAGAATCCAAACATATTTTAAACCGTGCTACTTTGAAGTAAAGTGTATGTTTGCAAGAGGGCTTTTCGTAAAAACATGAATTTAAGTCAATCTTCTCCCTAATGTAAGCAAATTAAATAAGCTCAAAATGTAATATTGTAGGCGTGTTATCATTATACGGGTTTCGGTGTGAAATTATCTGTCTGCGGATCTTTTTGTAGCTGAAGGAATATCTATGAGAGCAATGAGTTTTATTTCTTATTTTTTTTTCTTATCGTTCTTTTCTTTTCTTATCGTTTAATTATCATTCCCAATATTTATTGATCGAGATGGCAGGAAAATGGAAGAAAAATACAAGTTTTGCCGATCCCACCTAGTGTAGGATACGGCTAAGAAAAAAGAATATTTGAATAAAAATTTAATTAGAATTATTTCTGACATAGGACATATATACATTGTACACATACACAGTCATCACATAAGACATCAATAAACATTTTAAAACATATACAATGACACTTTCATGGACCAAGATGCACATAATATACATATCTAGATTCTAATCAATCACCTTATTATGACAATGGTATAGTCGCAGAATCGTCCATAGATGAAAGAAATTAGTGCGTGCGGTGCTATTTGCATGGAGAGATTAATAGAATGGTTTCAATTTTGAGACTCCATAAGGTAAAATGTGTCAGTATGGAGTGTCATAAACTTCAAAGGGTAGTAGCGAAAAGCAAGAGGAGCCATTAAAAAAAAGTTGAAGGTAAAATGTGCCGTTCTGAGA
The DNA here is from genome assembly GCA_947859395.1 of Eupithecia insigniata. NCBI lineage: Eukaryota > Metazoa > Arthropoda > Insecta > Lepidoptera > Geometridae > Eupithecia > Eupithecia insigniata. Next base: position 6,885,052 of record OX401996.1, on the reverse strand, counting down.
CAATACCATTGTTTTATGGTAAACCGATTAAGTTAGTAAAATTAGGGCCGCTGTTTCGACATAAGATCTCTTTTTTTTTCTTATTCTAGTAATTTTTGGGAAAAACCGTTCTGGGTTCTTGAGAATAATTTAAGTAAAAACAAGTATTTCTAAGTAAAACACAAGTAATTTAAACATCCGTATGCGGGTGCTATTTACCCGGCTAAATAACATTTGCGAGTTCCCAAAACTCGTTGGGCAAGTTTACTAGTGTTTCATTTTATGTTATGAACACAAAACGTGTTCGAAGTATTTACGAATAATAAAAACAAGGAAAAGTAATGAATCTCTGGCCACTTCATCTCGGTGGTTTTAATATTTTACGTGACATCTAAAATTTGGGATTTTAAGCCCGTTTTCCGATGACAGATATGCTGAAAGGTAACAGTGGCGAATAAAATATAAGCAAGAAAGTTACTTATTATATAGGCTGAAAAAACGAATTACCTTGACGGCAAGTATACGAAATACTGAAAATTTTATTCAATGCAGTAAACAAGTAAAAATAGTTTTATCATAGAACCCTTTAAAATCCAACAATTACACAACTTCTATCTCTGTTAGAGAATCATAGATATTTTTTGTAAGCAAAGGGATCACAAAATCGAATATATACACATATTGGCGGAAAATATTTTTATATCATCGATTCAATACAATTTTTGGTTTTGAAAGCTTTCATTTATAATTTCGTTAATCTGTCGTCCGTTTGGTGCGCTTCTGCAATAATGCATATTTGAAGTTTGCGTTCGTATTTTCAGTGATACACGGCTGTTAGGTACCTAGTTGTTTTCTTCTGATATTAGGTATAATCAGTACTGAAGTTTTCATTCATGCCTTTGTCGTCATAAAATATCTTCGATTCCAAAATCGAGTATGGTATAAAAGCCGCCAGGAAATAAATTAAGCTAGCCTGTTTCGCTTGCAGTGGATGGCAAACCATCTTAGTACGCCGCACTCTTCATTAAGTTCTGATTACCCATGGTGACTGCGAGCTCAGATGTCAGGGATTCGCTTACAGGGAAGTGCAAAACTTTTATTATATCATGATTACTTGTATAAGACGCAGACGTGATGCTCAAGACGTGCTGAAGAATATGCACCAGTGCCGCTGTGTGATGTTTGCCAAATATTTCCCTTTGACCTTGTTGTTTCTTAGAGAATAAAGAGAGCAACATGCAAAGCTATGTAGTTTTATTGGATTCATATATAAATAAGCTAGATTTCCATCAGCATGTATCTGAGTGAAATCTAGTGTTTGACAACATACCCTTTATACCATTGGATTTTTTTAAGGAGATCCAGTACTTCCTATATTATATAGTAATTCTGTGCTGGATGTAACTTTTACTCTCACTTTTACTTACATATGTCTATGTTTGATAAAATAGAGTCAAATTTTTTTATTCGTAGCGACATGGCATATCTGTTACCAGTCAATCTTTGAAAAAGCCGTAAAGATGCCAAGCATAACGAATTACACTCTTCCTTATACCAGGACGTGTTAATTACTATGTACTTCGTCGTTTTATGAGCACTGACTTTCACATACATGAACATTCTTGACACTATAATGAAAAAGTACCTCTCTCTGAAAGTTTGCAGGTTGGGTATAGTTTGTTTTGTGGTTAAACTTTAGAAGTGTAGTTTGTTCGTGTTTCATATTAAACAGACATAAAATTATAACGTGACCAGCTGCAAGCACAATTTCTACAATGCTGTTCGATTGCAAGTGATAAAATTGAAATTCTACTGTATCGTTCAAGAACGCAAAGCTATAGCGACGTCAAAACACAAAAATATTGTCGGTCGAAGACAATTCCGATGCAATATTAATATTTACCTTTGCATAGTCCAAACAAAGACTGCATTCATATTCACCCCACGAAAACAAGTAGATAAAAATGCAAACATGCGCAATTGTGTCTCAAACGAAGGAAGGCGGTCGTGCCGCGTTCTCAGGCGAAAGTATTCCGGACGCAAATGTCCCTCTCATATGAATTTAGATCCGGGCTGTATTACAGGGAAGTAAAACTATAGGAAGGCAGGTAGATCGAACTATTAGAATAAAGGGTAGAGGTCTGGCATGCGGCATGTTTTTAGCACGCGGCGCAGCCATGTAACGAGGCTCATGCGAGTTTAAGAACATCCTGTATCATATTCGTAACAGAATCTGGGAAGATATTTAGAAAAGGGGAAATAAATTCGAGGCGGTGCTTATATTTTACAAATATAGTAAATTGAGAAGATCACGGAACATCGCAAGACTTGATAATTAAATTGTAAACGAATACAAAAAATGTTTTGTACAAAATCCAATTGATAACGGAATTTGAACATGAATAAAATTGTTCATAAAATGTATTTAGGAAAAGGGGCATTAATCCATTTATGAATTTGAAAAAGTTGTGAATGAAAGGGTTCCCCTAGAGCGCGGAAGCGGTTTAGCACCCCCGATAATATTCCCCATCGATAATATTTTTATTATGTTAAATTTTTATTTAACACTCACAATGTTAAACGTTTTTATATTTATTTTTTCACTGCCTAAGTGCTTTTTCCCAACCATGTATGTACGAGATAACTAGAATGACTCAAGAAAGAAGAGTCACTGTAGGTAACTTGTACATACATTCCGTGACCTTCATAATGACAAAGGGAAAAAGTAAACCAATTTTTCAATGGCACAACCTAAAAAGCATTTTCACGTGTATAAGTAAATGTTCTCTCGCTTATCATCTCTGATTGATAAGCAAAACCAAGAACTCGAAATTATTATGTTATGCATTCTAGTATGATGCATTTCTAAAGTAAAGCCAAGTAATTTCTCATTGGGCTTATAATAACCTACCAAACCCAACATGTTTGGGAAATAAATTTTCATAGAGGCTGGGCATAGAATGGCCGCAAAGGCTCCTTGATGCGATTTCCGGCCCACTTTTAACGGCGCATCCGGTAAGATACGAGGATAAATCCATGTTAGAGCTCCGCGGAGCCTGATGTGCGGATATGGTTTCTTAATGTACAAATTGAACAGTAACTTTGAATTTACGACTTTAACGAGGTAGTTTTATACGATTTCTTATAATTGTACAAAATGAGTGAGTATTTTACTGTTCCGACCGACAATGCGAAGACAAAGCTTTAAATGTTATGACGTATTAATGAGAATGGTGCTGGTATCTTATACTTATGTACTCCATAACCCTGGCTTTAGATTAGGTTAATTTTAAAATTAGATATTGAAATATTTTTAATAGTTCTCACTAAATGTTTTTGTATGAGGTACTCTACCTAATCATACAGGTTTGTGAGGATGGCGTTGTCATTCTGCGACACAGTTTTAAACTTCTGCAGATGTCATCGTTTTTCAAAACTATTTCTATTCCATATCTTATAAAACGATTTTTACTTTACTTTTACTTTAAATCTTTATACGGCAGCGATAGCATTTGCTCTACGGCCGGCGGCGTCGCAATGGACTTACAATATATGAATAAATAATTCTGGACAATCCACACAGCATCATCAAACCCCAAGCTAATCAGAGATTGTGTTATGGATTTTAGACAGACACAATGAATACTCAACATTTAAGAAAAAAGCTGTTTAGCCATAATTCCCTCATTCAGGTACAGACCACTATAAAATGAATTATTTTTAACATAAAACGGCAGACGGTGTGTACAGCTCATCGCGAAAAAGTTTGATCAATTAAAAGATTGGCTCATGGGCTTTTACTAATTTGAAACGACGAAATGATTCAGATTAGTTTGTATCTTACCAGCAGGTGGTAGACCAACTGAGAAGAATAACAGAGATACAAACTTCGGAAAATAAGGCCTTGAAGTGATGGTCAAAATATCAAAATGTTTCAAAATTTTATTTGAGCGTCGCACTATAGGTCACGACCGTAACTATTGTCTCTAATTTCTGTAACTTTATTATTTTTCAAAATATCTAACGATTATTAAATCGTAGATAAAAATCAATTATAAATAAACCTATATTATAAATAAATGGCCAATAAATTAAAAATATTCTCTATGTGTTTTCTTTCTGGTCTTTCTTTTTCTGATCGAGCGGCACGTGATCCGAGAGATTGATTATCTGGTGCAGAGAATCAGTATTATCATACAATACAATGCAGCCAGTCTTGGGAACGCTTCCGTTTAGTTTTGATTTGAATCAGAGAGTTGAAATTCATCTAGATTATTTGAAAAGTTGCTGATGCCGAACCGCCGAACTGTTTCATGTGTATGTAATAATAGAAACAAATCAGAACTAGCATTTACAATTGAAACAGTTGAGCTACCTGTAGATTGTCTGTAACAGTCTGCAGTTGTGTAACAATCTACAGGTAGCTCAACTGGTCCATATCAATACCAGTCGTAAGCGTGCCTATGACGCTGCCTGCATTGCCCCACTGTATGGGTCGTTCCAACCAGACGCTCATATATTTTTTTTTTAAACCCGAAGATCCTCATTACCCCAAGGACCAAGGGTCTCGACTCCAAGGGGAGCAAATGCGTATGATAGGTAGTTATAATAATATTTGCAATATTATTTTAAATCAAACTTTTATAAAACCCTGATACAGAGTTAACCAGCTGGATTTTAACAAAAAGCTGCATTGATGCTGGTACTAAGCAATGGGTCCGCCCTCATGCTTCTTTATAAATTATGAATATTTACCGTCACGCTACGCTTTACTAAGACGTGATTATTCTGACTGTAAGAAGGCAATTTCGTAAAACTGATGCTAAAGAAGTGGTTCTTGTTAGCGGTAAAGCTAATAATAATTAAACGTTCGACGTAAAAGGAATTTATGTAAAGTGTTTGTCTTGTAAAAATCTACGATTAGATAGATATATAGAATACCAGCTGCTGCCCGCGCGTTAGCCCGCATTTTATCGGGTTAAAAAATTGCCTATATGTTATTCCAGGTCCCAAAATATACCCACCCATACCTACCAAAATTCAGCCTTATCGGTTAAGTAGTTTTTGCGTGAAAGAGTTGTAAATATTCATACATCCTTACAAACTTTGACATTTATAATATTAGTAGGATAAGACAAGAGTTTATTTAGAAGTGTTTATTTCATATAATCCTATGAAATGCTAAATAATTTATAATATTGCATAATTTCTCAGGTGTGCAGACATCCCTCTGTGGCATACACCAATAAAAATGCTCCCCAATTTTCAACCCACATTGAACAGAATTAGGGTTTTCACGTCTGTACTTTTAATTAGAAAAGTCTCTGTTGCACATAAGTGAGGCTAATATCAGTATTTCTTTTGTAACTACGCAACTCTTGGATTGGTCTCAGGGGTTTCTTGAAGGATTTATGTCTGTGAAGTTTTGTGCAAAAATAATAAATCATAGACGAAAATTTACCTTCGTAAAGACATACAGTCATACACACACATAATGTTATAATTTAAGAAGTTGTATGGATCTTGTGTTAACTGCATTTGCATAATGCTTCCGCGGGTTCGCTATTGTTGGTGTCCTCCTAGCCGAATTTTTGGCCATGGCGGTCAATCTCAACGGAGACTGTGCACGGCTGTGCACAGGACATATTACAGTGCCCAAGTGTATGCGCAAACACAGGTATTGTATGCAATTGATGAGTCACCCTGACCGACAAGCTACAAATACAAATTCATAACTCTGCTGATATCACACTAATATTATAAATGTGGAAGTTTAGATGTATGGATATGGAAGTACATATTATATTTGTCACTTTTACATACCAAATCTACCTAACGGATCATTAAAGTCATTTATTTCATCTTTAAACACATACAAAGCTCTCAGCCATGTCAAAAAAATTACATAATAATATACAATGTGTACAGTGTACCGTCATAGTGTATCCTCTCCATAGCTTTGTCAATTGTATTGTAACATTGTTTCATTAAATTTTGACATATTTTAGTAATTGAATATCAGGTTTTTTTTTAATGTAAATTGGTATTTTATCGAGCTGATATTTTGCATACAGGTAATTCCTGGCCTGGAATCAAATATAGGATACTTTTTATCTCATAAATCAGTTACTATTGGATAGAAATCGCCTTTAAACGTTTTCATAGAAACAACACGTGCAAAGCCGCGGGTAGAAACTAGTTCAAAAACAAATAAAAATCTTCATTACAGACCGTTGTAGTCCATATAAAAAATACAAAGCAAATTTTTTTTATAAACAAATTAAAGCTTCAAAGATTTTTCCATTTTTATTTCCCTCAAACAAATAAAATTTGATCCTCCGCTTTTACACTATTCCAAAACGATATGCATCGAAAGCAGTTCTTTACATTTTAAAGTTGTTAAACCCTTATATTTTGCAAGCAATATGTATGCATGGCCCCTTGAAGTGAAACTGTCCGGCCGCAAAAAGGATTTTGCAGCATACCCGCTAAATATTAAATGGGACTCAATCTTTCGGGGTTTTGAGGTAAGCACGTTTAATTATGAAAAGCTCTCGTGGAATTATTCGAGAATACTGTTTGATGCGTCTGTTTGTTAAATTGGATTTTCACTTAATTGTTTGATCAATTGAGGTGAGGAGTTGGGCTGGAAGTTGCTAATTGACATTGGTTTGATCAGCCGCTTGACTTCTTAATTGATAATCTATTGATTATAAAATCTATATAATCTATTTCCTATAGATGATCGTATTTCTAAGTGACGAGGAGATCATCAATGACTATACCCCGTCCATGAATTGATTTTTTGATTGGTTGAATTTTCCTAAATTGTTGACAGGTGAGTGAAGACAATAAATGAATTATGGAATGAAGTATTTCATAGATACTGTTTATTTTGACGGATAGTAACATATTTTTTTAATCTGACGACTCGAAAAACTTACGAAAGTTTCAATTATTATCCAGCCAACATAGTATGTAACAAAGATTGGATGATATTTTCATGAAAATAGTATAAAATATACACAGTAACTCAATCCGTCTTACTTCTTATGACGGAAAAACGTGTGTAATGCCGCGGGCTAAGTAACAATTGAAACAACAAAAAGAATAATATTTTATTTCGATTATCATCCAGCCAACATAGTATGTAACAAAGATTGGATGATATTTTCATGAAAATAGTATAAAATATACACAGTAACTCAATCTGTCTTACTTCTTATGACGGAAAAACGTGTGTAATGCCGCGGGCTAAGTAACAATTGAAACAACAAAAAGAATAATATTTTATTTCGATTATCATCCAGCCAGCATAGTATGTAACAAAGATGGGATGATATTTTCATGAAAATAGTATAAAATATACACAGTAACTCAATCTGTCTTACTTCTTATGACGGAAAAACGTGTGTAATGCCGCGGGCTAAGTAACAATTGAAACAACAAAAAGAATAATATTTTATTTCGATTATCATCCAGCCAACATAGTATGTAACAAAGATGGGATGATATTTTCATGAAAATAGTATTAAATATATAGTTCACCAGTAACTCAATCTATCTTACTTTTTATGGCGGAAAAACGTGTGTAATGCCGCGGGCTAAGTAACAAATGAAACAACAAAAAGAATAATATTTTATGTTACTGAATATTGTGATTTCTAAAATAAATACTTTTAGTAATGATTTTGATGACAAAGTTCATCGTTCAGCATTCAACATAAACTTATGGGCAAGACCTAAGACAGCTTTACGATCTTAAAAATTAGTGAAACTCTATTAGCGAGATGTTCGGGCAAACGAATTTGCGTTATCGCCTGCGCCGGGCGAGACATGCGTGGAATACTAACCACGTAGGGGTGAGTTCACACTGAAGATAAAATAAGTTTAAAACTAAAACCTGGCTACGTTAAAGTCTCAAAAAAGCGTTCACCGATTGTCCTCATAATTTTATTTTAATACTAAGGTAGTCGGAGGCGTGGTCGGAGGCCTATGTTCCTATTTGTACCCTAGGAGGACTAGGTGCCAGTACACCATCGGCGAACACCTATACTGACTGTTACGTGGTCGGGTTTTAGTGGGTTATAGTGTCTATCTTATTTTTTTTTTCAATTCTTTTGGTGACTGATTGAGAAAAGTAAATTTTATTTTTAACTGTGAGAAACAGTTTTGGAAATAACAATACAAACAAATGCGTTTGCCTCACACGAGCAAATTTACTTACATTCGAATACAAATTAAATGATTTGATTAAAATTTCAGTAGTCTCCGAAAATGCTTACATACTTCAACATATGCCCATAAACTACAAAGCTTACGAAGGGGAATCTTAACCTGAAAGAGTATTTATCGACAAGAAAAACAATAAAATATTTGATATATTTGGGTAATCTCTCGTAGTAAGAACATAACGCAAAATTATATTGCTACTCGTATTATTACGTTTAATATTTTAGATTTGACTGAGTTCGCTTCCCATTTTAGGGTAAAGTTGATTAAAACGTACCTTTTTAATTCTATAAAATCTAAAAATATCAAATATCAAAGTGGTTTATTTCCTTTATATCTTACAGTTCGTTAGTTATTCATGAATATAAAAATATAGTTTGGAATACCATTTATGTACATACCTACCTACTATAATGTATGTCTAGAATGTGTTTTCACAATAACAAAATGAAAAAAGTTTTTGTTTACGTCAGCTGACCAGTAAAAGTTGTCAAAAGTGTACTGCTAAAAAGCAACAAAGCATTTAAAATCATTGGAAAACTATATATGTATATCGATAATGTATCCTATCGTTCTGTCATTCAAGGAGAAGTAGTTCCTCTATATCTGGTAGGGGCGGTAATGTTTATGGGAAAGAAACGTAAACGAAAATAGTTATCGTAGACTAAGCACAATCCGTACTCGGTACCCGGACACTAATCGCTTGTGTTAGTCGCGCTTAAGCTACTGAGCTTCATCAGCTTCGGTTAGTTATTCAATTGTTTTAATTATTTTATGTTGCATAAAATACGATTTTCTTTTGTTCGGTGACTTATTCGTTCACCGCAAAACCTAATCTACTGTGCTAAAGTACGAACAAGCCTTTAGACAAAGGCCAAACTTGCTTCTCGTGTAATTACTTCTTTAAACGAAACCGCCATCGGGGGAAGGATACGGCCACTTTTGTCCGGGCGACCCGATAATCTAGTTATTCCTTGCCTGCTGGAACTCTTGAACGTTTTTATAACCGGGTGCGTACGTGATACTGGACTGTATAGTTTTAGATGGCTAACTGGATAAAAGTTTTGTAGGAAAGCTTTTTATCGATGGAAATAACTTTAGTGCTTTAGAAAGAAATAATATTAACGCATTTACTGCTACTACCTGCAGATGATCAATGTGCGTTTTAGGCGATGAAAATGCTAAAGCAATAGTACAAAAATATGTACCTACTAGGTACCAGATATTTTCAAACGGAACCACACCGCTTATCGCAATGGCTTAGGTAACCTTTTTGGCAAATGCCCATGTACCTATGTATTTATTTTGGACAAAATATTCTTTTTTAAGTAAGGAAGTTGTTTGAAAGACTCAAACGTACCTTAATAAAGAAGGAACAAAATTGAAATGATGAGACCCTAAAAAATTCAACATTGCTTTGAGATGGCAACATATTTTTTCGGATGTCGTAAAAGTCACATCTCAGGACGAGACGAACATGTTGTTTCACCATTAGAAAATACTGGATAGAGCTGACTCAGCGATTCTAGCAACCCTACGGTTCTTGGAATTAGATTTGCTGGAAGCCCCCAGTAAAATGTGATATAAGGGACTTTGTCTTCAGAATCGTTGACGAATATTAACTTGCAGAGATTAAGGTCCAAAGTCTCGAACACCGCCGCAAGGTTGCTTGTCTCTCGATCTTATATAGGATACGTTTCGGAGAATGATCCCAGGAACTTCATGATCTGATCCTACCATCTCCTTTCCACTCCAGGTCAAGCAGATGGACGGCACAATACCATCTTTATCTGATGGATATACTCGTACCATCCACTCGTAATAAGCGGTTTTCCTCCACCTTCATCATTCGCACCGCTAAAGAATAGAATTCGCTGCCTGCATTTGTTTTTCCAGCCAATTACAATCAGGTTATATTCAAGACAAGAATGAATAGGTGTCTTCTAGATCTTCGTGATACAACGTCGGCCACATCGTCACTTCCATCAGGTGAGATTTTGGTCAAATGAAGGTCTATCGACTATAAAAAAGGCGGACAATCGCCCGCTCGCTGCACCACTGAGGTCGTCAGTCGTAACAGCAAACCCTCTTCAGAGAACTCTTCAGAGAACGTCAACAACGCAGACCACAGAATAAGTAATTTCTCATTCGAAAGTCTACTTTAATGTCGCAACATCATGCAGACAGGTCTGTTTCTTACCAAATTCAGTTTTATCTCCCAACTCACGAAAAAGTTCGTTAAGTTTATAGTTTGGTAATTTGGGTAAACTCGCAAAACATTTTGAAGTTCGTAGAAAGCTTCAATGATAAGTTTCTGAATTACTAACAGAACTTCACGCAGATAAATTTGTAAAATGTATAAACCAAAATAAATTTGAGTTCGAACGATTGATTGACACTGCCTGAATTGCACGTTCTGCCCAACATACGGAAAATGTTAGTGAAGACTTAATAATTTTTTGAAAAATTTTGAATTTTTGATGAAGCATCTTCTATTGGAGTGTGAGCGGACCGAGTATATAAGATCAGAGCTAAAGTAATTTATACGATCTTTACCTAAGGGATACTGGTGTTATCCAAAGTATCGCATCACTCTGAGTGATGCGGCTGTCAAATTATTTAGATTAGTTTTAGATATAATTTAATTATAATAGTATTTTTTTAAAATACGGGACTTATTCAAATCAAATCATCTCATATCATCTCTTTCATCGTTTCATCGTTACTAATAATACCAATGACAGTCCCTTAATAAATGAAGTATATTTTTTTTTTACATGGTTTAATAAGACCTCGGGCCTTCACGAACGTTTATGTGGGAGTGAGAAATCGGTAGTAATCTAAATACCGACTTCCCACTGCCTTTTAAGTTCAGTTTCAAATAAAGCCTCTCTAAAGAACGATTACTGGATGGTGGGAGGTGCTCCCAAAGTAGTAGTAGTAGTATACTACCGATACCAATTTTGAGAATCTAAACCTGGCGTTTTCACAAACGTGTTCGTGATGAAGGGCAGAATCTGCAGTCGAAAAAAAAATATAACATTGTCAGTGAATTACCAATAACCCTGTATAAAACTGCTTTGTTCAGAGCGATATTTTTGGTCTATCTTTTATCAAGTGGTTTTAGTCAGCTGGTTCGTCAGTTACGGACTCGATTTCCACCTCGGGAATCGAAGGAATACGCTCATAATATCTACTAGCTGCTGCCCGCGCCTTTGCCCGCGTTTTATCGGGATAAATAGCCTATATGTTAATTCAGGTTCCAAACTATACCCATACCTCAACCTAATCGGTTCAGTAGTTTTTGCGTGAAAGAGTAACAAAAATCCATTACATCCATGCATCCATCCTTACAAACTTTGACGTCTATAATATTAAATACGAATTCTACCAATGTAGTATTATAGTTACTAAAGTAAATAATAAGACAGAACTTTTTTGTTATAGATAGAAACCACCCAGAGTCTGTAAAGCATATAGCTTAGACATTTTGGACATGACTTTTGGACGGATTTGGATGTACTAAGGCCCAAGTTTTGAGTATCTATTCAGATTCTCGTAGCTTGGACCTTAGAACATCCAGTAAAACATATAGCTTCGGACCAAGCAGTCGCCCGTTGTCGTCATAAAGCCAATATACGCGTGGATCGTAAACTCAAACAGGTCTTACTGTATTTGTGGCCTGCCGCCATTCCTATGACCCTAGGGATCCGATGGATTAGAATAGCTGCTATATTGCTTGCACCAGCTTACAATGAAATATTAAACAGGTTGTAGTCAGTAGATAGCTGTCTTTGAGATGTTCGCTAGTGATAGAGAAGTACATTAAGCTGATAACGTTTTTAATTTGTGATTTATAATGGTCTCATTATTTCATGATGTACATAACAATATTCAAAGAATTGTGAAGTAACTTTAAAAAACGCCACAAATAGCGGCTCAGGACCGCTATTTGTGGCGTCGTATTTGGAGAGGAGAGGAGAGGCCTATGTCCAGCAGTGGATGTGTATAGGCTGAAATGATGATGATGGTAACTTTAAAAAAAAAATTGGACTTTTTTAGACTACACCTACCGAAAATAATTTTGCATAATAAAATAGTTCTCATAACTAGATAGCATTTTTTCAGCTTAGCACTGAAATTCAAAACACAGAAATTAAATTCCGATGTAACAATTGTAAATCTAAGTAATTTGCCTAAGTGCCAGTTTCAATATTTATAAAGCCAGTGCGTAAAAATAGAATAAGAATTGTTATTTTATTGGCTCATTTAATTAATGTCTAAAGCCTACAAAAATAGTGGAGAAATTGAGCTTAAGCTATTTCTATAAGCACAAAAGTTATGTAATATTCAGCACCCACTAAATCGTAAGCATTATACTTTACCGACTTCTAAAAGTAGGAGGTTCTATGATCGGCTGTATGAATATTTTTTTATGTATACCCGTCGATTTCTTCGTCGTCTAAGAAATTATTTGGATGATTATTTTGCATGATTATTTTTGACCCCGAGATGGTCTCATAAAAATTAAATTAACTCCCAAGAAATTAGTTTTAATCCCGCAAAACTTAAAAAATAGTTTAAAACAATTAAACAATACAAGGGATTCGAAATCTATTTTTATTTTTTTCAAAACAATCAAATTATGGTATCTGGAAAAGCACATGTTTGATAAAATTAATTTTGTCTTGGTACACCCTATTATTTTGTTGGTTGCCTGTTCAACCATTTTCACATCCCATCTAGAGTGAAAATTCGTTTCGATAAAGACATTATCAAACCATCAACACAGAAATTCGTGTACGTACTACAATAATTGAGTAAAACCAAGTGCATTAGTGGAATATTTGAGTACAGCATTAGACAATTTCCTGCGGCAGGCCCCTGTGGTGTTCCAATGACCTCCTGGGGTCTGGTAATCACACTTTACTTTTATTGCCGATATTATCAGTAAATAGAATCGGTAGAAGTGCTAAAGTGCTCAATTTTTCTTAAAACGGCCTTTATTAGTGAACTCTACTTTTGGATTGTTTCCCCGGAATGTTTCAGGAAGTCAGTTGTGGTTGGCTTCCGAGAGATGGCGTTCGTTGTTCGTTTCAGCAGAAAATACCTGGATGTTCTGCGGTTTTAGTGAGAATACAAGCAGAAATAAACCTGTAATTTTATTTTCTAATTAAATGTGCATTTAGTTTGTATTTGAAGGCACCAATATTTCAACAGTAATCAGAGATTTACTATTGTGAGTCGGAAGGATAAAACAAAAACAAACCCCTTGTCTTAAACAATGCTAAAGCAAGCATAACATTAAGGCCCAAGTTACGAGTATCTACTCGGTAGTAAGCTCCAAAGTGTCTAAGTTAGCATCACTTAGACGTAGGCGGCGTTGAATACGTTTCTGTCACTGTAAAAGGAAAATATTTTGTTCTCAAGGAGGCCACATCATCATTACCTTGCGTAATTTTTTCGTATATGCCATTCTCATGCCTGTACTTTTATGCCTTCCCTCCATAAAGACAAAAGGGACTTTGAAGTAAAATCACGTACATTTTTTGCAACTTACTTAGAAGAGATTCAGCCCCTTGCTTTCATGTTAATATTTTCTGGGAAAACATTGTGGGGACAACGCATGGAAATTACATTTAGATATTTGCTCACGACGCGTACGTCTGAGTGTGGGTAGGGATATTATATTTTACGTGAATGGAATGTAATAAAATGTTTAGGACATAGAGCGTTTCTCGTTGAATTGCGGAACGCTAAGCACAGCTTAGTGGAAGGCGGCTGCAGCAGCTGGGTTCATCAGTAAACGGCTTTTATCTTGCTCTTGCTGTAAAAAGAAGGGTGTTAGAAGTTCAACGTGAGTAGAATAATGTGTTTCTGTTTGTCATAGCTCCTAAACGGACTTCTCTTGAAAGTCACTATACAATATCAACAGTCCATTGCTTCCATCAACTTTCCACTGTATACAGCAGGCTTAGTTATAGCAATTGGAAAGGTTAATTGTGCAGAGATTTTTTTAAATAATAAACAACTGGAAAAATACGTAAAATACAAAAAATACTTGAATAATGGTTAATATAGCTATGCCACATAGCAGAAAGCACAGTGTGGGTACGCGATGGACCGACGATCTTGTGAAGGTCGCGGGAAATCGCTGGATACGGGCAGCGCAAAATCATAATCCCCTAAGGATATGGAGATCCTTAGGGGAGGCCTATGTCCAGCATTGGACGTCAATTGGCTGATATGATGATGATGCACCAAGTCAGTTCGAATGATTTAGCTCCAATTTCACAGTTTTCTAAAATATTGGAATGAAAAAATATTTCGTAACAATTCCGCGTATAAACTGATGTTACTAAATATAATTTTTATTCAAATATTTTGCAATGGGCTTCCGCAAAGAAACGCCTGAATCTATTATTTATTTCACAGTTTTCTACCAAAACTAAGATTAACAAAACTTCAGTTTGATCGAGTTCAAATTCGTTATATCTATTGTGTGACATTACAGCTCTTAAACTCGATTTAGCGCTTACACCAGATCAACTTTAAGTGACTAAAATGCGTTGATTCTTTTAAAGCACTAAACTGAGTTTATCTTATATTGAACGCGTTCAAATGCAACAGTAAAATTAGACCTTAGTATTTAGAAGGGTATCGTTTAGTAAATGCCTAACTAAGCTTTTCTATTGTAGACTGTGCCAGAACCGAAATATAGGTGAATGCCGATTGAAATGTAAATGAAGGCCTCGGTTTCAAACTTTCTTTTCCAACCGAAATCTCATTTACTTTTAATAAAAGAGGTTTTTTGTACAAGTTCCTTATCGTATTTGTATGTTTGTTTATTTGTCTAAGAGGAAGGTATTGGGAGAAGGTAAAGTACTTATCAAGATAGCTTTCTAATGTGAGTTACCGTTTTCCCCTTTCCGTTTTCTTATTAGCAAATTGAAAGAAAAATCTGTTTCTGTCAATCTCTTGAGTTTAAATTTTTATTATGCATTTAAAGATAAGCTGCAGTTAACCTCAACAACGACGTTTTTGATGTCATATTGACGTGTAAGCCTCACCAAGTCAATGCTCGCAATGATCTGGCAACAATGACCCATTATAACTTCACTAACCTCAAGGTAGGTAACAGTTTGCTTAGAAGCTCAGATATACACGTGTCGCATACGGGTGAAACGAATGTCAAAGTTATCTAGCACACGCGTATAGCTTTTAGTAAAGTACATATATCGCGTTCTGATCCATCAACAACAAGTCGAGACATAGGAACATGAAATTCTAATACGTATAAACAATCTAACCATTGAAGCTGATTCAATTATTAGAATTAAACTATAAAAGAACCCTTTAAATGCATTACGGTTATCAAGCTGTAAGTCGTAGATTCATTTGCGGAATAACGCAGGCAGTAAACGGGCATTGCAGTTTGATAGGCAGGCAGTCCGGAATGTGCCTCACGATGGGCTCTTAAATGCGTTATTACTTACTAGTCACCGTCTGAGTAAAACAGGGTAATAACGGGATAGATAGTGTCTACATTGTTTAGATTTGCTACTAAAGACTAGTAACTATCCTAAGTATCTATGCGGAACAAAGCCCTTCTAAGCATGCTCTTCCAGAGCGAGATTCCCTAACACAGGTATTTATTTTACTTAAAAGGGAATCTCAAACACTGTTAAATTACTGTACATTAAGTTAAAGGAATAAATATTTAGTATTTGTATTTGTATTAAGCAAAAAATATATAAAAATCTTTGCAGAAGTTGTTATACAGTGTACTTAGATATATTTATTTATATTATCTAGGAGAAGATTTAGGTACTCCAATAAGACGTATTAGACGATAAGATTTATTAAGGCGTAGTCCGAATTATGCAAGAACTGAATAATAAAAAACTGTATTAAAGTTTGTTAAAAAAACAGTGCAAAACAAGAGCAAATAAAAAAAACTAGTGCAATTCTAAGCAATAAAATATCCAGTGCAATTCTTTGCAATAAAAATACAGAATTTTTACAGTATACCTACCTAGATATTATCTATGAGAAGGTTTAGGTTACGAAGTAACATTACCTAATCTGTGGTTTAGGTACCCCATAAGACATATTTGTTAAGAATTTTACAAGAAGTGAATAAAAAAAAAGTGTAGTACCTAACATTTGGACAAAAATATGTTTTATTGTTTCATTTACGTTTTTTTGTTTTTTTTTTTTTAATATCAAACGAAACCTATTTTGTTAATAGCGATACAAAATACACAATCATATACATAGCTAAAGTAGGTAATAAAATTGTTCAATATAAAGAATTCAAACACTCGAATAGGATATTGCTTTTTAACGTTGATTGACCAGACGAGTGGCCAATAACTGAACGGCTCCGATGGTTTCATATCGCGTGATGGCCCGTTACTATTTCATCACCATCATCATTTGTCTAGATCGATTTCAATGGGCTACTCAAATTGTTGGACAGAGCATTCAATGGTATGAAATCGACATTATAATGACCTAATAAGAGATAAGGGACCTCTTCGACAGGCGTCTGTTTCGCGGTGAGACAATACCTATATTATAAAGTGATAAATAATATCGCCGATTCAGACTAGCACTAGCTACGTAGAATTGGTGTTTGTTTAGTCAAATCATAGACCTAGATTTTTTTTTGTCATATATAATTTTAATTTAAGATCAGAGGGGCGAGTCCAGTTAACAAGTGTATCGAAAAGTGATCGAAACGACTCCCTTTTTCTGTAAAATTTGGTATAGCGCGTCTAACGTCCAGACAGGAAACTACGCAAATCCCATTAAAAATTAGACGTCACGTCACGATCACGTCTCGATACTATCGTACGCGGGTACCGGGAAAGTACCGTTCACAAAACAAAAACGAACTTAATTACTTGGCAGAATGTGGTAAGAAATAAATTTTCATCCAACAAGGATATAACTCACAATCATTAATACATTTAGTATCTTACTTTATTATCGAGTTTACTAATATTTTTTCCCCTCTAAATAAATCTAAACATAACTATCTAAATAAAGATTATTTTTCAGCTTCAAGATTATATCTCAAGTAACGGGATCTCAGCATAAATCATAGCTCTCCTGGGCTGGCTCTTCTCATATTTTCAAGGTCTATGACTATTAAGTCTTGGTTTTCCTTGTTCGCTACTTTTTAGATAAATAAGAAAATTTTACGCAAACAGCGCCCTGAGTTATTTCTTGTTGAATATTGAGAGAATATGGAGGCCAAACACCAACAGCAAATAAAATAAAAATTGTAACATGACGTTTAATTTTGCTAACTTTGGAACCAATAACAATGGTTTCTCAATCTCACACTATGACTAAATTTTGCCGAGCATTTAAAAACGATGGAAAAACGGCATTTTAAACATTTTGTTTGAGTCCTGCGTATGAATTTATCAATTTTAAAGTTGTTTCATTTTATGACGTACTCAAAGCTCACTGCGGCGGGTAATAATGTTGACAACGTTGTGAAGTGGTCGGGAAGACTTGCACTCAACTTATCCACGACATACTGATATTGAAATTTTAACGAAGTAAAAGGTGGTCGAATGGATACCACGATAGATCAAGAGAAGTTGAGGACGACCACGGAAAAGTTAGGAAGATTTCTTTAGAAAAAAAATTGGATCAGAATGTATTAGACAAGCCAGAGACAGAAAAGCGTGCAGAGATATGGGGGAGGCCTACGCCAAACAGGCGACTTCTACTAAAACGTGACATATATTTTATATACCTATATTCGATACAATAATAATTTTAATGCCCACCTATAAGTTGATTGATATTTTATTGTAATATTTACTAATAGAATAAATGACTTTTTTTATAACTTGTGTGATCGATTGATTTCGTAGATACCGGGCATAGTTACCATTTTGATTCTACCCAGGGCGGACACCCTTTAGTGTAAGCGCACAACAATCGATCAATCGTCGATCGATGGCATCGATCGACGATTGATTGATGGTAGAATGATTGGATTAGTCGTAGTCGATCGATAGTTTCTACAACACCCATCGTTCAATCGTCGATCGTTGGTGGAATGGAATAGTCGACGTCGCTTGATAGTTTCTACCACACCTCTGGCGTCGAACGACACCAATTGACGGTCGATGGATTGTTTAGTCGACTGGTGTCTGTCGGTCAACTAAATCTACCACACCAATTAATCGACGTGGAACAACGTAGATCGATGCCATCGATCGACGCTCGATCGATTGACGTGGTTACACCTTATTGTACAGGTGTCCCCAGAATAGCTGCAATATCGATAAAAGTTTTGCTTTTTATTGTTTTAAGTAGTTCATAAGAACTTATTTTAATTTTAAACAATTCCACCGTCAGTATAAAGTTATTTTAATTGCATTCAAATTTTAATGTCATTTTTATCGAGAATACTTATCTGAATATCGATTTGAATGTAAATATCCATTTCGTAAATGTCAAAATGCTACACGAGGATATAAAAAGATTCTTGGTAGAGAACAGCGTAAAGAGTTGTTGAACTTTGGACCATTGAAATTCGGTATACATTCCGTCAAGAGCTAACAACATTTATCTACTTCTCCCGAGTTTGTTTAATATAATCCGCATAGAAACACACGAAAGTAAGATTTATTATTCTCTTCGAGTACCGTTCCGAGGTGACGTTTTTCGGGGAATATTTTAGTGTTTCAGGAAGTTTTTGGGAGTTTGTAATTAGTTTGTACCGCTAGGCAGGTGCGACTGTCTTAGCAGTATCATCACGTTTCATAACTTTTTCATTTGACGTGTACGGGGAACTTTTCCATTTCTTTTTATTAACATCGTAACGAAAATGAGAGTTGGCTTTATGAGAAACAGATACCTGATGGTTTTGCTAAGTACCTACAATGTCGTTTTGGGGTTGCCGTAGTTTCGCAATGCTTGGGGAGACGTGGCGGTGACATTTCTTTTCTGCTCTGAACGATAATGACTTGAACGATTAGGAAACTTATTTATCATAAATAATTATTAAGCTGTTAATGAGTTAACAAAAACATCAGTGGCATCTACATTAATTACAAATTAAAGAAAACACCATTATATTGTTAACGTTTAAATTGACTTATTCAATTAAATGTAATCCCATCTAATTCTTACAAATCCTTTTGTTTTCAAGGGTTATAATAAAACACAAATGGTACTTTATAACCTCATTTAAACAATTGCTTGGGCAATATTAGGAGTTACTCAACAACAAAAAAGAGTTTAGGAAATAATGTTTTTTCTCTGTTTGCATTCTCATTCAGAAAATATGAATACTTTGAAGTGAAATCACGTAGTACTGCAAAGTTACTTAGCTTAGGACCCAGTCTTTGTATCTTTTTTGTACATTAATAATTTCTTTGGGACACACACGGTGGCGGGTCTCGGTATAACTTAGGTATGTTATTTTCTCATACAAAGATGTCAGAGTTGTGAGATTTTATTTTTTACGTGCAAAGAATGTTATGATTAGGGACATAACGTGTTCCTCTATAATAACATAATATGTCAACAATGTGAGTGTTGAAGGCGCCGTAAACGTGCTAAAATTGATAGGCGCATGTCAACAGCCCCTGATCCTTCACGTGAATGTGGATGAAATTTTGTTGGTATTATTGGCGAAACGTGTGAAGAATCTCGCTCGTAATTTGTTATTTTATTAGTGAGTAGGTTTAATTATAAGAGAGTAGATTAGTGGAGAGCCTTCGCCGTAGGTGACGTATCCAGGATTTTATTTGCTGTTAGGTACATGCACGACTATGTTTCCTAATTGTTGACCGGTGAGTGAATGAAGACTGAATGACAGAATGAAGTAATATATTTCATAAACACAGTTACTTTAGAAAGATTAGCGTACCAAAATTACTAAATTTTGATTTTTATCGCGCCGACGTAGTAACGTAGTAACGAGTTATTCTAGATGTTTTCCCATGAAAAAGTATTGAAAATACCTAGTATAACATTGTAGTTTACCACAGTAACTCAATCTGTCTTACGTTTTATCACAGAAAAACGCGCGTAATGCCGCCGGCAGAAGCAAATACCAAATAAAACAACAAAAATAATACTATTATATTCTATTGAATATTCTGATTCCAAAAATAAAGTCATTTAGACGCCTGAGTAAGATCTGTAAAATAATGCAAAATGTTAGACAAAAATAACAAAAACGATAACAACTTCTATATAAAAAAATCGATTATTATAAAAATCGGTAAAGCATTATTAGGACATGACTATTGTCAGTCTGTTACTCCACTCTATTATTTGCTGTTAGTAGTCACGAGTAGGCAATGTAGTCTACGTCATAGGCAATATAGAGGGTCTACAGCGTAGGCAAAGTAGAGAGTCTACGTCGTAGGCAACGGAGAGAATCTACGTCATAGGCAGCGTAGAGAGTCCACGTCGTAGGCAATGTAGAGGGTCTACGCCGTAGGGAACGTAGAGGATCTACGCCGTAGACAACATAGAGAATCTACGTCGTAACATACGCAATGTAGAGGATCTACGCTGCTACGATGAACGCATAAATTACTTATTTCTTCGCACGGTTTATGAAAAAGCAAATATTTCAAATGTTGATATATTATTATTAAGATAAGATTTCCCTCTTTGGGGCACAATCTATACCTCCGCCAAGTTTCATAATTCTGTTCAATCGTTTAGTACGTACGTACACGTAGTGTCTAAAAGTTTAGTTGTCTGCACGTTCCTCGCATATTTACTTTACGTTTTAAGCTTGTTTTGTGGACCGTGTTTTACGAGAACAAGCGTACAACCAGCATTTCTAAAGTACGTTGTTCTAAAAACTCCAACTTTCGGTAGTCAGATTGAAGATTTCTCATTTGCAGTAGCTCAATAAGCGAGTCGTGCCGCACTGCGCTTTGCACCGGCATGCGGGCTGACATAGGCGCCGAGGGGCCGCACGCGAACGATAATTTACACCACAACTATTCAACATAATCCATAAGTAGGACTAAAGAGGGGGTATTTTATACAATAACTTAGGATTGCGGTTTTATTGTTGTAGCAAGTCTGTTTTTGAACAATCTTGTCAAAAATGCTTCTTTGTGTAAATGTAGCAGATGGTGGTAAAATTTATAAGTTGTTCCTGTAGAGTAACTCTACCGCAATTCAATCTAAAACCATTGAATCTATTTATTTGTCTTTTATTACATTTTTAGTAACACCTCCATGGATGCTCCGTGGACGTCGTCGTGGCATTTAATTCTGTATCAACTCCATAAACGTACATAATATCCCTTATTTATAGTAATATCCCATATTTATACTCAGTATTATATAATGAGACAGTAATTTGTATAGACAAGACAGTCTTTTGAGGTCGTCTCATTCTTGAATTGGGTTTGCACGAGAGTTGACTTAACTTTATAAAATGTGAAAATATCTCTGTCGGTTTGTTAAATTATCACAACTAAACGGTTGAACAGAATTATGAAATTTGGCGGAGGTATAGATTGTGCCCCAAAGAGGAAATTAATGCTACGTTTTATTACTAAACAAAGTGATTCTATAAAGGTTCCTTTTTCCTCTTGAGGTACGTAACCCTAAAAACGCCTGCAAAGCCGCCGGCAGTAGCTAGTTCAAGATAATAACAAGTAACGAGTGAGACGTATCAAGAATAAAAAGTTTATATAATAAAAGTTTATTTAAACGCAGCTCAAACAGTTAAATCCGTCATCAAATGTTTGAACATTTGTACACTTAACGGAACATTTTTACCATCAGCTCCAAGCTGCTTCACACATTCTACGTGGAAACAAGTAAGGTTAAAAAGTATCGAAAAAAGATAACATTTAAATAATATCACCCCGGTGATCACTTTCTTCAACGCGTGAAAGGCAATTGACTACATGAAATCTGCCCTCCTGGGTGCTTGGTAATCAAGACGGGAATGTTCGATTCCACAAAGATACCTTTTTGCTCAGTATAAAAAGATTCTTATCATGAAGTAAATTGATGTTATAAGGGCAAAAGAAAATTACAATTTGGGATTGGGAACCGTTTGCGCTAGTTTTGTATAAGGGTTTAGCCTGTCCTCGTAAAGTTGGCTGTAATGCCGGTGTCTCGGGGAATTTGTATGAGATTGAAATGTGATTGGCCACATCGTTATTATCTCAAAGAGCTCTCGTATCTTCGATTCTAGACTAGGCTTCCTCTTAGCACTTTCACTCTAGGCGAGTTGCTTTTAGCTCTCATTAACTTACTACTAAAATTGATTTTAAAAGTTCTATGAAATATTTCATAGGACTAATCGTAATAGACACAACAATTAAAATTGTGCTAAGATACAGATATAAATAATACTATGACCTAAAGTAAATTAGAAGATGCTGATAGAAGATCATTAATATAAATTTAGATCGTAATTTAAATGGTTAAGTTTAATATTGTATTAGCTAGCTTTCTTGAACAATAAAGTTTTTTACACTTTATTATTTTATTAATGATATATCTATCCTCCATGTTCTTTGTGTAGTTTTTTGTATGTACCTATTATTTTGCTCACAAGGGGGGTGAAAAACCCTTCCCCGAGCTCATCTCAGAGGGGTATGGACTTCAAGTAGTTCACTGGACTATAATGGTGGGCGTGAAATCGAGCTTTGCCCAACGGAGTATTACGAGTATATTTAATATTTAAAAAATGCTGCATTATAAAAAGCTCCATCACGTCATTCTAAGATAGTAAGTTCTGTAAAATTATACAATCATAGTTAATTTATAGTTTTACGAAAAACAGTCAACAGAGCCGTAGCATTTACAATCTAACTCCGATGAGTTAGATTGTAAATGCTATGGCGAGTTAACATAAAGTTGTCAATACAACTTTATGTTAACTAGCTTATAAGCTAGTCAATACAAAGTTTAATGCTTTTTTCCAAGACATACAAATCTCCTTGGCACTTGTCTACTTATCCATCCTTTCAATTATGATAGTTTCACACAACTTTCCCATTAAATTAATCACTCTGAACTGGAACAAAAATCTAACGGATTTAAAACTTTGTGTTAACTAGCTTATAAGCTAGTCAATACAAAAATTAACGCTTGTTTCCAAGACGCAGAAATTTTCTTTTCTTATTCATTCATTCATTCAATCATGATAGTTTCACCACACAATTTTCCCGTTAAATTAATCACTCTGAACTGGAACAAAAATCTAACGCATTTAAAACTTTGTGTTGACTAGCTTTTAAGCTCGTCAATACAAAGTTTAACGCTTTTTTCCAAGACGCAGAAATGTTCTTTACTTTTCTACGTATCCATCCTTTCAATCATGATAGTTTCACACACCTTTCTCGTCAAATAATTCACTCTGAACAGTAACTAAAACAGTTAGTGGCCTGCTTCATAATTTCATAATCTTAATGGCCGCATTGCCACGTAAAGTGGTGGGATTTAGTGAGGTACCTTCCCTCGAGGGCAAACACTTTGCTGACCATATCTTATATCTGAGTAATAAAACGATGTAATAAAGGGTTTTGATCGTCTCATTCGCTTCTAGCTGTAATGGATTGGATGAGTGCTTTCTTATAATGATTAAGTGCTATTATGTTCAAGGTTATTTCTAAGGTGACACAATTTATTTGTTTCTTTCCCGTGGTGTCTTCATAAACGGTTACGTTTAGTCTTATATGTATGTATATGTAGGTACCTACACTTATTTTTTTCATATTATTGAGTTATACATATTTTGGTTTGTAAAAAAGGCATGATGACTGTTTTTAAGAAACTGCTCTGAAATTATTTAGTCTTCTTCTGAATACAAACTAAATCATATTTCAGAAAAAAGAAATTAGTAAAGGAAAATTGAGCTTTTAAAAATGCAATTTCAATTTCACTCTAAAATAGTAGAATATTAGTCAGGCGTCAAAAAATGTCTGTCTATGTATGTATTGTATTATTTACCTATATCAATCTTCTAACAGAAGCTCTGCTTAGCTTGGACCTAGCTAGATGATGCTGTGTGGATGGATTGTCCAACATTATTTATTTATTACTAGCTGACCCAACCTACGTTACCCAAGTGACGTAATCAGTAGTCAACTTTAAAAGCTCCTAGCCAGCGTTTTTTGTATATTTTTAAATGTCTCCTTTATTAGAAAATAATAAAAAGTCATAAAAAAATCTAGATAATAATTGAAAAAAAAAACAACAAAGAAATGTAATTATTTAATACATAAATTAAACTTTAGGTCGCGAAATCTACTCGTTTGTGAGTTTTTTGTTATTTTATCGTCACTATCACATATTTTACATGAATAAGGTTTTTATTAGAATTAAATACTCCTTTGAAAGTATTTTTTGCAAATAGAGTCATTAGTGAGTAGTAAAAATTATTCAACTATACAAGTTTTACAATAACAAAGTATCAAGGCAATTGAATTTTTTCAAGATAACATTTAACTTTTTTTAATTACCGTGCGAGAGCCTACGCACTAATAACATTACCTCAGTAAAAAATATGTTCAGTATAAATTTATATGACAAACCTATTTGTAATTGAAATTGAAACAGATTGCTGAAATACTGGTGACGAAAGAAATTATCAGAAGAAAGAGGCTCCCAGATCTAGGTCAAGTAGCTGTAAAATATTATAAAAAAATTATGGCACCGATCATCAAAAAATAAAAAGCAATATTAATAAAAATATAATTCAATATAGTTATGAAAAAGAATAAACAATTTTTTATTCAAATAAGAATATCGCTTGCGAAGCTGCGAGCAGATGCTAGTGAAATATAATTCCGAGTGGTGCTTCCCGGTCATTTCAAAAACCATTTTGTTTTAGCAGCTTTTTTACTGTTAATATAATACCAAGGGAAAAATAATAAAGGAAACGTGTCTTTTGTATTCATGAGCATTATACATACGTATGTCGTTTTACACGCGGTTCATATAAACTCTTTTATTTCGAACATATTGCTTAAGACACTCCAATGTTTGGATTATTAGGATAATTCAATTTTATTAGGATTTCTATTCAGGAGATGTGGATTTTCGAACTCTCATTATTACATTCCAGCATTTATTTAACATAAGTACTAAGTTATTTATTTTGCGCTCTTCTTATAAATTCAACTTAGGGGCTAGATAATTAGGAGCCATGTTGGGGCGCCATGCAACTTGAGAGGAAGCTAAGTATCACAACTAAAGCTAACTTCACTACATATTATAAAAAAAGTCCTCCACCGTGTCTGTCCGTCTGTGATAAATAAACTCAAAAACGACTGAACGGATTTTTATGCGGTTTTATAAATCATACGAGTCTTTCTATCATCAATCGATATAAAGACTCATAAGGAAGGTTTACGTAATATATAAAATTATATTTTATATAATTTGTCAAGGTTTTTTTCTAAATTAGTTGAAAACGATAATTGTTGGTTGTCGGTAAAAGTGAAGCCGCCTGGGAGCTTTCATCGAAAACGCTGCCTAGTCCTTTTGAGATATAATAATACAATAATTGTTATACAATCCGCCGGGTAAAGGCAGCAGGCCGGTGGGTTTGGTGAGTAGAGGCCTTTAGTTATCACGTGGTCATGGCGCATGAACTATATAATACAATAATATATCATGTACAACAATGTAATGTACAACAATACAATAATATGGACAATTCATACAAGCATTATCTAGCCCCAAGCTAAGCAGAGCTTGTGTTATGGGTACTAGATAACTCATATACATAATACTAGATTATATTACATAAATATACATTTTTTATTATACATAGAAAACGAACAGAACACCCTGAAACCTGAATTTGCAGATCGAATAAATATTTGTCCCGAGGCGGGAATCGAACCCGCAACCTCCTGCGTCGCAGGCAGACCTTCGCCCACCACGCCACAGAGGTCGTCGGAATGCTGGAATATTCGAGAGACCATAACTCAAACCATGGTAAATATCACGATATAAGAAACCAGATAACGGTAATAGAAAACAACAAAAACCAAAAACAATAACCAACCTCAACATCGAGTAATGAGGGCTTTTCAATACAATCTTTAAAGAAAAAACTATCACGCTTTTTATTTTGACACTAGATGGCGTTGCACAAATGTCATAAATAAATAACGATTTTACCGTAGATTGAGGATTTTTGCTTACCGCAGTTTACAAGGCGCAGCTCAACCATGTCTGTTAGTTTACACATTTTTTTGGCAGATTTTGACACTGTGTTTCATAAAGCGCCATCTATATAAGTCTATGGCAACCACTTTTTTTAAGTTCGCATTGAAAACCCCTCATTGCACACCTTTGCTGCAATATGGTATCAATTGGGGTTTTTAACTTGGACGAGAGACGAATAAAAGATGAATGAAAGTTATTAAAAAATTGTTCAGATCGGAGCAAGCTGCAGAGATTTGCTTCGAAGCTACCATTATCGTAAAAAATATCAAAGAAGGATTGTATAACTGAATAAAGATAATATTTTCTTTGCCTTTTAACTATAAATCCCAGCAAGCTAAACCATAAACACTTCACAGCAAAACTACAAATTACAACTTTAATTTAATACTTGAATGCAAACTATAAATGATTCCAGGCTTGATTGCTCCCCCATTGTACCCGCCGCCGGTGGAAATTGGAATAGAATATTCAATTGTAGCTATTGCAATAAAAAAACGTACAGTCACAGTGAACGTCATTTTCGTAATACCTTTTTGCATATGTCTGCCCGAAGAGAACATGTACGCTGTACATTACTCGATTCAATAATCCAAGCTATTTTATGTCAACAGAGACTTTTATAATATAAATGAAAATTTAACAAAAACTGATTTTAATGCATACCTTGCCGTTACTTTGTTTATTTCCTTTATTGTTATCAGAGGCCTGAGACCGGTTGTGGAATGGTATCGAGACGTGATCGTGAGGCCTCATTTTTGTATAAGATTTGCGCAGTTCCCTTTTCGCACGATAGAGACTATACCAAACTCAACGAAAATGAAGACGTTAAGCTAATGTATCGATAGTATCGCCAACCGGGCTTGGGGCTCCAATAACAAGAACAGAAAATAACGAAGAAACTGGTAATCTTTAAAAGCAAAAACACAAAATTTTACTACGCATTTTGTACATACACACCCCTACACATCGAGGTTCAAATTCGAGTTCAAAAACGAACGAGAGATGAATCAAATGATTCATTAAAGGTTTCAAAACGAAAATGTTTGAAAAGCGGCGATTTGCTCCCATGATACAAAAATAAAAATATTTTACGACACTGATATAGTTGGTTTTGTATCTCCTTTGTTTACAAAAAATATCTAGGATTCTGGAACCAAGTATAAATGGAACGAAAACATTCGAGATTCGTTTTCATTCATTTAATTAGCCTGAGTTTTAAGCGAGGCGCCTCCGTGTCGCGCTGGGTAATCGCCCATCCATTAGTTAGACGTTTTGCTTTATTTTTTGTTTGGAAAAAATAGGTGGGACATACATTTGTTTCACGTTCCAAATGCATTGTTAGATTTAACGGGCAAATGCTAAGCTTAAAGTTTTTCAGTGTCTTGCAGTGTGTGTTTTACCTTTATTTTCCTGCAGTTCGATTCAGTGTGTGCATACTTAGTTATAATTACGCAGTAAAATACTACGAAATACTTAGGTAAATGTAATATGTAAGAAAGAAAATGAAGTTTCATTTAGTTATTAACGAGAACAGAGTTGGAAATACCAGTTGATGCAAAGTACTTACTTTTATTTGCCACTTCTCCGAATTTATGACTGGGAGTCCCATATGGGTTCAAATGTGAGAGAGTTTTCACCTAGTTATTCAATTTTTTGTCCGTAACACGGCACTGTTCCGCGTATTTTTAATTAAATTTCCAATGCTTACAACTTGGCTTATAACTTACGAAATTCATTTGCGTCCCGGATAATTCTATTTTTCAACAAAATTCCATTAAAATTTTGCTCTTTGGTCTAATAAGTAGTCTATTCAATGAAAAACAAACCTATTAAAAGGTTGTTTTTCATTGAATATAAAAAAACTGACCTACCAACTACCTGACATAATTTTTCTATTTTAGAAGTACCTAGAGAAGAGATATTAATCTAAAAAGGATGGATTATTTTGAGCTGCAAAGACGCTTTATAAAAAAATTCACCATTCATTAATGGCATTTATTGCATTATCAATATGCATTATTCAGTCGCTATATACCTATAGAATTTTGTTAAACTCATTTTTAAATTATGCCAGCCTCTTTACAAAAGCCAATTAATTACCAAGTCCAATCTAAGTAATAATGTAAGTGATACAAGCGGGCCGATATCTTGGGGTGGTAGAGCCAATTCGGCTTCAATTAGTGCTGGGAGATGCTGGCTCTCTCTTCATTTATTCAGAGGGACCGGAATAAACTTGAGGGAAAAATATCCTGGATAAACATTCATATGCGGATAGAAAACTGTGGTGAATTCTAGAGCAGATGACGTAAAGAACTTTGATGTATGGATATCCAATTTCATTTGGGGAGTTATTTTCAATCGCTTTGAGAGGAGAATATTGTAGTCTGTTTCTAAATAACTGAAATTTGAATTTTATTCGTATTGAGGCGAACCAGGTTGCTTCTCTATTTGATTTTTTGTTATGTTAACCTACAATGCAAATAGAATGATACCCAAATGGTTAGCAATCAGATTCTTCATTCAAGTCGGTTCAAGTTGGTTGTAGGAATATCCTAGGACACAAGCGCCGCTTTCTTTGAGGCAAGATGATGCTATCGGTAGGTATTGTCCAGCATTATTTATATAATTTTGATTCCTAAATAACAATAACCATATCCTCCCTGCCTTATATGTCTAATGAACTTCGTTATGCATATTTTTAACCTCCTTAAGTCCTTTTTTTGCCGTGTGTTGTTCATGTCCACACACACCGAAGGTCCTGAAAACCAGCGTTGCTGCTACTATACAACTTTTGTGGAGCAACATTAAGCTGAAGTGGGGCCTATTGGTTCACTGGGCAGGCACTTGTTATTTTAAGATAGAGTTATATTATTTCTGAAAACATTTGTTAGTGTTTGGTTATGTGTGTCAATAAACTCATTTTCTTTCTTTCTTTTAAGTTTTTCAGATGGAATTCTAAGGTTTCTCGAGTGTGTGAGGTGTCTCTTATCAGTGCTTTGAATACCTGTTTTACAGTACCCTTTAGAGGTGCGTAGATACGTTGAACCTTTTCTCTGCGATGGTACTTCCTTACCCAGATTAACATAATAGGATATTTTTTATCCTGTAAGTTGGAAGGTTCCCGTGGGGCACCTAAAGTTACGTTGAAATTCAGTGGGGCGGAGGCTCGCGTTAAAAAATCCATTGGTTTACATCATCACAGAACCGTAAGGAAAATTCCTTTTTGATTGAAATATTCATTTTTCAATTGCGTTTCTTATTTTCGTGTTCTGTAATAAAAATAAACGTCTTATCATAATGGAATAACGTATCAGACTATGTTATGTTCCCAATAAAATTTTCGTATTGTTTTTTGTATTTATAAAGCCAAAAAAGGAAAGGCGCTCTCAATTCTTTAGATATTTTATGCGCTTTCAAAATAAGCCATGTGACACAACAACATGGTTTCAACGATTAGTTTTTATAATATACTTTTCGTGATTTTGGACCCGGAGGGAATCAACTTGTGAATAACGAGTTTTTGGATTCCGAATATTTTTAAGTTTTTTTTTTATTTCGTCCCTTTTCATCTTCTTTTACAAACACTCTTACATTAATAATCATTTAAAAATATTTCAGAAATGTTGTCTTTTTTTTGAGTAATAGTCAGTGTTTTGTCATAAAATTATTACAAAAAATATGCAAATCCTTTGAAATTTCTCAACAATAATAATAATGTGGACACGCAAAAACCACTAGGATAAAGAAAAGTCTTTATTTTTTCTAAATAGTTTGACTGTTGAAAATTGTATGTCCGAAATTCCAAAAATCTTAGGACTAGTTCCCTCGGGCTCTAGTACTACGGCTTACCCTTACCATTACGGCTTAATTAGTCAATTATGTATGTTTCTTGGCATGGGTATAATCCTACTAATATTATAAATGTCAAAGTTAGTATGGATGGATATTTGTTACTCTTTCACGCAAAAACTACTGAACCGATTAGGCTGAAATTTGGTAAGGATATAGTTTGGCACCTGGAATAACATATAGGCTATTTTTTATCCCGTATATTAAATGTATTAAATTAACTTAAGTTTAATATACATTCCGTAAAAGCGGAAGTATTTTTTTTATAAAATATCGATAATTATTCCTATTCTTAAAAAAAAAGTGCTTTTGACATTACAAACAGACACAATAATTAAATTAATTAACATTCATTTTATTTATTTGTTTTCTTATCCTTCCTACGAGTAAGTGCGGCAAAGTTGGTAGCACGCTTTGGTCGTAAAACATCGTTCAGAGCTCTAAATGTCAATGTTAAACGTCATGTCCTGTTTGAAATACTAAAATATTGGAAACGGATTTTGAAATTGAAAACAAACTTTGGATTTAATATTGCTCTGGTTTTATAGCGCACTGGAAAGATTAGATTTATTAATGTTCAAGTTACTGATGGAACTATACTCCAGTACTGTTATAGACACTGGTCATCGGTACTACTTAACATCTGATGGGTCATAAAAAAATAGTTCAAAATACGGACATTAGTTTAAAATACCTAAATAATACTCTTCTACTACTACTGACGTGGCGCAGTGACCCGAAATTGATTTTAGCCTCCGACACCATGGATTGCCAGTTGGCCTACCGTTTTAGTCCAGCGACGACGCGACAGCGCGAAGTTCTTGTAGGTCTTTCGACAAAGATGACGTATCACCCGATGGGGATCGGTAAGGCTTCGGCCACTTTGGCTACCCATAATATACCTTCTGCTGGCTGCCCGATTCTCCCCCCCTTGGACTATATGGCCGAGCCGTCGGAGTCTCAAGGATTAACTTTTCCTAGATCGATTATTAGTGTCCGAGCCGAACGGATACTAAATTACTAGAAGTACGCCTGAATTTAAATGAAGTTTCTTGCGTACAAATCGGAAAGTAAAAAACGTTACTTTTCAAAACTTTATTTTACTCTAAGTATGTATACACAAGTAATGATTTTTTATCTCTATTCATATTCATACCATTGAAATAGTGCGTTTCGTTGATGTTGCCATAATTTATGTCAGATAAAGAGAGCCTCGTGATCGCGCGCACTGACGTGCACCATAGAGCCGCAGCCCTACCTTGTCATAAAATTTTATGACCGCGAATATTTATTATTTATAGTTTTATGGAGTTGCCAACCATTCATATCCTACTTCAGATATATTTTTGTATATTCGCAAGCGCTTTCCCACTTCCAATATACATATGTGCATAAAAATATTGTAGATATTTTAAATCGGTAACCCCAAACTCTACTAATTGATGGAATGGTGAACCCGAAAAAGTATCAGATGACCGAAAATCGCAGTTTCGGGGCTGCAATTGAAAACAAGAAAATGATACGAGGCAAACGGGTTAAACCGTCAGGAAAATTGTGTTTTAATCCGTCCGTCGATACCTGCCGGCGACAGGCGGATTACCGCTCTGTCTCACTGCCCGCCGACTCTTTCACAAAATATTTACGTCACTATTTTGACGTTTGTATATGAACTTCGCAGCCGTTCTATTTGATTTTAATCACTCGCGCTCTATTGTTTGAAGCAATATGCTGTTAGCGTTTAATATGCAACATATCTGCTAAAGTAAGACTGGAGAGCTGCCAACAACCTGTAGATGTTGTCCTTGTTATAGAATTTACCGGTCGGTGAAGTGGCAATTTTTTATTGCCATTCATGGTATTGGAAACGATAAAACAACGTAAATTTATTTGAATATGTTCTATCGGATGACACGCAGTAGGAAAACTTTTCTCTAGTATGTAGCGCCTTCTGTCGCACGTTTCCCCTTTATTAAATTTATTAGAGTAGTATTCGGTAAATAAGTGAAGCGATAGGTAGCACGGGCCGGAGCCACCGCGTCACCGGGATTCCCGCTCCCCGGCGGCTGAATGTTAAGCGGATTCCTGTTATTGTTGGAGCCATTTTGTGAACTTATGCGTAAAGGCGTATTTGTAACCATGAATAAGTAACTTCTTTTTCTGAGACGCGCGATTCATTTGAAAATTCGTCATAATTGCTGGCGAAGCGTGCCATCGATTGCTAACTGATGAACATCAGAAATAGTTCGTTGATATTGTCGATGCCACGAAGGTTTGCATTCCAGTTTACGACCTTGTTCGTATTTAATAAATATGTCGGTCTTTCCGACCCCAAATTTTACGATACCACAATAAAACATGTCTCGACATCCAAATTTATATGCGTACATAAAGTTTTATATCCGCGACTTGCACCGCGAGGTTTCCTAATTGTTATCGGTCATGGACGAGCCGGGTCGTGCCTTCATCAAAATTCAAAATAGTGACGGATAAGCGACAGGGTTCATAAAATTTGATATCGCGAATCCTATTGTCGGAACGATCGATTGCTCAACTTCCTCTTGAACCTTCGCGCCGCGACCTTTGTTACCAGAAAGCATTATTCATAGATTTACAAAACTTTCTTATGTCAATGGCTTAACGAAACCTCATACAGAACATATACAGAAAAACTTGGGTAATTATAAAATTGTACGCTTAATTGGGGGAATAGGGGATTTTTAACCGACTTCAAAAGAAGGAGGTTATAAATTCCTCTGTAAGTTATTTTTTGTATGTATGTTACGCGATATCTCCGCCAATTATGGACCGATTTTGAAAATTCTTTCACTATTGTATAGAAAACGATCCCGAAGGGGTCCCATAAAATGTATCCCCAGGGGATAAGTTTTTATCCCGCAAAACTTAAAATAAGTATAAAAGTAAGGGAATTTGAAGTCGATTTATCGTTTTTTAAAACACGCCATATTATTCATCAAAACGTTTATCAGTGCAAATAACTCTTTGACCGTTAAAAACCAACCATGATTTTATCGATGATATTCTTAAATTTTATAATATATTTT
Organism: Eupithecia insigniata; assembly: GCA_947859395.1. NCBI lineage: Eukaryota > Metazoa > Arthropoda > Insecta > Lepidoptera > Geometridae > Eupithecia > Eupithecia insigniata. Next base: position 6,851,723 of record OX401996.1, on the reverse strand, counting down.
ACAGTACGAAGACTTGACGAAGAAGCACACAGACATCGCAACATCTGACTCGTTTGCGGGTCCGGTATACACATCGATGATAAATGACCTATGTATATAGAATAGAACAGAATAGAAAAATCATTTATTCGGTTTAAAGATCTTTATTTACACTCAAAAAAGAACAAACAAGTTCACTTAGAATGAGTATACATTGGTATCTAAAAATAAGTAGATAATACTTGGTAAAGTTACGGTAGTTCTTCGGCGTTATTGCCTTATAAATACTAATTACAGTTCGACTTACTTATAGATAAAATTAAATTAAAAATAAGGCAAAAGGAGTAAATTCAGCTTTTGCTACATGAAATAAATTAATATGCATGTATCGCTGTTTTTCTATTTACTCCTCTCGGGTAGCTGGTCACCGAGAGGTTTAGGTGAAAGCAGGACACAGTAAAGCGGATAATAAAATTAAAAAAGGAAACAATCCGACCAACAATCAAGTTAACTATGAGCATTTGCATTTACGGTCAAGTACACAGTGTTACATAATAAAAATATAAATAAAATCCATTAATTATTTTGCTCAAACACATTCCTTTATTGTTAGTAATAATTTCAACATGGATAGAATACGTCTGTTCACTGGTATTTATGGTGTAAAAATGTTTACAGTGGAGACTTTACTGGTCTGAGAAAATCCTTACTGTATTATCTTATATATCTATGTACTGTCTGTCTTCCAAATAAATAAAATAAAAATAAATGAAATAAAAATGATACACATTAAGGTAGTAAAGTTACATATACATCATCATCATCGTATAATAATATAATATATGTACATATTCTATTCTTCTTTAATAATAAATTATTTTAAATTAAAATGATTTAAAATTAACTTAAAAAATAATTTCTTTATCATAATAATTTTTTTTCTATCATTTCAATTATAGGAATTATTCTTACAACAATATTTTTTTTTTATAAGGTTTTAAGTTAATTTAAACTAATAATCTTCAAAATTATTTATAAAGAAATATTTCTTTAGGCCTCAATAATATAATTATTTATAACTTAAAATTTGCAATTTCACATCATTTTTTGACTGTAAGACTTTAATTAATAAAAGAGAATTATTCTCGTAAATAAATTTACAATTTATCGCTTATTGCTCAGCCATTTTATTTTGCGAATTTGCGATATTTGCGTTTGTCATACCTACACACTTACTAGATTGATGGCACCGAGCTATGTATATACGATACCATTTAATTTTACTAACATACAAATCCATAAAATAGTCAAAATACTTCCGTCCAAATATGTTATTTTCCATCGTATAATTTTGAGTTGCGCCCATTTGCATGATGTGCTCCAACCACGACCGCGGACCTAAACGTCCCGTTTTGTGATTTTTCTGTATCATTTACCGATTCGCATTCAAAACGAGCTGAACAGAAATTGGTCATCAACGACCGAGTGAGTCATGTTTATTGACCTTTTGTTGATTAATCATCGCGTTTTTTATCAGGTTTTTCCGAGCTGTTGTGCGAGGCAGCTGGATTACTGATTAATACTGAAATTATCAGATTCTTTAAAACAAATATGTATCTATAAAAAGATTTTATAGATACATATTTGTTTTTAAAAATTAATAAAGAAAATTATTCTCAAAGACTAGAAACTAATTCGAACTAGTATTTACAATTGAGCTAACTACAGACTGTTGCAAACAATCTACAGGTCGCTCAAATAATAAACAAAAGATCTCTGAAAACTTGAAGGACGCCCATTATTTTTTGAAAAATATCTCTCATATCGTTTTTGATAAACATAGAAAATTAGGAAAATTTTGCGTGTAGGTAGGTGACATACAAATCAAAGGACTGCCAATAATTGTAAAGTTTTGTCTCGTACCTCTGAAAGAAACTTAAGGGTTGCGTGCATGTGCACGCAACCCATGTGGTTCATAATTAAATTAGGTGTTGTTCTTTCTGTTGCCATAAAGAAGTAACTAGGTATAATTTACTGCAGTTCAGTTCTCATTTTATCTGTATCGCCAAGCTTACTAGACAGAGTACGAGTCCGTAGAGTGAAGCCCTGGTGACCTGTAATACAGGTTTTACCAAACCTATATCAGGCACCAGTCTTCACAATACGAGTTAGATCTAGTATATAAAATATCTTTATATTTAACTACTTTAAGATAACCTTTGTGAAGAAAAATAAATGATTGATTAATTTATTTACTGCAGTTACTACCTCACTGTTATTTCTGATTGTCACTTTTCATAAGTTTTAAAGACAATTCAATTTTCAAGAACTGACTCACCGTACTAAAACGATGCCGTGAAATCCATTCGCATGGATAAAGATCAAAAGCACAATTCTAAAAGTCATTGGTAGGTAATTGTCTGTTATTTCCATGGGGTAAAAGGTTTTACCCACAGTTTTACCTAGAAAGTCGTCTGCTTGGCCACTAGGGTTGGCGCCAGACACTGACTCATGTAGGCCTGAAGTTATTGCTGTTAGATTTCATATTCAGAAATAAAGTGGTAATTGTTTATTATAATTATGTATTAATTAATATATGTACATATTGAGCCGGTACCTTAGATATTTTTAATTAAATTGTATAAAAATTTATCTGTTTTTGCCGTAAATTTTTATAATTTTACTTAATTATGGGCTGTGGTTTTTTTCTCCCAATAAATAAATTACATTATATGATTGTGATCGATTTCTACATTCGTATTATAATAAGTAGGTAATGGTATTACTGGATATTGTTAAGTTTATTTAAACTTACATCCAATTAACTTTACTTGAGGTTAATACTTGTTGTAATAATTTGTTTCTATTATAGTTTATAATACTTTGCTTGGTTAATATACTATTATTATTATATGAGAATGAGATGATATATTGAGGGTTATAGCGCATTTTTAATTATCTTTCGATTTAGCGAGCATTTCTTGCAGAAGCATTACCTAAATCGTCTAAAACAGACGGAAACGGCAAAAGATGATGAATTTTCTTCGGGGTACTTGGTGTACCAAAACGTCCCGTCTTCATTTGTCTTTTGTTTAGATTCCAAGAAAGACAAATCTCCCTATTCTTTACACGCGCGTTTCGCCAAGATTTTTCGTTGATGTCATTTAGTGTTAATGCCTGTAGTAGGCTGAAATGCCTACGAATTGCCCAATTTGCTCACTGCTCCCATCCTCGGAAACCCTAAATCCCGTGTTTGGAATGAGCCAATGCATCTTAAGCAAAAGTCGGCTTTAAATTGTACATGATGAAACTTGAGGGAAATCTATAGATTCTATGTTGAGAATTCTGAGGCCCTTTGCGTGAAGAGCAATTTAGAAATCCAGAGACAAAAATATTATTTTAAGATATTGAGTACAATATATGAACTTATGTAGCTATGTCTGCGTCTAGGGTAGGTAAATAATGGTTTCTCTCTGCTTATAGTATGTTTGTAATAACAACAAGTCCACCGCTTTGTTAATTATTGTAAATATAAAAAAAATCTAAATAAGCGTCAAGTGCGAGTTGGACTCGTACACCGAGGGTCCTGAGATTTTAAAACCGTGTTTCTTGCCAATTTTCATGATTCCTAGCTAGGTCAACTGGATGTAGGCTCCCCTATAGGCTTTGGTCGTTTGCAAAATATATATTTTTTGTGTTTTAGATCAGAGCTTAATGATTTGTACAATGTTAACCTAAGGGATACTGGTGTTATCCAAATTATTTTAGCCGCAGCACTGAGTGATGCGGTTGTAAAATTATTTAGGTTAAGCTTTAGATATAATTTAGTTTTACTAGTACACTTAGTCATTCCAATGACTCAAAGTCCCTTAAAAATGAAGAGTAAAAAAAAATACAAGTTTACGTTTTTGGGATTTTTACGCTACAAGGCCAAGGCAAGGTAAGAATCAAATATTATTTTTCATGTGAATATACATACATATAACTAATTCACGATTTTTTCCTGTAGTTGTGCTATAAGACCTTGCCTTTTGACATATTTCATGATTCTAGGTCAACGGAAAGTAGGTATTGCATAGGTTTTGTGTATAGGTGAAACCCTAGGAAATTAAAAAAAAAAATTAGGCATAAACGGCTGTAACTTTTGATTGCGTTGACTTAGAAGTTTGATTTATATCACGGCTCCTAGAAGTTGGGTATATGATGTTAATTTCAACTCGATAGCTCCACGCGTTCCTGAAAAAAAGGGGTTGATAGACGGATGGACGGACGGACGGACAGACGGACAACAAAGTGATCCTATAAGGGTTCCTTTTATCCTTTTAAGGTACGGAACCCTAAAAACAGCAAAACGTTTGTAAGGACCAGAAGGAGAAATTGGAATTCTAATTATAAAATCTTGTACAAACTCTGGTAATGTTTAACAAAAATAAATACTACTGATTTGCGAATTCTCGCAATTTTGTAGTTTGCTTGTTATTCTGAATCCAAACATTTATCCTGTCCCAAAATAACACCACTTCACGCTTTCATTAACGAAGTCGTGTCCCAAACTTCAGCTCTCATGAATAAGGCGAGCAGTGCCAAATCGGCGAGCACTATTAGTGACGATTCAAGCACTTGGGCAGTGCTTCTGGAAAAATTGCTGCAGTTTTTTCGATGTCCATCCTTTTCGCTATACCTTTTGGTAGAAAATGGGATCTTGTAGCTGACATCAAAATGGAGAGCAACCTTTCTATCCCATATACGTCCACTGCTGAACATAGGCCTCCCTAAACAAAGCCACGAATGCACGAGCGGTCCTGAGCCGCCTCCATCAGACGATTCCCTGCGACCACTACAATGTCGTCGGTCCGTCGAGTTCCCACACTCCGTTTAGTTTTAGTTAAAAATGTAGGAAGTCAACGAAAATATTTATCTTGCTCCATGTTGGGTCAAGGCAAGACACGAGCTTCAACCATCATTTGAATGTTTCCTATGCCATTTCATTTTATTCTCTTGATATTGCTGCAATAGCCAAAAATTACTAGAATAATACGAACAGTATAGCACATCCTAATACGAATGTACAAAATTTTAGGATACACAAAACATTTATTGCAACAGTTAGACAATACACCAGACAAAACAGAAGCGATACTTGTACCGTTCTACTTTAATGGTAATTTTATGCGACACTAAAAATTTCAGTCATCGCTGTTGTTGTAATAATAAATATTTTGATTTTATTTGACGTTATACTTTGACGTTACTAAACTGTTTTAAATTTTTTTTTGTTTTGTGGTCTGAAGTATTGCATTGGTTAAAATACAATATTCTTATTTCTCGGATAAATTTCTGAGGGAAATTAAATGGTATTATGCTCCAGCCTGTTATAATTTTCATTAATAATGTTAAAGCCATACTAAAACGGCGTAGGATGCGCGTTCACCTGCTGGCATCGGATGATCCGCACTGACCGCATCAAACAGTAAGTGAGAGGGCCGAACTGGCGGCATCATTAAATTTTTGTATTAAAATCAAGCCCATTTCAAACAATAAATACTGTATGAAGTAATAATGTAGCATAAAATATTAATCTATATAGCGGTTAAATAATAAAATGAACATGCTCTATTAGTTACTTTTACAAGCCCTATTTTCTTCAATGTTGTGTCAAAGCTTTAAAACAAATTTATAGAGAGCCACTAAGTGAGTGCTGTGAATTTTACGATCACAATTTTATAGCCGTGTGTGCGAGTTTTATTTGCTTATAGACTTTTAATGGGTGGCACATATCAGGGACATTGCTGTATTTTACACTGGAGCTTTTACTGAAATTTGTTTTGTAACCATTGAACTAAAAACACTATGTACATCTATGATTTACACGGTTTTAGTAACTGTTTATGGACGCGAAGTGAATAATGCCGAGTCTGGGATTTTTGGTTAGAAGCGCCTCTACCTACCTGTTTTCAGCTTCATATTTCTTTGTACGTCCGGCTGAATATTTTGCACAATATTGTGTTATATATTTACATTTCTTGGTAAATATAGGTCCGGTTGATGAAAATACGCTTTCAAGGACATACATACATATTTTTTACAAAACGTTTTCAAAATTAATGCTTTTATTTTGTATTGTTATTGTCTTTAATATCTTTGTTTAAATCCAAGGCAAATACGGTTTTTACATTTTAGACTAGCATCTGCCCACTGCTTTGCATGGTGTGTGATGTGTTCTAAATCTCATCTCGATCCCTTCAGTAGTTTGGCGTTGTTTTCGGCCAAAAATCTTCACAACGGCACAAATTGTCACCTGTATAATATAATTTGGTTAAGATATAAAAATTCCTGTGTAGATAATGCAAAGAAATGTCTCATAATTTTATACCCAAACGCACATTCTCCAATAGAGATGATATAAAGAGACATAATATGTATCTTTCTTGTCATACTATATCATCTCTATAACATATAATATATGTTACATAGTTGACATAGTTTGATAACTTGCCCGTGGCTACGCCCACGTGGATTAAGAAGAATATCACACCATGCAACGTTTTTTTTATATCTCAAAGGCAGCGTTTTCGATGAAAGCTCCCAGGCGACGGCTTGTCTTTTTCCGAAACTTCCAACAATAACGTTATATTTCAACCAATTTGCACAAAACCTTGACACATTAATTATATACCTAAACCTTCCTCATGAATCACTCTATCTATTGGTGAAAACTGCATGAATCCGTTTAGTAACTTTTGAGTTTATCGCGAACAGACAGACAGACGCGGCTTAGGAATTTGTTTTATAATATGTAATGATACCTAGATGGAGTATGGTATGCTATAGAGATGATATAGTATGACTGAAGCCTACCCCGTAAAATCTACAGCAACGCTAATTGTATCGCCTTTGCCTTCGTATTACAACGCACAAACTGTGCTACCTCTGTTATTACCTCTATACACACGGTAAACGTTTATCTGCGCCCGATCCAATTAAACAACTAAACGCCCTGAATGCTGACTCGTCGAGAGCGGTTTCAGTTAAAAATTTACATACCTTAATACTCTGATATCAACTTAATTGATGGTGGATCGACTTAGATACTTAAAGTAACTTCATTAAAACAAAAAGTGCTGTTTTGTTTTAGACCTTACAGGACTGTAAAACTAGGAAATAAAGTGTTTACATTAATTTGTTCACTTTAATCATTTTTAAAGTTATGTAAGAAAGTGGACAAGAACCTTTACCTTGTTAGTTTTCGAATTGGAGCAAAACGTCCCAAGCTTTTCTATTTTCTAGCTAGATAATCTGATATTAAGAAACAAGCTTTCAAAAAAAAATTATAATTTGAGTGATATTTTTATAACTAAGAGTTATTTGTAGAAGCGTCTACATTGTACCACCTAATAAACAAATTTCAAAGATAGTATTTCATACATGGTTTTAAAGTTAAGAGAGACAGATTTGATCGCCTTAAAATATATATAAAGAATTGATTATTTTTACTTTCAATACAAAGATTTCTTGAAACCATATTCCTTATGTCAAAATTGTAGCCCGCAAGTTACATTGTCTGTGATTATTCGTAAAGTACGTAAACAAATCAACTCACATTGTATTTGTAGCCATAAGCGAGCAGTGTTGACACAATTCGATTTTCCCAATTCCATACGACAATATAGGCTCACGTTTCCAAAATAAATTCGTGCGAATATCACAACTATAATGTTTGAACTTACGGTTGTGTGCGTTGTTACGGAAATTGCATTGCAGTACTTGTTGTAAATGTTGAGTGCCTATTAAAATCTTATTAAAGTTGGTATAGGTACCTTTTGTTTTCCAACGAAGTTTCGGGGAAATGTGTGCATATAAAGCGGGTTAGATTGTTTAAGGCATATAACTTGGATAGATTGTCTAAGGCATATTGGTAAGGGGTCGTCTATTAATCACTTGATGTTTTTTTATCATTATTTTAACCCCCCTCCCCCGTGGTGATATGTCGTGAAGTTTAAGACTAACCCCCCCTCTCCCCTACCCAAAATCACGTTGATTTTTTCGTAGGTACAAAGAATCTTTAAATTAATATTACCTTTAAATACAGGTCAGTATAATATTGCGGCTGTCGCGGCGAGCGGGGGGGTCGTTGCCTGGCAACGGCGACTCAAGCTCACACGCCGCTTTACGGTTGTTTAGAAATTGCGCGTTCAAAAAAAAATATAATCGTGATATCTCACTACACCTGCCCCTCCCTCCTCGTGATATTTCGTAATTATTGTCACACCCCCTTTCGAGCCTCACGTGATTAATGGACGACACCCAAGAATACCAAGGTTAAAATATTTTAAGGCTGGGTTACCCGGATTTAGGGATTTTTAACTGTCCGTACCTCAATAATGATGATGATGATGATGATCACTAGACAAAAACACGATAGGTGACATTTCACCCGATCAAAAAAAATGTCAAAGTTACCTCTAAATGAAACTTTAAATGATCACTGTGAATAGAAAAATGAATAAAATAACACAAATTGTATACCAAAACATTGCAAACGTTATTAGGCAGTACATCACTAGAAAATATTTTTATATGTGATACAAATATTTTTCAAAGCACCTAAATAACTACAAAATCGTGCTCGGCTGTCTGCGCACCGTCTTGCTTCTTGCTTGCGTCTTGCAAGTGCTGGGCTCACCTCGCCTTAAGATACATATTAATATGTACTATTATATGTATGTAGGCTTGCTCAGACATCGATATATGCTTGCGTAGTGATTGTCTATGAAATAAAATAAACGTCACTCCAGCATAGTCTATGAGTGAGCAAGCTTTCATAATATGGGCCTAATACTTCTTAGACGTATGAGAAAAGTAGAGACCGTATACTAAAAACATTGTGATAACTGCGCCTAGTAGTAGCTAGTCATAATTTTTTCAACGTGCTTGCAAATTGTCTCGATCCTGAGTCATTGTCATGGTTGTTCGAAAGTTAGATTAGAAAATATATTCGAGCTAGACTTGTATGGGAAAGCGTGGAAAGTCTTTTTAAAAAACAATTAAAATAATTAAATTGAATTTAATATTCCAATGATTATACAATGACGCCTTAATTACGACTGGGGCTTTGAGTCCAGAGTTCTAGCATCACAGGACGTTATCAAGACTGTCTAGACGCTTAGCTCAGCGATACTGAATCGTGAGAAATGCGTGGGTGTCTGTGTTTAATAACAGGTTATGTTAGATCTTAAGTGACATTGAATACAGGCCCTGATGCCATAACTCCTCCCTCCTGTAGTTCGAGATTACCCTCGGGATTATCTCGAATTTCCCCCGTTTTACAAAATAATTGTTTAACTCTATGTTTAAACGCTAACAATAAAAGACAGAAAGTTAATATAACGCAGAACGTTAAGTTTCCTACACTAACACTCTTATAATCTAGAGCACTACGATTAATATCACTATCACTATAAATTTCACTCCCACTTTTCTGCAATAAGTAATTCAAGAACTGAATGTCGGCAAGATCGATTCCATTGAGATTGACGGGTTTCTTCTGGGTATCTGATGAACTAGACAATATTCTCGGTAAGTTGATTACGGGAATCTTTGTAAAGATTATGTCTTTTCCATGAGTCAGATGTCTTTTTAGATTCAAATTCTTTATCTTAACTTGACATTCATCGTCTAATGTTATGAGATACGTTCCACAGATGTTTTCCTGGGTTATCTCGTTCTCGCAATATTTGGTGAGTGGCGTATCAGTTTTGGTGTAAATTATCCATCGATTAGGCTGTATGAGAAAAGCCTTGATTTCGTTAATGGTAACAGGAACCGGGTGACAGCTCGAGATGTTGGTAGAGAATGTCATGAGCTCCGTGATACATTCGTCTTCCGCTAGTGGCGGGTCATCGCTTTCAAAGCACAGGAAACGAGCTTCGTCGATTTCTCGGCATGACTGGGAGAGCGGCTTCGCTTTCAACCCTTTCATAAGGATGTAAGGATATTTAGGTAATATAAGGACTGTCTGATTGGTTACTCTATCGTCAACGGGCAAAGGAGTCAATTTAAAATAGTTAAAAACTTCAGTTCTTATCAAAGGGATTTGCATAATTAACTTTATCTGATTTTGTTTGATATACGCTTTCATTTCTATGCACTGCTCTAATTTTACAATATTTTCATAATTTACAGGATATACCAATTTATTAGTTTTTTCAATTTCCTTTAACAATGTAATTAGTTCCTTACTATCTAAAATAGATGGATGTAATGATTTATTTCTAGCAAAAGTTATAGCCGTTTCAATCTCATTCAAACGCATGTAGAGAGCTTGGAAATTATGCAAGAAGACGTTATAAATGTGTATAATTTTGTTACCAATTTGGGCTAGTTTCGAATTATTTAAACCAAGATTGAGGTCTTGAATACTGCTTTCAATTTGAATGAAATTGCTTTTGGTAGCGTTGGCTACTTTTGAAAGTTTACCCACCATTTCGGCAACAATTGTCATTTTCTTATCAATCGCGTCTTGCTTAGATCTTACTTCATGAATTAACTTTTCATACAATACAGCGTCGTCATTATCCAGATTACCTGTAATCGTCTTGATAAAAGTACCAAGAGGATTTATGAGACCGCGCTTAGATCTTACCGATGGAATCAATTGCTCATACTTATCCATAGTTATATTCATGTTAAAATCAGTTTCTAATTCTACTTCAGTAAAATCATAGTCAAAAGTTTTTGTATCATAACAGCTTTGAACTTGTGTCTTAAGCCTTACGAAACTATCGATGTTTATTTCTAATTGTTCATGAATGACCTTTAAATCTAAGATTTTTATAACAGTCCACGTATCGTGGCTAACAACAGCTTGACCTTCCTTTACAGGTAACAGCCCCGGGTTCTTGTCAATCGGCTGCAGATGAAGGGCCTGGCTGCGGATCACTAGGACCACCAGAAGGACCAACCTGTGGAGGACGTCTTATATCTTTAATGGGAACTTTAGTATTCCGATTATGAGTTATTACTGGTACAATATTCCTTTGAATGGCTCCGATGACTTGGGCTTTCTGATAACGAGGTTTATCTTTACTACGCCTAGTATTCACTCCTTTGATGAATACCGTATCACCTACATCAATGTCAAAATCCTTTTCTCCCCCACGTTTCTTTATTGCTGCTGATTTTTTATCTATAATTTTATCCGTAAGATATTTGTACAAAAATTTTGTCCTTTTAGCGTGTTCTTTAACCAAATGTTGCGTAAACTGTTTATTAAAATCCACATAAAATGCGCTGTTAGATTCGGTGTGACCAAAAACTACTTCAAACGGTGTAAGACCGGTGGTAGAGTGGATAGAGTGATTATATGACATTATAGCATAAGCCATAACAGATGCAGCATCAGTAATCTTTTGTTCGTACTTTGCTATACGATAGATTTCTATAAGGGTTGAATGGAATCTCTCAACTATCCCCATAGAGTTGGGATTATGGGGAGTACCAATGTGCAGGTCGATCTTATAAAATGACATCATTTCTTTCATGAGTATATTGTTAAACTCAGTTCCTGGATCCGAGCTTATTCTACAAGGTGTTCCGTATAAAGAGAAGTATTTTATGAGTGCCCTTATTGCTTCAGGGGTGGATTTAGTGCTGATTTCAAACGCTTGACCAAGTTTGCTGAAGGCATCTACTATTGTCAGGTAATGTTTTCCTTCGATTGAAAATGTATCAATAAATAACTCCTGAAAGGGTTTAACTTGAGTCTGTGATAGTTGTAATTCTGGTTTTAAGGGTTTTCGATCGTATTTCATTTTTTTGCAAAGTTCGCATGCATTGATGATGCTGGCTACTGTTTGGTCCATGTTGTTCCAGTAAAAGGTACGTCTAAGATGTACTAACGTTTCTTTTATTCCCCTATGACTGTTTTTTCCCTTGTGATATTTAAGTACAATGTTTCGCTGTTCCTCTTCACTATCTACATAAACTACTCTCTTAGTACACTCATAAAATTTAACCGTGCCCTTTTGAAAGAGCGACAGGGTAACTTCTGTAAACTGTTTGCGGTGTAATGCATCTTCAAAATAAAAGAAATATTTTATTTTGGGTCGAATATAATTTTTTAGGAATCTTTTAATCAATTCCGAGTTATTTGTTGGCAAGTGAACTTCCAACACCTTTTGTTTTGGCCTAGATATGTCTTTAACCGACAACTCATCTCTGTTCCAGGTATGAACCAGGATCTGGTTCGGTTTCGTGTCAATGGCCTCTTGGAGGATAAGAATACCATCAGTATCTAAGTCACGCGCCGAATGTATCGTGCCTATGCTTTCCGCACGACCTTCAGAAGCAGTGGCAGTGCTACTACCTGAAGATGGAATCGAATAAGGAGACCGCCTACCGCCAGCTTTTGCTGACATATTGCTTTTCCTCGATCCAGATGATATTGTTATCGGGGATGGTGTTCTTTGACGAGGGGTAGAGGCTCGAGAATCGTCCCTTTGATCTTTACTTAACCGAGCAATTTCTTGGGTTAAATCATTTATGTGTCGCTGGAGTTTTTGCTCCTTACCGTCAAGATTTACCTTCATCGAAACATCATCATCTTCTCCTAGCACGTTAAGCCTAATTCGAGACAAAGCGTCTGCGTTTAAATTTAGTCTGCCTTCTTTATGCTGAATATCATAATCAAATTCCGATAATCTTAATTTCCATCTTGTTAATTTACAATTGGGTTCTTTTAGAGATTTAAGCCAGGTTAATGGTCTATGATCGGTGAAAATCATGAATTTTCGTCCATATAAATAGGGACGAAAATGCTTTACAGCCCATACTATTGCAAGAAGTTCCTTTTCGATGGCACTATATCTTGTTTCAGCGTCATTCAACGTCCTACTCGCGTAAGCTATCGGCTTATCATTTCCTTTAGGTCCTTGCGATAGGACAGCTCCTATTGCAAAGTTTGATGCATCCGTCGTAAGGACGAATGGCTTAGAAAAGTCGGGAAATTGTAAGAGAGGCGCGTTTGTTAAAAGCTCTTTACACTTTTCGAATGCGTCGATGTATTCCCTTTTTGTGTAATCAATTTTATTCCTTTTTTTTAAACAAGACGTAAGCGGCTGTGTTAGTTTAGCAAAATCTTTTATGAATTTACGATAATATCCTACTAGACCGAGAAAACTTTTTATTTCTGTTGTTGTTTTTGGTAAGGGAAATTTCCTGACCGCTTTAATTTTATCGTCATTAGGTAAAAGGCCGTCCTTGGTGATGGTGTGACCTAAATAAAGGACCTCCTTCCTAAGAAATTCACATTTGTCAAGGGTTACTTTTAAATTAGTTTCCCTGAGCCGTTCGAATATTTTTCGAAGCTTGTCTACATGTTCTTGCAGGCTGGATGAATATACTATGATATCATCAAGATATACTAAGCAGTGGATACCTTGAAGACCTCGCAATATATTATCCATAGCACGTTGAAACGTCGCTGGAGCTGTTTTTAAACCAAACGGAAGCCTTTTAAATTCAAAATGACCTGTCTGGGTCGAAAAAGCCGTTTTTGATCTATCCGCCTCATTAACTTCTATTTGATGATACCCACTAGCAAGGTCTAAGGTGCTAAAGTATTGAGCTTTACCTATCTTATCCAGAAGATCGGTGATATTGGGTAGCGGATACTTATCATCGACTGTGATCTCATTTAGACGGCGGTAATCGATCACCATTCTATATTTTCTTTCTCCAGATGCGTCTAATTTTTTTGGAACCAAATGAACTGGGGCACTCCATGGAGAGTGTGAATCTATAATTACGTTATCTGCCAATAGTTTTTCTACCTGTTTATGAATTTCCTGATTAAGGATAGGTGGGTGTCGATAGGGTCGAATGTAAATCGGGTCTTCATTGGTTGTCCTGATGTTATGTTTCACTTGATTTGTGAAGGACAAGGGTATTTTGTCGCTATAAAATATGTCGCGGTATTCATTGCACAATTTATAAATGCTTTCGCGTTCTTCCTTATTCATGTGATCTAACCGTAACTTACATAAATTCTCTTTCAAAATTTCATCAATCACGCATTCATCTTTCGTAAAATTTATCTCGCACTCCTGATTTTCGAATACCGTGACCTCGATAGGTTCCTTGAAACGAAGCTTATAGGGGCTCTCTGTTATATTTTGAATGACCGTTTCAGCAAAATAGTTCTCACACCTAACTATAGCGCTAGGCATGCGAATGCCTTCTTGAAGTTGGAGGAACTCCATGATCGCATCACCGCTTTTCAGGGTCGTGGGAATTTTTACCCTAGTTTCAGTTCGTGGCGGTACATCAATCTCATAAGGTGGATTATAAACGATTGGAATTGCCGCATTGTACGTTACTAACATTTGGTTGCACATATCGATGTTAGCTCCTAACTTTTTCAGGAGGTCAGATCCTATCAAGCCGTCATATCGTCCGTCAACATCATAAACGTAGAATTTATGAGGAAGCGTACTCCTAAAAGTCTTCAGTAGTGGTATGTATATGATCTCATTGTGCATGCTTTGAGCATGAGTGCTTACCACTGTGAATGGTTCGTAGTATCTGAAGTCGTTGAAAAATTCGTGAGCTTTGGCTGGGCTAATAAAAGATCTACTACTTCCGGTGTCAATTAAAAACTTTGCGCCTATTTCCGGGATATCAATGTGAGGTAATTTAAATATACTGTTACAATAGTTCAGATTTATCATTTCACCGTATCCTTCGAGGCAGTTTCCTGAAAATTTTCAGTTTTCTGCGTGTCCGAACCGATGGTGCCCATATCAACTTTATCCGTGTTGGTGTTTTCCGGGTCAAAGGAATTATTTCCTTGGAGCTCAATGTAATTGCAGTCACCTACAGGATACTCTACATAGCCATACATCTCATTCATACTCATATCATAACCATAATCACTATCAACTCCATTACCGTCCATAAAATACAGATCGTTGGCAATCATGTTTTGTCTAATCGGGGCTGTGCGCATTGATACATCTGTATCTTGAAGCCTAGGAGCTTGGGCTTGTTGTTGGGGTGCAACAAACTTATTTTGGTTTTGTGGAGGGATTCCGAATTTATAAGCACCATATTGGAACGGCGCACGTTGCGGAACAGCTTGAAAGCCTGAGCCAAAATTACGTTGCGGTAAGTTCTGAGGTATCCCAAAACGAAAGCCTTGAGGAGGCGGTGCAAATCGCATTTGTGGAACAAAGTTTGGTCTGAACCCACCTTGATTTTGAGGAATGCCGAATCTAAAGTTGTTTTGGGGAATCCCAAATCTGAAATTATTTTGTGGAATGCCAAATTTAAAACCTTGGCCTTGAACCGCTGTAGTTGGTTGAGCAGTTATGGGTTTTGGTGCGTTTTGTGAATTTTGTGTGCTTGGTAACTGAGCTGCTGTTTGTTTTAGTAATTTAGTTTTTGCATCATACTGAAATTTGAAATTTACCTCTTCCGTTACAATACTCAAAGCGTTTTCCAAATTAGAGCAACCTTTTAATCTCACAATACGAATCATGTCCTCCGGCAGGTTAAACAAAAACGTGTTAAGAGCCATATTGTTATACACAATCATTTTCGCAGATTTGATTCCTTCATCGGTAAGTCTATTCACTTTCGCAAACAATGAACTACGCACATTCTGAATTCTATGACAAAACTGTATGTACGTTTCCCCTTGCTTGATTTTTAACTGTTCAAGTTCGATAGCTATGCACTCTTCTGATCGAGGGTCACCGAAATGTTGCGTAAGTAGCTCCTTAAGTACATCATATGACTTGATATTCGGATGGTCGCTAAGTAGAGTCGCAGCTCTACCAGTAAGTCTACTCGATACGGCATGAAACAAGTACAAGTCTTGTTCCAAATTTCCAGCGATAGAGGCGCCCTTAACCACGTAATCACTTTTCGAAAGGAAAAGATTCAAGTGATTTTCCTCTCCGTCGTATCTAGGAATAAGCGACAAAGTGTCTTTCGGAATGGCTTTGACAGTCGACATTTTTGTTTATACTAATTAACTTTATTAAGTACTATACTATTCAGTAACCTATTTCTAAATTTTGATTCACTGATTTTTAGTTTTCCTGAGTTAAATATCAAATAAATTTTATTTCTTAATATATACTGATTCACCAAGTTTTGTGCAAACCAGGAAGCCTATTTTAGGGCTAAATAAAGTACTTAAAATTACACAAATTAATCGCGAGAATGATGGAATGCCGATTTCTAGTGCAAACCAGTTTGCCAATTTTAGTGCAAACAAAATCAGATAAACGCAATTAATAAGCCCGACGATTTGAGTTCGGGGAAATGGTGGAAAAGACACAGGAATATAACACAGGAAGTGAAAAGGTTTACTCACAAGCTGCTCGATCCCATGTCCTCCAGGAGCCGAATCAGGGTCACAATCACACGCGATCACCGGGAGTCGAATTTATTTGGTTCTTGGTTTCCACGTCCGCGTAGAGACGGTTCCGGAATTTCGCGTTTTCGCTAGACCGATTTTGGGGTTTTCGCGATTGCGGATTCACGGGAAATGCGTGGAAAATCCAATAGGCTGCGCCAGACTTGTATGGGAAAGCGTGGAAAGTCTTTTTAAAAAACAATTAAAATAATTAAATTGAATTTAATATTCCAATGATTATACAATGACGCCTTAATTACGACTGGGGCTTTGAGTCCAGAGTTCTAGCATCACAGGACGTTATCAAGACTGTCTAGACGCTTAGCTCAGCGATACTGAATCGTGAGAAATGCGTGGGTGTCTGTGTTTAATAACAGGTTATGTTAGATCTTAAGTGACATTGAATACAGGCCCTGATGCCATAACTAGCTTGGGTCTTATTTGAGTTTCATCATGTTTACTAACAGTGGTAAGTAGTGGACCTGTTTATCCAATACCTATAAACCAAGGGTTACCCACAACACCTTTTATTCTCTATCTGTTTGTTTGTTTTTTGTTTTGATCTCTTCTTCAGTCTCCATAGATGCCAGCAGTTGAAGCCGTTTTTCATACATTCATAATACGACCGACCATGGCTATGTCATGAGCGTATGTTATAATGTACGCTCTTTATCCGAAGGTCGAAGAAACCTACCTACCTAAAGTAATATCCAAAGCTATCTAAAATAATTTCCAAAGCTGTATTATTACACCCCATAACCCCGTAAGTGGCTTCCACGCGGGGGCACACTTAGCGGACACTGCACGCCATGCGGCCGCGATTCTAGGAACCCAGTGTGTCGACGACCTATTGCTAAACTTGCTACACTACACATGCATGGATTCTTCATCATCATTATCATCATATCAGCCGATCAACGTCTACTGTTGGGCATCGGCCTCCCCTAAGGATCTCCACAATGACAGATTTTGTTATGCACATATTCTGAAATTGGTTTTATTTCTGAGTGTAAAGTTTAGTTAGCTAAAAGAGATGATTTGCTAGAAAAATAAGAAGACTACGTCATATCATAAGTGAAGAGAAGGTGTAGGTTAGTGAAGATACGATAGGTATCATAGTAAGTATACCTGTAGAAACTTCCTATTGTGAACTAAAATTGCATTTTCTTCATAGAATGCGATGATTTAAATTGTCGGTATGAATCGTTTGTATACATAATGAGGAGAGAATGATACCAGGTTAAGTTCTACTACTAGTCTCATTATTCATTCTCTGGTTCTACGCTCACTCGAAATAACTAAAACTCTATAATATTAAAATTTAATTACTAAAACTCTATAATATTAAAATTTAATATTATAGAGTTTTAGTTAAACTCTATAATATTAAAATTTAATATTATAGAGTTTTAGTTATTTCGAGTTATTAAAATTTAATATTATTGAACCTTGTTCTTAAATTCTACAATCAGTTGTACTAGGAAGTTAATACCTGCGCAAAAGTTTTCGAAATGACCGTTTTAATGTGACTATAATACGTTTTTCTTGTAAATTATTTGCTTGCGTTCGCTCCTGTATTTTATCTTGTTGTGACCTGAATAAATGATATCCAGAGATGTTAAGGACCTACTTATTTTAGATAACAAATTTATTATATTAAGTAACCTATCTAGAGAGTCACCGAGTAGGTATGTTTATAAACAACATCCCTAACACGTTATCGTACGGAAGTCCCGCCACGTCACTCCGTTTCCTGCTTGGATTATGTTAATGCCGCCTCAAAGACATTTGTCTTTGCCTAATGCTCCTCAGCCTCAAACCTTATTACTTTCTATGTCGTTCACCTATTTTATGGTTGTTTACGACTCTGTAAAAATGTAGGATAAAATGAGATCGGCACGGGATTCTTTGCCCTGAAGCCTTGGGGGTATCACCGTGTTTTACGCGTAGTAAAAGTTTGTGAGATAATAAATAATCTGTGGTCAAATAAAAGATGCTGTAAGTTCGGCGTGGATATTGGTCGTTGTGCACATGTTTATTTGATCTCCATACAGCCACTAATACCTCTTAGGTAGATACATACTCGTAATGAACCTCTCCAACTCTTAAGCAACGGATGACTGATTATGTAAGGTTATTTTTCTGATGATTAAAGTAAGAATGAGAAAAAAACACAGTTCCTCGATTTGGTATATTTCCCTATTCTGAGCGTAAGACAATGCTGATTTTTTGTTGCTTCAAAGTTGACATATTATGGTAATGGATTTAATCAATCTGGCGACATAGCTAGGCAAGGCTGGTGATGAAAGTTGAAGGTAGCCGTCAGTGTTTTGTGAACTTGACGGCAGCCTGCCGACTTTGGAGTGTGAACTCCATAAGACGTAAGGTATAAGCCATTTAGGTAGTATGGAAGAATTAGATTTATGTCCCTTATGATTCGCCCCATGTTGGCCGAAGCTTGCAGAGTCATGGCCTTCACTCGCTAAGGCTTGTGCTGTCTAGTCAAACAAAACAAACGTCACTAGCCGCGTGGCACACCACCCCAACTATCCAGCGGGCGTTGTAAGAGGCGAAAAAGTGATATCAACTTAGGGGTGGGCAGCAGCAACCCCTGCAGAACAGAGCAGATCCACTACTGACTAAACTGCAGTGAAAGCGATATATTAGTACTAAGTTAGCGCATTCACTGCCCAGGCTGGGGTAGGCATTATACGGACCATAAAATAACAAAGATGCACTTCACTGAAAGATAGAAGGACGATCACGTTCATCGTCTGTTAACTTTGATGTTTTAATGTATGAAAGCTTCTGTCAGAAGCTTCAATTAAAATTTAATCGTTCATTTACCTTTTACAAGATCAGCGCCGGTAATAAGGGCCACTAGCGTGGCCCTGTCAATTGGAGTAGGCAGCCTCCATCGGGAACCCTTTTATCAAACCATCTTGAGGTAGTTTTCAGCTATCGATATCTTTGTTACGAATGAAATCTAGAGCCTAAAATCCTAACGTAGTTAACTGTCTCCTCAAATTCAATAAATTTTGTTTAGTAAATATCTACGCTAACTCACTCGCTGAACGAATGACTGCCTAACCTAACCCATGATCATATAAATGTTTAGGTACTGCTAGCAGGCCTAAACGCCTATATACGCGAAATTGCCTGGAATATATGCACAAAATACCTGCTCGTAGGTTATCCCAAACTACGTTGATTACTTGTTTCTGGACTGGTTTCCGCAACTAGGCCACAGGTGGGCCCTTTTTGCGAGTCGGGTGGTGGGCTGCTAGTTTAAATACCTGATGTCTTCCAGGAAAGCCAGCAGCTGACGCCGGTGCAAGCCTCCCTGGGAGTTCTTGGTGACCCGAAGTGTAGTCGTTGAGTAGCTACGCTATTGCACTCTACAAGCACTAGCGTAAACTACGTCCCAAACTACGTATAGGTAGGTAATTTGCCAACTTCATAGTTGAAAGTAATAAAATGTCTGACTTGGCTCATCTTGTGATCTTAACACTTTTTACGGCGGAAGTATTACGAGACAAACTTGGCATAATTTTACATTAATGTTTTTGTTCGTATATCTTTGTTCCTATTAAATACCTAAAGGTCGATAAAGTATTTACTAATACCATCTTATTTTCTATAGATAGAGTACCTACGCACCTATAGCACATTTTTATGCAATAAACGAATGATAAAATTACTTAACTTTCTTTTCATTAGCCTAATAATTCATGCCACTGCCTCCGCCAATTTTATACGTAAATGCACATAGGTATGTATTTCCTTGCCCGGTAGGGGTAAGATGTGATACCTAATTTGGTTCGCGTTGAAGGAAGTTGAATGGTCTTTGCAAAAATGATGCCACTAATGCACGAAAACTTAAACGCATCAGTTTCAAATTGTAATTTTTAACCGACTTCAAAAGGACGAGGTTCTCAATTCGTCTCTGTGTTTTTTTTTGTATGTATATTACGCGATATCTCCGCCAATTATGGACCGATTTTGAAAATTATTTCAGTATTTTATAGAAAATGATCCCGAGGGGGTCCCATAAATCTTTGTTTATTTTATTTTTAACCCCAGGGCATTAGTATTTATCCCACAAAATTTAAAATAAGTGTAAAACAAAGGGAATTTGAAGTCAGTTTATCGTTTTTTAAAACACGCCATACTTATGTTTTTGTTGGGATAATTATCTCGTTTCGTATTATTAAATACCTAAAGGTCGATAAGGACTAATATCATCTTATGTTCTCAAATATTTCCTTTACCTCCCACACGTTTCCCAACAATATAGCAAATCAAAGTCGTCACGAGCCAAATTGAGGCACTAATCCTTTTATTATCTCATAACAATATAGAGGCAATACCGGACCCAATCTCATAATACCTGTCTGCCAGCCTTATACTCGATTCTATAATACTAGTTATTTTTTGTAAACAAAGTGATTTTGATATATTTTGTAAACTGGATTACAATCGATTACATATAAAAAAGAATATATCTGTTTATGACACTGGTGTCGTGGTAGCAAATCGCAGATGATTGTTTTTTTTTGTTTTTAAATACTTTATACATAATTTCGTTTGTCGTTCTCTTTTTAGCTGAACTGGTGCCATTTTTAAGGATTTTTTTTAGTGATTCTACAACAACCGAACATAAAACCTCCTCCTTTTTGAAGTCGGTTAGGAAATAGGTTTGAGTACCTGGGCCGTGGGTGTACCTGTAAGTAGAAACCAAGGAATTTATATACTCACGTAACATATAAATTCCTTGGTAGATACCTATATACGCCTACGCAGGTATTTTGTAAATTTATAATAGACAATAGGTACTTTCACAACAATAAAATATTTCGAAGTCGAGCCGAAGCTACAGCGACGGTATAATTCTCTAGGATTTTCTGTAAGTATTTACGTGAACTAAATAAAATTGTTCTTCGATAGTCGAGTCCCGTCCTTTATTTAATTGTCTGAACTACATAAACTTAAATTCTTTTTGCCCGTTATTGGGTTTCTGCCAGTGTTTCTTGGGTATTTATACTATAGTGGAATACAATACAATACAATACAAAACTCTTTATTGTACACCACAAAGACATATAAAACACATAGACATTAACATAAACAAGTACAATGGGCGGCCTTATCGCTTAGAAGCGATTTCTTCCAGGCAAACTTATATATTATTATTGAATTATACCTATTCTACCTTTTTATGCAATTCACGAACGATAACTTTCTTTTGATATGCCTAATAATTCTTCTCACTGCCAGGCTTCTGCCAATTTGATATTTAAATGCACATAGGCATGTATTTTCTTGCGCAGTAGGGGTAGGAGGTAGGTATTTAATTTACTTCACGTTGAAGGAAGTTGAATGGTTGGAAAAATTAAGACGAAATGCTCGAAATTCAAACGCATCATTTTCAAGTAGCGTTTTTTTGGCTTTTCATTCAAACCACTTTTTGAGTTGCGTAAGGTGACTTACTACAGCCTTATCAGCTATCACTCTGGCGAATTACGAGCGATTTCAAAGCGAGGCGATTGTGCAGCAGGAACGCCGCGACGACGCAGCAAGCACGCGACGACGACGCAACGCCGCGGAGGCGCAGCAAGGTCGCGTGCAACCTGCGTTTTGAAAACTGGCGTTGAAGGCGCTTATCGCGCCGTGCCCTACGAAACGTAGGCTGTTTGGTTGATTTTTTTTACAGTTATTCACAAAAATCTGTCAAAATTCGTCATCTGAGAAAGGCTTATTGAGTTTCCTTTATTATATTATCGTAATTCTCCCGTAACATATCAAATATTAAAGTGCTTTCTTTAATATTTGATAATATATATAATTTCTTTAGGCCTTACAGGACTCTTGGACACGACACAAACTTCAAATCACTTAAGTAAAACTAGATAATGAAGTGATAACTTTGTTTTTTTTGCATTAGAAAATAAAGTGTTAACTTTGATTGCTTGTGTACTTAAATATTTTTAAGGTAAAAAAAAGAAGCGAACCAGAAACCTTTAACATGTTAGTTCAATCATGTAAAGTTGAGCTAGACTACCTGTGATCCAGCCTCCCTGGTGCAGACGGGCGTTTACTGCCTCCTGAGATACAGTACCAACTAGTTCGGGGGATAGTGAGCAACCACTGCCGTCCGACTGTCCTAGCCTAACTACTACATCCAGCTAGCTACAACTAGCTAACTTATAGGTAGCCTTAAATAATAAGGTGCCTTGAATTATGGTCGTCTGGTAGAAAACTCTGCAAGGGATAAGACCAGCAATTGCAGGATACGGTAATTATATTTTAAGAACTTCCTGTACCTGTAATCTTTCCTACAATAAAGCTTTATTTATTTAATTATAGTTTGTTAATGTTCGAGCTGCAACAGAACTCGTCTCAAGATTTTTATCCATAAGCACTGCTCTTACCGACTGAACTTAATGGGTTGATGCGACTATCTCTTGTTTTACTATATGTACATACAGGATACGTAGCTGAAGTCACCTATAGATAGATAGGTACCGGACAAACGACCCCATCCGGTCAATACATCGATCTTGATCAACGGCCGCTAGGGGGCGTGCAATACGAACGAGAAGCAATGCACAATGGTATTCCTATGCAAATACAGTGAACAATAATAGGAATAGCTAGGCGTAACAACTGATTTGAATATTATTTGCAAATGGACGCTAGACAAGCTGGGATTTTCTAGTTATTTGATATGGTTCTGCGAAAATGTTGTGAAATAAATAAATAAAGCTGGACAATACACACACCATCACCTAGCCCTAAAGAAAGCAGACAAAGCTTGCGTTATGGTGTAAATAGATCACTGATATAATAATACATCACATACATACATAGGTTTTTTTTATAAACATAGGAAACACCCAGATAAATAGATAGAAAATGCATAATTGCATATTTTACATAACAATTAACAAACAATGTGACTTTTGGCGGTCTTATCACTCACAAGCGATCTCGACCAGAAAACCGTGGATCTGCAGATCGTATAAACATTAACATAATCATCATAGTATCTGCGGAAACTTTTTAATTGGCCCTCAGCACACATGCGCTGGTATATACCGGCATGTATTAATTACTATTTTTAAGACCTAACTGTAAGTTTTCCTAATATTTTGAAAATAAAAATAAATTAAAATAACACAACATAACATATTTAATATCTGTAATAGCATAGATTTTCATAATTAGGCTCACATGTTTTTTTATTCTGGGATTCTTCTTGAGTCCTAAGTAGCGGGCAGATAGGTACATTACTTTCTAGTATTAGGAATGTACTTAACTATCAAAGTATCATTTTCAGCAACAACGTCCAGAATCAATAGCGTTTTTCTATGCAAAGCGGCGATCTGGCCAAGATTTTCCTTCCGCCAATGGTCTCTGAACACCACAATACTCCGGGTTCAAAAGAGCTTGATGAATCCTTCAGTTCTTTGTTTCCACTCGCTCTGTCTCGGTTCCGATAGAGCATTGCTTTTTAATTTAGACCATTTTCATCCATTTCTTTTGTTTTGGTAATAAATCTGGATAAACCTTTTGATGATTGGTTCATAAAGATCATTATTGAAATATTTTGTGATGAGAAAAGCGTTATTTTTTTAAATAGGTCGGTAATATGAACTCGTTTAAGGTACTTATGTGAAGAAAAGCTTTCGATTTTATATGTTAATCACACATATTTTCAGTGAAGGTTAGTCGTTTTCAAAACAAAACAGATAACTTACAAGACCCCAAAACTACTCAAGTTCCTTTACCTCCATTACATTTTTCCGGGAAATTTCCAGAAAGTCTCTTAACATTGTAACAAAGATTGTTCTCAGATTACAAGGCCTCTACAACAATTTACGCAATGGAATGACTGTGACCTAATTAGAAGCACTAATTTACCTTTTTGTCCCCGCAGGTATTTGAAACGTTCTCGCAATCTCTGATCTTAATCGCAATTCTACAAGACTATCTTCGGGATACGTTTCGTGTTTGTTCCTTTTACTTGTAATTATGAATTTATACCGAGAATTTCCTTTTAATTATTTGGGAATTTCTGTTTTCCTTCCATAAAAGTTCCTATCTTGAAATTGGATCAGGCACTTAATAAAATGTAAACTTGAAACGTAAGCAAAATAAATGGTTCGAACCATCAAGCAAGATGGTTTAAAAGAAACCATCATTCGGTCCAAAAATGTAAATTTTTGGTACAATCTCTCAATCACTCAAAAAGCCAAAGTGACAAAGTTTTAATTCCACATTAATTCTGCAAACAGAAAAATAATTTTAAACAAGGCAGTGCAATATTAATATAATTTCCTAGCTCAGGGAAGTGGAATAATAGGTTTTTTTTAATAGTAAAGAGAACAAATAAAAGCGTTAATGCGGCTGCATCGAGACTTTCCACTGGGAAAAATTGCGCTTTTATTGTAAGGGAGAGGCAAAGAAAGCTCTAATGAAAATCCTAGCCTGTTCTATTCTATAGCTGGAGCGGATTCAGTGCCCTTCACGATTAAACAAAGATTTCAGTAGTTTTACATGGATAAAATACCTAATCGTTTGTTAGAAAACCCCGGTTTATCATCATCATCATCATCATCATCATCAGCCCATACACGTCCACTGCTGGACATAGGCCTCCCCCGTACGACGCCACAAATAGCGGTCTTGAGCCGCCTCCATCCATCGACTCCCTGCGACCGCTACGATGTCGTCGGTCCATCGAGTGGATGGTCTCCCGGTTTATCCTTATTATAAAAATACCAACAAACACATAAAAAAAATACTTGATCAATTTACATTAATAAAAAAAGAAAGGTTTCGTTTGGGAAAAATCTCTAGTATTTGGGGTACTTACGCAAAATCAAGGTAACGGTCGTTTATTTATTTAATGAACTAGCTGCCCGCGCATTCGCCCGCGTTTTATCGGACTAAATATAGGAGGAATCGAGGTCCCAAACTATAACTATATCATAATTTCAGCCAAATCTGTTCAGTAGTTTTGCGTGAAAGAGTAACAAATATCCATACATCCATCCTTACCAAATTTTACATTTATAATAGGTATTAGTAGGAAGTACGATAGTAAGATTCATTTCGTATATTTGGGTTACATTTTATGCTACTTATAGGTACATTCGCCGTCAAAAAAAGTTGAACAGATGAAGCCCCTAAAATCCCGTGTACTGATAGAGCAACATAAACCGCTAAACCATACCACTGATCAATGCCATTTATGGATTTGCCTCGTTTATTAACATCGTTTTTGTTCAGCGCCTTGTTGTCTTTTAAGTTTAGCGGCTTTAATATGGTATGGCTGAATTGAACTGATTTCTATCCCTTCCTTGTGTTCACACATGGTGGTTTGAGTGCTTTTTGGCGGTGAATGTGCAACTAGAATAGAATATCGTTTATTGTCCAGTGTAAAGAGCTACAACAAAATTGTTCTTAAACCTAGTACGTGGTGCAATACAATGAATCGTCAGACCAGTTTACACATACATACAAAATTCTATCTACAATAGTACACTAATACACACATAACTAACTTATTAACATAGAAAAGTCTCGAAAAAAAAAACAGTTCACCTCAAAACCTGTAATATAATTCCCTGGACGAAATACCTGTTACCATGCACTTCAATATGAAAATTTCAGATAATGTGTATAATTCGCGTTGACATTGACGAGGGTCCACTGTTGGCTCACTCACCCATAAAAATATCGCGCTGCAACTTGGTTTATCAGTTATTTTGACCCTTTTCCACTTATTGTATGAAATACCGTACTAACTCGCATGAGCCCGCATCCTGTGTAAATATTGTTACAGTACCTTCACTGTAGTTTGTGATGTAAGTTAATATATACATTTAATAATGACTGTTCTTTGTATATTTTATAAAGGTTACGAACGTTTTGTGAATTGATTTGGCATTATGCGTATTGCACTTTTTACGTGTATGTCAAAATGCGTATGCACATGATGCGTAAATGTCAAGAATGTCAAGATGCATATTTAAAATTAGTCAAAAAGCGTGTTGGTCATTATGCGTCAAAAGGAATCAGCAAGCGTTTATTTGTTACTTTTAAAGTTTCATATAAATATTTTAATTTATTCATGCAATAAAATTTGTTATTCAGGATTGCTAACATTGGTACTAATTCTGATAGATGGTGTTTATGTTTGTACGAAAACATAAGCACACACGTATTGATTGGCTTAGGCTTAGAGATTAGTGTTCAGAGTTTATTTATATTTAAGAAAAGAATAATCTTCATGAATTTTGACGACAATGTTGTACAAAATCTAATTAATATTAATTTATTCGTTCATGGTCATTGTCACGGGCAAATAAATCAATGAATCCTTATCCTTTTCTCCAGTTTGAAGTTTATATAGAACCTACATATATGTATATATTTCAAAATATTCGGTAAGTCGTCGTAAGTCTGCATATTAAATTAGTATATTTTATGCTTATTCCACATAGAAAATCTAAATTTAGTTCGGACCAATGATCCACGCTACTGCCTAACCTAAAACCCTTTCCAGATTATGTCATTGGTTTTACATACAACCAACGGCACCTTTACAAAGCACATGCTTGAAATCATGAGCTCTACACGTTTCCATTTTTATTTAACTTGCTTTGTGTGTACCTACAATCAAGATAAGTTATGTTGCTTTGACATAAATATGTGTTAATATTAGTTGGAGAACACACTGGCTCCTGAAACACAGTTTTGAAACTTGTTCAGGAACCTAGGACTCATTTTGCATGTTACACTAGCTAAAATGTCAATAACTAAAAATTTTACTTATTTACTTTACTTTTTATTTAATAAAATTGTGAAAACTGTGAATTCATCACATGCAATTTGCTAAAGAACACCAAAGACCGTGTTCTCACCTGACCAGGGTGCCAGAGTACCCCACTCCATGCATATTGCTGTACCCTCGTCAAAGTCACGCCTCATTGGGCGCCCATGTCCCAGTATCAACTGTGATCTTATGAATGTTTTCTAAATGAATCTTCACGCTTTTGGAGCTGTCATGTCGTGAAATAATATTAAGTGTTCTAAGTTTGATCGAGAAGAGAAATCGGGGTTAGTAAGTCTTAGAAAACTAAAGCATATTATGGGAACTCTTGAATATTATGGACCTTCAAGGTTTTATTTAATCTATTTTTGGTACTATCATGTTGTTTAAATGAATTTTCACGCTTTTAAAGCTGCCATGTTGTGAAATGAAATTGAGTGTGCCAAGTTTGACCGAGAAAAGAAATCGTGGTTGGTAAGTCTTAGAAAACTAAAGCATATTATGGGAACTCTTGAATATTATGGACCTTCAAGGTTTTATTTAATCTATTTTTGGTACTATCATGTTGTTTAAATGAATTTTCACGCTTTTAAAGCTGCCATGTTGTGAAATGAAATTGAGTGTGCCAAGTTTGACCGAGAAAAGAAATCGTGGTTGGTAAGTCTTAGAAAACTAAAGGATATTATGGGAACTCTTGAATATTATGGACCTTCAAGGTTTTTTTTCATAGATCTTTTTGGTACTATCAAGTATGAACAATGTTTTGTAATGAATCTTCATACTCTTAAAGCTACCATGTTGTGTAATGATATTGAGTGTGCAAAGTTTGATGGAGAAGAGAAATCGGGGTTAGTAAGTCTTAGAAAACTAAAGGATATGTTGGGAACTCTTGAAACTTATAGACCTTGCTACTATCAACTATGAACCTATGAATGTTTTCTAGGTAGCTAATTTTAAGCTATCATGTTATGGAATTTTGAGTGTGCAAAGTTTGACCGTAAAATCGGGGCCAGGACGTATAAGAGACTTAAGGATCAAGGGAACTTTTGAATCTTAAAGACCATCAAGCTATTACCTGTTGTTGTCGTATGAAATGATTTTATTATATATATATTATATGTGTATTAGAGCAAAAGATTTCAACCCCTATCATCATCACCAGCCCGTATACGTCCACTGCTGATCATAGGCCTCCCCCAAACGACGCCATGAATCTTATTGTTGCTATCATCATAATCACCACGCTTGGCAGGCGGATTGGTGATCGCAGTAAAGGTATTGGTTAATACACAATAGCAAGCTGCTGTGTGCCTCTGGTAGGTTCCCTTAGTCAGCTCTTACGACATCCACGGGCTGAGTTGGAGGGGTCAATATTCTACGCTGCATCCCCACGGCGTTCAGATATGATTTATCTTTGTGTTGTGTATGCAGCTGTATGTGCTGCTGATATGATTAGTCAAACACAAGCAATTAGTGCAAATAGATTTATATTTAATTGATATTATGAACAGCAGAACAGCTTTAATGCATAGGTAATTAAATTCGAATCGGGCGGTCCATTAGCTCTGCTAATTAACAAATACAACAAAACCCCGAAAATGCATTAATTTAATTTTTTATTACAATGTCACGTAGCAAAATGAGCAGTTTTATCGCGAACGAGAGATTGTTTTACTTGGAAAAATGCCATAACGACTTAAGGAAGTAGTAAGCATAAATATATTTTGCATGCCACTTAGCAGTCTGTGCAGTATATCATAGATGCAGACATTTTGAATTTTACATCGAGTACAATTTTTTTAAGCGCCGTCTGTTAGAATACTGACTGAGATAACAGAATTTTTTGCCTGAACTTATGCTCACTTTGATTATGACACCAACATTGCAAAAGCGTAAGTTTGGATGTATGCGTAGTCGTTCGTTAGGTATCTTCACGCTAAATCTACTGAACGGGACGAATTGACTAAAACGGCTATTTTTTGTCCCAGAAAAGCGCGTGGAGCTGCGAGTGGCAGCTTAGTGAGTAGATATTATAGAATAAAAAAATTTAAATTTACGTAAAGGAGTATTTTAATGGCGGTTATTCCAGTTTTCCACTACGCTGTCAGACTACTCATGAAATGAAAGAATGTAGAGTCTAAGATTTTTTTTGTTATCGTACATTGGGTAATCTTAAAGAAATTAAATGATATTCCAAAAATTTACGATTTCGGCGGGACTAGAACCGTAGGTATTAAGGTGGTTGTAGGTGGAGCTAACGGCGCTAGAGCCGGAGGATGTCACAAAGATTTTCGACTGATTTTGTGGCGCGGCGGTTAGCACAGCCCCGTACTTAGGGGAAGGTCGCGGGTTCAAGTCCCACCGAAAACAAAATATATCTATAATATAGGGATATCATTTAATGAGACTGTTAATAACCGGGCAAAGGGATGGTTTAAAAAAATCAGAGATTGCTACTCGCTCATACTTACCTACAGCATGAAATGCTTCTGACAGCTTTTCGTCGATACCTAAAGCTAAAATTTCAAATTACATTTATTTTTAACAGGATTGCAACACTACTTGCGGAAATTAAGTCTCTAATCTTGAATCTTACTGAAAGTTCGAAGTAAACTTGGTTCATTTGGGCCAAGAAGGCTGCAAGCTCTTACTATAAGCTACTCTTATACTGACATAAAACTAGCAAGTCTTGCAACTTAAGTTTTATGTACGGAAATGAAACACCCTACGTTCGTACCTGGTTTATGCTCTAAGGTTTTACCTGTGTAAAAATTATGAAGTATTGAAGTCTCTGTGAGAAGATATTGCATTTTTTTAATAAAAGAAGCGCAGTTGTAGCTCTATATCAACAGAAGCATACATTGATAATGTAGCTAGTGCCTTTAATAATTACTTGGTTACCATGTAGCCACCTAGTCACATCAAGTCACAACAAACAATCGTCAAAAATGCAACTTTTGATTGACTTTACAGCACATTTGTGCACAATATCCTGCGCAAATGGCTCGTCTCCCTTGAGACTGGCCGCGAAATTCGTTAAGCAGGACATCAACACGTTAAATAGAATTACATGTAGACGATTTTTGTTGCACCTTACCTTTTTATTTTTCCATGAATTATGTACTTATTTCTTAGGAATATAACTTAACTGTTTAATTACTCTATTTAGAAAGAGCTGTAAGGGCTGTATTAGTGTTAAGAAACTCTTTATAAACTTATAATATTGTAACGGTTCATATTTTTAATAAATAAATATTTAAAGCATAATACTAGACAAAGTTGCCAAATATCTTCGGACCGCAAGAAGTTGCATCGCGCGAGCCCCAGTGAAAATTCAATACAAATCAAAATTCTAGGACAGGGTTGGCGAACCTATTTGAACCAACGTGCCATTTTTTTCTAGAAAAAAAAAAATCTGAGGCAATAGACGTGCCACCAAATCATTTTGACCAACTGATTATTGGGTAGAAAAATAACAAATACTAAATACCTACTGACAATTCAAAATTCTTTATCAAAATTCTCATCCAAAAAACAATTTTTTTCATTTTATACGTGTAATTAATATTAAAGTTACATTAGTGTGATTTCTGTTGTTACAGTTTAGGTGACAAATACATTAGGGTAGTAATATGTTACTTTTAGCAGAATGCATACTGAACTGGAGTCATCTGCTCAACGGTATCTAAAGTCTTTAATATTTTTCATCTCTGAAAATAATGACTGGCAGGCATAGGTAGATGAAAATTAGGTTAAATTGCATGAGCAAGCTTCTTCGAACAGGAGTAATATGGAATCGAATTTCTTATTCCCAAAATATAGTTACTGGTATTTTTACTTAGATTACCATTCTAATCTTTCACAAATAAATAAATGAACTATGTATGAATGATAAATCTTTCGATTTAATTAATTCTGTTTCCTCATTTCATAAAAATTTACAATCCATTTTGAAGTAAAAACGCAAACCGTTACTTCCGTGGCGTGCCCTTAATATTGTGTCGAGTGCCATCAATGGCACGCGTGCCATTGGTTCGCCATCCCTGTTCTAGGAGATCTTCAGCCAGCGTCATTTGTTATAAACTCAGCTTGATTTTGTACAATCACCAAACAAGCCGGGGATAAAGAAACTAAAAAATCTTTTTTACACTCCTATGATATACAGGTGGCTTTTTGAGATGGGAGTGTATGGTCCGGAACCATGAGAGTTAGAGAAAAGTGGTGAAAGGAGTTTTGTTTTCTCATAAATCCAGGTCATGTCTCGTGTCACAACTTTTCTCTAACCCTTCTAATTTATGATTTGGCCATACATCTCAAAAAGCCATCCTGTATAATAATAAATACGATAATAAACTAACTAGTGAAAATGGATGAGTTGAATTGTGCAAACGTTTGCTTGCAATACGTATTTGTAAGTTCACACTAGAAAGTTAAAAGCTTCAGAAGCCTGTTTATTACAGTCCATAAATTAGTAATTCTGTTTGTATCAGGTGCCCAAAATTGTGCTTGGATAAAAGTTAATTAAATAGGTCCCTTAGTTTTTTACTAAAAATTTAATTAATACTTAACAAGCTACAAGCTGTAAAGTGAGAAAGCAACGTGCATTGTGTTTATCAGTTCGTAGATAACAGTTATGTTTGAACGTAGCCCACCTTTCTTTACTTTGTTCGCTGTTATAACTTTCCCACCTGAAATTGTTTGGCGCGGTAGACAATTTACTTTTGTAGCGGTAAACACAAATATCACAGACGAAAGGGTCAACATCAGGGTTGCAAACTTTGACTCTGCGAGTTGAAAAGTAAACTTCAAAGACAGTCAGGATCGTTCATTGAAAAGGTGTGACGTAATTACTTAAGCTGAGAGATCCCGTCATGTGTGAGTACTTCGACCGTCTACCCTGCTCCGACAATCAAAGTTTGAAAGATTCCACCTCCGCTTCGTGGCGGGAAGCAGTGGCATTGAATAGATAATTGAGGGCGTGAATGACGCAGTTTAAAATAGTTGTAAAAGTGCAAATCGCATCGAAAGTTGTTCGTGTAAGTTCGCATAGTTGTTGTGTTCAAGTAGTGTGTTGAGTCGAGGCGACGGCGCGGCGGCGACGGCGGCACCGGCGTCGTCGGAGGCGTGCCCCGGCGGGCCAATGGCAGGTCCCGTCCCCCGCCGCCCCCGACGCTTGCCTCTCCACCAGGCCAGCCAGTAGGTTTGTGTCCTTTTGGCTGACCGCATGACTCCGTATCTTGCTTCGACGCTGTTCTCGTTGTAACCTTTGTACGTGCAGCACGCGCTTCTCCTCCCCGACGCTAGCTTCCGCGAGCCGAGCATTTGCCCGCTGAACTGACTTTTGCTGTGAACTATCAACTAACTTTGAGTAAAGTGGGGAAGTGAAGAGTGCAGGTTTGCAGCTCGGCGTCACTGCCAGGTACAGTCCCCCGCTCTCGGTCCCCTCTGGCGACCTCGGCCGGAGGCCGCCACGCGGGACTGTTGACAAGTCCTACACTCACCGGCAAACGCTGCTGAGCTATCTTACCACCCCACGATGACCTTTATATAATAGACATAGAGCTTAAAATCGTTCAGCAAAATTTGCAAGTGATTGTATGTTTTCTACTACCATCTGATATCGTAAACATTTCAAACTCGTAACATTGCATTGAACTGCAACTTTCAGATCTGAGTTTCTCGTGAACAAGTTGTTCAGTTAGAAAACTACCAAAAGTCACAGGAAAGTAAGTAACTTACATAAGTTTTATACTGACTTACTCGAATGAGGCAAGTAACTCACGAACCTAATGATCGGCAAAGTCACGAGAAACTGATTTCTTAGCAAAGTAATAGAGAATTTATTCGCTAGTCATAAGGTTCATAGTCGCTAAGCAACTGAATACGAAAACATTACTGAGGAAAGTAGATAAGTTTATTTACATTTCCCGCCTTCAGGTTCCTTTTCAAACAACGCCATTATTAAATTACTTTTACAGCAATTTTGCATTGTTAATTCTTAATTAATTTCCTATATAATTAAAATAAAACACAAAACTGCTGAAAACGTATGCATCAAAGCGCTACACCATCGTATGAATCCTGTAAATTGTAAGTAGAAACCAACTGCGTGATAAAAAGGTAATCGGTATAGTATGTTAAGAAGGTACGTTTGTTTCCTCGAAGTGATCTTCTCAGTATTCAGAGGTGAGGGCTTCGGAAGCGCAGGTTGGATATCAGCCTCGCTCGACTATACATATTCAATGGATCCACGCCGCTACGGAGCAACTGGAAAATCCAATCGCATTAAAACGAGCGGAAAAAAATAAAAGGGTAGCTTAGAAATACAAGATTCCCCGAATAAACATAACAATTTCCGTTCTATCGCCTACGAGCTCCAGACCAATTAAAGTACGTTTTTCTGTGCAAGTTCTCGCTCCCACTTAGTGCCTCTCTCATAAAACTTAACTACGGCTGTAACCGCGACTAATTATTAGGGTGGGTTTACATAACATATTTATGAGCATGAGATTTAACGGCACGAGCCGGTCTCGGGTGGTCTGTTATCGCACCATTAAAAAGTTGTCCTCGACGGACACGTAAATAACATAATATGAAGCTACCGCGGACACTCGATGGAGCATAGAGCGCGCCCGCGCTCATCCATAGAGAAGAACATCGAAGAAGACGTTGATACTAAATAAGGTTGCAATTTTAATTCATCATCAGCCTGTATACATCTACTGCTGAACATAGGCCTCCCCCAAACGAGACGCCACGAATAGCGGTCCTGAGCAGCCTCAATCTAACGACTCCTTGCGATCGCTATAATGTCGTCAGTTCAACGAGGGGGAGGTCTTTCTTCACACAATTTTAATTATCACCATAATATTGCATATATTTATTGGATGTAATAGAAAGGTCCCCTTGGTTTGTAATATTACCTACCTTACAGACCAAGGGTCATCATTATCATCATCATATCAGCCCATACACGTCCACTGCTGGACATAGGCCTCCCCCATACGACGCCACAAATAGCGGTCCTTTTTTTTTATTATCCTGAGGGAAATGCTCACGCATATCGTACTGTCACGGGGAGACAGTACGATTATGTGGGACTTTAACCCACTAAACCCCTCAGGGTGTTCCGTTTCTACCGCTTGTGGTGGGAACACGGGAACGTTTCCTCTTCCGCGAACCCACCGCGGCTGCCCGATATCGGGCCCCTCACCGTGGGGGGTGTGGAGCACCCCCCTTCGCGACGCACCAGAAACACATGATGCGCCGCGACCACCTCGGGGACCTTACCCTGCCAAATGGGCACCAGACGACCCCGTGTCAAAACGCCCCTAGGTCCCCTTGCGACGGGTAAGTCTAGTGGCCCCGCCGCATGCCACACGGTCACAGAGGATAGGGAAAGCGGACAAATAGCGGTCCTAAGCCGCCTCCATGCATCGACTCCCTGCGACCGCTACGATGTCGTCGGTCCATCGAGTGGATGGTCTCCCAAGAGTAGGGGGGGGGGGGGTTGCCATAATCACCACGCTTGGCAGGCGGATTAGTGATCGCAGTGTTGGTGTTGTAAAACAGCTGCTGCCCTTCCTCTGGCAGACCAAGGGCACCTTGGTCTGCCAGTTTGGAAAGACGTAGACAAGACTCAGATGCATGTTGTAGGTTGTAGGGTTCTAATGTCACTTAAAAATAATTATTAATTTTAATCTTTTCTATGTTTAATCATATCCAGCATTAATGGCAATAGATTATTAGTTACCCAGTTCTTTCTGCCCTATAAATCCAAATCGAAAGCTCACGTTCCAAGTCACGGGCGCAAGCGTAAGTTCAGAAATACATAACCGCAATTTTTTTTTACGAGAAATCCCTTGATTTAAAATCTTTAGTAAACCAAACTTCTGCTGGACGTATGTACATATCTATTAATGGAAAGCAAAAGAGATTTTAACGTCCTCCGGTAGCCTAGCCGGAAATGCACAGTCGCCTAATCGCTTTGTTTCTTTATTATTTTACACAACCATGAATATTTTCCAAAAATATCCACTTAATTCAAATGATAACATTTATTCGACTTTCCGTAGGCATTTATTGCAATGGTATGTATTTTTATTTGTGCAGTTACTGGACATAAAATGGTACTTTACACTGGTGTGTAAAATATATGTACTGAAGCTAATGGAAATATGGCCCGTTGGATTTCGGATTTAGGTTGTTTACTTGTTGGGAGAAAGCCTTTGAACAAAATAATAAAACCGACCAAGTGTGAGTCGGCTCGCCCACGGAGGGTTCCGTACCATCGTACGTAATTATTTCGCAAAAGGAACCCTCAAAACGGATCTTCTAAAAAAATTCTCATCATCATCATCATCATCAGCCCATACACGTCCACAGCTGGACATAGGCCTCCCCCGTACGACGCCACAAATAGCGGTCCTGAGCCGCCTCCATCCATCGACTCCCTGCGACCGCTACGATGTTGTCGGTCCATCGAGTGGTATCCATCGGATGGTATCCCATGTAGGGGGGGATTTTCCATAATCACCACGCTTGGCAGGCGGATTGGTGATCGCAGTGTTGGTGTTTAAAAATACTCAGAAGGAAGCTGCTGCCCCTCCTTTGGTAGGTTCCCTTAGTCGGCTCTTACGACATCCACGGCTTGAGTTGGAGGGGTCGATATTCGTACGCCGGTAAGAAATTATACACAGCAAAAAACCATATGCGGTCACCCATCCAAGTACTGACCGTGCCCGACGTTGCTTGACTTCGGGGATGGTACTCAACATGGTATGGACCCCTTAATTTTTATATTTCTTTTATTTGTAGTTAAAGTCGAAATATTATACACACCCTGTCAAAATTTTATCCGTCTACCTATTACGGTTCAAGAGATAGTCTAAAATAGTTTAAAAATAGCCAAAACTATGTATAACTAATATATACGTAAAAACATATTTTTATGTAAATTGTTTGATGTTGTATCCGCAAGAGAAATACACATGCTGTGAATATTTCAACTGTCAACCTTTTACGATTCATGAGACATACAGCCCGCTGAAGGATGGATGGACAGATGGACAGACATCGGAGGCTTAGTAGAAGGGACCCGTTTTCACACTTTGGGTACGGAACCCTAAACAACACAAAAAGTGTTAAACTGTTGTCTATTTTACGATCATAACGGAAGAAGGTAAAATGTCCGCCTTGTTTTTTCCTATGAGAGTCGTTGGTTACATTTAAGTTACCGATTATTTTTTGTTCCTTTTAAATATCGTTAATGTGATTCTGTTCACATTACCCTGCTATACCAGATACCTAATGGTTTTTGATCATATATTGCAGCAAATAATTTATTGCTAGTTCGATTTCATGCGCAAAAAAAAACTACTATAATTATCGTGAATACAGTGCAAACTAATACAAAAATAATACCCAGTTTTTTTTCTGCTAACGGATCGCGTAACCACTAATCGTCATGCAAAAAAAAACAATATAAAATCATCATGGAAATCGTTTAAAAATAATAGGGCTTGTTTTAAAAAAATGATAAACCGACTTCAAAATCCCTTACTTTTACACTGTTTTTAAGTTTTGCGGGATAAATACAAATTTCCTGGGAATACAATTTTTATAGGAATCGGGATCGATTCTATACAAATGTGAAATTATTTTCAAAATCGGTCCTTAATTGGCGGAAATATCGCTTAACATAAATACAAAAAAGACATACAGTCAAATTGAAAACTCCTCCTTTTATCAAATCGGTAAAAAATACCGGTAGTTCTAGCTGTCATTCCAGAAGGCTGGAATGAGACGCACCAGCAGATTGGCAGGTAGTTAGGCGCCGGAATCCACTGTAATCCTGGATAATCCAGCCAAACAGTAGGTATACATTGGGCGTTTTGGTAACGCGCGTTTTAAGAACCATCTGGTTCCCTTACATCTGTCACGTTCGTACACACCCAAACCCCCGTTTGAATATACTTAGAAGTAGAAGCACGACTAATCAGAGAGACAGCAGCTTTCTCATTTTTATTTTAACACCTCCAATGCGATCACCAACGCGCCTGCGATGTGATTGTAGAATAGAATAGATTTTTTTTTATTTTTCCTTAAAGCCTGTTAGGTGAGGTTTTAACTAGACACAGAGTTCTCACCTGGCAAAAACCTTTTTGTTTACAGGAGCACGTTCAATATTGGATACTTGTTTGCTAAGAAATGAAATGAAATGAAAAATGTTTATTTAGACATAAGACATGTACGGCGTGTAGATAAGAAACACTACGCTAGGAATTTACGATTATTAACTTAACAAAAATAAATTGTATACGACTTACATCAAAATTCAACTAATTAGCTATGTTTAAGAACTATTACTTCTGTTACTAGCTTTGGATATTCCGCAAGCTGCTTGGTAAAAAACCGAGGAATCGTGCGTGTGTATATAATATATGTATTTATCGGAACAGATGGATCATAAAACGCGCGTTACCAAAGCGCGCGCTTCAAAACGCCTAATGTAGATTTGCTCTAAGAAACACGCCGCCGGCCTGTCTGCCTAATATACATAATTCTTATACATAATGGAGTAAATAGGCTAATTTCTGACGAAATATTAAGCTTATACAGTCTTCCGTTGCTTATTTTGGGGATCATTTTGGTAATTGGTCTGGATGTCGAGGAATGTAGATGTTTGTGCCTTTTAGAGGTTCCAGGGCCTTTTAGATAATAACTAGTGATTGAATAACAGTTACTTTGTTATTTCCGTACTCAAGAAAAAGTTAGATTTTTCAATGAATCGTAAATAACTAAACATCGGAAGAGTTTTTTCGTTGAATTCTAGGAAAACAAGTTGTGTCGTTAATTTTAGAATGTTATATATTTTTCTTCAGGTTTATTCTATTTGGTGTATCCGACTGCCGAAAATGTAAAGCTTTGAAAAATGCTGTATTGAGGTACAGTACAGTACGATTACCTTAAGTACAGTCACCGCCAAAAGCAATTGAAAAGGTGAAGACTGATGACTCAATAACTTCGTGTAAAACACAAAGCAACACAATACAAACCACATAATTCCTAAAGCCGCTAAACCCGTAAGACAACATGAGTTACTGAACTTCAGAATTATTTTACAATTTGTCTTTTGAATAATCTAGCCATGAAAAGAAACTGGGTTCTATTGAACCCAGTTTCTTTTCATGGCTAGATTCTTTTCAACAAAACAAAACAAAAACAAATTGATTTGAAATAGACAATTAGTATTATTTATCAATAAGCAATCAAAAGAGTGTAGAAAAGTGGCCTAGTGTTTTGCGGCTATAGCAACGGTGTGGTTCAGTAGTTTCTGTTGCTTTAAGTGTCCACGGATTTTAAAATCTTCATCTTTTGTACTACCGTACCTACTTTTTTATTTATTTATCGATTCCCCATCTAAAGGTACAAAAATTAGAAAAAACGGGAAAATATTGCGGGGATTATGCTTAGTTTGCTATGGAACCCTCAAACTATTCAAAATAATTTACAAACTTATTTTTTTTATCTCTATTTGTTTATTTATAAACAAATTAACAAATTGAGCTATCTGTAGATTGTTTGCAACAGTCTGCAGTTAGCTCAATTGTTTCAATTGTAAATACTAGTTTAATTTCTTTATATTATTTGATTGTTATTTTCTTTGTCAATAAAGACTTTACGTCTATATATATTTACAAACTACCTGAGATAAAGAAAATTATAATAAAAAAGGGTGTTAAGAAAATCAATTCAATGTAATGTGATAGCTTTGATCCGTCAATCGCTTAACTGAACCTGTCCTAAACAAACATAAGCTTGGTTTAATCCGACTACTATGAAGTAAGCTATTCTTTTGCTGGTTTAACTATAAAGGCTAATAATTATTCTGGTTTTGGCTTAAATCTGAATATTCTTTTTCTTTGAATGGTATTCGTTAAGTTAATTTTGGAAAAACTATTTTTAACGACTTTTTTATTTACTTATTACTTTTTCAAATTTAATTATTGCAACCATAACTTAGTGACAAAGGCAAATTTACTGTTAATTAATTCACACTCAGATTATATCACTATAATATTAATGAAAAGAGTATTTTATTACGTTTTTCAATGCTGGTTCTAGTAATAACTATCATAATATTCTTTGGGATTGCTTATGCTTATGCCTATATCTTTTTATTACTAGCTTCTGCCCACGATTCGCACACTTTTTCGGATATACCTAATAGGAAGATAATATTATTCCAGGGTACTTTACGTAGGACCGAGTTTCAACTCTGTCCATTCAAAATATTAGGTACAAAAATATTTTGAAAATTTTATTTCTTTTTTGAGTTGTACATTATGTTTTGTTCCGAAAAGAAGTTCAGAGAACAATATTATATATTTGTTGTACTACGTTCAGAGTAGAAATATCTCAAATGAGTATGGAAGTATAGATATACGTAATAGCTAACTTCAGAGCGGCCAAGTTGCAAAGCTCGGCGCAGTGTCAACTGACGAATGGTGCCCAGCAGAGAGTTTATCTCTAGCCCTATAAATCGCAGCCAGGCTGTTCTTACCCGAACGTGGCGGCCCAATTGAGCGTTTGAACGGTTCCAGAGGATACTGTAATTTCATTTTAATGTGTTAACTTTGATCATGTATTTTTGGGCTGTTCATTGTGCACGCTTTTTTCTTTCGAGTGTGGAGAGGACTAATTTGTTGTGTTAAATTTGCCTACATGTTGTTTTTATTTCGTTTGGAAAATATATTGAATCTGCAATATTTAAAGGATGAAAAACAGAAATGATTTCAGTTCCCATTTCTGCAATCATCCAGATAAATGCGAAATGCAATAACGATCACTCAGACAGAAAAAACCACTCAACTTTGTCTTTGTACACAAAAATCATCTGCAGTCATCCCTGCCCAGTGATTTCAGCTAATCGACATCCTGAATGACTGAGCTTACCGTACATTCGATTACCCCTTCATTCCGCTCAATAAATGAACAGCTTTGTATAAAAATAGTAGTCTCACGAACGTGAAGTCTACACCGTTTTAATAGAATTTTAATTTCAATTTCACATACAGGATTACGCTACTGGTATCGCTTGGATAGACAGAATAAAAATTCCGAAAACGATCGCCCAGCAGCTCTACCGTAGAAATTTTGATGGGCTGTTATTACACAGTCCGTTTCAAACGTATTGTATGAGCGTTGCCCACAAAAATAGTAATATTTTGCACGTTTTATCCAACGTTTGGTACAAAAGGCTTTGATTAGGTGTTGATTTAAAAGGCATGGATTTTTTTGCAGCCACGGATATTTCCCAGCAATTTCACCAGCAAGATTTTCAAATGTTTATATTTTTATTCGTTTTCCTGTAAAATATCGAAGTTGAGGCCCTCAAATTAGCTAGACATGCAAGCAGCGCTTATATTCCGGTGGCGTTGAGTGAGACGTCTGACATTTTCGGCTTATCAAGTAACTTTAGCGGATTTCCCGGCACTAGGTAACACCGACGCCGCGTTAGCGTCACGATAACGAGACGAGACGAGACACGTTGGATAATAGACCTTGCATAGTGCTTGTTTTATGTGTCATAGTGCGTTGTAGCCATCCAATTAACTTCAGTTGTCTGTATGGCTTGTAATGTGCGCTGAAATATCGAGGGCCCGATGAGTATGCGCACTGCACTGCGTCCAGCCACATGGTAATTTACCTACGGGACGCTGTAATAAAC
This sequence comes from Eupithecia insigniata, assembly GCA_947859395.1. Taxonomy (NCBI): domain Eukaryota; kingdom Metazoa; phylum Arthropoda; class Insecta; order Lepidoptera; family Geometridae; genus Eupithecia; species Eupithecia insigniata. Next base: position 6,810,752 of record OX401996.1, on the reverse strand, counting down.
TACCATTCTGCTTTTGCTTTGCTAGCCGATGGGGCATGATAAAAAACTACATAGTTACCTAATGGGCGTTAGTTATTTGTTTGTTTGCAGAAAAAGCAAGATTTGTTTGTCCTTTGGTTCGTGATATCTTTGTAGGAAAGAACAATAAATAAATAATAATACATTTTTGAGTCAGCTTTGACAACTTTTACAATTCTGTGCCAGTGAAGGCCGACCATGTTTCGTCCATCAGGTTTGTAAACCATGCTTAGTGGATAAAGTTTTGTTTTTTGTCCAGTCTCTGAAAATCCCGGGGCTGTCCATCCAGCCTGTCTTTATGGCCTACATACTTACACACAATGAGCTCTGTGTATGCAGCGCCATTACAAAAAGCGTAATTAAAATCGTACAACCATTATAGATAAATTTTTAAGAGCGATTATTGTTTTTCGTATACTGGCCAGGATTTGTGATGTCAACGTGGATAAAATTGTATGAAAAAACAATGGACATTCGTGCGGAATAAAAAAAAATATATCTGTATAATATTATAATAGGGTGTTATGATATTATTTTAGCTAGAAACCCGCCCCGGCTTCGCGCGGGTAGATGAGAGCTCCCAGGTGGCTTGACTTTTTCCCACTCTTCCAACAATTATCATTATCTTACAATTTACACAAAACCTTGACAAATAATTATATTAAAACCTTCCTCTAGAATCATTCCATCGATTAATGCATGAAAATCCATTCAGCAGTTTTTGAGTTTGTCACGAATAGACAGAAAACAAGACAGACGCGGCGGCGGAGTAATTTACTCTAGTTCATTATACATAAATGGTAGCCTTATAATGAAAACTTTGTTTGTGTTGGGTTAACACGCTCGTAGATAGCCCGCTATATACATACATACTTATAATATTATATTCATAATAAATTTGTCAAACTATGATGTTGTGTTGTGAGTATTTATACTAAATAATTTGGTTGTTTTGAAAATACTAAAACCGACTTCGCATCCCTTAATTTTACACTGTTTTTCAGTTTTCTGGGATAAAAGTTTTATGGTGATAATTTCCTATATAGTAGCGAAAGAATTTTCAAAATCGGTCAATAATTCAGGGAGAAAACGACGAACATACATACATAAAAAACATATATACAGCCGAATATACAACCTTCTCCTTTTTTAGAAGTCGTTTAAAAATTGCGTTCGCTAGTGTTAAATGAAAAAGCGGTAAATTGTAGGCAAATGAAACGCTAATGTACATATATCCAGGATTACCATGGATACCAGGTATTTACTATGGAATTTTAACAGACCACAACGTTTTAATATATTGCTAGGTAGTGAGTTTAGAAGGATTAAAGTAATTAAATATTGAATTAGTTTTAGTAGTCTGTTAGCTCATTCAAAATTATTGAAATAATATGGCGTGTTTTAAAAAACGATAAACCGACTTCAAATACCCTTACTTTTACACTTATTTTAGATATTAGTTTTTCGGGATAAATACTAATCCCCTGGGGATAGAATTTATTTTTACGGGGGCCCTTCGGGGTCGTTTTCTGTACAATAGTGAAAGAATTTTCAAAACCAGTCCATAATTGGCGGAGATATCGCGTAAAATACATACAAAAAAAAAACATAAAGACGAATTGAGAACCTCCTCCTTTTGAAGTCGGTTAATAATAGGTGTTTAGTGAATGTTGGTTTAACTAAATGATTCATAACTCATAACATAAACAGTGAATCAATCTAACACACGTAACGTGAAGTAATCACATTTTTATTTCATCATCGTCATCATCGTCAGCCTATACACGTCCACTGCTGGACATAGGCCTCCCCCGTACGACGCCACAAATAGCGGTCCTGAGCCGCCTCCATCCATCGACTCCCTGCGACCTCTACGATGTCGTCGGTCCATCAAGTGGATGGTCTCCCATGTAGGGGGGGATTTGCCATAATCACCACGCTTGGCAGGCGGATTGGTGATCGCAGTGTTGGTATTTAAAAATACTCAGAAGGAAGCTGCGGCCCCTCCTCTGGTAGGTTCCCTTAGTCGGCTCTTACGACATCCGCGGGTTGAGTTGGAGGGGTCGATATTCGTACGCCGCGACCCCACGGCACGGCATTTTCATTTATTTAGCTGTAAATGGCGTTGCGGCTATCAAAATTAGATAAAAACGATAATGTTCAGACTATGGAGGACAAACACAGGTTCTGACATTTGGCATTCTTACATACATAGGTACGGTTTAAATATAGATTTTCGTTTGGTTGAATTGAAGCTGGTTGAGTAAGCCAGTGGCCCTTAGTCCTCCACACGTGAAGTTTCTCTTTGTCCCCAAATCGGGATCGGCGTTGGTGTCGATCACTCAATCTGATGGGAAGCACTTCGGTTATCGGACTGACTAAAGTGGAGGCCAAACCGAAGCGTTCAACCTGTGTCCGCGATCACGTACGCGGTGGCGATCAGTTGTTGGGTACGAACTTTCCTCAACATGTTCACATCGACGCGTCCTTTGATTGGCCACAGCGTCCGGTGCAGCGTCTGAACGCGTCATTAACTCGCGCCCGCGACCAGTTGCTCATGCAGAATTTGCACGCAGCACCCAACGTAATTATTTATGATTTGAAGGGTTTTTTACAATGTCGGATACAAATACAGAAATAATTATCAACGAAATTCAGAAGCACCGTTTACCTTGTGATACATCACATCCAGAATACAAAAATAATAGAAAGAAGGATAGAGTTTGGAAAGATATAATGATATAATGGTTAAATATTATTTATTATAGGACATGTTGCATAGACGCAAAAATAGAGTTTAGTGGCCACCAAGAGCAACTTCGCATATCTGCCTAAACTTTACAAAATTAAACTATTACAGATTTAGACATTAAAAAAAAGCTTATGATGTATCACAGCACAAACACCTCCCCTCAGTGAGTTTTTAAATTTCCTTTGTTAATCGCTACATAGTATAAATAAAACAAAGACGCTGTCAGTCTGTCTGTCCCTCCCTATATATGCTTAGATCTTTAAAACTAGGCAAGGGATTTTGATGCTGTTTTTTTTAATAGAGGTTTATATGTATAATTTGCACACGTGCGAAGTCAGGGCGGGTCGCTAGTAAGAAATAATTTGATAGTTGTCAAAAAACTAAAAACCGACCTCGCATCTCTTGATTTTACACTGATTTCGAATTTTGCGGTAAAATAAAATTTCCTCGGCATTCATGGGTACACGTTGCGATCATTCTCAATACAATACAATAGCGAAAAAATCAAAATCGGTCCATAATAGACGGAGAAATCGATGAACATACATTAAAAAACATACATGCGGCCGAAAACAGTACCTCCTCCTTTTTCGAAGTCGGTTAAAAACTAGTGGTGGTAGACTTGTTTTAATTTGCTTTACTAACTTACTTATGCTTTGAGTCAGCGATTTTATGTGTATCCGGGCTTCTGATAAGAAAAGTCGCCATTTTTGGTCAGCCCTGTCAACAATTTTATAACGTGGCAAACGCGGTGCATTGTTTGCATAAAACTCACAGAATTCGTTTTTTTTTTTCTACATAAAACTTCAAATTGCTACAAAGTTACTTACTTACACTTATAATTAAATTATAATAACTGCGCATCAAGTTCAAACTCCAAACTGCCTCTCAGGTAATATAAACGAGCTGATAAAGAAACTTCAGCCGATTTAATAACTCTGAAACTAATAGTGAACGAGCTACGGTACCTATCCTATCAAAGGCCCAATATTTTGTTAGCATAAAGGCGGCTACCCACTACCGACCGGTAGAGTTTCCGCTGGTATCCACAAGTATCCCGGGTACCGCCTCAACGAAAACATTTTTCATAAAGCCTGAACAGGGAGGTAGTTAGTACATATTATTCCGATTGATCTATCAGTAGCACACTATTATTCAGAACTGGGCTATATAGGGATTATGATGGATTTTTTTTATAACATGAGTTGAATATTTCTTTAACTTAAAGGTGTTTACCGACCGGTTAAGTTTCCTCTAGTATTCACAAGGTATCCGGGAGAGTGCCAACTCTACGCAAAAAATTCATTAAACCTGAATAGGTAGGTTAGTCTATTTTGGGGCCGGCAACCTCACTTTTATTCACTTTTATTCATCAATATAAAGTGTAGCCCTTTTGAGGGATGTAAATAATGAAATATGTGAAAATTCATAACACCACAGACTAGGGTATTTATTTCGTTTATAATAATTTTAACAGAATCTTGATTTTAAACACACTATCTTACGCATACTTCTTTATTTCCATAACTGTTTGCCCCCTTTGCCGTCCTGAGTCCATACACCCCGTGGCACATACTTGATACGTAATTTATGGAGACAGCACACCAGGGCCGCTTCTTGAATTCTGATTAGGGAGGAGCTTTTTGAATCAAACGGGGCTTCTTAGTTTATGAAGTGCATTATGCAGTAAATCTTCATGATAAAAATACTAGTCATGACTTTTATTCGAAGACGCTCTTAGAATATTCATTCTATTCTATTCAAAGTTTGATAGCCTTTATCGTTATTATTGAAATGAATAAAGTCGATATTCGTAGATTAAATTATGAAGATCTACGTAAAGTAAACTTTTATAAAACTTTAGCAAGTCACATAAATAAATTCTATTGTGATGCACCAAACGCGGATGGCGTAGACCTGCTACGATTCTGCTACGGCAATGCCTACGAAAGCAATTGCTACAGTAATTTTCGTAGCTGTTGCGTAGCCGTAGCACTTTGGCTACGTTGGCTACGTTTCGCTACGGATTTTGATACAGCAGTCACAAAATTATTTATTGATTTAATTTTCCTGTAATTGATGATAAATGAACATACATTCATCATCATCATCATCATCAGCCCATACACGTCCACTGCTGGACATAGGCCTCCCCCGTACGCGACGCCACAAATAGCGGTCCTGAGCCGCCTCCATCCATCGACTCCCTGCGACCGCTACGATGTCGTCGATCCATCGAGTGGATGGTCTCCCGTGTAGGCGGGGGGATTTGCCATAATCGTTTTAATTTTAAGCTTAGGTTTCACTATGGAAAGTTTTTCGTTGATTCATATAACCAGTGTGATCACTTCACCCACATTACACTATTTTATATATTCGCATATTTTGTCAGTTTTTGCAGCAATACACCTTTCCTTCAACAGCGTAATAGGCTTCATTAACGGTAAGATAGCTAGTTTTTCTGAATACGGCTCTTTTGATCTAGCTTACTTTCTCCCTGCCTCTATGTTGGTTGAAACGTCGCATTTACCACTCGTCGCTTCAGAAAAAGATATAACTTGATGTCGTTTTTGCGCCTGTTTACTTGTTTGTTTTTGTGTTATCATCATATCAGCCCATACACGTCAACAGCTAGATATAGGCCTCCCCCATACGACACCACAAATAGCCGTTCTAAGCCGCTTCCATCCCTCGACTTCCTGCGACCGCTATGCTATCGTCAGTCCATCGAATAGATGGTCTGCCAAACCTGTTTTGCATTGCATCGTGGGCATATAGCAACAATGAAATAAAGCCCCAACAGCAAAAATAATCCATAGCCCTATTAAAAATTAAAGCGACCATGCAGAGTACTAGAATTTTAATAATTAATGCACTGATAAAACTTCCATAAAAGATCACGCACAGCCTTGAAAAATCATCAAAAACCGTACGGAGTCAGAAATCGATGACAAACCAATTCGAAATCGCTTATCGGCTAATGGTTTTTGTGAACATTGTGTACCATCGATTGGCGGCTGATTACACTGTTTATGAATGGAGCTGGAACCGGGCGGTAATCAAGCCGGGACAAACAAATACAATGCCGTGGATGCCGTGCCATTGCCAGCTCGCTTCCGTAAATTAACTTATTTGTCTGCGAGGGGTAAATGGTAACATGAGTTTAAGCCGAAACGAGATGAATCTGAAAGTGCATTTTCTGCAAACAAATTGTGATTTTCTAGGACGGCAGGTAATTAGCAATGAAGGAGAGATTTGTAATCAACTAATAGCATCATGAAAAAATGCAAATATATTTAAAATACTGCACCTACCTAAACTCTATGTAGAAAATAAGTTACACAAAGTGAAGCTAAGCTTATTCCAAGCTGTAAGGTTCCAAATTTTAAGATAATTTTACAATATTTTGTGTAGTTTTATAATAAATCACTGTAAAAATAAGCCCGAGGTCTTATCTGTTTCCCTCACAGGAAATAGAAAATACCAAATGAATAAAAAAACTCGTTTTATATATAAAGCCGGAGGTGATTCTTCGGCAGTTTCCGACATAGTTAATCTTTGTGGGCGTTCAGTTCAGTCACAAAACAATACACAATTTACACAGAAGATTATAATTTCAATAAACACAGTAACAAATCACAGTTTAACATGGTAGGTACTCAATTAGCTTTAACACACGGTAAATCACATTAGTAGCGGAATAGCAATAATATTGGAATAATTGTCCGAGCAAATAATGATAAAAACAGGATAAAATGTTCAGAATAATAGAAAATACGTGATCCATTGGATTTTGTCCGGTACAGAGAGACCATTCCCCGCAGAAAACCCCCGCAAGATGGCCGCCTGCGAACCAGAACCACCCATGTTTCACGAGAGGGACTGTAGTCCCTCTGAATTTGACATATGCGCCGTCACGGCCGGACTGACATGAGACCGCCCTCGGTCTTGGTATTATTTGCGCGTCCTGAAACAAACAACTCTCACTTACGACGCTGTCCGCTCGATCATCCTGCCATTGGCATATGGCACACACAATTACTACCAATATCACACATTTGACACTGGCCTTCATAACCCAATAACATATCAACAAGACAACAACTAAAATCCCAACATTTGAGAAATAGCTTCTACACTAAGCGACTTCTGCGAGTTGTCAAATCAACGTCACTGAAACATAACTGTAACACATGATCGCATCGCACAATCAAGACACTATAGCGGATCCTCTAAGAAACTGGGTTGGCGACGCCAATACAGTTTCATTTCATCGAAACACCACACCACAAACCGTCAGGCGACACCATTTAAACGCCTGGGACAACATTTGATCACCGTTATGAGACAAACAACATTCAGCTACGCGATACAGAACGCCTGAACTACTAATTCCAATACACAATATTCACAATCTTGAGTGTAGGAACTCAAGATGCACACCAACTCTGCCAAGCAACACCGTATGCCTGTAGAGTTAATATTGAGACACCGTTCTCAATATGCCCACACTCGTCCAGCCAGACGACACAGTTTACGTCTGGAGGACATATCTTGGGTGTAGGAACCCAAGATCACACACCAACTCTGCCAAGCAACACCGTATGCCTGTAGAGTTAATATTGAGACACCGTTCTCAATATGCCCACACTCGTCCAGCCAGACGACACAGTTTATGTCTGGAGGACATATCTTGGGTGTAGGAACCCAAGATCACACACCAACTCTGCCAAGCAACACCGTATGCCTGTAGAGTTAATATTGAGACACCGTTCTCAATATGCCCACACTCGTCCAGCCAGACGACACAGTTTACGTCTGGAGGACATATCTTGGGTGTAGGAACCCAAGATCACACACCAACTCTGCCAAGCAACACCGTATGCCTGTAGAGTTAATATTGAGACACCGTTCTCAATATGCCCACACTCGTCCAGCCAGACGGTCATCCTTCACGTCTGGAGGACTAATCTTGGGTGTAGTAACCCAAGATACACACCAACACCACCACAATTCCTCAAAGCTCAATGACACAACAACACAACACATGGAAGACCACACCTTGCTTCAAGACAAAGAAACTTCAATTCAAGAATTTTTCAATACGATAGACAAACGAAAAACGAAAACAAGTACGACATACCTACCACTCAGAGATATCCTGTTCATCGTATAAATCCACTTCATACTGTACGTCCCAAGAATCAATTGAGTTCGGTTCTGAGCACACGGTCAAGGTGTCCATGTCATTTACAGGTAACGTGTTACTAACCAAATCATAAGTCTCTGTGCCCCCATCTTCCGGCGCCGTCTCGGCCTCCTCGTCATTCAACAGGCTTGTCGCTATATCTAGCATCCCTTCGTGTCCCTTAGGTACTGAGCGTAGGTTCTCATGAGCGTATTTGTATATGCGATGTGAATTGCCTAAACTTTTTAATTCGTACCTATCGTTTTCTAGAACTGCTGTTATGACATAAGGGCCCTTAAATTTTTTGTCTAGTTTAGTTTGGTTTCGTTCACTATTTTTGATGAACACAAAATCACCTGCAGAGTAAGGCTTTAGTTTAGCACGACCACGGTTGAATCGGTCTATCTCAGATTTAGCTGCCTTTTGAATATTGACTGAAGCGTCTTGTCTTATACTATCGAGGTCCAAACGATCTTGTTGATTAAAATTCCCTGAGTCTATAACAGACAATCCTAAAGATTGCGAGCGAATGCCTAGCATAAGTTCCGTCGGAGAGTATTTTGTAACTGTAGACTTGGTACTATTGAGAGCTAGTTGTATGTTACCCAATTCATCACGCCACGTTTTATTGGGATCGTTCTCAACTATGGTGAGCAAGCTTTTAAGGGTCCGCATAACCCTCTCAACCTGCCCATTCGCTCTGCTTGATCCAGTGGCTATAAAGTGAAGTTGGATATTGTGCTCAGCACAAAAATTCTGAAAATCTAAGCTAATATAGCAGCGACCTTGATCTGCTATGATACGCTTAGGCGCACCAAAAAGACATACTGCCTTTTGTAGTGCTCGAACCGCGCTCTTGGCATCGAGAGAGCAAGTGTGCTCTAATAAAACGTATTTTGTAAAAGCGTCGATTATCACTGAGCAATATTCTTTTTGGTCGCTTTTTCCGCTGAGTTTTCCAGTGAAATCAATGTGTATGGTATGCCATGGCACAGATACTTTTGGGATCGGGTGAAGCTGAATAGGTTGAGCTCCTGAAATACCTTTCGATGCTTTGCAGATTATACAAGAGTCTATAAACTTACGTACGCATTTTGACATATTGGGGAACCAGTATTGCTCGTAAAGTTTATCTAACGTCTTATCGCTACCTAAATGTTGAATCTCATTGTGTATGTGACTAATTAGAGTCCAAATCAATGATCGTGGGACTACTGGCAACCAGGAGACAGCTTTATTACGAGATACTTTCCTATACAGAATTCCATTCCTAACATCATATGTCTGGGCTACTGAATCAGGGAATTCGTGGTTCTCATGTTTCGTAATAAGATCTTGTATCTCATTATCACGCTTTTGTTCAACAGAAAGCCATCCTTGATGAAGTTCAGTATATTGAACCTTCTTTTGTTTGGATTTAGCAGCGGTACTATCTTTCTCAACATTTAGAATGGGATTTCGCGAGAGATAATCCGCATGCTCCATTCTTCGCCCCTCGCGATACTCGATGTCAAAATCATATGCTTGCAAAAAGGCCCACCAACGGTGTACTCGAGGAGTAAGGTCTTTCTTTGATTTTGCAGCCTTGAGCGAATTACAATCTGTAAAAACTACAAAACGTCGGCCATATAAGTAGTGGCGAAAATGTTCCACCGCTCGTACCACCGCCAGGGTTTCAAGTTCGTACGAATGATAACGAGACTCAGCTTCCGATGTTTTTCGACTGAAGTACGCAACGACATGGGGTAAATTGTTTTTTCTTTGTATGAGGATCGCACCATAACCATCAGAACTCGCATCGGTATGCAGTTCTACCCCCAGATCTGGGTCAAAGATCATTAATACCGGTTCAGATGTTAAGATGCGAATTATATTATTCCGGATTTCTTCGTGTTGCGGGGTCCACTTAATGGATCCTCTGAGATTTGTTAACGGGTACAATGGCCCTACTATTTTCGTGAAGTTAGGAATGAATTTACGGAAATAGGAAGCCAGGCCAAGAAATTGACGGACTTGTGTTGCTGTTTTTGGTTGTGGAGAGTCTACCAGCGCTTGTATTTTTCGAGCATTAGGTCTTACTTCGCCAGATTGCAGTGAATACCCTAAGTAGTCTATTTTCTGTTTCAAGAATTTGCATTTCTTAAGGTTGAACGAGAACCCGGCTTCCACCAACGCTCCAAGCACTTTGTCTAAGCGCTGCAACCCTAGGGCTATGCTAGAAGAGTAACACAGAACATCATCCATATAAATCAAGGGCTTATCCTCAAGGTCATTTAGTGCCTTATTAATGCACCTCTGATAGACAGATGGCGCATTGCGCAAACCAAATGGCATAGCGAGCCATTCATATTGAGACTCAGGAGTAACGAATGCGGTTTTCTCAACAGAGTCGGGGTGAATAGAAATTTGGTGAAATCCTGAAACCATGTCCAATGACGAAAAATAATTGGCGCCTGTGAGCTGGTCAATTTGGTCTTCAATGCGCGGTAAAGGATAATGTTCAGGTTGGGTATTAGAATTTAATTCTCTATAGTCAATGCACATTCTGTCAGAGTTATCCTTTTTCTTTACTAAAATTATAGGGCTAGCAAACGCAGAAGAACTCTCCCGAATAACTCCAGCATCTAGCAGCTGCTGTATCTTTTCCCTGACTACCAGTTTTTCTGCTGGCGCTAATCGGTATGGACGTCTTTGCACGATTTTGTGTGGGTCAATCAAGTTTATTTTACACTGCCCGGTTGTAACGCGTCGAGTAGGAATACCCTCAATGAAGTAGTCAGAATATTTTATTAACAAAGACACTAATAATTTCCTGTCCTCTCCCTGTAAATCAGTATCAATGTTTTCGATTTGTGTGTTTATGTCAAATGGTTTCTGACTTAAATCCGTCACTATGGCACTAAAATCCTGGTTGTCAGTTCCTGAACATTCGACCAAAAAATCCCGACCACCTTCCGTCCCTGATTTTTCTACCTTCTTTTCAGTCAACTCAAAATCTTCCGTTTCACAAAAGTTGGATTGTTCTTTAGAGTGAAAAATAAGGTTCTCATTATCAATTTTGACACCTACCCCAAGATCAAAAATTTCACGACCAATTATGACCGGATCAGAAATATGATTGTCTGGAACTACATGCAGCAATAAGTTTACAGATATTGTCCCAATGTTTACGCTGCTTTGAATTTGTTTTGTACATTGTAAATCATCGCCGCTAATACCACGGAGATATACAAGATCCCTACGCACAGCACCAACAAATTTATTGCAGACACTTTCTTTTACAAGGGAACAAGATGAACCACTGTCAAATAAAAAAGAGACCGACTCACCGGAGGATGTCTGCAGGGTTCCTCTAGAGGAGCGATGATTACACAGTTGGACTTCCTTGACCGAAGCTCCACCAACTTTTCTTCTTTCCGGACAAACAGTTGCAATATGCCCATGTTGATGGCATGCGAAGCATATAACATTCTTCTTGTGATCAGTAGTATGCGACGAGGCAGCCAATTTTATTTCCTGGGTTTTTGTACCCAATCCATCCTTAAGAGCCCTTCTACATTCATTTATGCGGTGCCCCATAACTCCGCAGTAATGACATCTGCCAACAAATGAGATGCGGGGTCGCTTGACCTCAGGTTCATGATTCTCTTTTTCATCAAAACGTCGCTTGAATGAAATACCACTCATAATGCGGAATAACTGAGCTCTTGTTGTCACCTTGGTAGCACCTATTTCACGGCGTATTGAGTTATCTTTCTGGGATAACACAGAGATCACAAATCCTGTTATCACTTCTTCGGACATCACAGTATAAGGAATTTGTTCGATAAGGTGCCACAAGCGGACAACGGATTCAGAAGCTGTTTCTTTCCCGCCTATTTGGAATTTCAAAATGTCATCAAAATAGTCTTGTACAAGCTTCGGTTGAGAAAACTTGGCTATCAAGGTCTGCTTGACTAAAGCCCATGTAAAGTTGCTAAGATTGATCTTAGTTATGCATGTAGCTGCTCGGCCCTTCAATGCACTTGTTAGAGCCATGAGTAAGTCAATTCCTTCAAGATTTTTACTCTTTACAATCATTTCTGTAATATTGCACCAGCCTGCAACATCCGCATCTGGGTCATCTGGGTTGAATTGCAGAAGATTACATGAAGTACTCACAGACGGTGCTTGTTTCATTGCCAACAGTCGTGCTAGTAAAGACTCCATGTCTATGACATTGGTCTCATCTGGTTCATTGTTTTCCAACAACTTTGGGTCACTATCCGCAACTTCTGATAAAGCCGGAGGTGATTCTTCGGCAGTTTCCGACATAGTTAATCTTTGTGGGCGTTCAGTTCAGTCACAAAACAATACACAATTTACACAGAAGATTATAATTTCAATAAACACAGTAACAAATCACAGTTTAACATGGTAGGTACTCAATTAGCTTTAACACACGGTAAATCACATTAGTAGCGGAATAGCAATAATATTGGAATAATTGTCCGAGCAAATAATGATAAAAACAGGATAAAATGTTCAGAATAATAGAAAATACGTGATCCATTGGATTTTGTCCGGTACAGAGAGACCATTCCCCGCAGAAAACCCCCGCAAGATGGCCGCCTGCGAACCAGAACCACCCATGTTTCACGAGAGGGACTGTAGTCCCTCTGAATTTGACATATGCGCCGTCATATAAATATTTAAAACGGGGCGGGCAGAATTGGACAAATTTTCACAGAGATTTTTTTACGTAATTTGATGTTTCACTACAAAAATTCCGGAAATACTTAGAATGTCAGAATAAAGGTGAAAATAATCAAAATACTTTTTATTGTGATCCTGAAAGAGTCTTGTTATAACAGCCTCATCGTAACTCACCCTAAACGACTTCATTCACTCGATGTCCCGAGTCATGTTAATTAAATAATTCAATTTCGACGTTTTTAAGTGGAGCTTTTGGGGGAATTCTGTCATAATAATTTACTTTCGCATAATATTGTCGCAATTATGAGGTGAACAAAAAATTGCAGATTCATCACCCGCAACCTGAATTCAGATTCAGCTCCTCTAAATAATCTAATCAAAAATTGATTTAAATTGTATCTCTAGCACATTCGAAAGCGGTATTTGTAGCTAGTATTCGGGTGAATTCTCATTGCTACACAAGTCGGTGGTAACAGTGCCGTAATAAATATAGTTTCAGTTCAGGTTGTACACACGGCCTAACTGGGTGGCAAGCTTCGGTATCAGGAAATGTGCTTCAGTATCAGATAATGGTCCGTCCACAATTCCACATGTTGGTCTATTCCATTTCAGCGGATTAGGACCACAATTTAAAATTAACACTTGTAATAATGTCCATCACACAAAAAAGACCACTTCTTCGTCACAAACATCCGTAGGTTTTGTTATATGTCACAGCCTGTATAAGCATAGTATTGTTTTGTACTCGTTTGGTGGTACCGTAGCATAGTCTGAAAATTTTAATATGACAAAGAAACAAATGACACATACATATATGTATGTATATAAATAACTACGCCATTGTCGGAAGCAAGGGCCCACACGACTACGTCCTTAGCACCAATCGCAATCACTGGTCAAGTAGACAGTGAGCGATATAAAATATAATTGAGACAAGACATCGAACAAGAATAGCTCAAAAGTGGATTGTCAATTTGTGACGTAGACGTTTGGGTGCCCGCGGGAGTACTAAAATTTTCTTCTTTGATCATGGTGACAGTTATCTAGTTGTTTCTTTGACAGGACTCAAATTTTGAGTCTGACTTTACCGTTTAGCCACCGGGCATCTTGCGTCTAGTTTATTTTGTGTTCGTAAAATAGACCTGTATGGATTCTGATGGCAAAAAATTATCTGTTCAGTGATGGAAATAACCATGATAGTTTCAAAAGTTTAGTTTCCCTTTTTTTCTTTTCTTTTCTTTTTAGAAGCTTAACATGACTTAGTAGCAAACAACACACTTGAAAACTTCAGCCTTTATAATTATTTTATTCAGTCTGATATTTTGGTATTCTATCTCATAGCCCGTGTGTCAGTATTTCCGGATCGTGGAGGTGGAAGAATCTCATAGATATCTAGCAGCAGATTCCATACAGCTTACATTACATTATTCACAACACTTTGCCTTTAGCAAAACTGAAGAAATTGCTGTTTTCACTTCTTCCACTAGTGGACAAAAAATTTAAGTGAAGAGAATATCAATAACACCTTATTTCTAACTATAACTGTATATAGTATAAAATTTGACTTGTCTTGTAGAGTGCTTATTGCTTATTTTGTAAGCCTAAAGAAATAAAGTTATTGATTCTGATTCTGATTCTGTGAATCCAACTAAACATGCGGTAAACTTACTAGTTTTCAACCGCAATATGTTGGAAGTTTTTTATAACAGATTATAAAAATCTTTTTTCACCTTTTCAATTTCTAAATATATTTTTTATCGTATAAGGTCTGTCTGGTTTGATGCCTGAGGAGGAATCGTTCCCGTAACCCACTGGCCAAAATAGAAACTTTCAAAAATCACTGTTAAGTTTCGATAGACTTACTATGATGGCTAGAGAATAATCAAAATATTTAAACAATCTATAAATGATAGAGATTTGCATCTTTTGCAGTGGGGCGAACGATACGTACCTATCACAAAGTGATTATCCAGGTTGTCTGGCAGATCGATCTTGAGCGATAAGACCGCCCATTGTCACTTATGTTGCTTTTGTCTCATTTGTAAACTGTTTTCTAGTTTTAAGTGTGCAATAAAAGTATTTTCTATCTTTCTATCTATCTATCCGGACTTTACCCTATAATTGGGACACCGGCTTTTCATTGCAGCTTTAAGGACATTAACGACTTCTACGGCATTAAGGACTTCTACGCTGTATTTCGTCACAAAATAACATCCGTCAGACACAGGATGCTGGGCAGCACCTATAGTTTGCTAAAGGTTCTGGCCGACAGACGTTGCAGTAGCCTGCAAAGGCACTGGATGTCAAGTCCTGATACTAAACAAATTTATCATATAAATCAAATTAATTCTATGGCTATGGAAATTATATTTTTTTCCTTGTATGTATAATATGAACTTTCTTACATTTGATATGGATGTAATTGTCTGAATTAATAAACGTTTTATTTTTATTTATTATTTTCATAATTGGACACATATATGTTATCATTGAGAATTACATGAAAGTAGGTAACTACCTATTGAAATCATACTTCAAAACCTTCTTAACCTTCATACTTACCCTTATTCTAGTGATTTAAGCGCTAAACAATCTCCTTAAATGCTACTAATTGGTTGTTTGCAAAGCCTTGTCAGATCGAGGTTCAAACAAAAACAATAAAACAATAGTGAAATGACGCCAGCTTGATTTACGTTCAACACTAATTAACACGAAGATTAATTATTATTGCAAACCTGAAGCTCATGCCTCGGCTAATATTAAAGAAAATTCTGCCTTCATCGTCCATAAATGTCTCTGAATAGAAAGTGTTTCACAGATAAAGTAGATATAACAATTAAGGCGCATAGTAATGCGAACTAGCGCCACTCTTTATTTTTTCTTGTATTATCGTTATGGAAAATAATTACCAAAAGTTCTCACCGCCAATTGATAATACCCAGTATAAACTATTTTTCGATACCTCTGTAACAGTTTTGTTTCGTTTAGTATTAGCAGTAAATGATGTATTTCATTTGATGGCCGCCAAGGGCAATAAACCATTTTCAGCTAAATGCTCTTGCACGTATTGTCTGCTGCAGGTATCGAAAAATAGTTTATACTGGGTATTATCAATTGGCGGTGAGAACTTTTAGTAATTCTTTTACATAACGATTATACAAGAAAAAATTAAGAGTGGCGCTAGTGTCGCATTACTATGCGCCTTAAGATTGGGAATATTATATGAATATTAGGGTTTCGAGCAATCCCGAGCTAAACAGCTAGAAACTCGTATACGCCTTCATTTTGGCGTTATAAACGTTGTCTTAAAAGTCAAATAAAATATATTATTCAAATGAGTTATTCAAGGTCAAATTTGAATAACTTCTGCTGCTCAGATGACCCGAGAGCTGGTATCTGGCGCAGCGCATCAGCATCGCCATACATAGGCATAGCAGCCAGCGTCTTGGGGACGCTTCCGACTGGTATTAATATGGACCAGTTGAGCTACCTGTTGATTGTTTGCAACAGTCTAGAGTTAGCTCAATCATTTCAATTGTAAATACTGGTTCTGATTTGATTCTATTATTTGATTGTAAATTTCTTTGTAAATAAAGTCCTAGCTGACCCGTGCCTACTTCGTTGAGCGGTAAACATTTTTAGTTGTTAATATATATACAGCCAATAACACTCGCAAATAACGCGGTCAATAGGTGAAAGAATTTTCAAAATTGGCTCAGTAGATTCAGAGATTACTCCCTACAACCTCACAAACCTTAATTATTTTTATTAATGTAATATAGTATAGATTTACATATACCTAGATTATATTGACTGGACGTCACACAGCTCCACATTTACCTAGGTATATTATGCGTTTCAAAAGCTTCTGATAGTACCTTACCTACTGGAGAATAGGGCACTACACATCAATTGTCCAGTTCCAAAACTGGAAGGAAGAATTACCAGTCGTCCTAAATCTTCACAATTTGTATCTTGGTTCATGACGTCTCGCATATCTACATAATTCTCAGCGCACAGTCTTCTCTCATTTGTTCTGTTCTGATGTATACCAAACACTCCGTTTTAATTTTGGCGTAAGTGTTTACCAGAAAACGGTTGGACAAACCTCGAAACCTTTGCAGGTGAGCAATGCGACCTTCTCTAATTGGTAAAATGTATCTAGGCGTAGAATTGCATTGAGGAAACTTTTTTAGTATCCAGTCTCGTCAGTTTTCGGATTCACATGTCGAAGATCAAAGTTGTATCCTTCTTCGCCACGACAGTAGGTCTATATAAGCGAGTAGAGACTGAAGAGCATCAAATGCCTGGTGCGTTTCCATTCATCCCGGGTACGCAGCACAATGTTCCGCCTGTCACAGTGCTGATCTACCAGGACGACGGCAACATCATTGGTAGCGAGAGCTTTGTACCAACCGGATGCTGTCCAGTAGGTCGTTTATCGGCACTAATAACAATTTTGTAATCATTTTGTTGGCTTTGAGTATGGACTCGTATTTTATGTCCTTCCTCGTAGTATGAACTCAAATCATGCTAAGTATCATTCGAATCCATTCAGCAGGTTTTGCACTATTTAAGGCCAATTTAGGCCGAGAAATGTCACTTCCATCCCCACTCCCAAGGGAACCCTAACGAATTCCAGGATAAAAAGTATTACATGACCTTCCTCGTAGTATGAACTTAAATCATGCCAAGTTTCATTTGAATACATTCTGTTAGTTTCAGCGCTATGCGCAGCCAAGAAATTTTACCCTACTGCGGGGGGGCCACTACGGGGGGCTACTGGGGGTCCCACTGTGGGGGCAAACTGTCGGTGCCCTCCACTGTGGGGGCTTACTGAGTGGGTCCCACTGCGGGGCAATGTGGGGGCCCCACTGCGGGGGGTGGTGCGGGGGCTACTAGAGGTCCCACTGCGGGGAAATGTGGGGGGCCCGCTGCCGAGAGCCCCACCGCCGGCGCCCCTAATGTAGGGGCTAATGAGTGGGTACCACTGCGGGGCAATGTGGGGGGCCCACTTCTGGGAGCCATCTGCCGGTGGCCCCCACTGCCGGTGGTCCCCACTGTGGAGGCTACTGAGGTCCCAATGCGGGGCAATGTGGGGCCCCACTGCCGGGGGCTACTGGGTGGGTCCGGTTACGTGAGGGGCCCCACTACTGGGGCCCCCACTGTCTGGAGCCCCATTGCCAGTGCCCCCTAGTGGGGGCTATCGCTCTCTACCCCTTGCCCCGCGCGCCTTCCTGCAACGCGCAACATTTCACTTCTATCCTCTCTCCCAAGGGAACCTTTCTGAATTCCGGGATAAAAAGTATTTAATGCCCTTTCTTGTAATATGAACTTATATCATGCTAAGTTTCATTTGAATACCTGCAGTAGTTTCGGGGCTATGCGCAGCCAAGAAATTATACTTTCATCCCCTCTCCCAAGGGAACCCTATTGAAATCCGGGATGAAAAGTATCTTATGCCATTTTTCGTAATATGAACTTAAATCATGCTAAATTTCATTTGAATACCATCAGTAGTTTCGGCGCTATGCGTAGCCAAGCAATTTTACTTTCATCACCTCTCCCAAGGGAACCCTATTGAAATCCGAGATCAATAGTATCCTATACCCTTTCTCGTAATATGAACTTAAATCATGCTAAGTTTCATTTGAATACCTTCAGTAGTTTCGGCGCTATGCGTAGCCAAGCAATTTTACTTTCATCACCTCTCCCTAGGGAACCCTATTGAAATCCGGGATAAAAGCATCTTATGTCCTTTCTTATACTATATACTCAAATCTTGTCAAGTTTCATTTGAATACATTAAGTAGGTTGGGCGCTACGCGCCGCTAAAAAATTTTACTTTCATCCCCTCTCCCAAGGGAACCCTATTGAAATCCGGGATGAAAAGTATCCTATGCCCTTTCTCGTAATATGAACTTAAATCATGCTAAGTTTCATTTGAATACATTTAGTAGGTTCGGCGCTACGCGCAGCCAAAAAATTTTACTTTCATCCCCTCTCCCAAGGGAACCCTATTGAAATCCGGGATAAAAACTATCCTATGTCCTTTCTCGTAGTATGAACTCAAATCCCGTCAAGTTTCATTTCAATACGTTCAGTAGCTTCGGAGCTATGCGCGGCCAAGATACCGACAGACATGATGGAAAAAAAAATAATTTTTGGCATCCGTATCGATAATAGAGTGCCCTCCAAAAAAAATTTTCATAATATCTACAATGAACAGAATTTGATCTGTTACAGTTTTATTATAAGTATAGATAACTAAAGTCAGTAGACATCTAAGGGTTAAAATGATTACATTGACGAACGTTTGGTTATGCGTTAATTCAGTTAATTCATCTATCAAATTTAATGAAGCGGTTGACATACCATTGATAGATATTGCCAATTAACACCATTTAACCTTCTAAGTAACTTGAGCGGTTTGAAATATAATACTTACCACAAATGCCTGTTATAGTATAGTAAGCATTATGTGACATGTACATTTTGTACATACAGATCCAAATTACCGTACCTATGTAGATACATATCTACATGAAGTTAGTAGGTATGTCATCATCAAAATGATCAAAAATCAATAGTGAGAGTTCCATAGCTCACATGGTTCTAAATGGTCTATTCTAGCTTCTCCAGCTTTGCACCCAGCTACCAATCACCCTGTATATTTCCAAAAAGACCTTTTTACAAGCTATAACCGTCACATTTTAATCATTTTTATACATAAGTCAATTGGCCTTTGAACAGGGCTATTGTGGTCCTATCGAGCTATATTTCACTGACACCTGAAAATACCGACTCATACACGCTTGATAAATATGCCCATCCCGCGGTCAGTGCATCCAATTACGACTGCAGGCGTGGCTAGCATGAGAGAACTGAAGCACGGGACGCGATTTTAACTTCGGCATGATTTCATACGACGATTGGGAAAGCGTTTGGGAAGCAATTGTTGTGAAATTGTAAATGTCTGTGTTTGAGTGGTTGGAACACATTGGATTTCGGGGATTGGAAATATTTGCCTTTGTTTGTGATAAAATTGAATAGAACTTGAGCGCGAATACGAGTAAGGTAAAACTAACTAGTAGGGGTAGTATATGATTGATTTAATGAGATTTGTAAACATTTCCTAGTAATTCCTATCTATATCCTTACTAGCTTCTTTCCGTGGCTTCTCTCGCGTCTTTTTGGGATCTATAAAACTAGTCTATGCCTTCCTCGGAATATCAATGATCACCTTACGAGTACCAAATTTCTTTACTCATTGTCATATTCGTCATTTTATACATTTTACTTACCAAGACACATGCGTACAGACAAACCAATTTTTTTACGGTTAGCATAGATACTTGTATATAAGTAATTAATGTAAAATATATATAATGTAAGTTTAAGATGTAAATAGGAGGCTAGGAGGACGAGGTAGGTACTTCAGTGTGTTAAATCATAACTAGATGTCGCCGGTAAAATGGAAGGTAAATGAACAAAACAATTAGGATGCCTTCAGCCGCTTAAGAAGGCTACGAACCTCTCCCAAACGGAAACGGATTGACCCATGCGGATTTGTTGTTGTTTCACGTTGAATGACATGAAGCGCGCTATTAGTGAGAAAATGCGTCTAACCATCAAATACGAAGCTGTCATGTGGCTGTGTGCGTGTGCCCGGTGTCGGCACCATTTTTTGATATATTTCCGTACTTTCCGATAAATTTTGAATAAACGATTGATTTCATAAATATTTTTGATTATTTATAATGTTGAATATATTATAATGTATGTATTTAGAATGTTTGCAACATGACAGATTTTCGAATAAAGGTGTCTTGTCTATCATGCATAAAAAATCGTTTGGAAATGACTCGATTTGGTGGTCAAAATTAGTTTAGCTCTCATTTAAAGATTACATTACGTATGTTTTTTGAAAAACTAAACCGCTACAAATATAGCTATTTTTCATCCAATTAAGTATGGAAAATTTCAATAAGATCGGGGATATAGTTTCCAAATGAATAGGAAAGTACGTTTCTATGGAGGCTAAGGCTATCCGTTCCGTTCTTAATAGACAGGAAAAGGTAACAGACAGACGGCGAGACAGAATTACTTTCGAATTTATAATTAGTAGTGGATAGGAAACCTTTCTGAAAATTCAACATAGCCAAACTCAAAATTGAAACAATTTAAAAAAGCTTCGCGTCCTTAAGCTTATAATTTCAGCCCCATCCGAAATCGTTTACAAAAATTGCGCGTTTTCATCTGGTTGAAAACACATTGTCCGGTCGTCGGTGCACGATTATGTGCCGGGGGCGAAGCCCTGACATTATTACGACACAAAGTCAGATAGTACTCGTAGTTATGTTTTCCAAAAGATATGATCCCGCTCTGTTTTAAATTTCATGGCATATTTTTTTCCCCGTTTTGTTTTCACGCAATCAGTGATTATTACCGAAGTAAACAAAGCTTTCAAGTAAATTTTCCTAATAATAATAAATATTAAATTAAATAAATATTATTTTATATCTTCTTTATTACCTACTTTTATTATTTTTATATGATAGTATGGTACCTACCATACGGTATACCTCAAAATGAATAAACTAGTTGCAAAGAACTTGCTTGCAACAGTTTGCAGTTGGCTCCATAGTTAAAATTGTAAATACTGGTTCCTACTACATTTTCATTTATTTGATTGTAATTTTCTTTGTTAACAAACCTACCAACTAGAAATTTTATCAACGCAAAGGCGAAAATATTGGAATATTCCATTGCTTTGTTTACTTCACACGATTATTATTTATTTCCCTTTGCTTCACGCATTCCAATTCGCCTGTGGCTGTCACAATATACTGCATATTTCAGTATGTTAGTTCAAAACATAAAAGTGTAACTTCTGTTTTTAGCCCCTGACGTGAAAGAGGGATGTTATTAGTATAAGGCGCTGTGCAGACGGAGCAACTATTACGGCAACTGGCAACTCGTAACTAGCTGTTTACATACAACTTCTTAAACTGTGCCATTTAAGTACAGTAACTGCAAGAAGAAATGTGTATGAGAAATATTAAAAAATTGTTTCTTCAACTAAAGTTACTTATATCTGCATAGGCGCTAAAGTGTTTAGGTTCCGTGCAAAATATACCTAGGTATACCAATTTTAATAATATTTTTTCTTGTGTTGGAAATGTGATTTCATTGCGTTCAATGATAAATATCGGCGCAGCCTTTACAATTTTAGTTAGTTTTACCTAATCCTAGATATTCCATCACGTTTTATCTTTCTATACATGAAGATTAGGAAAAGAGGTAAAGTAAATTCATGGGAAGCTTTTGAATTTGCTAACTTTTCTAATCATAATAGTGCTAGGCAGCAACGGGGCAATGCAGCCAGCAGCGTCTTGGGCTCACTTCTGAGCGTTATTGTTATTGATCAGTTGAGCTATCTCTAGATTGTTTAAATCAGTCTGCATTTAGCTCAATGCTATTTATATAAAGATTTACCTATGGTTGTTAAATCTAGATTTAGATAGGCAAAATAAACATGTATTAGACACATAAGTGATATATAAATGTACTAGTGGTTTTTTTTCACTTCTTCCACTAGTAAACTAATAATTGAAGTAAAGCGAAAATCAAAAACACGTACATAAATAAATAAATAATAATAAATAAATAATGCTGGACAATTCAAACAGCATTATCTAGCCCCAAGACAAGCAGAGCTTGTGTTATGGGTACTAGATAACTGATATACATACATATGTACATAATACAATATATTACATAATTTTTTTTTTAATTATACATAGAAAACGACCCGAACACCCTGAACAAATATCTGCAGATCGTACAATTATTTGTCCCGAGGCGGGAATCGAACCCGCTACCTCCTGTGTTACAAGCGGACCTTCGCCCACCGAGCCACAGAGGTCGTCGAAATAAAGAAATAAAGTTATTGATTCTGATTCTGTTGTTAGGTTACATTGTATTTTTATAACTCGGCGTTGTTTGTGCAGGCTCGCAGTATTTGCTCTAGGCGTCACCGGCCGCCCCCACACCACTAATCATGTTTTATGATACCGGCTCGACTCAAATAATCGATTTGGATTAAACGACATAGGGAAAAATGCGCACCACCAGGCAATGTTTGTAGGGCTTAATGTGTCGGGCAGGGGGTTTATTTTGGTTCATAATGTCAATTCTATTACGGATAACTCTTTACACCATTGAATGGGGGTGTCGGTATGAAATATGGGAAAAAACCATACAAAAAGTAAACATTCAAAATTAGTTTCCCAACTTCTAAATTTTCTTCAAATTAAGTGGCAACTAGATAGTGACGTCACCTGGAGACACTCCCGGAAGAGCTGACCTTTTTTCTTCGATCATGCTCCTGGGAATAATGAACAGTAATCCTAACCCAATAATGAGATTGAATTTGGAATATCAAAATAGTGCGAATTTTTTCACGTGACCAAAATATTATAATTTTCTCACAGAAATTGTGAAACGTTTCCCTTTTTATTAGATTATATAAGAACGATATTCATACTGCGTTATGTCGATCTGAAATCCAACTCTTAACCATTAAATAAAATTAATATAAACATCAATAATTTCCACACCTTCCTCTACTCAACACTATGTCAACTCTGTTGACCACAGAAAAGCCAAAACTTCGACAAGAATAGATAAGTATTTCAATACAGATCTTTGTTCGTGGGTAGTTTGGCAGTCCACAATTCATTTTGGGGTTTACCCCGCAATTATCGCATTTTATGCTCAAAGTACGAGAATTATGCGGTTGATAAAGCTGAAACTTTCAGAATAACTCCTTAAATAATTCAGCTTCCGAATGGTAGTTCAACCGACTTTTATAAGGATTTAATCGCTCAAAAGGATTTTCTTTCAGGTGTTTTTTTGTGACATCTAACGTAGAGTAAATAAAGCCATCATATTTTGGTCCGTAAAATTTTTCACAGTACCTTCATCACTCATCGGATACCGATATCAATACCGCAAGTTACGATCAAGTTACGGTTATGGCTTACAGCGTTATTGAAACTCTTTAGTACCCATGAAGGAGTAAGTTCAGTTCACAGCAGTAGGTTTATAAACGTTTGGAAGAGTCCTGTGCTGAACAACTATTAAACAAAAACAACAAACTACCTAACGGTGTTCGTTCCTCACTTCTGTAAATTCTTCAAATGATTCGTACTCTCTAACGTTCGCTATAACTTTATTACTCTGTTATTGAGACAGATTTAGTAGTTTCGTTGACAGTTTAAGTGAGAGGGATTGGACAGGAGCCGGTTAAATAGATCTAGGATTAGATAAAGTTTTAAGGTTCCTTTCTTTGAAATTCTTTGTTCTACGTGGAAGTAAAATTGGTTTTATTGTACAAAAAATAATACTATACTTCTCTATCTACCTTTATATTGAATAATTCAATATGTTTGCTTTTTTGACTCAAGCTACAACGAAAACCAATTTCACTTACCTACTTCTTTTAGCCGCTGAGACTTTAAAGCGTACGTTTCTTGTCCATTTATCGCCAAAGTTAACTATTTTCTGAGAAAAAAGGAAATTAATTACTTATTAAATAAACTTTCAACAACCATGTGGTCAGTTATTCACATGAATCAAAATATGTTATTTAAAACCATTTGAACACACCATCTAAAACCTTGTGTCTGACTGAATAAAGCTGGGAGCATTCTAATGAATCATATTGACATGAAATCAAAAACTGTGTAGAAGTGAAACTCTAAAGCCTCTAAAGTACTAAGCCGGTATCACGAGTGTAATATACCATTCATAGCGAGCATGAAACGTTACGCCATGTGCTAGAATCTGTTTCGTTGCTCGTTGCGAGCACCTTTTCCTGAAATTTGCTACCATTACAATAAAATAATTTTCAGAATTGGAGTTCTCCAGATAACTACAAATATCACACTAAATTAATCACATAGGTGCAAAGTAGTTAACAGTGTCTTTTGGGTTAAGTTTGACAACATTAAAATATTAAGTTTTTATTTAATATCGATAGAATACCTAAGTTTCCATTCTACTGTCCACCCTACTCTAGGACACTGGTCCTATGGGATTACCAGATAATCCCCTTGATACTTCGCCCCCTGAAAGGTAATAAAATTCTTGCGTCATCGCTGGACCTACAACCTCATCTGCCTTTAACATTTCATTTGACTATTTTTGCAAAAAGACCTATCGAATTTGGTTCCAGCGGTGATCCGTTTTGATTTTCTTTGGGAGTTATAAGATTTCGTATTGTTTTAGGATGGATTAATTTAGAAAGTAGGTTCTGTTTCCCGAATTCGTTGTGGGGTGGGTAGCTGAGTAACTTTTTAAAGACTGTGCTTTAGAATTCCCAAAGATTAATCTTTCTAGAAGAATTTGATATATCGGGTCGGGTACGGGTATGTATAATAAAAATATGTATCTATGTATTTTATTATAATATCGACTAGCTGCTGCCCGCGGCCGCGCCTTCGTCCGCGTTTTATTGTGATAAAAATAGCCTATATGTTATTCCAGGTCTCAAACTATATCCATACCAAATTCCAGCCTAATCGGTTCAGTAGTTTTTGCGTGAAAGAGTAACAAATATCCATACAGCCATCCATACAAACTTAGACATTTATAATATTATTAGGAAGTAGGATTGATTAGTAGTACTTAAAATACTCGCTCTGCTTATTTTGTGGCTAGATGATGCAGTGTTGATTATCCAATATTATTCATTTAACATTGGATGCATAAAACATTGCAGAGTATTATGCATATTTTATCATTTTAATGTACTTACTGATTACGATGCAACATTACTTCCATTTAAGCAGTATTAAAATTTACTACTGCTGCAACGCAGCCTTTAATAACTTCCAGTGACTAAAATAATTGTAATAAACTCTCGCTATTTTCCGCTCACGGCATTCTATCATTAAACGAGATTTACTCTATGAACCTCTGAGCAAACTCTTGTTTTCAGAAAATTCATTTACCGTCTTTTTTCTTTACTTCATAAACAATCAGATTACTAGAAACCGTAAAACAAGCGTAATAGTTGACACTAGTAGGAAAAGCTTTGAGGTCGAGGGGATAAAAAGAAAACAATATTACTGTCCTGCTTCGAGACCCACATTAATATACATTTGGCTCGCCGACTCTGGGGTCTCGCATTTTCATCACAAATTGAGCCACAAAATAAAATTAGTCTCACATGTTTGTTTTACTAATATGCCGCAAATAACGCAGGTATTCTCGAAAGTTAATTCAACTATTCACTAATGAAATATTCTATTATCTGCCACTACACAATTTTAATACAAATGAAAGCCTCTTGCCTGTTAATAAAAGGGTTCTAAGAAGATTAATGTTTTTGTTATTTCCCTCTATCACATCACAATGCCCGGTTAATTAGTCCAAATAACACTGTTTTGCCAGACGCGCAAACAGAGACCCTTAATGAAGGCAGCCAATTCCCGGGTCTGAACCGAAACGCTCTTTCATTTGGCCTTAAAGGCGTAGGGCGGCGCAATACGCCAGCAGTTTGCCAAAAACAAGGCCAATAACGGTCTGGCAAACAGTACAAATGATGCGTTAGTGACAAAACGACGTGAATGCTCCCCATCTCGGCGTGACGGGAAGCAAGACAGGTTATTATCTCCTGAGCCAAAACACGTCAAGAAACCCTCTGATATTTTCCACGCGTCCGCGAGTATTCGCAGGAGACCCAAAGCGAAAATTAGTTACTGGATTTCTTGTTTTTCGCTGAATGCGTTGCGTGATTTTCCTTGTTAAGGATATAACAAATGCTGGACTGGAATTGAACTCCGTGTGCGGAATGGATAAGAGGCGCACTCTATTTACAGTTTCAGGATGCCACTTTGCGTCACTGTTCTTTGACATACCAAATGCTGAGTTCCATCGTGTCATGCACTACAGCCATCGGTTGAACATGAAAAATCTGCAGTCAACCTATGTAGCCCGTCTGTTTCCAGCCCAAAGAAGCTTATCCACATCTCTGAAACCAAAGTTTTCTTCAACCACTTTTTCTAAGAGTTAGTAAAATAAGCTTTTTCCAGATTTTCCAGACTTTTGTCTGCTAAAACAAACACCTACCTACCGTAATCACCTTTTGTATTGTACTGAACCCATTGAATTTCCTAATGTTATCTTGTGTCGCATATTTTGGCCGTTGTTCAGAGCTTTGAATATTCTTTTAGTTAATTTTTTGCTGGATTAATTTGTCTGAGTATTCAAATTACGAATTTTGGGATAAAAAGGATGCCCTTTATAAGTTTAATCCTGGAATTTGAGAGTTGAAATCCAGGGAAATCACGCGTTTTATTTTCGCTTGTGAATGCAGACACGTAGCCGTTTTTTTTTTTAACAAAACAGAATCCTTCGAACAGCAATTGAAACTCTTTATACCTACAAGAAACGCTCGCGCATATAAACTTCAAGGTGTTGCTTTCAAATTCTTTCGTCCTCGATTCAATATTCTTTTTCCATTTTCTCCGTCTGAGGCATCGCTCGATCTGATCCCCGATATTCATGTCTGCACTTTCACAATAATAATGTAGGTATTCACAGACTAAAGTATTACTCGCTAAGCTCTCTACTATGTATTTGCCTATATCTTCCCCACGTACCTTTGCATCTGCTGCTTTGAAAGTCTGCTAAAATGGGTGTCAGTAAATAATGACCGCTATTTGTGGCGTCGTAAGGGCCTATGTCCAGCAGTGGACGTGTATGGGCTGATATGATGAAATAATGAGTGAAAAGAGAAACACAATTTCTCTGTTGTGAGTAGCTTTTCTTAATTACAGGAAATTATGCTAATGCAGCTTGGGCCCTAGGTGAATTTTATTAAAGAATACAGTAACGTAACAATACCTCAAAGTATCTTTAGCTAGACATTATATAAAACACATACCTAACTAAGTATAGTTGGAGATACTTGTTTTAATAATTGCAAGGGAATGTTTATAGTATCCCTTTAGGATTCCTTTATTTTAAAATGTTTATAGGGAAGAATCTCAAAGTATAAACTATCTTCAATAAGGCAACAGTAGTTTCTTATAGTGAGTGAATAGAGAGTGTACCTGTGTTTGCACACATACTTGGGCACTATAAAGTGTCCTGCGTACATAGTTTATATAAATTCGGCAAGAAGGACATCAGCAGTTTCATAGGAACGAATGTAACTCATAAGCTCAAAGAAATTTCCATCGGTAAACTCCCACACAATTTCAATTTCCCTGTACAAGGCAAACGTTGAGGCCGTTGTTTTGTATATTTTTTCCCCTCTCTATGAAGAAGTCATAAATCACTAGAATGTAAATCTGGAGCATCCTACGTCGGATGAGTGACACGCCATTATCGCGTAGCAACCGACACAGTGAGGTCGCGGCCTAAACTTGCCAACCGAAGTTTTATTCCCCGACTATCCTTTTATCTGTTGCAGTTTACCTTTTGTTTCAGTGTTTTGGAATATATATTTATTGCTGCAGTGGAGCGTTGCTGTGCTATCACAGAAGCCTATTACAATCGTTTTGCAGCCTGTGCCATAAAATATATCATAGCTAGCTCATAGTTACTATTTGCGAAAACTTTAAAATAGGAATTTCCAACAATTTGCAAGTTTTAGGGGTACATACTATGTATAAATAGTTGTCATGTGTTAATTCTTGGAGATTAGGTACAATGTTTATTTTTTATTCTGCACTTTGGCCCGCGCGATTCAAAATATATAACTCCGGGGGATTAATATGCAGTTTCGTGTGGCACGTTTAAATACTTAACTAAACAATACTTAACTACCAATAATTGTAAACATTCGCTCAAAGAATAACCCGCGTGAGAAATAAAAAATCTACCCTTCGGATGTAAATTGAAAGCAAGCATGCGTCAACCGAACCAATGGGAACATTAATCTAATAAAATAATGGAACGTCACAAGGAATCAGTTCCGTAACTACGTCCGTAATAAGCCAACAAGTATTCAATCCGTCTCCATCCGTCATGCGTGCAGAAGTCGTGATCCCTCTCATCTGTCATGTCTTCCAATCTTGAATGTGCTCTTTCTGTTTCAGGTAATGAATTCTAGTCAAGTATTGTTTCGAGTTTGAGGGGTTTCCAGCTGCTTAGTGTAAGTGAACTACTTATAGTTTCTTGATTTTAAACCGACTTCGGTAAAAGATGGACGTTCTATGTTAGGTAGATAATCCTTTATTTCATAGCCGTACAAAACATGCAGTAGATACATTTATCGATAGATAGATATATAGAAAGTGCTTTATTGCACACTTAACGAAACAATTTACAAACAATTTGATACAAAAAAGAAATGTGACAATTGGCGGTCTTATCGCTCACGAGCGATCTCTACCAGACAACCTTAATAAACTTATACTATATTAAAGCATTGAAATTGGCGACCTTATCGCATAAAGCGATTTCTTCCAGGCAACCAAAGTGTCCAGAGAATATCTCGCTATGTTCGGCTGTATGTATGTTTTATTATGTTTTTTTCGTTGCTTTCTCCGTCATTTATGGACGGATTTTAAAATTTCTTTCAAATTTGTATAGAAAATAGACCCGAAATAGTCCCATAAAAGTTAAGATATAATTTAGTTAAGATAAATCATCATATCAGCCCATACACGTCCACTGCTGAACATAGGCCTCCCCATACGATGGCACACCATCCACCATCCATCTACTCCCTGCGACCGCTACGATGTCGTCGGTCCATCGAGAGGATGGTCTCCCATGTAGGAGGGTTTTGCCATAATCACCACGCTTGGCAGGCGGATTAGTGATCGCAGTGTTGGTGTTGAAAAATACACAGAAAGAAGCTGCTGCCCTTCTTCTGGTAGGTTCCCTTAATCGGTTCTTACGAAATCCACGGGTTGAGTTGGAGGGGTCGATATTAGTACGCCGCGGCCCCACGGCCATTAATCATTCATTCAGTTAAGATAAATACTTTATTATTAATAAATATTTATCCCTTAAAAATAGTGTAAAAGTAAGTTTTCTTTTTTTTTCAAACTATGAAGTACCTAATTGCTTTGTATTTTCACTTCGATTGCAGTGAGGCTACAGGCTTATAATAGTCAAAATATCCTAAAAATTCCGTCGATTTTTTATTTTTTGTATTGTTGAACCGGGTCATGATACCGGGTGTGATTGCGGGGCGTAATATAACGTGTTACACAGCGAACGTTCGCGCAGTCAGTACGGGGTAAGAAGGCGCTGGCAGGCGGGTGAAGCACACGGCGTAACGTACTCGTATCATGCTCGCAACGAAAGCGTTCGTACCATACAGTCAGTACGGGGTACGAAAGAAGGCGCTGGCAACAAGCAATCAGACGGATGTAGTACACGACGCTGACGGCGCGGCGTAACGTGTCATGCTCGCAGCTAATAATACAACTACGCCCCGTAACAGTAAAACTGGTCAGTACTCGGTTTTAGGGGCTCCGCAGGACTGTGTAAATTTTCAGTCTGTCACCTCAGTAGACTTTAATACAATAATGCCTGAAGAATTAAAATCTACAACTTTCCATCCGAACACCGTTGAAAAGTTACCTGAGTTCAGCGTAATCCAATTGGCCGCGGTCTCCACTAAACCTATTTTGGGAGACTTCGCAACCGCTAACCGAGTTACATTTGAGCATCACTTTTGCCAAGACTAGCTAACTTTTTGTATTTGCATATTATATTTAGTTACAATTTATTCCAATTTTTCGACCATGAGGAAGCCTAACACCGAAAAGTTTCCTGTACACTTTTAAGCAGATACTTTACATATTTTTTGTCGCGTCCGTTTTCTGAAAAAATTAAACACACCTGGGTAAATGAAGTTAAATAGATTTATCTGAGATCCTTATTAAACCTTACCGCCTAAATTACAGCCATTTCCGATTAAAGGCTTTCTTAAAACATTATAAAAATTACCTCGACTTTCCAATCTTCATAACTTACCCTTAACTTTACACAGTAGACAATAATTTAGGCAAGTTCCTTATTATCCAGGGCAAATTCTGGGAGGATCTAAAATATTATGCTAAAAGAATGTAGGGAGAAAGTATTCGCGAAGTATTAAACAGTGCTTAGATATGCGGGATCTCCTTGGAGTGGCTAAGATTTGCATGTTAACTCAGTTTTCATAAGTAATAGTTTGGTGGAAATAAGCTGGCAAAGTTCTGAGAGAGCAAACTTGAGAATTGGATATTTGGAATTTAGTGCGAACTCTGTCATAGAGCGAACCAATTGGATTGGTAGCACTGTTTGTGTACA
Source organism: Eupithecia insigniata (assembly GCA_947859395.1). Lineage (NCBI taxonomy): Eukaryota > Metazoa > Arthropoda > Insecta > Lepidoptera > Geometridae > Eupithecia > Eupithecia insigniata. The sequence continues at coordinate 6,779,775 of OX401996.1, read as the reverse complement.
TGACAAATATCATAGAGCAAGCAAGTTGATGTCAATGAGAGTGTGAAGTCGGTGATGGCTAAAAGCTGTTACTTAATTTTAAAAGGTCTTGCCAAGACTCTAATCACAATTATCTAAACGAAATGTTTCATATTTTTCGTAAAATATCTGAAGCGTCTGTCTTTGATTAACCTTTAAAGTAAGGGCTCTCTGAAAATTAATTTATGAAATAGTTTATCTTCATCAAACTCAAAAGAAAACTTTGAACCTGTGGCAAACAAAATTCACCCTAAAGCTGTTATATTTAAAAGGGTTAATGATATTTCCCAGCAATAAATAACTTACAAATTGTTAAGGTGTCCCGGGGGCATAGAGTTTTGAACTCTTAAAGTTTGGATTTGCAAAACTTTTTCCACTCAAACTTTTCGAATATTCGCACCTCGCCATCCGTATTCTTCTACAAAGTTATACATATTCTTCAAATGATCTAGTTTGGGAAGTAGTCTTTCAAAAGTGTATTCTTTTGTTGCATTCGTCAGTGTAAATATACAATGGATGGCTTGAGTTGGCGGTACCTTTCATCTGACAATAAGTTCGCCTCTATTGGGGTGGCTTGCTCAAACGTTTTTATATTTTGCCTTTTGTGTTGAAGTTTGCTTCGGATTCCGTGTTTTATCGCTATTTCCTGCAGACTACACCTTGATGGATTAGGAAAAAAGATAAAATCTTTTTCACAGTTATTCCTTTAAAATTTTGCTGTTTTACTCATGCTGCTTATTAGTATTAGCAAGTTTAGTTTTCACCGACCTCAAAAGGCAGAGGTTCTTAATTCATCTGTATGGTTTTTTTTTTGTATGTTTGTTACGCGATGTCTCCGCCAATTATGAACAGATTTTGAAAATTCTTTCACTATTGTATAGAAAATGATTCCGAAGGGGAGAAGTTTTTTATGCCAGGGGTTTAGTATTTATCCCGCAAAACTTAAAATAAGTATAAAATTAAGGGAATTTGATGTCGGTTTATCGTTTTTCAAAACACGCCATATTATTAAAATACAACTCAGCGTGCTCAGCATGTTCCAAAACTCTAAAATAAAATCGTAAGTGAAAACAAAACGACTCCCTCAACCTGGATACAGACAATAAATCTGGGCGCAAGATAAGACTCAATAAATATCTGTCATAATAATATATATTTTAGGAAGAAGCTTACACCGATAGCTTTTAAAAGAATTGCCAAAAAAATATGATTACAAAAAAAAATTGAAGTTTTCTAATAATAATATTACAACTTCCTCATAATTAACTAATAAAACAAATAAGTAACAATAATTGATATAATAAGTTCCTATTTTTAAATGACTAATGAACTAGATAAAATATAAAAATTTCTAGAGTGGATACAATTTGTATTGCCTTGTTTTTTTAGGGCCACTACAAAACGAAACTCAAATAGTCTTGCTCTCTCTCTCCGTCCATCTTATTTTAGCGACTGCTGTGCTGAAGCTATTAACTTAAAATCAACAAAAGCAACAAGAAAATGAGACAGAATAAATGTGCAAATGTCGAACAATTGCCCGCGTAGGTTGCCTATCTATCGCCCGTCTATAATGAATACCACGCCATTCATAAATCCTTCAATAGTTAAGCTCTAAGCGCGCGTTGTTTTTCTATAAAACTGTGGGTGCGTCACACACCAAAGCCATAGTCTAATAATTTCAATACATTTTCTAGGTGATTTCCATATTCTGTTGCATTATATGGATATTCATCAATATATAAATTACTCCTCTAACAGTTATTTAATATTAAAGAGCTCAGGTTTATTAAAGAACACATGTGTTTTGAAGTGTCGTAATTTTGCATTCCATATGCGTTGTACGTCTTCAAACAAATTGTATTATGCGATGCCAATACGTGACCCCAACAGTATTTCACACAACAGAGTGTACGACGGCATTTTGGCTTTTTCAATATGAAAATTAAGGGGTATGCCTCTTTGTCAATTTTACCACGCAATTTGTCGGGGAGAAATCTTTCGTAGAAATATATTTATTAACCTCGGTTAATGGAAATGTAATACATGTAGCCGTTAGGAATTCTTATTTTGATTTAAGTAATCCTTTTATGTTTATATGCGGGAAAAGCTTTGTAATAACTCGACGTTTGCGCAGGTTACTTAAGTTTTATTTAATCAAATCTGAGTACAAAGAGTGAGTACAGTGACATAATACAGGGCTATTGGTGATTGACTGATACTGCGTGGCTGCATGTTCTGCGTATCATCACGACATGTTCGTGAAGAAGCCAGAAGAAGAGGGGGGTTCGATACAAAAATCTTCCTTTAGAGAGGCTTTATTTGAATCTTGACTTAAAAATGGCTACACTCTGACAGTGCGTGTGGAAGTGGAAGAGCTATCTCTAGTAAATCATTGGGTTCATTACTAGCGTGCTTTTTTGTATCAGAGGCGATTTACAAAAAAAAATAAGACCTGGCGTCTTCGTGAACGTATTCCTTATGATGGGCAGAACCTACAGTTCACGCAGTGTCAGTGAAATAACAATAACCTGTATAGTCCCTATAAGCTGTTGAATACTGAACATGCAATTTTCGTAGCAGTAGTATTTTGCCTAAAATTTAAACAGCCGTCCTATGCCCATAGTTTAGAGCTCAGTGACGTCATATTGTGCTTCATTAGGTGCATGCAACAAACTTCGAAGTAACATAGTTACCTTAGTTCATGGATTAAATTTGGACTGGATAGAACGCGAACACGCTAGAGCTAATTGCTAATTGCAGAATAGCTAAACGTGCAAGCAAAGACTTTCTAAGAGAAGCATAATCCAATACCGGCTTAGAAGTTGCGCAGAACAAAACATGTTGATTCTCGGATGAGAATAAGTGCTTAGTCAGGGGGTTTACTTAGCTGGTTTTATTCACAGGTGTTTTCCTTAAACCGGGTACTGAAAGATGTTACGGGGCGTAATGTATCATTTGCAGAGAGTATGAATCGTCAAAAATTCGTCTCGTTCCTTGTTGCGAGCGCCTTCTTTCCCCGTGCTGACTCCGCGAACGCTCGCTGTCTGACACATTACATTAGGCCCCGTAACGCTCGTTACGCTTACATTTTGTGTGAAAGAACTAATGTAGTTTCGCGTGTAGTTTTGGCGTGCCGTCACGCCACGGTAGCGACGCGGGCGCACCGAAGGCTCACCCCTCGTCACCTCGCCCAAACCATGACGTGATCGGTTGCTTTTGATAAACATCAAACACTAGAATACGACCGATACATACCGTCCCGTCGCGAGCGTGCCTCGGGACATCCGAAGCGCGCCGGTAGCGCGCCGGTAGCGCGCCAGTGGCGCATGCGATGCGCGCCGCGCTGCGCCGCTTTTGTCTGGTTTGCGCCTTAGCTGAACGGACATCCGAGATAACCGTAAGAAACAAATGAATTCTGATGATTTTTCCGACTTAGTGCGGACAAGTGCAAGCTTTCATACGATTTCATAAAACGAATTTCAAAAATACTGTAAGCGTTAGACTAGACGCAAAGTTTCTTATTCACATCCAGTCTGAAAGCTGTAGAAAAACAACAACATTTAATAAGCCTGAACTCAGTTAAAATGAAACAAACGATATTGAAAATAACCAGTACTAGGCTCGCATAAACTGAAGAAGTTGGCAGCACGTAGCAGAATATTTATCGGCTGCGGGCCCCGGCCGTTATTGGACTTGTCTTTTCGTCGTTTAAGAAGAGAGGTGATGTGTTTATTCAATTTGCTGCTTGGAAATATTGTTACCTGCCACCGTGCTAGCGTTTATCGCCGTCGATGCTGGCAAGCTTTAGTTACAGGATTATCGGTGTCGACTTCTCATAGTTTGCGAGAAATAAAGTAAACAATACAAAACTCTTTTGCGTTATATCAAAACGTTGCTACGATGATTAAGACGTTTGGAATATCAGTTGCATTAAATAGTAGATATGTATTATTAATAGAAGCACAAAACGTAATATGTATTTTCTTATCAACTGAAGAGGAGTTCAATATTTTTAGGCGTATATATTTATGTAGGTATATAAAATAAATAAATAATGCTGGACAATTCACACAGCACTATCTAGCCCCAAGATAAGCAGAGCTTGTGTTATGGGTACTAGATAACTTATATACATAATACTATATATTACATAGATAGTTTTTTTTTATACATAGAAAAACGATCAGAACACCCTGAAAAAATATTTGCAGATCGTACAAATATTTGTCCCGAGGCGGGAATCGAACCCGCATCCTCCTGCGTCGCAGGCGGACCTATGCCCGCTGCGCCACATCGGTCTTCAAATTGGACTGATTTTAAAATGCCAATGCTATGTTGACGAAGCCACGTAAATGAATGTTTACTTTATTTGAATTATTAAAACCAGTTGGAAATGGGTGGTGCATTTGTAAATAATATTTGCGAACAAAGTCCACAAACAAACGGACGAATGGACAGGTGATCGAAGCCTGCAGCATTCTTTCATATTTTATGTACCTACCTACATACAGAATAAAGGTATATAGGTACTGTTTGACCACCGTTCATTTTCATCATCATCATCATAATCATCAGCCCGTACACGTCCACTGCTGAACATAGGCCTCCCCCAAACGACGCCACGAATAGCGGTCCTGAGCCGCCTCCATCCAACGACTCCCTGCGACCTCTACGATGTCGTCGGTCCATCGAGTGGGATGTCTTCCCACACTCCGTTTCGCATTGCATCGCGGTCGCCACTCGAGAACCTTTACTCCCCAACGGTTATCGGTTCTACGAGCTATACGGCCTGTCCATCGCCACTTCAGCCTGCTGATTCTGAGAGCTATGTCGGTAACTTTTGTTCTTCTACGAATTTCCGTATTCCGGAACCTATCGCGCAGAGAAACTCGGAGCATAGCTCTCTCCATAGCTCGCTGGGTGACTAAGAGCTTATGCACAAGGCCTATAGTGAGCGACCACGTCTCGGATCCGTAAGTCATCACTGGTAACACACAACAAATCAATCTCTTCATTTTACCTGTCAATAATTGAGTCCACTGATACGGTAAAAATTTTACTACAAATAACTAATACTTCAGCAATGGAAATAATAAATTTACGAATTTCTGCCAAACAACGTCTTTATTACTTGATAAATAAAGACGTTATTTAATAGTCACTTCGAGCATAACTGTGCAACCATGAATCGGATTTGCGTGAAATTTGACAGTGTAGGTATTGATATGACTTGTGTTTGCTGGTATCTCACTCAGGCCAAATCCATCGAGAGGTTTTTGAGAAAAGATAAATGGATGACCTCCTTTGGAACAATCAATCAATCAATTAAATCTAGTGGGGTCTCATAAGAAAGGTACGAGGTAAAAAAAGGTACGGTTTTCTTTATTATTGATTTTTGATTTTAGATAGATAGAAAATCCTTTATTGCACACTTATTGGTAAGAAACAGAAATACAAAAAACAATTAAAACTAAGGTACGAGTGGTGGTCTTATCGCTCGAGTGCGATATATCTATATATCTCTACCAGACAACCGTGGATGGATAGGGTTGTTGGATAGTACTTTTATAATATGTTTGCGTTATTACCCCTCATAAAATTATTTTCATTTCACGCCGCATGAAAATAATTTATTCTCCGCCATTTTTTGTCAGTCTTAACTTTTCGTAGATTTATCTGTAAGATTAATTTATGTTTTTTTTTTCATCGCAAGTCATTGTTTTATTTAGACATTTTACTGCTATTACGTCTCGGGAAAAGGAACCCTTTAAGGATTCCGAACCAAAAGAGTCCCAACGAGAACCTATTACCTACTAAGCCACCGCTGTCTGTCCATCCGTCTATTAGCGGGCGTCTATTGTCTCATGAACCGTAAAAGGTAGTTGAAATTTTCACAGAGTAGGTATTTAATGTGTGTTTTTCTTTTGCCGCTATAACTACAAATAATAAGATAAAATTAAATAGGGCTTATTTAATAGGCCAGTCAAAAAACGTGATTTTCGGGTGCCCTTCGTGTCGTGTGCGAGTCCGACGCGCATTTGGCCGGTTTTTTAAGTCGGATTCGTATTTTTATTACATATAAGTAAGCTTGTAACTAAATAAAACGCTCAAGACGATATTGTTTGGGGCTATCACTAGGTTATCTAAATCATTGTATGTACCTTTTTCAGTGATTTTTAAAGGTGCAATCTAGTTGGTAGAGATGACTCCGGTATTCGATAACTAAGTCAGTACCTGTTAGCATGGTCCTAAAATATCTAACGCTATTGTAAAATCCGCATACCGCTAGGGAATAACTGTGCAAAGCGAGCATCGCGCTTAACCGACCGTGAGCCATAACTACCCAACGCTTCAATATCTATACTTACTGCTACTTAAGCGACTGCGGCGGCGACGCGTCATATACTTACCTAACTATCATTTACTATCAAATATCATTTACGCATAGGTACTAGCGGACCGTTCACTCGTAAAGTTATGTAGCTGCAACAAGTATTTGGTATTTCTAACCAAATCGGTTAGAAATATATTGGGTAGAAATCAGGACAGGTATAGAGTATTGTACCGTTATTGGGTACCAGTTAGTACTAGCGGTATTGAAATAAAATACCCAACTAATAACCGGCAGCCAAAATATCCAATAACTCGCATCCTTACTAGTTGGTATTCAGCCATTATCACGCCTAGCCTACCACGCCACGTCTACGTGCCATCAATATTTCCTCTTTGCCCTTCAAGCACGGGAGAAGATAATTATTAAGGTAATTCAATTGCTTACATCCCATTTCGTCATTTACCCATTTCATCATTCACCCACTTGATCATTTTCCTTCACTTCATCGCTCACCCAGTTTGTCATTTTCCCATTTCATCGTTCATAGCTGCGCAGTACTAATCTTTTGGGGAATTCATAGCTCCATCTTCATCTAAAAATTTAATACTGTAAAAAACATAAAAAAAATGTCTCAAAGTCTTTATCCGGATCCCAACGACCCATAACATTATCCTTATCTAAAAGCAAACCTACTATAAAAGGCTGATTAGTAACGCTGGATCTGGATATAATCTAAACTTTCCCCACTAAAGCAAAATTTGTACCACCAATTCCGGTATAAACGTTGGAAACTCCGAAACACAATTGGAAAACTCCTCACATAATGGGGGCTTTTAACGAGACCTTTTTTGAAAGTAACTACAGCGTCCCCTGCAATGATCCATTATCTGAGGACAAGTTAGCGATCTCCTTCCGTCTATTTTCACAAGTAATAACTAAATTTATCGGCGGAGTTTCGTGGAGTCTTCCAATATTGGTGGTTGTGAAGTCTGGTCACGCGCGGGGTGGAGGCGACGCGACTGTGGCGGCGACGCGTCATTAAAATTAACCATCATTACTCTTGTAAAGCGAGAGTCGCGGTCCGGGAAGGAACCGGGCTTATTGGGAAGTTTGTCGTCAACGGCCGCGCCCTCTGCCGGCACCTAATCCTCCGCTTTATTGCCGCTGTAACAAATGATTCCGCCGGCACGTGACGCCCTGACACATGCTAATATGGGGAAAAGGCTGTTTATAATGAAAACCCGTATGAGGCAAGCAGGGTAACAGAAGTATCACCTCCCTAGAAGCTCGTTTATTAAAGACAATGTATTGCAGATCAGGTGTGGTGAAATCTCTACCTTATGTGGAGTACTTAGATAATGCTTAGATAAGAACTTAAATGGCATTAATCATTAATTTCTCTGGTGTATGTAACATCCACTCATCCTAAGCAGTTTTCCTCCACCTTCATCGTTCGCATTTGCTAAGGAATGGAACTTGTTCCCTGCTTCTGTTTTTCCAGCCATTACAACCAAGGTCTCTTCAAGACTAGAGTGAATAGGTAGCTTCTAGACCTTTGTGATACACGGCCGGCCACATCGTCACTTTCCATTTGGTGAGATTGTTGTCAAGACGGTCTATCGACTATAAAAATATACCATGAATAGGCGATTTGATTTGGCTCGGTATATGCATAAAACTCCAAACTATCAAGTATAAAATGCATTCAATCCTAGATCCTGGAGAAACTTCAAAAAGAATGCTTCCATAAAAGTTTACTCGTAAAAACTTTGGCTTTGAGGTGAATAACGTGAAGAGAGAGTATAAATATTCATCCCGTGAAAGAGCCCACGCGTAAATAATAAACTTTTGTTTCAACCTGACAACCAAAGGAGAAACGCATTGAAAATTCGACTCGCCACATCTAATTAGAGAGGACACGTCTCAAGTTTCCTTTATTAATGGAAAAGTCCGGTCCAATTGATTTCATATTTAACATCCTTCTCTTTAGGAGACAATGGGGAAATGAAAACTAGTAATTGGACTTTTCCTTAAGTTTCAACGTTGTTTTTAACGATGTCGCTTATTAGTAGAGTGTACCTACGAGTACTTTGGTAGGTATGGGATGGGTGTGATTTGCTATGCGATTTAGTGGCATGATCATGATGTCCTCCTAGCCGTATTTCGACCGCTGCAGCCGGTCTCAACGGAGACGCTTCCTCACCCTCGAAAGGCATAGCAGCGTAGCAGCAGCGTAGCATGGATCGTAGCTATCAGAGCTACGGCGTAGCAAATTGTGACAAATTTTTAGACTACCTACAGATAAAACTTTCTTTTGTAAAAAATGCATTCTACAGTTATAGAAAGATTTTAAATTGAAATTAAACAAAATAAACAGAATAAATATCAAAAATTATCTCAAATAAATTTTCTAGTACAGAGCTTTATGAAAAGATCATCGTGACTTAACTCCGTTATGTTTGTACAAAAACTATGCATTGCTTTATGAGTCGTTTCGTTACTTAGCGACGACCGCCCGGTAAATTACATTTGGAATGCGTCGCGCAGTCCAAAATGAATTACGTATGAATGCGCCGCGCGCAATGTACTGTAATACTAACAAACTCTGCTGAATAACGGAACCATTTAAAACTCCTCAAGGCACAGTTTTACACCTATTTTTACTCCAAAAAAGCAGCGTTACACCCACTTTCGCTCCAGCATTGATATACAATAGGTATTGTTCCAGTTTTAGAAAGAATATCGATTGTTTCAGTTATTCAGCAATAAAACGTATGACGTATTAATTGAAATATCCCACAAAAGGGCAGCGGCGGACAAAAGGGACCTCCTGCAGCGCAGTCAGCATCATGTCGGCCCCTGACATATGATATCATCGCCAGAAAAGAATTACATTCACTGCTTCGCTTTTATTGTTAGCTGAGGATTTTGCCCCTGACATGTTCTAACATGACCTAGAAAAGTACAGTGTAAGCAAACCAAGTATTTGAATAATTATTATTTTTTCCGTTGTCTTTAAAATTTTCTGTTTCCATTGAAAGCCTCCAATATGGCTGCAACGACACCACGGCGTAGTGCAAAATAAATAAGCAAACACAAAAACCGCACTTACGCATTCCCGTGAAACCTACGGTTCACCACGCCAGAAATTCCAAAATTATTCCCTTTTATAAGCAACAAAATTGGTTATGAAGGTCAGCTGTCTGATATAAAGCAAATTTATTCTGTTCCGTGTACCTATTGGCTCATATAACTGGTGATCTCGCTTGCGACATCGGTGGAATGATAACGGTCTAATTTTGGATCCTCTATTCCTTATACGGTCTAAATTACATTGCGGCCTCGCATCGCCCTGAAAGGTTTTATTCATAAATCTACAGGCACGTTTTCATAAAGTTGAGGAAAAAATGCGCGCTTTTGATCGTTACTTTAAAGTTTTTTTTGGGCCGTTCGTGTTTTCGGTTAATTTAAGTTAGCACTTCGGTATTTATGGGCAATTTTTCGGGTTTGTATTTGGAATCCGTGTTTGGAATTTGTTTACTTATTGCCTTGAAGTTTATCGAACTAATATTTTATGGGAATAAAAATGCAAGTATTATAGTTGACATCATAGTTTGGACTGTAAGTTTCACATCCGATAAAGTAAACTACTTAACTCACATAGAATCAGAATCAGAATTTCATAGCATCGTTGTGTACATTTTTAAGTCTTAGTATGTAGATAATGTATAGGATAACCAAGCAGGACGTGGCAATAGGTAACTACATGGAGTGGAAGTGGACGTGGTTTCTAGAAGACTCTCTACTTACCACAAATATCTACTCAAATCAAATTAAAAATAAGTACTTCCTTCCTTTCAATTACAGAAAGACCCAGTTAATTGAAATTCAATCAAAGTATTTCAGATAAAGATGGCTTACCGCGGCTCAGTCGATTAGGCGGACAAACATTGACTGAGCATAATTGGGTGAACCCAAGGTTCTATATAATGAGCACTGATTCGCTCAAATTGGGATTATGCAAGTTATGTTTGAGTTATTCATGTTAACCCAAGTTCGTCATACTCTCCCCGTGTGGTGTTCCCGATACTACGTACTTACCATACATACATTTAAAAATATCTATATACATACATATAATTAATACACAAGATATTTTTGCTTACTTTGGTACTAGATGATGTTGTGTGAATTGAATTTAAATCCAGCAATATTTAGTTACAGGTTTTGAATGAGCCGATAGAAAGCTTTCTCATAAATAAAATATAGTTTTCGCTGCAATTTCAATCGAAATCCTAACCTACAAGTTAAGAAAAATTGATAAGTTTGTAAGATGTACCTGACTTGTAAAGTAGGTATACCTTACCAAAACTTTTTGTTGATCACCAAAGCAGCTCAATTCCCTCCAATATTCATAAAAGCCGAAGCCGATAAAAAAGAAGCAAAGCAGCACCAGTCAACGTCGACATTGCCTAGTCTCAGGGGAGCGCACATATTGAACCAAGTCTTTGCCTCTACTTCCCTGGCTAATGAATTCCGAAGGCGGTACGGTTCGTTAAAAATAATACAAAACTATTCCCACTTAGTTTCAAAGTTTCGCTAAAGTAGTTCCAGTCACCGAACATTAATCTAGTTATAATTCTCGAAAGCTCGCTTTTTACATCGCAACTTCCCAAAGTGTACCTTTTAACTGTCAGTTTGTTATGTTCGCTTATTTATCGTGGATTTCTCTTTTAAAGTTTGGGTGTTATGTTCGCGTTACAATATTACTGTGAAACGAGGACTGTGCTGAGAAAACTAAGCCCCGGTTTGGACCGAAAAAACCGCAAATCTGCATGTTTCTTTGTAACGAAACGAACTGGCTTTTGTAATAACAGCTTGTAGTGTTTTCGAGAACCTGAATGTACTTGTAGTTTGAATTTAGAACGAATTGGATAACTTTTGCGTTTGACATTCAATTTCGGGTATTGGCAAACTGGGAATGTGATAGGTATGTCATACAACGCTATGCCACTCAGTTACTTTAAACCTAATGACTATAGAGTCAAAAAAGCTTTCTTCTGAGAGTAATGCGACAGTTTCTCTCTTCAGGCAAGATGGTTATTAAACACAACGACTTACTGCTCGAAACTCAACAACGATCGTCACGTCTTCTTATCTCAGCATTCGAAAACACTTCGGACCCTGAATCAATATGACAAGCGTTCACTTAGGAAGGATTGTATAAGCTCAAAATTGAGGGCAATCGAAGGAAGAGGAGGAATTTTTGTACGAGCAAGTGGCGCATGGAGGAAAGGCATACATCGTGGAAACTTTATGTTACTTTATCTGTCGCAAGGGACGCGTATTCTAGGAACTTGGATCTGGGAATCCGATTTAGATTTAATATGATATCAAGTTGTTGGGCTGTGAATAAAAATTGACAGTTTCTCTTTTTCATATACATACGCAAAAAGTAATACTTACTACTCTGTCCTCGATGATAAAAACAGCTTATATGATGTTAGTCCTCTTGATTTTTACCGTTGATCGAGTATTCCCAACACATTTTTTAAATCAGAAGTTGCTGTTGGCCGGCCATATCTCCCAAAGAATCGACAACCGCTGTGGTAAACTTTACACTTGAGTGGAGATCGTGACTCGGCAAACTGGTGGACAGTTCCACTAGTTTGCCGAGTCACGATCTCGATCTGTAGTGTATGTAGTACGCCCTCCGGCCAGGTGGGATAATGTCCGAAAGACTACGGGCAAGCTGAAGACAGGCGCTATGGCGCTCATTACAGGGCGCTATAGGCCTTAGTCTGATATTGGCTGATCATGATAATGATGAGTATTTTCAGTGTCCCAAAAAATATTTTTGATTGTCTGTTATCGCAGCAGCGAAGTTTCCTTAATGAACTATCTCATGCATTTTTTGGAGAATAAATTGAAATGTTTCGAACGGCCATTATTGATGGCGGCCTATCGTCTCGCCTAAATCGAATGAACACAAAATTAGCATTTTATCTGACATTATTAGCACCCCCCCCCCAACACCCCTTCAGTTCCCTTGTCCTTCAGCAAAGCTGATTGAGTCCCACCGATTATGACGCTAATCTGTTCAATGCAAATTGAACAAGGTAAGTCATTTACATCCCTTTATCGAGGAGCGTTATATTCAAATATTTATTGTTTTGTCCGGATCTGTGTCAAACGATTGTTGGATTCATCCTCCACGGCTCGTTAGGGAGGATGAAGTGAGGTCATGTTTACTCACTGCTCTGATAGTGTGATCACTCAGTCGTCGCTCTTTTGAAAGTAAGAGCACCATTGCCGTGAAAGGGTTCGAGTGACCAAACTTTTAATGTTATTTAGTTTGTTCATTAAATTGTAAAGAGTACAAAATCCAAAAATATAATAAAAGTAATATATAATATAAACACAATAAATTTAAGTGCCTTAGCGAAAGTGAAGAGGGTTAAGATAATTTCCATAGAACGTCAAATTGACGAAACACGACTGCTAATTAATCAACTTTGTTTGATTGTACTAATAATTGTGTAACCAGTAAAGTATAATGAAACGCGTAGAACTGAATCTCAGAATATTTATTGACTAAAATAATTTTTAGAAGGGCGTTGGTAGTTTACCCAATAGATATTTCGCAAAAAGCTGTTGTATGCTCTGCAGAAAACATAGACAATATAACGAACGAACTCTATTGAAGTTGTAGGTCAAAATTTTTGGGTTTCCTTCCAGTTAAAATTAATTCCAAGGCCGAACACTAGTTCAAAGCAACTGGTAGACTTATATACTTACATGTCTATAATATTTACTCTATGGTATACTTATTAAAGTCGGTAACCAAGTTCGGCTCAGTTTAATAGTCGTAAACCGATTGGAAGTTTGTGATCTTGTTTACGTTCTTGTAAACTCAGAATTTTAATTGAAAAGTTACAGCCTTTTTAGGGAGGTTTCAGGATCTTTGCTTTTATTAACGGATTGAAACAAAGACGGGTAACAAAAGGCTTTTGTTCTGATTTTGTAATTTACAAATGGTTTTGGCTGTAACCGTTGGAATGTACGGTCATTTGTTTTAACGAATTTAAATAAAATAACTGGATTCAACAGGAATCAAAAATGATAGCCAATGTGTTATTTTTTTTGAATAGTTTTATTTAAATTGGTAGTTAAACTAAATTATTTTCTTAATAGAAGCATTATTAATTTTATTTTTTAAATATTTATTCGTTCTCTTTGAAGCATAAGTAAGTAGAACGTCTGGAAGATCTAAAGAAACCGTACGTTAAACTGACATCATAATCATTCAGCAAAGGTTAAATTTATTATTATTTTATTTTTAGTTTATTGAGGTACAAACTGTATTCAATATTCATAAAATTAACAATATAAAGCTATTTATACACTAATCAAGTTGGCACTAATAGATACATTATTAAAAAAACACAACAACGTTACATAAGCTAATTTGGAAAATACCAAAAAACAAAAAAAAAATAAAGACAAATCAAGCAGGAATTAAGAAAATAAATTAACCTAAAAGAGAAACTTGAACTTGACCTTAAGAATACAGTAAAACTGACTCTACCTTAAAACCAATATCTCCAGAATAACTAAATAGGACTTACCTAAAATTCCTCCGTTGAAACAAATTTAATCAATCATTTTTAATGCTCTCCTCACGACCGTAACCCTCAAATCTCAGCTTTCATTGAATCTATCAGTGGGATTTAAAGTAACAAATCGCCAGCCAAGTACATAAACTAATGAACGGGTATCAAGGGAAATCCATCCAGTATTCGCTATAGTTCAATCCAGCCAAATAACGCGCCATGTCATAACGCGTTTGGTAAACTACAATATGCTCGCTACTTTCGCTGGTCCTTTAGATTGATTGGGTCAAACAAACGTAGCATGCCGCGTTTTGGTTCTTTGGTACCTACTGGCCCTAGTATTTTTTTTTATATTATGTTCAACTTTGTCTATATGGCCAACTTCTGCAGAGCGACTTGCAAGAGTCGCTGCTCTAAGCGGTGGTTAAGAAGACATGTGCTATGTGAATAATATATAGGTCATTATGTTCAATCGATAATTTTCCAAAAAGGAAAATGTCAATTTACTTTGGAACTCATTAGATGGCAGGGATATTACGCGGAAGAATAAAGGTTGTGATAGAGTGTCATGTCAACCTATGCAGGGTCTATGGTATGCCTTATAATTTCAAATTAAAAACGCCACCTTTTTAGTCTGGTCGAGCTAATTTTTGACATTACAAAAACGCCTCATTGGTACAAAAACTAAACAAAAGTTCATGCCTACTCCATTTTAGGTCGTAAGCACAAACTGAGTTTATGGATTTTGGTAAAACCACACGCTGCTGGCTGGAACTAAGTCCCGGTGTTTTACAAGCAGTGAATAAGGGCCCTGAAAGATTAAATGCAGGTCGTTACTCAAATGCCAGGTAAGTGAATGCGAGGTGGCTATCTTCGGTTGGAATCGTCGACTCGTTGTTTGAGTTGAGTGATGCAGATTTTTTTATTAGGTTGCAAAAACTGAAGCTTGGTTTTCTTTGCTGGGTCATAGGAAAATAATTGGTAGTGGTTTTTGGATAGTAGAATTGGTCTAATAAGAATAATTTTTCTAAAATTTTGTATCATGTCATAAAAGACTATAAATTCATTTTTGAAAAGCAAGAATCATTAAAAATAAACGATTATTCTTTGTTTGAGATTGGTTCTATTTTTAAAATATTTAGATATTCTGGTTCAAAAGGTTTTAGCAAAGAACAACAACAAACTTTGGAAGCCAATCCTCCTTGGTTAGCCAGACTCTAATATTAAAAACTATACGAACTCTTTTGCGACAAGCTGTTGGCCGTAGCGCCATTGTTTGCATTTAGTATTAGCCTTGGAGCTAGAAACTACGAAGTAAGATAAATTATTCTGACTTGTTTGTGTTTCGACAACTTGAAAAGTATACCTTACCGTTATTAATATGTTTGTACGTACTATTCGTTGGATTAGAGTTGGAACTAAAACCTATCCCAACACATTACGTGGTATGTATACAAAAAACGTGTGTTGTTTTAAATAAGTCATCATCATCAGCCCGTCTACGTCCACTACTGAACATAGGCCTCCCCCAAACAACGCCACGAGGAGCGGTATGAAAAGAAATTAATGATCAATTTAAATGAGTAGGTGAGGTAAAATATTTATTATAACGATCATCATCATCATCAGCCCATACACGTCCACTGCTGGACATAGGCCTCCCCCGTACGACGCCACTAATTATAACCCTACTTCACAAAAATTATAATCAAATAGTAGAAACAAATTATAATTAGTATTTACAATAAAATTTAAACAATAACACAGCTTATGAGTAACTTAGACTGTTACAAACAACAACAACTCTACTTATTATTTCGGCTACATAAAGTCCTTGGATATGTTTGATTGTAAAGTAAAATTATGTTTTTTTTTTTCTTTTTAGTTTACTTTTAACATTGATTATTTTTGTGATTGCATCAATAAAAAGTTTAAGAACATGAATATAATAAAAGAAGTTGATAATAATTGTTCAAACTGTCAAAGTCCGTTGTAAATTGCAAGCCAAGCTTTATCAAAAACCGAAGGAACAATCGCACCAAAATACCACACAACTTCTATGAATTCCATCCACACGGTTTTAAATCATTCAAAGAATGCGAATTGAAAACCGGAGTGATTTGCAGAGCGGAGTTAGCTAAGTGAGTGAAAGAGTGAGAGAGAAAAAAGAGCTAAGTCAATGTTTGCCGTCCTGATTCCACGCCCTTTCCACTCGTTGCAAAATGTGCATACCATTTTCCATTGTGACGTGTATTAAAATGTCGGATAGGGACAACAATGGGGCATTTAGTTCGGATACTAAGCTCTTTTATTCATTTGTGTGCTTGTGATAGTCGGGTATTAATGAGAAATGCAATGTTTAGGAATACGAAAATAGTTTGACAGAACTGAACGTAAAAATTGTACACTCGTATTAAACGACCTACAAGTTATGTAGGTCCTACCTACCTACATACTAGAAAATTGTACGAAAAACGAATTTGTATTGTTTATTCAGGGGGAAAAAAGAATTGAGCGTTTAAGCTAAGGAATTCTCTTTACACCTAATCTTTCCTCTATACTCTTTATATTCATATATGGTACAACAAACGCGCATCTTTCGATCATATTAGTGGACCCAAAGATGCACGCAAAAAGGTTATATACACTACAAGATTTTATAAAAAGAATACCTCATTTCAACCTTCTAAAAGTAACCCTCAGTGTTGCATGCTCTTTTCAATATTTTCCACGATTCGCATCAGGCTAGCGAGCGGTGGAGAGGCGCATGTCATTTCCCGCCGCCTCAGGCAGAATCGTTTGAGTCAATGTTGACATCCGACTTCGTTCGAATCACTGTGACCGAATAGCCGGGTACAATGGTTATTAGCCAGATTAGCGACTGTCATGCAACTGGATTAGAAGAACGATTGAATAGTCCGTTTAGTAACTTTGGTAGACCATGACTTGTTTCCCAGACATAGCTGCTTAAGTATTTAGAGGCTGATGTCAATCTGAATCACCTGAAAAATCATTAAAAACAAAAATTAATTGCTTTTCGTTGGTCCTTCCATACGCTCCTAATATAACCTATTAGATTTATGTTGTTACTTTGGGAAATTCAGTTTTTCAACAATCAAAACAAGGCATCTATTCCAGTGCGGCATGTATCCGGGGTTTACCCTAAACGTAGGCTTAGTTAGTGTTCCTCATAACATAAGCCTTATGTCAGTGAAAGTCTGGCCATAATCGGTCTAGCCGTTTTGGAGGTAGCTGGAAAAATCACACAGACACAAATTTACAATATTTTTGTTAAACCTACCGTATAATAGATATACGAGTACATTCAAATGCATTTAGTAAACTGCTGTTATATTGACATTACTAAATGACACTTGAATTTAATTATTTTCCCTCTTACGGTTATCTGGTAGAGATCGCCCTCGAGCGATAAGACCGCCACTTGTAGCTTAGTTTTAAAGTTTTTTTTTGTATTTCTGTTTCTTACCAATAAGTGTGCAATAAAGAATTTTCCATCTATCTTCTATTTTACTTTTCTCTCTTTAACTCGACTATATTCCTTGGATTGTAACAATTCGAAAAGTTGCCAGAATATTGGAAAATCGGGAAAAACTAAAAGCCCATGAAGGATTTTTCGACATCATATATGTCGGGTCAGCTACTATTTAACAAAACTACACGTTTCACACAGCACTATATTCATTTGGCGAGCAATTAATATAAACGCTAGCAATAAAACTAACATGCCACAGCAATTATTCGCTTTGTTGCAGCTAATAATATTATTTTATCTAAACATCACTATCTTTTTTCTTGCATCGGCCAGAAGATTCACGTAATCCAAATAGTGAACAAAAATATAGTGATCAGTGATCACTTTATTTTCTAGTTTTATTGTAATTAAATAATTTGAATTTTGGGACGTGTCCAAGAGTCAAAGGCCTAAAGCACTCTGATTTTGGTATTTGAATGATATTGATGAATTGCCAGGTATTTTGACCTCATTATCATATTATATCGATACTAGCTGACCCGGCAAACCATGTTTTGCAATCGACCACTGAGGGTTGAAGATTATCTATTAAAAAATGGGGGTTGTTGTCTGAAAGGTGAAAAATGAGGGATAAATGTATTTTTTAATGTCAATGTAAAAAAAAAACAATTTCTCCATAAAATAGTTGGTGGTTTGGGTGTGGGCCACCCTTGTCGCTTATGTATAAAAAAGAGTTACCTAACGACCTATTCACCTACCAAATCAACAGAAATATTTGTAAAAATTGGCCAAGCCGTTTCGTAGGAGTTTGGTTGCAAACACTGTGACGCGAGATATTTTACCTTTTTTTTATTGTTTTTTGATACCTTCAAAAAACAATAAAACATCTTAACGATATGTAATATTTTTTAACAGAGGTGTCTCTATCACGTTTCCAAAAGGGCTACTACAAACTATACTTTATATACTATACTTCGGAACCTTCATCGAGTCAAGGGCTAAAACAGCAGCCATGAAGATACTTCACACCGGGACAGCTTCTATTCCTTTATAAAGCACAAGGCACAGGTAAGGTCTGGTTTGGAGTATTGCTGCCATGTTTGGGATGGCTCGACCAAATACCAGCTTGCAGCCTTAGACTTAATAAAAGGAAGAGCTTTCAGACTCATAGACGAGCAGTACCTTGCAGAGACTAAGATCCAAAGTCTCGATCACCGCCGCAAGGTTGCTTGTCTCTCGATCTTTTATAGGATACATTTCGGAGAATGCTCCCAGGAACTTCATGACCTGATTCCACCATCTCTCTTCCACTCCAGGACAAGCAGACAGACGGCACAATACCATCCTTATCAGGTGGATATACCATCCACTCATACAAAGCGGTTTTCGTCCACCTTCATCATTTGCACCTCTAAGGAATGGAACTCGCTACCTGCTTCAGTTTTTCGGGTGAATTACAATCTGGGATCTGGGTCTCTTCAAGACAAGAGTGAACAGGTGTCTTCTAGACCTTCGTGATACAACGTCGGCCACATCATCACTTTCCATCAGGTGAGATTGTGGTCAAACGAAGGTCTATATACTATAAAAAAAACATAGCTAACCAATAACTAGCATCGGAAATCGTTTGGTTTTCAATGATTTTATAGTATCTGATTTATTTATGGCAAGAGACGACTTATTGGTACCTAAATATTGTTGCGGAATGCTAAATATTTATTGACAAAGAAAATAACAATCAAATAATATAAACAAATTAAACTAGTATTTACTATTGAAATAATTCAGCTAACTGCAGACTGTTGCAAATAATCTACAGATAGCTGAACTGGTCCATATCAATACCAGTTGGAAGCGTCCCCAAGACGCTGCTGGCTGCATTGCCTCGCTGTATGGCAATGCTAATGCGCTGCGCCAAATACCCACAAGCGCTCGGGTCACGCGTCGCTTCGACCAGGCGCTCAGATATTTTTTTGAAATCCCGGAGAGCCTCTGGTTGTTAATGTTAAATTGCTTATGCTGTAGGTAAAGATAAATTGTATAATGGTAAAATCCTTACAAAAGGTTCGAGCGTCCTCTCTGTTTAACAATTGTTACTGTTTTGCTACTGTAGAATATTCTGTTGAATGCCTTTTGTGAATGCGGTGACGTGAACGATCAATTTGCATCCTAATTAGGAGTTTACTCTGTTTTAACACAAATTAGCTTTAACCCAATACCGGTAATTTTCTGAAAACAAACACGTACTGTTTATGGGCGAATCGAAGGTAATATTGTTATGGTCTGGCAGCCAATATGTATTTTTAATGATTATTGGATAATCATGCTGATAATCTGTCCGCTCTTGTACAGCCCGATTGGGCGATATTTTAAAGTAGTAGGTACAGAAATATACGGTTTATAATTTATTCAGGTTAACGAAAAATCGAAACGAATGTCGAAATTTGCCAAGGCCTTTTTACTTTATTTATAGACTTCAAAATTACTATTCCAAGCGTTCTTTGTATTCCTTATAGTACTCGTACAATAACTGTAATATTCAGTATATTACAGTACTGAAAATGTCCGCTTAACTTATAAACACCTATAAAAAATTACAAAAATCGACGTCAATAGGAAGTGGACTGACGGACGGCCGTACTTGCTCTGTATTATATTTGCTCGAGCTATACGGTTATGTAGGCACCCTTTTTTATAGGAAATCTTGAAGTAAACAAGCTCACATAGGTATGTCTTTTAAGAGAAGTTCTTAGCTTGATAGAAGTGAAATTAACACTTGAAAGGTGGTTTAGGAACAAACCTGTAGCAATGAGATCCAGGACTCCTCTTACTTTCAGTCTAAATAATTTATCAGAGAGACAGCCCTATCTTGGTATGCTAATGTCCTGGCATAAAACTGGAGCACCTAGGTTCTTCCCTGGGTTTTATTTTCGTTAATATCTTGAATTACCCACTCGTTGTTTTGAATACCTATTTATATGACTCTATCATCGATTCATTTTGTTAGGATACCAGTTCAGTTTGAAATGAAAAATCGTAAATAACCCCTACGTATGTTTTTAATATTATTGGCCCAAAGAACGGACGAATGAAGCATATTTAAAAGTTAAGGCCCAGGTTTATGTGAATTGACGTTTAAACCTTTTTTTTTCGCCGTAATCTTTATCGAATAAGCTTTGAAACATAATAATCTATGCGATACAGGAACCCAAACCTTCTTTTCAAACATGAAAAATAAAACTGCTTTATGAAATAATTGAGCAATAAGTACCTTCAATTTTCTTAGTTACTACCATTTTTCTCGTAAACTATAATTTATAAGATTTTTTTTCGTAAGTCTTCCGCTTATTTTTGCATATAAATGTCCTCAACATTAAGCTGAGGTGGGCCGATTGGTTCACTGGGCAGATTAGAGTATTTTCTAAATGCTCTAAGCTGGGCAGGCACTTGTTATTTTTAAGCTAGAGTTTAAATTATATCTGAAACCCTTTGTATTGAAGTGTTTGCCTTTGTGTATCAATAAATTAGTTTTCTTTCTTTTTAATAGAAAATAAGCAAAAACATGATTTTTGCGCTTACGACGCTCTGCTCTGTCTCTCCTATAAACGCGAAATCCTATGCATTGTTAGCACTTTTCGCCTGAGATACAGGTTTAAACTACTTCAGTCAGACACAAGCATAGCCTTTAGAATATAAGTTATTATTATTCTTTTGCTAACCTTTTTTATCTTAAGATATTTAGAATATTTTTTTATGCCTTTCCTTTTCTCTCATCTCATCACGTGATGCGGGTGGTTATGAAATGAAAGGTCTGTAATAAATAAGTGACACAAATATTTTTTTAGCATTCAACCTTTAAAAATTCAAACATACAAACAAAACTTTAAGGTAATTCAACAAGCATAAAATAAACGTGTAGGAACACGCGATTTGCAAATAAAGATAGAAAGATATGAAACAGCAAGCGTTCGTTGTGATAAAAACAAGCCTGTTTTCAAATGGAAATAACAAATGGACGTCCGATCCGCTTTTTACTGCACCACCGATGCAGATTAGATGAGGCGAAGCAAAGCAACACAAAGGGTATTTTAATCGTACGGTTTGAATGTGCGTATGGTCATGTTTGTGGTTGTTTTTCTTGCGGTGCTCATTACCACACCCGCCCCCAATAAGTAGGAATATTTAGCGCTAGTTTCTGTCCGTGGCTTCTTCCAGGATAGAAATTCAGGTCTAGACCCAAAACTACTGGAAGGTTCAGACTAAAATTTTGCTATGACAAGGTACATGTACCTACCCAGTGAACGCAGAAAATAGTGTTCACTGCATGCACCTACAATAAATTTCACCCCGATTCGTTCAGTAGTTTTGTCGTGCATAGGTATATCCAAATAGTAATCCAAATATTTAGAATTTTGCATTTAACTGTGATTTCAATATAAACTTTCAGCCACCTAATCAGTTGATCCCGTGTAAAACCGCCATGTTGCCAAAATTAAAGTAGCAAAAGTTCTGAAAGTAGTCTAGCAGGGAAAGTCCACAGCAACCGAGCACAACGAAATTACAAAGTTCCATCGAAATTATTTTTCATCCGTACACCATAAAGGAACTAGTTTCGCCGCCGAAGGCTCACGGATACATTAGGTTCGGCCATAACCGAAAATTCACTTCCAATGTCTCCCATTTGATAACAAAGGAAAAACACCGTACGACCGACAAGATGCTCTAAAAATAGTTTCGCAATCTAGCTACCTGTTCACCTGGGCTGGCCATTCCGGGCCGCCTTCCCATAAAGAAGAGTACACGGGAAGCACCGGGAAGGGTTTATCGCTCCTGAGGGAACGCCGTGAGCCCCACACTATATCATTGCCGCCTCTATCTCTGTACATGGAACCAGTAACAGGGTTGTGGAATGAACGTTTCACTTCTGCTACTATTGCTTTATCTTTGCCACTGTGTGCGTTAGCTTGAATGCCAAACTATACTCTAGCCAAATTCGGTGTAAAATATTTGTACACAAAGCACAAAAAAATCCTTCGTCGTCTGTGTCCTGCGCGTTCGTGTCTTGCGTCGAGTATAAGACACCATTGTAAAAAAATTCTATTAAAGGCATCCTGCCTTTAATAGACCAGGAATGTAAATTGCGTATATAAATACCTGGAAGATGAGTAAATTTTAGGCTAAGTAAGTATGGGCAACTTGTTTACAAACATTATTTTTGTTTACACATCGTAATTGACTACAGTATCGATAAACTTATAAATATCACCAACACCAAGATTGATGTTTCGGTATGAGAGCGGAAGCAAATTTTTGTAGGAAGCATCCGCACTTTCTTAAGCTTTTGCTGCCCACTAAAATACGTCGAATCATTCACAAATGAAAATATTTTTACACAATTGTTTCACCGTGTTAGCATGAGCTTTTATTTGCTTTTAGATTTTGTTCGTAGAGCAATAAAACGCATTTAGTTATCATGAACGTGATTTGCTCATAGCTTTCTAGCTTAGCGTTTACCTACAACTACAATTTATATTTTAAGTAAATTAAGTTAATAAGTAAAAACTTAACTTATTTTCTTCTGTCAACCTAGTTCCAATCACTTCTTCCTACACTGGCTTTCATTTTGAGTACCTTGTCCTGAAACTGAAACCTAAAAAATTACTTCTCCCAAAATAGGTTTTCAGATTGATTACCTACCTTATGCACTCAAACTCTAAGCCTATTTGGGAAAGCAACCGAAACGTTTCGAATCTAGCTACTATGATGGAAACAGTTACTGCAAAAGAAATACACGTAACAGCTCAGTTCAACATCTCATTTACAGTGATACAGGTCCATACTCTAAACTTTTTAGTCTTTGTACTCCTTCAAGCATAAAACTTTGTGAAAATATAGTTTGAACATTCGTTAGTAGATCGAATTCTGGTACATTAGTGTAAATAACTTCACTCTGTCTGTTTGGTTAGGTGGGTTCGCTTCTATTTATGGTGGATTTAATTATTATTTGACTGAGTTGGATTTTTAACTGATCCGTTTAGATGGTTTTATTTTAATTGACATGTAATCCCCAAAATCTAAAAAAATTGCTTATTTACTATCATCATCATCAGCCCATACACGTCCACTGCTGGACATAGGCCTCCCCCGCACGACGCCGCAAATAGCGGTCCTGAGCCGCCTTATTTACTATACTAAATAGTAAATAAGCTATTTTTTAAGATTTAATAAATTGCTTATTTACTTAAATAGTAAAAGTTAAGAAAAAGTTAGTTAAGTTAAAAAAAGTAAGAAAAAGTTATGAATTACCCTAAATGTAACATACCTATTGAATAAATTATTATAAGACTTCTTGTATAAGTCAAAACGACAGCTTTTTATTTTAAATTTAAATTATGTATTGTAGTTGCTATTGTCAGTGGTACTGGAAAGTAAGCCAACTACTAACACTTTACACAAAGCGAATAGTCGCTAACGTAACTCGTCTGCTCCGAGCCTAAAAGCTCTTTAAAATCTCTTTTAACCCTGGCAAACAAATAGTGCCCATACAAACTTTGTAAAATAAAACCTGGCAAAAACAACACTCGTTGAGGTAATTTCATTTACGAGCACCAAACGAACGTGCAGTGAACTGAACTTTTTGCAGAATCAAGCAGGTATTATCTTACTGGCAACAATAATTCAATTAAGTACCAGGGGCAATGCCATCAACAAGCACGCGGATCACACCGAATACCTTTGTTTTTCCTGAATCCTGAAGCATGTTTAACCGGCTATGTTAAACCTTAATGTGATGCATGTCAATACCCTTATGGCTTTTTAATCCATGATAGCTTGTAACACGATGGGATAAGGTTTATATTGTAATGAGATTCGCAAAATTTACTGCGGACTGCAACGCGCTACAAACGAAATGTGAAATAATGTTCAGTTTATTTGCATAATGTCTCGTAACGGCCTTTATGGCGCCCTGTCACGTATTATCGTGACGTCATAAAGGTCTACGAGAGGTCATATCACCAACGTAAGTGCAATATTAAATCTAGAAAGCTGTCGGATTGCACTCACAATTATCATCAGCTTGAAAACCACAGTAAACCAACGACATAAGGCATAAAAATGCTACGTGCAACATCACTTATTCACAAATCCGGCACTATCTCTCTATATTTTTCTAGAAGCCTTCTCTTATTTCAAAGCTCTTCTATTTTCCCGAAACATCTCAAAATTACGGCGCAGTCTCGTCCACACACATTCACCGATTGCATAGACTGGCTTGCATACATAACTAACCGAGAAGTGGACTGAGGAGCACCGCATGGAAGGGCTTACTGTACCCTAGGGAACATACGAACACCTGAACTAAACATATTGATTTACCAGTACAATCCCAACAGGCTCTGTAAAGTAGAATAGGAAATTGCAATGGAAGGTGGACGCCTTGTCTTTAGTTCTTTTATGCTATGCCTGTAGCGGTCATGCACATCTCTACCAACAAGCAATTTTACAGTGTTTCATATCAATTTCAGTATGATGGCAGTTTAAACGCTAATAACACATGGTTCTGTAAATACCTTTCACATTGTTTCATCTTAAGCACTCTAGCATCTATGTCTTCGAGGTACTATAAATCCCTTGTACCTAGAAGACACCTTTCACCCTGGTTGAAGGACTCTACAAGTATTACTGTCAAAGACATACGATTGTGTAAGGTATGATGGTCTGAGAACATTTCTAAAATCAATTCTTTTTTATGTTGGGTGGGTCTAATATTGTTTGAGCAGTATTTGAAACTTGCTTGAGCATTCTCAGAAAAACGTTTAAATTTATATTTTTGAAATATGTTTCATAAGTACCAATAATACAATTAGCTTCAAAGCTGGCTTCTAGAGATTGCTCAAGACGTACAATCCTGACTTAACATCGACTACCCTCGTTTGATAAATAATTATAACGCTTTTTCGTAACATATGAGCCCGAGGTGGTTTCTTGCAAGGGTCCAAAGCAATGCGAGGGTGAACTTCCGAGGAAACTTTTGGGTCTTTATTTATTGTTATTACCTCATTAAGGTACGTACCTACCGAACGATATCCAACAAATTGCAAATAAATAAGGCACACACACAGAATAAGTAAGCTGGTACTAGCTTAATTATTTTAGTGAGCTTATGTATGAGATCGAACTTTGAATGGAACTTTGATTTGTTTGTGAACTGTTTAGAAGTTGTAGTTTGTATTTGTTTATCTTAAAAAAGTATGATCCTCGCGTTGACACGTAGAAACGTCATTTTAAAAAATAATTGACTTATAACAGTTTTTATTTACATACAATAAAATAACCAAAGTGATCGATTAGCTCTCAGAATTAGCAGGCTGAAGTGGCGATAGGCAGGCCATATAGCTCGATAACCGTTGGGGAGTAAAGGTCCTCGAGTGGCGACCGCGATGCAATGCGAAACTGAGTGTGGGAAGACCTCCCACTCGATGGACCGATGACATCGTAGCAGTCGCAGGGAGTCGTTGGATGGAGGCGGCTCAGGGCTGCTATTCGTGGCGTCGTTTGGGGGAGGCCTATGTTCAGCAGTGGACGTGTACGGGATGATGATGATGATGACAATAAAATAAAAAAAATAAGTACGTACAATTTTTTCATTGGTTCCTTGGCATACGAGAGGTTTCAGACTGTTTCAGACTGTTTCAGACCGAGTCACTGCTGTCATACGAATCATCATAATTATCGTACAAACAACATCGACAAAAGTTATTTTTACTTTATGATTGACTAAAAATAGAGCCGGAAGATAATTCACGTTAATGTACCACTATGTTATTACTTAACTAGCTGCTGCCCGCGCCTTCGCCCGCGTTTTATCAGGATAAAAAATAGCCTATATGTTATTCCAGGTCCCAAAACTATACCCATACCAAATTTCAGCCTAATCGGTAGTTTTTGCGTGAAAGAGTAACAAATATCCATCCATAAATCCATACAAACTTTCACATTTATAATATTAGTAGGATAGTGACGACGTCACAATGTACATAAGTACGTAATTTTATTAGTTACAGCGTTACAAAGGTCAAAACTATTATTTAATTTTAAATACTGAAAATAAGCTCTTAGTTTTCTTTGTTAATTTTAACAAAGAAACAACCTCAAATATGCTGTCCCAAAACCAGCTATAACAGCAGAACGTGTTATTTGTAGTAAAAACGTTTCGCTTTCCAAACAATGATGCGGTAACGAGCACGGACTGCAGTCGCATCACCGCAGCAGATAGGCTCGCGATTATAATCATTACGAGCAAACAAACCAAACTACAAGCATCAGCAAATTGAACGTCAGCACACTGGTGTTGTACTGGTCAGCGAGATAAAGGTGGTCGGAGTGACTATAGTTCATGTAAATTACGCATACCGTCCTAAAGTGGCTTTCAAAGGCCAAATCCAATGACTGAAAACCAGAGCTCTTTCACAAATACCACACAAAAAGTGTTGTGGGTAGTTTAGTTTTTGTGTTAGAGCATCAAGCTGAGTCAGGACCTGTTAGGTCTACACCCAGGCGCTCATCTATTTGCTGAGTGGGCTACTGAGTACCAACCCAATGGTTACTTGTGTTAGTGCCTAACTGCCTACCTAATATACATCTGAGTATACGTGTCAAGTAGTCTTTTATTTCTGTGTATGTAATATTTATTGTTGATGTATTGTCTCTAATAAATAATTTTCACTCTTTCTAAATCAACCTTTTTCTCGTTATATACAAGTAAATTCAGACATCACAGGAATACACAAAAACGAAAGAACAGCCTGAAGAAGCGGCGTGGGTTGTCTCCTCATGAGGGAATTTTTCAGCGCTACATAGCGCGTTGATTAGGGAAAAACCCCTCACTTGTGGGATCGTGTTCAGCCGTGGACATATCTGTACTGATAAAGTAGGTAAGGTTACTAGGTTCCAAAACAATTTCTACTGAAACTACCAAGTGCTCAAGACTCATAACAAAAGGCTGTATTTTTGGAGCACACAACAAACATACCGTCAGAGGTCAACTCAGCGCAAATGGCTCGTGAACTCAAAGGTATTTTGGAATTATTGAGCGCAAATTTTGAGGACCGCAACCCTTTGAATAGTCAATGTCGCGTACCCTTATCTCGCCGCAGAAGGCGACACCACATTACCGGTATTATGTCACTATCGGACAGTTACAAACCCACCCCTATCACGTGAATGTAGAGTCGCATATTGCATGTTTCGTATGAGGTATTTTGTTAGTGCAATTTATTTTGTATTGAAAGTTAAAGCGGTTCTCGTTCGGCGTCATCTTTTGTGTTCAACGTTCTTATTTATTCTAACTTACATGGAAAACAAACAGTTTGTAATACATTACAAACAACTAAAGCTTAACAGTTTTCACTTGAAGAACTAAAATATGCTTAATCTAAAAATAAAATAATCTAAGGAGGTTGATACAAGTAAATAAATAGGCAAGTAAACTCAGTTTTAAATGGTTCGCCTGTCCAAATCAACAATCAAGTATACATACTTAGTATTTGTCTATAGAAAATAGACAAGAACAAAATAAAGTCTGAAAACAAAAATAATAAGCATAAGTGGGATTTGCGCACCCCACAATGGTTGACGTTGACGATTACAAAACTTTTTTATGTCCCTCGCTTCCCTTTCCTTTGTCGAAACGGTGAAAACTTTACTTGTGATATTCCTAATACGTCCATTAAAAATAAATCATGCTTTATTCTAGCTAGGATGACGTCAGAGCGAACTTTACAGACATTAACTAATGAAAACGAAAGTTGGTAAATAAATTCTGAGGTTATTGAAAAAGTTATTGCGTTAACCAGTTTTTTCCACGTTTAAAATTGCACATATTAGTCAAAAACAGGACAAGTGCGAGTCAAACTCGGATTACGGTTAAACCTAGTCCTATTTTACCGGTTCTTAAAAAGTTTTCTTACTTTGCGCGTATTTCAGTTGAGTTCAGTCTAAAGAGGCCTAAATTCAGAATCCATAACAATAATGTTAGACAATGCACACAAAATCATCTAGCCCCAAGCTAAGCAGAGCTTGTGTTATGGGTACGAGATGACTGATATTACATAATTACAATATATTACATATTTTTTATTATACATAGAAAAATACCCAGAACACCCGAAACAAATATTTGTAGATCGTACAAACATTTGTCTAAAGGCGGGAGTCGAACCCGCAACCTTATACATCGCAGGCGGACCTTCGCCCCCCGGCCCCCGCGCAACATCGGTCGTCTAATAAAGTTTTATCTTTCCCGACTGCAGAATACACCTATGGCATTGCACGTATCACAAAACAGACCACATCGCAGTAATCCATTGAATGTATCACGATCGACTCCCTTATCTTACCACGTATAGCCTCGCCAATCCGTTACCGATATTTAGGCAAAATACAAATTCTTTTCCAAACCATACAAAATTCAGCTCTACTTGCGGATAGTAAAGTCGATATTCATACTGTGAGCTCTAAGTTTTACAACATTTTACAGTGGATAATCCGCCTGATATTGGAAGGCTTGTCGATGCATTCTCTGGGATGCACGAAATTTTCTATAAGGATAAAAGCAAACAGGATAGCCTTCGGAATTAATGTTATGAGGTTGGACGAAAGAGAACTTATATCTAGTAAAGTACCTTTGAGATACAGACGTTTAGTGGCTATGGGAAGGCATTTTACTCCATAGATGATTACATCAATGATGTTAATGCTTGGCCAGATGTCGCTCCGTTCCGCACTGAATAAGAAATTCAATATTTTGCTTAGCTTATATAAATATTGACATTTATCTAAATCGCATTATATGTAGATTTAGATAAAGCAAATAAACATGTATAAGTCACAAAGTGTAAAAATGTACTAGTGGTTTCTTTTTCTCTTCTACTAGTTGACAAAAAGTTTAAGTGAAGAAAATAGATGGGAATAGACTCTGTTGAACGTATCCTCGTTTTTAGTGTTATGTTATAATTTTGAGTGTATCGCTTTGGCCGATGAAAAACGCGGATTATTGCTCCTCTAGAAGTTTTTTAAATGAGTGAGGTGTATACTCGTATAAGTGAGTGTAAGGGACAATAAATCAGCATAATAAATTCAAAATTGTAGGTGATATAGACAAGGTAGTATAGACGAAATTTAATAAGATCCACAAAAAAATCGAGTTCGTCGGAACCAATTACCCCCAGTGTGAGGCTTAGGCACTATAATAGCAAAAAACCGTTGGTTTACGCCAATGATTTCCTTAAGTTATTCTCCATTTTGTTTTTTCAATGAACAACCAAATTACCAAACGACTCCAATATTCCGAAACAGACAGACAAATGGGAGTTTAAAAGCTATAAAACATTTTTATTTGCCCTTGTCAGGTTCTGGCCGATGAAGCTGAAATTTTACAACCATTGAGGTTTTCGAAGCAAATATTTGTTATTACGTTCCATCAAATTGTTTTTGTGTTGATCGTAGGCGTTCGTCAACAAGTTTTACACGGTGAAGTAGAAGGGTTATTGAAATTGACATTTACTAAATCGATTTTGGTTGAATTTGTAGAAGAATTAATACAAATATATTCATCTATTAAAATATGTAAATAATGATATGGACCAGTTGAGCTACTAGTAGATTGTTTGCAATAGTCTGCAGGTAGCTCCATTTTTTATTTGATTGTAATTTTCTTCGTATATAAAACATAACAATAAAAAAATATGTTAACATTAACCAGTTATATTTGTACCATGCTATCTACTTTTATTCAGGATTTTTTCAAAGAACGCGCTCAATGCTAGTTTCTCCCATCGTTTTAGCGAGATAAAATTGTGATGTTTTCCAAACCCACTGTATTTAAGTAGGGTTAGTAGGTACTAACCCTACTAAAAAACAGTGGTTTTGGGTACCTATCTATAACAGATACCTATCTATGAAGATTTTCCAGTGACCTGAGATCCGGCTAGTATTATAACTTATGCCATAAATAAACTTCATTACCACATTTTGAAAATGTAATAATTAGATGAGCTGCATAGCGTTTTATCATTACCCACCTTAATAATGCAAATTTGAGAAAGTTCCAAGTGTCGTAAATCTATGTTGTTACTTGCGTATTAACAAATTGCGTTCTTAAACCGCAATAAACTATGTAAATACAAAATTTAAATTACAAACAGCGGAGCGACAGAACTGGTGATGTGTACGAAGCTTTTTACAGTGCCGCGAGACGGGAACGTGCCGTAACGCACGGCGGCGTTACTAACGATAAGTCAAAAAAATAACATGCACAGTTAACATCTTGGATGAGTACGTTATTAGTAAGGTACCTACTTAGTAGGTATACCTACCTATTGTTTATTTATTTGTTATGTAGTTAATATACCTACTCCTTGCAAAACTATTCAATACATGCAAATAAAAATATTAGGTTTTTCAAAGAAACCAAACCTGAGAAAAAGAACATTACATAAGAATCGTACACCTATTTTCTTCAAATATTTCTGAGGAGAGGCTCAACGACGAGTGAGACACATTTAAAAAAAAATTAAATAGAGTCCTAGCGTTTCGAAAATCCGATACACAGAAATACACCACAAAAACACCCGGGATGCGTTTTGCCGGGGGTTAAATCAGCATTGGAACAGTTAAAGTTTATTGAATTCTTGGTGGATGAAATTGAGTTCAATTAGCATTACCATTCATTTTACACTATTTTAATTGAGATTTAAATATTCATTCTTTTCATAATCATTTATTGCATCAAAAATGGTTTTATAAAGGCTTAAAATTCGCATAATTCACCGATTAATTCGGCATGCATTTATGAAATTAAATCTGATTTAAGACCGCTATATTTATCTAATTGAGATTGAGACATATGCAATATTTGATGCTTTAGTTAGAAGGTCAATAATTTAACTTCTTTTTAAAACGTTCCGTAGTCGTCCCGTCGTCGTCGTTTTAAACAGGGAACCACCACAGTTGCACTGCGTTGCGGCGCGGATGCGCGAGTGTGCGATAGCGTACGTCAGCGGTGAGTTATGGACCACGGGCTGCGTTAATTGTCACTGACTAGATAAGCCGACTGTACTTTGTAGTGGCCAGTCTAAAAATAGCGGGCTAAAATTACAGTCTCGTGATTATGAGCATGCCTGGTTACTGAAGTATAAGTGCCCACTGCAATACAGGGAGAAATTATTGAGATTTGGTGTGGACACGTTTAGCTTCAATAACACATTGTTTCTTTTTTATATTAATAGCTTTATAACTGTTTATACTATACAATTTGATTTGTCTAATTGCTTATTTTATAAGCCTAAAGAAATACAGTTATTGATTCTGATTCTTGTTTTGGTGCCAAGGAAAAAATATTTTTTAAGAAAAAATAAATGTCTTCCGATAGCTTACTTTTTCTGCGTTAGCTAGTAGGTAGATAAATCACAAAATAAACATTTTTATCGAATTAATGCTCATAGCTCACTCATAATTATCATCATCAGACTCATAACTGCTTGCTCTTCCATATCTCGCCTTCCCACCGGTGCTGAGATATGGAAGAGGCCTAAAATCAGGAATGGGTTTTACCGTCTGATTAGATAGATAGAATGCCTACGTATAGTCAATATTTCGTCGTAGGCGATTTATGTAGTCCTTCTCGAAAGTACTCACTACTTTCCAATAATAAATAAACACACAGCTCCTACGAGTTTCATTACCAGCAGAATTGCTTACAATTTCAGCTTGATACTCCAGCTTTGATAGAATGAACTAAGTGAACCTTTCAAAATCCACTTTATCCTGTTGATTGGAGACTTACGCTCCAGTTTCCTAATTAGTGAAGCACGGGTTGCTCTTGTCTGGTTACCAAAGTTTCACAGCGCAATCTTAGACAAGCTGCAACATTCCTTATATCCTCAATTTTATGTAGGACCATGATATACAAATGTTGTGTTCAAAAACGGCTTAACAAATCAAGTTCGTAAAGGTGGTTCTCAATCTTGTTTCACGCGACAGCACTAAAAGAAAAACATTCGACCGAGTCTCGCAGACACTTCGACTAGGCAGCTCGCCAAAAGGGGTCGTCAAAAAATGTGCTGCGCTTGAACAAAGCTCCCTGGAATTTCAGGACAGTTTCACACTGAATCGGTTTTTATTTAGTTGGTTAATATTTTAGCTGTGTTCACTAAAAATGTGACGGTTTAAAGAGGTTCCGCATTCGGAGCGCCGGCGGGAAACAAATTGTTTTCATTTGCGCTCAAGTTGCGACAACCTGTGCCCGTTCTAGCGTACAATTCGCAACTGTTATTTGACTAATACGCTTTTCTTTGAGATTCTTGCAACAAAGACTTTTTGTATTTTTGAGGAAAAACTCCAAAAGTTATCCGAACTGAAACGGATATAAACTTTGCTACACCGATATATTCTGGTACCTAAACATACATAACAACATAATGTGTAAGGTACATACTAATAAGTAGAGTTTTTTTTTCATATAAACATTTGATAGCAACTTTCTCTATTCGGTAAGCGATTAAAATTATTTCACAATCACAGCAGTATTCGGAAACTACAATAGCGAGGCTCATAATGGAAATGCAGTTTAGAGGAGCTAATATTATCATTGAGCCAGGGCAAACGCAGAACAAGTCGCATCCAAACTTCACACCGCAAATAGGTATTCCGGTGTTCACGTCGTTGTTTTGGAAACATTAACTAACTTGAGAGGACGCCAAAAACGGAAACATTTTAACGCAGCCGCCGAGCGCCGTATTGTCGTGTTGCCCATCATTGACTAAAAAAGTTTAGGAACGAAACTTGTTGTAATTTACTCCAATTATTTACAAGTAGTTATGTTCTATTTAGACTGTGAAAACTGTCGAAAGTTTGCTCTCGTGAACAATGACAATAGCCACAAATCTAGGCTTTATTGCAATATACATATAATCTAAATTTTCATACACATTTTTATGAAATTTTCAATTGAATACCGCTATAAAATTTAATATGTCAAGGGCTGAATTCGAATAACCAATCACTTTACTTTGACATCATCGTCGCTGAATCTTCCATAGATGAAAGAAACACTAGATAATGCAAGCAGTGTTATTTTCGCGGAGAGCTTGATAACCTTGACATTTTTCCTTGTATATATTGACATACGTCCTTGCATCTGTAATTTCTTTCATCAAATATAAATTGTGTAATTCTGATCGATATCATTGTTATGGTGAAGCGATTTTAGTGGAATGTCCCTGAAGAAACATTCAATCGCTACTTACATAATTTCATCATTTGACGACCGATGTGGCGCGGTTGGCGAAGGTTGCAAGGCAAGAGGTTGCGGGTTCGATTCCCGCTTCGGGACAAATATTTGTACGATCTGCAAATATTTGTCCAGGGTGTTCTGGTCGTTTTCTATGTATAATAAAAAATATCTATATATGCAATATATTGTATTATGTATTATCAGTAGTACCCATAACACAAGCTCTGCTTAGCTTGGGGCTAGATATTGTTGTGTGAATTGTCCAGCATTATTTATTTATTTATAAAGGGCCTACCTCTGACCGAGCTTGCGGGCGCATCAGTTATCATTTCTTCCACATTAATCCCATCTTTGCCTCCTTTATTTACCAGCTCTCACCTGAATAGTTGCTAGGAAGGGAGCAATTATTTCTTTCAGTCTAGTCACGATTTTTTTTTCATTTTAATTAAAGCTCGGGCCGAGGATCGTTGGCTAATTAACCCATTAAAACAGAATCTACGTTCATTTTGTCTTTTTTTCCCCTGAGCGTTCACTTTCTTACGATTTTTCGAATACAAAATGAAAAAATAAGTGCTTAACCTCCCGTTTTTTTCTTTTTTGACGATCCCAGGAGCTTTTAAAGATTGTAACTGACCTGTAGCCGGAATAAAAAACGATTGCTTGAAAATTTCTATTTTGCTAAGGAAGAAACGTATATTTACTTTATAAGTTAGAAACCTAACCTACTTATTTATTTTCAGTCCAGTAATTTTAACTTCTCGTGGACCAATCTAATAAAGGTAAGGGAATTTCCGAATAAAGCTGTCTGTTTATAAACTTAATCTAGGGGAAAGCCTAATCCATTAAAATTCCTACGTTCTAAATGGAGAAGACTTCTTTTGTTGTGGTGTTTCTAAAAGCTTTTCACGATTGTAGTTACATTTTGTTTTAGAATATATTTGGCGTTGATTGAGATTGGAGTAGACGCGCCACTTTCGAAAGTGGTAACAGTTAGCCTCAGCAACTATTGCTAGTAGATTCTATAATATAAGCAGTCGTACACTAATAATATAAAATTCGAAAGGTCGCATGTTTGTTACCTCACTGAACGGATCGAGCTGAATTTAACATTGATGTAGTACTAGACCAGTTATAAAATAAAAACTACTTTTATCCCGTCAAAACGCGTGCGCGAAGCCGCGGCGGCGATAACTCGAAATAAACTATGTATAAAAAAACAGTGTCCAAATATACTCGTACTTTGCATCTAAAATTGTCTTGGACGACACATGCCACGTGCCGTTTTATCATCAGGCACATGGGAAGTGCAACGTCACTAAGGCCATGTACACAAAGCAGACAAGACGAGGCAGAGTCGCGATCATCTGAATGACGGAGCAATTACGTGCATTCAGCCTGGGGCGCAGTCAGTCGAGCCAAGTGGTGAGATTGGTTTCAATAAAAGCACAATCCCTCCCCCATGTTTTTCTTTCATCACTCAACTTTGAACGATGTTGTGCAATAGTGAACAATTCAATAGTATGTTGCATGAAGGGTTCTTGATTAACCTTTTAGTTGACATTTAGAACATAACGTTCTAAATGTCAACTTAAAGGTGGATTTTGTTTCATTCATTTTACTAATTTAATTTCATTGTTACAGGTAAGTACTGCTTATGGCAAAACCCTCTACGTGGGAGACCATCCACTCGATGGGCCAACAACATCGTAGCGGTCACAGGGAGTCGATGGATGGAGGCGGCTCGGGACCGCTATTTATAGCGTCGTATGGGGGAGGCCTATGTCCATCAGTGGACGTGAATGGGCTGATATGATGATGATGATGAGGTAAATACTTATTTAAAATAATAAAGAAGATTTAACTCAATGTAAGTTCACACATTTTATGAGTCAAAGTTCAAAAACTTTTTACCTTTTTTGATGTAAAACACACGTGGTAAAAATAGAAGATTTTAAAGTCAAAAGTCACGTAGCAGAAATATAATATATTTATTTCTGCTACGTGACTTTTGACTTTAAAATCTTCGCAACTAATTACTTCAACTAAGTAGAGACCTACTTGTTTTGCAGGCATTAAAGTGTCGTTGTACCTGTACTTACTTACTGTCTTACTTTTTACGTCACCTCCTGAAAATTTAAAAGATCATTTTAACTTGAGCTATGTGGCATAAACTCGTCCACGACGGTCGTCATGGGCCGGTACGGAAGAAATACTAGTGTCTGACAAACGGATCATTAAAGTCTGCTTTTAAATGTGCCCGCGGCTGCGCTGATTAATCATCTCCCTTCGGATTAATTAGTGGTGAAAAAGCCGATGAAAAGCACATCGATCCCTCTAGTTGCCCGTTTGTAACCACCCTTAGGGTCGGATCATAGCGAGAAAAAGAAGTTTTTCACCTACGATTTTTGAATTTAGAATAACGCTCTTATTTATAGCAATTTCAGGCGTTTATTTCAGTATGTGAGGTTATAAAAACAGACTAAAGGTAAGATACTTTTATTAGTTTTCCATTTTATAGTCGGCATAAGCTACAAAATGCTATGCATTATCATACAACGATAGGCCGTTGTATAAAAATCCACAGCGTGAGCCGATCTTTACTGAAGATTAAAAAAAGCGGTCCGTTATTATCAGTTGGTAGCAAGTCGGTCTTCTCGTTTCCTTGCCGCGAGAGAGTGAATGATTTTTCTAGGAAGTAATTTTATTTTAGCTTGCAAGATCTAATTTTATTTTTACAAGCTTTTATTAATTCTTCTTGCCCTGTTAGTTTGTGTGAAACAAATCCTGCTACTGAATTATGGACCATTTATCCTTAACTGATTGAGCTGAAAGGCATACTTATGTAAGTTTGGAGACAATGCAAAGTCATGAAACCATCGAGCAGGTCTGATGATCGAGAACGAAGGTGGCCATAGGAACTTCTAAACGAATGGACTTAACCACGTCGAGTTTGGATTCGCTGGATTTGTCGTTCCAAGCAATTTGATCCTAGATGATATAAAAGCTTGTTTTTAAAAACTTTTATTTTAAATATTATAAATATTTTTCTTATTTTCTCATATTTTCTGCTTTTGGGTATAGAGTTGGTCTCTTGAAATCTTTGTTTTAGGTTACTGTCCATAAATCAGGGGGCTGAGTCAGTTCGAGTCTGGTCCTTTTTCTATAGGATTTGGTACAGCGTTGGCGTCTTTATCGAGCGGGCAGGGAACTACGAAAATCCCTTACAACAATGTGTCGTCAAGATCACCTCTCGTTACTAACGCCAAATAGACTCGCCCCCCTGGTTTAGAAAAATACACGCTAGTGTGACAAAAATATCACATTATCTCTGTGTACATTACCTACATTTTTTTTATCTGCTTAAATCTAGAAGTCATTCCAGTACCTACTAGAGTACTGAAAATAATAATCAAGCTCTTCTCTAGAGACTCATATTCCAGAACTGAAATTATCGACAAAAAAGCCCCGTAGACTATTTTATCGAATGCACCATCGATATCGATGAGTTTCCGACACTAATCTCAAAGCACACAGTCGTCAAAGGCATCTTTATGAACATCATTCGTTTTGTAAACACATTAAATGTACGGTGCGCTATCCTGCTAAAATGGCTGCCACGAAAATGACGGTGTAAATTATGACATCTTCATCAAAGTGTAGTTTCAGAAACTAAAAAAAATATTTATGTGGCCCTGTCCAAAACTCAGACTTTCAGATTTTTCCTAGTTTCCGGGCAACTCTTCAAATTTATTTGTTCATAATAATCTGACTCAGATTATTTAGGACGTTAAAAACATAACCCTCCTTTAAAACTTACCTACTGAATATTCTTCACGATATTTTGAACATATCACACCAACAGCCTAAACTAGTCCACTCTCATAAGACACCTGAACCTTATTAGCTCCTGTCATTTCAACATTGGATAGTTATTTAATTAGAAATAAATGGCAGCACTCGTTCACCACAGGCACACAAAGCTACTCTAGCTGATTGCCTCGTTCATCGAAGTCGGTTGACGCGCCGCAGTCGCAATTCATGCCCAAATAAGCCGTAACTCATATCGCAGGGGATTCAAATGACGCTTTTTAAAAAGTTTTTTAGGATTCGGCTCCTGAGTTGTTGCGCCCTCGTGATAAAGCTTTAAAAAATGTTGCAAAGATTGTAGCGAAGGTATACGCTTATCATCAACTGTTAATGTCAAATATCACTGTGTCCACACCCTGGACACTCGTCTATTTCTTCATAAAAAAGTTGTGTCTCGGCACATGCATTCGTAACTGTGTTGTGCTGCACGTGCAACTGTGGGTGTGACGTCTAGGGTAATTTCATGAATATTTCATGCGAGTGAGACAGTTGCGGAATAACTCAAAGACATTTAATTTTTATTTTCCTCCTACACAAGGTAAAATTAAACCCCAAAACAGAATTTTCTTATGTCCATAATCAAACAGACAAAACATCACCATTGACGTCGTCTCTCAAAATTATTATGTACATGCCATTTACGCCCCGTGAGTGCGCTGTGCATCCCTTGCATTTGGAACGCATGCCGAACTTGCTAGGACACGGCGGAATTAGGAAGCTTGCTCAGGTAGAGGGTGAAGAGTGTCCATTCTAAATGTTATTAGTATTATTATATATTCTCTGCTCTGTCTTATTCGTGATTATTTGCACAACTTAATCTTACGGTTTCCTGGAACTATCTTTAGTGAGTAGATCTATCACGAACACAGTTCCTTATTTCTTCGTTTCAAAAATATTATTTGGATATCTAAGGTAATCTACGGTTTCGTCTAATGATTTTTTAGGCAGCTCATTGTGTATTATGTGCAAGTTAATAAATTGTTTTATTCCGGGTACGAGAGCGCTACTTCTCTCAACTACAACCCTCAAATTGCCAGTGAATTTAATACAATAAGTGCATTCTGTAAGTTTTAAATGCGTCTGAGATTGATTACTTATTTTATGAGTCACATGGGTATGCTTTTAGTTCTGACTTATAGGGTGTCATTCAAATGATGGAGTGGGTTTTATTAAAATTAAGGATTCAATGAGCAAAACGTGCTTTTGCAAAATGGAACTAATTAAGTAGCATTTTTATAAATTGCAGTGGTTTTAAACACTCCCTCTAAATAATATGTACCTATGTTATTTAAAAAAAGCTTATAAATTATTTATTTATTCACATGTGATGCTCTGAAAACTATTAAATCATAATATAATGTGACATTATAACAGTTAACATTCACAGTTTTCACGTTAAAATATCGCACAGCAGACGGAAAATTAATGGTCGTTCTGAAATTCCAAACTCAATAAAGCATGAGTGAATATCGTAATTTGCGGGAGTTATAATGAATTGATTTATATTTATAATAATGTTCGCAACTCGGAGCTATTAAGTAGGAAATATGACGTCATGTCGGTGCTCGGTCGGTAATTAGAATAATTGCAAAAGTTTTCTCACTACAGACTTAACCGCGTAAGAACAATTCATTTGTATTTATGCGGGAACAGCTCTTTTTATGTCCTTTGTGGCGCAGTCAAAAGTTCGTGAAAGACGCAGAAAATTGCGAATTCAATTCCCGTGAGATCAATGCTTGTATGGTATTTTACGGATATTTATCTTCGTATTTATTACTGGCTTCAATTTTCTGGGACATTTAAAAAAAAAATACCTAAATTTTATTCCAGGTACACATATACTCGTAACTAAATCTACGCAAAATTTCAGCCCTATCCATACAGTAGTTTAGGTGAGAATATGTAACATATATCTAAACACCTTAATATTCACATATTTATTAAATTGTGTTGTTTGAATTTAAATATAGATTTTAGGTTAGTACATAGTATAAAGCAGTCATATGTTACCCATATCATAAGCTACTTTTGCTTAAGGGTTCGTGGCCTGAAAAAATACCCAGCAGAATTTATTTTTTATTTGCAAAGAGTCGAGAATACTACCTTGAAATTCTGGAGAAAATCCTAGTTGAAGTTTACGAGTGTTTCATAATCCTTGTGTCGAAACACGTAAAATTTCCTGGAGTTTTATGCAGACGTTGCGTCGTTCAGTCGGATGGGTCGTCCGGTGAGCGCTGTAAAAATACGTACGTACTGCGGAGACTAGACAAAGTAACGTGGAGAAGATAGCGTAATGTAAGCGCTGTTCTGCACAAGCTTCTGTAAAAAGTAACATGAATAGTTAAACATCCGTTGCTAAATTCTTCGAAATTGTCGACGGTCGTTAAAGCTTCGTGAAACGACAATTTCATAAGTGGCAGCACTGTAACTGTCATGCGCGCCCATAGCATTACTTCACAGTAAATAACATACATAAATCCCCTTAAAAATTATTAGACCTCGATGTTTTGTTTTATTTTATTCAAAACAAAATTTTCGTTCAGCGAAAGCATCTGAAGCTTTCACTAAGAACCCTGTGTTACGTAAAAAGTAACAGATTACCGACCACTCTCGTTTACTACGGGCGAGTTACGGGCCTTTTGTCCATATTCGGACCCCCGCGAGGCAGCCGAGGCAGGTATTGGACACTGGCACGACACTCTCTTGTTTTTTTGGAACACGTTTTGACGAGAACATGCACTTTTTTCGATACTACGGGAAATTTTTCGAAGAATATCTCCGTGTTTTCCATGTGATCATGGCTTAGGTCGATCTAAGAGGTTGGCTTTGTTCAGTTAAGCATGGGCCAAAATTGTAAGCTAACAATGCCTTTTGCTGTAACCTCAGCAGCGTAGTCGTTTATCTTCCCACGAATCAGGGTTTCCATTTAACTTTGTTGTGTAAGTAACGGCGGAGATCACTCCCCGTTATGTCGTGCCCTCGACCGAAAGAGCCCTGTGTTCACACCAAATCCGCGAAATTAACTAGGAAATATAATGCGCTGTGAAACCCACTGCGTCTCGGAATGTAGGTACCTACGTAATTAGAAAAGTTTTTACGAGTTGCCAAGTCGACGGTTTTCACAGGCTGACACGGCCCCATGTAGGTTACTTCAGAGGATTATTTACAAATTATATTGTTCACTTGGGTTTGCGGTTCATAATGTTTGGACACCCTAGTTTTGTTCACTTTTGATTTACATTTCTTGA
Organism: Eupithecia insigniata; assembly: GCA_947859395.1. NCBI lineage: Eukaryota > Metazoa > Arthropoda > Insecta > Lepidoptera > Geometridae > Eupithecia > Eupithecia insigniata. The sequence continues at coordinate 6,738,908 of OX401996.1, read as the reverse complement.
GGGAAGACGTGTGAATAGATAATAACTAACTAATTCTTACTTCTAATAACTCACATAATATTTGCACGCGTGCGTGCAGAACATCTGAATACAATTACTAAAATAGTTTTAAGATCTGACATATACTGTATATTAATTTTGTATTCTTGCAAATAAACGATTGATTATAGATAGATAGAAAATACTTTTATTGCACACTTAAAACTAGAAAACAGAGACCAAAACAACATAAGTGACAATAGGCGGTCTTATCGTTCAAGAGCGATTATGATTATGATTAGCGCAGCAAAGCTTTGTTACACATCACAAGTCAAAAAGGTTCGCAAAACCCAACATATTATTTCAAACAGTTTCATAAACCTTTGCCTCAACTGCATCATCTTTCTTTTTGAAAAGTTTCTTCTGCAGGAACTGCATACACTAAAAGTGACTTCATAGCTATGTTAAAATGATTGGCACTAAAGCATGTGTCAGCGGACACGAGACTTTGAAAGCTGGCGAGGTCGTACAACACTGACATTATATAAAAATAATTGCGGTTTTTGGCACGAGACAGCGTCAACGATGGGTTCCTTGCCCTAAATGAGTGTAATTACAAAAGTTTTTATTGCGAACCCACGCCAAAACCTTCTGTGTTCGTTTTAAATATCAGTTGGCGACAGCCAAGCTGCCTGCTCGAATACCATAACATTTGATTGAGGGGGTGGAGAAAACTTAAGCATTTCCAAAAATATTTTAGAATTTCCTTTTTAACAACACTTACACTAAATTAATAATCCACTAAATTACATTTACAAAATATTTTCTGAACTGCTCTTAATAAAGTCCAAATTACAGTCGACGAAAAATTAAATTTTCATTTAGGATACATTTTCATTTCTATTTGTGGAATTGGGAACAAGCAGTTAACCCTTATATCTATTCAAACTAAAAGTTCACAAGTGTTGCCGAGAGCATCCCACTCATTTGTGTTTTTTACTGGCAATCATTTGGGAATTCCCGGAGTTTGATGAAAACCGACCGTATCTAAAAACAATTCTAAATAATTCAGCGTTGGTCGCCTGATTGCCATTTTTACCAGGCATGAATATTAAATAATACTAATTACGTTAAGGTTTTGTGTTCATCGATAATAACGACCTTTGTAATTTGTGTTCCATTATTTTTATCAATATTTAGAATTAAAAAGGAAAACTAGGTGAAAGTACCCTGTAGTATAGAATACAGACGGCAGGCTAAGAAAAATGGAAACGTTACCGTGACAAACCCACATTCGTAGACGTTTTAGGTTTTACCACCTACTTTAAAAAGTAAACTCCGTCTCAAGAGAACGAGAAGTATGTAGTTCACAATACTCTTAATGTGATACGGACTAGGAAATGTAAAGAAATCCCAAGGAACGTTCGAGAACGGCTCTGCTTAGTATTGAAATTTCGTTTAATCTGGTGTAAAACTAAACTAGCTGCCTCCTGCTTCTAAGAAATATTTCCTGCTGAGAACTGAAAAATATGTTCGTAATAGTAAGCGACCCAAACACAATAATATTAAATAACTACGTGAATATCCTGCGAGCAAATAACGGAAATATATCTACGTCTCAACTTTTCGAAAATCGGGTAGCTATGTATTATTAAAAAAACACATTACACCTATAGAGGTCGAATAGCTTACTATTTTTATTATATGCACCATAATTATGTTCCTAAAGACTTTATATTCTATGTTTATTGCCATACATTATAACCAATGTAAAATTGGCCGTAGCGATTGCGGCGTTAGAATCGACTCCTTCAACTCATATCAGCCAATGGATGTCGTAAGAGTCTTGATGGATAGCTATCAGAAGAAGGACAGAGCTTCCTTCTGTATATTTTAGCAACTATATTGCGATCACCAATCTGCCAAGCATGGTGATTGGCAAAACCCGCCTTGTTTGGGTTGCATGTTCATCCGTGGACATAATGTGTGGTAATAAACATAAAACATTAAAGTCTTTATTTTAGGAACATAATTATGGTGCAAATAACAAACATAAGAAGCGATGCGACCTGCAGAAGTAAAATGTGTCGCAAGCCGCAAAATCGTCGTAATGAGGTAAAAATTATTCTATTGTCTTCAGTTAATATTATTTGTATCTCTTTTTCGTATATTATGTCTCATATTTCAGTTCCTGTCTTGTATTTTGTAAATGAAATTACTAATTATTTGTAAATTGTTAGTTTTCTTAGTTTACTTCATTATACCCAGCTTCATAACAAGACAGATCTGTATCTCCATTTCTCCTACTCAAGCAAGCAGTCTTTTAGCTTCTTCTTGCGAGGACACATAAATGGGTATGAGATATTAAGTCAGTTTATTTATAAAGTGTACAAAACTGTTTGTTCTCCAAACACAATAAAATAAATAAAACCCACAACAAAATACCATAGCGAAGTTCCTAAGCGCAGCATACATTGCTGATTTTATACTGTCCACTAGTACCTATATTCATTGACCAAGCGTAATAGCAATACTAAATCTATTCCAACACTGACAGGATTATAGTGCGGGTATTATTTACTGCGTCTATTTTCACGTTAGGTACATTGTTTATGGCGTAATGAATTCTAACAAGCTGTAGATATTTGAGATGGGACACCCATGGCTGGATAGATAAAGGTTTTCGACTGGAATATATCACTAACCAAAAATGTTTTAATCGTAAATCATACTGTAAAATCAATAACGTGTTTGTGACACGAATTTGTAGGATTATGTGCCCGTCGTGGTTTCAGAAAAAATGCGGATTAATATCAACTATCGCTCAATTCTGGCCTTCTTAGGGGAAAGCGATAGTCGCTTAGATGGCGAAAATAGGAAAAACGGTGGCAAGACTCGAAAAATCTTTAGTGCAGTAACTAAGATTAAAAGTTCAGACACATACACTCCCTGTCCCCACACCAATCCATGTTTACCAAGCTCCTTGTAATAAATCGTGTCCAGAGGTATAAAGTCCTAAGTCCTAGCCATACACATATGCAGTGTCGCGATACGCCACGCTCCTGATCTATGAGACGCTAACTTACATCCACCTCCTTGCTTAACACCGTGAACACTCGCACGGCATAAATTTCAGCTAAAACCCACAAGTTTGGTCTAGAAATGTGTGGAATTCCCTGAATGAAGTTTTTATAACCGTTTTCAGCTTTAACTTCTTAAATAATTACGTTCCGTTCGTGTAGACGTGTAGGTAACTAAGATTTATGCCAATCGTATTCTTTAGTTGCTATTTCATTAGGTAAGAAAACATAGTTAGGTATTACCAAGATGCAATATTCCTGTTTAAAATTGACATAAGCCGTACCTTTCACGAAGAAACGACAACTTTAGAAATTGAGCTATTAAAATTATTTTGCAATACTAATGAGACCGATATTGCTAGAAACATCTCTAGACATTTACTACAAATCATTAATAGGTATTTCTAGGTAAACCTATTGAATCGAATAGAATAGAAAGGAGAAAACATTAAAATAAATTTCTCAAATTGCAATTAAAAAAGAAAATAGGTAAAGTCATGAAAGTAGGCTAGTTTCTAGGAACTATCGCATAATTAAAAGATAAAATGAGAAAAGAGAGATTATTTTAGAGAAGAGAAAATCAATTTTTAATGGGAACCATTTTTGGATGTGGCGATTACCACTTATTATTACAATTTAGGTACATTCATAGATTTTTTTGTTATTATAGTGCTTATGCCTGCCGGAGTCGTAAATTTTTGGGATAATATTATATTCTACATTCATAGAGTTGCCAAAAGAATTTATCTGCGATAATGTTCTTTTATTTTTATCCAAAACGAGTTTTATCTTAATCAAAACACAAAAAAACGTAGATTATTCAGGCAATGCGGCTTTTCCTATCTCTTTGAATTTAGAATCTTGAAAGTTTTCTCAGGGGTGCTCCAAAACGAAGCAATATTGAGTTCGGCGCAGTGCTTCCAGCGAAATTTGCATGGCTGCTATCAAAGAGAAATAAGCAAAATAAAAACCATCACACTAGCAACACAGAAAAACAATTTCCGTAAAAATGAAACCCGTTAAACCATTAATTTACTAAAATAGTCCACATGTCCGTGTTAAAACAAAATGAATCGGTCGCCATAACTGACCGCGACTGGAATTTAATTTTATCATTTGTCATTATTTACGTCAATTATTGGACAATAACATTTTCAACGTGAGTATCCATCCACGTAAGCAAAAAAAAAACATTGCGATGCTACAAACGCAACCCCTAAATAATCAAATAATATGTCAGAGATCTGATTTTTGCCAAATTCACCTACTGTCGTTATATCAGATTTTGTTTTTCGCCATTAAGAAAGAAATAGAACCTTTCATTAATCCCGATCCCATATTTCCAATTGACGAATATCATTATTGAATGCAAGATAGCATGTTCAACCTAATTTTCATCTCTTACTAAATATGTCGTGAATCTGGTGTGAAACGAACAAAAACTCAATTTATCCTCAAAAATTAAATGCCATCAATACAAGCAGGTTGAATTCCCAACACGTCCCGCTTCTTGATTTCCTTTAGAAAGAAAACGTTTGGTATCGTTGGCCGTTCCCGGTCCCAATATGTATGATAAATAAATTGCTATCCAATATGAAATGGAACCAATACCGGTGAAGTACAGAGCATTTACTCTTATTACACGTATGCCTACAAATGAATCCAATAAGAGACAAAAATATAGAGCGAATAATATTTTATGCGAGTAAGAACATAACGTTCCAAGTGTATTAGGGTGCCGTTAAACCTTTGAATATTTGACGCCTGGGTCGATATTGAATAACGATTAGTATCTTCAGCTTTTAGATATAACCCGAAACTAACTTTAGATATCCTATCAGTGTAAACTGCCTAATACGTTTTAGATTTAGGAGCTCTTCATGGTTATGAAACTATAGCGATAAATGCATTATATAACCTAGATAAATATCTAGGTTTCCTAATAAATATACATATAACTTAGATAATAATAACAAATATATATATGGGACCATATATGACCGGGACTCTATATGGCCCGTGATCATGGAAATGAGAAACAGAGTAATATACATATAACCTAGATAAATATCTAGGTTTCACTTCACGTCTTCATTATATTATTTTTGATGAAAAATGAAATTTTCCGCTGTCGACGACTTATAAACTGACATGAGTAGCAACACACGTTGCGAAAAACAACGAAAGAAAAAATATAATTTTACTCGAAAATGAACGCATCCCTCATAAGATTGCGCCGCCAAAACTTGGGTTATAAGTAAAAAAATCTCTCTGCAAAAACACTCAGATGATGCCATTTTGACTCGAGGACAAATGAGACAAAGGAAATAAGAAAATATTAAACGTGACTAGAACGTCAAGACGTTTTCCATACGTGATACACGCCGCACTTTTTATGGTTAACAATTTTACGGAGGAGCATTTCCTTGAGAGAGATACCCATTAGAATGGAATAAGTAAAGACATATAGCCTTTATTATGATGTCTTTGAATGTATCGCATAAAATAATTCAAAAGCTTTTGGCTTCTTGACACATCTCACACAATTCTGTTTCTGACTAAGCAGTACACATCCCGCACAGCATCCTAATAATATTATAAATGTCAAACTTTGTGAGGATGTAATGTATGAACTGATTGTGCTGAAATTTGGTATGGGTATAATTTGGGACCTGGAATAACATCTAAGCTATTTTTGTCCCGATAAAACGCGGGCGAAGGCGCGGGCAGCAGCTAGTGTCTTATAAAATTGTTGGAGTTGTTTAAATTTAGTTTTAAAATCTTTTTTGCTTCAAACTTTTCAACTTATCGCGCAGCTCTGCATATTTAGATTGTTCGGCGTATTTTTTTGGATGATACTAATAATCTTTCAAACACGTAACCGTAGTCACACTGATATTATATGTATATAGGAAAGTATGGATGTATCGATAAATGTTTGTTACCTCTTCACGCCAAAACTACTCAACGGAACGTGCTAAAATTTTGCAGGCCATTCTAGGCCAGGAATTAAACATAGGTTACTTTTTATCCTATTAATCATCATCCCCACTTTACTGTTTATTCTGTACTACCTATTTATTTTAAAAATATGTAATTTAATTTTCTTTTATTAGCTTCACACACCTTTCCGTTAAATATTTTTACTTTCTCTGTGTAATCCTTTATTTGACCTTATTTTAGCATAAATTTTTTGTATTATGCCTTTATATAAGAGTACCTATATTAACACATTCCCTGTGCAGCCAAGATTATGGAGACAATGACCACCTAACAACAACCAAACGAACATTTTGGATATTATATTGCAATACCTATGTATATAAATGCATTATCATTTATATTAAATTTTTATGCTCCCTTAATAAAGAAAACCACATTTGTAAATGACCCATCCATGGGTCATGCACATACAGCGAGTGAGAACTTCAATATGCACCACCAGTGAGTCATGCACAGGGAATGTGTTTTTATAAAATATACATTTTGACAGGCTTTTCATGAGCCAGCAATGCTTAAAATTAAACACATCCATTTATAGACTAAAGTTCTTCAATATAAAAACATAATAGGTACGCATGACAATGCTAACGACACAAACAAACATTTTGCTAATAAATAAATTAATTAATCAGTTCCCATGGGATGAAAATCCCCTTTAAACGTTTCCATAGAAAAAACGCGTGGAAATCCGTGGGCAGGAACTATTAAAAAAATAATCTCAAGGATACACGTAAAACAAAGAATAGAACTGAGAAAGGAAACGCCCGTTCAGAGGAGCTTCGGAAGCAGATAGTGCGAGTAATGAAATAATGAGCTAAACTTAAACGAGCTGCGAAATTTATGTTTTGTGCAGCTTAAAAACAGCTCCCTGGAGATTTCAGAGAGAACGGTTTGTTTCTCTTTTTCGGGCGGAATTTAGTTTGTGGTTCCGGTTTAAGAGTTTAAAATTTTACGGTCATTAGCTTGTCTGAGGAATGTGTATTAAGCTCTGAAGAATTTACGTATTACTAGAAATAGGGAGACGTGGTCGCGTGAGAGGTTACGTACGAAACTCTTTAATTTTTCAAAAAGACGAAGCAAGATGTTATAGACTTATAATATATACTTATAAATATAGGTATATATATATAACAAAAGCGGCTAGTTCGGAAAAACAAAACGTTTACTAAGACACTGTACTTACACTACAATCTAGATATCTAAGTGGAAGCGACCTGATTAACGTCAGTCCTAGAGGGGAGGCAAAGGCAACAAACTGTTAGATTTATTGTTAGTGGTTCTTAGACACCCGCGTTCAACTCCGTCAAACAAAATAGGGGTGCAAAATATTTGCACAGTTTTTTGTGTTCTTAATACATTTGCTTGGGCTTGGAGAGAAAATGAGAGTTGTGATTCACCCACTTGTTTTTTTAGCAGGTTATTTTCGTAGTACTTTTATGAAAGAATGCCAGTTTACATGATTTAGTAATGTGGCGGTCGGCTAGGATGGCTAGTCAATTGTATACTAAAACGTACCCGCGCGGGCCTTACACGAATGCGAGAGTTAATAACATATCGCATTCAGTGCCCGACCCCTAAAGCGCGACCCGCAGGCGCAGAACTAGAACTAAAGATTAAAGTGCCTACCTATGTAATTAATGTGTATTCCCTAACACAGGTATTTATTTTACTTAAAAGGGAATCTCAAACACTGTTAAATTACTGTACATTAAGTTAAAGAAATAAATATTTTGTATTTCTTTTTTTATTTAAGATCTGCATAAATGTGAATGATATTTTTGTTTTCTAACTTAGTCAATTACTATTTTCAATGCTCTTGTAGAACAAAACGTTATACCATAACGTTTAGATACGTGTAGAAGAGTTTTATAGCTGCCATAACTTAAATTTTTACTTCTTATTCTATCGCATAGTGAAGCTGAAACATGTTGCATAAATTCTGATAAAGCCACCCATTGAACCAATTAAGTCTACACAAGTTACGGAGCTTATCTTTTCTTCGCAGGTTTGCGTAAATTAAGCCGTAACAAAGCAAGTGGATTTCACGCGGTAACAAGACTTTACAACTCGCTCGAGTGTGACGCCGCCTTAACTTTAGACGAAAAGTCAACACAGAATCATCCCCGCTTAGGCGCTCATTCTACAAACAATTTACCACAAAAATTAATATTTTTAACGCTTAAGGTCGAGTTTCTCTCGGTTCCCTCTAAAACTTTATTGCCCGTAAAATAGTCGGGAGGAGACTCACTTTGTTTCGAACAGCATAGGATGTAGTTTCGGAAGCGGAACTTTGCGAAAATATTGTGTTGGATATTAATTGTTCGCGGAGCTCCTGTTTTCAGTGTTTTGCATGCATTTCGTGATACTCGCACGGTGAATAAGGGCATTAACAAAGCTTGTAATTTAACATATATTATTCAGAACATTTCGTACAACGGCCTCATATAAAAACGTGCTTAACATTCGTACAGAACAAAAACGTCATTACTGTAATATTAACTCCATCGTAAGGCTAACGTTCCCCGTTTCGGGAACAAAGAGTTCCGACGTAAAACGGAATGATTCCGTTAGACGGTAAAAATGTAAAACTGACATCTCTTTTCCCGTTCACCCTGTTGGAATATTAGAAAACACGTTTAAGAGGTCTTGAACGATTTTCCGTTTACTTTGCGGTAATTGTCTTGAAGGTTGGTCGGCGGGCTGCGGCGCGGTGGCGGCGGCCGCGGCGCACTGCGGTGCCAGCGAGGCATCCCGCTTCCTCCGCAAAAGCTGAACGATACGAAACGTGCGCCGAATCCTAATACCACCTGCTGTACTGATTTTATTTTCCCCTCTCTCATTCTTGATTCAACTATCTAATAGTTATCCGCAGACGTCCGATCATTCCGCCGTCGTTCACCCGAAACTCTCCCGCCTCCATCAAAATTTTTACTCCGACCCACCTCACGAAATACCTTAACACGACCGCAGTTTTATTGCAGTTTTTATGTTTTCCTGCAGCGTTTCCTTTTGTCTAAATTATGCAGAAATCAATTCGGGCAGTAAGCTGGGCGCTGGTAAATAATTCAGCGCTGATTGTAACGAGGGTCCGAGTCCGCACTAAATGTTCCCTGGGAACCTTGTGGTCGACAAACAAGCCTTGTTTTCCTTATCTTTGGGAAGGAATCTCCTCGCTCCGCATTTAGACAGGCTAGCGCTTTTTTCTTGAGAGGTTACATAGCTATTGATTTTCAATTTACCGATTTTCTATTTTGATGAGCCGAGCGTTGTTTAATTTAATTACGTCCGGAGTTTTCTTAGAACACGTGTACCCTGTGGGGTTCCAAATGAAATCACGGCTCTGGGGCTCCTACTCTAGATTCCACCGGCGTCCACTCGGTCGACTGTCCACCGCACTCTCACTAATTTAATTATTTCATTAAAATAATCTTCTGCAGCGGCAGTGGTTTGCAGTCTGCACTACATTGGCTAATAGTTTCAAGGCCATTAAACGAGTTACTTGGATATGTCTTGTGAGTAACAAGTTAAACTCCTGTTAACTAAATAAAGGCTCTGACTGAATTCACCCTCTTTATTAATTAGGATCTCGATAATATTCAATTAAGGAGGGATGCTTGCCTTATTTAAGTAGATTAATGGAACGAGATATGCATATAAAAGCTGTTCTTAAAACAGTACAAATAGCCTTAAATTAAATCGTTTTCTGCAAAGATTCCTCTGTGAAAAGTTTTCCACTTCAAACTTTGCCACTTCGCCGAAGCCAAGTCGCGTGTAACAAAGCTTTTTTATACATTTTTATATCAGGAATGGAACGTCACGCTCGGTTTCATCGGCGCTCGTCCGCCCGACCGCGAACGGAACGCATAGACCGGTGCGTTCCGTTCGCGGTCGGGCGGAATAGGTGACGCCGTTCTGATATTCCGTTCACGTTTAGAATTTCTTATATTTCATCTTTTTCTACGGCCCCGAAAAATGTCATCGAATACACATTTTCCCGTAATCCTCATAAGTCTCATGGCCTCCGCGCTCCGCTCGTCACGGGCCGCGCCCCGCGACAAGTTCACGCCGCCGTGACCGGCATGGCAAGCACCCGACGCAAGCCACTCTTCAATTACACCTGTCATATTCGTTATCTCAGAGGCCCACAACATCACGAAAGTTTTCCTAACAATTTTCCACCTAATCAAATGAAAGCTCTTCGTGTTTTTCTGTTTATTGTCCCTTCTTGACGTGAATTTGTAAATCGATAGCATTTTACAATGCATTGCACGTGAAAAGAAACGCTGAGAAACTTTTAATTGGTACGAGCGTGAGCATCTTGCTACTGAATGGACGCGTGTTAGGATTTAGGGAATCCGGTTCTATCCTGTTCTTATCGGTAGTGCACCTAGCGGCGCATCGGCACAAGTTTGCAACAGACCAACTAGTTTGGAAGCTTGGAAACTCTATCAGAGATACGTGAGAGCCGGCGATTACCTAAAGCCAGTGTAGATGCGACATGCATTAACAATATGTTGCTTTTCTCAATTCTAAAGTTTGCTCCGGACGTATTTGTGGAAGCTTTGAGGAATCAGCACGTCACATACACTACAACACACACAACCTTCAAAAAAAGACCTACCTACCAGAAAAGTTTGGATTATAGTTACTACTTAGACAGCCCAGTTGAAAGAGATTTTATCTTTCGGGGTGTCTAGACAAGTGATAAAAGTAATGGGTTATTTTTCCTTGAAGTATACTTAGGTATTTATGGCCTTCCAGCCCGTAAACAAGGGGTGCCTGTAAGTTTTTGTAAATGGGTCATTTCATTACCATTTCGTTACAAGCAATAGTTTTACAGGTCAGTGCAGTTTTTATGAGTCGTCATCAAATAAGATTATACCTACCATTTGTTTTTCAAGTCGTTAAAATATTAACGGCCACTAAATACAAAGAATTCTGAAACATGAATTTAACATCCACTATGTCTTTTTCTATATTATTTTCATAGTAGGTATTTTTAATTGGTTTACGAGTAGTAAAAAAATAAATTGCATTATCTTGGGATTCCAGTGTATTTGCTGTTGACAATACTTTTGAATATCTGATTGAAGAGTATTGATTGAGAGAACTGTAAATAAATGTTTGCCAAAAGAAGATACAAATTGTGTTATGATTACCAAAACTATGATACACGGTAAGATCTTAGACAGCCGTAACTCTCCGTTTATCGAAGGCCCAGCCTCCATAGTCGGCCAAGGGCCGTATTTCAACGTAGTGTTAGGTGCGGGCACTAACTAGTGAACACAGCTGGAGTAGCGGTGTGGTGACAATGTTTGGACGCCGCATCCTATCCTAAGGGAATTAGTGAAGGTGGGTCGGAAGTGATTTAGCCGGACTTTTTGCTTTTTTAGTAAACTTTTATGAAAAGATTTTTTTTTAAATCACTGCTAGACAACGCAAATTCTACTAATCGTACTAATATTATTAATGTCAAAGTTTGTATGGATGGATGTATGGATATTTGTTACTCTTTCACGCAAAAACTACTGAACCGATGAGGCAGAAATTTGGTATGGATATAGTTTGGGACCTGGAATAGCATATAGGCTATTTTTTATCCCTATAAAACGCGGGCGACGGCGCGGGCAGCAGCTAGTTTTAAATAAATTTGTTTTTTAATAAAAAATTAAGTGCTAGTTGATTCTATGCACTATTATTTTCCACATTTGTGCGCCGTGTAATTTTACATCGTGTTTGTATTGGTACCTAACATACGGAAACAATTTACAATATATTCAGTCAGTTGTTCTAAAAAATAAGCTAATGATCACAGTAACGCAAAAATCAGACCATTACAGATTTTTTATTTTTCTGATAACCGTTTTCAAGGATACAATTACTTCATCATCATCATCATCATCAGCCCATACACGTCCACTGCTGGACATAGGCCTCCCCATACGACGTCACAAATAGCGGTCCTGAGCCGCCTCCATCCATCGACTCCCTGCGACCGCTACGATGTCGTCGGTCCATCGAGTGGATGTAGGGGAGGATTTGCCATAATCACCACGCTTGGCAGGCGGATTGGTGATCGCAGTGTTGGTGTTTAAAAATACTCAGAAGGAAGCTGCTGCCCTTCCTCTGGTAGGTTCCCTTAGTCGGCTTTTACGACATCCACGGGTTGAGTTGGAGGGGTCGATATTCGTACGCCGCGAACCCACGGCTTACTATTACAATTACTTACTATTATTTTATTATTAGGATATATTTGTAGAGGAACTACGAATGTAGGTGGAGCATTCGTACCTACTCTTTGAATCGATTTTCTTATTTATCTTTCACACTATAAATTAATTCTCTCGCCTGTAGAGTAAGTTCATCCGGCTTTAAAATAAACTTGCAGTGCCATTCGGCACTCCCCAATTTTTCCAGCCACCCTACTCGAGGTCAAGCTACGTGCCTAGCATGCACAATGAGGTGAACGCTACCACCACTCTAATTTATAGCAACTGTTAATTACCTACAAGAATCTGACTCGACAAAGCAATGGACTACTATTTGCCCCAATCAGAACGATGTGGTTGAAACTGCTGTAGCAACAAAAGCATATGTTTTATTCTTTTACGCGAAATTACGGAGTTTGCTTTTTTATTTAATACTAACATAAACTATGATTGGCTCTGCTCATTTAGTTACAAGTAATTGTCCTGTCTGATACCAGGGCTTCAGACTAGACTGTCCTAAGATCGATCGATTATCATTATAAAATCAATAAATTTTAAAATCAATAAAACCTACACACAGGTACCTGAGTTTCTTCCTGTCTGAACACGGACACTTGAGTTGAGCTTCTCGTAATTCAGCTACCTTATTAAATGTAGCAAAGTTACAAAGTCTCATCTTGGTAGTAAATTAAACTTTTCTGCTGATATTAATCATAATTTTTATTAAAGATGTCTCTTATTTGTCACCGGCTGGCGTCCCAGAAGAACCTGATTAATATGCATAAAATGTATCAACTGAACCGAACACTAGGAAAAGTTTCGTTATTTAAGCGACTTTGATTAAGACTTTATATTCATAAAGCACATTTAATTATTATGTAAACGAAACCTGCTTCTGAATAAAATATCAGACGCACTCTGTCAAAGGGAATTAAGTCTTCATTATTCAGCTATAGTCCAAATAATGAACAGACTTTGGTTAATGAAAAAATCAAGTTAAAAAATCCAACAAAGTTCGTTTCGAGTCTAGCAGCCGGAATGAACTTGCTATATGAAGATAAAAAATGCATTTATCCCAGCAACAGTAGTAAAATACAAACGAATGTTTTGTTTTTAGTAGTAGAGAGACCTCGGCGAGATGTTTTCTGTGTTAAATAATGCAGAAATCAATTCCTTCACGGATGAGCCCGGCTCGGCGCGGGCTGATAAATAAACCATGTGTAATTGTAACCTTTCGGACTTGTTTTGAGTTTTATAAGAATGCGTCTTGCACCTCACATAATTTGATTGTTTTGAAAATAAAAAATATAGTTAAAAACTAAAACCCGACTACATAAAAGTCTTAAACAAGCGTTCACCTATTGTCCTTATCATTTTCTTTTGATACTTAGGTAGTCGGAGGCCTTTGTTACTAATTGTAGGTATTTGGGGTGGGTGCCTCCGACTACCTCAGTATCAAAAGAAAATGATAAGGACAATAGGTGAACGCTTGTTTAAGACTTTTATGTAGTCGGGTTTTAGTTTTTAATTATATTTTTTTACACCTTTTTGCTAATAGTTTGAGACTCGTTAACCTCACAAAAGTTTGAGAAACGGTTTCGGAAAGTACAAACAAAGACCTTTGCAACGATACCACACACGTGCATATTTACTAACATTGAAATTTTCGACCCTTTCTTCGACCCCCCGCTATCTCATTAGACCCTCATTTTTATCTGACGTCACATATCCTATAACCATCGGGCTATTAAGACGAATCATATGACACCTCATTTGTTGAAATCGGACCAGTAGTTTCAGCGCTACGAGGGAACATAAAAATCGGCTACATACATACATAGGGTGTCAAAATCATAACCCTCTCGTAGTCGGGTAACAACTAATTCGAATTGTGTTTTTAATTTTGCGATAAATACTCTAGAGAATAACATTTTAATGTCACCTTTTAGGGATCATTCTATATAGAAAAAAAAAACACAAAAACTCGGTCCACAATTGATAGAAAAATCGGTGAACATACAAAAAAACTTACATAACTAGTCTGTTAAAAATACTCGTGAAGGATGATTATTCAATAATTTGAGCCCCAAAGATTATCCAGCAGTAGGTCGACAAATGCTAAGCTAGGTATCGCTCTAGCATACAGGCCAGATAATGCAAACCAGAGAATGTCAAGCCAATCGATACAATAGTAATCGATAAATCAGCAAAAAGAATGTTTAGATATTTTGGGTACAAAGGTCGCCACACCCCCGCTTCAGTAGGAAAAGGTTTTTTGTAGGATATGAAGTCGTTTATAAAAAAATCCTGTAGCAGATAAACCTACTAAACCTTTTGAAAAGCATTTTTTTTATACACGTTTGAGGATACTGTATAGTTCCGCGATACTTACACAAGATGTCCTGTAGAGTGTGTCATCATAAACCAATTCAGCGTAACCGACCCGAGCGTGACGATTCAGCTTCTCTCGCTATTCAGAAAAGTGTCTCTAATGAAGTTTTATCTTCAAATCCATCATCTGAAATAGGTATATTGCAATCACCAAAGACACACTACAAAACGTTTATGAATTTTATATTCCCCAATGATTTTGTTTTAGCGTAGCTGTACCATGCGGTGCCAATATCGAAATCCAATCAACGTTCGGTGATTGACAGTTAAAGCCTACCGGATGTGTTTCGATATTCACTTGTCACACGAGAAATAAACTACCTCAAATATACACATTGTTTACATCTCATTATTTATCCATGGAGCTAAAGTTGATAGGCTTTCGAACAAATTTTGTTGTTCATAAGTCTTCCTATTAGGGTTTACTGCTGGTTACTGCTGGTGTGATCCCTATTATTTTTGGTCCTGTGGCACCTTTATCCACTTTTTCGGCTATATTGACAACTAGCTGCTGTCCGCGCCTTCGCCCGCGTTTTATAGGGATAAAAAATATAGTCCCAAAATATACCCATACCAAATTTCTGCCTCATCGGTTCAGTAGTTTTTGCGTGAGAGAGTAACAAATATCCATACATCCATCCATACAAACTTTGACATTTGTAATATTAGTAGGATAACTACCTACCTATTAGCCTAAAAAATACAGATAAAAACATGACAGCATGACAACATGACAGCAACCTCAGATAAAATAAATGTTAACTAATTGTAACTTTACATATTTTTTTTAAGTTTTATAAATTAATGTGCAATCCATACATAGGTAAATCCATCTATTAAAGCTTGCGATGCTATCAGAGACGGACACTGGCAGAATTGCATCAATCCAGACGCAGAGCCAGACGCAGACCAAAAAGTTAAAGTATAATTTTATAAAAACTTTTGTCATTCATGTTTTGACTATAATATCATATCACATATTATTATGCCTACGTTAATCACTCTCATAAAACTTACATTGTAAATATTTTAGTTGGGCAAAACTGACTGAACAATTCAGTCGCTCTATTATAAAATTGGATAAAAAGTATCATGGCTATTTGCAGTGAATTGTTACCCAATTGTTATTCCGCTGGCGACACACGGTCGTTGCAATCCACGCAATCAGCATACTCCGATAGGTAGTAAATCTATGGACGAACTCGCTTTGTGCATTAGTCTGCCCTTCCACTTAGCATCATCAACGGATGTCTGTCACCGCAACTGTATGCTGATAGATCTGTGTGGGGTAGATAGATAGGTAGTATAGATAGATATTATAGAATAGGGGAAAAACTTTACAGTCCGGAAATAAATTCGCTGCAACTTTAGGTGTAAGAGAAATTATTTTAAGTGGAATTCTGTAATGAAACGGGTTTCATTTATGATTATGAGCGAGAGTTAACATCGTTGGTGTTCATAATACACCATTTATTCCAACAGTTATACAGATCGTATATTTATTGTGAAATAAAACTATAGAAGCCGTAATATAAATAATTCCAAGCAATAAAACAGACGTATGGCATCATTCCAAAACCATATTTACAGATGTATATTAATACTAGGGCTTGGGATACATAAAACCCTTTTTCAATAAATATGATCGAACGTCGGAGTTTCACGGAAATTCTTGGGGAGTTGGAAACAAGTTGGAGCAGCCCTGGGCACGGCAATATCGGCAAGTTGGCTGGCCGCAGCTGGCAGACCTCCGATGTCTCAATAATCCTGAAGGTACCCTCCTAATCGACTCGTCCTTAGTTTGCCCACTTCGGACAGTGCCGCGCGAGTGTGACTAACTGATTAATCCGCAGACTTGGTACGTGCCAGACGATTCCGCCGTTATTGTTTAGCCGGCACTTTCATCTTCAGGCCCATTATTGGACAATGTGCCGAATATTATTGGGGAGTTATTTATGTTTTATTGAAGGACCGCAATCGCCCGATACGGCATACGAGTCGTTTGGGACAGTAATTGCTGCTATTGTGTTAGTCTATAAATTTAGTTAGTTTTCTATAGGTAGTAGGTACGGCCCTGCCGCTCAAGGATTTCTTGTGAGAAATGTTTTGGCTCGTTTATAAACCACGGTTATTTAGCGTTCTCTATATTTTGCTACTCGTTAGAATTAATTGCTTCCAACAGCCAGATTCAGTGTCATCTAAATGCGTGATTTCGCGGCAATCTGATGTGCCAGAACACACGGAATATAACGAGTAGGTTAATGTCTCTATCAATGTTTTTGTATCAAAATACATCTAGATACAACTTGGCAACTTGTCCAACGTTGCCGAGGCATAAATCTGCATTGAATGGATGGAAATTTACAATTATAAATTAATATTCACAACTAAGTATTATTTTTTGGGTCAACTAGTTAGTTTGATGTCCAACCCATTATAGAAACGAATAAACATACAATGTAATAAGGATTTGCCAAAGGGCTGGCTGCATAATTATCTGAATAAGTAAAGGTATACAGGATGGATTTTTTTGACGAGGCAGTAGCGGAGGGGAGTGGTACCTTAACCGGTGTACTACAGGAAAATAGTCTAAGGAGATCCATAATTTTAAGGGAAACTTTCGTCTCAATTTTTCATAAAATTGTCCGCTAACTGTATTTTTTTTTTAGTCTGTGCATGTGATTCTGATTTCGTATCTACACCGGTTAAGGACCTCCCCTTACTGTGCCGTCAAAAAAATCCACCTGTATAGGTATCTCATACACACATATCATAAGATATGTATATCTTTAATTTATGTCATATGAATTTGCTTACAAATGCGTCTCTACCTACCTTGTAGGTAAACGTTGAGTTGATAAGTCATAATAAGTATTCGTTCAGTTTTTTATTGGATTTCATGACAGAGTCTCTTCGAAAAGTGCACGTTTCTTACCAACATTGTGGTTAAGAAGTGGGTACTTTATGTGTTTTAATAATCTTCTTGCAATACCCAACACTTTAAAGATTACATACAAAACATACAAATTTCAAGACAACAGTAAACTCAAAAGCCTAAGCATGCGACTTTGTTTGTACATATGTAAGTTAATCTCTAATTAATCAAAATTAACCAAAATTCAACGTCGTCCCATCGCTCGACGACTAGTTTCAACTGAACCTTCAAAGAGAAAAAAGAATTATTTTTATTCTTGTTGTCCGCAACTCGGGAATTAGTTCAAGAAATAGATTAAAGAGCCGATACTTCGATATTATTAAGCGGTGCCTATTAAACAGCGCCGTTGTTAACTCCTTGCCAGTTAATTGGTGTATTCTTGATTCTCTGCAAGCTTTTTCCGATAAAATGAAGATTGCTCCACTTGTTGGGCCTTGGGGGGACATTTGGGGGGTTAGAATACGAGGGTAGATCGCCAATAACGTCCATTGTTTGTCGGCGGCTGACTTAATAAGTTCTCCGAATTTATTATGATTTGTAGGCTCCCTTGTCGTCTTATTACGGAGGTTTTAACCACACACGTATACAAGTATTTGTACGTAATACTTGCCAATTTGTACTTTTACAGCCGTCTTAAAAAAGATGTTCCATCCGACGTTCCCTCGTCCTTGAGTGCCGGTTGCAAAAACTACGCGAAAGTTATTTTTTATGCCGGTTAGGAATAGAAAATAGGTACGTAACAAAGGTTTATGTTTTTCAGTTAGGAATAGGAAACGAAATTACAGACCGTATCGCCCGGGATGGTGCTGAGAAAATAAAAGGTATGCGCATTTTTATTTTCCTAGGTACCTAATCTTTGTTTCATAATACGAAGTGTTGTAGCAATCTTATATGGGTCAGCAATTATGGGAAATCTTGTCTAGAATTTTATTTTTGCGGTATTTATTTATGAAAGGTTAAGTTTAAGTATTATATAATTTATAATGCTTCGGCTACATTAGCGGGCGAAGATTCGTATCGTGTTGGCGAGACAAAAACATCGTGTTCGGGTATAGGCGATGTTCTTGTCTACATTAAGGCGGGCGAAGATTCGTGTCGAGTTGACGCGATGCATCGTCCCGGATTGTGTCGTTCAGTACTCTCAGTTTCATAAAATTGAATGATTTCTACACTTTTTCGTTACTCCACTCCATAGTGTAAAAAATTAAATGCACGTCCGTCTCGCTTCAAAGTCTGGACAACATTGAAATGACGTAGATGTAGCCACCTAAGCGAATATTGGCGCGACAAATCCCTTTGATTCGCGCCAGTTTACCGACAGCTCCCCGATACTACATCGTCTTCGCCCGAATACTACGCGATGACACGATGAACCCGGCCACATTTATCGCGTTAACACGAATATTCGCCATAGCCCGCTAATGTAGCCGAAGCATAATACCTACTTAAACTGTACAATAGTTTTAAATACCTACTTTTTAACCTTTTTCATTTTAAGAATAAATATTTTTATATTTATATTTATTAAATAATAATGAACCATGTTATTTGATGATACCACCTAGCCCATCGCTCTTTCAAAGGTATTTCAAGAGGTAAGTATTTCAACTTTTTCTGCAGTCATCATAATTTTAATGTTGACAAAAAGACATTAATGATTATTTATAGGCTGTCTCATTTCCTCCAACCAAGTTTCCTATGATCCTTCATTAATTTTGGGGATGGATGTCAAATATACCCTCAATTTATTTTGTGACACGCCTACATTAATCACGATTGGCAATCAACTTCTTGGCTTTCTACTATAGTAGGTTCGTTTGTAGTCGAGGGACCAAAATCCGTGCTGATACTTTGATAGTCATCATCGTCATCTTAGCTTCAGTCTGACAAATGAAGAGGGCTTCATGTCATGGGCTTAATAATAGCGTCCCATTAGCACCCTCGGGCTGACTCCTTAAAACGTAAAATAAAGAAGAAAACTTTACAAAGCTTTTTGTTAGCGGCCAAGCAAAGTCACCCGCTAAGATTCTAAAAACTCATACATTTTTAACGATTTGTGTGAAGTTTAACAAAGAAGTTGCTGCGACATAATGCCGATAGTTGTTTGTCCTGAGCTAGTCTTGCTAGTCTCGCTAGGGACATATTTCATGTAGCAGCTTAGAGTGACTTTTAGGAAAGTCAATAAATAAAATTGAGTGCACTCCGCCGGTGGGTAGACGTCATTAACTGGTACATGAAATATTGGAGGAGACAGGATCGTAAATCATCGCTGATGGAGGCCGCAGAGGGAGTGTGGCCTGGAGGTGGCAGAAAATATAAGCTATGTCTCTGTCAGCTTCAATAGGATCCTATCCATCCAAAGGTTGTCTGGAAGAGATCGCTGTTAGCAATAAGGCCGCCGATTGTGCTACAGTAGATATAGTTAGTATTAAGTTCTTGTTGATTGTTGTAATGTACGATACTTATGATGATCCAATAAAGTAATAGATAGATAGCTAAATTGTCTCTAAAATATAGTTAGATAAATTAACTGACGACCGATGTGGCGCAGCGGGCGAAGGTCCGCCTGCGACGCAGAAGGTTGCGGATTCGATTCCCGCCTTGGGACAAATGTTTGTACTATCTGCAAATATTTGTCTCCGGTGTTCTGGGTATTTTCTATGTATAATAAAAAATATCTATCTATGTAATATATTGTATTATATATATCAGTCATCTAGTACCCATAACACAAGCTCTGCTTAGCTTGGGGCTAGACGATGTTGTGTGCATTGTCCAACATTATTTATATACTAGCTGACCCGTGCCCACTTCGTTGGGCGGTAAACAATTTTAGTAGTCTATAAAACTCTCAAATAACGTGGTTTAAACGATGAGTGTTTAAACAAATTCAATAGGTAAAATAATTTTCAAAATTGGCTCAGTAGTTTCAGAGATTACCCCTACAACCACACAAACCTTACTTATTTTTATTAGTGTAGTATAGTATAGATTTACATACACTTAGATTTTATTGACTGGACGTCACACAGCTCCACACTTACATAGGTATATTATGCGCTTCAAAGTAAGCTTGATAGTACCTACTGGAGAATAGAGCACTACACATCTATTGTTCAGTTCTAAAACTGGAAGGAAGAATCACCAGTAGTCCTAAATGTTCACAATTTCTATCTTGATTCATGGCGTCTCGCAGATCTACATAATTCTCAGCGCGCAGTCTTCTCTCATTAGTTCTGTTCTGATGTATAACAAACGCTTCGTTTAAATTTTGGCGTAAGTGTCCACCAGAAAACGGTTAAACAAACCTCGAAACCTTTGCAGGTGAGCAATGCGACCTTTTCTTATTGGTAAAATGTATCTAGGCGTAGAATTGCATTGCAGAAACTTTTTTACTATCCAGTCTCGTCAGTTTTCGGATTCACATGTCGAAGATCAAATTTATATCCGTCTTCGCCACGACAGTAGGTATATAAGAGACTGAAAAGCATCAAATGCCTGGTGCGTTTCGCCAATGCATTGCAAGCGGTCATCCCGGGTACGCAGCACAATGTCCTGTCCTTCTTCTATGTCCTTTATCATAGTATGATCTCAAATCCTGCCAAGTTTCATTTGAATACATTCAGTAGTTCCGGCGCTATCTGCAGCCAACAAATTTTACTTTCATCCCCTCTCCCAAGGGAACCCTATTGTAATCCGGGATAAAAAGTATCCTATGTCCTTCCTCGTAGCATGAACTCAAATCTTGCCAAGTTTCATTTCAATACGTTCAGTAGTTTCGGAGCTATGCGCGGCCAAGATACAGACAGACAGACAGACATGATGGAAACAAAAACATTTTTGGCATCAGTATCGATAATAGAGGGCCCTCCAAAAAAAAAATTCAAAATATCTTCAATGTACAGAATTGGACCTGTTACAGTTTTATTTTAAGTATAGATTTAACTAACTACAATACAATACAAAACTCTTTATTGTACACCACAAAGACAAATAAAACACATAGACATTAACATAAACAAGTACAATGGGCGGCCTTATCGCTTAGAAGCGATTTCTTCCAGGCAACCTAACTCTACCTAGTCTAAATATTGGAATCGGTTTTTTGCTATTTAATATAATATCAAATCTTTATCAACAAAGAAAATTACAATCAAAAAAAACTAATTAGAACTAGTATTTACAATTGAAACAATTACTCATATAATATTCATAAATTTGATAGGATAATAATTGACCTTGAAATGCTGGATTCCATTTTACTTTTAAAGTACGGAATTTTCCAAAGTTGAGTATAAACAATTGAAAAGCTATTTGTTATTTATAACAAAATCACTCTTAGTCAATAACTAAAAAAACTTTAACTTCACAGAGAAACGCGATAGAAGAAGTAAATAAAGAACCACTTCCAGATTATTAAATTCCCTGGCGACCATGATTCTAAGTTTATTGATACCCACCGCTGAGATTCACGGCCTATTTGTTGTAATTAACCAAAGTAAACAAAATTTTCCAAACAATTTAACACTGTCACAAAATTTACACGAACACTCCTGAGAAACGTTAGATGGAACACCTGGGGTTTGAAATTTAAAATAACATAAGTTGCGAAATAATTGCTTAAAGTTGTTTGTTAAATCAGTCTGTAAAATCAAACTTTGAAAAGAATATTAAGGATAAATGAATAATTAGTACCTCGAGATAATTTTTATACAATCACGAAAGAATTATTAATATCGTTCCATAACTGACGGCAAAATCGAGGACATACATAAAAAAACATACATGCAACCGAACATAGGACCCTCTCCTTTTTTCGAAGTCTGTTCAAACGCTACACATCAACGTTTTAGACGCTTTCTAATTAATTATTTATTCTTGGAATGTAAGCAATTATGAAGGTACCTAGTAATTTAACGTGGCTCTAGGCGTTACCTCACAAAATGAAAACAAAAATAAATGGGCCTGAAGAGAAAACTCCTTCTATTATGAGAGAGGTAATAAAAATTGCGGCACCTATTACGTTTATGAGTAAGGTATTACTTTTATTAGTAATTTTACGAAGCTAAGTAGCTAAGTCGTGATTGGTCTGTTAAGGCTTTAATTTTATGTTAGATGTTCTGCCGTGGGTTTTTTACAGCAACTGCCAATTTTTAAACGCCAATTCTGACTTTTTCTACTAATTATCCACACCATTAAAACAAAGGAATTAGTGCACAAGACTTCGTTTGCCGTACGTACCTAATGGCTTTTTTAATACATACATACAAAGTTATCTATTTAGCATCATGCCGTGGGGCCGCGGCGTACGAATATCGACCCCTCCAACTCAACCCGTGGATGTCGTAAGAGCCGACTAAGGGAACTTACCAGAGGAAGGGCAGCAGCTTCCTTCTGAGTATTTTTTAACAACAACACTGCGGTCACCAATCCGCCTGCCAAGCGTGGTGATTATGGCAAATCCCCCCTACATGGGAGACCATCGACTCGATGGACCGACGACATCGTAGCGGTCGCAGGGAGTCGATGGATGGAGGCGGTTCAGGACCGCTATTTGTGGCGTCGTACGGGGGAGGCCTATGTCCAGCAGTGGACGTGTATGGGCTGATGATGAAGTGTACATTTTAAAGTAGATAATCAGCAGCATTTTGGTTCTGTAGCCGTCCTAGAGCTCGTCACCAATATAACTAGTGTGCCCCGAGAACAGCCTAATTGAATAAAATGACATGAAGCTGAAAGTTCGCTGTAATGCTGTTGTTTCGCTGGATTTTGTTTGATTATTATTTAGAACTGCAGCTAACAATTAGCTTTAAAATTTAAAGCTAAGGTCCAATTAACTTTCCTCTTTTTTGGCTCAAGTAACTTGAACTTGGAATACTGGGCCCTAGTCTAAAGATAATCTTATTTGTTTACCTATAACTAGAGGTGTTTAGACAGTTAGGCAAACTGACGGGATACGGAAAATAATTTACAGTGAAATAGTTCCGTTCTCAATATTCGTCAGTGTCAACAAAGATCAGTGATCTACCTAGACTGAAATCCAATGCAAGCTTATTAGGTGCTAGCTGTTCCCGCGGTTCCACCCGCGTTAAGTGTAGCTTCCCGGCAGTGAAATAAGTTTTAAATCGTTTCAGTAGTTTCTGTTTTTACTTGGGTTACATTATTGGAGTACTAATAAGGGCCCCTTATTTAAAAAAAAAACATAATTTAGCCTATGTCTTCCGGGGATAGCTTAACTTCCCAACAGTTAAATAATTATTCAATTCGGTTCAGTAGTTTCGGAGCCTATTCAATGCAAACAAACAAACAATCAAATCTTTCCTCTTTATAATATTAGTATAGATAAGTACTAGTGTCCAACCGAAGATTCGGTTTCAACCAGGGTTCGGCCAAAAAATTATGTTTGGCTGCAGTTTCGGTCAAAAACCGGCCAAAAACGGGCCGAATCTCATTGAATTTCCACATACTAATAGTAATTTTAAATCTTTAACTCTTATTTACCAAATATTAATTTTTAGTTGCTTTATTAGATACGTGACTGTTTTTTTACTAATTACCTTTGGCCTGTATCTGTGTAACTACATAACTAATTTTATCCCTGATGGTTTAACTTCGAACCAACAAAAAGTCGGGTCAAAAGTAAAATAAAAAATTATCAAAATGGTTTTATCGGTTTGAAAGCAGGACTATCAAAAAAGTGAATAAGTTCAATAGAATAGAAAATATTTATTGGTGTACACATATGTGGTAATAAACATTGCTTATAACTAATATAAAATTTTAAATAACACAAAAAGGTCACTGGCTCAGCTTAATTAATAGTTCCTTCTGGGAAAGCGTGCTCCATCTTAGGCCACATCTTCGCTTTCCCAGGTGTGATGGTAGTCAAATGCCTGTTACGTTAATAATTAAAAAAATATCACTGGCCCTGGTCATCCAAATATAAAATATACAAACATAAACAAAATATATTTATAAACCTGTCAAGTGAGCATCAAACCAAATAAAGCTATTATTTTATATCTAATTACCTGTTTTCTACACCTAAAAACTTCATTTTGAATGGATTTGTACGAAATGATCTTCTTTAACTAACAGAGGTGGTTACATTTTATAAGTTGATCGAGTGTAATGCATAGCTGTGATAGTTTTCCTTCTTATTTTAATTTCGTTATAATTGAGTACTACTAGGAATTTTAGCACATTAACAAAAACAATTGTTAGGCTGACAAAGGCACTTGGCGTTTGTCAGACTTTAAAAAAATCACTTTATTAAGCCCCAATATTGCATAAACAGATCCTTGAATCGATCTTACGATACCACACGCCATGGAAAAAAAATTGACTGGACACGTAAACCTACAACATTCAGAAAGAGTTGCTTTTTTATGTACGAGATTCACGATATAATTATGTTTAAGAAAAGTTTGGTTTTGGTTTCGGCCAAAACTGACAACGAGGCTGAAGGTTCGGTTTCGGATTCGGCTGAAAATCCATGTTCGGTCGGACAATGATAGGTACTATGAAAATTGAGTGAGCGTGAGTGAGTGTGCGCAGAGACGCGGAACGCGCGCGATCCGAATCGCACTCACCCTGATGAAGTCTCTCGTTAAGGGATTAAACGTTGTTGTTCTTCCAATACAAACTGGGTTCGTAGTTAACCCGCTTACATTCATAATGAAGTATAGGTACTTTTAGGTATGCAGACATCCGCAATGCACAGGCAATAAACCGATCCAAAAGCAAATAGGTTGGTCGACGGCGACGGGACAATACTCCGCTCATTCCCACTGTTCTCAACACGCCTTGGAACGGCAGCAATTTCCCGCTTTCCGTATCGTGACCGACGTACAAAAATTGCTTTTCCAGAAAATATTGAGAAAAAAGCCATGCAAATTTTTGTAAAGTTGTTTTCTATCGAGGGCGTATGTTTGTATATCTCGGAGGGTAAGGAACGATTGTCGCGGTGGATTCCTTTATTTTGTAAGGGGGATATTGCGCGTCGGGTGCAGAACAGCTGCGGAGGCTTGTTTACCGGCACAGCGTTACTGGCCCGCATCCTCGGCTATAATAACACACCCAGCTCTTATTAAACACGGATGTACGCTGCATTGCCGACGAAAACGTCCAGAACACAATTCTCGATTCAGATCCAAATATAGTCTGTCTAAATTCAAGCAATAAATTCGTCATGGCTCCCGTTGTTATCGTGGGTCCAAATGGCAGTTAATATATTAAATAATACTTGCTTGTGTAAGTTTTAATATATTTTAACAAGAAAATTACAATCAAATAATATTTACAATTGAAACAATTGAGCTAACTGCAGACTGTTGCAAACTGTTGTTGTTTCGTTATTTGTATAGTTAGTTCTTTGTAATTACAGACCTTACATAATGTTTAACTACTGTCAATGTTACTCATTGTAATCGAGTTATCTAATCGAATAAAAAGTTGTTACAAAATACGAAATACCAGAAAGCTCACAATCTGTTGCAGTTAAAAATGTTGTGTATTTTTCACCAATATTTTGATACTACTAAGTTAGTTTGCAGCAGGTTTGACATGGGCCAACCGCCACCTAATTGACCGAGAATATCCCGAATCTCATTTAGCAGTAAATCATGACAGAAGTCAGCCGTTTTTATCTGACGAGAGTTGTTTTTCAGGAGGCTGTGCGGGTCAAGGCCCAATTGGCTCGTAAATACAAATAAAATAGGATACCGCCTGAATCTCATTGGCTGATGCTTATCATATTTTATGATTTCGTAAACTAGCGTACAAATGTTGCAATAAGAAGGGTATTGTATTGGCTGCTCATTGCTATAAATAAGCGTTTGTCGTTGTAATCATTTCTTTCTCTCTCCAGATTCCACGACTAATGATTGTATTCATTGCTTTTTCTATACTAACATGATGTTTCTGTTCACTTGTTTTGGTTTAGTAACATATTTGCGCGCACACTTGTCCATATACCTAGAAGTATGATTTTCGCTTAAGGTACGAGAGGTCTCGGGTTCAAACCCCGGACGACCCATAATTTAGAGTTTTTTTTTCAGCATTTTGTTTAGTAAACGCTCGTCGTAAGGTGGTTTTGAATCTCCAAATATCTTATCTTATATGATGCTATTCCAGAACGTGGGTACCTAAAACCGAATGATTTAATTGAGGAAAATTTTGGTTCAGCGACCTCAGTTTGGATAAATACACTCGATAATTGCGATATTGTACGAGTTTTGATTTGAGTATGAATTTTCTTTTTTTTTCAAAATTATTTACAAATTATAGCGTTTTAGGAAAAAATCCATCTTAGAATATTTTCTGCGCACATAGCTAAGTCTCCGTCGAGAATGTCGAAAGTTCGACAGGAGGACGTTGGCCTGTAACAAAGGACATTGTTGGCCAATAACAAACGATGTTTATGATGGCAGATATTTTGACAGACTGCTCAAGCTTCTAATTTATGATTTTTTCGAACACATTGGAGTCCTTTCTAGTATCATCGGATAATCCTATAAGATCCGTATGAAAAGGTCGTCTGCTAGTTGCCTTGTCTTTCCGCCCACAATGCCGCCCCCAACACGCTCGCACCCGGAAAATTGTAAATTACAAGCAGATATTCGGTAAATTGCCAAATTAAAGCAGAAACTAGAGATAAATAATCTCTAGTTTCTGCCCGCGGCTTCGCACCCGTTGTTTCTATGGAATTTTAAAAGTTATTTATATCCAATGGGAACTGATTTCTGGGATAAAACGTGTAGGTCTAGGTCTGTTTTTTTTTATTGTATGTGTGTAGACCTTCGTTTGAACACAATCTCACCTGATGGAAAGTGATGATGTGGCCGATGTTGTATCACGAAGGTCTAGAAGACACCTGTTCAATCTTGTCTTGAAGAGACCCGGATTGTAATTCACCGGAAAAACAGAAGCAGGCAGCGAGTTCCATTCCTTAGCGGTGCGAATGATGAAAGTGGACGAAAACCGCTTTGTACTAGTGGATGGTACATCCACCTGATAAGGATGATATTGTGCCGTCAGTGAAAGGGAGATGGTGGAATCAGGTCATGAAGTTCCTGAGAGCATTCTTCGAAATGTATCCTATAAAACATCGAGAGACAAGCAACCTTGCGGCGGTGATCGAGACTTTGGATCTTAGTCTCTGCAAGGTACTGCTCGTCTATGAGTCTGAAGGCTCTTCGTTCTATCGAGTCTAAGTATTTTGCTGAGCCATCCCAAACATGGCAGTAATACTCCAAACCAGACCGGACCTGTGCTTTATAAAGGGATAGAAGCTGTCCCGGTGTTAAGTATCGCTTAACCTTATTAAGGATTCCTAGCTTCATGGCTGCTGTTTTAGCATTTGACTCGATGAAGGTTCCGAAGTTGAGAGTTGGTGTAAGAGTGACACCGAGGAGTTCCAGTTGATCCTTTATAGGTACCGGTACATTCCGGAAAACGGGAATCTGGATAAAAGGACTCTTTTTTGCAGGCAAGCTTGCGTTTTTGAGGCATTGAAATTGACCCGATTGGCTTCGCCCCAATCAGAGACTGTCTTCAGGGTCAAGTTCAAGCGTTGCCGAATCCCTTCTCTTTGCGCCTGTATCTCATTTCGACTGGCATAAAACATAGCTATGTTTTATTCCAGACGTAGAACTATATCTATGCACAGTCCAATCCGTTAAGTAGTTTTAGCGTGTAAAAGCACAGGTAAAAGTAAGAAATATCCATCCCACTCATCTAAACATTCAAACTTTCACATTTATACTATTAATTTGATTCATGACGAATTAATGAATGAATTCATCAAGTGTCAGGTTTAAGTGCTACGTATCTAGGTGTTTAGACTTGTCTAGAATAATAAGAAGACTGGCGAAGGGTGAGAGGTCAGCCTTAGTGTAAATAAGCAAGAACAAGAGATGACTACCTCTGTAACGCAGCGGAAGATCCGCCTGAGACGCAGGCTGCAGGTTCGACTCCGGCCTCGGGACAAAAGTTTGTACGATCTATAGAAAGTACCAGGTGTTCTGGGTGTTTACATACATAGATATTTTTAATGTACATAGAGTACATTAAAAATATCTATGTATGTATGTTATGTATAAGTTATTTGTACCCATAACACAAGCTCTGCTTACTTGGGGGTAGATGATGGTAAGTGGGTGGACCGTCCAGCATCTAGCCAACATTATTCTCTTGGTCTTTATTTCTTTACCTAGATACTCCAATAACACACCCTGTGGACAATGGTTGCAAATTAATGAAGAAGTTTATCCATTGCCATAGCAACATTTAGGTGTAAGAAAATGAAATAAGATTTTTTATCCACGGCCTTCACCAATGTAAAGCTATTCCTATGAAATGGCAGGGCCTAAGAATTTCCTATCTGCTAACCAATTTACTAAACGTTCATTTTCTTCCCTCTCAGATAACAATCTAGCAATATTGTCCCCGATCCAAAAGATTGCTTCGAACAAAATAAGCTATCTATAAAAGCTAACTATGAAATTTTCCTTTCAGGTTACGTTGGCTTGTAAAGAGATAATTTGCGAAAGGTAAGTCGTAGTTTAAGCGACTATTTGTATTCACAGCCATGTTTTGGTTTAATATCCCCCGGTTCTGAAAACTAGATATCTCAATTTTTTTCTTGTGACGTCTTTTAAGAAGGAATCCTTGTGAGTATGTAAACTTAATATGAGGTTTCCTACAAAGAACAACTAATTAATCATCATCATCAGCCCGTATACGTCCACTGCTGAACATAGGCCTCCACAAACGACGCCGACGCCTTGAATAGCGGTCCTGAGCCGCCTTCATCCAACGATTCCCTATGACCGCTACGATTTCGTCGGTCCATCGGGTGGGAGGTCTTCCCACACTTCGTTTCGAATTGCACCGCGGTCGCCACTCGAGAATCTTTACTCCCCAACGGTTATCGGTTCTACGAGCTATACGGCCTACTCATCGCCACTTCAGCTTGCTAATTCTCTACAACTAAATATAATTAAAAAAACAACTAAATTAAGTAAATAAAAGGTGTTTAAACATATTTTGGATTCCAAAATTAGCAATAAGTATCTTAAAATCCCGGAAAATCTCTTATTGTCTTTGCTGTGGCCATCTGAGTGACTATTAAGAGTTTGTACGAAACGAAATCAGTTTTCGTTTACGTGCCACCAATCCAAATGACTCTTACTATCCTTAACATTTCTAATCAAAAACTATATATACCAATGAGAATAAAAATAGCAATAAAAGACGGCTACAATTTCCATTCGACAAAAAATCTATCTAGATGAGAACAGGCGCTCCGTTTCGGCTGCGAAGTTTACGATTTTCATCGAGCTCGGCTTCGTCTTCCTATTTCGTGGTGGAATAGCCCTAATAACATGCCACAACTCATTCTGATTTATACGGTCTCGTTATAATTGTGCGCTTCGCTGGCGAGCCGCTATGGCCCGCTGTTGCAATTTTCATGCAACCGATCCACGAGAATGGATTTTTTCATTCTGGCAATTTGCTCTAACTCTCCACCCCGCTATTGCTCGAAATAATTTAATGTCAAAGTGGCTACCGTACGTCGCTAATGGAGCTTTTGTGCCTTCCTAGACCCGCCTCTGTAGCCTCCGCTTGGAGTATTGAAATAAAGCCAGACCACAACACAGGATATTATGCATAATATTCTGGTTTATATCGACACGGACGATTTCCATCGCGTTAAAGAGCTGAAACCGTGTGAAGGACGTCTTAAAATAGTGGAACTATTTATCACGTTATGATTCAGAGTGCGGTAAAGATTTTTAAGCGGGTGTTACATACGTTATAGCAAACATTTACCGTTCAACACGTATAAAAATTCATTCGTATTAATCACAATGTCGTAATTTACGTTTCGTAACATCGAAGTTTCTGCGTATCTGACGCTTTCATTGGTGCCTAATATTTGTTATTTTGTAAATTGTTCCTGTTATTTTTGTGTTACTCTTCATATCCTATCCATCTAATATTATAAATGTAAAAGTTTGTATGGATGGATGTATGGATATTTGTTACTTTTTCACGCAAAAACTACTGAACCAATTGGGATTGAAATTTCGTATGGGTATAGTTTGGGACCTGGAATAACATATAGGCTACTTTTAGCCCGATAAAACGCGAGCGAAGTTGCGGGCAGCAGCTAGATTTATATAATTATTGCGGTTTCTTTTTTTTATATTATTACTTCTATTTAGTTACTACGTTTAACATTTTTATTCGTCATTAATTACGACACCATTAGCTCTAATACCTACCAATCCTATCCATCAAAAGTTAGCCTGCAAAAGATCGATGTTAGCGATAAGCCCGCCAATTGTGCCACACTAGATATCATCATCAGCCCATACACGTCCACCGCTGGACATAGGCCTCCCCCGTACGACGCCACAAATAGCGGTCCTGAGCCGCCTCCATCCATCAACTCCCCGCGACCGCCACGATGTCGTCGGTCCATCGAGTGGATGGTCTCCCATGTAGGGGGGATTTGCCATAATCACCACGCTTGGCAGGCGGATTGGTGATCGCAGTGTTGGTGTTTAAAAAATACTCAGAAGGAAGCTGCTGCCCTTCCTCTGGTAGGTTCCCTTAGTCGGCTTTTACGACATCCACGGGTTGAGTTGGAGGGGTCGTTATTCGTACGCCGCGGCCCCACGGCACACTAGATATAGTAAGTACTAAGTTATTGTTTAAGTGTTTCATGTATTGATGGATCTTAGAATAGACCAACTGGAGCTTAGAATAGAATATTTCCTATTGTAAGCTCCAGTTTAACGCATCAAAACTTCCGCCTGTTGCTCATGATGACATGTCCCACAATCAAGCGAAACAATCAATCGTCAACTTTTATTTGACTTATCTTGAAATAAAAAACAAGCAAACAAATCAGGTTTCGGATTCCACGGAACTGTTCAAAGTTCGAAGGTGAGTACCGTCTCCCTAATAGAGAAGAAAAATACGTTAATGTACCCTCAGATCCCGAAGACAAATAAACGTAGTCGGACAGGGACGAAATAAAAGCGGGAGGCTACGAGATAAATAACAATGATCTTGCGGAACGAGCGGGCGGGCGGGCCGTGTCGCAGTTACACTTGCACGTTATTTAACTATCGTTTACATCGTGGAATTCTCTAGAAAAACTTTATATGGATGTGACATCGGAGCGAACAATGCGATGCTTGGCTGCGCAAAAATATATACCAACCATTGGCTTCCATTATCCAAGTAAAGCGGCCATCAGTCGGAGCTGCATGTTACAGGGCTGTCAGTTTTTCGAATGACCCTCTTTCGTTGATTTTTCAGGCAATACCTTGATGCGAGACACGCATCTACTTGTAAAAAAGTAACTTGTTTGTAAATAAAGTACTTTTACTTCATTTTGAAATGAAAATTTTATGAAATGAAATTGTTTAGTAGATAACACATAACACACATACAAAGTAAGTTACGTACAATAACTATAATTAATTTTCTTTCAATAATTTTTAGTTTTATTAAGTTTGCAGTTTTTAAGTGAATACCAATAAAAATTCTTAAGTGAGGAGAGTGGCCAATAACTACATAAATAAAAGAGTTTCTTCGGTAGGTTTAAAATTTAAGCAATGTGTATAAATTTTGCGTATAACCTTTCTATGTTTGGTAGCATTTCTCATTATGAAAAACCCTTCAAAACTCTTTAGAATTTATGACAATTTAGCGCTATAATAAATTCAACGCCCTCTCAACTTTACTTTAATATTCAACCCTTTTTCCAACCGCCTGCAATTTCGAACGAAACTGATTCCACAGAATCTTTTTGTCCGTCAAGCTGGAGATGTCATAATCCTCTTTTGGAAAACAATGTCCGATATAATTAAAATACTTCGGAAGTAACAGAACTTTTGTTAAGATACTGATTGTTATACTAACCGAGAACAAGTTGGTACTCCCGGTTTTTGTTATTGATTGGAAATAGGATAAAATTGTTGATACTTCCATTTAATTTTAAGACCTTCATGTTTACACAATTTTACAATAAAATTATATTCTATTCTATTGATTTATATTAGAGTACCTAAACACTGACGGGCCACCGAGATTACAATTCTGACACTAATTTATAGACCCTAGGTCCGTGGGGTACCGAGGCTCTCCGGGATTTCAAAAAAATATCTGAGTGCCTGGTCGAAGCGACGCGTGACCCGAGAGCTGGTGAGTACCTGGCGCAGCGCATTAGCATTGCCATACAGCGAGGCAATGCAGTCAGCGTCTTGGGGACGCTTCCGACTGGTATTGATATGGACCAGTTGCGCTATCTGTAGATTGTTTGCAACAGTCTGCAGTTAGCTCAATCGTTTCAATTGTAAATACTAGTTTAATTTGTTTATATTATTTGATTGTTATTTTCTTTCCCCCTTATTCATTCCTAGTCAAGTTAGCAGACCATTATGAATAAGGGGGTTAGTCAATAAAGTTCTTAATTAATAAACTAGCATTACCATTATCAAACATGTTATTAAATAATACTTAAAAAAGTCAAACTTTTATCCATTTGACAATTTGGCCATCACTGTTATTTTATTATATACTTGTTTTATTATAAGCTAGCTTTGAATTTTTTTGTTAAATACCCGTGCGAAGCCAGGGCGGGTTCGCATGGGTACCTATCTAAAAAAAATCAATTATTTTTTTTAATATAATATAGCCTATGTTACCCGGGGATAGTGTAGCTTCCCAACACAGTTTTTTTTTTCAAATGGATTCATTATCGTTTCGGAGGAGTTCAATGCAAGCAAACAATGCGAGCAAACAATCAAATCTTTCCTGTTTATAATATTAGTATAGACAATGATTTCCTAGAACCATAAGCAATGCTGTGTTATGTTTAAAATTCATTTCTTTGCGAACGTGAGTCAAGATGTAAATTAGTACAAAGAACAACATATTATACTTAAATGTAGGGCATGCAAATATATGTAGGTCAGTGGTTATCTATTAAATAACAAATCAATTATGTTTATTAACAATAAATTTACTTTTAAAGGTCAGAAAAAAATAAAGCACATTAACGTTGCGATACAAAAAAAACACAATACCGATACGATAACTCCATATCTCATAATAATTTCATCCACGGCTCTACATGGCAAGCACGTTAGAAACCGCAATATCACTACTCTACTGATATTACACCCCCCTCACCGTCGCCATGAAGTCCCGACCCTTCCCCCTCTAACCCCCATACCCCAACCCCATAGGATAATGAATTCGACCACAGCCATTCTATGGGTATGACCTATAAAAATTTAGGACGCCATTGCCTTAATCACTTCATGAATTGGATGATAATCATTATGAAGGACACGTTTAGCGATGATCACATAGTTATTGTATCCGAAACCAAACGCAGAGGTAAGTACTTACTATCCTGCCCAAATTTATATAAATGGAACAGGATAACGCACTGACAAACATCTTTATAAAGGTGCAAGAATGTAGAGAGAGAAAAAAAAAGTTGTTTTTTTCTAGAGATTCAAATTAGCTATATCTGCACTAGAAAAGTTCTGGAAACATCATTCCTGCCAACTTTAAAAGCTTTCGTAGAGGTGTAACGATCCTAAAACAAAATAAACATTTACCGGGACGAACGAATATCTGTTCATTGTAACAGGTACTTCGACCCCCATTACTTTTCAGTACCTACATAAACTTATAAACCTGGTACATTTTTTGTAGCCAATACGGAATGCAAATATTTTGTTTTGTTAATATTATATAAAGCTGGATGTGACACGATCGTACACAATAGGCACACTGAGCCCGAACTCTCGCAAGCGCCTCCTGGCTGCGAAAATCGCAAAACCAGCCTCCCATGGCCCTCTCGATGTTCTCACAAACCCCCTTAATACTGGAGCATCCCGCGCTATGACAGCTCCTCGGATATTGGACTCGTAGTAATAGCGAAAGCGTGTCCCATAAAGAACATTCTATGTTTGGTACATCTGGCTTGTTTCATTACGGTTTGTTGCGTATTTCAATATTTATATCACGGCTAAGTTGGAAAGTTATTGGCGCTTAGTATAATACAATTTGGGATATGGTTACCTGCAAGGAGTAAAATATTTACTGGAGGGGAATAAAAATGTTTTAAGAGAGAAAATGTACAATCTACCAGCGAAAATAATGGGGCTAAATAACACCAGCTTTTGGGATTTCATGAAGTAGTTCTTTTGCTGCAGAAATAAGGTTCTTTGTAACTTACATAGGAACATTTATAAAAACGGCATACCTTACAACCTAAATAAAATAAAACATATCCGAATAAAATTTTCCATTCCAAATTATAGAGCGGCTTTCATAAATTATAAAATAAGTTAACACTCAAAGTAAAGTACCTACCTAAACAAACTGTGATTTTATTTACCTATTTATCTTATATCTTTAAACGAGCAATTCTTGGTACATTTATATAATCTGAATCTCGGAAACGGCTCCAACAATTTTAATGAAATTTAATATACAGGGGGTTTCGGGGGCCATAAATCGATCTAACTAGGATTAATTTTTAGAAAATGTCGTTTTTTTCGTGTTTTCAATAATCAACTTTATCGATAGGGTACTCCCCACAGACAAGATTTCGGTGCTACAAAGCCCTCATCTATCATGACAGCTTTTTTTTATTATTGCATATACTCGGATATGACGTCACAATGGGGGAGGAAAGTTGTCAGCTAAGATATGTAGATATGTAGATGAACCCATAGATAGACAAGGCCATAGACATAAAGTCCATTATTTTTGTTCGTAGAACCAGTAGAAAATTGAAAAACAGCCGTGATATAAACTGAAAAATATGACTCTTCCTGACATCTATTGGTGAATAATATTTTTTTTATCGGGAGCAACTGACTGATCTAACGACATAACAACACTAAAACTACTCCAGCAGGTGGTGTTGTTGAGCAACAGTAAGCCAATGAGTGTTTGGTTTGGGGTTAGACCAAGAAAATCAATTGTTTATTTATATTCACATGTTAAATATATTTTCTAAAAAATACAATATACCATAAAAATCTAAAATACAGAGTAAAGCTCTGTCATCCAATCCAGGTACTTTAGAATTATATAAGATGAGACAAATGCCCTCTTACAGCAGCACTACCACAGATTCGGTAATGTTACTTCGTAATTCTAACTTATATTCTTATTTTTGAACCTGAGTTTAACGATGCCACAGCCAATCCAATTTTATTTTTTTATTTTACATATTTATCTAAATTCCTAAGTTATTTAATTGTATTTCTGTTTGTCTGTTTTATGCACATTTATTGTGAACTACTTACTGTAAATAGACTTATCCAAGTGTGCTTAGTGCTCTTACGGCGAATAAATGAGTATGACTATTTTCGTAAAATAATAATGTGTCGTTGTTTAATACTCGTAAAATCTGTGATAAAACGTGCAATCTACGAAATCCGTTTAAATATTAATCCGGTTACTGGAATAAAGTGGAGGTATCAATTCGTAAACAGGCTCATATTTTAGCAGCGTCTCGGAACCGCGACGATATTATGAAAGCGCCCGGTAAGGCCGATACGGGATGGTAAACTGGTTACAGAATTAACATGGGAAAAACCCCATTTTAAGAGAGGAAAAATAAACAGACAGCTCTACTCATTTACTCAATCATTTATCTTCGTGATTTCCGCTTAAAAGTGTAATAAAGTTTGTCCTATAAAATGAAATCGAACGAATGACACATATAACAAACAGAAAAAATACTCAGTTGCTCTTTCGCTTTAATGAACGAGATGGATTATTCTATGTACTTATAATCCTAAAGAATATTATAAATGCTAAAGTGTGTTTGTTTGTCCTTCCTTCACGCCCTAAATAAGCAATAAACGACTTGATTTTTCGGCATAGTTCGTTAGGTAATGAAAAAATGGATAAAAGGATGGATAGTAACATAGGCTACTTTTGTCCTGGTAAAACATCTAATTCCCATGAGAGATTTACGGGAAATACCTTTTTATCCCCCTAGACATGTGAAATTCGAATATAACGCGGGTGAAACCGCGAGGAACAGCTAGTTCATCATAATTTCCAGCCTCGGCCGGCTTTCTACGGGAATGTATCAATTGCCTTGGTAAGTCATTTGTTACGGTTTCAATGTGGGACTTGATTGTGTATTCCGGGTTCCGGCTACTATTGTGTGCTACCTAATAAACAGCTACCTACAGCGAACCACCGTCATACCTCACCCAAACATTTAAGTGCGAATCAGTTGAAAACAAACTCAATACCGCTCGCTTCATAGCTGTAAATTTCGGACTAGTTTTAGTGTAGCGATTTTCCTCCACCTTGATCATTCGCACCGCTAAGGAATGGAACTCGCTGCTTGCTTCAGTTTTTCCGGTGAATTACATTTAAACAAAGAACACAAACATAGAATTTGACTGAAAATCGTGTGCAATAATAAAACGAGTTTTACAGAAACTCACGAGTTTTATCCTCTCAAAATAAGTGCTCTACCCAACTAATACATTTTTTCTAAACGCATTTTACAGTCACTTCAGAAGGATACAAGGAATTTGCAAATTGGAATTGGAGCTGTGAAAATATTTAGCGAATGGAAAAGAGGAAAGTCAACAAGTGAAGTGTCATACATGGACTCACATTGTCATGTTTACCTACTGTTTCACCACTCTGCCGGCGCCATTGCTAATCTCTTAGCGCGTCACCAGCGCACGCACATAAATCGACGTAGAAATACGATCCAACCTGTCGAAGCCGACGCCGTACTCACCTTTTTGCTTGTAAATTTGAACTTCACCCATACGAGAGTTGTTCAGAACAAATAATCGTATTGCACGCGTCATCCAATCGAATATTCCGCTTTATTACTTTCATGGCAAACTGCAAATTATTTCGTTCGATCGCACTGTGTTGACACTTGCAATTTGCGACGCGAAAGATTATTTTTATCCGGGTTATTTCTACTATAAAATGTTTTAGTAGCGCTCCGTGTTTAGTTTATTTAAATTGTATTAATCGGGAGCCCTTATTCGTTTCACAATCTGAAAGAAATGAATTAGTCCTCGCCTCGCCGTGAGCGAACTTGCCGCTTCATTATTGCGTTTCTGTTTCCGGTCGGTGGATTATGATTTATGGCTTTAATTTGGCAAGGTTGGCGACGACATGTCGGAGTGTTTTCAAGGAGCCATCGTGCAATTGTTTAATTAATCTTAAGCAACGGAAACGCTGCGGGTGCACTACACTTGGCCAACTTTTAACTCGTTAAAAGTTCCTTTGAAACATTTGGCGTCAGATAAGCCGCTGTCTGAGACTTTCCTTCCGAGATTGTTAACTTCTCTAGTGTTATAATTAAACGACGTTTCTGTGTTTCTTCGGCTTCGTCAATATGTTCGTTTAACTTTGTTTCAAGAGGGTAAGCAGATCGGGAATACGTCTATTATTCTCATTTTATTGAGCACATTTCTTAACAATTTCCTGGCTTTAACAGCTACTTCAGCGGAATTCCCTATCATGTGTGTGATATTTGCATTGTATTACCGGAATGCCCGTGTCATACCACAGAAGTGGTAGAGCAGCGGCAGTACCATTTTGCCATTCCTAACAGCGACGGCAAACACAGGTCATGAATTACTCGAGTTGAGAGAACAATAAAGTGTTTGTATAGTCATTGAAGAGACTCAGGGGCGCTGTCCCCAATCGCCGAAAGCATGTACCTACATAACAGGCCAGCGTGGAGCGAACAAGGCTTATTCCACGCGTGCAAGATGGCGGACAATGGCCCTTAGCGGATAATTACTCAAATAGATTGCCCATTGGGGCATTGTCTCTGAGCTAACGTAATATTGGCTTCGTTACTGACTGGTTTATCATAATCATTATGAAACCTACCCATAATTATTCTCAAATTAACCCTTGATGATAATATTTAGGAGGAATTCTTGCGCACTTCACTATCAAAGCATCAAATGTGGCTGAAGTGTAATATAAACCTACAAGGAATGCAAAATAATCACAACATTGAATTGAATATAAAGTGTGTCGCAACGCAACAAACTCTTAATTCATTATTTTTAGGTAACCTAAAATAAATTAAAATAATAATACTGCAAGCACAAATGTGGCTTATAAAACTACAGTGAATGCAAAATTATCGCAAAATTGAATTGAATTCAGAGTGTGTCGCAACAAACTCCGGATTCATTATTTTTACACTAAAATAATAATAATACTGCAATTAACTAGTATTGCAAGTCCTCGATTAGAAAGTGTTTAAAAGTTTTATTACAGCAATAAGAGCGGTAGTGGCGGACGGAATCTCTTTCGAAAGTGCCGAAGTTTCTTCGTTGTTCTTTAGTGTTATAGAAATGTTAGTTTTTATGGGAATTATTTCAATTTCATCCTTGCCAACTATTATAACTTTTCGTAAATTTTCTCTATTTTTGAGATGTGGCTTGTTGCTTGATGGCTTTTCCAGAAATGCCACGCCTGGAGGGTAGTTTTAGATGTTTTATAGGGTTTTATGGATCAGTGTCCAAATAAGGAGTCGCACATCATACGTCGACAGCTGAACATGCCTCCCCCAAAGAACCCCTTTGTAAGGGTTGTTTGGGGGTTTTTTGTGGTTTTTGCCATAATCACCACTCTAAGCAGGCCGATTAGTGATAGTGCAGTGGAGGTGTCAAAAATACACAGAAGAAAACTGCTGGTCTTCCTCTGGTAGGATCCCATAATAGGCTCTTGCGACGTACACTGACTGAGTTGGGGGGTCAATTCTTTGGCAGTGAACGCCACTGCCACTCCACAACGCCTCTATAGTTTATTTATTTATTTATGAATATGTTACCCAAACACATACAACAAACTAAGATAAGGTAGTTTGTTTGTTGTGCAGATAAGTATCTATTAATTTCTTAATGTCTATTGCTTTCTAGTTCAAGAAAAGTACGAATTGAGCTTTGTTTCTTTGTTTACTTAACCATGGTATATTTATATGTAGTAACTATGGTCTTCCGAGACACGATGGGCACGTAGGTGTCCCTTGTTACGTCATCATCGCCATCGGCGAATGAGAAGACGAATCTGATTCCTGGTTTTACCAATAGTGTAAAATCGTAACTCCCCGTACTCCCCGAACCTGTATAAATCTGATGAAACTATGTGGTTTAGGATTTACCTATTATTTATCACATTGACTAGTGTTTAACTAACGCTGTTTTGACTGATCTAACAAACAGAATTGACTATATTTTTATTTATTGATTTTCAATTGATCCTTATCACATTTGTTTCCCAAGTTCTACGTTTTATTAAAAGAAAGTGGCAACTGGATAGTGACGTAAGCAAGAGACACTCCCGGAGGAGCAGAACTAGTTTTCTTGGCTCATGATCTTAGCTAAGCAGAGCGATATCTAAAAGTCGTTTAACATCATTATTATTTTCACTTTCGCTTCAACTCAACCGCGCAGTTGACGCCGAGCTTTCACTCATCAGTCGCGTTTTCCCTTCCGGGGGTGGATTTTTCCTCTCTACGCTCGTAATCTTTGGTTTTGATCAACACGTCCTCGCTCGGTAATATAATTACAGTTAACAGCATTGCGGTGACGTTATCGCGCGTATAAATTAGAGCGATTTACATTTACGGTCGAGACATAGGCTGTTACTGTGAATGATGCGGGGCGATCATCGAGTGAGGGACAGTTTGATTGGTCTTTGTTCTTTGGTTATACGGATGATGATTGCTCAATCAGTGAAGCTGATGCTTCTCATCTTCAGATGTCCGTGATTAACAAGTCTATACTCCGATTTAGAATCCAAGATATTTTATGGCAATAAATAAAAATATTTAAAAAAATTATAACAATAACAGAAAACAACAACTGCTATCTAGTCAAGTCAAGATGCAGTCTTTAAGCTTCTAAACATAGCAAAAAAAAAATTAATTTGAATTTGAAAACGAACTAGAAAAATCATGAATTTTCTTTTTTCAAAACCAAAAATTGTTTCGATCGTCTGTGCTTTGCTTCGATTATACCAGTGTCGTTAAATATTTTCCACCAAATTCCTTGGGTTTTGTAACCCCTTTATATACAAAAAATATCTAGGTTTTCGAATCGGAGTATAGAGCTCTGATTCCAATTCACCTAGTTAATGAACAATAAAACAAGCGACTAATATTTGTCAGAAACAAATCATAACTAAACCATTATTGAGCAGATCTTTCTTTTGGGGATCAGATGAATTTATTTTGGGTATTAATTAAACGGTCAGCAAATTAACGAGGTTTTGGTCAGCTGAAAAATTGATTTCGCCAGCAGAAACAGGGAATTGAGCTGCACCTAGTGGTCGGCCAAAATGACTTAATTGGTCAGATAGTAT
The DNA here is from genome assembly GCA_947859395.1 of Eupithecia insigniata. Taxonomy (NCBI): domain Eukaryota; kingdom Metazoa; phylum Arthropoda; class Insecta; order Lepidoptera; family Geometridae; genus Eupithecia; species Eupithecia insigniata. Next base: position 6,697,887 of record OX401996.1, on the reverse strand, counting down.
ATATTACATTGGATAGCCTATAAATTATTTCTGCAGCAATTTATTTTGAAGTCCAACATATAATACCATACATTTTGGCATAGTTTGGCCATTTGTTGTTAGAACGTATCTCCTGAACCAATTCCCCGCTAGCTACATTACATCCCTTTCCAAACAAAGACTGTAAACCACTAAATTATGTTCACGTGAAATCAAATTAAAGTCGTTCATTACCCGTTCACTCTCTCATTACATTCGTCACGCCCCTCATAAATTAAATTCCCATATTCTGGCAAAACCTCTGCAAATTGGTCTTAATTCACTTGAAATCTAGCATTAATAGTAAGTATAGACTCTATATCATTTTAATTCAGTGTTAGGGCACAGTAGAATAGAAACAGTTGATAAACTTATGTATACACAAAATACACATAGTAAATTTTTCTTTAGATTTTTAGATTTCAGATTTTTCATAGAAATAAACAACAAAGTTTCCTACAGAAATAACAGACAATAGACAGATTTTGAGAGATTTTTCTCCCTGCCCTTATTCTACTCTAGGTGGGATTGATACAATATATAAGTTTTCATGTACCTAAAAACATCTTAAATAATTTACTAAATTTGGAAACGAAACTGTTGTAAAGATCAACAAAAATATTAGTAAACAATAGCAAAATCTGTGCTTGATACATTTTGAGTGTGCAGATTGGTGGTGTAAATTACACAGGCTGTGCCTTATCTCAGTTACGGTAACAATTTTCATATATCCTGAAAAAATCTTCATTCTTACATGCTTCTACGTTGCTGGCTGATTTATCAATATAGTACGTAGGTACCTAATGCTTGACTAAACTGAATAAATCTAATCTCTACATTGAGCTGTGGTAATTGTTATGCAAGGGTAGGTAGGTACATGTAACAGAATAATTTAATGCATAAGAACCTACACACATATAAAGTTATTTATTATAGTCTCGGCGAATCCCCAGTGATACAGTCGAAGCAGACGTGAACCGAATATCTTCTGTTATTACGAGTATTCTAATAAGAATTTGATTCTCTGGAGGTATTAGATATAACAGGGCCATGTGATATTTTTTATATGTTTGCTTTTTGGGAGACATTAGGGCACCACGTGCTCGCGTGTCGGTGTAATTTCTACTCTTGTACCACACCGAATAAGATATTTTTGGCCTGGTATTTTTTTTATTCCTTTCTATGTTATTAACTATACATACTTTTAAGATATTATTTCAATTGCTTTGCACAATTAGAGAGCTTATGAAATTTAAGACATCTTTGATTAATACTTTAACAGCCACCGACGCACAACGTGATAGTGCGTATCGCAGCGAAGCTTGGCTGTGAATGTGATAGACTAGAAAAATCCCGTTTCTGATCGTTATGTTAACCTTTGAACTCCAGTTCAGGATCATTGGCATTCGACAAGTTGAGTTGCACGAGATATAAGCCGGGTCATTAGGGCCTGATTGCCGAAACTCCGTTCACAATACAACATGACAAATGGTTCCGCATTCGCATTACAATATGTAGTCCATCATCGACAACGGAAATAAGACATTGACTTGCTAATTAATTTGCCTTGTGGGTAAATGGGAGTATAGGTTGACGACTTTGAGAATATGGAGGGTAGGAGAATCAGAAAATTGGTTGGTACCTACAACTTTTATAGATTTAGATTTATTTATTCTTAAAACATGATTCTTATTCGTATTCTTTACGATTGCCATGACACGGACATAGGTTTAAAGCATATTTATTTTCTCAAAAAGAAATACATTTCACTTATATGAGAAACATCTTATAGTTTAGTTACCTACGTAAGCATACGGGTAAGTTAGTCATGCAATGTAATAACTATCTAATAAGATACAGCAGTTTTAAAATCTTCTAATATCAGTTACAAATAAAATATCAATGAAGACAAATAACTAAAAGAATTTTAGCAGACGGACCATTATTTACCCAAAAGGTAACATACTATACTTACTAATAAAGATGCGCGACTGTGAATTATCTGACTATTCGAATGATCGACAACTACTAATTTCCTTAATCAACTTGAAAATTAGTAATATACTAATCTTCGAAGTCGAATGACAACTACTAATTAGTAATTACTAATGCCGCTACGAATGGGTCATTCATGGCTCCGAGTCGACTTTGTTAGTCGAACGATCATAATCCAACCGATCCACGTCGAATAACGAATGAAATGAAGGCCGACTCGGGCAGTAGACGAATGGAACGACGCGCGATTACTAACCAAATTATTTACTAATTTGCTCTAGTCAGTCGAATCGCTCGAATGATTTGTCAAGTCGAATAATGCGGATGAAATCATTCACAGTTGCGCATCTTTACTTACTAACTTGGAAAAACTTTATACACCGATAGTTTTATTTTCAGTTATCCTGAAATTCCTGTTCTCCACCGCTGCAAAAAATATAAGAAAATACTAAAACGAATCGAAGGATACAAATCCATTTAATTTTAATACTTGAGCTTTTCCAGTCTGTAAATTATTTGGTAGACTCGAACGTCAGCAAAAATTGGTCGGAAAATCGAAATTCAATTCGAAGAGTCGAGCCTGCACGTGCATCGACTAAAATATTAGCAGTCTACGTTGCTGGCTTTAGACTTCTTTCTTGTAAGGATGGGAGTTATTGGATATTTTGGCTACCGGTTATTAGTTGGGTATTTTGTTTCAATACCGCTAGTACCAACTGGTACCCAATAACGTTACAATACTCTATACCTGTTCTGATTTCTACCCAATATATTTCTAACCGATTTGGTTAGAAATACCATCTAACCGATTTGGTTAGAAATACCATCTAACCGATTTGGTTAGAAATACCATCTAACCGTTTTGGTTAGAAATACCAAATACTTGTTGCAGCTACATAACTTTACGGGTGAACGGTCCGCTAGTACCTATGCGTAGATGATAGTTAGGTAAGTATAGGTATTGAAGCGTTGGGTAGTTATGGCTCACGGTCGGTTAGGCGCGATGCTCGCTTTGCACAGTTATTCCCTAGCGGTATGCGGATTTTACAATATCGTTAGATATTTTAGGACCATGCTAACAGGTACTGAGTTAGTTATTGAATACCGGACTCATCTCTACTTTCTTGTCTTTAACCTTTCTAACAAGAATAACTACCTATCCACCAAAAAATGTATAAATTTAGCCTTCGACACAGGCGAACATGAATCAAAATTGAACTTTCACGTTCATGTATGTGAAGTGTTATTAATTCAGATTAAATTATCGTGTTTACAAGCTCTTCGCGATAATAAAGTCGAGTGATAAACGCCAGTAGCGGCAGTAAAATTGTTTGACACAAGCTATATCTGCGGGGCGGAAAGCAATCTCATTTTTGCCTCAACACAGTCTTCAATGCTACTACATATTAGATTCATTATTGGAGGATATCGATGACAATCTCGAGCATCCAATCTCGCGGGATCGCTGCCGGCACGCGTATTCTTGTAATTTCTGAGGCATAATTTTATTTATTAGATGCCCTCGGTGGAGCGGGAACACCCCATTTGCCGCTTCATTGACTTACAACGGCACTCCATAACACTTCGCACATATTTCTGTAGCGCCTCTCTCGCAGATCCCTCTCACCTCATTATTGCGGATGACATTTAATAAAACCTTATTGGTATCTTGCAAACGTTTTTCGATAACCGTTGCACTACACCGAAAGCTATCAAACGGATTCTTTTGGGATCAATTTCGTACTTACGCGTACCAGGCTGGGATGAATATGCTTAATTTAACACATTGATGGCCCACGACGCAGTTCTCCTCCTCCAGCGTCGTGAGGCTGGCAGTGTTAAGAGAGCATAGTGCTAAACCTCTATTAAAAAGTTATCTATTTTGTTTAACAACTTGTTAACTAATTAATTTTGTGAACCTAATCGACATTGCAGGCCTTTTCGTTTTACTAAAGTTCCTTGTTAAGTTTGCAACTTTCATTAGTTGATTGATGCTGCTTTGTTTTGTTAATTTCTCTGGAGGTTTGTTAGTTTCAGTTGTTTTGACAATCATCCAAAACCAAAGCCAGACACATTGCTATATATATATATTATTTTACCATCCAATTCGTTTTATTTCATTCGATTATTATCGAAATATCATTTAAAACTGCGTTGAAATAATAATGTACCATTTTACCAAATGACCTACAATGTATTATTAGATTATTTTATGAAAGACAATGCTAAAAATAAAAGTTAAACGTTGTGTGTTGAAAATTAAGTTAATGTAGACACTCGCGTAATATGTTGCAGTTATGAACAGAAATATACTTTTTAGGTTGCCCCCAATCAATGGGGACTTAATCATCTCACAAGACAATAAAAGGTCAAAACAGGGCAAAACAAAGGCGGTTGTATGGAAAAAAATACTGGCCGCCAAGAAAATGGGTTAGGTTCGTCTTCAACAGGACATTTTTCGCATGGCCGCAAAAACAACAATACTTATTTTGTTTCACCTTCTCGTCTTGCATACCTACTTTTTATGCATAGAAGGACTAGCTCTCGTGCCAGCACTATAACATTAGATTTTTTATTCGTTAGTTCGGAATTGAAGTTGTTTGCTCAATAAATATAATTTTATGGTTAAAAACAAACGTCTTAAAGATTCATAAATTAAATTTTCATTACAAAGCTACTGCAAAATGAATACATTTTTATTCTTAGCAATTGTTTCGGTATAATTTCATCATTATCTCTCTCGGCAGGTTTGTGAATAAAATGATTAAATTGCTACAATTTGAGCCCTTTCTTTCGAGGAGGAAAAATGAAAAGTACGGTGGTATGCATTTTAAAATGGCTTGGCAATTTTATTTGACAAGAACAAATTAACATTTAAATAATAATTTAAGTACTAAGTTCGGCTACCTTTCTTAATTGTTTGCAACTGTGTGCAGTTTGACAATAATTGTTGTAATTTGTTTAATTACTAAGTTGTAATTTTCTTCATTTATAAAAGATCAGATACATTCCTGTGACTATGACTTAATTTAGGCTTAGCCGAGTTACCATTAGCTTTCCGATAGGGTGAGACCCAAGGCTCGATGACGTCACGCTCTCACCCCCGCCCTAGAAGCATTGTCGCCGCCCGCCTTCATTTGTTTTCTGGTGTCACTTCTTATCTCGTCTCGCAATTATTACAATTTGTCGGCTCCTCCCTTATCTTAGCAAGTTCGCTACTTCAGCATAAAGGCTAGCGACTTCAGCAGATTCGCAAGATCATACCGAGGAATCCTTTTTTACTAATTTCAGCGGTAGTATTTTTGTTGAAAACTTTGAATAATGACGGAGCCGTAAATCGCAGAGGCGGTCACGAAACGCCGCCGACAGCCGCGCTGTTTGTTGTTTTGTTAACTTCACTTTTTCATCGCTCCGTTGGCCGACTGACGGTTCCTCGTTGATAGGGCCATTTCACCCAAGTACAGTTTTTATAATCCGCCCTAGATCAACTTCAACTGAAGCAGGAAGTTCTTTCAATCAGCAATAAGGAAGCGGAAAAAGTTTTGCGTCGAGTGTAGGAACAGTTTTTGCTGTTGATTGTGTTTTGCTCGGATTGCTTATCGGTAGAGCGGAAGTTCGTTGCAACATTTCAGTGGTACTGCGCGAGGGGGTGTCTATTCTCGTCAGGCAGGTGCGAGGACTGCTCGGCTCGTGCTAATTCCGCCGGTAATGTATGAATTAACAATTCTGTAGGTCGTTAGCGCGTCAATTGTCATTCGAACGCGTAGTCTCGTATTTTTATAGCTTCTTTGACGGAGGGGAGAGTCGCGTGCGCTCGTTGTCGCGACAAAATGTTCAATTTTAGATACAAATAAAAAAGGTCGGACGCGCCGCGCAGAATATTAACAGCGCACAATACGAACGCAGGCATCCGGAATCCGCGTCAAAAGTGCCAAAACGATGTTATTCTTTTCCGCGCGGAGGTAATAAGCGAGGAGGTCCCAGCCGTGCCGCGGATATGAAATCCAGAAATGTTTATGGTACGCGATAATGGGACGGCTTCGTATCCGATCCGGGTTCACGGATGAAAGGATCCGCTCGTAATTAGAATCCTTAAGGCCTTTTGTAATAGCGTAATTGTTTCCCGTTGTCGCCTCCGAGCGCTGCTATCTCTGCGAATGGCGAGTTGAATACAAAGAAGAGACTGCAAGCGTAGCGTTGTTGCCGTGGCTTTTTTATAAAATGAGTCTAGCGCAAGAGGAAACTTTGTAGAAGGCACACGTCACTCGCGTGCCTGTGAGTGATTGAGAGCGGGCAGGCGCATCGCTCGGGAGTCACATCGGTGGCGCGCTTTCGACGACCTGTGCCCTGAATCACTCGCCAAACATTGCCGCCTCTAATTGCATGCGTAATATACTAATGTATCATTTCAACGACTACCGGCTCGCAAAGAGACCTGAAAAACCATTGCATCTCTATAACATCTCGGATTTACGACCGACGGGATTTTGAATTATGAGAGGTCTAGTAACTACACATAATCTGGCGGTAAATTAAGCTAAATAGACTGCAAAACAGGTGTATATGAGAATTTACAGTACATAGACATACGGTCCGGTACACCGCAATACCCCAAATCCATGTTAACATGCTTAGACCAGATTTGCCTATGAATTGTTCTACAATTCGATTGAGTTATTGCTCGGCGGACCATCAGCGGAATAGTGTTATCTAATTGGTTCAGTCCAGCGATTATACACGTAGACCCATTATCTATTCTTCTAATCTAATGAACATCTGAATAATTTCATGAAGATCTGAATATTTTATCGATATATTTCATAATCAGAAATAGATCTATAAAGATCAACAGCCTTTAACCAGTCCACTGGTGAATATAGGCCTCCCCTGACAAGCACCTCGTTGGCTCTTATCATCGCATATTAGAAGTTCTGTACTACTGGTAGTTCTACAGTTGTTGTGTTGCACTGGGACAAAATTTAAAAAAATATGAATTTGTCTCAGTAGTTTGGTTAAATATTTCTGGCAGTCATTGATTTCTGTGAATGGAAATCCGAACGGCTATTCATAGATCACAAAACAGAGCCTGCAAAAATACGAGAATAGGTCACCTACTCACGGATTCAGCGCTTAATTAGACCGAGGTTTAAATTGCTCCCATTCCGATTCCGAGTTGGATCTAAAAAGGGGCATCAAAACCTGCCTTCACTGAGCTCTTAAATAACATGCCCCTTTAAAGGATAAATCTTTCTAATTCAAACAATTGCCGGTGATCACATCGCGAAGAGATAAATTGCAGCAACTTTCGCTGACCGAAACGCTCTGCCGATGTTAGTGAGAGAGAATGCCTGGTTTTCACTAGGGATGTACCTACTTGTACCTACAAAAATGGGAGAAGTAGGAGAGTACTTTGTCTACAAAATGAGCCCTGATGCCGTAACTACCGGTGCAAGATTTGTATAATTTCTGATAAACTATAGAGAAGAAGTACGTGCATCACAAAGCGTCATTGTGCGAACGTACAACGAAATCGGGAACAAAACGCAAATTCATCTCAGATCAATATAGAGTGAACTATTCGGCTATTCCCCCAAAAAGCAGCTACAGCCATCCCGTATCCACGGGAGCGGAACAGAACGGATTAAATTGCAAGTACGTTGATGTATTTATAGCCAAGCCGGAGACAAACGAGCGAGCGCGTGATGGACCCAGCTCGTTATGCGAATTAATCGAAGCACCGGATGCACCTGCAGCCTGAAATATGCTCGGTGTATCACTGATAAATCTACCGAGCCTCCGAAGACTACAGCAATCAACGTTTTAAACAGTGTTCCATTTATCCATTTTAGGCTCTATATTTGTGATTTTTTTCCCAAATATTCATTACAATCGTGACTGCAGGTATGAAGTAAACTGCTTCGTTTAGTTAAGTATCAAAATACCAGCTCAAATACCATTATCCGCAACACCACTACTATCTACCCGCTTCAGCTTCTAACTGTTATTAAATAACAAGTTCACAACCGACTATAACTTGAATTAGCTGTATCCATCACAATAATTGCCGCACAAGTTCACACAACCGGTCAGCTAGTTGTAGCAATATCCGAGTGAGAATCGCATTGAACGGAAACCGTCGGCCAATAACTCGATTTCGCGGTTATTTAGCTCGTGTAGTCTGCGTAGGGACTGGCTCAGGTGCGGCTCGGCTGTAATGATCGAATTGAACAGGACAATGTGCCTCGGACGACATGGCGACGGTTAAGTTTAGGTAACATGCCTACTCGTCCCTGTTTTCAGCAAAGCCACGAAACAACGAATTTCAAACAACGCCTCGGGACTAAAAGCAATGGACCCGTAAAAATATGCAAAAGAACCTGCTTGTTTGTAGCAAATAACAAAAGACCCTCATTCACAATGCACTGTTATTGTATCGCTAGAATATTTATCGTGTCTACAAACAAAACTTGAAGAAGCTAAGTGGTCTAAGTTAGCGCTAATTTAAGAGTTCGGAGCAGGCGCCTGGGAGACTGCCACAGTTTGTCATAACTTAGTCTGAGTCGGGGTGCCCAGATATACACCGCTTCATTTAACACAGCTTTTGTTCAAGTGAAATTAATCACAACTTAAACAACCACAAGGTTGTTTTTAAACATGGACCCAATTAATATTAACATTAGGAATTTAGCAAAGGTAGGGTATTAAAACAATTTATTGCAGTAAGCGGCGAATTATTTTCAAGAAACACCGCATCCAAATTAGCATAATTTAAAATTCAAACCATATGAAATACTTCATAGCGGAGAGCACGCCACTGAAAAGGGGTGTGCATGGGCATTTTAAATTTTACTTAAAAATATGATGAAAACCCTATAATATCAAGATGTTTCAACTTGACTTTTGAAAAAAGAAAAAGTGCGGGTAGAAATAATAAATAGGGATATAATAGCGATCTTCACGCGAAAGATTAGCCACAAAAGCCAAAGGATTACCAGTATTTATAAGGAGTGTTAGCGGCACGCCACGGCGAATTCTTAGAGCCTTTTTCCCTGCGGCCGTTTAGGAAATGAAACATTCGCTTCTACTTGGCCCTTCTCATAATATTTGACAGCGCTAACGGGGAGATTGAAAAAGATACCGAAAATTGTGCGACATATTACTAAACTACGTTATCAATTTCAATTCTTTGTAATACATCCAATGCTCTGCTAGTTTACATTTTCCAACAAAATGTAGTAGGTACAGTACAATGCACCACTCACCAATTTGAGTAAGTAGAGTATGCAATACCAGCAAACAGGCGTATTCAGTTTGGTCGTGTCAGGTCCCGATGCGGCCCACGTTGCTCTACAACTTTGCTATAACTCGTTTACTCCGGTCCACCTAATTTGCTTGCGGAGTACGTACCAGTAACTTGTCGGTATAATTTATGGCATCTTCATACTGTTTACGGGGTCGCGTAATATTCTCGTTTCCCGCTTAACAATGTTTGTGAAGCCCTGTCATTTGCCTGGACAAATTACATTTCATGATTGTAACGTTTCATTTTCATTATTTGAATTTGATTAGATTTCATAGATGATGAAGAGTTTAACACCTATTGCATCGATACAGCAGTTGTCAATTAATACAGGCATAAAATCATTTGATGTAAGTAAAGCAAGATCAATTTGTTTTGTAAGTATTGGAATGGAGAAGGAATGGAGAGCTGATTTCATAGTTCAGATGTGATGATGCTTGAAAGCAAACAATACAAGTCCGCGATATGCGACGACCGATGTGGCGCGGTGGGCGAAGGGCGACGCAGGAGGTTGCGGATTCGATTCCCGCCTCGGGACAAATGTTTGTACGATCTGCAAATATTTGTTCAGGGTGTTCTGGTCGTTTTTCTATGTGTAATAAAAAATATCTATCTATGTAATAATATTAGAATGAAGAAATATTTAGTAACAATTCCGCGTATAACCTTCTCTGATAGTATTCATCAAAGTAAGTTGTCTACTAGTTTCGTCTCTCCACGAGACATCTTCAGGACACCACAATACTCGACCTTGACATTGAGATTGGTAAGCACAGCAACACCGACAGAGTCCCGCCAGTGATGTTGCCTCTCCGAGCTCCGCGCGCCAAGTCTTGACTTGGCGCTGTCGGTGTTGCTGTGCTTACCAATCTCAATGTCAAGGTCGAGTATTGTGGTGTCCTGAAGATGTCTCGTGGAGAGACGAAACTAGTAGACAACTTACTTTGATGAATACTATCAGAGAAGGTTATACGCGGAATTGTTACTAAATATTTCTTCATTCTAATATTGTGCAATGGATTTCCGCAAAGTAACGCCTGAATCTATTATTTATCTATGTAATATATTGTATTATGTATATCAGTTATCTAGTACCCATAATACAAGCTCTGCTTAGCTTGGGGCTAGATAATGCTGTGTAAATTGTCCAACATTATTTATTTATATGTAAAGATATCCTCTCTAATGTAGAGCAGCCCTAAAGCTGCGGTAAAGGTAGTATCCAGGTAGGTAATGAATACAAACTGCGAAGCTCGTGGTTACTGTAAATTAAGGCGGGTGTGGCGCTCGAATTGGAAACCGCGCCGTGAAGATGCAACGCGAGATCCCCTGAGAAACGTTCTTTAAAACCACTGATTGCTAAGGAGCTAGGCGGAAATTGTTCTCGCTTCTACTTTCGAAATCGGGCTGAAGCCAATTGTGGTCCTTTCGTAGCTAGTTTTTAACTTTGGGGAAAGAAAATATAGACACATCCTCCTGTCTGTTTTTTATAGGATTTAAAATCAATTTATGCTACAGAATAGAAAGTCGACGATTTCAGTTGACAAATAAACAAACAACTCGATTTCAATTACGAGGAATGGCTCAATTTGCCGCTGCACTACAGCGTCGATTGATATTAATATTGAAGAGCATAGTACTCCCACCCTAGCAATTCTTGACTCGACCTACGGTATATCCCGCAATTTGCAATTACCTCCGTCGAAATGTACAAATCGATAGGGGTCATCGGCACCATAGGCATCATCCATGAGGTGGAGCCCTCACTAGGGTGTTTGCCATACATTAATGGCCCCCACAATCTGCCCTCCACTAAGCATTCTACAAAAACATTACTACGCCTTTTATTCTATTTGTCTGGGAAATCTAGGGGAGGATAAATATTTATATTGCCTAGGCCAATTCTCCGAACGTGAGCTGGTTTTTTTTTATTGTAGCACAAAGCCCGTGAGCTTTAGAGCTCAGCCCAAGTAGACGATCAGCTGATCGTCTACTTGGGCATCGAACGGATGTGCTCACATTGTTGTGCGCTTATCTCGGAGTTGCACCGATAGTTTCCCAAAAGTTTCTATTGGACCTGGATCTGAATTCAAATGCGAAAACGAAACTTCTTTTCCAATTTTCTCTGAATGGCCATTAGGATGAGAAATGTAAAGTAGATTCCCGGGCGAAGTCGAGATATGGCTTCCCAAAGAATGAAATTTCAAACTGGCACCGAACCGGCTACAATAGTCTCAGCCGACAAAATGACTTCAGGATGCAGACTTCTACGAGTTTCTTTGCATGTATCACACGAGTTCACTAAAGCTAAATTGACTTTCCGTAGAGAATATTCAATGTCTGTGCAATAAGATTTCAAATGTGATACATCTTAGTGGAATCGCAGAAGTGAACAAAGTAGTTGGATATATAGAGTTGCGGATGTATTGTTAACTAGGATGTTTTAATAAGGAATCACCCTCATCGAGTTTGAGCGACAATGTTTCATTATGAGTTCGGATGATCTATTGTTATGAGGGCTGTACAAGTTGTGTCCACAGCAAACAGGCCTCTCAAAACTTAACACAGTATCAACAGGTTACTTGACTCGAGTGACAGTCTGTAATTTGGCGGCGACGGATAAACTTGCGGACAAGACCCCTCCTTTATTTGCAGCCGCACAGTAACTTTAAACTGAGACTAATATATAACGTGCTTATAGTTCTAAGCTTACGAGCGCCCCGTCGATTCACCTGAATCCTTGAGGACGCCTTCGGGCTATATTTTCAGACAAATGTCATACTTCGACTTAAACTATGAATTACTAGGACATGTATTGCTAAACGATTATATTTCAGGCTATTTATCAATTTTGAAACATTGCTGGTATATTTCGTTTTGTAAATGATTTTTTTGTTTGGAAACGTTTAAGTTTAACGTCTAAGTTTACTGCGCTGCCGATAAATAATGATTATTAAGTTATATTCCGAATAGTTTCCATCTGTCGTAAATAACTTCGTGCAACATTCCGTGCTTATATCACGGCACTTAGTTCATTACACCGAAGTCTGGCGCAGCTTAATGCAAATTAAATGGACGATTCTCTGTAGTGAGTCATATTTTCATATTAAGAGTCCGAGCCCCCGCTGGCGAACACAATTTCTTCTTAGAGAACAGAAAAAAACGGTGGTGCATTTTTAAATTAGCAAATATATATGTGTACCTACCTAAAAATATTGTAAGATATAAAATTTTGTAAAGGTACGATAACTAGAGTTACAGTACCTTGAATGTTCTACGAAAGTGCTACGCCACGTCTACGAGTGTCTCTAATTTTTATTTGTCATGCATGACAGTCGGGCCCCCAGCCCAGCCTTACTATACTTGTGACTGGTGGTCCCACTACGCAGTGGGAAAACGAGCTCTGTTTTTCAAAATTGGTGGGACCACGAGTCAGATACCTCATCGGCCAGTCATCGTCGGTCGTCGCAGTTTTCGGCGCCATAATTAACCAAGTGCGGACCAAAAGCTCTACTTCACAAAATCAAATACGAGCCGGACATCCGGACTCCCGATACTGTTGCGAAATCGTGAAACAGAAAATTTTAAATAACCGGCACTGTTGGTGTTCGATATAACTACCAAAAAATCTTGGTTTTTGCTAGCTTTTGTGATGGTCTGAATCTATTAGTTTGCACAAAGGGTCGCGTTGTTTTTATATATTTTATTTTTAAGGATAGTGGCTTATGCAATTCACATAAAGAAAATTTTAAGTTATGATATTTATTCTTTATTAAAACCTATTTAGCCAAGCAGTTCACTACATACACACATTAATAAAAATTAAGCAAGTACTATCCACTCGATGGACCGACGACATCGTAGCGGTCGCAGGGAGTCGATGGATGAAGGCGGCTCAGGACCGCTATTTGTGGCGTCGTTTGGGGGAGGCCTATGTACAGCCGTGGACGTGTATGGGCTGATATGATGATAATGAAGTATCAGAGGTATAGGTATATATATTTTATTTTTTACGACAATTTGTTTTATACTACTCACAGAGGATGAAATTCCTCGCTCAGGCTCGTTTCCTTTGATTTCCCAGATCAGAGTGGTTTTTACCTTTATTTCTCTTGCGAAGCTGCAAAGTTTTGGAATTCCGTACACCTATCTTCGTATTGCGTCGATTTCTGCCACGCAAGTACTCCTATCTTGTGGAAGTGGTTTCTTTTTCCTTGAAACCTTTCCTGCTCTAACTTAAGGAATTAGCCATGAATATTTATAGATAATTGGATTGTCTGGATTGGATCCAACCTTTACAACTATGGCATTGACATTATTTTCTATCCAGACACAGATTATCTTACCTAGCGAAGGTCCACTACGACGCATAAGGTTTGATTCCCGCCTCGGGTCAAATGTTTCTACGATCTCCAGATATTCTGGTGTTCTGGATGTTTTCTGTGTATAGTAAAATCTTTCAAAAGAAGCAAACTGATGAGTATAGTACACTAGCGACCCGCCCTGGCTTCGCAAGGGTGCAATACTGATACTACATTATAAGTACATATAAACCTACCTCTTGAATCACTCTATCTATTTCCCGCATTCTCACACTTCTAAACCGCATCAAAATCGTGCGTAGTTTTAAAGATCTAAGCATACATATGGACAGACAGACAGGCAGCGGGAAGCCAGTTTGTTTTATAGGTACGAGTACTATGTAGTGGTTATATAAGTATAGTAAATAAATAACTGTTGCGTTGGTTGAAATTATGATCGCTACAACGTAAACTAAAAGGGCTAACAAAACTCAAGAGGAAGTCGCAGTAGATACCTGAGCCCCTCTCCTGTGTAATATTAGTAAAAACTTGCGGGTAGTGGATAGTTCCGGGGTCAGGTTAATGATATCGCCCCCATTTTGTGGACTCGTCCCGACGCCGAATTGCGCTCGGGCATGTTAATGGGCTTGGATACACCACTCTGAATATTTAAAATGGAATGCATGGCTGGAACGTTTCGGCCAGACCTTCACAAAGCCAGGAAGGGTGGCATGGCGCGGCACGCGGCGGTGGAACAGGGCGGGAATAAGGAGCAGACAAGCAGCGCCGCCTGATATTTTGGCTTCAATCAAAATTTTATATTTTTGTTTATTTTATCCTGTACATTCATTGTATGAATATTAATGTATCTAAGGCTGTTCAGGTTGTCGGGCAGAGATCGTTTATGGGCGATGACCGCCAATTGCCGCAGTTATTATAATTGTTTCATTTTTAAATTGTGTTTAAACTTGCAATAAAGAATTTGCTATCCATCTAAGGACATATCTATCTAAGCTAAATAAATGATCATATTTTATATAATTAAAATTTGTACAGGAAGTTGTACAAAGCTTTTAAACATCTTATACTACTTATCAATAAACTACGTCGCAGTTTTAGGTGGCAATTTACACTGAACCTACACTGAAACGCATCTAAATTTAATCGACATCCCCAATAATTATGGCCATAGCCACAATCCGATCGTTTCACAACTCTTTTTACTCAACTGCGCAAGAAGAAGGGTTATTATAGAGTAGCTATAACAATGGCTCTTCCACATGAGAACAAGAAAAGAACTGTCATTGAATAAAGGCATGTGGCGTTTTATTTTCATCGGCGTAGTCGGTTGGTCGGTACACCATCACCGTGTATTCGAATTAAAGGACATTCGGTGAAATTACTAAAAATAATGTCGCTTTGCTTGTACCGAATTACCCGAAAACGGTTTGCAGGCCAGCAATAAATATGCTCGAAATCCTCATCCCACCTCCGCCCCCTGGAGTTTACTTTAGGATTAAAAACGAAGGACCTGTACACCTACCTATACCGTCAGCAGGGAAAATGTGAAAATGAATATCTATACTAGATTCTAGAATCCTACTAAATATTATAATAGTCAAAGTTAGTAAGGATGAATGTATGGATATTTGTTACTCTTTCACGCAAATACTACTGACCGATTAGGCTAAAATTCGGTATGGGTATACTTTGGGACCTGGAATAACAGCTGCTGCCGCGCCTTCGCCCGCGTTTTATTGGGATAAAAAATAGCCTATAAGTTATTCCAGGTCCCAAACTATACCCATACTCACCCTAATCGGTTTAGTAGTTTTTGCGTGAAAGAGTAACAAATATCCAAACTTTGACGTTTATAATATTAGTAGGATTTTTTATCCCGATAAAACGCGGACGAAGGCGCGGGCAGCAGCTAGTGCTCAATATTTTTTGTAAGCAAAGGATTTACATAATTAAATGATTATTGGTGGAAAATATTTTACGAGATCATTGACATCATCGTATCATACTTGTAATAGTTTTTGCTCATAAATGTCTGTGATGGATGAGTGTTGACATAAAAATATACAGTTAGGTACGAAGTAACATTACCTACCTAATCCGTGTTTAGGTGTACTAAGGGAAAAAAAAATTGTGGAACCAATGTAGCTTTCAATAATGATTTATGAATTTTTTCCCATTCTACGACAGACCTTCGAAAATCGTGGATCTCTTTGGAACCGCTCTAACTACAAAATGTATATAATATTGATTGCGCTACACTTATTGGTAAACTAAGTAGGAACCGACTAAGTACCCTACGAGCTAAGTATCTAAGTAGTAGGTAGCTAAGTAGGTACTACTGTAGAAGCCATTTCACGTGCAGTTTCAGTACAGTGAGCTTTAAATAACAGATGAAGTGCAGAGCTAAGAGCGTCGGCTCTGTTTCTGCCAAACGGAATAAGGTAAGTAGAGAAATCGCGCTCGCTACCGCCTATGCTTAGACTAGCTTGATACAGTCAGGTCGTAGATTAAAAGAAACAGTGGTTTATTTTTATTTCAGTAAAATTCCAGTCAACTGAATAGCTTAAGTTCATGAAGTTTCTGAATAAATAAAAAACTGTTCGAGCTAAGCACACTTACTTTGCTTTATCTAAGTATAAATAATTAAATACCTAATGCTGGACAATCCACACAGCATCATCTAGCCGCTAGCAAAGCAGAGCTTGTGTTTTGGGCGACTGATATAGACTAATACAAAATATTACATATTTTTTATTATACATATACCAAGAAAATCCGAGACAAATAAGCGTACAAATATAGAACCTGCAACCTGCGTCACAGGCGGACCTTCGTTCACATCGGCGGTCAGTATACTAGGTAGGTATGTATGTTATGTACCTCTACCTACCTACTAATACGTTTATACTACAAAACTTAACTAATGTGATTGTAAGCATACCTAATGAAGTTGGTACCTACCTAGGTAGGTAGATAGTAGGTACTTACTTACCGACAGCGAATAGAACCAAAGCTTTACACGTATAGGTTTTAAAGCAGCTGAGTGAGTGTGTGAGTGTAGGAGCTTTATATCATCAAGTTGCATTTTTTCCAGCAATATCTTTTATCTCTAACTGTACATGTCCTCGTGAAACTTTATTCTAGTGGCCAAAAGATTCTTACCCCCTTATTAATAATAGACTGCTAACAAAGCATTGCTAATTGTCACTCAAGTCTTTTTCTATTGGCATAAGTCAGAGTCAGAAATAACACAGCTTAGCAGCTGTTTTAAGTTAGCAGATTATGAATTATGAATAATATTATGAATGATTATGAATAAGGGGTTTAATATATAGCTAGGTATTATGAGGTTTGAGATATGTATTTCTCATAAGAATTACAAATTCACTTATAGAGAAACTTTATCTAAAATAATGTAAGTGGCCGAGTGGCCTTTCAAATAAATGCCTAGCTACTTCGACTGTAAGGTCAAAGCAGTTGTTGTTTTTTAAACAAATTCTTAAATGTGAGGGTAGCGCTGAATAACTTGTCCAGCATGACATCGCGTCACCACTCGGTACGACGCAAGCGAAAGGATTGAGACAATAGAAGTTTTTAGGGCTGTGTTCCAGTGAGAAATTTGATATTGCAGTTTAAAAGTTTGTTAAGTAAGTAGTAAGGTAAGATTTGTTTTAATTATGAAAAATCTTCTTTTAAATGTGGTTATAGAATCGAGTTTCTTGTAGTCTTTAGGTATTTTATTATACAATTGCGCTCCCTCATAGATAATAGAGTTTTCCCAGATGTAGATCTAGTTGTTCTAAAAATGAGGTTGTTGGCTTGTCTCGTCATCCTTTTTGTAATTTTTTTCATTTTGTAAATACTATTTGAAAGTGAATGTCTTTGATAAGTATTTTTCTTATTAATAGACATGTGTTGTATTTGAATATTTGATTTACTAATAATTTAATTGGTATCAAAGGAAACAAATTTTAGTATTTTTCGAAATTTAGCAGCAACTTGTACCCCGACTGTACCCGTGTGCAGACAGCGTACTACGTGCGGCGCATAATGCAGTCGTTCGTGCAAAATTCACAACTACGTACCCCAAGGCAAAATAAATTCACTGCTTCTATCTTATTTGTTCTAATTCGCGAAAACTGCAAGTCGAAACTTCGTTTTTGCTGTACCTACTTACCTAATGATCTTAGGATCTTACGACACCCCAGTTTTGGATCTTAGGCGGGACGGGTTGGGTAGTATTTCAATTAGTAAGTGTATTTGCGTGAGATTTTTAAATCTTTACCCTCTTAAGTTTTAATACGACTTCTGTGGCGCGGTGGGCGAGGGTTGGCCTGCGACATAAGAGGTTGTGGGTTCGATTGCCGCCTCGGAAGTTGGTTTTTCTTAAATAAAAATTTGTATCAGATCTGTATTTGTTAAAATAACCTAAAAAACCGCTCAAAAATTTACTATTTAGATTTTTGACCTCGAAGATATGTGTAATTGTAAATACGTGTTCTAATGTATTCCTATTATTTGAATGTATTTTTCTTTATAAAGAAATAAAAATGAAAAAAATGCGCCAATTTTCGTTTTCATATTTGTACTCAGGAGGTCAAAAAACGTAGTGTAACTTTCAAGTCGATCGAAGTCGATATGGCTTTTCGGAACTGCACCAACTGCACCCAAGTAAATCCTAGCTGGATCCTAAGTAGGTAATGAATACTACCTAGGTCGACGAAAGTGAATTCAAGAAAGTGGTTCTGTGCAGGTGTAAAACAGTGTAAAAATCTAAAAATCAACTTCTGCGCATCAAGGTCAGCGCTACGCGACCTGTCCTGGATTTCAATGCCTGAGAACTAAACTCGAGAAAATGCGGGTAGGTATGGAGTGTACTGTAAGTTTATATGGTAGCTAGCTATCTATATATATAGTAGATAGTATCTATACCTTATCGAGGTACAACCAATATTCAAAATATGGTAGGTATGGTCTAGGTAGAGTTATAAAAAAATTACACTTTTCTTCCAATTAAATTGCAAACAAATCTGCAGTAGGTAAGTAGCTAACTAGGCTTTGTCTGCCTCAGCTTCTTATTAACGTGCATAAATATCAACCCTCTCCCCCTGCACCCCTAATTTAGTGGCGGGGGAGTTCAGAACAACTCGACCTTGGCTAAAGTAACCGTTCTTTTCCATTCGATTTTGTTTAGCCTACCTAGCAGCTATTGATAGGTAATCGTCTATGCACCTATACCTATCTGTCTTACTCTCTCTTAGAGCATTAAGCCAGACTGGCTTAATGCTCTAAGTACTCTCTATCTACATTAGGTACCTAAGAAGAGAGCAGCAGCTTTGATTGTAATCGTATATTGATCGAAGCCAGTAGGTAGGTAGGTGCTTCTTAATAGACGTGTACCTAGGAATCAAGTTTAGTGTACCTATTTGAAGGTCCTGGAATGTACCTACCTCCTTGTTTATATATATTGTAATTCTCTACCAAACCGAAGTCCAGGAATCGAGTCCGCAATAATCGACTAGGTACGTATGGATGGGTGTGGGATGGACTAATCAAAGATTTATATAAATCTTTGGGACTAATACGCAAAAGAGACGACTGTTTCTTCTTCGCCCACAGCAACGTCAGCAACACAGAATAAAACCCGCCAAGTGCGAGTTTATTTGCACACCACAAGTTCCGTATCATCGTAAAACTTTAGGTATAATCTGTTTATTATAGGTACCTACTTACGATACCTACAAGAGAAAACCAAAAACATATTCGTAAAAGCAAAAAGCTTAGGTACATGACGCGCTGTCAGTCGTCACCGTCGATATAAATAAAAAAGGGAAGATGGGGTACTGGCTTCTCGAAAGTGGAAGGCTTAAACTAGGTCCAACTAGGTCCACCCACCTCTGTCTTAATTGGACTGGCGGCGTTCGTGTTACGCGTGCTTTCTACGACGTGTGATTTACTGAATAAAAGAATACAGAAATGCCCTCATGTTTGTTCACTAGGTGTAAAAATAAATACTGAACAAAAAACAATACCCGAGGCATCACTTTTCACTCGTAAGTACAACAAAACGTAAATTTTCTTATTATTATATTGCCTCATTTCTCCATTTGCAGACATGGATAGAAATATACGATACATTCGCGCGTAAAAAGAAGAGATAGCAATTTACGTCTTGTTCCAAGTCGCCGCCACCGTTCACGGGTAGCGTATTGTTGTCTCGGTCGCACTTTGGGCCGCGTACCCATTTCCATCTTTGTTGTTCATTAGGTAGGTATATTGCACAAGATATAGCGTGTCTGCGTTTACTTGTAAGTCTTGTAACCTCGTAACAAAACAAAGGCCATGTTTTGAGCTAGAGCTGCGCTGGGAGAACGTGCCCTATCTTCCGAATTTTATTTATATCAATGGTTGTCACCTATCTAATTGTAAGTAGGTACTGACCGTGCCCAACGATGTTTTACTTCGGTGATCGGTACCTATTCAATTTAGTAGGTATGGATGGACGTGCACCCTTTATTTATTTTAATATTTATTTCATTTTTAACAGAAATACATACATATATACCTACTCTGTGATCAATCTTTTACGGTTTGAGATACAGTATTTGTTACGATCCCGCAAAAATCGCAAAAAAATACATGTTTTTTGTATGTTTATTTTTATATGTTTACAATTTTAATTATTATATTGTTAACGCGGCAAAACCTACTAACTCTGTGAAAATATAATTGTCTAGTTTTACGGTTCATGAGATTAGTAGGTACAACTCGCTGACAGGCGGACATCACCTTCGGGTACGGAACCCTAATAAGGAAATAAATAGGTAGTCTCAAACAAACTTACCTTACTTGTCCAACCAATTTACTAGAAGCATGCATGAGGTGCGAATTATGGCTATAAGTATGGCTATGGATGGTAGGCATGGCTGCAAAGGCACGGCGCGGCGCGGCGGCGACGGCGGCGGCGGGACGGCGCGGGTAGAACCCACATGCTTCGAAATCGATAATTCACAATATGCCCGCTAGAGGGCGACACAAACAGCACCCGGTGCGCGCCTCACCACTCCTCCACGTTGCGCATTCGTCGCCATAACATTGTACTGCCGTACTGCCGTCAGTATTGTACTGCCGTCAGTATTGCGCGAATAATATCGCAGTTTGTAGAAATTAAAAAAATATATATCGTAAACTTCTTTTTATGTCTACCGGACGTGGTTTTTATGGATTAATAATCCCTAATAATATAAATTTATTGGCGATTATACTTTTTATTTTTTCGTTTGAGTGTCACTGTAATGTGTGTCAAAATATTATTTTACTCTTTGGGTTGAAATAAATAAATAGTAACATGAATTTGTTTGGTTCATTGGAAACATGTTATGGATCAATAAAAATAAAATGCTAACACAAATCAAAGATCTGTGTGTATCCCCGAAAGACGCATGCACGCTCGTACAAAGCTATATCGACCGACCCCTCGTAGTCAGCTGCTGCTTGCTTGCCGTTTTGTGTCGCGCTTCTTGTTCGCTTTCAATGTTTTCGGTTTTATTTAGTTATTTCTGTGATACGAACTGATTTTTACATGAATATACAAAGTATTGCATTATTGTGAATGAAATTGTGCTACAATTTAGTGATATCGGCCTCTGGAATGCAGAAAAGACAAGGTAAACGCCTTTATTTTTGTTTGTCGAGAACCTAACCTCTTTGACATCACGTACGTTGTTCATATTGATGTTTTGGTGTATTTCAGTAATATTATGAGCTTGTGGCTAGAAATGATGATAGGTAAATGTCTAGTAAAGCTTTCTTCGATAATTTTGCTAGAATGAGGCAGTTTAGGTGGTATTTTGTGTCATTTGGGCACACTTTCTTTCATGATCATGTTTTTCAGAGAAACTCGACAAAGAAAAGTAAATTTAGCTAAAGCAATTCGATGGTTTGATGAGTAGTTAATATTTGTTTGTTATTTTAGAAATACTTTGTAAATAATAGTCAATAACAAGTGTTTTAGAATGAATCACCATGACAATAATACAATAGTGCGTGCATTGCTTGATGAGACAATGGCTTTTCGTTCGGGACCCCTAGGGGGCGCTAGTTGCATCCACAGTTCGACGGTCGAGGTAGTTGACCCGTTGAAACAGCTTACTTTACTTGGATTTTGTTTCCAACAAAGTGAGTAGGTTGGTAGGTAGGTATAATGAGCTCTCACCGAAGGATTCCAAATGGTTCAATGTTTACTATAGGGAATCCAATCCCGCATCTAAATCTCAATCCCGCAAGCGTGCGGGATCAATTCATGCAATAGTGTGGGATATCGCGGGATTAGATTCCCTATTCGCTAGCATACTTACCTACATCAAAAAGTAACTCTGCGCGCCTGATGTTCTATAATCCATCCACGCATTTATTTTATTTTTGACAGATGCTTTCCTAGACATAATTTTTGAATGAATGACTTCGGATCGAAATAATGCAAAAAATTGAGATGCGTAGGCTGTGCGTAGGTATATCTTTCGACTCGAAAAATATCGGCAGGCCGGACTTTACGAACGTTTCGATTTTACTCGGAGCCGACAGATTACGCAACTAAGATTGTTCTAGTTGATTTTTCGATGATAAAGTTACTGAAAATATTATACCAACGTAGTTTACCACAGTCACTCAATCTTTCCTCCTGTTTATCCCCAAAAAACTCATACCTATACTTTCCTAAAGATTGTTCGAATTAATTTTTGCATGATAAAGTTACTGAAAATATTATACCTAGTTTACCACAGTACGTAACTAAATCTTTCTTACTTTTTATCCCAGAAAAAACTCTTAGGCTACTGGTACTCTCATAGGTAAACTCATAGGTACTGGTAAACTCGTACAAAAGTTACATCGATATACCTTTAATGACGCGGGCAGAAGCAAGTAGCAAAA
Organism: Eupithecia insigniata; assembly: GCA_947859395.1. Lineage (NCBI taxonomy): Eukaryota > Metazoa > Arthropoda > Insecta > Lepidoptera > Geometridae > Eupithecia > Eupithecia insigniata. The sequence goes on along the minus strand of OX401996.1, from coordinate 6,675,321 downwards.
TTAAAACAACCACTTACACATATATTTATTACAATTTTTTTTGTAGGTAATAAAACAAAATCGATTGCAATTTCTTCATAAGAATAATCGATTGTCATAAAAAATCGAATCGGTAAAGCATTAGGACGTGACTGCGTATTTGATTATCTGTTTAACTGAAAAGAAAATAATGCGTGGACGAGAGACGAGGGATAATTTGTAATTTTAATCGGTATTTTTTTCTTCTGTTGGTAATTTTTTAAAACACTCACACTAAGTGACCACCATTGCTGTGGTTCACTTTTGATTCGATAGGATTACGTCCGAATTTTTACCTCGTCCGGCGTCCCTGGCGTGTACGAAGTATTTCGTATTCACTCATGAGCATGTCAAAAAAAAACTTTTTTTAAATAAAATCATAAACAGGTTCATGTTCTTTTCTATAACCTAAGTACTATACTATCCTACTAATATTAAACATGTCAAAGTTGTTATGTAAGTATGGATGTTTGTTCCTCTTTCACGCAAAAACGACTGAAGTGATTGGGCTGAAATTTGGTATGGGTACAGTTTGGGACCTGGAATAACATAAAGGCTATTTTTTATCCCGATAAAACGCGGGCGAAGGCGCGGGCAGCAGCTAGTTTTATTTATAGCCCGCGGCTTTGTCTGCGTAGATTTAAAATTTTATTAAAGGGTTTTGCGCAAAACCTCTTCTGAAAAACTTTAAATTATTTACTTTAAATAAATGTATGTACTCGTACTTAGCTTAAATGACCCGCTATAAAGTTGGCTTCCTAGCCGTTTCAAAGATAAGCCAAAACAAACAAACAAACAGACAGATTTTTTTGTACATATAGGTAGGTATTAGGTACCGTGGGTTGTTTACCTACATGCAGTATATAACAGATAAGCTCATTGAGCTAATTTGAAACGTAGAAGCTAATAGGCACCTTCCTTCTATACTTTTCTGGGTAGGTTATCATCATCATCATTAGCCCGTACACGTCCACTGCTGAACATAGTCCTCCCCCAAACACCACGAATAGCGGTCCTGAGCCGCCTCCATCCAACGACTCCCTGCGACCGCTACAATGTCGTCGGTCCATCGAGTGAGAGGTCTTCCCACACTCCGTTTCGTTTCCATTCTAGGTAGGTAGGTTAATTAACTGACAAAATCTGAATTCTAAATTCTATCTAATAAATCTAATTCTGAATTCTGTCAACAAGACGTAAATTCGAAAATCTCAATTCCTATGTAGGATGATAATTTTCTGACTTCCTAGGTACCTGTAGTGATAAAGTTAGCATATATAGATCCCCATTTTCGATGACGTTATCGAACTTCGACTCCAATTATTCGTATTGTAGCCGTTATACCTATAGACTAGACTTGGTACTTGATTTGTACGATCATGATTGGACTGACGCCAAATACCTTCCCAAGATCCTAGGTTCATGAGTATAATGCTATTGAAGTGTGCCCAAATGACGGACATGTTGACTCCGCCCATCTTTAAATGATTACGAAGCAATCGAGAGCCGATTTGATCATCATCGTCATCGCCCATCATCTGTCTCGTCGTTGCCTCTAAGACAAGCCTTTAGCAGTAGCGTACGGCCAAATCGCTAAACGACGAAAGTTGGACGCGGCCAAAAATTTTCCCTCGCTCGAAGTGCTCGAAGGCCTTACTAGAGACCGTGAATATTATAATTTGGCGTGTTTTAAAAAACGATAAACTGACTTCAAATTCCTGAACCTACTAAGTATTGCAGTTCAATGGAACCTACATATTATTTACACCCGTTGCCACGATGCGAAATCGACTTCGAATACCTACGTACCTTTATACTGTTTTAAGGTTTTTCGGGATAAATACTAATCCTCTGGTGATAAAAAAAATTATGGGACCACTTCGCGATCATTTTCGATACCATAGTGAAAGAATTTTCAAAATCGGTCCATTATTAGTGGAAATATTGCGTAAGTAACATATTATATGTCCATACAAAAACAAAAAACATGCTGTGGAATTGAGAACCTCCTCCTTTTTACTGAAGTCTGTTAAAAATATGTACTGTCTAGTCGACTATCTACTGTAAATAAATATTAGAAATTGTATATTTGTTTCCAAAATGTATAGTCAAGTTTACAGATTTTTAGTAAATATAAATTTCGGAGGATGGTTTATGTGGTGTTCGTTTTGCCTGTCATCATGTAAGGCCAACTGGGAATACTGCATTCTGTCGTTCTATCGGCCAATAGACAAAGACAGATGCGACCGCAGTATTGGCATACGCACGTTTTGGTGGAAGTTATCTTGGTTTTGTCTGAGATGTTTATGGTTCTATACAAGAGTATGAGATTAGCGGGAGAATGATTAGAAATCTTATACGACATGCCAGCTTCATAAGATAATATGGCGTGTTTTAAAAAACGATAAAACGACTTAAAATTTCTTAGTATTACACTTATTTTAAGTTTTGCGGGATAAAAACTTATCCCCTATGATGATACAATTTTATGGGACCCTTCGCGATCATTATCTATAACAGTGAAAGAATTTTCAAAATCGGTCCATAATTGGCGGAGATATCGCGTAACATACTTAAAAAAACAACATACAGACGAATGACAATCTCCTCCTTTGAAGTCGATTAAAAAATCATAGAATGAAAAGTAGAAGGAAGACAAGGAAGAGAAAGACCAAGAATTAACTTTATCAGTCAGATCTAGGAGAAAGTCGCTGTCATTTCGTATAAAGAAGTAAAATAAACCTGATTGGAACGAGAAAAAAGGAGGAAATTGCATCATGGTACCGACAAGAGCTATACATAGGCTATTTAATTTATGCATAACTAGCAACCCACTCCGGCTTCGCACGAGTAGTAGAGCATTTATGCCTGTTTTATAACCTAAGATTCTGGTGCGGTAGGTGGTAGTGCTTACCACACCCATTCTGGTGTGGTAAGTTATCCTTAATAGATAGATATGCCATCTCAGAATTTTTTGTAGATCTATAAAAGAGGAGCACCTTAAATTGTTTTATTATATCATAAAGGGATTAGGCGTTTTCGATGAAAGCTGCCAGAAGGCTTGACTTTTTACAACAGTTCCAATAATTATCGTTATATTTCTGCCAATTTACACAAAACCTTGACAAATTATATACCTAAACCTTCCTCATGAATCACTGTATCTATTGATTAAAAGTGCATGAAAATCCGTTCAGTAGTTTTGAGTTTATTGCGAACAAGAGAGAGGCGGTGGCGGCGGCGGGGAATTGTTTTATAATACGTAGTGAATTGTAGTGATCATCATCATCATTATATCAACCCATAAACATCCACTGCTGGACATAGGCCTCCCCCATACGATGCCACAAATAGCGGTCCTGAGCCGCCTCCATTATTATATCATCTATGATCTATCATTGTAGTAAGTAACAGGGATTAATACATTTTTTTTTCTCAGGCCTCCCCCATACGATGCCACAAATAGCGGTCCTGAGCCGCCTCCATTATTATATCATCTATGATCTATCATTGTAGTAAGTAACAGGGATTAATACATTTTTTTTTCTCAGGCCTCCCCCATACGATGCCACAAATAGCGGTCCTGAGCCGCCTCCATTATTATATCATCTATGATCTATCATTGTAGTAAGTAACAGGGATTAATACATTTTTTTTTCTCTGAACCCTTATCACTACATTACAAGCTTAGAGTATCTAGAAACTACAAAGTATAAAACAAAGTCGTTTCCCGCTGTCTGTCTGTCCCTATGTATGCTTAGATCTTTAAAATTACGCGACGGATTTTGATGTGATTTTTTTAATAGATAGAGAGATAGAGTGGTTCAAGAGAAAGGTATAAGTTTAATTTAGTAGAAGCATTGCACCCGTGCGAAGCTGGGGCGGGTCGCTAGTAACGGATAATCTCGGTACCACTTAAATTAGGCTACTTTCCTAGGCTGATTAAGATGTAGAAATACCTTCGATAGGGCAATGGCCGCCAACGTCATCTATCGATTAAATGCAAATCACAGTCATGCGAATGCAAATTGATCACAATAATTCCGCCATTACTACGGCATGTCCTTTAAAACATTCAGTTTATTGGCACTTTAGCAGCCGTTTCCGACGTATTGCGGACCGTCCAATTCCGATGAGATTTTCGCCTGTTTACTACTGTTTGCTTGTTTATAGGCTTATTGAATTTCCCTAGTAGAATCATTAAGCGGAAATTAAAAGCCAATAAAGTCCGACGATGAGTACCTACATCACATATTCTAACTTATATTATCAATAAGTAAACATTTTTCATATTTAAAGAAAAATACAAGCTTTTTATCATCTAGGACCAAAGCGCTTGGGAAGACAAATCCAAGGAACCCAAACTCGACGTGGCTAAGTCGTTTCGTTTAGGAGTGATATCGACGGCCACGTTCGGTTTACATCATCCGATCAGCTCCATGGTACCATGATATTGCATTGTCACCAAACTTAGGTCACTATTTTTGGTTTCAGTTTCGCTTGTCTTTTTCTGAGGCTTTTCCTTTCAATTGAAACGCAGGGATATTAATCAGTGTACCTACGATATATCGCACACTTAGGTATGTAAATCACGATCACGAAGTTAAAAAGTTCATTTAAATTAACCATTGTCAAAGCAATATCTTCTCCGCTGTCCATAAACGAAGCTAATGGCCAACCAAAAACGCTTTAAAAAATGCAGCACAAGCAGCAAAAGCACATGAGTATACATTTGCAAATGTCGACTTTTGTCGAAAATGTCCGTCTCGTCGGCCATATTCCGCTTAATGTCGCAATATTGTGAGCGGGCGACGGTCGCGACCGGCCGCCGTTCGTATGCATTTACATACATTAATGCGGACTCTGCACATGCATGTACCTCGCTAGCCTCACTAGTTTCGCTCAGAATGTGTGTGCGCTGCGAATTAACTGTAATTGAGCCATTCGGATAGCGGCGGCGGCGGCGAGCAGCGCTTCAGGCATCAATGCCTGTCTAGTTTTGACGCCATACCAACCCTAGCATGACGTCTTCTCTTTTGCTTTTTAACCCCATCTTTTCATAACAAACAGTCTGTTAATGTGTAGAGTTATATTTAGGTTTTATTCGAATGTTATTTTCAAGGGACATCCAGGAATGGAAGTACCTACTAGAATCTTTTTAAAATGCTAGCGAATCTTGCATTACGCCCGTCGTTTCAGTTGCATCAGACACAGATCAGTCAAGTATTTTATCTGTTAAGCAAACAGCATTATACTCCACTTACTAACAATTAAGCTTTGCTGGCTTTTTATTTATTTTATTTGTGTATATTATATTTCAGCACAATATAATTAGCATACTTAATAGCGATGTGTGATGGAGGAGTTATTAACAAGTTCTGACTTATTGAAACAGAATACAAATTAACAAAAATAACAACCAATATTCGAGTCTACGTTTACAGATGATACTGGATATTATAGTTCACTTTGGACTGATGAACGTAAAAGGTTAATTTCATTATTGAATTCTTATCAAAGCAAACAATTTCCGTTTTTACAATGAAACCGAATAACTGATGCCAACGCACTAGGATATTCATCTTCACCCCTTTCTAGAGAAACAAACAGGGGCGTCGGAATTTTGTTATTAGCGTTACTGAGGGGGTAGGTGCCTCTACCGTCGCGCACCTGACTGATTGATAGCACTTCTTTCCACCTCGGGTCGAGCTTGTAATCGACCCATTAATAAACTTTACTGCCTGCAAGTTTATCCTGTGGACTCGTTATTTGGTTAATGGGCTGGCAAACGGCCGGGCCACGAGACACCGGCGAAGGCAAAGCCGGCAGAAGGCCCGCTCACTGTGAACCGTAATTGACATATTGATGGAGATGTTCAAAGGTGAAAGCTCTTTTCAGATTTTGGGTCGCACAAATACGGGCACGCTATCTGTACACTACTCAATGGCCTTATCCTGGCGCTCGATTGCTTATCAACCAACAATGCCATTCAGTTGCTGTATACATTTACCTTTTCTTAGACATAACTCTTAATGAAAATTTCGTCTGAGAAAAGGTAAATCTACTACCAGTGTAAAAATAACTATTTAGGTGCATGAATTAACTTCAAAAAGTTACGAATTTTTTTCGAAATGCATTCTCAATGTTATTATATTTGAAATTTAATTTATAGTACAAAATCCAAAGTTTAGCCGTTAAAACCATTTTACGCTCTGCGTGAGATAACAAATTGAATTACTTACTCCGAGTGAAACGTCAACTCTACATCATTTAGCCGAAATAGATAGAGTTGGGTATTATTTTATTTGGTTTTCAAATTATCAGACAGTGGCCCGAGCTAATGTCACTCGACGCTTGACAAAGCGATTGTTGGCACGGAGGCTTTTCTCGCTGCTTTGCAAACAAAAGGGGGTAAAAGGTTCCAGCTCCTGCTATAACCAGAAAGTTTTAATCATAAAATTCAGTTATGTTTGTTTTATGCTTCAGAAACATTTGATAATAACCCTCCTTCTTGCGTAGTCGGATAAATATTAGATTGTATTAAAAATTACAAATTAAAAGCAATGTAGTTAATTTACCTATGTTATAGTCAGTTAATGACATGTTTTGATTAATTGGACCATAGCTACAGGTTCCCTACATTTAAGAACGGAACGGATAGCCTTATTCCCCATACAAACGTACTTTCCGCTTTATTTGGAAACTATGTCCCCGATCTTAATGAAATTTTCATACGTAATCGGATGAAAAATAGCTATGTTTGCAGCGGTTTAGTTTTTATAAAAACATAATGATATATAAATGAGAATGACACTAATTTTGTCCACCAAATCGAGTCATCTTCAAGCAATTTTTTATGCATGATAGACACCTTTATTCGAAAATCTGTAGCACTGCAAACATCCTAAATATATTCAACAATATAAATAATCAAAAATATTTTTGAAATCAATTGTTTATTCAAAATTAATCGGAAAGAACGAAAAAATATCAAAAAATGGTGCCAACACCAAGCACACGCACACAGCCACATGACAGCTTTGTATTAGATGGTTAGACGCGCTTTCTCACTCATAGCGCGTCCCATTTCATTCTACGTGAAACAACAACAAATCCGCATGGGAAAATCCGTTTCCGTTTGGGAGAGGTTCGTAGCAAAAAACGACCCAGGGTTGTGACTACGTTTAGAATCCAGAATCCAAGGTCAGATTGATCCCATCACGTAAAAATTTCGCCATAACCTCATAACGCTGTTTAGCCCTGTTACGTTGTAACTCAAACTCCAAACCAAAAAATTCATCAGTTCATTCAAATAACCTATAAGCCTATAAGTCTATCTGCATTATATCAAGATTATAAAAAAACCCATAACCCTATAACTCCATAACCATGTGTATCCTTCTATTGTAACCATCTATTCTAAAGACCAGTAACTCCATTTATCTATTTACCATTACCCCATATTCCCTATGTCAGCGGACAGCGTTAAATATCGAATTTTTGAGGTTATGTCAAAATCTGACGTGATGGGATTTATCTGACCTTGCATTCAGGTATACTGAAAACATACAGTAAACGGAGTCAGAAACCTGGGCCAAAAAAATGTTTTTTGTGTATCTGTTTAATGAATGAGTGTGAATTTGAGTGGCGGTGTATGATTGTTATTTTAAATACTATTAAAAGGCAATCATTATTTTCCTGCTTACCGTGAATAATTAAAAACGATCCACCCACATAAATTGTTGACATTTAAATTACTTACCCGCATTAAATTAAAATGAAACTCGATCGTCCGCAATTTTGTGTGATTTAGTTCCACAGGGCTGTGTATTAATGTCAAGCTGGAAAGGAGAGCCAGGCCCGTCAGGCACTCAGGGACGAGAGGCTTAACTTGACACAATGTAAACGGCGAAGAGACAAGGGAGGCGCGTCGTCGTAAAAAAGGGCAAAGCAATAATTGCGGTAGCACAGAGCTGAGCGGCACGACACCGCAGCGGCGCACGGGCGGTTTCCTTCCGCCCGCCCCGTGATTGAAAGTTGACATTGAACCACCCGGGCGGCGGCGCTGCCAGGTACGACCAAGTTATTTTTGACCCGGCGCGGGCGACCTATCGCTCGGCGATCGGCCTCGCCAGAAACTTGCCTTAATCGCGTGAATGTGCCGCACCATTTGCAAATGCGCACAGCGAACCTATCGTGTTCCGTCGCAAATTAGCGTCGCGTTGGCGTAGCGCTCCTCCGCTGCAATTAAATAAGGAAGGCTCTTATTTCAAACTGTAAAAACTTTTTGATTTCGTTCCCTGTAAGGAGGTCAGTGTTTAGCACCATAGTCTTTTGTCCTCGGTGCACGCTCTTTCTTTTTCCAACAACCGGAAAAAAAGATTTATGAAAGACAGATGGTTGACATTCAAATCCAAATTATCTGAATGAAGACGATGTTGACACCACCGGGCGGGCGAGCGACACTCGAATTGGGTCAACGCCTACCGACAAAAGGTGCGGCGTCAGATAAGCGACGTTTCCCGGCGTCCATCTGCCGCTCGACCCCTGAAACAAAGAATACTAAATATTTTCATTTATTTGCGTTCACATCGTTTCTCTTTTTCCGCGCTCTTATGTATGGATAATCATTAGGCATCGCTCGCCGCCCTTTAATGTGTTTGCTTGCTCCACAACTTGATACCGCGCCTGTTTGCATTGTTGCCGTTTTGCCTTCCCGATTAGGGTCGCATTCGAGATCCATATTTATTAGAGCGTATTACTCACGACACGACTTTCATTTTATACGAAATACAACACATAGGGCATCATGGAATGTTTGAAGGTGATTTTCGTATATCATAACCATAACCAATGGTCCCATGAAAAGCCGCCTGTTTTTAATGAATCGTGCTTGTATATTTTGCGTATGTCTGTCTTAGTGCCAACATAGAAACTGGATAGTGCTTCCTACGTATAGAAAGTTCGGCGGAAGGACGTGTCACTCACGCAGCGCTGACGTCTGCCTGCTTTCAGTGCGCTCGGCGTGCTTCCGACCTGCCCTTCGACACTATAACACAACTGCGTCACATTCCATGATACAAAACGATGACGTGGGGATTAATTTCCTTTGCTAAGACAACCATTTACGCCAGATAATGCGTGGGATATGCATTGCATTTCTGGTTAGGTGATTGATCATCCATGACTCCTGTTTCAGACCTTTGCCTAACATAGAAACCCTTTTGTTGACCTTTTATTAATAGCTTAATTTTTGAGGGACGGAGTTGCTATCCAACGTTGAAAAAAAATATAAAGACTGGGATCCTAAGATGTTTTGGTTCCTGTGGGACATATAAACAAGCTACAAAGTTGTTTCGCAAACATCGATCTGCATTATACTAGTTTGCAAGCAAACTGAACTACCCACAATGCATCGCTCCCAGCCGTTTGCTCTGACAATACTGCGGATATATGAACTTAAGTCGCAAACTGTTGCGACAAATTATGAACGAGTACTGGATAATAATGGTGACCCCTGTCACCTCTGGGACCAGGGAAACCAGTGACCATTAGGGAACCTGTGACAAAGGACAACACAGACGCCTTAACCTTCCAATTGAGAATCAAATTACAGACCCTAATTAAATATAAACATAGCTTACACAGACAAAATAAAAGGCTTATGTAGAGATGACTTAAGCTTGTGTTCTTTAAAAAGTTAATCTGGTTTACCTACATTATTATTGAAGTTTTTAACAGAAGTTTTTATACAATAAATTGCAAAGTTAACCGATGAAGCTGCCTAATTATCTGGTTATCTTTGGTAAACACCAGCCTTAATCTATTACATTGCCATTTGTTTAGGGTTTAAACAAATCAAACGCGTTTAATGCCAGCTTTTGTTTAAACATAATTTGTTTTTGTTAAAATGAACATGTTTAATGTTTGCTAGTAAAACAGAAAAGAGCGTTACTGTTTGTTTTACGTTACGGTCTGTAAAATAGGCACGCTACGCCAGCGGCACGGTTAGATTTATGAAATCGTTTCTATAATACCTACGTCTACTGAAACTAATATACAAATGTAGGTATTTTGACTGTAAAACTAATCAGTTTTACACAACGATTTATAAACGTGGTTATGAGGTCGCTCGCCAAGTCGCCACATCCATATTTAATATTATATGATTTGTTTGATTTGAAAAAATTTAAAACCATCCTCGTATTTTAAGTTTTATGGAGCAAATACTAATACCTCGGGATTTTTTAATTTTTATGGGACCACCTCGGGATCATCCTTCATACAACTGCAAAAGAATCATCCAAATTGATCCATTAATGACGGACAAAGCGACGAACATACATAAGAAATATACATACAGCCAAACACAGAACCTCCTCCTTTTTAAGATGTCTGTTAAAAAACTAAAGTAATGTTTTTACCTTTTCATGCCTAAATGGCTGAACGGATCTTGATGAAATTTGGCAGGGAGGTACACAATATCACGGAAACGGACATAGGCTAATTGAAAAGCGCGTGCAAAACCGCGGGCTGAAACTAGTATTATATTAAAGCTCTTAAGTCAATATTTTCAGTGAGATGATGTTGTGTGAGTGTGAATGGTTCAGCATTATTTATTTATTTTCGCTCTTATATATTTTACACATAAACATGCATGTTTATATAACCTGTTTCTGTAAAAATCGTAAGTTAACTTATTTTATCTTTATTAGCAGCATCAGCAGTTCGACCTAAGTAGGTAGGATACTCGTGCCGCGAGCGCGGACCGGGCGCCTACGGAGGTCAGTGCATCAGCAGTAATCATCCAAACCGCACTCATAAATAGCATAATTAGTCGTAGTTTTATACAATATAGCTTTTGTACTTATAACTCGACTTTTATATCAGCAACCCGGGAAGAGCTAGCCGCGATTCCTACACTCTTAAAACTTCCCAATACGAATCTACGGTACTAGGTACCAATACTACATATTTTTAAATAACCTATTTCATATATCTGCTGATCAAAACTCATAAACTATACTTATAAGCTTTATATTTTACCTTGGCAGTACAAAAGTTTGATACCAAACCTAATGCAGAGTAAAACCCAGTTGAATAATAAAACTAGTGCACGAACTTTTCCAAAATGAAGCGAGATTAGACGGTATAATAACGCGTAATATCCCATTAAAATTTTCCTAACTGAACTCAATTTGTTCAATTTCTCTCTCTAGAGATTGCGGTGAACGCGGAAGGACCAGCCGCGTTCCATTAAACTAGAAAGTCGCTCTCCGAGACCCAATACTTAGCTTATTATCCGTAGGGCTGACACATTAATACCAAAAGTGTTACCAACAAAATGTCAGCCCTGATATAACTTTGATTTGATCCGTTTCCAAAGTTTTTTGTGCGTATTTTAGGGCGGGATTAACAGGTTAGTTGGCTTGTTTTTGTTAGGAAAGTAATCTGGTGATTTAGGAGAACAGTTTCCTATAGTTTCCTATAGATGCAAATATACTGTACAGATACGGCCTCTAGCGAGATACCCTATAATCTTCTAAGATTACAGAGGACCTTTTTCATAATTTTCGTCTCATGTCTCGTCTATTAAAAAAGTCGCATACCTACTTCATTACTTATTCCTTATTCATCAATAATAAATAATTATTTATTTATTATTTATAATTACTGGTAAGGGTATAAATTAAAGTCCCTTGAACGGTGAACGTTGTTTAAGAATTCAGGATTTCAGGACGTTGAAATTAAACCTCAGGAATTTTGCGAAGCACGTTAAAAATTTATTTCGAAAACAGTTAACCTTGTAGTTTTGTTCACCTGAAAAAATCTTAATGCCGCTTCTCTCTTAAACAAAATGATCTAAATGTACGCTGTTACATTTTATGACATAACAGCCTTTATCACTGAGTATTATTTTTCTGTATCATATGCACCCAGCCTAAAGCACATGAAGCAGATAATGTATGGAACTGATAAAGCCAGTCCGTTTGTGTCTGCAAACGAGGTGGCAATATAAGGCAGTTTATCACGTGCGAAACGGGACCGACGGAGCTGGGTGACGTGCCCGCGGCTGTAATGTGCCTCATCACGCGACGCTGCACAACATTCGTGAAATTTATTTGTTTTTATAGGCTTTATGCTGTTATTGTTGGTTATTCGATGGTGATGTTATTACGGGGTGAGATTGAAAAACCAGAATATGTAAATTCTCACCAGAATGTGCGAATGTCTTGTTGGATCTTAGTCCAAAATTTACGTTTTCTTCAATAAATGTGTTTTTAACCGACTTCAAAGGAGAAGGTTCTCATTTACAGTTCTCATTAGACTTTTTTGCTTGTATGTACATATGTTACGCTATATTTCCGCCAATTATGGACTGATTTTAAAAATTCTTTCGCTATTGTATAGATAATAACCCCGAGGTGGTCCTATAAAAATGTTATCCCCAGGGGATTCGTATTTATCCCGCAAAACTTAAAAATAGTGTAAAAGTAAGGCATTTGAATTAGATTATTATCATTATTCAGGAATTTGAAGTCGGTTTATCGTTTTTTAAAACATGCCAATTATTGTAGAATAATATTATGTAAATGTCTCGTTGGATCTAAGTGGTCCAAAATTTACGTTTTCAACAAATGCGTTTTTCTAGAATTTAAATATTCAGAGTTATTAACTTACTATTCCCTTCTTTACAGGTACAAACCCTTAACTGCATCTTATTGGTAAGTGTTACTGTATATTATGTAAGGTTAAACCTAATGTAATGCTTGTAAAGTTACATTTAACTCGTAACTAACACTCGTTCCCGAACTGCACTATTGGACTACAAAGAATTAAAGTGAAGAGAAAAACAATAACACACTATTTCTTTATTGATAATCGTTACTATATTTGAAGCTGTTTATGGAATAAAATTTGCTTGTCTAAGTGTTTATTTTGTAAGCGTAACGAAATAATAATTATTATATATTTTATATAAAGGCCGTGGGGCCGCGGCGTACGAATATAGACCCCTCCAACTCAACCCGTGGATGTCGTAAGAGCCCACTAAGGGAACTTACCAGAGGATGGGCAGCAGCTTCCCTCTGAGTATTTTTAAACACCAACACTGCGATCACCAATCCGCCTGCCAAGCGTGGTGATTATGGCAAATCCCCCCCTACATGGGAGACCATCCACTCGGATGGACCGACGACATCGTAGCGGTCGCAGGGAGTCGATGGATGGAGGCGGCTCAGGACCGCTATTTCTGGCGTTGTACGGGGGAGGTCTATGTCCAGCAGTGGACGTGTATAGGCTGATGATGATGATGATATTATATAAAAATTATTAATTAAGTTATTGTAATATGAAATCTGAAATATTGCTACGATAACGAAACTTGTTCGCTATATCTGTAGGCCAAGCACAGTTATTTTTGTCTAGGATAGAATAGAGAAAAATTACGTCACATCGTCATCGAATGCGTCAAATATTTGAAATGCATTCCTTCTACTTCAATAATAGAGACAAAAATGCACGACCGTGTCATTTTTGTCTCTTCTAACCTAAATAACAATCGCTATGCTTGGCCTACAGTTTCTATCACTAACAATTTATGTATGGGATTCTGCTGCACAGGATAGATATCGAGTTTCATTTCAGACGATTAAAATATAATGTCAAACAAAAGGTAAGACATAGAACACCTGAAATAAAGGTACCGATTCGTGGCGGACGGTAAATTTCAATTTGACAATAACAACAGCCAAAAGCAATATATCTCCTGTGCTCCTTACGCTTTCAAAACTTTGTTCGCGGCATATTTGGGCAAATAGTTTTATGTAGTTGAACATTTTGACTTTTATTTTTATTTTTCGTTTATTTTCCCTTGTGCGGCCGTAAAACGTACCTGGGCACGCTCCGGGATAACGGAGCGGGCTCACGAAAAATTTATTATTGAGACCTTTTCGCCCGAGCCCCATCGACAGACATTGCGAAGGCGAAAGTTATGAATGACACATGTTTTGAAATATTACCTGCACTGAACTGCTTCCCAAGGAATTTCATAGGATGAGAAGTTTATTTGTCATGAAATATGTGGGAGTTTTACGAGAGTGCTACGACTTTTACAATGCTACGGATCAAACAATTTTCTTACTTTTCGGTTTATATTGCAGAGCAATAAGACTGAAAGGTACTTCAAGAGAATAAAAGTATGAGGTGCGACAAATTGGATGAGAAAAGTTTTCTATTCGCTTCTTGAGCACCTATTTGTTTCGCAACCGACTGGAGTTCTTAAATCAGGTATTGTTGTTGTTCTCTGTTATCCAGTTTATTATACTAAGCAGAACCCAATCCTGTTCTCCCAAATGTATTATACAGATCCTGAATAAAATACAAACCTTAAAACAGCAGTATTTCAAAAATAGAAAGCAAATCAAGCATCAAATTGATCATTCGTAAAGCCGATGCCAGGTGACTGGAAAATACATCCCGAATAGGCAGATTCATTCGAGTCAAACAAGCTCGATGCTCCGGTCGCAAAACAATGGGTTACTCGTCTGGTATTCAACTTTGATTTACCATTAAACCCTCTTTCGGCTCTTCCAATCATTGTTAATCAGCTAAATGTTGATTATTTTTCAATTTCGTTCTCGTTGTCAATTAAAGTAAGAACCGATTTGCGTTCATTAGTTGATTGGGATCGTCTGTGGCCTGTCCGACGCTCTTGAATCGCTTCGATGGTCTCAAAGTCATCTGAAATGGACATGTGTCCGGCACATGTGCTTTATAGTCAGTCGTCTAAAACGCTTGACTCGCCCTAAACTAGATTAATCTACAAATAATCAAGAATCCGAATATTCTCACAGAACCCACTCTCCTTTAAATATAAAAAAGTATTTCGTTATTCATTTTGTGGGTGGACAATTCGGTGTCCACAAAAATAGCCCGCGAAATCGCCTCGCAATGTGCCCCTGTTTTATTCAGGCCCTTGGGAGCTCTGACACAATGACAAAAATGTTGTATGGTGTACTGACGTTTTATTTTTTCCAATTATGGAAATTCGCGGGCGACTCGCGGACCACCTGGCGTGGCCGCTGCCGACTAGGTACTCTCCTGAGGCCGAGCCGCTACTTTGTTCCTGTTTCATGGCCTAGAGAAAGCCCTAATTTCACTTTTGCTATTGCTCTTTCATATTCCACTTTTAATCCCCCGCCTGGCTAATGTAATGTGTTTATCTCGCAGAGGAATTCTCAAAAGGGTAATGAAGTACCGAGGCCTATTTTGCCGTTCATATAATTTTACTAAAATATTAAATATGGAATTGTAATTTGCAATTGTAGCAATTTTCTCTCCAAGGTAACGATCTCCAGAAAAAGGCAACGAATACTGATTAAAAATGGAGTACCTACTACACATAACGAATCCACTTTATTCCGAACACGCAAGAACTTTATTGGCCACAGATTTTACCCGCAGATACTTAATGGTTGTATAAGTTATTTTGCCAGGTCGATCGATCGATGCTCGAAGTACTTCGCAACATACCATGTACCTATGAAAAGTAGTAGTAGGTATTCGAGTAAACGATCGGTGTTTTCCCGTCGTCGGTCGCACTCTGAGTCATGTCAGTTTTCGCGGAAACGCTCAACCCTCGGCAGGGGTTGCTTCGCTAATGACTGCCGGACAACGACCGCCCTCCAAATTGCAAGCTGCACCGCGCGAAACACAACCCTCCCGACCACAACCGTGAACTCTAATTCGGCGGGAATTCCCTATCGTTCTGCGATTCAGTGCGTGTTTATATGCAGCTTTTCAATCGGCAACGTTATTTTGATAAATATGCATGAAGTCGAGACCAGCAGCGGCGCGAGTAACGCAAAGCGCCATCGTGAAAATTTAATGACATTTCCTGGTAGTCGCGTAATGAGTCATATCCGTCGAAGGGTTAATTTTAACGCAGTATCGCAAAGCGAAATCGTCAATTTCCTATCTTTCTCCGGAAGGGGTTGCGGGGTACCAGAGCTCTATAATTTTCTTTGCGAACGAATAATTAGGGAGAGTGATATTGACCCATGGTTCGGCCGTTGCTTTATTCCAATTAGTTTCAATGCAAATGTTTTTTTCGTAAATTTGGCAATGTTTCGAAGCACTTTGTTTGAATTAGAATCACTAGGGCCCTAAATTTCTGTTAGCGACTTTATGAATAGTTTATAGCGCAAGTCAGTCACTTACCTATACGAGCAAAGGACGTGCACTGCACACATTTGCTCTCTTGAATCTGGGGCTTGGCTTATCTAGATTATCGAGTACCCTACCTACCTATATGTATACAAGTAATGAGATTTTGTACTGCACGTTCGACTCTGTTTTGCTTTCAGTGGATATTTGAATTGATTACAATCTATGGAGTTCGGTGTGGTTGCACTTTTCTTGTCATGCTTTGAATTTGTACTCGCTTACCTATTGTTGAAATCGAAGAAACAATCTCAGTGTTAATGTCAAAATATGTGGTTTACCAATGGGTTTACCAAGCACCGATCATTAAATCTGAAAAAGAACACATAAAAACGAAATATTCATATATGTATGTATATTTAAGTATATTAAAATTTTGATAACAATCGGCACCAACATTCACTTCTCTTGCCACCTTGGTTCATGCAAGGTGGTTCAGTGATATTATAACAGTGCTGCACCCAATGACGTATTCGAAAGTGCCTGGTAGGTGGGTCAGATTCTAGGTATTTAGTCTTATCTGTCTCTCAAGTCAATGCAACTGTAACAATATTCGTTCGTATATCAGGAGCCGAATTCCACTAAATTATTCTATTCACCATAACAATGACATCGTCTTAAAATGTTTTGATGAAAAAAACTACAGATGGAGGGACGCGCGTTAAAAGTGTCAAGGTTGAAACCAATCTATGTATCAATCATGCAAATAGCACTATCTGGAGTTTCTTTCAGCCATGGAAGATTGATTCTACGACGTTACCACTGTCATATGAATTCAACCTTTGCCCTAAATTCATAAACAAAAGCACGAACGTATAAGATTCGTGCAACAGAAAAATGGGTACTTGGAACGCTTACGCTACGTATTGTCATTTTCACATGCTGAAAAACGAATCATCCATCTTATCAACATCAGAAAATGAAGAATCTGTACAAAACGTGAAAAATCACGTCTAATATTTTCATTTTTCTACTCTCAAACCGGATTAAAGTGGGAAAGCGTCCCACCGACAGTATGAGCTCATTTCCTGCAACATAAAACACGAGCATCATAACAAATAGAGCAATAAGCTTGTTCTGCCGAGAACAACCTCGTATGCAGAAACCGGTCCCCTTGAACAATGCTGTGGTACCTTTGCTGGATAAGTATGCATTTAATTGTTTTGGCAAGCACTTTCGCGCTGGCTAGTACTATTTCAGTCGGACGGAACAGAATAGAGTACTTGCAGACTGCACAGTCCTTTCACTCACAAGTTAGTTCACTGTCGTGCTAACATCTCAACCACCAGTGGGTCAGAGTGACTGTACTGGTAGAGATTATCTTTATACTAACAGTAATTTGTATTAGCTATCTTGTAGGCGTTTCGTCTCTGTGATTTAAATGGACTAGAACGCCCGCAATGTATAGCTATATGGCTAATGCATAGAGCTCAGCGTAACAGAATCTAATTTTGGAAAAAATATGCTTTTAACTGTTTTTAATACTTGGTGTGTAATGGTAAATGAGTCAGGATATTGGCGGTGTTACACCCCCGTGCCTCGGAAATCACGTTACGCCATTGGTCCTGCGCCTGACCTCTTCTTGGTCGTGTTTGTTTGCCGTCCCATCGGATTAAGAGAGTGAGGGACTAGAGAGTGCACCTGTGTTTGCGCACACACTTGGGCACTATAATATGTCCTGCGCACCTGGCTGACCTCCGTCGAGACTGGCCGGCGTAACCGAAGATTCGGCTGATGATGACGTCATTATGATCCATAACTTAACCCATTTATTTGTCAATACATGAATCACCAAAATTTTATTTACAAGCCTGTGTTGTCACCTGTCTTGAGCGGAGTTTAAATGCCAGTCGCTATGTTACATTTGCTAAATAATGAAATACTGCACTAATATCATGGGCCTGGCTGTCGACCGACTTCGACAAAAGGGCTCTTTCGCAAACTGGTTTGCGTGATCGCGTCGACTTTGCCGCCCCCGCGACCCGCGAACTGCGTCTTGCCCGACTCGAATGTGGTCGCCGCCGATCAGATTTGCAATGTTTTATCGTAAACCTACCGTACCAGGTCGTTCACTGGGTCAACTAGGTTAAGCAACGTCGAATAGGGATAACTTGATGAGAAACAGTTATGCTATTTACTACGACAGCACCTTCGTGGGTCCAATGCAGAAGTGGCTTGGGTTTGGGCCAAACCGGTCACAAAGCAACGTTGCATTGGGTGGCCTACAAACTCCTTGTGGGTTAACCTATCTACGTTTTACTATACACTATCTTTATTAGTCTAAAATATTGCAAAGTTATGGCTTTTGTTCATTGCTCAACAACACAACTGTTGCTAACCTTTGAATCAGTTGTAAATCAACCTCAAGCGTACAATAATTAGCATTCATTGGTCTATGTATCATGTTTTGCCTTAACCTCGCCTTTCAGGCAAAGCGTGACTTTTCAGATTACCTATGCTTGTTAAAATGTTTTTTTTAGTGAATACAGTAATGTGGTCGCGCTTTGTGAATTTGGATACAATGAGATTTGCACGGAGTGTGCGCAGACGCAAGTCCCGGAGAAAGTGCAACTGTGTTCCACTTTCCACTAAACTTGTTTAATACGTGGGTGGTTAGGAACGGCCTTCCCGTTCCAATATTCTCCCATATTCAAAGAGCCGAGAATCGCGTCAATAGTACATATGTATGTATGTTCCTTTCGTATGTATAGAAATTTATTATTGACCAAATAATTAACTGAAATGCTTTCGAACTGCCTCAAAAAGGGCTGTTGTCATCCGCTAATCGACTCGCAGAGAGGGACTTCAGGTAATAGGATAAACTACCCCTCGATCATTGAGGGTTAATTTTGAACCATTGGCTGTTGTAATCCTTTTTATCCGTTTATCAAATTATTTCTAGGGGCAAATTTATTTTGTTTTGCACGCATTATTCGTTTAATACCGGCGTTTTTTCTGAAAAAACTTGAGATCACTTTGCAAATATATTTTTCAATTGTAAGTAGAAGGTTTCCTTCCAAACCAGTTTTCGAAAAAATCTAATATCAATCCAATTCACATGAACGATCTGTTAAAATATTTCAATCACTTCATCAAAAGGAATGTATTGAAAAGATTATATTCTCATTGTTTTGATTGATTGTCGTTTCTTATTAAGGTATTGTAACCCGATAACTATAACGGTTTCTTGTTACAATTACAAGGTAACACTGGATTCCTTGGCTGTGGTCTATTTACTCATAATAACGTATTACATTTTACTGAAGTTATTTGCTGTTTTACGATGTGAAGTTTGCATGGCAGGATTGAAATTTTGCGTACAAGGAAATACGGAAATTCAAATGATTACCTAATAGGCAAAGATCATTTACATTATAATATGTATTTTTGTTTTGGTAATATCATTCAAATAATGCTCTTATTAATAATTGGAATTTAATTCAAATTAACTTATCGGCTCTACCAATGACAAAGATTTGTGCTATCAACGTTCGAGCGTTCTTTCGTTAGTATTTTCGTTTGAATACATTTCATACTGAAGCTTATACATATTTCGCTGATCCCTAAGTTATTCAGTTCTGAATCTAGGCACAAAATACAAAAGCTATAATGTGTTTGGCGCCTGATGTCTGCCGCGTAGGCGAGACGACAACTGAATTTGCTGGTTTTATTGCTTCCATGCAGCTACTTAATGTTAAGACATAAATTCCCGTGGATATAAGCCACGTATAGAACTTTTCAATGTATAATTCACTTGGATTGACAATTATCTTTTCAATAAAAAAGACAGTTCTAAAGTAGATCCTTCGTAAATTAAGTAATAATTCCGCGCATCTGAGTTGTTCCGCTTGCGTCACCTTTCCATAAACCAAGTGCAAAGAACAATGCATTCTCGCACTACACTCATATTGCTTGATCTATTGCATTATGCACATTTAACGGTTAGCCAACATTTCATGCGCCTTTTTGTGGGCAGGCGCAACCTTAATGTTAGATCGGAAGATTAAAGGCGCCGACATTCTCTATGAGTGAAATAAACGTTAAATTGTAACGGTTAATAGTAGGAGTAAAGTTCTCAGACCAAGAGTATAGTTATAAACTTTTACCTACAAGGATCTTTATATAAATATGAACAATAAATAAAAACCTAGAAAGACTATAAATACCTAATTTAATTTTAGTTTGATCGAAATGGTAAGCACCTAATTCCAGCGTCCATATATCTAACGACATCTATCCGACGACAGACGCTAATGTGGGTGGGGTGCACTGAATAATGCTATATTTGGACAGAGCTCATTGCGTTGAATCAGAACAATCTCTGTACGAGAATTGCCAACTATGTATGTTTAGAACTTCTTTCAAGTCGGGAAAATTATTTGTTTAAATAAAGTTTTGTGCCTAATAGTTGTTCAGTGAACAAATATTTTCACAGTTAACTTTTTCGGAGTGGCCAATGTAACAAAAACACAGTTCGACGAACACCGCGGGCTGAAACCGGCCGGCCAAGGGTCGTGAGGTGGTTCTTCGATTTTAATCTCGCCCGCTGCCTACCAGCACGCCACTCCGCTCCAATGGAGCAATTTGCATGCGACTCGTGGGCGACCTCCGTCTACCCACGGCTATACCGATCGTAAATTCTATCCTTTTACTTCCAAGGAGGCATTTTTTTCTCCAGAGGAGCAGATGTCCATTTTTCCGTAAAGGCCTAATTTATTGCAAGTTGCGGCGGAGACCATAAAAGTTGCCGAATTAAAAGACAGTGTCCGGGACGTGAGCGTTGACCTCTTTTCATCCTGAATCGAAAAAGGAAAAGATCAGTTTATTTAAATAACCTTCGGAGACCTTTCGAGCCAAAAGATGATCTCGTTGATTGGCTTAGAGATTTACTGCAAAAGGCGTGCGTTAATGTAGAGAAATCGCCTTATTGTGATTGGTAGAATAATGAAGGGGGTAACGAACCAGATATCGATACGATCGGAAAGGCCATTCTCGGCACTCTGGTTCGATTCACTTTCTAGTTAGCGAACACCATTGTTAGCTCACTATAATTTATCTAATGTCAAAGTCGTTCCGGCTCTAATCATTGTCGTTTATTTTTTCCTTCATAGGAAAAGGTTACTCTTCACTTCTTACATTTCTTCTTTTTACCCGACTACGACGAGGGTTATGATTTTGACACCCTATGTACATATGTATGTATGTAGCCGATTTTTATATTCCCACGTAGCGCTGAAACTACTGGTCCGATTTCAACAAATGAGGTGTCGTATAATTCGTGTTAATAGCCCGATGGTTATAGGCTATGTGACGTTAGATAAAAATGGGGGTCTAACGAGATAGCGGGGGTCTACGAAAGGGTCGAAAATCTCAATGTTAGTAAATATGCTCGTGTGTGGTATCGTTGCAAAGGTCTTTGTTTGTACTTTCCGAAACCGTTTCTCTTTTGTGAGGTTAACGATTCTCAAAATATTAGCAAAAAGGTGTAAAAATATATAGATAAAAACTAAAACCCGACTACATAAAAGTCTTAAACAAGCGTTCACCTATTGTTCATAGCATTTTCAAATCAAATCATTTATTTGCAAGAATACATAAATATTATACAATGTCAATCTTATAACTATTTAGGTAATTGTATTCAGCCTGCAGGCGTGCAAATGTTGTGTGAGTCATATTATTATAGGTACTATTAAATTTATGTTACAAATAAGAATTGAACAAATATACCTAGTTAGTTAATGACTAAAACCCGACTACATAAAATCTTAAACAAGCGTTCACCATTTTTCATAGCATTTTCTTTTGATACTTAGGTAGTCGGAGGCACCCACCCCATCCATATACCTAGGGTACAATTGGTATCAAAGGCCTCCGACTACCTAAGTATCAAAAGAAAATGCTATGAACAATGGTGAACGCTTGTTTAAGATTTTATGTAGTCGGGTTTTAGTTATTAACTAACTATATTTTTTCAATTCTTATTTTTGCAGTTATCGTTATCATTCTTGCGTGGATAATGATGGATTGCAGTCGTAATGCATTTAGACTTTATATAATATACTTAATAAGTTAGTACAATAAGCATATAATAGAATTATTAGATTGAGTTTGAACAAGTCTTTAGTAATGCTTTGCCAATAAGCAAACCAAATAAAAATACAGCTGGTATTATAAGTACGTTTATTATTTAGTTGAAAGACACGTTCAATTCGAAGCAAAAAATACTGATCGTTCTATGCGGTACATTCAACAGCTTGTAGCAAGCAACGTTGACTCATACTTTCGGATAAAAGAGAAGTGAAGGCCAAGTAAGGTCCAAGGCTAATGCAATATTGGCCCACTCCTATAATTTCAACTGCAATAACTTTGCCTTATTAGAGTAACCTTATTGTTCAGACTATTTCGATTTCATTATTCATATCCAACGTGCATTGGCAAATTTTGTCAACGGCTAAGAACATAACTCACAGAAATTGTTTACAACAACTGCCTTAGTTGTAAGTTTATAACAGAATGCATTTGTATAATAACTTACGGAAATATAGCACCTAAAGTTTCGAATGAGCGTTTTATTATCGTATTCCATGCCCAGCCTCAGCGGTGCGACGACGACACGACAACCGACGCGACGACGGATGTAATAACGTTCAGCTTCAGTTCTACAACATCTAGTTATACTTGTGCGTCATGGGCACTCTAAACTATGAGTCCCTCTTAGAAAAATAATGAGCAAACCAACAATAGGAAATCAGTCAGTTAGGTATGAACAAAAAATAAGAGCCATAAAACGAAATCATCGAGCGAAACGAGTAGCAGACTCACCCGATTACTCAGCGTGTAATTTCGTCGCCGCCTACCCAGGACTAAGCGAGCCGATGAATAAATCTATCAACAAATGTTTACCTCTCAGACGTTATGCACCACTTCACACAATGGCGATGGTAAATTATTACGCTGACGATACATTGGCATTACAATTGAATGCCCAATTGCCCATCTTAAAATTTGTATACGCACTTATTACATCCGCCATTTTAATGCACGAATAACTTCCAAGATCCAAACAATACAATAACGAAATGGGTTGAATGGCTCCATTACTATGTGAATAATGAAATGTCTGAAGTCCAGTGTTGTATTTTATTTACAGAAAACTTTATTGATAAAGAAAATAACAATCGAATAATATAAACAAATTAAACTAGTATTTACAATTGAAACAATTGAGCTAACTGCAGACTGTGGAAAACAATCTATATTTTATTTACATGATTTCATAATGCTTCTACGAACCTAAATGAATTTGCTGCATACGCCGTAAAGTAAACAGTTACTAAAATTCAAATGTGCAAGTGCTCTTTTTTTAAGTCTCATCTCGCGAAAATAAAGTTCTGAAAAAACTAAAGGATGGCCTATTGCATCCAACTGCCGCCGCCGCCGGCTGAGGGAAAGGCCTCTCCCAAACCACGACCGATGTGGCGCGGCGAGCGAAGGTCCGCTTGGGCCGCAGGATGTTGCGGGTTCGATTCGCGCCTTAGTACAAATGATGATATGATAAAAAAAAACTGGGTATTCTTGGTATTTTCTGAAATGTTTATGCAAATGTATTGTAATAACTAGATATATCAGTCATCTAGTATAAGTACCCAAAACTCAAGCTCTGCTTAGGGGGGCTAGATGGTGGTTGGATAATATTATTATACATCCAGCGTTCCCTATCTTTGGGTGCCTCCGTCCAATCCTCCAAACAAAATCACAACTTCAAGAAAAGCTACCCTGTAAACATTAGTTATTTAAACCGTCTTGTCTTAGCATCACATCACATCCCTTTATGCCGGCATATACAGAGAGCGAGTAGAGCTTTGACGCCTCTTTTGCTTTATTACTAAAGGGTGTCTTGTCTAATCCCTCACCAAACTTTTCTTTTCATCCGTCAATCACATTTATCGTCTTTTGAACTCCGATACCTCAACATTTTGGTATTTAACGCTTATGAAAGCTCGATGATGTAATATCAGCGGAGGTTATAAAAGGAATTATCGATATTGATTTGATTGCCTTATCTACTCTAAAAGCAGAAGTTACGTACATAGATCAAATGCTACATAAGCTTTCAACTAGTGCTATACCCACAGACTAAGAGCGTGATACACCTGAAAATATATTTATTAGGCCATACATAACACACACACAACACGACACATTACAGACAGTGGGACAGTACAACAAACATACATATATGTACGTGAAGAAAATAGATAGGAATAGTGTTACATAAGAGGCCAAAAAGGTCCCTGTCTCAGCATTGTGCCGCTACAAGCCTAAGCTAGCAGCGGCGCTGGTTTTCAGACACCTGTATACATAATCCGATAATTTCTGCATCTCTGACACATTCAAAGTTATGAATAGTTTGAATGTAGCAATAGTGAGGAAGATAAAGCTAGTATTCGAGGCATTCCTCGTAGCGCACCCAGATGAAACGGTACAAAGTACTTCCACATAACGCACCCGTTTTGATGCGCTTCATTCAGTAGGTATAAATGTTAAGTTTTTATTCTTCGTTGCTCACCAATGACAATGTAGGGTCTAGTGATGGGGTTGTTTTCATCTATTAGTAAGCTATAAGTGGAAATTTATAATTGGCTTTCAGCTGACATGTACCCAGCATGTATATTTCTGATACTTTCTATGTTTTGTGTACCTACTTATAAGTTTTCATATTCACCCCGTTCGTGCAACTTAGCTTATAAAATCGCACAGAATGCTATTTCATTCGCGATTTTTCAAGGAAGAATTTTCCGTAGGTAAGGTACTTGTAAAGTCTCGAGTCGAGTGCGTACCCCATTGTATTTGTTAAGTGCCCCTTACTTACTCTTTTTGAATGTAGGAAGATTGTACACAATGATGGTAATTCTTTAAACTTTCTGAACTTCCCCCAGTTTTCTGCTCCCTCGTCGTGGTTGGCTCTGTTTAAATCATGGCCTTGATCATTTTATTCCACATGATTATATCTACATCATCGAGAAGCCAAGTCAGAAAGCGTAGCAGCTGTCACAACTCAAGTCATTTTATAGAGGCGATGTCAAAAGTTAATGACCCGAACTGATCGTCGTTTTGGAGATGCGCGGGCGCATACCCATAAGAGTATTGGTCACATTATATCGATTTACAAATATCAGGAAACCGACCGCATGCTAAAAAAAGTTTGTGAATTTTTTTTTACGGAAACCAAAATATGCTGAAGCCACAAATGTAAAGGTCCAAGATTGACTTTATTTTCAAAAAGAACCTCCGACTTACTATTCTGTGATATAGATTGGTAGTGGATCTCCTGCTCAAATATCCTAATCATTATTATAAATTCGAAAGTGTGTTTGTTTATTTGTCCTTCTATCACGCCATAACTAAACAACTAATCGACTTGATTTTTGGCATATAGTTAGTTGAAGAGATGGAAAGTAACATAGGCTACTTTTTGTCCTGGTAAAACATCAAACTCCCATGGGAGATTTACGGGAAAAAATACACTTTTTATCCCCCTAGAAATGTGAAATTCGATTTTACGCGGATGTAACCGCGGGGAACAGCTAGTATGTTATGTAGAGAACAAAACTGCTAGATCAAAGAATAGCCAATTAATAGTTGGACGCTCAACCGTGTCAATTCACCGATCGGTCGATCAGTGAAATTCAATGCCGGTGCCAGCAATGAGATGCGTTCGGAGTGCAAACAGATTAGCTGGCGTGCAATTAGAGAGCAGAGCTTGTGGTGATCGCTGAGTGCCGCCCTACGGATTACGCCTTCGTTTACGTACCGAAGTGGACCGAACATTTAGCGAACGCCTCGCTAATGCGCTCTTTCGATCGATCCATCTATGAATCATTGATTCGGTCGCTATGACGCGAAGCCTAACTGCCCCAACCCACGCAGCTCTAGTTTGTTGCACTGTTCTATCGATTGTAATAACTACCGACTATAGGTGTCACAAACTTACCATCATCTAACTGTAGATATAGGTTGTCATTTAGGTCATGAAACATACTGTTGCTATAATTAGATAAAAGTGCCTTTTAAGAAGGCTGCGAACCTCTCCCAAACGGAAACGGTTTTCATGCAGATTTGTTGTTGTTTCGCGTAGAATGAAATGGGGCTCGCTATGAGTGAGAAAACGCGTCTTAGCATCTACTTAATACAAAGCTGTCATGTGGCTGTGTGCGTGTGCTTGGTGTTGGCACCATTTGTTGATATTTTTTCGTACTTTCTGATAAATTTTGAGTAAACGATTGATTTCAAAAATATTTTTTATTATTTATAATGTTGAATATATTTAGGATGTTTGCAGCGCGACAGATTTTCGAATAAAGGTGTTTATCATGCATAAAAAATTGCTTGAAGATGACTCGATTTGGTGGACAAAATTAGTGTCATTCTCATTCAAATATCATTATGTTTTTTATAAAAACTAAACCGCTGCAAACATAGCTATTTTTCATGCGATTACGTATGGAAAATTTCATTAAGATCGGGGACATAGTTTCCAAATGAAGCGGAAAGTACGTTTGTATGGGGAAAAAGGCTATCCGTTCCGTTCTTAAGTTACTGATCTCGATTTACAATATTGAGAATTTTAAGAAATGGTTTTGTAGTGTAACTAGAATTTTAATTTGAAGATTGGGTGAGACGAATACCTAGCTTACTTCATCATAATTTATTGGCTTTTTCTATGGTTTGAATTAATCAAAACATAAAAAGTAATCGTTCTCCACTCCACTAAGTAAAACTTTGAAATATCTCATCTATCTTTTGAAATAACTCTATTAGCAATTACAGTGATAGTAGAGTCTGATTGAACTTGATCGCAAATGTCAACCGTCTACGGCTGTAACTAATTACATTGGCATTTAATTATTTACATCGTCTCAGAGCGTATTATGTCGATGTCAGTCACCTTGTTCAGCTATGGAGGCGTGGGCTTGCCAATGAACTTGACATCAGAGCAACCGCCATGCATGCTAATCCTTTCAAAGGCGATTAGGCTTCGCGAGACTTCTAGGAACCATGTTTAAATGTAAATAAACACGTGGTCGTCAAAGTATTATTGTCTCTTCCTGTGTGTGTCACCTGACACATAATCGTAGTCCTGTCTAATAGTACACTTCTTACAGGGGAATGTAGAGACTAATTTGTACCTTCATCTTCTGAGGTATAAGCATCAGTTTCGTATAATATTTCCATCTACTGAATTCTCAGCTTCCGAAAACTAAAGAAGCGACCATTTGTAGAAATGGCGCGCAGGAGATAATACGTCTTTAGGGACAAATTAACACATCAACGTATAATCCTTACGCGACAGAGGTTATGACTCAGAGGGAGGCCACGGATTACGAGCCTAATTTGGTGTGTCGGTTGCCTGTTTATTTTATTCTCTACCTGCGAAAAGATAAAAATGTAAACAAATATATCATAGCTGTAGAGACTTGTTTGAAAAGTGTGTCAAGTTAAGCCCATTTACGTCTATCAAAATTCAAGGCAACGATAATAAGGCGAAAATTTACACTATATCCCAACGCATCAATTTCCACCCGCACGCACATTTTATGGCTGTTACGGACACGCACTCCATACTATAAATGTGAAATTATTAAAATTAGGCCTCTTTATAAATGTTGACTTCTGGAGAAATATGAAAATTGGAAAAGTTTTAGACTTATGTGCTGTCAGCTGGGTATTAAGGTAGACGTTATAAGAGTTTCTCGTTTATAACGCGAGTAGACAAGTAGCTCCGGACGCGAACTGTCAAGTTCTAATGTTTATTGTATGTAGATATTATCTATTGACATTTACAATCTAACCTTTTACAAAAAATCTACACTTGCGAGCTATAAACTGGAATCACTTCATCGCTGGTTTCTGCAGACCATATTTTACAGTTTCCATGGAATAAACTGCAGATTGGTGTATACCATTTGAAAAGAAATTTTGTTAGCTTTCGAATGGTATAAAAATTATTTAAATTTAATTAAGTTTCCTACCTTCATTTAGTGAATTATTACAATAGGTCGAAGTTGTGGATGTTTAAATTAATAAGAAGTAATATGAAAATATCAAATTTTTATTTAAAATCTTTGTTATTCCCGCGTAATATTTTGTATTGCCCCCCCTGGCCCTAATGACTGCTTGTAAACCGTTTTTCATTGACCTAATGAGTTTCCTGATGGAATCCCGTGGAATTTCCTGCCACTGTTCGATAAGAGCAGTTTTTAGGTCTTCTATTGACGCCGGAGCTGGAGATTTTCCTCGTACCCGCCTTTTCAGCTCGTCCCACAGGTGTTCGATAGGTTTCATGTCAGGGCTGACGGCTGGCCAGTCTATTGTGGGAATCCCGACTTCTTCCAGGTACTGTCTAGTCGCACGAGCGGTGTGGCAGCGGGCATAGTCGTGCATTAGCAGGAAATTTTCGCCAATAAACCCGGCGTAAGGGAGTACATGGCCCAGCAGAATGTCGTTGATATACCTTTCTGCGGTTAGTCCTCCTCCCCGACCTCCACCGGGTACGAATACCAGCTTCGTTTTAGCTTCAATTGAAATCCCCGCCCACATCATACAAGACCCACCCCCATATGCCACTGTTTCCGCTATACAGCATTGTGCGTATCGCTCTCCCGGTCTCCTGTAGACTCTCCGTCGACGGTCGCTGCCATGCAGGCACATCCTAGTCTCGTCCGCGAACAAAACTCGGCTCCATTGCTGTATATCCCAATCTAAGTGATAACGAGCAAACTGAAGTCAGGCCTGTCGGTGGGCTGTAGACAATTTGGGTCCCGTTGCTGGCCTTTTTGGGGTCAAGTTAGCTTCTTTGACTCTTCGCCTCACTGTCCACTCGCTGACAGTTCTCCCTTGAACTTCTCCGAGCTTGTAATTCCAGTATTTTGAGTGACGTGATATATTGGACTGATGACAAAATTGCATAAATTCCCAGTTTTTATAGGGATTCAGGAGGTTGAAAAAATTGATGTTTCGTCCCAAAAATTTATGTGTTTTGTTTTCACGTTCCATGACATATGATGAACATTTTTTTCGCTATGATATCGAAAGAGTTTGAAAGCTAATAAAATTATCTTTAAAATAATATACCACAACCTACAGTTTATTGCATGGAAACTGTAAAATATGGTCTGCAAAAGCCAGCGCTGAAGTGATTCCAGTTTATAGCTCGCAAGTGTAGATTGTTACTCTGAATAGAGACTTTGGGTTCTGTATTATTACTTAGCAAACGACCTGTGAATGCAGAACATTTTAGAATTGGACAAATAACCATGTTTCTTGAAGACCTCGACGTTGTTTTTTGCTTTTACATATTTTATCGAATCATGACCAAACTGGCGGACAAGTTAATAGGTTTGCGTAGGTGCGGCTATTCAGTGATATGGAGTCTTCATCCATTCCGTCTTGTTTATCGATTAGCTAAGAATACGCGCCCATGGGCCAACTTATGTCATTTGGCCGGGAGTCAAGGACGACTAGGAACGGCCCGCCCGGTGCCACGCCGGCCTTATTTGGCGATTGGTGGGCGCCAGTTTTACGACTTTCCTTTTTTCCTACGCCCAGTTTCCATGTTGACTATACGCTAAATTATACGTGCTCATGTGTGCCGAGCTGTAGACACAACGAACGAATGACCTCTGAATACTTCTCTGTTCCATTTCATTTTGTCTCGATATGAAAATTCTAGGTTACGATTACCATATCTTCCAGTCACGTTATCTCATCGTTCTTTATGACTCACTTGTGCTATGTTTATAAATTTTTCCAAGTAGTCTTCTTCATATCCACTATTTCATCTAATAACCAAAATGCATGACTCATTTCTACCCACGTAAGATTTGCCGTTGCCATCTATTGTTGTGGTGCGTTCAACCGGCGGTATTAAATGCTGGAGTCGTTGACGGGCCATGTTGGCTGCAAAATGGAACGTGACATTTTAAATTTGGTGCAAAGCTCGCGACATTAATCTGTCGCGTCGCCGCCCTCGCCGTGCGTGGCCTAATCCGCCCGCTCCCCGAACGACCCGGGAAGATGGAAAAATCTCGAAAGACTCGCATCAAATTACCAGCTTTAAAGCGTAGTGAATTCCCCTGGGCCTGAGACGACACACCTTACCTTTTAGAAATACCCCTAAATAACGTCGCAGTGTCCTTCGGGAAGTTGGAAGGTTCGGGCGCGCACGTGCTTTTGTCATAGTCATACTTTTCGCCGACTTTTACGTACGACGTGCCGCGCACTTCGATTGAGTTTTAAAAGCGCGTTACAGAACTTTACTAATAAAATTCTTGTTTTAAAAGTTTTTTCTGAAAAAGTTTACTCGTCCCATCTATGCTAATACTCTCACTTTCGCATTACGCAAATGTTTAAACAAAATGGGAATTTATTTCGCTATCTCAAATTAAGTTCAAGGCATATCGTATTTAAAATAAATAAAGAAGCCTATTTATTTATTAATCGTTTCCAAGAACAAGTTTGCTTCAGAAAAACCATTTCATTCATACATACTTTACCTTCAATTGCTAGTTTTTCATATCTAGGTTCCTACGTGATATTAAACAATCCAATTATTTTATTCGTTTACTTTTTGGGATTTCGTGTTCGGTTACGAAACCCATACAGTCTCGCTATGTCTGTCCTTTTTGTCCTCTTCAATATCTTTTAAACTACCGCTGCTATTATTAACTTGAAATTAAAAATAATTATACATTTCGTGCGACTGTAAATATTGAATTTAAAAAAGTTAAAGATTTCAGTACAAATTGTGAACAAAGATGTAAATCGTTAGATAGGCCCTTACCGTAGTGAGACCGCGCCTTTTTGTGTGCCACGTGAAATGAGATCGCTCACTCATTTGTAGACGTGCGACCCGACCTTAAATTTGCCGGCGGCGGCGCGCCGACCTCCACGGTCAGCGAGGCGTGGTTTGATTTTTTGTCTTTTATGTAGGTATTTAAAATTAATAGTAGTTAGCCCCTAACCGTAACGTCGTGACTGTTTTAGTTTGAATCGTCTGTTTCGAGTTTTTTTTTATATCTTTATTCATTAAAGAGGGTTTGATCAGAGTGATCATGTCACCCTCATAGTTTACAATAAATTTACTGTTCCGGAGCTACATATTATGACGGTTTGAAATTTCCATTGCAAGACGTAAGGCGCAAAAATAATAAAAACTCAATGTTTTTTGCTTTCTCCTGGATGAACGGTCAAAGAGGTTCGCTAAGTTTGTTGTAGAAAGCGATGAACGAATTCATATGCCAAAACAAAAAAAAATTACAGCTCGATCTAGGCTACAAGAGTTTTCATTTGATAGGTCGGTATTTAGTTTAAGGTACACAGTAATAACTAAGGATAGGAGTTATTGGATATTTTGGCTACCGATTATTAGTTGGGTATTTTGTTTCAATTCCGCTAGTACCAACTGGTACCCAATAACGTTACAATACTCTATACCTGTCCTGATTTCTACCCAATATATTTCTAACCGATTTGGTTAGAAATACCAAATACTTGTTGCAGCTACATAACTTTACGGGTGAACGGTCCGCTAGTACATATGCGTAGATGATAGTTAGGTAAGTATAGGTATTGAAGCGTTGGGTAGTTATGGCTCAGGGTCGGTTAGGCGCGATACTCGCTTTGCACAGTTATTCCCTAGCGGTATGCGGATTTTACAATAGCGTTAGATATTTTAGGATCATGCTAACAGGTACTGAGTTAGTTATTGAATACCGGACTCATCTCTAGTAATAACAGCGAAAGGAGCGAGCGTTTTTTCGAGCCTATCCACTGCCGCGCCGCCGCTGCCCCATGTGTAGTCGATCAGTCAGCGCGCCGACCAGCGACCAGACTGTATAGATAATCTGTTTTATCAAAACTCTGTAAGAAACATAGCAGTGGTGCGCTGAAGATTTCTACTTCTTCTAGCAACCGCAATCACAGAAAACCTTGAAGGAGACTACATTCTTAAGTACTGGAGGGATAAATGATATGTTTATTGGAGAGTTTTGAACAGATTCTCCGATCTGGTTGCTGTTCGTCGCACCGACGCGACTGATAGAGACGGCGGCGGCGGCGTGAGAAAACAGCGGCGCGTGCCGGCGCGGCGCGCACGTCTACATACTTCAAAGACAATGCCACAGTTTTTGGTGTCAGGGCATATCTAACGATTTACATCTTTGATTGTGAAGTCGAAATTTTAAAAGAGACCGACAAGGTCAATTGGTGTACAGTTCGGTACAGTTTGATATTTCGACACAGTTTTTGAAAGTTTTCCTGTTGATTCCTAGTTTTTGAATTATTTTGATAAAACTCGAAACAGTTCCCCATATCCCCAACGTTTGCAGAGGAACACACCTGAAATGTATGTAGCGTTTGTAGATATGAATCGATATTTTGCAGGAAAAATATGGAGAAACTGTGAGTAGAACAGTTTCTTAAAATTGTTCAAAATGGGGGTTACTGAGTGGGGTATCATATGATAGGTATCGGTTTTACATCTAAAAACTGTTTTCAATTTTTCTGAAGGTTTTATACTTTGTGAAAATTTTAAAAAGTCTGAAAATTAACCACTACCTCCTAATCTCAGAGTTTGCAGAATGATCCATCTGAAATGTAGGTACCTAATGTTTTGAGGTTTTCATTAAATAGCAAATTCTTTAACTGGTTCCTATAGTATTTTTGTATAATTGACACACATTCAAAACCCTCGGCGCGCGACTTACACTCGCACTTGACGGAGCTTGTTTATAATTAAAAGTAAGTGTAGTATGGTTATACATAAAAAGATAACTATGGCTCTAAGCTGAGCTATAAGATAAGAAGTTCGCATCTCACCTTATCATTCTTATATGGTCCGTCGTGAAGCTTGTATAGATAGGGCATATTCTTAGCTTTCATTTTGTAAACTTTCGCCATTGTTGTCTTGAGACACCAAGTGTACTGCGATATCTTCCGTCTGAAAACAAATTAGTTTTGTTACTAACTTCCATAGTCAAATTTTAATAACCTCTCAGTTTTAACAGAGTTGTTATACATATGTAAATTTAATATGTATATTCAAATCCTAGATCAAAATGTTTTTATAAGCATGAATACCTACTTTTATTTGCAGACTGGCCTTGATTTTTATGAACGTTTATAAATGCAAGCATCCGTTTTGGCATCTTATTCAATTCAATGCAAATTCTCTGATGTCGTAAAGTGTCCTTTAGTAGCAACGTTTACTGACATTACAATAACCCTTTATGGTATAAGCGACATCGACATGGCGAATCGTTATTATTTTTTTATTTAAAAATGATTATTACATTTTAAAATGTCCCTTGTCAAAGTCTTCGTCGGTTTATTAATCAAAATGTATTGAATCATCTTCTCAGCAACCAGTATCAGGCAGATTGAAGGGTTGCTAAGAGATATAGTACACTAACTAACCAAATTTTAAATGAACAATATGGTATAATATAAATGTACAATGAATAGACTTTTTATATCCATGACATTCAATTTACACATGATTAATCAAAACAGTTGCTCCTTGAGTAATTCCAAGTGTGCAAGTTTCACGCGTCTTTTTAGACGTCTGAAATGGAGAGCGGTGACGGAATTCAAAGGCTTGAGCTAGTTCCGTGGCGACAGCCGAGAGACAAAGGCCGACACATGAGCGTTTTGTGCCAATTGAGTTTTCTTTTCACTTTCAGTCGACTTTTTGTGAATGGCTAAGTGACTCTGGGACTTGCAATTAGAGCGGGTGCGGATTTTTCGCTTTGAGCGTTGGTTTGTGCATCGGTGGTTTCTTGGTTGATCGAATGGAAGAAAAATAACTGTTTTTTACTTCTGATTTCTTGACCGTAACTTACGAAAATTTCTACAAATAAAAGCTCCTACACTACACGAAAAAGTATATGTACGTTTGAATGTTGAATTTGTTCAGTTGAAATCTTCTAGTATTTTATGATAAGGGTTATTTATTTCAGTACAAGTATGTAGTAAACAAATTTGTAAAACGGTAAATAACTATTAACTGGGCAATAATATGGCGTCAGTTCCTCGTAAACCGATACCGCAATTATGCGATACAACAGAAAATCCGCAGTGCCATTAATCAGTAATTATTTTAATTTCATATCGTACCATTTGGTATCGGTAACTGTTAGCTACACCCTTGCCATTTCAACCCTGCATCACGCACTTTGTTGCGTGTCAGATCCTTTCATAACTACCACCGGCGTTGTCCGCTTCCGCTGTATTTACCTACATTATAATAATCCTGTTCATTTACAATATCGATTCATACCGAACAGTATTTTGGAAAGGTTTATGCATCGAAAATTATAAGGAAATAAATTCTGCGGTGGTTTTAAGCCAAATGATGAAAGAATAGTTGAAGTACGGGAATAAAAATGTCCGAGAGCAAGCTTGCCGCTGTTAGTCACAAATCCTAGTCGAGGGTCGGGCAAAGCGCAATGCAAATAACCTCGTTTACCTGCCTCCGACCGCATCATCCCGCGATTCATAATAACAGCTTTTATTCACGTAACTAGCTACGACACGCTCTCATTTTGTCGGTTAACGCGTATTGTATCACGGTGAAACGAATGCCGGCCTGTAATGGAGTTTCGCCGCTGTAAAGGGAATTATGTGGCTAAAATTTCGTTGTGATTGCACAGCAAACACTAAAGCCGGTAGATTTATTATATCGACCCTCCACTTGTCTGTGCGTGTGTGGCACCTATGAATACTGTACAGTGTACACATAAACATGCAAAGTGACTTGCAGTTTAAGTTAGATCACAGAGAATGGACACGAAGAATAACGTTACCTCAGTTTATTGCATTGGATCATACCGCATCCAATTGTAAAAAACTTATAGTGCGTTGTCGTACCAATAAGATTTCGTAACTTCATTTTAAGTATAGAAGTTGACAAGAAGCCGCGTTGAGGGGCTATTGCGAGTTTAACATTGGTATAATTTGCTGGGCATATTGGAAAACTTGTAATTGGTTTAGTTTTATATTCAAGCAGCGATGTGTGCGAGTAAACTTAAATGATAACACTTTAGAAATTGATCGCCAACTGTAGCAAATGCGGCTCAACTTCCGCAATACATTACCCGGTATCGTCTCGCTCAGTCCCATAATGATAATAACGTAAGGCAGCGTTCTACGATCATATCATTCATGTTTGTTCTTCTTTTTGTTACAGATTTTGTCCCGGAGTCATTTATCCAAGCTGAGCTGTTATACAAGTAAGTTCTTTCAATTACCAATATGCCTTTTATGGCTTCACTAATAGCTCGACCTTGAATACATATGTATATGTATTTACTTGGAATAATTTAGTTTAGTAAAAAATATATTTTAATATCATGCTGTGTCTCCTTGTCATACTTTTCATGATTATTCTCCTGGCAAAATACCAAGATGTCGCTTATCTTCCGTAAGTTTTGCTGAGCAAAATTGCTGAAATATTCTTTATATTCTTGTAAAATGTTTTACAATCACCTGGCTTTTTTGTGACGCAAGCATTTTAAGTATTTGATACTGGTACTAAACTTCAATGTTATACTATCAATCTATTTTTTGCGGAAGTGACATTTTAGCCATTTATATCAATAGTTTTTGTGCACGGAACAGGGAAAATAAATAGGTATTAAACGGTAGAAAAAACTCTGAAAACCAAACCTTCAAATATGCCTTTCGCGAGTCGGACTCGGGTATCTAGGATTCCGTACAAACTTGTTGTAGGTAAGTAGGTATGAAATAATTCGTATTGTATACGGTATACACTCAAATGTATCTATATACATATGTGGTATACAGTATACCATATAGGTACATTTTAGACGGAAAAGTTATCACGGCAATATTTTCTTTTTATATTACTCTAAATATATGGTTTTCGTTTTTTTCCCTTTACTTGTGGTATAAGACATCGCTTTTTGTCCATGATTCTAGGTCAACGGAAAGTACCGTATAGTTTTGATTCTCTTGCGAGCACAAAAAATAGTGTCGTTACTCCCTATTTACGATTTTCGGATTATTCCTTTTACTTGTGCTGTGAGACGTTGTTGGTTCTTGCCATATTTCATAAATGGCCCCGTTTATTTTACCTACCCTATAAGGTTTTGATTCCCTTGCTAGTGTCAAAATATGCAGGCATAAACGACCCTTCATTGTGTTGACTCAAAATTTAGATTATTTTCACAGCTTCAAGATATTTGATATCAATTTCAACTTTATAATACACGTTTTCCTGAGAAAGGATTGAGTATAACAGACAGGAGACGGACAACAAAGTTGTTTTATTAGGGGTTATTTTTTACAGACTTCTAAATAAGAGGATTTTCTATGTTCGGCTGTATGTATGTTTTTATGTTTGTTTGTCGATTTCTCCGTCATTTGTGGACCGATTTTGTAGATTTTGTTATATCTTTATTGACAAAGAAAATAACAATCAAATAATATAAACAAATTAAACTAGTATTTACAATTGAAACAATTGAGCTAACTGCAGACTGTTGCAAACAATCTACAGATAGCTCAACTGGTCCATATCAATACCAGTCGGAAGCGTCCCCAAGACGCTGGCTTTATTGCCTCGCTGTATGGCAATGCTAATGCGCTGCGCCAGATACTCACCAGCTTTCGGGTCACGCGTCGCTTCAATCAGGCGCTCAGGTAATCTTTTGAAAACCCGGAGAGCCTCGGTACCCCACGGACCTAGGGTCTCGACTCCGAAGGGAGCTAATGCGTCGATTATTTTGCAGATGATCCCGAGGTAGTCCCATACAAATTGTATTCCAGCAAAACAAAAAAAGGGTCGGTTTTTCGTTTTTTCAAAACAATCAAATTATTTCTTTTGACAAACAGAACACAAAAACTTCTTTGGTTAGAATTTAAGTTTAGAAGGTATCTGAGCGATTTTGAACGTTAAACTTACCGTCTAAAACCTAACTAATCTAATGAAAGAAAAGGTTACGGCATGGTTAATGATAATGACTGTTCTAACTTGTACTGTACCGGGTAACTTTGCTACCATTAATATTAGACACCTTGAACTCGTAATTTCGACACAAAGTATGAACTGAACCGTGAAATACCCCAGGAGCACACAAACTTCGCACTCCCGTTCGAACTGCAAGAACAATTAGTCATAAATAATTGAACACGCTCGATATTCCATTGTAAGAAGACAAAGAGTTGTCATACTCGAAAACTTTGTCAATTTACTTAGGAGCCGTAAAAGCTCCTTACTAGTTTACGTGCTTATTCCGTAGAAAAGTGGAAGGAACATCAAAGTTTCGAGTCGGGGTACAGTCGTACTTACCTTGTCTAGAAAGGGATCAAACTGTGGTGCATTCGCCGCAACGCAATGTATTATGCAATCCCGGGGCGGCGCCAGTGTAAGCGGCTCGGAATCACTCTCTTCGCAGAACAGACTTCCATTTCCCAAGAAATTTCTATTCCAAAAGTTCGCGAAGCCATTTCTGGAGGAATATCTTTCGTAAATTACTTGCGATGCCTGCGTTGATTGTAAGTTACTGCTCTTACGGTTCCTTTCGAGTTTACTTCGACTTAATGTACTTACTCACGTTAGCTCGTTTTGCTAATTAATTTGTTGAAAATATCATTGCAAATAAACCTGTTCTGTTAAGGCCGTTATGATTGAATCATGTCCGCCAAATGTACGCTGCCAGAATATTTTGTTAAGCCTTTTCAATTAAAATGTTATAATTATCCATGAATACTTCTTTTTCTAAAGATGACACCTTTTCACGGTTGACCTGAAACCTGCTGCCATTAAGATAAATCTTTTATCTCATTTCCAATTAAGCCGGCAAAAATACCCCATCTGAACTTCATCTGTCATCTTTTTTTGTTGTTTTTTAAACTGATCTTTGCGTCAATTACAATGAAATTACTGGCGCTATAAAAAAAATACACCAACATGCCCCAATAGGTACAAGTCATAATTTTATGGAACCGAAAATAAATTAGTATCATAATATTATCAACTTGGAGTAATATGCTTTGGCCACAAGACTAATGAGTTCACATGCATAAGTCACCGCACATGACATCGGCACATTATAATGATCGATAGTAATACACGCGACCAGAATAGAACCCCAGGAATCGATGAGAGAACTGGGTGAGCTAATCGCATCTCATTTCCTACGTGTCTGTAGTGGGAAGCACAAATGAGATTGTGGGCTGACGTGTCGTTCCGGAGGCCCGGTCGCATTCGACATCGCACCCAAAACCGCACACCACTGACAGAAAACATGTTGCTAGTCAACGGTACACGGTTATTTATCGAGATTCTAGTCTGACGTGAAAACTTGAGCTGGGAATTCTGCAATGGAGAATTTCTCTTGTATGTACATTGGCTTAGGTGTGAGTGCGGTTTCGGTACCCACTGTACGTGCAGTGAAGAGCTAAGAATTCGTTGCTTAACTCTCCATCTTCCAAAACCATAAAGAAAATTCTTACATGTATCAAGACATCTAATATTTTTAAGGCAAATAACCTCGTTACAACACGCTCCCGCGGTTAGTAAATGTGGTAAAACCTTCGTGCCCAAGAGTAGGAACTCTTGGTCACCATGGTTTTACTAACATGACAGGCAATTTGCCGAATCACTATTGACAGCCTTCCGATCGTATAAAAGTCCTTTATCGCCTTTCACGCAACTTTCCTTAGCCAGCTCTCTACTTACACGATTAATTTGAGTCAATAAATCCGCATTAAAAGCGGAGCCAGGGGGCAGCCAACCGCGGCGCTCTCTGTAAGTAGCCGCCATTCTGGCCTTTTTGTTCTCGCTTGGTTTATTTTGTATTCTTTAATCAGTTTATAGGTGCGAAACGCTGTAAGTAGCTTTTAAAGTTTTATCGATTTCTGGATCTACAGCATTGGTAGGTTTGGTAGAGCAGAGTGTACCTGTAGAATAGTGTCTGAATAATATCTGCGACACGGTTGCTCTACTCTGGGCAGCGCGCGCGGCTCCGGCGAAAGCTTACCCATTACAGTCATTGTATCAAATGGAGACCAGCCTTGCGACGCTGCTCAAACGAATCCCTCGCTACTCTACATACAGAGCGTATCACGGCCATGGGACATGGTGGGCAAGTACTAGAAATATTAAAGAAGTTTTGCTGAAAGGAAATGTGCACTCAAACTCACTGCAAAACTTCCTATCTTCAAAAATGTTGTGCCTTATCCGGTGATCCGGTAACTAAATCTTCATTATTTCTAGTAGGACTTATCTCATCCCCGTGCGACAGACTGTATACTGAACGTACCTGTTTGCAGTATGTGGCACCTATGATTATGATCTGCCTCAAAAGCAAGGAATGTGAAAATATCTGTTCATAGCAGTTGCGACTATCTGTCGCGTTGGATTGTTTATTCCAGCTATAAACGCCTGTCCGATGAGAAACGCTCGATAAACTTGTAAAACCCACATTTAATTTTTTACCCTCGCTTAAGCTTTGCTTTTGGCAGATTCCTTCCCTGTTTTTATAGGTCCATCATTAACTGTATTGCGCGTCTATTATTTTGCCTTTTTAATCTGCTCGTTAAAGCCATGTCATTTCTATTCAAACGCAGGCGATAGCAAATTGCTTAAACACGTTTTATAAATGCTTAGAATAATTAATTGCATATCATTTATTTATCTGGTAATAGCAGCAATGTTAAAAGTTGCCATATTCAAAAGCAGTACGTTACACCACAGGGGAGACGTTATAGGAACAAAATATTTATGACTTAACGTGATAAAGTTTACGTTGCGGTATGAGTTTATTATTTTATGCGTGAAACGACTCTCTTCATTTTTATTTAAGAGTATGAGATGTATATATGTAGATAAGAGAAAATATTGTCCCATAAAACGGTTTTATTTCCTTAAATGATAAAATATCTTCTTCATTCTATTTAAGTTTCATTTCCTACCAAATTCAAAATCACAAGAAACTTGAAGTCCTGTTTTAATGCGGAACAAATTAAAAGGAACTTTACTTCGTCGGATGCTCATAAAATTATGTGATTTCAATATAAAGTTTCTACATGGACTAAATTCTGGTAGGCGACATATTCGTCGATTAAACGCTTCTAAACTCCTAATTATTATGTAAAGGGAACTTAGTAATACTTTGCCAGTTGTCGGGGCACGTACGCGAACTTTTATTCAGCGAATTTGGTTACGTAATTCCTTGGAAATATTCAAGTTTTCCCTTCGGCGAGACGTTATCGCGGGTGGTTCTCTCAACGCGGGATGTGGGCGGGCGTCCGCACTCCCCACGGGGGCTTAATTTGTTGCTCTCCTGGCGCCTCGCATCTCACTTTCAAACGGCGTAACGCGACCTTACCACTTCCCCTTCTACGACATCGTGTAGACGTCATGTTTGCCTCCACACGCGCGAGTCTAGATCCAACTCCCCGCGCAGATCCCTAAGGGTACGCAAACCCTAACTAATACGAAAGGAAAATGAATAAAACTTACACAGGAAAGTCGATTTCTCCTCTAAGCTTCCGCAACTCACACAGAATAATGTAATCTAAGTTGTACAAAGGTAATCAGATTACCTCCTTTTCTGTAAAAATTCTGAACTATGTACCGAAAAGGCCTTGTATTCTTTTCCAGGCTAAGATAGTTCGTGATTCACAAATATTACGGTTCCATGTTATGTTCTTTGTAAGCGACGCGAAATACTCCAAAGACATGCGTTCACCTTATTTAAAATTTGATGTTTTACCTTCAATTCGCGTGGCAGCGTCGTCGTCGCGACAATCTAATCACAATACCTTGAAAGGAGTGCACCGTAAAATATTTATGGTTACGGGAGCAGGCACGCCTCGGTACCCGCTGCCACGGGCTACCCACCAGTACCTTTGTCGACTCTACTCTGCCAGTTACATTCATACTACCTATTGAAACATACCCAGAACAATACCATTAAAATGCTATAAATTCAAATATCCTGAGGCTCACGATCATCATCATCATCATCAGCCCATACACGTCCACTGCTGGACATAGGCCTCCCCCGTACGACGCCATAGCGGTAAGGACCAAATATTTTGTGATTTTGGTGGATTTCTCAGAAACAGATTAGACGTTATTTCAGAGTAGAGTACTAATTTATTCAAACATCTTATAAATTTGAATTTTTGTCTGGCAATAGGTCTAGAATTGTAGTAAAGTGTCCGAATAGTGGTTAGGAATGGAGCAGTTCAGTTTATATACAAAGAAATTGAGTGGCGGAGAGGTCAATTAACGTAGTCCTGGGAGCGCGACGGGCGCAGTGCTCGTTACACACCCGCTC
The DNA here is from genome assembly GCA_947859395.1 of Eupithecia insigniata. NCBI lineage: Eukaryota > Metazoa > Arthropoda > Insecta > Lepidoptera > Geometridae > Eupithecia > Eupithecia insigniata. The sequence continues at coordinate 6,633,709 of OX401996.1, read as the reverse complement.
AAATTGGCGCCGACCACTGAACTGTAACGATAATGACGCCGCGTGAGCGTGCCCCATTCGTCTACTAACGTGAGCTAACTCCTCTCGTGGGATGCCCTAAAAGCTACTTCATAATAACGTTTATGTATTTTAACATTTTGGCAGTCACGCAAAACGGCGGTTTTTGTGGCACATAAACAACCAACACACGTGTGCGACCGACCGCATATCGATTGATTCGACTTAAAATGCATAGTTTTCGGCCGCGGTGTCGATCGGTTTCCGCCAAATTTTCCGCTGCGGGCGCTTGGCAACCGCACTTTGCGTGCGTTGCACCACAATCACCCATACAAATTGAAGTTTTACGCGCGCTGCTTCAAGCCAACCAACAACGTAACAAATTCAACGGTTAACATTTATTCACATTTGCTTCATAACTCCAATCGCAAAACGTGTATCGGCAACACTCATAATCATAGTGAACGCGATCGACCACTGAAAGCTTTTTGAAAGCTCGTAGCGACGCGCGATGAAAGGTTCATGCGGTGATTTCGAGCGAGTCATGCCGGCTCAAGAATCAAAATCGACTGCTATAATTTTTCACTCATAAAAACACTCTTTGCTCTATGTTTTTTGATCTATTTCGTTAGTGGAATCAATTTAATCCGACAAAAGCTGTACCAGTAAACTTTTCCTTTTGTTATCAGATACTTACGTGATAAATTACTAAATAATGCGCCCTCTGGCGTTCCTCTAACCCCACCCCTAATGTCTTCTTAATGCAGTATGGAGTTGTCACATTGCACATTCACGACTGGCAATTTCTACATTTCGTTTTGTTAGGTTCTCACTTCTTCGTCGCCTCTTCAAATTTATCTTGGAAAATCTTACTGAAGTGCAGTGATGTGTTAAGTATACGCAAGTATTCAAGACATAATGCTTATATTAAAGTGACACCGGCGCGCCATCGCCAACACTGTATAAGTGCAGAGAGTTTGTTAAGTATGAAAAGCTCCATTTGAACGAAAGTTTTTTAGCTCGTTTTGCAAGAGCCGGCTCGGCGCGCTTCTTTTGTTCCACGAACGTGATCTGGCCGAGATGAAGCCCACAGACGTTTTTGCTTTGTTCATCTCATCAATCGCGCTTGTTTCTCGTCACACTTTTCCTGCTTTGCGCATTATCACACCTAAACTGATTTTCTAAACTGATTTTCTCGCCTGAATGCAGGCAGTATTTCTCGCTGCTGCGAAAATTTCCTTTCCCATTTGTTTTCGTGACGTGTTAGACGTAAGCGCATTACATTTTTGTAGCATTTGCTCCAGAGCCATATCTCATGGTTCCATAAGACTTCGCTTCCAATATAACGCCGAGGCACGATGACAAACGGCTTGCAGTCAAATGCGATTCAAATATTTTCAAAACAGATTTTAATATTTTTCTTCGGATTCTTCACTTTTGTTAACTCGTATTATTACGGAAGTACATGGAAGACACAAATAAAACGGATGAATATCACAAACTTATAAAAATAGCTTGCGGCAAAACGACCCTACTTACCCTAAAGATCTCGGTGAACTGACATTTCCCTCGTATGAAAGAGATTGAAAAGTTTTCCAGGGCTTAGATTTGTTTTTTCTACGTGTCTGATTTCAAGCCCGACTCTACTATAAATTATTACCCTGAAAACTTTTGAGGCTGATGCCCTCTCGGCGGATCGTTTAGTATCAGTTTGTCGCTTCGGCCAGTTTTGGTATCTTTACATAAGAGCATTCTTCCTTCATAATCTTGTGAAGTATGTTATTGTTACTTAAAAATGCATTTCTAAACCTTTCACAACGCATTTTTCGGTATCTCTGTCTATAACAAATTATCTACTATTAACACCCACAGAAAAGAAATACCGGGTAATTCTAGCCTGAATTATCAAACATACAGCTGGCTCAACGCGCATTCAGTTGTCACAACAGTGGCTTTGGTGGCGCCAGATCGGCAGTACACGCTGTCACTGGAGCAGTTATCTCAGTATCGCCTGACTACGCCCGTTGTGGTCGCCATGTTTATTTTTAGTCTCGCGTGTACATTCAGTATTGCGATGAAATTTACAGCGATCGCTGCCGCTCTCCGCCTGCCGGACCTCGATACCAACGCTTCAAATGACAAGCTACCTCTATTTCAAAAATGTCTGCTATTTTACGCGAGAATTCCCGCACGATCTATGAGCAATAATTCTTTTGTTCAGCCGATAAAAGGTCCTTGGAATTACTTTTATTACGTGATGATACCCCATTACTATAAATTTCTTGTGGCTTTGCGTTTGTAATGTTGGATTAAGTATTTTTTTAAATAAAACGGGGAAGATCAACTTCCATTGCGCAACGCTTAATTAATGCATCTCATATTGACAAATGAGGCAGGTAATGTTGATCCCTTCTAATCGTGTTCGGAAAAGCGGTTTCGTATTGGCATGTTCATGGATAACGTTCATGGATAACGTGGTTGTAGGGTAGCTAATATCCCTGTTCGGTAAAATAGCATTACCCGTACGGCGGCGCGGGGTTCCCTTGTCAAGCCGAGATTTGGCGTAACTTAGTGACTGATTAGCAATTGGTGGGAGCTGACGGGCGCGACAGGTGGTCGGGGCGCGGGCGCCAGGGTACAGCCTGACCCGTGGCACCCGCCCCGGCTCGCCTGATTGATGGCGCGATGCCTCTGCTCTCGTTCTGACTCGCCTTCTTATGTCAGCACTTCTTACTCTATGTTTTATTTCACTCGAAATGTCTCTCAAGCAGCTCTGACACGACGCTCATTTGTCCGGGAAATTTGTTCAGGAAATAGTGATCGGATTAAGGATAGCTATTCATGTTGAAACAGACTGACGAACGCAATTTGAAATGTGAGAATCGTTAAGTCCAAGCAGAACTTCAATGATCTTGACTTTTACAATACATCTAATAAAGTCGTCTAGCTTGAAGTTCGGGAAGTGAACAACAACAAATGTCAAACGTCGTCGATTGTTGTACCTGGCGCGGTCCCACGCTCCGCGAGCGCGATCTAATAACCCGAGGTCAAGTCTTGGTTCATGCATATTCACGGGTCGCAGCGACCGCCGGCGACTCATCTGCGAGATTGTAACGGTTCCGCAACCGGTTATGGGCTATTGTTGCATGTGCCCATATGGCGGCCACCATCGCGCGCCGTTGACGAAGACTGCAACGCTCTCGCTCTCTAACAATCTATTAAACTAATGCAACCGGTTTCGTTCTATTTTCGGTAGCTCTAGATAACCTTCACTTTTAAAGGCAGTGGCAAATTCTGATAGTAGAAGTGTAGTATAATAACGCGTAATTAAACATTTCATCACAACCGCAAAATACTTCAAAAATGAAAGTAACAAAAGCCAAAAAAGGGAAGCAAACAAAAAAATTACTCAAGAATTCGTATAACGACCCTTATAAATGAACAGACATAATGATATTCCCGACCTTACGATAATAACCCTCACTTTTGTGATGTTTTCGTCACAAACAAGTATTCGCGAATTCACATCGCATCGCCTTTTATTGCGGTGAGCCCAGTTATTGAGATTACAAAGGCAGGGTCAGTTAAACACTGCCTGATATTTATATTCTAATTAGATGCCAGCGACAGCCACCGTGAGGGTGCATGCGTAATTCAAAATACGTTTTCTTCGCATGGATTACTGTGATATTTTAATGATTACAACGACGGATGTGACAAGAAAGAAACATGCCGACATAGGGATTTATTTAATGCTATTATTCCCTATGTGGGGGCCAGCAGGGTTGCAGGTGATGGATCGTATGCTTTGTTTCGCCATTCACGCAATTACATCACTCAATCTTTTCTTGGCTTTTAAAAGATCTGTGATTGTAATTTTCCATTATATAAAATTTGATCAAAGATCGAGGTTAGTTTTGTTATAAATACCGCCTGTGCGCGTGTCTGATTTGTTCAATGCCAAATCTAAACTAAACCGGAACTAAATCTGTTGGGCTGAAACGTTTACATTATTCAAACGTGTCTGTCTGTTGCATTTCCAAATAGACATTGTTTTCAGAAGTATCCTCCATATTTAACCATAATATGATCAATACTTGATCATTTTACTGGTTATTTAATTACGTACTACGTATGTAGATTATGATAATTAATAGTATATTGCAAGAAATTTGCTATGTCACAAATCATCGTAAATGCGTCGATATTCCTGCTAAAATGAATACAGGTTAATAAATTAGGGAAAGCTGAAATATTTTTGAGCTAAAACTGGACCCTCCAGTTTTAGCTCAATGGATGGCTCATTTTAAAAAGCCGCGGTGCAACCACCTACTTAATGTGATTTCATCTAAGCGAGTAGTAAAACAAAGATGGTGCATTAATGCGTTTTACATTTGAAGCATCATTAAATTGCACATTACTCGGTGCCGTCGAGGGGCAATTAAAAAAGAACTGTTAAGACGGAGTGCTCGTAAAAACGAAGCCGTGTTCTCAACTTATTAAAAAGTCTGCACAATCTTCGAGAACGCTAAATTTTAATCGAATTAATTTATCGCGAACGACCTCATACTCCTCTCTTATCTACCCGAAAGTGTCATAGAGACAGTTGACATTGGCAATGGCACGTGATTCACGTGAATCATTGTGGATTCACCACGTCACAAGCCCGAAAGGAGGCTATCTTCTGAAATATAAATTCGCATCCCATTCCCTCCCTTTCCGATAATTAGAGACTCCAGCCTCGTTGTCCAGATCTATCAATTAACACGCAAACTCTATCGGCTTTCAGGTGAATGTCAATTAATGTCTGTACATTGCCGGCGTGTCGTGAATATCTGAGCGAACCGATAGCCCCTGGTGCTCTTAAAACAACTTCTATACTTAGACAACGTCGGGATTTTTAATAACTTTTGAGACTGCAGTAAATACCAAATACCTACTTATAATACATCAAAATACGAAATTAGGTATTCAACGCATTCGCGCTTGCACCTGAAGGGAATCAATAAACTTGACTATACAAACCTACCTACGCACACGCACACATTTGTATATACGATATGTACAATATTATGCAAACGTACATAACAGCTTGGGTATTGCTCCCGTCATTTACATAGACACATCGACACCTTGATTGATTGATGGTGAATGACTTTAGCTTGTTATCAAAGTGTTCATAAATCAGACGTGACTGTGTGCTATTTCGATTGTTTGCATATATGTAAGTGCCTTTATCACGTACTGGACATATTACATGGCACAAATTCAAAACTAACATCTTTTGTTGGCAATTCTTTGTGACATTTTATATATTGCAATCGTAGGCGTATTCTGAATATTACATAGAGATAAATAATGTTCGTCTGCTTGACCTTTATTGATTGTGTTTTGATTAGTTTATGAAAGGTTAAACCGGTGGTTAGTCACGTAAACCTTTCTAACTCGACTGGATTAGCAGGTATCTCAAACTAAACAGACATGTTTATTTTGCATGATAGTCCATTTCAGTTTATTTAACATAGAAAATTACAATAAAATAATAGAAACAAATTAGAACTAGTATTTACAATTGAAACAATTTAGCTAACTGCAGACTGTTGCAAACAATCTACAGGTAGGTCAACTGGTCCATATCAATACCAGTCAGAAGCGTCCCCAAGACGCTGGCTGCATTGCCCCGCTATGTAGCAATGCTAATGCGCTGCACCCTCTTTGGCTGCACCAGATCTCGGAAGTTACAATTTTATCCAGGTCGCTCAATATAATATGTATTATTATGCTCGGGTAATTCCGGCTACCTCTGTGACGAAATTAACGATTTTTTGCGACATTGCACAATTATTACAGTGCATTACTGTCAAAAAATTTCATAAAAGCAAAGCATGATCGCTGGTAACTGCAGCACTGCGATTGCAAAAGTGTTATCTCACGAGATTATAAACGTGATAATGTAACGTAATCGACGCCAAAACTGGAGCCGGTTGCACCTACTCGCTTTCATTTATCCGACGTTGTAACTTTGAAGTTGTGAAATTCACGCCGCGGTCACAATAATATCTTTGTACGTATTTGGAAACCTGCACCGGGCGGTGCTGTTTCTACCCACGACCTATTTGTGGTCAATCGCTCTAGGCTGCATCAGACACTACTCCAGTGTCGCATCGATCTACCTGCCTACGTGAGTGAGTATTCATTTCAAATGTAATTGAAGTAGATTCAATTCTTCTTTGTATCTAACTAGCGACCCGCCCCGGCTTCGCACGGGTGCAATGCTGATACTAAATTATACATATAAACCATCCTCTTGAATCAATCATCTGTTAAAAAACAGCATCAAAATCCGTTACGTAGTTTTAAAGATCTAAGCATACATAGGAACAGACAGCGGGAAGCGACTTTGTTTTATACTATGTAGTGATATCTAATTACTGGTCTGAGATATAGGTCATCACTGAATAAAAAAATAGCAATAGATATCTTTTGTTGTCAATCTAAGTCTAATTGTTTTACATCTTAGTTTAAGCACACTTCGCATTAGGGCACAATATTTAGACTAAGTTTAATTTTTAAGTTCTCAGTAAGCGAATTTTGTAAATTCTTATGAGAAATAAATATCTTAAACCGTATAAACCGTTAATTCAAAATGTTATATTTGTCACTGTCAAGAAGTTCTTCTCAAAACTGCAGTAATTAAATAATTTAAAGCCATCGCACGCAAATTTGACAGTTCAGCTAAAGTGCAAATAATCCCAATCCCACCTTCGTCTAAGACGTTACTTATACTTAAGTAACAATTTTAATTAGGGATCATTATTTTAATCGCCTCTCCCGTCACGGTTGCCGGTTAATTTGTACATACTCGTAGTTCCATAGCGTCTAGAGTCTAGTGAATATGATACTTTAAGATTAATTTTCTTATTCATAAGGTAGTGTTGTTTACCAAGGATACTAAAAGTAAGTTTAAGATGTGACAACATCTTAAACACGTAGTTATTGTACCCGCAGTTATTGTATAAACAGTTTAAGATCAAAGAGGGTCTTTGATCTTAAACTGTTTATAGATTTATTATTCAGGTAGCATCATAGTATTGAATTTTAGAATTTATTATAGTATTGACTCGAGATTGACATAAAAAATGATAATTATTTTTATTCATTGCTTTGTTATTATTAGTTATTCTTGTGTAACCGGACTCTTGGGCGTTTTGGTTTTAACTGTAAGTCCATTTGTAAAATAAAATAAATGAAATGAAATAAAGCAACAAGATAAAATATTTGTTCCCTGTTTGTACGCCGATAAGAGATTAGTTCGCCTTTTTACAAGGAAAATAAACACTCTTGCTATAGTTATAGGAAGGCAGAGCCATAGGACATGAATTACGTACTGTACAAATATTGAATGAGTACTTCATTTTCCCAGCTTGCAAAGAGCACGCGTGTGACGCGCCTAATAAGTGGGTCAAGTAACCCTTTGGCTTGTCGATGAGCAAGAGCAATCACACGCGCCCGCCCGCCTAATTGAAGTCCAATGTCGCGCAGCCCGCCCACGGTGATTGATACCGCCCAGACCGAGCCGGCTTCTAATTCGATTGTGATATTGTTTGGACGCGCATCGACGTCACTCTTACACCAGAATCTAATCTGTACAGTACGCACACGGATGATGTCATCCCGAGGCGATGATTGCTCGATTCGTTTTCGAGTGGTCGGACGAGATACGACCGCGAGATTGATGAGTGAGCGTCAAGTCGCGTTGTATCGGCTTCGCGTCACCACCGGGGAAAAACGCTCGGCCAGGAACGAAGGAAGGTGGTAGGGGGGCTAATTAGTCGCGCCATCACCATCAATATCCATTAACGGCGCCGCACGCGACTCGTACGAACACCGCCGCGCCACGCTGCCACCGCCGCCCGCCACGCCGGCGACGCCAACCTTGTGTGCCGATTACTGATAGCTTCCACTCAATCTAGATAAGGGTTTGCACTTCCGCACCTGACCACAGGGTTTGACCTAACAAAAGTGGAACTAACACGCTATTCATTCCTTTCAAAATAAACACTTTCAACTACAAGTTACAAACACAGACAAAATATTCCCAATGGCTGTTACGTAAAATAAAAACAATGCAGGCAAGGTAGAAAAAATTTTCTAGTACTAAGTGCCTAAAACCTTTCGATATGGATCGCGTTCCAATCTGACCATCACATGGATAAAAAATATGCCAGTACTAACTTAAAACATTTTGATATTGAACACGGTAGCCATTCCATTGTTTTATTACTGTGTATTATGGGTCACTAATGAATGCTGATAATTCGCATTTATCATGAATAATTGTTAATGTTGCATTAGAGATTAAAATCATGAACGCATTAAAAGTTTCTAAACTGGATTGTTATTGATTCCAACGATGATTCAAAACAAACGCAAAGGGGGCAACGGTTTTTAAGACATAAACTAGTAAGCGTGCGGTGCACCGGGTCAGGTCGGGGTGATCACGTTCTATCTGAAAGTTCTTCGATGTTTCTACGAAAGGGTTACCCTCTACCCTAATCTTTGAACTATGACTTGACCGTTAATACGCATTTATAATTTGCTCTTCGATTATTTAGTACGGCGGAATGGCGCTCCGAGATACGAATAAATTAGTTTCGTGTTTGGGAACAAAGCCGGTTCAAAGTTTTGAGTAACGGTCACAGGATCGTTGGAAGAGTTAAATCTCTATCAGTTGGAGAAGGACTCTGCTGGAATCTGTCTTGTTGTTTAACTAACAAACTTCGTACCCGATCTGTGTTATAAACACTCGACTTTATCATCAGGATCTATTTTACTTTGATGTGAATTTGCGAAAGGGCCAATATTGATTCGCACGGTTTGACTTTGCTGTTTCATTTTAATCTGCAGCTGAAAATAGCTTTGCGGAGTAATCTAAACAACGTTGAAATGTTTCCACAAGTTGTATGTTACACTAAATAGGTCAAAGACATGCCCCTGTGATTGAACTATGAACCGGGGTGTCCGCATAGCACCCCTCAAGCGGTCATAAGACATCGTCTGCCGCCGGCCGACACGAGCAGGTGTAAACTCACCCTTAGACTGCAGCTTCCACACGCTTCATTAACATAGCCAGGGTATCTTACAGTGTATGCAATTTCTCACTTTATGATTCAAATCATCCACAGGCACAGAGTAGACTAAAGGAAATGTGAGAAATAGTAACGGAGCTTTAACTGATGCTAAAGCATTATACCACTATAAAATGTGAGCTCACCACTAAATATTTTTATTAGAATTCCGACTAACAGAATCTGTGTTACTCTTGAAATATGCAGAGAAAATTGCATTTTTGTTCTCGTTAACCAGATAAACAATGACCATAAAATTCAAAATCCTTTGTATCTGCATGAGTTCTAGAAAATATATAATTTTTACTCCAGGATTTGATGCAGATATTATTAAATAATTATAAAAATTAAACTATAAATTTAATTTCACGTCACGGCATTGACAGCTTCATTGTTCACCAGATTGACGGCAACTCTTAAAGAAGGTCAAGTTACGTTCAGCACTAGAAATTGATATTTCCTTCACTAAGAAACTTTAATAATTTCGCAAAAATGTTTTTGAGGTTTGCGGCTTTAAGTCCTGTCGAATTTTTGTATAGTATGTATTATTAAAATTTGTTAGAAACTACCCGAGTGTGAGGCTTACTCACTATAATAGCAAAAACCATTGCACAACAGCGGGTTTGTTTTAAAAGACCTTTTGTTAAAGTTTTGTTGTTCAGAACGTTTTGAAATGCAGCATCTTTACGATGTTTAAAAACTAGTTATTGCTACAGATATGGATACTTCGATGCTCTCATTCTTCGTTTATGACTTAGGAATAAATAACTAGCTTACAATTAGTACTTTTTTCACTAACCCAGCTGTCGCGAAGGACGCAATGATGGTCAAATATCGTCGTAAGGGCAAATTGGATCACGGCGGTCAGTCTCAACGCAGACAATATGCGCAGGATCGATAGTGCATAAGTGCGTGCACAAATACAGGTGTATTCTTTATTCCCTCCCACTCTGAAGCACAAGGATGTAACAAACACCGTCAACATCCTGATCCCGCGGTGCTACTATGAACTTTTCTGGTTAGTAAAATCTTGGAATAATTTTTGGCCCGTCCTGGGATTCAAACTCGTTATCAACGGTTAATCACTTGACCACTAGATCAACGAGACAGACTGTCGGTATTTTTTTTTATTAATTCGCAATTTTTGTTTTTCCCGACTACCGGAGGGTTATGATTTTAGCACCCTATGTATGTACATATGTGTGTATGTATGTAGCCGATTTCTTTGTAGCGCTGAAACGACTACTTCGATTTCAACAAGTGATATCGATGGATGGGTATCGATTGATTCGACTCAATACCCCGATGGTTATAGGCTATATGGCATCCGACAAAATTGAGGGTCTTAAGAGATAGCTGGGTCTAAATTACACCTGGAACACTTCGATAGCGCGATAAAATTTTGCAACAGACGACATCTAGTTACAGTTCGAGTCTAATTTAGTTTGATATGATGAGTGAAGGATGACACACCCGTAGCCATGGAGACCTCTTGTGGACAGCTGTTGGCATGGATACTATTTATTTGTTACCATGGCAACGGGTCATCTAGGGATGGGCAAATGAAAAAAATGTATCGATATATATTGTATCGATATATGGATGGTAACAAACAGTCGGAGGCCTTTGTTACTAATTGTACCCTAGGTATATGGGTTGGGTGCCTCCGACTACCTAAATGCTATGGACAATAGGTGAACGCTTGTTTAAGACTTTTATATAGTCGGGTTTTAGTTTTTAACTATATTTTCTTTTAGTTATTTTAAAGTACAATAAAGTGCTCATTAGCTGCCAGGGGTGGCATAACAAAGAAGACATTTTTACTTAGCAGTTAGATCGTCTTTCACTTGGGGTCCTTGGTGCTAACCATCGTCACCTTGCAAGTAATCACGTGCTATGCGCGACGTCATAAACTTCGACACCGTTACGCTAATTAATGCGGACACCGGATCTATGTACGCTCCGATCGAGGGTGATACTGGTATTCCTGTGGTTATTAGCTAAACGGGGATACTTCATTAATATTCATCATTAACGCCAATAAGCTTCGGGATACAGAATCCATTTGACAAGATCTCTTACCTTATCTACTATTATAAGTATGTCTTTGTCCTATAATCTGCTGAGAAACCCAAAAGAAAACATAAAATAACCATTTGTGATTCTTATTCCACAAAACCGAATTTATTTCTCTCTCGAAATACTCCTTGTAAAAAGGTTTTCTTTTAGCTTTTTCAAATTATTATGAAAATTTACTGACCGGAATTATTAAGTTAATCTTCAATCTCCATTGCGGGGTTTAACCAGTTTAAGTAATACTTGTGCCAGTTCAAAGCCATATTTTTACAACATTACGACGTTGCGGTCGACCTGCCTGGAGGTGCGTAGGCCGTCTCCAGAAGTGGTGACTTCCTTCATTACGTTACGTCACTCCAGTGATTCACACAATTTGCTCTCCATGGAATTAAGCCGCGGTTTTGAATGGCCTCGCTGCAATGCGTCCTTGTCTGAGAGCAATTTGTAATCACACAGGACTTAATTAGGTAGATACGTGCTGCGCAACGGGAGTGGCATAAATATTCTGATGTTAAATGGTATCAGATTCCAGCAACCGCGATACAAAGGTGATTGTAGAAGAAATATGAAACAAATCTTAACTTGGAACAATGTTATGATTATGTCACTCATAAAGTGCATTTGCGAAGGGAACTGAGCGCCATCTTTGTATGACTACACGAGCCTCTGTTGCTGATATGAAAAGCCGTTTCCTATTGAGTAAATAACAGAACAGCTGCTCGAAATTCTTGCAGAAAGTAGAATCGCAATCTCGAATGTCCCTGTAGCGAACGTCTACCGGGTTAAACCTTTCGCAATACCGTGCTTCTGAATGGATTAGGCAAATTTGTGATGCTATAAACATGTCGTCGATATAGAGTTTGCGTCAAGATCTTGACGCAAATTTAACTGTTTGAAAATGTGGAGGACATTCATGCCAGATTTATGTTTATAACAAGGTTTGTTTAGTTTCTTCCGCGTGTTAATAAATATTCACTCAATGCTTATTAGATACACTGAAATAATTTTGATTACTTTAAACCCGAAAGGGTTCGGGGAAATGCTATAACGGTAATTCAAGCAATATGTTATCATAAGTTAGTGAATTCAGAGGCTAATGAAACTTAGCAAATCCGACACGAGACCGCGCTTATTTAGAGTCAGTGACGCCGAGCAGATGCCGCCCAAACAAATCTCAATATCGGGCATATGGTATGAATATTTAGAGCAGGAGAACGCATCGCGCGTTTCTCTGCACGGCTATAAGACATCGAAAATAGATTGTGCGAACGGGGTTAGACGCACCTGTTATTTGGCTTGCGAGTGGGTGCGGTGCTGGGACGGGGCAGGGGGCGGGGGTGGCGGATTCATTAATAATGGCCTACAATGAGACGCCTTTATTTACGAGTTGCGGCAACCAAGTCGAACCGCATCCTACAACTCAGCTACGGAACCACCAACACAATTACCGAACCCAGAAAGTCAAACGAGCTGATGATAACGGGTACTCTAATATAAATTCTATTTACTTTTACAAATAACGTATAGTAATCGTTAAACCGCATTTGGAAGCATCCAATCAGCTTAATTCACAACAATTGAACGCATAATTGACTTGATTTCGTTCATGTCCCAAAGATCTCCTTGTAAGGTCCACATCTTTTTGCGAGTGTTCCTTCATTAGTATCATCTATTGTCGTCTCTCGAACTCTCGATTCACTTCGTGATGCTACAACGTGGATAAAAAGAAATCTTTAGTGATGGTCAGATGACTCGAACGAACTAATTTGAACGGTCACGAACCAAAATAAATACGATCTGCATGACGCAATCAAATTCACACTTCGTGGTAAATTTTGAAATAAATTGTTCCTACCTTCCTAAGGAACGAAAAACCTGAAACAAAACAAAGCAAAATTTATTCATACATTGATAAAATTAATTATTCAAATGCCATGTTTTTAATGCATAAACTCGCTGAATTAAAGACTATACCTCCCCAGTGACAACGACAGGACATTGTTTCTGAAATCTCAGACACATTCATACATTACAATTATTGTTAGCAAATAAATAGATGTTACTAATATTCTACTTTCACCTACAAAAAAGAGACTTGCGAACCGCAAATATAGATTTAGAGTTATGTAACGGTTATTGCTCACGACTTTATTAAATCATCAGTACTACGTTGTCTAAACTTTTACTGGTTAGCTTCACTTAAATCTCTAGTCAGTCTCTATTTGTGTCATAATTATTCTAATGTAAAATAACAGAACCATTTACATCCAAAAAATAAACGTCCACTCTACTCTCGTACATTTTTTGCCTGTTAAACTCGGTCGGCTCTACATTATGAACAAAAAGATTTTTGTTTCAAACTCGTGCACGTAGTCGGATCTTAATGGAGAATTGGTGATGAGGTAAGCGAACTCAAAGCCACTTATCAGGTCGCTCTAGCTCGCGTACTGCTTTTCATATTACTTAGAGCACAATTTAGCTAATAACTACGTAACAGCTTCCAGCTATCTGACTCAGAACGGGCGCTGTCTTTACGTTATAGGCATTACTCGCTTCTGCCGACGGCATCTTACACGCTGTTTCTTATTAAATGCTATTATTATGTGTTGGTAGGTATAGGTTATTTTATTTTGTATAAGGAAACAATAATAAGTAACTAACGAGTCCTAAAACAATTGAATATAGCTCATATTTAGCAGCTATTTCAGCATTCAGAGGCGTCAAACTAATTTTGATAATTTCGCCTTATCACATACATACATAGCCTCCCTTAGAACTCCCCACAAAACTTTTTTAATATCAACGCACAGATTGCAATACTAATGCGACTCTACCAACCAGCATTCGCCTATACTCTACCTATACTCAATTTTTCATCAAGGCCAAAAGTCGATAGTAGTAGCATTTTTCGATACAGAGGCTTGCTTGCTCCAGCAGACTCCAATAGAAGTTTTTCATTTCCGCGCCTACGTCACATATACGGAACCCATTCCGGCACGTGGATCACCCGAAGATGGGCAATGTGCGAAACGAAAATACGAAAAGTCGGAAATCGAAGACATGTTGCCGGGAGCATTATCCGTTTTCTATTTTAGTTATATTCACAGTATCTAACAACACCCTTTTCAATACCATTTTATGGGACATCTATGCAATCTATAGATGTGCCTCTTTTTGAATACCAAGGGGTTTGACGACATGATGCTATTTTGTAGGAATCAAAATCCTTCTCATCTAATAGACTCATGGTAAATAAATGACATAAACATGTTGTAAATACAAACGAGACCGTATATTAAAATACATTGGAGAATTATAAATATTTTTCCAAATTATAATGGAAAATTTAAACTGCCATTTTCCGCTCTGTATTATACTCTAGGTTTTTAATTTGCATGAAACATGCCTGATATAAACTGGCTGGGCCGTTAAAGTTCACAACAACTCTTTAGAATTGCCTATTGTGAAGCGTTCTCTTAACATACGTATCATTAACAATATTTTATGACAGTATTTTGGGGTTGCAGTTATCATTGCAGATTTAAAAGGTTATAATACTCTTTTAGATGTTGTAGTCTGCTAATCTTGGCTGAGGGCTCCTTCCCTTATGCGATATTTTCTCTAGAGAAATAACTACTTCTATTTATCTCATAGGAAGTCAAAGGAAAATAATCTTTTAAAAGCGGCTAGCCACGATTTGATGGCATCCACTAACTCATATAGAAGTATTAGCTGCCAGTCTTAGTATAAATACGAGAGGAATCAAATAATAAATCAGACGTGATCCGTACTCCTAGCGGGGTTAGCCAATTACCGCGTTGCGCTTCAAGGAAGCTAACCAGTTTCTAAATTCTTCGTATATTTAAGTTAATTGGTATGTGGATACGCCGCGCTGTAGGCAGCCGACCGAGAATCGGAACATCTTTGTTGGCGAAATCGGGCTGAAACGGTACCTACCCTCGCGAATTACACGAAGCTATCCTATTTTCAACGCTTACTTAGTATTTCTCTTCTCGTTTGTTTGACATTGCTGAACACTGCAAATCGGTGTAATTTGGTACCCCGACTTGTGCAATTCGGTTATTCAAGCTCATGATATCCGTTCCGAATTTTACAAAAAAAAAAAACTGAATCTGATGAAAACAACTTTAATATTTAAGCCAATGATAAATTTACAACAAAGAAGCTACACTGAGTCAAAAGCTCACGGTCAAATCTCAATAGTGTTTCCCAATATGGCATTACTGTGACCTAATTGACCGTTCAAAAGATGATGTCAGTCGCGTCTTTGATTATGATAAATAATGTAGGCACAAAAGGAAAGGACAAAGTGTTTGTGGGTGCTCAAATGGTGGTGATGTGAATGGTAGAGGAAACTTGACGCGTGCGCAGTTAACTGATGCGAAGATGATTCGCGTGGGCGCACCCCCGCTAGCTTATTTGCCGAACAATTGGTTCCAGTATAATACCCCAACATTGTAAACAACACCTCTATACGGTCACTGACTTAGCCAAAAACGGCAAAATACCTACGCAGGATTATCTTTGCAGATGACTACATCATATGTATGTATATCTGAATACTTTTTCTGGTTTATTTTCCTTATAATAAACTCCGGCCCAAAAGTCGGCAGGTATATGATTTTATGACATAAAGTTTAATTCATTTTATGGGAAAATTTCGATTATAGCTGATTAAGAAGTTTCCAGAGTACTTACACTAGAAGACAAAATTAATAGCGATACAAAGCCGTAAGTCTCACCAAGAGTAGTGCTTAGATTATACGAGCAATAAACATCGTTCTCGGATTGTTCTCCAGTCTCGAACAGGGAGAAGTGCCACAACGATGTAAGACTACACGTGTGGCGATTGGTAACTGGAGGTAGTTACTTACTGGTGTGCTGTATATACATGTGTGTGAGAATTGCGTTCGGCGTGGGACGGGGCAGTGCATTTTTTTGCGGGTATGAGATGAACGGCAGGTCATTGAACCCCATCGCCTGTCTCCGCACCGAATTTCGCCAACGAAGCGCATCTTCCAGTCGTTCTGTGGAAGTGCAATTTTATCCAACTACGATATCTAACTACGATGTATTACGTCTCTTACTTATGTATACCGAATTTGCGAAGTTGTATAACATGGAAGGTACAGAAGTAAGGATAGAAGTTAGTGTCGATAAACCGGTAATACTTGCTCGCGTGCCGATATTGGACATTTCGACGTTGCGCCGCCGGTACGCATTGTGAGCAGCCATCGGCTCGGACGGAACAGCTGTTGGTTACTGTGTAGTATGCAGTCCACTCGTTAGGCACTGGAAAAAATTAGAAACAAACTAATTAGAGCCGCTTCCGTGCCTAGACTACGCCTTGTTTTTTTATTGAAGAGAGTTCTGAACGAGGCTTCGCAGAGCATTAACCGACATTTAGTGTGAAAAACTGGGCGATTTATCACGGTAATATGCAATATAAATTCAGAAAGGTATTATTCTCTAAAAGCAATATTAGGTACGTACGCGGGTGTCTTGATGGTCATGTCGCGTCGTGTCGATAACGTTAAGACTTCATATAGGTACAGAATCTTTTTAAAAAGATTCTGTACCTATATGAAGCGACGATGGTGAAACGAGCGTGTTCTTCCAAAACAAATATGGTTCAGAAGTAAACTACACAGCTACACAAAATTTCATTACGGATGTCATCATCAGCCTGTACACGTCCACTGCTGAACATAGGCCTCCCCCAAAGGACGCCACGAATAGCGGATTACGGATTTCATTACGGATATACCGTAATGAAATTCTGTAAACTTCGGAAAAGAAGATCCACAAAATAAAATAACTATGAACTTCTCGTACTCATCATTGGTTCAAATCTTATAACCTTCGAAAAATAGAGTAGAATTCTGGTAACAATAGGTTGGCCTTGTCTCGGCCATCGCCCACTGTTACAGCAGATTACTTTGCAGCGAAGCATTATTTATATGATAGATGGATAAAAAAATTAAGTACTTATTCAAAAATGGCCATAAAAAGCGTTTAAACGAGCTTTTAGACGTCACGCTCGATGGCGATAGCGGCAAAAACTAGCACACGTATTCGTGACTCCTTCGGCGGCTTGCCGCTGCATGCCCACTCGCGCCAGCCGCATTACTCACAATTGAGACACAGCCGTTGCTAACGCAGTATTTCTTTATTAAATTCTATACTCTTGTTATCCAGTAAATCTAATTTAAATCTTGGTCCATTTATTGAATGATATCTTAGCAATTCGTGCGTATTATGAACTTTTAACGAGATCATAATCTATCTCGGCTGATTACTTTTGAATGCTTTGCTTCAGACCGGACGTCTCAGATTGCCATGGCCGAGAGATGGCATCAGTCTCCACAGTACTCACTGTCTTTTGTTACGTTCACCTTAAAGGTGGCTATTAAAAACAAAAAGCTTTGTCTCAGATTTTATCGAAAGTAGAAACCTCTTAAAATTATATCATTGGTTCTTCAAATTAGAGTGCATATTGCTTTGTTGGGCCAGAAATCGTGTCCTCGGCTGGGTCACGCGCTGAACGCAAACCCGTTTTGCGGGGCACTTTCGCCGTACTTCGCCTGCGCCCAAGTTTATAGCGCCCACTCGCTTGCATATTGGGAATCCTTTCTTATACTGGATTTACCAGCCATGCTTTCAACTTATCCGTTAATATCCCGTGCCACTTGTAAGTTCTTCTGAATTCCTTCGTGGTCTTTAACTTCAGCGTTTGAAAGTTCCGCACATTACAGTCCCGTGTCTTTTGATTCCGCATGCGGTATTATTTTGTCAACCCACTATAGCATTGGGTGCTATTTTGACTTTCCTAGAGCTATATCATCAATCAGACGAGCATTAACTTCTTAGTACAATAAAAGGATTCAATAAATACGTTAAATGTTTGCAAGCAATTGACCAGCAGTGTGGTCCACTCCATAGTAAGTCTCGGGCGGGCGGAAGTATGGCAGTGGCGAAAAGCTTGCAACTGCATGAGGAGAAAGGAAGCGGTGGCGCGTCGCGCGGTGATAAGGCGGCAGGCGGCCGGCTGGCGTCAGTCGCGGGGCGAGGGAACGTCGGTGGCGGGGGGAGAGGCGCGGCGCGAGGGGTGCGCGCGCACCGCCGCCAGCCCCCGCACCGCACCGCTTGCCTCCCGTCAGTCGCCTGCCGACTCTGCTTGTGCTTGTGTGACTCGCGCCGCTCCGTACACCGCACTCGTGATCCGAACACGACGCGTGCCGCCCCGCTG
Organism: Eupithecia insigniata; assembly: GCA_947859395.1. Lineage (NCBI taxonomy): Eukaryota > Metazoa > Arthropoda > Insecta > Lepidoptera > Geometridae > Eupithecia > Eupithecia insigniata. Next base: position 6,615,238 of record OX401996.1, on the reverse strand, counting down.
TAGCCGCGAACGCGACCTCTCCGCTACCGGCGAATCGTTTCCCTAACTTACGTGCAACTTGCTATGTTTTAACTTTTGGACATTCACTATTCTCCCTTACCCGGCTTGTTTATCCCTCATCATGTAAGTGTTTCGCTCATTCTATTAAAATGTGGCATGGTCTCGTCGAAATTCGGAACTCGCATTGAAGTGATACCTCGTGGAAGTTAGTGAAATAAAGTCAGTGCATTTGGCGGTTGTGCGTCATCAGGCCGTTCTTGTGTTCCTTTTTGGTGTTGTTAAAACCGGCTATTTCCGAAATTCGACGGGAAAGTTTTCAACAACTGGAGCGAGCGGTATGTTGTCACAGTAATTTCTGGTTCATCCCGCTCGCTCCGGTGGAACTGCTATGCCGCATGGGAGCTTTTGCTTGAAGGACCCTCGGTACAGAAAGGGCCGACCTTCTTATCAACAAAACCCAAAGTTAAACCTTTCATCTATATCGCCTATAATGTAAAAGTTACGCCGAAACACTTCTCTAATCCTTCGATAAAGTTTCTTTCTTATTACTTACGGCTCCTCCGAATATTGCGTTAGTAGAACTTTGCGTTTCTTCCATATTGTTATTGCCTTGCATATTGTGCCTAATTTAGGATATTATGAGCTTTTGTCAAACTAAAATTTTAACGTATGCTGTATATTTAAAATTTTCAAGTCAATATTTTGTCGAAATATCAACCTCAATGTTTCTTTGCTATTTTCTGTGTCCTAGAATAAAAAACTATTTTAGTCTTATAACATCGTTTTTTTTTAATTCGTTTATAAAATATATAAACAAGTACTTATCTTAATTTTGTATCGGTACACTAACTACATTAGAAATCCTTTTATGATCATTGTTACCCGTTAAATTTGAATTAATGGTCATTCTGTCGTATTTTTATTCAATGTTTAAAATATTAGCTTCCTATTCACAAATTCATGTTCACTAAATTTGTAAAAGCATTTGATAATTGCTGTATCCCTACAAATTCTTTGAAAAAATCCTATATATAATAATATAAAGTAAAGGCCTTATTTAATCCGATTATTAATATTATCAAACCTCTATTCAGCAATTTATTTAATATTCCCAGGATACAATTGCAAAGTGCGTTAGTAACACTTTGCTGAATTTGTGAGGACTGACGCATTTTTACTGCAAATAGATTCAGATGATGTCATTTTGAATTTAATCCCTAAACTGTGCTTACAGAGAAAGACTCACAATACATTATATTTCATGACAAATACCCTAGTTCGAATTTAAAACGGTTATACAGCATTGAAATCTGAAATAAATTGTTTATATTCCGTCAGTATTCCACTCGATGCCATGGCTTATTTGCACCACATCTCAACGAAGGGAGAGTAAACTCGGCTCTACCTGCTCCAACAATAAAAAAACGTTTGTCAATAAAGGGTCCGTTCAAAGCTATTATTATCTGGTTCTGCTATTTTGCATGCACCATCCAGGAAAAGGACATGATTGGTCGCATTGTGATATAATTATGGTCTAACAATTGAAAATGTAATAATTAATTACATGTTCATAATAATAATGATCCGAAAATATATATTTTTGGAATACTTATACATATATAAATTCATAAAGTAAATAAAAATATAAAAAATTGTTAGCAGAATTTAACTTTTGAACGGTCAAATCTAAACTAAAGATCATAACAAAACACAGGAAATATTAACGATGTAAAAAATGGAACGAGACCTCTTTTATCCACCTAAGATAAGCTTCTAGGCATCGCAATCTTATCTAACTAAACTAATATTACCTCAGTGAAATTCGACTAATCTGACACAGGCAAGATTAAGGGACCACATTAATCATTGTTACGATGATATTCAAGCATCGATTACTGATGAAAATTTGATAAAATATTTCATTTTACCCCACTCAACGTACAGTGCGCCAAAAAAATGCTTTATGAAATAACGCACGGATTCCACAAAAGGGGTGATACATGTATACGTACATAAAATAAAATATGGTAGAGACCATTGAAAGAATATCAAAATTCAAATAATAATATCCATGCAATAATTATTAGATAAAAAAAAATGCAAGACAACGTCAGAGCAGGTTGGGTTGAGTGGAGTAAAACAACTTCTAATACATATAAAATACAACCCTGGACTCAGAAAAAATGAATTAAAATATGAATTAGCTATATGAAATAATAACTTATAACAGGTTCCATAAAAAAGCTAAAACAAATTCTCATCTACCACCCGGGCAACATACCCTTTGTCTGCTAAACTCGCAGTGTAAACTAAGTAAATTTCCGTCTATTTCACAAATAACCGTCGCTGAACAAAAAGAGGCCATAATAGTACATCGTGTAATAAAAAAAAACTCAAAAGTTTTCTCACATTCGTTACCGTCAGTATTTAGTGGTGTTTTATTTTGCGATGCAATGAGATCAGTTTAATGCCGGTTTTCCGCCGCATGCGACGCGTCGGGCCTCCAGCTCTCGGAACGTTCGATAAGGCGTGCACATTAACGAGCGCGCTGCAGCGATAGCGTCGGAATCGTGTAATTTGCGCCTCGTAAATTTAAGCCGTCGCAAATTTTTCGCCTTCCTCGCTAATTACCAGTCCGACGTCGCCCCCTGAGTCTGCTAAATGTGCAACGTACACGTTCGGAATACGAAAGTAGATCTAGGATACGTTTCGAGCGATCGACTTTGCTTCACAGCTCGCATTAAAACAATAGCCTTTGTTTTGGCTGCCATGATTTCCGTATAACCATTTGTTCAGTTTTGTATTGTTCCCGTCTAAATATTGCAAATGCTTTGGGACACGTGGTAATTCGTAGCCATGGAATTGTTAGGTTAGGATACGACTCTTGTTTGGCCTTTTTCCTTATTAATGAAGTGAATCAACACGCCGCACAATGACCAGGGTTATTACAAACGGTGACATCACTGCACCGCCTCTGCTTATACTCACGTGTGGACATAAGGCAATAAACACGCTTAAGCATAGCAGCCTTGAGTCCTCATAATTATATAGGGATTGAATGTCCTTGAACAGAAATGATGTTATTGGCTTGATGCGTGCCTTGCATGGAAGTCACTGATAATAAGTAAAACAACGCATGGCCTTTCATTACACAACTAAGTAGGTACTTATTTTAACCATTTCGTAATGTTGTGTTTTGGTTTGCTATTTTGCACCCTGTTCATAATTAAATGCCTCTGGCTGGTTAGATACATATTCTCGCTTTAAATACAACAGTAACATCGGTATGCAATTTCAAGTTCGATTATGTGAACTCTACTGACTTGATATGAACAAAGTACATATGAGCAATGTGTCTACTCTCTACATTATGTATTAGCAAAATAAACATGCAATGAACAGCAAATACCATAGTAAGCATCTCAATTTACAATGCCCTGTAATGTCAGCGTGTCGTTGTTTCGTTAGGTTTATTGAAGCATAAATATGTAGAGCATTAATAGGGTAGAGTTTTTTAGGCTACGTCTGCGGTAGACCGCAACTTACCCGTACAAGGTCACGCCTTACAATCATGCTAGCTTTCCGGCTGTCTTGCTAATTGCTCAACGGCCTTGATGCCTGGACAGTTTTTATCGTCCACTGCTCTACTTGCCGGTCCAACAGATTGTCCGCCGGCATAGATATCTCTGCTAACGATAACAGTTTTACAAAAAACACAATGTTGTAAAGATTTGGCACGGCACACTCGTTGCGCAATAATAGCTTTGAATTAATTATGGAAACATGTTTTAAAAGACTCGCTTTGCCATTTTCCTAAGCTACGAGTATATTCAATGCGTTTGGTGCTAAAAATAGCAATCTTGCGTTATATCAGTAAGAAATTGACATGATTTACTGTCGGTGGCTTGGCTACGAATCAAGAGACCAAACACCAAACAGCGATCACTTGTCCTTACCCCGATTTCTCACGAAATGAGTTTGATCGCGAAACCTTCGAATTGATACTAAAATTAGTACGTTCACTTTCAAGTTTCAATGCAATGTTATTGTGTCTTATTAAACTTTGTATCTACTAATATAATTTGACAAATTTATCAGCAGTAAAGACAAGGGGTGCAGTAAATAAACGTTATATTTCTAAAAACGATATTTTTGGTACCCAGGCGAGCTTGTCGCATTCTAATTTGTCTTGATAGCTCAGTGGCAAGAGCGCCCCCGTCCCGTGGGAGACCCTGGTTCGAATCCCGGTCAAGACCGAGGATGCGGGCAAGCGGTCTGGTCACCTTTTACATTCTCAATAACCAAAACATTTACTGCACTTTCGTGGTATCTGCTAAATTGAAAATGATAAATACTTTCATGGTAACCTGATCGAATCGGCGATCTCACAAAGGAGCGCGCTCGACTGTTTTTTCTACCTCCCTGTCCCCACCCTCCAGACCGCCCTCACGAGATTCTTATTTAGATTCGCTTCCGTCTGATTGCTCTTGGTAATCTTTTCACTGGGTTATTGAATGTCTTCCCAGTGCGTGTCGAGTCGAGCACCGTATAAACTCCAAGCTTTCGCAGACCGAATGGAAACGGACTTAGAATCCTTTAAAGCCTCACCCACAAAGCAATACCTGGTTTGTGCTTGCCTTTATTGTGTAACTAGACCTAACCCAACCAAATCTTTTAATCCCAAATAAGTTTTTAATAACTATGTAGACCTCTATGGCGCAGCAGGCGAAAGCGATCAAGTAGGTTGTGGTTCCTATTCCCGCCTCGGGACAAACTTGTACGATCTGTAGATATTTGTTCGGGGTATTCTGGATGTTTTCTAGGTATAATATAAAATATACATAAAGGTATCTGTATGGTATTATAATGCATTCAATATATTATCCAGTACCCATACACAAGCTCTGCTGAGGTTGGATTCGCAGCCATGCGACTGTTGTACTGTTGTATGCTACTGGAAAGATAATTAAACCATCTACAATTTGGAAAACTGCAATTTACAGTTAAATAAATAATGTTGGAAAACTCACGCAGCATTAGCTAGCAATGCTGCGTGAATTATAAAAATGCAATAAAATAAAATAATTATTGCTGGATAATTCAAGCAGCGTAATCTGAAACGGGTTGCTCAGCCGCATGGCTGCGGAATAGCAAACATCAATAAAACCGGGTTGCATCCAGGATGAAAATAAAATTTGGAAAGATTTATGCATAGTGTTGAGCGCGACGCTGCGTTGCCGTTGCCGCACATCGTGCTATTTTAAACCGAGTTATGCTTTAAATAGCACATTACGATAGGATTTAGTTTCACGAGTTTTTCCCTGTTCCCGGCTTCACGTCGTTACGTTTCCACCGCCGGCGCCCACACAAAGAATTTTTGTGCGAGATGATTCTCCTGACACTTATTGGCGTTATCTTCATGGAACGGCTGAACCCTTTCTCAGGGTCTCGGTGATTTCGGGTTCAAAAGTGCTTAGAGTCGATGATCTTGTAGATGTTTTAGGTTTACTGACATACTACTGAGACTTAATTAAAGATTATTTATCGGGTATTTATCGCCCCGTGACCACGATCGCTGTAACGCGATGGAAACGTAGGGGAAAATATAACAAAAGGTACGCGATAAATACCCGATAAATAATCTTTAATTATGTCAACAAATCGCGAAAGTTTAAAAAGTTTTACTACTGAGACTTATTACGAGGATTATACAAGCTAGTTATAAACGTTATTGAGGAAGCGCGTGTTATTAGCGAAGGCACACCTGTTCATTGCTCACACCAGTTAATAGGTCAAGCCATTTCTAAATTGAGTTTTTGAATTCGTATTACCCAGCGTGTTCATTAGCTAATTACCTTTTCGCTAAATAAGTAAGAAATCTTGGTTCTAAATGTACTTAATGTGTGTGCTGTCACTAACGCAGAGCCTTCTATATCGGCTTTGTGTTATTAATTTCATCCAATCCAGGAATATTTACTGTATAAAATTCTTCTGAGTAATCAGCTGACTTTATAGGATATGAAACTTTGTAAATTTTTATGTGTACTTATCCGTGAAGCTAGTAAACAAGCTTCGGATCCTCCTCTAATTAAGAAGTCGGGGCTGCAGGTTCGAGGCGACGTCCATCAGCAAGGTACCGATCTGGCCAGCATCCTGTATTAATTCTCAGTAAAGCTAATTCCTCTTCGCACCTCACCTAGTTCACAATGCATTATGTCGCTGGCTAATAATAACATTGAAGTAAACAGTACAGAATGGGACCTGAACATGACATTGCCTTAAACCTGCAGCTGGGCAATGCGCGCGGAGGGGCGCGGGCCTGAGAGCGGCCGCTGCGCCGCCTCGCTTGCTAACCCGGTAGCCGCTTGTGCTTGGCTCCGGGGCGTGGAGCCCTCGGAGAGTAACCAGTGTGTTTTGTTGTTCGCAGAGTTGAACCCGCACCGCACCGGCTTGCTCGCTGACCGCCGAGCCGCTAATCGCTTTTTTCGCGGCCCACCGTCGCCCGCCCAGTTCCGCACAGGCTGCCGCCATGCTCGCGCACCAAACACCGCTCGCCCTCTACTAAACCGATCCGTCGACATCGATAGGAACGCGTGTGATAATAATAATTTAATACTCGCCTAAATAAGCTTGCAACGTCGGTGTCTTTAATTCTAACTTATTTGTAAGATTAATCGATTAGTAAGTAGTGGGCGCGTGAAGAGAAGCTTAGACGTAGGTAGCTGTGCGCGCTAGACAGTGTGTGGCAGTGCGTGAGGGTGCGAGGTGCAACCAGCAGCTCGGCAGTGCATGCTCGGGCGCGGGCGCGCTCGCTCCGCCGGCCTATGCGCCGGGACACCGCGTAACTGCGCGCAACTTTCCCTCCATTGACTTTTGAGCCAACAATGGCCACCATGGTGAACATGAATAGCCTCCTGAACGGAAAAGACTCTCGTTGGCTGCAACTCGAAGTGTGCAGGGAGTTCCAGCGGAATAAGTGCTCGCGGCCGGACACCGAGTGCAAGTTCGCTCACCCCCCGGCGACTGTTGAGGTGCAGAACGGAAGAGTCACCGCTTGCTACGACAGTATTAAGGTAAGTCTGCTAAAAAATCTGTTGTATTTGAAACATGTATAGGTAGTATCTCAACGAGTTTAAAATCGACGTATCTTAGAACTTCGAAACGTATGCTACGATTTTCCGGTTGAGCAAGAACAACCCCTCAAGGCGACATTTCGCCGCCGACACTCGCTCGCCGACCTCAATCCCAAGGCTAGCATGGAGTGACGTCACCGTCGCCGCTACCGCCGTTAGTCTACTATTGTATGGGAATTAACATCGCACTATACTATACCAATGAGCAGGACGATGACTCGACGTGAAAACTTGAAATTTCCACTCGACAAATTTCTCCAAGTCGAATTTGCATTGTTAGTCTGTGTTTTCAAATGCATGGAAATTTAGAGCACTTAAGTGACTAAAGTCGACAATTTACCTACTTTTCGGAATAGAAACATTTTAAACAAATTCCAAACTTACATAATTTGCTTAAATATTGGATATGAGAACCAAAATGGTTCAGAGTTATAGCGGTTTATCGGTAAGTTTGTTCTTTATTATACTGCAGCGTTATCAGCGCAGTGACGTGATAACGGATAGGTATTTCGGGCAAATAGAGGACGATAAAAATTCAAACAAAAATGTTAACACACCTACGCCTCTCATTGAATCGTTTGCCGCCGGCAAATAGGCTTATCGCCATTATGTCCCTCGCTGGTATGTACATTAATTACCAAATACGCGGAATAAACTCATGAAATGCACTTTTCCGTAAAAAAGGTAATACGGATTCGAGTACAATCGTCCATTCTAAACTGAAACTGAATTTCCTCAGAAGACGGCTTCGATACGACAATCGTTTCCTAAACAAAGAAATTGTGATAAATGAAAGGCACTTTTCATTTCTTAATATTTCCCTCCGTATTTTCCTTTGATGCTCGTTTGAATAACGCGATCAAGAGATAAAACGCACTGGGATCGGGACCGGCGGCGCTTTCGCGGTAGGATTTTCGCGTCTGCCTTTGCGTTCTCTATTCAATATGCCCCATCCCACGTTACCTCTAGCGACGACGCCACTCCTGTATACTCTGTAGACGGCGACTGACACGGTTGTCCCGCCGGCTCAATCACATTTTGAACATTGTATTTTTACATCTTCCCACATATTCGCAGCGTTAAATCACTACTGTAGTTTTTCTTGGATCTGGCATTATTCCACGGCTCTCAATATTTCGTAATGTCAAACTCATTTGGTAGTTAAATCTTCCAGAATAGAATCAGATAATGCAACCTGTAGAGTTCAGAACATTGTTAATGTAAACAAAGCTAAGCATCATGTTCGCCCGAGATGCTAAACAATGGACGGGCACCGGGCGTGCATTGTGCGGGCTTTCTACGTCAGGATTCGCGTCATCGAGCCTTCCCGTTCTGTATCATACAATACCGGTGCTCCAGCACTGTCCGCATGTTCCACACACTGCTGACAGCTTATCTAAATCGACCCACAGACCCCAGTAGACAAACTCATTCTGAAAACTCCCCAGACAGCGCTAATGCAATACCACCAAACTGGTTACAAATTGCCTTTGTTTGCTATTTTCTTGTTTATTCCTACCCTTGCTAGAAACCACACTTGAGTGCAATAGAAACTTTAAATAATCCCCTCGAGAATGCATAGTGCAGCGCCCGTCGCTCCCGCGCTAATCTGCCTGATAAAAACCATCTCGCGGTGGAGGATGCTGCTTATACTGTTGACCGGCGATGGAGCGTCCAGATATTTAACTGAGAGGACGAAAAAGTAAACAAGGTCTTTGTGGGGGCGCACTAGTACTCTTTGAGGGACAGCGCTCGATGCGCCCGCCCGACGCGCGCCGCCCGCCCGCCTAATCGGCTAAAGCGAAAAACTTCGTTATTTCACTACTGGAACTGGAATCACTGTTTGTTGTGCTCTCTTCGATACACATTATTGTAAATTCAATAGAATTTATGCTATATGGGCTAAAGTAATCGCAACTGAGCTTCTCAGCTTTCACTGAAAGTAATATTGTTCTTGAATGGGGTTATAATAGAGTAAACAGTGCCGGATTTAAGTACATAAATGGAGCACATCGAGAGGTTTTCCCAACTAGTCAGGCCTAGGTAGGTAATGTACGCGTAATCACCGCGGAAGTTGTCACCGCCCCGCCAGCAAACGTAATCGAGAACTGATCAAACAAACTCGCGACGCGTTTCAACCCCGCGCTCGCGAAACGTCTCTCGTGATTAAGCCTTCAATTACGCGATATGACGAGGGGGTCATATTTGATTAGGCTACGTGTTGTGTTGATTAAACCGATCTTATTGCCTTATTCACTTACCCCTCCCGCATTAAATCTACCTGATCTCTATGAGAGGTAGTAAAACCGGATTCGTATCATCGCGTCACCTTTACACTTTAACTGCTTACTTCAGAGAAGCCTTGAAACACTGACCGCAGTCTACCTACCTAGCTCTAAACTCCTACGCTTCAAATATCGTAAATAGGCACTTTGTCGTCATCGCTGGAGAGGTAAATAGCTGCATCAATTTGTTGAGATCGTGGCGTCGATTATGTCATCCGCTTGACACGGTCTTGACTCAACCACTTGTGAAATCAACCAGACAATGACTTCATTTTGGAATGTTTTTGCTATTTTTGTGGTATCGATTTGTTCCTAAACGTTGCGAGTAACGAGGTTGTCGTAATTGTTGCGTGTCGAAAAGTTCGCGTGTGCTCATATCGGATTAGACCTTATTTCAATTTAATGGGTGAATTATAACTTAATTACTTACACACCTATTGCAAAGGCAAATTCTCGTTTAAACATTTAAATACGTTGAAACTGAAAACAAATTTTTGGAAGTGTACAAATTCGTAGCTAAAATCGTGGTTATACGGGTAAATTTTGCAGATGGGAGTAGATGGCCAAATCCGAAACCGTGAGAGTCAGAGAAAAGTCGTGAACCTCCGTGTTAGGACCTCGATTTATGAGAAACTAAAAACTGCATATATATAGATTTTTTTATATCTTTTACTTATACAGGAAATCAAACCGTTGGTTTTGCATAAAATATTACACTTTGTGTTTTTGCACCAACTGATTCATTGCAGATAAGGATCAATCTTTGCAAAGAAATGCTGAAGAAATGTTATTCAAACAAAGAAAGGAGATGGGTATATTAAAAAAAAGGAAATGACTAATTTTAGTTTGAATACTCCCCCTACTAACCACCATCGTGAAAATCTTAAATAATAATTTCGAACAACTGGTGTGCTTGTCGCTAGCCAGGATACTTGACCTATATTTGGTGGTGTTTATCCTCAATATAACATTTATTCGTAATTAATTTTGTAAAAATTCTAATTTTTGTTAAATAAAATGTGCAGTTTTTATTTTCTCATATTGAGCACATGACTTTTCTCTAACGCCCATAGTTTCGGATTTCGCCGTCCACTCTCATCTCAAAAAGCCACCCTGTAGGTATGAACAATGCCGCACCAACATTTGAAACTTTATGCCTTATGGCTATTTAATATTGCACAAACGTAAATGGTTATAAATAAACCCGAGGGCTTACAGTGAAAGTGTGCGTGGGTGCATATAAACCCGTTCCGGGAGACTGCAACGTGGGTTGCGAAGTTGCGATTCATAGAGCCTCTGTTATACCACATATTGCATAACCTGGGCCTAGGCGCCAGCGTCAAAGAGCAAAGATAAATTGATAACAGGTCTACCCACGCCTTTACTAAAATACTTTTATGGAAAATGTGAGGGACATGGATACGGTGCCAAGTAGCTAATGGGAACATATTTAAGTTATTGTTTTATGTTTAGACTCAGAATTTCAGACTAATGTTTAATTTATAATACGGTATTCAACCGGGCTATTAGGTTTGTTTGAATAAGACTATTGTATAGTGCAGAAAGATTTTTGAAGTCTCTAATCATGTGTTAAATTGAGCTGAATATTTGCTGAAAGACCGTTTGCAAATGCATAGATACTGACCTATTTATACAGCAGCAGATTTAAAACTCTAGTCTAAAGCGAGCGCCACAACAGGCAAAGTCCGCTTTGTGTAACCCTTGAAACCAACGAAAATGGCTTTGACTAACTTTAGTCACCCGCACTGGCTCCAAACGTAAATGAGAGACGCTGCACCAATCAAATCTGGTTCAAAGCATTTCTTCTCTTGATACGCATTAAAGCACAGGCCTTGATACCTGGTAAGCTAATCATTTAGTTTGCAAGTCCATCAATTAGAAACCTGTTCCAAAAAGTCTGCGCAAACTAGTTTTATAAATGAACAAGATTAAAAGAGCAGACTAATTTTGGCTAAAAATTCTCTTGTAATTAAATATCTAGGGAATGAAACACTCCTAATCTAATACAAACAATGTCTGGGAAATACTGCTTACTCTACAAACAAGGTCACCGATCTCGAATGCGATACCCATACCTCCGGGCAGCAATATATGTATGTAGACGCGACCGAGACTGCGCCATGACGTGATCTATAACAAATCACCGTTACACAACCCGATATAAATGATTTTGCTTAGCAGATCTAACATTGTCCGTGATTTTCGACTAAACGTGTTATTAATTTAGAAGTTTGCCCAACTAATCATTATGGCCCGCTCAAATTAGATCTAAATGCACACGAGCACCAATTGACTGTGTATTTACCGATGAGGTTTATTAACCTTTAAATTGGGCAATGTTTGCGTTAGTCATTCTGAAAACCGCTTTTGGTTCTTATTCAAACTCGCACGTTATTGGTTGAAGAGCTTTGAGGTAATCTTTTTGGTGATTGATCAAAATAAATCCCTCTGAATGACGGTGTAAAAATATCGTATTAGTAATGCGTTCTCATTTTTATGCGGCTTAGTAACGTAGTCGAGACGGACCGTTCCCAGCATAAAAGGGTTGTTTATTTTCATTATTTCCGCCTCTCTTATTTTCAATCGACCGTACAAAATTGGGAGACGGGTGTTTTGCTTCAGAGTGTTCATTAACTTTCAGCTGCAGCTTACGTTGTGGGTGCACTCGTGGCGTGCTATCGTTTGCATTAGTTTTGAAATCACTTAATCTGACCTGGATCGAACGCCAGCATGCTCCAAGTAATTGCTGCATAAATTTCCGGTTTCCATTTTAATTGTACAATCTATTTGATTGCATCTGTTTGCGGGAGTTCGACACTCCGAATTATTAAGACTAGTCGCGACGCTGGATGTTTTTGCAACCGGAGCGATTTAAGTCATAAATTCTGGAATTCCAATGAAGCAAATGAAGTTCGGTATACACCCCCGCGATACAAGCTCTGAACTCGGATGAGGAATCGTTACGCAGATAAATAACAGAATTTAATAAGATGTCCAACTTTCACGTTGCGTGATAAGTGGGGTGTCACGTTCCGTTCGCTCTCGGATTTCGCCACTCTCCGCTCAAATTGCACTCCAGCTGGCGTTCGTGCGCACTACATGCACTCACTCAACTACTTCATAAGTTACATATTAAAAAACCACTAGCGAACTGACTTAGCAAAATACTCGCCAAAAATAAAAAAGTGTAACAGCCCTGCATTACTTACTCGAAATGCCAGACGGCTCTAAGGATACGAAACGCAACGGACATTCGGACACTTGCTGAATTTTGTGCTTTCCAAAACCGTCAGTGTCTAAATTTAATGTACCAACAAGAAGCGCGGATGAAAAATACTGTCGTGCCGTGTCCATTAGGTAAAGTGTATTTTTAGACAAAACTAAGAGTATTTCACTACTTTCTCCATCTTTATAAACTTCGACTAAACTTTCATGCGGCAGCGACGGGTAGACTGTTCCGAATTATCTGAAGTATTTGCAACATAAGAGCGGCGCAAGCGATGTTCATTACTGGGAGATTAATTTGTTATAATGAAAAGACTATTTCCACTAACATTTCTGGAGTCGTCAATAAAAAATACCACGAATCGTTCGCGAATGAGGGGCGGCGCGCGGCGCATTCCTACATGCCGCGCATTTCCATCCGATATTGCGCCGCCATTATGCCCTGCTCCTCAACCCCCCGCCCCCGTGGACTTCACCCCGCCGCCCTTTAATTAAACGGTGAGGCCCGAGAGACACGTCTCCACCACCAACGTGGAAAATCACGTAAATAGCTCCAAAGTTACTCTGAACGTTATGCTTCACTTTATTGATAAGTGACTTCGCTTCCCTGTTGGCAACAACCACCGAATCTGTGTTGAATTCTCGCATTTAATTAGTAACAAAACTTTTGTTTATTCTTAGTTCTCTAAAGCAAAACACCATTAACGTTTACGTTTTAAGAACATTTTGCCCTGAAAGAAATAGCTTCGCAAAGTCGTTTCCATAGCAATGGCTAGGTGAAACAATGCGTGTAATTCGACGACATTAACCTCCTTTCTCGACACATCCGCGTAATAAAATGAAGACAGCCCTGAGCCCTGACAGGGCTCGTAATGTCGCCGGCGGGAGACGCTCCGGGTGTAGAAGTGTAATGAGCGCGACTTATCTCTCATTTGCATGCCGAGCGTTTCGACCTTGGCACCACGCTTGCATCGACACATGCCGGATCACTCGCACCTCCTTCGACCACGTTACTCGTTAGCGTGTTACTCATTTTACACTGAGCCAGACTCTGAATACGAGGAAGCTATGTATGTTCGAGAGCTGAGACGTGTTCCCATAATAGTTTCAAGATGTGACGTCATTCAAAGTTCAGACGTCAAATTCTACTCATTTTTCATTTTTTGGTAGGCTTATATTGCCCCCACACAAGACTGCACTCTGTGCGAAAAATTGCCTGATTATGACTAAGTGTATAATAAAATACCTAGAGATATAAGAGAATTGCCATTTAATAAATTTAAGACAAAACACTGTATGTGGCTCATAGAGAAATAAATGTTTTTATGAACTCAAAGAATTATTTTAATGCTCAGTAAATTTCTTAGTTATTTAAGTTAAATATTGTACGTTCGTAATTAACGGACAAACTGTTGTTTCCACCTTATTGTTTAAGATCTCTTTGTACACAGTTTCAACAATAAATAATCTTTATCTTTTAATGAATCTAGACTTATAAGTTAACGGTACTAGAGATATACTTACCTATGTCGTTTGTATATCGAACTATTTATAACAGATGGTAACTAACGGTTATATATTCAGAAATAATGTCTGCTGAGCAAACATAAACAGTCCTTAACTTACTTATCTTTGAGCAATTTTTCAGGGATCTCTCTCTACTTAAAGTTAGTAAAACATTCACTAGCTAGACGATAGTGTAGAGTACATTATCAATGCAAATAAATCTTACCGTCTAGCCGAGTTTGATTCAATATTGCTGTCTGTTCTAAAATGAACCATAAGAGCGTATGCCGATGAGTGAATCGGCGAGTGACTCACAAATGTTATGCATCCCAGAGCGCTGCTGACAACGGAGGCGGCGGCGATGAGAACAATGTGTAGCACGAAGCGGCACTTTCCTCGGCTCTCGCTTTTACCACGATCGTATCGGCTGCCCGTCACACCATTTCCCAGGCAGATCTTTATCCGTACTTAGGCCGCTCCACCGGATACCTCGGTTCGACAGGCAATCGCTTCGTAAAGTGCATTTTCAGCCGGAGGCAAATCTCCGAATCGAAGGCACTGCTGCACGACGACGCTTTACATGACAATTGCGATGTCCCCAAGGCGTGCCCTCGTCGCGACTCGCAGCTTGCCGGGGCGTTCCCCTCTCGACATCTCCTTACCTTGCTGTATTAAAACGCCACGAAAAACTATGTATAACTTATAGGTAGAAATGAAATGAACATTGAGTAACGTAACGTAATTTAGGTACCAGTATTTAACTCACTCAGCATCTGTAGGCTGAGTGAAAGTAGTAATGTGCAACGGTAATTTAATGTCTTGCATCAAAGTGAAAGGTGTGAAAGGCATGCCTACACGTAATTTCAAAACCTAAAAGTAAATAGTAATTGTCGTAAAAGTGGAGACGACCGTGACGTTTACTATATTGGAAAATAGAGAACGGTCACTAACTAGGCGCCCGGGTGTTCTTTCGCGACTACGTTTGCATAATTGAATACACTCACTAGTCGCGTCACGCGCCTCTCCTCCCGACTTAGCATCCTTAATTGGCCTACGTATTATTTGCCAATTAAAGTGAATTCTCATCGTGAACGTGACACGAAATCTATATGGGTTCGCAAGAGATTGCTCTGCGACTCCCCTGTACTATTTGTGAACAAACAAACAGCTTCTATCTAATGATATATTAATATGTCACTCACTTGAAGCAAATGTCTTTGGACCTGCTTCATACCCGACTGGATTGTTTGTACAGAGTCGCAGTGACGTAGCCTCCAGCGAGAACGTGTTTACTTACACCAAAGAAAAACAAAGTGTCGTGAATATAATTTGTATTTACTGAACTGAACCCCCCCCCAAATAACGTTTAAGTCCATTTGCTCAGTTATTTTTGAAACGGTCAACTTCTCGCAAAAATCCGTGGAATTTTAATTCATCCCTCGATATTTTATTCTTAGTGCAAAATCTGGCAGCAATTCGCATTTCTAGTGTCTACTAAAGCATCGTAGGTGAAAATTATTTGTAAATGAACGATATCGCGATACTTAGTCACCTGTTCTCGGTGGAAACACGAATGACGCAGATTGAAATGGTTCTTAGCTACATTTTCTTGGCACGTAAACGATATGATTTCAAAATATTTTTGAGCAATAGGCGGTTGTTCAAGGCCAGCTGCGGTGGTGCTGTGAAGAAATCGTGTTCCTGATCCGTCCTGGAATGCCTCTCGCTCGCTCCCGTCCGGCCTACAGGAATGCGTGCAAAATAAACAAGCCCAACCGGTTCGGTTTCGCATCGAATACTTTGCGGACTTGAAAGCCAGACTCTGCCTTTTACCCAACCATATTTTACTTGTGTATTCAATGTGCTAAACGAATTCAATTGTCAACCGTCTGCGATTTTTCAGATTGCATTCTATTGCTGGATTCGTGTCTATCGATTAATTCTGTAAAACTTTCCTTATTTTGGCTTATACTTTGTACCAAAGAGAATCAGTATAACAAGCATTATGTCAGCTCATAGATATTGCATAATCAATGCGTGATTGAAAGTTACATAATTTTGTACTTATAACCAGTCCGTTGAAGCGATATGGGTTATGGGTATATGAATATTTTTACTGACATCAAACGTTTTAGTATTCATTTCACCGCCTTGACCTACCATAATTTGCATATTATGCTATTTTACCTACGTGCATTTATATGCATATTTGCATTAGGCAACATGATACGCATTGCAGTATACCTCTACGTTACTAAGTGGGGCATTTTGCACTAACTGTTATCATTAGTCCAGTGCAAAAAGCTCGACTGGAGGCCGAAGTTGGATGAACAATGTGTTGCGTTCGCAACGAGCGACGCCTGATCGACGACAGCGGTCATATATCTCCGGGCGCCGCAGTGACAGCGCTTATTCACGTCACTATTTCGCTCGTAGCCTCCAGTTATTGCCTGGAAAATCGTACCTGCCCCCGTACGATGCAAAATTTTATCTAAATTTTCCATTAATTCCTTGAACTAAAAAAATAGAAAGCTATCACAGTGTTATTTGTCGTTAAACTAAACATTCGTTTTCAGTGCGTCAGTGCTGTTGTAGTCCCGATGCCAGGATTTTAAATTAAGTCGTAGCAAATAAATAGGTAGAAAAAAAATTACATAAGTATTTAATTTATGATGTTCGTATCGTTATTTGCCTTAACAAATTCATTCTTGATAATGTCCGTTATCAAATCAGCTTACTATTATGTCAGTCCGCAGGTGTCAGATTGAGGGGCTCGCGCTGAGAGTGGGTTGAGTAGGCTTCATATATCGCCCATCAAATCTCACTACATACTATCCACGTACGTACATTATCCATAATAAATGTCATGCGCTCGTACCGCTCGGGGGAACAGGATAGGGTTTAATATCGACAAAGATATACGGTGACAGGGTGACTAACTTTCACGTCGGGATTGCAGTTTATTGATGGGCTTGCTCGAAGTTTAGCTAGATTGTGTTGAATTTTAATAACACGTGGTAATTCTAGGCATAAATCCTCATTATTTCCGCGGTTTGTAGTAAATTCAATGAGACAACCATCCCCTATACAGTTTCAAAAGATTGAATTCTAGAGTTCTTCACTTTGTTTGACATCCAAAATACAATACTACATGCATATGTTCTTTTTTTATCGCATTCATAAATTTCTATTACGAACTATGTTTTGGCATGTTTACGAAGCCGGTTAAACTGCATCACTGAAACTATTTTCATCTCCGCTGTTGTTGAAGAAAATTATTGGAACATTCGTTTTTACGAGTGTGTTTACATTTCCTCGTCTTTGTGTTGTTGTCGCTTGCCGGCGGCGCGCTATGTGCCCCACTCAATTAGTACGGGCGTGAAGATGAGAGGCAAGTGACAGTCACTGGATGCGAACCGGCAACTCTCAAGCATTTATTATTTAGTGGCATCTAGAGATTACGACGCTTTGCATGTACTTACGCTGTCTAAACACAAACGTGACATCATTACTGGCAGATGATTTACCAGCTAACGGAATAATAGGCTGGGCGATTATTCAAATTATCAAAGCAATTACAGTATTAACATGTCAGGTAGTTTGAATTGTCACATTTCATAGAACATTGTTCGCTTCCAGCGTTAGCTTTGTCTTCTTTGTAATAAACTGTCAATGTCATTCCAAAGAATCCACCATCACAAAGATCTGCATCTTTTGACAAGAGCGAAACGCCCGTCTACTTCAATGCTGTTATTTACATTACCTACTCTGGAATAAGATACTAATCTCAAAATAATATGGAGCAAGCTTAAAAGCGATTAACCTGGCTTTAGTTGGAGTCTGTTTAATGACATCGCGGTCGTTCCGCAATCTCAATATTAAAATCTGGAGCCGGCCGGGTCGCGTGCTATTGATCATTTGTCTTTTACGGTTCTTGTGGAACAACGTAAAATTAATAGCTCTTCCGATCGTTTACTCCCTCTTTCTGCTTTGTAGTTTCGTTAAATGACATTAACTTACTAAGTATGCAGTTACTATAGTAAAATCTAACTTTATGGTGCTACGTTTTATGGCCATCGTCCCTCGCAAAATAAAATTCCCTATGAAATTTGTTATCGGCCCTGAATTTCGAATGTCTTTTCAATATGCTTGCAAATTTGTTATATTCGTATCACTGAAGTGTCTGTAAAATGTTATATATTTTGCGGACTCTAAAATCAATCGTAATTACCGTGCGGTGGCACAAAGCTACATGCCTGTATTAGAGATGGGTAAAAAATATCGATATTTTTTCAGAAATTAATCGATATAATTAGTCGTTATTTTTATAAGCGATATATCGATTTTCGATATTTATTTCAGGGTATCAAAATTCATATCAAAATCGATATTCTTTAATTGTAGGCAATTATCTATTTCCAGTTACCAATTAAAGTAGGACATTTTATTCATTGATATCGATAAATGTGAACAAGGGGCAGCACATTCCTATTTTATTTTGTGTTGGTAGCACTGATTGTCTATGTTTGACTGTAAGTGTCAAAGTTGTGGTCGATATGTTGCTCTTCCTTCCTTCTTCTTGGGGTCAAAGAGCCTACAAGCCTACGTTCCGTAGCTTGGGGTTAGTTTTATTGATCTATGGCCCGGCTACACGCTCCGTTTTGCCTGCACAACGATGATGGCCAAAAATATCGATATATCGAATTATCGATACTAATAATAAATATCGATCAATAAATATATGTATATCGATATTTTTTTTCATTTGCCCATGCCTAGCCTGTATGTGTGAAATGAAGTATGAAAGAGCATTATTACGCGGAGCCGCGTAGACTTTAGTGGAGCAGGCTAGGGCTCAGCGGAGTTTTTGTCGGTAGGTTCGTTAGTCAGCACGAGGTGGCGCCGCTACAGTACGTACTCGTGCTCAAGAGCGCTCCTCAACTCTTTAACTGCCTACATGAAGGACACTCGACGGTGCACTCTCCTATTATAAACTGCGCTTTTAATGATTTGCGCCGATTTAAATTATTTTCGCCGTTTTTGCGTGACTTCGTTTTTGGATTTCCGCTAACAAGTTCGTAGCAATTATATAGTTTGCTTGTAGCATCTACTTACCTATGCTTTTCTACTTTCTTTTTTCACAACTCGAGTTTTGACTCCGTCTAAAGTTTTCTTTCAAAAGTTGGTTCACATTATGAAGATTGAATTTTATGTTGCTAGCAACTAATGCTTAAGAAACCTAAAGCGAGATAATGAGATGATACTCAGACGACAGTATCTTCTAACAAGAACTCTTCAATGGAAAAGGATGACGTCTCGGACGATCTCTAACGAGGACGCGAAAAGTTCAAAGGATTCAGGCATCGTCACGGGGCTCATGCGTTTGTGTGTGCGAATGCGAACCGTATTACTAACAGATGGCTGTGCTCATTCTGGATATCGTACTAAAATCAGATTCGAGCTTTAATCCCGTTAGTTTGGTATGAAGCGACCGCGTCCGTCCAATGGTGCAAGCCGTACCTACTAACAAAATCTATTAAGTCCGCCAGCTTGCTCCATCATAGCGTGCGATAAAGCAAGCAATGTAGAGCTTATCCGCGGCTCGCAACCGAATGTCGGGATGTGCACGGCGGCCGCGGATTACCGCACGCACAATAACCACCAAATTGGATAATACACTTAAAATATATTCGCTATGAACGCTCTGTAATCTAGTGACGAGCTTGCCGATGAGCATATTAATTTGACGCGGGAATAGGATTAGCGGGGCGAGGCGGGTGCGTGATCACATCGCGGAATTACACAGTGCCCTGCCGATGCCTTCCTCTTAAAATGACCCCATGCCAAAAGGTTACTAGTTCGACAAAGTTACTGCTAATTTTGAAACCAATCTCTGTCCGTCGTCGGTGCTATAATGTCAATGATACAACATCCAGGGACTCGTTTAAACGATTTCAAAGTCGAAACACTACTTCGGAGCATCTCATTCGTGTTATCTGATCCCATTGTCTTGCACCTTGCTCAAAAAAAGTCGAGCGTAGTCGTATTCCCACAGATAAATCTTCGGTAAGACATGATCGGGGGGAAAGAGTTTAAATGGTTTCCTCGAGTTGAGTGGACAAAACTCTGTGCGGATCTACAGAATGGCAATATTTCTTAGTTTGACAGCGGGATCGCTCCGCGGCGAGGCCGCGCCTCTGCCGCCGCCGCCGGCTGCGTCTTGCAAGTCTTGCAACTTTTCAAGCGTCGCAACGGAAGTGCCTCGTGAGAAGTTTTAAACTGTACACTTTACGTTCTTTATTGTCTTCGTTGTCTTCGCGGACGCTTCTATCTGCGTTTAATTCAAAACATCTACTTCCCCAACAAATAGGAATGTGTAAACTCGCTTTGAAGTTTCCACGTAGTAGTAATAAACGTAAACACGAAAGCATACCGACCGTCGTCGTCGGTTTCCCAATGTAACGAACAAACATCTGCTTGCAATCTCCTAGCAACAACAGCAGACCGTTAAGTCTTGTCTCTTATGTGTTGCGGACACGATACTGGTTTTTCAGAAAGCTCCGCCCTTCGTTTATACTCTAGTGTCGCTCCTCCCCAAGTTTCTTTCATGACTCTACTTGTTGAATTACTGGCATGAATGCCCATGAATTACGACTCATGTGATTCGCTGTTCACTTCTTAAGAGATTACTTTTTTATAAAAGTCGCTGTGGGTCTTGAAAGAACCTTCTGATTCTCACTCACCTTGATCTAAAGACTCAACTTATTCAGTGGAAAATAATGTCGAAGTATCTTTGCAAAGTCAACACGGAAAGGAGCCTGACGCCCGACTCTACCCGTGTCAGCCTTAAATCGAAATTTCGCTTTCGGCGTATAGCGCCAGTTAACTTGTAACTCACTTTTGATATATCGTTGTTTTTGCCGAGTTGAAAGCCTTATAAACATTGGAACTGAAAAGTTTTGGGTCACATATCCAAAATTTTAAGGTATTTGGTCGATTGTGACTAGAAATAATATTGAAATGAAAGGATATGCGGAACTTAAGACTTATCGCCGAGTTTTTAATTAAAAATGATTACCGACATATTGTATCAGGTAACATTGCTTGGGTCTAGGCGGGTTGAGTTCAATAAAACAAAGCTTTAGTCCGGTATTTTATGGCCTAATTTCCGGCAGATAGCACCGGCCGGTAATAAACAGCGCGTGAAGTCTCTCCTCGTCCTCTAACGTTCTGCGATTCTACCCGACCAGTTTATTGTTATCCGAGATACTGTTCAATAGAACACTAATGGATTTGCATCCTGTACCCTTGAATAGTTGTTTCGTAACATGCTGGGTACATGGGCGAGAGGTCGAGAGCACGTGCGTGTGTACGACTTACGTTTTACGATCGTGCCAGAGTCACGTTTGTAACACAACATAATCTTTACAAATACGCACAAAAGCGTTGAACAGTCTGAATGAACGGAGATGTAGCGCGACTATCATACCAATGAAATTCGACATGTCGAAGGTTAAATTTGTGGCCAAAACTTAGCGAGGTTTACGATCTATTTTTGTTCCAATTATGATTAGTTTTCCTCCTTTTATAAAGGCATAACGGAAACCGTCATAATTCTTCTATTATACGTAACCTACTTATTTATGTATTTCTCGATTTAAAAGCAAATAATGTATTTATGTAGCAACCTCAATGCAATTACGAAGTTCATCTACCACCGCAAACAAAAACCAAATGCCTCGACATTATCCTCGTCTCCTGTTCTTCTCCGCTAAATTAACCCCAATCCGAATCGAGTTTCATCAGTCTATCCAACTAAATCAACATCGAGCTCTGCATTGTATTATGGATGGAGCTAATTGAATTTTCTCGCAATTCACTGCGAAACAGACGATCGGCTCGGTTGCAATATTCTTGTAACTGTAAAACTTTTAATCTCGTTTAATTTTATTTGAGGTACTTATAATGAACATATGTATGATGATGGCAATACGCGAGCAAGTCGGTTCAACGATTTTATGTAAATGCCCACCGATAAACCGACCTCCACCCGCGCGGCTCCGCTCATTTGCATTCATAGGCTCGTAAACCTAGCTCGGTCTTCCTTCGGGTATGCAGTCTCGTTCTCTGCTGCGTAAAACTCGCTGCTTTGCCTTTAGCACGATAATTTACGACCCGCCATGTAATACGTCCAGCCGGCCGATATGAGTCGGTGTACAGCCATCCAGTACTCAAGACCGTAAGGTCTCGGTGTTGCCGTTCGATTTACATATTATATTAAACTCTCCTTCGACGGAGCCCCAAATCCTCGTCGCCACCGGCCGTTACGCTCCAACTTTTCTCAATTTTTCCGCCCATAAAGCGCCCGAAACTAAAGTTTCCTCGGCCGCCGCGTGAGGTCGAGTGTAAATACACTTTTTATAATGTACTTTGTCACTCCGCAAGGCTCTCGTGGAAAAAAGTTATTTCCATAATGGTATACTCAGCTCAAGCTAAAATTATGTATAAAAATTTGGATTGTAAGCCATTCAAAAATTTAATGCCGCGCAGCCTGTTTCATAATATTCCATTTATGCGTGGCTGTGTGTGCATGCATATGTTGCATTTTATATTATTGTGTCAGCGATGCTGAGTGCAGCTAACAAAAGGCACGTAAAAAAGAACTATCAGTGTTCATGTTTGCTCTTCGTCTGGACGTGAACAGTTTGTATAATATTTAAAGTCCGACACCTGTGTAAGCAATCGAATTCGACCTTGACTGGTACCATTCAATAATAAATACGCACTGTCTCTTACTGTCGTGCATTGTCACGAAAACTACAAATATGGACATTGTTTGTTAATTCTATTTAGGTAATATAAAAGCTGATATCTTACTCTCCGAGTGTTTCCATATGAATAAACGACTCTACATCATAGCGGTTGACAGGCGACAGCGCACTGACGAAAGCTCGCGTGATATGTCCCCTTTGGCGTCGTCGTCGGCTGCCCTTCTCGTTAAAAGTTTCCGAAATATGACACACGCCTGTAACCCTTTGTTATTTTCCTACGACATCCATTTACTCGGTTGCCCGCTGTCTTTGAATTGATCCCATTTGAGTTTTTATCTCGCAGAGTTTGTACACCCCTCCAGGATTCTTTGAAGGCTGATCCAGTGATTTGGTCGCATTAGCGGGCGGATGAGCAGGCCGGGCCCGGGGCGAGCGGAGCCGGGTGCTCGAGCCCTCCCTGTTCCTGCTCACTCTCTGGCCCGATAGCGTCAATCTAACGCTCAATTAGCCGAATGCGATTATCCGTATCGAATCCAGATCGCGGCCGTCTCTGCCGCGCTTCTCCAAGACAAGCGCCAACTTTATTAATTAAGCCGTGTCTTATCTCTTGTTAGCACTCATTCTATTATTTGTCTTTTCACCGCTCATTTCCATAATTTCATCGGCGAGTAATTACTAACCACTAAAGCGGAGCATTGTTTCTCATCGTGTTATTTTGTCGTCGTTTGCATTGTAAAGTTTTTTCTAAGTCCGGATTGTGAATATGATCTGAAAATTTCACCGATCGTTAGTAATATCTGCTCTTGCCGCCGTGACCGTGAACCGCTGCCCGACCGGCGCAACCGCAGCCTCGCGACCGTAGGCTCCAGATATGAGCATTGTTTTCCGCATCTGAGAGGAATGGCTTTTGTTTTTGAAATGATGTGTCCGCTAAGGGACGTTGTGGGTGGGCGCGTTGGGGTACGGCGGACACTCTCCCCCGCTGTGTTTAATTAGCTTAATTGACAACGCGAGGCGCGGTGTCCGAGCGTTTGTTTGCGATATCGCGTTACCGCGCCCGCCCTGACCGTTTCACGCCATCCTGCCACCGCTATTGCCGATCCTGTTCACGCGATTCCTACTAGTTACAATGCTTTAAAGCTCCCCATATTAAGATAACAAAAGTGTGCAGATCGCAACGTTTTCTTTTAATATATTTCTATATCGGCTGCGACGGGCTGCGCGTCGCGTCGGCATAGGCTCGGGGAGATTCACTGAGTCAGCGTGGCGTCATACGGCGTCTACAATACATTCCCATTTGGCTTCCGCCTCTCATGTAAAAGGTAAAACTGCCACGAAATTTCTATTCCTTAAATGGCCCGAGGAATAAATTGTAGGTCCGTACGTGAACTGTATTCGTAATGATTCCTTTTACTGTAACTTCGCAATTCCACTATTCTGAATTGTTGGCACTTTTTTCAGGCAATAGTCGGGGTAAATGGAGTGAACAGTTTTCTATAAGTGTCAATATCTATTACAAAATTGTGTGGACAAAATAGGGAA
Organism: Eupithecia insigniata; assembly: GCA_947859395.1. Classification (NCBI taxonomy): domain Eukaryota; kingdom Metazoa; phylum Arthropoda; class Insecta; order Lepidoptera; family Geometridae; genus Eupithecia; species Eupithecia insigniata. Next base: position 6,590,755 of record OX401996.1, on the reverse strand, counting down.
TGTAACATTATGTAAGAATAGATTTTTGATTTACCAGAGAATTTGGTAAACGGTATTTCTAATGAAAACAACAAGCACTTGGGCACTCGGCTCTATCATACAGTGTGTGATTAATCTCACCCCGAACAAAGAAGTCGGTTTCTGCGAGCCCTCTAGCCCCATCGATCATTCACCTCCTCGAATAAAAATAATAATAAATAATGAAAAGGCCGACGCCATTGTCCAAACAAGCCGTGCGTGCCAGTGATAGTTTTAGGCATGCGATATATCACACTTTATATCGACTCTACTAACAATACTGAGCTTATGGTGGGAGTTATTCCATCACTATTTACCGACGATACATTCGCTTCCATACCCAAGGTCATGTTCTGCTTGCTTAAATATTCCCATGTTTTTTCTACATTTCCATTATCTTTCGGTATCGTTAGAATACAAAGATTAAATGCGATTGCACACAAAAGTTCAACGTCGTCTGTGAGGCGGTAACAATCGAGCTATATTTATCCTACGACATTAATTATCATAGAGCTATAGGCTGGACGTGTACCATCTGTTACGAATATACTATCGTTTCTAGGTCGTGTGAATTTCCCCGCATACAAACATGCGCAATCTGTTTATCGTTTACATTTACATGCAGTTGTAGGTTGCACGCGAACAGGCTAAAAATATGTTAATGGATGATCGCGAGATGGCAACATTAGCTTACAGGACGCTTGCCCAATAGACCCGCTAAAGTTATTGTCGCGGAAAAACCATTCACCTTTGTTACTCGCCAATTAGGTAATTGAGCTTTGACGTTTTGTTAGTAATGTGTAGAAAAAAAGGTCCAACATTACAGCTTTCTTTCAGGATTCTGCGTTACCATACAGTTACCACATTCCGCGCATAAATAACATTATATGAGCGCTCTAAATCTCATTAGGGTGCTGTAATAGCTTGCAAGATTCCGCTGTCGTTTGCGCCGGGAATATAAAGCGAAACCACATTTATTCCTTTAAATTAACCACGTCTTGTCTAAGACAGTTTCAATTATCTTCCCGTGACTCTGCCGTAGTGAATTCGGTTGGTTATAACTATAAGTCAATATTTGTAGCCATCACAAATAGCTAAATCATCTGTATCAAAGTTCTTACGATTTAAACATTAAACCTACCTTGCAAACTTGCATTCGTGTTGGAACCCGATAGCTGTAATACCTAAACGAATCGCCTGTTTTGTCGCCTTTTTCTTTTTGATACGTGAGTTATGTTGCAAAGAAGCGTCGCTACGTGCATTATTCAGATGGTTTAAGATTGTTCTGAATTGTAGTGTTGTCCCTGTGCCCTGACCTTATTTACGAGCAGCAGTATCCAAAAGCTCCGCAGCCATTCTCGAGGGCGCGAGGAGCTTAGCGGAACTTTTTTGCGATTATTTTTTTAGTGTCTCGAGATCGAGCGGCGGCGGAACGTTTCCAATAGCCGTTTCCGTCGGAATAATTGCCGGGATCGAGATGAATGAAACCCGCTGCAATGAAACCGGCATCTGCTAGTATTCCACTGAACCGCCACAAAATCTCTTCGGTGTACAAATACTATTGAAGCGGGCCTAGAGTTCTTTTTTGATGACTTGATTAAAACTCTAAAAGCTTGTAGATGAACGTCGAGCTTTCAAAATTTTTACAAACACGCTTAAAGGGTCCGCTTTGAAGTACCTATCCACATCTAAACAGAATAATATGATCTTTTCAACAACGTGCGTATAGAACATTAATAACCACTCGAATATTCGAATTTCAATCGTTATTAATGTCAAATTCTTTTACCACGTTATTGCTCTACTTGCTCTAGATTTCCTTGTTTTTTATCCTCGTCCATTATATCGCTGTTCTTAGTTTGGCGATGAATCGATGAATTCAATTTAGATCGGCGGCATCGTGCTGGGCATTAGCGGGGCACATCGATCGGTTATCTCTGCTCCCGAACAAAGAGAGATGAAATTTTAATCGGTCGCGTTGTCTGCCATCGGCGAAGTTGTGCGCCCGGCCGGCGCCGGACGGTATCACTATTGTAATGAGCGGCCTGGATCTCCTCGTCTGAATAATACATTGTATCGGCGTATCCTGGGGCATTCCCTCTACGCTGCACACAACTCTACCTCAGTATTTCACGTGAAACTTTATCTATAGTTTGAAATCGCACATTGTGTCTGGCCTGCAAATTTATGCTTCTGTGTATTCTATTAGGTAAATATTTTCATCAGAATCCTCAACATGTATTTTAGGATTTTACTTTAAGTAGTACTCAATAACCATTTTATAGCTATTTTATAATTTTCTGTACAACCAATCGTTGTATTGCGTGTTAAATAGAGTCAAAACTCACTTACACTGTAGACACGCCTCAACAGATCGATCTAATTACAGACAGTCCCCGTCTGATATTTTATTTAGAAGTCAGAGATGAGCCTATCACCATATCTGACCATCACCTATGAGTATCATGAATACTTCATAAGATGTGGCTTTTCATGTCTCAGTGTTATCTTTGAAAAATGTTATACAATTTTCTGGAAAATCTTACGATCATCGGTTTTGACATTAATTGTGAAAGAGGGTTCTTGTCTTTGGGAACAGTGACTCCCTTCTAGGAAGTGTTATATTTAATGGGATTTTGGTACAATTTAAAGTGGTCAAGTAAGTTGTTATAATTTGAGAGATAAACCGTTAAAGTGGTACTCACTTATGAAATCGGTACGATTGTTATATCCGTTCAGATTAGCTTTTTTCAACTTTAACAGTTAATGTCTATATTTAAAAGATTATATTTACGAAAGTAGATAATATTACAAAAAGCAGCTTAAACCTACCTAGATACCTACGGCTTGTTTGAAAGTAACTGTACTTAATCGAAAAACAACGACGGGAAGCGCAAGCTCTACATCAAAATTGAAGTTGAAGAAAGTTTCAGGCAAAGATTCGCTTAAGCAGGAAATGGGGAGTATTTTCCCTGGTTTTAATATGAAATTGGCGGGATCTTTTAATAAGTTGTAAACTTGTGTTGGAGCGTATTCTCCGAGTTCGATGCCGCAGCCACTGGCGACGGGCAATCTCGTTAAAATCTACGACGAAACTCGGCAAAGGCCCCACTACGGCCATTTATGAAATCACATGCTCTAAGGCTAATATGCCATTAGTAGTTGTTTACATTCACGTCTTGCCTCTATGGGCTCATGTTACTTAAGTCTTCTTAATTAATTTTCGACTATAACATGATATTGCAACTCGGAGTCGATGAACTGTTATTTCGCTGTCTGGGTAAAATTTCACATTTAAATTCCAAGTATTTATTTTCAACGTCATTTTCAGTCGTTCCTTCGTAGAAACATGTGAAACGAGGTTGTGATTCAATGCTGTCGTACCTAAGTTCCGTTTTTATGCAGTACAATTTCCCACTACTACCTCATTTTGTTCCTTCCTCTACACAAATGCCAATTGTTGACCCAATTCTGTGTCATATTGTATTTGTTGGCGGGCGTTCTTGCAAATGGCAATCTTGGGGAGGAAGGCACGTAGCTGTCCACTTGCACCGCGGGCGATGTCGTTAAGGGTTGTAGTGCCGGTCTGGTCCTTATCGCGCGCCACTACCCGAGTAATGACGCCTTCGATCGTCGGTTAATGGCCCCGCGGGCCACTTAGATACGCAAATGAGCATCGAACGTACCAAGATTACGCGCACACATTACATTCGGATGACGATTGTGTGCTGCACTCGCTTCTAACCTTATCATTCCGCGCTTTTGGAGGTTGCTTTGCTGGCAAATGGATTTCATATTTCTCTATTTCAAACTCTGCCGTAATATTTGTTCATAGCACAAGCGAAGCTTGGCGTTAATAGATTCATTGGATAGGTCATGGTTATAACTTGACAGCTTGGTATTAAAATGAGCGACAAAGCCATAAAACTTTATATTCCGACTCTTAAATCTCAGCGATAACTAAATAAACTAAAATATTAAATATAAAATGAACTTTAGCAGCGCAGCTTGTGTAATGTATGCTCCAACTTTACTACATTCTGGTTTGAATAGGTCTCAGCATCCATGGAGGAACTTAAAGGTTGCGATTTAACAAGGTAACCAGAGCGGCGAACGTTAAAATTGGCGGCGGGGGTGCGAGTGGGCAAGTGCACCCCCGAGTGTGATCACCCAGACAACTACTCGCTTTCTACATGCGCTAGGCAAGATGCTAGCTTTATCTTTCGCGGTGCAATGTTTTTAACGTAACCTTTGAGTGCTTTATTTGCTTTAAACTAGTTTAGAAAAAGCTTATTCAAGGAAGTCGCACTTTCTTGACGGTAAGCTCGCCGTATTATAAAAGCTTAATTACTCATCTATCGCTTTTATACTGCATAAGCGTTACTCAAACACAGGGTCACACATAATCAATCGTTTTTCTACGTCAATGATATCGTCGCAGAATCGCCCATAGATGAAAGAAACTAGATAGTTCACGCCGTGCTATTTGCACGGAGAGATTGATACAAGGGTTTAAACCTTGAGACTTTATTCATTTATTTATACTGTTGATTCATGTGTTTCAATATGTTCTTAAATATTAATACTGAGATCATGACATGATTTCACTTTTCACACGCGTCGCTGTAATATCTTTCATCAAAGATAAAATGACAAAATATGTCATTCTGAGACGATACCATTGTTGTGGTAAAGCGATTAAATTAGTGGTATTAGGGATCAGAGCGAACAAATCGATGACTGATAAAAAGCTTCATAATACAGACCTTAAAGTTTCTAGTATAGTTCTAAAAAGCTTTTTTAGGAAAGCACACTTAAAGTTCATTTGTGGTCAAGTCCTAAATCTAATACGGAATTTGTTGCATCGTTTCTAAAATAATAAAGAACATTCATCAATGCCAAGAAAACACAATCAAGACACTATCTGTAAACAGCAGGCTTTACTTGAAATTCCGAGGCTTCGTGTCTGGGATACTGTCCACTACATCAGTGACACATTTAAAGCCTTATCTATTCAGTTCGCCAGCTGACTGCTTTAAAACATACATAAATACAACAGGCCATTGTTGTCTTCGGCGCACAATCAGTACCTCCCAGCCAACCATTTAACAAGTAAACACGTTAATTTTATAGAACAAAGAAATCCTGACATTTATCGCTTGCTACGAAACTGAACCCTCAGATTTTGTTTGTATTTAGCTCCTTAATTACTCGTATTGGCATATCTGATTAACATTTCCCGTTCAAATAAAGCTTTACCTAAAGAATAAATGCAAAGAGGATATTCGTGTCGTTTAGGTCGTTTGTCACGTATAATGTTCACATAAAAATTTATTTCGGTTTAGAACAAGGACCCGACCCAGACGTGCGTTACTGCCCGATCCTAAGCTTCATGACTTTTTGTTTTGTTTTATTTGATACAGTATTGTTGTGCGTATAAGGATTATTAGAATCATAGAGAAGGAAAAATGTAGAGCACGGAACTCTACATTTTCCTTCTCTATTCTACAACTAAGTACTTAAGAAATATAACGCTTTTTTTTAAATAAACGTTTTAAGTTAATCCAGATTTGAATGTTCTATTATTGTCCTGAAAACCAAGACGGTTGAAGTCAAGCGCCACAGCTGAGCAGTATTGTATAAACTGCAGAATGTTTGCGGTTGCAACGACGAGGCAGGGTGGCCGCCGGCGCCTGTTCGGCTATAAATGGACCAGCATTAATAAATACAAAACTATGTTACAAATGTTATTGTTTGCAATAAACTTTGTTTTATGACGGTTGGCCCCAATCCGGCCCTAGACGTAGCCGGACCTCTAATAAACTTCCGCTTTTGATACGAGTTCAGCCGTGCTCCGTTGTCATTGGTACACTCATTCCAAATAATAATTTTCCTCAAATTCAATCGTAGTAAGAAGCTAAGTCGCACCATTCGTTACGGATAAACGGTTCCACTCTGCCGTTCGATAGAAGCAGACACAAAATAAAATAATCTTATTTTGATATTTCGAGGAGATACGACGATGGCTTGCGATGTCGCGTCGCGAAATAGCGGCGTCATTGCAAAACTTGCGCTTAGCTCCGCAGCAATATTACGTTGTAACCTTATCGGCCAATTCGAGTATTTATTTCGCGATTGAATCCGTTATTATCTACTACTTCCTCAAAGAACTCTACATGTATTTTATGGTATCATTTGTATTATGTAGGTAGCTATTCGTTTCAAATATTGGTCAAGGCCAGTTGAAACTGTAATGCTAACCATGTTAATCACTCTTTGTACCCTACGAAGCTGATAACAAACTCACGACTGAACAAAAATAATTTTAAAAATTGTGTTCTGTTAAAATAACATCAGACGTTAACTTATAAGTAAGGTTAAAGTAATTTTATACAATTGTAATTGACATTGAGTAAGAAAAATAACAGAGTCAGACGTTACTTTGTGGAAGTAAAATCATTCATGGATCTATCAGATAAGGTTTTACACGGAATAGTTACTAAATATGTTTCATTGTAATATATTGAATAAGATACAAACTGCTGTGATTCGATTAAATTAACCTGAAAACTAACGAATCGGTAACGCACGTGATAAAAATTAATCTATCGAAATAAACTTATTCAGTTTCCACGTACTTTCCGCATCAGAGCGCGGTAACTACATGTGGTAAGCATGCAATTCGTTGTGATGCTGCGTCAGCGCCGTGCCGTCCTCGCATTAGTATGTGGCTCGGGTACCAGATGCGAGGGGCGGGCTCCAAGACGTTCAGCGCAATTTTTCAACGCTTCGGTGTCGTGTTCAGCAAGCCGATCGCAGCGCCATTTTTGTTATGTTTTACTATCTCTGGCAAGACCTTTGTTCTTTTTGTGCAATTTTCTGTCATCTTATCGTATTTTTATCAAAAATTGCCTATCATATGTATTATTAATGATTTTGTAATGAGTTTCGATGTTGTGTTTAAAATAAAAACAGCTCAACCCGTTGCATATAGTTATAAAATAAATTTAGAATGTTATAAAAGTTTTCATGTAATATGTATTGTTACTTCCCATTTCTACTTTGATTCGAACTTTACTATCCTTCCTTCCTTAATATTATAAATGTGAAAGTTAGTATGGATGGATGTATGGATATTTGTTACTCTTTGACGCAAAAACTACTGAACCGGCTGAAATTTGGTATGGGTATAGTTTGGGACCTGGAATAACATATAGGCTATTTTTTTATCCCGATAAAACGCGAAGGCGCGGGCAGCAGCTAGTTATATCATAATATTCTTTGCTTTTATCGTCAGATATTATTTTCACATTGCCTCAGTGAAAAAATTTAATGGGCTAACCCTGCATCACCGACAGCACTGCAGTGGCTGTCCCCGGGCGCACCTGCTCGCGCTCAACTGCTGCAACTTTAATCCCCCAATCCCGTCGCCGCACGACCGCACTCCAGCGCGACGCTATATTTCAATTAATTCGACCATCCATTCCCATCCAACCACGCGCCGCTTAGCTCGCAGTCATAACCCCGCCAGGACGGCGCTGGAACTGACGTCACGGGACCTACTCGCGACGACGCCACGACTCCGTTTTATGATATTGCTCATCCCACCGCGATGTTAAATATTTGAAATAAATGCACTAGATTTTGTCGCATTCAAACCTGATATACTTCCTGTGAGGCACATCAAGCCTACCTTGTTCAACATGCTATCATTTTCCACAAATTATTTCAGGCGTTCATGTTTCACAGTACCTATATCCCCTAATTAATATTTATCAATACAATACATTCAGGTCAACATAAGCCTAATTTGCTATAGCAAAAACTAAAATATTGTTAAAACTAATGTTTTAACAATATTTTAGTTTTAAGCCCGCGGTAGTATGAAGTTTTGTTTTGCATATAAACGAGTTATTTAACTGGCGCTTTGCCGTATTAAAGTCAACTATGGGATACGTCGGGCCATTTAATAATGTAACTCACATTGATTTATTTTCGGCAGGATTATAAAATCGGTTGTTCGTATAGGAACGTCTGGCTATGTCGGTTGGTTCGCCCAATCGCGCTGAATCAACTCCGCCCGCCCTACACCGCAACTGAATGTACTTAATTCGATTTCGATTGTATTAAACCCCACTCCGTCTCCAATTAATGGTCCTCGAATGGCACCTACAATTTTACCTTAAACTAAACTTGTTCGATCAGTCCACATCGCAATTTGCTTAAACTAAAATAACTGGTGTGTAATGCGTCCAAACAATTTGCTAGCGAGTTTAACCAATTAATGTCCATTCAGTCGTAAAACATTCGAATCGACAAAGTTCACGCGAATCCGTTTGTGCAAAAGCCACAAAACAACTTTACACAGTGTCGTTACTATGTAAGGACAACAAGAAGCTAGGAGACACAAAGTAATTAGGTAGCTCCTGTATTGTTCACTTGTTCAGCGCTTTTCCAATGAGCGGTCCTTCGCTCCTCTAGTTTAATTGCGAGCCACACCGTAACGGACAGGGGCCCGTTTTTGCTCTATCCCCAATGAGGTAACCGCGCATCCTTTAATGAGTCACTTCCCGACATCCCTTCGGACATCTACGTTTCATGGACTCTTAAACTTTCCGCATTTAAAAGCTGATTTGTCACGTTTGTGCCGCAAAGCCGGGCGGCACATGACTACCCTAATGGAATGTTTAAAAGCTTCCCCTATTTACGTTTGTGCGACCTTTTTTTCGGCAGAAGTTCACTGTTCCTCCCGGGAAATGTTGATGATCTTCGTATTCAGTTATAGCCTAAACGCTTTGAAAAGTTTTCGTGAATATGTCTTTAGCAATTTACCCTTCGCGCGCATTATGTCAATTCTAAGAAAGTATTTTATGATGAATGATAATATATGTACTTATATACTTTAACTCGCGTTCTTCTTGCCCTCTTAACAAATGAATGAAATGTAAAATAACCGGACCTACGGTCAAACAAATCGAATCAGGTTATTTGTCGGTAAACAAAAAGTTAGTCGTCTCGAAAGTATAGTGAGGGCGGGGGCGGGCGCCGCCCGCATTCGGCACGCGCGTAAATAATTCACACTCTCAGGATCGAATTGCCGCCTCGGATACCGCTAGTAATTCCACATTTTCGCACCGAAACATTTATTTCCATTCACGTATTTAAGTTTTTGCTCGACCCCGGTGCCCATTCACGGTTAATTTTCCGAATTCTATCCCGAAACTTATTTATTGAAGGAGCGCTTTTCGTAAATAACTCCGCTTAATTGACACCTGAAATCCTGAACCTCAAAGTTAACGTCGCGCCGTTATAAATTATTCATTTTCACTAACGTAGAGTGTAGACTACTCACGCTCGCGATACGTCTCGGTTTAATATTATAGCCTCGTTACGCCCAGCATCGGCGGGGGTATCAGATCATGTTAACATGTGTTACAGAGCAGAATATCAGAACGCGTAGCTCTAATTAATTACGGTATGTCGCTAATAATGACAAGGGAGCACAGTACGCGGAGTGGTGATGTAAGGCGATACCGTCGTATCCGATCCCAGCCCGCGCCGCGACCATGATACGCAGTCATGTCACGCGTCTATCATTTGTCATAAGCTCTCCGCCACCATCGCTCACAAACTTATACGACTCTATCGATCCTGATTCATTATAACATTGCAACATTTGCAACTAACTGACTTTACTAAAACCACAATGCCCAAAATTCCAGACCTTAATCATTGTTGCGGTTTAACCCCCCCAGTTCTATTTCACGTATAAATTATCCTTTACCTGCGTTAATTACCAAATTGATTGACATCGCACTTGCTATTTAATTCGTTTAAAAGCCGATATTTATAGGTACAACAACAGGTAAACTAGACAGTCAGTAAACCCATCTGTTTACAAAGTATCGATCGATGGCACTTACTAGTCTTCTCGTCTGGTGTCAAACGTTACTCCAGCAGTCAATCGCGGCTGGCAGCGAGGCGAGCCGCGCTCTCTTGTATATCCGACTAACTCGGTACAGTGAATAAACCGTGAAAAAAATCTTCGTGAATAAGAAAATCAGCGCTCTTTTATATTTCGAGGTAACCGGTTCTAGGGCCGAAACAAAGAGGCGCAGTTCCGAAACAATCAAATTAATTTTCTCCGTTGTTGTTTAATTAGCGCCAACTCTTGGATGGCGCGGCGGGCGGCCGATGTTTATCATCGGATACAATCACACCCCACCGCGCCCCGCGCCCCGCGATCCACCCTCACTGGCCCGCCGCCGCCGCGCCGCCACGCTCCAACGAAACCCATTATTATCAAAGTCAAGACTTACACTGGAGTAACTTTGGTTCGTCACTCCTGCTGCCATTGTTATTATTAGCGACATTGTTTAGCCTAATAGACTTTGGCGTAAACAAATCGAGAGAATCGACTAATTGTGTAATCTTTTTGTTTCAGGTAATTTCATTTCGAGCAACGATGGAGAAATGTAGACTTTATTGCCGGCGCTTAAGGTATGGATTTGTAATTGTACGAGCTCCTTGACGATTGGGGTGAAGTATGAAACAGAATAGTTTGTGTGAAGCCTTAGTGAGTTAATCTGAAGCCATATTTAATTAAATTGTACCGGTGGTCGTCGGCGCGGGCCACTTTGTCGCCAACTGTCACCGCGGGTAGACGTATCGTGTCTCGGCTTAATTGTATAGTACTTGGATTACCGGCCGGATGAGGTGAGAACTCTATTAATTTGTGATTAACGATAATTTACAGACGCCTTTCTATCACCATAACTGTTTTATTGTCAATTACGTAAAGTTTTATAATCACGCGACTTGATCGTTCCTGGGTGAAACTTGCTAATAAAATAAGTAACTGAAATACTCAAGTGTCTTCGTTTTGAAATCTCAGAACTCATTATAGAGTCTGACCTGTACGTACATCGACAAGAAAAAGTATGTCCGTCGGTTTGCGTCTACAACGGCTTCTAATCTAATTATCCTGCGCTCTTCAAAAAACTTGCGGAGAGCGAGTGCAAGCTTTGCTCCATTCTTTTCCTTTTAACTCCCGGGACTCCCTCCGAATAATGGTACCCTATTTTATAAAATTACATGCTGTAACTTTAATTTAAATTGTGTTTGTTGGCTTTAATTACTTTTTTCGGCTAACTTTCCCCCAGCAAGTTCGCGAACATCCACTCGCAACGCGCTTACCTACAGTCGTATCTTATTTACAATAGAATACAAAAATTATTTATAGTACACTAAGAAAAACAACATTACAGAGAGATATTACATGGACGGACAAGTAAAATGGGCGGCCTTATCGCTTAGAAGCGATCTCTTCCAGGCAACCTTATTTAATCTACGTAAAGTAATATCACCTTAGGGTTAATAGATTCTGATAATTGAATTATCACAATGACCCCTCGCGTTAAATAGTGTAAATTCTCAGGGCCGAGGGGATTATTTCCAGTACAGGACCCGCGCCGTCCTGACCCTTGCTCTGACCTCGCCGCGATCATCTGCCACCACCCTTCATCCGACTAACCTGTTTTATGAGATAAACGCGATAAACACTTTACCTGCTCGAATATTAAACAACTTCCCCTGAAGTATAATCAGTTATTTTGCGAATTATTACACTAGCGGTACTTTACTAGCCTGGCACCCTCATTACGGAGTAAGAGGCAAAACAGAGTGAGAACGCGTACTTCTCACAACTGCAAGACAGTTTCCCCGTTCCGAAATTAACTCGCAAGTACCCACTACACGCCCTACAACCAAGCAAGTAATCGTGGACTTGGACCGGTACTCTTGTTTTTTGTTGATCTAGCTCTAAGATAAGCGAATACCAGGATTTATGAGGAAAACCCAAAAGAATATCACGGAAATATTCCCTCTATAAACACGCCTTATACGAATACTAAACGACACTAAAATGTAATGAGATAAAAAGCTTCCAGCGAAATCCGCCCATATCCCTAAAGAGGATTTAATCAAATTGGAAAATATTATGCAGCCCACACAGAGCGTACTTAATATTGGCAGCGAACCGTGGATGCACGAGGGCATAAAGCAACATACGCCCAGTGTACTCGTCGGCGGACTAAACGGCTCAGCTCGGAGGCTCGGGTTTGTAACACGGCAGGTTATTAATAGCCGCGATAGCGCCGTGGAGCGCCGCCGTGGCCCGCGGCGATGCACGATATTTGGGAAATCCGGATTTGCATAGAATAATGGGAACGTGAGCGCTGCAGCACGCCAGCCTCCTGCACTCTGCCTGCGCTGGCGGACGAGCCACGGGGCTCGCCTTACGCTGGCCGCTTGCCGCTCCGACCCTACAATGACAAACCATACATGACCCATCAAATATGAATTACCGAAAAAAGATGAACCCGCCTAAAAACGCCCGCAGCATGAATTACCTTACCGGCTTGAATTTTTACAGAACGAGCTTGGCAACTTCATTGTGTTACTATGTAATCACTCCATTTTTTTGTGTTCATGTCGCGAGTCTTAGGAACAACTAAATATTCTATTCAATTAAAAACGGCTCACAAAGTTTCGTGTTGTTTGTAAAACAAGTTTCACACAACAAACGAAACATTTCGGTACAATATTAACACGAACACATTAATCTCTACTTGAAGATTCTTCTGACGGAGGTACATTTCGATAGCTGTGTTGATGTGTGTAATTCCTTGTAACACTTAATTGTTAAGGGTAAAGCTGATTTTGCCGTGTAATAACTCGTTAATTAATCCCGTTTAGGAAATCTCATTAAAATGGTATTTCTCCTGAACTTCGATTACAAGAATTTACCTACTTTTGTTGCTATAGATATTTGTAAATTGGCTGAACGTAGACCTATGTTGATATAACTTGACCAACTCGATGCCTTGAACAAATAAAAACTGCACTCGAAATGGATTCCACGAGTATTTACGAGTATATATATTATTGAGGATAAATGTTAGCAAATATAAATACCAAATGCTGCAGTAACTTAGTTTGAGCTAAGTGCTCGACTCGCTCGAGTTTGCTAAGCAACCAAAACAACCGTCTACGCAGCACAATGTCTCAAAATATCCGTGAATCATGAATACAAACTGTAGATCAGTTGTTTACTCGTAAACTGAACTGCTCGTAATTATATCATCGCCGTTTAAACTTTATTGGCGTAGACGAGAGGAGTTATCTCGTGTTGACTGACTTGGAGCGGTGGCTCATTGTTCGCGCCCATCCGCATAAGTTTTCCTATCTTTGTCTTGCTAGTTACAGAAGTGTGAAGTGAAGTGCCGTCCAAATTATCATAATTCAGACGTTGTTTTGAAACAGCCGGCTGAAAATAAAACGGGATTAGAGAGGCGTAGCAACGATCAAAGACAGCGCCTGATTCTAGTGCCCCCGAGCGTTTTGTACGAAACAGCAAAACGTTGCTAAGCAAATCTAGATTTACGTTATCGCAAATCCTCTTAATTAAATTCATAATGAGCTAACCTGTTCAGTGTAAAGGGTTAATTTTTGCAGAAATGTTGCGCGTCATTCGGGTACCTCTCCTTTAATGCCGAACCTCAAGCGATTTGGCGACCTTTTTGTAAGTTCAGACATGTTTTTGATTTAATCTATAAAGATACTTAAAAATGTATTCATAAAAATACTATACATACTCATGTCTTATATGGTTAATCCATTCTCCATTATATTGTCACTAATTCGTTCATGGCAGACCTAAAAGGTTACTATCTAACATTTTGAGCCTCTTAACTCCCACCGTAAAACACTGACCCGCAGTGTAACCGCGAGCAAATAAAACTTCTTGAACTTTTAGTTCCGTCGTGCTTAAGCGAATTAGGTTAATCCTTTTATTTGCTACGTGGTATTCGACTGCAGTATAATCTGAAACATTATTGCGATCAAAAATGAAGCTACGATAATTGGCTGGGGTTCGCGTGCCTGATGTATGCGCCGCCGCCACCGCGGTCAGACCCGACGGCGCCTAGACGCCACCTACAATGCAGATATCGTGCAGTCGAGCCTTCTACCCGACCCTGGCTGACTTAATCCCTGCTATATAGAAACGAACTCACTGTTTATTATTCGCAAAACATTCTTCAATCAAAAAAATGAATAATGAATGAGTATGCAGTACTTTTGCTTCTGATTATTTTCTTTACGTTTCTATTGTACGTTATCCTGATCATGATCAACACCACACAGTAAAACTTTTCCTTAACCGTCGTCGTCGTCGTATAACTACCGTATCTACGGTGTCAGTGCTCCGCGGGTCTACGGTTATCGTCCATCGCTACGGCGTAGCTACCTGCTACGAACTCGCCTACGCCGCGCCGCCAGACCGGACAACCGATAGCGGAAATCGACCTCTACCTACAAATCGATCCACTCGAGAATTCCACCAAATCCACACCCAACCACCGTCCTTTGATTGATGTCCCGCGTAATGACTCAGGAAACTATTTCCTTCGATTTCCTACACTCAATAAAACATCGAGTATGCTTATTTATGTGTCCGCGTCAGTTTATTTGGGGTTTTGTCACTGCGGTAGCTACCACAGGCTACATTCCAAAGACCGTCATTTGTCAAGATTATAGCTGTTTGGGGATTGAGATATGAAAAGCGGTTATTGTTTTGAATATTTCCCTTTTTATGCGTGCCTCTATATTCGGGGCAGGGCTTTTGATGAATAAGTGTAATAAAACTGAGGTCGTAATATCGCAAATTCAGATCAATCGTAAAGAAGGCTTATGAAAGTAAAAGAGCTCGCTTTAAGTAAGCAAAGTAACATCGTTTATAAAAGAAAAGCAAGACTCAAAGCAAAGCAGGAGCAGTCGGAACAATTAGCACGTAGAGAAACTCGTCCGTCACGGGTCGGCGCCGAGTGCCAATTACGGTATTTCATCCTCAATAAAAGTGCACTCGGGCGCCTCCAGTGCGGAGAAAAGCTCCCAATTGCCTACAAAGCTAATGTGTACATATAAAGATTTAAATGACGGGTCGGGACGTGGCCGGAACGCCAGTCTGGCGGTCGCCGGCCCGTATCCGTACATAGATTAAATACATTCTACAGCCGCGTATAAGTTTCACTCGCAAAGCACTGGAGTCGTAAAGTAGGTTTCGTGGTAGCGACTTTTTAATTTTAAATAACTGGTTTTTGTTAATAATTTGATTGTTTTGAAAAAACTAAAAACCTACTTCGAATCCCGTAATTGTACATTGTTTTTAAGTTTCGCGGGATATATGTACATATAATAATCTCTCGGGAATAAAATATATATGGGACCATGTCGGGATCATTTCTTGTACAACAGCAAAAGATTTTCAAAATCTGTCCTTACATGACGGACACATAATGACGGATCAGGTTAGAGACGCACAGTATCGAGACTAAAAAGCTGGCTCGTAGAGAAGGCGTTTTATATTTATATTGATGAATTTTTAATATCCGAATTGGCAATAATTTGCAATAATTTTATTTGAATAATGTGGAATTATTATTTTATGTTATTTTATATTGTTATGTTCATACTCATGTGACGTATAATTAAACAAATTATTAATAAAATGTTTAGCTGTTTATCTGGTATCTAAAATCGACGAACATACACAAAAAAACATACATACAGCCGAACAGCCCCTCCTTTTTTCGAAGTCCGATAAAAATACCACGATAACTTGCTCAAAATCCAATGCTCGTATAATGACGTTTTTTAAAAACGTGGGTTGATTTAAAGTGACACAGAAATGGCACCACCCCGATTGCGAGCCATAAAGCAGCGCTTACTGTTGTTGATTGCGATCAACCCTTTCAGCGCGTAGTGCCACCGCGACCAGACACTTCACACGTCTCTCGCTTATCGCTCTCGTGTTAGAGCGATCTGTGCGTTCACAATGAACCACTTTGTTCTGCTAATTCTGTCGTTATGTCGCCCCGGTTATGAGATGTGTTATGACCACATTGTCAACGATCAAAAGGAGATGCGACTATCACAGAGCGCTATGAAAACGTACGCTTCGACGCTTGCTCATATACCATAAACCTATAGTATATATAAAAGTAAAGTAAATCATTTTCGCCAAAACCTAATGTTTTCAGACGCCATATGTCGTCCGCAAAAAAGAAACTGGCACCAATATTTACGTCATTATGTAGTGTGTTATGGACTGAATAAAGGCAGTCGTATGGCGTGAGAGCAAACATTTTGGCGATTAATCTGAGAATACTGAGCTATATCGGGGCGTTTGCTTGGGGCGGCACATTTATTTTATGTGCCGGCAATGTTACATACGCCATAAAAGTCGTTAGGTCGGGCGTTATGTCTCGCCAACGTCTTGGCCGCTTTAATTATACCTAGATAATGTTCAGTCTGCGCCCTGCTCCACCTCTGCTGTGACATTAAAGCAACTCGATGCAATAACATGGTCCTAATGTGCCCGGCCCGCCTCCAACAATCATCATACTCTACGAATGTAAGTTAGGCTCGCGAAAGCGATGTGCATTTATTTACAAAGCATTCTCCCCCGTAAATCAGTGCGGTAAATAACTTCAGTTGTGTTTAGAAAATTGATTTATGACGACGTTTTTAGTAGCTTCTCGCGTTTAATAAGCGAAAATAAGAAATTCACATGTTCGTATTGCCAGCGCATATTTCGTAGCGTGACAGTTATTTTGAGCTCGCCTGAAATGATTCCCAATTAATGGTGTATAAACAATTCCAATATTCATTGAACAGGTAGCTAATAATCATGGACAGGTACTCTGCAATCGAAAACCTGCCACAAATGATTAACGATTACATTAAATGGGCCATCGGTTTGTCTCTTAATGAAATTTATGGTATTTAGAGCCATTACATATAATTTTATGGGTGAAACATCAATTTGCTTTGTTTACATGAACGTTACCCATTTTTAATGTCTTGTCATTTTAATGCAAGTAACAGTAACCACGCAAAACTGCTACGCAATAACCTACACGTGAACGGTGTTATAAATTTTCTCGAGTCGAATGAGATCCCAGCTGCTGTGTTGATGATAATGAAGGAGCGGTACAAATACAAACTAGGGATGTAATATCGGCATGTACTCTCGTTCGCTCACGTCATGACAATACCGGTTGGAGCCGGGTCGGGCGCAGATGGAGATTTATCACGCCCGCCGGAGCCCGGCCCGGCTACAAGTTCGCGCATTAAACGACTCCGGGACATTAGCCGCGTGCAAGATGCCGCCCCAGATCATAATTAAGTGCCGCCCAATTTATCGGTGCGACCCGACGCGCTCGTAAACTCCTCTTAAACTTCCCTTATCGTACCTACTGAAGCCTCTTTATTTCGTAGTTAGCTCGCTTCTCACTTATCGCTTCTTATCTCAGTCTACATTGTTCGCCAAAATTTAAACAAAAAATCTAATTGAATGTCTAACTTTAGCTCTGGTGATATAAACTGCCGCTGAAGTAATATAACTACAATTCTTTCAAGAAGATAGACGCTAACTGCCTCAGTTGCGACGTAGACTGAAAGAACCCGATATCGCTCTAACGGTTTTCTATTAACTTCAGTACAAAGGCAGAGAAAACACCGTTACGGAAACATCCCAGAAACCTTTGTTGTGATACAACTATTGTGTTCTTCAGCACTGTATCTGTGGCAGATAACGCGAAAGTCCAAAATGTTTCTTAGAACAACGACTCGGTGTTTGCGGGTGAGCAATAATGGAGCAGACGGATTCATTTGGAACTATACCCCATTGCGAATCCGCGCTCAGCTCAAACACGATTTACTTGCTTACTATCTAAAGAAACTCTGTTGTATTTTGTGAAACAAAATATTCTTTTGCTTTTTATTTCCAACTACGGAGTATCATGATAACGAGATTATTTCAATCTGGTTCAATCTTGCAGTAGTTTGATAGACGGTCAAAGTAAGCAAGAATTTCTCAGCGCAAGGTAAATCAGGCCCGTCGCTGCCGTCTAGCTGCTTAGACTAATTACTACATCAGGACTAAACTGGTTAGTCGGCGTCTGATGTCGCTCCACGGTACACTCCCGCCTCGCTTATTTCACTAGATTGCGCTTGAAACGTGTGCACATTTTGAGTCTGTGCGCTCTGTACGTACAGATTTTCGTTCCTACTTATTAGAGGCAGCTGACATTTTACAAACAATGCCTACTCAGTTGAATGTTGCTCAAAAACCTTGTTATTAGAATCTTCCTTGCTTGAAATATGAACCAAATTGACTTAAACGTAAACGAAGGCCAAAAACCTACTTCATAACTATAACAAGTCTTTGCCACTGTATACATTACGGAAATAAACGTAATCGCTTCATAATTGAGTTACGTGTCCACAAACAAACCACTTCACAAGTCTCGCAAACGGCATTCGTTATGAAAGCGTTCACTGACCTTATGTTTTCCTTTTTCCTCCCCACGTTAGTAAAACAGGCAATTTACGCGAGCCTATAAGTAACAAGATTCATTAAGGCTGTTACAAAGTGGCGCGGGCGTTCTTAAAGCGAATGGCCCTCGAGGTTGCAGCGTTCATAATGGCCGTACGAGCCAACGAGCCGGCGGCCGAGGCGCCGCGCGCAATTTAATGAAACACCTGGAGAGGTCGTGCCCGCTTCCGTTGCATTAATCTCGCGGTCCCGTGGCCGAAACGTTGCTCCACTCCATCCACATTATAGTAACATCTATTTTTCTCAAGTTTGCCCACACAAGGATCTTAAACAGACTATATCGAAGCTTGAAAGGCAAAAATATGTAAGCGACAATGATTATTTTTAAAAAGGACGTATACGATGAAAATCCTTTTCTCAAACATGATGTCTTTGTGCAGTTAAAGCGAGTAATATTAAAGTTGGTAAACAGCCGCCGGACGTTGGCCAGCCGTGGGCTCCAAGTGACTGGGAGAACTCGGATGCATATTTTAGCGTTAAAGCACCACTGTGAAACTTTCTTGAAAACTCCTGGTAATGTATTATTTTCACGTTTAGCGTCGATATTTTTTTATAGCTTTACGTGGGTTGTTTTCCCCGCAGGTTTTCTCATTTTCAATATGAGTTATAATATTTTTCACCAACTTTTAACATTATATTTGTGAGACTACATAATAACTGTCACCCATTGTAGTAATTGAGAAAGTTAGAATTTGTGTTGGAATGGAAATAAACTCAATGATATTATGTTGTGTTGGCGTAACAACAATAGTCCCTAGGCTTCTTTGTTCCTGCCAAACGTGGAAATGATATTTGTTCGTTGTGAATGCTGTTGATGGACTTGGCTGTGGAATCAATTAGGGGTTAATTATATTTGTTCGGTAGGCGTGTTCTAATTTGCGTCAGTAGATGGTACGTTGCGTAGTGAGCGCCGCCCAGAGGCCGCCATAGGAAAAATACCGCGACGGCGGCGCTAGGCGTAAACACTCGCCCCTCTCGCATGACGCGTCATTAGCCACTCCCTCCCTCTATAAATCATTTTAAATTCAAATTCTACTTACTCTCAGAATTGACTTTGCTTACCTAATTCGCTTCCCGGCCACAAAATTTTGCAAATTAGATTTCACCTTTCCCTCGCTCGCGCTTGTCGGAAAAATTATTGGCCGTATCCGGTCCGGATCTTGGTTTGTGACCGTGTTACCTAATCATGATTTGGTTTTCAAGCCTCCTCGAAACCACTGTGATTTGTGTCGTCTCCCTATACCTAAAAGCAACCATTTATTTTAGGCTCCTTAACATTTATTTTAAAATAACTAAATTTTATTACAATCTCTTAGAAGTTCACAAAGTGTTGAGTTCACATTTTTTGTGGAATCGAATAAAGCCATTGCACTGCATTCCGTTCACCGCCTGAGTGTGGGTGGCTTTGTGAAATTCAGCTAACATTTCGCCGGCGCTCTAAAACTGGAAACAAAGCGATGGACAGAATGTAAATAGCTGGTCCACAATAACGTTAGCGATATAAACCTCCAGCTGAGCGCGGCCACGTGCCCCGCCAACCGCTGCCCGCTCTGTGCTGGAGTTGGCACGTATCACCGACCGCTCTATTTCCGTCTCGTCCCCAAATATTTTTGGCGCGCACTTTCAGGCGTACAAGTGGACTTCGGGCGACGAACGTGAACACGGGCGGGAGAATGTCATTCATCTGCTCATTAGCCCATTGTTTTCCTCGTGTCGATTTGTCGTGTCGCGTGTCGCACGACCAATAGTATTATAGATTGGCATGTGCGTACGTTTGGGCGCGCACCGATGCCGGCGTGCCGCCATCAATCAGTCGTGATCGAACGTTCTGATCGATTAACGATCACCCGCCACGACTGACACTAAATTCTTGACATCGTATTTGGCCCTTGGCTTTGGTCTTCAAATTCCTGATAAACAATGATAGTCTAAGATTCACAGATGCCAATAAAATTATAAATTAATATAAAATTGCCTGAGGTAACTAATAGCTTCACAACAACATTTCATAATAAACTTACTTTTCTACCTGTTTAATCCTTGAAACCATACTGAGCTTACTAAGAAAACGTAATGAATTTTATTACGTAGAGAGAGATGTTTTCTGTATTCATTTGAATTTTCTTTGATGCAGAGAAGGGAGCAGAGAATGTAGTGCATGATTCATTGTATTTGGTAGAGGCTGGCAGTAAGTTGGAGGCGCTGTAACGAGGGTGTCGGCGCGTGCCTCCCGCCGCCTGCGAAGGCGCTGCGCTCAAGAGCTGTTCGTTATACACGCCATAGTTTCAGAGTGCACTCGCCCGCGCCGCTCTTCTCCTAACGAGACACGAGGCGCCTCAGTTCATTGATGTCGTTTTTGCTTTAATCGGCCACCAGTGCCAAGTCAAACCGGGAAGCTATTGACCTAGAAATTCGAACCGCATTCTCGAAGTCGAATTACATCCCTTTATTCCGCTGTGTATTATTCCGAACCTTATCTTCCAGGAAGGAAAACAGTGATGAAACTGAGTCTCGGCTAACCCCTTATTGTATTGCAAGAGCGCATTGTTGTGTTATAAAGGACACGGTGAGGGTAGCTCGCTCGGTTTGCTCCTCCACTATCACACAAAAATGTTATTAGTTTTGGGTGGTTATTGCCCACCCCGCGCCCGGTGGTCCCTCCCGATGCCCATCCCGAACAAATAGGGCATATTGAAAGGTTTTGTTTAATTCTCGAAGCGCACATTGAGTTTGTGAAACCTTTTTGATAAATAACATTACTTACAGCCGTTATTTTCGTTTTAACAGACGATTTATCTTTGAATGAATTGTTTGATCAGCTCTTGCGGATGTTCGAAGTGCAATTAATGCGTCGTAATGGGTATGGCGACGTGGAACGGCGCGGGTCATCCGTCTCGTGCGACGGGGCCATTTATTTCGGCGCGCGGGCATCACTCACCGCTAATCGCCCCCTGCTATGCACCTGCACTACACTCTGCATATTTAATACTACCTACCCTTTTCCTTCACAAAATTACGTAAAAGAATACCAAACAAAGAAAGGCACAAGAAACTTAAGTATGTAGGTACACATCACATACAGCTTTGATCTTCGACTCTTGTGCTCAATCGGTCTCAAGTAAATAGTAGTTCAAAACGGACTTACCACAGTAAGTTATGACGAAACGTGATCACCCATTCAAGTTTCACAAACGGGTGGTTCGGATCGAAACTCGACTAAAGTAGACGGCGCCGAGTAACAGGAAATAATAACTTGATCCAGCTTAAACTGTAAAGGACCGTCCAACGAACATTATGCCTGCCAGTAACAAGTTAATCTAAATGCAACTGACTGCCTCCACTAGCTAGTTGTGCCACGCATCGTCGAAGTTTACCAACGGAAAATTAGAGCTTGTCTGCATCTGATTCGGCTTTCAGTTCAAGATTCACACTACATCCTGTTTGCTCTATAATTCCGAACAAAGCTTTGTGCTTCATTTCATTTGACTATAGAGTACAGTACAGACTATAGAGTACACGAACTATCTGATAGCATCGGACGTGCCTTAGAAAAGTTACTGTGTAAATCACGCCAAAGCTTATTCCGTTGACATTATCAGAGAACGAGTCCCCTTGTCGAGCGCTGAATATTCAGATGGCGTTTGTTTGTATATGTATTTTCTTTGGAACTGCGATAAGCGTTTTTCCGTTTTTTCATTGAATAAAATATAGCGCGGGAGGCTCGACGTGCGACGATAAAAAGTTCGCGAAGCTCTTCCCGTCACGTAGTGCGACAGTTAATTACGCGGATGTAAATAAATCATCATAGGCGGGTTCGCGAGGGTTCGATCTCGAAAGGCAATTATATCGCGCCTCATTGACTATGAAAATGAACACAAGTGCAGAACCGCGTATCCCCCGATACGCCTCAGATATATTTGACTCCATCTAAGACGTGGTTATAAAGAAAAATCGAGTGGATGATTCTGGTGACTACGTGCCCGGCTCTTGGCAATTGTGATGCATGGAGGGAATTCCGCACATTCGCCCGATATTGAGCCAAAACCGCGGCCGGCACCCGCTCCGTTACACATATTGCTTATCGAAATAATATCGGATGAGGTCCGCCATTTCGTCTATTCTTAAAGCCCAAAAGTGTCGTTTACCTGGGGTGCGCCCGGCTCTTATCTATTTCATTATCCACGTGCGACCTAAAATTGACACATAAAAATGAATTTCACCGTAGCTTGGTCTGGTCCCTATGGAATTTTCACGTATATTTGGTACTAATGAAACTTTATCTCCGTTATTCCAGGGTCGGTGTAACCGCGAAAAGCCTCCGTGCAAGTACTTCCACCCGCCACAGCACCTGAAGGATCAGCTGTTGATCAACGGGCGGAATCACCTCGCGCTGAAGAACGCGCTAATGCAGCAGATGGGCCTCACACCGGGCCAGGTGCTGCCTGGCCAGGTCCCCGCCGTGGTAAGTCCTCTCTCACTCTCTTCACGTCCTTCATGCTTAGAGCGGTCGGTCCCCAACATACACCAAATTTTGCACGCAAACACGCAGCTTTCGGTGTACGTACTCGCTTCTTCTTTACTAGACGTTTATAGAAGAGTTCTTATCTAAACACGTAGACTTACCGTCTGGTTTAAGTTGTGCCTCGCATAATTAGCTACATTAAATATACAAAGTTTAGAAAGCGAACACTTGTAGTAAAAGGGTTTTAATCCTCGAGTAAATTAGCCTGATTCATAAACTTCGCATAGAAATTTAATCATGTGCAGGATGAAAGTTATTCGTAATTTACCTACTTTCTCGAAGACTCTTGCATCGAGTTCAGCGCTTTAATTTAAAGTTTTCGCTTCTCGTGCGTGAACCTTCCGAAGATCCTGTAACGTCCTTTATGAATTTGAAGTGTAGATTAAGAATTTTTCTCAGGCACAACTTAAACTTTTGCTGTCCTTTTGGCCGATCGCTCCTTTCGGCTTTAGCATGTTTGTACAACTCGAATTGAATAGCATGAATACTTTACTCTTCAAAATACCTACTCACATGTATAAATGGGGATGGCACAAAGAAGCACCTAAACTCGCCCTCCCAAATTATCCTACTCTGCTGACAGTGCGTCTCAGCTCCCCTCGACGTCACTTCGCACAGCCCTAGGCGTTCCTAGTAGTTGACGCGTACTAACATAGAATGCTTCGTGTACTGGCTAGTAGATTATGGTAACGGTGAGGTGTGGTGGCGTGCGAAGCGGCGTCCAGGCGGCCGGGGTCGCCAGCGCCCCTCGCACTTTGAGTAGTGTTTGTGTGGTTTTGTGTCGAGGTGGGAGGCATGAGCGGCGCGGGCGCAGCCACTGGTCATCTCACCGCAATGGACCCGATCACTCTCGCCCTGCTCGCCCCGCAGGTAACCGCCGCCACCGCGGATCGTCGCCACCACCGGCCCTCGACTCCCCAACATTCCCCCCTACACTCCCGCACTACACTAACCACGCATCGTTCTCCCTTTTTTAACTTCCTAGTTTTCCTAATGCACATACTGGTGGCCGGTGGAAAGCTTGAAGATAACGTATGCTTATTTTAATACTGTAACTAGATTGTTGTTAATGCATGCAGATTTTTGCAGATGCTTGTCTAGCTTGTGGTAAAACTTTTCATGGTTAAAGATATCTCGTGTAATATTATTGTGATTGCTGGCATTCAGAATCAGATTTGAGATATCCATTTATAATGCTATAAAGTTGATGAGTTGTGTGTGTACATGCGTTGAAGGTAAGTTGTGTGTGCGCAGGCGACATCTCCGTACTTGTCCGGAGTGCCAGGCGTGGGGTCGACGTACGCGCAGTACTACGCGCCGCAACTGGTGCCGGCGGTGCTCGGCCACGACCCATCTGGCGCCGCCGCCTCGCCGCTCGGCGTTATGCAGCAACCAGTGCTCCAACAGAAAATGCCGCGCACTGACAGACTCGAGGTGAGAAACCTTCCATTCCATTCTTTATTCACGAATCTCCTTCATTCTTACACCCGAGTAGTGCTTCCCGATGTTGCCAGTTTTGCCGGGGACCGAGTAATGAAGAAGCTGTTTGGTCGGTCCCCGATGCAAATAAAAGCGATCAGCGCCATGCCCGTCCCGTGTGTCCGTGGCGAGCGCTTTGCGAGCAGCACTCGCTTCTTCCCTCTGGTCCAGGCTTGCACTGTCGGCGCAGCAGCTAGTTTCGCTCTGCAACGCTTTGTAAAGCATCACCCTGAAACTACATCTGGACATCCTTCGGTGGCAGCGCTGCGCCTACAGTGTAAGTATCTGACGCTTATCGATAGCCCCCGTCTTTGATTCCGGGTTAAGTCAGTAACTGTTACGATAGGATGTTAATCAGAAGTCTAATTGATGCGACGGATGCGTAGATACACTTTGAATCCGAACAAAGCGTGAGAACTCTGCTCCTTTTCTGATTTTATTAATTTCCGAAAACAATTTGAAGCGGCGTCCGGTTGAGGTACATTCAATAAAATAAAAATACCTAACCGAAGATATTGAAAAGTAAATTCACGGTCGAGTATTTAAAATCGTTGAGCGCGAAGAAACTTGGAACGACATCTACTTACTCGGGGCACCGGCCTTGCATTGTAATTAGCTGTTGGGCAGAGTACCGTAAAGTGTTGTCCGGGCGGTAGGGGCGCGCACGCGTGGGCAGAGGGGTAGGGTATGTTAGGTTAGGGTGGGTAGGATAGAGTAGATGGTATCGAAGTGGGAAGTAGAAAGCGTCAGAGCTCGCGGGACACATGGCTGGTGTGTGGTGGTGCAGGTGTGCCGGGAGTTCCAGCGCGGCGCGTGCAAGCGGTCCGAGACGGAGTGCCGGTTCGCGCACCCGCCGCCGCCGGTGAGCGCGCACGACGACGGCTGTGTCACGGTGTGCATGGACGCCGTCAAGGGGCGCTGCGTCCGCGACCCCTGCCGCTATTTCCACCCTCCCCTGCACCTGCAGGCGCACCTTAAGGCGCAGGCGCGCGGCGCGGTACGCCACCAGGCTGCACGCTCTCGCCTCGCGAGCTCGTTCGCGCTTCCGTTCTTCCGCTTGCTCTCGAGCCGCGACGCCGCTTTCGTACGCAGAGCTTCGTTTTGTTCAGTTCGCGCAGGCTCGTTCGCCACGCTTCCGTCGCACTCACGCTTCACTTTTATTTTATTTTTTATTCTTCGCATATAATATCACCTTGCGCCGAGCTTTAGGTGTATTCCGTGCATCTACTACATTTTTATGTTTCCGTCCCGTCCTGCGACGCTTGGCTTCACGTAGACGGCCGCCGCAGCCCAGCAGCAGGCAGCGAGCGCCGCCGCGGAGCAGGGCAAGAAGCGGCCGGCGCCCTCCGAACTCGAGCCGCCACCGGTACAGACGCCAGCTTTGCACGCTTCACTCCGCTCCCTTCCTGCCCGCACGGTCCTTCCCCCCCACTCCCCTCCGCGCGGCGAGGCAGCGAGCCAGGGCCGGGTCCCCCCGCCCCGCCCCGCCTCGCGAGCCTACCCGCTCTGAGCCGACACAGCCCGGAAGCCTCCGTTCAACCGACTCTTTCTCGTTTCAGATGGACATGAAGAGCGTCGGCTCCTTCTATTACGATAACTTCGTAAGTATAACGACGAACGCTCTCGAAACGCTACGTTTAGGGACCGTTCAAATGTCTTATCACTCACTAGTATATGTCGTATCCGCAGGCGTTCCCCGGCGTGGTGCCGTACAAACGACCCGCCGCCGATAAAGCCGGAGTACCTGTGTACCAGCCGGCAACCACCTATCAACAGCTGATGCAGCTCCAGCAGCCGTTCGTGCCCGTGTCATGTGAGTACCCCGCACCCCCCTCGTCCGCCCCGCCGGCCGCGAGCGTCGCCGCCGGCCGCGAGAGCGCGCCCGCGCCCGCTCCGCTGCCCGCGCAGCAGCCACCGCCGCAGCCGCCGCAGCCCGCCTCCCCACCCTCGCCTGGCCTGCCGCCGCCGCCGCCACACGACCCCACACCGGACCCTGCGCAGGTCGCCAAGGAAGTCGCACAGAAGAACTACGTTGCGGCGCTAGCATTTGCGGCGCAGCAGTCCGCCATGGCGCACGCGTACACACAGCAGGCGCTGAAGGCGCGCGCGGCAGCGGGCGCGGCCGCGGGCCTCATGCGTGCCCCGCAGTACATGATGCGGCCGCAGTGGCCGCCGGCGATGCAACAGATGCCCATGCCGTACTACCAACAGCCGTACATGTACGCCATGCCGCCGCCGACGCAGCCAAGCGCCGCGGCAGTGGCTGCGGCGGCCGCAGCCCACAACCCTTACAAAAAGATGAAGACGACATAAAGCGGGCGCGGCTGTCGGCGTCACGCTCGGCGGGGCGCGGGGCGCGGGGTCTCCGCGTAGAGACTCGTATGTGTGCGATGAGTGTGCGCCCCGGCCTGTCGGGGCACTAGCGCTAGTGTCACATTTGTATTGTAAGGACGAAGCGAGCGGACTCGCCCTCGCCGAAGTCTCGTAGTCTTACGCTATATCTATACTATTGTGTATTTTAATCGTCGTAATATTCCTATGCGTGTATATTTCTCTTATCTACGATCCCGGTAAATAATAACGCTTGAGATGCATGACTGTACGTTTTTTATTACCTCTGTCGAATCGTCTTGAATCGTGAGTTCTATCGTCGTACTGAGAGTTGCGCGCTTGTCCTGAGAGCCCGCTACGTACACGCTTGTCGGAGGCGCGTCGCACAGGTGCGCTTTGCCGATGTCTCCTCCCGTACTACTAGTGGTTACCGGCTTGCACCGGCAGGCCCGCACCTAACACAGCCGCCTTCTAATTTTCGCATGGAATATAATCCACCACCCCTATGTTTGGCTCATCAGGTATTATTCTCATTTTTCTAGTGCTCCTCGTGTGTGCTATGTGTGCCGGCGTGTTCATCGGTAGAGTAGCGAGGGCGGCGAGCGTCGTCCTCGTCTTTTCTTTCAGACGCACTTCTTTATCTTTATTTGACTCGCTTTCTGTTACATGCATTCCGAATGACCGCTTCGGCTGTCGTCCGCATTACAAATATTTTGTCGCTTTTTGTGTCGGGCGGCCAGGCTGTGCGCCTCCCAACGCGCCCTATGTGGTGTACACGGACGAACGCGGACAGGTAACGTGTGCCGCGTGCCACCCACTGCCCACCTCGCACTCACGCGCCGCCATCCTTCGCGCACTGCGCATACAAACTTCTGCGACACGCTTACACTTCTAATCCACACAAGCGGCTCGCATGAAGCTTATTAACGCTACAAATCCCAGTCCAACATGTTAGTTATCACTTCAACTCCACCCCGTAGCTCCCTCACTGTCCCGACTCACGAGTGCCAGGCCTCGCTCTAACCGTACGCTACAACAACGCAATCATATCTACCTGCGATGCTTTCTTACTTTTATGTTGATCAGCTCGAATAACTACACCAACGTAAAATCAAGTTGAATGACGACGAATGATAGGAGAATGTATTTGTAATTCAAACTGCAGAGCTAGAGATAATAAGCTCTCATTGAAAAGCAGTAACAGTAATTCGAGCTCGCTTCTTCATCCCGCTTCGTAGAGTCGATATTTAGTTTTGTTTAGTTTGTCATGCTTCGAGCGGGCTGGTAGATTGCTTGTCTTCGACGAGCAAACAGACTGACACACACTCTAACCGGCAATACACACCCGAGGGTCGAACGTTCGCTTGGTGAAAGAGCTTTTTAACGACCTGGAAGCACGCTTCGAAGGAAGACGTTTAGGATACGACAAGTACTGGTGCAAACCAACGAACCGAACCTTCCTTAACTGCTGTACCAGGTGCCTTTACTTTCTAACGTTGCGCTGTACAATATTATGACCACTACAGCCATGACTTGCCAGGTTTTGTATGACTGGACTGCGGACTCCGGTCCGCCCGAGCCACTCTCGGGCGTCACATGTATTAATGTCATTAATCACACCATTTTAGTCATTGTGCTGTACTTGTATTGAATTATTGTACTGAACAGTTTATGCTACAACTTGTTGATGATTTTAGTTTTGTATAGTGATACATACTCGCTTTCAAATGTGGAAGAAGTCACTCTACAGTATTGCCTTGCTTACACCCGGTAAGAACAATCAGCTTATTTAATATCCTCAGTATAAGTGATTTCCTGTTTGAAGCCTATACTGAAACACGCCTTTTCTCACACTTTTATGAATGTGCAAAATAAGTCAACACGTAGTCTCTTATGCTTTCATTAAGACAAACTTGCGGTGGTTTCAGTATGGGCTACTTTTAATAATTAACTTAACGAAGCCATTTTATGAAAGTTGAAAAGTTGACCGTTAAAATTATGTTTGCTTTTATTTTTTATCTTTCCTAGAATAAGGAATAATGCCTAACTAGTAGTGCCTTAAAAATTTATTTGGTCAACTTTTTAGCTTAATAATGTCACCTTAGCCTATGTCAACTATCAACTGCTATGGGGGTTTTAGTTTCACTCATTTTACGCTTTTGTATTAATTTTTTTTCTATGCATAAGTAGTTGGTAGTTGAGATGACGACGGTGGACGAAAGGTCGAAGTGTTTTCTTCATTTTTACAATTTAATTCATCAAGCAATACTCTGTAAACTCATGTACATATAAACAGTGATTGAAGCTTTGACTGTAACAGATCAATTTATTAAGTAAAATTTGTACCAGTTTATAAAACTCACTTCGAATTTTCTTCTATGCTTAAAATGCTTCGCCATTGCGGCTTCAATTCCTCGCTTAAGACTTGTTGAGGCCACTCTGATGCTTATTTAAAATGTTCACGTAGACGTAATATGATTACTTGGTTTTGTTTTGTTTTGTCGTACAGTAACCGCACTCCTCTAATGGTCATTATGTTGCAGTTTGTACTACCACTAACATGTCACGTCCAGAACTGTCATGTAAGCTAAAGGTATAAATTTAATTTGTCTATTTACATTGTAACCTGCCGACAAGCATGACCGTCCTCTGTTTCTCCGCTGAGACTCCGGACCGGAGACTTAAACATCACAGCCGTCCGTTGCAGACACATGACGTAACTTCCCTACACAGCCTCTAAGCTTATAGCAAGAGTTGGTATTATGGGTACACTTTGGACGCTCAGACCTATAGAACGCCCTAGCCCTGGTAAAAGTTGTCTAGCATCATGCTTAAGCTTTTTTGTACAATATAGTCACGCTTAAATAAGATTGGCTGCGCAATAATGATTACTTCAAGCGTTCTGCATGCCATTTAGATTATTATATATTCATTCCTACTTTGTGCATAGTGCGGCGTACTTAACACAACTCTCTGACGGTTATGGAAGCTCGATCACGAGAATAACTAGCATTCCACTTTGATACATTCATTTTTGTGTACGTTTTACAATTTGTCCCAATAACATTACAATATAAAGGTGACACACCGGCGCGCACTTCAATGAAAGAATGCTTGGAAAGTCCAATCATATTGTGCAACGAATCTTGTAAAGTTCTTGTAATATTGAAGCAGCAACAATATTTGATTTCAAGCCATTTTCTTGCCTCCCGTGTGTCCCGCTATGTGCTGGTTTGTAGCAGAGAAACTACACACGCATTGAATACATACGTCCGGTCCCATCTTCTAAACCTCATTGGGCGTACAGTAGTAACCTCTGGTTAGGTCCATCGCACAATCTTTTCATTCTTGCTCTTTAATATTACAAAAACTAGTCTAGCGTTATTTTTCAGACAGGCTGTGCAATGAGGATAATGCTCTGTGTCAGATGTATGAATGTCCATAAAGTGATGATATAGACTAGTATTAACACAAATTAACTTACTCGTGTTCATAAACCGTCGTGCACTGTAAACAGTTCAACACTTCACGGAAATTCAAGATATTCTTTGAACTACCATGTGAGAATGTCGTCGACAGTTTATGAATGTAGAATTTTGTTTATAAGCGTGCAAACGAATTATCTACAATGTTAATGCGAATGGGCTTTGAATTCAGTATGACTTTAAGCGTCGTGTAACATTCCTGATATACATTTTTGAAGAAGTTAATTTCTCTTCATCATCAGTCTTTTTTAACACCCAATGTGTCTGTGCCTATCTTCGTTTATTTATTTTGTCATGGCAAGACGATTTAATCTCATTTTAACAGAATATTAATACAAAAACATTGACAAAATACTGATTAAGAATAAAAGTACCACTCCTTGCGAATAAGGATGCCTTTGTTATGCAACTTTTCCTTTTATTTCACAATTGACGCAGTATAAAATTTACTAATGATCAAACTTTCCTAAATTCATTGTGGAATGATTCGTTTGCATTTGAAATGAAAAAAGGTCTGAACTTTGTACTTATTATTCTTTTGTTGTGTTTTCAGTTACTGGACACCCTCCCGGTGTGCCAAGATTTTAATCGCCAAGGCTGTACAAGACCTACCTGCAGATTCGTTCATATTCGTGAAGGTAAATATAATTTTTTTATTTGTAAGAATTTGTTACAATAATTGTCATCGAAGTCCCTTTACTTGGGAAAACTGACCTCAGTACACCTAACAACAAAAAAGGTTTACGCAAAAATGCTGTCCATTTGTTGAATTCATTGATTTTATTCCCAGTTCCATGAATAACAGGATTATTCGATTTAATTTAGAAACCATTTTAACATGTTTTTTCCCCAGAGAATTCCCGTTCCTTTACATTTTGCATGGACACTTTTAGAACATTAGATTTGTAACCCGTTAGAGATTCATGTAGATCTAGTAGAACCTATTCTTACTATAATCTCGTAGATTCACACATCAGTTCGTATATTTTGTAGTTTATGTTATCATTTTTGTATTTTTAGTATAGAATTAGTGTTCACATTAGAGTTCTCGTCTTTTTACTATAATCAAGTAGTTTTTTATCTTGTTTAATCACATACTCTTTCATAATCATTTCCAACCTTTAATGAAACCAATGATGCCCGGCTTAAACACAGGCTGCTATCTGAATATTTTGAGACTAAATCCTGGTATAGCCAGTAAGAGGTGAATTCACTTGGATAGCAGCTTTTGTGAAAGCTCTTGTGTAATGTAGAAGATAGCTCCAGGAGTGTATTGTAATGGTGTGTTTTGGTATATTCCAGGGTGCGGGCTGCAGGTGGTGGGGTGTCGCGTGGTGGTGTGCCGCGACGCCGCCGCCGGCGCGTGCCGCCGCGCCGCCTGCCGCTACTACCACATCCCCGTTCAACTGCCGCCGGCCATCCGCCCTCCCTAACACCCGCACCCTCATTTACCCCATTCTCCTCATCTCCCATCTCCCACAATCTAGTCCTCCCCGCGCGTTCGCTCACACTCGGGTAAAGCAGGTTCAGCAGGTCGTGAATATCGGTGAAAGTGGCGGTGGGGCCTGTGGTCTTGCCCACCGGCTTCGCCGCACAGCGTAAGTTTCGGAAAAGAGTGTGTACATAGCGGGAATTGATTCTCAGGCACGGTCATGCGATTGTGATATGAATAGATTTCGAGACGCCGGAGCCGTTCGAGTAATTTTATCGAGATCGTCGAATAGTTAGTGACGTTTGTTTTATTACTATTGTATAATTTTTTTTAAGATACGATATGAGTTCCTGTAAATCGGCGCGAAGGCCCCGCAGGGCTGCGTGCGGTAACTTTGTTGTATATAAGCGATGTATTGAACGGTGGTGCGAGCGACCGGTCCGCCGGCCCGGACGCATCACTCACTCCTATTGTGAGCATTTTGTGAGAATTATGTTACTTTTTTACGTACGATGTAAATTTATGATTTTCTAGATGAGAAGTTTTACACTAGATTAGAGTTAAGTGAATCAGTAATGAGACACCAATAGAGTAGCCGCTTCTCTCCATCGGCACTGAATCTTTTGAGGCCGGAGCACCGACACGCGCGGCGCCACGGTCGCGCCTGCGCCGGCGCCGCGCCCACGTTAGCATAGGTCGCCACACTCCTAGAGTGATATAGGACAGAGATTCCAAATACAATGAAAGTTATCGGACAATATTGAAACGAAGAAGGCATACTTCCAAGCTATTTACCTAAATTATAGGATAGAACGGCTTTTATTCCGGATAGATTTGCTAGAATACCTACCATTATTTTACCATTCGGTCCCCGTCTTATCGATGCACAAAACGTTGCCGGAGATCGCGTCCGTAACTCTCGGTTAGTGCAGCACGGTGTAATAGCTACTTGTATTGTTTTCGACCCAAACAGTATTAAGGTTTTGATCAAATTTATCTTGTCGTATGTATGTAGAGGTGATATGCGGTTAGAGAGGCGCGGCGCCGCACGACGCGTCCGTCCGCCGCACGAGGCCGCGCCGCGCGCACCGCACGAGGGCATACACGCCTATGCCTAATATTATTCCTAGTCCATATCCTTTTTGTTGATCAGTCATGCGATTAATGTTAGAGTAAATATTAATAATTTGATTTATTCCTCCCATTTAGTGGATATTTTGATAATGATATATTAATAATGAAATATTTAAGATACATAATACATATTTGATTCTAAATCCTGATAAAGTGACACTAAGTTAGTAATTTAGTCGGAGGGATACTTGTGCCGTGATTATATTTTTAGGTATATATTATGAAATAATTCCTAGCGTCGGAATTAATGAAGTGATTAAAGTGTAAGCGTGTTATATTTATTGTCGTAACGTAAGTGGAATGCCATATCGATAAAAGGTGAATATCGGAGCGGAGTCAAACTCGTTAGGATCTGATTGCGTTGCGTTTGTAGTTATGTTGGTTGGTTGTTGTTGTGCGTGTGATGAGTGCGTTGACTTGCGGGCTAGCGTTACCCTGTGGGCTAGCGCTGCCTTGCGGGCTAGCGCTGACTTGCGGGCTAGGGCTGCCTTGCGGGCTAGCGCGGTTAGCGCGGGATAGGCGGAGGTACAGTCATGAGGTCGGCCGATCGGCAAGTGCTGTGGTGAACACTTCACTTTTATCAATACGGCACTATTACTCCTAAATGTATAAGTTGTCATTTATGTTTTTGTTAAAATTTATCGTTTCATGATTATTTGTTGCCTATAATTTTTAAAATCAAAATTTTATGATCTGACGCATTTATTGTAAGACAATCGATTACTTTTATAATTGTGTAATTAGTGTGATAATAATAGTGATGGTATCAAATTGCCGTTATGAAAGATGAACATCGAAAGTATCCTTCCTGTTAGAAGGGACTCTTCTGGCCCAAGGTTTCTAGTGGATTTTTATATTTTTCTTTTGTTGTACTTTAATGTTGCGTGTGTCTTACACATAATATATTTCATTTTTGTGATATTTTTAACTATAAAGTACTGTTATTATAAATCCAAGTGGAATAATAATGACCTAATTAATAATCAAGAATTTATTTGTAAATCACGAAAAAAAATGTAAAACTGTAAATATATTGACAAAAAAATTGAACTGCAACACAATAATTGATTAATAACTATTACTATAATCTCTTCATGATACACTGTAAGTTGTTTGAGTACCTAAAATGGTATCTTATTGTAGTATGTACCTACAGTCTGCATGTAGAGGTAAACAAACCGGTCCAGTGAACAAATTATTAATAATAATTGTGAACATTTTTTTATTCACGAACAATCACATAAAAGTACATGACATTGTAATATTATTTATGAAATTACTATGTGATGTGATCTTCGGATCAATTTTGAGTACAGTATAGATAATAAACAACTGAATATGTGATTTTATCTTTTATTTGTCTACCTTCCCTAGCAATATCATGTAGGGCTATAAATATCTACTATATTATTTATTTTATAGACACCTACATTCTATAAAACTTTTGAAACTATCATGTGCTAATTCACAACACTAAAGATTTATAACGGAATATTACCATGATTTCAGTTGTGAGCCCTTAAATATTTCGGTTCATGATCATTGAACAAAGTACAAAGTTATTCAGGAAGTACGTGTACCTAATACCTATCTAGTTCACCGGCATTCCTACATTAGCTTAGGAATGTCTACACCTACGTTTAATACGTGATGTATGTTCTTCCGTATTAACGTTTCATTTTAACATAAGTTTAATAAATATACAGTTGCGATCAAACAGCTTTAGAGTTATCATTTCTCTTCCTCGGTAGCTCTAACAATCATGGCGCATGAAACTGTGCCCAATTATAGAGATGTTATAGAGGGCTCAAAACTCAAATCATGGTAAATATCCCGTTATAAATGATCTACATTTTAAAGATCAATCAATCATGATTCGTAAAATAATTTAAAGTGATATTAATCGCCTATCAACACTTTATTTCTTATCCTGCTAATATTATTAAGGCGAAAGTTTGTGTTCTTGTGTCGTTATGAAGATGTTTGGCCGAAGACAACGCCAAAACTACCTAAATGAAATAAGAAATTTAACACACACAAAGATTGGACCTGGAATATTAGAGCACCTACCTACTACTTTGAGAATTTTATATTCTCTTGAAGTAAAATGAACCACATTTGATAAAGTAGGTATTGTATTTCGTGGAGCAGTTTGAGAGATAATCTTGGGAGTACTTCGGGAATAAGCCATTCATTCTCACTTCGGACTCATAATACACTGAAATGTGAAACCCGCCGGGCTTTGTCGGCGATTTCGGTCTGTAGAATCCAATATACGGTCATAATTTTAAACTGGAGCACCAATCTAGTAGAGTTACCTACCGTATCCGATAGCCGACTTCTTAAGTACTTACCTATCTACGAAACGAATAGTGTAATTTTCTAGACAAAGCTTCCTTTCCGCGCTTGTGGGTTGGCAGTCGATACCCCAGTCAACTTATGGGTGATATCACCTTGACATGGCGCCGGCATTGGCATTGACCTAATTCTGCACTCGATATTAAAAGCCTGGCCTCAAACTACACACAATCAATTCAAACAAAGTAGATATGGGAATAAAGCCTGCGATCTATACTCAGCATTGGGTAAAATTTGGTTCAGTTCAGATGCATGGTTCCTAACTATAACTACGTAGGTAGGTATTGTATAGTCTACAAAAAATTGTAGCTAGGTACTTACCTATGTACCTAGGACCGAAATAATGGCCAGCAGTTCAGGTGAAATCCACCCCGGGTACCAATACCAACCCACGCTACACTGCCATTGCACAGCATCTGTAGCCCCAATTTAAGCAGAGCTTGTATTACGGGTGCTGGACGACATAGTAGATATATATTTTTTATTATACCTACATAGAAAATACCTTGAACAATCGGGACTTACAAATATTTGCAGATTGTACTAAACATTTGTTCCAAGACGGGAATCGAACCCGCAACCTCCTTTGTCGCAGGCAGACCTTTGCCCGCCGCGCCACATCGGTTGTCAAATGGTTCCTATCCTAACTAGGTATTCTAAAGAATCTTTACAAAAAAATAGTAGGCACCTAGAAACAAAATAGTGGTCAGCACCATGGAAAGCTTACAGTCACGTGGGTGTCGCCAGGCTACGTCATCGTCGCCATCGGCAATGAGAAGACGACTCTATTTCCTGGTGTTACCAGTAGCGTACAATCGTAACTCCCCTACAACCTCTCCCTACAATCGTAACTCCTGTATGAATCTGATAAAACTATGTGGTTTTGTATTTACCAAATTATTTATCACATTGACTCGTGTTTAACTAACGCTGTTTTGACTGATCTAACAAATATAACTGACGATTGTAATTTTTTTATTGATTTTTCAATTTACTCTTATCACATTTGTTTCCCAACTTCTACATTTTGTTGAAATGAAGTGGCAACTGGACAGTGACGTCACCTGGCGACACTCCCGGAAGAGCACACCTTGTTTTCTTATACCATGCTACTACAATAACTCCTTAACCTACCCACCTAAATAAATACCAAAGGTTGATCGTTTATTTGTGTGCGTTACCCCAGCAGAAAAGTTTCTTCTACAATGAAGTGAGTTCCACAAATAATTAGTGCGTTCTAAGCTGTAAATGTGCGTCAAGTTAAAAAATTTGTCCATGTTCACGTTTTGGAATAAAACGCAAAATTCGTTTCCTGCTGGGGTAACGTTTTTCCAGCAGGAAGATTCTAAACGAATGACCCTAGACAAATTTGACTTATATGAGCGGATAGCTTATATTTCTGTATAAATGTGTGCCTAAAAATAAAATTTGTGCGTCTTAAGGTTTTTGAGATATTCAGTTTCCTGCTGGGGTAACGTTTTGCAAAAGCTTGTTTCGGAAACCATTGAATGTGCATCTACAAAACATACATACACTAGTAGCTTTTGATTAGTGCTTATTTATGAAACAGTAAAATTTTCAAAAATATGTACAGTTTTTATTTAATCTTGTTTTTCGTTGAAACCTTAAACAAAATCTATCTCTTTAATGGACAGACATAGAGGTTCATTGTAAACGGTGTTCGGTTCTTGCTGTTATTTTTTGTAACCATAAAAAGTTTCAAGAAGGTTCATACACGCGTTTTTGAATAATATCGATTAAGACGTAACTGATAAGGTCATAAATTTGACTTCAAAATGCAAGAAACCTTTCAACCCAAGATTGTCGGTAATAACAAAAAAATCAGTGCGTTCCATGAAAATTATGTCCTGAAAATTTCAGCTCTCTATTCTCGTATTGAGCTAGTTGTAAAGGAATGACAGAAATAAGGGTACACTCGCTTAATCACCCTTATTCTACCAGGTGATACGACCAAATTCGAATTTTTAGTAGCTATCTGCCCATATAAGTTAAATTTGTCTAGGGTCATTCGTTTAGAATCTTCCTGCTGGAAAAACGTTACCCCAGCAGGAAACGAATTTTGCGTTTTATTCCAAAACATGCACAATTTTTTTAACTTGACGCACATTTACAGCGTAGATCGCACTAATTATTTGTGGAACTAACTTCATTCTAGAAGAAACTTTTCTGCTGGGGTAACGCACACCGTTTATTTGATAAAGAAAGAAGATAATTTCTACGCTCTACAGCTGTCGTAGTAGCGTAGCACGTAGAAATTCGTAACGGGCGCGGGTGCAGCTTGTAAATGTCATAGCAGTGTAGCACTTAGTCTGTAGCCTTTCGTAGAGAGCGTAGCGCGTAGCTGTTCGTAGCCAGCTATCTTTTGTGGTCGTAGAGTCACACTCAGGGCTACGCCACAATATTGGTGTGGTAAGATTGTGTCACAACACAACACAAGGAAACAAAACAATGTATGGCGAGAGCGATTTTTTGATTCTATAGCACGTCGCTCGAGGTTAAATAATTTTGATACCGTGTGGCACATTCTGCTTTTCATCCTAAACTATGAGAAAAATGTGGTAGCAGAGCGTGGTTTCCAAGCGGGTTAAGCCTATAGATTACGGAGAGTCGTAGAAATTACTCGTAAATTAATAAATATAGCACATGTATATAAATCGTGTTTTTTATTTTCAATATTACTCTTTTTTCTTACTTACAGATATTTTTTTGACACATACAAAATATCTTCTTTTTTTTCGAACATCAAATAAGGTTGAATAGCAGTAGTATAGGAACTACTTTAACACTTTCCCTTATTCAACACTATTCCAAGGGCAGTGCAAAGGGAAGAGAATCTTGGCCTTGGTAGTCCTTTGGTTAACATATCAGCTGGCTGATCGGTTGTGCCAATTCTCTTGACTTCTATTGCTCCTTCAGCAACTTGCTCTCGAACGTAAAAATGTCGAATACGAATATGTTTTGTTCGCTTGTGAAATTCGGGGTTATGTGCCAAGCGAACAGCTGCTTCGTTATCAACATGTAGTGCGGGAGTGTACTTGAGTTCAGTCAGCACCTTCATTACTCTGGTCAGCCAAACTAATTCCCTCGCTGCCTCACTGGCTGCTACTAGCTCAGCTTCGGTAGTAGAGATAGCAACCGACGCTTGCCGTTGACTGAGCCAGGATATAACACCTCCTGCATAGCGACAGGCAACGCCTGTAGTTGATCGACTGGTCTCCAGATCACCTCCATGGTCAGCATCGCTGAATGCTTCTAGTATTCCTGGTTTATGTTGTCCATACTTAATTCCATAGGAATATGTTCCTTTCACATAACGCAAGATCCTTTTTACTCCGAGCCAGTCTTCCTTCGAAGGAGATTCTAATTTTCTCGAAGCAACACCCACTGCATAAGCAATATCAGGAGGTGTTCCAACCATTAAGTAAGCCAAAGCTCCGACGGCTTCTCTGTACGGATACTTTTCTTTATTTCCGGTTTCAACTTTCCCTGAATGAACCGTTTCCTTCTCTATGGGTTTTGTGACTGGGTTGCATTCATTCATGCCAAAACGCTCCAGGATTTTTTTCGCATACGATTCCTGATTGATGAAGACAGAACCATCACTGTCTCGTACGATTTGTAGTCCAAGATAATACGACGCGGGCTTTGTCGTAATCTTCAAACGCTGTCGCAAATCGTTTAGAAATGAGCTCGCCAGATCTTCATCGGTTGCGGCTACTAATCCATCGTCTACGTAAAGTGTGATTAATAGCTTCTTGCCATCAATTATCTTGCTGTATAGGCAACAGTCAGCCTCGCATTGCTTAAAGCCCATCTCCAGTAAAATGCTTTCGAAACAAGAGTTCCAACATCTTGGGGCTTGCTTTAAGCCGTATAAGCTTCGATTGAGCTTCCAGACTTTAGGCGTTCCGTCACTAAAGCCTTTGGGTTGAGTCATATAAATTTCCTCCTCGAGCTTTCCGTTGAGGAACGCTGTAACAACGTCGAATTGGACAAGGTGCATGTGTTCTTGAGCGCTGACGCTCAATAAGGCTCTGACAGTTGCCAGACGTGTGACAGGACTGAAGGTCTGATCGTAGTCGATTCCTTTTCTTTGTTTAAAGCCCTTCACAACTAGTCGTGCCTTGTATTTGTCGATTGAGCCGTCTGGATTCCTTTTCGTTCGTAGAACCCATTTGCAAGGAAGCGCTTTTCTCCCTTTCGGCAAATCACATGCCGTCCACACGTTGAGTTCTTTCAGCGACTTCATTTCGCTTTGCATTGCTTTTCGCCATTCATCAGAGTCATTGCGTTTCATCGCGTCATCAAAATTCGACGGGTACGTCTCTGTAATACAAGCATAGTCGTTATATTTTTCCGGTCTTCGAATTTCGTTGCGATTGCGTAAATTGTAACGAGGCGGTTCGGCGTCATAGAAGTCGTCTTCTTCAGAATTCTCGTGTTGTTGCTCGTTTTCTTGAGATTCACCGACTTGGTCTTCGGTTTCATGGACTTGGTCTTCTTGGACTGGTTCGAGTTCCAAATTATCTCCCTCAAGGCCAAGATCATGATCGTCGGACTCAGATGCGTGATCATCTTCGATGTCTCCCTCGGGTTCGACCGGTAAATGATCTGGATCATGATGTTCTTCAGGATGTAAAGCCGGTTCCTCGTTGCTGTTGGCGTTGTCCATAGGCAGACGCAATGTGTACTCCCTCGTTATTGTATCGTTGTGTACGCAAACTGGGGGAACATCGCTGTTAGGAAGCGGTTTCTCATCAAAAGTAACATCACGCGAACGAATGAGTCTGTTATTTTTTCCGTCAGTGATCCAAATCCGGTAGCCGTCTTCATCGTAGCCGATGAGCCTTCCTTTTATGGCTTTCTTGTTCATCTTCTTACGTTTTTGCTTTGGAACGTGGACGTAGGCATTGCATCCTATGATACGCAGATGTTTGATAGCCGGTTTCTTTCCAGTCCAAAGTTCGTAAGGCGACTTATCTTTGTTATTTGTCGGACCAGTTCTATTAAGGATGTATGCGGCGGTATTTATCAACTCTGCCCAAAGTTCCTGTGGCATAGGATCATGCGCATACATTATAGATCTCGCAGTTTCAACCAAGGTGCGGTTTTCTCTCTCACTCACACCATTCTGCTCTGGCGTGTAAGGCATCACCAGTCTTTGTCGAATTCCATGAGAGTCTAGCAGTTCTCGAATGGACTTGTTGTCAAATTCGCCACCGTTATCGCTTAACAGGGTACATTTTAGGGTATGTCCTTCTGTTTTCATCTGTGTTAGCATTAAGGCGAGCTTATCCTTAACCTCTGACTTGTATTTCAGGAAGTATACCATACGGTAGCCTGTAAAGTCGTCTTTGAACAACACGTAATACTGGAATTTTGAATAACTTGGTTGAAATGGTCCGCAAACGTCTGTGTGTACGAGCTCTCCTGGCGCGGTAGCTCGGGTTCTCGTACCGAATTTAAGTCTGTGAGCTTTCCCATAAATACAGCCTTCGCATAGCTCCTTATCAAGAGGAAGATCTAAGTCCAGTTCGCGTTTAACTGTGGCTTTAACATGCCTCTTGTTTTGGTGCGCGAGCCTTTCATGGTAGAGTTGCATTGTATCGGACGTCGCATAGACTTCTGCGGGATTCTCAGGATGTACAACTTTTAAGTCTAGTTTGTACAATCCTCCTTCTTTTTCACGTCT
This sequence comes from Eupithecia insigniata, assembly GCA_947859395.1. Classification (NCBI taxonomy): domain Eukaryota; kingdom Metazoa; phylum Arthropoda; class Insecta; order Lepidoptera; family Geometridae; genus Eupithecia; species Eupithecia insigniata. The sequence continues at coordinate 6,549,823 of OX401996.1, read as the reverse complement.
TCCTATTAAGCAGGGTTCTCCGTTGACATAGACGATGCATTCTTTTGTCGTTGATGAGAACTTGCTGTTCAAAATCTTGTCGTGAACTGCGAGTACTGAGAATAAATTCTTTGTAATGGCTGGTACGTACCAAACATCTTGTAGGGTTACTCGTTGTAGCTTCCCTCTTACATTAGCTTCTATTATTACTGAACCTTTGCCTTTAGCATGAATCATGTTGCCACTAGCTGTTGTTACAGTACGGATCTCGTTGATGCCAAAGCATTCAAAGTTTTGGAATAAGTCAGCCCGGTTTGTCACGTGGCTCGTGGCGCCGTTATCCACGTACCAATTTTCAGTGTCAGGAACGATTGAAAATATTTCTGTGCTCTCTATAGACATCAGAACCATGTTCACGGATTTAGAGGTAGAAGATTTTGATTTAGGATTCTTTGATTTAGGAGCTCTTCGGTGGCTTGCCATCTCTGATCCACTTAAAACAGTGTCTAACGCGATGACCAATTGCCTGGCAGTAATTGCACTTTAACTTCTTATCCTTCTCTGTTGTAGACGTAGCGTTGGAGTTTGATACGAGAGCTTCCTGTTGCACGGTATGGTTGCTTTGAAGAGCTCGCTCAAACGCACATAGATGGCTAGTGAGACTTTCAATTGTACGTTCAGATTTAGGCAATAGTAGCCAACTGCTTCTGAAGGAGAAGTAGGTTTCGTCAAGCGTATCAAGAATCTTGCAAAGGAGTAACAGTTCTGGTAGCTCGCTTGTTTTGTCTTTACTTAACTCCCGGTTAAGCTGTGTCCAAATATTTTTCAATTTTGACATGTGGGTGGCTATGTCATCTGCCGGATCCTTTCTGAAGCCAAAAAAACTCATGCATAGATTGTAGGACTTATCTTCGTCTGTCCCGTCGAATAGTCTATGCAGTTCAAGCCATACGTCTCTCGCATTCGTGTATCTCATGACCTTTCTGAGTGTCTCTTCTTTCATATTGGTTGTTACGACGAGAAGAGCAGTGGCGTCAGCTTTTAGAAACCGTTCTAGTTCGGCCTTGTACGTAGTTACTGCTTCTGCTGCTGTTCCAGGAACGGGGCTTGTGGGTTTCAGGAACGCACCTTCTACTACTTCCAGCGCGTGTGGAACGGTACGTAGTAGACTGATGGCTTTGTATTTCCATGTATCCCAATTCGATTTTCCTTCTAACAAACCAATCTGCAGTTTCGTTAAACTCTCCATCGCGCAGCTGTGACCATAACCTGTCGTGGTAGCAGAGCGTGGTTTCCAAGCGGGTTAAGCCTATAGATTACGGAGAGTCGTAGAAATTACTCGTAAATTAATAAATATAGCACATGTATATAAATCGTGTTTTTTATTTTCAATATTACTCTTTTTTCTTACTGACCGATATTTTTTTGACACATACAAAATATCTTCTTTTTTTTTCGAACATCAAATAAGGTTGAATAGCAGTAGTATAGGAACTACTTTAACGAAAAAATCATCATTATGAGAAAAATAAATAAGAGATGTTTTTAGTAGTGACTAAGACTCGCGGAACGAACCACCCCGGAGTTAAAGATGCGCGACTGCGAATTATCTGTATAGTCTACTAATGTCTCTACGAATGGACATTCATGACTCCAATTCGACTTTGTTAGTCGACCGATGGTTTTAGGTGATGAATGAATTATTCGTCGCTCCTGCGGGGATTGAATCGAAACCGACTCAGGCAGTCGAACGAATGACTCGCGATTACTAACCAAATTAGTTAATTTGCTCTAGTCATTCGAATTGTTCGAATGACTTGTCAAGTCGAATAATTCGAATGAAATCATTCACAGTCGCACATCTTTACCCCGGAGTGATTTCCTACGTCCACGGGCTAAAAAGAACTCAGAACACAGAAAAATTACAAAATACAGTCTTCTTCTTCTTCTTTTAGCTTTGATCAAAATACAGTGACAATCATGCATGCATCCATGTTATGTCAATGTCATGCAAAATCATTCGCAAAATTCATGAATCGTGAAGTGAAGCAAAATTGATTTGATAAAATAAATTATTTTTACACTAAAAATTATGGATAGAAAGCTTCACGTGTACAGTCAACGTTCATGCAAATTTGCGTAGCTTTCAGAAGATGTATTAGTGCCTGATACTTTCAGCAAAGAGGAGTTTAAGCGCTGGTAATGTTTACAGAATCTTATCGCAATAATTTACATTTTATATGCGTTTTATCAGTCTTAATTGTCGGTTCTTTTATTTTCAGCTATATTTACATTGGTTACAATGTTTGCTAGTCTCAAAAGCAAAATCAAGGAAGAGACTGGCAGTGATATCAGTAAAATAACCAGTAGTTGGCGAAGCGGGGCCTTTCTGGGCAGAATCTCGCTCAGGGATGACTCTGTTAGTATCTAGAATAAAATATAACATTATGAAGCCATGGGCATCAAATCTAGTTCACGTGGTTGCATTCAGTAGGCTAGCTACCTAGTGTGTACCTACAATGCTTTTACAGCTGATTTATACAATAATTTACCTTTTTTAAATAAACCTAAGTTCCTGATAGTTTCCCTATCATGTTTGTTTTATGGCTTTGAATAATAATTTAGGTACCATTTATTGTAACATATTTTTGTAAATAAATCTATCCATGTGCCCTGTGCTTGTACGGGTAATAAATGAGTATGAGTAATAAGAATCCAACTGGAAAATATTGCTTACTTTAGATACTGCTGAATGATTTTAATGAACTTGACCATTGTTCCATAAGCTATGGAGTACCTACCTAATTAACAAAGATGAAGCAACTTCACTTAAGATTTATACCTACTCAATTTATATTTATAAGTACAAAAATTTCAGTCAACAGCAAGCCCATCCAGCTCTAGCGGACCTGGAGACACATCTGATGTAAGTATTGGTTGAGATTTTATTATTTTGCATAAAACGTAAGCATTATTAACACGTATTGTACATTACTTTCTCAAATTGTGCTTAAACTTCTATTAGTTACCATCTAACCGTAACATAACAGTCAATGCAATATATAAAGAGTGAGCATTAATATTTTTACTTTGTGTAATAACATTTTGCAGCAGAAATTTATTAGTGTAGTAAGATTGAAGTTTGTTCATTGGTAAAAAAGAGTAATAACTGAATATAACATAACATATTTAATATGTAAATCTTGGTCATTACAGGTAAAAAAGGTTTATTTATTTAACACAATTTTTTCAGTCTGTATCCCCACAGCTTGAGGCTTACCTATCAGACCGGACTGGGGGTTCAATCGATCAGTCCACATTACAGCAGCTATACACATCACAGCTAGAAGCCAAGTTACAAGAACGAGATGCTTACTGGGAGCAAAAAATTGAGGAGGTCAAACTTTCGCTTGCTACTGTACAAGGTTTGTTCGGTCAAGGTTATTTTATTGTTATTTTAGTATCAATATTGATAAAGTAATTTGGATTCTGGCTTCATTTATATTGGTTTAACTAACAAAAGAACAATTTATAGCTACAGTTACAAAACATGTACTTAATGAAGATCTGGGCCCTAATTCCACTAAATTAATCGTTCCATCATACAACCTTTTCAAATGGTCATAGTAAGTAAAGTGATTGGTTAGCAGAATTCGGCCCCTGGTCTTACTGCAATTTAAGATACCTATTTAATTAAATGTGAACAAAAATAAAATAGATCCAAAGAAAATCTATTACTTGTTGCAATACACAACATTGTATTTACCTACCCTGTTTTATAAGTCTCCCCCGTACGACGCCACAAATAGCGGTCCTGAGCCGCCTCCATCCATCAACTCCCTGCGACCCTTTTTGGCAGGTGAAGAAACACTAGCAGCTCAAGCAGTAGCCAGAGCAGCACAAGCGGAAGCGGCTAGGGCGTGCAACGAACGCGATGCAGCGGACAGGCAGCTTAACGAACTGAAGGCACGGTTGGCAGCCGCTGAGAGGGCTCAAGACAGGCTTGATACCTTAACTGTGAGTTTTAGAAAGTTAATAATACATGATGGAAATGTACAAGTTACCTCATTTCCTTATTTTGGGTTTGGCCCATGATCATCTAAAATCTCAGTCAGTGTCGGCAACCGATTGACATTTGCTTCAACAAGTGTTGGTACATGATTGAATAATACTTGGAAACATGTCCTTATTGATTTCAAGTGGCATGTACATTGATTGAATGGAATAGCCTTTCACAGAGATAGATGACTGAAAAAATATGTGTATCTATTAACTTGTATGCAGATTACCAGTGTTGAAGTTACTCTTTCACAGTGCGATTGGAACAGAAGACATCAGTTAAAAGTCAGTTAGAAGTTTAGGTTAGGTTAGTTGTAAGTTAAGGAACTTTCCAAGATAAACTTTGGAAATCCAGCAAACAGTCCATTATATTATATTAATATTTTGCAGGAAGAACTAGAACAGTCAAGTCGCGACTGGGCGCGATCGCGAGCTGAGCTGACAGCCGCGTTGGGCGAGGCAGACGCACGAGCCAGGGACCTAGCGGACCAACTGGCGGTCTTGAGGGCAGCGCTACCGACGCAGAGCGAGCATCATCACATGCTTGATGATGGTAAGTAAATTAATTGATAATCTCACAAGATTCTAAAACACCCTAGTAATTGGGGTTGATAAGTCTTACAGTTCCTAGCAATTATAAGGGTTAGTAACGGACAATGAACGGCGTGGCTTCATAGGTTAAGACAAGAGGCCTACAATGGCCGCAGTAACGCGAAACCCTAATAAAAAACTCTTGGACATAGATATTTCAAATTATATAAGTAAAACTAGAAAATTAATTTGTCAATGTAACAAATTTACCGAATTCCCTATATAGAATATATATATTTTAACTCGTGCTCTTAGTATAGGGTAGACAGAACAAACTTTCAATGTTATGATTATTATATCACCGAGACAATCCATTAAAGAAGTGATTCATCCCCCCTAGAAATACCAATTGAATTACGTTAAGCGAGCGAATATCGAGAAGGAAGGTGTAAGTGTTTTCTAAACAGCTCACCATTCCTTTATTATGCCTATGACATCTGTCTGTAATATACATACACCGGCTTATTATTCCATCAAGTGGTATATTCATAATATTTTGCAATACAGATAAGCGTCAGTTGACGCCCACGGGGTGCGATGAATACGACAGAGTATGCCGCGAACGGACGGTGTTGACTAGGCAGCTACAGGAAGCTAAAATGGCCCTGGCTGATGTGAAAACATCTTGGAGTGGACAGATTGCTTCGCTGGAAACACAGGTTATTATTCGATAATTACATGACCAGGTAAAGTTTTTTCAACGAGAAATGGTCTGAAAAAAAATCCCCATTTTTCCTTTACCCAGAAATGTACAACTTTAAGCTCCTGTCCTTAGGATTACCGCCAAAATTGGGTAAGAAACTAGACAATGAAGTCGTTTAAAAAAAACTGATCAAATAGTCGCGCCAACCGCTTTATATTCGAAACTTGAGACAATATTGTAATAAACAGACTGTAAAAATGACCCACAGATTTATAAAATTAAATTTAAACCCATTGATCTATAAATACTACGTAGTACTTCAGGCAATGCATATAGCGTATCTGAGAAGTTGAGTTGTTAATCACACAATTTCACGGCTGTTAGCGCAAAGGTCTTGAGAGGTTTGAAGTAGGTATAGGAGTTACGTCTAGAAAGTAAAAGATAATAACTGAGGTCATCTTTTCATCCGTTTCTATAAAAGTTACATTACAGGTGGCGCGACTATCGCGACAGGCTGGCGAAGAGGGCGCGGAGAGGAGAAGAGTCGAGATGGAGAAGAAAGAGATGGAAGATAAACTAGTCAACATGGCGGCTGAACTCGAGAAGACCAGGCAGAACCTGATGAATAGCGAAGCTAAGGTAATTTAATATCTATTTCAAAATTCAACAAGGTAGATTTTGATAGGTTTTGTTAGAACCTAGTATTATTTATGATTTTGGCCGATTTGCTACATAGACTCGAATATTCTTATGGCCTCATGAACCTAGAAATAGCAAATGTTTTCTTTAATGATGTTATAATTTTATCTGAAAAAATATTTTGCCTACCTCTTAATTTGCGTCGTGGTGTAATATATCTCGAATTGTGTAGAAGAATTGTGTTGTGCAATAAGAAATGTACCTTGGTTATTAGTTATTCAACAAGATGACTAAAGTAAGCTCCTTTTTTATATGTACATATATCTTACTAACCAAGCATGCTGTTGTTGCTTAATTCAGTATCCCATTCTGAAATTTCCTAGGGTTAAATTCTACAGGGTTATAGGTGATTTGCTGACGCTGCGTAAACTGCCGGTTCTGTCCGTCTTCACGATTATGTTTTTTTAAAGTCGATAGACCTTGGTTTGTCCACAATCTCACCTGATGGTAAGTGACGATGTGGCCGACGGTGTATCACGAAGGTGTAGAAGATAGGTGTCATAGGGGTCTACTCATACCACGATCGTGAAGACGCCAAGTTTAATTCTGAAAATTTGTAGAAAGGGAATGATATTAAAACCCCCTCCATTCAATAATCGTTCATAGAGGGGTTTTATTTAAACTAAACTTAAAAACGGCTCTGCACTGGATTATCATTAGGTATGTGATGGTGATGGTTATTCATTGGGTTTCGGGCATTATTTATGAAAGGACCCGATTTATTTTTAATTATTTTCACGAAATTGTTCGTATTAGGGAATAAAGTGGACATAAAGGTGTAAAAAGATCCATCAATGGATCTTTAGGTACACTGGATTTTAGTGGACCGAGGGGCTATGATGATCAGAACCTGCAGTTCACGTAATGTCAGTGAAATATCAATAATCATGTAAGTATACTCTGTATTATATTCGCTACTAGCATAGCCCAGTTCCACACAGTGCATGCTTCAAATTCGTTTCCATTTCTTTATGAACAATACATCAAAATGAGCTTAATAAGTCTAAGGAGTTCCTATTCCTACTCGTATAATAGAAATTAGTGAAAATAAATAAGGGTATTAATGTTTTGGATCTTTTCGAGGAGGTAAATAACAGAATCATTTTTTTAATTTCTACTGCTCTAGTCTCTGATAGTGTACATATATTTTTGTAAGTTTTAGTATATCGGGTATTTATTCTAATAAGTACTCTCCATTTACACACATTTACTTTATATACAGGATGGCTTTTTGAGATGGAATTGTTAGGTCAAATCCGAACCTATGAGAAATAGAGGAAATCGTCTCATAGTCATGACCTCAATTTACAAGCAAACATTCATGTTTTTTTTTATATTTTAGTTTTACAGAACTGACCCATCCTATATTTGTCATAAAAATATGACCAGGTTGTCATATTTTTAGTAGGTTTCATGTCACTATTTTTGAATAAAATATTTTCTTTTGCTGATAAGGATGAATTTTTGCCAATACCAAAAATACACACATTTTCAGTAGTAGGCTACTGAAAAATTACGAAAATAGCTAAAATTTATAATTTTAGTTGCTACCACGCATGGTTGATAATTTATTTAATTATCATTTCGTACAACTGTTTTACTTGCCACTGGCCTGGATTCAGGCCTGGCCTGGAAAACAGGGTTTAATCTAATAAAACCCTGTTTTATCCAGGGATGAAACATATTTATTCAGTATGAATATCGTAAAACATTGAAAAATCCATAAAAAAATAATGAAGTATGCAATGCAGTTTTGTTTTCTCATAAATTAGGTCCATGACTCCTTACACGACTTTTAGTAACTACTATAACTTATAGTTTCGGTTTTGGACATGCAATCCTATCACTAAAAGGCCACCCTGTATATCACAATCGTTATCAAGATCGCTTTTGAAACGTCAGAAAATGTAAACCACACAGAAATTTTCGATAAATACCCGATAAATAACTTTAGCTTACAAGGGGGCCTACTTGTCATCACCGATTTTGCTATTTGCTACATAAATTTGAGGGAAATCGGTGATGACGAGTAGGGAATGCCCCCGTGTTAGTAGGTATATCACTAGCCCACTAGCTGCATACTCTCTTATAGGTGGTGCGACTGAACTCAGAGGTCCATACGCTCGCGATGGAGGTGAAAGCACTGCGGAGTTCCGCCAACAACGTCGGCGTGAGTCACAGTCTCTACAGCATTTAGTATTACATAACTATATACAATATACATAGATACATGTAGTATTCAAGTTAGTTTGTTGTATTAAGTAAAAGTTTCGGAGTTGTCGGGATTTGATCCTGCACCATATTGGTAATATAGACCCATTTATTGGGGAACCAAAGTTCCCTAGTTAATTATACTGAGAGTATAAATAACGAGTACAATAAACTATATAGACACACTTGTTTGATACATTAGGGCCATTGTTAAATTAGCACAAAGGACTAAAACGACATAAGAGACATTGGTGTCGATTCTGTTGGTACATAAACTAACTTCAAAACGCTTTCTCTTACACTCGAAATAAAAACGACATTTTGTATGTGATATTTAGTTTAGTTCCTGCACCAACAGAATATACACTATTAAAGATACTCTAAGCTATTATGTTATTTTATTGGCTAATTTAACATCGGCGCAGCCAGAAACATCATAAGAACGGCGAAAATCGCGGAATACGATCAATCACACACACGGAACACATTGACATGAAACAACAGTATAAATAAATGAATGAATAAATAAATAAATGAATCTTCCGAAGGATTACCGACATGATGAAAGAATTGTCAATGGTGTCAATAAAGATATCGCCAAAACTAAACTAATTCGGCAGGACTATAAATTGTGCCATCCTTTTTGTTTTGATCGTTATGAAAGGGACAGCAACATTTTTAGTACGGTCTTATAATATTCGTTTTGGCGACATGTATTAACACCTACATATGTCCGCAATTTTCGCCGCTTGTTCTATTTATACATGCCTTATTAATGCACGCTTTCAAAATGTGATTAGTTGTTAAGTACTTAATTATTTAAATATAATTTTATAGAGGCAGCTTACTTATATTTTTGTATTGTTTAATTTTATATAAGTACATTATTATTATTACAATAAATGATTTTTATTATTTTATACAGGGTATCCCACAGCCATAGAACATGGAGGGCAAGTACCAGAAACATTAAGATGGGAAGTTTTACGGAAAGGAAAAAATTCTATATTTTTAAAAATAAGCTTTCATATATTGTTTGAAATTATTTTTTCGAAAATCGAGCCTACTAAAATCCAAAAAATAACACTCTGTATTTTAACAAAAACCAACCTGTATTTTTATGACACCGATTGATAAAGTTTCGGTTTAGGTAAAACTTCCCATCTTCCATGTCTATCTTTTATTTTTCTGGTACTTGCCCTCCATGTCCCATGCCGTGGGGCACCCTGTATGGCTAAATGACATTTTTTTTCAACTACGGTCTTGTGCTTTATGCAAATAAGAACACAATTTGAAAAATAACTGGTTTATAATTGGTCGGTCACTGGCTAGAGTCAAGTCACGTCGACATTGGAATGGAAAAAAACAATCATTAGAATTTTGTTAATGACTAGAAATGAATAAGAATGCTAGATTAGTTGTGCGTTGAATCTTCACGAGTTAGTGTGTGTGCACTGCTTAATATCACATAAAAAATCTAGACAGCTTTTAAAGTAAGTTACACAAATAATCTTAAAGCTTTCCTTGGGGAATTCTATATTATTCAGCAGTGAGTGTTTTATCTTTATTATATTTTCTTTGGGAATCTCTTTTCTATGGTTAGTTTTTTCTACAGATAACTAACCAAAGGTCACATATTAACTCGTGCACAAGTGGGTCTTAATCTGATAAAAATCTTTCATCAGTCTGCGTTTGCCTTATCATTGTTTTCATTTTTATCGTTTTGATAAATAGATTGTGCACACAGTCAGTAATGTTACAGTATTCTATGGCATAGCACGTGATCTTTTGTCAAAGAACGTTCGTCATTGCATTGATACAGGTGTATATGAAGACAGTGTATCCTTAATATACATTCCAAGTAAGTTTATTTTTATTGAGTATGTATATTATACTATAGGCGAAATAATTTAGATGTGTGATATACGTTTTGGAAAAGGACATGTTGATAAGAAATCGGCTATAAGCAATGGTACCATGAGCAATAACTATCTCTCGTGGTCACACAATCTCACAGGCATCGCCTCAAAATATTGTACAAAATACAAATGTTGGTAAAAATGTGGGATTGCAAATTATACATTCCTATGTTTATAACTTTAATATTTGATTAGGTATTACTATCATAATTGACCGTGACAAAATTGTGATAAGGAGCTAGGAAATTTTATCAGGCTTAATTTACATAATTTTTATATACTTTTCGTTCGATACATATATTTTATCCAAATATTAAATTTTGTTTCGTGAATTCTTTTATTTTATTTATTACCTTACCTGGCATGTTCATTATAATAATTGCTATTAATTTATTATATATGATTGTTTTAAATATGCTCCATGCATGTTAATGTCTAATATAGTCCATTAGTCTGTTTGCATGAATATATTTACTGAACAGGTTATATATAATTAATGTCAAGTTTTGCAATTAAGAAGTTATACTTCTTATGAACCTGATAAATTAACATAATTACTCGTAAATTTCGATTCCTGTTTTCCAACCTAATGCGCTGCCAATGCCAATTAATATTATCCCCATCTCTTGAAATCGCCCGTGTATCTTCACTGAATTGGATGTCTAGAAAATTCAACAAAAAATAACCATTAAAGAAACCTCAGTAAGTGATTCAGCTATCTATCTTAATAAAAAGTTTAATCAGTAGCATTCAAGCCGCGATCGAATCAGTTTCCATCGTGAAGTTGCCTGCATCGTTACGTTTCGTCTCGAAAGTAATGCGTTTGCGCAATGTAACTAGATCAATTGCTTTAACCGACGCGCGCGCATCAACGTATTTATTTTATTATTTATTATTTAATTTGTTATCAGGAATGATACTCTGTTACATGTTGAAAGTAGTGAATTGTGGCAATGTGCTTGTGAAAAGAAATTTAGAAAAGGTGCATGAGTTTAAAAGTAAAAGTTTTTCGGTGAATGGAAACTGTTTCTTCTGAAGTGGGTATCTTTTAGCTTTCTTTTTTCTCATATAAACACAGATTTATCCTAACTTTTTACTTAAAATAAATGTTATAGACGATAAATATCACAAATTATTTACAATGTGAACAATGATTGTACTACCTTGTAATTATTCTTGGAAAGTTATTATATCACCTCATAAATATTTTATAATTCTTATGTATATAAAAGTGCAGCCTTGAGTTAAATTGAGTAGAGTTGCTTTGGGTTTCTTTTGCGCACTCTTTCTAAGCTGCTTTTTGCTATAGCACATAGGCTATAAGACTCACCATAATCCTTCATTGGTATATCATTAGCATTCTTCATGTATTCTATTTCGCTGGATGTAGAGAAGCATTAGCACATCTCTACATCCAGCTAAATTTAAACTACAAACCGATTTGAATGGTATTGAAATAAACTTAAGGCTCATTCTTACCCCTCTTTCCAGGACAAGACAATGGACTTAGAAAAACGTATAGAAGAGTTAACTGAAGAGAACAGTCAGATAGCAGAGGCGTTGGAAAACGAACGGACGCTTGTAAAGATACTTCGAGAGAAGCTGGACAAGTCTAATAGATTATATGATGAGCAGAAAGCTGAGGTGAACCATCTGAACTCGGTCGTCAATGAGATGCATCATGATTATGTTGATATGGAGAGGAAGATTGAGAAGTGAGTAAGCTATTATTGAACATATTTCTTCCATACAACAAAACCAAATATCGAATATCAGGTTTAAATACGGTCTTGGTCGATATTTGGAATGTTAAATTTTTTGAATATATCGTATAGTTAAGAATTCAAATAATATTATGCACTATAATAACAAAAACTTTATATCGAATAGTTGTCATTGTAATAATTTATTGAAGAATTCTTGTATTTTTAATCGACTTCAAACATTCAAGAAATCTATGTTTTATATATGTTCGTCGATTTCTCGTTCAATTATGGACCGATTATTTTACTATTGTATAGATTGTTGTATAAATAAATATTTTTTATTCCCAAGGGCACAGAAATATTTTTTTAATAATTATTAAAAAATATTAATATTAATTTTGTGTCATAAATAAATTATATTTATGCAGTCAAGCTTAAAAAATCATAGTACTTTTGAAAAATCACGATTAGTGTAGTACTAGTACTAGGTAGGTACCTACAGCAATTTTGGTGAGATCTTCGCAAATTCTTAATATATTTTGATGATTATTTCGTTGTTGTCGAAAGCCATAAGACGAAATGCGTAGAAAAAAAAATTAGCTTATATTATCTACAAAAGTGACTCAATGCAATTATTTCATCATCATCATCAGCCCATACACGTCCACTGCTGGACATAGGCCTCCCCCGTACAACGCCACAAATAGCGGTCCTGAGCCGCCTCCATCCATCGACTCTCTGAGAATTATTTCATACTTTCAGAGAAAAGAGAGAAAAGGACGAGGCGCTACTCCGAAACGCTGCCATGTCGCAAACGATAGAGATGTCGCAATGCGATGTGAGGTACCAAGAAACGGAGATCGGCGAGCTCAAGGCGAAGGTAGCTGAGCTGCAGAACGTTATAGCGCAACATAAAGAGGTAAAACAGAAAAAAATATTCATTATACTTAAATAATATATAAATAATACTGGACAATCCACACATCAACAGCTAGCCCCAAAGTAAGCAGAACTTGTTTACTAAATTCCTAATTTAAGTTGGTACTTGATACATTAGGTACATAGATAAATATTTTTATAATGCATGGAAAACCATCGGATAAAGATATCTGCAGATCGTACAAACATTTGTTTTCCGAGGTGGGAGTCGAACCCGCAACCTCCTGCGTCTCAGCGGACCCGTTGCGCCATAGAGGTCACCACTTGGAGATGGACCGTCTTAGAATGATAGGTAGATACGGTTTAAGATATTTTTATTCTCATAAGAATTTACAAAATTCGCTTATTAAGAACTTAAGTATTAAACTTAGTCTAGATATTGCGCCCTAATGCGTAGAGTGCTTAAACAAAAATGTAAAACCAGTGTAAAACATTTGACGTACATTAACAACAAAAGATTATCTATGAATATTTCACCTCTAAAATGCGGGTAGTTGACGACTACAAGTACAATGGCTGCCAGCGCAGCGCTAGAAATACGAATATAAACAGAAATAAGAACTAGTTGGGCTTGGGCCACAATGCATATTACCAGAGATAACTATTGTACCACACCAACACACAATACAGGAAGGAAATGCTGAAAATCTACGTTTAAAATCATTTATTCTCAAAAAGACATATTAAACACAATCTATGAAGTACAAAGGGCGGCCTATCATATTATAGCCTCAAGCTAAAATATATTATATTTTAACATGAGGCTTACTAACCTAATTACGGGTCTGCAAGACTGTAATGTCACTGGCATATATCATACTAGCTGTGCCCACGACTTCGTCCGCGTGGAATAGTGACAGTGTGGTTTTCATACAAACTTTCATCTCTTTGATATTTTACCCCCTTGAGGGTAAAATTTGTAAACTTTAAATGACTTTTTTATTTATATCTAATTAACAGCCTAAAAAATTAAATCCAAGCTTTGAGATTTAAAAATGGCGATACTTCTATACAACCTTTCAACCCCTCTTTCAACACATTACAACCCTTTTTTTCGCATTAAAAGGTATCCTATGTCCTTTTTCGCAGACTCTAGAGTATCTGTGTACCAAATTTCATTTAAATCGGTTCAGTAGTTTTGGCGTGTAAACGTGACAGACAGACAGAGTTACTTTCGCATTTATAAAATTAGTAAGGATAGTTTTGTTATCATAGTCATAGGAAACCAGGCAGTTTGGCCTGCATATACTACATGCTGGATTTCGGCAGAGATATCCAGTTTTGTAGCAGAAAAAGGATGCTTTCGAGATTTTAAATATTCACGTAGAATATTTTATGTAAGAAATTACAAAAATATACATATAATTATGTATAAAATATACATATAATTATGTATAAAATATACATATAATTATGTATAAAATATACATATAATTATGTATAAAATCTTTTCAGAACCAAGCAGCTTGTATGTTAATAAAAGAAACTGAAGAAACGAGAAAGTTCGAAATAGCGGAACTACGAGAAAAGATCGAACAACTGACGGAAAGCGAAAACAATCTCAAAAAGAGTATACAAGACTTAGAAACCGAAATCTGTGATAAGAATAAGGTACATAACTTAACATTTTCTTGATTTTCACTTTACTTTGAGGGTGATCGTTTCGTGTTGTGTCGCGAGATGCAAAAGTTTTTGTGGTTTTTAAAGTTATTTTTTAAAGTCTTTTTGGGTTAGCCACAACTGGTCTCCTTTATTTCCATTCACTTATTTTATTTGTCATCTCAGCACTCATTCCTTTCTTATCTTTATTTATTTACTAGTATTGTTACACATACATATGTTCTTAATACCAGACCAAAGGCGGGATTGAAAAGTCACAGGCATCAGCCCAACCAGCTGTCAACCACCAAAAGTCCTGCTCCTGGCACTTCAAGGAGTTGGGCTGGTTAGGGTCTGGTTAGGCAGGCAGAGGGACAACGTATAATACACTTCCATGCGAGATTTCATTGCAGATCCCAGTTACACTTAGAATTAGACCCAGTTAAAATTGAACCAGCTTTATATTTATTGGTTTACTAACTGCTGCCCGCGCTTTCGCCCGCGTTTTATCGGGATAATAAATGCCTATGAGTTATTCCAGGTCCCAAACTATACCCATACCAAATTTCAGCCTAATAGGTTTAGTAGTTTTTGCGTGAGAGAGTAACAAATATCCATACATCCATCCATCCTGCCAAACTTTGAAATTTATTATATTAGCAGGAATTACCTGTTCCAGAAAATAAAAACACTAGACAACCGGATAGCAGACATGAAGAAAACGCTGCAAAGAGAACTACAAAGCAGTAAAACAGACCTCTCGACGGCGGAAGAACAAGATATTAGTAGAAGGTAGATAGATAAAATATTTATTTGACACTACAACTACAACACACAATACAAAGATCACATTAAATTAGGTACATCGTACCATAACACAGAAAAACTAAGAAATTATGGGTGGAACAAAGCTCGGAGACAAAAAGTCGGTGTATATGTACATTATGTAGGTACTAAACAATCTAAAATTAGGTACGGATTAGTAAAAATTACGTGTGTGCTGCAGCTTGTCAAAAGGCAATAAATCAGCTTAAAGCTTTGCTCGAAGATCAAAACACAGATTTTCAGTGTTACCTCTGGTACGTATATTTTACTTATTTTATATCAAATATTAACTTTTATCGGATTCAGTCACGTATTGCCTTGAATCCTTAAACTTATGAAGAGAAAAAATATCTTTTATCTTTAAGTGGGAAGTAAACTAGCAAAGAATGGCTGAAATATCTTAAAAGGCTGTTTGTTAGATTTTAAAAGCATGCAATATTTACTAAATTGCAGGATAATTATGTATAAATTACATTACATCCGTACTTATTTCGTACCGGAAGTAAATATATGTATGTTGAATTAGCCGGGTAAATGAGAGTTGGATTAACTATCTATTGTGAAAATATCTAGAACAAATCAACTTCTTGAAGATTGAGTGTTTATCCCATTTATATGGTTTTTGTTTCAATTTTAACAGCCGATAAATTAATTAAATTATGAAAATTGGAAAGTTACGACGGTGATGATAGTGATTTACGTATTACATATCAATAATAAAATGATTTACGTATTAATAAACTGATTTATATAATATATAATTATTTACGTATTATACATATATTAGTATATATGATTTACGTAAAGTACGTAAGTTAACCCTGGTAATCTCATGAGATATATTAGTTCAGTTCTCGTAACATTGAAATTTTAATAACTTAATCATATATTGTCTTTTCCAGATACCTAAAACACGTCGTCCTAAGATTCCTGACAGCGCGAGAGCTAGAAGCAAGGCAACTCACACGCGCCCTCTCAGTGCTGCTAAGACTATCCGCACACGAGGAGGCTTCTCTCCGGGCGGCCTTACCGCCGAGGTCCGGAATCTCTGCCTGGTTTCCTTCGCTTACTAACACCTGAGTGTGAAAGCAAGATTCTTTTAGTTTTGTGAAAAAGTTTTATGTCGCAAGTCGGATATCGAATTGTATTTTAGATTTGTGGGTAGTCTTTGTTCAATAATTTACTGAAAGCGCTATAATATTTTTAACTAGACCGCGTCGGGTGCAGAAGCCTGAGCCGCTAAAAGTTTTGGGTTTGATTCCCGCTATTTGTATGTCGCCTCCGGATCGTAGTTGGTTGTGCCACAGACCTAGCAGAGCTTGTGTTACAATACGATACAAAAATTATTTATTATACATCAGAAAAAACAACATTACAAAGAGATGTTACATAGGACGAAGACAATGGGCGGCCTTATCGCATAGAAGGGATCTCTTCTCTCTTTTGTGTTATGGGTACTTGTTGCTAAACTAGTACTAAATCCATTTTGCTATGTATAATAAAAATGTATTTTTTTATTATACATAGAAAAAACCCAAATATAAATAATAATATTAAATAGGTTATAATGTATCACTTATTCTGAACACTAGCATATTTTGTTTTACATAGATTTGTTAGAAACACCTAATTCATTTCATTCGACGAGATTGCTAAAAGACTTTCAACTATATTGTTGGTTGATTTCGGCGTTCGTTCAACAATCGGCATAGGCAGGCAACTGAATGGTGCCGTTGTATAATCCGCCTAGCCGATGAAGGCCAATATACTACGATTCTGCGGCAATATGTACATATATGTATGTATGATCTGAAAATAAGTATATTCCCGTACTGAGGGAAGGTCGCGGGTTCGGGTCCCGCCGAAATAGTTTTTTTTGGATATTATTTAATTTCTGGGTCTGGGTCTGGGCTGGTGGTCTCATGGTTGTACCTCTCAGGCCGTGCTCACTTTGAGGCAATATGAAATAGTCTTTTAGAAAAACCTTAACATCGGCCCATATACATCGTGGAAAGAGTACCTATATATTCAATAGTATATATCGGACGATAGACTATATGAGAGAACTATATAGAACAAAAATGGCGAGACTTCGTTCAGCGACAATAGTTTTTAACGGTTAAAAAAACAGCCGAATTGAGAACATCATTGTTTTGAAGGTTGTTAAAAATATATCTTGACTGTTAACTGACTCCCATAGTACATTACAGAGCTTTTGGTGCATTGTTATTATTAGTAGTAAATATACAATTTATCATTCCTTTATTTGTAAGTCAAATTATGTATTTACCCAAAGTATTATTTTTATAGAATCTGTTGAATTTGGTTCTCGAGAATTTTATTTAGCTCCTTGAATAATCATGTTTCGATCCAATACAGTAGATTTTATTTTAAAGATGTTATTTAACTATTTTTTTTTTAATAATTTAGTCAGTCAGTATAGAACGGCATTATTAATACAATGTCATGTTTAAAAGTTGCCTTAATAGTAACTAGTCACTTGAATAATTAACTTAGTATGCTGTTGTGTTAGGTAAAATGCTAGCCCCAATGCTTGTAAGTTAGACATGTATTATAAAATAAACTTGTATTAATTATTTAGTATTATTTAGTAATACGAACTCGAATAAAATTTAGTTAACTCAAATACAGCGATTTGTCGACTTTTGTACACGCTTCGATTGAGCTGCTAAATGTAACTATATAACGAAATACATTTATTTGACTTAGACAGACATTTATTTGACTTAGACATACATTTATTTGACTTAGACATACATTTATTTAACAGATTTAATAAAGAAGCAAATAGCTCAGTAAAGCCATAAAGCTAAACCATAACGAAACTAATATAAATTGTAAACTTAAAGGGTACTTTAGGTTGAAGTGTGAAAATATAGTACGTACATTTCAAACGTAGAGCGTAAAATAACAACAATTGAAGACAAATTTTCAACATATTCCGAGTATTTCCGAGCTCTCATGGCTCGGAAATGCCTATCAAACAACCGTTTCAAGTGTATGCTTTCGTTTTGTACAAATTGATCTTAAGAAGGCTACGAACCTCTCAAACGGAAACGGATCGGCCCATGCGGGTTTGTTGTTGTTTCATGTCGAATGAAATGAGGCGCGCTATTAGTGAGAAAGCGCGGCTAAACATCAAATACGAAGCTGTCATGTGGCTGTGTGCGTGTGCTCGGTGTCGGCACCATTTTTTGATATTGTATATAATATAAAAAATGGATAGTTATCGGACATGAAGCCGAACATGAGCTCGGGTGGAGCACTACAAATAGGAACATACCTAAATTCCAGGAGACAAAATATTTTTTGCTCTTATGAACCAAATAAAACAATATAATATAAAACTGAATGTCGGCATAAACCAAGGTAATGGAATGTTTTCACTTTGAATCAGGGATATTGTTTGTAATAGGCTTGTAGTATTATAAAATCGTAGTCCAGATTAATTTTATCTGAACCGAATCCCAAATTGTTGTAGTATAAATATATTATTCATGCGTGCCTGCATTGTCAAGTAATAAAATAATTTGTGAAGCTATTGATCACTGCCAATTTGGTACTTTATTGTATTTAGATAAGTTTGCTGCTTAGGCTAAATATTCCATGAAACCTTTTAGTGACTTCAACATTTATATTAGTCGAAGACAGTTCATACATTAGATTTTATGTTTCTTTAAGTTGTTTTGACGTGTACACAAGTGACCACCTATGCACCTCCAAAAGCTGTCTTTAAGGTCGACCACTTTATTTATGTATGAGGCCTCAGCCGGCCATATTGTCGAATGTAAAGGGATAAAAGGTGCGTCCAGGGTAACATGTTTTATGTATTCATCCATATTCATTTTGTTTATAAATTATCCACACAGATATATCATGTAATATAACAGTTTTATACCATATGTTATGAAGTAATGTTACTTAATCTGGACGCACCTTAAGGTTGGCTGGTTGCTTCGATGGAAGCCAGGCGCGTGATATCAAAATCCGTACACAGACATCTAGCTAAGCTAGTCGCTTGCAGTGTGGCCGAGCCCGTACATTTTCATACGTTTATTTTTTCATCTACCCTCTAAGCTTCCATCCTGCAGTGGCTTTGGCCTGAGTGCTGAGCGAGTGGTGTAGCGTGTGGGGCCATGGCCCCGGGCTGCATACGAAAGGAGGCGGCGGCAAGCGCCACGTTTATATTTATATATATATAATACTAGCTGTAGCCACCTTACATTAGAATTTCACATTGCTAGGGGGGATAAAAAGGTCTTTTTGCCCGTAAATCTGCCATGGGAATTAGATGTTTTACCAGGACAAAAAAAAGCCTATGTTCCATCCTTTCAACTAAATCTATACCAAAAATCAAGTCGATTAGTTGGTTAGTTAAGGCGTGTAGGAAGGACAAACATACACACTTTCGCATTTATAGTATTACTTAGGATTATTCAATAGGAAATTTAAAAATAACTCCAAATCGCGCCCGCAATGCCCGGCCGCACGCTCCATCTTACCTGCGAGTATGCCAATTTGCGCAGGCAAGACGGACCCTGGGGCTACTTAAAAGAAAGTAGAAATCGCCCCGGGTACCAACCCACGCTAAGCAGCCACATATGATATGAACATCCGGCGACATTGGAAATAATCAATTTGAGGTAGTTATACACAGTCGTCTACAACAACTTCAAACCAATAATTAAAATGTGGCGAAACCCATGCTACGCCACTGTGTTTCGTTTCGCCACACACCTATATTATCGCATCTATTGATTCTCCCACGTCAGTTCTGCCCGTGGAGGTGGTCCCTTAGCTAGTGATATTTCTTAGTGAAAAGAACATTAATAGACATCTATAATAGAAATAATTAAGTAGGTACAGTCGGCGTCAAACTGATATAAAATTATCTGAAAAACATAACAATTTGATATACGCAGCTCGAATCATCATATTGTTGTAAGCACCCAATGTGGTCAAAATATCTTACTACTAATTGTTTCATATTTACTTATATGAGCAGTCAGGGTGTTCAAAATTATTTTTTATTATTCGAAGATTCAGATCATTTTGACTACTCTAGCTAGACGCTTATATCAATTTGACTGTACCTACCTATGAGCACATTCCAATATCCTGTACACGTAATTTTAAGCAGACTGAACATCACAACATACTTCACTGTATTACAGTATTATATTTTCAGATTATATGGAATATCGTTAGAATATAAACATAGTTTTATTTCATTGTCAGACATATGCTACCAAAAACACAGTTCATTTTAGATTGCTTTTAACTATCATCATGTCTAGAATTTTTTTTTTTTTTTTTTTTTATTTGCTTTATGTGGCTTTAGTGTCACAGCGGCCATGGTAGGCCTATTGTGATCGCCACTTCGAGTGTTCACCCTTGGAAGCTGCGGCGTTTATAGTTCGCCACTTACCCTTGCAGCTGCGAGGAACTGTAGGATTCTCTTCGGGGAGGTGTCTCGTAGCTCGTCTGGGCTGAGCAGGTGCTTGCCCAGATGAGTGCTACGTTTTTGCATCAGTGCTCCACAGTCTCCTAGCAGATGGAGGGGCGTTTCATCTGCCTCCTCACAGAGTCTGCAGGATTTTGTGTCGCATAGCCCCAAATTGAACATGTGCTTGTTAGAAGTTACGCCTACAGGGATTTTATGAATGAAAAGACCGAATACTTTAATAATTCAGTTTATTTACAATACAATTTCGACTGGGAGCGATTGGAAAGCTTCCTATATTGCTAGTGCAGCTTGATCAAGGCACAAATCTACTAAAATGCCACATTTCATGTTATAATGTAACTTATTTTATTAGTACAGCAATTTTATGTACCTGCAAACTGATTAACTTAAGTTGCCTACCGTGATAATGCAAATTTTAATCATTATAGCCGTTAATCCGACTTAAGTTTTTTTTTACAATTATTTTAGATTCATGGATACATAAAATTGCCTTTTTCGTATTTTAACTATAAACCCAACCATGAATTACCAGTTAAAAAATTAGAAATAAGGGTTCTGTTTTCCCTTGGGGTAACACTAAAGAACAGTAGGTAATATTTTTAAAATCTTTGATTTAAGTACCTAAACCTAGGTACGTAGTTACCCACCAACTAAATAAATACATTATTGGAAAGGCTAAAGAGTTGGAAAATTTAACTTAATGACTAGTTGTGGAATGTCCTATATCTTTTAAAAGGCTGTGAAGAATTTAACATTTATCTATAATAGGTAGGTATAACTATAAAAGGTAGGATTTTCAAATGATTTAGGGTTTTAGAGAACATCGCTTTAACTAACCATAAGTGAAGTGATACGATTTTAATAGGATTGTAGCCTGTTGAAATCGTAAGATCTCACTATTCTAACGTACATAGAAAATATTATTAACAATAAGTATCTACACCCACGTTTTATCCTCGCATTTTCTAAACTAAATGATAACTAAATCGTTCTAGATTCACGTTAAATTGCTTTTTACGTTATAACAATAATGTATTAATCACTATTATTTTAAAGTGTTATTTGTCTATTGATAGAAATTTAAACAACTGTGTCTAGTGCAATGTTAAGCTAATGATGTAAATTCTCGATTGCACTACAATTTCTAAATAAATACAAACAGCTGTAGTGAAGTCCAACGCCAATAAAAATAACATCTTTATAATCTAAATGCCGTAGGCATTTTTGTTTTTCATAAACTTTGGTGAATCTTTTGGTCAAAGAATCTATCAGTGACTTGAGCTGGATAAACTTATCCTAACGTACAGTCGCGTAGAGGATTAATTACCTACCAAAATTGATGGATGACGTCTACTTGAATTTCCATTTAAAGGTAACTGTACTGTACCCTAACAAAATTTACGCGTTACCCTAGCGGGTGAAGCAAACAAAAATCAAACCTATAATCAAAATACAGACAAAATTACTATAAAATAGTCAATAAAGATAATAAATTGAATCTAAAAACGGGGGACATAACACTTTTTTCGTTTTAATATTCTCACACAGCTTTAACACTATGCAACTTTCAACCCAAAACAAAATAGCTCCACCCCACTAAATAACTATTATTATGGACTGCCCCAGAACAATTTGGTAAAACTTTGAACAAAGAGAATTTCCTTATCGCCAAAGGCAACGTATTCTTGAGTGAATTCAGAACAAGTCAAAATGATTAGTTCCTTTTTAATTGGGAGTAAGAAACTTTAGAAGAAAATGCCTTCAACGATAAAGTAACTCCTGTTAACTAATTAAAGGTAACGAACATTATGCACAACCTAACAGCTTAGAGCTTGACTTTTCCGTGACAGATATCGTTGAAGAGTTGCGACGTGATCGGCACAAAGTCAGGGCCGGAGCGGAAGTAGAGAGGCTCCTTTATGACATCGGGGTCGAAGCCTTCCTTCTGGTACTGCAATTTCTTCAGCTTGAATGTTCCTGGAAAAAGATAATAAGACTCATTAGGTAAGTAGACGTTAGGTACTTATCATCCAGGTTGACACAAGTTCATGATTTCATGCAAGCTTGGTTTTAAATGTCTTTTTTCAGTTAAAATTAACAACAAACAAGTATAATATAAATCGCCAAACATGTTTCAAACAAGTTTTTTTTTTTTGATGATAAATACTTCAGCCGTTTTTGGTTTTACAAAACTGTTTAATGATTTATGTTATGTTTTTTGGCTTCGCCAAGATTGGTGGACCAAGGCCTTGGACCGTACGGAAGGTGAGTATGATCCAATGTGATGTGCACTTTAGCTAGATAGTTACACTTACCAGTGATCTCGAGATCCTTGTCCATGATACGCAAAAACAGCGGCCGGGCGTAAGAAGGAAGCGAGTTGTCGAGATCGCGCGCCAGCTTCGTCATGTCTATGCTTTTCTTAGGGTCGGAGATAGCGGCCATGCCTACTCTGCCTTCTGTTTGAGGGATCTGGAAATACATGCAACTTGTGTTAGGTCATTTTATTTTCAGCGCACGGTTGACTGCTTGCTACCTTTGTGGTGTAAAAAAAAAAGCTTTAAGCTATTCGACAGACATTTTTATATCAAATATTTCAATTTTACGTACAATATTTATTTCCCTAACTTTATTAAAATTTTTAACAACTCCATTCAGTCATTCTCAAGTGATGGGAAAAATAATCCCGAATATGCCCGGATTTTATCATTTACTTAAAGTGGATATGAAGAAAGGGCTAGTTCATTTACTATTCTACTCCACCTCTATCAGAGATAAATCACAGAGACGTGCGTTAACGCCGGGCTGCTCGAGCGCAGAGCCCATGGCGATCTCCACCTCGGCCGTGGCTACATTATCTTGCTTCCACTTATAACTTGTTGATACCTTACAGAGATTTCTGTAAAGTCTCACCTACGTTGGATAACTTACTTACATAGACGCCATAGACGACGGTTGGGCACAGAGCCTATGGCGACATCTTGGCCATAGCTACTGCCTGTCCCTTTCACTCGTAGTTGTCTCTACCTGTTAAATAACTTACAGAGACGCCATAGACGGCGCAGCCACGCTGGTCGAGCGCAGTGCCCATGGTAATCTCCACCTGGGCCGTGGCTAAGTTCTCTCCCTTGCACTAGTAGATGTCTCTACCTCTGATAAATAACTTACAGAGACGCCATAGACGACGCAGCCACGCTGGTCGAGCGCAGTGCCCATGGCATTCTCCACCTCGGCCGTGGCTACGTTCTCTCCCTTCCACTTGTAGGTGTCACCGGTGCGATCGCGGAAGTAGAGATACCCTAGTTCGTCGGCGACCAGGATATCTCCGCTGACGAATGCGGCGTCGCCTTTGCTGAATATGTCACGTTGGAGGTTTTTGTTGCTGTCTTTCTGTAAAGTAAATATATAAAATTAATGATGCTGGATATTTCACGCATACTAGATGTACCAGATGAAGATAAATAAGATAAGATAATAAATAATGCTGGATAATCCACACAACATCATCTGGCTCCAAGCTAAGCAGAGCTTGTGTTATGGGTCTGATATATATAATACATACAAAGATAAATATTTTTATTGTACATAGAAAATACCCAAGACAAGTATTTGCAGATCGTATAAACATTTGTCTCAAGGCAGGAATCGAAACCGCAACCTCCTGCGTCGCATGCAGACCTTCGCCCGCTAGACTGATAGAATAGGATGACTGAAGAAATGAATTCCTATAAGGTCACGCATAACAGTGACCACATTGGATAGTTCTAAGCTCATGGTAAGTACATAAATAGTAATTTTTTAATAAATAAAACAATAAAATTAAATGCAGGTATTTAGTTTACCTTGTCGACATATCCGTGGTATTCCCTGGACGCGTTACCCTGTGCAATCAGTCCAATGAACATCCCAGGTTCATCTGTAAGAATGCACACATTTAGCAGCAAAATGGGAGCAATCGTTACTATGCGAACTCTGGCATAGAAATATTTATGTATTTTATAAAAAAAAACAGAAACACCCAAAAAACATCGACTTAAAATTAACAGCTTGGGTTTTTACCCAAAATCTTTAGGCAGGAATAACCGAAAAGTAAAGTGGCATGCAATGGCTGGTCCGGCTCACGCGCTCGCGATTTTGCGGTCACACTTTTTTAAACCGGAACAAGGCAAAAATGCTTGGTGTGGTGACTGAAAAGAGTAATTTTTGTTAGAAAGCTCTTCATCGAGAGTGTGCCATCGTGTGTAATGTTGGAAAATGGCAATGCTGCTTGGTGAAACAAAAAAAAGCGAAGCTTTTTGTTTGACTTCGTGGAGGGTTTGGCTTTGTTTGATGAAAATCGGTGCAGCCTTTCAAATATCCTTACCATGGTTTTATGATTGTTTTGATCATAACAAATATCCATGTTTATTTAAAGATTTAAAAAGATATAACTTAGGTAGGAAAAATAAAATACCTCAAAGAACAAAGTTACAAAATAAACTGCTGGTTCAAAATAATGCAGTATGTAGGCATACATACTGCATTATCTTGAACCAGCAGTTCTAAGATACTGCATTATCTTGAACCAGCATCCAACCCTTCTAGCGTACCGGGCTATTAAAACACGAACAACCAACAACAACAAACTAAAGGAAAATACAAAACATACATATATTGAAGACACCTCACAAGTATTAAGGAAATACTTGGGATAAATGTTCTCGCTTCATGAATTAAGTTGTTCAAAGTAAAAATATCGTCGGGTGTTATCGAAGTTACGGGTAATAAAGCTTGTTGAGACTTACTAGGCTGGCATCTGATGCAGAGCCCGTTAGCCCCTCGGACCAGGGTTCCTTGTTCGTCGACGCGCACAAGTGCGATGGGGTGCATGCAAGTAGGCACCAGCTTCGGCAGGAAGCCTACTGCACCGACTTGGTTATCCACGTTTACTGGAAAACAAAGGATAATAAACTAAGATAAATAAATTATTTATAAATAACCTATAACGATCATTACCGATATAAAAAAAACATAAATCTATTAGTATTTTCTTTGTGGCTGAAATATTATCTTGCTAAGTTCGATAAATGATGGATCATTGCTAGTTTTTCTTTATTTATATTTTACAATAGGCATTTTGAACTAGTTTCCTAAAAAGAAGGTGGCTTAATTCGTCGGAATATTTGTGTTATTTCAGTAATTATAGTTTAAAACTTTCAGCTGAAGTACAGTAGTACCACTGTTCTTTGGAGGTTCTATTCAATTTGCTTTCATGAGAAAACCTGAAAACTTCTTGTTCTTGATGGCATTATTATGGTAGGTACAGAAAGAAACATCAAGTCTCATCAAAAAACAAGATTAAGATACATGACAGCAAAGCTAGCTCGTAGAACTACGCGGGTTTCGAGATACAAATCAAAAGTGCCTATCCCAAAAACGTACTTAAAACCAATTAGTTAGGCTCCAATACCAACCTATACCTACTCCGATTTAGAATACATGATATTTTTTGTGAAAATTGGCATTTATGAATGGAAACTTAACAAAAATTTATAACAATAACAGAAAACAAGATAACAGCAAAGTTGTCACTAAAAACAAAAACACAAACTTCAACAACGCATAATCTCACATGTGTAACAAAAAAATATTAAAATTTGAATTAAAAAAACGATCGAGAGATCAATTGAATGATGAATGAAAGTTATAAAAATCTAAAATTGTTTCGAGCTTTGCTTTGCTTCGATGATACCAATGTCGTTAAATATTTTCCACCAATATTCCTTAGATTATGTAACCCAAGTATACAAAAATATCTAATATAAGTTAATATAAATATAAGTTTTTGAATCAGAGTACCATCTGGTACTTAAAATACCTATCAACATAATATGTTGTGAGTAAAGTCATTCGAGTCAAACAAGTATGTATGACAAGAAATTATTTTCGTAGGTTAATTAGGTAGGTTAGGTAAGTAAATAAAAGGGTTAAATAAATAAATGAGGAACTTGTAGATAATGCTTGTCTGAGTGTAAATATTGTGTTTTATTTTGGTTCATTGCCACTGTAGTCTGAGATAAAAGTATGCATACATTCAGCGACCAAAATATTTATTTTTAAATTAATTTGTTTTTGGTGTTCAATTTAGGGGTATCTATGCTTTTCTAGGATTGATTGACTGAAAGTTTTACATGAATTTCCAATACTATGAAATATAATAATTCTCACAAGTCATGTAAATTGTGATTGTGATTACAAAACTCAAGTTAATAACGGGATATTTACCATGATTTGAGTTTTGAGTTCTCCAATATTTCGGCACAGTTACATGCACCATGATCAGTCAATTTCAGTTGACTTCAGTTGGAGAACCCAAAACTCAAATCATGGTAAATATCCCGTTATAACCATGATAGTTTCAAAAGTTTTATGTGATTGTGATTGAAAATGTCATGCTGTTTCGTTTAGATCACTCTAAGGACGACTTATACCTACATTATTTTACTATAGAGAAAATTTACCAAATATCTTGGCGTTTTGGCACCGACTGTCTGACTGCAGTACATTATATACATATGTACTAGGTACAATAATAATTATAAAACATTATCAGTACGAAAACAATGTCCTGTTGTAACAATCATAATTATTGTCATTGTTTTATATCAACAATAGGTACGTTACTGAAGAGTGACATAAAAATGGTAAGGTTACGAGTACGTCTTACACGAAGCGAATTATTGGTAAGTGGCATGCATTACGTTTCCCGCCTTGGGACTAATGTTTGTACGATCTGCAAATATTTGTTCCGGGTGTTCTGGGTATTTTCTTTGTACCTATAATAAAAAATATCTATCTTTGTATGTATTGTATTATGTATATCAGTCATCTAGTACCCATAACACAAGCTCTGCTTAGCTTAGTTGTGTGGATTGTTCAATATTATTTATTTATTTTATGTCCAATCTGCATGTTAAACTGCTTTCCGGGATAATGGTCTATCTCCTTGCACAAATTTCAATAAGATCTATTCACCCGTTTAGGTGTGAAAAATTAACAGATACAAAAAATTCATTAATAAATAATGCTGGACAATTCACACAGCATTATCTAAGCCCCAAGCTAAGCAGAGCTTGTGTTATGGGTACTAGATAACTGATATACATAATATAATAGACTCAATAGATAGATATTTTTATTTATGCATAGAAAACATCCAGAATACCCTGAACAAATATTTGCAGATCGTACAAACATGTGCCCCGAGGCGGGAATCGAACCCGCAACCTCCTGCGTTGCAAGCGGACCTTCGCCCGCCGCGCCACAGAGGTCGTCAAAAACAGAATTACTTTAGCTTTTATAATATACTAACGACCCGCCCTGGCTTTGCACGGGTGCAAATTATACATCAACCAACAGACTTAAAACAAACAAAGTAATAAAGTAGTATTTAAAGTATACCTAGTCGTAAGAGCCGACGAAGGGAACCTACCAGAGGAAGGGCAGCAGCTTCCTTCTGAGTATTCTTCAACACCAACACTGCGATTACCAATCCGCCTGCCAACCGTGGTGATTATGGCAAAACCCTTCCTACATGGGAGACCATCCAATGGACCGACGACATCGTAGCGCTCGGAAGGAGTCGATGGTTGAAGGCGGCTCAGGACCGCTATTAGTGGCGTCGTATGGCGGAGGCCTATGTCCAGCAGTGGACGTGTACGGGCTGATATGATGATGATGATTTAAAGTATAGTACGCCGCCGGGCATGTGATGAGTTTAGTGTGTTGGATATGTTATCATTAGAGGTTTTTTTGCTATTGTAATCTTTGCTATTGAAATCAATCATCTGATTTCATCTAGTGGTTTCTCTTTCACTTCTTCCACTAGTGAACATAAATTTAAGTGAAGAGAATATCAATAACACCTTATTTGATAATAATAACTATGTTTTTAGTATTGATTCGGATTCATCTAAATAGACGTTTTATTTTCACTTTTGTTTATGTTTATGTGGTGGCAAGGCACCATTAGTTTTTATGCTGATGACTGTATGTCCCTTAAATAATAGTGTCCTTTTGTTTGACAGAAAATATTCATAGTTTCCTTTTTTCTATAAGAATTGAATCATTTATTTAAAAAAAAAACACATCAAATATTACAATGCTGTTAATATAACTGTGGTATTCATGCAATACTACCAGTAGTATTGGACTGGTGTGTGAATATTAATTACCTACCTACTTACATAATAATAACGATTTAGATATTAAATCAAAATGTTTTGTCAGCTTAAAATTGAAATATTCGTCCACGCTTTAAATAATGAGTCAGTATCCATTTATTGAGTCTGTTTTTAAACTATGTCATTTTGGCAAGTCCTTAATTTCCTTTGTAAATTATTAAATATCTTAATTGCCATGCAAAACTAATTTCTGTCGATATGCTTAGAATGATGATTGGTATATAGCAGTGTACTGTATCTTAGCCCTTATATACTTACTGATATTAGCGTTTCCTTCCGTCGCGCCATATATTTCATTTATCTGAGGCACTTTGAACCTGCAATTACAATACAATAGCCTCATTAGAGTGCAAACAACGGACCTCTTGACTTTAAAATGTGCTAGATTAGTAAATGTTATCTACATACTAAAAATATTCAACGATGAGTAAAGAGGGTATGTAAATTAGGTGGCAGAAGGTTATGACTTTCAGCCATTCAAATACCTACCTATCTATGGTAGAAACGCACTATTAGGCTAATGCCACACTACAAAGAGCCTCGGGTATTGCCAAGCGACTAGTGACTGATACTAGCAAACAGACATATTGCATACTATAGCGATGGCCAGACTGCGAGTGACGCGCCTAGCCTAGTGCTGCATGTAGCTAGGCGAGCCTGTAGCTAAGCGAGGCTCTTTGTAGTGTGGAACTAGGATATGACTAACATAATGCTAGCTGTCAAAAAACTGTCAGTAAGTCTGAGCTTCACGATACATTAGGAATCTGCACGCTGTTAGTGCGGAAAAGCCACATCTCGCTTTTATATTGTTATTAAATACGTAAGTATATGCTACATAATATATTACTAAATAATATATTGTTGTCATCAACAAGAAATATATTGGCTTA
Source organism: Eupithecia insigniata (assembly GCA_947859395.1). Taxonomy (NCBI): domain Eukaryota; kingdom Metazoa; phylum Arthropoda; class Insecta; order Lepidoptera; family Geometridae; genus Eupithecia; species Eupithecia insigniata. The sequence continues at coordinate 6,520,053 of OX401996.1, read as the reverse complement.
ATAGGTAGGTATAAAGTACTTCAATGTGAACCCTGTTGGGCGTAAACAACAAGTGGAAGTAGATACCAAGACGATGCTAATATATTTATATCAAGTGACCATGATGCGGACCGAATGTTGGCTATCAGTGGCTCAGTGGGCCCCGCGGGCTAGGCTGGCAGGTACATATCTATTATACTGTTATTATGTCTTCATCTAGATGTCGCTGTTAAATAATGCACCAAAGCCATATCGCGCCCTCCAACTTGAACTTATTGGAAAATGTCTCTGCAACTAGTTTGACACAATTCTGTCCGTGTCCGTTTCATGATGTCCTTGACCAGCGTAAGCGGACATGAAGCCCATCACAGACGTAGCTATAATATTATAGTAAGTAATATGAATACATAGCAAGGCATATAGCGTTATATATACAAATCGAATGACCACACATGCAACAAAAATTTATATTTCTATGACATCACCAAGCTATACTGTAATTGCTTGTATTGCTTGCTATAATATACATTATAGCACGGTATATTTATATAAATATTATAGCTAGTAGCCACGTCTGTGATGATGAATTTCATGCTAATAAATTGTCTTGTAACCTGTCAGTCTCATGTTACCTGTCAACGATCTGCTGCCAGATGGCGGGCCGCATGCCGTTGCCGACCATGATGCGGACCGAGTGTTGGCTATCAGTGGGCCGCGCGGGCTGGGCTAGCAGATAACGGCACATCTCACCGATGTATTGGGCAACCTGGGATGAAAGTCTGGTGAAATTAACAAATTACAAAAAAATAAAACGTAAAGCGCAAGTGGGACTCGCACACTGAGGGTTCCGTATATTTCACGTCCGTTATAACACGTTGTTTCTTGCGAAATATCATTATTCCAGGTCAACGGAAGTACCCTGAATCAATATTTTTTGTGGTTTTAGTAGCACTAATTTACAACTAATAATTTCAACTCGATATATCCCGCTTTCCTGAGAACAGAGGGTTGGCAAATGAACAGACGGACAATAAAGTGATCCTATAAGGGTTATTTTTTCCTTTTGAGGTGGGGAACCCTAAAAGTAGATGTTGCTACGTGTAAATCTCCAGCAATAATTGGTTTTAAACTCTCAAAATCGTTAATATCTTACCGTGCACTCATACTTGATGCAATCCAACCAGTAATTAGATGCAGAGAACTTTGGCCGCAGCACTGAAGGGATGCCGTCCACCAAAGCAGCTCCGGTGCCGACCACTCCGCCAGCGGTGTGGTACAGTGGCAGCGAGTTGTACATGCGATCCGTGGACTTGAGACCCAGCATGTGGACTGTGGCGACCACCACGAGAAGGTACCTGAGGAGAGAAAGGAGGCGGTTATTTAAATTTGATAATAATAACTATATTTATAGCTGTTTATAGTATAAAATTTGACGGATCTAAGTGCTTATTTGGTAAGCCTAAAGAAATAAAGTAATTGAATCTGAATCTATAGTTATGTTTGAGAAAGGATGTTGGTCATATAACCAAATGCTTTTTCTTATCAGCATATTTACGTAAAGTCTAGCTATAAACATAGAAAACACCTAATTGTCGGTACTGATGAAGACAAAGATGTGCCCTTCAGATCAAAATATTTACGAATCTCCAAATCAGATAAGGTCTGCAATTATTACTGACGTTCAAGATCACGGGTTCCCTTGTAATTTCTTTTGTAATTAATGATAATATCATGATAGAGAAGATTGGCGCTAAAGTACGCACGTCCCGGAAATCATCGATGTAGATAAGATACTGAATCTAAACGCTTCGTAAACAAACTGACCAAACAATAAATTAAACCGAAACCAAAACTCCTGAGAATCAGCAGGCATCTATAACAGAAGACTTTGAACCGTAAAATATGAACATAAAGTCTAATCTGGATCAAGGGCGGCTATGAATAGATTTCAATGGCGAGAGAAGCTCTCAAAGTGCGAGTGGCAATATCTTTAGAATACTCAAAAAGTAACAGGTTGGCATAATCTTTCAAAAATTCATCAGCTTTTACCAGTTCGTTTATTTTATTACATAGTCTCTCTAGAGTTTAAGAGTTCTCTTATGTTGCGAGCAGCTTTACGGTATTAACGCTTTTACCTTTAACCCATTTACTAAACTAAATGACTTTCTTGAACTAAATGACTTTCTTGAACTAAATTAGTGTAGAGTGTGACTCGCAATTCAATAGGCCTGCTACAACTTCGTTCGTTCATTCTTATACGAAATTTCTTTGTACCTTACTTGTTTGTACCATGTACATACCTACCATCACCTACCATGCGATTTATCGAAAAAACGCAAATACTGGAGTTGAACCCACTCTAACCAAGTTGGTATCTAGGTACCTATTAATAGGTTTGGTGCGGATCTCTGCGGAAGCTACAGATAGCAAATCAATCACTACTTCAGGATCCCATTGAAGCCTTATGTCATATATTAGCCATATAAAAGCCACTTATTGACTTATTTTGGGACTTATTAGTTGGAAGACTTAAGTGGTAATGGGCAGACCACTAGCCCGCAGAGACATCATGGTGCCCGACCATGAGAGAGAAAAAGACCGGTGGGACGGCCACAAATGAGATGGAAGGATGACATCAAAAAGATAGCGGGAAGCAACTGAACATTAACTAATCAAAGTAGAAGGAAATGGAAGAGTTTGAAGGAGGCCTACACCAGTCTTCTGGTCGAAAAAGGCTAGAAAGAAGAAGAAGAGAAGATATTATTGCGAAATAGCTAAACAACCTATTGTAGGCTAATTGACTACAAAGCCCTGCCTATTATTTTAGGTGCACCAAAATAGTAAAGAATAAAGAAAGAAGCCACACACGTGATATACAAAGAAAGAGAAATACACAAATATACATATTTAAGAACAGCCTTTGGGATTTAAAATTTAAACATAGTGTAGGCACGTGTAGTAGAGGTTAGAAAAAAAATGGTCTTTCCCGGTTTTTGGGGAGTCCCTATAAGCGCGGCTAAACAAGTCCCGCCTCAGCTTGTTGTCGTTATCGTCCGAGGACAAGAACGGTGCATGTAGAATGACGACAGTATGTAGAAATGTCATATAAAAATATTTGAAAGCAAGAATCTTCAATACTATAACACGCGTGCTAACACTAACAGTTTAATAAACATTCTATAAAAACCAACAAGTGACTGCACAAGGATATTGAAAGGACACAAATAAATTAGCAGTTAGTGTTGCACACGCGACGGCAAATGATAACATCCGGAGGAAATTCTGTATGCCCCACAAATATTAAGTTTTATGAGACTGGTTAGATTTGACAGCGTTTTGCGTGATGCGTAGGTACGGTAGGTAGGTACATAAGTCCCGAGACCTGTTCCTGACCTCTCCACGGTCATGTCGGTCAGCCGTCCCATCGGATAAACAGTGACTGAGTAGAGATTAGCCTTGTGTTTGCGCTTTGCGCACACATACATTTTTTCCTCAAGTACAGGCGCTAAAACGTTCATAGAAATCTCGCTTCTATTGTTAGTAGATAATTAGTATTAAAGACTCCGCATTGGCACCATTGGCAGACTGCCAACAATCCTGTGCAGTAGCCGAAATGTCAAGTTAAAATTCGCTTTTGCAGTGTTCTTCCTTCTCTGGCGTTCAGATGGGTTTGCACACATGCGAATTGAAAGCTGTGTTATCGACTTAGAGCTGGTTTTGGCTTGACGCCATAGCAGTAGCCGCAACGCGGCACAGGAGCAAAATTTTGCGTAGACAAAGGCTGCTTGATAGCTATGATACCACACATAGTCATCCATACTACAATAATAAATTTTAAATTAATTCTGTCTGTTATCTACCTTTTCACACCTAAACGGATGAATGAATCTTAATGGAATTTGGCAGAAAGGTAGATGGTATCCCTGGGACTGATATATTTTTATCTCGGAAACGTGCAAAGGTGCAGGCAAAAGCTAGTTAATTATAAACGCATTTTTAACTGGTTAAGAAACGATACGAAGGTCTATCCATTTTTCGTAGCAAAGAAGGATGATGAGGGATGATCGTTTGTGCTCATCATGCCTTGTTACAGCCTTATACCTAAGCATCTTGCAAGTAACTTCAGTTTTTCCGTGTCCAGGCGAAGTAATTGTATCGAAATATGTACCTATATGGAAAAAACAAATCATGGTACATAATTCTCTTTTCACCACTTCCGCTCAAAAATGGTGACTTCGCTGCTCAAAAAGGGGCAGTATACTTAATTCACCTGGCGTAATTCATCCGGGTGCACTAAGTACACTTTTAGTAGACTTGATCCACCCTGGTCATTTCCGGTTGCATTAAGTAGTTTAGTAGATTTAAATCACCTTGATAAATCAACTTCTATACGCCTTGAATAATAATATATAATAAGTTATTGACATGTAAATCGGCTTTATGAATAAATCTGTATTTCAATTAATTATCTTTACTAAATCAGAGTATACTTTATGCACCTACAAACTACAAAACCTCTTTGAAAGAGAAAATAATTATGGAGTGGCATAAAGTCGACTTCCAATAACTGGGACAAAAGTTGTCCCAGTTGTCCTGTGCACCAAAATATATTATGATTACAAAAATAACAGCCAATGAAATTCGTCGAATGTCAAAATAGCAGCAAATGTCACAAATGACAGCAAATGTCAGAAAGTGTAAAATATGTCGGAAAATAATACCGACTTTCAAAAATGACAGTAAACGTAAAAAAAAACAAGGATACGTCAAAATTTTAAAAATATTACCCCAAGGAATTTATATACTAACGTAACTGGAAAGTTCACTCGACATTTAATGCAAAAAAGATTTTGAACCTTATCACAACTAGAAAAGGTTATTTTTTAATTCAATTTAGATTTTTAGGATATCGGTCTCGAGGAGACTCACTTTTCAGTCGCTGTGTCCCTTTCACACTGCTACTAGCATTATACACTGATGAAACTAAAAAGGGAAGATTGGGCACTAGCTGTTTGAAAGTGGAAGGATAAAACTAGGTTACACTAGGTTCACCCACCTCAGTAACGATCGGATCAGCGTTTGTGTTGCGTGTGCTTGCTACGACGTACTTTTATGTGATTTATTGTCTAAAAGACTACAGCAACGCTTACGAGTGCATTCACTATGTGTCCAAAACAAAGCTCAAGGCATCACTTTTCACATACACCAAAACTTTAAATTTTCTTATTATTCTACTGCATTAAATGTTACCGCGTTTAACTATTGTCCTTATCATTTTCTTTTGATACTTAAGTAGGTAGTCGGAGGCCTATATTTCTACTTGTACCTCCTCCATGGGTGGTGGTGGGTTCCTCCGACTACCTAAGTATCAAAAGAAAATGACAAGGACAATAGGTAAACGCTTATCTAAGACTTTAATGTAGTCGGATTTTTCTTTATTATTTAAATATATTTTTTTTACACGTATTTACTCTTAGCTTCAGAATCGTTAATTTCACAAAAGTTTGAAAAACAAATACCGTTGCAACGATACCACACACGAGCATATTTACTAACATTGTGATTTTCGACACTTACTTAGACCCCGATATCTCGTAAGACCCCCATTTTATATCTGCCTTCACATAGCCTATAACCATCTATTAAGAAGAATCATACGCCACCTCATTTGTTGAAATCGGATCAGTAGTTTCAGCGCTAAGTGGGAACATAAAAATCGGCTACATACATACATAGATAAGGTGTCAAACTCATAACCCTCGTCCTTCGGTAGTCGGGTAAAAATTCTCGGACCTCGTGCAACATTACGCCACAAATTGTACAAAGCTATATTGTTTAGTCATGTATGATTGATTGCATGAATGCAATCAATCATACATGATGATACATTATGGATCAGTTGAGCTAGATAACTCTAGATTGTTTCCAACAGTCTGCAGTTAGGTAGCTCAATTATCAATTGTAAATACTAGTTCTATTTTGTGTCTATACCATGATTGTAATTAACTGAATAAATAGTAATATGATTGATTGTATATAAAAAATTGGTTCTGCTCCATATTATTTTTGTTCAAAAAAAGTGTCGTTTTAATTGCCACTTTAGTATTTTTAGTCTAAACAAAACGCAATTTCAAAAAGCATGACAGTGGAGTGTGCCTATAGCCAGCCCCGCCGAACATTTTCTGTCATTTCAAAAAAAGTACATATCTCTGAACTATTTTCCCATACAAAAGAAACTGCCTGTTGACGTCACACTTGATGGTTCCAATATGGTGAAGTTTTTAATTGTTTCTGACTAATCGAATATTCAATAGCTTACTTTATAGGAATCTATTTAAAAAAAAAGGATACTTAAAAAGAATGGATATAAGCAATAATAAATAATCATGATTATTCCCTGTCTTGTCCTGTTTCGTTCATAAATTATGGTCGTCCTTATAGAAAGAGACACACCTCCTTAGTATTTAGTCTCTTTCAGACCGCGGTTTTTGTATCAGTCTTCTTCTTCTTTTAGCTTTGGCTCTGCATCTGGATTGATGCAATTCTGCCAGTGTCAGTTAGGTTGATCCTTCCAGTTACGTTAGTATATAAATTCCTTGTCAATTCCCAATGTCAGAAATGGTCGTAAACGGCAAATAACAAAACGTAAAAATTTTTACATTTGCTGTCATATCTGCCATTATGTATTTTTTTACCGAACGTCAAAATTTTGTCATTTCCTGTAATGTTTTACGTTTACTGTCATTTCTGACATACAGTATTATTTTCCGATTTACACTTTCTGACATTTGTTGAAATTTGCTTGCACATGGGTGGATTAAGTCTACCATGTAGTGCAATTAATTCACCTAGGTATCACCTGAGTGAATAAAGTCTACTAAATAGTGTACTAAGTGCACCCGGGTAAATTACCTACCCCAGGTGAATTAAGTATGCCGCCCCTCAAAAACAGTGAGCCAAATCGGTTTATGCTCGGATGTCACATGGACCAAAGGATAGTATTCATTAGATAATCGTATGGCTCTCATGTTGAACAAATAACTATAATATATTATCCCGTGTGAGGTGATTTTATTCGACACAATTTGAACTTACTTTGAGTTAGGCAGTACAGCAGCCTTAGGCATCCCAGTAGTTCCGGAGGTGTAGATATAAAGCAGGGCATCCTTATACTGAGGCGGATCCGTGACGGTAGGGTAAGATGGAGGGTGCTTGTCCATCTCTTTCCCAAGGTCTAAGGCTCCCGGGGACGGTGTGCCGTGAAGTTGGAAGAGTTTCAGTTCCGGGGGCAACTGGTCGCGGATTTCTTCTAGGGCTGCGGGAGAAATGTTGGCTTAGACTATGGTTTAGACAGACTAATAAAATGTATAAATATCCTACTCCTCCCAATATTATAAATGTCAATGTTTGTGAGTATGGATTTTTGTTCTTCTTTCACGCAAAAACTACTGAACTGATTAGACTGAAATTTGGTATGGGTATAGTTTGGAACCTGGAATAACATATATGCTATTTTCTATCCCGATAAAACTCGGGCGAAAGCGCGGGCAGCAGCTAGTAACATGTATTTGATGACGATATAGTGATCTCTAGACATAATTAAATTGGTAAGTATTGAAATAACCTGAATAACGAAATGCTTCCTTTTTAAACGACTACCAACGGAGGGGTTACATTAGATAGCCGTTTTATAATGCTGAGATCAAAAACTTAGAACTTACGCCTCACTATAGGAGCCTATGTTATTTTTGTTTTTTTTTTTTAGGTAAAAGAACTGAGTAGTCAACACTTCAGATAACCGCAATCTTAGTCCGTAGTCCGGACTGAGTCCAATCGTGGTAAAAAGAGTACCTAAGTAGGTAAACGGGGAGATGCTGGTCCAGAGTTGTGGTGTACCTAGTCTTACAACTGCAGAATTTACACATGAAACCAAGAAATTCTTTACTATAATTATTTAAAAACACATGCCGTGCAAAAATTCAACAGCGCGTTTTCTCGTGATGCTTTGTTCTCTCATTCCAGCGATACGTAGTACGAAATAACATTGATAATTCAATTAGTTCGTGTATACTTCCGTTCTGCACGAGTGCATGACAAGTAGGTGCTTTTATAATTCAGTGACCTAGATCGGAACATATGTATTGTTTTACTTAGTTCATTAGATAGCTCATTTACTAACTTTTTCGTTGTTTTTTCACCGAACAAGCATTTTACTAGACTAAATACCTATGTATATGTACATATGTATCGGTGAAAGTGACGTATACATATTTTCATCAAATCTAAAGGTAAAGTCAAGGAAATAGATTTTTATTTTGCCAGAACAGAGACGAATATGATACATAGGTAGATTAATTTCTTGTACCTATTGTTAATTAGTTTTTTCTACGTATTGTTCTTTGTTGTTATTTATTAATGATTAAGTAATATATTTTTATTTCAAACTGTTCATTGTCCTGTGTGTGAATGTAGTGGCAAATAAATGATATGTCTATGTCTACATAAATAAACCGAAAAACTGTGAAATCGATCACCTTCAGCCTTCAGCATGTGCTATAGTAGAGCAGATATTAGGTACCACAGCGCTCTGGTCTTCCGTGGAGACCGTGGCCCTTATCTATTCTTTTCTTGATACCTACACTGGTAGGTATGAAAATAGACAACTTTAACATTACTGCGTAGGTGGTTAAGCTTGGTAAGCTGAACTCTGTGTGTGTGTAGGCAAAAGGTACCTTCTTAAGTCTATTAATACATAATACCAGCCTTTGTCCACGGTTTCGGTCACGTAGTACCTAGTCAAAACGTAACCTATTTCACTCAGGGATAATGTAGCTAAGCTATCTATATGTGAAAGAATTTTCAAAATCGGCTATGTAGTTCCGGACTTTACTCTTTACAAAGTAACAAACCTGTGACATATTTTTTACCTCTTTTCGTTTATATTATTGAGGCAATTCTATAGTTCTATGATAGTATAAAGATGTGTGAAGGGCACGGGTGGAACAGTTAAACTTAAAAAAAACAAAACTAAATAAAAAAAATGTGTCCTCTACACTAGGGATTAGATTCCTTTATCCTATAGTATATATAAATCGTTATCGTTTCGAGAACCTTCTAATAAAAATGAACCTGAAAACCTGAAAGCAATTATTTCGAAGTTGTATCGATCATCACGCGTGGTTCCGTTCACATGAAATACTTTTATTAATACCTAGATATGTTCTGTGAATGTCATGTGATATTCGATAACTGCGTAGAAATATTCACCCTGAGGAAAGAGAAATATAATATAAGGGCATATCGGTACTTAAAGTAATGTACGCAATTGTCGACGAAAGAAATTTTAGTGTTCACACTTAAGTATAGTTTAGTATGATTCTATTAGCGAATGCCTATTATTAGCTTTCTGTATCTATTTTAAATTCTATTGTAACTAGATAAGCCGATGGCAATCCAAATTAAATCCTATTTACTAATATTATAAATGTCAAAGTTTGTATGGAGGGATATTTGTTACTCTTTCACGCAAAAACTACTGAACCGATTAGGCTAAAATTTGTTATGGGTATAGTTTGGGGCTAGAAATAACATATAGGCTATCATATCCCGTTAAAACGCGGGCGAAGGCGCGGGCAGCCGCTAGTAAATAAATAATAATGGTAGTATGGGAACACGCGCGAGTGGTCAATATAAATCGATATTTCACACTAATTACCTACTTATTCAATATGAAATCAATGTTATTGGTATACAGCCTCCATATAAACTATAACTTCTAATAGGGTTCTAAACTGGTGAGGCAAGTCAATAGATTTGTTCATCGAAGGTAGTGAGTGACCCTGTTGTGAAATCCTGTGTGTTTCATGTATCCGTGTTTTACGACCACGTTAGCACGTTTATGCGCGAAGTTGCAAAGATAATTTACTCAAAAGTATACAAAAACGAGTTTCACAGACAGGAAGACACAAGCGGTAGGTTTTGTGTGCAAGTTTTTGTGCATGCCCTTGGAGATTTCAATAAATTTGGGTATAAACGGATGTAACTTTTGATTGCCAATGCAATCAAAATTTACATAAGTCAATACTTAGAAGTTGAATTTAAATGTATAACGGCTCCAAGAGGTTACGGAACTGAGTGAGTATTTGATGTTAATTTAAACTCGGTACCTCGACCAGTTCCTGAGAAAAGACATTGACAGACGGACAACAGAGTGATCTTTTTTCATTTTGAGGTATAGAACCCTAAAAATTTACGTGAAAGCACTTCGTTCGAAGTTGTATCGATCACGCGTGCTTCGGTTCACACGAAATACTTTATTATTTGTTTTTTTTTATACCAAATACAATACTCATGGACAAATTTAGATGAAAGCGAAAATAAGGCGGAACGACATATTTTCTTGTTCCCAAGTCTGTGATTTTTCACAATGTTAAACGATACCGACAGACTAGAGGATATATCAGACGTACAGGACAAGCTCGCAAAAGAGTAAAACCAGAGAAGGACTGCAGATTTATTGTAAGCAGTTTTCGCTTCGACTTGTTCAGAGGTACGAAAAAAGCAACAGGAAGTTCGAAAAGTGTAGCAGTTAGCACCAAAACGAAAAGAAGTAGAGTTTAGGCAGAAGAAGAATGGTTTAGGGGCATACTTGCCGGCCAGAGGCTCATTTCTCACCACAGGTCATCGAGTAGCTCGATCCAGCTTTGCTCATTCGCATCTTAATTGGGATTATGATGATTGGGTAGAAGTACTCTTAATAATGATTCCAGATTCTGTCAGAAGGCAGTTGATGGAAAGACCAAAGTATGGAGACGATCCGGAGAAAGATACGCTCAGTATAACATTGTTGGAACAGAGCCTGTAACTGGAGAGATTTGTCTCTATGTTTGCGTTCCGCTAAAGACTATGAGTGTATTAATGTTCGATACCTATCTATCTATGTAGAAATATTCACCCTCGGGCAAAGAGAATAATATAAGGGCAAGTGGTACCTATTAATGGTTGGATGGGAACATGCGTGTGGTCAATATGAATCTATATTTCACACTAAGTACTTACAATACTAGCGCGTAGCGGGCCGCCCCGGCTTCGCACGAGTATTTACCAAAAATTTCAAATCCCTATTGTTTTTTTAAATATTGTCTAGCCTACATATATCACCCGAGGATAGTTTGCCTTCCTAACAGAGAAAAATATTTTCAAATCGGTTTTGTAGTTTTGGAGCATATTCAATGCAAACAAACAAATCTTTCCTCATTATAATATTAGTAAGTATAGATAAAATCAATGTTAGAAATAATAAATTTTTTCAGGTATCCGTGTTATACGGCCTTGCAGAAGATAATTTAGTCAAAAAGTATAAAAAAAAACGCGTTTGGCAGACAAGAAGAAAAGCGGCGACTGCGGCGCTGCAACCGGCCAGGCTAAGATAGGAGGGATGGATTAACCTCATTTATGGAAGATTTATACTTTTTAGCACAGTCCTAGAAACCTAACCTAAAAGGGAGGAAGGGAAGCCTTTGCCGTGTGTCTGTAATCTAGCCTTTGCCAGCACACCTACAGAATCAGAATCAGAATCAATAACTTTATTTCTTTAGGCTTACAAAATAAGCACTTAGACAACTTTACATAAGTCGAACGTGCCTCCCTCCAACATGGGGGGGGGGGGTTTGTCATCATCAACCCGCTGGGCAGGTGGATTGGTAATAGCTGTGGAGATGTTAAAAATACAAAGAAGGAAGCTGCTGCCCTTGTTCTGGTATGTTCCCTTAGTCGGCTCTTACAACATCCCCGTGGTTCCGTCCAGTTGGACGGGTCGTTTCTGACGCCATGGCACGGCGAATGGCAGTGGAATCCTATCACTATATATTATAAAACAAAGTCGTCCGCCGTGTCTGTCTGTTCGCGATAATCTCTAAAACTACTGAAAGGATTTTCATGCAGATTTCACTAATCGATTGAGTGATCCATGAGAAAGGTTTAAGTATAAAATTTATCAAGATTTTGTGTATATTACAAAGAAAGAGAAATACAGAAATATATTTACTTAATTACGAATAAACATGAAAATAGCCTTTGGGATTTAAATTTTAAACATAATTTAGGCACCATGTAGTAGAGTACCAACGTTCGAAAAAATTGCTCTTTCCCTATATGCGCGAATGTCGTTGTCGTTATCGTCCGAGGACGATAAAGACGTTGGTTTTCATTTAGAACCTTTATTAATATATGCTCTACCACCCGTGCGAAACCCGGGCGGGTTGCTAGTTAAATAATAACTCATCACTTACATGTCGCAAGATGCTCCGAGTACAGAATAGCGCGAGCGTTCGCCACCTGGATGCAATGAAGCAGCGGTTTATGCCTCAAGTTGCTGTTGATAAGAGCTGACACTCCTCCAAGCTTGGCGACGCCGAGCCAGCTCCAGACGAACTCAGCGCAGTTAGGCATGAACACGCAGACTACGTCACCGCGTTTTAGGTTCAGGTGCTCTTGCATGGTTCGAGCCACTTGGTTGGATTTCTCGGCCATCTGTTGAGAAAGAGTAAAATTAAAGTATATTTTTTGCTACTTATGAGGGTACAAGCGGTTGTCCCACAAGACCTTCGGACCTTCGCCCTCCACGCCACATCAGTCGTTAAAAGGTCTTCAAAGGTCGTCAAAAAGATAGGAACGTGCCCTACGATGGCCCGCGCAATCATCCAGAAGCTTGGGTGGATTTGCCTGTCATGCCAGCAGCAACCGTAACGAATTACCATCTAATTTCATTCAATACAGAATTAGTTTGGAGTTTGGACACAAATTCTTTAACCTGACAAACCAAAGACAGAGGACTTTGCTCTATTATTCAGCACCTTTCTGACGTAGGTACGTAGGTAGGTCACCTAAAGTCAGTAAAGTTTAAGCCTCATGCAAAAACTATGTTAGAGTTATGGTGCAGATTTTTTTCTAGATTAGATAGTTGCTCGGCAACGCTGTCCTAATAGAACTAAACTGGCAAGGCTACTGACCCTGTTTCATAAATCCTACATCAAGGCACTTGATAAATACTTTTCCAAATTCACAAACTACATACAAGGGCTAAGAAATGAAATCGTTTATTAAATATCATGTTTAAGTTTTTTTACGGTGATAATTATAGTAATTTTCAAAATCAGAATCGATAACTTTATTTCTTTAGGCTTACAAAATAAGCACTTAGACAAGTCAAATTTTATACTATATATAAACATAGTTATTATTATCAATTAAGAAATAAGGTGTTATTGATATTCTCTTAACTTTCTCACTTAATTTTTTTTCTGTGTGTTTGATAATCTAACTAAATCATATGCTTTATATTCTATTTGTTTACTGTACAAAGTATCAAGGCTTATTTTAAAGTATTTATTGAATAGGTTTATTGTACAGTTTAGATCGAACTTTAGATTTTTTTTCTATCGAGTAATTTTTATGAAATCGTGTTTTCGGAACATATGGAGGATAGAATAAGTCCTGAACTAGAATAGAATAGAATATTAATTTATTTATAACAGTATACATATTTAAGTAAATATTGCACCATTAAACTAACGTTGGTTTGTATTGGTGCTCACACTCGTTTTGTACTTATATTAGCATAATATTACATTTGGATAAAGATAATTCTAGAAACAAAACTCAACTGATAATTTCTGTAGGTAGACATGTAAGTAGGTATGTATTGTTATTTTAATGACGGGTCATAATTTATACTTTCTTACAAGAAACAACGCGCGTAAATAAATATTGTTATTGAATTTTATTAAGGAATAGGTACGATATTTAGATCAGTACGTAGATATATGTGTGTTATGTTGTTACTAACTGTACAGTTAGCGGCACAGATTGATAATTGCATCACCGACTCTGCAGCTGTTCGTGATAATATTTTTGGAGCATACGTTTATAGTTTTTATCATTAAGTTTTTCTTTGATGTTCTGTGGCAAACTTTACCATATATAACATTTCAACGTTAAATATTCAGTAGTTTGGAAGATATGAACATCCGACAAAGATAAGCAATTTGAGGTGGTATACACTCTTAAGCCTGTAGCATCGAAGCTCCCAAACGAATGGGGTCTGATGTTTGATCTAGTTTTTTGTCCCGTTGGCAACTACTGAAAGTTTTGGTATCATAAAAGTATCATCGTAGAAGACCATTGTCTAATTAGAAGTAGTAAGAAATGCGGAATGTAAATAGCGACCCAGAACGGCCAGAACACATCTTACTCGAATAAGATAGAGCAGTTCACCTCGCTAGACAATCAAACTGAAAATTGTTTACTTCAAGTCTTCTTCATTCTGTGTTTACAAAGTAGTGCGGTACGTGGGTATGTATTTCATGCGGAACTTGGCAGTTGGCACGCTATAATGTACGGTCCGTGCCAGAGCCCACAAAAATGAATTGGTCTTCCTTGGTCTTGCCCTAGTTTCGAATTACGCTTAGGTAAGTAAAGAGTAAAATGTCTAAAATAGAGGCATAGATATCTTCTAAACCGAAATAGATACAAAGGCAAATTAACAAGTTCAAATACTAGTTTAATTTCTTTATATTATTTGATTGTTATTCTCTTTGTCAAACAAGTTCATATTTTATCATTATGACAATATTTTCATTTAAAGCTTTGAAAACTCTGATCAAGGAAATATATCTATTGATTGAAGAAAATGGATATCTTCTAAACTCACTTTAATAATGTCATGTCCTCAATGTGCAGCGTTGGAACTTCGAGCAAGTTTAAATTTTCACAGATTTCACTGGGCCATGAATGAAGAGAAACAACGGTACAGACACTTCATCAAATTTTGACATAGGACTCCCCCAATCAAAGCCACGAATAGCGGTCCAGAGCTGCCTCCATTCAACAACTCCCTGTGACCGGTATAATATCATCAGTCCATCGAGTGGGAAGTTTTCCCACACTCCGGTACTTACCTCTTATTTACAAACTTTCGCCTTTATACTATAAGTATGATGATAACTGACCTGTCCGAAGGTCCAAGTGCGGTCTCCCACATCGATGAAGCAGGGTGCATCAGGGTTCTTCTGCGCGCGTTGGGTGAACAGCGAAGCGACGGTGGTGTTCTGTCGACCCCATCGCTTCGACCGGACCATGCCATTCGCGTAGCGCCAGAGGAACCTACAATAGAGACGTAATTTAGTATTTGTTCATTTGGATACTGTTCCGGTAAGTGACAGTCAGCTGGCCTTATCTGTTGAATATGCGACAGCACTCAAAATGAGCAAAATGAAATGGCAATAAGCCGGTCATCGCTCTATCGCCCAAAGAACCGATTTACCGTTAGGTTCTTCGCAAAGATTGTGACCCGAATAACGTATTGTACGACCGGACGCCCTGTATGAAATGAAATTATTTATTCATTTAATTATTTAGTCATATTATGACCCTGGACCTGACTAAGTAAGGTATGATGACGATCGCGAAAGAATGCAGATGAAGTGTCGAGATGAATGAGATGACAAGACGCAGCAAGTTGAAGACAAGACGCTATGGCACTTATAAGGGGACAACTATTTATCCAGGATGTCCTCAGTAAGGCTGAAGAAATAATTACGCAACAGTTGTGCGATCGAATGATTAGAAAAATTGTCAGAACTTCACTATCATAATCATCGAATCAACCCGTACACGTCCACTGCTGGACATAGGCTTCCCCCATACGACGCCAAAAACTTACTATAGGAGGCCCTAATAGCCCGGATACACGATCAAACATTTGTACATGCATGATTAAACAAACCAGTTTGCGGAAGCAAGATGAGCCCGGCCTGTCGCTCCATCTTGGTTGCACAAATTTGTTTGAGCCCGGCCATACGCTCCATCTTGCTTGCGCAAACGGTGTTTGTGCAATCATGCATGCACAGTACATATACTATATCGATGTGCACAAATGTTTGAGCGACTAGCCGGGCTATTACATAATATGGTCGGTCCATAGATAGATACGTTTCTTGACATCCAGATTTATTCATTGCCTATACTGCCTATAATCAGATGCACGGAGTTGAGCCATGAATGATGATGAGTTTTGGTTAATATCGTACATTCAGCTGCGCGCCGCCGTGAAGAACGCGTTGTTTCTATGGAAACGTTTAAACTTTTTTCTATCCCATGCGAACTATTTTATGGGATAAAAAGTACCCTATGTTTGATTTCAGATACATCTATGCAAAATTGCAACCGATCGGTTCAGTCGTTATGGCGTGACGAGGTAACAAATATCTATCCATCTAAAACAGTGGTTTTTAACCGGTGGTCCGCGGACCACTGGTGGTCAGTGGAAGCACCCGAAGTGGTTCGCGGCTCCATCCTTAACCCCCTCGAAATTTATCATCCAACATATCGCTCAACGCTTTTTTCGAGGTTATTTATTTTTATATCTACATACTGTTAACTCTCTGTCTATGCTAAAACATTTAAACTTTCTTCTCTCTTACTTCGTATTTTGAATATTTTATTTTATGCAAATACTAGTTTCAGCCCAGTGCTTTACACGCGTTGTTTCTATGGAAACGCTTAAGGTGATTTCTATCCCATGGAAACTGCTTTATGGGATAAAAGGTAGCCTGTGTTTGATTCCAGGTCTAGAATTACAGTATGCAAAATGTCCGTCCAATCCGTTCAGTAGTTTTGTTGTGAAGAGTTGACAAACATCCATCCATACATCCCACCTTTCGCATTTATAATATTAATGTGATGAAGTACCTTGTCAAACTAAAGAATGCGTATTAGCAAACTGAACGTGGTCATCGAGTAGGTAAGTCAACTTTAGTGTAACATGGGTGGGACTTAGAGTGCCTAGATTTTAGTGCAGTCGACTGTACAACATAATGAGCGGCTGTTTGTCGTATGATTCCTTCCTTATTAGTATAGTTATAAGAATATGCTGTCACTCTTTTTAATGGACTCTGCAAATTATTTACTGTTCTCGCCAAGAATAGATTGCAAATAGGTACCTACTCATTATAAACCTTTATAGCACCATTATTTTCCTGAGTTAACAAGGTATGTTGGTTCCTAATTATTTTCCTACGTAATTGTACCTTATTGATACTAAACGAAGATGTTTGAGTACCTAAGTTGTGTTTAAGAAATAACGTATTTTTATACTAATACTAACCTAACATGATACCTAAGGATGTGCTAAAAATTTAAAACTAAACGTATAAAAAAAATAGTTCTGTTTTTAACTTTTATTGCGAAAGAACGCAATATGTCTCGTTCCCATAAAGAAGTTATCTATCATTAGGGTAATTGGTGAGTTCAGTTCAGTTATAACGGCCTTATTAAAAAATCAATGACAAGACATGACCTAAGGGAGTTATAATTTTGCCTCTAGGGAGAGGCAAAACCATGGGGCAAAACTGATATGAAGAACAATGCACGGCCCAGGAACGAAAGACTTGTCATTTTTATGAAAGTTGTGTCCCTTATACGCGCTTGTTATACCGAATGTAATTAATAATTTACCCACTATAATGAAAAACGGTAGGTTTGGCTAATTAGGTATATTATTTTCACGCAGGATCACATGATAAGTATAACCGACCAGAAACTTAACTGGTTCACAGATTTTAGGGCATTCACCTGATTTGATACCATCTTTATGATAAGATCTTTTTTACCTGCAGGTAAAAAAGATCTTATCATGTAGTAGTGCACTACTTACAGCTTATTTATCTGGAATTTTTTAGTTATTATTTTAATATCTCGTAACGAAGAGTTTATTACCCGTTCTGTCTACTGTGTATTGTAACCTACATTATCTATGGTATCGTATAAACATCAGAATCAGAATATTCTAGTTTTTTAAAAACGAATTCAGTATGAATGTAAAGCGGTTTACTACGAACGTTGGTGTTTTTCCAACACAAACAAAGTTCGAAGTTAACGCGGTTCATCATCATCATATCAGCCCATAAACGCTGGACATAGGCCTTCCCCATACGACGCCACAAATAGCGGTCCTGAGCCGCCTCAATCCATCGACTCCCTGCGACCGCTACGATGTCGTCGGTCCATCATTCATAATAATGATGACTTCAAGTTGGTATGTTACAAAAACTAAGCCCTGGCAGGCATTCCTATTCAAAGGATATATTATATTGCTGAAATGAAAACCTACAAAAGCAAACAGCGAACCTGCCAGCGGCCGTCACGCGACGAGTGACGTATTACAATATAAGCCAATAATTAGATAGAAGACTAGGTACATAAGTAAAGTGACCTTCGGACTATTTATTGAAGGAAAACCGCTTGAAAATATCAAATGGCATCGTAAAAAAATACGACATAGAATTTTCATTGGTATGTTTATAGTATAATCATCATTTATTTCCTTAGGTAAGTACATAAATAGAATACATTAGATTTCCTTCCTTCTACGGGTCGAAGGCAGGAAAGAAGTAGGATGGTTTTCTGCAGAGCAGAGCCTGTCTTCGTGAATCTTTGATAATAGGTACTAGATATTATCTATACTCTGATTCAAAAACCTGGATATTCTTTGTATACAAAACCCAAGCGATAAATTTTTATCTAATTATATCAAAGCATTTTCAATAAACCGTTTTACAATACGAAAATTAATAAATCAAGCTAAGTACCTTTAGACTAGAAAATATATTTGAAAATCAGTTTGCTTTATTCTTAAAATAAATGTTATGTAAGCAAGTACAAACTAGAGTCCAAAAAGTGTTGGCTAACGGCCAGTATTGAACTTCATTGATTTAAGTTACCTCTCATGTTCCTACTTCTTAAACTTGCCTATATATATATTTAAAGTGTTTACATATAATTTTGCGGTAGCTTCAGAGTTAGGTACTCAAGCAAAACTATTTAAATAAAGCGATTTTTTTAAAGTATTTTTCGTCAAAATTTTGTGATGTATTTTGGACCCTCTTAGAAACGCAACAAGGTCGATAGGTATCCGTACGAACTGACTGTAAGGATGATCAAACTCCCGTAGTTCAGACAGACAGTTCAAAGGAAAGTACCCGAGAACGCATACGTAAACATTGTTCAAAGAGCAGACCATGTGCTTGCAAAAAAGGTCAATTCTGTAATAAAGCTACTGTTAAGATCATTCTTCAGTCAAAGGTTGCAACACATGCAACTTTTGTCAGGGAACTTAATTGGCCTTTTGAATTGAGTTCCCAAAATACCAATAATGGACAGTCTGTTCTGTCTGTCTACTGACGGCGCGGCTTCGCAAGCGTTTTCCCAGAGTAAAAAGTCGCCTTTATGTTAACGCAGATCTTGATCTACATCGGTGTAAAATTTGAGCCCGATTAGTTCAGTAGTTTTATGAGTGAAGAAACGTAACATTCACATTTTTAATATTGGTATTTGTGCTACTACCATAGTATGATGTATATATCTATGGTATACACTACCATAGATATATACATGTATGATGTATATGTATATCTATGGTAGTAGCAATAATTTTACCTCAAGACGAAAAATACCAATTTATATCCTTGCAGGAAATATATTCAAGGTTTTTCCAGAAGCAAAATTAAACATGGGAAATAAGCGTAGTATTTTTCGTGACGTTTCCTCATAATACTATTACTGTAACAGAAGCTCATTAGTAAGAACGCGACTTGGCCACAAATTACCTGCCTTCTGCTACCGATTGAAAAGAGAATGTAGGTAAATTATAATTTGAGTGTTGAAAAAACTAAAAACACTATTTCCTTAGTATTTAGCTACACTATTTTTTTAAGCAAAGTTCTCCTAAGAAAACAAGGAAACTTTCAGACGTATAAATAGTTCTAGACAATTCACATCACCTAGACCCAAACTAAGCATAGCTTGTTTTGTAGGTACTAGATCGTACAAACATTTGTCCTGAGACGGGAATTGAACCTTCCTGCTTCGCAAGCGGACCTTCGCCCGCTGCTCCATAGAAATCGCCATAAGGCTTTTAGGTTAACACTCTAAAGTTTTTTTTGTTCAGCAGTTTTGCTTTGGGGTTGTTATTATTCAGCCACCTGCATTGCAAAGGCCTGCCCATGAACTAATGGCATTGTAATTATGATTGTAATTAATATTATACAAACACTAACTATTGATAAAATAGTGGTGTAATAATGCTCACAATGGGTTTTGATGCCATTAGTCATCATTGAAGGCAACAGAAAAATAGATAAATCCGTTTATTCGTGTAGATAATGTACTTAATAGTTTTAAAATTATAGAAATGTTTATTCTCAAAGTACCTACCTGCTAACTCCTAACTAGTCTTACTTCATCTGGTATTTTCTATGTACTTATAATAAAAAATATCGATCTATGTAATATATTGTATTATGTATATCAGTCATCTAGTACCCATAACACAAACTCTGCTTAGCTTGGGGCTAGGTGATGTGTGGATTGTCCAACATTATTCGTTTTATTTATTTATCTATAGGACTTATTATACCTTACCTAGTCAGTTAGAGCCCATACTGACGATTTGCAAGCAATTTCAAAGCGATGCGTGTGCGCAGAGCGCGCTATTTCTGAATACCAGGGGGCCAATTCTGCGTATCACGTGATACTTTATCGAGTGATACGCATTATCTATCATGGAATAAACATATCATGTGATAAATATCGAGTACCGCCAAAAACTGCATTCTCGTGCGACTTAAACGACTTCTTCTTCTAGACCTTCGTGATACAACGTCGGCCACATCATCACTTTCCATCAGGTGAGATTGTGGTCAAACGAAGGTCTATATACTTAAAAAAAAAAAGTTATCGAGCAAGTCATCAAAGAAAAACCCTCGATAAATATCGAATTGCAGATTTTGAGAATACCCTTGTTTATCATTCGATATTTTGACAGTTCTTGTCATATTTATCAAGTAGATATATTGCCAGAATTGCCCTCCAGATCGCTCGCAAATCGCCATGCCAGTGTGGTAAGGTTTTTAGGAGTAACTAGGTAGGTACTTACCTAAAATTAAAAGCATTGTACGTTGGCTTCCAACTTCATAAATTAACTAAAATGGCTTGAAGTTAAAAAAAAGTCTGTGATTGGTGACTTTCAAAGAAATTGGTAAAATGAATAACATCAGTGCAAATTCAATTTGACTACCAATGTAGTATTCAAGTATTGAATTTATTCTCGGTACATTTAAAAGAATAACTTTATTATACTACTTCGGGTCCATTGCTCTGCACAGTTACGTTTTTTGTTCCAGTCTGTTTACGTTTTTCTCGTTTACACCGTTCAAAATCTATTACAGTTAGAAGCTGTTACACGAGAAACCAGAGAAGAATTATGCGTCAGTATTCGATTTGAAAGACTCAGTTTTAAGAGAATGGAAGCTTTTGGTGGATTTTGAGATTCATAGCACATTACATCATCGTTAGTAGACGTAGTTAGTAGAAAAAAAGTTCTCCCTGCATAAGTTTTATAACAACGTTAAGGATCCAACAGAGGATAAGCAAGCGCATAGTACGCAGTAGGTAGGTGTAGTGTCCAATAGACGTGACTATTCTATCCTAGAATCCAAAATATTTTCGGTAAACAGACATTTATGAATGAAAACATTACTCAAACTGATAACAATGACAGAAAACAAAATGTAACAGCAATGTAACCACTATTAACCAAAACAAAAACTTCAACAACGCGGCGCAGCTAGTATCATGTCTGTGAACAACGCATAGTTGCAACGAGAAACGTGCAAATTTTTGTTCAAATTATATACCTACACGACCACACTTACAGACGAGAGCCGAATGAAATGATGAAGGAAAGCTCCAAAACAAAAAACAACGCATAGTTGCACACGTGCAGCGAGAAACCTGAAAAAATTCAAATTATGTTTGTACATGACCACGACCACGCTTACAGACGAGAGCCAAATGAAATGATGAATAAAAGCTTCAAAACAAAAATCAAAGCATATAGTTGCACACGCGCAACGAGAAACGTGCAAAAGTCCAAATGATGTATGTACGTGACCACGACCACGCTTACAGACGAGAGCCGAATGAAATATAAAAAACAAAAACTTGTTTCGACATTCTGCAATTTGCAACTTATAAGTGTCATTAAATATTTTCGACTGATTTTCATTATTATTATCGTATAAGTTTAGTAGTTTTAGCGTGAAGAGGCAGCAAACATCATCCAAACTTTCGCATTTATAATATTATTTACTAGCTGCTGTTAGTTATTCCAGGTCCCCAAAATATACCCATACCCAGCCTAATCGGTTCAGTAGTTTTTGCGTGAAAGAGTAACAAATATCCATCTAACCTTACAAACTTTGACATTTATAATATTAGTAGGATAGTAGGAAGATTGGATGCATGGATGGATGTTTGTTACCTCTTCACGCCAAAACTACTGAACGGAACAGGCTGAAATTTTGCATTCTAGTCCTGGAATCAAACATGGGCTACTTTATTTTTATCTCATAAATCAGTACCTATGGGATAAAAATCCCCTTTAAACGTTTCCATAGAAATAACGCGGGCGAAGCCACGGATATAAACGAATAAATATTGTTTTCGCAGACCATTACCAGTCGCAGGACATATTGCGTGTCGCACGTTGCAGACACTACGTGTGGTATATAGATTTATTTTATCTATGTATGTAGGACTAGGGTATATATTTTATATGGACCGTAGTTTTTAAGTATTTTACAGCATGTACTAGACTAATGTTGCCTGAAATAAATGATCATCAAAATCAGTCAAAACAAAAGTGGTCGTTTTTAACCAACGTCAAAAAAGAAAGAGGTTCTCCTCTTTCTTTTTTGTATGTTACGCGATAATTCCGCCAATTATGAAACGATTATGAAATTTCTTCCACTATTCTATTGTATCGAAGTGGACCTATAGAAATGTTATCCCCAGCGGTTTAGTTTTTATTGCGTAAAACATAAATCAGTGTAAAAGTAAGGGACTCGAAGTAGGTTTTTAGGTTGTTGAAAACAATCAAATCATTAATAAATATGTCGACTTTGATACTGGTATAAATATTTTAAATGTTTTCGCTAAGAAAACTGCTGACATAAGAACTGCTGTAACCATTGTTTGTATGACATTGCTGGTGTGGTAGATGTTGAATGGTATGACTCACATCGTGATTGCATCCAGATGACCCATATTATCAAAATCTCATTCAGGTATTATGATAATAATCTAACTACATTAGCTATTACCCAATATACGTATAGAGCTCTATGCGTGGGTATTTTGTTAGAGGGGAGTAGGTGCTGAACCTTTTTCTCAGAATTATTTAAGTAATTATTATATAAGTTTTATAATTAGAAATTTGGTACGTAACTGTGAAGGCGGTACTCGACACAGACAAAAGAAAACTAATTCTGTTGTCTAAACTGGTTTCGAACCTTTGGTTTCCTAAGTGGCCGAAGGGCAACCTAACAACCTAACTAGGTAAAGGTTTCTTGTTCGGTTCTTAACTTTTAAAAGATTGAAGTGAACAAAAATCAAAGCGGTCACTTTATTTCCTAGTTTTACTTACTTATGTAATTTGAATTTTGTGATATTTCCAAGAGTCAAGGTCTAAAATAAATAAAGCAATTTGACTTACAGAGTTAGGAGGTATAGGAGGCTTTCCCAAAGAAAAAATCTAGGAAAAAAATTATTTGAACTAAAAATAATTTGTTGACGAACATTGTGGACTCTGCACAGAAGGCATCATAGTTCCCTGTCCACAAACTTGGTACCTACATATATGTATAGGTAATACTTGCGTTCACGGGGTACCAACTGCTTACCCTATATGTTTATTTAGATATATTACGATCATTCACACACGTATCAATGCTCTATTTATGTATTGTTATCATAACATAGATCGATAGGCATGATATCAAGCAATACAATACATAGATATCATTCAGTTGTAGATTTTAGTGATAAGCGCGAGAATAGAGTGTAATCTCGTGGACGATAAAACTTGATTTAAAATTCCACTATTCTTTAATGGAATTCGTTCCCACAAATTATTAAATTATTTAACCTCTCCGTAATTCTGCAGTTAGAATAGAGCCTGACACCAGCACTAGGTACGGTACCTTATGAAGGTTACTGTACAAGTGTAGGTACTGAACTTATAAATAAAAATCATCTTAGATAAAATTACGTACATAGCTCCATTTTTAAGGCGGTGCAGTGTGCCTTGATTTTCAGTCAACAACGTCACGTCGATTTTTCATTTATCAACCAATTTTAATAAATTTTTGATTCTTTTTAAGAATAATGGGTTACGTTTCAATGCGAAAAGGAGTGTGGGAAGACCTCCAACTTGATGGACCGACAGCGGTCGCAAGGAGCCGTTGCATGAAGGCGGCTCAGGACCGCTCTTTCGTGCCGTCGTCGTTTGGGGGAGGCCTATGTTCAGCAGTGAACGAGTACCTACGGGCTGATGATGATAATAATGATGAAGAATAATGGGATAAGTTATTTTGACTGTACTGTAATGGAACGGAACAAATAGTATGAGAACCATAATACAACTACTGTGACCACGATTAGTACCTTTACATACCTGCCTACCTAACAGTTTTTAAAACGTGACATGTTTTGAAAGCAGCATTTAGATGACAGAAAATTATTTGTTTGTATTGATACTCTGTCAGACAAAAAATATTTCGAAATTGTATGGTTACCCTAAAACCTAGGTAGTGTTTCAATACTACATATAAGTTATAGAATTTGCTATATTTATACAGTTTACAAATTAGTAATTTTAGTTTCAAATGAGGCATTTTTTCTATCGGATGCAAAGCAAGTTATCATAAATAAGCGTATTTTTGGTATCTGAGTTAGGCTTTGTTCTAAATGTACGCCAAATTTAATCTGAAAGTAGTTATGGAGATCTTAGAAAAATAAATTCACATTTCACAAACTTTCGGCTTTATAATATTAGTAGAATAACTTAGGAAATGTACCCTGTTACTAAATTGTTTTAAATCAAGGTAGATATACCTACCTATAACTTAGTTGAAGAAAAAGTTTGAGTAATGAAATCAATATGGGCATTTCTTAGTTCTAACTACATAATTGAATTGAAAGGAAACAATACCAACACAAAAACTCATACCGGCTTACAAAAACCAATTGTAATATTTACTGTTTGAAGCGATTTTGAAGCAAATTCTAACTCGGTTAATGCATGCATGTTTGAATGTAGACCTAGGTATAATAGGTTATGCATGTATAATTGCAATGTGTATATACCTAGTTAGGTAACTACATAACTAAATACGTATTTGCCTTTACTACATTGTTTCCTCCTAGGTATAACAGAAAAATATACATACCTACTACCTATTATGTAGCTATATGTAAAATACCCACAAACATTGCAAACAGAATACATTATCTGTTAGCAAATAGGTTAATGCTCCAATACCTATATTCTAATGGCATTCGCGTAGAATGCCTAGCTTCATTAATGGTCTTATCTACTTTCAGTGAAGATTGCACTGTTTTGTACGTTCATTGTACTGTACCTTTACTTCTTATATTAAGAAGTGTTGTTTACCCAAAGATTAAATATACACCATGGGCACAACATATTTATTTTATAGACTTATAAATCCAATTAGGAACAAGAAACCGTAAAGCTCTCGTAAAGTCGGTCATGCTTCTTTTCTTTTCTGTACTAACAATTCAGGTTGAAGGACAGTAATTTTAACCACGCGCGGTATAATCGAAAGGTACATGGGGCTAGAGCAGGTAAAATATAAACGTGACTGCAGAATAAGACCTTTTACCAACTGATTGAAAATATTGCTAGCGTGTCGGTTAGCGTACGATCTACAAGTCGAAGTAGGTAATACTGCGACTTATAAATTGATTTTTAAACCGTTCAGTTATACCTCTAAATGTGGTAATACTGAAATATGATTATGAAGAGCACAAAGAGCTTATAAAAAGTTGTCTCTAGCTCAAGATATCATTAGAAAATAGGGTATTTTTTATAATTATGCATACTCACTTGGTATCCCTCGGCAGCGTTTTGACGAACACGTAAATCCATTTTCTGTATCGGTAAACGCAGGGCGCGACCGCGAGGAGGGCAAATATCGCCGCTTTGGAGAGAGTACTGAGCACGGCGGCCATTGCGGCTGCCAGTGCCATTAGCGCGACGAGCGCGGCCAAGATAGCATCCATGGTGGGAGAGCTGGCCGCTAGCCCAACACTATAAACAGATAGCGGAGCGGGTTTAGTAGAGCGGAGGGCGCGACGCGGGGCGCCGCCGACAGACCGCGCGGCAATGACGACTCGAGGCTCCGGCGCGGCAGCTGGCGCCTCGCACATGCGCCGACAACAGCTGATACACCGTCCCCCGTTCCACGCTCCCTCCGCGCGAGCCCGGAACGCATCAAACACGTTCGCGGCACATCAGAATTTTTATTTTACAGAAACTTGGGGCAGGTTGGCACGAATGACGTATGCACGCATGACAGGGGTGAATGATGCTTGACGGGTAGATCAATCCATTTTTGAAATAGGTTTGTTGTCAGTTTTTACTACAAAAGAGGTAGTAATAGTTCGAATAAAAAGTTAAGGTATGACGCGGTACGCTCGCACTCTAAGCTATTGTATAAATACTTTATGCGAAGTAGCGAAAAAAAGATTTACAAAATTAAATTACGGGAAAAATATACCAGAATAGCCCAGTCACAGTTTAGTCACTAAAGATAAATAATTTTTATTTTTATAATTATACTTAAACTGTATGTAGTAAACAATATGTAATTTCCCGGGAAGACCCAAGTCATCATTGTAGGTAGCTCAAGGAAGTTAGCTAAAATTGATATGACGACCGTAATTCCTATCTCTTTTGACGGGGTGTCAATTCCAGTCAGCAAATCCGTCAAAAACCTGGGTCTGATTGTAGACAACGAGTTGTCCTGGGGTCCGCAATTGGCTGAACTCAGCCGAAAGATGTTCGCATCGGCCGGCTCACTACGGCGACTGCGCAATTTTCTCCCGACTTCCACTAAGGTTACACTTGCCCAGTCCCTTCTGCTTCCCATTCTCGATTACGCCGACGCTTGCTATCCGGACCTCACTGAAGACCAATTAAACAAGCTTGAGCGCCTCCAAAATTTCAGTATCCGGTTCATATTTGGCCTTCGCAAATATGACCATGTATCCGAGTATCGCGCTAAGCTCAAGTGGTTACCCATCCGACTTCGCAGGAATACTCACATACTATCTCTCTTGTACAGTATCTTGTTCTATCCTCCCAGCCCATCTTATCTCAAGGAGAGCTTTAAATTCCTCTCCGACTCTCACTCTCTCTCTTTGCGTTCCTCCGAAACCCTCGTCTTAGAAGTTCCTGCTCACTCTACAAAATTTTACGAAAAATCTTTTACTGTACAAGCCATCCGTCTATGGAATGCTCTTCCTCTAGATATCAGACGTGCGAAATCACTTCCTATTTTCAAAAAACTGCTTCATCAACATTATTTATCCTTGTAACTATTCAAACAACTTTATTTTATGTGTATGTAAGTTTATATGTATTAAGTAGGTATATGTGTATTAAGTAGGTATATATTACGTTGTGTAGGTATCATTATATTATATTTATAATTTGTTAAACTTAAACACCACCGTCTATATTGTTCTCTTATGTCCAGTCCATCCCAAGGTTGCCTGGAAGAGATCGCTTAAAGCGATAAGGCCGCCCTTTGTACTTCTTTGTTTGTTAGCATTTCCTTGTTGTATTGTATTTTGTGTTTGTGTGGTACAATAAAGAGTTATCTATCTATCTATCTATCTATCTAATTTCACTAAACTTTGTTTGACATACTGCTAAATGTACCTTTATGCGTACGCGCATTAATTTCCCATCTATACTGCCGACAGCGCATAGCTTACGCCAGATTGCCGACTGTGATATCTAGAATAATTGTAAATCGCCTACCATATTTTTATCACTGTGTTTAGTGTGATCTTACATAGCAAATTTAAAGAAATGCACAAGTTATTTTGTAAAATTCATTTATTGAACCATAATCTTTCCAGCATGACCCATACCACATTTTTTTTTAAACTAAGTTACTAAAACAATTAACAATGTAATTATAGTTTGCGTCTAAGATATTAGACTGATAAATTAAGGGCAAGTAAGTTCAGGTTAATAGTCTTTTTGTGGTTTTATATTTATACGGCGTTCTATAAAAAATAAAACTAGCGGAAAAGTAATTTGCCGCAAATCGTATACCATTCTCTATTAACTTGTGAAAAAACTAACTTCGGTTCATTGGCATTATTGGAGTATTCGGGGAAGAGATTTTTGGGCTAATAACACGCTAAAATAAACATTTTCCTTATGCTCCCCAAATCCAATTGAATCGAAGTTGGTTTTACTATGGGTTCATAGAAAATAGTTCACGATTTGCGGCAAATTACTTTTCCATTCTTTGTAGAACGCAGAATAAATTAAAAACCACAAAAAAAATCGCGGCATCACGAGATGATCACCCTTAATAAATATAAGATGATAGAAAATGAGATTTGATCCACATAATTGTAAAAATATATATGTAGTTTTAAATGTTTTGTTTTAGTTAGACAAAATTATAAGGTAACTAGTACATGACAAAATATAAGGTAACTAGTACATGACAAAATTATAAGGTAACTAGTACATAATTGAGATTTCCAACACCCTTAAACTACTGATTTACTAAATAACAACTTTTCACTTTTAACAGATATAAAGCTGAATTTTATTCACTTTTTACATTATTATCTTTTATTTAAAGAAACAGCAGTCATAAATTGAATTCGTTATATATATACATATGTATATAGAAGATATTGAGATTCAATAATTTAATTTGTTACTTATTATAAAAATAATTATTATGTCCATTACTTACAGCTACTTATAGTACTTTCTTATAAATATACATAAAAAAATATTGTAAAGATAGAGTTGCCATGTTAAACCCCATTTGTGATATTTCAAGAAGTGATGAAGATATTAAACCCAGCCTCAAAGAGGCTATATGGAATGTTGTTTTTATTAAAATTTTATGATAGTTTGACATTTTAAATGCGTTACAAAAAACATGTAACATAAGAAAAGCAGCTCATGGAATGGTTTCTTAATTGAATATCTAATAACAGTTCTTGTAAGACATTTTCCCGGTAAACTAGAGTAAAACAACTTTAAATTACCTTTGTTATTTTCAAAGAACACAATACCCTTGACAAACATACCATTTGCTCGTGATTAGAGACAACGTGAATAGAGGACAAATTTCCTGCTTTACTCAAGTCGTTTGTCAATAGATGGCTGATACGAGAAGGTGCAAAGGTTGGTTCGCACTTTGAAATAAGTACGATTTTTGTATATTTTGTCTGGTTGTTTGAAGTGTTTATTCTATAGAGTATTTATTATTCTATGGCCGGCAGTTAATAAGTAATTAACTGTTAATATGTAACTTAGTATAAAAATAGCTAAAAACTGCTAAAACTGTAACTTGGGAAGACAGGAATGCTTTCATGGGAACTCGAATTAACAGATTGTTTAAATTCAAGCTTTTATCTACTACTAAACTAGTCCAAACGAATTATTATCTATTTGAGCTATTTATCTCGGTCTTATATATATGTATAAACCGCCAACAACAGATCAGATTCTCGCTTTTTTGATGGTACTTTTATAAATAAGATAATTCACCGTTCCTTTTCCTATAGCATTAATTAAATAAATCACAGCCTAATTTTTCCACTGTTGATCATATCGAACTCTTCAACACCAAGCGGAAGATATTTGCCTAGTTTTAAATCTAAATAGTAAAGTTTATCATTTTTTACCAAATTCGGATGGTAACTTTCCTTTTGCAGATCAGTCTTCCTCATTTTAAATGTACCTGCAAAAATATTGCAGATTAGTTACAATTCTACGAAATTCAATTCATTTCGTAAATTGAGTTATACTCCGATTCAAAATCCTGGATATTTTTTGTATACAAAGGGGTTACAAGCAAGGTAAGCTTCGATGATACCAATTTCGTTAAATATTTTTCCACCAATACCTCCTTCCTTGTATTTTGTAAACCTTTTGTATACAAAAAATATCCAGGTTTTAGAATCAGAGTATAGCTAAAACAATTAACAGTAAAAATACCTTTTGTGAAGAGAAAATAAATGTATTTTGTTTGTTTACAATAACAAGTTAATCTTGTTAGTTATTGGGTTCTCTCACCAATTCAAACTCTTACTTGTCTTTCCTATCCTAATCGAATGAAGCTTACCAGTCATGTCCATAGACGTCATAACCCTCAGGAAGGCAGGTCTTGCGTAAGCTGGTAGCTCCTTCGCCAAATCAGCTGATAGCTTGTCTAGATCGAGAGTGCCTTTCACGTCGACAATGCCGCACATTCCTGCCCGTCCTTCTGTGTTTGGCACCTGAAGAGAACAAAATAGTGACTAGTGTGATAACACATTCAAAAGCATAAGCTTTTGAATAGGCTAGTGTATACTACAGACATCAAAGTAATGCATTCTAAAGCGACCTCTCAGGATGTTAGTATTGTCAAAAGTGTAGGCAGAAGGTGTGACAGAAATGATATGGCAATACACAAAGCGCAGCTCGCTTCGCTCGCCTCACCGGAATGGCATATCATTGTACAGTGAACAATCGTAAACTCTTGTGAATCGTTGAAAATAAACAGAGCGCCCGATGGTCAATTTTATTCTGAAATTTCGTTTGATCAAGTGACGAAAATTAACGTATTACGTTAAAACAATAAAGAAGCATTACCTGTCGCACCTGATACTCCTAACGATCGTGTCAAATGGCGCATTTGTCTTCAAAATAATACAAAAAAGTTATAACATTGCACTGTACTCACTAATACACCAAAGACCACCGCATCTCTATGGTCCGCGACCCTGGAGATGGCAGCCTCGACCTCCGTGGTGGAGACGTTCTCCCCGCGCCACCGGAACGTGTCACCCGTGCGGTCGCGGAAGTACAGGTAGCCGAGCTCGTCTGCCACCAGAATGTC
The DNA here is from genome assembly GCA_947859395.1 of Eupithecia insigniata. Lineage (NCBI taxonomy): Eukaryota > Metazoa > Arthropoda > Insecta > Lepidoptera > Geometridae > Eupithecia > Eupithecia insigniata. The sequence goes on along the minus strand of OX401996.1, from coordinate 6,489,007 downwards.
ACCTGGAAAACGAGATTGGTTGGATCCAAGGTTCTCACAAGAGAATATTAAATAACTACTATTCTAAGTCTCAGCGGGCTATGGAGAGAGCTATGCTTGGAGATTTCTCTACGTCCGGAATACAGAAATCCGTAATAGAAGTAACAAGGTCACCGACATAACTCTCAGAATTAGTAAGCTGAAGTGGCAGTGGGCAGACGATGCAACGCGAAACGGAGTGTTGGGAGACCATCCAACTCGGACCGACGAGATCGTACCGCCCACATCGGTCAGAATAGAACTTTTGTTTGTGATGATTATTCTTCTAACTATTTACCATTTTAGAGAGCAGACGCGATGGTCTGACTTAATTTCAAAGGTTAACGGAAGACTGTAGATGAACAATTTTCATTTTTGGTTCGCTCAGAATGAAAGAGCTGGTGTGCAAAAGAGGCCTTAACCAGCAGCGGTTGTCAAAGGGCGAATATGATGGTGATAAGAAGTTCCTCACCTGATATAAAGGCAGAATCGCCCTTAGCGAACACGTCCCTGACGATCTTCTTCTCAGACGCCGCCTTGTCGACGTATCCTAGGAACTGACGTGCCGGGTTCTGAACTTGGATCTTTCCAATGAATACACCGGGCTCATCGGGGCCTGCCACCTGGAAAACAAAAAATAGGTCTAAATTAAACATTAACATAATTTATTTTATATTAACTAATATTATAAATGCGAAAGTGTGTTTGTTTGTCCTTCCTTCACATCCTAACTAAGCAAGCAATGGACCTGATTTTTGGCATAGCATTTGGCATAGTTGAAAGGATGGAGAGTAACATAGGCTTCTTTTTGACCTGGTAAAACATCAAATTTCCATGGGAGATTTACGGAGATTTAAATACCTTTTCATCATCATCATCAAATCAGCCCATACACATCCACTGCTGGACATAGGCCCCCCGCATACGAGGCCACAAATAGCGGTCCATCCATCGACTCCCTGCGACCGTTACGATGTCGTCGGTCCATCGAGTGGATGGTCTCCCTTGTGGGGGGGTTTTGCCATAATCACCACGCTTGGCAGGCGGATTGGTGATCGCAGTGTTGGCGTTGAAAAATACTCAGAAGGAAGCTGCTGCCCTTTTATCCTTTTCATCCCCCCTACAAATGTGAAATTCGAATTTAACGCAGGTGAAACCGCGAGGAATAGCTAGTATAAAAAAGTATCAGGCTTATTCATAAAAATGTCTGAATATGGTCCACAGTGGACCAAGATAAAACATCCAGTGCAATCACTAAACGCATTTTTCCGAACCGAGCGTGTCACGAATTCACGATCACTCGGCCGGCGACAGTTTCGCTAGGTAGGTACGTATTTTATACAAAACCAGTATTGTCGCGGTCGTCGCGGACCACACGTCTGCGGTCGCGACATATCGCTCGGTTTATAATAACACTTTAAAGCGTGAGGGGACGTGGCAAACCTAGGTGGCGATGGCGTGACAAAATGGACACCTTGATTACAGCGTGGGTCCAGCTGGCTACGCATCGAGGTGCATCCTAGACACCTATAATCCAATTCAAAAACCTAGATATTGTTCGAATAAGGGTTTACAAAACCCAATGAATATTGCGGGAAAATATTTAACGACTTTGGTATTATCGAAGCATAGAACATAAGCTCGAAACAACTTTTGGTTTTGAAAGCTTTCATTAATCATTTGATTGATCTCTCGTTCGTTTTAGAATTAAAATTTAAACATTTTTTGCTACAAATGTGAGATTATGCGTTGCTGAAGTTTGTGTTTCAGTTTTTAGTGATAAATTTGCTGTTACCTTGTTTTTTTCTGTTATAGTTATCAGTTTTTAATACGTTTTCATTCATAGATGTCTTTATTCAAATATCTAATATCTTGGATTTTAAATCGGAGTATAGACCCTCGTCATGCTTATAGTCTCTGCTATAAACTAAACAGTTATCTCTGACATCGGATGATACCAGTAGGCGTGGTGTGGCCTGCCAGATACTTATTTTTCAAACATTAAACCCATATGGTGTCTCACCTGACAAAGTCCTTGTGTGTCACGGATTGGTTCCCCGGTCTCCTGGTTAACCTTGATGATAGCAATAGGATAGACTTTGGGGAAGATTCGAGACACGAAGCCGATAGCACCTGGTGTACCGTCCGTGTTGGCTGGAAGAAAAAGCAGTTGACATTATACTCCTTATTTTAAACCCTTAAAATAAGGACCAGAGATCAAAACTAAATAATTAAATGGTAAAAGAAGTGTAGAACGCTCTGTGCCAAGATCTGCAAAATACTGGTGGCAGTCGCTGCATGGGGCAAGCTGAATAGAAGACCATAAGTTTTATTACGAGAGGCATATGACCTACAGTGGACGAACTAACATGGCCTGATAAAAGTTGACGATCATAACTCCTTTATTGCGTCTCGTCGTGACAGGTTTGATAAACGAATATGATTGAAAAAAATGGATGAACTTACCGATATTAGCATTGCCTTCTGTGGCTCCATAAAATTCGCAGACTTCTTTGATATTAAAACGCTTTACGAAATCGCACCAAATCTGCAAAAGATACAGATTTGATAAAATAACGGCTGCTAGAATGGCAAACTCTTTTAATAGACTTTTTATGGATACAATATTTTTCGCACCTACCATGAGGGTACTTGTCTTTTCCACCAGAAACTGACTGCATAACTGAGCAGCGAAATGTGTCACAGCACAGCCCATTGGTCAAAACCATGAGTCAAGAAAACAAGGTCTGCTCCTCCGGGAGTGTCTCTTGCTTACGTCACTGCCCAGTTGCCACTTTATTTCAACAAAACGTAGAAGGTGGGAAACAAATGCGATAAGATTCAATTGAAAACATTATAAAAAAAACGGTAATCAGACAATTTTATTAGATCTATATTTGTTAAGATCAGACAAAACAGCGTCAGTTAAACACGAGTCAATGTGATAAATAATTGGTAAATACAAATAGTAACACCAGGAAATAGATTCGTCTTCTCATTCGCCAATGGCGATGATGACGTAAGCAAGAGACACGTGACCATCGAGTCTTGGAAGACCATACCTTGTTTTCTTATACCATGGTGAAACCCAAAGAGGGTTGACACATTTTCTACGCAGTTAAAGTCTGTTTAAGCGATCAGACCCTTTTCATAGTCTTTATCATAATTACCTGAGGCCTGAGTCCATTGCCGTAGATAACGCGGACTGTGTGCGCCGTGTCGCCAGCAGATGGCGGCGTCGCGAGTATGTACCGGCACATCTCGCCGATGTAATGGGCAGCCTGGAAGGAAAGGTCAAATAAAAAGATAGTGCTCGAAAGTTCACGCAGTATTGATAAATCACTACATAGTATAAAACAATGTCGCTTCCCGCTGTGTCTGTACCTATGTATGCTTAGATCTTTAAAACTATTTTGATGCGGTTTTTTTAATAGATAGAGTGATTCAAGAGGAAGTTTTATAAGTATAATTAAGTATCAGCATTGCATCCGTGCGAAGCCGGGGCGGGTCGCTAGTGTGTCATCCATCATAAATCAATACTGTGTGAACTTTCCACTTCTTCAACCACAACTTCCTCTGTGGCGCATAGGGCGAAGGTCCTCCTGCGACGCGTAAGGTTGCGGTTTCGAATACCGCCTTGGGACAAATTTTTGTATGTTCTGCAGGTATTTGTTCGAGGCTTTTTCTATGTAAATTAAATCAATACTCGCTTACTGAGTAACAGAGGTTTGAGCCACAAAGTAATGCTCGATGCATCGAAACAAACTCACCACGATTTGAGCTTCAATAAATTAATAAATATATAATGCCGGATGCTGGATCGTGGATGTGTGTCAATTACACACGACAAAACACAAGCTTGTGTTATGTCGCACAGAAATGGTAAAATCAGTGATTCCACCAAATGGGTAATAGGATTTAGTGAAATAACTCATTTTACCATTTCCCTGCGACAGAATTATAGCAATATCGAGTTTTTGTTTCCACATCTATAATATCTTACAAGTTTTGCAGTAGTACCTACATAACTACAAAGAAAAACCATGTCATTTGGATGCACAAATAATTTAATAATTCATTATGGTAATTACTTGATTCATAACTGTGAGATTTTTATATTAATAACCTAGCTAGACAATAAACATAACTTAAGACAAGATTTTATTAAAATACTTATTGTAACATGTTGAAGTAAGTAAGTTCAAAGGTTATTTGTTAGTTTAAGCCAGTAAACTGCGTCATATTGACAATTTGGTTTCTACAAAATGAAAATCAATACAAGTGTTATGTTAATGTGCTAGGTATTCGTATTGTTTTCAGGGCTTCGTTCTATAAATCGTTATTTTACAATTTGTACAATGTCACTGGGAACAAAGAATATTGAAAATGCACTTTGTACTTGAGGTAATGGATGTAACAAAAAATTGGCAAGAACCTAAGAAGAATAAGGATTTTAGTAATTCCGTTTTTTTGTAACTGAGCGATTCTGTCATTTTATATGAAAAGTTGATGCTTTTTCTACTTTAGGCAAAGCCCAGAGCAATTGTTACCTAAGGTAGAATAGGCGAAAATTAGTGATACATTGCGTAAATTATTGAAGCTAAAGAAATAAATTTCAAATATTTTACGCATTCGATGACTATCCGATGAATTTTTTCTCTACTCTAACGTTGATCATCTCTGATTAGTTAGGTAATCAGCGTACAAACAACTGGCTGTTAGCATCCCCAGTCCCCATACACATTATTGGAACTAGCGCCTTCCTGTGGCTTTGCAAACACTGTTCCTAGGGATAAAATAAGTCTGTCGTTCCCCAGGATCATGAACGTAGGCTGCTTGATCTTAGCCCAGGATACAATCTATCACCTTGTTAAGTTTGGAGATCCGTTCAGCCGTTGAGTTGTGAAATTAACAAACCGACTTGTTTTCGCTAGCTATCGCTATAATAGATTGTATTTTTTTCGTTTGCCCCGGATTTAAAATTGTGGCGATCTTTGGGGGAGGCCTATGTCCAGCGGACGTCCTTCGGTTGAAATTATGATGACGATGGATATTCGACCGCCACAAAAAAGTATGTGACATAACGAGCGAAAAGGACAGGTTGTACAAAAATCAAAATGCTATATATGTAGAACTAGAATTTTACTACTCTACTACAAGAATTTTACTACTCTGCTAAGAGTATTTTACTGCTCCGTTTCTACTACTAGAATTTTACTACTTTATTTGCACTACTAGAATTTTCGATCATGTGAAAAACTTACCGTAGCCTTATAACGAGCGCAGTCAGGGAAGTACTGAGATGCCGAGAACTTTGGCTTCAAAGCCACTGTGCAGCCCAGCACCAGAGCCTGCCCTACGCTGATTACTCCTCCAGCTGTGTGGTAGAGAGGGAGAGGGCAGTAGATGACGTCATCACTCTTCAGGCCTATGTAGTAGAGCCCTGTTGCCATAAAGACGTATCTGTAAGGTAAAGAACAGACTTAAGTAAATCTATTGTTTATTAACACTGACTTTAATCTAATTATAAGGGGATTCTAAACTAACCTCGTTTCTAGAATCCTATTTATTTTATGTCATCAAGGGTAGAATTAATAAAAACTCTATGGGTGATCGATCACAATAAACAAAATCATAGTATATATCCTACTATGATAAATACCATGTTGAATCAGAATCAATAACTTTATTTCTTTAGGCTTACAAAATAAGCACTTAGTCAAATCAAATTTTATACTATAAACATAGTTATTATTATCAAATAAGAAATAAGGTGTTATTGATATTCTCTTCACTTCAATTTTTTGTCCACTTGTGGAAGAAGCGAAAAAGAAACCACTACCACATTATAGTATCACTTATGTGTCTAATACATGTTTATTTTGCCTATCTAAATCTAAATTTAATGCAATTTAGATACATGTCAATATTTCTTTATAGCTAAACAGAACATTGAATTTTTTACATACTACTGACAGTGCGGAACGGAGCGACATCTGGCCAAGCATTAACATCATTGATGTAATCATCTAAGGAGTAAAAGGCCTTCCTGATAAGATTTTGTTTAATGTACTGTTTAAATTTACGAATAGGGAGTTCAGTTGCTTCAGATGGAAGCTTATTATAGAAGCGCACGCAATTGCCCATAAATGATTTCCCTACTTTTCGTAATCTATATGCTGGGATGTGTAATTTGTTCTTGTTTCTTGTATTTCTATTGTGAACATCACACTTTTTCAAAAAGCTATCGCTATTTTTGTGCCTATACATAAGATTTTCATAGATGTATTGCGATATTACTGTCAAAATATTTATTTCTTTAAATAATTCCCTCAAAGAGTCGCGTGGCTTTAATTTGTAAATTGCGCGTACCGCTCTTACAACTCAACAAAGATAGTCTGGATGTCAGCTGCCTGTCCCCAAAGCAATTTCCTCGGACGATAACGACAACAAGCTGAGGCGGGACCTCTAGGCGCAGCTCTACCATGTCTGTGGGCGGGACCTGTTTAGCCACGCACATAGGGACTCCCCAAACACAGGGAAAGACCAATTTTTTTCTAACCTTGGGACTATACTACTCATTGCCTATATTATGTTTAAAATTAAAATCCCATCATATAATAATATTAGTATAGATTAATTAGAACGGCATGTTCACCAATTACACTAATTAATTAAATATAGTTACATACACCCAATAATTGCATATAGAACAATGACACATGCTGTGCACAGGCTGTGTTATATCATGTTTATTATTAACTAAGTATGTATATTTCTGTATTTCTCTTTCTTTATATTTTGTGTGTGGCTATTCTTTTTTTATCTTTATAAACATAGAGCTAGATAACTAGATAATTGACTTTATTCGAGCAAGTCTTAAACTATCCACTGTGGACATGTGGTATGAGCCTACTCCAAAAATGGAGAACACCTCTATTTCTGTGATGGTTCTTCTTGTTGTAGGGCATAAGCAGCAATTGCTACTCTAAAAATAAGTAGGTAAGGTAGTTAGTTGGCTGATGAGTATAATTATCAATTAATGTGATTGTTTGTCACTTTTTATTAAGTATAACAATAAATTAAAGTAACTTCAGAAGGTAAATTTTATTATTATACTTTACAGTAGGTACCATAATGGGGCAATAAAGCAATAAATAGCTAATATTTTATGCAAATTTTAATCGTGGCTTCAAGGTTTTGGTGTTGTGTAATCATGAACTTTGTCTTGTTAACAATTTATGCCAATTTAAGGTGGATTTACATAACACGGAAAAATTGTTTACGCGAAACTAGTTACTTTGATAAAACTTCGATTCAAAGATAATTTAAGGAGAATTTGGTAATATTAGTGATTTTTGACTATTCAATAAATAATGTATGTACATATTTCCAAATGCTACAAAAGTTACCATTGAATCAAAATTTGTAACATCTTGGTTTCACAGAAAATAATTGAATAATAAATGGTATTTAATTAGAGGGAAATTATTTACTCATTTATTTATAGTGCTTGTTTCTACCTCTACAAAACTTCGCCGAAAAAATACAGCAAAATGTTGAATCTTCCGCGCAATTTAAATTGCGCGTGTTTTCACGTTGAAAGTCGCATGCGCACGACCACTTCCGCAAATTTTATTGCCAGTGAGGACTTTGCTTTACAACATAGGGAAAAATACAGATATTCTGGATTCTCCCAGACCCATTTAATCTAAATTAATATAGCCATGAATCCGAACCCAGGTCAAAAGTTCAAGTTACACTAGATGCTTCCAGATCCTTTTAAAACTAAATTAATTCAGCCATGAGTCACCTCATAATTAGATTAGGGTCTGGTTTCCAATGTTAATAAGAAGCGCTTGCATAACCGCGTTCCCGTAATAAATTAATTGTTTTGAAAAAATAAACTGATTTTAATGATCTGATGTTGTTGACCTTAGGTACATGGATGATGTTAAAGATGTAGTTGTAGATAGGTATTCTATCACAGGTTGTATGGCACCACACTATGTGTCTAACACTGAGTTCATTGATAGGTTACTTATGAAGTTAAATTTTATGCCAGTTAGTTTAAATGAGCACGACCACAAGATGCACAGTTAAAGTTAAGTTTAAAAATTAAAATTATAAATATATTATTACAACTCAATTTTATACAACTAAGCTCACTTATTAGTAACATACAAGTTAAGAAGACATGGTTTATAGTAAAAAAATATCTAAAGATCCGCGCACTAGGCGTAGCCTGTATCGCGGGGATCTGAAAAAACGAAGTTAAAAGTTTATTTACTGAGTTACGTAAGTACACAGATAAGGTGACAAATCCTCCTTTGAGAGGTGTTTCTTACTCAATAGTAGGTCAAGTACTAATCCCTCAGAAATAAATTTTAATGAGACCACATCGAAATGATTCTCTATACAGCTGCAAAAGAATCATCCAAATCGGTGCGAAATCGACGGACATACATTAAAAAAGAACGTAGAACATACAATCACCTACTTTTTCCCAAATCGGTAAAAAATACGTACCTAGCGTTAGAAATAACAGCCGCTTTCGGTAGGCCAGTGGTCCCTGAAGTGTAAATGTACAGGAGCTTCCCTTGAAACCCTTCAGCATCAGCTCTGGTCCAAGCAGCTGGTGGAGTATGTTCTAACAGATTGATTAGGTCTGTAATGCCATCAACACTAGGTGCCTTTTCGTTTGACGGTTTGAGCTCGCGATGTGTGAATCTATATAGTATTAGGGCTGGATCCAGTTGTTTTCTTACTTCTTGTATGGCTGTAAAAAGTGCTTGATTAGTTTTCTACATATTATTATTTCCCTAATCTAAAACACCACCGTCTAAATTGTTCTTTTATCCAGTTCGACACAAGTTTGTCTGGAAGAGAACACTCAAAGTGATAAGGCCGCCCTTTGTACTTCAAGTATTTAGCATTTCCCTCTGTATTGTATTTTGTGTTTGTGTGATAAAATAAAGGGTTATCTATCTATCTAACATTCACGCCTTTTATTTCATTTTTACCCGACTACGAGAGGGTTATGATTTGGACACCCTATGAATGTATGTATGTAGCCGATTTTTATGTTCCCTCGTAGCGCTGAAACTACTGGTCCGATTTCAACAAATGAGGTATCATATGATTCGTCTTAATAGCCCGATGGTTATAGGCTATGTGACGTCAGATAAAAATGGGGATCTAACGAGATAGGGGGGGTCGAAGAAAGGGTCGAAAATTTCAATGTTAGTAAATATGCTCGTGTGTGGTATCGTTGCAAAGGTCTTTGTTTGTACTTTCCAAAACCCTTCAAACTTTTGTGAGATTAACGATTCTCAAGCTATTAGCAAAAAGGTATAAAAAAATATAGTTAAAAACTAAAACCCGACTACATAAAAGTCTTAAACAAGCGTTCACCTATTGTCCTTATCATTTTCTTTTGATACTTAGCTAGTCGGAGGCACCCACCCCATATACCTACGGTACAATTAGTAACAAAGGCCTCCGACTACCTAAATATCAAAAGAAAATAATAAGGACAATAGGTGAACGCTTGTTTAAGACTTTTATGTAGTCCGGTTTTAGTTTTTAACTATATTTTTTTTGAAATTTGTATTCGATTTGTATAGGTATCTCTAAGCCTGTTAGATGAAAAACAAGTGGTAAAAAACTAATTTACTTTTTTATTTTGAAATATATTCATTTATTTATGATGCGCCAAGGAAGCAGGCGATGAGGCTGCTCCACAGTTTTTAAGTTTTGCTACCCCATCGTTCATTTGTAACATTGTAACTTATATTTTTAATACTACCTACCTTATTTTGAATAAATTATTTTGTATTTGTATTCATATGTAAATCTGACTTAGTATTTTTGTTCGTAAACTAATTAAACCCACAAGTGTGATTTGTGCTAAAAAGAGATAGACTTTGCTTATTCAGGTGTACTGATTAGAAACAGAAGACTGTGACATGCTCTAAGACTATGACAGACAGTCATGTGGTACTTCATCGTTAAATTTTATTATCATCAGCCCACTGCTGACCCTATGTTCAGCTGGACTGTTATGGCCTCCCGTAATGAGCGCCATAGTAGCGCTCTGTCTATTCGGACATTTCGGTCGTACTAAAAGAGATCTACATTAAATGTTAAAGTTGTACAAACAGAAAGTACTTTAGTTATTAGTATGTACTTTGTCATTATTATTTATTTATACTGTTGTTTTGTGTTACATCGAGTTCTTAAATATGTATGTAATACTGAGATAATGACATGAACCCCGTTGTTGGGGCGCTACAATATAAGCTTATACTTGAATAATTACCTACTTAGAAAAGAAAAGACTTAAATAAACTAAAATGTTAAACTTGTTTTATTCTAATTAATTAGAACAAAACAATCATTTAATCTTTTAAGTTATAAAAGCAATTTTGTGTTATCTCTAGTTGGAAGTCCTCATAATTTTTATATTTTTAAGTACAAAAAATAAAATAGATCCGAATACTCCAAACATTTTTTTTTGGATTCGATCCATTAATAGATGTAAATTATTATTATGTACAGAAAGCTAAGGTCTCCGACCACATAAGTAGTACAGCGGAGATATAGCGCAAAAATGAGCGGATTGCGTTGACCGATAAGAGCTATTACGCATTGTCGACTAGTCCCCGGCAACTAGGTCGACGGCGACTGTGACTTGCTATAGTCCTACTTAGTCCTACTAATATAATAAATGTGAAAGTTTGTATGGATGGATGTATGGATGTACGGATATTTGTTACTCTTTCACGGAAAAACTACTGACCCTTGGCTGGAATTTGGTATGGGTATAGTTTGGGACCTGGAATAACATATTATAGGCTATTTTTTATCCCGATAAAATGCGGGCGAAGGAGCGGGCAGCAGCAAGTTTAACATACATAGATGTTTAAGAACTTGGTCGCCGGTCGCCCGGGCGACTCGTTTTGGTCGCCGATGGACAGAGTCGCTGGCAACAAGTCGACAGTGCGTAATGCTAATGTCTCTAAGGGTGAAAGTGAAAGCAACTCACCTTATTTACTCTCAATGGAAAGTTTCATTTGTAATGAGTCTAGATGGTCGTGTTCCTACTACTTATGGATATAATTTATTATTGTTTCAAAATTTAAAACTCTTAATAAGCGTAATAAAAAAAATAGCCTGTAAACTATGAAAAAGCTAAATATTTTAATGCTATTTAAAAGGATGTCTCCTTAACCTACGTGACCTGGCCAAACAAATTGTCTGAAATAGAAAATATAATCTATAAGTAACTAGCATCTGCCCGAGGCCTCGCACGCACTTTTCAAGTAGCCTATTTCCGTTTCCGGGATATTGTTTACCTCCCTGTAAAATTTTATGAAGATCCGTTCAGCCGTTTAGGCGTGAAAATGTTACAGACAGATAGAGTTACTTTCGCTTTTAAGATAAAATTAGTATGGGCACAAAAGTCAAAACTGAATCCCATTCGATCTACTGAAACCATTTTGTTTCTTTTATCGAGTAATCAACATGAAACAGTAGTCAATTTGTTTTGCAATCTTTACAAATAAGAAAGTTAACTGAAATACGAATATATGTATTTGTAGAGAGAGCCATATACAGAGTGATTGGTATTGCAAATTGCAACCGACATAATTTTTGTGGAGTTGGGGGCTAAATTTCCGCGGTAGAATCAATGTCCTAAAAGCAGCAAATTTTGTGATTTAATTTCATTCAGAAGAACAAAACATAACTAAATAAGTGTCTGCTTAATCATGATTCATGATGACCCTAGCTGACCCTAACAGAGACGTATATTTTAGTTTGATCACCTAATAAATAATTTCTTATGTCATGTAGCATATCGTTAGAAAAAGCAATAACAGTAGAATTAAAAAAAAATTACTTTCAGTTTTTTTTTCAAGAATTTACAAGTTATCGCTATGTATAACTTTACATTGTCTAAGTGCTTATTTTGTAAGCCTAAAGAAATAAAGTTATTGATTCTGATTCCGATTCTGAAATGCTTTTTGACTCTCAATGCTTGTACGTGTATTGTGTCGAGTAAGTAATCATTTATGTATTTTGGAGAATACGGCTTATGTTGTGGCATTATAATCACAAACAAAAGACATGACGATTTAAAGGCAAAATTTAGTGCAATTTTCAAAAAAACTTTAGTATATTATCTTTCCATCATCTCAGCCATTGTGACACTTATAACATCGATTCTACGGGAGAAAAGTAGCGCATGACCCCCACCTCCCCAAAAAATTATGTCGGTCGCAATACCAAACATACTGTATAATGAAATTCAAATCTAAACAGAATTTCAATCGAAAAACGAAGTTACTCGTTTAGTTTAGTTTCATCATCATCATCAGCCCGTACACGTCCACTGCTGAACATAGGCCTCCCCCTAACGACGCCACGAATAGCGGTCCTGAGCCGCCTCCATCCAACGACTCTCCGCGACCGCCACGATGTCGTCGGTCCATCGAGTGGGAGGGAATGAAAATAATGAATGAATAATGAACGAATGCATTAGTTTCGTTTATTGAGGATCACTTAAGTTAAAGCAAATTCATTAGAACTATTATCCACGTTATTCTTTATGACATAAGAATTATATATCTTTTTGAATTATCAAAATCGGATCATTACGTATGAAGATATTAAGTAATAAACATTACGTCGTTCCTGCCGGTAAAATCAATGTACGCGGGTGCGTGTGACGTCACTTCGCCCGAACCGAGCGCAGCCGTCACGGAGCGGCGACGCGGTTGGTCATCATTTTGGCAAATTATTTACTTAGAATGTTGTTTTAGATTGGTTAGAGAGTAATTTTGTAATATTTAAGTTAAAACGTACTTAAATATGAGTAGGTACTAATAAAGTGCAAGCTCAATCAGATAACCTTCCAAAAGTTGACAATTTTATAGAGTAACTAGTTTTTTAGGAGTGCGCAAGCTGCTCGCGGCGGTTGTGTTTATTGTTTATTTTTTTATTTAGTTCCACTTTTCGTAACCTACGTTTTAGATTTTGTCAAAATCAATATCCAAGAGTGAAAACTGCGATAAAAAAATGTCAGCCATCTTGGATTTAGAAATGGACATCTTTTTCGTAATCTACGAGTTTGACTTATTCGAAAACGATACCCATATCAGTTTTTTGGTGGGAGAGGGGGTTCGAGGGGTCTGGGGGCGTTTGGGGGTCACAGCACGGCTCGCTTCGCTCACCGTGCTGTGCCCTGTAGTCGCATTACAGCTCGCTTCGCTTGCCGCAATGCTCCCCTGGGTTCAGGAAAAGGGTTTCTGGAAGGGCGTTTGGGGGTCACAGCACGGCTCGCTTCGCGCGCCGCAATGTTCCCCTGGGTTCAGGAAAAGGGGTTCTGGGGGGGCGTTTGGGGGTCACAGCAAGGGTCGCTTCGCTCACCATGTTGTTCCCTGAATTACGGCTCGCTTCGCTCGCCGCAATGCTTCCATGGGTTCAGGAAAAAGGGTTCTGGGGTGCCGTTTGGGGGTCACAGCACGTTCCCTGGAGTCGCATTGCGGCGAGCGAAGTGAGCCGCTCCCCTGGGTTCAGGTAGAGGGGGTTCTTGGGGGCGTAGGGAAGGGTCACAGCACGTAGTTGCGTAGTTTTTGAAAGGGGGGGGGGTGATTTTTATTGCATTCAGAATCACTTGACATCACCATTAGAGGGGGGGGGGGGAGAAGTGGGGGTCACAGCACGGCTCGCTTCGCCACCGTGCTGTTCCTCGTCGTAGCATTTGCAATAAACCCAAAAAAGGTCAAAATTAGGCCAAATTTAGATTTTTTTTATAAAAAGGGGCGTCTAGAGGGGGAGAGGGGGAAATATTGTTCTGCATTCAAAATTATTTTTTATCCCCTACATGACCCAAAAAAGAAAATTCTTAAAAGTTTCTCCGCTTGGGAGATACTAAAAGGGGGAGATTTTTTGGGGGGAAGAGGGGTAATATTATTATGTAGGTACGTACATCGAAACGATCTTCACAGCAATGTCTTGTAGTCTGGACAGAAAGTGGAGTTTTACGAAATTTATTTTTTTGCGTAGTTTTGGGTCCCTCGGTACGCAAAAAAATAGTTTTCCTGGCGTTTTAATAGAAGTGTTTGTACATTTTGCCACTATACAATACTTATACATAGTAATAAAGGTGATTCGTACACAAATTGGACACTGAATTTGTTTTAAAACCACAATTAATCAAGAAAAACATTGCGCGCCTTATCACAGCCAAGAGCTAACTGGCGGCGACGGATTAAGTGACGTCACAGCTACGCGGCGGGCCACTCGGTGAACTTCGCTAGTAATTTGGTCATAACTTCGTTAATTTTTGTCGTAGAACAAAATTTTTTGCACTGTATGTTAAGGATTTCTTAGCTCTATAAATCTGCATTCTCAACTTAAAACGTTACGGATCCTCATTAAAAAAATCCAAAAACATTGTGTATCTTATGCAAATAACAAAAGAGTTGGTTTTGCTTGAAAACAAATCAAAAACTTCGATTTTCATTCTCCGAGTAATCCCTGTTAGTGATTTTACTCGCAATCTAATAAACTTATTTCCGAAATCAGTAACACAGATTAGATTTAATTCAACAACCACACAAAAAAATTACCCCAGCGGTCTGACTACGTTTACTGTATGTTTTTGGGGTCGCTTAATCAGAATCCAAGGTCAAATTGATCTCATCACGTCAGGATTTCGATATAACCTCGAAACAAACACCCAATAATCAACGCTTTTTAACCCTGTTACGTTGTTTGTTACATACAGTAAGTAAACGTAGTAGCCCCTGGGCCATTTTTTTTTTTGTGTTGCTGTTAATACAAATCTTATCTGAGATACTAAGTAATTTCCGAAATAATGTTAGTTTTCGAGTAAAATCACTAACAGGGATTACTCGGAAAATCGAAGTTTTTGATTCGTATTCAAGCAAAACCAACTCTTTTGTTATTTGCATAAGATGCACCATGTATTTTTTTATTATGGATTTGAAATAAGAGGATTGGAGGCCTACTAGGCCAACTAACCCGTGGGTAAATTAAATAAATAATGATACCGATGCCAAGAAGAATTGGCGGTTGAAATGACTATTAGTGGTTTTCCTCGAAAATAAACGGAGTTAGGTATATGTACTTGAGTACAACACGTAACTCGTCAAACCTGTCGTATTACCTCATCGACTCGTAATTATTAGAGAATAGTAAGCAGTTATATTAAGTGACATTCATTAATTTACTATACCTATGTACGTGCATTGTTTAGGTCTACAGTCCATTCTAAGCGATATGAGACGATGATAGGTATGGGGTCTATGTGCTTGCTTATCCAAACAAACACGTTTTCTCAAGTACCTAGTAGTATTGATATAATTTTAAGTATTTATCTGTGCTAAGATACACACATAGGAATCTCGACTGACGTATTTAAAATCACTTGTTGGCAGACTAAACTCACAATCAGTTGACAAGCAAGTATATAAATATTCCAATTTAGAATCCAAGATATTTTATGTCAACAAAGACATTTTTATGAATTAAAACTTAACAAAAACTGATATCAATAACAGAAAACAATAAGGTAACAGCAAAATTATCACTAAAAACTCAATCTTCAACCTATGTAGCAAAAGATGTTTAATTTTGAATTAGAAAACGAACGAGAGATCAATTAAATGATGAAAACCAATAATTGCTTCGAGTTTCAGTGGTTTGTTTTAGATGATACCAATGTCGTTAAATATTTTCCACCAATATTCCTTGGGTTTTGTATTGTAACCCCTTTCAAAAAATTCCATGTTTTTGTTTCAGACAAGTTTAAAGTGGCATGGAAACTAAAATTTCATTGATAAAATCTCTCAGATATATGAAAGTACCTACATGATGATAGTAGTGAAATTGCGAGACTCACCAGAGTGATACTCATCAGAGAATATCAAGTATTTGCATTTAGCGACATTGATGGAATGGAGAAGGGCGTTTCCACGTTGGTTGGTATTGATCAGTGGGACCACAGCGCCGAGCCTTCCGACTCCGAGCCATAAGCAAGGCTGTTGAGGACAGTTGTTCAAAAGAAGGCCCACTATGTCTCCTTTCTTCACACCTTCCGCTTTGAAAGCTGCCGTCACTCGTAAACTGTAGTCTTCTACCTAGAAGGGAAAATCTAATGAGACGAAGGCAAAGATAAGACATGATGACATGAGTCATCATGGTAGCGATAGGTCAAGAACAACATTGGTAACCATGAATAAATTTCTAGTTTAAAAAATTTATAGTCGACTTGCGGTCGATGCGTTGTGCGTCAGACAAATTGACGTAGGTATATTTTACAGACTACAGTTGTTTTTAGAATCTATTTAACATTTTTGACGTGACAAATATTTCCTACACCTTTTTGTGTTTTCAAGGATTGTTTGGTAAGAATAACTTAAGTTAGACTCGGAAATGTTCTTGTGACGCTAAATAGACTTTTGATACTTCAAGGCAATTTATCTGTGTGTTAAAGTACCAAAGTTATTTATAGAAATCTTAAATTTTAAAGGGCTCTTAGCTAAAAACTGACTACGTCATCCCTTTTAGTATTTTTAATCTGTTACTATCTTATAAAATGTCATATACCATTTTAGAATGGTTATAAGTTGAGAATGGAAAATAATGCTTTTTGTCATCATATTGAACACTAAACATAAAATGAATCTAAGGGATGCAGTAATCTTTATTTAATACTCATGCATCTTTATTTCTAAATAGGTCTTAGTTTTTCATCTAAATCTAAAGGGATAAGTATTTTGGAGACTGAAGTTGATATGCTTAATGTTATTTTAACTAGGTACTCTATCAACTTAACCACTGTCTGCAAGGTTAATTATTGTAACAATTAGAAGCATACCTGTTGGAATGTCCATGTTTCATCTTTGAACAAGAAGCATGGTTTCTCCGGATGTCGTTTGACCACATTGTGGAATATATCCATGATGGTATCATTCCCTTTTGTGAATTTGCGGGTTATCCACAATATTTTTACATAGCTCAAGAGGGCCCTGAAAATATCCATTAATATAGGAATGCTTTTATTCCGACACAAGCAGAGAATATTCTTATCAACTTATTAATATCTTCGTCGCTTCTTTAGGCCACATAACATAACCAAAGCGACCTAAATCAAAATATCACTTTATTTCTTTGTTCTATTTAATTTTAAGAATTTGTCCTGTTCTAAGTGTACATTTATTGTATTTACGTAAATAAAGAAAATTTGAGTTTGAGCATTTCTGATATGTATCAGGAACCAGAGTGACCCTGTCATGTCGAGTAGACGGCCGCCATCGGGAACCCTTTTCTCTATCTTCATGCACTCTTTAGCTAAATTGATCAATATTTGTTACAAATGAAAACCTAGGGCCTGAAAATTATTTAATTATTTGAGGTACTTTACATAACAAGGTTAACTGATTCCTAAAATTACTATATACTTTCTAGTTCATTTAGTTAAGGAAATATCTACCCTCAAAGAATCATCTTCTATTCCTTCGAATCAGCTGTTTTATCATCTTTGACTAATTAAATAATTATAAAACAGAAATTGAAGAATTACTTGCAAAGTTATCTAAAGTACTTACACAGGTAATTTGCCAATTTGATAGTCAATGGTGACAAAACAGCTGATTTTACTCTTCTCGGGATCTCAACCCTAACCCTTTTTACAGTGGACGTATTGAGAGGCAAGACTTAGCATAATTTTACAATAATGTTTTTGTTCTGTTCATTTCTACTATTATTATCCAGTTATAATCTCATACATGTAGGGGCTGATGATGATGATAATGAATAACTTCATGAATAAATTCACTTTATTGTCCTCGCAGAGAGGGAAGTGAAAAGAGAGGCTTTTGCCCGTAAGTGGGACAGTTACATAATACTTCGTGAATATTAGGTACTATCGGCGTAAGATCTGCCTTACCAGTTTGAAATTTATTTGCCTTGCTTTGGTTTTGGGTTACAGATCACACCTTCTTTTCTTTGTTGTCTAGTTTGACCAATAGAGTTCGGGCAGTCAACATCTGCTCAACATATTTTTTGTAATGGTTGTTTTTAATGACTTTTTTCCATTGCAAAGTCATCTAGTCAACCAGTCAGTGAGTTATGTGCAGTTGCAGTTACCGTAGTCAAGATCGAGAATTTAATTAGCCACAATTTATTGCAACATGAACATTCCGAAATCATAATGTGCAATAAAATAGTCAAACAACAATAAAACAAAATAATTGTTCAAATTTTCATGATGTCAATCTGAATCTTAAATAGTTTGTAGTTAAATAGTGTGCATATTTTTTTTTTATAATTACACAAATGCATGTAATAATTTTGTACACATACCTATTCTAAACTTGTAATGTGTATCCTTCGTAGACCAGACCCACGAAATACAACGATCCTATTGGTCTTTCAAAACAAACGAAATTGAGTAAGCCGGGGGTGGCAATCGGTCACTTCACAGAAAAATCACCCCTTGTGGTGTCACGGCAGATCTTGTGCTGATGGTACATAGCTTGAAGGAAGTGAGATATTGTTTTCTTTTACATTGGTGAATGAGACAGGACAACATGTCAAAGTGTGTTAAACAAAATAAATGCAACTGGGTTATTAGATGCATGGCCTTGGATGAGCATTGAGTTACCAACTGTATAGTGAGTGTCCACATATATGTAGGTATTTAATTTACATAGACAATGGTCTAGATAAAGTTTTAAAATGACATTACTTTTGTTCCTGTAATGATATTATAGAGTTTATCAGAGAATGTTGTAGATTTCTGTTTGGGTGAAATATTAAGTACCTTTATTAAACTACAAAATATCCATCTTTGATGGAAAAGAATCGCTTTGTAGTTGGAATAATTATTATTGAGGAAGGTACCATAACTGGCAGTTTTTTGGCAAAAACTCATTAAAATAAATATAGAGACAGATACATTACGTAGCATTGTTGTACTGTGGAAATCTTTTTGTAGAAGTTAATACAGCCAAAGGTCAACTGCTTTATTATGACTGAAGTATAATGTTGATTTTAAATATTTTTAAAATAGTTCAAATATGTAATATAGCCAAGAATTATAGGCAAGTCACTTCCATATTTAAGGAAATTCTTTAAAGTCTAAGTAACTTTGTGTATGAAAATCTCTCACAATAGTTGTTTATCTAAAATGCTAAGAGTGAGCAATTTAAGTAGCAAAGTAATTGTGATTACTCCAATTAGCTCATTATTAGCAATAAAGTTGCAGCATCAAGCTAATATAGTTGGGTAAAGAGCATATGAAAGAATAGCAGGAATAACATAAAACTTGTACTCACTTTAGATCCCTCTTCGAGGTCCTCAGAGCGACGTAGCACCATCTCGTATGGAAGACTACCAGATAAAGTATACCAACGAGCAGAGAAGCACCGATGGTACACAATAACCCTTGCGTTATCCATACCGCGGCCACCAGCGCAACAATCCCGATCACCACAGAAGTCATCGCAATAATTTTACACAATGAAAAGCGAGTTGCCTGCGTCCGTAACATACGAGGCTCTCACTCGAAGCGCCTCGTCACACTCGCTCATTCAAAACGTACGCAATAACTTGCGACCAGTTTCAATTGAACCTGCAACCTAGCGGAACGTGGTACGATATACATTTCGCTTACAACGGCAACAAAAACATAACAGAATGTGCCAATAGTTCGGTCACAGAGTTTGCTTGAGTTGTGGGAAGGAAAACTTTCGGCGTCTGGTCACTTCAGTGTCTTACTGCAATTGAATTAAAATTTCAGTTTTCAACCAGCATGTATTTCAATATTGTTTCAATTCAACATCGATCTAATGTATTTCAAGCAAAACTTTACGAGCCATACAATGAATTATAGATTTCCGTTGGATTTTCGAGATTTATTTCGGACCAAATAAATAGGTAACGATTAATTTGTTGTTGAGTGAGATGACATAATTACATATTTCTTTTGTATTTTTCTATACATCGCTGTCGCTGTTATTAGAAAGATAAAGCTTTTTTCATGAATTTGCGTACATACATATTTCATGTAAAATTACCTCTTCTTCTTCTTCTTTTAGCTTTGGCTCTGCATCTGGATGGATATTGGATTGATGCAATTCTGCCAGTGTCAGTTAAGTATGAATTGCGCATTTAGGAACAATAGATTAAAATTTAAGGTTGCGTTTGGATTTTTCAGAAAAAAATGAAATTATGTAATTTCAATCAAGTTCTTATAGGTACAAAAACAAACAGAAACAACCAACTTAAAAGCTAAATAAAAAGCGTTAACAGAAGTAATCAATATGCAAAGAAACATAAAATATATACCTACGTAATTACAAAAAATTACCTCATGCATGACCACAAACGAATATTATGACATTTCTTCTAACTTTTTGAACTTCAACTTTTTGGTTAATGGTTCTGCGTCTGGATTGACACAATTCTGCCAATTATGACATTTATGACTGTCATGAAGACTGACAGTGACAGTGAGAGCTAGCAAAATTGATAGTAACACCACAGATTATGTTAATTTGGATATTGGATGGGATCATTATATGATAGACCATAGACCCCTTGGATTGAGCATTGGTCGTCCGTCACACTTTTCTGGTAAACACGCCATATTATTCTGTGTCTATAAAGGCGTAGCTTTACCATGTCTGTGGTCTATGTGTTGTTACTTGTTGGCATCGTAATACCGTATCGTACCCTACTCTGATATTAAATAAATTGTCTACCTTAAGGCGCAGAGTAATGCGACACTAGCGCCACTCTTTTGTTTTTATTGTATTATCGTTATGGAAAAGAATTACCAAAAAATCTTACCGCCAATTTATAATACCTAGTATAAACTACTTTTGATACCTCTGTCATAGTTTTGTTTCATTTAGTATTAGGAAATAGTAGATTGTATCATAAGGGAGCAAAATAATATATTTTTGGCTCGGGCGACATACTTTAAATCCCTCACTTCGCTCTGGATTCAAAAAAGCGCCCGCGCCGTAAAAATATTATTTTGCTCCCTTATGATACAATCTACTATTATTGCGTTTGGTGGCCACCAAAGGCAATAAACCATTTTCTGTTTGATCGAAATAAAACAAAATTATTACAGAAGTATCGAAAAATAGTATAAACTGGGTATTATCAAGTGGCGGTGAGAACTTTTGGTAATTCTTTTCCATAACGATATACAAGAAAAACTAAAGAGTGGCGCTAGTTAGTGTCTCATTACTCTGCGCCTTAAAGGCACGGTTCAAAAGGCTCGACAAATGTAGAGCAAAAATATCCTTTAAAAAATCATAAATCGAATAGCTTTAAAACAAGGTTTTTGGTATGGGAGCACAGATGACAGAATTATTCAGATAGTGCGCGCGGTGCTATTTAAATGGAGCACCCGCGTAATGTCGTCGTCTTTCGAAAAAAAAACTATTTCTGAGTTTTTTTTACTGGCCGTTCTAATTTGATTTTAATTATTACAATGATGCTTTTCGTGGTGCGACTCCTAAATTGATAGATGATTTTCTCACACTACAATATTTTTGACCGAGCTATCCAACGACACCCCACACCATGGGGTAGAAGAGAAAAAACTAGTCATCACACACACCTTTATAAACAGGTCCAAGAAAAAATGTTTATCTGAATTTTATTCTAAGACTGTTGCCGTTAACAATATGTACCTATGCCAAATTACATAACAGCTTTCTAGTAAGTAGTTATGGTCTCTGAAATAAGCCGCGGACAGACAAACAGCCGGGCATCGGCATGGAGAAATTTTAAAGGATCCTTGTTGACTACGTACCTAAAAAGGGAATCAATATTTCTAAATAAAGAACATCCATAGAGTTGTAAAACGTTCGTATAATTTCAATACTAATACATTACTTAAAATTAAATGATCTTACAGATCTAGGCAATACGTTATAAATACTTTTGAAACTATCATGGTTGTTCACAACAATAAAGTTATTTTAACGGGATATTTACCATGATTTGAGTTTTGAGCTCTACAATATTTCGTTCGTAGCAAAAGACAAAGAATGAGGGTAGATCAGTATATGTGTGCCAATAAAAACTAACTCGCAGTGACTTCAGTTGTTCCGTGATCATGGCGCATGAAACTGAGCCGAATTATTGCAGGACTTTAAACCATAGGACTTTTTTGTACATCCTTAAGTCTATACTCAAATCATAATAGGTAATACCTATACCTACCTAACTATTCCATTATAAATGACTAATATATACTTCATCCGTCACAGACACTGGAAGACTAAAAACAAATCCCGTTTAATCTTATTACAATAATAAAAGCTTACCCCTTACTTAAACCCCAGTTCAATTTAATTATATTCACCTACCTAGTAGTACCTAACTAGATAATTTACTTACTTACCTACCTACCTACTATTTACAAGAACACATCAACTTTAACCATTTCAGTTGTCAGTCACATCTTAATATCAAACAATCAGATAAACTCTGTAAGTACTCCGATCACAGTCTTATTTGGCCCGCTACAATTTTATTGTATTCGTCTTCGCCTAAAGGCACGTATTTGTCTAATTTCGGCTCTAAGTAGTACAGTTTATCTTTCACTACGTATGGGTTGTAGCCTTCTTTCTGTAGGTCCACTTTTCTTAGTTTAAATGTACCTGTGAAAAAAAATACAGCAATTAATGGAACGGTCGACGCATTAACACTTCATGGCCCACTACGACTTCGGGCCATGGCGACCAGGGCCAGGGCGTGGCGGGCCGGCATGCCGTCACTGCGGGTCGCACCACCACCGCCGAGTCTGAGCAGTGAATGCGATATTTAAATAGCAAGGGATCATGGCCTGAACAAAGAATATACAAGGTTATTAGCAATTCACTGACACCGCGTCAATTGCAGTTTCTACCCATCATTGCCTTTTTCTTGCATAATTGAAGTTTGCCGGTATCGAGACACCCTGGGTCCCGGAAGAAAGCCGCGGTCAAGGTCGTCCAACAAAGCGTTGGCGAGACCTCAACGCCTTCCTGAGAAATTGGTGGATTTTGAAGAGGTATTTATACTTAATCAGCATATACATATATTGCCGTGCCCTTGCAGGGTGCATGTTGGACTTTGTACTTTAATTTTTAAGACCTGCGAAGTGAATGTACACCTGCAAGCAATAAAACATTGAGTATTGAGTATAAAACATTGAGTATTGAGCAATGGGACGAAACAGGTTGATGAAAAAGAAGAATGCATCACTTATAATTACAACTAAGATAGCTTCATCATCATCATATCAGCCCACTGCTGGCCATAGGCCTCCAACGCCACAAATAGCGGTCTCGAGCCGCCTCCATCCGCTAACCATCCATAAGGTAGGTTAGAAATTACCAATGTTATACTCTCACTTAAAAGTTCTTTACCTGTCATATCAACGCTCGTCATCAGTCTAATGAATACAGGCCGCGCGTACTTCGGCAGGTCCTTAGCCATGTCC
The DNA here is from genome assembly GCA_947859395.1 of Eupithecia insigniata. Lineage (NCBI taxonomy): Eukaryota > Metazoa > Arthropoda > Insecta > Lepidoptera > Geometridae > Eupithecia > Eupithecia insigniata. Next base: position 6,465,447 of record OX401996.1, on the reverse strand, counting down.
TTGGCCAGTCTGTCGAGGTCCACTGTTGCGTCTGCGTCGAGGATACCGCACATACCGGCTCGACCTTCCGTGTTGGGGACCTGTTGAAGGGTAGAATTTGAATTTTAATAATTTTTGACACTTCATAAACTATTAAAGCTTTATGCAGAGATTTTGATAAAAAGATAACATAATGAATAATTAAATGGTAAAAATAAATAAATGAGGTGCCTAATAAATATTTAGGTCCGCTCAACCGAACAACTGACACGCTGTGCACAACAACTGACATGCTGTGTAAAAGCCAAAACTATTGTGAGCGGAAATTTAGTAAGTAAACATAGAGAACTGATTCTGGAATCTGGAATAATATTTAGACATGGACGACTTTAATAATCTATGATAAGATAGGGTAGGCAAGTAGTTTTTATTCCGAAAAAACGCGTGCGAATCCACGGACTGATACTAGTTTATATATTATATAATTAGCCTCGACGTCATTATTTATAACGTCGCGTATTAATCTAGTCGTATTTATTGTTTTCATTAAATTATGTTTACCTCAACTCCGTAAACCACCGCGTCTCTCTGGTCCGCGACCCTGGAGATGGCAGCCTCGACCTCCGTAGTGGAGACGTTCTCCCCGCGCCACCGGAACGTGTCCCCCGTGCGGTCGCGGAAGAACAGGTAGCCGAGCTCGTCTGCAACCAGGATGTCACCTGGAAAAAAAGACAAGTATCAACATTTATAGTCCACATTTCCTCACATTTGGACTCGAATCTCACGATAAACGTGAAAGTATGGATGGATAATGAGTAGATAATTATATAGACATAGACACTCATTTATTTGCTGCTGCAGTACAAAACAGACATAAATTAATACATTTTTAAATAACATGTACGAATAAAACAATTTATTTATAATATTAGGTTTGTACCGTCTTCGCAACAAAACTTCTGAATAAATCAGGCAGCCATAAATGTAAATCTAGACCTGGAACAACACATAGGGTTACTTTTTATCAAATTAGGTATTTGGTCTACTTTCAATACAAATGCATATTCCCTATATTTGTATGCATGTAAAAAAGTATTACTGGTATTATAACTATGTTAACCTACTAAAAATTTTGGTAGGTATCAAAATTTGTAGGAAGCTAAATCGATGGCGAGCTTAATCGGTGATCCTTAGGCAGTAAATCCGATTCAATTAACGACACATCTGAGTACCTCCTAGTAGGTAACTAGACATGTGCGCCGATGCTGGCGCCGCCGATGCTCATTTGACCGGCGGCTGCGGCGTCATCGGCGTAATCGGCGTGGATGTGTATAAATGTAATTAAAAAATATTGAGAAGTCAAATCCAACGAATCCAAAATCGACTTGGTTACGGCGTTTCGTTAAGGAGTTCCTATGGCCACCTTCGGTTTCCATCATCAGACCAGCTCGATGGTACCATGACATTGCATTGTCACCGAAGGTACCTAAATAATATCTACTCTATTATGTTATATAGCAACGGCGTACATACCTGATATAAACGCAGAATCTCCATATGTGAACACGTCTCTGACGATTTTCTTATCGGAAGCCTCTTTGTCGACGTAGCCGAGGAAAGCGCGCGATGGGTTGTTTGGTTTTATTTTACCGATGAAAACTCCAGGCTCGTTGGGTTTCGCCAGCTGAAAGTGGTTACAACTCTTGTTTTTATCACACTCATCATCTTCCTACAATTTATATTAAGTATTTAACCGACATCAAAAAAGGAGGAGTTTCTCAATTCGTCTGTATGTATGTTACGCGATATCTCCGCAGATTATGGACCGATTTTGAAAATTCTTTCACTATTGTAAAGAAAATCATCCCGAGGTGATTCCATAAAAAAATATCCCCAGGGGATTAGTATTTATCCCGCAAAACTTAAAAACAGTGGGGTAAGGGAACATGAAGTCCGTTTACCGTTTTCTAAAATACGCCAAAATATCTTTTAGAAATATTAGATTACAGAGATCTTTTGGGATATTATTTATCCTATATATCCTTCGCGTATGGCTAATCTCTGTTGACACCGGTCGCCTTGGAGCGGAGCAGAAATTCGGCTAGTAGGGCATCATCAGATCAGTATAATCGTTCAAATTATTTAGGTACCTGACACAATCCCTTGGCGTCCCTGATAGGTTCTCCCGTCTCTTGGTCCACCTTGAGAATGGCAATGGGATACACGGCGGGGATGATCCGCGAGACGAAGCCGATCGCACCGGCTCGGTTGTCGATGTTCACTGAAAAAGAGAAAACACGAACAAAAGTTAATAACGACTTTTTTATTGCATTACTAGCTGAGCCGTGCCCACTTCATTGGGCGGGGAATATTAAATTGTTCTTATTACTATCTTCATACATATTTTCTCACCGTTTAAACCTTCCCTGGACTACGACAAACATTTCAAAACTAAAATCAACAAGTTCGACCCAGTTTTCGCCATTCTTCGGATTTAATATTAGGTTATTTTTATTTTTTTGATTGGAACAATTTACGCCGTCAATACTGACGGCAGTGGTTGTAACAATTTTAAGCATATTGAAAGAAAAATCTTTACCTCCTCACAAATAAAAAGAAATCAACAAAATTCGGAGGAAATATTTAGTTAGATGCCCGGTTTCCAAACGTGGGTGATAAATTCCAGGAAACCGGGGACATACGTTTTTATTTTTACCTATTCTTCAACACCGAGCATCATTTGCCATAGGAACAAAGATACCTAGAGGATGAATCATCATGAAAAACAAGTTCTTTATACAAAGAAATAATGATTTACAATGATTTTAACTAGATTGATAACACGTAAGGTCGGGCCAGGTATAAAAGATAATTGCTTAGTTAGAACATTGTTTTTGTTAGCTCATAAGCACGCCACTTGTATGTATCTCATGGAGGTATGAGTCTACCTACCTATAAGACAGTTAGCAAAGTGCAGCATATTAACAGCAATAATTATAATAACAGTAAATATTAAAATACATCTTCTTAGAGCTCTAAGTACATCTTAGTACCGAGTTTTCTCGATGTATTTAGCTATTTTATATTTACGGAGTGTGGGAAGACTCAATGGACCGACGACATTCTAGCGGTCGCAGGGAGTCGTTGGATGAAGGACCGCTATTCGTGGCGGCATCGTTTGGAGGAGGCCTATGTTCAGCAGTGGACGTATACGGGCTGATGATGACTATTTTTTATGACGGTATATTCTACCTATTCTACCCTACTGTTTCAAATTATTAGTTGCTAGTTTCAGTCATCACCGTACTCACACCTTTCTTGCTCGTCTCCTATTTCACATTTATGCGTCTTTTCTTTGGTTCTTCCTGTCCCCAAATATATCTCCACATTCATCTTGTCAAAAGACATTCATTATTATTATATACCAAAATGAATACCGCCCGATTATCACGCGTTATTATTGATGTACTAGCTGCTGCCCGCGCCTTCGCCCGCGCTTTATCAGGATAAAAAATAGCAAAAATATATAATAGTAAAAAATATGTAATTCCAAGTCCCAAACTATACCCATACCAAAATGACAGCAATCAGTTCAGTAGTTTTTGCGTGAAAGAAGAACAAACATCCATACATACATACTTACAAACTTTGACATTTATATTGACATATAGTATAAGTAAGATTGACCTATGTATAATTTGGTTATACCACTTCAAATTGCGGACATTATGTAAAACAAATGGTAAGTATATATTCTGTATGTAACCTTCAGTAACCTCAACTCATTACGGTTGCAACAGTTGAAATCAAGTCGAGCTCACCTATGTTAGCGTTTCCTTCCGTGGCGCCGTAGAACTCGACGACCTTTTTGATGTTGAAACGTTTCACGAATTCTGTCCATATCTGGAACGATATGCAAAGACATTTTAAAACACAAACTTACTTACTCCTGAGGTTCAGAGAAGACCCAAGTGGATCTTTGCCTAATTTTGTAATTGCTTATTTTTCAACTTAAAAGTACATTGCAGTAAATCTTTACTGCCAAACTGTGCAACAGTTTGTCGGCAGTAGCTCTCGCGGTAGTAGACTTCCCTAGGCGTCTCGGCTCTGAGCTGTCTCTCACACGAACACATTTTTACTACTTAAAATATTTTTAAAATTTGTATACCTACTATTAAATAATTTCACATTTTTTGGGTGTTTTCTCGCGGTCCCATTATCCATGAGAAATAGTTATTGCTCGTGGTCCCATCACTTTTTTATTTTTTGTATTTTTGCGAAGATATTGCGAAGGGAAAATGTACTTTGCAGGGCAGTCAGTGGGACAAATACATCTATATGGCTATAGGTAACTTTAAATTTTAGGCATAAAAAAAAAATTGTTTCACCCAAAATCATTTTGGGTGAAACACCGAAATCCTCACTATTTACTTGTAGATTTATAAGCCTGAGTCCTTTTTGAGTAGGTGTACGTTTTTACCTCTTGCACATCCACTTATCTTTGGACCTACGTAAGATTTGGGAGGTTCATTGTTTGTCAGTCACGTAACGATTAGACATGAATGTATAATTATGCTCATTATAATCATTTTAACAAAATTTTAAGATTTCTTGAAACACAAGTAAATTATACATGATCTGGGTGCGTTCTATGTGTAATAGGAAAGAATAAGTGTATATTTAGAAAGAAAATATATGTAGATCTATCAGTCAGTACCCAAAACATAAGATTTGCTAACTTTGGGGCTAGATGATGCTTTGCCGAGTCTAGTCCTTATTATTTTTATTTTAAGATCAAAGCTCCGCTCATGTTAAAACTAAAAATTTTAGGAGAGAAAGTAGAAAATCGTACACAAAGCCATTCAAACGAAAAAAATGGTAAATAAAATTAAAGATTAAGTAACGCGATAAATAATCGCAAATAGTTAAACTATTGCTGAAACTCCCAAGACTCCCAAGCCACTTCCTATAATTGAGGCAACACTGCTCTATTAGTTACTTGTTCTTCCTGATTTCGAAAAAAGAAAGATTCGAAAAAATGAAGTTCTATGTTCAGCTGTTTGTACATGTATATTTGTCAATTTCTCCGTCAATTTATGGCCCAATTTTGAAAATTATTTCACTATTGTATAGCGAATGACCTCGAGGTGGTCCCATAAAAAATATTCCCGAGAGATTAGTTTTTATTCCCCAAAACTTATAAACAGAGTAAAATCACGGAATTCGAAGTCGGTTTTTAGTTTTATCAAAACAATCAAATCATTTTCGGTGTATATTTCTTTGATGGTTCAATTATATAAATAAATACATAAATTTTACTTACCGTTGGCCTCATCCCATTGCCATAAACAGTCCTGACTTTGTGCTGTCTGTCGGTGGCAGTTGGCTTCGTGGTGAGGATGTAGCGGCACATTTCACCGATATAGTGAGCAGCCTGGAAAATAAAAAAAAGTCTTTAGCTAGAGAAACTAACAGGGGTTTAATTGACAGTTTGGCAAATGAAGGACCGTTTATCTTTTAAAAGACCACCGGTTTCACGATTTTATAATCTCTTTTTCAGAGACCGTCAGCAATCCTAAATCAAGTATTGCTGACGGTCTCTGAAAAAGATCAACAGTTTTAAAGCTTTTGTGAGCGATTTATGTCTTTAACTGTACATCTGTAACCCAAAAAAGAGCCTTGCTCTTAAAATCATAACGATGATTGTAATGAGTATGTCAAGGATCAAAGTGAAAGGGCCAACAACGGTTAACGCTGCAAGTTTTTTCGAAACGTACTGTCAAAGGTATTTTTTTTTTGGTTGCGCTTGCCATCATCTCACTTTAATGAATATGTGGCCTAAGATGAGCACGCTTTCCCAGAAGGAACTTTTCACGGGTGACACCGGGGTGAACGTTTCACCCTGGCTTTGAAGACTCCAAGATTGTACTCTATTGCCCCCTCGTTTATTTATACTTTGTCACACTGCTGCACTGTAACATACCTTTATGTGTCTGATATGAGCTCTACTTTGACTCTAAAAGCTATGACATCTGTGACCCGTACCTACTTTCTACAATATAAATTGACTTGCGAGACATGGTAGGTAAATTGTGAATACCACATTATGCTGAGACGGGACCTATTGGTTCGCTGCGTAGTGTCATTTGTTAGTGGCACTTAAGAACTAATTTTAATTTTGTAATTATCTCAGTTATTTTATAATAGTTGCAAGCTGACAGCTGTACTTCATAGTGAAACAATAAACCAATTTTCTTTCTTTTCTTTTCATATGCACTTTCAATTCTATAGCAAAGACTCAAAAGTCAACCCAAATAAATCCATACTGAATATAAATACTTTGCACGGTCAGGGGTGGGTTATTTAATGACAATATTTTTTAATTCTATACATATGTACATATGTGCTGTCTTAATTATTCCTGTGACGAAATTAAATTCTTCTAAACATATAAAAATTAAAATGATTCTGTCTGTCTGTTACCTTTTCACGCCTGAACGGTATACCGGGGACGGACATATGCTTCTTTCTTTCTCGGTAAAGAGAGTGCTAAGCCGCGGGCAACAGCTAGTACAGATATAAGATTCTGTCTAATGTCCACTCCTTGCCGCTCCATTACTAACACAAATATTAACATCCGATAGCAGACAGCTTTCTCTAGAGATCATAACCGATGCGTTCACATCGAAGTGTACACTCGCTTTCACCTTTCGCTCGCTTCGCAGATCTGCAGATTTGCAGTGGGATTCTTGGAACAATGCGAATCACATCGTAAAATCTGAAGAAAGCTCCCTGTTTTCTAATTGTAAAAAGTATTCATGAAAGACACATTCTACATGACGACCGATATGGCGCGCCGGGCGAAAGTCTGCCTGCGACGCAGGTGGTTGCGGGTTCGAAACCAAATTCGAAACCAAAGAAATATTGGTGAAAATTTTTTTAAGTCACTGCTATCATCGAAGCAAATTGCAGCTCTAACAATTTTCGGTTTTGAAAGCTTTCATTCATCATCTTATTCGTCTCTCGTCCGTTATAGAACTCGAATTTGAGCATTTTTCGCTGCGCGTGTGCATATATAAAATATTTGATGTTCTAGAACCGATTAGTCAGAATTTTTTAAGTCGTATATAGGTTGATAAGTAGTAGTACCTACTTATCCATATCAATAATATTATACATTCCAAAGTAACTCTGTCTGTCTGTTACCTTTTAACGCCATAACGGAACGACGCTGAAACTAATGTAAGATAAGGTAGGTGGAATACCAGGGACGGAAATAGGCTACTTTTATCCGGGAAAGCGTGTGCGACGCAGTAGGCAGAAGCTAGTTCCTTATATTGCACGTGTCTTTGCCTGAACAAAAATTCGGTTCACGTGTGCGACAACCAACAAAGCTGCATGCGAATTAATAATACAAGGACCTTATTTCATCCGGTTTGTAATCTCCATAAAATTGATTAGGCATTAAAAGTCAAGAAACATTTTTCTATAGTTAAAAAAATAACTAGTACCTACCTAATAAATTATATTATTTAAAGGTTCATAAGTAACCTTGGATTCCGGTCCTGGGCGTAGTCAAAACGCAACTTATTTGCTACGAAACATGTTTAAATAACTAGTTATCTGTCCTAAGAGGTTACAGTTTACTCGACCTTAACTAATCAGCACCTTATACCTGACTCAATAAAAAATCGTAACAAACTGAATAATAAATCATGTTTTATAGTTTTTAGATTGCTTAATGTATTTGTAGGGTTGCGGTAACATGGCATCCACACTACGTTTACAACGGTAACGCATTCGTTTGTAATGAATCTAATCATGATCCTAACTAATATTATAAATGCGAAAGTGTGTTTGTTTGTTTATTTATTATCCCTCCTTCACGTCCTAACTAAGCAACCAACCGACTTGATTTTTGGCTTGGAGTTAGTTGAAAAGATGGAAAGTAACATAGGCTAATTTTTGTCCTGGTAAGACATCAAATTCCCATGGGAGATTTACGAAAAAAAGCCCTTTATATCGCCTAGATATGTAAAATTCGAAGTTAACGCGAGTGAAACCGTGGGGAACAACTAGTAAAATATAAAGCACATCACATCAATTCATACAAGTAGCTTAAGTAGTATGTCAATAAAATTTTGCAAGGTGCAGCTGCAAAGCTTTCTAAATTAGCTTCCAAAGACAACTCGAGTTGAGTTTTTAAAATAACGGGCATCGACCAACAAAATTAAGCTTAACACAATACCAGCATTTGAACGGGTTTTTTGTTAAATCAATTATCAAAATACCTCTAGCCATTTTGGTGGTCTAACCAACAAGATAGAAGCCATGCGGAAAACGCAACCCTTACCAATACTAGACTAGAATATAAGGTACTCTACATATTGCATTGGGTGTGCCCTAGGGTAGGATAGATGTAAGTACATGTTTAAAAATAAATCTATATATTTAAAAATGAACCCCTATTCTCCTGGTCCGGCTATAACTTGAGAACGGCTTTACCAATTTCATTCACCTGTTTTTAAAATGTTTTCTAAAATTTCATACAAAATTTCTTACATTTAAAAAAAAAGAAAATAAAAAAAAAAGACCTTAACGACTGTTTTTTTTTATAAACTTTTTTAATGTAACCTTAGCCCCAGCGTTATGTACTCTTTGCTAAGCATGTTTTAAATAACTGTCAGTTGTTTGACAGTAAGTTGAATGACAGGACAACGTGTGTCGGGTCAGATAGTAAATAAATAAAAATGAAAAATTACCTACCTATAGTCACTTGATTGAAAGTAATTTTTCAATTAAACCTCTTACCGTAGCATTATACTTGATGCAATCCGTGAAATACTGAGAGGCGGAGAACTTCGTTCTAATAGCGACTGTGCATCCGAAGATGAAGGATTGTCCCATTGTTATACAGCCTCCGGCAGAGTGGTAGAGCGGCATGGGACAATAGATGACGTCACTGGTGCGCAGGCCGCCGAGGTAGTGGACGCCTGATGCCATGAATACCATTCTGAAATTGTCAGGGAGTTTTAATAGGAAATCTCCTTGGCGAGGGATAACCGCAGGGGATTTGTGGCATAAGTCCATCAAATTAGACTTTTTTTAGATATGTATATTCAATCAATGTATTATCTTTGTATATGTCATTGACATATACATATCTATGTATATGTCAATGTATATCAATGTATTATCTATGTAAATGTTATCAATGTATATGTGTACTTAGAAAAGGTCAAATTGTTAAAATTATAATAACCTTGGAAATAAATCGATATTTTTTTTCTTTCTTTCGCTTCGTTCGACTTGTAGTCTAAAGCGTTGACTGGTCTAAAGTAAAAAAGCGACGAAGAAACTTGTATCACGTTAGTTTTATTATGGAGCAAAACCCGTCCCAAGCTTTTTTTAGCTCTAGAATTCTAGATAATCTGGTATTTTGTATTAAGCCTTTTTGCGCTGAAAGGTTTTGTCAATTTATTTGAATTTATTTTCTGATAATTTTTGCAACTCACTATAAACTAATATTATCTACAGTTATTTGAATGACAAAGGTTTTTACAAGTAGTCGTGACCGTTTTAGTTTCATTCTTCTGATTTGTAAGTAAGTTAGGTAGGTACCTACGAGAGAGACCCAATAATGAGGTCTATCTCGAGTGGTTCCGGAGTTATGGCGGTTTGAAATTCCAAGAGGTGTTGCAAAAATTTAAAAAATACAGTAAAATTTTTAAAACAGTTTTTTTACATCTCGCATTCAAGAGCTTTCATTTGGATTCGTAGCGCGTTAGATTGGACATTCGTAGGTAGGATAAGGATATAATACGACTTCTTTGGTCTTCTAAAATGAATGCACGAAATATGCACTGTGATATCCGTCTTCGGTACATATTAAAATCGGATTATGTAAAAAACTATACAACCTTGAAAAAAAAAACATAACTATTTAGAAATTTACTCAAGTATACCTTTCATATGAGACCAAACTCGATTTATTAGTTGATTGATTTGAAGCCCCTTTGGACCCCATTGTCTCAAAGGATTTGGCCCCACTAAGTTACCAACATATTTCACATGTGGTTTTTGCTATTATTGTGCAATTTGTTAGAAATGGGGTAAGCCACACACTGGTAATAATTACTAACAAATTTAAAAAGATCCTAAAAATTTTTTAGATTTTTACGTCACATGACCTCGTGGCGCAATTGGTAGCACATCCCGTACTGAGGGAGGGATGCGGGTTCAAGTCCCGTCGAAGTCGAATTTTTTTTGGGATCTTATTAAATTTCTTAGAAATATTTCACATGCCTTATTTATCATCATCATCAGCCCATACACGTCCACTGCTGGACATAGGCCTCCCCCGTACGACGCCACCAATAGCGGTCCTGAGCCGCCTCCATCCATCGACTCCCTGCGACCGCTACGATGTCGTCGGTCCATCGAGTGGATGGTCTCCAATGTAGTGGGGATTTGCCATAATCACCACGCTTGGCAGGCGGATTTGTGATCGCAGTGTTGGTGTTTAAAAATACTCAGAAGGAAGCTGTTGCCCTTCCTCTGGAAGGTTCCCTTAGTCGGCTCTTACGACATCCACGGGTTGAGTTGGAGGGGTCGATATTTGTACGCCGCGGCCCCACGGCCTTATTTATACACCTATCAAATTTCACGCAAATCGGATCAACAACGGTTGGACATTTTATGCTCGAGGTGACTATTCACCATACAGCCAAATCACCCAAGCTGCTACTGAAAACTTCGTTCGCTTCGCCACTCCGTTTAATAATTACCTATCAGGGTCAAAGAAAGTAAAGATGATATTTTACAAGCTTTAAGATGAGATTTTACAAGCTTTTATTTAACGCAATGTAGGTACATATGTACATATGTTTGTTCGGGTGAAATCTTGCAACAATCATAGGTACTTTATTATATTTTTTACAAGTAAGTTCGGTGACAATGCAATGCCATGATACCATACATCTGGTCTGGTCTGATAATGGAAACCAAAGATGGCCATAGGTAGGTACTCCTAAAGAAAACGACCCAAACTCGACGTGGTTAACACGTCGAGTTTGTCTTCCCAAGCGCTTTGGTCCTAGATGACATAAAAACTTGAAATTAAAAGTTTTTTTAATTTTCAATTTTTTCTTTGTTCATTTTGGAACGGAAAGTGGTTTCAGGCGTTAATAGGACTGAAAAATATTTAAGCGATCTACATAAAAGTTTATTGGATTATATTTCCTTAATTTATAACTTACTAGCTGCTGCCCGCGCCTTCACCCGCGTTTTATCGGGACAGAAAATAGCCTATATGTTATTCCAGGTCCCAAACTATACCCATATCAAATTTCAGCCTAATCGGTTCAGTAGTTTTGGCGTGAAAGAGTAACAAATATCCATATATCTATACATCCATACATCCATCCATACAAACTTTGCCATTTATAATATTAGCAGGAAGATTGATGAGGTATTTTGATTTGAGCTGAAATAACTACTCTTTGCTTCTTTGATAATAAGACAACTCTTACGAATAAAACAACATAACAATAAAAGTATGCGACACCATGAAAATTACATTCAAGACTCTACAAGAGTCCTTGGAAAACTGCCATTATCACTTTTTGCTATACCAACGACAATTGAACTTTACTCCGTCTGATTTATTGTTACCTACAATTATGCCCATATGATGCCAACAATCTTGATCTTGGCTCATCAATTATATTATACCACTTTTTATAATGAATTCCCACGAATAGTTAAGTCGAGATGTGAGAAATGTTTATTGATAGCTATTGCAATAACTGTCTCATTGATACGTGGAAAATGTAAAATTGTTTTGTACCATTGTCATGCTACATTGAGAATATTGAGATTCAATTGATACATTGCGTTGAGGTACCTATTGTTGTAAGGTTTCTTGCCATGCAATACATTGTTATTGTTACCACAAACACTCGGTATAGAGGTAAAATATTCTAAACATACATAATGTTTAGCAGTGTCTCCGGACCTTTTATTTACGACAGCCTAAATAAAACCGGGCAAGTGCGAGTCAACACGCAAACTGAGTGTTCAGTAGCATCGTACAAAACTATTTCACAAAAGAAACCTTAGTGGAAAGATGGAAAAAAGCAGACCACCCACATAACGCGGTCATCTATTCAAGCACCTAATGTTATTATATTAAGTGAATTGTTTGTAATGATTTTTATGGGACGGTGTGGTTGCTAAGCGACAAAGTTTCTTCTTTAAATAACAAAAAATATATTGCCCGACGACGTCGAGTACTCAGCGTCAGCGATCATATATTCGACAATACTGAAGCATTTACTTTGGGATTAATATACATATGTTATAGTTCAGGATTGATGCTCACGATCACATAAAATTGATTCGATAGAAAAAAAAAACCAAAGTTCGCTCTAAACTGTACGATAAATCGTCGCTATTCAATAAATAAATAAGCCTTGATACTTTATACAGCAAACAAACAGAATATAAAGCAGACAATGACCGTTTTAGATTTTCAAAATAAGTATTATATTTACTGTAAAAAAAAACAGGATTTTTGCGCTTACGACGCTTTGCTCTGTCCCGCTCCTATGAACTCGAAATCCTATGCCTATCCTTCTCACAAAATGGCGTCGTATGGTACTGCCCTTAACTTCGATGATCGTTATTCAATGTAGTATGGACGTTTCCCCCCTTAATTATATTCCAGTCCCGTTCCTCACTCCCCTATAAGATACTTGAACAGATATGGATGTTTTTGCTAATAATAGTGCGTAAGCCTCACACTGGGGAAATAATTTCTAAGAAAAGTAATAAGATCCCAAATTTTTTCGACTTCGACGAGACTTGAACCCGCAATTGGTAGCGCATCCCGTACTGAGGGAGGGTTGCGGGTTCAAGTCCCGTCGAAGTCGAAAAATTTTGGGATCTTATTAAATTTCTTAGATATGGATGTAGTGATATGAGAGTATCTTTAGAATTCTTACATCATACATAACTCTGTAACTAGGTAACTAAATGATCTCTGAGAGCTACATGCTGTATTATCCCAAGTATCATTTGATCGAAGCTTCGGGCAGATGCTAGTATGTATTGATTACATATTCTTAAACTGTGATCACCAATCCGTCAAATGCAGTGCAGGTCAAATGAGCGAAGCGATTTATTATGGCCAAACTTTTCAGTTATATACGAGTATATAAGCCCTTAAAGTTTGGCCATAATCGGTAGATAGATATTTCTATTGATTATGGCCAAGTAAAACTTTAAGGGGATTTAGATAGAAAATACTTATTGGACAAAAGTTGTACATAGGCGAACATAATGCTAGGTCGATGGTCAAAAATGCTATATTTCAAAATACATAAGGTACAAAACAAACCTGGAAGAAGAAATAACTGCAGCTTTAGGAAGTCCTGTAGTTCCAGAAGTATAGATGTAGAGTAGTTTCCCATTGAATCCATCCCCATTAGCCAAGCTCCACGGTGCCGGTGGTGTCTTTTCCAGCATAGATGTGAAGTCGTTCGCGGATTCCGCTACATTCACGGATTCAGACGATGTGTTGAGTGGTCGACGGGTGTAGGTGAATAGCTTGATGGCTGGGTTCAATTCTTTTGATACTTCTTGGAACACTGAAAAGACGATGTGTTTTAGAAATAATACGCAAAAGCCTACCTCATAATATGGCGTGTTTAAAAAAACTATAAACCGACTTCAAATACCCTTACTTTTACACGAATTTTAAGTTTTGCGAGATAAATACTAATCCCCGGGGATAAAAAAATCGGGATCATTTTCTATACAAAAGTGAATTTTCAAAATCGATCCATAATTGGCGGAGATATCGCGTAATAAACCTACGTACCAAAAAAAACATACAGACGAATTGAGAACCTCCTGAAAAATTTTAACCGACTTCAAAAGGTTAAAGTCGTAAAAAATTTCAGAATAAAGATTTTGTTTTAATTGAGATCGTGATTGTTATTATTAGATGGGTGGACGAATTTGACTTCTATTGTCCAGGCTGGTTTGGAGAATCATCTTTGATGATTGGAAGAAAGAGAACGGAGTTATTTGCGCAGCAAAAGGATCCGATGGATTCTTTATGTTAGAATAATGAAGAAGAATTTTAATATCAAGGATGACCATCGGGTTTTTTTTTGTCTTGAAAGTAAAAGCTATGTTGCAAGTAACCATTACCTAACTTCATACATATGTACTATGCTTCACACGATGGCAGAAATTATAGCCGTAGTGAAACATAAGACAGTTACTCAACCTTGTTTTTTAATTGCTACTTTACCTATTTCCTGAGTGGATATAAAGATATGCAACAATATATAATGCAACATTTGAAATTTTAAAACAGTTCCTAGTTCCTATCGTAAATGTTTTGATTTAAAAGACTAGTTATCCTCTAAATCTAATATAATCCTAAACCAGATTTATCTAGTTCATTTCCTCTTAATGTTCCAATCCCAGAACACCAAATATTTAAATTGATTCATTTACTTATGCTATCTTGTATGCAATGTTACATAAGCGTGATCTCTCAACTGAAACGGATGTGCTCTGAATAATTTTTAATGCTTTGTTTATGATTTGTTTTGCATAGGAAGATGATGGATTACGATGAACGTAAAAATATATCTGAAGTCTGAAATGTTACTGGGTCACTGGTGTAGATCTTATGAAAACAAATAAAATCTTAACATCATTCCCTGTTTTTGCTGAAAAATTTTCAAGATCACGTAGTGACGCGAAAAATTTACTTTATGAAAGAAAAAAAGATCGAAACATGGAAGAACACAGAAGATGAACTTATCAAGAAACCTTAGTTATATTAAAGGAAGTAGTACCATCACAGATAAGGTAATTTTTTACCATGGTTTTATACGATTTTATCCGGATACCAACAACGCATCAATAAATAAATAAAAACATGAATCTAATAAATCAATATTGGTATTTTCTTTCAACCTGTTTTGGTAGGTCAAAATCAACATGCAAAATAAAACATTTACTAAGTCAATCGCTATTCAATGTATCGCTGTATTGTCGTCGTGTTATACATATATCAATGCTAATAAACCAGAAGATTTATTACTGACTTTTTATAAAAAAAACCATTCACAGGCATTACACGATGTGCGTACGTGTGCACTTCGCAACCTTTTTATTTTGCTTGTGATGTGTGACCGTAATGACGTCAAGGAATCCCACATGGCGCTGATTATACGAATGAGATTTCATTATTCAGGGAAAGTTAATATGAATTGTCGTAGAGTTAGTAATCAATACAATTATATCAATATTTATATCAACTTTGTTTTAAAAGTCTCGAGTAATCTTACCACTCAGCAGGAACCTGATTTCACTAAATGAATCGCTTCATCAAAACAACGGTACCGTGTCAGAATAACACATTTTGTAATTTTACCTTTTTTTCTAGAGTTTCTTTCATCTATGAACGATTCTGCGACGATAATCATAGTAAAGTGATTGGAAGGCAGAATTTTGCCACTGTTTCGTTGAGCTGCCTTGTATTTTACATTATGTTTGGTGTGGCTAGTTAAAATGTATAATGCACTAGTTTTAAATATATAGTTTTAGTGGATTATATTCTTGGATTAGCTAGGACTAGTTGGTTGCCATCCTAGTCCTACTAATATTATAAAATGTCAAAATTTGTGAGATCCTCTAAGTAATAAATTGATTAGGCTGAAATTTGTTATCGGTAATTGGGTTATAGTTTGGGACCTGGAATATCATATAGGCTATTTTTAATCCCGATAAAACGCGGGCGAAGGCGCGGGTAGCAGCTAGTAATTAATAAATGCAAATAAACGAAACATTTACACCTGTGTATTTTTATTGGCGACATTTTAAAACCATTCTCCAACCATTCTCAGACGTTTCGTGCATACCTCTGCACTTCGCTGAATACAATTATTTATTTGTTATGTTTGACCGCAATGACGTCAAGGAATCCTACATGGCATTTAAGTATACGATTCTCAGATGTCGTATAATATTGAGGAGAGTGTAGATAGGTATAATAAATTGTATTAAGTGAGCTCGTGACGTAGAGGAATATTATGGTGGTATTTAAAGTTTGTAAGATGTAGCTACATACAAGTACCTAGGTTTCCCTTTTCTTTGAAGTTCAAGGATATAAAAGCAACACAGCAATTTAATAAATTCCATAAAGGGATTTCCAACGTCATCATCACTGATCAATTTTATTTTCAACCGACTTCAAGGAGGTTCTCAATTATACGTTGTTACGCGATCTTTCTGCCAATTATGACCCAATTTTGAAAATTCTTTCACTATTGTATAGAAAGTAATCGCGAGGTGGCCCCATAAACAAATTATCCCCAGGGAATTAGTGTGTCTCCCGCAAAACTTAAAAACAATTTTACACTGTAAGGGATTCGAAGTCGATTATTAGGTTTTTGAAAACAATAAAATCATCAAAGACTGGTAACAAACAGTTTCCATGGCAACGGGCATCACATTCATCGTTTTTTAAAACACGCCAAATTGTTCTATTAATATTAAAAGGGCGAAAGTTGTAAAAAAGTTTGGCCGAAGCCTATGCCAAAACTATTGAATGGATCGCGGGGTGAAATTTTAAAAACATCTATATCTGGAATAACATATACGAATTGTTCCAAAATACGTGTGTGAAGCCACGGAACGAAGCTAGTAATCAATAAATACCTTCGCTTGATGGACCACAATCTCACCTGATGGAAAGTGACGATGTGGCCGACGATGTAATACATCGTCGCCCACATACATAGTTTAGACACTACAGGTTTTAAAAAAATATTTGAGCGTCTGGTCGAAGCGATGACGCGTGACCCTGGTATCTGGCGCAGCGTATCAGCGGGGCAATGCAGCCACCGTCTTGGGGACGCTTCCGACTGGTATTAATATGGATCACTTGAGTTACCTGTAGATTGTTTACAGGCTACGAATAGTCTGCAGTTAGCTCAATTGTTTCAATTGTAAATACTAGTACTAATTTGTTTCTATTATTTGATTGTAATTTTCTTTATTAATAAAGACATTATAAACCTTCTTTAGAATAACACCATTTTCAAGGCTGAAGGACAAGGTTTTACGTTATAGGTACTTGAAGGTTTTGATAACCAAAATTTAATCAACCGGTTCTTTGATTTCTGATTTGGAACCAGAACCACAACAAAGTTGAATATAAATATGTATGTTAACTGTAATGAAGAATGAAACAAAATCAGGGTTTTACTGTTTACTTCGTGGAATATCAAAATTTGTCGGCGCGATATTAAGGCGAAGTGAGTCCCAAAACCCATGTTTTGACTGTACGAAAAATCAATTTTAAGGCAAGAAAACATTGAATATTTTATAATTTTTTGATGAGCATCTAAAGTCTAGGATTCTAGTTAGTGACTTATCCGAGCCGAAACACGATTGACTAAACTTGACATGATACAAAAAAATCGCGAAGTTCCCTCTAAATCTTCATTTTTACAGAGATACTCCTACGGAAAAACCAATTTCATTTGGTTATTATTCAACATATTTCGATGAAATTTCGTCTACGTGTTCCCTAATAAATACATTAGAGGATTATGGTTTTATTTTATTGTGATAGAGTATTATTTGAATGCAAAATCAAATTTAAAAATAAATATCGGAGAATTTGCGCGCGGGCGGGCCCTTCTGCGGCTCTTGCCTTCCTCTCTCACTTTACCCGCGTGGTGTTCGCTCATCCTTGTCTCGCAAAACCGAGCGCACTTCGTCTTAAGTTTCCTATCACCTAGTTTTATCTTTATCTAGTACTTATCATAACACAAGCTCTACCTACTACAGCATTATTTATTTACTTATTGGAATGTATACATTACAAAATTTCAAACTTCGTTAAACTAATTAAACCACAATTAAAAGGATCATGGCTTAACCATTATACTATGTTATGTTACTATTAATCTTGATTTTAAAATCTTGCCTACTTATTTCTCACTTGTAGTAAGTTCGGTTCGAGGTTTCTCGACCAAAACAAACCTTCAATCGCAAGGTTTATTTCGACCACAGATCACCTACATGATAATATTTTTGTTTACCGATTTATGTAGGTATGACTTTGCTGCTGTTATGTTTGCATTCCTTTATAACCTTAGTTTTATTAAGGTATCTGACTAGTTGATATTGACGCTATGAATGAGTACCTCCTTGTTAGAACTGGACCTACAAATTGAAAATACATAATACTCCTCCTATAAGTTCCTCATATGGTTGATTTTTGGGCACGGCCGCGGCCGGCCGCTTTCGCGCACATGGCCGCTCTCCAAGGAGACGAGCCATGTACGCAGGAGATATTGTAGTAGTAGTGCACTCACTACACACGTGTCACCTACGGCTCTACGGTAGTTTTATTCAATCACATCCTGGACAAGGATTAAAACTCAACTTTTACAACACTGGCCACCCTGCTCTATGTTGTACCCTGTGTTTGGAGCAAGGTTGCCAGTATTGAAAGTGTTTAGATAACACTCACCATTCTCAAACTCATTCCCGTAAATAACAACGTCGCACTTGGCAATATTGACAGAATGCAGCAGAGTGTTGCCAGTCTGGTTGGTGTTGATGAGGGGACAGACGGCGCCGATCCTGGCAGCTCCGATCCAGATTGAGGGTAGTTCGGGGGAGTTGTTCAGCATAACGCCGACAGTGTCCCCTCGTTTAACACCCTTGGCTTTTAGCACGGCGGAGACGCGAAGACTGAATTGCTCCACCTGGTGATGATGATGATGATGATTGTTTATGTTATTTGAGCTAGCGTGTTGAAACTACCCATACTTTCTTAAAACTTAAAGATTTTGTTGCCCTATGCTCTAAATATCATTGTGCGTTGTTTTAAACAACAGACTTATCGTATCGAATTCGTAAATTATATTTAATCTGCGCGCGCGTTGACTCGTATCTGATGCATTTTAACACCTATTTAAAAGTTTTATTACATTTAAAAGGCAAAAGATAAATTGGTTTTCAATTCTAAACAGTAAAAATATCTCAGAAATTGTTCTTGAGGTTAACCTTAAAAAACATTTTGTATTTTATACCTCAGTTTCACATAAACTGAGGGCATGGGAACTATAAATGTTGCTGATACTCGTATTCTAGGATAGAATACGAGTATCAGCTATATGGTTCCCATATAAGAAGCATTGCAGCTTGTTTAGTTTTGGACTAGATGATGCTGCTAAATTGATTCGCATTTCATATTCATTGTTATTTTAAAAATAGAGATATATTTTATTTTTTAAATAGAGATTGTTACAGTGCAATGTTCTGCTTACCTTTTCAAAACTCCAGATCTCATTTTCAAAAAGGAAGCAGGCTTTGTTCGGGTGTTTCAGCACCATTTGATGGAAGATATCTGGCATAGACCAGTTCTTACTTGTGAACTTTCTCGTTAGCAATAAGATTTTGATGTAGCAATAAAGAGCCCTGCAGGATAAAACAACACTGATTGAAAACTGATCTAAGAATACAAATAAATCTTAAACCTAAGTTATAAAAGCATAGGTGCAATGCAAATGAATATCGGTTGGTGATAATGATAATCAAGGTTTTTCAAATAGACAATAGAGAAATACGCAAATGCTTTATGTTAATTTTCTATTGTTAGCGAGA
The DNA here is from genome assembly GCA_947859395.1 of Eupithecia insigniata. NCBI lineage: Eukaryota > Metazoa > Arthropoda > Insecta > Lepidoptera > Geometridae > Eupithecia > Eupithecia insigniata. Next base: position 6,445,761 of record OX401996.1, on the reverse strand, counting down.
TTTTGTACGCACCAAAATTATTAATATTTTGCATCGAGTTTTATTACAGCCGATTTTTAAGGACGGGGAAAGTTATGTAGCTAATACACAATTTTTTGAAATATATAGAAGGATATTTGACCCTCAGGTATATCCATAAAGAATGACTTATGAAGTATTTGTTTATGTGTCGGCACTAAGTACTTATATAGATAGCTTGTAAAGCCCATACGGTATTGCAGTATTGACGATGATTTCCGGTAGATGGAAATGGAAGACAGAGATATATTGACCATACATTACATAATAAGCACAACAACAACAATGGTGTAAGAATAAAAGAAGTATACTCACGACATATCCCTAGGAAATGTTCTCAAAGCAATCCAAATCCAACGCCAGTAGAACGCAATAAGGTACACATTCACTAGTATAGCCAACACCATCAAACTAGCTTGCCAGTCTTGGAAAACCCATGCCACGGAGCAGGCCCCCACTAGGACGCCTAATGCCAGGATCATCACTATGATCTTGCTCCAAGGAATAGTATGAGATGAACGGTTGGTTCCTTTTTCGATGTCCGTGTCTTTGACTTGTAGCTGAAACAAAATGACAACTGTAATTTGTGGAGGTCAATAAAGACTTCTTAGTAGAGTCCTTGATTAAAGCGTTTAATAGAACTAATATTATATCATTATCATCAGCCCTTGTCATAGACCTATGTTTATGCCATACGCGTGCGGTCCTGCAGTCCTGCGCTAGTCTGGTTCAGGTGTAGCCCACGGTCTTTCAGATGTCGTCAACCAATCGCGCCGGGCGGTGCGACGACGAACGGCCGTCGGCTGCGGGGCGGCTGCGCAGCGGACGTCCCATGCTCCGACAGCCGTCTCTCGGCCACCACCCGGTTAATGTTATTTAACCTAACTTTTTACTTAAAACTATTTAAAATCTACATAACTTTGCGTCGTTCCACTAAGTTGATAATTCAATGTTAGATCAGAAGTTATTAAAATAAGGCGTTCTTATTTTAATAATGATCACTAATATAATATAATATAATTATCACCACCGAACTACGATCCCCAGCAGTTATGGCATTGCTTCCCATTGAAAAGAGCTAATAAGCGCTTATCAGGGTACCTACCTAGTCATATATAGTTGAAAGAAAAACAATCTTTGTTTTCTCCTCATTGCTATCCTTAGTTTTCTACACAACACACAACCTTACTTTTCTACACAAAATATTATAATCATCGGCGATATAAAAAAAAAACTTACCTTATGAAAAATTCAATAACGAGCATATATAATTGTAAGACAATGACAAATGTTAACGTGGAAGACCCAGGATCAGATAGCAGGACGAGCTCGAGGAAGATGTGCTCACTCTAAGAAGCACGTCTTCCATACCGGCCTGTCGTAGCGTTGGATCGGGAGGAGTAGAAAGAGAAAAGGAAGGCCTGTGGTCAGTACACACTAACGGGGACAGTAGTGGCTAATAATAAATATTGATAAATGTAATAGATAATTATTTTTGGACAATCCTCACAGCATCATCTAGCGCCAAGCTAAGCAGAGCTAAACTTACCCGAAAAATTGGCCCGATTTTGGCATAAAACAAGAGCCATTTAATCGTTTCCAAAGCAAATCCTGTTCTAAACTAAACGAATTCACGTCTATCATATTCAGATTAGATAACAAAGATACTATGAAAATGTGCTATCACTGTAATGATTTACAATTCAAAGTAAACAAAAATATACTATACATAATGGTTATTAGGTAACGGTAGGCAACAGCGGAGGCCTTGTAATGGGGCCCCTTTTCAACCTCGTACATATGTTCCACATAATCATTATTTAAGAATTTGAAGGCAGTTTATAGTTTTTTAAATCGCGCCGAACTATTGGAGATCATCTCTCGAAATTTAGATCATTTGTTTACAAATATAAAAAAATATAGTAAGTACCTACATAGGTACTTACTATATTTTTTATATTTTTTTTACTATATTTTTTATATTTATATTTTTAACTACTTTGGTATGGATAAGATCCGACCTTTGGTATGAACGTTTGTACGGACCTTTTCTATGAACAAGACCTTTCAGATTTTAAAACCGGTATTACCTACAAAAATCTGCTATTCTTTGTCTGAAGGTCCCAAAACACAAGATAAGTTCAAGGTGTCGTATCGATGAAATAAATACGGTAAAATTCAAAATCAGTGACTTTGTTCACGTGACCATCATGCCAACAGTCAGGTTTCTTGAACTATAAATTATAAGCCAGAGGGGTCAAATGTGATTTCGACCAACTTTTGGATCATTAGAATAATATTAAATCTGTTGTTACGAACTACCGGCTGTGAATTCATTTGCATGCATCTTAGGTTCAAGTTTTAGAACGGTCAAACACGACGAAACTAAGTTTCTTGTTAGTTACAAACTACAATCCTCACCAATGACCACCTAGATTTTTACAGGCTTTTGGTTAATAAAACCTAAGAAAGTAATCAGTCGCGAGGACAACGACTTAAAGAGCTGGTTACTGCGCGCTACGAAAATCTGGATGGGAACTTTTCTGCGATAAAATGTATCACATAATTTAATGCATTCAATTATAGATAAAGCTTTGACACGCAATCACATTCGTGACCGATTTGAGTATTTTGAGACCTGACTTCTGTGAACGAACTGACCAGTGGGGCGAGTCTATTTGTCGTTATAGGCCGACCGCTTAACTGGCGTATCTCCTGCGCGGTAAGAAGGGAGCGGGGGGAGATGTTACCGGGTGGGTGAGAGGGGTGCGCGGAGCAGAGAGCTCACGTCAAGCGCGGCAGTGCGCTGTAGGCTTGTTCTTGCTCGGTCAGTAAAGAGATCGTTCTGTCCTCGTACAATCGTACTAATGTACTAGTTCGGACTTCTAGTACTATGAGTACCCTACTCGGCAAAACTTTCGGATCGTTTTAATCACTAAAGGGCTCCTATTTTAATGCTCCAAAATACGCAATCGATTGTTTTGTGTCAGAAACTAGATTGGATACTATTTACATTTACTGAATATTAATTAAAATATTATTTCACCAAAACACACGAAAACGGACAAAAATCCGTTTACCGACGATATATCGAAACGCAATGCTCCTTCCTTGATCGCACCAAAAATAATATAAGCAGGTACATACATATAACACTTACAAAAGTTGCAAACATAAAATACAGCGCAATTTGATCTCTATCTTCAAACAAATAAAGTTTCTCATTCATTACCCCTCCGTCTCTTTTACTATCGGGGATTATGCGCTGTCTATCTCTGTTCTACTTTATTCGTTCCTTTGAGACAAGTTACTACTGAACTAGAGAACTAGATGCATATCTCCGTCTCTCTTACTACCGCGGAATATGCGCTGTCTCTATCTCTGTTCTCCCTTAATTATTCCCTTGTCTTCTAGTTCTGTCTGACACGGAATCACGGAATGTAACAGTGAACTAAAAGACACATTGTAATAGGGAACGAGTAATCGAAATGTATTCTCAAACAGTACTTTTTATTCTTGTTATTAGATTTTAAACTTTATGCCATAGAAAAAAGTGATTCAGACGTCAACTTTTTTAGTGGTTTCGAGATTTGTGACTGAAGAGCAAGTGAACTACAAGGAACTAGTTTAGCTGAATCGTTCTTACTAGTTCACTGGTCGGAACTAATTCATTTTAGTTCATTATTCCTGAACTACACAAGACTAGTGCACTGGCGGTGCTCGCATCGCGCGGTTGGTATTTTTGTTACGGACGCTTGGACATAAAAACACAAGGTAAACGACTTGCCAAGATATATCCCAAGATGAATCGCTCTTCCTGTTTTGCAAAAAAAATTAACAAGCAAGCTAAACAAATAGCATACAATGTATATTCCTTTTTTAAAGCCAGAAAACAAGATCATAGCTCTACGGAGCATCTTGAAGACGTAAACATAAACAAAATTGTTGCTAAAGCTACCGGACTCTCGGCGACTACCATAAGTAAAATAATAAAAGAAGGAAATGAACCGAAAGATGAACAAAGTCATGTAAATTTTAAATCACCAACAAAAAAATAAAACAAATCCGAAAGAAAAAAATTGAAGTAGACAGTTTTACAGAAGGCGTAATTAGAAGAAAAATAACTCAATTTTATACGGTTTTTAAGCAGGTTCCTACATCAAAAACTTTGAATGCGAAACTCAGAGAAGAAGGAATTTTAAATTGTGGCCGAGAATATTTGAGAACATTGATTCATAGACTTTGCTTTTGATTTAAGAAATGTCAGTCTAAAAGAAAATTACTGATTGAACAACAAGACATCGTATCGTGGCGGTGGCGTTATCTTAATGCGATAAAGAAGCGCAGGAGAGACCAAAGAAACATCGTTTACATTGATGAAACATATGTCAATTCGTCTTTAAATGTACCGGCATGTTGGCAATTCAATGAAGAACGAGGGGTGCTGTCGCATAATGGCAAAGGGCCACGTTTAATTATTGTACATGCTGGAGGACAAGGCGGATTCATCGATGGAGCTCTTTTAATTTTTAAATCTAAAAGTAAAACCGGAGATTATCATAGCGATATGAATTTTGTAAACTTCAGCAAATGGACAAGAGAAAAGTTATTGCCAAATTTATCGCCAAACTCCGTTATCGTAATGGATAATGCCTCATACCACTCGATACAGGAGGACAAAAAGCCTACGATAACATCCACAAAAGCCATGTGCCACAAGCATGCAGGCCTGGCTGCAAAGACACAATGTGCAATTTGATACGTCTTTAAGAAAATGTGATTTGTTGAATTTAATCAAGCAACACGGATCAGAAAATGTGTACAAAATAGATGAAATTTTGAAGGCGGCAGGTCAACTGCCTCCATATCACCCAGACTTGAACCCCATCGAATTGGTCTGGGGCGATATCAAAGTGCAGCTCGCAAAAATTGAAATTCATGCAATTTTAGACAAAAAGAAAAATACACTGGAACAGTTGTTCGCCAAATTTTCTGTAGAAAAATGGGTTAACTGCGATAAGCATGTTCAAACTATTGAAAATGAATACTGTCAGCACGATCGCATCGTTGATGAAGAGATGGGTCGATTTATAATTAATTTGCAAGATTCTGACTCAAGCTGCACAGACAGTGAAGACGATTTAAGCGATATGGATATTAGTGACGATTAGTCCTACATAACCTTAATAACTTTTATCTATGGTTAAATCTATACTAATATTATGAAGAGGAAAGATTTCATTGTTTGTTTGTCTGTTTGCATTGAATAGGCTCCGAAACTACTGAACCAATTTGAAAAATATTTCACCATTAGAATATTTCATAAAAGGAGTTAATTGTTGTTTTATTATTTCGTACCTGAAAAGCTGTTATAAAGTAATTGTAAAATTTGACAACTTTGCCAACAATGCCTATCTCGAGGTATGTCTTGGGATTATTGACTCCGTGTGTAGCGCTACCCGCCCCCGCTCCCTTCTTACCGCGCAGAAGATACGCCAGTTAAACGGTCGGCCTATATAGTAACGAGACGTGATCGTGTCGTCTCATTTTTATATGGGATTTACCCTGTCTGCACGATACAGGCGCTGTATCAAATTGTATGGAAAAAGGAGACGTCACGATCATGTCTCGTTACTAACGTCAAATAGACTCACCCCAAGACTACGAAAAAGAACACCTTACAATTTCCTCGTGAAACTCACTGAACATTACCGACTTCAGCCAAAGAACAAAGCTTACTAGAATATAGAAATATCCTACTTCTTCTCCTACTAATATTATAAATGACAAAGTTTGTAAGGATGGATGTATGGATGGATATTTGTTACTCTTTCACTCTAAAACTACAGAACCGATAAGGCTGAAATTGGTAGAGTTGAGTCCGGTATTCAATAACTAACTCAGTACCTGTTAGCATGGTCCTAAAATATCTAATGCTATTGTAAAATCCACATACCGCTAGGGAATAACTGTGCAATGCGAGCATCGCGCCTAACCGACCGTGAGCCATAACTACCCAACGCTTCAATACCTAACTATCATCTGCGCATTGGTACTAGCTGACCGTTCACCCGTAAAGTTATGTAGCTGCAACAAGTATTTGGTATTTCTAACCAAATCGGTTAGAAATATATTGGGTAGAAATCAGGACAGGTATAGAGTATTGTAACGTTATTGGGTACCAGTTGGTACTAGCGGTATTGAAACAAAATACCCAACTAATAACCGGTAGCCAAAATATCCAATAACTCCCATCCTTAGAAATTGGTATGGGTATAGTTTAGGACCTGGAATAACGTTTAGGCAATTTTTTTTCAGGATAAAACGCGGACGAAGGCGAATGGGCAGCAAGCAGCTAGTATTATATAATATGAAAAGCACTCACCTCAATTTTCTGTCCATTGTCTGTCTTATTCATATTACTGTCGACGTCCGCCTCGACATTTGACATGACTGCAGTTATTCAAAACAATTATTGTAGTTATTAAACACAGGGCCTTGTGATTTTTAGTTTGAACTACACTATAGGTTTACGAGAATCATCTTCAGCCGGATTATTCTTTGTCTGAAACAAAATGAAAAAAGGTAAGTAATAATATGGCGTGTTATAAAAAACGATGAACCGACTTCAAATTCCCTTACTTTTACACTTATTTTAAGTTTTGCGGGATTAATACTAATCCCCCGAGTATTAAAATTTTATGATCATTTTCTATGCAATAGTGAAGAGAATTTTCAAACTTGGTCCATAATTTGCGGAGATATCGCGTAACATAAATGCAAAAAAAAACCTACAGACGAATTACCTCCTCCTTTTGAAATCGATTAAAAATACCTACCCTGGAGCAGCTTAAAATTCATATGAATTAATAACATAAGCGAAATGTAACAAAGTAAGGGGATTCGGTTAGTTTGTTAAAATTAGATTGTCTATATTACCTACAGTTTAGATATCAACAATGCATAATATTCTTAAGAGACTTGATCAAATCCTGGATTTAATAATTTCCTATCGACACGTGATTCATTTACTCGTATTTCCCACTTTGCACACAATGTGCGAAGTGGTAAATATTTTGATTTTTTGATTGCCTATATAAATCAGTAGCCATAATGGTTAATCGTTAACTTCGAAATTCAAATTAACATTGCCAGGACACTGAGTTTTTTATTTGTTTGTTTTTAAGAATGAATAAAAATAATGTTTGTCCTTCCACACAACATCATCTGGCCCCAAGCTAGGCAGAGCTTGTGTTATTATGACTATGACATCAGTCATATTATATATGACTGATAGACTACTACAATAAATTGTATACATATTATGCATAGTATACAAATATACCATTTTATTTGCTTTCGGACCATATAAACCCTCAGCAGTTTCTTGTTATTAATTTCCACATAAAAATAACTTAATTCAATGTGAACCTATGTAGATGTTCTCTGGTTTCGATAAGTTTTTATGTCATCATCATCAGCAAGCAGCCCGTATACGTCCACTGCTGAATATAGGCATCCCCCAAACGACGACGCGAACGGCGACGCCACGAATAGCGTAGCGCTCCTGAGCCGGCTACATCCAACGACTCCAGTTTTTATGTCATTAGAAGGCAATTGTCGTGCGGCTATATTTTAGCATGCATCGATGGTTTCAATGTGAAATAGATGTTTAGTTGTAGGTAGTAACCATGATTACCCAATAAATCTTGTTTAACAATATTTATTGACTTCGTCTGGTGATCGAAGTTATAATATATGAAATGGAATTAATCTTTGGAATACGTTGACATAAATAAAAATAATCATGCAGAGCCACCAAGTTTTATCTGAAGACAGGACGCTATATCTAGCCTGCAGTACGTAGACTCGTATAGGTTGATTATGATAATGATCTTATTTTCATTGTGTTAACATGTAATATATTTAATTTGTTAAATTTCTGACATAATTTTATTAATTATTGTAATTTTATAAATAGGTACAGCCCTTTTACAGCCAACTCTTATAAAATTTTAATTTTAGTGTACTTAATATTTGACTGTCTGTCTGTTTTCTTTCTACATACAATCCCTTATGGTGCTTCCTGTTTTGATTATAAATTGTGTAATAATGTAATAGGATAAGAGTCATATTTTAGAAATTAACGACATCTAGTGTATATTAAGAAATACCTATAGTGGAAATAAATGAATTGAATTGAATTGTCCTAATGCAAATAATGATTATGTTTGTAAAATTCGGTTGCCCTCTAAGTAAATGATGTCTTTAACTTATCTAATAAATGTTTCATGTTTCATAGAAAAAAAGAGTACCCAAACTAAACCTTACATGTCCTAACATAAGGGGGAGCTCAACAACCTCAAACTTCCAAGGTTATAGACCGACAAACGAACCGCACTCGAGGAAACGAAAGTTAAAATGCCAACGAACTTTCGCAATAACATAATGATTGCGCTTGCCGAAGAAAGCGAACTAAAAGCTATTAGTTGTCGCATACACATCGATGTTGCCAGCGTATCGTTTATTTGTGCTATGTTGTAATTGTAACCAAGGAGATCTATTGTTGGGACCTCAGAGGCAAAATGGTAGATACATGGTCTTACAAATTGAGAAGTAATAAACATAATATGGCGTGTTTTATAAACGATAAACCGACTTCAAATTCCCTTACTTTTACACTTATTTTAAGATTTGCGGGATAAATACTAATCCCCTGGGTATAATAATTATGGGACCCTTTCGGGATCATTTTCTATACAACAGTCGGTCTATAAATAATTGGCGGAGATATCGCGTAAAATACATAAAAAAACATACAGACGAATTGAGAACCGTACCGACTCCGTACTTTATAGATTTTTTTGTCATCGGGGATTTTTGATTGGAAAAGGGGACTACTGAATATCTCTGCCTTATTAAATCGGATTTCGATGTCTTTTTTAACCGACTTCAAAAGGAGGAGGTCCTTTTGAAGTCGGTTAAAAAGAGCAAGATCGTTATAATTGTACACTGAAGAACATTTTTTGTAGGTAAGGTACATAAAAATTGGTTGTCGACGCTTTGCATTAGGAGCCTGGGGTCATAGAATCGCTTTGGTACCGTAGGTTTTTTTTATTTGAGTTGGGTAATCATTTGGCCAATATCCGACTTTTGTAAGTGAATATGTGGCCTAGGATGGAGCACACTTTCCCAAAAGGGACTTATTCACTCGCGATTTGAAGACAGCGAGATTGTACTCTACCGGGAAAACATACGCAGGTAGTTCGTTCCACTCTTTGCCTGTAGTTATAATGAAAGTAGAGCAAAAAAGTTCAGTTCGACACTGTATTACATACCTACATACATATCTTTTTTCGAAAGGATTATGATGCTGTTGACCGCAGATGGCAATGTCAGCGCACATAACCTATTATCGATTATGTACCTAATACCTACCTATTTAATCTCAAATGTTGTTATACTAATAGCTTGGCAGTAGAAAGCTCTGTATTAAAGTAACTACGACAAACACTCTGTATCTCGCTCGCTAACTGCCTTGCGAAAACCTCTTTTATTGGCGGGTAGCATAGAGTACATTGAATATACTCGGGTAGCTGGGAGTTTTCCGAGAGGAAATCGTTCTAATAGTTCTACAGGAATCAAAACGAAATATGTTACCAACTTTGTTGATACAAAGTTAGTGACAGGTATTTACGTCTCTTGGCTTACCACGTGACTCTTGTCAATTAGCAATGTGCCCTTCGAGGTGGCCACAGAACATACTCTACCGATGGAGGTGGCACGCATCCGTAAATTACAGACACACCATGCCTGTAATTTCGTCGGAAACCATGCACAGATTCAAACGACGAACCTTCATTATGTACATAGTGATTATATACGAGTCATGTCTCAAAGAAAAACACAGCATTGTTACTTCGCGTTAGTTAGATATTTAAAGTTGTAAAGAATTTTGTTGGTATGTAATTTTCCCGACACGTCTCAAATAAGTTTCTTTGTCTGTAAAAACAAACATTTCAAAGTATTCGCAAACAAGCATCGCTCACTCTACAATTTATCACATCCTTCCTTTAACTTAAAGATAAATTTTTAATAAATACTTTGTTTAGAACTTTAGATATTCACTATTTAATTTTAATTAATTTGATATGAATGATGCCATTTAATTTGCATATTCATCAATGATCTTGACTTGATGACCGTATAAATAATTTCTAAATTAAGGAAGCCGCACACAACTATTATAGGTACCTAACTCTAAAATCAGTATTTCTGCGAACCTTGCAAGTTTACTCACTTTAAGGAACTATTCCGCTCATCACGCCAAAGATCTTCATCTGATTTTTACCATCTGAATTTTTATGACAGCAACTTTTCAACTAAAATAATATGGCATGTTTTAAAAAACGATAAACTGACTTCAAATTCTCTTATTTTTACACTTATGTATTTTAAGTTTTGCGGGATCAATACTCCCCCCATCATACTCCCAGGGGCTTGGGGATAAACATTTTATGGGACCCCTTTGGGATCATTTTCTATACAATAGTGAAAGAATTTTCATTAAAAAAAACATACAGACGTATTGTAAACTCCTCCTTTTGAAGTCGGTTAAAAAAGACATCGAAATCCGATTTAATAAGGCAGAGATATTCAGTAGTCCCCTTTTCCAATCAAAAATCCCCGATGACAAAAAAATCTATAAAGTACGGAGTCTGGCGATACCCTGAACTCTTTGGGTGGCTGAACCATGCATTCGGGCATGGTCCAGATGCCCGAATGCATGGTTCACTCACCCAAAGCGTTGGAAGGTGTGCAATAATTTTCCATTGCATTTAATTTTAAGACGTACAATGAATCAGCTGACTTCTGACGTAGATAAGGTATTTATCGAAATTTCCACGGATCACGACTTCCCGAAGTCGTTGTTGTAAAAGAACTACCGAAGCTTCGGTAGTTCTTTTACAACAACTAGATACTTCTTGTTTTAAGAACTAGTTATCTACCACAGACCACCTATGATGATGATCTATAACAATTTATATTCTGTTTCCCGCGGTTTCACCCGCGTTAAATTCGAATTTTACATTTCTAGGGGGATAAAAAGGTTTCTGTTACTTAAATCTCCTATGAATTTGATGTTCTACCAGGACAAAAAGCCGTAGTCTAACATAGACTCTCCATCCTTTCAAATAACTTTACGCCAAAAATCAAGTCGATGGGTTGCTTAGTTAGGGCGTGAAGGAAGGACAAATAAACACACTTTCGCATTTATAATATTAGTTGGAATATAAATAACACCAAATAACTGCAAAAAGTCACGGAATTCGAATTTACATAGATTAGCAAAAGATCGCCGACACGTCTGAGTCAATAAATGAAGTCTAGAACGCAAATATTTAGATTAAAATAGTAGGAAGTAATCGCACACACTTCAAGTTGGCAACATCTATCAAACAGTGCATAAATTAACTAAAAAGTGTTTCCTTAGTTCGAGTGTTGTGTACACAGGGGTACTAACCTTGTAGGAGTCGGTAAATAATAAGTCATCGTAAAAACCCGCAAGAATATACCCCTCGGACAAAGGACTCAGTCAGTCCTTGAAATGGTGGGTAAGTAAATAAAATGTACTTAACTTACTTTGTCACGAATTCGTACTACCTACATAAGGTACACATACAGGTGTTAAATCCTCAAGTCCCCTTCTATTGTGTTTGTTGATTTAGGACCAATGGAGTATTATCACTACATATATGTCCTCCGCCGTGTCTGTATGTCTGTCTGTCTGTCTGTTCGCGATAAACTAAAAATTACTGAACGGATTCTCATGCGGTTTCACCCATCGATAGTGTAATTCATGAGGAAGGTTTAGGTATAAGTACATATAATTCGTCAAGGTTTTGTGTAAATTGGTTGAATTATAACGATATTTGTAGCAAGGGTCGGAAAAAGTCAAGCCGCTTTCATCGAAAATGTCCATAGACAGCGTTTTCACTCCATAGACTTAGCATCTCGATGCTAAGTCTGTGAATGTCATATACCCTTGCATATACCTCTCGAGGTATATATAGATAATACCTCTATGTACAGGTATAGATAATACGTCTACAGAGTGAAAGTCGGAGGTTTTATTATTCCTTATAACTGATTTATGTAGTTTTTATTGTATTCTCTTTGTATGTAACTAACATAACCTAAACGATAATTGTTGGAGAGTATATAAATTCCTTGATTGGAAGTGTCGGAAAAAGTCAAGTCGCATGGGAGCTTTCATCGAAAACGCTGCCTAATTAATCCCTTTGAGATACAAGTAGTTATAACAAAACAATGCATGGTGTGATATTCTTCCACGCGGGCGTAGCCGCGGGCGGGTCAGCTAGTATTTATCTACTTATTATCCTAAAGTAAGTATAATACACAAGACATACAAAATTAGGACTATCTATCTAAGTTCCCCCTACATGGGAGACCATCCACTCGATGGACCGGCGACATCATAGCGGTCGCAGGGAGTCGATGGATGGATGCGGCTCAGGCAGGACCGCTATTTGCGGCGTCGTATGGGGGAGGCCTATGTCCAGCAGTGGACGTGTATGTGCTGATATGATGATGATGTAAAGTTCGTACACTAGGGACGTTGGACCTCTTATTAATTAAATGTATTTTACTGTTAAAGCGGCTATAATAGTTGTACACACCCTGACAAAATTTCAACTGTCTACCCATTAAGGTTCAAAAGATATAGCCTTGACAACAATAGAGCAAAAATACACAAAAAAAACAAGTTCAGATTTTTGTATGGGATCCCCTTTTAGTTTTAATAATTATTTTATTTTTTTAAGAAACTTTATTGACAAAGAAAATAACAAACAAATAATATAAACAAATTAAACTAGTATTAATTACAATTGAAACAATTGAGGTAACTGCAGACTAAATTTAAATTTTTATATTAAATTTTATAATTTAAATCTAATTAAATATTTTTATTTAATATTATTATACTAGCGACCTGTCCCGGCTTCGCACGGGTGCAAATTATAGATATAAATTTTCCTCTTGAATCACTAGGTATATATTAAAAACCGCATCAAAATCCGTTGCGTAGTTTTATAGATCTAAGCATTATAGGGACAGACAGACGGACAGCGAGAAGCGACTTTGTTTTATACTTTGTAATATGATAAATCCGCAATTGAAATACACATTCTGTAAAAAATTATATTGTCTACCTTTAACTTTACATTAGCACCCTGAAGAGCGGACGGAAAGACGGACAGACAGCAGCGGAGGCTTAGTAATAGGGTCCCGTTACCACCCTTCGGGTACGGAACCCTAAAAACGGTCGTATTAAAAGTTTATACGAAACTACTGTTTGTTTAACTTCAAATCTCTAAATATAGAGATATACCAAAGTAAATCTTCAAGTTTATGATCACATTGTGCATTGCACATGCACACAATACGCAATACCCAACAGCAGTAAAATCTTGCCTGAAAGATTTTTATGACCACCTTACCTAACACAAATATGTACTTACAGCCACTAGCGATTACAACAACCATCATCATCCTCATAACAGCCCATACACGTCCACCTGCTGGACATAGACCTCCCCCATACGACGACGACGACGATGACGATTTGGATACTTCTAAGGATATAAGGTTATCAGGAGATAATAATATAAAATATTAATATAATTTATGGTAATTTAGTAAATTATGCGGCTTGCTGACGTTTCGGACACAATATTTTCGGACACTTTGTCCGAACTAAGACATTTTAATTTTAATAGGTATGTACATTTAAGCATCGAGTTTTTACTCTATGGGTATATTTTTCACTGATGTTTCGGACACCAATGATACGCTGTTTTGTAGAGTCAGATAAAAAACTTAAAGAGCCAAGCCGAATACAATGATACCTTAAACCTATAAATCCATAGGCATCTAGGCAGTTATCGTGCAGATAGGAGCATCCATCGCAACAAAAGTATTATACAATACAATACAATAAAAACTCTTTATTGTACACCATAAACAAGTACAATGGACGGCCTTATCGCTTAGAAGCGATTTCTTCCAGGCAGCCTTTGTTAAAAATTAAAATTATCTTTCTGGTGAGTATCTGGCGTAGCGCAAATTGCCATACAGCGCTGGGCAAAACCAGAGCGTCTTGGGGACGCTTCCGACTGGTATCGATATGGATCAGTTGAGCTACTTGTAGATTGTTTGTAACAGTCTGCAGTTGGCTCAACTGTATCGATTGTAAATAATACTAGTTCTAATTTGATTATGATTTTCTGACAACTAACAAAAAATTTAAACGCTTTTAAAACTTGTCGTTGTAGAGCTTTTCGCTGTGAATTTAAAATAATCTCATATTATTTATTTAAAATGAATCTGATAATGTGGTTGATAGATAGATGTTTTTATCACATGAAGGAATATTTTAATTATTACTTTCAGTTTTATTAAAACTATAAAATCAGTCAATTCAAATCAAACTAAGTACGAATCAATATCACAATAAGTGCAGAAAAATTACCCTGACTTTTTTTAAATATCTTTATTCATTAAAGAGGGTTTCATCAGAGTGATCATGTCACCCTCTTATTTTACAATAAATTTACTTACCTTCTACGCTTTATATATAATTTTACTGGAAATAAAGTCCTTTATTAACAAAGAAAATAACAATCAAATAATATAAACAAATTAAACTATTATTTACAATTGAAACAATTGAGCTAACTGCAGACTGTTGCAAACAATCTACAGATAGCTCAACTGGTCCATATCAATACCAGTCGGAAGCGTACCCAAGACGCTAGCTGCATTGCCTCGCTGTATGGCAATGCTAATGCGCTGCGCCAGATACTCACCAGCTCTCGGGTCACGCGTCGCTTCGACCAGGGGCTCAGTATTTTTTTGAAAACCCGGATGTGAAACCTCTTGGTCCGTGGGGTACCAAGGCTCGGTACCCCACGGACCTAGGGTCTCGACTCCAATGGGAGCAAATGCGTAGGCTTGAGATCCTCGGCCAAATCCTAAAAACTACTCTATGGTTATGAGCAGAGTAACGTAGTACTGTTGACTTATTTTATCAATTAATATACGCATTGTTCTATACAACTAGGGTTGCAATCTCTAAAATATGCTGCAGGACAAGACCCCGGATTTTGGAGCCTAGAAATAGGACATGTGAACAGGTTTTTTTTATAATATTATCAAAAACAATTGAAAATGTATGACATTTTCAAATGTGACATTTGAAAATGTCAATCTTTCAACTTTTTATTTATTTCTAAAGTTTTTTTATGCTTTAAAATTAAATTAAGTCATTTTCAAATGTCACGTTTGACGCACATAGTGCGTCAATCTCTAATTTTTTTATTTATTTCTATAATGTGTTTATCCTTTAAAATTAAATTTAGTCATCTTTTATCATTATTTTAAATGTAACTGGTATTATAATTAGTTAGATACTGTTTTATTAATGATTTCTTTTATTCTTAAAATAAAACACAATAATGTGTTTAGACTTTTTGCTTGAGTGTATTTTTTTATATTAATAAAGATTTATTTTACATATTCTTAATTATTTATTGAACAATAAAATATACATTATAAAACATTTAAAAAGAAAATTTATGTTTATTTTATTTTCGTTTCTAGTCCATATAATATCTAAGATTATAATTGCAAAAGATTCATTATGATATATTGAAAACTAAGAAAATTACAGAATTTAGAGACGATAAATACGCTCCTGACACATAGTGCGTCAAATGAAATCCCGCCCGGACCCTCCCCGGACGCCCTTTAAACTAGGACAAATCCGCGGAAAACCGGACGTATGACCTAAAACCTAAAACCAGTAATTACTTCCCAATTTCAAACGGCTTGTCCATGACACATAAATTACTATCAGCTACAAAGGAGAGATGTCTTTGGCCCAAAGTGTGCCGTGCATACAAATAACCATGGTAGGTATGTGACTAAGTCAATCTAACGTTTTGCAACGTGCGGTCAACAAACTTGGATAGCCCTTTCTAATGTTTCTATGACCGAGTTTTTAATCAATTTTTTACTGTAGGTCTACCACGGGGTTTGCTGTCTAGAGTAGAATACAGAAAAATCACATACTATCATCGTCTCATCTTGCGTAAGTTATTTGAAGTTGAAGGAATGAGTTTCAAATAGGTTTTTTACGTTTTCGATGACGATGTGACATAATTTTTCTCTATTCTACCTAAGACAACAATCCCCGTGCTATTACTTAACATAGAATAGGTAAGCGAGAAAGAACATTTGATCAATTCCCATCCATTATATCTGATACATACCCTACCTAGAGAGTTTATATGATTTTCATCGTGCAAGCCCCACAAATTATTAGGAAGTGTGCACAATGTTTTTTGCTGTATGAGGACGCGGGACGTGACGAGTCCAATATTTTTAAGCGTTTACTCACTGCAAACTTTGTCGAGTTAAATAAGTGCCTAATTAATTTATATTGTTTGCATAGTTTTATTTTTATAAACGTTTTCGTTAAGTGCTTCACTGCATGCCGAGCCAAATGAGTCATACTCAACGTCTCGCGTGAGACGTGCTCAGTCGCAACTTCTCACGAAAAGTATTCCCAACGTCTCACGAAAGTCAGAGCGTCGTGATTTACAATCTACATCATCTAGTATTTGTAGCCATACAAAATAGAAAATAAAAGGTCAGATGATAGGTCGGCAAGCTGCTATACAAATAAACACCTAATGAGCTCATGCTTAGATAAGTTTCTTAGTAGGTATTACCAATAGGAAACCCTAGACCAAATATCGTAAATAACTGGCACGTTATGGGACATTTTGAATCAAATCAAGTAGGTGCTACCTACCTACCTACCTATAAATCGAATTTTGAACATGACAGGAAACAAATGTTTATGATCAATCTAGTGTATTATTATTGTATTATTCCTACACTGCCTCGCCATAATGGAATTTCCATAGCTAACCTAAAAATATAGTGCAAAAAGTCTATACCAGGGTCAAAAAGTGTAATATTAGTAGTATGGAATAGTATACATTGCACCAAAAGATGTCTCAGCAATTTCTATTTCATTTAATTTCTTTTATTTCCGCAGTAGTTATTGCATATACACTAAGGATGGGAGTTATTGGATATTTTGGCTACCAGTTATTAGTTGGGTATTTCGTTTCAATACCGCCAGTACCAACTGGTATCCAATAACGTTACAATACTCTATACCGGTCCTGATTTCTACCCAATATATTTCTAACCGATTTGGTTAGAAATACCAAATACTTGTTGCAGCTACATAACTTTACGGGTGAACGGTCCGCTAGTACCTATGCGTAGATAGGTATTGAAGCGTTGGGTAGTTATGGCTCACGGTCGGTTAGGCGCGATACTCGCCTTGCACAGTTATTCCCTAGCGGTATGTTGATTTTACAATAGCGTTAGATATTTTAGGACCATGCTACTCACTCAGGACCGCTATTTGTGGCGTCGTACGGGGGAGGCCTATGTCCAGCAGTGGACGTGTATGGGCTGATGATGATGATGGTAACAGGTACTGAGTTAGTTATTGAATACCGGACTCATCTCTAATATACAAATAATGTCGTTAATTTCTAAATTAACATATGACTATTACATATAAAATACACACGTTATAATTACAAAAACAAAAAGAAAACAGACTGACAGTAATATCAAATTATAACTTTATAAGAGTTGGCTGTAAAAGGGCCTAGTATTTATAAAATTACAATAAATTTATTAAAACGTTATCGGAGTGGGGCAATATCTTTAGGCGCAGCTAGTATCATTCTGTGGACAATATCGCTGCCAATCGCTAATCCTTGCTTCCGAAGACGCGAGTTTGTCTATGGCTCTATGGTTATAACCACGTCATGGCGTTATGATGGTTGTTATGTTGGTTAGGATGGTTACGGCTGTGGTTTCGGCAATAAAGTTTGTGCAACCATGCGTAGATTTAACATTATCGTCATATGTTTTGAAACATGTGAACTTTGAAGGTTTGGCATTGATGAAAAGAAGCGATTAAGCCAGGATTATAATAATTACTAAGTACGATCGTTGATTTGAATAAATAATGCTGGACAATCCACAAAGCATCATCTAGCCCCAAGCTAAGCATAGTTTGTATTATGGGTCCTAGATGATTGATATATGTACTTAATACAATACATACATATGTAGATAGATATTTTTTATCATAGAAAATTCCAGCCTGGAAGACATCGCTTCTAAGCGATAAGGCCGGTCATGGTTCTTGTTTATGGTAATGTCTATGTGTTATTTATCTTTGTGGTGTACATTAAAGACTTTTGTAGTTGTAATTTAAAAATCTCAGAACACTCGGAACGTTATTTGCAGAAAGTAAAAACATTTGTCCCAAAGCGGGGATCGAACTCGCAACCTCCTGCGTCGCAGATGGACCTTCGTTCGCCGCGCCACATTGGTCATCTATTAGTAATCTTACATTGCGTATATACAGGTTCACTCTTGGAAGTAAAGGTACAGAAGATTATCATTCACACTAACGAATATAAATGCGAAATTTTGGATGTCTAAATATAAATGGATGTTTGAATGTTTGTTACCCTTCACGCCACAACTAGGTACTGAAATATTCGGGCTGAAAATTTGTATATATATAATTAGTACTTTTTATTTTTAACCGACTTCAAAAAAGGAGGAGGTTCTCAATTCGCCTGTATGTTTTTTATGTTACGCGGTATTTCCTCCAATTAATTAATAATATAAATATAATAATAAATACATTAAAAATAAATAAATTAAGGACCGATTTTGAAAATTATTTCACTATTGTATAGAAAATGATCCCGACCGAGGTGGTCTCATAAAAATGTTATCCGGGGATTCATATTTATCCCGCAAAACTTAAAAAGAGTGTGAAAGTAAGGGAATTTGAAGTTGGTTTATCGTTTTTTCAAACACGCCAAATAAATCAGTTTCCATGGAATAGAAATAACTTTTACACGTTTCCTTAGAAACAACGCATGCAAAGCCGCGGGCAGAAACTAGACTAAGAAACTTTATATATTGACATTATTTGACATCCTTTTTTTTTGACCAAGCAGACTCGCACTAAGAGATCTCATGCAATTCATTCATACCTAACTGACACTGGCAGAATTGCATAAAAACCAGGCGCAGAGCCAAAGCTAAATAAAAGAAGAGATCTCATCGAGTCCTTTTTCGAGCTTGTAGGGTAAAAAGGTTTTTTGATACTTTTCGTTAAAAGTGTTATTATCAAGGTAGAATATTAACTGCAAATACCCGAGAAAATATAAGGTAATATAAAATACAGATTGTTTTGAAAAATTCTAAAAACCGACTGCAAATTCTTAAGTATTTTCTTTTTTTTAAGTTTTCGGGACATACTTATGCCTCTATAACCCTCGGGACTATAACCCTCGGGATTTTACGGGACCAACTCGGGATTATTCTCCATCCATACAATAGCGAAAGATTTCCAAATCGGTCTATAATTGAGGGAGAAATAGACGAACATATATAAAAAATCTTCATACAGCCGAATATTACAACTGTTAAAAATAAGAAGGTCCACGTTTTATTTAGTTTGTTAGACCGAGTATATACCTATTACCTTGTTAATTATGTTGTATGTCAAACATTTTAACCTAATTAATTAATTTAATGGGCCGTGGGGCCGCGGCGTACGAATATCGACCCCTCCAACTCAACCCGTGGATGCCGTAAGAGCCGACTAAGGGAACTTACCAGAGGGTGGGCAGCAGCTTCCTTCTGAGTATTTTTAAACACCAACACTGCGATCACCAATCCGCCTGCCAAGCGTGGTGATTATGGCAAATCCCCCCCTACATGGGAGACCATCCACTCGGATGGACCGACGACATCGTAGCGGTCGCAGGGAGTCGATGGATGGAGGCGGCTCAGGACCGCTATTTGTGGCGTCGTACGGGGGAGGCCTATGTCCAGCAGTGGACGTGTATAGGCTGATGATGATGATGAATTAATTTAATAGTAAGTATCTCCTACAACGCACCTTTATCCGTATAAAGATGTAATTGTAATTAACAAAGAAGGAGCACTACTTGCCAAAACACAAATTTTTCACAAACTTAATTTGGCACAATAATTGTGTATGTACTTAATTTAAATAAATATTTTTTATTGTTACCAGTAGGTATTCATTAACTCTTAATGTTGATGTGTGTTGTGGTTTCCTTTTGCGTCCATGACATTGCGGTACTTACTAACATAGCACTCTTGATGGGCTCATCACGACCAACCACGGCTAATGTCACTTAATTCATCATTGTGTCAGGTGAAACTCGACCTTGGAAGGTAGATGGACAATTGCATGTACAGTCTCGAAAAATGCATATGTAACTGGTAAAAGGAACTTTCGAAATTATCCGTGGAATGAAATGGAATCCATGTAATGGAATTTTATACCAGTGTTATACAAAAGGCAACACAAAGTCTTGAGTAACAGGTTTGTTTATAATGACTATTCAGATTTAAGAAATAAAATCGGCAAATTACAGAACTAATTCAACTAAAAGCATTATTATAGCAAAAAACTTTAATACAGAACTTGGCAATGCACACAGCTTCTATACACTTATAATAAAGCTTAACTCTGCTTAACGGCAGTTATCTGACCTGTGTGCCGCCTGGGACCTACCTACTTAATATAATACATTACATAGATAGGTAGATATTTTTCATTATACATAGAAAATACCCAGAACACCCGGAACAAATATATGCAGATCGTACAAACATTTGTCCCAAGGCGGAAATTGAACCCGTATCTTGCTGCGTCGCAGGCGGACTATCACGGTCCGCCGCGCCACATCGGTCGTGGAAAAAAAATAGGAGGCTTTGATAATAATGTTTTGTAATTTTTTAATTATGTAGGTATATGGTTGTTTTTTCAGAGTGTTTTCTGAGTTTGGTGGTCAAAAAGTACAACTATGCGCCAGAGAAATGAGAAGCCATTTTCCCTATCCTGCGCAGTTTCTCGCCATGCGCCAGCACTCCGCTTCTAGCGCAGGTAATATATACATATACGATAGATAACATATTAAAATGCCTAGCTTCATACCTATTATTTGGTTATTAATCTTTGTTAAGTACCAATGATAAAGAAAATACTCGTAGTACCTACCAACTTCTGTACTTAAATTTACGTAAGACCACTCCGATAACGTTTTAAAGCTGCACTAAGCCTGATAACCAAATCCAAATGCTCAGGGGGCAACAATATCTAATCTAGTTATTAAACATTGCGATGTTAATTATTATTGTTGTAAATATTTTAAGTAACACTAAAATAGCTAAATAGCTTTTATGAATGCGAAGTTCGTTCCTTTGAAGAATCGTACTTATCCAAACCTATTTTAAAGAATATATATCCTCCTACTAATCCTATCGTACTAACTATCTTATCCTAGTAATATTAAAAAGGTCAAATTTGTATGGATGGATGTATGGGTATTTGTTACTCTTTCACGCAAAAACTACTGAACCGATTAGGCTGAAATTTGGTATGGGTATAGTTTGGGATCTGGAATAACATATAGGCAATTGTTTATCCCGATAAAACGCGGCAAAGGCCCGGGCAGCAGCTAGTTTAATATAACTAATACTCTTTTATAGACAAAAAATCTTCGAGAATCATCGAGAATAATAAAACTGGATTTTTCTGGATTTCCAAAAAGAGAATGAAACTTTTATCCGAAAGATATCAAAGAGCGTTATCTGTAACAAGGAGGTGCTTCGTAAAAATGAAAGCGAATTGTTTTTATCCCCCGTGATTAAAATTTGGCACGTGCACGTTTTCACAAACAATAGCAAGCGTAACGTGAGCCCCGAGTTCGGTTGACGATACTATCGAGTCGTGATCGTGACGTCTCATTTTTGTATGGGATTTGCATAGTTCCCTAACCGCATGATAGAGTGAGCTTAGAGTTCTTTGACGATAGTACCGAGTCGTGATCGTGATGTCCCATCTTCGTATGGGATTTGCGTAGCTCCGTATCCGCACGATAGAGTAAGCCCAGAGTTCAGTTGACGATAGTCTCGAATCGTGATCATGACGTCTACTCACCACACCACTACACTAATAAAATGTGAGGCAAGAGGAGAATCTCTACATCTCGACGTGGTTTCCACAGATGTTCTTCGTCCTTCGAGCTTCATTCAGCCTGCAGCTTCGTATGCGTTAATTCCATGGATATTTTCAAAGGTTAAATATTCCATAAGAAAAAGTAGCCTATTTGTTATTGCAGGTCCTACGTTTATGGAAAATTTCAGCACGATCCGCGCTTCCGTAGTATTGGCGTGAAAATGTTAACAAACATACTATTCAAACGAGTGGCGGCCACGATCCAAGGCGAAACGGAGTGTTGGGAGACCATCCACTCGATGGACCAACGACATCGTAGCGGTCACAGTGCGTCGATAGATGGAGGCGGCTCAGGACCGCTTTATTTGTGGCGTTTAATGGGGGAGACCTATGTATATCCAGCAGTAGACGTGTCAGTGGTATGGGCTGACATGATGATGATAATATCCAAACATCTATCCAAGCTTTCACGTTTATAATATGTATGAGTGTGAATAGCTTCGGCCCGTGGCGTCGCGTCGCACGCATTTTACCAGGATCAAAATAATAAATAAGTAATAATAAATAAATCATGTAATAAAATTTGCATAAACATCATGGATAACTTGGACGGGGCAGTAAGGAGAGGTACTATAACCGGTGGTGTTGCTACAGGAAAATGGTTTAAGGAGATCGTCCATTATTTTTTGCGAAATTTTTATCACTATTCTCAGCACTTTAAAGGTCAAGTTTTACTCGGTTTTTTGACTTGCTCATTAATAGGATAAAGGATGTATTTCATTCTTATCGTTTTTATTTACATTTAAATAATTCCGATAGGTTTTACCGATACCTCTACATTTTATTTGTCCCAAATGTAACTTCAGATACCCTCTTAGATCCAATATCAGCATTTACTGCCAAAACTAAGATTCGAAGTTAAAGTTCGTAATACATATTGATGTGTGTGTGACATGATAGCTCATAAACTTGAACTCGGTTTAGCGAGTTCGCTCGAACCGGATAACTTTATGTCGGTAACATGCGCTGAACTCGTTTGAAGCGCTAAACTGAGTTTGTCTTAAATTCAAAGCGTTCAATTGTAACAGTGACATTGGACCTTAAACATCTGAAAAGGGTCGATTACGATATACTACTTAGAGGTAAAAGTATTCTTAATCTATCGTAAGTAAAACATTTCCTAATTCTATGAAAATAATCAGTTGTCACGTAATTTTAAAACCCACTTAACTTTACTTTTAGTCTGTACACCTGGCGGATAACATCTTCGGGTGTATCATATTGTGCAAACAAAGATGATACCCGGGGCCTCTGTGCTGTCGACTCCACGCAAACATAGAATATCCTCCCAAAGGACCTGTTTACTATATGGCCCGTGCTCATGGAAATGTTAATAATAAATAATGCTGGACAATCCACACAGCATCCACGCAGCAAACTAAGCAGAACTTTATTGAAATAGTACCTAGTCATAAAAATGTTCTTGCACAGTTATAATTTACAAATTATGAGTGCACTTTACAGTATAGGTAACATCTGCCTCCTCACAAAATCCTGCAGACTCTGTGAGGAGGCAGATGAAACGCCCCTCCATCTGCTAGGAGAGTGTGGAGCACTGATGCAAAAACGTAGCACTCATCTGGGCAAGCACCTGCTCAGCCCAGACGAGCTACGAGACACCTCCCCGAAGAGAATCCTACAGTTCCTCGCAGCTGCAAGGATAAGTGGCGAACTATAAACGCCGCAGCTTCCAAGGGTGAACACTCGAAGTGGCGATCACAATAGGCCTACCATGGCCGCTGTGAGACTAAAGCCACATAAAGCAAATAAAAAAAAAATAAAAAAAATACATTATAGGTACCTACTTAAAATTTTGATTGATTTTTCCTTGAGATCATTTACTACGCGGATAAAACTTAAAAGGCGATACATTGTAAAAACTATTTTTGATCATATTACCTATCTTTTTTGTACCAATAATCAGTACCTACTTAAGTATTTAGGTACTAGAAACTTTAGTTCCTAGTATCTACCATAAACATAACATTCTGTTTTTTTTTATAAAGTACAGATCTCTTACCTTTCTTTTTTTTTCTTTTAAGCCCCCAATGTGCGAAAGCAATAAATTAAACTGTACAAGTGCGAGTCGATTCGCAAACGGAGGGTTCAGTAAAGTACCATCTTTAATTTTACAAACGCAGGGTTCAGTGAAGAATCTTTAATTTGAATATGTATTTTTTTATTTTTATTATTTGTTGTTGTAGCGGCAAGAGACATTCTGTGTAAAAGAAAAAGACACATTCTATGTAAAATTTCAGCTTCAGATGGACAGCCGGACGGACAGGAACCGTCCTTCTGTCCGTCCGTCTACACCGTAGCTTAATAATATCCCGTTTTCGGGTGAAACCAAAGAGTTTTGGGTACGTAACCCTTAAAAACCAAATCGGTCAAAGCGTTTTTCTCTACACGGAATTATTTCACACACTGAATCCTCCGTTTGGTAGTCGACTCGCACTTGGCTGGTTTTATTATGTTTCAGCGAGTTAAACTAACTACATTTGATTGTTATACTACATGTTCAAGTACATAATTTTTAGAGTTTTTATGTTTAGGAATTAATAAATATTGAAATTATGAATAACCAAACATATACATAAAGGTATACATAATTATCTTAAGAATGATTACGCAAGTGTCAGTTGATAAGATAATTGTTGTTTTTGTGTCTTAATTACTCTTTTTTAAATATGAATGATGAGGACAACTTATCATTTTCTTTATATTATTTTGAACTAATATAAGTAGGTATAATTTCTTAAGGTTAGTAAAAATAAGTAAGCAATTATTTAAAAAAAACATGTAGGTAGACAAGCCACGTCAAAGCAAAGTAGGTAAAAATACGAAAACTGTAAGAGCTGTAACTATAGTTGTGAATTTCTTTAAAATAAAGAATATACCTGAAAGTAGAGTGATGATTTAAGTTCCCATTTTATATATCGAGGTTTTCATTTGTAGATTTATATTTTTGAAATAATTGTGGTTGGTAATATATAAATAATAATAAGGTGGTAGACAGTCAGTTCCCTAGATTTCGCATAATGGTAAGCCTACGAGATTTATAGCCGGATTTTCTTTGAGAGCTGATAGGTTGCTTAAAATAGGTTGCTTAAACACCTTAAGGTTTCACAACTACAATCTGGTTTTCTGTAATTTCATTTCAAAATCTTTTATAAAAAATTATAATTGATGTTATCACGCGAAACATTTTCAACGCAAACTCTTATTAAATAAGGATTTGAAAAATAAAAGTTCCGAAAAATTTACGTTTAAAAATTATCATAAAAGATTTTCGGAACTTTTTATTGATCTGTTATCAATGAAAAAATTTGCTAAATTCGTTGAAAATTATGTCTTCAAATCCAAAATGTAACTCACCAAATTCTCCGAAATTAGTTCCAATATTTACTTCGCGATCGAATGTAGGTATTCTTCGATTCAGTGCCACACATGCGCAAGCGCCTCGGTCTCGCGAGTTTCTGACACTGCGCACGCTGCGGAAGTCAGTCACCGGCCGCCCGCCCGCGCCGCAGCCGCGCGCCGGCCCAGGTTGGGTGCCGATGCTGTGATAGTAGTAGTAAAATCAGCGAAATAAGAAGTTATAGTAGATCAGAATCATTCTGATTAGAATTGTGCACCCTTCTAATCCATTGTAGAAAGAAACACTCAATCTAGCAGTAATCAATCCGCCTGCGACGCAGTAAGTTGCGGGTTCGATTTCCGCCTACAAATGATTGTACGATCTGCAAATACTTATTTGTTCCGGTGTTCTGGGTATTTTCTATGTGTAATAAAAAATATCTATGTTTGTATTGTATAATGTAGGTGTAAGTCATCTAGTACTAAGTAGTACTACTAAGCAGAGCTTGTGTTATTACGGGTACTACTGTAGTACCGATAATAACACAAGCTCTGCTTAGCTTGGGACTCGATGATACTGTAGATTATCCAAGATTATTTATTATGTTATTTATTTATCATCTGCTTTTACTAGTTCACTGCTGGGTAGACAGACAGAGGCCTCACCTAATGACCGCCCTATCTTCAGTTTGCCTCAACCAGTATCTCCCTCGATCTGCCTTCAGTCTTTCGTATTCTCATAGATGAAAGGTATTCTGAAACCTGTGTTCGCAGCCACGTCGTCACCCATCTGGCCCGAAGGTGTCCTTGCACTACGTTTCGTGAAGATCAGATAATAATTGACTTGATTACTTAATTTGATAACATGATGCTTACAAAACCACAAAAATAATTTCAAAATCATCATTTGATTGTGCCTTGTGTCACAATAAGATGTGGTGAGTTATTTGATTTTCAATTTGTTTGCACTCAATCAAGTATCATAGCTTTCGGTTGTTTTTCATCCGTCTTCGAAATAATAAGGAGGTTAAAAGAACATACATACCTATCTGCCGAACATACAGCCTCATCTTTTTCTAAGTTGGATAAAATTATGAATGATGGATGAGTTTATAGGTAATATATATGTTAATAAACTCGCAGTAATTTATTCTTCTGACTGTAACTACCTACACCTGTATGGTTGTGTTATTATTATTATTATGCGTGGGAGATAGAAACAACGCGTAGCTACAATATCTCCATTATATCTCCATTGATAGTGAACTAAACAAAAAATAATCCTGTTGAAAACAAAACATCTGATTGAGGTAGAATTCAGGTGGATCGATTTACATTGCGCGAGGGATTCAATTTTTTTGCAGTTTTAAAATTGGATAAGATAAAAAAAATCTAAAAATTAATTTGACGCAAATCATAAACTGCTCCTCATTCAAACATAAAAGGGACGTCTCTATGGAAGTTAAAATAAAATAATAAAATAAAATAAGCCTTGTACCTAGTGATCACAATAGGCCTACCATGGCCGCTGTGACACTAATGCCATCCTAAGCAAAAAAAAGTCTTTATTTCTGGATAAGTTTTTGAATTTATCTTATATTATCCTTGATTTAATTTTTATTTTGTTCAGTTTGTCCTTCCACATAGGCCTCATCTAAGGTCTTCCAATGTTTTCTGCCCTTTGCAGTGCGGGTCCATGCTATGGAAGTTAATCTCAAATAAATAAAACGTGTGGGAGTAGGACTCGCGCACCCAGGGTTCCGTATTATATAAGTTAAGTACAAGATTATATTTATATAATTATAGTAGGATATATATGTATACATTTATATAGAAGGAAGGAAGGATAGGATATTAGGAAGTAGGATAGGATGTACTCGTACGTCACTGCGTACAAATAATAGATAGGTACCTACTCAGATTCCCTGCTTATTTGTAGCAATGTCGTAACGAGGATAATATTTTACTCGTCCCTAGCCGTAACATTGGCTGCATTGTACAAACCACTGGTTGTAGAGGAAAGAGAAGAAGGAACTTACATTAAATGAGTCCCGGAGACAGGGGCTGCCATCTTCTTCATTCATCTGATATGAAATAAAATTTAATAAAGATGAGCTGCTACCCGCGCCTTCGCCTGCGAAACGCAGGCGAAGGCGCAGTCAGCAGTATCATCAGGATCAGCAGTATCATCGGGATAATAAATTACCCATATGTTATTCCAGGTCCCAAACTATACCCATACCAAATTTCAGCCTAATCGTTTCGATAGGCGTTTTGGCCAGAAAAGATCTGCAGAGGTAAAGAAAAGTCTGCAACAGACCAAAAATATCCGCATCAGCCAACGCTGGTTGGTTTTGGGTTCACATACGGAACCCTAAAGACGCTAAAAAAGCTGTCTAGTACCCAATTCACAAGCTCTGGGCACAGATTTTATAATCTCTTGGCTTTATTTATTTATATTTAGAATACTGTTGTAACTTGTTAGAATGCGAACTCTTTGTCATTATTACGGGTGGGCCCCTTCGTGTACCTAACCTACGAGTCGCAAATTCGCATTCACTTCGCATTATGTCCCGTTTTATTTAAAATCAATCTAGCTCAAAGAATTTGTAGGTAGGACCTGCGGCCCCGTAAGTACTTATTATGTCCATGATCTAGCCGGAAAAAATTAAATCCAGCTGGCAGCACTGTTGTGATTTGTGATGTGACCATTTGTGGCAGATTTCTGCCATTTTGATAGATTTGTCTTCGAAATTTTAGCTATGGTAGAATAAGATAAACGATTTACAAAAGTGGCACATTTCGGCAGAATCAAAAGATTCCACAAAAATTCGTTAAGTTTTCATTTTCAATTAAATCATGTTTTTTTTAAGGTACTTTTGATTGATAATAATTTTACCGATCTGGAGACATGGCAACATCTTTTTCATAAAGATTCTTAGAGCCTTTCCACACTCGCGCGTAAATCACGGATCGTGGTGCCATCACACTGCGGTCGAACACAACAATCAGTGCAATAAACACACAAGGCATCCACGCCCGCGTGCGCACCACGCGCGCCTCACGAACCCTGTGTTGCGGACATAAAACCATATCAAATACGGGAACGGGGTGCAAACGCGACGCGAAGTGCGTGACAAATAGGATCCAATACATTCAGGGTTTAAAAGTGGTTCTTGGCTTCGTGCTTGTGGAGAGAGTTTTATTATAATTGACTCTACCGATTGGTGTCTTAGAAGTACAGGTGCTACTTATTTTTTAAGATTTTTGTGTGTTCGATTACCGACTACCGTATTATTATGTAAGGCTAGTATTTTTTCAGAATTCTGTGAATGCTGTTTAGCTTATTTAAAAAAAAAATTCAGTCTTATATTTATTTACAGGTAGTGTAGTTGCTAAGGATGGGAGTTATTGGATATTTTGGCTACCGGTTATTAGTTGGGTATTTTGTTTCAATACCACTAGTACCAACTGGTACCCAATAACGTTACAATACACTATACCTGTCCTGATTTCTACCCAATATATTTCTAACCGATTTGGTTAGAAATACCAAATACTTGTTGCAGCTACATAACTTTACGGGTGAACGGTCCGCTAGTACATATGCGTAGATGATAGTTAGATAAGTATAGGTATTGAAGCGTTGGGTAGTTATGGCTCAGGGTCGGTTAGGCGCGATGCTCGCTTTGCACAGTTATTCCCTAGCGGTATGCGGATTTTACAATAGCGTTAGATATTTTAGGACCATGCTAACAGGTACTGAGTTAGTTATTGAATACCGGACTCATCTCTAGTAGTTGCTCTCCACTGTTCGTTTGTACCACCACACTCTGTATACAATATTTACAAAATTACAAGAATAACTTGAGTTGTCTTCAGATCATTACAAACGATCAAAGATAGGTCAACATAATGTAATGTATTTGATTTTTTCCGTTTCTTTATAGGAAATATTGAAGAAATATTTTTGCGTAAAGTAACGTAAAGTTTAGCAGATTTGGTAAAATTTTTGGTGAGTATGTGGCAGAATCGCCCCATTTATGATGGTTACCCTATTTGTGATATCCATTTTTTTTCGGATTCTCTTTGTTATTCGGTTTCTTTCTACGGTAGTTATTTTATACTCATTGGTTTTCTAGTTTTCTTTCTCATATTGGCGAGATATTGGATCTTGTTTTTTAGTTTTTTATTTGTATTCTCTCTGGTTTTTCTTTGCTTTCTATTGCGAGCGGTAGGTATTTATTTTCGCGGTAGTATTGTATTTTCTTTGATTTCCGCTTTTAAATGATTAACTTAAAATATTTGGGTTTTGTTTTACCATTTCTCTAATTTCTTGTTATTTTTGTAGGTACAGTGTACAGGACACGCACATTGCTCACAGAAGTAAACACAACATGTCTTATTTCAAAGTGATAACTTCGACAAAAGCTTCGGATATAATTCCGGTCACCAAGTACGTGTCAGGGAAAACCGGCATAACAGTGATTATTGCAGAAGTTGAAGGTCCTATCGTAGACGGGTACTTCGCTCTTGGTAAGCCCTAGTATTTATTTATATTAATCTCAAAAGTTGGCTATTCCTAAACATACATACACTACCATAATGTATTTCTGTCATAGCAACTGAAGCAAACGACGATGACGGCTTGCCCCATACACTGGAACATCTCATTTTCCTTGGCTCGGAGCGGTATCCTTACAAAGGAATACTGGACCTGGCTGCCAACCGCTGCATGGCACAAGGAACTAATGCTTGGACAGATGTCGACCACACATGCTACACTGTTAGCACTGCGGGAGATGAAGGGATGCTGACTCTGTTGCCCATTTATCTGGATCACATTCTTTTTCCGACATTAACGGAGCATGGGTTCATCACAGAGGTGCACCATGTGGATGGAGAAGGCGAGGATGCAGGAGTGGTGTACTGCGAAATGCAAGGGCGGGAAAATAATGCAGATAGTCGGTAAGATTTTGAAGTCATAGCTGTGGTGACACTTAAAGACATTATTTATTCTTTCAATTAATGTTATCAATTTGACTCAATGTTAAATGTGTTTAGATTGAAAAATACCACAAGATTTTATTTCTTTTATCAAGCAATACAGTGATAAGCTTTCATTTATAGGTGTTTTACAAGAAACACCATAAATTTTTCATACAGACAAACTATCAATAATGCCTCTTGTGTAGGTATTGAGTTATTGAGATGCTTTGGTTTTAGATGTGAGCTTCAAATGCAAAGATCTATGTACCCGAATAGTGGATATTCTTTTGAAACTGGTGGCATTTTGGAAAACCTCAGGATATCTACTGATAACACTAAAGTAAGTTTTATGTTTTTCTTTTAAGAAATCTTATACTTATAACTATACAAATGAATACTCTTTTAAAAATATACATAATAAAAATAGATGGACAAACATTTAAAGTGCGCTGACAAGGTTAGTCCTTATGTGTTGCACTTTAAATCTTGTAATACACGCATCAGCTTAAGAGCTGCATCTTAGGCTTTTATTTTTTACAAAGAATTAGGGTAAAAAATAGTTGTGTAGCGAATTAACTAGGTGGGCGAAACTGCGCATGAAATTGTAACACCTTAGTTGTTATAAAATTCCATAAAGTTATTCAACTAATGACGACTGATGTCGCCCGGTGGGTGAAGGAC
The DNA here is from genome assembly GCA_947859395.1 of Eupithecia insigniata. Classification (NCBI taxonomy): domain Eukaryota; kingdom Metazoa; phylum Arthropoda; class Insecta; order Lepidoptera; family Geometridae; genus Eupithecia; species Eupithecia insigniata. Next base: position 6,414,458 of record OX401996.1, on the reverse strand, counting down.
CACCTGTGATGCAGGAGGTTGTGGCTTTGATTACTGCCTTGGGACAAATGTTTGTACGATCTGCAAATATTTGTTTCGGGTGTTCTGAGTATTTGCTATGAATTATAAAAAATATCAATTTATGTATGTATTGTATTATGTATAATTATCAGTCATCTACACTTGCGAGCTATAAACTGGAATCACTTCATCGCTGGTTTTTGCAGACCATATTCTACAGTTTCCATGCAATAAACTGTAGGTTGTGGTATATTATTTTAAAGATAATTTTATTAGCTTTCAAACTCTTTCGATATCATAGCGAAAAAAATGTTCATCATATGTCATGGAACGTGAAAACAAAAGACATAAATTTTTGGAACGAAACATCAATTTTTTCAAACTCCTGAATCCCTATAAAAACTGGGAATTTATGCAATTTTGTCATCAGTCCAATATATCACGTCACTCAAAATACTGGAATTACAAGCTCGGAGAAGTTCGAGGGAGAACTGTCAGCGAGTGGACAGTGAGGCGAAGAGTCAAAGAAGCTAACTTGACCCCAAAAAGGCCAGCAACGGGACCCAAATTGTCTACAGCCCACCGACAAGCCCGACTTCAGTTTGCTCATTATCACTTAGATTGGGATATACAGCAATGGAGCCGAGTTTTGTTCGCGGACGAGACTAGGATGTGCCTGCATGGCAGCGACCGTCGACGGAGAGTCTACAGGAGACCGGGAGAGCGATACGCACAATGCTGTATAGCGGAAACAGTGGCATATGGGGGTGGGTCTTGTATGATGTGGGCGGGGATTTCAATTGAAGCTAAAACGGAGCTGGTATTCGTACCCGGTGGAGGTCGGGGAGGAGGACTAACCGCAGAAAGGTATATCAACGACATTCTGCTGGGCCATGTACTCCCTTACGCCGGGTTTATTGGCGAAAATTTCCTGCTAATGCACGACTATGCCCGCTGCCACACCGCTCGTGCGACTAGACAGTACCTGGAAGAAGTCGGGATTCCCACAATAGACTGGCCAGCCGTCAGCCCTGACATGAACCCTATCGAACACCTGTGGGACGAGCTGACAAGGGTACGAGGAAAATCTCCAGCTCCGGCGTCAATAGAAGACCTAAACTGCTCTTATCGAAGAGTGGCAGGAAATTCCACGGGATTCCATCAGGAAACTCATTAGGTCAATGAAAAACGGTTTACAAGCAGTCATTAGGGCCAGGGGGGGCAATACAAAATATTAAGCGGGAATAACAAATATTTTAAATAAAAATTTGATATTTTCATATTACTTCTTATTAATTTAAACATCCACAACTTCGACCTATTGTAATAATTCACTAAATGAAGGTAGGAAACTTAATTAAATTTAAATAATTTTTATACCATTCGAAAGCTAACAAAATTTCTTTTCAATTGTTAAACACCAATCTGCAGTTTATTCCATGGAAACTGTAAAATATGGTCTGCAGAAACCAGCGATGAAGTGATTCCAGTTTATAGCTCGCAAGTGTAGTACCCATAATACAAGCTTGGCTTAGCTTGGGGCTAGATGATGCTGTGTGGATTGTCCAACATTATTTATTTATTTTAATATTAAGAAATCTTATTTGAGACTAGTAAATTGGTTTCTTCACTGTTTTATTTTCATTGAGTTACAAAATAAACAATTCTTATTCAAATTTTCAGGTGAGAGACTTCCACAAGAAATACTACCGACCGGAAAATCTGACCATAATTTTGGCCGGACAGATAAAAGCGCAGGATGTATTTAAAGCTATGTCCGTTGTTGAGGATGACATCATTGCAAAGGTCAGCCATTACTTATAATCAACAAGCTACCTACCTACTTGAACAGTCTTAAAAAAGTAATTGATTAATTGGTCGGTTCGGTAGTCATCAATAGTGGTAGAAGATTAAGATAAATGAGGCAATCTGGTTGAAACTTTCCAAAAAAGGTTTCCAAGATGGGTAATTTATTCAAAAACACCTCTATTCTTATAAATGTACCTACATAATACAATGGAGGTAGGTAATTAACCTAGCCATTATTCAAAACATTATTACTTCGATAACAAAACACAAAGACTGTCATATTACGACATAATAATATGTCCTTGATACAGGATGCATGCGACAAAAGATGTATACTTTGCCGAAAGGAGGTGATTCTGGACACCAAGGGAATCAACGTTTTTTCAACGATTATGTATTTAGAATTGTAAATGCAAAAAAAAATATACTTTTGCAATTTTTTTTTACAAAAGAATCTTTTTTAATGTTGATCACAGGTTAAGTGGCACCCTGTATACCCTGTACAGATTATAATAATAATTAGCGTAATGAATTTTCCCACTACCTTAATTTGTAGGTAATATTATACAATTCCACTGGGAAACTGGGAGGGAAATAAATAGGTCTAAAATCTGTGGTAGTACAGTAAAGATAACTTTCTTCTATCAGCTTTTAATATGCCAATAGAGGCCATATAGTACACCTTTACAGCTGTTACACTAACCATTATCCACTTAACCAATAACTCAACAAAGAGTAGGCAATAGGAAATTCCACTCCTGGCACCAAAATAGGCAGGTCAAATGAATTGACTTTGATGCATTGTATGAGGAAAGTGACTTTGTTTTGGATAGTTGCATTATTTCTAATTGTTGCATGTTTTTCCTGTTGGAAATTTTGGTAGGGAATAGAGCTATGACAAATTAAGTTCAACTTATACCTTTTTTACCATTTAGTGGCATTTACTAGTAGTGTTCGCGTCTCAACACGACCCATCCGGCGAACCGAGCACATTCCGAGCCCCTTTGTTTTCGTTCGCCAAACCGACAAATCACGGATTACGCCGAGCGCGAGGTGAAATGCTCGTAGCGTGCTCGTGAAATGCTTTGTTCTTGCTCCTAAGACGTTCAGACTATAGAATTGGCTTTCATTGCAATCATGCAAGGTACACGTCGCGTTACGGTTTAATAGCGCTGAGTTTTGATTATTATACTTGCGCAGAACGCCCCTCCACTTTCGCCGAGCGCTATTAACACGTTAACTGTCCCAGCCGATTTGCTCCTTAGCACGGTTCATTCATTCTCATTTTGCATATAAATACATACATACTTGTCAAAAATTGTGTAACACTTTGATTTGCCTGGGATATGTCATGACCTCATGACATGAAGTACCCGTAAGACATGAAAAAAAAACTGAATTTCAGTATGCCCTATATGTGATCCATGGTCATCATAGCATGATTTTTGTGCCCTATATGCAATGGACCTATAGGGCATACCCCTACATGTAGTGCACGAACGTCATGGCTAACGTCACAATGACCTATGTATATGCAGGGCATAGATAGTTAACGTGTTAAACCGTGACGACATCTGTATCAATCTTGCGTGAGACACTAGTGTGGATGGCAAATTCTTTCATTTCATGATACCCTGTGTAAGTCTGTACTCGACATTAGAAACTCCAATGCTGGATCGAGGTGAATGGCAATACCCAGCATTAGGTAAGGCGCCCCCAGGCCTACTAAACGGCTGATAATGGTGATGATAATAAATGCTACTGCAATTTGTACAGTCCAACGTTTAAGTATCTAAAGAAATTTTGGTTGACTTAATAGATTTTCTCAAATTCCAAAAATAAAAAGGCTTTTATTTTTTAACATGAAATTTACTTAATTTATTTTCTGTTTAGAGAGCCAAAGAGCAGCTTGAGCCATGGGTAAAGCCGTGGACCGTGGTACCGCCACTGCCGAACTACGGAGAAGTTAAGGTGGAGTGGCCGGCAGATACTGAGGATTGCGGACAGGTCAGTTCAATCAATGCTTGGCTTTAGGGGTCGTCCATTGATCAAGTGTTTTTTTTTAGAATTTTTTTAACCCCCAAACATTGCCGACAAATGTTTATACGATGATCTGCAGATATTTATTTGTTCATGATTTTCTCTGTTTATAATCAAACTAGCTGCTGCCCCGCCTTCTCCCGCTTTTTCTCGCGATAAAAAGTAACCTACATATATGTTATTTCAGGTCCCAAACTATACCCATACAAAATTTCAGCCCATTCAGTTCAGTAGTTTTTGCGTGAAAGACAAACAAACATCCATACATCCTCTCTCACAAACTTTGACATTTATAATATTAGTAGGATCTATCTATCGGTGCATTCCGAATTACGCTAAAATCAATATCATCGCGCTCACACGCGTTCCGTATTATCGTAAGCGCGACAACGTTGTCCCGTGTGACGTCATAGATGACATCATTACATGCGCCATTTTGCGATATCAACGACCATGCTACAAACTGAAATCTCTGTGAGCGTGCTGTCAAATCTGACAATTGGGTTTGTTTACTAACGGTTTTTTCTTAGGGTTTTTTCAACAAAACGTTCGTTTGCAAATTTTTACAAAGAAATGGAAATAATTATAGAAGACCAAATCAACGGTCGGAGAATAACTTTGATGATCTCTTTTTGTATTGCAATGAGATATTGACATTGACACCACGACACGACACGTGACCGTGAGCGCGCTCATAAGTGTTCCGAATTAATGTTAGCACTCAACTGTCAATATCGTGATATCTAATTTGGAACGCAAAATATTTTTGTGATCGCTATCAGCGCTGTAATCGTAATTCGGAATGCACCGTATGTAATGTTTATATTTTTTTCACCACCATCACACTTGAGAAAGTGTGGCTAAGGTGTTGCACGCTTTCCCAGAAGGAACTTATTCACTCTGCATTTGAAGACGGGTTATTCCCGCTCGTCCCCAAGTTTTGTCCCCAATTGGGACCAACGGAAAGTTTACTTCCCGGTCGTCCCTATAGGGACCAGCGGGAAGTTTTTGTAGCGTTTGTCTCCACTACAACGGAAAAACAAACGCAGGAAGTAAGATGGATTGAAATAAGTACATCAGTTATTCTATTACCCATAACACAAGGTCTGCTTAGCTTGGAGCTGGATGATGCTGTGTGCTTTATACAGCATTATTTATTTCACAGATCCTATTCGCGTGGCGCGGTCCCATCCTAACGGAGCCAACGTCCCAGAAACAACTGACTGCGATAGCGGTTCTGCTGCGTTACCTCTGCGAGACTGCGTCCGCGCCCCTGCAGCTGTGCCTTGTCGAGAGGGAGGATGCTTTGGCGGGAGATGTAATTACTAATTTACTCGATAGTCAATACGGAAGTCTGGATGTGGTTCGCACGGGACCGATAGAGTAGGAATGCATGAATGAATGAATACTTTATTGTACCTACTAAAAATTACACAAAAACTCTTAATCTAAAATACAAATAAAAATGAGTACAAAAGGCGGCCTTATCGCTCAGAGCGATCTCTCTTAGTCCACGCATAATACATTTAGACAATAGTGCAACACATTTTGAGCCATGACAGCCTATCATATCAAGGGAATATCGGTATAAACCAAAGCTCGTGCTGGTTCACATATTTTTGGCACAAGGGGGCGCTATATGTAGGTACAGTCACAGATTTTATAATACTTTACAAGGTACAGTCTTTCGCCAAATCTGGCGGTTTCAGTTTATAGATGTTTATTTCTCATAATAACAAAAAATGTGCACTTATAAAGAGTAACAAAAAGTTCTTAAAAATAATGTTTCGGCTAATATTACGCTGTACCTTCGGGGCTTTATATCTTCCACCTTTTCTAGGTTTTAAGTATCTATCGGGATTTTAATTAAATTCTACGTTTTTAGAGAGCTGCAAGCAGCTGGTAAGTTAACAAAATCCAGAAAAAAGGAATTGAAACATTATCTTCTGCAAATCAATGGAGTTCTGATTTCTTTGCAGGTTTCATACAATCTCAGAGAGAATCTGGCGACCTGCGTCACCATCAGCCTTGACAATGTTCCAGTGAATAAGTTGGAGCAAGCTAAGAACAAGGCTCTGAGCTGTTTTAAAACCCTGAGGGACGGGAAAGAGGTATACTTATGTTATTTTACAATTCTTCTATAAGATTCCTTTACATTTTTTCTATTTTACATATTCTACACTTAACTGGTCTATAACATCGAGGGGCAGACAAATCTAGAAGATAGGAAGAAGGGAGGGACCCTTGCCTTGTAATAGTACAGTGCCGTTAGAAGAAAATTATCCTACTAATATTATAAATGTGAAAGTTTGTATGGATGGATATTTGTTACTCTTTCACGCAAAAACTACTGAACCGATTAGGCTGAAGTTTGGTATGGGTATAGTTTGGGACCTGGAATAACATACAGGCTATTTTTTATCCCGATAAAATGCGGGCGAAGGCGCGGGCAGCAGCTAGTCAGTAAATAAATGCTTAGTAAGAAACATAAACAAGGTTACCAGGTTGCATAGTAAAAAACTATGCCATCTGCAGAAGTTTGAAACTGTGTCGCAGATCTAGTCATTTATAACGGGATACCATGATTTTAGTTTTGAGTCCTGTCTAGTGACAACTTTGTTGTCAATAACCACGATAGTTTCAAAAGTTTTATTATGATGTCGTAGAGACAGGTACTAGTGTAGCACGCACTAGTCCTATTTCACTCGACACTTCAGTTTATAATTTCAATACTTTTACTTATTGGGCAGAGTTACTCCTAAGAGTTTACTCGAACGACTGAACCCCGTCTTGGTCGGAGTCCGGCTTTTTATAACATTGCTTCTAACGGCTTTACTGTACTGGTTTAGAATCCGCCCACTCAACTTCCCAACCAATAGGAGCTCCAATAGGACCAATAGGAGTGGAAACAGTCAAACAGTGACTGTTTCCACTACCAGGGTAATGCGATTATTAATGTAGACATGCTACACAAGTACACTCTTTATAGCTCTAGTTGTTGAGTGGAGACCGCGACTAGGCAAACGTAGTCAAGGACGTATAACCAGGTAAAATAACGATCTGGGAAAGACTGAAGGCAGAAGCTGGATACGTCAAGCTGAAGACAGGCCACTATGGCGCTTATTAGGGCAGGCTTATGTACAGCAGTGGACTAAAATAGGATGATGATGATAATTACTAATATCCTTTATTATTACATACATAATATTTATAATAAGCCTTACACATACAATTTTAAAATTTATGTGTGTGTTAGCGCACAATACTGAAGGAGGTTATTCACCTGCTACTACAGATTAATATTCAGTGAACAAAGCAAGCGGCAAACTTCTTTTCTTGATGTTTTTTTTTAAATTTTGTTACAAACAATGCCTTATGTATTTAACGCGGGGCTGGCGCTAATCAGCACTATATAATCTGCATAATTTAAAGTATTGGCGCATCTATCATCTAAGTTAAGCCCAACCGGGGTGTTGCGTAGCTCCACGATCGATAATTTACATTAAGAAGATCTGGCGAGCTCAGCCCCCCTGTCCAACACCATTAATACATTTACATTAATATTTTACACCATAAATGCAATCCTGGCCCCACTTTATACTATATTAGCTTGATTATGATATATTGATAAACTACACACGAGAGGCATTTCATATATTATACGTATTTAAATCTTCCAGAAAATAGACATGGAGCGTATAGGCCGTCTCATAAAGAAGTACCTTCGTGAGAGTTTGGCCATGCTTGACAGCGACTCTCAAAGCGTCATCGCGTTCCGCTGCATAGCCGATGCTTTCTACTCTCGCACGGATGAAGATGTAAGTATTCTATTATGCTGTTAATATTTTCGTACTTTTCAACCGATTTCAAGGTTATTGAGGAGGTTCTCAATTCGACTGTATGTTTTTTTGTATGTGTGTTAAGCGATTATTCCGCCAGTTACGACCCGATTTTGAAAATTATTTCACTATTGTCTAGTCTAGCATAGAAAATGATCCCGAAAGGATCCCATTACATTTTTATTCCATTCAATTCGAAGTCGATAATTAGGTTTTGGAAAACAATCAAATTATCACAATGACTGGTAATAAACAGTTTCCATGGCAACGGGCGTAAACAAGAGGTAGGTTCAAGAATTTGAAGTTTTTTTATCGTTTTGAAACACTACAAATGATCTATTATTTTGGTTGGATTTCTGAGACTTTTATTACCTTGTAACTTGATTAATTACGTATCAAAAAGGTTTCTGAATGCTAGCTTTTCATTTTGTGAAAATACCAAGGGCAGAATAGATTTTAATTTTTCGCTTCTTTTATTATTATGTAACAAATGGCCGTAGCCATTTATTAGAGCAAAATTGATATTGAATTCACTCAATTTTGTCTTCATAATCGATTTTTATGCAGTAATATGATTTGTTTTGTATTCAGTAAATGTCTAAAAACATCTCGGAGTAGTTTCTCAGAATCAGTCATGATGCCTATTGTTTCTTGCAATTAAATATATGACTATGACTATATCAACTCTTTTACTTTCAGTTCACAGCTCGCATGAACCCGGAGGTACTTATTCGAGAGTTGAAGAAGGAAACAGCTGAATTCTGGCTAGAAGTACTCAATAAATACATCAGCGATGACTTTGTATGCATCATTGGATCGCCCAGCATAGAAATGCAGGCAAGGTAACTACAAAATCCCATTTACACCTGCTAATATTATAAAATGTGAATTTCTGTCAGTCGGTCTGTTTCCTTTTCGCAACTTCGTAAAATACGAATAATAGAAACCCTTCTTTTTACATGCCAAATTACTTGTAACTTTTGAATCTTTAATAGTTCTTTGTTATAAATAAATATAACCACGATGGGCGGAACCTGCTGTTCTCGCTGGGTCAGTAGATTACCAATAACCCAAATAGATACATAATTGGACAATCTACACAGCGTCAAGCTTGTGTTAAGGATAGTAGATGACTGATATATTTATTACAATATATTACGTACAAAAAGTTTAGGTACACCCCTGTCTTTCTTAAATTCATAGAATAATTATTTCCATCATAAGGCCTGGAAGAGATCGCTTCAAGCGATAAGGCCACCAATTATGCATTTCTTTTGTAATGTCCTTCTATGAATTTTAAATGTTCTATAATGCTAATCAGAATGGCGACCGAAGAAAAGTTGAGAGTTCAGAAGCAAAAAGACATTTTCGGCCCGGACGGTTTGAAAAAAAAAGCTCAGTTACTGGAAGAAGCCATTGAATATAACGAGGTATGTATTACATCAAAGTATCGTGTATTTTTTTTTTCAATAACCTAAATTTCATGTGTGAAATTCTGCTGACCCAGTAGGTTTGATATTTAATATATTTTGTGGCAATGGGCCGTGGTGATGAGCGACGTGTATCACAAATTAGCCTACCAAACGTGATGAGAATAGTCAAACAAGAGGGGTTTGACTATTATCATCACGCTTGGCAGGTTAGCGGGAGGCACACTCAGCAGTACAAATATTTTACGTTCCCAGCGAGAACCACCATTGGGCACGCTAGCCGCGATCCCCATCCCGTCGTGCACTGACCTGAAATGCCACAACATCAAGTCGTGGAGCCTAGACACGGAGCCGTGCCCACACATGGATCTAAAGGAGCTGCCTTTGTACGCGAGAGTGGATAGCTTGAAGACTAACTTTGTATATGTGAGTACCTTATTTGCCACTTTTTCAAAAAGAAATAACAACTTCCTGTGATTTTATGAAAGAAAAAAAGAAAATTATTTATTAGACATAATACACAAACCAACAAAGAAATAGAAGACTCATCATCATCATCATCATCATCATCAGCCCATACCCGTCCACTGCTGGACATAGGCCTCCCCCGTACGACGCCACAAATAGCGGTCCTGAGCCGCCTCCATCCATCGACTCCCTGCGACCGCTACGATGTCGTCGGTCCATCGAGTGGATGGTCTCCCATGTAGGGGGATTTGCCATAATCACCACGCTTGGCAGGCGGATTGGTGATCGCAGTGTTGGTGTTTAAAAATACTCAGAAGGAAGCTGCTGCCCTTCCTCTGGTAGGCTTCCCTTAGTCGGCTCTTACGACATCCACGGGTTGAGTTGGAGGGGTCGATATTCGTACGCCGCGGCCCCACGGCCTCCCAAGAAGAATAGAAGACTACTTAGAACTAACTAAATAACACGTAGACAATACGCGGATCAAAGACGAAAGTCTTTAACCAATGTGTGTTACCAGTGATGACTTACGGATCCGAGACGTGGTCGCTCACTATAGGCCTTGTGCATAAGCTCGAAGTCACCCAGCGAGCTATGGAGAGAGCTATGCTCGGAGTTTCTCTACGCGATAGGGTCCGGAATACGGAAATTCGTAGAAGAACCAAAGTTACCGACATAGCTCTCAGAATCAGCAGGCTGAAGTGGCGATGGAAAGGCCATATAGCTCGTAGAACCGATAACCGTTGGGAAGTAAAGGTTCTCGAGTGGCGACCGCGATGCAATGCGAAACGGAGTGTGGGAAGACCTCCCTCGACTCGATGGACCGACGACATCGTAGCGGTCGCAGGGAGTCGTTGGATAGAGGCGGCTCAGGACCGCTATTCGTGGCGTCGTTTGGGGAGGCCTATTTTCAGCAGTGGACGTGTACGGGTTGATGATGATGATGAATACGCAGATGAAGAATAAGTAGGTATTTTAATGACTGGTGTTGGAGAGTCTATGATTACATAAAATATATAAAATAAGTATTAAAGGGAATGAGACAAAAACAACACCTAGAAGGACCTTTAGCTTGTATCAAGTTAAAGGTAAATTAGTGGGTACCTGAATAGGGGACACGATGTCGAGGCAGGCCTAGTGATGCTGACGAGATGACCTCTCCTTATTCTTTGTAGATTGGTGGAGCGGCAAACCCATAATTCCGGAAAAAGTTACTTGTCCAGCGCAAATTGGCTTAAAAAAATATCTTCAAGATCATCATCTGAATCACGTCCAATACTGGACATAGGACCCCCGAAAGATCCTGAGAATCAAAATGTTATATATTCCTTTCAGATCCACCTTACCTTCGATACGTCGAGACTAGACAACGAGACACGCTACTGGATTCCCCTCTACAAATCCGCGCTGGCCGAATGCCCAGTGCGACGTGTCACCGAACTAATCCCGCACCAGGATATCATATCTTTGAAGGAACAACTCACTATATCCTTCTCTGTGAAGATCGGAGCGGGGAGTTCTGGAAACTTCTGTGTTGGAGACTTTAGTCACTTCCTATTTCTTGAGACAAGGGTAAGTTGTTTGACTAAGAAATTTCCATATTATTAAATTCTACAAATTCGCGCTGGCCGAATGCCCTGTGCGACGGGTCACCGAAGTAATCCCGCACCAGGATGTCATGTCTCTGAAGGAACAAATCACTATATCCTTCTCCGCGAAGATCGGAGCTGGAAGCGAGTCTTAATTGCAACTTAACAGCTATTCGATTTTGACCTTCGTTGATGAAACGATGTAAGAGATGATTTGAATATATTTAACAGACTTAGCAAGGCGATGTAAAACACCGAATCTGTAGCTTACGCGATGGAACGAAAGCTCGAGCCTCTATCGCCCAAGCTATAGCAGAGCTGTGTGCGGTCTCGTAAAATATTATGTTCTGCAACAAAAGTAAAACTAATCAAATATTTCAGTGTGAACCCGAAGATTACGAAGAACTAGTAAACTTCCTATACGAGATTCTCTTCTCGGCTGAACTGACGAAGGAAAGACTGCTCGTCTGCACACAAAGGCTGATCAACGACGTAGCCCCGATCCGGCGGAAAGGAGGCAAGATGGTCACCGACACTCTGCGGGACAGTATATTCAATAAACATAGCAACGTGTACTGCTGCTCGCTGCTCAGGCAACAAACATTCCTAAAAGGTAAGCTTATTTGTTAGCCATTTATGGTTAATTTTACCGTAGATCCTGAGATTGTTAGTTATCTACAGAATCAGAATCAATAACTTTATTTCTTTAGGCTTACAAAATAAGCAGTAAGACACGAATATCACGCTCATATTATAAATGAGAAAGTTTGTAAGGAAGTATAAATATACTAATATATGGAAGTTTGATACTTCTTCACGCCAAAACTACAGATCGGCCTGAAATGTATGCATAGATGTACGTCCTACCTAGAATAAAACATAATGCATACTTTTTTACCCATACACCAGTTCTCATGGTACAGAAATAACCTATTTATTTATTCAATTCGGATTGCCATCAGCGTAACTAATTACAATAGCATTTAAAATAGACACAGAAAACTAATAAAAGGCATTCGCTAATAGAATCATACTAAACTATAAGTGTGAACACTAAAAATTTTCTCGTCGTCAATTGTGTACTTAATAATGTAAGTATTAAACTTATATTCATTAAAGTTAAAAACCAAATAAGATATGTATAAAAAAATAGAGTATAACAACATTATGTGCAAAAGAAGTTGAGAGTCATGCATCGCCTTGCCATGTGAATGCTGAAATCAGCGCATGAAAGCTGCGAGCAAGCTTGTTTTATTATACAACTAGCTGCTGCCCGCGCCTTCCCCCACGTTTTATCGGGATAAAAAATAGCCTATATGTTATTCCAGGTCGCAAACTATACCCATACCAAATTTCAGCCTAATCGGTTCAGTAGTTTTTACGTGAAAGAGTATAAATATCCATACATCCATCCATCCTTACAAACTTTGACATTTATAATATTAGTAGGATAGCTTCTGCCCGAAGCTACCCTCGTGGTACCTGGGTTTAACTTCCTCTGCGGCGTATTCATTAAGTTTTAAAAACTCTTAGTGGTGAGTTTTCAAACCTAACCATTCGTTCTCTCATAGCTAAAAGTTTACTTATAGGCCTCCTCGACAAAGTGAATGCAGGCGGCGACACAGCGCAAGAAGCAATTGCAGAAGCGACCGCCGCTTTCAAGAAGATCAGCCAGAACCTGTGGCTCCATCTAGCTACCGACTTCGAAAGATACAAGCTTAGCACGGAGCCTTGGAAGAAATTCGACTGCGAGAACGAAATTATTCCTAATACGTGAGTCATCATCATCAGCCCGTACACGTCCACTGCTGAACATAGGCCTCCCCCAAATGACGCCACGAATAGCGGTCCTGTGCAGACTACATCCAACGACCCGACCGAATACGTGAGTCGTTAGTGTTTATTAGAAAAAAGTCCAGGGCTTTTCCCCATGTCAAAGAAGAGTTGAGGTAAAAATACACTGCTGTGTTTTGACACATTGTGTCGTAAGGTTTTTGTTATTAAACTGCATAAGCCCTCCCACTCGGGGTATCTCAAATAAACTAAATGATATCCCAAAAAATATGTACCTCAACTACTTCTCGCAACTAGAGGTTAGTACTTTACTTTATTTTACTTTACGAGTCCTCTCATCTCCGACAATACAGCCCCGGCCCCAGTGAACGAACTAAGTAAAAAGAATCACACAATACCAGGGGTCGCTCGCCCGCTAGCTAATCACGGATAAAATACATTTACCCAGCAATGCTAGAAATACATTTGTTTAGGACAAAAATTACAAAAGGAAGAAATTGGTATGCATCGGTAATTATTAAAATATGTTGAAATCTGTTTGTTTTTTCGATCCCATGTGCTTGGTAGATAGTCTTCATAGCAGTAGTGGTATTTTGTACACATTACACTTACATACATCTGCCTTAAGATCTGATGCTGCTAGCAGTACAGTAGTAGCATTTTACGTCTAATATTTACGGAAGCTGTGGGGCCGCGGCGTACGAATATCGACCACTCCAACTCAGCCCGTGGATGTCGAAAAAGCCGACTAAGGGAACCTACCAGAAGAAGGGCAGCAGCTTCTTTCTGAGTATTTTTTAAACATCAACACTGCGATCACCAATCCGCCTGCCAAGCGTGGTGATTATGGCAAATCCCCCCCTACATGGGAGACCATCCTCTCGATGGACCGACGACATCGTAGCGGTCGCAAGTCGATGGATGGAGGCGGCTCAGGACCGCTATTTGTGGCGTCGTACGGGGGAGGCCTATGTCCAGCCGTGGACGTGTATGGGCTGATGATGATGATGATGATGATTTATGCATATCAGTCATCTTTTGGTTTTGTCTGATAACGTAGGTTTGGTTTACGTTCAACGTACGAGAGTTCTCTACGATACTGTTTAGATTGTGGTACTGCAAGGGAGCATCACACGCCCACATACATATTCTCTAGGTGGGTCATGCATAAAGAAAACCAGGTATACATCATACTGGCATCATGACAACCTCAGTGGCACAGTGGGCGAAGATCCGAGAGTTCAATTTCCGCTTGGGACAAATATTTGTATGATCTGTTTTCATTTGTTCCGGAGAGTGTATAAGGCTAAATGATACGGTGTTGCATTGTTGTTATTTTATAAAACCTCAAATCTCTTTTAGACCGAAGTTGTACAGCGACGCGTCACTACTATCAAACTGGGGCAACGGTTTCGTGCTGGGAGTCGGCGGCGAAGAGTCCTCTCATCTCCGACAATACAGCCCCGGCCCCAGCGGACACTTGCTGGGGGATGTCGCGCCGCTCACTGTGGCTCTCAACTACTTCACGCAACTAGAGGTTAGTACTTTATTTGAAGAGGCCGCTGGGGCCGGGGCTATAATGTTGGAGATGAGACTCCGACATTATAGCCCCGGCCCCAGCGGACACTTCCTGGGAGTTGTCGCGGCGCTTACTGTGGCTCTTAACTACTTCACGCAACTATAGGCCGACCGCTTAACTGGCGTATCTCCTGCGCGGTAAGAAGGGAGCGGGGGGAGATGTTACCGGGTGGGTGAGAGGGGTGCGCGGAGCAGAGAGCTCACGTCAAGCGCGGCAGTGCGCTGGCGGTGCTCGCAGCGCGGTCTGGGGCGATATCAAAGGGCAGCTCGCAAAAATTGAAATTGATGCAAATTTAGACAAATAATAAAAATACACTGGAACAGTTGGTCGCTGAATTTTCTGTAGAAAAATGGGTTAACTGCGATAAGCATGTTCAAACTATTGAAAATGAATACTGTTAGCACGATCGCATCGTTGATGAAGAGATGGACCGATTTATAATTAATTTGCAAGATTCTGACTCAAGCTGCACAGACAGTGAAGACGATTTAAGCGATATGGATATTAGTGACGATTAGTCCTACATAACTTTAATAACTTTTACCTGTGCTTAAATCTATACTAATATTATGAAGAGGAAAGATTTCATTGTTTGTTTGTCTGTTTGCATTGAATAGGCTCCGAAACTACTGAACCGATTTGAAAAAATATTTCACCATTAGAATATTTCATAAAAGGAGTTAATTGTTGTTTTATTATTTCGTACCTGAAAAGCTGTTATAAAGTAATTGTAAAATTTGCCAACTTTGCCAACAATGCCTATCTCGAGGTATGTCTTGGGACTATTGACTCCGTGTGTAGCGCTACCCGCCCCCGCTCCCTTATTACCGCGCAGAAGATACGCCAGTTAAACGGTCGGCCTATAGAGGTTAGTACTTGAAGAATCCTCTCATTTCCGACAATATAGCCCCGGCCCCAGCGAGCGAACTAAATAAAATAGAGAATCAAACGAGAATAAGCAAAACTCTGTTACACAAATGACAAAAAGATCAAGGAGAAAAAACGCAAAACGAGGAAAACACTAATTGAAGTTGTACAAACAAAAGATTTTATTCCTAGACATCTGAAAAGGATATTTTTGTCATCTTAAATAAGCATACTGGCCCTGCGTGCGGCGTGATGTTTTTTAGCAACTTTTTTAACCCTGCTTGAGTTAGATGAAAGACCGCCATGCACATGATTACACGACGTGCATACGGACAACAAACTGGAAAGAAGCACAGGACTCTAAGGAATCATCCACCTCTCAGAAAGCATTCGTATGACCAGCTATTTCCTCAAAAAAGTATCTCTTATATAATTGTATTTCTTATTTGTCATCTCAGGGTCCCATGTGGCGACTGATTCGAGGCTGCGGCCTGTCCTACGGCTACCGACTGGAGCAGTACAACGATATCGGCTGTATAGTGTTCGCGCTCAGTCGCGCTACGAACGCTCTCGGTGCTTATAACAAGACCAAGTCGATACTGGTAAGTATAATACTATTATTCACCCTCTTAAAAGCTTATTTTATTCCCTGAAAACAGTGAATAAAAAGCTAAGCTAAATCACTATTTTAGTGTTTGAATTTAGAACACGCCAATATATAATTTAACCTTCCTTTTTCTTCAATAAATGTCTGTTTTCACTTAATATTGTATACTAAAATAATGTAAAATTATACTTACAGGAGGAATACCTAGCAGATCCCAAGTTCGATGACGACTTGTTCGCATCAGCTAAGAGCGCTTCCGTGTATGAAACCGTGGAGTCGGAGAAGAGTATCGCTTACGTCGTCAGCCAGTCCCTTCTGAATTATCTGAGACAGGTGCCTCAGCAGTATAACAGGTGAGTGAAATGTATTACTTACAATTACCTAGAAAAACTTGAATTTAGTCAACTTTGATGTTATTGCAGGTTATTCTATGCTTTAACCCGATCCATTATGTAGCTTTGGAGTTGTTTTTGCCAAAACATCTCACAAGTTCACAAACTTTCGCGTTTGTAAATAAATAAATAATGCTGGACAATTCACACAGCATCATCTAGCTCCAAGCTAAGCAGGGCTTGTGTTATGGGTACTACATGTATGATATACTTTACATAGATAGATATTTTTTAATATACATAGAACACCCGGAACACATATTTCCACATCGTACAAACATTTATCCCAAGGCGGGAATCGAACCCACATTGCGCAATTTGCCCGCCGCGCCACATCGGTCGTCAAATAATAAATATTTGTAGAATTTAGCTTTAGTACCTACCACAAAGAATTAAATGAAATTGTTTTACACAACAGCGCGATACGCGCTCTCTATATCTGTAAGCCTTGATACAACTATTTATTTATTAATGTTATTCTATATTTTGTGCCGTCTTGTTGTAAATTGGTATACAGGATGGCTTGTTGTGCTGACGGAACAGACATGTAGGAAGTAATCGACCTATCACTTTGCTTGAACAGAAATGTACATCTCTATTTCATTAACCGCATAGTAAACCTATTTTTGTAACTCCTTGAATCCTGATGGATGTACACCTGATTTTAAATAATTCATGTTCTGTAGGGACCTGGTATGCGCCATTTCGGCGGTAACTCATGAATCTGCACACGAGGCGGCAGCTCGCTGGCTGCCCTCGCTGTTCGACCCGGCAAAGAGCAAGCTCAGCATTGCCTGCCATCCGAGGAAGGTGAAAGATATACAGATCGCTTTTGAGAAGTAAGTTGCTACCTTTATTTTCGTTTGGTACATGAATTAGTACTATAGATATTTTTTTTAAAAGCTGCTGCGAGGGGCTTTTTAATAAAATTATCCACACTGACTTCATAAATCCAGGCATCCAATCCAATATACGAAAAGCAAAAGGGGATCGCGGCAGCTTTTAAAAATTTACCCGTTCAAGAAGTTCAAAATCGATTACAATGCTTACATGTGTCGTGAGGAACTAAAAGAAAACAAGGGACGTATTTTAGCGTCTTGTGCATAGACTCTAAAAGCAATGAGATTAAGAATGGTGATATACGAAATAAACAATATATTTTATTTTCAGAATCAACAAGCTGAAACTGGAAGCATTCGAGTCCATGGAAGAATCACACTTGAACAAATGAGCATTTATTGAATCATAGTCACTAAGCGTTAACAAGTTTTATCGATGTGTACATAATTTTTTTAACAATTATTATAAGGAACATATTTTCGCTACTTGTGCTGTAAATGCTTGGATGTGCCTTACGGTATTCTATTATTATTGTAAATGTTCCATAATGTAAATGTTACCTAATAATCCATTAAAGTATTTAAATGAAAAGCCATCGTATTTTGATAATAATTTTAATCACCGTTTATCTTAATCCTAATATCTATACAAAAAATATAACTTAAATTTAATCAGATAATTAATGAACATCATTATAAATCATCTCACAACCGCTGCAACACCTCCACATATAATTCAAACCTCATTCATAGAATATTATTATCAATGTTCAACATTAATTCTTTCTAACAGAAAATACTGTTTATAAAGCCTTCTTTATGCGCCTGTTTACCTTGCTCAAAATAACTAAGATCAGACAATATGCTCAACCATACATAGCATTTGATTCTTTTTTGAATGGGAATAGACTTTCGTTTCGAATGTCTAGAAGACACCTGTCCTATTCACTCTCACTCTTATAGTGGATATCCTCGAATCTACGATATCAAGAAAATGTTCGCTTACGCTATGTAGTCGAAATACAGTAGGTAACCATTTACGTGTAATTATTCCTTTAGCTTATTTGTTGACTAATACATCCATTTGAGCTTGATTTCAGCCCGTTATTGCCAGGTAGCATAAAAATAAACCATTTTTTGTAATTATAAATGAAATGAATTTGATACTGGTGTCAATACGTATGTCGCCAAGACTAACTATATGACAGCACTAAAAATCTAGCCGTCCCTTTCTATCTAAATAAAAATTATGGCATCAGTTTTAATGTTGTCAAATTAGTTTAGTTTTATGGACATTTTATTCATTTATGAAAACAATATTATAACTGTATATACTTATTGACACCAATGGCAGCGTTTTCGTGTAAACGAAGTAAACAAAAGCAACTAAAGATGGCTTTATGTTAACAAACTTTTAGAATGTAGCGAGAACAATATATATATATATATATATAAACTACATACAAGTAGTAAGAATAGACGAGTATATATAGTAAATTGAGCTCATCACTGCGTCCTTGCGATATCTACCACTACTTTATAATTGTTATCAATACAATAGATTCCAACAAACGATTTAATTTCGAACAGCGTTGAGCGTATCGTATAATAGACCAAATTAATACTGGTTATGTTTGTTAATGAATATAGAAATGCATTGTAGTCATTGAGGTACAAAAATAAAGCGGCCCTTTAGGTACTGCCCTAACAAAAGCAAGGAAAACTCTCGTAGGCCTAACTAACTGTATTATTTTCTATTTTACTAGCACATGCAGGGTGATTTGAAACCGCTGAAGCATAAGATGAATATATTCTTAATTTCATTTTCTTTTCACGTAAAAGCAAATGAAATTAAGCAGATTCTCAATTCTCGCTGCATGTGTTGAACAGTTATAAATTAAATAATGTTTAAACTACTTAATTAATAAAATTAAATTGTACATGCAAAGTCAATATTTACAGGTCAACCTTCTCTACATCTGTAGCGAATATAAGTAAATTTTTGTAACAATAACGTCAAGGGAGCATATTTAATATGCACATGATAAAGCACCAAGTTGTAAATTTCGAAAATACTTGATTTTTGAAGCAATAATTTTGTAGCTAGGAATATATGCCAATAATAATAGTTTCATTTACTTATAATAATTTACGATCTCAACGCATTACAAGATTTACAAGTAATCAACGGACTTTGAACAGAGATTTGGTAAATGTTAACGTATTACACTACCCTATATTATTTTAACTATAGACATCTATTTGAAGATTAAAATTCCCTAATAAATGAATATCTAACCATAGATATACTACAAACTACGTAATTATAAAGAGGCGGCCCCATTTACTCTACTTCCATCTGCAGTTCATCCCTGAACCAGCCAAGATGCGCGATTCACAGCGACAACAACGATATGCCGATCAAACAATTTAAATATCAGGCCAAGTTTACTCTATAGCGTGCGCCTACGGCGACTTATAGCGATGCAAACGCGCGACGGTATCGCGACTGTATCGATGCAAGCACGCGACTGTCTCAGACGATATCGGGGGATCGACGAGTTGGGAAGGGTGCTCGCAAACCCACGCACCGCTCGTTCCTCTCCTCGTCCTCGTTAAGTCGCGCGTTTGCATCGTTACAAAAAGTCGCCGTGGGCGTGCGCTCTAATGTAAACCTGCCTCATTATATCACGATACATTTTTGTATACAATTTAGGTACATCATGCATGCATAACCAGTCTTTGAAAAACTAAACTCTCGCGTCTCGGTTTCCGCGCATATATTTGGGGCAATTA
The DNA here is from genome assembly GCA_947859395.1 of Eupithecia insigniata. NCBI lineage: Eukaryota > Metazoa > Arthropoda > Insecta > Lepidoptera > Geometridae > Eupithecia > Eupithecia insigniata. Next base: position 6,394,412 of record OX401996.1, on the reverse strand, counting down.
AAATTAATATGGAATTAAAACTTTTAGATTCACCATTAAGTTGTTAATCTGACGATATATAGCAGTCCTGTATTGCTGCTAGCACATTGCAGCCTATACTCCAGCTTAGCCAATAGCAACGGGTATTGCATTTAGTTATTTTATTTCATAGAAATTAGTGGTATATAATAATATTGGCTAGCCAGTTCAGCTTAGCACTTTATCCGTCATATACTGCATTTGCAAACCTTCGCCTTACTTATAAAAGTTGGGTACTTTAGATTCCGTATTGGCATAAGGTTGGTTTTCATCTATATTACGGTGTTAAAACTGTATTGTTGTTTACTACACCAGTGTCTATAACCACCCTTTTAGATTGCTTTAAATAATTCAAAGAAACTACAGTCTCTAAAAACGCCATTCTGATTCCTATCCATGGAATAATCTTTCGTTGTACTTTATAGTTTATACTAACAAGAAACTGCACAATACAGACCAATACCGGTCGCTGAGACTTATTCTACCTTACTGGCCGAATCATAGGACCTTCAGTTACTTTTATAAGCAAGGCGTCAAGTTCCACCTACATCATGCTAGTATCAATAGTTTGCGAGTTGATCAGAGCTTCACGTATATACCCGCTGACACTGGCTTCTGCCACGAGGTGGAAGCAGTAGAGATGTTCGAAGCTCTTCAGAGAGATGGACCGGAGCGCCGGCAGTCGTAACAGCAGTGCTGCGAATCTGCCTTCTTCGGTGCTGTGCGAGCGTCGGGTGTACTCGTCGAGGCAGGAAAACATCTGGAAGGGGGAATTTTTGTTGATCAATGGTCTACCGGGCATCAGCATACTAATGGTTGCCTAAATGGTTTGGGTCCATAGACATGTATTATTTAACACATTCACTGCCCAGCCTTGATGGTGCGACCGAAAGGGGCGCGCTATTAAGACCAGTTACTACCAAAGGGGATGCATAGATATGTTAACATGAGTGGTCTTATGGGGCAGATATGGTACCAATGGAATGGTGTTGAGATGGCATCACATGACAATTCCGATGTGTATTCAAGTTTTTTGGTAGATGTTACGATCTCCGCTGCGGTTAGTTAAAAAGTCCTAAGGGACTATTTCCAGTCCTGCGCATAGGCGTAGAAAGCCCTTACAACACTATATGGATATCATTACGGCGGCTAAGAGAGTCACGAGAATGCTATACTTCTATTAAGAATCCAAGATATTTAATGTCAACAAAGACATTTATGTATGAAAACTTAACAAAAACTGAGACAAATAACTGAATAAAACAAGGTTACAGCAAAGTTATCACTAACAACTAAAACGCAAACTTCAACAACGCATAATCAATGTCATGTGTGTAACAAAAAAAAAAAAATTATTTGAATTCGAAATCCAGCGAGAAATCAATTGAATTATTAATGAAAGCTTCAAAACCAAAAATTGTTCGAGCTTCTGAGCTTTGTTTCGATGATACCAATATCGTTAAATGTTTTCCATCAATATTCATTGGGTTCTGTATCACATTTGTATACAAAAAATATCCAGGTTTTTGAATCAGAGCGTAGTAGCATTGTCAAGTACAAATAAACTTCACTCCTATCACCAATTCGCCCGCAAAGACTTTGAATTCCACAATTCTCTCCAATGGAGGCTAAGAACAAAATAATCACTGTCAGCTGTGCTCATAAGATTTGCGGTCATAACTTATGATTCGTTTTTTTACAACAAAATAGTAAGAAAGCAATAAAACGCAAATAACTTTTTGCACAATCATAGTATTTCATAGTCATGACCAAAGAGAATATAAATAGTCATGACTATTTAAAATTTGCAAAATCACTTTCGAATGGAAAAGGTCAAAGCGATCAAACACGTTTTAAATCAATCCATTGTATTCGAATAGGATGATTATGTATAAAGTTGATATACATTGTGAGTTTTCGCACCTGCTCTTTTGCAAGAAAACACAAATTAAAGAAATATATACATATACTTAAATTACCTTTTCCCGGAGAACCTCGACCTCCTGCTTGTTTTTCAGTCCCTTAACATCTGAAATAGAAGATTAGTAACATTTATCACGGCTCGCACAAATTTACTGGTTTATAAAATGTTAGAAAAATATTATTTTATTTCCGTTTTTTCATTTCGCGATTAGCTATCTATAGAGAAGCTAACAAAGGCTCACAAGGGGATGGGTTCTTAGAGTATATTATTTTACTGCGATTACACAATTCTCCTGCCATTTTTTATAGGTGCTTGCTTCTGTTCACGTCTTAGATCACGCAATAGATATCAACACGTTCCCTGTGCAGCCAAGATTACCACTTACGTGCACATGAAAATTATGGTATTGCAATACTTAGGTATTAAAAATGATACTGATAAAACATGATTTCCAATTTTTATGACCTTTATTTAAAAAAAAAACTACATTTGTGAATGACCCATCTGTGGGTCATGCTCGTTTCACATTTCCGTTCGTTGATATCCACTGAAGCTGAGTGGAGACGAGATGTGTGGGTAAAGACGTTCTATTGGCTGTTTAAAATACATCTCCTCTCCGCTTTGGTGGAGTCCGGCCCTTACAGTTGTCACGTCGCACTCTTCTTAAATCAACCTACTACGTACAGATCCTACTAATATTATAAATGTCAAAGTTTGTATGAATGGATGTATGGATGTTTGTTTCTCTTTCACGCAAAAACTACTGAACTGAATGGGCTGAAATTTTGTATATATATTTATGGTATAGTTTGAGACCTGAAATAACATATATGTAGGTTACTTTTTATCGCGAGAAAAAGCGGGAGAAGGCAGCTAGTAAATAAATAAATAATACATAAATAATGCTGGACAATTCACACAGCATTATCTAGCCCCAAGCTAAGCAAAGCTTGTGTTATGGGTAACTACATAACTGATATACTTAATATAATACGATACATAGATAGATATTTTTTATTATACATAGAGAAACATCCAAAACACCCTGAACAAATATTTGCAGATCGTACAAACATTTGTCCCGAGGCGGGAATCGAACCCGCAACCTCCTGCGTTGCAGGCGGACTTTTGCCCGCCGCGACACAGAGGTCGTCGGGTAGTTATAAATAAAAATCAGATTATTTACACTCTGTGTCGGTTTCGCCATACTGCCTTCCTCTAACTAGAAGGCCGTTAACTCTCAAATGGCGCGTTTTGACTTTTTAGTGGAAACGGATACAGTTCAAAATTCTCCTATCTTTCCGTCTAACAACCATTCCGAAACTCCAAATACTTACAGAGATATAAAAACTTCGTTGGCAGTTAAGTGACATAATTTTTGACTTGTCCTTAACTTGAAAACAACTAATCCATAATATATTGCTAGTTAGTGGGTTAAAATACTTTAACTACTCAGTGTAATAAGAGTCTTTCCTTAAATAGGATATGAAATGAGTGAAACAAATCTCAGACACGATAAAACGTGTCATTCTGTGACGATACCATGTCTAGTGCCGCTAGCTTCATACAAGCCAAAAAGACGGGCTTGCCCTTCTAGTACTTCAAATTCCATACCGACCGAAAACATTAACTACCATTTTTAAATTTTCGCGTGCCAATTCTTTCACTTGATTTCTTGTTTATCTATTACTATCTAGTAAGTATCCGAACGCCCGGCGCGTTCGGATGCCTGCTGGCAACGTGCCGCGCGCGGCCGCATGAATCTCGCTGACACCCATGGGCTTGCAACGGGTCTTCGCGGGCGCGTACGTATGCCATAGTGAAGCGATTAGCAGAATAGGTCCCGCATCCAATGGGATGTGGCTAGCCCACACTGTCGACTCACCCCACAATTGGTCGCCCGGTTTACTTTAGTGTTTGCGTATGTTAAAAAACTTTAGGTTCTTGTATAGCGTAAAGCTATTCACCTGGGTTGAGCAGTATGACCGCCTTGAGCGCGACGTACTCCGACTGGTCCATGTTGAGAGTGCGCATCTTGAGAGACAACTCTGATAGCACGCGGTCGAAGATCTGACCCACGCCGGCTTGGAGCGCCGAGTTACGGTGCAATGTCATACCTGAAATATAGATAAAAAATTACACTCAGTAACATATTTAGAGGAACGCAAGTAGAATAACATAAAATATTTTCTCGTTCCCAAGTCTGTGATTTTTCGCAATGTTGAACGATACCGGTACACTGGAGAATATACCAGACGTAAAGGACAAGTTTGCAAAAGAGTAACTGCATAGAGGGACGATAGATTCATTGTAAGCAGTGAGTGTTTTTGTAAGATAAAAACTTATACTCCGATTCAAAAACCTGGATATTTTTTATATACAAAGGGTTTTTTTCCTAATCTTAAACTTAAATTTAAGATCAGGAAACTTGTACCTATAATCTAATTTATTTTTAACTGTTTTTAACTTTTGCTGCCTCATCGTTCATATGGAACTTATGTATTTAATAGTACCTTATTCTGAATAAATTATTTAGTATTTTGTATTATTTGTAATTTTATACTATGAGCAGTTATAAATATAGTTATAGTTATTATATAGTTTCAAACCCCAATGAATCGTCATCATCATCAGCCCATACACGTCCACTGCTGGACTTAGGCCTCCCCCGTACGACGCCACAAATAGCGGTCCTGAGCCGCCTCCATCCATCAACTCCCTGCGACCGCTACAATGTCGTCGGTCCATCGAGTGGATGGGCTCCCATGTAGTGGGGATTTGCCATAATCATCACGCTTGGCAGGCGGATTGGTGATCGCAGTGTTGGTGTTTAAAAAATACTCAGAAGGAAGCTGCTGCCCTTCCTCTGGTAGGTTTACTTTAATAACAAAACCTAATAATAACAGCTTTTGTCCAGTATAAAAATAAAAAAAGATTTAAAAAAAACAGCTTTTGTTTCTTGTGTCTACTAAGCTTAGCTGACAGAATGGTATACGTGCTTAAGCATACCCTTCCGACCAATTTGCAAGTTAACACGGAATTGAATGATTCAAATTGAAGCCCATACTAATGATGTCCTAACGAGCTGACCGCGTCCGCCTTTGAATCCGGTCGTTTTGTTTGCAGTGACGACACCTCGAAGGTTATACCGATTTGCATATCTCGTGTCCCTTTGACATTGATTTATGTGTAGACTAGTCTGACAAATGTCCTTTTTATATTGATGAATTTCATATTAATTTTTGATGTGTAGGTAAACGGCGAGGATATTAAACTCTATTCTGAGAACCAGTTTTCTAATAAAATGGTAAAAATACTAAATTTTATTCTGAGAATCAGTTTCCTAAGAAAATGGTAAAAAGCATGGTTTTAAAAAGGTACTTACCAGGCATAAGACACATGAGCTGAGGCGGCGAACTATTTCTTCCGTCCAAGCCAACTCTTTCGTCTGTCAGATACTGAAACCCAAAGAGAATTCACATATGTGTATATTTTATTAATAATTGTACGAGAGAAAATAATCAGAAACTACATATTAAAGAAATCCAGAGCTGATTTGTTAAATGGTAAAACTTTTAAATTGTATAAAACCAAAAAAAAACCCTCCTGATCAGAAGGTCTAATTAGCTAAATGTCCAATAGCGTGAACGTCTAATGAGCAGTAAGTCTAATTAGCAGAATGTCAATGTAGCAAAACGTCCAACTATCAATGCTCTATAGACATACACATACACATACACACACACACACATGACCCTTTGGTTGCAGATTAAAACCACCGAACATTTTAGTTGCCGGTTCGGGTCACTATTTTCGATGCATTTATAACACTGTTATTTTTTTTGTACATAGATATTTTGTATTATAGGTAGAAAATACCCAGAACACCCGAGACAAATATTTGCAGATCGTACAAATATTTGTTCCAAGGCGGGAATCGAACCCGCAACCTCCTACGTCGCAGGCAAACCTTAGCCCGCCGCGCCACATCGGTCGTCGTTCGGTCATTGTCGAATATGGCTTTGAAATAAAGATATCTATCTTAGATAGATAACAAAACAGCCCAATTTGTAAGATCCTCTTAGAACGGAACACCCAACCTGATCTATTAAGTTCTACCAAGTGTATGTATGTACCGTGAATGAAGTACAGGTGTCTGCAATTTACCAGCACTTGGCTGTACTTAGCAGATTTATTCCTTACCTCCATGGACCGCCAGGCGATCGCTCTTGGCTGCTCTTGGCTTACGGATAATACGGACGAAAGTTCACGATGTTGGAACTCTGATCATGGAACTCAAATGGAGAGGGACGACTGATTGATATGAAGAGTATGAAGTCAGAATTCAAAAACTTGATTTCTTTAGGCTTACAAGGCTTATAGCCTGGTTACACGCCCAAACATTTGTGCATGCAGATTGCACAAACACAGTTTGCGCAAGCAAGATGAGCTCGGCCACACGCTCCATCTTGCTTGCGCAAACTGTGTTTGTGCATGCATGGTTACACAAATGTTTGGGCATGTAACCGTGCTATTACGAGCAAGGTTCTGGCGCCTAGATACAATGTGAATCGATTAAGCGGGTTTCAATGGATACGGCTAGTACAGGACCGTGGTAGATGGCTCGAATTTCGGAAGGCAGTGGGTAAAACCCAGCTGTGGAAGACGCGTGCCTACCTCCATGGACCGCCAGGCGATCGCGAACAGCAGCAGCTCGTTCCAGGAGCTCTTGATCAGCAGCACCTGGTCATCCATCTCCAGCTGGCTGAAGTGCGGAATATCGCGCGCCCATATCACCAGCGCCGCTATTTGCTTGTTACCTGGAATAGAGATGCATTTGCCGTTATAAATATTTTTTATAACAAAGAAAATGACATTCAAATTATATAAACAAATTATAACTAGTATTTACAATTGAGCTAACTGCAGACTGTTGCAAAAAATCTACAGGTATCTCAACTGATATATGTATATCATCCGATTAGTTGTGATGGTCATGCAACACTTCTTTACGATAAAATGATGATATGAGAAAGAGTTCCATCAATACCAGTCGTAAGCGTCCCTAAGACGCTGGCTGCATTGCCCCGCTGTATTATCAATTGATAGTAATATAAAAATTATTAAAAATGACAGTAAGGCATTCCCCCTAAGCCCTAAGCGGAGCAGAGCGATCAGTAAAGGAACCAAATTCAATATAGCGTGACATAGGCGGCGGCGTTTTATTGGTAGTTTTTTTACACAGTAATCATCGCTCTGCTGTGGATTCTGATTTCCGAATTTATCTTTAGCTATTTTATCTTGTTTTCGTTGTACAGGTTTCAAAAGTAACATGGTCTACAGACTTTAAGCAGGACAGTGAATATGCCTAGAAACTAAATAATTTACCGACTAATCTATTGATATTGAATGATATACATATATGAATGTGTACATATTACGTAATGACTAATGATATATGGGGCCTTGACAATGTAACTAATTGATTCTCCATTAATGACAAATTGACAATTCTCTGCAGAACAGCGAATAGGCGTTTTCAGATCACAATGTAACCTCGATGTCATCGGCCCGCACCTGCCAACTTCAGTGATAATCAGTACCTATCTAAGTCTCATGATGGTGAAGTTGACACTTTGTTCTGAATCTGCCATTCAACCACAATTCAATGTCTTCACAAAGACACAATAGAGTAGCTTTGCCTGGCTAGAACTGATTGACTTAAGTTGTTGTGAAAATGGACATAATCAAGCATCAATAAAGACTGCCAACCACAATTCAGATATATCAGTATTTAAGTCTGATGTTGGTGAAGTTGACACATGTTCTGAATCTGCCACTCGACTCAAAACAGTAGCTTTGCCTGGTTAGAAATAAATTGATTGATTTAAGTTGGTGTGAAAAGTGACATAATCAAGCATCAACAAAGATTGCCAACATAATCAGTATCTAAGTCTGATGTTGGTGAAGTTAACACTTTGTTCTGAATCTGCCGCTCAACCATCATTCAGTGTCTTTACAAAGACAGAATAGAGAGCTTGGCCTGGTTGGAACTGATTGATTAAGTTTGTGTTTAAAGTGACATAACATCAACAGAGAATGCCAACCACCATTCAGAGATAATCAGTATCTAAGTCTGATGTTGGTGAAGTTAACACTTTGTTCTGAATCTGCCGCTCAACCATCATTCAGTGTCTTTACAAAGACAGAATAGAGAGCTTGGCCTGGTTGGAACTGATTGATTAAGTTTGTGTTTAAAGTGACATAACATCAACAGAGAATGCCAACCACCATTCAGAGATAATCAGTATCTAAGTCTGATGTTGGTGAAGTTAACACTTTGTTCTGAATCTGCCGCTCAACCATCATTCAGTGTCTTTACAAAGACAGAATAGAGAGCTTGGCCTGGTTGGAACTAATTGATTAAATTTGTGTTTAAAGTGACATAACATCAACAGAGAATGCCAACCACCATTCAGAGATAATCAGTATCTAAGTCTGATGTTGGTTAAGTTGACACTTTGTTCTGAATCTGCCGCTCAACCACCATTCAGTGTCTTTACAAAGACAGAATAGAGAGCTTGGCCTGGTTAGAACTGATTGATAAACAACAATAAAAAAGAAAATAAGACGAAAAGCCGAAATCCAGTACCCTGCATTTATAGTACTTAAGAGAAAACGTGACAGTGAAATAGTTTTCCTACTTTGGCACGATTTCGCACGTTGCGTCCTCACGTAGTCATAGACAGGTCATCCCTCCAATAAACTTGAGCATGCAGGGGTCGTCCGATTGCGCGGGGTCGACGACACGAAGGCAGTGTTGTGTTTACTCCTAGATGCGCTTATAAAAACGTAGTAGAAGGCATTTACTACTGTACTGCACACAGTAGTAAATTTGCTATTGCTACATACGATTAAAAATTGCGCTCTTTTTAATCGACTGTGAAAGGATTCTTTGTTCGGAATGTTTTTGTCAAATAAGTACCCCTCTATCTCAATATTTTGTAGACAAGTTAATTCTGAAGTTCTGACGTGCACTGTATATAATTTCTGTTGATTTCTCGGTCGGTTATGGACCGATTTAGATGAAACTTAAAATCAGTTTAAAGCGATACTCTATGTTTAAAGCTAAGGGATTCGAGGGCGATTTTAAGTTTCTTCGAAACTATCGAATCTATCATACATAACTCTAAATTCTTTAGTGCCTACTTACGGCTAAGTACCAACAGGCATAAACAAACTAGACAGCGATTTGTTTACGCTAAGAATCTCTTCTTACGCTAGTGGACAAAAATATAATTATAGAGAATCAATGAATACTTTATTTCATTACTTATTAGTATTTTGTTTTAAGTTACATGATTATGATTGTTTTTTTATAATAGAGAAAAAATATTTTATTTTATGCGGAGTACAGTTTTACACACTATATGAATAAACTTAAATAATAACTTATAACTATTTATGTATTCTCGCATATAAAATCTAAAAGTCTACTTGCTTGCAGAGGAAAAATGGAGAACAGTTCTGTCTTGGTAATAAATAGGTATGAAGCAAACTAACGTAATAGTTACTAACAATTTTCAAGACTTATAAAATTACTAATAAATATTATAAAGAAAAAAAAATATACAAGACAGAACTGATGGATGAGGAACAATTATAACAACAGAAAAATAAGGTGTCAATTATCAAAATTGAAATGAATTTCAAATGGATTTACGCATTTGATGACTTGATGTAGTTTATGCGTATTCTCTGTTAGTCAAATCGCTGTCTATATCGATCATGCTGTTGGTTGAGTCCACGTGAAGTTTCACGTAAGGATGGTGATATAGACCCTTACTCTCCATATTGTAAATCTACAGATCCGCCAACTCTAGTCATGTTTCGCTCGTGTAAACAGCTTGTCAAGATGTGTAACTAACCCGGTTGGTATAAGGAAAAGGCAAAGATATCCTTTCCAGAAATCGCAAAAACTTTTCCTCTACCACAAGGTAAATCTTTTATGTACAGTCGACATCGACATTTGTTGACATTATACTTCTTAATCTATCTGTTGTAATATTGTTTTTCGACAGTATTTTTATACATATTAAAAGTTCATGAGGCATAGCAGTCTCAGTAACTGCCAATTCTTGTGTTGAGTTGTTGATATTTTAGATACCTACGTAAGGGCCGGTTTCGACCAGACTTTGGTCACAATAGTTCATTATTTTTTTATTACGCATCTCTTTTTTCAGTTTGGGTATATATATCTTGACTGGACGAGTGGAAAGGTAGCTTTTGAATAATGCTAGCGAAATCCAGCTTTACCTATTCTTTACATAGCATATTGTGATCTCATGAATTATAAATAGAGGTCAAAATTAAATGTTAAGAGATAAGATATCTATATATAAATATATTCCATTGTTTTCTACCCGCAAGATAAGATTGCATTATCTGTTATCACAAGTGCACAGTTGACCTTCTCGATAAAAAGAAAGTCATATCATATTGTTTTTCACAACTTGTTGATAACAAGTATTCTCTACTACTAATTACTATAGACTCTATAGTAATACTTACTCTATACTGTAGAGCAATGTGGAATTAGATTTATTAGATTAGAATGATGATGATTTTTAATTAGATTAGAATGTAGGTACTGTACTGATATTTCTAATTTCACCAGAGTTAGTAGAAATAAATAATTAAATAATGCTGGACAATCCATACAGTATCACCTAGCTAGCTCCAAACTAAGCAGAGCTTTTGTTACAGGTAAGCCTACTATATGACTGATATTCATAATACAACATATACGTATATAGATATTTTTTTATTATAAGTACATAGAAAACACCCAGAACCGGGTAACAAATATTTGCAGATCGTACAAACATTTGTATCAACTCGCGAATCCAAGCCGTAACCTCCTCGTCGCAGGCGGACCTTTGCCCACCGCGCCACATCAGTCGTCAAGTAATGTCTCATGGCTGGTGACATTATTACAAACAATATTGACATGTTGCTTTAAAATAGATATTTTTTGACAAATCGTGTTGCTAATAATGACTTATTGAGATTTGATTTTGCTTCTATAACAACTACAAGTACCTACAATCTCAAGAGTCTTGAAATCTAGAGTGACAAGTTCCTTCTGGGAAAGCGTGCTCCATCAGATGTGGAATACACAGATGCGATGCTTTTTCGGGAGGATTTCCGATGTAGACTTTCGAAAATTTATTAATACAGTAACTAAGTAATAGATAAAAATGAATTAAATCATGTTACCATAACTTTTAACCTAAGACTGTTTGCCTAACATCATAGTTATAGGACTAACAGTCTTAAATTCTTTATTGTACACACAAATATCATCGTACATAAAAGATAACAACTAATGGGCATGTCAAACAGTCTTTGTTTTATTTAAAAAACGGACCAAAAAATCTTTTGGCTACTCTCCCGTAAAATTGCGGTTTTGGGACTCGATATTAAACGTAGGTATAGTCGATTTTAGGCCACGTCTGCACTTCCTTCAGCCAAACGCTCAACAATAAAAAAAACATCTTTGTCACCCTAATAGCCGGCCACATGCTCAAGCAGGATGAGCCCGGCCATACTTTTTCACAAAAAAATTAAGTGAAGAGAAAATCAATAACACCTGGTTTCTTTTTTTGTTAATAATAACTATATTTATAACTATTTATAGTATAAAATTTTACTTGTCTAATTGTAAGTGCTTGTTTTGTAAGCCTAAAGAAATAAAGTTATTGATTCAAATTCTGATTGACACGCTCAATCTTGCTTGCGGAAACTGTGTTTGTGCAATCATGCATGCACAAAAGTTGGAGCGTGTGGCCGGGCTAAAAGACGATACACTGCTATCTATCCTTTTCTGTTTATTAAGGCTCACACCTGTGTGTCTAGCTTACCTACAGGTTGATTGATCGATTGTAGATATCGTCTACTTAACGAAACCAAGTTTGATTAAGAAAAATAAGAGATGAAGAAGTTTTTGTAATTAGAGTGCGTACTTAAATAAAAAAGAAAAAAGTGTCCCCACACTGGGGATAATTTTCTAACAAAGATTACTTAATTGTTTTATTTGAAAAACTGGCGCGTAAAGAGGTGAGCGTAGGAAAATATTTCTCATAAGATTATGATTCTACAGTAAACATATCAACCTAACTATCCCGAGGGGCATCTGACCTATGCTTATCCTGCCATACTCTTTAAAAAGATCCCAAAAAAATCGATTGCTACGTCACTTGATCTCGTGGCGCAATTGGTTCGCGCATTCCATACTGAGTAAGAGTTACGGGTTCAAGTCCCGTGGAAGGCGGAAATTTTTGGGTCCATATTAAATTTCTTAGGTGAAGTAGTATTTTCTCATGACTCATACAAAAACATTCGTCTTGACAATATGCCCTTTCAAGCGTTTTGCAATAAACAGTCAACCTACGAGTATGTGAACATTTCTTGCAATATTTTTCCTTGTCCGTTTTAGGTAAAATACTTCTTATGGTATTTTCAAGGAAACATATAAAATAACATTATAAAAAAAAGTAAAATATACAATAGTTTTATGTTTATTATGTCTGATTCACACGCTCCATCTTAGCGCTGCAAATCTTAGAGTGTATCTAAATATATCGAGATGTATGTTTTTTATATACAATTTATATATACAGCGGTCGCAGGTAGTCGATGGATGGAGGCGCCTCAGGACCGCTAATTGTGGCGTCGTATGGGGAGGCCTATGTCCAGCAGTGGACGTGTATGGGCTGATATGATGATGATGATGATGTTTTTATAGCAAGCACAAAAATTTATGATAAGTAGTTTTTAATGAATGACGTTTTTGTAGATGCAAAAAAACTGACGCCATTTAAACCTGTTTAACATTATGCATGTCTTTTTATCATGGAGGTTCTAAAATACCTTCATGATGACAATGTTTTTGTGTCGTGGAATTTTAGGTTTTTTCTTAATTCCGCGAAAAATATAAGACAAATGGATATTTTATACAGAGATTAATGATGTTTGGCGACATGAGCTTAAAGGAGTCAATATGTGTCATACTCGTACGTACGTTACTCAGAATATTAATATAAATATACAAGTAGCAGTTATTAATAGGTACATGTCTACTTTTTGGTAAAAATATCGAATTTTGGGCCTTAAAAATCCAACTACAAGATTTGTTATCTCTTTGCGAAGCGTTCCATATAAAAAACCTACTTAGGAGATATGTCTTAAAATGCCTATTCAATCAAACATTAATTTACGAAGATTAATTATTTCTAATATATGAATTATTACTCGTACTTTGTTGGTGGAGTTGGGTAATATTTTTTTATGTTAACAGATACCGAGTTCTGTAAGTCGATCGATACTATTGTCTCGATCACAAGACGTTCCATTTGAGAGGACAGTGCTTCTTGCGTGCTAACATGAAACTATTAGGTCTCCCATCCCAGAAATGGAACGTCTCGTCGTCGAGACGATACTATCGACTCACATAATTCAGGACTGAAATAAAATTAATTTAATCGAAATCTCATCATTGCTTATTTATTAGTTAGAAGAATGCTTAGAATGAGTTATTTATTATTATTAGACACAAACGAAGGGAAGCCAAGCAAATAAATGCGACAAATTATGTCTCATTCGTGTATCAATTCCTATACGTGCGTTTGTGCGCGTGAAAGCACTGATAAACACACAGATTAGTTTTTTGTTTCAAATAAAACAACATTTTGTGTGACACTATCCCTCTGCTGGGACAGCAGCGTGTTTTCCCTCCGTGCACCATCCATACTATATCTTTTTATCTTATATTATATAAAAATCTCGTGTGTTTGTTACAAAACGCCTCCGAAAAAGCTTGACCGAATTTCAATGTTTTTTTTGTGTATATTTAGTAGGTATGGGAATAGGTTGTTATCTATTTTTTTATACCCCTAAGTGATAAGGGCCCTCTTTATCACCGTAAATCATATTTTTTTGGCATTTTTTTTTTAAATGTCTTAGTGATTTGGCATTAAAAATACATATTACCCTCAATTTTCACCTTTCTAACACCAATCCCCAGTTTTTTAGCCCTTCTTATCTTCAACCCTCGGTGGTCTATGGCAAAACAACGTTTGCCGGATCAGCTAGTAATATTATAAATTAGAAGGTAATTGTTGTTACCCTTTCGCGAAACGGCTTAACCGATCTGAATCAAATTTGGCAAGGAGATAGATAACATCCAGGCGAAGGACATAGGCTACTTTTATCCCGGAAAAGTACGTGCAAAGCCGCGGTCAGAAGTTAGTTGTACTATACTGCCGTCCTCTAACTAGAAGGCCGTTAACCATCAAATGGCGCCTTTTGACTTTTTAGTGGAAACGGATACAGTTCGAAATTCTCTATGTTTCCGTCTAACAACCATTCCAAATAGTTCCAGAGATATAAAAACTTCTTTGGCAGTTAAGTAACAGAATTTTTAACTTGTCCTTAACTTGAAAACAACTAATCCATAATTATATCGCTAATTAGTGGGTTAAAATACTTAAACTGCTCGGTGCAATACGAGTTTTTCATTAAATATTATATAATAAGTGAAGCAAATAAATCTCAACTGATGTGTTCAAACGTTTTTTGCCGATTTCTCGTAAACTTCTTTTTGGGGCGGCTTTTTAGTTAGAGGACGGCAGTATAGTTAAAAACACTCACCGATTTGACAAAGGCTAGAGACAGGAGCGCGGTACTTAGGCGGCACGGTACTGTCTGGACCCACTCGTAGGAACTGAAACTCTTCGCTTGGATCCGCTACTATTGACTCCATCTCCAGCAGTCTCTCGATTGACAGCTCCTGTGTGTATGAAATAGAAATCAAATTGACTGATGATAAGCTATGAACGTGCTCATTTACAAACTAATTTAAACGCATTCGGGGTAATCTCTAAGAAATTATTTTTGGGATATCATTTAATTTCTTTGAGATTACCCCAAATGCGCGGGCTTACGCACTATAATAACAAAAACCTTTGAACGACCACACTGTTCCAACGTAGCTAAGAACAATCCCAATCGAATTACCTTTCAAACAAAAATTTGATTAGATTGTTTGCAATAGTCTACAGTTAGCTCAATTGTAAATACTAATTCTAATTTGATTCAATTATTTGAGTGTAATTATATTTGTTAACAAAAAATATTTGTTCTATATCTAATTATGCCACTTACATAAATGTACGTCGTATACACGAACCTTTTTGTCGATGTTAAAAACAAAACGGCTATCATGAATCTCATATAAATTCTGTATTTCCAGACACGAGTTCCATATATATTGGTGAAATACAATTCTCCTTTACTAATAATACATGAAACAAAAAATATAGGTCCTTCTACAAAAAGAGATACTTACGCAGGTTACCTATACCTAGGTACGTAAGAAAAAATAAAACCAACATTGATATAATGTACTACGCAATAATATGTCGTGTTTTAAAAACCGATAAACCGAGTTTAAACATATGTACATCGTAGCGGTCGCAGGGAGTCGTTGGATGGAGGCGGCTCAGGACCGCTATTCATGGTGTCGTTTGGGGGAGGCCTATGTTCAGCAGTGGACGTGTACAGGCTGATGATGAAACCGACTTTAAATTCCCTGACTTTTACACTTATTTTAATTTGTGCGGTATCAATGCAATACTAATCCCCTGGGCATAAACATTTTATGGGACCCCTTCGGGATCATTTTCTATACAATAGTGAAATAATTTTCAAAATCGGTCCATAATTGGCGGAGATATCGCGTAAAATACATACAAAAAAAATACAGACGAATTGAGAACCTCCTCCTTTTGAAATCGGTTAAAAATATTGTGGCAATTATCTGTACCCTTGGTTCTGTGGAAGTATCTACGCAAGCTAGTAATATACATAGATCCATTTCCTTCCAATTTATAATCTAGGTTGATCAAAATATGTTTGAGTAGAGAGATAATTACAAGTTTCGTGATGCGCATTCATATTCTCACGAAATACCTAGGACTGACGTAAACGCCCAGATTCCCAGTGACGTCAATGAGCATCCAGCCAGACTAAACCCCTCCCTCCCCCCTCCCTCTGATCAAGCGGGCTAACGAGCAAACCCTATAATCTTACCTAGCTCATGTAGGCATGATTGTGTTGGACAGGAAATTTTGTGACAAAGGTCACCATCGACGAAAAAGTAACTTGTACATTTGTTCAATTATATGTTGATATCCATTTCTCGATCAGATACTTAATTGTTTTAACATAAAACCGCAATACAACTTTGACCTGCATTCGTTAAAACCTTGATACTAAGTAATGACGACTTTTAAGAAAGCTCATTATTTCTTCATTGATTTTCAGAATCAGTAATTTTAAGCTTAACCGCCACCAACTGCGGCATGTCGACACTTGAACGCTACTTACTCGTAGTAGCAAGATTGTACATTCTTTGAAATTAATAAGGTATGGCCCATATAATGCTGGATCATCCACAGCGTTATCTAGCCCCAAGCTAAGCAGAGCTTGTGTTATGGGTACTAGATGACTGATATACTTTTTTATTATACACTAGCTGCTGCCGGCGCCATAATCACCACAGTAAGGTGTTGGTAATACACAGTAGGAAGCTGCTGCCCTCCCTCTGGTAGTTTCCCGGAGTTGCGGAAAGTTTTTTTTTTTAAATATTAGTTCGAATAGTAGTTGGGACAAGATTCATGGTCTGATGACGGGTGATGGTGGGTTGACTAACGACTCATAAAAAGACAGATTAAGATGTATGCTTGTATTAAATCTTTTTTAATGTCTATAGACCTTCGTGTGATCACAATCTCACCTGACGGAAAGTGACGATGTGGCGGAAGAT
Organism: Eupithecia insigniata; assembly: GCA_947859395.1. Lineage (NCBI taxonomy): Eukaryota > Metazoa > Arthropoda > Insecta > Lepidoptera > Geometridae > Eupithecia > Eupithecia insigniata. The sequence continues at coordinate 6,377,583 of OX401996.1, read as the reverse complement.
CTAGAAGTCACCTATTCACTCTTGTCTTAAAGAGATCCAGATTGTAATTGTAAGTTACTGTTTTCCATGAAAAAAAATTCGAAACTTAAATACCTATCTATACCTCTGTATATGCGCCACCAATCACCATTTGTACGCAGGGAATAAATTAATCCGATATGTACAGAAACCTTTTTAACCGACGTCGCAAAAAGGAGGTTCTATGTTCGGCTATATCTATGTTTTTTCTAATAACCTGTAACAACACGTTTGTTTACACATGCACTGCATTACATCTGATTGTTATAAAAGGAAACTGCTTGTCTACGAACGAAGGCAGCCTTAATTTATTGAATTAACTTTTCTCATAAACTCAAAACTAATTGAAAATAAGTATCACAGAACTGCGCTCGTTAAAAATATAGGGTTATAAGCTCTTAAACTTGACTAAGTTTTACAATCTTTTGAACGTTTAATGTCTAGTGGATTTAATGTGTTTCTTTGAGGGCGGGGATTTGCACTGACAGCTAGTAATGTTCTATTGAGATAAATCCCGGAATCCGTTATGTCGGTGAAATGGTTATCCTACTCCTACTAATATTATAAATTTCAAAGTTTGTATGGATGGATGTATGGATATTTGTTACTCTTTCACGCAAAAACTACGGAACCGATTAGGCTGAAATTTGGTATGGGTATAGTTTGGGACCTGGAATAACATATAGGCTATTTTTTATCCCGATACAACGCGGGCGAAGGCGCGGGCAGTAGCTAGTAATTTATAATTTGATGGTTTTGAAAAAACTCAAAACCGACTTTAAATTCCTTAGTATTTAAACTGTGTTTTTTTTTTTAGTTTTTATGGACAAATACTTGTCCGTGGGGAATAAAATTTTTATGGGACTACCTTCGAATCATTTTCCATACAATAGCGAATGAATTTTCAAATCGGTCTATAATTTACGGAGAAATCGATAAACATCCATAAATATAACGTCAAGTGCGAGTCGACTCGCGCACAGATGGTTCCGTATTTATAATTATAAGACGTTTCTTGTCAAATATCATGATTCCAGGTCAACGGGAAGTAGGTAGAGTTTGAGATTTGGTCAGGGCGAGAATCAAAAAATTTTTTGTGAATTAACTTTAACGGTTTTCTTATTTTTTCCTTTCCTTGTGCTATAAGATGTTGTTTTTTGCCAAGTTTTATGATTATAGGTCAGGGAAGTAACTTATAGGTTTTGATCCATGGTGAGAATTAAAAATTATTTTTAAATTATTTGCGGTTTTCAGATATTTTTCTTTACTTGTGCTATCAGACCTTATTACTTGCTAAATATCATGATTCTTGGTCAACGGGAAGTACCCTATAGGTCTGTGCGTGTGGATTCTCTTGGAAATTTCAAAATATTCGGACATTAACGGCTGTTACCGTACCGGGGCCGTGGGGTCGCGGCGTACGAATATTGACCCCTCCAACTCAACCCGTGGATGTCGTAAAAGCCGACTAAGGGAACCTACCAGAGGAAGGGCAGCAGCTTCCGACATATTTCCATCCGAGTATTTTTAAACACCAACACTGCGATCACCAATCCGCCTGCCAAGCGTGGTGATTATGGCAAATCCCCCCTACATGGGAGACCATCCACTCTATGGACCGACGACATCGTAGCGGTCGCAGGGAGTCGATGGATGGAGGCGGCTCAGGACCGCTATTTGTGGCGTCGTCGTACGGGGGAGGCCTATGTCCAGCAGTGGACGTGTATGGGCTGATGATGATGATGATGATGAACGGCTGTTACTTTTGATTGCGTTGACATAGAAGTTTGATTTATATCAGTTACGGACTATTTGATGTTAATTTCAACTTGATACCTCAACGCGTTCCTTAGAAAAAGGGGTTTACAGATAGACTGACAGACAACAAAGTGACCCAAGAAGGGTTCCTTTTTCCTTTTGAGGTACGGAACCCTAAAACCACGTGCAGTGGACATATAACCTCCTTCTCTTTTGTTTTTCACCGGTAAATAAAGATATACCAGTGAAGAGGCTCCATAATGTAGATACATAATAAGTTAATACAAGGTTAGGTATTATTGTAGAAGATAATTTCTGACAACACTCTCAATATCTGACGGTCGAATGAAAGGTTGTTTTTTTTTGTAAACTAGCTTAAACGTGTATTATTCAGACATATTTGGGGCAGGTTCCATTTTAAAAGTACGCAGATAATTTCTCATCATCTTCATTAAAAACGAAGCGCAGAGCAATATAAATTAGTTTGCTCACTTTATGAATTTAATAGCAGAAGCTTTGTGAATTTAATTCACAAAGCTTTGAAAATAAAGCAAATATCGTTCTCAAATACAGAATCGGCTCCATCATCACGTTTGCTAAACAATTCACACCAAACCAGATCGATAGAGCCATAAACAAAGAAATCTGTTTTGCGGTGCGTCGTCGACCAACCTCAGCCGCAATCACACTGTCGGCGTGAGCACGACGTGAGCGTTACGCCAGCGTGACGGAGCCAGTTGTAAAATGGGATTTTAAAAATAGATAGGTTATGAATTTCGTGCTTTAAATTCGAAGAAGGCTTCTTTACTATTTTGAAAGATAACGAAGGTCGATGTCGCTTCTCTTTATTTCTTTAGAACCTTTAATAGAAATACTAAAGATGTTTTCATACTCATCCGCACAAATTATTATTATTAAGAGCCTGTATTATCCCATAGCAAATGGAAAAGGCTTCCCTTTCCAAATTACAACGTACAACGAAATCAGCCATTATGAAAATAACCATTGTGTCGCTCCCGCCCTGTGAATAATTGCGGCTTTATTTATAGCGACGCAGATTTAATTAATTTTACCACCATTCGCCTTATTTACTCTTCGATTGGCCCTCAGTTTAATGAAATCCCTTCAAATAATCTATGGTTCAATTATATTTCAAAGTCGTCTCGAATGGACCGATTCTGAAGTTGAAATTGAAAAAGAAAGAAGCGTGCATACGTAAACGTAGGTACATAACCTACCAAGTACCTATAAAATAAATTCCAAGATAGTTCCATCCATGGTATAAGAAAACAAGGTATGGTCTTCCGAGACACGATGGTCACGTGGGTCCCTCTTGATTACGTCATCATCGCCATTGGCGAATGAGAAGACGAATCCTTTTCCTGGGGATACCAGTAGCGTAAAATCGTAACTCCCCGAGCTCCCGTATGAATCTGATAACACTTTGTGGTTTTGTATTTACCAATTATTGTATTTATCACATTAACTCGTGTTTAACTAACGCGGTTTTGACTGATTTAACATACAACATAACACGATTGTAATTGTTTATTGATTTTTCAATTGACCCTTATCACGTTTGTTTCCCAACTTCTACATTTCGTTGAAATAAAGTGGCAACTGGACAGTGACGTAAAACAAGAGCCGCTCCCGGAGGAGCAGACCTTGTTTTCTTGGATCATTGTTCCATCAAAGTATGTATTTGTGTTCGTTATTGGAGAAAATAACAGGCTCTAGTACACCCAAGCTCTAGTTCACTCAATTAGTCAACAGTTGCTCACCACTAATCCATAAATTTTAAAGTTCTGTGTGTCTGTTATCTTTTCACGCCTAAACGACTGACCGGATCTTAATGAAAGACAAGGAGGTAAATGGTATCCCGGGGACGGATATAGGGCTACTTGAAAAGTGCGTGCGACGCCGCAGGCAGTAGCTAGTCTGTTATAAACATCTGAAATCTAAACACTCTCATGCAACTCGTTCACGTGACCTACCATACCAAACGAACCAACGAAAACATAAACTTCTTAAAACCAGCGCTAAATAAACGAGCACACATTGCAATTTGCAATTCATGAATCACTAACCCTAAAATATCGTTAGGAAAACTGAGTTTTGCATACAAATCTACGTTCTGAATGGCATTGAACAAACTTCGGATCTGAACAAAGGAAATGAATTTTCTAGTTATATCAGTTTTAGGTTAAGCATTCACTGGTAGGGATATTATGAAGTAGAAATAGCAGTATTATATGGTTCTGACTGAAAACCAGCGCTCTTTCACGAATTCCCTAGGTTTTTGTGTTAGAGCACCAAGCTGAGTCAGGACCTGTTAGACCTTCACACTACTACTAGCTGAGTGGGCTACTTAGTACCAACCCAATGCTTACTAGTCTTAGTACCTACCTACTTATTGTTCATCTGTGTATTGTCTATGTGTTATCTAGTAGGTTCTAAGTAGTCTTTTATTTCTTTTTTTAACTGTGTGTTGTGTCTAATAAATTATTTTCTTTCTTCTTCTTTCTTTCTTATTACGAAATAATCCGACTTTTCGTGGTTACGATTAGAATCTAGGGCGAATTTCTTAGAAGCACGCAAATAGCAACATCACCCTGACTTTCTTTCCCTTGCTGATAAGTATCTAATCTTCACGTTTACCACCACCGTTAATTGGTTCGTAGAATATGGTGGGTGGTGAAATAAATAAATGTTGGACAACTTGTAAGGCCGGTGGAGATATATGTATGTTCTTAGCGCTAATACGATAAATAGTGATAATAGGTAGAAACAATTCAATCTAATACAAGAATTGCTTCGATTAATGCAAGACAGACACAACTATGTATGTGAATAACAACAGCTGACAAAATATAGAAGTGAATCACAACATAACTCTACCGACTTAATATCATAGCAAGACCGCCCCAGACAAGGTTTTGTCTGGACAAAATATAAAAAATATCATTATAACCTGCGTACATATATAATGGGATTGAGAATGTCGTCATATTTCATGCTGTTCAAATCCGATCTGAGCGGGACAGCCTGAGAGATGACCTCATTTTTAAGTACGTAGTTTATATGTATAATGCGTAAGTAATTGAAATTAAGGAATGAATTCCAAATATTTTACGCATTCGACGTAATTTTTATCTATTGGGTGTAATAGACAAAATCGCCGGACGCTGTCTAGGGTGATCAAGATCATGCTAAGCCTGGAGTATATCGAAATGGTTCTCACCTGAACAGAACTGCTTGGGTGTGCATCCTCAGCCCCCCTCGCCGCCCGCTGTCTCTCCTCCTGGACTGCTTCCCTCTTCATCCCGCAGGCTAAACATTTCTGGTATCGACAGTACTGACATCGGTTCCTTTGCCGTTTGTCAATGATGCAGTTCCGGTCTTCGCGGCAAGCGTATGTCAGATCTTTCCGAACCGTCCGCTTGAAGAAGCCTTTGCAGCCCTCGCAGCTGTAAAGAAGGTTAGAGATATGATAATTTACAAATGAAAAATATACGTAAAGTAGGGTGACCAAATAATACTCGCACATCTACTAATATGCTTGATTAGTATAGGAATGTACAATTCAGAGAGAATTACAATTTGCATCCCAAAACTGAAATTAACAAGTGTTTATTGATGTAATATTTTTAGTGATGAGCTTTTTACGAGTATAGTCTAGTATAGTATAGACGCAAGGGATGATGTAAATTCCACGTCAAATAGTTTCGAGTATAAAATTATATATAATTCTGCCTTCAAAATCCCATGAGTAGGTATACAATCTCTTCTCCCATAAACTAACGACCAAGGCACGATGACAAATTCTCAGAATTGAGATAATAATGATCATTGCAGGGACCATAATTGATGACGATTTGCACAATACCCTACGCAATACCTACTTAATGTCCACGATTTCGATACTTCATTAAAATGAATGCAAATTGCGAAATGAATAAAGGTAAATTTATAGAAGACCTTTAATAAAAACTTGATTCACAATGACTTTCAACATTTTGCGTTGTGGCCAAATTTTAATAAAAAAGTTTATGCTATAGGTATCCAATAAGATTCAGTTATGGAACCAACAGAAAACCTAGTAGGTCTCTATAGTTAAAAATGCCTGAATTGGGAGTAAATTTATTGGTTTATTTTAAATTCACTGGGCAGGCACTTGTTATTTTAAGGTAGAGTTTAAATTGTTTCTGAAAAACTTTTGTATTGAAGTGTTTGTGTATCAATAAATTAAATTTCTTTCTTCTTTCTTTCTTAAATATTTGGTCAGCAGGAAAAATCAGCTAAAAAAACTATTTGGACAGCCAATATATCTTTTGGTCGGCTATAAAATATCAACCATCAGCAATACTTGGTCGGCATCTTAATTATTTTTGAGAAGTAAATAAATAGATGTTTGATCTGCAAAATGTATATTTTGGTCAGCATAATTAATTATTTAATCAGTAGAATTTTATTTTCGCTAAGTAGAAAGAATATTCAGTTGTAAATACATACATTACATCGTAGGTATGTAAAAAACTGAGAGAATTGTTTTTTGGCCCCATGTGTCATTCAAGTAACTTGGATTCAGACCTTCAGGTCCCCCCCACCTGAAATTCAGACTTAGATAAGTCTGGATTTCAGAACAATTGAGTCAGTTTGTTCAGTAAATGAGTGGTGACAGACGTTACCGTTACCGTGTAAGACATCTTAGAACCCGAATGTGGCCCGCCCCACCTTATGGGTCTGGTTGTAAAATTAAACCTCACAGAGACCCACTGAAACACATACAATAAATGTGAATTAATTGATTCAGCCGTTGAGGAGGAGTTCAGTGCCACTCGTAGGTACAGCAGATTATAGTATGCCTAGGCAGGCACCTTTATTAAAACTAGAAAATCAAAATTAATTTTATAGCGTGTAAAATAAAATGTGAGTCACGATTTGCTGCTGCTTTAATATATTGCTGGAGAAATATTTAAAAGGCTGATCAATGTCACATTACTTGCTGACCAATTTAATCATTTTGGCAGACCACTAGATGCAATGCAGCTCAATTCACTTTTCTGCTGGCAAAATAAATTTTTCGGCTGACCAAAACCTCTTTAATCTGCTGATCGTTTCAATGATAGATACCCTTTCTATATTTAGCTATTTTTACGACTATGAGTTTTTTTTTAGATAGTATAGTAGTGAAGCTTAATTTGGTAAATAAACTAAGTATAAATCGGGAACAAAACAAATTACGGTAGAGTGTAAAAATAAATCCGCACAAACAAGCAAATAACAAGGCACCGACATAACAGCCGACTCCATCAAACGCGTACATTCAATTCGCAATCATGTAGCAGGTTACTAAATTAGGGTTTATTGCAGCGGCTAATGAATAAACGACTGGCACAACGAGAACAAATCAAGCTACGTCTGTGATGGGCTTAAAGATCATAAGTTTACGCAAATATTTATCAGTATTCTGATTCTCATAATAACTAATGATTAAAGCTACTTGCCAAATAATTTGACCATCAGCAGAGTTCGACCTGCCATAAGTTAGGCAATAAATAATCTCGCAGCTTTTAAGCCTGTCATAGACAACACTAGTTATGCACATTATCTTCTAGTTACGATCTGAGAGCTGCACTTAAAATCTAAGACATAAGTCAATCCCTAGACACCTGTTCACAGTTTGATTTAATGAGAAACGTGGTATACACGTTACATTTTCTAATATAAAATCTGTGATGCATGAAATTGATGCTATGAGTGTGTCTATTGCCTTACTTTATATTTATACCATTCCGTTTGCTTCACGACTCAATTCTGTTAGATTGTGATCTATCGAAAATCATCTGCGCGCAAATTAAACCCACTATCATAAAGACATACCAACTAAGAAATATATCAGTATATGCGTCATCACATTGTCAATATTGATTAAAACCGGCTCATGGGACGAAGGACGGATTCTTAGAAAACGCCGCAGGGTATAATTTACTAATTGCAGAAGCTTGATTGATGTTGTTGAGGGGAATTGGTACTTCCCTTCTTTCGTATATGTAAGTAGTACATAACAACTGAACATTTTTTTTATAAATAGGTAGTCCGACCAAACTCAAGATATAATGTTTTTTTATAATCGTTTCAAAAATACAGCAAATTTATATATTTTTTTGCCATTAGGATTAACAAACACGTGACTAAGTTTTTTATATTTTACACTAGCTGCTTTATATTTACACTAGCTGCTGCCCGCGCCTTCGCCCATGTTTTATCGGGATAAAAATAGTCTATATGTTATTCCAGGTCCCAAACTATACTCATACAAAATTTCAGCCCAATCAGTTCAGAAGTTTTTGCGTGAAAGAGTAACAAATATGCATACATCCATCCATCCTTACAAATTTGACATTTATAATATTAGTAGGATATTTGTTACAGTTGTGTGATTTTACAGATATGATTATATGAGATACTTAATTATTACAGATATGCGGATATGCATTGCGCCATACTTAACCTAATAATTTACCTATATTGAAAATATTAAAAACGGTCTCGAATTCGAAGTAATTAACACTGTTTTTAAGTTTTGCAGAATAAATAGTAATCACTAGAAAAAAAAATCGAGAAATAAATATGGGACCACCTCGGGATCATTCGTTTTTGAAAATTCTTTATTGTACCTATAGATTAGACTATAGGTACAATAAAGAATTTTCAAAACCGGACAATAACTGACGGATAAATCGACAAACATACCTAAAAAAATACTGTCGAACATACAACCTCCTCCTTTTATCGAAGTAGGTTAAAAATAACTATCTATAACATGCACCATGTCGAAAAATCAACAGCTAGAACTTTTCAATTTGGGCTCTTCCCACATTGCAGAAAATTATTTTTAAAACTCGCCGCCAAAACTAACATTACACATTGCGAATACCTTTATAGAACTTATAACTTTAGAAATTGACCTATATAAAAATATATTAATATAACTCTATTTTTAGAACCAGCCAGCGAGGCAGCTGGTGACCGAAGAACAAACCGAGAGCAAACCGAAGAAATATCAAAGTTAAAACCATATGGCGCTACGAAAGTAACTTCCAACATTCGTCAATCAACTCTTGTAGTAAAATCGATAATGCCATGTCTGTCTAGACTAGAATACTTTAAGGGTAATATTCGAGTATGGAGTCGATGGATGGAGACGACTCAGGACCTCTATTTATGTGTAGGGGTCTCGCCAGGGACCCACCTGGTGACGAATCGCGAAAGACTGTAGGTGGATGCTGGTATTAATTATAAATCAAATAAATAAATAAGATAAAAAAAAATTATGTCATGGACTGTACACGTTTTGGACAGATCTGAGAATATGTCCAGCTGAGAATCTGTCCACCTAAGAATCTGTCCAATTTCTACGCAACGGCGCGGCAAGCAATCAGCGGCGCTATGGCGCTCATTAAGGGAGGCCTATGGCCAGTCAGTGGAATGATATAGGCTGATGATGATGAATACTCTGAGTGTGATGAGTTTTACCGAAGTATGAGTAAAAACCATCACGACATTCTTTCGGTTCTTTTAATAGCCCGGCTACATGCTCAAACTTTTGTGCATCCATGCACAAACACAGTTTGCGCAAGCAAGATGAAGCATGTGGCCGGCTCATTTTGCTTGCGCAAACTGTGTTTGTGCCATCTGCATGCACAAATGTAGTCGGGCTATAACACATACGACTATCCTCTCTTATTTAATGGTTTGATTGAGTAATGACAACGACGACTATGTATCAACAGGGCATGAAAAGTTATCATTATACTGTCATTTGATTCAATTCATGTGCAGTCTTTTACGCTAGAAATTAACGCTCTAAGAAATAATAGAATACATGTACAGCTCACAGATAAGTGTGTATTGAATTAGATACATTTATGTGGTCTAGTTAGTACTATATGTGACAATCAATATTCAATTATGGTAAAGCTGATTTAGCCGCCCTAGCACGGCGATTTTTGTCTAAGCCAGTATAGTTAAAATGACAATACATTGCGTAAATTATAGATATTGAAGGAATTAATTTCAAATATTTAACGAATTCGATGACAGTTGAGTATTTTGTTTTGTAATTTTTATCTATTATACTATAGACAACAATCGTTGAGCTTGGCTTAATAACACATATGTACTTCTTAGTGAATAGCCTTTTTTCCCAGTACCTACTGGGAAAAAAGGCTATTATAAGGGGATTATATTATAATAAGGCTATAAAGGTAGGCCTACAAATATCTAACTGTTTCGAAAAAGGATGCAAGTAATTTTTCTTATCGTATTACATTGACATTAGCTTAGTGCAAGAGTCTGATTCATTCGTTAAGAACGCATTGGTATGAAACAACCACACAAGAACACCGTCTTGTGTCCCCATATAATTATCCTCCATGTGTATTAACGTTAATGACACCGAAGTTTCGCCTTTGACTTGCGTTTCGCAAAACAGCCCATATTCGAGTTATTGAGAAATGAAGCTTTCACTTTTATCACACACGGACACAGGGTTGTGCTATGACTCATTTTGACGCCTGCCTGTTAACTTTTAAACAATGCAACATTCCGTGGGTTTCACCTTCAATAAATTCCAAAGTATCGTACCCTCACACATTTTCTTAATAGCCCAGACAAGCATCAAGTTTAAATGATAAATCGTTTTTAGAATTTTTATGACAGAGCGTTAGTCTATCTTTCTAAATCAGATCGTGAGCTTAACATACCATCTTAACACAAGCTCTGCTTAGCTTGGAGCTAGAAGATGCTGTGTGGATTGTCCAGCATTACTAAGACAGAACATTTATAAAAAAAAAAAAAATTATAAAACTATTCTACAGTAATAATAATTTGTCGTGTTTAAAAAAACGATAAACCGACTTCAAATTCCTTATCTTATATGTATATGTAGGGTATACAATTTTCATGGGACCACCTCGGGATAATTTTTATCCTTACATATAATTGTGAAAGAATTTTCAAAATCGGTGTATACGGCGGAAATATCGCGTAACATACATACATACATACAAAAAATAACACACTGTCGAATTGAGAACCTCCTTTATGAAATCGGTTAAAAAAAAAATATCAAAACGGTGTGTCGCCGGCCCCTAAGCTAAGCTCGAGCGGCCGGTGACTAGGGCATTATTATTATTATTTATCTCAAATTGATAGCAATTACTTATCATGCAAACACAGCATCCTTGTAAGTGAACCTGACTTCATAATTTATGGCTTTTTTTAAAAAACGATAAACCGACTTCAAATTCCCTTACTTTTACACTTAGTTTAAGTTTTGCGGGATAAATACTAATCCCCTGAGGACAACAATTTTATGGGACCCCTTCGGGATCATTTTCTATACAATAGTGAAAGAATTTTCAAAATCGGTCCATAATTGGCGGAGATATCGCGTAACGTACATACAAAAAAACATACAGACGAATTGATAACCTCCTCTTTTGAAGCCGGTTAAAAATTAAACAGGAATAAGTCGAACGAGAATAATAACCAAATTCTTTCTGAAATTCTTCCATCTTAAAACAGTAAATCAATAAAACGGTAAGCGAAGCAGTCACGTCAATAAATAAAACAGGTATATTTAATATATTTTTACCATGGTATTAGTGAAGTCGAGATGTTTTAACGTCCCTTTAAGGCCAGTGTATTGTTTTAAAAAGACGAAATGAAGTCTTTTGAGAAATTATTGTTCATTAACATGTCAATGTCTGGGTGTAATTTTGTTTTATGCGATGTTATGCGCGAGATTATTATTATATTTATCTTTAAAGCTTTTGTTTTCATAAATATATTCCGGTTACCCGTGGCATTGTTCAATGAAATGTCGATATTTCATAGGTAGTTCAGTTATTTATTTGTGATCGATAGCTTAGTAAGCGATAGAAGTAAAATTAGGTACCTCATGCTAAGGGGCTTCCCTGACCCAAATCAGCGCCGCCACCTATTTATCGTATTATTACGTTAAACAAAGGAATTTTCAAAAATTCCTTGGCCCATTTGTGATACTTATCATAACCATTTTTTTTAATGCGTCGTAAGTGCAACTTCGCATCTCTTCCTAAGCTTATACGGCACAATAAAACTATTACAAAGGCATTAAAAAAGCTGATAATAGGGATTTTTGAAAATTCCTTTGTTTAGCGTACGATACGATAAAATAGGTGGCGGCGCTATTTTGGGTCAGGGAAGCGCCTTAAGTAAACGCCAAGTAAAAGTTAAATTCAACATTTGTATTAATTTGGACATAATCGTGAATACGATTTTGAAGTAAATAGTGTGTAAAGCAAATTTACAGTTAATTCAGACCCACACAATCTTGGAATCGTGTCTAGTAAAATGTTAAAAGCACTTACTAGTTAGTGAATATTTAAGTATTAATTCACGTTTTAGTAAGGACAGACGCGTCATTTAATTGCGGTCTATGCAGAGTATGTATCATCATCATCATCATCATCAGCCAATACACGTCCACTGCTGGACATAGGCCTCCCCCGTACGATATATACAGAGTATGTATGCTTAAACATAAAGTTAAAGAAGATTTTAATATTCCAATGGATGTTAGTCTGTACTGAGAGGTATTTGTTTATATTTTGTCCACGCCTTCGTACGCGTTGCTTCTATGGAAATGCTTAAAGGTGATTGCAATCCCATGGGAACTTATTTATGGGATAAAAAGTAGCTTGGATTAAAATTGCCTGTATACATAATTTCAGCCCGTTCCGTAGTTTTGGTGTAATATCAAATATCCAAACTTTCTATTTATAATATTAGGGTGATTAATGTGATCTGATAACATTAATGTTAACGTGTGATTATTGTTTTGTGTCTCTATTGATATATTTCACACACTTCAATTGATTTGCTGCTTGACAGCTTTTAAAAGAAATATTTATACCTATAAAATCAAACATAAACCACAAATCAAACATAAGACATTCAATTTAGTAATTATAAACAAGACTTATTTTTTTTTTAATCCCATCGTCAGAACATTTTATTTGACGCAAAGAATTCGGGAGAAAGATTAATTAGCACCAACGACGGCCACATTAATAAAGCTCAAACATATTGCGCGATTATTAGCTCACTATTATAATAGAATCAAGTAGCTCAATATTGTGATTCACAAAAAAGCTTCGGATATAAATAGACGGCCCTCGCTATGTAAATACGTAAGTATAACAGCACCCATATTCTCGCGCCAGAAGCAAACTAGTACCATACGAGTAGACAAGAACATTGTAGAAGAGAAACTACGAAGGGAAGGTCGCGGCTACACGTTAAACGGGCTACTCAGTATATCTCAGTCGGGCTGCCGGCGACGCCTGCGAGCCCGAATGAGATAGACTGAGTATTTTTTCGCGCCTTGAGCCGGTGTGGGGCCGAAGTTTCCCCTCTACGTATGTTCTTGGCTACTCTGCTAGTACTAACAACGGCTGTTTTTCTGAATCTCAGAATGGATATCCGCGATATACAATGTGTATTTTCGTACCATGTACAAACGAGATGTGTGGATACATGACATATATTTTATCCAGGGACGAGTGAAAATTTATCGATAAAAATCAGAAAATAAAATTATATGTTAGCTATCTCAAAAACCAAGGCGATTAATAATGAAAACACACTACATCATTTTATTTTTATTCTTTTTTTTAAGTAAACGGTGTATTTTATCCAAAGTATTATATTCCAAAGTCTCATTTGGAAACTACATAGTCAACCTTACTAAAAAAATGAAAAAGCACATCCATTATCGAAGAAAAGCCTAGTAAAATAAGGAATTTGCAGAAAAAAATCGATTTGTTACTACATATAAAACGTTTATAAACGTTTTAGGTGTACTTGTTTTAATGTAGTGTTATGATGATGATGATTTATTCTACACATCCTCCAAAAACTATGGGTCTTTCTCTTTTCGTTGTCATGATATTCACCGCCAAAGTAAAACTACAAGCCTCTAAAATAGCTTCTAGCTTGTGAAGTTCTGAGTAATAAATAAGCTAAGCTGGATGGACACTTATGTCCATAAAAACTGAGGGTTATTTTATATACCCACTAACCACTCAGTGTACCTACTAACTACCAAATATAATACAAATACAAAAACGTTTATTTCAAAAATATGTTTGACAATGGTCTTGGTAGACTGTCTCCTGTGGTAGCTACAATGTAGCTGTCTTACAGGAGAACAGCTTACAGCTTCTTCCCATAAGTAGTTAACATATTATGTTAATAATCTTAATATTAACTTAACTATTATTATAAGAGTTGTAGTTTAGTGCACTTAACTTGTCTATACTTAGTTGGTAATATCTTAAAAGGCCAAACGTTTGCTATATATGTAGGTATAGATACTAGTTTTTATTTATATTTGGCAAACGATTAGTACCTAGTTTATTTTTTATACATAGAGTAGGTATATAAGTCCTTATTTTATATTTTATACATTATAATAAATGATTTAAAACTAGTACTATACTAATATGTAGGTAGGTGTAAGTATAAATACAGACATTTGTGTATAAATACTATGTGTGTAAAACGTTATCGAGTATATTATAAATAAGAAAGATATTTAAATAGGATCTTAATTTTTTTTTAGTTTTACTTGATTTTAAATCATTTTACAAAATAGTCGCTCTACACCTTCGTAATCATAGGCTTTGAGCCAGTCAGTGACACATTGTTTAAGCTTCCGTTTAGTTAGGGATTTAATTTTTAATTTTAGATTAATTTTGTTATAGAGAGTCGGAGCAAAACGATTAAAGTGTCTTCTCGCAATTTCGCAGTGATAACTTGGAACGGGGCACTTGTCTAATCGTTTATTGGAGGGAGGAAGAGTGGGAACAGTTTCTGAGTGGTACCTTTTGATACAGTTATAAACAAATAGTTTTCTAACAGAGAGAACGTCACATTTCTTATACAAATCAGCTGTGGGATATCTATATGGGAGAGACATCGCGACTTTAAGGAGAGCGCGCTGAGCTCGCTCTACTTTTGTGAGATGTGTCTTCGCAGCACCACCACATGAACAAATACAGTAGCTTATTAAACATTCTGCCAAGGATTTGTAGGTTTGTATAATAGATATGAAATTAATCCGGCGGCGTATAGAAATGTCCACACTAAAACCCATACTTAAAATGGTATTCCATTATTCATAAAATATGTATTGAACTGAAATTTGTAGATTTAGAAGAACGTAGTAATGTTTTTTTTTGTTATTTCTTTGAAATTCTTAGAACGTAGTAATATCTTTTCCAGTGCGTATTCTTGTAAATATTTGAATTATTATACAGTTTTGAATTTAAAATGACATGGCATGACACAATCACGGATTGCCTACCTGCGCGGCAACGTGATTTTCAAATCAACATAAAAAATTCTCAAGGTGAAAAAATACTCTCGAATAGCATTACTGCCAATCGATAGAATTGTAGATGTGCTTCTCTAAATTCCAGCGAATATAAAAATATCCAGAGTCGTATCGTATATTGCATCCATTTAAATATATCTAAACAACGTATCTCAGGCAGGCGTGGATGTTAACAATTAAAAAGTTGAAATAATAAAGAGGTGTAAAATCTTTAATTTTGCGCACGCCGTAACTTGCCTAATATTAGTTTCGCACGCAACCAATAAAATAGCAATACTTCGGAGTAACGTTCAACGAAATGATTACAATTTGTTCCCGTGTAAAATACAATATTATTTAAGCTACGTGGCGAGAAACTAACTAGATCTTTCATGTAGACGTCTAGACAACGAGTACCTAGCCAGTAATAATATCATAGAGACGAAGTAAATTCACGATAGAGCGCATAAATTCAATTTGTATTCGATGCTAAGTAGATTATTGAGTAATATTATTACTCTGTAATAACTCTGAGAGAATACTTGGCAAGAAACAAGTACATTATCTTGTAAACAGCAATATAAATGTAATGTAGATTCTTCACCACGATATTTTAACTACACTTGAGAGCAATAAAATCGCACATCCGCACATTTTTACTTAAAAGTTCATTTTTTTTTTTATTTGGAGCTTACAGCAAATTAAAATAAAATTAAATTAAAGTGCATAATCTAGGCATTCGCAGAACTGATAAAGGGTTGACATTTACCTTTAAAAACAACTCATTAGCAACAAAACAATAGACCCCCTTATGTCGCTCGATCCAGGTAAGGCCGGCGGCGGGATTTATCGCAGGTATAAAAGAGTGCATATTGAGGGAATGGTCATCATTTGCATACCAACGTACAGTGTGAAAGGTTCTCTATTGATATTGGCTTCAAACGGAACACGAAAATGGATACTACACCAGAAGTAGCCGCTCAAGTGGTTGCCCTTGTTGAATCGGGGCTTAAGCAAAGTCAAATGGCTCGACAATTGAGTTTGAGCCGATTTACCGTTCGGCGTGTATACCAGAGGTATCAAGAGACTGGTGGCTACAAACGGCGACAAGGATCGGGCCGTCCCCGTGCTACAACAGAGCGTGATAACCGCTTTCTTATAACGACATCTTTAAGAAATCGTCGTTTGAACGCATTTCAACTGGGCCAACGACTTCAAGAAGTTCGTGAAGTAGAAGTTAGCCGGTGGACAGTCAGAAGACGATTGAGAAAAGGTGGCCTGACTGCACACAGGCCAGCAAACGGGCCGAAATTGACCCCAGCCCACCGAGAAGCCCGCCTTCAGTTCGCTCGAGACCATTTGAATTGGACCGAAGAGCAGTGGAGTGCAGTCCTGTTCTCTGATGAGTGCAGGATGTGCTTGCATGGCAACGACGGACGGGGGAAGGTGTATAGAAGATCGGGAGAACGATTTGCCCAATGCTGCATAACAGAACGTGTCGCCTATGGCGGTGGATCAATCATGTTTTGGGGAGGCATGTCTATGGAAGCAAAAACCGAGCTTGCCTTCATCACCGGACCGAATACTGGTCGCCAATCAAGAGGATTGACATCCATACGATACATTGAGGAAGTACTCGAGAGCCACGTCGTACCTTTTGCTGGGTTTATCGGCGAAAACTTTCTGTTTATGCAAGATAATGCAAGACCGCATACTGCTGGCATAGTGATCGAGTACCTTCAAGAGGTGGATGTGACCGTTATGGAGTGGCCAGCTCGAAGCCCAGACCTCAATCCCATCGAACATCTATGGGACGAGCTGAAAAGAAGAGTTCGAGGCCGAGATGCTCCTCCATCGACTCTACAGGAGCTGCAACAGGCGATCGCAGAGGAATGGGAGGCTATTCCTCAAGACTTTATCAAAAGTCTAGTAACATCAATGAAAACACGGATGGAGTCAGTGATTCAGGCTAGGGGAGGGAACACTCGATATTAATAACAAACTTTAAATTAATTTTATCTTTTAATTTCATAACTTTGACACCAATACTTGAATAAAGAATTTTTTACTAAACATGCATTTTTGTTATTGATCCACAAAAGCATTTTTATGTAATGATTGAAAGACAAATCAGATACCACTGGATAGGTATTAAAATAGACTATGAATCTGCATTACAGAAACATAATATTTTTTGTTTTTTTTTTAGTTATGTCAAAAAATCATGAATGTGCGATTTTTTTGCTCTCAAGTGTAGGTAATCTAAGAAATTCTGCCAAAAAATATAAGACTCAAAGCTTTGTCGAACTCTTATGAGTCTGTCTGGCTCAGTCCTTTCAGATAATGAACAAAAAGCAAACAGTAAAACTTTCTTCCAATTTACATTACCAGTTTGAATTTACATTATGCTGAAAATACCTATTGAATTAGGCGGGCGTAAAGGTCACCGGATTACATCCATTATTCGACCAACAACAAAACCTAATAAAATTAAACACAAAATGGTAATTCCAAATTCTTGGAATAACATTGCCAAAATATTTACCAAGTCTTCTCTACTATTAAGTATTCAGACTACGTGGGCTAATTTCAACGACGCATTTAGCTTTTTATCAGAACTATGACAGCGATCCTTTTAGGATGCGATGAGTTCTGTATGCGCGTGACTATACTGGAATGCACATGGCATGGCATAGCATAGCGTATAAAAACCTGGCAAAAAATCAAGTCTCTATATTTCATATTGGAACATCTGGTCCAATGTAGGGAACGAGATCGGATGTGCGAGCGAGGACCACCTCTCCGCCCGCACATTTTATTTACGATCATGAGAAATTGTTACACGTACTGTGTCTAACTTACAAGGCTTTGGATATTTTATGGTGCTCTACCATATTCTGTTTTCACCATTTGAATTCTCTCCGAGATTGTTTTTGTACCATACTAAAATTATCTACCTTCTTAGTAAACTTACAAAAAGATAAATCAGTAATAGATAACTCTAACGAAATTGGAATATTTCCGACAAATTTATCCTCCCATAAATAAACTTGTTTACTTCGTATTCCATACATGATAGCGATCAATTCGGCTAATAATTTTGTGAAAGTTCACGCCGTGCGACTACGAAATGAAAGGCTCAGGGCGTCTCCCAAGTAACGAACAAGATAAAACCTTAGGATAAAACGATGTCGTGACTATCCTGGGCAAGTAGATGAGCTGGATCTTGTTATTCGTACCTGTACACTCCGTAATGTTTCCCTGACGCGCGGTCACCGCAGATAGAACATAAGTGCTTGGACCCACTGAGCGGGTGGTTAGGCGGATAGTTCTTGAAGTTTGGGGGAGGCGTATCAACGTCCCTCATGTGTTCGTTCAGCATAGCCGTATCTGGTTTCATCTCCACCGGTGACATTGGCGACATGAACCCTTGCTCCAGCCCTGCAACAACCGATTAAGCGATCACGAACAAGAACGACACTTGTTTTAATGAACGATTCAAATTAACTGTCCAAACAGGACGAAATTGAAATCTGCTGGCTTAATTGGAGATTATATAAAGTTTTATTCTATGGTCGTTCTGAAATCAAGAAAAATAATACTTAAGCTTGAAAAAGCACTTCAGTTATGATTGAAATATACGACGAGAAATCGCTGATATTCTCAAGCGACATCAGAAGATACAAAAGGCATGCTTGCGAAAAACTATATACCTAAGTTTCTTTAATTGTCTATAACAAGTGAGAAGAGCTCCGTGAAAAATAGCCGATCGGAGATCAGATATTGTTCATATTTAACTAGTAGTATAGTATAGTCATAGTTTCATTACGTATATTTGTTTTAGAAAAATCTTTAAAACGGTGCGGACCAAATTGAAGAACTTTTCACGGAGCCCCCTTAATAATTGTCAATGGATATATGGCTTCCATCTTAGCACTCGCTGATGAAATGAGGAATGTTTGAAATATTTGTGAGTCAGAAAAAACATTGGAATCAGAAGGAGGAGTATGGTCGTGAGAATCAACAATATCTAAAGCACTAGTTAATGTAAAAAGTCCTAAGGAAAGTTTTTAACATACATTTTAACATAGTCATTGTAATAAATCGCTCACAGAATCGCTGTCAACATGTCTGATATGCATTCCATGCGTTGTTTTTGTCCGTGTTTTATTGGTTATTATTAATATCATCCATGACACACCCACTATCGATTTATATTTATTAATGACATCAGTGGCAGGGCTAGAGTACACGTGTGTATAAAGTTTTTGCGTTCATCATCATCATCATCATCAGCCCATACACGTCCACTGCTGGACATAGGCCTCCCCCGTACGACGCAACAAATAGCGGTCCTGAGCCGCCTCCATCCATCGACTCCCTGCGACCTCTACGATGTCGTCGGTCCATCGAGTGGGAGACCACTCCCATGTAGGGGGGGATTTGCCATAATCACCACGCTTGGCAGGCGGATTGGTGATCGCAGTGTTGGTGTTTAAAAATACTCAGAAGGAAGCTGCTGCCCTTCCTCTGGTAGGTTCCCTTAGTCGGCTTTTACGACATCCACGGGTTGAGTTGGAGGGGTCGATATTCGTACGCCGCGGCCCCACAGCTTTGCGTTCATACCTAGTAGGAATGCATTTCTCTTATATGGGATCATATTTCATAGAAACATGCATCATTACCTTAATTTAATATTATGTAGTGACTTTTTATTATATAGAAAGGACTTATTCTAAAACTGGTATAATTAACTATTTCTAGAATTGTATTCCTTGCCGAACAAAAAGAAAATATATTTATATACACATGTATTTAAATATTATTATACTATAATCCTACTTATATTATAAACGTCAAAGTTAGTATGGATGGATGAATGGATGTATGGATATTTGTTACTCTTTCACGCATTAACTACAGAACCGATTAGGCTGAAATTTGTTATGGGTATAGTTTGGGACCTGGAATAAAATATAGGCTATTTTTTATCCCGATAAAACGCGAGCGAAGGCGCGGGCAGCAGCTAGTACGAGTATAAAATCTAAAGAAGAAAATAAGAAGACATTCTTTTTTAGTGTTCTAGAATACCATCTACATTGAGGTAAGAAATAATGCTAATCTTAGAAATTACAAAAGTACATAAAGGTTTAAAAAAATATCCTTGAAATGTAATATGAGCTACGGAGTGCCTACGTGATTGAGATCCTATCGGCGTATCGCTTTGTTATATTCATTTATGGTAAGATTAATGCCAAGACAAACTATTTGAAAGACGTTACCGTATGTTGAATGTTTTTTGCTAATAATAAATAAAAAGTCCGACCCAACCGCACGGACAGTTTCCACCAGCCCGTTATTTAGTTCGTCCACTGTTGCCCATTCCCCGAGGCATTCAAAGCGGTTCTGTAGCTCCAACTGAAAGCTCTCGGGATTATGTATCTGGACAGGGTTTGGGCATAGAGTAGACCCTATCAGACGATACCTTTCTAGCTTTACATTAATATTCAATGACGCTCTTACCATACGGTGATCGCTGCCGGTTTTAACCCTGTTGATCACAGAGACGTCATTGAATATGTGCCTGAGGGTCGTCATGATAAAGTTTATCTCATGCTTATAGCCGCCGGGGTGCAGCCAGGTCCATTTTCTGGACGGCCGCTTCTCGAAAAAGGATCGCAAAGAGTCCCTCCTTTTCCATGAAGTCGGCCAGTCGCTGACCCCTTTGGTTTCGCTGTCCAAATCCAAACTGGCCCACTCTCAGTACCGCTCTTTGTGCCTAACCGCACGTTGAAGTCCGCCATCACAACAGTGTAGTGTGTTTTCGAGGCATGCATGATCTTGGAGATGTCGTCATACGATGTCGTCATGATCTCCACTTCATCGTCAGGGCGTCCCGAGTGCGGGGCGAATACCTGTATGACCTTCAGCGAATACCGGTTGGTGATTCTGAGTATAAGGTACGCCACCCTGGTCGAGACGCTCTCGATCTTTACAATGTTGTTGATGAGGGACTTGTGGACGAGAAACCCGATACCGTGTTGGGACTGCTGGTCACCCTCTCGGTAGAAGAACAAGTTGCCGGAATTAAGGGTGATCGTATCCTTTCCCTCTCTTCGGACTTCCGATAGCCCTATAATGTCCCAGCGCAACTTGTCTACCGCTTCTTCCAGCTCGATTACCTTCTCGGTGGTCCTCAATGTTCGTGCGTTGTATGCAACCAGGTGCAAGGAACGTCGGTGTTGGGATTGGTAGCTCAATATCTGCCGGAGATTCCTAGCCCCGCTGTTACCATGGCCGCTATCGTGACCAGGAATAGCGGAGCTGCCGGGGACTGGGGGCCGTTTTGTATTTGTTGCCATCATATTGGGGGGGGGGGGGGTTCCCATAATCACCACGCTTGGCAGATGGATTGGTGATCGCAGTAAGATGTTAGTAATACACAGTAGGAAGCTGCTGCCCTTCCTCTCGTAGGTTCCCTTAGTCGGCTCTTACGACATCCACGGGTTGAGTTGGAGGGGTCGATATTCTATGCCGCGGCCCCACGGCCATTGACTGTACTGTCATTATATTTATTTCTTTGAATTTACCACGCAGGGATTCTCTAGGACCCATGTTGTAGATAGCACGAACAGAACTCTTCTGCAGCACAAATACGGTGTTAATATCTGCAGCGTTCCCCCACAGTAATATGCCATAAGACATAATACTATGGAAGTAGCTGAAATAGACAAGTCTAGAAGTATCAACGTCTGTAAGATGATGGATTTTTTTGACTGCATATGCTGCAGTACTAAGTCTCCTCGATAGTTTATCTGTGTGTGGGCCATTGAAGTTTACTGTCGAAACTTATTAAGAATACGGTACTGTCTACAATGTCTAAAGTTTCTCCTTTTACGTTTATATCAGCCTTTACTTGTTTTACATTTGGTAGAATAAATCTAATACATTTAGTTTTGGTTTTGTTAAGTAAAAGATTATTGACACTAAACCAATGGACTACTTTTGATATTGCATTGTTTACATCGTCATAATTTGTGTTTTGTCCAATCATCTTGAAAATTAAAGAAGTATCATCAGCAAACAATACCATCTCGTGATTATTTTTAACGAGATCAGGCAGGTCGTTAATGTAAACCAAAAATAGGAAAGGACCGAGGATAGATCCCTGCGGTACACCCATTGTAACTACAGATCCCGAAGACCGTTTCCCATTAATGTCAACTCTTTGTATCCTGTCACTCAAGTAAGAAGATCCAAAGAGGTGTCATTTATTCCATAGTGATGTAGTTTCCTGATTATGTCCCATGGTGTACACAATCGAATGCTTTTGACAAGTCACAAAAAACACCTAAAGCATCTTGCGACTTTTCCCAAGCATCAAAAATATGCGATAACAACTCTACACCGGCATCAGTAGTTGACCTGCCCCGAGTAAACCCGAATTGCTTACGATGTAGCAGGTCATTGCCATTGAAATGCCTAAGCAATTGATGTAAAATAAGTTTTTCAAAAACTTGCTGCATGTAGGCAGTACTGATATCGGTCTAAAGTTATGCCTTGCTGTGTCTCCCCCCGGCCGAACTATATTTATTTATTTATATTTATTGAGGTAAGTAGTTTTATTTATTTAAACAGGTTGCAACCGTATTTTTAACTACATATATACTTATATTACTTCAACAATTTTTACAGCATATGACACCTTGCAATAATACGAATAGTACGGACTATAATTTTCTCCTTCAAAATATCTCACAAACCTAGTAACCTACTAGGTACTTTTATATTGATCGATCGATAGTACCATTTTTCGATTTCTACGAGTATTGAGCAAGATTTTCAGACCACTATGACATGTTGGCTAGGAATCGATTACTGCGTAAGAATAATAAAAATATATCAAAACAAATTATAATTAACATAAAGACTTAACATAGAAAAAAAATCATCCACTGAACTCCATTCTAAGAAACTTATATTACGGTGGATCAAGATCATTTAGTCGCCATGCTCGCAAATCATGGTGCGAACGAGACTATAGATATGAAAGAGAGTAACGCTCGCGTAGCTCGCCGCCCGCTCGGTGCGTAAAATACGTATTTTTACGAAACGTAAGAGCGCTCTTAACGGTTATTTCGTTCTAAAGTTTCTTTCTTAGGGTTGGTTTGTAGGACAACCCTACAATAAATGACTTAGTGTTAGTTTTTGATTTTAAGTGTAATCGAAAACTATCAATGTACCTATTTTGGAATATTCCACGAAATTACGGAAATACCGTTCTGTTTTTTTTTTATAGTATATAGACCTTCGTTTGAGTATTGTAAATGTAATTTGTTAAACTTGCCAATAATAGCAAGTTCCTTTGTCGAAATTATGGCTTCGGTGGCCCTTTGAGGGAAACCCACGAACTCAAAGTACAAAACATAAAATTAAATAAGAGTTTATTTTGAGTTTTTGAAAATTGGAATACTCCGTAACGTAATTACTTTTGTTTGGAATACGTACAGAATTTAAAAAAAGAAAAAGTGGAACTTACTCTTACAAACTAATCTTTTAAAGATAAATGGAATGAAGTACAAACTCGCTTTGTTGACGATATAAGTTTGTTGGGAAGATATTAAAACTTTAAATTGGATGGTAGTTCATGAAAAGTAATGCTGTCAGCACACTGGAACCATCAAATAACTAGTATAAAGCAGGTACTTTGAATTCAGAACAACAAAGTTTAAGCAACTTCATAATCGAGTTTATGCCGAAGACATTTTCTATGAGCAATCACAATTTTCACTCTCGCGAAACGAGATACTTCGCGCAATTACACGTTAATCTTCATAATTGACGAAAATTGTTGGAAAATAATGATTATAGGCACACATTCAAAGTGCTTACCCAGACGTTAAACACAGTGACAGTGTTTCCATATCAGCCAGTCAGAGCATCCCAATAATTACATACTGTGAACTGAGGAAGGGGAAATGAAGAACTGTTTCCCTTGGGCAAGCGCAAATGAGTAGTTATTGTAGTACTGAGGCCTGGTCTACCTTCTTGTTACTAGGTAGCTGTTTTCATTTATATTGTTTGAGAATTACTTTCATCATTAACATATTGTTAGCTATTGTTATGTTATTTATTACAATGCAAAAATACTACGTTATTTTCACGGAGTATATTTTTAGTTTTTAATAATTTTTGAATAAATTATCAGGAATTTTCTATTTCTTTACCTTATTTTTTTTGTTTTATCGGTTTTCTACAAATAACGATATATATTTACATTGAATATCCAGAGCGTAGTCATTGCTAGGTGTTGGCAGCATGAAGTTGTTATGTGGTATCGGCGTCATCGGCGTCGGCGGTGTCTGCGGCTGCGGTGTAGGAGGCATCTGCCTCGCCCAACCGCTGTTGATGAGCGCCGTCACCGACATCGTCGGCTTGTCTTTCTTCGCCAAGCTTGACATGACCACGCACAAGCATCCTCACATCACTAAACACAACACTACAGCCGTGCCGCTAATAAAACACAATTCACAAAACACCGGCGCGCGGTGCGGCTGTCACGCACGATTTGCGGATACGAAACTGGTGAATTTTGGTAACAGTACACAGCTCCTGAATATGAAAAGCGTTGTGAGCGCGCGACAGCGGCCGAGATACGGCGCGCGCAGACAAAAGCGTCAGAGCCGCCACCGGGGACAAAGCAGACGTCGTTGTGACATTGTGATAGCGAGTGTTATTGCAGCGATATCACACTGCAACGAGTCAACAATACGCTTCGCCACGAGCGGAGGCGCTGATGCTTAGATCGGGACTAATGCTTCTGCTAATGCGCAATAAACTCGACGAGCTCGAATTTGACAAAAAGTTCACGAGTCAATTTCCGCGCGGTTACCGGCGTGAAGGTCTCGACGCGCTCAAGGTCCGCATACAATCCATACGTGAATAAATCTCATTTATTGCGAAAACTAGTCGGCTATAATCACACTTTTTATTCCATTTAATAAAGAAGCAAACGAATCAAATTGAACTAGGTGATTTAAAATATTTTATGGTCATATGTTTGAATGGCATCATCAAAATAATTGTGGTTGTTAGTCGTTGGCCTTCGTGACCGCGGCTACGGCGCGATTCTGTAATTAAGTTTTACGTCACTCATAGACCGAGCTCCCTGCGATAGCCTCTACCATATAAAAATTCGCCATGTCACCTCACGCAGCAAAATCTGATGCTGATGTTCCATTTATATTGACATATTTTGTACAAATAAAGCTCTTAGACAATTATCCAGAAGAGTCCTGGTTTCCCCTCTGAAACTGATAAATCCGTGGGTACGACCTTAGTGCCAGAGTTTAATATAATTATTAATGTATTCAGAAAGAAAAATCTATTGATGTGCGATTTGCTAGCAAATTTACAGTCGGCTCAATAACGGTTTATCAAAACACCTCCATGTTTACGATGTCATAGCCCAGTATTACAATGCAAATACGAATCGCCCGAGTAAGCAAGCACATTATTAGACAACTTCTCGTATGTCGATTCCTATCAAAGGGGCCTTTCATTCCGCGACGCTACCAAGAGTTTATTTGTTTGACAACATGTGTGCGGCCTTGGAATTGGTGTTTTGGGACGTTCCGAACACGTGGCTCGTATACCCAAGGCAGCGAAATCACATCCGGCCTTTTTACATCAGTATGGATATTCGTTCGTACCCCAGTTGCAGTAATATTTAGAACGTTCCGATCATTTCGTTTTGTATCTGACCCATGTTTAACATCCCGTTATCAATTTGCGTCTGATATCAATTCCATTTCATTCATGCTCTGACAATTTATATGAGATAACCACTACCTACCGCCGAATCCGGGTACTTTGATTTATTTATGGTTTAGTTTTCACAAATAAACATATATAGTTAAGTATCTATCTATTAAGGAATATTCGAAATTCTAAATCAATAGATAGATCAATCCTAAAAGCTGATCAAAATATTATAAATAATGAAGAACGTTTACATTTTTCGTATTTAAAACTAAATTTCTCCGGGCTATTCGACAACTTTTTATGGATTATTATTAGATTTTAGTATTTCATTTATTTCTAGTTTGCGTAGGTAGAGGATACAAAGCTTATTATCACATTACGCTGGATATTCTTCTGAGACCAATATATCAATATACCAATATTACTGGTAATACAAGTCAATCAAATAAGACGAACAAGGACACTATAGATCGATACTTCTATAGATACTTAATAGAGATAAACGAAATGAATGACATACGAAAAGAAAGTCATACAATAGAATTTTTGTAATATAATAAGTACGCGAAATGTTATTCCCATCTCGATGTGATATCAAAAAGCTCAGACAGCTATTTAAGGCAGATAAGAATATCTTATTTACGGCGTAGGCCGCTCCTGTGATATTCACGCCCAATTCTAAAGAAACCATCCATGCGCGAATTCATCCCATATCCCTTTACGCTCGGTTTAGGGTGTTGGTTGCTATCACATGCTATATTATGGGACTACATTACCCGAACTGTCAATCAGGTGCCCTTCACGAGCCATGTAATTGATAGCCTCTTGTGAAAAGAGAATCGCCCCAGCATTGTGTGGGATGGCGTACCTATACGATCGATAAAACACGATGTTGAAGTAAGCTCCAATTGCTATCATTAAAACGTTAAAGCTTTACTAAAATGTTACTGCCATCACCTTTAGACACGAAGCGATTGAATTGAACCATTATAATATTGTAACGACGGAGTATACAAAGGACCGTGTTCCAACAATGACTAACACCAACATTACCGGCAACACTATTAACAAAGGAACGCCGCTACAACGTGTTCGTCGCTATACTCACACCTACAAACAATTTTTGCAGTTTTAATACCTACCTAAAATATTTACTTACATGTTCATAATTACATTATGAACGCTATCAACTGCATTACAATTTGCAGCGATCATAACGACATTGCATCGCAGTATGAGATAAGCGTGAATCGCAGCTCACTGAGCGTATAGCCGTAGGCTATGATAATAAAGGAATTTTTCCACTTTCCTACACTTTCTTCGGTATGTATGACGTGCATACATGCATGCTAGCTGTGTGGAGATGGGAGCTCTGCCGCCCCCCTCCACTGCTATCGATTTGCGCTGCGCCGACCTTGACTGCCGCGCGCCTACCAGCCACAATTAACATTGACAATAGCGACTCGCGCGCAACACCTCTTATGACTCTTGTGTGCACTTTCCTTTTTCATTCCGCGCGACTTTTGCGGTTTGCTAACCAATTATTTGCTCTCCGGCAAACTTCCGATTCCTGCGTTCCTTTTCCGTGACGTTATCGAAATTCGCAAGAACAGCAGGGCTATTCAGAAACTTTGCTACAGAGTCTTCGATACAGAATCTGACACAAATTTCGATTTACTACTTTTGGAGGAATTAATAATTTAAGAGATTTATTACTTAAAATCGACTTACAGTTAATTACCAGTGTATTACCAAAAGCTCCATTATATCATGCTTTATTGTAACTATGGGTTCATATTATAATGGTCTACGATTTGAGGAAAACTTCCTTGCAGAAATATTTGAAATTCGCGCGAATCTGTGTCAGATTTAGTGTCGCAGACTAGGAAACAAGAGTTTCTGAATAGCCCTGCAGAGCTCTACTATTGATGGTCGTGCAGCGCCGGGTATAGGCGGACATCGGTTCGGCCGGTGAGAGAAGGCGCGGGGGCGGCGCGACGCATGCATTCGCCGCGAGATATGGGTAAACGGAACGCAGAACGCGCCGCGGGGGCCTGCGACCTT
Source organism: Eupithecia insigniata (assembly GCA_947859395.1). NCBI lineage: Eukaryota > Metazoa > Arthropoda > Insecta > Lepidoptera > Geometridae > Eupithecia > Eupithecia insigniata. The sequence goes on along the minus strand of OX401996.1, from coordinate 6,349,553 downwards.
GGCGATTCGCTGACGACTACAGGTGTTTTTTGTTTGTGCTCGAGATCGAACGATGCTCACTTTGCTGGCCACTCGATTCAAGCAGTGAATGCGCAAAGGGGAGAACAACCGGAACTCGACTCGAAACAATGCTTCTCATACAAGACGGACGATACAAGGGTTTGAATTGGAACCGGTTATGGTTTGTGCAATATCATCGTTAAAGTAAATTTTAAACATGTACGTGAAATAAATGGCTATCTATAGCACCAATATACTAGAGTTATAACAGCCTTCATTTCAAAGGGGGTGAACCTACAACAATAATGTTTTTGCAAAAATAAGTGTAAGCAAGCTCAGCCCCGTCCTGAACTTTAAATCTTTATGATGTGCCGTGCCGTAAATATTGCAATTCACCGTATCAAGAGTGCTGGGCGTTACGACCTATTGTTTAAACAATTTATTGACATCTTAGTTTAACAGCGCTTCAATGTTTACTGGTTAGAACATGTGAAAGCCATGTAACAATCCCCAGGCTCGAAAATAGTAACTCGGTATGACGCATATAGTGGTTGTTAAAAAAAATACGATTATACGCTATAAAAAGGAACAATGCAAATCGAGATTTAGACGAACGATAGCAATAGCATGTAGAGAATCTAGATATAAACAAAAGTTCGTGTTTTATCGAATAGTTACGTAATGACGACAACGTTGGCAAAGACCTTGGCCGTGACCAAGCCAGAGAGTAGGCAACTGAAGGCAATACTTCCCACGGAGTCACGACGCTAGTCACCTAGCTAAGATTAGATTCACGCAAAATAATACACGCTCTACCTTTTACTAAGGACGTTTTACACAAACTTTACAATGTAAACAATAGTTCCGTACCTGATTAACCAAGAACTAATCGAGAAACAAACTCACAGAAATGTAAACCCTTAACAAACTTTAACAACAAACAGGCAACACAATAGCTAAGAAACTATTCTAGAAAATTTCATCGTCCATGGCAAACGTTGTTTCTATTGATTAACTTAATAGCATTGAAATGTTACACGTGCCTGCCTGCCCACCCCGCTGTGAATACATTAAACGTGTAAATTGATGATAACAATTCAGGAAATTTGGGATCAAAATTCACCTGAATTAAGTTTCAAGAGCAAAATTGGTGCTACAAGTTTATTGAAAAACAACAGACATTTGAAGAAGTTCAAATACGTGATGAAAGTATGATACAATAGATTAAGAAACACAAATCGGTCGTACTTAATAAACTTATTGATTTTGCACCAGTGGCTTCAACTGAAACTGAAATAAGTAAGGTTTACGTAAGAAATAACAAAGTAGATAAGTTCATCGGGGTCACTCGTAAAAACGAAAGCGAAGTTTTAGATTCTTTTTTCTGCAAACACTACCTTTATTTAAGTGACCTGCATAAGAGTCAGTTTTACACGAAGACGAATTAAAAACATAGTTTTTGTTTTCCGAATAGCTCCCTTGGTACCAACAAGCGAACCAAACCGAAAATAAGGAAACGTGAATTCACATTAACAAAAAGTAAAGTAACATTATTAGTATTCTAAAAGTGAGTTAGCGAGGGGGCGGCAATGAATTCTAATGGACTAGAAGACCTTGACAATGATACAATCGTCTTGGATAACCACTCTATAAAATAATAAGTGTGTACTACGTACAATACTTATTCAAGATTGCAAAGCGCAATCAGATTCTGTACCTACTCTACCTCTATTTACATTAGGTACATCGTTCTCAACAGTTCTAGAATTATGAAAATGGTTTCAAACAAAAATAAGATTTTATCGACAAAGAAAATAACAATCAAATAATATAAACAAATTAAACTAGTATTTACAGTTGAAACAATTGAGCTAACTGCAGACTGTTGCAAACAATCTACATATACCACATCTGGTCCATATCAATACCAGTCGGAAGTGTCCCCAAGACCGTTTACTCCCAATGGCTGCATTGCCCCGCTGTATGGCAATGCTGATGCGCTGCGCCAGATACTCACCAGCTCTTGGGTCAAAATAAGATCATACATATCTTGCACAATATTTTGTAAGTCAAATATTATTGATAACTGCATCAATGCAATTAATATAGATATAGTACTTAAGTTATTAAGAAGAAGCTAGATTTTAGGCGAATTTAATAAGATTAAAAACATAATAAGTTAGTAATAATACAACAGTCGATTGAGGATGATACATATGTATGAAACATGAGAGCAAAGATTACTCAAGAACTAAGTAAAAAAGGACAATCATACAAAAAGAGACGATAATGAAGGTAAACAACGACAGAACAATTACTATGAGAGAATCAGTCCAAAACTATCTTCAGTTTGTTTAGAATGCATGTATAGAACCGGACCACGATCAATAAATTTGAAGAAGGGATGATTTAAGATATTGTGTGTACCTGAACACACAATATCTTAAATCATCCCTCAGATATCTTATTTTGATGAACGAGACAAGTTATACAGAATTAAAATTTCAGGGCTATCTCTTTCTTCCATCTGAAGGTGAGTCATGAGGGGTATACCTTTCTTGTAATATCTTTCCACTTAGCTGGAAATGTTGGAATTTCTTGGAAAACAGTACAGTTTAGGTTTATTACGCGATTATGACTGTGAGAAAATTGATTTAGATTTCGTAAATCTGTAGTCATGTAAAATGTTATAGTCAACTCCAGTTATCCAACTGTCCTGAACCGCTGACGAGATGTCTATCTCCACACAACTAACTTTGGCACGATTTCTTTGTACGATCAGTTACATCATCCTGACGTCAAAGTTTTTCAACAAAACATTTTAATCTTGTTGAGAAAGACATAGTGTATACACAAATGGAATTGCATCTGCTAGAAGCTAGAGTCATAGAGCACGCAGATAAATTTATTCAAAACACCAGAGTCAATACACTTGCAACCTTGCAATGCTCTTTACGACTCGTGTCAGATAAAGACATAAGGGCATTAAAATATTAAAATTTTATACATCATAGCATAGCAACAAATATGAATTACGACGCAAAAACTGCTTTCACAATAGTTTAAAGCTTGGGAAAGCTATCCAGAGTAAAAAATTAATATGGTACTGTACTGACCAAGTATCTGGAGATGGGTTTACCTACATGTTACAAGTATTGTCAGACTTTTTTTATTTGCACCTAAAACTTAATGTAAGCTGGAGAAACAGATTTTATTACCCCAATAGATGGGCTTATTTGATGGGTTATCTTTTTTCATATTCTAGCGCTTTCGACCCTTTGAGGCCTAATAATAAAGCATACCTATTCCAGTCCATCAAGAGTCGTCATTATTTTTATGATCATACTTAACGATAAAGATTAAGAACCGCAAACACTTCTGTTTGCTGTTATTGGTGATGGAATTCTTTATATATAAACCTCCTGTTTTACTGTGAAAGTCATACATAACCATAATAAAAGTATACAAATAGTTTTAACAGGTTTATCCTCACACTCCCGAAGCTAGTTAGCGCCAGCTCCGGCATCCTTGATCATACAACGTCCGAACAATCCTACAGTTTGCATCGAAAAATCGAGATTAAGTAAAAGTGAAAATAATATTCTAGGATCCTGGACGCCGAGCCCGTTCCAAGTTGACATGGGACATAGAGCTGTTCGAGTAGAGTGCAAGGGATGCATCACAAATCACGAGTTGCGAAAGGGCATGGGATGAATGACGTCATAGTTGCTATTCGATTTACGGGTGTCGATTTTGAATGCCGGTTGCGGTTCGTGCATCGATTTTCGTGTGGGTAGGTCGCGAGCGGCGCCTGTCTCGCGGCCGGTACGGGCGGCGTCGCTGCTGTGACTGGCTCGGCTTCCCCGCGCCAGCCCGCGCTCCGCCACCGTTTGTTTTGCTGTATTTTCGTTGTTAATCATTCTCCTTGACCTTGTGCGACGTCGAGTGGTCCACTGCACACGACTGCGCACCCCTCGCCGCCCGCTCCCTCCCCGCTGCCTGTCGCGAGTCGCGCCACATCACACGTGCTTGCCCCTGTTCCCGACCACCGCACTATGCAATCATGCAATGCAATATCTCGACCATTCATCCACAGACAACTTGACTTTTAGACATTTGCGACTTGCCCAAACTTAAAAGACGTCAATGATACCTAAGCTCATAATTATTATACCTTATGAAGCTCTGAGCCATTAGAGTTTTTGCCTCATAAATCTTCCAAACTTCCAGTTAAGTGCCCAATTCGGTTTAGTTAGTATTTTTTACAATAAAACAATATATTAATTTTTATTTTAGTTGCTACTTAATTTCTGTTTGGCTTAGTTTTTATTAATAGATACTAGGTAAGAAGCTTTATTAATGTTATAATTTATCATGTGTAAAGGATATTAAATAAACCGGCAAAGTGCGGGGTGGGCGGGGCACGAGCAGTGTACGCGCCTTAGTTGCATTGTTTATCTTCTGTTTTACACATTTAACGAATTCATCTTCAATGGAATGGAAATTTGCCTTTTTATTATTCATATTTTGCAAAGGTTTCTATGAATGAAATCAGAAGAATGGTTTCTGCAAACCCACAATATTTTTAAAAAACCTATTCATTGATAGATTCCCACATCATGCGGTAGACAAGAAAAAATCATCCCACATTGGGTAAGTACAAACTTATAGAGGAAAATTGTGGAGAATTTTATCTTATTACTTTGTTTGCGTGGTAAATATGTATCATCATCATCATCATCATCAGCCCATACACGTCCACTGCTGGACATAGGCCTCCCCCGTACGACGCCACAAATAGCGGTCCTGAGCCGCCTCCATCCATCGACTCCCTGCGACCGCTACGATGTCGTCGGTCCATCGGCATCAGTATACATGTAAATATGTATACTCATGCCAAATTGTAGATCAGGGAGCTAACCCATAGACAGATATTCATAGCGAAACCATAACATGTAAAGTGTTTTTGCTGACTAAGGAACACTAAAAATAATAATTTAGTGAGGGCATGCAAATACAAATATGAGCAGATGGCATGTGGTGGATGGATATAAAGTACTTACAGGTAAGTATTTTGGAAAACGTTTTATATATTTTTTTTAAAGCAACTTATGAATCCAAATTACTTATGGTAGCTAGTTACAAAAGGTAAATATTTTTGTTGAGTGGGTCCTTTTTATATTTCTAACAAACATTCTAAGTAACATAACGCAATGTCAATAAGTTCAGTGCAAATTATTTGTATAACCAGACAATAATACTTCCAGCGCCATCTAGGTCGTTTATGCGGAACTGAAAGCGCCATCTTCTGTAATATTATGGAAGATAGACAGGACACAGTTTTTAGGTAGAAGTTAAGTATGTTACATTAGAAAAATTATGTAAATTGTGCATCAATTCAAACAATTTAGTTTTTCAGTTCGGAGAAAATAAAATTTGATAATAAATAATTATATACATACAAAAACTTTCATTGATTCTCAGCAATAAATATCCTACAGTTTCTAGAAAGGATATTTTAATATTTACGTTTTTTTTTGCTGGACTTATCTTCCTGTCCAGTCGTCAAACTAATTTATTCTGAGCGTTTCGCTTCATGGTTAATACCAGGAAGGTGGTACAGGGTAAGCCCTGTACTTGCTGTACTAAATACGCTGAAGCCAAATTTGAGCCCAAAATACATGATAATTTGGTCATGACTATCCCTCAACTGGGCAAAAGCTTAGCCCTACACCCTTCAGACTTTGTGATTACTACTTTGTCACAGTAGAACTACATCACAGTAAATAATAATAATTTTGAAAGTTATGTGGTACAAATACCAAAAGAGAGATGTAATAAAGTTTAGTCAAAAAGTTCGTAGATTTACATATACTTACTATATACATATATGTAGATTTACATATATATACCTAATAGTTTGGTATTAAGTATATATTATTTAACACCAAACTATTAGGTATTAATTATTATTTGTATGGGGGAGGCTTATGTCCAGCAGTGGATGTGTATGGGCTGATATATTATAACTTAATTTGTCATCGGAAGAGAGAAGGTTTGTGACAGAGCCATTGATCCACTTAAGTTGAGCCACAAGAGTAACTTAACAGCTGATGTGGGTCTATTCAACATTGTAATAAAATGGTGAATTATTTAATTGTCATGCAAACATCGTCTTAGTCATCAATGGTCTCAACATCTACAAAAGATGGTCTGCGCTTACATGCTTACATATAATGACATAGACAGAAACAACAGCTGCAGTGGTCATCCTGACTTAGATCGTTGGACAATCACAGGTATGTCATGTTTTTTACATGTAACACTTAATAGACTTAAGGGGGCCCTTCCCGGTCCTACCATCGTCAACGCGAGCGTGATTGAAAAGCTTGTTGTTTCATCCAGCGCAATGTTAGAAAAAGAGGCAAAGCGAAAAGAGAGAGAAAGCGCCTGAGCGCTTGGTTGGCATTCGGTTACTTTCGCGAATAGTGCGAAAGTAACCGAATAGTGTGCGAAAATTTCATAAAACTTGTTCCAGGAAATACGTGTTTTTCAGTAAACCTTACAAGTTTGTCAAATAAAACTTTGCCGTTTAGAATCTCCATTATATTTGCAAGGTTTCTATCTTAATATTTTCTTTACTTTTACAATTTATGAGTACATTATAGACGCTCAAAGTTCACGTAAAATTTGTGCTAAAACGCAGATTTTGGTGGCTTATACTGAATTTGTTTCTCCAAATTTCGATTTTTTGTTACGATAGAAACCTAGATATAGTGCACAAGATTACCTATTAGTTAAAAGTTTCAAAGAAAGATCTGTTATAGCGCCATAATCACGTACGAGCGTTTGTATGAAAAGTAAGACGGGTTGGCCGCCCTTAAGGCTTCTTCGTCGCTTATTTACTTTAGTCTACACACCGAAGCGACCAAAATCCATCACAATCACTTTATTTCCATGTCAGTGTTTAATATTAACAATTTGACTTTTTCTTAGTGTACATTTATTGTATTTACGAAAATAAATAATTATTGACTTTTGACTTGACTTTTATGGGCTAGCTAGATGATGCTGTGTGAATTGTCTTGCATTATTTTAATTTATTTAATTTTTATGAAAGAAAAATTCTGTTTATTGGTATTTGCAATTTAAAGCATCAGGTCAGATTTAGAAAATTTTATTCCTAAATGCTTGTAAAAACATGCACAATGGTTATTAGAGTTACAAACACAAGTGATACCAAAAATTTGCACTGATTTTTGCACAGGCCAATGTCTGTCAAGGCAGTGTCAGTAATAAATAAGCCAAGACACTTATGTCAGATAATGCGGTCATAATTTATCTGTGAAGTCTTCAGATACTTTGTGAGTTAGGACTGTGATGTATCAGAGTAATATTCATTGAGCAGATGTTCATTTATGAAACTTGAATATATAACAGCAATAATAATGTATCATACTTGGAAATCTTGAAATGGCAAAGTACCTGAGCAATTCACACATTAAAGCATTATGTTGAGTGGATAATAATCCATGGTTAACGCAACAGAATAAATTTACCAGAAATGGTATACAGATCACAAATACAGTTACAATCTGGTTGTATAAAAGCACCTCATTGAAAATGGTTTTACATAGAGTTTAGTTTTCATGATCTTACCTGAATCTCTCGAGGGCTCCATCATTTGTAGTAAATGATCTATCGTTTACGATGATAGTAAAGCACTTTCGTAGAACAGTTTAGTTGCTGGCGGTGAACCTGTCAGTAACAAGGTCGTTGAACTAAATATACCTATACTTGAAACCTATTACACCCCCTCGTAAAACACAGATTTACAGAGTTCCATGAAACACACTTGGTCGTTAACAGTTTCTATAGATAAGGAACACTTGATGCAGTAATTTCTTCAGGAAAATCCAAGAGATATTGCTAGTTTTCAGAGTTTTCACAAGATTTCTCAAATTCGACACTAATGACAAAACTGACTGACATACATACAACAACGCGTCACGTCATTCACTGGGTGGCTATTAGGATGTATTAGATTTTGTTATAGAAGGTAGAACGTAAAAAATGCAATTGATGGTTCTTAAGCTAATTACCAATTTTTACGGTACCAAGAATTATTTTGTCAGATAGTTGGTACTTAAAGAATAATGATGAAAACTTTCACAAAAACTACTCAAACGAGAAGGAAATTTCTTCCACTGCTAACCCGAATGAGCTCCAACCATTTGATACGACAAAATGTCATCTCGGACATGATATTGAGAATTGACCCCCAAAGAGGTCATGTTGACATGAGACTCATTCGTTCTTATAATATACGAAAGTGTCAGTGTCATTAAATTTTTTTGCATGTTCTAAGAAGTAATGCTCGTTCTTAGCCATAGAGTTAATAAGTAGGTAGAGGTAGTGTAAATATAACGTCATTTCCGGTCTTATATCTATGTATCACCATGTTGTCATGTATCTTTGTCTATCCCTCGGAGTCAAGCTATGAGTAAAAGAGATAGCTGGTGTATGTATAGCTATACTGCACTGTCAGTGTCACTTGCTAGGACCAAGAATTTTATGGACTCCGCCTTTCAGTTTTACGCATGTCCGTTTTTATTAGTGTGCAGTTGCAGATTTGTAATAGTGTGCATGACTAGGGAAGTGACTTTGCTGCCGAGCCGAACTGGCTTCGGCCTAAACTGGTCCGAATCAGGAAAATACACTTGAATGCCTATTTCATTCCTGATTCGTCCCATATTTAACAGGCACGTTTTAGTACTTTCAACCAGGGTTGTTGCTGTGTCAAAAACGCTAGTTTTTGACACATAACTTGATGCTGATTTTGGCTATGTGCGTATCGGAATCGCGAACCGAGTATGCCATACTAATTCAATGTAGATAATTTTACCAATAGAAAACGAGTTTCGAAAACTATACACATTTTATAAAAAAGCTACGCACTTTTTTAGGGCTCAGTAAACAAAAGGTACCAAAGGGACCTTAGTACTAGCCCTCCGCTGTCTGTCTGTCTGTCCATCTATCGGGCTTTATTGTATCTCATGATTCGTAAAAGGTAGACACTTGCATTTTTCAGTATGTATTTCATTTACCGCTATGTTAATATACATACTATTAAAATAAATATTAAAATTAATGGGGGCTCCACAAAATGTTTTTTGGCTATTTTTTTGCTCCACTCACGCGATGCAAAAATCTAAAAAAAGGGTTAGTGTTCGCTCCGCTTTCCGTTGCCTTAGTTTCTTGGTGATTTTGGGCAAGTGCCGCCATAAAACCTGAATTTTTTGCTCATCCTTCCAATTCTTGCGTGTTAAGTCTAGAGCGCTAATTGACACTTGGAACTTATAGTCACGGGTGTGAACCATCCTTCATTCAGGGAGTCTAATGGATTAGCTATAAGGACTAATTTTGCGTAAATATGTAATTGTTTATATGTTGTTTTTGCTCAAAATTTTACATCGGTGTCGATGTCATTTTGTAAGACTAAGAATATAATTTCGCATAATTTATAAAAAAAATGGGGCAATAAATAAGATAACACATTCCAATATTATTATATAGCTAAATGCGCGCGGCTTTGCCCGCATGGTTGATTAAACGTTGTTGTTTTTTGTAAATAATGTTTATATTAGTGGCATTTTGATTGATGTATACATAGATATTTATATACTGTTAATTTTAAGGATATTGTATCGTTTGTGCCTTAATAAAAGAAAAATATAAACAAAGTAAATACTTACAAAAAAAATTTATTTTATAAATATATTAATATATATTATTTAAGTTATTATTTTGTGTATTTCTTTTTTCCTCGTACTTTGAGTTACTTATACTAGTTAAATAAATCCTACGGTAAACAATAATGATAAATCAATACTACATGCACGAGAAGTGTGTAAAAGACAGTACTTTTCTGTACGAAATCTTGAAATGGGACAAATTAGGAATGAAATCCGCAATCAATTTTATTTTCCTGATTCGGACCAGATCCAGCCGAAACCAGTGGGACGAATGCGGAATAACCCGAAAACTAAATTTGATGGTAAGCTCATCACTAGCACAGATGCTAAATTTATCTCTGCTAATTATTAATGGTTTTGGGCATTATTTCTATCCTAGACGCATAGGAACACATGAACTAGATTGTTAAACTGTTGTTACTGCAGATTTCTAGTAATAAACATCATTACTTTAGTATTTATACTCACGACATATTTTCACTTATTCAACAAAGTTTTAGGTAACACGCAGTAATTTCTTAGAATTTCAATAAAGTTCATCAGTCAAAAATAACCATAACACAACTTTGAACTAACTAGTCAGTCACAAGCTGACACGATTGACACTGACAGTGAAGCATAGCTATATGTACACCAGCTATCATAGCTTGGCTCCGACGTATAGACAAAGATAATGACAACTATGGTGATACATATCACTATCGTAGATAAGAAAACCGGAAATGACTTACGCTACTCTATGGATGGCAAACAGTCAGAAAAAATTCAATGTCAGCACTTAACATACCATAGATTCTCTTTGTACCATAGTAGGTTAGTTTTCTACAATCACTTAGAAGATTGCTTTGATTGGTAAAAAATATCTTTCGATAACGTGCATGAAAATTACATCCAATAGAAAGGAATGATTAAATTGACCTTGAATTGAATAGGGAGGAGAGACGAGACTGAATGTAGTAAACTTTTTCACTTCAATTCAACTTCAACCCAAAGTCATGCTGAGTTGCTGTAAAGTTTCTAGTTTATTTTATTTTACCTGTATTATCAGTAAGAACTTGTGTAAGCACTGTACAGAAATTTCAATCAGTTAACTCATGACTTAGCTCACATTCGGTGTGGTAGTACCCATTACAGTAATTTTTCCTAAACGTTCACAAAAAAAGGCCCCGAAAAATGGAAAATATAAAAGACTTTCAATATCCACACACATTTGTGCTGCTTGGAGCTTCTGGTGATTTAGCTAAGAAGAAAATATACCCTACAATATGGTACCTCTATCGTGACAATCTCTTACCACAGAAAACGAAGTTTGTTGGTTATGCTCGCTCTAAGCAGACTCTAGATGATGTTAGAGAAAAGAGCAAAAAGTACATGAAAGTACGCCCAGAAGAAGAAGAAAAGTTTGAAGAATTCTGGAAGGCCAACGAGTATATCGCTGGATCCTATGACAGGAGAGTTGACTATGAATTGTTGAACCAATCTATCAGCAAACATGAGAAGGGACCAGTGGCTAACAGAATATTTTATCTAGCGGTTCCACCCACTGTATTTGAGGATACAACTGTCAACATAAGGAATGCGTGTATATCAATCAAAGGATACACAAGAGTTATCATTGAAAAACCTTTTGGGAGGGATGATGTGAGCTCCGACAAGCTGAGCAACCATCTTGCAGGACTTTTCAAGGAAGAGCAGATTTACAGAATTGATCATTATCTTGGCAAGGAAATGGTGCAAAATCTGATGACCCTGCGATTTGCCAACCAGATTTTCAGCCCAACCTGGAACAGAGAGAATATTGCTTCTATTTTGATCTCATTCAAAGAGCCCTTTGGAACTGAGGGCAGAGGAGGGTACTTTAATGATTTTGGAATTATCCGTGATGTGATGCAGAACCACTTGCTTCAAATCCTTTCACTTGTTGCTATGGAAAAACCTGTGACTTTGAACCCTAATGACATTCGAGATGAGAAAGTGAAGGTTCTAAGGCACATAGAGCCCATTGAGCTCAAGGATGTTCTCTTAGGCCAGTATGTGGGCAATCCGGAAGGTCAAGGTGAAGAAAAACTGGGATACTTAGATGATCCTACTGTACCCAAAGGTTCAGTTACCCCAACTTATGCCCTTGCTGCACTTTGGATCAACAATGCAAGGTGGCAGGGTGTGCCTTTCATCCTTCGATGTGGCAAGGCTCTAAATGAAAGGAAGGCAGAAGTAAGGGTTCAGTTCAAGGATGCCCCAGGAGACATCTTCAATGGACATGCGAAGAGAAATGAGTTGGTGATAAGAGTTCAGCCAGGTGAAGCCCTGTATGTAAAACTCATGAGTAAATCTCCAGGAATGAAGTTTGACTTGGTTGAAACGGAGCTAGATCTGACATACAGTATGCGTTACAGAGAAGCTTCTGTGCCTGACGCGTATGAGAGACTTATAGTCGATGTTTTCACTGGAACACAGATGCATTTTGTACGTAATGATGAGTTGAAAGAAGCTTGGCGTATTTTTACCCCAATTTTGAATGAAATTGATCAAAGTAATGTAAGTCCCGTGGAGTATGTATATGGTTCACGAGGCCCTATTGAAGCTGATTCCAAACTAGCTGACTATGATTTCAAATACTCAGGCTCTTATAAATGGAAAAAGCCAGAGGCATAACTTTGACCTCTAAACTTTCAAACTCTTGGTGATGGTGACCTATCCTATTGAGGTGAATTGTAAGTTAGTTGCTCAAATGAGAAATAAGTATTAAGCTATTTATACCAATTACATTCCCAAATTCTAATACTTTTCTCTCTGCTTTTGCATTGATCAGTGTCATTTGAAGGTCATGGAAAGGACAAATTGATATAAGAATTAACAATCATGTCAGCATTTCCCTTATAATATTCTGAAATAAATTGTAATTCCCACATTCCAGAATTATATTATTATCCTTAATAAAAATAGGTGCCAAGTGTAAGCACTAGAAAATTGTACACATATGCTTAAAGTAACATAGGTTGTGTTAATGTGCCTTAAATTTGAGACAAGTTAACAAGTAAAATTAAGTTTTGATTGACTGTGATAATCACGTGATCAATGGCATGATCAAAGTTTATGTTGATTATACAACAGGGTCAGTTTGTAATCACCTTTAGTGTTATCCATTCTACATATGTGTAACACATACATATCTACATAGTTTTTATATGTATTTGTTTGTGTCTGTCTAGTAGAATAAGTAAAAAGGGCAACATCTGTAATACTCTTAATTTATTGTTGCAATCAATTGATTTATACAAGGATGCATTGCATGTGTCAACCTGAAAAATGCATAATTTACAAAGGCAATGTCGTTGATAATTTATTATTCCATTTCTTGTAGTTTATGTAACAATCGATCAAGCTTTTAATTTTTGATGCAATAAAATATTTGCGTTTTCATCAGTTTTGTATTATTTCTGGTGGAGAGTCAGTATCCTCATACTTTTTGAGATGAGAGTAGATGGCCAAATTCGAAACCATGCGAGTTGGGGGAAAAGTCGTGGGATGCCTTTCACGACTTTTCGTTGGGTTCAATTTATACTGTACTTTAACTTTTATTTTTTTGGAATGTATAAAGTAAGTTCAATGCAAGCCAGTCAGTTTTAATGTGGGATCAGTCTGTTTAAGCTATATTATTGTATAAATGTTGTAATCGCCTTGCCTGCGCAGTTGATAGGTGGAAGGTACCTACCTACTACAGTCTGTGTAAGTGTGTACTGTACTATTTAGCATACATAAAATACCACCGTAAAATGTTTTAGGTAATACTTACACTACCTACTCACAAAGTAGGTAGTGTATAAGTATTAAACTAAGTACGATAATAACCTCTAGTTTGACCATGACTACACCAATTAGCATAAGCACGCAAGTTGTAGGCAGGTAGATACCTAGATAGGTACTGATTTTATTTACGAGAGATTAGGGTCAGTTGATAGATCGATATTAAGCATAAGTACCTACTTATAAACTAGCGCCAAACTCGATGTGGAATATTTGTAAATAAATCGTCCTTAACCTGAAATTCACTGTTGCCGCGTCCTTTTAAATAGAATTTACTTTACTTGTCGATTTAACCTCCTTCAATAAATATTGCTTACAATTAAAATCGGAAACTTGACGCCAAGCTTAATAGTTTCTGTGGCGTGGTTTGTTTACAAGCATTTCACATCGAGTTTGGCTTGTGTATCGGTATATTATCATAAACCTTTGACACGTTGTTATAGTTGCACGGTAAGATAACATCACTGTGGTAGTTGGTTATCACTACCTAGGTATACACCACACCTACTTACCTGATTTGATAGCAATGAAATTCACTTTACGTAGAAAAAGCCAGTCATGTCATGGTTATTACTTGCTTTAAAATATCTATACTCCGATTCAAAACCTGGATATTTTTTGGTTACAAACCCCAAGGAATATTGGTGGTAAATATTTAACGACATTGGTATCATCGAAGCAAAACACCGAAGCTCGAAATAATTTTTGATTTCGAAAGCTTTCATTCATCATTTAGGTGGCGCAGCTCTATCATGTCTGTGATTTAGGTATAATTGATATCTTGTTCGTTTTCGAAGACAATTTTACCTGCCACAAAAGCTGTTTTTGGCTATGGCTGGCTAAGTAAGTTATAATTGTTTTAATGGTTAGCAACTTATAATCATAAAACTGGTACCAGTACCTTAAGAGTAGACCAGAATATAGGTAGAGCGGAAACTTCGCGCTTGATGTTATACAGAATACTCAGTCTATCTCACTCGGGCTGTCGGCGAAGCCCGCGAGCCCGACTGAGATAGACTGAGTATTTTGTTTGCGACCTTCAGCCGGTCCGGGGCGGAAGTTTCCACTCTACCTATGTTCTTGTCTACTCATATGCCAATACCTACTGTAAAATCTCTTGAATAAAACCGGCCAAGTGCGTGTCGACTCGCACACGAGGGTTCCGTACTACTATTTTCGTACACACATTAAAGCAAATTCAGTTTCTACGTATTTTTAAAGTTATAATAAATAGTATACAGCAAACTACGAGTGGTTTTGGGGTAAGTAAAAGGAACGTTAACATATGTAGGTATAACAGTTGCCACTACTTTTTGTTGTTGCATTTTTTTTAAGTTACTTTATCTAAATTTTGCTATTTTTAAGTTGTAAAGCAATCGTGTGTGTTTTATGCGAAAAGTAAATGATTTACTTATACCTACATACCTAATCGTAATCACATTGCATTGCAAGAGTTTAATTCTAGGCTTTTATAAAATGTGGGATTAAGTTTTGAATCGAAATGGGTGTTTTGAGAAGTAACTAAAATTAAAAAATTAATTAACTTAAAAATGCTGGACAATTCACACAGCATTATCTAGCCCCAAGCTAAGCAGAGCTTCTGTTCCAGAACACATGGGGCTAGTGTATTATATTATGTATATCAGTTATCTAGTACCCATGTACTAGATAACTGATATACATAATATAATACACTACATAGATAGATATTTATTATTATACATAGAAAACATCTAGAACAAATATCTGCAGATCGCACAGACATTTGTTCCGAGGCGGGAATCGAACCCGCAACCTCCTGCGTCGCAGGCTGACCTTCGCCCACCGCGCCACTGAGGTCGTCACCTCAGCAACTGCAACGAACTCATCATCATCATCAGCCCATACACGTCCACTGCTGAACATAGGCCTCCCCCAAACGACGCCACGAATAGCGGTCCTGCCGCCTCCATCCAGCGACTCCCTGCGACCGCTACGATGTCGTCAGTCCATCGAGTGGGAGGTCTTCCCACACTCCGTTTCGCATTGCATCGCGGTCGCCACTCGAGAACCTTTACTCCCCAACGGCAACAAACTCATTCACTAAAAATAACGGTATTTTTTAACTTAATCTAAGAAACTATTTGGTGGGTAGGTACACTTACAAAGTCCAGCGTGATGCAGCTTACCTACAGTATTTTATCTCCAATTAATAACCTACGTAGGTAGGTATCTAATCGATTTTAAATGACTATCTGTTTATTATATGTATATAGCAAAAATGACAATTCAAAATAAGTACTTATTTTGAATTGGTACTTATTTTGAATTGTCATTTTTGCAATTAAGTACGTAGGTAAGTACGTAGTTACGTACTTATCTACTAAACAATAGGTAACTACCGCGTATCATCCAGCTTAAAATGTTCAGGTCTGCTTGGATTGTATTAGGTTGATGATTGTACTAAGCAAAAATCTAAAACTAATGTGAAATAGAGAGATTTGTGTATATTGTATTGTGCTGGAAGGTCAACAGCTTCAACGTTATTTATTCTCTTGCTTTTCGCTACGTCTACATCTCTATGACGACATACTTGAAGGCCCTAGAAAAGGAGACTGCTGCGTCTACAGACTGTCTACTTATTTATTCCAAACATTTAATCTTTGATTTATTCACAGAAAGCGCAGTTAAATTTAAAATCAAAGACACAGCGATCGTACGTTTGATTGTTTTTATTTTGACTGAAGGGTAAACTGAAGCTGAACATAGAATTCTAGCTCTACGGTGTCTGTGAAGCTGAAGGATTTGCATACTAATGTCAAATAATTTGGCGTGTTTTAAAAAACAATAAACCGACTTCAAATTCCCTTACTTTTACACTTATTTTAAGTTTTGCGGGATAAATACTAATCCCCTGGGGATTTTATGGGACCCCTTCGGAATCCTTTTCTATACAATAGTGAAAGAATTTTCAAAATCGGTCCATAATTGGCGGAGATATCGCGTAACATAGATACAAAAAAACATACAGACGAATTGAGAACCTCCTCTTTTTGAAGTCGGTTAAAAAGAAAGGTGGGTGCAAAACTATTCAAAGCAACTTTTCCCGTAAATCACCAATAACGCCATCTATGAAGGAATAGCACAACTTTACAGTTTCCAACTATACAGTTCCCAATCTAACCGTCGGAGGGCGCTACTTGGCGTAGAAATGTAAGACAACCAATATTATAAAAATTCCTTGGACATAACATTTAAAAAACTTCAAGAAGATACCTATGTTTAAGTAAAGAAAAGATATGAAGGAAATGAAAGAAATGAAAGACACAACTTTGTCCTAACTAAATACATTATTTAATATAATATAAAGAGAACAGTCGTGTCGTGTACAAAATCGCAGCGACTCCGTAGGTATCTCGCTGTGCGATCACTAAAAGCTAGGAGTCCAATATTCAGAGCCGGACGTCAGCCCAGTCATCGCGGAGGATTTTTTTTGTTTACGACATTGTTGACACGCGCCAAATTATGTCCTATCAGAAAACCAGCGTTGCTTTACTTCTTGTGGAGGTTGTGGAACATCATTATGCTGTGATGGGTGGGACCTATTGGTTCGCTGCGTAGAGTCACTTGTAACTATTTTAGAAAGAGGTAATTTTAATTTTATAAATATAATACCTACAATTCTTCCTAATAATAAATCTATAAAAAAAACGAAGAACTTTGTTTTTTAATAGATTTATTATTAAAAAGAATTTTTTTTTCGAGAAAATCGCTAGAAACCCTGCTTACCGGAAAGTTCAAACCCACGTCATATGATCATTTTATTTGATTCCAACGAGAAAATTTTGTTAAATTCCTACAAAGTTTATAATATTACCTGAAAAAAATTGTCAAAAAAAAATGGACGTACGGCTTCGAGCTTCCGAAGATATCAAAAATTATATAAAAAAGGAAATGGTCCTCGTTGTAAGTTTCAGGGGTAATGCTAAGTGCAGAAAAAATTCTAGCTAAAATAAAAAAACAATATTTGCCGTGATTGAAATTTTTAGAACGATCTATTTTCAACGCCATCTTTATGTTACCTACTTATGCAAAAGATGCGTATTTAAATCAAAGTGTCCCTTTGGGAAGAACGGGTGTGATGCTTTAAAAATCTGGCTCTCTTCAACTTCGAATGTGATCTGTCATCGACAATTACAATCTGGGTCTCTTCAAGAGAAGAGTGAATAGGTGTCTATACCTTCGTGATACAACGTCAGCCATATCGACACTTTCCATCAGGTGATATTGTGGTCTTACGAAAGTCTATTGAATGTATAAAAAAAGACAGGAATATTATCTGGAGATCAACAATTAAACTTAGACAAAAAACCCGTGTAAAATAATAGGCATTTGTTGGGATTACGCAACCGATACGTTCTCCTTCAAAACGCTATTCAAAACTGACATTCAAACAACAAAGCGCGTTACAAAATAGTACCCATTATAACTCGGTCTTGTCATCCTCCCTCGCTACGCTCGGGAGTATAACAACCTCGTATATAATGGGATGGTTTAGTCCCTTGTAAAACAATCTACTTTTCACTTCGATTGCGAGAAAATAAAACAATTCAAAATTAGACAATTTTCAGAAATTTTATTAAAAATTAAATGTGCAGTTAGAGCAATTTTGAATGTTTAGTGATATGTTTTTCCCGGGCAATTTTATTTCGGTTCTCTGTGATTGGGATGTGATAATATTTTGAGTTGATTGTTGTGGAGTAAAAGTTGGAGAGACTCGACTCATGCTTGAGTTTCCTGCATTATTAAGATCTGAGTGCGGCTTCAGCTGAGTTGACATATTCATCCAATCCCGCGATGTAGATGCTTGGGGTTCTGTAATAATTGGTAGAATATTGATTCCTTCCGTAATCCGCTGCGTGACGTGATACTTGTTTTGTATAGAGTCCTCTATATAACCTTCAGCCACTTGATCGGACCTCCATCCACCGTGCCGTTTTAATGTCGTTATATTCGCACCAGAGTCCGCCAACAGAGTCGCGGATGTTCTGCGGAAACAATGGCCCGTGTAGAGTTCCGAATTTGGTAAATTTAGATAAGTGGTAATATCTTTAGGCATGTTACCAAATTTATTGTTGCCTATGACTTGCCTTGTGCATTTACCATTTTGATAATTTAGAAAAAATCTTCTCGTTGAAACATTAGTGGGACGTAACTCCTGATAGGCTTTAACTACATTAAGGTATTCTCCACTGATGACAAATTTACGCTCCTTGTTTGTTTTTGTTTTCGGCAGACTCACAGCTTGTAGGTTTGTATCCGTTTCTAAGTCTTCTAGCGTTATATTGGCAAGCTCTATTCCGCTGCATGCACCGCTGATTCCATAAATTAAAGCAACCTGTTGAACAAAAAAATAAGTGTGTTAATAATCGTAATAACCTAGGTACATAATTTAGGTATGTAGGTAGGTATCTATATATTTAGTTTGAGTAGAGTACATAAGTAGGTTACCTTTGTTGCCAAGTATTGTTTATTTGGAGCGTTATTTAAAAATGTTTCGATTTCTTCTTCTTTAATTTTTTTGCCTTGTATCCAGTGGACAATTTCTTCAGTAAAGCCGTTAAATTTACATATTTTTTAATATCGACGTCGTGTTTCGTTTGTAAGGTCATTCTTAACATTGAATATGTGCTCCAAAGAGTCGACGATTTGAATTTTTTCGATAATTCATCAAAATAAGTGAGAAAAACCCCTTCTGTAAAAGAATCCACACGTTTCTCATCTCTCCATTTCATAAAATTTTCGTAACTCTTTAAATATATTCCACGTGATTTTGTCGGCAACAGATTCATAATTATTTCTTTGCCCTTTTCTTCCATTTGCATATTAGCATCTTCACTATGACTTGATGACATTTTTCACGTTCACAATTTGGAAGTAAAAGTCAAGAAGTTAAACGGTAAAGTTTTTTTTTTGGTCTCGCTAGTTTTAGCATTTGCCATTTTCATTTTGTATTTAGTAAAAAATTTGGGAAACATTTCGAACTATTATAAAAACCTACTACGAGACGATACAGGATCAGGAGAGTTAGGATAGGAAAATTATAATAGGGGAATTATTAATGAAACATACTTTATACACTATATATTTATATTATTTGTACAAATAAAGGATGCTAAGCAATGATATACAGAACGTAAAAGTTTGTGATTTGGAATGAAGAAAATTTTAGAGATTTAGCGCCAATACCATCTTTTTTTTTAAATGTCTATTTAACCCGCAACGAAACAGTTCGCATTCTACCGTGAAGGGAAGAATCAACCTTCATAAAACATCACCGTGATGTTTTATGAAGGTTGATTCTTCCCTTTTCACCTATTGTCCTTATCATTTTCTTTTGATACTTAGGTAGTTGGAGGCCTTTGTTACTAATTGTACCCTAGGTATATGGGGTGGGTGCCTCCGACTACCTAAGTATCAAAAGAAAATGCTATGGACAATAGGTGAACACTTGTTTAAGACTTTTATGTAGTCGGGTTTTAGTTTTTAACTATATTTTTTTTACACGTTTTTGCTAATAGTTTGAGAATCGTTAACCTCACAAAAGTTTGAGAAATGGTTTCGAAAAGTACAAACAAAGACCTTTGCAACGATACCACACACGAGCATATTTACTAACATTGAAATTTTCGACCCTTTCTTCGACCCCCGCTATCTCGTTAGAATCCCATTTTTATCTGACGTCACATAGTCTATAACCATCGGGATATTAAGACGAATCATATGACACCTCATTTGTTGAAATCGGACCAGTAGTTTCAGCGCTACCAGGGAACATAAAAATCGGCTACATACATACATAGGGTGTCAAAATCATAACCCTCTCGTAGTCGGGTAAAAAGTAGTCACCTGGGAGTTTCATCAAAAACGCTGCCTAATCCCTTTGAGATAGCTTTATCAAAACAATGCATGGTGGGATATTCTTCTTAGTCCACGCGGGTGTAGCCGCGGGCGGATCAGCTAGTATCATAATATAATGAAGCGCAGCAAGAGAGTCACCGTACTCACTTTTATAAAAAAAAAGTTGCAAAAGACGATCACGTCGCTTTGAATAACCGACCTAAACGTAATGACATTTCACCTTGGATTTTGATTTGTATGTTTCAGTGGAAAAGGTTCAATGTTGCATGAGACGGAAGAAAAGTTTCAGTAAAAAGAATCGACCTTTATTTATCAGGATTGACCTAAGAATTAATGAATTAGGCATCCACACACAATATGCTCCTATGCGAGATGTCAGTGCAGATCCCATTTCCCCCATATAGAATTAGAAGGCATCCACAAAGGTCATTAGACATTCTCAAGGAACCCTAAGGAACCTTTCCGCCCTTGTAGGAATTTTGCCCAAGGGACTAATAAGACATCAGACAGGAGCTTGTTAAGTAGCTTTTTTAGGCTATTAAATAGTAGTAAAAATGTGTTTTTGAGCCTAAAATGTTTTATTATACGGGTGGGATTAATTACGTCAAATGGGGGTAGAATTTGAGTTAGATAATTGTTTTGTGAATTTATCAAATAAAATTCTTTTTAAATTAAAACTACTCGTGGTTTCGAATAAATGGAAAAAAATTGAGCAACTTGTGAAAAAAATTTATATTATTTAAATCGGTCGATGAAATAGAGTATTGGCTTTCAAAAAATATATAACCAGCGTATGTCCGCAACTTGCCTCGTTTATTTCCGTATTATGTAAGATCCTATGTGTAATGATATATGTACCTAGTACATAATATATTCTTGCAAAATTTCATAAATATGCGTCCACCCATGAAATACTAAATATTATGCACAGACTTTGTTTCGCATTTGAAATAAAATATATTTGTGTCTAAGTATTCTTATGAAACTTTTATCAATTGATTCATAAAATATTCCTTAATTTATCATTTTAATGGCTCATGAGAACTAGAAAACTGCAAAGTTTATTTAACCCCAATAACAACATGAATCTCCTAAGAACTTTTGGCCCGACCTGGGATTTGAACCCAGGACCGCATTATCAGCGATTGAACAAGCCAATCTCTAGACCAACGAGGCAGTCAAAAGATCCAGTCATCAAACATAGGTCAAAGGACCGCGGATTCAAGAGTATCAGAGGGCGAGAAGGTGTCCAGTCGGCATTTTACTCACCTTGAATATAACTGAAAATTCTCTTAGAATGACTCGTCTCATGTTTCATTCTATTGTTATTTTTATTAGGGTTTTGGCAACATTACTAAAGTTGATACATTACTGACGAGATCAAAGGTCAAAGGACCGCGGAGTTCGAGAGTATCAGAGGGCGAGGAGGTGTCCACCTTCAGGAAACAATAACTCTACTACTTTTGATGAAAAATCCTTCTCTGTACAAGCTATCCGTCTATGGAATGCTCTTCCCCTGGATATTAGACAGACGTGCGAAAACATTCCCTATCTTCAAAAAACTGCTTCATCAATATTATTTATCCGTGTAACAATTCAAACAACCTCTTTTAGGTGTATGTAAGTTTATGATAAGTAGGTATTATAGTACGTAGTGTAGGTATATTTTTTTTTTCCTACTTAACTCAAACGTTACCGTCTATATTGTTATTTTATGTCCAGTCCATCCCAAGATTGACTGGAAGAGATCGCTCAAAGCGATAAGGCCGCCCTTTGAAATTCATTGTTGTAAATTTTTCCTTCTGTATGTATTTTGTGTTTGTGTGGTACAATAAAGAGTTATCTAACTATCTATCAATAATGGTAAATCAAGACCGCACTAGAAGTATGTTGACAGTACTTTGGCCATTTTTTAAATCTTAAAATGGGACGAATGCGGAATGAAATAACCACTCAATTTGATTTTTCGTGTACAGACTACTTTGGGCGGAAGCCAGTAAGTACCGTAGGACGACAGTGGAATAACTATAATATAATAATTATATTAGAATATTGAATTATATTCTCTTACATGTCTCTTGTTTCATTCTATTTATTTTACTCTAACAATAAGATTTCTCAAAGTTTCTGAATTTGATAATCCTTATCAAAGCTGAACTTTTTAAAGCCTTTTTGTAGATCATCATCATGTTGGCCTTTTCGGGATCCACTCTTGGATGTAGGCCTTTTCCCTTCTTTTCCACTGCTCGCTTTTGGGCCCGTCGCATCCAGGGGGCCTACTTGGAAAAGAAAAATCGAATTTTCTTTTTCGTGTTCGTGCAAAACCAACTCTTATGTCCATTGCATAAGATTAGCGTTTGCACGAAAAAGAATCAGAAACTTCGATTTTGTTTTTAAGAGTACGGGCCCAGTCCTGGCCTCCGTGTCGTCTGATATCTTCCACCCAAACGACGCTTTGGTTGCAACGCTGCAACGGTCTGGTGGTTGCCCTCGTCTTTAAATGAGTCTTTTGTAGATAATACGTAAGTTTTCTTCCTCATGGCTTTAGGAAAGCTACGATGGGCGGTCATCATCATCATCTTATAGCCTACCACTAACACTACTTCACTGCTGGACATATGTCTTCTCTGATAAGCGCCAGTACTGTACAATATTGTTTAATTATCTGATACAATCGGATAGCCATCTTGCAGTCAGACCTTCACACCGTTGGTCGGAGACATCCCCATAACACCCAACAACGTGCCTTTCTTTTACCCTAGCATACATTACCTGAAAGTTATTGTGTACGTAACACCAAGTCCCAGCTTTAAGCGCCAGTCGTACTTTGTCCACGGGAGAGCACTGACGTGTCTTTCCCCGCGACTCTTCGCACGAACGTATGATGTTATTGTGTTTCGAAAGTAGTGATTTGTGTCTGTGCTAAATTGAGGATTAAAGTGCGAGTGAAGCTTTTGGCTAGGTGAGGTCTTGTTTTAATTTTTAAGATGGGCTTATTAAATATCTGGAAGTTATAGACGTGAAAATATGTTGAGTGTTCTGAGCAATGAAGTAATAGTTAAGTTACTAAAGTTCCAGCCAGAGGCATTTTATTGTGTATATATAATAAATATATGTATCTAAAATTTTCTTTTGGCACATTAATCCTTGTAAGTTTCTTACAATCAAATTATAGTACCTATACAAATCATTTCGATTAACTTACGGGATAAACTCACAAATGTACGTAGAACAAAGCCATTGTATATATGTATTTTTCTATTTCTTTAGAGTGTATTGAGACGAGAAGAAAAATCATAATTTATAAAACACGAACCGAAAATTCTTTGAAACTTGTGATATGATGAACCACCTTTTATAAAAGCTGTTTCCAAGATATTTTTCCTCAGAGATCAAGTTGACCTTTAAAGGAAAATATTAGGACATTAAAAAATAATACTAGGTACGTAAAAACTTCCCTAAAATAAAACACAAAATCAAATAAACAACATTCCTGCGGCTTTCTTTCAGCAGTTCAGAAATGATAACCAGTTAGAAACGCTATTAGACCGCTGCGAAAAACGGATTAAAGTTGAATATGTCTACCACAGGTTAGCTCTTGCTTTAAATTAGTCTGGTTTAAGCAAACCCATGAAAACATGCTTGGTTGACTGAACTAATTTTCACAAAACATTGATAAAATATTTAACTAGGTTAATAGAATTATATAATTCATAAAACAAAGCGTTCATCTAACCAATGCATTATTCGAAATTTTGAAACGCATCCAAATTTCAGTTGCATAATTTTGTAGAATGAAACAGAATTTTGGATTTAACAGAATACAAGTAAATTATAGTTATTTAATTTGATGAATACGTGTGTTATACTCCGAGAAGTTTCATGAATACGAGTATCATACGTCCAGAGAGAGATCCAGGATACGATGGAAGGACATGGACTTAAAGGGCATGCATGAGAGTGTCAAGCTTCCAAGACGACGTCGAAGATAGAGCGAAGTGGAGAAATTAATTAGGAAAGCTGAGCTCATCACCTTATGGGATAACTAGCTCGAAAGAGAGAGAGAGAGTATCACACGTATACTGTTCAGAAGAAAGATTTATGTATGAGACTTGGATACCAGACCAGTTGGTTTGGAGAAATATAAATCTCATCAACGACATAAATGTGAGAACTCGTGGAGCTCCTTCAAATATCTGTATGATCACAGCTGATTATAACATAACATTACACTTTATTGCATACCAAGAAAATATAAATATACAGAAAATTATATATAACATAGTTGCACAATGGGCGGCCTTATCGCTAAGAGCTATCTCTTTCAGACAACCTTGATCATATACATAGCCAAGTTTCATAGCAGTTTCTTATCAATGTGTTCTTTTATTATCCATACAAATGTGTTCTTATGTTTTTTTATTATTTAATTTGAGTCTTCGCAAGTTTTCTATACATAGTATTTGTTTGTAATGTCGGATTATATAAAACACCCAGAACTGCGATAAAAATATTTGTCCCAAGGCGGGAATCGAACCCGCAACTTTCTACGTCCGCTACACTACAGAGATCGTCTCGCACTAACTTACAGTGCTAATTATTATAACATGATACATGGTTGTAATTGGACGATACAATCAAAACTCAACTCCCATTGGTCTACACTTCAAGAAAAAGGTAAACTAATTACACAAACAAATTAACACGAAATTTATCGCAGTTTCCAAATCAAAACTAACACTGGTACCCCCGGGATATAAATTAGCAGATAGTGTTGGAAAACATTGGGAAACAGTTAATTATCTAGTATTTTGTTTTTCTGTTTGATATTAAACTCTATGGTAGCAGCTATAGGAAAGTTTTTATTTATTGCAGTTCAGTTTATGCTTTAGTAATAAAGTTGTTTTTATTAAGGGTGTTTTTTATTTAGCCGCAAAAAACTATTATTCAAGTAAATATCACTTTGACCGTCTAAATAAAAATTAAATATTCCTTTCTAATAGCAAAAACGAATACCAATGATATTTTTTTACTGTCGTAATAAATTGTCTATTGACCTTTTCCTAATGAATACAATTTTTTTTTATATTTAAATGAAGTACGTAATGTATTCCCAACGAACAACAACACATAATTTTCGGTACAGTCACAGAAACAATCTATAAAGGAACCTCAACTACCCTTCTTCCCTTTTGAGTTAGAATCTCATAAATGGCGTTGACGAAGACTCATTGTAGTTCTGAACTGCGTAGTTCAAAGATAATATTAAACTTAAGAAAACCTAAACAAGCTTATTATATTCAACGCTCTTTAGAATATTCACTCAAAAAAGTAATATGTCGTGTCGTATAGCTAAATGCAATGAATACGAGTAGAATCTGACGCTACCCAAATTCAATCTGTGACAAGATTCGGGTTTCAAGTGAGCAGTGGAAGCGGCGTCTTCTAATACAATTTATACAATATAAGCGAGCTTCGTGGATTCTTTGATGTAGCGAATTTAAAATCTGCACCATGTTGGAATTTGGTAAAATATACTTAATAAAAATAAATATCGGATTTATAAGCAACCTTTGTTATTGTTGTGTGGTGCTATACAGTCGTTTTCCAATTTAGAAACAGAATTTGAGAATGTTGCAACTGAACACACATTGAAAACATCATAATATTTTGTATTATTTATTTTGAAAATAAAATATGGGTATACTCTTACAATTCAAAAAACATCTGAATCGCATAAAATTGGCCATAGTTTTTTGATATTTCTATATACTCAATAACAATAGTTAAAATAAACAAACAGCTTTTGTTAGTCACAAATACAATTACTTCATCAAGCCATTGTCATACACAAAATTAAATGATTGTTAATGAACTTTGAAAAACTTACAAGGTAACAATTTGATTGTTTATATTAGTGTCAGGAAAATTGTTGTATAACCTACTATTCTATGGGGATTTACGTACCTACCTAAAATTTGCAATTATCTTGGCCGAAAAATAAGTATTTAAAGAACCACGGAGTTCGCACACTTGTCCACACCGGTCGATAAAATTGGCAGAATTCGTTCTATTTTTAATTAAATCGATTCCATTGGTTCGGATATAATATACGTTTAGCTTTAGTCACGAAAACTAGCGTTATTTAGCAACATTATGTACATATTATGATCTTAAAGTCCATAAATAAATTTTTACCTCCTACTAGATGGACCGACGACATCGTAGCGGTCGCAAGGAGTCGTTGGATGGAGGCGGCTCAGGAACGGTTTTTTGGTGTCGTTTGGGGAAGGTCTATTTTCAGCAGTGGACGTATACGTACTGATGAGGCCTACAAAATCAAAATGCCTCGTAACACTTTTGCCAAGAACTGTATATTTTTCTGTGCAAATTTCAACCTTAAAGAAGGTGTGTACAACCTGACAATCAATTTATGAAATCTTAAAATTATTTTTATAAGGGTCAAGTGTACGAAACGGAGACAACCCGATTAAATAAATCTTTCATAAATATTGAAGGAGGTCAAAGGTCTCATATACATAAAAAGTTCGATATAAAGATTACTACACAAACTGCTTAGGATAAAACCACCCCATTTATCCTGTTGTTAAGCATAAATAAAATCTTAACGGCATTACGACCCTTTTCCATAACATCTTTGAATGCTATCGAAGCGGGTTATGACGAGCGAATAAATTCACATCCTCATTTCCGGCTTTTTATCGGTCGCATTCTTAAATACAGGCGATATTCAGTTCCTTGCAGACGTTAATCGGCTCTGTTGGTGAAATTTTGTGTAGTTATAGGATTCGGTAAAATTAGATTACCTATCGAAATACCTAGTGCCGAATTTTTCTAACATATCGCTTTACTATCACAGTGGTATCGTCGCAGAATCTTTCTTAGTTGAAATAAACTCTAGATTAATAGAATAGAATAAAAATTTATTTAGCACACACACAAAAAAAATTGAGTTAAAGTAAAAACAAAAAACCTATGCTAAAAAAACACAATATTAAAGGTTCATAAAACAAATATAATAAAACAAGTGCTTTAAAACTAAATGAAAAAAACTCGAAGTGTAGAGTCTGCAAAATGAAATTAGTCTTTCCCTAGTGCGCGGTTAAAAAGGTCCAGCCTCAGCTTAATGTCGCCACCGCCCAAGGATGGTCACGACGCTGGTTTTGAGTCTGAACCCTGGGTGACGTCACATTACGAGTCTTTAAATTGGTACCTTGACACTTTTGACACGCGTCCTTACATCTGTAGGTAGTTTCTTTCATCAAAGGTTTTTACCTTTGATGAAAGAAACTACCTACAGATGTAAGGACGCGTGTCAAACCAAAACGTGTCATTCTGAGATGATACAATTGAAAGTAATAAAGCAATTAATTTAGTGGAATTCGGTCCCTATGACGATCTCTGCACGCCCGAGACACAGAAGTTGACGAATGATCTGTAAATATTTATTGCGGGGTTTACGTGTTTTCACAACAATAACGAATTATTTGTACTTTCAAAAAAGTAATCATGTTCTATGTATTTCAGTCTTTAAATACATAACACTAGCTTTACTTTGGGTATAGACAAAGCCGTTTAAAAATCTCCAGCATTCCAAATTTTCATACATAAAGAACCTTGTTCACTTTGTAGCCAGTAAAAAGCCAAAGTAAATCACGCCATACTTTATCGAAATCTAACAGCAAATCCCAAGGCCCCACTTTAATAAAATAATAGCATTTTAGGGAACCCTAGACTAAGGGCATTACGAAAACGTGTCACTCTTGCCATGTTGTGTGATTCTTTTAGGGTACGATGAATAAGGAAATTTCCAATTTAAGTTACAAATGCAGTTTTTGTGAACATTTAATTGACTTCGTTTGTAGTTTCGTGAGGGACAGAGTGATTGGGAAGTGAGGAAGGGGCTTTAACGATGTGGAAGCCATTCGTTTGGCTTTTCTGGACGCGCACTAATGGCGAAGTTTTAAGGCGCTACCCCGACCCAGTCAGAGCCGCCACCTACTTTATCGTATTATTACGATATTTTACAAAGGATTTTTCAAAAATCCCTTGATCCGTTTGTGATACATATCATAAGCTTATTTTTAATGCCTCTGTAATAGTTTTATATTGTATAGCTTAGGATAAGAAAACCGAGTTTGGTGGCCAAAAAGTACAACTTCGCATTAAACTGTGCAAAATAATACAGAGGCATTAAAAAAAAGCTTACGATAGGTATCACAAACTGGCCAGGGAATTTTTGGAAATTCCTTTGTTTAACGTAATAATACGATAAAATAAGTGGCGGCGCTAATTTGGGTCTGGGAACCGCCTTAAAATGAAATCGGTTTGTCCATGTGAAAAGAAATGTATAAGTATATATTTTCTTGATTACTGATATATTTCAAAATTGTATCTTCTAAATTTATGTTAGGAACGGCTAAAATTGCGTCCTTGAAAATTATACGTCCTGTAATTTTCAAGCACGCAATTTTTGACATTAGCCTGTCCCAGTGTTTTTTAACTTTCTCTTCCTCCCGCCCCCGCTTGCATACTTATTTGCCCTGGTGAAATATATGGAACGACTAGTTATGATGCTCGCTCGTTTATTACTGAAGACAATACAAGAGGTGGAGCGGTGCACTGCCGCGCGCCTTACAATCCGTAGCTAGGTAGGTACATATACATCACCTGGCCTATTAATTTTGGGGTCGGCCCTCCTAGTCCTCATGCGTCACTCCGGACGCTTTTGTGTGTGTTTTTTTATACCACAAAAGTAGCAGTCAAGCGTACGGTCCACCTGAAGGGAAGTGGTTACCGCAGCCTATGGACACCTGCAACGTCAGGGACGTTACACGCGCGCTGCCGACCCTGTAAATGCTTTAGAATGTCCTGTTTCAAAGACCTCATACTATAGTCCATTGGGAAAACCTCAGCCGAGAGATCATTCCACAACCTGAGTGTTCGCGGGAGGAAGTTCCTCTTGAACGATCTTTGCGGTGTGTTAGCTCAGCATTGACACCCATTGTCTTCATATCCTTTTGGACGCCGTCGCTTGGATACCGTTCATAAGTAACTAGCCACTACATCATTTGAAATTATTCTCTAGAAGACCTATCAATACTAGTATTTATGCATTGCAACCAACCTTTAGCACCCTTCTGTAATCTAAATCACATCAATAAACGAAACGAACAGAACAAAAGTTTCTAATTAGTATGCTCATTTTATGCCTTTCGAAATGCCAGTCGTAATTATTATCCAAGAATGTATGTAGACTAATCTTTATTCCATTCGATGCTTAAGACTCTCGATAATTAATAATGACTAGACCGACGGAGCATGTTAATGTGTATTCACTTCTATCGCCAGTTTATTTTCCTGAATAAGGTCGAGGGAAAAAAAAAAACATCTTGGGCGCTTTTAGCTTGTGAAAGGGAGAGAAAATGTATTGTGGTGCGTGAAACCGTCTGTCTATGAAATTCAGTTGATATCTTGCTCATCCAACTTTTACACGTCTCGTCACGGTTTACTAGCGCTCGACGAAAGTGGAGGGGGATTCTGCGCAGGTTTAACATGGTGTCGAAATCTAAAAATCGACTTCTGCGCATCAAGGTCAGCGCAAGGTCAGCGCTATTAAACGGTGATGCGATCTGTATGTACCGCGCGTTGGTTGCATTAAAAATACTCGGAGAATATGCAGTCATAAGCAGCCAAAAATTAAAGGCGAGTTATCTCCTGATTTGCATATAATTATATAGATTGTGGGACAGATGTGGACCGAGATTGGCCGAGTTATCGAGCCATTGCAAAAGTCCATGTGCTGGCCCGAGATGGGCCGAGTTATCTTGAGCTTTTACTTGCTCAGTTTTTCAGAGCTGCTGTTACATTTTGTCATCACTATCGACCTTTTATGACTTGGTCAACAATCTGCACTATAAGACTAACAACATAATGGCACTGCATTTTGATTTAGAATAATGACTAAATAGCACTGCATTTCGGTCAGTTTTTGAGCTTCTAACGGTTTGATCCCTCTCTCTCTCTCTATCCTTTCTATATTCTCTCCTCATCTCCTCTTCATAGTGATGAACACCTGATAAAAATAAGGTATAAAAAAGTATAATAATATTTATTTGCAGCAAATACAAAGTTTACATAAACTATTATATTACATCTAAAATAAAAATAAACGAAGATTAACTTAAAATACATTACTGTTGTCGTACATTTTATAGTTTGCTTAGTAGATTTTACAGGTGATTTTCGTCGACTTCCTCACTAGGCTGAGACTGTATCGAGGAAGCCAAAAATGTCACACTTTGTATGCTGGAATATATTATATTAACATAAATCAAAAGCTATTTCGTGCTTATTACTAAAAAATAAACAATTATTAATACAAAAAATAAAAATATAGCCACACTGCCTTATTCATATTGGTCTGCTAACTTACAGCATTGCTAATTCTCACTCTGTCTTCTTCTATTGACGTAAGTCAGAGTGAGAAATAACACTGCTTAGCATTTGTTTTAAGTTAGCATACCATTATGAATAAGGGGGTTAAAAGCGAACAAAATATGAACCCAAATCGGGTCATCGTTGTTCGCTTCTGATAAACAAAAACAAGTGACTTTAATCTCGGTGGCTATTTCTAACTTAAAAAGCTAATCCTCGTAATGTTGTACCTAGTGAAAAATATTGTTGAAATAGAAAAAAAACATAAATCTCGCGTCGCATCTTGTTAGTAAAATAAATAACGTGGGCGATGACAAGGAGCTTTAATAAGGGTTCAGCCTGTAGAAAAATAACGAAATAATATTGAAAGTTTTATAAGTTCTCAAAGTTTTCTCAATGTTATAACTACTTTTATCGAAAATAACATTGCGCGGCATTTAAAAGCAGTGAGAGAATCTAGATTAGCTATAGAAAGGAAAGGAAAGGATAGAAAGGAATTACATTTATTTCGACAGAGAATCATAGAATAGGTGTTGAATGATAATGTGATTTGTGTTGTATACGTAAACGGATCAAAACTGTTTTTTTACAGCTTAGTTATACATATTATAAGTTTAGTTGTATAGTTTAGTTATACATGTATTTATATACTAGCTGCTGCCCGCGCCTTCGCCCGCGTTTTATCGGGATAAAAAATTTAAAAACCTTTATGTTATTCCAGGTCCCAAACTATACCCATACCTAATTTCAGCCTGTTCGGTAGTTTTTTGCATGAAAGAGTAATAAATATCCATACATCCATCCTTACAAACTTTGACATTTATAATTATTATAGTAGGATAGTTCAGTTATTTTGTAATAGTTTGTATTACATAGTTTAGTGGTAATAACGGTGATCTGTTTTTGTAACAACAAATAATAAATTCAGGGGTCGAAGAGAACCTCAAGGTTGTCTGGGAGAAATGGAGCAAATAATACGTTTGCTCCATTAAGATGCTAGCACATTGCGATCTCGGAGCAAATGAGGATTTAGTTAGACGAATGAAATACTAAGGTTTTTTGTTATTATAGTGCTTATGCCCGCACTTGGGGTTATCTTAAAGAATTTAATAATATCCGCGTGGCGCAGTTGGATAACGCAGCCCCGTATTCAGGGGAAGGTCGCGGGTTCAAGTCCCGCCGGAGTCGTAAATTTTTGGAATAATATTAAATTCTGAATGAAATACTAGAATATCATGTGATGAAGTCCGGTGCAGGTATGAACATGTAAAATTTTCAGGACTCTCCTTACTTGATAAATAAATAAATAATAAATAATGCTGATCAAACCACACAGTATTGTCAAGGCATAGCTTACTTTGGGGCTGTTATGGGTATTACATATTGATGATGTTTCATATGTCAGTTATTTTGAAATACAATCAAATAGCGCCATCTAAAATTGACAAGTTTTTCCGACACATCAAATGGAAACTCTCCTTTAGGCGAACACTATTTTTCTGTCGATTCTATCCTTGGTTAGGTCCCTTTCTATACACAAAAATAAATAAAGCACTTAACTTATTTTCTAAAACAAGAAGAGGCTGCGAAAAGATTCTTCATTCATGGCTCCTAGATAAAGACTATGACGAGACGGAGTCTGTCTTCTCATACTGTAGGTAAATAAGTAGATATGTAATATGAGTATCATCGTCATCATCATCAGCCCATACACGTCCACTGCTGGACAT
The DNA here is from genome assembly GCA_947859395.1 of Eupithecia insigniata. Lineage (NCBI taxonomy): Eukaryota > Metazoa > Arthropoda > Insecta > Lepidoptera > Geometridae > Eupithecia > Eupithecia insigniata. Next base: position 6,316,903 of record OX401996.1, on the reverse strand, counting down.
AGGCCTCCCCCGTACGACGCCACAAATAGTGGTCCTGAGCCGCCTCCATCCATCGACTCCCTGCGACCGCTACGATGTCGTATACAGTATGTAGGAAATTATTTATTGTACTCAGACCTGAACAGTTCTAAAGAAACAAGCAAGATCTCAAAGTCGCCAATCTATGTTCCGAACAGTACCTACTTTAGTATCATCTATCACTGTAAACTAGAACATTACTACTTTTTGGTCTCTACAGCACAGGGTATCCTAGTGTAGAGATCAAAGTGAGATCACAATATCAGTCTTAATATATTTAGCTATGATAAGAATACCTAATTTTAAATTAATGTGATTTTTATATTATGTATTCATGTATTTGTGATGAATAAATTACTTTACACAGTGGTAAGCAAAAATCGTCAATCTACGGTGTTATATAACTAATCAATCAGAACTAAATATCTTTATTAACAGAGAAAATAAAAATCAAATAATATAAACAAATTAAACTAGTAACTACAATTGAAACAATTGAGCTAACTGCAGACTGTTGCAAACAATCTACAGATAGCTCAACTGGTCCATATCAATACCAGTCGGAAGCGTCGTCCCCAAGACGCTGGCTGCATTACCCCGCTGTATGGCAATGCTAATGCGCTGCGCCAGATACTCACCAGCTCTCGGGTCACGCATCGTCGCGTCGCTTCGACCAGGCGCTAGGCGCTCAGAACTTGTCACATTATTCCGAAAACTGCAATTGCTATACGGACGTCTTCTCTAATTTAAATTCGAATTTTCATGTTTGTTTAAAATTAAATGAATCCCAATTTTATCTCAATTGATTTTTAAATTTAGAATACTTTAACCAAACAGTGTTCAAGGTTATTTATTTTCAATTCAATAAAACAGCCCTCAAAGCAGGGACGAGCCTCAAAGCAAATTTTCAGCGAACATTCCTGAATCAAAAATCAGCCCTCCTTAACTCTTTTAATTTCATTAGAACAAAAGGCCTAATTTTTTATTCGACAACAATAATCCTTTCGTTTTTCTCCCAAGAGACAATGCCGAGACTTCGGGGAAATTGTGTGTGAAATTATAGCATAGTTTAAACTGCTCTAAAAGGCATTTGAGACGAGCAATCCGAGAATTTAATAATTGTTTACTTGATTTTTTCCCTCCAACTTTTGAAAACCGTTTTGAAAAGCGCTTTGAAAGTCAATCATTAGAAGACAAAGAAAAAAGTCAATGAAAATCTGTTATTAAAAGATTTATTACAAGAAAGTGACTTGTCTTCTTAGTTGCTTAAATCGGGCATTGATGTGTACTTATAGACAACGTAACGAAAAGATCGGTCACTACATATTATAAAACAAAGTCCTCCGCCGCGTCTGTCTGTCTGTCTGCCTTTTCGGGATAAACTTAAAAACTCATGCGGTTTTCACTTCAATCGATAGATTCATGATGAAGGTATAATTTTTAATATAATTTTTAATATTAATATATATAATCTTTCAAGGTTTTCTGTTGGTTGAAATCACAGATCAGAAAAACTAAAGGGTTGAAAAATAACTATAATTATTGAAAGACTTGGAAAAAGTCGAGCCGTTTTCATCGAAAACGGCGTTCGTAGACAGCGTTTTCGCTTCATAGAAAGGACGTACGAACTACAAAAGTCCGTGATCACATTTTTTTTGGTTTGTGTTTGTTGTCTATCTATATATAGATACTTACATACATAGTGTTTGTCGGAGGTTTTACAACCTTAAAACTGATTTATGGCACCTAAACGATAATTGTTGGATTTGTCGGAAAAAGTCAAACCGCTCGGGAGCTTTCATCGAAAACAGTGCCTAATTATTGCATGGTGGGATGGGAGGATATCCTTCTTAGTCCACGCGGGCGTAGCCGCGTCAGCTAGTAAAATATAAATGGGTTTTTTGTTACCCATGGCACAATGACTTGTGCGCCTCACTAGTTGTAACTGAACACTGAACACTTTGATCGTGTAAAAGCGTAGTAAGGATAATCTAAAATAAGCATTGACTAGACTAGAGCATAGATAATACGCATTTATTCTAGTCCACTATCTTGGGGGTCGTCCATTCATCACGTGAGGCTCGAAAGGGGGAGAGGGGGTTCGACGAAAATCACGAAATATCACAAGGAGGGGGGTGTAGTAAGTTATCCCGTGTATTTATTTTGTCGTTGAACGTGCGATTTCTAAACAACTGAAAAACAGCGCGTGAGCCGTGAGTCGCCCGCGCCGTTGCCAGTCAATGATTCCCCCCGCCCGCCACGACATACGCAAGTTTATATTTTTCTGTATTTTAGGGGCCCCTCCCCTACCCAACAGGGTTAGTCTTAAACCTCACCAAGTATCACCAGGGGGGAGGGGGTTAAAAAGATGCTAAAAAACATCACGTGATTAATGGACGACCCCTTATCTGGGGTTTCGTTGATTATTATGATTTACTTAGAATACGTTTTTGGGTTATCAGTAAATAGCATCGAGATCCTGGTCAATACATATTGTTGTGACCAGTAATTCTGGCCTTTTCAGAAATATTATAAGGTTGCATTATATAAACTAGCCGAACTTGATGTGAAATATTTGTAAATAAACCACGAGACTAAATATAAAACTCGCTAGGCGTCGAGTTTCAGATTTTTATTAAAGGATAGGTGATTTTATATCTATCAAAAATTTAAATCACTCCATAGTATAAAACAAAGTAGCTTACCGCTTTTTGCTGTCCCTATGTATGATTAGATCTTTAACCTACGCTACGGATTTTGATGCGGTTTTTTTAATAGATACATAAACATTTATATCAATCGAAAGTATAAGAAGAATATATATTACATATATATGTAGGTATATACATACGTGGTATTATTTTCTTTACTTAGATCTTTATCTTTTATCTTAAATATGTTTTTCTGATGTCATTTATAAAAAACTATAGTTTAGGTAGTTACCTATTAAAATGAAATCTATACCTATTATATTTTTTTTAGAATGAGACCTTGGTCCCGTTTCAAGACCTAATTTCCTTAAAGTCAGATGGCTTGTTGCCATCATACACTGTGTGGATTGGGTACCTATAATATAATCGATATTTAATTATATGACCGCACCACTGCTCAATCTAAAGTTTCTATTGAATGTTGAAACCAAGCTTCAAAGGTTTCCATGGTAAACAACAATTCGCCTAAGGTTTTTGCTATTATATTGCGTGCCTCACACTGGGAGTAACATTACCTAATCTGTGACTGGGTTTAATTTCTAAGAAAAATGGTATCCCAAAGAAACGGAGTGTGGAAAGACCTCCCACTTGATGGACCGACGACATTGTAGCGGTTGCAGGGAGTCGTTGGATAGAGGCGGCTCAGAACCGCTATTCGTGGCGTCGTTTGGGGGAGGTCTATGTTCAGCAGTGGAACTATACGGGCTGATGATGATCTCAATATTAGTTATGTAGGTAATTAGGTATGTATAGTAGTTTGAAGCTTACGCGCTATAATAGCAAAACCTCCGAATAAACCAATGCGACGTGTCGCATTTTCGTCTCGTATTAATTGTTAAGTAAGGCATAATTATGTTTCATAATAGTTAACAGTGGTTAGTTTTCCAATGAAAAAGCTATTTAAAAAACTTACCTACAAAACAGTCACGACAAAAATGATTTAAAATTGTCCAGAAACACTTTTGAAGTAATAATTCACAAAGTTATTACGAGTTTTTGAAAGTATTAAAATTACTGATATTTTAAATTTCGCTTTTATCGACCAAAAGGCGCTTTATCTATTCTATGCCATAGTTCATAGTTCATTTATTTATAACAATTATGTTACAGGTCATGTCATAAAATACAAATTACATAATGTAAATAAATTCACAACTATACAATTGACTGCATGAATTTGATTGATTATACATAATATTTATCACAATTAATAAATTAAGTACATTTTATGGTCATAAAATCACTAACGTCATATATCGATTGAACTATCAGCCACTTCTTCAAGTTAATCTTGAAGGATGTTAAAGATTGAGCGCTGGTGATAGGAGTCGGAATACGGTTGTAGACAGCCGTCCCCATTACGTGCAGCAACTTGGACGTCTTCGTCAATCGTCTTGGAAGAGCTTTCAGTCGGTGTGAGTGCCTTGTATTGTATCTGTGACCGTCCCCAAACCTTGCATATTCCTCCAAGTTTTCACGCACATACAACGCGGACTGGAATATGACAAGAGCGGGCACGGTCAAGATACCCAAGGACTCAAAGTACGGCCGACTTCTGCCGACTTCTGCTCAGCTCCATGACTGGCCGCATGCAAATTGTGACGGGCAGAGGAGGAAAAGTAAGATCGAGCCCGATGTCAACCACCATTGGCGTGGCACAGGGGTCCTCGATCTCGAATATTCTCTTTTCCCTCCTCATGAATGACCTACCCGACTGCATAAAAGAGGCACACGTGCTCATGTATGCGGATGACGTAGCGGCCATTGTCGAAGCTACAGATCTAGACGCATTTCAGGACAAGCTGAACTCGGTAGCAGGTGAATTGCAGAAGTGGTTTTATCAGAACGGCCTCATTCTCAATATCACAAAAACGAACTTCATGCACTTTAACCTGGCTGGGCATTGTAGTCTGCCGGTGGCCGTGAGTCTGGGAGGCGAAGTAGTGAGCCAAGTCCATACTACCACTTTCCTTGGGTTCACCATAGACAAGAGCCTATCGTGGGAGGCGCACATAGACAAACTATGTAAGAAGATAGGCAGGTCATGCTTTGCTCTATGGCGCCTCTCTGCTACCTTGGACAGAGCTATGGTGAGGAGTATCTACTTTGCCAGTGTCCATTCGCTCCTCCAGTAACCACTGTAAACTATTATGAAACATAATTATGCTTTACTTAACAATTAATACAATAAAAGTGATTTCAAACCTACAGTCAAAGTCTTACAACTAGTTTTATCATAAACTTAAGGAAATTAGGGCCGAGTTAAACACATCCTCCAAAATAAAAATATGTAAACTTAAAAGTGTTTTAGCTTCGGACCCTTCGCTTTAGGGTTGTTTGAAAAGTTTTAACATATTTACTGAGTTAATTTATTAAGAAGATTTTATTTAGGGGCCCTACAGAATATTTATGTGCAGAGTTTTAGATTAAATAAGATTATTATACATTTTTAGTAAACGTATTTTCTTTTCGGTGGATGTGCACCATAGCCAGCGTTATATAGAGCTAAAGGTTAAAACTTCATGAGCTTTTTTTGTATCATCATCATCATCATCATCAGCCCATACACGTCCACTGCTGGACATAGGCCTCCCCCGTACGACGCCACAAATAGCGGTCCTGAGCCGCCTCCATCCATCGACTCCCTGCGACCGCTACGATGTCGTCGGTCCATCGAGTGGATGGTCTTCCATGTAGGGTTTTTTTTTGTATATCACTCGAAATATTTTTATATGTAAAGTGGTTATTTTATTCGGAACTTACAAATATTTATAACACAAAAATCAGACTAGCTTACAATCCTACTAATATTATAGAAAGTAACTCTGTCTATCTGTCTGTCTATTACCTTTTCACGCCTAAACGACTGAACGAATCTTAATGGAATTTGGCAGGGAGGTAGATGGTATCCTGGGAACCGACATAGGGTACATGAAAAGCGCGTGCGAAGCTGCGGGCAGCATCTCGTATGACATATATCTAGTTCGATACATAATCTAAATTACTTAGTGTGCAATAGCTTCCGAAATATTCCATATTTTAACACTGCAGCCCTTATGCGATGACGTCCGGAAAAAACGCTCGGTGTGTAATAGCCTAATTTTTGGGTAAAAGTTGAGGCCGCAAAATTATTAAAATTTTATGAGAAATTTATTTTAATTTATTGCAACCATCACGCGTCAAGCAGGATTTATTCTAAATGGCTGAGTCTGGGGTCTTTGGTTCGAGCTTGACTTTTGAGAAATTTATATTAGTTTCAGACGAAAATGAAATAGGTAACATATAAACGGTTAACAATCTTAGGGTTCTTAAGGGTAAATGTCCTGTGATTTTCACCCCTAGCAACTGGATGAATCTCTTGTTTTCTCCTATGTCTATATAGAACGCTATCAGGTTCAATATAGCCTTTAAGGGCTCGATCCGATTGGAAAAGGGTCGTTAAAAGGGCACAGGGTCCGCGTTTCACGAAACTGTGGTTTATGGGACATATACCACAGTTTCGTTAATAATCAGATGGCCCCAGTTCCCTTGGATTTAGAAGTATTTCGTTAGATATTAATGCATTAAGTAACGCTCAAGTTGTGCATTTCAGATAGAGAATAGCTCGTGGTGTGAAACGACTAAAGACCCGAATAAAGTTGGACCATGAGATCGGTGGTTTGATCGAGCAGTTATACTGTCAATGAATAAATTTGGCCGATTTCGTTCCATCTTTCGAATATCACTCATTTTCTGTATAGAAGATAGAAAATTCTTTATTGCACACTTTGAAAAATTCTAAATACAACAAAGTAAGTTACAAGTGGCGGTGTTATCGCTCAAGAGCGATCTTTACCAGACAATCTAAGGTATACCTAAGGTAAAGTGATAATTTAATTTGTACTTGTGCCTGATGGAAAATGGCCAATAATAGATGATTAAAAGAACTTAATAAGTGAAGTTCAATCGATATTATATGAATAAGTTCCATTAGCCGTGTGTGTGTGTGTGTGTGTGTGTGTGTGTGCTACCGAATATATCAAGCTACTAGATATGTAAAATTATCTTCTACTAATGGAACTATGAAATATAATTGGATTCTTGCAGCTTCCATGGCTATAATTTTTGATCCACAGAGGTAGGAATGATCACTGAAGCTTCACCGAATCAAACGTGCCGAGGGAGTCAATAAAATCTAATTGTAACAATTTGTTGTATACTACTAATATTATAAATGTCAAAGTTTGTATGGATGGATGGATGTATGCATATTTGTTACTCTTTCACGCAAAAACTACTGAACCGATTAGGCTGTAATTAGGTATGGGTATAGTTTGGGACCTGGAATAACATATACTTTTTATACCGATAAAACGCGGGCGAAGGCGCGGGCAGCAGCTAGTCAAATATAAATATGAAAACCTTATCTCTGAAGTGGGGCAATGCGGATATTATAAGTAAAGTATTAAATCTTCATAATTCATTTGATTCAAATAGATTAACTAAATTATTTCGATTATGTCCGTATAAAAAGATATTCTAAAATTGAACGGCTCCTTTCCGAGGCCTCCGTAGAGGGCAATGCTCTTACCTCGTTATGGAGGCCGTTTACTTTTAGAATATCTTTTTACTACTAGGTCAAAACTATTATATCAAGACAAAACCAGTATTGGATCCAGTGCAGTCATTTAAAAGCAGCACAAAGCTTTGTCTGTATCTAAACGATAAAATGTAACGTCCAAATGGAAATGCATACAGAGTCGTATTGTTATCTCTAAATTTCTCTGCAACGCTGCCAAGAACTGCAGCTGACTTGGTGTTTCCCACTTACGTACTTATTATTCCGATTGTTTCGCTTCAAGCCAGTTCTGCACATTTTTCATCATGAAACTGGCATCACCTTGCATTTCACCGTACCGGTTTCCGACACAATGGATCGCAAGTGATTTCTCACCCGTGCCTCCTTATTATTATAGTGCGAAGACTTACAATAAAAAACGAAACATACATATAAACTTCTTCCTTGTTGCAAATAGTCCTCTATTTTTTTATCGACGGAAATACCACATGGACCTACGAGCTGGTCGTCGACCAACCCAATTATTTACAGACATATAAATATGTTGTCACTATGCCACAAAGGTCGAATGAAGAAATTTAACCGATGTGGCCGCGCGGACGATGATCCACCTGCAATGCAGGAGGTTGCGGGTTCGATTCCCGACCTGAAACAAATGTTTTTACGATCTGAAAATATTTATACCGGGTCTTCTGGATATTTCTATATAAAATAAAAAATATCTGTGTCATGTATTATGTATGTATTATGTATATCAGTCATCTAATATGGGTTATGATATCAATAATCTAATACCAATAACACAAGCTCTGTTTAGCTTGTGGCTGGAAGATGATGTGTAGATTGTCCAGATCCAGAATATATTTATTTTAGTTATTTAAATGAATGTATTGTAGTAGGGAACCTACCAGAGGAAGGGCAGCAGCTTCCTTCTGAGTATTTTTAAACACCAACACTGCGATCACCAATCCGCCTGCTAAGCGTGGTGATTATGGCAAATCCCCCCCTACATGGGAGACCATCCACTCGATGGACCGACGACATCGTAGCGGTCGCAAGGAGTCGATGGATGGAGGCGGCTCAGGACCACTATTTTGTGGCGTCGTACGGGGGAGGCCTATGACCAGCACTGGACGTGTATGGGCTGATGATGATGATGATGATGATGATTGTAGTAGGTCTTCACTATAACGTGCCATAAAAGACTACATACAAAAAAGCACAAATGGTTAAGTACTGTAACCATACTTTACCATACTATCATACTTTGCCTTTAAACTCTTCGGTATTTAACGGTCAACACCACCTAGCCCGTAAAGGCCCCAATGTATTACTACGGGAACTAAATAAATATCATTCCTGTACTGGTGTCCTTAATTAATTTAATGGCAGTCTTGCCTCCCTGTAATAATATCAATCTAAGGACGGTCCACAAACACCTGTGGGCTTTAAATCGCTGGATGTATCAAGTTTTTGGTTACAACTATAGATCAAAACATCATGTCTGTCATAAAAACGTTGTCATAATAAAGGAAAAATAGCCTGCGACAAAAAAAAACATAACAGAGATAACTTTCTGAAAGCTTTTTTGTTGTTGTTGTTGAAACTTGTAAGTCATGCATGACTTAGTTCGCGTTTTGAATTTTGACAATGGTTTGCATTTTTTCGTTGACATCGTTTTTCTTTCTATATCCACTGTTATCGTAATTTGGTTTATTGTTTTGTGGAAGGGAACTGCTAATAATATTTTCTTATTAAACGCAAAATGTCTTCTTAAAACCAGTTATAGCTTTCTTGGGTTTGTACATGCTTCTCTCGCTAGGCTGTGTCCACCGCTTGACGCAAAAGCTGCCTCCAACCTGCCTGATACGGTTAACGTAATATCTGAATGTAGCTACGGACGTAACTACCTCTATACATAAATAAATGGAGGTTTTCTGATTGGTTGCCTCCACCTGATCGTGAAAAATTATCCACTTATCATCCTATATAACTAATCGTAAGGCTGAAGTTGTAGGTACAGTAGTAATTACTATTGGATAAGGATTTGAAAACTAAAAAAAAAATAAACGAAAAAAGTGCAGCAATAAATGTTTCAGATCTTAGTTAATCGCAGATCACAAGACTGAAACATAGACAATATCGCGTTTTATTGGGATAAAAAATAGCCTATATGTTATTCCAGATCCCAACCTATACCCATACCAAATTTCAGCCCAATCGGTTCAGTAGCTTTTGCGTGAAAGAGTAACAATTATCCATACATCCATCCATATAAACTTTCACATTTATAGTATTAGTAGGATGAATCATAGCAAGGCATAGCGCCCATATATTTTCTATACAAATTTTTGAGTGACCGCACACGCAGATATAATTTATATTTCTACGACGTCACCAAGCTATACGTTATTGCTTGTATTGCTTGCTATAAAGCACGGTATATTACTGTATATTGTAGCTACGTCTGTGATGGGCTTTATTTGATACTAGGCAATCTCAGATATCATTTTGTAGAAGCACAGTGCTACGGCGTAGCAATTGTAGGGATTTTGTAGCGTTATGTAGAACAAGTAATAATAATAATAATCCATAGTCCATAGCCCAATTACGCAGTCCATACATTCACCACAATAACATGGCTTTTTTGTTATTTTCATTTTCCTTTGCAATAGTCTCTACACCTGGCGGATATCATCTTCGGGTGTATCATATTATGCAACCAAGGATGATACCTGCTATGTGTAGCTCTCGCCTTTAGATTAATTCTCATAAAGGGCCTCTGTGCTGTTGGCTTCGGCTCCACGCATGCCTCCCAAAGGACCGGGTCACTATATGGCCCGTGATCATGGAAATGAGAAACAGAATAATAATAAATTCTTTATTTGCAGACACGAGATCAAGTGACAAGTGCTACGACAATTAAAAGGTCCTACGTACAAATACTTGTAGATTCTTATACAACATATATAGATATTTATGTTTTTTGATCAACTGCTTGGAAAACGTCTAAGGATGTTCTCGAAGAAAAATGTTTCCCTTATAGTCTATAGTCTTGGAAACATTTTTCTCCGCTTTAAAATGATGTATTTTACAATGAAAGATTTGAAACATGCGGAACAGAACATCCACCAAATACAATTTTAATTTTTATTAATGCATATTAAAGCAACTCAAGCTGAAGCAAAAAAATGCAAAACCCTAGTTATTATCGTAAATTTTTACGACAGCTTTTCATACTTAAAAGGAAATATATTTTGCCATGTTCCGACTAATATTTTTCGTAAAATCTTTCTGTGCGCGACACGTCATCCTATTTAAGGATAACAAGATCCTACAAATGACTTATTCTAACGGAGGAGTGCTTCCTAAAAGTCACATTAAATTACACGCGTAAACTCGCTGTTATACAAAATAGGGATTTAGGGATCCGCAGGAAACTCAAAGAACTGGATTATTAAAAGCTACGTTTTTTTTATCATATTTGTTTTAAGGACTTTTGCTTTGCAAAGTATGCCAGTCCTATCATAACCTAAATTTATTAATAATAAAAAAAAGAAAACAAATATCATAAGTAATAATAACGAAGTGACAAAACGTTCGACAGGTTGTAACTCACTGTTCAAATTCTTTGGCAACATCACGCGGTAATTCAAATAACGCGCTATGATTGGCTTGCAGAAACGGTACTCTAAAGGATCGTCCGTTGTAGTTAACATAAAGTGTTTTCGTACATAACGACGACCTTTGTGGCGCAGCGGGCGAAGGTCCGCATGCGACGCAGGAGGTTGTGGGTTCGATTCCCTCCTCGGGGCAAATGTTTGTACGATCTGCAAATATTTGTTCAGGGTGTTCTGGATGTTATCTATGTAGAATAAAAATATCTATCTATGTATTGTATTATATTAAGTATATCAGTTATCTAGTACCCATAACACAAGCTCTGCTGAGCTTGGGGCTAGATAATGTTGTGTGAATTGTCCAACATTATTTATTTCGGAGTGGGGAAAATATAACAAAAGGTACGCGATAAATACCCAATAAATAATCTTTAATTATTTATTTATTTATAAGTTATTAGACGAAAAATGTGGAGGTACTTCTAAGTACCGTAAGGAGGGAAAGGGTTAAAGCAGTTAAGTTGTACCTATGTACTCGTATGTATATTCAAAAAAGCTACTTAGAATAATAACTATGCGCATATACTGGGTTTGCTCAAATGTAGTGTTTCTATCAGTAAGGGTAGGGGTGTGCTAAAGCATTTTCTTTAGAAAATACTTTATAACAAATTGCACTTTACAAAACAATTAACAAACAATTAGGCACAAAAAATGTGACAATTGGCGGTCTTATCGCTCACGAGCGCTCTCTAACAGACAGCGGATAGATAGGATCTTTGGATTGATCATGGGTATGAACTTATAATTTCTTCAAGTTCTCAAATGTAGGTAGTCGTTAATAACAATACGATCAATCAGATTATGATGCACATACATTTCTAGCTCAGCTTAGAATATTTATTTCAATACTAGCTGCTGCCCGCGCCTTCGACTGCGTTTTATCGAGATAAAAAATAGCCTATATGTTATTCCAGGTCACAAACTATACCCATACCAAATTTCAGCCTAATCGGTTCAGTAGTTTTTGCGTGAAAGAGTAACAAATATCCATACATCCATCCATCCATCCATACAAACTTTGACATTTATAATATTAGTAGGATAGTGTAAACTTCAAACTGCATTCAAACAGAACAGAGAGCCAATACCTCAGATTAAGTAAGTTCCAATACGAACGTAGGTTCCGCAAAACGGTCCGACAAACTCCCAACTAATTTGAGCGTCTGGAACTGTTTAAGCGTAAATAAGCTTTGGTGTGCAACTCTGATTAAATTGCAACTTTAATTCTGCTGTTCATTTTAGACATTGTATTTCTAATAATAAACATGAGTTTCACTAATGAAGTTTGATTTGAGTTATTAAACATAGTTGGCGAGATCAATTGTTAAATTGAATTGTTTTGAATACTATACTTAGGTATTTTACAATCTGTTCATATTCTTAAAATTATTCGAGTTATTCCGTGTTCGTACTCGCTTCGGACCAAAGTGGGACGTAGGCGGAAAATCAAATTCAGAGGTGATTTAATTCCGCATTCGTCCCACTTTTCAAATGCAGGCTTTAGAACTGTCAGCCACACATATTCTTAAAAATCATCGCATCTAAACTGTAACTAAACATAAGCTAAACCTAAGTTGCCTGTAAGATATTTGCCAAGAGGATCCCTCGCGTCTATTCCACAAGTTTTTTTAACTTCTAGCGAGGAGTTTAATTATATGGTGAAATCGGTCTTAAACACAATAATAGTATTTGTACCGATATGTTTATGCAAGACTGCAAGTCCTATTATAAAATAAATGATTTTATTATTTTAACATCATTTATTTTAAATCTCGCTAAAAATACATTTTTTTCTATAGAAAATACAATAACGTATAAAACTAATCTACAGTAAAAAATAAACGGTGGATCACCGGCCGCGAAGCTAGGCTCAAGCGGCCGGTGACTAGGGCTTATTATTCAGACTAAAATGAAGTACATTGCGGGTTTTAATGCCCTTATACGTGCAGTTGATGGATAGATGGAAGATAGAAATAGTAGATTGTTTTACAAGGGACTAAACCATCCCATTATATACGAGGTTGTTATACTCCCGAGCGTAGCGAGGGAGGATGACAAGACCGAGTTATCATGGGTGGTTTTGGCCCGAGTAAAACACTCTACTTTTCACTTCGATTGCGAGAAAATAAAACAATTCAAAATTAGACAATTTACAGAAATTTTATTAAAAATTAAATGTGCAGTTAGAGCAATTTTGAATGTTTAGTGATATGTGATTGGGATGTGATAATATTTTGAGTTGATTGTTGTGGAGTAAAAGTTGGAGAGACTCGACTCGTGCTTGAGTTTCCTGCATTATTAAGATCTGAGTGCGGCTTCAGCTGAGTTGACATATTCATCCAATCCCGCGATGTAGATGCTTGGAGTTCTGTAATGTTTGGTAGAATATTGATTCCTTCCGTAATCCGCTGCGTGAGGTGATACTTGTTTTGTATAGAGTCCTCTATATAACCTTCAGCCACTTGATCGGACCAACAGAGTCGCGGATGTTCTGCGGAAACAATGGCCCGTGTAGAGTTCCGGATTTGGTAAATTTATATAAGTGGCAATATCTTTAGGCATGTTACCAAACTTATTTTTGCCTATGACTTGCCTTGTTCATTTACCATTTTGATAATTTAGAAAAAATCTTCTCGTTGAAACATTAGTGGGACGTAACTCCTGATAGGCTTTAACTATATTAAGGTATTCTCCACTGATGACAAATTTACGCACTTTGTTTGTTTTCGTGTTCGGCAGACTCACAGCTTGTAGGTTTGTATCCGTTTCTACGTCTTCTAGCGTTATATTGGCAAGCTCTATTCCTCTGCATGCACCGCTGATTCCATAAATTAAAGCAACCTATTGAACAAAAAAATAAGTGTGTTAATAATCGTAATAACCTAGGTACATAATTTAGGTATGTAGGTAGGTATCTATTTATTTAGTTTGAGTAGAGTACATAAGTAGGTTACCTTTGTTGCCAAGTATTGTTTATTTGGAGCGTTATTTAAAAATGTTTCGATTTCTTGTGTCGTCAAGACTTTAGATTTTTTTGCCTTGTATCCAGTGGACAATGTCTTCAGTAAAGCCGCTAAATTTACATATTTTTTAATATCGACGTCGTGTTTCGTTTGTAAGGTCATTCTTAACATTGAATATGTGCTCCAAAGAGTCGACGATTTGAATTTTTTCGATAATTCATCAAAATAAGTGAGAAAAACCCCTTCTGTAAAAGAATCCACACGTTTCTCATCTCTCCATTTCATAAAATTTTCGTAACTCTTTAAATATGTATATTCCACGTGATTTTGTCGGCAACAGATTCATAATTATTTCTTTGCCCTTTTCTTCCATTTGCATATTAGCATCTTCACTATCACTTGATGAAATTTTTCACGTTCACAAGTAAAAGTCAGGAAGTTAAACGTAAAAGTTTGTGATTTGGAATGAAGAAAATTCTAGAGCTTTAGCGCCAATACCATCTTTTTTTTTAAATCTCTATTTAACCCGCAACGAAACAGTTCGCATTCTACCGTGAAGGAAAGAATCAACCTTCATAAAACATCACCAAGACGGTTCTATTTAAAAAAAAAAGATTGACGGAGCACCAACAAGTCGAGTTTTTATGTACGAGAACGAATGCTTTGTACGGGCTTTGATTTAAGACAAAAATTAAACAGAAAAAATACTTTTTAGCCCGAGGTATTAAACTCGAGTTTTAGGCCCGCTAAGCTACACTATTATGATACACTTTTTGAGCAAGAGAAGTGAAAATTCTTTTTTGCACACTTATTAGTAAAAAACAAAAATACAAAAATACTACTTTTAAAGCTAAGTTACAAGTGGCGGTCTTATCTCTCTCGAGAGATCTCTACCAGACAACCGTGAATGGATAGGATCGTTGGATAGTACTAATACGGTAATCGTACGGATAAGGTTACGATAGGGCTACTTCCCATTGCATCCAAACCTATTGTTCTCGGAAACGAAATATTTTATACATTAGTTCCCAAACGCATCCAACGAGCATTTCAATAATAATTTTTAAATATATATTTTTTCATACATTAGTTCCCACTCGCACCATGCATAAGTTGAAGTACAGTCAGCACGAGAATCTTCTGATAGTATATACCTAGGCTTAAGTAGTCAGGTAAGGTAAGAATACTATGAATATTTAAGAATAAAAGTAATTTTTTTGGCAGACTATATTTCTTTGATATTCTGTGCGTGACTCGTGCATATAGGAACATTCTGAACTTTGCCAGAAAAACAACCAATGAGTGGCGTAAAAAATAAAGCCGCGTCCAGATGTACATATCGGCTTCATATGAATGAGTCACCAGCAGAACGCGGTCGTAGAATAAGTTTAATTACAGGTTTCGGTCCTACACTTTTCACTACTATTTTGTCACTAATAAATAACATAATTAAAGTGGTTAGTAATTGTAGAACTTCACTACATTTGCTTAAGCTTAAATGTGGTGTAATTTACATAATAATTGGGTAAGTGAAAAGGAACGATAAAATTTAAAGGTTTTTGGTGTTCCTTTGTTCCATAGGTTTCATATTCAAAGTAAATTAAAACGAAAAAGTATCTATTTCGATGATTTCTGTGAATTAATTTTCAGGTGAAGCCATTCGATCAGAACATATGTAAATATGAATTTTTACCGAACATTCCTATTTAATCCCGCTGTTACAAAAGCAGAATTTGATTGCGTATTTTTAAGGAATTTACAAATAAAGCTTGCTGTAAATTTTATAAAATGTTCCCACTCAATGAATTTTGACTTGTATCATCATCATCATCAGCCCCTACACGTCCACTGCTGAACATAGGCCTGCTCCAAACGCCACGAATAGCGGTCCTGAGCCGCCTCCACCCAACGACTCCCTGCGACCGCTACGATGTCGTCAGTCCATTGAGTGGGAGGTCTTCCCACACTCCGTTTCGCATTGCATTTGATTTGTATACTGTATGTAGAGTTAGTTGTACATTATGTAATTTTTCTTTCGCATTTTCTCAATGAATTGTAAAACGTCAAACCGTCTTTCGAAACCACCCACCACCATACGTTTACCACTCCATACTGGAAAATTATTTAATTACCTACGTGTGTACTATACCGAAGCTAAATTAACTCGTGTATACATAAACGGAACCCTCTACAAGCAAGTCCGACTCACACCATTTCTATACCCTTGAAGATAAGCCGAAGAACCAATTTCCTTGGGAAAAGCGAATGTTTCGAGGACGTTTAATAGAATGTCGTGGATAGAATGTTCTCTGAATAACAGAGTTTTACTACCAAATAACGTGATTTATTCGCATAAAGGACTTAAGTGTTTTGCATTCACAGATTCACAATTTATTACGCTAGATGCTCGATTTTCTTTACACTCCCTCATCTTCACCATCTTCACTGCGTCGTTGTCGTCTGCGAAGGTCCACTTGCAACGCAGGAGGTTGCGTTGCGGGTTTGATTCCCGCCTTGGGACTAATGTTTGTAGGATCATAACACAAGCTCTGCTTATTTTGCGGCTAGATGATGCTGTGTGAATGGTATAGCATTATTTATTATTTTATTTATTTTGTATAGCATCAAAGTGTGCAAGCAAATTTTAAGCTACGGGTACTGGTAAGATAATATACGTTTTTGGGATGCCAGTTTTAAGTCAACATTGGAGATAGGTAATTGGAAAATTAGTTTGTGTAAAGAGGAGTAATAAAAAACTAGATATTAGTTTTTTATTACTCGCAGCTTTGCAAGCATTTTTCCAATTATTAAAAAGGTTGTTATATTAGAATTGCAACTATGCAAGTTTTCAGATTGGTCTATAATACTAGTTTTGGCCATGTTCACAAAAACACTATGCGAAATAAAATGCAGATTTTCACATACTTTTGTATTTTTCCAGGGAAGGATTACGTAAAATCGGAAATAAATAATCTGAATAAATATCTGATATCTACGTCTACAAACATGGACCACAGCTTTTCTGAAGATTCAGTTTAGTACACTGATACCACAATTAATTGTTTAATATGAAATCCTACTAATATTATAAATGTCAAAGTTTCTAAGGATGGATGTATGGATATTTGTTACTCTTTCATGCAAAAACTACTAAACCGATTAGGCTGAAATTTGGTATGGGTATAGTTTGGGACCTGGAATAACATATAGGCTATTTTTTTTCCAGATAAAACGCCGGCGCGGGCAGCAGCTAGTATATACATATGTCATGTTTTTCGAATTCTATGCGAGCTTATAGAATAGGAAAAACATATGGCTTACAGTATATATTTCTATGCCTAAAATAAAAGAAACGTGACGAAATCGCGGAATATTTTACTAATGAAAAACTAAGCCACTCGCTCTAATCAAATATTCATTTTCATCAGAATTCCCATTCTTCCTGGTTTCCTTGCTCGAGGATTTCTGGTGACAAGTAAAAAAATCCGGCAAGGGAGAGTCAGTTTAGTGGTTCCGTAAGAATTTTTCAAGTATGTCAATAATGCCAAGACATGCCATGACCGTCGCTTTAAGCGCATCACACTTTCTAGTTTTACACCCACATTAATATATTAAACTTTCGCGATTTGTTAACATAATTAAAGATTATTTATCGGGTATTTATCGCGTACCTTTTGTTATATTTTCCCCTACATTTCCATCGCGTTACAGCGATAAATACCCGATAAATAATCTTTAATTAATAGATATGTTGATATTTGGATTTTTGGATGTATAGATGTTTGTTATGTCTGCGCGCCAAAACTACTGAACGGATATGGCTGAACTTTTCATATACTAAGTCGGGAATACAAAATAAACTTGTTATCCCATAAATTAGTTCCCATGGGATAGAAATAACTTTCAAAAGTCGCCATAGTAACAACGTTTGCCAAGTTGTGAGCAGAAATTAGTATCACATATTTTAAAGGTGATAGAATTTATCCCCGTTTCGATAGAGAACCCTAAAACACGTGAACAATATAGACTATTGAGGTACATCCTATACATACAGAGCTCTCACCACGTCTGACGGTGATTAATGCAATTACTCAACTCGAAGAAAGAATTCAGAGTCACATTGTCGGGGCCTAATCAAATTGCCTTTAGATGGGTAACAGCAAGCAAACTAGCTGTTCCCCGCGGTTTCAACCGAGTTAAATTCTAATTTCACATTTCAAGGGGGATAAAAAGGTCTTTTTTCTCATGATGATGTTTTTACAAAACAAAAGTAGCCAATGTTACTCTCCATCCTTTCAACTAACTCTATGCCAAAAAACAAGTCGATTTGTTGTTCAGTTAGGGCGTAAAGGACAAACACACAAAGAAACACTTTCGTATTTATAATATTAGTTAGGATAATTTAAAATCTTCGATGGAGCAGCCGTAGATATGTATGTACGTACATATGTATTAAAGTATTAAATCCAAACTTATTTTGTCATCTCCTTTGCGAAGACCGACTAGTAAAAAAGGTCATACTTTTTTTCACAGGTTGCCAAAACCCTCACCAGTGTGGGTAAAAATATACCTTTCCATTAAATCTGTATCGGCAAAGGATTTAAGGGTCTCTACAACTACCAAGCACTCGGGAATATAAAGTTTTAATCTGGCAACCCTACCGGAAGCTCTGAAAGAAAGTCCTTCCACGCCCGTGATCGCTGTTTCACCTCCATTTCCGTTCATTGTAAGGCCCAGGCTGTACTGAATTTATGTACTCATCAACACTCATCTGACTCATCCATACTAATAGGTGTTATAAAAGCAAAAGTAATTCTGTCTGTCTGCTAACTTTTCGAACCCAAACGCCTAGAAAATTATATTATTTATATTTTTCTATTATGAAAATACTTCTGCTCTTCCTACTAATATTATAAATGTGAATGTTTGTATGGATATTTGTTACTCTTGCACGCAAAAACTACTGAATCGAAATTTGGTATGGGTATAGTTTGGGTACTGGAATAACATATAGGCAATTTTTTATCCTGATAAAACGCGGGCGAAGGCGCGGGCACTAGCTAGTATCTAATATAAGAGATATTGGACTTTTTCCCATGCTCCCAAAATCCAATTAAATTTAAGTTAATTTTGTGATGGGTTATCATAGAAAAGTTCACGATTTGCGTCAAATTACTTTTCTGTTAGTTTTATTGTTTATAAAACGCAGAAATCATGATACCTACCCACAAAAATAATTGATACTCGCGCTAACCCGTGACGATCAGGTGTTTGTCAGGGAGGTAGAGCGGTATCCTGAGAGCTACTTTTTATCTGAAAAAAGCGCATGCAAACCGCAGGAAGGTGCTAGTGGATTATGAAAGTTAAAATAACAAGAATTGTACCCAACTGATCGATTTATAGATAGATAGATAGATAGATAACTCTTTATTGTACCACACAAACACAAAATACAATACAACAAGGAAATGCTAACAAACAAAAAAGTACAAAGGGCGGCCTTATCGCTTTAAGCGATCTCTTCCAGGCACCCTTGGGATGGACTGGACATAAAAGAACAATATAGACGGTGGTGTTTATGTACCTATATTTCATGGAGCTATCCTACAAAATACCATCTCAAATTTTATTGTCAACAGAAAGAAATTTCATTTATCAGTAATTACTAACACACTAGTGATTTCTTATCAATGAACTTTCTTCAGATACCTAAATGATTTTTTTTCAGTGGCAGCCGCAGGGTGTCGTTGAATGGAGGCGGACCGGGACCGCTATTCGTGGCGTCGTTTGGGGGAGGCCTATGTTCAGCAGTGGACGTATACGGGCTGATGATGGTGTTGTGTTGTTTTGTAGTAATGACACTATTAATAAATCCGATACGAGCATTTAAAATCAACTCGTGTATCACAGCCTTAGACGTAACATTCGGATTTGTAGAACCGATTCCGTAGAATTTTAAACTTATTCTAGTTTTTGTTCTGTTTTGAATTGTTCTTTCGTTCGCGAATGCTCTTTGATGCTTCCGTATTGTTTACTCACATATCACATAGTTTACGTTTAAGCTTAATGTGGAGAACACATCATCAGCTTAAGCTTTCTTTTGTGCATACGATATATTTAATGAACTGACCGAGATATTGAGCCATTTGTGAAAGGGATAGGTATAGAGAAAGGAACTAGAGGAGGAAACAGGAAGGAATATCTATGTCTAGGAGAGATGGTGTACAAGAAAAAGTCACTGTCATTTATAGAAATGATAGTGACTTTTTCATGTAAGAGGCAAAGGGGCTTTAGCTTTAGGACATAAGTAGATCCTAAAGCCCCTTTTACTCTTTCCCTTTTATTCGATGTTTCCTTGAAACTGTACAAGATATATTAGTGATTGTAAAAAAAAAACTGATACCCTAAAAGCATAAATTCATAACATCATAAAAACCTTACTACGAAGAAAATAATACGAAGTTCGCTTGAGGTAATAAAGGAGCTAACTTGACTTCTGCAACGCCAACTTCTTCATTGGTAGCGTTTTTCTTCCGCTTGTAAATAATTTGCCAAGCTGTTTATTCTATCGAATGTAACCTTATATTCTCCTGTTTCCTCTCGCCTGTCATTCTGTGTGCCAAAGCGTAGCGCATATTACGTTATGCAGAGCCAAAGCTAAAAGAAGAAGAAGCACATTACGTTGCTCGGCTCTCTCCATACGTGCTGAAGTGTATTTAAATTCGATTTGAGTACGGAAATAATGATTCTTAGAAGCAATATATTAACACATTTTTATGACGTGGCATCCTAAATACAAGCTGGAAGAAGCAAAAGCTTAATGTAGGTTGAATGTGCTTCAAGCTACAGTTAACTTTTGTTTAATCGAGTCCTTTTTTGTGCGTCCTACTGGCTACGGCCCAAATAATTCCAAACACGGAAAATTCTCGTAAGAAGTGACTGAAAGATCATATCAGGAACCATTTGTTTTTATTTTTACTAGCGACCCGCCCCGTCTTCGCACGGGTGCAATGCTGATACTAAATTATACTACATATAAAAGTACTCTATTAAAAAAAAACCTCATCAAAATCCGTTTATGTATGCTTAGATCTTTAAAACTACGCAATATAATAATTCACATACAGACAGCGGGAAGCGACTTTGTTTTATACTATGTATTTTTTGTATTTATTTATAAAAAACTTATTCCAGGTTTTACATTTTATTCCAGTTATTTGGTTCGAAAAACATAGGTAACCTGGAAAGTTTTCCGGGAGTTTTGAAAATGGGTATTTTTATAGGTTTCGACGTGCTCTTTCGGAAAAGTTTTCAGGGAAAACTACCGAATGACTGGACTACTAACAAATCGATCGTTGCAGCGATTGTGGTCATGTTGTTGGAAAAGTGAAAAGTTAAATAAATTTTATTAATATTATAAATGTCAAAGTTTGTATGGATGGATGTATGGATATTTGTTACTCTTTCACGCAAAAACTACTGAACCGATTAGGCTGTAATTTGGTATGGGTATTATAGTTTGGGACCTGGAATAACATTATAGTCTATTTTTTATCTCGATAAAACGCGGGCGAAGGCCTGGGCAGCAGCTAGTATTTAAATAAAAAAAAGTACATTTCGGTATTTTGTAGGTACTAAGGGTTCATAGATGTCTGAGAGAATAAACACCTTCACCGTTTGTGAAATGTATAAATATAAAAATGTCATTCACATTTAGTCTGATAATAATGTTTTTGATATGAAAATTATCCATCCCATCAATCATCATCTATTATTCAATCCTTTAACTCAATCTTTTAGCAAACCTCACGGAGTTTTGGATTTCTTCCGTGGAAATGCAAAAACCGTGTAACATTAAGTGGCACTTACGATATTCAGCTTCAGTGTCGATAGATATTCAATTGGCTAACTGCTGTGAGTTCGCATTGTTTGGGGGTGAAGCGACGTCAACTGAATTGTCGTCTAGCAGACGCATCGAGAGAGCTCTGTGGTTGAGGGTTAAACTAAACACTTTCATTGCCAACGACGAACATGTAATTCTGCGATGCACCATAAGGGGTTGTACGCCGCAGAAGTGAAAAAGAAAAATAGATAAAAAGTGATTCCTATACACATAAAAATTAAAAAAGTTTGTCTGTAAAAGGGCCTAGAATTAATAGTGAACAGGAATAAAAATAATATTAAAATACATGGCAAGAAATGTCATAATAATGCAATATTATCAAATACCAACCTATTATTCAAACAAGGGTTTGAACTACAATCTTATACGAGTAGCAATGATGATTTACCTAGGTACTTGACTACATAGTGCGGACAGACGACGATTAGGTTCAGTAAATCGTAATCTTTCCGTAAGCTTTCCGTTTGATTTCACATTATAAAAACAATAAGAATCTCAAAAAATACCCATTTCAGCCCACAAATCGCATGTAACCAAACAGCATTGTTCGGAACAATGATATTCGTTTTAACGTCTGCTCCTACCTTCCGTTTCCGGTAGGAAATACCTCTATTGTGCCTCTGACTTTACCCTGATTGTGCACCGGTTGGGCTCCGGTTGTGCCCAAATAGGGCGCGGCTCAGCGTTGGTTTCTTACCTACCTTACCAAATGGTTAGGTGGTGTTGTGAAGATTCTAGTTTTTGCATACAGCTTTTCACACATGGCTTACCTATTCTCTGGAAAATTGGACTCATCTACAAAAGAAAACGTTTACTGTCCAAGAGTAAACAATAATGGTTCAGTTATATGCTGGTGTCGATTGTAAATCACGACGTTCGGCCTTTTGTGAGACTTTGGGAATACTTTTCGAGAGACGTTGAGACTGAGCATGTCTCTCGTGAGACGTTGGGAATAACTCGAAATGACATCACTTGACGCACTTGCGGTTGTACAGGCTGTCAGATTTGTCATCACAATGTCGCGATTGTTTGTGATGATACGTCCATTAACAAGGGTCTCAGAACTCAAAATTTGGGCGGATGCAAGCTTTAAATCTCTCAATTTTTTCTCTATAACAACCAGGAATTTAAAACAAATCAAAAATAAAGAAACAACAAATCAAATCAAGTCCAAGCGGTGTCAAATGAATAATGCCAACAACCTGTGAATTCCAAACTTTATTTACAGGTATTGTTTACCTTTAAAGTGAACAAAAGAAAGGTAACTTTACTAACTCTGTCTCGGAACGCAACACGGAAAACTTCCACTCGCTACTTTGCACTGGACAAAGTGAATATAAAGTTGCCGGACGAATATCGGGAAACGGCAATGCTGCGATGGTAGTTTATACTAAACTTTGATATGGTTTTTAAAATGTATCAAGATTGTTGGAATGTTTTGAGTTCTGTTGAAGTTTCTGTCTGGTCATTATCTTGCGTCGTTTATTGCTCTTGTAGTCCTTAAAGTGTTTTGTCTACGTACGTAGTGTCTTAGTAGATAGCACTTAAAAACAACTGTTTAAATTTTAAAGGAGTCTAGATCGTTAGTCGATAGTTGAAAATCCCCGATTGAAAAGGTATATTTTAAATATTTTTTTTATCCGTGCGTCTATTAATTTTCCGGTGTTTTCACAGGGTAGTTACTGGTTGTAACTTTAACGTTTTCACTAATACAATAATTAATCAATTAATTTCCCTGTGATTTAGCTGTGCAAATAATGATATTTCTATGGTTACAGTAGAAAGTCAAAAACTTTTCTACGAATAAATCTCAACCACAATATTCCTATTCAATATATCTCTGTACCTAACCAATCTATTATATTGTGAACAATTCACTTCCAAACCAGTTGACTGGTTGGTAGTTTTAAACTTGTTATTTTTCCAGCTCTAGATTAATTGGTTTGAAACTTTTAACGATAGGTTCCCATTACTTCACCGTTTCGGAGTTTAAAAATTCAATCCGGATTTTACTGTTCAATGAATCTAGCTTCTGCCTTCATTCGCGTATTTCCTGAATACACGCAGAACATTCCTTTTCCAAAAAAACTTTTTTTGCTAGCCGTCCAAGTTTTTTTTTGTCTTAATCAGCCGTTTTGTGGTAAAAGGTTGATTTTGTTTTAGGTATTACGTTTTGATTTTGGTTTGTTCTGTTTTACTCACCAGGGCGCCATAATCGTATGTGCGACAAAGCCCTTAATTAACATTAAAAAAAAGATACCAAGGCTAGACATAATGTAAAAACAACATGGATACAATCAACCTGGAAGCAATCTTCGCCTTGTTTTACTAGACCCGAGTTCACCAACATATGGGTGAATATTAATCGGTTCTTTAGACCTTTTTGACATCAATTTTCATAAATTAACCGACGAAGCTACGTAATTGTCGGCTTATCTTTTGGTGAACACCAGGCTTAGCCGTGTCATAAGAAAGAGAACAAGCAAATAAGGTTCTTGCATTTATAATAATAAGTAAGAAGTTGGTTTTAATGTTTACTAATACGCCGTGTATTAGTAAACATTAAAACCAACACACTGGCAACAATTTCACCACATTCCGTCTCATTTCCCAACAACCCAACAAGCATCATTAGCGCACTGCCCCCCTCCCCGCGCTCTCCAGCGCATGATTAATGGCGTCTCGGCATATTGGACTTTTTCGTTAAACTAAAGACAGTAACGCGTCTGGACGCGTGATAAAACGGTGATTTACTTTACATGTATAGTCTGATGATTATACATGTAAAGTAAATCACCGTTTTATTAGATATAAACAACCGTTCGCGGTTTTACTCACTTTTCTAAATCAATCAGGATTATCAAGCTACATTTTAGTGACATTTTTTAGACTACGCCATGTAGATCCGTAGATTACATACAACCAAACTAACAGACTTACAAATTATAAAGAACACACACGAATCACGGATAAAAGTTTAATGTTATATTTTAATAATGAAATAAACTTTTTGTTTATTATATTGTATTGAATCAAGGTTACTTTTGTTTTTATGTATTGATCACAAATTTTTTAACTGGACGCACATTTACAGCGTAGAACGCACTAATTATTTGTGGAACTCACTTCATTCTAGAAGAAACTTTTCTGCTGGGGTAACGCACACCAAGGTAGCAGGTAAGATTGTCTAACATCATGCTGTGCTTAGAACTATATAATTTAACAACTAACTAAAAAAAACTAACTCCTATGGCTCAGTAACCTGAAGTGTGTCTAGGCCTCCGATAAAAGAAGACGCCATTTTCCCTGTCTTTCCTCTGCGCAGTTTCCCGCCAGTCCTCCGCTTGTAGCTCTCGCAGGTCCGCTTCCACCACATAATTTACAGCTTAAATATTTTATGGAATCCCGAAACCGAAAAGACCCGTGATTTTATATCCGAGCCGTACATATAAAGAGGTATCTATGTATAAATACCTCGTTAGGTAAATTTACTTAACGAGTGCCGGACTCGTCAGAATCGCGAGTGTAATCTACCACGAAAATATTTTTTAACAACATAGAAAATATTTCATTTATGTAAGAAAATTTTACATGACATACATAATACAGATGTAATTGTGTACATTGCTTAGGAATAAAATTGAGAAAAAAGTTGTAGGATGGAAAATTATTATCATCGTAGATAATGTTTATAATTCTTCGTAAATTTTAAGAAAAAATATAGGCCAACAAATTATATGTAGCAAGTTTTGGATAGTTTTCTTTCGTCACATTGACCTGAATAACAAGTGCTTCCTAAATAACATAAACAATGCTATTATTATAGATCGACTCTATCAGTAAAGTTATAATACAATTCAAACTGGTTTAAAACGTATAAAAGTAAAATGTAAAATGTAAAATGGATGAGGAGCTCTCCAAGCGGAATTCTCATTTAGGAGCTTCGTGAGATTTTTCTTAGCATTGTTCTTTTTAAGATCGTTTCTCTCAGCTTTACATTACATTATAACTGCTTTTACAACGTTTAGAAAGTGGGTTTCTTTTTAAATTATATCTGAGTAAAAGTCACCATCTTTTTGAATTTCTATATTAAATATTATTCAAATAACAATTTCAAATAATGTACGTACATAAACCTACAGTATTTGAAACTCTATGAAAGTTCGGATAGTCACTTTAGTTTACGTGTCGACATGTCAGTTTTTGTAATCGTTCTCAACAAAATCGTTATATTAATTTCGTTTCTAGTAGCAGTAAACTACGTATGTATAATTTTTACTCCCATATAGACGCCTAAATCATGACCATCTGCCATTGAGATTTCTTCGTTTCAATGCAAAAATAAACATATGTATAATATACCCTTCACATATAAATATCATCAGAGTTGACGTATCGACTTCGTGCGACATAAATATATGTATGTATGTATAAGTCGTATCTGAAATAAGTCCCACTCCAAAATTAGCACCTTAATCTTATAAGTCTGCTGAGGGTTCTTTGCAATGTAGTTGGAACACAAAAGTGTCTCGCTCTCGCTACACACTTTTTGTACGAGTAAAGTTCGTAGTTTTGGTTTTGCTTGTGTATGCAGATTTTTAGCAGATTTTTCAAGTAATTTTTTGAAACATTTTAAATAAGTTTGCTGCTGATTTCAAGAACCACAAGTAAATAACTTGTTTTAATGGAAAAAAAATCTAGGCGTATAACTTATTTTTGGTATTGTGGATTATAGAGTGGATTAGCGGTATGTTCTTACAAAACAAACAATACCTATTAACTACAGACACTATCTTTACGTCTTTTTCTTAAATTTCTACTCTACTTTAATATTTTCGAGGCTGAATCTTTTTTATAACTAATTGTAAGACCAAAATACATTAGTAACCTACCTACAAGCCCTATATATAACTCAGGGCTTATCCGGAACCTTTTAAATGTTGCAATCAATCCCATTTCAATTTATTTAAGAATTATCTTATTGCCATCTCCAAAATCATGAAAATACTAGGTGAATAATTAAGCTTTACAAAACAAACAATATCTATAAACTACAGACACTATATTTACATTTTCTTATTAAGTACAAAGATGTTTGCTCTACGTTCACATTTTCGAGGGCTTAACCATTTCTATAACTAAGACCAAACCACATTAGTAACCTGCCTACAAGCCCTATAAATAACTCAGGGCTTATCCGAAACCTTTTGTATCTTGAATTCCATCCCATTTTAATTTATTTAGGGATTCTCTTAAATCGGGCCTTAACGCCGCCGTCTTTAAAATCTTGAAACTATTAATAGGCGAATAACACAATTCTTATCATCATATCAGCCCATACACGTCCACTGCTGGACATAGGCCCCCATACGACGCCACAAATAGCGGTCCTGAGCCGCTTCGATGTCGTTAAGTTTCATTGTTTGAGAAGTATCAACAATGTAGAATTTTCAAAATAATCCTGTTGAAAAATTCGGAACACGTAGTGTCAGAAATTCCTTGCCATACCTAGAACTACCTATTAAAAACAAAAATTACTACGTATACAATATCGCTCTGAAGGGTGGGATATATACCTCCCCCTTCAGAGCAATATCATATTACTTCCTCATACACTATGGCTTTAACATTATAATTAACATTGTAACAATTTAATTAAATTAGCGTTCAAAAAGGTTCAGATTGTGCAAACAAGCACTTACGGGGGCGGTTATTAAATAATAGGGTTTTTAGGAGCTTTTACGGGATTTTGTTACAGGAAAATGAAGATGGTTAGTTCAGAATCAGAATCAATAACTTTATTTCTTTAGGCTTACAAAATAAGACAAGTCAAATTTTATACTATAAACATAGTTATTATTATCAAATAAGAAATAAGGTGTTATTGATATTCTCTTCACTTCAATTTTTTGTCCACTAGTGGAAGAAGTGAAAAAGAAACCACTAGCACATTATTATTATATCACTTATGTGTCTAATACATGGTTATTTTGCCTATCTAAATCTAAATTTAATGCGATTTAGATACATGTCAATATTTCTATAAAGCTAAACAGGAACATTGAATTTCTTACATACTACTGAGTTGACTTCCTATGTTGGAGTTCCTATGTACATGATGAGTAGTACGTAACTTTAATATTAAAATTATTAACGCAGTGTATATGTATGTATGTATCAGATAAGCAAATCATTCGATGGTGGCCACCAATAATTGTTTTTGCACTTCTGGCCAAAGGGTCAGAGTTGCAAAATACTACAGATCCATCAAGAGCTTATTAATTACACAGCCATAAAAAAAACCCCGAGCCGTTCAGTAGTTTTAGTGTGAGGTAACAAACATCCATCCTTACATAAATCTATACATCCAAACATTCGCATTTATAATATTAGTGTGACATTTTCAGAATATCTAAGAAGTTACCTAAATTAGTAACTCTACACGTTTATCTTTCTGAAATGGCCAATAAATTTTCATACTTATAATGTTCCATAGAACTGACACTCGCATTAAGCTAAACAGATCTGAGAAATGCGATGAGCTGAATTTAGAGCTGAGCTTTAATTAACAAATGCTCCTGTTCTATATTCAAACGTGTCCAAACGATGAACACATAATACGAATTCTGGAATTCCTGGAACGCTCATACCTAACTTTATTAAACTAAACGAGAATTCAAAAATGAGTTTTCCTGGAATCTGGAATATTAAGTTCAGTCAGTAGTGAATAAATAAAATATTAATAGTGAAAATTACTGATATTAAATAACTAAAGTCCGGTAAGAATTTTCCAACTAAAATCGAGTAGGTACATAATATTTTTTTCGCTTTTGTGTTCAAAAATATTATGAAAACAAAAATAAGTTCTCTATCTACACGCTATTGGCTTAGCTAGCTTTACATAGCTAGCATTACAGCTTAGCTATTAGCTAGCATTATATCCATAGCTATTAGCTAGCATTACATAGCTGGCAATTCTGAGAATCGACATAGCTCTCAGAATTGCGAAACATATGTGGCAGCGGGTAGAGCACACAGCTCATAGTACCGAGGAGCACGAGCTCGTAGGATGCGGAATGATATCACCTCTGAATTTGATTTTCCGTGTTCGGACCACTTTGGGCCGAAGTCAATGGGACGAACACGGAATGACTCATACATAATAGCTGACAAACTAGCCCATTGTATAGTCAAGGATAACATTAGGCAAGTTCGTATTTACGCAGAAGTTCAGATTTAGCGCAGGCTCAGGCCGTGTGCTGTTAGAAGCATCGGTTAATCGTTTATGTCTCTTATTAAAATAAGCGGATTATGTCTATTACATAAAATATTATTTAAGTATCTCAACTCAACATTTATAATAATTGGATTCAGTGGTATATCAAATGCCATGGCCGTTACGGTTTAAGAATAAACCCCCGTGGATGCTGTAAAAGGCGACTAAGGAAATCTACCAGAGGGACACCCTCTGCGCCCGCCAAAAGTCCGGCTGTCATGGCCATCTGCGGTAAACAGCATTATAATACTTTCGAAAAAAATATATTCCAGAGGAAGGGCAGATGGCATCTGCAATTGCGGCAGTGATAACTACCGCAGGGCAGTTTTTATATTATTGGAAAAAATCGAGCGACTCGTCTAATCAGTAAGTAAGAAAGATAAGTCCAGAGTTATTAAAAGATATCTCAAAAATTTAGGATTTTGGCGGGACTTGACCGCGCTAACCAATGCGCCACGAAATCAAGCACCCGACGACTCGAAAATCTTTGGGACTTCCTCCGGCTCCAGCGCAGTTAGCTCCACCACAAGGGAAAGATTGAAGTTTATTCAATGCTGCAAAATCTACAGTTACATTTAAATCGTTTGACGAGAGGTGTAGCCGGTGCTCAATTTGGTAATTTCAAAATATTTTTTGGGATATCATTTAATTTCTTGGAGATTACCTCGGCTTACGCCAAAGTTGTTGAAAATGTATGAAAAACCCAGGAGAAACTTGTTCAAGCTGGGCTTGAAGCCTCCAAGATTGTACTCTAACGGGGAAACAGACGATGAAAGCTCATCCCACTTGTGTGTGGCCGTTACTCTACGAACTCACTTATACAAAAGCTAAGCCGTCTGTCGAAAATTCGGACAAGTTACAAGTTAGGCTTTGTTGATGCCGTAAATAACGTGGCTAAGTAATAAATCGTGTTTGGTTTCAGTGTCCAGCGGTTCTCTTAAGCTCTGCGCACATTAATCCAAGCTACAGAAGAGTGGCTCGCGAGCTGTCTGTCATCTGAGTCGTCAATATTAAGGGCCTACAATACCTCACCGTTGTGTGTCATAACTGCAAAAATAATGTTTTTTTTTTAAGGTAAAAATAATAGTAATTTTGAAAATCTAAAACACACACCGTCTACTTTATACTCTGATTGTTTACTGTACAAAGTATCAAGGCTTATTTGAACGTATCTATTGAATAGCGACGGTTTAAAGTACAGTTTAGAGTGAACTTTGGATTTTTTTTCTATCGAGAAAATTTCATGTAATCATGTTTTCGAAACACTAGTAGTCTAGCATCAATCCTGAACTATAACATATTGAAATCTCAAAGTAAATGCTTCAGAATTGTGGAAGATATGATCGTTAAAAATAACTGATTTCAGATAGTATCAACATCTTTTAGCCTTAAAGTTATAAATGTAGGTAGAAGCTTTGTATTAAAAACAACAGTAAATATTATGACATAAAGTAATTTGTATTTTTTTATAATATAGAAAACATATTTCTTAACTTTTATTAAAAAAAATAATCTAGTATGATTTTTTTTTATTAAATTAAGAATGATAAATCATATATGTACATATTAACGAAAAAATTGGTCATGACGTCTGTTATTTGTATGGGATTTGCTTAGTTCCCTGCCCGCACGATAGAGGCGCTGTACGAATTATTCCCACGTCTACAGAATCCCAATACTACAGATTTCTAATATTTTAGATTCCCGTATCTACAGATTCACATTTATACAGATCACCATGTCTACATATTTCCAATATTAAAAATGCACAATATTACACAAAGAGAATACAATACTGACGAATATTACAGATACCGAAATCTATGGGAATATGAGACGTCACGATCACGTCTTGATACGTCAAATGGACTCGGGGCTCAGGTTTTTAACTTAGACTTGATGCTTCAATAATTAGGATCTTGGTTTTGTACCCTTTTGTGCACTCTGTCGTGACCCAAACCTGTGGCTGAAGGTATGAGCGGACTCACAGACATCGTAGAGCTACGCCTAAAGCAGACCGAACATATTTGCACAATTGCATAGAAAAGAATCAAATAATGTTTTGGTCACTTTCTCTGTAACTAAAAATGAATAAGCCTATCTCTCCTCTTTTTACTGTAACAACTCTAACTCACCATAGACAAAAATTTAAGATGAGGCAAATTTCCATGATTTGTTGCTATGCAACTAACGACAAATGTCTGCAAATATCAGCCAATTGTCATGTTATGAAAGTATTGTGCGTGTTGTTACTTCTTTATTTGATATAAATCTTGTGAAATATGTACGAAAAAGACTGAAATAAATGGTGAAGTGTAGTGCACCTTTGTGCGGCAAGGCATCGTATTGAAAAACACCCGAAATTCCTTTTCATCGGTAAGTTTTGTTGTGCCTTACAATATCTCAAATTGTTTTTGGATTACTGTGTGGATATTTGGCGATAATTCGGCATTATTTATACAGTGACTAACTGTTCTATGTCCAGGATCTCGTAAAACATGTACTAAGGTCGCTTATAAACAGTACTGTAATAACATTTATCAGTTTTTTAAACTTTGTTGCTTTGTTTTGACTTTTCAAATACTTGTATGATTTTCAAGGGCCGCTTCTAGGTCCAGCCTGGGTCTAGCTGTTTTAGAAGTGTGTGTGACGAAGTTTTATTTGCAGTTTTATGGTTTAGTATCCATTCTTGAGAAACCCTTTGATAGGTATCAAATAGACTGAATAATATATTTATTTAACAATATTAACATATTTCAGGTTTCCACAGCATGAAAACCAAACGAATACTTGGTTGGTAAACATGAACTGAATAAATTGGAAAAAGAAGAACAGATTAAAGGAAATTCACTTTATTAGTGTGATTATGTATGTATATGTATATAGCTTAATAATCTCATTATTTATTTTTGTGATTTTAAGACCAGTGACGAACACGATTTTGATCATTTGCATTTATTGATTTAGGCTATTGTTAAATTTTATGTAGTTTTAATAAAACTTAATGCTAAGCAAAGCAATTCAACGGAAAGAAATCATTAAAACAAGTAGTTTGTTTAAAAACAAAGAACATACAACCTGTGTTTATTTATTTGTAAATGTGACATTATATTTATATCGGAATAGATTATAATGCCACAGTTGTAATGCCCCCGCCCCCTTGTCCCTGAGTTCGGCCCATAGATTTTCCATGTGTACGTGATATTTGTATGTAGGTGTAATTGGCACAAATAGTTTTAGAAATGTTTGTTCTGCTTCCCTATTAGAATTCTGTGAGCGGACTTTGAAACTGCGTGATACAGGGTTAATAAAATGCAAAGTGAACACTAGTGAGTAATAAAATCACTGGCCAGTTTTAAATAAATAAAAAAAAATAAAAAGGTTTTATTTCAGATACCACTTAGTCCATAGCTTTACGACAAAATTCAATCCAAAAAATATATTTTAAAATACGCACAACAATAAAACAGAAATAGAAAACAAATAACAGAAAAAAAAACATAATACAGAACATTAAACCAGCTGAGCTGGGGATAATCTATGTGGAAAGTATTTTTCTTCTTGATCACCCTCATCACAAAGTACCTCCAGAGTGGAGATGACAGTCCCTCTGCTAAAATCTTTGTGATGATGTTGCGACTGTCGCATATTCAGTGTATCAGGGATGCAGTTTTCTTGCGAACGATGGCATGAAAACCATCGGTCTGATACCTACTGCGCAAATGGCCGACGCACTGCAGAATCGTGGCAGTCGCAGCATTATCCAAAATATATTATTATATTGGATTGGATTCAAATGTTTAAATATGCCAATAAATATCACGATAACGTCTATGACGCGTCCTGAGAACGTTGAAAGCGCTATAGAAGCGCTGCAGTAGGTTGCAGGTTCGATTGCCGTCCTGAGACAAATGGTTGTACGATGTGTTAAATGTTATGTTAGGGGCCTCAGTATTTAATATGTTATGTATATATATAATATGTATAACTACCACAACTGTCTGTTAACATTTTAAAAGTATCAAGAATTTCATTTTATTGATATGTGTTCCATTACATTACACTAACAAATACAATACAATACAAAACTCTTTATTGTACACCACAAAGACAAATAAAACACAGACATTAACATAAACAAGTACAATGGGCGGCCTTATCGCTTAGAAGCGATTTCTTCCAGGCAACCTTACAACGTTATAACAAAGTTATAGTTGTATGTAGAACCTGTCTTAAAAACATGGAGGAACGTTAATATGTTCTTTTGATGTGACGTTAAGTAATTGCTCTCATAAAGATTTTCTTATTGCGTAGGTATTACCTATGAAATATGAATTTAAAACATTTACATGAATGACAGAATAAATTAAAACGAGTCATTTTCCAAAAAAAAATATTGTATTTACCTCAGCTCAGAAATTTTTTACATTCGTGAAATACGAAGTAGATACTTTTAATTTATAAAATCTGTTCAATTCCAAATAGAGCAACCACTTTCACAATAAGAAAGTAGATGCATAGCTTTGCCTAAATTACTAGTCAAAACTGCGTGAGACCTCGAGTATATTTTTGAGGTGTCCTCAGCTGAGTTCGATTGGAATATGATTCAAGGTTACAACTTACGATGTGGGGTGAGAAGACCAGCTGCTATATCTAAGCTGCCGTTCCACTGGATTAAGTCAAAATGGATGCAACTTGAATTAATACGTACAACACTCGTGAAAATGAATTTAATGTGAACTTCTAAATTAAAGGCCGTCGTTTGATGAAAGGCGAGTGCACTCAGTTCGTGATGAGCGTATAGTGCATAGAGTTGAAGTTGATGTGTTCTTCCTACTAATATTATAAAATGTCAAAGTTTGTAAGTATGGATGTATAGATGTTTGTTCCTCTTTCACCCAAAAACTAATGAACTGATTGGGCTGAAGTATGGGTATAGTGGTTGGGACCTGGAATAACATATAGGCTATTTTTTATCCCGATAAAACGCAGGCGAAGGTGCAGGCAGCAGCTTGTTTAGAAATAAAACCAATAATGTTGCTGTTATCAAGCACGACGAAGCATTTGACCTTTTTAATAAATACGTCTGTAATATATAGAATGGGTCTTAATCGACACAATGTTTGGTTTGAAAGGACTAAGGCCATATTATACCCAGGAAACCCATGTGCGAAGCCGCGAGCAGTTCTCTTATTCATAATGCCACTATGTAAAACATATTTTTCCACACAGCAATTTGCGTGAGGTTAACGATTTAAACAAAAAATCCAAAGCACATAAACTATAAATAACTTTTTTACTTCTGAAAAAACTTTTATAGCTACTAAAATAAATGTTCACGTCGTGTAACCAGGAAAAACTCCAAAATTTCACACGAAACTTTCCTTTTAGAGCACTCGTCACCATTTGTGAGTAAAGTCCAGCTTATAAACAATTTATAGTGCTTTCAAAACTAGGTTTGTAGCTAACATAAAAAATGTCAATTGTTTGAATTTATTTTCATAGGTTCCGGAATTCATATTAAGTTTCATAGGTTTCATATTTACAAAAATACTTATGCTGAAGTGTGAAAATGGACTGAGTACCACTTTTGATACCATTGTACGTCTTATTGATATCAAGTCAATCTGGAATAGGTCGTATGCATATATAGCCATATAGCTATTTAGTCCTAACGCTATATGGTCATATCGAGAGTTAGTCATAACTAAAATCAAGTCTAGTCAAATCAAGATGTAGACTTAAATCTTCTAACCCAAATACTAATTTGTAAAGGGAACACTATGAATTTTGATTCATTTTGAACTCTAGCATTGAAGATGTAAAGGGATCACTTTTGTCACCGTCATCGAAACAACGAGCTCTTTCTAACAATGATTTTAATAGTACATATTAATTTCTCATCTACAAATCAATTTATTAATATGTCTGGCTAAGAAAGATACCTTTGTTTTTCCAAATGTTTTTACTTCGTGTAGATAAGGTACTAGGATAGTACCTTGTCGGTAGCAGGTAAATCTTCGCTTCTTAAGGTGCTACGTCCAAAATCTATTCACAGAGCTTTAGTACTATGTAGATAGGAAACTCATATGGAAAACAGAAACAAAACCTATTTTAGAATTCAATTATCTCAACGTAACAAGATTCAGAAAATAACCAAGAACAATGCACGTCGTAACATTTAATGTGTGACACTGGATTCGATCCCGGTATCAGATCCCGGTATTACTTTGCATTTGGCGTTATTGTAATGGCGGATCGGGAAACGTGATTCGATATTTCTGGTTATGTAGAACAAAAAATAGAGGGTTATTGGAAAAATGCTAAAAACTAACCCATTAACTCTGCTTTAGGCAATTAGCTACCGCTCGCAGCTTTGCACGGGCTATTCCCGGCTTTTTCAGGATAAAAATACCATGGCCAATTTTAAAGGTCGGATGAAGTTTTAAATGTAAGTACCTATAGATACGCAACATTTTAACTTTTTAATTTTCAGCAGTATAAATATGTTATAAACAAATGTTTGGTCAAATAAATAGCCATTTATAAAGAAAACATTGTAACCACGCAACGCAATATTATGTGATTCTTATTACCTACGATTGTAATATATCGTGTACTTCTTCTTTCTTTCAACATATACCCATCATGGCGTATAACTTTCGAATACGAATAATTAATTAAAATCGCGACTGACCCCGTTATGTGGGTTTTGCAATGCAATATTAAAAAAACAATCACGCTTTTTATTATGACACTAGATGGCGTTGCACAAAAGTCAAGAGTAAAATGTCAATTGTCATAAAATAAATAACGAAACTGGTGCCATTTTACACATTTTTTGGTAGATTTTTGACACTGAGTTTCAAAAAACAGCGCCGTCTATCTTAGACTACAGCAACCACTTTTTTTTAAAACGTCTGTAATCAATACCCCTCATTAACCATTAGCCCTTTTTTGTGAGTATACTTTTATTAATTTTTTAATAAATTCACAGAACTTGCTCTTATTGCAAATATTTTGAGCAATAATAAAACCTGAAACCTCATTATCTATCCACCCTTACATCTAAAAAGTCGTCAACTGAATGGTCTCAGCAAACATAGGACACATTCCGTAAAACTGGGCTCATTGAAAATAGCTATCATTTTAGTTTACGATGCTCGAAGTAAAGGCGATTCAAAACAGAAAACCCGACTTCAAACTTTACAATAGGTAGGTACTGATTTAAATATCGCGTCTAATAATAAAACTATGCAAATGAGCTGACACAAAAACCACCCTGTATAAACTTCTAATATAACTTCCCTAATGTTTCGCACAATTACTTTACAGCAGCCCAAAACTAAAGTTTTGTACTCATAAGATCTAATATTATGCAAATTCAAGTTTTATTCTAAGTAACTTTACTTACCTACGTATTGCTGGACCTTTTTTGGGGTTCCGCACAAATTAGACCCTATTTAACCGAAGCCTTCGCCGTATGTCTTCCTCATACCTATAAAGGGTTGTACCTGGATTTAACTTACCTAAAGGTAATTTTATGCTAGAGTCGGTCACAGGATATTTTCATAAAAATATTTAATGTTAGAGTTTTCATATACCTAGTAAGGTATATAGCCTATCTTTATCTAGCCTTAAAATAAGAAATGGTTGTGTAGTTGCATAAATCGTTAAAAACCGCAAAACAAAACATGAATTTCGCGGAATAGTGAATCGTTCAACTTATTTAGAAGGTACAACACAATACAACATATACATACAACTATTCTATATTGCACACCAAATAATACAAAAACACAGAATACAAAAACAAATACAGATGATGTACGAGGTGCATAATTACGCAATTTACCATGCAAAGACATGTTACAGAATTTCAACAGGAACACGAAACTTTCGTGTAATTTAACTCAACGTGTTTCTAACAGTTCTAAACCATGCTAAAACATCACTTCTTCTCACCACTGCTCAAACAGTGAAGAGACTTACGCAAATATTTGGTCAAGAGAATCTCAAAATTCACTAAGGATTGACCACATCGATGCATAGTCATATGTTAAAGAAAGCTTTGCAGTCTGCACGGAAGAAGGAGGTGGTTTAGGTCAAAGATCTTTAGACAACATAAAAGCTGAACGCTTGTGTTTCTCCAGGATCGTGTTTCTTGCTTCTTTTGTGTGGGAAGTACAATAATCTACCTATTCTAGACTCATCATCATCATCATCATCAGCCCATACACAAAAAAATTAATTCTAGACTCCTACCATTCATATTATTATTATAATATAAGATTCATTTCATATTACAAGATACAATTCACCTTCAATTTTCCTTTTTTAAATTCTAGCACAGAATAACTACGTGGTACTGGTTACCAATACCTTGTTATTATTTATTTATAAAAAGAAGAAAAAAGAGAGAGTTATCAAAAGGGTTAAAAAAGAGAGAAAGAAGTTTATTTTTACAAAAAGAGTTGACATTGAAACAGAACCCTAATGTTTGAGGTTCTGACACGGCCTTGTCATTTTAATAATATTTTTGAATGGTTGTAAAGTATTTTCGTCGCCATCAGCATAGGCTAGTATGTACAAACAAAATTAATTTAAACCTTAAACACTATTTGACTGTTATTACTTGTATTTCGGCTAGAATAAAGAAAACTAAAGCCTTATCTACCATTGAAGTAGATATCATTTATTAACGGTTTGCCTCAAATACCAGCTTTGTTAGCAGCTTTGTCCAACAAAGCATTATACCAAAACTTATAACAATAAATCTCTGAAACGAATACATTTCATAAAACTCGAGTGCTGAGTTTGATTTAGTTGAGGAGATATGAAATATCTTCGAAACTTATGCTTTGACCTTCGTTTATTTATTTGCCTTTCGTCGAGAATATTATAGTATTTTCAATGTTTTTAAACATGGTTTCATACAGTTTTTATGATGTGTTGCTTTTTACATAAGATACACTCCAATAAAGAAAATCAATGCTTTATTATGCTTTATCGTTCACAATACACACACCAATAAAATGTAACAATTAATTCATCATTCAAATTAAACAATTAAATAAATCCGAATTCCAATAAAGTTTCAGCAATTAATGAATAATGTCTATAAAATAAATATCTGATTACACCGGATTAAACCCCTAAAACCAATTAGTGAGTTTTCATCACAAACAAATAGTAATTGTTTATTTTAACTTTTTACAAACAAATTATTATTTTATTTCTTACGAAACATAACTATTAAATATGTATTTGTGAATATTGTATACTTCCAACTAAGTACTAAGTTATTCAATAAATTATTGTAATTTGTAACATAATTTCAAGTTTGAGTAACATTAACATAACTAATTGTAAAGGAATTTGAATATTGACCTCTCATGATGTATATGAATATTTTATTATTATTGAGTCAAAAATATTTTATTTTTCATAATGTTGGGCAATGCTTAGGTATAAATAAATAAATAATGCTGGACAATTCACACAACATTATTAGCTTGGGGCTATATATACATAATATAGCCCCAAGCTAAGCAGAGCTTGTGTTATGGGTACTAGATAAATGATATACATAATACAATATATTCAGGGTTGGCATGATTAAAACAAATGGTTTTAAAACACATGTTTAAAACAATGTTTAAAACAGTTTGATTTTAAACCGTGTTTTTTATCACACGTTTAAAAACACAGATTAAAACAAGTTTTAAACATTGTATAAAACGATGAGAAAAAAACAAGCTTTAAAACTACTTTTCATTGCGAATGAATGATATAAAATGAAAGTAATATTTTTTTGATAAGTTATTTATTCAGTCAAACAAAGATCTAAGTACCTACCAAGTACCAGGATTTATATGGGTAATGGGATAAGATAACACGTATTTTTGAAACATGCATTAGATAGTATAGAATATTAAAAATTTCAATTTAAAATCAATCAAAAACAAAATTATAACAAACAAAATTACCTATATTTAATAAACATTATAAAATCAAAATTGTTTGTCAGTCAGGAGAGTAAGACAATATGACAAGATCAAGATAACAATTATTTTTTCTTTTCCTTATTAAGGTATTTAAAAACTATAACAAGTTTTGCAGCTTTCTCTGTACCCAGTTTATTTCGTACGTCAGAATGAATAAATCCAAATGTTGAAAACAGTCTTTCAATTCCAGCACTTGAAGCTACAGCAGTGTGAAGCTGAGCCACTAAGTTCATTGTTTGACCATTAATTTGTTTTTTTAATGACTGCCACCATTCGAGAGGTCCGACCTGATTTACTACATGATCTTCAAATAGAAAGTTATGAAAGGGATCTGTCATTGCCCTGTATTTAACAACATAGGGCATCGCCTCTTTGTGATAAGCTTCTATAAATAATAAAGCCTCAGAAATATCTTCACTCGTGAGTTTTTCACCCCTGTACTTAGGATGTAGTAAGTTTGCTGCAAAATGAGCTGGAGACATTGCCATTTCATAACGAGCTTTGAACTTCCTTAAATCATCCAATGAATACTCGGTCTCACGCAGTCGTACATTCTCTCCCTCAAACATATTTTTAAGCTCTATCCATGCTTCAGTCACTTCGCCAATACAGCAGGATGTCTTTTGGGAGATGTCAAGTGGAACTGCGATGTTTTCCAGTTTTTTGTAGAGAGCCTGGACTTGTTGCTTCAGCGCCATGTCATTTACTTTCAATGAAATTGACAGATCTATAGCAGTTGAATGATTTAAGCATATATCTGACATTATATGCCAATTTTCTAATAACACTTTTAAGCAGTCAGCCATTGTGTTCCACCGTACCTGTTGTGGTATAACAATTGCTTTTCCACCAGCTTCTTTATATTTGGCAGATGCAAAGTGAGTGTATTTGAAGTACCGCATTATCGACTTAACTTTATCAGTAATATCTTCTGCATTCAAATCCTTTGCTAGAAGGTTTAATATGTGTGATGAACAGCCGTATGTAAGTATATCCTCGTGAGAAGCTAGTTCTTCCTGTTGGGCTAAATCTCGTCTCATACGGCTCATATTTGCTGCGTTGTCTGTCACTACACTTCGCACCGTACATTTGTAAGTTTCACATTGTTTTATTGCCGCAGTAGTAACTTTAACCAAGTAGTCAGCTGTATGGCTTTCGGCTCCTGTGTCTATTGTATCAATTAAATGAGATGAGTCTGTCAACACATCGGTAACACAGACACAAACTATCGAGTCCTGCCTGACATTACTCCACCCATAAATTGCCAGATTAACAACTTTGTTTTTCAATTCATTTTTTACGGCTTCTTGAGTCGAGTTGTAGACTTCGTCGAGTAGCTTGCTAGCAATTTGTTTGCGGTTTGGAGGTTTATATCCTGGGCGTAAAATTTCCATTAATTTCAGTAACTCTGGGTGTTCTACGTGGTTAAAAGGCGTGTTAGTAGCAAACATATAACGAGATAATTGTAAATCAATTTTCTTCTTATCTTCTTGACTTGTAGCAATAATAAATCTTTTCATTGAAATGTTCACGCTCGCGCTGCTGCTGGTACTGGCATTTTTAGATTGAAGAGTAGTAACAGAAGATGTGGGTGTAGCAGAAGAATTATCTGAAGATCGGGAAGAACCAGCATCACTCAACAACTCCTCCTCCACGACCCTGTCCGCGTCAAGATTTGCGTCAGTGTTAGAACCGGTGGTGGTGCTACATTGCTGGAAGTGTGCCTCCATTCTTTTCAGAAGTCCAACTAGTTCTTTCTTACATTTTCTGCAACGCACCCTATTGGTCTTCAGTGTGGTATTTTCTTGGGGGATCGATGTGAATTGTTCCCAAATTGCATGCTTTTTGCGTCCTGGAGTTGACATTTTTATGAGGTGTTATCAGTCGCAGAATTAATAATGAAATGAAATGTGAGAAAGAAAGGCACTCGTATTTATAGAATTCATATTAAGTAATTCCCCGCCGGTAAAGTCCCGTTAGGAAAGTCCCTAATGGATGGCTGTCGAATGGAATAGTGGTTATTTTATTCCCCTCATTTAAATATAAATATTAGGGATGGGCCTAACTTCGGCATTCTTCCGAAATTCGGTTGAAATGCCGAACATTCGGTATAAGAAAAGAGTGAAATAGTTGCACAATTTTGATTTTAAGATTAATAAAACATAAAAAAAATCAAATCTGTCATACTCACTCATACCTGATTAAATAAATAAGCCTTTTACATAATTTAAAATCATGGTAATTTATTTATTAATCAAGTAACTAACTGTCATTATCAGTTTCCTTTTTCGACATTTCAATCTTAAGTTTTAGAATTAAAAAATCAAATTCAATAAGTTCTTATTAAATGAGGAAGTCTTATGATTTGAATCAAATAAACTTTTTGAAAATTCAATATATTAATTACTTATAGGTATATTTTATTGTTGTTTGTTAGTTGTTACCATATAAGTGCAGAATAAAAACCGAACTTCGGCATTTTTTATTTTTACCGAATGTTCGGCCGAAATTCGTATTCGGTTCAAACCACATTAGGCCCATCACTAATTAATAAATATAGGGGGTGCCCCTATTCATAGAATAGAATTTATAGTTTATAGGTATTTCCCCGCCGGTATAGTCCTGCTAGGAAACATTCAGGGTGAATGTAAATCGTTTAGTAGTGATTAGAGATACGCAACATAAAATAAATGTTTATCCATTGATCGTTTATTGTCAATATTTATTTTACTATAGAAAATTTGAAAAGTCAAAAGATCTAGTCTGGAAATGAAACATTATAGGTCGAATTAATTTAAAATAATGCCCTAAACTAAAAAGGACAAAAAAAAAAAACAAAACAAACACTTGTTTAAAACAATTTGAACTGTTTGTTTTATAAAATTTAAAAAAAACTGTTTTTTTTCCAACCCTGAATATATTGCATATATAGATATTTTTTATTAAACATAGAAAACGATCAGAACACCCTCAACAAATATCTGCAGATCGTACAAATATTTGTCTCGAGGCGGGAATCGAACCCGCAACCTCCTGCGTCGCAAGCGGACCTTCGCCCACCGCGCCACGTCAAGTCACTTTTAAACGAGTAGACAGATTCGGATCTCTGTCATACATATATATATACATATATGTATATGTATCTATGAAATACTACATTCAGTCATACACTTCATTTAATAATTCATTTTGCCAACAATTAGGATACTTCGTAGTCGTGAATATATCAAATATAAAATAAATTCGTGGACATGGAGTATAGGTATATGAAAGTCAAAAGCTAGGCCGTAATCAGATAAAAAAAAATTGAGATGAAAATTCAACATTGGTCAGGGTTCGATCCCGCAACCTTAAAACGACAAAAACCCTCATTCCGTCGAATTTAACAATAACATTCGAATCAATGTCGTCGTTGTGAGACACATCACGTATCAGCAATGAAGGTTATGAGCCGTTGCGCTGATCCGCCGATTGAAGAGCGTACTAAGGACAATCGATGTTTAGATATCAGAGCAAAGCTATTCTCCTGTCGTTATTGTCAATCTTACAATGTTGTTAAGTCTATCTGAGTCTCTCAATCTCGTCAAATTCTTTCTGAATCTTTCTATCTCTCATTCAAGCTGTGTGCTTGTGTTTCAAAGGGTTTTCAACTTTGTTTTTTGTACGACACTTTGAAAACACGAAAATGGATTGTCTTGTATTTATTTTAGATACTTTTTACATTTGAATACTCTTTTTAACATTTATTGATATCATCCCTTTGATAATTGTTTTCTTCTCATATTCAGGTAAGTGAGGGGGACAAGACTAAGAAGGTATATATTAAGCACCATTGA
Organism: Eupithecia insigniata; assembly: GCA_947859395.1. Taxonomy (NCBI): domain Eukaryota; kingdom Metazoa; phylum Arthropoda; class Insecta; order Lepidoptera; family Geometridae; genus Eupithecia; species Eupithecia insigniata. The sequence goes on along the minus strand of OX401996.1, from coordinate 6,273,951 downwards.
ACATTTTCCATCCTATCGACTTTGATATTTTCTAAATAATGAAGACTTTTTTATTCTATAAATTAATTAGACAATAAAAACTCTTAGGTGTTGTGTTAAGACTGAAAGATTAGCTGTTGTGTGAAACTTTTTATTATTAGTGAAGACATCTCCGGGCCTTGTTTCAAAAGGTATAATGGAGTTCCCAGATTAAAGGATCTTTTCACCTGTCTGGTGAAAAGATCCTTTAAGTCTAAATATAAAGTTAATATTTAGAAATAAATATAAAGTTAATTTTAACTTATATTTAGAAATAAATATAAATATAAAGTTAATATTAACTTTATATTTAGACTGTTAAGTAGTTTTTACGGTCTAATTTATCTAAACATTTTTTGTTCAATTACTTGAGGGTCACTATTTTCAAACATAAAGTAGGTAGATTATGCCTTTATTGACAAAGGATATTACAGTCAAATCATCATCATCATCAGCCCGTATACGTCCACTGCTGAACTTAGGCCTCACCCAAACGACGCCACGAATAGCGGTCCTGAGCCGCCTCCATCCAACGACTCCCTGCGACCGCTACGATGTCGTCGATCCATCGAGTGGGAGGTCTTCCCACACTCCATTTCGAATTGCATCACGGTCGCCACTCGAGAACCTTTTCTCCCCAACGGTTATCGGTTCTACGAGCTATATGGCCTGCCCATCGCCACTTCAGCCTGCTAATTGCTTGACTTGTTTGTCGGTAACTTTGGTTCTTCTACAGATTTCCGTATTCCGGACCCTATCACGTAGAGAAACAAATAATAGAAACATATTAGAACTAGTATTTAAAATTGAAACAATTCAGTTAACTGCAGACTGTTTGCAACAGTCTATAGATTATTGAGTTATCTGAAACCTAAGAAGTATTTATTTCTTACCGTAGTTGTTTAATGTCTGTCTATATAAAATTTGTCTATGTAAATAAGTCTAAATTTATTAGCATCTATAAAAATAATGAAAGACGAACACCGAAACACGATTCATTAAACTAAAACCACAAAAATACTTTTATTGTGTATTGTATCTTCGTTATTTCTCTATAAATATATTCGTTAATTGTCGAGCCCAATCAAGATAATTTGGAAATATTCACAAGTCCGATTAGATTTATCCTGCGGATAAATATTCAACCTCTAAATCTTTGGCCAAAGAATTATTCAAATCTGACGTCCCTTTAAACAATAAAGCTTATAGATTTGTACTCAGGTCAGGACATTAAAGACATTTTATCTCGATAGAGGGTAAAATTTTTTGAATTTTCAGGATCTTTCAAGCTGTTTATTTGGTCTCGTTTTGAAAAGGACCCTAAGACCGTGGAATTTGGAATATCTTCTTATTCATGCTAAATTTACAAAACGATCTTTTAAACGTGTGAAAAGGACCATAGGTTATTATTGCAAGGCTATGAAAAAACTAATGATACTAAATTTTCGCCAGCACTAAAGCGTCTGAAATACTGGCTCATAAGCTCACACAGATTGTCTATTAAATAAGTAATCCTACAAATATTATAGATGTAAAAGTTTGTATGGATGGATGTTTGGATATTTGTCTTTCACGCAAAAACTACCGAACCGATTAGGTTGAAATTTGGTATGGGAATAGTTTGGGACCTGGAATAACATATAGGCTATTTTTTATCCCGATAAAACGCGAGCGAAGGCGCGGGCAGCAGCTAGTATCTTCATACGAACTATCGAAAATAATATCTTAATATCTAGCATGACCCTTAGTTTAATCATGATTTAGGGCCGAGACACATTTCACCTTGTTTGTGTATTAAATCATGATTTAGGGCTGAGATATATGTCACCTTGTTTGTGTGGTTTGACCTCTACCTTTTGACCTGTTATTCCACTTAGCACCGTATATTTTTTCTGTCAGAAACATTTGTCGGTGACTCGTTTCGCAATATCTAAATATTCGAGTAAACAAGAATAACTCATAAAGGAGTAAATACAAGATTTCGTACAAATAAGATAGTTTATTGAAATAGACTAAGACCAATATAAAGGGTATCCTCCGAATGCTTGCGATCCCAAAAATGGGCAAAAGTTGATCAAAAAGAACATGTTTGAAAAAGTGGTCGGAATTCGAAATTTCTCAATGAATGACAGCCATTAGAAATTTTCTAAATCCTGTGACTTATCTAAACTTAAGGCCGAAATGGATTTACTTTTTATGTATTTTCTAGTGGTATACATAACATACAGCTTATGTAATGCCACTCTCGTAAATATTATCTACTAGCTCTTCCCCGCGGTTTACCAGCGTTAAATTCGAATTTCACATTTCTGGTATTTTTTCCCGTAAATCTCCCTTGGGAATTTTATGTTTTACCAGGATAAAAAGTACACTATGTTACTCTCTATCCGTTCAACGAAATCTATGTCCACAAATCAAGTTGATTGGTTGCTTAGGTAGGGCGTGAAGGAAGGACGAACAAACAAACACACTTTCGTATTTATACTATTAGTTAGGATTTACACACCCATGCATCCATTATAAAATACGATTCAATCCGCTCGAACTCATTAACTAAATAAAATAAAAATGTTAATTACTGAATATTGTGACACGGATCAAATACCTATTCTATCTGTTTTTAAGTCCTTCCTACAACAGATCCCAGCCACCAGACGCATATCTCCGAAATTTAATTATGCTCGCCTATAAGGTAACATGTCGCACCTATAGAGTAGAAGTGACACATTTAAGAAAGCATGATTTTTTGGAAATACGCTAAAATGATTTTAGGATTTCGTAATTTTTACGTAATTGTATCATGGCACAATTTAATTACGAATTTTCTATATTTTGTTTACAAATCATAGGTAAAATTGGAGTTTTATCTATATTTTTAGCTTAATGCTGAATTATATTATATACTGAACATTGAAAATATAATTTATATATTAAAGTAATTACCACTTCAAAAAAACCTTCCGAAATTGAGTCAGTTTTGTACTAAAACTAAATAATGTTTAAGATCGAAATTGACTTTAACTTTAAACCGTCATTAGAATCAGAATCAATAACTATATTTCTTTAGGCTTACAAAATAAGTACCTATGTAAAATAAGTACCTATGTACTTATTTTGTAAGCCTAAAGAAATATAATATAATACAAGTAAAATTTTATAATATAAACATAGTTATTAATATCAAATAAGAAATAAGCTGTTATTGATATTCTCTTCACTTAAACTTTTTGTCCACAATTGGAAGAAGCGAAAAAGAAACCAGTAGATAGAATAAGCATAATTAAGTATCGTAATAAACTGATATATGATCGAAGTCACATAAAACATCTAAGCTGAGCCACTTCTATTTTATAGGTGCGATAGATATGTCTCAAAGATTGAATACGATTCTCACCGTCCAATAATCGCCTCCCTGATTCTAAACGGCCGAAATAGGTTTTAATTACCCATAAACTGCTAACTTCTACCCCTGTCAAGTAAATTGCGTTATAACTAAATTAGATTTGCGATTCGTTCGGCGGAGAGCCCATTAGTGGGATGTTGTGTTCGCGAATTAGTTCTCGTTAAAATTTAATATGGAGTAGCCTAGGCTATTTCACTTCAAGGCCTTAATTATATTAAACTAGCTGTTCCCCGCGGTTTCGCCCGCGTTTTATCGGGATAAAAAATAGCTTCTACGTTATTCCAGGTCCCAATCTGTACCCATACAAAATTTCAGCCCAATCCAGTCCAGTAGTTTTAGCGTGAAAGAGGAACAAACATCCATACATCCATCCTCACAAACTTTGACATATTAGTCGTTTCAACATACCAATGATATCGTCTCAGACTGACACATTTTGGATTTTACCTTTGATGAAAAAACTAAAGATGGACGGACGCGTATCAACAGTGTCAAGGTTGACAACAATTTATCAATATCTCCGTGCAAATAGCACCACACGCGCTAATTAGAATTTATTTCATCTATGGACGATTCTGCGTCTATACCATTCTTTAGTAAAGCGATTGATAAGCAGAAGTCAGCTCTAGTTCTGATGAATCTTTTATCAGTATGGAGTAGAATTTATGGCCAAGAACCAGCATAGAGTAAAAGCCAATGATAGTAAGCAGTAGGTTTTACAAGTTTACATGCGACAACGAAACAAATTGTGGGTTCCTGTCCTCTTTTGTAGCTAAGATTTTGTATCAGGGATTGTTCTCTAGGGTAGAATAGAAAATAATGACATCGCATTGTCAAAAATTGCGTAAGTTATTGAAGTTGAAAGAATGAATTTCAAAAATAATTTACGTTTTATGACAAAGTGATGTAATTTTTCTCTATTCTACCCAGACAACAATCCCCGTGCTAGGGCGGCTGGTACGATATGGACCAGTTGAGTTACCTGTAGATTGTTTGTAACAAGCTGCAGTTAGCTTAATTGTTTCATTTGTACATACGATTTCTAATTTGTTTCTATCATTTGATTGTAATTTTCTTAGTTTGGTATTAGAAACGGATATGAAAATAAAGATAATATTATATAAGCTACATACACATTTACGGAAATAATTTGATTCATCATATCAGTCCATACACGTCGACTTCTGGATATAGGCCACCCCTATACGAAGCCAAAAATAGCGGTCCTGAGCCGCCTCCATCCATCGACTCCCTGCAACCGCTACGATGTCGTCGGTCCATCGAGTGGATGATCTCACATGTACGGGGGGTTTTGTCATAATCATAATAATTTACTTAATTGTGATGTAATAATTATATACAAGCAAGTTTTTGTTCGAACTAGGTTCTGCCCTCGACTTCGCACGCGTCGATTTTATGGAAACGAGGAGGTCGCGGGTCCGATTCCCGCCTCGGGACAAATATTTGTACGACCTGCTTTGATTAATTCAGGGTGTTCTGGATGTTTTATATGTACAATAAAAATATCTATCTATGTAGTGTATATTACCCATAACACAAGCTCTGCTTAGCTTGGGGCTAAATAATGCTGTGTGAATTGCCCAACATTATTTATTCATTTTATTATTATTCACTCTTATCTTGAAAACATATATCTCAAATTAGTATGTTATATCATGTGGGTGGACCCGCAAAAGATTTAATACGTGTACAAGCATTCATAAAATATTCCTCCAAACTCAATCCGCATACACAAATATGGATTAGGTATTTTAATTAGTTAGTTACCTTTCCCGTTTTGCCAATATTTGAGCCCTTAGGATTAAAAACCGCAACCCGACTAAGCTGGCAACTCAAGCTTTGGGTACACATAAAGATAAAGGTAAATATAAAGATACATTTATGTTTGTAATATCCACACCAAACTTTCTTGTACGGAATTTTATTGAGGACACGGCGAGATCCTAACTTTTGGTAAGAATATGGAGAATGCACTGCAATAACGCATGCTCGGGTCAGGGCATATTAAATTTTCTCCGCGTATATTCCATGTTATGACAGAGGTGTCCCGCTTATACCTTAAACACAAGTGAATAGAAAAAAATTCACTAAAAATCAACATAATCTCTTATTTTCCCAAATGCAATTTTTTCAAAGGAAAATGGAAAATAGTTTAAGATTTGCGGGAAATTTGCAGCAAAGTAAGTTTTCCGTTAGTCAATAATTTGAACTCTAGCTATTTATAAATTGTAGTTGGTAAGCACGTATCCCAAGGTAAGGATGTATCCCATAGAAGTCCATGGGTTACATTCTATCTGTTTGCCAAATATCATTCAGATCTGTTTCAATGTTTATGAAGAATTAAAAGGTGAAAGATATGTAGACAGTGGACATTGGAAATATTTTTTTTAGTTCTAAATCTGGCCAAAATTGAAAAGTTACTCTTCCAAGTACCATGTTGATTATTATGAGCGTCTTAGTTCAGTATTTGGTGTGTATTATGTGACCATAAAATTTTACATTTTTCGTATTAGAATTTGGCTGAGACTTTTATTCTCCAAGTAAAAATGCGTCAGTTGAATTTTTACTGCTAGTCATGTTTCCTAAGTCAAGAGCTTAGATTTGAAACGCAATTTACCATGTAGGCAGGATAGCAAGCCCTATTATTCATCAACTTACAATTATATGCCTTATTGCATGGACTTAAAAGTTCAGAATAGAACGTGAAACTGTTTTGGCGAAAATTCTAGACCTTAATCTGGCACGCGGGAGTGGCATTGTTAGTGCCAACAGCTTCTCTACTGCTTTTGCACAGACTTTAAAAAAGCTACAAAATCTTTCCACCTTCTTAAAATTACAGATCCTTCAACAAAGATTCTTCGTTTTCCTTTTTTAGATAAAAGCAAGATGTTCCGCGTTAAAGTTACGTTCATCTTTAAAATGGCGGCTCCATAATGAGGTGCCGTTTAAAGTTCCGCTGCTAACATTTCTCGAGAAACCGGTTGTTTCTTGTGCACCCCGTGCTGTCGCTAGAATTAAATTCTAAAGCCCCTTGTACTGAGATAATGTAAATATACCGTAAATGTGTCCGTGAGACTAAGAATTTCTGGTTTGTTACCACCGTTAACGGCTACGAAATTTACGTTAAATACCTTTGAAAATGCTTGTTTCGGGTTTCTGGCATTAACTGATTATTTAAGAGGATGCGCAGTGTTGCCACTTCTGTTAGATATTGTCTTGGATGCTGAAGCTACCAGAAACTGGAGGAACTGAAGGAAATTCATTAAGTATGAACATCAATATATCCTCCCACTACTACGCATAGGCAGCCCTCTACAATATTGTCCAATTAATCACTATACTTAGCAATCAGATAAGAAAATAATATCAATACAAATACAATATAATATCTACAAAAACCTGTAGTAGTTTTAATAATATAGGTAAAAATCAAAAACCGACGCGACGAAACTTCTGGTGTTTACCTACAATGAGGTTCCGGTATGATTCATCATATCAATTTTGTATGACCAGAACCAAAATACAACACTTGAATTTCAATTCAACACGCATCGCGTTTCGCCTGGCGGCGCGGCAGCATTTCAATAGTTCGTGGAACCCTTAAAGGTTTACAGGCAAATAGTTTTGAATTTTTGCAGTCCTCAATTGTATGGAGTAATTTGTTACATCTATGGTCAACTACTACGGGGTGTAACATACGTACGGCGTAGCAAAAGCCCTACGGCGTAGCATTTCTCGTAGCTTAGTTTTAAATTTCAAGAGTTTATTCAATTCCGCCCACTTAGCAATGTTCAGTTTAATGTACCCGCCAAAAATCATTTTCCAACATTATCCTCATTAAATTTGCTTTTTCATGCGGGAATCATAAAAAATCTAACGCAAGATTTCCCCGTTCTGACAAAGAAAATTCGAATTTCTCGAAATTCAATGAGATTGATTTTTCCTGCTTCTGAGTAATAAGGATTAATAATCTTTTCATCATTATGGCGTACCTTTTTTAGACGCTGAGATTTACACGGTTATCCGTATTTTTATGTACTGGTACTAGCTTTATCAGTCGTTAAATCTACTCTTATTTTATTTCGAGCAATAAAACAGAGATAATGAGATTAAAACTACTGAGCTCATTTCAGTTTTATACTATTTCCCGGTGCCTGAAATTTTCTTTCTTCGGTATTATTCCTTGAAACAAAGGCAAGAGTTTTTCTTTCATTTTTCACGACGCTTTCGATATTTTAGCGGTATAGTTATTTTGGTAAAACAATTCTCATTCTTTTTTGAGCTCACAACCAATATAAGAACAACAAGTTTTAAGTAACTTACACTAAGAGCGTGTTTATCGCAGAATCTATCGCCATGTCACTTCATTCTTTTCCGTCTCCATGTTGACCGAGCCATCACAAATTACGTTTGTTTTATTTGATTTCAAAGCCTATGCGGGTGAAGTACGCCGTAAAAGCAGTTGGCCAAAGCACAGGCTAAAGTTATCTTATAATGGCAGATTTTACAGCATGCACAACCCCAGGCTCAACATGGTTCGTTCGGCCGACTTGTGGACGAATCTTATGGATTTTTATCGTTATTCGCATGTCAATTCGAATTTCTCATTATTTCATCTTAGGAATTTTTCGGAGATTAGAGAATCTTTGTAGGTGTCTAATCTGTCATAATCACGTGTCAAATAAGCCCAGTCAGAGGCGCAAACTCATAACACTGCATCACTTCGGTAAGCCTTGAGGACCCTATAATCATACAACGAACCATTAGCTGAAGCATTCTGGCCTTTATATCACTTGAAATAGGGGCTATTTGCGCTAGAATCGTAGATATGAAACAGTTGTGTTGTTTTGTATTACAGTCGGAAGCAGCGGATTAAATTTCGTGTTGGTTTGAGTTATGAAAGATGGCGGTGAATGTCGGTGTGAATGTAGTCAAAAACATTTAGCTCTGGGTAAGAAATGCAAATGTGCGGCAAAGCAAAATGCTCACTTGATGATAAATAGTATTCTGACTTTAGATAGATTTTCTTTGTTGGGAGTCCATAATAAATAAATAAATAATTGCGGACTAAAACAGCTATGTATAGTGTTTCGGGCAGTCTTCGTTATACATGCGTGTATTATCGTATTGTATTTTTTTAAAACAAAAAAGGGGTATCGTTGGCGGAATGAACACAGTCGTCGCCAAGCGTGCCAAGCGTGATGATTATGGCAAATTCCCCTACATGAAAGACTATCCACTCGATGGACCGACGACATCGTACCAGTCGCAGGGAGTCGATGGATGGAGGCGGCTCAAGATCGCTATTTGTGGCGTCGTATGGGGGAGGCTTATGTCCAGCAGTGGATGTGTATGGGCTGATATGATGATGATGATAAAGGCATGGTCGTCGAGTGAGTCGACTCTAAAATTACAAGATTCAAGGTCGTCCGAACTAATCTAACTGCATACAAAATATCACTGTAGGTAAGAAGTGGCATCCGAAGATGAAGTAACATAACCTTATCTGTACCTACCCGAAGCAAACGTGAAGGTTGATTTTTATGTTGAAGGTTCATTGTTTTTATCGGTGTGTCCAGCTGCTGCTGTGCCTAAGCATACCATTTATCGCTGTACTTCAATGTTATGGGCCTCATACGATGAGTTGCAAGGGTTGCGATGTTTGCAACTGTTTCGCAGATTATTCTCCCTGCTACCATATTTTTTTTACGCAAAATGACATTTGGATGTATGGAAACTTTAAAGTTTAACGGACGAATGTTGCGGAATGATATTGGTAGTTTAGTGAAATTTAATGTTAATTAATCGTTGTTTCGAGATAAGGACTGGATAATGCTAGATAATGCTAATACTAGATAATGCTAATACTAATGTACTAAAACAATTTTCATACCGTTCCTAATCTTCGAAATTTTTTTTACTCCTTGTATTTTTAGATATTTGTCAAATCAGAGACTAGAATAATTTATATATAATCAAAAAATTAAAAAGGAAAGCTACCTGATAATGCGAAATTAGGGGTTTATTAATATATGTATTTATGGAGTCCTTACAAAAAATCATAACATGCGAAATAATATTGTAATTAAGTGACCCTAAGTCAAGTGTTTTTTAGCTAGTATTAAATAATTAAAATCGACGGAGGCACTTACCGGGATTTTTGTACAATTTTTTTTTAATATCGGGTGAAATCTTTGAAAAAAATAAAACCCGCCCTGTGTCATGAAAAATTTCGAAGTTACATAGTTTGTCATTACTTCAGAAGTTCATCTGATTGAATTTTGTCACAAGCTATTCAGAGATCCTGTATTTTTCCCACAGTTTGTCCGTATCAACCGACGTGCCTTCATTGTCCGATACGACACACATCACCACCATTCTCACCAAAATAAACCTGCTGTAAGTAAATGAGGGAGCCAGATGACCTATATTTTGTGTTTTGATTAGTCTTTTATTTGACGATCTCTCTATGGAGTAGTGAGTAAACGTCCGCCTGAGACACAAAATGTTTTCGGATCCTTCCGCGGTAGAATTTTTTTAAGGTTGATAGACATTTGTTTGACCCCAATCTCACTTGATGGAAAATGACGATGTAGCCGACTACGGTGTAACACGAAGGTCTTGAAGACACCATTACTCACTCTTGTATTGAAGAGACCGAGATTGTACCTAATTGGCCAGAAAAACAGGAGCAGACAGCGAGTTCCATTCCTTAGCCGTGCGCATGATCGTATGAATGAATGAAGGTAGAGGAAACCTGCAAAAGAAAATATTTGTAGATAATTTAGATTAGACTCTAGGACTCCTATAAATAGGTACTTGTTACAGGTGTAGATGGTATTAAATGTATTGACAAAAAAGAGTAATCTAGGTATCAGTTATCTGCTGAATGAAGCTTGAGTCGATGTTGTATAACATGTTTACCCGTACTTCTCCGTCTCAAGTCCGGATATGTCAGTGTCGTGTCGTACTGTGTAAAACGCTTAGTGGAATACGCGATTTATTTCCGAATGTTCCTGAAATGTCCATCGATCTGATAAACTCAGCTTGTGGTAAATTCAGATATTTGAAGATGAAGTATCTATTGTGGTCTGCTGCTCAACAGAAAGAAATTAATGTTTACAAGTTAATTTGACGATCAGTGATGTCGTTAGGCGGCTGAGACGCTGTTAGTTGCAGGTTTGATTCTCGCCGTTGGACAGTATTCATACTGAAAATATATAAACCTTACTGAAAATATGTATGTTATCAACTCTATGCGTCAGTCAGTAAAGCTATTCAGCCACTCGAATAAATGGCTGAACAAATATTTATAAAATTTTTATAAGGATTATATCCCGGCGAACAACAGCTAGAGGCTTATTCAGCTCAAAAAACTCGCGCAAAATGACATACCTACAGGCTTTAGAATGTTTATAGTGGTCAATGGGAAAGTTGCGCAAACTGGTTTGAGCCCGGCCACACGTTCCATCTTGCTTGCGCAAAATGTGTCTGTGCAATCATGTATGCAAAAATGTTTGGGCGTGCAGCCGGGCTATTAGGTATACAAGTAAAATACAGAAATTGCAAGTTACAGAAGTTGGGTTTATTTATAGTGGAGCACTTATCCCTCATGGGGCTCCGTTCCTGACCTTACCCCATAACTAAACTAATGTGAGTACTTACTGTTCTTAGGAGAGATCTGTTCTTATTCAGAGTAATCTATTAATAGTTACCTAATAACCTAAATGCCAACTTTGCGTAAAACGTAACTTACATTTTACGAGTCCGTTTTATTCCCTACGTAACTAAACGTAACTTCACACAACAAAAAATATTTACAAAGTTACGAGTTCTGAAGAAATATTTCTATATATTTTGAAGATACATCTAGAATAACAAAATCCAGAATTGTAACAACGTATAACAAGAAAAATAATGTGGTAGATGAAAAATTGCGTTTGTTAGCGAAACGGCGAGACATGGCGCGCCTTCTAGATACCTTCTTAACGTAGCCACAGATAGAAAGAAACAACCGGTTTAATTTTAGTGACGGCAATAAGGCGTTTTCATTATGTAAAAAAATCGTTCGAGCAGATTGAAAAGATGGCGCTTTTTGTTTAAAATTATATGTTAAAAAAATGGCTGAAGGGGACGATGACCAACTTAACGCTCATGTTACTGCAAAAATATGGTCGCTAATGTTGTCTGAAGTTAATCTCTACATCAGAATGCTGTTCAGCATTTGATATGAAGACACAATTATGGGATTTAAAATTACACGCAGTGATCTAACCATCTCCTCTCCACTATAATTAAACCTATTGTGACTCTGGTTGTTTTTGCTCTGAAACTCGGATATAAATCTGAAGGTAGGTACTAAGTTGGGTTTCAGAACTGTGTGATGGACGGACGGAGTGTGAACCGAGTGCTTGAATTGTAATCCGCGGTGTTGGGAGAAAATGTAAAATAACTTCACCCATAATGTTGTTTTGAAAAGAGTTGAGAATAGAAAATGCTAGAAGAAAAACTTTTCAAGCTCGTCTTTTATATAATAAAATCTAAATAAAATTGAGACACGAGCTCTACGTGTGACTTTTAGGTACGGTCAAAGCAAAAATAAGAAGGACTCTCACATCAAGCATACATACTCTTTATTAAGATACAGCTAGGTTAGTTTATTTCAGTTACTTTCATAGTATTATGTCTTATGGTATTTTGCTTTGGGGACAGGCAGCTGACATCCAGACTATCTTTGCTCTCCAAAAAAGAGCGGTACGCACAATTTACAAATTAAAGCCAGGCGACTCTTTGAGGGAATTATTTAAAGAAATAAATATTGACAGTAATATCGCAATACATCTATGAAAATCTTATGTATACGCACAAAAATAGAGATAGCTTTTTGAAAAAGTGTGATGTTCACAATAGAAATACAAGAAACAAGAACAAATTACACATCTCAGCATATAGATTACGAAAGGTAGGGAAATCATTTATGGGCAATTGCGTGCGCTTCTATAATAAGCTTCCATCTGAAGCAACTGAACTCCCTATTCGTAAATTTAAACAGTACATTAAACAAAATCTTATCAGGAAGGCCTTTTACTCCATAGATGATTACATCAATGATGTTAATGCTTGGCCAGATGTCGCTCCGTTCCGCACTGTCAGTAATATGTAAGAAATCCAATGTTCTGTTTAGCTTTAAAGAAATATTGACTTGTATCTAAATCGCATTAAATTTAGATTTAGATAGGCGAAATAAACATGTATTAGACATTTAAGTGATATTATAATGTGCTAGTGGTTTCTTTTTCACTTCTTCCACTAGTGGACAAAAAATTGAAGTGAAGAGAATATCAATAACACCTTATTTCTTATTTGATAATAATAACTATGTTTATAGTATACAATTTGACTTGTCTAAGTGCTTATTTTGTAAGCCTAAAGAAATAAAGTTATTGATTCTGATTCGGATTCTATCGTATAGAAAGTGTAACGTGATCAAAGACCACACTACTTGGATCGGGCGGGTAATTAGACCGGCTACCCGCCACAAGAGGCTTCCACAGTAGCTCCTTCCAATATATAATATCAAGCATACATACATACTCAAGCAAGGCAGAAGCATCACTCTGTGGCCTACGTTCTGCGTAAATGCGTTTACAAAATCAGTCGGCTTTAGGTTAATATTTAATTGTACTTCAAACTCCCTGAAACTATTTTCATAAACATTAATACCCTGATCAGAATGTTAGGTTTGGAATAAATTTATCTGTTTTGGAAATTTTGAGTGACCTGAACAGTGAGTGACTGGTTTGAGTTATTTGGGTGTTTGGCCCGTCTGGGGTAAAAGAAGATATTTTTTTTAAAATTGAATTTATTTAAATGAATGAAAAAAAATCAAGTCCAGCCAGGGTGAGCCTGGATAAGACTCGTGCAGGTTCGTAGAGGTGGCGCAATAATGTATGTATGGATCAGTTGAGCCATCTCTAGATTTTTTGCAACAGTCTGCAGTTAGCTCAACTGTATTAATTGTAAATATTAGTTCTAATTTGCTCCTGTGATTGTACATGATTTTCTTTGTAAGTTTAACTACTGAGGATATAGATGCCCAAAATCCAGCGGTGAAAAAAGGAAAATGATGTAGACCGAAATTTTGTTACAAAATTCTTGGTAAATTACACTCGCAAAATAAGATTTTATTCAGAGATTTTGTTCCATTATCTCTCCCTGTTTTCATTAAGGCAGTACTAAAAAGGTATTTAAATATTGTCATACTTCATAAACATTATGTTTTCCTTCCACGAAAATATAAGCTTAATGAAAATATTTCAAAATTTCCCGGTCTTGAGGTAAAAAGATACGGGTAGTCTTTTACATTAGATTATGTCTTTTTTGCCGGAAAATTATCATATTACTGGGAGTTTTAATCTCTGTTTTGAACATCGTTTTACAAAAACGATTAGTTCTCAACGATAGTTCCTAAGTTATGTTTCAATCAGAAGACCTAGGATCAGATTTCTCCAAACGGAAGTACAATGTTGCAAACGAACACAACGCAAATTGTACTGACCGCCACCACAGGTAGCGTCTAGTTAGAAGAGCTTTTATGGACTCCATACACCGAACCCGCCGACACAGCCGGTGCGTTGGTGTTACATTTCAGTGTATATGTAATTGTGGGCCCATTATTTGTCGGTGGGACGGCGAATTTAGTGTGTAGATTCTTTTAAAACTCGAATTAAGGTTTATATTTCGTACATTCGTCTGAAAAAGGTAAGAAGTACGTGACCTGGGGGCCTACTCGGAAAAGGAAAATCGATCGTTTCTTTTTCGTTTTCGTGCAAAACCAACTCTTATGTCGCTTGCTTAAGATTGGCGTTTGCACGAAAAATAATCAGAAACATCGATTTCGTTTTTACGAGTACGGGCCCTGTTTCTTTAGTTTATTACCACTATGCATAAACAATATTGTATCAATTCCTGGAGAAAACTGTAAAAACTCAAGACTTGAAGCGATGTACCTATGCGTTTAAGTTTTTCTGAATTTTATCGAAGCTTCCTTGAAGCTAGGAAACATATAAAAATTTTAACTGAAACGTGAGAAAGCCTTGAGTTGCGGAACAGAGTAATATATTATGAGTATAGCTGAAGATACATGATGGCATGATGATGGCTTATTTACACTCATGAATAGTGTAAATAAGGTATTCCACGTTACAAGTTCACACGAGACTCATTCATTCAATCATTCATTTATTTATTGCGTCATATTATGGTACCCGAAATTTAAAAAAATTATAGACATTAAAGAACTACACAAAATATATACCCATTCAGGGTGTTGCAATGGGAGACGCAAGTATGCGTCTTTCGTATTTGTATGTGTTTTGTACGTATTTGTATGTGTTTTTGTGTTTTATTTAATTGTTTTATAAGTAGCCAGATATAATTTGTAGTTGTCGTATGTAGGACATGCATGACCGAACAAGAACTATGTGTGTTCAGATTTTTTTTTTTTTATCGCACATATTACAACAATTACATAGTTTTATCTATTGAGCTCTTCTTTCCTAAAAATGTATCGTAATAAACAACATTTGTTAGTTCTGCCAAAGTTCAAAATGGCATATTAACCCGTAAAGTATTTCATCCCTGCTCTGAGCTAAGTCTAGTCAAGTATCTTGCTGGCGAATATTTGCTGAAATCTTCAGGTGTGAAAAGTTTGGCAAGTTGGAAATAACGTGAAATGTGGAGAGGTTTCAAAAGATTCAGCGCTGATGTTTTGCTGATGTTCTACGCATTCAACCATTGTTATTTTTGTTACGTAATATAAAACTTTTTGATTGCAAAAATACCAATGGTTGAATGCAAATTCTACAGACATTTATTTAAAAACAATGTATTATGTAAATAGCTACCAGATCTATTATTAATTAATGACTAAAATATTTTATTAAGATTCGTACATCATCATATCAGCCCATACACGTTCACTGCTGGACATAGGCCTCCCCCATACGACACCACAAATAGCGGTATGCTGATTAAATCATACCGAAATTAAAACAAAAGTTCATCAATTTAAATACTTTCTTAGCAACTAATGATTTGAAGAGTTAATTTCCAATAAATCAATTTCAAAAACGACAAAGATCGAACAAAAACGAACATAGAGCAAACTTAGCACAAAGTCGGAGACAAATTATGAAAATATGGCTTCTACACTTACATGCAACATATTTTTGTTCTTATTTAGCTGGCTACCAATTCAGCAGACTTTTATAGTATAGTTTCACAGCCAATCTTAGAGTAAAAACTCGCTACTGCAGCCAATTTATATTATGTATAACTTCTTTCTTCAATTTTCGCTTCTGACGTTACTATTGTTATTTTTGGCAGTGTTAAAAATGGCGAGGAAAAGAGATATTTATGTGTTTCCGTTAGACAGAACTTATGTAATGGGAGCAGTCTTTCCAGGCATAACCTTAGAAAAGAGACTGAAGATATGAATAAGCATAAATTGACACTACATACGTATTCGGTGATTCCCGGGAAATAGGCTAGCCTAGTGCAGGGATCATAGGTAAGCAGCCCCCTTACCATGGTGTTTGTTGTCTAGGAGAAAAATTACGTCTCTTTGTCATCGAATGCGTAAATTATTTGAAATCATTCCATCAACTTCAATTATTGTACGCAATTTATGGCGATGCGATGTAATTATTTTCTACTATACCCTAGAGAACAAACCCCGTGCTAGGTGGCCAGGTTATATCTTATACCTTTAAACGAGCAATTCTTGTATACATATATATATATGTATAATCTGAATCTCGGAAACGGCTCCAACGATTTTCATGAAATACAGGGGTTTTCGGGGAACATAAATCGATCTAGCTAGGATTCATTTTTAGAAAATGTCGTTTTATTCGTGTTTTCGATAATCAGCTTTATCGTTAAGGCACTCCCATAGACAAGATTTCGACGCTACAAAGCCTTCATATATCATGTATGACTGCTTTTTTTAATTTACTGCATATACTCGGATATGTCGTCACAATGGGGGAGGAAAGTTGTCAGCGATAGACAAAGAATTTTTATACTAACGTAGCGCTATCGCTACGTTAGTATAAAAATTCTTTGTGGCCTTGCCTATGGGTTCATCTATATGAACCCATAGGCAAGGCCATAGACATAAAGTTCATTATTTTTTTCGTTGATGTTGATAAACAGCCGTGATATAAACTGAAAAAATATGACTCTTCCTGACATCTATTGACGAATAATTTTACTATTATTTTTTAAATTGGGAGCAATTAACTGTTCTAACGACACAACAACACTAAAGCTACTCCAGCAGTGAGTGTTTGGTTTGAGGTTAGACCAAGAAAACCAATTGTTTATTTATATTATCTGTGTCTTTTTAAGTCACGTGTTAAATATAATTTCAAAAAAAACACGATATACCAAAAAAATATATACAGAGCAAAGCTCGGTCAACCAGGTACTAAGTGTATATAAGTCACACGTCTAAAAATATGTGGAACTTTTATATTTTTATATAAACTTCTATCTTCTTTAATAAATAAATAAATAAATATGATATATTAGATTTATAATATTTTTGACAACAAACTTTTTACTTAAACGTTTTGTATTTGTATAACACATTTTTTCCTTGACGACCGAGGAGGCTGCCATCGAAAGGGCAGGCATTTGATGATGATCCTTTAATGCCTTCTTTTCCTCCTATCCTTTTATACTCGTGGGCATTATATTATTCTTTCCTTAAATACATTAGACACCAAACTTGCCCAACAAATACACCATTGTACAAACGAAACAAAGGCCCACAGCAACTATAGGACCCCGAACAGACAAAGATCATGAGTAAGAAAAGTTGGAGTTTGCCACTTAATTATTTGCGTCAGAGAAGATTCCAAAGCTGGTTAGTTGTTACTATGGCATAGACTCTGCGCAAACTCTGTGAATTTTATTTATTATTATTGCTATGAGACAAATCACACCATGACATCGCTATCAGCGACTTTAGATTAGGATGTGCTCCGGCCAGGAGGGATGTTAGTAGAAGCAGAATGTAGCAAGCTGAAGACAGGACTCTAAGGCATATCGGGA
Source organism: Eupithecia insigniata (assembly GCA_947859395.1). Taxonomy (NCBI): domain Eukaryota; kingdom Metazoa; phylum Arthropoda; class Insecta; order Lepidoptera; family Geometridae; genus Eupithecia; species Eupithecia insigniata. The sequence goes on along the minus strand of OX401996.1, from coordinate 6,256,388 downwards.
AGCCTACGCCCAGCAGTAGACTAGTATAGTATAGAAAAGCTTAGATAATGATACTAATGACGCTACACCAATACCTACCTATAGAAAGTTTGGACCGATGGATTAGAATCAGAATCAATAACTTTATTTCTATAGGCTTACAAAATAAGCACTTAGGCAAGTCAAATTATATACTATAAACATAGTTATTATTATCAAAAAAGAAATAAGGTGTTATTGATATTATCTTCACTTAAATTTTTTGTCCACAAGTGAAAGAAGTGAAACAGAAACCACTAGCACATTTATACACACATAGTATCATCACTTCGGTGTCTAGTACAAATTGATTTTGCCTATCTAAATCTAAATTTTATGCGATTTAGATACTTGTCAATGATTCACGATAAGCGAACGCGACAAAAACTCTTTACGACGAGATTCGTCGATCGCTTTGAGATTTCTGTTAAACGTAGATCTAGGCCAGGATATTTAAATATAGATCTGTCCCTACTTAAGAAATTAAAGATTTTGCGATATTTCAAATAATATATGTAGGTATTGGAGTATTTATTACCTTTACCAGCCATCTGGTATCAATTCCATACACCACACTAGCTCTACCTTACAATGTGGTTACAGTTAGATGGTGCCGTGTGAAAAGTCCAGCATTATTAATTTTTAAACAACGTGGCTCAGAGTCGGATCCTGCTTAGTCGCTACAAATGGATCTTCAACGACTTATTGTCTCTCAAGGACTTATTGATTCGTGACGTTTTGCTTTCAATCATATAAATTCAGATATCTTATTATATTCTTATCTTGACTTACTAGTGACGTTATCGACGATGCGACAGGAATGATTATTTCGACTATTTTTTAATCGTATGAGATCTCTATTTTTGTGCGTCGAGTTGAACGATAAATTAATGTTTGTTCAATTTATTGTTTCAGGTAATTTTCCTATTTATCATAATCTGTAAGTTGCTACGCCCCATTTACATTTTATTTGCTAACGGTGGCTTTTGTATCACGCGGCCATTGTAGGCCTCTTGTGATCGCCACTTCATGTGTTCATCCTTGAAAGGTACGGCGTTCATAGTTCGCCACTTACTCTTACAGCTGCTAAGAACTGAAGGATTTTCTTCGGGTGATGTCTCGTAGTTCGTCTGGGTTGAACAGGTGCTTGCCCAGATGAGAGCTACGTTTTTGCATTAGTGCTTCGCACTCTCCTGGCAGGTGGAGGGGTGTTTCCTCTGCCTCTTCAAAGAATCTGCAGGATTTCGTGTCGCATAGCCCCAAATCAGTTGAACATGTGCTTGTTGAGGCGACAGTGTCCAGTTAGGGCTCTTGTCATGATGCAAAGGTTTTCTCTGCTTAGCGCTAGGATGGTACGCCCTACGTATTACGTAGAGATAAATTTGAACACGACCAAATTTTCATTTGATAGACGTGATTGAAGAATCCAGTGCAAGGAACTCGTTGTAGCCAATGACTATTACCCTCAATAAGTCCTGAACAATTGCCAGATTACTTTGTTATTCAGTTAAAAACTACACACAATTAGTGACACAATTCGCAGAACGATAGAAATTATCATGACAATTACGAAGGTAAAACGGCCGTTCAGCGTTTCCCAGTTTAATGGGCGCTTAAATTCAGCGTAACGCTACGTTGAGGTGATGCCACTTGCAATAGTAAACGTGGATTTGCAATAATAAACGGCAGATAAAGACTCGAGTTTGAGTAGGTGTACCTACACAGACATTTTTTAATATCAGAATAAATGAGTATTTATTCGCCGTAGGAGCACAGGGCACACTTGAATACGTAAATTAACAAAAATATAGTTTACAATAAATGGCGCTTATATTATTATTCAAAGCCATAATAAAACAGACATGACAGGGAAACGACATGATGCCGTCAAACTTTTAGCTTAATAAAATTCTTATACGAAGTGTAAGTCAATATTAATTCATCAGAAGGATGAATTATGTGTATAAATTGAATCATGATAATCTTTATGCTGTGTATAAATTAAATCATGGTATAATCCGACGACGCATACAATGAGACCGTTTTAAACCACTCTGAAACTCCATCATTTTTGGAGTGAAACATCAGTGGCAGCACTGTCACGCAGGCCTCCCTAATTGGGCAAAGGTGTTCTGTTGGTTCGTTACGTTCAACTCGATACAGAGCTATGAGCTGATTCAAGCGTTTCAATAATTTAAATTAGTTTGATTCTCTTATCCATTATATTTTTAAGACTTTCTCACAAACCGTATTAAGATAGCTTAATAAATAATTTGATTAATTTGAATTAGATTTCCTCTTATACAATCAACAAGCCTTGACTAGGCTGGAGAGTATGCAAAAATATGACATTTCTAACTTCTACATATGTATATTAGTTTATTGAGGACAAAAAATTTAAGTTAGAAAATCAATCATTTAAACACCTTATTTCTTATTTGATTAATAACTATAGATATAGCTGTTTATAGTATATGACTTGTCTAAGTGCTTATTGTATTAAATTAAGTTCTTAAACCTGAATATGAATTGGTAAACTTCGTAGCACGTGCTACGATGCTACGATACTGGCGCATGGCCTAGCAAACAAAAGTTAACGCGCACGCTCTTGCCGAACGGATAGCCTTAGCCCCCATACAAACGTTTTTTCTTTTCGCTTCAGTTGGAAACTATGTCCCCGATCTTATTGAAATTTTCCATAAGTAATCGGATAAAAAATAGCTATGTTTGTAGCGCTTTAGTTTTTCAAAAAAACATTATGATCTTTAAATGAGAGCGAAACTAATTTTGACCACCAAATCATCATTATATTTGCAGGCATTATAGACATCTTTATTCGAAAACCGCGCGCCCCATTTCATTCGACGTGAAACAACAACAAATCCGCTTGGGCCGATCCGTTTCCGTTTGGGAGAGGTTCGTAGCCTTCTTAAGTAACCTTGACGACGTCGTTATTTGTGATCCACTTTTTATACCAATTTAGGAGGAAAGTGGGTCCCAAAAGTAAATAAAACATTTTATAGAGTTTTTCGTCGAATTCTAGCATAACGTGTATTTTCAGTTCAAAATTAATCTAAATCTGTTTTAATGAACTAATTGAGTAATGCCTGACAATGTGAAATCTCAAACTCCATACATTTGTAAAAATTTTATAGCCATGCGACACGTTATTAAAAGTATCGACTGCTGTGTGCTGTTGAAAATCAACTTTAGACTTGGGAGAGTTTAGGGTGAGATTACATTGTTTTAAATTTTAAAACTTACGCGTTCTGAACACATTAATATAAATAGTCACGGGAAAAAAAGGTAAATAAACGCGATTAATACCCGTGAATATTTATAATAATTATTTTTTTTATTAACAACTAATCACTAAGCGTTGTAAATCGTAAGGTATTAATAGCCCTAACTCTTGTTAGTTTCTGTTGGATTCACTGAAAATTTAACCTCCCTGCAAATGAAAATCGTCTAAGAATCTAATTAATTTAAATTCTAATTGACAAGTTTGACAACTTTTGAATAAAATTTTACGAAAGTTATTTTCTTTAATTTTATTTCGTGTCATTCAAAATTTTAATGTAAAATTATAAGTATTACGTCGAAGTAAAATATTAAGGTACCAGGCAAGCATAAACTAACTGGAGGTGCCGATTTCTCAATCTATTCACCCGGTTCATCCATCACGTCACCGACAGAGGATGGCGTTTTCAGATAGAATCAACTAAGGCATCTGAAATCCTCCACAACAACTCTCATATATCATCCAGTCGATATGACTGAATAATTACTTGTTAGTGCACAATGCAATCCCAACTTTTTGGTTGTGATTTGGTTTAGTTTGGCAATTTGTTTTAAAGTTGGAACTTAACTTATTGTTTTAGGGATTCTCAGTGTGCTGTAAAATATGTATGTAATCTTCAAAACTCCACAACCGATAATAATCAGCGAAAATATAGATTTGACGGTGGCGTATGAGCGTTATAATCGACCTCCAACTCAGCCCGTGGATGTCGTAAAAGGGGACTAAGAAATACTACCAGAAGAAGAACTTCTTGTAGTATTTCTTAGCCGGTTTTTGGCGTGAAGAGGTGTTCAAACTATTTATTTAGTTTCTTATAACTTTCAGAACACTTCAATGTTACCAAGAATTTTAAAAATAATACTCCACGTAGTTATCTTGAATCTTGAGATGACATCTTTATTTCATTAAAAATCGTATGAAATAAGTAATCTAAAATCCAAAAACTATTTCGAACATACTTTTCACGTTTCTATACCACAATTTTGTATATTTATCAGTTACATGCAAGAAACGCTCTGCCCCAGTTCCGATGATTACCGAACAGTTTGTCAATACCAGCAGCAAGTTCACACTCCGAACTACACACAGATTGTACTGTAAATATGGATGTGGGGATACAGGCAATTAATACTCGAGACGGCTTATCTCAGGGCTTACTGGCCAATTCAAGCGGAATGGGTGAATAAAATAGCTGACTTGGCTTTATGGGTAGGGGAGGTCGAGGCAGCTGGGTTTTGATACTAGTTCGTAACGGAATGTGCAACGATACACAGAGGTTCTGAAATTAAGATGTTTTCAGTTACGACAGTTTTTATTGCCTAAATTTGCTTCGATATATTCGAAATCCGTAGAAGAACCAGAGTTGCCGACATAGCTCTCAGAATTAGAAGGCTGAAGTGGCTATGGTCAGGCCATATAGCTCGTAGAACCGATAACCGCTGGGGAGTAAAGGTTCTCGAATGGCGACCGCGATATATGCGAAACGGAGTGTGGGATGACTCGATGTACCGACGACATCGTAGCGGTCGCAGGGAGTCGTTGGATGGAGGCGGCTCAGGACCGCTATTCGTGGCGTCGTTTGGGGGAGGCCTATGTTCAGCTGTGGACGTGTACGGGATGATGATGATGATATAGCTATTTCAATTATCTTAGATACTATGAGTTTTCACCAGTTACTTGTCTTGAAACACGATGACTTAATATCTTAACTTAAAATCCTTCATATAAAACTATGTTATTATTTACTTTTAGGATCAACTAACCCCATATACTTTTTGACCCATAATTTAGTCGAAGGAGTTCTTCAAAACTTAAAGATGAGAAAGGTGTGAAATGAAATGATTTGACTGCTCCAAATAAGCTGGAATGCATCCTAAACCTACAAGCGCAGCCGGAATCCCAGTCTGAATGGGGTATCTGTAACGGTTATGCGTAATATACGTATATGAATAGATATAAAATAGGTTGTAGTGCCCTTATTCAGAATATACGCTCCGCTAACTAAAATAAACTGTCAGTATTGAAGCGCTTTACCACAGGTTATACTTCTGTGCCATCATCATCATAAGCCCGTATACTTCCACTGCTGAACATAGGCCTCCCCCAGAAGACGTCACGAGTAGACTTCTGTACCAATTGCAATATAAAAAATTATGTCAAGTTCCATGTGCCAGAAAAAAATAATTTGGTGTGTAAAATTTACTTTAAATAACGAAAGTTAAAAGAAATAATTTGATTTTAAAAATCCGTGGACATGGTAACTCGAAGCGGAGGCGCGGCGGCGGCGGCCGGTACTATTTTAAGTTAGTCTTGTCTAGTATCTCTATTAAATTTCATGCGTATGGTTAACTGAATATTACCAGGTAACCCTGAGCTTGAATAAGAAAATATAATGAATGACTAGCAAAGTATTTTAAATCTACAATGGCATAAAACAAAAAAGCTTATAAAATTTTCTGACTGCCTGATTTTTGGCTTCTGTTTTAATTCAAGAATTTTAATTTTGATACCAGTGCATACAGATGTCAAATTCATCTTCTTCTCTTCATATAGGAAAAAAACTGCTGTTTTATTAATTATTATATATAGAAATCTTTCATATATTTCTTATAACTTATATATATATATATATATATATATATATAGAAATGAATGGCCGTCTTCTTCTTCTCTGCGTTTACTGCCCCCTGAGATACAGTACCAACTAGTTCGGGGGATGGTGAACAACCCATGCCGTCCGACTCACAGACTGTGGCCTGGCCTAACTTCTACACACAGCTAGCTACAACTAGCTAGCTCGTAGGTAGCCTTAAATAATTCAAGGCACCAATTGCAGGATACGGTAATTAGATTGTAAGAACCTCCTGTACCTACTATACTATACTGTAATATTTCCTGCAATAAAGCTTTTTTATTATTTATTTATTATCTGTTATCTTTCATATATTTCTTATAAATTATATATATATTATATATAACCGAGTGACGCCGGACAGGTAATTTCAGATTTTAAATGCTACAAATAATAGAGGCAAAATAATCTTGAGGTCTGTATTTTCTTTCTTCGACTCTCGACAGCCTAGAATTATCACTCATATTCTTTTTTTAAAAAACTTTCTTTTTCAATCAAAACGAAGGAGGCGCGTCGCCTACATTTATATATAGAAATGATTGGCCGTGGGGCCGCGGCGAACGAATATCGACCCCTCCAACTCAACCCGTGGATGTCGTAAGAGCCGACTAAGGGAACCTACCAGAGGAAGGGCAGCAGCTTCCGTCTGAGTATTTTAAAACACCAACACTGCGATCACCAATCCGTCTGCCAAGCGTGGTGATTATGGCACATCCCCCCCTACATGGGAGACCATCCACTCGATGGACGACATCGTAGCGGTCGCAGGGAGTCGATGGATGGAGGCGGCTCAGGACCGCTATTTGTGGCGTCGTACGGGGGAGGCCTATGTCCAGCAGTGGACGTGTATGGGCTGATGATGATAGAAATGAATGAGGGAGCTAGCTGTAGATAAAATAAAAAAAAAAGTATCTGAAACAATAATAATAAATAAATATAATTTGAGAAAAAAATCTCCCAACAAAATAAACGCCGTTAATATTTGTAGATTATGCGTAACGTTTTAGGTAAGGATCGCTAATGCAAAGTGATGTTCCGTATCCCTCGTCAGTCCATGATGGATGACCACAGCTCCTGATGTTAGCGCGGCCTTCAATCTATTTATCTATACGATGTTTAAAAATGTCGAGAAAATGAAACTTTTCAAATGCCGATTCTAATTCCTATGTTAATGTCAACTATAGGTACGTATTCCTTCTTATATACCACAGACATCGTAGAGCTATGCCTTAGAATTCTGTGTTATATACCCTATCTATACTTACCTACCTATTTTTTATTCTTGATAGATTCCTAATTTGATTCGAGTTAAAATTCTGTTGAATCCTGTTCAGAATTTAAAATTTATATTGGAACTCTTTTCAAGATCTAATGTTATGTAAGTAGGTAATCTGTTCTTTTATAGGCTCATCATCATCATCATCATCATATCAGTCCTTACAAGTGAACTGCTGGACCTAGGCCTTCTCCATATGACGCCACAAATACTACACGCGGCCCTGAGCCGCTTCCATTCATCGATTCCCGGCGACCGCTACGATGTCTATCGAGTGGATGGTCTCCCAACACTCCGTCTCCGATTCGGATTTCGGATCCGGAACAGATTGCAAGAACGAGAACGGACGTTCTTGCAATCTGTTACAACCTCCACCTACACGTTTCCGAAAGTGAATCTTATCTTCTATATAAGTCTCTACAAGCGATTTTCTAAACGACAGCCCCAGCCCAAACCACTGAAGCTAGAAAGCTGAAATATAGGTGACCTTTTACTACATGGTTTCCGCTAAGGATTTTTGGAAATTCCGCCTCTAGGGGGGGGGGGGGGGGGGGTTAACTTCAACCCCCCTTGGGTTGAAGTTTTTTGTAACTCCTCTTTAACCGGTGACCCAATTTGCTTGAAACTTACAGAGAATACTGATAATAAAATATTCAACACATGTTTCAGGATTTTTGAAAATATTCCACAAAATGGGGTAAAACGGGTTATCAAAGTTTGAGATTCGTAGTTTGTCTCTGAATATAAAAGGCTGTAACTTTTAATGTATAACGCTATTGTCCTCCTGATAAAGGATAAAACATGGGGGTCTTTCAAAAAGGTTTCAGCTGATCTCGAGAAACTTTTTTACCCTAAAGTCCACGTGAATGAAATCGCGAGTGGGTCAGCTAGTAACTACATAAGCCGCAGTTTTAAGTTATTAAACAAAATAGAATAGTACGTTTTAATGTATGAATAACTTTAGCACTTTGCTATTAACAAGAATTTCAGCAATACCATAGCAAAAGTGTCATAGCGGTGTTATAGATATTTTGTTGTACACTAATGTTAATTTTATTTGCTCATGCATTACTAATAACTGTGAAATCCTTCCACAAAGGCTATTCGACTTTCATTTCGAAACAAAGCACCATTACAACCAGTGTTCACAATTTATTGTGTTTGTTGAAACCCTTTGAATTCTATTGTTAGGAATACATCTCTCAATTAATTTTAAATACATACACGAGAACAAAATTGTTAAAGTTACTAAAATTGTTATGGAATACCTACGCATGATAACTTTTATTTTGATCGTAGCGATTTTCTTTTAAAAGTTCACAGTAAACAATTACCCTATTTATACATACATACATATATGTATTTTGGGAATAAAGTGCGTAAGAAGTCATTGTGTTGATTTAACGCTTTCATTGCTCAGCTTCTGCAGTGCGACCCGCATGGGCGCGCTGTCTACACACAGTGCTAGAACCACATGTGCGTCTTGGGCAATGAAGTGTTAATCTATACTTAAAAGTCCACACCTGCTATTAGGCTGACAAATCACAATCATCATAAGTCACCAAAATACATTCCCATTAGATACTATAACAGAAGAACCTCCAACTAAGCCATGACCACTAATATATTACTGAAGGACCGACATTTTTACGCATTCCGGGGCCCTCTCCTGTCTCCGACGCAATTAGACCAGGCATCACATTAATAACATCACTTTCGTTTATCTAGATCAGGGCTGTCCAAAGCGCGGCCCGCGGGTCTCATGCAGCCCGCGACATGTTTCTAATCCACTACTATTATGAAAATTTTATATTTGAAATACATATGTACTTTGATAGCTTTTCAAGACACTTTGTTTTTTCTATGGTATTCTAATTTTCAATAGTTTATTATACTTCACTTTTATTTACGTTGTAAATTAAAAATAAAACGTTCTTAATTTGGCAACGGTTTTCTACCACTTAACTCCTAGAATCTCGTCGGACCAAATAAGGCACACTAGACAATAGATGCACTCCTCGCTTCATCTCACTCGCACACGAGCTACCGCTGGTGAGTGCGTGCGAGCGAGAGGAGTTGACAGACTAGACGTCTTCGTCGGGTTAAGGTCATCGATTGCACGCGAAATTTACAATAAAAACGGTTTTTTGCATTTTTTGTGTGTATGTCTACAAGTAATCAGACTTACAATTTGCGCAAAACTAATTTTCTCCTAGTTTTATAACTTGTTAGGGGGCCAACGAAGGTCAGCGAAGGCTAACAAACGGACCGGGTGTGGTCTTCGTGGTGAAAGCAAGTTAATCCAAAGGAACGGCTTGTTCGTGCCTTCGTTTCGCCATGACGCCCGGGCTTGATAAACGGACACGGGTCCGTTGGTCAGCCTTCGCTCGACTTCGTTTGCACGGGAATTTTCCGACTTTAGGGTAGGTACAGACGTACCTACCCTAAAGTCGGAAAATTCCCGAACTGTTGTCGTTTTCATTTGTCGTTCGATGTGAAAGCTAGAAGGTAGGTATTTGTTTTTCTTCGGAAAGCCTACACCCAGCAGTAGGTAAAATCCGGCTGTAGAATTATCCATCCACAGCCGGATCTTTTGTTGATCATGATCAGATGATTACTAGCGGCGTAAGGGTGGTGGCTTGGCACGTCTCGGGGTGTCCCTCGAACCCAAACCCAAAGTGTGACAGAAACTCACACGCACAGCCAGATAATAAAAATGTCGCTCGTCGCCGTTATATCTTTTTTGTAATTCTTTTGTTATTGTTAATCGCCGAAAAAAATTAGAATAATGTTACGGATATCTCTGCTCGTTGTCGTCGTATGTCTTTCTAACCCCACCTCAGCAAACTCCAAAATTACTGCGGTTCGCTCCGATTGTTGATGTCATAGGTGTTTTTTCATTTTATTATTGTAAGGAGTTGAGCCCCAAGGCAATTCTGCAAAAATGCTGAACTGCCTTGGGGCTCAACGGGGGGAGATTGCGGTCCTCCATTAAATACAGTGATTGGTTTTGGCCCGTGGTCGTGCCTGGACTGGACAGCCCTGATATAGATGATATCTACGAACTGAGACTCGATTACAAAACTCGTTTGGGATATAATATGTCTTCTCAGTTTTGAGGAAATGTGGCAAGAGAGAGGGTTTTTTTGTTTTATACTTGTTTTTTCAGTGCTTACTAAAGTGACGGTAACATTATGCGTAATATTAACGATGTGTAATTATTTTGGATCAACTATTGTCCATACTATTACTATTTTATATGCCTATCACTCCCTTCGCTTCGTCTTTACTAATAATAATTAATAATGGGCTGAAGATACATAATTTTTACAAGCTTTTATTTAACTTGCAATGTATGTTTTTTTTGGGTGAAATCTTGCAACTCAATTTAAGACCTAACTGATTGAGCGGATATTGGGCATACTTATGTAAATTCGGTGACAGTGCAATGTCATGGTAACATCGAGCTGGTCTGATGATGGAAACCGAAGGTGGCTATAGGATCTCCTAAACGAAACAACTTATAACCAAGTCGTGTTTGGTTTCTTTGAATTTGTCTGCCCAAGCACTTTGCTAGGTGATATAAAAGCTTATATTTAAACTTTTTTAAACATTAAAAATTATTAAAATTTGAAGCCAGTTTATCAATCTTCCTGTCAACACCGCCTGTAGGGAAATCCCATACTTTTTTGCGGAGAAACTTTGCTAATTAAAACCTTTTTTTCTTTTAATTGGATTTCCTAAAAAAGATCTATGTACTTACATGAAAAATTTAAAATGAAAAATATGTTTATAGCAACCTATTCATTCTTAGACAATTTGAGTACCTAATTAGGGAGGATTTATGGAAGTACAACGATTCCCACGCTGGGTTTGTGATATAGTATGTTGCATTAGAGCCAAAACCCTCCTACGCGACATGTCGCGCGCGATTTTTACACGCGTTTTCTTTAAGGAAAATGAAACCGTGCGCGATATCACGCGGCATGTCGCATAGAAAATGAAACCACAACACTTTGCATTTCGCGCTAATGGATTTTGGGTCTTATGGTATTATAATAAATGTTAATATTTAGTGGGGACCAACGGGAAATTTACTGCCCGTTCGTACCCACATTTAATTACATGGGGACGAACGGGAATAAAACTTCCCGTTGGTCCCCACTGGGGACGACGCGTGGGGACGAGCGGGAATAACCCGTTTCATCCTCTTTCGGGGTTGCCCTTTATCCAGGGACACACTGTATTTATCCAAGTATACTTATAATAAAACTGTAACAGGTCCAATTCTGTACATTGAAGATGTTTGGAAAATTTTTTTTGGAGGGCTATCTGTTATCGATGCTAATGCCAAAAATGAAATTTGTTTCCATCATTTCTGTCTGTCTGTATCTTGGCCGCGCATAACTCTGAAACTCCAAAATGTATTCAAATGAAACTTGGCAGAATTTGAGTTCATACTATGAGAAAGGACAAAGGATACTTTTCATCCCGAATTTCAATAGGGTTCCCTTGGGAGAGGGGATGAAAGTGAAATTTCTCGGCCTCGCATAACGCCGAAACTACTCAAATAATTCAAATGAAACTTAGCATAAATTGAGTTCATACTACAAGAAAGAGCATAAAATAGAATTCAGAAGGGTTCCCTCGGGAGAGAGGGTGGCAGTGGAGCCCCCACATTGCCCCGAAGTGGGACCCACTCAGTAGCCCCCCGTAGTGCCCCCCGCAGTGGGTCCCATTCAGTAGCCCCCCACAGAGGGGGGCACCGGCAGTGGGGCCCCCACATTGCCCCGCAGTGGGGCCCTGGCAGTGGGGTCCCCACATTGCCCCGCAGTGGAACCCACTCAGTAGCTCCACACAGTGGTGGTCCCACGGCCCAGTGCCGTGGGACCGCGGCGTACGAATATCGACCCCTCCAACTCAATCCGTGGATGTCGTAAGAGCCCACTAAGGGACCCTACCAGAGGAAGGGCAGCAACTTCCTTCTGAGTATTTTTAAACACCAACACTGCGATCACCAATCCGCCTGCCAAGCGTGGTGATTATGGCAAATCCCCCCCTACATGGGAGACCATCCATTCGATGGACCGACGACATCGTAGCGTTCGCAGGGAGTCGATGGATGGAGGCGGCTCAGGAACGCTATTTGTGGCGTCGTACGGGGGAGGCCTATGTCCAGCAGTGGACGTGTATGGGCTGATGATGTGATGTGATGTGGGACCCCCAGTATCCCCCCGCACTGCCCCCTCCGTAATTGGGGGCACCAGCAGTGGGTCCCCCGGCATTGGGGCCTACGGCAATGGGGACCCCGGAAGTGCGGGCACCACTGTTATAGGGACTCAATGCCGGTGGCCCCACTGCGGGGCAATGTGGGGGGCCCACTGCGGGGTCCACAGCTGGGCCCCCACTTCCGGCCGTGTTGTTACACCGCGCCGCGCTTGCGGGAGAAATACTGCCGGGGGAGGCACAGCACGGCTCTCTTCGCGAGCCACACCAGTTGACGGCTCGCCGTGCAGTAGGCAGCTGACATTGTAAGCAATGTTATTTGTGAGTGTTATAGGCTATAAATGTATATTGACAACTAAAAATTTTTACTTCCCAACGAAGTGGGCACGGGTCAGCTGGTACTTAATAAAGATGCCTCGATAGCAGTGCCAGAAACTTTCTTATTGTAATATTCAGAAAGTCAAACACGGACTTAAATTTACAGCAGTGATATCATTGCTTTCCGGTATTTGTAGCAACTCTTATTTAAGTTGACAGAGGTTGAAGGGTTCATAAAGGCTTTTAAATTAATTTGCGTTTTGAGGTCGTTTGGTTTATTTTAACTTTAGGGTTTCTACATATTTTAAAACTAGCTTCTGCCCGCGCCTTGACTCATGTGGTCAAACTCACGTTTGTATTTCTGCGTCTTATCGCACGCGGCCACTCGACCTTTTAGAGCTTTTTATGAGATACCTACTGGTTGACAGTACTTTGACTACTTATTTGTTAGAAATCTTAAAATGAGACGAATGCGGAATGAAATCACCACTGAATTTTTTTTTCCGTTTTCGGCCTACTTTGGGCCGAAGCCAGTGTGGGACGAAAAAGGAATAACTCGGTTTTTGGTTGGTTTAACATTATTTGACACTCATTTGACTCTGAAGATGCACACCGGCCGCAACCATCCCGGGGTGCCTTAAGAACGAACGTAACGTTACGAACGAAAAATATTTTTTTATATTGTATATAGACCATCGTTTGACCACAATCTCACCTGATGGAAAGTGATGATGTGGCCGACGTTGTATCACGAAGGTCTAGAAGACACCTGTTCACTCTTGTCTTGAAGAGACCCAGATTGTAATTCACCGGAAGAACTGGAGCAGGCAGCGAGTGAGATAAATGTGCCTAAATGTTTCTACGTTTCATCGAGAAACTAAGTATTTTATTGTTTACTGACTCAATTCCTTAATGCTACAAAGTTGCACGTTTCCTTGTCTCGTTTTTAGGATAATACAAACTTTATGCAAGTTTGACGGGTTTTGTAAATAATTTAATGCCTTGTACATTGTTCGGGATAATGCTGAACAAACTTAAATAGAAAGCATTTAAATTTTGAATTCTGTTGTTTTGTAAATTAATCAAAATCCATTAGGATCCATAGGCAGGTAGGTAAGTACTTCCTAAGTGATATTATAAATGCGAAAGTGTGTTTGTTTTTTGTTTATCATTCGTTCGCGCCCTAATAAAGCAACCAATCGACTTATTTTTGGCTTTTATAGAAGGATGGAAAGTAACATAGACTACTTTTTGTCCTGGTAAAACATTAAATTCCCATGAGAGATTTTCAAGCCACTTTCAATTACTTCAAGAACTTGGTTCTTCGGTGGTAATATTGCGATGTGGTCAGAGTGTCAGCGACAACATTTGTAAGCACGGTTCAAGGCTCATCCTGAATTGTCAACCTCAGCTTTCATTGCAACTAAAATAAACCATGCACATCAATTCATCAGCTTCTTAACGTTTTTCTTGTATTTCTTATCCTTTTTCTAAACCTATTAAAATTTCTGAGAGTTTTAGTCGCATGGCTACAAAACATGTTTTAAACATGTGGGATAATGATAATCACACAGAAAGGTGAAATTACCTGATTTAAGTATATCCTACAAATCGCTTTCCGCTCGCAATCTTACCAAATAAAATCTGTTCTGAGATTGTACTTAGAATGATGAATCTCGAAGCTATGTCTGACGGAGCCCGAGTTTAGCTGACAACATCCGATTTTAGCCGAAGCTTCTTACTCAATTGAACTAAACAAGGGTAAAAAGCGGATGAAGAACATAATAAGAACTCTAGCATTCTCTATTTAAAATGAAAATTTTATTTTCCTATTCGGTGTTAATTTTTCATGAACATAATTTTAAAAAACAGGCCTTTTTTTGTAGGTAGGTAGGTACACGCTAAAGTTGTGGCATTTATTTTTTATGAAATCATAAGCCTCGCCCTTCGGTAGTCGGGTAAATAGCGATAATCGTGACGATTATGTAACATTAGAATGTGCGCATCGATTTCAGCATCCATAGCTATCATCATAATATCAGCCCATACACGTCCTCAGCCGCCTCCTTAAATAAATGAGCTGAGGTATACTACACCTTAAAAAAATTCAAAATTTTAATAAAAAATAATCTAAATTGTAAAATATTTTTAAACTTACACACATAATTAGAAGTACCTACAATTTAACGGGTATTATAGGTAAATAAACACGATAAATACTTGTTAAATTGTACATATGATCAAATCTAAATTGATATCAGCTGATCAGTTAAGTAAGAGGCTACAAAATTGCTGACAGAAATACACTCACACTTTAATAAGTGAGGAGGTAAATGAGATTGGTTCCAAGAAATCCCAACCGTTATTTAGGCTTTAGGCACTCGTCAGAGAGGGCTGTGAAACGAAGCTTAAAAAGGGTATTGTTAATCTTTATGAATGTCGGCGGAAGGGATGGCCGAATTTATCACATTTAAAAAATGGTCATTACTTCTTACAAATTTATACTCAAATTTATGTATATTAATTTAAATTAGCTAGCATAAAGAAATCTTATAAATTTACTGCAAGCTACATTTCGTGGCATTTTAGTTGATTATTAGGTTTGAGCTTTGTAACTACACAATAAAAGCTATAGCTAGTAAGTAGTAATAAAAACACGCAAGCTTGCAGATTTCTGCCTGACCAAGTGGCCGTGCGTTATTCCTTGGCTCGCATATTATAGAGATAACTGCTCAGTAAACTTACATTCGGCCGCTGGGGCCGCAAGGCTCTAGAGTGGCGACCACGAACCGGAAAGCGCGGTGTAGGTAGACCCCCACGCGATGGACCGACGACCTAGTGAAGGTCGCGGGAAATCGCTGGATGCGGGCAGCGCAAAATCGGTCATTGTGGAGATCGTTAGGGGAGGCCTATGTCCAGCAGTGGACGTCGATCGGCTGATATGATGATGATGATGAAACTTACATTGATGGCATATCTATTGTTTTGCAACTTTTTGTCTAGTACCAACAAAAACAAAATTTTAACCCTTTTTAACAATCTTTTTAACCGACTTGGAGGTTCTCAATTCGGCTGTATGGTTTGTTTTTTATGTATGTACGTCAAATTACATCTTGATCTATTCAATCGTCTCGGAGAACAAGCTATCAAAATAAAATTCACATTTCAGAAACTTTCGGCTTAGTAATATTAGTGGGGTACTTGAAATCTCCAATTTTAATTATCCAATTTCGCTGATACGTTCACTTGTATGAAGAATGTTCCCGAGGTTGTCCCGTAATTTTTTTATTCTTGAGGAATTACTATTTTTTCGAAAAGTTGCAGACGTCACTACGGCGAGAGGCTGTGTGCGACGGCCCCGTACACGACGCTGCCCACGACTTCGTACCACGGCTAAAATGAAATGATAAATTATATTTTTATTGCATAAAACATGGTATACGAGGTGATTAAGATTAAGTTATGAGCTCACGTTTAACTATTCTGTAGCATGCAATTAATTATCTTATGTCTGAGGCTTAAATAAATAAATTTCATACAATAAAGGTTTTTATGAAAACACTTTATAGTAGGTATATTTGGTTGTCTGGGTGGAACAAACCTTTTTGTTGTATAGGTAATTATTAATTAGGTTAGTGCCGACTTTCGCACTTTGCCGACTTTGTAGTATTCAATAAAGGTAATAGCGGGGTACTGACTTTAGGAAATTTCTATGCAATTAATCTCTTAACGACGACTTTTTATAGATTTTCTTCTTTTATGACAACTTTGCCTACTATTATAAACTTCGATACTTCTGAAAGCACGATGCCGACTGGAGTGCGGTTGAGTTCAAAAATGTTGGGGGTTCAAGTGCCGCGGAAGACCTCATAGAACCACAAAAGTCGTAGAAGGATTAAATAAGATCGTCGGGGCCAAGAAACTATATCTTTTCCCTATCATAAAAATTCTAAGTGACGAAAGTGTTCATTGCGATCACAACGAATAATGTTTGTTCACTAAAGACTACAGTCATTTTGTTTAACTTTCCCGGGGCGGAAAGATGTCCAAGGCACGCGCATCACGCCTATGCTTTTTAAAAAGTAAAACGTTCTCTCTCGACACTCTCTTCGTACTGTATAGACGTATTATATATTCCTTATTATTTCCTTGTATTATATTCATGTTAGTAAGTATGTACAAACGTTGGAGCTTAATTTATCAAAAATTTGGCTTCCATAAGTTCTAAATCTGAACACAACCTACGCTCAGAAAACTTCCGACCAAGTTACCAATTACAGGACTTGCTAACACTGAGGTAGGTACTGAGGGGTCGTAAAACTTCACCCAATACACTATTATCTTCCTGGTAGTGCCTGAAGATTGGTTTTTGAATACTTCCTCAACAATACCTGTATCATTCCAACTCAATTTCTACGAATTTCATTTGGCGGAGCAATTTCGTAATCTCGTACCGAGAGAAGAAAATATGTTTTGTGTAGGTATTATGTGCGAATAGGTACTTTAATGCTTTGTCGGTGTATTATTTTTAGCCATTTCCCGGCTTTCTTTGGTTTGACTCATTTGTTTTCTGGTTTATAGTGGTGTTTTCTTTTTTTAGGGTTATTCAATTTGATTTAATTTTTTTCGTTTCATATTTTTAAAAACATGATCTATTTTTATTATGTTTGCAAACCACAGCGACCGTTTTTAACTGATAAATTGTGATTTTTCCAAAATATTTTCAACAATAATAATAAAACAAAATAATACATAATTTACTTTAGCTTAGAGCTTTTTAAAATTCCATAAGTTTTCTGGAATATCTATAAAGCAGAAATGGCTTTGGAATTTTTCCCGGAAAATCGTAATTCACCCATAAAATCCGTGAAGCAAAAACTGCGAAACGGCATTAAAACATGCATAAAGTTGGGAAAATGCATTGAACGCGGACAATGGCAGTAAAATCAGTATTTATAGGTCGTGAGGTCACTGCACGAGACACACACACACAACGGTCACCAATTATACAGTTTGACCTGATCTGATTTGTTCCGGCTAGCGTTTAGATGACTATGGTATTGGGAATTATTCCCATCTGTCACCCTGCTCTGTCCTAGGGGGACAGTTGGGCAAAGAGTTCTATCGGCCACCGTTTTTGTAACGGTGGGATAAATTAAACTTTTATTAATTTTGTTGAAAAAGTTCTATCAGTCTGTCCCAGTGACTCACAGGGGGACTAACAATTTCAAAAATAAAAAGTTCAATCTGACTTCCTATTTTGCATCGGTTGGCCACCAGCTAGATTTGAAAATCTTCGAGAAATCTGAGTAAACCGAAAGAATCTAGATGTATAGGTATAATATAGTCTCCCACAATCGTCTGAGTCAAAAGGAGCGTCAGCGTGGATACATTGGATTATATCTCGTTGATCTCAAGGTAAAATCCATATTTTTTTAACTCCGTTTTTAAATGCGGCCTTTAGGGGCTCATAAATCCTCCAATGCTGACATGGTAAGAGCTTGCAAGGTCTATGCGAGATACTATCTATATTGTATGTACATTAGTAAGAACAATTTCACAAATATGCCTAGATTAGTCACTTGCCCGTTCAAATGTGCCCTAAGTGGTTACA
This sequence comes from Eupithecia insigniata, assembly GCA_947859395.1. Taxonomy (NCBI): domain Eukaryota; kingdom Metazoa; phylum Arthropoda; class Insecta; order Lepidoptera; family Geometridae; genus Eupithecia; species Eupithecia insigniata. Next base: position 6,238,003 of record OX401996.1, on the reverse strand, counting down.
TTTTGTATAGGTGATCGGATTTATACGTACTCTACAATTTCACCACAATTATGTAACTAACCCGCTTTCGCACTAAAGTTTCATGCATAAATGGACATATTTGACAGTTCCATTGAATAGATTAATCAGTAACCAAGTCGTGTTGTGGTTACATATAATAACTGGCTCTCCTTTTATTACATTTAATTTATACATTTAATACAAATAATATTTTAAAGGCCTTTTAGCCTTTAAAATATTATTTGTATTATAAAAGGAGAGCCAGTAATATCAGTGTAAACACAACACAACTCGGTTGCTGATTAATCTATTCAATGGAACTGTCAAATATGTACATTTACGAGTATGGTTGATACCTTAGTGCGATGGCGGGGTTAGTACATATAAATCCGATCACCTATATAAAATGTAACCACTTAGGGCACATTTGAATATATCTATGTATGAATATGTGTATTATATAGTGTATAATAAAAGTTTTATTCAAAGTAAAGGTAGGAAACACAGAAAGGAGGAAAGTGATTTACCTATTTATCAGTTCATCCATTTGTTGGCTGCCATGTTGGAGTGACATGAGATCCACGGAGGCCTATGTTCAATAGTGGACGTCAATCGGTTGATATGATGATGATGATGATGATGATGATGGAGTGCACTACACGAGTTTGACAAAACGCATGTACGATGCACGCTTGGGCAATAAAACTATAATGTAACTCACCTTATTAGACTTGTAGGGCCTATCAAATAAAAAGAATAAACTACTGCATTGTGAATGAGAGCGGGCTATCTACGAACCATGTTTGTGTTAAAAGAACACCAAAACGTTTCGAAGTACCAAAGATTTTGCTGTCTTCCACTGAGAGATTTTATTCATCCCTGTCTGAAAGACGACACTGTCTCAATATTTTGTTTGTTTTGTAATTTCATGACGGTCTATGATAATTATGAGAAAACACATAACACGTACTGCATCAACCATCCCTCAGATTTTAGAACCAGGAGGAAAATCTGTTTCTGATAATTTTTCCTACACAAAAAACAGGTCAAGTAGAATAAAAACTGTAACAAAAATACGAATTGACATAAAACACAGAGATGGGAAAGACAAAATCGACGGCAACAACCTGTACCGTAACATTTGAAACTCCATCTTACCACCCCAGATGCACAGTTGCCTTGGTATTCCTCAAGCTCGCTCTGACCCGTGCTAATCCAAGATAACCAGTACTCGTGAATACACGGCATTGGTACGGGGATTACATTGTCTTCACGCGCATCCGTGCACGAGCTGTGGATTCCACTTCCCGAGTCGCATGCTCTCTTGAAATGAACCCTGGGTAGAGGTGATAGGTTTTAGTATTAAATGGTACATACTGAAAGTCGTGGTTAAGCTTTGCTTGAATGAAATATAGTGCCTAGGTTTCTTGTTATCATAGAGGTTATGAAGCGTCTACTGGAAAGTACAAGGAATCAATACAGGGCCAGAAATAAAAAGAAATTATGGAACCAACCAAACATAAACTTTACGAGTGAGAGAAGATCTTTGGTAAGGCATTCTGCTTTTCATTTCTTTGAATTATTAACAAAGAAAATCACAATCAAATAAAAGAAACAAAGTAGAAGAGGGCTGTCTGTGCAATCTATAACATGGGTCCTATATAGAAAATCACTACGTGATAAATTCAAAGAAATAAATATAATGACAGTACCATGTCAATATATTTAAGAAGCTTGTTGTACACTCATAGAAATATCGATCAATTCCCTAAAAATTGCGAAATACATGTAAATACTAGAAATAAAAATAAAATCGCTGTGCCCAAATTTAGGCTACACAAGATTAATGTATCTTTTGAAGGGCAATGTATACGCTTCTATAACAAAACTCCAAGTGAGTTGCAAAATTATCGTCAGTAAATAAATTCAAACAAATTGTCAAACAAATCCCTTGTAAAAAGGCTTACTACAAAATATCAGATTAACTAGCTAGAGTATAAAAGCTTGGGATGAGTTTTGTTCCAATTCGAAAACTAACAACCTACCAAGGTAAAGGCATATGTAAAGGTTTCTTGTTCGCTTTTTTACTTTACCTTATAAAGATTGAAGTGAAAAAATTAAAGTGATCACATTATATCCGAGTTTTACGGCCGAATCTTATAGTAAAAACTCGCTGCTATCTCAGGGCCGAATATTCAAATGCAACTCAGATGTAAGCACGTCTTATGTTGCGATATTTTGACAGTTTTCAATGAAAATCTATCGAAAAATCGTCACTTGAGTCGTGCTTAAATCTGAGATTCGTTTGAGTATTCGGGGTTACTAATCTAATTTTAATTTTGTGACGTGTCAAAGAGTCTTATGGTCTAAAGGAAAACTTTGAGTTTTTTGAGTTTTGAATAGTAAATTAACTGATTAAATGAAAATGTATAATTCAGAGATGTAAAATGTACTATTTTACATCTCTGAATTATACATTTTCACATAAACGTGAACAAAATCACTTTATCAAGCATAGGTGCCCAAACCCTTAGGCAAACCAAAGAACCCTTCAATTTTAAACGAATGTTGTTTGTTGTAGCAAATTTAATATTATTTATCTAAACTGAGCAAAGTTTTAAGAGTAATCGAGCCAATTCTGTTATGAAATCCCCGACTTTGTTGTTATTTATCCTATGAAACTCAAAATTAAACAATCAGTGTTATTGAATGCTCAGTTTATTAGGAATTCCGTTATTTCGCGTAAATATTTAGGTAGTAACTTAACCTAGTTTGTAAAACGTGCGCCTAAGTATTTTTTTCCCAGAAGTCTGATAGATACAGAGTTTTCCAACCAGGCTGATCTCAACTAGCCAGGTCCGCAAGACTAGCCAGGTCCACATGAGATAATTAATAGTGCACAAGTGTGTGCGTAAACACAGGTGTACTCTCTATTCCCTCTCCCAATATCGTGTGTGTCAGTTATCATGCTGATTGACTAAGTACCTATGCATTGATAAAGATAATAATCAGACTCCAAAAACATCAAATGTCATCTACGGCATAAACGAGTAAAGTTCAAAGATCTGCCTGTGACGCAGAATAATTCGCGTTTATCATTCTGCGTCATAAATAATAATGTAGGTATTCCAGGTCCAGCCACAATACAATTCAATCAATAAAATTCTAGAATTCTAAAAATCGAAAAGATTGCTTTTTTCTCTTTGACAGGTAACAAATGGGGGTAAATATGACACGATGGTATAAAACAGCGCAATTACCGAGCTCGTGTCAACAGCAAGTTTACTGCAACGTGGCGCAGAAAGGGGAGGTGATTTTGGGGTGAATAGCTGGATCATTTCCTCATTTACGGTTCTTACATAACGTTTGCTGAGTGATGCTCACTGATGTTTTTTTCATGGTAACGGCTGACTTAGTTGACAATTAGGGTACTGGGCAAACTTAGTTCATGTCCGTCCACTAGCGATCATCGCACCTAGCCATAGGGCATCTTACATAAAGTTTGCTGAGTGACGTCATAATGCTCTAAATCACTAAAGTCACAGCCCCGAGTCACCTCGCTTCTTGTATAACGTTTTCCGAGTGACGTCATAATACTCTAAATTACTGATGTCACAGCCCCGAGTCTCCTTGCTTCTTATATTAAGTTTGCTGAGTGACGTCATAATCCTCTAAATCACTGATGTCACAGCCCCCAGTCACCTCGTTTAATACAAAATGTTTGCCGAGTGACGTCATAATGCTCTAAATTATTTATGTCACAGCCTCGAGTCTCCGCGCTTCTTACAAAATGTTTACCGAGTGACGTCATAATGCTCTAAATTACTGATGTCACAGCCCAGAGTCTCCGCGCTTCTTAGAAATCGTTTGCCGAGTGACGTCATAATGTTCTAAATCACTGATGTTACAGCCGCGAGTCTCTTCGCTTCTTACATAACGTTTGCCGAGTGACGTCATAATGCTCAAAATCACTGATGTCACAGCCCCGAGTCTCCTCGCTTCTAACAAAACGTTTGCCGAGTGAGGTCATAATGCTCAATTTCGGACGTCACAGCCCCGAGTCTGCTCGCTCCTAGAAGCAAGTAGGCTACTAAAATATTTGGCTTGCTCGTGTAATTATTACGCTATTATATTATCTCCCGGCCGCTCAGTTTGCGGTCCGCAAACACGTTTGGGTGAAGCTGTTGCAAAGTTCCGGGAACTTTTATCTGTTTGCTCAGAATAGTTGGAATTGTATTGTTTTAATGGTTGTGGGTTAATTTGTCACGTACTTTAGTAGGTTTAGTTTTATTGTTGGAGTACTTACATGAGGTTTTATATCTGTTAGACTGGATTAACATTATTTTTAGAATGATGAATTATGAATTTACATGCAGATTCTTATAAATCGGCCTGTCTGTCTGTTTTGTTTTGACTCATTGTTTCATTGAATATTATTTTTATTTTTATTATTTGATGCTGTATGTAGCAGCAAGAGAAATATACATTATGTGAATGTTTTAACTGTGTCCCTTTTACGGTTCATGAGATACAGCCCGCTGAAGGACGGACGGACAGACGAACAGATAGGTGAGGGTTAGTAATAGGATTCCGTTTTCACCTTTTGGGTACGAAACCCTAAAACGTCACGTAATGTTCAAAATAAGTGTTAGTTTCACTTAGTTAATACCTACTTGAGACGTTTTAGGTTAGGGAAAAGAAGTGAATAAAACCGACCAAGTGCGATTCCATGCATTCGCCTACGGCTAGTTCCGTACCATCATACATAACTATTTGCAAAAGCTACCCTTAAAACTAATTTTATTTAAAAATCGAATAAAGCAAAAAGCTTTAATGGCTTCGTCTCGCCAATCGCATTGTTTTTACGCATAGAGTCATAAGCTATTATGCAAGTACTTAAAAAACAGCGAGTCAAAGCTATTTTCGACTTTCCACACAAGTTTTGGGTGTAAAGTTTCACAGATTTCCCATAGCAAATTTTATCTTTTCAGCGTAAAATATAAACAAGCAAAAAGCCCTGACTAAATCATCAACATCAAAAACTTTTATGTAAAAACTACGAGAATATTTACATGAATATCGTTTGACCCAAATGCAAAGAGCCTTCTGAGACATATTGACGTAAAGTAAAAAGGGTAAAAAGAAGGAACTTTATTATGAGCCCAGGGTTTTAAGGATTATATCATGTGACCTATTCACACTTTGATCGGATTGTGGTGACTAGAATATTTTATTAGGCTTCTGAGCTTTTTATGTTTATGTAAAACTAGCTGCTGCCGCGCCTTTGCCCGCGTTTTAACGGGATAAAGAATGGCCTATATTTTATTGCAGGTCCCAAACTATATCCATACCAAATTTCAGCCCAATCAGTTCAGTAGTTTTTGCGAGAAAGAGGAACAAACATCCATACATCCGTACATCTATACTTACAAACCTTTATAATATTAGTAGGATGTAAGAAAAAAATAAATCATAAATATTTATTTGAAACAAAGCACAATAGCCCAATAATGGAAAGAAAAATGAAAGAATTCATTATGGTTGTTCTCGCCATCATCCAAGCATAAATACTCACTTATTTGCCAGAGTATTAGTAATAGTTGCTTGGAAATAGAAGCACTCTTAACTCTAAGTAGTTAATTTTCTACCAGTTTCTAAGTTTTTTTTTACGCAATATGTTCGATTTTCAGTATTTCTGTAGGAAAAATACGATACCAAAACGTGCTACTGACAGTATAGTCAAATGAATGATGACTAAAACATGTAACGTGTAGTTTCCCACACCTATTCCATAAAAAATGTGAAAATCTGCCTTTTTTATACCATAAATGTAGCAGTCAAGCGTGCGGTCCACCCTATGGGAAGTAATTACCGCAGCCTATGGCCACCTGCAACGTCAGGTCTGCCTGTAGAAAAACTATAATCAAAGCAATTTACGTAAAAAATATATATAGATAACAATTCTGCCGACCTCTGTGGCGCGGTGGGCGAAGGTCCGCCTGCGACGCAGGAGGTTGCGGGTTCGATTCCCGCCTCGGGATAAATGTTTGTAAGATCATTATTTATTTAATAAAATATATGAAAATCAATAAGTTTCAATTATTAATCCTGCAGGTCCCTAAAAACTCGTACTCTACATTCTAAAACACGACGTATCACAGCTGACAGACAGACATGCATGCTAAAATGTCAACAATCCTCGGCCGAGTGGAGGCAAAGGTAATGCAATCCATTCAGAGATGAAACCTAAACATTTAACGGCAGACGCGACCGAACAAGCCTGTGGAATGGTGGACGGATTCAGGGAGCAAATTCTGCGTATCACGTTATACTATATCTAGTGATATTTTTATCACTTCGCAGAATTATTCATTTATTCGTTTGCGTCGTCTGAGCACTGCCGTAACTTATTTGCTTTTCTACCCTTGTTACTCCCGAGTAAATAGAATACCTACGTCTCGGTAAGAGATAAAGTGACAGATTTTTACGACTTTACTATTGACCGTTGCGTCGCGACGACGTGGACATTTTGTATCTTCGTATCTTCGAAACAAGGGTTTGCACGCGGAAAGTAGCACGAGCTATACACTCTATATTTACTCTATTTTGTAGAACGAACTTCTTTGTAGTTGTATAAGAATAAAAAGAATAAAACAATTTACTTGTGCAAACAGGCCTACACACACCAATTTAAACAAAATAAACATACTTTACAAATATAAGCCCGAAAAATACAAAATGGCCTCTGCATCAGCAAGGGCTAGCTAAAGAATAAAACAATTTACTTGTACAAACAGGCCTACACACAACAATTTAAATAAAATAAACATACTTTACAAATGTAAGCCCGAAAAATACAAAATGGCCTCTGCATCAGCATGGGCTGGCTAAAGAATAAAACAATTTACTGGTACAAACAGGCCTACACACAACAATTTAAATAAAATAAACATACTTTACAAATGTAAGCCCGAAAAATACAAAATGGCCTCTGCCTCAGCATGGGTTGGCTACTAGCAAGCTAGTTCAAGTAACCAACGCTGGTCTTCCGTCAGACCATAAAGAATTTAAACCCATTGGGATGGGACAGACCGCCCAGCAGTAAGAGTATAATGGCTACAAACATGAACTATCGCATTAACATTATAGTTATTACAAAGTTAGAGTCATAATATATTAAAACACGTTTATCAAGTCTATTCAACCGTGCCTATAGGAGATAGGTAAGTAGGCACTCTTGACAAATGAACATAAAATGGAACTTAGGTCAGACAACATCTCTAAGCAAACCCAGAGAGCACATATGTATGTAACTACCTACTGCCTCACGCATAGTGAAAATTTGGAACCGGTTACCGGAATCAGATATCAGTGCTGCATCAGTGAACTCTTTAAAAAATATACTGGATAAATATTTAAAGTGTATTCACAAAAACTCAGCATAAGAGCCTGTATCTTTTTCATCACAAATAATAATTACAAAAAAAAAACTCTTTATTGTACACCACAAAGATAAATAAAACGCATAGGCATGAACATAAATACGTACAATGGGCGGCCTTAACGCTTAGAAGCGATTTCTTCCAGGCTATAATAAAAAGTATTGACATTAACCTTGTTTTAGCCATCGTTTAGTTTAAGTATTTACGAAACTGAACGAAAACAACCAATAAACCACGCGGGTTTTCCTCGTAACGACGTATGTCAAAAGTTTTTGTCCTTGTTTTTACTGAGAGCATCGGACCAAGAGGAATATATTCCCTTTATGTTACTTCACCTGAAATGAGTAGAACTTTGGGAACCCTTATTTAGGTGGTTATTGGGTAATGATGGAACTGGATAAAACTTTTAGGGTACAGTCAGGACCTAATTTATTTACACCATCATCATCATCATCATATCAGCCCATACACGTCCACTACTGGACATAGGCCTCCCCCATACGACGCCACAAATAGCGATCCTGAGCCGCCTCCATCCATCGACTCTCTGCGACCGCTACGATGTCGTCAGTCCATCGAGTGGATGGTCTCCCATACATGGGGGGTTTTGCCATAATCACCACGTTTGGCAGGCGGATTGGTGATCGCAGTATGATAATTAATTTACATAAGGACGGCAAAATCATCTAATTGGTTAACGGATAACTCGTATAAAAAGCCTTACCTACCCACCTCGCCCATAAGTAGTAACATTAATGATTACAATTTAAAGACTAATGATTGCTCCGTCAGAATGAAGTTGAAGTAGCCCAAGCATTTGAAAACTTTTTTACTGACATTCCAATCTCTACTACAAAGTGTCTGAACTCTTCACAATTAATCGCCGAGTCTTTACTAAAAGAAAATGTACCTGCATGCGAAAATAAATTTAACTTCCATCATGTCGATGAAAAAGATATTAAAAAAGCATTTAAACTTTTAAATATAAAGAAAACTGCAGATCTCTGGGGCATTTCCGTTCGAATTATTAAACCATTGATTGATACTATTGCACCAGATCTAGCTTTTATTTTCAATGAATCTATTGATTGTGGCGTTTTTCCTGATCTGCTGAAACATAGTAAGATAATCCCACTATTTAAATCGGGTAGTAGGTTTGACCCCACTAACTTTAGACCGATATCAGTACTGCCTACATTCAGCAAAGTTTTTGAAAAACTTATTTTACATCAATTGCTTAGGCATTTCAATGGCAATGACCTGCTACATCGTAAGCAATTCGGGTTTACTCGCGGCAGGTCAACTACTGATACCGGTTGGAGAGTTGGTATCGCATATTTTTGATGCTTGGGAGAAGTCGCAAGATGCTTTAGGTGTTTTTTTGCGACTTGTCAAAAGCATTCGATTGTGTACACCATGGAACATTAATCAGGAAACTACATCACTATGGAATAAATGACACCTCTTTGGATCTTCTTATTTCTTACTTGAGTGACAGGATACAAAGAGTTGACATTAAGGGAAAAGGTATTCGGGATCTGTAGTTACAATGGGTGTACCGGAGGGATCAATCCTCGGTCCTTTCCTATTTTTGGTTTATATTAACGACCTGCCTGATCTCGTTAAAAATAATCACGAGATTGTATTGTTTGCTGATGATACTTCTCTAATTTTCAAGATGATTAGACAAAACACAAATTATGACGATGTAAACAATGCAATATCTAAAATATTATATTGGTTTAGTATCAATAATCTTTTACTTAACGAAAACAAAACTAAATGTATTAGATTTATTCTACCAAATGTAAAACAAGTAAAGGCTGATATAAACGTAAAAGGAGAAGCTTTAGACATTGTAGACAGTACCGTATTCTTAGGAATAACTTTAGACAGTAAACTTCAATAGGGCCCACACATAGATAAACTATCAAAGAGACTTAGTTCTGCAGCATATGCATTCAAAAAAATCCGTCATCTTACAGACGTTGATACTTCTAGACTTGTCTATTTCAGCTACTTCCATAGTATTATGTCTTATGGCATATTACTGTGGGGGAACGCTGCAGATATTAATGCCGTATTTGTGCTGCAGAAGAGGGCTGTTCGTGCTATCTATAACATGGGTCCTAGAGAATCCCTGCGTGATAAATTCAAAGAAATAAATATAATGACTGTACCATGTTAATATATTTATGATAACTTATTGTTCACTCATAGAAATATCGATCGATTCCCTAAAAATTGTGACATACATAATGTAAATACTAGAAATAAGAACAAACTCGCTTTGCCCAAAACTCGGCTGCACAAGATTAGTGTATCTTTTAAAGGGTAATGTATACGCTTCTACAACAAAACTCCGAGTGAGTTGCAAAAATTATCAATAAATAAATTCAAACAAACTATCAAACATATCCTTTGTAAAAAGGCTTATTACAAAATATCAGATTATCTAGAGGATAAAAAAGCATGGGACGACTTTTGCTCCAACTCGAAAACGAACAACCTAACAAGGTAAAGGTTTCTTGTTCGCTTCTTTACTTTACCTTAAAAAGATTGAAGTGAACAAAAAATCTAAGTGATCACTTTATTTCCCTGTTTTACTTATGTAATTTTAATTTTGTGACATGTCCAAGAGTCCTGTAAGGTCTAAAGGAAATAAAGCACTTTGATATTTGATATTTGAGTCGCTACAGGCTTCATGCGACATTTAGGTAACATTGTTCCTATCTATTTTCTTCATGTATATAAGGTGTTAGTAGTGTCTATTTTCTTCATGTATGTAAGGTGCTAGTCAAATTACTGCAAAATATCGCGGGGAGATATTCTGTTGGTGCCACAGTATAATATAAAATTAACAAGGTCAATATTATACCTACCCAAAATTATACAAACCCTTATTTTGCAAGTTCTGTATTACGTTATACTACAGTGCCTCCAAACAGATGATTGGCATACATTATGGAGGGCATTGACCGTGCGTCGCGGTCCACTCGCGCGGAACGAACTCATTGTGTCTGTTTCGTGATCACGTATAGCTCTGTCACTTTCGCATGGGGGCGGAGCCGTTGCGGCGACAATGACCGCGAGGTATGAAAGAGTGGTCGCCTTATTTTAGGCTAAGTACGTAGTATAAGGCATTTGAGATAAATATTTGAGTCAAATTAAAAATTCGGCAAAAATAAAAAATCGTTTGCGACTTTGTTTAGTGAAAGTTAATCTGTTGCATCAGGTGAGTAACCTCCAGCGGTATTGTGCACTAATTTGACTAACATCCTGTATATATGAGTATGATTTAGTCTTGGGTTATACTAGGCAAGATCCGATACCTGTGAATTACGTTACTATGACTTCAAAATATCTGTGACAAATACCAGTGACAAAATACTAGGTAGTATTTCTACCAATCATTCATTGTTTTACTGATTTAATAATATATTTATTGCAGCAATAGTACCGCTACGTAACGAACATTCCTCTTGAATTGTTTGTGTATAACGCAATGTAACAACTTTGTTACATTGCAGTATATATTTCAAATTTCCAAGTATAAAATACCTACTAGGTATGTCTCATTCTGACTTAGATACTATCAAAGAGTATAGAAGCGTTATTATCTAGCTGAACCGATTTATTGTGTAGGTACCTATTAAAATAACAACAATAAAGTATCGCGCACTCGTGACACTGGCACTACCCGTGAGAAAGTCACAGATATATTTAGTTTCTGTCACTGTGAAATACCGCCAATTTTCTATACCTGTGACTTTTATCAGTGACGATAAATACGCCTCAAGCCTATTTGGGGGAGGCCGATGTTCAGCAGTGGACGTATACGGACTGATGATGATGTAAGTTTTTAGAACATTTTTATTAACTAAGAAAATTACACATACGATAAATATATAGATAATAAAGTCAACAGCAATAGATATGTTGTCCAAAAGATACCGAACCTGATACTTGATAGGATTTAATAGCGAGATGCCTACTATCGCACTTAACCGACTTTTACAAATTTTCACACAATAGGTTGTATTGCTTATCGCCAATTTCGGGGGTGAGACAAAAATAGGTCCAGCCGTTCTTAAGTTTTATTGGCGTAACTTATCCGACTTTGTTTGATAATGATAACGTCTAAGTGAAAAAACACAATTTATTCCGTTAAAATTCTAAATTCAAAATGAACATGGTCTACTCCGAAACAGACAAAATACAATCTCTAAACAAAAGACAGTGATGGTGCAGTTCCCGATTTAACTATGTGTATAGAGAGATAGTTCTAGAATACGACTCTAGATGGTTACTGGAATAATTCAAGATAAGCTTGAGCTGTGCAGCTTATATTTAAAATAGTTCGCATAATGGCATATACATAAAATAATCAGAAAACTAGGACAGCCAACAGTCTCTGGGTCAACGACCAAGAATAAAAATCAAGTACAGTCAGCAACGAAATTCCAAGAACACATCCAATATTAGAAAACATCTTAGCACTAATTCCACAATTGAGGGACAATACTAAACAACCAAATTTTCTTGTGTTGTACAGTTACAAAAATCGATGAACACCAATTTTCCAAAAGTAACTGACTAATTTACTTATATAACTAACATTTCACTCAATTTATAACACAATACATTATTCTTCAAAATATAAACATATAATAAAACGAACGTTCATATAATTTAGTCAATTATGTCGTATGTGTATTATTTTGGTTTTGATTTTTATGTTTGTTTTTTTTTCAGCTTTTAGCTGTGAGGTTGGAGCTGTGAGCTTTGCGCTTTGAGCTTTTTTGATTTTGAGTTTTTAGTTTCGAGCTCTTAGCTTTGAGATGATAACGACAAGAAAATTTCGTTGTTTAGTCTGACTCAATTGTGAAACGGTTTAGTGTTAAGATGTTTCGTAATGTTGGATTTGTTCATGGTATTTCTTTGCTGACTGTACTTACCCTCAGAACGCAGTCTCTGAATCCGTCGAGATTATGAATAGTGTCGAATATTTCATATTTTTGGCATTGAATAAGAAAACGAAATAAGTGCGATTTATCACGAAGTTAACAATGGACGGTATTTTGTCCATTTTGATTTATTGCTATTTGAGATGTTTTATTATTGCAATATTCGATTTATATCTGTTTTTATTATAGTAGGTATTTATTTTTTGAAGGTTTACAAGTCAGTATCTAGAAAAGTATTTTAGGAATAATACACAATATCCAATTTACCCTATCATCGACAAAATTATTAATATCCTTGTTTTTTTATCGATTTTATTTTTTATGATATTTCTTTGAATTTATTTGGACGATGTTCCATGAATAAACAATAAAAATAAAATAGTTTATTTCTTCAACTTAATCTATACAATTGCCGTGGGACCGCGGCGTACGAATATCAACCCCTCCAACTCAACCCGTGGATGTCGTAAGAGCCGACTAAGGGAACCTACCAGAAGAAGGGCAGCAGCTTCCGTCTGAGTATTTTTAAACACCAACACTGCGATCACCAATCCGCCTGCCAAGCGTGGTGATTATGGCAAATCCCCCCCTACATGACCATCCACTCGATGGACTGACGACATCGTAGCGGTCGCAGAGAGTCGATGGATGGAGGCGGCCCGGGACCGCTATTTGTGGCGTCGTACGGGGGAGGCCTATGTCCAGCAGTGGACGTGTATGGGCTGATGATGATGATGATGAATCTATACAAATCTTTAAAGTATAGATTAAGTTTTTTATGCTTTAGAAATCCCCTTTTAAGTTTGAGATACTTGTGTTAGGGGGTTTCGATCTTGCCTTATGGAAAATCACTCTTATAGACTAAGAAGATTCAACAAAACATACATAATTTTATATAAAACAATGAAGGATAAGAAAGAAAGAAAGAAAGAAAAAAAAATATTGGTTCACAAAACAAAAATATAATAATGAAAGAGTTAATAGAGAAAAAAGAATACAATGTGAGATCAAAAAGCTGCCATTCGGAATGTGCTGCAGGAGCTCGGGAGCAACTGCAGCGCTGGTCTTCCTTGACACCTTAGCGTAGAGCGCGTCACTGGCTATGAATACACTCTTTACAATACAAGTAGTTAAGAAAATAACATAAATTACCTGTGTTAAGTTAAGTGTAAGACGTTTTATTAAACTAGTGGGTCCACGTATACAGCCAACTCAAACTTTTTCAGTTGAATAATCAAATAAGCGTATTGCAACGCAAAATAAAGTCATATAAACCGTCAGGTCCACACACAAAGTTGCATAATTGTGTTAAAAATTAAATCTCCAACGTGTGCTTATGGGAACTTCGCGAATAGAATTTCCTTTAAGGGTAGGTAAGGTACGCACACGAGCTTTGCGTTTAGCAGCAAGCATATTGTAAAGGCGAGTCCATTTATTGGACGTTTATATTTGTTTTTCTGTACCTATTTAAATTGTTTTTACATAAGTAAGGGACCTAAGTATGCAATTAATATTTTTTTATTAAATAAATCGGATTTGTTTGTACCTATGTATTTGTAGGATTTTTTGTTTGAATGTTTACTGGTATTTTTTCTGAAAGGGGCACAAAGTAAATAATAGGTCAGGGGTGTCGAAAGTAGGAGTGATGATTATTTGTTGACTGAGTTTATTATTGTGAAGTTTATGTCTAGGAAAGTACTTAGATTTTCATAGGTTGATTTCGAATAATCTCGTTAAACTCTCACTTCATGTTTTTGTATTAACTTCATATTTATTATTATAAATCAAGATTACTGCACTAGATATGCTTGACAGTACTTTGGCTACTTTTCTGTTAGAAATCTTAAAATGAGACAAATGCGGAATAAAATCATCACTGAATTAGATTTTCCGTGTACTTTGGGCCGAAGCCAGTGGGACGAACACGGAATATCTCATTCATTCTACCCAAAAAGTTTTTTAATTACTTTTTTAGTTTAAAGTTAAGGAACATCCAAACCCAAACTCTTCAACATTTAACACGCGGAAAATGTTGAACATTCGCAGCCCACCAGCAGCCCTTCACTAAATGAGTGCAGTGCGAGTACTTGCAGTGAAGTGAACCCTTGAGGTTACATGTCACTGTCTCCGACCACAAAGAACGACTTAGCGTCTGCGGTCTCTTTTTACTTTACGTATCGGGTGAATATGGAGTGAAAGAAAATACATAGGTATATTTTAATGACTTTAAAAGACATAAAGAGAGGTAGGCGCATTACGCGCATTTATGCGCTGGGCAAGGACTTACTTTAAATATTGTGTTTGAAATTTGTGTATGTGTTTTTTAAATTTTGTGTGTAATGTAGTTCATTAATATGAGTCCTCAATTTTGTACTGAGTACGTGCCTGAAATAAACAATTTTTATTTTTTATAATTTTATAATTTATTACTTGATAGTTCAGGTTTTTAAGGTAGAAAGCTACTATAATTTGGCCAATGGCAGTGGTCAGTCAAATGATTCAATCAACATACAAAGGTATGCAATTACATAAATTTCTTTGTAAAGGACACGAACCGACCAACAATATTGTTATTTGCACATGTCCCGGGCCACCTTTCCCTCATTTTATGGTAATGAATGAGAAACTCTAGGGCATTTTTACTTGGAACAGAGAGTGCAGCAAAATATCATTTTGTTTTATGGAATGAAAAGTTAGGGTAAAATTAAAACATTTAGGTATTTGATACTTTCCCGTGGTTTTACTGGAAAGTATTAAGAAAGTACGGAAAACATTGTAGTTTCTTTAAGAATCTTATAATCTTTGTTTGAGCTGTTTATTAATTCAAATAGTATTTTTACAGGAACTGTTATATGAATTGAGCCAAACCAAAATAAACAACCTGGAAAAAGCTTCTGATTAGTAAGAATTACTTAGTCGCTGTTAGAGCTACCGGGGAAATGGAATGATAACTCTAACGCTGTTTGATCGCAACTGTATATTTATTAAACTTAGGTTAAAATGAAAGGTTATTACGGAAGAATAAACATCACGTACTTATTGGAAGTAGGTAGACATTACTAAGCTATTATAATGTAGGTGAACTAGATATTACACGTACGGACTGAATAACTTGTACGTTGTACACCCAACAACATACAAACCATTTTTTTTAAAATGTGTTCTATTTGTTTGCAAAGTTAATTTGTTAAATTTCTTCAAGATATTGTTTGTAAGGTGTTAAAAGGACGATATAGAGCCAGATTTATGTATATAACAAACCACTTTTCTGTAACCAAAAAATCCACGTTGAATTTGAACGGAAAACATTCCGACTGAAAACGCTGCTTGTGAAGATATAATATTCTCACATAAAGGCTTGCTTGACGGTCGGTTTACCAGCCCATTTACACTGCGCAGGGGCGAGGACCTTACGGTTTTACATTTGGACAACAGTCCAACCCTTTGGGGACACCGTTGTGTACATTTAAAGGCTTTTATCCCTTTTACACTTTTTAAGTGATTTTAGTGTAGAAAAGTATTTGTATTTATTTATTTTTAAGAAACTTATTCTACGTTTTACATTTTAGCATTCTCTAAACCCGACAAGATTTGTGTAGAATAAACCTTGTAACCTACCTAGATTAATTATCATGTTAAATTGTTATGGGTGCATGTGTATACCCACTAAGCTATGATCACGCAATGATTTTATTTCTAAGGCAAGCTCGTATCTTGTATTCGGTAATTCTGCTTGACGGCTGAACAATTTTCGAATCTGTTTCGAATGGTTGCGAGTAACAGACCGAACCTTTTCATACTCATACTCTTATATTTATTCGCCGTAGGAGCACAATACATGGCATACTTGGTTACGTCTATTTACAGTTTACTTATAATAATGATATATATTAGGACAAAATAAATAATCAAAGCAACACAAAAAAAAGAAAAAGTAGAGTAAAAAGATTTTTGTTTGCCAGAACAGATGATAAATATACAGTAAATAAACCCTAAATAAAAAGAAAAACTGACAAAATTGGACTCCATAAATCGGCTGTAAATGGGAATGGAATTATCGTATTAAAAACTAGCTGCTTGCCTGCGCCTTCGCCACGTTTTATCGGGATAAAAAATAGCTTACATGCTATTCCAGGTCCCAAACTATACCCATATCAAACAGTCCAATCAGTTCAGTAGTTTTTGCGTGAAAGAGGAACAATCCGTACATCCATCCGTGCAAACTTTGATATCCTACTAACTAATATTATAAATGTCAAAGTTTGTATAGATGTATAGATGCATATTTGTTTGTTTCACGCAAAAACTACTGAACCGATTAAGCTGAAATTTGGTATGGGTATATTTTAGGATCTGGAATAACATATAGGCAATTTTTTTATCCCTATAAAACGCGGGCGAAGGTGCGGGCAGCAGCTAGTTTATAATATTAGTAGGATTAAATGTACGTTGTAAAGGTCTTGGTCCGTCCCAATCCGGTTACATGTTAACAAGGGTCCCTCAGGCCCGTTTTAATCCGGAATCATTCGAGGGATGGTACGGAACTATACATCATCCGGGTGTCATGTTTATATGTTTGTACACGTATCGTTGTTATGAAAAAGAAGAGGATGATGGCCTAAATTGAAATGGAACGTAATGCCCATGTTTTGGTAGAAAAGTGTGATACGCCTGTGAATTCTATGGTGGTTACAAATGTTGATTTTACCCTTTTTAGGGTATCGTTTTAACAATGAACCCTCGTGTTCGTGACAGGTAGAACGAACCCTTTAGAGTGCGAGTGTCTTTTTATTTAAGCTTGCTTTTATTTCTAAAATACATAAGTTCAACTTGTTCAGTTCAATCTAAAAACTAAGCATTAGCTATGCTGTGAACATGCGGCGTATAGCGATGAGGTGATTAGGTTCTGACTGAAAACCAGCGCTATTTTACAAACTACCCAAGGTTTTTGTGTTAGAGCACCAAGCTGAGTCAGGACCTGTTAGGTTAGACCTACACACACGCGCTCGTCTACTTGCTGAGTGGGTTACTTAGTACCAACCCAATGCTAACTAGTGTTAGTACCTACTTATTGTCCATCTGTGTATTGTCTATGTGTTATCTATGTAGTAGTTTCTAAGTAGTCTTTTATTTGTTTGTTTGTTTGTGTTGAGTCTAATAAATAATAATCTTTTTTCTTTTTCATTATTAGGTAGGTACAAAACAAACTAATATAATCTCGAATAAAACATTATCATGTTATGCTATTATGACCATGGTGTCTGGTAGAACGTAAAAATTTCAAAATGATGGAATATTCGTAATTTTCTATGGTTTACGGCCACATTTACGCTCTATTCGACTGTGATGGAAATCAGTCTTTATGTCGATACAAACAAGTCAAAACTCAAAATACGCCCCATCGCCAAGACCACTTCCTCTGGTTATCAGCTCACAGATCTCCCAAAAATATGAGAAAATACGTTTTTATGGTGAGTGCTAGTTACAGGGATTATTTACGCAACGACTGTTCGTTCCGGGTATCAGCGCAACATTTTTGCAAGTCTCTGTACTTACCGGGCTAGTAAGTTTAAAACTTTATGTTAAATCCTAAACACTCTTGTTTTAAAGTAAATGATAACAGAGATAGTTGCGATAATTTTTCAGGCTACGTGAATACAGAAATCGTATCGAGTATTTACTATCTATATCACGTTAGTTACGAGACGTGAACGTGATGTGTTCTTTTTTCTAGGACTTGGTACAGTGCCTCTATCGAGCGGATAGGAAACTACATAAATCCCATACAAACAATCTTGTTCTTAACGTCTCGTTGTCTAATAGACTCACCCCCAGGTCACAGAGGTAATCTAACGATCCGACACTATGTACGTAAGTATGTACATAAGTACGTAATAGGCCTAAAGGTCCGTGGAGGTCCGATCTTGCGCCAAGCGAAATAGATAGATAATACTTTATTGCACTCTTAACTTAGAAATTATTTACAAAATAATAATTAACGAATAAGCTACAATGGGCGGTCTTATCGCTCAAGAGCGAACTCTCCCAGACAACCTTGACAAAAGTCTTTAAATCGTCTTTCACTCTGGCGATATTCGTCATCAGTAGTACTACTATGTATTGTGCTAATACTGTCTATATTAAATCTATCTAATATATAATCTATCTATATTAAACGAACATCCTTACGGCTGGTTTTATAAAAAAAACATCACAATCACGCATAGCTCTCGATAGTAGGTACTCGCTGAACTTTGGTATCTTTTGGTGCATAACAATCTCTTTCTAACATCTGCTACGCTTATCCTACTTTAGTTGGAAACTTGCACAAAAGACCGGGAATATCAGGAAAAAGACAAATTCAGTAAAACTTTTCCATCTGTATAGAGATAGCGAGGACCGTCATTTTCTTTGTTTGTATAACTATTTTTAACCGACTTAAAAAGGAGGAGGTTCTCAATTGTTACGCGTTATCTCCGCCAATTATGGACCGATTTTGAAAATTCTTTCACTATTTTACAAAAAATTATTCTGATGAACCATACATTTTTTATCCCCGGGGATTAGTATTTATCCCGCAAAACTTAAAATAAGTGTAAAAGTAAGGGAATTTGAAGTCGGTTTATAATTTTTTCGAAGCACGCATTATTCTTGTTGTATATTTTGATGATAATTGTATTGTTTTTAAAGTAAAGTAAATACCTAGCTTTTTATTGATAGCGAAAGCCGATTTTGACAGGTCTATTTGGCCCTACTACGGCCCCATTTAAACACGCTTAAATGGTTATACACGACGCACGCAATATCTTCAAATCTATCCAATCACATATTTTTAGAAGGTAGCTAAAATCAACTTGGACTTCAAAAAACTGTTATGTAGCACATCTACATAAACCAAAATATTATACCAAAATAATAAATAAATAGATAATGCTAGACAATTCACACAGCATTATGTAGCCCCAAGCTAAGCAGAGCTTGTGTTATGGGTACTAGATAACTGATAGACATACTTAATAATACACTATGTACATAGATAGATATTTTTAGTATACATAGGAAACATCCCGAACACCCTGAACAAATTTCTGCAGATCGTACAGACATTTGTCCCGAGGCAGGAATCGAACCCGCAACCTCCTGCGTCGCATGCGGACCTTCGCCCACCGCGCCACAGAGGTCGTCAAATCGTAATTAATACCTAAAATGCCTCTTGCTCGCGAATTTCGCAATTATCCAAATATCTGAAATGGAAATTCAATACGATGTAATTATTTGAAATGACGTGTTTCCGAGATCAGTGTTCATACAATTTCGTTTAAAGGCTTTATTTGTGTTAGTGGAGCTTGCGTGCGGTTTTATGCGTTATTATAATATTTTACCCGTTTCATCATCAAAAAAACAGCCGCATACCACTTATATTATAGTTTTGTGGTACATATACAGAATTCTTGGTACATATACAGAATTCCTTTCATGTCCACTTATTATTAAAAATAAACTTAATAAAGCTCCGGTCATTTTATACACCTCTGCTTTTTTACGATCTAGTCGGGGCCCAAAGTAAGCAGAGCCTGTGTTATACAATATGATCGACTCATGAAATTATGTTAGATTATCTAAGTTCCACACAGAAAAAACCCAAAGCAAAATAGAGGTATATATTATATTTGAGCTAGATATCATATAAACATTTATCGCACGGTCGATATAAAATCGCTTCCGTATAAATACATCATGCTAATACAGCCTCCCAGCTCATAAACTATTCTCATAAATTAATATTTCATCTCTCAATGCTATTTTGCTAATAAAGTATTGGGGAACTGAACTTGTGCATTGATTTACATACTTATGTAACGGTACAATCCTAGTTTATTTACCTAGACGACCTCTATGGCGCGGTGGGCGAAGGTCCGCATGTGACGCAGGAGGTTGCGGGTTCGATTCCCGCCTCGGGACAATTGTCTGTACGATCTCTAAATATTTGTTCAGGGTGTTCTGGTCGTTTTATATGTATAATAAAAAATATCTATCTATGTATGTAGGTAATATATTCTATTATGTATATCAGTTATCTAGTACCCATAACACAAGCTCTGCTTAGCTTGGGGCTTAGCTAATGCTGTGTGAATTGTCCGGTATTATTTATTTATTATTTTAAATTTCACGACCACGTGACATGTTGTCATCCCGTGACCACGACCGTGTGTAAACATGTTGAAACGTCGAAAAATAGGTAAATAAACGCGATAAATACCCATGAAATTGTACTTGTATCGATCGAGTGTATCTTTAAAAATATTTATTACATACTTAAGGCCAACGCAGCTCTCTACCTACTTGGTAACCCAATTGAACATATTTTAGCCCAAAACTATTTCGCCGAAGTAGGGCATAAGTTGCTACTACTCAGCGAATGAAAGGGTTAGATCTAATACCTTCGCACAAGGTGGTAGAAGGGTCGACCCTTCGTAAGCAAGGGCTGCTTGACTAAAGATACACGAAGATCGTACTTAGCACTGATAAATTACCCTCATTTCATTGGAGCAAAGTATCCTTGATTACGGAAGGGATTCTGAAACGTAGCGCTTGAGTTTACAGTTTATTTGTGCTTGGCACGTATAGACCGGCTTATAGGTGAAGATGGGAAAATAATGTGGAGATATTTAATGAGCCTCTGATTTACTAGCAGAGTTATTCTGAGAATCTTGTGGGTTTTGTGAAATTCACGATACTGATTTCCAGCAGTAAGGGCGTCTGCAAATTGCCTTATTAATTTATTTATTGTTTTACGAACCAATTTATGACTGATTATCTAATACAACCTTAGATTACAGCTTACAACTAAACAATCACATCAGTAAAATTGCTTCAAAGCCTAATAGTGTGATTAATTGTTTGTGGAGTAATAGTGTCATTACTGTATCCCGTAAGGTCGAGCGAGCGCATATATTGTTCAGCGTGTGGAATTAGCTAAGAGCCGCGAGGAGGCGGCTTTGCAATGTTACAAATGTATGGGTAGCTTTACTAGGCTTGGGCTAGAGAATCTTATAATATTTGTTTGTACAAAGATGTTTCAAAAGCTGGAACATGATAAGAAATTACATAAAACAATTTCGATTTAAAACCAGTGCGGTACAGAGCAGTTTCTCTGGGATCATCAAGAACTTACCAGAATAATATTGATAACCTGTGGTTGTTGGAGAAAAGTGTTGTAATTGAACCTAAAAGTAATCAGATCAAAAGAAGTCCTTTTCACCACAGTGATTGCGGTCATTGCGCGAAATAAAATCTAAGAATTTCGATTCTTTGTCAATTTAGAGAAATTCAACTAAGACTAAAACAACGCCTGTTCCGAAAACTAGACAACTTTCTAATAGTGGGTAACCGTTTTAACCCACAACCCCTCTTGCTCCCAGGAGGATATTTAGGCACCCCTGCCGGGGATCGTGCAACCCACGCGGGGTCGTAAAATTTACACCGCGGTATCTATGAAACATTTACAGCACTTTTCATGATGACTTTTGAACATAAAGGTCGTATTGACATTATTTCTGAATAACATTAAGGTGTGCATTGATGATGATTCTACATACTGGGATAAAATATGTACATGCAATTCAATATCTGTAAAACGTATACTTAATAATTAATTTTGAAATTGCTTTTATGCTCGAACATGGGGGATGTTGGGGATGTAAAGGTGTAAAACTTATTGCGTTTTTTACGAAATCTCGTGAATACAGGTCAAATAGGGTTGAATGTGCAGGTTGATTTGTTTTGTGTCCAGAATGTTTTATTGGTTTTGTGACCAGAATTTTCTATGCGCTTTTGCCCTGTACAGTATTAGGTTTCTGCTGCAAAGGTTTGACTTGAAAAATAAGACTCAATGAATTAATGATTTGTTTTCTTTTTTCAGATAACTTTTCACACATCAGGCTCATAAGCAAAAATTAAGGTCAGTAAAAATAACAAAAAGAGAAAGTGATTCAATTAACTTTGTGTTTACTTTGTACCTATGGCTTCAAATCTGTATTATTTACTAGGTACCTAAAGATATTTCGCATACTGTTTCGCAGGAGTTGACTATTGTAGTTAGGTAGCTCAGTCAATGTCGACGCCTGTATTCAGAGCGTAATCGTGGTCGATAAACCCTAATTAATAAACGTTTAGGAGGAGAGGAGAATGTTTTCGAGGTGATTGTTACGTTTAGTAAATTTTAGTGTTTCGAGGACTGAACTTATTCCTTTGCTGTCCTCGCTGTACTGCGCAGTTGCGGTCAGAGGATGGAGGGTGGCAATTATGTGTATCTCGCCTATAGAGAGAGAGGAAAGAATTTATAATTATTAAAAACCTTTTTTGAAAACACACTCTAATATCATCTAATTGTAAGACTGAATTGCTTGGCAAGACAAATCCAACGAACGCAAACTCGAAGTGGTTTTGTCATTTTGTTTAGGAGATCCTATGCGACAGAAAACCAGATTATATATTGCTCGTTTGCCATAGGAGTCGAACACCCTCTACAATAATGTTTATTTCGTAGAGGTGCTACGCCGTAGCTAGTCTTTATGTGAATGTTTCTCTGTTCTGAGTCTAGGAGTATCATAATAGCAGGGTGGTCAATTGACAAAATCACATAAAGTGAAGGGTTGTTTGCTGATCGGAGTGAGCGAAAGAACGAAGATCTCAGTGGCCACATTATATATAAACCAGATTATATGTATATTGCTCGTTTTCCATAGGAGTCGAACACCCTCTACAATAATGTTTATTTCGTAGAGGTGCTACGCCATAGCTGGTCTTTATGTGAATGTTTCTCTGTTCTGAGTCTAGGAGTCTCTAATGATAATTACAGCAGTAGCAGTAGTAATACTTTTTTATTAAATTATTTTATGTTTTACATTAATTACTAATAAATATATAACTTAAACCGTAAAAAATCTACTTCCACTTAATAGGCTGCTTTTACACTAGGGGCAACTAAATCAATCAACCGCGAATTATACTAAATGCTGTGACTTTGCAAAACGGTTTTAAAATTTAGACCTATTAAGCCTTTTCATAAAGAAAAATACCTTCCTAATGATGCGTTTTCTGTGGAAAATGGGAGCAGAAGCGTGTGTGAATTTTTAATTGCAACTAAAGAGACAAACTAACTTTTAAATCGAATCTAATAATACAAAATCAAAATATGACTTACTTTAAAATGGTTTTAACAAATTGCAACTGAATTTGATGACACTGACCATTGCGGCCCAATTATTCAAACCGCAATATTTTTTTGAATAAAAGTCAAACTCAGAAATTCATCTTATTAAGTAGCAAAATATTATTTCATCAAGTCCTGAATCCAAGTTCTCTGTTCAAGTTAATCGAAATAGGTTAATTTGATTCCAGGACATTGTCCCATTTTGACGAAACGGCCAGTTTGTCCTAATTCCTGTGACGATCCATCATTACCGTGATGTTAACGTCAGAATTATGAGTTTCGTCCCGAGGACTAACTACGTGACATAGACTTCATAGGGGTGAATCTCTAAGAACTTTACTAAAGGTATTAAGACCCGTCCTTAGTGTAAGGATGCATTTTGAGTTGATAAAGAGAGTGGAAGCGGCAAAAGAATTGGTGTTTTAAAGCTTTCAAAGAAAGAATCGTACTTGTCGGGTTTTTTTTTAATCCGTTTAAATATTTGTATCCACTCCTGCTGTCTACCGCCTAGGTACCTACGGTTTGAAAGATTGTTGTTTGATTACGACTTGTAATAAATTTCGCTTCTAAAACTTGTAATTATCTTTTCCTCTCCATTGATCAGACCCAATAAATGTAAGGGTCATTTTATAATACGTTCAGCCGGGATTTTTAATCAAAATAAAATGGACTGGAAAATAAAATAGCAAATAACCTTACCAAGGCTTTTAGGGTACGGTGAGCACTTTAAATCCTGTTACCGCTGTTGTATGACTAAATTAGCGAATATTTTCTGTAATAGCGAGTCTTTCAGTTTTTCCGAAAAATCAAGTGTGAGATTTGGCAATTGTTTATAAGAAACGCAATATATTTTTAAGTTTTCTTTGATCTCCGGACGTGTAAAGCGATCGGAACTGGGAAGCGAGAGTCATAAAAGTCTGTTCTTTATTATTCAGTCTACCTTTTGAAGCAACGTGAGGCTATTTCTGAGCAGTGGGCTAAGACCCAATTGGCTAAGATAAAAAAATAGTTCTTACAAAATTTTAAGCGAGAGAACTTTCAAGATTTTTCTTTTGCCATTTGATGTGTTACAAAGCCAAAATTCCTTTAAGATCTCATCAAGGTGTGGAACTGAAATGAAATTACTAAAATGTTCTATTTCTTATATTCTTAGATTAATAACAAAAAAAAATACAGCTTCATGGATTGTTCTGCGATAGGTCTATTACAAAATTTCGTCTCTCAATGTTATTTATATTGTTGTAGGAGTGTAGGTCTGTTTGCTCAGATGTCAAATCTTAAATCAGCATCCTTCAAACAAAGTGAATACTTTTTTATGTGCAATAGACCGAACGAAGGGGTCGGAAAAATACGCGTTACGTACCCATCCTTAGAGTCAAAATAATATTGCGCGCAAAACATCATATTGTAGGCGTTTTAGTGGGAGTCAGTTATTTCTCGCCTCAGCTATAAAACTATATATAAATAAACCTACATATATGTACATAGGATATCATCATCATCATGAGCCCATACACGTCCACTGCTGGACATAGGCGTCCCCCGTACGACACCACAAATAGCGGTCCTGAGCCGCCTCCATCCATCGACTGCCTGCATTCAGTAATATTTCTTTATATTAAGTAATTTAATTACACTGGTAAAAATATTTTATTTTAAAGCACAGACAGAAACTGAATAACATGGCATGTTTTTAAAAAACGATAAACCGACTTCGAATTCCCTTACTTTTACACTTATTTTAAGTTTTGCGGGATAAATACTAATCCCCTGGGGATATAAATTTCATGAGACCCCTTCGGGATCATTTTCTATAAAATAGTGAAAGAATTTTCAAAATCTTAATAAATAAAAGAACAAGCGATTTTCTAAACGACAACGCCCAGCCTAAACCAGTGAAGCTAGAAAGCTGAAATTTGGTGGGTACCTTTTACTACATAGATTTCTGCTAAAAATGAATTTTTGGAAATTTCACCTCTAAGGGGGAGAAAAAGGAGGTTGGAGTTTTTTTAGTGTTTTTTGTAACTCATTAACCACTGGCCCGATTTGCTTGAAACTTACAGAGAATACTAAGAATGTAAGACTAATGAACACAGGTTTCAGGATTTTTCAAAATATTCCACAAAATGGGGTAAAACGGGTTATCAAAGTTTGAGATTCGTAGTTTGGTTTCGAATTTAAACGGCTGTAACTTTTTAGTGTATAATGTTAATGACCTGAATTTTTTTGTACATATCAAAAAAATTATCAATTAAATGAGGTGTCTCAGGATAAAAAAAAAACGTATAATAAACACAGACATGGTAGAGCTAGATTTCTGTGATAATAAAGGATAAAATGGGGTTGAAGTGATTGAGATTCTATGTCTTACTTCTTAACCAGTGACTCAATTTGCTTGAAACTTACACAGAACTACGAATATAAAATTATTGAACATTGAACATATTCTACAAAATGGGGTAAAACGTGTTATCAAAGTTCGAGATTCGTAGTTTGGATCCGAATATAAAACGGCTGTAACTTTTTAATGTAAACACTATTGACCTGAAATTTTATGAATGTATAAAAAATAAAATTTAATAAGTTACATGTTTCGGGAATATTCAAAAAAACGTTTAATCTTTACTAATATTATGAATGCGAAAGTGTGTTTGTATGTCCTTCCTTCACGCCCGAATTAAGCAACCAATCGACTTGAATTTTGCTTGAAAGGATGGAGAGTAACATAGGCTTTTTGATTTAGTATTTGTGTCCTGGTAAAACATCAAATACCCACGGGAGTTTTACGGGAAAAAATAACTTTTTATCCCCTTATAAATATAAAATTCAAATTTAACGCGGGTGAAACCGCGGCGGGGAACAGCTAGTCGGTCCATAATTGGTGGAGATATCGTGTAACATAAAAAACACATACAGACGAATTGAGAACCGCCTCATTTTGAAGTCGGTTAAAAAAGGTAGTTTGAGCAAGACACTGCGGACCCGCCCTTCTACCGGACCAATCCCAGAGCTGGGACGAAACTCTATCACCAAAATAGTGCTGTTAGGACAACACTGAATGTGGTTTTATTCATTCTCTCTCACTAGAGAGAGAGAATAAATAAAACCACATTAAAAGCAATTATAGATTAACTAGAATAGATGAATAAAAAATACAGCTGTATGATATTTCTACTCCTCGTAGTCGAAGGCTGGGCATTAGATGGATATTATCCCATAACTCCCAAATCCATTGAAGAACGTGAACTTAGATTATTCACATTATCGTGTGGCAATAATCGTGAAACATTTTCACAGCATGAGATGTTATTTCAGCTGAATTATAATATTGTTGGTAGCGATCATCCGTTTTTATTATCTATCTAGCTAGAACTATGTAAAAAAATGTTGCTAGTTTTCCATATATAATTAGGGGAGAACGATAAAAAACATGCTAGCTAAGACCCGCATGGTGTTTTAAATTGTGATTTGTTGTCTTACCTTCTTCATAACATATGTTTTATCATTATCACCAAATGGATCTGTATCATACCTATTGGAGGAAAAGCATTACTTGAAAAACTTGATCTTAGCTTTTATAACTGCCAGAGATCTAAAATTTTTCTAATATTTGACATTTGAATGAAGCATGTTTTTTTTTAATTTTGTCGCTTTTACTTATACGTAAAATCTATTCAAAGTATTCATTGTTCACGAAGCAAAGGAACGCAAAAGCTGGATCTTTGATTAGATCGTCAAACTCGGGAATAGAACAACCCAAGTTTGTTCTCTGGCCCAATCGATACGATTCGGTCAAGATTTTACGACCCATCGATCGTACAAGTATTGTATGTACAACATAAA
This sequence comes from Eupithecia insigniata, assembly GCA_947859395.1. Lineage (NCBI taxonomy): Eukaryota > Metazoa > Arthropoda > Insecta > Lepidoptera > Geometridae > Eupithecia > Eupithecia insigniata. The sequence continues at coordinate 6,210,536 of OX401996.1, read as the reverse complement.
GCAGTGTAACAAATAAGCCACAAGCTTGTGGTCTAAGGAGCGGGACAGTAGCATTGATTTACTTCTTAGAATTTACACCGAACACGCGATTTGAATGTTAATGCAGGAGGGTTATTGAGACACGAGGTGGATAATGGCAAGGCATGTCGTTCTAACCTTAGTTATAAAACCTTTAAGAGTCAATGGTGTCATAAGTCAGAATGAGGAAGACCATTGCGTAATCATTGCCATACAGCGGGGCAATGTAGGCAGCAGCGTTTTGGGGACGTTTCCGACTGGTGTTGATATGGACCAATTCTAGCAGTAGATCGTTTGCAACAATCTGCAGTTGGCTCAACTGTTGCAATCGTAAATACTAGTTTTATTTGTTTCTATTATTTGATTGTTATTTTCTTTGTACTAAATACTAATGGATTGATAGCAGAAAACATGGATCAAGCATTACTAGAAGTGACTTCTGTTTCGTGTTTCTTTTTAAGATACAGTTCAATTTTGTTGCCATGAAGAACTTCTGTTAGGATTGTCTAGCTTCTCCGGATTTTACGTCGTCGGTCGTACCTCCAGGCCCTTACCGGCTTTCACAGATTCAACATCTGCCTCGCTGCTTCTTTGTCCAAATTTCGTTGATGAGCATCTCAGTGTGGTCATACCGGATAGCAGCGTCCGCGTCGTCGTGGCATCGGATATTACTAGCGCCACATCACCACCTTCTCGCCGATTGGAAGACATAGCGTCAGTCACAAATCGCCTTGAGCAGACAGACCTTCACCTTTGCAGGATCCAGCCTGAAACTTGTAAAAGAATGTATTAGAATTTTCCTTATTACGGACAGGTTAAGGTTACCCTTCAAAGTCAAACTTATGCTTTATAACTCGCTAGCAGAATCCTACATAGAATACGGACTAACCAGTTATGGTCGCACCTACTACACTACTTACCTCAATCAAATATAGTCTATAGTCGTAATATAGTCTCCAATTAAGAATTCTAAAAAAAAATGTCTCATATAACTTCAAACAACAATTTAATGATGATGAATTGGGTCTCTTTGAGCATTATAAACTATTGCCCGTTCACTCTCAATTTAGATATATTATTATGATACCTACTTAGAAATTATTTCTTTAATGAAAACATTCGACATGTTGTTAGTCATCCTATACATACTCGAAACCTGCTTGTCACTTCGCGCGCAAACAATGCGAACGGCGAGCGGGCGGTCAGTTATATGGTACCTCGGCTAATAAATTAATTTTCCGTCGAACTACTTGACACTATAATATCTAAAAACATAAAATATAAACTCAGATCGTACTTTTTATCGAACCTGACTCGCTATCAATGAGTTTGATTTTCACTTCATCATCATCATCAGCCCACACACGTCCACTGCTGGACATAGGCCCCCATACGACGCCACAAATAGCGGTCCTGAGCCGCTTCCGTCCATCGACTCCCTGCGACCGCTACAATGTCGTCGGGATTTTCACTTACCAATTCCAATTAAAATATTATTACGAATATCGACCCCTCCAACTCAACCCGTGGATGTCGTAAAAGACTAAGGGAACCTACCTGAGAAAGGGCAGCAGCTTCCTTCTGAGTATTTTTAAACACCAACACTGCGATCATCAATCCACCTGCCAAGCGTGGTGATTATGGCAAATCCCCCCTACATCCACCATCCACCATCCACTCGATGGACCGACGACATCGTAGCGGTCGCAGGGAGTCGATGGATGGAGGCGGCTCAGGACCGCTATTTCTGGCGTCGTACGGGGGAGGCCTCTGTCCAGCAGTGGACGTGTATGGGCTGATGATGATGATGATGATGATAGAGTGACCAGGAGTCTTTTAGACCTTCGTGATACAACGTCGGCCACATCATTTCAGGCCACTTTCCATCAGGTGAGATTGTGGTCAAACGATAATATAAAAAAAATGAAAATAACTTCGTTACACCAGAATCTTTATAGTTTTAATAGACATCATTAGGCTCATTAACATATTTTTGATACTGTTTGCTATCACTCGAGCTTTATAGAAAACTTCCCAAAATCAAATTCTCGGTCAACATTACCTGAAAACTTTTGTCTAGTTTGAGCACTTGTATATCGCGAGGGAAAGGTTTGCAGCTGAACAACGAGGCTCTTAGCCTTACCGTTTAGTACGTACTCGGGAAGGTAACTTACTCGTAAACTTAGTAAAGCAAAAAATAATAGTTTGGGTAAAGTGTTTAGATGGTCCGACGTAAAAAGCTTAGGCATTTTTAGGTTTACACAAGGTTTAGACAAACATCATTGCAAAAAGTTATTTTTAGGGTTCCGTATACTAAAAGGAAAAAGGAAAGAACCCTTATAGGATCACTTCATTGTCCTTCTGTCAAGGTTCTTTTTTTCAGGAACGCATTGCAGAATCAGTATTACTATCACAATATTTTTATTGCATTATCTTGTTTTACAAATCCTAATCCTAACTAATATTATAAAAGCGAAAGTGTGTTTGTTTCTATGTTTGTCCTTCCTTCACGCCCTAACTAAGCAACCAATCGACTTGATTTTTGGCCTCTAGTTATATTAGTTGAAAGGATGAACAGTAACATAGGCTACTTTTGTCCTGGTAAAACATAATATTATTCCTATGGGAGATTTACGGGAAAGATACTTTTTTATCCCCCTAGAAATGTCTAATTCTAATTTAACGGGGGTGAAACCGCGGGGAACAGCTACTTATTTATATTTTAAATTCAAATAAAGAGTGAAATTTATAATGTGGCAGGTTTTTAATGTTCGTAAGCTGCAAAAATTGTATTTCTTATTGTTTCCGTTCTTGCCACTTTCTTTTCCCGTATACCTTTCTGCTAGTAGGTATAAATAAATGTCATCGACACAAAACGTTTCCAATGCATAAATATTTGAAACCCATTTGGATTAAGCAGGCGTCTGCATTCTCATTAAGCACATACAATTACATTCGGCTGTTCCCGCAATGTGTTGTAATCCCCGCGCCCCGGTAAGGATTAGCGTTCGAGCCAGACGCTAAGTCTGTGCATTATATGTACATCAGACGAAATGGACTAAATATCCTCTGCGTGTCTGCTGGGTGGGAATACCCAGCGGATATTTACTAATTTTTCTCAAGTATACGTATTGTGACGTTGCGATAATTGCAATTGACGTACATGTAGACTGTAGTGTAGAGGATTTATTATTTTTAATACTACATCTAGTGTCACTAATAAATAAATGTTGTGTCTACCTCGTCAGTACACATACGTCCATTGCTGACGACCGCTGTGGCGCGGCGTGCAATGGTCCTTCTGCGACGCAGGAAGATGCTAGCCGGTTCGATTCTCACCTTGGGACAAAATGTATGTACGATCTCCAAATATTTGTCTCGGGTGTACTGGGTATTTTCTATGTATATTAATATAAAATGTCTATCTATAATAATATACATAATTATTGCATTAGGTACCGTGCCGATATCACAAGCTATGCTAAGCTTGGGGCTAGATGATACTAAGTGGATTGTCCAGTATTTATTTATTTAGTTCTGAACATACCATGGCTCCCCCATAGAAGAGGGGTTTTGCCATAATCACTACGCTTGGAAAGTTAATTACTCAGCATATTTCTTCCGCTGAGACTATCTCCACTCATTGTAACAATATCCGCTCCATGTTCACACACGAGAAATGCTTTTTAATTATGAATTCCCATTCGACTAGAATTTTGGTTACGGAACTAAATTGACTCCTGCATTCGTGTAATGAGATTTGTTTTAGAATTTCGGAATTGGTAGGTCGGAACTGGGAACGAAATTATCTCTTTTCCGAAATTAGTCAGTTGGTATATCAGCTACCAAATGTTAGGGTAGTTTTATTATCTTGTCTGGCTGTTAAGGTATGGCTTATTTTCCAACATCTTAGGCGGTTAGAATTAGTTTCTTTGCTGCCGTGGAGTATAGGTACGAGTAGAAGCTGATTTAGCAGCAAAATGAGTTGTAGTAGAAGATTTCTGAAAAAAATCTCGGAGAGTGTGTGTTGGAAACATAGTTTCAAGTCATTTATTGCAACCATATTGTACAAACAGATATTATATATTTTTACAGTCTCAAATATGGACCCGGCTAGGGCACAGCTTAAAAACCAATGCGCCTGCCACGGTTGAAAATGCCTAAGACGAAGTGAGCTCGGTTTTGCGAGACAAGGAGAGAAAGGAACACTGCGCGGGGAAGGCGAGAAAGGAATGCAAGAGCCGCGGAACAGTCAGCAGTAAATTTGATTTCGCTCTTAAATAATACTCTTTTGCAATAAAAAAAAGCCATAATCCTATAAAGTATTTATTAAGGAACACGTAGACGAAATCTCATTGAAATATGTTAAATAATAACCAAATGAAATTGGTTTTTTCGTAGGAGTATCTATGTAAAAATGAAGATTTAGAGGCAACTTCGCGATTTTTTTCGATCGAGTCAACTTTATTCAATCGTGTTTCGGCTCCCATAAGTTACTAACTAAAATCCTAAAAATTTGATGCTCATCAAAAAATTATAAAAAATCTATGATTTCTAACCTTAAAATTGATTTTTCGTACAATCAGAATGTGGGTTTTGGGACTCAATTCACCTTAATGTTATTCTGAGCTGCACTGATGCTGATATACATATGTATATACAAAAGACACTGACACAAGAGACATCTGCTGCAGTGAAATGTAAATTCAAACAGCGGTTTTCTATAGACTGAATACAATCATCGAGTGATACAACTTTAAAGTGATCTATAGATATCACAGTTGTAGATGTATCGGATAGTGGTGGATGCTGTCCATTTCAGCTTAGCGAGTTGAAAATTAGTTCTAGCAAACTAAGATTGAACTAGTTTAACAATTTATTTGAACTGGTTTTACGATTTAATTTTACTGGTGAGGTTCGCGAAAAGGTATAATGAATTATCCAAATGTTTTTAGGGCGCACTAGCTGCTGGCCGCGCCTTCGCCCGCAGTTTATCGGAATAAAAAGATGCTATATGTTATTAAAGGCCCCGAATTTCAGCCCAATCAGTTCAGTATTTTTTGCCTGAAAGAGGAACAAACATCTTTACACCCATCCATCCATCCATACTCACAAAATTTGACATTTATAATATTAGTAGGATAAAATTTAATCAGAGTGTCTTCTATTAATTGTAGCAGCGGTTGAGGTGTATCATCAGCGTCATCTGAATTGGCAAAGGCTCATCATCGTGCGCACATCGAGTTCCATAGAGTTGGTATATTCATGATGGTATATTCGCGGGAAATTGCTGGATACAAGCGGCATAGACTGGTCTTTGTGGAGATTTTTAGGAGCACAGATAATGATGGTAGTCCGTCTCCACCTGATTACTCTAAAAAATATATTCACGAGCTAAATAATAGCCGGAAATGATAACGATAATATCGTAATAACCAGGAAGTTCAGAAAAACGTCTAATTCTAATCATCCTCTTCATTGCTTAGATAACGTTTCTTGAGCCAGCAATATCCATTACACCAATAAAGTATTATATCTTTGAGCGAATTTCAACCGTAATCCTATTAACATAAAAGCATAATTCAAACCCCTAACCTCAACTCACTCGATTATTAAACAGCAAAATTAACGTACCGTACATAGTAATTACTGGAGATCACACTTTTTGCACAACGGGAAACAAGCAAAGAAACTAAAATTTACCTGGCCGCTCACTGTGACTAAGGTGGCGTTACTTAGTAATCAGCAAATTTTATCCAATTCGGCTAATTGTTCACTAAATTTCCATAACCCAAGCTGAAATTCAATTACTTTGACTAAAATCATCTCTCTATATTGTTTCAGATAATGACAATGCAGTACAAATTAGCCGGAATCATCTATATCATCATCACGTGCGCGCTCGTCAACGAGATATCAATGAACGTCTACGCCAGAGATAATAACAACAAAAGACGGACGAAGGAAAAAGTTGGAGGTTTTGAAAAGAATATTTGCGATATAACGGACCGCGATTCAAAAGTTCACTGCTACTGTGAGAGCTCTCGAGAGCCACGGAATGCCACAAAGGCGGAATGCTGGGTTTTCAACGGCGATATTCCACCTGACGACCCTATCTGGAAAAGCTTCGCCTCGCAGTCAAGTTTGCAAACTTTATCTTTTAACGTCCGAGTGGATGGCGCTCTAAACTACGTGCCCACTAAAACACTCTATTATCTTCAGCGTCTTAGATCTATCAACATTAAGTACGGGAACATTGTAAACGTAGCACAGTTCTCTTTTGCAAACTTGACGAATCTAAAGGAAACTGTGCTATCGCAGAATCAGATCGAAAGCTTGCAGCAGTACGCCTTCGCTCATCTACCAAATTTAACGACTATTAATCTAGAAGATAACATGATAATAGATATAGACGCGGAGGCGTTCTTCGATGTCCCGAAATTGCAGAAGTTGGTCTTTACCAAGAATAATATATCGATGATTCGGAACGGGACGTTCCAGCACACATTCAATCTCTTGGAATTGGACTTGAATAAAAACAACATATACCATTTGAACCGTCGAACTTTCGACGGATTGGCGAACTTGAGGAAATTAGATCTGAGGCAGAACCGAATACACAATTTGACTGAATTTACTTTTGTCGAGTTATGGAACTTGCAGGAGTTGGTACTCGGAAAGAACGACTTGAGATATGTATCGGAGAGAGCTTTTGATGGACTGTCGCAGCTCCAGAAACTATCCTTGGATGAGAACAAGCTGGCTTCTCTGCCATCGGGGCTTTTCGAAGGAGTTAGAGGGCTCACTTCCCTGGATCTACGCTCCAACGAGCTACATGCGTTAACTTTCGACAATATCAAACCAATTTTAGAAAACATGCGCCCCCAGAACAGCAATCTTCTTCTCGAGGGTAATAAATAAATATATTCCTTATCCTTAGCTTTAATAAACTTAAAACACACGCTGAATATTAAACGAGTGAAAATGAAGACGTGGTTGTATGATTCCTCAGGGTGTCCTTAATTGGGGTGGGATTGGTGGGATGTAGACAGGACTGGAAAAAGTTGTATGAATCCTTTTAGTTACTTGATAGCTGTTATTTACTCCGGGAAATCAGAAAGCATTAAAGCTTTACTAACATTAATGTACATTTTTTCAGAGAATAACTTCGTGTGCGACTGCAGATTGAAATGGATGCACGTCTTACGCAACGAAACAAAGAGCCAGGGCACAAAAGACTCGCTAGACGGCGTTACTTGTAAAATGGACCTGCCTATAGTGAGCTCTGCGTACAACAAAAACCCCGAACCAGACAGTAAAGTGGATTATAATCAAGAAATCCTCCGCACCGGTATCATGCTAGAGACCTTCAATGAAAAAATGAACGCTACTGAGAAAAAAACGATACCAGAACAAGAGACGGCAGACGTAGCTACCAACGATATAGCAACAACGAAAATTAAGCGAAACGTTTTGAAGATTTCCCCGGAAAGCCTCCCATGTTCACGGGAGAGTAAGAAAACTACAGAAGCTCCCCTTATGTCACTAGGAGATCCCTTGATCCCGATACCGAATGAAATGAAGACTTTTAGCTTCCACGGACTGAGTTCCGGGCAAGAAGTGCGTAGGCTAGGTGTGCTGGTGTTATGCAGTCTAAGTTTTCCGTTCTTCTTTACTTAAGCTACCATGATCTATGACTAGTTATTAGGTTTCATATTAACTGACTTGTGTTATGTGGAGGATGATGATTGCTTTACTTGCAAGGATAGAATGAAAGTTTGTAAAAGTTTTAATTTATCCTGTCCTGTTAGCCAAGTTGAGCCACGAGCTCTAACATTTTTTTATAAGACTATATACATATATAATGTACATAAATAAAACGGTTAAAAATCTTGCAGTAAAGCAATTATCAACAATATTTACATAAAAATGATTTCTTTGTAAAGTTACCTGTACCTAATTCTAAAACACGGAAATCTTTTTCGCAAAGAGTCACATTTACTTAATCAATGTATGTAAAATACCATTATCTTAGCTGTTAAACCACCGATAGTGTAATAACTGATATTATCAACGTGATCGTTTATATTTTAAGACTATATGAGTACTTAATTATCTGCATATGTCTAGCATTCATTTTGTATGTACTAGGATTTATGGTTCACGCATTCACTGTCCAGCCTCGGTGCGGTGTGGTGTGATCTAGAGCGGTGCGCCACCGCATCAAGGACCTGCAGCAGATGGACTATGTACGTCTTGAAAGTGTTTGCTGCCATTAAAGTTTTAATATTGGATATTAATCGCGCACGTGATTTTATTGATGTATTATGTTATATCACGACTTTTAAATCCTCACATTAATGTCCACCAAAGGCAGTGTTTAGCAGGTACCTTATATCTGAATTTTTCGTTGTATGTACCTATAGTATAATATTCTGAAGCTTAGTTTAAAAGTGTCTTATTTCGATTATTAGCCAACATTGCCAATATTGATTTTGATAAAAATGTCATATAATATCCATCAGGTATACAATAGAATATAACCCTTAGATGAGTTATAATAGGGTTGTATTTTATTCTCTTTTAAAGTTAAAGTCACGTGTCTTATCTGAATGGATTTAAAGGGGCTTAACGCAAAATAACTTAGTAGAATGAGTGCATTTCAAGGGGTGCGAAAATCAAATGCTTGTATTCAATCTGCATAACCATTCCATTTAACTTAATAGCCCAATAAGTCCATGGGCGTTGTAATGTAAGAGAACCGACCTTCGGAGTTTTATTAGAACTTTGAGAAAACAGTGATCATCATCATCATCAGCCCGTACACGTCCACTGCTGAACATAGGCCTCCCCCAAACGAAGCCACGAATAGCGGTCCTGAGCGGAGGCGGCTCAGGACCGCTATTCGTGGCTATCCAACGACTCCTTGCGACCGCTACAATGTCGTCGGTCCATTGAGTGGGAGGTCTTCCCACACTCCGTTTCGCATTGCATCGCGGTCGCCACTAGAGAACCTTTACTCCACAACGGTTATCGGTTCTACGAGCTATATGACCTGCCCATAGCCACTTCAGCCTGCTGATTCTGAGAGCTATGTCGGTAACTTTGGTTCTTCTACGAATTTCCGTATTCCGGACCCTATCGCGTAGAGAAACTCCGAGCATAGCTCTCTCCATAGCTCGCTGGGTGACTTTGAGCTTATGCACAAGGCCTATAGTGAGCGACCACGTCTCGGATCCGTAAGTCATCACTCCGTAAGTCAAAACAGTGATTTTCAAGTGTTATTATAAAATCCAGTCGTAAATAATAGTCGGTCCAACCAGTATTATAATGCTTAATATTGGTCCAGTTATACAAACTAGTTACGTACACTATTATCATGATGGTCTGCTTTTATATTCCTACTGCCTACTTATTTACTTTCATCAAATTATCTACCGTTGACTTTAAAAGGCACATCTATTGTATTGGTTTTATTTGGATAAACACAAGTTTTATGATAACCTCTCTGTCACAAAATTTACTATGCTAAAATAATAACACATTTCCAAAAATGTACCACTAGAAGTAATAAATGTAATTAGCTGTGTAATGCTCGTTCTATATTATATCATAAGTGTATAACGTTGTTTAAAGTACATATTAAGACAAGGTGTTTTTGTATGATTAAAGATAATTGTGTATTTTTCATGACAATGTTATTTTATTTTGTCCTAGCTATGCAAAGAAGATAAGTCAGGAAGCAAAATTTTGCCTTCGGACCTCATCAGAGATAAAATGACAAATCTGCTGTTCTAGAAATTCACACATCTTTAGTCAAATTCAAACTTTTAGTATTTTTATGAAATAAACCATATTGTACAATAAAAAGTATCTTCATCATCATCATCATCAGCCCATACACGTCCACTGCTGGACATAGGCCTCCCCCGTACGACGCCACAAATAGCGGCCCTGAGTCGCCTCCATCCATCGACTCCCTGCGACCGCTACGATGTCGTCAGTCCATCGAGTGGATGGTCTCCCATATTATATGTAAAAAGGTCTCTCCAATTTCAAGTGCATGTATCTATAAATGATAAAAAAAATAATTTAATAATAGAAAGTTCAATGGAAAGTCCTACGATTAAGTCGTATCGTACGTTTAGTCTAGTATATTATTATAAAATCTGTGTTTAGTAAGGGAATGAGAATGTTACTTTGGCAAGGCTTGGTACTGTTAATAGTCGTGGGACTATCTTCTAACATTCCAGGGCTCTGTTTTGCAAATACCGTTTGCTATACCTAAATTAAGCGTAAGTACGCACTACGACGACGCGTACTGCACTTTCGACTATCCCCAACCAAAACAGTCGACTTCGTATTGCCAATTAGCCAATCATTTAAGCTCTTAATACCTTATTACCTTTACTATCAGCATCGACTAAACATTAATGACGGTTAGCTTCTTTGAAGGCTGGCCGAATGAAATATATGAGATCATCTTAAATGGACTTTCGCTTCAAAGGGATGCAGCGAGAAGAATATAAAGTAGGTTAGCTATTAGCGCAATTAGTAAGCTGTCGTTGTCAGATTTAGTAAGCTGAAGTGGCAGTGGGCCGGTCATATACTCGTAGCTCGCAGAACTGATAACTGCTGTGGAATAAGATTCTCGAGTGGCGGCTACGATGCAACGCGAAACGGAGATGAAAATACGCAATAGGCCATAACTCAAAGTCTCAAAGAACTCAACTAATCTATGCTCAAAGTCGCTCTGAAGGATACGATTCGTAACAAAACTAATCGGCAGAGATCCCAAGTTGTCAACATAACTCAAGGGATCAGCAAGCTAAAGTGGCACTGAGCCGGCCAGATCGTGTAATGTGTGGGTAATCGTGTTCTTGAGTGGAGCCCGCGACTCGGCAAACGTAGGGTGGGATGCCTTCTGGCCAGGATGATGATTGACGACGATTAATTAGATGTGAAATTAAAAGAATCATGTGAAAGTTTGGGGTAAATAATGCTCGTGTGTGCGATATTGTTGCAAAGGTCTTTGTTTCATGTTTGTATTTTCCGAAACCGTTTTACAAACTTTTGTGAGGAATGTGTTCAAACTTTCAATTCTCAAGCTATTAATAAAAAGGTATAAAAAAAAAGTTAACCCTAAAACCCGACTACATAAAAGTCGTAAACAAGTTATGTCGACAACAGATACATAGATAGGGTAGTCGTCCTGTAACTTTGTAGTTTAGTATTATTTTCAGTCGCTTTTTGTGGAAATTTTTAATTACCTAGCGGCCAGGGACGAGGGAAAAATTTACTCAGTATGTTAGCTTAGCTGTTAATTTCCCGAACATTGTTAAAATAAAATATTGTCAAAGTTTGTAGTAGGTATGGATGGATGTTTGTTGATTGGGCTGAATTTGACGCAGGTGAAGGTGCGGGCAGCAACTAGTTTTTAATTTAAAGTAATTATGTAGGTACCTACCTAACCTACATTCTAACGAAAGCACTAACTCAAAAATGAGCGCACTCTGTCAATTTATACCATAACTAATTAAACTTATATTTGTGAAGAACTGCGCTCAGCAGCCAGCAGCAGACATTGTTGTTGTGACTGTGAGGTTGCTTAGAAACTAGTTGGCAAGGTTTTCACTAGATGTCTCTGTTCACCTCAACAACATTTTTTTTAATGCTAATCGTAAACCCGACCCCTTGTTGTCATGTTAAAGTCAAAAGTGACAGCATATTTCTTCTTCTTCTTTTAGCTTTGGCTCTGCATGACAGCATATTTCCTTTGCTATCAGTGTCGTTTGTATTTGTCAACTGTCTTTGATGTCATCTTATTATATGTCAGCTGTCATTTGATTGCATTGCATTGGATGATTGGTTTTTGTGAATCGAAATCGAACGAAATGGTAAATGGTAGTGTTTTTGCAAATTCAAGAGCTCATCTAGAACGTTTTATAATTGTTTGGTTAATTAATTGCATTTAACTACTCTTTGTTTCTAAGTAAGTGTTTTTAATGAAATTGATATATTCATTGGATATGCTTCACTGCTTGGTTGCGTGATTTAGACTGCGTAAGTGCTCTGCTCTGTATCTTTGTTGTTTTTGCATCAAATTATACCAACGCAAAAACAGGTCGTTCTTGTGAATACATTTCAATTCGGTGGTTTTATACCAATGATGCTGCTGTAAGGGCGGACTGTGATCTTATTCCTATAGTATAACTTATTTGGCTACTGTTTCAATGACGTTGTTTATTTTACACAAAGCCTTGGTTTTTTGTGCGTAGCTCAATCTGTGTTAGTTTCTAAAATAATTCTATTGTTATTTACTTTTGTACAATTTATACCCTTTTTTAAATCAAAAGCAGACCCCACTCCTGCATACTAAAGATTATTGTTTATGTTTTGTCTGTAAACAGAGGTGTTCTTACCTACAACAAACACCAAACTTACCACTCAAAATTATATCTTGGTACTCTTCAAATAACACTTGAGAGCTGTGCTTATTTTATATCTCTGATTTCAGATTCCATGAATTATACTTAGATCAAAAACAAAAGCAATCAGCTGATCCAAACTGGAGTTTAGTATTGAGTTGTGATAGTAGAACACTGGCAGGATGCTGTATGTATTCCACGTAGATTCTGGTCAGATGACCACATATGATATGAGTCTGACTTTACAGAAGTAAGTATTGATACCAAGTTTTCCATCAATAAAGTGCTAACTCACATAGTTCCAAACTCAAAATCAGTAAAGTACTAACTTTCCCTCTTTGTTCAATCTTTTTTAAACCCTCCAATACAATGCTGTGTGCATTCAATATAAAGCCAAAACTATTTCAAGTCCGAACTGATCATTTGTAACACAAGTCTTAATTTAACCCCGTGGCTTAAACCAGTTAAAGATAGTCTCAGAAGCAACTTAAAGAAGAATGCTTAAAATAAGCAACATGCTTTGACCTTAAATTGTTAATCCTGTAATCGATTTCAGTGTGGCAAGCTTGAAATATGCAATAGAGCGGAAAACAAAAGTGCCATCAAACTCCCTTGTGCTCCTCATAAGTGGTGGAGAAGTGTTGATGTCTGATCACATGGTGTCTTCGTACAGCGCCGGCACAGATTCTAATCCTATCTTCATGTTCATCAAACCTTCTGTAAAGGAGAGTCATTTGCAACAGTCATGTGAGTTTGTTTATTTTCTTTTACCTTTGTTTCTATATTGAATGCTAGCCCATAGATTCTTATTTGTACCTAGATACAACAGAAATCAGATAACAATAACTTTACTTCTTTATGAATTCAAAATAAGCACTTAGACAAGTCAAAGTAGCCTATAGCTGATAATAAAACTTTCAATTTGCCCAATTGAACCAGAAGTTATTCCTGAGGTTATAAATTCCCTTGCAAATAAACATACTCTTTTTAAAATTGGTAGGATTTTAAGATTTGTCCATAGTAAGTAGAAGTTGTATTGTAACCCCTCCTACAGGTTTACTGTATAAATTACTGGAAGGATTTTGCTTATGTTTGCAAGATAGATATATCAAAGGAAAATGTTGAAGATATTATTATATTCAAGACAGCCATGTTTACTTGCTGTTGCTACGAAAGGCCATTTACAAAGAGTCTTATCACACACAAGTTATCTTTTTGTTGTTGTGCATACCTGGTTTTTTCTGTGTTTATTTGGAAAGCCTTTGTTTGACTAGTATTTTTTATGTTTGCCTTTTTTGCATTAGGAACTTAGAATATTATGCTGCAGAATTTGTCCATACAATTATTATTTAATATGAGTGAAATTTTAGGGTCTACACTGCTGTGTAAATCACATTTGTGGAACCACTGCTGACTATTTTCTATACCAACAACAAGTAGCTTCAACACAACTATTCGTTTTTTACATGACTTTTCAGACAAGAATAAAGCTGCCTTTTACCACATAATGATAGGTTTGCAGGGTTTCCATAGCATGCATCTGTCTACTAGAAATATTCCTGAAAGCTCGCTTCTATTCGCGCGCGTTTGCATTCGTACGGATCTATCGTTACTCAACGCACGCCGAACGTAACGCCACCACCTAATGTATAAGTTCAGGCTCTAAGACCCGAGAAATAATGAATAGTCTTCTTTCCTTGTAGTATGCGGCGACCTCAGTCCGATCGGCGAATTGATTACCGGCGAATTCTCTTGCGACACCCGTAGCGTTTTCGACGGCAAATCCGTTTCCGATCTCAGGGCAGCAGTAGACAAGTGTTGTTCGATGACGCCTAATGTGCATACTGTGATAATTTGCGCTACATTGGCCCAGCAGTTCAGTGACCTTGCACTGGAGGTTTCTAGAAGCTGCGATCAGTTGGTTCACGAGCAGCATTTGCAGCATCAGGTGGGTTTCACTGAGTGTTAATAATGTATGGTACAGCTTATATATTATTTTATTGTCCATTTTACATATTGTAGTTAAAACTGGTTAGCTATTTACTGCCTTAAGGCATAGAATAACTATAGAGGTGGATTTATGGGACGGGGCAGTAAGGGGAGTAGCAGCCGGAAAATGGTCTCAGGAGACCTTATCTATCCATATTTTTTACAGGAATTTTCATACCCATCTTAAAAGAGTTAAATTGCTCGTGGACTCATTATTAAATGTCTTATAAAACTTTTATGCAATTTATAACTTTTAGTACTTCAACCTCAGTTGGTCTGATAGAAGTTTTTGATCAGTATAGGTAAACGGGTTGATTGGTATCATCAAAAAAAAATTATGTGTAATATGCCAATTTTTGATTGCCAGTAGCTAAGCTTTAAGGTAATTTTTTTTTACAAAAATACCTTGTTAATCCACATATCGGTTTAACCTTTCAAGCTTAATCTCATTACGGCAAAAAAGAAAAATAAATAATGTAATAATGCTAAAAATAAATTGTTTATTTAATTATTGAACTGTTTACATCGCTTATCTTATTATGAAATGAAAGTACCCCGCATTGTAGGCCAACATTTACTTATTTATTTACCTACCTATCTATATTTAACATATTTATCTTATGT
Organism: Eupithecia insigniata; assembly: GCA_947859395.1. NCBI lineage: Eukaryota > Metazoa > Arthropoda > Insecta > Lepidoptera > Geometridae > Eupithecia > Eupithecia insigniata. The sequence goes on along the minus strand of OX401996.1, from coordinate 6,195,477 downwards.
ACTTATTTGTTTATTTTCATCAGGGATGGACCGCGGTGGTGGCAAACCTAGAAGATATATTCAACGAGTTTTGTGAGCGCTCGCGTAATTTCAAGGAATCCTTCAAGAAGCATCGATTAAAAAAAGAGGAGTACCACGAAAAGCTGAACGCGTGAGTAAATTTTTTCTGCACTAAGACCTTTTGAGACCTACATAGAATGCACTGCCTTGAGCGAGCGAGCGGTAGCGAAATCCATGTGGATATGCGGTAAACTAAAGGCGGATACAGACTGGTGTTACCGGGCGTAATATAATATTTACAGCAAGCACGATAATTTACGTCGTGTGCTAAAATTCGTCTCGTTGCCTAGTTTCCCACTACTGATTGCACGAACGCTCGTTGTATCATATGTAGTACATAACGCCCCTTAACGCCGCCGGTTAATACATTACCCACCTTTACTGTCTGGTCAGCGAATACCGCGTAGATCTGAACAAGCCTTTTCCGATACCCTCTGAGCTAAAATATTCAACTTATATATTTTATAATTAATAACACCCACATCCAGTGAATAACAATTTGGTTTTTCCCCAATTTAGTTTTAAAAACCGAAAATACCGAAATAACGATATAGGCACCATTGAGATCTTAGAGCGAGAATGAAAATATACAATTTTTAGATTACAATCTCGCAAATTATATGACATAACAAGAACTGTATGACGAGCTGTGGACTTCCTTCGGTTGAGATGATGATAATCTCAACAAAACGACATGAGTCTATGGTGTTATAAGCGCACAGTGTAAAATAAGTCCCAATTTTGTTTCATCACAATATTATAACGATAACCAAAAGTTTTTATCATCATAAGCACTAGAGTAAAACTCTGGCATCGATAGACTATGTAGTTTTTTTTATAAAATATTGTCAAAGTTCTCCTATATCCGCATCATGAAATATACAAAATAAAATAAAAAGAACGAGGATATTTATTGAATTATTATGTATATACACATAATAACGGACCATCTGTTAACTTCTAAATAACGCGGAGTTAGATTATGGTTTTAATACTATAGATAAAGGTTTGTTTAATCTATCGTTTCGTTTCGAAATTACGATCTAATACGGCTATAATATAACTATTATAACTAGCTGAACCGACAGACGTTGTCCTCTCATTCAATTCAAATTTCAAAATTTATTTCAAACGTGCTTAGCAAAGACTATATAACGCTGGGGCTAAGGTTACATTAAAAAAGTTTATAATAAAGCCAGTCATTAAGTTTTCTTAAATTTTGTAAGTTGCTTCGCAATTTTCTTAATTTCTTTTAATGTTTCGTACCTTTTACGAAGTATTAGAAAACAGTTAAAAAAATATAAATGATTAAGTATTCGGGGGTGAGTCAGACATAATATAATAGACAAATATCCAGCGGTATCCTTTTCGTTCCCAGAGGGTAATTTTAACCAGTGAAAACCAGAGGGTAATTTTAACCAGTGGCCTTAACATGAACTAAAACTCCTTCTCTCTCAGTGCTATAAAATAATATATTCTTCTAACTTTGGCATTGACTCGTTCACCTCATTCGTGGGTCGAGTGTGTCATAGTAAATACTTACAGGTGTTACGTGGACAGATAGAAATAACTAGCGTTATTATTACTCATACATGGCCTTTTGATAAACGTGCATGACAGCTTAGTCCGATCGAGGTGGAGATAAAAAAAAGTTTCATACAACAATAGGCATGACAACTGATTTTGAGAAACTACACCACGATATTTTTAGACATCTACTGAATGCAAAATAAAGCATATTTCAGCCAAAAATGGATTTCGAAGGAAAAATACAGCTTTTAAAAATGCCTTTTCAATTTAGCTCAAAAACGCTACAATACTCGTGGCGGCTGTCTATGACGTCATAGATGCACGAACATCTGACGATACAGAATGATGATAATATTTTCAAGAGAAGCTTTACCAGCTATTCTGTGCCTTTACATTACATATTGTGACGGCATGACGTCACAGTTATGTATTCTCTGATTGGTGTTCAACGTGTCATGGCGGATTGCTGTATTTTGTAGTTTTATTTTATAAAAATAATAATTTATCTCTATCAAAACATAGAATATAATACGTGTTTTGTAATCTATGGCTCAGGTATAATTCGGTATATACATAATTTTTTGGATTTTTAGTTACTGTCGTCATCCCTATTCTTAATAGAACAGTTTTTAGGTCTCAAAACTAGGTAAACTTTTATTTGTATCATGTCGTGACCGTGACTTGTATGCGTTTTGTGTAGAATATTAGAAATTGTATCTGTAAATAAATAAATAAATAATACTGGACAATTCACACAGCATCATCTAGCCCCAAGCTAAGCAGAGCTTGTGTTATGGATACTATTTGACTGATATATTCATTACATATATTTTATTTATTTTTTACTATGTACAGAAAATAGCCAAAACACCTTGAATAAATATTATTCTTAATAATGTAATTAATTCGTCTCAGGATCTTATTCGAATCACGTTTTTGCTATGCTTGCCCTTCTATACTTTTTTGACCACCGTAGACAGAAAAACCGGAAACCTATATCAAACATAATCTGTTTTCTCTGGATATCGATAACTCTATACTCACATTTATATCTCATGTCTTTAACTACTTATTCTCATGTAGGTAATCTTAAAAATATACAAATATTTGATATTAGATGTATAATATTTAAAAAGAAAAAACATTTCGCAATTAAAAAATAGCACAAAAGTTGATCACTTTGGGATCTAGAATCCCCTTTTCGTGTTAGTACGTTGCTACGTGACAGCCTGTAGAACAAAAGGTTACTCAGCACCTTTAAAGAATAAATATCCATTTAGATCATCCATCGTTAGCATGCTCTGTGACCGTGGCCGAGGCACGACCTGCCCTATTTATTGAATTCCGTCGCGAAATCCGTCAGACCCAGGCAGATAAGGATAGTGACTTATAGCCCGGCTACACGCTCAAACATTTGTGCATGCATGTTTGCACAAATGTTTGAACGTGTAGCCGGGCTATTAGTGACATGCAGTGAATGCTCAGATAAGTTCAACAATAACACGAAATAACAGCTTACATTATTCAAACAATACTGTTTGCTTTATTATATTCCTTTTCAATGTTAAGAGTGAATGAACTCGGCTCATAGTTATACTAGCTTTTGCCCCCAGCTTCACTAGCTCTCTAACTGGATAAGCATACAGGGCGTGTAAATGTCTACCAGCCCCCCTAGCACGGAGATTGTTGTCTAGGGTAGAATAGGGAAAAAATACGTCATTTTGTCATCGAATGCGTAAATTATTTGAAATGCCTTCCTTCAAATTCAATAATGTACGCAATGTATGGCGATGCGATGTCATTATTGTCTATCTACCCCAGAGAACAAACCCCGTGCTGGAATCGGACTAGTAGTTAAGGAAGCCTATTTTCATTCTCATAAATACGCAATAGCGTGGTACGATATTTTTTTGTGCGAATTGGTACTCTAATTCATTGTGTTACGAATACCATTTGTCCGAAACGAAACTTGAAATTGCGTATTTGGAGAATTTAATTAGGGTCCCAGGACCATGACTACAACAAACATATTAAAATATTAAATAGCTTCTTTTCCTTTAGACCTTAAGATTCCTTCGTCCATGGCTCCTGTTCTAGGACACGTCACAAAATTCAAATTACTTAAGAGGAACTAGGAAATAAAATGATCACTTTGCAATCTCTTTACAAATACACCGTACCTATTATTTCATTATTTATTATTATAGTAGTTATTTTTAGTACCTTATAAAAACTCTTGTAAATCTTGAAGGCCTTTTTATTTTCTACGGTAACAAAACATCGTAGGTACAATAAGAAATTAATAAATATAAAGATAAGGGATAAAACGTTGTTGTTCTTCCAACACAAATAAGGTTCGAAGTTAACTCGCTTACTTAAGTAATGAACCCAAAAATTTACCTAAGGAATTTTAAACATGCATTTAAAAACGTTTTCATTTGTGTCAATTTTAGGCTAGGCTAGACAAACACAATAGGTATTGTCGTGTCTTATCTAGAATCAGGAAGAGTAAACTTAACGAATTCAAGCCTTTCTGCTGTTGATAAGAATAAAACCGGAATCATGACACTGAATAGCCATATTTGAGAGTACCATCGTCTGTTACTAACCTGGGGGCCTACTCGGAAAAAGAAAATCGAAGTTTCTTTTTCATTTTCGTGCAAACCCAACTCTTATGTCGCTTGCTTATGCGTTTGCGCAAAAAATAATCAGAAACTTCGATTTCGTTTTTACGAGTATGGGCCCTGAATATTAGCTTTAACATGGTTTTAGGTACCGAAGCATACAGTTTGTTTAATATTTTTATCCTCAAACGCAGGAGTTTTCGAAGTGTATTCTGCAAATTTTTCTGTAATTATAAGTTCAGCTGATTTCGTTCATGTTTTTTTACAATATTCAAAGGGTAATTGTTCGCGTAGAAAACACTTTTAAGAACAGGTGTTTTCGAGTATAGTTAGAGTATTCCGATAGAGTTTCAGCTGTCATCAAAATAAATAGATTCTCAAGGTTCGAACATGCTGTATAGAAATAGAAATAATCCTAACTAATATTATAAATGCGAAAGTTGTTTGTTTGTTCTTCCTTCACGCCCTAACTAAGCAACCAATCGACTCGTTTTTTTTGCATAGTGTTAGTAGAAAGCATGTAACATAGAATGAAAGTAACATACGCTACTTGTTGACCTGATAAAACATAAAATTCCTGGATTAATTGATTAATACCTTTTTATCCTCTTAGAAAAGTGAAATTCAAATTTAACGCGGGTGAAACCGCTGGGAACAGCTAGTATAAAATAAATCATTGTATACTAGTTAAGTAAGGTCGTCTAAGGCTATTCTTGAGAGACTGTAATGGATGTTGTGTGACGAGGTAGAACTCGTCAGACACGTGTTACAAATACTGAATTAATTAAGAGTAACAAATTCCTATTTCTGCAGCTGTTTCAATTGTTCTATTTATAATCAGACCACTAGTTTAGGTCAAGATTGATTAAATTACCATCGAGGTGGTAGGTAGGTAAAGGTACATTTTACATGTTTAAATCAATAAATACAAAAATAAATACAAATACAAATTTTAGTTCGTGATTTTAGTAACGTCTTTCATATAGTACGCTCATAATTCGGTATGATTAGGTTTGGTTTAATTAGGTTGTATTCAAAATAAGAAATTAAATAATACATAATTGAATTAATTTTGGTTTAATAAGGTTGTATTCAAAATAAGAAATTAAATAATACATAATTGAATTAATGTACGATGCAAATGCTTCATTGCGAGAAAAACTAAGCAAGTTGATTGATATTTGTTGTTCTTTTTGAGCATACTTATTGACATCTATGATGTGACCACACCACTCATTTTCAAGAAACCCTACTATCCTACTTTTCATCGGTGCCCAATTTAATTTTCATTATCTTTCACAGGCTAAACGAAGTACTAGAATCTCTTGGAAAAATCCCTATTCTCTCCGCGTTGAAACTAAACGCAGAAGCACATAGGTTCTCGGCATTCGATGTGTTTGAGGAGACGGACTTCGAAGGACATCCGTACAGGGTCAGCGAACGTCTGGACAGCAGTTCTGAGAAGCAGAATCAGGACTTCTCTGGCGTTGAGGCTTTCAAACTTTCTGAGGAAGATGGTAAGTGGTGTGTTTTAAATAGGGATTCGCTAAAATAAGCTCTTAGACAAGTCAAATCTTAAACTGTAAATTATTATCATATAAGATTTTTTTACAGAAGACAGTTTATTCTTTCACCAGTGGACAAGAAATTTAAGTGGAGAGAAAATCGAATAAAATTATTTCTTATTTTATAGTTTACAATGTCTAAGAGCTTATATTATAGCCTAAAGAAATGAAAGTGATTGATTGTACGGGCTTACCTACAAGATATAATTTTCATGGTCATTAAAGCAAAAGCAGGTAGAAAAGATCTGTGAAGATGTGATTCATGGGGCATACTTTAAATTGATTTTAGACCAGGACAAACTTGATCCATTTCCTTTACGCGATAAACAATAAACTCCTCAGGCAGAATTGCGTCAATCCAGCCAGACGCAGAGCCATCTCGCAAGAAATTGAACTCTATAGTATTCATCATCATATCATATCAGCCCTTACACGTCCACTGCTGGACATAGACCTCCCCCATACGACGCCACAAATAGCGGTCCTGAGCCGCCTCCATCCATCGACTCTCTGCGACCGCTACGATGTCGTAGGTCCATCGAGTGGATAGTCTCCCATGTGGGGGAGGGGGTTGCCATAATCACCTCGCTTGGCAGGCGGATTGGTGAAGAAGGAAGCTGCTGCCCTTCCTCTGGTAGGTTCCCTTAGTCGGCTGTTACGACATCCAAGGGTTGTTCGATATTCGTATGCCGATATATTCTATAGTATTACTGATGATATAAATATAAATAATTTTTGTTATGTTTTCTTTTATCAAGTCACGTACTTATTACTCATAGGTTCTTTAGGACATTATTATCTCACACACTTAATCTGCTGTTTGCTACATCAATTTGATATGGCGAATAGCATTCACGTGTATCGTAAATATACCTGAGTACATACGAACTCAGCAATAATTGCGTTGGGAATTTACACAATGAAGAGATTTCAGATAAAAATACCTTACCTACTAGGGCTACTTGGTAGTAGATTCCATTGTCTATGCTGTAAAAACCTATAAAAACCGCCTTTAACTTATCTTTTAGAAAAGGAAACTCCGAAAAGAAAACTAAGGTATAAGGAAGAATAATATAATAGCTCGACGTTAAAGATATACCCCCTTATTCATAATAGTCTGCTAACTTAAAGCATTGCTAATTCTCACTGTCTTCTTCTATTGACGTAAGTCAGAATGAGAAATAACACTGCTTAGCAGCTGTTTTAAGTTAGCAGATCATTATGAATAAGGGGGTAGAGCCTCTATAACGTCGAGTTGATAAGTACATAGTAGATACTTCTCTTTTACGGCGTGGTCAGTGCTGCTGTTTTTCTCCGTTTTGTTATGTTTAGTGTTCATTGATGTGAGAGTCCGATTAAGTTTATGATTATGTATAAGGAGTATAACTTCTCTCATGCTGTTCCGCTTTTTCAGACTTATAATAGGTTCTAAATATTTCAGTATTCGAAAATGCAAAAGACGCGTCATCCAGTAAAGAATCCGGACAATCGTCAGAAGCGTTACAGCGAATCTACGATACGGAGGAGGGAGTCACTTTTAGAGAGCGAACATCGTCTTACCAAAGTAATGAGGAGCTTACATTACTCCACTGGATACTTGCGCAGGGGAATAAAGCTTCATTGCAAGATATACTGGACTATTGTCAGAAGGGGCTGGCGTTGGTGAGTGTTATGTATGTGTAGCCTTAAGGTCTAGAATGAGTCGTTTACTAGAGAAGTGAAAAGCTTACCTAACTTCACTGGATGCTTGCGCGATTCTGGTTTCATTGGCAAGATATACTGGTCTATTGTCAAAAGGGGCTGGCGTTGGTGAGTGTTATGTCTGTAGCGGTAAGGTCTAGAATGAGTCGTTTACTAGCGAGGTGAAGAGCTTAGCTGACTTCACTGGATACTTGCGCGAATAAGGCGTCATTGGCAAGATATACTGGTCTATTGTCAGAAGGGGCTGGCGTTGGTGAATGTTATGTCTGTAGCCGTAAGATCGAATGACTCGTTTACTAGAAAAGTGAAGAGCTTACCTAACTTCACTGGATACTTCCACTCTTTATTCCCTAAGCTTCATTGCAAGATATACTGGACTATTGTCAGAAGGGGTTGGCGTTGGTGAGTGTTATGTCTATAGCCGTAAGGTCTAGAATGAGTCGTTTATTAGAGCAAAGAGAGTAGACCTTCTACTTTACGGGTTTGTTCTGTCGACGTCTTTTTACTTTTACGTTACTACGTGCTGTTTACGTCAGTCATTAACATGAAACGTATTGCTATGTAAATAAATTTCTCATTACGTATTATGCTAATACATATATATTTTTTGTTTATATGATAAATCTTGCATTATCAACGTACTTATTCAATAAACCCAAGCTTATCAACAAAACACATTTTCTTTATCGATGTATGTTATTAGGTTACGAACATTGTATGAACTGGTATGAGTCTGGTTGCTTGGTAGTCCTGTTTCTACATATATCAGTTTATTGGTTCGTAATAAATATTCTCCAAACAAGAAAGTCTTATTAATAAAACTTTTGAAACTATCATGGTTATTAACAACACTAAAGTTAATAACGGGATATTTACCATGGAGAACTCAAATGTTCTCCAATATTTTCGGCACAGTTTCATGCGCCATGATCACGGAACAACAAAACGCAATTCATTATAAATATCTCGTTATTAATTTTAAAGTCATCATATTAGTCCACTCACGTCCACTACTGGGCATAGGCCTCCCCCATACGAATGACGTCGTCGGTCCATTGATTGGGGATGGTCTACCAACACTCGTTTCGCTTTACATCGAGGTCGCCACTGTAGAACCTTTACTCCCCAGAGATTATCAGTTTTGTGAGTTATATAACCTGATCAGTGACACTTCAGCTTACTAATTCTGAAAGCTATGTACATATGTCGGTGAATTTAGTAGTTCTTCTATGGATTTCCGTACATAACAAGAAAATATCATGTCAAAGTACCTCTTATTTCGTAAACATTTAATGTTGTTGTAAACAATTTGCTTTAAGATTGTTTTCGTACTACAGTTTATTGATTCCGACTCAAAATTTTCGATAGCGTCTTATCAAAACAAGTAAATATCACGGGGGAAAACCTCCATTTCGCAAACATAATGTTTTTGTATACACTTTATTTCTAAAAAGGGATATACATATAACTATTTCGCAGACATCGAATGTTTTTGTAAACAATAGTCTGGGGTTCATGCACCGACTTACAGATATTGCCGAACCATCGTACCATTCGTACCGATGGACATCATCTGACCCTATATCTGTCTCCGAGCCGCCACTTACTGTGTGCTTTGGTCTACCTCTCGTAACTCGTTTTTGTAAATAGCTAGCCATTGCTCGTGGCTTCGATCACGTTGTAAATGGCTTAACTGCAGCCTTTGTCAATCAGGGATTATTAAGCTCTGGTCTGAAAGTTCTTATCTATTAGTTAAAGAATGCTTAAAATTGAACCTGAGCTTCTGGAAATTACGTTCACATTACAAAACACCAAAAACTTACAAACGTAATATATGACTTTGTTATTACTATTATTAGCATATGTAGATAAAATACTTGATATTTTACGCATTTCCCTTTTCAGATTGACGCAGAGCCCCTAAAAGAGAGAGAAGCGGAATTGTACAATATATTAGAATACGCGAACAACCACGGTCTGAAGCAGATCAAGGGTATAGAAGACCGGCTGTACGGGCTGGATCAACTGCTCAATGATGTGAAGAAACTGGAGAGAGACCAACGTGATCAGGCTGCTTCGCTTATACAGGTAACGAAATGAAAGAAAGATAAGTGCAATGAAGTCTCAAACTTGGCAAAGCATTTTAATTATGATAGATAGATTTGAACTTGAAGAAATTTGACGACCTCTGTGGCGCTGTGGGCGAAAGTCCGCCTGCAACGCAGGAGGTTACAATACAATACTAATAATAATTTGTACGATCTGCAAATATTTGTACAGGGTGTTCTGGTAGTTTTCTATGTATAATAAAAAATATCTATCTATGTAATATATTGTATTATGTATATCAGTTATCTAGTACCCATAACACAAGCTCTGCTTAGCTTGGGGCTAGATAATGCTATGTGAATTGTCCAGCATTATTTATTTATATTAATAAATAAATAATGCTGGACAATTCACATATAAGATAAATAAAAATCGACTCTGCAACACACAATACAAAGATCGCAATAACTAAGATACATCATATCATAACACAGAAAAACTTAGAATTATTGGTGGCAATAAGTCTGTGTATATTAAACAATGAAAAAAGGTCGGATTCGTAAAAATTATGTGTGTGCAGCCTGTCAAAAAAGGGAAAGTGAGACTCTTTGTTTTTGCGTGGTATAAAGAAATAAGTACCGACGCTGACGATCCCAATAGGTAATACATAATTACATATGTAGGTCGTATAAGCCTCACACGAAAATCCTCTCCTAACTCCCAAATAAACAGAATCCATCTTGGTAAATCATTTCTTAGATATCCACAGGCAGCTAATGCATTAAAATCTCAAGCAAATATACCTTTTAACCCGTATCATCATCATCATCATCCCATACACGTCCACTGCTGGGCATAGGCGTCCCCCGTACGACGCCACAAATAGCGGTCCTGAGCCGCCTCCATCCATCGACTCCCTGCGACCGCTACGATGTCGTCGGTCCATCGAGCGGATGGTCTCCCATGTAGGGGGAGTTACCCGTATATAAGAACTTAATTACGTACCACTGCAAACGTGATAAATGCCTGTGGATAGTTCGGAATTCTTTGATTGATCGCGTAAGTTTAAAGACTTCAAAGCAATATAACTCTTATTCCAGTACCGAGAAAGGATAAGTTCAGCGTGCGACCCGTCCGTCCTTCCCACCCTAGTGCAATCGCACTGGTGTCAACTACAGAAGCTGCTGAAAGGTCATCAGAGTCTGTTCGATATACGGCGGCGTATAGCGAAATCTAAGGAAGAACTGTCACATATTCTTAAAGCTAGATTAGAGTAAGTACCTACTCATATTTTTATGTTTCTAGAATGCTCTAAAGCTGAACAAAATTTAGCCAAATTTTCCATATTGTTGATAATCGTTGTCTGGTAGAGATCGCTCGTGAGCGATAAGACCGCTAATTGTCACATTTCTTTTTTTGTTCAAATAGTTTGTAAACTGTTTTGTTAAGTGTGCAATAAAGTATTTGCTATCTATCTATCTATAATGGTGTCTGCTAATTCAATTTTGAACTCTTAAAGTGAAACATTGTAGCCGAAGAAATCGATTTAGCGTTACCAACCTGACCGTGACGGTTCCCTTTGGTCCACTGTTCAGAAAAATCCGCCATTAGAAGTTTTGCCCACTTAAACATGTTTTATGAATTTACAGAGCAGTACTCAAGATAGAAAACTCAATGTCAGTACAAGACGCGCATGCAATGCTGTCCTTCCAATGCTTCAACCGACTCGCGCGGTACTTCGGCATCGTGTCGCAGCTGCACGCCGCGCCCGCGGTCTACGTGCGCGCCGTGCACGAGGTGGCGCGTCGACAGACCTTCTCACAGGCGCATCTGAAGGTACGCAATATCTGACGGACACAGATCATGGTAACGCAGTGTTGGTACAATGCTCTCCTTCCGATACTTCAACCGACTCGCGAGGTACTTCGGCATCGTGTCGCAGCTGCACACCGCGCCTGCGGTCTACGTAGACGCCGTGCACGCGGTGGCGCGTCGACGGACCTTCTCATAAGCGCATCTAAAGGTAACGTCTGTGTCAATTTCAATCAATGTCTCACAGGACGAGGTAACGCAATGTCGGTACGACGCTGTCCTTTCGAGGGACGCAGTCGTAATGGAGTGAAACGTGATAGAGTATTACACAGCGCGGGTCGCTTGGCTCACCACGCAAGTCGTTTCACAGAACCTAGAGGTGGGTGACTTGCTTCGCTTTTAGCACGGGATAATCGTGAGGTATTTTAAACGCGACCGCTCCTGCTCGAATCAATGTACTGCTGAGTAATCAATAATAAAAACGGCGTGTGAAATGGTAAATATAGTTTCTAACGCATCTTGCAGCGCGCGATTAGAGCGCTATTAGTGCCAGCGACATGTACCGAGTATAATGTCTACCCTCAATAATTTTACAAGATAAAAAAATAAATTTAGACGTGCATGCCATACTCTCTAATTCTCTTGCACACCGATGTATACTGGTCAAACATGTTGGATCAAAAAAATTATTTGTCATCTTTTTTTACATGTGTTAAACTGCAAGTTGTTAAGTTACAAATAAATATCTTTTACTTTACTATAAGGCTTGAAAGAAGTTTCACGTCAAAACTATTACTAATGCTCTTAAATTTATAGATTTACATCTGATTTACATGTTTACGATAAAGATAAAGATTTTTTTATTTTTGGCAAATAAAAAAATCTTTATCTTTGTCTTACTTTTCTCTTCCAGTGGGCAACAGACCTAGCAGAAAAACTGCTGAAAATTCACGAGGAGGAAATAACAAGGCGCCAAGACTTCAACACCTTATTCGAGGGTCATTTTCTCCGGAATTTATTTCCGGGTATGACCGAACTACCACCGCCATTCGCGACGCAGGCGCCGCCGACGTTCGATGGGAAGTTGCCGCAACTGACTGATGAAGATGTGGAGTTTATAGCGAGTACTTTCCCTCAGTTGGCAGATGCAGTGCCGAGCTATGATATGGAAGCGACTGTTAGGTTTTTTCAGCAAAGGTATGTATGTCTTTGTCACCAAAACATTAAGAAAAATGCTTGAAAAGGCAGTTTTCTTTACGTTTTGGAACAAATCTTGAACACAATGAAACAATTTGTGATCAAATTGAGTGTCTTAGAGATTTAACCAAAGTTTTCTAGACGTTTTGAATGCTATAATAGTAGTTCAGTCTGCTTTCCAATTTTCAGGATAAATGCTTCGCAACACGAAGAAAAAGATGCAATTATCCAAGTAGATTTTGACAAGTAAGTTTCCATTCACTTTACGATGCCTAAACCTCAATGAACTTTTGACTAGCATTATTATTAATTCGCAGGGATTTCGAATCAGAAGCAGGCGATTTCGAGAAGCTAAGTAGACAAAGCGATGCAAAACAAACAGTAGACACATCAACAATCTGCGTTCCGGAAACAATGGCGGTCTCCATGGTAACAGAGGTGCGATCTCTTCCCGTCATATTGGAAGCCGAGAGTCCGGTCTATGAAAACTCCGATCTATACTTCGAAGACTCTCTACCGTCAAGCTTGGAATGGGGCCGGAGCGAAAGACAGGTGTACTTATAACCCTGTAAAACCACTCTAGTTAGACCTCAGATTAATACCATAGCTTAATAGTAGTTTGGCGTTTTCAGAGGTCTTTCCATACTTGTCATGCGATCATGACCACTCTTGTTAGATCTCTGATGATAACGTCCTTGGTAAAGAATTTCATGTAGTATGGCGATGTTGGAGGTCTTATCAGAATGGACACATTTGTATTTATTTGCTCCTGTCTTCACCGGCCCCTATCAAGCTATAGATAGAATATATTTTGCATCATCATTTATTGTAATTAAATATCCAAGCCGCTTTTTTCTGGCTATATTCCTAAAACTCATTATGCTTTGTTATTAATTCATGCAAAATTTTACTTTATTCGTTTATTGTATAGATCTCTTTCAGATCTCATACCTCATTTAGGACGTTCATTCAAAATAGTATTATATTTCAGGACAATATGGAAACACATAAAATAAACATAGAAAAGTTCCAACAATTCCTTCTAAAACTTTACGAGTTATGCAAAGTTCACATAGTTCATATAATGGAGGAGTTAATAAGAATAAAAACAGAAATTTCTCAGCAGAAAGATTTTGTCAGTAGTCAATGTTTAAAGATACTAGAAGAATGGAGAAGGAATAACGAAGAAACGGAAATCAAATTTAGAGAAGAATCACAAAGACTTACGGTTGACCATGAATTAGAACTAAGTGATATGAAAGCTACTCTTAACGAGAAAGATGATACCATTTTATCACTAAGAACAGAGATAGAGAACATAAAACTAGAACACCAGAAAGAGATAGACAGATTAAATGCGCAACATCAGAGTACAAAAGACTTGTTGGACGAGACTAGAGAAGAAATTAGCTCGTTTGAATCGAAACTGGAAGAAGCAGAAGCTAATAAGCAGAAAGAGATAAAGAATCTACAAGAGAAGATGCATCAGGATTACAAGAAAGAGATTGAATCACTGCGTTCCAGGTGAGTAAAAACGTAATTCGTTTGTTTCACTGCAAAAACCTACAAATAAATTCCATAATATTCATTTATATTCATTAAAAATAAAGATCTAGAAGGTAAAACTAAGTAGAATAGGCGATACTATCGCATTCTAGGATATTGGTGACAGATCCCGCATGACTCATGATCTCTCATCTATATCTGCACATGTACATATTATGTATGTCCAATGCGGAAAATAGGCCTCCCCAAAACGACTATGCCACAAATACGATCCTGAGCCGCGTCCATTTATGGACTCTGACACGACTCTCTCTCAAATCCATCTATTGCCGGCTTTATTTGAGGGAAGCTTTTGTCTAGTAGAGAGACAAAAAGTAGGTAAGGTAATCTACAAGGTGATGGTTTACCAACATTAAAACCATTTAATTGTCACAAAATTGCATAAAAAAGTTTACGTAGACTTGTAGATTAAACATATTCTTATCTCCAGGTTCCGCCTAGTAGCCCTCCAAACAAACATGGACCGCTCCCCCTCTGAATCCAGCCTGGAAAAGATCGAGCGAACCGACATGATAGAGATCTCGAGCCACAACACAATCGTGATGCAGACGAAGGAAAACGCAGAGGTGGAGAAGGAAGAGGCTGTAAGATTGGCGGTGGAAAAGTGCGAGACGGAATGGAACGTTAAGTTTGATGCGGAGGTCGCTTCGCTGAAGACTAAGTTCGATACTGAGAAACAGGTGGGAAAATTTTGTTGTTTTCACATCTTCTGTTTTCTAATAAGTACAAGATTGATAAACTATATTGCAAATATACGTTTGTTCTTTTCTATCACGGTAAACAACACTTCGTGATAGTTCTGGCCTATTTCCGACGGAGTAAAGTTATTTATTGCTCTGATATTACGGACGTGACAGCGATTCGTTCAATATTAGGCAGGCCTTCGTCGGTAATATTTTCTTTTTACGATTTGAGTGATTGAGTGAACCGATACAAATACAATTTGGTAATCCTACAAATAATAAAATATGATACCTCATCACTGCAAGTGAGCTCTCCCAGGCAACTTTCTAACGTGTATAGAAATATAGAAACAGAAATAAAACGTTTATTTGTAACTCAGACACACACAATTTAAAAGAAAATAGTTTCAAAACGTCACAAAACAGGGACCGTTTTGTCGGTCTCAGCATGGGTTAATTCTATTTGCGTACAACCAACGCTGGTCTTCCGACAGAGCCGTTTCGTAGTATGATCGCGATGCGTGGTGCAGACGAAAGCAAATGCAGATGTAGAGAAGGAAGAGCTGTGAGATTAGCGGTGAAGAAATACGAGACGATATGAAGAATTGAGATGTATTGTGATCTCATATTACAAGCGTGACTTTTGCAAGAGTTGCCTTTTCAAATAATGGTGCCTCTTTTACATAGAAAGAAAATCTTTTACATAGTCCGGGAATCCTCTTGATGGTTTCTATACCCGAAGTTGCGGCACGTTAAGAAGTACGATCCCAAAACGTAACGCAAATTCGACATCTGACGCAACTTCCCATTTTTGTGGCCATTTACACGTCTATCGACTCAAATGATTAACGTGGAACTTTTCTACAGGTTAGCATAAACGACGTAACTCGCCGACTGCTCTCCGAAAAGGACAGGCAGTTGGAGTTACTGCGGGAGCACGAACAAGCGCTAATCAAAGAGTGTGGGAAGTACAGGGACACGATACAGCAACTCACGGATCCTGAAACAAACGACTACGATTCATTGCTCAAGACTCAGGTATTTACTGATTGAGACTGTTAAAGTACCAATTTGCACAAAAAAATATGAAACGATACAATTGATTGCGTATTTTGAAGAATTAAAACATGGTTTCTGGGACCAACGACTACGACTAAAATCAGAAGGACTTACTGTTTCGTGATGAAACTGGTTTCCCTTCTTATCCTGAATCTATTTAGAGAGAGATGTCTCTGTCTATATATATATTTATTATATTTCTCAGTATTATGACCAGATGGGCAAGTCTGGCAAGGCGAATCACGTCTCGACTGTTGGTAGCTATCGTGGACGTGTCGAGTAGCTATCGAGCAGAGACGTAAGGAAAAGGTTCATATCTGAAACGCACCTCATTTACGAACCACTGATGTTCACCACCTGACGACTCAAAGGCTGGAATAAGACATTTATTTGCTTATTTTATTGTAAAACAAAATGAGTTGCCTATAAATTCTTAGTTTTTTTATTATATGGGTTTTCCTACATGTTATAATAACAAAATAAATAACCGATTTTAGCGCCATTTTTGGGTAAAATAAAGAACTTCAAGGTCTATGAACCTGGGGGTAGTTGTAGTTGCATTACTAATAGATGGCGTTAGAGTCGCGATTCTTCAAAAATATTATTTACGCCTTATTTTACGTGCTTACGTATTATTTATCACTTTATAACACTCCGACAAAAGTAAGGTAGATACCACAAATCGATTTATCACTAAACATAGGTCACAGGTAGGTAGTGTAGGTATTTGTTTAGGTACCAATGTAGTAACCTAAGAATTCTTAAAAAATGTGTTTTAGCTACAGATATAACGACAAAAATAAAAATCGAAGTAATAAAACAGTCTATTGTAATTAAGGATGCCATGGATCATGTGTGGAGGATCCCCCATGTAAGATTGTAGCATCTACGAATTATTTTAAAGCTAATTCAACAAACTCTAAAATAAGGTAATTCTTAGAAAACCAGCAGCGTTAAAATAATGCAAAAATAATATAGATAATAAACTATACTAAATCTTCATTTGAAATTAAGCGTAGCAATTTATTTTCTCATTTTTACCATGAAAAATGCAACATTTTACAAAATATAATTTTGTGATTGACCATAGAGAAAAAATATTTTCACGTCAATTCTTGCTACTAAAAATATGATCAGCATTTTGAGATATTATTTATACTTCTAAACGGTTTTATACTTTTTTAAATATAATTAAGTAAATCTTTACGTTAGTAACGTCAGCATCATTCGGACTCGCAATTCTGTCATTTTCCTAGAGATTTGGACGTCTCCTCACGTTAGTAACGTGAAGCGATCGAAAGCGTAGTTCCACGTACGCACGATAGAGGCGCTGTACCAAATTGTATGGAAAAAGGAGACGTCACGATCACGTCTCGTTACCAAATTCCGGCCAGACTCACGCTACAGTGCAGCAGTGTACGTAGTAAAGTTTGGGTGGTGTGATGCTTTCATTTGCATTTTAATGTGTCAATATAATGTTCTTTCATAAATTTCTTTCAATTTATAACAAGGTTGTTGCTTTCGAAAATCGTGATAAAATAACTCGTAGACACCCAGAACTGACGCGTTAATTTATGTTAGCCGAAGTTGCCTTACTTTTACAAGTATTTTGTATCCTTTAACCTCAATATTTCAGATGGCCACCTTAGAAAACCAGAAAGCTTTACTACAACAGCAAGTGACAGACCTGAAGAAGGAACTCGAAAAGAAAGCCGAAGAGGGTGACAAGAGCAAAGAGGAAGATAGCGAGGGCAGGTAAGATTTCTTAGTTGAACTATACGCTTTGAACCGACTATTTGACTGCCTATTTGTATATGTTAGTAATTGACATACCTACTGAGTTATTATTGTTATTGTTCGACTTTTGTGCTTGAAATATCCTATATTTTCCTACAACTACATATTTCAAGCTTTAAGTAGACTTAATACCTAACTATTATTATAATTTATAAATAAATTGCTGCGCCCTTGCATTGCGGGTACATGTACTTAAGCGCTAATTACCATCTTAGCTACAAACACAATGTATATTTGTATATGTACGCAACAAATAAATTCGAAACCTGACTTCAAAAAAGAAGGAGGTTCTATGTTTGGGTGTACATAGGTATGTTTTGTATGTATGTTCGTCGATTTCTTCGTCAATTATGGACCGATTTTTATATTCTCTTGCTTTTGTCCTATAAAAATAATGAAATTCCCAATATAATCCTTTAAATTTATTAGATTAAAGTTAGTTGAACAGTTTTGTAAAGAATTGTTTATCTATCTAAAGCTTGAAAGAGAAATTGATGTTATTTTAATTTATTTTCGAATCAGCAGATCATCACCAAAGAAAGAGGAAGGCCCGAAGAAGTCTAAGTCCCGATGTCATACTCCATGCGGCCTTAGTGCCGGCACACTCAGCCTATCCTCCTGCCTTCCTGGTAACACCGTGTTAGTCATGTGGGATCCTGCGCATCAGAATTACACGCTTATGCAGGTAAGTAAAAAAAAAACGTGAATACTTTGAATTCTGTAGTTTTCAAGCGGTACTGTCTGCTTTAACAAATAAATATCGTCATCGATTTATTGGCCTTGGAATATTAACCGTGGTGTACCTACAACTCTCTATAATCGGAAAGTGTTTTATCGTGAATATTTTTGGGCTGATATTTAAGAACTACCTCAAAAATCCACCTTATGTGCTATGTCTAGGTCGAATTTCATTTAACCATCATGTCCAAAACACGTTTTCCTCTCGCTAGATTCGAACCCATCCGCATCAATTCGTGAATATGTTTAAATTGGCCCATACCCAAACTAAGCTACCACTTACTTTGGTGTTCCCTCGAAATTACGAAAGACTTAAAAGGCGACCTCAATGGCGCAGTGATGAAACGCCTGCGTGTCAGATGGTTGCGTAGTCGTTCCCCGACGTGGTAAAAATGTTTAAATGACTCAAACGACTAAAAATGGTAAAAAAAATTAAATTAATCTTTAGGTATTTGTTTGATATATTTGTTTATGTGTTCCGGGTCTGAGTGTGTATTAATTTATGTATTTGTATTTATTTATTTCCACCGTAGGTACACATGTTAAACTTGATGTCGTTAATTCTATCTATATTATAATATTCACACAAACTTTTCACATAGGAAACACCATAAGGGATTGTACAAAGAAAAACAGACAAACATGTGCCAAGTGCTGCTGTACAGGGGCGTTGTCAAACTAAACATAATAATTTTACATAATCAAAGAAAATAATTAAGTGTCATAATATAAAGTGTCAGTAAAAATCTAATTTAAAATTAATTTAGTTTCATAATTATGTCAATACTAAAATAAAGTTGCTGTATATGGGCATTGTCAAATAAACTACAATAAAAATATGCACTAAATACAGAATCAATAAAAAACAATGTCAAAGTAGAAATAAAATGAATATTTGCTGCTGTAGAGGGGCATTGTCCAATCAAAATAATAATGTCAATAGGAATAAAATGCATGTCAATTTAGACTGCACCTATCTTTATGTTGTTTGTTTACATGTGGAGTAGGTAATATCTTTATATTACCTACTCAACATGTAAACAAACAATTACCGGTATGTTGTTTGTTTACATGTTGAGTAGGTAATATAGTATGTTGTTTGTTTACATGTGGAGTAGGTAATATCTTTATATTACCTACTCAACATGTAAACAAACAACATACCGGTAATTACATCAGCTTTTTTTCCTTCCAAAACCTCAGAAAGACTGTAGTAGCACTTTTTAATGAGAACAACTTTAATTTTTTTTCGAAATAGAGTAAGATTTAGTTCCTTACAGTCGTCATCAAGTTTGTTAAACAATTTTATACCAATACACAAATAAATTTATGACTATCAGTCATCTCATCAGCTACCCATAATACAAGCTCTGCTTATATTGAGGTTAGACAATAATGTGGAAAAAAAAAGATTTTTTCTAAATAACTCCTGTATTAAGTAGGTACATATGTAATAATGAAGAAAGAGACACAAAACGAAACCACTTGCTTGAGTCACAAACTTGTGTTTGTACATAAGATAGTCGCGTTTAAAACCAACACTGATCTACCAACTGACTGTTACTTGTTGTCCAGAAAGATAACATAATAATACTTTTGAAACTATCATAGTTATTCAAAACAATAAAGTAATTTATAACGGGATATTTACCATGATTTGCGTTTTGAGCCCTCCAATATTTCTGCACAGTTTCATGCACCATGATCACGGAATAACTGTAGTCACTGCGAGTTAGTTTTTATTGGCCGATATACGGATCTACCCTCATTCTTAATATTTTGCTACAAAGTTAACATTACCGGTTCCAATATCAAACTCAACCCTTCAGTGGTTCCGTGATCATGGCGCATGAAACTGTGCCGAAATATTGGAGGGCTCAAAATTCAAATTATAGTAAATATTCCGATTTGTCGGCGAATTGTTCTCGGCGAATTGTTCTCGGCGAATTGTTCTCGGCGAATTGTTCTCGACGAATTGTTCTCTGCGAATTTTCCGCAGACGAAATATTCTGTTATAAATATTAACTTTACATAACTTTAATTTCCTATTTCAGGAGACAAGTTTTATGTTCTTCGTGCACAGCGAGTGTCTTCCCTCGCTCGATCTCAGCATTCTGGTGAAGAATGAGTCGGAAAGGAGGTTGTATGCCATCGCCACAGTGGAGTCTAAGGAGTATTGTTATGCTAAAAAGGTTCGTTATTTTATTATTATATTTGTTACAAACATGTGCTTGCATTAAAAGGAAAAGCTTAATATTGGTGGAGAACTGGAAGTAAGGGAGGTGTTTACCGCTGTATTGGGTCAGCGATGGCTGAATTACGGTCTCAAATGACAACTAAAACAAAGACAGATTATGACTCGCTAAGATTTAGTTTCCTGCGTTCGTGGATGACCAAATCATTAATAATTTTATCAACATTTAAAAAAATCGTGATCTTCTGGAAGTGTCGAGACCAAGGAATTTTAATACTAACGTAACTGGAAAGTTCACTCGACATTTAATGCAAAAAGGATTTTGAACCTTATCACAACTAGAAAAGGTTATTTTTTTATTCAATTTAGATTTAAGGAAAAACGGTCTCGAGAGAGACTCAGTTTTCAGTCGCTGTGTCCCTTTCACTCATTCGCTAGTATGGTACACTGATGAAACTAAAAAGGGAAGATTGGGCACTAACTCTTTGAAAGTGGAAGGCTAAAACTAGGTTACACTAGGTTCACCCACCTCAGTCACGATCGCATCAGCGTTTGTGTTGCGCGTGCTTGCTACGACGTACTTTTGTGTAATTTATTGACTAAAAGACTACAGCAATGCCTTCGTGTGCGTTCACTTTGTGTCCAAAATAAAAAACAAAGCCCAGGGCATCACTTTTCACATGTAAATACACCAAAACTTTAAATTTTATAATTATTCTACTGTATTTTACGTTACTGCGTTTACCCATTGTCCTTATCATTTTCTTTTGATACTTAGTTAGTCGGAGGCCTTTATTCCTACTTGTACCCTAGGTATATGGGTGTTGGTGGGTTCCTCCAACTACCTAAGTATAAAAAAAAATGATAAGGACAATAGGTAAACGCTTATTTAAGACTTTTATGTAGTCGCATTTTAGTTTTTTATTTAAATATATTTTTTTTATCACCTTTTTGCTTGAGAATCGTTAACTTCACAAAAGTTTTAAAAACGGTTTCGGAAAGTACAAACAAAAGACCTTTGCAACGATACCACACACGAGCATATTTACTAACATTGGGATTTTCGACCCTTACTTAGACCCAGCTATCTCGTAAGACCCCCATTTTATCTGACGTCAAATAGCCTATAACCAACGGGCTATTATGACGTATCATACAACACCTCATTTGTTGAAATCGGTCCAGTAAGTGGGAACATAAAAATCGTCTATATACATGTAAGAGCATCGTGAGGGTCCATCATTAAAACCGCAGGTTCATTCTATGTACGAGTTACTTTATTAGTTGTTACCGTCTTCGAAGCTCACAACAAAACTGAGTCTTTTCAAGCCGGTGACACAGTTTTATAGCAAGTACTAGCTTGCTTCAAAACCAAAACAGTGACAAAGACTTTTACAGGAAGTATAACTTAAAAATAAAACATTATTAAAGAAAGCAATCCTAAAATACAAAGTGATTTTTTGGAATATAACAAATAGTTAGACTCTACCAAAAATAATAACAATCAAATTTTTAAGCGGAAGTGCATTATAAAATCACTATAATTTATAAACGTGATTGTAAAAATACAAAATGATTTTTAGTTAATCAGATTTCTTATTTCTAATTTTATAAAATTAATATATTCATAAAATTTATGAAAATGATTTTATACAAACAGTAATCATTCAACTGATTCTTGAAACACAAATTATTCAATACAATCAAAATAAAGCGCTATCACGGCCATTCTGAAAGAATGCTCGCGCTCTGAGCAGTAGGCTTCTAGTTGTCACGCTTGATCTGTGGAAGTAACATCATTTAATTTGTTTGCAAAACCAGTACAACAATAAGATAATTGCCCAGTTGTAGGACTAAGCTGGTATTAAGCAGCCCGTTCAGACAAGTGGCGTACAAATTCTTAATTGCCCAGTTGTAAGACTAAGCTGGTATCACGCAGCCCGTTCAGACAAGTGGCGTACAAATACTTAATCGCCCAGTTGTAAGACTAAGCTGGTATTAAACAGCCTGTTCAGACAAGTGGCGTACAAATTTTTAAATGCCCAGTTGTGAGACTAAGCTGATTATACAGCCCCATCAGACAAGTGGCGTTGCTGCAGCTACAAAGACCGGCTATTTAGTAAACGGCTAATCACTATCGCTATCACGGTCAGAGTTATCATCATCTGGTTGGTTGGGTGTAGGGATTGGCCTCACATGTTCGTGGGATACAACAATTACTTTGGTGTTTTGATTTTTCAGATTTTTCACTTCATACCGATTATTAGGTAAAAGTTTGGTGATCTGGTAGGGTCCTAAAAATTTTGGTCCTAATTTGTTGCTAGACCACTGGGTGTCTTTACAAAGTACAAAGTCTTTCAAACTAAATGGCGTTATAGTGGCACATTTTGCGTCAAATCGTTCTTTGTTTTTAGATGCTTGTTCGGCTATCCTAACTGAAGCATTTTCGCGAATTTCGTCTTTATTAATGAAGTTTTCTACAATAGACATTTGTTCGATTGGGGGAGGTGAAGATTGCTTGCCTATGAGTAGTTCTAGAGGGGAATAACCAGTTGATTTTGATCGTGTGCAATTGATTGCTAGCTGTAGTTCTCCCAACTTAGTGACCCATGTTCTATTTTGGGTTTGCGCAACGGTTACAAGGTGGTCTCTAATTGTGCGCATGAGTCTTTCCGCTTGACCATTTCCTCTAGGAACTCCCCGAGCTATAGCGTGGTGATCTATTCTATATGTCTTGAAGAACTCTTGTATCTCCTTACCCATAATTGCTGGTTCTCTATCGGAAATAATTCTGCTAGGCGTCCCAAAAAGATGTATGATGTCGTTTAATGATTTTAAAATTAAGCCTGTGGATTTGACTCGTAATGGGTGGATTATAGCGAATTTAGTAAATCCGTCAATTGCCACAAAGGCATACGCCCTTTTGTCACATCCAGTCAAATTTCCTAAGAGATCTACATGGAGAGTGTGAAAGGGAATATTAACCTTGTCAATGGGGTGTAAAGTGATTTGTTTTTTTCCTGATGGTTCTTTCCCTATTTTACACTGGAGGCATTTATCGCAAAATGTTCGGACCCGTTTTGTCATATTCTTAAACCAAAACTGTTCTCTTATTTTGTGAAGGGTTCGTTCCCAGCCTGCATGTAAAAGTGAATCATGATAACGATTGATTATAACCGATACTAATGATTTGGGGACTACTGTGCGTGTAAGTGTTTTGCCAGTTTCATTTTGGATAGAAATCATGAGGAGATTATTTGTCATGCTGTATTTTTTGTCAAAGTCATCTTTGTGAGTGATTGCTTCCCTTATTTTTTGTAAATCTTTGTCTCTTTCCTGTTCAACAATAATCCATGATGAGTCTTTCATGATTAGGTTGACTTGAGGGTTGCGGCTTAGGTAGTCTACGTGTGACATATCTGTGCCTTTTCGATATTTAATTTCAAATTCGAAACTTTGTAAAAAGGCCCACCACCTATGGACTCGTGGTGAAAGCTCTTTTTTGGTGCGACTTGCTTTTAGGGAATTACAATCAGTTACAACCGTAAAATTCTTTCCGAACAGAAAATGCCTGAAGTGTTTTAGGGCCATCACTACTGCTAAGGTCTCTAATTCGTATGAATGATATTTTGATTCTGTTTCCGTAGTTCGCTTGCTAAAGTAGCTAATTACTTTGCGTCGGTTATCATCTACTTGTATAAGCATAGCTCCATAACCGATTGAGCTTGCATCTGTATGTACTTCAGTTGGGAGATCTGGGTTATATATTGATAGGATGGGTTCTGAAGTAAGGTATTTTATAACTTGCTGTCTGATTTTTTCATGGAGCGGGGTCCAGTTAAATTTTATATCTTTCTTTGTTAGCTGGTATAAAGGTGTCATTAGTTGTGAAAAGTTTGGTATGAACCTACGAAAATAACTGGCGAGACCGTTAAATTGTCGCAACTGTTTCAAGTTCTGAGGAGGTGTTGAGTTTTTAAGAGCTTTAATTTTTAGGGGACTCGGCTTAACTTTCCCGTCTTCAATAAGATTACCCAAATATTCGACAGAAGTTTTCAAGAACTTGCATTTTGCTAGGTTGATGGAAAATCCGGCACTGGCTAGTCTTTGCAAAACCAAATCTAATCGTTTGAGGCCTTCTTCTGGAGTTTGAGAATGAATCAATACATCGTCCATGTAAACAAGGGCTATGGAATCTTTATAATCTCCTAAGGCATTATTAATCGCTCTTTGGTATACGGATGGAGCATTGCAAAGCCCAAAAGGGACAGTCAAGTACTCATATTGAGCGTCAGGGGTCACGAAGGCTGTTTTTTCAACAGAGGAAGGATCTATAGGGATTTGATGAAAGCCAGCTTCCATGTCAAGTGTTGTGAAAAATTTTGCCTCTCCAAGTCTGTCTATTTGATCTTGAATTAATGGGAGTGGGTAGTGATCGCGAATTGTGTTCATATTAAGTTCCCTGTAATCTACACAAAGACGGTCATCACCGTTCTTTTTTTTAACCAAAAGAATAGGACTGGCGAAAGGGGAACAGCTCTCCTGTATTATGCGTTTAGAGAGTAAATCATTAACAATGCTTTTTACTTTTTCTCTTTCTATAGGTGCAAGTCTATAAGGTCGTCTTTGAACAATTTTATTAGGATCTTTGAGACGGATGGAAAGTTGTCCAGTAGTTACTCTTTTTGGACATTCTGTATTAAGTCCGAATATATTTTTGTGTTTATAAAGTACGTCAGTCAAATGTGTAGAGTCGGCAAGGTCAGTGTCGATGGAATCAAATGAAGTAGCTTTTTCAATGATTGAAACATTGTAAACCCGTTCTACAGATACCCCTGATTTAGTGATTGAAATGTTAATCCCGGGGATTTGTAGGCAATCTCTACCAAGTATAACATCATACGGCAACCAATCAACCAGATGAAGTTTAATTTCGAAATGAACCGAGTCTAATGTAGCCACAGCTTTGACTACTTCACTTGATATCACCGGTTTGCCCGATATGCCCTGTAATGATATTACATCAACAGAACGTTTTCCAGGAATCGAACCTGCCGAACGTGTTTTTATCAAAGAGCATTCTGCCCCCGTGTCAATTAAACATGCAAGATTTACATTACCAATAGTGATTGTTGACAAGCTTGGTGTTACAGTTTCTGCAAGATTGATTTGCTGCGATGACCCCGAAGATAGCGCCGCAGATTTAGCTGACTTGGAGTTGTTCCTTGGTGTTGTTCCTGGCTTAGACCAGCAGTTTTCAGTGAGATGACCAATTCGTTTACAGAAATCGCAAAATATTGATCTACAGTCACGTTGACGGTGACCTGGTTTCCCACACTTGTGACAAGTTATCTCAGTCCGTGGTATTTTTCTCTGTGGTTCCTCTTCATTTTTTCGGGTTTCTGTTGTCGTATTTGATGAATTGTATGCTGGTCTTTTCCGGTTGTTGTTGAAAAATGCTTCTTCTGGATCAAAGTTCCTCTTTCTGTAGTTGTTAAGAGTAGCGATCAGCTCTGCTTGTGATTTAGGAGTGGATCGTAGTAGTTCTGATTGGTAAAATTTTGGCCTGATGCCAGATATTACAGCTTCAATCATTAACTCCATTGGAGCATTTGGTGAGATTCTTGAGAACAATCTCCATGCTTCGCCAACATATTCAGAGTATGAGGTAGCATTATTAGATGTGTACTCACGAAATTTGTTGATGTAGTGTATGTATCTATGTTCCCCACTGAATAGTGTTATTAGTTCATATCTGACATCGGTCCAGCTCGGACAGGTATGAGCGTTACAATCTGCCCATAATTTTGCTCGTCCGCGAAGGCAAGAAAGAGCTTTCATCATGGCAGAAATAGGTGAGCATCTTCGTAATCCAATTAAAGAGTCCACTTGTTTGCACCATTCGTCGATTGTAAGTCGATGATCGTCTGGATCAAACTCTGGTAAGTACAGCTCATGCAGCTTATGATGGATCTCACGATTATTATTCCTGGGCAAGGCTGCCTGGTACAGTCGTTCCAGAAGTTCCACTTGTCGCCGTAGAAGGGATATTTCACTGGTTTCTTCATTGTTAACACCACAATTTCGCCATGGAGGTATCTCAGGACCTGGCAGAGTTGGGGAATAAGCACTTGGTGGAAGGTCATCATCTTGGGCTCGTCTCCGGTCTTCTGATGTAAGAGCATCGTGAGGGTCCATCATTAAAACCGCAGGTTCATTCTACGTACGAGTTACTTTATTAGTTGTTACCGTCTTCGAAGCTCACAACAAAACTGAGTCTTTTCAAGCCGGTGACACAGTTTTATAGCAAGTACTAGCTTGCTTCAAAACCAAAACAGTGACAAAGACTTTTACAGGAAGTATAACTTAAAAATAAAACATTATTAAAGAAAGCAATCCTAAAATACAAAGTGATTTTTTGGAATATAACAAATAGTTAGACTCTACCAAAAATAATAACAATCAAATTTTTAAGCGGAAGTGCATTATAAAATCACTATAATTTATAAACGTGATTGTAAAAATACAAAATGATTTTTAGTTAATCAGATTTCTTATTTCTAATTTTATAAAATTAATATATTCATAAAATTTATGAAAATGATTTTATACAAACAGTAATCATTCAACTGATTCTTGAAACACAAATTATTCAATACAATCAAAATAAAGCGCTATCATACATACATACATAGGGTGTCAAACTCATAACCTAGGTACGTCCTTCGGTAGTCGGGTAAAAAATATCGGACCTCGTGCAACATTACGCCACAAATTGCACAAGACTATATTGCTTAGTCATGTATCATTGATTGCATGAATGCATCAGCATTGCCATATGAATCAGTTGAGCTAGATAACTCTATATTGTTTCCAACAGTCTGCAGGTAGGTAGCTCAATTGTTTCAATTGTAAATACTTGTTCTATTTTGTTTCTAGACTATGATTATAATTAACTGAATAAATAGTAATATGATTGATTGTTTATAAAAAATTGGTTTTGCTGTGTTGTTTGAATTGCCACTTCAGTATTTTTAGTCTAAATAAAAGAACGCAATTTCAAAAAGCATGACTGTGGAGTGTAACTTCACCCGGTTGCCCCGCCGAACATTTTCTGTCATTTCAAAAAAGTTTCATATCTCAGAGCTCTTTTCTCATACAAAACAAACAGCCTGTTTACGTCACACTTGATGGTTCCAATATGGGGACGTTTTTAATTGTTTCTGACTAAACGAATTTTCAATATCTAACTTTACAATAATAAAGGTAGGTAGGCTATTTAAAAAAAATCTTGTTTAAAAGGATAGGTACGTAAAAAGAATGAATATAAGCAATAAAAAATAATCATGATTATTCCCTGTCTTGTCCTGTTTCATTCATAAATTTTGGTCGTCCTTATAGAAAGAGACACACCTTAGTATTCAGTCTTTCAGACCGCGGTTTTTGTATCAGTGATCCTTCCGGATTTTATCCCCGTATTATGAAACCTTGCCCATTCATCAATCTATGCTTGAGTAATAATTTTCTATGGCATAAACATGACTCAAGCATAAATCTATGACTGAGCAAGCTTTCATAATACAGGCCTTATTACCAATAAACAAAGCCATAAGTTATCAACATTTTCACAACCTATGACATTCCACCAATTTTCTTCAAACATTGCGAAGCACACTTGATCCAGTCTGCTTTCAAACAACAAAATAAACTAAATTTCAATTTTGTTTTTTTCATCCACTTAGTAGCTTCGACGCCACAGATATACACGTCAAACTGTTTGACGTCTGTGGCGTGTCTCCTTTCTGTCAAGGGCTAAAAACAGATTCAACAAGACAATAAATGAACCTAAAACTATACTTACAGAGTGGTAATCGCTTCAACATGCCGCGAGGGTCACGATTCTACCGCGTGCGAGTCAAAGCAACGAGGAATCATCCGTCGCTACCGCCTTGCTGTGACCACAAACACAAGCAAGGTAAGTTATTAGATAACATACAAAACAAAACATTGTGATTAAATTTTATTTTCACTATCAATCTTAGAAACTGAAATCTATAAAAGATAAATCTTAAACTATAGAAAGAGAATAACAAAAAAAAAAATTCCTGCACTTATCGTTCTACGCTACAAATAATAATAATTTAAGTTTTACCGCTGTAATTAGTTACCTAAGTATGTACATATATATGTGTGTTTTATGTGACAAATAAATGATTACTTACTTACTTACTAAAAAAATATAGTGTTTTAGTCCTATGGGTATCAAGGTAGGAAACAATTTCCAGTGATGTGACTATCGAGATAGATGTGTGGGTAAATTTATAAAAGCTATCGCGATTTTCTTTAGCTTTTCATACAATTATCTACTATGACGTCACAAATCGAGAGGATCTACTCGGAAAACGAAAATCGAAGTTTCTGATTCGTTTTCATGCACCAAATGCTTATGCCAATTGCAAGAAAATTAATCAGAAAACGATTTTCGTTTTTACAGAGTTCGGGCCCGAGCCTCCATCCAGTATACGAAAAAAGGGAATTTCGTGCCAGTTTTTAAAAATTTACCTGTTTACCTTATACTACAGTCATTTGGTTCGAAAAACATAGATTAGGTACCAGACCTAGAAAGTTTTCCGGGAGTTTTAAAAATAAGTAATTATATGGTTTCGTTGTACTTTTACCGAATTTCAGCGGCAAAGATGCGAAGTGGCAAAGTTGAAAGTCGGAAAAGCATCGAAATTTTTAAAATTACTCATTAAAACGCTCGGAAACTTTTCAGGTAAAACTACAAAATAACTGGTCTATATGTAGATATCTAGTATTAATAAAAATAAGTTACTAATCAGTCACTCAACCTACATAGTTTCCACTAGTAAAAAAATCAATCAAGCATTGTACATCACCTGTCTTCCTCTGTCTATCCGTCTCACTTCAACTTCGTTTTAATGTTTGCAAAAAATGTGATTGTTTTGCTTTGTGTGCTTTAAACCTTTTACTCTGAAACTTACACAGTCATTTTAAAACTCGTTTTATGGGTCCGTTCATATGCGTTTGCGAATCCTCCTGAAAGCTAATATGGCTTCGTTGTAATAAAGACGCTTTACCGATGAAAGTAAATGTCATACTTCCAATAATAGAAATGGCAATCTAGCGATTCTTTCGAGAGGGAATGGGAAATAATGCATTGCATTTATTGCGCAAAATATTTGAAAATCTATCTTGCTATTACAATTATTTACGCTTTCCATGACTTTTTTCTCATTTATTTTCTAGAAAGTTAAATAAAATTAATTTGACTATTTATGTGACAATAATTTAGTTTAAAAGACTTGCATATGAGTTGTTTTTTGTAAGCCTAAAGAAAAAATAGTAAATAATCTTGAGACAAAATCTTATCTGGGTCACAGATATTACTCGTATAATACTATAGTATATACTCGTATAATATATATATATATAATACGTATATATATAATACGTATATACTCTGGGTGTTAATGCTAGGCTGAATGCTATAATCAATATGAACAGACCCATCTATATCCTGTAAGTAATTTAAGTTTTGTTTAGTTAAACCCGTTTGAGTTGTATTATAACTGGCACGCGTATTGCAGATCCGCTAATGGGTCCAGTGCTGCCCTTGTTGGGCGATCGGCCGCTCAAGAAATGGCTGACCTACGTGCATGCGCCAGGTCTAGCTTTTTATCTCCATATTCCCTTATTTACGAGACTATTACTCCGAGTCGATAACTTGAAATATTAGTTAGTTAGCCGGTGTCTGCACAATTTGTTAGACGGGTCGGAACACGACTACTTGTTAGCATCCATGGTTAGAGTGATTAAATTACAGTGGGACTAATTAGACTTGTGGACGTGGTCAGATGGGTTATTTTTTTTATCTAACCACAGTTACTGTTTATGGTGTTTAGTTAGACTGATTTAATTACGGCGTCTATGTTGACTAATGGGCGTGGTCAGAATGGGTTTCATTTCTTAAACCTAAAATGTACCATAAGACACGCAAAAACACATTTACAATAGTCAATTCTACCCTTCCACGCGCAATGTTCTACTAATGGTTTCCGCGAAATTTTTGCGCCCTTTAGACACGGTACTCTTTCAAGTTATCGGCTCGTAGTAAGTTTTTCTCGACGCCTCACATTAAAAATCTGTTATATCAATAAATTTATCAAAATGCTAAATATCCCCCTAAATATCTCCTAACAGATTTTAATGTTAGGCTTTAAATAATGTTATTTAAGACACTGTCCTTTTTTCACTCCCATTACAAATCAGCCCATAAGTTTACCTTTAAAACGATCATAATAATGTCCCATTCATTAATAATGTCCCATTACTGCATTCATAAAACATAATTGATACCGGTTAGGCACCTCTCTCAACAATATTCAATTGCTAAGATTCATTTCTTTTCTTTACTTAAGCTAGAAAAAA
This sequence comes from Eupithecia insigniata, assembly GCA_947859395.1. Taxonomy (NCBI): domain Eukaryota; kingdom Metazoa; phylum Arthropoda; class Insecta; order Lepidoptera; family Geometridae; genus Eupithecia; species Eupithecia insigniata. The sequence continues at coordinate 6,164,450 of OX401996.1, read as the reverse complement.
AAACTCCGCTGCAATTGCTTATAGTTGATACAGGTTTAGAAGTAAGAAAGAGGTGATAACTGAAAATTTAACACACCGTTTAACCAACGGTACAATTTGTCCGCAGATATGCAAAAATCGTCCATAGACACTAGTCAATCGACCAGCTCGGCTACTGATGAAGCGAATCGTATTGCCGAAGTAGCCACGGCTACCCTTATAAACTTAGAATCACCGGTGTCGACCAGCGAAGCGGTGTCTAACTCTAGTGCACAAGCACCAGAGGAGAAAGGAGAAGACCAGTTGGATTCGATAGAGGCGGGCGAACTGTGGCAGAATTCTAGGATGCAGCAGTCTACTGCCAGTAATATGTGAGTAGTTAGTGTAAGATTATATTGTTCCTTTGTTGGTCTTCTCCTCTTAGTAAGTAAGGTCACAGCCGCGCGATGGGTATTGGCACTTAAGGGCCTACAATATCTCACCATTGTGTGAAAAGGATAGGCTTGGGATTTCGCGTTCATATGAGCGGGACAGAGTAGAACGTCATAACAGCAAAAATAATGTTTTTGTTTTTTTACGGTAAAAATAATAGTAATTTTGAAAATCTAAAACACACACCGTCTGCTTTATACTCTGATTGTTTACTGTACAAAGTATCAATGCTTATTTTAACGTATCTATTGAATAGCGACGGTTTAAAGTACAGTTTAGAGTGAACTATGGATTTTTTTTCTATCGAGAAAATTTCATGAAATCGTGTTTTCGAAACACTAGTGGTCTAGCATCAATCCTGAACCATAACATATTAAAATCTCAAAGTAAATGCTTCAGAATTGTGGAAGATATGATCGTTGAAACTGATTTCGGATAGTATCAACTCTTAATGGCATTTTGTAATTTTTTGGTCTTTTTCCGAGATGGTATCTCGTAAAAAGACAGGCTCCTTTGAATCCAGGAAAAGCTTTGAACAAAAGCTAGGATATAATATAACTTAATATATTTACGACGCCAACTTTTACGGTTCTGCGACCCAAACGTTTTATAACATCTGCAATCCGTAACTAATCTTACCCGCCCTTTCAGAACAGACATGGAAAGCAGCGTAGCGCGCTTCCCCGGCCCGGAGCCCCTAGAACTAATCGTAAGCGCAGTCTCAGTTCTATCCGAAGAAACTATGCCGGAAGAAACAGCCGAGGAAGCTTCCCCGTGACCATCCAGTCCGCGACAGTGATACGTCTGTGCCTCTCCTCGTTCACTTACCTAGGCGCTTAGAGCAATTGATTGTGATGTGAAGTTGGCAGAATGTGGTGGTTAAATATCTCTGTCGTTCTCATTTCAGTGGTATCAATCAGACAGAGACGGCATTTTTCGGTTAACTTCAAATCGGGTTTCGTTACTTACCTACCTAGCCATTTAGACAGCAATTTGAAATGTGAAGTTGACCGTTAATAACGTTGAAATATCATAATCCTACTCATTTAACTTATGATCCTGATGTGTAGCTAGCCGAAACTAGCGCTGAAATATCTCTGACCTTCTCATTTCAATCTATTTATTCAGACAGAGTCGGCATGTTCCTGTTAACTTTACATCGGCTTTCGTTGCTTACCTAGGCGTTTTCTGATGCAAACAACGGTGTAATATCTCTGTCCTTCTTATTTCAATCTTTTCAGACAGAGACAGCATCTTTCTGCGAATTTCACATCAATGATAGATTTTATCCCTTCAATAGCTTTCTGTATCTCTTGTTTTGACGCGTGTCTATTTAAAAGGTAAAAAAAGTTCTGATAGCTATTGATGAATAAAAAATATCGCCCATTTATTTACATTACTCGATGTAAGGCAGAGGCAAGGGCTTGACCGTGGGATGACAAGAAAACTGGTGATTGTGTGAGTGAACAATAACTGCAGTGAAGTGATGATTGTGTCGCTTGATGACGAAGACCTGTATATTGTTTGAGTGAGCGGACTGAAACTTGAAAGCTTTCAGTGTATTTGATTATTCATTTTGCAACGGTTAGTTTATACTAACCGTTGCAAAATGAACTGATTTGAAAGTTCATTGATGACGTCAAATTCAAAGGGTTGCCAATCGAATATCAAATATTTCTCTGATAATTGAGTTTGTTGAATGTTGAGCCTTGAGTATAATCAAGGTAGTAAGAGTCAGATTTGGTATGCTTCCTGTGAGTTTGAAACTTTAAATTTATTTGAACTTTTAACGTCATGGAAGCTCGGGCTTTCTAATAGCAGGTTCTTCGTAAGCTGATCATCAACATGTTCATAATCAAGTATTCGGAGATCAAATACTTTGTCAATTCGGCGTGAGAAGGAACTCTTTGTCAAGATTTGATCAGTTAATCAGCGTGCGAATAACCGGTTGCTAGTCTAATGATTCTCATGAATGAGACTGTTGATTTTTGGTTGAGAATGAATTGATAACGAAACATATAGTATAACATCAGATGTAGGACTCCTTAAGTTTTATTGAATTCTGGTTGGAACATTGCTTTTCAAATATCTTCGTCCAAACAAAGACTTTTTAACGTTTCTATTTCAACTCAACTCTATTTCTACTTAAACAATAAACAGCCGTGTTATCCTCCGATAATGACTTTATGCCTACTTTTCTATTTAAATGATTACTTATGAAATCTTTCAGAATTATACTCCTATTTTGTGCATTAAACACGATCATTATGAAATTTTGGTTTTTCTCATTAATTATTAATAATAATGAGAGATTATGCAAATGAGAAACAGTTAATAATATAATAATAATAATGCTGTACAATTCATACGGCATCAAATTGGCTAGCCGAAGTCTTCCAAATGAATGTAATTTAAATTAAACTATCAAATTAAAACTATCCGCCAATGGAATCCATGGAATCCATTGGCGGATACCCCTTTGTTATGATGCCCTCGATATGATTTCTATAAAGAAATGAAGATTTATGTATTCTTAATTATGTGTTAATGATTTTATGAAAACTACGATGGTGTGTTCCTTTGAAATTTTTCTCGACGTATATCTATTGGTCTCAGATGTGACCATAGATCAAGACGGGATCGTGATGTCACCTTTTTCTATCAGATTTGATACAGCGCCTCTGTCGTGCGGGCAGGGTACTACGCGAATCCCAAACAAAAATGAGACGTCACGATCACGTCTCGATTTCATCGTATCCCGGACTCGGAGCTCTGATGTATTGTAAAAGATCAGAGCTCCGAGTCCGGGAGACGATGAAATTCCATTTGCACCAAAACACACTCGCATTATAACTGCGCCATATTTTATTAAAAACTCTCATATCGATTTTCGTTTAACAGGCAGTGATTTCTTAATAGTACAAACTTGTTTAGTCGTGTTTAAAGGCTTATATCATTTATTTTGCGATTGATAATTTTATACATTTTTATTTCTACCTTATCTACATATTGTTGTGTTAATCTAATTTACGGAATAGTTATTATTTTATCGTCCCTCTCATTTAACGTAGTGATAGATTGTTAATATTAGCTTAAAATGTTAGGCACAAAAAGATTATGGGGTGTGATTTCACTTATGATTTTATATAATATAAATTAGGATGGCTGTTTAAATCATTGAATAATAAATACTACTTGAAAATTTCGCTACAAATCTGTTTTTGAATCAAATTAAACTTACGACATCAATGGATTTTAGCCCATAGCTTAGGGATTTATGTCACTAATGTTAAATACCTGTTTGGTAGTTAGATTCCTTTACTAGTTGTATCTTTAGAGTTTCATTAAGATTCTTCCTTTATAAGTTTACTCTCGGTAACTAAGTCATTGTGATTTAGCAGGACAATTGTCCTTTAGTGCTCGGCCACAGAAATCCTGGAGAACGAATTAAAAAAATGACAATTATTAGAGTAAATGTACTCCATTTCAAGATGAAACTGTCAATCGCGTTCACTGTGGCCGAGTTCTTAGATGTTCTCTCAAAGTATCTCGATAAAGCTTGTACACCGATCTCGCTCCAAACTTCTATTTCACTCCTTTGTAGATGTGAACTTAGTTATAGTTTAGACTTTTTACGACTTAGAACTTGCTTGAGTGATAAAACTTGAAATTCTGATGCTTGCCCTCTAAATGAAGATGCACAGGTACTTGCGTCCTTATTTCTACTAATTCTACATTTTATGTGAAATTGATAACGAAGCGCAAAAAACTTGAAATTCTGATGCTTGCCCTCTAAATGAAGATGCACAGGCACTTGCGTCCTTATTTATACTAATTCTACATTTTATGTGAAATTGATAACGAAGCGCAAAAATGGTGTTGTATTTATTGACATTGCTTCACTGTTAAATTTGTTTGTGGCCTTAATATAAGTGGCGCCCACCGTGGGGCTACGCGATGTCTCTGAGCATATTATTGGCAACGAATTAAAACGTAATGCACACGATAAATATGTTTAGAGATGTCACCATCGGTTTTATACCGACAGCTGTGATAGTGCGTGCTGTGCCGACCTCCGCTCCCATCAGAACGGTTTTAAAAATACAAAATTGACGCAAATTGTAATTATTAATAGTTAGGGCCTATTTTTAAGTTATTCTTATGATAATATTCTAAAATGTTCAATTCATTTGTATTTGTAAAACCGTTCCTGCAATAAACTAACTCCAATTAAATAAGCACTGTATTGTTAAAGTAGGCTAAAGTTATACAACAGTCATGTAATCTACAGTTTAATCTTAATATAGAACTGATTTTTTTTGTTGTTCATATAAGATTTTTTTTTTTTGCTGTGTTTTTTTAATATTTTCAGTGATGAGTTTTAATATTGTAACTATACACATAGTGCGTAAAATATGTTGATACATGAGAGTCGCGATGGTACTGAAAACTCGCTGTTACAGTTTAGAGAGCAGATCTTTGAACAGAAAAGGCGGCTGTACATAGTTTTACTGTAAATGTATCGTAAGTTATGTTTGTCAAAATTTTTTTGAGGTTGTTGGTTTTCACCACTACATTGTTGAATGGCATAACTCTCCCTGAGTGTTTTGCAGCGATTTCGACGTATTCGGCATGAACTCGATATGTCAGACGAATATTTAGCTGATGTTACAAAAGATTCGCCTGTCTTATCGTTTCAAATGTATCGAAGTAGTCGGAGGCGGGGCCCAGATAAGTTATTGTTTGTCATTGGTGGTTGAAAGCTAGCATAGTTCTAAATCTGTGCAGATAGGAGTGTATGGTTTGGTCGTTGCATTACTTTAGCCGGACTATTGTGTTGTATGGCTTTTCTTGCGCCGGGTTGTGATATGGTTGCAATGACGAGCTGAGAATGCAGTCGGCTTGGAATGCAGTCTTATTCGGTGTAGTAAAGTCAGTTGTGTCATATTTACGGAGAGTTTTTGGGAATGTTTTGCGACTGTAAAAGCATAATAAATCTATCATGCGATCGCTTAATGGACTATTTTGTAGTGACCAATTTTATTGATAGAAATAAAAAATGTAAAATTGACAATTTTAATGTAATTTTTATATACAATAAATAGACGTTTTATACAAATTCTGTTTATTTTTTTTCATTAAACCAATCTTTGAAACATAGGAACAAATCGATACGTATCTAGTATTTTATATTATGTAATGAGCAATATCTTAGAGAATAATAATAATCAACAAACAAAGCGTGTATTTACAATTTACATTAAACTATGTACAGGATTACATTATAACAGGTTACCGAAGGCATTCAGTGTTTGCTGGTGTTGGGCGTCGAAGTACTGCTTGCATTCGGACATTTCGTTCGAGGGGAACGCACAGTCGTAATTCCACACTTGCGTGTAGTCAATATTATTCGGTTGCGTGCAATCCGGTTCGTATCTGTAGTACCTCTGTTCCTGGTCCATTGGGGGTGATGTTCTGCTCTCTGTGGGATAGTACTGTTCTTCGGGGTAGTACATTTGCGGGATGTACGCTTGCTGTTCGCAGTACGCCTCAGTTTGCTGGTAATTCCCAAACAGTTCAGGAGAAGGTGTGTCACTGGAGTCTGATTCTGGCGCTCGTTGCCAGTCCAGCCAATAAGAGTCGTCAGGTCGCGAATTCTCGTTGTTGAGATCTTGGAAAGTGGGGGGTGATTCCAGAGTGTTCTCCTCCATTGGGAAGTCTAGTCTTATAGGTTGGTCTAGTTGGAATATTTCCTCGGGATGAAAGATTTCGTCGGCTGATAGGTTGGTGGTTTCGTATTGGGGTAAAGTTTGGGGTGGTGCGTAGTTATAGGTTTGCGTTTCGACGGGTGACCACGCTGGGGCGCCGTAGGACTCCGCTGTGTCGGCGCGCCATCGGCAGGAGCATTCGAAAGGTCCACAAGCGCACATTTGTACTGTTGGAAGAGAAATATTGATGAGTAACCTGTCAAAATAAAATCTTACAAGATCCTATTGGAATACTAGTTGCAATTTTCTAAAACTGTGTTTCGGTGGAAAGCACGATATTTTTTCAGCATGTACCTATCGATGTTGACACGAATTAAATATTAAAGAGTTTCTTACCTCTTTGGTTATCAGGAATAAGTGGCGGGGGCTGTGGATGAGGCGCGCCCATCTTCTGGATTTGCTTATCCCCCTTCACCATCATCTTATCCGGCACTGTTTCCCTCGACAGCAGCAGGGCTAATCCTCGAACCCTTCTCCCAGCGCCTAGTGATCGCCTGACTTCGCTGGCTCCTTTGGCTTCCGGTCGTGGATGGTCATGCGCTCCTTTGGCTTGGAAGAAGATGGCGTGTTCTGTGTGACGCCAGAAGTGGGTGACTGGGTAGCCGCAGTGCCCGCGGCAAGGTTGCACTTCGAGGCGGCCGCCGTTGCATAGTCTGTTTGGGCAGGGTTTGCCTAAGGGAAATTTGAGTTAGTTAAATTAAAATTACTTTTAAAGAATTTATAAAAATATAGAAAAAAAACTTTAAAATGATCTTATTTGGGCAGTTTATTTGTCTGCGCGGGCAGAAACTAGTTTAGAGACTAAGATCCAATTTCACCGTTTTAAACTAAATTCATCTTGATCGGCTTAAGATTCGTATTAGTACCTATTGTGTGATAATATGACAGCCCTTGAACTTGGTTTAGCGCTTGACTTGAATCCGATCAACTTTTTGTCGGTATGCACTGAACTCGCATAAAGCGCTAAAGTGTTAATCTTATCTTATATTAATCGTTCAATTGCAACGGTGAAACTGGACCTAAGAGATTTTGATCGCGTTTTTGGACTAAAACAAAGTTTAATGATGAATTTGAAAACAAAAGAAAGTCTAATTATTTAGGTATATGTTAATTAAAATTTGAATTGTCTAAGTGATATTTTGTACCTAAGCCTAAAGAAATAAAGTTATTGAAATCTGAAATATAAGTTCAAATTACCTTGTTGCTTCTTCCTCGCTTTATCACAAATAGCCGGTCTGAGATGAACTCTCGAGCCATCCGGCAGTCGACACCTCACGGAGCAAACAAGGACGCCCAGACAACTCTTCTTCAGGATATGAACATTGTGGTTATTCGTGTTCCTCATAGCCCATCCAGAAGCGTGCCGTCTCGCTTCCTCGCAGCCCGGCGGGTATATCCGTCTCACGTGGCCGTCAGCCCATTCTCCGAAGGTGTCGAATGAGACCACTCTTGGGACGACGGCGTCGTTGATGTCCCAGTCTGGAGTCGCTGGGCCTTCGTTCATGTCCGCGCGGCTTCCACTGTCAAAGCAATCATGAGTTGTAGACTAGAATCGACATCAAATTGACAATTGTGGTTTTTACCACGGTAAGCAAGAGTTTATGTGTTCATAAATTTTCTGAGTTTTGGTAATATATAAATCTAAATGTTCATCTATTTTCAGATTATCTTGCATCAGGGCCAGGGGTAGAAAAACGAAGTCTGAATGGCAGCGAGCGGCTAACTGACTTGGTATACCTGTAGGTATGTTGACTATTTTTCCTTTCTTTTTGTTTCCTCTCATGATGATTTCAGTTAGCTGAGCCCGCTTTGCCCGTGTAGTATTTTAATTTTTGCACGGAATTCATGTTAATTGATTAATTAATAAATTTTTTTAAGTTATTTTGCTATTCCGGACGGAGACAAAGTCAAAAAATCAAAGATCATTATAATCGGTCCAGCCGTTCTCGAGTTATGAATCGTGTAACTAACCCGACTTTGTCTTATTTATATACTAGCTGACCCGCCAAACGTTGTTTTGCCTTCAACCCTTATCACTTAGGGGTATGGAAAATAGATAGTAGCCGATTCTCAGACCTACTGAATACGTATATAAAATTTGGTAAAAATCGGTAAAGCCGTTTCGGAGGAGTACAGTAACTAACATTCTGACATGGGAATTTTATATATAAGGTGTATCTATGTAGATTACTGTTATCGGTATTGACCACAAAGGCTCATACAAAAAAAAACGGCTTAAGACTGTACAAGACAACAATTTTATTAATAATAATAATATATATGTTGTAATAATAATGTGTAGTTGTGTAATAATAATATATGTTAACTGAAACAGTGGAAAGCTTTAATCAACAAATCATTTAGTTTAGCAACAAACTTGAATGTAACTTGTATTTTATAAAAGGCTAATAAAGCTCTGAATCGCGTAGAAAGTTCCCCTTTTGAGTCAATTGCTTTAAAATAGCAGTCTGAGGGGCGAGCCTTAATTGGATAAACGACTTTGTGTGCCTATGTAGGGACTTGATTAGGTAAATAATGCCTTGGGATTGAATTCTTTGGATACTACCGTCAGTTTGAAGAGCTTTTTGTTTAGAAATAGTTCTCATTTCACTGAAGAGCAAAATAATGCCTAGTTTAGTATTAGTATAATTAAAAATTAATCACGCTAGATTTATTTTTAATTATATTAACAATTTCACTGCCATGGTGCATGTGGATATCTTCTGCTGCAGCTGCGGTGCGCTCTCGAGTCGCGCCGCAAGGACTGGGCAGTCAATGCATTAAGCGGATTTCTAAGATCAAGATAAATAATTTTCTAGGATATTCTAGAGCCTTATAATAACCATGTTAGATATTTGATCTTCCTAGTAATAATGTATAGCTTTCAAAATAAACCTGAAATTGGTTGAAAATTGATAGAAAACCTAAGCCGAACTGTTTGTTCTCAAACCTCGAAAACTATAAAATATCTTCCAAATAATCTTGTTGCACCAAGAGAGGTTCGTGTTAAGGGCAATGAATACAACGTCAGTAGCAATGAGTTTAAATTAACTCAATTGGTCTCCCTCCACCTTACCCAACCCTCGTGTGTTTGACCGATTATTTTACGATCTTTCGTTACGCTACTAGAGGCCTACTTGGAAAAGAAATTCGAAAAATTGATTCCTTTTTGTGTAAAATAAACTCTTATGTAGCTTGCATAAGATATATAAGATTAGCGTTTGCACGAAAACTAATCAGAAACTTCAATTTCGTTTTGACTTGTACGTGCCCTGGTTTCTTCGTTGTCACGGTTAGTCCAGTCTTTTGGGCAATAGAAATATAGAATTACTGATATACTTGGTTTTAGATTTGCGCTTTTTGATAATGGAGCTTTTAAATAAAGGGACTCTGTTTAGTAATATGCGGTTTTATTGCGTAGGAGTCTGCAGGTAGTATCAACGTTAAACAATAACGAAGCAGAAACTATTTGCGATAAATTTATCCCTAACATTAGCTTTATTGATATGAGCCCACAAACGTTCACTGCTGGACATAAGATCCTTTACGACGACCGACACAAATAGCGGGCCCACCGTACTAAATTTAATCGTATTTTTTTTTATCGAAGTTTCTAATTCCGTTTGGTGCAAACGATCATTTTATGCAAGCGACATAATAAAGATAATAAGATAAAGTTTTTTTAATTTCCTACAACATAAGAGTTGGTTTTGCACGAAAACGAATAAGAAACTTCTATTTTCCTTTTCCGAGTAGGCCCCCTGAGCCACCATCCATCGCTGTATTTAATCTCTACCTAATTGACTCTTGCGTTGGCTACTCTACCATCACTTCTTTAATCTTGTGCTGTTTGTAGATGAGGGTAGACCATTTGTTTATTTTGATTATGTAAGTAAAGATATTAATGAGAATGGTAAAAAAAATTTTTAAGATAAGAATCTACAATTTTCACACTTACCTAATTAGTTTTCATATAAAAGTTTCAATAATGAGTGAGATAACAAGATCTGCAGCCATAATGACTGCTAATAATATACGATTTAAAAATAGTTAATCCCACAAAATTTATTTTACCTACTTGAATACTGTTATTTATTGTTATATTAAGCGCTTAGAAAATCTATGAACAAACATAATTAAATACCTATATTTATTTTACCTACTTGAATACTGTTATTTATTGTTATATTAAGCGCTCAGAAAATCTATGAACAAACATAATTAAATACCTATATCTATCCCAGCAGAAAAACAGAACCTGCTTCAAGAAATTAACTTCTACTACTAACTAACCCTTAGTTGAAGTTAATTTCTTGAAGCTGGTAGGTATTTAGGTATCACTTGAATTAATTCTCAACCAATGCAAAAAACAATTGAAAGTTTTCACTACATTCTATGAAAGTTTTCGAGATATATAAAAAATAAGAATACTTACAGGATCACCATTTCCGATAAGTTAACAGTTTCACAATCACTAATCAGTTTTTCAGTTCAAAATCCACAGTTCGTAACACATTTATTATTCGCGATATTGCAAATAATCTTGTTTGTTGCACAAATAAACAACAAAATAAAACACATCTACACACTTTGAAGGTCCTGTACACACTAAGTTGAACAACAAAAATAAACATAGGGATGCTTTATCCCCACCACCTATCGAGGAGGGGAACCCGGCCAGCCAATAACTGCGAGGCATGGAAATTAATACGCCTCCTGGCCAATCAGAGACTGCAGCGAACCGCCAATAAGATTTATTTGAAGAGCACGTTCTTTTTTCCGGAAAACGGTTGAGTTTCAGCTATGAAATCGAGCGTTTTTTGGTTTACGTAACCGCTGCTCGTTTTGTTGGTTTATTTCATTTGTTTATCGTAATCATATCTACGTGTAAGATATTAAATTACCTATGGGCAAAATAGACTCAAACTACGATCAGAGAAAAGGGGCTCATAAATAAAGATAAATGTTTTACTACAACAATAACGCTTTTTTGAACTTGGTTCCCAAATAAATCGTGTCTTAAGTTTTACTAAGTTTTACAAATTCTGCAGTTCAGAAATTTAAATCAATATAAAGCAATTTCCTTCTGCTTTAAAAGGCTAGGCTTTCAATAATCAGATGATTGTTACTAACTCATATCACTTCCAACGGTTTCCCAAGGTATTATGTAGTTACAATAATACTGAGTGGAGGGTGAGAGATGCGGGCGCGAACTATGCGTATACGCAATGTGCGAAACTCGTGTCGACCAATCGTAAAAGTTCATTGCTTTTGGATGATGGGAATTTAATTTTTTGTAGGTTCTTCATACTGGCCATCCTTATTGTTACTAGAATTACTGAGTCAGTCACTAATTATTCAACTAGCTCTTGCCCGCGTCTTCGCACGCTCTTTTCCGGGATAAAAAGCGTATTTCCGTCTATCTATCATGCCAAATTTCATTAACATCCCTTCTGCCGCTTCGACGTGAAAAGGTAGCAGACAGACGGATAGAATTACTTTCGAATTTAAAATAATACTAGGTGCTGCCCGCGGCTTCCCATGCGCTTTTCATGTACCCTATGTCCGTCCCCGGGATACCATCTACCTCGCTGCCAAATTTCATTAAGATCTGCTCAGTCATTTAGGCGTGATAAGGTGACGACTGAGTTACTTTCAAATTTATAATATACTAGTTGGATAAGTTTGAATTTCTTACCAATTCCCCATAGAGTCAACTCTATGAACTCTTGCGAGTCTTTAGTAGCTAACTGTACCTATGGGATTTTATCCCTACACATTTTGTTATTTAGGAAAGTAATAAAAAAAAATTACCACAGCAAAATACATAGATGCATTTGGTGCACATTCTTTACTATTAATAAACAACTAGGTAATTTGACTTAACTCTCTGAGTGCCCTCGATGCCCATAGTAATCTCTACCTCCGCAGTTGTTTAAGATGGGGCAGCGTGCCCCGCCCCTTCGGGTTGCAGCGCAAGGTGAAAACCCTCATTCTTTGTTCTTGATCAATTCCTTCTTTTTGTTACTAAAATGATTGAGCTACTAGATCTAAGAAGACTTAGGTAGGTATCATAAAACTATTATTCATCGATCTAACGCTTCCGCCATAGAAAGTTGTTGCTCTAGCATAGATCTATGACTGAGTAAGCTTATATTATATGGGCTTAAGAAGTTATCTAGGAGCATATACCCTCACATTTTGTTAGGTAGACGGTGCAAAAATAAGAATCCTAACTAATATAATGTCAAAGTTTGTATGGATGGATGGATGGATATTTGTTACTTTCTTACACGCAAAAACTACTGAACCGATTGGGCTGAAATTTGATATGGGTATAGTTTGGGACCTGGAATAACATAAAGGCTATTTTTATCTCGATAAAACGCTGGCGAAGGCGCAGGCAGCAGCTAGTCAACCATACGGAAGGTACCGAGTTTAAAAAGCTCTAGATTATTGTTTGGCTGTTTCTGAATCACTCGTAATTGCCGAAATGCGATAAGCTCGGTTAATCTTGTAAGCAGCACTAAGATATTGTTTACCTGCCCTGGAATTATTACTCCGTAATCTTTTTATCCCGGGAATATAAAAAATTGGTCTAGTTTGGGTCGGGGGATTAAGTCAATGTTCTTTGATAATAAGCTTCACCATGCCATCTTTGTCCGTCTCAGTTTAGATTTATCATTGAAACTTACAAAAATATCAAATATCTTCAAAAATCTTTTAAAATGATACACTATGTAAGCAGTCATGGCGGAAGCAATTTAAAAACCTGAATATTTTTCTACAAATGCGAGATTATGCGTTCTTGAAGTTGGTGTTTTCGTTTTTAGTGATAACTTCGCTGTTACCCTGTTATTTTCTGTTTTTGTTATTAGTTTATGTTAACTTTTTATCCATAAATGTCTTTGTTGACATAAAATATCTTGGATTCTAAATCGGAGTACCTACCTAGGTATAGGTATTACGTTTCGCAGGACTAGCAATGCATTTGCAAAGTACTGGGTTTTCCTTCAATGAAGAATTTTTGCTCGTACTCAGGATTTTCCAGTAGGTAGATTCGTACAGATCGGCAAATCCCGATTGCTTGTCATTTTTTGTCGTGGAAAATATATCTAGGTTTGCATTTAGTTGGCCTGTGTACCTAATCACCCATAAAGTAGGTAGATTACATAGGCTATCTAAAAGAAAACATTTACTAAATTCTACTAAAGAAATTCTCGAAGAAACCTTGAAAACTAAAACAACAAAACATTGCAAAAAAAGCTTTGTTTGCAACAAATCGCCCCTAACGGTGGCAAAATCAAGGTTCCTAAAGGATCCTGTAATCGGATGACGCCCGTTCGTCGAATTATTAATCCATCCTTTGTTTTCAACCAGTATAATCCAATCCAGGTTTCAAATGCATCGGTGAACTACTGGGCTATTTAAAGATTAGGAAGCAGTATAGCTGTGCCGTCAAAACTAAAGTTCTGATAATCATGTAAAAACCAGCAAGATATTTTTCAGCTGATGTTTAAGCTTATGCTGTTGAGCTGGTTGTGAGAAGCCGGTTTATGAATTAAAAATCAGATAATGGAAAGAGTTTAAAACATTTGTACTGCTTTCTAGAATTTTCGACACCAGTGATCGGAGTTTCAGGTTTGAGCACATTGACCATAGTCTTCTTACAAGCTTTTATTCTACTTGCCGTTTTAGTTTGTGTGGGGCGAATCTTGCAAGTGAATTTTAGACCAGTTATCCTCAACCGATTGAGCTGAAACAGGGCATATTTATGTAGGTAAGTTCGGGGACAATGCAATATCATGGTACCATCGAGCTGGTCTGATGATGGAGACCGAAGGTGGCCATAGGAACTCCTAAACGAAACGACTTAACAACGTCGAATTTGGGTTCGTTATATTTGTCTTCCAACACAGGTCCTAGATGATATAAAAACTCCTTTTATAAAAGTTTTTTCAAAATATTAATATGATATCTACCTACCAATGATTACTAAGTGTTTTAATATGCCCCAAAAAAACAGCCGTCACACATGCCATTATTTGCACACAGTGTGTTTTCATCCGCTTACTTTAATGATGCCATCTCCTTGATTGGTCGAGAGGCACTTCCGTTCTCGCCTACATCGCCGCCCATGATTCACCAGTAATCGTCACTTTCGCTCGACCCTGCGGAAATGGACTATTCGCGAAATTGAATGCAATCGCCTCAAGGGTTTGTTCTGATTGGATGAACTGATTCAAAATAAAACAATTTTTGTACTTTGCAATGGCCGGACTTTACGATATGTCGGTTGTATACTTAGATGAAGATGGAAGTGAACTCTCTTTGGGCTGGTCTTTACCATTACCTGTCTAGTTTTATATGTACCTACGTTTTATTTTGTGCGCTAAATAATTAAGTAAAAATAATTAAATCCGGGCAGGGTAGGATCGGTCAATGTGGCGGTGTGCCTTTTCCATTTGTGGATGTCGTTTGGCTGATAATGTTGATGATGTATTAAAGTAAATTAGTATTAAAGTAAAAATTATTAAGTAAGAGAAGATTCATATCCATGGTCATATCAAAATAACAACACCGTAACTGGGTATTTTTTTTTATAAACTATGAATATATATTATGAACACTTTTTATCTACATATGTATGTTATTTTTAAAAGAGAGCTGCCACTGAAAAATCAACGGTTGCCGATAAGTCGGTGGCGAAAGTAAAAAACATAACAATCGAATTTGTTAGGCTTTTCTTCTCTCTACCTGTATGTAGTATGTCTTAGCATAAACGTAAACGTCTGGTTAGAACCTTTACTTTACCTAAGTATGTACATATATCTAACTCTACCATGGCTGGCGGCGATAAGCATCTGTATGCTGAGTGCGAACTGCCATACTGTTTACTACAAAGTTTGCGTAACTTTATTTTCTATGGAATTCCTATTTTCAAAACTTCCCGCTTGGAGCGCTGTTCAGGAATTCCATAGAAAATAAAGTTACGCAAACTTTGTAGTAAACAGTATGGCATTTCACACTCAGCATACATACATCTATACGGCGAGTGAAACCGTTGAAATCAAGCCCAGGTCATCTGCCTTTGACAGGAGATAACCCTTCGCAACTGATACCCATCTCCCTTAAGCCTTCCACACAAGCGGTGTGCAAACAAGGGATCAAATTAAACAAATCCGCAGACAATCGCGTTCAAAACGACATGAAAGAGAGTTAATCAAACAACTATTTCGAAACTCCGAACAAATACTCCCCCGCGCACACAAAGGTACCTATTCGTTTATGATTGACTCGAATTGTGGATTTCGCAACTGTCTGGCGTGGATAATGCGGTTTGGTGAAATGCGCAATCTATGATTATGCGGCTGTTGGAGTGGTTTGGGAGGTGTGCGAAATTGATAGTTTTTCTTTTCTTTCGTTTATCAAGAGCAATATTTTGGCCACAATCCTACTAATATCCTGCTTTATAATATTGTAAATGTCAAAGTTAGTAAGGATGGATGTATGTATGGATATTTGTTACTCTTTCACGCAAAAATTACTGAACTGATTGGGCTGAAATTTGGCATGCGTAGAGTTTGGGATCTGGAATAACATACCTACATATAGGCTTTTTTTTATCCCGATAAAAAGCGGGCGAAGGCGCGGGCAGTAGCTAGTATAAGATAGTTGCTCGTTGTCTTTTATATTATGACCTCGACGATGGCTTTCAAGTGAACAACTTTGCCCTTGATAAGAATAAAGTTTGTGTGAATAATTTTTTTTTTGTCAAAAATATTTTTTCATTCAAAAGCCATCAACGCGCACATTTACTTATATTCTGTAAAAACAGATTTTTATTACTTTTTATTGCTTGTAAAAAAGGAGCGATTAGGTAAGTAGGTTTTTTGTAACTCGTTCTCGGTAACCAATCGATGCCTTGAAAAGTCGATAAGGCAGCAAGGTGAAAACTGTGTTGTGAAAGGCGATAGGTGCACTAATTTATGTTGTCCGTTATCTCGGATGCGGGTGCGCACGCGTCGACGCCCTACCTCTTTACATGCAGCACGCGACTGCGACAACTGTTTCTTTTTGAAAAAAGTTTTTACTATGGAAGTTTTTAGTTATATAGGCACTTACTTTATGTTTTGTTTTCCTTAGAAAGTTAGGTGCTAGGGAAACAAGTAGAACCTTATACACGAAAATATTATTTACAGTATAAGTACAACAGTAAAAGTTAGAAAAATCGATAAATGATGTTTTATTCAGAAAAACTAAACAGTTTGGTAAAAGGTAAAAGAATTGGCGGCCTTATCGCTTAAAGCGATTTCTTCCACGCAACCAAAAGTAAATTTGAGGGAGACCAGTATATGGTCCAGTAATGTACTTAGGTTCGAAAAAAATACTACCTAAGTTTCCTCTTGGTTTCCTCAGTGATTAAATTTCTTTAATAAAATTGTTTTTACTAGTCTCAAATGGAAAAGTTTGATAATTCATTTGATTGTTTATTGACTGTTAAATAAACACCAATTTACATTCAGAGAATTTAATATCTTTTTTGAAACACCGTGTAATTCTCACACCCCTAATTTGTTATTCTAATTTTAATAATTTTGCATAAACATGGGCTTCCGCTTTAAATGTGAAGATTTCTATGCAATAATGTGATTTATAGCCGTATTATACTAATTGTTGCGTATCTCAAATATAGCTTCTATTGTTGAACTAAATAGTTACTTTGTTGTGAAGCTCTTTATTCTAGTAGTCTAAATTTTGACAAAAAATTGGAGTTTTGAGATTTGTTCTGTAGATATTCAAAACACATATACCAAAGGTTTAAGATAGTTTTATTTTTAAATAAACCATCAAGTACCTATATATTTATTTAATAAACTATGCGTGGGCAAATATTTTATGCAATACATACTTGTCTTTGTAGTTTGGTTGCCTCGATACAGGCCCAGCCTAGTGAGGACGACGAAAATCACAATTAAAATTAGCTCAGCAGATTACAAAATGTCCCTTTTCATGTGTTTTAGGTTGTTTAGTAATTCGTATTTTGTATTATTTGTTGTATTACATATTTTTTACTTTTACCTTTACCTGCTATGGGACTAAAACCTTTTAGATAAGTTACTCATTGCCAACCATAAACTTTTGATTAATATTTGTGAAAGTAATTACCGGATTGGACTGCCCATTTCACGCTTCCCCCAAAAACAATGGCCTTGTGGGGTGCAACGGCAATATTCCAATAAAGATGTTGCGTGATTTTCAGATATCATGGCGCGTGGGAACGACGGGAACGCACCTTGATTCGAGGATTAATTAGTGATAGAGTTGATTAATTTGCTAGCGTGGGATATCTTTTCTTTTAGGCTATTTATTACTAAGCTGGTTTATAAACCTAAAAATAAAATAAATAATGCTGGACAATTCATACAGCATCATCTAGCCCAAAGCTAAGCAGAGCTTGTGTTATGGGTATAACTGACATACACAATACATACTAGCAATATGGTTTAAGAGCCAGTTTAGGGTACTCAATATTTCAAACAACCTGCCATTGGGTTATCTGGTTATTCCGTCTGTAGGACAAATAAACATTTAAAGATGCTGCCTTATTTCATGTTTATTTTATTGGAATTTTTGTGTACATTTGTAGGTCTAACATACCACAGTAGCACAGATTAAGTAATTGATAGTAGCCTAACAGTGCCTAATGTAAAATCAATACCATGTTTGTATGATGAGGAAGACCAGCGTTGGTTATACGCAAATATAACTTACCCATTCTGAGATAGGTAGGGACCGTTTTGTGACTCTAGCAAATTGTTTTCTTTTCTATGTTCGTTTTCTTTTTATTTGTGTGTGTCTGAGTTACGAATAAACGTTTCTACTCTATATAAAGACGCGAAATTCTTTCCAATAATGTTATATTTTGGAAAAGTATTCTGTTTGGTTAATTTATAAAAAAATATTATTTCAAGTCTCTGGGCTAAAATAACAAAGAGATTA
This sequence comes from Eupithecia insigniata, assembly GCA_947859395.1. Lineage (NCBI taxonomy): Eukaryota > Metazoa > Arthropoda > Insecta > Lepidoptera > Geometridae > Eupithecia > Eupithecia insigniata. Next base: position 6,146,268 of record OX401996.1, on the reverse strand, counting down.
CAAAAGTCCGGAAATCGGATATTTCACATCGCTCAAAAGTATCCGGTCGACCATTAAATTTTATTTCAACCCGCAAATGCCGGAGGGGGCCTAAACGGCAGGGCGTTTTAGACATATCACATAAATAATAGCAAAAAAACGTATTGCAAACGTTTCTCTACTCATTATGCGCAATTAGCTGCGATTGTGACAGACAGACACCATGTGAACGGATTTTATTTCAATTGTCCGCTGAAGTTTAGACACGTGCCATTTTTCATTATATTTAAAGATGATATTCTTTAAATAACCTTATTTCATAAGATAAAATACGTCATTAGGTAAAGTTAGAGATAATTAATATTTTTAGCGCACTGGGTGTTTTTATCTGGATACGCATTGTACATCTGCTTTACCATTTTTTTTATATATGTATAAACATTGCTGGACAATCCACTCACATCATCTTGTCCCAAAGTTAGCTGAGCTTGTGTTATTGGTACACTTAATATAATACAAACATTTTTTTATTAATTGTACTATGTAAGTACATACAAAACACCCAGAAGGTAATTTCCAGATCGCGACTGAGGTCGTTTAAATATAATAAAAACCTGCAATGTGTATTATTTAAAACAATACAAAAGTAATTTGTAGAACTTCAAAGATTAAACAGTGTTTGTGAGCGTTTATTTGAGCTGATACTTATTGACCCCTCTGTTAGTTGAACGCATTAGTAAAATTAGAGCGGTGGGAAAGGGTTGCTGATGTGGCCACGAATGCTTTATATTTATTGTTATTAGAACAATATTTGTACTTTTTAGATCTACGGTTATAGTTATTGCCGACGTATCATGTTCATGCAGCAGATGCATATCTGCTAATTGACAACTTGAATTTACGTGGTAGAATGCAGAGCCATAGCTAATGAAATAACAAAAAAAGTATTTCCGATTTAAAATAGGAAGGGAAGTAGATTCAAAATAGGAATTTCCTATCTAAATGAACACTATTCATTCTTCAATAATCAATCAAGATCCCCAGTGGTCATCGATACCCGTAACACGTAAATATTGTATTGTCCACGTAAATGGACATGGGAAGGTATTGTATGGGACAATCTTGACGCGTGCCGATCTATTGTTGGCAAGGATTGATGGTGGTTTAGCAGATTTGTTTGTAATAAACATGCAGCTTAGCTTTATAGGTAATCAATTTGGTCAATAATGTGTTTTTAACGAAGGTTACAATACTGTAGTCATAAATACTTAATAATTTTTGTTCAAAATTGGTGGTAGAATCAATGATTTAGAAAAATCATAATATAATTCGTTGGTTAGGTCAAAATACTTTAGTATAATTAATTAGAAAATTTCTGTTTTGTTATATTTATGATTTTTTTTGTACTTTTTATTTAAAATTCGGTGTTACAACTTTACCTTCTTTTATTTTATAATCAACTTTTTTTACAAGCTTTTATTATCCTTGCCCTGTTAGTTTGTGTGGGAGTAATCATGCAACTGAATTTTAGACTAGTTATGCTGTAATTTGTCATACGTATGTAAATTCAGTGACAATGCAATGTCGTGGTACCGTCGAACTGGTCTGATGATAGTGACCGAAGGTAGTCAGGCACTCCTAAACGAAACGTTTTAAGCACTTCGAGTTTCGGTTCGTTAGATTTTTCTTCCTAAGCATTATGATACAGAATATCATAGTGCTTGGGAACATAAATCCAACGAACCCTTGCACTTCTAATTTTTTTTTCTTTAGGAATATATTTGTTAACTTTTATCCCCTTCGAAAAACATCATCTATTGACAATTACAGATCATCAATATCCAAGATGGCGCGCGCAGGAACTGATTGAACCGATTTGCTCCGGTGATAAAGTGCACGGCTGCCCGATTACTGGTGCCGTAAACACTCATTACTTTCCTTTTAAACATTAGAATGGTATTGGTAGAGTACATACAACCCTTTGAATGTTCTCTATTTGACTGTTAACGGTGTAAGTCATAAGTATGTCTCGTGTTTATTGCCCAAAAAATGAAGGGAAACTTAATAATATACTCGAAGGTAGTGAAAATGTGAAAGGTTTAGAATGGGATGTTTTTGCAACTAGAACTTTTATCAGTCCCTTGACATTGGCTGGCCTACCAATTAGGTAAATAGATTTTTCTTCATATTAAATTCAATTTACTGTTTCTTTTCCTATAGACAATCAGACACTGATAATAATAATAAAGTTATAAATCAATCTACAGCTGCATTTTCGTCGTGGGTAACGAACGAAAGCGACATACCTACGTATCTTTGCTGCGGAAGTAACGCGCGCGACAGTCAAAAGTTCCACAGAACACTGATAATAATTCGCTTCCACTCTCAATACCCATCAAAAACTTCATCGTATATATAATTTTTTTTTTAACTTTAATTGGAGTGTAACTTTCCTAAGTGCTATGTAAAGTGTCAACTTAACTACGGTATTCCTTCCGGCGCCGCCACGCGTCGCGATTAGGCCTATCTTACCTGGCACGTGTGCACCGGTGCACGCGCACGTGGATCAGACGACGCGCGACCATGTCTTGGTCACTGCGCAGCTTTGAGTGGGCTTTCGTGTATTTGCTGGTCATTTGCCACCACTTTATGCTTGATGTGTGCAAGCTCAGACGGAAGCCGGATAGTCGGTAACTCAGCTGTGCTGTCAAAATACATGTTGAGTTTCAGTAGTTCTACTTGTGTAACTAGATAATAAAATATATGAAACCGGTATGAGTGGCAAAAATTGGAGGAGGCCTACGGCATTGGGTAGATTAGGTTGATAATGATGAAAGTGACGGTAGAACCCTTGACTGGGTTAGGATTCATCTTGTCTTGTCTAAGTGCTTATTTTGTAAGCCTAAGAAATAAAGTTGTAAGAATTCTGATTCTGATTCTTGCCCTCCCAAAATCAGGACCGAGACAGCTAGCTTAGTTTTTGATGAAATAAGTTCACTGTGTTTTTGATAGTTGGTGTAAAGTAAAGCTTGTTTTTATGCTCTACTATTGTATCTTATCAGATTATTACCAAAGAATCCGAAAAGTCACATCAAATCCGCCTACTTGACTGTTGTATGACTTGCCAAAAACGTCACTCAAGTTGAGCCGCAAGGGGGCGAACAAAACGAGAAATCAGTGTCGGATGCGCCCACGCACAATATTGGACATCAAACCGATGCGTTTACGTAAATATAGACCGGCCTTTATTATCTGCGAAGTTCAATTGTGGTTGTTCACCCCTACATTCATAAAGGATGATTGATCTACGGTGGATTGACAGATTTTTTATAAAACTAGTAGGGTAAGGCGAATATTAAAGGCAATTGTTGTTTAATTTTAACATTCGAAGGGAGCGTTTGGAGTGTTGTAATAATGTTTTGATAACAGTAGTATCCGTTCGTCTCGTATTTCTTATTCAGCGTGCGTGGGACCGGGCGGTTAGTTTTTAAACGATTGCGGTCCGTTGGTAAACACCTTGTTTTTGTGTATTCATTTTGTATTTAGTCATTTGCATTGGTGAAAAAATAAACATGCTCAAATTAAAACAGCTGATTTTTCTTGTTTTTTTTTAGCACCCTATGTATGTATGTTTCATATCTTGTTTTTCATTCCTTTTACTCTACCGTCTACATTATTTTCTGACATCTTATAACTAATCCTCAAAGATTGACGCTACCGATCGCTCCTTAAAAGCAAAAACAGATGTAGTTTCGTCTGCTCTACTCCGAATCCATAAAAGGGTTCAAAACTACTTATAAGCTGTCGGTTTACTGCAATCAAACACTGCTAAAATTTTAAAACGGATTAAACAATCCAAAGAGAGCAGCCGGAGAATTAAAAAAATCCATTGGTTAATTCAAATCTGTCAAATATTGACAGCTAGCATTGATGTCCGGCGGCTGGTAGCGGGATTATTCTGTTTTTTATCGCAGTTTCGGACAAAGGCCGCGGCTACCCGATACTCCACAACAATGTGCCCAGTGATCCTCATTGATCGCCAATTACTGGACATTAAGTACCTTAAAAGCTTTTCATGTGCATTATTTGTAGCAACAAATCAAATAGCTAAAGAAAAAAACACAATGGACCGTTCAAGATCTGCATTCAATATGCTTTGGGGTTTTTTCATTGTGTTTTTTCGTACATTGCAACAATGCGTAGTGAGAGCTTTACTTACTACGATTGCATTTTATGATAACATACTAGAGGTTAAAAGGCATTGCTGGTATTTGCAACCCAATATTTATAGCGATTTTTACTATGTAAAACAATGCTATTATCAAAATTAAATCAGATTCTTATTTATTCCATCTTTCACATGTCGGTCAAAAGCTTCCAGATTGTACCGCTAACCACCTGTGTATGTTTTTTCGCCAAAAGATTAGATGAAGGATAAACCGATAATAAATTCCTAGTTACATATACATATGAAATCCATGGGTTAACGTTCTACGTGTTTGTAGCAGGGTGCTACGGCGCACGCTCGTAGCAAGGTGTGCGGTGCGCACGCGTCGCTAGCTCCATTGTCACGCCCATCACGTATTCACTGTGTTCCACTCTTGCGCTCAACACGCATTATTGCATTTTTATTGCGCATCTTCACCATTGTTACCTTTATTCGCTTTTTATCAATAAAAACGTCCGCCGAAATGTATGTTTTCACGGTGTAATTCGGGCTTTATTAAATATTTGTTACTTTAGAAATGTTTGTCTGGCATTGAAAATTTGGAACAAACAATGTAATTCTCGGATTACAGCGGTTTCTACAAAGCAGGCCAATAATAGATTTGATTTGCTGATAAGCTATTCTATATTTTATGCATCTTAGATTACGTCTTTGGTTCGTGAAATATAAATACACACCTATGTTTGCGATGTATTTCAAAATACTCCTCACTCGAGCTGACAGGAGTTTAATTTTGACATCTACCAATTACCATAACTTTTCTACCGAAAAACGTTCATGAGGATGGATGATGCTCATACCTATTCTATAAACTATTACTGTGGGAACGTATTAATGCTCTCCTTAATGCTAAACAGTGTGTTTAATTAGATAATATTGTACCGATGTTTCCCCTAAAATAAATAAATACTATAAATGCATGTGAACCTAAAATTTGATTGTTTTGAAAAAAACTAAAAACTGACTTCGAATCCCTTCATTTTACATTGTTTTTCAGTTTTGTGGGATAGATATATATGAATAATGAGGGAAATATGAATATGCGACCACCTCGAGATCTTTCTCTATACAATAGCGAAAGGATTTTCAAAGTCGGTTTATAAAGTGGTTCTTTTCAAGGTTGTCTGGGAGAGATCGCTCTTGAACGATAAGACCGCCCATTGTAGCTTACTCGTTAATTATTATTTTGTTAATTATTTCTAAGTTACGTGCAATAAAGTATTATCTATTTATCTATAATTGGCGGAGAAATCGATGAACATACATGAAGCCGAAAATAGAACCTTCTCCTTTTTCGAAGCCGGTTAAAAAGTAAGTAAATCCTTACTAATATTATAAATGCGAAAGTGTGTTTGTTTGTTTGTTCACGCCCCAACTAAGCAATAAATAGACTTGATTTTTGGCATAGAGTTAATTGAAAGGATTGGAGAGTAAGATAGGCTACTTTTTGTCCTGGTAAAACATCAAATACCCCTGGGAGATTTACGGGAAAATACCTTTTTATCCCCCTAGAAATTTGAAATTCGAATTTAATGCGGCTGAAACCGCAGGGTATAGCTAGTACTTCATACTTCCTTAAAACGATGAGGACCAGAAAACACAATTTCACTGTCAGTCAAACTGCCAATCGTATTAGCATCATTCAAGGGAAGCAGGCAGGATGCATCCTAAGATCGTTTTTCCGCTGTGAACTTGCCACAGTACAGGGTCTCTCGAGACCTGCGTTTTGCAGTGACCACACCCAATTGTCTCGAGGACAGTTGAGAGTGGTCTATGCAATCTGAGTTCACGGAGACGCGCTGTCTGAGTAGGCTTTATAGTACAGTCGGATGCATTATGATGATAAGTATCTACCATGCCGCTTCAAAGTTAACATACTTGACCATCGTATTTTTTCTGCTAAAGGGGGCTCATTAGTATGACAAGGTACCAAACGGAAATAAAGGCACTGTCAATCTACAAGCAATGGATTTAAAATCGCTTCGTCGTAATTTTACTCGAATACAAGAGCGATAGTCGAAGGCACAACCTTCAATATTGTGCAATATTTTGCAAAACACATAGTAGGTATCCATGACGTGAATTTTGTAATGGAAAGCATGCTGTGCAGTGGCACGCCTTTTCTGCGAGCACTGCCGAGGTGGGGACTCCGTGAAAAATGGTCCAATTCTGTCCTCACCGTTTTAAAGATTTCTCTAAAACTATAATCTAATAGAAGTCATGAAACTTATCACAAAAAATGACCAATATCTGATCTACACTTAATATTTCATTTTACAAAATTTTATTTAGTTTTTTATAAATCACTGTACAAAATACAACAACAAGAGCGCGTTGTTTTAACTCTCACATGAAAGAGAAAACACCAAATGAATAAACAAACATTATAACTACCGCTTCAATATCTTTCCTATAAAGATTTTTGAAATATTATAAATTATTACTGGATTCGGTACAATAACAATAAAACCTCCAAAAAACAGATTTTTATAAGGCGCCTTGCCTTATAAACATTGGGGCAACTTTACATTTTTCAAAATAATTTCAACTTTGTTGGTCGTATTTTATGATTACTCAATACTCATATTAGATTCTTGTAGATGAAATATTTTAAACAGTTAGGACATAATTGGGATTTTTTTTCACGGAGCGCCCTTAATGTTTTAGAAATTTAAAGGACCCTGTCGACCCGACAGTGGAACCTTTAATATCCCGGGAGGGTTATGTTTTTCGAGTGGTTGGAGGACATTCTACAGCCTCCAAACAGATAAATGAGGATTTGATTTGAATGACAATTTTGATAGATACCGAAAACATTACCGCCAACATCAAAACGGCTAAAGCGATTCTGATAAATGAGGAATTAAAATACTCGACTGCTTCCTATAGAGCTCTATGTGTATGAGTATTTTGAGGGTCTGCGCCCTCTCGTTTGTTGAATAAAGTAAAAAAATATGCGTAGCAATTTTTATGTTCTACGTTAGTCTTGCCTCAGTTTTTAACTTATATTTTATCCTTCAACTGTACCAAGACCGACTTGAGCACCATCTCCCAGACATGCGGGCCTCTCACTGGGTCAAGTTGGAGACCATTCGCGACGGACCCACAATTGGGTCTAATGGTACAAAGGTTGGGGAAGGTCACTAATGTCTAAATAACCATGACTGGTCAATTGGTGTTCTTCATGTCTGTCATAGTTAAAACAATTAGTGTGGTGTTTGAAGTTATTGAAGAAGTCGTTAAAGGTATTTATGACTTCAAAGCTCTATACATTTTGGTGGCTTTTGATGACTTGAAAGAGACGATAAATTGTGAGTATTCGTCGAATTAATTTGCCATCAAAAGTGGATAGTTGTAACGTAAATAGATAAAGTATCAATAATATAAAATTTGCCTCGTCTAAGTGCTTATTTTGTAAGCCTAAAGAAATAAAGTTATTGAAATCTAATCTGAAAATTGAATGAACTCGTCGTTAGTAAATAAAAGTCATTCTTTTCATAAATTCTTCGTACAACGAAGAATTGAAAACAAAACCTATTAATTCAACGGATTTGTACTACCGTTGAATTAGTAGGTTGGCAGAAAAACTTTTATTCATCATCATCATTACCATCCGCAGCCGGATATTAACCATTGCTGAGTCCAATGGTCTCGTGAAGTTTATACTATTCACCACGGTCTAGCGGTAGCCGCATCAACTGACAACTCGCGTCTTTATCTCTACCTAAACAAAGTAAAGAGTCAAATTAAATAAATAAATAATGCTGGACCTTTCACACAGCATTATCTAGCCCCAAGATAAGCAGAGCTTGTGTTATGGATACTAAATAACTGATATAGTTAATATGATACGCTACGTAGATAGATATTTTTACAATATATAAAAAACATCCAGAACACCCTGAGCCAATATCTGCAGATCGTACAAACATTTGTCCCGAGGAGGGAATCGAACCCGCAACCTCACCCACCGCGCCACAGAGGTCGTCAAGATTAGATAAATAGTATGTCAATAACAACAAAACCGTCTATTACACATGAACAAGCACTTTCTTTGTACCACCACTTTCGGTGTCAACTTACCATGCACACGACCGCCGCAAATATTGTGATAATCCGCTCTTCCTCATTGTCTGTCGATGACTTGATAAAAAACCATCATCCCTCGAGACCACTCCACAAGACCAGACCCCCTCATTCCCATAATCTATTCCAATTAACTGACAGCACCATATTGTGATATTAACACAATGCATTGCCCCTTGCGATATGCAAACAAAACCGTCTACTCTATATTCAACTCTCACACTGGACTATAGAGCTTATAGTCTCTTGTGGGGAACGTGTTATGGATTTTGATATGGTTAAAAAGCCCTTATTGTACGCGTATTAAGGGCTCAATTGTACCAGTAATCTACTAACCTTCGCCTACAATCTGTAGGTTTGGACCAGTTATCGAAGTTATTTGAATCTTTTTGAGGTCATCTTTCGTGATTCAGACTACGAAACAAAACAAAGAGAATACAATACTAAAGAGCAATGTTTTGTTTTGACAGCGGTTTAGATTGTCTAAGGTTTTGTTTGATGTTCTTCTAATTCAAAAAAAACAAAAAAGGGCGCAGCCACACGCAGCTAGTATCATGTCTGTGGAAAAAAGGCACAAGTCAAAAACTTCGCTCTATTGTTTTCATGTAGCAGCAAACAATATCAAAAAGGAGGTTATGCCACAAGTAGGTCAGTTGGTATCATTATCATGATAAAGAAAATGTTCTCTCGAACGAATGGGCTGGAACTGGTGACTAATAATACCAGAAGCAATGAAAGTAGCCAAAAAGATAGTCTATCATTAGATCAGCGTTTATACCAATCCTTCTAATCCTGACAGATAACCACCCCTGACTATTAACCCTGATAAAATCGCTATTGTCTTTGCCCTTTCCCACAATCACGTGAATTAGGGAGGGTTGTTCAAGGGTACCGGTAGTGACAGGTTTTGTATCAAGGAATTTCGAAAGCCGTGGAAAAGCTGCGTACAGCTCCTTTGAGTCGAGAACATCCGATTGAAAATTGTTTCGTCTCAATAACCGAAACTGCTAGTGATTTTAGATTGGAAGGATAACAAAGCTTCCGAGCACGGTGTACCTCTAGGTTACTAGGATGTGATAAGATTCTTGATTTGCAAAGAGAGCTCTATTCTTATTGGCATAAGTCAGTTTCTTCTTCATAGCGCAAAAGGTATAGATGTCTTGACCATTAAGCTCCATCAACGTCACATCACAACAAATTACCTGAACTCGCATCTGCCTCTGAAAAAACAGCACGTGTCTTGTACTTCGACTTAATCGACAAATATCCGTCCTTTCCCACAAACCATCGAAATCGATAGGATCTACGGCAATTTATCGATTATTTCTAGAATCGATACTTATAATGAGTGTCGTTCTCAGGAACCGCAGGGTGTTTGGGGGTGACTATCATCGTGTGAGATCTGCTTTAAAAGCCAATAAGTTAAATGGCAATGTAATAATTGGTGGCCAATTGTTTACGGATTCTGGATTTCAATAGCTGCTACTTGTAATTGCTTTTGTATTGACTGTTCTGTGTGTTTTCTTTGAAAGAATATATAGTAATGTTGAAGAATAAAATTTAATCCAATGAATTTTCTTGAATGAGAAATAATTGAATAAAATCCGCAAAAAGATAAAAAAAACAACAGTTTCCTACCATATATTAAATAAAAAAATAACAATCAATTAATAGACACAAATTAGAACTACATATATGTATAGTATTTACAATTGAGCTAACTGCAGACCATATAATTATGTAGGTTTAGCTAGTTGGAATTGTAAATCTAGACCATATACATACATACATATATATGATGTTGTTATCTGTTGTTGTCTTGAAACTATCTTGAAACACTAGAAGCTCTCCTATGAAATGAAGTTTAATGAGTTTCCCAATTCCATTATCTAATTGGTGCTTATAGTTGTAAACTTGGTACGAATGTAAAAAGTTTTCCTCAAACTTGTCGAAATGTAAGAACATTGCCAAATCTGTTTCCTCGTTGACCAACGCGGCACTTTCCTCCTACATCCTCTCCACGTAGGTACAATAACCACAATGCAAGCCCTGGCAAGGCATGCATCTCTGCTTGGTGGCTGGCACAAAAGCGGCGCAGGTGGCCGAAACGCGATACTCCATTGAAGACGAGCTCCTCTCCGATTGTCTCCGCTCAATAGAATTCCTCGCAGACAACGCACACCCCGCTACTAATTAAATTGGTCAAAGACTAGTCAGATAGGTCACGAGTACAACTAGTCGAATAAGTCAGCAAGGCTAGTCAGATAGGTTTTCTGATTCAGATTTTTTGATAACAGGTTTTCGGTATGAGCTTTGGGGCTAGATGATGCTGTGTGAATTGTCTAGCATCATTATATATATTTATTTCATTACGATTTCTAACACGAATTTTCGATAATAAATTAAAAACTTGAAATCTCTTGATTAGTACCTTCATACTTGAATTTTGGGATATTTAGTAGTAGGTTTCTGTGAAGCATTGTTTTAATTTGAATCTTAGTCGTCCGACTTGACATACATACTTGTAACTAATGCTTAACTCGCAAAATGCTTTAATAATTTGTTTTGTTTTTACTACTTTCTTTTGTTTGTAATTTTAATTGTTATTTTCTAACTCTTGTCTTCATATTTATTTATTTAAAGGAAAACCAGCAGCACATACAAAATATCGAAAACATTTAAAAGATAGAAGCAGAAGGCTATTTAAAGGTTTTGACGTGTAAGGTACACATATGAAAACAAACATCTCCCACTCCCGTGTATCCATGATGACCTATAAGTAAGTAAAAACATTTTTATTTTACAAGAACAGAGACGAATAGTATTCATATAAGATGACCTATCTGTTCCCAAACCTCATCCCCACAAAAAGTGAGTCATCTTGCGTGTACGCACAAAATGCGTTCGCGTTTAAATGAAATGAAAAGCGTTTTGTGCGGTATCCCATCCACATTGAGAGCGCATGTGCGAGTACAAAGGATCCGCAATGTTTTGCATTGATTTGCTCTATTTATTGATGTCTGTTGTGCTATTATGATTTGCACTATCTATTTTTTTATCAAGTGAGTTTATCTTGTCAGTTCATCTTGATTTTATGGACCTGCGTCGAAGATTTTGTCGTATTCATAGTGCTGGTTATCAAATGATTTTCTATTTTGTCAACTTGTAGTTAGAAATTATGAACGGCCATGTTAACAAGACTTAATTAATAACTTGGGGGTTGTAGATAAGGTTATCAAACGTGATGTCCTGAAATGTCAGGATTTTTAGTCATTTTAACTTGAAAATGTTAGGATTTTTGGTGAAATACGTAATAAGTTAATGTTGTATAGTAGTCTAAATGTTTTACTAGAAATCAGGCATTTTTCAGTGAAACATCTATTAACCCTAGTTGAAGAAGGAACAAAATGCTACTATGCTGTTATACTTTCAATTTCCCTAAATCGATGATATGGTCGTTACAACCATGGGGGTAAAGGTGTCTGCGCCAAAGCCACAAATACAAGTTATTATTAATTATCAGTAAGACAAAACGGAAACTTCAGTTCCTAGCATATGCACCCGTATCGTTTGCTGCAAATCTAATGTCTGACCAGTGACCTAACATCAGTATTACCATTTTGTCATTAGTAATCGTCTATTAATACTTAGATTATAGGGAATATACGGGCTGGCAATTTCCTCACCAGCTGCCAAGCTATCAGTGCAAAAACTTTTCTAGAGTTATAAGGAAAGACACCTGCGTGATTCGATATCTCCATTTTCATTCTATTTCTAATTGTCTCTGGTTTACTTACCGATTTATCATGACAAATTATTGTGATTGATGGTAGGGCCTCATTCAGTTTAAGGAGTTTATAATATTTCTATATATTTATTAAAAACCAGGGTGAGACTTTGGACCTTAGTTTCTCTTCTTAGTCTATTTTCCCATCCCATTTGAGTTATTAAATATACACAGAAAGAAGCTGTCGCCATTTCTCTGGTAGGTTCCCTTAGTTGACTCTTACGACATCCCCAGGGTCAGTTGGAAGGTCGATTCTAACCCTGTGACCACCAGGCATAGGCCTCTCTATATTCACCAAATTGTTATTCAAGTTCAATCCAACGATCCTATCCATCCATGGTTGTCTGTTATAGATCGCACGTGAGCGATAAGACCGCCAATTGACACATTTTTTGTAAAGTGTGCAATAACGCATTTTCTATTTATCTACGCAAAGACTATCGGAAGATACAGATTTTCAATGAAAGTTCCAACAAATCAATTCCTGTCACAAAACCTCATTAACTTCCCACGACTTCGTCAGAGATAAACGAATTCAAGGGTAAAATTATTTTATTTCCATAATTGGATAAACAGGGTTTTTTGCCTTTGACGATACGGCGATTATCACATTGGCGCCCATTATGTAATGTCGGTATAAAATCGCGTCAACTAGTTTCTCCTGTATAACTGGTTGATCCTGGTTAGTTTCCAGGGTTGCCACAAATGTAGTTATAAAAGTAAAAGTGTAATTGGTAGGGCAAGGTCTTGAGAAACTTCCAGCAAGTATCACGGCACCTTAGGTCTACTTCATAATCATCATCATCATCAGCCTGAGTACATCCACTGCTGAACATATGTCTCCCCCAAACGATGCCACGGATAGCGGTCCTGAGCCGGTTTTTTACTGGTGATTAAATTTAAGAGATGAAAAAAAAAAATTAAATAAGTTGGACTGTCCACACATCGTCATCTAGCCCCAAGCTAAGAAGAGCTTGTATTATAGGTGTTAGGTATATGACTGATATACATGCAATGCATTACATAGATAATTTTAGTGTACATAGAAAATACCCAGAACAACCGGATCAGATCGTACAAACATTTATCCCAAGGCGGGAATCGAACCCGAAACCTCTTATGTCGCAGGTAGATCTTCGCCCGCCGAGCTACATCGGTCGTCAGATATTGCTAATAGGTAGAGCTTTTTATATACATAGTAAAAAATTGAAGTGCTTTTGTTGTATGCCTAAAGAAGTAGGTTTATTGAATCTACCACGTTACATAAAAATGATTACAAAAAAAACCAAACCCTCAGTGCTTATTTTGTAAGCCTAAAAATAAAATTATTGAATCTGAATTTACCTACCACGTTATATAAAAAAAATTTACAAAAAAAAAACCTAAGTCTCGCGCAACTCTATACCAACGTTTGCTCTTTGTACTTAGAATCGAACACTCTCAATGATAATTAAGATTTTATAGATAGAAAATGCTTTATTGCACACTTAACAAAACAGTTTACAAACAATTTGACACAAAAAAGAAATGTGACAATTGGCGGTCTTATCACTTACGAGTGATCTCTACCAGACAACCTTGGATGGATAGGATCGTTGGATTGAATACGGGGATCTGTGCGCATTATTTTAAGAAGTTAATACAAATGACAAAACTCTAATCATTTACTAATCTCGTACATACGAATACCTACATAAATAACATATTTATAAGTACCTACGTACGTAGCTTTATAGATTGGTCCAAGGTAAGTAACCAGAGGGTGCCAATACAGCAGCCCTAGCATACCACGTGGAGATTACACTGCACCTGTTAGCTAAATATACAGTGAGTGCAATAATCTCGCACATCTGCCAATATTATGCAATGCCTATGCTTTATAAAGTGTCCACCACCAGATGTGCCAGTGCTTTGAACTTGTGATTTTATGGAACTACTCATTAGAAGAACTGGATTACAGTACAAGTTAATCGAAACAGTATGTGCACTCGGCAGTGACATTAATCTCACCATTGATTAATAGTACCTAAGATTCAGAATCAGAATCAGAATCAATAACTTTATTTCTTTAGGCTTACAAAATAAGCACTTAGACAAGTCAAATTTTATACTATAAACATAGTTATTAATATCAAATAAGAAATAAGGTGTTATTGATATTCTCTTCACTTAAATTTTTTTGTCCACTTGTGGAAGAAGTGAAAAAGAAACCACTAGCACATTTATAATATCACTTAAGTGTCTAATACATTGTTATTTTGCCTATCTAAATCTAAATTTAATGCGATTTAGATACATGTCAATATTTCTATAAAGCTAAACAGAACATTGAATTTCTTACATACTACTGACAGTGCGGAACGGAGCGACATCTGGCCAAGCATTAACATCATTGATGTAATCATCTATGGAGTAAAAGGCCTTCCTGATAAGATTTTGTTTAATGTACTGTTTAAATTTACGAATAGGTAGAGTTCAGTTGCTTCAGATGGAAGCTTATTATAGAAGCGCACGCAATTGCCCATAAATGATTTCCCTACCTTTCGTAATCTATATGCTGGGATGTGTAATTTGTTCTTGTTTCTTGTATTTCTATTATGAACATCACACTTTTTCAAAAAGCTATCTCTATTTTTGTGCGTATACATTAGATTTTCATAGATGTATTGCGATATTACTGTCAAATTATTTATTTCTTTAAATAATTCCCTCAAAGAGTCGCGTGGCTTTAATTTATAAATTGCGCGTACAGCCCTTTTTTGAAGAACAAAGATAGTCTAGATGTCAGCTGCCTTTCCCCAAAGCAAAATACTATAGGACACAATACCATGAAAGTAACTGAAATAAACTAACCTAGCTGTATCTTCATCGGTAATATATCTAATTGTACGAACTGCATAGGCTGCTGAACTAAGTTTGACTGCGAGAGCATCAATTTGCGGATTCCATTGAAGAGTGGAATCAATATGTAACCCTAAGAAAACAGTAGAGTATACAAAGTGAACAATCTCATCCTTTAGCATTATCTTAGTTGGAAATTCTTTTACATTAGGTAACATGAATTTAATGCATTTGGTTTTTTTTTGCATTGAGTAAGAGGTTATGGCGGTGAACCAATCTAGTACGTGTGAAAGCGCATCATTTACATCGTCATACATTTATTTCTGTCAACTTTAAAAATCAGTGAAGTATCATCAGCAAATAAGACTATATCACACAGATCTTTTGCTAAAAAAAGGAGATCAAATACGTATACTAAAAATAAAAAAGGACCTAATATTGATCCTTGCGGGACGCCTAATTCAATTTTTGAGCCCCTAGATCTTTCTTTGCCAATAGCTACTTTTTGAACTCTATCAGATAAATATGATTGCATAAGGTCCAGTGCCTTGTTTTGAATTCCATAGTGACTCATTTTTCTAATTAATGTACCATGATCTACACAATCAAAAGCCTTAGAAAGGTCACAGAATATACCAATAGCGTTTTTCGCTATATCCCAGGCATCCAATATATGCTTTAGTAAAACTGTACCAGCATCGGTTGTTAATCTACCTTTGGTGAAGCCAAATTGATTTTTATGGAGTAGCTATTAAGGACGAAATGAGAGGACAGCTGTGTGAGAATAATTTTTTCAAAAATTTTCCTTGTAGCTGGACGTATTGAAATTGGTCTGTAATTGGCCGGATCAGTGTGACTTCCAGATTTAAAAAGAGGAACCAGTTTACTATATTTCATGAGATCAGGAAAAACTCCTGCGTCGATACAACTATTGAAAATATAGGCCAAATAAGGAGCCACTTCCTTTATAATTGAACTTAGTACTTTGGTTGAGATACCCCAGAGATCCTCAGTATTTTTTATGTTAATAGACTTAAACGTTTTGACTATATAATTGGCATTTACATGAGTAAATATAAAGACCTCTTTACATTTTTCAACAGATGATTCTAATAATTCAACCGCCGGCGAAGGTGAGGAGGTTAGAGTCCGGGTAACAACTTTAGGGATATCGGAGAAGAAAGCATCGAAAGCATTGTGTACTGACTTTTAATATCAGTCATCAAAAAAATAGTTGAAGAGCGTAAACTTTCCAAAATCTCCTATTAGTTAAAAATAATATAAATATTTCAAAAACCTGTTTAAAATCAAGATTTTATCAAATTACTTGGGACGACAAATCCAACGAGTCCAAAACCGATGAGGTTACGTAATTTCGTTTAATAGTTCCTAAGGCCTTCATCCGGCTCCATCGTGGACCCTGGTCATCGTCTAGGACCAAGAACTGGGGTAGACAAATCCAACGAGCTCAAACTCGACGGGGTTTCATCGTTTCGTTTAGAACTTAGGCACTATAGCTACCTTCTATCTGCATCATTAGGCCTGCTCGATGGTACCGTAAAATTGCATGATCACCAAACTTACATAAGTATGCCAAATTAGAGCTCAGTCGGTTGAGGATAACTGCATGGTCTTAAATTAAGTTGCAAGATTTGTCCCACACCTACGTGCTTACATATGTACATACGTATTAACAGGGCAAGCTTGAAAGTATGCTTTTGAAATCAACAATGTTCAGAGACTACTATGAGTTAGAAAAATACTCGTACCTAACGGTAAAAGTTTTCTAGAACGTGATAGTTTTCCAACGCTTACGAACAATCCCAATATATACGAGAAGCAACCGAATTCAGTTTATCTGATTATAATTATTGGAACAAAGAATAACAATTGCCACTTACCTACTTGTTAAAGGGTTGCTATTGACAAAATATTGGATTGCTTTACTGCGAAAAGTAGTTCCTCTCAGGATCCGTTCGGCAAAGGTCTGTCAAAAAAGGTCGGTAAGTAAAGCTAAAGGCGCGAAACGTGTGGAAGGAAACGAATTTTCACAGTTTTCGTAAACTATTCAAAACTTTATATCTAAAGCAAAGAAGCCTTAGAATATAGTAAAACACGAGTACCCAATGCAATGGTAGTCGTTCTTAAATAAAAAACACAAAAAAAGTAATGCTGGACAATTCACACAGCATCATCTAGCCCCAAGCTAAGCAAAGCTTGCGTGTTAGATGACTGATATACAAATATTATAGAAAAAACCCAAGTTTGGAGTGCTTCTAGGAGAAGTAGAGCTATACAACTGCTTGGTCATATCTTTTCCGTGTCAAGATACAAAAAAATAACTTGTTTTGCTCATTGTAAATAGATTGAAAACATGCATTAACGTATCCGTATTTATTATGTAAAATGGTTTTGAGATTGTTAGCGGATGCAAAGGTGGTTATTTTCTGATTGAGTGGAACTGTGATAGGTTTCATCAAGGTGTCGGAATGGTTAAGGTAATGACAAGACGAGCTTGACAATTTTTTTTATCAACTAGTTTCATACGTAGGTAATACGCTGGCTTATTATACATATGTATTAGAGAGATTTGATCGAGTAAGATCGAGTAAGAATTAGAACTTAATTTTTATTTGATTACTTGAAGTAATAATATATAATAATAATATAGCCATTGATTCCCATTTCTTATAAAACATTAGATAAATGAGAGTAGAATTAAGTTAATAGAATAAGGTACTTTTTGCATGCATTATTTTACCTAATAAATATATTAATTTGATTTTACAACATTTATACGATATAATCCTAATATTCTTTCTGGGACGTCCATTTATGAACGTAGGCCTCCTCCATCCTGCTCCACTCGTTCCTGTCCGGAGCCAGTCTTGTCCAGGTGGCGCCAGCGACGCACGACGACTTGAAGTAATACATTGAAGAAATTAAAAAGTTCGTGTAGTACGATTACAGAGGTTTCATTAAGTTGGCGATAAGCAATGCAACCTATTGTGTGAAAATTTGTAAAAGTCGGTTAAGTGCGATAGTAGGCATCTCGCTATTAAATCTTATCAAGTATCAGGGTCGGTATCTTTTGGACAACATATCTATTGCTGTTGACTTTATTATCTATATATTTATCGTAATTATAATTTTCTTAGTTAATAAAAATGTTCTAAAAACTTACATCATCATCAGTCCGTATACGTCCACTGCTGAACATCGGCCTCCCCCAAATAGGCTTGAGGCGTATTTATCGTCGCTGATAAAAGTCACAGGTATAGAAAATTGGCGGTATTTCACAGTGACAGAAACTAAATATATCTGTGACTGTCTCACAAGTAGTGCCAGTGTCACGAGTGCACGATATTATATCGTTGTTATTTTATTACGTACCTACGCAATAAATCGCTTCAGCTAGATAATATCGCTTTTATATTCTCTCTTTGATAGTATCACTAAGTCAGAATGAGACACACCTAGTATTTTATTCTTGGAATTTTGAAATGTATACCGCCATGTAACAAGTTGTGACATTGCGTTAAACACATACAATTCAAGAGGAATTTTCGTTACGTAGCGAGCGGTACTATTGCTGGGATAAATACCTACATTATTCAATTAGTAAAACAATCAATTTGTACGTGATTGGTAGAAATACTAGCTAGTATTTTGTCACTAGTATTTGTCACAGAAGTTGAAGTCTAGTATAACCCAAGACTACCCCCAAACGACGCCACGAATACCAATTATTGTTGTGTGTACTCACATACAACAATAATGTTTTTATTGATTCAAATATTATTCCGCTTAGATCAAACGATCCTCTTTATAAAATACTCTGTATAAAAAAAGGTAAATCCTTTATCAGTACAAAATATACATTCATAAACATTATAGGTCTACTACCTATTATATATATATATATATATACTATATATACCTATTATAGGTCTACTCACGCTCCGGTTTATTCTCTAGACCCGACCACAATAATTTATTAAACAATTTAGCTTAATTGCTTAATTTATCTAAATTATACCGTTTACTTATGTGAAAATTAATAATTTATAAGTCGCCTCAAGCTTTGCAAAAACGACAACGTAGAAGACATTCAGAAGGTGTTAGTATAAAAATGCACAGCCTGTTTTAAAGCGAGCGCTCAAACATGATCACAACAAAAATAATAGAATAGAATTAATAAAATAGATGCCTGTAGCACGAAATACCGAAACTTCAAAAGCCGATGAAAAGTTTTCAAAAAACACAGGAAAGCTGTTATCGAAAGACAGCTTTGCTGCTCTCCTGGAGCAGGAAAGACAAAAACCACATGTACCAAACGTGCCAAGTTGTGTTTTTTTTTTTTTTTAAATTTAGCCTTGCCTCCCGCACGAGAACCGTCGAGGTTATCCACTTATTATGGGACACTCTGTATACCTACATACATGCGAAAGTTTGAGTCGATAGGTGGATGGATGTTTGTTACTTCTCCACACCTAAATTACTAATTGGATCAGGCTGAAATTTTGCATAGATCTTAAACTGAAATAACAGAAAGGCTACTTTTTATCCCATAAACCAGGTCTCGTCCCATGCCTTTAAACGGTTTTCTATAAACAACGCGTGCAAAGCCGCGGGCCGAAACTAGTTGATCATAATATCAAAATGTTCATTAGCAGATTATGAAGGAACATAATTTTTAATGATTCAGTATGAGAAACTATTTGTGTTCGCGTTAGTCCCTCGGCACGTGTGCCCAATTGTGGGCCCGCATCCAATGATTCGCAGCACAGTACCACCGTTGCCGTTACACTTTTCTTCATCAGCACTTTAGACAAGTAGATGTATGGTATTGCAGTATTGAACAGCAGAGGGGTCTTTTAGAAGTACAGGACTTCGCACACGCAAAGTGTATTGTCCCAAGTTGCTAGGCAGAATTCGCTTTCAGTGATAGGGCTTATAACATAATTAATCAGTTTAAAGATTTTTATTCCAATTAACTATATTTAATAAAAAATCTTAGTTCAAAAGTTATTTAATTCATTTATGAATTTCGGTAAAATAGGTACAGTGGCGTTTATTGTTGTTACGTTTTTTGAAGTTCATTTCTATGAATACATAATTATTTTAAAACTAGAGTTTTTTGTTATAATAAAGATAGCAAGTCGTTTTATATCAAAACAACAAATTTAATAACATGTAACCAAAACTGATGTTATTACGAGATTTGGAACCTGCCAGCTAACGATGATGCACGCCACTGTATATTCTTCCGCATACTCACTGCGGCCAAATTACTCGTACAAGTATTTTCAGTTGCTTAGCATAAAAATAAAGACACCTGATAGACAGAGTTAATTCCAGTAAATTACCTAGGTATGGAAAGTTAGTGTAGAACTGTCACATATTTTGAAAATTAATAGGCTAATAATAGGTAAATGTCGATTTTAAATGAACAATTACGTTAATGATTCCATCCTACCCATTAGCCAATCGTAAAAGCTTTTTTTAATAATGACACAAGTTCAGAGATCAGGATCAACGTCAATGTATCAGCAGCCGAGAGCGGGTGGCCTGCAGAGTAGCGGACCACCTGGACTCGAAACACCTTTTTGTCACATACTTCGATAACGACTGCAACCATCAGCCATATCTAATGTTTTAAAATGTTTATAAACCTAGCTTGGCAATTCTAAATGTGGTAAAACAGATTTACAGATTGGTATTGCTACCTACCATCAATGGTGGTACCACCTATGGATAAGGTTATGCCTAACAGTGCATGTGTACATACTTAAAACCAAATTTCCTAAAGGCGAAAACTTAGGCCAGAACTTCGGGAATAGGTCTAAGTTGGGTCTTACTACAAACTCCTTTCTTTAGGTGATTGCCGTAAATGAAAACGCAAACATTTCGATCGATATCCAAACTCGAATCCGGTAAAGACAAAAGGTTTGGCACAAGGTAAAAACACATAACCTCACATGAAAAGTCGCCACTGCTTACGTTATCTGGAAAAGGCTTTCCCTAATTACTTGGGGTGTTTTGTTTGGTGCTATCAGTGTGTAACGAGGCGCAAATGGGTCGCGATCGCGCGATCATGCGGGCCGCCCGCCCTCCCCGCGCTTCAAAGGCCTTTGTACGTGGATAAGTAAGGTTGTGGGTATTGTGATAGGCTGAGCGATTTGTCGAAACGTATTGTGTTTACAATTTTTCACAGTTTTATACTACTACTTACGTAGTGATATTTAGAGAGTTTTGTGAGAACTTGAATTTTATCTAAATTAAATTTTTCCACTCTCGCTATACTGAATTTTCTCGTCAAGGATTTTTAACGACCAATATAAAGAAGCCTCTCTTTATCCAACATGATTTTGGGTTGATGATGATGAAATGATAATCTACCAAACTTGAAACTTTTGTAAGCCACCCAGATACCATTGTAACATATAGTAGTGCCCAGCCGAATCCTTGTTTGAAACTGTTTACGATAAAACCTATAAAAAACATGGTGGCAATAAAAAAACAATGATGGTAACGCATTGATAAACAATTATTGAAATCGGGCGCCACGCGCCCGATGAGCTCCTCGCAAGCAGCTCTTACCCCGGTAATGTTACGTGGTTTGTAATCGGGCGCTCGGCCAGCAGAGCGAAAAGTTTTCATATTCGTTATATGTAACTCTGGCCTTTTCGGTAAGCCTTGGGCTTCATAGAAGTAGTAAATAAATAAATTTAATAAAACATCTTTATTTTAGATTACAGTGGTGGGTAGTGAACACCTCTCCGCTCCGCACCAACCGCACACCACCTACAGATAAGCTTAGCAGTAGTATACGGAATCTGGCGATCCTTGTTTAATGAGTTTATCTCATACGTGCAATGCAATTAGCTCGTGAATCTGGTACAAGGATCCCAAGCTTTTGTCTCTTCTGTTTGTTTGCTAAATGAATGTCTATTCTTTGCCTGCTTTTGATTGGTTGGTTTGAATGTAAAGTTTGAATAGAGAAGGTAGAGTCAGATGCAATCAGGTAGTCTGACAATGAGTTTATGGTTGGTATGGGCCATTGGTCTAGTTACCTGGTTACGAGACACTGCGGACCCGGCCTAACACCAAGCCTACCTTTGGTGGTAGGCCAAGACGAAACCATACCACTAAAGTGCTGTCCTAGTATCGTTTTTCACCACACGATTTACATAACTAGGTACTAGGGTAGCATAAACGAAGGAAGTAGGAACTTACATTTAATTGCGGATGGTGAACTTCGAAAGATAATCGAGAATTAGACTTGTTACACGTTCGCTCCATTTGTTCGCTCCACATTTCAAAAAATTCTGTTTTCGCCTCATGTCCAAAATTAGCAGCTTCGTCGGTTATTTATACGTTTAATGTTTCAAAACTTGTGTCAAAAACTTGCGTCAATTAAAATGTTACCACTATGAATGGAAGCGGGTAAGCTACGAACCTTCTTTGTGTTGGAAGAACACCAACGAAATGTAGGTCAATTATTTTTTCGAAGAATCCTTAACGTATTTTCGGTTATTTACTTATTTTTACTAATAGTTTTTCCTACAGTTAGTCACTTCCTGTGATCGCACATCACAGCAAGGGAGAATAAAGAATACTGCGATAATTTGGATAAATAATAGATAGTTTTATGAGAAAGCTGTTTAAATGTTTGATTCTCGGATTTGAATTACCTGTATGTAAAATTTCAGCCTAATCCGTTCAGTAGTTATGGTGTGAAGAGGTAACAAACATCCATCTAAACATCCAAACTACATTTGTTCGATTTTGTCCCGCAATAAAGGGTTTTTAAGGAGCACATGATGAGCGTGTATTTAAAATATAAGTAATTTATAATATAAAGATAATACACATTTATTGCGAAAATAATTATTTCAAATAATTAACATAAACAAAAGTAACATAAAAAAACATAATTAAAAGTCTGACGTGTTTCATTGGCATTTACAGTTTTTCCGTGATTCGCACCGCGAACCGCGTCGTGATTCGCGCGCGAATGTGGACAGGCTTTTGATCAGATACGTGACAGGTCGCTTTAGAGCATGTTAACAGTACATAACCATTTATCATCATGCTTTGACCATAATAACCACCAGACTTTTTTTTTAAAGAAACAAATAAACAGCAAATAATAAAAAGTATCTGAACAATAGAAAGTGAAATTTTATATCCCATAAAAATAGACAATGGAAGAATTACCCAGCAAGGTGTACAGTCCACATTTTATGTCTCTACTATTTCTGGTTGCGGTTAAAGGATCTTTGTGCTTCGGATATTTAACTAAATGATCTAACATAAGTTCTTACCACAGTACCACGAGCGTAAGGAAATAACTGATGAAACTTAATACTTAGCAGAATTAGCTGTGAAACCGTAATGGGGAAATAAAATAGGCAAAGGTTTAACATGCATGTCGGCAGAGAACTCAAAGGTAAAACAATATTCTCTAGCGCATTAAAAGCAATTCAGATAAATACTAAAAAGTCACACTAAAAGTACCTACCTACTTAAGGCGGTTGTATGCCGCACACAAGCTCCACTACCTATTTTTACTTATAATTACGTTAAGCAAAATAATTTTCATTATCCTATATACAGTTTGTGAACCCTATGCTAAGTTTTTTTTTTATCCCTCTGAAATAGTCTATTTGCGTATAATTTAGACAGCGAGAAGCGAAAACAGAGTTCGCTTGCCACCAAGAGCAACTTAGCTATTCAGCATAAAGGAAATAAAAGAAAACTATTTTATGGGCATTAAAAAATTCTTATGATAGCTATCAGAAACTTTACAATGGATTTTTTAAATTTCTTTGATTAACGCAAGAGAGAAAAGGCAGTGGTGCTGGTTTGAGGCATACGACCGCCTTAAGTTACGCGTCCACTGGATCGGTATCTGAGTAAACAGAGCGTAAGGATTTGTTGCTTTGTATTGATGTCTATGGTACAGCGTGCACTGTATAACTGCCGATACCCGTATTTCGAAAACTCAGGCGCTTAAAAAATACGTAGCAAAATCCAAAAACAGTAGACGCACCCTTGCGTTATATTGTAAATACCGACGACACCGCGTACGCTACGTTTCGATCCAGTGGACGTAGACAATAAGTACCGGATATAACGGGGTGAATTGAGACTCCAGGGTGAATAGAAATGGACTGAATACTGGACTAAGACATTACCTGGCTTGTAGCAGTGGAAGTATCCTTAATCCGTGACTGTTCACCTCCTGTGTCATTGGATTTGACCTCTGCAAAAGGATGTGTTTCCTTCAGTATTTCGTCCAATTCTTTTCACCCTGGAGTCTTTATTTACCCCCTTTTACGGTAACTCGGTATACCTACCTAGCTAAAACTAGTCTGAGATATCAAAAGCATGTTCATTCATGATAAGATATACACTGCTATTGCGTTGCGTCGCTTGTTTCTTTCCGAATTTGGTCTAATGTATTTGTGTGGCCTTGAAAATTAGGCAACGCTATCTTAAACGCCATTTTGGCAGGTAATTTATGATTATTATTCTCCAGTATAATGCCCCATACCTAAACATATGACTGTTATTTCCCAGGCTAGGAGGTTTTGCCGCACCAATGCCTACTCTTTTCCTATTGGTCCGTTGTGTTGCCGCGGAAAATCGATATGCGCAGACCTAGTTTGGGCGGGGGAAAACCCATTGCTATTGTTGGCGTTTGTTAGGTATTTCCATAATAATGTCATTCATGTAAACCTAGCTTCTGCGTGCGGCTTTGCACGCGTTTATTCTGAATAAAAAGTATCTAAATCTTGTGTATCAAAATTTCAGCTAAGTAGTTTTGACGTTGTCTTCGTCCGAATATCTTGGCAATGGCACTGGGAAGATTATGTAATATATCCATTCCTATATATGTTATATAGGAAACAGGCTGCTTTTTTATTTATTGTGTATTGATATAACCCATGCGATAAATTTACATGGTTAATAAACAAGCCAATAAAAAAAAATCAAGTATCATCATTTAAATGGTGAAATGTTCAAATCACTAGAAGTCATTTTGCCTTTGAGCCATTTGACCGGCTGCACTGCATCGATTTTCTTTATATAATACTCTCGATCAATTCACATATAAAAACTAAATCCAAATCGGTTCACACGTCAAATTTACACCCTAACCCCCTCTTTTTGTAGGGGATGACTATACATATGTATATAGGAGAACAAGACATTTTTAAGAATTTCTAGGAGGACGTTTTTTATCGTGATAAGGCATTTATTTGATCACAATCTTACCTAATGGTGACGATCGTCGATGAGCCGAAGATGTATCACGAAGGTCTAGGAAGACAATTTTTCACTTTCGTCTTGAAGAAACCCAGTTATATATATTTAGTTAATACAAAATTATTTGCTTGCCATTACGATTAACAAACACGTGACTTAATGTTATCAACCTATAATTGTTACAGTTACGGACGGTCCCCACACTAGGCTAGGTCTGTTTCGCGGGAGACTGACAATGAGTGTACAGATGGATTTCCATGAATGGTGAGAGAGTACATTAGCAAATACACACAAAACAAAGGACAAAAAATTGAAGTGAAGAGAATATCAATAACACCTTATTTCTTATTTGACAATAATAACTATGTTTATAGTATACAATTTGACTTGTCTAAGTGCTTATTTTGTAAGCCTAAAGAAATAAAGTTATTGATTCTGATTCTGATTCTGAATATGGTAATAGAGTTTGCTGAGAAGTAACTAATAATAAAATAACAATTAGGTAATAAATAGACATGCAATATAATTATAAATTTAAACGAGAAGATAAATTAAAAATAAACTAATCGATCGAAAATCTTGCCATCAATAAAATAATTCTAATAGGTTGTAGTTGATTTCAATGCCCTCTAGCGTAAAATGCATAAAATACATTTTTATTGACACAACGAATAAAATCATCATTTGCGGTACCACATGCAATATTCATAGATCACTCATCGTAACAATTATGTAAATTCCATGTATGCAATATGGTCTGTGAATTGTACCTTATCTGAATCGACACGCGACCTTTAATAGTATGCTATTGTTATTTTTAAACTGTGTTATTTAAAGATGGGTCATCATAAACCTGCCTAGATAATTAAAAATTAAATTGTAATAAGTTGCAATCAACCCGTGGATGTCGTAAGAGTAGACTAAGGGAACCTACCAGAGGAAGGGCAGCAGCTTCCTTATGAGTATTCTTCAACATCAACACTGCGATCACCAATCCGCCTGCCATGCGTGGTGATTATGGCAAAACCCCCCCAACATGGGAGACCATCCAATCGATGGACCGATGACATCGTAATGCTCGGAGGGAGTCGATGGATGAAGGCGGCTCAGGACCGTTATTTGTGGCGTCGTATGGGTTGATATGATGATGATGTTGATGAACCTTAACTTAATTAGGTAGGTAAGTGACTGTGAACGAGTTTTAACTATTTAAATTTTTTTTATAATATATATATATATTAAATTTATTTCCAATGTAGAGTAAGTCGATAGAGATTATCGTATATCAACCTACAAAAGAAACCTTATTTTGTTTAATTAGAATTTCAGTCACATTAGTGACGCTGATGTGTGGTCTAGAAATTCGGCGAAATAAGTTTTACATTTGGATAACTTTCTGTTTACAATAAGTTTCTACAAGTTATCTGTAACTTTAGTGTGACTTAGTAGTCTATTTCAAAGTAATCTTAGTTTATTTGTACTTCAAACAAGGTCTGTGTGTTGAGGAACTGCGGATGACCACAACAGAGCCTTGGAAGTCCAAGAAGTCTACCACTTAGGTCCTTGCTCCTGATTTACTGCCTCCGAAAACCGCAGGGATTCAATGTGCCTTTGTTGCAACAACTTTTTATTGAATAATAAAATTTCTACACAAAATGGAACCACTTTATAGGTCAATAATTTTAACTGCCGTAGTTTATGCTTTTTCGAAAGTTAACTTTTCTCGACAGGCTTTTGTTTCGTTGCGTTTTATAATAAAAAAGTAACAATTCGAAGAATTGCAGAGTAATTAATTATACCTAACGAATAATGCTGGACAGTTAAGACAGCATCATCTAACCCCAAGCTAAGCAGTGCTTGCGTTATTATAAGTATATTACATAGATAGATAATTTTATAAAACACTAGATGACCCAGTGAACCTATACCGTCTCTCCTATTTTTTTTTTAAACTACCCCTTTGTTGGTGCCAATAAATTGAAAAAAAATATTAAGTGGTTAAGCCGGTTCTAAGTTTTATAGCGAGACTAACGAACAGCAATTGATTTTAATATTTAAGATAAGTACATAGAAAACACCCAGAACACCCGGAACAAATATATCGCTAGATTTTACAAATACTTGTCCAGAGCCGCGAATCGAACACGCAACCTTCTGCGTGACAGGTGGACCTTTGACCACTGCACCACAGAGTCGTCGAAGTAGTGAAAACTAACATGAAAAAGAAGTGTTAAAATACTTAAAAGAGAGGATGACATCAAACTCAAAAATTAGTGGCGTGACGATAAAAATATAAAGGTAAAACACATTCGTGCTTAAGATAAGATCGTTCGGTAAAACGCGAACACGGAGATAATGACTCGATGAATAGTAATGAGTTTTATAAGTGTGAATCACCAAATATATTTAAATTGTTATCAATTAAAAGCAATATAATAGCGATTTAAGTCGCGTGGTCTCTCGCCATATGGTGTGGCGTACGGGAGCTTTGTTGTGGCCACGGAACCAGCGTCCGTCACGGTGTAGACGGCTGCTCTAAGCTTATCCGGGTAAAGAATATACATACTTTATTGAATAGAAAGAAAAAGCTAATCAGTGTTATAAGTAAGTGTAAATGCTTGAGCTCATAAACTAGCAACTGTATTTTTTTATGTGAGGGTTAAAAGTTGATTACTTGAATGAAAGCACCTAGATCTCTTCAATAAGTTACCTAATAACATACCCGCATAACATTTCAATCTTGCCGACGATCACCAGTCGTGCGTTAACTGAAATCCAGCGGTTTTATTTATAATTGTATATATACCTACCTATACGTGCAGGTATATTCATTAGTATTATTCAGGCAATAAATGGTTACTTACTATGGGAAACTTATAATATGGCACTGACAATATTTTTTGTTTTATCCACAGATTCCTACCATACCTTATACTTAGGTACTGACAATTCCTAACTTACGCAATGTTTCCAGTAATCCTGCCAGTTTGGATGTATTCAAAAGTAGAAAATTTTAATTTGAGTGTACTTAAGATTTGACTGACTGTCTGTTTTCCTTCTGTACTATCTCTTATGGTGCTTCCTTTTTTCTGTTTTGATTATAATTGTGTAATAATGTAATAGGAGTCATATTTTAGAAATTAACGACATCAAGTGTAAATTATGAAATACCTACGCCCATTGTACATGTTTTATGTAATGTCTATTTTTAATGTTTTCTTCGTAGTGTACAATAAAGAATTTTGTAATTGTACCTACGGTGGAAATAAATGAAATGAAAGAAAGTTCTACCCGCTAAGCTGCACGCTGCTTTCATGGCCTCGGCTCATGTAAATTTGTCGAGCTCAATTGAAGTTAATAGGTACATCGGAGGGTGAGGTGAGGACGCAGCCCAGCTGACGTAGTGTGAGGGAATGCGCCCTCTATCGACAGAATAAAACGAGGAGGGTCAGCGTTATTGCCGTTTTTGATGACAGTTTGATGTTACATTATGAGCAAAGTTACCGCGATATCTTCTCTTTCTGAGTGTACAAGCATTTTTGCTCACGACTCTACCATGAGCATTTACCTACGTACTGACATAAATCATAAGTATTTGTCATTATAAGTCAAGAGAAGCCACAAAACGAAATAGTTCTCCATTATTGTGACGTGTCCACAGATTACAGAATATTAATCTATTTTTTTTTATTTCATTATTAATATTATTCGTAAATCATTCCCCCTCTATATGAATAATAGTTTTAATTCAAACTTTATGAATTTGTTTATTTTCAGAGTTATGTATTGGAGCCAAATAGGTACTTAGTCGGGCTATCGAAAATAAAAAACCCTTTCAATAGATAACCCAATCGAATAGATTTTGAAGATTTTCGGGGATAGTAAAAAAACATTAAAAGTGTAACCACTAAAGACATGATTTTAAATAAATTCTTCAAAAAACCGTATCAAAAACCTCATCAATTCAAGTAACCAAATCAATCCCTGCTTAGCCTTACTTTTGTCTGACGCTTGGTTATGATTCTTTTTAACCGACTTCGGAAATAGGAGTAGTTTCTATGTTCAGCTGTATGTATGTTCGTTGATTTCTTCGTCACTTATGGACCGATTTTAATGATTCTTTTGCAGTTAGTTGTATAGGAGATGATTCCGAGGTGGTATTTTATTCCTAACAGATTTGTAGTTATCCCGTAAAAATTTAAAAAACAGTTTAAAACTAAGAAAGTCAAATTCAGTTTCTAGTTTTTTTCAAAACAATCAAATTATTTCGCTTTCAGGATGTCCAAAGAAGATCATTCGCGGTGTCTCGATTTATTACAAATTAAAGAGCAATATTTGTTCTACAAGCTGATACATACGCATAATCTAATGCGCCAAGGGCGAGTAAGCTTCATGAATGTTAACTAAACAGATAACAGACGACTTTACTCCCCTCTGATGGTCGACGATAGCTGCAATTGATGTTATTACCCTGTCATTGGGGAGTTTTGCTCAATCTTCTTACTTATTTATAAGTTGAATAGAGTTCTTTCAGCTAAAATGGAACAACCAAGACTTCTGATAAAATCGGGCCATGCCTACGGTTCCTACCTAGGTAACAATTACTCCTTACCATAGAAACAAATCCAGAGTCATCCGTGCCCAGAAAGATCACGAATTTCAATTAAATTTTTTATAAGTTATGTGGTGCTAAACATAAATAAAACGAATAGTTAGGTACTTAAGTATCATAAGTACCTTCTTATAAATAAAAATAATGGTAGTTATTAGCTAAATCGCGTACTTAATAAATGGTATGAAAGTTTATGGGTCAGCATACCTGGAGCGCGTGGCAAAACCAGCTGTCCAGTCTGATAAGGATCAGAGTAGCGATCACCTAAACACCGCACGTGCAAGTATTAGGAATCAGGAAGTTTCTAATCTGTGGAAATCAGAAAACAAAAAACCCTCACCGGGACCCCGGAACACCGGCCAGAGTCACACATCAAAAATATCGTTTTAACCATAGACCTAGAATTTTTTTTTCTATGGTTTTAACGATATGATATAGGTAGTTCAATATTAGTATTTAATTTTATCAAAAAAGTGTTCTACACTTGTAGCCATAAATACTCTTTGGTTAATGGTGGACCGTACCGATTTAAAAATAAAGAAATTCAAAAATAGAACGTATTTTTAGAAAGCACGTTGTGGTATGCTATTTGTTGATCGATAAAATACAATTTTAAATTTGGAACATTACTTTTACAGTTATCCCAAATCTTGGCGCTTTTTATTTTTGAGTTATTTGTTGTTTTATAAGTGTATTTGCTAAAATATTTATTATAAAAAGAATATCGAAAACAAAAAAGGTGCGTAAGTGTAATTAATTTATTCAGTGCTGCATCAAGCTGTTTATTTTTCCTGCAAATATGATTGCACAGAGCTTGAACCGGCTTAGGATAAATTAGAAGAAATTTCTAGATTTAATTCATTGCAATGGACGCAGCTGTTGTGTCACCTGCCGCAAACAGGCAGAATCTCTAATGATATTAGAAATAAATGGTATCAGGACCATATTGGGTAGTTTGAGACGTCTCAGGACCTCCTGGTTTTTTATATTATGGTATATTCTAAGTAAGGTGGAGAACTGGTGGAGAACTTGTTTGTGCAATAAAAGGCAGGGACGAGGGAAAATATTTAACCTCGTCCCTGATAAAAGGATAATAAAACTTGTTATGACGCAGATGATGCCTTATTTAAAAACTATTAATTATATTAAGAAGGTACCAAATTAATTAGTTATATTAATAGCGACTGCAAGTGTATGTACTTACTTTAAGAGTTTGCTTAATATTACTTACTTAAACTTACTCTGTTCTAGAATCTAAGATATTTTTTTACAAAGGTTGCCTGAAAGAGATCCCTTCTAAGCGATAAGGCCGCCCATTGTACTTGTCCTATGTAACATCTCTCTGTAATAAAGAATTTTTGTATTGTATATTATTGTATATTTATCATAAACAAAGAAATTTATTTGTAGGAAAGAGCAAGGTTAGTAATAGATACTAAATACCAAAAAAAAAATCT
Organism: Eupithecia insigniata; assembly: GCA_947859395.1. Taxonomy (NCBI): domain Eukaryota; kingdom Metazoa; phylum Arthropoda; class Insecta; order Lepidoptera; family Geometridae; genus Eupithecia; species Eupithecia insigniata. The sequence goes on along the minus strand of OX401996.1, from coordinate 6,115,000 downwards.
TCAATAATGAATAATTGCACACGTGTTTTGAAAAAAGTCGAAAACAGACGAGATACCATCTAAAATTATGAATGAATGCTGTTAAACCAAAAATTATTTGGATCTACTGCGATTTGCTCTGATGCTACCAGTGTCGTAAAATAATAGTGTTAGATAGACCTTTGTCTACAAAAATATATTTAAGATTTTAGAATAGAGTTCGATATAAATCAATAATATCGAATTTTAGCACACCAAATAACTGCTTTTTGTTGTTTCAGAAAGAAAGTTCACACTAAAATTACTATCACGACGATCCGAAACGTAGGTGCTTTTGTAGCTAAACCATACTCATTTAAGTAAGTAGACCGGTAAGTTTTTTTTTATAATCTGTAAGTTTAATAAATAGTAGCACACGAACTAGCGATATAGTGATAAATAACAGCCTTTAATTATTTTTACTGGTAACAATTTTCTTTTTAAGTAGCAACAAAAATAAAATGTTATATAATTACAATGTACAGTTGCACCGCGCCTAGGTGACAACCAGCTCAGTCTGGTCTGTCTCATTCTGTCTTAAACTACACATTTTATTTTCAATTAAGTCCATGACGCATGCTAATGCACTATTAATGCATTTTAATCGTATGCAAGAGATGTAAATTGTAAAATCCCCAGTGTTTGCTCGTCTGTAATCTGTTTATTGCCATTTAAAGACATGAAGCCCAGGTGGCCCGCATAGGTTTACTATCAGCTGTTAGAAGCCAATGTTCTGTGACACTGTCGCTGATATTTTTACTTGATAGTATTTAATATAGCTATATTAAAATAATACCTATACAGACTGGCTTTTTGAGATGAGATAGATGGTGAAATCCAAAACTATGAGAATTAAAGTTAAACATATTGATTTTTCAAAATATATGAGATCCTGTATCGTATACAGGGTATCGTATATTTTAAAAATCAATCAGTTCGATTTCCTACTAAAGCAAAACATTTAATAAAATCCAAATATGGTATTTTAATTTTCTCATAAATTAAGCCCATGACTACTTACACGACTTTTCACTCAATCTCTCGTATTTTTGGATTGGGCCTAGAGGGCCCAATCCAAAAATCCACTCCCATCTCAAAAAGCCACCCGGTATAGGCTTTTAATGTTCATAAAAAAAAAAATTGGAAAAGTAAAATGAATAAAATAAATAATACAGATTATATTACTCTTCAACTAACTATATATGTATTATTATAGCATTTTTATGTACATATATACGTGAAAAACTAAACATATTTGAATTTTCGACAGGAAAACTAAAATTAATGAAATATATAACATAGTTGATATTTATTCGACTGATGGTATTTAGTTTCAAAGCATTACTAAGATAAAGATAAAATATTACATATGCTATATAAAAAGTAAAAATTAAAAAAAAAACGGTATAAATAAATCATGATAATGACTTTGATCCCCAGACGAATTTCAAATAAAGGTCAAATCATTGTTTATTTTTTGTTTATCCAAACTGATAAAAAACAATTTTAATTGCTCGGGATTATGTGAACTCTTCTATTAATTACTCTCTAAATGAGCAACGCGTTTCGTCGCCGTTCAATTTCGCAAAGCAAAAGGGTTGAATGTACTCGAGTTCTATTGTTTTTGGCTATAAATCTGCTGCATTGTATAATTACAACGTTTAATGTGTGACAGTTGCATTGTGTATGCAAATGCGAGTGGAGTGGGGTGAGAACGGGATGCATACAATATTGTACGCGGCGGGATGCCATTTCGTTTGTAGGATTCCTATTGATATTCGTTTGTTTTACGGACTTTATTTTGGGGTGACTGTTGATTGAGATGCGAAATTTACCTAGCTTCTATTATCATTACCTGTACCTACTCCGATTTAGAATCCAAGATATTTTATGTGAACAAAGACATTTATGAATGAAAACTTAACAAAAACTGATAACAATAATAGAAAACTGCAAAGTTATCAGTAAAAACAGGTGTAACAAAAATTTCTAAATTTGAATTCGAAAATGAACGAATAATCTATTAAATAATGAATATAAGCTTTCTAAACAAATTGTTATGAGGTTCTGTGCTTTGCTTCGATGATACCAATGTCGTTAAATATTCCATCAATATTCCTTGGGTTTTGTATACAAAAAATATCTAGGTTTCTGAATCGGATTATCATTAGCTAGAACAGTAAAACATTTATTACAGAAATTAAAACCAGAGTAAAGAGAATTACTGAATCAATCCGTCACATAAAGTTGATAGGGACATTCCATCTTTGATCCCACCTATTATTGGTACCCGGAATAAAATGTCAGAGCTCAATCTCTGTGGTTTTACAGAATAAAACAGCGATCATTTACAAATGTATAACAATTAAACAATCATTATAATAGACCCCTAGTAAGTAAGCTCCTTCAGTTACAATCGCGTAGACGTATTCCGATAACTTAGTAGCATTGTAAGCATTGTGTCGCGGACAATGCTAAGTAGCCACTCCAATGTGAGAAACTGTTGCGATTTCGTTGTGACCGCTTGTGGGAATGTGGGCTCACATTCAAATATTAAAATGGGTGATCTTATTGTGATTTTATTATTTTACTGCTACTCAAATCAAGCAGGTGAAAGATATTATTTCGTAAAAAAAAAGGAATAAAACAAACTAAGTATCAATTATATCAATCAAACTTAAGGTCCCTACACTTTATATTTATGTATTAGGTATGAAGCTAATTTACATAATCATCTCAAAAAAAGGTTTTTCAAGCTAATGAGAAATTATTTTCTTTTTTTGTACTTAGGTAAGTATGTACCTACTGATAAAATCTCCGATACCATTACATTCACTCAATATTTTAATAGCGATTCGGTATTCAATAAAGTTGTATTAAAATAACGTTTGAGCATTCAATTAGGCGTTCACGTATCGTCCATCGAGATAACGCGATGGTGGTCCATTGTGGTCCGGCCTCCCGTGGCTCGAGCTGCCACTGCACAATACAACAACAGTGTTTCCTATTTTCATAACTGTTGCATTTAGTGCCGCCTCGCTGACCACTGTAGAGGACGGTTTTGTGGGAAGCTGCTGAATCAAATATGGAGAGCTTTCCCTACAAAGCTTTATTTGGTTTAGGAATATTGCTGATTTATCCTAAAATCGTTGTCACGTTCAAGTAGTCATCATGAATGCTTACCACCTGTTAAATTTTATCTCAATGTGCCACCATTTTGCCATAAATTTTCATCTATCCGATTTCTCAACCCTTGACAACTTCATCAAACTGAAAGTCGTTAAAGACTTTCTATGGACCGTAAATTACAAAAGCCTTATCAATCTGCTTTTAATCTTAGATCGTGACAAAAAATAATGGCGAACCGGGTGCAATCCCGCGGCGACCTCCCGACTGCGGATCTTAGGGATTGTTGCTTCACACCGTCATCAAAGAGTTGGGTCGACCGATCGAGGGAATAGATAAGTGGTTTCTCACCTCCCCGCGGTCGCGACTCGCGAAAGGGTTCGCCGAATAATTGCAACAATCAATTGGAGGAGCTATCGAGCAATTTGTATGGTATTTGTGCGGGCTGTCACCCGCTGATGCTATCGGCGCGCCTCGGGGAGCCGCAGCCCTAGGCACTGGGAACTCTTTGCCGTGGTTACTTTCTCACACCTCAAGTGTTTCATTGCGTAGCGCATATGATTTTAGGATTAACTTTTTTGCAACTCTTATGTTGTCCAAAATGAGATCAGACCATTTCTCATTGTCTTTAATATTTTACATGTCAGTAAGTTAATAGCGACAGAGCACACTTTATCATTCCCAAGCTCAAATCAGTTAGTGGTGCCTTACCAAGAACTATGAAATCGGACCATATATCATCAGAGCGTCCATAATAAGACATAAACATCATCTCGTTGCAATATGTCACAAGTAACAAAGCACTCTGCGGTAACGGTCCGCATCATTTGTCTGCCGTAACCCTGTTATTTATGGTCTCCTGCCTAAGAAGAAGGACAAAAACGGGGCTGATGTTAAATATTTGCCCTGAGACAGAGGGGCGATAATTCGAGGCTATTATGACGTCATTTCACGCCCTTTGTCAGGTCGTCACGCCGTGTCATCTGCTCCTGAGACGCCTGCCTCGGCTATCTCTCGATTAATCTATTGTAATTTTTTCAGTGCGCGCGAGTCGGATGTGCCACCGACGATGATTTCGTCCCGTTCGCTTGTTCGCTCGACTTCGCCATAAAAACACTCGAGGATCTGTCCTATTGTCTCGTGGCCCTTTACGAGCTCCGTTTTGTGAAGCTGTTATTGTTTGCGGTTGATAAACATCTCGCCACTAGGTAGGTAGGGATCATCATCACTTTTACCGGTGGTTTATTTTAATAGAGACCCTGGGTTTGTTTGACAATTATTGCCGTTTTGAATGCCCTTAAGACGTTTTTTGTAGGATGGAGTTAATGAATAAGGATCTGTCGAAGCTGGCAAAAGATTTGGTTTTGAATCCGGTATCGGCGTTCAGACAAGATCCAAAGTTGGCGACTGCGATTGATAAGCTTTGGAGACAACAAGTCGCGAGCCTGAGCGTTGAAGACGGAAAACTGTTGTTGCCTCAGCGCAAATTAGATTTCATTGAAGTTCAAAACATGATAAAGGAAACTGCAAAACCAAAAGGTGCCTACCCTATTTGCTCTACTTGGGATAAATTCATTAGGATAACTTTACCAATCTGTGAATAGCTAATTTTACCTATGTTCAGTTGCAGAAAAGTCTGCTGATGTGTTGATAAAAGAAGCAAACGATTCAAGGAGATCATTGATAAAGAAAGTGGAAGATATTCTTGCTGATATCAATAAGAGCGCTGAAAATGGAAACCCACCTAAAATGATAATAAGAAACCAAAAACTGTGGAGTAACTGTATTTATGACTTAGATAGGTATAGTTCTACTTCTAAGCAATTTAAAAAAAAATTAGACAATTCACACAGCATTGTCTAGAGCCAAGCTTATATACATAATGATGTTTCGTGAAACAAATTAGATTCATACATTATTAGACATCGTTTTTTTCCAGGGTGACTTTAAAATCATTTAACGATGCAAAAAAGACGACCATAACCTATTCCAGTAGCGAAGATAAAACAAGATTCAATACGATTGTTTTCGTACTAACTAAAGTACACGAGCTGCTTTCCAAGAATTTGACTGTCACTAGAAGGTAAAAACAAACTGTATAATCTCAGGTCGATGGTAATCTTACAAAGGCTAGCGCCGGACAAGGGGAAGATTATAACTCCAGTTAATCCTTATCGAAGTATTTATAACTTTGTTTTAAGTCGCTTTCCTCCGGAACTTCTATACTATTTAACTACACAGTTAAAATAAACGACAAGAGTGCCTTACCTCATTCTTAGCAAAGTATTCCAATGGCATCTCTCACCAATATTATTTGAAAACTCATGCGTCCATACTGTCATACAATAACACTAATACTAAATATTGTAAATGAATAAAATAAATAAATAATCCTGGACAATTCACACAGCATCATCTAGCACCATGCTAAGCAGAGTTGGGTATAAATGTGTGTGTTTGGATAGCGATGGATGGATGAATGAAAGGATGTTTTCTTTACTTTTTCACGCCAAAACGGATCGGGCTTAAATTTTGCATATATGTAGTTCTAGGCTTAGAGTAAAACAGGCAACGTTTTATCCCATATAAATAAATACCTTTTAAACGTTTTGATAGAAACAACACGTGTGAAGTCGCGGCAGAAACTAGTACCTAGTATTATAAATGCGAAATTATTTCCGTCTGTTTGTTACGTTTTCACAGCTGAACGGATCTTAATGAAATTTGGCAGGGAGGCAAATGGTATCCCAGGACCGTTCCTGGGATACCATTTGCCTCCCTGCCGTAGTCTATGTCCGTACATAGACTACTTGAAAATTGCGTGCAAAGCTGCGAGCAGCCGCTAGTAATATATACACATTACACACAAGAAATGAAAAATTAAATGAAGTTTGTTTATTTCTCCTAAACCACTGTAATAACCACAAAAAAAGCAAGCTAGACATTGAGAATTAAAAATTAAACTACTTGGACCTGAATAATAAATCAAACAGGAAAACGCAACAAAATTCGAATCAGTACCTTAAATATAGGTTAACATTAGTAAGTAAATGGTATAAGAAAATGGTAAGGTATGCTCTTCCGAAACACGATAGTCACGTGGGTGTCTCCAGGCTACGTCATCGACGCCATCGGCTAATCTTCTTGTATCATGAGTAAGTGATACATTATTGTGGCAGAGAAATAGCCTGTAGCTCAGCTTGATGCTACAGCATGTCGCCATGCTGTAGCGCTGGTATTCTGCTAAGGGCTGCCCAAGCTCTGCTTAGCTTGGAGTTAAATGACACTGCGTCGATTGGCCAGTAAGTATCATTTTTTTATATATGCTTTAAGAAAAACCTACCTACTTTGCCTATTGTATCGTATTCAAATATAAAATACGATGGAGTATCAAATACCGTCCTTCCTCAGAGAACTCTTCTACCAAAACGTGATACGTCTCAGGAATCAGAGTAACCTAGACATGGCCGTGAGAGACGTGTGCTGTTTGCTGGAGACTCCACCATGGAGTTTGGGGATAGTGGCCACCGCTAAAGGTCTAATAGCTGGACCCCTGACCTTGCACCATCGTGAAGGAACTGCTACTGATTGTATGACTACGGGAGGTATGGTTTCTTCTTCTTCGTAACACTCTTGTCAGTGCAGTCGTGGTCATCATGCTCATTATTAAATAAATAATAAATTATGCTGGACAATCCACAGCAACATCTAGCCCCAACCTAAGCATAGCTTGTGTTATGGGTACTATACTTAGATGACTGATATACATATATATGTATATATATATAATTACATTGCATCGATAGATATTTTTTTATTATGCATAGAAAATACCCAGAACACCCGAGAAAATATTTGCAGATCGTACAAACATTTGTCCTAAGGCGGGAATCGAACCCACAACCTACGTCGCAGGCGGACCTTCGCCCGCCGCGCCACAGGGGTTGTCAGCTTCTTGTTGGGTGGCTGTTGTGATTCGCCTCACGATGTCTCGCCATATTTATCTATTTTTTGTCTTTCTACTGCACTCATGTGAGGTATGGTTTAGTCTTTTTTTGATTGAAATTACTAGTTTTAACTTACGAAAAACAAATGAAGAGGCTGTTTTATGTTGGTGTATTTTTTTTGTATGATCGTCGATTTCTCCATTTATTACGAACCGATCTAGAAAATTCTTTCATAATTTTAAAAAAATATAAAAAATATTAATTCCCGAGGGTACCTAATTATTTGTCACGACCTACTAAATAACTAGGTATAAATACATTGATGTTTTTGAAAAAAATAATAACTAAAATAAAAAACAGTGTAAATAGGAAAATAAAAACTAACTTTGAATTCCTATTTACACGGTATTTTACGTCGCGAATCCTGACAAAAAAAACTGTGAAAATAGGAAAATAAAAACTGACTTTGAATTCCTATTTACACTGTTTTTTATGTCACGAGTCGCGACATAAAAAACAGTGTAAATAGAAATTCAAAGTTAGTTTTTATTTTTTCAAAAACATCAATGTACATATTTATACCTAGTTATTTTGTAGGTCCTTGGATGATGACTAAATAATGTTACCTATCAAATTAAACCCTGTGAGAATATTAAAATCAGTCCATACCTTTGACAGACAGAATTTGCCATTATTTCTGGTTTTACCTTTTCGATTTTTCTACGTACTTACTACCTAATGTATTCTGCTATATTGTTAGTTACATAAATAATAAATCACCTTTGTCGGTATTATTCTTATTCTTAGGAGTCCTGATTCCTCAAGATGTAAATGGTATCAAGCATTTCACGACTACAGCGAAATACATCCTTGTTGTGGAAAAAGACGCAATCTTTCAGAAATTGCTTGATGAAGGAGCGTTGATTAGATTGGGCCCAGTCATTATTATTACGGTACCTATATCCTAATGTTGTCAAATATCACATAATATAAAAACCCTGCGTAGAATCTGCTACTCCTCGTTTGTAGCCTGTACAAACTCCATAATTCTGGATTAAAATCCAAAAACAGAATATACGCAGGTGTCTTCCTTTATAAACATTTATGAAAATTCTAAACTTTATTTGAATTTCCAAAATTACTAGATGGTATGTTCAAACAGCATTGCCATCTGGTCCCAAAGAAAGTAGTGTATTATGGATAACCGATGACTGATATTACAACACTTAGACCAGAATATAAATATCTGTAGATCATACAGACATTTGTCCCACGGTAGGAATCTATCCTGCAACCTTTTGCATCGTAGATGAAGTTTCGCCCAATGTGCCATTGAGTTCGGCAAACAATAGTAACACAAGTTGCTTTGTTTTCCAGGGCAAAGGATATCCAGATGTTTGCACGAGACAGCTTTTATGCCGCCTCTGCAATGAACTGAAACTTCGAGCTTTGGCCCTTGTCGACGCTGATCCGCACGGCTTTGAGATATTCTTGACTTACAAGTATGGTTCCTTGGTAAGTCAGTAACCTTACGCTTAAGAGTTCAAATTGGTTAATTTATTTCTTACTAGCTTCCGTTCGCGACTTCCAGGAGGAACTTTTCAGGATAAAAAGTAGGTACCTTATGTCTATTTTCAGTACACCATTTAACTCCATAATCCAAAGGGCGTCCCTTTCGCAGACCGACACGACCATGAGAGTGATGGAATAGAGGGTGTACCTGTGCTTGCACTTACACTAGTGCATTATAATATGTACCTACCTACTCCGCACATGGCTGGGTCCCGTTGAGACTGGCTGAGGCTAGTTAACCTCCTTCCTCGCATTTATTTTCTTTGACTGAATGAAACAATGCAATATTTAATAGACTGCTTATTTTTAAAAATTGTTATAATAATCTATCGACTTGAAAAATATCGGGACTAACGAGAATTCTGATATTTATCGAGCTGACATACTGCGTGAGTATGAAAAATGGTATTTATTCATAAATGCGTCTACGGAGCATCATTTAGATATCTCCGTGCCAAATTTCATATCCGATTAGTCGTAGCGATCCGGGCTTTGCACGGGTGCAATGCTGATAATAAATTATACATATAAATCTTCCTCTTGGATCACTCTATCTATTAAAAAACTGCATCAAAATCCGTTGCGTAGTTTTAAAGATCTAAGCATACATAGGGACAAACAGCGGGAAGCGACTTTGTTTGATAACTAGTGATATATATATATATATGTATATATAGCCGTAGGCGGGTGCCTACGGCTGGATATACATTTTTAAAATTTACAGGCTCAATCTCACCTCTCAACATCTCTCGCGTGCAGTTCGCTGCTGCTTCTTGGAGCTCGGCATAATGACGTCATGACTCTAGCATCCAACGAAGCAAGGCTGGTCCTCACAGATCTGGATAAGCGAAAACTAAACTCGCTTTTGAAACGACCGTACCTTTCCAATGCTGTGGGTAAGGCAACGTTGTTTAATTTAATTTTAGTGAGTACTATAATATACATAGTTATAGTATCAAAATGAAACTTCTGATTTTTTTTAAAATGATTCTAATATATTTTTAGCGACACGTTTAGAAGTGGACGTTCTGAGTGATTTGGTGCTTAAATTTTACGTAGGCATTACGTCGACATAGACGTCTAAATCTACCTGAAACTTTGCGTAAATCATCATAATTTCCTTCTCCTTTTACCACTTAGGTGGTGTCGGCACAACACGTCTTCTTCTTCCATTCGCTTCTATTACTCGTCGTCTCTCTCACTCCTTTTTACTCATATCATCTTTCACACAGTCCATCCCTCTTTTCTTAGCCATACCTCTACTCATTGAGTTGTTTATATAGAATATCATTGCCTCTACTCCTATAACCATCCACCTTCCGCGTGATATGACATTTTGTCATTTTGTGTAAATATGGAATACAAATTCTAGAGATGGAATAATTTATAAATTTAAAACATTGTTAGAAGCAGCAAAACCGCAAGCAGAAAGTGGTTTATAAGACTTTGTCTTTGCAGGGGCTGCTATAAAAGAGGAACTCAACAAAATGCTGACAAGTGGAATAAAAGCTGAAATAGAAGCTTTGGCACCTACCGCGGCGGCTCTTTGTGACGCTTATCTCCCGGCGAAAATAATTCGCGCTGAATATTTAGGGGCTTGATCTGTTGATAGTGCTTGTAAATTATATGCAATCCAAAATAAGCGGGAATGTATCATACATAATATTGGATTTGGATTACATTTTCTTTTTTGAGTAACCGTGAAAGTTACCCCTTAGTGAAGGTCTTAGATCGAAGACAATGTCAAAACAATTAACCTACTGAATGCACCGGGCTGAATTTGTAACAAATAAAGATGTACATGGACTATTATGCAACTTTTAATTCCAAGAAATCATCCTAAACCGCGTGCAGAAGCTAGTTATTAATAATAAGCAACCGCCTTCATACCGCCATCTAGCGAATAATTGCAAAACTATTTCCCACCGATCTCCCGCTTCTGCCCTCAAAAGGGGTTGTTGTCCCCTATGCAGTTAAATGTTTTGAGATTGCGACCTCACTACACTAGTTAGTTCTGAATCGAAATACGAGGTGGCGTTATGTACAATATTCTTACCGCGGTATTTCAAACTCTTTCAAATTTCAGCAACGTCATTGTCACTTTCATCTTGACCAAAGATGCTTGTCTAAATTATTTACCCACTTAAATTTTGAGCCAAAATTTCTTTGCAATGTGATATAATTTAGTAAGCAATGGACGCTGAAGATACTGAAAAGAAAATGAGCAGAGTCAAATCCGTGAACAGTGGTCCACTAGTGACGGAACGTGAAACCGCACGGGAACCTAACAAACGGAAGTCATTGAACGTGAACGAAGCTGTAAGATCTCTAGATCTTGCTTTAGGAAGATTAAAGAAGAGCAAGTTAGTGAATGGAGAGTGCGTTACTGTTAGCAATCTCGGCAGCCCGCCCCGACGGACCCCTATGGAGATGTACATGGACGTCTGCCCTTCTTACGTGGACGTCTGCCCCTCCGCCTACGGTAATCCGGACAACGCCTCCATGATGTCAATGAACTTCTCCCACTACGAGCTTGTTCGAAACTTATCAAGCTGCAATTGCAATTCTGACGAAGCCTCCAGTAGTACGACGTGTAGCGCCACCAAGCCCGCCGACCACTCAGTGAAGGACGAACATCTAGAGAGATTCTTCAGAAGTGCCGAGATGTGGACCCAGAGGTATAGGGAAGGAGGACCCAGTACTTTTAATCTAAATATACCTACCAAAAAATAAGGAATAAAACTTCCCGATGAACGATTATGAAAATTTCAAATTTTTTATTTATTCAAAGAAACTTTACAATATTAACAGAATAATATAAGAATTTACAAATGAAACGTACCAATCTATACAACACTGTACCTAATTCTTAAACGAGACGACAAGATTTAACACTGAATAACAATAACGTAGATTTTAGTTGAATTTCTCTAGAGCCATCAATCGATGCCTTTCTGAACACTAGAATAAATTACACAAGGTTAAAAATAGATCAACGAAGGTAAGTAATTTTATCTTCTAATGTTTTGTGAAGAAGTTGCGTAAAGTCATACCTGTATGACGTTATAATGTTATCCTAGCATTCAGTAAGGCGTTCATATCTTTCTACCGCTAAGGGCAATCCGCAACACTAGCTAGAGTTACGAAGGCGGACACTACACTGCGTTCTACCTGCACTCGACTTAAATTGTGATGCGAACTGTAGAATTACAGCTCATGCAGAGAATAGCGTTCATGAAGAAAATGGTAGAGTACGTTTATCGTGCCTGTACCAGCACTAAGTTTGACGAAAACAATTGTAGGTATGTAACTCAAAAGAATATTTCTTACTTTGAATATAGGCTTTGTGTAAGTCGAGTGCAGTATAGCGAAGATCCTAGAACACAGCATTACATTCACATTTATAATACTACATCCATAGATTTTTGAACAAACTAGGACCACAATCTAAACTTTTTTATATAAGTAAAGGACAAAAAAACAGGATGAAGAGTCGGAAATCTGAAATAATTGACATAGTCATCACATAGTTCCTACATTCCTGCTTTTAAGATAAGATCAAATTATGGAAGCTGCGACAATGGAAGACTTAAGGACTAGCATAATTCGAAAACGATGTAAAGTAGGAGAGAAGCGAAGTGCAAACAATTATCTAGAACACTCCTGTGCTAACAGTTAATAACAACCTGGTATTATTTTAATAAAATTACTTATATATTATGATTTTAATTGGTGTTATCGACGGCTAAAAGGTTAAAATTCTTGCGTCTAAGGTTATCATAAGAATAATTATTTTCTATAGTCTTATCCAAAATTCTATTACGTCATTATTTAGGTCTATAACCTATTTAAATAACTGTTAAACTGGTGTCAAACCTGTTGATTCTACCAGTGGCAGGGTATTGTCTCTCATCAACTTGCAAAAGAATAACTAGTTACTTGTCTAAATTATTTCTAGCACTACTTCACGTTCCTTAGCTGCAAGAATAACAACTCAGATGTCTCTAAAATTGAAATTATTCTTACAATAATAATAGAAACTAGCGTTTTCAGCAAATCGCACTCGGCATGTTGCACTGCATGCCGGGAGCAAGAGCCCTATCGTTCACAAGTCTTTTGTATAACTAGAGAACGATGCTAATGAAATCAATCATAAACAATCATGATGAAAGTACCTAAACTTTAAAGCACCCGGTTTCCGAACTCTCTCGTAATTTATTCTAACTAGATAAAGGTAAAAATCTGTAGAGTGTGGGTACACAAAGCCCGTCCTATATTGTCTGTTTTAAACTTTTCGTGAACGAAGCTTTATTGTTTGTAATGAAAGAATCACAAATTATTTAAAATTAACGACAACCTTAATTTAATTAATAATTAGGTACAACGAATTCGATTTCACTAGGCCCTACATAATGTCAGATGGCGACATTCATATCATAATTATTTATTAAGTAATTAATTTATTATCGTTAAAATTACGCAATAGAAGAATCACAGCATCCTTAAAAGACCATAACGGCAATTGAAATTAATCTCATCGACGTATCGTAGGTAATTTAAATATTACAATGATCGTAAAATTTAGACCAAATTGGCAGTCTTCACAAACATGGAATGTACGATATGCGTCTATGCAGGTATCCGATAACACTTACAAAATATCGGCAAACGTTTTATATCTATAATACAACAACAATGAATTTACCTATATCATTATAATTACTTTGAAATTAACAACAATGGTTTATTCCGTATAATTTCATCTAGCGTTCCGCGGAGCGGTTTTTAATTTTCCGTTTTAGCTTTATTATGATATATATTATTGTACCTACGTAGGTGTGTAGTTCTTATTCCTCTATGAATCGTTTCAATTTATAAGTAACTATAATTCACTAAAACAATGATAGGTTAATATCTAATAACTACATTTACATGACCTATTGAAGTAATTCATGTTACCGCTAGAACAAAACGTTTAGTAGGGAAGGCAAATTGCTTGGCTGGATTAATTAACTACTTTGTACAAGCTACTTGAATTATAATGCAAACTATGTCTTTAGTGAGATTCGTCAGAGATTTAATCTATGTTTTACTACTGTAATTGCCTAAATTATTATGTTATTTTTACAGTTTATACTTAGCATCATCACGGATTAAACTTATCTTAAAATCAGATACTATCTTGGGAGGTGATAATCTAAATTCTGACCGACAAATTGAACTTGATCCTTAAATTTAACAATTAAATTGATTCGAGCACAAGAGAGACGAATTATCACCCTCACTTTCATATAAAAATTTAACAACTTCTGTTTTACTAAACAATTCAGACTATACATAGAAAATTATGATATATTTGTAATTGAAATGATTTAAATTAAAATATGCATATCGACCTGCGTTAAGTTTGGGATTGTTACGACGCTGAAGATTACGAGTTCTGAAAACACAGTTTTAATGATTAAAACAAAAAAAAATCTTTTTATTATCATGGTTACGATGCACGAAAATGGTCTATGATAATAATAATTGACTATATTTGATTTCATTTATTAATTGAACCTAAAAGTAGCGTACCTAAATTATCGACGATGAAATGGTGCCAAAGCAGCTAAGGTCCAAGAGATGATGATCAAGGTCACTTCATTCCTAAATATTACGAGTACACTATGTTCACTCAATATCGTTAAAATCAATAACATGGTTTACATTTTCATACTATGTATATAACGGTATATAACAATGTTGTATTTATTTAAGTAGGTAATTTTAATTAAAATAGCATATTTATAATGTAATTTTTAAAAGGTTTACTTCAAAATTCTTAAATGATAAGCTCCTCAATTTACAATCAGATTTTATTTCAAAACAATATAAATATTTTCAGGAGACTAGGTTAAAATTATCATTCTGGCTAGTTTTTTAAAATCCGTTATTTAAAACTTTATGATTTATCATGTAGTGCCTTCTAGTTTAGAAGATACAATACATGACGTAGACTAATTATTAAAAAGTTTCAATTTAAAATCTTTTTAAGTACTACAGGTAACATTTAAAATCTCTTAATTTTTATTTATCTATTACACTGTATCGTAGTTTCTTCTAATACCCAATATATTTTCAGAGCAGCCAAATTGTTGTAAGTAGTTATAGGAACGATGAAAGGTAAAAGCGCAGTAGAAAAATGTAAAGCCAAAGTGAACAAGCTCAAAAGTCTATGAGTCACAATCATTTCGAGAAATGAACATGTCTGTTATCGATCGAGATTACTATCTCAAAAAGCTACATGTCTAGTTTTTAAAGATTAAATTGAATTTATTTCCTAGCTAAAAGTTAATCAGCTGAGGACAGTTTTAAGTGCTGAAGCGAATATTTATGGATAGTAATGATGATAGTATTAATTGATTAAGTTATTTTTATTTATGTAGCCTTTCGTTACCAATACAAACAACCTCTCTATTTATCGATCATGCAACATTTTATTAACAATTCACTAGCCTATGTAGTAGAAATAGGATGATGTGTCATCTTACCACAAAAATTATAATAACGTGTTCGGGTACAGGTAATCTATTTGGCGCAGTCTGATGGATTTTGCTAATTCGTCTGCTCATATATCGACGAAACAGTTATTGTGAAGGATAAAATTATCTCATCGTTGATGGTTAAAATATATTTCTGAATACTGAAACCTACATGCTGACTTTGTGGTAAGAGTTACGTTTAAGAAATCCAAACTTCGTTAACAAATTTTATTAAAGCACTATTCTCAATTTTACATATTTACACACATAAGATAAAATCACTGGATATCAGCCCTACTTATCCTAGTTTTATCTATCTGGTGGAGGCAGTTTAGTGTCTTCAGGATCGAGTGAGAGGCATTCCCGAAGGAAGTCCTCCATGGAACGGTACACATGTTCGATGACGCCTTTCAAATCGTGTCCCTCGTCAGCATACGCCTAGAACGAGAACATGATTGAATACCAGCTTCAAACGAAAGCAATAGCAGAACAAACTTGCAATTACTAACAATACGATTGATATGCCTATAGTCGCAAATAATCATTTTCCACACAGGACAGGCGAATTCATTGGCGAAAAATAAATAGTGAGGTAAAAAAAATAGCAACTCGAATATCATTTTATAGTTAACGTTAATAAAAACACTCTGTTAATCAATTAGCAGGGGTAAACACTAGTGGTCTGGATATGACGGTTTTGGGATTAGCTAGTGTCAAGCGTGGAATATGGTTAGGTACGTATTTATCCAAGTATAGGGCAAGGAGGCCTGGGCAGGCGTACCTAAGCGAGTAGCTTACTACTACAAAATAGCTGATAATTACACACACCTCTGTACTGTACCCGGTGAGTACCATCTATTCAATGAAATCGTAGAGGCGATCAACTTCGTTAAATTATCAGCCATGACTGCCAAGCCATTTCTTTTGAAATGCCAGGGCATACGTCAAAAGCACAAGACCAGGCTTGATGAAACTACCTCAAATATAAAATGTCAAATCTTCTCACCTGGTATCTAAACAGTACGCCGGCCTCAGTGAGCGCGCGCGCAAGCTGCAACGCGTGCGGATATGGCGTGCTCATATCCGCCATGCCGTGCACGAGGTACAGCGCGTGCGCCGGCACGTGGTGCGCACGCTGAGAGGCATCCGCCTCCACATAGCCTTTGTAGTTCACTGACGGCTGGCCGAGGGTTCGCTCCGTGAAGGCTGCGTCTGGAAGTTTTAGAAAATTCGTTAAACATGGTCGACAACTTTTAGAAATTCTTTTGTTTCTTTACCCCTCATCCACCATTAGCCCTAAATAGTCCACTGTAAGACATGGACCTCCCCCAGAGAATGCCGTTGGATTTACTATAATCACCATGCCTGGCCGGCGGTGTTAGGAAGACCCTCATATTCAAGAGTACCTACGCAATTCACTGTTTACCCAAACACATATGTATACCTATACTGTAATAGGTACCTAATTCTCGTAAGATTCCAATAAGCGGTTGAGTTGAAGAATTCGGTATAAAATCTTGACCAATAAGTAACACAGTTGACCTATAAATAAGAAAAAAGAGCTTGTACCCATGTCCCTTCGGTGTGAAACCCTTTAGAATCTTATAGACTTACTGTAATAAAGCCAATCTGTGATAGGCGAGACGGCAATCCCACACTTCAGGGTAGACTGCTGGGAGCCCAACAGCATGGAGGTGACGTATCCACCGTAGCCCCATCCCCACACAGCTACGCGCGTCACGTCTAGGTACTTAAATGTATCTAGTAAATATCTGAAACAAATAAAAATGTTCAAGGCATTTACTGCCCAGCTTCTGCGGTGCGATCCGAAGGGATGCGAGGGGATCTTCAACATCAAGAAGTTCGACATGGAGAGTGCGCCATAGGCAGTGATAGTGCATGGTGTATTATTGGTTTGAATAATAAGTTGCTTAGCTGGATACTTCTTTGGCCTTGCTTGAAGGTTTACTTTATATTTATTTAATCATAACTGTAGTGGTCTAGCAACTCGCAAATAGTGTGTCTAAATGTGCAAGTACTTTTTGTGTTTGTGTACGCGCTTGTGCACTATATTATATCCCGCGCACATGGCTTGTCTCCGCCTTGGTCAAAAATTTGGTGCTACGCCCAGCTTCACGTCTACTACAGTCTACCTACATCAGCTTTGAAGGTAACTTACCTAATAACAGCCAACAGGTCAGCCAACTCAACCTCTCCCAGCGGGCCAAGCAACAGCGCTCTTGGCAGCCCGTGGGAGCCAGCTATGCCCAGCTTTACGTACACCACGTCGTTCCGGGACGAAATGTAGAAGCCCCAGTCTACAGCAGATTTGAAGATAATTTACCTAATAACAGCCAACTGGTCAGCCACCTCGACCCCTCCCAGCCGACCCCGCAGCAGCGCCCTCGGCAGTCCCCGGGAGCCGGCCACGTCCAGCTTCACGTACACCACGTCGTTCCGCGACGACATATAGGAGCCCCAGTCTACTAGGTACTCCTCCGTTACTTGCTGGCTTCCTGGCCTGCCGTCACTGAGAATAAAAGTGGTGGAATAAAGAGGATGTTGCTGTAATTTCAGTACAAGGCGCCCCGTGCGTATAAGTTATACGCGCGACAATAGGGAAGTAATTAAAAATAATGGCAACTTTCGAAAAATAAATGCTCGGAGAAGATTTAGCCTATCGGTATTTCTTTAAATTAGAAGGTTAGAAGGTTCCTGTGTGCATGTCTCATAGCTTGCATGACACTGGAGGTGACTATCTCTCGTACGGGTATTAGGAGAAATAATAAAATTATATTGGTCGATATGAAAAATAGAAGAAAACGATGAGATAGGAATTATATGGCGAAGATAATTCGTTACGTAGGTAGAGCTCTGGCATCCAACAAACTGTCGGAAAGACATAATAGAAATATCTTACACATGAACAAGCACTGGGAAGGCAGCGTCCCTCAGCTCCTCGCGCCAGGACGGTGGAAGCAGCAGCTGAACTCGTGCTCTGGAGCCACTGCCCAGTTGCACGTCGAACGACCGCCGGGTGGGCAGCGCTAGCTCGCGTAATCGTACTGATCTGAAAGCAAAGCATATATCCAGTGTGTTCTGTGCCATATATCCAGGGGGAACATTGTGGCAAAACCCACCCCTAGTTGGCATGTCCATCAGTGTATGAATGTGTGATAGTAAGGAGGTGGGAAAATATAGTTTTCCGAATGTTTTGGAATTTTTTGCAAACTATAATATTACGATTTAATTTGGTAAGTAGTATGTGGGAAAACTGTTCCTGGTGGGAAGTAGAGTCGATTGAGACTTTGTTCGACTAGCGAAAGCCTAGAAACGTTCTTAACAAGGTTTGCATTGAGTGAGTTTAAATACTTTATTTTACATAAATCGAACAAAACGGGTAAAACAATACTTTTTTAAGAAAAATCCTTCCAGCTACCGAAAAAAGAGTAACTACTTTAAAGGAGGAAAAATAGCCGTTCCCTTGCAAAAGGTTCCTTGACTTGATTGAGGCCCAGTTCAAAATACTATAAATTGCTATGTTGGAGTAAAATAAACATGTACTTTAAGAGGCAAGTTTCTATCAATGATCGAATCAGAACCTTCCTTATTTATTCATAGATTCCTTATCCAGTAGGGAATTGTCGGTAGGGTAGTGCTTACCTATAAGGCCTCGTGTCATATAAAATTCTTTCTAGCTTATGAGTTCTGGCATCGTGTAATCCAGCCAACGGTGGTCCAGGGCCGCCGCATTCTAGAATATAGTGCGTTATGCCAACTCTAGGCTTCACGGGAGAGAACTTTGCTCTCCAGAAGGAGCAGTTGGCGTAATGCAGGCGTGCTGGCCACACCGCTAGCTCGCAAGTAAGGCAACGTGGCTCCTCTCTCTCGGCTCGAGCTCGCACGGAGTTACTGCCACCCCCGTAGCTCGGGTCCCGGACCACGTACACATGCCTCTGGCCCGGTCTATCTGCGCTACCTGTTAGAAAAACAACATTGTATATATGGTGTTAAGATTCAAAATTCCACATTAGTCACCCACAAATAGCACACAAACCCAAAACCGATGCCCCAACGAGCATGAAAGCGAATTTTAGAATGACGAGGACAAGTTAAACGGTCGGAATGTTCAGAAAATCACTCAACTGCAATCAATCTAAATACTTAATTTGATTAGCCTCCTTCACCATATCGGGATGTAGTTTAGGTATAATCTTTTCTTTGTCTAACCCTTAAATCAAAAGTAAAAATTGTTGTTAATATAGATAGAGACAGAAGCGTAATCACTGAGTTGTGTGTGATTGTCGGCTTACCTAAATAATAAACTAAGTGGTTTTCCTGGTCCCACGCCAGAACTTCAGTCACTTCAACCCTCCCATGGGACAGAACCGCTATTCGTTGCCGATTGACGTCCACGTGTTTGATATGGGTGTAATATTGACCGCCGCCCTCCTGGACGGCGGCTAGGAGAAGGAACGCACTGCCATCTTCAGAGTACACCGGTTTCTGATGCACTTCTAGCCATGGCTCGTCCGTTGCTTTTTCTGAATGTGTCTGGCGATGATAATAAGAAACTGAAGCTTGATTTTGAAGTAAAGATTTTTTTTATTTGGTTCGTATGATCACTTAAGATAAACATACAATGATATTATAAGCAAGAATAAAAATGTAATATTAAAACGGCGCGGCTACCACTCAGCGTGTGCTGTAGGAGCTCGGGGAGAAACGACAGCCCAGGTCTTCCGTCATCACAAGTATTCCAGTAGCAATGTTTTACGTAGTTTTGAAGAAAAATATTCAGTAATGTTTACCTCAATGCAGGTCCAGTTTGGCGCATGGCAGCTACTATAAACCGTGAGGTTCTGAGCACGGTTCATCCAAACGGAACCAACATGAGAGTTATCTTGACCCACCCATTGGGCTGATATGAGGTAATATTCCCTAAAAAAATAATCCGTAATAAGACATGGTAAAATCTGATTAGTAATATTAAAGTCACAACGGATTAGAACCAAAAAGAGCGACACTCATACTTATTCGCCATAGGAGCACAAGGTACATTTGGATACGTCAATTTACAATACAATAATATTTTTTATTAATAACGACAAGTTATAATAAATGGTGCTTAAATTATTATTCAAAGCTATACAACATACAAGATAAAATACCTATAGAACAGAATAGAATATCATTTATTTCGATACACACATTAAGTACATACAAAACCAACAAAACATAGAACATGGGGGTTTATGAGATAGGAAACCAATCGAGGAATTTAGGAATATCTATATGAAACTAGGTAAATCAGTAAATATGTAGATCAGCTATAAATGAGCATCGTTAAAGTCATGTGTAAAATAATCATAAATTTGAATGAAATAAGAAATAAATTATTAATCTAGAGTGCTGCTGCAAAGGGGCATTATCTGTCATATTTAAGTCTAAACGATAAGATTCATACGTACATTCCATCTAGAGTACTCGGTGGCTTGACCTCCCATTTCTGTGGCATATAGGTAGAGTTCTCAACCTTCACTATCCACAACTTTACTTTGGGTATCGAGCTGCCAGGCTGCAACAAAAATATAACTGAGATTAAATCAGAGTTGAAACAAAGACGTCCGTAAAAGTTTACGGCTCCCCGTCAAGATTGTAACGAGTATTTCAATAACGTTTCTTGTTACTCGGAGCGATGAACATAATACACTGTTGCATCTATTTTAGTTCCGCTTTATATAACAAGTCAGCGAATTTTATAAGCGCTGGTTTGCTAAATTTTAATCTTCTACAAGCAAAATACTTTATCATGCTCTAACATTTCACTGGCGCTTTTATGTTTTATTTTATGAAGTCTATTTTAACTGAAGTCGATACATACCTCGTGAAATAGTGTTTTGTTTTACTGACAAATGATAAAATACACGATGTGCTAAATTTATTGAAAGCCAGCTTCGAATTCCTTTACATTTAAACAGTTTATTAAGTTTTACGTGACAAATGCTTATCTCTAGAGTAACATTTTTATGGAACCACTTGAACCACCACCATTGAAGTCCCTAGTTCAATATTATATTTATAAAAAACATTAATTCTATATTCTATTTATAAAAAAATACATAAAAATATACGATTGACAGAAAAATCCGCGCACATACACCTCTGATGAATATTACGCTCTGCAAACTTCTGAGATGGGGGACAATCTTATTTCGTCTTTTTTCAGAACAAAAATTATATACTTAACATTGACAAAATTCAATGCCTGTTTTGAAAAATAAAATACCCTTTCCACATTTTTGATCTACAAGTACACGGTATTCATAAATATTTTAAAATGATAGGTGTTTAATGAGTTATTCGAGTTATGCAAGTTATTTCAAAAAAAAATTGTGAAGAAAGAACAAACAGAACGAGGTCGTAAGGTAAAGTCGTTTAAAAATACACGATGCGACAAACTACTGCATCTTAATCAACGTATTAAAAGATTCTTACCGTGGGATATCTTATAGTAACATGGTCAGGGAAGACAGTGTGCATAGTGTTGTTGATAGCGGGCATCAGAAAGCCCGTCCTGGTTGCGCCCGCTCCACCGATGCCCTCCGAGATGCGAGGGAACTTCAGCTCGGAGACAGCGGAGTCATCATACTGGACGTATAACACGAGGCTGCCGTCGGGGGAGCCCCATGTTGCTGATGATGTTTTTGTCACCTCCTCTGTTAGACAGAATATTCAATTTCAGTTGTGCAACGATGCTCGGTGGCAGGTTATGCGATAATTATACATCTAATATGTATATTTGTGTGTAATTATATCTAACGAGCTATTGGGCATATACAGATAAATGATACATGAAAAATATTCTATGGTTTAAATAATCCATGGCATCTTTACAGAAATGACTTAGGTTTCAAGGCACTGTTTTGAAAATAATTTCAGACAGAAACAACTGTAAAGCTATTAAATAAAACAATAAGCCAAATACCTTGATATAACCAGTCGGAAACTCCATTGTAGACCCGGCCCGGCACGGCGTCATAGGTAAGCTGCAGCAGCTGCGACCTCCTCGCCGGCGGCCCCGGCAGCGCCAACACCTCGTTGTCTGCCACCAACAACAGCGACCCGTTCGTCCCAAGCCAAGAGGCATGCTGCCAGTCCCAACTCCTCTGCCCTTCCCCGAAGAGCGGTATGTGGTGGCTAGACAGAAGTTCACTATGAGGGAAAACATCAAAAGAAAACATAACTATACAATGCATGCACAGCGTTCATAAAAACTTTTAAACACCCAACAACATTCTGCAAAAGCCACAGCAAACTAGCGAGAAACTTATATACTTTAGAACAAACTACTTAGGTATTAGAAGTTTCTTTTCTTCGTAGTGCAGTATGTTTCGGTGTTCGCCGAAGCATGAGGAGCTTTCGGCCTCGCAGACTGACTTCTGCCGCATTAGATTAACTTCAGGTCACAAAAATATCAAATAAATTGGGAATCGCATTCACGTTTCTTAGTAACACCAAAACCATCGTCAAATCGATTTCTTCACCAGCGAGACGACAGGAGTGTTGTAAAGGTGCTTTCAATTTAGGAAAACAACCTTGTTGCCAAATAACTCTTTAAAATTGACTTTTCCTCGGTCATTTCCTCGGAGATAAAACGGTCCCGTAACATTGTTTACCCGGAATTGTTCCGAAAGTATATAAAATTATTTTGAGAAACACGTGGAAGGATAACAAAAAGCCAAGGTGACTCGTAAAATAAAAAGACAAATTTCATTAAAAATAATGTAGCATTGTAAAGATCAAGATCAAAACATGCCAAATTTTATCATAAAAATGATGTGAGATTATAAAACATTCCGAACCATATAAAATTCATTAGTCGAACGCTAGGGATGATATCAGAATACCTTCGGGAGCGAAATAAATTTGTGAGGGAAACGAATTGAGATCCTGCAGACATTTTATATTTTTCGTGTAGGAAGTGAAATCATGCCCCACGATACGTGGCGATATTTATCATTAAGTAGCTACCATTCCATAAATCGTTTTCAAGTTTTCAGTTACCACACTTCTCGAGAAATATTCTACATTGATAGCTAAGAACCAAAACCACAACAAAGAAAGCTAATGTCTTTGATATCATCAAGGAACTGTATTTTCAGACGAAAGTGCGGTAAGTGAAAACCAATTTAGGGCAGAGAGATTCAATTTACAGTACGAAATGTAATTACGGAAACCTCGCGCCTTTCACTATGACCTTTATGTTGCTCAAGCGTCAAATACCAAAAGCGACTCACTCATTTGTGACGTCATAAACTGTGTAGGTCGCCGTGAACGTCCGTTGATACACCTGTAAAATAATTAAACTTAAGAGCTTCCTGAAGTATCTTAAAAGCCTTTTGTTTTGATAAAAAAAACCTATTAAAAGTTGAAGCGAACAATAGACAGGATACGTACCTCCTTGATATTGTGCTGAAATAGCACGTAGCGCAAGTTCGGGGAGCACTGATACCCTCGAACATTGAGCTGTCTCTGTAATCAAAAAGTTTTCGTTTAGACACAGAATTCCCTTTCTACAGTTTGTACCTAAAGCTGTACAAATCTTTCGTCCAGTCTTTAAGGAAAACGCTGAACTGATGATTATGTGAATTTAATTTCACATTTTAATAGACAGTGATTTATTATAAGATAAAGTGGAAGTTGTGGTCTGATACGAACAAGTATAATGAGCGGACCGACTGTTTTGTGGTTTTGTTCAATGTGAGCATTTATTCTAAGCAGAAGTTAAAACCCACAAACTTTTCTACAACTCATTTCTTCAAGCGTCTACGGGTTCTTCTCTATCTAAAATAGAATACTGTAAAGTCGTAGGTACTTTCAAATTTTCATTTTCGGAATCCGCATAATAATACCATTATGGAGAATCGGGGATGCTACCATAAATTTTATAGTAAAGAGCGCTGGTAAGAGCAACCGCACTTTCGAGTGAGTACGAAATGTATTTCCCTTCTTAGGCTCACAAGCTTTAGTTCCTGTCTTTAGGGACTTTGGGAGAATATTTGATTTCGTTGACTTACTTTCTATTTACGCTTTTATTTTTTACCAAAATCTATTGGATTCTAGCTTCCAACCAAAGAGCTATAATAAATAGGTATACGTTTCATTATTTCGTCCTAAAAATGGACCAATATTTATCTATTTTTACCGGTCTGATTTATTTGTACTAAACTAACATATTGACTTGCCTATTATGTAATAGGTATATAAAAAGATAACAATAATATTAACAGAAACATAACAAAACTGACACATTTTAACCTGACCAGCCTCGGCGACCCTTTCCGTCATGTTATTCATAAACGACAATGGACTGAATTGAATTCTCAGCACAAATAGTTTACAAATAAATGTTACCTTATGCTTGTCATCGTAAAAAATCATATGACAACGAAATAAACTCGTGTATTGATTGAATGAGAATATTATATTTCTAAACAAAAACAACCATGATTTGAAGTAACATACAAAACAGGCTTATTTTTACATTGATTTACAAAACGGTCTCAGCATGAGTTAATTGATTGGTCAATTTAAGTTCAGATAGAGACTTACTAGAGTATGATTGGTGACTAGAACAGTAAGCGTGTTGTTGAAAGTATTGAAGGCGAACAGTCCTCCGTCGTCTGCCTGGTAGATGATCTGGTATGGGCTGACCCAGGTGGTTGGCAGACGGTCCACCGTCAAATCCCCTCGCAGAAACTCGTCCAGGCGCATACGCCGCCCCGACCAGTAGAGTAATTCGTCTACATAACTGGAGAAAAAGGAAAAGGAGTCAGTTTTCGTTTCTTCGCTGTTATTAATTCTCTATGGCCGCTTTCTCTATATTTCGGTTATTCTAGCCTACATGCTAGCGGAATAATCTATTGATTTACTTAGAAGTGACTACGCTGACGCCAAAAACCTGTCAGCATAGCGTATTCAAAAACAAAAGACGGTAGCGCTAGATTAAAATAATTGAGAATAAAGTACATATATACCCAAATATGAAGTAGTAACGCACTGCTGTTGTAAGAAATGTGTAGAAAACCACTGACTGACTCACGTAACGAGGGCAAAAGCATAAAGTCCCACTCGAAGGAACTTGGTTTTAACCTCTACTATAGTAGTAATGGAGTAGTGAAAAATGGCATACTCACCCTAATAAATATATTGCTACAACGATGCCTGATATCACAAAGCTGATGACCATTAACGAGAAGATGATGCTCTTCCAGTTGTGGCCCTCCCCGCCGTATAATTCCTGAAACCATTAGTATTCTAGTAAAACTAGAAAGCCTTAACTTAAGCCTAAGGTTTTTAAAATACGTGCCAGTTTTCTGGTTTGCTACTTTTAAAGTGATGCAAGACGGAAAATGGAAAACAAATTCGGAAGAAAATTGCTAAACCGTAGAAAATTGAGAGTAGAAAATTATTTGCTTTTAAATTGTTTTATCTGATATGTAGTTTGAAATTGCTTTTGCTACAGGTTCAATTCAGACAATTTTCTATTCTTTTAAAAACCGTAGACAGTCATGCCAGATTCACCTTCTGATTGATAAAAAAATTACTATGTTGCATTCGCCACTTTTATCGTAATTTTAGCCCACATACCAACGCCCCACGCTGGGGGTTTGCTCCAACTCGAAAACTGACAACCTAATAAAGTAAAGGTTTCTTCTTAACCTACTTTACATTAAAAAGTATGAAGTAACAAAAATCAAACTGACTAGGTACCGTAATTCCCAGTTTTACTTGTGTATGTGTTTCTGACGTGTCCGAGTCCTGTAAGGTCTACAGCAAATAAAGCACTAGGTTTTTGAGTTTGGCTGAACATAGGATGGCATGAACTAGGCGAAGCCACATTTAACGACCCGTAGCAGACTTCATGTAACTATTGAATTTCCTTCTTTCCATTCATTGCTCAGATTACTAAACCATCAATTACACACAGTTTATAAGAATATGTGCAGATCATCTAAAAGAAACTACGAATTGTAAGTGATATACCTCCTCTTTGGTAGACTTGGGGTCGGCGACTTGCAACGTCTCGTCGGGCGGGAGGCGCCAGGAGCCACCGCCGCCGCCGCCGCCCGAGCGGTCCGTGTGGCCGGTGGCGTGCATGCGCCGGCGCCGCCGCCGCTGCGCGCGCAGCCGCCACCGCGATGCGCTACGCACTCGCGCCTGCGCCCGCCGCCGCCGCGCGCTCACACGCGCACGCCACCACGCGCCGCACGCGCACCGAACACTCCATCACTGCCAACAAAATGTTTCTGTTAATATTATTGTCATTTATTTTGGTTATCTATCATTATCAAGGTCACCAGTAACGACGCAAGACCTAAGTTACGTCACAAATATTCATGGCAATATGGCTACGTTGCTACGCCGCCGCAGCATGCTACGGCGTAGCCACATAGCCATAGTTTCATAGCGATGAACAATAAGTATCATCTTCTTTTAAGCCCTACTTGTTTTAGGGCAAAGAATATCAAATAGTAATTAAGTTGGTCCCTTGTAATAATCGTATCTAACGAGCTCCACGGAAATCAATAATACATTAAAGCAGATAATCATTCTGGAAATACAAAATTTTTATGTTATAAAACTAAGATTTTTTTTAATTAGTAATGTTCAAACGTTTAGCCTCCGTTAAGTGAAGACGCGGCCTAAGATGGAACACGCTTTCCCAGAAAGAACTTATTAAGTCTGGATTTGAAGGCTCCAAGATTGTACTATAACCGGATATTTCCCACGAAGGAAGCTCATTCCACTCTCCAACGCGGCCAAAGGGCCGTGTTTATAGTGATACTTGGATAATCCTGTTAGGACCTAAAAGTAAAAAGATTTTTATTTGCCAGAACAGATGAGTACAGCAAATTAACCTTAAATAAAAAAACTGACAAAATCGGACTCCACTCAGCATGTGCTATGGTAGAGCAGATCATATCATAGCGCTGGTCTTCCGTGGAGACCGTGTTACATTTTTTGATTTTATTGTTCACCACATTCAAAAAAACGCTGACTGGATTTTCAATATTACTGTGGCAAAAAAGGGAAACGCAATGAACCAGTGAACCTCGCTTTGCATTCCGCGGTTGGCTTGCGAAACTGATGTGTAGTGTTTCGACCAACTGCAAGTTGATGTCGTTTTGCTTTCATGTAACTTTCAATAAGTTACATGAAAACAAACGGTGTAGCGAATTACAGTGCTACGAAAAATATTATGCGCTATGAGTTTGCTACAATACTCCTATTAGGTTAGGCTATTTGTTATATGGATATGTTAATACTCTTATTATTGTTATAAAACTCTGCCGTTGAACAGTGTATATGTCGGCACTCAATGTTTTAACAAACTCAGTCTGGGTGTTTTCTTTCTATAGTATAAACATTTATATCAATGTAATGTACCCATAATTGATATATTTACATAGATATAAGGTTATCTGGTACCCATAACAACAACACCAGCTCTGTTTAATTTGTGGCGAGGTGGTTCTGTGTAATTTCTCCAAAATTAATTATTTATAGATATTTAAACTTACAGGCTTGATATTCATCTTAAACAAGATGCCTAGCTGTAGTATTAAGGGGATAGCGAGACAAATAATTTCCCTCGCCAATTTTATTTATTGCATAAATTAAAAGTACCGTTCGATTGCAGATTCATACAAAAAAGATTAATTTGTTAATTGATTTTTGTGGCGCACTGGAATACAAAACGTATTTGGAGATGAGCCAACTCGGTGGAATCATACTAGTTTATACGTGCGAGTGGATTCTTTCGACGCCAGCTTTATGACTCCGTAAAGTTATTCCAACAGCTCTTTCAATGTGATTTTTTAGATTGCTGCCATTTTTATTGCCTAAATATTCCGATTTTTGTATTCTTTCTTTAAGTCCATATGCGCATAGTACATAAACAATGCAATGCAAAAAAGCACTAATTAGAAGCTTTATCAATTTTCTTTTTGCTTCATATTTTCTTCTTATAGTTTTTCCTGCCAAAAGATCTCGTGCTTTCTTTACCCTGGTGGAGTTCTTGATGACACGTTCATTCATATCTTCTATTTCTTTATTGATTATGTTTCACTGAGCTAGTAGGTAGGTACAGATTGATTATGAGAGACGAGAATATACACCCTTGTTACATCTAAGTAAGAATACCTATAGCCACTATTTGCAAGAATAACTGGCCGTAAAGTATGGCATTGTATAAATAATTTCAACAATCTACAATAGTTTTAATTCAAACCTTTCGTATCTTGTTATAACTAGAAATATACAATTTGCTAAAACAAACCACGTTTTATCGTTGACAAGGAATGCGAAAACTGCAACGTTGTCAAGGATTCTTTCCACGTAAGTTAGTTGAAGCACGCTGTGGTAAAATAATTTAAGAATAAAATGCAGCCACAAAAGACTTGAGTAAAATTCCAGAGACATTATCAGTTTCAAAAGTTTTACAATTTTAGGATATTACATTTTTTTCATTGATAATTTCTTCAAATAGTTCAATATTGATACTATTTCTTCCTTCTGTAATTTTAGATAAGGGAATTTTTCCTTTCAGTAGTTAACATTTCAATGTTTTTTTCCTGTTTTCAACCTTTTCAATACTTATAGTATGTTCAAAAAGAAAAAAAATGAAATATATATGTTAATTACACATTATTTAAGTACTTCAAGTTCAATGGCCATGGGGCACGCTATTAGACTTATCCTATCGTGCCGGTGTTGGTAATTTAAAACTATAGTGTAAAGAAAAAGAAGACCACAGGCTTAGATTAATGGCTTGCCAGCGTGTTCAGAGCTAAGAAAAGTAGCCACTAGCGCCGATTCCGACATTAACCACGTTTCTTATAATTATCCCCAGGCAATATTATATCCCTAACGATCTAAACGCGCCTTGGATACAAAAACCCTGACCTGCATTGCAGATGTATATTTATCATACAGTTTTTGTTTTAAGGTGTGTATGTAAATGAAGTTGTAATCTAAGCGAAGGATAAGTTCATATGACCGCACGGTAACGCGCGGTACAAGATCAAAGTAAACGGTGATTATCGTCTACCCACATGACAGCGCGGTACCGTACGGGGCGCTCCAACCCGCGCCCAAGATCTTGAATCGCGAGTCACCGCGCGGTTCAAGTTCTACGAATGAACCTGTAACGTCCTGTTCAGTTTATCCACAGGAGTTGAGACGGACAGACTCATAGATTTTTAATTTTGTGACGTGTCCAAGGGTCCTGTAAGGTCTAAAGGAAATAAAGCACTTTGATATTTGATATTTGATGCAGAAAAAATGAGTAGCAGAATGCCGTACTGCGTACATATGCCGTCATGTGAATGCGCCGACCGCGCGGTCAAATGAATTTAGCCTTAAAGTAAAATAATTTAGGGTTGTCGCAAAAGAAACGGAGCAGTAGCGGGCGCAGCGGCCTGCGTTGAGACTGCAGCACTCCACCTGGAGTGCTAGATTGTGGAGATTTATAGCCCTAATTAACTGAGCGGGATTTATAGCTGGCTCTGTGTGTAGATCGACAACTATGTCGTTATCAACGGAGTGCTTTTAGGTTATTTAGATGAATGTGCGGTTCCTTTTAGGTTGAACTGGTCGGGAAGTTTATGTGAAAATATTGTGGAAATGTGAACCATTTCCAATTTACGAATAGTTTTTCTATTTTATCTGTAAATAAAGTAGTCACAGGAGTGAGGCTGGCATGCCGCCAGTTTTTAATTCAATTTGTTGAGCCTAGTGTCGCAGTTAGTTAGACAATTCTTATGGCGCCATAAAAACGATCAAAACGTTTTAGCAGTAAGCTCAATTAATATCTATGAAATGAATTGGTACCTTTGTAAATAATCGTAGTAGCTGTGTGCAAATAATCGTAGTAATTTTTGTTGGTAGTAAGTTTCAGAATAAAAACGTTTCGCAAACTTATTAACGTTAGCTGCACTCTACCTGAAATACATGCATTAAAAATAAATTTAGCTACGAACCTATAATTATCACATATTGTGGTCAAACATTGTTGACTGTTCTCATGAGAATCACACACTACCCCCATTCTTCCCTTTGATTTTTGAATTGTGAAGTATACCTAAACTTTTGGCAGGCTATTTATCCATCCTTCAGTCGACCATCGATCTTTCTCAATTTGTGAAAGAGCGGAGTTAACTTCACGATGCTATCGCTGTATACCAATTTAAGGGAGTGGCGGTGAAAAGCATTGGAAAACCGCGAGATGAAGGAAAACTGTGTAAATATTTCCAATTCACCACGTTCACTTTGAAGTGATGAATTGCAGTAAATTGATAGTTGGATTGGAATCCACCTGCGTTCAACTTTTCAGAATCGTGTAAAAATCCAATTGGTTTGTAGCTTATTGTCGTTGTAATTTGTATAATTTTTGTGGTTTCAACCCTTGTACATGTATTCACGCATATTTGGATCTAGCAGTACGCTCCAGCAGGTCGCGCCGCAGACGACCATTGGAAGTGATCGCAGTGAACTGAAAAGATATATTTCACATAATTGGGCAGCGAAAGCCCTTAACTAACACTGTCATTGCCCATGTGGTTCTAGCACTGCTTGAGGCCTGCGCGAATTGCGTCTTGGGTTTAGGTTTGGCAGTGAAAGCTTAAAACTGGCGTGCAAAAGAGGAGGCCCATACGCAGAGAGTCATCGCTCTTAAGTTATGATAATGTCACGCAAAAGTTGATAGACTTATAGCTTATTATTCTTTGTCCTAGACAGTGCTAAGTAGACGAAAAATACTTAGAGACCAATAAAACCTGTGACATCTACATATTTGATGTTTCGTCCCAATAAATCGTAGTCGTTCCGCTGTAATCTCAGCTAGCAATATCCGGTAGGTTCGGTTCTGCCCCAGAGCTTTGCCTTGCTATAAATCTAAGCCCTTGACATTTCAATTTCACTTTGTATTGCAAGGTGCCACACTGCTACTGACTAATATCACAGATTAGTAATGTTACGACCCGCCCGTGCAGGTACTGTAGATGCTGAGCAGCGATTATATTTCTATTATAAATATCAAAGTTTGTAAGTATAGATGTATGGATCTTGGTTCCTCTTTCACGCAAAAACAACTGAACTGATTGGGCTATGTGGTATGGGTATAGTTCAGGACTACTCGGAAAAGGAAAATCGAAGTTTCTTTTTCGTTTTCGTTCAAAACCAACCCTTATGTCCATTGCATAAGATTAGCGTTTGCACGAAAAATAATCAGAAACTTCGATTTCGTTTTTACGAGTACGCGCCCTGGAATAATTGAAATGTCGGTATTCTACAAGTACCACTTTGGTGACTGTGCCCAGGATTTACATACGGATACCGGACAAGCAGACGCACTGGTAAATACCACCCATACCTAGTCGACATACCACCGTGTCGAACCAGACGTTTTCGCTCTACTTTCATTATAAGTACCGGTAAAGAGTGGAACGAACTTCCTGCTTCTATTTTTCCAGTAGAGTACAATCTAGGAGTCTTCAAATCCCGAGTGAATAATTTCCTTCTGGGAAAGCGTGGTCTTAGGCCACATTTTCAGTTTCCCGAGTGAGATGGTGGTCAAAACGCTTTACCGTTATCAATAAAAAAAGAAAAAACATAGGCTATTTTTTATTCCGATAAAACGCGGGCAAAGACGCAGGCAGTAGCTAGTTTGATACTCTTTTTTTTGCTAACGACGACGCTCAAGATGTTCTGCGAGTCCTACTGAGGCTGGGCAGTGAATGCGTTAGGGGTTTGATAACTTTTATATTGTCACTGATGAGTATGTAGAGGTACATAAACCAAAAAATGGATCACAGCACTAGAATCTATGTACCTATGGGGTATACCATTGAACATGTCACGTTATTCGTTTTAATATTTAGTTGATTTAAATTTTGTAGGTATTTAATTTTAATTTTTATAAGGTACCATATAATTAAAATTAAATAATTAATAAAAACGTGCTCCAGCTCTGCAGATCGCGCCCGTCTCCTGGCCGTTTCTAAATGGGAGTCAGGATGCAAGCACTTCCTTCATATAATACTGGCACTCTATTGGATCCCGTAACTTTCCGTATAGCAACATGTCGTCGGTTGGGTGCAAGGTGTTGCGCGCCTCATCAATGCCAGTGCGGTACTGTTGTCGAACAGCTTGGTCATCACGGATTATCGTGTTCTAGGGCTGCCGGTCGGATGTCTCGCCATGCCAGCCTCCGGCGGGCTTTTGTCACCGCTAGCGTACCAGCTATTCTCGAACCGAATGGTCTGTTGGGTGACGATGGTAAGAGGCCCGAAGGCATGACTTTAGTCCCCTGGGAGCTGGGGAGGCCTATTGTGTGGGACGCTACATGTGTCGACACACTTGCGCCTTCCCATCTTTCAAGGACATCCGTGAGGGCTGGTTCGGCGGCAGATTTGGCCGAGGATCTCAAGAGGCGCAAATATGCAGGTCTCGAAAGAGCCTACGCATTTGCTCCCCTTGGAGTCGAGACCCTAGGTCCGTGGGGTACCGAGGCTCCCGGGTTTTCAAAAAATTATCTGAGCGCCTGGTCGAAGCGACGCGTGACCCGAGAGCTGGTGAGTATCTGGCGCAGCGCATTAGCATTGCCATACAGCGAGGCAATGCAGCCAGCGTCTTGGGGACGCTTCCGACTGGTATTGATATGGACCAGTTGAGCTATCTGTAGATTGTTTGCAACAGTCTGCAGTTAGCTCAATTGTTTCAATTGTAAATACTATTTAAATTTGTTTATATTATTTGATTGTTATTTTCTTTGTCAATAAATACTTAATATACTAATATGGACACATAATTTATTTTTGTATCATAAATTAAAGTTGTCTGAAATAAACGTATTGAATTGAAAAATTTAATTTACCCTGTACAGCACACATACGTTCACTGCTAAATATGCAATCTTGCCTAGGAGAAATCGCTCTCAGCGATAAGGGCGCCTTTTACTCTCGTACTGTTTATGTTTTATTTAGCTATAAGATTTTTTATGAATGCAAATATTTGTACAAAAAATTGTTCATCCATTCATTCAAACAACCGGTAGTTTGGCCGCAATCGCCATGCTTTGCAGCTTGTTGATCGCATCTATACTTCTTGTCCTTTATTATGTACTAGCTGCTACCCGCGGCTCCGCACGCGTTTCGTATGAACCCATGTCCGTCCCCAGGATACCATCTACCTATCTGCTAAATTTCATTAAGACCCGTTCAGCCGTTTAGGCGTGAAAAGGCAACAGACAGACAGATAGACAGAGTTACTTTAAAATTTATAATATTAAAGTAGGATACGTATCTTACGTTATCAAAAGTTTTAGGACGACAAAAGTGATAATATTTTAAAGAACTTGGGGACTACACCCGTTCACCTTTTTAAGATAATCGTTCAGCTTTTATTATTATATCAAAAAGCTGTAAAGGGTATCAATTCACCTGAAAACAGCGTGGGCGGAATCCATTTTCTGAGGGAGTGCTCAATCTAGAGCTTTCAGGGATTTTCCTGTTCACTGCAACTCAGCTTTATTACGTCGTACTCCATCAGTCTTCTGGAAGTATGAAAGGTAAGTCGAAAACAAATCAATACCTACCTAACACGAAGAAAAGAGGTTTTCTCATGAATTTCTATTAGTTACCATACCGTTTAGGTACATAAAAACAATGTATTAATATTTTGTTATAAGATATAAGCGCTCTAAATTGTGGCTAGTCGAGAAGACGTTCTACAATGTTGAAGAATTTGTGCGAAAATGGAGTGATAATTTATTGTATATCTTGAATTTTTATTAATCTGATTTTATTTGGGTGTAATACAGTTTATTTATTATGATATAATTTGTAAATGGACTGAACTGTAATAATTTTAACCAATAAATTAATTTTTTACATTATTCATATTGTTATACGAATGTAAGGATCTTAAAAAATTCTACGTCTCGGAACTGAAAAATATTGTGAAACCTGGGCTGTGTATTGCTTTATCAAATTGTATTTATTTGAAATGAAAGTTGTTATCAACTTCCTACATATAGGTACCTAACATAATAATATGTTAGGTATATGTAAGTACGGTAGGTATGTTATAGATATTATTAGATTATAAATAAATGTGGGAAAGTTTAAGTGAAATTATACATTATACTTTGAGCGTGCATGACTTAATTGAAACTTTGACATCACTTTTGTGGGCATAAGTTTTAGCGAGTGCGATAGGGAAACGGACTTTGTCGATAATTTCTTTGATTTGTTCCATCCTGCTACACCAGGAAGTAAACACGAAGAACGAAAGTTACAGATAACTTATATGATGTTTTGATGGAGTCTTGTGACAAGCCTAGAAAAAAACGCGTCCTTCAGCACTTTGTTAAAGTTGTCTAGCTTTACGAGGAACCAAGTTCGAGTTCTTTCGTCTGGTTGGTAAATAAGTGTATACCTACAGTAGATCATCATCATCATCATCATCAGCCCATACACGTCCACTGCTGGACATAGGCAGTAGATCTTTAGCAAATAATTGGCAGTATTACGATTTCCGACCCATTTTTACATCCGAGGCCAATATGAGAACTTATTTATAGGTATAAAAACGTTCTCAGACTGGGTCATTTAATTTATAGACCCCCAATCTGTGCAAAATTATGGTAATCTACTTGAATATTAAGGTGGCTCCAAATAATTCGGGATTTGGCTTCTCATTTCGCTTTGTGTGACCTTATTTATGACCCTGTATTGTGGGAATTTAAATTTATGATGAAAGTCACAATTGTTCCGCATCCACTCCGGTTTTCGTTACTTACCCGCAGGAGGCAATAAATTGCGTAACTGCTATGTATTACAATGCAGCAACATTGTACCTAAGATATGCCCATGAAATTTCCTCATTCTTATGATGGCCTGTCTCATTGCAAGTCGTTATTTCTATCACCCAGCTGTCGATATCTGTTATCTTATGTATCACAAAATAAATTACTCTGTATTCAGTGCTCTGTGACTATGCCAATACATCGCCTCTAGGTGTCACAGTGTCAGATGATCGCGTGACATGGGACGTCACCCGGCACACCCAGCCGGCCGGTGGCAGTCGAGATGTCCCGATAACTCTGTATTTATGGCTGGCAGTGGCTGCCACCGTGGCTGGCTATTGTTGCACTGAACTTGTTTGATGGAATTCTAATCCGATCTATCTCGGGTAGGTACTAATTTACGTTCGTGAAACGTGCATAATTTCCGCATCGTGCATGCACAGGTGTATTAAAACCGGATGTTTTAGTCTAATGTTGGCCGAATCATCACAAACGTCCCTTGTTATTTCACCTTTTTCTCGAAAGGACTAAAAGGCCGCAGATAGCCGCAGTCGGCCATGATATGACAGCCTTACCGGAATTGACAGCCAGTACAAATCTAGGGTAGCCATGACGCGGCCCATATTGGAATCCTACTACCTATAATATTATAGATTTGAAACTAACTTACCTTTTCACGCCTAAACGGCTGAACGGATTTTAATAAAATTTGTCAGGGAGATGGTATTCCGGGGACGGACATAGGGTACATGAAAAGCGCGTGCGAAACCGCGGGCAGCAGCTAGTAAACTTTAATCGACTAATCAAACTAAAGAAACGATATAAACAAGTAGTTTTTTTAATTTATCAGACAATAAAACGTGTAGAGGCTGTTTCCTGCCGAAACGAACCCAATTTACGCAGCCCAGCCAGCCTGACTGAAGAATAATCCAGAGCCTTGTTACGCATAGTCGCTCTTCTAAAGGAAATGTAAGTTTCTCTCCTTACATTGCTCTCATTTTGGTTTCAATTTGAATGTTTGCAAAGTTTTATGAAGCTGCAACTCATCGAGGATTTTATGCAGATAAATATTTATTACCTACCATTTGGTTTACAGTAACTTGCATTGTAGAAGTTTTTTAATAAAACCTCTTCTGTTAGGGTGTAAAACACCAAATATTCGTTAGTTTATTTTATTTAGTTAACGAAGCTTAGGTATGCGTAAGCGAAAAGATTTGACACTATTGCTTATGATAATGTAGGGGTTTCTACTTAGTTATAAGTTAATAGTTGTTGGGAAGGATAAAGAACGAATTAAACGACGGGGTGCTATTTTGACGTTTAAATATTAACGTCAAAATAGCACCCCATATATATTTTAATGTTAATAAAATGATATGCAGGTAAAGCAAATTGGTGTGAGAACGGCATTTGTGTGAGTTGGTAAATCTGCTTTACTATACATAAATGACGTAGTATTTTAAAATTGTATTCCTTAATTTTATCCGACTTCAAAAAAGGAGGAGATTATCAATTCCACTGTATGTTTTTTTATGTATGTTACGCCATATCTCCGCCAATTATGGACCGATTTTGAAATTTTTTTCACTATTGTATAGAAAATAATCTCGAAGTCGTCCCATAAAAATGTTATTCCCAGGGGATTACTATTTATCCCGCAAAACTTAAAACCAGTGTAAAAGTAAGGGAATTTGAAGTCTGTTTATCGTTTTTTATAACACGCCTAATTATTTAGAGTCTTTATAGTTTCTCAACGGGTTCTCAAACACTGTACATAAAGCCTTGGTGCGTTGTTTATTCGTGTTCTTATGAAAGCAAACCACCACACTCATCCCAACCGATTGCTTCAGATTGAAATGTCGCGAATGCGGTTAGACGCAGCTCCCAGCTGCCAATCTCGGTTCATTACCCTCAGCAAGGAGCTCCTAGCAATGCAGTAACAGTCTCAGTAGCCTGTCTG
The DNA here is from genome assembly GCA_947859395.1 of Eupithecia insigniata. Taxonomy (NCBI): domain Eukaryota; kingdom Metazoa; phylum Arthropoda; class Insecta; order Lepidoptera; family Geometridae; genus Eupithecia; species Eupithecia insigniata. The sequence continues at coordinate 6,077,980 of OX401996.1, read as the reverse complement.
AAAACTCACTCCGTTACAGCCGAACTTACTCCCTATCACTTTGTAATAACAGTCGAATTCAGCAGCCGAAATGGAGACGCTTAGCCATACAGTCGCTGCAGCTGATTGCCCATCTCTTCTTGATCATTAGTTCGAGAAGGTTCGAGAGTATTCGAGACGAGTTAGCTCTGACTCGAATGTAAGTTGCAACACCCATGTGGGTTGTGAATTCAATTGGTATGTTTACCGTATCTCACCGCCAGATGGAAGTAACGCCTCGGTGGTTGAACAGCAGTCTCTAGCCTTCAAAAATAGGTATATTTTTTTGCTTGACGTTGCTATGAAAAAGTTTCTAAATATGTAATATGAATCAGAATGCAACGTTTTTATTAAAATCTGCATATTTATCCTGTTTATATTATAAAAATGTCAAAGTTTGTAAGGATGGATGTATGGATGTTTGTTCCTCTTTCACGAAAAATTACTGAAATGATTGGGCTGAAATTTGGTATGGGTATAGTTTGGGAACATATATGTTATTTTTTACCCCGATAAAACGCGGGCGAAGGCGCGGGCAGCAGCTAGTACATATAATTGCAACGTAGTTTTTTTTTCAATATAACTCAAGTAGGTGGCAATCATTACCCTCCCTCGAGAGCTCAAGCCTGAAATGGCTTTACACAAAAGCATATTATTTTATGACTATGTTGTAAGGTATTGTAAGCGCAGCGTACAGCCGCATATGCTCATGACAGGCACATGATTAGATTTGTATTGATAACCGGCTTCCGTGTTCAGGAAACCTGGCAAGGTGCTGGCAGGTGATAATTAACGGTTTTGTAGCAACCTGTATTTGCAAAAATTGGAAATGCTATAAACGTGGCCCTAGACATGAAGGTAATTTGTAAATCGAAGGTAAATCGGAAATAGTAAGCGTTTTGTTTTGCGCTAAAAATTACATTTGAAAGTTCCATGTATCTTTTAAGTCTCCGAGATGTTTAATTTGCTAAAAGTCAAATTATTTTGCAGCAATCAACGAGTTTCAATTTAACTGTAGTCGTTACAAGTCCGAGGGAAGTTTTATAGTTCAATTACGGAGAGAACTTCGGAAGGTTTACAAGGAGTGTTGGAAACACCCTCGGTTCAGAAATACTAAAATAACTTTCACCTCAGCGATGTTCGATTACCAGGTTCGACCGTTATGAACGAAATATATAATTTTTTGTGAATCTAACGCTGCAAATATTACCTACATATTTTCAGCGTAATAAACCGTAATGATATTTCCGTAAATTAAAAAATAAACTCGAAATCTGAACACGAAAATTAAGCTAGTATTTTTTTCAGAAATTTTAATTTGCATTGAAATTTCGGCTTTGTTTTAAATCACCACAGCGCAATATGGCTTGCGTATTTAAATGCATTATTGAAATTGGTGAATGAGATTTATTCAATTCGTTCAGCCTGTGGAAAACCAATGCAAGAATAGGTACACAATTAATAAAATACAGATTACAAATTTTTAGAAAATTGTTGTGGCTTTGAATATTGTTTCACCCAGAGGGTAACCTAAAAGTGCGGTTCGGGCACTCGCCCTTAAGAAGTCCCTCAAGGTATGAAACGATGGATTTCCCAACACAAGCAAGGTTCATAGTTAATCCACTCACCTCCGCAATGAATTCGTCAAACTACAATAGTTTTTATAGTAAAATTCTTTCTAATACTTTTTTTACTTACATTATATACCTTCTCTTTGAGATGGAATACGCTTTGTAATTATAAGTAATTAATAATTATAAGTGTATATATAATACTATCTACCAAATAACATTAATTATTGTTAATATGTGAAATATTGTGTGATATACTAAGAGCATGAGCCCTGTGAACGAAACAAAGTATTCCACAAATCCCTGGCATACTCAGCTCTTACACTAGCGTTACATGCCACGGGAAATTTGCATCAAATATTGCATGTTCGGCTTAGCCCGAAGCTTAAACTTGTTGCAGCATATTAATACTGTGCACCCAAGATTATTTGAATTGTTTTATGGTAGAAGTGCTCACCTGTTGTGTTTTATGTCTTCAACTCTCGTAAGTTTACGTCATCAAGAAACTGCGAAGGTTCACATACGTATGAAATGCACGGTTTTACACAGTTTTGTTGCTTTTAACGAGTGAGTCACGGGACAAATGCTTGTACGATCTGCAAATTGTTCCGGGTGTTCTGGATATTTCTATGTTTAATAAAAAATATTTATCTATGTGTGTATTGTATTATGTATATAAGTCTTCTAGTACCTATAACTCAAGCTCTGCTTGGCTTAGGGCTAGACGATGCTGTGTGAATTGTCCAGCATTATTTATTTATTATCATTTATAATTCTCTTACTGAATACCTAGCTGATTTACCGAGATAACTAATATAATAGTCAAAAGGGGGCTTAGATTTGTAAAGTCAGGATGTGCCAGTGGATGTATTTGGTAACTAGCGGAGACAACCCCACGGGACAAGGGAAACTGACTAGAGCTGCTTTTTAGCAGTACAACATTCAGCAGAACCTAATGATTTTTGTTTTGGTATTGTGTAAACCAATACTAGCCACTCTGCTTGAGCTGAATTCACCACACGTCTACACAAACCAAAGGCCCCAAGAGAGCCGAAAAATATGAATAGAAACAAATGAATTCAGATAGATTACCTACACGATTTCAAACAATTATTCTAAAATTCCGAATTTGCGCGAAGTGTTAAATCCGTGAAGATATGACGACATACTTAAATCTAAAACTCCTGATTACACAAATAAGCTAATTGGACGAACAAGATAGGTAAATTTTACAGACGATTTAAATAGAAAACACTAACAATAAGTCTGCAACGAAATTCCATGAATACATCTAGGTATATTTACAAAACATCTTTCATAACTGACTGACTATGAGAAACAACGAAATAAGCTTATCGTTCTACAGTAGCAAAAATAAATTAACACCAGATTTCACCAGTTATTCATGGAATGTGGCCATTTAGGTCTTTTTAAATCAATTCGTGTTTACCGAGTTATATTCCTAACTGTACATCCACTAGAGGTTTGTTACGTATTGTAAAACCCACGCTTTGGGAATACGGCGTCTCAGTCCCGATTATTTGCCACCGGACAGTAAAAATTAAGTCAGTTGCGAACCTGACCGATTCGGATACAATTAATTTGGAAACCTAGTAAGTTGTTCCTATTGCAGTACAGATATCCTCAGCCGATTGAGCTGTTTGCCACATATGTTTGTTCGGTGACAATGCAATGTCATAGTACCATCATCGGTCTAATGATGGAGACATAAGGTGGACATTTCATTTCATTATTCATATGAAATCTTACACAAAAGATTTAACCCCGTCGAGTGCTCGAAAGACAAATCCAACGAACCCAGGATTTGTCTTTCGAGCACTTTGATCCTCGATTATATTAAAAACCTTGTTTTTAAAAGTTTTCTGAAAGATTTAATATATATTTGAATTTAAAATTTATTTATTACTTAATTACGTTATGAATTTGTAGACAAAATTGATAGCTCTATTAGAGTACATTATGGGCAATTGCATGCGGTTCTATAATAAGCTTCCATCTGAAGCAACTGAACTCCCTATTCGTAAATTTAAACAGTACATTAAACAAAATCTTATCAGGAAGGTTTTTTACTCCATAGATGATTACATCAATGATGTTAATGCTTGGTCAGATGTCGCTCCGTTCCGCACTGTCAGTAGTATGTAAGAAATTCAATGTTCTGTTTAACTTTATAGAAATATTGACATGTATCTAAATCGCATTAAATTTAGATTTAGATAGACAAAATAACCATGTATTAGACACATAAGTGATATTATAATGTGCTAGTGGTTTCTTTTTCACTTTCGTTTTTTTTTTTGTTTATGTGTTACGCGATATCTCCGCCAATTATGGACCGATTTTGAAAATTCTTTCACTATCTATATATATAGAAAATTATCCTGAGGGGGTCCCATAATGATTATTCCCAGGGTTATTTATACCGCAAAACATAAGTGTAAAAGTAAGGGAATTTGAAGTAGGTTTATAGTTTTTTAAAAGACGCCATAATTATTGTTGTTGAAACTCAATTTCTTTGTTTTAGCATTATGAAAGTACAGGCTCGAATAGATACAAAAGTTTTACTCGCCTAGTTCTACTTTTGTTAGTGAACGTAACATTTCCTTTTTTAATTTCTGTATAAACTACCATCGTCTTATCAGCCTTTCAAATCATTCTTGAAAACAAGAAAAAAGGACGATCTGATTTTCTCTACCTTATTTGTTTATTTATGTTTTTACAAGAGGACTTACAGTTGCGTCCGTTACCAAAACGTCCAAGGTTACGCAAGAATAACTAATGGTAACATGGTAAATCAAATCTTATACAATATAATAGCAATGAATCATCATCATCATATCAGCCCATACACGTCCACTGCTGGATGGACATAAGCCTCCCCTGTACGACGCCAAAAATAGCGGTCCTGAGCCGCCTCCATCCATCGACTCCCTGCGACCGGTACGATGTCGTCGGTCCATCGAGTGGATGGTCTCCCATGTAGGGGGGGATTTGCCAATGAATATAAATAATTACAATACAATAATCAATTCTTAAATTTAATAATACTAAGATGCTACCTGAATTTTACATTATCAAGGCATACAAAGCCTACCTACTGTATTCGCGTACCTCGGAGAATACAGCAGATACGCTTTTGTAAAATAAATTCCTGAAATAAAATATGCGGTACCTTTTATTTATCTCGCTGGAAATAGATCATAGAACACGATACTTTTTTCAGGGACCAACAGTCCATGAAATAAAGCTGCTGTATTTAAATGAAACGAAACGGTTCGCCGATTTTTACCCTTTTTTTGCGGCGATCCATTATTTATCGTGGGACCAGGACCAGTTTAAATAATGAGAAGTGAGTTCTCTGTTTTACGCTAGACTCTCTGTTTTGGGTAATTATATTAATTAATAATATAATTATACTTTTGTTTACTGAAAATAATCATATATGTACATAATTATATAAGGTTTTGTTATTATTAAGTCCTGCCGAAATCGTAAATTTTTGGGATATCATCCTACTTCCTACTCCTACTAATATTATTAATGTCAAAGTTTGTGAGGATGGATGTATGGATGGATATTTGTTACTCTTACACGCACAACCTACTGAACCGATTAGGCTGAAATTTGGTATGGGTATAATTTGGAACCTGGAATAACATATAGGCTAACGCGAGCGAAGGCGCGGGCAGCTAGTTTAATATTATTTGTGTCTACTTACTTCCATAATATATATGAGCCTTCGCTTAAAAACAAAGATTTCAAATAGAGCTTGCAATAGTAAGAATTGGATAGGTTGTAGAAAAACCTAAAAAAAGCTCGAATTATTCCATGATACCTGAAACTTGCCGGAGCAACAATGTGGAAATGGCGGAACTGGCTCTCCATTATATTGGCCACATTTAACCAAGTACCTTATTACCTTATAAAAATTCAAGTTGTACACTTACGTCATGAAACTTTTTCCAACTTCTTCCTTATTTTTCAATTCTTTGTTATATTCGTATCGTTTCATACAGCGACAATAAATACACACCTGAAACAATGAAATTAAAATGTGAAAATATTTAAAAGTAGGACTTTGTGACGGAAATTTTAAATCAATTGGCTTTTGTATCAATTATACTTTTTCAAACATTTATGACAATCATTTATGAAATCTTGTATGCGGGTATTTTCAGTGTGTAGATATGTAGATAGTATTTTCGACTTGGTACTAATACCACTTATTGTTAGTATATGACTTAGCAAGTTACGAACTAGTTTAGTTATTTCGGCGTGCCGTGCAAAAAATAACCATTACTAAACTAAATTCGAGCTACTTTGTTTGAACGATCATTAGTTGTTGACGAGCACAGTTTAGCGCTTATCTGTTTAGTATGTAAGGTAAGCTCGTATTTTGATTTCTTGCTTTATGCTTTAGTTACTGCGTGAAGGAAATATAGATATCTGCTGGTCATCTTTGGTCCATGTCCCGGCCGACATGGCAGTATGTACTACATATATCGTTAGTATTTTAATTTGCAAAATATTAATATGTATCACAACGTATTCGTTACTCTATATTATTGGTACTCTTAGTAGAAAATGGAAATTATTACGGATGGTCGTATTTTATTACTGCTTTTTACTTTTACCTAAAAACATGAAATTTTCAACTGAAAACCTTTTGTTAACATAAAATACCTACCCTGCCAATTTATGGCATTTGCTGGGCGATAATAAATATTATTTGCCAGAGAGCTTACATCATTCATGAGCTTCATTTGTGATAAATGAATTTGACCACATGCCAACTGTAATTTGAAATTAAACTGGTTGTATGATTTACGAAGCCTTTACTTACCTACCAAATATTAATAGTATAAAAAGTGTTCCACTATGCCTATTCAGTGCCCGCTTCCTGGTATTCCCGTTCGATTCCCCTGCTAAGATAGAATCAGCTTGTTATTCAAAATTATAAGGATGGGAGTTATTGGATATTTTGGCTACCTGTTATTAGTTGGGTATTTTTTTCAATACCGCTAGTACCAACTGGTACCCAATAAGGTTACAATACTCTATACCTGTTCTGATTTCTACCCAATATATTTCTAACCGATTTGGTTAGAAATACCATCTAACCGATTTGGTTAGAAATACCATCTAACCGATTTAGTTAGAAATACCATCTAACCGATTTGGTTAGAAATACCAAATACTTGTTGCAGCTACATAACTTTACGGGTGAACGATCCGCTAGTACCTATGCGTAGATGATAGTTAGGTAAGTATAGGCATTGAAGCGTTGGGTAGTTATGGCTCACGGTCGGTTAGGCGCGATGCTCGCTTTGCACAGTTATTACCTAGCGGTATGCGGATTTTACAATAGCGTTAAATATTTTAGGACCATACTAACAGGTACTGAGTTAGTTATTGAATACCGGACTCATCTCTACAAAATTAAAACAACGGCTCAATTACATATAGAGCTTTATTGAGTTGAAGTTGGTTACTAATACTTGTATTATAACCGACTTTTTTAAGGTTCTTATATGAAGATTCAAATTACAAAAGTAGGCTCCGGACGTCTATCCAAATCCCGCGTTTTCGTCAGCGCTTCCTAGAGCTTGTCCAAGTTTACTAGCGACATCTAGTTATAAAAGTCAATAATTTCACCGTTCGACAAAATGTATTGACAATATTTTCGATACAACGTAATATTAGAAGTCGTCATCAAATTATACTAAAAAGGTAATACCAATTTAAATTATACTAAAAAGGTAATACCAATTTAAAAAGTGAGCATAAAACTTGTTTAAAATTGCCAAAACTGCACGATATTCCCAACCACCTCTAAAATTAAATGAATCCCGTTCGGGAGTGGTTGCGACACATTTTTAATTACCGCAGAGAATACCAAACATGAAAGCGCTGAAACTTTGAGTCCACAACGAAGTTAGCAACTCCAACACTTCCAAATAGTTACCCAGCGTATTCCATCAAATATGCATGCATATTTTGAATCTTTCCTACTGTGTTGGTAATAAGTTGGGTTATATTTATTACACGGCCAGATAGGAATGCATGTACGAATGTGCAATTTTGCGTCATGGGCGTAATATGTGTTTGTTGAATGAAATTGCAAACAATAAGGTTAAATGTTACTATTGTTATTATGATTATTGATATATTAAATGTTATATTGTTATAGTAATATTGTATAATTCATTCTGCCAAAAACATCTAAAAAAATCTCGAAAGTACGTTCGGAATATCACAAAAACCACGCTTAATCGTGCCATTCGCGATTAATCACGCTATAGCCGAAGCTCCAATCATAAACGGAAACAAAGGGGGTGCTGACTAATTAGACTATAAGTCTCTGGTCTGGCATTCCAATCAAGCAATTTGCTAAAATCGTTGATTGTACTGTACAGTCAGCTTCAACAATACCTTACTAGAAATGTTTAGAAGAGGTGTAGAAGTTTAAAACAAAACACATTAAAGTTTCGTAATCATCCGTTTTTTGTCCGCTCAGGTGTGTTTCTTGATGACATTCCAACTCTAGCGGAGGTACGGAACAAAGGATCGTCTCTAACTTTACGTAACTTTTACTAGCAAGTTTTTGTAATCTTATTGTAACTTGCTGAGCAAAAAAGTATCAAATATCTAAATACTTTATCTCCTCTATACCTTACTGGACTCTTGGACACGTCAAAAATTCAAATAATATATAGTAAAACTAGGAAATAAAATGATCACTTAGTTTTTTGGTTTACTTCAATCTTTTTACCACGTTCCATAAATTATTACATGTAAAAATAATAAATTATTACATGTAAATACTGCTTAACTATTTGCTAGCTTACTGAAAAACCAGAATGCTCTACTGGCAACTGTTATAAAACAACACTATCATCATCAGCATTAATATCAAAGGCGTCAAACACACGGATGCGAAAAATGTACCTAGTTCTTCTATTACCTAGTTGAAAATCGAACATAAACGACATCTCTAAAAATCTGCAATAAATGTCAACGACATCGAAGCAAGAGAAAACTATTTAGAATGTAATTCCGGCCGACAGTATTGGATATATTGGCAATTCGCAGTGCATATTTGGATCAGACGGCAGGCTCCCTGGAGGCTTGCTATCGCAACCCACATTTACATGAATCTTACAACAAGTTCATAGCTTATTGCTATCAGTGGCATTCTGGTTCTTCTTATATTCTTTTCAAATGTTGGAGAACCAAAAGTTAAACTCTAGGGTATATAGACGCAAAGTTATGCTCGCCGGTAAATTCTTTGTTCAATATGCAGATTCTATTTTTATCTAGGTAGAGGTGACTAGGGAAATTTTACAGACTGCATTTGCTAGCAAAGTAAAATAAATAAACGCTCATCCTGAAGATACGAAGTCGTACCTCATCGGAAAAACTGTTAGATAAGAACTAGAAATGAATTTCCCAGGCGTTCTCAAAGCTCTTTCCGTTCAAAGACGTTGTATTGTTTCATAATGAAAATTTATGTGGAGGTGCAATAAACGATACGGCTTTGTTCTTCAGGCAGAATGGTTCGGGAATTGCTTGTTTACATTGAAGGAAGGAAATTGAAGGTCTGTTTGTAAGTGTCCGTTGAAACCACATCCACCTGAATTCATATAAAATGCTTGAATTAATCATTTTAGAGATGGGGACCAAAAGATTCAAAGCTTTTTTGTAAAGATCCCACAAAAGTATTTTAATGTTAGTTTAATGATTCAAAATCATAAAATATTGTTCTTTAAAGACACCTGACACCAGACTTTTCATCGGGGCTGACTTAGTCATTCCAATGACTCAAAGTCCCTTAAAAATAAAAAATAAAAAAAGAGAGTTTCATCAAAGAACCGCGAATTTCCATGTAAGTGAGTGCAGCCTTCTCACGTCGTCGCGGTGTCGCCCCCTAGCTTTTTGTTCCTAAAACAATAGAGTGTGCTTGATTTTCTGCACAGAACATTTCAGATTACAGAGTGCTTTTCCGTGGCAAGCTGCTGTGCAGCTGAGAATTTATCTTTGTGAGAAGGGTGACTTTTGTTGGTATTAATATAAAACGAGATAATAATTTTAAAAAGGACATTTCAAGCATTCTGTGGGTTCACCGTTAGCTACGGTAACACAAAGTCCTCTTCTACCTACCTGAAAACAAAAAGTAAGAATCATATTCAGAAAAAAACGATTAAAAATCATTAACAGGTATTTGCTTTCCAATTCCATGAAAACCGTAAAAAAAGACAAAAGAGATTGAACAAGAGGGGAAAAGTCATGTTCCCAGGATACTTCCCATAGTTTGCGTAACGGTCTCAAATTCCTCCACGTTGTGAGGCCGAACTGAACAGCAAAAGTGGCAAAAGTGAATTCGGTTTTGAACGCAGGACTGCAACGGCGGGTAATTTAATTAGGCTACAATTGGCACCGCTGTCGCCACCTGAACGTGCATCGCATGCCGCCGTGAGCCCATTTGTATTCCTCCCGCTGTAATAGTTACACTCACTACACAATCCACAAATATGCTAATAGCCAAGCGTTACGTTATCCTCGTTATATGAAAACACCCGCGGCGTCAAGAAAATTGCATGTCTAACTCACTAAGACGCCTTTCCCAACTTTATCTCCTTTAAAATAACTAGATAAGCAACAAACTCTGAAAACGACAAATTGAAAAGCTAAGTGATTGATTAAACCAAAGCACTTTGTTGGGCTCACTATCAGTAAGTAAGGAGTGAGAAGATAAGCGTCATAAATCAGTGCGATAAAAAGTGGAACGATCGAGCGAAGAGGGACGATAGCTGGGCTGCTTCAAAACAAATTGTTTCAGGAGGCTAGCGACTCGCCTTAAAGGGATCCTATCTTTATACCATGATAGTATCTTCTTACACCCACCGGTCACGATACCTGACCTGTCTGAACTTACCAGTTCTAAAAACTCACTATTTTGCTACACTATACAACTGAATTCTTTTCACGGAATCATTTGCTGGTAATACGAGAATAGGAACCGGTATAAAATTACTTGCGAACGAATTGAAACATCTCGCTGAGAAATTGATAGATCACGTGGTAAGTAAGTTTTCCCTGTTACGTAATCGCAAAGAAAAGAGAGGAAAGGAAATATTGCATCAAAGAGTATTTGAAATATTGCCAAGTACATGCGTCGCGCCGGCGGAATTGATTTCGCTGGCTTTGTGACCTCCGGTAAGATGCTGTTTCGCGGTTATGCGATTATTTGATTTGTATCACCACCACGGCTCGGCTCTTGCACTCGCCTATTAGTACAGCACAGGAATACTGGGAGTATTCCTGTGCTGTACTTCTATGTATAGAACAACTGGGACAACTTTTGTCCCAGTTGTTCTGTGCGCAAGACTACTGGAATCATAGTTGTCCCAGTTGTTCTGTACACCAAAAATATATTACAAGTTGCAAAATTAAAAATGTCAGCATATTAAATTCAGCGAATGTTGAAACGACAGCAAATAACATTAAATATAAAAATGACAGCAAATGTCAGAAAATTTCATATATATAAGAAAATAACAACAAATGTCAAAAATTACAGTACCTAAACAGTACCTAAACGTTAGAAAAGAAAATAATTTTATGCTGCGACTAACAATTTACCTTTTCCATGTTGTTTTGCTTATTATTGTTGTCTTATTTTAAGTAAATCATTTTGATGCTATAATTTTACTTTTTATTTCTGCGTTCATTGAACCGATCATATTATTTTGTAGTTTATGACACTCCATATTGAAACTGACAAAGACGTAGCGAAAAGCAAGCGGCGCCATTAAAAAAAGAAGTTGAAGTTGACTAAAAATTTAGACGCCTGTAGTATTTTTATGGGTAAGCTTAGGAAATTGAGAGAAGAAGCAATATTCTACTCTATTCCTGCATTGTTTAACTTGTTGAAGATTCCTGCCTTAGACAATCTAACCTAGATTCCTGAAGACTTTAACCCTTTATTGTAACACAAAAAATTATATAAGTTTTTGTTGGTGTGATACAATAAAGGGTTATTCATATGACCAAATTCGAGGACCATGAAGGAAATAAATGCTAATTTACAATATTCTGCAGATGACTGCCATAGACTCACAAATAAAATATTTTATTTTACTCTGAGTAGTTGATATACCTAAGCATGAATTACGCTATATAAATAAAATTAAGTTTAAAGACAGACTCAGCAATAACGAGACTTTTCACCCCAACAGTCCGAGTAATCTTTTTACTCCTCCACTCGTTTAATTTAGAAGCTAACTTTTATGTTGCGGAATATAAAGTCCTATCTGAAAGCTTAAATGCACTTGGGTGAACTATGCAAGAGCAAGAAATTAAAAAACGATTTAACTAGTCTCGAGGAAATATCCTTCGGCGAAATAACCCTTTGAGAGTTAACATTTGTACAATTCACTCGGCATAGCTCGGTCGGTTAACACTGGTTTTCTGATCACGTGATCACACATAGATACCTGTTGAACTGAACTCCAGGTTTCATTATAATGCATATAATAGTGTCTTCAGAAGGAAGTTATTACAACCTACGATTACAATTTTACGGCGTCGAATAGAAACTTTTGTATGTATCGTGTGTTGAAAACTAAGGAATAATTTGATTGTTTTGAAAAAAACTAAAAAATCAACAAACGGACATATATTTCTCGAAGGTAAAATGGAACCAACTTGGGATTATTTTTTATAACTAAAATAGCGAAATAATGATCAAAATCGGTTCATAATCATCATCATATCAGGCTATACACGTCCACTGCATACGACGCCACAAATAGCGGTCCATCGGTTCATAATTGAACGAGAAATCCGGGAACATACATAAAAACTTTAAAAACGTTAAAAAACATACATATTGAAATGCATTATTGAAAACCACCATTACGTCCCTAAAATGCGCTTTCTTCAGTCATAGTGGAGTTGACGTAGATGAACTTCGTAACTATAGACGGCTTCGTCTTTCTTTACATAGTAGACGTACCTAATCCTCTTTGGGGTTTGTCCAACAATCAGTTCATCCGAAGTGGATTCCGCTATGCAGTTGGCGTACTTCCTAGTTAAATGTTTGCTAATTCTCTAAGGATTGGTCGTCGCTGGGCCATTTCATTGTTGTTTTGATAATGGAGTGCTTGCTGATTATAACTAAAATGCAGAATACTAATCTGATACTACGCTCAATAGCTAGGTGCTGTTTTCTTTTCAGTTCCCATAAACACTTCATAGTATCCAGGGTTTGTATTTAATTTTTTTCATTTATTACCTACTATACCCATAGTTACGAGTGCATTGTCAGTTTTAAACAAGTTACACATGTTTTTAATAAGTAATTGTACACCAAAATATTATGTACATAGATCCTAACTAATATTATAAATGCGAAAATGAGTTTGTTTGTTTGTCCTTTCTTCACACACTAAGTAATCAATCGATTTGATTTTTGGCATAGAGTTAGATGAAAGGATGGAGAGTAACCTAGGTTTTATGTCCTGGTTAAACATCAAATTCCCATGAGAGATTTACGGCTTATACGGTTTATGAATTTAACGCGGGTGAAACCGGGGGATCACCTAGTAGTTATATGATATATATATATATATATATAGACTGCATGTATTACATTGATTGCAAATAAAATATTAAATTGGTCATTGGTGGGTATAAAACTACTAAATTTAAGCTAAACTTACTAACGTTTTATTTCATGTCATATTTTTAAATTCAGTCGAAAGCTTCGTTGAAAAGCTACATAACTATTTCCTGACCTCGTTGCTCCGAAAATTTTTAGAGATCCGGCTATGCATATAAAGCAGCTATGAGGAATGACATGTTCTGAACCATCATCCGTATGCAATGCGGCAGCTGCATACGATATAAAAGATAACATATTCTTTGCCAAACACGTGTCAAATCGAAATAGTATGGGATAACTATAAGCTAAAACTATTTCTAGAATAGGTACTTACCTATTGGATTTTTTTGTAAAAAGCAATGAGATTAAGAGAACTAAGAAGAACCGAGAGAATTAAGAGAACCGAAATGGATTTAATGTTTGGCCCTTAAAGTCGTAGATGAAGAAGAGAAAGCTTGCATTTTCGATTAGTGCAAAATTACATGACGCAAATATGGTCATGAAAAATTATGTGACGAGAAATAATTAAGCCTAAGGAGCGGTCATACAATTCTCCAACATTCATTGCCCACAATCCAGCGATACATTGCTGTAATCAGCAACTGAGTATGTTAATTGCCATGCGGTATTGAATTAAGCTGAGATTAAATCCGCCATTTGGCGAACGAGGGCCGGAAACAATCAGAGATCAACTGAATAAATTTGGGGCTTCGGGAGTGCAATTGGGCTGAGCGACTTAGGTACTGCTGCAGCTGTATCAACGAAAAGCTGATTGCGTTTTGATAATTCTACATCATTCTGGTGACGTAGTTGGCTGCGTGGATCAGACAATAATATACCTAGGTATAAAGCATTGTATATAATCCTTATTGAATAAGAGTCTTTTACATAAATACATTACATAATTTATTTATTTATTAAACATTTAACTATGTAGGTACGGTATAATAATTAGTATGGTAAACATAAGTAGGTAGGTTTTATATAAAACTAAAATGTATGTGAGTAAAGAAAATAACACGAGTTATCTACTCTATGCCTACGACTATTATGTTATTTGGTAAGTATGTCGACGACATCGTAGCGGTCGCAGGGGGTCGATGGATGGAGGCGGCTCAGGACCGCTATTTGTGCCGTCGTATGGAGGAGGCCTATGTCCAGCGGTGGACGTGTATGGGCTAATATGATGATGTATGTCATCAGTATCAGAACTTTAGTAAGGTGACAGTGCTCCGTACCAAAAACTGTTTTACGGCAGGACGCCATGCTCTTCCTTCGGAACATTATTGTAACAAAATTTTGTAGGCACCATCTTACTACCCACGTCTTGTTTATAGTAAATATTTATTTTTTATTCTATCTTTTAGGTTCTTATCTTATATTATATGCATACAATATAGCCTAAAAGTAGAACAACTAAAAAACTAACTTCAAACAACTTTATAACCCGTTTTCATGGCTAGCGTGTGGAACTGTGAAAATGCATTGGCGAGGCCGTTACTGACATCCATTTCCTGTAAAATGTGAACGTAATGGCAGTGTATTGTCTTGTGAATCGGTTTGTAAGTTTTAGAACGAAAATTTCGTTGTTATTTTAACTCGAGGTTAAAGAAGCTTTATTTCTCATAAAAACTATAGAAGTTCATTTACAATGAGAATAAGTAATTCGTAAATAATGTTTAAATTACCTCTGGGACTTACTTATACATAGTTGTAGGTAATCTAAGTTCTTATATAATAGTGCTATTTAACATAATTTAGGATAGATAGGTACAAAAGAAGTGTTATTTTATTACAAGCCAACAAAAATCAACACTTCGCCTAAGGTTTAGGTCAAAGTTTGGAAAGTTAAATATAGAAATGCTTACAACTTATACGTAATAACTTATTCTATCTATCTAATGTTAATCAAAAATATTTTACTAGCTGCTGCTCGTTGCTTCGCACGCGCTTTTCATGTACCCTATATCCGCCTTCGGGATACCATCTACCTCCTTGCCAAATTTCAAGGATTAAGTTTAACAGTCATCTAGTACCCATAACGTAATCTGCATAGCTTGTTGGGCTATAGGGTGCTGTGTGTATTGTCCAGCAATATTTATTTATTTAAACTCGTAGTTTCTTTGACAAACAGGCATGAGCACAAATCCAACAACGCCCCAACAGATAAAAACAGAAACAAAAATTGTTACAGATAGGTGTTATTCCCTCTGCGGTTTAATTTTCTTGTGCGCTGGTCACTGGCGTCATTACTGGTAGCTACGATAATGTCCCTCGCATTCACGGGATGCTTTTCGACGCTAAAATATGAATGCAATGACCGGCTGTACGCAGGACTATTCGGGGGCTCTTTATTATTGTTCTAAAGCAAAAAAAAAACTTAAAATGTTAAAAAAAATATAACAATAATCAGAGTATTGTAAGAACATGGCCTTTTAAGGTGTGTATTTTGTTTTTTATTTTGTGTTTGTGGCGTAGTATGGGGGAGGCCTATGTTAGGCAGTGGACGTGTACCTATGGGTATTGATATGACGATTTTGTCTTTTTTATTTTACAAACAACGCATGTTTGTAAAATATAGACAGAACGTTACTTATTTGCATCACACAGATATTCAATGACAAAATTGACATTATGACTCGAGTTATTCTAGAAATCTGAATCTAAGAAGTTCTAAGCATAACTTGTTGTTCATAACAAGTTTATTGTAAGGAAATAGAGAGGTTTTGAATTGTTTTAAAACCTCCTTCTGCGTGATTGAAAAATACTGCTAGTTGACGCCAACACTAGTTATTTGTGAGCAGGTTCTATATAACCGTACTTATAGCCTACTATTTATCTACCAGTAAAGTTTTATTCAGAGATGCCCCACGGTTTAAAGTCCTAGATACGTCCACCACAGCTCTTTACAGCCGCTAAAATTAGCGAGGACGAACTAACTCTTGCTAATTGTGATAACAGCTCATTTGGCTAGTTTTATGGGCTGAACATTTGCTGAATTCATATCGTCCCTAAATTTAGATGAAAATATTCCTAGTTTCAGAGCACGTAATGAAAACTTAATTTGTTCTTTGTTCTCCTTTGTGTTGCAGTTACTTTTTGTTGGCCAATTTTTGTGATGACTGATTTTTATAATCAGTACAAGCCAAAAATTTTCAACATACCTCGGTCAACATGTAACAAATATAATAGAAACAAATTAGAACTATAGTATTTACAATTGAAATAACTGAGCTAACTACAGACTGTTAAACAATCTACAGGTAACTCAACTGATCCAATACCAGTGAGTGGGAGCTTCCAAAACGCTGGCTACTTTGCCCCGCTGTATGGCAATGCTGATGCGCTGCGCCAGATACTAACCAGCTCTCGGTTCACTCGTTGCTTCGACCAGACGCTCAAATATTTTTTTTTTTAAATCCGGAGAACCTCGATTCTCCACCGACCTAGGGTCTCGAATATCTCGACTCCAAGAGGAGCAAATGCGTAGGCTCTGTCGAGACCCGCATATTTGCGCCTCTTGAGATCCTCGGCCAAATCTGCCGCCGCACCAGCCTTCGCGGATGTCCTCGGTTTGTGTCGGCGCACGAAGCGTCCCACACAATGAGCCTCCCAACTTCGATTAGTTTTTTTATTGTAATTTTCTGTGTTAATAAAGACATATAACCCACATGACATCACAAACTTCGTTTGTTTTGTTGGATGCATTAAATGAAATGGCTGCCATGGCGCGGCCAACGTGTGGCCAACGGCTATCACCACATATAAGCCCCTGCTCAAAAAGCTCCCCTCAAACATGGGAGGTTTCACCATTATCACCACGCTTGGCAGGCTACTGCGCTTCCTCTGGTAGGTTTCCTTAGTCGACTCTTACGACATCCACGAGCTGAGGGATCGATTGTTCATGATCGCTACGGCCAAAAAAACAAAACTTAAATTTCTTTATTTTCGTAAATACTAAAACGTACACAAAAAAGGGTCAAATTCTTAAAATTAAACACTGACATGGAAATAAAGCGATATTTTTGATTTATCTCGCTAGACTAAACCAAAGACTCGAGATAAGACTAATAATTGTTTGTGTGAGTGAAAATCAATAACACCTTATTTCTTAATGGACAATAATAATTATATTTAAAGCTGTTTATAGTTAAAAATTTGACTAGTCTAAGTGCTTATTAAAGCCTAAAGTAATAAAGTTACTATAATCTGAAATCTGTCTTATCTACATAAAAAGATTGTACTACAAAAAGATTGTACTACAAAAAGATTGTACTACAAAAAGATTGTACTTCACTTACACAAGAAGTCAGCTGATAAATCTATCAATACCGCAAGTCTTTGTTTTACGCTATCGTAAACAGACTGCGGTTTAGGGGTCGTTTTATGCAATTTAGCGAGAACTCGTAAACTTTATCCGTTAGATATGGACGGTGCGTCTCGATGTTGTAATAAAATTATATTTAACGACTCAAAAGCGGTTACAATGTGTAAAATCTATGATGTTTTGGATTAAGCTTGGACGCACAGCCCACAAAAGCGACGCTTTTAAGCACTGCTAGCTGACTAACAGTTAAACTACTGAGTTATTTATAGTTTAATATAACTGGTAGTTAAAGTATAAATACTACTAAGTGCTCATAATTATACATAATTTATTTATATTTACTATAAAAACTTTCGTAGTTTGACGAGTTCATTATGAATGTAAGCGGGTTAACTACGAACCTTGTTTGTGTTGGAAGAACACCAACTAGATGATCTTCCAACACAGACTAGGTTCGTAGTTAACCCACCCACATTCTTATTTGTTTTTATTTAATTTGAAACATTGGTTACCTAAACTAATACTATATGTATAACAAAACAATTGAAAGCATGTACTACAATAATATTTTATGTACATAGACTTGTCTATGTCTTGTGTTCATGTTAAGTCTCTGTTAAAACTCGAGGCCGAAAATTTGGCTAGGATATGATCCAAAAAGCTATGTAACACGTCTTAAAATGACTGTGCAATCAATTTGTTTTTGAAGAGACAATTCATGAAATACCGAGTTTTCAACAGCCACGATGACAAGTGCAAAACCAAATCTGACACCACTTCATTAGATGGCGGCCTCAAGCGTTGATTTCAGCAAACAGAACATCAATCAACCAGCTCGCGTGTAAAACAACATTCAATTAGCCGCAACAGTTGCGGAGTGGCAACATACGCCATCGGTGTATCAATAATCTCGAACATAAAACTGTTCTAGCTATTATTCTATTTTACTGTTTTAATAGACAGAATAATGATGTTTATTTCAAACTACAAAGAAAAATCTATTTTTATGTTGCAAATTACACTGTTTTTCATTGAAAATGTTTTGTACAAAAAGCAGTCGTAGCTGCGTAGAGGGTCTACGCCGTAGGCTTGATGACTTCTTTGTACCATCAAACTGATCCTGCCTTTTGGTTGATCCGAGCTAGCAATTAGTTCAAATGAAAATCGTGGTGGCATTGAACGTGTTAAATAACATCAATTAGGAAAGTAAAATCTGATTTACAAACAAAGTACTGCGCCATTACGCTCACAAGGAATCAGAAGATCAACAACAACAATAAATATATTGAGTATTGAGTATTGAGGTCCGACTTGATAATTTAAATACTTACCCGTTCGTACACGCCTCCGTTCAGACGCTGTTATGTTATGAAAACGTTCTCATTCCTCGAATAATATTCCCCATAGCTCTGTCCAGATTCCAACGCGTCTCACATTCAAAACAATTAGCTCGCTTCAGAACCTATGCGGAGTCATTTGATTTTGTACCTTATGCAGGTACAAAATCAAATGACACACAAGCTTATTACACGTGAAAGTAACTCGGTTCTCGCATTTAACTCGGCTGAATGCTTTGAAGGCAAGTTCATTAATGCTCACCGGACCATGCATACGTTTTGTTATTACGAGGTAAAATGGAAAAAAACGTACACACACAAGTAGCCCACGTAGCGGAAAATTCTAAGCGATATTATTCGAAAAAAAACCCTGTGCTTTTATTGAAGCTCATTTTCCGATGGAGCAGATGGGAGGAAATGACTCGGCTATTTTAATGTTTGTTTTTCCAATCCATTTTTGATTTGTTATTAACTATGAGATTGTAGTTTTATTTTGCGCTAGTATACAAAGTAGGAATTACAGTTTTAATCCCGTGCCATACCTTCAAAACTTGCTCTTGTTTACAATGGTTTAGCCATGAAAGCTATTTATAAACTTTTTTGTTGCTAAGTTTTTGTAATTTATTTTGCAACTAGCTGTTTCCCGCGGTTTCACCCGCTTTAAATTCGAATTTCACATTTATAGGGGAATAAAAAGGTCTTTGTCCCGTTTGACAAAACGTAGCCTAATGTTACTCTCCATCCTTTCAACTTACTATATGCCAAAATCAAGTGGATTGGTTGCTTAGTAAGAGCGTGAAGGAATGACAAACAAACAAACAAATTTCGCATTTATAATATTAGTTAAGATTATGATTATAACAGCTTTCTTCTTCTCTTTCTTAAAAATCAATTAATAGTTTGCAAGTTACCCATACCCATAGCATAGCTCGCCAATGCAGCTGTTGTAGGTAAATTAAGTTTAAGTTGAGCCCATACCAAGTTGATCTTTGGAAGCTGACTGGTAATCTTAGATTAAGGGGCAACACAAACTTTACCGGCAACAAGTTGCGGCTAGCTCATAGCAACTTGCAATGAACAGCCCAGCACTGCACAGAATTGAACATGGACCACTGCATACTCATCTACAAGATAAAGTTTGAAAGCGAAATCTACCAAATTGTCGGAGTTAAATTGCATTGCGCGTTTATTAAATTAGTTATAGCGGAAGTCAAAGGACTGATTTATTTATTTTATTACGGAACTGGATGGATGGACCTGTCGATAACATAATAAAAATCCTACTAATAGGTATTATAAATGTGAAAGTTTGTATGGATGGATGTGGATATTAGTTACTCTTTCAGGCAAAAACTACTGAACCGATTAGGCTGAACTTTGGTATGGGTATAGTTTGGGACTTGGAATAACATCATCATCAGCCCATACACGTCCACTGCTGGACATAGGCCTCCCCCGTACGACGCCGCAAATAGCGGTCCTGAGCCACCTCCATCCATCGACTCCCTGCGACCGCTACGATGTCGTCGGTCGATCGAGTGGATGGTCTCCCATGTAGGGGGGGATTTGCCATAATCACCACGCTTGGCAGGCGGATTGGTGATCGCAGTGTTGATGTTTAAAAAATACTCAGAAAGAAGCTGCTGCCCTTCCTCTGGTAGGTTCCCTTAGTCGTCTCTTACAACATCCACTTATTCGTACGCCGCGGCCCCACGGCCATAACATATAGGCTATTTTTTATCCCGATAAAACGCGAGTAAAGTCTCGGGCAGCAGCTAGTCCTAAATAAGACAGTGTTAAAGTCTTTGTTTGATTGTCTTATACAATTGCTAGGTATAAGATTGTTTGGAAAAACATATCAGAAATCAGTTACATTTCTCGCTATATGCTTAAAAAATAAGAATTTGGTTAAGTAAAATTTTAAACTATAAAGGAGATAACCCAGCCTCCATATATTTTTAGTTAGGAAATAACGTTATAAATGATTTTCGCTTGACATTTTTGTCACACTCGTGCAACAATAAGTAAAGTATTACTAGTAGGTAGAAAACGCAATGAATTTAACGTGGAAACAAATATTTGTGCAATAAAGGTACTATCCGTATCGGCCAATGCATCGACATTATCACAAGGTGATCCATTTTGTTCTTATTTTAAAGGATCTATGTTCAATCGGTTCCACACTCAGAAAGATTCACACGAAAATTCAGTAAAAGAAAATTGAGTTTTCTCTAAACCCATTTTACGATGAAGCTTGAAGCACGTTTTAGTGTTAAATACGATGAATTTTTTGCGCCATCAAAACAAAATGCTCGCACGATAACGTTTAGAGCTTTTGTATGTGAGTGTGGAATTAAGATCGAGTCAGTGAACTCAATGGTATTACGCGGCATTACTTTGATTGAGCCGAGGAAAATCAAAGACAGTTTAATTCAATTTAATTTTAGTTGAGGATGCTTCCGACTGGTATTGATATGGAACAGTTGAGCTACGTGTAGATTGTTTGCAACAGTCTGCAGTTAGCTCATTGTTTCAATTGTAAATACTAGTTCTAAATTGTTTCTATAATTTAATTGTAATTTTATTTGTTAATAAAGTTTTAATTCTTTTGAAGTACGTATTAGAGCTATCTAGATAAAAAAGTCGCATTTTGTAGAGTTTTGTAATTAAAGCAACAATGTTATTTTTTCTCGGCCCATTCAAGTTTCATCTCAGCTTTAGCTAGCTAAACTCCTAGAAATGCGACTATTTTTTATCAAAATAGCTCTAATACGTACCTTCAGAAGAATTAAATCTTTATTAACAAAGAAAATTATAGCTAGTGCTAGAGACGTCATCTACGTCATCCGGATGCCCGTCATACCTACCATTGTTTTTCTTTTGCTTTGTTCACCAACTTCCAAGTCGATAAAAAGATCGACGAAATACCAAGTTTTCTTTTCCGCTATCAGTTTTTGTTTTGGTGTAATTCAGCTAGAAAATCGAGTTCCTAAAATGTTTTTGTTGGGTAGATTTTTAGCCTATAAATTGTTGAAGCGGAAATTAAAAGTAAACGTTAGAATATATTGCTTTTGGCAACGTTTTAGTTTACTTTGAGTATGTTGCATTCTATTCTAATAAAAAACTAAAGTTATACGTA
Source organism: Eupithecia insigniata (assembly GCA_947859395.1). Classification (NCBI taxonomy): domain Eukaryota; kingdom Metazoa; phylum Arthropoda; class Insecta; order Lepidoptera; family Geometridae; genus Eupithecia; species Eupithecia insigniata. Next base: position 6,055,902 of record OX401996.1, on the reverse strand, counting down.
TATACCTCTACATACGATGAGGCATCATTCCAAATCCAATTTGTTGATATATAAATGAAAATCTACTCGGAAATGATTAAAACTCGTATTTATCTACCTCAAAAATATCGAGCGGTCGTCTACTTGGCAGAGCCTGTACATACATCCAGCACTGCTACCGCAGAGTTCAAAAGTTCAAAAGGCATTTAAACATGGGCTTAAACGTAATCAATCAAATAAATAAATCGTAATCTTTAGATACATTTTACAGTGACAAAATCGCTTGCCGCAAGCTTCAAGCGAGTGTCCCGGGAGCGTCTGTTAACTGATGCTATCAATATAAAGGGTTGCCTGGGAGAAATCGCTCTCAGCGATAAGGCCGCCTTTTGTACTGACTTTATTTTAATTGAAGCTGACTATACAGTACAGTCAACGGTTTTAGCAAATTGCTTGATTGGAATGCCAGACCAGAGACTTATAGTCTAATTAGTCAGCACATATAATGATGAATGTAATTTTCTTTAGTAAGTACAATAAGGTGTTCTTTCATTCATTCATTATAAAATCCATCCTCATATTGAACCCATATTTAAATTATCTGTGTACTGTGGCAGTAATGCGGTTCAGATATGCGACAACCTTAAGATAACTTAAAATCTAAATTCCCTATACTGAAAGAGTTTATCTCCCGCATCATAGAGTAGAAAGTCATAAAGTGAACAGATGTTCCATAGCGCTGATTGATGGATGTTCCTATGAAATGGCACAGACTGGATTGTCAGGCCGACGTGACGTTTATCGTGAGCTATCGATGTGATAACTCGCACACGGCTGGTTTTGCATAATACTACCTGTGCGTCAGCGGATTTCAGGCAAATAGACAATGAAACATGGGCGATGTTAATTAGTTGGTATTTTAAGGTACCTACATAATATATGGAAAAAAAATTAAACGCAAGCTTTTTCGATCGTCTTTTATTTTTTCATACAATTGTATGAAAAAATAAAAGACGATAAAAGACGCTTTGTGACTTCAGCGTAATTACCTCGCCTCTAGTATACGATAAACAAAAGGGGATTGCGCCTGCTTTTAATTATTCAAATATTTTAATAATTTACATATTGTTAGATCTTCAAGTTATTAAAGTTTTGAAAATGAATTTAAAATGAAAGAAAGTTCATACATGGATTTTTTGATGGGGCAGTAAGGTAGGTTAATCGGTCCTTAATCGGTGTAGTTACAGGAAAGTGTATGACCATTTCCCTGTTTTTTTTATATTTTATGACGAGACTAGGACTTCTATAGAGACTACCGACCACACCGACCAACTACAACCATATATTTAAGAGAAATTTTCATCCTCATTAAAATATGTTTTTAAAAGTGAATTTTACACGAAAACCTTTTTGATGCAAATCGATCCTGTTTGTTTACATATGCTGCCCCTCTAGCACGGGAATTGTTCGCCATACATTGCGTACATTATTGAAGTTGAAAGCATGAATTTCATATAATTTACGCATTCGACGACGCAGTGACGTAATTTTTTTCTATTCTATACTGTCAAAAATATTAATAAGACCAACTGAGGTCGGAGTTCTAAAAAAGTCGGAAATCGCAAAAACCTTTTCCCATAGATTTATACACCAAAATAAGACAAATATCAGAAGTACTAATTGAAAATTCGAGTCAGAAAGCTTATTATTTTACTGCCGAATCGCATAAATATTTTAGTATTGCTGGTTGCATTTAATACTCAGACATTTTTACGAAAAATGAAAGTTTAATATTTTGAAAAATATTTTATGAGAATAACCGAAGCTGCAGTGCATGAATTTATGGAAGACCTAAACGGTTTATGTGCTCCATATTGTTATAGAAAAAATATTTTTATTTCATATAAAACCGTCTTTGATATTTTTTTAAATATAAATAAAACTAAAACGTCATGTAAGAGTCGATTCGCGCTCGTGACAAAGTCCCTGATTTAGAATAAATAGCAATCAAACCAATAAAAAAAATTACACTTTGCAGATATGTCCCTTTACTTGTACTATAATATCTCACTTTTAGCCAAATTTCTTGTCCCCATAGGATTTATATGCATCTTTTGATTTCGTTGACTTGGAAATTTGATGTTTTAAGGCTTCATGAAATACGGATTTGAGTTTTTGATCTTAATTTCAACTGTATACTTCCTAGCGTTCTTGAGAAAAGGGGTAAACAGACAGAAAAACAGTTCATTTTTTCCTTTTGAGGTACGAAACCCTAAGCATATTTGGTACTATATAGAAAATATGCGTAGTAAGGCAGTAGGTCGATTGACCCTTGGAATGAAGTTATTGCCAACAAAGCACGCCTGTCCATTGTGTTAGAAATACAAACTCATCCAAATATTCGTCAGAATGACAGAGGTTTCCAAAGAAAAGCACCTTATCGCCCCGAAGATCTTTATTGCAACCACACAATTATTCTTACGAGCAGTGTCCTTGTTTATTTTGATTTATGAGGTGTATCACGACTATGGAAATGTAAATTTATCGCGGCTCATCGCAGTGACCTGGGGGTTTTCGTGGCAACTAAATTAACACCCTACAGCGAGCCGAAAAGTTTGCGTGTCCGATTTTATTCGCACCCCCGGAAATGGCATTTGTCGGAGCCAGGGTCAAACTAGAGCCTTCGCTCCTACCCTATATTTTACAGATTTACATGCTTAAGCGCCATATTTCAAAGTTTTCAGTAATGTGTTTAAAGTTATCGCGTTTTCACGGATGTTTATTTCAGTGGGCACGAATGTTTAATAAAACACGTTTACTATTACTATTAGCTTCTTACTATGTTTTGTTGTTTTTGTTATTTAATTGATAAAATTTTCTAGAATAACGATGATATTACAAAAATTTCTGATATCATTGATATGTAGTGTATTTCTATTGATTTTACATTAAGTCGTCTACTTTTACTGTGCATCATTTATTATTCTATTTAAGGACATATCTGCGGAAACTTTTTAATTAACCCTCAGCACACATGCACTGGTATATACCGTATATTATGTAAATAACAATTTTAAAGACATAGCTGTAAGTTTTCCTACTTTTTTATATAGTTGATAGAACTTCGTTTGACCACAACCTCACCTGACGGAAAATGACTATGTAGCCAACGTATAGAAGACACATATTCAAACCTAATAAAATAAGAAAAAAAATGACACAACAAAGAGTAAAAATTAATATTCTATTCAGACAATAGGATCGAAATAATTTTCATGAGCCTTGTTATTTAAATCAATTTTGCTATTTATCTCGCCCCTAGAATACGAAATGTCCTTATTAAAAATGGTAATGCTACCCAACAAACCTTCGGATTCATATCTGTCCGACATTACCATTATTGCCGATTTAATTATCCAAAAAGTTCGCGTGCCGGGTTGCCCATTCTTGTTTCCATAGGGTTACTAATTCTTGCCTCTATAGGGCTACCCATTTTGGCATCCGTAGGGTTGCCCTTTTAAATTTATCAGGGCTCCGTATCCACAGCGCTACAAAAGCGTACAGGCACAGATTAGGTAATGTTACTATGTAAAGATACCTCACTTAGTCTTTTTCACCGATCAACTTTGAGTCTTATAAAGGTCGAAATAATGTTAATGACGCTTTTGCTCACTGTCAGCGAGGCGGCTCGCTGACGCCCTATCGACCCCTCGGCTCACGCCACGGAGTCGATAGGGTTCACCTTAAAGAGTTTTTGACAAAGTTCGGATATTATACCCACAGACATGATACTAGCTGCGCCTATTATACCTTATTCTCTCATGCAATCTTATACGTGCCTGCCTACCTCAGTGAACAAAAACAAATGTAGATAAAAATTACATAATATCTTTTAGAAATCATTGTAAGGTAGGCTAGGTAGGTACCTAGCCTACCCACTTACCTACCTACCCATGCAATTCGATAAATAAGTTGGTAGATCAATATCATTTGTGATCTGATCTCACATCACAAAAAGTACCTATCTGAAATATTAGAATTATTGTGTATCAAAAGAAAAGTGACATGTCTGTAAAATATTCTCTATGGTAGGTATAGTTCTAAACTTCTTTCAATTATTTAAAAGTATACAAAAAAAAACAGACTGCGTGTAGATAATCTCTGCAATGCCCGAGCTACGCATCGTTCATGTGCTCGAGTTGTGGCTCGCGGCTTCCCTAGAAAGCACCCACCCGGATGGGTAAGAAAACTGTACGTAGATAACTCTCTCAAAACCGAGCGCGAGTGACGGAGCACTGGTACTGGCGGCTGTTTGGTGCTATATCAAACGCACGTTGCCATATCAAACGCACGCTGCCATAGTATGTTTGCAAGCTAAACTAGTCTCTCTACTTCGTGCGTAAGGTCCGTTTTGACAGTTCAAACAAACCACGAGTACATAGTGATAAGGGACTGGGTTGATTTCAATTGCTAAACACCCAAACTCGCAACCAGCACTTCCTGGGAAGGCAGAGGCAGTATATTTGTGAGTATTGCCCCAGCCAAATTGATGCTATTTTTAGATCCAAACTATTTTCCCCTATCTGTCTTTATAGGTGCCTCGGAAATTTTACGAGTTTGGGAAATGACGAGCAGATCTATCTCGGTGATGGTACGTGCTGCTTTGGAAATAATTTTGTAGTCATTTCGGTATGGAAGTGTTTCCATATGTTATAATATATTGTTTTCGGTTTTATGAACTCAACTCTTTAATAACTTAAAGGATGATTCGCGCTACACCGTGTCGCGACCGGTCCGGGCCTCGGCCGGGACACGTCCACCGTGCGCCGGCCGGGCCAGTCATTCATGTTACACCGAGTTGTTTGGGTGTATTATTTGCACGGCTATATTATTATCAGCGTTATGTGATTTTTGTTTGGTTTTTTGTGGGGCCGGACGGTGCCGGAGCTGGGAAGCAAAACCCAGCGACATTTCAACGCCGTGCCCAGGCCGAGTCCCGGCGGCGCACGGCCGAGCCACGATCAGGCATGAATCACTTCATACAAAAAGTATACCATAATGTTTGACCGTGCCCCGGCCGGGGCACGGCCCGGTCGCGACACGGTGTAGTGTGAATCATCCGTAACTCGCGATCGACCCGCGCGGGCTCACTATATTGTATGCAATTGGCGAGTTACCGTTGTGGAGGTGGGTAAAATAAAATCGCATAAATATTTTATTCCTGTATATTAATAATGTCCTGTTAGCCGAATTTCGACCACGGCGGCGGCGGCTAGTCTCAACGGAGACTAGTCAGATACGCAGGATATATTATAGTGCACCAGTGTGTGTGCACAGGTGCACTCTCTATTACCTCACTATCATAATCCGATGGAACGGCAGACCAACACGACCGGGGAGAGGTTAGATGCAGTACAAACAGCTTAACGTCCTTTCCAAGGCACGGGGGTGCAACACCGCTAACTTTCTGACTCCAGGCTGCTACTGAGAATTTTTCTAGCTAGAAAAACCCCAATAACAACGTTTGGCTCGAACGGGATTTGAACCCAGAACCTCATTTTCTTGGTTGAAGAAGCTGACTGCTAGACCAACGAGGTAGTCCTATAGGTATATTACACTAGTACTTATGAGTCAAGTATATATAATTTGCTATAACAAATATTCCAAGGGAGGTTGAGATAATAAGTCAGTACATCATCGCAGATAAATTGATTAAATATAACAAAAAGCCAATAGTTGGTGAGAGTGGGCTAGCAGCCAAACCTGGATCATGTACTCTCGAGAGGATAATATTTTCTTATCCGCAAGCCAATGACCTAATAAATTAATGAATAAGCTGCAATTATTTTGCCCAAACTTTAGGACGGCTAACGGTAGCTTTTTCTGGAAGAGTATAAGAAAATAAATGACGCGGTACCGTAAAGCTTAAATTATGCCAACAAAACATATACATACATATCTAGTCTTGTAGTAATTGTATCATAGTTTGTTTGTACTAGGGAAGGGAAATCTTTACCGTGGGGTAGTTATGGGCTCATCCTTACTAATATTATAAATGCGAAAGTAACTAACTCTGTCTGTCTGTCACGTTTTCACGCCAAAACGACTGAAACGATTTAAATGAAATTCGATACACAGATACTTTAGAGCCTAAGAAAGGATATAGGCTACTTTTTAATGCGAAACAAGGGTTATAAGGGGTTGAAAGGTTGTATAGAAGTATCGTCATTTTTAAAGCTCACAGCTTAGAATTATGTTTTTAGGCTGCTAATTAGATATAAATAAAAATGCCATATAAAATTTCTACAAATTATACCCTCAAGGGGGTAAAATATCCAAGGGAATAGGGGATGAAAGTTTGTATGAAAATCACACTGTCACTATTCCACGTGGACGAAGTCGCGGGCACTGCTAGTAATAATATAATAATGTACTAGGGCCTCATAAAGTTGTTATTTTTTTAGTAACTATTTATTGGAAACAATAGATTCGTTGCCAAACGCGTATAGTAGCTCAAGTCTGGCCAGACCTACAAAATGTTTGTGAGATTAATAACTAAGTGCCTCCAGAAGATTGCTTGTTCTAGAATCAACCCCATATTATGTATCGTAGACGGCAATCAATCATTTCTGACACGCCGTGATGAATAGCTACCTACCGATGCTATGATAAACCCGCTGCTGAGGTAAATATACTCCTACCTGAATGGCAATGCTTTATTCACAAGACCGATTATTAAAACAATATGTACAAAAACTAAAACCGACCAATTGTGAGTCGACTCCAAGGGTACCATCGTTCATAACTATTTTGCAAAAAAACTCTAAAAGCACTGTCGAAATTCTAACGATCAAAGTAGAGCAAAATTTGACAAAAAAAACTAGTTTTTGTACGGGAGCCTCCTTTTATTTTTATTATTTGTTGTTAAATCCGCAAGAGACATACACACTCAGTGAAAATTTCGACTGTCTCCCCTTTACGGTTCATGAGATACAGCCCGCTAAAGGGCAGACGGACAGACAGCGGAGGCTGCGTAATAGGATCCCGATTACCCCTTTGGGTACGGAACCCTAAAAAATAAAAGAATAACTGGTACGCTGAATAAAAATAATGATATCTCATGATAGTACTAGTAGTCATTTAAGACTAATTTAATTTGGCATAGGCCTCACCCGAAATCTAGTTACCCTAGTCACCATAACAAAGTACAATAAGTAATTTGTGTTTTTTTTTTACTAGTGTCACAAAGTACTTATGAAATTAATAAATATTTATATGCTCTTCCATCTTTTGTGCGTGTTAAACGCGAAGAACCATGCAAACTTCCTCATTTAATTTAAAAACAATAGACGTAAACATCTGTGGTTGTTTATTAAGCCATAAAGTTTTACACGTAAACTTTTTAGGCACAAGTTCAGCTCTACGATTAAATGACGAAACAAGTCCAATAAAAACTTTGAATACACAAATATCCGCATTTTTGAGAAAGTAATAAAAAGGATAATAAAGCGCTACCTAATGGCAAATTTTGGCACGCAAAGCCTCCACGATTATGAAGTTATATTAAATGATTATGATATACTATTATTAAATGGAGCTTCATCATCATCATATCAGCCCATACACGTCCACTGCTGGACATAGGCATCCCATACGACGCCACAAATAGCGGTCCTGAGCCGCCTCCATCTATCGACTCCCTGTGACCGCTACGATGTCGTCGGTCCATCGAGTGGATGGAGCTTATATGCCATCAAATTCTCTCTACTTTATTTCTGTATTTATTACAGAATAATTACATTACACAAAAGTGTTGTTAAGTAAAATTTGGAGCAAACGTCAGTGGTATCACTTAATATATTTATTTAACAAACTGGTAGCGCAAACTGTGGGAGCTTCGAGACTGTTCTTTTGCAGAGATTTTACAAATTAGATTGAAAGATTTTTACTTAAATTAATGTTTACTTTTGTGTAACTTTTTTATCTTGTATTGTGATTGCACGAAACTTATCTTATGAACGAACGTAACAGAAAAGTATTTTTTTTTATAACCTAGCTGTTCTTAATGCAAATTTTTTCAGTTTATAAAACCTAGCACACTTTATAATCTTCACAAACTTTCGCTTTCACCTTTCCAATATTAGTAGGATGGAAGTATAATTTTTATTGGTGAATACAAAATCCACAGCCCTTAAATACAATAATATAAAGTTATTTTAATATTATATTAAACACTTACGGCCAAAAAAAGATTTACATTTGAAGCTTATTTTTTACCATGCAAGGTTGGATTTAAATAAACATTTTTTATTATTTCCACTGGGAATTGTTTCAGGTTGAAGAAATAAATAAGTAAAAAAGATTTTTCCGGACGACCAAATATTTAAATTAAATACCAAATACCAATAATTATACGTGATGGATATTTACACAGATATTTACATAGTATTTCAGGCAGATCTCATTGAGTATATACACTAGGTATACATATATATGCATTAAGTATAATTTGAGTAATTGGTATGTGATACGTAGAATTTAACGCTTTGGTAAACATATGTAGTTTATGTAAAAAAAGAATTGAGAGTTATTTGTATTTATTCTAAAACATTATTTCTATTAATTACAGGTTAGACCTTATCATCATCATTATCATCATCATATCAGCCCATACACGTCCACTGCTGGATATAGGCCTCCCCCATACTATATTGTATATGGTCTTAATAAAATAGAATATTCATCAAAAAGTTATTTAAGTCAATCAATAAAAGAATTAAATGCATGAGTCAAAAAGCAAAAAAAAAAAACAACGATTCAATGTAATAAATAAGCAAAATAAATCTATACAATTTTCAATAACCAAATAATTCAATAAATAATAATACTACGAGTATGTACGAACAGAAATAATTACAAAGACTTTCGAAAGACCTCCTCTCAGGTTTCATAATGGTGATTTCCTGGCTACCCATAACGACGTCCCAAATATTTGTAATTGCAAACGGTTGTTTTTTGTAACGGTATTTCCCTCGTGTAATAATTTATCGGTATTGTTCCGAATGAAGCTATGATTTATATTTATTTTGTGGCGACTTGGCGAGTAAAGCGTGTTCCTGTTTTAATGCAAAAGGCTCTTTCTTTTTCTAACTTTACTTTTATGAAATGAGGTTAAAATAATTACTTGGCTAAAATAAGTTATTGCACCTCTTAATTATTAAGTGGATATTAGAAATGATATTTCTTTTCGGTTCCAAGGATGAAAAGATAAGACTTTACTTTTGATGGTAGGCTATTGTTTTTCTTTGGCGGATATATCAACAAATAATATAGATTAAAGATTATTTATCGGGTATTTATCGCGTACCTTTTGTTATATTTTCCCATACGTTTCCATCGCGTTACAGCGATCGTGGTCACGGGGCAACTGGATGTACTCGGAGCTACCGCCGAGAATTGATGGCAGTATCCACGACTACCCTCAATTCGCGATAAATACCCGATAAATAATCTTTAATTATGTCAACAAATCGCGAAAGTTTAAAAAGTTTTAAATAATATAGATATATAAATAATAAAATAAATTAAATATTTTAATAGCTCTAAGCATAGAATCAGAATCAATAACTTTATTTCTTTACGCTTACAAAATAAGCATTTAGACAAGTCAAATTTTATACTATAAACATAGTAAGATACTATAAACCAATAAGAAAAAAGGACCTGACGACAGACAGCGGGAAGCGACTTTGTTTTCTACTATGTAGTGAAAAAAATAATTTAATTTATCGTTCTATCGTTACTTAATCATAAGCTTTTTGTTTCCCAAATAAATAAAATAAAAACAAAATTACAATCAAACAATAAAAACAAATTAGAACTACTATTTACAATTGGAACAATTGAGCTTTGGATTCAGAATCAGAATCAATAACTTTATTTCTTTAGGCTTATAAAATAAGCACTTAGACAAGTCAAATTTTATACTATAAACATAGTTATTATTATCAAATAAAAAATAAGGTGTTATTGATATTCTCTTCAGTTCCATTTTTTGTCCACTAGTGGAAGAAGTGAAAAAGAAGAAAAGATTATTAGTACCTGTGGCATATATCATATATATCTGTGGCTCAAATCAAATAATTTATTGTTTTACTCATTGATTGTTGTAATTTAATTTTAATGCATTCTTTAAACTTATTTAATGTTTATGTCCAATATTTTTGTAGACAGAACTGCTCTGTATAAATGATGCTGTGTACACATACTTAGGGACAACCAATCTAGATCTTACACAATATCGTGTCTTTCTTTTTTGTTATATGTTGATTGTGTTCCGTTTTGTGTGCCAAATAAATAAATAAAAAAATAATATTAAATATCACGGACGAAGCAATATTTTCCGTTTCACAAAAGTGAAATGGTTTTAACTAAGTAATTTAGAACGACAGTCAAATAAACTGATTTCGGGCCAGATTTCTTTTATTAAAAAAATAAAGTTTGAAGTTCGATACGTTTGAATAAGAATTTTGCTAAAACTTACTTTCAAATTATTGGTTTACGAGCAGCCTCAAAATCTGCAAAATTTATACGAGAAAAGTTTTCCAGTAAAACCTAGGACTCGCGCGTTGGAGTGATTATAACATAGATAAATTAGTACGTTCCCTGTTGCATACCAAATCGGGGTATTTTGTAAAGGGAGTTTGCTTTTACACAAACAGAATAAATAAATAAATATGCTGGACAATCAACACAGCATCATCTAGCCCCAAGCTAAGCAGAGCTTGTGTTATGGGTATACTAGATAGCTGATTTGCTAATATTATACTACATAGATAGATATTTTTTAATTATAAATAGAAAACACCCAGAACAGCCTGAACAAATATCGGTAAACCGTACAAAGATATGTCTCGAGACGGGAATCGAACCTGCTACCTCCTGCGTCATAGGTGGACCTTCGTCCTCAATGCTATAGTGGTCGTAAGAATAATAGTAATAAATAATGCTGGACAATCCACACAGCATCATTTAGCCCCAACTAAGCCAGAGCTCGTGTTATGGGTACTAGATGACTGATGATATACTTATAATACATATGTACTTTTTATTATACATAATAAACACCCAGAACACACGAAAAAAATATTTACAGATCGTACAAACATTTATCCCAAGGCGGTCAATCAAACCCGCAACCTCCTGCGTCGCAGCCAGACCTTCGCCCGCTGCGCCACATCGGTTATCAAAAGAAGGTGGTGAACCAAGGAGAAATATCTAATATGAGCTTTTATAGCAACAATAAAGATACTCATTTGAATCGTTTGTGTTGCCTGAACAAATATCTGTAGATCGTAAAAAGATATGTCTCGAGACGGGAATAGAACCTGGAACCTCCTGCGTCGTAGGTGGACCTTCGCCCCCAATGCACGCATGTATCCAGAGCAGCTGAATCCGATCAGTCACATGACCTTATTGATAGTTCACATTTGCTGTGGATAGACTTCCCATCCCCGACAAAGTGGTTATCTCAGAGCCCATCAACAAACTATAATATAGTGGGAAGGGTACAATAGGCATTTTGACTGATTTTGGGAAACTATTTTGAAATGTTTTAAGAAAGGTACGTACTGAATACGAAATAAATAATATTTATGCAAAAAAAAAAATATTTTGAAGGCAACAGCGCTTTTAAAAATACAATTTCAATTTCGCGCTAAAACGCTACAATACTGAAGGCGTCTGTCTATTACACGTAAATCGATCAAATAAATAAATCAAAATAATAAGGTAACATAATTTAAAAATTATATAAACAAAACAAACCACAAAACCTCAGGTATACCAACACAGACTACGACGTCACCGATGCACGAACATCTATCTGATTGATTGAGTATATAAATTCCTTGATCTGATGATACTAAATGAATATGTCAAAAGAAGAAAGTCAGACCTTTATGTACCATAGTTATTATATGCTTTTACAATTCATATTGTGACGGCATGACGTCATCATCATCATTGTATAATGCTCTGATTGGTGTTCAAGGTGTCATGGCGGATTGCTGTATTTTTAAGTTTTATTTTATGAAAATAATAATTAATTAATTTCGATCTAAATTAAAAATATAATATCGTGTTTTTACCCGACTACCGAGAGACAAGGGTTATGAAGTTGGCACCCTATGTATGTATGTACCGATTTTTATGTTCCCATGTAGCGCTGAAACTACAAGTCCCATTTCAATAAAGGTGTCGTATGATTCGTCTTAATAATTGTAATCTATTGCTAAGGTAAAATTAGTTAAATATATAGGTTTGGTGATTATTAGTTACTGTCATCGTCCCTATTGCGTATCTATTTCCTTCGTCCACAGAGTAGAGTATTTGCACCTTATAGCTCACAGACCACAACAGTGTAGTGTAATTGGGCGTTGTGCTGAAACATGACACATGCTTGTCTGAGCACTGCAATTACTTCCCTATGAATAATTCATTGCCGTTGGTATTTTAGTAGTTGTGGAAATGTTTTGGAATTCCAATGCACACAACTCTCTCAGAGTTGTTTCTCGAGGAAACGTGATGCTAGCTGTTTTATGACTCGTATCGTAAATTTTATTGTACAAAACATTAATGTAGGTGGATACTAAATGACAACGAGTTACGTCTTGAAACATATTTCTTTTTGGTATGAATTTTTAAGGTGACCGTTTTAGGGCTTATTTATGCAACAACTGAAATAAACTTGAGCTTTTCATAAAGTTTTTTTTTTGCTTTTTCCTTTATTTGCAGAGGGTTTTTACACAGCTGGCAAGTTTAAGCGATCAACAATGGTGGTGCTAGCCGCATCCATTGAGGTCCTGTTGTGTTAGGTAGGATGCAATGCAGCTCATGATAAGATTACAAAGCTTGTCAAAATTCAACAATAAAACGGCCAAGTGCGTGCCGACTCGCACACGGAGGGTTCCGTACCATCGTACAAATGTATTTTGCCGGAAAGGACGTAAAAACAGATTTTTGTAATAAATTTTGTAAAAAATAGCTAAGAAATCACTTACATCATCAATCATTTTGGTATTTATTTTATTTTTATTATTTGTTGTTATAACGGCAAGAGAAACAAATTCTGTGAAAATTCCAACTGCCTTCCTTTTAGGTTACAGCCCTCAGATGGAGGGAGTGACGGACAAGCAACAGAGGCTTAGTAATCGGGTCCTGTTTTCAAAAAAAAAAAACGGAACCCTAGAAACTAACAAATGACAACCGACATATCAAATTAATTAAATCGCATGCAAATGAATACGATAATGACAGTGTTCATTAATCTGGACAAAAGGAATACTGCTCATGCAAGTCACAGCACGCGAACTTTATTTGCGTTTATTATATTATAAAATACTAGCTACTACCCGCGCCTTCGCCCGCGTTTTATCGGAAAAGTAGCCTTTATATTATACCAATACCAAATCGGTTCAGCCCAATCGGTTCAGTAGTTTTTGTGTGAAATAGTGATAATTATCCATACATCCATCCATACAAATTCACATTTATAATATTATAGTAGGATATTAAAATGCTTAAATTATAGTGACTACTCATTTTATTGTTATTATGACTGTAATGTTATTTTTTATTCTCATTTAGTTTTTAAATTTCTAATCCTGCTTTGACGTCTTATTTTAGTTTTTTTTAATAATACCTTTATCTAGTCCTAAATAAATACATCATAGTATTACAATCTAGTCTAAGACTAATAAGTAATTTAAATTTAACCTAAACTGCTAATCTAATTTTAGTGAATTTTATTTTACATGCATTTGTTTTGAATCGAATTATAATACCTGTAGAATAAATTTCTGTACTAATTCAATAATATTAATAGTACCGACTGTAATAAACTCAGTAAGGCAGAAAGAATTGAGGCGATGATATAAAAAAAAATTGTAGAGATCATACATGGGAGAAGGGATAATGATAATGATAATTTCTGATGCACTCTTCCACAGTTATTCACAAGATAAGAGTAGGTATAAGACGCCTTCAGCGATTAAGATTTCAAAACTTCACACATTCTTTAGAAAAAGAAGAAGAACCATCACTGTAAGGAACAAGCGAAGCGCAAAAAGAATGGTGTGCTGATTGCTGACGCTCAAAGACGACGACAAAAGCCTCGGAAAAATTCCAGGTTCCACCTCGTTAAGGTAAAATGTGTCTGCATTGAAACTTAAAATGGACTACTATTTCGAGGTAAAATCAGCCCTTTCATAAGTCTCTCTCAAGTAAGTAAATATACAGGATGTTTGGTATTGGGATCGACATAATTTTTTGAGGAGTTTGGGGATCATGATCTTCTTTCTTCTGAAACTGGGATGATGAACTCTTTCTCCGGTAAAATCAGTCTCCTAAGTGTCACGGTTGCTCAGTTGTTGATGTAACTCATGTCCCCTCATCCCCCTCATCCACATGCCCCCCCGAGTCCCCAAAATAATTATGGCGGGCCCAATACCAAACACTCGGTATATACCTATTTACCAATAAATAACGGATTACTTTAGTTGATACAGGTCTGTTTTCTAGGGGGTCTCAATAATGTATTTTTCTATGGGGAATTTAGTATCTGTAAATTGTGTTATGAGATTTTTTTAAATTAGAATATGTATTTATAATGCTCCTGTCGTAATTGAAAAGCCTACCTGTCTAGATTTTTCATCACACTTTTTTCGCATTCAAGTCGCTTTTGCGTCAGAATTTAATTAATTTCAACGGTTGAAGCTCGCCTATTCGTTCTGGGGAGTTACCCATAAAACCTAATGGACTTTCGTTGTCTAGTGGCACGTAATTTTGTGCGAGACCTCTCAGGCCCTGCAAATTGCAGTCTTACTAAATCTACCAAATATATTTAGCTTGGTGCTGTTTAGCTCTGTCGATCCCTGGACTCTGATCAAAGACTGCGCTTTAGTCGAACTCAATGTCCTCTTCATAAAGTCATTATCATCACATAAACAACAGGTACGTACATGGCACCAATCCGTCTGCCAAGCGTGGTGATTATGGCAAAACCCCCCCTACATGGGAGACCATGCACTCAATGGACCGACGACATCGTAGCGGTCGCAGAAAGTCGATGGATGGAGGCGGCTCGGTACCGCTATTTGTGGCGTCGTATGGGGGAGGCCTATGTCCAGCAGTCGACGTGAATGGGCTGATATGATGATGATGATGACGTACATGACGAACACTTTCGCTGTGAAGAGATTGAAAATTTGCGACTGCAAAGTCTTACAATATCCGAAGATTCAAGTTCATTGTTAAAGTGTCGATTAGGGTAGGCGTACCTGTGTAGACCTGCGTAGATACTATTTAGGTCAAATTGCAAATTAAATCAGATTGCTGTTATTTTGTTAGGGGAAGGAATTTTCAATAGCGATGAAGCGTCGATAAAAGACAAAACAGCGGGCGCGGCAGCCGGTGTCAAAATTTCGTCGATTTGGTAATTTCTATTCAAAGTAGATGAGCAGGCATCTAGGTTGCGAAAAGTTGAGAGATTTTTTTTAGATGGCTTTTTAAAATTCTAGTTTTTACCAGCGGATTGTTTCCGGAATAAAAATAAGCACATGGATACTTTATTCCGAGTCAACAAAGATCTAAATATTATTGTAGGCCTATACCTATTCATCCTTACTATGCAACATTTGGAGCCGGTTTTGGCGTCAACATGTAACAAACATCCATCCTTCCATCCATCCATCTAAACTTTCATATTTATTATATTAGTGTGACTTTTTTAATGGTGAATAGACCTTCCTTTGACCACAATATCACCTGGGATGTAAGCTACCGGTAAGAGACTATATACTACAAAGGTCTAGAAGTCACCTAATCACTCTTAATATTGTGCTAATATTAGTGTCACATTTTTAATGGTGAATAGACCTTCCTTTCACTCTAAGAGACGATGTTTCACGAAGGTCTAGAAGACACCTATTCTTTTTTTTCTTGTCACCTCAAGTTCTAAGGTGCGAATTAAAGGCATTTGACGACCGATGTGGCACGAAGGATCGCCTCCGACGCAGGAGATTGCGGATTCAATTCCCGCCTTGGTAAAAACGTTTGTACGATCTGCAAATATTTTTCTCGGGTGTTCTGGGTATTTTTATGTAAAATCAAAGAAACTACACTATGCTACTTGCTTACTATATTGTATTAAGTATATCAGTCATCAAGTACCCATAACTCACACTTTGCTGAGCTTGGGGCTAGGTGATGCTGTGCGGATTGTTCAGCATTATTTATTATTTCTTAACTTAAAAGTGCTTAGCTACTCACACTCACAAGGTTCTTTCTTTGTAAACAATCCTTGACCTAAATGCCGAAGAAGTAGGCAGTTTATTTATAACTGAACAAAAACAACTGACGGAAATCTTTACGTTATGGTTATGTATGACGTAGGTTAAGGTTCACAACGCCGCTTCTGCTGGCGAAAAAGGTCTTTAGGAAAATGTCCACTGAAGGTGGAAATGTTCTTTGATTTGTTTCATTTACCGTTTTTATTTATTAAGGTGCTACGCCAATTTGCTACGGCGTAGCTGCAGTGTACGATTTCAAGCAAAATTCAATAAGATTACTAACAACGTTTCGTAGTATTCTAACCAACTCTAAAAATGTTACGTTGGGGAACATATTTAGCATTACATGTACATAGACTAGTTGGTACACGCAACTTCGCACGTTTACGGAATTTAAAGCAGCCTATATCCGATAAGTATGCAACAGATCTGCGGAGAAGTTCACGTTCAGGGTATAATTCTTAAATGGACGAACTGGGATCTGCACTGACATTTCGCATAGGAGTGTATTGTGCAAGTTCAGTGTCGTGCAAAGAGATATGGACAGAGCAATGCTCGGTATCACATTGCGTGACCGAAAACGTAATGATTGGATCCGAAGCAAGACAAAAGTAAGAGACGCAGTAAACACCATAGCAGCCAAGAAGTGAACTTGGGCAGGACACATTGCCCGAATGGATGCGTCACGCTGGACCAGAAGAGTCCTAGAATGGACATCCAAAGCCGGAGGACGACCACCAAATCGTTGGGTGGACGTCATCAGATGGAACAGAGGACAAGATTGGATGAGGCGAACCCAAGATCGACAGAGTGGAGACGAAGAGAAGAGGCCTGCCTATATCCAAGTTTGGTTCAGGAAAAGTTTACCATGATGATGATATCAGTAATTATACGTAATTTGTATTTATATAAGTGTGAAAAGTAATTATATATGTATAAGTAATTTTGGCACCAAGAGATCCCTAAAACATTCTTCCAAACTTCTAAAAACACTTATACTTTTTTATCTTTGACCTGAATAACGAAGAAGTAGGCAGGAACCATACAGCAGGGCAATGCAGCCAGCGAGTCTTGGAGACGCTTCCCACTGTATTGATATGGGTCAGTTGGGCTACCTGTAGATTTTTTAAGTGTCTGCAGTTAGCTAAATTGTTTCAATTGTAAATACTACTTCTAATTTGTATTTATTATTTGATTGTAATTTTCTTTTATTAGGTTAAGTTTTTTTGCAATGTTTTTTATACCTTTGTTTGACCGCTATTTCACCTGATCTTGGGGGAATAATATTTTAAAGTCTTTGATGGCCTGTTCGTGTCACTGCCTATATTGGTGGGAGGAACGGGACATAATATTAATTCAGAATATTATTGTCCCATTCGTCCCACTGGTGGGACGAACCTGGTGGGACGACGATGTGGCCGACATGTATCACGAATTTGATGACACATTTTTGCATTTATATTATTTGCCTCATTCTTGTTGATTTCTTTTTCTCGAATTAATTCAACTAACAAACTATGCCCTGTGAAGGGTTTGTTTTACTCGTTCGGAAAGTGAGGTCGCGTGCGAAAGGGCAGTTCCGTTCGGATACAGCCTCATTCACGGATTTTGTTTACAACAACACGTTTAATTCACCACTAACTTTTATAATTCACTGGCGATCCGTGTCTTTGTTGAGTTTCTTCTATGCATTATCACCTGGGTTTGAGTTTAAGACAGGGTAGCATGATAATGCAAGGTTGAAGTTTTGAAAAGTTCGCGTTTTGTCACTAAGTTTTTCTATGGTTTTGTTAACCAAACCTCGAAGATCTTCTAGGAGTAAGTATTTATAACAAACATAGACTCAGATTTTTTTTATGGTAACAAATTATTTGGTCCGGCTTAAGGTAATTTTTTTTAAGCTGGTACAATTTTCTTTTGTTTTTCGTATAGTGGAGTCCTGCATTCATGGCGTCAGGGTTTCTATATTTATAAAAAAATAAAAGAGGATCGCGCCAGCTTTAATAAAACTTGATAGCAATGAGACCCATTGTTTTTGTATAAAAAATTTTGTGCTCACAAAAATCAATTATTCCATTATTCTGTAAACATCTCTAGATATAATAATCTCTCGTAAATCTACCTATACTGTACGGCTTGATGATGCTACATGAAAATGCATAATACATAATAAAGGTTTATAAGAAAGTTGAAGCTTCGTCAAACACAAATTCAAACGAGAAATGAATGACCTACCTATTACTGAATGAATTGTATGCCCCACTTATTTGTAATAACACAACTGTTTACCCAAGCGAATATAAATTGAAAAGTTGCTGAATGGCGCTCGCAAACTCCTGGAATGTATGACCAGCATAGGTGGAAATATGAAATGCAGCTAATGGAAAATATTTTGAAAGTTTTCGTTGAGCTTTCGCGCGGTTGGTGGTGTTATGTAAGAGTTAGGTTAGGTTATGTTTTGAACTATTTGTTTATAAACTATTTGCTTTGTTTCAGGAATTTATAACTCAAACGGTAGCCTATATGCGATTGTTCTAAGACCCCGAAAGCGAGTAAGCAGTCAAAGTGGAATACGGTTTGAAAACTCCCCTAGGCAAGTTTCTAGCAATCACGAGTTTTCCACATTCGAAACCAACAAAAAACTGACAACAAACTACTCCATTCATGCAAAGCTTAGCTGATAAGGTTTGGCCGAGTTTGTGCTGTGAAAGTTACTATCATAGTGCACGCAGCCTTATAGAATAGATATATTTTTAGAGTAGAGGTAGAGAGAGAGAGAGGGGGGAGAGAGAGAGAGATAGAGTAGAATACTATTTATGGAGTAGAGATTCAGATTAAAAATGTTGATATTTCCAGGATAAAATATGTGAATAAAATGTTGGTAACTCTATATGTACATATTTTAAGCTGTGGTACCTTCCTCCGACAACGTCCACAAGACCATGGGGCTACTCAGAAAACAAAAATCGAGTTTCTGCTTCGATTTCAAGCAAACCCTACTTATGTCCCCTACTTGTAGGTACATAATATAGCGTTTGCGCATAAACTAATCAAAAACTTCAATTTTCGTGGGACAGGACCAGGACCGAGGCGAATGGCATAAACATAGTGAAGACTGAGCTCTCTATGTTGCCTGGGTAATGGGAATAGGCTTCTTTATGTTTACGCCAATGCCCAATGCCTGCAGCCATGATGATACGGAATTACCTACAAACTCAAGTCATAAACATTTTTATCCGATAAAATTAACCCTAATTCAAAGAGTTAAGGTGTTTCGGAATGTGCGTTGAGTTGGATCGGCTTGTCGCGTGTCTAATCTCAATATCGTCAGCGTTGCCTTCGTAAACGTAATCTACACTCATAACGAAGCCTGCCGTGAGGACTCAGCCAATTTACGACTGAAGCTCTTCACGCGTTCACTATTTGTATAGGAATGCACATAGGTAGTTAGGTATGTATATTGCTTTTGTTTGTTTGTATAATCGTATCATATTACTACGTAGGTAGTAATATGATACTACGTAGGTAGTAATATGATAGTAAAACTGTTAGCTGGCAAAATATGTACTTACCTATTTGAAATTTAATTAGTGCGACTTTTATAAGTATAAACTAACTTGATTATATCCATAATTAATCAGGCTTGGGATTTGATTTGTGTTTTTATACCTGTAACAAAACAAACAAATCAGATCAAAAATCTTTTACTTCTTTTGGCTTACAAAATAATTTCATTGTTTGCGCGCTAGTTCTGGGTTAGTTTTGATGAATTTCTGTATTTTTTTTTTCAAAGCCACAGTGATTATTTACGCAAGGAAGGAATTTGCAAACCACCTGGTAGTTGTCGTCAACTAACGTCCAATTATTATACTAAACTCAACCATTAAAATTGGCCGATACACTCATAGACAAGTCAAATTTAAAACATAATTATCATGAAATAAAAAATAAAGGTAGTTGACATTCACTTAATTTTTATCCGTGGAAGAAACTGGTTCAGATTTATGACTAGCAGCGTCGAAAAACGAGACAGTTTTATTTATTTTGATAACTTACCGAACTCCTACTACGGCAGGTACTATACCTAAGTACCTATACCTGGTATAGTAATAGTATAGTAGTATTTATTCATTCTATGCTACCACGTGCGTGCGTATAGCTTACCTGTAAAGCAAAATAACACAAATTACTAAATAATTCTCATAAACTTTCAAAAGATAAAGCATTAAAACAATTTTCACGTAATGAATCGCCGGAGCTGCGAGGGCCTTTATTAAAACTTTTCCGTTTCGCACAAATAAAAGTAAAAGTCATGAAAAGCTCATGTTTACGTAATGAATTGGAACAATTATGCAATAACCGACGCAATTAGCCGTGTGTCGCTGTGAAATAATTACCGCTATCGAATCAGATTGCGTGTTGCATTTCATTAATGTGTAAGTACCTAGGTAGGTACTATAAATGATTGGTGGTAGGTACCTCACATCATTTATAATATTTGGGTACCTACACCCTGGCTGGATTCCATAACGCAAGACCACGCTCGAAAGTTTGTACGCCTTCGTGCTTTTAATATTGTTCAACTGTGAAATCCGCCAGTATTTGTTTTGCCCTTCCCCTTCTTACTACTCGCATACTTTTTACGTGAAAGCCTAGTAGGGAAATGATTAAAGTTTAGGACAATCTGTTATACATATGTACATACCACTTTTATTCCAAAAACATGACCCCATACTACGTGTGCCCATACTAAGGACTCTACTTTCTATTTTCATGATCACGGGCCATTTAGGGACCCGGTCCTTTAGGAGGCATGCGTGGAGCAGAAGCCAACAGCACAGACAAAGGCCCTTTATGAGAATTAATCTAAAGGCAAGTGCTACAAATAGCGGGGATCAACCTTGGTTGCACAATATGATACACCCGAAGATGATATCCGCCAGGTGTAGAGACTATTGCAAAGGAAAATGAAAGTAAGAAAACAATACATTATTATATATTAAAATTATCTTTCAGAGATTCCTATCAGACTTCTTCCTGCAAATGATTATTGATTAGGTGTAACAATTTAGCTTGAAGCGAAAGTTGTCCCAATAAATCGTAGATAGTCGCCAAACTTCGAGATTAGTTTGTAATTGCTAGTAGGTTCCCATTAGGAGCGAGCAAACAAAACATGTCTAATTAATTAAATGGCCAGCTTCAAAATACGATAAATAAATGTTCATTTGTGGTAGACAGTCAGAAACAGAATTTAATAGATAATTGGTGGTTTTGAAAAAGTTGACCGCACACCTGTCTAGATATATTTGTTGCAATGCGGTTTCTTCGGCTTGTCAACGTACTAATTGTGCTTTTGGTTCAACAAAGCAAAGTTACTTACGTAAATGATTTGACAAATAATTTTCAAATCATTTTAGACTTTGAGTCAATCCGAGTCAACTCTTGATCTGTGTAGACTACGACATAAATTTTACTCAAAGATAAAGATAAGAAAAGCTCTTCCACAGTAGAGCTTTAGGCAAAGTTTATGTTTTATCATCTCAAACGTAGATTACAGGCGCCCATATTGACGACTGTACCAAGTGCAGGGTAGTAGTATAACTAAAGTTTTTGGGGTCGATCGCAGCCAAATGTTCGACTCGTGGAAGGAACTTTGAACTTCCCATTTCATTTGAGAGGTATCATTGGAGCTCTATAAGGAAAGTTTCCTGCTTTATCAATCTCAGGCGTGACAGGCTCGAAAGAAAAACTTAATTTGAACCATGTTTGTTTTATATTTTAGTATATTTTGGAGAAGTATCCAATAGTCTGAGCTAGGTAGTGTATTATATGACACTAACAATAAGTGCAGTCTAATATTTTTTTAAACAATGCTATACTTTTTCACACAAAATCATCAAGCCCCAAAAGAAGCCGAGCTAGTATTATGCATACCAGATGGCTGTGAAAAGTGCAACGATTTCATTCCAATTAAAAAGCTCCTACAAAAATCAGGGGGCCAATTCTGCGTATCATGTGTTATTTTTTCTAGTGATACTCATTAACACGGGATAAAAATATCATGTGACAAATATCGAGTACCGCAAAAAACTGCATTCTCGTCCGAAATATCGAGCAACTCATCGAAGAAAAACCCTCGATAAATTTCAAAATGCAAATTTTAAGAATACGCTTGTTTATTACTCGCTATTTTGACAGTTCTTGCCATATTTATTGAGAAGATATATTGCCAGAATTGCCCTCCAGGAGTACATCTCTCGCAATTTTCATCACTTATTTTTACTGCCAAACTATAGATATATCTGTTTTATGGTCCTCTCAGCCCGTGTCACGTTCTTTTATTTCGGTACCTATAAGATTTCCTTGGCCCTAAAGTGCTACCCGTGTTTTATATGTAATCGCTTTTACGACCATCATTTTGATATATTTATAGTCAATTTATTGATAAGGCCAGCTATGGGGAAATAAAAACCATATTTTCTGTGTATAAAATTGTACTTACGAAAATAATAGTAGTGTCATTTTATTAAGAATATAAAAAAATTACGTGAACCGTTAGTAAATCATTTATGAAAAGAATACGTGAACCGTTAGTAAATCATTTATGAAACGTAAGGAGTAACTTATTGCATCAAATTTTGAATACGGTTTCTATTTTGTGACGTCTGTGTGGCCACTTCTTCGTGAAGTATTGTGCTGTATAATATCATATAATATGATAATGTGAAATATAAGTGATGAAAGAAAAGTTTTTATATATATTATTATATATCTATTTACTTTTCTTATATTTATCATCACCTTAGGAGAGAAAGGAGTTAAGCTTTGTTGATGCTAAACGCGCAAAACGGTAGGTAACGTTATTGTTTACGGAAACATGTTTATCGCAGTAAACACACTAGCGTGCTGTAGCTAATAGAAAGCTGTGCGATTGCATCTAAATAGCTTTACGAGGCGGGCTTCAAAATATATCTAGCCTACGTAGGTAGGTGCCATTCAAACGCAGGAACGTGGCCTAGTCTGTGCAGGAAGCTTCGTGCTTAGTAGACGTTTTATCTATTCTGGCATCTTACGTGCTGGGTTTTCCTGGGTAAAAAGGATTTTCAAAACATTTTTTACCACCTTTTATGGAAGATCAGTATTTATGCCAAAAAGGTGAAGTCGATCTTAGATTTAGGTATTTGAAGTACATATTTTAAACTTACGCGATGAACGCTTAATGATAATTATGTAAACGGGTATTAATAGCATTTATTTACTTTATGTATTTTATGTATTATATTTATTTTCTGTCATTTATTTTTCTATTTTATCGTTTGTCTCGTAAAATGTATTTTAAATTGTGTTAAGCATTGTATAAAACCTTTTTTTTAACAAGTTTACACAATTTCATGGTGACGGGATGAAACTTGTAAAATGTTGGTGGTAAGGTTCTATATTGAGTATGGAAAAATTAGGTACAGTCAGGGCCAGCCGTAGACAGGAATTCATTTTGACTCTACCGAAAACGGCATGACGTTATCGGCGAGCGGAGCAACCCGCGAAAATGTAATGGTGTTAATCCAGTTTTTGTTTAATTCATATTACGTAAGATGATCATAAGCCCGGGACTACTAGTAAAAGATCAGGACCACGAGCCAGCCGCGAAAACTTTGCGTTTTTGTACATTTTTCGCAGTGATGGCCAAAGTGACCTTAAACGGGGGTCGAGCACTGGCCCATACCTGCCTGTACTACGAATATATTAAAGTACCTACCTATAAGTTTTTAGCTTGCACAAGGCAAGCACCACTTTGATTTTAAAGGGCCATTTATGGCATTAATTAGTTTTGGCCTTGGCGTTATCGCGATCGTAACGTGCACTATGCACTAAAGGTAAGGTCACCTGGAATTAAGTGGGCAGTAATTGTATTATAGGCCGTCCTTGTTCGACCGCACGCTTAGTCAGGGGAGATTAAAACAATTATTAAGTATGGTTAAAGATTTTTGAGCTTTGAGCCTTTTTTAATTATTATTTGTATTGAAAGAGTTACTGACAAACAATGAGCATGTGAGACACCGACAGAAGTGAGAGCTATGGAGCTACTCCGTGAAGTAACAGATAAGTTTAAGAAAACGGTGCATCTGGGTATACTTAGGTCAATGAATCAGGAAGTTTTTTACGTATGGAGAGAAGAGGAATATCGCTGTTTCTGCCAAAATGCCTATCCTGATGATTAGGTAACAGAATTGGCGCAATGATTATTGTAATAATGATCGCGTTGGAAGTACCTAGTACCGCTGGCGCTGATTAGAGTGCACAATATTCCAAATAAAAGCCAGCTAATACAAATAAAACATGTCCAGAAAGTAGAAGAAAAACTCAGGAGTTATAAAGTTTTTAAATTCCCGGAAGAAACGGCGCTCTGCTGAAAAATGTTGTGTTTCCATTAAGTTGGAGAGGCCGACAAAGCTAGATTCCCGCGAAACGTAGCTCGGGGAGGTATTAATCCAGGTCTACTTTTTACATCTGTAATTTTTTTTCAAGACTGTTTCTTTTCAGAATACTTTTATTTTTATTTGACGACCGATGTGGCGCGGCGGGCGAAGGTCTGCCTGCGACGCAAAAGGTTGCGAGTTCGATTCCCGCCTTGGAACAAATGTTTGTACGATCTGCAAATATTTGTTTCGGGTGTTCTGGATATTTTCTATGTATAATATAAAATATCTATCAATGTAATATATTCTATTAAGTATATCAGTCATCTAGTACCCATAACACAAGCTCTGCTTAGCTTGGGGCTAGATGATGTTGTGTGCATTGTCCAACATTATTTATTTATTGTTTTTTGGATAGTTTTCTTGTCAAAAATGAGGGATTTTACCAAGTCATTCATAGCAGTCATGGTAAATATCCCGTTAAAAATTACGTTAGGACTTTGATCATGCTGCAACCATACACAATCGTTGAGTATGTGGAAGACGAACGACCAAAAAAGGAGCGTCCAGATCCATACATCCATCCATCCTTACAAATTTTGACATTTATAATTAAACAAAAATATTATAAAACATATTTATATAACATAATTTGTCAGGGTACATGATTTATTTAACAAAATCAGTATGGATGATTTTTTGTAGTTTTTATCAAAAATACAAAAATAACTCAACCCGTAATAAATAAAACCTTAATAGAAGTAAATAGAGCTCAGTATCCTATGATCCGCCTTAGTCTAAAGATGCACGGCACGTAAATTGAGCGATAAACAACAGTTTCCACATAATTACTGCCATTTCCATTCTAATATCTTGGGATGGGTACAAGGGATGAATTGTAGGAGCTCTTCGCTTACTGCATTTCATAGTCGGCTTTAGGTGCTAAACTTGACGGGTCTAATTGTCCAAATGGTTAGACAAATTGAGGCAAGCATTCGAGATGGGGAATTATCTGAGACGACTTGGTAACGTTGGTATAAAAAGAACTAGATCTACTTTATACGTTGACGGAAAATAACGGTAGATTAATGCATGGTCCAAGAAAATTGCCATGTGGCAACAAAGAGAATACAATACTGTGGCAACACTGAAAGTCAGACGTGTCCATCAGCTGATACAAATAATTTTACGTAAAAAATACATTTATTGTTGAATTATTCACAAGTTTAGTGTATAAAACAGTTAATTTTAGTATAGTGCATAAGTAAAAGTGAAATATTTCGATAAATACTGACAATTAACTTTGTAAAGTGATATAAAAATTTTCAACTGTCAACGGACAACGCTAAGTTTTCGCCGGCCCCAAAGAAGCCAATTTATAACAAATCAATCTCAAACAATACCTACTGAGGAAAATCATCACATTTACTTTCATCAACGGATGATACCTGGCGATTGATCGAATCCAACGATTCTCAGCGATAGTGACGAACATTGGTTGAGGCAGAAGATTCGAACCAAAGTTTGGTCCGGGACAGTTCGAGTTTGACATCATTCTAACCTGGGGAGTATTGTTATCCAATTATCTTATTCACCCACACACACAACACTCAAATTAACAGAAAGGTACAACTGCTCACTCTGTGAGTCACGTCACAAATCACACACAGGCTTCGTTTCTATCTCTCTTAGCTTGACAAACTGTGGAAGCTGAGTTGTATGAACGAAACATATTGCCTCAGACAATGTTACACTTACAAGCTACTCAACAGTAAACAATACAAAATAGATAGGAACTAGAACCCAATGTGTGTGCAGTAATTGCACTTATATTGTCACACTTTTTACAAAAGTTCTCACTAGGTCTTTCAAATTATGAAATATTTTCTTTAATAAATAGAATAAACTTAGTAAATGTTCTCTGAATAAACTTCACACACTTAGATGTGTTAGAAATCCCTTGTTTTCCCATGTAACCTTTATTTTCTTTTATATTTACATACAGTTCTAACTACTTGTATGTACATATATGAAAGCATTAAAACATTTTTTTTTAACGAATAATCTTAGTAAATGTTCTCCGAACAAGCCGAGTAAACTACAAACATACCTTAGCAATCCCTTATTTTCCATTTGTCTGTTTGTTTTTTCTCTTCATTCTTCCAACTCATATCTCTACTGGTTTCTTTCACCGCTGGTCACTGGGTTCTCTTAGATCCATGAAACCTCAACTAGGTTGTTGACCTAACAGAGGGTGACCTAGAAAGAACCAGTCTTTCATCACCCTTTAAAATTTAAATTAAAAATTTAAATTTCAACTCACTACTCTTACTCTTCTACTAGAAACTCGCTGTATACTGCTATTTTTCAGGGATTCATATAATGGTTATTACTAGAAAGGCATGCGACCTGGAGGCAAAGCTGAAGCTCGCTACGGCCCAGCTCAAGGAAGCGAACGAAGACCGAGACAGGCTGCTTCAAGAGCAGGAGGATAGCGAAGCTGAGTTTCTGGCTAATCTTGGCAGGATCAAAACTCTCAAGGGAGAACTCATTGAACTTCAAGCTCACCATGAAGACGCATTATCAGAAGTGAACCGTTTAAAAGCATGCCTGCGTTCTGTGGACAATTGTTATGAATCGTATGAACTGGTGTTGCAGCTTAACAAGGACTTACAGCAAGAGCTTTCAGAGTGTAGAATAAAACTTGATAAATTAGAGTGTAAGCCCTTGCCTTCAGCAAGTTTTTGTAGTTTAGATCTACAGACAGAGCTCATGATATCTGATCCCAACATATCCAATGTTCTGACTACACCATGTAGCCAAGGACAGAGCCAAACTCCGATCATAAAAGGGAGCAATAAAATTAAAATATATGTAAAAATAAGGAACTTCATTAAGAAGTCAACGAAAAAACTTAAGAATCAACAACTTCTCAATAATGCTAAATTGAGCAAGGAAAAATGAAAATGTAGCTTACAAAAAGAACTGGACTCCTGCTATAATTTAATAGGACGCCACTCTAAGGATTTAGACTATATGGCTGGGGAAATAGTTAGCTTAGAAAGGGCACTTCATGACGTAACATGTAAATATAAACAGTCCCAAAAAGAAGCCAATGACCGCAATCAGGAAATGCAGGATATTGTTAATAGCAATAGTATGTATGTTGAAGTACGGCATAACTGTACTCAAACAGATTTCGAGATGGCACCTACAAACTGTAATTCTTTAACTAGAGACGGTGCTGTGGAGGTGGTGCATCCATCACCGCTGTTGTCACCATCCGCATTGCTGGCGGCATCACCTTCGCTCGATTCCCACTATAATAGCTCTAGCAACAATACAACACTTATTGCACCCATGGGTGGTCCTTCAGTTCAAGCTGCGCCGTCTCTGGTTAAGGATTTAGATCTAGACCACAGTCAACAAACACCGAAGACTGTGATATACTCGGATAAGTTAGGTGCTGGGATGGGTCTGATACTTAGTGACTTACTAGTACAAAATGTTGTAAACAATTGCTATCCAGATGCTAATATTAATGTAATTACGGATTGTATTCAGAAAGATAACTCTCTGAACAAAAGTACCACTCTAATTGTTCAGCTTGGTGAAATTTGTGTAAAACGGTCAGCGTTGATTAGGCTAGTTGAGGTACTTCTAGAAAAGGTACAGAATGAACTAGGGAAACTGATTATTTGCTCATTCCCTTACTCAAATTCATTGACATCAAAGCAAAATGAAAATATATCAAACAATAACTTGCTGATGTACAACATGACATGTCGTCATAATGATGTATTACTTTTTGATACAAATAAGTTTATTAGTAAAACTGTTTTGACTAGGGATACAATGTACCTAACCAAAAAGAACAAAATGATAATTGCTAAATTGTTAGCATATAATATTTTTGATCCCGTTATAAATAGTACAACGCAGTTGCCTGACGAGCCTGTATATGTAGTTAGTAGTAGTACTAATGAGGGCATTAAAGCGATCGTGTCAGTAAATACAAATTTAAACTGACCGCAACGACAACGGGAAAGCAAAAAACACTTCATATAGTCCATCAGAATATACAAGGCTTACCCAGCAAAATCCTAGAATTAGAACTATTTTTGAATTATTTAAATGTAGATGTTATGTGCTTAACAGAACACTGGATTGTGAAGAATCAGTTACTTCCCTTTTATCATAACTATTGTTTTGAAAGTTCCTACAAAAGAAAGGCTGCTATACGTGGTGGCTCTCTAATTATAGTTAAAAATAGTCTTAAATGTAAAGAACGGAAAGATATTGTAAACCTCACTATTGAGAGGACTATTGAACTTTCATGTGTGGGACTGGAGCGGCATATCATAGTGTGTGTGTACCGCCCCCCCGATGCAAAGGTAGCTTTTGAAAGTACTATGGAAGAAGTTTTGCTGAAAGTATTTACATGTAAAAAGAATCTCATTGTTTGTGGCGACTTTAATATAGATATTTTAGCGAATCCCCTTGCCGATAGATTGCTTAATTTATTCAAATGCTTTAGTTTACAACATACTTTTATTGACCCAACTAGGGTTACCCTAACATCTGCCACTTGTTTAGATAATATTTACTGTAGTGAATCTCCAACCAGCAAAACATTAATCAAGCATTTCAAATCAGACCATTATGGTCAGAGTGTTAACTTTAGTTATAATTTGAATGATAGAAACAATGTTGAGGAATATACATATGTACCTACAGGCCTATTACAGAGAGCCGTATTAAGAATTTTCAAAGTGGAACTAGCAGTATCTAATATATCTTGTTCTGATGACCCTAATGTTCTATTTACCAATCTTTTTAATGTTATAAACAGAGAACATAGTGAAATATTCAAACTTAAAACATGCACAGTTAGAGACAGGGTCGGGTTTACTGATTGGGCAACTCCCGGCATTTATAGAAGTAGGGATAGACTATACGATCTTTATGGTGCTAGAGAAGCTATGCACAGGGAAACTTTACCCTGGCATCAACAACCGATGCTGGTACAGTTTTACTTAAGCATATATTGGATGCCTGGGATAAAGCAAAAAACGTTATTGGTATATTCTGTGACCTTTCTAAGGCTTTTGATTGTGTAGATCATGCTACATTAATTGGAAAATTGAAACACTATGGAATTCAAAACAAGGCACTGGACCTTATGCAATCATATTTATCTGATAGAGTTCAAAAAGTACATATTGGTAAAGAAATATCTAGGGGCTCAAAAATTTAATTAGGCGTCCCGCAAGGATCAATATTAGGTCCTTTCTTCTTTTTAGTATACGTAAATGATCTCTCCTTTTTAGCAAAAGATCTGTGTGATATAGTCTTATTTACTGATGATACTTCACTGATTTTTAAAGTTGACAGAAATAAATGTTATTATGACGATAAAATTATGCGCTTTCACACGTACTAGATTGGTTCACCGCCAATAACCTCTTACTGAATGCAAAAAAAACCAAATGCATTAAATTCATGTTACCTAATAAAGAGAATTTCCAACGAAGATAATGTTAAAGAATGAGATTGTTGACTTTGTAGACTCTACTGTTTTCTTAGGGTTACATATTAATTCCACTCTTCAATGGAAACCGCAAATTGATGCTCTCGCAGACAGACTTAGTTCAGCAGCCTATGCAGGTCGAACAATTAAATATGTTACCGATGAAAATACAGCTAGGTTAGTTTATTTCAGCTACTTTCATAGTATTATGTCTTATGGTATTTTGCTTTGGGGAAAGGCAGCTGACATCCAGACTATCTTTGTTCTCCAGAAAAGAGCGGTACGCGCAATCTACAAATAAAGCCACGCGACTCTTTGAGGGAATTATTTAAAGAAATAAATATTTTGACAGTAATATCGCAATACATCTATGAAAATCTAATGTATACGCACAAAAATAGAGATAGCTTTTTGAAAAAGTGTGATGTTCACAATAGAAATACAAAAAACAAGAACAAATTACACATTCCAGCATATAGATTACGAAAGGTAGGGAAATCATTTATGGGCAATTGCGTGCGCTTCTATAATAAGCTTCCATCTGAAGCAACTGAACTCCCTATTCGTAAATTTAAACAGTACATTAAGCAAAATCTTATCAGGAAGGCCTTTTACTCCATAGATGATTACATCAATGATGTTAATGCTTGGCCAGATGTCGCTCCGTTCCGCACTGTCAGTAGTATGTAAGAAATTCAATGTTCTAAATTGCATTAAATTTATATTTAGATAGGCAAAATAAACATGTATTAGACACAGAAGTGATATTATAATGTGCTAGTGGTTTCTTTTTCACTTCTTCCATTAGTGGACAAAAAATTGAAGTGAAGAGAATATCAATAACACCTTATTTCTTATTTGATAATAATAACTATGTTTATAGTATACAATTTGACTTGTCTAAGTGCTTATTTTGTAAGCCTAAAGAAATAAAGTTATTGATTCCGATTCTGATTCTGAAAACCAATCTCTGCTCTTCCGGGAGTGACTCAAGGTGACGTCACTGTCCAGTTGCCACTTTATTTCAACAAAATGTAGAAGTTTGGAAACAAATGTGATAAGGGTCAATTGAAAAATCTATAAACAAATAACAATCGTCAATTATGTTTATTAAATCAGTCAAAACAGCGTTAGTTAAACACGAGTCAAGGTGATAAATAATTGTAGTTCTGATCAGATTTATACAGAAGCTCGGGGAGTTACGATTTTACGCTACTGGTAACACCAGAAAACCAGATTCGTCTGCTCATTCGCCGATGGCGTCGATGACGTAGCCTTGAGTCACCCATGTGAGCATTGTCTCGGAAGAGCCCCTTTGTTTTCTTATACCATGTATTAATGTTTTATTTATTTTGAAACTAGCTATGCCCGAGGCTTCGCCCGCATATAATTTTAGTTTTAGCGCCGTACCGTATTTTTTAGTTATTCTGCTATTCAGGATGGAGACATTCCTACAAATCAAAGATCATTAAAATCGGTCCAGCTGTTCTCGAGTTATAAGTGTTCGAAAAAACCCGACTTTGTTTTACATTTCCGCATACATAGATAAGCCTGTCTCGAATAATTGTGGCAAAATGTACTTGTATGAGATCAATCCTGATGTGAAGATAAATCTGAGTCCTTAGTGTGGATTGTGCATAGATAACGAAAACTATTAAAGTATCGATTCCTTCCATACATTAAGTAAGCGCCTTGCAGAACCCCTACAGAACAGAGAGGAACTACTTTTCGTAGTATGACAGCGATCCAGTAGTTTCATAGAAACTCTTCTGCTTATTTGTTTTCTGGCTTTGTGACTGTTTGCCAAAACTTTCTAATTATTTTGTGGCTAAGATCAAACTCCCGACGCAGAGTATACAATAACGCCTAGTACGTTCCGTAGGGTTTTGCTAATTTGAGTGATACGTTGCATTTTGCAATACAATTTTGACAACTACCATTTGGGTAAGCGACTCTGTAAAAAGTTCGCATTCTCGCAGTCTGTATAGTGCAATCTTTTTGGGAATTTGATTGAACCAATGATTCAAACCAGAAGTGCGCATCCAGCACTAGTATACATATGCCGATCGAACGCCAGTTCATTCCAATCAGCCGGTGTTACGCTCGCACGCTCTCATTAATACAGTAGCTGGGTCCATTCAGTGACAGCATAATCTGCGGTCATGTGACATGAGTGTCTACTCGCCCAAGTTGAAAATTTACAGGGTAAAGTTTCCCTGTGCATAGTTTTCAGTAGCATCCCGAGGGTATCATAATTTTCTGGATTATGACTGCGCACGTTGGTGTTGAACTTGATTAAAATTATTCTTAGCCTAGGACATTACCGTCAGAGTATAGGATTGGACTTATTCCACTTTTGCCCTCTAAAATACAAGGAGGAAAAGTAGAAATAAAAAAACCCTTTGAAATCCCCCATGAGGGGCAAAAGTGGAGTTGAAAAAAGTCAATTCCACTTTTGTGACCTGAAGATTCATCGCAGGGGGGAAAAGTGAAATTAAAAAGAATTCGATTCTAATTTTGAAGATTCCCCGATCTTCAAGGGGGAAAAGTAGAATCGACTTTTTTCAATTCCACTTTTCACCCCTGAGAGAAATCAAAAGAAAACGGATTTGGGCTACCATGCTCATGAATATTGGGTGAAATCACAGAAGTCTAAATAATATGTGGGACGTGGGTGAAACAAAATCGAACTGCTTAAACATTTTAGCGATATTAAAAAAGGTGCATAGGTCCCATCTATAGTTTTAGAAAGATTTCGATTCGAGATCCAAACAAATCGGATTTACGTTCAATTTTACAAGTCTTTCGGAAGCATCTGAATTCGGCCGAGCAAAACTCGACCCAAAATACGAGGCGAGAAAATTCCACAATCCACGACGCGCACGTAACTTAGAATTTTAAAGATTTAAATCTTCCTTGACCCGAATCGCTCCTCGACACTTGTCGTATTTGAATTTGAAAAGTTAGTGCCTAAAAATTTGCATTCCCGTGTCTCTAGAGAAAAATGCCTCGGGAAATATCATCAGGTAACAATAAAACTCTTTACGGCCATCATAAAATACCGTTATTTGTCACGTCCGTGGATATCGCTTTTGTAATTTTGGTTAAGAGGAAAGGGACGTGCTTGCATTCAGAAGCATTGTGTGCCAGGAAGGAAGGAGCCGCGCAGGTGCCTCTCACCTGCCTCGAACTCTAGGGCTGGCATACACGGAGCTCCCGCGAACATTTGTTACCTTTACGGCCAACATTTATAATCCCGGCTCAGGCGCGCCCGTCCCAGTAAATATACTTAATTAAAATTACCACACGAGCCCGGGGGATTCGCATGAACAAGATCAAAACTTTAGGCGAGATCTCGTAAACGAGTTAAAATTTTGAAGTATTGCTTATTAAATTCTCGAGATCTTAAGATTTTTCACGGTCTAGAAATTCCGAACTCCTGAAATATGTAAGTTAATAAAACCATCTCCATCTTTTTCACGTAGAAGCGCAATGCCAACCAAAGTGGAGTCTGAAAGTTATTCAGTCGAAGTACTGTGAGTGCTCTTTCACTCTCAGCTTTCACATAATTTTTTTATACGCCAATACGCGAAATATAATTCCTTAAGTTCAACAACGCAAAAATCTACGGATTGCTGATTCTTACAATGAAAAAGACTGATAAATAATCCTACTAACATTATATACCAGCTGCTGCCCGCGCCTTCGCCCGCGTTTTATCGAGATAAAAAATAAACTATATGTTATACCAGGTCACAAACTATAGCCATACCAAATTTCAGCCTAATCGGTTTAGTAGTTTTTGCGTGAAAGAGTAACAAATTAATATTATCATCAGTGATATATACCCATACATCCTTACAAACTTTGAAATTTATAATATTATAGTAAGATAGCTGTCAAAGTTTGTGAGCATTTCAGCCCAATCAGTCTATTCCTCTTTCACGCAAAAACTACTGAACTGATTAGGCTGAAATCTGGTATAGGTATAGTTTGGGACCCGGAATAACAAATAGGCTATTTTTATCCCGATAAAATGCGGGCGAAGGCGCGGGCGGTAGCTAGTTAATCAAATATATGTATTTCGAAATAAATTAAGCAACATCTGAGTTTTGTTTGAACAATAGTCATCCACAATGCCACCGAAAGCCCATCCGATAAGCCGTAGGGGACGTACCCATTGATCATCAACTCTTTGAAGTCTAAGCACGGATTACGATGGGAGATTAGACACGAGCAACAAGCAATTAATTACTGAACCGTCACCATTAATTCTCAATGATTCGAACAGGTAACACACCCGTACATAAATCATTTTTGGGTGACAGCGAAAAATTATGTGCTTGAAAATCGCCATTTTTATTTTGTTTTGGGTAGGTACGAGTGAAGGTACAGTTTGAAGAGCGAATTAACAACCTCATTTCACCTATACCATTATACCGAACAATCAGCATCCACGAAGGATGGTTTTAGCAAATTTCGCGGCATTTATGTATGTATCTATACACACAAACTATGTATATTCATACATACATCATCATATCAGCCCATACACATCCACCGCTGGACATAGGCCTCCCCCATACGACGGCACAAATAGCGGTCCTAAGCCGCCTCCATCCATTGACTCCCTGCGACCGCTAAGATATCTTTGGTCCATATATACATACATTATTAAAAATTCGAAAGTAACTCTGTCTGTTTGTTAACTTTTCACGCCCAAACGGCTGAACGGATCTTAATAAAATTCCACAGCGTGATAGACAATATCCGAGGCACGGGGCATAGGCTACTTTATATCCGGGTAAAGTGCGTGCGAAGACGCGGGCAGAAGCTAATTATTTATAAAAATCACGTTCTGTATCTAAAGTATAGTATAAAGAGATTACACTCTTTTCACTAACCCACCCCCGGAAGTGAGGATAATTGCAATCTTGCGTGACAACTTCTGGCAGGTTTCGATTTAATTCACTTAACCCCATGGCCTATCTAGTTCAGTACCTACATTTATGCGAAGTATCTATTATAATGCAATATTTTTTATAATAATAGGTAACTTATGTACTCCCCCCCACATGAGACCATCCACTCGATGAACCGACGATATCGTGGTCGCAGGGAGTTGATGGATGGAAGCGGCTCGGGACGGGTATTTATGGCGTCGTATGGGGGAGGCCTATGTCCAGCAGTGGACGTGTATGGGATGATATGATGATAAATGACTAGCTGACCAAACAGACGTTGTCCTGTCAATCAACTTACTATCAAACAAATGACAGTTATTTCAAACGTGCTTAGCAAAGAGTATAAAACGCTGGGCCTAAGGTTACATTAAAAAAGTTTATAATAAAGGTAGTCGTTAAGTTTTCTTAAATTTTCTAAATTTCTGCAATTCTCTTAATTTTTATAACGTTCTTACGTTATAACCTTCTACGACCTATTAGAAAACATTTATAAAAAAGATAAATGAAATCGGTAAAGCCGTTCTCAAGTTATAGCCGAACCAGGAGAAATAGGGGTTCATTTATATTTGTATATATAGATTTCTTTATTTGTGGAGGTAAGTATTAGTATCTTAACTTATTTTGTCAATTTCTTTAATCGAAATTTGTGTGTGAAAGTGAAACAAAATATCTTTATTAACCTTAGACCTCGTTGTCAGGTAGAATTTGTTTACAAAGTTTTAATTGGGTAAACAATGGACTGTTAACGAAGAAGAGAACAGGGTGTAAGTACTCTTTATTATAAACTATAAATTACTAGCAACCCGCTTCTTATCTCTCTCATACTAGCAGCCGGCTTTGCACGGATAGTAGAAGCATATATCTCAAAGTAGCGTTTTCGATGAAAGCACCCAGGCGGCTTTATTTTTTCCGACACTTCCAATAATTATCGTTATATTTACACAACACCTTGACAAATTATATACTTAAACATTCCTCATAAATCAATCTATCGATTGGTGGAACCCGCATGAAAATCCGTTAAGTAGTTTTTGAGTTTATCACGAACAGACAGACAGACAGACGCGGCGGAGGACATTGTTTTATAATATTAGGGTATGTAGTGATTGTGAGAAGTGCAAACATTTCTAGATTTCCATTTTATGATAAGAACCTACCGACTAGAATACCCATAGCCAATTATTAAGTTTCTTTTTATGCGAATCACATTCCGCAATCTGAATTGCGAGCAATTTCAGAATTTATAATAATTTGCTGTAATTTAGCACCGATTAAGCAGCGATTTAATGATGAGAAGCTACAGAGCACTAATGACATTCTAAGGACGCTTGCATTGCAATCAGTTTGCTGTTTATTTAATTGCATCGGGATACAACCTCGACGTTATTGAGGTGGATCCACTAACACTAGTTCTGCAGAGTTTCTTATTTAGTGCTTCCGTCTCTTTGTTGGCATTTCCCTACATACATATTATAAAACATAGTCCTCCGCCGCGACTGTTTGTCTTTTCGCGATAAACTCAAAAACTTCAAAACAGATTTTCATGCGTTTTCACCAATCGATAGAATAACTCATGAGGAAGGTGTAAGTATTTAATTTGTCAAGGTTTTGTGTAAATAAGTTGAAATATACATATATAACGATAAATAATTGTTAAATGTGTCGGAAAAAGTCGAGCCGCCTGGGAGCTTTCATCGAAAATACTCCCATTTAAAACGTTAGTCCCTTTGAGATATAACAAAACAATTCAAGGTATAAAAGTAGAATATCCCATTCTACTTTTATAGCTCTACAAAAAAAAGTCCGCGATGGCATATCTATCTTTTAAGAATAACTATCTATACCCATTCTATCATAATAATATGCTCTACTACCCGTGTAATAGTAATTTTGTTAGGTACTTCATTACCAGTTCAGTAAGGTACAGGGCACTGACTCACTGGTAGGTTACCCCCGGACAAGTTTAGTCTGTTATGACAAAGTCCTTTGGCCTTGTGCCTTGTGGCCAAGTCTAGTTATGACATTATTTTTGGTTTGATAATTGTTTTGTTGTTTTTATGTAAAACATCTTGCTATCTTCATTTAACCGAAAGATTCTAGATTTAAAATATTTGACTTCAAACGTAACAGGGCGTTAAAGATCGATGACCTGTACCTATTCTAAGTAGATGGACTTCATTCTGGCTGGAAACTTCATTCTGGGAAATGGATTATATGGGCATTTGTAGGCAAAATATCGTTTGCCGATTTTTACCAACTTGGGTTCATAATAATGGGCACCATGTTGTATTGTAATCTTCCAAATAAGTGTTGTGTTGTAAGTCCATAAATAAATTATTACCATCGTTCACTGCTGGTCTTAGACCATCACATACATATGTACTTGTGCCATTATCTACAAAATGATAAAATAATAGATTCGTAGTTCTACAAATATTATTATGAAATGAAAATCGTGGATAATTTCGAATCGCATTCATCAACTCGCACAAAAGACTGTACGGTCTTTGAAAAATGAGTATAACTCCCATTGTACCCGGTGACAGCACGAAAAGTAATACACATCTGATACTGTTCTGATTGTGCACTTTCACGTAAAACTATACAAGAATACCTTTAACTTGATCACGATTAATGGTTTGTATATGAATTTCACGTAGAACAAAAATCGTTGCTGAATTTTGAGGGTTTTGTTTGACAAGATATAAAAGCAGTTCTATTATGATTATAAGGAATATTCGTTCGCTTAGAGCTTTAGATCCAATGCTTTTAATTTAGAAATTTTTACGTATGTATATGGGTTTAAAGATTATTTATTTCCTGTAAAAACACAACGTCTTTGTGTTTTTTCAGGCATCACATTCGTGCTAAAATACAAATTAAAGTAGATTCTTACATAAACAAACATAAGTACCAGTTATACTATAAAACTCATAGCTAGTACTTATATGTAAGTAAGCATCTACTTAAGTTTTTATTTTAGCACGAGTGTGCTTACCTATTAACATAAGTAGAAAAAAACAATGGTAGAAAACAATCTAATCTAACAAAAAGTAGGAACAAAGCCCTTTCGGTATTTATCCCTGCTTATAGAAAACCCACAGTCCATTATTTTCTATAGACCTAGGTACCTAATCCACGTATTAACAAATTAGTAGCAATTCAAGAAAGTTTTAAGAATAATCCGGCCTATCTAAATGATTCACTGATAAAGAATCTCTAAAAAAAATTCAATTTCAGCAATCAGATCGGTTAGTCAGCTAACATTTTATATATTTAGTGTTTCTTGTCCAGTTATTTTGCTGAGTAATGGATATTGCATGCTGTGCACGGTAGGCCTGAATGGCCTCTTAAGTTGATTGGATTCCCGCTTAATATTCTACCAGAACGTTTTAGGAACTTATAAAGGAAACCAACGCAGATTTTGTGCAAAAATCCTGCTTAAGTCTTAAGTGTCAAAACGTTTCTGAAGATTTCTGTTCTTTTCCTTCTCTCTAAAACGAATAGCTTATTTGTAATGGGCACAACCACAGACATGGTAGAGTTTTTACTCTATGGGGCATAATACACTACAATACAAAAATTCTTTATGTACACCAGAAAAACAACATTACAGAGAGATATTACATAAGACAAGTACAAAGGGCGGCCTTATCGCTTAGAATCGATCTCTTCCAGGCAACCTTTGGATGGAAAGAATTATGAATTTAAGAAAGGCAGTGGGTGTACCAAATATGATTTAAGATAAATATTAACATAACATTAATAGGTAATAGATAAATCCATACATATGTATAATCAATTGAAATATAAACCTACTAAAATATTACCTACATGAATAAATAAATAGTCTATGTAAAGTACCAATATTCACTTGTCCGAAAGGAAAAACTCCTTGACACTTTTAAAAACGTGCAATATCTAATCTCTATATCTATCTCAATTTATTATATCGATAAATATTATTTTTCGGGGGTTCTATTATTCTGGGAGTTCTAAGTTCCTTTAAGCTATAAAGCATGCAAAAAAGAAGTTTAATCAGAAAACAAATTGCTGACAGAAATTAGGATTCTGTTGACACGGAAGTAGCTTTTAAAATGTATTGAACGTTTTCAAAATAAGCAACTTGATAAATATTTATAATCTAATCTAAAGAGCCAATCTAAATACTTAACACAGCAAAGATCTCTCTTTCCATTCCCTGTTTCCATTACTCGAGAGTTTGAGATTCTCCAGGATATTGGAAAGGAATTTTAACAAATTGTATTATATTAATATCCAAAGTCTATCGGACGTTTATATTGAGTAAAATAAATAAATTTCTTGGTATTTTATTGAGTCAGTAGCTCAGGAAAATTTTATCGTTTTTATTTTAACCTTTTTTACAGAGACAGCAGCGAGTTTTTAATATATGCTTTTTTATTTCTGGTCGCCTTCCAAAATTTGGTAGGGGAAAATTTAAATATACGATTGCCAGACATCGAAAAGCTGTAAATTTCACAACAACCATTATATTGACTTCTTTCTCATCTTAATACACCCGGACAATTAATATCAACGAATATGGAATAAAAACAATGGTATTGAATTGTTTTTCATTTTACTACGAGGTTGCTACGCCATGTCTACGTCGTAGCACGTATGACGTAGAACCAGGCAAGTCCTATAAGATTTATTGAAGTCAGTTATAATAATTATGAACGAAACTACCTGACTCAAAATACGTTGTCCTGTCATTAAAGTCAAACAACTGACAATTATTTCAAACGTGCTTAGCAAAGAGTATATAACGGTGAGGATAAGGTACATTAAAAAAGTTTATAATAAAGGTAGTCATTAAGTTTTCTTAAATTTTTTATGTTTCTTCTGTTAAACCTTTCTCAAGTTATAGCGGGAGCAGAAGAAATAGGGTTTCATTTTGATATACAGGTATATGTATAATAGATAATAGAATAGATAATAAATAAAATAAAATAAAAAAACCTTTATTCCGTAGCTTTAACAATATTATTGTTAGACATAATTCTTGTGCTTATAATAATAAAATATTAAATTAAACTGAATTGAAATTGAGTGAAATATGATAAAAATAAATTAAATTGAATAATTATCAAATATTTAGATTGTGTTAAAAATATTTAAAATTTCATGCATAATAGGTACCTAGATATTAAATTAAATTTGAATATATTACAATTTTTTTTATATAGTTAATAATATATAGGTATTTTTTTAAGTAGCTAGGACCCCTTTCGAGTACAGGCCTCCTCCAGTTCATAATAATAGGTACCTAGATATTAAATTAAATTTGAAGTAAAGTAAAGTAAAGTATCGTTTATTGCATGAAATACATGTAGGTAGTACAGGTGTTTTTAGGTCTATAAGTATGTGTCAATGTATTCCTACCTTTACGGTGTGCAATATCTTTGTACATATAACAAAAATCAAATAAACTTGGCTAACAATAAAACAAAACTGGAATTGAGACTAATGCTGAAAGCAACTTAAGAATAACGAATGTCATGAAGCAGAAAAATCTTTGTCAATTAAAAATTCATTTATAGCATAATAGCATTTAGTTGAAAGAATGGTTTTTAACTTTCTCTGAAACTCCATATTCGGCAGCAGTCTTATAGATTGTGGTAATTTATTATATATGGAGGGTGCCATAGCAAAGATACTTTTGCCCATCATTGTGGTTTTTACTTTTATATGACAGACTTTATTGTTGTCGCGCCTATTGCGCACAACGAAATCCGAAGGTCGGCCGAAGAGATTTTGATTATTTCTGACAAACATAGCTGTCTCTAAAATATACAGTGATGGTAGAGTAAAAATTTTATACTTAAGGAAAAAGGGTTTACACGTGTCAGTTACTTTAAGGTGAAACATGGTTCTAATGCAGCGCTTCTGATATTTAAAGACTTTTAAAACATCTGTCGAATTCCCCCAAAACATTATCGCATATCTAATATTAGAAGCAATTATACCATGATAAGCAATTAGCAAGGTATCTATATCGACAATCGGTGCTAATTTGTAGAGGACATATGCTGAGCTGTTGATTTTCTTACAAAGAGCTTCTACGTGTGATTTCCAATTTAGTTTCTTATCAATATACTCGCCCAGAAATTTTGTATTATCCACCTCTTCGATTTCGTTATTGTTGTAATTAATGTCAATTGTTTTTGCAGATGCATTATCGCGTTGTCTAAAGTGTATGATCTTTGTCTTGTTTATGTTAATTTTAAGGTTATTATTATTTAACCAGTCTATAATTGAAGTCAAAGCTAATTTAATATCATCTTTATAAGTGTCAATGTTATTACAAGCTACAGTAACCGTGCTATCATCAGCGAATAGTGATACTGGGTGAGTGGTTGCCATTGGAAGGTCATTTATATAAATAATAAATAGTAGAGGACCTAACACAC
Organism: Eupithecia insigniata; assembly: GCA_947859395.1. Classification (NCBI taxonomy): domain Eukaryota; kingdom Metazoa; phylum Arthropoda; class Insecta; order Lepidoptera; family Geometridae; genus Eupithecia; species Eupithecia insigniata. The sequence continues at coordinate 6,014,232 of OX401996.1, read as the reverse complement.
TCCCTTGGGGGACGCCATATTTTACTATCCGTGAATATATTACAATTTTATTTTATATAGTTAATAATATATAGGTATTTTTTTAAGTAGCTAGGACCCCTTTCGAGTACAGGCCTCCTCCAGTTCATAATAATATAGAGTATCTTAATTCTCATTCCATTTTTTTCATTCTGTCTCTCCACTCTCTGGGTCTTTTTTGAGCTGGAGGGTTGTGGTCGAGCTCTCCCGCAGTCACCAGCCGTATTGGGATGCTTGTATTTATTTATTGTAAGTAATTAGGTTTTTTAGGTTTCGGAGGGGCGGCGGCGTTTATTGATATTTGTGTGTTATTTTATCTCTTCAATGTCGTCAGTTAAGTAATATTTCTTTTTCCGTTGTACATTTTGTTTTTTTTCGCTGTTCTACTATTGTCCCTGGTGCTCGTACTCACTGTGAAGAGTCATCTATTTAGGATATTTTTTTTCGTTTGGCATTTTAAGGGAAGGTTTTGCTCCTCGTACAATCAGTTTATTGTAGGTATTTAATATATGCTTTGTTTCCCTTTTCAGGTTCAGATTTTAGCTGTTCCTGGATCTGTTTTCTTTCTTGCAAGATTTTTGGCGGGAAATCTTCTTTTAGGTAATAGCCAGTTTGAAATAGTTTGTGCGTATTTTTAAGAATCGCAATTTTTTTGCCGTAAGTAGTGAGGCCCACAATTATGGGTCTAGGCTTCTCTCCTTTTTTTCCAATGCGTCGCACATGTTGAATTTCGCTTGAAGACGTTTGTATTTGTAGATCTTTATTGAAAATGTTAGGTATTGACTTTTCTAGCTCCAAATAGGTTTTTTCCTGTTCCGGAACACCGAAAAACACCAAGTTCCTGATTCTCACTTCTTTCTCAAGATGGTCTAGAGGCGTTCTTCTTGCTTTTTTTTATTTGTTTTTAATTCGTTGAGTTGTGGTTGAAGTGAGCTTATTTTTCCATCGAGGTGGTCAATTTTTCAGGAAAGTTGGCATCAATGTCTTTAATTAGTTGTTCTTTGGCTGCAATAGCTTTCATAAGGTCTCCCATTTGATGTTATTCCTCCCTTGAAAAAAATAAATGAAACAAAAATCTTTGTGTAAAATATAAACTTGCTGAGGAGGATTCAATCCAACGGTTACGTGCCAAGCGCTATCTTTTTCGATGTGTTAACCAACTGAGCCAGCGGGCCAATATGCAACGAGTCGAAATAGAAGCTCTGTTGTAATATTCCAACGGTTTACTGTAAGTTTTTGCGACAACCGCCAAATAGCAAAAAATAAAAAAGACGTACCACAAATAAACACTGTTTTTAGTATATTGATTTTATGTTTTCACTGTCTTTTCGTAATATTGCCTTATTTTTAGCTTCTTTACTTGCTTAGGTACCTAGTGTACGTTTGTTAAGTTTATTCGTTTAATCACTTGGCTGACACTGTTTGTTATTGTTTACAGATCGTGCGTGCAGTTTTTTGTTATCACTGTTTTGTAGGTTTTTTCGTTATGTTTCGCCGAGATAACGTTTTCTTTAGTTTTTGGTAAGATTTTGCACGTTTTTTACTTGCTATTTCACTGTTTTAGACCCGAAATTCTATTTTAAGTTAATACTATTCGTGGAGCAGTTGTCGGTTGTGCGAGTGCAGCGCCCTCTCCAATAGAATATATACTAGATATAAAATTGTACATCTTGATACCCTTTTACATCGCCATGTCTACGCCATACCCAGCCGCTGTATCCGTATCCGGAAGCTCTGACGACACACATAACGTAACGACCGGTCCCACCCACCGTTTGCGTCACGAAATCACCCCGCCATGGAAATAATTCACCAAAACCAACAGCTATTTATATTCAACTAGCTTTTGCCGCGGTTCCACACGTGGTTTTGAGATAAAAAGTAGCCTATATGTTATTCCAGTTTTAGATAAAAATCTCTGTAAAATTTTAGCATGATCCGTTCAGCAGTTTTGAGGTAGGGTGCAGAGTGGTTACAAATATCCAAACTTTCAAAAATGTGCTTTATTTCCTTTAGACCTTACAGGGCTCTTGGACACGTCACAAAATTAAAATTACATAAGTAAAACAGGGATATAAAGTGATCACTTTGTTTTTTTGTTCACTTCAATCTTTTTAAGGTAAAGTAAAGAAGCGAACAAGAAACCTTTACCTTGTTAGGTTTTTAGATTTCGAGTTGGAGCAAAAGTCGTCCCTTGCTTTTTTATCCTCAAGATAATCTGATATTTTGTAATAAGCCTTTTTACAAAGGATATGTTTGATAGTTTGTTTGAATTTATTTATTGATAATTTTTGCAACTCAGTCACTCAGAGATTTGTTGTAGAAACGTATACATTGCCCTTTAAAAGTTACACTAATCTTGTGCAGCCTAGTTTTGGGCAAAGCGAGTTTATTCTTATTTCTAGTATTTACATTATGTATGTCGCAATTTTTAGACAATTTTACAATAAGTTTTAATAAATATATTGACATTATAATTATTCTTTGAAGTTATCATGCTCTAGGACCCATGTTATAGATAGCACAAACAGCCCTCTTCTGCAGCACAAATACGGTGTTAATATCTGCAGCGTTCCCCCACAGTATTATGCCATACGACAAAATACTATGGAAGTAGCTGAAATAGACAAGTCTAGAAGTATCAACTTCTGTAAGATGACGGATTTTTTTGGCTGCATATGCTGCAGAACTAAGTCTCTTCGATAGTTTATCTATGTGTGGGAAGTTTACTGTCTAAAGTTAAAATTTCGCATTTTATCTGTATAATATTCATGTGATATGACTTAATATTTAATTTTGAACTAGTTTAATTATATATAGTACCTGGAATGCATAAAATTTTATGTTCTATGTATCATAATAATTGCACACCATTTAAAATCGGTTTATCGACACAATTAATTTGTAAATTGGTTATTGTGTTCAGTTTTATTTGTGTTTACGTAAATTATAAAAGCCCTCATTTAACAGCATGAAATTTCGATTGCGATAAAATTATGATCAAGTGATTTCATCTGAATACATACGCATACATTGCGATATTTTTTTTTACATTTATTATTTAGTTGAAATCATTGTGTATATTTATAGGTCTTAGTACCAAGGCAATGTATAAGAGACAATGGTACTTAAGCAGGGTACCATTGTGTGTACCTAATTCATTGTTTGATGGAGGCGGCTCAGCCGCAGGACAGCTATTCGTGGCGTCATTTGGGGGAGGCCTATGTTCAGCAGTGGACGTATACGGGCTGATGACTGTGATGAACCTGATTCATTCGAAGGTTCATCTCTATTTGAGAGATTTCATCCACTTTAAAGTCACCTACAAGAAATATCCAGTTACAATGAACAAGGTCCTTATAGTATTCCTATTCTTTGTTTCAGTAAATAAGTCTTGAAAATTATTAGCAACTCTTACTTTAGTTTACTTCATACCTATATATTTTTTATCAAGACAGAACTGTTCTCCATTTTTCCTCTACAAGCAAGCAGTCTTTTAGCTTTTATATGAGAGGACACATAAATGGTTACAAGTTATTATTAAAGTTTATTTATAAAGTATGTATAACTGTTTGTTCTCCGAATAGAATAAAATAAAATAAATATCTATGTAGTAAATTCCTAAACTTCTCCTCTTTCAAGCTCTTCTTATTCTAAACTCCACCGGGTACTTACTAAGTAGGTACAATGTCTGTCTTTTACAATTCTATATTTCTGTTCCTGATTATAGTACAGATAGAGAACTTTTCTGTATTGTATGTGTTTAACCTTTGTACAATTTTTAAAAGAGACGCGCTTGATCTCTTCCAGTTACAGGTATTCCGTGGATTCCGTCTCATATTTGTAAGATAGTTACGTCGCTGGTTAGTGAGCTGGTTAGTCTCTATTTAATATTTATATCAGCATGCATCAGAACGAGTGAGCTAGAAAACTTATCGAAAACCAGCTAGGCCGTGGACAGACCGCAGGTGGCAGGCTCAGCGGCTAGCTAGGAGGCAAGGTTAGTTATCGAGATGCTTCGATACATAGTGGCCATAGAAACTTTTGTCTATTCCTGCTTGCGACCGGTGCATAATGCATCCCAGTAATCTAAGCAGTTCGCTTTGCTAACTGCTATGTTACTATCGAGGCGCCAAGCCGCCAAGCGACCAGCGCCAGCACCAGCGAGTGGTGTGGCCGCGCACATAACGTGCCTTGTGTTGGTTCACTAGGATGAATCATCCAAGCGATCACCTAACCTCTTGCCACTAAGGGCCAGTTCACATTAGGTCAAGCAAAGTGGCAGCCGCGCGACTTGTTTAGACTAGGGTGACGCACGCGGCTGCCGCCGCGCTGCTGCCGCGCTGCATTCCGCTATGAAAATCGCGTTGCTTGCGACTTAGTGTTGTAACGATTCCGTTCGTTTCTCACCGAATTAAACTTTCGCGCCACTCGCCGCGTCGACAACTGAACAGAACGCAGCGCATAAGTTGGCAGCATTGTGCCTATGTGCCGCCCGCTGATCCTTCGCGGAATGGGAGGTTACTTGTCACTTTCTCGCGGACAACAAACTCGCTAACCTTTATTCTGAACTTTTATTCTGCGATTAAAACTCTAAATAACTTACCTAAAACTATCCTACTGTGAACCCCATATCGGGTGAGTGTTGCATTATTGTTATTAGTGTGTATTTAGTGTAAAAACTTGTGTCCTAGGTAAGTCAAATCACCGGTCAATGACCTTTCTGACCATTATTGTACCATGAATGTTATTACGTATTTTACTTGAATTTACATTACTACTAATTACAGATCAGCTTCTAAATTAATTAACATTCATGGTACAAATACTTCTTGCTGCTTTTTGACCGAAATCACGATAATTTCATTTCATTTATTCTATCTTTTTTTTCACTATCCATTGTCTTACTTATATAAAATCATTTCTATGCACTACCCATCAACCTATCATTTTATATTGACTTTCTTCCTACGTAATTATTTATTTGACTCGGATACCTATCTCACAATCGAACCGATTTAGTGAGGTAGGTAAACCTTTATTTCATTTCCATTGGTTAGAATAAGTAATTCATTTGTATGACTGCCTCATCATCGATCACTGTAAATGCTTGTTGCCATTGCGCTCACGCTTTGAGTAGACGATGCAGCAGTCATACTGCAAACAGGGCCACTTCTAGTGTCTGGACGTGGATTCAGGGGTTCCATCCTACGGGTTACCGCTACATACATTACATCGCCGGCCATACTGACGCCGCTCCTCTTCGACGATCTCGCCGCTTCCGGTACCCGGAAGGATCCCCCACCTAAACGCTGCCGTACACCATCGGCCACACTGTCGCCGTCCGTTCCCGATACTCTCACTACCGGTATCCGGGAGAATTCTTGGCATCCTCCAGGATTCACAAGCCAACCACTGCACCACGCTTGCTGCCAGCCCACGTATCCGGATCCACTTGTCGGCCTACTACGTCGGACCTCAGCTCAGGCCAGTGGCAAATAGTTTCTAGTACCGTATTCGAAGACATCGTACTCAGACCCTACTTCTAACTTCACTCTATATCTATACAATATAACTATAAAGATTCCTTCTGTTTTTCCTTTCGGCCTAGCCACTCTCCATCTTAGGCAGGTCACTAGTAAAACAATAGTGTTTCAGTGTGAAGGAGCTCTAAGCGTGCCACCTGCGCTACGGTCTGTGCGTGGCCTTCATCATCATCAGCCCATACACGTCCACTGCTGGACATAGGCCTCCCCCGTACGACGCCACAAATAGCGGTCCTGAGCCGCCTCCATCCATCGACTCTCTTCGACCGCTAAGATGTCGTCGGTCCATCGAGTGGATGATCTCCCATGTAGGGGGGGATTTGCCATAATCACCACGCTTGGCGGGCGGATTGGTGATCGCAGTGTTGGTGTTTAAAAATACTCAGAAGGAAGCTGCTGCTCTTCCTCTGGTAGGTTCCCTTAGTCCGCTCTTACGACATCCACGGGTTGAGTTGGAGGGGTCGATATTCGTACGCCGCGACCCCACGGCCTTCCGAGTTAGTATTTAGTTAGTTGTTTGGTTTTTAAATTATTATCACTAGTCATTTGTTTTGGAATCATTGTGCAAAAGCTTACTCAGTTTACTTTGTGTTACGACAACCTTCTAACCAATATCATGCAGTATTCTTTCTTTCTACTTAAAAAGAAAATAAAAAATAACTTTATTTTCTATAGTAAGTAGGTAGTGTTATAATAAAATGTTATGTTCTTTCATTCAGATAGGCAAACATTTACTGACATCCAATGAATATTTTACTTCGAAATCAGTATAGTAGAATTTGGCAAGAGAATGCTTTCCAATTCTGGTTTAGGATGGAAAGGAGGGTCAGTCCCGCATAATGCAGCCGCAGCAGTCTGAGAACATCTTTGAGTGTAGAGCCTGCAGCAGATCATGGCAAAACAGCTGCTACACAATTTCTATCTGGTAGACAAAATTGTAGCCCATAACTATAGATATCTTAAATTTAATATGGGACATACATACATACTTCTGAGTTTGATTATTTGAGAGTATGTAATTTTTTTTATTTCGAATTTTATTAATATAGAACGATATTAGTTTTAAAACTATGTAGAACAATATAAATATGTAGATTCATTTATTTTACTGAAATAATCTACATAGTTTATAATATTACCGTATAAATCAAAATTGCCTTAACAGGGAAGTAACCTACCGATGGACGGCTCCGTACTTATTCCTGTTCTGAGGTAGAACCAGAAGAATAAGTCCAGTTGACGATAATATCGAGACGTGATCGAGACGTCTCCTTTTTCTATAGAATTGGGTACAGCGCCTCTGTCGTGCGAACAAAGAACGTAAACCCCATACAAAAATCAGACGTCACGATCTTGACGTCACGGTACTTCTACTATCATCAAATCGACTCGGAACTCTGATCCATAAAATTATGAAAAGGACATCTTGATGAAGACTATAATGAAAGAAACGGATGATCCTGCTTTAGACCACTACAAGCTGAATAACCAGATTTTCTGCTATACATACCATCTGGTAGTTGGACGTTTTGCTACATTAACATTTTAATAATCAGACTTACTGCTCATTAGACGTTTTGCGCTGTTCGACATAGCTACTTAGACTTTCTGATCAGGAGGCCGTAATTTTGTACTTTCTGATGGCAAAGTGATATTCGGTGTCTGTATTGTAAAAAAAAATTGAAAAAATTAAAGATTTGAATGTGCCAGCTGTTTATATTTAGCGGGCCTTAGCGGCCAAAACAATAGTGCACTGAACAATACCCCTCAGTCGTGTTTGTGGCGTACCTTACCTACATCCAGATCCACTAGAGCTGCTTTTTTACGTCTTCTCTCGAAACTGAATAAAAATTTGTTACCTATACTTATAATAAAACTGTAACAGGTCCAATTTGAACATTGAATATATTTTGAAGATATCCTATGTTTTTGGAGGGCACTCTATTATCGACCCTGAAGCCAAAAATGTATTCACTGATAATAAAATAATATAGATCGGAGATAATCGGATGGTTACATTTAATAAATTGCCATTTTTTGTCAAATAGTTTTCATACATTTAAGGTTAAAGTTATCCGATAATCTTTCAAGGAACACCAGCCTGAGTTGAATAAGCCATGGTATCATTAACAAGAAATGTGCGAGTAGAAAATTATGTATACGAATCCAAAAATAAAATGTTCCTATAAACTTTTGTCGCAATGTTCAGCTTTATGGCGACAGCGCCGCTGAGAGGTATTAACAAGATGAGTGTGAACGTGGACTCCTGGGACTAAACGATGAAACCGAGGTTCAGCGTAGCGTGGACGTGGTGTCCGGTGAAATAGCACGGGCCAGCGTGGAGCGCCGTAATAACGTGAACACGAGACCGATAATGATAGCCCTTAAACAATTTTGAGGACTTTGTTAAAAGCCGGTAGGAATGACCGAGTGACGCTTTATGGTCGAAAGAATTTCCAGTGGAAATTACCTTACTGAAGCAGTGAAACTGGAGTATGCGATATTTTGGCAGAAGTTTTTTGGTATCTATTTAATAATTATCATTAAAATACTTACATATCTCCCCGATATGTATATATATGTGTAATCCGCCCCGGCTTCGCACGGGTAGTAGAACATTTAGTATGCCTGCATGTTTTATAACCTAATATGTAAGCTACCCTTAAAATATAGATATATATGCCATCGGGAACTTTTTTGTGGATCAATAAAAGAGGAATATGCCCATAAATTGTTTTCTTATATCTATAAGCGTTTCTTATATCGGGGAAAACTTCAATGCGGCTTGACTTTTTCCGACACTTTCGACAATTATCGATATATTTCAAGGAATTTACACAAAACCTTGGCAAATTATATACTTAAACAGTTCTCATGAATCACTTTATCGGATAATGAACCGCATGAAAATCTGTTCAGTAGTTTTTGAGTTAATCGCGAACAAAAATATGGACGCGGCGGAGGATTTTGTTTTATATTATTTATCACTACTAGATATATAATAATGCTAGATAATTAAAATAACACAACGTCATTTTGCCCCAAACTGTGTAGAGCTTGTATTTGTATTTATTGATAAAACATGTACCTCCATTTTATAGGCGTATCGTAGTATTAACATATTTAACTAAGGGCGGGGGGTGCATGCGAATACATTTTGTTCGATTATCAAAGGTTTTACGTGGAATTGTTACCAAATTTTTCATTCTAATACATATTTTGCAATGGATTGCTACAAAATAGAATGAATCTATTATTTTTCTTAAATTTACAAATTAAACATTATTATCGCAAAAACATAGGCACAAAAACAAATTATCCATAAATAAATTGTGTTATGGTTACTAAATTACAGATCTACCTAATTTGTGGGTAACCAAAAATTGGTTTATTGATTGAAGCGACTAAAATTAAGCCCTAATTTTTATTCCGCGTTCGTAAATTAACTATATTTCATTGTATTAGGTAATTAGAAGCTGTGTTTGCAAATATTCAATCTGTTGTGGCAATGGCTCACTGTTCAAACAAATATGCAAATAGCGATCCAGTCCGCTAATGTACGAATGCAGTAATTAACACCAAAATAATTGCCATTCAATGCGAATTTACAACTCAATAAAGTGCAAGTTTGCAACTGTATGCCAAACATAGCCACTGGCTTTATGTCAGAAGTGCGCTTCAGCTTCGACAAATATTTTTCAAACAAACTTGCACCTTTTCATTCAAGTGTTGAGTCTATATGCTGCAACTTTTTGTTTACTTTTCCACCTCTTTCGGTTCATACTAGCAAAAGCTATAGCTTGTAGTACTATGGTCACAGATTGGGTAATGTTCTATAGTGCCTGTTGGTTCTGTAATAGCCTGTGAGCGTAGTCCTATTGGACTACGCTTGTTACTTTCTGCAGGATTGCTTTTGAATCCTACACATCAAAATTTTTAGAGCTGCGTACCTAAATTTTATTAAATACTAGCAACCCGCCCAGGCTTCGCAAGGGTAGTAGAGCAAATATCTCAAAGGGATTAGGCAGCGTTTTCGATGAAAGCTCCCAGGCTTGACTTTTTCCGATACTTCCAACAATTATCGTTATATTTCAACCAATTTGGCCTCGGGACAAATGTTGGAACGATCTGCAGATATTTGTTCAGGGTGTTCTGGATGTTATCTATTTTTAATAAAAAATATCTATCTATATAGTGTATTATATTAAGTATATCAGTCATCGAGTACCCATAACACAAGCTCTGCTTAGCTTGGGGCTAGATAATGTTGTGTGAACTGTCCAACATTATTTATTTAATTTACACAAAATCTTGACAAATAATATAACTAAACCTTCCCCATGAAGCACTCTGTCGAATGGTGAACCCGCATGAAAATCCGTTCATTAGTTTTTTATTAGTTTATCGCTATTAAACAGACACACATACAGACAGACGCGGCGGCGAAATTTGTTTTCCAATATGTAGTGATAAAAATCACTGTACCTTCTTATTAGCTTTTTACTCTCCGTATGAGGAAATCGTTAATCATTGGAAATTATGTATGGGTAAATCGTCTAACCTATTTTGTGATAAAGGGTATTTCAAATTTCCCCACACCCAATACTACGAGTTTATGTAGATAACTTATCAGTAAAGATACACACATTAAAAAAACAGCCGTATTGAGAACCTCCTCTTTTTAAGTCGGTTAAAAAACAGACTGTGCCGACTTTTACTACTGCATCCAATAATCAAACGTCTGTTTTCGAAATAAAGTCTTTGTTCCGTCATGCCTATGACACTCGCTCATCCGGCTAAAGGAAATTGAGCTCTCTCGTGCAGATTTTCAGTTCACTTCACAATCTTACATGCATTTGTGGTAAGTCTAGTTTATTAGGGCTGTCTTACGTCGGCTTATGCAGCAATATCTTGGAATTCGATCGAAGGGGATTCGAAGTGAATCTTCTATACGAGTCGAGGTCTATTGTTATGCGGGTCTTGTGCATCGTTTGTATAGCATCCGAACCAAATCCTGAATCTTATTACTTGCGCTAGTGTATATCTCGGTGAATTAACTTTTAAGGCACTACTTTTGTGTCCCTCATAGAAAAAACGATAAAATCTGTATTTCAGTTTAAATATGATTGTTTTAATGTTAACATAAACTTAGATATGTTAACATTTAAAACTTACTACTAGAAACTTAGAGACAAAAGCCAAAAGCCTTAAAAGTTGATTCACCTATCTATCTATGTATAAAGTTATCAGTTATCTAAGTACTCATAACACAAGCTCTGCTTATCTTGGGGCTAGATAATGATGTGTGAATAGTCCAGCATATTTTATTTATTGTAGGCAGATTTAGATTGTGTCGTTGAACATTCTTATCATGATAATATCACTTATTTCCAGTTGTCCTTAGTTCTGTGCACAAGACTACTGGTAGAAAGTTGTCGCAGTTGTCCTGTACAGAACTACAGCACAGGACAACTGGGAATACGCGGATAATATTAGCTACAAGTGCTACAACTGTCAGTGGAAACTGACAGTTGTAACACTGTATACAAACCATTGAAAGTGTTGACACATTTCTAGTAGCTAAATGTTAAGTTCCCTCCTTTTTCTTATCACCTATGTGATGTCGTCATAAAACTGTTTTATATCCGTCACAAAAGTCACAACACGTCGTCTCATTGGGCAATTCGCGTGACGTCACTAAGTAAGCTCCTTGACGTTCCGTTTCAGGCTAATAATGGAAATTACGTTCCGTATCCGGGGGTTGATTGAAGACGGGCGCGCCACGCCCTAAGGGCACCTTACGTTGTACAAGAACTATTGTAAAAGGAAATTATGCCTTGATTGATCGTTTAATCATTAGTTTCATAAAAGTAATTTAAGCTAAGCTATAATTTTACATAATTCTGTTTGGCACAACATAAAAAAGCAAATCAACGTTTATAGTAAAGCTTTTTGTGAAAAGGCTTGCCCTGGAAGTACTTGCCTGTGTGCCTTTTTGTGATAATTACCTTACCTAATAATAAATATAAATAAATAATGCTGGACAATCAACACAGCCTAGCCCCAAGCTAAACAGAGCTTGTGGTATAAGTACTAAGATGACTTATTACAATATATCACATAGATTGATATTTATTATACATAGAAAATACCTAGAACACCCTGAATAAATTTTTGCATTTGTCCCAAGGCGGGATTCAAACCCGCAACCTCCTGCGTCGCAGGCGGACCTTCGCGCGCCGCGCCACATTTGTTGCAGATCTGAACCGCACCACTGCCGCACAGCCCTAATTATGGGTTAGATTTGTAATATTTGTATACATTTTATATAGTGATGGCATACGTGGCCGTGGGGCCGCGGCGTACGAATATCGACCCCTCCAACTCAACCCGTGGATGTCGTAAGAGCCGACTAAGGGAACCTACCAGAGGAAGGGCAGCAGCTTCCTTCTGAGTATTATCAACAACTACACCGCGATCACCAATCCGCCTGCCAAGCGTGGTGATTATGGCAAAAGCCCTCTACATGGGAGACCATCCACTCGATGGACCGTCGACATCGTAGCGGTTGCAGGGAGATGGATGGAGGCGACTTAGGCCCGCTATTTGTGGCGTCGTCATATGGGAGAGCCTATGTCCAGCTGTGGACGTGTATGGGCTGATATGATGATGGCATAAAATAGCAGACAGCATGCTCGCTTAATAATTGCGGTTAGAAATTTTATGAAATGATGTCTCTCTATACATTAGAGATGAGTCCAGTATTCAATAACTAACTCAGTACCTGTTAGCATGGTCCTAAAATATCTAACGCTATTGTAAAATCCGCATACCGCTAGGGAATAACTGTGCAAAGCGAGCATCGCGCCTAATCGACCGTGAGCCATAACTACCCAACGCTTCAATACCTATACTTACCTAACTATATCAAATATCAAATATCAAAGTGCTTTATTTCCTTTAGACCTTACAGGACCCTTGGACACGTCACAAAATTAAAATTACATAAGTAAAACAGGGAAATAAAGTGATCACTTTGATTTTTTGTTCACTTCAATCTTTTTAAGGTAAAGTAAAGAAGCGAACAAGAAACCTTTACCTTGTTAGGTTGTTAGTTTTCGAGTTGGAGCAAAAGTCGTCCCATGCTTTTTTATCCTCTAGATAATCTGATATTTTGTAATAAGCCTTTTTACAAAGGATATGTTTGATAGTTTGTTTGAATTTATTTATTGATAATTTTTGCAACTCACTCGGAGTTTTGTTGTAGAAGCGTATACATTGCCCTTTAAAAGATACACTAATCTTGTGCAGCCGAGTTTTGGGCAAAGCGAGTTTGTTCTTATTTCTAGTATTTACATTATGTATGTCGCAATTTTTAGGGAATCGATCGATATTTCTATGAGTGTACAATAAGTTTTCATAAATATATTGACATGGTACAGTCATTATATTTATTTCTTTGAATTTATCACGCAGGGATTCTCTAGGACCCATGTTATAGATAGCACGAACAGCCCTCTTCTGCAGCACAAATACGGTATTAATATCTGCAGCGTTCCCCCACAGTAATATGCCATAAGACATAATACTATGGAAGTAGCTGAAATAGACAAGTCTAGAAGTATCAACGTCTGCAAGATGACGGATTTTTTTGACTGCATATGCTGCAGAACTAAGTCTCTTCGATAGTTTATCTATGTGTGGGCCCCATTGAAGTTTACTGTCTAAAGTTATTCCTAAGAATACGGTACTGTCTACAATGTCTAAAGTTTCTCCTTTTACGTTTATATCAGCCTTTACTTGTTTTACATTTGGTAGAATAAATCTAATACATTTAGTTTTGTTTTCGTTAAGTAAAAGATTATTGACACTAAACCAATGGACTATTTTTGATATTGCATTGTTAACATCGTCATAATTTGTTTTTTGTCTAATAATCTTGAAAATTAAAGAAGTATCATCAGCAAACAATACAATCTCGTGATTATTTTTAACGAGATCAGGTAGGTCGTTAATATAAACCAAAAATAGAAAAGGGCCAAGGATAGATCCCTGCGGTACACCCATTGTAACTACAGATCCCGAAGACCGTTTCCCATTAATGTCAACTCTTTGTATCCTGTCACTCAAGTAAGAAGTAAGAAGATCCAAAGAGGTGTCATTTATTCCATAGTGATGTAGTTTCCTGATTAATGTTCCATGGTGTACACAGTCGAATGCTTTTGACAAGTCGCAAAAAACACCTAAAGCATCTTGCGACTTCTCCCAAGCATCAAAAATATGCGATACCAACTCTACACCGGCATCAGTAGTTGACCTGCCGTGAGTAAACCCGAATTGCTTACGATGTAGCAGGTCATTGCCATTGAAATGCCTAAGCAATTGATGTAAAATAAGTTTTTCAAAAACTTTGCTGAATGTAGGCAGTACTGATATCGGTCTAAAGTTAGTGGGGTCAGACCTACTACCCGATTTAAATAGTGGGATTATCTTACTATGTTTCATCAGATCAGGAAAAACGCCACAATCAATAGATTCATTGAAAATAAAAGCTAGATCTGGTGCAATAGTATCAATCAATGGTTTAATAATTCTAACGGAAATGCCCCAGAGATCTGCAGTTTTCTTTATATTTAAAAGTTTAAATGCTTTTTTAATATCTTTTTCATCGACATGATGGAAGTTAAATTTATTTTCGCATGCAGGTACATTTTCTTTTAGTAAAGACTCAGCGATTAATTGAGAAGAGTTCAGACACTTTGTAGTAGAGATTGGAATGTCAGTAAAAAAGTTTTCAAATGCTTGGGCTACTTCAACGTCATTTTTGACGGAGCAATCATTAATCTTTAAATTGTAATCATTAATGTAGGTACTGACCTTTCCAGTCTCACTGTTTATTATTTTCCACGTTGATTTTATTACATTTTCACTGTTTCTAATTTTTGAGCTAATATAATTTGATTTTGCTACTTGACAAACTTTTCTAAATATTTTTGAGTAATTTTTTACTTTGTCTTTGAACTCCAGGCTAAAATTGTATTGTTTTTCACTATACAGTTCATACAATTTTTGTCTACTCTTATGTATACCCACTGTTGCCCACTCACTAAAGTTAAGTTTTTCTGAGACCATGGTTGATTTGGATGTGAATATAGAATTGAATGCATTGGTGAATTTGGTAAAAAAACTGCAATAGGAGTCATTTGGGTTGTTATGAGAGTAATTAGGTGGAGGTTTACAATCCCAATCCAATTTTAACCGTTCAAATCGACTTGTGGTCACAGGTATGCATATCAGTCGATGATTTAATACCTATACCCAGAAGATTATCTTCTACAAAAGTTCCTGTACCTAGTGTTACCTTTAGATAAATAAGAACCTATTGTGAGAGATAAATAAATGCTTTATTATTATTATTTTTACTCTGTTTCTCATTTCCATGATCACGGGCCATATAGTGACTCGGTCCTTTGGGAGGCATGCGTGCAGCCGAAGCCAACAGCACAGAGGCCCTTTATGAGAATTAATCTAAAGGCGAGAGCTACACATAGCGGATATCATACTTGGTTGCACAATATGATACACCCGAAGATGATATCCGCCAGGTGTAGAGACTATTGCAAAGGAAAATGAAAATAACAAAAAAGCCATGTTATTGTGGTGAATGGATGGACTGGGTAATTGGGCTATGGGGGAAACTATGGATGCCTGCCATAAACATACTCTCAATACTGTTACAAGCGGCAGACGGTGGCTTGCCGAATGCTGGACGGGTTCCTCAAAATGTTGGCTTATATGCCGGTAAAGGAACAACATCGGTGCAAACGACTAAGGGGTGTCGAGAGGTGCGGCCCCGATTTCACCATCACGAAGACACGTGAGCGGGCTTCCTCGTTATTACGCCATTAGACACTTCCACCCCCGAGTCTACATCCTAAGATACATCTCTCGCGACTCCACTCAGACCGGCCAATGAAGGCAAGCAAGAGGTGGGGATCTGGTTCTCTTGGGGTACCACTCCGCAAGCGGAGACGAGAACCAGGAACTTCCCCGGGAGCACCCGGTATACCCGTGGTGTCGCTACTCACCAACAGCTCGCCACAAGCTGCCCTGCAGGTTATTATTATTATTATTATCTACGCATAGGTACTAGCGGACCGTTCACCCGTAAAGTTATGTAGCTGCAACAAGTATTTGGTATTTCTAACCAAATCGGTTAGAAATATATTGGGTAGAAATCAGAACAGGTATAGAGTATTGTAACGTTATTGGGTACCAGTTGGTATTAGCGGTATTGAAACAAAATACCCAACTAATAACCGGTAGCCAAAATATCCAATAACTCCCATCCTTACTATACATTTGTATCTATCTAAAAATGGCGAATGAATAGTTTAAGGTGTGCTAGGTACATAATGTAACGTTATTTAAAGTGTTTTTAAACTTTTTCTTTTTTCTGCTTTTGCAAGTTAATAAGGTAGCAGTTATGTAGTTTTGTGCATATTTTAAACCATTGACTTTTGACTTATTGACATTAGGATATTTATTCGTAAAATCCACATTATGTAATCTAAATTACTTTTGAAACCTAGAAAATAGTATTTACAGAATTTTTTTTTCACGCCCATATCTAATACTAATTGTTGAAGCGTGCGTGCAGTAGCAGCGCTGGACCTATGTACGTTCTAAGTCCTCTATTTTAGTTCTATTAAAAGATCCGCCCTAGAAAACTTTACACGTCTTCTTTACAAGTAAAATATTCTTTAACTTTACACGTTTTTTTACAGTACACCAGACAATGTAAGTGGTCAGCTATTGTGCGCCATACATCAGGACCTTTCAGATCAAATTTGGCTTTGCGAGCTCACTATAAACATTTCATTACATGAAGACAGGTTCTCCATTGTCGGATGCATCAAGAGAACAATATAGTATATCATACGAGTACATATGTACTATAATATACACTTGCGAGCTATGAACTGGAATCACTTCATCGCTGGTTTCTGCAGACCATATTTTACAGTTTCCATGGAATAAACTGCAGATTGGTGTATACCATTTGAAAAGAAATTTTGTTAGCTTTCGAATGGTATACAAATTATTTAAATTTAATTGAGTTTCCTGCCTTCATTTAGTGAATTATTACAATAGGTCGAAGTTGTGGATGTTTAAATTAATAAGAAGTAATATGAAAATATAGAATTTTTATTTAAAATCTTTGTTATTTCCCACTTAATATTTTGTGTTGCCCCCCCCTGGCCCTAATGATTGCTTGTAAACGGTTTTTCATTGACCTAATGAGTTTCCTGATGGAATCCTGTGGAATTTCCTACCACTCTTCGATAAGAGCAGTTTTTAGGTCTTCTATTGACGCCGGAGCTGGAGATCTTCCTCGTACCCGCCTTTTCAGCTCGTCCCACAGGTGTTCGATAGGGTTCATGTCAGGGCTGACGGCTGGCCAGTCTATTGTGGGAATCCCGACTTCTTCCAGGTACCGTCTAGTCGCACGAGCGGTGTGGCAGCGGGCATTGTCGTGCATTAGCAGGAAATTTTCGCCAATAAACCCGGCGTAAGGGAGTACATGGCCCA
Source organism: Eupithecia insigniata (assembly GCA_947859395.1). Classification (NCBI taxonomy): domain Eukaryota; kingdom Metazoa; phylum Arthropoda; class Insecta; order Lepidoptera; family Geometridae; genus Eupithecia; species Eupithecia insigniata. The sequence continues at coordinate 5,997,076 of OX401996.1, read as the reverse complement.
GCAGAATGTCGTTGATATACCTTTCTACGGTTAGTCCTCCTCCCCGACCTCCACCGGGTACGAATACCAGCTCCGTTTTAGCTTCAATTGAAATCCCCGCCCACATCATACAAGACCCACCCCCATATGCCACTGTTTCCGCTATACAGCATTGTGCGTATCGCTCTCCCGGTCTCCTGTAGACTCTCCGTCGACGGTCGCTGCCATGCAGGCACATCCTAGTCTCGTCCGCAAACAAAACTCGGCTCCATTGCTGTATATCCCAATCTAAGTGATCACGAGCAAACTGAAGTCGGGCTTGTCGGTGGGCTGTAGACAATTTGGGTCCCGTTGCTGGCCTTTTTGGGGTCAAGTTAGCTTCTTTGAGTCTTCGCCTCACTGTCCACTCGCTGACAGTTCTCCCTCGAACTTCTCCGAGCTCCTGCTGGACGTCAACGCCGGTTAGATGTCGATTTCGGAGAGAAGTGCTGACAATAAATCGGTCATCTCTCGCCGAAGTGCATCGCTGTCGTCCAGATCCTGGTCTTCGGACTAAGTTTCCAGTCTCTCTAAACCTCTTGTATACTTTAGAGACACAGGACTGGCTCAGATGAAGCTGTCGAGCGATAGTACGCTGAGAGAACCCTTGCTGGATTAGGGTGACGATTTGAGCGGCTTCTATTGGCATGGTTTCCATTTTTTTGTAATTCCAGTATTTTGAGTGACGTGATATATTGGACTGATGACAAAATTGCATAATTTCCCAGTTTTTATAGGGATTCAGGAGTTTGAAAAAATTGATGTTTCGTTCCAAAAATTGATGTATTTTGTTTTCACGTTCCATGACATATGATGAACATTTTTTTCGCTATGATATCGAAAGAGTTTGAAAGCTAATAAAATTATCTTTAAAATAATATACCACAACCTACAGTTTATTGCATGGAAACTGTAAAATATGGTCTGCAAAAACCAGCGATGAAGTGATTCCAGTTTATAGCTCGCAAGTGTATAATACATATGTACTGGGTTCTAGGATCTTGATTTTTTTTTGTAAACAAAGGTGTTACTTCACCACAAAAATATTGATAAAAAATATTTAACAACACTGGTATCATCAAAGAAAATCACAGAAGTTCACAACCATTTTTGACTTTGAAAACTCTTAATCATTTAATTCGTCTCTCATCCGTTTTTAAACTAAAATTTAACATTTTTCGCAGTCAAATGCCGTCAAGTACAATGCTGCAAATTATGCGTTTTTGGAGTTAAAGTTTTTGTTTTTAGACATTACCTGCCTTGTATTTTCTGTTATTGAAATCAGTTTGTTTAGTTTAATTCATACTTACCTAAATGACTTTATTGTCATTAAAATATCTTGAATTCTGGAACCGAGTATCAATAAGTAGAGTAATCGGAAAGAACAATTTATTTACAAACAGCATCTGCCCCTGATCTCGCATTTTTTTTCCAGGATAAAAAGTCTTTACGTTATTCCATGTCTAACAAGGCACATCCAAGTATGCATAATTTGAGTGCTTCCCCGTTTAACCCACGATTTTTCTACCCAATTTTCAGCCTGATCCGTTAAGTAGGTCTGGAGTGAAGTGGTAACAAACATCTTAGCAAAATTTCTCATTCATTATTAGTGTGTTGTGATTTTATTACAGCTAAAAATAATTTGACGTGGGTAGATCTAGAAGTAGTTTTTTGATGTCATCGGTCCATTCCCAACGCGTTTCAATACATAGTAGGAACAGAGCCAAAGTATCCGTGTCACATTTTGATTTGTGACATGTTTACAAAACTCTACACCAGAAGTTTGTATACAGGGTACCACGGAAATGGTATACTTAGCCGAAGGAGGGTAATTTTGGATGGCGAATGGATCAATTTATGAATCGGTGACGATATTTCTTATTTCTAGTTATTGTTGTTTGTAAAAAAAAATAGTTTTTGTGTTTTTTACACGCACTTTCGCATTATTTATCATTACACGCTTACACTCTTTCCGTGGAACCCTGTATGACACTTTTACCATGGCTCTTGGATTACCTAGTTTTCTACCTAAGTCACTACGGTTGCTGACTCTTATTCTTCCATGATTTATTAAAGTGTTACATGTTGTCACTCGCTTTTTTTCCGAGGGAAAAGCGTCTCTGTCGTATTTAAAGTTACGTTAATTACCTTTTCGGATTTATAATAACCATCAAAAAACAGTAAATACATATACGCTATCGGAAAAATACTTGTCTTGGCCACTTCTTTTATATTAAACTAGGTGCTGCGCGCGGCTTCGCCCCCGTCGAATTATTTTTTCGCGCGGAACCCTAATTTTTTTGTATCTTATGTCCTTTTCCTGGTTCCAAGCTACCTGCACACCAAATTTCAGCCAAATCGGTTCAGCCGTTCTCGAGTCATAAGTGGTGTAACTAAGACGAGTTTCTTTTATGTATATATATGTAGATATGTCCAACACGAAATAAGCATAATAATTAATTTCGAAAAAACTTAAATACCTTAATTTTACACTGTTTTTAAGATTTGCGGGATAAATCCCTAGGAAATAAAATTATATATAACACGAGAATCTGAAATTAAAAAAAAATTGCTCAAAGTGCTTTATTTCCTTTAGAGCATACAGGACTCTTGGACACGTCATAAAATTAAAATTACTTAGGGCCTACAATACCTCACCATTGTGTGAAAAGGATAGGCTTGGGATTTCGCGTTCATATGAGCGGGACAGAGTAGAACGTCATAACCGCGAAAATAATGTTTTTGTTTTTTTACGATCAAAATAATATTAATTTTGAAAATCTAGAACACACTCCGTTTGCTTTATACTCTGATTGTTTACTGTACAAAGTATCAAGGCTTATTTTAACGTATCTATTGAATAGCGACGGTTTAAAGTACAGTTTAGAATGAACTTTGGTTTTTTTTTCTATCGAGAAAATTTCAAGTAATCGTGTTTTCAAAACACTAGTGATCTAGCATCAATCCTGAACTATAACATATTAAAATCTCAAAGTAAATGCTTCAGAATTGTGGAAGATATGATCGTTGAAAATAACTGATTTCAGATAGTATCAACTCTTAAGTAAAACTGGGAAATAAAGTGATCACTTTGATTTTTGGTTCACTTCAATCTTTGTTTCTCATTAAAAAAAAAGAAATTTGTGTATGAAACTTTACACAAACTGATATCGATAACAATAACAAAAAACTAAAACGAACCAAAACTTCAACAAAGCAAAATTGAACGCGCAGCGACAAATGTGCAAATTCGTGTTAAAAACGGATTAAATACACAAGAAATAATGAATTAAAGGTATAAAAAAACGGTTTTGTGACTTCTGCGTTTTACGCCGACGATAGATATTTAACAGTGTCGTCAAAAATATTTTAAACCATATTTAAATAACAACAAAAGTGATAAAAAACTAAAGAAGACACTCTTTAAGTTTTTTACCACATTTGTATAAAAAAAATATCTAGAATTCTAAAACTGATTATAGGAATGTACTACAAATCGAGTAGGTAATAAATAATGAATAAAATATATGTATTTTAAATAATAATGGTAATAGTGCTATGGTAAGGAGCATAGCATTATTACCAGCGTTTTACACAGCATCCAATTCAACTTTGAATTTAGAATATTAACATAGAGAATATCTGATGCACATTTATTTACCTAAACTTAATGCATATTCAAATGTGTCCATAAATTAAAACTGTATATTTTAACTCAATTTGCTCGCTACACGCTCCTGTGTATTTTAACACAATTTTGCAAGCTGGAATAGTAGGTGCCCACGTAGATAAAGATTGGGATTGAAAATGTAGTGCTGTTCCGGTTCGATGATATTTGTAAAATTTGCGAAACTGACATATTCAATGACAATTTTATCTACATGACTGTTTATTTTATACTAGTCTAGCTTTTGCCCGCCTTCCCATTCTCGTTTTTAAATTAAAAAGTATTATTTAAGTTGTTCCAGGTCTAGGTCCACATCTATAGGGTCGTTCATTAATCCAGTGATGTTTTTTAGAATTTTAAAACGTGGTATCTCACTACACAACCCTTCCCTCCTTGTGATATTTCATGATTTTTTCGAACCCCCTCCCCCCTTTCGTAGCTCATGTGATTAATAGACAACCCTTATGGAAAATTTCAGTAAGATCCTATCCTACTGATCGTGTTGTCTTCTTCCCAACGTCTTCGATGCAATGGCGTTGTCTTCAGCCAAATATTTCTCATCTTCATCACCATTCGTATTTATAATAAAAGTATGATAGGATTGAAGACTGACTACCATAGACCATAATCAGACCATTTAAAACAGTCAGGATAATAGTCAAAGCCATAGAGTTACAAACAGCGTCGATTAGAGCTGGTCGCAGGTGTCCTAGGCCATTGATGGCCTAACTAAACGACCTTTGTACCTTTGCCGGCCATTAGCGAACTGTCAAACACACGAGCAGCATGCGCGAACTTGGGGAATGAATTGTACTGGCAGAACTTTAGTGGAACCGAGGCTGAATATATTGAACAACATATACGTATAAGGTTCCTAAACTGGTTAATTCTTATATGATTAGATTTATTTAGATTCGTTAATTCGTTATATATAATTTATTAAAACCGGCGCGATTCCCTTTTGTTTTTCGTATACTGGAGGCCTGGATTTGTGACGTCAGCGTGGATAACTGTATGGAAAACCAAAATAACAATCGCGCTAGCTTTTAATAAAAATTGAGTTAGTCTCATTTCGGACCGCAAGAACTTGCAAAGCGCGAGCCCAAGTGGAAATTCAAAATATATCAATATTTCTCAGCTCAATCGGTTGAGGATAACGATCTAAAATTCAGTTGTAACATTTGTGCCATCAAGCAAACAGAGCAAGTAGACACTTGTAAAAAAATCGCGCACTTGCTTTAATCTGAGTTGCGTTTGAATATTTGGAGATTTATATAAACTGGATTAATCTGGATTTATGGGACTCTTATAAACTACCTTAACAAGTACCTACTGCTAGAGGTTATATAACTGTGAACTGATTGTATTTGTGTCTATTTTCTGTTATATTAGGGAATTGAGTTGTTTTTGTACTTGGAGGGGCAGTCTTCGTGGCTATTTCTCTTCGGATGACAGTGGCGTGTATTGATAACGAACAGGCGGATCACTTTAAACTTTACTTACGCATTTAATTTTACTATTTGTACCAACCTTTTAGATTTATAAAAAAATTGTTTAAGTATATAATATGTATAAGCTCTATAAGTGAAAACTGTTAAGTTTTAGTTAACCCATTGTTTCTACTATTTGAAGTTACAAGCTGTTTGTTTTCCATCTAAATTTAATTATTATAAAATAAAACTATAACTAAAGTCTTTTTTGCATAGAATGCGTTCGGTGACGTCTCGGTATGACAATTACAAAAATGACCTAATGTGTAAAAAATAATTGAAGTAGATTTTTGGAGACTTGATTGAAGATCGATGTTTCGTAATTTCTTTTAATTGTTTGAAATGACTTTATCAGTGTAGGTCTAATTAAAGTCTAATCATTATGTAGAAATTATTATGCATTGACCTCAACTAACAGTTCAAGCCTTTTCTTGAATAACAAGCAGATATAGGTAGGTAATTGAAAATAAATAACGAATAATAATAGGCAATAAAACGCTAGCCTCTTGTAACATGATGATGATGTAGTAAGTTACGATTTTAATTTGCAATATAATCGGTTGTACAATTTTCCTGTTCCATTTTTATTTTGCCCATTTCTACTATTACGTTCCGTTCTACGCAAAACCTTGCTCCGATCTCAGAATATAAATGTTTTATATTTTTAATTACGTGTAGAGGCTAATTATAATTAGGTCTCTACGCGGGTCTCTACGCGGTTCATCTCGGCACTATACGAGTGGAGGGATACAGTGGTAACCATTAATGCTACCCATATAGGGTGCATGGTTAATCTCGACACTTCATAAGCGGAGGTATACCGTAAGTGGTAATTATTGCTAGCCATTTAGGGCGCATGGATGGTTTTTCTCGACACTGCAAGTGGAGTAAAAAACCATTTGATAACACAAAATAGTAGTCATTATTGCTACCCATATACAGGAGGGATACATACAGTGACAACCATAAGTGCTACCCTTATAATTGTGACACAATTACAAGTGCAGGAACACAGTGGTAACCATAACCACCCATAAAGGGTGCATGGTTCATCTCTACACTATAAAAGTGGAGAAGGGGTTTTTGCTATCCATATAGGTTTTTGTAGCAAGCTACCCAACATTTAGGTAAATGGGAATTATAATCTCGGACGAGTATTTTTGAATGTTTCGGATGATTTGCGTTACACATTCTAGTAAGAAAACATACAAACTACTTAAAAAAAAAATATAGGAGGTACAAATGTTGATCATGATATCAATTAATAAAGGTTTGAGGTAATCCGGACCTTTTTGTCAACCAGTATTGATCAAAAATTGCACATGGAAAAATGAGGGTAGTTATTCATTCGGATAAATTAGTTTTCAGATGCCAACCAGTATTCAACAAAAGTTGCACATGGTAAAATGAGGGTAGTTCTTCATTCGGATTAATTAGTTATCAGACTCGTTATAAGTTATCAAGGAAAGAACTCACTATGTATGCATTTAAATCCGAAAATGTATTTTTTCCACGGTTGAGGAAAGGTCGTAACCGATTCGTCTATACCACTCTAATAACTTTTGTTATCAGACTCGTTATAAGTTATCAAGGAAAGAACTCACTATGTATGCATTTAAATCCGAAAATGTATTTTTTCCACGGTTGAGGAAAGGTCGTAACCGATTCGTCTATACCACTCTAATAACTTTTGTTATCAGACTCGTTATAAGTTATCAAGGAAAGAACTCACTATGTATGCATTTAAATCCGAAAATGTATTTTTTCCACGGTTGAGGAAAGGTCGTAACCGATTCGTCTATACCTCTCTAATAACTTTTGGTCATGGTAATTAACATAATCCTTGTTTCTATTTCGCTTTCCCATGTTATTTCTGCAAAAAAAGTAATCTAACACTTGATTTTACATTATTTTGTAAGAAAATATGTGGGACTTCGGCAACACAAAAATAATGACAAGTGAAGCTGACTGTCAGAGAGACGTTAGGTTACGGGCTAGTGGCTGTATTCTGCCAGGCGTAGGGTAGAATATTAATTTATTTCTTTTAGCTCAGCTTTATATGTGTGACAGAGCAGACATTCGTAGATCGCTGCAATAAGTTATAGAATCATTCGTTAATGCCGAAGTATATTAATGAAGAAACAAAAGTATTATACCTACAAAATAAAAGCTTTAGGTATCACAATAGCGATTTCGCAGCGAAGACTGCATCGTGGCAGCGTGCTCGCTGCTCTATCAAAATCAAAGCATCTCTTTGAAAGGCTCTAAACAAGTATAAATTTTGCAAATACATCCGCAATTAGAAAGCCGCACACAAAACATTGCCATCATGAATTACAGGAAACCGGAAGATAACATTAGCGTGCTGGAAGGCTTATTACTACGTAACAGTTAATTACCGCGGTAATGGTATGTTTATTTAGATTATCACAACATATTATAAAACAAAGTCCTCCACCGCGTCTATCTGTCTATTCGCGATAAACTCAAAAACTACTAAACGGATTTTCATGCGATTTTCACCAAACAATAGAGTGATCCAAGAGTGAGGTTCGAATATATAATTTGTCAAGGTTTTGTGTAATTGGTTAAAATATAACTATAATTGTTAGAAGTGTCGGAAAAAATCAAGCCGCCCGGGAGCTTCCATCGAAAACACTGTCCCCTTTGAGATAAATGCTCTACTACCCGTGTGAAGCCGGGGCGGGTTGGTAGTATTATAATAATTAACCTTAGCTGAGACCGTGACAGTGTCGTATTGGCTCACGGCCAGCGTAATAATAGGTAAGTACACCTACCCGATATTACTCTGATATAGATGGCTGGATTACGGTAGAAAATGACACAGACTAACTTCCGATAAAATTTACTACGTATCTTATAGTAAAGTAGTAGAAAAGATCATAGAATAGTAGAAATCGTAGAGACTTTTATTTTGAGTAACAATACGATCTTTAGGAGTGTCATAAAAAATTACCAGGCGTGAGCTTTACCTAGATGCAGCCAGCGCAGAAACGGTCATTGTAGCGATCTTTAGGGAGAGCCTATGGCCAGCTTTGGACGTAGTTCCGCTTATATGATGATGATGAGCTTTATCCTACGCTTAGTTAGAAATTAGTTCAATTCTTGGTTTGAGCAACTAATATCAGAAGGAATACATAATATTATATGCTAAATCAGGGGCCGCCATAGGTAATTATTTAAATAAATAATGCTGGAAAATCCACACAGCACCATCTAGCCCAAAGCTAAGCAGAGCTTGTGTTATGAGTACTAGGTGATTGATATACGTATATACTTAATACAATATATCACCTGCAGGGCAGCCTGTGGCGAGCTGTTGGTGAGTAGCGACACCAAGGGTATACCGAGTGCTTCCGGGGAAGTTCCTGGTTCTCGTCTCCGCTTGCGGAGTGATATCCCAAGAGAACCAGATCCCCACCTCTTGCTTGCCTTCATTGGCCGGTCTGAGTGGAGTCGCGAGAGATGCATCTTAGGATGTAGACTCGGGGGTGGAAGTGTCTAATGGCGTAATAACGAGGAAGCCCGCTCACGTGTCTTCGGCATTCGGCAAGCCACCGTCTGCCGCTTGTAACAGTATTGAGAGTATGTTTATGGCAGGCATCCATAGTCTCCCCCATAACCCAATTACCCAGTCCATCCATTCATCACAATAACATGTTTTTTTTTGTTAATTTCATTTTCCTCTGCAATAGTCTCTACACCTGGCGGATATCATCTTCCGGTGTATCATATTGTGCAACCAAGGATGATACCCGCTATGTGTAGCTCTCGCCTTTACATTAATTCTCATAAAGGGCCTCTGTGCTGTGGGCTTCGGCCCCACACATGCCTTGGTTGCCTTAACTTAATATTAGTTTAATTTGTTTATATTATTTGATTGTTATTTTTTTTGTCAATAAAGATATATTACATAGATATTTTATAGAATATCCAGAACACCCGTAACAAATATTTGCAGACTGTATGTATGTATATACTCGTATTTATATGACTACAGTTATATTGATATGATAAATATTTTTTACAAAGTAAAGATTCAAAGCAATTTCAGTCAAATAAAAATAAGCAGAATATATTGTGATGTTCACTAAAGACATCATGTTTTATAAAGTGTCTTCGAAAAATACGTGGGATGTGAATCATCAAAGACAGTTACAAAATAGTGGGTAGGTAATGTAGACAAAACAAAAAGTTATAAATAGACCTGACTACTAGTTTATTAGAAAAAATTATGTAAATTTCATCTTCAAAAGCTGTTACAACATTATTAACGAAATACGCATAAAGAGTTTCTCAAGACAGTCGGTATCTACATACTATTATTTTAGGATGTTGTTGCCAATATTTCTCATAGTAAACACAGTTGTGACCTACTTATAATTTTGAACATGTACGCCTAAAGCTTTTGTTTTTGTTCATTTTAGGAGATATTTAGTCAAAGGGCAAAAAACAAACCGCAACGCAAAAAGTTTGTAGACATGTTTTTTTTTGTTTTATTCCGTAATTTAAAAAATGTCTAACGTATTTTTCTTTTTACAGGTTTGTAGGTATATTTATAATGTACATTTATTGTATAGGTACTGAAGTGGGTTACTATTTGTCTAATAAGATAGCTATTATAAGCTAGCCACGTCGCCAGAAAAAAGACATAAGTATTTTTTCACTTACCTTTAAATCATGGTTGAAGAAACGCGGCTGCTTTTCTTGAAAAACTTCAGTAGAGCTCGATTCACAAAATAGTCAACACTAAAAGTCTTCAACGTCGAGTACTTTTTAACGCAATTTATCTACTAAACTTTGCATTTTAAGGGAATTTTACTCTTGCAATTTTGCACTAAATTGTCCTAGACTAATTTACTTAGCTCGCTCGACGCGCACTCTTTGAACCTGAAACAAATGAATTTGCGAATAAGAATTTTGGTATAATACAATCAAACAATAAGAAGCATACTGGGTCCAATTTGCGATTTGACGACGGGAAAAAGCGGCCTATTAGTTGCAAATGGTTGCAACTTCCAAATCTTTGAGATGTGAGTTTGTAAATTAGGTAGGAAAATGTGAAACATTTTTCTAAACTAGTCCGTGAGCGAAGGTAGAACATTTCCCATCAGATTTGTTTTACTAAGGCAACTGACAAAAAACACCTTGATAACTAGACCATAGCCTCGCCTGACTATTGAATTACGACGCCCCAGGACACAGGACAAAACGTCCCGTAATAGTAATTCCTGGCAATTTGGACGTTCAAGCCGCGGTTCAGTTACACCACCAATTAGTCCTCAGAGCCGAAATGCACTATGCCACTGGTGATAGATACTACAAATAAGATGGCATAGATAGCAGCATGCTAACTGGCGGTAGAGGTTGCGATTGAGGAAACGATGAGGTGTCAGGCAACACTAATCGTTCCTTGGCTCTACTAATTACTTGCTAGATCAACATTTTGGTAGAGTTAAACATAGGCAGCGTAGTTTAAAAACTGTAACCATACTCAGATGAGTGATTACAAATATGTTCCATAGTATATAGGCCAAAGTGGGTAGGTATACCTTAGTAAAGGTAATCAGGATTATCCTAGGTAGTATTTATTTTTTAATATAAATTATGCCTTTTATGTATCAATCCAATTATTTGCAGGATGGAGCTAAACCAATTAGATGAGAGATCTTACAGTTCATGGATTTCCTACCCTTCCGCGCTTGAATTCGATTGGTCGCCATATCTTTATTAAAGATCGGACAAATTCTCTGCAGGGAGGAAGAAAGAGAATTTCAACAGACTATTCTATTAAACTTTGTTGGAATCTTGATTAACTTTTTCACGATTGGATAGACCAAAATGTCGTTACGTCTATTTTCTACGGATTCTTGAATTGAATGCTTTTGATTTTGGTACAAACTTTTACAAAAGTATTTTATCTCAAGAATTGGTAAACTGTAGATCCCTGCGGTCAAAATTTGATATCTCAGCATTTTCACTCAATAGCCTTAGCAAGATCTCAAGGATTTGCAACGTCACCATCAATCATCCGAGTGCAAAAAGCCGCAAGTTGATTTATCTATTTGAATATTAGCTCGCCAGCGATCAGTGGAAGTGGGTATTTCTGCATTTCACGGGGTGTGACTGGACTCTTTTGTCTGTCCTTGATCATAATGTATTAGGAACGGATGAGCTATTTGTTTATTCGGTGGCCATATACATATTATGTAATAGGAATGTATCCATTATATAACTACCAGATAAAGAAAACTTGGTATTTGCAGAAAGCTCCAAGACTGGCACTCTGTAATAGTAGGTAATTTCGATAAACCAGTGGAATATATGTCAGAAATTAGAAAGAAAGAAAGAAAGAAAATAATTTATTAGACACAACACACAGTTATAGAAAGAAATGAAAGACTACTTAGAACCTACTATATAACACATAGACAATACACAGGTGAACAATAAGTAGGTAGGTACTAAGACTAGTAAGCATTGGGTTGGTACTAAGTAGCCCACTCAGCTAGTAGTGGTGTGAAGGTCTAACAGGTCCTGACTCAGCTTGGTGCTCTAACACAAAAACCGAAGGAATTCGTGAAAGAGCGCTGGTTTTCAGTCAGAACCATGTTACCCAAATTACACAAAATATTTCTTACAAACCTCAAAATGCAATATGATTCTACGATCACGTTTACGCTTTTTAAAAGTGGACGCTTCTGAGAAACCATTTTTGGCAAGCGCAGCACCAGTTATAGGAGATAATTGATTGGAGTCGCAACGACAAGTGGCAGAGTTGCCTAACTGACATTGTAGACCAGCAGGCCTAGAGCAATTATGTGGAAGGGGAAATTGGAAATTGCATCTCTTGGGATGCTCACAAATTGCTACAAACGTCAGCACTCGAGAGATGAAAGGACAATTTGCTGCTGGTAACTTCCGCAACAGGGTTTTGACCGTTTGAAGACTGATTTGATTAAAAGAGTCGATCCTTACCCAAGGATCGTTTGAGATAGTGGCAAGAAGGAAGTTGTGATTAAAAACACCTCGGATAATATGGGCTTATAATATTTGCATTAAGTTCTCAGTATGTCAATAAACTTACTCTTACCTACTCTATTGGCGAGTTTAAATATCTCAGTAGAAAAAGGAGGATTTTAATGATTTTTTTATCCTAGTTTAATAAGTCATCGATATAAAGATATTACGTTTTGAGGTGTACTGTAAAAGGCACCAAATTTTTCTGATGACGACGAAAAAGACTATGACTACAGAACAGGAAAATTATTGGACACTAACATGTAATATAAAAAGAATTTTCTTGATTACCTATGCACTGTAATACGTACAATAGGCCTTATAACGTGGTCAATAAAAGCGATTTGGATATCCTGATAAAACGCTTGAAGCGCTAATAATACGAGTTACGCATAAAACGAGCAAACTTTTGGCACAGGATCGTATAGGCTCTACGAATAAATCAAGCATGGCCTTGGGATTTAATTGGATATTTGGTAAGGCTTATTTATAAGTAGCCCATAATTCAATCTTGCATTTAGGTTGGAAATTGCAAAAGTTTTCAGATCTGCAAATCAAAATTGTCGACAGTTTCATTGTTTTATAGAAACAGAAAGTTCCTGGATGAAGTTTAGTAACAGCAATTTTTAATTTTTTGTAATTGATATCAACTACTTGGTACAGGAACAGTTAATTATATTTGGAATATGAACACAAATTATAATTTGCAGACCTGCGTACGAACGACCTGTCTACGAAAATTCGTAGAGGGTCTACAAAAATCTTTTTCTTCTTCAAATCGTTTCCGGAGCAGATTTAATGTTAATTTTATTACAAAGATTGTATCTTTGACCTATCAGAGTCTTTTATAAAAGTGAACGGTGAAGGTAAATCTATTTCTATGGAATATACAGACGTAGCAATTTTTTACAAAAACGTAACAAATAAATGTCTTCAATATTGACATGGTAATGTTATCACAAAATCTCACCTTTGAACCCATAGAGTAAAAACTCGCTGCAATGTTTGACCCTTATTGCTTGCTGAGAACTAATCAATTTTGATAGAAAATATGAGAATAACTGATCAAATCTGATAAATATTTATTGAAAATAATAAGTTAGTGTTTTAGTAGAAGATAAATAAATACTCTAGACCTTGTAGCATTCAGTAACAAGAGACAAAATTTTACGTTGTAAACACAGAAATTAATGGAGGAATTAGCCAAGCATAAGCTCGGCATATCATATAATCTTTAGTCTTTATACAAGTCCTTAATATAAGTTATATTTTTATTGTATCTTTATAGCTGAGATATGGATCATTGTATCTGGAATAAAGAGTTATAATTATAATTAGTAAAGACTAAAGATTGTATGAGATCTAGTTAGGCAGTGAAACGCAGGGTGAAACCAAAATTATAGCTAAAAGATAAGCCAGATAGTATTTTAGGTAATAGAAAAACTGACATAGTTTGACGAATTCATTATGAATTTGAGCGGGTTAACGACGAACCCTGTATGATGGGATATTGGAAGAATAATACGTTTCACCGAAGAGGAGGTCGAGTGCGGTTCGTGTCGCTCGCGTTCCGCGCTACTGTGAGCACTGCGCTGTAGAGCTTATGGCGCATGATTTGTAGAATGCGCGTGACTCGAACCGCACTCACCCTCAAGACGTCTCTCATTAGGGGATGAAACTTTGATATTGTTCCAACACGACAACATGAACAAAGTTCGTAGTTATCTCGCTCTCATTCATAATGAATCTTAAAGTAGGCTGACTATGCGTTATCTCCCGAAGCACCGACCGACAGCCATAAGACAAGGCAGACAAGAGAAGACAGGCTCTGTCGCGCACTATAGGGAAGCTATATATCTGGTAGTAGACTTGCTGATGATAACGATACTCACGTAATGTAGTGGTAGTCTTTCTTGCGAGTTTCTTCATTAGTTGTTAACGACTAATATCAAAAGATTTAATGCCACAGCTGACATAAAAGCCGAATGCCGCAGATTTTCAAATAACGTGTAGTTCCGACAACAGTCGTTAATTTTATTACTAGCGATAACACTTCCTAATAATGTTAGTACTAATTAGTATCTACTAAAACCAGTCTTGTCAATCACCTTATAGTTTTTAGAGAGCTCTCGATTTTAACTAATATTATACCTCTAAATGCGAATGTGTGTTTGTTTGTTTGTCCTTCCTTCACGCCCTAACTAAGCAACCAACCGACTTGATTTCTGGCATAGAGTTAGTTGAAAAGATGGAGAGTAACAAAGGCTACTTTTTGTCCTAGTAAAACAACAAATTCCTTTGGGAGGTTTACGGGAAAAATATCTTTTTTCACTCTAGAAATGTGAAATTCGAATATAACGCGGGTGAAACCGCGGAACAGCTGGTTGACAACTATATGGGTACATAAAACCTAGAAATTTCAATTATCTGTATATATAAAAATCGATAGCTGTTCGCTAGTCTCGCTTAAACTTAAAAACGGCTTGACTGACGTGAATATTTTTTTGGTATTGCTTTTACATACAGTGGTAGTTTTCAAGATAAGTTTTTAAAAAATAAGGTGGATACGAAGTTCACAGGGTCATCTAGTGAAAAGTATTTGTCTAAAAGTTGTAGTGACTGAGTCGGTGACAGTGCCCAGGATATACATGACCTTATTCCGGCCTCTTCCTTCTACCACCGGACAAGTAGATGCACTGGTGAATACCACCCATACCCGGTCGACATACCACAGTGCCGAACCAAACGTTTCCGCTCTACTTTCATTATAAGTACCGGTAAAGAGTGAAACGAACTTCCTGTGTCTGTTTTCCGTTAGAGTACAATCTAGGAGTCTTCAAATCCCGACTGAATAAGTTCCTTCTGGGAAAGCATGCTCCATCTTAGGCCACATCTTCACTTTATCCAGTGTGATGGTGGTCAAACGCTTTACCAATAAAAAAAGTGAACTGTAGAATATATTGCACTTTTTTTGGCTCTACCTGATGATATAATCGAAGTTTCAGAAAGGTCACGGAGGCATGCTGATCATAAGACCAGCAAGAATGATATCCTGCTTTCTGAAGGCAGCAGTCACTAAAGACTGTGATAGTATACCTAGGTAAGGAACCTTCACTTTCAATGGAATTTAGATAATCAGAACAAGTTCCAACCATTCGACAGTTTCCCCGACAGCACATATCAACCGCGTTTGTATCAAAAAAATATGACAAAAAATTCATCCGAGAAAATATGAAATGGGTATGACACCAATCCATTCATGGGACCTTGTAGATACCCGTGTACCGAGCCGATAGGTCGGTGCGAACACAGCCACCTCGGCGGGAATCTGTTGCTCTATCGAACGTGAGAAGCGCTTCAAAATGCTTTTTAATGTAAAAGAATCATCACAATGTCTGATATTTCTAAAATATTTAGTTCAGTGATGTGTGTCGCGTTTGGAATTTGGCATGAATCCAGTGCTTTTGCTCTTTTCTTCGTAGTGCCATCTTATGAGATAAAATGCGTAGCAGTCCACGCGTCTAGGAAAATATTGATAAAATTAAAGTGGCGTCGTTTTAATGGCCCATTTTCATTGAACTTTTAAGCGGGTAATAAAATAATCTTTAATTAACTCCTCTTTGAAGACACCAGTCTGCCATTAAAGCTTACTTACGCGTGCCTGTTTCTAAATGAAACAATGTAGCAAAACCAAATTAAATGAAATGATCCTTACCGTTCACATTGAATTGTGGTTTCAGCTCGATATTTCGGGAAAAACAAGGAAATTTTATTAAAAAATCGTGTTCTAGCTGTATAGGATCCCGCGCGGTACCGAAATTAAAAACTGTCAAGACTTGAATGAAAAACGTACGCTCGCGTCCACCGACATGTGCAGTGGGCAATGTGGTGTAGGTGTGCGCGACTGTACGCTCGTGTGTGAGCGCAACGCTGCAGCGGTGCAGTGGTGTGGCGCAGGGCGACGCTCGCCAGTGGCCTGTCGGAGCGCGACTGCCGCCCGGGCCGCCCCGCCCGCCCCACGCTCGCCTGCACCGGCACACGCACGCCACGCGCCCGCACCGCGCCGTGCCCGCTCTCGCCGCTCGCTACAAAAGCGAGCCCCTATCGCACCCGCTGCGGGCTCACGCACCGCGCGAATATCGATGTGCTAGCTGTCAGGAGATGAGCGGGGGAGCGCGGGCACGCACCGCGGGGAGCGGGGCCAGAGGTTGGTCCTGCGCGCTGCGTCACGCATCTGTCTCGCCGCCGCCGCCGGTCCTTGCGTGCTCCCGTACCTCGCTATCTGCAGAGACACCGCTCCGGAGCCCGGCGGTACATGACGCGCCGCGCCATGGCTCATTTGACATTGCGAACGGTGTGAAAGCCCTTTCACAGCATCTTTTCGTAACATTCATACATAAACGATGCGCATTCCTACTCTCATTTAGCGTAAATGTCGCTATTAGCGGATGATGTAACGACTCTCCTATGAAATTGAATTTAACCCATCCAATTTGTCAACAAAATTGCAAAATGTATTATTAGTCGGCTAAATCTTAGTAGACAGGTATTATGAAAAATTACTTGATTCTTTAATATTTCCGTAGAAGTTTCAATTATATTTCGGTTTGAAGCTCTTTCTAGCTTTAAACAACACAAAGAAACACACTTTTACCTTGTTATATAATTGTCAAGAAGTATATCGTGGTAATCTATAGCACTGGGTTCCTGAAAAATACGTTACGATGGAGATGAGATCCAAATCCATAATCTTGAGGAGTCGCTGTTATCAATGACAAGGCTATCAATTCAGGAAAAACGAATCTGCTTATTATTCTGTCTACCGATGAAGTGCCTGAAAATCTAAGAGAGATATGAATCAACGTGAGCTATTTTTCGAACTCTATTCCTTACGTTTAGATATTTTTCAAATGCATTTGATCTCTAGAGGTTTTCGAGATTGATTTGTTTCTAGCAAAAATTAATTGAGAAAGAGAGTTTGTAAAATCGCTCGATAGAGATAAATTACATTTTGGTAAAGTTCGTTCATGGTATTGGGAAGATCGCTTGTAAAAGTTCTTATGAGCCCAGAAAACTTGACGGGTGAACGTTACTATATATTCTCCATCCGTGGTTTGAGGGCCGTCAAGGCGTAAAAATTACCAACTTTTGCTCTACGTGTTACCTTCTTTTGCTATTTATGGAAATATAGCTTCGTAAAAGGATTATAAAATTCCGTCAGTTACTCATAATTCTTGAAAGTACCTATAACATTTAAGCCAATTTTTGGAATGGCTTGTAGGTAAAGTAAAAAATTTTGTTTCCCGTTTTACGTGTCTTTTAGTTTGATTCACATTCATACTTAAACATATATTATGGTACTTTATTTTTTATCATCTTTTTAGTATTTTGTCCTGTTGTCTTTATCGTTATTCTAGTCATCTGGTACTCATAACACAAGCTCTTTCCTACTTGGGGACTATAAAATGCTCTATAAAAAATTCCCGACTTTTATTCAATCAAACGAGTTAAAAAAACGGCCAAGTGCAGTCGACTCGCACATGAAGGTTCCAAACAATCGTACAAAACAATTTTAATAAAGAAACCTAAAAAAACTGTTTTTTATTTGATGATCGAAAAAATCAAAAAGTCAACATGACACGGTCACTCATCCAAGTACTGACCGCGCCCGACGTTGCTTTACTTTGGTGATCGGTACTCAACGTGGTTAGAACTTTTGTTCTATTTTTATAATTTTTACACTGGCACTAGGAATATTTGTCAAATTTCAACTTTTGCATTTTACGGTTCAAGAGAAACAGGGACTGCTAAGGTCGAGGAAAAATTGCCTACATATACATGTTTTTAGTATACGACCTTTTTCTTAATTATTTATTTAATTTTATAATTTTTTGTTATGTTATAGCGGAAAAAAATACATACTCTATTAAAATAACAACTATCTTTCACGGTTCATATGTGTATCTTTCACGGTTCATATGTGCAGACGGACGGACAGCGGAGGCTTAGTAATAGGGTCCCGTTGGCACCCTTTGGGTACGGAGCCCTAAAAATGCTGAAAGACTCTAAAATCTCTAAACTAACATTTAAATTCCCCAAAACACCTGCAGCTGGGGTGCTCCTTTTCGAATCACACTGCAGAGGCTGGACAGTGAATGGGTTAAGCAATTTCCACCTGTAATGTTACAAGTTGTATAGAATTAATTCACATTGAAAAGTAACTGCCCACATTTTTAGGCAGAGGACAATAAAAATTCGCAGTTACGGGGTGGGAGCGGCATCGATTCCCAAGTACGGGATAGAATTTATTCAAGCGTACTCTAATCCGTGGGATGTATTCTGTGCGGTGCGGTCGCAGTGGACACTCGTTAGTGGCCACGAAATAAGCGCAGTCTTTACTAAAGCTAGTGTTTTTATTAAAATTAATTTAATAATATTATATTACTAGCTGACCCGTGCCCACTTCGTTGGGCGGTAAACATTTTTAGTAGTCTATAAAACTCTCAAATATAGTGGTTTAAACAATGAGTGTTTAAACAAATTCAATAGGTAAAATGATTTTCAAAATTGGCTCAGTAGTTTCAGAGATTACCCCCTACAACCACACAAACCATACTTATTTTTATTGGTGTAGTATAGTATAGATTTACATACACCTAGATTTTATTGACTGGACGTCACATAGCTCCACTTTTAAATAGGTATATTATGCGCTTCAAAGTAAGCTTGATAATACCTACTGGAGAATAGAGCACTACACATCTATTGTCCAGTTCTAAAACTGGAAGGAAGAATCACCAGTCGTCCTAAATGTTCACAATTTCTATCTTGATTCATGGCGTCTCGCAGACTCTACATAATTCTCAGCGCGCAGTCTTCTCTCATTTGTTCTGTTCTGATGTATACCAAACGCTCCGTTTTAATTTTGGCGTAAGTGTCCACCAGAAAACGGTTGAACAAACCTCGAAACCTTTGCAGGTGAGCAATGCGACCTTCTCTTATTGGTAAAATGTACCTAGGCGTATGCATTGCGGAAACTTTTTTAGTGTCCAGTCTCGACAGTTTTCGTATTCACATGTCGAAGATCAAAGTTGTATCCGTCTTCGCCACGACAGTAGGTATATAAGCGAGTAGAGACTGATGAGCATCAAATGCCTGGTGCGTTTCGCTAATGCATTGCAAGCGGTCAACCCGGGTACGCAGCACAATGTCCCGCTCGTCACAGTGCTAATCTACCAGGACGACGGCAACATCATTGGTAGCGAGAGCTTTTTACCAACCGGATGCTGTCCAGTAGGTCGTTTATCGGCATTAATAACAATTGTGTAATCATTTGTTGGCTTTGGGGTATGGACTCGTATTTTATGTCCTTCCATCCATCCGTAGTGCCATCCGTAGTATGAACTCAAATCATGCTAAGTATCAATCGAATCCATTGAGTAGATTTTGCGCTATCTTAGGCCGAGAAATGTAATTTCCATCCCCACTCCCAAGGGAACCTTAACGAATTCCAGGATAAAAAGTATTACATGACCTTCCTCGTAGTATGAACTTAAATCATGCCAAGTTTTTATTTGAATACATTCAGTAGTTTCAGCGCTATGCGCAGCCAATAAATTTTACCCTACTGCGGGGGGGGCACTACGGGGGCTACTGGGGGTCCCACTGCAGGGCAATGTGGGGGGCCCACTGCGGGGGCAAACTGCCGGGGGCCCCAATTGCCGGTGCCCTCCTCTGTGGGGGCCTACTGAGTGGGTCCCACTGTGGGGGCTACTGGAGGTCCCACTGCGGGGGCTACTGGAGGTCCCACTGCGAGGAAATGTGGGGGGCCCACTTCGGGGGGCCATCTGCCGGCGGCCCCCACTTCCGGGGCCCCACTGCCGGTGCCCCCCACTGTGGGTGCTACTGAGGTCCCACTGCGGGGCAATGTGGTGGCCCCACTGCGGGGGGCTACTGGGAGGGTCCGGTTGCGTGAGGAGCCCCACTGCTGGAGTCCCCACTTCTGGGGCCCTACTTCCAGTGCCCCCCACAGTGGGGGGCTATCGCTCTCTACCGCCCTTGCCCCGCGCGCCCATCCTCTCTCATAAGGGGGTTCCCTTTCTGAATTCCTGGATAAAAAGTATTTTATGCCCTTTTCTTGTAATATGAACTTAAATCATGCTAAATTTCATTTAAATACCTTTAGTAGTTTCGGCGCTATGCGTAGCAAAGAAATTTTACTTTCATCCCCTCTCTCAAAGGAACCCTATTGAAATCCGGGATAAAAAGTATCCATGTCCTTCATCATAGTATGAACTCAAATCCTGCCAAGTTTCATTTGAATACATTCAGTAGTGCCGGCGCTATCTGCAGCCAACAAATTTTACTTTCATCCCCTCTCCCAAGGGAACCCTATTGAAATCCGGGATAAAAAGTATTCTATGTCCTTTCTCGTAGTATGAACTCAAATCCTGCCAAGTTTCATTTCAATACGTTCTGTAGTTTCGGAGCTATGCGCGGCCAAGATACAGACAGACAGACAGCCATGATGGAAAAAAAGTCATTTTTGGCATCAGTATCGATATCAGAGAGACCTACAAAAAAAAAATTTCAAAATACACACCTCAACATCGTCTAGGGATATTTTGTATAAAGTTCTTGAACTCTAAAAATACTGGCCGGTTTTAAAATCTTTTGAAGACACCTTATTTTCTAGGCCCTTTTGAATGATTCCAAATTTGAATTTGAACAAATGAATAAAAAACAAAAGATTTGCGCGGCATTGCTATAGCGAAGGTCGAAAGTTACAATTTATCTTCCATAGTTTATGGTAATTTTTTGTGTCAAATTGAAGTTTTAAAACACGTTATTAATTAATTTCAATTTTATACTACTAAATGCATCATGCGGCGGCGCCATTTAACTAGAGATAAAATGTTAAGGGTAGTAGGTATGCTCCAAGCTGGGGCTACTCAGCTGAGTGTTGCTGAGGAGATTGGAACAAAACAAAACGTGATCTCAAGGTTATGGTCACGTTAACGTGCTACCGGTGAAGTGGCTGAAAGACACCCAGGCGGGAAGCGCATAACCACCCAGCGACAAGACCGATTTTTGCAAGTTTCCGCTAGAAGACAACCAAATGTTATGGCAATGCAGTTGGTTCAAAGGCTCCGGTCAGAGCACCAGTTGCTGGTGAGTGACCAAACTGTGAGGAGAAGACTGCATGAAGCCAACCTTCATGCTCGCAGACCGCTTCGTACTCTAGCACTACGCCGAGGAAATCGTGGACGAAGATTAGAATGGGCTCGTGAACATTTGCTCTGGGAAGAGAACCAGTGGTCTGCGGTGCTGTTTACCGATGAGTCCCGATTCGGTTTCCATCCCGATTCAAGAAGAGTACGTGTGTGGCGAGTTCCTGGTCGTGAGAGCCGTCTGCAACACCCTCAGGAAGTCCATCCATACCGCGGTGAGACAGTTATGGTTTGGGCGGGAATATGTATTGGTGGAAGAACAGATCAGAAACACCATGACCGCTGAAAAATACCGTAACCAGGTGCTAGTACCAATAGTCTACCCACATCGACTACAAATGGGCCAAGAATTCACGCTCATGCACGACAATGCCTTCCGCACACAGCGCGAGTGGTGACCAGCTGGCTGCAGGAGCACGACGTGTCGGTCTTAAACTGGCCTGCGCAATCGCCAGACCTAAACCCCATAGAGCATGCATGGGACATGCTCCAAAGAAGGGCTATGAACCATTTTCCTGCAAACATCGCGACTGAAGAGCAACTTTTTGCATCTTAGCAGGACCTGGGACAATATCCCGCAGCAAGACTTTGATAACTTGATTCAAAGCATGAAAACCCGTTGCAGGACCGTTTGTAAAGTCATGGGTGGTTTTACTGACTACTGATTTTTCGTATAATTGCAAAAAACAGGAAATTTCGCATAAATTTGCATTTTTTTTTAAACACAACATCCTAAATGTAAAAATTTTTCATATTTTGTTTTTTATTGAATAAAATTTTATTTACACAATAAAAATATTTCTATTGTATTCGAAGGTCTAGTCTACTAAACGGGCTTTTCAAAAATATATACATGTTGCATGTTATTTATAACAAATTTTGAGTAAATTAAGCAAATATGAAATATCCCTAGACGATGTTGATGCGGTATCTTCAATGTACAGAATTGGACCTGTTACAGTTTTATTATAAGTATAGATAGATAATATTTTTTATTAATATTACCTATGCTATAATATTATATTACTTTATAATATTTAATAGTCGGTAGATAGATATAAAATTCTTTATTGTAGATAAAAATTAACATAGGCGAACATACTGCTAGATGGCATTCTCTACCCACTACTAAACCTTTGGGTAAGTGTGCGACTACATAATATTATGTTGGTGAAAACAGGAAGTAGTGAAAACGTAGAAAAAAATCCTTAGTCTACGAGTGAAAATTAAAATTAAAAAAAACAATAACTGGTCCCCAGGATATACAACGCGAAATAAAAATAATTAAATTCAAAAATCAACTAAAAAATATATGATCCAGCACAGCTTTTACTCCTCGAGTTGAAGAATTTTTAGAACAATACCTACTATTAAAAATCTGAAAAAGGAAATTTGATTATCTCTCTAACTTTATGTATTTTGAATTTAAAATGTTATAATACTTAATTATTGTGATGTTATTTTAAGGTTAAGTATATTTATTATTGAAATTTCTTCTAGAATTACCTAGATATATGATAGTTCTTAGCTTACAAGACGAATTTTTAAGCAATTCCTCAGTATCATAGTCACCTAGCTTAAAACTTAAGTACTAAGTACTTATCCTACTGTGCCCTAGCCGGGTCCATATTTGAGACTGTAAAAATATATATCTGTCTGTACAATATGGTTGCAATAAATGACTTGAAACTTGAAAAAAAATTGAGGCTAGACATGAGATAATTTTGTTCAACTAAATCTAAATCTTGTTTAATGATAGAATTCGGATAAAATTAAGTGCGACCTGCACCGCAGCAGAGAATATAAATCTACAGCGTTCCACGCTTAGTAGTACTACGTTTTAAAATTTAACACAAGCAGTGCCGATTTAGCACTACTGGCGCCCTTGGGGAGATAAGGTGCCCCTATCTGCTATCAAAGCCCATACGAACTATCGTTTTTGGCAACACCAATGTTTGTACTTCTAAGAGTATCAGGAGAAATAACGTCGAAGGAAGCGATCCTTGGAAGGAAGCCTCCGGCGCCCCTACCGACGACGCCCTCGGCGGGGGTCACCTAGCCAACCCCCACCCTGACTGCACATAATATAATTTTAATATACTCACTCTTATAGGTATTCACTCGACAGCCAGCTCACTGGTCCACTTATCAAAAATAACCAAGTTTTTTCAAACTGTGTGAAAGATGACATGAGTAAAAAAGGAGTGAGTGCGGAGATGACGGCTGATAGAAGCGAGTGGAAGAAGCAGACCTGTTGTGCCGACCCCACCTATGTGGAAAAAGGAGAGGAAATGATGAACCAAGCTTTTCAAAACCGCGAATGTAGTAGCCACGCTTGGTTACCACCAAGCGTGCGGTACCTACGATCGAAGGCGGTCGCTTAACGATGTCAGTCTGACACCGCTGGAGCTACTACAGAGCCGCTGCAAACACGCTGCAACAGCTCAATTACATTACCACTAGCCTGCACAACCTCATTTCCTTTTGTTGTTTCCCTAAATTTCCTCTTTTTGCTCTTACGTGGCAGAATTTAGTGTAGCCAGAAAGCCTATATATATTGGAATATTTTTGTCCAAACAGTTATAATCAAACTACGGCCGAGATGGAATAAACGCATCATATACTGTGGCCGCATAAGCCTTACAAGCGTCATCCTTCTATTCCCACTAGTCACCACAGTCTTGATCGACACAGAAGTATGCAGAAGGATGCGATACACAGCAATAACTCGAAATTATAAACGCAAGCCAAGCGCCTGTACAACTCAATTCTATTTCTAAGAGCTACTAATTTACGTTTATAAACGTAGGTTAAATAAAACGTACAGGTTAAACTTATCGGAGTATCAGACAGGCATACCTACCTAAATCGTTTCTATAGACGGAACGAGGCCGATGATGATGAGAATGAATATACCTATGATGCGGTTTCGTATCTAGAGAACGTAGGTACCTACTATCGTATAAGGAAGTGAATGCAATTGCCAGCTGGCATAGAAATTCACACTGAGTTAGGTCATGTATACACGGGTGTCAAATAATTTGTCAAATTGTTTCTGGTCTTGTTCTTTCTTGAGTGCTTTCTGCGCCAAGTTTTCTCTAAAAGCAATCATAAGGACATTTTTAATCTGATTTATATATAGCAACACGAGCTTCTGCCCGCGGCTACGCACGCGCTTTTCCGGCATAATACGAAGACCGATGTGGCGCGACGAGCGATGGTCCGCCTGCGACGTAGGATGTTGCAGGTTCGATTCCCGCCGGAAAATTTGTCCCACAAATTTTTGTACGATCTGCAAATATTTGTCTTGGGTGTTTTGGGTATTTTATATGCATTATATAATAAAAATATATATCTATGTATTAAGTATATCAATAAATCTAATACCCATAATACAAGCTCTGCTTAGCTTGGGGCTAGATGATGCTGTGTAGATTATCCAGCATTATTTATTTATTATATTATATAATATTTATAATAAGTATGTCTTTAGACATACTTAAAAATAATTTGTTAATACTACATAATATTTGTTACTTAATTACCCTTATAACATGTTTAACGCAATAAATATACTCGTATCTGAATCTTTGAATCTTCTTTTTTTTCTCTGGGATACCGTCTACCTCCCTGCCAAAGGTAAGATCCGTTCATCTGTTTGTTTAGACGTGATGGGTAACAAACGGACAGAAATACTTTTAAATATAAGATACGTGATTTAACACCTTTAGAAGTGATAAGATTATGAATGTAAGCGGGTTAACTACGAACCTAGTTTGTGTTGGCTTACATTCATAATGAATTCGTCAAACTACGAAAGTTTTTATACTAAAATGATAAGATTATGAATGTAAGCGGGTTAACTACGAACCTAGTTTGTGTTGGCTTACATTCATAATGAATTCGTCAAACTACGAAAGTTTTTATACTAAAATGATAAGATTATGAATGTAAGCGGGTTAACTACGAACCTAGTTTGTGTTGGCTTACATTCATAATGAATTCGTCAAACTACGAAAGTTTTTATAGTAAAATGATAAGATTATGAATGTAAGCGGGTTAACTACGATCCTAGTTTGTGTTGGCTTACATTCATAATGAATTCGTCAAACTACGAAAGTTTTTATAGTAAAATGATAAGATTATGAATGTAAGCGGGTTAACTACGAACCTAGTTTGTGTTGGCTTACATTCATAATGAATTCGTCAAACTACGAAAGTTTTTATAGTAAAATGATAAGATTATGAATGTAAGCGGGTTAACTACGAACCTAGTTTGTGTTGGCTTACATTCATAATGAATTCGTCAAACTACGAAAGTTTTTATAGTAAAATGATAAGATGTTGTTATTCCTACCAATATTATAAATTTGAAAGTAATTCTCTATCTGTCTGTTACCTTTTCACGCCAAAACGGCTGAACGGATCTTAATGAAATTTGGCAGGGAGGTAGATGTTATCCCGGCGACGGACATAGGGTACATGAAAAGCGCGTGCGAAGCCGCGGGCAGCAGCTAGTATTTGATAAATGGATTTATTCTAAAGCTCTACGAGCTGATGATGATACAAGCGCCTGGTTTGAGTGGCTTGAATAAACGGATGTGAGCGCGCGCGTTGATATTGCAATAATAAATTAAATACGCTGAAGCAAGAGAATAGTACGGTTTTACCGTACATGATAAGAGTATAAATATAAATACGAGAATACATAAGAAATACCCAGAACATCCGAAACAAATATCGTGCAAACATTTGTTCCAAGGTGGGAATCGAAACCGCAACCTCCGGCGTCGCAAGTGTACCATCGTCTGCCGCGACACATCTGCAAGTATGTATATGGTAGATTTTATAAGCACGAGTATTTTTTTCATTGGTGGGTTTTGTGTCACTGCGGCCATGTTAGGCCTCTTGTGATCGCCATTTCATGTGTTCATCCTTGAAAGCTACGACGTTCATAGTTCGCCACTTACCCTTGCAGCTGCTAAGAACTGAAGGATTTTCTTCGGGTGATGTCTCGTAGTTCGTCTGGTCTGAGCAAGAGCGGCGAATTGTGTTTTCGGCGAATTGTTCTCGACGAAATTGTTTTCGACGAATTGTTCTCGACGAATTTTCCGCAGACGGGAATAACATATAGGCTATTTTTTATCCCGATAAAACGTGGGCGAAGGCGCGGGCAGCTTATACATATAAACCGCCCTCTTGATTCACTCTATCTATAAAAAAAACCATCTAAGCATACATAGGGACAGACAGACAGCGGGAAGCGACTTTGTTTTATACTATGTGGTGACGTAGATATCGTCTATTGCCCGTAGAGTAGGTACCTATGTTATGAAGTTATTGCAATTTTTGCGGGTTCTTGGATTTTCCATAGTATTCATTGCTTCTTTAGCCTTGCTTTTGTAAACCTATGGTTAAGCTACATTAGCTATAAGAGTAGGTGTCAGTACCTAGTTATTTCTGGCTCTCCAATTCGCGGAATCAGGCCGGCATTAAGTTACTATTCTGTAATAACTAGCAATCTCTACCTACTTATTAGTCGGTAATAATTCTTCACGGTTATTACGGGTTCAAACAGAAAGCCAGTGCTAATAAAGGGACATAATCCTATTTTGTCAAGATATTATAAAACGGACTCGAATGGAATATAAAGGTTCCGCAGAATATAAAGGAGAATGGGTTTCAAACGTTGAGTAACGGCAAAAGGTTTTTGTGGTTTGCGCTGAATAAATTCTACAAAATGCGATTAGAGCTATATGAAATATTTACAAATTGTAAGAGTTAGTAGGTGTATTACAAATTTTACATAATGGAACGAAAATGATTCATTTACAACTGTTTTTACTTAATTATTTTAGGGGGGATATTGTCCCAATTTTGTTTATAAATCAAAGACAAATATTTCGAGAACAGTGATATAACACAGAGCATCGAGAAACTTAAAAGATAGAGGAGTTACTCTACTCATTCCAGTTTCAAACTAACAACGGATCTACGAGAAGTCACGCAAAAGTTGTCTATATATAACTATAACCATGGATGTGAGTTCGAGATTAAAATATTACGAACAGGTGACGAACAATGATAACACAACACTTTTTCTTTTACAGCTTCCTTTTACATAAGCTTTCTGAACATAATTAGTTAGCCTTTTTAGCTTTTTTCTTCTCGCTTTTTTTAGACGGCTGAACCATCGGTAGTGGAGGCCCTTTATATTGCAATGTTAATTGTACAATTCTTTCCGCTTCTCTGATGCCGCTCAGTCTAGCACCCGAGACTGTGGCGAAGTGACCCGGCACAGTCGCCTCGCCTGCAAACAAAAGTATGGGCGGGATGGGCTCGCTCGGTCCGGGCAAAGGACACGCCAGAGCTCGCTGAGCATCCCCGTTACTGCAGCAGTAGTCATACGAATAAGCACCACAGAAATAGGGATCTGAAGTCCATTGAGAGCGTAATATCGACACTGGATACGGGATGAAAGAATCCCCCGTAGACATCCGCAACACATCTGTTACCCCTTCAGCCACGTCTTTGTCGCAGAGTGATTCCATACACATAGCATCTGGGCCGACTACCCAAACGCAAAGAACATGCTTGCTGTTTGGAACTACTCCAATATTGGTGATGCCGCGGGTCCAATCACGACGTCCACACAGCTCTTTGTTAGAATATGAGAACGTCAAGTCACCGTTATACCAGGCCCAGAAAGGTCGACAATATTCCAAATAGATTTTGTTGCAGTGGCCGAAACCTAAACACCTCATAGCATCCATCTTTGAAGCCGGTAAAGATGGACAAAACAACCTATTTGAATTCACGCACAAGACTCCTAGGGACACGGTGATGATCACATAGTCTGCTGGATATTCAGAGCCGTCGCAAGTGCACACGGTCGCCCTGTACCCGGCTTTTTGAGAAGTTCCCCAATATACACAATTTACCGGCTGGCAATACTTTATGCATCCTTCCGGTATTTGACGGAGTAACGGAGCAAGAATACCAACCAAACCAAGGGGCACCCTCACCTCTCCGCCCGGCAGGTTCATATAACACCCGTAATGGTCGGCGCACAGCATAGCGGTGTCGTCGCCGCAGCGCGCGCTGAGCATGTGCGACAGGCCAAACATAACACGGGCAGCATCGTGCTGTACCTCTTCCGGGAACTCATGTAACTCCTGTTGTATTCTGAGACTCATGAAATTCATGAGCGAGCCGTGTTGTTTGTTCCCCCCGAGACAATAAATTTTCGCGGCTTCCTCTTCGATTTGGCGAAATTTATGATACGCTGCTATGGTTGGCGGGAATGGAATTTTGCCGGTAACTATTCTATTGAACATTCCCCTTGTGTGTTCGGAGCCGGGCACGCCCGGTCGAGGTGGATTTTCGGTGGCAGACATCGTGTAAACAGGGTGGGCGAAGAAATTGTCCGGTTTCCAGTGGGAGCCAAGTTCTGCGACTATATCTCCGAGCCAACACGAGTAAATTCGCCCTCCCGGCCTGAAAAACATCATTGTCATAGAAAAAACCCAACGGTTATAACAGATTTGAGTATGAAATGGATAGCTAACCTTTCGTAGGCCTCTACTATAGTGATATTATTGATACCACGTTGTGAGAGGCGGGCGGCGGCCGTGAGCCCCGCCATGCCTGCCCCGATGATCACCACTCGAGGCTCGGGGTAAGACTTTTGCGCATCGCAGACATCCACTGCACATATCCCTCTATCTTCTAAATCCACATCAGTATTAAATGGGCACAGGGTAGGATCAAGCCTTTTTTGCTCCTTACACTTCTTATCTTTCTTGTCCTTCTTATTCGAGGCCCTATAGGAATAATACGAATTTAATATCGATATTTATGTGCGCTCATTTATAACAGTATTAGTAAACACTGGCATAACGTACCATCTCCGGGGAAGCGTTCGAAGACGTGTTCTTTCTATGGTCGACAAGAGATAACTAGTGAAAATTTTCATAACTGGTAATTTAAAATTGCTGATTTTAGTTGAAATTATTGATTATTCATTGAAAATTTGGACATAATATTTATATTGCTGTTGTAAAATGAGATATACTTTGGAAATTTTGACAATGACATAGGTTCCTATGGACAGATTTGATAGCCTATGGACAGAACTTGTACTATTCTAGCTCTATGGGACAGAACTTAGACCTTCTTACGAACGTAGGCTGCTTGATCTTAGCTTCTAAACAGCTGGTATAGAAGGATATAGGTAAACAGTATTTGAAGAACCTTTGTATAGAAAAGGCACGCCATTATTCTACAGATGTCCCATAATGAGTGGTTAACCTTGAAGGTGAGGGCAAGGCCAAATAGTAAAAAAAAATTAAATGTCTTGGTTTGTTTGAGATTTATCTATTTCAAGTTTTGAGAAATTTATACCTTTGTTCACATTTATGGGCATCATGCCCTCAACAAGCGTGACGAAAGATTTTGAAACCCTCTTCCGTAATGTGGGTATACATTTACTATTTACGAAAAAATCTTTACTTCGGTAATAAACTTAAGTTTAACGAAGATTAAAGCCATTTCTCTAATATTTTTTAAATACGGCGCGAAAACAGCTCGCATGTGTCATGGCGTCGGTTATGACGTCACGCGTAGATAAACATAATCATTGTGTCCACGCGTAGCGAAGAAAGTAAACAAAATATGAAATTAATTCGTGTGATAAAATATATTTCAAAGTTTATAAGTGGTGCGCAGTACCGCAGTGTGAAATCACATCAATAAGAATGCCCAACAAAGTGTTTGCACATGTTCCAAACAATAAAATGTGGTAAAGTAATACAAAATTATAAAATAATAAGTTTACCATGAGGAAAAATATAACTAGTACTAGTAGGTGCTTTTTACTTAGGTACAGAAAATTACTTATTTTATCGAGTATATACTATTAACTCTAAAATAGCAACTTGAGCAGCAATTGGCTGAAAACGAAAATACGCGCAATAGTTAAGCAACTGTGTCGCGAGTATTTACGCCCTCCTCCGAATGCAAGGTAGAATTCCTTAAATTACTATTTAATTAAACATGCCGAAAAATTAAGACTATAAGTAAAAGTTATACAATGAAAATAAAATTGTTTATAAGAGATGGTTGACGACCATAGTTGACGACAAAGAACTTTACTAATGTATGATCGAAATCAATCCAAATGCGTATTCACAACAACAAAATACAGCTGACGACGTGAAGTTTACCTAAGCGTGACGTCAAGCACTGTGATTGGTGTTTCAGTCGAAATGGCCGATTGCAGTATTTTAATGTTTTATTTTATTGAAAATATTAATAATCTTAGTTTTTTAAATAAAACTTATACAGTATTTTAAATTTATTTAATATAAATTTTCCCCTAATAACATTAAATCGACCATTTTTTGATACTGTCGTCATGCCTATTTAAACCATTACATAGAGTTTTATGTTTGGAATGTATTAAGGAAAAGTAGTTTCTATGACGACCTTTTTAAATATTTTAAGTAGGTTATTGTAAGTAGGACTACCCTACTTACCTACTTACAAAAATATTTAAAAAGGTTCAAGGACGTTTCAAGACATGTTTAAACGAGAAATAATTTTATTTGACATTTTATCATGCAAAGTTTGAGCAAGTGTGGAGTAAAAAATTTTATCAATACCTCGGATGCCACGTGAAAGGTACAAATTTCTCAAGTCAAAAGTTTAAAATAGGTAAATAATTCCGGGCGAAGATTTAAAAAAAAATTGTTACTGTTTTGTATCAGAATCAATAACTTTATTTCTTTAGGCTTACAAAATAAGCACTTAGACAAGTCAAATTGTATACTATAAACATAGTTATTATTATCAAATAAGAAATAAGGTGTTATTGATATTCTCTTCACTTCAATTTTTTGTCCACTAGTGGAAGAAGTGAAAAAGAAACCACTAGCACAGTATAATATCACTTATGTGTCTAATACATGTTTATTTTGCCTATATAAATTTAATGCAATTCAGATACATGTCAATATTTCTTTAAAGCTAAACAGAACATTGAATTTCTTACATACCTACTACTGACAGTGCGGAACGGAGCGACATCTGGCCAAGCATTAACATCATTGATGTAATCATCTATGGAGTAAAAGGCCTTCCTGATAAGATTTTGTTTAATGTACTGTTTAAATTTACGATTTAGTTCAGTTGCTTCAGATGGAAGCTTATAATAGAAGCGCACGCAATTGCCCATAAATGATTTCCCTACCTTTCGTAATCTATATGCTGGGATGTGTAATTTGTTCTTGTTTCTTGTATCTATTGTGAACATCACACTTTTTCAAAAGCTATCTCTATTTTTGTGCATATACATAAGATTTTCATAGATGTACTGCGATATTACTGTCAAAATATTTATTTCTTTAAATAATTCCCTCAAAGAGTCGCGTGGCTTTAATTTGTAAATTGCGCGTACCGCTCTTTTCTGGAGAACAAAGATGTCAGCTGCCTGTCCCCAAAGCAAAATACCATAAGACATAATACTATGAAAGTAACTGAAATAAACTAACCTAGCACCTAGTATAGTTAATATTTAGATAAGTATAATATATATTTCATAAGATGAATCATAAATCATATAAGTTTTCTAATTATAATGTATTATAATTGTGAAATCAACAATGGACGTGTAAAATTGTATTTTTATTAATAAATTCTTGTATTCTTGTAGCTGTATCTTCATCGATAATATATCTAATTGTTCGAACTGCATAGGCTGCTGAACTAAGTCTGCCTGCTAGAGCATCAATTTGCGGTTTCCATTGAAGAGTGGAATCAATATGTAACCCTAAGAAGTAGAGTCTACAAAGTCAACATTCTCATTCTTTAGCATTATCTTCGTTGGAAATTCTCTTAAATTAGGTAACATGAATTTAATGCATTTGGTTTTTTTAGCATTGAGTAAGAGGTTATTGGCGGTGAACCAATCTAGTACCTGTTAAAGCGCATCATTTACATCGTCATAATTACATTTATTTCTGTCAACTTTAAAAATCAGTGAAGTATCATCAGCAAACAAGACTATATCACACAGATCTTTTGCTAAAAAGGGGAGATCATTTACGTATAATAAAAATAAGAAAGGACCTAATATTGATCCTTGCGGGACGCCTAATTCAATTTTTGAGCCCCTAGATCTTTCTTTACCAATATCTATTTTTTGAACTCTATCAGATAAATATGATTGCATAAGGTCCAGTGCCTTGTTTTGAATTCCATAGTGTTTCAATTTTCCAATTAATGTAGCATGATCTACACAATCAAAAGCCTTAGAAAGGTCACAGAATATACCAATAGCGTTTTTTTGCTTTATCCCAGGCATCCAATATATGCTTAAGTAAAACTATACCAGCATCGGTTGTTGATCTACCCTTGGTGAAGCCAAATTGATTTTTATGGAGTAGCCTATTAAGGTTTGGCGTCCAATGAGAGGACAACTGAGTGAGAATATTTTTTTCAAAAATTTTACTTATTGCTAGAAGTATTGATATTGGTCTGTAGTTGGCCGGATCAGTGTGACTTCCAGATTTAAAAAGAGGAACCAGTTTACTATATTTCATGAGATCAGGAAATCTCCTGCGTCGACACAACTATTGAAAATAAAGGCCAAACAAGGAGCCACTTCCTTTATAATTGAACTTAGTACTTTGGTTGAGATACCCCAGAGATCCTCAGTATTTTTGATGTTAATAGACTTAAACGTTTTGACTATATAATTGGCATTTACATGAGTAAATATAAAGACCTCTTTACATTTTTCAACAGATGATTCTAATAATTCAACCGCCATCGAAGGGGAGGAGTTTAGAGTCCGGGTAACAACTTTAGGGACATCGGAGGAGAATGCATCAAAAGCTTCGGCAATATCCTTTTCATGTATAAGAATTGAATTATTAATTTTTAACCTTATTTCTCTGTTACGTGGCTTTGATTTACTAGTTTCGTTATTTATTAGTCTCCATGTTGCTTTTATTTTATTAGATGAGTTTACAATTTTTTTCCTCAAGAATAGGCACTTTGTTGTGTTGCAGACTTTCTTAAATGTTTTCGAGTAGTTGGTTACATAGAAGAGAAACACAGGATCATGTAACATAGCTTCTCTAGCACCATAAAGATCGTATAGTCTATTCCTACTTCTATAAATGCCAGGAGTGGCCCAATCAGTAAACCCGACCCTGTCTCTAACTGTGCATGTTTTAAGTTTGAATATTTCACTGTGTTCTCTGTTTATAACATTAAAAAGATTGGTAAATAGAACATTAGGGTCATCTCTCGCTCCAGTTCCACACATGAAAGTTCAATAGTCCTCTCGATAGTGAGGTTTACAATATCTTTCCGTTCTTTACATTTAAGACTATTTTTAACTATAATTAGAGAGCCACCACGTATAGCAGCCTTTCTTTTGTAGGAACTTTCAAAACAATAGTTATAATAAAAGGGAAGTAACTGATTCTTCACAATCCAGTGTTCTGTTAAGCACATAACATCTACATTTAAATAATTCTAAAATAGTTCTAATTCTAGGATTTTGCTGGGTAAGCCTTGTATATTCTGATGGACTATATGAAGTGTTTTTTGCTTTCCCGTTGTCGTTGCGGTCAGTTTAAATTTGTATTTACTGACACGATCGCTTTAATGCCCTCATTAGTACTACTATGAACTACATATACAGGCTCGTCAGGCAACTGCGTTATACTATTTATAACGGGATCAAAAATATTATATGCTAACAATTTAGCAATTATCATTTTGTTCTTTTTGGTTAGGTACATTGTATCCCTAGTCAAAAAAGTTTTACTAATAAACTTATTAGTATCAAAAAGTAATATGTACATCATTATGACGATATGTGATGTTGTACATCAGCAAGTTATTGATTGATATATTTTCATTTTGCTTTGATGTCAATGAATTTGAGTAAGGGAAGGAGCAAATAATCAGTTTCCCTAGTCCATTCTGTACTTTTTCTAGAAGTACCTCAACTAGCCTAATCAACGCAGACCGTTTTACACAAATTTCACCAAGCTGAACAATTAGAGTGGTGCTTTTATTCAGAGAGTTATCTTTCTGAATACAATCCGTAATTACATTAATATTAGCATCT
Organism: Eupithecia insigniata; assembly: GCA_947859395.1. Classification (NCBI taxonomy): domain Eukaryota; kingdom Metazoa; phylum Arthropoda; class Insecta; order Lepidoptera; family Geometridae; genus Eupithecia; species Eupithecia insigniata. Next base: position 5,962,486 of record OX401996.1, on the reverse strand, counting down.
GGATAGCAATTGTTTACAACATTTTGTACTAGTAAGTCACTAAGTATCAGACCCATCCCGGCACCTAACTTATCCGAGTATATCACAGTCTTCCGTGTTTGTTGACTGTGGTCTAGATCTAAATCCTTAACCAGAGACGGCGCAGCTTGAACTGAAGGACCACCTTTGCTATGCCCTCCCGCATAAGCACCTTCAAGGTTATCCATTTATTATCGGACACCCTGTATATTATTCTGTTATAGCATACAACGGTAAAGAGCCTTAATTTTAATTTTGAACGACCGATGTGGCGCGGCTGGCTAAATGTACGCCTGCGACACAGGATATTGCGGGTTCGATTCCCACCTTGGGTCAAATATTTGTTTTGATATTTTCAATATATCTTTTAAAAAAACCTATCTAATATATTGTATTAACAATAAGTATATCAGTCATCTAGTACCTACTATAACACAAGCTCTGCTTAGCTTGGTGCTAGATTAAGCTGTATGGATTGTCAAGCATTATTTATTTATTAATTTTGCCAGTCTCCCTACTTCTTGAGCTCATTACCCCACCACGAATCCACACTTGCCCTGTCATCATCAGTATCAATCACTACAACAAAGAGATCAAATTTACTGCTATTTAATACTAATGTCTCTACCTACTATACACAGACTTCGCAAGGCCTTCCCCAAACGACGCTTCACGCCACACGTCGATCCTGCCAGAGCCACCTCCATCCATGGACTCCCCGCAACCGCTACAATGTCGTCGGTCCATCTAGCAAGGAGGTCTTCACACACTTCGTTTCACATTTGATCGCGAATCCAGAAGTTCCACTATACATATACCTACTCACAAAGGCAGAATAAAAGTAAGGCATGAATAGCTATGGCGTGATCAAACGTATCGAATCCATTAGCTTTTTTCTTACTCCGGCTAATCACATTATCAAACGAACCTGTTTGGCGTGATCATGTTACGCGTGATCAGTTTCCGTGTGATCAACTGGGACATACCTTTCCGAACTACCTATCATGGCACCACTGATGGAAGTTTTTCGCGAACCAAGGAACATATTGTCTCAAAGATTATTTATCGGTAATCTACCGCGTACCTTCCTACTAGAGATGAGTCCGGTATTCAATAACTAACTCAGTACCTGTTAGCATGGTCCTAAAATATCTAACGCTATTGTAAAATCCGCATACCGCTAGGGAATAACTGTGCAAAGCGAGCATCGCGCCTAACCGACCGTGAGCCATAACTACTCAACGCTTCAATACCTATACTTACCTAACTATCATCTACGCATAGGTACTAGCGGACCGTTCACCCGTAAAGTTATGTAGCTACAACAAGTATTTGGTATTTCTAACCAAATCGGTTAGATGGTATTTCTAACCAAATCGGTTAGAAATATATTGGGTAGAAATCAGAACAGGTATAGAGTATTGTAACGTTATTGGGTACCAGTTGGTACTAGCGGTATTGAAACAAAATACCCAACTAATAACCGGTAGCCAAAATATCCAATAACTCCCATCCTTACTTCCTACTAATATTATAAATGTCAAAGTTTGTGAAAGACGAACAAACATCCATACATCCATGTATGGATGTTTGTTCGTCTTTCACGCAAAAAAAAAGGATTGGTCTCTTTGGTATGGGTATAATTTGGGCCCTGGAATAACATATAGGCTATGGTTTATATCGATAAAACGCGTGCGAAGGCGGGGGTAGCAGCTAATTTGTTATATTTTCCTCTACGTTTACCCGATAAATAATCATAATCAAATCGCTAAAGTTTAAAAAAACCTACATTGTCTCAAGCCACTGTTTGGTAAGACATTTCATGGAAAATTGTGTCACAAAAACGGTTCCCATTACATCGAGTTATGAACACAGTAAGATTTTTTTATGCTTTCTTAACAGTATTATTTAAGGAGGTGCGTCACGGGTTGGCGCGAGATTCAATTTTTTTTGAAGTAGTTAACTTATCCTTCTTTCTTCAAGGAATAAATCTAGCGGAAAAGTTAGTTGGCGCAAATTGTAAACAATTTTCTATTTACTTATGAAAAAAAGAACTTCGACTCATTGGTAGTTTTGGAGCATTTGAGAAAATAAGAGATTTTGGGTTAAAAATCAACATTTTCCCAAATGCTCCCAAAATAAAATTATATCGAAGTTGGTTTTATGATGAGTTCATAGAAAATAGTTCACAATTTGCGTGAAATTACTTTTCCTTAATTTTATTATTTGTAAAACGCAGAAAATATTAAAAAATCACAAAATAATTTCAATCTGGCGCAAACTCGTGACAATCACCCTTACCGATAACGTTTAGTATGTAGTCGTAGAGCTTCGTTCACACTTGATTCCTATGGTTTCAGTCCAACAGTAACCTATCTACTTTTTTATTATAAGTGAAAAAGATTAAGTACAAAAGTTGTTTGTACTTAATCTTTTTTAAAATTTGTAATTTTGTAACTTTCGTTTATTGATAAAAATATTACATGGTTTTGGTACACAGTGTCTTAAATCCTAAGTTAGGTTTAACTAGAGGGTTCTCTTAAAATAGCAATAATTAAATAAATATTGGTTGTAAACACGGTAGGCAGATAGGAAAAGTTAATTAATTTAAACGGATTTTAAAACAAAGTATAGGGACCATATTTTTTATTTGCGTTCTCACCTGTATTCGTTGTTTTACAAAAAGTTTTACTTACGGGCAGCTTACGGGATAACAACAACTGTACCTCGTGCAAGAATAGTACATTGTACACAGGCGAGAAAGTGCCCAATTCCTATCGAGTGTGTCACCTGAAAACACACGAGATAGGAATTGCACTTTCTGCCGAGTGATACACAGTGCTTTATACTACACATTCGAGGAAAATAAAAAGCAGAATAAATTATTAATTGATTAAAATTATTACAGTTACATATTTAAACTCAATATAATATTTATTTCGTTTTTTCACTAAAGTAGGACAGCAAAACATTTTCAGAAAAAGTACTTGCTTTTTTCTCGTTTTTCCAAGACACAAAATAAATACAACAAGACTTAGGAAGATAAGTCTTGTTGTATTTATTTGTGGATTTCTCGGGCAATAATAGGTTCTCTCTCAATCACTGTTTGAGCAGTTTCTTTTATTTCTGGCGGTGTCATAAAACTTTCACTCGACAACATTCTGTAGAATGAATAAAATTGCCTGCACCAAATTCAAATTTAGAAGAAATTCCTGCGCGCCCTTTATCACTTCTTTTTTAAAAATATTGTTTCGGAAATCGGAAGAGGCATAAACGGACTTGAAGTAAAAACTTTTTCATACCATCTATTCGAAAAAGACGACTTTGTTCGCCTTTATGTGCACCCAAAGGTGGTGTTTTCTTTAAGGAACTTTTAGCGGGCAGAAAAGAACTTTTATTCCTCTTTATAAATACCTAATTCAAAAAGTGCGCGGAAAAGTGTATTGCCGCGCAGTTATTGAATTCAGAACGTCTTAGTTTTCAGCGCCAGCAAAATCGAACGCAAATATTGTTTGAATAAATACTGGCTGGTAAGACGCGACGGACCATATTGGGCCGCCGCCGCCGCCGCGCCGGCTGAATGAAAAAAAAAAGCAATTAAATTAAAAACGCGCGAACTACAGCCCGCATTTTCGTAAATTTTCACGGATTCGGTTTTGTTTTGAAAAATGAGTTCAAGTGACAGTGAAATAGAATTAACTCCTGAAAGTATTCGAACTGAGGCAAGAAATGTGATAGATAATCTATTACCTGCAAAATCCCGGGAGAAATATATGAAAGCCTATGGTAATTTTATTGAATGGAGAAATGCAAGAGGCGCCAAGAATTTATCAGAATCAGTGTTTTTGGCCAACTTCCAGTACTTAGCCAAAACTAAAAAACTAAACCTTCCACTCTTTGGAGTACTTACTCAATGCTAAAATCAACAGTCAGTTCTAATAACGACGTAAAACTGGACACATATTCGAAATTAATAGCGTATCTGAAGAGGATTTCTGATGGATTTAAACCTAAAAAATCCAAAGTGTTCTCAATCAAAAACGTGGAGACTTTCCATAATGAGGCACCCGACAAAGTATTTCTTGCCGTAAAAGTAAGTGACTATGTATGGTGGATTAGTAAAGTATAACCATAGTGTTTTAAAATGTGCATTTTATTGTAAACTTTACTTCGATAGATACTTGTCTTATTCACGTTCGGTTTTATTACAGGTGGCTTTAATTTTCAGAGTACAAGCTTGTCGTGGCAATGAACTTATAAACATAACTGTTGATGATGTCGAAAATCACTCGGATGATTTACTGTTAGTAAAGCTGACAGAAACAAAAACAAAAATTGACCGATCCTTCGTAATCCAAGGAAAATACAAAACTATTGTACAGAAATACCTGGACATGCGTCCTGCTGATATGAAGACCAATCGGTTTTTCATCCGTTATCAAAATGGCAAATGCTTCAAACAAGTTATGAGAAAAAATAAAATTTCTATCATGCCACAAGAAATCGCTACTTATTTGAAGTACCCAGATATCAAGCTGTATACAGGACATTGTTTACGTCTTACTTCTGCTACCCTTTTGGCAGATTCAGGAGCGGACTTAACTGTTCTCAAGCGACATGGAGGATGGAAGTCGAGTGCTGTAGCAGAGGGGTATATAGAAGATTCCATTGAGAACAAGGCGAAAACATGTGAACGCATTGTGCAACACATTAAACTGCAACCTTCAGTTAATCCATCCATGCCACTGTCGCCGCGCCCATCTACATCCAAACAAAGAGATTCACCGTTACATTTTCCTCAATATGAGCCAAAGTCGGACATAATTTCAAACACGCAGAATATGAAATCTACAACAATCTCTCATCCTAATAAACATAGAGGGTGATGAAAAGTAGAGTGTATCACTCGGGCGCAAAATATATTTTTGACTCGGGCGACATACTTTGAATCCCTCGCTACGTTCAGGATTCAAAAAAGCGCCCTCGCCGTAAAAATATTATTTTGCTCTCTTATGATACAATCTACTATAGAATAAAATATGAGGCACCTTTTATTTTCTCATAGAGGGTGATGAAAAGTAGAGTGTATCACTCGGCCGCAAAATATATTTTTGGCTCGGGCGACATACTTTGAATCCCTCGCTACGTTCAGGATTCTACTAAAGAATCCCTCGCTCGCTCGGGATTCAACTGTAGAATCCCTCACTTCGCTCTGGATTCAAAAAAGCGCCCTCGCCGTAAAAATATTATTTTGCTCCCTTGTGATACAATCTACTATTTATCGTTTGACCTATAATGAAAACTACCATAGCTACCGGCCGATCTTTCAGGAAATTAAAAAAGAACACGTAAGAAATGGATTTCCATACACTTTTCCCTCCCGCTGAAGTGCGTGAGAAATTAAATTCCATAGAGTTTTTCCTCCCGGATTCCTATACGCCTGCAATGACTTACTTTCTCTCTTATATTTGGAAAAGGAATAGGCAACTTTCCGAGTAGGTGTAGTACGTATATAAAGGAATATATAATATCACTCTGATCCCTAATTACCTTTGTCTCTGTATCTTTTCCATTGCTTTGAACGTATCAAATGGAAGCCAAGTCTGAGAGCCAGAGCGAACGAACAAAAACGTAAATGTTTTACTTGGCACTACAGATAGGGTAGAGCATGGTATAAGAAACCAAGGTATGCTCTTCAGAGACACAACGGTCACGTGGGTGACACAAGCCTACGTCATCGACGCCATCGGTGAATGGGAAGACGAATCTGGTTTTTCTGGTGTTACCAGTAGCGTAAAATCGTAACTCCCTGAGCTCCTTGTATTACCTGTATAAATCTGATAATACTGTGGTTTTGTATTTACCAATTATTTATCACATTGTTCAAGTGGACTGATCTGACAAACATAATTGACGATTGTAATTTTTTTCAACTGACCCTTATCACATTTGTTTCCCAACTTCTACGTTTTGTTGAAATAAAGTAGCAACTGCACAGTGACGTCACCTAGTGTCACTCCCGGAGGAGTAGACCTTGTTTTCTTGGATCATGGGGTAAAGCAAAGTGATGACGGTTTTTCTTTTTTAAGCAAATCTTAATTGCGTGGGTTTTTTTAGTATTTTAGAATATATTGAATTATAATATTATTTATACAATAGAAGCAAGAATAAAAGTACAACAATAACGTACGCGACTAATCTGCTATATTAACACACACATTTCGCAGCATAGAACCCTTGGTGAAAAAAAATCCCTAATTCGCCTTTTCGTGAATCCGATTAAAATAAAATAAAACAATCTTTTTTCATAAATATATACATTCTTCTTACATAAGGCAATTTTAAATTCATTATTTACAATTACTTACAAAAAACACCACTGAATATTTTCGTCAAAATCATACAATAATTTTTCTCTAAGTATTTTCTTAATTTTAGAATAATTTATTTGCGCATTGTACTACGAGTATCGAGGCACTTAGGCATTGTTTTCTTCAAAAGATAAAGTTGACAAAAGTATTTCATACATTAAACGCCAAAGTTAACCGATGAAGCTGCTTATTATCCAGTTACCTTTTGAAGAACATCACCCTTACTCAATTCGTCTAATACTTCGTCCATTATTTTAGGCATTCAGTCCAGAATTTGTCGAGCTTGTGGTAGAAATGTCGACTCACCCCCATTAGCGAGTGGTTCTCATCGGTGTAACTCTGAAAATAAAGATAGATATAGATATATTATTTCTTTATTCCACCATCATAATCCTTATTAATATTATAAATGCGAAAGTAACTCTGTCTGTCTGGCACGTTTTCACGCCAAAACGACTGAACCGATATAAATGAAATTTTGTACACATATACTCTAGAGCCTGAGAAGACATAAGCTACTTTTTAATGCGAAAAAAGGTTTGTAAGGCGTTAAAAGAGGGGTTGAAAGGTTGTATAGAAGTATCGTAATTTTTAAAGCTAAGAGCTTGGAATTTATTTCTTAAGCTGTTGATTAGATATACTACATAAATAAGAATGTCATTTAAAGTTCCTACAAATGTAACCCTCAAGAGGGTAAAATACCAAAGGGAATACGGGATGAAAGTTGAAAATGCTACTGTCACTATTCCACGCGGACGAAGTCGCGGGCACAGCTAGTAAGTACATAAAAAACTAGCCGACCCGTGCCCACTTCGTTGGGCAGTAAACATCTACAATTGTGATGAAATTATGAGTGTACCTACTCCACGAAAATGTCTTTTCATTTTACTAGTTAATATATAGCCTATGACACTCACAAATAACATGACTTTCTATTGATAAATCTATTTTAAAATCGGTTCAGTAGATCGAGAGATTACCCCGTACAACCGCACAAACTAACAACAAACTTTACCTTTTTATTATATAAGTATAGATTAACATTAACACTAATTACATATATCTAATAGCCCGGCTACACGCTAAAACATTTGTGCAATCATGCATGCACAAACACAGTTTGCGCAAGCAAGATGGAGCGTGTGGCCGGGCTCATCTTGCTTGCGCAAACTGGTTTGTGCATGCAGATTGCACAAACACAGTTTGCGTAGGCTATGTCAATTGACGTCAATTTGGTTACTTTAAAACGTTTTTCTCCGTAATCGTTATCGAAAAATCTTCAAACACTAATCTATACTATACAAGAAAGCTCACCTTCTTTTCAAGAATGAAAAAAATATTTTAAATATCAGAAATAATGTAGCAAAGTACCATCTATTTTCTTAGTTACTACCGTATTTCTCCTAAATAATCAATCACAAGATTTTTTTACTGACATCATACCGAATACCGAGGGAGCCTTCGTTCGTATAAACGTCCTCATTAATAGATAATAAGCTCCTATGAATGCGAAATCTTATGCCTATCCTTTTCACAAAATGGAGTCACATGGCTCCCTCTTGAAGCACTTCTAACCAAAAGGCAATGTTGTTTTTTACCTGAATAATTTAAGTTAATAAGTTGATTAAACATAAATCTGATCACGGACTACCCGATCATGCATAAACTTCAATCGGAACACGAGATTGATAGGACTTCGTAGCACATAGATTTATAAGCGGTAATTCTGAGTAATGTACCTATACTGAAAAAAATATGTTTAACTAGTTTCTGCCCGCCACTTCGCCCGCTTTGTTTCTAAGAAAACGTTTAAAAGTTATTTATATCCCGTAAAAAGTGATTTATAGGATAAAACTATGTATGTTGTTTCCCAGGCCAGGAATACATCTATGCAAAATTTTTAACCCGATCTGTTCAGTAGTTTTGGCGTGAAAAAGTAACTAACATCCATCTAACATCCAAATTTTCTTGTTTATAATATTAGTGTGATTAAAGTATAAAAAATATTTCTTTGCTTAAATACAAATTCTTAAACTAGTAGATTAGTAGGACATCATTTAGTGAAGTGACTACAAAATCAATCCGTTAAGATAATCCGTCTCGAAGGACCAGGAGGGCAATTCTGGCAATATACATATCTACACGATAAATATGACTAGAACTGTCAAAATATCGAGTGATAAACAAGCGTATTCTAAAAATCCGCAATTCGTTATTTATCGAGGAGTTTTCTTTAATGTTTTTTTTTTATGTTCGATATGTCGCACGGGAATGCAGTTTTTGGCGGTACTCGATATTTATCACATGCTATTTTATCCCGTGATAATAAGTATCACGTGATATGCAGAATTGGCCTCCAGATACTTCGCGGTATACTCGTCTGTAGAGGTTTATGTCGAACCATTATTATGTTTACAGAGGGATGTAAGTTGCGACTTCTGCAAAAACACTGCGGTAAATCAGCGTTAGTTATTTATTACTGCGCGTGCATAAAAACATCCTACTGAGAAGCCACGAATATTTATTTAGTTAGAACAACTTTATTCGTCACGCTTTGAACAAAAGGTAGGTAACTCGATTCCAGATTCCAAGATAGTTTTGGTAAACAAAGACAATTTATGTACTTGAAACTTAAAGCAATAACAGAAAAAACAAGGTAACAGCAATAATGTACATACGAAAGCAAAACTTCAATAATGCATAGGTACAACGCGTAGCGAAATAATTGCAAAAACAGATACAAAATGATGCAAGACGAATGATTTTGACAGCTTTCATCATTTCAGATGGAACCTATCAAAAACAAAATATGTTTCGTGATTCTGCGAAAAAAAAAGAAAATGGCTGGTCTGTAAAGATGTGTATTGAACACTAAATAAACTTACTACTAAAGAAAATAGAAAGACTGCAGGCTGCTGCGGCAAGCTGAAGACAGCGCTATTGCGCTCATTAGGGGAAGCCTGTCCAAAAGTGGACTAGAAATACAGAATTTCACATAGAGAAAATACAGAATTTGTATTTAAATAGAAATTAATAAATTATAAGAAAGTCAAACAAGTTACACAGAAAATAAAATAAATGAATTATCATTAGTCTTATTTTTCTCGAGTAGTTCACCTACAGAGTAGCTAGCAGTCCTGCTCGACTCACCGTTTCATTTATGAAATGGAATAAAAAAATTGAGTTTATAAGTTCCGATAAAATCAGTGTCGTAAAATTATTTCTTTCCAATATTTCCTTGATTTTGTAATCCCTTTGTTTACAAAGAATATTTAGGATTCGAGAACCGAGTATTTATTTATTGACCCTTTTTTAAACTCAGCATGTTTGCCCATTGGTATATTGATGTTGTATACGACACATGTAAGAAGGCACGTTACAAAGCTATAAAAAGCTGATTCAAACTTTCTAGCATTTAATACAAGCGACTGACCAGTGGCGTACGAATATCGACCCCTCCAATCAACCCGTGGATGTCGTAAGAGCCGACTAAGGGAATCTACCAGAGGAAGGGCAGCAGTTTCTTTTTGAGTATTTTTGAACACCAACACGGTCACCAATCCGCCTGCCAAGCGTGGTGATTACGGCAAAACCCCTCCTACATGAGAGGCCATCCAGTCGATGGACCGACGACATCGTAGCGGTCGTAGGGAGTGAATGGATGGAGGCGCTTCACAATCAGGATCGCTATTTGTGGCATCATATGGGGGAGGCCTATGTCCAGCAGTGGACGTGTATGGGCCGATATGATGATGATGATTGACCAGTCCGCGAAGATTACGAAGGTTTTATTTAGGTATCGTAAAAATATCTATAGTATCGTTACGAATATCAAATTGTTTATAATCAGCTAAGTGGCTTTGGGACGAGAGGTTTTGGAGTAACAGAAAGTAAATTAACGGGTCGTAAGCGGTATTATCTCGTTCATATTGATAATAAGATTAGTTTGGGTTCCTAGGTTTTTGTTATGCGAGTTTCATTTATACTTTAGTAGAGGCTTTTATAGTAGAGATCCTGTTTTCTAGTAGGTAATGAAATGCTGGTATTCTTACAGCAATAAAAGGTAGAGCCTATAGAGATCTAGAGTCTTGACTCTGGACTCTAAACTTCCATTGGACCTACCTTCCTATTTTACCTTGCATGACCGCAGACATATGGATATCTCGACTCTAGATTATCCATATTTCTCCGGTCAAGCAACAGTATTGTGATTTGATTTAAAAAGCAGTTGGGGTTCCCAGGTTTCTGTTATTAGACTTCTAAAACTTGTTAAGCATTATTAGATATATTTAGATGGATTCGCATTATTTATTTATTTAATAAAGTGTTAGTGTATAAGTGTAGCAACACTATTATTGTGTTTCGATTTGAAGAATATTGCCGTACTATTTTATTAATTGGAGACAACTTTTCATCTGAAAAATGGCGTGTAAAGACGAGGGCGGAAGCTAGTCTAAGATAAAATGAAACGTGATTAACGTTCGAAAAAACAAACATTAAACGTTTTACATAAAAATGTTTACCAAAATGTGCACTGAAATTATGTCGGACTGAATCGAATCTTCTAAAATCATTTTCATGTAATCTAGTTCATTTACCATTTGTTCAAATTCAATATCCCGTATCTGCAGCTTAGTTAGCTTCACTCTTCTGATAGTGCACGTTATCGTCGCCACTACCGTGTGTCAGAAGGTGCTTCATCCCTCGAAGCTATCCAGCTCAGACCGTGAGGTCTGAACGAACGTACCCGCCTGGGTGACGATCACACGAATGCTTTTGCATAGTCGAAGCTATGCTGCCACCGTTACATATGGCCGTCCTCTTTTTATCTTTTCATTTGAAAAAGATGGCAATATTAAGTAATGGTTTGCATTTAACTTTCGGTTCGTTTCGATTTTGTGCACAAAAATTCTAGTAATCAGGGTCCTGGGTTTTATGTACGGTGGGGGTTGAAATCTCGTCGGAAGCGAATCTTTTGATGATCATTCTCAGTCTACAGACACTTACCATTTGTTCAAATTCAATATCCCGTATCTGCAGCTGCTTAGCTAGCTGCAGACTGTTCTGATAGTGCACGTTGTCATCTCCACTGCCGTGTATCAGAAGATACTTCTTTCCTCGAAGGTATTCCGCTAAAGCCGTGAGGTCTGAGCGCGCGTACCCGCCTGGGTTGTTTTGTGGAGTGTCCATGTAGCGTTCGGTATAGATTGAATCTGTTGATTAAAAAAATATTATATTATCAGTAAGAATAAGTTTTTAATATTTAAAAACTTTTAAATACAAGCTTTTATATCATCTGTACTTGGGAAGACAAATCCAACGAACCCAAAGTCGACGTGGTTAAATAGTTTCGTTAAGCAGTTATTATGGCCACCTTCGGTTTCTATCATCAGACCAGCTAGATGGTACCATGGCATTGCATTGTCATCGAACTTACATAAGTATGCCAAATTTTAGCTCAATTGGTTGAGAGTAACTGGTCTCAAATTGAGTTTCAAGATTTCACCCGAACAAACATACATCGCAAGTTAAATAAATGCTTGTAAAAATGAGAAAGGATGGACTAGTAGTTTCAGCGCTACGTGGGAACATAAAAAAGGCAACATTCATACAAACTAAATAAACCGTCAAGTGCGAATCAGACTCTCGCACCGAGGATTCTGTATAATTAAGACCTTTTTCTGGCCAAATATCATGATTCTAGGTCAATGGGAAGTAGGTACACTACAGGCTTTGGTCCCTTGAGAAAATTAAAAAAATTATGAAAATTAACTACACATTTACGTTTATCCGTATTTTCGCTTTACTTGTGCTATATTAAACCTTGCTTCTTCCAAAATTTCATGATTCTATATCAACGGAAATTTAAAAATTCGGGCATAAACAGCTGCAGCTTTTGATTGCATTGACGTAGAAGTTTGATTTATATCACGGCTCCAAGAGATGACGGACCTTAGTAGATAGCTCCACACGTTCTTGAGAAAAGAGGGTTGACAGACGGACAGCAAAGTGATCCTTTAAGGGTTCCTTTTTTCCTTTTGAGGTACGGAATCCTAAAAATATCCTATGTTAATGTAGAGGCAGTATATGCATTCCAAAATGTATTGATACAGCAACGGTAACGGGTAAACCCAGGTTGAACTGTGGTTGAACACTAAGTAAATATCAATAGGGCATGAATTATTCATTTCCACATATGAGGTACTCGGAACGCGCCAAGTTTTTTCAAGGTGAGATTATTTGTTTAGAATAGAACAATGTAGTATTTGTTCTGTAGTTGTTGTTGTTTTTTTTTTTGTTTTTTCCTATATTTATACTTAAATAAAATAAATAAAAACAATCAATATGCATACAGACAGCGTAATAATTCAATTTAGGGTTTTATTACAGCAATTTTATAACATCTCGAAAATAACAATCAAATAATATAATCCGTGATGACCAAGCTGTTAGACAACAGTATCGCACTGGCACTGATGAGGCGCGCAACACCTTGCACCCAAACGAAGACATGCTGCTATAAGGAAAGTTACCGGATCCAATAGAGTTGGCACTCTATTGGATCCCGTAACTTTCCTTCATATAATACTGGCGTATTATATGAAGGAAGTGCTTGCAACCAATGTCCTGACTCCCATTTAGAAACGGCCAGGAGACGGGCACGGTCTGCAGAGCTGGAGCACGTTTGTTACAACGAATTAGCTTTTAATTATTTGTTTTTATACATATTGTGAAAAACAATTAACAATGCCTTACATGCAAATAGTGTGTTGTACCTCTATTCAATTATTTCAATTGTAAATACTACTTCTAATTTGTTTTCTAATATTAGATTGTAATTTTCTTTGTTAATAAAGTCACCTTTATTTTGTTAGAATATTAATAATAATAATTATTTCAATTGTAAATACTTGTTCTAATTTGTTTCTGTTCTTTCATTGTAAATAAATGTAATATCTTGTCTAAACATATCTAGTCAAATAGTGAACATTTCAATGAACTCGTGCGCAATTGCATACCAGAGCTAGAAGATACTTTAACAAACAAATAAATAAATATTATCACTACATATTATAAAACAAAGTCGTCCGCCGCGTCTGTCTGTCTGTTCGTGATAAACTCAAAAACTCCTGAACGGATTTCATGAGGTATGATTCATGAGGAAGGTTTAAGTTGATTTAAGAGATTTACTTTAGTCTATATACCGAAGCGACCGAAATCAAAATATCACTTTATTTCCATATTAGTGTTTAATTTTAAGAATTTGACCTATTTTACGGAAATAAAGAAACTTTGACTTTGACTGAGTATATAATTTTTCAAGTTTTTGTGTAAATTGGTTTTAATAAAACGGTAACAGTTGGAAGTGTCGGAAAAAGTCACGCCGCCTGGGATCTTACATTGAAAACACTGCCTAATCCCTTTGAGATATGCTCTACTACCCGTTGGAGGCTGGGGCGGGTTGCTAGTAACTAGTGCTAGTAAGTTTACAATATAATCATACGACTAGGTCGGTTATAATAGAAAGGCTACCTTTTATGTTATTAATCAAAACGTGCAAAACCCCTGTCAGAATGTAGTACCTACTTACATTTAAGTAAAGTAGTTACTAATATATGTAAGTCATTGAATAGGTTGGTACCGTGTGATAAATTCAGGGCATATTGGAGTAAAACTGCCGCGGAGTGAGAGCCTGGTGACCTGTAACACAGGTTTTTATACAAACCTAACGCAGGCACCAGTCTCGCAAAATGTTGCTTTATAGTTAAACTTATTGTTACTATTCTAGTTTTAAATCTAAGCTCATTGTGTTAGAGGAGAATAAATGATTTATTTATTATTTATTTATTTATTTGTAGTAAAAACTAACAATGCAATGCTGCGACATTTCACAATGCTGCGAAACTGACGTCGCTTTTACCACTGTTATTGAAACCCATACATTATTCTGTCTTACTTTGACTACTTGACGACCGATGTAGTGCGGCGGGCGAAGGTTCGCTTGTGACGCAAAAGGTTGCGGTTCGATCCCGCTTTGGGACAAATGTTTGTACAATCTGTAAATATTTGTCTCGGGTGTTCTGGGTATTTTGTATGTATAATAACAAATATTTATCTATGTAACTATGATATTGTATTAAGTATTAGTAAGTCATTTAGTATCCATAACACAAGCTCTGCTTAGCTTGAGGCTAGATGATGCTGAATGAATTGTCCAGCAGTTAGTTGTAAGCGCGGATGACCGGGCCTATGTCCTTCCCCAGGATACACTGTATCTCCTTATTAAATCTCATAAAAACCGTTCAGCCGTTTAGTTGCAAAGGTACCATGTATAGTATGTATAACTTAAGTATAGATTGTAGAACTATAGTTTTTTAATTACCGTAATAAGTCCACGATGTGACAGGAGCGACGGCTGCGCCACATTTGATGGTGTTCAGCTCGTCTTGTACCAACATCATAGTGGTAGCAAAACCGCCGTAACTCCAGCCCCAGACTCCGATTCTATCGCGGTCGATGAACGAGTAAAGGCTTACTAAGCTCCTGTAAAAGAAAGTCGACTTTAGTAGTACAGTTATAAAGGGGAATTTATGGTGAACATCAAAGTCAGTAATAATCCAATAAATAGAGGATTTTGTAATATGTAATTGTATTCATTTATTTCAGATAATTATATCCATCATCATCATCAGCCCATACACGTCCACTGCTGGACATAGGCCTCCCCCGTACGACGCCACAAATAGCGGTCCTGAGCCGCCTCCATCCATCGACTCCCTGCGACCGCTACGATGTCGTCGGTCCATCGATTGGATGGTCTCCCATGTAGGGGGGGATTTGCCATAATCACCACGCTTGGCAGGCGGATTGGTGATCGCAGTGTTGGTGTTTAAAAATACTCAGACGGAAGCTGCTGCCCTTCCTCTGGTAGGTTCCCTTAGTCGGCTCTTACGACATCCACGGGTTGAGTTGGAGGGGTCGATATTCGTACGCCGCGGCCCCACGGCAAATTATATCCATATCACATATATACAAAATTAAAAAAAAAAACAAATTACAAGACCAGAGCATGAAACTTCTATTTATAGCTAGATAAGTGTGTGTGTGCGTATACCAAACGTGATCTAAAGCCGTAAGGTTCCTTACCGTATTGTTGCTAAAGTATCGCTGATCTCAACGCTACCCAGTGTGTTGTTGACAGCATGCATCGCTTCTACCCCCATCACTCCAGATCCTTGAACGTCTATCGTTGCCACTATAAATCTACTATTTATAGCTAGATACGTATTGTACCAAACGTGATCTAAAGCCGTAAGGTTCCTTACCGTATTGTTGCTAAAGTGTCGCTGATCTCAACGCTACCCAGTGTGTTGTTGACAGCATGCATCGCTTCTACCCCCATCACTCCAGATCCTTGAACATCTATCGTTGCCATTATAAAACTACTATTTATAGCCAGATACGTGTTAAACCAAACGTGATCTAAAGCCGTGAGGTTCCTTACCTTATTGTTGCTAAAGTGTCGCTGATCTCAACGGTGCCGAGTGCGTTGTTGACAGCATGCATCGCCTCCACACCCATCACTCCGGAACCTCGCACGTCTATCGATGCCACTATGAAACTTCTGTTTGTAGCTAGGTAGGTATTGTAGTATTCTGGAAAGAAATTAAATCAAATATTAGGTATGTAAAAGCTTAGTTTGGCTCGGGCTTGTATTAACATCATAGTTCATAGTATTTATTGATAACATTACAAGTTACAGGTCAATTACATAGGTACCTTACACATCATAAGGATTAAAATATAACCATTTCTATGACACTGCATAGATTAAATTAAAACTTAAATTTATATAAAGTAATAATAATAATTGATAAGTTTAGGTAAATTAATTCAATTTAATTATTATACCGAATTACCATTTAATATCCGTGAATTCACGGATGTCATAAAAGGATTTTTCTATAAGCCATTGTTTTATCTTATACTTAAAGGATTGTGTCGATGGCGTATTCACAATTTTAACTGGCAGGCGGTTGTACACTGTGGGCCCCATCACATGAATCAACTTCGACATTTTTGTGAGCTTACGGGGTAGCGCTCGGAGTTTCTCAGCATTCCGCGTTTCATACCGGTGACCGTCTCCGAATCTCGCGTACGCACTCAAGTTTTTCCTTGCATACATTGCAGCGTGCAAGATGACTAAGGAGGGAATCATCATAACCTACACAAAAACTGGGAAAAGTATTATTGAAGAAGTTAATTATTTAAGTAGGTACAGGTGACTATTAATGTGTTAGGTGTAAAATTCATTTTATTTGAAAGCAGATAAGCATTACTTAAACATGGAAGTTATAACTATAACAAAATAGTTTCAGCGTAGCAAAACAACTATGGAATAACTCGGGGCGATAGTTGGAAGTTTCACGAGATTCATGATTCAAATATCTCGTTAAAATACTAACAGAGATTAGTTGCAGCCATTTAACTTTAATTTAGGATTCCCAGTTATAAACAGTGCATACGAGACCTTTATATCGAACTAAATAAGAGTCATCATCATAACAGCCCAGGACCTTCAACTGGGTACAGACCTTTCGGTTTTGCCAGCCTGAAATAAGACACAAAATTAAACAAACTTACCCAAATCGAAGTTGTCTTTAACCCTCGTAGTCCCAGGCCCAGCATAAACTCTCACAATCATCGGATATTTCTTCCCCGTCTCAACTCCTGGAGGCAACAGCAATTTCGCACTCGACAGTATATCGTCCCCTAGCGACAAAACATTATACAATGTCATAGGTAACTTGTACTGCTGTAATTTCTCACTCAATCTCCCATTATCATCTATAAGACTGAATTTTTCTTGTGCGCTATCGTAGAGAAAAATCTTTGGTGGGATATTACAGGCACTGCAAGTGACGATTGCGAATCTTGCTCCAGGTGAGAATTTTGCTTCTACATGTCGACAAGACGGTTCCTTGCAGCTTATGCATTTGACGACGCCGGCAGTAGCCGCCCAGATTTGCCTGAGCCAGGGGATATGGCCAGGTGCTACCTTGTAGTAAACAGTGTCTGTTTTGGTATTCCACCCTAAGATTTCCGTTACGGTTGAGTTGCCAGGACTAAGATCTTCAGTTGCTAGGGTTCGGAAGTCGAAACGCGCCGCGTGCGGGAATCTTTGTTCTCCATTGTATAGGGGTTGAATCTCTACCATTTTGCTTCCAGTTTCGTCGAAAAGCGGGCTGGTGATGTCAACCCAGCCGTTCGACTCTGTATGTTCTTTGACCATACTGCATTTATCTTTTTTTAGATCGCAGTTGACTAAGATACTCGTGTTTTGTCGTCTGTTCAGCCATAGGACGATGAGGTTTTGGTCGGAAGCCCAGTTGACTCTTCCCAGGATGTGGTCTAGCCCCACTACGTCGACGGGAGCTGGTATGTTCCACGGTTCCGCTGTGGGTTCGTCCAGTTTGTAGACGCGCAGTCCTACGAGAGGGTTGGTGCGACCTGCCTGGCAGAAAAGTGGCGGAGTAAATAAGATATGACATAATCTGACTCATATAGAAAATAACTGCGGATGTTATGTTGACGATACGGAGCATAAACACCAAAAAAACAGAAACTTTTACCGCAAGAACGATTTCAATACAGATCTGCTAGATCAAGATAATGTTTAACGAAATTGGGATCTCTCAGTCATATTTAGGCTCAAAATCTCTTCATATCCGAGCTTAAACATTCAAAATGGATCAAGATTATGCACCAACCTTCGGGTATTTGAAAGTCACCAGTTCGGCGTACTGATTAGACGGCTCCCCGAATAATTGGTACTCGGCAGACTCCACGTCAGTGTCATTGAAAGAAGCTACCGCCAGGTAAGTACCGCTGGGGGAGAACCAAATCGCTTCCGGTGTGTTGAATACCTCCTCTGAAAAAGAAATGAGATGGTTTACTTAAAGGGAGATTTTTCGTTGAAAGGGTAGTTATCTAAATAATGTAACCAGGGATTATTTCCTCGTTGGTAAAAATTAAACACCGAATACTCAAACGCAAAAAAGATTTCAGCAGGTCTCAAGTCACGATTTTTTGGCAGTTTTCAATGCCAATCTGTCCAAAAATCGTTTTTTATACCTGCAGGGCTATTCAGTATAACTCCGTTATCGAGTCAATCTCCGAGACGAAATTTCTGAAGAGCTCTGCAGCTCAAAACTGATTTGCGTTGGGAGTATTCGGAGGTAATCTGACTTTAGATTTTAAGCAACATGATGGTGTAGCATTTTTTGTTGTTAATCGTGCATTGCTTTTGGTCGTATGTGAACCGGAGAACAATCCAGCGGTGATATATTTAATCTGTGACGTTTTCAATGAATCGTTCACGTTGACGTTTAACATAGTTTCTACAGAGTGATAAATATCAATTGTGTGAGTGATTTGCGAAGAAGCACAAACATAAAGCAGAGAATGACCGAATCTTTAATGGAGGCCTATCTCCAGCTGTGCACGTCTATTGGCTGAGATGTTGATGATGATATTGCATGAACATATCTTCACAAATCATTTGCAAGCACTAACATTTGATTGAACTAACCTTCATAAACCCAGTCAGTAGCTCCAAAGTAGACTTCGCCAGGCACTCCATCTGTCGTCAGCTTGCCGACAACTTCGCTCTTCCGTACGTCGGGGACGTAGAATACATTGTTATCCTGCACATATGCTAGAGATTTGTTGCTCCCCCATAATATCAGTTGCAGGTGACCTTGCCCTATGTTTTTGATCAATCTGTGAACAAGGATCTCATGAAAATTATGTACCTACCTACCCAACAACAAACAGTCGTCTGGCGGGCGGTTTCGCACGCTCTATAGGTATCTACATATATGTATGAAAAGTACCCTAGAGATAGGATTGGAACTTTTGGAATTTTAGTCTCCAGTTGGATTTTACGTGTGCACGGTATATTCACTTGTATAAAATGCGTGACAAAATGCCGTCACTATCAGCGGAAAAATTTATTGATAATATTTAAACTGTTTGAGTAGATTATATAAGTATTATAAGCCTATAAACGAATAGTAAGTAGGTATAGTTAGCCTATAAACCAATAGTAAGTAGGTATAGTTACAATCCGAGCTCCGCGCGCCAAGCCAAGTGACTTGGCGCGTGGAGCTCGGAGAGGCAACATCACTGGCGGGACTCTGTCGGTGTTGCTGTGCTTACCAATCTCAATGTCAAGGTCGAGTATTGTGGTGTCCTGAAGATGTCTCGTGGAGAGACGAAACTAGTAGACAACTTACTTTGATGAATACTATCAGAGAAGGTTATACGCGGAATTGTTACTAAATATTTCTTCATTCTAATATTGTGCAATGGATTTCCGCAAAGTAACGCCTGAATCTATTATTTATTTTATTAGGTATAGTTAGCCTATAAACCAATAGTAAGTAGGTATAGTTAGCCTATAAACGAATAGTAAGTAGGTATAGTTAGCCTATAAACCAATAGTAAGTAGGTATAGTTAGCCTATAAACCAATAGTAAGTAGGTATAGTTAGCCTATAAACCAATAGTAAGTAGGTATAGTTAGCCTATAAACCAATAGTAAGTAGGTATAGTTAGCCTATTAACCAATAGTAAGTAGGTATAGTTAGCCTATAAACCAATAGTAAGTAGGTATAGTTAGCCTATAAACCAATAGTAAGTTGGTATAGTTAGCCTATAAACCAATAGTAAGTAGGTATAGTTAGCCTATAAACCAATAGTAAGTAGGTATAGTTAGCCTATAAACCAATAGTAAGTTGGTATAGTTAGCCTATAAACCAATAGTAAGTTGGTATAGTTAGCCTATAAACCAATAGTAAGTAGGTATAGTTAGCCTATAAACCAATAGTAAGTAGGTATAGTTAGCCTATAAACCAATAGTAAGTAGGTATAGTTAGCCTATAAACCAATAGTAAGTAGGTATAGTTAGCCTATAAACCAATAGTAAGTAGGTATAGTTAGCCTATTAACCAATAGTAAGTAGGTATAGTTAGCCTATAAACCAATAGTAAGTAGGTATAGTTAGCCTATAAACCAATAGTAAGTTGGTATAGTTAGCCTATAAACCAATAGTAAGTAGGTATAGTTAGCCTATAAACCAATAGTAAGTAGGTATAGTTAGCCTATAAACCAATAGTAAGTAGGTATAGTTAGCCTATAAACCAATAGTAAGTAGGTATAGATAGGTAACATAACAATCAAACTTTATCAGGTATTTTCCTGCACATAACAAACCTTCACGTGTAACCAAGAATTAATGATTAAACGCTAATTACAGTATTGCATAAAATCGAAATACCTTCCTAAAGATTACGTCACATACATAAACGCGGTAAAATATAAAATTGTATTGGATCAACTATAGAAAACGAATTGGAAGACTTATTAGCTGAGGCATTCAAACAGCTAATTTGCAGTCGGAGTGCAGTTGAAATGCAGTCTGTCTGTTTATATTCCGATTTCGAATCCAATATACATATTTTATGTCAACAAAGACATTTATGAATGAAAACTTAACAAAAACTGATAACAATAACCGATAATAACAAGGTAGATCGAGCGAGCAAAGGTATCACTACAAACTAAAACACGAGTGATCAATTTAATATTGAATGAAAGCTTTCAATGTTTCGAGCTTCTGTGCTTTCGATGATACTTTTCACCAATATTCCTCGGGTTTTGTAACCCCTTTGTAAGTTTGTACAAAATATCCAACTTTTTGAATCGGAGTATAGAGTCTTGAATGAATGAAGGAATGAACACTTTATTGTACCTATTAAATATACATAAAAACTCTAAACTAAAATTAAAATAAATACAATACAAAAGGCGGCCTTATCGCTTAGAGCGATTTCTCCCAGGCAACTTAGACCAGGAGTCATAGTCAATAGCTAAATCATGTATCAATCACAATTACTTACAAGTTAAATAATCGTACCTGTTCTCAAGGTCGTACACTGAATATTCCGCAATCGTTGAATGCCGGTATACCTGTAAAGTTAAAGTGACCTTTAGCGTAATAACTCGTAAGATAATAACTTATTTTAATACACAACTCGGAATGGATGCAGACTTTTGAGATATCCGTGACGAAACCAGGGGGCCTACTCGGAAAAGGAAAATCTAAGTTTCTTTTTCGTTTTCGTGCAAAACCAACTCTTATGCCGCTTGCA
The DNA here is from genome assembly GCA_947859395.1 of Eupithecia insigniata. Lineage (NCBI taxonomy): Eukaryota > Metazoa > Arthropoda > Insecta > Lepidoptera > Geometridae > Eupithecia > Eupithecia insigniata. The sequence goes on along the minus strand of OX401996.1, from coordinate 5,940,883 downwards.
TAAGATTAGCGTTTGCACGAAAAATTATCAGAAACTTCGATTTAGTTTTTACGAGTACGGGCCCTGATTACTTACTACCAGTTATGTATATATACATAGGTACCTAGCCTACAAATACATAACTGAATAATAGGAGTTTGGGCTGAAACTCTTTTGTTTGATAACTTATAGAAACAAATGAGTGAATTACTTTTAAATAGATAAAATATGTTCCCACGAATTCTCGATTATCCATACCTAAGTTATTATTTCTGAATGTAATAACAAAGTTGTTTTCAAATCGTGAGAAGTAAATACCAGAATCTGGTTAAGTCCATTTTAATAACTGGGTATTTTCTGTGTATAATTAAAAATAGCTATTTATGTAATATATTATCCTATCCTACTAATATTATAATTAATGTCAAAGTTTGTAAGGATGGATGTATGGCTGTATGGATATTTGTTACTCTTTCACGCAAAAGCTACAGAACCGATTAGGCTGAAATTCGGTATGGGTATAGTTTGGGACCTGGAATAACATATAGGCAATTTTTTATCCCGATAAAACGCAACCGCAAGGCGCGGATGTATTCATCTAGTACCCGTAACACAACCTCTGCTCAGCTTGGGTCTAGGTGGTGCTGTGTGGGTCTCCAGCTTATTATTTATTATTATACAAACGAGTGCATTTGTTTGACCTACAGACGATAATTTGATAGTTTTCAAACATTCGTTTTATTATTCATATCATACATTTTTAACCCGCGATGGAATAGAGACGGTATATTATGCGTTTTGGGTAAAGATAACCTAACCTAACCTTAGTAGTTTTTAAAAAGCACCAACATTAAGAAATATAAGGTTAAATAAATATTAAATTAAGTGTATGTGTATGTAAAGTATCTATCTAAAATCGTTTTTATATATGAAGAAAAACTGTGAATTTCGGAGTGTTTCTCGGAGTGCGTACTTTTATAGGGGTAAAAATACGCAGTCGTTTTGGTAAAAGTTTGCATGTAGGGTAAAGTGAGTAATTGGGTAGTTTATAAAAAAATTATATCATCTGGGTTCCCATAACAAGAGCTCTGCTTGCTTTGGAGCTGGAATGCTAGATGATGCTATGTGAAATGCCCATCATACTATTTACCGTATTTACTAAACATTTGTGAGCCGAATATAACGAAGTACATATGTCGTTACCTACACAACTTGGTTACTTTATAATGACTTCACACTTTTCACTAATATTATGAATTTGAATTTATTTATTTATTACTAGCTGCTGCCCGCGGCTTCGCACGCGCTTTTCATGTACCCGAAGTCCGTCCCGGGATAACATCTACCTCCCTACCAAATTTCATTAAGATCCATTCAGCCGTTTAGGCGTGAAAAGGTAACAGACAGATAGACAGCGTTACTTTAAAATTTATAATATTAGATTAGTAGGATAAGGTTTGGATTGACAGATGGATGGATGTATTTTTGTTAAAACTACTGAACAGATCGGGCTGGATTTTTGCATAGTTGTAGGTCTAGTACTAGAATAAACATATTTTTTATCTCATATCTCAGTTCCCATGCGATAGAAATAACCAAAAAACGTTTCCATAGAACATAAAAATATGAAGATCTGTGTTGACTTGGAATAACGTACCTATAGGATATTTTATACCAAAACAAATAATAATAATATGGGGTGTTATAAAACGATAAACCGACTTCAAATTCCCTTATTTTTACACTCATTTTAAGTTTTGCGGGATAAATACTAATCCCCTGGGGATAAACATTTTATGGGACGCCTTCGGGATCATTTTCTATACAATAGTGAAAGAAATTTCAAAATCGGCCCATAATTGGCGGAGATATCGTGTAATATACACACAAAAAAAAAACATACAGACGAATTGAGAACTTTTGAAATCAGTTAAAAACCAAAAATACTCAAAATACTAAAAAACAAAAATACTCAGGTACATCCCGTACCTGAGTATTTTTGATCCGTGAGACATTCACACAAAACATTCCATTCAACGCTTAAGAAAAACAGCCGAGTTATCGATGCATAAAAGTGGAAAGCAATTTAGAATGTATGATTTTAATGAATAGTACAAGATATTTCTTGGTGTGGTGTGCATACTTAATCAGCCAAGCAGATCGCCTTCTGACAGAGTCGTAAATTATGAACCTAATATGGTATGCTTTCTCTTGGGTGATGAATTGCAATAATTTGGCGTGTTTTAAAAAACAATAAATCGATTTAATTTTCCCTTACTTTTACACAGTTTTAAAGTTTTGCGGGATAAATACTAATCCCCTGGGGATACATTTTTTATGGGACCACCTAAGGATCATTTTCTATACAATAGTGAGACTTTGCGAAATCGGTCATTGGGGGAGATATTGCGTAACACACATACAAAAAAACATACAATCTAATTGAGAACCTCCTCCTTTTTTGAAGTCAGTTAATAATTATGAATAATGTTAGATTACCTTGATATTGTTCTCATATTCAGGATTCAAGAACGCTTCTACTTCGAATGTACGTATTTTCTGTATTAGTAATTAGGAAAACGTTTCTGATGTTATAAAGAAATTAAAAAAAAATCTAAAACCTTTAGCTAGCTTATATAGTTCTGAGATAGATGACTCTATCCCGCATTATTTATAATTATTAAAAATGTAAATAACTCACCCTCTTTTTATTTCTCGCTAGTAACACATATTTTCCATCCTTTGAGAAATCTGATATCGTGTAGTTTTGGAGGTTGTACTGCAAAAAATTAAACCAATTATCAGGTACAAAATCTCCTTAAACAAATATTTCATAAGGGTTGGTTAACCCTTTAACCGCCATAGTCACCTATACATGACAAATCACCTGAGGATCCCTCAGCGCTAATGACGGTTAGAATATCTTTTGTTCACTTTGTGCTTTGGCGTAGAGAACACGGGTATGCATTTTTGGGGTGGCGGTCAAAGGGTTAAGAAAGACTTTAGAAGTTTTAGAGCAGAGGTGCCAAAAAATTTGCAAAATCGTACGTACCAATTCCTCCTCGCCCAATATTGTCTCGTAAGTGTCATTTGAAGCGTCATAGTTTCGTATTCCTAACTGATCCCTGAACATATATTTCGTTTCTGAAAAATTGCAGCGTTCATTAATAATAAATAACACAGAAAAGCCAAACCGCTTTTCAATGAATTTCAATGAAAATGCACCTATGGGGTTTCTCCCAGCCAAGTTATTTCGTTAAAAATCCAGACTGCAGAGCAGGTACCTAAATTAATTATAAGAGGCGAGTAAGACCACTACGGCTATTGTGGTCACTCAATCTTAGATGCGCTCAGAGATTATACATAAAGCGAAGGTACATAATATAATTATATGGTATATTAATCTACACCTGACGTTTGCCTTAATTAACACGTACATATCATAAAAATTTACAAAATATCCTCATAGACAACAATACAGTCAAAAGTCAGTAAAAAACAACGAATATCTACTCGTTGTTTTTTCTGACTGTGTTGTTTGTCAGGCATACAAAGAGGACCTTACAACTGTAGGAAGCAATAACAAATGCCCAAAATGATCAGAAAGTTGACTTCCAAATTACCTATGTAAGTTACAAGAATTGTAAGCAAATACCTGATACCCACTGCACCTCCAACCGGTCAGGATAGAACTCTCCCCTCAGAGGAATGACCTCCTCAAGAGCGAGAGTCCTCTCTCCACGCAGCAGGAAGCTTTTCGACTCAGTATGGCAACTCAGCAAGGCCAGAACACAGCCAAATATAGTTTTGAAGTCCTGGAAGATAATTATTAACAAATAAAAATAGGTGTCTTGTGTGAAGCTTAGAACAGCAAAATATATCAGGGATAGAAATACACGGATGTTCCTTTTGTCTGAGTACGAGTTTTTCATAAATAAAGAGCAGAACTGTGAAGAATGCGAAGTAACTAACACTCTTAAAAGATAAAGACATGAAAATCTACGTTCCGCTGGTAGCACATTGACCGATACGCATAATGACCAATGAAAATAACATCATGAATCCGCAAAATTATCATTCGTGAAACCAATACGTGAAATTACCAATAAGTGAAATGACCCATACGCCAAATGACCAATATGTTTTGCATTTTTGCTCCTAGGTTTTAGTTAATCTATTGGTCAAAATTGCTTGGAAATTTGCACATTATGAAGGAACATACAACAAGTGTCATTTATTTTCATAAGGGCATCGGAATCGTACTGCACTTTAGGTAATAAAATTATAGGTAATTGGCGATTGTTAATTTGTTTTATAATATAAAAAAAATCAAAAGAATAGGTAGGGCCAGTAACCTTGTGTTGTGCCTAAATTTTTCTATAGGTACTCTGTACGAAAATATTAGCTTCTTCAAGCATTTTTTCATGTTTATTTATTTCGCCAAGCATATGCTCTTGAGCATATGTTTACGAAAAGAGAAAACGCTCAATTAAAAAAAAAACAGTGCTCTGATTTTGTGATGAGGAGGGGTGTGGCTTTGTGATCGTTTTCTACGAAATATATCAGAATCAGAATCAATAACTTTATTTCTTTAGGCTTACAAAATAAGCACTTAGACAAGTCAAATTGTATACTACACCTTATTTCTTATTTGATAATAATAAACATAGTTATTATTATCAAATAAGAAATAAGGTGTTATTGATATTCTCTTCACTTAAATTTTTTGTCCACTAGTGGAAGAAGTGAAAAAGAAACCACTAGCACATTATAATATCACTTATGTGTCTAATACATGTTTATTTTGCCTATCTAAATATAAATTTAATGCAATTGTATATAACATGTCAATATTTCCTTAAAGCTAAACAGAACATTGAATTTCTTACATACTACTGACAGTGCGGAATATCTTAAACCTAGCTTAAAGGAGTAGGTGCCACAACTAGTTCACATACCTACCTAACAAGTAATCAAAACATATTTATTAACATATAAACGTACATGTTCATAACCACAAAGAAACCTGATCAGTGCGAGTTGACTTGCATGTAGGGTCTCTGGATATGGAATATGGATCGAATTTAGAACATTCCAGTCTGATTCCAGTTGTCGATTTGTGATTTGGGGGAAAAATATAATAGAATCTCGAGAACTGGGAAGGAAAATAACTCGTAACATGGCATAATGGTTACTTAAACTTGATAGAGGCGATATATTCGTGTTAACGCGAATTTTTTTTTTTTAGAACTTTAGAATTTTTTTGCATTCTACAAGGAATATAACTATTTTCTATTAACAACGAAAAAACTAACTTCAATTCATTGGTATTTCTGGAGCATTTAAGAAAATAAGAGATTTTGCACTAAAAATCAAAATTTTTCCACATGCTCCTAAAACACAATAGAATTGAAGTTGTTTTTATCATAGGTGCATAGAAAATAGCTAACCATTGCGGCAAATTACTTTTCCGTTAGTTTTAATCCATGTAAAACACAGAAAAAAATCAAGACCACAAAACAAAAACTCGCGCCAACACGAAAGGATCGGCCTTTTCCCTTTTACTTAATAGGTATGTATGTATGATGCATGCAGGTTTTAATCCAAACGAAAGTCAATTAAAGAACAGAGGCCTTACAAGATATACTTATTTTTATTATTAAAAATGAATGAATCATCAAATCTAATCAGTGTAAGCATACAAAAATTAAGAACAATTTGCTTATTTATCCGACAATACCTTGAACTCGAAGTATGACGCCCCGCCCCTCGTGATATTATCTACCAATATTTTGTATAATTTGTTAAGACTGATTTGTCCCTATTGTGGAAGCAGCAAATAAATACATGCCTATGTCAAAATTCAAAATGTTACCTCTCTAATAAATCTATCCTAACTACACACTTGCTAGGTAAGTACTACTTATTAAATACTAATGTCTAAAAGTGCTATTAAAATAACAGGTCTAATTAATTTGTAAATCAATCAAATTATTTCATATTCCAACCAAAAATTTTACCCCTTTTACTATTACCTACAACGGTAAGTCCTAGATATCGAACACAAATCACACACCAATAAATAAAAGCATCACTCACCATGTCAAGGCTGACAGGACACAGGATCCGATCAGTTAAGTCCAATTGCTATCAACATCACACGGTTCAGTAAAGTACGCGCGAACGAGCGGACGCGCGGCAAGCGACTGACTGAGGCCAAAGCGCCGCCTTCTTCACACGAGACACGACAGATGAGGAGCTAAGGTCCAGAGACTTTGGCACGAGATACGAGTATGTATGATGCGCAAAAGTCTGGAGACCATCACGAGAGAATACGTGGTGAACAAAAGAATGATTCGCAAGGGACCAAAAGTACAGAGATGATAGTACCAGGGTTTTGTAAAATTACTTCTAAGACGAATGTCGACGTCGGACCTGGTTAATGTCTGGTCCAGACTCCAAAAATGTTTGAGGATACAGTGCGGTTGTCAAAGGGTTTTTTTTTTACTTTGGATAACTTTCATAAAAGCATACTTATGAAAAAACTGTTTCTGGGAAACTATTCGGTGAAATATTTACCGAGGAATTTCGTAAAATTCAGCCTATTTTAAGTTGGTCTGTTCCAGTTGTTTCAAAATCTCGTCCGCTTTCTATCCTGTAGGTACGAATAAGCTCCAATGGTTCTGTTATAGTAAGTTTGCATAACAAGAGCACAGGAAACAGATGTTTGTTTCATTTCTTGGTGGCCGTTATCACATAAAAACAAGGGCCGATAATAACGGATCCGAGGTATTTTAGGATAAACTTGTTCAATGTTGCTTTGTTTCATTATTTTTACCTACACAAAGGTCCAATTTTTCAATATAGTCCAAGCAACATAATCGAAACACATTTTCCTTAAAACCTTACACTAGATTAGGTGTATCCTAATCTAGTGTAATAATAGGTTTACAACCCCATACATCAGCATTTTAAGGAATGAGGCCGAAAAGATACTTTTGATTTTAGCTAAGCATTTTGGGAGAAATAAACATCAGAATCTTGGACTTGACATAAAATATAGGGTTTATTTTCATCCCGTGCATTCGATAACCCTCCTACACACACTCGGACGCGGAAGGTATGTTGACCCATCTTTGAATTATGGCAAAGGGAAAATGTATACAACAATCTGAACCTAAGTCATCGAACCCGAACGACCTTAGGCGCCACAATCATACGCCATACTTATTTATGCTGTTACATAATGTGTAACCAAGTTCCGAAATGATGTAACGGACGGTTATCGCCTACCAGCTGCATGGTTGCACAAGATCCTTTCCAATAGCTTGTAAATAAAACAAAATATGACCTAGTTGACGAATCTGCGTGACACTTGTACAGCTAGAAGTACCCACGAAGGCTATATGCCTTCGTACTTCTAGTATCTGAACACAGCTAGCAGCGATTTTATACTTACCTACGAAGTTTCTTACCACGGTTTACTACATATTTAATCCGTGATTAGTAGGACCACTAGGACACATAACTTCTTACGAAATTAAAACTTACATAAACAGTATTGCCCATCATAATGCGACCAAATAGATCGAATATGGCCGAAAAGTTAAAAAGTTGCCCTGCCTCAAGTTCTTAGCGAAATATAGTTTCTAGGTTTCGACTTCCATTGTTTTGAGACTCATAAAGTAATCGCACGTGAAATATCATTTATTCCAGTAAATAAACATAACTAGCAGTTCATTCCGAACTTTAATCTCGCGACATGTAACTCTCGAATAATTGACACTAATGTTTATAAAACTTTTAGTTGGTAGTTATTGAGATATTGTAGTAAGTACACACTATGTATTGCAAGAGCATAACTCAAATTATTACCTAGGTATGTATCATATCATCGGAATTGCTTGAAGTTTCTCACAGGTGGTATTGAACCACTTAGGTGGTGTTCTGACGAACTTTTCGTCTTGGTGCCCGCGGCTTCTTTCATCGCACCGCTCGCCATCGACAGATATTTCACGCCCATACCTTGGAGCCGTTATGCTCGGGGACCGTAAGGCCCATTTGGCATAAACTAGACATAAATTCAACTTAAATTGAATAATCTGAATTTTCTGATACATATATATATACTTATTTTATTTTATTTATCATAAAAACGCTCATACAGTACCGGATCAGTCAAAATGTCACATATGTAGATCATTGCTCACTTCGCTCGCTTGATCATTTCATTGAGTCTATCACAAATTGCTAATTTAAGTATCAATAAAAAATAACGTGCTCGTTTAAGAAAGATTGCGTCACAAAAACTCTACTATGGAACTGTAATTTGCAATCAACTATTAAAGGAGTTTTAAAAGAAAACTTCCATAGACTCCTAAATGAGCGTGACCTATCACGTAAGCACTTTAAAATTACACCTATTAGATGGCATAACAATTTAACCTACTAAGATTCTCAGAAACTTACCCCCACGACATCTACCAAAATGAATACCGGCGAAAACTAAAGGGGGCTCCGTGAAATATTGCCCAATTCTGTCCTCACTGTTTTAAAGATTTCTCTAAAACTCATCTAATATCAGTAATGAAACTAATCACAAAATATGGCCAATATCTGTTCTACACTTTATTTCATTCTACAATATTTTGTGTAGTTTTATATAAATCACTGTAGAAAATACAAAAACATAGCGCGGGGTTTTAACTCTCACAGGAAACCGAAAACGCCGAATGAATAAACAAAAATAAAATTTACTGCTTCAATATAATATCGTTCCTTTAAAAAAGATTTTTGTAATTATGCTAGATTCTATACAATAATAATAAAACCTCCCCAAAAACACATTTTTGTAAAACTCCCTGCAAAATAATTGGCGCAAATTTAATTTTTTCAAAACTTATATATTCATCATCATCATCATCATATCAGCCCATACACGTCCACAGCTGGACATAGGCCTTATATATATTTACAGGTCATATTTTGATATGATATTGATCACATTTTATTATGAAACAATTAAGTAATCATACAAGATTCGTTTTAGATAAAATATTTAAAACAGTTCGGACACAATTGTGATTTTTTTCCACGGAGCCCCCTTAAATGTACTTTCAAAGTTACTTTCCTGAGTCACTCAAGCTCACGATAATATCGAATGAAGATGGCAACACAATCCTCACGACCTGTATTAAAGAAAAAAGGAAACAATTTTTTTAATACTTTCCCATATCTCAGTTTCTTAAAAGATAGATAGATAATGCTTTAAATGATTCAGAAAACTTATAAAATAAACTAAACAGTTTGGTAAAAAGGTAAAATAATTGGCAGCCTTATCGCTTACAGCGATTTCTTCCAGGCATCCAAAGCTAAAACTTAGCTTAAAAGATAAGATCATAAAATTAAGAATTTAGGTAAGTACTTATAAGCTGTCTAGGACTTTTTATCGTAAACCTTTGATCACAATCTCAGCTGATCGTAGGTGACGATGTGGCCGACGATGTAATAATACAGCTGCGCGTAGTTTCGTAGCTGAAATGCTTTCTTCCGAACCCAGTAAATTATAAAAGCACTAGCTGCTGCTCGCGCCTTCGCCCGCGTTTTATCGGGATAAAAAATTGCCTATATGATATGCCAGGTCCCAAACTATACCCATACCAAATTTCAGCCCAATCAGTTCAGAGATTTTTGTGTTAAAGAGTAACAAATATCCATACATCCATCCATACAAACTTTGACATTTACCTATTATGTAAGTGTAGGATAGGTGTAGAGTAAGAGTAGGATAGGCTTGGAAAGCAGATTTGAGGTTACCCACAAGGTACAACCATTCATAACTTCAAAATTAAGCTAAACAACATTATCAACCTAAAAACGAGCTGTAAGTAGGTGCCATGCCGCTGAGCTGATATTGTATAATCCATCGCAGACTGTCCTCTCAACTCCTTTCACTTTCATCCAAAGATTAACTGCAATGTATTTCATGTTTTAGTTATGATTTGGATTTATAGAGAAGAACATAAAGCTAATCTTTCCCGTGGAGGGAATTCAATACTCGGGCCGTAACTCGAACCTATTGTGTTATTTGTGTTGTTAAACGAACGTGACCACATGAATAGACGACTTAAACGATAACACCGTACGCACGTACCTACCCATATGTGCCCCTGCCCCATACGACATTTGATTGTTAAAGATTTAAAACTTTTTGATGTATTTATACAGGGGTACTAATTTTTTGGGGTGTAGTAGGGGTCATTTTTCTATTAGACCCAATGTCCTAAGTGTCACGGCAGAGATTCTGACGATTTAAAGGCAAGATTTCGGGTGCTATTCAAAAAACCTTAATGAAACACTATCTCAGTAACCGCGACACTTAGGGACATTCAGTCTACCGGGAAAAACGAGAGCATGACTTCCACGGAGGAGGGTTCTCTCTAAAGAATAATGTCGGTCCAATTAATAAACACCCTGTATGGTCTGCTGCATCTTCGTGTCAGAGAGTTCTGAATGGGGCATTCATCTATTATCATTATCACACGAAACAACAAGATGCTCATTGACTCGTCTCTAACAAGACCAAAGTCGGCCAAGGCTTTTGGTTATTATAACGAACGTAATTTTAAGAGGTTTAACATTATACTACCTACTGTTGCAACTTTTTCTCTTGTTTTGAGAAAGGCAAGGCCGGTAAGCGGTACCCATAACTAGTAGTAATAGGTACCCATCCATAGGCCAATGGTTTACGATTCAAAAAGGCATCAAGGAAAGAATTGCATCGTGATTGTAAACCGACTAGTTTTACAAACATTAAAGTCATTCTTTATTTGTTCCAATACAATGTTAACTGCCCACTGCAAAACAAAATCAAAGAGCTCGAGACTGCATTGTACAGCAAAAGGGCAGTAACTGCTAAACCCAGGCGAAGATGGTGGGACGAATGTATTCGTCCAATTAGGTCACGACCTGGAGTTAAGAAGATTAATCTTCCCAAGATTAATAAAAGAATTTCTATATAGCCAGACACATTATTGTCATACAAAATAAGGGAAATACAAAAATATACGAATTATACGATCAACTTCCAAATCCACCGTTCTAACCGTTTCTTTGTGTTTGATAACAGAAAACCTTTACTATTGCCTATTCTGAACATAATCTATGAATGGTTTGACATGCATTAAGTTTAGACGGTCATTGCAATTGTTTGTATTGTATTTTATATTTTAAATCCAAAAATGAATTTTAAAATGTTTTATCTACATAATATATGTATATATATAGTCGCTCATCATTATTTTTTGCATGCTGTCTTCACCTATAACTATATTGACACTTGACATGACTTTTATAATGGTAACTCTAAGCTAGTTTTAGTGTACAATATGTTGGTGTTCATTAATAAATAAATTATTAATTATGCCTGTCGAATTAAGCAATTTAGTAAATTACCTACACATGTATTGATTATTTACCCGACTGCGCAGGAAGGAGGTATGTGTTTTTTTATTGTACCTATTGCATTAGAATTTTTTTGTGTCGCAAAACCTTTAAAAACTATAATACTTCATTGCGCAAAATGGGGTTATTCCGGTGCACTGTAGGTACGTACAGCGTTTCAGGTGAGTGCGAACGCCTAAGCTCCCACACAAAACGTACTTTCCGATTTATATGAAAACTACATCCCCGATTTCAAGGAGATTTTTCATACATAATATGGTGTGTTTCAAAAACGATAAACCGACTACAAAATCCTTTACTTTTACACTTATTTTAAATTTTGCGGGATAAATACTAATCCCCTGGGGATAAAAAATTTATGGGACTCCTTGGGGATCCTTTTCTATATAATAGTGAAAGAATTTTTAAAATCGATCTATAATTGACGGAAATATCGCGTAAAATACATACAAAAACATACAGACGAATTGATAACCTCCTCTTTTGAAGTCGGTTAATAATCAGATAAAAAATAGCTATGTTTTATCTTAAATGTAAGCGAAAATTTTATTAGTTTCTCTTCCACCTTTAATAGTTGTTTTGTTTTAATCAAGGCTGTTCCGCTTTGGTAGACTCTAGCCCTGAGTAGTGAGATAACTAACTACGCAAGTCACATTTCTCATGCCTACGGAAGCTTGCCCTTTATTCTATAACTTCCTAGGCATTCGTCACAATTTATGTTAATTTTATTCAGCATTTTAATACCAGTCTGGCAAGATTGATCGGACTGCGCATTGTGTAATAGATTTTGATGCAAGGAAATTATTTGAAGTCTCAATGGGTCAATGGTTCCGTTTCCAAAAACAAAGTTTCTCTTTACTGATGGATGTTATGCCTTTTCTAAATCTATGTTCACTTATTAGGACCGAATTCTTGGCATTGATTGCACATCTGCTGAATAAAAAGCTTATCCAGATTGTTTCGTGACATATACATATAATTCTCATTGACACGTTTAAGTATTTTAAGAAAAAAGGTACATAACTTTGTTCTTGTCCATAGATTTTTGAAAATGTATTGTTATTTATTAAAATTATCTTCATCATCCGCAACCCACTTCTTTAACCTCTATTACCTTATTTAAAGGATATTCGGTAAGGATCACTTTGTTATAAATATGGTTATTAAATGTAAACGGTATAAAAGTTTATTGACTTTAAATACAATTTAACACAAGAAGATACAAACAACAGGCAAATTATATACATTTTCATACCAGCTTATGTCAATAACAGTTTCTTTGATTGTGATATGACATCAATGTAACACTTGGACGTCTTATTTACGTAAAAATATGAATGTTAATGCCTCGGATATGCTAATAATCGAGGCAAGGCAAAATAGTTATTATTTGCGTAGCGTTAGGATATAGATTACCTCACATTTTTACAATTTGAGATCTTGCATATGCAAATATTTGAGGCAAGGAAAAATAAATATTATGTACGTAATAATAGGGTACAGAATACCTCGTACTACTTATAACTTGAGACAGCGATTCCAGTAGCGATCCATAGCGTTGTATCTATGCATGTTTACTCCAGCCAAACTGTGAGCTTCGTCGGGGTATGACTGTGAAAGAAATAAAGCGTAAGTTCTTGGAAGAAATCTGCTTTTGTAATCGGTAATCAGTGGGCCTACTCGGAATAGGAAAATCGAAGTTTCTGATTAGTTTTCGTGCAATACAAACTCTTATGTCGCTTGCATAAGACTAGCGTTTCCACAAAAACCAATCAGGAACCTCAATTTCGTTTTTACGAGTACGGGCCCAAGTTATTCAACTTTCATCAATCAAGTCGTAAAAGATTGGCGTCCCTTTTATAGCACAAGTCCACGGACGAGTGTCCCGCGGCAAGGAAGCAAAGCTAGGACCTGGTAACCAAGTGACTGATATACTATTTAAAATTACAGAAACAACACCTATACTCCGATTTAGAATCTAAGATATTTTATATCAACAAAAACATTTATGAATGAAAACTTAACAAAAACTGATAACAATAACAGAAAACAACAAGTTAACAGCACAGTTATACATTTAAAATAAATCTAGGTTTTTGAATCGGAGTATAGACTGCAGATCAATTAATATTAGCAGAATAAGCCGACATTCGTCCCGCAGTCGGAATCGAATTCGCAAGCTTGCTTCTGCATTTCAGGCGAACTTTGGATCATGGCGCCAGTAAGTCAGAGGTCATCAGCTGTTACAGAATTAAGTGGCATAACGAGACAATCGTCAGCTAAGCACTCTAAGAGCGAGTGTATCGCTCACGATATCATCATCATATGAGCCCATACACGTCCACTACTGGACAGAGGCCTCCCCCATACGACGATATCGTCGGTCCATCGAGTGGATGGTCTCCCATGTAGGGGGGATTTGCCATAATCACCAGGCTTGGCAGGCGGATTGGTGATCGCAGTGTTGGTGTTGAAAAATACTCAGAAGCTGACGATATACTCCCTCGATACTCTAGCGCTGATAACACCTGGGTAATTTTTAAACAACACATACCATCTGCTCAAATGGTATATTCTTCTGTTGCAAAGCCTTCATCAACTTCGCAGCGTTCTGGTAATGCACGTTATCGTCAGCGTTGCCGTGCATTATGTAGAAGTCGTGATCTCGGAGTTTCTCTGCTAGGAGCGTGACATCACCAGCTTGGTAGCCGGCTAAGTTATCCTCTTCGGTGGGTAGGCCCATGTAGCGTTCGGTGTACATCGTATCTATAGAATAGAATAAAAAATGTCTAAAATAAACAAAACGGAAAACAGAAACAGTGTAACATAGTGGTAAGTGTCTCAAAAAGGTGGGATAGTTGACAGGGCAGCAAAGTTATCATTTTAAGGCGAGGGCTCTGTCAAGAACGAATCAAGACTGTAATCAAGAACGAAGTAAAGGATTCTAGAATTGAATCTCTAGCATAGCGAAGAATTACAAAGTAGAATCCTGAACGCAGCGAGGGATTTATCGCCCGATATTTTATCCAGATATCCCGTTGGCTTCTCCTTTGAACGCCAGCAGAAGTTTTCTGGGATTACCTACACCTTGATTTGTTCTGCCCTCGATAGGTATATTTGAACCTCCATATATGTTTATTATATGTCGCTTACAAAGAGCGCTACAATACTGTCTTCACATATTTATTGCGTATCTAATAAAAACACCTTATTGTTGCGTCTAACATACTGTTAAATAATAGTCTAGATATACATAGATACATTGTATTTGTGACAGCTGCAGAATTGAGGAATAACCGACGCTTTGACGATTCTCAGGATTATTAATACTAGTTTCTGTACGCGACTTCGCACGCGTTGTTTCCGGGATATAAAGAACCCTGTAGATTAGTATAGATACGTTATTCTAAGTCTTCAAAGATTTTTATGCAAACGTTTTTAGGTTATAATTTTTTTATCCCATCTCTTCTCCGATCATGTCGGTCTGCCGTCCTGTCCCACCGTATTATGAGAGTGAGGGAATAGAGAATGCACTACACACACTTGTGCACTATAATATATACCTACTGCGCACCTATTATAAGTACAAAAATCTATATCTAAGAAAGTAAAAGCATGCATATAGTTAAAGCTGCGGGATAAAAGATGTTTTTATTTTATTTTATTATTTATACTAGCTTCTGCCCGCGGCTTCGGACTTTTTTTTTTTAATGAAATGTAGCCTTTATCCTATTCCAAGTCCAGATTTTTATGAGCGCAAAACCTGCACTCTCTATTCATCCATTCCATCCAGTTTTGTCGTGGTCTTCGGCTAAAATATTAGCAGGAAGTGTGATTCTTTAGGTATTGGAGTATTAATGGGGTTATGAACTTTGTAAACCAAATGACGTCAATATTCATTAGATGGAAAAGCCATCTGCGTCTTCGGTCGCAAATTTGCATTTACTAAGTGATTAAATGAATGTAAGGTCAGTGAGAACATCTCAGCTTTCGCCTGGTAGCGAGATTATGTGGATAAAGAAAATGTCATATTTATTTTTAAAAATATTTGACACGGCCTTGAGATCAACTTTGTTATGAGAGAATATTCAGATAACAGGTTGATATTTAAAAAAACAGTTGAATAATTGGCACGGTCGGAATGTGAAATAAGCAATAGTAATAACAATATGGTATGTTGTCCAGACTCAGGAGACGTTACTTCGTTACTCTAAAATCATTCACTCCGTTGAAACGAAACTATTTTCAAAGGTCGAAGTTCAAAACGAATGTCTTTCAGAGTATGATACAGCCGTAATACACGGAGAAGTTGCGTTTCGTCTCGTTTTTCGTTTTGGCGAGTAGAGGCCCTATCCCCGTAGCACGGGGATTGTTGACTAGGATAGAATAGAATAGAGAAAAATTACATCACTTTGTCATAGAATGCGTAAACTAGGTATCTGAATTTCATTCCTTCAATTTCAATAATGTACGCAATGTATGGCGGTGCGATTATTGTCTATTCTACCATAGAGAATAATCCTCGTGCTAGGGTGGCAGCTCTCAGATTCTTCGTTCGTGTGGGTGGCGTAAGTACCCATGTCGAATTAAATTTTATTCTTTTCTATGCAGTTTCTATATCGAAAGCAAGAAATCGAGGTTATCCTATAAAGAATTAATGGTTTAAATTATGATATTAAAAGAGATAAAAACTAATACCTACGTGAGGACCGTGATTAAACAATACACGTTTTTAGTATTACGTTGTATTTTAGAGAAGGATATGGTAGATAGATACCTGAAGAATAAGATTAAGATAAAACAGAATTATTTAAAAGATGCGGGCGGGCGTGGGCGAGGGCTGCTTTCCACTATAAATCTTTAATAATATTTATGCAAGTATGTTACTGTATGTAATTTACAATTAGTTCTATTCCAAATACATATGTTTTAGTCTTTTTTTACCATGATCTCTAGGTAAACTTGGCGATTATCATCTTCGGGTGTATTATATTGCATACCCTTTGTACACCCGAAGATGATGCCCGCTATGTGTAGCCCTCATTAAGTTTTTAAAATTTAACCATTATTTTGTTTTATTCTTGTCATTTTACTTATCGTGCAATAATTTAAATGTTATTATATACAATTTTAATTAATTATTGAAATACTAACAATTATCTTTTTTTATATAAAACTTGTTATCCTGTGAATTAAAATAACAACGTGTAAAATTCCGACACAATCTAACAATTGTTTGCGAATAAATGAAATGAAATGAAACCTCGTCTTTAGATTTACACTCATCAAAGGTCTCTGTGCTACCTTCAGCCCCACGCATGCCCCCCGAAGGACCGGGCCACTATGTGGCCCGAGATTAGACTAAACGCAAAATACGTAGGTAACTACAATGTTTAATTTAGAATGTATTTCCAACATAAAAAGGTCAGTGCGGTGTAACCCTCCAATATACTATGCAAATGAACATTATCAAACACAATAAACTACAAAATCCAAACTAATCAACATATACAAAAAGAGGGTATTAAACGACATTGGCGGAATTTCTCAAGGGGCAAGGCTGGTCAGTGACCACTACGGGGAAGAAATGTCATCGTAAATTGGCCTAAAAGGGTCTGAGATTGGCCGAAACTGAGCCATCGGTCCCTAATATGGGGAATTAGGATGCGTTACAAGGGTCAAAGCTGATATGAGACGTCAAAATGAGAGTGAATTACCAATAAGGTTAAATTCATCAGAATTTTTATTTCACAACTTCTGCGGATCTCATCGTTTCTCATAACTGTTTCTTTTATGGGGTTGTTCATTAACCAAGTCATGATTTAAAAAAAAAAATTGAACCCTCCGTGGTAATATCTCTTGAGGTTTAAGACTAACACTCCTCCCCTATCCTAAATCACGTTTTTTTTTTAATAGTTACAAAGCATCTTTAAAATGAATATAATCTTTTCTTTAAATATTGATAAGTATAATATGGCTGTTGTCGCGGCAGGCAGGGGAATTGTTACCTGGCAGCGACGACGAAAACGCACACGCAAACGCCGCTTTTCGGTTGTTTAGAAATCGCGCGTTCAACGACAAAATAAATACATGTGATTTCACGACACCCCCTCCCTCCTCGTGATATTTCGTGATTTTTGTCGAACCCAAATAATGGAGTAATTAATGGTGGACCCCTATGTTCTATACCAATAATTGATTTTAACTTTTGTTTTACTTTTCCCTTGAAATCCTATACAGTTTAATTGGAGTATGTCTTGAAAGAAAGGAAAACTAAAGTTAGGTTGAACAGGTTCAATTCAACGCTTATTCATGCAAGCCTTAGGGCGCAATATGATGTGACTCTAGCGCCACTCTTTTTCTTGTATTACGTTATGGAAAAGAATCACCGAAAGTTCTTGTCACTAATTGATAATAACCAGTATAAACTTTTTTTCGATACCTCTGTAATAGTTTTATTTCATTTAGAATTAGCAGAAAATGGTTTATTGCGTTTGGTGGCCACCAAAAGCCATAAACCATTTTCTGCTGAAAAAATAAAGAGTGGCGCTAGTGTCACAGCACTATGCGCCTTAATTAATGGCACCATTTGGAACCCAATAGCTTGGGAATGATGGTGATATCCATAATCATGTTGCGAACGCGAAACTCAAGAGTTTTTGAAATTAATAGACCGTTTGCAACTACAATCTCACGTGACGATAAGTGGCCTATTGACTTTTTTTTGTAGAGACCCAGGTTGTACTTTTTTTCTCTGAAAGATAAATCAAACGATATGCAGCTTTATATGTTAATAACTTTTACTTTGTCTTTACACTTCTATCAAAAACTTAAGTTAAAATTTAATCGCCGGTTTATCTTTTAGAACAACACCACCCTTAATCGTATAGTTATAGTTAGGAATGGCATTTTTAGTTCGTTATTAGTTAATCTAACTGAAATAAATTAAAATTGCTCGACAACACAGCATCATCTACCCTCAAAGCAAACAGAGCTTGTGATATGGGCACTAGGTAATTGATTATAATAAATACATTACGGTACATAGATATTTTTGTCATATATATATAAAACACCCTGAACACCCGGACCAATATCTGTACATCGTGCAAATATTTCTCCTGAGGCGGTAATCGAATGCACAACCTCCTTTGTCGCAGGCGGACCTTCGCCCGCTGGACCACTGAGTTCGTCTATTTTAATAATTTCTTATTGCAAGTTCCTTACTGTAGTAAAGCCAAGAGGTGACAGGCGCTCCGGAAACCCCACATTGGAACAGATTCTCTTCATCATGGAGTAGGGTCAGCAACGTGGCATATCCTCCGTAGCTGTGGCCCCAAATACCGATCCTCTCACGGTCAATGAACTCGTACCTATTCAGTACCTCCCTGGAAATATTGCTCAGTGTTACTCAAACTCCATTTCATCAATTTTAAATCTTATCACAGTGGAATAGTGGTTTCTTTTTCACTCCTTCCACTAGTGGACAAAAAATTGAAGTGAAGAGAATATCAATAACACCTTATTTCTTATTTGATAATAATAACTATGTTTATAGTATACAATTTGACATGTCTAAGTGCTTATTTTGTAAGCCTAAAGAAATAAAGTTATTGATTCTGATTCTGATTCTGAATATGGTTGCGTTTGTGTTGAATTTGATAATATGACTAAGTTTTCGAGTATTATGGAGGTGTGATGTTGATGGAGCGATAAAATAATGAATAATGGAACGAAGCGTGCAAAGGTATGACATCTTTATAAGATTAGTTTGATACTGCGCCGTCATTATTTATCATTATCATCATTCAATGTAACGTAGGACAGCAATGCGGAGTCCTACAGCAGCAGCAGCTATTTAATAATAGTTAACATAGTTACTTCAAAATCACGAAATGGTCTTCAATCTCGACGGTTCCCAGGGCGTTGTTGAGCGAGTAAAGTATATCGGCACCCTTCAGTCCGGATCCGCGGCCATCGGCAAACATGTAGATGATATTGCGGCTCGTAGTCAAATATGAGTGGTAACCTGGAGACAAAGTAAAATTAGTATTGGCATCTTTTGAATTTAAGACGATCGCTGTCTTACATCGAGCTTAACTGGCTTAAAAATTGAGGGAGAAAGTGCGCCTTTTAATGTATGCAGCGGATTCTAACGAGTACCTATAGTGGATATTTCATTTTACATTCCATTTGTTAGTTTAGTAGTATTTTATGGTCCACAAAAACTAGTAGGTATGCTAGTAGCTTACCTACCTTGTAGGTAAGCAATTTCATAGCCTACATAACCCAACACCTAAGGTTAGTTCCCACTCGCGCTTGGGGTAATATTGACATATGTTTCAATTAATTCACAAGAGTTATTGTGATCGTCTGCCGTCGTCCGTCGTCGTTTGTATCTGCCTCGTGAATTTGGTTTCAGGCTACATTGTTCCTGAGTGCTACAGGCTACGTTTTAACCATGTACACGCAGATAAAAATTGTGATTGAAAATGACGGCCTTTCAAATCCTGTCCTGAGAGAGAGAGAGATAATTTATTTACCCAAAAAACTGAAATATGTTATTATCTAGGCAGTTATACTTAAAATGTAACATAAAAAAATTATAAGATAGTTATTATGGGTAAATTAGGTCCGTGCCTCAGCATGTTAAGACTAGACTAAGAATTTAAGGTACTCTATTGCATTGGGTGTGCCCGGAAGAATAGTTGTACATTATTATAAATAAATGTTGTAGTATTAGAACATTAGCCCAATACTGCGCTGGTTTTCAGGCAGGGCCAGTGATCAAATATAATCTAAGCAGAACAGCACGAGAGAACAATCATTACCTCTGCGATATATACCTTTCCGGTCTGATAGGACTGATTCGTACGCAGATCCTCGAGGAAAGGCAAGTAACTTTTAAACGATATCAAACTTACCAACAGTAAACGTATCATACACGGTGTTAGTATTCGGTCCAGAGTACACGTAGAACACCATAGCGTATTTAGTGCTATTATCATTGACATCCAATCCAGGTGGGAGGAACAACCTCACTGGTGCTGGGAATCCGTTTTCGAGAGGTACTGTGGTTATGAAACTGCCAGGTCGGATTTTGTCTTGGAGACGCTCGCGGACTATTGTGTTTGCTTCCCAGGTGAACAGGGTTTCTCGGGTCTGTGTAACAAATAAATGATGTTAGATTAATAGAGTTACAATAATAGAGGAGTCTCATTTATCAATGTAATCTAGAGCTATGCTCGGAGTTTCTCTACGCGATAGAATCCGTAATACGGAGATCCGTAGAAAAACCAAAGTTATCGACTCTGATGATGACACCTGGCGGTGGCAGTCACCCAGGAGCATGGCCTTCCTTGAGAGGCAGCATTGAGTCATTGCTACATAAAAAACTATCAGCTTCTTTCTGAGGATTGTGAAAACATACCCTGGGGTTTATGATGTAGACGGCAGCAGGCTCGTTGGGCGACGAACAGGTGATGGTCAGGAAGGCTGCCTGACGACTGGCGGTGGCGGCTACCCAGGTGCAAGGCCCACCATCAGGTAAAACCAGGTCACAGCTGAGGCAGGCTTGGGTTTCGCCGGCCACGTGGACCTCGGAGCGCCAGGGAGTGTTGGTGACGGTACGGGTGTAGTAGCTAGAGAGTTAGGTATAGTTATTAGGTGTTTAATCAAAATATGTGTGACTAAACATACAAAACCCGACTTTAAACCACCAATAATAATTTTATCTTCATGGGAAATGGGAACTGATTTTCATCAAACACTCTGGGAACAATTTGCCTTATAATATAACAAAAATGCAGCCAGCGTCTTGGGGACGTATCCGACTGGTATTGATATGGACAAGTTGAGCTATCTGTAGATTGTTTGCAACAGTCTGCAGTTAGCTCAATTGTTTCAATTGTAAATACTAGTTTAATTATACTACATATATGTAGCTCGTTTGTTTATATTATTTGATTGTTATTTTCTTTGACAAAAAAGTAATCGAATCTGTTGGCCCATATTCTCCGATCCTTCAGAAAAGTATTTTATATTTTGTTTATTTTATGTAATAATACCTAATACTGGAAATTTATACACAGCGTCGTCATTCCCAAAATAAGCAAAGCTTGCGCTAATTTTACTGTGGAAATGCGGTCGATATCGTTCGTACTTGGAGTTGCCGCCATATAAGCTTCAGTTAAATGTCATACTGTTCGCTTCCCTTTCATTATGTATAGTGGACGTATACCACAAAAAGGAGATTTAAGAGAGATCGCATTCCACGTATAAAACTAGAAAAACTTACTAAAGTTCATTAGTTTCATCCATGCCAATAAAGTTATTGACAGTGAACGCTCCAGGAGTGATAGAACTAGACCGGATCTCCCCATTCTCTCTAATACTCATAAACAAGTGTTGCCAGTTAGTGCCGTCTATTTGTTCCGGGGACCATCTCAGGGACATGTAGTAGGATCCATTAGAACTGAAACGAGGAAGGGCGATTGGCACCCATCCGTTTGGTTGTTGGCGCGACTCCTCCTAAAAGGGAAAATAAATCATCCATCAGTTCTTAAGTATAAAAAATAACAACGAATTCTTGAGTATTGTTCGATTAGTTTGACCATCTTTTATAATGACGATGAGGAAAATAGGAAAGGTCGTAGGTAACAGGGGGTATCCTAGAATTTTAAATAGCCTTATGAATCTTATACAGAGTTTAATAATCGTACACCTACCTACAAGTTTTTTACTCACCAGTCAATGACAAAAAAACAGGGATACATCTTTTGTGCACACTATAAACGCTTTTTTTTTTAGTAAGTTTACTTTGTTTGGCAATTTTTGACATTAGCTGGTAAATGTGAGTGAGAGTACAGGCATGTTTTCATTTTTGTTTGTCCTTTTCAAATTGAGATTTTTTGTGTATGAAAAACCAATACCCACCTATACCTAAGTCTCCACTCAACTCACCTCACAAACATTAGTAATAACATTACAAATCCTTAATATCGTAAAGTTCTGCCTTCTATTCAGCCAATGGGCAGCAAACTCCACATCTGACGTCCAGGTCAATCCTCCTAGAATGTGATCATCCGTGACGTCAACTGGAGGTTCCATTATAGTGACGGCATTGACGTCGTTGTTGACTAGAGCCCTTAGGTCGACGACGCGCAAGACGACTGTTGGGTTAATGTGGCCCACCTAGAAATGTTACATAGTTTTTTTGATCAGTATGTATGTACATGGTTAAATAATATTTCATAATAATTTGAAAAGAGGAAAGATTTTATTGTTTATTTGCATTGCATAGGCTCCGAAACTACTGAACCGATTTGAAAAATTCTCACTGTTAGGAAGCTACCCTATCCCCGGGTGACATAGGTTACCCTACTAATATTTTAAATTTCAGTTTGTAAGGATGGATGTATGGATGGATATTTGATACTCTTTCTCGCAAAAAGTACTGAACCGATTAGGCTGAAATTTGGTATGGGTATAGTTTGGGACCTGGAATAACATATTATAGGCTTTTTATCCCAATAAAACGCGGGCGAAGGTGCGGGCAGCAGTTAGTATTATATATTTAAAAAAAACTTAAATACCCGTGCGAAGCCGGGGCGGTGGTTTAATATAGTGGTTTAATATAAGGATGTAATCATCCATAACAACTGGAAGTTTTAAAATGGTGACGGCATTGATGTTCTTGTTTACGATCGACGCTACGACACAAATAATGACTGTTGGGTTGATGTGGCCCACCTAGAGATGTAACATTTATTCTAAGATCAGTAAGTATATTATGGTATTATAATCGGTTATGATTAGTGAGTCAGCTGGAGGTTCCATGATAAATAAATAAATAAAATAAATAAATAATGTTGGACAATTCACACAGCATTAGCTAAGCCCGGCTTAGCTAATGCTGTGTGAATTATGTGAATAGCTCTGCTTAGCTTGGGGCTTAGTAAGCCCCAAGCTAAGCAGAGCTTGTGTTATGGGTACTAGATAACTGATATACATAAATATATTATATAAATAGTTTTTTTTATTATTATACAAAGAAAAACGACCAGGACACCCTGAACAAATATTTGCAGATCGTACAAATATTTGTCCCGAGGCGGGAATCGAACCCGCAACCTCCTGCGTCGCAGGCGGACCTTCGCCCACCGCGCCACATCGGTCGTCGGATAATGGTGACGATATTGACGTCGTTATTGACTAGAGTCCTAAGACCGATGACACAAGCTCTGCTTAAGTTGGGGCTAGATGATGCAGTGTGTATTGTCCAGTATTATTTATTTATTAACAGCCACCTGTTATCTTTACACATTTTTATAATTTTTCATGTCTTGAAAAATCCCCTAAAATAAATAAATTAATACCTACTCTGATTTTAAACTCACCTTTGGGTACTTCAAATCAACCAGCTCCGGGTAAGGGTCTTCAGGGTCGGTCTTGTCTTCGTAATAGTAATAGGAGTAACTGTCGACCAAAGTATCATTGAACGTAGCGAAAGCCAAGTAGGATCCGCCGTTTGAGAACCAAGTTGCCTGGCCCGTGTACATGACATCCTCTGAAAAAAATAATTTCTAGTTATTTATGTGTGCAGTTATTTATGTGATAGTTATGGTTATGGTGTGTGTACTCTTTTATCCGTACTGAAACTCCGGTTGGTCCATCGTGCGTGGTTTTGTTTTATTTAATTATTGGCATCCAAAACAGAAAACAATCAAAACATGATAATCTGGTAAAAATTATATCTAAGAGACTAGATTGAATTCCAAAGCATGATTAATAAATGTATGCTATTATAATACTCAATCATTATTAACGACCGTTTGCAAATACAACAATTAAGAAAACAAATACACAACGCAATAGTTAGTTAATGTTAGGTAGGTAACATTAACTAACTGAAATTATTCTAAATCTAACTCTCTAAATGATTGGGTATCATTTAGAGAGTCCCCAATCATTATGGCCTTTGTGACCAATTATTGTACATATATATATATATATAGCATCATTATGACCAATTAATTTTAAATCAAAAGATGTACCTTCATAGACCCAATCATTATGCCCATTGTATATCTCCCCAACGATTCCGTCAGACGTCAGCTGGATAGCTTGCCCGTCGAACTCCGGTAGATAAAACACGTTGTTATCTAGTACATAGGCTATGGAATGCCCGGCGCCGAATAAACAGAGCTGCAGTCTTTCGTGATTGGCGATGTAGATTACGTTCCTGGAAATAAATAGTGATATTTTAGCGCGCGATCTAGCCCCGAATAAATTAATAAATAACGTTAAATAATCCACACAGCTAACATAAGCTAAGCAGAGCTTGTGTTATTGATATTGTACTTTATGAATGAAACAGGAAACTAGAGTACCTATATTTTATATGAAATAGATCGTAAGTTCTATTTCATATAAAATGTATAATTATTATAATAATTTTTTATCACACATAAAAAATACCCGGAATGCCCGGAAAAAATATTTGCAGATCGTAAGAACATTTGTCCCGTGGCGAGAATGGAACCCGCAAGCTCCTGTGTCGCAGGCGGAACTTCGCCCGCCGCGCCACATCTCGGTCTTCGTCAATCGGTGGATCAATCTACAATAACAATGTCCAGGCCTTCTCTTCGTCCGACGACGACGGTCTGATAAAATTAAGCTAAGATTGTGCTATGGACCTTAATTATCTATTAAACACCTCTGTACACCTATAGAATGAAAAAATGATTATTGACCTTCACATAAGACAAAATCTAGAGAGATTTTGAATTCAAACCTGAGCATATTACTGTATCATCATCATATCAGCCCATACACGTCCACTGCTGGACATAGACCTCCCCCATACGACGTACTATATGTGTATTTTGTACATATTACTGTATGTGTATTTTGTATTTAATGTCTGTTACCCACTCCTTATTAATTGATGCATTAAGTATATCAGTCATCTAGTACCCATAATACAAGCTCTGCTTAGTTTGGGGCTAGATGATATTGTGAATTGTCCAGCTTTATTTATCTATACTCACATTTTATAGAGGAAAGATTTGATTGTTTGCTTGCATTAAATAGGCTCCGAAACTACTGAAGCGATTTGAAAAATTCTTTCACTGTTGGGTAGCTACACTATCCCCGGGTAAAACAGGCTCCATTGTATTTAAAAATTACCAAAACCTTACCAAAACTCCAATTAATGTAACGCAAGGTGTAAAAAAAGTTTTATAATTATTAAATTTGAAATTTTTGTTAAATACCCTTGCGAAGCCGGGTCGGGCCGCTAGTTTTTTATACAAATATAACTCACTGTGTACTGATTTCGTAGAGAGCATATCTGGCTGTCGTAGAGTAACGGTAAACCTGTAAAACAATATGGGTACAATAATAATCATAAAGATACTAAATTACATGTGGAAGTATAATTCAGATAGCTTATCAATAGATAATGTTAAATAACCCGCGTTCGTGAACCATTTGAGCGCCACGCCAAAAACGCATTCCCGTGTCTATACGCCAAAGCACAAAGAGAACAAAAGATATTCTATATGTCGTCGTTGGCGCTGAGGGGTCCTCAGGCGATTTGTCATGTACAGGTGACTATGGCAGTCAAAGGATTAATCATGTTGGGCCAAAACTTGTTACATAGGAGTAACAGTGCAAGTTGCTTGTTAAAAACCGTACCTAAGGTATCACTATCAATACTTGGTAGAAGGTAGAACTACAATATAATTGTTTCAATTGTAAATACTAGTTTAATTTCTTTATATTATCTGATTGTTATTTTCTTTATAAATAAAGAATTAAAAAAAAAAAAAAAAAAAAAAAAAAACAATACTTTATAAAGGACCTGCAGCTATTTTAGTATGCAATGATGTCTATGTAGCAAAAATTATAACTTATCCTACCAATAAATTATTCCACAAATAATATTGTGGCAGAGCCAAGCATTATTTTAGGCTCGCAACTTGTAGATTGAACGTCGTCGTCATGATATAAATAAATAAATAAAATAATCATTTATTTTCTCTCACAAAGGTTATACAGAAAGTCTGGTTTACATGATGTGATATATTCTGTATAATCTAATATTAACCTGGTTTGTGAGAGACTGTTGCCTGAAAAGGGTATAAAAACCTGTATTTAAATCCAGAAGCCTTGCTATGTTGACTGTACAGCATTTCGTGGATATGATTTACAGTCAACATTTCGTGGGAATAAAAAAAATATTGAATGCGATTGGGAATCTTTTTTGGATGTGATGGAAAGGAGCCATTGTTTTGAAAAAACTTAAAACCAATTTGGAATCCCTTACTTTTACACTGTTTTTAAGCTGGTGGGATAAATACTGATCCCTCAGATATATTTTTTATGGGACCATCACCTCGGGACCGTTATCTATTTGTATAGATAATGACCGATTCCGGTCCGTAAATGACGGA
Source organism: Eupithecia insigniata (assembly GCA_947859395.1). NCBI lineage: Eukaryota > Metazoa > Arthropoda > Insecta > Lepidoptera > Geometridae > Eupithecia > Eupithecia insigniata. The sequence goes on along the minus strand of OX401996.1, from coordinate 5,913,983 downwards.
GAAATCGACAAACCAAACATAAAAAAACATATGTACATACAGGTGAACATAGAACCTCCTTCTTTTTTAGAAGTCGGTTAAAAACCAATCTATCTTAGGCGCAGCTAGTATCGTGTCTATGTTACAGGATTTACCTTCTCAATGCGTGTCTATGGATAGTTATGCACCTATTGTATGTATAACAGGATTTCTGGTAGAGTAAAATGAGAACTTACCGACTGAACTTCACTAGGTGCCAGGATGTAAGCTCTGTCGTCCGATAGAATGGGGTTTGTAGTGTTTAAGAATGCCTGAAAATAAGACAAACGGATATTGAATAGGAGTGGATCTCTTTTTACAGTAAAAACTTTCGTAGTTGACAAATTCATTATGAATTTAAGCGGGTTAACTACGAACCAAGACAAACTAGGTTCGAAGCTAACCCGCTTACATACATAATGAAGAGTGAATCTCGGTAGGTGGACCATTGTTATCGATTGGTTTATGTAGGTACTTCACTATATTTTTCAAAAGGTATATTTTAAGACTGGGTCTAATTTCAAGGACAATTTCTTTACCATCAAATGCCATTCTTTAAAAGGATTAGTTACCGATCAGAGATCGTTGTTTGGGCCTCCTTAAAAACTTTTAGCGCCTTCCAGTTGATGGATAAACATTAGATACTAACCATAAGTTCTCCCGAGACCAAAACGCTGCTCGTGAGCGTCGTCGCGTTGAATATGTTGATGCCAGATTCGCCAGGAATGGTGAACGTGAACTCCGTGTCTGGAAAAATATAAGATTGGTAAAATAAATTCTTAGGCAAATATTCAAATAACGATAGTATTAAATACTTAGTTAACCGGGAATATTCGATTCCTTCGTTCAGTCCAAAATCCCTTTTCTGAGACTAAGTCATACGACATACCCACCTACATGGTAACCCTACGGCAGTAAGGAGTTAAAAAATAAAGTCTTCATCATTGGGTACCTACTACCTACCTACTTCGCATTGTACAGGTCTAATGCATACTTCAAAGTCCCGCTTATTGCTAAGAGCCAAGCGACTCTAGTCACTGATCCTAGCGAACAGACGGTAACATTACCGAATCTGTGGTATTAGGTACATAGGTACAGGTATCACCTACTAGCTATAGCTGGGCTATTCAGAAACTCTGTTATATCTTTGGATAAAGACGAGTTAGTGCTTTGTATGTAAGACTATACGATAGCATTTGCTTTTTCGATTTCAGATCTGTATCTAACTCATTTTGGTCAAAAATCCTAGTAACGGCTTTTCTTCCTATGAGGGCAGAAAGGTACTTAGATGCCTTTAGATGGCACCCGCCAAGAGTGCCATCTAAAGGCGGCATCAAGAGTTTTGATATGATCATTCACAATCACCTGAATTGTTCAAAGATGTAGGTAGGTACTATTTATTTTGTAGGTACTGTTGTTATGTTATATTAAATTTAGAGACAAATTTTTGTTATTATTTTTTGAGTCATCATCATCATCATCAGCCCATACACGTCCACTGCTGGACATAGGCCTCCCCCGTACGACGCCACAAATAGCGGTCCTGAGCCGCCTCCATCCATCGACTCCCTGCGACCGCTACGATGTCGTCGGTCCATCGAGTGGATGGTCTCCCATGTAGGGGGGGTATTTTTTGAGTAGGAGGTACAAAATAAACTTTTCAGTCATGCATATTTTCAGCAAGCTGTTGCAGGATTGTTACTAACCCGAGATCCATGTTCCAGTGAATCCACGCTGACTGAACTGCCCCGTCACGAACTCTTCTAGTGTGAAGGGGGTTTGAGCTGACGCCACTGCCACCAGCGCAGCGAGGACGCACCAGCTTGACCCTCGAACCTTTGCATTATCAACTTTATGTTAGTGTTCTACCTAGCTAACAATAAGACTGTTGTTTGTAAATACAGTAGAGAACATAATCTTATATTCGAGTATGATTCTAACTACATCTTCAACTATATAATATTTACTAATCTTCTCGTTTTCAAGATCGTGTTATAGATCGAAGAAGCTATTACCTACATTCCTTCAATCACACTAAAAAAAAGGTGCTACATAATGTGTACTAGTTGTTAATAATTAGGTATCGTAATTGAAATAATAGGAAAACACTACTCACCATTTCAATTTCTCTCTTCACACAATTTCACACAGCCTGTCGGCGTTCACCATCCGCCAACGCGACTACCTTCGATTTATCTTATAAAATTACAACTCTTATCCCTTGATAACTCTTATCAAAAGATAAAGATAATTGTTCGAATTTTCTTATAGACATAATAGGTCAATATAATCGTTATTAAAATATCTGTATCTACCTACTTATCTGGACATACATATGTAGGTAGGTATTCATTATCCATTCTATTATTTTACACAAATGAAACTACGAAATTGGTAGGAAAGAATTTTAATGAACATTAATTAAACCGATTACACTTCTGATATACAACAATACATTTTGATAGCCTGAATCTACTCAAAATACTTTCACACTAAAGTGTAAACAATAGAGTGCCTATGACGCACATGACGATGTAGAGAACCTCGTTGGTTACGGTGCGCACAGAACGCACAGATGTGGCTAGGCACTGAATGCGCTAGCAAAGGCTATTTTGCCAGTATCTCCGAGAGTAACTCTCATTTACGAGTATGTCTTCTTCTTTCCTCAGTCATTTGTAATATCAACATAATTTATGTCACTGAAAACTTCTCCCAATATCATTCAAAACGCCGAAACGTAGTCATGTGTAGTCAGTCATGTTCTTCACTGAAGATAATTTTGAATTCATGATCGCCAGTTCTTTTTGGACCGCCTTCAGACACATTGTGAATGTCTTTGGTCGATGCAAACGTATATTTAGCGCATTCTTCGATGTTGAAGGCAGTAAATTTTGATCGCTGAATCCTTGTCAGTTCTAACATTGTTGCGAGTTATGACCAAACGGGCATAGAATAGTGCACGTTTGGTTTGCTGCGGTCGCGGCACGAGACATCGCACGAAAATATCAACGTCGAGCAGCGAGTCATCCCGGCAGATTCACCAACGCCCCTCTCGATCGAGCGACCGCTTTACTCCGACGACGAAATATATCAATGGATTTCCTCCAAGCGTGTGTGCCTTTCTATAACATTTTTCACAAAATAAATGACCGCGTCTTATCATAAATCCTTTTACAATCTTGAATATCTTCTATATCCTAGACTTAAATAAACTAAAACTTCTTACAAAGAGTTAAACTAAATAGACGTAACGTTTGCTACCTGGAAAAGAATCCGCTGGGCGGCGAATGCATTAGTATGATAGTGTACGTACTCAGAGTTGTGTGAGGTGTGGGTGAATGTATGTCAATGAAATGTGTGTGTGTGTAGTGTAATGAATGGGACGGACCATGCTAATGGCGGCGCGAAGAGCGGCGCTGCTGAGCCTCTTGCATTCGCCGCTCGTGCTCGGCCATATGCAGGCGCCGTTGTTCCTCCTTTATAGCAATCTAAAATAAACGAATATCGAATCAATAATCAATAAACGTACTATAAAAAAGATTTCTACTTCGCAATACCCATTAGAATGGATGAAAAATAAACGGAAGCAGGCTTCTACAGTCAATACTTGGAAATATATCCTAAGCAAGAAGACAAAATTGATTGAACTTTTAAAGCGCAACTTAAGATAACCACTAGCTCAGCCTAAGACTAGCATAGCATCCATCTAATAAGCTTAATATTTTGTCTAGTTACGTGATTTCCCCGATGTTTTGTAAGCGGCAGGTAAGTAAAATGTTGCTATTTACGGACCGTTTCGGCTGACAGCGGCAACCAGTAAATACAAGGTGTGGCCTTCGTCTTCTTGAAAAGATCATCCAATAGTTTTGCAGGAGGCTCCTCCTCTTTCTTCTTGAACTTCCTCGCTGGAAAATAGCGAATAAATGTTAAAATATTGTACCAGAACTCTCTTAAAGTTTATATAAGTTTGTATTGTTTTTATATTACTTTATTAATCAATAACTTATACTACTAGAATATTCGTCTAGTGTCGCGACAGCGAATTGGCACACATTTGGCATGAAGTTATAATAATCATTATCATTATCATCATCATATCAGCCGATCGACGTCCACTGCTGGACATAGGCCTCCCCTAAGGATGTCTACAATGACCGATTTTGCGCTGCCCGCATCCAGCGATTTCCCGCGACTTTCACTAGGTCGTCGGGCCATCGCGTGGGGGGCCTACTCACACTGCGCTTTCCGATACATGGTCGCCACTCTAAAGCCTTGCGGCCCCAATAAATAAACGGCGGTTATAATAATAAACAGTAGTATATAATTCCCTGCCATTATCCCACTCTAGATGAGGTAGGCACTATCATCTTAGGTCCATCAATAAAACGAAATGAATAATGTACGCCTGGACAAAAATATATCGGTATATCTGATATATTTCGGAATTGCTAAATAAATCTTAGTCGTTCAATCAAACTAAAATTTCTGTATTCACATAGTCAACACCCAGAGCAAATATTAGCACATCATACAAACATTTGTCCCGAATCGGAATCGAACCCGAAACCCTCAGAGGTAGCCAAATGAAAATTGCATGAAGTCAATAAAAATATTTTCATCTTACCAGGCTCAGGGCTTCTCTCAGGAGTGCGGTGGTGTCTTCGCTTCTCCATCGGCCGCGGCTCTTCACGTCGCTTCTCAAGTTTTTCTTTTTCTTTGTCCTTTTCATTCTTGCCGAGATCCCATTCGCGTGTCGCTACCTTCCGCTCCCATGGCTTCTCCTAAAATTACAATAATTCATCAATACCTGTTACAATTTCAGATCTAAATAGTCTTAGTCTAAAGATCAAATGATTTTACAAATAAAATACTTAGTCTTAGGTTATTATTTACTAGCTGCGCACTTCGCGTTTCGTCGGCGTAGAATCTAGAAGTTCATGGCGTTCCTGCCTGAAAACCAGCATTGCTCAACATTAAGCTGAGGGCCTACTGGTTCACTGGGCAGACACTTATTATTGTAAGGTAGGGTTAAAATTAATTCTGATAATCCTATGTATTTAAGTAATTGCCTATGGAGGTCAATTAATTCATTTTCTTTCTTTTTTCATTGGTTTCAAATATTTGCGTGGAACCCTAATTCTTTTTCAGAAAATAAAAGTAGCCTACACTACATGCTATGACAGCAGCTATCTGCCAATAAAGATTCTGTCAAAAGCATAAAATTTAAATGAACAGCATGTAGTAGAAAAAACATAAACTTACAAGCTCCCCTCTTTCTCTTTTCATATCTTGCTCCCGTAGCCAATCTTCCACAGTGCCAGGTATCGTTGAAACTTGGGCATTATCAGCAACCTCATTGGATTTGGCCTTTTCAAAAGCTTCTACTGTTGAGAAGTCCACTTGTAATGTCTTGGGGTTCGAAACTGGCCATGTGACACCATGCAAAGCATGTCTAGTTTCAACAGCTTGTCTGAAATAATCAGATTTGTATTAAATTTAGTTTTAAAGTTCAATAATAATTTGTTTGCATTTTACTATAAAAACTTTCATAGTTTGATGAATACAATAATTATGAAAGTAAGTGGGTTAATCATAGTATATACTTGATTACTTACTCTTCATCCTCGTAGATAACAAAGCATTTAGACTTAATCTTGTCAATCCAAAATCCATTTTCGACAAGTCTTCCTGTCCTCTGAAGTAAATTCTTCAGCTGTGGCAAAGTGAAAGGTCGGACCAAGTTTGTTATGTACAAAACACAAGATTGCTTGTGCCTTGGGGGACTCGGAGGCCTGGTAATGATGCTATCATTATCTTTAATTATGGATATTTTTCTGTTAGAAGCCAAATGAGGCTCCTTAGGTTTCATTTCATGGTCCCTGTCTACTTCATTGCTTGGCCTTCTATGCTCAATGTTACGTTCTACATTTTCAGAGTTGTCAATAACAATCTTTGGCAATATGGGCCTCTCAATCTTCTCCACAACCTCACGTTCTTTCTTGTGCTTCTTCTCTTCAATTACTTCTTCAAATTCAACTGGCTTTACATCAGGAATGATTTCTTTAAGTATATCAGTAGAAATAGTGATTGATTTTTGGGTAGTTATTTTGGTTGGTCTTGAACCCCATCTCCTTTTTCTGCTAACAACAATTGGAGTAATTGGTTGTCCATTATGAAGACTATCATCATTGTTTGATTGTATTGACTCAGAATGCTCCAGCGAATTGGAATCTTGTGATTTCTGTTCACCTGAGTGTTCTGTTGAACTGCTGTGCCTCTTCTTATCATTGGATTCCCCTTTTCTACTACTGGATTTCTTCACATCATCTTTTGAGTCAGTTGAAATGTTCCTTGTCCTCTTAGAATTTTCTAGAACACCAGTTTTATTAGATTTATCATTGTCCAAATTTGTCTTCCTTTTTGGACTTTTATCTTCAGTTTTTTTACTTACCTGGGTGTCTTCTTGAGATGTCTTCTCATCTTTATTAGTGTCATCTGATTTGGTCTTGTCTGTATCAAAGTCAATCTTGCTGTCTTCAGGGTGTAGCTCCAGTATTTCAGATTTGTCAACAGACATGCTTCTCCTACGTTCAGGGGTGTGAGTGGCCTCCTCAGAAGTGTTGGCATCTGTCTTGTTGACTTTACTTACAGCTTCAGCTGAACTCTGTATCTCAGCAGGTGCAGATACAGCTGTTGTCTCAGCTTTAGGTGAGACAACAGTTGTATCAGCATCTGAAGATTTTTCAGCTTTCTCTTCTGCTACTGCTACACTTTCCTGACTATTACCTGATACTGGATCATCACTAGATTCAACTTTCTCTTTATTCTCTTCTTTCTCATTAGAGTCAACTTCTTTTATGTCTTTTTTCTCATCACTTGTGGAAATTGTATTTTCAGAAGTGGGGACATCGGATTTTTTTCCCTTTTTATCATCCTCACTTTGGGTTACTTCATCATCACATTTCTCTTGACTATCGGCAGCAGACTCAGGCTCTTCACCTTGACTATCAGGGTTTTTTTCAGACTCATCCTTAGACTCCCGTTGGGATCTTTTAGATCGATGTCTAGATTTCTTTTTCTCTTCTGGAGCTTCGACACTTGTAGTATCGCTTGAGCTCGTGGCTCGCGAATGCTTCCTTTTGCTGCGAGGAGACCTTTCTGGTCTTTCAGGTCGTTCGGGCGTCGACGGTGGGCGAGTCAGACAAATTTTTAATTTCTGTATTTCTCCTACGTCTGACGCGGCTGCCGTTTTTACCTGCCAAACTTGATCTTGTGATTCCTCTGGACTTACTTCTTTCACTGGCGTAGTCGGAGGCTTGGGTTCCGGTTCTGTTTCAACTGCAATTTCGCGTTCTGGACTTGCGTCATTGGCAGATTCATTTTCGGATGATGTTGATTGCTTTTTACGCCTAGATCGCGTACGCTTAGGCTTTTCAACCTTCTTTTCTACCTTTTCCGGCGATGTCTTGGTTTTTTTACTTGCCGTGCGTTCACTTTTACGTCGCATTGTCACCTATAAATTGCACAGATAGAATAGATATTATGATTCATCTATGGATTCTTTAGACGGTATGCTAACTGATCTCTATCTACTTACCTATTATTTTACTCAGAACAAGTATGTATACAATAAACAGAAAATCAGCGTGCAATTTCCACTTCACTCACAGAAAACAGCCCGCCATTTTTATTTTATATTTTAGAAACAAATTGTCAAAAATTGCCATATCAAAAATGTATTAAAAGTTGACAAACATCGAATCAAGCATGAAAACTAAAGTTTTCTAACTTTTCAATCAGTGCGTCCCAAGGAATTTTTATACTAACGTAACTGGAAGGCTCACTGATACAAAAACCGCGGTCTGAAAGAGACTGAATACTAAGGAGGTTTGTCTCTTTCTATAAGGACGACCATAATTTATGAATGAAACAGGACAAGACAGGGAAAAATCATGATTATTTTTTATTGCTTTTATTCATTATTTTGAAGTATCCTTTTAGACAAGTTTTTTTTTAAATAGCATACCTACCTTTATTCTTATAAAGTTAGATATTGAAAATTCGTTTAGTCAGAAACAATTAAAAACGTCCCCATATTGGAACCATAAAGTGTGACGTAAACAGGCCGTTTCTTTTGTATGAGAAAATAGCTCTGAGATATGAAACTTTTTTTGATATGACAGAAAATATTCGGCAGGGCAACCGGCTGAAGTCACACTCCACTGTCATGCTTTTTGAAATTGCGTTTCTTTTGCGACTAAAAATACTGAAGTGGCAATTCAAACAACACATAGCAAAACCAATTTTTAATAAACAATCAATCATATTACTATTTATTCAGTTAATTATAATCATAGTCTAGAAACAAAATAGAACAAGTATTTACAATTGAAACAATTGAGCTACCTACCTGCAGACTGTTGGAAAGAATATAGAGTTATCTAGCTCAACTGATTCATATGGCAATGCTGATGCATTCATGCAATCAATGAACATGACTAAGCAATATAGTCTTGTGCAATTTGTGGCGTAATGTTGCACGAGGTCCGATATTTTTTACCCGACTACCGAAAGACGTACCTAGGTTATGAGTTTGACACCCTATGTATGTATGCATGTATGTAACCGATTTTTATGTTCCCACTTAGCGCTGAAACTACTGGTCCAATTTCAACAAATGAGGGGTTGTATGATTCGTCTTAATAGTTGGTTATAGGCTAACTGACTTCAGATAAAATGGGGGTCTTACGAGATAGCTGGGTCTAAGTAAGGGTCGAAAATCCCAATGTTAGTAAATATGCTCGTGTGTCACTAGTATCACTAGTATCGTTGCAAAGGTATTTGTTTGTACTTTCCGAAACCGTTTTAAAACTTTTGTGAAGTTAACGATTCTCAAGCTATCAGCAAAAAGGTGTTAAAAAATATATTCAAATAAAAAACTAAAATTCGACTACATAAAAGTCTTAAATAAGCGTTTACCTATTGTCCTTATCATTTTTTTATACTTAGGTAGTTGGAGGCACCCACCACCACCCATATACCTAGGGTACAAGTAGGAATAAAGGCCTCCGACTACCTAAGTATCAAAAGAAAATGATAAGGACAATAGGTAAACGCAGTAATGTAAAATACAGTAGAATAATGACCAAATTTAAAGTTTTGGTGTATTTACGTGTGAAAAGTGATGCCTTGGGTTTTGTTTTTTATTTTGGACACAAAGTGAACGCACCCGAAGGCATTGCTGTAGTCTTTTAGTCAATAAATCACACAAAAATACGTCGTAGCAAGCACGCGCAACACAAACGCTGATGCGATCGTGACCGAGGTGGGTGAACCTAGTGTAACCTAGTTTTAGCCTTCCACTTTCAAAGAGTTAGTGCCCAATCTTCCCTTTTTTTACCCGACTACGAGAGGGTTATGATTTTGACACCCTATGTATGTATGTATGTATGTAGCCGATTTTTATGTTCCCTGGTAGCGCTGAAACTACTGGTCCGATTTCAACAAACGAGATGTCATATGATTCGTCTTAATAGCCCGATGGTTATAGGCTTCGTGACGTCAAATAAAAATGGGGGTCTAACGAGATAGCGGGGGTCGAAGAAAGGGTCGAAAATTTCAATGTTAGTAAATATACTCGTGTGTGGTATCGTTGCAAAGGTCTTTGTTTGTACATTTCGAAACCGTTTCTCAAACTTTTGTGAGGTTAACGATTCTCAAACTATTACCAAAAAGGTGTAAAAAAAATATAGTTAAAAACTAAAACCCGACCACATAAAAGTCTTAAACAAGCGTTCATCTATTGTCCATAGCATTTTCTTTTGATACTTAGGTAGTCGGAGGCACCCACCCCATATACCAAGGGTACAATTAGTAATAAAGGCCTCCGACTACCTAAGTATCAAAAGAAAATGCTATGGACAATAGATGAACGTGTCAGATATTTAGATATTAAATGTGTGATAAACTTAGTTTGCATATCAATACACGTTAACTAGATACAGTTTTCATTATATTTGAAATAATTCCTAAAGTAAAGTGTTTATTTCAATATTTTTCGTAAAATATTCCGTTGGCCGAATGACGTCACAACAAGTTGTTTGTGCACCGCTATAAAAGGCGGCGAAACGAAGCTTCGAGCAGTCGCTGTCCAATCCGCTATCAGCGAATCATCGAAACAGATGCCAGCGGCGAACGATCGCCGCTGGGACCTGCCAGATGATATCAGACGGCTGATCACTGAGAAGAACGCAGCGACTCGTCGCTTTAGTTCTTATCCCACCTACCTAAACCGCTTTAGAATGAACTCACTTCGCCGCAAGGTTAAGAGAGCCATTCAAGAGCATCGGAATTCCTATTGGGACGAACTGCTTTCAAAGATCAAACCAGGTCACCAGGCCTACTGGGACTTGGCGCGTTCTATGAAGGCAGATGGAGTCACCATCATGCCCCCGCTTATACGTCCGAATCATCAAACGCCGGCGTTTGAAGATAAGGATAAAGCCGATACTCTGGCCGAAAGTCTGGAAGCCCAGTGCTCCCCCAGTCTTGAGCCTGTCGACCCTGCTCACCTCGATACGGTGAACAGAGAAGTCAAACGTTTAGCGTCCCTAACCCCCACTGCCACCCTTGACCACGTCAGGGCGGCAGAGGTCGCTGCGATCATTAAAGATCTCCGACCGAAAAAGTCCCCCCGCTCGGACGGCATCAGCAATAGAGTTCTCAAACGATTCCCTGTTGCCCTCATTTACCTCCTCGTAAGCATCTTCAATGCAGCCATATCCACCTGTTCGTTCCCCGATGTCTGGAAGGAAGCCAATGTCATTGGCATCCACAAAGTCTGGCACAATGGCTTGATTTACAAGCTCTCCACTCTTGGTGTGCCAGACAGACTCGTACTCATCTTACGAGACTACTTGTCGAATCGTAGCTTTCGCTACCGCGTGGAGGGCACTCTCTCCGACCCCCGACCCGTCCGAGCCGGAGTCCCCCAGGGATCCGTACTTGCCCCGCTCCTCTTTACGCTGTATACCAGCGACATACCCCGTCACCCGCAAGTCGAACTTGCCCTCTTCGCGGACGACACGGCTCTGTACACATCCAATTTGAATGCAAATCGGGTGAGTTCAAAGCTGCAAGCCGCACTAGACACTTTAGGTGTCTGGTTTAGACAGTGGCGCATAGAAGTGAATCCGACGAAGAGTGCAGCAGTGTACTTTTCGCGGAATTACTTTAAGCCCAAAACCCTCTCCCTCTTTGGCAAACCCATTCCCTGGGTTAAGTCAGCCAAATACTTAGGGGTGATACTAGATCGCCGCCTTAGTTTCAACACCCATATTCGCACTGTAGCCAACCGTGCCAAGTTCATACTTAGCCGGTTGAACAGCCTCCTTAGAGCGAATAGTAAAATGGCCCTTAGAAATAAGGTGACACTTTACAAATCGGTCACACGTCCTGTCATGACGTACTCCTCTGTGGTATTTAGCCACTCGGCCAATGTTCGCCACCTCCAGGTTGTCCAAAACCGATTTCTGCGCAAAGTCACGGGCTGTCCGTTTTACATGCGCAATAAAGATCTCCATCGCGATCTTAATCTCGAGTCCGTTGCCCACTTCATAAAGGCTGCCTCACAGCGTTATTATGAAAAGGCCTCGGAACATTTCAATCCCCTTATATCCACCATGCCCGATTATCCCATTGACGACCCTCCCACGAGTTCTCTCCTCCGTAGACCGAGACACGTTCTCGGTGACCCCGTTGATCCAATCACCGCCGCTAACCCGGAAGTGACGGCAACCGATTCGCTTCCGCACACTACACAACCGACCAAAAACCGACCCCGCCGGATGCGGGGTCGAAGAATTCCCCGCTTCCGCCCTTAGATGCATTCGTGCACCTAGGCGAAACCTCCATTACCCTCTTGTAGCATCTGGCGACAGCCCAAGCCGAGGCTCGCACCTAAGTGGTGGCCCTTGTGCGTGTCGCCCCAACCTAACTTTACCGGCGAGGCGCCCTCTGCGCCTGCCAAAAGTCCGGTACCGCTGTCATGGCCATCTGCGGTCAACAGCATTATAATACTTTCGAGAAAAAAAAAATCGAGCAGTCGCTGTTGAGCCTCCGCAGCGGAAGGTTGTGCCGAAGCTATATCAGGTATGATCATGGCCTTATGTAACGATGTATACGTATATATAGATGTATGTTGTGAATAAATATATATATATATATACACCTATATATTTTAATTTGTTTAGTTATAAATATATAGTGTAACAAGTGTATGTTGTGGTAAACAATATGATTTCAAAAGATATTCAATGATAAAATGTAATAGGCTTGATTTCCTACATGTTTTCCGCTCAAATTCAAATACTTGACAAATTAGTTTTGTATAATGAATATGCTATTTCATAATGTCTTTTAATCGATGTAATCAGTATCTTAATTGTTGATTTAATATTTAAGAACATTTGCCATGGATACATTATCATATAAGAAGATATATCAATGTAACTAGTTATGAAACGAACACTCGCCGGTGTTTGGCAAATTGGCGCGAGGCATAATGACAACCGACGATGCGACGGTTGTTTGAACTAATTTTATATAAGACAGACGATGAGCTGGCCCTGCCACTCTTTTTTGGAACTGTGAACTGAAAATATCTCTCAGTATGGTAAGCTATTGTACATTATAGAACCTTTTTCTAGATGTGTCCTAGTTTGTTTTAGCATCTTTATTTTTGAGTGTCAAGTTTAAATTATAAGGTTATCTACATATTATTTTTAGATATAATACACAAGTGATAAATATTACTGTATTAGACATATAAGTCTTGTAAAACGTGCTAGTGGTTTCTTTTTCACTTCTTCCGCTAGTGGACAAAAGATTGAAGTGAAGAGAATATCAATAACACTTTATTTCTTATTGATACCTAATAATTTATGGTTTCGATGTTCGACCTGTCTTTGCTTAACTATAAGCCTAAGAAATAAAGGTATTGAATTCTGAGTTCTGATTTCATTATTCTCAATTACCAATTGTTAGGTTGCATTGTAGGGTAGGCAATTCCATGATTCTATCTAAAGATATAAAAGGTAGGTAGATAAAGCCCACGATTCTGACAAACGCTTGTTTAAGACTTTTATGTGGTCGGGTTTTAGTTTTTAACTATATTTTTTTAGTTTCATCTGTGTATCATGCTAGCGATGTGTGAAAGGGACACAGCGACTGAAAAGTGAGTCTCTCTCGAGACCGTTTTTCCTTAAATCTAAATTGAAATTTCCTTGGTGCGTCCTACCCGTCATGACGTATGGAGCTGAGACGTGGACACTCACGGTAGGGCTGGTCCACCCAGTTCAAAGTCGCTCAGCGAACTATGGAAAGACTCCAGGCATAGCGCCTGGAGTCTCTCTGAAGGACAAGATTCGTAACAAATAAATCCGACAGAGAACCAAAGTAATCGACATTGCTCAAAGAATTAGCAAAGTGGTAGTGGGCCGGCCATATCTCGAGAAGAACCGACAACCGCTGGGGTAAACGTGTTCTTCAGTGGAGACCGCAACTCGGCAAACGTAGTGTAGAACGCCCTCCGGCCAGGTTGGATGACGATCTGCGAAAGACTGCAGGCAGATGCTGAATGCGTCAAGCTAAAGACAGGGCGCTATGGTGCTCATTAGGGGAGGCCTATGTCTAACTAATATAGAATGATGATGATGAATCAAGCAGTCGGGCATGAAGATGATAGAGGCAGAAATAATGACACAGTCACACACATCACATGACAGAGTACATAATTCATAAAAATTTAGCAATTAACCACCAGCAACAACGTGTAATGTGTATTCTGCGTAGGTGGTTTTATGTCTACATAACTTAACTTATAGTTGATCGTCTCGTGTCGCCATGCCACGAGATAATTTTTTTGTGGCTTAAATTTTTTTCTGCGTTGTACAAAGAATAAAACTAACGGAAAAATAATTTGCCGCAAATAGTAAACTATTTATGTCGCGGGGCCGCGGCCCCACGCCATCCCACAGGCGGTGGGATAAGAATATCGACCCCTCCATCTCAGCCCGTGGATGTCGTAAGAGCCGAATAAGAAAACCAAAGAGAATACAATATTTACGAGAAGGAAACCTACCAAAGGAAGTGCTAGGAATCTACGGAAGAGATTCAGCTACAAAAAAGCGCTAGACGAGTTGCCGTGGGTGATTTGAATTTTATATTTAATTGCAGGATAACCATTGGCTTAAATTTAATAATTAATATCCCAGGGTTATTAGAAGTCCGAAGAGAGAAAGAAGACATGATCACCCTTTATTCCGGCTGGTTCTACTATCGGGATGGCGACCAGCTGTTCCAACACCGTATTGGGTTTCTCGTCCATAGGTCCCAAGAGAGAATGTCGAGCAGGGTGGCATACCTTATACCGAAGTAACATAACCTAATCTGTGCTTATACTCAGAATCACTAACCGGTATTCGCTGAAGGTAATACAGATATACAAATATCATGGTAATGAACATTGGTAAGACAAATAATCATGTCTAATGCCCATGTCGCACACTTACCGATCTATGTTGGAAACGATGTCATCGAAGTTGTTGATCATTATGTCTACCGAGGCCAAATGGTCCAACTAGGTAAATCCAACTTCGTTAAAGAGGTCAGCCGACTAATCCAACTCGGATGGGCAGCGTTTGGGAAACTTCGCAATATTTTCTCATCACAGATACCGCAGAGCCTCAAGACGAAAGTCTTTAACCAATGTGTGCTGAAAATTTGTAGTTAGACTTTTGTGCGGTGGTTTAGGTGGCAATAATGCTCGAAGTAATTTCAACGGCGGCAAGCGGAGCGAACTGCCAAAATTTTGAAGACGGGAGTTGGCATAAATGTTCGGTTTAGTTTACCCCAAAACCAACCCTCTTTTCAGTATTTTTGATTCGGATTTTTGGGAGGGGGTGGGAGGTGTGCTTGGTCGGTAAAGAATATAATGTAAGGTTACTTTTTACCACGGAACAAGCTTTTTCCGCTAGAATACAATACTGACGACTCTACTACTGGCAACACTGTTTTTCTGGTTTGCTTTGCTCACTCAGCTCACTGTCAAAATTGACAAAAAGTAAGAATTTTATCCAAGCTTCTTTTGCAAAACCCTTGCATTTTGTCGACAAAATGCTTGAATATTTGGAATGCCGATTATACAACGGCGTAAGTAATTTTCCTTTTCATTTATTACAGCAAGATACACTGACCGGTCGAAAATAAACTATATATTCCGTGTAATGGAATATTCATAACATGCCTTTTGTTTCAGATGCTATGGGCCTTGTAAGTCATTCTATTATATCGGCGGCCTATTTGTGTATAACTAGCCGAGTAGCGGTGTTTGTAGAATGATAATAAGCAGCGTATAGTGCGATCACATGAACTGTAACAATGGGTAATCAAAACAGTTGCTGTTGCCACCGCAGTCCGTCGCCAATCAGGAAAGACATAGTAAAACTAGAAAATTACCTCGGGAATGAGGGAGAAGTCAGCTCTAACAACATCCAGCACATCAGTGAGAGAGAGCCTGATGATGGAGACATTGATGACCCCTCACAAGACCCTATTGCGGGAACCATATTCATGGAAAGGTCTAAAGCTTCAATAGAAAATGGTATGACTAGGAAGCGCAGTCAACACCAAATTGCAGAGAACAAGCTCAAGAAAAGTAGTTCCTGTTCTACAATTTATTTAGATGATAGTACTGTTTCTCAGCCTAACCTGAAAAACACAGTAAAATGTGTTGCTTTGGCTATCTATTACCATATTGAGAATAGGATGTCTGAGCGTAAATTAGATATCTTTGATGAAAAACTACATCCACTGAGTAAAGACAGGGTGAATGAAGACTATGACAAATACAACCCAGAACACAAGCAGATCTATAAGTTTGTGAGAACATTGTTCAATGCTGCCCAGCTCACTGCTGAATGTGCTATCATCACACTGGTATATTTGGAGCGCCTATTGATTTGTGCTGAATTAGACATTGCACCATCAAACTGGAAAAGAATAGTTCTTGGAGCAATCTTACTGGCTAGCAAAGTTTGGGATGACCAGGCAGTGTGGAATGTAGATTATTGTCAAATCTTGAAAGACATCACTGTGGAGGACATGAATGAGCTTGAAAGGCAATTCTTAGAAATGCTTCAATTCAACATAAATGTACCATCCAGTGTGTATGCCAAATATTACTTTGACCTCAGAACCCTTGCAGAGGCCAATGACCTTGCATTCCCAAGTGAACCTCTCAGTAAGGAGAGAGCACAGAAACTTGAAGCAATGTCTAGAGTTATGGAGGATAAAATAACAGCAGAGGTGGTAAAAAATGGAATCAAAAAATGGTCTAGCTTAGACAATGTCAATTCTGGTGCTGGAGTACGGAGAAGTGTAGCCATACTATCTTAAACTTAATCAAGAGCCAAAATTTAGACACTAAATTCACAAATGTGAATGTTTGTGGATATTAAGAATGCATTGTATTTAGAAAGTCTGCACCAGGTCAAGAGAGATGTATTTATGTGTGATAATTTGCAATTTTATCAGTGAAACTAACACTGCCACCTCTTGAGTTGGAAGTCATTGACCTAAGCTACTGTATCTACGATCAAGCCTAGATTGTTAATGTAAGTCAAACAATATGGTGATTCCTAGGTATACAATTTGTGCACAAATATTTACGATCAGAGATCCATTCACATTAATTTCCAATTGAAAGACTTGTATGTGGTCCAATTTTTGTTTCTATGTAATCCAGTGCTGATTGTAATTAGTATTTTGTATAGAAATTGGCTTCTATCATTTTATTTTAACTAACCCTAGTTTTAATACATTTACAGCACTAATATTAGGTTGCTTCCAATACTATGCTAATTAGTATTTAGAGTTTTTAGGATGTACAATTGCATATTGACTGAATAAGAATCTTGTGATTGTGGTATGAATGTTATTAGTCTGTTTTAACTTATAAATTTACATTGTCATGTATGCATTTAAAATCTGAGCTAGTTTTGTATTATACCAAATTGTTATTTTGTATATTCAAATTATTTTAGTCATCAGTCATTCAGTTATGATTCTTTGTAAAATTTCTTATTGCTTTACTATTAACAATAGTATGAGCTAATTAGTTGTTTTACAGTAATTTATTATATTTGTGAAATGTATTTCAATTATACAATCATTACTGTATGTATGTTTATTATAATTACATAAGCAAATAAACATTTTATATGAGACTTTAATAACTTGTTTTATTTATTTTAAAAGCTGTACAATTTTTGAATAATCTGCAGACCAGCAGAATCTAGGACTAGGTAGCTGAAATCAGGATATTACTATGAAGTTATTTAGAGCTGATTGTTTATTGCATGTTTTAACTTATATAACTTATTTTCAATGAATTGTAGATAAAGTCATTCCAACGGTTTTAGGTCCTTCAAATAGGCACTATAGTTCTCAAATACATCAGCAACTTCATTCTTCTTATTGGTTTGATTGTCAAACTCTGGTCCTACAGACCAGAGTGTTTCCAAATCATAAACAACTCTAACCTTGTCCGAAAATACATGCAATGCAATATTACCTGCAACATATAAAGATATAAAAATTATTATAACTAATATTACCAGGGTAATAATATAATATAAATAATTCACAGCAAAAAAAAGATGGTATGTACAAACATTATAATAAACAATATGTTTGAGAAATTTTGTTGCCAAACATAACATTCACTGTGTAATATTGGCAACACAAAATACACAGAAAGTTTTATCATACCTAAGTCCAAGGCCATCCACTCTTCAGAATCTTTTCCCTCTATTTTTGGTATCAAATCTCTTTTATGGCATTTCTTTTTGTAAACTCTTCTTACAAACTCTGCTATAGCATGAATGTGTCTTTTACTTCTAGCACTGACAATACAAATGTAGTCAACATATCTTATATTGCTTGGCACTGTTGCAACAAATATATCTTTTGCATTCTCTCGCTGTAGCAATTTAACTAAATCTTCTATTTCAAATACTCCTGTCTTTCCGCCTGTAAACAAATAGAAGCTATAAAGAAAACTAAATATAATTATTAGAAAACACAATGAAGTTTCTTACGTTCCAAATTGATTCCATCAAATTCATCACTCAAAATTGGGTATTTTTCCTCATAGTGTATCTCATCAGCAGTGTTTTCGATTATCGGAGAATTAGAATCCGTTATCACTTGGTACTTGCTAGCTAAGGCGGGAGAAGTTACACTGTTTGCTTTAGATGTGTGCCTTGGGTTCCTCAAACACATTCCGCAATGTATTTGCCTGCTGAACTTCATGTTATCTACGCTCCGCGGAGGCGAACTCTTTGGCAACGCTTTCAGGACACGTAGCACACAATTTCGGAACATAGTTAAACTTGCAACTTTCAGCTTCTGACTTTTTCAGTTATCTTTTAGTTCTAATCTAGTTCCTAATATCTTCAGGACAGAAGAGACGAACGAAATCAACCAAAATAAAACATAACCTCTTCTTGTTTCTTTCTTTGATTTGTTTTGTCGTTTTGTTTACATTTTAAGTTGTCAAAACGACAATCTCTTTGAACTGTCATGTCAGATAACTGTTATGGCCAATAGGGCTGCCTGCACTTCCATCAAATGATTGTTGAGTTTCATATCGCTCATTTGGTGGAACAATGACGTAATTTTAATTTTTGGCAAGATTGAGTTAAGTATGTCAGAACATCTGTAAGTAGTATCTAGATTAATCCCGCCTCCATTCCATGACTAAGAAATTTCCATGAACTGGACACTGGCAGAAAAGTGGCAAAACAGACACATATTGCCCAATATAAAATAAGTCAAGTCAAGTATCTAGATTTGGAGAAAAATCGACGATATTGTATCTCTAATAGTTTCCGCTAGATGGCACAAACGTCGTTGTGGCATTTAGACCAAATCGTGAAACTGTTGAACGATACAACGACGAATTGGTCAGTTGCGCAATTGCTCGTGAAGTGCGGACAATTTGAGGGCTACATCGACGTAAAGGTAATTATGACATTATTAGAAATATGTTTGAGACTGTTTTTGTCAGTAAGATTTAAGAAGTTACAAGACTAGGTTTCAATTCAGATGTCGTCCAAACTAAATTAAACTGAAGTTGAACATAAATAATAGATTCAGGCGTTACTTTGCGGAAATCCATTGCACAATACGAGAATGAAAAAATATTTAGTAACAATTCCGCGTACAACCTTCTCTGATAGTATTCATCAAAGTAACTTACTTTGATGAACACTATCAGAGAAGGTTGTGCGCGAGAAGGTTGTAATATAGCTACGTCTGATAGTACGCGGAATTGTTACTAAATATTTTTTCATTCTCGTATTGTGAAGTTGAACAGTTGAAGTGACAGCTCTGAAGTTGTCATCGCCCCTGATATAGCAGTCGAAATGGAAAGGATGGAAACATTTTTAGTGGTATCAAATTAGTACAGTTTAGTTTTGGCCAAAGAGAATACAATACTGACGAGTTTTGGCGATATCTGAATATCTATCTATTTTAGTAGGTTCTATTCTAAGTGAGATTCAATAAGTAACAAAGACTAAGAGACTGTTTTAGTTTTAATTAAGATTTTGAAGATGTTGTGATCACTGTTTTGTGCCTTTTAAACAGTAATATTGAATTGTGATATTATTCTATGAGTGCTTTTCTAAAATTTTGAATACTTTAAAGTTAATAAATGATTAGTAACAAATACAAGTTTTTTTTTGTCACAAAATCACCCATTTTGTACGAATAGTTTTATTCTCCATGACTGTATTCTGGTGGAACAATGACTAAAGGTACCTCAGTAGTTATTTTTATATTACGGAAATTCTATACATCTTTTTAATAATGTTAAAATTATATTTGAAATACCTTGAATACAACTCTAATAAAGATCTAGTATAATCATAATCCTACCTCCAGTTGCTTACAAATTCATTAGAGAACTCCAAAAAAACTCAATAATCGCTCTCCTGTAAAATTGGAATACTGTAAATTACGTCGATGTTCTACCAAATGAGCGATGTGTGGGTTTATGGATTGGACAGGATGATTTGATTGATACACTACCGAACCGACACCATCATGCATTATAATTTATGAGATTTTCTATGAAATTTTCTGATCCAGTGATGGCACGCTATGGCACAAGGCGCTTTGTCGCCGATTTGCGCCGCCGAGCCACACCGCCGCCGCCGCCGCCGCCGCCGCCCCGCCTGTCGTCACCACACGCCCCACCCCTGTTATCTTTTTCCAGTTGATTCAACATCATGAAATCTTATCTTATCAATAGGCGTCCGAGCCACCACTAACAAAATAGTTCGAAGCAAATTAGTAATGGAAAATGATATTCCAAGTCCATTTTTGATCTTTATTGTGAATACAAAAAGCCTAAGTGCGTTTAGCAAAAAAAAATACAAATTTAATTTTCAGAGTAGGCACATAACGATACAGCGAGAAGGGCGCTAAAATTCAAATGTGAAGTTGTAAACACCTACGTTTTTACATTCAAAATGTAAAATTGTACCTACCTGAATTCGTAAAATGGTGACTTGTGATCTGGATAAAGAAGTGTCAGGTGAACTTTTGGGCTGGAAGCTGCCAGCGTGGAAGGCCCTGCTGCTGCACCGAGTGCTACCATCTTGTGGGGGACTGCTTGTTTATTTGACGCTGATTTGTTTTGATTTTGCGCTAGTCTTCGAACACCTACGGAATGACGATAAAGGGTAAGTTTTTTTCTACTTGCCTACTTTGGCTAACTCCACTGCACAGTTTTTTACTTAACTACTATCGTTAGCTACTAGAGTAGTTCCGACTATGACTTTGGCCGACTAGCCGATTAGTCGGTTGTAAAGAGGCCGACTATTCGGCCTAATCTTTGATTTAAATAAGTAAATGTTTATTGATAAATGTTTATTGATGTTATGACAATATTAGGTTGTTTTGTTTGTTAATTATGAATTCAAGATAGGTACTAATTATGTCATAGATATTTTTTCTTTATAAGGGGTTTGAAGGTTTTGGTCCTAACGTCGGCCATCACTTTGTTTTTATTTAATATTAGGGTTCCTTACCTCAAAAGGAACGGAACCCATAAAGGATCACTTTGTCACCGTCCGTCCGTCCGTTATAAACGTAGTAGGTAGTACATACTATGTACTACCTACTACGTTTATTAGTATGTACTACATACCAATAAACGTAGTAGGTTTCTATCTCTTATAAAATAAAATATTTTAGTATTAAATGGGACGGAAATACGACATAATTATTTACCAATATTTTACTCGTACCTGTTAGCAACCTTTTCATTTCGTTTCAGCCTAGCAGCATTCTGTATTCTGCTGATGACGCTCCCCTCCATCCTATCTCTAGTGTTCACCCTCGCATCTCCCCCTCCCAGTCTTCAGACGGAGCTAACGGCCTACTCTGTGAATGTCGAGAAAAAGGACCTGCGGTGGATCACGATTCAGTTCGTGAACGCTATGTTTTTTCCTGTTTCTGCTATTGGCAGGTGAGATTGTGACCGTCTGAACTGTATTGTACCACATAAAGAAACAAAATAATACAATAAACACGATAAACAAGTAGACGAAGTACAAAGGAGGCCTCATCGCGATGAGTGATTTCTTACAGGCAACCTTAGGATGGACTGTACTAGTAAAAACAATATAGACGAATGATAATATAATAAAAATAAATAATAGATATAGATGATAGTGAATATAAATTATTTTAGATGTGGAGAGGGTTTTGCCATAATCACCACCTTTTTTTGGCTGGTGTATTGGTGATACCAGTAGAGGAGATAGAAACACACAGAAAGAATCTGCTGCCGTTCTCCAGAACAAACCGTATTCAAGATAACATCTATCATATATTTTCAGATATTGCTCGCAAATTTTCTGGTGGGTAGAAGCAGTCTATGCATCCAAAGCCGAAGATGACGAGAGGACCCGCGAAGCCCTGTCTGAAGCCCGAAGCCCCTCTTCAATGGAACTCTATCTGTTTCTTCAGGCGTTTATACATTGCGCGCCGCATGCCATCGTCAATATTCTAGATTTGATGTCAAGGCTCTCACATTCTAGCTTCGATAAAGGTACATACATACTCGTATTGTTAAGACATTACATTATGTTATGATATACCTACGTATCAATTGTTACCAGTGTGACGTGGACGTGTTTAATTGCAGATTAAAGGATAGAAATCGATTTACAATTTTCATTGCAGTTGAAACGAAAGGCTTATTTTTAACCGACTTCAAAAGGAAGAGGTTTTCAATTCGTCTGTATGTTTTTTTGTATGTATGTTACGCGATATCTCCGCCAATTATTTCAATATTGTATAGAAAATTGTCCCAAAGGGGGTCCCATAAATTTTTTATCCCCAGGAGATTAGTATTTATCCCGCAAAACTTAAAATAAGTGTAAAAGTAAGGGAATTTGAAGTCGGTTTATCGTATTTTAAAACACGCCTTAGTATCACAAAAACTGAAATATTCGGTGGAAAGGCATTTTGAGATCAGAGTGTAGCTACTCTCCTCAATTATAATTTTTCAGTTTCAGTTCAATCTGTGAGCATCATTGCATCAACACTGCGAATGGCCGGCACCGCAACTGTCTACAGAAGATTCGAGAGAGAGAAAATTTGCGGAAAAACTTATCCTTGGAGTGAAACCACCAAAGAAACTGAAGTCCTAATAACGGATAAAGTGCTAAGCTACAAAAAAAGCAGCACAGTAAGCAAAATAGAAGAAAACAACATCTACGAAGCTGTAACTAAACGTCGGCGGTCGAATGTATCACAGATTTCGGAGCAGGAGCCAACAAGATTGAATAGTGATCTGATCCAATTCTCCCCAAGAAGCACTGTTGTCACTTCACCCCCATTCTACGACCAATACGATTCCGACGTCAGTTCAGATTATCTACCTCCAATACAAAGAAAAGACTCCCTATTGTCTTCGGGTTTCGATAGCGATAATGAATACGCCCGGCCGGTATCGATCATAGATAAGGCGGCTCCGCGCAGACGTGATACGGAATACACGATCGAAAAAGTAAATATCACTCCACTGCCAGCTATGCCCGCTCCCAGACCCGGTTCAATAGCTGTGTGGGCGGAAAAGTTGATAGAAAACGCTGAGGCATTCCCTACGTGGATATCAGCTCCGACGAGGCGGAAGTACAACGACGAGGTGGTGAAAGATGAGCCTGATATCCCTCGACGGGTACCGCGCTCCTACATGCGCGGTCTCGAACCACAAGATGCGACCGCAGCGTTGGTGCATTTCCTAGCCTGGTACGGTTTCTTTGTAGGGCGACTGCTCTCCATAGCTTGTTTTATCAACTACTTCCCAGTTCTCGCTATCGTAATATTATTCTCGCATTACCAAGTGATGCTGTTATTCCTGATAGTGCCTCAAGCGAGTACGCTCAGAAGATGTTTCTACATATTCCTCGCATTCATTTACTTGTTCTGTCTGATGGAATTCAAAATTCGATTCCGGCACGTGCGTGTATGGCATGTGTTTTGGATCATAGTGTGCACGATAGAGACGGTTGTCTTCACCGGCCTCTGGGCTTCCACATCCAGTGGAATCGATGACTGGTGGAAGATCTATGTCGTTAAAGTAATAATGATCAGTCTCGTTTTAAGTTACGTGTGCTTTTCTTTTTATTTTGTGCTACTAAAGCCGAGGGAAACTATTGTTTACGTAAAGAATAAAAACGAGTTTCTCAAGTAGGTACTGAGCACTTTGTATCATATCGATTCATCGAAACCCCTTATTTTTTTACAGGAAGTTATTTATATCCCTTACAAATCGATATGCAGCAGCTGGTTACATCCGTAAAACAATGAATAACAAATTGTGGAAATAATTTGATCTTTTCTGAACTTGCTGCAGATCAGTTTCTGTACGACTGATTTAAATTTATTTATCGCACAAACGAAATGTTTTAAGCAAATATTTTTTTTTCAGGAAGAAATGTGATCGTAAATTCTTGGAATGATCACGCCCTTTTTTGAATGTCTTTATTAGTAGGTAGGTATATCATATTTTAGTCAAAACTAATTGCCACCGATCTCATTCCTTCACAACCTCTTAACTCTACATAGATACCTACTTATTCACTTAGGTTCGTATTATGAAAGCTTGCTCAGCCATCTATGCTCGAGCGAAGTCTATTCTATGGAAAAGCGTTACTCAAGCATAGATCGATGACCGAGTAAGCTTTCATAATACGGACCTAAGTAAGACGTTATTCAGTTTCTTCGCTAAATAAAAAATTGGTAGATGGTAGAAGGTAGTAATAATTTATTTTTACACTCTTCAGAGAACTTGTGGAAGCATACGGAACATGTTTACTATTCTTCCTAAGCGGATTTTCCGTATGAGGCGCATGTTTCAAATTTGGCTTGTTTCAATAAACATCTTCACCGTGTATCTTCAAAGCAAGCTTTTGTGATAAAAGTGAGTGAGATATGCCTTTTGGTGGGCCTACGATCGACCCAAAATCCATCTAATAAATATTTCAATCAGCTGATCTTATCAAACAAGCAGTGGCGTAGCTATCGGGGGGCTAGGCGGTGCCGTGCACCGGGGCCCTCAAGCTCAGGGGGCCCTCGGACCCTGACCAGAAAAACCTCAAACATTCTAAAATTTCTCCCATCCTAAGAATATAAACATCAGTTGAAAGAAATTCAGAACTTGTAGGGAATTCTGGATGTTTATATAGCTTATAAACTACATTATTATTAGGCGTTTTCATTATTTGTCGTAAAGGTGGAACGTCTCGCTTGTGGCGGGAAATTTAAATAAAGAATAGTTTTTTCGTTTTTGGAACTAGACCAGGCAACTATTGTAAATGAGAGTAGAATATTCGCAATAATCTTAAAATGATTCTTGACTTGTTTCATAGATTATTAATGCACACTACTCTGCCACTGAGTTTAAATAGGGCCCCAATAGTTATTTTGCACCAGGGCCTTTGGTTACCTACGCCACTGCAAACAAGAAACAACGCAGAGATTAGGTAAAGCTGAATAGAAAATGTTGCAATTTATTGAACGAACAAATAATTAAACATCAATGAATATAATTTATTCCACCTGGCACCTGCACCTCTAGTTTCCAAAATATTTTACACTCATAAATCAGAGAACAATGAGACAAAAGAAGCGTAGGCTGTTCGGATAAGCTCGTAGGTGGCTCATATAGTTTTCGTACAATTCGTTTGGTGTTTATTTATATCGCGTCATACAATGGTGCCCATTGAATGAAAGGATACTTTGCAGTTCATGGAGTGGCTGCTGACCCTAAGTGACCTGATACATGTCTGGCATGATAACCGATCAAATTACCTACCGGCAAAGAACTCTTATATTAGTTTATCTATACAAAAGCAAAATATACCTATGTACATACTAGTACCAACATTGCAAGAGTTGTCTTCTGTCTCCATTATATAAAAAATCTTTAGAGATCTTTAGAGAGAAAAATCTTATTAACTTTTCCCTATCTACGAAATAGGAATTATTAATTGTATAAATTTACTCTCGCTCCTTTCTCCCGGAAAATTTATTTATTAAAATCCATTAGAGTTCCTGATAAAGTAAATAGAAACAATGCGTGTTAAATCCAGCACTATCGACATTTAAGTTTCTAAAAGGAGATAGCCTTACCGTGCCTAGCTGTTCCGGGAAAATAATGAGCAAACCAACACGGAGGCGGAGACGGTATCGCGGTAGATTATCTTGGCTGAAAAATGCACGGGCCTTGTTCCTACAAACTGTTTCGTTATCTGTAATGAATTGTGGTCAGCGGCTTTACCAAAGGACTCCATACTGCAGATTACTGACTTGCTATTCCCTGCGACTTTGTTTTGTTTTGTGTAAGACAGTAGCACAGCAGCGATATCGATCTTTGAATTACATACCGTTTATATTTTTTACTTTTTTTTATTTAGTGAGTCGAGATTTATAACCTATCTTATGTAATTAATGATTATTTATCGGATATACGTACTCCGAGTAGGTACATCAAGTTGCCCCATAACCACGATCGCTGTAATGCAAGAAACGTAGGAGAATATAATATTAACAAAAAGTACGCGATAAATAATCATTATTTTGTTATCAAATCGAATATTTAAAAACTTTTGTTTCAGAAGTACCTACTTAGTTATTTGGTAGAGCAGCTTATTACGTAGATGTTGCTTCTATCACAATCCCAATCAAATCAAGTCTCTTTATCAAGTTCATTTCATTTGTTATTGTTTAACTTTATAAAACAAAATCTGACCATACATATTTTAAAGTATTTTATCATTTCAAAATATCTAAGTGGACTGAATGACGAACATACAATACCAAAGTTAATTAAGGGATATTTCCCAAAACTCTAATCATGTTACATATCCCGTAATTAACTTTAGTGTTGTAAATAACCATGATAGTTTCAAAAGTTTTGACGAACATACAGACTGGCATAGCATAATTATTCCCTATCGTCTTATATCAAAGTACCGCTGTGTCTGTCGATTATTTTTTGCTAATTTACCATACTCTTACAAGCCGATGGACAGGAGATGAGTGTACGTAATTGCTATCGGGCGAGCGAAAAGGATCATTATGTCGAACATGATGTTTAATATCGGGTATTGATGCCTTGATTAATGCTTGTAACGGTCATTTATTTGATTTCGAGTTTATGTTTTCATTATAGGCGTTAATTTCGCGCTGTAGGTGGTGAATAGCAATTTTTTTAAGTTGATACAGCAGTTTTCATTTTCATCAGTGATTTGAGAAAATGGAAATGGAAATAAACAACATTCAAGAAACTAAATCAGTTTTAACCCCATTCATTCAGCAGGTAGTTTCGGCATTCATGCAAACTTACTTTCTATAAAGCCATTATAAAAGTGATTTGGAAAATAACAACATGGTTTTCTGTACATCGAATGTAATAGCTATGTTCCTTAAGGCCGGGTCGGCGATCGTAAGTTCGTAACCCGACACCTCTTGTGTTCAATCTTCTACTAATTTGCAGGCATGGCTCTAGGGCTGTCAAATTCTTTAGGTAGTAAATGAATTACTAATCAAGTGAAGGATCGTGTGGGAGGATGATGAAATGTGACTAAACGAAATATTTTTTTATAATTTTTGACTGTCAGGGAATGACGTGACAAGACTCAGGTGCCAAGATGGACATCGTTTTGTGGACAATCTTCAAGAGACAGTTAGTAGTTATTTTTCATGAGCAACTCTACGGCTATTTTGGGTACATAGTACCTATACCCTACATTATTGCTTTGTTTTCTTTTAAACATGTCATGTTGACTCAGGCTAAGTTGTCTGTTACATTGTGTGTACCTTCTAAGGGGCCATCCATAAAGTACGTCACACGCTAAGGGGGAGGGAAGTGTTGTGGTGTGGGTCAACGAAGTTGTGTGACATTATGTGACAAGGGGTGGGGAGCGGTCCTAAGTTTCGTGACGTCGCATTTCAATATCTAATAGGTACACATCGAAGTGTTAAAATGCTGTTAAAGTTTGAACTATCAACGAAAAACTTGAAATATTTTCAAAACTAAAATTAAAATTTCTGTTTGAGAGTTTCTACTTGATTTCAACTGAAAAAAAGAATTACCTATATAATCCTGACTGAATAAGTTCTTGCTAAGGAACTGTTGTTATAATTTAATAATTTCGAGATGTAAAATTACAAAATATGTGACATCACACTAGAGATGGTCTCACAAATGTGATCAAGTGTGACAAGGACGGTGGAGGGGTCAAAATACACGAAATTAGTGTGACGTACTTTATGGATGACCCCTAAGCGAATGTTTCGTTGAGATGTTTTAATGTTTAAAGCGCTTATGAGAAAGAGTAGGTAAGTTGTCCGTTGCTCTTCTTCTTTGTATAAATGGTGCGATTTAAGACTTGCGATAAAAGGGGATATTTACGATACTTTGCGACAGCCCTACGTGAAGTAGCGAATGCAATTGAATCTGTGCCTTTGGTAAAGAGGCGGAACCGCATAACGGACTGCCTTGTGCATTGTAAATCGAATTATGCGGAGACATCGGTATAAAAAAATCTAAGTCGGCTGAGACTTAGGTATCTTTTGTGTCACAAATATGTTGTTTTTGTATTGGCTTGCACTTCATAGAGTTTTGTTCTAGGTTTGAACAGGAATTTGTGTTAACTTATTTATTACATTATAAATTACATTCAGAGGAGGGCCTCTTGAATCTATGGTAATGTTACCTAGTACCCTTACTATACAGGGTGCCACGTTACATGTTTACTAAGCCGAGAGGAGGTGATTCTGGTTCCCGAGAGGATCAACTTTAATCCTTAGATTTTGTATAAAAATTTACTCTATAAAATAAAATTTGTGAAATGAAAGTCTTTTATTGAAAGAAATGTAGGTCCCCTTTCGGCTTAGTACACATGTTTCGTGACACCCTATACAGGGTGGCTTTTTAAGATGAGAGCGGACGAGAGAAAAGTCGTGAAAGCCGTCATTGTGCTCTATTTATGAGAAAATAAAACCTGCATACTTATTTATTTTTTGTTTTATTGACAAAGAAAATAACAATCAAATAATATAAACAAATTAAACTAGTATTTACAATTGAAACAATTGAGCTAACTGCAGACTGTTACAAACAATTTTTTTAATGTATTTGTCATTAATGTGTACAAAATTCATAGATGTTTTATCGAGGACAAACACTAATAAAATACAGGCTAAGTATCCTGGCTAGTTGTTCGAAAAGATTATATAAAATTTTCACATTGAGGCTTATAGGTGGAGAACTCAGACCAAAATTGTAAAAAAATTACTATTTCCTATCATTTTCAGTAATCGGCCGCATTCAGCAACCGAATAAAATAACTACAGGTGTCATATTTTTTGAAAAATCAATCTGGTCGATTACATGCAAAAATTAAGAGATAAAAACAAATATTGAGTATTTTTTTCACATAAATCGAGGTGACTCCTTTTGCAATATTTCTCTAACTCGCATGGCTCGCATTTGGCCATCCACTACCTACAATTTATAAAAGTCACTAGTAGGTACTAAATCATATGGCAATTTATTTCAACACCGTCCCTATTTACTTAAAAGTTCAAGAATGCTATTCCCTACGGTCACACGCGGACAATAGCTGCAGATAACCCGGTACAGACTATGTCACTCTCTGTACCATCCATCCATTTCTCCAAGAGTCGAGACACGCATCTTCGAGGTGATAACGTAATGACTGATTGACTCATATACACTAGTAATGTGAGTAAACAAGCACATACCTAGAGTAATTTGAGTTCTATGAACTGTGCGATAGATACGTATTTGTGTCGCGTGTTATCAGGAATTTTGTCAGCACGGGTCGAGACACGGGTTTTCCGGGGTAAGCTAAGAATAATAACCAACCTTTAAACCTTCTTTTTCCTACTAACTAGAAGCTAAGCAATAACCAGGATTATCTATTTCATATTGTACTTTATATCTGAACTTTATACCTATTTCAATCAAATAATATAAAGAAATTAAACTAGTATTTACAATTGAGCTAACTGCAGACTGTTGCAAACAATCTACAGATAGCTCCACTGGTCCATATCAATACCAGTCGGAAGCGTCCCCAAGACGCTGGCTGCATTGCCCCGCTGTATGGCAATGCTAATGCGCTGCGCCAGATACTGGTGAGTATCTGGCTCTCGGGTCACGCGTCGCTTCGACCCGGCGCTCAGATAATTTTTTGAAAACCCGGTGAGCCTCGGTACCCCACGGACCTAGAGTCTCGACTCCAAGGGGAGCAAATGCGTAGGCTCTGTCGAGACCTGCATATTTGCGCCTCTTGAGATCCTCGGCCAAATCTGCCGCCAAACCAGCCCTCACGGATGTCCTTGAAAGATGGGAAGGCGCAAGTGTGTCGACACATGTAGCGTCCCACACAATAGGCCTCCCCAGCTCCCAAGGGACTAAAGTCATGCCGTCGGGCCTCTTACCATCGTCACGCAACAGACCATTCGGTTCGAGAATAGCTGGTACGTTAGCGGTGACAAAGGCCCGTCGGATGATGTCGTTGATGTCTCGCCATGCCAGCCTTGGCATACCGATCGGCAGCCCTAGTACACGATAATCCGTGATGACCAAGCTGTTCGACAACAGTATCGCACTGGCATTGATGAGGCGCGCAACACCTTGCACCCAACCGAAGACATGTTGCTATACGGAAAGTTACGGGATCCAATAGAGTGCCAGTATTATATGAAGGCAGAGCTACATCTACTTGGGCTCTAACATTACCAACAGCGGAGGCTGTGAAGAGGAAATCAGAAGACGTTGCGCTATCACACGATCGGCTGCTGAAAGGCTCTCCAAGATTTGGAAGGACCGCCGGATAACCAAAACCACAAAGGTTTGTCTAATGCGAAGTCTAGTCTTTCCAATTCTTCTACACGGAGCTGAGACGTGGACTCTGAGACAAAAAGAGCGGAGGAAAATAGATGCACTAGAGATGTGGTGCTGGAGACGTCTCCTGAGGATTCCGTGGACCGCACATCGGACTAATGTCTCCATCCTCGAAGAAATTTCTATAAAGGAGAGACTATCGTCGACTGTGCAAATACGAATACTAAAGTTCTTTGGGCACGTGGCACGGAATGAAGACTCGATGGAGCGTCTCGTGGTACAAGGCAGATGGTCGGACGTCATCACCTCCCTAACACAATCCACCATGACCGACTGCTCCCACAACGCAACCAATAGGGAACGATGGTGGCGCATTGCACGAGCAGCCGTTCGTCAGGACCCCCCATCATAACCACGACCACTCTGCCAAGAGTGCACGACTAAGAAGAAGATTATATGAAGGAAGTGCTTGCAACAAACTTGCAACAACGTTTGTAACAAACAATTCCGTGTCAACTCACACAGAGGCCCGTCCCATTGCCGTAGGGACAAAAGAGATTTTGGGGGAGCAGCATCAGGGCAAGCACTATGCCAAGCCATTCGAGCCTCGTCTAAAAACTAAATTTTGAATGAATTTCCAGGTGAGACCAAAGACGGCATTAAAATTTTTTCCACTAAAAAACAAGTGCTGTAGACAGAAGACAAGAACGCTGGCAGGGCGACACTTGAAATTTGGCGCAAATTTTCCTATTTCATATTGTAGGCGCACCTGCTAATTTAATTTTTATTATGAGACACTCAGATTCTGACATTTTCTCCTGCTCACATGGCCAATAGACCACCCGTAGTGTATTTTCTATAGTAGTCTAGAGTATGTACCAGTAGCCTTACCATGGATTATCACATAACGATTATAGAAATTTTAGCGTAAATAAGGCATCACTTTATTTATAACCCGATATAAGCGCTAATATAACGCGATTTAACATTAGAGGATGTTATAATAAGGGTTAATTCAGATAATTCACTTCGTTGCAAAGATAAAAGCGCAGATAAAGCGTTATTCGCGTTAAAATTAACATAAAATAACGCTGATAACGTGTTACATTATCTGTTATAATACATGTTAAGGCTACACATACATACTCTAGACTACTATAGAAAATACATTCCTTAGGTACCTATTATAGGTATGTAGGTAACTTAGAACTTTATAACAAGATTCAATCTCTCTACCTCTACATCTGAAAGATGAGACCTTCGTTACAGCGAACAGAGAGAGTAAGTAAGAGAAGGTAAAACATCCCTGCTGCTGTTGGATTTCTTTTTACTGGTTCCCAGGTTGGAAAATTTTATCTGAGTCTGTATAATTTGCGACAACGTCAACAGGTGGATTCGCCGTGTGTGGCCCACTAGTAATTAACTTCCTGCATCATGATTCCAAAAATGGTCACTATAGATAGTTTAAATTTGCGTCATAGTGCCCAAACTAATCAAGATAATTATCTTAGTAGTCTCATTTCGATTTATCCACCGACATTTTATCAGGACATCGCAAGAATTTATAATTTTTATTAGTGGTCTCATAATTTTCGGAGCGTAGATAATGTTTCAATGAAAAAAAAAATAATAAAGCCCAGCACAGCTATTCTAACTCGATCGAAAAGTTATCGTGACTCGAAATCTGGCACAAATCCGCGCGAAATTCAAATAATCCGCGCGATATTCAAATATTTTAGCGGTTTTTAATATTTTCTGCGTTCTACAAGCAATATCAATAGCAGAAAAGGAGCTTACCGAAAATGATATAACATTTTCGATGAACCCATGTTTTAACTAATTTCGATTTGACTCGCCTTTGAGAGAAATTAATAATTTAGTAGATTTATTATTAAAATCAATATTATTACTAAAAGCCCCATTAAAAGTACTTCATTAGAACATGGGTTTAAAGGAAAGGTCAGCGATTTATGAAAAACTACTTTTTAGGTAGTGTTATTCCTTTTAGAACGCAGAAAATATTAAAAACCGCTAAGACATTTGAATTTCGCGCGGATTATTTGAATTCCGCGCGGATATTTGTCAGATTCCGAGTCGACGAAACTTTTCGATAAAGTTAGAATATCCGTGCTGTTCGTGATTTCTAGATACCTACTTATATTTTAAATCTTTTAATTTCGTAAAACCTGTCGAGATCATATGAAATAGAGTTTTCATCGGACGAAAGTTATTCAATGGAAAATTTTGGAGCTGTCAAGACAAATCGACGACTAACCTTTTTTGCCAATACTTTATATGTTTCAAGACAGATACCTTATGAATGTTTGATATTTTTCTGCCAGCTAGAGGGTGCTTATTTTGATAGAATCGTCGCAGACACACAATAAAATACGAACCGCAAACCAAGCCTAGGTTACTCGTAGCGTAGTCCCAGACACGGTGTTATTAAATAATAAATAAAATAGCTCAATTTTCTACCTGAGTAATCGATCTAAAATAAATTACGTTTGTAGATGAAGACGATTCTAAGAAAATCTGTAAAGCATTAGAGAAACATCGCCTAATCAATGCTTCTGCGTAGAAGGCTACGTGTGCCGCATCGCAAACGTATTCTGATGAAGCATGGCCTCATTAGTTATTTATAACAGGTGGTTTTAATTACTGGCACTTGTAACAATGGTCTTCTTTTGGTTTCGGAAGGCCTACCATGGAATTAATCAGGCATAAAATAGCTAAATATCTAGCCGCGCGATAGACCGTTAGCTAAGTAGCCGGGTCCATATTTGAGACTGTTGAAATTTAATATCTGGTTGCAATAAAACATTTGATTTGAAGGTAAGTCGCAATGATTGCAGTCACAATCAGAATGAAGGTAGAAAGAAGGTATTTAATTCTCTTTATTAACAGGTAAGTAGCCTAAAACTAAAACTCATGATAATTATAAAGAAATGCAGTTTCTTATCACGTTAACATAACACCTTTACGTACCTTCGATGAAGGTGTGAAACAATTCCTCAGACGTTCTCTTCTCGTCTCGAGTAATAAATCCGATTGTATTACAAATTACTTCTAATTACGTTTCCTGATACGATTTCCAATTATCGCTTCGAGTTATGTGATTATCCACCTTCTGTGAATTAATCTTATTGAATCTTATAAGGATTTTATAAACATACTCTCAAATACTCAGATCCTCTCCACCGTGCGGTGACTCATAGGGAAACCGCGTGAGCCTTACGGGAGCCGTACGCGAGTGTGTTAAGCGCGTAGGTGTCAAACCCAGATTTTGTCCATTAATTATGTCAAAAAGTTGCGACTTGTTTCATGCGACGTGCTTTAAGCACATCCTCGACTCACACTAGCATCATCTCTTATTTATTCTTATACTAGCAACCCGCCACGGCTTCGCACGGGTATAGTAAAGATAGACATATTCATGAACAATGTTTACAATTGTATCTGAATATAATGATTAGTTATCTTAAGATTAACTCAAAATATTAATGTGATTTTATAGAAAATGAAATACATTATCTTTTAAAAACTAAAGAATATTATCAAAATTAGAGGTCGCTTACATAGTCAAAATTTAAAGTCCTGAATGAATAATGAATTTATGCACCCTTCCAACAAAATATTTTTTAATTTGGATTTTATAGCACATATTATGATAGAATGGGTGTAGTAAACTATCCTTAAATGATAAATAAATGCCTTCGCGGACTTTTATGTAGATCTATAAAAGAGATAATATATCCCACCTTGAATTATTTCGTTATATCTCAAAGGGCCGACCACTTCAACAAAGGCAGCGTTTTCGATGAAAGCTCCCAGGCGGTAAAATTTTTCCGACACTTCCAACAACTATCGTTATATTTCAACTAATTTACACAAAACCGTGATAAATTATATAAGTACTTAAACCTTAGTCATGAATCATTATATCGACTGGTGAAAACCGCATGAAAATCCGTTCTATAGTTTTTGAATTTATCGCGAATAGACAGACAGACAAACAGACGAGCGGCGGAGGACTTTGTTTTATAATAATTATGTAGTTATATAATTAATAAACAAGAATTTCCAAAAATTCATTGGGCATTTTGAGATACCTATTATAAGCTTTTTTCCTCTGTAGTAGTTTTATTTTGTATAGTTTAGACAGAGATGCGAAAACTTAGATTAAGAGCAACTTCGCATCTAAAGCGGCCTAAACTGTACAAAATGAAACGATTAAGGAGCATTAATAAACGTATGTTAGGTATCACAAACTGCCCAATGGGTTTTGGAAATTCCTTTAAGAATAAATTTTATTAACAAAGAAAATTATAGTCAAATAATGGAAAAGAAATAGAATTCGTATTTAGAATTGAAACAATTGAGCTAACTACAGACTAATTAAAAGATATCCCAAAAATTTACGATTTCGGCGGGACTTGAACCCATAACCTTCCCCTCAATACGGGACTGCGCTAACCACTGCGCCATGAAAGTACCCGACGAGTTGAAAATCTATGGAACTTCCTCCGGCTCTAGCGCTGGATTGTTTGAGATTACCCCTAGTGCGAGGGCTTACGCACTATAATAACAAAAACCTGAACTGCAGACTGTTACAAACAATCTACAGGTAGCTCAACTGGTCGATATAAACACCAGTCGGAAGCGTCCCCAGGACGCTGCTGGCTTTGCCCCGCTGTATGGCAATGCGCCAGAATTAATTCGACTCCTCCGTAGAATAAAGTCCGATTTGTAGAGTATCAACTTTACAGATCGGACCTTCTTCTTCGTCAGGGTAGGACCATAAGAGTAGACGAGGATATACGTAGAGGGGAAACTTCCACCCCGGACCGGACGGCGGCTCACGGTCACGGCTAGACGTTAAACAGAATTCTCAGTCTATCTCATTGTCAGTCGGGCTGTCAGCGACGCCCGCAAGCCCGACTGGATAGACTATTTTGACGCGACCTTGAGTCGGTCCGGGACCGAAGTTTCCCCTCTACGTATGTTCTTGTCTACTGATATGCAATTCAGATTACGGTCCTACACCTTAATCTGAGTTGCGTTAGAGTATTTGCGGTTTAAATGTTCATAAAGACGCAGAAGTCTTATGGGTGGCATGAATTACTAACCTGATTTGTTTGTCGCGATTGCTGTCAATTCCTACATCAATCACGAAGAACTGGCCCCCCTACCACGGGTATTGTTGTCAAGGTAAACAAAATTTACGTCACTTTGACATCGAATGCGGAAATTATTGAAAATTCATTCCTTAAACTCCAATAATGTACGCAATGTATAGCGATGCGATGTCATTATTGTCTATTCTACCATAGAGAACCATTCCCGTGGTTGGGGGGCAGGTTTATCAAGCCACCCGCGTCAAGCAAACCGAAGAGAACATTTTCTTCTTCCTTACTTCATAATCACAAGAACTTGCTTTCCAAAGTAAATCCTACACAAGTGGTTTAATTACAATATTGAGAGAGAAGATGGTCATACCGCAAGGAAACGTGACAAAA
The DNA here is from genome assembly GCA_947859395.1 of Eupithecia insigniata. Lineage (NCBI taxonomy): Eukaryota > Metazoa > Arthropoda > Insecta > Lepidoptera > Geometridae > Eupithecia > Eupithecia insigniata. The sequence goes on along the minus strand of OX401996.1, from coordinate 5,877,926 downwards.
CTGACCTACTTTGCCAGGATCATTGTTTAAACTACAGAAACAGAATCTATTAGCATCGTTTGGCCGTAGATAAACTAAGTACCATATGTTTGTAGAAGGTACTTAAATACTTATTAAACCATCATTCTTTTATTGGGAATTATCCTTAAAACTTTTCCTACTGTACCTATACGTAGAAACGCAAAGATTGGGGAGGCGTTTTGAAACAACATTTAATGGTACAAAGAAATTTCCTCGCTAAATTCAGTGAAACGAAAATGCAGAAACAGAGAATGTTCAAGAAAATCCTGGATCCTAATGAATCTTAAGTATCCTGGATGAAAAAAAAACAATTAATATTCTTTCAGTAGCTTATAAAAATAAAGCTCTACTAAGCTCTTTATAGTACGTACTCTGACCTTACCGGCTTCGAGTTATGTGATTATTTACTTTCTGAGAATCAATCTAAATGAAAATACAGAGAATTTTCAAGAATTGTTGATTGTTGTTGTTGATGTAAATTGTGTCCTAAGCAGAGTTTCTGTTATGGGTGCTAGATGACTGAAATAAGGAACATAATCCAATGCATACGTAATATAGATATTTTTTTATAACACAGAAAATACCAAGAATACCCGGAACATATAATTACAGAACTTACACATATTTGTCCCAAGACGGGAATCGAACCCGCAACCTCCTGCTTCGCAGGCGGACCTCCGCTCGCTGCGCCACATTGATCGAACCCAATAAGAAAACCACTGTTTGTGTATACCGATAGAAGGTTCGATAGTGATAAATAAAGGCTAACCATCTATTATTCCATTTGTAATCTACTTTCCTCTAACACTTTGCCCACAAAGCCTTCACAATAAATCAGTTTGAGTAATTGCCGAAAGCTATTGCAAACCTTTGTATTTCAAAAAATGTCGCCGTTATTAAGAAGGATGTTAAGATTATGACAAAGTTATTCGAAACTGCAAGCAAATGCTGTTTACCATCTATGGTAGACGAACTCAGTTCAAAGGCGAAGCTAATAAAAACTCATAGTTAGCTTTAAACTCATAGCTTTCGAATAATTGGATACTACATACGTATCCTACGGAACGTAGGCTACTGGATCTTAGACTTACCTAAATCACAAAAGAAAGAAAAAATTATTTGCAACGGCGGCTGATACATTTTTCGATGAGTCTGGTAGCACTAGTTCCTAAGTTTTGTCACGTTTCCTTCCTGTATGACCATCTTCTCTCTCAATACTGTAACTAAACTTGTTAAAAAAAAATTATGTGAAGAGAAAATCAATAACACCTTATTTCTTTTTTAATTAAAAAATCTGTTTATGGTATGAAATTGGACTTGTCGGAGTGCTTATTTTGTATGCCTAAAGAAATTAAGTTATTCAAATCTGAAATATAAGCATGCTAGGCATGTAAGCTAGGCTCTGGCTAGCCTAAACACCAATAAACATTTATTTATTTAATTCGGATTGCCATCAGTTTAGCTAATTACGGTAAAAACATTGCGCTAAAATCGGCAAGACTCTTGCAACGAAGCAACACCCGTAAAATGCTGTCTACCGCTATCACCGCAACAATAGCTGTGCGTAGAGTCCCTATGCACTCCAACGCATACGTAACAAAATACACCGTAATATTATAATTTGTGACATGAGTCGAGGACACGGTGGGAAACAAGCTAAACGGCATGTCACGATGCGAACCAGACTTGTAAATAGCCCTGAATCGTAAAAGAAGCTATCTGTGGCCGAAGTATTTAGTTGCCGCTCGCTCGTAAAACTTGCACACGAAAGGTGTCAAGTTGGTAAGTAAATTACCTTCGTTAGATTATTTTGTTAGGTGAAGAAACACGCACTTCGAACGGCGGTGGCCGGTGGTTGATGGTTAAAGCTATTTACATACTTAAAGATAGGTACCTACTGGTTAATGAAATCTAGAGCGTTTGCTCTACAGTGGCAAGTACCTACAGATTAATGAATAGATCTCATAGCAAAACGATAAAAATAACAAGCATCATCTGACTGTTGATTATTATCAAAAATAATAATACTGGACAATTCACACAGCCAGCGTCATCTAGTCCCAAAATAAGCAGAACTTTTGATGATATACTAGTTAACTGATATATAATGTGATACATAATATGTACATAACATAGGTAGATAGATAATTTTATCATACATGGGAAACGCCTAAAACACCCGGAACAAATGTGCAGATCGGCGGCATTTAAATAAAATAAACTTAAAATTTAACATTGTGTATTTTCTCCTATCGTTTTCCAAGATTGGATAAAGATACAAAAGCGTCGGCTTCGCGTCAGCTTAAACCTGCCTTTTTTACAGATAGTGTAGATTAATTAAACCTTACATAGCTCAGACTACCCATTTACCGCTTTATTACCCCATCGATAATCCATTCTATGTCAAAGCGCGACTAATAGCAACTGCCGCAACTGGCAGTGGCACAAATATTCCACATAACTCATCATTATGGCGATAAATATTGAATACCAATGCCATGGCTGTATTCAGGGGGGCACATAACTACGTACAAATAGAAAAGTGCCTTCGCTTCCCATACGATCGATCTGGCGGTAGGTTTATTGGTGTACCAACCTATTTCGTAATAAGTTGCACAGGTGGTTATTGGAAGAGAAGCTAACGGTTACTCGTTTAGTCAAATGCACTTTTTGTCGTTATTCAATGTCCTGCTTAGCTTTATATAAATATTGACATGTATCTAAATCGCATAATATTTTGATTTAAATAGGCTAATAAATTTGTATTAGACACGTGATATATAAATGTAGGTACATGGTTTCTTTTTCACTTCTTCCACTAGTGGACAAAAAATGGAAGTGAAGAGAAAATCAATAACAACTTATTTCTTATATGATCATAATAACTAGAAATAAAGCTGTTTATAGTATATATAAGATTTGACTTGTCTGATTGATTACTTCGTAAGCCTGAAGAAATAAAGTTATTGAAATCTGAATGACTTTTTGTCGCAGTTCTTTTATTTTTCTTCTTTTCCGTTCTATTGTTTTGTATTCGGATTCATGTTTTTGTAGATTATTGTGGTTTATGTGTATCCGTATAAAGTATAAGTATAGTATATACCTATATCCCAGGTATAAATGAAACAGGAACAGCAGCTAAGTAATAAAAACAAATTACATCTAGTATTTATAACAGACTGTTGCAATCTATATGGAGGTAGCTCATGTGAATCATACAATACGGACCTATCAAGTCTGAAATAATGTTTTTTTCTTTTGTTAGCAGCGCAGAGAGAGGGCTTTTTCTATGGGCCTTAGTATAAGCTTAATAAGATTTATAACTGTTCTAAGTTGTCTGAAATAAATAATTTATTTATTTATTCAATATCATAGGTTACAGATTGGACTGGAGTTTGAAGATATGTTCTTCTATCTCCTCTCCTGCCAAGTATATTTTTTAATACTGGTGCGATGTTTTAAAAACTGGTGCTCTTTTGTTTTTTCTATACTTATTCTTGGCCCGGATTCGTGACCTCACTACCGTTGTATGAACAACAAATGACAATCATAAGTCTGAAAGACAGCGTGATGGTTCCTTGTGATTTATCTCATTTGATGGATAAAGTGAAAGAAACAGAGCAAGGCGATAATGATAGTTGGTGATAAGCTAGTTTACAGCTGGCCTTGCTACGTCTCTGGCAAGCTGTTGCATTCAATTGCCTTCAGTGTAATGGGGTGCTTGTGGTAACCCAGTCGTTATAGCCATTCAAATTAATTTACAGCCAGATTGTATTCAATTCAGCATTTATCATGCTAATTCTAAACAGCTGCTCTATCAAATCAAATCAAATCAAAAACATTTATTTGTAACTGAAACATAAGTACATATATTTAAGGTAACCGTTACTAAATAAAAAATGCGGAATAATGTGAAAAAGTATAAAGTATTGATCTTATAAAATATACAATACAAAAATTCTTTACACAGAACACCGAGCTAACTGCAGACTGCTACAAACAATCTACAGATAGCTCTACTGGCCCATATCAATACCAGTCGGAAGCGTCCCCAAGACGCTGGCTGCATTGCCTCGCTGTATGGCAATGCGCTGCTAATGTGCTGCGCCAGATACTCACCAGCTCTCGGGTCACGCGTCGCTTCGACCAGGACGTCAGAAAAATTTTTGAAAACCCGGTGAGCCTCGGTACCCCACGGACCTAGGGTCTCGACTCCAAGGGAGTTGTAATTATTCTGACACTGCATCGCTGAGGCACAGAAAAGTTGGAGCACTGTTACCATTTTTACTACTATCATGGCCTACAAAACAACATACATACATGTCAATTTCCAGCTCCGTTCGGCTGCGGCGGTGGCTGGCGACGTGGCGGCGGCGGCGGCGCACTACTTCGGGTCACACCGACGAAGCTGGGAATATGTTAAGCACTATGCACCAGTCTACCAGTTTCTCAATATTAGTCATTTTCCTAATGGAAATCCAACATTAGATTATTAGCGGGTATAATATTCCGCGTTATGTCAAAGTTTGCATACAATTATGCGGTAGGTAAATAAATATGGAGTGATTCTTGGTGTTTGCTAAAAGCACGCACAATTTGTATGCAGCGTTGAAGCAGACAGACGTTTATTGCACATTTCTAGTGATATACTGAGCTTGGTCTGAAATTTGATATCGATACCTTCGTCGTAGTAGTTAAAAGTCCATGAAGTACAGTCAACTTAACAATATTTCTATGCCAAATGTTAATGTAACATAGTTCTACAAAATAAATATAATTTATATCTAAATAATAAGAGATGAGATGATGTTTGCATTTATAGATAATTATAATTATTAATAAATTAGACAGTAAGTATAAGTTTAATATTCACATGCCAGGTATGTGGCGAGTCATGAGGATCTACTTGTATTTATCACCTATTATTGTACCATGTCTTTTATGAATAAATGATTGATTGATTGATAAGTTCTTTAAATATGCTTAAGTGTAAACTGACAAAATTGTTGATTCTCTTGATAGATAGAAAATGCTTATTGCACACTTAGTAAGTCGATAATATACCTACCTATTCTGCTAATATTATAAATTTCAAAGTTTTTGAGTATGGATGTTTGTTCCTCTTTCACGCAAAAACAGAACTTATTGGGCTGAAAGTATGGGTATAGTTTGGGACCTGGAACATAATAGGCTATTTTTTATCCCGATAAAACGTGGGCGAAGGCTCGAGCAGCAGCTTAGTACTGTATATTTTTTAAGCGATGATGGAGCTCAATAACTGGCAGTTGGTTCATATGTTTTAAAAATATACTTACCTACGTAGTTATAATACATGTGTTTCTATATGCACTCACTAGCGGCCCACCTCGGCTTCGTATGGGTATTTAACAAGTTTTCAAAATATTTATTTTTTGAAAATAGAATAATAGCCTAAATTACCTGGAGGTAGTGTAGCTTCGCAACAGTGAAATAATTTTTCAAATCGGTTCAGTAGTTTCGGAGCCTATACAATGCAAACAATCAAACTTTCCTCTTTATAATATTATTATAGATATATGGTAAAATATTACCTACGTAAATAACACTTCGTTTTACCTGCTTATCGACCAAAAAACCTATCTCAGATAGAATTTGCAATGATCATCTGTACTGATGGGATGACGTCACAAATCGCTATCACTAAGTAATTTCAATCCAAGTAAATTATTTGCTTCCACTCAAGAAACATTATGCCTAATTTAACCGTAAGTAATCAAGTGGGTACATGCAGACTTTCCGACATAATTAGCATGTAAACTCCTTTTAATGTGATTCCATAAATAAGGAGCAGTTGCTTGAGCTCTTATCTGTACCACTTAGTAAGGAGGTAGGTACAAAAAGATTGATAAAGTGGAGCATAGAAATGAATTTAAAATGACAATGACGACCAGGGTTGGAAAAAAACAGTTTTTTTTAAATTTTATAAAACAAACAGTTCAAATTGTTTTAAACAAGTGTTTGTTTTGTTTTTTTTGTTTTTTTTTGTCCTTTTTAGTTAAGGGCATTATTTTAAATTAATTCGACCTATAATGTTTCATTTCCAGACTAGATCTTTTGACTTTTCAAATTTTCTATAGTAAAATAAATATTGACAAAAAACGATCAATGGATAAACATTTATTTTATGTTGCGTATCTCTAATCACTACTAAACGATTTACATTCACCCTGAATGTTTCCTAGCAGGACTATACCGGCGGGGAAATACCTATAAACTATAAATTCTATTCTATGAATAGGGGCACCCCCAATATTTATTAATTATTGATGGGCCGAATGTGGTTTGAACCGAATACGAATTTCGGCCGAACATTCGGTAAAAATCAAAAATGCCGAAGTTCGGTTTTTATTCTGCACTTATATGGTAACAACTAACAAACAACAATAAAATATACCTATAAGTAATTAATATATTGAATTTTCAAAAAGTTTATTTGATTCAAATCATAAGACTTCCTAATTTAATAAGAACTTATTGAATTTGATTTTTTAATTCTAAAACTTAAGATTGAAATGTCGAAAAAGGAAACTGATAATGACAGTTAGTTACTTGATTGATAAATAAATTACCATGATTTTAAATTATGTAAAAGGCTTATTTATTTAATCAGGTATGAGTGAGTATGACAGATTTGATTTTTTTATGTTTTATTAATCTTAAAATCAAAATTGTGCAACTATTTCGGAAGAATGCCGAAGTTAGGCTCATCCCTAATATTTATATTTAAATGAGGGGAATAAAATAACCACTATTCCATTCGACAGCCATCCATTAGGGACTTTCCTAACGGGACTTTACCGGCGGGGAATTACTTAATATGAATTATATAAATACCAGTGCCTTTCTTTCTCACATTTCATTATTCGGTTTAAAAACCGTTTGCCGCCTCTCCGGCCTTTCGGTCGAGGCCCCTTTCCGCTCGGGTCCTCCCGGGCAGTGCCACAGATGCCAGCTTTATGGCCACTCTGCGCGCAACTGCAACGCGCGTCCGCGTTGCGTCAAGTGCCTGGGCGACCACGGCACCGCTGACTGCAAACGCAATCGCGAGGACCCGACGCCGCCTAGTTGCGTGCTCTGCAACGCAGAGGGCCACACCGCGAACTATCGCGGATGTCCCAAAGCGCCAAGGGCTATCAACAAGGCCAAGTCGAGGGCTCCGGAGCGTTTCGCCCCCGCCCCTCAGTACACCAAGACATCCGGTAAGGTGTCTATGGCCCCCCCTCCCCCCCGCCCCCCTACTACCTCAGCATGGGCTAAACCCTTGCCCTACACAAGTGTGGCCCCTCAGGCTAAAGCTTGTTCCCCTCCCCTCCCCCGCTCACAGGAGCAAACCCGCGCCCCTGCCCCCGCCCCCCTACCCCGCCCCCTAAAGACTAGCCAAGCAGCACCCGCTGCTGCGAAGGCTAGCTCTACGGGGCCCGCCCCTCCCGTGGACTTCGGCAAAGTCACGGCGCTTCTGCGCAAGCTTAGCCAAGCCCAAACGGCCATTGAAAAATTAATGATCATCTCTGATCATCAGGACGTCATGGCCTCCCTTGACTCCCTCTCTTTTAAGTCTCAATAATGGTTGTACAACCTGAGAGACTTAAACCCCGCTCCATCTCGTTAGCGTTTTTCAACGCTAACGGCCTCAAAACTCAGAGAGAACTCGTCCACCACTTTCTGGTCAATCACCAAATTGACATCCTGTTAGTGCAGGAGACCTTTTTGAAGCAGGGCACTTGCAGTCCTAGGATTGCTAACTACCAAATGGTCCGAAATGACAGAACGAACGCCCCCAAAGGCGGTACTGCCATTTACTTCAAGAGGTCCCTGCACTGCATACCCCTCGATCCCCCTCCCCTACAAGACTTAGAAGTCTCTGTCTGCAGGCTTGCGATGACCGGTCATCAATCGGTCATCATTGCATCCTGCTACCTCAGTCCCAATAGGAAGCTTCTTCAAAGCGACCTAGAATCAGTACTCAGTCTCGGTAGCTCAGTCATTCTGGCTGGCGACTTTAACTCCAAAGATCCGATGTGGAACTGCCGTCTTCGTAACAGAAACGGTCGTATCCTTACTCAATGTCTAGGATCCCTCGATCTAGACTTGATAGTCCCCATGTGCCCCACGCGGTACTCTCCCATCCCCGGTCAAGCAAACGAGTACTTGGACCTGGCACTGCTACGGAACGTATCCCTACGGATGCAATCCATATCGGTGATGCAGGAACTTGACTCGGATCACAGACCCGTTATAATGCGGCTAGGCCCTCCTCCCAATGACAGTCCTCCCACCAAGACCGTGGTGCAATGGTATAAACTTGAGAGCGCTCTCAAGAATATCCATTCACCCGCCTTGGATAAAATCCCCGATGATATTCGCTCCCTAGACGACATCGCGATTGCGGTCGACTCTCTGACTAGCCACGTCCAATCCGCTATCAGCGAATCATCGAAACAGGTGCCAGTGGCGAACGATCGCCGCTGGGACCTGCCAGATGATATCAGACGGCTGATCACTGAGAAGAACGCAGCGACTCGTCGCTTTAGTTCTTATCCCACCTATCTAAACCGCTTTAGAATGAACTCACTTCGCCGCAAGGTTAAGAGAGCCATTCAAGAGCATCGAAATTCCTCTTGGGACGAACTGCTTTCAAAGATCAAACCAGGTCACCAGGCCTACTGGGACTTGGCGCGTTCTATGAAGGCAGATGGAGTCACCATTATGCCCCCGCTTATACGTCCGAATCATCAAACGCCGGCGTTTGAAGATAAGGATAAAGCCGATACTCTGGCCGAAAGTCTGGAAGCCCAGTGCTCCCCCAGTCTTGAGCCTGTCGACCCTGCTCACCTCGATACGGTGAACAGAGAAGTCGAACGCTTAGCGTCCCTACCCCCCTCTGCCACCCTTGACCACGTCAGGGCGGCAGAGGTCGCTGTGATCATTAAAGATCTCCGACCGAAAAAGTCCCCTGGCTCGGACGGCATCAGCAATAGAGTTCTCAAACGATTCCCTGTTGCCCTCATTTACCTCCTCGTAAGCATCTTCAATGCAGCCATTTCCACCTGTTCGTTCCCCGATGTCTGGAAGGAAGCCAATGTCATTGGCATCCACAAACCGGGCAAAAAGGCAAACGAACCCTCCTCCTACCGTCCTATCAGCCTCCTCAGTTCCCTGGGGAAGATTTACGAGCGTCTCCTTATGAGTCGCCTCTGGTCCCACGTAAACGAGCACAAGCTCTTACCCGATGAACAGTTCGGCTTTCGAGCTCATCACTCTTGTCCCCAACAGGTGCTCCGCATAACGGAGCACATTCTGTCCATGTGGCATCACACTTGGCCAGCCAGTACGGGAGCTGTCTTCCTCGACGTAGCGAAAGCCTTCGACAAAGTCTGGCACAATGGCTTGATTTACAAGCTCTCCACTCTTGGTGTGCCAGACAGACTCGTACTCATCTTACGAGACTACTTGTCGAATCGTAGCTTTCGCTACCGCGTGGAGGGCACTCTCTCCGACCCCCGACCCGTCCGAGCCGGAGTCCCCCAGGGATCCGTACTTGCCCCGCTCCTCTTTACGCTGTATACCAGCGACATACCCCGTCACCCGCAAGTCGAACTTGCCCTCTTCGCGGACGACACGGCTCTGTACACATCCAATTTGAATGCAAATCGGGTGAGTTCAAAGCTGCAAGCCGCACTAGACACTTTAGGTGTCTGGTTTAGACAGTGGCGCATAGAAGTGAATCCGACGAAGAGTGCAGCAGTGTACTTTTCGCGGAATTACTCTAAGCCCAAAACCCTCTCCCTCTTTGGCAAACCCATTCCCTGGGTTAAGTCAGCCAAATACTTAGGGGTGATACTAGATCGCCGCCTTAGTTTCAACACCCATATTCGCACTGTAGCCAACCGTGCCAAATTCATACTTAGCCGGTTGAACAGTCTCCTTAGAGCGAAGAGTAAAATGTCCCTTAGAAATAAGGTGACACTTTACAAATCGGTCATACGTCCTGTCATGACGTACTCCTCTGTGGTATTTGGCCACTCGGCCAATGTTCGCCACCTCCAGGTTGTCCAAAACCGATTTCTGCGCAAAGTCACGGGCTGTCCGTTCTACATGCGCAATAAAGATCTCCATCGCGATCTTAATCTCGAGTCCGTTGCCCACTTCATAAAGGCTGCCTCACAGCGTCATTATGAAAAGGCCTCGGAACATTTCAATCCCCTTATATCCACCATGCCCGATTATCCCATTGACGACCCTCCCACGAGTTCTCTCCTCCGTAGACCGAGACACGTTCTCGGTGACCCCGTTGACCCAATCACCGCCGCTAACCCGGAGGTGACGGCAACCAATTCGCTTCCGCACACTACACAACCGACCAAAAACCGACCCCGCCGGATGCGGGGTCGAAGAATTCCCCGCTTCCGCCCTTAGGTGCATTCGTGCACCTAGGCGAAACCTCCATTACCCTCTTGTGTAGCATCTGGCGACAGCCCAAGCCGAGGCTCGCACCTAAGTGGTGGCCCTTGTGCGTGTCGCCCCAACCTAATTTTACCGGCGAGGCGCCCTCTGCGCCCGCCAAAAGCCCGGTAACGCTGTCATGGCCATCTGCGGTCAACAGCATTATAATCCATTCGAAAAAAAAAAAAAAAAAACTCACATTTCATTTCATTATTAATTCTGCGACTGATAACACCTCATAAAAATGTCAACTCCAGGACGCAAAAAGCATGCAATTTGGGAACAATTCACATCGATCCCCCAAGAAAATACCACACTGAAGACCAATAGGGTGCGTTGCAGAAAATGTAAGAAAGAACTAGTTGGACTTGTGAAAAGAATGGAGGCACACTTCCAGCAATGTAGCACCACCACCGGTTCTAACACTGACGCAAATCTTGACGCGGACAGGGACGTGGAGGAGGAGTTGTTGAGTGATGCTGGTTCTTCCCGATCTTCAGATAATTCTTCTGCTACACCCACATCTTCTGTTACTACTCTTCAATCTAAAAATGCCAGTACCAGCAGCAGCGCGAGCGTGAACATTTCAATGAAAAGATTTATTATTGCTACAAGTCAAGAAGATAAGAAGAAAATTGATTTACAATTATCTCGTTATATGTTTGCTACTAACACGCCTTTTAACCACGTAGAACACCCAGAGTTACTGAAATTAATGGAAATTTTACGCCCAGGATATAAACCTCCAAACCGCAAACAAATTGCTAGCAAGCTACTCGACGAAGTCTACAACTCGACTCAAGAAGCCGTGAAAATGAATTGAAAAACAAAGTTGTTAATCTGGCAATTGATGGGTGGAGTAATGTCAGGCAGGACTCGATAGTTTGTGTCTGTGTTACCGATGTGTTGACAGACTCATCTCATTTAATTGATACAATAGACACAGGAGCCGAAAGCCATACAGCTGACTACTTGGTTAAAGTTACTACTGCGGCAATAAAACAATGTGAAACTTACAAATGTACGGTGCGAAGTGTAGTGACAGACAACGCAGCAAATATGAGCCGTATGAGACGAGATTTAGCCCAACAGGAAGAACTAGCTTCTCACGAGGATATACTTACATACGGCTGTTCATCACACATATTAAACCTTCTAGCAAAGGATTTGAATGCAGAAGATATTACTGATAAAGTTAAGTCGATAATGCGGTACTTCAAATACACTCACTTTGCATCTGCCAAATATAAAGAAGCTGGTGGAAAAGCAATTGTTATACCACAACAGGTACGGTGGAACACAATGGCTGACTGCTTAAAAGTGTTATTAGAAAATTGGCATATAATGTCAGATATATGCTTAAATCATTCAACTGCTATAGATCTGTCAATTTCATTGAAAGTAAATGACATGGCGCTGAAGCAACAAGTCCAGGCTCTCTACAAAAAACTGGAAAACATCGCAGTTACACTTGACATCTCCCAAAAGACATCCTGCTGTATTGGCGAAGTGACTGAAGCATGGATAGAGCTTAAACATATGTTTGAGGGAGAGAATGTACGACTGCGTGAGACCGAGTATTCATTGGATGATTTAAGGAAGTTCAAAGATCGTTATGAAATGGCAATGTCTCCAGCTCATTTTGCAGCAAACTTACTACATCCTAAGTACAGGGGTGAAAAACTCACGAGTGAAGATATTTCTGAGGCTTTATTATTTATAGAAGCTTATCACAAAGAGGCGATGCCCTATGTTGTTAAATACAGGGCAATGACAGATCCCTTTCATAACTTTCTATTTGAAGATCATGTAGTAAATCAGGTCGGACCTCTCGAATGGTGGCAGTCATTAAAAAAACAAATTAATGGTCAAACAATGAACTTAGTGGCTCAGCTTCACACTGCTGTAGCTTCAAGTGCTGGAATTGAAAGACTGTTTTCAACATTTGGATTTATTCATTCTGACGTACGAAATAAACTGGGTACAGAGAAAGCTGCAAAACTTGTTACAGTTTTTAAATACCTTAATAAGGAAAAGAAAAAATAATTGTTATCTTGATCTTGTCATATTGTCTTACTCTCCTGACTGACAAACAATTTTTATTTTATAATGTTTATTAAATATAGGTAATTTTGTTTGTTATAATTTTGTTTTTGATTGATTTTAAATTAAAATTTTTAATATTCTATACTATCTAATGCATGTTTCAAAAATACGTGTTATCTTATCCCATTACCCATATAAATCCTGGTATGGTATCCTGGGTGCTTTGTTTGACTGAATAAATAACTTATCAAAAAAATATTACTTTCATTTTATATCATTCATTCGCAATGAAAAGTAGTTTTAAAGCTTGTTTTTTTCTCATCGTTTTATACAATGTTTAAAACTTGTTTTAATCTGTGTTTTTAAACGTGTGATAAAAAACACGGTTTAAAATCAAACTGTTTTAAACATTGTTTTAAACATGTGTTTTAAAACCATTTGTTTTAATCATGCCAACCCTGATGACGACAGAATATGTTAATGTGCAAAGTTTGATATATGCTGGATAGATAGAAAGGTTGCGAGATGGGAAGGAGCCATTTGATTGTAAATACTAGTTCTAAATTTGTTTCTAATTGTAATTTTTTGGTTATAAATGATGGCTGGAAAACTTTAGAGAAAAAAAAAATTTACTAACCGAACACCCAGCATCAATTCAATTCAATTCAAATCATTTATTTACCATAAATTCACAGGGAACACTTGGTCAAGTCAATTTCTACAGAATATAATATAGGTACAATAAAAATAGTAATAATCATAAAGTAATGAGTTAACGAATGGCTGTAAAAAGCCATTAATAATAATAAGTTTATATAATCAAATAAAAATTAAAATGAGTGCGGCTGTAAAGAGGCTTTGTCTTAAAAACTAAGGCTATCTAGTCAGTCCACGACTTTTTGTCATTAATGTAGTCATTGGTGCAATAATACGCTTTGTTTGATAGGTGTTTTTGAACATGTTTCTTAAATGCTTTTTCTGGTAAGTTTACAATATGACTAGGAATTTTATTGTAGAAGCGAATAGAGTTACCTACGAAACACTTGTTGGACTTTTGTAACCTATATGCTTTGTTTGAAATCTTGTCTTTAGCTCGTGTATTATAGTTATGTATATCACCTCTTCTTTCAAATAGATGACTATTCTTTCTTAAAAACATAATATTTTCATAAATGTAAAGGCTAGGGACCGTCAAAATATTGATTTTGTTAAAAATCTCTTTAAGTGAGTCTCTACATCTTAAGTTGAAGATTGCACGTATTGCTCTTTTTTGGAGGATGAAAATTTCATCAATGTCAGCGCCAGCACCCCATAGTAATATACCATAACATACCAAGCTATGAAAATATGCAAAGTATACAAGTCTGGCAGTTTTTTCATCCGTTAACTTTCTAACCTCCCGGATTGCATAACAAGCCGAGCTTAACTTTCCTCCTAACGCAGAAATATGTGAACCCCACTGTAGTTTGCTATCTATAATTATACCTAAAAACTTCGTAGACTCTACTGTGTCAATATTCGTACCCATTATTGCTATATTTGGCTTTGACCCAAATCACAAATAACATCGATCAAGCATTCGCCGCCTCCTCCGATTACTTGATCGTTGTTGATTTTGATTTTCATGTAGAGTTATGAATGTTCCGTAGAGAAACATTTAGAACACTTCATTGGCATAGAAATCGGTAAAAAATCTATTTGGAATAGATTAACTAATGTTTTGTTTACATTCATTGCAGAGTAACATCGATCAAGCATTCGCCGCCACCTCCGAATACTAGATCGTTGTTGATTTTGATTTTAGTGTAGAGTAATCAATTTTCCGTAGAGAAACATTAAGAAAACTCTATTGGCATCAGGGTTGGCATGATTAAAACAAATGGTTTTAAAACACATGTTTAAAACAATGTTTAAAACAGTTTGATTTTAAACCGTGTTTTTTATCACACGTTTAAAAACACAGATTAAAACAAGTTTTAAACATTGTATAAAACGATGAGAAAAAAACAAGCTTTAAAACTACTTTTCATTGCGAATGAATGATATAAAATGAAAGTAATATTTTTTTGATAAGTTATTTATTCAGTCAAACAAAGCACCCAGGATACCATACCAGGATTTATATGGGTAATGGGATAAGATAACACGTATTTTTGAAACATGCATTAGATAGTATAGAATATTAAAAATTTTAATTTAAAATCAATCAAAAACAAAATTATAACAAACAAAATTACCTATATTTAATAAACATTATAAAATAAAAATTGTTTGTCAGTCAGGAGAGTAAGACAATATGACAAGATCAAGATAACAATTATTTTTTCTTTTCCTTATTAAGGTATTTAAAAACTGTAACAAGTTTTGCAGCTTTCTCTGTACCCAGTTTATTTCGTACGTCAGAATGAATAAATCCAAATGTTGAAAACAGTCTTTCAATTCCAGCACTTGAAGCTACAGCAGTGTGAAGCTGAGCCACTAAGTTCATTGTTTGACCATTAATTTGTTTTTTTAATGACTGCCACCATTCGAGAGGTCCGACCTGATTTACTACATGATCTTCAAATAGAAAGTTATGAAAGGGATCTGTCATTGCCCTGTATTTAACAACATAGGGCATCGCCTCTTTGTGATAAGCTTCTATAAATAATAAAGCCTCAGAAATATCTTCACTCGTGAGTTTTTCACCCCTGTACTTAGGATGTAGTAAGTTTGCTGCAAAATGAGCTGGAGACATTGCCATTTCATAACGATCTTTGAACTTCCTTAAATCATCCAATGAATACTCGGTCTCACGCAGTCGTACATTCTCTCCCTCAAACATATGTTTAAGCTCTATCCATGCTTCAGTCACTTCGCCAATACAGCAGGATGTCTTTTGGGAGATGTCAAGTGTAACTGCGATGTTTTCCAGTTTTTTGTAGAGAGCCTGGACTTGTTGCTTCAGCGCCATGTCATTTACTTTCAATGAAATTGACAGATCTATAGCAGTTGAATGATTTAAGCATATATCTGACATTATATGCCAATTTTCTAATAACACTTTTAAGCAGTCAGCCATTGTGTTCCACCGTACCTGTTGTGGTATAACAATTGCTTTTCCACCAGCTTCTTTATATTTGGCAGATGCAAAGTGAGTGTATTTGAAGTACCGCATTATCGACTTAACTTTATCAGTAATATCTTCTGCATTCAAATCCTTTGCTAGAAGGTTTAATATGTGTGATGAACAGCCGTATGTAAGTATATCCTCGTGAGAAGCTAGTTCTTCCTGTTGGGCTAAATCTCGTCTCATACGGCTCATATTTGCTGCGTTGTCTGTCACTACACTTCGCACCGTACATTTGTAAGTTTCACATTGTTTTATTGCCGCAGTAGTAACTTTAACCAAGTAGTCAGCTGTATGGCTTTCGGCTCCTGTGTCTATTGTATCAATTAAATGAGATGAGTCTGTCAACACATCGGTAACACAGACACAAACTATCGAGTCCTGCCTGACATTACTCCACCCATCAATTGCCAGATTAACAACTTTGTTTTTCAATTCATTTTCACGGCTTCTTGAGTCGAGTTGTAGACTTCGTCGAGTAGCTTGCTAGCAATTTGTTTGCGGTTTGGAGGTTTATATCCTGGGCGTAAAATTTCCATTAATTTCAGTAACTCTGGGTGTTCTACGTGGTTAAAAGGCGTGTTAGTAGCAAACATATAACGAGATAATTGTAAATCAATTTTCTTCTTATCTTCTTGACTTGTAGCAATAATAAATCTTTTCATTGAAATGTTCACGCTCGCGCTGCTGCTGGTACTGGCATTTTTAGATTGAAGAGTAGTAACAGAAGATGTGGGTGTAGCAGAAGAATTATCTGAAGATCGGGAAGAACCAGCATCACTCAACAACTCCTCCTCCACGTCCCTGTCCGCGTCAAGATTTGCGTCAGTGTTAGAACCGGTGGTGGTGCTACATTGCTGGAAGTGTGCCTCCATTCTTTTCACAAGTCCAACTAGTTCTTTCTTACATTTTCTGCAACGCACCCTATTGGTCTTCAGTGTGGTATTTTCTTGGGGGATCGATGTGAATTGTTCCCAAATTGCATGCTTTTTGCGTCCTGGAGTTGACATTTTTATGAGGTGTTATCAGTCGCAGAATTAATAATGAAATGAAATGTGAGTTTTTTTTTTTTTTTTTTCGAATGGATTATAATGCTGTTGACCGCAGATGGCCATGACAGCGTTACCGGGCTTTTGGCGGGCGCAGAGGGCGCCTCGCCGGTAAAATTAGGTTGGGGCGACACGCACAAGGGCCACCACTTAGGTGCGAGCCTCGGCTTGGGCTGTCGCCAGATGCTACACAAGAGGGTAATGGAGGTTTCGCCTAGGTGCACGAATGCACCTAAGGGCGGAAGCGGGGAATTCTTCGACCCCGCATCCGGCGGGGTCGGTTTTTGGTCGGTTGTGTAGTGTGCGGAAGCGAATTGGTTGCCGTCACCTCCGGGTTAGCGGCGGTGATTGGGTCAACGGGGTCACCGAGAACGTGTCTCGGTCTACGGAGGAGAGAACTCGTGGGAGGGTCGTCAATGGGATAATCGGGCATGGTGGATATAAGGGGATTGAAATGTTCCGAGGCCTTTTCATAATGACGCTGTGAGGCAGCCTTTATGAAGTGGGCAACGGACTCGAGATTAAGATCGCGATGGAGATCTTTATTGCGCATGTAGAACGGACAGCCCGTGACTTTGCGCAGAAATCGGTTTTGGACAACCTGGAGGTGGCGAACATTGGCCGAGTGGCCAAATACCACAGAGGAGTACGTCATGACAGGACGTATGACCGATTTGTAAAGTGTCACCTTATTTCTAAGGGACATTTTACTCTTCGCTCTAAGGAGACTGTTCAACCGGCTAAGTATGAATTTGGCACGGTTGGCTACAGTGCGAATATGGGTGTTGAAACTAAGGCGGCGATCTAGTATCACCCCTAAGTATTTGGCTGACTTAACCCAGGGAATGGGTTTGCCAAAGAGGGAGAGGGTTTTGGGCTTAGAGTAATTCCGCGAAAAGTACACTGCTGCACTCTTCGTCGGATTCACTTCTATGCGCCACTGTCTAAACCAGACACCTAAAGTGTCTAGTGCGGCTTGCAGCTTTGAACTCACCCGATTTGCATTCAAATTGGATGTGTACAGAGCCGTGTCGTCCGCGAAGAGGGCAAGTTCGACTTGCGGGTGACGGGGTATGTCGCTGGTATACAGCGTAAAGAGGAGCGGGGCAAGTACGGATCCCTGGGGGACTCCGGCTCGGACGGGTCGGGGGTCGGAGAGAGTGCCCTCCACGCGGTAGCGAAAGCTACGATTCGACAAGTAGTCTCGTAAGATGAGTACGAGTCTGTCTGGCACACCAAGAGTGGAGAGCTTGTAAATCAAGCCATTGTGCCAGACTTTGTCGAAGGCTTTCGCTACGTCGAGGAAGACAGCTCCCGTACTGGCTGGCCAAGTGTGATGCCACATGGACAGAATGTGCTCCGTTATGCGGAGCACCTGTTGGGGACAAGAGTGATGAGCTCGAAAGCCGAACTGTTCATCGGGTAAGAGCTTGTGCTCGTTTACGTGGGACCAGAGGCGACTCATAAGGAGACGCTCGTAAATCTTCCCCAGGGAACTGAGGAGGCTGATAGGACGGTAGGAGGAGGGTTCGTTTGCCTTTTTGCCCGGTTTGTGGATGCCAATGACATTGGCTTCCTTCCAGACATCGGGGAACGAACAGGTGGAAATGGCTGCATTGAAGATGCTTACGAGGAGGTAAATGAGGGCAACAGGGAATCGTTTGAGAACTCTATTGCTGATGCCGTCCGAGCCAGGGGACTTTTTCGGTCGGAGATCTTTAATGATCACAGCGACCTCTGCCGCCCTGACGTGGTCAAGGGTGGCAGAGGGGGGTAGGGACGCTAAGCGTTCGACTTCTCTGTTCACCGTATCGAGGTGAGCAGGGTCGACAGGCTCAAGACTGGGGGAGCACTGGGCTTCCAGACTTTCGGCCAGAGTATCGGCTTTATCCTTATCTTCAAACGCCGGCGTTTGATGATTCGGACGTATAAGCGGGGGCATAATGGTGACTCCATCTGCCTTCATAGAACGCGCCAAGTCCCAGTAGGCCTGGTGACCTGGTTTGATCTTTGAAAGCAGTTCGTCCCAAGAGGAATTTCGATGCTCTTGAATGGCTCTCTTAACCTTGCGGCGAAGTGAGTTCATTCTAAAGCGGTTTAGATAGGTGGGATAAGAACTAAAGCGACGAGTCGCTGCGTTCTTCTCAGTGATCAGCCGTCTGATATCATCTGGCAGGTCCCAGCGGCGATCGTTCGCCACTGGCACCTGTTTCGATGATTCGCTGATAGCGGATTGGACGTGGCTAGTCAGAGAGTCGACCGCAATCGCGATGTCGTCTAGGGAGCGAATATCATCGGGGATTTTATCCAAGGCGGGTGAATGGATATTCTTGAGAGCGCTCTCAAGTTTATACCATTGCACCACGGTCTTGGTGGGAGGACTGTCATTGGGAGGAGGGCCTAGCCGCATTATAACGGGTCTGTGATCCGAGTCAAGTTCCTGCATCACCGATATGGATTGCATCCGTAGGGATACGTTCCGTAGCAGTGCCAGGTCCAAGTACTCGTTTGCTTGACCGGGGATGGGAGAGTACCGCGTGGGGCACATGGGGACTATCAAGTCTAGATCGAGGGATCCTAGACATTGAGTAAGGATACGACCGTTTCTGTTACGAAGACGGCAGTTCCACATCGGATCTTTGGAGTTAAAGTCGCCAGCCAGAATGACTGAGCTACCGAGACTGAGTACTGATTCTAGGTCGCTTTGAAGAAGCTTCCTATTGGGACTGAGGTAGCAGGATGCAATGATGACCGATTGATGACCGGTCATCGCAAGCCTGCAGACAGAGACTTCTAAGTCTTGTAGGGGAGGGGGATCGAGGGGTATGCAGTGCAGGGACCTCTTGAAGTAAATGGCAGTACCGCCTTTGGGGGCGTTCGTTCTGTCATTTCGGACCATTTGGTAGTTAGCAATCCTAGGACTGCAAGTGCCCTGCTTCAAAAAGGTCTCCTGCACTAACAGGATGTCAATTTGGTGATTGACCAGAAAGTGGTGGACGAGTTCTCTCTGAGTTTTGAGGCCGTTAGCGTTGAAAAACGCTAACGAGATGGAGCGGGGTTTAAGTCTCTCAGGTTGTACAACCATTATTGAGACTTAAAAGAGAGGGAGTCAAGGGAGGCCATGACGTCCTGATGATCAGAGATGATCATTAATTTTTCAATGGCCGTTTGGGCTTGGCTAAGCTTGCGCAGAAGCGCCGTGACTTTGCCGAAGTCCACGGGAGGGGCGGGCCCCGTAGAGCTAGCCTTCGCAGCAGCGGGTGCTGCTTGGCTAGTCTTTAGGGGGCGGGGTAGGGGGGCGGGGGCAGGGGCGCGGGTTTGCTCCTGTGAGCGGGGGAGGGGAGGGGAACAAGCTTTAGCCTGAGGGGCCACACTTGTGTAGGGCAAGGGTTTAGCCCATGCTGAGGTAGTAGGGGGGCGGGGGGGAGGGGGGGCCATAGACACCTTACCGGATGTCTTGGTGTACTGAGGGGCGGGGGCGAAACGCTCCGGAGCCCTCGACTTGGCCTTGTTGATAGCCCTTGGCGCTTTGGGACATCCGCGATAGTTCGCGGTGTGGCCCTCTGCGTTGCAGAGCACGCAACTAGGCGGCGTCGGGTCCTCGCGATTGCGTTTGCAGTCAGCGGTGCCGTGGTCGCCCAGGCACTTGACGCAACGCGGACGCGCGTTGCAGTTGCGCGCAGAGTGGCCATAAAGCTGGCATCTGTGGCACTGCCCGGGAGGACCCGAGCGGAAAGGGGCCTCGACCGAAAGGCCGGAGAGGCGGCAAACGGTTTTTAAACCGAATAATGAAATGTGAGAAAGAAAGGCACTGGTATTTATATAATTCATATTAAGTAATTCCCCGCCGGTAAAGTCCCGTTAGGAAAGTCCCTAATGGATGGCTGTCGAATGGAATAGTGGTTATTTTATTCCCCTCATTTAAATATAAATATTAGGGATGAGCCTAACTTCGGCATTCTTCCGAAATAGTTGCACAATTTTGATTTTAAGATTAATAAAACATAAAAAAATCAAATCTGTCATACTCACTCATACCTGATTAAATAAATAAGCCTTTTACATAATTTAAAATCATGGTAATTTATTTATCAATCAAGTAACTAACTGTCATTATCAGTTTCCTTTTTCGACATTTCAATCTTAAGTTTTAGAATTAAAAAATCAAATTCAATAAGTTCTTATTAAATTAGGAAGTCTTATGATTTGAATCAAATAAACTTTTTGAAAATTCAATATATTAATTACTTATAGGTATATTTTATTGTTGTTTGTTAGTTGTTACCATATAAGTGCAGAATAAAAACCGAACTTCGGCATTTTTGATTTTTACCGAATGTTCGGCCGAAATTCGTATTCGGTTCAAACCACATTCGGCCCATCAATAATTAATAAATATTGGGGGTGCCCCTATTCATAGAATAGAATTTATAGTTTATAGGTATTTCCCCGCCGGTATAGTCCTGCTAGGAAACATTCAGGGTGAATGTAAATCGTTTAGTAGTGATTAGAGATACGCAACATAAAATAAATGTTTATCCATTGATCGTTTTTTGTCAATATTTATTTTACTATAGAAAATTTGAAAAGTCAAAAGATCTAGTCTGGAAATGAAACATTATAGGTCGAATTAATTTAAAATAATGCCCTTAACTAAAAAGGACAAAAAAAAACAAAAAAAACAAAACAAACACTTGTTTAAAACAATTTGAACTGTTTGTTTTATAAAATTTAAAAAAAACTGTTTTTTTCCAACCCTGATTGGCATAGAAATCGGATAAAAATCTGTCAAATCGGGATAGGTTAATTAATGTTTTGTTTACAATGCGAGGGCGCGGGGTGCGTAGGCCGCTCACGATCGGGAGGCGGGAGATGCAATCCACTGTGGCACACTCTACGCGCGCTCCGATACCAACCCGACGCCTATCGCACCGCGCCTCTTTGCTACGAGTACACGCGGGAAAAATACGCGCTCGTTTTCCCCCAATTATTCAAATTCAAACTCTTTGAAAAAGAACTCACTTTTTTTTCTTTTTATTGAAAAAGTGCCAGTGACAGAGACACGTGAAGCCCAAAGGAGTTTTAATGTGACCATGTGTGTGGCTTATATGAGTGTGTGGAAAATGTTTGTGCAGAGAAATTAAAGTCGCGATGAGGATTAAGAACCGCAGCCAGTCCTCGGAAAAGCCGAAGGGGAAAAAGAGGGTGAGTTATTTCAGCTGACCACTTATTCTTTATCAAGGAAATCTTTGTTGCTGATTTCTTTTAGTATTTATTAATAGAACTACCTATGAAGGTACCTTTCACGTTGTTGGTAAAACTTTATATTCTGTGATGCCGTATTTTTTAAGTACTCTTGTACAAATAGCACAGACTTCTAATAAAACAAGTAGAGAAAAAATTTGCTCACTCTATTTTAACCCTAAAATGTTTTAGTTTAATTTTTTGAAAATATAGTCAATAAAGTCCTCCACCGCATCTGTCTATCTGTTCGCGATAAACTCAAAAACTATTGAACGCATTTTCATGCGGTTTTCACCAATCAATAGAGTGATTCATGCATGAGGAAAGTTTAAGTATATAATTTCTCAATGTTTTGAGTAAATTGGTTGAAAAATAACAATAATTGTTGGAAGTGTCGGAAAAAGTCAAGCCGCCTGGGGAGCTTTCATCGATAACTTTGAGATAATATTATGCTTATGCTCTACCTACAACCGTGCGAAGCCGGGGTGAGTGCTAGTATATCAAATAGTAGAAAACCTTTGATCGCAATGTACCTTCTACTACATCCAATGAAACTCTTGTCATAACCTCTAAATATTTAATATAGGTATAGTAATTATATCTATTAACACTAAAACAATTCTCTACAGGAGCTCTATCTTCCTACATAACTAAATTGTATCCTTGTTTAATTTAACATACATAGAAATCACATAAATAGGTAGTAGAGCATTTATTCTTTTTCAAAATTATTGTTTTATTAGTAAAACACAGAAATAATGATTAAAGAATAGAAACAAATTAGAACTAGAATTTACAATTGAAGCATTTGAGCTAAGTCCAGAATGTTGCAAACAATATAGAGGTAGCATAGCGTCAATAGCAATCGCAAGAGTCCCCAAGACGCTGTCTTCATTGCCCCGGCTGTATGGCAAAATGAAATGAATGAATGAATTACTTAAATGAATTCACACAACAGAGCTAGTGTATTACCTATCCATAACACAAGCTCTGCTTTAAAGATGCGCGACTGCGAATTATCTGTCTAGTCGAATGATGAACAACTACTAATTTCCTTATTCGACTTGAATATTAGTAATATACTAATCTTCAAAGTCGAATGAAACTACTAATTAGTAATTACTAATGTCTCTACGAATGGATCATTCATGGCTCCGATTCGACTTTGTTAGTCGACCGATGGTTTTGAGTGATTAATGAATTATTCGTCGCTCCTGCGGGGATTGAATCGAAACCGACTCAGGCAGTCGAACGAATGACTAGCGATTACTAACCAAATTAGTTACTAATTTGCTCTAGTCATTTCGTCGTTCTAGTCGTTCGAATGACTTGTCAAGTCGAATAATTCGAATGAAATCTCAATTCACAGTCGCGCATCTTTACTCTGCTTAGCTTGGGGCTAGATAACGCTGTGTGGATTTTCCAGCATAATTTATTTATTTATTCTTAATAGATTTTTCTGTTACACCGAAAAAGGTGTGTGCATACATTTATTTATTTTCACTGAGACGTACCTATCTACCTAGATTCGTACAGAGCTAATTAATTTTCCAATTACGAATGAAATGGAAACATCGTCCAGAGTTAATGGCGGATTATACATATTTGCATTTTTTTATGTAGCATTCGTAAAATTATTAATTATTAATTAGCTATTTGTGGCGTTGTATGGGGGAGGTGTATGTCCAGCAGTGGTCGTATATGGGCTGATATGATGATGATGATGATGATTCGTAAAATTTCTTCGGGACCACGTTGCGCCCGAACCGTGACCGAAGCCATTGGGATGAAGACGGAATAACTCGAAATTACATTTCTGCTAGTCTACCAATTTTGTGTTCGTGTCTCTGCAGAAAAGCCTTTCATGCATAAACATGAATAAATTTTACGTATATAGTAGTTTTATATTTGTGGATTTCTTTTACGTTAGTGAGATTCGGTTGCTTCGAATGTTACCACTGGGTTCATAGATCTTGTATTGTATTGTCTATATTATCCTTTATTTTTAAAACAATAAGTAACTTGGTATTTACGTACATAACTCATAATAATTTGATTCTTTAGAAAAATCGTAAAACCGACATAAATTTTACTGTTTATAAAAGTTTTGTTGGACAAATACCAATTACCAATCCTTCGGAAATGTTTCATAATTGGCGGAAAAATCGATGAACATACAAAAACATACATACAGCCGAACATAGAACCTCCTTCATATATTTAAGTTGGAAAAATCAGAAGTTTCCTGACCTTGGAATATATTTCAAGTTATAAAATGGGTCACAAGTAAAACTATATTATTATAGAACATTGTCGATTTACCAACACCTAGCGTAGTTGGTAGGTAGGTACCAAAAAGGTAGGACCTATTTAAATGTAATATCAGTCATCTAGTACTCATAACACAAGCTCTGCTTAGCTTGGGGCCAGATGATGCTGTGAATTGTCACACATTATTTATTTATTTAATGTAGGTAGCTCTTAGTTTCAAATCCTTTATAGAGGCAAATTTAATCGAAATTCGCCCTTTACCTACTCTCAGATCAAATTGTAATTCTAAAAACTTAAATTTTTAATAAAACCTTTTTTTGAATAAACTTTTATATCATCTAGAACCAAAGGAAGACAAATCCATCGAACCCAAACTCGACGTGGCTAAGACGTTTCGTGTAGGACCATAATGTTTCTATGGCCACCTTCGGTTTCCATCATCAGATCAGCTCCATGGTATCATTTCATTGCACTGTCACCGGACTTACATACGTATGCCAAATTTCAATCGGTTGAGAATAACTGGTTTAAAATTCAGTTGCAAGATTTATCCCACACAAATGAACAGGGCAAGTAGAATAATTAAGAGCTTGTTCTAAATAGCAAGAAGTTTGTCTCAAAATGGCATTCCATTTATTTTACTTTTTACGCCCAGTATATAAAAAAGGCATTTGCTTACTTACTTACATTAACTTTATACTATTTGTCAATTTTGCATTATGTCCTATTTTTTCCTACCTTCATTTTTTCTACAGAGATAACTTCATAATATTTATGCATAAATTGAATGCAAAGGCAATAACTAAATATATTTTATACCTACTTATCACTATATGTACATATACATACTAATACTGAAAGTCCGACCGTATGTTGTAAAATGTAAATTATTGACACGCCTTTGTAAATACAAGCATGTTTGAAATAAAATACGCTATTCCCACATATTATAACGAAAGCTTGCAACTTAAATGTTCGATATAAAATTTCTTGGCCATTACGAAAGTTCTTTATTAAATGTTGAACGTGTGTGGGACGTATTAAAATGTCACTTAAAATCTGGCAAATTTTATTTTTATCGTTTTTTCATTGAGAAGAAAGTTATGCCATCTGAGAATTGAAGAAAAAGAAGTCATATATGAATTCGGTGTACAAGTACGCTTACCGTTTTTTAGTATTTTCTTTTGGAAAAATAAACTTAAAGCGTTTCTTGTTTTCTTTGGATAAAAATACCACCAACTCACAATCAGTGGGTATACATACATATTTACAATCTAGAGCAATTGCTCTTAGATTGTAAATACTACAGTGAGTGGGTTATGTAATTAAAAACATGTCCAATATCACAATGGCAGTGATTGACACAAAAATATTCTCAATGGAAAAATCTGGAGGCCAATTCCGAGAGATATTTTATCGAGTGCTACGCAGTATCACGGGACTTATCTCGTGATATCTTAATAATCAAGTGATAAATATACAGTCCCGCAAAAAACTGTATTTTCGTGCGACTTATCGAGCAACATATCAATGAAAAGCCCTCGATAAATATCGAATTTCAGATTTTGTAAATACGCTCGTTTGCTACGAAGCAATCACTCGATATTTTTATCGAGTAGATATATTGCCAAAATTACACGGTCAGTTCGATAGACCAAATGAAAATAAAAAGTGATGAAGTGATGAATGAAAATAAGAAGTGGATGCAAATGATTAAGTTGTTCATTAAATAAATAAATAGTGCTGCACTATTCATACAGTATCATCTAGTCCTAAGCAGAGCTTATGTTATGGGTACCAGATAACTGATATACACACATCAACATCGTCTAGGGATATTTTGTATAAAGTTCGTGAACTCTAAAAATACTGGCCGGTTTTAAAATCTTTTGAAGAAACCTTATTTTGTAGGCCATTTTGAATGATTCCAAATTTGAATTTGAACAAATGAATAAAAAACAAAAGATTTGCGCGGCATTGCTATAGCGAAGGTCGAAAGTTACAATTTATCTTCCATAGTTTATGGTAATTTTTTGTGTCAAATTGAAGTTTTAAAACACGTTATTAATTAATTTCGATTTTACACTACTAAATGCATCATGCGGCGGCGCCATTTAACTAGAGATAAAATGTTAAGGGCAGTAGGTATGCTCCAAGCATACTCAGCTGAGTGTTGCTGAGGAGATTGGAACAAAACAAAACGTGATCTCAAGGTTATGGTCACGTTATCGTGCTACCGGTGAAGTGGCTGAAAGACACCCAGGCGCATAACCACCCAGCGCATAACCACCCAGCGACAAGACCGATTTTTGCAAGTTTCCGCTAGAAGACAACCAAATGTTACGGTAATGCAGTTGGTTCAAAGGCTCCAGTCAGAGCACCAGTTGCTGGTGAGTGACCAAACTGTGAGGAGAAGACTGCATGAAGCCAACCTTCATGCTCGCAGACCGCTTCGTACTCCAGCACTACGCCAAGGAAATCGTGGACGAAGATTAGAGTGGGCTCGTGAACATTTGCTCTGGGAAGAGAACCAGTGGTCTGCGGTGCTGTTTACCGGTGAGTCCCGATTCGGTTTCCATCCCGATTCAAGAAGAGTACGTGTATGGCGAGTTCCTGGTCGTGAGAGCCGTCTGCAACACCCTCAGGAAGTCCATCCATACCGCGATGGGACAGTTATGGTTTGGGCGGGAATACGTATTGGTGGAAGAACAGATCTCGTTTGGATCAGAAACACCATGACCGCTGAAAAATACCGTAACCAAGTGCTAGTACCAATAGTGTACCCCCATCGACTACAAATGGGCCAAGAATTCACGCTCATGCACGACAATGCCCGTCCGCACACAGCGCGAGTGGTGACCAGCTGGCTGCAGGAGCACGACGTGTCGGTCTTAAACTGGCCTGCGCAATCGCCAGACCTAAACCCCATAGAGCATGCATGGGACATGCTCCAAAGAAGGGCTATGAACCAGTTTCCTGCAAACATCGTGACTGAAGAGCAACTTTTTTTGCATCTTAGCAGGACCTGGGACAATATCCCGCAGCAAGACTTTGATAACTTGATTCAAAGCATGAAAACCCGTTGCAGGACCGTTTGTAACGTCATGGGTGGTTTTACTGACTACTGATTTTTCGTATAATTGCAAAAAACAGGAAATTTCGCATAATTTTGCATTTATTTTTTAAAAACACAACATCCTAAATGTAATTTTTTTTCATATTTGGTTTTTTATTGTATAAAATGTTATTTACACAATAAAAATATTTCTATTGTATTCGAAGGTCTAGTCTAAACTAAACGGGCTTTTCAAAAATATATACATGTTGCATGTTATTTATAACAAATTTTGAGTAAATTGAGAAAATATGAAATATCCCTAGACGATGTTGATGTGTTTACTTAATGCAATACATACAAACATTGCTATTTTTTACAAAACATAGAAAACACCAAGAACATAGGAACATCTGCCTGTATCTGCCGATCGTATAATAAAAAACATTTGTCTCACGGGAATCGAACCCGCAACCTCCTGCGTCGCAGGCGGAACTTTGCCCGCTGTGTCACAGAAGTAGGTCAGTGATTAAATGAGGTTGAAGCGTTAGTATCTTAGGAAGCAAACGTGTCTCTTATAATAGATAAAAGAAAAAGTATTGGAGTAACGTCCTTGATATATTCTGCCATCTTTATTAAAAGTGCAATAACCCTATTTTCGCGCCAAAAAGATATAGACAAATCCGTTTTCTCGAAAGTAGCTCGGGCCGAGTTATTGCACGTTTGATGAGGACGGCAGTATTGTGTTTAGTACTTTCAAAGTTTTCATAGAGATTGTATTCAGATAATCGAGTTAGATCAGTGGTTGAATAGATATCCCACAAACAACGGGCAAACAATGGGCCGTTTTGAGAATGGTCCGTTTTGAGCATGCGGGACATTTCGCGAAAGGGACATCACACTTCGATTCGGAATAAAGATTGTTTGTTGTTGTCTACCAAAGTTTTCAACAGAGTGAATTTAGGGATTATGGAGTGGCTCTTTATACCATTTCGGCAGTTGGTAATCTAGGTTTCGGATTACCTAAAGGTTTTCCTTTTTAAAAATTTTATCTCGAAATCCGATACTTAATATGTAATTAAATTATAAAATTAATACATTCGCGACATAGAATCGGCTTTTCATTTAAAATTTCTGTTAATTTATCGTAAATATGTAGGTATAATTAATCATTGCAGTAACCTTCCGTTTATTGTAGAACTACTTTATCTCTGAATCATAATTGGTACCTACGTATTTATAATCATCATCATTATATATCCTATTTATAAATATTATAAATATATTTATATATTATTAATAAATATATTTTATAAATATTATATTAATTATAAATATATTTATATTATCCTATTTATAATCATCAAAAAAAGTATCATCATGCAAATAAAGTAACGAAAACTTCTCACTTCCCAGAAAATGTTTATCAAACTTAAAACCTAATGAATGGTACACAGACACACTAATACCTAATGGTTCTGTCAATAGCCCATTTACAACAATCGCCATTCATGTTAGCGGTATAGTTGACCTCTGCCCTTAGATAAAACCTAACGAATTCTACAATAATATTATTAGGAATATTAGTTGTCTTATACCGGAGCCACGTCACCCCCTTTTCAAAGCAAGCCGACTTTAGGATCGGCTCTCGTGAAAAACTTTGCGATACTACGCACTAAAACCTATTTTATGCACTAATCTCTTTGAGCATCCCTTCAACATCATTATTAACCGACTTAAAAAAGAGGAGGTTCTCAATTCGTCTGTATGTTTTTATTTGTATGTGTGTTACGCGATATCTCCGCCAATTATGAACCGATTTTGAAAATTCTTTCACTATTGTATAGAAAATTATCTCGAAAGGATCCCATACAATTAGTATTTATCCCGCTAAACTTAAAATAAGTGTAAGGGAATTTAAAGTCGGTTTATCGTTTTTTAAAACATGCCTTATTATATCTTTAGCTATTTTAATTTTAGATGAACGAATACACGAGCGACGTCACCCATTTTTCAAAGCAAGCAGACTTTAGGATCGGCTCTCGTCATAAGCTGTGCGATACTACGCACTAAAACCTATTTTATGCACTAACGTCTTTTGGCACCCCTTGTACATCAGCATTTTAACTGTAGCTATTTTAATTCTAGATGTTCTAGTACTTACCCTCATTTGCACTCAGAAGGCATTCTCATTAGCACTATCTTTACCTAACCACTACTAAAATAAAATTTCAAGTTTTCCCCCTTGAACAAATTTTTTCAAGCGAGAAAACTGAAACAAGATAAAACGATGAGGGGCAATTCTGGACATTTTAGCATAAAGTTGCCAGTTTTGGACTGGCAACTTCATGATTATGGATTTATTAAGGGGTAAAACTGGCATTTGGGAAAATATGAAATTTATCTAAAAATCAACATTTTCCCAAATGCTCTCAAAATACAATTGAATAGAAGTTGGTTTTATCATGGGTTCATAGAAAATAGTTAATGATCTGTGGAAAATTACTTTTCCATTAGTTTTAATCGTCGAACGCAGAAAATCCATCCAAAAAAATTAATCTCACGGCAACACGAAACAATCACAGCAAAACACAATGCCAGCGTCTTGAAAACTTTTTTTTTACTTAATTACCAACTTAAAATAATATATTACATCGAAAACTCATATTATAATAATAACACTAAGTAAACCACAGAGGTTTGTAAAGGAGTGTTTAATACATACGTCGCGTCAATCTGTACTGGATTGTTAACGATGCTATACAAAAGACTTCAACGCGCACCCCTGTACGATTCGTAGCAAGCAACGTACTACGTACGTAACATGGCTTACCCGTTGCCTACTCTAAAACACAAATATGGCAGTAGCGCTATACACGTGTGGTCCGGTAGACCGTCTGTTTCGACACTTTCGACCCTGGTCTAGGTTGCCTGGGAGAAATCGCTCTCAGCGATAAGGCCAACTTTTGTACTGTATTTATTTTCATTTAAAATATAAGAGTTTTTATGTAGTAATTTTTAGTAGGTACAATAAAGTGTTCCTAGGCTGTAAAGGCTCAACCAATAGGTTCATGAAACGATCCTGGTTGGGTTTGGCATTCCACGGCGTAGCACAAAACTAGCAAAAACATCCATAAGCGGTTAAATTAAAGACTCAGTAGGTATCTTTTTATAACTAATTGTAAGAAGTGGGTATTATTGTCCGTTCGTCCTCGGAGAACAAGAACAAGTGTGTACTAACTGAGCCCGTGACGTCAATTTCCTCTAAGAAGCTCTCGTACGGTCCCGGTGTTTATTTCAACCACTTGTTGCTTCCTTCGAGTGATCGTGCGCAACTGGTGCCTTCTACAAAGACGGGTCTTCGGATGGAAATAAGTTTCGATCACAGAAAGAGCATCTTATTGCTTAAGACTTGATATAGTAGATGAATGAGATTTGCTAAATTTATGTAAATGTATCGGAAACTGAAGGTAAATGTGGCGTCGTATGGGGGAGGCATATGTATATCCAGCAGTGGAAGATAACCACTGTATTCTGAAATATAGATCCTTATACCTAACACCTAACAGTTCATTAGACGACGCCTACCGTAGCCCCCTTTGTTGAAGCAGTTTAACAACCAAAAGGATAAAACCTTTTGTTACTTTTGTTGATTTGTAGACAGCATATCAGGGTTTATTAATGAAACCACTAAGTATTTTGATATGTATTGGACGGAAAACTACCCTGTAAAATTATAGAATTTTATGCAAAGCAATATCACCACATATTATAAAACAAAGTACTCCGCGTCTGTCTGTCTGTCTGTCTGTTCGCGATAAACTCAAAAACTACAACATAGATTTTCATGTAGTTTTCAATAAATCGATAGAGTGATTCATGATGAAGGAAGTATATAACAAGGTTTTGTGTAAATTCGTTGAAATATATGAGAAATTGTTAGAAGTGTCGGAAAAAGTCAAGCCGCCTGTGAGCTTCCATGGAAAAAGCTGCCCTTTTTGATATATGTATGCTCTACCTACAACTCACGTGAAGCCGGGGTGTGTTGCTAGTTTTTGAATAAGAAAGCCTTTTGATGCTAAGAACCACAAAACACGTTCTAATAAGTTATCGGTCATTGATACGGGAACAACGAACAATTTACAAGTCCAGATGAACTTAAGAGTCAGTATGTTTTTGCACTGGACCAGCGAGTGAGTAGGTATGGCATTAGGTTTGGGGTCTGACGAGCGCGGGGCCCATTAGTGCGTCATACCAGTCCCCTCTACACTGCTCTCTAGTATATCCGGTAGGTATTACGTAGGTCATTTTGTATCATAGATCATTTTTAGATGATTTATATGATTTTATAGAAGACATTATTAACACAATTGCCCATAATACCATAAGATAATAAGCACAAAATCCCGAAATTGGAATAAATAAATATTTGCAGTTCGTGTCTACGCAAAATTTATTTGTATTTGTATTTATTTAAAACATTACTTCTATTCTTACAGGTATGCCCTAATACAATAGAGTAGTCAACAAATTAATTCCTAAGTAACATAATTCAATTACAACAATTTAGGTAAGACATGAAGCTAAGCACTCGAAAGAATAAAAAAGTACTCCTCGGGATAGATTAAAAGTTATTCTACGAGGCAGTGATTGAAATTATTTCAATCGATTATTTTCTTTTGGATTATAAGACTTGAATCAGCCTGTATAATACTGAATCATTGTAATAAGCATCTGTGTGAATGGTTCATGCGAAGATCTTGTGCTTATCGGACGATCAATTAATAACGGACAAGGTGGTCCGAATCGTAATAAATAATCCTTCAGACAGATCGCCTTTCTAAATAACTTAATAATTATAGGATGAGGTTGCTTTGCAGGGTTAAACTTGCCTTTTGGCTTTTTATATTGGTAGAAAAGATACAATACATTGGAGGCGTTGATTTTGATAAAACTATTAAACATGTGGGAAACCCGTGACACGAGGTCGTTTTATCACGAGATATTATATTTTTGATTCAACAATATATATTCAATATAAAAAATATATAATTTATAAAAAAGTAACATACTTTTATTAACATCGGCCAGGTCTATCAGTTACTTCAATAATTGTTTTTAAGAAATGCGTAGCATAAACAAATAAAATACAGTCGATTTTGCATCGACACGATTGTTCGGGTGATGGGCGGGCGGGTTCAAGATAGAGGGGTCACGTTCCGGAGATACTGCCGGAGATAACAGCCGTCTCTGAGTGATCGTACTGTAAGCATCTTTGAACTTAACGTACTGTTCGCGTGACATTCTTGAAATAACGATAGGATTTTTTTAACTACAGAATACCGATAGTAGTATAACCGTCGCGTAACCGCAACGGATATACTACTTTCGGAACTGTTGATTAAGATGGAACATACAGTCGTGTGGTAGAAATCTCTGGGGATAAGACCGCATATTGCAGGATACGGACTTAGATCTTAAGAACACAATTACCTACTATACTGTAATATTTCCTGCAATAAAGCTTTATTTATTTATACCTAATTATTATTTTGTGGTAGTTAGTCAGCCCACCAGCCCACATTATGTTCTGTTCCTAATAAAGATATTTGTATTTTTTTTGTTACGCATGTAGAAGGAAAATTTATACTCGAACGTGACTTATGTTATGTACCTATAAGATTCGCATTTTTTTGCGACACTGATAGATCAACTTAATTTGTACAGATCCGTATTTACAGGATCGTTCTTATCAAATCGGGTGCTACTGGAAGTAATGCTCACAACGTATTACGCCATAGAGGAAAAAGTAAAAATAATTCGTCCGGTTGTGTGTTTACTGGATCCAGAATACAAAGAGTATTCGTAGTGTTTGTGTATTCGAGTGTGAACTCGCTCCTCCAATCACCAGTAAAAAAAGATATAAAAAACCGAGCATGTAAAAACGGACCGCTGCTATGTGTATATGCGCAAGAAAAGGCACAATTGAAAAAATCCAAAAGTAACACAGGGCGAGACGATATTACTTCAAAGTGGCCTATCTATATTTACAAATGACCAGGAAAAATTATGAAGGTAGTTTGAGTACCTAAAGTAATCATCATCATAATCAGCGCGTATACGTCCACTGCTGAACATAGGCCTCCCCCAAATGACGCCACGAATAGCGGTTCTAATGCATGATAATATAACCCAATAAACCCTCACTAAGCAAGTAAGCCAACAGAATGTTAAAAATCTTATGTTTTAAAAATTCTATTAGCATAAAAATTTAATTACTTTTTACAATTCGGTAATTTGAGTTACTATGTACCATATACGAATATTTTACATAATTTACGATGGTAGAGTAGGTAAATTTGTATGAAAGTAGCTACTCCCACACAAAACTTAAAGACAGCTTTTCACCCGGATAATATTACCTATCATATGGACGATGAAAGCGCGAATTATGGTCCAATAATTCATGGTTATCTATTTGCCGGCCTCCGTAAATATGCGATTATGTTATTTACTTGCGTTATTGATAATAATAGATAATTATCTGTTACAGTCTTCTCCATGTCATCTTGGGTAATATCTTATATATAAAATTTCCATGTCACAATGTTAGTTACCGTACTCCTCTGAAACGGCTTTACCGATTTTTACCAAATTTTATATGCGTATTCAGTAGGTCTGAGAATCGGCTACTATCTATTTTCCATACCCCTAAGTGATAAGGGTTGAAGGCAAAACAACGTTTGGCGGGTCAGCTAGTTTATCAATAAAAGACATAGAGAAATCATATCTATTATGATTTTCTCTGAAAACAGCGCGTGTTGTTTGGTTAAACGGGTGCCGGGTTGATTCTTTTCTTGTCGTGATTGCTCTCATTAATCGACTTCAAAAAGAGGAGATTCTCAATTCGCGTGTATGTTTTTTTTTGTGTGTATGTTACACGATATCTCCGCCAATAATGGACTGATATTGAAAATTCTTTCACTTGTATAGAAAATGATCCCGAAGGGATCCCATAAAAGAGAGATTAGTATTTATCCCGCAAAACTAAATTAAGTGTAAAAGTAAGGGAATTTGAAGACAGTTTATCGTTTTTTAAAACACGCCATATTATTTTATGTTTCGTTTTGACCAGAAACGTTTTAGCACGGTTAAAGACAGTATTTACAATCACTACACCAATCGATTAAAATTTAGCCCACGGTACTATATTATTTATTACTAATGACTCTAGTTTTATAACAACTATAAATAACAAACAAACTTTAAATCTCGTCAGATAATAAATAATTCGCAAAAAAGCTGCCATATCCTTATTAGGTAGACATCTGACTGGTTTGTATAAAACGTAAAAAGTAGTTGAGAATAAACTTTATTCGAAAAACCTTTCGAGTGCTGATTTAAAGTTTAAATTATGGTTTCACCTGCTTAATGATTCTTGTAGCGTTTCTTACCAAAGCTATTGAAGACTTGCGCAATGGCATGGCTGGCACTCATTGGTTTGTTAATGGAACCTTGCAACAAAACTGTTCTTTTATTCTGATAAGGTTATCTGGACTAACGTACAACATGGTAGAGAAGATAATGTAGAGCTAACAAACCTGTATTTAATTATGTATTAACCAATACATCCAATAAAGAAATCTAGCAAAAAAATTAATACCCTACGTATTTTAAAGATAACAAATCATTGACATGTTTTATTATATGAGTTGGTCTTAAAAACTTTTTATGGAAAATTCACCTTCTTACCTATTTGTGACTTCTATTCCTACAGGAATTATTAATTTTAAGACAAATTAATAATGGGAAATGGGAACGTAACAAGTGGTATACATATTCCAACTTATCATGATCGATAATAAGTTACATAGTGGATAAAAAAATACCGCGAGTCTATTCATCAAATAGCAGTTAGAATTATTTACAGTCAAAATAATAAATTGACTCGATTAGGCACACGTGTTTCGAATTTTTATAATAGTTATTTACTGGATATTTTGACGTCTCTATGTGACTACATAGATAATTTATGTCCTACTAATATTATGTCAAAGTTTCTGAGTTTGGGATGTATGGATGTTTGTTCCTCGTTCACACAAAAACTACTGAACTCTTTGGGCTTAAATTTGACATGGGTATACCCATGTCAAATTTAAGGACCAAACTATAGTTTGGGAACTGAAATAACATATAGGTTACTTTTTCCCGACAAAACGCGAGCGAAGGCGCGGGTAGCAGCTTGTATTAATATAAATTTATCAAAAATAACGATGTGCCAATGTGTAGATTAGACGCATTCCCGTTTTTCATACATGGTGTTGACTGTTGAGTCATATTAACCTCGAGGTCGGGTAATTTAAAGGGAGAGGCAAATGGCTTTTGACCTTACAAAACAATAATTCCGGAATTTATGAGATTTCTATCGTGTTCTAAAGATAGTTAGCCATTTTGGTATGCATCTGTTCGTGATTATGCGAAGCCCTATCGTAATGAAATTTATTTATCTAATGAATTGATGTTATCTTGAGCAACATATTTGTTGTCACTAACATAAACTCATATGATGGATGAGCAAGGTACTTAATAAACTTTTGTAAACGAACTTAGCTTGGTGTAACTCGAATAAATCTTATTTTTTTAAGAAAATATGAGCATAGCCAACCACCTAATAAATAAATTATAATGCTTCTAAAATAAATATATAATAATCCACACAACATAATCTAGCTTGGGGCTAGATGCTAAGCAGAGCTTGTATTATAGGTACTAGATGACTGATATAATTAATACAATATACTACATAAATAGATATATATTTTTATTATATATACCCAGAACACTCAGGATAAATCTTTGCAGATCGTACAACCATTTGTCCCAAGGCGGGAATCAAATCCGCAACCACCTGCGTCGCAGGAGGACCTTCGCCCGCCGCGCCAAATCGGTCGACACTACAATCAAGAACCATTTATAATATCTTGTTTCTTCCTAGATTTCATATTGTTATAAGTAGGTACACGTGAAAGGCGGAGATCAATAATTAAAACATGATTTCTAATTAATATTACTCATTCGTTGTGTAGTTTCGAAATTGGTCGCTGCCACTCGGTATATCAATTTTATTTACTCTCGAAGGAGTTCTTCAGGAACCTAACTAATATAAATGCGAAAGTTTTAATGTTTGGAAAATTACAATAAAAAATAGAAAAAAATTAGAAATATTATTTACAATTGAAACAATTGTGCTAACTGCAGACTGTTGCAAACAATCTACAGGTATCTCAACTGGTCCATATCAATACCAGTCGGAAGCGTCCCGAATGTTTGGATGTATGGATACTTGTTACCTATTCACGCCAAAAGTACTGAACGGATCGGGCTGAAATTTTGCATACAGGTAATTCTAGGCCTGGAATCGCACATTAGCTACTTATTAGCTATAAATGCGCTCCCATGGTATAGAAATCACCTTTAAACGTTTCCATAGAGTTCTTCTATGGAAACGTTTAAAGGTGATTTCTATACCATGGGAGCGTGCAAAGCCGCGGGCACTAGTATCTCATAAAGTGTCAACCTTGACTTGATGGGTATTTGAAATAAATCAGGGCCCCGACTCTAGGAGACGATAAAATCATCATCGTCGCAAATCAAATGTTAAGAAGAGTTTTTTTTTATTTTTTCCGCCTTTTTTCGTCCCGGAAAATTTTTTAGGCAAACATTTTGGTAAGCCTGCTATTCAATTTATAACGTGCGATAATAGCAAATTCGCGTCTGGTCGTGTCGTTATTATACTAGGTACCTACATACTCAAGTTATATTCTTTTATTCTTCCTTTTTTCTTATATTTTTTTTATGTTTTTATTCATATTTTTTTTATGTTTAGAAGAGTCTAATAATGTCATTGACTATAGTCGAGGACCGGATTCACATACGGAGGTGCGTAATTTATAGCACATCATAACATAATGAATGGCTTGTTAGGAGAATACTTAATTAGGTAGGTACTAGGTACTTACGACATTTACTTACTACTTGGTTACAAAAAATTATAGTACAGAGACAGCCTCGACTTCCTGACACATGGGCAATGTTTTAGAAGATTGACCTGACGAAAAAGGGGTATTAGAATCTATTAGCCTGTCTTCACAGTTCCCAAAAAAATCGAATTGATTTAGTTTTTATAGGTGACGTCATCAAAAGTGTTCTTATAGCTTTGCGAGGTGCAAATTTGTGATTTTTTATCTACGCATAGGCCTAAAGATATCGTCAGCTAAAATAGTGGATGACTTAACATGCATTTTTTCTTACGATTCAGTACGAAAATAGCAGCTATCGACGTCGATGTTAAGTGCTAGACGACAGTAGAATAAACAGAAGAAGCTATCTCAAGGGCAAATATTTCATTTTAGCCCATTCACTGAATCACAGTACAAAAAAAACACACACTCGTTAAGTAAGTTTGACTCGCGTACGTTCCGATGTGGATTCAATATATTTTTATCAGTATCGCTATAAAATTACCAATTTATATCAAAATCACTATAAATTGTTTCTTTGGAGTTTGTAGTTAGAACGCATGGTAAATTTCCTTTATATATACCTGTATAATACCTTTTTAGGAATGATTGACATGTGTGATAGTTATAAAATAATGGGACAATAAAAAGCAAAACGCTCCGAAATGGATCCTCAAATACAGATTATTCCATTCATTTCAGATTCAGATTCCGTTCAACTGGTCCCGAAAAGCTCACCGTTTATTTTAACATTAGATACACAAACAATTTATCTAATGTTAAAATAAATATTACTACTTATAAAACTTTCAACTCACGTAAAATATTAAAACGTGCAGGTTATTCAAGGAAGAATACGTATAAGGTAAAAGCTCAGATTATTAAAGCCATCTTCTTTCAGAAATTGATTTCGACTACCGAACACCAGGTATTTTATCAGTCGAGATACAAGCTTTTCTATAGCTAAAACTCACTTGCTTGCATTATAAATGTCAATTTTTGTATGGATGGATGTATGGATATTTGTTACTCTTTCACGCAAAAACTACTGAACCGATTAGGCTGAAATTTGGTATGGGTATAGTTTGGGACCTGGAATAAAATATAGGCTATTTTTTATTCCAATTAAACGCATGCGAAGGCGCGGGCAGCAGCTAGTAATTAAAATTTATTGAATTTTTTAGAAATTTCAGCCTAATCGGTTCAGTATGTTTTGCGTGAAAGAGTAACAAATATCCATACATCCATCCATACAAACTTTCACATTTATAATATTATAAGGATAAGAACTAGCAGCGAAATCCGGCTTTGCTCGGGTCAAAATATATCTCACACTCAATGATTGTAAAACAGTTTCTCTATCTTAGATATATGTATGTGTACATAAATCATTGTACCATGCAATGTACGATGTATTCAGTGTATACGAATTCGATTGATAAGGTTCGACTCTAGTACATCATTTTTAAATTTTGAGATTATTTTACTTTTTTAGATCGTTTTTAAACATTTCGGAACCGAGGTATCGTGTGAATAAAAACGTATTCCCTAGTTAGTTAAAAACGAAACATTTGTTTTTACCGTAACCAGTTACGAAGTTTCGATTTTTCTATGCGGCCGAAGGGAGGCAATGCTAAGGGCGATTAAAATTTAGGATAAAGTTTCAAAAAGCTCATATGCCGGATCGACTTGAAAGGTAAACAAAAACCGAAACCAAATTTCTAGTCGATCCGTGTATGGGTTTTTCTAAACTGCATCCAAAATGTATCATAAAATTCCTGACGCTTACTTAAATTAAAATTGATCAAATGGCTGACTGTTTTTTTATAGTTTAATTGAATTATTTGAATTAATTTTTTTATTAATTTTATCTATACATTTTGCATGATTATATTTGACATGATTTTCTTTATTGTTAATATTCTATGTGATTTATAATTTCGTATGCAATCAATATCTGCCGCAGCGCATTAGCATTGCCATACAGCGGGGCAATGCAGCCAGCGTCTTGGGGACGCTTCCGACTGGTATTGATATTGATATGGACCAGTTGAGCTATCTGTAGATTCAACAGTCTGCAGTTAGCTCAATTGTTTCAATTGTAAATACTAGTTTAATTTCTTTATATTATTTGATTGTTATTTTCTTTGTCAATAAAGAGACCATCAATATTAATTTTAATTCTAAATATTCATACTCTCTACGTCTACGTCTGGTAATACATGTTTTGGTATTTGTACTACAATGATAATTTTAAGATAACCTGAAATCTTATGAATACATTAAATCTGCAATCTAATTGCAGACTGCCGGAGAATTATATAATAATTAAAAAAAACCGACTAGCTGTAGCTCAACTGATCATAAGTAATTAGGTACCCTCAATTTTGTTTAATTTGATGAGCAATGCAGGAGCTTTCCATGTGAATTACACTCTTCCGAACATTTTTCCGTTATCATGATGCCACAACTTTGTTATCATGGCATTAAAACGTAGATAAGTAGGTATATCCATCAGCACCGCCTCTTACCTTCTAACTACTTACCTTCTGACTACTAATTGGCTTTTTTAACCGACGAAAAACAAAAGAGAAGCTATTTCCATGTGCAGCTGTATGTAATTTTGTTTATCGATTTCACCGTCATATTTTTT
This sequence comes from Eupithecia insigniata, assembly GCA_947859395.1. Classification (NCBI taxonomy): domain Eukaryota; kingdom Metazoa; phylum Arthropoda; class Insecta; order Lepidoptera; family Geometridae; genus Eupithecia; species Eupithecia insigniata. The sequence continues at coordinate 5,837,977 of OX401996.1, read as the reverse complement.
TTTTTGCATTGAGAAGTATTCCTTATTGGAATTTTATTCCAGAGGTAGATACCTTTAGGTAGATATTTCTCCTGAAAAACTTAAAAAGTAGTGTAAATACCAAGGAACTTGAAGTTCGGTTTTAGTTTATTCAAAGCAATCAACTTTTGTAGGAAAGACAAAACAATTTGACGACAAACCCAGCGAAATCAATATCTATAGTTCCAACCTAGCTATAGATAGATAGATTCGCTCACGAGCGATTTGTACCAAGCAACCGTGAGCGAACTCAACCCGTGATGAAATTACCTATTGGAACTTGTCAAATGGGGTTCAAGCATAGAGTTCAGGCACTATCGGTTCAAGACAACTTTTAAATAAATAGGAAACTAAACAAAGACTCTTTCGGATCAAACGGCCGACTTAACTGTGGGAAACGTCATTGCTATTTTAAATGCGGATTAAAATAGGTAGTCAGGTCAATGCGTACAAATAGATTAGAATTAGCAACAAATAATCGATATAAAGATTGGTCATGGTCAACAAAACAAAACATTTCTCTGGGGAATGAAAACAGCTAGTATTGCCTTCTCAGGATTTAGTCACAACCAACCACCTGGAACCATTATTCTTTCCTACAGTATAGAAATAAATATACATAATTATTGACGCGCTTTTTAGTAATATAACATGGTTGCTTCTCAGACCTTAAACCTAAATACATATAAATTGATACTTCTGGATATTTACAATATTCTATTTTTAGGGATATAGTAGTATTTATATATTTTTTGTTACCGTATAAAAAAAAATATAGTGCAAAACTAAAATCCGACTACGTAAGTCTTAAAAAAGCGTTTACCGATTCTCCTTATCATTTTCTTTTGATACTTAGGTACCTAGTAGATCTTGCCTTTGTTCCTACTTGTCACACAACATTGTATCCTTCGACTACATAAGTATCAAAACAAAATGATAATGAGAATCGGTGAACGCTTTTTAGGACTTTTACGTAGTCAGGTTTTAGTATAGAACTATATATAAAAAAAAATGTGATGTTTGATCGAGAATAGTAAACCTTATTTAAGTTTGATAAACAATTTTGAATGTACAAATGAAGGCCTTTGTAACAATGCACCCCACACGAGCACGGTATTTACTGCAAGATTTTTTGTAAGTTTAAGGAACACGCATTCCCAAAAGGCCAACTTACTCTAAATAAACGTAATTGAATACGAATCGAAAATTATTTCCGTCGTTGTATATTTCGTTATAAAGTAAAAACGAAGGCACTAACGGTACGATTTGCACGAAAACGAAAAAGAAACTTCGCTTCTAATTGCTAAATAAATTTCTTTCTTTCTCTTTCTTTCTTTCTTCGTTTGCAGAGTAGACGCCTGCCTAGTCCAAGGGGACGAAAACGAGCAATTGACGAGTTCCGTAATTGAAATCAGTTCTAGGAAAAGCGATACGTTCCTCTGGTCAAACCCACAGGTGTTCGTGTTCGCTTTCCTGTGTTTATTGCCTTTCCCCCGATCAACAAACATAGGATACAAATGATTCTGCAACGCATTGCGCAAACGAAGCGTGCCCCATTAGTTCTGCTTCTAATTAAAGGATCGTGTGTTCAGTATGTATGCCAGGCGAGCTCTTGGAAATAGGGCTGCTAGGAGAACTATTAAAGCAATACAAGTTAAGACTAAGTGCCTAGGTAATTAAACTTGTTCTACATTTTACGTGATCCGAGAGCTGGTGAGTATCTGGCACAGCGCATCAGCATCAGATCTCAAGTTCTTCATCATCTTCCATAGTTTCCTGAAATGAGCCTTAAAACCAAAAAAATAGAACAGAAAATTACTTTTCCGCGAATAAAGTGAAACAACAGCCCTATCTACAAGTGGGCCGTTCGGAACTGAGCCACAGATTAGTGCAGTACTTGGCATGCGTACGCGCACCTAAGCCAACAATTCGCGTGGCCCAAATGCGCGGTATCCGCATTAGGCCCCCTGTCGCGCATTAGGGACAATTTTTAGTTCCTTGAACTATAAAACTGCCCTTTTGAAAGTCGGGTCGAGAAAGACAAGGTTTTTCAATAACAAATTCTCCTTAAAAATTATGCTGGTACGTAATAAAATAGGCCTTACCTACAATGTAAGTGGAAATCGTTAAACAGGTCGGTCCTAGTCCTATTTTTAATTAGACAAGTTATTATAATCAAAATATGAGTGCGCTCTACCAAAACCACCATACTCAAAAACTCCTAACTTTGGACCTCTCCAAAGGTAGCTTTACATACTGCCATTGGATTTTCCTACGACGCAGGAGATCGCGGGTTAAATTCCCGCCTTGGGACAAATGGTGTTTTAACTAGTAATTTTAAGGGTGTTTTTACCAGTATGTATAAAAAATATCCTGTTCCCATAACACAAGCTCTGCTTAGCCTAAGTCTATTTAACCAGAGTAAGCATATCATTGGATCTGTTCCTATTTTATTGCGCTAAGAAATAAATATAATATTAATAAATAATGTTGAACGTTCCACACAGCATCATCTAGCCCCAAGCTAAGCAGAGATTGTGTTATGGGTACTAAGTAGACGACTAATTATAGGTACATAACACAACACGAAAATATCCAGAACACCCAGAACAATTATTTGCATATCGTACAAAAATGTGTCACAACGGGGGAATCAAACCCGGAATCTCCTACGCCACAGGCGAGCCTTCGCCCACCGAGGGACATAGGTCGTCAACTGCTCTTAAATTGAAATTCTTGCAAACACTAAACATATAAAACTAACAGAAGCAACAGTGAGGAATACTTGCTATTGCATTACGTGTTGTAATGTGGCAAACTGCTATAAATGCCTCAGAATAAAGACTTTGATGTCACATAAACATTAGGTAAGGTATATACCCAGGTTGGTACTGCAGGCTCCTTTTCACTTTCACAAGTAGGTAAGTGTGAAAGCAATTCCGGCTTTTGCTAGGGGCGAGCTTTAAAAGTTATCCCTTATCAACCTTAGATAATGAAAGTTTACAGCCGCTGTTGCGTTAATCACTACGTGAGTATTATAAAACAAAGTCTTCCCCCGCGTTTGTCTGTCTGTTTGCGATATACTCAAAAAATACTGAACGGATTTTCATGCAGTTTTCACCAATCGATAGAATTATTCAAGAAAAAGGTTTAGGTGTAGAATTTGTCAAGGTTTTGTGTAAATTGGTTGAAATATAACGATACAATTGTTGGAAGATTCGGAAAAAGTTAGGCCGCCTGGGAACTTTCATCGAAAACACTGCCTTTCAGATATAACAAAACAATTCAAGGTGCGATATTCCTCTTATATAGACTTACAAAAAAGTTCCAGATGGCATATATCTATCTTTTAGGAATAGCTTACTATACCTCTTCTATCATAATATGCTCTACTACCGGTGCGAAGCCGGGGCGAATTGTTAGTAAAATATATTAAACACTTATTTTATTAAATTCTACGTTCCTCTTATTTAAGTAATACGAATGATGTGACTGCCTAACTGCCAGGATAAACATTTCATTTGCGATGGTGTTACCAGTTTCTTCAATTTCTGCAACAAGGACTTTAGTCCTTGTTGCAGAACTAGCGGGTATGGTTTCATTTATATTTACATTTAATTTATTTGTGTTACAAGTTTGTTAGTACGGTGCCTCAAACTCATTGTAGCAAGTGGAGAAGAGGACTTTTGTCAATTTTTTTATGGGCGGTAGGACAAATTTTCTCAATTGCCCACTGTACGATTCCCCTTGAAGGAGTTAGGATGTCAAAAGTGAAAAGTGACTCTACCTGTTTAGAGAAAATGAAAAAAAATGTGTGTGTGTCTGTTTGTCCCTAAGACTCAAACGGCTGAACAGATTTTAAAAGTCTCAAACCAGTACCAAGTGCTCATTGCCCATGCTGGGCATAGGCCATACGACGTGACAAAATATTTTTTTTTTAATTTTTACGAAATTATAGTTTACAATAAATATTAAATAAATAATGCTAGATAATACACACAGCATCGTCTAGCCCCAAGCTAAGCAGAGCTTGTGTTCTGGGTACTATATGACTGATATACTTACCTACATAGTTTTTTCTTTATTATACAATGAAAATACCCAGAACACACGAGACAAATATTAACAGATCGTACAAACATTTATCCCAAGGCGCGAATTGAACTCGCAACCTCTTGCGTCGCAGGCGGACTTTCGCCCGCCGCGCCACATCGGTCGTCAAATGAAAATAGTGTATAAATTATTATTCAAACACAGCTGTGTATTCAAAGCGATAAAATAAACATGATTGTAGCGGTCGCAGGGAGTCGTTGGATGAATGCGGCTCAGGACCGCTATTCGTGGCGTCGTCGTATGGGGGAGGCCTATGTTCAGCAGTGGACGTATACGGCCTGATTATGATGATGATAGGGAAACAATCATGTACTTAGGTTGATATAAAAAAAACACATGTTAACGACTGACCTGCAATATTTAAATGTCAAACACACAACTTTTAAATGCCAACTGAACCGAAATACAAGACATCGTAAAGAAAATTTGCAACAGAGGCCTGTTCAGTGATTTTATTGAAGCATAAAATCTGATGAAACGTTTTCACAATCCACTTGTCGATAACTACCTGCTTATAAACCGTGCCTATAATCTTTATGTATTTACAAAGAAAATTAGAAATAAATAATAGAAAGAAATAAAAACTATGTAGTATTTACGATTGAAACAATTGAGCTTACTGCAGACTGCTGCATGCAATCTACAGGTAGCCCAACTGGTCCATACCAATAAGTCGCTTTATAATGCATAAAATAGTATAGTGGCACAAAGTTACAAATAAATATGTAAAGGCAATGCTCAATCTAATCTTCCATGCACGTCAATTTCAATGTTGGATCACAAATTAGGTAGGCAATGATGTGATTTAATTTAACTTTATTTATTATTTACTACAATTAGTTACTATTTACTAACTAGTCTATATAAATGCCAGTCGGAAGCGTCCCAAAGACGCTGACTGCAATGCCTCGCTGTATGGCAATGCTGATGCACTGCGCCAGATACTCACCAGCAGGTCACCCGTAGCTTCGACGAGACGCTCAGATTTTTTTTTAAACCCAGATTAAAAACCGTATGATAAACTATCTCTGATTTCCGTTTTTACAATTTACCTCCCAACATCCGAAATTTACCTATCAAAACACTTGAAAATTTCCGAGTTCCGATCGTGGTAAAAAATACAAACGTTAATGGTTTGAGTACTTTGATTTATTTCATTCAAATATGTATGTATGTATATCTACTTAGCGTTTGGTCTGTCCTTAAATGAGTAGGGTGCAAAAAACTCGTTCAGTCTCGACTCGAAATCGGCAGATCAAAGATCGCTGCAACCTTCGCGGTAAATTTAACAAAAACAAACACTTACGTACAGGGTGTTTCAAGCTTTACGGGTTGATGGAATCATAAAAAGCCCCATTTTGACACGAATCTGGTGTTTATTAGGACAAATGTGACCCAGCGGGTGAAACCTGACACCGCGCCGTCTGTCGAGCGACACTCGCTGTGTTTGATCTACTGAGAGCTTTTTAAAGTTTTTATGTCCGAGCTTAGAGCATTTTAGGCGTTTTTATTGCTGAGTAAACAACAGGGTCATCCCTTGTCCCGTGCCAACAGTTATAATGCCATGACATTTACATTTATTGAATTGTCTCACTTATAATAATTCAATTCAACAACAGCTCAATATTTTTATGTTTATGGATTTTATATGGCAATTTATGTTCAAGGGTATAATCCTATACAAACATTGTTCGGCTATTTACTGTCCCATATGAATAAAAGATTAACAAACAAAGCTGGGTAAATTACGCCGCTAATTAAAATTTTCCTAATTTCTGAAAATTTTCAGGCTATTACAATGTATTCCTGGTTTTTTGTTATTAATAGGTAAGAAGATTTTTGGATGTTTCGTGTTTGTATTTGTACTGAACAGATCGGGTTTAATGCATTATACATAATACTTTTTGACCTAGATTAACATAATAGGTTACTTTGTGTCCCGGAGAATGAGTGCAAAGCCGCAAGCAGAAGCTAGTTACAAATAAATAACATCAGTTTTCTTGGCAAAAGTTGCACTAAACATTCTGGTTCGCATGGTAGAGTAAAAAAATTGATCGCTCTACGCTTTGAGTTAAGCGGTCGGATTTTTAAATAAACATTTTTAATGATCAGGGCGCTCGCCAGGTGCACCCATACGGCGCTTCTCCCTACTGCCTGCTCTTTTGTTCCAAAAACAGTCACCTATTTATTTAGACAGAAGTAGTGGCGTTCTTTGATAAGCCATGAGTAATCTAACGTTGGAGGAAATGTTGTAAAGGATATCCGGAACCGGGCCAGGGGCTATTGCTTGTACTGGTTCAATAATCGGACACAAGACGTATTTCTTAAAGAACATTATTAAGTTACGATTTATTACAATTTTGTTAATTTGTAAATTTAACTTATTCTTATAATTTAGGTATTAGCACAGATTTTATCTATATCAATACTAATTTTATAAAGAGTAAAGATTTGTATGTATGTTTGTAACGAATTGGCTCAAATTGTACTGGACCGATTTTAAAAATTCTTTCACCATTGCATTCAAATGGTGATTATTAGAAAACATTATCACTGATTAATATAGGCTATATGTCCTGCATTTACTGTACTTTTATGCCTAAATGTTTAAAAAATAAATGTTCACCCGTGCGAAGCCGGGACGGGCCGCTAGTAATACTATACGTATGAGTAATGGACTCTGCCCCGCCTGTGAATTTACTGTCAGATATCTGCGATTTCTACATCGTTGAAAATTCTCCAAAATGACTTGCCTTCTTGTAATTGTTTTCTTGTGAGTATTTTGAGCTTAAATAACCCCATGTGATTCTACTGCCTAACATAATAACACAAGTGTTGCTTAGCTTAGGGCTAGATGATGCTGTATCCGTTGTCCTGCATTATTTATTTATTGTTTTAGAGTCCACACCGTGACTTTTGTTATAGATCATATCAATATCGAAAGCTTTGTCTAAAAACAATCATTCTCAATTTTAAGCGTTTGTTCGAGTTCTACAACCGTAGGCGTGTGATGCAAGCGTTTAACAATAGCCACAGTATTAGTGGTAGAGCCACATTCACACAGAAAACTCTTTCGTCGGGTGGTTAACTTATGAAAGCAGCAATTTTTAGCCGACTTCATACAGGAAGTCTTTGATTCGTCTAGAAACCGATACTCATTTGGCAACTTTTATTCTATTTTGATAATTATTTCGCTATAGATTTTTTCATCCTTTCAATATAGGGGCGTAGGTATGCATACAATTTAGTTAGAGCAGAGTTAGGTTGTTTTTTTTTTCACAATTGAAGTAGAATTAACATTCAATTTAGGTAGACCTGGCCGTGGGGCCGCGGCTTACGAATATCGACCCCTCCAACTCAATCCGTGGATGTCGTAAGAGCCGACTAAACGAACCCACCAGAGGAAGGGCAGCAGCTTCCTTCTGAGTATTTTTCAATACCAACACTGCGATCACCAATCCGCCTGTCAAGCGTGGTGATTATGGCTAATCCCCCTACATGGGAGACCATCCACTCGATGGACCGACGACATCGTATCGGTCGCAGGGAGTCGATGGATAGAGGCGGCTCAGGACTGCTATTTGTGGGGTCGTATGGGGGAGGCCTATGTCAGCAGTGGACGTGTATGGGCTGATATGATTAGGTAGAGCATAGAGTGAGTTCGTTTTGTTATCCATTCTGTTAAGTCGATAGGTAGTCTTTCCAACCATGGTAGAGCTGGTTGTATTCCGATACCTAGGGGAAAGTGGATATTCCATTTCAGTCACTTACAAGCTGCTGGCAAGCTTGCTTCCTATAAAACTACATAGTCTTGTAGGTCTTATTGTTTTGTCATCATCGAGACAAATAATGAAAGCTGTCAGGGGTCTAATTCCACTAAATTAATAGCATCATCATAACAATATTAACAATGGTCTCATAATGGCACATTTTAGGATTTTACCTTTGATGCAAGAAACTACAGATGTACTTATATATGTACACTTATCAAAAGCTTTTAAGGTGAAGTGAGTCCCAAAACCCACATTTTGATTATACGAAAAATCAATTTTAAGGCAAGAAATCATTTAAGTTTTTCTAATTTTTTGATGAGCATCTAAAATTTAGGATTCTAGTTAGTAACTTATGGGAGCCGAAACACGATTGACTAAACTTGACTCGATAGAAAGAATTCGCGAATTTACCTCTAAATCTTCATTTTTACAGAGATACTCCTACGGAAAGACCAGTTTCATTTGGTTATTATTTAACATATTTCAATGACATTTCGTCTACGTGTTCCCTAATAAATACTTTAGAGGATTATGGTTTTATTTTATTGAAAAAGATTACTATTTAAGTGCGAAATCCAATATAAAAATAAAAATCGGAATTTTGCGCGCGGGCCGGCTGTTCCGCAGCTCTTGCTTTCCTTTCTCGCCCTCCCCGCGCGGTGTTCGTTCGTCCTTGTCTCGCAAATACGATCTCACTTCGTCTTAAAGGTTGAAACCAATCTATCAATCTCTCCGTGTAAATAGCACAGCACGCACGACCTATAGTTTCTTTCATCAGTGGACGATTCTGCGACGATACCATAGTCATTTGTCATAGTAAAGCCATTGGTTAACAGAATTCGGCCCCAGGTTTCTCGTGTTACAACAAGTCTAGTAGTTTCTGTCGTAATTTGTTAGCTTTAACGTCACGTGGGTGCGAGTCGAAGACTACAGACTAACGAACCTGTGCCTTCGGGCTCAATTTAATAAGAAGGTTGTAGAGTCAAAATACTTGTTGGTAAGTGAGGTTTGGTTGAGTAACTTTTCAGCTGAGATATCTTCCAATTTTAAGAGTTCCTCGAATTATCAAAGAGGTAAGTATTTGATCAAATTTCAGAAGCATTGTAGAATCAATGGCAAGAAGGTTACGACATTTTTGTCGTGTCATATGAGAGATTATAGAACAGATGCTCGAAGCAAATTAATTTACTAAACCTTTTTTCGTATTAATTTTTTTGTTTATAGGTCGGTGGTATAAAACGGGAGTACTATACTAGGTATGGAAGGCATTAGCTACTCTGGCATAACTTACGAATTCGGGTCAACAAAATTACAAAGACTTTCAAGCAAGCTCCAATAGACAAAGTCCTTGAGCAAACTCATCGTTTCATACTCGTAATTAGACGAAAGCCTTTGGTGTCGACCACCTACTACCCGAGATTTAAAATCAGCGCCGCAAGTTTCTTGCAGACAGCAAATGCTGAATCTACTCCCTTTGCCTGTTATTAGTCATTTATTTCCGTGTATTTTTCTAGTGTAGGTTAAGTTAAAGGTAATCAATTATTATTAATTTATTTATTTAATTCCGAATAAGAGAGGTAGGTACAGTACCTTGATCCTTAGTCTATATTTTATGAAACAATAAATAGTGATATGATGACTGAATACCGTCTCTACATTGTTCCACCAATCGCCCTGTATAATCCTCGCTAACGAGTTGCTTCGCTAGTGTTTTGATTATGACGGTAAGAAATTTAGTCATTATTCTTTCTTTCTGTGTTTTTAACACCTCAAATGCGATCACCGGGTAGGTACATATTGGGTCTGCTGAAGGAACATTATTAGTGATTGAATAGTGCATTGTCGTCTAATCGAGAAAATGCCCGATTCCTACCGTGTGTGTGGCATTTGAGACATACGAGGTAGGAAACGCACTTTCTAGTTATAATTTGATAAAATACTAGTGTTTTATAATACGCCTAAGAGAAAAATCATTATTTATAATTTTCAAAGTCATAATATTCTAATTGTTAACTCAAATTACACTAAATACGCGCTCGCACGATTTTCACTTAGTTCTTTTTTCGAATGTATTGTTCCGAAAACGGAAGAGACCGATATCATAATAATATGGCGGACTCGGAGTAAAAACTTTTGTTGTTTGACCTATAATGAAAATAACCAAAGCTTAAGGCTTTAATTTTGGAAATAAAAAATATAACTCGTTAGAAACGGATTTCCATACACTTTTCACTCCTCCTAAACGCGTGGAAAATGCAATTCCATTTCTGTCCCGCATTTTAGTACGCCTACAATTGCGTACTTTCTACCTCACGTTTGGAAAAGGAATAATGTCCCTTTCCGAGCAGGTGTAGCAGCTTATTATTAACTGAATAAATAGAAAATCTTAATACTGCTTGTGACTTCAAGTTCCGTAACCTGAGCTTCGCTGATAGTAATGGATATCTCGCGGTCTGAAAGTCACTCCATTCTGCGTTCAATGTTGACAATATTGTATCATATTGTCGTACGAATAGCTCAATAAAATTAATTTTAATGTTTGAAGTTTCAAAACGTTGTAGATATTACCTACTGCAACATAGTATAGTTCCATCGAATACATATCCATAACATGTCTGGATAATTTACTCTGTGTATAGATCTCTACTTGGTTATACATATCACTCGTTTAATAATGTAAATAATGATGCATGCCTAGATATTTTATACAGCATCGCCTAGCTCCGAACTAAGCACAGTTTCTGTGTAACATTGAGACGATTCACCAATAAAAATGCATTCCGAAATCTTTTGTTTTTATTGCTTGATTTTGTTTTTATAAACAATATTTATTAACAATTTATGTAATGTGTTAAATCTATACATATAGCTATAAATGAACCCCTATTTCTCCTGGTCCGGCTATAACTTGAGAATGGCTTACCGATTTCATTCATCTTTTTTTTTTAATGTTTTCTAATATTACATTAGGAATATGAAACATGATTTTTTTTTAAGTTGCGCTGAAACTTTCAACTTAAGAAAACTTTACGTTTACTAAGTTGTAAAGTGTAAAATACTCTTTGCTAAGCACGTTTGAAATAACTGTCAGTTGTTTGACTGGAATGACAGGGCAACGTCTGTCGGGTCAGCTAGTACATAATAATAATACTGCAAAACTTTTCACAACTGTTATAAGGATAGATAAGAAATGTATATATACCTCCCATGCCTTCGCATACATTTTGGCAAGTAGATAAATCTTAAACAATTTATTGAGTGTGGCAGTAACAACCTCGTACCCAGTCATTTACACGGCAATAAAGCTTGTTAGCAATAACTTACGACACTTGACAAATATCCTTATTTTATAGGCGTTAGGTATAAAGTACTCACCCACCTACCTGAGAACAGGCTTGATTGAAACTTAGTAAAGTCCAGTCGGTTAAAATAAATAAAAAAACGAAATAATGCAACATGCTCTATCTACCCAGGAGACAGAGCGCAAATAATTTTTAATGTTAGAAAATAAGTAAAAAATTGCGCTTACTTTGTTTACGAAGAAAATTATACCTATATATTAAATACTATGTACGAACCGAGCTGACATAGTCTAAATATTAAATTCAATATGTACACATAAAGTATAGTGGTTACTGGTTCAAAATCATCGCTATTTTGGCTTGCTTAACTTGCTATTCTGCGTAAATCTACCAGTACGTATATGGAAGGTCTATTAGTAAATCAGTAAGATATTTTGTGAAATTCTGATCAATGAATCTGGAGTTTATTCAGTAGATATTCAGTGGGTATATTTATTTAAACAAGACCTAACTACACAGTAAGGCCGCCCATTGTACTTGTCCTTTGTAACATCTCTTTGTAATGGTCAACTTTAGTGCGGAAGAGGTGTTCCACATTATCATGTCAAAGATTCCTAGGAAACCCACCCGTGATATTTACGACATCTCAATGGAACTCCTCGCTTCTGCCGCGGAACCCCTGGCTTGGTGTCTGGCCGGCCTGTTCAACCGCTGCATCCAGACTGGACAGTACCCAAAAACACTAAAGGTGAGCAAAATCTCACCTTTATTTAAGGGAAAGGGCAAACGCGATGACATTGATGGATACCGACCGGTTTCAATAATCCCTGCCGTTGCGAAGATTCTTGAAAATGGGCTGAGTACACGTCTCACCGAATACTTAGCGGCCACCGGAGCGCTGGCTGCTCGACTACCTCACTCACCCGCGAAGTCTTATGGCGAGTGCTAGAGGCTTGTGAGGAGAGACAGCAAGTCGCAGTTCTGTGCTGCGACTTATCAAAAGCTTTCGATGTCGCAGACCACAGCGTCCTCGCCTCCAAACTCGAGGACTACGGTATACGGGGACCGCCGCATTCGCTCCTGACGGATCTGTTGCGAGACAGAAGGCAGATGGTGGTTGCTGACGGCGGTGAGACGAAGTCCGACTCTCTCGGGACGGTGATGGGCGTGGCGCAGGGATCGTCGGTATCCAACATCCTGTTCTCGTTGCTACTGAACGACCTGCCGGAATACGTGACGGAAGGGGAGGCGTACATGTACGCGGACGATGTGGCTGTGGTCATCAGCGCACCGCCACTGGATCGGCTCGAGCAGCGGTTGAACACGGTCGCACGCCAGGTGTCGCAATGGTTTCAGTGGAACGGACTCGCTCTTAACTACAAGAAAACGCACTTCATGCATTTCTGCATATCTGGGCGTCAGGTTAGGAGCCTGTCCGTAACTATAGAAAGAAATATCATTGAACAGGTTCCAACGACCGTGTTCCTGGGTTTCCATATAGACCGCGGCCTAAACTGGGATAACCATATTGATACCTTGTGCGCCAGGCTGGGTAGCGCATGCTTCGCTCTGCGCAGGCTGTCGCGCGTGGTGTCCGCGGACGTGGTCCGCACTTGCTATTTCGCGACCGTTCACTCGCTTCTCCAGTACGGCGCAGAGCTGTGGGGACGCGCTGCTGATCGGGAGCGCGTCTTCCGCAAGCAGAAACGTGCTGTGAGGGCGATCGCAAAAGCAGCGTGGGACTCGCCCGCGCGACCGTTTTTTGTTTCGCTCCAGATTCTTACGCTGCCTTCAATTGTCATATTCCATTATATGGTAATGCACGTTAGACAAAACCTGGAGCGGTTCAAAACGCGCGGAGATCACCACGCGCGATGCTATAACACCCGAGGAGCTGGCTAGCTGTCTACAGTATCCCACAGACTAGCTAATTCGGACAGACTCACGCACGTGCTGGGACCCGCGTTGTACAACAACCTACCGAGTCAGATAGTCGCTACACCTAGCCTCTCTACGTTTAAGCGTAGACTTAAATCGTGGCTCGTTGAGAAGGCATTCTACAATGTTGACGAATTTTTGCCAAAAATCTAATAATAATACTATTTAACTACACAATTTAGTTTGTTGTTAATTTATTGTAATTGACATTATTGTTATTTTTTATTTTATATAATACATACATCATCTAAATTATAATTTTATTATTATAATTATGTATAATGATTATTCCTTGACATGTAAAATTCTTACCAATAAATTGATTATTCTGATAATGTTGTTTTTCTGGTGTACAAATTTTTCATTTGTATTAGTACATTTAATCTTCATATTAAATGTACTAACTTGTTGACATTATTTGTTTCACTGTACATCTTCCCTAGAGCGAATCTGTCCTAAGGCTAATCTGGCCTAATGCTAATCTGCCATAAAGCGAAGAAGGCTAAATTACATTGGTGGAAAAAGAAATGGTAGAGCTGCATATCTTGCCCGAGTACCTAAGTACATGCTCGTGTAGGAATTATACTTATTATATAACTTTTATGTTAAAAACAATTTTATTTACAAACTACAGTTGAAGTTAATGCCAAACTGTTTACCTAATTGAGGTTAAGTTTAATCGGATGATGTGGGATCTATAAGTTTATGTAATACTTGATTCATAAATAGTTCGGGCGAGACCTGAATATAGGTGAATATGTATTCAATATGTAAATTACATATTTAATAGGCGAATACATAAATAAAGGCTCTTTCATAATGATCGTTAAGAGGTGGGTTGCAGTACATAAGTAGGTGCTGGTGCCTAAGTAGGTAATTAAATTAATGTAACCTGGTACTAAAATGTTCATTATGAAGCATTAAGTTTATTTATTTATTTATTAAGGAACAACAAACGATTACATTAAAGTTCTTGCATAATCAAGGGAGATAATTACAGTATATTAACCCAACCTTTATAATGAAATTCTTTCTTCTGATAATAACCCGTAAATTCCCGTATATACCGGTACCCAGATATATACCGTATCATCATCACCCCATACACGTCCACTGCTGGACATAGGCCTCCCCCGTACAACGCCACAAATAGCGGTCCTGAGCCGCCTCCATCCATCAACTCCCTGCGACCGCTACGGTATCTTCCAAGTGCCATAGATCTATTGTTGCCACGAAATCTTAAATAATAAGTTTTCACAATAAGATTTCTGCGATTGTTACAATAAAATCCTCTTAACAGGGAAATAAACTTACGCTTAGGTAGTTTGTATGCTTTACCTACTTTAAAAACAACAACCAGAGAACATTTTGGATCCATTCTAGCTGTCAAAACAATTTGGGACGAAAATAAGCGATGGTGGGCCGAATGCTCTCACGAACGCAGTTACGATGGGAATTTGAAGCGATTTAGTTCTGCTGAAGTCGCAGGTGGGGATATATTGAAATATTCAGGTAATTTTATTAGGAATCGTAAACCTTATTTTCCAGTTTATCGTTAAAGTGATCTCATCTGTTTATATTTATTTGTATATTGTATTATGTGTTAATGTGTATTTATTGAAGTTAGTGGTAACACTAGAACTATTAATTGTGTAACTTTTTTTGTATGTTTCTTGTAATTCTTGATATAGCGATACTCTATGTAGCACTACTTACAAAATTTTTGTGTACACTAACCAAAGGTTAGCAGGTAGAGAATGCTATCTAGCATTATGTTGGCCTTTGTAGAACTTTTGTACAATAAATTATATTCTATATATCTATTAAAGTAGGTATCCATCCACCATAATCACTACATTGAATCAACAAAGTCACCTACGGAATCTGTTTCTCCGAACGTAATAAACTCAAAAAATTCAGAATAAATGTTTTTCCAGTTTTCACCAATGAATGCAGTGATTAAAGAAGAACCTTCACAGAATCCAAAATATGAATTGATTGTAAAAGATTTAGAAAAAAAAAACTAGTCGAGTGGAAACTCTGGCTTGCACTGCGGTGCCTAAACCAAAAGATTACATAGGTAGGTACTTTCATAGTACCTACCTATCAATGTGTCAAATATATATATGTATATCTGTGTAATGTGTTGAAAAATATATATCAGTCGTCAAGTAACCATAACACAAGCTCTGCTTAGCTTGGGGCTAGATTATGCAATGTGGATTATCCAGCACTACTATTCCCAACACTCCGTTTCGCGGTGCATCGTGGCCGCCACTCGAGAACCTTTACTCCCCAGCGATTATACATAAGTTCTGCGAGCTATATGACCTGCCCAATGCCAGCTTAAGTACTAATTCTGATATATTATACTTTTATTATTGTAATCTTAAATCAAATCCTAATTGTAAATATATTATGTGATGAATATTATTAATGATTATTTTTTTAGTTAATTTTAGTTAGTATGTGTGCGGACATAATTATAATTTTTAGATCGTTTCCGCACACATAATTATCAAAACTAAAGTTTAATACGATAGCTATTGAGGTTAGTGAACAAATACATACAATAATAATAAGAAATAAGCGCTTTATCGCTACCCGAGGCAGAGCGCCTCTCGTGATAAAGTAGCCAAAATAACTTTTTATGAGCTGCACTGAGCATAAGGTATTGACGTCGCCGTGCATGTGTCGAATAATGTATGGTATGGAGTAGAGCTCTATGTCAGCATGCCTTACTACCTGGAGGTAGAGAACAAGCCTTTGACGTTCTTCGTGCCCGCCGTTGTCGAAGTCGCCCTTATGTTTTCATTTAAATACTTTAAAAAAAAAGTTTAAAAACAAATTTCAGCTGCCCCTAGAATGCTGTGTAGAGGTAGAGTAGAGGCCAAGGTTTTATCGTTGTTCTTGTTCATGCCGGTGTCGAAGTGTTCCTAGGTGCTCTCAGCATGCGACAGTCGTCGTTTCTTTACTACATATCGAAGCGACAGAAATATCACTTTATTTCGATGATCTTTTTATGAATTTTAAGAATTTGCCCGATTTTATGTATACATCCTAATGAAGTAAATCATTATGTTTTTATCAACGTAGTTGCTATAAGCATTTCAAACATAATATTCTTAACTATTACGCTAGTTCAAGTTCAAATATCGCTAACGTTACCTAACTCAAACTCATGCTAACCCTTCTGGCATCTTGACCGCTCCGCAGATAACGCAACACTACCAATCATACTTTTATTTTATTCCAATACTTAAAGTATTACATGCAGTAATACGCCTAATTTAAAGTGCAAAACATCAGTAAATCATTCGGCCACTCGATGTTCTAAATACATTTCGCGTACGCACGAATAAGTAGAGTTTGTAAGAATCTTAGATAACGAAGAGCTGTGCCAACATTTCAAGAGATGATGGGTTCTAAAAGATGAATGTGACGCACTCACAATAGAAATAAAATGAATTTATTTGAAAATCTAAAACACACGCACGAAAATATGTATATACAAACAGAAAACAAAAGGTCCCTGTCTCATTATGCCGCTACAAACCGGGTTAACTACTAACCTTGTTTGTGTTGGAAGAACACCAACGATTCCGACACCAACTAAGTTCATAGTTAACCCGATCGCATTCGTAATGAATTCGTCAAACTTCAACAGTTTCTAAAGGTAAAAATCGTCACAAAACCTTTACTAAGGATTACTTACCCTTGGCTAGGTTCAGTAACAAACACTTAGGCCACCAATAGACAAGGATAGAAATTGCGTTATCGTAATCTCTGGAATGAATAAAAAAATAAAACAAATTGAATAATTTTTATTAATGATTTAAAATGAAATCTTCATATTTTTGACAACAATAGATAGATCGGAGATTATGAGAACGCGTGGTCTTACAATTGGTACCTACGCAATTTGTTTGAATCATTTTGCATTTGAGTGGAATATTCGTCTTTATCGCACACGAGCGACTAAAAGTCGTACGAATTTATAGAATAGTGTTGTTGTTATTTTCTTCTTCTAATCGGACAGTTTAATTGACAAATAGAATCACACAGTATTTCTGCCAAAAATATCAAACAAAGCTTTCCTACACGCGTCCGTTTATCTTTCAGATGTCAGAGCCTTAGGTTAGGGCTAATTCACAAGCACCACAGCAGGCGAATCGTTATGTCCAAATTCATGAATCTCCCATAAATAAAATTAGAATTAGAAGCCATTTTACTACAGGCACATGTCACTAGATTCCGAGGATCTTCAGACAGTAGAAATTAAATGATATCCCAGAAGTTCGCGCTTTTTTAGTAGTAGTAGTAGTTACGAAGTAACATTACCTAATCTGTGGTAGTATAGTAGGTATTAGTTTGCGGGTTCTTAGTCCCATTGATGTATTTTTTTTTTGTTATACCATTCAATTTCTGAACGAGGCTTAGCTCTATGTTTATTAACAAAGTCAATTACAATCAAATAAAAGAAACCTGAGACGTGTCGCTCGTTGACGTTCGAATACATCTGGATGCTAATAAGATCTGTCGTTTAACATTCCAGGCAATGACAAATTAACTTGAAAATGGATTCTAATTAGGTGTTAATAGGGAGTTTGGCATGTAAGTCGTGACTCTGACGTTTGTCCTGTTCTAGTGTTAAGTGAGTAGGTGAAATCACGAAATCGACCTCATTAAACTTAACTATGTTAGTTCACAGCCTTAGTTTACTGCATTTTAGGATATTTCACCTTTTATAGGAAACTAGCTGTTCCCCACGGTTTCACCCGTCCCATGGGAATTAGACGTTATATGAGGGCAAAAAGTAGCGTATGTTACTTTCAATCCTTTCAACTAACTTTATGCCAAAAATCAAGTGGATTGGTTGCTTAGTTAGGAAGTGAAGGAAAGACGAACAAACAAAAAACACAATTTCGTATTTGTAATATTAGTTAGGATATCAGGCTAGTCTTGTGTCGTTCAGGAATAATGAACTAAAATGAATTAGTTCCGACCAGTGAACTAGTAAGAACGATTCAGCTCAACTAGTTCCTTCTAGTTCACTTGCTCTTCAATCTCGAAACCACTAAAAAAGTTGGCGTCTGAATCACTATTTTCTATGGCATAAAGTTTAAAGTCCAATAACAAGAATAAAAAGAACTGTTTGAGAATGCATTTCGATTACTCGTTCCCTAGTACAATGTTTCTTTTAGTTCACTGTTACATTCCGTGATTCCGTGTCAGACGGAACTAGAAGACAAGGGAATAATTAAGGGAGAACAGAGATAGAGAGAGCGCATATTCCGCGGTAGTGAGAGAGACGGAGATATGCATCTAGTTCTCTAGTTCAGTAGTAACTTCAAAGGAACGAATAAGGTAGAACAGAGATAGACAGCGCATAATCCCCGGTAGTAAAAGAGACGGAGGGGTAATGAATGAGAAACTTTATTTGTTTGAAGATAGAGATCAAATTGCCCTGTTAGTATTTTATGTTTGCAACTTTTGTAGTGTAGTGTAATATGTATGTACCTACTTGTATTATTTTTGTTGCGAGCAAGGAAGGAGCATTGCATTTCGATATTTCGTCGGTAAATGGATATATCGTCCGTTTTCGTGTATGTTTTGGTGAAATAATATTATAATTAATATTCAGTAAATGTAAATAGTATCCAATCTAGTTTCTGACACGAAACAATCGATTGCGTATTTTGAAGCATTAAAATAGGAGCCCTTTTGTGATTAAAACGACCCGAAAGTTTTGCCGAGTGGGGTACTAATAGTACTAGAAGTCCGAACTAGTACATTAGTGAGATTGTACTAGGACAGAGCGATCTCTTTACTGACCGAGCAAGAACAAGCCTTTATCAGACAGTAGGTTTTTCGGCCTTTCTGCTTTACAAGACTGCTAATTACACTAATAATAAATTCGAAAGTTTAGATGTTTGGATGGAAACTACTGAACGGATATATGTATGTATATGGCTGAAAGATTTCATTATTTATATCGTAATTAATTAATTAATCATAATTAATTCTACCTAAATGGGTGGCATTTTTTAACATAGTATGTACCTACGATGAATATATTTATTTGTTACAGAAATTCAGGGAGCATGATGCGGAAAAGCTTGCGAGGAAGCCAAGAGAGGAGGCTCGGCCTGGAGAAGAACAGCTTCCAAGTAAGAATATTTTATTACTTGCTACTTTAATTTCCCAACCAATAGTGACTACCAATCAATGGTACAATTACAAATACCAACTCTACAATAATTCACTCGTTTTCGGGTCTTATCAGTAGGTAGTTAGGTATAGTTTTTTTTGGGTCTTATCTCGTACTCTTCCTGGAACTTTTAATTGAAAAATACAAATTAGACGCAAAATAGCTCCTATGCCGACCACTCGCTACCATCATCATCATCAGCCTCTACTTCTGCACTGCTGAAAACACTGCCTATCATAATGAGCACCTCGGTGCCCTGTCTTGGCCATTGCTATGTATTATATTAAGTGATCAAAAAATTATAGAAGACAAAAAACAAACACGTATAATGAGCAATGGAAAAATATAGACGGTGGTGTGTATACAGAAATAATATTAGAATGAAAAAATATTTAGTAACAATTCCGTGTTTATCATACTCTGAGTGTCCATCAAAGTAAGTCGTTAACTAGTTTCGTCTCTCCACGAGACATCATGGATGTTGCCTCTCCGAGCTCCTTGGAGAGCAGCTCGGACAGGCAACATCACTGGCTGGACTCTGTCGGTGTTACTTGGCAATCTCAGTGACAAGGTCGAGTGTTGTGGTGTCCTGATGATGTCTCGCGGAGAGACCAAAATAATTGACGATTTACTTTGATTGATACTATCAGAGTTGGCAGGGAGTCGTTGGATGGAGGCGGCTCAGGACCACTATTCGTGGCGTAGTTTGGGGGAGGCCTATGTTCAGCAGTGGACGTGTACGGGCTGATGATGATGATGAGTTGGTTATACATGGAACTGTTGCTGAATATATTTTTTCATTCTAATATTTTGCAATGGACTTCCGCAAATTAACGCTTGAATATATTATTTATCAGAAATATTGATTAGGTAGGTATTAAAGAAAGAAATACTTATAGCTATAAATATACCAATATAATATAACATTACATATCAATTTATTTATAACTAGCTGCTGCCCGCGCCTTCGCCCGCGTTTTATCGGAATAAAAAAAATAGCCTATAATGTTATTCCAGGTCCCAAACTTTACCCATAATCGGCCTAATCCGTTCAGTAGTTTTTGCGTGAAAGAGTAACAATTATCCATCCATACATACATCCCATCCCTACAAACTTTAACATCTATACTTATAATAAAACTGTAACAGGTTCAATTCTGATATTAGTAGGAAGGTTATTAATAATACGTAGGCACTATTTACCTATTTTTATTAATCTTTAGTTTGTAAGTGTTTTGCCATGTCAACCCAATCTAATTTTATACATTAGCTGTAACTTCATATAATTGGGGGGTCAGATTGGTGATGCCTTATGTTTTTTTTTTTGTGGTTTTAGGTACATGTTATATCCTCTGTTGATTTAGCTAAATAAATAAATCATCTTGAATCATCGTTTATCCTCTTACGAAGTTGAATCCAGAGATACATACATATATTACATGCTTACTTGTTACGTTTGTATCCAATTGAGAGCATACAGAGCATTACAATAATCTACCCATCAATACTCTAGGTACTTGTAAATGATTGATCATAAATTAATCAAGCACCTATAAATAGGGGCTTTCATATTCAATGATTCAAATTAATGAAGGTACTGGTTAAAGCATTGTATTTAGTACTAACAAAGAAAATTACAGTCAAATACTTAATAGTAACAAATGGCTTAAAGTACTAGATTTGCCACCAATCACTTATAGTCTCACTAGCTATTCCCCGCGGTCTGACCCGCGTTATATTTGAGTTTCACATTTCTAGGGGATGGAAAGATCTTTTTAACCGACTTCAAAAAGAGGAGGTTATCAATTCGTCTGTAATTTGTTTTTTTATGTATTTTACCGCATTTTACCGTTTTATGTTTTTTTATCTCCGCCAATTATGGACCGATTTTGAAAATTCTTTAACTATTGGATAGAAAATGATCCCGAAAAGATCCCATAAATTTAAAAGTAAGGGATTAGTATTTATTCCGCTAAACATAAAATAAGATTAAAAGTAAGGGATTTGAAGTCGGTTTATCGTTTTTTAAAACACGCCATATTATTTCCCTTAAATCTCCCATGGGACTTTGATGTTTTACCAGGACAAAAAGTCTATGTTACTCTTCACCCATTCAATTAACTCAATGCCAAAAATCGAGTCAATTCGTTGCTTAGTTTGGGCGTGAAGGAAGGACAAACAAACAAACACACTTATGCATTTATAAAGGATTTATAGTGACGACCGATGTGGCGTGTCGCAGGCAAAAGTCCGTCTGCGACGCAGGGGTTCCGGGTACGATTCCCGCCTTGGGACAAATGTCTGTACGATCTGCAATATATTAAGAATATCAGTCATCTAATACCCATAACATAAGCTCTGCTTAGCTCGAGGCTAGATGATTCTGTGTGGATTGTCCAGCATTATTTATTTATGGTCATAGACAAATTAGTCGTCTAATTCTATGGTTATAGCGGGTATGTAACGGATAGGTAACGGCAACACCGCCATCATCTCAATATCCAGGGCTATCCAAAGCCCGGCCCGTGACATGTTTATGATCCGATCAATTACGCGAATTTTACATTTGATATACCTACTTACTCAGAGGTTTTTTGTGTATGTTAAACATTAAAAACAAAATGTTCTTCGTTGGGCAACAGCTTTCTACCGTCTCCGTTCCGTCGCGACTGTCGCGAGTAATACGCAATCGATTGTTGTCGGAATATTAGAGAACTCCAATTTGTCGAAATGAAACACAAATTTCGTGTTTGACAATTAAAATAGTAGTACCCCAGGACTAAACCACCTTTCAATTATTTCTAAGTACTTGTAATTTTTAGATTGTAGCAGAAATTAATTTAAAAATAAATTTCCCGAAAAATTCTTTTATATCGCACCTACCTCTATTATAGCCTGTTCAATATACCCTGTTAAAATCCCGCTGTCTGACTGTTCCTATATACATACATATGCTTAGATCTGTAAAACTACGCAACGGATTTTGATGCGGTATAGATAGCGTGATTCAAGAGGAAGGTATAATTTGCACCCATGCAAAGACGGCGCGGGTCGCTGGTAAATATATAATTTAAAAAAAAATTCTCATATTTTTCGGGCGTCGCGTACGTAATACCTATACGCAATGTAGTATAATTCAATTTTGTAGGATTTATTACTTATTTATAGGAAAATATAGAACGTATTTTTACGATCCTTTAAAATACTCACCTATATACATAGGGAGGACTATGTTCAGCAGTGGACGTATACGGGCTGATGATGATGATGAGGTAATGGTAATCCTAATCTGGACCACCCACACGTGTTATGTGAGTTGATAAGCTTGTTTGCTTTATCACGCGTATCTCCAAATCTGTAGATATCATAAAACTTACTCATGTTGTTGAAAATGAATCATATCCATTATAGCAAAGGATGCATCTTTTTCTAATAAAATATGAAAAGAAGGATGGAATGATCTCGGTGGTTCTTATACCTGATGGGTTGACTACACCTAACGAGTACAGTGGCGAGACAGTAAAAGAGCTCTAGGCCGAGAGAGTCGCCGAACCAAGTTGGAATCATGATGGAAGGAATGAAAATTGCTACTACGTAAACCGTGTAAACATTCTTTATTAACAAAGAAAATTACAATCAAATAATAGAAATAAATAGGAACTAGTGTTTACAATTGAAACAATTGAGCTAGCTGCAGACTGTTGCAATAATAACATAAACGTTGTAAACACTATGTTTTTGAACGTTTATGTTATGTTATGACCACAGCCACCGGTGGCTGTGGTCGGTGGCCCATTTGCGCGGAGCCTAATACGAAATTGAAAATTAGCCTTAAGGAAATTCCCGGCATGTGGTAGTGCAAATTCATAAAATTAATCATTTTATAATATTAATTATACGTTTGCACTAACGAAACTTTGTGCTAAACGGTGCTTTCAATAACCTCGGCCAACAAGTTCCCGAGGGTTGTTTGGGCTCTTGGAAAACCGTTTGCATGGCATATGACATCCTAACTAATATTATAAATGCGATAGTGTGTTTCTTTGTCCTTTTTCACGCCCTAACTAAAACTTCACAATTTCAATCACCAAATTTTTTTGCATACCTAGAGTTAGTTGAAAGGATGGAGAGTAACATATCTCCTGGTAAAACATCACATTTCCATGGGTGATTTACGGGGATAAAAGACCTTTTTATCCCCCTAGAAATATGAAATTTGAAATTAACGCGGGTTAAACCGCACGGGGAACAGCTAGTAATTACATAAACTAACTACTTACCTCTATTTGCCTTTCTAAGTCATGAGCGTATTGTTGTACGTTTCTATTCTATTCTATTCTATTGTAGTTGAAGTCTTACACTACCTATTGGTATACCACTTCAAGCCGAGCCGAGCCTTACGTAAATCTGACTTTTCTTACAAATTAGCCGGGTAATAAATAAATAATAATAAATAAATAAATAATGCTGGACAATTCACACATCATTATCTAGCCCCAAGCTAAGCAGAGCTTGTGTTATGGGTACTAGATAACTGATATACATAATACAATATATTACATAGATAGATTTTTTTTATTATACTTAGAAAAACGACCAGAACACCCTGAACAAATATTTGCAGATCGTACAAACATTTGTCCCGAGGCGGGAATCGAACCCGCAACCTTCTGCGTCGCAGGCGGACCTTCACCCACCGCGCCACATCGGTCGTCGCATAAGTTATTAATATCTAGCCCGCGGCTTTGTACGCCAATGTGTTTATTCCAGACCCAGAACTACCGGTATGATAAATTTCAGCCCAACCCATTTAATAGTTTTTAACCGACTTCAAAGAAGGAGGTTATCAATTTTATTTTATTTTGGTATTTTAGGAAAACTTACAGCTAGCAAATTACAATGTAGGGAATATTATATAAATACATGAAAGTTTCCACTGGTAGCAAAATAGGTTAAAATTAAAAAAAATTACAGTGGTAATGGACGAATTCGTCTGTATGTTTTTTTTTGTATGTATGTTACGCGATATTTCCGCCAATTAATTATAGACCGATTTTGAAAATTCTTACAGTATTGTATAGAAAACGATTCCGAAGGCAACCCATAATTTTTTTATTTTTTTTATCCCTAGGGGATAAGTATTTATCCCGCATAACTTAAAATAAGTGTAAAAGTAAGGGAATTTGAAGTCGGTTTATCGTTTTTTAAAACACGCCATATTATGTCGTGAAGATTTAACAAATAGTATCCATCCATACATCCAACCAAACATCAAAACTTTAATTGCTTTGATAATATTAGTGTGAAAACCGCACAATGTTGTTATAGGTAGGTATTTCTGGCTTGTAATGTCTGATTAGTATGATTGAAGATGATTGAAAACTGATTGAGCTGATACGAAATACGTTGTTTTTACCAAAAACCTGAAAGACTCACGGCGGCACTTTCGGTTTTTCTGAATAGATATTTTTCATGCACGATTTGGTATGCAATTAATTAAAACTGTACCAGATGATAAGTAGATACCTAGAATAGCCCATGTCATTCTAGGTACCATCTGGTACAGTTATTAACTTTATGTGGTTAATTTATGCTTTGCACTGCGGAGTCAGACCATAGGTCCTCAAACTTTTTTGTCTCCTAGACCAGTTCGTGGTTTTGGGTAGAGCTCTTGCTAAGCTTGCAAAGTTTTACTAAACTAAATCCAGAAAACTAACAAGATAACATCGAGCGGAGCGAGCTGCGATTTTCCAGATTTTAGAGTGGCAGTTGGCCCAAAATGTCCATAGAAAAAACATGATAACGTCAAGAGTAGTAGGTATATGGAATTTTATTTATTTCTTATTACAGATAAGCCCCACTACGTACAAGGCCCGTGCAAGCAGTCGTCCTGCAGCAAGGATAGGGCATGTATGCAACACAATCAAACCACGCACTATTGCCTTTGCACGTCCAATGGCATGCCCGTTTCGGAGGACTTAACTTGCCCTAGAACTCTAGGTAAAGACATAGCTCTTAGAATAACATACATCCAAGATCTCGTTAAGGGACGAAACGTTGGTGTTCTTCCAACACAAACTAGGTTCGTTGTTAACCCGCTTACATTCATAATGAACATCCAAGATCGTTTATTGCTTTCGGTTATCATTTTAGTTATTCCTCTCGTCAAATATATTTGTCCAATTTCTTTGCCCAACATTTGACCAAACTTTGACGGATGCCTGTAATTTACTAGTTGAGTTCAAATGAAATCACATCACACTAAATTATAGCGAAAGTTTGGATGGATATATGTATGGTTGTTACTTCTTCAGGATAATACTTCTCAACAGATCGGGCTGAATATTTTTTGCATAGGTGGACCTGTCTCTTAACCTGGAACTGCTAAGTATAGATTTTCTTGTTCCAGCTAAACCCCACTACGTACAAGGGTCATGCAAGCAGTCATCGTGCAGCAAGGAGGCGGCATGTATGCCATACAATCAGACTGCGCATTATTGCCTTTGCACGTCGAATGGCATGCCCGCTTCGGAGGACTTCACGTGCCCTCGGAGTACAGGTAAAGATATAACACTAAGAATAGATAACACAAATTGACACAATGAATGAAAATATGTTTAATTTCAGAAAACTTTCTCCTTAGTACAAACACATCACATAGGGCACATATAAATGGAAAAAATAGAGTATTAATAACTAAAAAGCTTTAATGCTGACTAAAGATCGATTATCACGCTCAATGAGCATGATACATACCTACTTAGTAGGAATAAGAATTCAGCTTCAGAGCCTGGGTGAGGTTCATAGTACGTAAGGAATACAATCAATCAATCATATCAGCCCATACACGTC
Source organism: Eupithecia insigniata (assembly GCA_947859395.1). NCBI lineage: Eukaryota > Metazoa > Arthropoda > Insecta > Lepidoptera > Geometridae > Eupithecia > Eupithecia insigniata. Next base: position 5,811,770 of record OX401996.1, on the reverse strand, counting down.
CACTGCTGGACATAGGCCTCCCCCATACGACGCCACAAATAGCGGTCCTGAGCCGCCTCTCGACTCCCTGCGACCGCTACAATGTCGTCGGTCCATCGAGTGGATGGTCTCCCTTGTAGGGGGGATAGGAGATAGAAGGAATACAATACAATAACTTAATTGCACACCAAGAAAATACAAATATACAGGAAAATATTGATACACAATATTAATTATTAAGTATTCCTGGTTCTTGGTTCTTCCTTCAGAATTTAACTTTACATACTTAGAAGGTAACAGCAGCGTTAAAAACATTTAAAACCTACGTAAAAATTAGGTAGGTAATACCGGCGTGTATTATTTTTACATTGTAGGAATTTGCTCGTTAGGTAGATATATAACGATAAAAGAGCGCTTCTCATATATGTAATTAGATTGCTCAGAATGTCTACGAAAATAATTAAGAACGGTAGCACTAGCTTTATCTATGAAAGAGTTGCGAACACGTCTACGAAAACATGACCCGTAGCGTAGCAAGCCCGTAGCTCTAACGTTTTATGTATGTCTACTCTACATTATTTTGTTGTGTAAAACTGTTAGATCTACGCATAGTTTTTAAAATATTATCCACCTACTCATCCTTTAGACAAGACGATCACTCAAAGTTAATCTAATCTCAAAACAAAAATCATAATAGGAGCGGAGCGTGTTGGGCACACTTTTTTATAAGGTTCCGGTTTGTATATTAACCCCATATTTTGTGTTATATTGTTTTGTTCTTCTTGTAGCTAAAGTTGTTTTCAATTTCTGTACTTCTGAAGGTATATTCATATTTTACCAGGAGGTGAGTAGGTTTATTTTAAGGTTTTCTATAGCTTGGTATCTTTTTAACAAAATTCATAACTTAAAGAACGGAATAATTACTAAAATTTGAGTTGTTGATACGTACCTAAACAACATAAATAAAAAAAAGCCTTTATTCTCTGACTTAATCTAAATAATATTATGTTTAAATGTTCCTACTTATTATCTATGTACATATATACTACTTTTTGACACCGGTTGTAGGTAAGTCAGGTTGTCCTTTGACATAGGCCTCCTCCATCATATGCCATTGCACGCGGTTTAGGCATGCTCTACGCCATCCCTTTGGCAAGTCGTCTTCCCAGCGCTTGATGGGTCTGCCTCTGCAGCGTTTCCCCTCGCTTGGGTACCAGACCGTTGTCTCGTAAGACCATTTCCTTCTAGCGGATCTCATGGTATGGCCGGTCCATCTCCATTGTAGCCATCCTAAACAACATAAATCATGGTAAATATTGCGATTTAATTAGTAAAACAAAAAGGCAAACGTACTGTGGCTAAGGCTCTAAGACTTCGCTCGAGCGGAACCCTAAATGCGTAGGCAAACAAAACAATAGCCACAAAAATTAAAAATTAAAAGTACCTAACCCACATGCATCATTCCAGTTCCAGTAACCCCGAAGCCGATCTACAACGTCATCCCACCACGAACTTCCAACAACACCGACGGCAGGTATGCGGCAACGCCTATTGCACAGGTGAGAATAAATACGGGCACAGAATAGATAGTACTGGGCTAGATCTACGACGGGGGCAATAGAGGGAAGCCTACCTTAAGGATTTTTTCTCTAATCTCGCTCTATCTAAGATAGGCTCCCTATTGGCTTGCTTGATTTTCATCGGTTAAGAGATACAGCTGTTTGACTTATTTCGCAGCTTAGCGACAAGGCTTAGCTCTGGTGGAAAAGCACCCTTAGGCTGGTAGTCGCAGGGACCAATGAAAACAAGTTTTTAAACTAGTGGGAGAAAGGTACTTGGAAAGCCAATGCTCTGCTCCATTTTAATTGCAACAGTAGCATTCAGTTCAAGTCTCTTATAAAAAAGCTTATGTTTGTGAAAAAGAGGATTTGCTTTTTTCCTTGTAGGTAAAGCCTCTTGACCTTATTCAGATGAAAGATTTGGTCATCAAAGCGTAGCTTATGTTAAAATAAATAGCTGCTGGTAACCCCCAAAACAAATCCTGATTACGACCCTGCTGCGATCATCCGTCTCAATTACCGCCCTTTATCTCCTCATCGCCAGCCAAACCCAGATCTGTCTGACTGATTTCAAATAAATAGGAAAGTAGTGGTTGTTTACTATCAAATACGATTATTCAAATACCATTTGAAATCGTACTCTTGATTTGTACGGAGAAAGCTTTGGCAATAATTTGCAATGAAAACGGTATTATTTCGTCGGAACTCAACGTCAAAATTAATGTATCTTAGAGTAAGTACCTTTCTTAGACGGAAAACTACCGGCATGGCACAATGGAGTAAAGAAATGGCACATTGAGAAAGGATTTTGTTGATTGGAAAAAGTAATATCTCTCTGTGACTAGTTCTTAGCTGTGCATTGTATAAAAGGAACAAACTTGATGTTTATTACGATACAATTTTTTACTTTTTTTTTTAGTTCATAAAGTAGAATTTATTGAATCTTATTTTGTTTGTCAACTCAATTATCGTTATTATCTTACTTCGCCGAAAGATGGTTCAATCTACTGATGATTACAGGTCTCAAAATCCCTGGTCAGTGGGGAGGTGTTCGCGGAGGCTACTTCAGGGACGGGCGGTGATATTAAGGTGCTTGGAACCAGCATGGAGAGCAGCACAGGCCTACTCCTCATGGCCTTGGTTGGAGGAGTGGCCTTACTCTTCATGGTAGTTCCAGCTGTCATCTGGTACTTCAGGCGACGCATCTGTCAGGTTGATGGGAAAACTAAGCCGGTACGGAGACCCGTAGTGAAATATTTTTATGTAATTAGTAGAGTACCAACTATACAATGTGTATTTTCGAAGACATTGTGGAGTCCATAACGGTCTTGATGATAATTTCCACATGTAACCACGCTATTCTAAGAAGCTGCTGCTCGAGACTTGGAGCCGACACTTTTTTCGAGGGTAAAAGTAGCCCATGCTATGTCCTTTCCCAGGACCTTTCTTCTTCAAACTACAGTTCTTACCACAACAAAACTTGTCTTCACAGCGGGTGCGACCTGGCGAGCCCCTCCTAGCTGAGAGATACATAACTAACCCGCAGTATGGCGTTTACGGCCCCAACCCTGTGGCAGTCCAGATCCCCACCGACGACACCAACGAGCCTCAAGTACCGCTGCTCGATAGAAACGCGCTTACGTTCCTGGAGGAGGTCGGAGAAGGGTGCTTCGGGAAAGTTCATAAAGGTCTGTACCATGGGTACCTACGTAAAAATTTTATTCCTTAGGAATTAGTATGAATCCCGAAAAACTTAAAAAACAATGTAAATATTACGGAATTTGCTGTCGTTTTTTCAAAACCAGCTAATTATTTCTTGAAAGGTTTATTATGCTGGTGATCTCGTTAGACATGTCCTTTCAAATTAAATAATTATCTTTCTATCAATCTTTTAAATTCTGAAATAGATAATTTCCATAATCTGTGTAGTTTATTAATACAGTTCAAAACCGATGTCAGTTGAACTTCCATACCTACATAAATCTTTATAGCAATCATTGGTAAAAGAAAGAAAAATATTCAAGGTACACACACGCGCCACTGTGGATTCCGATAGTGACAGCTTCGCTATGGATTGAAGTATTACCTACCTCCTAATAAAACCTAAAGAGAAAACGTTTCTAAAACTTCAATTGTTGTAAATAAAATTTTATTCAGGTTTCTTTGTATTTTCACAGGTCTGCTTCAAGCAAGCAGTGGTGAGCAAGTGGTAGCAATCAAAGTGCTCAAGGAAACTGCAAGCCGCAGCGCAGAGGAAGACTTCGTAAGGGAGGTCTCCATCATGTCAGCCTTTAAACACGAGAATATCTTGTCACTCGTCGGAGTTGTTTACAGAGGTACCTAGGCACCGACCTACAAGTTTTTACCTTCAATGTAAATTTGGATAAAATACTAGAATGGTTTTAAAAAATTTCTTTCCATTTCAGAAGACATCAACGCGAGCCCATGGATGGTGTTCGAATACATGGAATTCGGTGATCTGGCAGGCGTGTTGCGAGGCTCCCGAGGAGGAGGCCGATCAGGCCCCAACCTCAACGAACCAGCACTTCTACACGTGGCCTTACAAGTCGCAAAAGGCATGCAGTACCTCGCATCAAGAAGATTCGTCCACAGGGATCTCGCAGCCAGAAACTGTCTAGTCGGATGCAATCTCGCAGTCAAGATCGCTGACTTCGGAATGTCCCGCGACGTCTACACTTGTGACTACTATAAAATGGGAGGCGAGCGTCCCATGCCAGTCCGGTGGATGTCGCCAGAGAGCATCGTTTACGCTCGATTCACGCACGAATCCGACGTTTGGTCATACGGCGTAGTTCTATGGGAAATCTACAGTCGGGGGAAACAGCCTTTCTACGGACACAACAATGACGGTGCCACACGGCTTATTCTCCAGGGAATTGTGCTGGTTCCTCCCGACGACTGTCCGCGTTTCGCGGGCGATCTAATGCGCGCGTGTTGGGAAACGGATCCCCGGGACAGGATAAACTTCGATGAGATTTGTAGGAAGTTAGGAATTGCGTCGGGAAACCGGGTAGAGAGTGTGCCAGTTGGATTGCCACGTCCGCCGATGTCGCCGACGCCGCAGGATTCCGCTGGCTATCTGATTCCTGCGAGGCAGCCGGCTGTGGACTACTTGAAGTTGAGTCTTCCGGAGCCGGGGATGGATGACGTGTCGTCTGATGATAGCGAGGAGGAGGAAGAGGAGTATACCTGACGGCGCGCTGTGGCGACGGCGGTCTCGAGCTACGTGCCGGCGCTACCGCTGTCAGCCTGCGTCCTCACCTCCACATTCCGCTCTGACGACGGTCACAACGCTGAGACAGAACTCACTTTCTGAACTCAAGGTTTAATGGCTAAGGCTAATGGAAGATAATGTAACTCAAACAAAAAGTCCAAAATAATACTCAATTTTGTATCGATTAATGATGTGTGATAATTTGAAATGAATATATGTATAGATAAACCTAGGTAGTATTTAAATACGTATAGTAGGACAGCTCTAAAAAATATTTGGATGTGAATAGATAGGTGGGTAGATTGTTTATCCCTAAAGTACTCAACTAATAATTTTACGGAGGAGGTCGAGGCCTCTCCAACATAATATGTATGTAGGTAATAGTGGTATGGAAGGTTCTAAGCTAAACTGCAAAGAGGGCTAAAATTTGTTCGTTCCTTTACAGTTGCATCAGAGCAACGTCTAGATTATAGGGCTCCCAGAGTTTGTGCCATCCGCCAACATTCAATGAATTAGTAGTCAGCACCTATTATATCTATCTACCAACTATTTTTCTAACCACCATTGTAATTCAAAACCACTGACTGACGTGCATTATGGTATACTATTACAATACAATACAAAACTCTTCATTGTACACCACAAAGACGAATAAAACACATAGACATTAACATAAACAAGTACAATGGGCGGCCTTATCGCTTAGAAGCGACTTCTTCCAGGCAACCTTAGGATGGATAGAAAATTTTCAATTTAAGAATGACAAGGGTGTTTACAACATTAATACATAAAAGATTAAACAACAATATACTTATAGTAGAAAATATATTATTTATATGTAATAAATAAATAAATATCAAGATATAGAATAGATAGGTACCAATATTTACTTTTCCCACAGATAAAAATCTTTGACGCGAGCTTTAAAAACAGGTAGAGATCCTGCTTTCCTGATAGACTCAGGTAGTGCGTTCCACAACTTTACGGCCTGGATAGAAAAGGATTTGCCAAAGAAACTGGTTCGGTGGAGAGGCATGTTTACCAAGTTTTCTGAAGAGCGAAGGATACGAGAAGGATGGGGATGGGAACAGTCGAGAAACTCAAAACTCTCCTATAAATATAGTGAAGTGAGAGGGTTGAAGAGTATGTTATAAAGAAGAGAAGGTATGTGAGAATCCCGGCGAAGACGGATAGGAAGCCACTTAAGTTTTGTGCGGAACTCCGAAATAAGGTCATATTTGCGAAGCCCAAAAACAAACCGTATACAGACGTTTTGGAGTCGTTCAAGCTTATTGAACTGCTCTTCAGTGAGGTCAAGGTAGCAGACGTCTTCATAGTCAAGGATAGGAAGTATCAATGATTGAGCGAGCACAAGTTTAGTAGCAGTAGGTAGAAAATTTCGGATTCTTCTCAACGAGGCGACGGAGGCAAAAATCTTACGGCTCACAGCATCCATTTGTGGGGCCCAAGTCATGTCGCAATCTATTAAAATTCCCAAATTTTTATCGCTATTACTAAAAGGAACTATGACTCTTTTAAATTAAATATTGGACAGAGTGGACCAATTGACTTTACCGGAAGTGCGACAACTGCCTATTATAATAGCCTGTGTTTTGTTTGGGTTAATCTGGAGACCGCAGGCTTCGCTCCTATTACTATTATATCTATCTATCTACATACCTATTTATTAAAATTTTAATTCAAGTTCAGTCTTCGAACAAATATATTTACCTAGGTACCAACTCTGAGAGTTTAATATACTCTTGGCATAGACTTCTTCTTTTACTCCTTCCAGATCCACCCTCCGATGACCTTTATTATACCAAAAATAAGTAGCTAGGTAGGTAAAATTATAAATAGTTAAGTACGTATGTAGGTGATAAGTATGGTACAAGAAGTCTTCTGGTTTAGTTTCACAATTAAATCTTTCTTGTACTTGCCTTACCTACCTCCCCAAACTTTAAAATACATTATTATGTTCTCCGAAGACCTAACTTCTTTTTTCCATGTAAACACTTAGGAGTAGGTACCTACGACTTCCTAAGTAGTGAGTGGGTACGGTTTGACTCTACGACATTTTTATTGTTATAAATTTTAAGTTTGACTGAAAATATAACCTATAATAAATATGTATTTATTTATTTTTATGCCTTTTACTCCTTTTACTTGATACAACCATGGTAGGTATATTTTTATTTATCACCATAAGTGAGTAATCTGCAGACTTCCATGCAATGAGTCTTTGGTATATATATTTTATATTTCGCGGTAAATTACGTTTCGTTACACGAAGAGTTGATAAAATGTAATGTACCCATAATCTCCTAGCAACCCATTTTAAGTTATTTCAAGATGTTTTAAAATACCCTCTTGTATAAAAATATATTTCATTAAATATTCTCCGTATTTGTTATTTTACTAACCCAGCACAGAACCTAAGACTCCAACGTCCAGTGTCAAAACAGCAACGAGAGGAACATGAATGTACGGAACGAACCGTAGAATGTGGCCAAACCATAGAGTAGAGCCAAACCAATTTGTCAGTGTCATTTTTAGGAGCTTTCATTGAACCGTACGTCACAGTGTCAAAACTTGATCGATCATCGATTATGTTTAGTGTAGTGCTGCCAACTTTATCATATATTTGCTATATTATAGTGACAAAGTCACGAGAGCAGAGGAAAAAGAGATGGTTTTTAGTTATTTTCTGTGTTCTACGAGTAATAATATTAGTATAATAATGACGCACCTATTAGATGAGTTTTTGCTGACGTCACAATCCACTTTAAATTATTTCCTTGTTATTCGGGTCAAAAAATATTGTTTTACTTGTTTCTGCCTGCGGCTTTACATTCACATGTTTTTTTTTTATAGAAACACTGAAAGTTATTCAGTCGCATGGGAACTGATTTATAGGACAAACAGTAGTCTATATGAATTCAATGTGATGAGCAATAGTAATTAATTTTAATTTATTTTGAAATAACTAATTGAATCCTTTGTTTTATGCTGGATTTACTACTTTGTATTATTTGTACTTTTATGACATGTAACCAGCGTTATTAATAAAGAATCTGAATCTATGTCATAATCTTAAATCCTATCTACAATACACACACAGTATCTACATCTCATATAAGTACTCTATATGAAAAAGAAAAAATAAATTAGTTTGCACGAAACGCTTTTTTTAATGTTTTCGTATTCACAATCATTACTACGAATAAACCACTTTATCCTATTTTTTTACATGCTAAGTGATTTTTATCTTGGGAGTTCATAAGTACTAAATAAATAAATATTTAGCTACTTCACACTGAAAATGAACACATACCAGTATTTTTATTTTCCTACGTTCCAAGCTTGCTAATTGATGATAAGAAAAAAGTATTTGGTTCATAAGAATGTGGCGACCTCTAACCAAAATCGCCTGACCTACAAAGGCGTAAACATCGATAGAGGCAAACCTACCTAAGTAGTTGAAAGAAAGTCCGCTAGATGGCAGATGGCGCTAGACAAATTCACAAACTTTGTAAAGAACCAAAAAGAGAAAGGAAAGGGAGTGATGTGGCGACCTCTGACCAAAATCGCCTGAACTACAAAGGCGTAAACATCGATAGGGGCACATCTAACTAAATTGTTGAGAGAAAGTTCGCTAGATGGCAGATAGCGCTAGACAAATTCACAAACTTTGTACAGAACCAAAAGGAGAAATATTTGACTCGCAAAGTCCTCGGCGATCGCGCAAACGGTTGTATCAACTACATTCGACACATATACAACTACCAAATATCATCTGTCGGTCGAAAGACTCCGAGCAAGTGGACCAGATGGGTCAGCCCGGACACGGAAGATCTCCCTGTGTACCTTTTTGGGGAAATTCCACCTTCACCCCCCAAAAGAACATATTTCTTTTTCACTTCTTCCACTAGTGGACAAAAAAAATTAAGTGAAGAGCATATCAATAACACCTTATTTCTTATTTGATAATAATAACTATGTTTATAGTATAAAATTTGACTTGTCTAAGTGCTTATTTTTTAAGCCTAAAAAATTAAGTTATTGTTTCTGATTCTGATTGTATCTGATGAGTAAAATACCCAATTATATGCAAGAATAAGCAAATATGGGACCAAAACTTGGTAAATATTATTTTCTTATTCGCGGTGGTATCCGTTTCAGCGAATAATCACTGCTATAAAAATCTTTTTTTTAACTTCTAGTATATGTCTTTGTTGGAAAGACCAAACCAATTTTTTGACTTTGACGTTGATGGTTTGATTGAAGAAGATTGAAACGAGCGTCGTCGGCCGTCTTCGGTCGCTCCGCTCGATTCGGTTCGGTACTTGTTTTCGACAAGAAAATCGCTAGATGTAATTGGAATTTATTGTTTATTCTATTTCAAAAGTAAATAAATTGGGGATTCCGATGCATGCATCGTGCGTTACTGCTGTTTATGTGAATTTAAATTTCGGCATTCTAAGTATTGTTTTTTTTGTATAAATCTAGTGCACATCAACAAAAATGTAAATCCTTTTTACACCTACTTGAGCTTTGGCCTAGACTCGTACAATGCCTCCAGTAAATTCTAAAGTAAAGAAGAACAGCGGTGGCGGTGGCGCTGAATATGAGGTAAGTGCAAAAAAATTCTCAAAACTAAATTATTTTACTAGATTTATAATCCTTGCTACAGCACCCCCTTGCTCAAATTTCGACTTACCCGGCATAAATTTATTTACTGTAATAAAAAGTGTCATATTTAACAGTTTATGAACCTTACAGACAATTAATTGATTTATTTGAACCACCTACGGGAACACATAAAAATTACTTTATGGAATATAAACATAGGTTTAGAGCACTTGTCCTCAACTAATAAAATGGAACAAACAATAATAAAATCCAGGAATTGACAAGGCTTTATCTAGACAAGAGTCAATAAAACTGGATAAACATGTGAGCAAAATAAATAAATAAACTTGCATTAGTTGAACTGTCTCTCAACTAGTCTTCTCAGTTCTCACTGACTACTCATAATTTTATGTCATTGCTTTACCTCAAGTAATTTTTTATCTAAACACATACACAACAATGATTAAGTACTAATAATTAAGTAATTATGTCCTTTATTCTCTTCACTGAATAAGCCAATATTTGCTTTCAGTGTTTGGTATTCATAAGCTTTGTAGCATGTTTACCTACATTTTTGTTGTCAAAATATGGAATGTAGTTTCTTTTAATACTAATGTTGTGATAAATTATCATAAGCTGTACCTACTGATGTCCACTTCATACCTTGCGTGTTTACATAACATAAGCTGTTAGAGATGGTAAACAATGAGCAAGTACATACATCTCTGAGATAAAGCTATGTACATGTCTACCTGATCATCTTAAAAAGAGGTCAAGCTGGAAACAACTACTACAACTTTTTTTTAAGCTGGTGTACTAGACCTCCCATTTTATTCCAGTCATTGTCAGAAAAAATATTTGGGTTTACTACCAGGTCCATATTCTTGTTCAGATTGCAGAGAGAGTTTAAATTAATTTATGTGAAATGCAGGCTACTCTGAGAAATGTGTTACTAGAACTCCATTCAAACTTTGTGTATCATATTACATAAAGTTTTGAATGGAGTTCATCTTATGCAACCATGAATTAAATCCATGGTTGGTATAAACTAACCCAAGCACTTCTGTAATTACATGTACCATCTATTCAAAATCGGTGCGAATAGTGAAATTCACATAGACATGCCAGGTGTATTATACATAGCTTAGTTCTATTTACTCAACTAGTAACTTGTTTGTAAGTTAAAGCTAGGAGAGTAACTTTCCATCATTGGAAAGTCTACCATATTCAATTTATTTCTCATGGGTGTTGGGCCTGGTATACTTTACATCTATTCTAAGTTGATGATATGGATTCTGCTTTTAGTTGAGGTGGTTAATAAAACACTTTGTTACTAAGATTTTTATGTGTGAAAGAAATAATATTCCCTTAATTATTCAATTTTAAAGGACAATCTTAAAGTTTAAATCTTTTAGTACTAGGGATATTAAAACTCCTCTTAGATTCAAGTTGGATTTATATGAAAATTGTTTATTTAATTTGGAATAAACATATTTTTTTGTAAAGCTTTTGGAAGTCCATGATAAAAGTGGGAACACTGAGACTAAAGCTATTTGTTTTCCTTTTTAGAACATCATAGCAACAAAATGTACAGCTCTAGACTTTGAGCAGTACATCCAGGACAACAAGACTCTTCTACTGAACGATCCCCTGAGAGACATTCTCATTTATCCCACGGATGATGTTTCGGTAAGTTCTTATCTTTTTTATTAACGCCTCTAACAAATCTGGTAATAGTATAACTAAAAAAAATATCATATAAAATTATCCTGATCATTTGCTTGTTGACCATCTACAAAAGATGATGTGATGAGAATAAGGTGCACACTCTTGTATGTGTAAAAATATAAGGCCCTGCTCTAGTCTGAGTCAGGTGAACATTTCAAAGATAATCGAAAATTTTAACACCAAAGCACTTTTAACAGGATTTTTACAGTGATTTGTAGTGTATTGATTAATAAACCAATATTTGGCACAGTTGCATCTGCCAAGTCAGGGAATAACTACCAAATAGAAAATTCTAAGATAAATAAATAATGTTGGTCAATCCACACAGCATCATCTAGCCCCAAGCTAAGATCTTCTCTACAGTCTGTTCCTAAAAACATAGTGTGGTTCTGTGGCTTAGCTGGCGCACTGTCACCACAGCTGAAAAATCTGGAAGATCACAAATAGAACTCTAATACTGATATCACCACTTTAAAAGAAATCACAATACTGCTATCACCACTTAATAAGAATATAAGAATAAGAATTCACAATATTCCCAAACATTTTTTAATATTTATTTAGAACAGTATGCACAATGTTCTGGCTGTGCAGCCTTAGAATTGGCACCACCTCGACTCTTCCCGCGGGTGTGGTAAAAAGCGTCTAAGGAATATCCACCGGGGTCGGGCCTGCAAAACAATTCTACCCTACCACCCAACTGCGATCCCAGCCCGCGTGCCCAGCGTTGGGCTTATGGGCATTACCCCCATATGATAAAAGCCAATCAGTCACTTTTCGGGGGAGGTCTGCGTCTAAGCAATACAATACATAAGCTGTAGATAAGATGACTGTTCATCAATGTTCATCATAAGACCGATATGGGTTTGTATTGGTGCTCACACTCGTTTTATACTTATAGAGCGTGGTTCTGCCGCGACGCTGGCGCACTGTCACGACAGCGGTACCGGACGTACGGACCGCATCCACCTGTCCACTCCTCACGCGGCAGGCTCTCCTCAGCTATGCTTCCAGCTGGAACCTCGTTCACTACAAATACAGCAACTATTCTGGATCTTATCTCAATTTGCCAAGGTATATTATTAAGCTATGTTTAATCGGAAATTTCTGAACATGATTAACCTTTAGACAAGCCAAACGTTTCTGTGTGCCTCCTAGCGTTCTAGAATCATTGAAATTATAATTATGATTGAAAATGTTTTGTGACATTAGTGCCTACATATGTATGTTGTCAGAGGTATCATTAGATAAAATTATAACAATTTCTGGCCTTAACAGATATCATTCATCGTTTCGTGTCTTTCGTCCGTTTTCGAGCTCGATTATACACTTTTTTTGCTGGCAATGTGCAATTATGAATAAAATTATGCGTGGAGGATGTTATGCTCTTGTTTTTAGTGTTTACCTTGTTGTTTCATGTTAGATTATTATAATCCGTTTTTGTTGAGTTTTCATGCATTTATAGTATTATTATATTTATATACAAAAATATCTTGGATCTAGAACCGAGGACAATATTTTGTCTATAGAACAAAAATACAAAAATATGTTCAAATGTAGTCTCCATGTTCCTTACCAATTTTTAAAATCATATCGTCACAAGTAGGTTCCTGCTAATTTGTATTTACTATTACTGCATTGTAAACTTTATCAGGGAAATCCCCATAGGTTTCGGTTTTTTTCGAAACCTTGCAAAACACTGCACGGACGCGTTCCCTCCAGTGCGTGACTGTAATATATCGTTGGAAGACTATCGTCTCTAGCTGTTACCACTGATGACATTGCCTTGAAAAACATATCGTACGACAAAAAAAAATCGGGGACGACAGGGAAACTGCCCGACTTTCTGTTGTCACGACCCGCTGGGTACGCGCTCTTAAATTACCTATCCACTGATGGAATAGTAGAGTATGTTAGGTGCTTTACCAATCACGACATCTCTAATTTCATCAAAACTGTTTCGCTCATTATGTAAGCGGTACGACACGATAATGAGGTAACAAAATATAAAAAGGTGCTAAATTAAAATCATTCCAAACAGTTAATGTTCTCATTAGCGTTCTAATTAACATAGTTTACATGGCCATGATATGTGAACTATAGAAACTGATACAGTTCTGCCAAGGTTAAATAAATGTTCATATTTGCTGCATTCAAAACTGATTTAATATTTGATAACATAAGGCTTTATATGAATCCGAATGTTGGGCAACGAAAGAGGATGAACGAACTGTGCACGTAGCGGAAATGCGAATGTTGATGTGTGGAGTGACAAGGATATATAAGGAACGAGTACATTAGACGAAGTTTGAAAGTAGCGAAGGAAGTTTGTAAGTTTCCTTCCAGTGACGGAAAAAGGAGGAGTAACAGGTTAGCGTGGTATGAGAAGAGTGTCATATTTGGATGTGGAGGGAAATAAGGGGAGAGGAAGACGGCAGAAAAGATGGATGATATACTCCAGTCATTCTCAATGTAAAATCTTTGTAAACATCTCAAAAATCCGAAATTCTCTTTTTGGTGTAAAAATATTGTCAGCGTTATGCATTGTAGGAAAGAACTCAAATTGATTAGTAGTGCAAATTCAGACTCAAATTGACAGCAAGAAAGTAATTTTTAGGTTAAGTACCCCATACTGAATCTAAAAAAACTGTTTTTGCAATGTTCACAAACATTGTATACATATGTACATCCAGTTTCGCCAGAGTATATAGAATATAGGTTTGCCTAATCTTTACAGAAGTTGGTTTGTACCAATTAGGCAGTTTAATAAATAGGCCATTAGATTAGACGCCTGGCATTTCAAAATTGATGATGTAAGGATATAAAAAAAACAATAACATAAATATTTAAATTCCGCGAAAGTGTAGAGGAACACTTTCACTGTTTGCATTTTGAACTGGTTTATAAACTATATCAAAATGAATTAATTTCGACTGGTTTATCCAAATAACTCTCAGCTTAACTGCGTGAAATCTTAACTGTTATGATTGAACCATAGCTGTCTGCTGTAGGGTTTTTATTTCGCGGGCTTTTACCTTTTAATCTATAAGGAAAAATAACGCAATACTTAAGTGCAGTAAATTTAGCTGTTACTCATAACATAACTGATAAAACCGAGGGACTAGCCTGTCAGTTCGTCACATCCTGTTCATGGAAACATTGTATGCCTAACTTGACTGACACATATCTTTTTTTAGGCCTGTAATCCACAAATTCCCACCGGAAGTGTACGATATCGACGTGGAAACAGAAAGCGATAATGATAACCAGACAGCGAAGGTGGACCTTGGCACCAAAGAGGGCTATCTCCTAAAAGGCCCAGAAATAGGGTCCGAAAGAATATTCAGCAATCTCGCATCTAAATCGTTTAAAAAACGCTATTGCTCAATGCTACGAGAGGCCGATGGCACCTACATTCTCGAAGTATACAAGGATGAAAAGAAAACTGATACGAAGCTCACGATTGTTATGGACTTTTGTTCGGATGTCGTCAGAGTAAGTTGAGTTTTATGGCGCATAAATTAAAGTTCCTGTTTGCATAAGACAGACTTTTATACACAGGGCATGGGCGATTACACTCGCTAATGCGAGATAGTGCGGGATTGTAGTTTTTGGGTCACGGTAAAAATAGAAATAATAGTCTTAGTTCGCACTAATAAAAACAAACATCGTCTAAAAATTCCATTGTTAATATTGCATCACCTTTCATAAACGATTAATTTTAGAATAATTCAGCTTTACTATCAAATGTTACGGTTGTTTATTAACTCACAACCGGTTCGAGCGCTTATAATATTTTCCTATATCGTAGGACCGTCGTGAATATTTATATGAATCTTCTAGTTAAACGTAGAAAACTATGGAATTCAAAGTGTCCCACTATAGTAACTATAATACTTTTCCCACTCCATGCTGGTAAAACGCATTTCATACGTCATGTATCTCCGACAGCAAGTGATTATAGCCCTGTAAGCTGAAAAGGTGAAGGTTTTACCAAATTCAAACAAATCGAATGAGATACCTTATTGCGAGTAGCTCCCTCGCGAAAATCCTGTGTTGTTCTCGGGATTAAATAACGCCAGTGACGTAAGACACTGCTTACACTCGGTGCATAATCTACTATTGGTCCTTCTAGTTTATCAAGTCATGCACGCAGGGTTATTCGAAATAGCTTCACCTTCGAACGCCTCTCACATTAGTACTACATTAAAATGGTATAATTATGCTAATTTCACAGAATCCAAAACGCGGAAAGTACAGTTTCGAGCTACGAATGTCGGGTGGTAAAGGATACACGTTTGCCACTGAGAATGAGGATGATATGAACGATTGGATAATCGCTTTCAACGCTGCTCTGAAGAAGAATCAGGATAGCCCTGAAAACAATCAGAACGATGAGGTTTTAGATAAAGGTAAATATGAGATTATCAAATTAATTGATGCATGTGACGTTAAATAAAAGATAAATTTATGATTCGTACCACTAAGGTTTGGAGCTCGCTGCCTGTTTGGGCTGCTTGTATATTTTCAGCCAAAAAGTAGCCCATGGGGAAGTCCCTAGTGGGATACAATCATTCTCCTCATTTCATTAATTCTGTCAAATATTTTAAGTTTTGTCCAGCGTTTCGGAAAGTCATGATGAAAATAAATAAATAATATTGGAAAATCCACACAGCATCTTCTAGTCCGACGCTAATCAGAGCTTGAATCAGAATCAATAACTTTATTTCTTTAGGCTTACAAAATAAGCACTTAGACAAGTCAAATTATATAATATAAACATAGTTATTATTATCAAATAAGAACAATTTTTTATAACAAATATTTGCAGATCAAATAAACATTTGTCCCAAGGCGGGATCGAACCCACAACCCCCTGCGTCGCAGGCGGACCTTCGTCTACCGCGCCACATCGGTCGTCGGTCATCGTCGTGCAAAAATATAGCAAACAAAGTTACTTTTATAGTTATGATATTGTGCATTGCATTATGTTCACAAAGGACATAAAAAACTGAACACGCTGGTGACATTGTTCACAAACACAAAATGATAAAATAGTGGAATTGTCGGTAAAAACTTTTATCTAGACTACATTGTATACAGACACCACAATGTCCTAATGAAACAAGCGCAGCTTTGACAAAACTGTCTATAAATAATTCGAGATAATATCTACGAACATATTCGTTGTAAATAGCTCCTTTCATTCGTAGTCTAAACTAACTTCTTGTTGAAGCGTTTTTTAACCGACTTCAAAAGGGGAGTTTCTCAATTCGTCTGTATCTTTTTTTTACGTATGTTACGTAATATCTCCGCCAATTATGGACCGTTTTGACAATTATTTCACTATTGTTTAGAAAATGATCCCGAGGGGGTCCGGTAATTTATCCTCAGGGGTTATTCTTTTGATCCCCAGGGGATTAGTATTTATCCTGCAAAAGTAAGGGAATTTGATGTCGGTTATCGTTTTTTAAAACACGCCATATTATTCAGTATAAATAAAAGCTCTATACGTTATTCCAGACTTTTACACAAACGTTTAGCCTCAACAGTAGTTTAAACTTGAAGGAGAAACAAACATCCGAACATCCAGTATTATTGCATATAAAATATCTATGTGATGAAATTAAATGATATCGTTGATAATAATATTAAATACAATACAACGAAGCAAACCCTGAGGCACCCCACCGGAACTAGAGAAGAACAAACCGGAAATAGATCAGAAGGACCTCAATTTACGACTTGTGGTTGATCATTTCGGGTTGGCGCGAGATTAAATTATTTTTGTGGTTTTTAATTTATTCTGCGTTGCTACTAGAAATAAAACGACCGGAAAAGTAATTTGCCGCAAATCGTAAAATATTTTCTATTAATTTCTGAAAAACCTAACTCTGGTACATTCAGGGTTGGCATGATTAAAACAAATGGTTTTAAAACACATGTTTAAAACAATGTTTAAAACAGTTTGATTTTAAACCGTGTTTTTTATCACACGTTTAAAAACACAGATTAAAACAAGTTTTAAACATTGTATAAAACGATGAGAAAAAAACAAGCTTTAAAACTACTTTTCATTGCGAATGAATGATATAAAATGAAAGTAATATTTTTTTGATAAGTTATTTATTCAGTCAAACAAAGCACCCAGGATACCATACCAGGATTTATATGGGTAATGGGATAAGATAACACGTATTTTTGAAACATGCATTAGATAGTATAGAATATTAAAAATTTTAATTTAAAATCAATCAAAAACAAAATTATAACAAACAAAATTACCTATATTTAATAAACATTATAAAATAAAAATTGTTTGTCAGTCAGGAGAGTAAGACAATATGACAAGATCAAGATAACAATTATTTTTTCTTTTCCTTATTAAGGTATTTAAAAACTGTAACAAGTTTTGCAGCTTTCTCTGTACCCAGTTTATTTCGTACGTCAGAATGAATAAATCCAAATGTTGAAAACAGTCTTTCAATTCCAGCACTTGAAGCTACAGCAGTGTGAAGCTGAGCCACTAAGTTCATTGTTTGACCATTAATTTGTTTTTTTAATGACTGCCACCATTCGAGAGGTCCGACCTGATTTACTACATGATCTTCAAATAGAAAGTTATGAAAGGGATCTGTCATTGCCCTGTATTTAACAACATAGGGCATCGCCTCTTTGTGATAAGCTTCTATAAATAATAAAGCCTCAGAAATATCTTCACTCGTGAGTTTTTCACCCCTGTACTTAGGATGTAGTAAGTTTGCTGCAAAATGAGCTGGAGACATTGCCATTTCATAACGATCTTTGAACTTCCTTAAATCATCCAATGAATACTCGGTCTCACGCAGTCGTACATTCTCTCCCTCAAACATATGTTTAAGCTCTATCCATGCTTCAGTCACTTCGCCAATACAGCAGGATGTCTTTTGGGAGATGTCAAGTGTAACTGCGATGTTTTCCAGTTTTTTGTAGAGAGCCTGGACTTGTTGCTTCAGCGCCATGTCATTTACTTTCAATGAAATTGACAGATCTATAGCAGTTGAATGATTTAAGCATATATCTGACATTATATGCCAATTTTCTAATAACACTTTTAAGCAGTCAGCCATTGTGTTCCACCGTACCTGTTGTGGTATAACAATTGCTTTTCCACCAGCTTCTTTATATTTGGCAGATGCAAAGTGAGTGTATTTGAAGTACCGCATTATCGACTTAACTTTATCAGTAATATCTTCTGCATTCAAATCCTTTGCTAGAAGGTTTAATATGTGTGATGAACAGCCGTATGTAAGTATATCCTCGTGAGAAGCTAGTTCTTCCTGTTGGGCTAAATCTCGTCTCATACGGCTCATATTTGCTGCGTTGTCTGTCACTACACTTCGCACCGTACATTTGTAAGTTTCACATTGTTTTATTGCCGCAGTAGTAACTTTAACCAAGTAGTCAGCTGTATGGCTTTCGGCTCCTGTGTCTATTGTATCAATTAAATGAGATGAGTCTGTCAACACATCGGTAACACAGACACAAACTATCGAGTCCTGCCTGACATTACTCCACCCATCAATTGCCAGATTAACAACTTTGTTTTTCAATTCATTTTCACGGCTTCTTGAGTCGAGTTGTAGACTTCGTCGAGTAGCTTGCTAGCAATTTGTTTGCGGTTTGGAGGTTTATATCCTGGGCGTAAAATTTCCATTAATTTCAGTAACTCTGGGTGTTCTACGTGGTTAAAAGGCGTGTTAGTAGCAAACATATAACGAGATAATTGTAAATCAATTTTCTTCTTATCTTCTTGACTTGTAGCAATAATAAATCTTTTCATTGAAATGTTCACGCTCGCGCTGCTGCTGGTACTGGCATTTTTAGATTGAAGAGTAGTAACAGAAGATGTGGGTGTAGCAGAAGAATTATCTGAAGATCGGGAAGAACCAGCATCACTCAACAACTCCTCCTCCACGTCCCTGTCCGCGTCAAGATTTGCGTCAGTGTTAGAACCGGTGGTGGTGCTACATTGCTGGAAGTGTGCCTCCATTCTTTTCACAAGTCCAACTAGTTCTTTCTTACATTTTCTGCAACGCACCCTATTGGTCTTCAGTGTGGTATTTTCTTGGGGGATCGATGTGAATTGTTCCCAAATTGCATGCTTTTTGCGTCCTGGAGTTGACATTTTTATGAGGTGTTATCAGTCGCAGAATTAATAATGAAATGAAATGTGAGAAAGAAAGGCACTGGTATTTATATAATTCATATTAAGTAATTCCCCGCCGGTAAAGTCCCGTTAGGAAAGTCCCTAATGGATGGCTGTCGAATGGAATAGTGGTTATTTTATTCCCCTCATTTAAATATAAATATTAGGGATGAGCCTAACTTCGGCATTCTTCCGAAATAGTTGCACAATTTTGATTTTAAGATTAATAAAACATAAAAAAATCAAATCTGTCATACTCACTCATACCTGATTAAATAAATAAGCCTTTTACATAATTTAAAATCATGGTAATTTATTTATCAATCAAGTAACTAACTGTCATTATCAGTTTCCTTTTTCGACATTTCAATCTTAAGTTTTAGAATTAAAAAATCAAATTCAATAAGTTCTTATTAAATTAGGAAGTCTTATGATTTGAATCAAATAAACTTTTTGAAAATTCAATATATTAATTACTTATAGGTATATTTTATTGTTGTTTGTTAGTTGTTACCATATAAGTGCAGAATAAAAACCGAACTTCGGCATTTTTGATTTTTACCGAATGTTCGGCCGAAATTCGTATTCGGTTCAAACCACATTCGGCCCATCAATAATTAATAAATATTGGGGGTGCCCCTATTCATAGAATAGAATTTATAGTTTATAGGTATTTCCCCGCCGGTATAGTCCTGCTAGGAAACATTCAGGGTGAATGTAAATCGTTTAGTAGTGATTAGAGATACGCAACATAAAATAAATGTTTATCCATTGATCGTTTTTTGTCAATATTTATTTTACTATAGAAAATTTGAAAAGTCAAAAGATCTAGTCTGGAAATGAAACATTATAGGTCGAATTAATTTAAAATAATGCCCTTAACTAAAAAGGACAAAAAAAAACAAAAAAAACAAAACAAACACTTGTTTAAAACAATTTGAACTGTTTGTTTTATAAAATTTAAAAAAAACTGTTTTTTTCCAACCCTGGGTACATTTGTATTTTTGGAGCTTTTGAAAAATCAGAGGTTTTGGGATAAAAATCAACATTTACCCAAATGCTCCCAAAATACAATTGAATCGAAGTTGGTTTTATGATGTTTTCATAGAAAATAAGTCACGGTTTGCGGCAAATTACGTTTCCGTGAGTTTTATCCTATGTAGAACAAAAAAATCACATAGTTTGAATCTCGCGCCAATACGATACGACCACCCTTATGCCTTCGTGCCGGGGCAGATAGTACCTACTCTTTACGACAACGGTATTTTGACATGGACTTCAAAAACCGTTTTTCTTCCAGACGCAGACGTGTCATTAACCGCGGAGCCACCTCCCCCCACATACGGAACCCTGAAAGGTCTAGAACATAGCATGAACCCCCTCCTAATGAGGTATTCCCGTGAAACTGACATGTCAATATCCGCTGCGCGAAACGAATGTCGCTACAATGTCTTCAACTTGCCTTACAAACGCGCCCCTTCGCCGGAACCTCAATTGGAACCCTTTAAGTAAGTATAAGACTTATGCCTGATTATAAGGGAGCCTTCCCACGCGCGTTTGACCATAACATTGGTTTGAAATAAATAAATAAATAATGCTGGAAAATCCTGGACAGATCAGGATCATCTAGCCCCAAGCTAAGCCGAGCTTGTGTTATGGGTACTATAAACATTTGTCCCAAGGCAGTAATCGAACCCACAACCTCCTGTACCGCAGGTGGACCTTCACCCGCCTCGCCACGGTTTGTTTTTTAACCGACTTCGAAAAAAGAAAAGGTTGGGTCGTATATGTTTTTTACGAAGAAGATTACAGTTCATAATGTAGGTAAGGATATTAAGGAATTTTAAGGCGATTTTTAGTTTTTTAGACAATCAAATTATTCTAAACTCTTATTTATTATGATTTATGTTTTGTGACTCTTCATTACTTTTCACTTCACTTGGAAGTGATGGAAAAGATTCAGATTTAATTCATTCTCTAACTTAGGCTTGGCATTGCAAGGCGGGACACTCGAGGAGTATAACCGTTATAGCTCCCGTTACAACATCGTTAAGTATAAGATGTGATATGTCGTTTTTAACGTTACATAATTCTTGGAAAAGACACGTGGTGGTTGAATGAAACCATTATTCTTTAATAGTCGCGGGTTGGCGCGAGTTTTTTTTTTGTAGTTTTTAATTTATTCTGCTTTCTTTAAGGAATAAATCAACCGGGAAAGTTAGTTGGTGCAAATTGTAAGCCATTTTCTATTTACTTATGAAAAAACGAACATCGGCTCATTGGTAGTTTTGGAGCATTTTGCACAAGAGATTTTGGGTTAAATATAAACATTTTCACAAATGCTCCCGAAATAAAATAAAATCTAAATTGGTGTTATGATGGGTTTAAATAAAATAGTTCTTATACTTTTCCGTTTATTATTTAAAAATCACAAAATAATTTGAATCTCTCGCAACACGGGACGATCACCCTTATGTAGCTTAGCTACCGTTCCGTTCTTAAAAGATTGTCGCACAACAATAGGTTGTTTCATAATTTTCATACATTTTAAAAATAAATCTTGGTGGAAAACCTCGACTGTACTAATAAATAACTTTGTTTATATTAAGGATGTGTCATTTAAAATAATTATTGTTAGTAACCGTGTCATGGTGTCCATTATATTGGCAAACAAAGCAACACGTCCGGCGCTCAATGTCAGCTATTCAACATTTTATCTTTTCATGCTACAAATGAGCAAAAAAGGTTTTGCAATGGTCCTACATAATATTACGATTGAAACTTTGATCAACAATTTACCGCTCATCTGTATTTATTATTTATGAAAATAATTTCTACTCGTGCTGTGAACTCGGACTTTCTGAGCACTCGATTGACAATAACTGTATCCCCAAGAACTTTACTTATCCCTTTGACCGCCATAATTTTTTTTATTCGTAGGGTATTTGTCACGAAAAACAAAAAAATAAATTAAGTAAATTTTGTTTTTAGTTTTTCAAAACATTTATATTATTTTACTAAAAGATTGTCTGAGTCTCTGTCTTCAGGCAAGGTTTTATCCATCTAAGTACCACTCACGCGGAGCAGCCGGCAGAGGCTCGTCGATTATAATTTTTTTACTTTACTTTCTCTCTTTTTCAGAGAACACTTTGGCCAAAGAATATTGCTCAAATGCGAAAGCTTAAAGTTTAGGTTACAAGCGCCTATAGATGGCGACAAAGAGCTCCTATGCCAAGTAGAACCATACTTCACTTACCTAGCCCTCTACGATGCTAGAAGTGGGAAGAAAGTCACTGAGAACTTCCATTTTGACCTTAACCATGTGGCAGTGAGGGATCTAGTCAACGACGACGTGGAGTGCACAAAGTCATTAGTAGAGAATTTTAGTTATGATGTTAAGTTAGACATTAAACAGATACCCGAGGAGTGGTTCCGTTCAAAGAAACAGGTAAATATTCATTTCAATTTCTCAAAAATAAGCCAAGAGAAAATTTTTTGATTGAGCCCTTAAAATATGATGCCAACGCGCTGTTGAAATAAAGTAAGCACTCTTGGGCAGAATCAAAGCTAAGCTGAAGTATGATTGTTGATCAATAAGATTTGTTCTTCAATCGCTGATTCTGATTCATATCAAAACATTTTAAAGTCCCGAATATAAAGGATGACGGACATCTATCTACCTAAAGCCCATCACAGAAGTAATTATAATATATAATGTAAGTAATATACCGTGCTATAAAGCAAGCAATACAAGCAATGATGGCTTGACGTTATAGAAAATAAATTATAACTGCGTGTGCGGTGACTCGAAAATTTGTATAGAAAATATATCGCGGTATGCCTTGCTATGATTTATATTACTAATAATTAATATATTATAGCTACGTCTTCGATGGGCTTGAGGGTGCCCCAATCGATCGATGGTGGATTGGATCTAGTCGACTTCATCGATCGATAGTTTCTACCGCACCTCAACATCGCATTGGCAACAATCGAAGCCATCATTAGACGATCGATCGCTTTGTCAGTCGACCGGTGTCCTTCGATCAACCAAAGCTGCCTCACCGATCGATCGAGGTTCGATTTATTGGTGTGGTAACACCCTAACGGATGAACCGATTTGTATTGGTATCTTTTTTTGGATGAAAGGTGGCTTCATCAAAATTATTCCAAGCCATTTTTGATACAAATCAGTGAAGCCCTACAATTGAAAAAAAACTGGATGTTTTAGATTTTTTGGGTAATTTAATTTGATTATTTACTACATACTGCAATGTCACCTGATTTTCTTCTTATTTACAGGTAGTATTATCAGTGAACAATCCCCACCCAGACCTATTCGTAGTAGTGAAGATCGACAAGATACTCCAAGGTCACGTGAGCCAAGTGCTGGAGCCGTACCTCAAAGCCACCAAGGACCCAAGATTAGGGCTCAAAGTCCATAAGACGATCCAAGCTTACGCCAATCGAGTGGGAAGCTATAGGATGCCATTTGCGTGGGCGGCCAAACCTTTGTACAAGTAAGATTTTCTCAATGCTCTTTATCTACTGGAGACATAACTCTAATGCTTTTTACAGCTTTTAGCTGTAGCCAAACGAGCGTAAAGTTTGAGTTGTGAGTAGTGTAAAATACGTACCTTCAATAAAAATGAAAACTCATTTAGACAACGTGTGGCACATACAGATTCTTGTCTCTTTTGACGACCAATGTTGCGCGGTGGGCGAAGGTCCGCCTGCGATGCACGAGGTTGTGGTTTGGATTCCCGCCTCGGGACAAATATTTGTACGATTGGCTAATATTTGTTCAGGGCTTTCTGGTCGTTTTTCTAAGTATATAAAAAAATCTATGTATGTAATATATTGTATTATGTATATCAACTATCTAGTAGCCATAACACAAGCTCTGCTTAGCTTGGGGCTGGATAATTACTGTGTGAATAGTCCAGCATTATTGAAATTGAAAAAAAATGATATGAAGCGACTCATTTTACGCGGATTTTAAGACAAAGAATAACGCTGTTTGACCCCACGAAAATATACCCTAAGACTTGGGCCTTAGGGTTCATTTTCGTCAGAGCTATAAGCTACCCCAACCAGACCCTGCTCAATTGATAGCCAAGCGATCCTATTGTCTGTGTGTACTTTAAAAACTATGCTAACGAAATCATAAGTCAAATTTATGGTGGTCCAAATTATTATCGTTTCAGGATGTATAGTAACGATTTGGACGCCGCCCCCGAATTTCCCGCCATCTACCGGCAAGAGCCGAATAAACTGTCCGACGATGATCTGCTGAAGATATTGTCAGATTTTCGCAAGCCAGAGAAACTTGCCAAACTAACTGTGATACCCGGATGGCTTAGCGTTAATATAAACTTTAGCAATGAACAAATTCCAAGTAAGTTTCTTGTGCTTAAAATAGATTGAGATGCGTTTTAGATATGTATGTATCTCTGACGTAAAAAAAAGCATGTTTTAAGATTTACGTGTCTATGTGTCTGAGCCTGTCTATGGCATCGAAGCTCGCTATAAATCGAATATACCATTTTTTTTTGTTTAAGGCGTGATTTCATCTAGCTTGAGTGTGCTTGTTTTGAAAATGTGTCAAAAATCGGCATTACCGTTCTTGTGCTATGTATAATGGTAAGATTAATATAGATTTACCAGAGTTTCAAAGAAAATTTTTGGGGTTCTACATATTTGATAAAAATTTATTGTGTAAATCTTATAGAGAGTAAATAGTGTACCTTTTGTACTGCTTCGCTACGCTATGACCGATCTCTACAAGACAACCATATGTGATGCTTAATTCTCTTATCCACAGATTGTATGACAAGCTCACACGCAGCGTTGAAACCATTCCCCCTCCCGCCTACCTCGCCTCTAACCCTCGAGTTAGCCACATTAAACGTGGAGCCAGAACAACCGTACGCAGCATTCGTACACCATCTGTACGTGCGGCCGCTGGCTCTGAGCTTCGAGTCGCAGAAAGTGTACGCGCGGGCGAGGAATATAGCGTGCTCTGTCGAGCTAAGAGACAGCGATAGTGGAGACAATAAGCCTTTACAGGTATGTTGCTATAATTATAGGTCACCCCTAACCCTCGAGCTAGCCACATTAAACGTGGAGCCGGACAAACCGTACGCAGCATTCGTACACCATCTATACGTGCGGCCGTTAGCTCTGAGCTTCGAGTCGCAACAAGTGTACGCGCGGGCGAGGAATATAGCGTGCTCTGTCGAGCTAAGAGACAGCGATAGTGGGGATAATAAGCCTTTACAGGTATGTTCTTATAAATGTACGTCACTCTTCACCCTCGAGCTAGCCTCATAGAACGTGGACCCGTAACAGTATGCGCGAGCGAAAAATATAGCGTGCTCTATCGAGTTTAGGGACAGCGATACTGGGGATAATAAGCCTTTGCCAGTAATTATGTACACGTCTCATCATTCACGAAGGAAGGTTTATGTAGTGTTCGTCTACTGGACTTACGTAGGCTTGTAAGGAGTAATTACGTACCTTCCTGCACAGACAGAGAAATCAATATGGTATTTGTGGGCAATCACTTTAATAACTTAACTCGCGAACGGCCCGCGCAGGCTCGCTATTGAAGCAATTGATGAGTCACCACGGTGGAGAGAGATACATTAGTACCTGTAAACTATACATATATAACTTCATCTAACTTTCCTTACAAGTCAGGGTTTTATGTAAAAAATATCTTTTTTATTATATATAACTAACAGCGCCATCTAGTTTTATAGTTGACACTAAAAATAATTTGTTAACAATCACAAAGAACAATAAAAAATTAAAGGTTTTTCGTTCATTACAGGTCCTCGTGTTACTAAGTGTAATAAAACGTTTTTCCTTCCTGATTTTTCAATATATTTTATCTGATTTCAGGTGGTATACGGCCGCATTGGTATGACAACCCACTACCGCTGCTCGGTTCTCCACCACAACGCAAATCCAACGTGGTCTGACGAGGCTAAGATCCGCCTGCCGGCCACTGTGACCCAACAACATCACTTGTTGTTCACTTTCCATCACATATCCTGTGATCTCGCCAAGAAGAATGATACTAATGTTGAGACTTGTATCGGGTAAGTTTTAATCTCTAGTATTGCTATATATCTCACATAAGATTACAAAGAATTGGCATTTGGTTTGTTTTCATGGTATTAGAAAAATCTTTCTTGTGTTGAATATGTAGTCAAGAACGAGAATTTCACTATCATCATCATCATTATAAACCTATAAGTATACGTCGACTGCTGAACATAGAGCTAAGAAGTCGCCATTTTGGTCTTATAACTATTTGCTTCTATCTAACTAAAGGGTTATTTTCAGGTACGCCTGGGCACCGCTCCTAAAAAACGACAAGCTCGTAGATGAATTCATAAACCTTCCAATCGCAACGCACCTTCCCTCCGGCTACCTATCAATACAGCCGCTAGGCCTCGGCAAAGGTTACTCCGGTCCAGAAGTCGTTTGGGTCGAAGGAGAAAAGCCTCTATTCCGATGCCAGTTGGTCTTAGATTCCACTGTAGCGACCCGTGATGCTCATTTGCACAATTTGTTCAGTCAAGCGGAAAGGTTGATAAGGTCCAATACGCCGCCAACTTCGCCTTGCCCATCACCTCCGCCATGGAATGACGTTTGTAATGCGTTAAAAGCTGCGCATGCGATCAAGCTGAGCTCTTTGGTCGGATTCTTGCCGACGATTTTGAATCAGCTGTTTGAATTGATGGTAACCTTTTTGACCTAATATGAATTAGACTACGTACATAGTATTAGGCTTATCTATATACATACTATATATATAATATAAATTCGAAAGTAACTCTGTCTGTTACCTTTTCACGCCTAAACGGCTGAACGGATCTTAATGAAATTTGGCTTGAAGTAAATGGTGTACCGTGGATGGCCATAGGCTACTTGAAAAGTACGTACGAATCCGCGGGCAACAGCTAGTTGAATATAAAAAATACGTTTGTAAATGCGATGTGGAAATAAAGAACTTTGAGTTTAGTAAAGTTTGTACATACTTTTACAGACTGTTGAAAAGAGCTACACGCATGAAATGGGATATCAAATAGTAAAGCTGATTGTCCACTTTGTGCACATGATTCACGATTACGGAAGAAAAGATCTGCTCGACAGCTATGTCAAAGTAAGTTGAAAATACCTTTATCTTTTATTTACCCTTATCCAAGTATACTAGAATTACATTACGTTTAAACGGCAGTTTTCTTTGACTGCCAAACTGACAAAAGAAGTGATAACAATGATCCATCTTTTTCGCAGCAATAGCATATTTTAAACTAATGTTGTTACTCAAACGAAAGACTACATAGGTCTCCCACCAAATAGGATGCTATATTTGCCATCATCGCCATTAGCCACTCTGAGCAGGTGGGTCGGCGATAGCAAATTCTTTGAGGCTTTGTTCTACAGAGGGCGCTGCTGTTCGGTCCCTTGGGTGTCTCATACGACACCAACTAATTTTAGTAATTAACAATTTTGTATTCCAGTATGTTTTCAACTGCGTGGAATTCAAGCTACACACGGTGTTGACAGCGCCATTGCACCAGTTCGTGGATCAGAACCAACAGGACTTTCTGCTCGGGAACAAATTCATGCAGTACTCTGGATTCTTCTTCGACATTATTGTCAAGAGCATGGCGCAGTATCTCATTAATACTGGGAGGATAAAAGTAAGCTATTCTAACCCACCTTACCAGTATGTATAATAATATATATGTAGCTCCTGCCCGCGACTTCGCTCACGTTTTTCCCGGATATAAAGTAAACCCATATGTTATTCCAGGTGGAAAATTAAGGTATAGTCTCATCTCGTGTCTAAAGATTTTGGAGTAAAGAACTAGATTACTCCTATTTAATTGTTTATTTCGAATGACGAATAAAATACCTTATAACACGGTCGGATTTCGTGTCTTTTTGAATAAATATCAGAAGTTTCATAGAGCTACGATCGCTGCTAAACTGGCAAAGATTTGGTAAAGAATAATTGGTTTTACATAAAATTTCTTGAAGTTAACACAGCAACAGTTCTAGTTTCCATTATTATTAGAAACTAGCTGACCCGACAGATGTTGTCCTGTCATTAATTTTTTTTTTGTTATATTTTTCATTTTATATATGAACAGGCGATAGCGTTATGGCCTCGTCTTACGTTAGTTTTATTTTCTTTAGTTATGTGTAAAATACACGTCAGCCATTTTCTTTTTTCCCCTCTCATTCAAGTCAAACAACCGTCAGTTAGGTATTTCAAACGTGCTTAGCAAAGAGTATATAACGCTGGGCCTAAGGTTACATTAAAAAAGTTTATAATAAAGGTAGTCGTTAAGTTTTCTTAATTTTTCTATGTTTCTGCACAATTTGCTTAATTTTTATAACGTAAGAACCTACAAAGAT
The DNA here is from genome assembly GCA_947859395.1 of Eupithecia insigniata. Lineage (NCBI taxonomy): Eukaryota > Metazoa > Arthropoda > Insecta > Lepidoptera > Geometridae > Eupithecia > Eupithecia insigniata. Next base: position 5,783,008 of record OX401996.1, on the reverse strand, counting down.
TAGAAAATATTAAAAAAAAAAAAAGATGAATAAAATCGGTAAAGTTATAGCCGAGCCAGGAGAAATAGGGTTTCATTTATATATATTAGTTTTACCTAATTTGCTTTCTGAGCTCATAAGATCGCCTGCATTTCCCACCGCGCACAACTGGTGGCCAAATCCGCACGGTGATTTCGGCGTTGTCTTCGCCCGTCATAACAAAATTCACCTCTATACTTTTAGTAGGTTACTGAATTTAAAAGTCGTAAGTTAAACCTACTTTTGAATATAATTGAGGTAACTGTTATTATTTGGATTATAGGGTGGCACCACAGTAGAGAAGCGATTGGTGTTTCTCCCAGAGAAAATTTAACTATACTCTTTGCCAGATAGCTTTGCAATAGGCAGCTTTTAGACGCTTCTTTGATTTTCTCATAATTATTGCCAGCCGAATCTGCCTTTATTCCTATTTATACATGGAGTCTATAATAGTTTCCATAATATTTATATAATGGAGTGTGAAAGACATAGTAGGTACATATACTTCTACATATACTTGTCTTGGTGTTGGGAGACCATACACTCGATGGACCGACGACATCGTAGCGGTCGCAGAGAGTCGATGGATAGAGGCGGCACAGGACCGCTATTTGTGGTGTCGTATGGGGGAGCCTATGTACAGTGTGGACTTGTATGGGCTGATATAATGATACTTTGGTATGAATAAAAGTAATAATGAATGATTTTTAGATGTCGCGGCATGAAAGGTTTCACGGTAACCTACTAGAGAATATAGAAAAGTTAGTAACAGCTGTCGAGCCCGCCTATATCTTACAACAGCCGATGCAAACTCACATCTTCAACAAAAACCTCGCTCTTTTCCTCAAGGTATGTTAAAATTTAATTACCTATTTTAAACACGTCATAGTTTAAATTAGTCTGGACACATCATATGCCGCTGTCTATACACTAGCCAAACTCAATGTGGAATGTTTGTAAACAAACCACGACACAAATAATCAAACTCACTTGCTTAGCGTCGATTTTCAGACATAATTGTTAGCAATATTTATTGAAGGAAAAATCTCAAATCGGCAATTGTAAATTGCGTGTAAAAAGATGCGGCAATAGGAATTGTAAATTAAGTATGGGCGGTTTGTTTACAAACATTCTACATCAGGTTTGGTTAGAGTACGAGTATATGTGGTTTTGAATATTTTAAATTTTCAAAACTACTTATACTCGTACACAATTATTACTTTTTTACAAAATATTGCCAATTTCGCTCAGTTTCTAACCGTACATCAAAGTCTGTTCAGCATTTAGAACTTTTGGTGGAATAAACAAACTCCCATACATACAGACATGAACGCTGAAAATATTGCGCTTCTTTTTTGAGTAGTACTGTAAAAAGAAAAATGTGAACAGATTGGTACTTCTGTAGACTGACACAGAAAATAACCATTCCCTGAACAAATATTTCATATTTTATATTTACAACATTATCAAAAATTCTCTTGCAATTTGAATGGCTCTTGTTATTCTGGAATTCCTTTTTGCGCACCAAGTGCTGCCATCTATCTATGTCAAATCAAAATTATGTAACATGAAAATAATGAATTTAAGGGAAATAAAATACCTACCTACTTACTAACACATTATTATTAATTATTAATCACGGGTATTTATCGCATTTATTTACCAATTTTTCCCGACGTGTCATACGTAAATGAACGCAATAAATACCCGTCAATATTTATAATAATGTGTTCAGCACGGCTATTCTAACTCAATCGAAAAGTTTCAGTGACTCGAAATCTGACACAAATCCGCGTGAAATTCAAATATTTTAGCGGTTTTTCTATATTTTCTGCGTTCTACAAGGAATAAAACTACCTAAAAAGTAGTTTTTCATAAATCGCTGACGATTTTCTATGAAGCCATGTTCCAATGAAGTACGATTAATGGGGCTTTTGGTAATGATGTTGATTTTTAGTAATCATCATCATCATCATCAGCCCATACACGTCCACTGCTGTAAGACTTAAAACCAGAGAAACGCACGGAAAACGATGGACATGTCTGCAAGAGTGCCGCCAGGCTAGAGCTGCGCTTCCATCTGCTTCACCAAGACTAACTAAGCGACTACTGAACCTGACCAGAACAGACCTACGCGTCCTAGTGGGTACACTCACAGGGCACTGTCCACTAAACAAACACCTCTTCACCATCGGAGCAACAGATAGCCCTCTCTGCAGGGGGTGCCTCAGCGACGAAGAATCAGCTGCCCACGTAGTCTTGGAATGCAAGGGAGTAACAGCGCAACGACACGAAATCCTCGACCACCCGAGGTCACTCCGCGAAGCCTGTGAAGATCCCAGGAAGATTCTGCGCTTCTGGACGGAGTTAGGCTGGTTATACTAGCAAAACAAACCACGCACAATGGACCAACCGGAGTCTCAGTGCGGACAAAAGAGTACACTCACCATAACCATATAACGTCCACTGCTGGACATAGGCCTCCCCCGTACGACACCACAAATAGCGGTCCTGAGCCGCCTCCATCCATTGACTCCCTGCGACCGCTACGATGTCGTCGGTCCATCGTGTGGATGGTCTCCCATGTAGGGGGGATTTGCCATAATCACCACGCTTGGCAGGCGAATTGGTGATCGCAGTGTTGGTGTTTAAAAATACTCAGAAGGAAGCTGCTGCCCTTCCTCTGGTAGGTTCCCTTAGTCGGCTATTACGACATCCACGGGTTGAGTTGGAGGGGTCGATATTCGTACGCCGCGGCCCCACGGCCCGTGCTATTGATATTGCTTGTAGAGCGCAGAAAATATTAAAAAACGCTAAAATATTTGAATATCGCGCGGATTATTTGAATTTCGCGCGGATTTGTGCCAGATTTCGAGTCACGGTAACTTTTCGATCGAGTTAGAATAGCTGTGCAGATCGCGTAACATTAACAATAGCATTTATTTAACAATCTTACTAAACATATACATTTTTTAACTATGTGTAAATACATTAGCATCTTACATCTATTAATTACTTGACACCGGTATTTAGATTGTCTTGCGTTCCGCATACGCGGCTTACGCGCATACGCGCTACGCGGGTATGCGCGTAAGATTAACAATCTTTAACTATATTAAAAAAAACTTTCATATTTTATAAAAATGTATCTCGCAGCACAAATCAGACTTTAATTCTGTTACAATTGTACCTATTTTCCTTTACAGTCATGCCTATCATTCATGGACAGAGGATTCGTATTCCGCCAAATAAAGAAGTACTTGGATAAGTTCAAGGCGTGCGATCCTAAAGCGCTGTTCGATTTCAAGTTTACGTTCCTACAAACGATTTGCTCGCACGAACATTTCGTTGCCTTCAACCTGCCTTTACACGCCAATAAGTTAGCCAAAGACTGTGATGAAGGTAAATATAACATCACTCAATTATATTCGCATTATTCCCTACTTTATAGCCAAACTAGCTCGTACCCGCGGCTTCGCGCGCTTTTCCGATATAAATATTGCCTATGCCCGTCCCCGGGATACTACCTCCCGGTCAAATTTCATGAAAATCCACTCAGCCTTTAGGCATGAAAAGGTAACAAGTAGATAGGCAGAATTACTTTCGCTTTTATAATAATAGTATGGATGCTTTTCTATTTTATAGTACTCCCCCTTCATACCCTTAAAGCTTGCTATAGCAAAGAAATTTTAACGACACAGACTTTATTATTGCCAGTATTCATTAATATATCTATAATGTAATGTATTAAGTATGTATATCAGTCAACTAGTACCCATAACACAAGCTCTGCTTAGCTTGGAGCTAGAGGATGCTGTGAGGATTGTCCAGCATTATATTACTATTTATGTATGTATATATCATGTACATATAAGCTATACCTTATTTAACGAGTATCGTAGCTACATATCACTTAATTATAGCTATGGTACATAATAAGTAACAACATTACTACAATATCATCTTAAATCTAAATTTTGAATTATTATTTCTCACAGATCCAGGAAAACTGAAATTGACTGAAGATTTTATACTGAGGCATTTTCTCGCTGGAACCTTACTAAAACAAGTAACTAACCGTTTAATTTGTTTGTTCGTTTGTAAGCTTGGAAAGCATACTGCATGGTTTAGCAATATGGTGAATGGTTTGGTATGTAAACTCTGATATGTATACATTCGAAATGACACTCGATAAACGAATCTCAGTTCTAACAATATGAATGTTCGTCATATTTTTGTTTATCGTGCTGTCAGAGTCAGCTTTCTGATTTTGGCATGATTTTTATTGTATACCTATTCATTAAATCTACATATGTATATCGCATGATGCACTTAAGGTGAAGTTAATTGTTATTCTTAGATTATGTAGATTCGTTTATTAGAATAATTATTCTGCTACGAAAACTCGAATCATATTTTAAACAATTTCTATTTCGCAGGTTGAGCAAAGTCTCAGAGAAGCGCCCCAAAAGCGACGCTCGGCATTATCAGTGCTTCGTGCGTTGATGACAAAGCACGAGCATGATGACAGATATAGATCTAAGCAGTGCCGAGCGAGACTCGCGTATTTATACTCGCCGTGGCTCACTATTGTCTTAGGTAAGTGATGTGACGATCATATTACATTGTGATGTGAGGTTATGACTGAATTTTAGAGTGTATTGCATACTAGAGAAGCCTAGCGGAGTTGAGACGTGAAGGAATTGACCAACCACGTTAGTTTGGGAAGACCTCGATGGATCGACGACATTATAGCGGTCGCAGGAAGTCGTTGGATGGAGGCGGCTCGGGCGACGTATACGGGCTGATGATAATGTTGTTTTGAAATACACATCTCGTCTCCCACGCTGTTTCGTTGTTGTTGGCCCATCTCCGTGTCGTGTTAATGGGCGACTATATTTGAGGCCACTTTATATTACCATCGCCTTAATAACGAAGTGTTTTTTTAACAGAAAATCATTAGTAGATAACAATTGTAAGCAATCTCTTTTTAACCCCTGACAAAAACAAGGGATTTCGATTGTATGCTAAATTAGCTTGCTAATTAAGCTCTAACTCATTGACTGAGTCGATATTTTCCTACATATTATTTCAGAAAACGCTCACAGACTTGTCACAAAAGCAATCCACACCCCGACACTAGAAAACGGCCACGATAAAGTCGATGGAGACGCGACAAACCACCTTAATGTCACAAAGGAACCTGCTTCAGCCAGTAGCACTCCTAGACGAAACCGCCTAACATTACACTTCGATCACACCCCTGTTCGGAACTCTGCACATTTCAAGGATCCGCCCGTTATTCAGACCAATAACTTGTATGGAAAAGGTAAGTGTCGAAACAGTTCGTATTGGGTTGATTTTTAGTGGCTGTCCATATGCTTCTTTTTGTCCTTTTGTGATGCTGTTTCCATGGTCTGAGGTTGTTTATTAACATTACCTTCTTATACTGTGAGACATGGATCGTGTAAATGTAAAATAACTACCTTCAGTTATGTTCAGATAAAAAATTGGTTTCCTCTTTTCAATAAATACTCCGATACTTTTTAGAACACTAGGTACACAAGCCTGTAATATATGTCTATTTTATTTACACTAGCACTTGTTTTTATAGATCACGCAAGCAATGTGTCACAAAGCTCACTCGAATCCGTTTCGACAATGTCTGGTGGCGATTCTCTTCCGCGAAACACTGGGAGGCTAGACTTGAGAGAAATCGGTGATCAGGTCAATAGGTAATCATTTTTCATTGTTACAGTACTTATTGAATTCAACACTAAAGTTAATAACGGGATATTTACCATGATTTGAGTTTTGAGTTCTCCAATATTTCTCTATTCTTTAGTTCTATCTCTTTCTTCAGTGTTGTAAATAACCATGATAGTTTCAAAAGTTTTATATTGAATTCAATTTCCATAAATTTAAGACACATTTTCGTTATCAAAATCATACCAACCTATCAGCTATCATATATATATTATAAACTCCGGTGAGGTCCCTTGATATGGTGCTTAGTTTATTGTATTACCTTCTTTGTAACTAACATGTTAAGATGGTTTTTTGTGTGTCTAGATTTGGTGTGATGTCCCCTGAGGAAGTGCGAGATGTTCTTTTGTGCTTCCTGTTTGTGTTGAAGTATTTGGATGATGAGAAGCTTGTGGAATGGTGGAAGAAACAAACGCAGGCGCAGCAACAGTCCTTTTTCAATGTTTTGGAGTAAGTTGCTGGCCCTAATCATAAATTCCAGATTCAAGGAAATTTTGAATCCTATGAAGATTTGGGAGGTACGGGGATTCTTCGTAATCGCTAATACAAGTAACAAAAACCCCGAATAAAATAAGAAAAAAAATTCATCTAGTTAGAATGAAGAGACTAAATTATTTAGCTGTGTAAATTGTCCAGCATTATTTATTTATCTATTAGAAATGTAATAGACAAGTTAACTTATTTTTATAGAAATTAAATTATTTTGTATATCCCAATTATTTTATAACATTTAATTTTATACTGCACTAATCATAGTAGTATATAAGTAGAAAACTAATATTTAACATTTCTTACAGAATATGCGCTGAACAATTCCAATACCTAGGTCGAAATAAAATCCTGTCCGATCTTAAAACGACACCGGACTGCAATGGCAAACTCAAGCCTATTAAAGCGCGAACTCTGCCTGCCCGTATGAGCCCACCGGATTTCTCGAAGGAACCTCCGATCATTGTCGAGAAGAATAATACCGTTAATAGAGAGAATCTAGTGAATACTGCTGTTACTACAGGTCGGTGGAAATTTATAATTCGTATTGAATTAGATAATTCAGATTGCACTATAAAAAGCGACATGCGGCATAAATAGTGTATGTACCTATGTACTACAAAGCGCCATTTGATGACGATGGCAAATCTAAGCCTCTTTGGTAACGTAAGTTTAGGATAACATTTTTATAACCTTGGAATAAGATACATATGTTAATTTGGCGTTCATTTGTTTTTGGTTACGTTTCGAATTCTTAAACAATTCAATTGTTTTTTATTGATAGACTTAGAAGCAATGGCGGAGAACACAGTCCTTTCAGCGGGTTGTCTAGCAACAGAAGTAGGACTCACAATCATAGACCGCGCTTGTCTCTTCATGAAAAACATCGGAGCAGCGGATGGGGCGGCCGCTAAGCCTTATATCAAACTACTGCAGTGTCCTCAAAGCGAGATGCTGTACAAACACCTGTTTGCGGCGCTTAGAGCGTATATCAACCAGTTTTCGGAGACGCTTTTTGAAGGTAAATGTTATCACAACAAACTTTTTCTCTTTAATTCACTACCCGAGTCACACTAGCGCCGCCACCTATTTTATCTTATTATTTATGAAGTTGCTTTGAGTGAAAATGCATGGAAAGTGCCTTTGTTCAACGCAATAATAAGGTAAAATAGGTGGCAGCGCGAATGAATGTTATGGTAGTGCCTTAAAGAAATAGCAGAGATTTGTTCATAGCTTACTTTCTGGACAGTGTAAGCAACGACTGTCACGCTCGCGTCGGTTACAATAAATCGTGTTTACTCGACTCCAGTCGTCATCAGTCATGTTTACTGTCATCAACGAGAGCATCGTATAAGTTTCACTCTAATCATGTGGTCATAAAGCATATAAAGACATTTTTTTCTCATAACCTCTAATACTTAATATTATTATAGGTGGCAGCACCGTCTGTGCGGGCGTGGTTGGTGCTGTAGTTCGGTTATGCGAGGCTCGCGCAGCCGGGGTCAGAAGAGAAGCGGCGGCGGCGCTGTATCTACTCATGAGAGCTAACTTCCAACATGCTAAGGGCGGTGACTTGACGAGAGTTCATTTGCAGGTACGATAGATTGCGGTAGCGTCTTCATAGATTACTCGTATGTGTAGTCTGTGTTAGAAAACTTTGTTTGGCCGAAATCTAAGAACATTGTGGGTTCTATTCCTGCTGCGGGACAAATGATATGAATGTAGTATCAGTGATTTGGGATCCATAACAAAAACTCTTCTTGGGCTAGATAGTCTTATATGAAAATGTCCAATACAAATAAAATTGTCTTTACATCATAATGCTCGGCAAGAAGGTTTTACAAATTAAGCAAAGAGGCTGTGTAAGATGGTAATCGCAACACAGTAAATTTTTATAGGAATTCCATTTTCAAATCTCATTACGTCACACTTTGTTTGAATTGTAAAGACTTTACAGTTCAAGCTATGCAAAACTCCTTGGTGAAACAATCTCTTTTCTTATAAAATGATAAGAAAATTTTTACCGAAAAAAAAAACTGGAAATTGCGGCATTTCATTTCATTTCATTTGTAAACTAAAGTTAAAAGTTAAAACTGTAATAAACAAGTTTTAAGTGGTAGTTCAGTATGTCAAGTACTTCATCAGATGAAGAACTGGCCGCACGCCTGATTTCTGTCATCTCGAAGCAGAAGATGTTGTACAAAATCTTTTAATAAATAATTAATTTTTCTAATAAAAATTACATTTTGTCATACCTAAGTATATAAATGTTTTATTTGCCTCGCCATTATTATGTAAAGTAGAATGCTTACCTCGGTTGCAAGTAGCTATTACACCCTCGAACTATGTTCTCGGGTGCACTCGATCCATTAGCGCCCTTTGCGAGCGCTCGCAAGGGCGCAAAATTGGATCTTGTTCTGTAATAGCTCCCTTACTACCCTTGTGTGTTTACTACTAGTGCCACCAGATACGCGCAGATTTATATGACAAAGTCTTCTTAACCTAAACTTTATTTCAGGTCATCATGGCAGTATCGAAGCTTCTAGATAATTCAACAGCGATCAACTGCAAGCGCTTCCAAGAGTCTCTATCTGTGATAAACTGCTTCGCGACCGGTGACAAGGCTATGAAAGGAACAGGCTTGTCTGGCGAAGTGGCTGAATTGATGCGTCGAGTTAGAACTGTAGTGGGGGCGAGAGCCCGATTAGCTGGCGTTGGCGGAACCGGCGCTTCAGGTGAGAACAATTTTAACGAATTTCAATTGGTTTTTTTTTTTTGCTTACTTGGAGTCAAGCAGAGCGCAATCTGCAAATCACGTTGATTGAAATGAACATCATCGTGCTGGTTCCTATTTGGTCGGCAAATATGAAAGGGATTGTCCGGTGAAGGGGTTGAGCTGATAGATATATATTATAAACATGTTAGTACATACTTAACCTTCGACAAATAACAATGTTAGGTTTAACTATCTATGATGCGACAGAGTAGGACTGTGGTCATAGCTAGAACGAGATTAGTTGGCGAAATATTTTTATATAGCTTCTGTTCCCGGCTTTGCATGCGCTTTTACTGGATAAAAAGTAGCATATGTCCTCATCTTTTTTCGTGGAGTCTCACAAAGTTCTCTTTAGTCGTTTAGATGTGAAAATAAAGCAAGTGGCGACCAGCGCTCTCGCATAATCGGTTCTTCCATCGTTCATGCCAAGTGGTGACCGATTTATCATCATCATCAAAGACCTTGACTGCAGGAAGTAAGACGTAAGCATCGCCATTATGAACGGTATCTTGCTATTTGTTAATGAATTTTTTCTTAATTTTTTTTCACGGAAACAACTTAAGAGTTATCTTACGTTGTTTCCTAAACTATCTATAACCTGCGTACAGAATATACCTGCGTATAAAATGGGATTGAGAATAACGTCATTTCTCATGCAGGACAGCATCAGCTCAAATCCGATCCGAGCGGGATAGCATGAGAGATGACGTCATTCTCAATCCCATTCTTTAAGAAGACTACGAACCTCTCTCAAACAAAAACGGATTTTCCCATGCGAATGTGTTGTTGTTTCACGTAGAATGAAATGAGGCGCGCTATGAGTGAGAAAGCGCGTCTAACCATCTAATACGAAGCTGTCATGTGGCTGTGTGCGTGTGCTTGATGTTGACACCATGTTTTGATATTTTTTCGTACTTTCCGATTAATTTTGAGTAAACGATTGATTTCAAAAATATTTTTGATTATTTATAATGTTGAATATATTTAAAATGTTTGCAACGCGACAGATTTTCGAATAAAGGTGTCTATCATGCATAAAGAATCGCTTGAAGATGACTCGATTTAGTAGTCAAAATTAGTTTCGTTCTCATTTAAATATCATTATGTTTATTCAAAAGCTAAACTGCTCCAAACATAGCTATTTTTCATCCGATTAAGTATGAAAAATTTCAATTAGATCGGGCACATAGTTTCCAAATGAAACGGAAAGTACGTTTGTATGGGGAATAAGGCTATCCGTTCCGTCCTTAAGTAGACATGTTATAATAATTAAAGTTTTTCCTTACCCACAGGTGCGGGAAGCGTCCTTTTGGCGGAGCTTCAGCACGCTTTAGCTGCGTCCTGTCGCGCTACTCCGAGGTTAAGGCACGCTTGGCTATCCACTCTGGCTGAGCACAATGCGAGGCAGGGCGATCATGATGAGGTAAAGTTTGAACAGTGGCGTAACCCCCCACTTTTTCATTATACTACTACCTACAGCCTATACCGGTCTACTGCTTGACGCAGGCCCTGATAAGCGGCTTATTGGCTCTTATCAGATGGGGACTGGGGTGTAAAAATTTAAATTTAATTTGTAGCCCCCCATATGAAGAACCCTAGCACTAAATAATATTTTTTCCACAGGCAATGTGTTGTCAACTACACATAGCAGCGCTCATCGCTGAATATCTGAAACTGAAAGGAACGCTTACGTGGGGCGCGGACGAATTCGCACAGATATCCAAGAACATTCCCAGAGACGAAACTGGACTTAAAATCGACGAGGGTAAGTTATAATTTCAATTGTAGTGGGCACATTGAAAGCGAATCTAAGGGAATTTTTGTCTTTAATTGGATATAAATATGTGTTATTTTCCTCGAGCTCGTCATCTTGAGCCTTTGCCTAACTGGTCCAGTATGCGTGATGGATATCACTATTTCATCATTACCATTCACTCTCGGTACCGTGATCGTCAGGACAACTTCGGTTCAATGGTTTGATTTAGTGTGCTTTTAGAAAAAATACACATTGTTTTACAACTTTTATTTCATGCACGCTAAGGTTCATTTTATACACAGCCTTATTCCTTTGGTAACACTTCCGCACTTACGTATTTGGTTTATACATTAGTGTATAAACCAAAGATATCGCCCTACGCTCTTTATTTAGATAAAGAGCGTAGGGCGATATCTTTGCACGCACTTTTAAAACCTACATGTCATCGATTCTCATTTATGTGCTCTGCTCATACGAGAAATATATAAGTTTAAACTTACCTTCTTATTTATAAACCTCTCTGAACTTAATGCAACAGCTAAGAGTCGTTACCTTTCAAGTGAGAAAAAACACGGCTGAGCCAATAGATTTTTTTTCAGTAGAAGGGTAAATGTTTACGTAGATGGTGCGAGTTTACAGTCTTCCTTAAAATTGTGTGAGACGATGTATTTGGTTAGCTCCTTGAATGTCTCGATGGGACAGAAAGGGGCGTTGCATCCTGGTACCTCCATTAGTCTCGGCTCCGCTGAGTCGTCGTCCCAGTAGTAAATCTGAAGTTGAAATTAAGGTAAAGGGTATCTAGAAGGTTGATTGGTGGATTAATTCTTGAATGCATGTTAAATGTTCTTCAAGAAAGTAGAAAAGACAAAACTGAGAAATTTTATCTAAAAATAATACCCACATAAGGCTGTATTTTAAAAAAGCTAGATCAAACTTTGACAGCTTGTTGAAGTCCATAATCCGTCCATTTCATTAATCGCTTACAGTTCACCGGCGCTAACGCTTCGGCGACGCTACGCAAGCTAGCAATTCTGCGACATTCTCTGGCGTTTCTGTACGCACTATGATACGGAGGCTCGATGCTTTGACTGTTTCAAAAGACATAATAAATACCTTTAGTCCAAATCGTGCTTTCTCCGCCACTGTTTTCTTATTCTTCTTCGGTTGTGGTATCCGCTCATGTAGTTCGAATAACAACGCCGCGCCGGGGTCAGGCAGTCGAGGTGGCGGCGCTACGCAAGCGGCTAGCAATGCTGCGACGTTCTCTGGCGTTCCCGTGCGCACTATGATGCGGAGGTCTGATGCTTTGACTATGTTGGCTGTCGCTTCCGTTATTATTTGCTGGAGGAGTGCGCCTAGAAAAAGGAGTGCGTTTTAGAGGCGAGAATAAAACGTGACTATACGATAGCGTGTCTCATATTGTATTCATGAACAACACAAAATAATGCAGTCTATTCAGAAAAAGATTATTGGAATTGGGAATTATTGGAAACATTTAGTTTCTTTCATTTTGTTTACTGGATAAACTGAGTTTTTTATGTTATGCATAGATTTACATACAATTTTCCTCATTCATTTGATTGGTTTTATTGATTTGATAAAATGTTAATGTGCCAATGACCCAAATCAATATGCAATGCAAAAAATACAACTTAAATTAAGTTTTTGTCTAGACTCTATTGCTGATTTGCCCTTGGTATTAGAAACTTAATGAGCGACCGGATTCTAAACACCGTGAAATAAATTACTATTCTATTTACAATCTATTTATTAGGCTACTTCATCTATCACTTGTGGATAAGTCGACATAGAAACTGAAACTGGATCACCAAAGTGAAGTGGTATTAATACTTAGACTGCTACCGACGCACACAGTGATGTAGGATAGCTCCAAATTTGTTATAACTTTTACATTTGTGTGTAAATCTGTACGTCCCTGCCTTGGTATGGTACTTAACTTGTTTATAACACATGAATAATTTCGAATACCAAAATACCCAAAACAAATGAAGCAAGATCAAAAATGATCAACCAATATGTTTGAAGAAGTGGCCAGAACCCCTTCGTCACTAAATGGCAACCTTTTTAAAGTTTGCTTTCCACAAGTGGATAAGCTCGTACTTAACTCCTCATATCCCTTCAAGTATGAATCGCAACGTTACACAAATAACCTTATTTTATTCTTGATAATATTTTCAATCGATTTTCAAACAAAAAAGCTATGAAAATAATTTGTGAAACTATTGAAAAAAACACTGAATCTCAAAAATTTGGAATTGCAGTTATTCGGGGGGTTATTCTGTAAAGATATCAGAACAATTACGACAGTTAGTTTCTTCGCCATATCTCTTAAAGCTAAGCTTTTATTTTCTTACCGCCACTCAATTTCCTCAGTAGATTGTTGTGAAACATCATAGAATACTCCAGCCTAGCGACATCCATTAGTTTTCGCTTCACGTGCTTCGCCCATTTGGGATTCGCTACTTTTATATCGTCCTGTAATAATTAAATTTGTTTATACAAACGTATTACTCCTTTACTATTAAAAACTTTCAAAACAGGTTTTCACCATTTTTTAGCTTTATATCTATGTTTATAAGGTTTAATTTGGAAAAAATGGATGTTGATAAGGAACACCATTATTTTAACCGTACGTTTATTGCTATTGAAATTCTTTCGAAGATATGACCTATTATGGTAGTACCTTACAACAATGTTTCGTGACAAACCGTTTTTTGAATCATTTCATAAATCATCAATCATCTGAAACCCAGCGCTACCTTGCAGTGGTACTTTCTGATCTGCGAGTGAAACCGTTTGGCCTGCATCGCTACAGCAGTACAGTAGTCAACTACTGAGTGTGTGCTCTCAGTAGTTGACTACTCAGTCTTGTCTACTAGGCTTGTCTACTTGCTCAGCTAGCTTATCTCTCAATTTGGTATTCAGTTTGTATGTTGTGTAGGTACTAGGTAGATACTATTTTATATTTTGCTTCTTTTTGTTCTGTGCTGCATCTCTGTTGCGTCAATAAATATCTCTTTATCTTTATAAAATATTACTATGGTAATATATCGTTTTTACCTGTATCAGAAACAAATTATTCAAATCATATGCCTCTTGTGGAGTGCTGAAGTTTGTATTAGTCATCTGTGCGATTCGGTGAAAGAAATCTTTGAATGGGGCTAGAATACCCTCTTCGGTGAATGCATCTAATATTCTCTGCTTTTCTTGCAAGTAACGGGGGCAATTTTCCTCATACAGCAGCTGAAACGTTGAAATACATACATTGGAAACATTTTACATCTTTGAGAGTACTTAGCTCTCATGTACTTGAAAACAATTTTTTTTGTAAATGCAATCACATCTGCTTATATTATAACTCGGGCAAGTCATCTTAGAGCAAAGTAAAAGGTAGGAAATAAACTATATTATATTATGCAAAACCGCACATAAATATTGAAATATAGTGAAACTCACATAATCTTCTTTCCGCGGTGGATATGTATAAGAAACTGGCTGCCAGATAATAGTTTCGTTCCACATTTGTTCTTCCGGCGGCGGCCATAACCCAGCTGATATGAGAAGCGCTGTCATCTTACTCAGATCTGTGTCTGATGCTATCACAATACTGTTTCCTAAAAACAAACACCTATTTAAAGCAATTTGGGACTATGATGTTGATGGGAGTAGCCCCGAATTCACAAACGCAACTAAAAATAAAATAAATATAAAACGATATGAGGCGTACTTAAATCTGAGTTGCGTTTGAGTATTCGGTCAAAGTCGTGTAAATAATGATTAGGATTGAAAATTACCGTCTCTCTCTCTCTCTCTCTCTCTCTTTCTCGAGGCGGTCATTTTTAATCCCTATTTGGGTGACTTATAAAAGCGTACCTTCGTCATAATAAGGTCCAAGAAACTCGGTATATCGTTTTCTAAGTAATGCGCCCATTTCGTATGTCAACATTTTTCCTTCCTGTAACGGAAATTAGTCATTGAATGTACCATAAGAACGTAAAATGGACGAAAAAATACTCTTAGGCATATGTTCTTCTTGAAGATAATCGGACGTTTAGGTACAATTGACGTGTCTTAGAAATTTTCATATCTAATAAGTCAAAGTACCATTGCCGAAACTGCTAATTATCTTCCAAGACTGGATCCTTACTATTTCTAGATGATTATTCGTAGAGGCTACAGATTTTCCACTATCAGTTCAGTGACGAGCTCGAAGCAATAAATCATTATTAGAGTCTGACAACGTTGCCGACACTTGGTTCCCGTTTAGCAAATCGCGACCTTCGCCGGACCCCTCCTCCATCGGCAAGTTAGATCTCGTTTAAAAGTCATTCGTCCAGTCCTTCCAAACGAACTCTCGGTTCCGCAAGTTCAATGTCACTAAACAAGCACACGTGACATGATAATGATGTGTGATTGATGGACCCTAATACCACGCAGTAAAGTTGACTATGGTCAGGGAAACACTGCCTTGAAATCCTAACAAGGTTACGGAGAACATAGCGACAACTGCCACTCGCCCCACCGATAACCCAATAACAGTTGTAATTTTTTATTTTAAAGCTCAAACATCATCATGACATCTTAAGAACGGAACGGATAGCCTTATTCCCCATAAAAACTTACTACTCCGCTTCATTTGGAAACTATGTCCCGATCTTATTGAAATTTTCCATACGTAATCGGATGAAAAATAACTATGTTTGCAGCGGTTTAGTTTTTGAAAAAACATAATGATCATAATGATATATAAATGAGAGCGAAACTAATTTTGACCACCAAATCGAATCATCTTCAAGCGATTTTTTTATGCATGATAGACACCTTTATTCGAAAATCTGTCGCGCTTCAAACATCCGAAATATATTCAACATTATAAATAATCAAAAATATTTTTGAAGTCTATCGTTTACTCAAAATTAATCGTAAAGTACGAAATAATATAAAAAATGGTGCCAACACCAAGCACACGCACACAGCCACATGACAGCTTCGTATTAGATGGTTAGACGCGCTTTCTCACTCATAGCGCGCCCCATTTCATTCTCCGTGAAACAACAACAAATCCGCATGGGAATATCCGTTTCCGTTTGGGAGAGGTAGCCCGTAGCCTTCTTAATTGAGATTATTATTGCTATTTATTAATTGATTATTTGTTCTGTAATTCTACTAACCATTCTCAATTTTAATTATATGTGTTACTAAATGGATTTTTATATCTGAATTAATAAATTGTCAATTTCAATAGCACTACATAATTGTAAGTTCCGTGAGTGGATATTATCCTCTCAAATTCTTGATGAAGAGACGTTCCATTTTTAACCGAAAAAAGGACGAGGTTCAATGTTAGGCTGTATGTTATTTTTTAATGTATGTTCGTCAATTTCTCCGTCATTTATGAACCGATTTGGATGATTCTTTTGAAGTTGTATAAGAGATGATCCCGAGGTGGTCTCATCAAAATTTTGTTCACGAGGGATTAGTATACCTATATCCCGCAAAACTTAAAAACAGTTTAAAATAGGGATTCGAAGTCTATTTTTTTTTATTTGTTCCATGCCCGTACAGTGGAGACGCTCTGTACCAAATCCCATACAAATGTGGAACGTCTCATCGTGGTCCTATTGTCTCTTCGAACATCCATGTTCATAACAAGTGCGCAATTGTCGATTTGTGAATGGTATTAAGGAGCGCCAGCTTATGAATGAGTCGCTTTGCTCAGAGTGTTCAGACTACATTGGTGATGTGACATGCTCTATGACTATGACGTCCATTCGTCACGGGCAGAGTTCGCTCGATTTACGAGGAACTACGCTAAAATAGCTATTGTTGCAATTTTTAGTTCCCATGAGATGAATGCTGATACATGTTTGGAAGTGTTTTTGTGTGATGCGTTTATTTGGGATTTATGACCCAGTTTGTATTGTAAAATGTTGCAATGAAAAACTGGCAGTGTAAACCTAAGTACCTACAGCTACAAAGTGCGGGGTCAAATCCCATCGAAATCGAGATATTTTTTTTGGGATTTTATACATATGTATCTAAATTTCTTCGCTATAATGCGGTTCATAAAACTGATATTGCTTGTGAGTCTGAACAAAATATAAACAAGCTAGCCTAAAAATTCTGCCGGTCCTTTTTTAGACCGAAAAAAATTTAAGCAATATTGTTACCTAGTGTTTTTGGTAACAGAATCGACACCACTAGCTATCTTTTACAGCGATGTTTCTTTTTTAAATATCAACGTGCTTTATTTCCTTTAGACCTAACAGGAGTCTTGCACACGTCAAAAAAACTTAGTTCATTCATCATCGCTGTAAAGTGGACCTTAATCTTGGTTGTAATGCCATATTTTTTACTCACGTTCGTCATAGCCCCGGCACCATAAGGCGAGAAAACGTGGTCAGGTGGTGGAGCTCCAAGCATCGCCAGTTCACGCTCGCTAGGCGTGCGTTCACCGTGAGACATAAGCTATGGATATAAATGATTAATTATATAATTATCATTATACACTTGAAATACTTCTTAACGTTTTTGAGGATGCCGTTCGCCCATAATTAAGATCTCGATTAGAAACCGCCAGGATTTGACTACCATAAAAACTAGTTTGGCAAAATCTGACTGGCAGGTAAAAAACTAATTGCCTTGTAATTTCATGTTGTTGCTATGAAAGCTTCCTACATGGAAGACAAAACTTTGATTAGGTAGACTTTTTGTTACTAACTCACCACGTGAACTTGACGGAGTACTGTGACTTCCACAGTGCTGTCCTTCATCAATATTACTGCGACGAGGGCTGAAAATAGAAAATAAACTGGTTAAAACGAAATTGCTTTCATGCCCTAGGTATTTAAAAACATGAGCGTAAGATTTTTTTTTTGAGCTGTCAAAACGCTACGCTGCCTTAAATAAGCCATGTATACATAAAAGCAAGTAAGACCAGCCTAACAAAATTTATCATAAGGTCTTATGCAAGACTCGTTTAATATAAAAAGCGTTAAGGATTGTAAAATTGGCGCAACAGTTCTAAAAATCCCTGCTCGTCGACTAGTTGCTAAATCGTGATCAAAAACTGTGGCCCCTCTTGGTGGCATTCTCTGACCCTATCAAATAAACTAATAAAATTTCTTGCCCCTCAAAGTAAATCAAACTTTTCTGAAGGCTTATTGAACGTTACGATAACGTCCACGGCATGCCCAGTAGCTTCGATGAAGTCGATGAGCTTCGAGGTCACGAGGAGCCGATTGCTGCAGCCGCGGCATGTTGGCGGGCGCCCACCAACACGCCGATGCAGCAGTACCTGTGCTCAATGCGCATCCCCGGTGCCGCCACCGCCTCCGTCTCGCTGGTCGGCCTCTCGCGACCGTGACCTTACCCGGCTAGGGCTCTTGTACTGCTCTCTACGTACCGGCGATGAGCGAGACGCCCACCAACACGCCGAGACAGCAGCACGTGTGCTCAATGCGCATCCCCGGTGCCGCCGCCGCCTCCGTCGCGCTGGTCGGCTCCTCCTCTCGACCGCCCTCGCCCCTGCAAACAGAAGCTTCAAGTCTGGAGTCAGGCTAAATTTGCTTTCGTCTGTCAGTTTGTTGGTGTTCCTCTGCAGATCGTACCTTACAATCGATCTAGACGAAACTTGGTGTAGATACAGGATTAACGACTAGAGACTTTTTCTTTGTCGGGGCGGTGGTGTTGTTTTATGATAAAAGACGTACTAGAGCAGAATAGCTCCTCAAAATCTGTTTGTTGATACTCCTCGCTACATGTAGTATTTTACAACCGATCTGGACAAAACATGGTAATTATAATTATACAGGTTATACGACTTCATAGATTTTTTTGTAGTCGGGGATTTTTAATTAGAGGGATACTTCCGAGAAGTTGCGAAGCCGCGGGTTCAGCTAGTAGATTATAAACTTCATCTTTACGAGGACACGGGGTATTTTATTGCAAATAATTACTACCTCTAACTTGACGGTTTGGATTTTCACACATTATTTAAGCTAACAATTAACAACAATAGCTCTTATTATTAGTACCAGGAATTATGTAGCTCCGGTTACTTCCCCGTCAATTTCTCAACGAAAAATCGATGTGATAGATTGGAGCACAATTAATACTATTTGACATCAGGGTCAATAATCTAGAATTGTTCCTATTAATATTAGTTCATCAGAGTTGGACCATAAAGTTTTTTTAAATAACATCAATTGCTACCAAACAAATAACTAAACAGGATTTGTGAATTTAAGAACAGTTCACTCACATTTTCCTCCGCCGGGTCTGCAGCTCTACATTGTAATCAGATGGACAATCTATCTCACTTTTCATGAAGCATGTTTCCGTAATTTATTTATTTGTTTAACATGGATAAATGTAAGTGCACTGCGATGTATGGCGTCGTATGACGGGAAGTGCACGTCTCGCGAGGCGGGGTCCCACTGAGACCGCACGGGATGCGAGATTCACGGTCGCCGCGACCTGGGCTCGGATGATTGACTCTGGCCAATCGATTGTGACACGGTACATACGTGCCCGGATCATTGTGGTCGCGGACCAACCTAACCTTGCCTCTTGAATAGGGAAATCGGATTCATTTACGATTTATCACATCTGTCTACCGTAATAATATACGATGCTTTAGCTAGACAGTAGGGGAACTTTGTGATATCCGTTATTCATAACTCATAAGACCGTTGGGTAACATATTACGCAGGTTGGTGGCGATGTGTCTCTGCATGCGATTTGCTTGATAGTTTGAATTAGAAGATTTGCCACTCGGTGCCCGCTTGGTCGGCGCTAATCGATTTCCGCTGTTTCTTAGCGTGCTTCTGCACTAAACAAGTTTTACATTTTTGGCGTTGTTTAACTGGTACCTACAGAAGGAAGGAGTTACTTACTGCACGTCTCCATTTTATATCTAAATACCACGTACATTTTGCTAACTGATTGTAATAAATTAAAGTGTCGACGACCATAGCGCGATAATACTAATTTGCTACGCTATTACGTACAATTTAAGTGAAATTCCAATCACACAAATGTTAACTAATACAACAATAGTAGGAACTTGTCTATCTTTCATTCTAAGAGCTACTACGAAACTGTGACCTAAGATCTTAGTTATGTTTTAATCGAAGCCATAAACCAAATTTGGCCTGGTTTTTTTACATACCTACATGTTTTCGAGGAATTTCACCTTAAATCTACCACTTACTTGTTCTTGACACATATTATACACGTCAAACGCACCATTTCTGCAACCGTGCTAATACAACGAACAATGCGTGAGGTACGGAAGTGAAATCACGAACAAATCAAGAAACCATATATTCTTTATTGCCATAAGACACATGACACTTGAAACGTCCTATCAAATGATAACATTGGAAGCAATAAAGACACATTCGTCTGTTGTGTTGTGTGCAAGAGAACTTCACTACGTGTGTATATAATTCTAATCGCAATGTGATTAAAGTCGTCAGAATATCTTTAACAATAGGCGAGATCCTAATACGATTTTCCCATGTTTGAATTCTCACGTTATAATTTATTCAATGATGTATTTTTCATAAATAATCCAAGACCATATACATGTTTAAAGGCAAAAAGGAAAGACAAAAGGATGTAAGAATTAATTTATTTACTTACAACTACTATTTACTAAGTTTTATTTGCATCACAAATAATTGTTCTCTATCTTATTGCTACAACCATGGAGGTTATTTGTCACTAGAGTAAAACCGTTTTCACGGGAATTTATTTCTTGTTTAATTTCCTATTTTCGGGACGTTTCAGCAGGATTTTAGTTATATCATTCACTGTGCTCTGGTTGCGTAGTTTATAACAATTATAAATAATTTAAATTATTATGCCATTGTAATGTATGTAATTATATATATACTTATAATTCACAGCCCGTAACAAAATTTCACATACAAGTAAATATTACACATAAACAAACAAATTCAATGACATAATTTTCAGCTGTTTTATCATGTTATATGGGACTAGGAATCACGAAGTATCATTGTCAGTGCTAGGTCTAATCTTCTATTTTACACGTTATATCGAACTCCGTTTTCGTCCAAGCATACATTTTGACGAGGTCGACAAATTGTTTGTATTCGCATGGGTCGCTACAGCCTTGGATGTGTAGCTCCTTCCCTGGACCCCCCGCGGTCTTCGCGTAGGCTGCCTGTAATATAAAATACGTGAATACATAATGGTATTACTCTCTTATTTTCCTTTCCATCAAAGCTAGTAGAGATGGAAGGTTTTGTATGGTTCTGTTACTGTTAGTGTTCATAAGTACGGTCTCTAGTGTTATGTGTAATCAAGTGTTCTTTATCAATGACTGTCATTGAAACCTGTTGTTCAAAAATTGCAACAGAGGTTCATTTACTTTACAAGTAATTAATTGAAAACTACAAATAACCCGTCTTGGTCCTCGATTTTTTACTTTTTTGTTTACACTCGAGAAACACAAGCACAATCCTCGCCTCGCGTGTATAAAATTATACATCATTTTCTTTGACCACGATAACAAAACTGTTTCTCAAAATTTAAAATCCTTAAAATGGAGAACCCTTGACCTAAATAAACGATTTCAGATTTCATTAACTTTATTTATTTAGGTTTACAAAATAATCACTTAGACAAATCACATTTTATACTATAAATTATTATCAAATAAGAAAAAGGTGCTATTGATTTTCTCTTCACTTAAATATTTTGTCCACTAGTAGAAGATGTGGATTTGGTGTAACGTGTATGTATGTATGTTATTAATTATCTTAGATGCGAGAAGCAAAGGACAGATTAGGCTGGCAGAAGCGAAACGAGGCATATACCCAGCTGGGTATGATCTCAGGCTAGAAAGATAATTCGATTATTACCTTAATTATATGCTGTCTGCTGGACGTGTCCCGCCACAGTTCCAGGCTGAAGGTGGATCCGTAACTGGGCTGGTGAGGCTCAAACACCCTGGACGCGGCCATAAGAGCCGCTACATTATTCTCGTGGGCTGAATACAGTCTTAGCTTGGGTTGATCAGTATCGCCTGCTATGTAACTTCCCGTCATGTTCAATATATCTTCCATGAGTACTCCTGAAAAGTATTTTACTGTTTTTGACCCTGTGAGGAGAGTGTTTGACCAAGAGGTGCTATAATGTTTAATAAGCTATTTGTGGCGTCGTATGGGGGAGGAATATGTCCAGCAGTGGACGTGTATGGGCTGATATGATGATAATGTTTAATATTTTTCTGTATTTTCGTGTCTGTATTTGTGGCTTCGTAGCTTCCAAAAAGATGAACAGACTTCAATTTAGTTTGTTTTCTTGAAAGGGCTTCATTATGAGTAATCTTAGGTATGTGCAGCATAAAAGTTAAGAATTGGTTCAACCGATTAAAATTAAAGAAAATTCAATGATTCCAAAGTTTCTTAAACCACCAACTGTTTAAGAAATTTTGGAAAATTTGATCTTCAGATAAGCTATTCTCTGAAGAGTTTTTATACTTTCAGTCAAACCATTTTCAAAAAGTCTCTTTTGCCGATTTAAGCATCTCCCAGACTTAAGCTGTCTGCATTGTCGGACAGTATAATTTGCAAGCGAATATAACGTAATTGCCACCACCGCTTATCTGATTCTGTCTGGGACAGGCTTTATATTTTTTGTTTCAGTTTATACTCCATCATATCAGCCCATACACATCCGCTGCTGGACATAGGCCTCCCCCATACGACGCCAACATCCATCATGTCGGGGGGGGTTTTGGTATAATCGCCACGTTTGGCAGGCGGATTGGTGATTGCAGTGTAGGTGTTGATAATACTCAGAAGGAAGCTCCCGCCCTTCCTCTGGTAGGTTCCTTTTATCGGCTCTTACGACATACACGGGTTGAGTTGGAGGGGTCGATATTAGTACGGCCTCACGGCCCGTATAAGTTACTTAATAAATATACATATAATACCTGAAGCTAATTTAGTCAACATGGGTGTTAAAAATTCTGTCTCATACTCCAGCTTGGTAACTTCCTTGATTTCATTCATAACTTTCTTTGCCCATTCCGGGGTATCCAAGCCGACGTTACTCTTAAAAGGAAATTCATTAGGAATGTTAGACAATTTGCAGTTTCATCGGAGAACAGTGGTTTTACTGGAAAACTACAAAAAAGTTTTTAAAGTAGTAGGTAGTGCGGAAAAAACTCGGGTTTTTACTGTTTTTTAGGTTCTAAAAGTAATTTAGATAAATGATAAAAAATTTAACACATATTGTGAGCCATTTGATATGAATCTTTGATAATCAATTGTCGTTTTGGAGTCCATCGACACAATTTTGATTTTAGTAATAAATCTACTGTCAATGGATTCGTAGATGTGCTCAACAATTCATAACTGCTACCTTGTAAAACTAGCTTATTAACTTAGAAGTCATAATAATTTGATTGTTTTCATAAACTGACTTCGAATAGTTTTACATTATTTGTAAGTTTTACGGGATAAATATTAATAATTTCCTGGGGATAAATTTTATTGGACCACCTCGGTATCCTTTTCTAAACAATAGTGAAGGAATTTTCAAAATCAGTCCATAATTGACGGAATGATCTCGGAACATACATACATTCAAAAAAAAAAGAACCAAATGAGAACCTCCTCCTTTTATACATTTGGTAAAAACAAACAGTTTTTTTTAAATATCCTTCCAGTTCATACATACCAAAGTTTGAAATAAATTGTCAAGAAAGAAGACATCTTCAGGTATTGTTATGTTCCTGCCAGTTTTCTGTTGAAGATAGTCGAACAGTGGTTGATAGGATTTTATTCTGTCCACCACTAGTGGATTGCTGTAGGCTTCGTTTCTGAGTTGCGTGTAGAGAGGGCAATTGTACCAATACATGAGCTGAAAACGTTAAAAAACTTTAATATTCTTAAGTGTCTCTTCTTCTAGTTAGTTTCTCAATACATAAATAAATTCTAATAGTGGCTCTCCACTACTGGAGGTTAGCCGCCAGCTCAGCGAATTCTCGCGATCTTGCGCCATGCAAAATAAATAGGTCTTCCACGCTTGCGATATTCGTCCACTCTCGGATGTTCCGCAACGACGAGATTTTTCGTCAGCCAACGCGTTGTTTACCCCTCACATTGCCCATCATGATAAGCTGGAGCAGTTGGTACATTTGGTGCCTAAGCACATGTCTCTTACATTTCACTAATGCCTTTCGGATTCCGATGTGACGTTGACTTGTAATCGGAATAACACCATTAAATCCATAGTTATCTTGGCTGGATGTACTTTGTCTTAGAACAAATGAGATTATTTGAAAAAACTAAAAAGGCCGTCATAAAGCTAACATAATATGACGTATAGTCATAACACGACTGAGTCCCTCTACAATACAATATACAATAGTTATATATATAAGTTTTCCGCGACAAATATTGTTCTCTGGGGAATAAAATTGTTATGGGACAACCTCGGGATAATGTTCCTTACAATAGTGGAATAATTTTCCAAATCGGTCCATAATTGACGGAGAAATACGTACAGTCGTACATAGAACCTCTTTAGTTTTTCGTCGGTTAAAAACGGAACGCGTTAGCCACTCAGTTTAACTAGCTTCCCATCTCAACCTGCGTTTATCATGTACACTAACCCCCTTATTCATAATAGTCTGCTAATTTAAAGCATTGCTAATTCTCACTCTGTCTTCTTCTATTGACGTAAGTTAGAGTGAGATATAACACTACTTAGCAGCTGTTTTAAGTTAGCAGACCATTATGAATAAGGGGGTAATATTATAAATGCCTAAGTTTGGATGTAAGGATGGATGTTTGACCTCTTCGTGCCTCAATTACTGAACGGATCGAGCTGAAATTTTGCATGCAATGACTATTGAATTCTAGGCTGGGAATGGCTTGGCCACTTTTTATCCCATAAATCAGTTCCCATGCAATAGAAATCATCTTTTAACGTTTCCATAGTAACAACCCCTGCGAAGCATTGGGCAGAAACTTGAAGTGTATTTATTTATTTAAATCGGTTTGCCATCAGCTTAACTAATTATAATAGAACTAATTAAAATAGACACAGAAAGCTAATAATAGGCATTCAAGTTAAAAGATAAAGAAATCGAAAGAGGCATCAGCTGATCGATAATACTTGTACTAATTAAACTTGTTCTATTTACTTTAGGTACGTCTCTTGATATTTAATCTAAGACCGTTAAAATATTGTTTTTTCTTCCAATTAAAATAAAACGTCAAGTGCGAGTCGACTCTCGCACCGACGACGGTTCCGTATAATTATAAATTCTTTCTTACCAAATATCATGATTTTAGGTCAATGGGAAGTAGGTGTTGGACCCTTGCTAGAATCAAGTTTTTTAAATAAACTAGATATTTACTTTTTTCGGATTTTTCCTGTTGCTTGTATAGAATAGAATAAGAATAAAATATATTTATTTTGTGAACAGAACTTAGATACTAAACAACTGATACACTGTACTTAATTAGGAGAAGAAACATCTTCTATACCTAGGTCCTTTCACAAAATGGGCTCAGTCTCAGCATGAGTTGGATCACTAGCAAGCTAGCATTCAACGCTGGTCTTCCGCCAGAGCCACTTGTTGGCGTTACGGATAAATCATTCATAATTACATAACTAAAGCAATCAAACAAATAAAATTTTACAAAATACAAATCAAATAGGTACGCATACACAGTAAAATAGAATGCTACTCAACAAGTAAATGACGCTATATTAGAAAATAATTTATACTTAAATATTCATATATTACATAGTCTACAGGTGCAATTTATCAACATAGCAATAGGTAGTGTGCTATAAGACCTTGCTTCTTACCAAATTTTATGATTCTAAGTTAACGGAAAGTACCTTAAAGGTTTTGGTCAATGGCAGGAATAGGGCAGGAATAAAGTAAATTTTAGTTAACATACTAATTTACGGTTATCGAATGTTTTCTCTGTAGGTACTTGTGTTATACGAGTATGATCTTACTTCTTGCCAAATTCTATGATTATAATTCAACAGGAGTACCCTATTATTGGTTTAGCTCCATGGCGAGAAAAGATCGCGTTGAGTTAGAACTTTGATTTATATCATAGCTCCAAGAGGTTACGGACTTGAGTATTTCAACGGAGCCTCGGTTCCTGAGAAACGGAGGTTGACAGACTGACAACAAAGTGATTCTATAAGAGTTCCTTTTTTCCTTTTGAGTTACGGAACCCCTAAAAATAGAAGCGTTTCTAGAAGTGTGACTAGCTGATGCCCGCGCCTTCCCTCTCATTTAATCGAGATAAAAAAAGCCTACATACATGTTATTCCAGGTTCCAAACTACGTCTATACTCATATCAAATTTCAACCCAATCAGGTCAGTAGTTTTTGCATGAAAGAGGAACAAACGTCCTTACTTCATCCATCCATTCTCACAAACTTGATATTTATAATATTAGTAGGATGTGTTTTTTCTGTGCCTCTGTGGCACCGTAGCAGCTCTCGAACGGATGAACCAATTCGAATTTTGTTTTCCTGGTTTGAAAGGTGACTTAGATAGAAAGTTTTCTTAGCTATGTTTCAAGGCGCAGTCGGTCAAATAAAACAATGGTTCAAATACAAACTTTCAAAATAAAATGTTCGCCAGGGGTTCACGTATTTTCAAAATTAACTTGTTGCTAAGAATCCTATATTGATATCTGGGGGCCTACTCGGAAAAAGAAAAGCGAAGTTTCGTTTTCGTTTTCGTGCAAAGCCAACTCTTAAGTCGCTTGCATAAGATTAGCCTTTGCACGAAAAATATCAGAAACTTCGATTTCGTTTTTACGAGTATAGGCACTGATTGGTTAATACTCACGTTATGGAAGTAACGGAATACACACACACACACAATTGTGCATGTGCGCTATAATTGTCTTGTGCACATGGCTAGTCTCCGTTGAGATAGGCCGCCATGGCCGAAATTCGGCTAGGCGAGGACATACTCACATCATCTTTACTGTACTCCAAAGTGTCATAGGGGATTGGCTGCCAGTTCAATGAAGGATTCCATTTCTGGGCTGGTGGGGGCGGGTAGAGCGCTGCCAGTGCTGTCAATGCTGTCATTTTAGTTCGAGAGTAACTGGTAGTCCTTATTATTACTTCGTCTGGCAGGTATAGCTTGGCTATTAGTCCATCATATCTCTTGCGCAGGTATTTGCCGACGCACGCTCCTCGCTGCTTTCCTTTCTGTTTAAATGTCAAATGGTTTGTTACATGGTATAAGAAAACAGGTATGCTCTTCTGAGACACGATGGTCACGTGGGTGTCTCCAGTTTACGTCATCATCGCCATCGGCGAATGAGAAGACGAATTTGTTTCATGGTGTTACCAGTAGCGTAAAATCGTAACTCCCCGAGCTCCTGTATGAATCTGATAAAACCATGTGGTTTTGTATTTACCAATTATTTATCACATTGACTCGTGTTTAACTAACCCTGTTTTGACTGATTTAACAAACATAATTGACGATTGAAATTTTTTTATTGATTTTTTTGACCCTTATCACGTTTGTTTCCATCTTCTACATTTTGTTGAAATAAAGTGGCAACTGGATAGTGACATCACCTGGAGACGCTCCCGGAAGAGCAGACCTATTTTCTCGGATCATGGTTTGTTACAAAGATCCTAGAAGCCTACGGGTGAAGTAGGTACTATAGTTACTATAACGTTTGTTATTTTAATGAATGCTTACATTAGTCAATGCTTTTTTCCCAAAGGGAAAGAATAATTTCTGGGAGTCAATTGTTTCGTTGGACGGGCTAAATTGTAGCTCTTCATCATCAGGTGTTCGGTCGCCATGTCGGAATATCTACAAGAAATTCAATTATTAATAATTAAAATAAAAGTTTATATCTTCACACTAGCTCCTGCTCGCAGCTTCGCACGCGCTTTTCCGGGATAAAAACTATCCAATGTCGGTCTCGGGATAAAAAGTATACAATGTACCTCCCTGCCAAATTTCATTATGATCCGTTAAGCCGTTTAGAAAAGATGACGGACAGACAGAATACGCGTACGTCTTAATATTAGTAGAATTTCAACCTTGACAAACTAGTTTTCTTATCATTTGTGACTTATCAATGTTAATTAGAATTTTATAGAAAGGAATTGACTTATACATATGTATGTTGTTAATTAAATAAAATATATTTTGATAAAGTACAAAAAAAAACAAAAACTCTGAACATTTTTATCATTTCTAAGCAAGAGATCCAGCAACTTATGTCGTTTCGTTAAGGGTGAAATTTTAAGCTACAAAAGTGATGATTTTTAATCCGTATCTTAAACTTATTATTGGGTCGCTGAGCCATATGAATAAATATGGTCGACATCATGTATATGAAATTAAATTATAATAAAAGATGTCTAGCGATCCCTATCAGTAAAGCATCATCCTAGGCCGATAGCACGAGCGTACTGCATGAAATCAATTGTCTCTCCCGAACCGAACGTACCACAAACGCTTGCAAGAGTTCCGCACCAGACCGGTATACGTCATCATTCCCCACCACTTGGTTCGTGTTTGCAGACTCCTCGCCCCACGCACCAACCACAAGCATCAGCCACAGGATCATAATAAAACCTATTTATATTCAAACTTATTTACACCTTGCCAAATCTTATCTTCGTTCAGATACGTACGCGCGTTCGCGAACGTTTTTCGACTGCAATACACGGAGCCTCGGTTCCATTTATATACTGATAGAATAGTTTCTACAATAGGACCGGCGGATACTTCTGTTAGTACGCGACATCGTTTGAATATAATCTATATAGTAATATCTGGGGACTCGAACATCGTGCATCGGACTGTTTTATGCATATTTTAATTGCTTTAGTTATGACTATACAGGGCTATTTATGAACTTACGTTCTCTATGAATCTACTACCCTTACTTAAATCGTTGCCATCCCTTTTTCCGACCGTTGGAAAACCAAATTTTTATGTATCAGAATCAATCGTATATTCGCAGAATACAATAATTACATGTCAAGATCTTAAAGCTATGTAATGTCAATGTATTCGACCCGCAAGCAGGTGTGCAAATATTAAACATGTCATTATTAAGTATATAATATCATTAATAAATTTTCTTAAAATTTAGATATACGTTTACACTATGAAAACAATTTTAAAGCAACCAAATATCAAACTTTTTCTTAAACAGTTTCCATTCAAATCCTTCAATTATTCTGGTAGTGTTATAGTTATAAATAATATGTACATATTAAAAACATTTTTCTTGTAAATATCATTACAACACTGAGGTTTGTAGAGCAAGTTCTGAAATTTGGCCCTTTTTTGTCGAATCATATTAACATCCCCACGTTTAGTAACGTAAGATGTTAAGATTTGACAAATACAGACTTCTCTAATGCATGAACGGCAGGTAGACGGTAGAGGCAGGACTTTACAATTTATAAAGGCAATTATCACTGTAAGTACCATGATTTGTTTCGTCATGGGTTACCTACAAATGATCCGTCTCGGGACTTTTCTCTAACTGTCGTCGTTTTCGATTTGGCTATTCACTGTCATCTCAAAACTATACGTCAAGGTAATTTAATTATACAATACATGATTACTGCATGCTGTCTGTCAACTCCAAATTATATTTGTAAGCCCGAAAGAGTAAATTGTGCTAACCTAAAACTCTATTTAAGATCAATTTTGTATCACCACAATCACAAAGAAATAAATGGTTTCAAAAAGCCACCCGGTATAAGCCATTATCGAATGTTCCCTTGCGCTTTAATTTTCTCAATTTAAAAGCATTATTTCCTAGTAACGCTAATATTTTACGATGGAAAATAATAGAAGAAAACTAGAGTTTTGGAGGTGCTGTTATAATATTTTTTCTTTGACATAAAGATGAAATAAACATAAATAAATATAAACCTAGCGAATATCGTTACGTGATAACATTTCATTCACAACATTTGTTCAACAAACATGAAATAAAGCGTCAAGTGCGAGTCAGACTCGCGCACCCAGGTTCCGTATAATTAAACTAAGCTAAGGCCTTTCTACTTGCCGAATTTCATGATTCTAGGTCAACGGGAAGTACCCCATTGGTTTTGTGTGCATGTAATTCAATTGGAAATTTAAAAAAAAATGGGCATAAACGGCTTTAACATTTGATTGCGTTGACTTAGAAGTTTGATTTATAACGGCTCCAAGAGGGGGACTTGAGTATTTGGTGTTAATTTGAACTCAATAGCTCCACGCGTTCCTAAGAAAAGAGGGATGACAGACGGACACAAAGTGATCCTATAAGTATAAGGTTTCCGTTTTTCGTTGAGGTAGGAACCCTAAAAGCGTAAATATTAAGGAAATGGAAATCGGTTTTTAGTTTTTCCAAAAAAAATACAATTTAAATCAAAGAGTATCAATTATTTAGCTGAATGATTGATTTACTAGCTGCTAGTACATAACACAAGCTCTGCTTAGCTTAGGGCTAGCTTATGCTGTGTGAATTGTCCAGCATTATTTAATTATTAACTGCTGCCCGCGCCTTCACCCGCGTTTTATTGGAATTAAAAATAGCCTATATGTTATTCCAGGTTCCAAACTCTACCCATACCATATTCCAGCCCAATCAGTTCAGTCGTTTTTGCGTGATAAAGGAGCAAACATCCATACTCACAAACTTTGACATTTATAATATTAGTAGGATTTATTGTTCCAGGTATGACAGATGTGCATTACAACGAGCAAGCCCTATTAGAGCAGCTCATGATATGCACCGAGTACGTCGACAAGGCAGAACGATACGAGCTGCTCGGTCCCCTCTACCGGCTAATAATACCCATCCACGAGCGCAGGAAGGACTATCAAGCCCTGTTAGCCTGCTACCAACACCTGACTAAAGCGTACGCCAAGGTCATTGAGGTCAATAATTCTGGGAAGCGGTTGCTTGGAAGGTAAGATCTATAAATTAATAGCTGACACGACAGACGTTGTCCTGTCATTCAAGTCAAAAAATTGACAGTTATTTGAAACGTGCTTAGCAAAGAGTGAACGCTAGGGCTAAGGTTACATTAATGAAAGTTTATAATAAAGGTAGTCGTTAAGTTTTCTTATTTTCTTGATGTTTTTAATTTAAGAACCTTCTACTAAGTAAGTATAAGATAACTTAAAAAAGATGAATGAAATCGGTAAAGCCGTTCTCAAATTATAGCGTGACCAGGAGAAATAGGGGTTCATTTTTATATACATAGATAAAAACTTTTTTAAATAAGCCTTTATATCATCTCACAACAAAATGCTTGGGAAGACAAGTCCAACGAAACCAAACTCGACGTTGTTAAGTCGGTTCGTATAGGACTTTCTATACGAACCGACTTAACTACCTTTCTGACTACCTTTGGTCTCCACTCCATCATCAGACTACCATGACATTGCATTGTCACCGAACTTACATAAATATCCCAAGGTTCAGCTCAATAGGTTGAGGGTAACTGGTCTAAAAATTCAGTTGTAAGAATTGTCCCACACAAACTAACATCCGGAATTAAATTCATGAGGAATTCGTATTTATCCCATAAAACTAAAAAGAAATAGCTGTAAACTTAAAACAGACTTCGAATCCTTATTTCGAAGTCGGTTTTCAGTTTTTCAAAACAATCAAATTATTTTATCTGTCAGTATCTATAAACTTTGGATATTCTATTTCTTATCAATATGATTTGAAATTTTTTATTGTTTGCATAAACTTTTATAATTTTTATTAGGTTCTACCGCGTCGCGTTCTTCGGCAAAGCTCATTTCGGTGAAGACGAGGAAGGTCTGGAGTTTATCTACAAAGAGCCGAAGTGCACATCACTCAGCGAGATTTCAGAGAAACTTCAGAACTTCTACGAGCAAAAGTTTGGAAGTGGACACGTCAAGATGATTATGGACTCTGCGCCGGTTTGTTAAAATATCATTAATTATCCTAAATCTAGTACTAAAATACATAGGTATCTATACTCCAGCCAAGTTTGATGTTAAATGTTTGTAAGAATTAAATGCTAGAATTCACGTGCGTCATTGAGTTTGAGATATAATTGTAGGCATTATTAATTGAACTAAAAATCTAAAGTTAACAAGGAATGTAAGTAGCGACTAAATATTTTTGAACTTATATACGATTTGCGATAAAATGTGTTGTGTTGATCTAATGCGATAAATTGTTAACTTTAGATTTTTAGTTCAATTAATAATGCCTACAATTATATCTCAAACTGAAATGAAAAAAAAAAGCTCAAACTAAATGCGATAAATACTATTTATCGCATTTATTTACCTATTTTTCTCGACGTTTCAACAGGTTTACACACTATCGTGGTAGCGGGATGACTGGAGTTCCAGTACCGTGACCACTAGCTGATAAAAATAATAATTGCGATAAATGCTTGTTAAATTGTACTTAAAATTTATTTGCGAATATAAACACAAAGCAGAAAAGATAATTTTAGGTTTGGCATAGTATGGGCGGTTTGTATATAAAAAATTCACATCGAATTAGGCTCGAGTATAGTTTCTCTAATTTCAAAGCTCAAAATGGTTAAGCAAAAAGTATCACTAAAAACAGTCTAACATGCCACGTTTTTAGCACACGAAACAAGTTTTTACAAAAACTTTTCATTAACTTGCGACACTAGGCTTTTTATTTTGGAATGAATATAAAAGCAAAGAATATAAGGATAATCATACAATACAATGCAAAAAATATATATGTACCTATCTTAACGTTAATAATGAAGATTCTTGTATATTATTATGAAAATCTCTTGGTTTTGTTAGAGACCACTATTATTCTACCTAACCTTCATAAACAAAAACAAGAGATAGGTATAATTATTTTGTAAAATGGCGTCGATATACTAAACAAATGTAAAATTGGTAGATAGAAGATCTGGCTCTTCCTTTCAACACTGGAAATAATAGGTAAATTATGGTACAAGACCGAACTGACCGACCGACTCTAAGAGTGCTTTCCCATCGGACAAAAAGTCGTGCAGTTTTCTTGACGTCCACGATACTTTTATGTCGTGAGGTCATGACGATAGATTTTCAAAGCAATGCAATGTCATGAGTGTAAAGATCTATACTAAGTGCCAAATAAGGTGGCAATACAGATCACCTTCTCTACGAAATCCCTAAATAGTACAGGTAAATTATCGCTATTCTGTCGCTTTCCATACAAACGTCAAGCGATACCAGTGTCGCTAGAGTACCGTGGTACAAAGTACTAGGAAGCAAAAGACAATACACAACCCAAAAAAAATCCAATTCTGGAAGAATTACTCACTTTTTACGTTTTCAATTAATACACGTATTGGATTTTCTAAAATACCAAAATCGTTTTTGCCGGTGATATTTTAAATAATAATATTTTTGTTTATAGTACCAAATTAAATTAACATAACTGAAAAAAATATATAAATTGTGTGTAAAATAAGAATTTTATAAATTAAAAATAACATAGGTCTATAATTTTATGCGTAACTAGCCGCTGTCCGCGCCTTCGCTCGCCTTTTATTGGAATAAAAAATAGCCTATTTGTTATTTCAGTTCCCAAACTATACCCATAACAAATTTCAGCCTAATCGGTTCAGTAGTTTTTGCGTGAAAGAGTAACAAATATCCATACAAACTTTGAAATTTATAATAATAGTAGGAGGAATCATAAGTTTCGGGTTCGGATAGGTCAACTACCTGTATTGCCAAGCTATCTAGCACCGAGTATAGAGACGATAGTCGTGCAACGATAATTTACACGGATGGCAACGCGCCCTAACACTCAAGGTAGAGTCTTTAAAAAAAAGTACATCAATCACTACCGAATTAAAACTTTAAGAAAACTATTATGGTTCTTCAGACATGAAATCAAACTAACCGAATTGTCCAATTTCGGGTAATAGTAGTTTATGCAACTGTGCATAATGGAGGGCATTACAACACAAGTGTGGGTTCCGAAGCTTCCGAAGCCGAAGGCGAGTTTCTTAATAGCATCACACGAGTGCTGTAATGCCTAATTATGTACAGTTGCATACACTACTTTATCTACCCAAATATCATAAGGGCTCTATGATGGGTTCAGGAACCATAGGGAAATGACCAGCATTGTTACCAGTGTAATGCAATTAAAAATAAATTGAACACATACAGAAGCAAATTATTTATTATAGTAATGGTAGTTAACATTGACAGTTGTGCAATGAGATATGGTTAACGGTCCTGGTTGAATTGCATTTGAAATGAGGTCTTGTTTTGGAGCTGCAGATCTTGATGGTGATGATGGCATATTTATATTTATTATTTCTCTATTTTGAATTGAGTTCATTATTTGATTTGAGACACATACTTTATTTTGCATAGATTCGTCAATGTATCCTTCGGCAACTGTTGTAGATCTCCAGCCCCCGTGCCGTTTTAGAGCTGTAATGTCGCTGCCTGCATCTACCAGCAAAGTGGCAGATGTCCTGCGAAAGCAGTGGCCGGTGTACAGTTCAGGATCCGGGAGATTTAAATATATTCAACTTATCAGAAAATTTGTCTACTCGTAACTGGAAATAAAAAGCTAACGAACAAATGACAGCTCCAGCTACTTACGAAGTATACTAATTGGTCTATGGACAGCTCGAAATGGCGGCGTTTCGAATATCTGTATTTTTTTTAAATCATAGACAAACGAACAAATTTACTATTCTTGTGTCACTCGAGATCAAAATGTCGTGCGATTTATAGTTAGAATGTAGATACTAGTATAGCACACTCACTTGAATTTGACACCTGTTCCAAATTTAAACTCTATAACCTATGGTTTTCAGTAGGTTATGAGTTCATTACAGTTCCGTTTATTTCTGTTGGTTGGTAATGCTCGTCATTGCCTATGGTTTTTGAATGCATTAGATAGGGTTTATGATATTTGAGTAGATAAACCAACTTATGCCCTCGGCTTTACAAGCGTTATGTGGGATATAAAGTAGCCTGTATGTTATGTTATATTATATGTCTAGAACTACATCTATGCAAAATTATTTAAATAATTTGTAAATAATATTTCAACCCAATCTGTTCAGTTTTGCCGTGAAGAGGTAACAAACATCTAAACATCCATACCAAACATTCGCTGATATAAATAGTTATTTATAATACCTAATAGTGTGATGATAAGAATTTTATACGAAATGTTTAAACCACTGAAACCATTTATTTATTGTGATTGTGGTACATAATTCATCAGGTCTTAAATATAATTTTTGATCTACACAATCTACTCTTTCGAGCGTACATAGATTTTATAATTCGATTTTAAATAGCATGCAGAAATATGTACATTCTAGAGATAAATTGTTAATTGTTTGACATAATTATAAATTAAATTCAATTACATAACATAATAAAATCAAAACTTAAAATGAAAACAGCTTTATAATGTCACAATAATCAGAAGTCACAGAAATCAAAATAATAATAATTCTAAAATAAAATCAATTTAGGTACATATGTCATTTAAAAAATTCTTTCATGTCATTAAAACAATTTTCCAAAAGCCAAGTAAATAGTTTTGTTTTTAACTTGTGGAGGGGCAAGGAAGTTATGTAAAACTTATTCATATACCCCACAGGTGAACCGAGAAGAACTCGACTCCAAACTTGCCTACATCCAAGTGACCTGGGTAAAGGCGGCTCCCGAAGGCGTAACCGCAACCAGCTCAAGTGGCGAAGGGTCTTTCGAACGGTCTCACAATGTGCGCCGATTCGTCTTCGAGACTCCCTTCACACGAGACGGCACGGCGAGGGGACCAGTGCATCATCAGAGGCTAAGGCTTACGCATCTTACTGGTAAGTTGGACTCTATCTCTGTTGTAGCGAGGTAGACTATCAAGTGTTAAGGGTATTTCGAACGGTCTCACAACGTGCATCGACTCCTCTTCGAGGCTCTTCACACGAGACGGCACGGTTAGGGAACCGGTGCATTATCAGAGGCTTAGGGTCACGCTTAACGGTAAGTTATGCGTGAGCCTAAGCCTCTGTAACGGTAAGTTTGACTCTCTCTGTTGGAGCAAAGTTGACCTTCAAGTGGTCTTTCGAACAGTCTCACAACGTGCGGTGGTTCGTCTTCGAGACTCCCTTTACAGGAGTCGAGACGGCGAGGGGACCGGTCATCAGAAGCTAAAGCTTACGCATCTTACTGTTAAGTTGAACTCTGTTGCAGTCGCAGCAAGGTTTAGTTTGATTTATTAGCTTCAGTCACGCACAATGTACGTCGATTCGTGTTCGGATTCGATCTTACTTGTTAGGTGAACTGTATAGCTATTTGATCAAGGTTGAGTTTCAAGCGGCGAGGTCAAGTAGTGAAGACCCTTCGGAACAAAGTGGTAGGTTGCTATAAGCCCAAAATAACCACTACATGTCGCAGTCAGTATACTATACGGCTTCTGCCGTCGAAACTATAATATGGCGTGTTTTAAAAAACGATAAACCGACTTCAAATTCCCTTACTTTTACACTTATTTTAAGTTTTGCAGGAAAAATACTAATCCCCTGGGGATACATAAATTATGGGGCATACTTCGGGATCATTTTCTATACAATAGTGAACAAAAACATACAGACGAATTGAGAACCTCCTCTTTTTGAAGTCGGTAAAATAAATTATAAGCTAAAGTGTAAACAGCTTTCACCGTTTATAAATACACAAATGTACCATACATACATTTTTACTGGACGGCGACCGTGCCGTTACCATATACATGTGAAAACGGCCTAAGAGTTGGCGTAATTTTATACTCTAATCCAAACACTAAAGATACCTTTTCCCACAGCTGCAAACTGTTTCCCGTACGTGAAACGTCGCGTGCCTGTCGTGGAGACGCAAATTGAAGAGAAGAGTCCGATAGAGGTCGCCATCTCAGAGATGGAAAGCCAGGTCGCTGAGCTGGCGGAGATTGTCAACGCAAAGGCGCATGATATTAAGAAACTTCATCTTAGGTACCTAATCAGTTTGCAACCTTATTATAATACCCTCTGGGTGGTATTATAGGAAAGTGTCTCTAGCTGGTATTATAATTATTTTTCTTTATTGCGCATGGTAGTGTAACCCAGAGGAGTTAAGTCCGTATAGAGTTACAGATACCAGAAGTGCTTGAAAATTAAGGCCCCGCCTCAAAATTTCTTTACTAAAGCTTATTGCTTATTTTTTGTTTGGGTTTCGACCAACACGTTACTTTCTGTTTATTTTTGTTTGGATTTAGGCCATCTTAGCCGTGCGTATTTCGCCGAAATCTGATCTGTTTTATCTATTTCCACTGTTTTTTTTTAATAAACATGTACGCTGTGACTTCCGACACCCTATTTTTTTATTAACCCGTGTCTTTTAAAGATTTGGATAAATAATTACAATACAGTAAAATTATCAACAAAATGAGTATGATAATTTATTTATTTACTATAAAAATTGAGTTTGTTATACAGGTTGCAAGGCAGTGTCTGCGTGCAAGTAAACGCGGGTCCGCTAGCGTACGCAAACGCCTTCCTAGACCCGACGCTCGCACAAATGTACCCGGACGATATGGTCGAGAAACTGAAAACAACCTTTAAGTGAGTATATTGTCCA
Organism: Eupithecia insigniata; assembly: GCA_947859395.1. Taxonomy (NCBI): domain Eukaryota; kingdom Metazoa; phylum Arthropoda; class Insecta; order Lepidoptera; family Geometridae; genus Eupithecia; species Eupithecia insigniata. The sequence continues at coordinate 5,745,513 of OX401996.1, read as the reverse complement.
TGGATTACTGTATTCTTAACGTAACACGCGATTACCTTGTTCTACCAGGACAAAAAGTCTCTCCTTCCTTTCAACTAACTCTTTACCAAAAATCTAGTCGATTGGTTGCTTACTTAGGGCGTGAAAGAACGACAAACAAACAAAAACACTTTCGCATTTATATTATTAGTTAGGATATGAAATACCCTATCTATAGTACACCAATGTAGTTACAGGCCAATCTTGTTCTGTCATTTTGGGCTGAATGAATAATAAGTTCATTACGGATACTAACCTTATTTGTGTCAGAAGAACACCTACGTTTTGTCCCTCGTAAAGGGTTGAAACATTACTTAACCCGTTTACATCCGAAATTAATTCATCAAACTATACGGTAGCTTTTATACCAAAGTAACAGGTAACTATCGCAAAAACCCGCTTCATAACCCGCTGCATATTCAGCAGTTTACATAAAGTGTATGTATGTAAACTCCGATTCAAAAACCTGGATATTATTTGTATACAAAGAGTCACAAAACTCATGGAATATTGGTGAAAAATATTCAACGACATTGGTATAAAGCAAAGCAAAGCACAAAAGTTCGAAACAATTTTTGGCTTTGGAATGATTTCATTAATTATTTAATTGATCTCTCGTTCGTTTTCGAATTCAAATTTAGACATTTTTTCCTACACATGTGACATTATGCTGTTTTGAAGTTTGTGTTTTAGTTTTTAGTGATAACTTTCCTGTTACCTTGTTATTTTATGATATTGTGCGCGCGCTATGAGTGAGAAAGCGCGTCTAACCATCAAATACGAAGCTGTCATGTGGCTGTGTGCGTGTGCTCAGTGTCGGCACAGAATAGGTACCTACTAGTTAGTACGTAGTCAATCGATGCAATAATTGTATATTAGGTAGGTAGCTAATGTATGCTGAATGGCTCGCAAAGACAAACAATTCAATAATTTTAATGTCTGTCCGTCTGCTATTCTCAATTCTTGCGCTTAACAACGAGCAGCATTTTTATCATAATATTTACGAGATGTGATTTTTGTAAAGTTACGTTAATTGTTTATCTTGCAGAGAGTTCCTGACAATATGCCACGCGGCGCTGCAACTAAACGCAAAACTCATCAGCTCCGATCAAGTCTCCTACCACGAGGCTCTCGAAACCAACTTCTACAAGCTCAGCGACTCACTATCATCTGTATTAGGGCAATCTATCCAGGATATACTCGTGAACGGCAACCTTAGTACCACAGTGACGGGCGTCGAGCTTGATTCTAGCAACGCTTGAGGAATTTACACGTTCAACTCGATAGTGAGCGCACATTTCGCAACTTTATTGTGAGATCAATTATGGGCTTAGGGGCTTGAAAGAAATTTTTCTTTGATCAAAGCGTATTTTACTCTAATGATACATTGACTCCATCGTGAGAATATTAGTGAAAATATTTTGAAATAATGTTAACGCTTGCTATACATACATAGATTTTGAAACCGAATAAATAAAGTCATAAATAGTTCTCGTGATGTATAACGCATTGCTCAATTACGAATAATAACGATAGCTCAGTAAAAAAAAAAGTTCGATCAAAAATGTAAGGGTGTTTCAAAAATTATGGAAATAAGGATCTGAACTGAATTATTGTAACATTGCACAAGAAAGAAACGGTTAATTTACAATTCTATCGCCCAAAACGTTAACAATAACCAAATAAAGACTGATGTCCTATAAACTCAACGTAAAACCTACCGTAGGTAGACGTAATTAGGCTAAAAGTCAATTACCGGTTCCATCCTCGTGACTTAGTAAATTTTCTAGTTAAACTTGACAAGATCTGATCAAAACCAGTGCCATGACATCTTTCATTGTCCTTTTTCTAAATGTTTATCTTGTATTCGTACGTTTTATACATATTGTTAGCTAAACTGTAGTTCAGTAGAAATTTTAGCATTTGAAGTTATAGCGTAAGATTGTGATACCAAGCACTTCGAACAAAAATAATCATCATTTGTAAGGTTAGGTAGAGAATTTTAGGTCTAGGTGAAAGTTGGAAGAGACGGCAAATACATTATTAAATTGGCTAAAAAGTCACATTAATTATGTGACTTAAAAACACTAATAAAGGTAATACCACACTAATTATCGTAACTATCAATTCGCTCGTGATAACTACATATATACATATGTATAATGGCTTGTAGTTATTCATACAATCATTATTATGCAGGAAAACCTGCTCAGACTAATTTTCTCATTATATTGATAATTAAAGATATTTTCGCACATTGCAGTCGTGATCCTCCTTTGCTTTTCAAAACTTATATACTGACTTATTGAATTGCAGAGGTATGGAATAACTCTTTATTAACAAAGAAAATTACAATAAATAATAGAAACAAATTAGAACTAGTATTAACAATGTAAACAATTGAGCTAACTGCAGACTGTTACAAACAATCCACAGGTAGCTCAACTGGTCCATATCAATACGTCGGTTTATAATGCACAAAATAGTATAGTGGCACAAAGTTACAAATAAAATATATAAAGGCAATGCTCAATCTACTTTAATGTACTCTTCTATGCACGCCTATTCCCATGTTGGATCACAGATTTGGTAGGCAATGTTATGATTTTATTGTGGATTCATGAACTGTGCACTAAACAACAAAAAAATAACACTATTGGGGTGTTCTTTTTTGTTGTTAAGTGCCAGTCTTGAAGAGCAAGCTCATGTGTCATTTTCGCTCTTAGTCACGATGCTCATCTAGGTTCACATTTTGAATCCTTCTCTTAATCGAATATTTACTTGTACCGATTAAAACAAAACACTGTTTAAACTAGGTGTAATTTAAATTTCTAAGTTTAAGCAAAGTTTAGAGGTCTACCTCCTAGCGAGTGGGGTTTAGTCCTATACTCTGGGGTCCTATTCTGCCAAATTAATTGCGTCACTATGACAACGGTATCATCATAGAATGACACATTTTGGTACCAATTCTATTCTAATAATTATAAGACTTTATTGCATTTTTTTTTTACATATTTACTAAGTCTTAGTACATATATTGTTGTATAACTAATTAACACTTTAGTTTTTTTAGCGTGTCTTGTATGACATACAGGCCAATTCTATTCTACCTTAGAGTAAAGAAACTGCAGATGGAGGGAAGCGCGTCAAAAGTGTGAATATTAAAACCTTTCATTTTGACGACCGATGTGGCGCGGCGGGCGAAGGTCTTCCTGCGACGCAGGGTTCGATTCTCGCCCTGTGACAAATGTTTGTACGATCTGTAAATATTTGTTTCGGGTACGCCCTGCAACACCGGACAAGTAGCGGCATGTAAGTCTAGCGCTGAACGATACGCGGAGGGGATAGCTGCGCATGGCTAATGTACCGCTAGCCCCGCCTAGGTTCCTTATTTTTTACTTCTGCGCAATAACGGTCAGAGCTAAAGTTACGTGCCGCTATGTATACCATGTGAATATTTTGCGACGGTACCATTGGCATAATAAAGCGATTAGTCAGCAGAATTAGGCCCCAGGTTATATATAGTGTGTAGTTACAGTGTTTCATCGCGGCGATAATTGATTTGCCTCGATATACAGAGCCCTTGGAGGTGAGCCCCTAAAGGATCTTATTATTTTTGTGAGGTCTTAAATGTTTCTCAGTTTATTATTTTGTGAAATTCTATGCGTGTTTTAATTTATTTGTTGTTTGTTAAATACTTTCTAAGTAATATGCCAGTGATTTCATAAGTTGTAACTGAAAATACAATACGAATAAAATATAAAATCCATTGAATTTCGATAAGTATTGATTGTAGCTTGTTTTTACTCTATGATTATTGAAAAACAAATATCTATGGAAAGTGTAATGTAATAACGTATTACATTATGCGTAAATTTTATTAAAGTAATAATAATTTCATATTAATATTCTAAATAATAATATTAATGCGTAAATTTGATTAAAGTAATAATGATTTCATATTAATATTCAATATTATTTATGTATGCATGTTGATTAAAATGTATTTATGTAACTCTGTAAGTTTACTGTTCTCCTGAAAGTGATAAAAAAATTGGACTCCCTTTTTCATTAGGTTCTTATCTACATAAGTTTTTATTTAAATGCATACATCAAATGCTTACCGACGACAGCTGGGTAAATATTTAATCGAACAAGCAACTTTCCAGAAGGCTCCACTACATAGTATAAAACAAAGTCGCTTCCCGCAGTCCAACCCTATATGTATGCGTAGTTCTTTAAAACTACGCAACGGATTTTGATACTTTTAGTAATAGATAGAGTGATTCAAGAGGAAGTTTTATATATATAATTTAGTATCAGCATTGCACCCGTGCGAAGCCGGGGCGGGTCGCTAGTGTATGAGATAGGAATAAACTTCCGCTCAAATAAGTCATAAAGATTGGGACGGTCTGGAAAACAAATGAATAACGACCGATAAACCTATTACTTACGTAGCAAATACTGTCGCGAGTGTTAAAACAAAGTCGCTTCCCGCTGTCTGTCTGTCTGTTCCTATGTATGTTTAGATCTTTAAAACTACGCAACGTATATTGACGCCGTTTTTTTTTAAATGGATAAGAGTTATTCAAATGGAAGGTATAAGTGTATAATTTAGTATCACCATTGCATCCGTGCGAAGCCGGGGCGGGTCGCTGGTACACAATAATTTATCCAAATGTAATGTATTTATTTAGAGACGAGGCTTTCTTTCAACATTGCATTGATACCTATTTATTCCATTCTGTATTGTCTGTCGTAAAAATGCACAAAGAACCCTTTCTACTTCTATTGTATTTTAAATTCACTGTTTTAATACATTTTTAAAAACATGGTGCGTTTTATTTTAGTACCTAGACTACCTAGTAGTTAGTTATAAAGGGGGCTCCGTGAAAAATTGCCCAATTTCTGTACTCACCGTTTTAGATTTGTCTACAACGAATCATAATTAATATTATAAATGCGAAGGTGCGTATTTTTGTATGTGCTTCCTTCACGCCCGCTCTTACTAAGTAACCAATCGACTTGATTTTTGGCATAGAGTTACTTGAAAGGATGGAGAGTAACATAGGCTACTTTTTGTTCTAGTAAAACATCGAATTCCCCTTAAAATTGAGTTCCTCTGAGTAAGTCTTCACACAGTTGGGAACGATCAGCAAATTGGGAGGTTTGGGGGTCATTTGCCAGATATCAGGTAGCAAAGCTGTATGAAATTGCACCTCAAATTCGTCCTTCGTATACCTAGTTTTTTTTTTGTAAAGGTGTTTCAAACTAACGTTGCCCGAAATATTCAAGATCAGTGCCGTAAATAGGAATGTTTGCGCCCTAGATACTCTTAAGTTTGGGCCCGACGCAAGCTGCTAAAATGCGCCCTATGAAAGAACCTTTTTTCCTCACATTGTTTATGCCTGGGCACCGCTCGCACTACCCTATTTACGGCACTGATAAAGATAGCAAATTTTACTGAAATGAAACATTATTAATTTAAAAAAATTAGTAATACTACATTCAATCTTTTGAAAAACTACTGGCCTTATCCGGTAATCGAACCCATTTTAGTGGGTTCGAATTAAGATATAAAGATTCCTAAGAAATAAAACCATAAGTAGTGTGTAGGTACCTACCTATATTTTTATGTCGCCAATCGGTAGAGTCAATCATAAGAATCAAATCTGTCAATTATACATTGCTATCACAGGATATTGCAAAGAACACCATGAAAAATGAAATCTGCCAAAACTGTCGACGAGACGTGGACGAGAGGAGCACTTTAGATGAATTGTTTACACCACTTAGGTGCTCGATTCAGCAACAGTCGAGTCTACGACTGATGGAGTGGAGACCATCAATAATAAACCTATCACTGGTTTTGGCGGCGCGGCCTGTAGTTCAATTTAGACAATTTGACATCAATCGCTTTGGTGTAGGTAGTATATAGCTGAATGTTATCTAGGAGCAGCTTACGGTAGTATACCTTATGTATCCCCAGTTATCGTCTACATAGGTAGGTACTCATTGGGAGCAGAGCAGCGTGTTTTTACTATGTGTCGTTACCCGTACCTAGGTTACTTTTGGGGAATGAGTGTTAAAACACGTCGTCGAGTCTGTGTTCAGTTGTATCAGTGTGTATCCCCCCCTGCCCAATTACGCCGCTAAACAGAAACATACTTTTTCAGTGGCGGATTCACCAGCAGGCTGAGTAGGCTGGAGCCTAGGGCGGCAGATTTTAGGGGGCGGCAAATTTGGGCCAAAAATTTATTGACTTAGAAATAGAAATGAATGTCATTGGATACCTAAATGTTATTAGGTCCAGTGTAATTTTCACTAAAGCGTGAGATTTAAAAATAATCTAGAAACTGACACATTGGTCCCCTAGTTCACAACAAAATCATACTAATAACGGGAAAAAGCTGATTCCATTCCTAGTAAAGATGCGCGACTGTGAATGATTTCATTCGAATTATTCGACTTGACAAGTCATTCGAACGATTCGAATGACTAGAGAAAATTAGTACTAACTAATTTGCTCTAGTCTCTAGGTTAGTAATCGCGAGTCGTTCGTTCGAGTCGTTCTTGAGTCGGTTCGATTCCATATTCAAGGTGAATAGTCAAGTCGAGTAGGTGCGGCCTTAGTGAGAGATAGTATTATACTTATATTTCATTCGACTCCGGGTTCGTTCGCTGTCGCTACCCAACGCTTCACAGGTAAAACTTTACGAAGAAGGAGGAGATGCGAAAACCGAGTTTGGTGGCCAAAAAGAGCAACTTCGCATTTCTTCCTAAACTATACAAAATAAAACTATGTATTACAGAGGCATTAAAAAAAAGCTTAAGATGGGTATCACAAACTAGCAAAGGGTTTTTGAAAATTCCTTTAACGTATTAATACGATATATTAATACTGAACTCACAGTGGTAGATACCTGGTGATGTGTAATAGGTACATTACCGGATTCAACCTAATAGACTCACCAGCTTTCCACCACACTACAATATTTACACTAAAACCATATTTACACTACAAGCTAAAATATTGTACCTACTCGAAAAACTACACAATCTTATCAACCGCACAAGAATGATAAAATTAGTTACTAATCTGTTCCGTTCAATCCCCGCAGGATCGACGAATAATTCATTCATTACAATCACTCAAAACCATCGGTCGACTAACAAAGTCGAATCGGAGCCATGAATGATCAATTCGTAGAGACATTAGTAATTACTAATTAGTAGTTTGGAAGAGGAAATTAGTAGTTGTAGATCATTCGAATAGTCAGATAATTCGCAGTCGCGCATCTTTAATCCTTAGTAAGGACAAAAAAAAAATTCATTGACAACTTTTAAAATAACGGTATCGAATTATAAATAATAATAGGCAAAATTTGAATAGCCTACTGGCGGCAAATGTTTAAATCCGCCACTGTACTTTTTGATACATTTAGTTTTTCATTTTGGGACAGTAGGTAGGTACCTAACCTACCTTTAATGACTACTGGCGGCAAATGTTTAAATCCGCCACTGTACTTTTTGATACATTTAGTTTTTCATTTTGGGACAGTAGGTAGGTACCTAACCTACCTTTAATGATTATTGTAATAAACATAAATTATGAAATTTTTCACAAACGGGCAATACAAAGTGGTTTTTTTCTATTTGGTGTAAACGGAACCCTTCAGGTCCGAATTAGCTTGCACGTATTCTCTTTGGCTTGCACTTCAGTAAGTTTGTTGGTTTTTTATTTTGGCGGTAAAAAGTTCCTTTTCCATTTTTATTGGAGCTCAGAAGAACGCGTTCTTCTGAGTATTGGACTACACGGCCCGAGGGGCCCGAGATAGTATAGCCGTAGTCTACGAGATGTCACTGTCGATTTCAATATGGGTCATTCCTCATCATTCATTCATTCATTCAATTTTATGAAAGATCCTGTTTACAAAAATGATTTGAAATTCTGAAAAATTGTATTTTCCAAGTTATTTTGCAGTAAATCGTGCTATAAAGTGATACACAACTTCAAGGACATGGAAGACGAACTGGAGGACAGAGTTTTGCATCAAACCTTTCAATCGTTTATGAAAATATTGTCACGTTTCTCAAGTAGCGCCCCGCTTGATGCGCCTGTGAGCTATTTATGGAAGATGGTGCGAATTTATTTTCTCCGCTCGGAAGTGTTAGTGGCCACTGTAGCAATCATATTATTGTTTATGTACCTACAAACCATAGAATTATGGAGTCGCACTATGCTCAGCCGACTCTCTCAGGCCATGAGTCCGATCAGCGCTGTCCAGCGTATGAAGCTGATGGAAGGTGACGCAGATAAACAGAGCTGGGAGTTAAAGGGGTCTCTCAGTGCAGTTTACGCGATCAAAGGACGACGCATGAACATGGAAGATAGATTTATCATCAATGAGAACATCAACGACACTGGCATCTCTTTGTTCGCAATTTTTGATGGTCACGGCGGAGAGTTCGCTGCCAATTACGCCAAAGACCACCTCATCCAAAACTTGTACAACAAAATTGTTGAACTGAGTGCATTCAGAGATGGGAAACTAGTTATCACTCCTATTAATGACACCCCGGAGGAGGTAAAACCAAAGGAAGATAATAGACTTACTGTGGAGAAAAGAAATAGCTTTAAAAAGTCAGCCAGCACAGCAGATGACTCTTCAAAGAAAGAGATTACTGATCCTCTTCTGTTGGCTCAACTGTCAAAATCTAGGGCCATCACCAGAGAAGTTAGACCGAGTTTGACCCCTGTAAAGAATGTCAATATTCCGCTATCTAGTTATTTGGACAAAGGAAAAATCAACTTTGGCAAGCTGTTGACTGATGAAGTGCTGGCTGCAGATAGGTTGCTTGTGGAAGCCGCAAAGAGATCTATGACTGTGGCGGGAACTACAGCACTCCTTGCAATCATAGAAAACAATTTCTTATTTGTTGCAAATGTTGGCGACTCTAGAGGTGTGATGTGTGATTCACGTGGCAATGCAATCCCATTATCATTTGACCATAAACCACAACAGGTAATTTAACCAATTCTACTTCAGAAGTTTATTTTTCGCCCCGGAACTGTAGAATCAACTTATTTAAGAACTGATTGGAAAACAATGCAATTCTTTGATTTGCATATGCAGATTGTTGAACATCAATAATGAAAAAGTTATTTAACCGCAATCTGAATACATTATTCAGAACTTTCAAGCTCAGTAATAAAATTCTAAGTTGTAATGCAAATTGTTTAAATCCATTTTCAGGTTCGTGAACAGAAAAGAATAGAAGCAGCAGGAGGCTACATTGCATTTAATGGAGTGTGGAGAGTGGCTGGCATCTTGGCAACCTCTCGGGCAATGGGTGATTACCCCCTAAAAGATAAGAAATTTGTTATCGCTGATCCTGACATACTAACCTTCAATCTAGATGACCACAAGCCTATGTTTCTTGTTCTTGCTTCGGATGGTCTATGGGACACATTTACCAATGAAGAGGCTGTCAAGTTCATCAAAGAAAGATTAGATGAACCTGATTTTGGTGCCAAAAGTCTAACTTTACAAGCCTATTACAGAGGATCTGTAGATAATATTACAGTATTAGTGATAAACTTTATGAATGGTAGAATCTCAACTGCATCTACATCAACTGATGTCTAAGGTATCAACTGATGTGTGAATAGTCTTGAGTGCATTATGCTCTCTATATGAATGCTTATTTTACTGGCAAGGTATGCTAGATAGAGATTCCTATTAGAATCAGATGGTACAATTTTAAGGATCTGTTAATGATGCTGGGTAAGGAAGGAAATAAGAAGTTGTAACTTTCTTTAATAAAGTACTTTTCGGCAGAACTTAGTGGTAAGAAAAAAGGAATTTAATCAGGCTACATACAGAGTCTATTTAAATATTTTCATATTTTGCAATTGAATTTACATAATCTTTTGTAATACATTTTTAAATGCTCATTTGAGATTCATTGTTCAGTAGTGGCACTAATGAGGCAGTTTTATTGAGATCTTAGATCATATTATTGGGCTGTGGACTATAAATAGTATCAGAACTGTATTTAATACATTGAATAAAATAAATCCGGCAAGGAAATAGCCCAATGCTGTGACCTAGCAGTAAGCCTGTCTTTATGTAAATATTTTCGTCCATTAGACAAAAAATATGATATAATATTATGGCATAGGCGAAAGCCGCATTATTTTAATGTCAAAGTATAAGTAAGGTATTTTTGAAATCTAAATTTTTATTGGATGGTTGTGATGTGGTCCCTTATTTTTGATGTTGTCTTTACTAAACATTATATTAGTTGTACCATCATACTAATGTTTAGATGAGTGGGATTTCTGAGAGGAATGGAACGTTAGATTTTAACTCATCTGTTTCCATTTTAAAGTTTGTTGGTTTATCTTGGTGTGATATATTAGAGTAGATTTAAAAAGTTTTAAATGTCTTTTAATAACATACTAAAGTTACATAATATTCCCTCATAATAATAGCATAATGTTGTAATAAAAGATAATTATGGGCATGTTTGGATTGTTTAATTTAAATGTTTTACTTATGTATCCAACTGCATTTGATTTAAGCTTTTACAATAATAAATTATTGACTTCTTTGCCTGTGGTGCTAGTCAACTAATGTAAAGTAGTTATTATACAATGTTTCCATCCATATTTTTATATATTAGTGTTTTCCTACAATTGCACAAGACCTGTAATAGCATAAAAACCATTAACATCTACCAATGTGAAGCATGTTAAATACATACATACTTTCCATAAAGATTTTGCATAATAATTGTGTATACATTGGGGCCAATGCAAAATTTTCCTGTTTCCTTACAGTAAAAGCAGAATTTCCAAATTGGGAAATTTTAAAAATGCGTTTTTTATTAGTTTTATAAACATGGGTGCCAAATAATTCAGATATTGAATTTTGTGATTCTAAAAGCCAGTAGGTATTATTTTTTCTGTAATTATTGTTGGTTAATATAGGTTTTTAGGTTATTTTTAGTCTAAAACTCATTTCATGAGATGATACCCAAACATTGCTTTTTGAAAGTCGACATAAAAATAACTATACACATGTGTTACTATTTCCTAATATTCGTAAAGTAATAAATGGTTATATATGCAAATATTCCGTTCTATTTATTCTACACTAGCTGCGGCCCGCAGCTTTGCCCGCGTATCCAGGTTTGAGCGAATCTAACCAAGGAATAAAATCTTTGATACTGCCTTTACTACCCTGTTTAACCCCCTTAAAGGGTGATTTTCGAAAAAAGAAAAAATATGTCATTATTATTAATTATTTACGTAGTTTAGTTTTGAGTGAATCGAACCAAGGAATACTATTTTTCCATACAAACTTTACAACCATTTTTAACCCCTCAGAGGTAATTTTTTCAAAATTAGATTAGCGTATGTGTTATTCTAGAACTTATCTTATTTAGATGATTAAGTAGTTACGAAGATACGTGGTAACAAACTTTCACTTTTATTATATTAAAAGGATAGGATTAAGAAACAATTCAAAGACCAAAAATGTCATAGATAGTATCATTTATTTATGAAAAACTTACCAGTAAGTATTATCAGTATTATTATTGTGTTTGCTTGGAAAAAAATACAAGTATTTTGATGATTTACAAATGAAGATGTTTAAAATATTATTACCTGACTACCGTTAAATGTGCCTATTTTTCTCCCCTCTAGATATTTATGCTCCAATTCTGTAAAATTTTTCAACCTCTATTAGGTTCCAATCCTCGCAACATTTTATTTATTTTTGAAGCACTTTAACCGTTCGGCATCCGAGTGCCATTACTGAACTGTAAAATTTTTCATCCGCCATTTTTTTCGGATAGCAGGTGCCTCTGTTGTGCTAGGTGTGTTTTTATTTCTGTTAAAGCTGTTTCTAACTCAAACACAGTACAGCGCATTGAGGTAATTATGTCCTCATGTTAATATGTATATAATCAGTGTAGGAATATTTAAATATTTAATTGAATTACTAAGTTGATCATGACCAAACACCTCTTTTTCGGCATTTACCTATTTTTTTGTACACATTTTTTGTAACTTTGCACTGGAACAAACTGAACCTAAAATACTGGCATCTATTAAAAAACTGAAGATATTAGTTGTTAGTGGTATGAATACACTAATTATTAAATTTATGAAAGTGTTTCTAGGTTCCTAGGTATACTGTCGTTTTCATTTATAAGAAAATTATGTTTTTCTAAAATTTTATACTGATTTTGTAGTTTAAGAATATCGTAAAGTAATGAAACTGACTGATTGTGGTTAAAATATAGGTTAAAAAAGCAATTAAATTAACTTGCAGCGTAAGATTTTTTTTTTATAACACAGTTTTTTCCTATATTTTACAATTGCCATATCAAAAAAGATAAAACATTAGTAGTGGACAAAGTTCGAATAAGGAAAGAATAAATACGGTTCTTAAAGCTTTTATCACTGAAATTAGTGGAGAATTATACCCAGGAGCAAAGATTCCCAAGACAATGAGTAACTAATTCATTATTTTTAAAATACTTCATTACATTGATAACATTAAAAAATGCGTTCGATTACGTCGTATTCTTTATATAAAAACAGCTTATTAATTATATTTAAAAACTTTTACTTGTTTAACTTTTTGTTCAACAAATACTCACAATTTCATAAATTTGGAGCAAAGTAGGCACATTTTACGGTACTAGTTACAAGACACGTTTTAGATGACTAGAAGCAAAGGCACTTATAGAAAAATTGTGGAATGCTGAATCCGTTCACAGATTTAACATAACATGTTGGCAGAAATAAGTCTCAAAAAAAAAACTCTCGTAAACTTGCCGCCTCGTATGATGTAATTGTGTAGGTACCAAGTACGTACCTACACACGGTGGTAGGCGACGTAGCAACAAACAACCTAGGGGCTTTTTTTTCACTTGTTTATTGTATGCCAAGCAAAGCACATACAAAAATATAATATTTACCTATATCATTTTATAAGCTGGTTGTCGAGTTACATACGTATCAAAATCGACTTTCACGCGTTTATTGGAGTCCTCCAATCTGCGCAAATTATGTATATTTGGTTACACTAAAAGTTGGTAACACTATAGTATTTCGAATTCTTCGTCTGAGTCGTCAAACTGTCTGTCCACTTGTTCAAATTCTGTAAAAGATAAATAAATATTGTACAAATTACTTGCTCAAATTCTGTAAAAGATAAATAAATTCTGTAGGCCAGGGCATCAGAGATAGAGGCTGACTATAGGAGATTTCTATCAGTCACATAATTTTGCCCTAATTCTTTCGTAAGTAAAATTTAGGCCGAAATTGCAGCCATCATTTTTTTCCCACTTAGGGCTCTTACACATAGGATCCGTTTATTTTCTCGTGATGCATATACGCCATCAGTTGTAGGAGCGAGTTCACACACCGGACAGTATTCCGGATCCAGTAAAGATTTTTTCCAGTAGCTAAAAATCCGTAAAAAACGGTCCTGTAACAATCGTTTACTGGATCCGGTATACTGTCAGGTGCGTGAACTCGCTCCTACAACTACATACGCCATCACCGGAAAATAAACGGATCCAGTAAAACGGATGCTGTGTGTATGAGCCCTTAGGTGGGGTCGACAAAACTGGTCTTCTACTCGCTTCTATCAGTCGTCATCTCAGCACTCACTCTTTTTACTCATGTCATCTTTAACACAGTCCTCCAATCTCTTCTTAGGCCGACCACTGCTCCTATATCCATCCACCTTCATATATAACACTCTCCTCGTAACATGACACTCTTCCCTCCTCATAACATGACCATACCATGCTAACCTATTGCTTCTTATATTATCCGTCACTGACGCAACTTTCAAACTTCCTCTTCTGTACTCATTTCTTACCCTATCTATTCTAGTCACTCCACACATCCATCTCAACATTCGCGTCTCCGTCGCGTGCACTCTTCTTTCATGCGCCCTTTTGGTGGCCCAGCATACAGATCCATACAATACGACAGGTCTTACGATGGTTTTATAGATTTTACCCTTGAGTTTAAGGGGAATCGCATGTTGTTCCTGTGACCTGTGGCCATTTCAGCCAACCCGCATTTATTGCCGTCTTCAAAACTATACTTATGTATGCGATTTGACAGCACTAAAAGTTATGCCATCCTTTTTATTTCGAGCGTTATGAAAGGGACGGCAATATTTTTAGTGCTCTCAATTTATTTTAGTTTAGGCAACCTCTGAATTGACATCATTATCATGAGTAACGGTAATAATATGCATAGAAGCGAAACTGTCGCTGTCTTAAAAATATTGTTGCTTGATTGAAACTAGAATGTCAGTAGTAATTACCTGTAAATAAGTTTGTGTTTTGTAAATCAATATCATTGTTAAGCGGTCCCCAATGTGACGGTCTCTTCTCGCATATCTCAAAAAGTGGTTGGCTTTCTTTCATCAGTTTTGTTTCTATTGTTGCGCATAATTCATCGAAATCTGTCCTTGTTCGACACAGAAAACACTGCAAAGGTGGAGTTTTATTGTTATTGAGCTTTATGAATATTGAGACAAAGAGCATTTTTCAACAAATTCAGGCATTCGGTGAGCTCATAAAATATCCACTGCCCAGCCTCGACGGTGAGGCCTCGACGCACCTAGTTGCTCGACGGGCAGGGGCGGGCGACCCACACTGCTGTACTTTGACATGTGGGTCGTGAGCAACCAAAGTATTCATCTACGAGAAGAAGGGCAGCACCTTCCTTCTGGTATTTTAACACCTCTACTGCGGTCACCAATGCGGGTTAAAAATGAGTGCTTATTGGTTACTTACCACAGCTACTGAGGGATCCATCGCAAGAATTGGTATTCTGGAAGCGTATTTGCAATGATATGTGCAGTCCATTTCCTTCTGATCATCCGTTATTTTGTTCTGAAAGTACAATCCATTAAATAAATAAACTATAGATACGCGGGAAGTGTGATTGAGTGAATATGATTTCGCGTTCATAGGAGCAGGGACAGAGCATAACTTTTCGGAAAGGCGTATGTGCAAAATTAAAGTTATTGTTTATAACAGGAAAACTTCACAACTGTTATGAAACTGGCTCAGAGGAACCAAATAATTAGTAGTAATACGAATCAAAACACAAGTCATTTCAATAGACCTTGTTCTTGAATCCTGAGACCAAATCATGTGAAACAGTGCACTTTGATGATTTTCGAAAATTTGAGTTTTTTACCACGTGGTTCGCGTGAGTACTGGGTGTCCATTGTGTATAACGTGATACTTTATCGAGTGATACTCATTATCACGGGATAAAAATATCGAGTACCGCCAAAAACTGCATTCTCGTGCGACTTAAGGCGCATAGTAATGCGACACTAGCGCTACTCTTTGTTTTTTTCTTTTATTATCGTTATGGAAAGAATTACTAAAAGTTCTCACCGCCAATTGATAATACCCAGTATAAACTATTTTTCAATACCTGCAGCAGACAATAAGTGCACGAGCATTTAGCAGAAAATGGTTTATTGTGTTTGGTGGCCACCAAAAGCAATAAACCATTTTCAATACTAAATGAAACAAAACTATTACAGAGGTGTCGAATAATAGTTTATACTGGCTATTATCAATTGGCGGTGAGAACTTTTGGTAATTCTTTTCCATATTGATAGTAGAAGAAAAAATAAAGAGTGGCGCTAGTGTCGCATTACTATGCACCTTAACGAAGAACTCTTAAAAAAACCCTCGATAAATATCGAATTGCAGATTTTGAGAATAGGCTTGTTTATCACTCGATATTTTGACAGTTTTTGCCTTATTTATAGAGTAGATATAGTAATAGCAGAATTGCCCTACAGGCCGGGTTGGACAAACAATCCTGTGAGGTTCGTCTTTTTTATAAATACTGTCTCAAAATCTCACATTCACAGAACTTTACCTCAACTAATCCAGATCTCTGCGTGGTGTGTGGATCCAGGTAAACAACCTCGTCTTCTACGCAGCCAATCAGGTAAAGAGCTTGGTTTGGTTTGCCGCCGATAACACCAATAGACTGGGGCGAATGGAAGCATGTCTGTCAAGAAACTAAATGTTGCAGTATCGTCATCTCCAATTAAAAATACTAAAGTATGTGGTTCCATTGTGGCAAAATCTAAGGTCTTATCTATTTTCTTCCTTTGGCGGAATTCACAACGGGATGGCAGCGACGCGATCGGAAACAGCGCGACGTTTTCGAGCTTTCACTTATACTCTTTTGTACCTGTGTCCAAATAAATGTTTTTTCTATTCTTTCCAATTTTTTCTAATTGATACTCGTCCAATTGTAAGTAAGGTTTAAAATTATTTGACACCAGTTTGACACCGAGAGTGCTCGCCACGGCGCTGCCATCGCACTACGAATTGACCCTTAGACCGCTGACAGCCGCAGGTGGCTTAGAGGCTAGCTAGGAGGCAAGGTTACTTGTCGAGATGCTTCGATACATAGTGGCCACAGAAACTTTTGTCTATTCCTGCTTGCAACCGCGCATCCCAGTAATCCAAGCAGTTCGCTTTGCTAACCGCTATGCTACTATCGAGGCGCCAAACTGCCCAGCGACCCACTCAGCGAGCGGTGTGGCCGCACACATAACGTGCTTTGTGCTGGTTCACTAGGATGAATCATCCAAGCGATCAGCTAAAATAGTATCACTAAGACGCGTCAGTGGAACACACCCTTGGGGGGCCATACCATAACATAGTATTATATAATCTATGACTGAGGTTAATGTGAAGTAAAGCCATTATCAGTGTCAAATAGGTTCTATTTACCTTCAGTCCATCGATATAAACCGGATTTATTTCACTAAGGCCCAGTCTTAGAGGAACTATTAGCAGTAAAGGCATCCAGTCTGTCACAACATGGTCAGAAGCAGTTGAGGAATCTCCTCTGTCATTGTCCACAACGCATTGTTTCACTGAAAGAAGAACGAAATTATCACCATATCAGCCCATACACGTCCACTGCTGGACATAGGCCTCCCCATACGACGACGCCACAAATAGCGGTCCTGAACCACCTCCATCATAGAAATAATATAAATTAATACAGTTCGGCTTGAGTTTTACCTGTCAATTATGATAAGATACTTACTAAATTTGTAACCCTTAGTTATTTCTTCAAATTTTTAATTGCAATATAAATTAAATTTGGCGTCAAAATAGTGAAAATACTCACAGATATCTTCCTTCACAACAGTGTTATCTAAGGCAATGTGGATGACTAGAGAACTCCATTTATCATAAACTGCCAGTTTCCTGAAGATAAGGAATTTATGTCATACATACTATGATTAATCTCAAAGGGTCATAATAAAATTACACAACACTTACTAGACTAAACTTACTAGTTTGTTATAGCACTAGAAAGTAAATAATTGTGCTTATTAAGGATGCACTTTTTATTAGTTTTATATAAATAACAAAAGTCCTTATTATTAAAATTATAAATCTACATATAGAAGGTCCTCTCAAACAATTTTTTGCATAGATTTTCAGTAAATCATACCTATTTACATTCAAGTCCAGCTGAATTTATGGTAAATTTAACTTGATATCTATCTATCTGGCTTCTTCATTATAGGCTCAACCTAGTGAAGAAGTCGATGTAAATCACCTGTAAAATCTACTCGGCAAACTACAAAATGTACCACAACAGTATTTTAAGTTAAGCTTTGTTTATTTTATTTTAGGGTGTAATATTATATTATAGTTTAAGTAAACTTTGTATATGCTGCAAATAAATATTTTTATACTTTATCTATCTTACCATACCCAGTACTGAGTACCTTACGCCCGAATACTCAAACGCAACTCAGATTTAAGCACGCCTCAAGTGACGAATTTTTGACAAATCTGAGTTGCGTTCGAGTATTCGGGTGTAAGGGCTCTTCCTGTTTAAAATATTCTTATCCTGGGCTTTGTATTAAAAAAAATACAAATTACAAGCTTGGCTAAACAGCTTTACCTCAAGACCTGTGCCACTGTGTTAGGGCCAAACCATTGGCCCACCTCTTTGCCCTCTGAAGCACCCATCAAGGCCACCTGGTGAATGGAGTATGGGGCTTGCTTCCTCTCTTCAAATCTTTGAATTATCTTCAGGTATGTAGGATCCCTAAAATTGTGAAAGCCAATAATTATTAATAAGAGCTAATGTATATGAGAAGCGAGAGGGGATCGTGAACAGGAAGTGTAAGGTGAACTTCTATACCTAGCCAAAAGCTTTTATTTTTATTACTCTTAACCTTAGTGCATGAACTTTTTTTTCCTTACTCATGTCTTGCTTATTTGAATTAATAATCTTAACAGTTACAATGACTTGACTGATGATGGTATCAAAGGATGGCATTTGAGTCATAGTAGTAATATAGTTATTGTATGGAAAATTATACAACATTGTTCTAATACCAAGCAAGCTAGTGGAAAAATACAGACACAATAAGATTTTCTAAGTATAGTGAATGCTAGGTTGACCCTGATCTGAATAAGATTGTGTAATTTTGAACCGAATGAAAACTGTTCTTTACTCAAACTACTCTAAATTAAGCACCTAAGCACATTATTAACTACTGTAAGAACTACAAATGAGATGTACACACCAGTACTTGTTTTATTTGGATCCAGCATATATAAAGCTTAACCCAAAAAGTCTAGTTATCTATAGAAATGATACATGGATTGTATGTACCTTGTCTCCGGCGTCCACACCCAGTCTGCTCGCAGGTGGACCCTGACGAGGGCGACTCCTAGGACCATCTGACCGCAGCGTAGCATGCAGCCCCAACCTTTGTCAGATGTGAGCCCTTCATCACCGATAGGTACAAATCCCTTGCGATACGTGCACCAGATCACCGATGTTATGTCACGTCTTATTCGATCTAGATCTAAAAACGTAACAAAAATGTTGTGTATAGAATAAAATATACATCTAAGGGTATTCTCGGGGTAAAACAAAAAAGGTCTTTCAACTTACCCTGAACAGCGCTGTACTTTTTGCCCAGAATCCAAACAGTTTCCTTTGTCTTGGGAATATCATCAGGCTCAGCGTTGTTAGCGTCGGCCGATAGATAACAAATATCAAATACGGCATCCATGACCAAGCATAGCTTTTGCACGGTAACAAGCTAAAAATCTGTTTACGAAAAATAGAAAAACAACACAAACACGAATTCAAAATCGAAAACACAAATCAGCTGTCATGTCACAGGCAAATCACAGGTTGTCAATAGTGAAACAGATATAAAAAAGAAACGAAAGAACGAGTCAAATAAAAGATGAATGAAAAGCTTAGATGAAAGGCAATTTGTAAAGTAATCCAAACTCACAGAAATCTAACAGGGAAACAGAAAAAACATTTCTAAAACTATGCGTGCCAATTACACCTACATAGAAATATCATATCCACATGGACAATCTATGGGCCGAACTCAGGGACAAGGGGGCAGAGGCATTACAACTGTGGCATTATAATCTATTCCGATAAATATACTGCCACATTTACAAATAAATAAACACAGGTTGTATGTTCCTTATTTTTAAACAAAATACTTTTAATGATTTCTTTACGTTGAATTGCTTTGCTTCGCATTACGTTTTATTCTTAAATCTACATCAAATTTAACAATAGCCTAAATAAATAAATGCAAATTATCAAAATCGTGTTCGTCACTGGTCTTAAAATCACAAAAATAAATAATTAGATTATTAAGCTATATATACATAATCACACAATAAAGTGTATTTCCTTTAATCTGTTCTTCTTTTTCCAATTTTTTCAGTTCATGTTTACCAACCAAGTATTCGTTTGGTTTTCATGCTGTGGAAACCTGAAAAATGTTAATATTGTTAAATAAATACATATATTATTCAGTCTATTTGATACCTATCAAAGGGTTTCTCAAGAATGGATACTAAACCATAAAACTGCAAATAAAACTTCGTCACACACACTTCTAAAACCTTGATGCGGCCTCATACATACTTGTATGATTTTCAAGGGAAAGTCAAAACAAAGCAACAAAGTTTAAAAAACTGATAAATGTTATTACAGGACTATTTATAAGCGCCCTTAGTGCATGTTTTACGAGATCCTGGACATAGAACAGTTAGTCACTGTATAAATAATGCCGAGTTATCGCCAAATATCCACACAGTAATCTAAAAACAATTTGAGATATTGGCACAACAAAACTTACCGATGAAAAGTAATTTCGGGTGTTTTCCAATACGATGCCTTGCCGTGGTGGGACAAAGGTGCACTACACTTCGCCATTTATTTCAGTCTTTTTCGAACATATTTCACGAGATTTATATAAAATAAAGAAATAACAACATGCATAATACTTTCATAACATGACAATTGGCTGACATTTGTCAGTTGACTTGTTGTTTAGCAACATGTCATGGAAATTTGCTTCATCTTCAATTTTTTTTTATGGTGAGTTAGCGTTGTACAGTAAAAAGAGGTGAGATAGGCTTATTCATTTTTAGTAAGAGAGAAAGGGACCAAAACATTATTTGATTCTTTTATAAGCAAGTACATAATTGTGAAAATATGTTTGGTCTGCTTTAGGCGCAGCTCTACCATGTGTGCTAATAACAAAAAAGTCAAGTCATTTTGATAATCAGCTGTCCTCGTCAGTATTGTATTCTCTGTGATCAGCTGTTTTTTTTTTTGTTTTCGGCCAGCCCACTAATTTTTGTTTTGGGATTATCATTTTTCGTCACCCAACACGCCTTTCTTTGATTTATTATTGTTTCTGTACATACCGTTCTTCTGTAATTTCAAGCAACATTGGGTTCGCAACATGGATTCTAGCGCGCTAGACTACGTCGCTCAGGCGAGCATGGATTTGGCCGAGCTGATGAATGTTGCAGAATCCGATTCAGAACGAGAAATCTTGCTCATGAACCATATCAAGAAAGTTTGGAATACCGTTACTCCTATTGAGGACTTCAAAGCCAGTAAGTATTATGAATTTTTTCATTCCATGTACTTGGACACTGTATCCATGTTATCTTTCTGTAGCTTCAACTTTTTGATTCACTATTTTTCAGATCTCGAGTGGGTGAATGTATCCGAGGCTATATCACTCTCACAACATTGTTCAGATAAAGTGGTAGTTCTGGACTTCTGGACATACTGTTGCATCAACTGTTACCATGTGCTACCAGACCTGGCGTACTTGGAACAAGTGTATCCATCAGATCAAGGCTTGGTTGTGGTAAGATACACTCTCGAACTCAATCAAAGAAATATATGTATCTTCATAATATCTTGTCCACATCCATTTAAAGAATTTGTGTTATTGGTTGCATCTAGAGAAATCTATACCTTATTATTTAGATTTCTGTGGTTCCATCTAAAGGCACATCATTGCCTGTTGGATGGAGTGTTGGATACAACTCCTCGTGGAATAGATTGTTGGATATTTACCTGGAGTACCCAAGTGAGAAGATGAGCAAAAACTTCTATAAAAAAAATGCAATGCATACATTCTAAAAATCAGATGAAATATTTTTAGATTGGTGTCCATTGTGCAAAGTTTGCTAATGAGAAGAACTCCAGTGCTGTTCTGGCGGCAGTGCAGAGATACAACATAAGCCATCCTGTGGTGAATGATGCCGACAGCTGCATGTGGGATGCTCTTGGCATTCGGTGCTGGCCAACATTGCTGGTTTTGGGTAAGTTAACATAAAACTATTCTAATGAGTGCTATGTAAAATTTGTAGTAATTTTCTTTGTTATGAGAAATCTCAATTTATTTAAAAAAAAAACAAATAATTAAGCATAACTATATTATTTTAACTTGTTTTTTAGGGCCTAACAACAAACCCCTGTTTGTGTTTACTGGAGAAGGCCACAAGGAACAACTAGTGCAGTATGTAGGAGTCACATTAAGGCACTTTGCAAACACCATCAGTACTAAACCGTTGCCAATTTTACCTGCTGGGCATTTGAAGGCCAAGGTTGAAGAAATCCTTTGCTTTCCTAGTAAGGTTTGTACTCGATTACTATTGATTGGGCTGAGAGAACATCGCTGTAGCTGCAATGCGGGCCAGTTACCAAAACGCATTACCCATTGCCTGCTGGAGAGTAAAAGTATTCAAGTGGTGACCCTATCCAAAACGAATCAGAGGGTTGGGAGACCATCTACTGGTTGGACCGACGACATGGTAGTAGTCGCAAGGAGTCGATGGATGGAGGCGGCCTTGGACCGCTATTTGTTGCATCGTACGGGAAGGCCTATGTCGAAAGGCATTAAAAAAAGCTCATGATAGGTATCACAAACTGCAGAATGGATTTTTGAAAATTCCAATAAAATAATAGGTGGCGGCGCTTCTGTGTGTCAGCGTAACGCCTTAAGAGCTGCCTGTTTATTACAAATAATAATTACCTTATGTTTACCCACCTTTGTGTTCAAAGCAGCTTGAGTAGAACCCACAAGGTGAACCAATGACGATTAAGGTCACAGGAAACATCTGGATGCGGGCAGCGCAGGGCAGGTTACTCTGGCGATATTTGGACAGGCCTGTATCCAGTTGTCGACGTATTTCGACTGAAATGATAGATAGATAATGCTTTTAGAAAACTTCGGTAAAAGATAAAAGAATTGGCGGCCTTATCGCTTAGAGCGCATTCGTCCGATGATGATGGTTTCTTTCTGTAATAAGTCCATAATAAGACCATCCTAATATTATAAATTTGAAAGTAATTCTGTCTCTCTACCACCTTCTCTGCTACCTTCTCAAGATGAAACGGCTCAACAGATTTCAATGAAATTGTTAGGCTACTTTATGTTCCGGAAAAGTGCGTAACTAATAAATAAATGTTTGTAGGTGTCGCCAAACCCTTTCTACCGTGGGCGTTCGGAGGAGCCCTACCTAGCTATATCAGACACGGGGCACCACCGCATCGTGCTGACGGACTGCGCCGGAGTCGTGTTGAAGACCATCGGCGGACCTGAAGCCGGGTTTAAAGAAGGCAGTAAGTTTTATAAGCCCTAGAAGACTTTAGAAACAACTTTGCTATAGGTACTATCTACTATACTTAAGCCAAAAACGATGTGAAATATAAATTCACAAAATATATATACAATTACAAAAATTTGCGCGCTGGGCGTCCAGTTTCAGACATAATTGTTTGCAATATTTATTGAAGGAAAGATCTCAAACCGACAAGGAATGTAAATTGCGTTTGAGAATACATAGAAGCAACAAAGTGAATTTTAGGTTAAGTATGAGCAGTTTGCTCACAAAAATTTTACATCGAATTTGGCTGGAGTATAGATAAATAACCGCGACTCTGCAAACGTACTGTAGACTCCTTCCGACGAGGCGGAATGATGATAAAGACCTGCGAAAAACTGCAGGCAGAGGCTTATTCCCATAATCCCCTTACACGATCCTCTGCTCCACTTTACACAGTAAGTAGGTAGAGCTGTCTATCTATCTTGTCAGCAGGACTTCAATTTGCACTTAACCCTGTGACAATCCGCTCGAAGTTCATCATAATCTGATTCTTCCATAGACAACCTATTAAAGCCATCAACCTAAACTTTAGTAGAGAACCTACACTTAAAACTTGTTTTTTCTTATATCTTCTCAATCCCAAGGTTGCCTGGAAGAAATCGCTCTCAGTGATAAGGCCGCCTTTTGTGCTGTTTATTCCTGTTTAGATATAAGATCTTTTATTAATGTTAATTTCTAGAACAGTAAAGTGTTCATTCATTCATTCCTATATGTAGACTTATAGAATGGGATTGAGAATGACGTCATCTCTCGTGCTGTCCTGCTCAGTTCAAATCCGATCCGAGCGGTACAGCATGAGAGATCACGCCATTCTCAATCCCATTCTTTAACACCGCAGGTTTTATCTACAGGTATAGTATTAATACAATTTATTTTTCCCAGAAAATCCCAAATTCAACTCCCCGCAAGGCCTATGCTGGCTATCCAGCAATGTGATAGCAGTGTGCGATACAAACAACCACTCGGTGCGCGCCATACACCTGGACGAAGAGACAGTCGAGGTGTTAGTGGGCAACGGCCAGCAGAGCGCTTCTGGGGACACAGGTTAGTTGTTAGTACATACACTTTTGATCAGATTCTCTAGATTCCAGATGTTCTAGAGACTTATATTTTTTTGTGATGGTTGTAGAACATTTTATACAGCTCAATTTAAGGTTTTTTTTTATTACTATTTTACCCTTATACATTGTATCCTTAAATAAATAATTAGGTCTTATATTCTTATTTAAATGTTTGATCAATAGCGCTCTATAGAAAATAGTTATGTTTTTATTTATATAAAGTCAAGGTTTTTATTTTTATTACCTAAGTACCTATCTTTATATTTTTCTTTGTATCAACACAACATTTATCTACTTTTCCAAAATCGGAGAAGCCACTGTCTCCAAAAACACCGTTTATAACTATTTTATATATTTGTAACTGTATTTGTGTCAAATAAATGGTTTTTTTACTTTAGAACATTCTACAAGATCTAGAGGCCAGACCATAAGGTCAAAGGATCAACATTAATTATGCCTTGATTATGTAAGTTGGCCTGTGTCGTTTGGTATGAATGTAAACCAATAAATAAATAAATAATACTGGACAATCCACACATCATCATCGAGCACCAAGCTATCGCACAGAAATCATGCAAGCAGAGCATGTGTTATGGGTACTGTACTAAATGACTGATATACATAATACAATATATAACATAGATAGTTATTTTTTATTATACATAGAAAATACCCAGACCACCCGAAACCAATATTTGCAGATCGTACAAACATTTGTCCCAAGGCGGGAATCGAACCCGCAACCTCCTGCGTCGCAGGCGGACCTTTAATGTTAATGGTGTCTACCATATTAATTAAAGTAAATAAATAATAATGAATTTCCTACTCGGTGCGCAGCGCACCATACAATTGGATGAAGAGACGGTCGAAGTACCTAATGGCCAACGGTCAGCAGAGCGGTTCTGGGGACACAGGTTCATTGTTTACAGGCTTTGCCAGGTTGATTCGAGAACATTCTACTGATACAGATGTTTTTACCCAGGCTTTGTTTGGATAAGTTTAAGAAAAGTTTAAGATATTTAATTTACAGAGTCATGATAATTCTGACAGATTTGTATGCCAAAGCGAAGTATTCCCACGTCTACAGAATCCCGATTCTATAGATTTCTAATATTTCAGATTCTCGTATCTACAGATTGTCAATACTACTGATTCCCTTATCTACAGATTACAATTTATTTGACAGGTGGAAAATGCCTCGGTATGCAACCGCTCTCTTCCCCTTGGGATATAATCCTATACACGACGCCTGACATGGACATGTCTGTCCGTCCGTTGCCGCCGCCACCGCCGCCTCCTGGCCAGACAGATGGCAAGAAACCTGATGAAGAAAAAGGTGAACTTCTACAACATGTTTCTGTTTGAATTATACCTATGCATAACAATTCCAGACAAAAATGCTCTGGAAAGACCATTGTTCTTTTCACTGAAGTTATGTGTGATACTTTTGTTAAGTTCATTTGGTGTCAAGAAGAGATTGCACACAGAATTAGAATCTCTAAATCTATGTGAAATTTTGTGTTATGACATAAAATAATTAATTAATACTTTTTAGAAATTAATAAATTGCTAGGAAAAACGTATCTAAACGTGTTAATTTCTAGATTGGTCTAAAAGAGTCAGGATTTTACAAGCAGCCACAAAATAAGTGAGACCTACTCAACCTAGTAAAAAACATAATTATGACTATTTGAACGTTCGTGATTTGTTACGACTAGTTCGTTGACCATCGATTATTTCCGTACGTTTCAATAGCTGCAATATGATGGACGCGCAGTAAAAATAAAACCACAAGGTACGCCATAAATACCTGATAAATAAAATCGTCAATAGATTTTTCAATAAATTTAATGAATAGAATTTGTTACAGATCCATTGAAAGCTTCAGACAAAGAGAAGCCGGACAACAAACGCCGCGTGCTGCTGATTGCCTGCGCAGGCTCTCACCAGATCTGGGCGCTTTTCCTCGACACCACCATCTGGTGGAAGTACAAGACTTATACGGAAGGTAACTTACTGTTGATGGAGATAGGCATTAACAGCAGGAGAGAAAGAGAAGGTGGACTACGAACGCCGCCTGCTGATCGCCTGTGCGGTAATTAAGTAAGATTATATAGGGTTTCTTTTTTCCTTAAAAGGCACAGAACCCTAAAAATGTATAGGTGCTCACAGGTGTATGTATGTACTGAAGAGATTTTTTGATAATTCGATGACCAACACAAATATTTTCACTATAATTCGACCGAATCCGGAATACGAAAATCCGTAGAAGAACCATAGTCACCGACATAGCGCTCAGAATTAGTAGGCTGAAGTGGCAGTGGGCAGGTAATATATAGCTCGCAGAACTGATAATCGTTGGGGAGTAAAGGTTCTCGAGTGGCGGACACGATGCAATGCGAAACGGATCGTTGGGAGACCATCCACTCGGTGGACCGACGACTTCGTAGCGGTCGCAGGGAGTCGATGGATGGAGGCGGCTCAGGACCGCTATTTGTGGCGTCGTATGGGAAAGGCCTATGTCCAGCAGTGGACATGTATAGGCTGATATGATAATGATGATAGTTCGAATAATATTAATCTTAGATTTTCTTAGTCGAAAATCACAAGACTTCGCCTTTATGTCATTCAATGTTATTGCCAGAAAAATATTTTAGGATTTTAACTCCTTCTTTCTTTATCACTCTAAATAGTTATTTAATCGGTATGCATTCTTCACAGGAACGTGTGTTTGCATAGCGGGCTCTGGCGCGGAGGCGGCTCGGAACAGCTCATACCCTCACACGGCGGCCTTCGCGCAGCCTTCCGGGCTGGCTCTTAAAAGCGGTTAGTATCTTTACATAATATATTTAATAAAATAAATAAACATTTATTTCTGAAGGTCTTCAAAACAGTGTTTTAGATCTAGTTAATAAATAATACTGGACAATTCACGCACCATCATCAGCATCAAATGTTCCAGTATTATTTATTTGCGGATAGTCTAGGTGAGATTCTGTCGGTGTGTTTGAGGTTCTGTAAGCGTGATTCAAATCGTTAGCGCATTCACTGCCCAGCCTCGCAGGGTCGGACCACCAGTTATACATGTGCGTCGTGGGCCATGAAATTGTTAGTTATATTTTTGGTTACTTAAGTTAAATAGCGTTTTGTTAGTGTACGAGTTCTTAGTGTTGGCTGTTTAACTACTTATAAATTTGTAATTCACCCCTTATTTTGTAAATAACCAAGGCGGATTTTTTATATTTTCTATATTTGTTATTAGTTACTTGGGACCGATCTGTGCTATGGTAGAAAATAAACCCTAGTTATAGGTATATATATATAGGCTATATGTCTTGTTTGTACTCAACAATGTTTGTTTATTTCGCAGGCTCTAACGCGGAGATTTTCATAGCTGATTCCGAAAGCTCTTCAATACGAAGACTTGCGCTCACTACTGGACAAGTTTCCACTCTGTGCGGCGGCGATCGAAACCCCTTGGTAAGAATGCTGCTCGATTTTGAACCATATTTATAAACATACAGGTATTTTTGTTCATATAGCCTCGGATCGCATTAGACTAATGTTTTCGCACTTCGAGAACCAAAGCTAAAGGCAAATGATTATGTGCATA
Source organism: Eupithecia insigniata (assembly GCA_947859395.1). Classification (NCBI taxonomy): domain Eukaryota; kingdom Metazoa; phylum Arthropoda; class Insecta; order Lepidoptera; family Geometridae; genus Eupithecia; species Eupithecia insigniata. The sequence goes on along the minus strand of OX401996.1, from coordinate 5,717,742 downwards.
TTGCTATCTCTTTCCAATAAAAAGAAGACGCAATATTTTACTGGGAGAGTTATGCTTTGGTTTAGTTCTGACTACTTGCTCAATGATTCGTGTAATCGACCCTGCCTGAGCAAAGAATCTCTTCAAAATTGAACCTATTTACAATGAGCCTAATGCTGATAGTTGTGTAATTTGTTGCAGAATCTCTTCGCATTCGGCGACGTAGACGACATAGGAATAGACGCAAAGCTCCAGCACCCGTTAGGCGTAGTCTACTCAGAATCAACAAAATGCCTATACGTCGCTGATACGTACAACCACAAGATAAAGAAAGTCGATATCAGCACACAAAAGGTAACAACTTTGAAATTAGTTAAAGTTGAGACAACAGATTCGGTAACGTTCGCCGAACCTTCTGGTTTGGCGCTAAGTATGGACGGAAAGTACCTCTACGTTGCCGATACAAATAACCACAGCATCAAACTGATCAACACAGCTAAAAACGTATGCCAAGATTTCAAAGTGCGGAATGTAGAGACAAAATTCGTAGAACCGGAAAACTTGATACTGTACAAAAACGATCTATTCATCAACAGAAAGTTCGGTAATCTTATAATTTACTTCAATGTGAACCTAGATACAGAGAAGAAGAACGTGAAGTTCACCCCGAATGCGCCGCAAAACTGGCAACTGAGCATCAGGGACGAAAGTAACAAAGATGTTACAAACGAAGAATTTGAATTCATTAACTGCAGTAGAAAAGGTTTCAAGCTACCCGGCCGAGTGGAAGTTAAACTCAAACATAGAACGGATAAGACTCACTATCGTTTGTACTTGGCGTTTAACACGTCGTTGTGCGACGCCCATGTGTGTTTCTCGCACAGATTTACAATTCGCTCTATTATTTTGGTAAGAGATTCCGTGAAGATGATCGAGTCGTACAAAATTACATGTAAGGTAAATCCAGTCAATCGGCTTAATGTCATTGAACATAATAATAAGTTTTAAATGAAAAGATAATGTTAAAGCAGTTAGAATTATATAATTTTGAGCTTTAACTCTAAGAATTCGACTGGGAGGTCTTCCCATACTCCGTTTCGTACTGCATCGCGGTCGCCACTCGAGAACATTTTTTCCTCGACAGTTATAGGTTACACGAGGTATATGGTCTGACCACTGCCACTTCAGCCTGCCTATTCTGAGAGATATGTTCGTTACTTTGCTCCTACGGATTTCCGTATTCCGGTTTCTATCGCGTAGAGAAACTCCGAGCATATTTCTCTCTATAGCTCTCGCTGGGTGACTTTGTAGCGGTCGCAGGGAGTCGATGGATGGAGGCGGCTCAGGACCGCTATTCGTGGCGTCGTTTGGGGGAGGTCTATGTTCAGCAGTGGACGTGTACGGGCTAATGATGATGATGACTCCAAGAAATTTGTAACGACGAACAAAAAGCTGCATTTGTTATTTTTTGAGTGATGAGACTAACATATTTGAACCAAAATAGATTTCAAACGTACATACTTATATGTAAAATTAGTTTAAGTAAGTAATTTTAAGGTAAAATAATAATTTTAAGTTAAAAAAATTACCTCGACTAAGTTATTGCAGTGGCAATGTTATTCTTTGATGATTCAGTTCTGTTTTCATGTATTGAAGTTTTAATACAGTTTTTGTAATAAATATCAGTCTTTTATTTCGGCTATCGTCCAATTCATCTATTCTGCGTATACAGTAAGTAACTTACAAAATCTAACATTCAAATATTATAAGCGTTCAACGAAATATATTAGGCATTATTCCTCTTTTTCTCATTTTCATGATCACGGGCCTTAGTGACCCGGTCCTTTGGGAGGCATGCGTGGAGCCGAAGCCAACAGCACAGAGGCCCTTTATGAGAATTAATCTAAAGGCGAGAGCTACACATAGCGGGTATCATCTTTGTTTGCACAATATGATACACACAAAGATGATATTCGCCAGGTGTAGAGACTATTGCAAAGGAAAATGAAAATAACAAAAAAAAAACCATGTTATTGTGGAGGATGGACTGGATAATTTGGCTTTGAGGGAGACTATGGACGCCTGCCATAAACATACTACTCAACATACTCAATACTGTTACAAGCGGCAGACGGTGGCTTGCCGAATGCTGGATGGGTTCCTCAAAAAGTTGGCGTAAATGTTAGGCATTATTATTATTAACACATGGGTTAACTATTATATAGATAACACATGGGACACATGGATCATAGGATCTATTTGTCATTTTGCTGCAAATTGTCATCAAATCCCAATAACAAAACCTAAAATTATAATGATATACTAATTGTGGACAATATTTACTTATCGAAAAAAGGTCTCAAAGCGACCAAGTTTTTTATATTGTCTTTAAAAATTAACAACAAGAAAGGTAATTTGAGGGTAAGTACCTACTGCGGAACTGTTTATCTTTTTTGCAGATAGTGAAAAATTTTAATACAGAACACAATGCACTATTTAATTTTTCCGTTATAAAGATATTTTTATGACTTTGACGTTTTAGTATACGCACCACTAACATACTTCCTGTCCCATCTTTTTCGCGTATTGTCGTACACAAGAAGTCGCAGAATTCCCTTTGTTTCGCGCAATAATATATTTGTTTTGTTTCACGTGAGTCATTTTCAAAACGAATTGTAAAAAAAAACACAATTTTAGAACGTCCCAAGGAAAGCGCCCGTGACATTTGTGCGGTCACGAGGAAACATCGACACAAAATTAAATGAAGACTACTTATCAATAAAAATGTTAATCTGGTTTAAACCGACACTTGCGTAGACCTGAAAAGTTAGGCTAGATTCTATAGAATTTTGTATGCACTTGTCCCCTGAGTGAGTGCAAATTAAATACTTACCTTTATTGCTGTCATAAATTAACCTACCTTGGTTTTGGTTTGGCTACGAATAATACCGTTATTAAGGCATGCATAACTTTATAATCAAGATTATTGGCCCGATGTTTAGATCGATGATGATAATGAAAGTTTCTTTTGTCAATGCCATGGTATATATTTTTTTATTGATTTTTCAATTGACCCTTACCACATTTGTTTCCCAACTTTTCTACATTTTATTGAAATAAAGTAGCAACTGTATAGTTACGTCACCTGGAGACACTCCCGGAAGAGCAGACCTGTTTTCTTGGATCATGGTCATCACGAATTCCTTAATAGGTTTATTAACAACTAGCGACCCGCCCCGGCTTCACATAGGTGCAATGCTGATACTAAATTATACCTACATATAAATATTCCTCTTGAATCACTCTATTAAAAAAACCGCAGCAAAATCCGTTGCGTAGTTTTAAAAATCAAATCATATATAGGGGCAGACAGCGGGAAGCGACTTTTTTATACTATGTAGTGATGTTTACATCTCCAATGACACGAATGAAAATCAGCGTTGTACCATCAAATATCAATATCAAAGTGTTTTATTTCCTTTAGACCTTACAGGACTCTTAGACACGTCATAAAATTAAAGTAACATAAGTAAAACAGGGAAATAAAGTGATTCATCATTAAACTCGGATTATAGTTTTTTATTACTAAATAGTAAGTTTTTACCGTTCATGACTCGATCAGCCTCGGACAAGGACACTCGTCAATTTGCTGCATGCGACGGACCGCTGATGTGTAAACGAAGGGTCATAAAACAAAAAACCATGTGATAGTCACATTATTTATTGCACGCAGCACCTATAAACAGTCACATAAAAATGCATGAATAAATTATTCCTCTTCGTTTCGAATTTTTGAAGTTTTACTATTTGCAAATCATAAAAGTTAAACATTTATTGACAAAGAAAATAACAATCAAATAATACACTTGCGAGCTATAAACTGGAATCACTTCATCGCTGGTTTTTGCAGACCATATTTTACAGTTTCCATGCAATAAACTGTAGGTTGTGGTATATTATTTTAAAGATAATTTTATTAGCTTTCAAACTCTTTCGATATCATAGCGAAAAAAATGTTCATCATATGTCATGGAACGTGAAAACAAAAGACATAAATTTTTGGAACAAAACATCTTTTTTTTCAAACTCCTTAATCCCTATAAAAACTGGGAATTTATGCAATTTTGTCATCAGTCCAATATGTCACGTCACTCAAAATACTGGAATTACAAGAAAATGGGAACCACACCAATAGAAGCCGCTCAAATCGTCACCCTAATCTGGATTAGGTTCTCTCAGCGTACTATCGCTCGACAGCGGCATCTGAGCCAGTCCTGCGTCTCCAAAGTATACAAGAGGTTTAGAGAGACTGGAAACTTAGTCCGAAGACCAGGATCTGGACGACAGCGATGCACTTCGGCGAGAGATGACCGATTTATTGTCAGCACTTCTCTCCGAAATCGACATCTAACCAGTGTTGACGTCCAGCGGGAGCTCGGAGAAGTTCGAGGGAGAACTGTCAGCGAGTGGACAGTGAGGCGAAGACTCGAAAGAAGCTAACTTGACTCCAAAAAGGCCAGCAACGGGACCCAAATTGTCTACAGCCCACCGACAAGCCCGACTTCAGTTTGCTCGTGATCACTTAGCTTGGGATATACAGCAATGGAGCCGAGTTTTATTCGCGGACGAAACTAGGATGTGCCTGCATGGCAGTGACTGTCGACGGAGAGTCTACAGGAGACCGGGAGAGCGATACGCACAATGCTGTATAGCGGAAACAGTGGCATATGGGGGTGGGTCTTGTATGATGTAGGCGGGGATTTCAATTGAAGCTAAAACGGAGCTGGTATTCGTACCCGGTGGAGGTCGGGGAGGAGGACTAACCGCAGAAAGGTATATCAACGACATTCTGCTGGGCCATCTACTCCCTTACGTCGGGTTTATTGGCGAAAATTTCCTGCTAATGCACGACAATGCCCGCTGCCACACCGCTCGTGCGACTAGACAGTACCTGGAAGAAGTCGGGATTCCCACAATAGACTGGCCAGCCGTCAGCCCTGACATGAACCCTATCGAACACCTGTGGGACGAGCTGCAAAGGCGGGTACGAGGAAGATCTCCAGCTCCGGCGTCAATAGAAGACCTAAAAACTGCTCTTATCGAAGAGTGGCAGGAAATTCCACAGGATTCCATCAGGAAACTCATTAGGTCAATGAAAAACCGTTTACAAGCAGTCATTAGGGCCAGGGGGGCAATACAAAATATTAAGCGGGAAATAACAAAGATTTTAAATAAAAATTTGATATTTTCATATTACTTCTTATTAATTTAAACATCCACAACTTCGACCTATTGTAATAATTCACTAAATGAAGGTAGGAAACTTCATTAAATTTAAATAATTTTTATACCATTCGAAAGTTAACAAAATTTCTTTTCAAATGGTATACACCAATCTGCAGTTTATTCCATGGAAACTGTAAAATATGGTCTGCAGAAACCAGCGATGAAGTGATTCCATTTTATAGCTCGCAAGTGTATAAAGAAATTAAACTAGTATTTACAATTGAAACAATTGAGCTAACTGCAGACTGTTGCAAATAATCTACAGATAGCTCAACTGGTCCATATCAATACCAGTCGGAAGCGTCCCCAAGGCGCTGGCTGCATTGCCCCGTTGTATGGCAATGCTAATGCGCTGCGCCAGATACTCACCAGCTCTCGGGTCACGCGTCGCTTCGACCAGGCGCTCAGATAATTTTTTGAAAACCCGGAGAGCCTCGGTACCCCACGGACCTAGGGTCTCGACTCCAAGGGGAGCAAATGCGTAAGCTCTGTCGAGACCTGCATATTTGCGCCTCTTGAGATCCTCGGCCAAATCTGCCGCCGAACCAGCCCTCACGGATGTCCTTGAAAGATGGGAATCTTATTAATTTCATTTTATAATATAAGAAGGTTGCAATAAACCGGCATGTAGATGAGTAATAATTGTAAAACCTATATTTATGATAAATAAATGTAACAAGCGTCATGCGAATCCAATCAAGCCGTGAAGAGTCCATGGCTCTATTTATAATGTAGAATAGGTACCTATAGTAGAGCTAATGCTCTACTCTGAATAATTTCAGAAACTCTACCTAAATGATAACCACTACATAGGTACATAAGTACAACGTATACATGAATCCTAAAAAACACTGAAATACATCCTGGAATATTCTATGTGAAAGTTTGTGCTGCTTGTGCGAAGATAAAGCAAAAAGTACAGATTGGATCGAGATGAAATTTTTCACAAATAATTTTGTGGACCTGCAATAACATAAAGGCTATTTTTTATCCCAAAAAAGGCTGAATATGTGGACGTGACGTGGACGGAAATGTATCCCTAGCAGGTAGGGATAATTTACCGTCCACATCTAGATACCAAATTCTTGAGGATCAAAAATATTTGATAAACATCGGAATTTTATTACGCACTCTTATCGCACAAAATAAAATGCGAATTAATAACATCCTATGAGCTGATAATTTCCTCTTTTGTAAATCTTCGGTGGTTCATTCGGGTATAAGCACCTTGGTTTTAAAAAAGATTCTTATAGATCCTTCCGACTTATGTTGCTTATGTTCAAACTGAAACTATAAACAATCTCTAAAATCTTACTAATATTATAAAGTATCAAAGTTTGTGTCTCTTTCACGCAAAAAAATATATAGTTAAAAACTAAAACCCGACTACATAAAAAAGCGTTCACCTATTGTCCATAGCATTTTCTTTTGATAGTTAGGTAGTCGGAGGCACCCACCCCATATACCTAGGGTACAATTAGTAACAAAGGCCTCCGACTACCTAAGTACCATATATTTGCAACCATATAGCCTATAACCATCGGGGTAATGAGACGAATCAATCGATACCTCACTTGTTGAAATCGAAGTAGTAGTTTCAGCGCTACGTGGGAACAAAGAAATCGGCTACATACATACATACATAGGGTGCTAAAATCATAACACTCCGGTAGTCGGGTAATAAAAACTACTGAATTGATTGGACTGAAATTTGGTATTTGGGACTTGCAATAACATATACCGAGGCAATTTATTACCCCGATAAAAGCGGGCGAAGACGCGGGCAGCAGCTAGTCTAAAATAAATGAACGCAATAGCAATTTGATTTGATCTATACTAGATACTCAACATATTTATCAAAGAACTGAGGTCTCTTCAAATTTGTAACGGCATGCGGCATGGCAGTCTGCATCAGATCAGCGGCCTTACTATCTAACGTAGATGGGTAATTAGCCTCGTCCATTCGTTATGCATCTAGATTAATTTAACTATATAGTAAGGCTTTTAGCTTTTAAATTAGGTACACGGTTTCAATCTATAGCACACATAATCCTAACTAATATTATAAATGCGAAAGTGTGTTTGTTTGTCTTTCCTTCACGCCCTAACTAAGCAACTAATCGACTTTATTTTTGTCATAGAGTTAGTTGAAAGGTTGGAGAGTAACATAGGCATTGTCCTGGTAAAACATCAAATTTCCATGGGAGATTTACGGTTTACGAATTTAATGAGGTAATGAAACCGCGGGGAACAGCTAGTAATTTAAAACATGAACGAGGTAGGGTTTCGTTAGAAGTGAATAAATTAGTTAATAAGTTAGTAAGTAGGTAATAGTCAAAGACAAATATATTTATTTTTCTCCCACAATAGATGCTTATTGCTAGTACCTAGTACACATAAATACAAATACCTTATAGCTAGCATCGTGCGAAACTGCTGCCTGTTTTATCATTTCATATCATTTATTATATTATTTTATAATAAATGATATGAAATTATATTTATTATATTGTGATTTCATACATACAGGTATTGTTCTTAGGTAGTCTTAGTGGGTACCACAGAATTGGGAATAATAAGTAATTTATTATTCCCAATTCTGTTGTGGGTACACAATGCATGAAAATCCGGCCGCCGCAATTATTTTACAACTATTTTGAATTAAAATAAGTAAAATATATAATATAATATATTATAATAAGTTTACATTACGCGGCGTACGAATATCGACCCCTCCAACTCAACCCGTGGATGTCGTAAGAGCCGAATACGGGAACCTACCAGAGGAAGGGCAGAAGGAAGCTGCTGCCCTTCCTCTGGTAGGTTCCCTTAGTCAGAACACCACTCTCTTAGGAGTCCTTATATTGCCTTTTTTCTTACTATTGTTCACGCTGACGACGTTAGAAATCCAGGCCTCCAGTATACGAATAACAACAGTAAATTAAGAATAACAAAAGAAAATTAAGAACAACAAAAGAAAATATCGTAAGATTTTAAAAAGTTTTCTTTTAGGTACTCAGATTTTACTGAAAACAAATTGAATCATCAGAGCCGTCACAACTTAGGTATCTAATCCTACAAATATTATAAATGTCAAAGTTTGCGAGTATGGATGTTTGTTCCTCTTTCACGCAAAAACTACTAAACTGATTAGGCTGAAATTAGGTATGGTATTGGGAGCTGGAATAACATATAGGCTATTTTGTATCCTGATAAAACACAGGCAAACGCGCGGGCCGCAGCTAGTCAGAAATAAATAAAAAATAACTCATCATACTCAGGTACATGTTGTCGGAAGCGACGATCGGCGTAAGAATAGACCGCTAGGTACAACTCGGCTAGTTGATGTGGACAGTAAGGGAACCTGCCAAAGGACATGAAACCAATAAATAAATTATTACTTTCAGTGCATCTTACCATGCTAGCATTGAATAGCTTGCTTACTTTCGCCCTTATACCAGTCACGGTTTACATGCGTTAATAATATTGCTAACAGCTATGGCGTACCTATCAAAGAGAATACTTACGAGGTACCTATAAGTATAGACAAGCCCAAGGAGGCTAAGGTCGCAACAGTCATTATAACGCCTGTCCCAAAACAATCATCGTCGTGGGTTGTCAATTAGACCTCAAGATGACTTGTAGTACTGTATTATGTACTTGTCTATTGTAATTACATACTTACGGATAGATATTCGAAGGAACTTTAAGTTATGAATAAACCCGCGGTTTTGGGTAGCAACTAGTATGGAAGAAGTAGTAATGAGTCCTTTACAATGAGTCATTAAAATAAACGTCGCACTTAGGTTATTCTTGCAAAACTTACTACCTACAAGGTGGCCTGGAAGAGATAGCTCAAAGCGATAAGGCCGCCCTTTGTACTTCATTGCTGTCAACTTTTTCTTCTGTATGTATTTTGTGTTTATGTGGTACAATAAAGAGTTATCTATCTACCTATCTACACTATTACAAGTACATATGTGTATGTTACAAGTGGTGTTGTATTAGGTATGTGCTCTTATTAAACTAACTCTAACTTTTTAGGGTTTCGGTATAGAACGAAACCCTTATGGTCTCGCTTTGTCCGTCCGTCCGTCTCCCTTAGCTGAATATCTTAGTAACTAACTACCGAAGCTATTATTAATTTGAAATATTTATAAATTAATTTCGTAAGCGAGCACACATTGCTAGAAAATGAGTTCGCATCTTCGAAGTTCGCGAAGCAAGAAATCGTAAATTTACACTGTAGAATTAAAGTTTCACAATAAATAATTTAGTATTAAGGTTTACGTTAGTATTACTATTAAGGTAGTGCGAAGCCCTCGCAGTAATCTCTCTCGGGACTCGAGGTCTCAAAGAAATTAATTAATGATATCCACAGATATCCCAAAAATTTACAATTTCTGCTGGACTTGAACATGGACCTAACGGCGCTAGAGCCGGAGGAAGTCCCAAAGATTTTTGATTCGTCGCGTCCGGTACTTGATTTCGTGGCGCAGCGGTTAGCGCAGTGCCGTATCGAGGGGAAGGTCGCAGGTTCAAGTCCCGCCGAATTTTTTTGGGATATCATTTAATTTACTATTCGTTCTTGATTAAAATGAAATAAAGAGAGATGAAAGTCCGGAGCCATCAGCACGCGGGTCACACTCTATAAATCATAATAAACATTTTTTATTATAAATAGAATTTAAAAGTACCTAAGCTCAGACAACTCAAATTTTAAACTAAAGTATTATCAAATAATAATTTAGTATAGTCCTTGTGCATAGGCTCAAAGTCACCCAGCGAGCTATGGAGTGAGCTATGCTCGGAGTTTCTCCACGCGATAGGGAATACGGAATACGGAAGTTCGTAGAAGAACCAAAGTTAGCTACATAGCTCTCAATTAGCAGGCTGAAATGCCGATGGGCAAGCCATATAGCTCGTAGAACCGATAACCGTTGGGGAGTAAAGGTTCTCGGGTGGCGACCGCGATGTAATGCGAAACGGAGTGTGAGACGACCTCCCACTCGATGAACTGACGACATCGTAACGGTCGCAGGGAGTCGTTGGATGGAGGCGGCTCAGGACCGCTATTCGTGGCGTCGTCGTTTCGGGGAGGCCTATGTTCAGTAGTGGACGTGTACGGGCTGATGATGATGATGATTATCAAATAAATAATCATACCTACTCATTTGTTCACCGTAGGAGCACTGGGCACACTTGGATATGTCAATTTACAATGCTATAAAACAAACAGAAATACAATTAAATTAAACAGTCAAATAATAAATACTACTAGGTAGGTATTTTCAAATAAGAAATAAAATGTTAATTAATATATAATGAAGAGAATCAATTAACACTTCATTTCCAGTTTTATTTCTCACATGTCTATTTTCTTATTTTTATTGACGGGTTTTGTTTTTATTGACGGTTTTATTTTTATTGACGGGTTTTGTTTTTATTGACGGGTTTTGTTTTTATTGACGGCTTTTATTTTTATTGACGGGTTTTGTCGTGTTTATTCTATTTGATATTTGTATTATTAAATTAATATGTTGCCAACGACTTAAGTATTCATACATAAGGTCTTATGTAAGGGGAAAAATGACATGAACTCATTACGGTAGTCAGCATATAAAAAGCGAAGTAGGTAATCGTACAAAGACATATTTTACGGTCTTGATGACTTAACGAGCTTATATTATTCCACTTAAGTATCACAGTATCACATTAAGTATTTTTTTTAAGTACTTATCGACACTACCACTTATTTATCATCAACATACGAAAGATAATGGGTATTTTCTATGTATAATAAAGAAAAACTATATAGATAATATTAATAATCTACATGTATTTACAATTGAAACAATTGAGCTAACTGCAGACTGTTGCAAACAATCTACAGATAGCTCAACTGGTCCATATCAATACCAGTCGGAAGCGTCCCCAAGACGCTGGCTGCATTGCCCCGCTGTATGGCAATGCTAATGCGCTGCGCCAGATACTCACCAGCTCTCGGGTCACGCGTCGCTTCGACCAGGAGCTCAGATAATTTTTTGAAAACCCGGAGAGCCTCGGTACCCCACGGACCTAGGGTCTCGACTCCAAGGGGAGCAAATGCGTAGGCTCTGTCGAGACCTGCATATTTGCGCCTCTTGAGATCCTCGGCCAAATCTGCCGCCGAACCAGCCCTCACGGATGTCCTTGAAAGATGGGAAGGCGCAAGTGTGTCGACACATGTAGCGTCCCACACAATAGGCCTCTCCAGCTCCCAAGGGACTAAACTCATGCCGTCGGGCCTCTTACCATCGTCACGCAACAGACCATTCGGTTCGAGAATATCATATATAATATATAATAATCTACATATTTAATATATTTGTATAATATATATCAGTCATCTAGTATCCATAACACAAGCGCTCTGCTTAGCTTGGGGCTAGATGATGCTGTGTGGATTGTCCAGTATTATTTATTTATTGTTATAATACATAAGAAAGGGTGCATATTATCTCAACGAAATAGAAAGAAATAAAAGAAAATTGGTTTATAGGTTCACTATGCAATGTGTTTGTAGCAAAGCTCATAAACAGGCATACGTATTTATTGACGACCGATACGGCGTGGCGGGCAAAGGGCTCGCCTGTGGTTGCGGGTTCAATGTCGCCTTGGGACAAATGTTTGTCTTTAGGCGCAACTTATCATCTGTGATGTTTGTATGATCTGCAGATATTTGTTTCGGGTGTTCTGGATATGTATAATACAAAAATATTACCTATGGAATTGTAGTAGGTATGCATATCAGTCATCTAGCACGACTAGCACCCATAAAGCTCTGCTTAGCTTGGGGCTATACGATGATTTGTGGTTTTTTTTTCTATGTTCTTTCTTATCAATGTCAATGTTTGTAGCCTTTCGTAATTAAAAACTACCTAAATAACGAAGTAGGTACATTACTAATAAAAAAAATAAGTAGCTATAAACAACATGGATGGTCTTACGGTAGTTATTGTATACTCATTGATGGATGGAAAAACTGGGTAGATATACGAGTATACCGTCACAAAAACATTGCAGTTAAATTGCATATTACACTAGAATACCAGCGCACATGCCTATAAAATACTGAACGCTTAATTTTCAATTAACTGTTGCCTCATCTACCAGTGGTACGAGTATAAAAATCCGAGGTATGTTTGTGATGAATGCTTTTTGTCATTACAATTATTTCGGCCTTGAAGGATCTTGCAATATGGCTCCTGCCCGACGCATCGCATTGTTTCCTTGACAAATCATCATCCTGTCAGTTTTACATACATCCCAAATAATATTATAAATGCGAAAGTGTGTTTGTTTTTCCTTCCTTGAAGCCCTAACTTAGCAACCAATCGATATGATTTTTCGCTTAGAGTTAGTTGAAAGGATGGAGAGAGTAACATAGGCTACTTTTTGTCGTTTTGTCAAATTTCCATGGGATATTTACGAGAAAAATACATTTTCTTATCCCCCTAGAAAAGTGTAATTCTAATTTAACGGCGAAGCCACGGGAAACAGCTAGTAGAATATATGTATATGCGAAACGTTCAGCTCTTTCCGTTTGGCAGTTTAGGCGTGGTCTTTGGCCAAACATCTCGTAACTTCACAAACTTTCGTACCTTCATCTTTCCACCATCATCAGCCCACATACGTCCAGCAGTCGTGGAAGGCCTACCTCATCAGACGCCACAAATAGCGGTCCTGAGCCGCCTCCATCAATAGCATGCGACCGCAACAATGTGGTCGGTCCATCGGATAGTCTCCCAACACTCCGTTTCACGACATATCGTGCCATGATCTTTCCCAAAAGTATACCTACTCAATGAAAAACTTGTTTTTACCATTGCACATAAACTTCGAAATATGTTAGGTACCATACTCACAGTCATATATTTCAATTCGGAAAACATCGGAAAATCCTATTTGTTGTTGGCTCCTCCGGGTCAGATTCTTGTAATTTCTTGATGATTTCAAATAATCTCATAGATTCTATGATGATTGGTGGATATTTGAATTCATCAACGGATTACTAATATTTAATGACTTAGCAGATTACATTAAGGCGCATAGTAATGCGACACTGGCGCCACTCTTTATTTTTTCTTGTTTTATCGTTATGGAAAAGAATTAGGTACCAAAAGTTATCACCGCCAATTGATAATACCCAGTATAAACCATTTTCTGCTAATACTAAATGAAACAAAACTGTTACAGAGGTATCGAAAAATAATTTATACTGGGTATTATCAATTGGCGGTGAGAACTTTTGGTAATTCTTTTCCATAACGATAATACAAGAAAAAATTAAGAGTGGCACTAGTGTCGCATTACTATGCGCCTTAAGCGACATTTACTAGAAACTGAAATGATTATGTCCCAATTATGACCACAATGCTTTAATAAGGCTCTATGCAGATAGAGCAACTACTGGGGCATCAGGCAACTCTGTTTATATAATAAACTTCAAAATATTTAAAAAATATTAAAAAGCTGTCAGTTTTTTCAACAAAAGCTGCTCTGCCTGCACAGCGTCTAAAGACTATATTTCATTATTATTATGTGTGAGTTAGTAGCCTCCTGTGATGTACATCACAGGAGGCGGTACCTACGGTGAGATGGGACTCTTCAAAAGAAATACATACTTTCCACTTCGAAAACTCCTTACATTTATATTTCGTAAGGCTGCAAGATGGCCAGTGTTTTGTTACACTACCTCCCCCTCTCGCCACTTACATGCCTTTACCATTATATAGACATTTTATTGTTAACAAATATTACAAGTCATGAAATAAATAAGTAAAAATCGTATAGGTGACAAGCTGTCCTGCCTGTGAAAGTTAAAGTGCTCTCTATCGTGGTAGAGCTAGAGTCTTCTAGCGGCACCCTTTGAGGGAGCAACATCCATGCCACACAAATACATACATAGAAGCACAGATGTTTAATTCCTTAGCTGTTGTCATTGTTGACTCTATACAGACTCAAGGGCAATTTTTTCCTCGATTCCATCTCCGGATCGGTATTCGAAACACGTAGCTGCAAGTTTGCATTGCATTGGAATTGTTTTAAGTGAAATCATCATTATTTTCAACTTGAAATGAGCCGTTGCTGGCCTAAGATAAATCTAAATTAGTCATCTAGCACTCATAACACAAGCTTGGGGCTAGATGGTGCTGTGTGGATTGTCCAGCATTATTTTTATATTTTTGAAAGTGGCAGTAAGATGGCATATACCAGTAATGTATATATAATATAGTAATGTGTATAATAATAATAAGTAAGACCGGCTGCAGATGTAGGTGGTCTGAAAATTATTCACCGCAATGAAAAGGTCATATGTCAAAGATATTCAAATAGTTATTTAATTGACAAAGAAAATAACAATCAAATAATATAAACAAATTAAACTAGTATTTACAATTGAAACAATTGAGCTAATTATTAATTAATAATGTTATTTAATTAAACATTATTGGTAATAGTTATTCCTCGTTGTCGGGTCTCTACATCGCTTTAGTTCGATGTAGAAACTGTAAAGTAGGTTTTTCCACAACATAAACTATATACATCAAACATTTCTTCGGCTATTTCGCAAGTCTCATCGACATTTTGAAGGTCTTATCCGGTTCATATTTACGGTTCTCACGTGTTTGGAAGGCGTCGTGACGTGACTGTTGTCTTACCTTGCAGTCTTTAATAATCTTAGTGTCTATTTCGACATCGTGTAGCAATAACCAGGAATTAAAGCATCCTAATTCTATGTTCTTATATCGTCAGTCACTGCTTAAAGAATGGCGTTTGAGTTAAGGTAGAGTGCGTTACCGACAGTAATAGAGGTCCACAGTTGTGGAGTTTCAGTCGAGGTTATGATTAAAAATACGAGTGATAGTGATTAAACGCGATCAAGGGTCTTAAGCGTACAACCGACAGTTCCGTATAAACTTAAAATAACATAAAACTAGTTTATAAGCTGAACTCATTCTACGTTTGGTGGAATAAGCCCTAAAAAATGGCTTCTTCTGTTGCTGAGGACTTTAGAACGAATGCCAACGAATATGTTATTGAAACCGTTAGTGAGTGAAGCGTCTCAGCAGTTTTTTTTGCACAAAATCTCGTTTTTTATAACTTTATTACTAGGCGGAATCTCCATAAGTTACCCAATAGAGATGACTCATAGAAAATAATCGATTTTGTTTACGCACAGTAGCGATTCGCAGAATATTTTATGGACGTCATCACGCTATCTGAATAAATAAATATCTCAAGGGCTGCCTTACCTTTGCCATAGACTATATAATACCTACTATAGTACCTACCTTGCCGTGGGGCCACGGCGCGGCGTACGAATATCGACCCCTGCAACTCAACCCGTGGATGTCGTAAGACCAGACTAAGGGAACCTAACAGAGGAAGGGCAGCAGCTTCCTTCTGAGTATTTTTCAACACCAACACTGCGATCACCAATCCGCCTGCCAAGCGTGGTGATTATGGCAAATCCCCAAATACTACATTGGGAGACCATCCACTCGATGGACCGACGACATCGTAGCGGTCTCAGGGAGTCGATGGATGGAGGCGGCTCAGGACCGCTATTTGTGCCGTCGTATGGGGGAGGCCTATGTCCAGCAGTGGATGTGTATGGGTTGATATGATCATGATGATGATAGTACCTACCTTTGCCTTTGTCTACTATTACAATATTTGTCCGTGCGCATCTACCGTAATAATTAGATCCAGACCGTAAACATTATGTTTGATATTCAAATGCTCGACATTGAAGGCTAAAATAATCTAACGGCTTTTAAATCTAGCTTCTGCACGTGACTTTGTTTACATGACCAACCAAGGTAATATATAAATGTTTCTAGGTGCATCAATAAGCGTTTTGTTCCATTTGCCGGTACTACACTGGTGCTAGTACAGTCATGGCAGCCGGAAAAGCTTATAAAGGTATGAAGCCTCGCCGTTGTCGGCGCCGGTAATTTGAAAAACATCTTATATTTCTGCTTCCACGGCGCCTTGCTTGGCACGACATCTCGTGCCAGGGGAAAATGCTTACTGCAAGTTTGTTGTTTTGTAGCACCGAGCGTTAGATAGTAGGTAGGAGTGCACGCGTTACATTGAGTACAGTCCAAAATCAGCGCCTGCTTTTTCTCTACCGTATTGCTCTCTATAGTAATGTATTTAAATCTTTATAAAGGAAGGACGTAAACTATGGAATCATATATCATCTTAACACTAACTGCCCATGACGCACATGCCCAGGAAGAGCTTGTCCTGGCACTTGCTAGCCTGGCAGCGACAGGGCGCGCCCCTGAGGGTCACACCGCTGTGGCTCAACAAAAACTGGTTTTGTTTTTTCTGACATACCGTGCGTATTCAGCCTCAAATAAATAGTATTTTAAGTTTGAATATATCGTGATTTATTATGCCAAAGGCGATTCAGTATATCGCATTGTTTATTTGGAAATATTTAGATAGAAAACAGGTAGAGCTTGAAAACTTTTATTCCTTCAAAATTGCTTAATATTGTTAGCAATAATAGCGATTTTGCAGAAACGCAATGCATGTAAATATCGATGGAATAAAAATAATACCTACTGGATATTTTATATAGCAACGAACGACCTTCTCCGATCTTTCGTATACTAAAGGATCGGAGTGAAATTTTGCATAGATGTATGTAGTACAGTAGAATAACATGAAGGAAAACATGGGCCACGGGTAGGAGCAACCACACAAATATTATAAATGCGAAAAATTGGATTGATTACACACACACACACACACACACATATATTTAGATATTATATGTATTTAATCGATAAACATATGTATAGATTAAATACATATGTATTTAATCCAACAAAAATCAATTTGAAGGTATCTTGGTGCATACTATAGTTGACTTTATACTCAACAGATTCGAAGAAAATTATAATTGAAGTTAGGTGTACGGTTATACCCTCCGCTCCCCTACATTTATTTCTAGACCTGGCATAACAGATGTAAGTAGGCGTTCAATTTTTACCTTCGGGCTACCGTCTACCTTTTTACAATCCCGTGTGAATTCGAGGACAAAATAGTTTTATCATTCAAAACTATGCTCAAGGCACTCTCAAGGTACAAGATAATGGCACTGAATGGGTTTCAGTTAAAAACCATTTGTACCTAACCAGTTTTTTGTCTGAACTCAGTACGGTGCGTTTTCGCGATGCTTAAAACAATAGGTTCCCACATAACGTTCCTATTTTTTAAATCTTTAAACACAATGGCCTGCGTTTGGCAATTGTTTGTGTGTGGGTAAGATGCAGATCTAGGCGATTCATTACAAAACGCTATCTTTCTTTACAAATGGATGTTTAGCACTATCTTTTAATAATAGAGACATTTACTTAATGCTTTTGTTGTCTTTAAGTATAATAGAAAAAATCTTAGTAGTAGGTACTCGATAGATCGGACGACAGATGTGGCGCGGCGGGCGAAGGTCCGCCTGCGACGCAGGAGGTTGCGGGTTCGATTCCTGCCTAGGGACAAATGTTTGTACGATCTGCAAATATTTGTTCCGGGGGTTCTGGGTATTTTCTATGTATGATAAAAGTTTGTATTGTATTATGTATATGAGCCATCTAGTACCCATAACACAAGATCTGCTTAGCTTGGGGCTAGATGATGCTCTGTGGATTGCCAATATTATTTATTTATTTATTTTTGAGTAGGTAGAGCAAGCTCTTCATCAGCACGAGTTATTCCGTGTTCGTCCCAGTCGCTTGAGCACTGCTGGACGTGCCTCCTCCAAGGTGGGTTTTGCTACTTAGACCATGCATGGCAGTAGAAGTGCTAAAATACACAGAAGGAAGCGGTTTCCCTTCCTCTGGTAGGTTCCCTTAGTCGACTCTTACGATATCCACGGGCTGACAAGTAAACCTACCCAAGTGTGACAGTCCGAATGGCGTTTCCCGTAGCACTGTGCGCGTGGCTGACACTCAAAAAATTTAAATATAACACATTGCCAATAACAAAGAAGTCATGCCAACTCAATGGCCTGTTCACTCTAGCCACGTGAATGTTTTCCCTAGGCTGGCATTGCGTCACCGATTCTCAAGTAGGCGCCCTTTTTGGCACTAGCTCTCAGTGTGCTGAATAGCTAATTAAAATTACCATTGTGTGTTTTAAACGAATGTATTTAGGTTATTTGTATGAGAAAAGTAATCAAAATGTACCTTATCTCTGAGGATTTTTTTTTAATTTTTTGTTTTTTGTAGAACTTGTGTTATGAAGACGAAGTAACATACTTATTAATGTATTGTATGGGTAGACAATAAACACCTATGTAGGTATTAAACATAGTTACTAATTCTGAAATTAAAAACTACATTAGGTGTTAAAAAAACAGGTATTAAATATTATGTTTAAACCGGTTCCCACCTCAGTATGTGTAGGTTTCGCCCATGCCTGTTACGCAGATTTTAGGGGCGGGGTTTTATGGGTACTTATAACTTCACTCTATTTCCATGTCAGTGTTTAATTTTAACAATTTGACCTTTTCTAAGTGTACATTTATTGTAATTACGGAAATAAAGTATGTTTGACTTTTGACTTTTAACTGATAAACAATAGATAGATATTATTTATCATACATAGAAAGCACCCCGATCACCAAGACAAATATTAGTATAATCATTTGACCCGAGGCGGAAATCAAACCCATAACCTCCTGCGTCGCAGGTAGCCCATCAACTGCTGCGGCACAGAAGTCGTCAATCCTACTAATATAATATTATAAATGTCAAAATTTGAAGTATGGATATTTGTTCCTCTTTCACGCAAAAACTACTTAACTGGTTGGACTGGAATTTGGTATGTGTATAGTTTGGGACCTGGAATAACATATAGGTTATTTTTTATCCCGATAAAACGCGGGTGAAGGCCCGGGCAGCAACTAGTTTGAAATCATTCTCTCCCCTAAGCCAGATAATGTTGTAGGACAAAACGAGCCCGTGGTGGAATCTACTACCTAGTTTGTACGTACTTTTACCTAAAACGTAATCCTATCGCCCTTGGTAAAATATCAAAGATAATAATTTTAAGGTTCAAAAACAAGGTAACAAACTTAATCACGCAATTAAAAACTTTATATAATTATCATTAAAGTTTTATTTTGATAATTTATTCCTTTCAAAAGACATCAACGCGCTGCTTTTCGATGAAAAGACAGTACGAGTGAATGGGATTTTAAAACATAAACGGTATGTTCATATTTTCACTAGCGGCTGCCGCGCTTTATTGCGATATAAATAGCCTATATGTTATTCCAGATCCCAAACTATACCCATACAAAATTTCAGCCTAATCGGTTCAGTAGTTTTTGCGTGAAAGAGTAACAAATATCCATACATACATAGGAAGTAGGATAATTTCATAATGTTTTCTCGAAACCACTACTATTAATAAATTATATCGATGATTTTATACACTTATCATTTAAAATCTCGTCGTTTATCAGTCGGTTGTTTACTAATTTCATAACCCCACATACAATCACTACATAGTATAAACAAAGTCGCTTCCCGCTGTCTGTCTGTCCCTATGTATCCCTTATATCCCCTATATCTTTAAAACTACGCAACGAATTTTGATGCGGTTTTTTGTACCAAACATCAGTCCGGGGAGTAGAGAATAAAATCTTTCAACAAAGGTAGCAAAAGGACATTCTTATTTTATAAGGGAGGAAAAAAACAATTGTTTTCCTAGCTCCTATTCCATAACAGGTATAAAATACCGGCCGTGGGGCCGTGGCGTACGAATATCGACCCCTCCAACTCAACCCGTGGATGTCGTAAGAGCCGACTAAGGGAACCTACCAGAGGAAGGGCAGCAGCTTCCTTATGAGTATTTTTAAACACCAACACTGCGATCACCAATCCGCCTGCCAAGCGTGGTGATTATGGCAAATCCCCCCCTACATGGGAGACCATCCACTCGATGGACCGACGACATCGTAGCGGTCCCAGGGAGTCGATGGATGGAGGCGGCTCAGGACCGCTATTTGTGGCGTCGTACGGGGGAGGCCTATGTCCAGCAGTGGACGTGTATGGGCTGATGATGATGATTCCATAACAGATAAAAACGTCAAGTGCAAGTTGGCTCACTCACCGAGGGTTCCGTAATTATAAGGCCTTTTTGCTTCTTGCAAAATTTCATGATTCTAGGTCAACGGGAAGAACCTTAAAGGTTTTCAGTCCATAGCGAGAAACAAAAATTATTTTTTATGTGAATAAACTACAAATTTACAGTTTTCGGATTTTTCCCTTTAATTGTGCTATACAACCTTGCTTCTTGCCAAATTTCATGGTTCTAGGTCAACGGGAAGTACCCTAAAAGTTTCAGGTGCACGTGATTCACAAGGAAATTTCAAAAAATTTGGGCATAAACGTCTATAACTTTTGATTTTGTTGACTTAGAAGTTTGATTTACGGTTCGGCGATATTACGGCTCCAAGAGGTTACGGACCTGGATATTTGGTGTTGATTTCACGCGTTTCTGAGAAAAGAGGGTTGACATACGGACAGACAGACAGACGAATAACAAAGTGATCCTTAAATGGTTCCCTTTTTCCTTTGGACAAACATTTTGATCAAAGCTATAAATATTTTGATTTTTATCCATAAAACCTTTACGATCCTGATAATTTCGATTTCTATCTAAATCTTAAATATATACTAAATGCGATAAATAAGTATGCAATAAATAAATAAAATATATAAATAATGCTGGATAATTCACTCGGCATTATCTAGCCCAAGCTAAGCAGAGCTTGTGTTATGGGTACTAAATAACTGATATACATAATACTATATATTACATAAATAGATATTTTTTATCATACATAGAAAAACGACCAGAACACCCTGAACCTGAACCCTGAATATTTGCAGATCGTACAAATATTAGTCCCGAGGCGGGAATCGAACCCGCAACCTCCTGCGTCGCAGGTGGACCTTCGCCCACCGCGCCACATCGGTCGTCAAAAATGATTTAGTTCTCCCAATCTCTGCATGAGTATAATTTATTTTCTTATTTAATCATTCATTCATTTATCGGTCTGCGATTGAATACCTAAATGAATAATTAAAAACTTTTCTAATTAATTACCACGTTTAGCCATTAAAAACTAAGAATAATCTTTATCACATGACTAGTTGCTAGAACCGGAGATCCGGGAGCCGAGCGATGATAGCGTATCATCAATGTCGCGTCAGTAACGTTTATAGGAACTGGAATTACTGTAATGTTATGTAAAAACCTTATGTTGGATAGCTATGGACTCGCCGTGACTTGGGTATGCAGAAAGATTGGTAAGTAAAAATGCTAAACTGATTTAACCCAAATAATGGAACGTCGCAAACTTTCGACGATTTAAAATAGAAAAGCAGTCAATAAGGTACCGGATTGGAACTTTAATTCAGCATTTTATTCAGCATACCCAATTTTTGAATAGCGGCCATTATTCATTTTTGATATGTGAATAATATTTCTATTATTAATTATAAATAAATCCAAAATAAAATCTTAACTATCACGGACTGTAAAATGACAATCAAGAAATCATGAATCATTTAGGTAATAACAATAATAAATAATACTGAATAATCCACACATATACTTAATAAAAAATAACGATCAAATAATATAAACAAATTAAACTAGTATTTACAATTGAAACAGTTGAGCTAAGTCCAGACTGTTTAAAACAATCTACAGATAGCTCAACTGGTCCATATCAATCAGAATCAGAAACAGAATCAATAACTTTATTTCTTTAGGCTTACAAAATAAGCACTTAGACAAGTCAAATTGTATACTATAAACAGAGTTATTATTATCAAATAAGAAATAAGGTGTTATTGATACACACAACAGTCGGACAATACCAGTCGGAAGCGTCCCCAAGACGCTGGCTGCATTGCCTCGCTGTATGGCAATGCTAATGCGCTGCGCCAGATACTCACCAGCTCTCAGGTCACGCGTCGATTCGACCAGGCGCTCAGATATTTTTTCATAACCTGGAGCCTCAGTACCCCACGGACTTAGAGTCTCGACTCCAAGGGGAGCAAATGCGTAGGCTCTGGCGAGACCTGCATATTTGCGCCTCTTGAGATCCTCGGTCAAATCTGCCGCCGAACCGGCCCTCACGTAAAGACGCGACTGTGAATGATTTCATTCGAAGTATTCGACTTGACAAATCATTCGAACGATTCGACTGACTAGAGCAAATTAGTAACTAATTTGGTTAGTAATCGCGCGTCGTTCCGTTCGTTCGACTGCCCGAGTCGGCCTTCATTTCATTCGTTATTCGACGTGGATTGGTTGGATTATGATCGTCGACTCGAAGTCATGAATGACCCATTCGTAGAGGCATTAGTAATTAATTACTAATTAGTAGCTGTCATTCGACTTTGAAGATTAGTATATTACAAGTTTTCAAGTCGAATAAGGAAATTAGTAGTTGTCGATCATTCGAATAGTCAGATAATTCGCAGTCGCGCATCTTTACCTCACGGACGTCCTTGAAAGATGGGCGTTGTAGCGTCCCACACAATAGGCCTCCCCAGCTCCCAAGGGACTAATGTCATGCCGTCGGGCCTCTTACCATCGTCACGCAACAGACCATTCGGTTCGAGAATAGCTGGTACGTTAGCGGTAACAAAGGCTCGCCGGATGATGAATGACTTAATAAAATACATTACATAGATTGATAGTTTTTATTATACATAGAAAATACCCGGAAATCATATCATATTGCAGATCATATAAATATTTATCCTAAGGCGGGAAACGAACCCGCAACCTACTGCGTCGCAGGTGGACCTTCGCCCGCCGCGCCACATCGGTTGTCAAATGCAACTATTAGGCTCATCCAGTCAGTCAGATTGTTGTATGTTAATTATATATAATGAATAGGATACGGAAATAAAGATGCTATCATCTTGTTGAATATGAATTGTAGTGTTGTCTTGTCAAGAATTTACATTTACGTACATTACATACATTACGTCCGTAACAAAAAATATGAATAATATGATAGTCCGTATACAGAAAGAAAGCTGGAAACTTATAAGCGCTTACCGGCGCTTGACAGCGCTGGTAACCCGCGCAGGAAAATATATGAACGCGCGCCGATAAGCACTGAACGGTGCCGACAAGTTCCGACAAGCTTCAACACGCGCTGGCAGGGCGGGGCGCTGTCATTTAAAATTAATAAACAACTGCTTCAACCTGCTTCCTTTGTGTAGAACGGACCAGCGCTGTCAAGCGTCGGCAAGCGCTTATAAGTTTCCAGCTTTCTTTCTGTATACGGCTATACGAATAATAATTGCGTGCATGAGCTATGCTATGAGTGATTTTTTTCAAATCTACACTAAGGAACGGCTTAAGAAACTAATAAGTGACTCCGAGTATGGCAGCATCAGAGTAGGCAAGAACATATGTAGAGCGGAAACTTTCGCCCCGGACCGGCTCAAGGTCGCGACAAAATACTCAGTCTATCTCAGGCGGGATCGCGGGTGTCGCCGACAGCCCGACTGAAATACATAGACTGAGTATTCTGTTTAACGTGTAACCCCGACCTTTGAGCCGGTGGCGGAAGTTTCCGCTTTACGTATGATCTTGTCTAATCATATTTCATTTATTAATTGCTAATATGTACTATCGGCGTAAGATCTGCCTTACCACCACAAGGGTTCTTTTTTGTAAAGTGACTTGTTGCCACCCCCGGCTTGCTCGATTTCTTTTGTTTTGAAAGACCAATAGGACCGTCGTATTTCGTGGGTCTGGTCAGGTACTTTAGTCAGTGCTATCGTAAATAAGTAATTCATATTTTGCTACAAACTATTTATGATTCGGATTATGATATCATGAAAATTTGAATTAATATTTTGATTTTATTTTATTGTCGTTTGATGACTACACTCAGGGATGAGGAGAACTTTCCCTCGTCCCTGACTACACTATTGTATTGCACACACTACAATTTGGGAGCGTTCATGTTGCGATAAATTGCGAAAGGAATTCATAGTACTAGGGCTAATAAAATCTCGACTACCGTAACTGTAACTGCACAAAACTGACTGACTGGTTGACCAGATGACTTTGCAATGGAAAAAAGTCATTAAAAAGAACCATTACAAAAAATATGTTGAACAGATGTTGACTGCCCGGACTCTCTATTGGTCAAACTAGACAACAAAGAAAAGGCGGATCTAAGGTAAGTAGGAGTAAGGAGTAAGGCAGATCTTACGCCGATGGTACCATCGGCGTAAGATCTGCCTTACCAGTTTGAAACAATTTTGCCTTACGTTGGTTTTGGGTTACAGGTCACACCTTCTTTTCTTTGTTGTCTAATTTGTCAATAGAGAGTCCGGGCAGTCAACATCTGCTCAACATATTTTTTGTAATGGTTCTTTTTAATGATTTTGTTCCATTGCAAAGTTATCTGGTCAGATAGTTAAGTTATCGGCAGTCAGTTGTGTGCAGTTGCAGTTACGGTAGTCGAGATCGAGAATTTAATTTGCCCTGGTACTATGAGTTCCTTTCGCAATTTATCGCAACATGAACGCTCCCAAATTATAATGTGTGCAATACAATAGTGTAGTCATCAAACGACAATAAAATTAAAACAAAATAAATATTCAAATTTTCATGATTAGTATGCAGTAAAATAATAATTACCTATTTACAATGACTAAGTACCTGACCAGACCCACGAAATAGTCTTGTGTAGTTCAGGAATAATGAACTAAAATGAATTAGTTCCGACCAGTGAACTAGTAAGAACGATTCAGCTCAACTAGTTCCTTGTAGTTCACTTGCTCTTCAGTCACGAAATCTCGAAACCACTAAAAAGTTGGCGTCTGAATCACTATTTTCAAAGGCATAAATTTTAAACTCCAATAACAAGAATAAAAATAACTGTTTGAGAATGCATTTCGATTATTCGCTAGTACAATGTTTCTTTTAGTTCACTGTTACATTCCGTGATTCCGTGTCAGACGGAACTAGAAGACAAGGGAATAATTAAGGGAGAACAGAGATAGAGAGAGCGCATATTCCGTGGTAGTAAGAGAGATGGAGATATGCATCTAGTTCTCTAGTTCAGTAGTAACTTGTCTCAAAGGAACGAATAAGGTAGAACAGAGATAGACAGCGCATAATCCCCGGTAGTAAAAGAGACGGAGGGGTAATGAATGAGAAACTTTAATTGTTTGAAAATAGATATCAAATTGCCCTGTTAGTATTTTATTTTTGCAACTTTTGTAATTGTAATATGTATGTACCTACCTACTTGTATTATTTTTGTTACGAGCAAGGAAGGAGCATTGCATTTCGATATTTCGTCGGTAAATGGATATTTCGTCCGTTTTCGTGTATGTTTTGGTGAAATAATGTTATAATTAATATTCAGTAAATGTAAATAGTATCCAATCTAGTTTCTGACACAAAACAATCGATTGCGTATTTTAAAGCATTAAAATAGGAGCCCTTTTGTGATTAAAACGACCCGAAAGTTTTGCCGAGTGGGGTATTAATAGAACTAGAAGTCTGAACTAGTACATTAGTGAGATTTTACTAGGACAGAGCGATCTCTTTACTGACCGAGCAAGAACAAGCCTACCACGAAATACGACGGTCCTATTGGTGTTTAAAAACAAAAGAAATCGAGCAAGCCGCGGGTGGCAACCGGTCACTTCACAGAAAAATCACACAGTCAACAAACACCGAAGACTGTGATATACTCGGATAAGTTAGGTGCTGGGATGGGTCTGATACTTAGTGACTTACTTGTACAAAATGTTGTAAACAATTGCTATCTAGATGCTAATATTAATGTCATTACGGATTGTATTCAGAAAGATAACTCTCTGAATAAAAGCACCACTCTAATTGTTCAGCTTGGTGAAATTTGTGTAAAACGGTCAGCGTTGATTAGGCTAGTTGAGGTACTTCTAGAAAAGGTACAGAATGGACTAGGGAAACTGATTATTTGGTCCTTCCCTTACTCAAATTCATTGACATCAAAGCAAAATGAAAATATATCAAACAATAACTTGCTGATGTACAACATGACATGTCGTCATAATGATGTATTACTTTTTGATACTAATAAGTTTATTAGTAAAACTTTTTTGACTAGGGATACAATGTACCTAACCAAAAAGAACAAAATGATAATTGCTAAATTGTTAGCATATAATATTTTTGATCCCGTTATAAATAGTATAACGCAGTTGCCTGACGAGCCTGTATATGTAGTTAGTAGTAGTACTAATGAGGGCATTAAAGCGATTGTGTCAGTAAATACAAATTTAAACTGACCACAACGACAACGGGAAAGCAAAAAGCACTTCATATAGTCCATCAGAATATACAAGGCTTACCCAGCAAAATCCTAGAATAAGAACTATTTAAATGTAGATGTTATGTGCTTAACAGATCACTGGATTTTGAAGAATCAGTTATTTTCCTTTATACGTGGTGGGTCTCTAATTATAGTTAAAAATAGTCTTAAATGTACAATGTGTAAGAACGGAAAGATATTGTAAACCTCACTATTGAGAGGACTATTGAACTTTCATGTGTGGAACTGGAGCGGTATAGTGTGTCTGCCCCTTGTTTAGATAATATTTACTGCAGTGAAACTCCAACCAGCAAAATATTAAGCAAGCATTTCAAATCAGACCATTATGGTCAGAGTGTTAACTTTAGTTATAATTTGAATGATAGAAACAATGTTGAGGAATATACCTACAGGCCTATTACAGAGAGCCGTATTAAGAATAATCAAAGTAAAATGGAACTAGCAGTATCTAATATATCTTGTTCTGATGACCCTAATGTTCTATTTGCCAATCTTTTTAATGTTATAAACAGAGAACACAGTGAAATATTCAAACTTAAAACATGCACAGTTAGAGACAGGGTCGGGTTTACTGATTGGGCCACTCCCGGCATTTATAGAAGTAGAAATAGACTATACGATCTTTATGGTGCTAGAGAAGCTATGTTACATGATCCTGTGTTTCTCTTGTATGTCACCAACTACTCGAAAACATTTAAGAAAGTCTGCAACACAGCAAACTGCCTATTCTTGAGGAAAAGAATTGTAAACTCATCTAATAAAATAAAAGCAACATGGAGACTAATAAATAACGAAACTGGTAAATCAAAGCCACGTAACAGAGAAATAAGGTTAAAAATTCATAATTCAATTCTTATACATGAAAAGGATATTGCCGATGCTTTTGATGCATTCTTCTCCGATATACCTAAAGCTGTTACCCGGACTCTAAACTCCTCACCTTCGATGGCGGTTGAATTATTGGAATCATCTGTTGAAAAATGTAAAGAGGTCTTTATATTTACTCATGTAAATGCCAATTATATAGTCAACGTTTAAGTCTATTAACATCAAAAATACTGAGGATCTCTGGGGTATCTCAACCAAAGTATTCAGTTCAATTATAAAGGAAGTGGCTCTTTGTTTGGCCTTTATTTTCAATAGTTGTGTCGACGCAGGAGTTTTTCCTGATCTCATGAAATACATATAGTAAACTGGTTCCTCTTTTTAAATCTGGAAGTCACACTGATCCGGCCAACTACAGACCAATTTCAATACTTCCAGCAACAAGTAAAATTTATGAAAAAATTATTCTCACACAGTTGTCCTCTCATTTTAAGCTTAATAGGCTATTCCATAAAAATCAATTTGGCTTCACCAAAGGTAGATCAACAACCGATGCTGGTACAGTTTTACTAAAGCATATATTGGATGCCTGGAATAAAGCAAACAAACGCTATTGGTATATTCTGTGATCTTTCTAAGGCTTTTGATTGTGTAGATCATGGTACATTAATTAGAAAATTGAGACACTATGGAATTCAAAACAAGGCACTGGACCTTATGCAATCATATTTATGGAGTTCAAAAAGTAGATATTGGTAAAGAAAGATCTAGGGGCTCAAAAATTTAAATAGGCGTCCCGCAAGGATCAATATTAGGTCCTTTCTTATTTTTAGTATACGTAAATGATCTCCCCTTTTTAGCAAAAGATCTGTGTGATATAGTCTTATTTGCTGATAATACTTCCCTGATTTTTAAAGTTGACAGAAATAAATGTAATTATGACGATGTAAATGATTCGCTTTCACACGTACTAGATTGGTTCACCGCCAATAACCTCTTACTCAATGCTAAAACCAAATGCATTAAATTCATGTTACCTGTAAGAGAATTTCCAACTTAGATAATGCTAAAGAATGAGATTGTTCACTTTGTAGACTCTACTGTTTTCTTAGGGTTACATATTGATTCCACTCTTCAATGGAAACCGCAAATTGATGCTCTCGCAGGCAGACTTCGTTCAGCAGCCTATGCAGTTCGTACAATTAGATATATTACCGATGAAGATACAGCTAGGTTAGTTTATTTCAGTTACTTTCATAGTATTATGTCTTATGGTATTTTGCTTTGGGGACAGGCAGCTGACATCCAGACTATCTTTGTTCTCCAAAAAAGGGCGGTACGCGCAATTTACAAATTAAAGCCACGCGACTCTTTGAGGGAATTATTTAAAGAAATAAATATTTTGACAGTAATATCGCAATACATCTATGAAAATCTTATGTACCCGCACAAAAATAGAGATAGCTTTTTGAAAAATTGTGATGTTTACAATAGAAATACAAGAAACAAGAACAAATTACACATCCCAGCATATAGATTACGAAAGGTAGGGAAATCATTTATGGGCAATTGCGTGCGGTTCTATAATAAGCTTCCATCTGAAGCAACTGAACTCCCTATTCGTAAATTTAAACAGTACATTAAACAAAATCTTATCAGGAAGGCCTTTTACTCCATAGATGATTACATCAATGATGTTAATGCTTGGCCAGATGTCGCTCCGTTCCGCACTGTCAGTAGTATGTAAGAAATTTAATGTTCTAGAAATATTGACATGTATCTAAATTGCATTAAATTTATATTTAGATAGGCAAAATAAACATGTATTAGACACATAAGTCACTTTATAATGTGCTAGTGGTTTCTTTTTCACTTCTTCCACTAGTGGACAAAAAATTTAAGTGAAGAGAATATCAATAACACCTTATTTCTTATTTGATAATAATAACTATGTTTATAGTATAAAATGTGACTTGTCTAAGTGCTTATTTTGTAAGCCTAATGAAATAAAGTTATTGATTCTGATTCTGATTCATGACGCACATGTCCAGGTTCGCCGGTGAGCAGCTGCGGTGTTCCCCTTCTCAGATCGTCGTCATATCGCACTGCAAGGGCTGGGCAGTGACTGGGTTGATGAGAAATATAGAAGACTTTGGCCATTCACAAAAAGGCTAAAAACATAAAACGCATTACCATTGTTTGAACCTCCCTGAACTTACAATCTCTTCCTTTCAAGTACCTACTAAGTATCTATTTATTGTTTGTCGAGAGCCTTCCGTACTAAAATATACGGAATGTAAGAATATTATCTATAGCTATGTACTTTAATATTATATAGAGGAAAGATTTGATTGTTTGTTTTTTTGCATTGGATAGGCTCCGAAATTATTGAAGCGGTTTGAAAAATTCACTGCTATCCCCAGGTGACATAGTCTAGATTATAATTTTTAATTTAAAAAATTTGGTTAGTTACCCTTGCGGAGGGGGCGGGCCGCTAGTTTTGTATAAAAACAATTATTTGCAACAAAAAGGTTATTAATAACCTAACTTTTTTAAACATTTCGATCATTAAAAGATTTTTCACTTCTCTTGCTCAAAAAGTGTATCATAATAGTGTAGCTTAGCAGGCCTAAAACTCGAGTTTACTACCTCGGGCTAAAAAGTATTTTTTCTTTTTAATTTTTGTCTAAAATCATCAGCCCGTACAAAGCATTCGTTCTCTTACATAAAAACTCGACTTCTTGGTGCTCCGTCAATCTTTTTTTTTGAAAATAGAACCGTCTTGATGATGTTTTATGAAGGTTGATTCTTCCCTTCACGGTAGAATGCGAACTGTTTCGTTGCGGCATTAAAATTTTAATAAAATTTCAGAAAATTGTCTAATTTTGAATTGTTTTATTTTCTCGCAATCGAAGTGAAAAGTAGATTGTTTTACAAGGGACTAAACCATCCCATTATATACGAGGTTGTTATACTCCCGAGCGTAGCGAGGGAGGATGACAAGACCGAGTTATAATTTTGTTGTGGCTTGACTGTTTTAAGTTAAATTTTGCCAAATAAAACAATGAAGGATTATCATCATCATCAGCCTATGTTATGTATGTTTGTCCACTGTATGTATATATGTACATACATATGTATGTTCACCACTGGACATAAATAATGAGCGCCATAGCATTGCACCCCGTCTTCAGCTGAAGGAATATGCCTACTTTAAACTATATTCCGTCCACGTATTTATTTTCTTTAACAGAATGAAAGAATGCAATATTTCATAGACACGTAATCGGTCAGTATAATAAATATCGAATCTCTTTTTAATCCCGATATTTTTTTAATTCGACAGATTTGCATCACTATTTTAAAAAGAAACAGAGTATATGAATAGTTGCATTCTTTTATTTAGTCAAGAAAATGAATGGCTTGGAGTGAGTGTATTGTACCTAAAAAATAATAATTGTATTATTAAGGTACTTATTCGTTAGTTTATTAAAAAAAACAGTGGACAGGGTAAGTATAGTATCTTTTATGGAATTCGCAACTCGCATTTAATTTTAATATTTTATTTCACGCGACGACTATTTTAGTAAAAGCCGAAATAATTTACAGGCCTGTAAATTTTCACTATCATTAAATTATATGCCTATTATCAATGTTCACTCAGGGTTAAGACGCTTACTAGAAGATTAATAAAATATATAAAATAATAAATCATAACCTACATCAGACATTTAAAAAAAAAATTATAAAGAAAAAATATTTAGTAACAATTCCGCGAATAACCCACTCTGATAGTATTCATCAAAGTAAGTTGTCAACTATGTAGTTTCGTCTCTCCACGAGACATATTCGGGACACGACAATACTCGACCCTGATAATGAGATTGCCAAGCAATACCGACAGAGTCCAGCCAGCGACTCCGAGAATCTCGCGGCGGCCAGTCCAGCCATCGCGCCAATCGCGGGTCTTAGGCGTGAGTAGCGCGGAGTGTGGTGTCCTGAAGATATCTCGTGGAGAGACGAAACTAGTTGACAACTTACTTTGATGAATACTATCAGCTTGCGCAGAATCGTTACTCGTACTTGTACTACGCGTATTTTTTCATTCTAATATTTTGCAATGGATTTCCGTGAAGTAATCTATTATTTATCTGCCCAGTGAGGTATCCTACGATATCAGGGTATAGTATTTGACTAGGGTACAGTATTTTCATAGAATTTGCAAATGATTTTGATATTTATTCCACGCAACGCCTGCCTAGTAGGTACAGACCAAAATAATTTATAAGCCTGTCAATTTTCACTGTCATTATATTATATGCCTATTATTATCAATGTTAACCTAGGGTTAAGACGCTTACTAGAAGATTAATAAAATACTCTTTAATAAATCATAAATTCATAATCAACATCTGACATTTTGCCTAGTGAGGTATCCTACGATACACAAAGTTCAAATTAATTGGTAAATATCTGAATGTTAGCATTATACGAGTATGTATTTATATATTATGTGTAATTGCCTATAAGTTAGTCCAGGTCCCAAACCAAATTTCAGCCTAATTGGTTCAGTAGTTTTTGGGTGAAAGAGTAACAAATACATACCATACATCCATCCATCCTTAAAAACTTTGACTTAGAAGGATAATTTATTTATATGCTTACATACATATGTATATGATGACCGATGTGGCGCGGCGGGCGAAGGTCCGCCTGCCGTCGCAGGCGGACCTTCGCCCGCCGACAGTAGATTGCAGTTTCGATTCCCGCCTTATGAAAAATGTTTGTACGATCTGCAAATATTTGTTGCGGGTGTTCTGCATATTTTTTATGTAATTTAAATAATATCTATTTATGTATGTATTGTATTATGTTTATCAGCCATCTAGTACTATTAATCGAGCTCTGCTTTGCTTGGGGCTAGATGATGCTGTGTGGATAATCCAACATTTTTTTTTATTTGATTAATTTTCTCTGGCATCTTATGAATCTGGTAGGTAAGCTTTAGTCTCCATGGTAAAAAACGCCCAACGGGCGTAAACAAGAAATCTTGGAAAACAAATTGGAAGTCTGTTTATCGTTTTTTAAAACACGCCAAATTATTATCTAACAAATCAGTTTCCATGGGATAAAATGTCAACGCGTGCGAAGCAAGTTGCTAGTACAGAGGTATAGGTAGGTATGTATGTCAACTCAACAGAAAAAGACAAATTAACAGTTTTCTATTGTTTAAGTAAAAAAATCGGTCATTGTGGAGATCCTTAGGGGAGGCCTATGTCCAGCGGTGGACGTCGATCGGCTGTTATGATGATGATTTTTTATAAGAGAGATTATTTAACAAGAGCTTTTTGCATCAAATGGAAACAAAACAAACTCAATCAATACAGTCCGACCGCGATGCTATTCAGCTTTAGTCTTACAGCGATCTAGTCTTTTGGAAAACCTAGTCATATCGAGATGTCGTCATAAAGCTTCTAACCCATTTTATCTATTTATTATTAAGTGGTACGTGTTTCTAGGTTATACATATTAAGTCAATGATATTCTATATAACTCATGACTCATATTTTGTAGTTTTTTTCAACAGGTGATCATTAAACATAGTTATGGAATTTGATACAAAGACCTTAAAATTTTTATCACATTTCCAATGAAATTCCTTACAGGTTAGTAAGATTCAATACAATACAATAAAAAAATCTTTATCATACACCAGACAAACAACAATACAAAGACACATCACTAAGCCAAGTACAATGGGCGGCCTTATCGCTTAGAAGCGATCTCTTCCAGGCAACCTTGGGATAGAAAGAATAGGTAGTGAATTTATGTGATGTGATGATGATCTAAGATAAATCCTAACTAATATTAAGAATGTGAAAGGGTGTTTGTTTTTTTGTCCTTTTTTCACGCCCTAACTAGTTGAAAGGAGAGTAACATAGGCTTTTTGCCCTGGTAAAACATCAAATTCCCATGGGATATTTACAGTGTGTTTTGGTTTAGTTGTGTTTTGGTACTTGGGTACCAAATGCATGCATGAAGCTCTGCCGAAGTTCCTTAGTCTTACGACATCCACGGGCTGAGTTGGAAGGAATCTGGGGCTCCATGGTATTTATAATGTATGTATTTATAACTAGCTATTCCCTGCGTTAAATTCGAATATTCTCGATGATCGATAAATTTAAATACACATATTACATAGATATTTTTTATTATACACTAGCTGCTACACGCACCTTCGCCCGCGTTTTATCGGGATAAAAAAATTATACCTATACCAAGTTTCAGCCTAATCGGTTCAGTAGTTTTTGCGTGAAAGAGTAACAAATATCCATATATCCATCCTTACAAACTTTGACATTTATAATATTAGTAGGATAGGATAGAAAATACCCCGAACAAATATTTGCAGAAATCGGGAATCGAACCCGCAACCTATTTGATTCGAATTGAATCTAATAAACGGATTAAAACTTAATTTCCTAGAAAAAACGCGTGCGAAACCGAGGCAGAAGTTATAAACTTATGATAAGTAGGTATCTGAGTAGTTGCTAAGCAGATAAAAACACCTAGCTTGCAAGCACATATTTACCGAGAAATAAGCTAGCAGTTTCCAATAAATATTTGAGGACCCGCATACCTAATGCAAAGCTGTTATGTCATAGCTAATATTTGGTGAGTTTCATCAAAACATTCATTTCGCGGTTGACTTAGTTCAGAGGATGGTAAAACTGTTATATTCATACCCTACTGCTTCGAGTTTAAAAATTATTGCTGTTGCTGACGGCTCAGTCAACAATTTGTGTAAGAAATTTTTATTTGACTAAGTTTTAACCAGGAGAAGAAGACTGGAAGGCAGAGCCAGATGGACCGGTGCAGTGTAATGTGCGCGGTCGTCCCTCCATACGGCGGCATCCCCGCTACCGCGACTATAAAACACCTCGTCCAAACCAGCCGCGCGCTATTACAACAGTGACTCTGTGATTTTTCCCGCCGTGAATTTATTTATTCAACAAAAAAAAGGTAAGTGAACTTGGAACTTGACTTTTGGACGGGATGATCCGGGAAGCTCTCTTGAAGTGATAGTGGACAGTGTGTGTAAATTTGAAAAACTAGGTTAAGTTTATGCTTAATTGTTTTTTAAATTAATTTTCGAGATCGATTGAGAAGTTGACGGGCCGTTGCACAATTTTTTTGGCATTGATTGCTCGTCAATCTTGACACAAAAATTGGTAGTTCGCGTCCTTCCATTTGTGTCTTTGAGCCCGTGCAGATAACCGCGCAAGTGTACTTGTATGTATGTCAAGTTATTGCAACATGCTTGATGCAGATTATGACTGAGAACCCTTTTCTATGGGGCGGTTTCATCATTCAGCCTTTCGACCGGTGAACTTATGGGCGCTCTTTGCAGCGGATCAATGGTTCAACCGGTATTCAAGTCGAGTTCCGATGATATAACTTTCAGTGGTTACATTTAATTTTAAGAGAATTTTATTTTGAGAGTCTTGTTTATAAACTTATCTTATATATAAAATTTCCAGGTCACAATGTTAGTTACCGTACTCCTCCGAAACGGCTTTACCGATTTTTATCAAATTGTATATACGTATTCAGTAGATCTGAGAATCGGCTTCTATCTATTTTCCATACCCCTAAGTGATAAGGGTTGAAGGCAAAACAACGTTTGCCGGGTCAGCTAGTAAAATGTAGGTATGTACCTACTGAAACAGCATCTATTGTGTAACTGTTGTTTGTAGGTAGGTATTTTCTGAGCATTTTTTTTAAGTCAAATAAGAATAAAGTACGACGTAAGAAGTCGTTTGGCTACGATGAAACATAGACCAATTTATAGCCTTTAGGCTATTTTTAATAGCTCAGCTAAAATGTTGATTGCCGAAGTTTAACAATTTTTACCAACATCAAGCATCAAGTCATCAAATGGGGCACATCTTGATATTCGATATTCAATGCCTTAATTATAATTAATATTGTAATAACTGGTTAATAAATTCAAGTTTCTATTTCAAAACCTAACACCGAAGGTCAACGGCAAGAGTTCACTGAAAGATGTGGACTTTCAAATAGATATATCATGTGACACTAAAATATCTTGGAGTAAAGTGCCGCCTACTCCAAGTAGATTAATTTCTGTGGAACCAGTTTTTGATTTATTAAGTAGCGTATCTGTGAGATACTCGTTAAGGCTGATCGTTTTGTGTTGGCGCAAGATAAAATTTAATTTTTGAGATTTTTTTGTAACTTTGCGTTCTGCAAAGATTATGAGTAACGGAAAAGTAATTTGCTGCAAATTGTAAACTCTTTTCTATGAACCCATGATATAACCAACTTTAATTAAATTGTATTTTGGGAGCATTTGGGTATATGTTGATTAAAGCCCAAAATTTTATTTTCCCAAATGCTCCAAAAATATCAGTAAAACGAAGTTAGTTTTTTTTTCATATGCTACTCGAAAATGATTAACGATTTGCGGTAAATTACTTTTCCCGCTAGTTTTAATCCTTGTAGAACGCAGAAAATTTTTAACCAACAAAAAAGTTTAAACTCGCGCAAACACGAAACGATTAGCGTTAAGCTGCTTTGCCTTCGCAATCCGACGTAAAAAATAAAGTGAAATTATATCACTTAATCAATTAAGTGCCCACAACAGGTTTGCGAAGTAGGGTACCAAAAGGTTTTTGGGTAATCTCAATCAAAATAAAAAATTTAACAAACCTTTACCGGTTTTTATGCAAGTCATTACACATTACCTCCTTAAGTTATATTAAAAATGATTATTATTCCATTCAATATTATTTTTAAGAGTTATTAATGCTAAAAGTTGGTATAAATCGTTAACGTAAATCACAATAAATTATGCGAGCTACATGAAATTAATTGAAACACTCGTATGACTGTACGATAAATTAAAAAGAACACACAGGCTCAGTCAGTGAACGCTGTTTTCTGCGTTTACTGGGCACAGCTATAGAATGGTTATTTAATTTTGTAATAAGATTAAATAATCTATACATCTAAAAATTAACTCCTATTTCTCCTGGTCCGGCTATAACTTGAGAACGGCTTTACCGATTCAATTCGTCTTTTTTTAAATGTTTTCTAATACTTCGTAGAAGACTCTTACATAAAAAAAAATTAAGAAACTTTGAAAATTTAGGAAAACTTAACGATT
Source organism: Eupithecia insigniata (assembly GCA_947859395.1). Classification (NCBI taxonomy): domain Eukaryota; kingdom Metazoa; phylum Arthropoda; class Insecta; order Lepidoptera; family Geometridae; genus Eupithecia; species Eupithecia insigniata. Next base: position 5,681,023 of record OX401996.1, on the reverse strand, counting down.
ACCTTTATCATAAACTTTTTGATGTAACCTTAGCCCCAGCGTTATAAACTCTTTGCTAAGCACGTTTGAAATCAGTTCAGTCAGTTGTTTGACTTGAATGACAGGACAACGTCTGTTGAGTCAGCTAATCCCATATTAAAATGAAACGTCTCGATCACGTCTCGTTACTAAAATTCAAACAGACTAAACCCCCTGTTTTGCATTTTGGTAGAGATGGCTCTACTAACATATAAATTATACGGAACGTAGGGTACTAAAATTCATACTAATAATATAAAAACGAAAGTAACTCCTTAGTATGACTTGTTACCTTTTTAAGCCTAAGCGGCTGAACCGATCTTAATGAAATTTGGCAATGAGGTAAACAATATCCCGGGGACGGATATAGGCTACTTGAAAAGCGTGTACGAAACTGCAGGCAGAATCTAGTAGATTTCAGATTTCAGTAACTTTATTTCTTTAGGCTTACAAAATAAGCACTTGGACAAGTCAAAATTTATACAAATAAACAGCCTTTGATAAACTAATATTCCTGGAGAATTTGCAATCGAAATGTTTAAAACAAATTTAAAATATCATAACATAACCTTATAATTAAATTGGATAAATATTGCTGATATTTCAAACACTAATGTTACCACCTCGATTAGCGTAGTTTCAAATGCGAATATGTTAATTTTTACGTAATAGCCTTTCAAGACAAAACTTTAGAAAATAACGATATGAGTTACACGAGTAGGCTACATCCGTTTATGAAGTAGCTCGTGTTCTCTTTGTTTGTTTACCTTCTTTAACACTTTGAATGCCCATCACGCACACCCAGATCTATTCTCTCACTGACTTCTTTCCGGCCCTTGTTGGGGGCGCGGAGGGGGGCCTCGAGGCTTTGCCTCTTTACCCCGGCTTCAACTCGAGAGGTGACGACCCCTCGGTTCTTGGGTTGAACGCTGTGCTCTTTATTCTCTCACGAGAGAGTGCCCGCACGCCCCCTCGCTTCTGGTTGCACCGCAGTGGCTGGTCAGAGGGAATGATATATATACATATAAAGGTAATATTTTTTTTCCGAAAGTCTCGTTTTTGTGGGACCGAATCTAAACAAAAAAAAACCTAACCCAAAGCCTGTAGATAGATAGATAATCCTTTATTTCATAGCATTACAAATCATTCAGTAGGTATATTATTGAACTTATCCTATACTAAGGCATTGAAATTAGCGGCCTTATCGCTTAAAGCGAGTAATATAAAGAGTATAGAGTTGGGTATATCACGGTATATCCCAAATCACGGTTACAAGTAGGTACTCGGTGTATTCAATGAATGTGTAAACTTGAATCGAATGTCCTTGACAGACTGAACTTGACCTTTGCGTCAAATCTTTCTATTGAGGTAGAGGTAATCGTATGGTATGCACGTATAAACCATAGAGGCCATAAGGCATGGATACTTACATAGGCTCTGACGGGATAAGTAATGTAATACGACATAATTATTAATTGAATACATGCTGTATCAACAAATAAAATTACAATCAAAGAATAGAAACAAATTAGAACTAGTATTTACAATTGAAACAATCGAGCTATAGCAGTATCTAGCGATCTAGACTATGTCCCGATACGTCAGTCCGAAAGGCTAGATACTCTTATCCTGGAAACAACACGTGCGAAGCCGCGTACAAAAACTAGTAGTAGGTAGATTAAATTAAATCCCAGCTGATAGCTTATTATTTCCCAGATGCTATTATATTTTTTGATATTTTTCCGAAACCCGGGGCCGTTCATTAATCACGTGAGGCTCTAAAAGCCTCACGCGGCCCCTGGGACAATTGAAGCACATACTTTTTTTTTTTTATTTGTAGACCTTCGTTTGACCACAATCTCACCTGGTGGAAAGTGACGATGTGGCCGATGTTGTATCACGAAGGTCTAGAAGACACCTGTTCACTCTTGCCTTGAAGAGACCCAGATTGTAATTCTCCGGAAAAACTGAAGCAGGCAGCGAGTTCCATTCCCTAGCGGTGCGAATGATGAAGGTGGACGAAAACCGCTTTGTACGAGTGGATGGTATATCCACCTGATAAGGATGGTATTGTACCGTCCGTCTGCTTGTCCTGGAGTGGAAGGGAGATGGTGGAATCAGGTCATCAAGTTCCTGGAGTTCCTGTAGTAGTAGTAGGCTGTGGGTAGAAGTCAAAGGTTGAATTATTAGGGTCGTTTAATAATCACGTGATATTTTAAGCAACTTTTCATCCCCCCTTCCCTATAACCCATACCTGTAGGACCATACCCATAGCATTTTTTAACCCCCTCCCCCATGGTGATACGCGGTGAGATTTGAGACTATGTACGAGTATATTATATTTCGTGATTTTTACCGCACCCTTCCCCCTTCTTTCGAGCCTCACGTGACTAATAAACGGCCCATGGGTAGAAGCACATACGTAGGCTACGGGTCAAAGATTGAGCTATACGAATACGATAAATACATGCACAACTCAATCTCAATTAACTAACTATACTTATAGGTACTGAAAAAGCTTTGTCCCACGAACAAACAATGCTATACAGCAAGTCTAATTGAAGGACTTGTTGGGCAAGTTGATTTACTACAGTCCACATTATTGGCTATGTTTATCTATTATTGTGGCGTGTCGAAACGCATTCCATAACGATGTATGGACAATCGATGGCTCCTTAGTTATGATGAAAGCTGCGCAACAGTTCAAGGCTATCTCAGAGATAAACAAGAGCGATGGATCTCGCCATAAAAAAACATACAGAGGAATTGAGAACTTCTTCCTTTTGTGAAGACGGTTAATAAATAAATCTATATTTCGAACACGAGATCCTTTAAATTATACTTGTTTTTTTTTAACGAAAGCTAAAGGGTATTTTTTTGTATGCAAGTTGGCCACAGATGAACATAACTATTGCTCTAATGAAGTGAATATCTCAGAAACCTGACGCTTTAGGAAATTATATAGGTATAGGACATTTCTTATTTGTATAGGTGTACATCCAAATATATGTACAACTTCTATTATGCCCCGATTTTAAAAGAAAATACAGTATGGTTGACCGATATTAGGGCCAAAATTTTCAAACACCTATGAGCGAAATTTTTGACTCGTTGTTTTTTGTTAAAGGTTTCTATTTTTATGCAAGGCACTTCCCATAGCTTCTTAATGCGAAGTGATCGTTAAATGAAACATACCAATCTTGTACTATGTCGTGTTGTTTATTAGCAAACGAAGCTATGTAAGACGCGCTAAGTATGCCGGTCGATGGCCGGTCGTAAGATAATGAAACAACTGTACTTATATACATATAAGTAAGTAAATAAAATAAATATGCACTTAACACTAATAACACCCAACCTCATTTCATCAGTCTAGAACTGCACTCGCCTTGATTATGACCCTCGTTATGGGATGAAACGTTTGTGATCTTCCTATATAAACTAATTTTATAGTAAAGCCATGTACATATGTACCAATAAATGAATCAATAAAATAAATATAAATAAATAATACTGGACAATTCACACAGCATTATCTAGCCTCAAGCTAAGCAGAGCTTGTGTTATTGGTACTAAACTACTAACTAGATAACTGAAATACATAATATAATACACTACATGGATATATATTTTTATATACCCAGAAAACATCTAGAATACCCTGAAAAAATATCTGCAGATTGTACAAACATTTGTCCCGAGGCGGGAATCGAACCTTGCTCAACCTTCTGCGTTGCAGGAGGATCTTTGCCCAAAGCGGCATCGAGGTCGTCGAATGTTCGTCAATGTACCTATTATACTCGTATAATATATATATATATATATATATATATATATATATACACATATGTATGTACGTTCTCTTAAAAACAGTTGTATTTTCAAGCTGCGGTAAGATCTTGTGTCATTCAATTAGCAAAAATCTATTATTATCTCAAGTTCCTAATTTGCCAATGTAAAACAATACAACAGAATTTCAGGCTTCGATGCGATTTTAATAAGCGTGCTTATTTTTAGATGAACCTATATTTTTTCACGTGTTTTTTTTATAAAAAGCTAATCTATACCTATTAAATAAAAAGCAATTGCTGTTCGTTAAAACTTTAAAACCGCTTGAACGTTTTTTTTTTTGTTTTTTTTGATCACTTAGAGCAAACCAAAAAGCCAGGGATGGTCTAAAAGATAAAAGTAGGAAACAAAATTCTAGGTGATACGAAGTTCACGGTCATCGGTCATCTAGTTTTACTATAAAAACTATAGTCCGACGAAGTCATTGTCAGCACAGGGTTAACTACGAACGTTATTTATTGGAAATCTTTAAGCTGATTAAAAATACCATGTAATATAACTGATTCTAACCATTAATCGACAATAAAATAAACAAAGGATCATATTTTGTTCTGAGTGACAATGCCTAGTCTCCAAAAGATATTCTATGTTAGGTATTTTGCGTAACCTAAAGTTCTACGCGACGAGACGCCACAGTAGCGCGTTGATGTCTTTTATATGGGGCAGTTGTTAGGTCTTGTGGTCTTGCCTAGTCGGTTTGAGACATAGTACGTCCCGTTCACTGTTTGTTTTAGAGGCTTTTCTTCGGTTGTGTTTTAGTCTATTCTGATCGTGAATTTGAATTATAAGTTTGATTTACCCAATGTCCTGCTGTGCGACAAGTGCCTACAATTTCAGTTATTTTTGAATTCCAAATTCTCAAAATGTGTGTTTCGCGTCGAGTTTGTCGCTCAGCAGGTCTAAATAGACCATTTAAAAAGGCTTTTCCTAGGACAACGGGTTAACGAGAAACTTTGCAAAAATTACATCCAATGTCCTTCTCAAAATCACAAAGAACAATGTTGCTGTAGGTATGGTACGCATTAAGTAAAAATTTATTGTTCAAGCTCAAAATACCGATTCGTCATACATACGCGAGTTATGTTTCGATTACAGTTCTTATGGCAATTACCTACTTATATGTTTGTTGGTCAATGCGTAAGTACAGTCGTCAGCATAAGTAGCTTTACCACCAAGGGTCGAAAAAGCACTATCATAACATGAACAAAAACTACACAAACCAAAATATATCCCACGGACTTTCTATCAACTTTGTATCACTGTTCTAAAAATTTATACTTATTTTTCTAAATTTTTTGACCACAACCACATAATGGTAAGAAATTCTGGCGGCGACATGGCGGATTTGTATGTACAGAATGTGTAGTGAGGCTCAATTCAGCTGAATTCGATACAATAATACTTCTATTGATATTATATACTAAAAAAAAAGAACTCAAAGTGCTTAAGTTTCTTAAGAAGGTGTGAAGGAAATACAAGACTATTGGAAACGGTTTATGGGTTGGCTTATTGCTTTGTTTAAATTTGTGGAAAGTTAATTGATAGGATTCTGCTCTTGGCTGTACAGAAGACATGTCCAGACATTACGTGGACATATTCACAGATGAGGTCTGAAACAGCGTGTTTACTGGTGGAGGCGTTGAGTACAAATTAACCTTAATTGGTCACATAATGCCGCTTTCGCTCGACCTTTTAATTTACTTGGGTTTTATACGATTATTTATCTCTTTCTTACCTACTTTTTTATGTTGAGCTGTTTGCAACAGTCTGCAGTTAGCTCAATTGTAATTAGTAGTCCTAATTTGTGTATAATATTTGTGTATTTTTTTTTAAATAAAAACCGGTGCTTATGAAATTTAACAATCCGAAACCTTGGGATTTGGTAGATAAAATATATCAGATCAATATAAACTGCGATTCCTTTTCATAAGTCACTATACGTGAAAATCTTTAATTGGCTCTCTGGTGTTATTACGTTAATTGTTTTAAGGTAGTTTAAGCCGTTGATTTTCCAATTAAATAAATAAATAATAAATTGAAAACTCTCGGGTAAAGAATCAACTTTCATGGTTTCTTCTTTTAGCCCCCACTAAGACAATGATCCAGTGAGATTTCATCCGCCGACAAGACCTGTCTCTAAATCTAGTAAATTCGTGAGAAGAATTCTAGGCAACGTTAGGCATAGCTAATCTATGTTAGTGTTGTGTGTCACGAACAAAGATGCGGAGGAATCGTGACAGCTCCACTGACGGATGACCGCGGGCGGCCTCGGCCGCTTGCGAAACTTGTACTTGTAGGCAGGGTACATTGTAACTTGTGAGCCTCACACTGGATTTGTAATTGGTACACAGAAATGCATCAAACTTTTCAGCGTTGGTAATCAATGCATACCATTGATATACAAATTTGACTTTAAAATAAAACTTTTGAAACTATCATGGTTATTTACAACACTACGTCAAAACTCAACTCATGGTAAACATCCCGTTATTAACTTTAGTGTTACTTTAAAATGTCGTGAATTAATTCTTGCAAACCTGGACTGATTTCAAACGAACACATTGAAAGCTTAGGTAACCGTAATAAACGCAGTCTTATTAGATCCGTCGTTCAATACTAAAATTGAACTATTAATCGACCTATAAATCCTTCTTAGGCAGCGGAAGACCATTAAAAGTAACCCTGAGAGATCACGATGTCCATCTTGCCTTATAGAGATCGTGATGACAGACACTCATGTGCTAAGGTATTTTATACAACGTAAAGGTACATTATTGATGCGATCTCAGCTTCCGAGAATGGACAGCGACACTCTGAATATGTATAATGAAGCGAGACTCAGAATAAATCATAAATCTTAGCAAACATAATGTACAATTTAATTCAGTGACGAAAACATAATCATCAGGCATCCATAATGCTAATGCGCTTCATAGAAAAAGCTATGTTACTTTGTTGCAGTTAGATTATAATGTATACAAAAACATTGTATTGTAATAATATTTTACAAAGATTTTAGAGTTTTTAAGATCTCTTCAGTAAACTAAATTCCTTAAAGCCCATCACAGACGTAGCTATAATATATAGTAATATGAATCATAGCAAGGCATAGCGCGATATATGTTCTATACAAATTTTTGAGTGACACGCAGCTTTACTTTATATTTCTATGACGTCACCAAGCTATACGTAATTGCTTGTAATGCTTGCTTTTTAGCACGGTATATTACTGCATACTCGTATTATAGCTACTTATGTGATGTGCTTAATACCTATCATATTAACAAAGAAAATTACAATCTCTAATTATCTCACTTGGTTTAACTTGAAATCCTTTTGTTCTAGATGCAGACGTGGTTGGTGCTGGCATGCGCGGCATTGCTCGTGACGCTGGCTGTCGCTCAAAAGCCTGGCAGGTTTCTGTCACTGCCAAACCCTGATAAATGTGCTAACAGTGAGTATTTGAACATTTTATCGTGAATTATTAACCACGATCTCACCTGATGACGTAATTGACGATGTGGCCTCTTTAAAATTAACAGGTGTCAAAACCTGAATGTAAAAAAAATGATTCTGTATCTACATGGCATATCCAAAGAACTTATGTGTATGTACGGCCTCAGGCCGTAATAAAGTACTTATTATGTACATGGGCATTGGGCATGGCATGTCGAAATCCTCTGTTAAAATTCTTGTAAAAATAATTTTTCGATGGGTTTTTGTACATTTGCCACAAAGTAAATTCGTCGAAATTTTTGTACATTTCATACATCGAAAGTAAAATTCGTCAAATGCATAAAAAATATGTGTGAATTATTCACAGGTAAGTAAGGTTCATCATTTTTTGACGTAAATAATTTATCTACGGCGTAGCACTTCGTAGCATTTTCGTAGCAAACTTTTTTATAGATATTTTCTTTTTTTACGCGAAATTTCTAACAGTTCTATTCTGAATGTACATATTTTTGGATTAGGGTTTTATATGTATGTAACAAGCGAATTTAAATTTATCTATTTTTGGTTTTTATCATACGATTAAATAAATGTGACTGGGTCAATAGCGACATAAAATATTCCGTGTTTCAAAAATAGCATTTAAATTGTCCAAATATTTGCAATTCTTTGTTGAATTATCTATCTGTGAATCGTGATAAAACTAATAAAAAAGATATAAAAACAGAATATGATAATTATCTATTTGATATCAATACGTACAAATGAGATATAAAGCGAGAATATTTAGACACGAGAATCTTCTGCTAAAACAAGTTTGTGCTCCGGTTTTTAAGTTATTCCGCCCCGGTCCTTGAAAAAGAACCTAATGATGTGTGAGTATCAATCCTAACACTATTCTACACTCAAATCAGGTTTATAACTTTTTTACTGGTTATTTTGACTACGAAGGTAAATACCGCCGGCCGTGGATAACTTTTGCAAAACATAATATACAACAGAATAACTAGAAAAAAAAAGATCTGGCGGTGACATATTATACTATCTACCTACAGCAACAGAAGAAAACTAATAATATTATTTATTATTAGTGTTCACATTTTTTAACTATAGAAAATACAATAACATATAAAACTAATCTACAGTAAAAAATATATCAAAACGGTGGATCACCGGCCGCGAAGCTAGGCTCAAGCGGCCGGTGACTAGGGCTGCAGAGAGAGGAACTTCCTGACGATACGCGCCGAGTCCAGGAGTACCGCCTTTTGAATCTGACCCTTGATCCAACTTCCTAGCGAGAGTCTCTTCAGATGTTCATTAATAATATTATTATTATGAGTGTTCTTCCCTTTCTGTAGGTAGTACAATATGTCCCCGCCAGATCTTAGACCGTTTCTAGAATGGCTAGGCCGCTTACAAAACGAACGATTTGTTGGGAATACCTAATTAATTTCATTCGACGAGATGGCTAAGTGCCGTTTAGTTTACCCATATTATAGAAGAACGTTGATCGTTCAGCAACCGGCATAAGCAATAGAGATGACAGTAACTGAAATTGCACTAAAATTAAGGTTTACCTAAATATACCATTGATAAACACGTATTACGTTTTTTATTTTGATCGATATTAATTAGTATTTTGATAAAATACAGCAATCCACCATGACTTGTTATGTTGAACACCAATCAGAGCATTACACAAATGTGACGTCATACCGTCACAACATTTCGTGTAAAGGTCCGACTTTCCTCTCTTGACAATATTATGGTCATTCTGAATCATCAGATGTTCGTGCATCAGTGACATTAAGACGCCACTAGTATTCTAGCGTTTTAGAGCGGTATTGAAATTGCATTTCATCATCATCATCATATCAGCCCATACATGTCCACTGCTGGACATAGGCCTCCCACATACGACGCCACAAATAGCGGTCCTGATCCGCCTCCATCCATCGACTTCCTGCGACCGCTACGTAGTCGTGGTCCATCGAGTGGATGGTCTCCCATGTAAGGGGGGATCTGCCACGCTTGGCAGGCGGTTTGGTGATAGCAATGTTGGTGTTGAAAAATACTCAGAAGGAAGCTGCTGCCCTTCCTTTGGTAGGTTCTCTTAGTCGGCTGTCACGACATCCACGGGTTGAGTTGGAGGGGTCGATATCCGTACGCCGCGGCCCCGTATGCATTTTGAAAAGCTAAGTTTTTCCTTCATATAATTTTTTTGTAGTAATACGATTTAAACATTACTGAGAAGTTTCTTAAAATCAGTCATCATGTAAACCGCCTAGCCATTCTTCTAAGATCCGACGGCGACATCTATGTAGGCGTAGAACTACACATCGTACATGCTTCATGATGTAAAAGAGGTGATCCAGGAACCACTTAGTTTATTTAATTAATAGACAAGTGTTGTCGTGGCCTCAAACTTATTTATAGTCCATTTAAATTGCGAGCATGGCGTCAGGTCGTAAATTGAAGATGAGACTTGCCTTGTTGGCAATAAAATATGTTTTTGTCTGACCGGTGATTTGCAAATAGCTCGCTATAGAAGAGTATATTAACAATTAAGTATTTTTAAATAAACTTGAAATGACAAAGATATAATAGGTATACCGTACTATTTTCAGGGTTGCGTAACCAATAGATGAAAACGGGACCCTACACTATTACAACAAATAATAAGCATTATAACAAATAATAAAATAGAAGAAATTTAATCGCGTCGGGCGCGGTTTTGGATGGGTGGATGGCTGACAGCCTCATGATGGCTTTTTGCTTTCTTAAAATAAATAAAATACAAAATATAATACAATACACTTGCACACCAAGAAAATACAAAAAAACAGGGAATAGTTATGTACACTTGACCGGTTTTATTTACGGTGAGCACAGTTAAAGCACCATTAGCAAAATCGCGGGCTAAGTACGTACAACCTAGTCTGGTATGTATGCCAGCGCCTGATTTTCCACAAAAACGAAAAGTAGAGAGTTTATAAAACCAACCAAAAGAATTCAATTCGATTGCATGTCGTAATTTAGACACGTGACGGTTTTTGGGACACCGTCATTGGTTATTTTTGCACGTCTCCCCTTTGCTATAGTGGAGACTGCCTTTGCATATGTACAATATAAAAAAAGAGAAACTCTGCGAGTATGTAATGTAGGTACTAGAATATAATTCATATTTCGGAAATAAAACTTTTAATAAAGACTTTTTTGCAAATATAAGTGCACATAATCTGCAGGTACAGTCAGCTACATGAATATGTTTGCAATGTTCACTTTCTCACTTTAAAGTCGATTTAGCTAACTACTTGATCGCTTTCCGTCCGCCAGTAAGTGCACCTTAGTATGACAAGATACTAAAGTCCATACAGATTAGTGCACGTGACTGTACAAAAAGCACAGAATAACGAGTAAGTTCATTCAACGCCCTCCAACGCGCGACCTTGCAGGGGTCAATGACATGCGGAAGCTCTCACTTTCTTCCTAACCCGGTTACGTGAAAACACGTAACACCTACTTATTACGAACGCTTGTTTAAAAATGTTGTTGCATCATGGAGGCTTTAAACATGTTTTGAATATATTATATATTTGGGAATTTCTACATAGTCACTAAAACTTATTAAGTGTTACTACACTTGCGAGCTATAAACTGGAATCACTTCATCGCTGGTTTCTGCAGACCATATTTTAGTTTCCATGGAATAAACTGCAGATTGGTGTATACCATTTGAAAAGAAATTTTGTTAGCTTTCGAATGGTATACAAATTATTTAAATTTAATTAAGTTTCCTACCTTCATTTAGTGAATTATTACAATAGGTCGAAGTTGTGGATGTTTAAATTAATAAGAAGTAATATGAAAATATCAAATTTTTATTTAACATCTTTGTTATTTCCCGCTTAATATTTTGTGTTGCCCCCCCTGGCCCTAATGACTGCTTGTAAACGGTTTTTCATTGACCTAATGAGTTTCCTGATGGAATCCTGTGGAATTTCCTGCCACTCTTCGATAAGAGCAGTTTTTAGGTCTTCTATTGACGCCGGAGCTGGAGATCTTCCTCGTACCCGCCTTTTCAGCTCGTCCCACAGGTGTTCGATAAGGTTCATGTCAGAGCTGACGGCTGGCCAGTCTATTGTGGGAATCCCGACTTCTTTCAGGTACTGTCTAGTCGCTCGAGCGGTGTGGCAGCGGGCATTGTCGTGCATTAGCAGGAAATTTTCGCCAATAAACCCGGCGTAAGGGAGTACATGGCCCAGCAGAATGTCGTTGATATACCATTCTGCGGTTAGTCCTCCTCCCCGACCTCCACCGGGTACGAATACCAGCTCCGTTTTAGCTTCAATTGAAATCCCCGCCCACATCATACAAGACCCACCCCCATATGCCACTGTTTCCGCTATACAGCATTGTGCGTATCGCTCTCCCGGTCTCCTGTAGACTTTCCGTCGACGGTCGCTGCCATGCAGGCACATCCTAGTCTCGTCCGCGAACAAAACTCGGCTCCATTGCTGTATATCCCAATCTAAGTGATCACGAGCAAACTGAAGTCGGGCTTGTCGGTGGGCTGTAGACAATTTGGGTCCCGTTACTGGCCTTTTTGGGGTCAAGTTAGCTTCTTTGAGTCTTCGCCTCACTGTCCACTCGCTGACAGTTCTCCCTCGAACTTCTCCGAGCTCCCGCTGGACGTCAACGCCGGTTAGATGTCGATTTCGGAGAGAAGTGCTGACAATAAATCGGTCATCTCTCACCGAAGTGCATCGCTGTCGTCCAGATCCTGGTGTTCGGACTAAGTTTCCAGTCTCTCTAAACCTCTTGTATACTTTGGAGACACAGGACTGGCTCAGATGAAGCTGTCGAGCGATAGTACGCTGAGAGAACCCTTGCTGGATTAGGGTGACGATTTGAGCGGCTTCTATTGGTGTGGTTTCCATTTTCTTGTAATTCCAGTATTTTGAGTGACGTGATATATTGGACTGATGACAAAATTGCATAAATTCCCAGTTTTTATAGGGATTCAGGAGTTTGAAAAAATTGATGTTTCGTTCCAAAAATTTATGTCTTTTGTTTTCACGTTCCATGACATATGATGAACATTTTTTTCGCTATTATATCGAAAGAGTTTGAAAGCTAATAAAATTATCTTTAAAATAATATACCACAACCTACAGTTTATTGCATGGAAACTGTAAAATATGGTCTGCAAAAACCAGCGATGAAGTGATTCCAGTTTATAGCTCGCAAGTGTATAATATAATATCTTTACAAATAAAATTACAATCAAATAATAGAAACAACTTAGTACTAGTATTTACAATTGAAACAATTCAGCTAAATGCAGACTGTTAAATAATCTACACGTAGATCGATTGATCCATATCAATATCAGTCGGAAACGTCCCGAAGTCGCTGGCTGCATTGTCCCGCTGTATGTAGTATTACGTACCTACTACCAGTAGGTACATTAATATTCTTTATACTACACCTGCTCAGAAAGTTGCCTATTCGTTTTCCAAATATAAGATAGAAAGTAAGTCATTGCAGGCGTATAGGAATCCGGGAGGAAAAACTACGGAATTTCATTTCTCACCCGTTTTAGCGGGAGGGAAAACTGTATGGAAATCCATTTCTAATGTGTTATTTTTTTTAATTTACTAAAAGATCGGCCGGCAGCTATGGTTATTTTCATAATAGGTCAAACGACAAAAAGTTTTTACTCCAAGTCCCCCAAGTGATAAAGGCTGACGCGGGAAGTTCTTCTAATTTTGAATTTGGTGTAGGCAATTTTATTAATTCTACAGAATGTCGTCGAGTGATAATGAAAGTTTTATGACACCGCCAGAAATAAAATATTTACTCCGCTTTTTATTTTCCTCGAAGGTGTAGTATAAAGCACTATGTATCACTCGGCAGAAAGTGCGATTCCTACCTCGTGTGTTTTAAGGCCCTCGGCTGCGCCTCGGGCCTCAAATGACACACCCGATAGGAATTAGGCACGTTCTCGCCTAGGTGTACAATGTACTATTTTTTATCGAAAGTGCCTAATAAAGGCATATTCGTCAAGGTACAAAGTGTCTACAGTTGAAATATCAAATCAATCAAATCAAAAGGCTTTACTTTCCTTAGATAACTAAATATGTGACAAGATACACTTGTTTACTCATCCCTAACACTGTCTAAACTCTACATATTATTTTAAACAAAATAGCATTTTTTTATCGGTAGGTAGAACATACGATAGTTCGTAGTAAACTATAGAGTTCCGATGCCTTAATGATAGGTTAAGGTAATCAAAGATCATTAAGTGGCAATCTACGAGTATGTATTTGTTAGCTCAATTTAAATGCCAAATTACTTGTAGTTTGATAATAGAGGTCTAAAAGTCAAAGATCGCGCACTTAAAGCCGCTGTCCCACCGCTGCGAAAAGTCACGCGACGCGTCGCATTTTCGCGGGTTCTATGGTTGAACGTGGGTCTAAGTTTCAGCAGCACACACTGTACGCGCGCGCCTTGCACGACCACGCGGCGCATGGGGGGTTCGTTCGTTGGACAACGTGGGTCGCACGCATGTATAGCGTGCATAGCGTGTACCACGTGCATAGCGTTGACAGCGTAGAGTTGCACGGGCGGGATATTCGAGTAAGCCACGCGTGTAGCAATGACGTCACTAATCAAATATTTGTGCGTAGTGGGTTGGTGGTAGACGTTATCACATCCTACTTATATTATGCTTATAATATATACTTATAAATGTCAAAGTTTGTATGGATGGATGTGGATATTGATTAGATTAGATGTCTTGATCTAATTTAATCAATATATTTCACGCAAAAACTACTGAACAGATTAGGCTGAAATATGGTATGGGTATAGTTTGTGACCTGGAATAACATATAGGCTATATTCTATATTTTAAATTATATATTTATATGCCGATAAAACGCGGGCGAAGGCGAGGGCAGCAGCTAATAATATATATTTTCTTGCAAAGGAAAGCGAAGACACGTGCGTGCGTAGCTTCTACGTGCGCAGCGATGGAACAGCGGCTTAAATCTGGTAGAGCCGTGCCTGGTAGAATTTATGGAAAAGAAAATCCGTGTTTGATGATTGGTAATCAATTTTAAGACTAGCTAGGAACTTTATCAAAGTTTAACTTTGCTGAAATAATACTTCGAAAGATGATGAAATAAATGTTTTAGTGGATACGTTTTTTACAACTGCCATGTATGAATTCCATTTTTTCCGATGGGTTTTTTTGCCGCGAAAAATTATGTCAGGGTTCAAAGGCGAATGACTCAAAAGACTAAGTACCTATGTGGTACTTGTTCTTACTTTAGATAAATAACGTTGGACAATCCACACAGCATCATGATGCTGTGTGGATTTATTATTATATGTAGGGTGATACCATCATATAGCCCCAAGCTAAGCAGAGCTTATGTTATGGGTACTAGTTGACTGATATACATAATACAGTACATATATATCTTTTTTATTATACATAGAAAATACTAAGAACAACCGGAACAAATATTTGCAGATCGGAAAAACAGCCCAAGGTGGAAATCGAACCCGCAACCTCCTGCATCGCAGGCGGACCTTCGCCTGCCGCGCCACATCAGTCGTCAATACGAGATAAGATTCGATAAGCACCAACATGAATTAGCAATTATGTACAAAGACCACGCTGTTTCTGTAATGGACCGTAACAAACAAGTAATGTTTGCAATGGGAGTGCTAGCCAATAAGACATGGCATGGCATTAATACATGACTACTCCTACATTCAGTTAAATCATTATTTATCATCCTACTTCCTACTCCTATTATACTCGTAATTGTCAAAGTTTGTAAGGATGGATGTATGGATATTTGTTACTCTTTCACGCAAAAACTACTGAGCCGATTAGGCTGAAATTTGATATGGGTATAGTTTGAGAACTGGAATAACATATAGGCTATTTTTTTTCCGATAAAACGCGGGCGAAGTCGCGGGCAGGGAGTTTTAAATGTTTTCGGAATTAGAATTAGAAAAATATTTGTAAATCTGTTGGGTCATATCACCATATCCAGCCCATTCACGTCCACTGCTCGACATAAGCCACCCTCATACGACACCACAGATAGCGGTCCTGAGCCGCCTCCATCCATCGACTCCCTGCGTCGTCGGTCCATTGAGTAGATGGTCTCCTACAGTCTGTTTCGCGCTGCATGTTGGCCGTCACTCGAGAACCTTCACTGACCAGCGGTTATCAGTTCTGCGATCTATAATATTACCGGCCCACTGCCGCTTCAGCTTACTAATTCTGAGAGCTATGTGGTATGGTAGCTGGTGGAGGTAACTTTGGTTCTTGTACGGATTTCCGAATCCCGGTTTCTATCACGTAGAAAAACTCCAATAGCTCTTCTATAGCTCGCTGAGCGACTCTGATCTTATGAACGACAAATCAACTGCAGCGTAGCCTACTCTGGCTATTTGAGAGGTTAAAGTGAATATTTTCAAATGTTTCAATCACTTTATTTCTTACTGAAACATTTTAGAAGAATATTTTCAAATCGTCCTGCCTGTATCACTTTAACGAAATTGAAATTCGGTATTTAAGGAAAAACGGAACTATAGTAGGTTCAAGTATTCTGTACCTGAATGGAGGCTTCAATGTCCTACTAATCCTACTAATATTATAAATGTCAAAGTTTGTATGGATGGATGTACGGATATTTGTTACTCTTTCACGCAAAAACTACTGAACCGATTTGGCTGAAATTTGGTATGGGTATAGTTTGGGACCTGGAATAAAATACAGGCTATTTTTTATCCCGATAAAACGCGGGTGATGGCACGGGCAGCAGCTAGTATTTTTATAAGATACCTAATCCTAATGTTATCAAGCCAAAAGTTTGTGAAATATGAATTTTATTTTGTTACCTAGGATCTCCAGAAGTACTCAACAGATCAAGATGAAATTTTGCGTACCTACATTTAGAACACAGCCTTACTTAGATAATAGACCGATTATTATACCGAGAATACGCGGGCAAAACCTAGTCATCAATAAAATAAAAATTTGTATTCGGGTTATATAAATAAGGTTGATTTTCGAGTTTATTAGTAAGTCAAGGTAAAGATTATGTAGACCTTCCTTGACAAAGCAGGATAACACAGGACACCTAGTTGCATTAATTACTATACTACTTACGTACTTACGTTAGTAAGAACTATGATGCGTTGATCGTAATTATTCGGTCACGGGTCACGGTCGTCCAGATGGGTTGTATCTCGACTTAGAACTAGATATGCATAAATGTGTACGTAGTAATTACGTTAAGCATGTAAATGTGTGTATTCCTTACAAAATAGGATTTGTACCATTGAAGTTCAAGAATAAAACGAGAACGTTTGTAATTCTTGCCGTGTAGCGAAATTACCAGAGGACTCAAGTTGGATTTATGAAAAGAAACCATTAAGACAGCATTTTTTTTAGTATCCCAAGCTCTGATTCAATCAACATTATAAAAAATCATTGTCTGGCTGAAACCCAAAGATGTAGTAGTGCCAGCAGTAGTGCTTATCTATCTAGTATGCTTAGCACGGAGATTACATACTCCTTGTACTTACCTAGGATGTTACCACAACCATCAATCGATCGTCGATCGATGGTGGAATGGATTAGTCGACGTCAATCGATAGTTTCTACCACACCTCTGGCATCGATTGGTTAGTCGACCGGTGTTCATCGATCAACCAATACTAACACATCATTCGACGTAGATCAACGTCCATCGATGCTATCATTCGACGCTCGATCGATGCCATCGATCGACGCTGTGGTAAAACCCCAACAAAGTAAGACCTTACATGGCATCGATTGTTAGTCGACCGCTGTTCATCGATAAACCAATACGAACATATCAATCATCGAGCGTCGAATGATGGCATCGATCGAGGTTGATCCACGTCGATCGATGCCATCATTCCACGCTCGATCGATGGTAAAACCCCCAACAAAGTACAACCTTAATAACGTGACATGCAAGACAACGGTAACTTTGTGAGTTATTTGCTATCGTAAAGCATCGTCCATAATTTTTATGTGAGCTGTGAATGAAAGGCATTACTAACAAAATAAAAGATAATTTTGTAACAAAGCCTTCAAACAAATAACTCGGCCTTTCAACTACGATCTATACAGCAGCTATTAAAATTCATTGTACTTAATGTACCAAAGTTATTGGCTTAAGAGCGGATTTCAATTAGACAGCCAAACCTTGGGAGTTTGATGCAAGTTATAATATATCTGTTGAGGGTTATCTTCGTTTGAGTGCTTCATAAATTGCTAGTTACTGGCATTTAATAGCTCCTAGTAATCTAAGCTTAGGATTCGCTCTACTTATGCACCATTCGGTTTAGCTAGTATGTATCGTATTCTTGGAAAACGTTACAATAATTGCCGGGCACAAATCCATTGTTTCGCAAACTTCCTAGGAACAAAGATAACACTTGGTTCAGAGGCATATCGTTCGCGAACAATCGCACATTCGTCTGTCTGTCACAGCGCAAGGTCTGCTCGATAATTGTGTGCCGGTCGTGTGAACCTTAACACATTCACGTTGTAATCAAGTATTATTACCGATCTTTAGAATTGTCTGTAATTTATTATTTATTGTGCAAAATGTTTATTCCACTGTAAATTATACTTTTCCGTAAGACTTTTAATAATATTGAGCATTGGCAATTTTAGAAGGGACACCTTCAGAAGACGTTTAAAAGCTGTGATATCTGGACATAAAAGGCCGCCCTAATTTCCAACACAAGAGTCTAGGCTTTAGTTTGCCCTCGAACATCGATTATGCAGCTATTTCTGCATAATCGCGTAATAGATTTATATTATGATCTAGAAATTTTGAGAATATAGAATAGGGGTTAAGTAAACCTCTGTGTCTCTACCATGCAAATGTCAGATAGTCGACGCAGTATAGATGGGGTTGTTATTGTTCGTAAACAATAGAAGTGAGCTTGCTCGCTTGCATCCGGTACACGATCCTTGGCCCAGATGGAGCTCCGCGTGACCGACGCATCTGTTTGGGCCGACGACGACGCCGGTCGTCGCCGCAAACTCTTGCAACATCGTCTGCTACAACTATTCCTCTACACCTAATATAGGCTTAGCTAGAGTAAATAATGACAATGTAAACGTTTCAAGCATTCGCGTCAAGTATAGCAGCAACAATGTAAGGGTTATCGTCTTTTAAAATAACATCTCTAAAGTTAGCAAGTTGCTTGGGATCACGGATTGCAGATTGTATTATTTTATTTGGACAGATCTTGAAAAATGTCGTTATTATTAATGAGAAAAGGTCGCGACGACGCGCGCCGGTGCGTGGGCGCCGTCATTATGTAAGAAACGTATCTTCTATTGCGCAATGTGATGTGACACAAACATTCCATTATAATACATATAATGCTATTGTTGATAGGGGGCTTCAATGTCATGACCGTGGTAATTTCGGTGGGTACACGACCTGTGGGACTTGTTGCTTGTCATTATTATTGTTGCGCTAACGAGTGAGCACACGAACTAACTTATTATTCACACTAAGCGACGTGAGGTCAGGCATCCAACTCTTCACCTTGTTTCAAGGCGTTTTCTTTTTGTTCTAGGACCAAAGGAGTTCTTCTACAGAGGGCATCACTACTTCTACACGGGGCACGTTCCCGAGCTGAAGAACAAGAAATTCGACTGGCTCGATGGACGCAACATCTGTCGGGAATACTGTATGGACCTTGTCTCGACGGAAACTCAGGAAGAAAATAATCTGATCTTCAAACTGATCCAACAGAGTAAGTGAATATCTGTTCCGACAAAAACTTATTGTTCGCGTAGCTTATTTCACCAGTTTAACGAGGTTTTATCACTCGAATTTAGTGTGTTCCACACTTCACGTGTGGCCTTCATAGTGCCATCAGCCTTCATAGTGTTGTATAAATACGAAGAAACACGTGATAATGTATGAAAAACTTGTTTACAGATGATGTCCCTTACATCTGGACCTCCGGACGTCTGTGTGACTTCAAGGGCTGCGAATCACGCAGAGATCTTGAGCCCAAGAACATCCTAGGATGGTTCTGGTCCGCTAACCGTGAAAAGATTTCACCAACCAACTCGGTAAGTGAAAACTGCTATGATAAGGTAACCTAAGACAAACTGGGGGACTATATTTCATTTTATGGGATGAGATTGTTAAAGAACGAGTAGGTAACTAAGTGCTGGTTTTCCGTAGTCAAATGCAAATAAGCAACGACAATCGTGAAAGTGACTATCTAAAACAGAATAGAAAGCACGAATGCGACAAAATGCACTCGTACAAAGGTTGTGGTTTAGATGCTACGAAATGCTATTTCATAAATTATAGAGAAGTGCCACAGAAAAGTTTAACATTTCTGTGTAATAGTATAGTTGAGTGAGACAAGTACAACGATATGATCAAGACTATTTTTTGCGAACCACGTCGATCCTGTTTTTCTGAAGTACATTTTCGAAACTGATCTATCGATTTCAACTAATAAACTGTACAAAAAAATTATGTATGAGTCGGTTGGACTAAAATAAACTATTCTCGTTTCAGATCCCCAACGGCTGGGGCTACAACCCCTGGTCCCAGACCGGTCACAAAAAACAGCGTCAACCCGACAACGCTGAATTCGACATCAACGGAACCACTGAATCTTGCCTCAGCATTCTCAACAATGTTTACAACGACGGCATCGCCTGGCACGACGTCGCTTGCTACCACGAGAAGCCTGTCGTCTGTGAAGACTCTGATGAGCTTTTGAACTACGTCGCTAGCACTACACCTGGACTCCGACTGTGATTTTTACACTAGGTTGTATGAAACGTGCTCATTCCAATCACACTGTCTTGACTTAACCACGACAACGTTAGAGTTTTTTCGTCGCGGTTGATATAATATCGTTGGTAATATTGTTGTGGATGAGTTAAACGTTAGCGACTTGGAATGGTTTTGTTTCTAGCAGTACCATGAGACAAATTCGACATTTAGTACTTCAGTAACCGTTACCATTATAACTAACAATATTTATTGTCTGATTCCTTACGATCAGACTGTTTTATCTGCTCATTGAAAGACTTGTTAGAGTATTCAGTTGTTAGAAACGATACAAGTCTCTCAAGGTTGAGGAATTATAACAGTCGGGAATTGTATTAACGCCTATATCATCAAGTCTTCATACAAAGACACTGGGATCTCTACACACTGCCGTATTCCCTCGTACAGTGACAAATGTACAGACTAATTTAAGTTAAAATTAAGTTTAATTACTTAGGGGATGATTTTTTAATTGTAAGTATATAAAATAAAAAAATAAATAAGAAGTGTCTTTAATTTTCTTAGGCAAAAATAAATCTTTAATGAGCGTATGTCAAACAAAACAAAAGTAATAGGCACTTATGGCTATAAAGGCTTAGAAAGCTTATGAAATTTCTAGCTTATTTCAGAAATGTATTCCGATTACTAAGAGGTATTGTTGGCTAGGTAATACCTATGGTACGTATATGTCTACTTCAATATAATAGCTTATAAACAAGTTAACATTGTGTAACATAGTACAGCACCAAGAACAAATCAACAACTTAAATCAAATCAGTACTTCGCTTACATAATTATCGTGCCAATAACGATCAGCACCAAATCAGTAGTGACTAGGTCAACGCAATACTATGTATGAGCATTATAGACAGATTTACTACTTACTATTAACTTCAAGCTAGAGTCATTCCAGTGGTTAATCTCTGAGTCTTGTTGTAGCCCTACCAACGGACTTGGCATCTTTATATTGCTCACACATATAAAGATCTCTCGCTTTATTAATGAGAACTGTCAGTAAATTAAATTCTCTTCCATTAACAACAATATACTGATTGGAATATTGCTCTATTTCTTGCTGAGTTAGTTTTAGCTGTATGGGTGAAGCATTACTATAGTTTTCTATGTAAGTTACACTACTGCCACCTACCGAGTCGGTGTCAGAGTCTTCCTCAATATGTAGTTGCTCAACTACATCACAGATGGCGCTGTACTCAGTCAGAGTTATATCAGTGGTTACAGTGGGCAAGTTTTCAATTGGCAATTCAGGTTTCAACAAACATGCTCGATGCAGTCTTCTGTTTGAGTAAAGCTTTGCTAAATCTGTAAAATAAAAAGTCACAATCATTTATTATTATAAATGACAGTTTGGATGTTTGTGACTTCTTTAAGCTGAAAGTACTGAACATAGAATTTGCATAGATATGACTTCAACTGGAATAGGCTTCTACATGATATAGGACTAGACCTAGATTGGGAAGGTTTAAAGAGTATGTTCATGGCAGGCGTCCATAGACTCCCCCATAGCCCGATTACCCAGTCCATCCATTCATCACAATAATATGTTTTTTTATTATTTTCATTTTTTAATAGTCTTTACACCTGGCAGATATCATCGTCGGGTGCTATGTGTAGCTCTCGCTTTTAGATTAATTCTCATAAAGGGCCTCTGTGCTGTTGGCTTCGGCTCCATGCATGCCTCCCAAAGGACCAGGTACTATATGGCCCGTGATCATGGAAATGAGAAACTAAATAATAATAAATAATGTTGGACAATCCACACAGCATCACCCAAGCTAAGCAGAGCTTATGTTAATGAGTACTAAAAATCTGATATACATAATCCAATAAGTCATTACATTACATAGATACCTATGTAGATATTTTTTGTTATACAAAGAAAATGCTCAGAACACCGGGAACAAATTTACAGATCGTACAAAGATTTGTCCCAAGGCAGGAATCGAACCCGTTACCTCATGCGTTTCAGGAAAAAAAACCTTTAAAGGTTTCGATAGAAACAACGCGTGTGAAGCTGCAGGCAGAAAATCCTAATACAGTGTGAGTCTGCATAAGGTGCAGTTACTTATTATATAATAAATGCAAAAGTGTATTTGGTTGTACTTCCTTCACGCCCTAACTTAGCAACCAATCGACTTGTATTTTGGCATCGAGTTAGTTGAAAGGAAGGAGAATAACACAGGCTACTTTTGTCTTGGTAAAACATCAAATTCCCATAGATACGAGATTTACGGGAAAAGACCTCTTTATCTCCCTAGAAATGTGAAATTCGAATTTAATGCGGCTGAAACCGCGGAGAACAGCTAGAAGTGCTATATTTATAATCTATACTTATTATAATAATTAATACAATAATTGTATTAATTATTATAATAAGGTGTAAATTACAAATAACGTCATTTCAGTCAGGACAGGGCCCGTACTCGTAAAAACGAAATCGTAGTTTCTGATTATTTTTCGTGCAAACGCTAATCTTATGCAAGCGACATAAGAGATGGTTTTGCGCGAAAACGAAAAAGAAACTTCGATTTTCCTTTTCGGAGTAGGCCCCCAGAACAGGGTCTAAAATGATTGGGTTAAGTACCGAAACGAACTTACTCTCAATGTAAAATTCCTGATTTCTTTCCATGTACATATGCATAGGTGAATCTCCTCTAGAACACATTTCATCAATGAAATTGATAATTTTTCCACTGATTTCTAGATATAAATCTCCAATAACCTGAAATTTATATAAAAAATGGTCAGAACAGGACAAATAGGATTTTTTTATAAAGCATTTTCTTCCCACAGCTGGGAAAAAGTCACCGCCAAATTCTTAGAATTTTGTGTTTTAAAAAGTTTATGAGATACAGCTGACCCATGCCCACTTCGTTGGACGGTAAAAACACTCACAAATAACATGGCTTTCTATTGGTAAAATAATTTTCAAAATCAGGTCAATAGATCCAGAGATTACCCCTACAACCTCACAAACTTTACCTCTTTATAACATTAAGTATAGATAATAATACTAATTTCTGCCCATGGCTTCAGATGCGTTTATGTTATTAGTAGCATATTGTGGTCAAACTTAGGCCTACCGGCTATTAATTTTTTTTCTCCACAGGTCCAGATTCTATGTGTGCAAAATTTCAGCCTGATCAATGCAATGCTTTGACGTTGTCTTCAGCCAAACATCATCTCAACAGCATAAACTTTTGCCTTCATAATATTTGTAGGAATTACACAAGAGTATGTATGCTAGTGGTGTGTGTGTGTACTAGTGGTTTCTTTTTCACTTCTTCCACTAGTGGACAAAAAATTGAAGTGAAAAGCATATCAATAACACCTTATTTCTTATTTGATAATAATAACTATGTTTATAGTATAAAATTTGACTTGTCTAAGTGCTTATTTTGTAAGCCTAAAGAAATAAAGTTTTTGATTCTGATTCTGTACTGAATGCAGAGCTGAGAGCATGGCGTCCTGCCGTAAAACAGTTTTTTGACTAGTACGGAGGACCCAACCCAACTAAGCTTTGGTAATAATGAATTACATTAATCAATATCACTACATAGTATAAAACAAAGTCGCTTCCCGCTGTCTGTCCCTATGTATGTTTAAATCTTTAAAACTACGCAACGGATTTTGATGCGGTTTTTTTAATAGATAGAGTGATTCAACAGGAAGGTTTATGTTTTTTAAACTTACGCGATCTGAACACATTATTATTAACGCGATAAATACCCGTGAATATTTAATTAAAAGGTTTATTGTGTATCATTTAGTATCAGCATTGCACCTGTGGCGGGTCGCAACAAAATAGTCATATGCTTGAGGAAACTCATGTTATTTTCTTTACATATAGATTTATACAAAACCTATCTACAAATGTTTACCATAATATTATACTGTACCAACCTACATAGTTAAATCTTTTAAGAAATATATAAATGTTAATGTTTACTTATAAATGTACCTATACTAATGCTTCAAATAATTATGTTATGCACTTGAAGCTGGGGAATATCTCTTAGTAAGATAATGAATCAGACTCAGAATCAATAACTTTATTTCTTTAGGCTTACAAAATAAGCACTTAGACAAGTCAAATTTTATACTATAAACATAGTTATTATTATCAAATTTCTGATTTGAAGAACTTTATGAATGACTGTCTGCCTGTTCTATTTAGTGATCTGACCTTATCCAACAGACAAGTCTTTGTGGATTTATTGTTTACAACAGTCTACAGCTAGCTTAACTGTTTCAATTTTAAATAGTAGTTCTAATTTATTTCTATTCATCATCATCATCATCAGCCCATACACATCCACTGCTGGACATAGGCCTCCCCCGTACGACACCACAAATAGCGGTCCTGAGCCGCCTCCATCCATCAACTCCCTGCAACCATTATTTCTATTTTTTCTATTATTTAAATGTAATTGTCTTGCTCTATGTGGCATTAAGGTGTACTTACAACATCATTTAATTTTGTAGTGAGCAGAGCAACAGGCACAAAGAATGTCTTTTCAGCACTAGCAATCAACTCTTCTGCTTTAGTTATAGCTCCTAGATTCCAGGTAAGTGCTTTCTTTTTCTTAAATTGACACATGTCATCTAGTTCCTGAAAATTTAATTACAAAGTCTCTTTACAGTGTTTATTGAACATCTTTTCAGAAACTGACAAAAATGGAAGTGTGTGTGTGCAAGGTAGCTTATAAGAGGGAAAATCTACTATTTTTTTTTACTGAGCTGCCTTAACTCATTCACTGCATGGCAGTGAATGGGTAAGGCACAGTACAAACCGCAGGGGTGCACCCCAACTTGAGGAGGTTGAACAATGAACTAGTCCATCTGGGTTGGTGGCAATGGCGGTATTAGTTTATAAGGTGGATTTGCCCTATCAAAGCTATTTTCTAACTTACCAAACATACTGGTGCCACACCATGAATGCTGGCTTCAAACACTTTGGATGGTAGTTTTTTGTACTCTGCAGGCAGATCAACATAGACTGTGTCTAGAGAAGGGCGAATAAAAACCCCATAGTCAATTAGCCATATCAAAAAGTTTACTTCCATGGAGATGATGCCACGGACCCATTTATGATTCCACAGAACAGCAACGTACTGGAAGTAGAGAATAATCAGTTATTGTAGCTATATTATATTTTCTGTATATCCTACTAATATTATAAATTTGAAAGTTACTCTGTCTATCTGTTACCTTTTCACGCCTTAACGATCTTAATTAAATTTGGCAGGGATGTAGATGGTATCCCGGGGATGGACATAGGGTAGGGTATTTTACATTAAGCCACCAGTTTCTCAAAAGCAGGACAAACTAATCAATGGTCAAACCTTTTGTTATGTGCTTAGGTCTGGCTCACATGGCAATATATATCATGTTTATAACCAAACAACGAATACAGCCGTTTTCATACAGCAGACTCCATAGACTTGTATACTGCTAGGGAGTGCTTTTGTTTAAAAATGTATGTCATCGCACAGCATCAAAGAGATAATGTCATACTATGTGCCACTGCAGACTGAATGGTTCATTCAGTTTGCTTGAGAAGTCTGGTAAGTATTTGATTACAGTATTTAGCTGTGTATGTTTATTAGCAGCACAAGCAACATCTGAATGGTTCTATACCTAATGTATGCCTATGCCACTACTATTAATCTATTCATTCTGCAAAAAAAACGTGTAGTACAATGCTGTACAATGTATTTGAAGAATATGTCAAATCATTGATAATAAAGTCTAATCAATCCAATAAAAAATAAAATATGTATTTTAAAAATAGTGGAATATTCATTTTTCTATTTTCAAGCATGCTGCTCAAATCATCGGTTAGGTGCCTACTCAGCATCTCGAAACTGGCTGGTGTAAGGGTGCTAGCCTTCTCTTTTCGAAAAGTTTTCTACTTACTTGACCATGATTTATGTCAGTAATATCCATTCTGGTAGAATTGGTCTTTTCAAACTCATGAAACATTTCTTTATCAATTTTCCCATTATTATTATTCTCATCTTCTGCAATGCAGAAAAATGAAAATGGGCTGGTTACAGTTTTTATTGATATGTTCATAGCATCAGCTGGCTCAGCATTTACTGCAACTCCTATCTTTGGTTTGACCGAGACGAGAGGTTTCGTTACTTAGTTTGCTTGGTTAAGTGTGGTGTGAGGGGGGGATTTCAACAGATAATTTTTTTCTACGCGGTAACCAAAATATTTCTTCTGTTCCCTTGGGGAAAAGCAATTCCATGAACCAACGATGTTTTGTTTTACACAACAAAATAAACAACACGGAATGACAGAATCAAATCACAGAAAGATGCGCGCCTTTTTTGACGTTGACCTAGGGATGAGTAAAAAATATCGATAAATCAAAATATCGATGTTTTTCAGAAATTTATCGATATAATTAGTCGATATTTTTAAAAGCGATATATCTAGTTTCGATATTTATTTCAGGGTATCAAAATTCATATCAAAATCGATATTCTTTAATTGTAGACAATTATCTATTAAAACCTCCTACATAAATTTTATATTCTGTTTACACGCCACCGTCTATTCTTTTCGATCACCTCTTGTCCATCCTAAGGTTGCCTGGAAGAGATCGCTTTTAGCGATAAGGCCGCCCATTGTACATTATCTGTATTTGTTATTATGTTCTTTATTTGTTATTTTTAATATTTGGTGTGCAATAAAGAATATTTCTCTTCTATTCTATTCTAAAAACCCGCTACGTTAATTTTAACGAGTTATAAAAAAAATAACAAAATAACTTATAACGCGTTATTGGCGATATACATAATTAACGTAGCGTTATTTACGATAAAATTATCGTTTCGATATATATATGAGTACAATTCATGGTAAGCCACGGACTACCGACTTCTGCGTGAAACTGTTCCTGTTTATTGACTGTGTGGACGATCCATAGATGATCCATAGACTTAGTTTTATGAGTCAATGTACCTTGGTGTACAGCCATGTATGTATGAAAGCCGTGGGGTCGCGGCGTACGAATATCGACCCCTCCAACTCAACCCGTGGATGTCGTAAAAGCCGACTAAGGGAACCTACCAGAGGAAGGGCAGCAGCTTCCTTCTGAGTATTTTTAAACACCAACACTGCGATCACCAATCCGCCTGCCAAGCGTGGTGATTATGGCAAATCCCCCCCTACATGGGAGACCATCCACTCGATGGACCGACGACATCGTAGCGGTCGTAGGGAGTCGACGGATGGAGGCGGCTCAGAACCGCTATTTGTGGCGTCGTACGGGGGAGGCCTATGTCCAGCAGTGGACGTGTATGGGTTTATGATGATGATGATGATGATGTACCTTGGTGATTTCGTTCATCAAAGCCGGCCAAAATTCAGAAAATTCTGATTCATGAACTAGATTGTTAAAATGTTGTTACTACAGATTTCTAGTAATAAATATCATTACTTTAGTATTTATACTGAACGAAAAATTTACGCATGTAATGACAAATCCGGGACTTTTACTCCACCTTTTGTGCTTGTTGAAGGACAGAACATAGCAGAACACGACATATTTTCACTTTTTCAACAAAGTTTTAGGTAAAACGCAGTAATTTCTTAGAATTTCAATTAAGGTAATGAGTCTTACCACAACTTTGAACTAACTAGTAAGTTCCAAGCTGACACGATTCACGCTGGCAGTGCAGTATAGCTATACGTACACCAGCTATCTCTTTTACAAATAGCTTGTCTCCGAGGGATAGACAAAGATACATGACAACTATGGTGATACATAGATATAAGACCGGAAATGACTTATGCTACCTCTACCTACATATTTCTCTATGGAGCCAAGTCATTCTGGTTTTATATCTATGAATCACCATAGTTGTCATGTATCTTTGTCTATCCCACTGAGCCAAGCAATAAGTAAAAGAGATAGCTGGTGTACGTATAGCTATGCTGCACTGAGAATCGTGTCAGGTGCTGACACAGTAGTTTGCTCTAAAGTTGTGGTCTGACTGATGAACTTTATTAAAATTCTAAGAAATTACTGTGTTTTACTTATAACTTTGTTGAAAATGTGAAAATATGTCGTGTTGCGCTGTATACAGTCCTTCAAGAAGGACAAAAGAAGGAGTAAAATTGCCGGATTTATCATTACATGCTTAAGTTTTTCGCTCAGTATAAATGTTAAAGTAATTATGTCTTTTACTAAAAATCTGTAGTAACAACATTTTAACATCTAGTGCATGTGTTCCTGTGAGTCTAGGATACAAATAATGTCCAAAACCATGAATAATTAGCAGAGATAAATTTAGCGTCTGCGCTAGTGATGTGCTTACCATCAAATTTAGTTTTCGGGTTATTCCGCATTCGTCCCACTGGTTTCGGCCGAAACTGGGCCGAAACAGGAAAATAAAATTGATTGCTGATTTCATTCCTGATTCGTCTCATTTCGAGATTTCTTTCCGAAAAGTACTGTCTTTCACACACTTCTTGTGCATGTAGTATTGGTTTACCATTATTGTTTCCGTAGGATTTAACTAATTTATATAACTTAAAATACGAGGAAATCAGAAATAATACAAGATATTAACTTAAATAAACTGGAATTATTTTCACGCGGTTTTTTTCGGAAGTTTTCGTTCCAAAAGTTGCATACTTAATTTGATTTTAGTTATAAGATAAACTTTTTGTAGGGCTTTCGTTTACTAAGGCACGAACAGTATACAATATGCTTAAAATTAACAGTAGGTATATATATATATCTATGTATACATCATTCAAAATGCAACGTTAAATCAATGCGGGCAAAGCCGCGCGCATTTAGCTATATAATAATATTTTAAGGTGTTATCTTATTTATTGTCCTTTTTTATATATTTTGCAAAATTTTATTCTTAGTCTTACAAAATGACATCGACATCGATGTAAAATTTTGGGCAAACACAACATACATACAATTATATGTCTTATCACGTTGATAGGCTTTCTTTGACCACAATCTCACCTAATGGAAAGTGACGATATGGCCGGCGGTGTATCAGGAAGGTCTAGAATGGTGGGTACACGTACATACTCAATGAGCATGTTTCATCCGAACACGGCTATCTAAAAACATGCTCGAACCTGCGTCTACACGTAAAAGCTTGCTCGAAGAACATGTTTAGTGTGCGTTGAAACACTTTGAGCATCGGACGATTCGTTGTTGTGTTTAGTGGGCATCGCCTGCTACGTTTACTGTCGGGGAATTTTTTTACCAATTAATTTAATTACAATTAACCTGTAACGTCTCATTGTTGGGCAAATCTATCCATGAATTACGACTCTGAGCCAGTTGGGCCCACGTTCTATCGAAGGTGTCTAGTTCATCGCGCCATCATTACTTTGGTCTACTGCGACGCATTACGCTGTATAATTTTCTGAATGAAAAATTTATGAATTAATTAAAATTATTGATTAAATAAATTTATATATTTATTATTTCATAAATTTTTCCACAAAATCTCGAGAAAATGAACGAAAGTCCGACATTATAGCTGTGCACTAACACCTTATTCACAAAAATATCAATCACGACTAACATACTCGACGTCGTGGCTACATACGAGTACAAACAATTTTGCTTCGAAAATCGTGCAAGAATTGTGACGTTTGAATCTTACGTAAGTTTGAATCTTGTTCGAATCGAACATTTTGGTTGGCTTCGAGGATTTGTCTTGAGTCTTGCATGGTCCACACGTTCGTACTTGCTCGAGATCGAGCAAGTTTATCGTACCTGTGTATCCACTGGAAGACACCTATACACTCTTGTATTAAAGAGACACAGGTTATAACTGGCCGAAAAAATAGGAGCAGACAAGGTGGACTAATTCGGCTTGCAAAATACATAGATACATAAACTATAAGTAATCACTTTTAATATTTTTTTATTGCGTTCGCGCAGAAATTGGTAAATAAGCATTAGCAAGCAATTTCAGGTTTTATAGCGGCAGTTGCCCAAAATGACAAAGAAACTAAGGCAACGGAAAGCGGAGCGAACCCTAAGCCCTTTTTTAGATTTTTGCATCGCGTGAGTGGAGCAAAAATTGGTCAATAAACATGTTTTTGTGGAGCTCCCTTTAATTTTAATATTTATTTTGATAATAATGTTATTATATCGGTAAATGGAATACACACAAAATATGCAGGTGTCTACCTTTTACGAATCATGAGATACAATAAAGCTCGATAGATCGACAGAGAGACAGACAGCGGAGGAAATATGGGACGAAACAGGAATAAAATTGACTTAAAAATGTATTTTCCTGATTCGGACTAGTTTGGGCCGAAACCAGTTCGGCTTGACAGCGAAGTCACAACTCTAGTCACGCACACTATTACAAATCTGCAACAGCACACTAACAAAAAATGGACATGCGTAGAACTGTATCTGGCGGTATCCTCTAATACTTCATCCGAGTGCATGATATTTGATTTCAACCCAGACACATATTGCCAATAACAAAGAAGTTGCAAAGAAGTCAAGTCAAGAGTCAAGCCATATTTGATTTGGCGCCTTCTCGAAAAAGACGTTAGAAAACTTTGAAAAAGTGAAAGAAGAATCAACGGTGCATTCCGAATTACGATTACAGCGCTGATAGCGATCACAAAAATATTTTGCGTTCCAAATTAGATATCACGATATTGACAGTTGAGTGCTAACATTAATTCGGAACACTTATGAGCGCGCTCACGGTCACGTGTCGTGTCGTGGTGTCAATGTCAATATCTCATTGCAATACAAAAAGAGATCATCAAAGTTATTCTCCGACCGTTGATTTGGTCTTCTATATTTATTTCCATTTCTTTGTAAGCATTTGCAAACGAACGTTTTGTTGAAAAATCCCAAAGAAAAAACCGTTAGTAAACAAACCCAATTGTCAGATTTGACAGCACGCTCACAGAGATTTCAGTTTGTAGCATGGTCGTTGATATCGCAAAATGGCGCATGTAATGATGTCATCTATGACGTCACACGGGACAACGTTGTCGCGCTCACGATAATACGGAACGCGTGTGAGCGCGATGATATTGATTTTAGCGTAATTCGGAATGCACCGCAAGTACATAAGAAAATGTTTTTGTTCGAAAGCCAACAACATATATTGTTTTGTCATTGTCAATAACAAACTGAGTCAGTTAACTTTTTTCGACCGTGTGGAGACTATGGACATTAGCATGTTCTGTGATTCTGTGATTACCATTAATTGTATACTCATTGAATAGCATCGAATGGAGCTTCGAAAACAAAACTGAAAGCCCAGCCTCTAATAGGTAGGAACATGGTAGGAAGATATAAGATTATACGTAGGTATATCAGATTACGTTTGGAGGACGTTGAATGATGCTTGCAGCATAATTGTATTGTACTAGCGGCATAAGGGGGGGCGGTCAGGCCCGGGTACCAAGCTCCAAGGGGTGGGGAATCCAAACCTGAAGGGGTGCTAACGGATACTCGCACGTACAGCCAGAACATAAAAATTTTGAGCAGCTCGCTTCGCTCGCCGCTGTTAAATCTTTGTCGGTGTATTTTTTGTTCATAGCCGAAAAAGCAGAAAAATATTACGGCTATTTCTCCGCTCTTTGTCGTCTTTGTTGGTAACCCCACCTCACATAAACAGCGAGTACATATCCCTCTTATAAATTACTGCGGCTCGCTCCGATTGCCGATGCCGCGGGTCTTACTTTTTATACTTATTAGTGTTAGGATAGAAAAGTTATCTAAGTGCATATGTTTCTAAAAATAAGGGGGGTAGCAATCCACCCCGGGTGCCAACCACGCTACGCCGCCGCCACTGATTGTATCTAGGTACCTACTCAGATGTGCAGTAGTGGGAATGTTTCAGTTGACGACTATTTACGCAAATGTTTCTTACCTATCAAACACGGAATTCGGTTGCAGCGCTGCTGAGAAGGTTGGTTGCAGGTTCGATTCTTGCTATGGGTTGGAGTGCAGTTGTGATAGGGACATGGACAGTTAAAATTATAGGTTCGAAGCAAAAGTGTGTGAGAAAATTGTTGGTAGGTACCTACCTAAACAGTTTTGTTAAGAAATAAGTTATTTTCAAGTACCTAGGATGATAAAGGTATGATATGAAGACAAATAAATAATGTTGGGCAATGCACACAGAATCATCTAGCCCAAAGCTAAGCAGAGCTTGTGTTAATATGGCTGATGATGACTGATAAAGTTAATAAAATGATAAATATTTTTTATAACCTATATATAGAAAATACCCTGAACACCCGGAGAAAATGCAAGGTGGTAATCGAACCCGCAACCTCTTGCGTCGTAGGCGAATCTTCGCTCACCGCACATCGGTTGTGTTGTGTTTATAAAGCTCTCGGTGAACAACTATTTACTTAGGTACTAAGAACCTTCTTATAATATAACCCCATCAGGGTTTCGTTAGTTTCTAGTTTCTACCTCTCCTAGAACCTCCATAAAAGATTACGAATTGTGTAGGTAGCTTCAAGTGAAGCCGAGGGCCGGCTTGGGTAGACGGTGCGTGGCGAGGGTCACGCAGAGGTGACGATCGCAGAGGCGGAGGCGGCGGCAGCGGCGGCTGGCGGCGCTGTGCGTGCGAGATAAAGCGGGGAGCCGCGCGGCGGCGGCGGCGGCGACGGCTGATGTCAGAGGAATCGGCTCGCGGTGTCCCGGCGCGGAATGCAGCGGAGAAGCGCGGGGCGCGGGCGGCGGGTACTGCTGCCGCGGCGACACGCTCGCTGCTGCCCGCACCGCGCGCCAGTCCGCCGCGCGCCACCGACACGAGTGTTGTTCCAGCTGCGCAAGGACGACGCCGCTTCAGCCGCACGCAGGTATGTTATTTCTTTATCGCATGACACGTTTAGCGGCACAACTGATGGCACCCGAGCGAAGGACCGCCCGACCGGCGGCTTAGCGACCGGCTATTTCCGCTAGGTCCTGACGCGCCGGATGACCATAAATAGCCGGTGGCCGTCCTCACCGGCCGGCGACGACGTCCACTCCTAGTCTGACGTGCAGACCAGCCCCGCGCCGCCGCCGTCGCGCCCACCGCCGAGCGCGATGACCTGGCGTGTTTGCCAAATGAGTCTCCCTAAATACTAGCGGGTCATCGTCGCTTCGT
The DNA here is from genome assembly GCA_947859395.1 of Eupithecia insigniata. Classification (NCBI taxonomy): domain Eukaryota; kingdom Metazoa; phylum Arthropoda; class Insecta; order Lepidoptera; family Geometridae; genus Eupithecia; species Eupithecia insigniata. The sequence goes on along the minus strand of OX401996.1, from coordinate 5,647,653 downwards.
CTACTATCAATGTTACATTATTTATTATTTACCGGGCTGTACGTGAGGTCAACGAGTGGGTATGGCGAAGTGCGCCTTATCGCGAGGACGTAGGGTCGCAGCGCGGCCAAGAAGGGAGGCGGCGACGACGCGGGCGCCCGACCTCGGGCTCGGGCACCGTCTTTGCTCTTGCGTCGTCCGTCGGTTGATCTATATTAAGTTATAAACTTATGACTTGTATTTACCTACCTACTTATCAACGCCCGCCAGTAGGTAGGTACACCGCAACTGCACTAAATACTTAAGTACCTATAGGAAATAGGAAAATAAGCCTATGATTTTCACCTAAGTTGATACTTTACAGGACTATCAGTTACTATAATGTCAAATGCTCCTTATTTTACAACAGCCAAAGTTTCATCTTACTAACCGAAGATGAAGACATCGGTCACACTCAGGCGGTTGCAGCGGCGTGCACGCATTGTGTGCGAGTTATAAAGACGCTCACAAAAATGACCATCCTAAACCTCGCTTCTCATTTTCTGCAAAAGCAGAGTTCCTAAATAACTTGGCCTCTGTGAAAGCGTTCGTGAAATGTGCGCGGGTTGCTCAGCGACGGGGGATCCGGTGTTCGTCCGGTGTTGTCTTCAGCAACCAGCACACTGCGTGTATTACCCCACGGCACACGCAATCCTCGCCTCTATACGTCTAGAAACACGCCCTAATATTCCGTGACACCGTAGTACCACTTACTACACCCTAGGCGCATCGTTCAAAATGTTCTCGACTTCGTACCATTCGTGCTTGCGCCATTCTCGCTTTTATGGCCGAGGCTGTGGGTAGAAAACAGCGTACAAAGTAGGGGACTCTTTCAATCTTTGTGAAATACGTTAGGAGGGTCGAGATCCCCGACGCACAAGAACTAAGGTTAGGGTGGTGGGTGAGTGGCCGGGGTGGCGGCACTCCCTGCAGAAGTAGTCGACCCGGACTTCCAACAAGGATTTGCTAAATCTGCTTTTAGGCAGATAACCTACCCCTCGCCAAGGGTTTTCGGAATGTTCACAAACTTTCATGGTAACACTCAACGATTCGGTGATGGCGCGTGTCGGGCGTGGCGCCTTCAGCATACTCGTAGCAATAATCTCAAGTTCAAAACAAAGTAAAAAACCTATGCAAACAACACAACTCTTTTCAGTACCTATGATCTACAATCCTTTTGAATTATCTTTCACGGAAGGGTGCGACGCCGACGACGACGTCTTTTAATTTCCTTTTCCATGATTACTCTTTCTGCAATATATGTATTTTATTTGCTATTTTTCTTGGCACTCACTCACATATTATTTTTCCCTTCGTCTTGGAATAACCACTGCATGCCGTGACGATTGGCGTTTCGCTGAAACCATTTATTCTTCAACAATAAACTACGGCGTGGCATAATGAGTGTCAAAGTACATAGTAGGTAAATACTAATTAGGTATGTACATTAAAGGACAAAAATTGCTGAATATTGCAAATTTTCAAAACTTTGTGCACTCAAGTGCATTCGCGTAGGTTCGCGAGTATTTTGAATTTTCAGATCAGAATATCAGAAACGATAGGGTTCAATATAATTCTGTCAAAATCTTCCTAAATTCTCTATGATTTCCTTTCAATGTGCCTTGACCCTTAAACGCCTTTTAGTTGCTTTTCGTTAGTTCGGCGAATTTTGTCGTTAACATTTAGAAAGTTTGTGGGTAAATAAAACTTGATGTGCTGGATGCTAAACCTAAATTTTTTTCATCGTCATTTAAATGCGATAGTTTCCCAGTGTTGTGTGGAAGGCTCCCTTCATGCCAAACTCTGCCAAACTTCTTGATACACTGTACCTATGCTCGTAAAACGCACTCATCGATGAACGCACTATAAATACAAGTGATTATAGCCCTATTAGCTGAAATAAGTGAAGGTTTTACCCATAGAGGTATTATAATCCCAAGGGAGTTGAGTATTGAATTTAGACGTAATGCGTCGTCACACGGACGTAGTCGCACAATCTCATTCGATTGGCTTGAATTTCAACCAATCGAATGAGATTTCTTGACGACGACTTCCAAATTCAAAGTCACTTATTACTCCCCTGTGATTCTTAGAAATAATCTGTAGATAGTATCATCACGTATCATGTCTGTGGAACTAATGAACATTACCAATTCTCAAATACAATTATGATTGAATATGGAACATAAAAATATGTGTGATTTTTTAAGGAGATCCGTACGATAAGGATCTTCTTTCGAAATTCGGACCGACCTCGGTTCAGAACGCGGAATAAATAAAACCGGCCAAGTTCGAGTCGACTCACACACGAAGGGTTCCTTAACATCGTATAAAACAAAAGAAGAAACAGATATTTTTTGATGGATTGCATAAAGCTAACATGACGCGGTCACCCATCCAAGTACTGACAACTTCGGTGATAGGTGTTTAGCTTGGCATGGCATGGAGCACTCTGTCTTTCAACAGTCTACCTTGTACAGTTCAAGACATATACAGCCTCGACAAACGTAGAGCAACAATTGCCAACAAAATCACGTATTTTGTAATTTTAATATTTATATTTTTTAGGGTTCCGTACCTCAAAAATAAAAAAGGAACCCTCATGGGACGGACACATTGTTGTCCGTCTGTCCTTCAGTCAAACCCCTTTTCTCAGGAACGCGTGGACCTATCGAGTTGAAATTGACATCAAATACTCAAACTCCGTAACCCAGGGGTTCCCAAACTTTTTCAGTTCACGGCGCACTTACAGGTTTAATATTTTGTCTCGGCGGCGGCGGCGGCGGCGCCCAGCAGAAGTTAGGTTAGGACCTACATGAAAGAAGGAATAGGAATACTAGGTAAATAGGCCCAAAAAATTAAACATGCGCACTATGAAGCTGAGTTTTTATGTTTTCCTCGACCTCTGTTGAGCGGTGGGCGAAGGTCCGCCTGCGACGCAGGAGGTTGCGGGTTCAATTCCCGCCTCGGGACAAATGTTTGTACGATCTGCAGATATTTGTGCAGGGTGTTCTGGGGGCCTACTCGGAAAAGGAAAAGCGAAGTTTCGTTTTCGTGCAAAACCAACTCTTAAGTCGTTTACATAAGATTAGCGTTTGCACGAAAAATATCATAATATCAGTATAATAAAAAAATATCTATCAATGTAGTGTATTATATTAAGTATGTCAGTTATCTAGTACTCATAACACAAGCTCTGCTTAGCTCGGGGCTAGATAATGCTCTGTGAATTGTCCAGCATTATTTATTTTTCATTGACATGTAAGAAAAATTTCTAATTAAAAAAATAAGATATAAAATACAGTGACAACATAATCAATGTGATGTGTGATCTCTACACATTTTTACAAAGCGTGGGATAAGGTTTGATACCACTACTCTCATTTCTTGCTCTACATTTATCTTTGACCGATTGCTTTTTATAACAGTTACAGCTAAAAATCCGCCCCTACTCTAATAAGATGTTGCAAAGGGCATGAGAATTCTTGATGCTTTTGAAATTAAAGTTGGATATTCATTTTGGACCGATATGCAAAATCCACCAAATCGAAACATTTGAATCTTGTTTGTAGGCTGCTGTCGCAAGATAGTTCAGTAAGACTCTCCTTCTTGCGAACGGAATTCTGGTGGAGCTTGTGAATGGAAAGAATCTTGGATCCACGCATATTTTTTGACATCGTCTTTGGCAAAGTATTTCGAAAACCATTCTGTGAGCTTCGAAAGGTATTGCGTGAACAAAGACATTAAGTTTTGTGAGATAACAAGCTCATTGGAAGCCGTGTATTTATGCAATTGCGGAAAACAATCTTGTCTCGTTGAATTGTTTATTTTGTAGCCCGGGCTCTCACGGCGCGGTGTCCTTATATACTACACTGTACTTCGTCGTCGTCGTCTCTACGGCGCGCCGCGCCGCAGATACGACGACGACGCACAGTTTGGAAACCCCTGCCGTAACCTATTAAAGCCGCTGTGATATAAATTATTAGGAGACCACAGCAAAAAATTGATAGTTTATCCAGTCCCTACGACAACGTCGCTGGCGTAGCGGTGCGACAGTTTTCACCCTGAAAATTCAGGAGCGTTCCGCATCCTGTCAAAATGGGTGAAGGGTCGTGTTCCGGCCCTTTTATCTTATTTCGGTAGGTGTAGGTACCTACTCGAGGTAGGTAGGTACTTTTAAGTCCCCGGGAACTCCTTTATCTCGGAAATACCTTGTATTTACACATATCATCGGCATGCAATGATATGTGCAAATAAAAGGTATGTTGAGCAATATTGGTAGTACCTACCTAACACATAAGAAAGGAGGGCCGATTTTTCTTTGATAGAAATATAATTGAAAAATTCAGTGTTAGTTTGCACCTTGCATTTAGCCGGTTCAATAATTCCGTGGTGTCGTGTTAGAGCGCACCTCTGCACCAGCCGTCGTCCGACGCGTTGGCGGCAGCTGCAATGCAGCTGGCAGGCCGTGGGCTTTTGCTCGTTTTGCTACATATATACAGAATCCATAGTAACACACCTATCTACCCATAGCAGACGTGGAACGGGACGGCCAGTGAGAGCAGTGTACTTAATTATATCTGCCAGCGCCATTTCCTCTGAATCAGTGGCGCGTTATTTTGTCAGATTTTGAAGTTTTTTTGAAATTGAACTACATTATCCAGTTGTTAAGCTTTAATTGTAGTTGGACACTCTGATACAGCCCGTGACTACTTTGTATGGTAGATAAGTCTGCGTGTGAAACCTGCTCTCTTTCAGGCTTTTTGTAAAACTAGTTCCTCCATCAAGCACCAGAAAAGATCCAGACAGAATTAACCATGATGTGAGCAAATCTCTGAGCCATCACTGGTATAAAACTGACTAATTAGCGACCGATCTCCTAGCTAATCAGATCCAGATTTGGTGATTTATTCAGTTATATTCAGCAACCTTGAGCCACACGGTGCGAATCTAGAAAATCTTAGTGAATATTCGTATTAATTTGCTTCGTTCCGCAGCAGGCTAGGAGCGGCTGGTTACGTAAGCAGAGTGCGGCATGGTAGGTATAGCTAGGTCGGCGTAGGCTTGGATGGTCGGATATACCAGAGACGAGGGAGTTACGCCGTTATCTGTGGCCGAGGTCGGGCGGCCTCCCGTCGCAGTCCCCGCAGGCTCAGCTAGGCAGGGGGCTGTTGTAGTTTTTTCATAAGCTTGTGTTGTAGATACACTCCACGAGTTAGCCGTCTTTGTCGAAGTCGGAGGAATATTATATTGCCGTAGATACTCATTCTTCGTATACCAGTCTCGACGGAGTTGTCTGTTTAGTAAATAAAGGGCAAAACGCTTTATAATGAGAATGATCATCTTAACACCGTTTTCCCCATTTCTTGTTGTTCAATAAATGGGTGCCTTGGTATCAGAATGTTTTGAAGTCGTTGCATATATTAGAACTGCGTTGCTGTGGCCACATCGAGTCGAGCGAGATAACATTATCAGCGATAGCCTTGCTGAGGATTCTGTGAAGCCGCACAGGCTTGAGTTATTAGCTTCTCACGTTACACTCATGTATATAATGTACTGGCGTTGTTAAGGGTAGTCCTACATAAATAAGAATGTAGGTATACCTAAGCTTTGGAGTTCGTACAGGGGCAAAGCTCAGGTATAATATAAGAAAATCTGCAAAAGCAATGACGATGTCAAAATTTTTAACAGCCGGATTGATCAAGTTACCTGTCTCTCTAACAGAAGTACACGTCTTTTTCGGGTATTTTCATATCATATTCAACATATACCACCACATTTTGATTTGATGCTTGATAGTTTGTCTGTAAATAAACATTTCTTTGATAGCATTCAAGGGGCAATAGACCAAATAGAATGAATAGCTTTTGTTAGTGATCGATTATCTAGTATCCATAACACAAGCTCTGCTTAGCTTGGGTCTAGATGATGCTTTGTGAATTGTGTCCAGCATTATTTAATAATTTATTCATAGTAGGTACTTATGATGAATTTGTGGTTAAACAATTCCCGGCGGAGGTGGCGGGTGCGCGCGACCGCAATGTCACTGAAACGAAAAGAGGTCGCATCCGCGTCAGCCATCGCGCACCCAGCCAACAATGATGAGCGTCGTCGCTTTGCCAGTACTATATCCACTTGTATAGCTGCCATGGTACATGCGTAGTAATCGTGGATAGACAGCCGACAGCGGCGCCGCCGTCGCTGCGTACCTACTGCTTGTAGGCGGCACGTAATGTATGCGTGCTCGCTCGGCCCGATTCCATTCCATATCGTCGTGTTGTCTTTCCGAGACGCTAAACACTCAACGGACTCACATTTGTGATGACCTCACTCTGCATTCAACTTCACGATATGAAATATTTTAAGCGCTCACGATGCATTCGTTGTAGGATTTGTTTCAAGACTTTCAAAATATATGTCCAAAAGTAGCAACTCGTTGGTTCTCTGGTTTAGAGTGTCTGAATAATTATAAGAATAGATTATGTTTGATAATTAAAGAAAAAATACAGTGCAAGCTCAGGCCCATTTCACAATACAAGACCCAAAAAACTTCTGCAGTATAAGCTACTGCTTAGACTCACATTCACATGATATTACCTACGTTAGATGGATTTTATGCCATTTTATCCTTCAATTAACACCATGGCCTGACTGATGTCCGTTTGTAAGTCTGCGGCTTAGCTCAGACACTATAAGTACTAGAAGGCTGTGCCTGTGATTGGGCATGGTAAAATGAAATCCTGAAAAAGGATTTTTACACACCTGCCCTAAAGTGGGGAAGAATATTTTTTGTGCAATGTGCAGAACTATTTATTTTTTGCAAATAATTAACATTGATGATGATCATGATGTCTGCCTAATCGAATTTCGGTCACAGCGACGGCGGCGCGGGGCGGCCAGTCTCCGCGGAGCCTAGCCAAATATATATTACCTATAAAGTATGGAACGCCCTACCGGCGGCGTCTGTGTTTCCCGATACCTATAATCTAGAGGTCTTCAAGGCTAGAGTGAACAAGATTCTTCTAGGCGTGCTACATCCTCGGCCGTATCATCACTAACCATCAGTTGAGATAGCGGCCAAACACAAGCCTATAAAATGTAAAAAAAATACAAAACCTAGCTAGGGCTTGACCCAACATCATTGCAAAAAGGTAATGATCATCGATTGAGCGAGTCCGATGAAAATAAGTAGATTCATTGATGTTGCTATCGTGTTAGTAAATAAGTGCCTATAACAAATCATCCGTGCCGTCACCTAGTTGACTAAGCTAAAGTACCTTGCACCCACAGCTAGTGTTAATTAGTCTACGCATGTGATCGCTTCAAAACCGTATAGAATGTGGTATCTAGGTCTAACATTAAAGGAATTGAGTTCTGGTTATGTTAGGTACTCCTTGCGTTGCAAAACCGCCTACCACCTGACACAAGAGCAGCTGGCAGCCGGCTGCCTACGTTTGCGCATATCAAAACTTGTTTCCAAGCACGTCTCAACATGGCGGACCACCATAGTCACACACCATATTTCAACAACGATCAAGGCGCATAAAAGAAGGGCTGCTCTTTGTTTCCAATGATCAGCGCGATGCGATGTTGTTTCCACGGCAGCGCATAACATAAAAGTATGCGATCATGCAGACGTTTGCAAACGCGACTGAACAATACCTATCTATAGAGAAGTTTAGTCGCCTCTTCAGTCCTGTGAGCTACCGGCCGTTTCTTAGAAGTGTCGACTAACTCGGGTAGCGGTTGGTTGGATAGCTTTGTTGTGTATTGTATTCTAGAGCGGCTGTCCTTTTGCTTGGTCCGTGATCGTAATTTTCCGTGTTATTATGAAGCAAGGCAATGTGCCCTTCGTTGTTTACTTATACCTAGTCGTGTGTGATATGCTTACAACAGCATACTATAGATAGGTAGACGAGTTCGTAGCAGCGACGACGGTCGGTCGTGCAACCGAGTCGTCGTTGCTCGACCCTGATAATTTGCTGCGCTTATGTTACTTCAACGGCTTCTTGCGACACTTTGGGACCGCTTTGCTATGTTTTACACTCTACGACACTCGTAGGAGCGTAAATGCATGTAATACTCCAAAAATAAAAGCGGAAAACGAGGACTATAGAGATAACATTATCTATAGAAAAAGTAAAATTCATCATCCAAATAAATAACAACGGCTAGCTGCGTTTCCCGAAGGAACCCTAACGACCTAAATGGGGAAACTTTTTTCAGAATGAATCAAGTCAAAAATCAAAAGTCAGTCTTTTTAGGGTTCTGTAGTCAACATGGAACCATTATAACTAGTTACGCCATGTCCGTCTATACGTCTGTGGCTTAGCTCAGAGACTATAGTTGTCATTTGGCATGGTAAAATAAAATCCTGAAAAAGGTTTTTTATAGTAGGTACCTGCACAATATCTAGAGTTAGGTAGTATATTTTTTTTCGCCTACCCCATGGTGTGGAGTAACGTTTTTAGTTGTGGAAAATAAGTAAATAAGTTTGTATGAGATATTGAACTGTGAAACTACGGAACCCTACCCTACACTGCGCGTGGCCCGCCATCTTAGAGCCCGCCATGCACTTGGTCGGTTATTAAGTTATATTATAATGTAGTGTTCACGTAGGAAAACATCTAGGCATTTAGTTTCTTCAGAGCTTTGTGTTTGTGTTTTCAGGAAGGGTTTGTATTGTATAGTACTAATGCTGCTAAATGAAGCAGCTCGTGAAAAAGATTAGATTATAAAGACTGCTGTCTCGCCGCTAGGAGCTAACTATTTAAATAAAAATAAATAAATAAAAATAATTTATTTCGGACAACGATAAAAATTTAGTTAAGTAATTTAGGTCCATTTAGAGTTTTTAGAGGAAACATTGCTCTACCAAAAATTTTAACATTGCCAGAATCGAACCTGCGCTTATCATGTTTTTAGAGACTCCTCCACCTTCGATCTACGTTTCTTACGTAACGCACAATGCTAGGCGTTGGCGAATTAGATAGAGGTAACATTGCGCTACCTACACGAAGTTTATACATATGTCTTGCATCAGCAAGACTTGACGTGAGTGATATATCTAAGAGTACTTATTCTCGTATAACCAACCAATGTTTGCTAATTGTAGCCAATCGGTAGAATACCTACTTATTGACTCAGAGTAGGTAAATCGCTAGAATAACACAAACAAGCAGTTGTGATTGTGTTCGTGCACGAGTCAGCTAACCTACCGACATCGGTCGGCGTGCGGTGTCCGTGACACCTAAACGAGCTCAGCACCTCTACTATCTGGTAGTTAGATAAGACGCATTATCAACGGGCTTCGGCGGGAGGACCGATGCGAGAGTAGCTGCGGTCGACTGTTTGTCGACGGGCGGATGGCGCGGCAGCGACGCGGCGGAGTAACGTTGTCGGTCGCGCGGGCAGGGTCGCACCGCACCGCACATGTTGCGGAACGTGCAGCCGCGGGCGCGGGGAGAGGCACGCGGCGGGACCGCCAGGGACGGCGACGGCTCACCGGCACGCACACACCCGCAACCAACGCCGACACGACGCCCGCGCCCGCGAGGAGCGTCACTGCGCCTTATCGCAGCCATCTTTGAACGAGCACAGCACACGCCACCCGCCACTCGGTACGAATTCCATTCGAGAGCACTGATGCCGCGTTGGCCATCGAGGCCGTGCTGAGCGGCGGCGGTTGCACTTCTTTCATTGTGCGCTATGTAAGCGCTATTCAGCCAAGCGAGGTTCCAAGATCATGTTAATTACCAGTCGAACCGATGACTAGCAGTAGAGGCAATCATCCTCGTTAGCACAAACATCGTTAGTCTTTGTTTCAATGCGATATTAACGCTGATGCGTGCCGAGTGTTAACAAATTATAAGGCTCTACATGACTCTACCACGGTCTTCAGTTTTATAGTAATTTAACCGACCAAGTAGCAACGTTGCTGAAATGCTGATGATTGACTCTACCACGGTCTTCAGTTTTATAGTAATTTAACCGACCAAGTAGCAACGTTGCTGAAATGCTGATGATGCGTTAGAATAGGAGGATATGAAGTTAATAACTTAATTGGAGTCTCACCCAAAGGTCGCACCTATATTTACTCGACTACGATGGCGAAGAGGTACCACTGCGCTAAACTATCATGCTATGAACCTCATCATGTTAAAGTGCGACTCGACTACATCTACTTGTACTTATGTACATTCCACACTAGGGCAGGGTGTTCTTGCGGCGACCATCTGTATCGATCTCGGGAGGGTGGTGTGGGTCGACTTCCCTTCGTCTCTGTGGAGCGTCGGTTGTCGGCTCTGGCAAAGCTTCCGTAAAATCCAGGCTAAAGGCTGTCGGGCGGGTGATAAAGGAAAACTGCCTACGTAGTCGGTCGGCCCCTGGCGGGTGTTGTTCGTGGCGTGTTGTCGCGCAGCTATATATAGCGCGTGTTGGAGCCGCCGCCGCCGCCGCCGGTGCGACCGCGCCCTCCGTCGCCGCACACCGACGACGATGTCCGACGAAAGGTCAATTGGCGCGCAAATTATTTGCGTCGCAAAATCCGCAACAATGCTGCACCACCTATCAGAACCAGTGTCACTATAAAGTCTACAGATAATGTTGACCTACCTACACGAGTAGGTATCGTCGCAGTAAAACCTGTCAGATAGTGTATCCTCAAGCGTCTTTTATCTTCATCACATGCATGATTAACACCCGGTTTACCTTATTTTCAATTTTGTAGGTAGTTCTGCTGACGACGGCCTGTATTTCAACAAAGACTTGTTGTTTATGCGCTTATTGTAGTATGCAACTACCTATATGAACTTGAAGTTGGGTAGGTAGGTATATATAAGTCATTTATGCTGGTAGATAGGTATGCAAGAAGATAATGAATGTACTCGCATATTTTCATAGCTTTGTTAGGAATAGTGAAATGAGTGACCTTATCTTTCGAGCCAGCGCGCTTTCCGGTAAATAATCGAGGGTTCCACGGAGGGTTCGTCGCAAATAAATAAGCCCTTTTTACACTTCATACAAGTTTTGAAAATAATGGTTCTAGTAGTATTTAAAACCGGAATAGGTAACATGTAAATAGTATTTAAAAGCGTTATTGTTATGTCCCGAATAGGACATAACAATAACGACTACCTAGATATTCGATACTGATCATAGGTACTTACATAAAACATGTAATGAAAACCTAACTTTGGTCTAAGTCTAGCTATATGTAGATCCATAAAACATTCATGCTATAACATCTTTGGCGTTGGCGTCACCGACTCTTTTCATAACATCGGTGATCGATGGATCGCGGCGATTTCTAGTTTCTTTTGAAACAGAGTTCTTGCTATGCTATGTCGATCTATTTCGTGCTTGAGGCACCTACATATAAGGACAAGAACGGGTTTGAATTCAAGAAGTGGTCAGTTAGTGTGGAGGCCGCTGCGAGGTGAGCGCTTCACTCAGGTACTCGCGGTTAGTCACGCTCGGAATGCCTACGCTGCCGACTCAGCTTGAGTCTCCTACAAGAACGCCCCGCAAACAAATGACGAAACAGGCCGATATAGGTACTCCTATACAAACATGTGTTGTAGGTAGGTACGTAGTACGTACTCGAGTGATCGCACACATGTGTGAACGAATACATAGCTACATGCACGATGTCAGTGCACTACAATACAACTTGCGGTTTGATGTTGAGAGAGCGGTGCCCAGCGGGTGGCATGGCAAGGCGACATTAATAATACCGATCGCCAACACAAGTTCTGATGGTCAATATCATATTATTAGGTCATATTAAAATTTTCTTCTACAAACATCAATCAATTAGTAAACTCCTCGCCAGCCAATGGTTTTCGAGATGGTTACATTCAACATTAGTTCCCAGTTCCCATTCCTATCCAGTTTTGAGCAAGCAATACCAAATTCAAATATTGAAAACTGCACAAAATTGCACAACTCGAAAGTTAATTTTTTGTTTTTATTTTTAGAAGACATACATACATATGTTGAATCGGTTTTTTTTTGTGTTTTATGCACTAAATGTTATCAAAGATACAGCACAGCTTGGTGTGATAGAACTAAGTTTGAAAAATCACCCTCCTAGGAATCAAATACTCTTTCTCACAGTCATTATTCCGAAACTCCACGGGAGTGATTCCCTTGTGGACCCAACCGGTGGCGGCGGCGGACGACGGCAGTCAGACGAACATTATCGTCTGACTGAAATGAATGTGACTACAATAGGTACCTACGTTATCTACAGCAGCCGTAGCCGTGTAAACTTGTATCAATCCAAGAATCACCTTTGTTGTTTTCTTGCGTCGGACGCTCTCTGAACACGCGATTGGCATACGGCGTCACAGATAGGAATGCTTTGGTGTTTTTCCAAAAAAGGTTACCAAGGATAAACGTGAAGCCAGATTATCACAGCCGGTTTGATACCTTCCTCACTAAGACAATACTTATTTTAATAAAGTCCTAAAGTACGAATGTGCCATTTCATACTTCTCTTAGGTATGGTACAAGTTCTGATAGTACTAACATACTTTGCGAAGCTTGTAACGCGTTTTCCGCGCTTTTTTAGTATGATAGTCGTAAAAAGTGTTTAGGGAAAAATGTACGAGCCGTTCGGCTATCAAACGAAAGCAAAAGCGTCCTCGCTATCTTCAAATAACTTGTTGGTACCGGGAATTGAACTCGAATGGAACGAGAGCGAAAGGAATATTATTATAGAGTTCTTAATAACATTTTATGGTATTTGATATGTCATTAACTTTGTAAGTTGTAATGATAAGTGCTTGGACCTTTTTTCCGAAGCTAAGTTGTTTTGGCACAGTGAGTGAGTGCGATTGCAATTACATTACATGTGTAGGATTAAGAGGAGTATCCTCGAGGCGCGAAAGCTATTTTCGTTTTCATTGTGACAAATAAACATGCCTACGGGCGTCACCAACCACAACGCATACGGGCAGTGGTGACTGGTGACCGACACTCCGACGGCCGAGCGGAGTATTGCGTGCATTTCATAAAGGTTGTAAGTAGACGTCATCGACCGTGGTGAAGCCGGCATGGCATCCCTGCATCCCCGGTCTCTGCCGGCTGTACGGCTCTATAAATACACAGCAGGTGTGATAAGCGAGCGGGGATGGTAGGGCGCGCGGGGCAAGGGCATCCGCCTCTGCAGCGCTCCAAACCGCTCGCAGCGGCCAACGGACCTTAGCGACGCCATATCGATTGCGAGGGCTCCCCCTGCGGCGCGCCGCCTCCATTGTGCTCTGGCTGGGATGCCTTCTCCGGTCGTTTCCTGCCTCGGCCTTGTCGAGTTGTCTGCCGACTGCCTCCGCCGTCCCGCCCCGCGCCTCCCTTGGCCCTTGTCCCACGAGGACACGTCCGTCCGGCATGCCGCCGCAGCTGCCTCTTACCGACTATAAGTACCTACCCATGTCATGTCGAACATTCAGGGCCGTGCCATGCCGGTCGAAGTATATATTGTTTTCATGAGAGCTACTTCGATCTACAAAATAACATTCTACAACACAGAAAATTTAATTAACAGCTTTAATAATAATACTGTTACTTCATGAAAAACCTTTTTGAACTTGGGTAGAGGTCATTTTAGTATTGTTTAATAATTAATCAAATGCATAATCTTCAGGTCAAGCATAACACAGCTAAAGCCGAACCCGTGGTAAAACTTTGCAAAAGTTGAGCAAAACTAATATAGTCGATTCGCGATCCGCGAAGTTATTTATCACTTTTACAAAAAAGATTTATATCGTTAGATAGGCCCTAAGAGAGACCGCGCCCGTGTTGGTGCCATATGAAATGAGATAGCTCGCTTATTTGGAATCAGTGTACATCTAAACATAGTTTCAGCCGGACGTGCTGTAACATTGCCATTTTTCGTTGAAAAGTGTCACAACATGCTATCGTGCGCATTTCGCAAATGCAACATAAATTCTAAACATTCAAATAAAGACAAAAGCGTTACATTTCACTCTTTGGTGTTGCGATATATGTAATTAAATAACTATTATTTTTCTTTCCGTTTTATAAATTTGTGTTTCTGCTGTTGCGTTCTGACCGCACTATAAAGTAACATTACCAGCTAATCTGTGGTACAACCCAGATTGCACACTTTTTAGACTTTTCGATTTCAGGGCATAGGACCTTTATTTTTTCACAAAAGTGTGTGCAGTATGATTGCACACAATATGGTTATAATAACAGTTAGGTACGTGGTTAAATTTACTGGCAAAAACACAATTTTTAACTACTTATTAGTGTGCGTGCGTCGGCATTACGTAACGCACACATACAAAAACAACGGGACCACGGGTTTTGGTGCCAGGGCATATCTAACGATATAAATCTTTGGTTTACAAAAGTTAGGTTTCCGTTTGAGTTCACACGCGCTGATATAGTTTGGGGATTCTAGGTTTTAATGCCGACTATAATAAGAGCTACAATTAATATTATTATAATGTATTTTGATTTTCTTTTGTATTCTAAGAAAAGATTTCAACGCGTGTTAGTTCCTGTAATTATGTTTTTTTTTGCCCATTTCGTCCCACTTCTGACTAAACACTTCCACTCAACGGTAACTGTCGTCGTGATTCTCCCGTTTATAGAATGGCTAGGCCGATTGCAAAACGGCGGCGGCGGCGTCCCAATTTAATTGTCTATGTCGACTGTTGAACGACCGTTCAACAATTAAAACCGCCAAACACTTAGCTATCTCGTGGAATAAAATTAATGATGTAGAATACCAACAAATCAGCGTTAGTTTTATAATCGGCCAAGCCATTTTACAAACGGGTTGATTCCACGATCCGCCGCCGGCAACATAACTACAAACAAGGAAATTGAAAACAATGTATCGCGTAATCGCGTTCAATTCAGGAAGAAGTCACGGGGCTCCTTCAGTGATAATCATAAAAGCTTATTGCACCTAATGCGCTGCTTATAGCAGCGAGTTTTTTATACCTTTATGGCTTGAAAGATGCTGCGAATGGAAACGCATGAAGTTATGAAGGCTTCGATTAACAGATACTGTTCACAGTAAAGGCCTTCTAGGCTTAAGTCAAATAACAGAAGAAAAAAATCTAGGCCCTTTGAACGTTTTTCTATTTATTTGTGTTATCTTATCATATCACTTATCTAGATTATGCACCGATGGCTCAAAGCTGTATCTTACGTCACGGCCTCACGGGCGTCATTGAATCCCGAGCGCAACTCAGGATTCTAAAATAACTCACGAGCGAAGCGAGCGAGTTACTAGAATCCTGAGTGCTAAAGCTTTTTAATCACACCGAAGGCCCAAGACGAATATATCTTTATGCACGAAGAGAATACTTACTTATTTTTCATACTTTCTGCGATAAAACAGTAGAAGTTTGTTTACGGGTTTCGCAGCATTAGTTTTTATTCTGCCTTCTGAACAGCGATTGGTTCGAATTTCGAAGATCTCATTGTATGGATCTTCTTGGCAAATTTTTAACACATATTTTGACATTCCTAATTCAATCTCATTCATTATTCCCAAAAGGTAATAATGAGTTAGAATTTAGAACCTTAAAATATGTATAGGAATGACCAAAGAGACTCGAACTAGGAGATCTCATTCGATTTGTCTGAATTTGGTAAAACCTTCACCTTCAGTTAACAGGGCTATAATCACTTGCTTTCGGTTGGAGATACATGACGTACTAAGTGTGTTTTACGAGCGTGAAAAATACAATAGGATCTGGTAGGTGAATTGCGATACGATTGATATTCTATGTAATATTGCTATGTTACTGCGACTGCACAATTTCGTTCTAAAATCAGCTCTACCAAATAAGTAGGTAGGTAACATAAAGATTATGGACCAAATAAACTTAAAATCTTTTCGCATTCGAATGTTTCGTGAGACCACAGATACTAAAATACTATATACCTACTAGACTAAATAGATATTTATGGGGTATGTAGAGGTCGACCCAATTTATTTAGGTGCTGAAAATGAAGTACATACTTGTACTTATGTAACTTTTATATGTTTATTGACTGTAAATAAATAATACCGGACAATTCATACAGCATAATCTCGCCCCAAGCAAAACAGAGCTTGTGTTATTTACGGGTACTAGACAACTGATATACTCAATTTCTTACATTGCATAGATATTTTTATTATTGAAAACACCCAGAGTACCCGAAACAAATATGTATCTACATTCTGCAGATCATCGTACAAACGAACATTTGTAACGGGAGTCAAACCCGCAACCTCCTGCGTCGCAGGCGGACCTTCGCCCGCCGCACCACATCGGTCGTAACTGTAACTGCATTAAAGCGGCTGTGTTCGATAATTATAATAACACTTCATTATAGTGCCCTTTCGCTCTTTATCCTTCCTCTTGGTGACGTGACGATATTCCTGACAAAAAATTACAATAGTTATGGTAGTTAGCCTTCTCTACTAACTTAGTTTAAACCGTTTAGGTCGTGTGTGTTTAATATCTTTACACTAGGTATGTAAAGAACTACTACTGTACTATAGCTCTCGTACATGCTTATTCTGCTCATTAACATTGAGGCCATGCATAAAATAATGACGTGATAACGCCAAAGAGCAGAAGCTCATTAGCGAGTGGAGGTCGTTCGTCGCAGCTCCCCTGGTCGTCGTCGAGGACGCAAACATAACAACATGAGGTCGGTGCGACCGGCTGCGACGACCCTCCGCGCCCGACCGCGCCCACGCTCGCCCTCGGGCTCAGCCCGGCCGACACGACAGCGGCGCTGCTTGCCCGCCGAGTGCCGCCTCATTCAGCCGGCGACGGCCTCGCGCTCCGCACACGTGTCTCTGTACCGCCGCCGCCGCCGCCCGCTCGCTCGCGCACCCGACTCCCCTCGCCGCACACCGCCGCGCCGCCGGTCGGCCGCGCGCCTCCCGGCACATTTAACCGACACCGCGTATTGTTTTGTTGCAGCGGAGTATGCTACAGCAGATGTCCTCGTCGCTGAGCGCGCAGGACGGCGAGGTCACTACGATTGCGCGCCCGTTCGAAAGTCGCTTCTCGGTGGACGTTTCTTCGGAGGCCTCCTCGGACGCGACGGAAGAATTCGAACTTCCGCAGTGCAAAATACGTAGAAACTATAACTGTGCGAAGTGCACGTATAATACGCAGAATCCGCGCGCTTATCTCGTGCACACGAGAGACGTTCACTTCGGAAGATTTAAAATTTATGAGTGTCATCATTGCATCTATGCCTCGAGGCATCAGCAGAAACTTTTGAGACATACGAAGATGGTTCACGGGATGACGACGGCTACGTCTACCGTCAGAATGGAGACGGAGAGCAGCGCCGGCGCCGTCGAGAGTGCAGTGGACAACATGGAGGACCTACTCGAAGAAATCGAGGAGTGCGATGACTCGCAGGACATGGACGCGGACGAGGGCGATCGCCCGGACGAGGCCGAGCTCGCCGCATCTAGAAACACCAACTCCGCATTGCCCAAAGGGAAAGGAAAATTCTTCTCCTGCGACAAATGCAACTACGTCACCCACATAAAAGCGAGATATACAAAACACGTCAAGTACCACTCGATGCCGATGATCAAGTGCACTATGTGCGATTTCCGCACGCCTTACAAATGGAATCTAGATCGTCACATGAAGAACCATGGTGGGAGTGGTAGTTTCGTGTGTTCTAAGTGTACGTTCACGGCGGACATCAAGCAGAGCCTGACGGTGCACGAGATGAATCACCACACGCCGCCGGTGGGGGGCGCGAACCGGCGCCGCAACCGGGTGGGTGCCAGCGACCTGACAGCCGCCGCCACGGAGTGCACCGTCAAGGAGGAGGAAGGCAGCGGAGACTCCCGCTCCTCGCACCTCTCGGTAAGTCCCGTGGTCCCGCCACTCACGCCGCGCCCGCTGACGTCACTTCTTATCACACAGCACTAATCAACGCGCGCGGCTGCACTCGCCCTCACGCGCCCTCTTGCATCATGCTTACATCTCAGCATGCCACTTCATTGCATGTTCTTATTAGATTTTTGACCCTATCGTTATCTATTAATCAGACGTAATCTTTTATTTACTTAGGACTTAAGTTAGATAGAAATTATGTACAAAGTCAAGTCGTAAACCTCGCAAAAAAAAACTACTAAACAGGTGACTGAGTTGAGTTGAGGATGAAGTTAACAATTGCAAACTGGACGATAGCAAAGTATTGTTATGTTTTGAGTCTTAGTTGTCACGTCACACGTGCGTAGGTACCTATTACATGACGAGAATGCTGCGTTAACAAAATAATCGGTAGCCAGTGTGCAATTTTTATACCAAATTTAACCTGTTAAAGTATCTTTTCAAAATCTAGAACATCGCTCAAAGATCCCGGCGGTGGGGAGGGGCAGACGATATTTATGACCTAAAGCACAAAATGCCTAAATCTCAAAAATTGCTAGGTCAATTTTCATGATTTTTTCTGATTTACAATCTAAAGAAAACTTACTAGCTACTAACTTACTAAAACCATCGTTCTGCATAGGTTTTGTACTTTTAAAACTCGAGCGTCATCGCGTCGTTTGTTTCTCTATGTATGTAATTAAATCTCAACAAAGTAGGTAGAGTAGAGTACAGACAGGGGGCGGCGGTAGAGAGATTGAACAGGGATGTAACATGCGCAGTTTTGATTCGTGAAAAGTATGCATGATATTAGTAGTAGGTACATCATGTATGAATGAATGAACACTTTATTGTACTAGAAAATAAATACATTAATAAAAGATCTTATATCTAAACAAATATGAACAGTACAAAAGGCGGCCTTATCGCTGAGAGCGATTTCTTCCAGGCAACCCTGAAATTTATATAATTTTTTGGTACATACCTGTAAAGTTTTTGGTGTTCCGATAGAAAAATTGTTTTTACGATCGGTATCCTATCGTTCTTTTAGTTTGTTATGTTAGTAGTTACAATGGTTTTTGGATATAGTAGCGGGAAATTAATTGATATCTTTCTGTCTATTTAGATAGCTTGAGAAATATATTGTCTATTAAATTATATAACTATTTTAAATATTTTAATTTATCTTGTTACAGGACTTAATGGAACAATACGCGGAAAGGGAAATTGTGAGCTGTAATAGTGATTCCAATGATACTGCTCCATCGCAAGTGAACTCAAACAGAGATGAAAATCAATCCGCTCAGGGCACGTCCGGTCAAAATTCCCCTAACTCGGGCAACGAAGATAAATCCAACAAACAGAAAAAAGCACCCAGACCTATCCCACAACTGATCCCTCTAAACGCCTCCACCCCAAATCAAAACAAAGTATCAGGCGAACCGCCAGCAAAGAAATTCAAAGAATCTGGTTATTCAGAAATAACAAGCACCTTTGAAAACCTACCCGGAGATATCACTGTGACGCCCGTAAACAACACGCCAAAAGAAACCGTGGTACGCAAGAAAAATGAATCATTTTTCGATAAATTGAAAGAAAGATTGCTAACGGAAACCGGCAAAGAAGGATCATTGAAATGCAAAAACTGTGGTTTCGAGAGCAAATGTCTTTCCGAACATTCTGTGCACGAAAAGAACTGTGCCGCGCAAGCCAGCCGTGTAATGATGAATACTGCGCATTCTAGCATGGGCTCCACTCGTTGCCAAAACTGCCGACACCGGTGCAAATCTAGTGCGGATCTCTACGTACACATGCAAACATGTGGCAAGAAAGAAAGTACCCCCAACGCCACGGAAACTAAACCGGACACCGTCCAAGCGTCCACCTCGAGTTACGATAAAGACGCGGAACCGCACCCTATGGAGAATGTGGTCTTTGTGTGGAATAACATAAACCAAGGCAATAAATTCGAAAGACCACTCGATATCAATATCAACGACGATTCCACCATGCCGGAGTCGCAGAGAAATTACGACGCAGAAATTGTCGATGAGAATGAAAGCATGAATTTATCGCCCAACAGTTTGAGTCTCGGTAAGAATGTATACAAATGCCCCGACTGCAAATTCTGGGCTGCAACTGCGTCCAGATTCCACGTTCACATTGTTGGACATTTGAACAAAAAGCCGTTCGAGTGCTCGCTCTGCAAATACAAGTCCAATTGGCGCTGGGATATCACTAAACATATTAAATTGAAGTCCGCTAGAGATCCAGAACATAATGACGCTAAAGTTCTGATGACAGACGAAACCGGTAGGCGAAACTATAGCAAATACAATAAGTTCTTAGCTGTCCCGGTTCTTAACGAAAGCGGGGAAAATGAATTCCACTTTATCGACCAGAACACAACCTTGGATGCCTCTATGGAGTTAGATGAGCCATTGAACGAGACCGGAGAAATAGTGACCACATCATACGATATGCAACCTCTGAACTTGCAAACGCAATTTGCTGATCAGTATAACACAATGGACGGCCAAGATAAGAAACCGAAGAGGACTTTGTGGAAGTGCAAAAAGTGCCATTACAAGTAAGTTCACATATTTAAAATAACAATCAAATAATATTAACAAATTAAACTAGAATTTACAATTGAAACAATTGAGCTAACTGCAGACTGTTGCAAACAATCTATAGATAGCTCAACTGGTCCATATCAATACCAGTCGGAAGCGTCCCCAAGACACTGCTGGCTGCATTGCCCCGCTGTATGGCAATGCTAATGCGCTGCGCCAGATACTGACCAGCTCTCGGGTCACGCGTCGTCACATATTTATAAATTTTTCACAAATTACTATTCATTTTCTAGCTTAATCCTGCGGTTTTGCCCGCGCTTCTCCTAGATAAATAGTACTGTATGTATTATTTAGTATAAGGAGGTATTCAGGAAAAAATCAGGCTTTCGTCTAGTAGCCAGTCCTTCCCAGATCCGGATACATTCGATTACCTTGCCAATTTACGTTATGATTCTCAGCTTTTTTTTAAGTCATTTAGGCGGGGAAATGTAACAAAGACAAATATTACCAAAATAAATAACGCTTGACAATAACACACAGCAGAACTAGCCCCAGAGTAAGCAGAGCTTGTGTTTTGGGTACTATTTTCTATTACATACATAGATATATTCTTAATAAAATTATAAAACCCTGAACAAATATCTGCAGAACGTACACACATATTTGTCGAGCGGGAATCGAACCTGCAACGTCGCAGGCGGACCTTCACCCACTGCCCTAGAGGTCGTCGTATCTATTAGCTATAGTCACTATAGTTTAGTTATTCTAGTTGTTGAAACAATAAGCTATTCTTATTCTGTGCTAGTAGGAAGAATGCTACTGAAATAGATTGTCTAGCTTTTTTTTTAAACTCACCACATTTTCTGTTTCCAGGGACCCATCGAAAGCAGCGTTGCTGGAGCACGTAAGACAGCACTCTAAAGACGGCAGCCTGGAGGACCCTCAGACGAAGAAGGCAGACGCCATTGATCCGGCAGACTTGGCGTATCGCTGCGGGCACTGCAACCAGTTGTCCAATTGGAAACACGTCATACAGGTACAAAATACGCTAATCACTTACCCCTTTTGTCAAAAAACAGCAGACGTTCATAATCCACTTATCAATTTCTGAGCACCGCGTTGAACGTAAGAAGCGAGTCGATAACTCGACTCAATTAATTCAATCTTAATTTAAAGTCTAAACAAATAAGTATAGTAGGTACTTGGTAACGTAATTACTTTAATTTTTTTATTGAATTATTTTCATTTGTTTTACATATCTAATTAATTTTTTTCTTTAATTGATTGTGATCGATCATACAATTTTGTATTTCAACTATTTGAAAATCTGACAAGTAAATTGATTTTTAGCAATAAATTGTATTTCTTTATTTCTAAGTAACACGATTGGAAATATTTCGACGATAAATCACGACATTGTACCCACCTACGAGTAGGTATATGATTATTTTTTTATATTGGTATATTTAGTCGGATGTAATAAATGTAAATTTGCAATTACAGAGACATTGCCGCTTGAAGCACGACGGAATAGTAAAAGTGATAACGACGGTGAAGCCCAAACCTGAACCCGCCCCGCCAGTCAGTGCTGAACCGTTCAGCGACTTCTGCTCCAAGTGCCCCTTCAGAACCAACGACAAGACGCTCCTCAAAGAACATCTGCAACAGCACCGGCCGTCTTCACAGTCCATATTCAAATGCTACTTCTGCCCTTACTTCGTCAAGGATGAGCAAGATCTGATCCAACATCTTTTATTGCATGGCATAACTGACCCTGAAGAATATATCGCAAAGGCGATGGGCTGCAAGTCTCCTCTCCCTGAGCACGCGGTGCCCTTGCACGAAGCGACCGTCTCCAGCGGCATCAACAAGCGGCACAAGTGCCACGAGTGCCCTTACGAAACCAACAGCAAATCGCAGTATATGTATCACGAGCAATTCCATCGCTCCACCTCTGCTGAGACACCCTACAAATGCCCCGAATGCAACTACAGCGTCTCCAAGAGACATCTTCTTCACCAACACCTGAGAGTTCACGGAATTTTCTCCAAGAAGAACGAAAGCGAAGCGGAACTTGAAGCATCCACATCATCTAACCAGAAAGACAGATCGGACAGCTTCAGTGACGAAATTCCTTACGTGTGGGTATCGGCGAGAAACGAATTCCATAAAATGTACAAATGTCGCTATTGTTCATATGTGAATTCTCAGAAATGTAAGATACCTAACCACGAGAAGATTCACTGTCTCGGTTTCGAAAATAGCGAAGTGATAATATACAAATGTTTAGAATGTAAATATACGTGTGATAATGCCGCGAAATTGGCGGAACATTCCAAGAAGCACGGCCTCCTGTACGGTCGAATTTACAGCTTCGTAGAAGAAGACGTTCCTGATGAGGATCAAATATCTCGGTTGCGGAGAGTTATTGAACTTGAAAAGAACGAAGATTCTGCACCAGAAGATAACGCAGTTTCTGAGATGAAAGAAATTAAAATATTGTATTTCTGTCAAAAATGTCCAGCCAGATATTTTACTGAAAGCGAATTAAAAACCCATGGAAAATCTCATGACCTATCAAATGGAAATAAATGTAAGAATTGCGAATTCTCGGTGTCTGAAGAAGCGGAACTTATCGCTCACCAGTCTGTGCACTCGGACGAGCACAACATTAGAACAAACATGCTTAAGTTCATTCACAATACGCATTCTCTTTATAAGGAGCCTCGACTCGAATCCAATCGTAGTTCTGAATCTTCTGAATTAACCTGGTCAGTGGCAGTCAATTACAAAAATAATGAAAACGTGGACCCTCTACCGAAGAAATCGGAATCAAAATACACACCCAAGCAGTACTGTTGTAAAGAATGTCCAGCCAAGTTTTTTAAAAGTTCAGCCCTAACATACCACTTGGGATTACACGGTGGCGAGGGAGAGCACAAGTGTAAAAAATGCAGCTACGCTGTAAAGAACGTTGGCAATTTGGCTAAACACGAAATTTTACATGAAAATCAGAGTAAATCTCCGAATCATGAATACGAATCTGGCGATGATTTAGATTTCAAAAACATTCCTCTCTCAGGAACAGACCTATTTCAAAGAAAGACTGAAGCTCAGAAAAGAGTACTGACTGATAAAGACAAATTGGTTAAACCAAAC
Source organism: Eupithecia insigniata (assembly GCA_947859395.1). Classification (NCBI taxonomy): domain Eukaryota; kingdom Metazoa; phylum Arthropoda; class Insecta; order Lepidoptera; family Geometridae; genus Eupithecia; species Eupithecia insigniata. Next base: position 5,624,015 of record OX401996.1, on the reverse strand, counting down.
GATCATTTTCCGCCTGTGTTACAAGCTGATCCCCAATTCGGATATCTGATGCATGGTAATCCTGAATTCATCTATCCCACGTATCTGAAAAACGGACGTCAAAAGGAAAAACGATACAAATGCCATAAGTGCCCTTCAGCTTTTGAAAAGCGCGAACAATACAAAATACATTTATCTCTTCACGGTTCAAAACAAAGATATAAATGTGAGTTATGCGACTATTCTGTGAAATATTACGCGAATTATGTTCAACACATGCGTAAACATCAAATGAATGACGAGGCTCAGGCCGAAAGACTTAAAGGAACCAACGGTGATCCCGAAACTCAGGAAGAATTAAAACAAGAAGATGGCACAGAGAACATTAAGCTAGCAATTAAAACGATGCCTAAAGGAACACCAAAATCCGATTTTCAACAGTTCTCAGTAAGAGATCAACAAACCCTTCGGCTGTTGCAGCTTAGGAGATCTATGAATAGTGGCGGTAAAGATCCTAGTGCCGCTGAAACTTCGCCAGTGAAGGAGCGCAAAATGCATATGTGTCTCCTTTGCCCTTACACGAATCAGCGGCAAGATGCTTTGAGCAATCATTACAGAAGACACGATGATACAGATGCTCTGAATTTTTCTGGACACAAGTGCTCCTATTGTGACTTAGTAGTTGTGCAATCTCATTTCTTACGGGAGCATCTAAAAACACACTTCAATTTTAATAAAACTCTTACACCTGAATGTTTCCTAGCCAACGATGATGTCAGTTTCACAATTACGAAAGTGGATGAGGAATGTGAAGAACCAGTTGATCTCAAATTAGAAATGAAAAATATAATTTTACCATGCAATGATGATAGAATATTTGTTAAGGTAAAGACGGGGGAACTTGTGGTAGAATAAGTATTGGTTGAATTCTCTGAAAGTATGTAGGTATTGTATCTTAGTTCAGTCTGATGTAAAAGCCTAACTGCTTTACAAATTTAAATACCATTAACATACTATATCTGCCGGGAATATGACTAGCATAGTTAGGGTCTTATAATTGAAAATTGGATATTTATACACCAAAGTGTAGCTTGCCATATTAGATTTTAGGAATTTTGCCCAGTATGGATAAATTATCTATTGGTAAAATTTAACCATAGCTATAATTAACCAGAATTTTCAGTTAAATTAGTAAAGTTACTCTGAAATCTTGATATTTTCAAAATAACATTGTATAAATGTAAATCATGAAAATACATTGTAGGTTGAGGTGAAATAGCTAAGTACACAGTATATTTAAAATAACTATCTTATTGTGTTTAAAATTATTATCCAGTTATGTTAGCAAACAATTATAAATAAATATTAAGCTGGACATATTATATCATTCATTTTCACTATGAATGAAAATGGTATTGTTTTAACTAAGTGCCAGTTTTTTAAAGTCCTAAGGACAGTTTTAGTTTAAGAAGTATCTAATAAAATTATAGTGATTAAAACTTGTTGTTCAATTTAAATGCATGCAATCCTTGTATTGAAAATTTGTGTATCAATATTATAAATCATAATAACAATGAAAATGAGGTGTTCCCTTAGGCAGATTATTTTATTCTAAAGTCTCCTTACCTACTTAACACAATCAAAACCAATGTTAAGTATAGCAGGTAAATTAGCTGAGACAAACTTCATTTTCATAATGCATTAGTGGTATAGCAGTACAGTATACCACAAAGGTAAAATCAAAACTAATTCTAGTTAGTGTTAAAAAAGCAGCTTAACAAAACTTCCAGCGATTGCCACACTCATTGCAGAGTACAAATGTAGTCATAGGCTCATCGGAACTTCTGGTCTGCAGCTGGTTGTATGTACAGTTCTTCTTTTTGCATTTGCCACATTTGAGCATCTCTGTTTTAGTTCCTTGGACAGTAGCAAGCTGAGCATCATCAATTGCCTCCTTTATGAACTTTTCACGCAACTTTTTCATTTCATCACTGGCCATTTCTTCCGGTGTCATCTTAGCGAGACGCGATGCAGATACTACTCCATTCAAATAATTGGTGCGGAGTGTAGGGTTTTTAGGGTCCTTCAAATTTGCAACTCGTGATCTTACTCTGTTTTTATATCTCATGTCCGTGTTTTTAAATTCAGAGTAAATGGATTCCTCGAGTTCTTCAGCAAGTTCCTCAGGCGTAGCACATGAGTTTGCACATGATTCAGCATCAGTTTTGAGAGCCTGAGTCAGCAGCTCACGACACTTTAGTCTAACAGCATCTGTAGTGTTTGACTGGGGAGGAAAGGATGCTGGCAATTTTTTGTCCTTCTCTTTATCATCTTTCTTGTCCTTATCTTTTCTGGATTTGGAGGAACTTCCGTTGTCTTTCGACGGAGTATTTGGTGTGGACAAAAACTTCTTCCAGTTTTTGATGAGAGTTTTGCATAGAGAATTCACTTCTTCGTCCTGGCTAGACTTGCGTAAGGCATTTACTGTCATACCGATTCTTGTTTTAGTGAGAACTTCGAGGTTTATAGCCATTGTCTGTAAAGCTTTGAGCAGTTCAAGCGCTTCTTCTTGTCCCTAAAAATACAACAAAAATATCTTTTAATAGGTAAAAACTGTGTCGTAAACACCAGAACAAGTAAATAGCCTATATATCAGTCTTGAATTCACCTTCACACTATATATCAATTGCCGGTTACTAACAAAAACAAACAAAACCTTAGTGAATAAATGTGGAAGACCATTTTGTGGCTACATCATTGTTGTTCCTGCTTACCGTTCCGTCTTCCGAAGTCATCTTGGTCAACTTTTTCTGTATTTTCATTACATCTTCTTCCACGCTCATTTTATTGAGAAGTAAATTAGAGCAATGGCTTCCCGCCTAAATTATAACTCGATAAAATTCACAAAATTGTTGTAAATCGACCACCACAACGAAATTGCTACTGTAGTATAGACAAAGTAGAGTACCAGGGTGACCATCTCAAAAGTGGCATTTCTGCCACACAGGGGCCTGAAAATCTGCCAAAATCTGCCACACTTGACGTCAAAAATGCAACAAATATGCCATCACACTATCTCCTTCATGGAAACGCAAAACGTCTTCGAGCTATCTTTAGATCGTTTTTAACAGTCTGCAGATAGGTTTTATGTTATGATTTCTTGTAAATATTGTATCAACAGCTATTTAACCAGTTTGCATCATATAAATAGGTACCTATTATGTTGTAAGCATAAACGGCAGACTAGGGATACTCTAATAATATTTGACATAAGAACAATGTAATGTTAGTACACCTACTTTACAACAATAAATTCTTTATCTTTTATAATTTTTTACAGCTTGGCAAAAAATCTAGATACGGAACTATATTTTCGTCAGCTGGCAACATTCTCAAGTCATGACATTGACACTAGCAGCCATAGAGAAATAAGTAGGTAGAGGTAGCATAAGTCATTTCCGGTCTTATATCTATCTATCACCATAATTGTCATGTATATTTTTCTATCCCTCGGAGACAAGCTATGAGTAAAAGAGATAGCTTGTGTATGTATAGCTATACTGCACTGTCAGTGTCAATCGTGTCAGCTTGGAACTGACTAGTTAGTTCAAAATTGTGGTAAGACTCATTACCTTAATTGAAATTCTAAGAAATTACTGCGTTTTACCTAAAACTTTGTTGAAAAAGTGAAAATATGTCGGGTTCTGCTGTGTTCTGTCCTTCAAGAAGCACAAAAGGTGGAGTAAAAGTCCCAGATTTTTCATTACATGCGTAAGTTTTTCGCTCAGTATAAATACTAAAGTAATGATGTTTATTACTAGAAATCTGTTCGAACAACATTTTAACAATCTAGTTCATGTGTTGATGAGTCTAGGATACAAATAATGCCCAAAACCATGAATAATTAGCCGAGATAAATTTAGCATCTGTGATAGTGATGCGCTTACCAATCAAATTTAGTTTTCGGGTTATACCGCATTCGACCCACTAGTTTCGGCCAAAACTGGTCCGAATCAGGAAAATAAAATTGATTGCCGATTTCATTCCTGATTCGTCCCATTTCAAGATTTCGTACAGAAAAGTACTGTCTTTCACACTCTTCTCAAGCATGTAGTATTGATTTATCATTATTGTTTCCGTAGGATTTATTTAACTGGTTTATATAACTCAAAGTACGAGGAAAAAAGAAATACACAAGATAATAACTTTAATAACCTGGAATTATTCTCACGCGATTTTTCCAGAAGTTTTCGTTCCAAAAGTTAGGTAATTTGATTACAGTTAAAATAAAAAAAAATCGTGTGTGTTTACTTTGTTTATATTTTTCTTTTATTAAGGCACAAACGATACAATATCCTTAAAATTAACAGTATATAAATATCTATGTATACATCAATCAAAATGCCAATGCCACTAATATAAACATTATTTACAAAAAACAACAACGTTAAATCAACTATGCGGGCAAAGCCGCGCGCATTTAGCTATATATTAAGTATTATAATATTGATAATATCGATGTCATTTTGTAAGACTAAGAATATAATTTAGCAAATTTTATAAAACATAGGGGCAATAAATAAGATAACACCTTACAATATTATCTTATTTATTGTCCCTATGTTTTATAAAATTTGATAAATTATATTCTTAGTCTTACAAAATGACATCGACACCGCTGTAAAATTTTGGGCAAAAACAATACATATATCAACAATTAAATTACGCAAAATAAGTCCTTATAGCTTATCCATTAGACTCCCTGAATGAAGGATGTTTCACACCCGTGACTCATAGTTCAAAGTGTCAAGTAGCGCTCTAGACTATACACGCACGAATTGGAAGGATGAGCAAAAAATTCAGGTTTAATAGCGGCACTTGCCCAAAATCACCAAGAAACTAAGGCAACGGAAAACGGAGCGAACACTAACCCTTTTTTAGATTTTTGCATCGCATGAGTGGACCAAAAAAATGGCCAAAAACATGTTTTTTGTGGAGCCCCCATTAATTTTAATATTTATATTGATAGTATGTTATTATAGCAAATGAAATACATCCTGAAAAATGCAAGTGTCTTTTTACGAATCATGAGATACAATAAAGCCCGATAGATGGACAGACAGACAGACAGACAGCGGAGGGCTAGTACTAGGGTCCCGTTGGTACCTTTTGTTTCTATAAAATGTGTATAGTTTTCGAAACTCGTTTTCGATTGGTAGAATCATCTACATTGAATTAGTGTGGCATACTCGGTTCGCGATTCCGACACGCACATGGTCAAAATCAGCATCAGCATCAGGTTATTTGCCAAAAAACGTTATCAGCAACAACCCTGGTTGAAAGTACTAAATCGTGCCTGTTAAATATGGGACGAATCAGGAATGAAATCGGCATTCAAGTGTATTTTCCTGATTCGGGATTCCATTTTAGGCCGAAACCAGTTCTGCTCGGCAGCAAAGTTACTTCCCTAGTGCACACTATTACAAATCTGCAACTGCACACTAATAAAAACGGACATGCGTTAAACTGAAAGGCGGACTCCGTAAAATTATTGGTCCTAGCTAGCAGCAAAGTAACACGTTAACGTCACGTCCTAGCCATGAACAGAGGCTGCCAGTTCGGTACCTATAATAATTATGTATCTACCAAATAGGTACCAACACCGGTATCGAACATTAAAAATAAACTGAAAGTTTATGATGATTGCATTGAAAATTAAAACTTATATACATATCCTTGGAATCTTTAAAATCTGCCAAAATCTGCCACACTTGGTAAATCTTCACCATATTCTGCCACAGATAAAATTTTGGAGCCAAATCTGCCAAAATGGCAGAAATCTGCCACAAATGGTCACGCTGTGTACATGGGTAGGTGGTAGATAAAAAAAGTAGAACTATCAACCTTTTCTACCACAGACAAAATAGAAGAAGGTCCGCTTCGATGAATGAGTGGAAGGCACAGACGTGGAAGGAATCGGGGCCCGACAGATCAGCGCGAAATTCAAATATTTTTGTATTTTACATGGTACGAAACTAGCAAAAACTTAGTATCCCGCGAATAAAAGACCATCCATATTATAAAAACTAAAGCAATGCTGTCTGTCTGTCTGTTCCTGTGACAACAGCATGAGATAAGGTCTGAGGGGTGAGTCTGGCAAGGCGTGATCGAGTCGTCAACGTCTCGACTGTAGTGTGTTCATACAAATTGAATCAAAGGTAGAGTTAAAGTGAAATATTAACACCAGAAAATATAAAATTAAACGCGGAAACTGTGATAAACAATAAACTTCCAAAATTGTGAAAACTTATCTACTCTTTATATACAGGGAGATATCTTTATTGGGGAGTCGAGGGGGTCATGAGTTACATTTATCCGGGAAAATCAATGTCCTAAGTGGTACGGTTGCTGAGACATGATTTTTTAAGTTTTGTTCAAAAATCACCCGAAATCTTGCCTTTAAATCATCATATAGGTGTATGTTTGTGGTTCTCCATGCATGCTTAATAAATGATTACATCATACAATTAACTTAAAAAAAATATATCGGTCGCAATACCAAACATCCTGTATAAAAACTCGTGTCACAGTGAGCTCCTAACCAAACTCCTACGAACGATTTAGGGGTATAAAAATTTAAAAAAAAATTGAACATTTTCTTTTATGTTTTTATGATTTGGCAATAAAAAATACATATCACCCCCAATTTTCTCTTCTCCTTCCAGTTCTTGATTACGCCGATTCGGCCTTTCTTGATCTAACTGAGCAACAGTTAGACAAACTTGAGCGCCTGCAGAATGTAGGGATAAGGTTCATATTTGGCCTGCGCAAGTATGACCATGTTTCGGAATTTCGCAGGAAGCTCAAGTGGTTACCTATACGGCTTCGCCGAAATTCTCATATTCTCTCTCTTCTCTTTAATATCTTGTTTTATGCCTCTGCACCCCCTTATCTCAAAGAGCTTTTTACCTTTCTCCATCATTCGCACGCTCTTTCTCTGCGCTCTTCTGAAACTTTTATACTTCAAGTACCTGTTCACTCTACTTCTTTCTTCGCCCATTCCTTTACTGCCCGGGCTGTACAACTATGGAACGCATTGCCAGTCTCAGTGAGGCGAGCAAAGTCGCTACCGCTATTCAAAACCATGGTGAAGGAGCACTATTTAGGCTGTTGTCATTGAACGCATACCTGTGTCCCTATGTATATAAGTAAATATATATATATATAAATTTATATATGTAGTTTATTTTAGGCATAAATTTTATTATGAGTATTTTTATTTATTAAATCTATACTAGCACACAGATCCCCTAGTACCATCCAACAATCCTATCCATCCACGGTTGTCTGGTAGAGATCGCTCTCGAGCGATAAGACCGCCACTTGTAACTTAGTTTTAAAATTGTCTTTTTTTTGTATTTCTGTTTCTTATCAATAAGTGTGCAATAAAGAATTTTCTATCTATCTATCTATCTAATTTTCACCTCTCTATCACCAACGCTAACCCTAAATAATCTATTTCAGTCTAATTCATTCACCGGTATAGGCGGTTCCCTGACCCAACTAGCGCCACCACCTTTTTTGTATCGTATTAATATGATAAAAAAAAAATCAAAAATCCCTTGTCCAGTTTGTGATACATAAGCTTATTTTTAATGCCTCTGTAATAGGTTTATATTGTATAGAGGAGATGCAAAAACTGAATTTGGTGGCCTTAAAGTGCAACTTCGCACTTAACCAGCAAACAGCACGGCGCAGCGTAGGGATGAGAACGCAGCCGGTCTCTTATATCTCTCACATATTATGCTATCTCTCACTCCCTTCCCAGTTTTCGGCTAATAGGTATTATTCAATTATTGTTTATGCAGCGATCATACCGTAAAACGGGGTGAATAGGGACGAAATTGAACTTTAACTAAGATTTTTTCCGTTTTTGTTTTCATAAAACTTGTATAGTTTATAATGTAAAAACTTGAGTTAAAATTAGTACTTTAGGAGAAAATACTGAAGAAACCTAAAACATGCATTAGCTCCTCATAATTCTTTAAAATATAGGCCATCCCCAATTAAACGCTTGTAGGGGTCAATAGGGACCACATACAAAGCAATAGGGAAAAAGTGTCAGGGTTGTCACTTACCCAATCAGATAGGTAGGTAAACAAGAAAAAAATATAGTCTTTGGTATGTTTTATTGAAACATTTTATACGTAGGTAGGTAGGTATGTCTTTATTATTACATATACAGTGTGTCCCTGGATAAAGTGCAACCCCGAAAGGGGGTGAAACTAGATCAAAAATTATCGACAAAAATAGAAAAAAAAAATAAAAAAAAAATCGTATGTACTTTATTGATGAATTAAAATTTTTATTACTCACTAATGACTCTATTTAATAAAAAAATGATTTCTTCCAAAGTAGTGGGTCTATTTTGTTAAAATAAAAACCATAATCATGTCAGATATGTGACGATGACGATAAAATAACTCACAAACGAGTGGCTATCGTGACTTAAAGTTTAATTTTTGTATTAAAATTACACTTTTTATGCTGTTTTTTTTTCCAATAATCTCCAAAAATCTTAAAATTAAGCCTATAATACTAGATATTTTTATGGCTTTTTATTATTGTCTATCATAATAGCTTTTAAATAAAAAAAAACCTACGTTCTATAATAAAAAATGCGCTGGCTAGGAGCTTTTAAAGTTGACCACTGATTACGTTAATTTTTTTCCTATTCACCCCTGAATCCCTATACACCCCGTTTTACGGTAGCAGGCACGCTTATCACTACATAATTATTATAAAACAAAGTCTCGTCTGTCTGTCTGTCTGTTCGCGATAAACTCAAATACTACTGAACGGATTTTCATGCGGTTTCCACCAATTGATTGAGTGATTCATGAGGAAGGTTTAGGTTTATAATTTGTCAAGGTTTTGTGTAAATTGGTAGAAATATAACGATAAATAATGGAGGTGTCGGAAAAAGTCGAGCCATTCTTATCCAAAGTATTGTCCGTAGACAGCATTTTCGCTCCATGGACTTCGTCCAGAGACTTAGGATTCTTTCACTACGTTCAACTACAAAAAGATTTTGTTAATCCTTATCATAGACCTATAATTTTTGTTCTTATAACTGATGTACTTACCTAAACGACAAAGACACTTCCAAATTATTGGAAGTGTCGGAAAAAGTCAAGCCGCCCGCACACGGGCGCTTTCATCGAAAACGCTGCCTAATCCCTTTGAGATATAACAAAAAAATGCATAGTGGGATCATAAAATGTTAGGTCCATGCGTGGGATATTCTTCCTATAGTCCACGTGGGCGGATCAGCTAGTATCTACTTATTATTTTACTTTGTCTGTGCAACTGTCATGTTAATTATACATAGGTACCTATTTTATTTTTATAGTAAACTAGCTGTAACAGCGGCTTCGCCCCCGTTGAATAAATTTTTTTGCGCGGAATTATAATTTGTTTAGTTGTTACTCTATTCTGGACTGAAGCAAATCCAAGAAATCAAAAATCATTAAAATCGGTTCAGCTGTTCTCGAGTTATAAGTGGCGTAGTGGAACTAACACGACTTTGTTTTATATAGGATTCTACTCTAGAATGCATCGCTTCGCTCTGACTGGTTTAAAAAAATCGCTCTCTCCCTTATTTTGTTCCCTTGTGACACAATCTACTTTAAAACCCGCCAAATCACTACATAGTATAAAACAAAATCGCTTCCCGCTGTCTGTCCCTTTAGATCTTTAAAACTAAGCAACGGATTTTAATGTGTAATAGATAGAGTGATTCAAGAGGAAGGTATGTATAATTTAGTATTAGCTTAGCACCCGTGCGAAGCCGGGGCGGGTCGCTAGTTATTTTGTATAATTAACTTGCTTTTATGTAGTAGAACGCCTGGAGCTTCCTAGAACATGCTACGGCCAATGAAGTATTAGTTAGTTATATGTAGTATAATAGTTAGGTAGGTATCTAAGTAGAGTAACGATGTGGCAATCCTGCTCAGCGTAGCCAACAAAAGATTTCAACGCGCCCGCCCTTTTGTACAACAAACTAAAGTTCCCATAAAATTGAAAGAAGTACTTACTATGTTGCTGTTTCCATTGGAAGAGAGATGAGCTCATCTTCTTTTATTTCGGTGTTCTAAATAGTTCAGATATAAGTTCGAAGAAGAGGTAGGCTTCTTGGAACGTATACCTGGCTTTGTTTCTTAAATAACATAACTTACATAGGACAAACATGGGTCTCGCCTTCGGGTCTCGGGTGCTTTACAATCAAAGAAAAAAGAAGGCGGTTCTCAATTCGGCAAATGATCACTAAGCGGTAGTATAAACATTTTGGACGTACCCAAATATATTGACGAAACCAATACGTACTTTCATTTTTAAGTGACTGTAAGTACATCGACGTAGAGTCACTCATTCGCATAATATTTAATTTGCATAACAATAGATTTTTATTTTCGACGCAGACCCAGGTCGACGCAGGGGAAACCATTCTTTTATACATATGTAAAATAAAACATATCTACGTGTCTATGTAATAATTGTCATCTAGTTCCCAAAACACATGCTCTGCTTAGCTTGGAGCTAGATGATTCTGTGTGGATTGACCAGCATTATTTACAGATATTATATTTAATAGAAAATGATGATGGGAAAGTGACGAAGTCAACCAAAAGTTTTTGTTTTTTAAATCATCAAATTAATCTGTTGTTATCACATGCATAATGCAACTTCAAAATGTTTCCTTAATATTTGCTTTAAGTCAGTCAACAACATCCAGCCAGACCTTACAAGAGTGTTTACTTAACAATCCGACAGTACGTGGTAGTAAATAAGTTTATTTTATGTATTTTATAGTGTAAAATACATATATATTTTTATATGGGCCGTAGTTTTTAAGTATTATACTTGACTACCTGTGTTGCCTGAAATAAATTATTTATTATTATTATTTACTAGCAACAGTATATCGAGCATTGCTGTTTTTGAATGGGTACTAAAATCAATTAAACAGTCAGCAAATTAAAGAGGTTGTGGTCAGCCGATAATTGATTTTGCCAGCAGAAAAGTGAATTGATTTGCATCTAGTGGTCTGCCAAAATTTTAAATTGGTCAGCTACTATTGTGACACTGGGCAGCCTAATATAACTGCAGTAATATTAATATAAATAAATAAATAATTTATAAAGCTGCAGCAAATCGTGGTTCAAATTTGACAAAATTTTACATGCCATTTTTTTTGATTTGCTAAACTTAGGAACTATCGCATTATATTTTATTATTATTATTTGCATCTATGCGTAAATGGTCAAAAACGATCAATAACTATTAGGTAAATTATTAAACCTCAAATTATAAAATAAAAAATATCAACTTAAAAATGGTTAAATTAATTAGGCTTCCCCCATCACCCTGCAATCATCCAGCCTTCTCTACACCCTTAATCATTACATCCTGTATAAAATTCCTTGTGATTAGGAAAACCTAGTCCAAGAAAGAATGTGTGGAACCGCATTTGTTTTTCTGCGGTTAAGTTCTGAATGACGAATTTTCCTAGTTTTTTCTTAGAATGCTGGAACTTTTTAGTTACACTTTGAAATCGCACTTTGTTACCTACCTGTACCTACTTAGGTACAGTCAATAACAAAATGTACCTATTGAGATACTTAATTATATGTAATCACAATTTTAAGAACTCTTTGATTGTCCCTGGTACGTTGTACGGAAGGTACATTGAGGCATTAAATGAACAATTTTGTTTTCGTAGTCGTAAAAAATATTCCATAGCGAATAGGTACCATGATTCACTCGCTCACAATATTTACAAATTTAATTACGATCTATCTATTACATTGGTAAATATTAAAATATCGCGACTGAACTGAATATCACCATGACGATGCAAAGTATCCGAGGTTTTCATAGGTCGAATATCTCAAATTATCGAACAGTAAGGTGTTATTTTGTCTTGGCCTTCTGCCCTTCCATCCTAACACGGTGTTATAAAGGTCCGCATGCTAGCGGTTGGTTGTTTCAATCTTTACCCGCGCTCAGTACCGGACGTCTGTTAACGAAGGTAGGTTTTTCATATACTTTTTTATATCTGTAATTTTTATATACAACCCTTTATTTTTATTTATGCCCTGCAAGGAATTTATAATAATATAGATAATAATAGGCTCATATTACGGTTTAACAGAAAAATATGACCTGTTATTAACTAATCAAATCACGGTCATAAATTGGACAAATATGTTTGTTTTGTTCAAATTTAATTCACGTAAAAATCTAGTTAGTTTTTGATTTTCTTCTGGTGTGTAAATTTATTCGTGGTAGGTACCTAGTTAAACTTGCGTAATCTAATGATTTCATATTTATAATCTGTCAGAATTGGTTGTTAATCTCATCAAAATATTTATGTAATTTATTGACATACTAGAAAAAAACAAGTATAGATTAGGAGATAGCTTAAGTCTAATATGTACCTACACGGGTCTGATTATCCTAAAAAGACTTTACTTATATACTATAACTATACTTTTGATACAAAGGTCCACTTTCATTAAGTTGAAGTTAAATCAAAGATTTAAGATTCCCATATATCTCTTGTTAAAAATTGGGAGATTATTGTAGATGATGGAGATGTCAATTTAAAATTAGGTAATCAATTAAAGTTGAAAGGGTTGTAGGAGGCCTTTGCCAAAAGGGGGCAAATAGAAGAACTTTCGGTGTCGTAAAAATAGTATAATAATTATAATATTAAAACAAATATATAAGGAACAAAGTAAAAAAAAAACTGCTTATGAGGCTTGAAATGGAATAATTCAATTAAAAGCCTAGGTTGTACAAGCCTTTACAATAAATTGAAACTCACGGTTAGATCAAAATGACTAGATTAATGTCGTATTTTGCAGTTGCAACATCACGATTGATGTCCTTTTCCGTCGTCGTCGCCTGCGCCGGCGCAGCGTAGGTCAACGCAACAGTCGTATATCTTGATATTAGCATTATTACTAAAGATCAGGGCCAGTTCTTATATCAAAAACCATGTGTTGTTTTGATTTGTTTACTTTACATATTTGTGCAATAGCTGGTTAAGTTGCGCCACTCCATATGGAACCAGTATTGGAGTGTCAGCTTCGCCTGAAGAACAGTAGACCTTGACCCAGTTTGCTTACCTCTCAAAATAATACTTCGATTTTACGACCAAATGCCTTAATGATATAAATATGTACAATAAGGGACTCACAATTTATCCAGACTTTGTTGAGATGATAAACTACTCCTCTCATCTTCTGTCGTCAGACTTCTTATCCGTTATGCTAGCACCTTCTTTTCTATTATCTGGTATCTGGTAGGCATAGTTTATGCTATTCACCATCCCCGTAACAAAGAAAATGTCCTCTTTTGTGTTGAATAGTCCTTTTGCTTGCACACAGGCTACATTGAGCTGTCTCTTCTGTCTAGGGCAGAAGAGATAATCTATCATAGCAAAATACGTATAGAAGTATTACTGACAGATAGCCGCTGAAGTATAGACCTATGCTCTGGCAAAAAGCAATAAAGAATATTTGTAAACAATGCCCCCATACTTAACCTAATAATAATAAAAATTAATTTCTTGCTGCCTACCATATAGCATATACATTGCAGGAAATAGGTGAAATCGACAAGTAGTGCCACTTCTGTGAAAAAATCTGCAGCAAGAAATTAATTTTTATTATTACTAAAAATATACTTTTTAAAGTCTATGACAATAAGAGAATTGTAGATTTTTGTGCAGTAAGTAGTATACAAAAATATTGAGAATGGCTCGAGCGAGTACCTACACTACCTACATACATACATACATCGGCTTGTAACAAAAGGCTCTGTGTGATTCATGTAGGAAAAAAAGCTAACCATACCTAAAACTTACCTTATTATTGTTTTTCTTCACGTATTATCTCAGATATTGCTTATAATTTTAAAATATGCAAATTAATACATTATCAGTTGAACAGGTAAAAAATGTAGGTATTTTATCCTTATTCAGGCCTCATTTACCTATGGTGGTACGTAACTATGTTAGATTTTTTATTTCTCACTAGCAACCCGATCCGGCTTCGCACGGATAGTAGAGCATATAATGCCTGCATGTTTTGTCTATAGTAGGATCGCATCAGCTTGATATATGTGGATTAGATTTAAATGTAATATAATGGTCTACTCCATGATCCAAGAAAAAAGGTCTGATCGGGAGTGTCGCCAGGTGACGTCACTGTCCAGTTGCTACTTTATTTCAAAAAATTTTAGAAGTTGGGAAACAAATGTGATAATGTTCAATTGAAAAATCCATAAAAAAATGTGAATCGTCAATTACGTTTGTGAGACCAGTCAAAACAGCGTTAGTTAAATACAATGTGATAAATAATAGGTAAATACAAAACCACATAATATTATCAGATTCATACAGGAGCTCGGGGAGTTACGATTGTACGCTACTGGTATCACCAGGAAACAGAGTCGTCTTCTCATTCGCCGATGACGTCGATGACGTAGCCTGGCGACACCCACGTGACCATCGTGTCTCGGAAAAGCATACCTTGTTTTCTTATACCATGGTCTACTCCATGAAGTATTTTACTGGTGTGAGAAAAAAGTTTGAATTTATTTTCGCGCGCGTTAATTATTGCGATAACTCCTAAGATACCTATTCATTATATTATGGTGTAGAAAATTATAATTATGTGCATGAAATGGTCAAGGTAAATAACGTATTAAAGTTGATAAGGAATATACGGTATCCGTCTATCTATACCTATAGCTTTCCAACTACCGCACTGTACTTGACCATTTTTTTAAAGATGGTAGAATGGGTATTAGTAAGCTGTCCTTATAAGATAGATATACATATGTGATCTGGGATTTTTTTGTAAATCTATAAAAGAGGAAGATCCCACTTTGAATTGTTTTGTTATATTCGATGAAAGCTCACAGGCGATTTGACACTTTCGCACGATGACACTTCTAACAAGTCAATCAATTTAGACAAAATCTTGACAAATTATATACTTAAACCTTTCTCATGAATCACTCTACCGACTGGTGAAAACCGCATGAAAATCCGTTCAGTAGTTTTTGAGTATATCTCGAACAGACAGATAGACAGACGCGGCGGCGGAGGAATTGGTTTTATAATATGTAGTGAAGTGATAGTGATAATTTGATGATCCATAATGAGAGAGAAGGACGAAATTATTGAGAAGAATATAAATAAGACGTAAAAGATTAGAGATGGTTCATGCGGGGCATTTACAGGGCATATCCAGTAAATGACAATACAGTAGATTGTTTGCAACAGTCTGCAATTAGCTCAATTGTTTCAATTGTAAATACTAGTTTAATTTGTTTTGGTTGTTATTTTCTTTGTCAATAAAATTTATTTATATGACATATATTTATATATATTTGATAAATGGGCATTTATCGGGCATAAATCGGGCATTTACTCAAAAGGCCCTGGAAATGCCCGGCATAAACCCATCTTTATGAAAGATAAGTAATTTCATTTCACATGTTACAAATAATCATCCCGTTCTACAGAAAACAAAATGTTCAAACTATTGGTCGTGGTTGCGCTGGTGGCCTATGCCGAAGGCTACTCCTCCGGAGCCCCTGAGACAGCCTGCAAGGACATGATCCCTAAGCATCCTGTATCGCCCCAGAAAAGCCCCGCACCCTACACTATCTCTACAAGCACTAAGGTAACTACTTAGAATAAGAACAATAGTTCGTTTTTGTTTTTCTTAACGTAAGTACATATTGCTAGACAGTGATTTATTTTCTTGTGATTTACCACCAGAAAAAAAAAACAAATCACTGCACAGCAAGGAGAAACTAATCTTAAAAGAACTTTTACACTACTTTACTTTTTGTGAATAATCAGTAACGAAAGTCGTTATTTCAAATGAATTTCTACGACAGTTTGCATGACAGACAACGTTGTGTGAATATGTATGATCAAAAGTATTTTGTACTTGCTGCTGCCCGCGCCTTAGCCCGCGTTTTATCGGGATAAAAACCTATACCTATGTTATTTCAGATCCCAAACTATACCCATACCAAATTTCAGCACAATCAGTTCAGTAGTTTTTGCGTGAAAGAGGAACGAACATCCAAACATCCATTCTCACGAACTTGGACATTTATAATATTAGTAGGATTAGTATTTGTGACAAATAAAATAACCATGTTCTCCAGGTGGTAAAAGCCGGTACCCCGATGGAGGTGGTGATCAGCGGAAGGTCCCCCAGCGACAAGATCGGGGGGCTCCTGCTGCAAGCTCGTCAGGGAGACAACCCAGTCGGCACATTCACTGTCGCGCCAAATGATCCCTTCGCACAGCTCCTCAACTGCGGAGAGCCTGGAGTGAGTATTTTAAGACCCGCCTAGGTATTTATTTTACAGTTTTCGGAAAATTAACAGCTCGTTAGGATTGTTTAATAAAAATGGGGTGTAGGTTAACTCACGCCTAGCGGCAATAATTTAGATACTACATACCTGAGTCTGCTAATTATCCAGACAATATCATTTTGATCTGTCATTTGGGAAAAAACTTTGGTTGGTTCGGAAAATTGGATACGAGGAAATAAATATACGAGTTGCCGTCGAAAAGTACCCAAATTATATGTACCTATATTGATTTAGAAGTAAGACAATGACGTAAAACATTTACAGTTAGACTATTAAGAAATAAGGAGGTTAATAACTGTAATACTTAATTGCGCAAAAAAGATTTTCTATCATAATTGTTTGGAGTTGTCTAGAGGATTGTAATAAAACATCTGCTAACAGTCAACATCGCACTAAAGTGCTACGCTTAACGATTTTCGGTATAAAAGATTTCAACGCGCTCTCGTAGCAGACGCAACTTAAGAACGGTGCGGATAGCCTTAGCCCCCTATACAAACGTAGTACTTTCCGCTTCATTTGGAAACTATGTCCTCGATCTTATTGAAATTTTTCATACGTAATCAGATTAAAATAGTTATGTTTGTAGCGGTATAGTTTTTCAAAAAACATTTAAATGTCTTTTGAATCTTTAAATGAGAGCGAAACTAATTTTGACCACCAAATCGAGTCATTTTCAAGCGATTTTTAATGCATGATAGACACCTTTACTCGAAAATAAGTCGCGTTGCAAACATCCTAAATATTTTCAATATTATAAATAATCATTTTTTTTTTTGTTGAAATCAATCGTTTATTCAAAATGAATCGGAAACTACGAAAAAATATAAAAAAAAGGTAAAATTCCTTCTAGTTTCTGCAATCGCTCGCTCACACGCGGGGGGCCATTGAAACGCAGGGGAGGTGAAATTCTGAAATTGGGCCTACCATATGACGCCATTTTGTGAAAAGGATAGGCATAAAATTTCGCGTTCATAGAAGCGGGACAGAGCAGAGCGTAAGCGCAAAAATCATGTTTTTGTTTTTTTACGATAAAAATTATAGTAATTTTGATAATCTAAAGCACACCGTCTGTTTTATATTCTGTTTGTTTAGTTTGTTTACTGTACAAAGTGTCCAGGCTTATTTTAAAGTACCTATTTACTGAATAGCGACGAGTTAGTGTACAGTTTAGAGCAAACTTTGGTTTTTTTTTCTTCTCTTTTCGAAACACTAGCGTTCTAGCATCAATCCTGAACTATAACATATATTAATCTCAAAGTAAATGCTTTAGTATTGTGGAAGATATGATCGCTGACGCTAAGCGAGTTCAGGTATCACTGGCTCATAAACCATCGCGTCGCGTCGATTAAGTCGTCGTCATCGTCGTCGTCGCTCGCGTCGTCTTTTTGATTTTCCGTTCATCTACCAGTATGACCTCTGTGGCACGGCGCAGCGGGCGAAGGTATACGACGCAGGAGGTTGCGGGTTCGATTGCCACCTCGGGACAAATATATGTACAATCTGCAGATATTTGTCCCGGGCGTTCTCGGTGTTTTCTATGCATAATAAAAAATATATATTTTTGTGTAGTGTAATATCAACTGATAACCTAGTACCCGTACCAACAACAGCTCTGCTTAGTTTGAGGCTAGATGATACGTGTGAATGATACAGCAAGGTTTATTTATTTATCTATTTATTACCTATCTCCGATTCAAAAACCTGGATATTTTTTGTATACAAAGGTTAAAAAAAATCAATGAATATTGATGGAAAATATTTAACGACATTCGTATCATCGAAGCAAAGCATAGAAGTTCGAAACTATTTTTGGTTTTGAAGGCTTTCATTTATCATTTAATTAATCACTCGTTCGTTTTCGAATTCAAATTTGGTCATTTTTTGCCATCGGTACATGTTTATGAGTTTTATGCGTTGTTGAAGTTTGTGTTTTCGTTTTTAGTGATAACTTTGCTGTTAGCTTGTTGTTTTCTGTTATTTATTAGCATTAAATATTTCTAAATCCGAGTATTTCTAGATAGGTAGGACCTTAATTTGCATCTGTTTTGGTGGGCATAGTACAATACAATACAAAACTCTTTATTGTACACCACAAAGACAAATAAAACACATAGACATTAACATAAACAAGTACAATGGGCGGCCTTATTGCTTAGAAGCGATTTCTTCCAGGCAACCTCAGGATAGATAGAAAATATTCAATTTAATAATATTATGTAGGTACCTGAGACCGGGCAGTACCTAAAGGTGCAAATTATGTGCACCTTTCTTATGGTAGGTAGGTAACTTATAATTATTAGGTTGTATACTAGCATAGTTATTATATGAAATTCTTACCTAATGCTAACAATGCCACGTTTTATTCGTTGAGACAAAACATTAGATTTACAACACCCGCATCAGTAGTTTTTATTGTGCGTAGAATGCCTAAATTAGGCATGTAATAAATCACTAGTTTCAAGGAATTTGAGTTTCCTGCTTTACGCTGATGTTTTTTTTCTATCTATGGTAATAAACTGCCCATTGTTTTTATGTCGTCTAGTTCACAAAGAATATTTATAAAATTGGCCCATAGAACATATGTATATTAACTATATATGTACATAGGTCCGGTTAGATAGATAGGTAACTTGCTCTTTAAGGATTTAATTCCAGCTAATAAATATTAACTTGGTAGGTGTGATAGATTAAGTAAAAGTATATAAATAAATAATGTTGGACAATCCATACAGCTTGATAAATTCATTATGAATGTAAGCGGGTTAACTACGAACCTAGTTTGTGTTGGAAGAGCACCAACGTTTCATCCCTTAACGAGGGACTTCTTCAGGGTAGTTCACAAAGAATATTTATACAATTGGCCCATAGAACATAGGTCCAGTTAGATAGATAGGTAACTGATTGCTCTCATCATATCAGCCCATACACGTCCACTGCTGGACATAGGCCTCCCCCACACGACGCCACAAATAGCGGTCCTGAGCAGCCTCCATCCATCGACTACCTGTAACCGCTACGATGTCGTCGGTCCATCGAGTGGATGGTCTCCCATGTAGGAGGGGTTTTGCCATAATCATCACGGATTGGTGATCGCAGTGTTGATGTTGAAAAATACTCAGAAGGAAGCTGCTGCCGTTCCTCTGTAGGTTCCTTTAGTCGGATCTTACGACATCCACGGGTTGAGTTGGAGGGGTCGATATTCATACGCCGCGGCCCCACGGCCTGATTGCCCTATAACGATTTAATTCCATCTAATAAATATTAACTGGGTAGGTGTGATAGATTAAGTAAAATAAATAATGTCGGCCAATCCACACAGCATATAAGGACAATTCACACATAATTATCTAGTCCCAACCTAAGCAGAGCTTGGCTTATGGGTACTAGATGCCTGATATACCTACGAATATATAATACCTACAATACACACATAGATACTTTTTATTATACATAGAAAATACCGAGAACACACCCGGAACAAATATTTGCAGATCGTACAACATTTGTCCCAGCGTGGGAATCGAACCAACAACCTCCTGCGCCCGCCGTGCCACATTGGTCGTCATTAATTAGGTTCCTTATATCTATGTATGTATGTATGTACTATGTACATTAGTTCGTGACCTAGACTTCCTAAGTAACTTTTCTACGCTTTGTCCCAACAAGGAACAGGAAAAACACAAAAAATAACAAAACTAGCGAAAAGACCTCGCATTTTTTGTCACTGAAATAAAATGGCTTAAACTACTGACGCATCTGTTCTATTGTGTATAATAATGTGACATTAAGGTGTACTTTTAGATGTTAGAGAACAATGACCTTTAAGGTTGATCGTACCGCACGGCTTGTTTTTAATTTATTTGTTGTCTACAAGGAATAAAACTAGTGGAAAAGTAATTTTGTCAAATCGTAAACCATTTTCTATGAACTAGTAAAAAACTAACTTCGACTCATTGGTAGTTATGGAGCATCTGGAGAAATAAGGGATTTTGGGCCAAAAATCAACATTTTCCCAAAAGCTCCCAAAATAGAAGTCGAAGTTGTTTTTATTAACGGTTCATAGTTTACGATTTGCGCCAAATAACTTTTTCGTTATTTTTATTCTTTGTGAAACGAAGAAAACATTAAAAACCACAAAAAAAAACTCGCGCTAACCCGTGACGATCACCCAAAGGTAATGTTATCAATTTAGATAAGTAGTTAGTACTTATGCTGTAATAAGGTAAGTAAGTCTTAGTACTCTAACATTGCATTGTTAATAAATCCGAGGACGTTAGGCTAGGCTCAAGCGCCCTTCACTCTGCTTAGGTATTAAGGTGCTATGTAAATAAGACAGAGATTTTCGTAAACGAATTCGTCAATTTACGTACGAAAGTTCGAGAATGGCTGCTCCGAGACTAATGAGAAAGTGACGACGCTAATTTTATAGCCGTAGAAAGGGACCAATATACTAGGTAAAACCTATAAATAATTATATAAAAAGCTATAAATAATTAAAAAAAAAATTATACCAAATCTACGAAATATTTTGAAATCCTAATCTATAATTTGTTTAGATATTATAATTGCTTACTTTATTAACCATAATTTAACTGTTAAGATCATAATTTAACTGTTTGAGTAAACTTAGAAATAAATCGAAAAAAGGTATATATCAAAAAATCATTCTATAGAGAAAATTTCTACCAACCATGTTTCTGCTCTATAATTAATTTAGTAAAAACCTTCAAATTTAAAACCTCGTTTTGGATAAACCTGAATCACCCCTGTTTTGGAGAAATATCTCTTCAAAAATGACCGACACATTTTTAATTTTTTAATGACCTTGAGGCGGTTCCCAGACCCAAACTAGCGCCGCTGCGCCAAACAAAGGAATTTCCAAAAATCCCTTCCCCTGTTTGTGATACTTATCGCTAAGCTTTGTTTTAATGCAATAATGTAATAGTTTTATTTTGTATAGTTTAGGAAGATATGCGAAGTTACACTTTTTGGCCACCAAACTTGGTTTTCGCATCTCCTCCCAAGCTATACAATATAAAACTATTACAGAGGCATTAAAAATAAGCTTATGATAGGTATAGCAAACGGGCCAAGGAATTTTTTAAAATTTCTTTGTAATAATACGATAAAATAGGTGACGGTTCTGATTGGGTCGGGGTAAGTAGCACAGTAATCAAAAATCTACGACACGCATATGTTACTACTAACCACTGGATGCATTGCCGTAGGTTAAAAGGTTACTTTGTTTTGTTATTATAGAGCGTAAGCACTCACACTCAGGGTTATTTCTAAGTTTAATAATATCCAAGAAAAAGATTAGGACTTCGACGGGAGTCGATCCCGCAACCCTCCGTCAGTACCATTGCGTACCATTTGAGCGAGGAAGAGTTCTGGGTGCAAGTCCCGTTGAAGTAATTTTTTTGGGATATTATTTTATTGACAAAGAAAATAACAATCAAATAATATAAACAAATTAAACTAGTATTTACAATTGAAACAATTGAGCTAACTGCAGACAGCTGCAAACAATCTACAGGTAGCTCAACTGGTCCATATCAATACCAGTCGGAAGCGTCCCTAAGACGCTGGCTGCATTGCCCCGCTGTATGGCAATGCTAATGCGCTGCGCCAGATACCAGCTCTCTGGTCATGCGTCGCTTCAAACAGGCGCTCAGATAATTTTTTGAAAACAGTTTCGGCTCGAGTATAGCTGCTACGTTAGCGGTGACAAAGACCTGCCGGATAATGTCGTAACTCATAAATTAAATTTTTGGGATATCATAAACTAAGGTTTCAAAAACTTAAGGCGTATGTAATTTATCACATGATACGAAGATGTTATCTCTACCTACTAAAAAAACAATAAATTAATCAGACGACGAAGTGACAAAATAGGTTGTATCTGTTTGTTTTATAAAAAATTTTTCCTACTGCGGGGGGCCACTACGGGGGGCTACTGGGGGTCCCACTGCGGGGCAATGTGGGGGGCCCACTGCGGGGGCAAACTGCCGGGGGCCCCCACTGCCGGTGCCCTCCACTGTGGGGGCGTACTGAGTGGGTCCCACTGTGGGGGGTACTGCGGGGGGCTACTGGGGGTCCCACTGCGAGGAAATATGGGGGCCCACTGCCGACGCCCCACTGCCGGTGCCCCCACTGTGGGGGCTAATGAGGGGGTATCACTGTGGGGCAATGTGGGTGGCCCACTTCGGGGGTCATTTGCGGGCGGCCCCCACTTCCGGGGCACCACTGCCGGTGCCCCTCACTGTGGGGGCTACTGAGGTTCCACTGCGGGGCAATGTGGGGGCCCCACTGCGGGGGGCTACTGGGAGGGTCTGGTTGCGTGAGGGGCCCCACTGCTGGGGTCCCCACTTCTGGGCCCCCACTGCCTGCCCCCACAGTGGGGGCTATCGCTCTCTACCGCCCTTGCCCCGCGCGCCATCCTGCAACGCGCAAAATTTCACTTCCATCCTCTCTCATAAGGGAACCCTTCTAAGTTCCGGGATAAAAAGTATTTTATGCTCTTCCTTGTAATATGAACTTAAATCATGGTAAATTTGAATACCTTCAGTAGTTACGGCGCTATGCGCAGCCAAGAAATTTTACTTTCATGCCCTCTCCCAAAGGAACCCTATTGAAATCCGGGATAAAAAGTATCCTATGTCCTTCCTCATAGTATGAACTCAAATCCTGCCAAGTTTTATTTGAATACATTTAGTAGTTATGGCGCTAAGCGCAGCCAAAAAAATTTTACTTTCATCCCCTTTCCCAACGGAACCCTATTAAAATCCGGGATGAAAAGTCTCCTATGCCCTTTTTCGTAGTATGAACTCAAATCCTGCCAAGTTTCATTTCAATACGTTCAGTAGTTTCGGAGCTATGCGCGGCCAAGATACAGACAGACAGACATGATGGAAAAAAAATTTTTTTGGCATCAGTATGTAACGATAATAGAGTGCACTCCAAAAAAATTTTTCAAATTATCTTCAATGTACAGAATTGGATCTGTTACAGTTTTATTATAAGTATAATACTTGTATAAATGTCGTGTCACAGCGTTTGTAACCAAACTCCTCCGAAATTGCTTGACCGATTTTTATGAAATTTTGTGCGTATATTCGGTAGGTCTGAGAGTAGGTTCTTAACTATTTTTTTATACCCCTATGTGATAAGGGTGGCCGGCCACTCCAAATTTTTTCGTTGGACTATATTTTTTACTTCTATTTTCTGGGCTTAGTAATACTGAAATAATCTTGCTGCTGCCTGGAAAAAGATTTATTATTAAAATGAGGGAAAATTTGCCTAATACTAGCGATGGAAATATTTTTTTTTTATTTGTGCACTTATTTAAGGAGACGCACATTGTATTCTAAGCTAAGTTTAATGTTGTATTTCCAGAACGCCGTCACTCACAAGAAGCACGACTCTTCGGTTGACAGCCAGAAAGTCGTCTACACATGGACCCCACCAGCCGGTTTCAACGACGAAATCAAGTTCAGGTACCAACTCACACACCATTATTATCATTTTACCATGTCGATCCATACCATAAAACTTGCACAAGGTACAGCGCGGCTGCGACCCTAACTGCCAGTTAGGGTCACAGTACAGCGCACACAGTTTTTGACCCTCTTGGCTACCCAGAGGAAAGCAGTTAGTAAATGCCTTCCTCAGGGTATCCAACAGGATCTAAAACTTGTTGATGGTTAATATAATTAATCTAATATAAGTCTCGGGAGAGATTTTAGTCATATTAAAAACACGTTCGTAGTAGGTACTTAATATATTTTTATCAAAATAAGTTTAAACTAAATTACCCATAAGCTAATTGCCCATTAGCTATGGCTAGATAGTTATTATACTCTAAAAAAATATAAAAATACATAAAAAAAAATTAAGCTTAGTTATGTAACTAGCTACCTAGGAGAAAAAAAATAGCCTTGAATCTGGATACTTCGCTCGTCACCGCAGCAGGCTTAACTGCAATGGCGGTAAAGTCGAGTAGTAGTTACCTAGTTAAATGAGTGTACACTTTGCAACACTCCATCCATTGCAATAAGTCAGCTTGTGGTTGCGACAGAACTGCAGATTTTATTGCATCAGTTTTTTGTGTCACTTATAAATAAGACATAATTTTACTCGATCGAATATTAATTTTAATTAAAATCTTTTGTTGTGTAAACATTTCGTATACACATGCCTGCCTTTTTTAAATTCTCATTGTTCTATCCGTTTAAAGGTTGCCTGGTAGAGATCGCTTTAAAACGTAAAGTTAAATTATTTATTACAGCAAGACTTAGATTAGGTGCACATTCATAACTATTTGTAAAACAAGACATTTTTCTTAGGGAGAGACAATTTACAAACGAAAAATAAAGAGGAGAGCTAGTTACATACTTATAAATGTCATTTAGTTCGGAGAGGCAACATCACTGGCGGGACTCTGTCGGTGTTGCTGTGCTGACCAATCTCAATGTCAAGGTCGAGTATTGTGGTGTCCTGAAGATGTCTCGTGGAGAGACGAAACTAGTAGACAACTTACTTTGATGAATACTATCAGAGAAGGTTCTACGCGGAATTGTTACTAAATATTTTTTCATTCTAATATTGTGTAATGGATTTCCGCAAAGTAACGCCTGAATCTATTATTTATCTGCTTACATTCATAATGAAGGTCCGAGTACGAGTCGGTAGGTTCTTCTGGGGTTGAGCCTAGAATTATCTTACGGACTATTTTGAACTAGTTTTTTAACCGACTTCAAAAGGAGGAGATTCTCAAATCGTCTGTATGTTTTCTTTATTATTATGTATGTTACGCGATATCTCCGCCAATTATGAACCGATTTTGAAAATTATTTCACTATTGTATAGAAAATGATCCCGAAGAGGTCCCATACTTTTTATCCCAGGGGATTAATAGTTATCCCGCAAAACTTAAAATAAGTGTAAAAGTGAATATGAAATCAATTTATTAAAACACGCCATATTATCAGTCTCTATAATTTGTTTCAGAGCCACCGTTGCCCTCAACGGCGCTGTTTTCTGGGTTGGCGTGGAATCTATCCCCGTTAAGGTCACCAACTGAACACCTCTCTAAGTATTAATTAATAAAAACTCTTCTAGAATATTCTTGAAATGTATATAGAATAAGTTGAACATTATTTTCTGACTGCGGAAATATTTGATTCCTATTTGTGATACTTCCAATTTGATTACTAATATAATTATTGTTAGTTACTAAACAGTCTTTTATTTTGATGCTGGAAAAAAAGGTATAAACATCTGATACCCTCGCACTAGGCACGAGCTCTACTTTGAAGACCAAAGCCCCGAGTCCGGTTGACTATAATATATCGAGATGTGAATGTGACGTCTCATGTTTTTATGGGATGTGCGTGATGCGGTGACAAAGTGTCCAGTACTCATGATATTTTTAGAACCAATAGAATAAAGGAATAAACAATGAAACGTGTTTGTCAATTTTGTAAAATAATTTATTTAAACGTAGCACCTAGAAACATTCCCCGAGATCCATTTTACAAACTTCAAGTCTTTACTTTAAGTTGTAAATCTATCCAAATCCAGATATGGTACATACAATAAATAATAATTAATAATAATTGTACAGTGTAATGAAAACTATGTGCAATATGGAGTATGAGAGTCGGAATACATAAAGTTATTATAAGATCAATATTATTGAAACTACTTCTTTGAGTAACATGTCTTAATGAAAGAATTCAAAGACTTAAAATTATATTCGGAAAACTGAAGTTACACGGAACAGATATGTGAGATATTCGAGCTAAATCTACGTGTTAGATATACGGTTAAATCGAATAATTTCAAGTCTTTGGAACTATGCTCTGAGGGCCTACTCGGAAAACGGAAATCGAAGTTGCTGATTCGTTTTCAAGCAAACGGTAATCTTATGCAAACGACATAAGAGTTGGTTTTGCACGAGAACGAATCAGAAACTTCGATTTTCCTATTCCGAGTAGGCCTGCTGAATTAAATCGATACAGGTCAAATCTACGCGTCACGGAAGCAATTCCTTATACACATACTGCTTACACCAATTACAATACATAATAATTCTTTCAAGCTTCAGTAAACGTAAATTTAGAAACATAAAAAAACTGTTTACAATAAAGATCACCCAGATAAAAGGTCGAAATAAAAATTCACTGAGTGATATTACGGTACACAGACATATGGAAGTACAGGTGATTTATTCAGATGTGTTCGTCAGTATATCACCCAACTAGCTGCTGCCCGCGCTTTCGCCCGCGTTTTATCGGGATAAAAAATAGCCTATATGTTATTCCAGGTCCCACTATACCCATACCAAATTTCTGCCTAATCGGTTCAGTAGTTTGTGCGTGAAAGAGTAACAAATATCCATACATCCATCCATACAAACTTTGACATTTATAATATTAGTAGGATTCTATTTTCGGCGTTCTTTGGTTCTTTTTTATAATTCGTAATCAAAATGCATTTCAAAAGCAGCCGCGAAAATAGTATGAGGGACTCACGAACTCATCTGAATAGACCAAGCACCACAGAATAACTGTATTAATAATACGTAACAGCAGTTTATAACAAGCCTGTAACAAACTTCATAACTGTATTAATACTACGTAACAACAGTTCATACATGCCTGTAACAAACTTCATAACTGTATTGATACTACGTAACAACAGTTCATACAAGCCTGTAACAAACTTCTTTCGTCGACTGAAACTTGAAAGTTTTAATGAAACCTGTTGCTGACCAACTTTTATAAATTATTTACATTCTATTGTCACTGTTATTTTTTGGTCACGCACAAGATTTACAATAAACCAGGATAAATATTGAAATAAACTGAAAACTTCGCAAGTTTCGAAAAATCTTCTAACTAATTGGATTCTTTTCACATTACATACTACATACAACTATAATGGAAGATACTTATACCAGAATTTATAATGAGCTGTTAAAACCGGTAGCGGACGGTCAGTTCTTTTTTTTATTATACTAGTTAAGTTTTCGTCCATTTGATGGCTACATCCATGAGTAGGGAAACTTTCCAGAACGTATAAAAGCCACCCTAACTTAATAAAAGTTAGGCTTTTAGTTAGGTTTGTCTCATCATCATTTATCCACTGAAATGAATGAGGGAATATGACATAGGCCAAGATATATCGAACAAAGTAGGTATCTAAAGTCTGAAGCGATGACATTTTAGAGAAACCCCTAGGCCCGTATCAGTCTTTAGTGCACTGACCTACACACATTTTTCTTTGATAACCACTGTTAATCTAAATCGAACGAAGATTATGGAGTGAATACTCAAGCATACTCCATAATCTTAGTTCGAATCAGAAATTAAATACATTAAATAATGCGTTAAATCAGAGGCTTTGATTAAAATGAATTCCTTACATTGCTACTCGACAGTTTTGTGTCGTTTTCGGAATTCATAGGTTAAATTGCCGCAAAACGATCGAAATGTGAAAACCAAATAATATTTTATGCCGATTTTCCAATAAAACGAGGTCCTACCGCTTCGCGTTTCGCCACAACCATAATCGTAAATGTGAGCATGGTGACTGAGTGATAAATGATTTAAACTGTGAATTCGATGCGTGTTTGTTTTTGTACAACAAATCATGTTTTTTCACTTACCGGCGGCATGGCACCGGCAATGGCAAGACTTCATACATTTTTGCTTCCCTGGCTGCCGGTGCCCTGCTGGCCAGCGGTAAAACGCCTAGGGGCGACAATACATTAATTAATCCATGAGATGATTGAATAAATGTAACGCTGCGCCCGTAAGGCCCGTTTTATGAAAACATCCTCAGTCATAGGTCTACGGTCGAGTACAGTTTATACCATGGAAAAGCGTTACTCAAGCGTAGATGGATAACTGAGCAATCTTTCATAATGCCGTCCTAACAAAAACTAAATTCAACACATCACTACCAAACGCTATATTCTTGAATCCATATTTTTCAAAGAAATACGACTGAAGTTGTTAATAATTATGATGTGGGTATAGTAAGCAATATTTAGGAAATCCATGATCGAACAAAACAATAATTGGTAAATACAAAACCACGTAGTTTTTTTCAGATTTATGCAGGTCATACAAGGAGTTCGTGCAGTTACGATTTTACACTACTGGTAACACCAGGAAACAGATTCGTCTTCTCATTCGCCGAATGCGATGATGACGTAAGCAAGAGACACCCACGTGACCACTGTGTCTCGGAAGATCATACCTTGTTTTCTTATACCATGAGGAAATCTATAAATAAGACGTAAAATCATTTTAGAATCTAGCATGAAAAAAAACTCATATTCAATACCCACTTGTGTATGTCGCTAAAATTCTAACTGGTCGTTTATCAATGACCAAATGCATTGTGATTTGTGTATTGGTTCAAATCGTTTCTTATATTACCATTCTTTATTGCCTTGCAATTATTCTGTACAATTATATTAGTTTGTGTTACATTGGCAAGACAAGATTTCTTTTGCGTCATATTGCTTGAATATGGACACAAGGCAATTTTGGTGATATTATAATAAATAAGGCTAAGATTAAGCTGCTTTTCCTATGTTATGAAATCATATTTGGTAATGCATGCCTCTTCAATAAAATAAGGTAAAATAACTTTAGAAGATAAAGATACAAATATGACAGTTATACATATAAACAAATTAAGTAGTTTCAAACTAAGTCATTTGGTATAAATTAAATGCAGACAAATTTCAAGAACCTTATAGCTAAATACAAAACATCACAGTTAATACTGAATATGTATTAATTAAATAATTAGGGATAAAGTAGGAGATTAATATTGATTTGCACCATTCTAACAAGTTGACTTTTAGTTATCAGTTCAGATCTTGAGTGTCCGTGCAGGAGTATTATTTTATCGACGTGTTTTTGTTTGGTGTGTATGTTAACGCGTTTTGTATCATTATAGAAGAAAGATTACTTGGGTAATTTATGCCAGTTCTCAAGACCTGCATCAATGACTACAAACATTTCTCAACAGCTCTAATTAGACTGTTCTTGAACAAATTTATGAAATAATTTTAAATGGTTTCAAACCACATTAGCTTCAATGTTATGCATATTTTGTTTGATAACTATTGTTGGTGCAAACAGGCAGTGTATTAGCTAACATAGGTTCTGAACGAAGTAGCTTTGCCTTTTGAGTTGTCTATAGAGAGAGATGTACTTTCCTGCTGCTGATGTGCGTGGAACAACATACTGCTTACAGAAGAGCTTGGGGTCCTGGGCTTTCTCCGAGAGCTCTCCGCAGTCCAGCGCTCGCAGAAATGCAAGAACAAAGGTGAAGCAGTTGTGTCTATCTTCATTGTAGCGGCTTGGTTCCCAAAGTGGACTAGAACTGACCTGCAAATAGAAAAAAGATATCTCTTAAAAACATTTGCGTTTTCTATATTCCAACTAGATGAATAGTTATATCATTATTTAATAATTTCATGGTTATCACTTAGCTTGGGGCTAGATGTTGCTGTGTGAATGGTCAAATATTATTTATTTCTTATACATAGCCCACATAAACAATTGCAACTGATGCATTTAATCATAAGCATTAGAAAGAATTTGTAATTATGATGAAAGGTTCAAGTAAAAGGCGTCAAACATTTACACTGGCAATTATACACTTTCATATTATAAAATCAATTTTAAATACCAGAAAAACCAGTTGAGTGAATAATATTTAATAGAAAGTTACCTTCAAAAGTATGCCATCCCATAATTCATTCCAGAGTTCATCAAATTCCTCCAATAGGAGACACTGGTCCCATTCAGAGCTCAAATTACTATTGTTCCATTTCTTGGTAGTCACATCCACCCCTCTAACACCTTTCTCACTGAACTCCACAATACAGCCTTGGGAGTTAGTCACACCTATGTGCAAATCCTTGGAATTGTAATAATCGCTGAAACATAACAAAAAGCGGACGTGAGCAGTGGCAGTTGATAAAGAAAATGAGTCACAAAATACCTACCCTGTTATTGCAAGTTTGAGGAAACAATAAACAAATTAACTTACTTGAGGAAGTCCCCATGAGTCGGCTTCATCACAATAGCACGGGGATGTTGAGATGCTTTCACAAACGGATAGGGAACCCTGAAAATAATTAAAATAGGCCGCTTAGTAACAACCTTTCAAACGTCCTTACAAAGGCCTAATGCAAGGAAAGGAAATGACTTACCTGAACGGCAAAAGATTGTAGTCATATCTATCTAATGTTTCATCACACACAGGACATTTTTCTGGAATTATTGTACAAAATACTTTGTGGTCACAATGGTGGAAACAAAGGATACCCGGATCCATTTTTGCACAAATAAATAATTAGTTTATTCAATTAAACCTGGCTAATTTACACTTTCGTTGTAACTGGTGTTAAACCTAGGAGCCTTGAGCAAAGAAAGTATTCGGGTGGTAGCTGATTTTAGCTCATTGACCAAGCAAAAGCGATGATACCACTAAAATCTATTGTTCCACCTTTCACATCTTGTGAAATCTCAAATTGAAGTGCGTTCGTTTACTACTACACTACGGACAGCTCGACAAGTTTTAATATTATACAAGAAGGTACATATTCACCTCTTCTAGGTAACATAAACTTTACAGGCATTAATGTTTTTTACTTACTGGAAGTTAAGATTAATAAAATAGGAAACGCTGCGCTGAACTTGCACTAAGCCACTTATTAGAAAAGGAAAAAATAAAAAATTTAGTGGACCTTCGTGTGTTCTGCTGCCGTGCGTATTGAACGTGGAAAGTTCTGCTTCATGATTGGTTGAAATACAGCTGGGAACAGATGACTCAACATGACCAACCCCATTGGCTGTTGATTTTAACACGATTCTGATTGGATGATGTTGGTTGACATCATGGTAGCGGGATAGTTTAAATAATTCAAAGCAATCACAAAGTTCGCGGATATAAAAAAATAAAACCTACAAAACTTCTCAGAATTTGAGCTCTTCTCAGAACCCTTTATAAAAAGTTCTTTGTGAGTAGGTCAGTCAGAATCACAAATAACTTTTTTAAAAACGGGAAACCTTAACCAACGATGTATTTAGCGGATTTACCACGCGGCGGAGTCCTGCCAACCAGTTTGTGAACGTGTTCAACGTTTGTAACGAGAATAAAAACTGCTGGCTGTTATAGTTTCAGTTCGTTTATTCATTACGTTTTGGGTTACAGTTCATTTCTTAAATATAATTTACAATTACAGTGTATACACTACTTAGACTTCACATTGTATATACTACCTAGGTATTAAAGTAGGTAGGTACTACACTTTTTACTTGGTACTTACCAATTAGGTAACTTTATTACCTACATTCTTATTACATTACTCGTAGACCTAGGTAGGTACCTGTCTAGGTATTTTTGGAAAGTTGCACTAAATAATTCACCTATGTACGTGTTTGACCTCCATGGTTACCTACTACAGACTTTGAATTATTTAGAATCAATAAATGTAAATATCATTCTAAAATTAAAACAAATCTGATTTCAAAATATGAGTTGGTAAGTTCGTTCTATGTAGTAATAGGTATAGTTTACTTATAAACGCACTAAGGCACTTTAATCTACAAAATAATTAATATTGCGTCCTCTGCCTTAGAAAACCTAATTAGGCCTAAAAATTTTCACGAGTACCTAGGTACCAAAACAACATTCGAAAATAGCTTTATGGCGGTTTATAAGTGCAGACATGGATTTAACGCATTCACTGCCCAGCCTCTGCGGTGCGACCTGCAGTAGTGGGGCGGCGCCGCCGGCGGCGGTGGCGCGGTGGTCTGCAGATAGGTCAGCTAGACGAAAATAATGTGTGTGTCGTGGGCAATGTGTTAAAGGGTTTAAATGTACGTGTAGCCAAATTGTCTCATTTCATGCTATTATAAGCCAAAAACATGTATCAGGATCATAATAAGACAAGTGCAACACTCCTTGTAAGGGGTTATATTATTGTTTTACTTGTTGGGCTACCATTTGCCTAGCACCATAAAATTTTACTTTTTACTTGGTGCTTGACGATCAGATGGATGGTGTTTGAATTTTATCAATAAAGTGAGCCGTAAAGGCAACACAGCCTATTGTGTGTTTGTTGCCATAGTTACGGCCCGTGGCGGTAAACCACACCTATTCAGGCCTAGTTTCATGTTCCAATGAGTGACGAATGCTGACTAGAACCACTCATTTTTGAGGACAGTAACCTTGTGTTCAAATTGTGAATTAAACCTACTTGGAATTTGATAATATCAAGCAACCGATAGTCTCTACAAAATGATGTTTATGATCCTGGAGATTCTTGGTAAGTGGACTACGAAGTTTTTTAATAAATCTGCACTATAATGCCAGTATATAATTATGTACATATATTATTCTTATGTTCCTATATGCTATAGTGGGGCTTAGGTACCTAGTCACTTTACTTAGTGACCTAATATTTGACTTGAACTAGTCTTTTCTTACGTACAGTCAACATAAAAATGCTGTACCTTCCTATAAATGCAATTTTTAGAAAAAGGAATTGGTTATCCTATTGCTTTTTCAACATTTCTGGAAAGATTTCCTTGATTAGCGATTTTTACCTTTGTTGACAGAAGCTTAGTATAATTCAACTGAACTGTTGATTTTATATTAAATACTTCCTTAGATCTCTCTTCTTCTCTCTCTTCTTACAAGTTAAGAACCGTAACGAATATAATCTATATGTACCGATTTAGAATCCAAGATATTTTATGTCAACAAAGACAGCTATGAATGAAAACTTGACTAAAACTGATAACAATAACAGAAAACAACGAGGTAACAACAAAATTATCACCAAAAACTAAAACACAAATTACAACCACGCATCATCTCACATGTGTAGCAAAAGATGTTTAAATTTGAATTCGAAAACGAACGAGAGATCGATAAAATGATGAATTAAAGCTTTCAAAACCAAAAATTGTATCGAGCTTCTGTGCTTTGCTTCGATGATACCAATGTCATTCAATATTTGCCTTTGGTTTTGTATACAAAAAATATCCAGGTTTTTGAATCGGAGGCCTATTTGACCCTATTCTTTTAGAATAACAATGGACAAATAATCGAAGAATGCAAGTAAACGTAATGGGCACCGAGAGAGGTAGAGTCGCTGTGCAAGTGGCCTGCGGACTGCTTTTCGTGATCAAAGTGGTTTCTGCCGGGGTATCATGCTTGAGCAACCCTTGCCACCATGGAATCTGCATCGATGATATTAATAGGTGAGATAATATTTTATATCTGTGAGTGAAGTGGCACTTAATATGTATGTCTTAAATTATGTAAGACTAGCTGACTCCTGCCACTTTGTTTGGGAGGTAAACATTTTTACTTGTTAATATAATATATATACCTATAGGTCCCACTCGATGGACTGACGACATCGTAGCGGTCGCAGGGAGTCGTTGGATGAAGGCAGCTCAGGACCGCTATTCGTGGCGTCGTTTGGGGGCCTATGTTCAGCAGTGGACGTGTACGGGCTGATGATGATATATAGGTTATGTGACACTTACAAATAACGTGGTTTTCTATTGGTAAAATAATTTTCAAAATCGGTTCAGTAGATTCAGAGATTACCCCTACAACTTAAAAACTATACCTCTTCATAATATTTGTATATAGATATGTAACTCTGTGCCTGAATTGGTGTACTTTTTGACTCTTCGTTACATTGGTGCTGTTTTGTAATAGTAAATTTATAATTTCCCGAAATTTTATCTCAAGCAATTTTTTTGTTTATGTAGGTACTTATAAGGTTGTTTATCCCTTGTTGCCCAGTATCACATACAAACGTTGCTCGTTGCTCAAGCCTTGCCTAGGGTTACTTGTACCTATATGACTTAATTATGTACCTAAGTATCCAGCTATCCTCAATGGAAGAGAAAATACTATCTTAAGGCCAACTAGCTTCTACTAAGAAATGTGTCTGATGCGTACTGCGGTAAAATAAAATCACCATTTTAATGTTTTTGCAGTTACGAGTATTTGAATGAAATTGCAGTTCATATGGTATGCGGTAGTAGTATTTGAATGAAATTGCAGTTCATATGGTATGCGGTAGTAGGGCGCATATTTCAAATCCATTTAAAAAAAATTGGATCCAAAGTAAAGCAACGATCCTTGTTACGAACGTGTCTATCAAAATTAGGGACTATCTTACGCATTTTTCAATAACTAAGTTTGACGACCGATGTGGCGCGGTGGGCGAAGGTCCGCCTGCGACGCAGGAGGGTTCGATTCCCGCCTCGGGACAAATATTTTTACGATCTGCAAATCACCTGTTCAGCGTGTTCTGGTCGTTTTTCTATGTATAGTGAGTAAAAAATATTTATCTATGTAATATATTGTATTATGTATATCAGTTATCTAGTACCCATAACACAAGCTCTGCTTAGCTTGGCGCTAGATAATACTGTGTGAATTAATTTAAGTGTGCTCCTGAAAAGTAAATGTTTCAAGAATGAAAACGAGTTTATAATTTCATGCCAAAAGCAATAAAACACAAAGCCACTTCGTAAGACAGCGCGCAACGCGAAACACCCCTAGTTAAGACCTCGCGTGACAAGCCCTACGAATACCATTTAAAGACCGTTTATTTTATGGGGGTCACCAAGCGGTGCGAACTCCACAGGTTTAGTTCCGTGTCTTTTGGATACAACCAGCGTCGTCGTCGATAGATTCTTTCAGTATTTTTACGAGATTCTGATCATTGAGATACCGGCACGCACATGGTACATTATTTTCGGCAATGTTTTTATATTGGTCGTCTCCGAGACCTTGGAAAAGAGAAGTTAATTATCTAGTTTCTTGCACAAAAGTATGACATATGCACAAGGTTATGAAAGCGCCATTACAGAAGGGAGTAACTGAAACAAAATACGGTCATTTTCATAGCGTTACCGAAAATAAATGGACGCTCGAAAAAATAAGTTTTCTAAAAAATTAAACAATATTTATTTCAATAATTTACGTCCTTGACCGGAGTTGTTTAATTTCTTAAAAGCTTCGCTAAGTGTGGGTAGGAAAAGTTATAAACACAAAAGAAAAAATCTTGCTGCCAGTATTTTTATACGCCACACGCATACCATACGCATACTATTGAATCTTGATCAGCCCGTATACGTCCACTGCTGAACAATAGGCCTCCCCGAAACGACGCCACGAATAGCGGTCCTGAGCCGCCTCCATCCAATATATACTATCGAATACCCTTTACTATATTGTTCGGGCAAAGTAGCACTAGAATAAAATCCTAAACTCCTATAAAACTCCTTACACCAGCTCATACGCTTGCTACTGCGTGGATGGCTACACAGGCGTGCAATGCCAGACCAACTGGGATGAATGCTGGTCCAGCCCCTGCCTGAACGGGGGTTCTTGTCTCGATGGCATCGCGTCTTACAACTGCTCCTGCCCAGAAGGGTTTATTGGTGAGTTTTATGACAGGGTGAGCTCTACTTTTTCATTGTTTTTGGCGTACGGATATCTTTATTAACAAAGAAAATTAAAATCAAATAATAGAAACAAATTAGAATTAGTATTTACAATTGCAACAATCGAGCTAGGGGTAGTTAATACATTTTTACATATAGAACGAGTATAATAATACATAAAAGTTTATTGACAAAGAAAATAACAATCAAATAATATAAACAAACAGTGTGTGTGTGTGTAATACTAGTTTATAGTATTACACACACACACAAAGGGCCTCCCCAGCTCCCAAGGGACTAACTAATATCATGCCGTCGGGCCTCTTACCATCGTCACGCAACAGACCATTCGGTTCGAGAATAGCTGGTACGTTAGCGGTGAAAAAGGCCAGCCGGATGATGTCGTTAAGGGTGGCATGGCGAGACATCCGACCGGCAGCCCTAGTACACGATAATCCGTGATGACCAAGCTGTTCGACAACAGTAACGCACTGGCATTGATTACGAGTATTAGAAATTATTTATTTATAGAAATTGTTTTATTAGGTATCCCGTGTTGATATTCAATTCAACTGATTTTGAAATCTTAGAGATAAGCACTTAGACAAGTCAAATTTTATACTATCAACAGTTATAAATTTAATCAAATCAATAATATCTTTATTGACAAAAAATAACAATCAAATAATAAAAATTAATTAAACTAGTATTTACAATTGAAACAATTGAGCTAACTGCAAACTGTTGCAAACAATCTACAGATAGCTCAACTGGTCCATATCAATACCAGTCGGAAGCTTCCCCAAGATGCTGGCTGCATTGCCCTGCTGTATGGCAATGCTAATGCGCTGCGCCAGATACTCACCAGTTCTCGGGTCACGCGTCGTTTCGAATCAATAATTATAATCAAATAAGAAATAAGGTTTTATTGAATTTCTCTTCACTTCAATTTTACCAAACACCTTGGGTAGGGTATTTGGTATTTCACACATTAGTAACATTATCTCATGTGTGCTATGACTAAGTTTACTAATAAATACAGTTACACTAATAAATACTATAGTTACACTAATAAATACCCTAAAAAAAGTTTCGATGGATGTTGGTTACTTCTTTACGCCAAAGCTACTGATCGGCCGGATTAGTCTGAAATTATGCGTATACTAAACCTGGAATAAGGTTTTGACTATTTCTATCCCCGAAAAACGCGTGCGATGCCGCGAGCAGAAGCTAGTAACTACTATAGGTACCTACACGTTATGTGATAACAAATCAATAAAGTGCCTACCGACCGACAAGCAAATCCATTAGAGTTATTACCAAAACATAATGTTCTGCTCTAGTTTTATTGTTCTTATCAATCAATTGACCTTTCATGTCAATAACATCGTAAATAGGTGTTAGCTTAAAGACTCTTATTTTCGTAGGCATAATATTAACTTCCCTTAGCAATAAAGATTTTTTGAAAATAAATCCCGCCCCATATTTCGTAGAGGGGCTACGAAATTCTCGTAGACCTTTGTGGACTCTCTGTAGGGTCTCGTAGATCCTCTACGACTTGTCCTGATTCAGTATGTCATACATACCTTACTGCTGCATAAATAATATAAATAATAATAACAGATTCTAGGCTAGTTAATATTTACATATAACAAATTGCCTGCAGACATGAAAAATGAGAAACTGACCAATATTTTTAAGACTAGGTTAAAGTTATTTCTTGTACGCAAATGTACTACAAATATATATAATAAAAAATATTTATAAATGTACTACAAATAAAGTAGAAAAGAAAGTATATATATGTTTATATATATATATATACATGTATATTATAAATTCTAATTTCTATCTTATCACTAATAATTCTGTAAATAGGAATACTACTATCATTATTAAGAGGACTATATGATTATTGTAAACAATTATTTTATATTTAAGAAATGTTGCAACGCCCTTACAGGGCTCATGTTGATACCACCAAATATTGTAACATCTTATAATGGACATGTATGTAATAAATAAATCGGTACTATTGTGTAATAAATACTGATTCATAGTTTCAACCGAATCAAATTGTAATAGTTATCGATATAGTCTAGTGTTTGTAGGTTAGTCGTTGCGTAGTTAGTCCGTAACGCCAGCAAGTGGCTCTGACGGAAGACCAGCGTTGGTTGCTAGTTTGCTAGTCAACCAACACATGCTGAGGCAGAGCCATTTTGTTACTTGACTTACACTTCAAATATTACGTTTCATCTTAGTTAAGTTTATTATGTATACGGTGTAAGTCTTATAACAAATAAAAATATATTCTATTCTATTCTATTCTACGACGACGGGTATAATAATCACGTACACATTTCGGAGGCCCTCTACGTCTACTCAGAAGAGAATTTTAACTAAAATGTATTTTGTTTATATGCTTTCGTATTTAGATAGTTATTATCTAATTACTTTACCCACCCCCTCCCCCAATTACTAGCACATATACATACATATACTGCTAAATATGCCTACCGCAAACAATCCGTCTTGTTCGCCTTATTCAGTAGTAGAGATATAGTAGAGTAATTAGATAATTAATTACTATTACCGTAATTCGTAAAAGAGATTCAATAATGAAAATAATAATTTAGTATACTAATGGTAGGTAGCTTTATGAAGAAAGAAAATTACAATCGAAAATATGTAGAAACAAATTAGAACTAACTGCAGATTGTTATAAACAATCTACAGGTAGTTCAACTGATCCATATCAATACCAGTCGGAAGCGTCCCCAAGACGCTGGCTGCATAACATTGCGTGCATTGGTAGTAAGCAAAGGACTTATTGACGGGTTACATATTTAAAATTACACTAACTAGAAACTTAATTTTCATTTTGATTTTTGTGCTATTCTTCGTATCTGGTATTTTCGCTAATTTCCCACAATCACGAATGTGCATTTGTTTTTTCCGCAGGCGACAATTGCGAAACCAACTATAACGAGTGCGAATCAAACCCTTGCTACAACAACGGCACTTGCATAGACTTGACGAACGGCTACGTCTGTTCCTGCGTACCGGGTTTCTCAGGCGAGCATTGCGAGGTCGATATAGCGGTGTGCAATAACACTGAAGAAGTGAGGTGCTATAACGGCGGACAATGCATCGAGGGGCCTGGGTTCAAGTTCTACTGTAAATGTTCAGCAGGTATGGACGAAGCAAATTATAGTCACCTTACTTCCTTTCTCAAGATTTCATCATCATTTGGAAATCTGCACAGCAAATAATTGATTTGAATATCTTTTTTTTTGCATGAATTAGGGAATCCTACATGGATAATCTTCCGTCCCCCGGTGGAAAATTATAATCCTACTTACTAGTACCTCACGGTGTCCTCCAGGCACCTGACCTAGGGAACTT
This sequence comes from Eupithecia insigniata, assembly GCA_947859395.1. Lineage (NCBI taxonomy): Eukaryota > Metazoa > Arthropoda > Insecta > Lepidoptera > Geometridae > Eupithecia > Eupithecia insigniata. The sequence continues at coordinate 5,584,647 of OX401996.1, read as the reverse complement.
TCGGCAGTGCGTCCGCGAGCCCCAACATTGACGATCCATATATTGCGGAACCCTTCGAAAAGTGGGGATCACAAGGTTCTGTGGTATGCCGGGACGCGCATCGCCTTTTACTAGATAGATGTAAGGTCATTTTTACGGGTGAACAAGGTCGCAAGGTCGTGAATCGGGTTAGTGGAAGAATCCTCCCTTTCCCTTTCCACCGCTTCCTACTGCCGGAAAACTTCTTCGCAGAACATAGCCATTGCCTGCCAACTTTCCTGATTCTCAAGCATAGATTTAACTATGGCTAACAAGGAAAGTTCCTCTACAGCACTCAGGATCTGACGCTGCTGAGTTGACTAACCTAACCTGACGTACCTAACAGTCATAATGCGATCACCAACCTTTCTATTACACTTGTGATAATTATGATATTCTGATATGATATTGTGAAATGAGATTGTGAAATATTATGGATTTCCATGTCTTGCAGTAAGCTCCTAGGGCTGATTGAAGTCTAAAGTTAATTACGGGATATTTACCATGATTTGAGTTTTGAGCAATCATGGCGCATGCGCCGAAATATTGGAGAACTCAAAACTCAAATCATGGTAAATATCCCGTAATTAACTTTAGTGTTGTAAATAACTATGATATTTTCGAAAGTGTTATCTAATTGAAGTCTCTAAGCAAAGCTAAAAGCTATATAATTTACTTTCAGGTTGGGCCGGTCCAAAATGCGATGACCAAATAGACGAGTGTCGATCGAATCCATGCCAAAATGGTGGCGTTTGTATTGACGTCCATGCTGACTACATGTGCGCTTGCGCTTTCGGTAAAATTTTTAAAATTTCTAGATTTAAGATTATCTATATTGCGAAAGATGCTGAACTTAATAGAATCATTAAGTTATTAAAATAACTTAATAGTATCATCATATCTTAAAATAACTTAATAGTATCATTAAGTTATTAAAATAACTTAATAGTATCATTAAGTTATTAAAATAACTTAATAGTATCATCATATCTTAAAATAACTTAATAGTATCATTAAGTTATTTTAAGACATATGTATGTATAGTAGTAAAAAGTATTCTAATAACTGAGCTTAAAATGATGATAAAATATTAAATTTATATATTTACTAAGTACCTACTTAAATAATGTTGGACAATGCACATAGCATTATTTAGCCCCAAGCTAAGCAGAGCTTGTTGTTGTTAAATAATGAATACACTTAGAAATTCTGTTCTGCGTTGTATTTTGCTATTATCGGAGACAGTTAATGTAAATTTTTGTACAGGATTCACAGGCAAAAGTTGCGAAGTCCAAATAGAGTTTTGCGATGAGAACTCTTGCAGCAACGACGCCCTTTGTGTGGTTGAAGATGGCGTGAGGGTCTGTTACTGTGTCCCTGATTACCATGGGGAAAGGTGCGAGTTGCAGTATGATGAATGTCTGCTGGGACCCAGGTAATAACGAGGAAATATACTTTACTATTTTAATTCATTCTCATCCTAAAAATATAAAAGATTTTTGGGAGGTGTTCTTTCAAAAGAATAACTTGTTGATTTGACAGTATAATTTTATACGTCGTAGTTAACCGACGAAGCTGATGATCGTACGATATCGTACAGAGAACACAACCTTATACACACACGCAAAAAAGGTGGCGTAGTTAAAAAAGGAGTTGAAGAAACAAGATAATAATGTGTCATTAATAATTAATTTCTTACTAAGTATTTATACTTATTGGAATCGTTGACAAAACTACATTGAAAAAAACTAGCTTTATTATAAATATTTACGGGTATTTATCGCGTTTATTTGCATAAGTTTCTCGACGTTTTAACAGGTGTACACTCTGTCGTGGTCATGTAATGCAATCATTCCGTGTTAACTGTTGAAACAATGGGAAAAATAGGGAAATAAACGCGATAAATACCCATGAATATTTTAATAATGTGTTTAGATCGCCTAATTTTAAATAACTTTAAAAGCTAGTTTCTTTTTCACAGATGCATGAATGGAGGGACTTGTATCGATGGTGTCGACAACTTTACATGCTCCTGTCCCCCAAATCTTACCGGTGCCTTATGCGACTGTCTTATCTTAGAAAACGGCAGTTACGACTGTGAATACATCGCTCCGACCCATTGGCCTACTACATCTGTATTCACTACTATTCTATACGAGAATACAACCGCTACATATATTCCTACTAGCACCTTCGTAGGTAATGATACAATAGCTAGAACGTCAGTCACTGATGAAGTCACTAGCAATACTGAAACGGAAACTGCAATACCGGATATAGCCACTACAACAGTAACTGAAAAAGTAACAGAAGAAATTACTACAGAGAAAGCTGTAACTGAAGAGTTTAGCACAGCTACGATTGAGTCAGATAATGCTCAGAAAGAAACGACTACTGAATCAACGACCATAAATCCAACGTTCCCAATAACTGATCTTACCACAACAGAAATCACAACAATCAAAGAAGTTACAGAATCAACTAAAGACAAAACAACTGAAGAATCAATAACAGCTATAGATACAACAATAAACGAAGTGACAGCTGAAGTGACGTCAACCCCAAGTGGTGAATCCACTGACAAGATGTTTACAGACACGCCGACAGAGCATCCTACTGATCTCGTTACTCCGCCAACATTTACAACAACAGAAGTAATGGAGACCACTGTTACTGAATCCGTCACTCATGGATACACAGCAGTGCAGACTGAATGTACTGATACAGTTTGTAACAATCATGGCACTTGTGTTAATTCACCGCAAGGTATTCGCGTAAGTAAACTAAAATATGCTTCAGCTATTTCTTAAAACTAAAGTTTGGTGCTCACACGTCTAACTCCGCTTCCGCACAACACAAAAATTATCATTCAAATATGGTATAAAATTCGTAAAATTTTGATATATTTAAAAAAATATCTATATATTGTATTATGTATGTGTATCTGTCATCTAGTTAGTACACATAACACAAGATCTGCTTAGCTTGGGGCTAAATAATGTTGTATGGATTGTCCAAAGTTATTGATTTCACAATAACGGCTCAGACTAGTAGACACTAGACAGAGTGCGGGCTTGCTGTAAGCAAGTATGTAAAATGTATCACAAATGTCATATTTTTGTTGGTGTGTGCGACAACGTAAACACATGTAAAATCCAATGAACTCGTTTTTGCAGTGTCACTGTGCTTTCAACTACGGAGGAAGATTTTGCGAGGAGAAGATCATCATAACCTCAGCAGCTTTCAATGGAAACTCGTTCATAGCGCACAAGCTTCAGAACACCACATCAATAGATATTGCATTCAACGCTAAGACCCTCTTATCCGACGGCCAGATAATGCATGTGGATATAGCTACCGGAGTGTACATGCAGCTTTATATGAACTCGGGGTTACTGAAGTTTAAGTTCTCTTGTGGTTACCAGACTATGCTTCTGAGTGAGCTGAAGACTTTTGTTAATAAAGGGTATCCAATGCAAGTTGAAACTAGGTAAGTCTTCTAACTTAAGCTCTGCGCTCATTAATCCAATACCGCTACCACATAGCATAAAAACGTGCATTCAAATATGGGCTTAGTATCGTTATCTTGAGATACATTTTACAGTGATATGATGGCTTTGCACAAGCTTCAAACGGTCCGCGAGCTGTCTGTCATCTGATGCTATCAATAAAAAAATTCATCTGAATGTTACGAGTTTAAGCCCGTATTTGAATCCACAATTTGAATTTGAATTTTGTGCTATGCTGCAGCAGTGCTTTCCAGGTGTGCGACAAGCTTTATGCGATTCGAAGGACCAGTACTGAGTCCTGCATTCAAAATAGTTTTATAGGTTTATCTAGGCCTTGAAGAAACATAAAAAATTGACCTTAGATTTGATTATTTGCATGATCAAAGAAAACAAGGTCTGCTCCTCCGGGAGTGACACAAGGTGACGTCACTGTCCAGTTGCCACTTTATTGCAACAAAACGTAGAAGTTGGGAAACAAATGTGATAAGGGTCAATAGAAAAATCAATAAAAAAATTATAATCGTCACTTGTATTTGTTAGAGCAGTAAAAACAGCGTTAGTTATAAAAACAAGTCAATGTGAAAAATAATGGGTAAATACAAAGCCACAAGTTTTATCAGATTTATACAGGTAATACGAGGAGTTCGGGGAGTTACGATTTTACGCTACTGGTAACACCAGAAAACCAGATTCGTCTTCTCATTCGCCGATGGCGTCGATGACGTAGGGCTTGTGTCACCCACGTGCCATCGCGTCGTGTCTCGGAAGAGCATACCTTGTTTTCTTATACCATGATTATTTGATTGCAGACTAGATTTGTACCCCAACGAGCATCACTGCAATGCAACCCTCCGTCTCAACGACACGGTTGCCATGAGTGGTGGTCAGATTGCGAACATTAGCACTTTGGACCATAACACAACACTTTATTTGGGTAATTCACCAGACCTGAAGGATGCAGAGATCAAACCATTTATTGGATGTATCAAAAACTTGATGGTGAGGAGGCAGATAATCTACGAGTAAAATTTGAGTTCAAAAAGTGATATCCCGTTCGTCCCACCAGCTTTGTCCCACCAGTGGGACGAATGGGACTATAATAATCTGAATTTAAAAAAAAGGTGGAGGTTATATTTTAGGCTGAGTTTTGATTTTTAAGTATGTTTGCGGATTTCTCCGTCAATTGTGGACCGATTTGCAACCGACTTCAAAGAGGAAGTTCTCAATTCGACGTGTAGGTTTTTTTTCTATGTTTGTTACGCGATGTATCCGCTAATTATGGACCGATTTTGAAAATTCTTGCACTATTGTATGGAAAGTAATCTCGAGGTGGTCCCATAAAAAATTATCCCCAGGGGATTAGTATTTATCTCACAAAACTTAAATCAGTTTAAAAGTAAGGGAATTTGAAGTCGGTTTATCGTTTTTTTAAAACACGCCAAATTATAATGATTCGGTTATGTAAAGATACCGAAAGGGTCCCATAAAAATTTACTCCCGTGAAATTAGTGTTTGTCCCGCAAAACTTAAAAAACAGTGTAAATATTAAGAAAATAAAAAAAGTCAGAAGTTTATAGTTTTTTCCAAACCCATCAAACGATCAATTCATAATTTGATCGGGAACTGATCTCGTTTTCAGGTCAATGGTAAAACCCTGGAGGTTTTCAGCGACGCAATAGAAGCAACAGAAATATCAGAATGTCTTTCTCTAGCATGCTTATCTGGGCCTTGCCTCAACGGAGGCTCTTGTACAGACCTGGATGGAAACTACACCTGCTCGTGTGCTAATGGGTAAGTTTGAGTATAAGATACAATAATAGGAGACCTAGTATGTGACCTTGTGCAACTCCTATGTGATGCAATTGGTTGTATAAGCTACAAATTAATAATATAATTTTTTTTTTACAATCAAGCTTTTATTTGGAAATTTCAATGTGCTTGGAAAGACTAGTCCAACGCGACGGGGATACGTTGTTTAGTTTAAGAGTTCCTATAGCCACCTTCTGTCTCCATCATTAGCTCGATGGTACCATAACATTGCATTGTCACCGAACTTACATAAGTATGCAAAATTCCAGCTCAATCGATTGAGGATAACTGGTCTAAAATTCAGTTGCAAGATTTGTCCCACCCATACATATGTACATAATATCAAGGCAAGTAAAATAAAAGAATGAGCGCGATGTTACTTTCAGAAAAAATTGGTCAATCCCATAGCATTACGTAACAAGTTCTACGAATTATCTTCAATCATCCTTTTTCAAATTATTGTTTACATTGGGGTTGGTAGAGCATTTTCGTTCTGTGGCATTTTATTTGTAGGTGGATAGAGGCTACAGAAAATAATTTCTGGTAGTCCTTGTGCAACACCTGAAATAAATTCAAGTCGCAAGCTCTTACAAAAGTAATTGGAGCGCGTTGATGTCTTTTTTACGAAAAATGGGTAATTCTCGTATTTTATTCGCGATTTTTAGCTATGTCGCAATACGAGCTATTTCGAAAATTAGCCATTAATTTGGTTCTAAATATTGTGTTTTGTAAAGGTGAATAGGATGCCCAGCAAACATCCATAAGCAACACCTAAAAAATATTTTGTTGTAGATACTATGGTCTAACAAAAGTAATGTAACGCGTTGATGTCTTTTTTACGTAAAATGCGTCATTCTCGTAGCGATTCGTAGCACAGCCTAGGAAACGTCTACGAATGTTTGCTCTCTAAATTTCACTATCTAATAAAAACCGTTGTTTAAGTAAGATTTTTAATGAAATTGGTCTGTGTAAAGGTGGATAGGAGCACACTGTAACCAATCGGTATGCGAACACAACCCGTGCCAATCCGGAGGTAGCTGTGTTCGGCATCCAGGCAGTGGCTTCCTTTGTCTCTGCCCCTACGGAAGGCATGGCATCTTCTGTGAATACAGTAAGTTCATTCTAGAATAATCCAATCATCAGACAATTTATCGAATTTCTACTATCACTTTCAGAACTATACAATCACTTTCAGAACTATATAATCACTTTCAAAACTATACAAATATATGATGTACTAAAATTCCTAGACGCCCTATTTCAAAAATTCTAATCCCCTTCTGTCATTCTTATACTGGCCTGCAGGTTCCGACTCTGATATTGTGTAACCAATACAACTTCATAAGCGCAAAAATATATAGACATTTTCAATGATAAAGATTAAAAGTAAATTACTGGACCATTTCTGGCATCCTCTAGACTCTAGAGATCAAATTTTAAGAATTTAAGGCATCTTCACGAACGTCTTTGTGATGACTGATGACACACAGTGTCAGTGAATTATCATTAACCCTGTAGAAGGCGCGGGTTCTTTCTAAATAAAATAAAATACATTATATTCCCGCTGCGGGGCAAATGTGATGATGATGACATGATCTGCATATTTGCTTCCGTTCTGGGCGTAGTACTAAGTCAATCTGGGTCAACCCTAGTGCTGATTACTTTGAGCTATATCATAATGTGTTACAAGGTCCAACATTTATTATATAATTTTATAATTTCTTTCCAGACGTAGAAATAACCCGACCATCCCTCTCACCGATCAGCACGGGTGTTTCCTCCTACCTCCTGTACCCGCTATCACCGGTGTCAACCAGTTCGGACCGGTTTGATCTGCGCCTGCGATTCCAAACGGCGGATATGGACCAGATTGCACTGCTGGCTTTTGTAGGGCAGAATGGACGGCATGATGCCAGGAGCGAGCATATGGCGCTTACATTTGTGAAGGGGTATATTATGTTGACTTGGAATATTGGTAGTGGTAAGTAAAAACTTCTGGTCTCTCTGCCACTAGAATAATTTTTATAACCGAACTTAAAAATAATTCCGGCTATTTTTGTATTTTCTCGTTAACTTCAAGGTCGTCGTCGTGCAATACCATTGTGCAAATTCGATTATGATGCTCATTGCTCGTCCATACCGATTTCAGCTGACATCGGTATAAACGAGCAATGAGCATCGTAATAGCATTAATTGTTGTCTAGGGTAGAATAGACAAAAGTGATATCACGAGAATGGCAAAACTCAGCAAATTAAACACACACACACATTCACTATCAAACATTATAACTCTGTTTAAATACATAAGAATTTTAATGTTAGTTTATTCTTGGTGTCTCTTATTCGGAAATAAATAATTTTGTTTGTCTGTTTTTTGAACGTCATATATGTATGTACCTATTGGGTAAATTATTGAAGCTAAAGGAAAAAAAAATTGAAGTATAGAATTTTCAAATATTATATGAACGTATATGACGATGTGACTCAATTTCACTATTCTACCCTAGAATCTTGTTCTTGGCTTGCTGGACTTTTTTGGGTTGGTATATCCTGTGCTTATTTTTTGGATTGACCTTTTTTCTTTCACAGGTCCTCGTCGAATCTTTACCTCAAGAGCTCTAAGCGCCCGTCGCGGTGGCCATTCCATCAGGGTATGGCGTCGCGGCAGAACCGCTGGTCTGAACGTAGACGGACGACAAAATGTCACCGGCAACGCTCCTTCTGTGGGGAACGATGCTAAGATGAACGTCGTGCCTTATCTCTATATCGGTAAGAACCAATTTAGTTTACCTAGTGCGACTTTAAAGACCTCAGTCAGAGTATGACGTCTCGGCAGAACCACCGGTCTGAACGTAGATGGACTACAAAATGACACCGGCAACGCTTCTTCTGTGGGGCACGATGCTAAGATGAACGTTGTGCGTTATCTCTACATTTGTAAGATTTATTTTAGTTCAGCAAGACGCTAGTTCGACTTTTGAAGAATTCGGTCAGAGTATGGCTTCGGTCGTGCAGAACCGCCCTAATCTGAACGTAGATTTCTTCCCGGTGACATTGTATCGTCCATAGAATGTCACTGGTAATGCTCCTCCTGTTCTGTGGGGAACGATGCCAAAATGAACGTCGCGCCTTTTCTCTATATCGTTTATAGCTAGTTTAGTTCAGTAAGCTGCTAATTCTACTTATGAAGAAACTGTGTTTTGTTTTTTACACTCAATTCACAACGATTTTATTGACTTCTGTCGCGCAGTGGGTGAAAATCTGCCTGAGACTGAGTTGCGGGTTCGATTCGAATCCCGCCGCTGGACTGTTATTTGTATGTTTGCAGATTGCAGGTCTGCGTGTATGGGTATTGTGTAAACGTAATTCTCATCTGGTACCCATATCACAATCTTACGGCAATGTCTCCAAACTTGAACTATACCTACTAATTTTGCCACCAACTAAACTATTAATTGCCAGCACTAAAAATTATGCCGTACCTTTCGTAATAATCGATATAAAAAGGTCATATTTTTTTAGTGGTATCAAATAGTTTAGTTTTGGCGACATCTGAATAGACGCCATAATTAGCTAATTTAGTTCAGCAAGCAATAACTTTAGAAGGACTAGAAAATGTTTTGTTTTTTCAGGCTTACGCAGTGTTTTGTTTTTCCAGGAGGCCATCCATCAGAAGGTTTCCGCGACCTTCCCCACGATCTCCCCTTGCACAGCGGCTGGAGAGGTTGTATTTGGGAAGTGGGGGGTCAAACAGTGGGTGCTGGACGGGCTTTGGGGGGCAGGGGAGTGGGGCAATGCGGAGTTCAACAGTGCACCGCCAGGTCCTGTCGAGCTCCGAGGGGCGTTTGTATTCATTCACCAGCTACGTATGGGTAAGGAAGTATTTTTGATGATATTTTCTGAAACGATATACCGATATACACTAAGAATAACATATATCAGTAACTTTATTTCTTTAGGCTTACAAAATAAGCACTTAGACAAGTCAAATTGTATACTATAAACATAGTTATTATTATCAAATAAAAAATAAAGTGTTATTGATATTCTCTTCGCTTAATTTTTTTTGTCCACATGTGGAAGAAGTGAAAAATGGCCTGGTATTCTGTTGTGTATACTATGCTTAAGAATAATAATAATAATAATAAACCTGCAGGGCAGCTTGTGGCGAGCTGTTGGTGAGTAGCGACACCACGGGTATACCGAGTGCTCCCGGGGAAGTTCCTGGTTCTCGTCTCCGCTTGCGGAGTGGTACCCCAAGAGAACCAGATCCCCACCTCTTGCTTGCCTTCATTGGCCGGTCTGAGTGGAGTCGCGAGAGATACATCTTAGGATGTAGACTCGGGGGTGGAAGTGTCTAATGGCGTAATAACGAGGAAGCCCGCTCACGTGTCTTCGTGATGGTGAAATCGGGGCCGCACCTCTCGACACCCCTTAGTCGTTTGCACCGATGTTGTTCCTTTACCGGCATATAAGCCAACATTTTGAGGAACCCGTCCAGCATTCGGCAAGCCACCGTCTGCCGCTTGTAACAGTATTGAGAGTATGTTTATGGCAGGCGTCCATAGTTTCCCCCATAGCCCAATTACCCAGTCCATCCCTTCACCACAATAACATGGCTTTTTTGTTATTTTCATTTTCCTTTGCAATAGTCTCTACACCTGGCGGATATTATCTTCGGGTGTATCATATTGTGCAACCAAGGATGATATCCGCTATGTGTAGCTCTCGCCTTTAGATTAATTCTCATAAAGGGCCTCTGTGCTGTTGGCTTCGGCTCCACGCATGCCTCCCAAAGGACCGGGTCACTATATGGCCCGTGATCATGGAAATGAGAAACAGAATAATAATAAAAACTTTTATTGTTCAAGAACGTTACTAATAGCTAATACATTCTTTACGATAAACTTAATCCTTATGATATAAAATTAAACTAAAACAATGGTGATAGGGTTATCATAAGTAACTAAGACTTCATGAGATTTTAAGTAAATTTCTATATTTTTACTATAGAAATTTACTTAAAATCCCAATACATACATACTGAGATAATAATGAGTACCCCACAATTTGCAAATGAGTGATGCATAGCTTGCTTGTGACTTCTACCCCCCGTACTAGTTTAAAAACTGTGTTACGGCAGCAGAGTAGGATGACGATCCTACTCTACTGCCATAACACAGTTTCGAGCGACGGCTCGCAATGACCAGCATAAATTGTGATGTGAATTGCGGTCAGCGCAGGGCGCTGTAGAACTCACGCAGTAGTGGTGTGGGGTACAATTGTTTTGACTTACCGTAGTAGTATAACCAAGGAGAACAGACAAATTATTTTAGTTAATGCTAACCTAATAAAACTAAAACTATTTTTGTGTCAGCTTATTACTTACATAAGTATTATCTTTCTTTGTATGGTTATGGTATATAGGTATATTAATTGTAATATTTTTTAAATTAGTAAATAACAAATAATTATGTAGGTAACTTGTTAACGGGGTTTGCTACTTAATGAAGCAATTTAAGTAGTCGCGCGAGTAAATCTTTTCCCATTTCTTTACTAAAACAGCTGAATGAAATTTTGGATGGAATTTAGATTTTTAAAATACTAAAATATTAATTAACTCAATTATTAAAGAATAAACTAGTTTATAAGTTCAGTTAAGAAAAATGTAACGCGTTGATGTCTTTTTTACGTAAACTAGATCATTCTCGTAGCGATTCGTAGCAAGGTCTAAGAAACGTTTACGAACTTTTACTATTAAAAATTCACTATCAAAATCGTTGCCTTTGTTCAGTCGAAGTCGAACAGTCGTAGCAGGTTATGCTGTTCACTTTTAATTTTAGCATATAACTTAACTTAAACATAAGTTTACTTAAGATTTAATATTTATATATTATTAGGTAAAACTAAAAAAAAAAACATATACCTAACTAATACTCAAAACGAGGACTTGAGAATGATGGTCGGTATCATCACAGGTCACTGCGAACTGAACCATCATCTTTTTAAGACTGGAGCCACAGACAGCATTCTGTGTCGTGGCTGCTTCCAAGAAGAAGAAACAGTGGAACACGTTGTTTTACACTGTACGGCCACAGAGGAGGCCAGACACAAGACTGGACTGAAAAGTCTCATTGAGACACAAGCCGCATCCACACCCATAGAGAAGCTGAAACGAAGCTGTCAAACACCAAAAGTCCTGCACCGGTACTTCAAGGAGTTGGGCTGGTTAGGGCCTGTCTGGGCAGGGGGATAATGCACAATACGCTCCTATGCGAGATGTCGGTGCAGATCTCAGTTCCCCCACTAAGAATAAGAATAATACTCAAAAAGCCGAAGTTTGGGATCCCTCGCATCTTCATACGAGTATCTTAGCGAGGACTCGGGAACTTCTTTATAACAAGATCCATTACTCTATTTAAAGATTACATGAGATTCTTTTTCTTCGTGTCACTATTTCGAAAATAAATACTTTGTTTATTTGTTATGGGAGCTTATTTTAAAATAAACATTATTAGGATGCTTATCATGGGAGACCTATGACCAGCATTGGACTGGTAAAGGCACGTTCGTGGATAAATAAGTGTGTGTGTCGGTGGCCCCGAGGTGAATGTGGCGGCGGCATAGGTGCGGGTGGACCGGTCGGCTGGTGTCGGCGGCTCTCGTGGTGGCGGTTTAAACCGGTTGTCTTCAACATACTCCCCGGGTTGAAGCAGGCATTCAATAAAATTCTGGAAGGGGACAAATGTTGTTAAATGCCCTTCGAATGGTCCCACCCTTGGTTCTCAAGTCGGCTACTCTGGAGACTCGGTCCCTTCATCCAGGGTAAACGGCTTCCGGCTTTAGTCGGTGGCTCAAAGGTGAATGTGGTGGCGTAGGCGCGAGAGGACCGGTCGTCGGCTGGTGGCGGCGACAGGCTTACAACAGAATTCTGGAAGGGGACACAATGTTGTTAAAGGCCCTTGGAATGATCACACCCTTGGCTACTCAGGAGACTCGGTCCCTTGGTCCGGCTGTCTCCGACAATGTCTAGTTAGTATGTAAATAAAAATTATAAATTACTTATTCTTCAGATGCATCTGCAACGAAGGCTGGTTCGGCCCGACATGCTCTCACTCCCACAATCCTTGCGACGTCAATGTATCAAAGTGCAAGGGACAGTGTATCATTGCTACCGAGTCGGAAACTCACTGCGATTGTCCGTATGGGAAAACTGGTGTTTATTGTGATAAAGGTCGGTTCTCGAACACTTTATTAGTGAAAGGTCTCACAGACCGACGCGGCCTGCGGTGGCGGTCAGTTCAAATTGACGAGAAGCTGTTGTCAAATTGCACTGACCGCTACCGCAGGCCGCGTCAAAGTGTGAGACCCTTAACTACTTTCAACTAGTTTACTATGTTCATATTACTGTTAGTTATATTATTACTATACGTGAAAATCTATCATTAGATTTATGTTATTAGTACTTAGCGAAATCTATCTAAGATAACATAGCTGTTGATTTTCCAATAAATAAAACAAACCGCAGCTTCGCATAGTTGTTTCTATGAAAACATTCAAAGCTTATTGTTATTTCTATCCCATGGGAATTGATTTATTTTGAAAGCCTAATTTTACTCTAGATCTAGACCTATATCTATGCAAATTTCCGCTCGATCCGTTAAGTAGTTTTGGCGTTAAGAACCAACCATCTTCCAACCATCTTCTTCAAATTTTAAAGTTAAATTTATATGTATATTAGATTTTTTTTATAATGTGATGTGATTTAAATTAGGAACATGTCGGTAAAAACAGGTTCCTTCTTTAAGAGTTTTTCAATTCCTTTCAGACCTGCTGCCAACCGACGTCCTTTTCACCGGAACTCGTTCATACATCGAGCTTGATTCCCGCGCGATATCAAGCGTGAGCTTATCTCTCGAAGCTGAAATAAAGCCGACAAAAGAACGTGGTCTCGTAATCTTTGCGAAGACCCCTCATTTCTACACAGCCTTGTCTATGCAAGGAGGGCTGTTAGAGTATCGCTGGACAGGTGCGTTGAAAGTTCTCTTTTTGAAAGATAAGACTTCGAACTTTTCGAACATCGTCGTTTATCATTTGTTTTTGTTTAAAAATGTTCTGTTCTGAATTTAAAAGTTATAAATCATCAATTCTATCATTTTCAATGTTCATTTGTTTAGTTTGCCTCTAGAAATATGGTAGTATCAATATACCACAGATTCATAAGAAATTTCAAACGCCGCGCCGCGCCAGTTGGGTAAAGACTTGGGTTCAATGAACTTTCTGATGCGGGTCATTTGTTAGGCAAGGGTCACATCCTCGTCATCACACAATGTCCACTGCAGAACATGCCTTCCAAAAGGGAGATTTGCCATAATCACCCCGATTGGTAAGCAGATTGGTAAGCGCAGTGAATGTGTTAAAAATACAGAGAACGAAGCTGCTGGCCTTCCTCAGGTAGGTCGCTTTAGTCTACTCTTACGATTTCCACGGGATGAGTTGGAGGGAATCTCCAATTCTTACGCCCCAAAATTAAGAGATTCATTTTCATTGTCTTTGAAATTGGTACATAGATAACATACAATACATAACAAATGTTACTTAGGATTAAATTTAAATTTAGAAAAATACAAAAGTAATTAACTTTACTGTCACCTTAATACGAATAAATTACAATACAAAGTCACTTATACCGAAACAGTCAATTGAGTCAATCAAGAATCGCATATATCACAAAATTTGTCATATTTAATATTAGCTAAATAATAGGTTCAGTGTCGTTATTCAATAATCGACTTCAAAAGGAGGTTATCAATTCGTCTGTATGTTTTTTTTTTCGTATGTATGTACGCGATATCTCCGCCAATTATGGCCCGATTTTGAAAATTATTTCACTATTGTATAGAAAACAATCCCGAAGGGGTCCCATAAAATTTTTTTATCTCCAGGGAATTCGTATTTATCCCGCAAAACTTAAAATAAGTGTAAAATATGTTAAAACAACACGCCATATTATTTGTTTTCCAGACCGTCTCTCCGGAGTGACGTCACTGGTCCGCAGTGGTGTCGTGCTATCAATGTCACAATGGCACAGTGTGAAGGCAGGTCGCTATGGTAGTCGTTTGTATGTATGGGTGGACTCGGCCCTTAGCACCGAAGCTATGTTAGCTCATGCCTACCCTCATACGAATAGCAACGCTACTATCATCCTCGGTGAGTTAGTATTAATAAGGATAATTGATGGGTTCCCGTTGTCCCCGGAGGCCGTGTCCCTGTTGTACGGGGACGGCAGTAATTAAGTTTTTAAATTAAAAATACTTCCCGTTGTCCCCGTACTCTGTCCCCGGTGATATAGTTAAATAAAATATAATAAACTAGCTGCAGCCCGCGTCTTCGCCCGCGTTTTATCGGGATAAAAAATAGCCTATATGTTATTCCAGGTCCCAAACTCTACCAATACCAAATTTCAGCCTAATCGGTTCAGTTGTTTTTGCGTGAAAAAGTAACAAATATCCATACATCCATCCATACAAACTTTGACATTTATGATATTAGTAGGATAGTTAATAATGATGCCCAGTTACGTTTGCAGAATCAAGACTCGAAGTTAGAATCAGAATCAGAATCAATAACTTTATTTCTTTAGGCTTACAAAATAAGCACTTAGACAAGTCCAATTGTATACTATAAACATAGTTATTATTATTAAATAAGGTGTTATTGATATTCTGTTCACTTCAATTTTTTGTCCACTAGTGGAAGAAGTGAAAAAGAAACCACTAGCACATTATAATATCACTTATGTGTCTAATACATGTTTATTTTGCCTATCTAAATATAAATTTAATGCAATTTGGATACATGTCAATATTTCTTTAAAGCTAAACAGAACATTGAATTTCTTACATACTACTGACAGTGCGAAACGGAGCGACATCTGGCCAAGCATTAATATCATTGATGTAATCATCTATGGAGTAAAAGGCCTTACTGATAAGATTTTGTTTAATGTACTGTTTAAATTTACGAATAGGGAGTTCAGTTGCTTCTGATGAAAGCTTATTATAGAAGCGCACGCAATTGCCCATAAATGATTTCCCTACCTTTCGTAATCTATATGCTGGGATGTGTAATTTGTTCTTGTTTCTTGTATTTCTATTGTGAACATCACACTTTTTCAAAAAGCTATCTCTATTTTTGTGCGTATACATAAGATTTTCATAGATTTACTGCGATATTACTGTCAAAATATTTATTTTTTTAAATAATTCCCTCAAAGAGTCGCGTGCTTTAATATGTAAATTGCGCGTACCGCTCTTTTCTGGAGAACAAAGATAGTCTGGATGTCAGCTGCCTGTCTCCAAAGCAAAATACCATAAGACATAATACTACCTACCTACCTAGCTGTATCTTCATCGGTAATATATATAATTGTACGAACTGCATAGGCTGCTGAACTAAGTCTGCCTGCAAGAGCATCAATTTGCGGTTTCCATTGAAGAGTGGAATCAATATGTAGCCCTAAGAAAACAGTAGAGTCTACAAAGTCAACAATCTCATTCTTTAGCATTATCTTCGTTGGAAATTCTCTTACATTAGGTAACATGTATTTAATGCATTTGGTTTTTTTAGCATTGAGTAAGAGGTTATTGGCGGTGAACCAATCTCGTACGTGTGAAAGCGCATCATTTGCATCGTCATAATTACATTTATTTCTGTCAACTTTAAAAATCAGTGAAGTATCATCAGCAAATAAGACTATATCACACAGATCTTTTGCTAAAATTAGTTAATTTCGTGTTAATTTCGTAGCCTATCCTACAGAAGCGATCTTAAAATAAACTAATTAGATTGAAATAAAATCCACATCTTATGTATGGGCTATGCAGCCAGCAGCGTCTTGGGGACGCTTCCGACTGGTATTGATATGGACCAGTTGAGCTACCTGTAGATTGTTTTCATCAGTCTGCTGTTAGCTCAATTGTTTCAATTGTAAATGCTAGTTTAATTTCTTTATATTATTTGATTGTTATTTTCTTTGTCAATAAAGACTTTATGTAATTTTAAGCTTAAACATCGAATAACTACTTATTTATTTTGTTATATTTATTCTTTTATGTGACTTCCATTCCTATACTTAACTACTATAATTTTAATATTTTTGTACTGACATTTTTAGAAGAAAATATTTTTTTGTATGTGACTTATCTATGTATTTAACTTCTCCAAATTAATGTTGTAAGCCTGACCATGGCAAACTAGAGATGCAAAATCAATATTATATAAGACCAATTACCGCCTAGTTATACAACAATAATTTCATTTATCATTTATGTAACGAAACCAAAAGATTGCAATGTTGGCTGGTGAACTGGTGAAGGTCGCGGGAAACCGCTGGATGCTGGTAACGCAGGAACGGTAATTAATTGGTGAGTGGTGGGAGGCCTATGACCAGCAGTGAACGAATTTTAGCTACGATTATGATGATACTAGCTGCTGTCTGCGACTACGCCCACGTTATATCGGGATAAAAAATTGCCTATATGTTATTCCAGGTCCCAAACTATACCCATACCAAATTTCAGCTTAATCGGTTCAGTAGTTTTTGGGTGAAAGAGTAACAAACATCCATACATCCAACCTCACAATATTAGTACTCGTAGGATAAAGAGAAGGTGAGCTATAGTGGCTCCTTTTGCATAATTTTAATTTTTCAGGGACTTAAAACGCTTGATTGATATTTTTTTATATTCCAGGAGGTGCTAAGGATCTATCGACACTTCCTTTCGATGCGATGTCAGGGTCTCCTGAATCTTACACAGGCTGCATCAGGAATCTACACGTGAACAATATCTTTATTGTTCTGGAACAGCATAATATTCGTGGTAGGGAAATATTTATCGATGTTCCCATGCTATTTATTTCTATACCTATCACATTAGCAGACAACTGACTGCAGACGAATTTCCAGAGGGTCAAAACGTAGAAGACTGTGATGGCACAGCCTGCGGGGGCGAAACCTGCGGCGGGGGCACCTGCACTCTCGAAGGTGGCAGAGCGAGGTGTGCCTGCACTGGGGCCAGTGGGGTAACAGGGGCATCGGGGGCGGGGGGTAGGTGCCGCCGACACGCTACTTGCTCCCCCGCTTTCTGCGCACCCCCTCACGGCAGGTGTAGGGAGGGCAGTTGTGTTTGTGCCAGTGGATATGCTGGAGCTAATTGCGAACAGAGTAAGAACTTATTTTACAAATTGGACCTATTAAGGCGGTTGTATGCCGAACATTAGAGCGTTTCCGCTCTACGTAGGTATGTTCTTGATGTCTACTCATATAACCACTACCTATTTTTAATTATAATTAGGTACGTAAGCAGAAGAATTTTCAATTATCCAACATAGTTTTCCGATACCTATCGTAAGCTTTTTTTACTCCCTCTGAAATAGTTTAGTTTCGTATAATTTAGATACCGAGAAGCGAAAGCAGAGTTTGGTACACGAGGCCACCAAGAGCAACTTCGCTTTTCTGTATAAAGGAAATAAAAGAAAACTATTTCATGAGCATTATAAAAAGCTAATGATAGATATCACGAACTTTTGAATTGGATATTTGAAAATCCCTTTGATTAACGTAATTATAAGAAAGAAAAGACAGCGGCGTTAGTTGGAGGCATATAACCGCCTTTAGCCTCATATGAATCACAATAGAGTTGGTTGATAAGATTAAGCTCGCATTCCCAAAGATAGGTTTCTATAATGTGTGTGTGTGTATGCATTAAATATGTAAATATTTTTTATATGATTAAACTTTTCTTCATATAGTCTTTCAAACTGGTAGGTACAGTCAGCGTCAAATTGATATGAGCGTCTAGAGTGGTCAAAATGATCTGAAAAACATAAAAGCAATTCGATATACACAGTTCGAATCATCATATTGTTGTTCGCACCCAAGGTGTTCAAAATATCTTAATACTCATTGTTTCATATTTATATAAACAGTCAGGGTGTTCAAAATTATCTTAGCTAACAAAGCTCTCAAAGTTATCTGTGCATAAAATGTATTCACTTGAAAAATATTCACTCAAAAAAGTTTGCAATACTACCTTTGAGAGCTTTGTTTGCTAAGATAATTTTGAACACCCGGACTGCTCATATAAATATGAAACAATGATTAGTAAGATATTTTGAACACCTAAGTTGCTTACAACAATATGATGATACCTATTAGAATTGGTCCTTCGAACCGGATGTACCTACTTACCTACGTTTGAGTAAACAAGTCGTCCGCTTCCTCTTTGACGAGGTTTTGAAATCAAAACTGAACCTCTATCGTTTGTTTTCAGATATCAACATAACCATCCCGCAATTCCAAGGCAACTCTCTGATTTCGCTCTCAAAACGGCGCGAAATCGATCGCCTAGCGGGCAAACAGCGAGCAACTTCCGGGTTTCCTTCTTACATAGCTCTCAACTTTACGACCGCTATGCCAGATGCGTTGCTACTCTGGGCTGATATGGTACGTAACTAATATGTATTTTACTAACGGTAGAGATCATAGCATAGTTTATGCAGTTTATAAATTATGCAAATGTCAAGATAATAAATACGCAGTAATCTGTGATCGACCTTTTCAGTGAATAGTCAATTTCCCATTCTATTTGTGATTATAAATTAGACCTACCATTGACCTTTGATTTGCATAATTTTTTTATACAAGATAAACAATAAAAAGTCAGCCTCATAGAAAATAGAATAAAAAAAAATAGAGTGCCACAAGGGTCAATGCTAGGTCCTTTATCATTCCTAATATACAAATTGCCTATTATTTTACGAAAAAGCTTGTTAACTTTTTATTCGCTTACAGGACTCAGACTACATCGGAGTTGGATTAGAAAACGGACTACTACGGCTGGTCTGGTCTTTCCCTCGACGCAACAATACGTTAACCAACTCAATCCGCGCTCTAGAACCTTCGACAGTTCTATCCCGACTGGTCCCGACTGCTGGATTCTTGGCCGATGGGGAATGGCATACTTTGGTTCTGAGAATGGATAAGCATAATATTAGCCTGTTGGTGGACAAAGTGTTGGCATATGCGGAGGAACCGGGGTTACAGGATACGTCGCTTTATGACGAACTGAATGTATACATTGGTGAGTAGGTACTATTTTAACCGACTTCAAAAAAAAGATGAGGTTCTATGTTCGGTCGGCTGTATATTTTTTATGTAAGACGTTGACGTGACGTAATGTTGGACGATTTCTTCTCAATTGTGAGCCAATTTTGTTAATTCTTTTGGTTTTGTATTGAAAATGATAACGGGGTCCCTCGGCAATAAAAGTTATATGGTAGGTCCATATAACTTTTATTGCCGAGGGTTAGTCACTATTTGGCCCGCAAAACCTAAAAATTTGCTGAACAATATATTAGGAATTCAAATTCGATTTTCGTTTTTGCAAACACATAAGTATAATTGTTAGACTTAGCAACCAAATATACCTAGGTTTTTGCTTTCTTTAAGAAGATGGCCAGGTCTAATTGCATACAGTTATGCATAGCGAGTCTAAGCACCAAAATCTAATGATGGATTTTAAGTTATGCATAGTGAGTCCAAGCGCCAAAATCTAACGATGGATTTTGAGTTATGCATAGCGAGTCTAAGCGCTAAAATCTAACGATGGATTTTAAGTTATGCATAGTGAGTCCAAGCGCCAAAATCTAACGATGGATTTTGAGTTATGCATAGCGAGTCTAAACGCTAAAATCTAACGATGGATTTTGAGTTATGCATAGCGAGTCTAAGCGCCAAAATCTAACGATGGATTTTGAGTTATGCATAGCCAGTCTAAGCGCCAAAATCTAACGATAGATTTTGAGTTATGCATAGTCAGTCTACTGGACTATACTATGCATCCTATCCAATTGTAAGATATCTAACCAATTTCTTATTTTCATGACTTCAGGAGGCATATCCGAAGAAAGTGAAACTGCCAGAAAAATCTTCCCTCATAAATTCAAAGGCTGCATCGACCACATATCAACAAAGGAGAAGACTTATCTAACCAATTACTCGGAGGTTTACAGCGAAAACGTCAAGTCGTGCCAACTTTATCCCCCAACTTAGAACTGTAGATAAGTGTATGATTCTTAGCATAATTAAAACTCATAGTACAAAAAGTTTTCTAGTCTTTTAGAACCAATAATTCGCCATAAATGTAGTTCTCGTTTTAAATGTAGTTATATATTATTTTTTAAGTGTGTATTTATTTAACTAGAGAGGTAGTTTGAGATATATCTTTAGATTGGACTTGTCATCTTTGATAGAAAGAAAATTAAACATTCCGTTTACACAAAATATAGTTTTATTGATATATTCATGTTTAATAAATTGTATACATAATAACATCATCAAATATTATATTATAAACATATACATTTCGTTATACGTACTTATTCAAACACAAATACAATATGAGATGTTATCCCCATTAAACATATCTCATTATTCTAACGTTTAGTCAACACAGTGTAATATAATATACCTAATGAATTGGCATACATGTTCAGTACCTAAACATGTCCCTCACAAGAAGCTCGTGACATCAGATTATTTACATTCAATATTAAAAGCAAGATGTACATTCACAAAGTCGTAGATTTCATTAGGCCTATATACAAGTGGAATTAACTTGGAATGCTTGACTGCAGTACACAATTTTAGCTTGCTCTTAGTGTTGTACAAAACTGTGTAAACATAGGAACATCGATTCCTCATTGACACTATATTAATCAGATATAATTTCTAAAAATAAATATTTTATTAAGCGATAAAGAATAAATAAGTTGTTAATTGCACATTATTATTATTATTATAAAATTTTCGAAAAATTAAATAGCTCAAATATAACACGGTAAGCCGCGCTCACCTTTATGCCTTGCGGAAATAGGCACAAGTGATCTCTCCTAAAATTATAGATATCTTAGTAACACCGAAGGATATAACACATATAATTACCCTAGGAATGTTTATGACAACGATAATAAACAATATATAAAGAAATGAATAAGCTAATCACAGGAGTAAATATTATATATTTACCTACGAGATAGTTTATGCATGTTAGTACGTCACGTAATCTCAACCGTAATAACGTCTAGTGGTACTAATTACGGAAAGAAGCAGAATCTTCTGCAAGGCCTATACGAATCTAAGACATTCTCATTATAATTAATATGTTCTATGAATGTAGGTATGACATTTAATAATATCCACGAAACAACATTAAATCGTACGCAGGTATAATAATTGATACTAAGAAACATCGACATTAAAATGTATAATAATACCCCGTAAACACATTAGTCTAAAAATATTGATTAGAGAATAATTAAATTCATTTCGACTTAACTAAAATGAAATTCGTAAAATTATATTCATATAGATACCAGATAACAATTTGGCTATATATCTTGTAATAAACTTCGAAGTTACATTTTGCAACAGTAAATAAAAAAGAATTTACCTTTATACCGGGTGGTAACAATCTCAAATATTCGTAATCTCTAATTTACAAACAAATTACTCTAATACGTTACATTAATGTCATCAAGATAAAAGTCATGTTCTATGTATGGATGTATGATTGATTAACAATGTTATGTAATTATTAAAAAAATAATTTCGGAGTATATACAGACATCAGCTATTTACGTACAACAATAGACATTTCTATCCTTCTGGGATAAGAGCACATCAAATCGGCTGTATTGTATAGCAACGAAACTACGTCCGACACATAACATAGGCTGTTGATTCATTTCTAGAAACAAAGCTTTAGTTGTAAAATCAGTCTCATTCGCATAAGGAATACACATCACAGTTTACACTGGATCACTGGAGGGCGAGGGGCTACGACCCTCGCAACAAAACTTTACAATATTAGAGCACCTCGTTTGCTAAACCTTACTATAAATAAACCTGATAAAAGACATAAAAACTTGCAACAGACCAATCAATTTTATAAAAATATCAAACATATGAATAGGTACAAAGAGGAGATTACTAAAATATATTGGAAGTACACTCGATATCACTATTTAAAACATAATATTCTATTTCGATATTCCATTTCCATATATGTATAAATAAAATATACCACAGTTTCCTCCAAACGGTGAAATAACAAATTACAAGCGGAGACTAGATTACGAAAGTTGTGAAAATTTAAAACACAAGAAACACATATTGCAAAGCTTCCACTTCCATACAAAATAGGATTTACAAAAGGCGGCCTCGGCGCGGCGCGGGGAGGGACAGGGCGCGCGACTCGCTCCGGAACGTTCATAGCGGCGCGGGCTGGCGCGGTCAGATGCGGGCGAGGGCGCGGGGCCGCGCCTCCGCCAGCTCGCGTCAGGGCTGTGGTTCCACGAAGATGCGCTCCAGCAGCACCGCCATCAGCACCGCCAGCAGCAGGAACGCAACCGCCACCAGCAGCGCCAGCTGTCGGGGCTGCAGCGCAGGAGGCGGGCGGGGCGCACGGCGGGGGACGCGTGGGGCCGCCGCCGGCGCCGGTACCGCCAACCGTGCCGCACTTGACCACGCGCCCGTCTGTCCGCCTCGCACGCAGCATACGCGCACCAGGTACTCCGCGCCCGCCTCCAGCGCCTGCAGCTCGAACGACGACCCGCTGCCGCTGTACACCTGCACCACAAACAATAATTAGTAACGCGCATAACAGACCTACTATACCCCTCGCTACCGTCAGCATCGAAGAAAGGCTCACCTGTTTGAACACGGGGTCTTTGGCTTTCGCGCACTGCAGCACGTACTCGGCGTCGTCGACGGTCTCCCAGGCGACAGAGGCACGGCGCGAGATGGGCTGCGAGAGTGTAGGCGTGCGCAGCGCTGGTGGCGGCGGTGGCGCCGTGCGCGCGGAGAGCGGCGCAGACCAGGGGCCGCGCCCACCGCGCTCATCGCTCGCTCGGATGCGGAACCAGTACTCGGTGTCCTCGCGCAACTTCTTGGCCTTGCAGGTGCGCGCCGAGCCGCGGTATACGGGGCGGAACTCTCGTGCCTCTCCGCACCGCATCTCCACGCAGTAGGCGGCACCCTCGCCCCCGGCCGGGTCCCACTCGAGCCGCAGCTGGTTGTGCGCAGGCGGCGCGACGGCCCAAAGGCGCGGCGGCGCAGGAGGCGGGGGCCGCGTGGCTGCGCGCATCTCCTCCGACCAGTCGCCGAGGCCGAGCTCATTTAGCGCCGCAACGCGCACGCAGTACGCGGTGTCTGGCTCCAGGTTGTCCACGAGCCGCTCCGGGACTGCGTCCTCCGTGTCCAGCGCCAACTCGTCCACCATGAGACGGTATCGCAGCACCTCGGCCCCGTGCGGGGCAGGCGCGCGCCATGCGAGCCGCAGCGAGTCCGCGGTCGCCTCGTGTCGCAAACCATGTGGCGCGGCGGGCGGCGCACGGGGCGTCAGTAGATCGCCTAGCGCGGACCAGGCGCCGCGCCCGGCCGCGTTGCGCGCACACACGCGAAAGAAGTACGGCGAGAAGGGCACCAGCGGGCCGACCGCGCAGCGCGCCTCTGGGCCGCGGTACACCTCCGCGAATGCGTCGTCCACGCGTGAACTCATCTCGAGCCGGTAGTCGAGAACGGGCGCGCCGTTGTCGCGCGGCGGTTCCCACTCGAGGCGAGCGCCACGGGGGCCTTCGGCGCGCGCCACCGGCTGTGAGGGCGCGTCAGGAGGCGCGGGCGGTGTTGCAAATGCAAGCAATGGTGAGGCGGGCCCGGCGCCGACCGAGTTGAGCGCCGTCACCCAAACGCGGTAGGGCCGGCCCGGGACCAGGTCGCGTAGTGCGCACTCGACTGCGAGCCCGGCCGACAGCGCGCGCACCTCGCCCTCCGCGTCCTCCAGCTCCAGCCGGTACTCCAGCAGCGGCGCGCCGCCGGTGCAGTCGGGCGCGCGCCACCGCACGCGGGCCTCGGTGGGGCGCGGCGCGGCGCAGGGTTCGGGCGGACCGCAGGCGGCGGGTGCGCACGGCTCCGTGGCCAGCGTCTCAGCCGCGGACCAGTCGCTCTCGCCAGCAGGCGTCTCGCACTTGACTCGCGCTCGGTACTCGGTTCCGGGGCGCAGGCGGTCGCAGTGTGCCTCGCGTTCAGGACCGCTGTAGGCGCGCCCCCAGCCTTCGCCCGCGTTTAGCTCGAGCGTGTAGCTGGCGACCGGCTCGCCACCGTCCTCTGCGGGCGGCTCCCAGCGCAGGCGGAAGGCTCGCGAGTGGATTTTGCCTTTGGGCGCGGGTCGACCGGGCGGCGCAGGCCGCTCGGGCTGCGTACGGTAGGTGACGTCTACGGACCAGGGCCCCTGCCCGTCGACGGTCTCGGAGCGCAACCGGAAGCGGTAGTCGGTGGCGCGGCGCAGACCCGTGCAGCGATAGGAGGCGTCGGGTCCCGCGTACACGACCAGGAAACCATGGCCGCGCGTCGCGTCGTCCATTTGTAGCGTGTACTCTTCGTGGTCGCGCGCTTCCCAGCCGAGCTCTAGCGCGTCGGACGCGGCGGCGCGCAGCAGTGGGGGCGCGGGAGCGGGCGGCGGGGATCCAGCGGTCCAGGCGACGGTCTCGTCGCTCCAGGGCCCGCGGCCGCACTCGTTGACGGCGGCGACGCGGTAGGCGTAGCGCGCCTGGGGCCGCAGGTTGTTGGCGGAGTGCTGGCGGGTGCGCGGGCGGGCCAGCTCCTCGTATCCGTTGCCGGCGTCCACCTCGACGACGTAGTGCGTGATGCGCGCGCCGTTGTCCTGCGGGCCGCCCCAGCGCAGCACAAGCGAGGTGCGCTGGCGCGAGGAGACACGCGGCGCGGGCGGCGCCTCGGGCGGGGCGGGCGGCGCGCGGAAGGTGGCCGCTTCGCTCGCCGCGCCCGTCAGTGAGCCCGCGCGGATCTGCAGGCACACCGAATACTCGCACCCGGGCCTCAGGTCGCGGACCCTGCAATAACAACACAAGAAACTTAAATATTTTTAATACTAATTACTGGCATGTTGACCATATACCGCACTAAACAAAAAATTACTTCTACTAATTTCTTCAATACTAAGCAGAAGGTAATATTATTATTTTATACTACACCTGCTCGGAAAGTTGCCTATTCCTTTTTCAAATATAAGATAGAAAGTAAGTCATTGCAGGCGTATAGGAATCCGGGGGGAAAAACTCTATGGAATTTAATTTTCACGCGTTTTAGCGGGAGGGAAACTGTATGGAAATCCATTTCTAACGTGTTTTTTTTTTAATTTCCTAAAAGATCGGCCGGTAATGGTTATTTTCACTATAGGTCAAACGACAAAAAGTTTTTACTCCAAGTCCGCTTGCCTCTTCCGATTTCCGAACAATATTTTGAAAAAAAGAACCCCAGTTATTAAAAAATAAAATTAAAAACAAAATATTTATTCAAAAGTATCTTAAGTCAAATGTTTAACATCAGAATAATAATAACTTAATTCTAAAGATTACGTGTGCCTGAACTAGGTAAAACCTGTATCTCAGGCAAAATTGCTAACAACAAATAGATAGGTAGTAAAAATCACTCAAATAAGTGGCTGCCGCGGGAAGTTCTTCTAATTTTGAATTTGGTGTCGGCAATTTTATTAATTCTACAGAATGTCGAGTGATAGTGAAAGTTTTATGACACCGCCAGAAATAAAATATTTATTTTCTGCTTTTTATTTTCCTCGAAGGTGTAGTATAAAGCACTATGTATCACTCGGCAGAAAGTGCCATTACTACCTCGTGTGTTTTAAGCTCTCAAATGACACACTCGTTAGGAATTAGGCACGTTCTCGCCTGTGTACAATGTACTATTGACAGTATATATACAGTGACATTAATCACTAATCATAATCGGGGGGGAGTTATAAATCTCACCACGTATCACCAGGGGGAGGGGGAGGTTAAATTAAAATAGATGCTGAAAACCAACACGTGAATAATGGATGACCCCTTATCGGTCGTAGGAGACGCGTCGTGTGGGCGACCAGCAAGGCGGGCCGGGCCTGGCCGAATCGTAAAGGGCTTTACTCATTTAATTTACTTGTCAACCAATAAGGTTGTTTCTCTCGCACGATTCCAACCCAACGTTTCAAAGACAAATTAGACATAACTCTACCCTAAAATAACCATATTAGAGATGTGTATTTGTCTCAATTAACTCAGTACCAGCTTAGAAACAGACTATTTATATATACTACGGTTCTTTTTATATATACTAGAGATAGTATAGTATAGAGAACTCACCGACAAGACAGCGAGTGCCCACTGTAGATCGCCTTGTACCGGCCTCGGTCGCCAAGCAGCAGCTCATACGTTAGTTCAATGTTGGGAACTGTCACTCCTTCAGGCAACGTCGAGTTCCAATTTACTAGGGCACTAGTTGGAGTTATGTCACTAACCTGCAAATTTTACTTGTTGTTACCAAAATTCCTTTGGAAAAATAATCCTACTTAATATTATAAATTTGTAAGTAACTCTGTGTATCTGTCTGTTACCTTTTCACGCCTAAACGGCTGAACGGATCTTGATGAAATTTGGCAGGGAGGTAGATGGTATCCCGGGGACGGAGATAGGGTACATGAAAAGCGCGTGCGATGCCGTGGGCAGCAGCTAGTATAAAATACTATGCATCTGATTTCATGTGTACTTTTTTGATCTGGGTGGTCCAATTTAAAAATGAGGTCAGTAGAGTGTAAGGAAATAGAGGACTTTATCCAATGAAAAACAAGTATGATATGTATAGAAAAGCTACTGCTAATGATGATGAATTCAAACCATAAACAAGTAGAAGTCCATATCCAATGGCAAAAAGCACAGATGTGTACAAAAAATAATGAATGATCCAAATAGAAAACTAAGTGACTAAAGCAGTGAATTCTCACTTGAGGAGTCCTTGTGGCGGACAACAAGTCTAGCACAGCCTGCGTGTCGGTGTCATCGTCCCCTTGCACGGAGGCCCCCGCAGAGGAGCCCTCGCCCTCCGACCAGGCCCCCGAAGAAGCTCCTCCGCTGCCGCCACCTCGGCCGTTCAACTCCTTGCGCGGTGATAGCGATGGAGTACTCGCTCCGGAGTTAACTTCTACGAGAAATATACATGACGTGATTATAATGTATGTACCATACATGATTGCAAATAAAATACCTCAGGTAGGTATACAACATTTTAAACTAGCAAAGTATCTAATCAGTAATCCCTCAATGAGCTATTTTAAAAATAGGCAAATATCGAAAGTGCCCTGGCAAGCTGACAGCTTTAACACATTCACTGATCAGCACCTGTCCACCTCCAGCACCGTTAGCCTGACGGTGCTAGAGATGGATGAAAGTGTTAACTCGCACAATCGTAATTTTTTATGACAGACATGTATGTACTAGGCGGCGCCCATATCTAGCCTTACGGCTTATGTACAGATGTGGGCGCCGCCTAGTCCGCGTAAGGGTTTTGCGATTATGTAGGTTAACGTATTCACTACCCAGTGTCGGAGGTATGACCGCAGGGGTGCACCGCCACAACACGGGGGGCGGCAAATGATCTGCGTCGTGTGTTTGTGTGAAGTGTTAGGAGATTAAAAATAATAATAAAAATGGCAAAGGCGATCTTAATCCTAATAATTATTGAATGTCCTACCGAAGATTCGGTTTCGGCCTGGTTCGGCCAGAAACCAAGGTATGGCCGCAGTTTTAGTTTCGGCCAAACATGGGCCATTTTTTTTTAAATCTTTAAGGTCGATTTATATCTTAAGTCATTGAGCATGTCATGAACGTATCAGACACATGCCGTGGCAGACAAATAAATATTCTTTCATACAGTGTATTCATGTCTGACGGCCGCGCAGACACTGTCAGACCCGGCCAGCATTCGCGGATAGAATATTTTGTCTGCACGGTTCATATCGCTACGTGTCTGTGGCTACCTGCTGGGCAATGTGAATAGAGCAGGATGGTGACAGACAACATTTACCATTGATGTACTACATACTAGAGTTGATGCAAACACTAATTTTCTTCGACTTAACTGTACTGAAAATCCAGGTTTGGATGGACACTAGCTCTGTTCCAGTTACTCTTTAACACTACGAGTACGAGGTTAATTTCTAGTTTCTTTATATTGAGAAGAAAATCTTACCAATTCCATTATTCCTACTATTTTGTTTTCTTTCTAATTTCTGCTTGAGTTTCACATACTGCCGCTGGGCCCGTTCGTTTTGGAACACAGGGGGTGGGGAATGCTGCATGTGGTGCTGAGGTGGGACGTGGTAGTGGGGGTACCCCCCACCATAGAAATGTTGCGGTCCTGCTGCACCATTGGTTGGTCCCTGAAATAAAACACATCAGTTCCATAAACATTATTGTACTTACT
This sequence comes from Eupithecia insigniata, assembly GCA_947859395.1. NCBI lineage: Eukaryota > Metazoa > Arthropoda > Insecta > Lepidoptera > Geometridae > Eupithecia > Eupithecia insigniata. The sequence continues at coordinate 5,555,919 of OX401996.1, read as the reverse complement.
ATGGGTGTTAGAATATAGACATATAACACGCAGGTAATAACTTATTCTAGAATATATTTGTAGATAACTAGATTTAGGCTGCAGTAGGTATCAACCAACATATTGCACCAACTAAGATTACATTAAAATCGCAATATTTATTACCTCCCCAAATTAATGAAGTTACTGTTGGTGAGCATAATGCACTGACCTTTACTGTCCTCTCTTTATCCAGATTATCTTTATTGTTAGGCTCAGCATTACTCATTTTTCAATTGTTTACATGAATCCCAAATGAACAAGCTGTGGGCACACGTCAGTGCCACGTACTTAGTGCGCAAAATGCTCGGTTGTGATAACGTTTCGCTTTCAGCAGTCGCGGTGTTGGCTATAACGTAGCCGCGATAAGATTACAACATTCATGGACTAACTGAACATACCGAGTGCTTTACAGAAAATTGTCGGATAATTTCGATTTGTTTTCGAGCACAATATGTACGCAGATGTAGGTAGAGTGTTTTATAATATACCTACAAATGCTAAATTGCTTGCTACGATTGATTGGATACACCATGAACTTCTGTACAGTGTTTGCACAAAAGGTGAGCGAAGAAAACAATCAGTTGTTTGCGTGGATGCTTGCTTTGCTGGCAATTTATATTCATTTACTCGAACGTGAGAAATTTACATGGATCGCAATTGAATAGCACTTCATTAAATGCTGAATGCTTTGATTTTAAGTATTTCCTGAAATCGAAGACAGAAAGCCAAACCGAATAACACACAACACGCAAGAACCAAAATAACTACAAAAACAACTTCAACTTCTTGGTTAATGGCTCTGCATCAACAAAGATCACAGACTAGGTCTACAAAGATTGCAAGCCGTAGATAGAGGATTTTTGCTTACCCTTACCCTCTATGCTCAGTCTACTTCACTTGACTTCTTTGTTATTAGCAATATACTAAATGCGTGTAATCCGAGTTTGCACAATCCCAGGAGGGGAGCATAAATTAAGGGAGCCAAGTAACTGCGAAAAGTTTGCTATTTTTTCAGATTTTCTCTCTGATGGAAAATGTCATTCAATATGTACCTACTAGATACGGGAAAATATGCGTCGAATGAGCAGCTAAAACTTTAAATTCGGTTCAGTGGTACCTTCCCACCTACAGCCGAAATCAAAAGTAAGAGACCAGAAAAATATGATATCGAAATCAAAACAGAAAATAAGACAGCCTTCATGCTCGCATTTTTTTACATGTCGATGGTCCTTCATCTGCGAAGCGAAGCTCTCAAGCTAGGGTGGCATCATGTCTTTTGCAATTAGTTGGCTCCCAAAAATTATACACACCTCCTTGGATTGCGCAAACTCGGATTAACGGATTACACTTATTTAGGACCAAATGAAGGTACCTATTTGATCAATTTCCAGCTTACTGGAAATTAAACCCTCAAAACGCTTTTTATGAATCTAATTTGATAAGTTGTTTACAAACATACAATAAAAAACTTTATAAAGCGAATAATAACTTTTTTTTTATTACACCACTTCGGGGATCGTTTTGCCCAAATCAAATCATCATCATTATTATAAATAATTATTTTTTCTTTCAGTCTCTTATTAAACCTCCAAGCGTAAGACCGGCGCAATAAATGTGAAAACTCAAAATTTAGCAATTAGCAATCATCAATAAAATAATTGCTTTTCATCGTCTACAACAAAAGTAATCAAGGCTCAAAGTCACATCAAACCACACAATATTATTTTGTTTAACTCGTTACATTCACGGGCGCAGTGGGGTGTGGGAGGAATTATTTTACCAATAAATGAACATGAACAGGAGGCTACGTTTTACTGAAGAAAGTTACTAGATGGCGTTAATCGTTTGATAACAATCGTGTGGGATCAACTTAGTACCTCGAGGGACCAACACGCACCAACTTCCCCTACACCCTGATCAGCGTTAGCAGATTTTTTTTGGGCAAAGCGGGATTTAGAAACCTTTTCAGTAAAAACACTGGATTCTTTCGTCGAAAGCGGGACATAGGTAATTAAAAAACTACCTTCAACATCATTGTAAAATGATGTTGATGATAGATAGCCATAGAAAACGTACATAATTTAGTTGAAGAACTCTGCACAGGATAGCTCCACTGGACGAATAATTCTGCTTTCATTAAATGAAATAAAAAAATCTGAACTCCCCGAGCTCCTTGTATTACCTGTATGAATCTGATAAAACTACACGTGATTTTATATATATACCAATTATTTAATTTTATCACATTGATACGCTGTTTTGACTGATCTTACAAACATAATTGACGATTGTTTTTTTATTGATTTTTAATTGACATATATATAAAATTTGCTGTCCAACTTCTAAGTTTTGTTAAAATACATTGGCAACTGGACAGTGACGTCACCTAGTGTCACTCCCGGAGGAGCAGACCCTTGGATCATGCCAGTAAGCCTCCTCCGCGCTTGGCCGCACCGTCGAGTTATCCCCGAAAAGCGGGACTGAGCCTGTCCCGCGAGGGACATTCAATTTTAGCTAAAAATAGGACGTCCCGCCAAATCGGGACGTCTGGCAACGCTGACCTTGATGGAAGACGAATATACATAGGTGTATATACCTCTATAGGCGCAGCTAGTATCATGTCTGTGGTACCACGTATAGCTGCGAAACCTCCTTTTGTTACTTTATTGTTAGATCGATTATAAGTAGGTACGTACCTCATCATCATCATCATCGTCATCAGCCCATACACGTCCACTGCTGGACATAGGCCTCCCCCGTACGACGCCACAAATAGCGGTCCTGAGCCGCCTCCATCCATCGACTCCCTGCGACCGCTACGATGTCGTCGGTCCATCGAGTGGATGGTCTCCCATGTAGGGGGATTTTTGTACGTACCTATACCTACCCTTTTCTCGTAGATTTGTTATTCGAGGCCTTTTCTAAGTTTTGTTGACTCAAATGACAGTTCAAACCACTAGGTACCTATTAATCTAACTTTAGAAGTTAGGAGTAAAATCCCCAGTAGGCAACACACTTACATAATGATGTGGGGGCTGGTGATGCGGGGGTTGATGATGAGGCGGCTGGTGGTGCGGCTGGTGGTGCGGGCCGTGGTGCGGGTGCTGGTGCTGCTGCTGGTGCACCAAGAAATGTCGCATGTTCTCATCCATCACAGGGGGTAGCATTTGAGGCATCATTGTCGCTGACGTTACTACCTGCATGCCACCTGGAAATGAAAATATAAATCATATATAAACCACATGAATAGGATCCTTGACACTACAAAAAAAAGATAAGAGTAAGTTTACCTAACTAGATGGACGTCACGACAGACGGGAGGCACGGGTGTATTTTCAGAGTCTCAAACTACCGCATGTTGAGCTGGTATCGAGACATGAATAAAAGCCGACCAGGTCATGTCATGGGTGGCTACGTTTTGCTTTATTTTGACACCGACGACGCGACGGCGACGCCGCCGTCGCCCGTTCCGCTCCGTAACTTTGTGATTGTGTTGAATGAACGTGTTTTGGTTATTCGTAGAAATCGTTCGTTGTAGAATCATCCGCTTTTGTAGACTACCGCTCTCGACGGAAACGTGCCGCTTAGTTGAAGTAATGCAACCAACCACAGCCTCTTGAGCAACACCAGCGTCGGCACCGCCGCCTCGCAGATCCCACGAGAGCCTTGAAGTTCTTTGTTTCGAGTAAAAGGTATTTTCCCAGTTCTATTTGTTATGATTACGTAACGTTACCGCAACCACTAATTGATTGTGGTTTGCTCAGATTCCATGTTTGGGCAACAGCTTTGATTTCCAAGATGCATTAAATGCAACCTTTTTAAAAACAAGGCACGATTATTAAAATCTACCCAGATAAGGTGAAACCTTACATAATACCGTCCTCATCATCATAACAGCCCATACACGTCCAAAGCTGTACATAGGCCTCCCCCATACGACGCAGCGACGACACAAATACCGTCCTCATATGATTCCTCAAAGTTTCCTCGAATTATTTGTAGCTCAAGATTAGAAAATACTCTCTATACCTATAGTTTTATTTTGTGTAGACTACCTACCTACCCAGCAACGTAATCGTAACCCAAATTGCCTACAACCATTAAAATCGTCACAGTGGTATGGAATGTTTCTACTCTAGCTGTAGGTAATTTGCATTGCAGCGATAAACGCCATTTATAGTGACTGACGAGTTGCGACTATTAGAACGATGAGTGGCTTCTCTAATTATTATCGTTCAAATTACTCGAATATCTAGGTAAGTACTTGTTAGTTGAAAAATTCTTTAAAGTTGGAACTTAAATCATAAAACCTGCATTCCATTAACAGTATTTAGGTAGGCATGTGAGTGCAGTAAAAACATCATAAATATCGTGTTATTTTTCATTGTTTGAGGTAAGCAAGAGAATGAAGAGAGGTGCCTATACTGCATATTGCTAACGGTACCTTTTCCAGGCACACTGTCGTTAGGGTGCACGATAAGAATATTCTGGAAAATCCATAAAGTCAAATCTAGATAAATGGACGTTAGTGCTCTATCTATTGGGACGTCTGCAACGCAACAGACAAACGGTTATGTTCTACTAAATACAGAACTGATTATGACATGACATTATCATCCTTGTCCTCTCTATTACAGGCATTTGTGACAAGTATGGTCTATTTATAATATTAGCTGCCACAGAGTTACTAGTGATAACCAAGAATCAAACTAAAGCCTGTAATTATTTATATAAATAAATTACGTAAAGTATTACCTTACCTACCCTTATGTGATGACTCATCACATCACACACATCACATCACACACATGTGGAATTATTTTACTATGATTGTTTGATTTGTTATGTTCAGTTCAGACTCATTGTTATTTTAACAAATTACGTATTAATAAAATGTTTATCTGGTGGATGATAGATAACCGTCATATTCATTTTACTTACCATATTCAGGCGGTAGCGTACAGACATGCGCGTGCTGTGGGTGCTGCTGCGGGTGCGCACACATGTCCGGCACGTAGTACTGGTCCGGGTAGTACTCGCCGTACGAGTAGGGCTCCCCAGGCCCGGGGCCGCCGCTCCCGCCCTCTGCAACGCCCACGCCCACCATGGCGCCGTCTACCAGCGCATGGCCCGGCGCCAGCGCGCCCGCCACCGCACTGCACACCTGGAATATAACACCTGTTTTTAGTACTAGAAAACATTGCCAAAACATTAGCTAGAACAATTCAAATTTTGCATCGACGAAAAGCAGAATTACCTAAGACAATAATAAAACTCCTCCATCTAAGCCCGTAGCACAGATTTTCTAATACTAGTAGCTTAAAGGAACTTGAAGGCAATATTTTTAAGCTGAACGCATATCTATCCGATGCGATCGCGCCGAGAGAGAGACACACACAGCAGGCAAGGAAGGCTCAAACAAAGGGATCAAGTCTGTCAGAGCGGAATGACAACGAAAGCCAGAGTTCTAACTAACTGATCGGATTTCCAACCCAGCTCTTCCTTATGAATGAAAGGATACCAACATTGTCTACCAACTACGACGATTAAGTACTTAAAGGTAGGTAGATCGCTATTTCTGGGAAATGAATGCATTAGCCCAGCTCTTCGGTTGCACACAAGACTCATCACGCCGATACCTTGATATCGACACATCCGTGTGAGCTCGTGATCTTATTTGCCTTTTAAATGGCCTGCCGTCAGCAAGCTCACGAGTTCTGCGTGGATGCGCCGCTATCTGTGTCAGTGACTGCGCTGCGCTCCTTGAAAGCGTCTTGCTATTGCGAAAGTTGACTCAATATCCTTGGGTCTAAAAAACTAATTTAAGACATTCGTGTTCAAGACGAGGGCAACGTGGATGAGAAACTAGAGGCCATTGCAGGTTTGATTCCCGGCGGGGTCAGCAAGAATACAGACCAAAGATCGCAAATAGGTTTACGATCGATCAATTTTATAATAGTCCGATTCTTGCTAGAAGAATCTGCTAGTTCTAGCTACATAGCAGAGGTAAACATTTAATAATCGATATCATCAGTTACGAAGTGTCTGCTTTCAATAATGCGTCAGCTAAACTTTACATGGAAACTGAATCCACATTTTTAACAATAGTCATGTCAATGTACTAAGTATGAATGAATAATTCGCCAAAATGTGACTCAGGCTGTAACAACAATGGGCGTAGTCACGCCGCCGTCACAAAGTTTGCCTTTTATGAACTTTTTCACTTCATAATGAAGTAAAATGAATTTGTAATATGTTGTAAGTTTCCAGTTACGTTTACGAGTTGTTTTATTGGATTTGCCCATGACCAAAAACGATAACCAGGTACATAAGTTGATCATTTTTGGAAACACATAGGTACCTAAACAAGGAATCAATTTACCTTTCTGGCCTTGGTGTGCTAAAATTGAGTGCAAATATTCAGCATCATGTGGGTAAAGCAATGCAAGCTACGTAGGTATTGGACTTTCCCGGAGCAGATAATTATTAACAGATGTTAATGTTATAAATATTTTTCCTATTATGTTTGAATTTAAACATGCAATTCGTTCTGTAGTCAGGTTCTAAGTAGGTATAACTGGATATATTAGAATAGACGACATTTCCGCCGTGACCCTACGTTTCGTTGTATGGTCAGATAGGTGGTATTACCCTAGGTGTCTATTGTCTTTGACCCTTGCATGCGCAGTTCCTATCTATTTCTTGTAACATCAAAAATCATCAACAATTATTAACCTAATATACCAAATTATAGGCATCGAATATACTAACGAAAGGTACCAATTTTTCTGCGTTACTTAGAAACAATGCCAAATGTCTATAAAATTAAATTATAAGTATAACTGATTTAACTTTGATGTCATTGATTTAACTTGTTTATAGTATAAAATTTGACTTGTCTTATTTTGTAAGCCTAAAGAAATAAAGTTATTGATTCTGATTCTGATATCTACATATAACATAAACTAACATATATTGATTATGTAATGTAATAGACAATTTATATTTTTTTGTAAGGTCTTTTAAATCACGTTGTGTCCGCCTGTTTTATTAGCGTATATAAATATATATATTAGAATCTGCCAAAATAAGTAGGTATATATGTAAAATCTAAAAGAATGCTGTATGTATTGTATACGCTGTTGGCATACATAGGTAGGTATACCTTGCAACAACAGATATTTATTTGAATCAAATTTCATTTTCCAAGAATTTGTAGTTTAAAAACGTATTTGCTTACGCGCGTAGGTAGAGTCAGCGCTATCGGGGGATTTCCCCGACGTCTTTAGATAACGGTTCCACGAAATAAGGTAGGCTTTTTTGTCGTCTTGTGGAATGCAATATTGTAGGTAAAGATACAATAACATCCTTAGAGAAATCAGTTTTATAAATCCATGTCGATTAAAATAGCACCGAAAAATCTTAAATAAGTTATCTATGACACAAATCCGCGGGAAGTTCAAATAATCCGCGCGATATTCAAATATTTTGGCGGTTTTTAATATTTTCTGCGTTCTACAGGCAATATTAAAAGCAGAAAAGTAGTTTACCGTAAATCGTAAAACATTTTCTATGAACCAATGTTTTAACTAATTTCGATTCGACTCGACTTTTGGAGAAATTAATAATATATGAGATGTATTACTAAAAGTGAACATCATTACCGAAAGCCCCATTAATCGTACTTCATTGGAACATAGATTCATAGAAAATGGTCAGCGATTTATGAAAAACTACTTTTTAGGTCGTTTTATTCCTTGTAGAACGCAGAAAATATTAAAAACCGCTAAAATGTTTGAATTTCGCGCGGATTATTTGAATTTAGCGCGGATTTGTGTGAGATTTCGAGTCACTGAAAGTTTTCGATTGAGTTAGAATAGCCGTGCAGAAGGTTCAAAGACAAATCACCATAAATAGCCACCACACGAACACTTGCGGGTATATTATAATATAATTCATAAAAATATCTAGCTTTGTTTTTCGTACTTATGATTTATATTAGAATCACTAACGAAAGATACACCTTACATAATAATACCTACTATCGGCAGTCGGATACATTACCGGCACATTTACGAAATCAAATTTTGTGAGATAAATTTGCAGAATAGTAGGGAATTGAATATTTTGTCCAAAACACTTACGGTACGGTAACTCTGTGTGTTTCAAATTTAGAGTTTTAACTCAAACGCTTAACTGTTTTTTTTTTTGTATTTCGTTACGTACTTTCGACAACAATCTCACCTGATGGGAAGTGACGATGTGGCCGACGGTGTATCACGAAGATCTAGAAGACACCTATTCACGCTTGTCTTATAAGTAGCTCAATTAGAACCAAAATCTGAGTTGTAGTTTGTGTTGTAAATATGTATGTATTTCTCTCGAAAGGTCAGCCAAACAACGGTTTCAGGATTCTATTTCGGGACAGAAATCCATGCAGCCAGCAAACTATTCGCATATTAAATATAATGCATCTACTCTTGCATACCGAACATTCAAATCGTTTTTTTTTTTTGTTTAAATAGATTCGGCTTTCAAAAAAATTTGAGTTAAATCGAGTAAAGCCATCAGTAGACACTGTAAGTACATCTACAATATGAAAACAGTGAAGAACCTGGTAGAGTTTAATCGTTTTTAAGGCCACGAGGGGCTATTTCTATTCCCTAGTGTTGTCTTGCAATGAATACTGATTGAGAACGACAGACAAATTATAAGAATGCTTGGGTATCAAATAAACCAGCTGCCTTCTCAACAGGCAACAGTCGAATAAAGAAGAATAAAACAATATAATTTGCTGTTAAAAAACTAAGAACCGATGTCGAATCCCTTAATATTACACTGTTTTTAACTTTTGGGGGATAAATAGGTACTATTCCTTTTATGGGACCACCTTGGGACCCTATTCTATATAACAGCGAAATTTTTTTAAAAATCGGATCATAATTCACGCACAAATGGACGAAAAGGTAGGTACATAAAAAGATACATATACCCGAACATAAAACCGCCTCCTTTTTTAGAAGTAGGTAATAAAGAATAGAATAGAAGCATGCTGTTTCTCACAGGCCTCTCAGAAGTTATATAGGTATGTATTTTATAGTAAAAAGTTAACTTATTCAGTTCCAATTTTAACGTGCGCGGAATAACTCTATGATTTCGCTGTAGGTATATGTATTTATGGCGATAGTATGTAAGCTCAGGTTATAATTACAATAAATACATCTGTAACTACAGAATAATAAATATCCATCCATATTCTACGGTTTCGTTTCATCACTTTGTTATTTAAGTAGGTACTTTTAGTTATTCAACCACATTTAAAAACAGAAATTGTTCAAAAATATAAAATGAATTTTTAAACAATTATTAACAAAGAAAATGACAAATCAAATAATAGAAACATAATAGAACTAGTTTACAATTGACACAATAGATTCAAATTTAGACAAATTTTTTAATGATTATTATAGGTACGAATCTTACACACTAGTACATAATATATCGATTTACACACAGATTACATAAACAAATTCAATAGCATGATCCTTGAAATCTGAATGTTATGAAAGTTATTGCGCAGGAGCAAAAAATAAGGTACGGCGGCGGGGCTAGCGGTACATTACCCATGCGCAGCGATCCCCTCCGCGTATCGCTCAGCGCTAGACTTACGTGCCGCTACTTGTAAGTATTTATATGGCATGTACATACATACATTGTTGTCGTCGTCTCGATGTCGTTCAATTGAATAAATGGGAGGTGGCGATCATATTGGTAGAGCGTGGTAGAGCTACACAGTGTTATGTTAATAGGGTTTGAGAGCACTGCTGAACATAATACCTAGTTTATTACGTCACTGGGAACTCGGGGAACCGCAACAAGTAATTTTTTTATATATTGAGATTCACAAAGCATAAAATAATCACAAAATACATGGTCACATCTATAATATGAACAAGACTTGTAGAGCAAACCACTTAAAAATAATTAAGGGTTGCCTAATTATTAACTAATTTATTTAAAGCACATCTACAATCTCACAATTGATATAATTGATTTAATAGTTCTTGTAAACTGGCTCAATTTGGGAACAAAAATGGCAAGTATTGTACTCTCTGGCCATTCTGGTCAGGGGGTTGTAAAATGAGAAGAATGAGAAAGAGAAATGAGTAAAAATTTGCAAGTGTGTACCTACCTCAAAGCGTACACTGCAGTACGTTGCAGACTGCAGTTATTAAAAACAAACGATAAACCATTTACCAATCATATAAAGTTATTATCAACCTACTTACGTACTTTGTGATCCGGGCCCTTTGGGCAAAGTCCGACTCTGTAGGTACCTAGAGTAGTAATAGTGGGCTGCACGCTTTGGATGCTGTGGGGCCATACCATTCTCATTCATATAATATAGTATTCTGACCATTAATTTTTAAACTCAAAACGGGACATAGGTTTATGTATGTTTTTGGGTGACAGGTAGCGAGGGTCGCAAGGTTTTATGGAGAAGGTAGAACAGGTTCATTCTAGACTCTCTAGACCATGGTCATCTAAGACGAGACTCACTATTGATATTTTACGAATTATTTTGGTTTTCGAGGAGAAAACTCAAAATTCGACAGTTAATTGCTATTTTAAAAATGGCTAGTTTAAATAATAGGCGAACTATTTTTTATTTTATCTCATTAAAATAATGTTTAAACTATCTAACTTATTATGGCGCGTTTTAAAAAACCATAAACCGACTTCAAATTCCCTTACTTTTACACTTATTTTAAGTTTCGCGGGATAAATACTAATCTCCTGGGGATACACCTTATTTCTTATTTGATAATAATAACTATGTTTATAGTATAAAATTTGACTTGTCTAAGTGCTTATTTTGTAAGCCTAAAGAAATAAAGTTATTGATTCTGATTCTGATACAAATTTTATGGGACCCCTTCGGGATCATTTTCTATACTATTGTGAAAGAATTTTCAAAATCGGTCCATAATTGGTAGATATATCGCTCAACATACATATACAAAAAAAAACATACAGACGAATTGATAACCTCCTTTTTTGAAATCGGTTAAAACATATTTTAGCTACCTGCCATTACCTGCTCAAGCAAGATGGAGCGTGTGGCCGGGCTCAAACCAGTTTGCGCAAGCAAGATGGAACGTGTGGCCGGGCTCATCTTGCTTGCGCAAACTGGTTTGTGCAATCATTCATGCTCAAATGTTTGAGCGTGTAGCCGGGTTTTACTACTTAAAAGCACTTACAAGCATGATTTTCAAACTTTTCAAAGAACCCTACTGTTTTGAGTATCCCGTGTGTGTCGGTCGAATTGTCGCTTCGCTTCCAAGCAACAATCATAAACTTTTCGAAACAAAGAGATTCTCACATGTTGTTTACACCGTACTTTACACCCGATAAAATCTGGTGACTTTAGGGCTCATTCACACAGCAACCGTTTTACAGGATCCGTTTATTTTCCCGTGATGGCGTATGTAGCTGTAGGAGCCAGTTCACACACCTGACAGTATTCCAGATCCAGTAAAGGATTGTTACCGGACCGTTTTTTACGTATTTTTAGCTACTGGAAAATCGATTACTGGATCCGGAATAATGTCAGGTATGTGAACTCGCTCCTACAGCTACATATGCCATCACGGAAAAATAAACGGATCCTGTAAAACGGATGTTGTGTGAATGAGCCCTTAGGGACGGGACCGGTAGTAGTCGAGCCTTTCTCACACAAGTAGGTAGGTAGAATAGGTAGCTTTTAATTTTAACTACTACTTACTCTCTCTACTATTTCCAACAAATAGTGCGAAGATAGGATACCGAGTAGGTTCGTCCTTATCTCACTTACTGATAAAATCAATCAATACTGAGCGTCAATGTTAGGTATTTCATTCTTGCTTTCATGCCATGATTAACATCATCAGGTAGGTACGCCCGATACGGAGAAATTGTGACAGAAAATCAACTAGGACTCGAGAAGAATAGTAGAGTACAGACCGTTCACCATAAGATGTCCCCTGACGTGGTGTTGGAACTATGGCAGGCAGAGGACATCTTATAGTGAACGGTCTGTAGACCATAAACGGTATTCCCACAGAAATCAGAATAATAGTAGGTACCTTTATATTCCGATTTCTGTGGGTATTCCCCTCAGCTGCTTCTTCTTCTTAGTTTTGAGTTTTGCTACTAGCTGCAGCCTGCGCCTTCGCCCGCATTTTATCGGGATAAACAATAGCCTATTTGTTATCCCATGTCCCAAACTATACCCATACCAAATTTCAGCCCTATCAGTTGAGTAGTTTTTTGCATAAAATAAGAACAAATGTGTGGATGATCCATGATCCATCCATTCTCAAAAACGGACATTTATAATATTAGTAGGATAGATCCTTGGTAACATTTAGTTACTAATAAATAACTATAATACCTACCTACTTCAAGGACACTATCTAATATAGTCTTCGCTAACCGTTAACCGTTTCGCTATCTCGTTGTTAAAAAGGCCTTCCCGAAGTCAGGGTCACGGGCGATCGTCCACCCGATGCCCTCGCGGCCCTCGCTCATTACGCTAACTACACACGTCATTAATTCTACGATGTAATCACTGGGTAGGCTTGCTGTACGCCTTCTTATTGGCATTACGATAAACTACACGCAAGCATTGAGATTATACTCAGGTATACCTACATTAGCCAAACTCAATGTGGAATGTTTGTAAACAAACCACCCATCATCATCATCAGCCCGTATACTTCCACTGCTGAACATAGGCCTCTCTCAAACGACGACACTAAGAATCGTTTACTTATAGTTGCCAAACCGCCCATACTTACATAAAATTCACTCCGTTGCCGCGTCTTTTTCTAACGTACTGAATTTACATTACTTGTCTTTGTTTTTAGTAGTATACCTACGTATATTTATAATAAAGAGGAAACTTAAAATATTTTAGAACATTAAAAAAAACACGACTCTACAAATATCATTTTCCTGTTATGCGCTTCGATTAGGTACTGATATGTAATGGAAACACATCAATCACTGCAGGTAATTTATAAACGTAAATAAGCATGATTACTATATATGTATAATTGAAGTAAATTAGGTACCTAGTTAAAGGATATTGTTTGCCATTTTACAAGTTATTAGTGTTGGCGCTGTTTTTGCGATTTTTACCTCGTAGTACCCTGATAAATACGAGGTAATCAGTGTTCAGTGTAGAAAAACTAGCAAGTAGAGATGTACCCCTGGGCCGTAGAACGGTGTAGTCCAATATCTTCAACTATCTGTCCAACCAATTGAACATATTGGGTAACTTTCCTCCAATTTGTTCAACTTAAAAAATGAGTTGCACTCCTTGCACTGATAATTCCAAGAATCAGCTCGTTTCAAGAAAGGCTACGCGTATTAATTACAAAACGAACTCTGATTTGTTAGGAAAACCAGGGAAAACTTATTTCAATACATTCGCCGAGCTCCGTTTTATAATCCACCTAGCCATTCTAAAACGGGATGATTGTATGATCCAGCGGCGACAGGTAGAGTACGCGCAAATCTTTATGAGCTCTGTGAAGTTGGCTTCAACGTCTGCGCACTGAACCGTAAATAAGGCGTCGAGGGGGAAAAGCGGGGTGAGAGGGGATCTGACTGTCAAAACAGGGTTGCCAGCAAGAATTTTGGCGTATTTTTATTGTGTCTAGCACATTTTGTTATGCATTACTATATTTTTCAATTCATTATTTATAGAATATGTAAAAACATACTCAATGAATGACAGATTATTTAAAACCTACAATGTTAGAAGAAATTAAACTTTTTATCTAACGCAATTAACCTAAGTTTGATAATGAAATAATTACTATGTAGCAAATTTATTTATAATCTAGTTGGCAATACTGTCGAATGAATGCTTTTGAGTACAATGACGCAGCAAAGTCTTTGACGGTTGTAAAGTGTTCGTTTCGTTGATTTGATAGTTTATTCTTGCGATTTTGTGGAGTATTCCCTGATATTAGCTGTTTCTCTTAAAAGTTAAATATGCCTCGCGGGCGGAATAACGTACTGCGTCGTCAAACATGGAAAATGGTGTTCGATGTCATAAGTTTGATGAGAAAAGAAGCCGATGAATTGAACCTCAACATTTTGAGGTTCAATTCATCGGCTTCTTTTCTCATCAAACTTATGACATCGAACACCATTTAAGCAGTCCACTGAAGTACCATTGTACTTCAGTGGACTGCAGCTGCAACAGGTGTGTCTATTAGCACCATAAAAAGGATTTCTAGCCGAAGCCCGGGTGGGTCGCTAGTTGGTAAATATCACTTTTCTATTTGATTGTACTTGCGCAGTATTGCTTCCGTGCCTATGTTCACAGAGCTCATTAAGTTTTGCGATCACTCTACCTGTACCTTTGAATTAGCTAAGATTTTGTATTATTTCTTTATCAAGCAGAAGCAAATAAGTTAATTTCATCCGTCTGTGGTGAATGGGCAATCGAAACGAAACGCAACAATCACTGCTCCGACGCATTTACCTACGTCAGCGATCGATTCGAAACCAATTATAATTAACGATAAAATAAAAATTGCTTTTCGTCGAATAACATAAAAATATTACGCAGTTCATCATACCAGCTAAAATATTACTACATACATAGATGTTTGAATAAAGGTTAGCTTGAAGGTTAAATAAGAAATGGATCCTCTCAGTCAGTTGTGTCAATAGGTAAAATGTTTAGGTAGTTACGAGTACCTATTGACGACCGATGAGGCGGGGCGGGCGAAGGTCCGCAGAGGTTGCTGGTTCGATTCTCGCCTTGGGAAAAATACACCTTGGCAAAAATATACCTATACCTACCCATTACACAAGCTATGCTTAGCTTGGGGCTAATTGTTGCTGTGTGGATTATCATACATTATTTACTATTTATTTATTTTCCACCTAGTAACTTCTATCTACCATTTATTTACCTACTGCTGATCCTATTTCGTGGATCGTAACAAAACGAAAAATTGTGAAAATGGAATCCATGTTTACTTCGAATCTAAAATACGTTTGCAACCGTTAAACAATAATGACGGGAATCTCAAATATAAAGTGCAAAAGGAAGAATCATCTAAACCACCGCCAAGTGAGACGTTCCGAGAATTCATTTACATACTTTATGTGCACTGCCGCCGGTAGACAATGGCCGGCGAAAACGAATACCTACTCAACCACTACTAACTCTACGGGAGTAAAACTGCTTTACGGTTTTTAATGGAAAGATACAGTTAGCAGCTTTGTCGACTTTGATAATTACTGTCAAAAACGTCAGTTAAAATGTAATTGCCGGTTGTATGTTTTGAAGAACAAATGCCTAAGTGTTGGGCTGACTGCCTCCTCAGTGACTGATGCCACCTAAATTATCTTTCGTAGAAGTAAAATAACAATGAAGAAATGGTATTTTATATTAATTTACATGAAAAATAAACAGCAATGTATAATACATAAAATTTAGAAATAAGTTGAGTAGTCTATATGAGTTACATAAATCAATGTAAATGCTTTTTCTGTTTAATTATGGCTTTTTAATTTCGATTGTCAATTTTCTTTAGTTTCAGTAGTTGTAGTATAAGCAAGATTTACTATTAGGTGTTTATTATTACGTAGAAAAAAATTCTAGGTCTATGATTTTCACCATAATTATGATGTCGCACTACTCAGACCATCATAATTCATAATTCACCAGATCATCATTTTACAATAAGGGAAGCATAAGTTATTTGCGATAAATGTTTAGGTACCCGTGAGGATGCCATGAAACAGAGTCTCTAGCTTAAAAGTAGGTAGGTACTTCGAAAGGGGAGGATTAAAGAATAGAGGACAATATCTTATATATAAAATTTCCATGTCACAATGTTAGTTACCGTACTCCTCCGAAACGGCTTTACCGATTTTTACCAAATTTTATATGCGTATTCAGTAGGTCTGACAATCGACTACTATCTATTTTCCATACCCCTAAGTGATAAGGGTTGAAGGCAAAACAACGTTTGGCGGGTCAGTGAGTAATATATAAAATTTCCCGTTTCAAAGAAATATGGTTTCAATTTAAACTAAATACAAGCAAAGGTTGCACGGAAGATATCGCTTCTAAGCGATACCCATTGTCCCTACATATTTTTTTGTAATATCTATTTTTATTGTATTTGTACTAGACTAATATTGCCTGATATAAATAATTTATTTATTATTATGTAAAGTAGCACAACACAACAAGAAATCGACTAGTTACTCAGTTAGTGTCCAACAAAATATACTTTTCTACATATACTTTTTTATGCGAATAATGTCGTGGCGTGTTATTACGGGTATAGTGCTCAGCAGAGGGAAACCGCCTCATCAACTGTCATTTCACATTATAATCATTGTCGTGGGTAATGGGTAGGTACAGGTACCAAACAAATGTGCTTATTAGGAAAAATACCTATATAATTATTTTATTCCAGCTCAAATTATTGGCGCTGTGCCTTTAGAAGCTTCATCATCATCATATCAGCCCATACACGTCCACTGCTGGACATAGGCCTCCCCCAT
This sequence comes from Eupithecia insigniata, assembly GCA_947859395.1. Classification (NCBI taxonomy): domain Eukaryota; kingdom Metazoa; phylum Arthropoda; class Insecta; order Lepidoptera; family Geometridae; genus Eupithecia; species Eupithecia insigniata. The sequence continues at coordinate 5,539,314 of OX401996.1, read as the reverse complement.
ACGACGCCACAAATAGCAGTCCTGAGCCGCCTCCATCCATCGACACCTTGCGACCGCTACGATGTCGTCGGTCGATGGTCTCCTATGTAAGGGGGGATTTGCCATAATCACCACGCTTGGCAGGCGGATTGGTGAGCAGTGTTGTGGTTGAAAAATACTCAGAAGGAAGCTGCTGCCCTTCCTCTGGTAGGTTCCCTTAGTCGGCTCTTACGATATCCACCTTTAGAAGCTTACTTAGATGATATAAAGAACGCAACAAGTGTAGAAAAACGTAACAGAAAAGCGAATTTGGTAGTGCCTAAAGAACGTAGAGCTTGAAAAGAAAAGTTGAAGGTGGAAATTAGGGCTAGCTCTGATTTAAAGACAGGTAATTATAGTGTAAGTTGCAGGATAATAATATTATTTGCATGATACAAGAACCAGAGTAAAAAAGAACCCCTACGTATGCACTTTTGTCTATCCTATCATAAACTTGGTGTGGGACCATCAACTTGTGTCTATCTAATATAATTTGGTAGGTAAAACATGAAGCGTAAACTTAGGATTCACTCAATTATTTCAGAAGTACCTAAGTCTAGGCTCTGGACAAATGGACAAGCAGACTGTTACCAACTGTTCATATTATGTATATTGACATAAACTAATATTGGAGTGAGTGAGAGTCGGGAGCCATGACGACGGTATCGGTCGATAGCCTGGGATAAAGAGCCGCCCACTCAGACGGACAAACATTATATTGATAACGAACCTTTATATAGGTATACTAGCTGCTGCCCGCGCCTTCGCCCGCGTTTTATCGGGATAAAAAAATAGCCTATATGTTATTCCAGGTCCCAAACTATACCCATACCAAATTCAGTCTAATCATTTCAGTAATTTTTGCGTAAAAGAGTAACAAATATCCATACAAACTTTGACATTTATAATATTAGAAGGATATATGTACTTTTAAGTCCTTCTATTTTACTGTGAACAAAAACGATACAATAGAAAGCATACCTACTACACTCAATTTCCAACTGGTATTGATATGGACCAGTTGAGCTACCTGTAGTTTGTTTGTAACAGACTCAATTTAATCCCCAATATGGACTAACTAACTGGTTCGCATTTCAGACTTCGAAAAAAGGAGGTGGTTCTATGGTCGACTGTATGTATTGCTTTTTTTAATACAAATATAAATAAATAATGTTGGACAATTCGCACAGCATTATCTAGCCTCAAGCTAAGCAGAGTTTGTGTTATGGGTACTTGATGATTGATATACATAATACAAATACATACATAGATAGATATTTTTATGTACTTAGTCGATTTCTCCGTCAAGTGTGGATCGATTTGGAAAATTCTTTGGCTATTGTATAGAGAATCATCCCGAAGTGGTCTCATCAAATTTCATTCCCGAGGGATAAGTATTTATCTAGTAAAACTTAAAAACGTAAAATTAAAGGATTCGATGTCGATTTCCAGGTTTTTCAAAATAATCATATTATTATTCTTTATTTGAATTTGAGAGAACCAACAGGAACCTACCTACATAAATAATTTATTTCAATAACAAAATTATTCGGTTAAAAATATAATTGCAGAGTAAAATCAGAGAAAAAATAAAATAGGTAAGTGTTTTATAGAAATTCGACAGCTTTAGTCTTGAAAGAGGAAAGTGCGTAGGCAGCGTCTCGCCGCCGCCCGCCCTACGCGCTACGGCGCGGCGGCCGAGGGCGGCCGCCCACACATTGACGTCCAAAATTAATAACTCGTTGTAAAAGCTACAAGATAAAAGTGCTGCTTCTGTAGTTATTCTTTAATACCTGATATCAATGTAACTGATTCAATCTAGCTATTCCGAGTATTAATACGTTAGGTGACTACCTACCTACTTAGATTTCAATTGATCGATTGAGTAGGTACTTATGTTGCCTTGCATTAATGTGAGGCAGCATAAAGCTGAGGCTGAGGCTGAGGCGTAGAACACACACTCGGTAGCTGACTTATGCACTACCTTGCCTAATGGCTTATTTAACTTGTTTCTCAATTTGGTATTCAGTATTTAAGTTAGATAGGTGGATACCATTTTATATTTGCAACAGTCTGCAGTTAGCTCAATTGTTTCAATTGTAAATACTAGTTTAATTTGTTTATATTATTTGATTGTTATTTTATTTGTCAATAAAGTTTTATATTTTGCTTATTTTTTCTGTGCTGTATCTCTGTTTTGTGAATAAATGTCTCTCTTTTGTAAATGGAACATAAATTAATGTCAATGTGAGCGATTAGGTAGGTAGATAATTATATTTAAATAGTTTTATTGTTAGCCAAGCTTTTCTATGAAAAGTATTTTAATATGTATTTATAATAATAAAGTTAGTACCGCGAGATCCTAATAGTTCAAAAATCAGTTTTAAAAATGGCTAATGGACAGTCATGGTAAGGAGAAAATAGTATCCGTTACGACTGAGGGTCCACATTGGAATTTCATAATTATGAATGCATTATTAATTAGTGAATGTTTTGAAACATTTGTTAGTACAGTCTCTAATTTGTTAAAATATCCAGTCAATAGTTACAACCGGTTATAGGTGTTCCCTCAGACGTGGCTTGGACATTATCATATCTCATTAACTGATCAACGCTCATAGATTCCATAAACGACAGCGATTTTTTAATAATTTGTTAGAGTAAATTATATCTAGTTTGTCTTTGATTTGCCGTAACCAACCTACTTATTAGAAACCTATTATTTTTAGATATCGGTATACTTATCGTAAGAGAACTTGTTCTTTTTGAATATAAAATACTTAAATATCTTTGAACCGAAAACAACAAGAGAGTTTATGCTTAAAAACAAGCAGAAACAACAACCCTAAACAACAGTGTCTCACTTATAATGTGCCTGGCAGGCTAGGTATTACGAGTAATGTATACATACATATACTTAGGTCTATGTCCTACTGGCGCCACTGACGAAGTCAGGCGTGAAATGATGTAGCGGATATAACGTAGAATATAATCTTGGTACCAACATAACCTACACTTGAACTGTGTTTGGCCTATTCCTGGATTGGGGCCAAAGCGAGACGACTGCTCTTTATTCAATAGCACAAATGGTACGGGACAGACTATGTAGGTATCTACAATATCTCCGCTGACTAACATGCTGGTAGTAGGAATAGGAAACTTGGTATACATACCTAATACTATTGTTACAAAACAACATTACCTAATCTGTGATATATGTATTTACATAATAAAAGTATAAGCAAATCTCGAACCTAATCTATTTCTGATTTTTATGAATTTAGCTCACAATTTAAATTGTTGAAGAATCTAGAACTTCGAGAAGGTAACTTCACTACCTACCACACATAACAAAAAACGTTTAGGATAACGAAATCCGAATCTTAATGGTTACAACATCACTACTTCAGTACTAAAAGCATTGACGCAAGTAATACCAACAATAAAATGCCTAATCTAACAGCGAAATTAAACATTTCCATTTGAATATCAAGGAGTGGGTGGAAAATCTTATTATCGACGGAATACACGTGTCAAAACCAATAATGAAAATTTGAGTCTCTCTGATAAACGATAGAAAAGAGAAAGAAGAAATAGCCAGAGAGAAAAAGAGAAGAATAAAGACATAGGAGAAGTCACTTTCTATCAGGTGAGTGAGTATGTGGTCATACGAAGGTCTATAAAAAAAAGAGTCAGGTCAGCTCAATATCTCGTTGCTGTCTGGTCATCGATTGTCCGACGACGGCGTCATGTCCTGCTCTGAATAACAAATATCCACGCAGTCATTATCGACGCATACGAATGCAGCTAATTATACATTCGTGGAGAATCACTCTTCATTTTATTAACTGACCGAACCAATCAATGACACATCAGGGTTTATGTTTAGGTAAGTAAGTTCCTAAGTTTCTAGTCTGCGTGCTTTAGTTTAAATTTAATTTGTTTTAAAGACGGAGAAGCACTTTGTAAGAAAATTACCTACAATATTTCTATGGCTTCCACGCTGGCAATATTGATAAAACTTTCCTGACACGTGCAACTTTGTTTAACCTATTTCATGCTTCCGGAATAGATAGAGATCCTTCTGATAAACTAATATTTTAAAACAAACAAATCTTGTGTTTCCCCAGAGAGTCATTCAGTACTGCAGATGATACTGAGCATATGCTATCATGACTCAAAACATACAACTCAACAATAACAGATAAACTGTGTCCGTATGATATTATTGAGGTGGTATCTATAGGCAATCTCACACATGTGAATAATGTAATTTTTATTTACCGCCATGATAACGTAAATGGAGCACGAACTATGCCGTATACATTATTCACATAGTGGTATGCGCACACGCAATCATAGCCACCGTGAACAAAATGTCATTAGCATCATACAGTGCGGTTTTTTACTGCTGTAGTTCCAACAAGTTTTGAAATAAAAGGATAAACCACTGGATAAACCAATTTAATATTATTAAATTGGTTTATCCAGTGGGAGATGATGGATGGAGGCTTTTCAGGACCGCTATTTGTGGCGTCGTAGTATGGGGAGGCCAATGTCCAGCAGTGGACGTGTATGGGCTGATATTATGGTTTATCCGCGTTTTATATGATACGTGCCTATTGGCGCATTGAAACAACTCTCTACCTTCAATTTGACAGTCTAGTCCTGGCGAACTTACCTACTAGCTTCCGTCGTCGGCTGCAAATATACAAATAAATTGCATGTTCAAAGTTACAGGAAATTACGATATAAATCAGTATCAACAGGGGAACAAAGTATACAATGTTTTCATTACGTAACCAGGCAATTTTATATTAATAAGAAACGCTTCGGACGACACTAAAATGTTACGACCTGTGCAATTACGTGTTCCTACCTACCTAGTAGGCAACAAAACAAATCACAAATTGAGCAATCCATACATGTTCACAGTTTGCGTGTCAGCGTCATTGTGCCTGCCATTCAATTAGTCACCCTCAGACTGGCCACGCAACCTGAATGAAACCAGGAAGCTCTGTTTTGATACTTTCCCTTCCCTTTACTATTAGAAAACTGCAAATGGAGTGTCCATTACCATCAGTAAGAGTCTATTTAATGATGACGATAGTTCATTGGGAGGCAAATGATAATTCACCACAATTCTTATAAGTAGGACTTTCGTGACATCACAACCTCAATAATATTGTTGACATTGCAATTTGAGCCTTATCTGTTTTGATATGCTATAGTACTAACATCCTGAAGCGTGAACGCTAAGGTGTATTGACCGATCAATTTAATTTGGTTAATTTCCGGTCGGGTTTCTACTCAAAGGCTTCTTAAAGGAGATAGTATACGCTGCGGTCGCCGCGAGAGTGGTGTGCGACCACGGTGATTAAGTGCGGTCAGAGACAGCAATGAGCAAGTATTTGATATACGTAACCACCTAGGAAGGTTAGACTATGACTACCAAGCAGGTAATTTGTAACAAACCAACATTATTCTCAACGTTTATGTTCCAATTTCAAGCACATATTCAAAGAGCTCTAACATAACGGTAAAGTTCAAATACCTGGCAACACAAAACACCATGGTAATGCCTAACCAAGCAAGAAACCGTGATAATATCTAGAAACTGCACTGAACAAAGGCTGTGGCTTCTACGAAATCTAACGCAGTTGCATACTTCTGAGTTGCTTATTGCTAGCAGCTACTTGAAGGAATACGCAATAAGCAAAAACACATAATGTGTTATATTTATCGTAATTGCAGTAGCGACGACGTCGTCGTCGGCCAAATGCACAGGTGCAGCTCCCACGCATACGCATTTAAACGGATTATGCACTACTCTCTACTTTTCCCCACCACTTATATCTGTGCGCACATTGCATCTATCCAGAACATTACTGCACTGTAATGAAGTTCGTTAATTGGCCTCAGCCGTTGTATGTCAGTGATTTGCGTCGAGAGAGTGAAATAACTAGAAGGAAATACACATCAGATACATTTCGTTCACGAGTAAACACGGCCAGTGGTCCTAAGAGAGCTATGGTGCTGCAATCAAAGAAATAATTAAAAGTTCGGAGGGTCGGCCTGCGCCCGAGGGAACCGTATTGTTCCTCGCAAGCAACACGTTTTATTTTAGTCCTACATGACGTAACACGAATTCGAACATCTCGACCTCTGTAGCACGTATATATGTAATTCACAAAGGCGTGTTATTTCAAATGTAGACACAACAGTTTTCATACGCCACTTGAAATCCATTGTGTTTTAAAAATACATGCGAAAGATGAAATGATAAAAGATTTTGCGCGATAGTAAAAACAGTGACAGTAAAAGGCGTGAGCTGTAGTCCAGGCTTTGTAGTGTGTATGAAGACAATGCTTATTTGAATTTCACACACATAAAGTATTCATGTAACTGCCTGCCAGTTTTATTTAACCAGTCCAAGATGCTGACGATGATGTCATTATAGTACGTAGCTTCATTGAATTTCCCCCAAAAAAGTTTTGGTAAGTACCTGTTGTTATGTAAATAGGAAACTCCTGGAAACCACGATACCTATTATTTATATTCCTAAACATATGTAGTTCCATGCTTACGTGCGCGGCGTGTGTGTGACCGATTGATAGATACAATCAGGGTACAATTTTGTCTTATTCTATTCTAAATTTTGAAACAAGATTCTTTGAATAAAAAAAATAATGTTGGACAATCCACACAACATCATCTAGCCCCAAGCTAAGTAGAGCTTGTGTTATGGGTACTAGATAACTGATATATGTACATAATAGAATATATTAACTTTATTGACAAAGAAAATAACAATCAAATTAAATTACAATTGAAACAATTGAGCTAACTGCAGACTGTTGCAAACAATCTACAGAATATATTACATATATAGATATTTTTTATTATACACAGAAAATACCTAGAACATCCGTGACAAATATTTGCAGATCGTACAAGCATTTGTCCCAAGGCGGGAATCGAGTTTCGAATATTCTATTCTAACCCACATCTCGTAACGTGATATTTTAGAGAACAAGCAATAAGGTTGACGTGAAGGGCGTTGTTAACAAAATGTAAAGCCCCCCCCTCTTAAGACTTTGAAGTCAAACAGAGTACTTTGCCAATTAGCTGTAAGTATGATTTAAATAATTGGCTACATAAAATCTTACGATGAATATGGAAGTGCTCAATGTGTTCATGACGACAAGAATTAAGATTCATTTCGGTCGGCGACAACCGGACTGAATGTCAATAAACCTGTTAATACCCACTGTTGCCGACGACGAACACAACGCACGACCAATTGATTTAAAACTATATAAAAACAATTAATTATATCTGACCAAATCGAAGAGTTTGATTTAGAGTTTACATCGAGGTGAGTCCTGTTTGTGATTTGAATTCAATTGAGTTTTTAACCGACTTCGAATAAAGGAGGTTCTATGTTCGGCTGGATGTATGTTTTTTTAATGCATGTCCGAAGATTTCTCCGCAGGGTTGGCATGATTAAAACAAATGGTTTTAAAACACATGTTTAAAACAATGTTTAAAACAGTTTGATTTTAAACCGTGTTTTTTATCACACGTTTAAAAACACAGATTAAAACAAGTTTTAAACATTGTATAAAACGATGAGAAAAAAACAAGCTTTAAAACTACTTTTCATTGCGAATGAATGATATAAAATGAAGGTAATATTTTTTTGATAAGTTATTTATTCAGTCAAACAAAGATCTAAGTACCTACCAAGTACCAGGATTTATATGGGTAATGGGATAAGATAACACGTATTTTTGAAACATGCATTAGATAGTATAGAATATTAAAAATTTCAATTTAAAATCAATCAAAAACAAAATTATAACAAACAAAATTACCTATATTTAATAAACATTATAAAATCAAAATTGTTTGTCAGTCAGGAGAGTAAGACAATATGACAAGATCAAGATAACAATTATTTTTTCTTTTCCTTATTAAGGTATTTAAAAACTGTAACAAGTTTTGCAGCTTTCTCTGTACCCAGTTTATTTCGTACATCAGAATGAATAAATCCAAATGTTGAAAACAGTCTTTCAATTCCAGCACTTGAAGCTACAGCAGTGTGAAGCTGAGCCACTAAGTTCATTGTTTGACCATTAATTTGTTTTTTTAATGACTGCCACCATTCGAGAGGTCCGACCTGATTTACTACATGATCTTCAAATAGAAAGTTATGAAAGGGATCTGTCATTGCCCTGTATTTAACAACATAGGGCATCGCCTCTTTGTGATAAGCTTCTATAAATAATAAAGCCTCAGAAATATCTTCACTCGTGAGTCTTTCACCCCTGTACTTAGGATGTAGTAAGTTTGCTGCAAAATGAGCTGGAGACATTGCCATTTCATAACGAGCTTTGAACTTCCTTAAATCATCCAATGAATACTCGGTCTCACGCAGTCGTACATTCTCTCCCTCAAACATATTTTTAAGCTCTATCCATGCTTCAGTCACTTCGCCAATACAGCAGGATGTCTTTTGGGAGATGTCAAGTGTAACTGCGATGTTTTCCAGTTTTTTGTAGAGAGCCTGGACTTGTTGCTTCAGCGCCATGTCATTTACTTTCAATGAAATTGACAGATCTATAGCAGTTGAATGATTTAAGCATATATCTGACATTATATGCCAATTTTCTAATAACACTTTTAAGCAGTCAGCCATTGTGTTCCACCGTACCTGTTGTGGTATAACAATTGCTTTTCCACCAGCTTCTTTATATTTGGCAGATGCAAAGTGAGTGTATTTGAAGTACCGCATTATCGACTTAATTTTATCAGTAATATCTTCTGCATTCATATCCTTTGCTAGAAGGTTTAATATGTGTGATGAACAGCCGTATGTAAGTATATCCTCGTGAGAAGCTAGTTCTTCCTGTTGGGCTAAATCATTAGAGATACGCAACATAAAATAAATGTTTATCCATTGATCGTTTTTTGTCAATATTTATTTTACTATAGAAAATTTGAAAAGTCAAAAGATCTAGTCTGGAAATGAAACATTATAGGTCGAATTAATTTAAAATAATGCCCTAAACTAAAAAGGACAAAAAAAAACAAAAAAAACAAAACAAACACTTGTTTAAAACAATTTGAACTGTTTGTTTTATAAAATTTAAAAAAAACTGTTTTTTTTCCAACCCTGTTTCTCCGTCAATTATGGACTGATTAGGATGATTCTTTAGCAGTTGTATAGAAGTGATTCTGCGATGGTATGGCATACATATGTGTAATTCATTTTATGAGGGATGAGTATTTATGCGCTAAGCGCCAACATCCAACGATGGATTTTAAGTTATGAATAGAGAGCCCAAACGCCAAAATCCAACGATGGATTTTGTGTTATGCATAGTGAGTCCAAGCGCCAAAATCCAACGATGGATTTTAAGTTATGCATAGTGAGTCTAAGCGCGAAAATCCAACGATGGATTTTAAGTTATGAATAGAGAGCCCAAAATCCAACGATGGATTTTGTGTTATGCATAGTGAGTCTAAGCGCCAAAATCCAACGATGGATTTTAAGTTATGCATAGTGAGTCCAAGCGCCAAAATCCAACGATGGATTTTGATAGATAGATAGGTAGGTTTATTTGGTTCACAAACATAGACACAAGACAAAAACAACCATTTTGGCGCTTTGACTCACTATGCATAACTGTACCCGATTGATCCATTTGTTTCGTAGTAATCTTATTATAGCTATAAGAACTTATGGGTTGCTTCAGTTTTATGAGCACGAGATTATTGCTCTGTGTTGAGAGCTCAAGAACATAAAATATACCCATAAATCTATAATTAAGAATTTATCTCTGAATGTTTTATTTGTAGAACCTCATCCTTATAATCATAAATCATAATAGAGCAAAACCGCCCTTGTAACCCAAATCGTACAGAACATTTTTGATTTTCTGGTCATCTATAAGAAAGTAAGTAGGTACAATAAAGTATTCATTCATTCATTAATTTTTACTTTTTATACTTCGAGTATTATAAATGCGAAAGTGCGTTGGTTTGTTTGTCCTTTTTCACGTCCTAACTAAGCAACCAATCGACTTGATTTTTGGCTTAGAGTTAGTTGAAAGGATGGAGAGAAACATAGGCTACTTTTTGTCCAGGTATAATTCCAGGTCCCAAACTATACCCATACCAAATTTCTTCCTAATCGGTTCAGTAGTTTTTGCGTGAAAGAGTAACAAAATATCCATACAAACTTTGACATTTATACTATTAGTAGGATTCTCTGGTACTAGGTACACCTACCATCCATATACAATGTATCAAAAAATTTCAATTCGTTTACAGATTAATTTAGCCTTCACGAAAATTACGTTCGCCATTATTTGATAGGTATTAACATCACACTGGTATCATGTGCCTATCTATGGTATGGTTGTATACTCCGATTCAGAATCCAAGATATTTTATGTCAACAAAGACATTTATGAATGAAAACTTAACAAAAACTGATAACAATAACAGAAAACAACAAGGTAACAGCAAAGTTATCACTAAAAACTAAAACAATAACGCATAATGTCATATACATATGTAGCAAAAAAAATAATAATTTGAATACAAAATCTTCAAAACCATAAATTGTGTCGAGCTTCTGTGCTTTCCTGATACGAGTACCAATGTCGTTACTCCTCGGAGTATAGTTACGGTATGGTAAGGAATAGAACCATTCTTATAATCCCACTAGCTGTTCCCCGCGGTTTCACCCACGATAATTAGAATTTCACATTTCTAGGGTGATAAAAGGGTATTTTTTCCCGTAAATCTCCCATGGGAATTTGATGTTTTACCAGGACAAAAGCCTATATTACTCTCCAACGAACTCTATGCCAAAAATCAAGTCAATTGGTTGCATAGTTAGGTATGGCGTGAGAGATGGGCAAACAAACAAACACACCGTTGCATTTATAATATTAATTAGGATGACAACAATTCAAAATTATCTAGGTGGCGTCGAGTTTGTAGAATAATAGGCAGTTGTGCATTGTAAGAAAGCTCATATCGAAAAACAGTGAATATTTTGTCAAAAAATCACCAGAAATATTTTGTGTTCAAGTATGAGGGCCAATGTTTACATACATTGTATGTTTAGTTTGACCGGAGTATAGTGAGAACAAGGAAATGTCATCGAAACAATGTGGTGATGGTCGTGTACATAGATAATAAATACTACTCGGCTCTTTAGTCAACTGTTCCCGCTCTGAACTCATCCCACGGGATGAGTTGACTAAATAATAAATTTTAATAACTTTGCTATGTCAACTCATCCCGATTTCAAAAAAAAAGTAATGTACTACTATTTATATATACGAGAATAAAGATCTAAGCAATATTTATTATTTATAAAAATACTTTAACCTATTATGTTGCTTTATATCAATCGGTATTGTTTTTTCTGTTCTAAAATATCAGGCGACGAATCTAATGACATTAGTTACTACCTACCCCATAAACTTTAAAATGGTCAAAGGAACTGGTGGACAACCTTTCAGAAATCCTTCAGAATCAAAATCAGAGTCAATAACCAGTCCAATAACTTTATTTCTTTAGGCTTACAAAATAAGCACTAAAGTCAATAATATGGCGTGTTTAAAAAAAACGATAAACCGACTACAAATTCCCTTACTTTTCACACTTATTTCAAGTTTTGCGGGATAAATACTAAACTCCTGGGGTTAAAATTAAAATTTTATGGGACCCCTTATATAATAGTGAAAGAATTTACAAAATCGGTCCTTAATTAGCGGAGATATCGCTTAACATAAATAAAAAAAACATACAGCCGAATTGAGAACCTCCTCCTTTTGAAGTCGGTTTAAAAAGTAAAAATAAGGCAAATCAAACCTTCAAAAATCCTTCAAGTTCCGCGAGTTGAACGAACACCGCGTTACAGTTGCGTGAAGTTCAAGTTCACACGTTTTACAGAAACTAGCCAGTAAGTTCTATGCAAATATACTAATCACATGATAATTTACTGTGACAATATGTATGTTTGTTTGTTTGCTTACAGAAAAACAAGATAGATAACTCTATATTGTACCACAAAAAACACAAAATACAATGCAGAAGGATATCTAACAAACAAAATCAAAAGTCCTTCTGTTTCATCAATGAAGGGGTAGTTATTATGTTCTCTGTGCATGACCCACCCGCGTTATTTACAAATGTATTTTTTTATTTAAAGAAGCATCAAATCCTACTAATATTATAAATGTCAAAGTTTGTATGGATGGATATTTGTTACTATTTCACGCAAAAACTACTGAACCGATGAGACTTAAATTTGGTATGGGTTTGGGACCTGGAATAACATAAAGGCTATTTTTTTATCCCGATAAAACGCGGGCGAAGGCGCGGGCAGCAGCTAGATAAGATAATGATTACTCTATAGATGATTACATCAATGATGTTAATGCTTGGCCAGATGTCGCTCCGTTCCGCACTGTCAGTAGTATGTAAGAAATTCAATGTTCTGTTTAGCTTTAAAGAAATATTGACATGTATCTAAATTGCATTAAATTTATATTTAGATAGGCCAAATAAACATGTATTAGACACATAAGTGATATTATAATGTGCTAGTGGTTTCTTTTTCACTTCTTCCACTAGTGGACAAAAAATTGAAGTGAAGAGAATATCAATAACACCTTATTTCTTATTTGATAATAATAACTATGTTTATAGTATACAATTTGACTTGTCTAAGTGCTTATTTTGTAAGCCTAAAGAAATAAAGTTATTGATTCTGATTCTGAATGTTTTTTCATACATCAGATAATATTTTTATACTATCCTAAATATTGCAATACCACAATTTTCATTTGCACGTGTAGGTGGTAATCGACTTGATAATCTTGGCTGCACAGGGAACCTGTTTATCTTATCTACTTAGCTTTTCTTAGATAATCTAACTACTTTTATTTATTATTTTTATTTATTCACGACAACAAACAATTATACTTATGTGTACTACTATAAGCGACATTAAACCGTCGTCGTAGTCTTACTCTAAGTAGGTATAATCAGCCCCGTTGTCCACGAATTATAACAATTATGTACATCAATACACGTCCACTGCTGGACATAGGCCTCAATTATGAACATAGTAGGGCAAAAACGGTCACAGATATTCAAAATGCTAGTTATGCAGGATCCTACATTACATTCATTATGAATGTAAGCGGGTTAACTAAGAACCTAGTTTGTGTTGGAAGAACACCACATTACACTATTTATGAAAGTACCTACGCACTATATAAGATACCTACCTATTACAATACATAGCTAACTAATACAGAAAAAATCCCAGATTGTAAATAAACATTTAATGCCTACCTAAAATAAGTCTATGTAATTTTTAAATTATTGAATTTGAGGATGTAAAATATCTAAAGTTTTGAGAATACAGCAGGCAATACAATAATCGGAAGCGTTTTGGGTATCCATCAAAACAGGTCATTGTTCAGTATGATTCACGCAGGATACAACTCGAAGCAATATAATGTGGTAGTTCCTCTTTAAATTTTGGCCTTTATTGTAGCTGTTGTTAACAGTAAGTGTAAATGTCTATTGTCTATCCCAAAGTAGAGATCTGTGTCTTTACTGTCCACATATTACAATGTAGGCAGCTAATTGATAATATTGTAAGTAAAAAATCATAGAGTCGCATTAAGTATATTCTTAGCATAATAATACAGTTCTTAGCATAACAATAATGTTGGATAATCCACACAGCATCATATAGCCCCAAGCTAAGCAGAGCTTGTGTTATGGGTACTAGATGACTGATATACTTAATACATCATATAATAATACATAGATACTTATATACTTTTATACATAGAAAATACCCAGATCACCCCGAACAAATATTTGTAGATCGTACAAACATTTGTCGTAAGGCGGGAATCGAACCCGCAACCTCCTGCATCGCATGCTTGGAATAAACAGAAGCTTAGTTAAAAGAGCGTACCTACCTTTATGAAACATTGTTGCTGGAGAATCAATGTTTCAAATAGGTACCTAGGTGCCTCAACATTGTATAAAACAATTTTAGCTTCCTTCCTACTAAGGTATTATAGCCTGTCCAAGACATAACATTTAAAACCAGTAGAGTCACAACACAACTGTCCTCGATATGTGGTGAAGCTTCCTGAACGAAAGATCAACCTAAGTTATAGGTGACTCTACATTCCAGTCAGTAACTGTAATTTTGACAGCTGTCATTATAATCTTCTCATGTCATTTCATATTTTACCCTCAAAGGATGTCAATAATGAAAAAGATAGAAAAATACTAGATGATGTAGATTGTAAATCACGACGCTCTGACGTTGTGAGACGTTGGGAATACTTTTCGTGCGACGTTGGGAATTCTTTTCGTGAGACTTCGCGACTGAGCACGTCTCACGCAAGACGTTGGGAATGACTCATTAATTCGCACGTTCGACATTACCTTTAAGCTACATTACATAACGAGTGAGTTTTGTCTGGTTTGTCACCTGTTGCGGTGTCACTAGGTTGCCTTTGTGAATGTCACCCGGAAGTATGGATACAGCACATTAGCTACCCCTATCAAATACATTGTATAACAACCTACAGCAACGTGACACCGAGCAAAACTGGGAGTGCTAAATTGAGATGTTATGGACATCGATAGGTAGGTAAGTAAGAAATGGTATCATAGGGTCAGAGTAACTACCTCTCTTTCAAATATCAAAGTGCTTTATTTCCTTTAGACCATACACTCTCACACTCTTGGATACGTCACAAAATTCAAATTATATAAAAACTAGGAAATAAAGTGATGAATATTATTTTTTATCTTTATGCAGAAAAGTTCTGAGACCATTAAGCATAATCCTTTTCTGCATAGCGAGAGAGTTACTGAGACCTTTTGGTACCAATTTTCTACCTACCAATATAATGTTCAGCAATAATACAATATTAACTAAACCTTCCTCACTTCAGGATAATAGGCAAGTCCATAATGCGAATGCAAGAAGCAGTGAGATGTGAAGAAAGCCTGCAAGTCGAATAATCCAGATCGGTCACGAGACTCTGGACGGAGCCCGTCCCAGGCGCATTGTTTAGTTACATCACGCGTACTTTCTAACCCCCCCAAGCAACCTTTCTAGGCCCCCCCAAGCAACCTGCCATAGGTAAGATTTATATCGCCATATACTGTAAATAAAGTACCTACCCATCGAGAGCTGATGGAAACTGCTCGAGAATTACGGACGAACCCGATAGATTACACAAGTAGGTAACTCAAGAGAATGCCGAGGACAATAGACTTGTGTAACAACACTTTCGGTTTCGTTTTAATTCATACCTCTCATTCATCGGATGATTTATGCCTTACAATATAAAAATTAAAAGGAGATACATAAAACATTTCGTTGCACATCACAATGTTGCAATTAAGATCCAAAGAACAAAGGGGTCCGATGTAGTCAGCACGAATCCTAAATAGCGAACGCATCGGAGCACAATCGAGGATGACGCGTAACTATCGGAATGCTGGCTGATGTAGCATGCACGCGCACAGCACACACGGCGCTAGATAACTGGATCGCTCTCTATGTAGGAGGGATCGCATCCGCTTACAAGACTCCTAATAAATGGAAAATTTCGCTTTGCTATACGATATCCTATGCGAAAAATGAGAATGCCGGAAAAACGGAGGTAAGACGAAGCCAGTGATACTGCTTACACAAGATAGTGCGACGTAGAAAGCACTTTAGAAAGGAATGGAAGGTATGCGTGACCCGCCATGCTAGCTCGCGAGGTGAGCGGCCGTGCTGCAGCTCCGCCGCCGCCGTGTTGTGTTGCGACACCTCGCGGAACTTGCGGCCTTCGCTGTCAACCTTTTAATTACCTATTGGCTTTTTCGCATACCCGTTCTCAGCTAGCCTAGCTATCAGTAATGGCTATTGCCTTTATGATGTTGAAACTTTCCACACGAACGTAATTGTCGAACTGCACATTCGTTTGTGTCAATTACATACAAGATACAAACGAGCACCTAAACAACAAAGTATTGCCAGAGGGAATATACAGCCTACTTTGAAATCTACGTATAGACTGGTAGGTGTGTCACTTAAGTACACGAGTATTCAAATAATTCAATTAAAGATCTCATCAACATTTATGCAAGACTGTAACGGATTCTCAAAAGGGCGTCTACGATTGCCTCAGTTCTTCGAACCATGCTTTATAGCTCATACTTATAGATATAGGTAATGAATGACGCTCGATCGACGAGGCCCCTCTATTCTCAGGCGAGCAGCAAGGTACTAGGTAGTTTGGCTACGTATCTGAGGGATCGTTCAGGCGATGAGCTCAGTATTTCGTGAGGCGACGACGGGAGCGAGGCCGCGATTCACTCGCCAGCTGAGTCTCAGCTGTTACGCTCATCATACTACTGCTTCGACAGTCTTAGAAATAGCATAAGTCGACTGGCAATGCAATCATGTTCTTTACACTGTCATCTAACCAAATCTGGGTTGTAGACAAATTTATCAACACTTTATCTAAATTAGGATCCAATAATCGTCTCATTGTTTCTATGCTTCGATGGAACGACGTCTATCATCCATCGGTATAAAAATAGCAGTCGTTCGCCGAATAAGCTAAATAAGAGCAATAAAGTCTGGCGCCCAGCACGGCCTCAATAGCCTCAACTCGTATGTAAATATTATCTTGGGAGCGGTGGCTCAGATGTACTTATCTAAGATCTTATTGTATTGATAGATGTAAGCGAGATGTCTAGAATGGGGTAGGTACAACTTTGCTTTTTGGAGGAGAATACTCTAGTTTTAATATTTTATGCGTTTGGTAATAACGTGTTTCGCGGCATTACTTTTGTTATTCCGCCTTCTGAACAGAGCTTAGTCTGAATTCCGAAGATTTCCTCTCCTT
Source organism: Eupithecia insigniata (assembly GCA_947859395.1). Lineage (NCBI taxonomy): Eukaryota > Metazoa > Arthropoda > Insecta > Lepidoptera > Geometridae > Eupithecia > Eupithecia insigniata. Next base: position 5,522,323 of record OX401996.1, on the reverse strand, counting down.
GTAACAAAATTTCACACAAATGTTGATTTTCCAAATTCAATCTCATTATTCCGCAGTCGGTATAATAATGTTCATTATTCCGCTGATTATTCCTAAATGAGTAATGTTTTGAATTTGGAACTTTAAAATACATACATATGTATGGAATTGATCAAAGAACCCCGCACTAAGAGATCTCATTCGATTTTGAATTTGGTAAAACCTTCATCCTTCACTTTTTCAGCCCATATGAGCCTATAGAGCTATAGTCACTTGTTTCGGTTCCATTCAGTAAATAGTACACTTACAACATAATTGCAAAAAAAAATATTATTGAATCTATAATTATTCGGTAGGTAAGGTACTAATGTTCAGTTGTATAAGCTTATATAATTAATCACTCGCAAAGAAAGAACACATCAGGCTGATGTGATGCTGATGTCATCAGCTACTTTGCACACAAATTAGGTAGAGTGGAGTACACAGACATATAAATAATAAGGCACCTTATTATTTAGATTTCTGTGGTTGAGTCAGTACTGTGGTCAGTAAATAGTTGCCTGATAAACTATTATGCAACCACAAGTCATTCCTAGAAACGTATAATCTATGTATGTATAATCTGTGTAGGTACCTACTAGAATATAATTATTCTATGCTACAACACTGGTAAAATCACCAATAACAATAACGCATAGACTTTAACATTTTATGGTAAAGTTAATTGTTAACGTTAGTTTGTTCAATGAATATGAAAGAAGTTTGCGTAACTAGAAACAGATTTCTTTGAACCAATAAGTTTGTTCCTAACCATGATGGTTGATGAACCATGAATTTGTTCAATTGCAACTTTTTCTAGGAAACCTAGCACTTATTCTTTCGGACAGAAGTACAGAATCCTTCAATCAGACTGGCTCTACTCTTGGGTGGATTTATCACAATTATTGGCTCTACTTTGTACCATGTATTGTTATACCTAAATAGAACACGTATCGTACACATGTCAACTTATCCACAGTTTATGTTTACTGATTATTGTGTAATAAAAGGCAAAGAGCAGCGATACTAAGAGGGCAAAAGTTGATTCTTCCAACACAATGTTTCTAAGTAACCATTAGCTGCAGAAATTGAGAACATTGAAATAAATTCCTTTAGAAAATGTCTTTTTATTTTCTTCTGACTAGCTTTTCTAAGCTTACCTTTTACCTACCTAATTTAATAAAACTATTTAAACTATAAAATGTGAACAAGGGTTTCTTTTGTAAGTTTTAAAAAATAAAGTTATTTGAATCTGAAATCTATCTGAAATGTAGGTATCTTGAATTTTAAAGAATTTAATGATATCCCAAAAATTTACGACTCCGGCGGGACTTGAACCCGCGACCCTCCTCTGAATACGAGGATACGATTTAAGATTACCCAAAGTGCGGGCATAAGCACTATAAAACCTTAGAGATCTTGAATTTTGTTTTAAAATGGTTAGCAAAATTTTGATTTACGCATACAAGCTATAAGAATGAATTCCTACGCAGTCGCTATTTGCAAAGATTTTAATTGCAAACGTAATTGGCGTGGCGTTGTAGAGAGTTGGATAATCACGCAACAACCAACGGTCGTACCGTGTCGCATAGAAGTAATGTCCTTACCAATGTTTGTGGCATTGTGAGCGAGGCAGGAAAACATGAGCGATCGTGATGCACTTATAACAATGAATAGTTTTTTAAACACAAGCGAGACGTTTCAATTGTAACCAACCTACACAACTGTACTGTGGCAAATGTTATGTGAGGTAAAGGTAGATGGGAACTACTGATAGTTAGGTACCTAACAAAATGATACCCTGTAGGTATGTACGTACGCTCTCAAAAAATTCACTGTGATTCGCAATAACTGCATTGCTTTGGAATTGTTCTAACAACAACAATTAAGACGATTTTTCTAATCTACAGAAAGTAGCTAGTCGGTTCGTAATAGTTTTATTTTTAACTTTATGAAACTATTAAAGTTTTCAAGAGCTTCTTGGAACTTTCATGGTTGCTTAAGCGCCGGAGAAACCAGACACAAACTATGTTTTATTGAGATTTAATAAATTATTCTGCGATAACTTTAAACCCATAAAGTGTCGGGTTACTGCTACTGCTGTTTGATTAATATTTTAGATGTCAAAAAATAATTCTAATTTTTACAACAACTTTGTGAACTCGATACTTATCAAGGGTATCGTACAAGTGTTGATAGCGGCTGTCGTAGAGTTCATTTCGTGTCAGTAACATTTCATAATCTTTATTTGCCAAACAACCATTCAGAAAAAACTTGCACTTAATATTATCAGTAGCAGGCACGATACAAATAACCTGCGACGATAAAAGACCCACTTACTTTGTCTACACAGTAGTAGGTACCTCAATATCCAGTCAAATTAATTTCCAACCGTTCCCAATTTTCTGGTTGCAAAGTCCAGGGTGATCGTGTTGCCTGAATGGAAACAAAGATAAATTCAGCCCAGCTTTACTTTATTGGACGTGTTGAGGTTTTCACACGCCTAGCCTGCCAGAGTGAGTAATCTACGTTTTATCATTTCAATGAAACAAATAGAAAGTAAAATTAGTGAGTTTTCTCTATAGAGGTCAGAGATTGGCAGACTCGACTACACCTGTGCCAAATAGAGAGTACCTCCAAGGTTACACAGACACAGGGGTCGAGCTATATGCTGTCCCAGACGATATAATGTGCCCTCAACCCAAAAGTTCGGGTTCAATCAACCAGACTGAACGTTATGTAACATTTTTTGAGCATAAAGTAAGTGGCCTCTCGCCAATTTATACTCACAGCCTTATCCTGCCCTGTAACAGAGCGTTATGCCGATAATCGATCACGCAGCCGGTAAGTTAAGTACGAACAACGAATATGCTATTACCTCAAAGCCTGGTCATCGAAAAATAGTGTCTCCCTTCAAATTAGTTGATCAGTGAGCTCGTCAGTGATTAGGTAAGTATGTCACATTTACGGACACGTAGTATGTACTTGACACTAATGAGGTCGATGATGTTTGCGTGAAGCAGCAGGAGCCTGTCTGGGTCCGTTCCAGCTGACGTAGGATAAATTCAGCCCAGCATGGCACACACCCCCACGCCTCCCCAAGCACTATCGATCGCGTCCGTCGCGGTCGCATCGCCCACCGTTGCACCACTTGTTACATCTCGCTTACTCTTTATCACGTTAATTGACAGTTATTCCATGAAATTCCTTTGAACAGTTGTTGAGGGCCTTTGTGAATTTCCAGACGCCAGCCAGATTACAAAGAAAAGATCAAAGCCATGACATATTATTAAACTCTGCAGGTATTTAGAGCGAGGCTCCGTAGGAGTTAGCTGTATTGATCTCCGCCTGGGCGCCGTTGAAAGACCATCAACTACGTCAGACTTAGCAATCTAAAGAACACGTCAAAGATTTTTATCTGTCGGAACAGTAAATATTGGTACCTATCTATTCTATATCTTGGTATTTATTTATTTATTTATTATATATAAATAATATATTTTCTACTCTATGTATAATATTGTTTTCACTTCTCTTGCTCAAAAAGTGTATCATAATAGTGTAGCTTAGCGGGCCTAAAACTCGAGTTTAATACCTCGGGCTAAAAAGTATTTTTTCTTTTTAATTTTTGTCAAAAATCATCAGCCCGTGCAAAGCATTCATTCTCTTACATAAAAACTCGACTTATTGGTGCTCCGTCAATCTTTTTTTTTTTTAAATAGAACCGTCTTGGTGATGTTTTATGAAGGTTGATTCTTCCCTTCACGGTAGAATGCGAACTGTTTCGTTGCGGGTTAAATAGAGATTTAAAAAAAAAGATGGTATTGGCGCTAAATCTCTAGAATTTTCTTCATTCCAAATCACAAACTTTTACGTTTAACTTCCTGACTTTTACTTCCAAATTGTGAACGTGAAAAATGTCATCAAGTGATAGTGAAGATGCTAATATGCAAATGGAAGAAAAGGGCAAAGAAATAATTATGAATCTGTTGCCGACAAAATCACGTGGAATATATTTAGAGTTACAAAAATTTTATGAAATGGAGAGATGAGAAACCTGTGGATTCTTTTACAGAAGGGGTTTTTCTCACTTATTTTGATGAATTATCGAAAAAATTCAAATCGTCGACTCTTTGGAGCACATATTCAATGTTAAGAATGACCTTACAAACGAAACACGACGTCGATATTAAAAAAATGTGTAAATTTAACGGCTTTACTGAAGAAATTGTCCACTGGATACAAGGCAAAAAAATCTAAAGTCTTGACGACACAAGAAATCGAAACATTTTTAAATAACGCTCCAAATAAACAATACTTGGCAACAAAAGTAACCTACTTATGTACTCTACTCAAACTAAATAAATAGATACCTACCTACATACCTAAATTATGTACCTAGGTTATTACGATTATTAACACACTTATTTTTTTGTTCAACAGGTTGCTTTAATTTATGGAATCAGCGGTGCATGCAGAGGAATAGAGCTTGCCAATATAACGCTAGAAGACGTAGAAACGGATACAAACCTACAAGCTGTGAGTCTGCCGAACACGAAAACAAACATAGAGCGTAAATTTGTCATCAGTGGAGAATATCTTAATATAGTTAAAGCCTATCAGGAGTTACGTCCCACTAATGTTTCAAATCAAATCATTTATTTGCTGTAATGTAGGTACAAAAGTTATTAATTAAAAATGGTATTTCCAATACATTACTACCTCATCGAGGCGTGCAAAATTAAGATAGCATGCAAATGTCACAGTAGAGTTTAGTTATGCTCTAACCTAGGTATATTGTAGATAATTTTATATAATGTCAAAAAAATTTAAGGTAATAATAGTAAGAGGATGTCAAAATTTATCTGTCATAAAATCGTTAATATTATAATAGCATTTGGTGTTTAATAATTGTTTCAATTTAGTCCTAAATATATTGTCGTCAAGATCTTTTAATGATTTAGGTATTTTGTTATATATTTTGCATGACATACAGACTACACTATTTGTAGGAAAGCTGTTTTCCTATTAGGTATTTGGAGTTTACTGTTATCACGTCTATTTCGCACTACAAAATCAGACTTGCGTGGGAAAAGATGTGGATGTTTTCTAACAAATAGCGCCATTTCAAATATATATAACGACGGAAGCGTTAGAATCTTGTGCTCAATGAACAACGAGAAGATTTTTTCTAAATTATCAAAATGGTAAATGCACAAGGCAAGTCATAGGCAAAAATAAATTTGGTAACATGCCTAAAGATATTGCCACTTATCTAAATTTACCAAATCCGCGAACTCTACACGGGCCATTGTTTCCGCAGAACATCCGCGACTCTGTTGGCAGACTCTGGTGCGAATATAACGACATTAAAACGGCTCGGTGGATGGAGGTCCGATGAAGTGGCTGAAGGTTATATAGAGGACTCTATACAAAACAAGTATCACGTCACGCAGCGGATTACGGAAGGAATCAATATTCTACCAAACATTACAGAACCCCAAGCATCTACATCGCGGGATTGGATGAATATGTCAACTCAGCTGACGCCGCAATCAGATCTTAATAATGCAGGAAACTCAAGCATGAGTCGAGTCTCTCCAACTTTTACTGCACAACAATCAACTCAAAATATTATCACATCCCAATCACAGTCATCCTCCCTCGCTACGCTCGGGAGTATAACAACCTCGTATATAATGGGATGGTTTAGTCCCTTGTAAAACAATCTACTATTAATTTTATTTTATGTATTAAAGTTGTATACACCCTTGCCTTTCTTAAATTGTAAATTTTCTATCCATCCAAAGGTTACCTGGAAGAAATCGCTTCTAAGCGATAAGGCCACCCATTGTACTTGTTTATGTTAATGTCTGTGTTTTATTTGTCTTTGTGGTGTACAATAAAGAGTTTTGTATTGTATTGTATGTCATTCTACACACGTCAATCAATAATGGTGCTACATTTTGCGAATACTTTGATAGAGGAAGTTATTACTGTACGTAATCATGGTGTTTTGGCGTATCAGCAGCGATAACGAGGCGACGCGGGTATCGTATCGTTAGAATTCACAATACAACGAATTTCCAACAGCGTTCAAAAGCGACGACAATGAGTTATATGTAGAAAGAATAGAATAGAATAGAAATACATTTATTTATAACAACCTTATACAGTAAAACAATACACTTATAAAATAGGTATATATATATAGTTGTTATAGAAGGGTCCTAACTCAGCTTAAATGCTGGCTAAGCTCCCGTAGGAGGCTAAGCCAGCGCTGGTCTTCCGTTAGAACCCGTACAGGTGACGTCACGAACAAGCCTACGCAATGACTAATAGGTACAAAGAGAATTATAATAATAAGAACTAAATTAAGACAGTTTAAAATACAGTTTACAGTGAAGCGTACTTATAGGTGTACGTAAATAAATAGCAAATAAGAAAGAAATTAACATAATGCAAACATTAAATACAATATACAATACAAATGTAATTGAGTCCCATCAGATTGTACAGAGCTTTGATGCCCGAAGAATCACTACAAACGGATATATTTCGTTTATATTTGGTGAACGAGGTTATCTTGATTACAAAAATCAATAACAGGGCCTTATAATCTCCCACCGACCGCGGCAGTTCTTCCATCGTAAAACCGCCGATTAGAAACTTGATTGTTAACGTTTTAGTTTTACTATAGAACTGTTAATGCGTTGAATGAAATTGAGAGAATAGCAGAAGTGAGAACGAGGCATGAGAGCAAAATACCTAATTAATTTCGTAACCAACATCAAAGAGTTGGGCCCGCAAAAGAAAGTGTCATTTGATAACCACACGCGCAGAGGTGATAAATGGCATAATGTGATAAAACGACAGAGCTTTTCAAGAGAGTAATTTGAGTGACCTTTACAACTTTGTTTATTTCTGCATTCTTCAAATAATATAGCCAAATCTACCCACGAGCAAATTAATACAAGCTACATAGTTTTCTGAAAAAAAAAATTGTCTAAAATCATCTCACCCTCATCAGCAAGCATGTCTTATTTAATTCAGCACCCACTTCTTTTCTATTCCTTGAAAATATTGAAATACATTAATACAGAAAGAGATAAGTCACTGACGTTGAACTCAAATCAATAAAATAACATGGGGATTGCTGCCCAGGTAATGAAGGGTAGCTGCAGAGATACCTACAAACAAGATCGAATGATGACTATCGCCACATATCTCAGTAATAATGCACAAGAACTCGTCTGACGCGTTCCCGCGGAGCAAACGAGGAAAATCCTCCGACATCCTGTTTGTATGCACGCATGCCTTTGCGTTTCTCAAGATTAAACTGACAACGACAAAATTATCTATATGCATCTAGCTACACGATAATAATGTGTAAGGTACGATACGAGTAGGTTCCTACAATCTCTTCATAACATATGGCAAGGCTCTTCCTTACACGCGGAGAATTTAAATGAGTTTTTGCTTCTTCTATATAAACTGCAAATAATGCGCATATTATTTATAGGTTTTTATTAATAAATAATTGCATAAATCCTTCCAATGCTCCCAAGTTACCATTGCTTGCGTGGCTTTACTATCGTATTTTATATCAAATAGGCAGGTAAGTATAGTTAGGAAGAGACAATCTAAGATACCCATTCCTTTCATTTTCTCATCATCAACTAGTTTTACGAGAATTCAAAATTACTTAGCTGCTTCTGCCTTTTTGTACATAACCAACCATCAATCAACAACCTACGTTGTTGATCTGTTTCTTGAATCAGTTTTACAATTGCAAATTCCACTTACTATTTTCACGTGTTCATAAGACGCCTCGTCTACAGGGCAATATCTCAAATATCAAAGTGCTTTATTTCCTTTAGACCTTACAGGAGTCTTGGACACGTCACAAAATTAAAATTACATAAGTAAAACAGGGAAATAAAGTGATTCTACACTTCCTTGTCAAGACTACTGATCAACAACCTTCGCTGTTCACTCAAATCTATACTTGTAAAACTGTAACAGGTCCAATTCTGAACATTGAAGAAATTTTTTTTTTTGGATTGCCCTCTAGCATCGATCCTGATGCCAAAAATTAATTTATTTTTCCTTCATGTCTGTCTGTATCTTGGCCGAATATGTTCTTGCATCTATGTACGTACTAGCATTACCCTATCTCTCTTCTATAATGTTTCTTGAATCATTTAGTTAAGTAATTTTTATTATATATTGTATCAGGGTACCCCTACATCATAAAAATACATAATAAATTCTTTCAAGTATAGAATCTGAGCTTTGAGATCGACACAAAGTAATAAAAGTTACCTGTAAAGCACTTCTTATTCTATTTGTTGACAAGTCCATTATCACTTTTATTATTCATTCTCCCGGTTTGTAATTTCTTTTTATTTTTAAGTTCCTTCCTTTATTAGCTTGTACCTATACGTAAGTAGTGTTTTGCCTTGTTAACTCAATTTATTTTTATGTACCAGTTTTAACTACCTGTAATTGGGGGAGTACGTCTAGTGATACATTATGTGTTCTTTTTTTTGTAGGTATATAGGTCCTACCTTACTGTGTATCCTCTGATAGTCCTACTAAACCTTATAAATGTAAGTTTGTGAGTGTGGATGTATGGATGTTAGTTCCTCTTTCACGCAAAAACTACTGAACTGATTGGGCCGAAAGGTATGGGTATAGTTTGGGACCTGGAAAAAAAATTGCCTATATTATGTTAATAATATAGGCAATTATGTTAATAATATAGGCAATTTTTTATCTCGATAAAACGGGGGCGAAGGCGCGGGCTAGTTATCTGTACTAATATTATAAGGTGGAAAGATTTGATTGTTTGTTTGTTTGCATTGAATATGCTACGAAACTACTGATCCGATTTGAAAAATTATTTCACTGTTGGGGAGCTAGTCTATCCCCGGGTGACATAATCTATATTATATTTTCATACCCGTGCGAAGCCGGGGCGGGCCGCTAGTAAATAGATAAATGCGAAAAGGAATTTTGCATGTCACTAGAAAAACGTTTAACGGTCGTCGTCGTCTGTTGAATGGAAATCAACAAAATCAAAACTTAGTTTGCGGTCCCTACGTGTCTGCGCGGTCAACGTTCGCAAGCGATGGCGCCCGCCCGGGCCCCACGCACTCACTATTGCGAAAATAATGCAGTGAACCCACGTCACACGACTGTTTTGGGAGTATTTTAGTATCAGTCCTACCGAATTTAGGATGCTTATTAAAAGACTGGGTTTCGACTTTAGGAATTGCTAAAAGGGACCATGTTGTTCCTCCAATCCTGGTCTAAGCGGCTTTATTTGGAGTTAGCTAGTTTGTTTTGTACGAAATCGAGAACATACCTAACTATCTAATCCATGCAATATGTTAGATTCAGTCAACTTTCGAAAGTTAGAAATAACATCCACCGAAAAGCCAGTGTTTTTCTAAAAGACTGTCTGTCTCCATGCTGTTGACCGCAGATGGCCATGTTAGTCCAAATTATTCCGTGGAATAATTTGGACCAACAGCCCAAATTATTCCACGGAACGTTTTGCCTATCTACGGGACCGTTGAATTTTTTTCAAATCGTGGCGGTACTCGGTGGCCCTAGCCTTAATGATGTCAAGTGTTAACCCAAAGTTTTGAAATTGCCTTTACATGCACGGTACATGCATTTCGGCCGTAAATAAACTTATTTACGGAGTAGGTAAGTGCAAGTTCTAATTATATTTTTGAGAGTACGGGTCGCAAACGGGTTGTGGTGGCGACTGGCGAGTTAGGTCGGTGGTGCAGTGGAGTGGCGCGGGGCGAGGCACGTTCAACGAACGTCCGCGGGCCGGCACGGGCCCAAGGTCGTCGCGTTCACTTGCCCGCTATATCACCGCCAGTTACCACCACCACCGTACTTACGCTCCTTTATTTCTATACGTTTTACCCAACGAACGATTACCTACATCGCCAAGACATCCAACAATAGGAAAATTGCCTTGTATTGTCAATTGCAGCTATAAAACACTCCGTGATGTCTAGACTAGACCAGCGTTTCGCCTAGCGCGCGTGATTTCAGACTATTTGAAGCTTGTGACTAATTCTTTGTTGTTTTTAGCTATAATCCGCGATGTTGGTTTCCCCGTTCCACGTGTTTGCGAAATAATGAAAATAAGCACTTTTAACTAAATTTAGTGGCTCGCATAGTTCAATGGTTTTTCAAGCCGGATGTTTGTGCAATATGCCACTTGCAACTCATGCATAGTTTCGAAATAGTAAAAGTGAGCGCTGACTGATGCAATCTTTCATTATGAATTAACGACTGAGTAATAATACTATAGCACTTGAAGAATATTTTGAAAAGAATTGGCCTGAATTGAAACTGTTATATTATTCAGGTAGATATGTACCTATAACTTCACTTTAATAATTAAATTATGTAAGAAATAACACTTTACTGTGCTGTTATGCTTTTGATTATAATTTACGGCATAATTTGCATTTAACATTAGCATTTTACGGTATAAAGAATCATATTATTTTGACCTATGCAAATGTTTTGAAAGTAAATACTATATATAGATAACATAGGCACCTACTTATTATAGGTGGGGTAGGTACCTAGTTTCGTACAAAGGTATATAAGTAATATACATAACATTTGAGTGACGTCTTCGTAATGTCTTGGGCGGTAAGGTAAGTCAGTAATACCGATCCAAGAACCTCCCATACCATACGAATGTCTGACTAATTGTTGTGCTATTGTTTCTAACAACATCAGACAGACAGCTTTATAATTAATTTCCAATTTCTAGAAACTACGTAATGGCGCTATTGTATACATAGCATTATTATTTTTTTGAAAACCAGACGTTTAAATCACGGTCGGTAAGGTAAAGTAACTGTCTATCAAATTGCGCACTAGATAAGACCAGCCAGAAACGAATAACCAGATGATTAGAGTGTAAATTTATTCGTGATTGGAGATATAGGCTGACCGCACCCTGGTCTGGTATGTCGGCTATTGCGAGACTAAAACACACGTGTTCTGCGACAAATCACTAAGTAGAGACATGCTAGAGACCCTAAACACGAAGCACAAAGTATCAATATAAGCCCACATACGAAACAATAAATAATGATCGAGCGGCGACCCTTCCCAGCGACATTCCAATCGCTGATTCATGACTCTAAATCAATGCCCACTTCTTTTACTACCTATCTTATTTTGAATACAAATTTGCAAATTTTGGACAAATTTGTAATTATAAGCTTTATATATTTACTAGGTTTTTAATATTATACATTCTAAATCATTTAATTTAACGACTCCAAAGAAATATTCTCATTTCGAGCTACTTGTTTATTGTATTTTGTGAAGCTATTGCTCTATGAATTAGTCGAGTGCACGACTAATAGAGGAACTCCCTCCATCTAAGGTAATTTTCTTCAGTGCCCGTTGAGCGACGTCGTTGCGCATTGGAGAAATTCCTCGAGTATTCGGTTCAACGGCCGCGCAAGCGTGAACGTTCTGCGCCTGTGTGTTTGAGTGAGCGGCGCGGACGCACACACAGGCCGTACCCTGGCTCTGCAAACACGACCAAACCGTTACCCGCTTTGCTATGCTCCTACACATCATCTACTAGCGACACTAAACGCAAACATCGGACGGACTTATGAGGCATCGGTTTTTTCTATGCTATACTGCTGGATTTCACAAACGAAAAAAAGAACGATGGAAAGTTATTGCCAGTAATAAAGAATAATAGAAAGTTATTGCTGAATGATAAACTGTAAAGATATACTGCAAATAGATCAAAAGACATAAATATCGAAGTGAGATCGGCTTCTAAAGTGCAATGCCATGCAACCCACTTAGGAACCGCGCGGAGACACAGGCATGCCGTGCCACCCGAGAGGGGGAGGCACCGCGGAATGCGATTAAATCCTCTTCACGTTTCATCACAATAATCATAGCGTACATGTCTATATATCTTGTAAAACCAACGACGTTAAGGCTAAAACTTAAAACGAAAGAACCTGTTAAGCTCTAAACGAAAGGACCTGTTAAGCTTAAAACGGAAGGGCTTGTTAAGTTTAAAACGAAAGGACCTTGTTGTTGTTGTTTTGTAACGAGTGCGTTAGGTAGTTTCAGAAACACGTCAAGACCCAGCAGTCCAAGGGGACAAGTAAGACGCAAATACAGTCGTGGCACTGCTACAAGCAAAGTGGAGCTGACATCCTGACCGATTTACTTGGTAATTGAATGTGATTCAATTTGAAATGAGTGTTCATTGCGCTGATGGAAGGCCGAGCCCGAGTAACCAAACGAAAGTGCGACTGCTACAAGATTTAGTGTTGATTTAGTGCACATCATCAGAACTTTAAAAGTCCTCTTGCGCTCAAAATGTGCTTACGAATCAAGTTCTCTCTTTGATTAATAGGCAAAATGCCTTTGGTACAATAATTGTACCTGCAGATAACGTTTCCTTTATGAAACCGAATGATAAAAACCAACCCAAAGCACATATTTCAAAATCTGTAGGTACCTGAGCCCCAAGTGTGCATTTAGTACACTGCACGAGCCTTTGACATTTAAATCTAAATAAAAGTGGTTTTGAATGTCAAGGATACCGTAAACGGAGACCTAATAATGAGCTAAGCTTGACTACACAACGTAGGTATTCATTTATGCAAAGGTTAAAACCATATTGCAAAAAACAAAATGTGGGAAAGGAAAAGCTGTGTTAAGCTCTGCGCACATTAATCCAACAATATGTAATATGATGTTTTCCTTTATAATTAGTGTGTGTGAGTACCTAGCTGTTACTAACCTTAATTTTTAAGTATTTTTTATAGTGGTTTTACTAACAAAATATGGATCTTGTTATTCGAAATAAAATATTTTAATTTAAATTTAATTTATACTCTTTTTCTTTAGATACATTTGACAGTGACAAAATAGATTCACACAAGCTTCAAAGTGGCCCATGAGCTATCTGTCATCTGATGCCGTCAAAATGAAATGCATCTAAAAAACATTTTTTGCTACGTGTATGTGGTAGCGGTGCGCTCTGATCTGCGAGAACCTTTATACCTAGGTACCTACAAGCTAAGACAAATACAATTAAATAGATAAATAAGAGAAATAGGAATATGTGATGACGAAAAGAACTCGCTGATGTGATGACAGATTATAATCTCTTGTTCGTGGCATGTAGGATATCAATCTAATTACTCAAACATTTGGAGCGGTAAATAAACAATGAGATAACCATAACAACTAATTCCTAGAATTTATACAAAGGAACATACATAGGTACCTACTTTAGCTATCTGAAATGGTCGAGATTGAAAGGTCACGGAGATAGTGTAAAGTTGACCCGGACGTGATAAAAAATTTGATTCCTCCAGTTAAACATTATTTTTATACTGAATGAAGCAATACCTATTTGAATAACGTTTTATCTATTGACATAAAAGACCGTTAAAAGTTATTACAACTTTGTTTTTGAAGAAATGTTGTTGTTCTTGTGATTGATAGCGGTCGGGCGCCGAGTTTCTTATTCTCATTTCACAGCTTGAGGTAAATTACCCATTGGGTATTCCATTATGAACCTTTAACGGTGTTTTCTATAGGCCCTATGATGACACCTAAACTTTGTAATTTTATGGGTCACAGAGCGGAAGCGACGACGGACGCGTTTCGAAATAGTACGCACTATCGAGCTCATTATACTCATGCATGATGTGAGATCATGAGTAATGTCAACGAGATACCAGTTAATTTATCAAGAATGTACCCCTGTGCGCACCCACCGGGATGTTGTTTTGTTGATTATGAGTCCGAATTGTTGAATTTATAGCATTACTTGATTGGTACTCGATCCAAACATTTTAAACTGGAGTTATGCAATGAATACCGAATCAATAGGTTCCGAGTAGTGAAGGGGCAAAAGTATGCCGTCGTACGTTGACTTTCCAAGAATTAATTATGATATTATGTAAAGAAAACAAGCAATAAAAGTGATAACATGTAAGTAGTAGAAGTTATCACAGCCGTTGATATGGAGTTGCAAACTTGGCGTCATAACATAATGGTAGGGTTTAGGAGCAAGAAAGTAAAGGGTAGGTAACTACTAGGTATATTGTTGCAAATATGCAATGGCTTGTACACCAGAGGTAAGTCCGAGACCAAGTCACACTGACGTTTAATCCGGCATTTCATATGGAATGCGGTCGCTCGACCGGCCAACGGGCGCTCCGCCCCGCGCCCGCCGTTCTCCTCCATGTTTTCTTACCCTCTCGCTTCCGTCTACCATATGGTAGTGGGATAGGACCGATTCGAATAGGAATCCAATTGATATAGCTTAGTAATTAACAGAAAATAAATGTGTAACCATCAAGGGTGTCAAAACCCAGCTGATCATAGTCACGGAGAAACATCAGTTTATGAAAACTTTATGTAAAGTTTAGGACAGTACACAAGGCGATAAAACTGATACAGCTGGGTACGATAACAATAGCGTAGAAAAGACTTGTACATTATTCGCGAGTGATAGTACAGACTCAGGCCCCGGCATTCCAGAGCGTATTGACGAGTCGGTCGCCACGTAGCGACGAATCGAACATCTCGCCTCTGAGAAGAAAGTACCTATGCGCTGTTTAAAATGTTGAACTCACCTTCGTCGGAGAATCGTAAATTGTTAAAAATATCCACACGGCTGGTTAACACAGATAGCACTGTTATCGTCCGTACAACACAAATATTTCACGACACCAAAACGACAACATAAATAAACGCAGGCGGATCCAGCGCCGCCTTCGGGGCCCTTCGCTCGCGACCGACGACGTATTCCTCGCACTGATCGAAATGCAACTCGGAAAATGCACAGGGCGGGGTTGTCGAATGTCATAAACGGTCGGTTTTAGAGGTCGGATGGGATGGTAGCCGGCGGAGCGTGGATGTGAGCGGCACTACACCAGCGCGTGACGCGGCGCCTCTCGGCGGACTGAGCGAGCGAAGAGTGCGCGCGGGCGGGGGCGTGCGCGCGCCGCCCTTTCCGCCGGCCAGCGAGCGCGCCGCGGACGTGGCAAGCGATCCGCCGCCGCCGCCGCCACGACCTCATCCATCACAGGACACAGAATCCTTTTACGTCATACCGGCGACGAAAATTAAACACCTCCCACTTCTGATGACTCATTTCTAAACCTTTTAGTTCGATGGAAAGACATATTTTCCTGTCGCAAATATTTGCAACTGTTGTCGAGAACGTTGTTCTCTAGGCATATCATTAGATTATGCCACAATACACCAACTATTGAGTAAAAGACCAGACCTTGTTAGTCGCAGTTCGTAGCTCGTAGCAATACAAACAGTTCCTGTTACCCTGCAATTATTGCACTTTCTTTCCCATTGTTAGCATGATGAAATCAGTTTTACTATCTCTAGCGATCGAGTGAGATTGTTGCTGGCATGGCGGGGGGCTAGTTGTCGCGCTAATGCCGCGGTACTTTCACCTATGCAGGTACCTGTCTCATGCACATGCAATCAGCTATTCATACCACGCGGCACACTCGAGGATCCGGCCTTGCGACCGGTCTGGTTAAAATAAAACAAAATGTATCATCCATCTTTCACTTTTAATATGTACTTCAAATCACAGTTCCCACCAATCATCTCATAAATGTTCCATTCTTACAGTTTTCGTCTTGTTGGGTTATTTATATAGAAACAGTAACGAAGCATTTATCGCACAATTAACAACTTTAATTGCTTGTTGTTTCAGTTTCTAATATTGAATTGGGATACATTTTTGAACTAAGCTGATTATCATGAAACTACATCAAAATAAGTTGGTATCGCTACAATTAGTTAGAATAGATTCGTCAGGTTCAAAACTAAATACCTACGTCATGATTGCGATATTGAACACATGGGTGGCCGGATATACTTCTGAATAGGTACATTTGAGATAAACTATCTATCTATAAATACAAAACATCTTAGTTATTGAGTAAACTATTTTATATTTTAAGCTTAGAGCCATGGATGCCAAGCGGGGTCCATTCGGCAGAGGTTGTCGTGACTGTTGGCCGCAGCGACTAGGGTTGCCACTCGACTGTCGGGTCCATCGAACATAGCTAGAGAATTGAGTCTGTTCATAATAACCGTGACAGCTTTGTTGACCATGTTTATAACTGTTTCGTTGTCCATTTCCACTGGCTTATTTTCCGTGGACGCGCCCGCTGTTGGCAACCCTGACTTGTCTTCTATTCGCTTCTTGTATCCGGTGACCATTTCGTCGCGAAGTATCGTGCGCAGAATGGATTGAATCTGAAACAGAGTTAGCTGTAATTTGCAAGTACTGATGAACTCATGAACATATTTATTGGAACGCAAAAAAAAGGTAGGATACCTAACATAAAATATTTTCTTGTTCCGAAGTCTGTGATTTGTCGCAATGTTAAATGATACCGGCAGACTGAAGAATATACCAGACGTAAAGGACAAGGCTATTCGTGGCGTCGTTTGGGGGAGGCCTATGTTCAGCAGTGGACGTGTACGGGCTGATGATGATGAAAGGACAAGATCGCATAAGAGCAACAACAGAGAGGGAGGGCAGATTTATTGTAAGCAGTGATCTCAACAAGCGTTGACCTATTGTCTCTATAATTTTCTTTGGATACTTAGGTAGTCAGAGGCCTTGATTCCACTTGTACCCTAGGTATATGGGGTAGGTGCCTCCGATTACCTAAGTATCAAAAGAAAATGAAAGAGACAATAGGTGAACGCTTGTTTAAGACTTTAATTACGTAGTCGGTTTTTTTTTTACTTTTTTTCACACCTTTTTGCTGATTGCTTGAGAATCGTTAACCTCACAAAAGTTTGATAAACAGTTTTGGAAAGAACAAATAAATACCTTACCAACAACGATACCACACACGAACATATTTACTATCATTGGGGTTTTCGAAGGATCGAAAACCCCAATGGGTTTTCGATCCTTACTTATTAGACCCCATTTTTATCTGACGTCACATAGCCTATAACCATCAGGATATAAAGAAGAATCATACGACACCTCATTTGTTGAAATCGGACTAGTAGTTTTAGCGCTACGTGGGAACATAGAAATCGGCTACATACATAAATACATAGGGTGCCAAACTCATACTTAACCCTCGTCCTTCGGTAGTCGGGTAATAAAAACCATAATACGACTTCTTCCGAGTTCCGAAACAAGCTATAGGAAGTTTGAGAAGTGTAACAGTCAGCACCAAAACTATAAGAAAAAGATTTAAGACAGGTTGTATAGGGGCGTATAGGTGTACCCGCCAGAGGTCCATTTGTTCACCACAGGTCATCTATTGGGATGATGATGCTTGGGGAAAAGTGCTCTTTACTGATGAGTCCAGATTCTGTCTTAAGGCAGATGTGAAAGGTCCAAACAAAGTATGAAGATGACGCGGCGATGACGCTACGCTCAATGTAATTGTTGGAAGTGAGTTATGGTGGTTATATTTGCCTCCATCTTTTGCGTTCCTCTAAATATGTTCATGAGTGATGATGAGATACGCAAAAAACTTTATAAAGGTTTTCTTGGCGTCCTCAAACCTGGCTTTGTAAATCAAATCAAACCCATATATTTAGGTCAACCTTCAACCACATTCGAATTAAAATGTCATTCGGGAGAGTATTTATGCTTTGTCTGGACTCGGCCGACTGAGCATCCTACACAGTTTTCCAGTAAGCAATATCAAAATGGTCAAAGAACTCTCATTCCTATTGTTCTCATAATGGCATTCTTGAGCTCACGATAGTTTTCTCGTAAAATTACCTTAAAGTTAGGAGTGACGAGACAGCGAGCGACGGCGATGGAGGACGCAGTGAGGGGTCCAGAGATTCCGATGTTCGTGACGAGCTCGGAAATGTTCGGCGTCAGTCGGAACGGCACCGGTCGGTTGCAGTCCAGCTCACCTGGTTCAGGAGTTGACACTTAAATGTTGGATGGACGTATGTATAGATTATAGGACTTTTTAATACTCGATAGATCTTCGTATGACCACAATCTCACATAATGGTAAGTGACGATGAGGCCATTTACACTTTTGGTACATATTAGCAGAGCAAAACAAGGTATTTTCATCTTTAATTGAAATTACCTGCTACCAACTTAATGTCAGTCTATTCAGTGAGGACTAGATTTTATGAGAGACGTTAATTTGTGTTGATTCAAGCCAATCCCAAGTAAGTGAGTGAAAAATGTTAATTCTTAGAGATTCACTTTCCATTATAGCTTTGTGAGATAATGGTACAAAAACATGCATCCAGTGATTCTAATGACAGCCTCTGGAAATGTTAGAGACAAGGTATCTCTCGCAGAGATAACTCAAGCGTTGAGCAGTGAGCGATAATAATAACGTTGCGTGCATCGAATGAAATCTAGAAACTTCAATCCTCAAAAAAACGTTAGTTATCTTTACGTCGAGTTATATCGTCAAAAAAGAAGCATGCATTTCAGCCAGCGTAAAAAGTGCAGACAAAAACAGTTTCGCAAGACGTTTCAAGCACGTGCGCAAACATGCAAAACAAGCATTCTAGCAACACCCAAATATTGCAAGCGGTCACTTAGCTAGTAGAAGTCCATACAGAAATTAATAAAACACCTGTCAGCAGCAATTTTAAACACGAACCATCATTTTGTTGTTTATTTTCTTTTAGTTGAACTTCATGCATGGGTTGAGTTCATTGCGTATTCGGGGCAACAGGTGCACGTGAGGTTTCACGCGAAGTTGGTAATTTACACCCTCTCCCTCTTGCCTTATGGCTGTTTTCTCAACATTGTTGTCAAAAATAAAAACAAGGCATGTATCGTTCACGATGAGTTTGATCTTGGTTAAATTAATTTGTATTTTCGGTTGAGTTAATATCGATTATGATAATAAGGAAGATTAACAAACATGCTCAATACAATACTCTCACACACTCAATAACACCAAAGAATATGCAAAGCCATAAAAACCGTGCGAATATTAAACTCCACGTACCTGTGGTATCATCGATGTCGAATTTAAAGTACGACACATTCAGCAGCCCTGAGTCCTGATGCACATACATCATGTCAGGGTTAAGCCTCGTGAGATGCAGTACGTATTCCGCGAACGAAGCCAGGGACAGCTGCAGGGTCATCATCTTGCGGAAGGTCCAGTAATCGGTGGGGGAGGAGAAAGTCGCCGCGGCCCATTCGCGGAGCATTCCCTTGGGCACCATCGTCGCTTGTACCTTGGTAATAAATGGTCATTAAGATGTTAGGTTTGTATTTTAGATGGTATTTGAAGATCTAGTTCAGCTAATTTATAACATGTTTGAGACCAAGAATTTGCTGCCAAGTTTCAATTTATAATAGGAATCGGCGCGGTATTGAGCTCAATGTTGTGCAAACTGCGATGTTTTAGGTCGATTCTGTGTTGTTAGAGAGAGAATTCTTCATATTTTGGAACAATGAAGAATTATAGTTACTTTGACTTGGAAGCGAGTTCATACGATTTGGGCCCGATTTTTTACATTACTTTCTTTTACTGTCTCACTGCTGTCCCAAAGACCTAATACTTTTCACTCCTCTCTGTTTTCCATCACTCACACTAATATTATAAATGCGAAAGTTTGTATGGATGTATGTTCGTTACTTCTTTATGCCAAAACTACTGAATGGATCGGGCTGAATTGGCACATATGACCTGGAATAATACTTTTATCACATAATATCATTTTCCATGAGATATAAATAACTTTTATATATTTCCATAGAAACAGCGCGTGCAAAGCCGCGTGCAGAAACTAGTGTTTTATAAAGTTACCTCTCGTAATATATCCCTCAAGACTTGCTGTGAAGCTTGCGATCCGCGCGCCTGTACTGCCGCCAGTCGCTCGTAGTAGCGCGCTATAGGAGCGTCGTAATCCACACCCCTGCATAAATTACCCAATTTGAGTCATAGGTCTGTACAGATTACACTGGTTTGCAACTTAGCTGATACAATAATGTAGGTAATGATTTGAGAGAGATAAGTTAGACATACATTTTGATGAAGTTTATGTGCTTTGGTTTATGTGCTTTGCATGGGTTGAGTTCATTGCGTATTCGCAATGAACTAACAGGTGCACGTGAGGTTTCATGCGAAGTTGGTAATTTACACCCCCTCCTCTGGCCTTATGGTTGTTTTCTCATTATTGTTGTCAAAAATAAAAACAAGGAAAGTATCGTTCACGATGAGTTTGATCTTGGTTAATTTTGAAGAAGGTTTGTAAAAACTTCTAATTTTTTTATTTATATTCTCATTAATACATGCAATAAAAATTCCACAGCCACACAAAAAATTGCCTGTGCGACGAATTGGACTAAACTTTTCCGACGTATTTAGAGCTGCGATATACGAAGTCAAAATTCCTGTGTACCATTTTTTGAACGTAAACGAAGTGTTTGAAACGTGTTGGCGTTATAAAAATGAGGGCAAAATACGTTCGATTCGTTGCACAATAAACTTTTTTTGTGTGGTTAACTTATCTAAGACCATTCAGAAACTAACCTATTAGTGCATTCAGTCTTATAGATATCGAGCAGCGATATCGAACTAGGATTATCCTCGATAAGTCTCATTTGCGGCGACACGGATACAACCCTCGGCACTGTGAAATGCAGAAATCTTCTCGAAGTTTCCTTCTGCTTCCCCAAATAGTGATTGAGCATCCGCAGAAGTTGTAAAACTCGTTCCTCCCGCCTCGCATCGCTCAGACCTGATTCATTAACGACTAGATACGGGTATATTTTCCCATTATGCCCTCTGATGTAAAGTCTACGTGCGGATGTGTTGTGTTTCTGTACGATCTCGACGCGCGGCATGAAGCGAGCTATGCGCACGTGGTAGTGAGTGTGTTTCGGAAGGAGGAATTCTCCTGGAAGTTCTACTTCGGCGGTTTTTAGACTGAAGTTGGATAGGAAACGGCATTTTTCTTCGATGAGGAATGACCTGAAAGCACAGTCAAATTTCAATGTTCATAAATCTAATTTTTAAATATCATGCAGAAGTTATATTAACAGTTTCTCAAATAGTGTGACAAATTTAGAGTTGCCTATAGATTGTGAATATACTGCCATTAAAATGACGTCGATCGGTGTCCAAAATTTGGTAATTAGTGAGTAATTACTAATTAGGTATATTCCTTGAGCTGACAATACCACTTACTTGGGCAATATCTTCGTCTTGGCATCCAGTATCTTGACCCACTTCCTGAGTTTCTGTATGAGATTTTGTAGTTTCATCGCGTTTGGTTGTGTGAAGTCAAAGTCTGATGTGAATTGTGTTTTCATTTTTTGGAAGATCGGATCCTGTACTGTGACATGGGCGCGCCTGGCGAGGCTCTCTGAGGCAGCTGAAGAGAATGCACTACTTGTAAAACTTTCTGTAGACATACAAAATGAGTGGTCGTGTTATGCAGCCGTCGCCTTGCCTAAATTTCATTCAAAATATCTTCAAAACACTTCGTTAACTTTATGATTGGTCAATTATAATAAATATAACTGATTGGATACAAACATTATGATGTCTATGACATAATACCAGTTTTTCAAGCCCATCACAAACGTAACTATAATATGTACAGTAATATGCATAATTGCAAGGCATAGCGCGATATACAATATTTTCTATACAAATGTTCGAGTGACCAGACCACACGCAACTGCATATGATTTATATTTCTATGACGTGACTAAGCTATACTGTCATTTATATTATAGCACGGTATATTAATATATATTATAGCTGCGTCTGTGATAGGCTTTATTGTTTTGATTTATGGGAAGTGTAAAACACCTCTAGTGTCTCTATATCCTTTGACGCCTTGATTTTGAAGTTCATAAAGTTAACGGAGGTAGCCATGCTTCCTTTCCTCGTGCACACAAGAATGATGCACAACAACGCACAAACAGCCCAGGTAAATGTGGTCCGCGCAGCAAATAATAACATAACTTTATTACAGCACGATCAACAACGATAGAAATCGATGTAGTGTCGATTGTCCAATGTAATAATTCCATAGCATGCGTAAAATAAAATTTCAAAGCTTACAAATGATTAAGTGAAAAATTGGCAATATCGATATAGAAACTAACAAACAATAAAAGCATTATAACGAATAATTTGTCTAGTGTTATGAGCTCATTCATAATACAATATTCTAAGACGTAATTGTCTAGTTTATAGTTAATCAGGAATCATGTAGTTGGTAAAAAAAAAATGTGTGTAAGGGTGGGTGCTTTTGCAAGCTTATGTATTTTACAGGTCCTAATGTGTGATTATATTTGGGATATGCAATACAATTTCAAAAA
Source organism: Eupithecia insigniata (assembly GCA_947859395.1). NCBI lineage: Eukaryota > Metazoa > Arthropoda > Insecta > Lepidoptera > Geometridae > Eupithecia > Eupithecia insigniata. The sequence goes on along the minus strand of OX401996.1, from coordinate 5,499,918 downwards.
TATTTGTTTCTTTAACTTGATGTACAATAATATAAAAGTGCTTGAGATTACCTTTCAAGTAAATTAAGTACCTTTGTTACGGAATCTCGCTCTGACACAGGTATTTATTTTACTGCCCCCAGCTTTAGATTCAATTTCTGAATCTAAAGCTGGGGGCCTACTCGGAAAAGGGAAACCGAAGTTTCTTTTTCGTGTTCGTGCAAAACCAACTCTTATGTCCATTGCATAAGATTAGCGTTTGCACGAAAAAGAATCAGAAACTTCGACTTCGTTTTTAAGAGTACGGGCCCTGAACGCTGAAATTACTTTCGGATATTAAGTTCCCTTTAAGCACAGATTATATTATACCTATAAGTAAGGTAAACCATACAAATCCTACACATTTAGAAATAATCTCGAGGGCATTATTTCATCAGTACACATACGAACAGGCCTCCCGAACATTTTTTTGTCGTTGTCATAATAACCACGTGGCAGGCGAATCGGTGAAGTTCGCAGCATAGGTGTTAATACATTTTTAATATTAAAAAAACTTATTAATTCCAACTTTTATATCATCTAGGACTAAGGTGCTTGGGAAGATAAATCCAACGAACCCAAACTCGAGGTGGTTAAGTCGTTTCGTTTAGGAGTTCCTATGGCCACCTTCGGTTTCCATCAGCAGACCAGCTCGATGGTACCATGACATTGCATTGTCACCGAACTTACATAATGTATGCCAAATTTCAGCTCAATCGCTTGAGTTGCAAGATTCCACCCTAACAAACATAAGTATGTACATAATATTAGAATGAAGAAATATTTAGTAACAATTCCGCGTATAACCTTCTCTGATAGTATTCATCAAAGTAAGTTGTCTACTAGTTTCGTCTCTCCACGAGACATCTTCAGGACACCACAATACTCGACCTTGACATTGAGATTGGTAAGCACAGCAACACCGACAGAGTCTCGCCAGTGATGTTGCCTCTCCGAGCTCCGCGCGCCAAGTGAAGCATTGCCCGCAAAACCCCCCTTTATATAGTCACGGATCAAACAGTGCGCACACAAAGTTCATAGTGTGTGTGTGGCAGTACTATTGTTTGAAAAGATTCGTAATAACGGTGACCTAGGCAAACCTGTACTAAGTTCATTCAACAGTGTATTATTACTATATTTTGTAATTTCTAAATTTTCTAAGACTGACATCCTAAATCCCTTATCACAAGTATGTAAAATAGAAAAACAATGATTTTGACTTAAAGAATGACCAGATTCCAATAAATGTTTTGCAAAGTTAGATTTTTCTGGATAATTGTTTCTATAAGCAGCTAAATGTTCTTTATACCTAACCTGAAAACTACGACCCGTTTGACCTACATAAATACCATTACATTCGTCACATACCAACTTATAAACACCCGATTTTTTATTGTTATCTAACCTATCTTTACCGTTACAAATCTGTTTTAATAAATTGTTTGTTTTGAACGCTGCGTGTACTTTATGTTTAGACAAAACTCTTGAAACTCCGTCACTCAATGGACCTAAATAAGTTAAACTGCCCACAAATTTGTCTATCCTTTCTGGAGCTACGGGATACAATAAGGAACGGATAATGTTTTGTTGTTTACTTCTTATTAAACCATCAACCATCTTTCTACTATATCCATTACTTTCAGCCGTGTGGTAAATAATAGATAGCTCTCTGTTAAAGTTCTCCTGAGATAAGGGGACTGACATCATTCTATGGACAAAACTACGGTAAGCTGATAGCTTATGTTGGAATGGATGACAAGATGAATTTGGTATTGTAATATCTGTGTAAGTAGGTTTTCTGTAAATTTGAAAATCATGCCTATTGTTTAACCTAGTTATTGTCAAATCTAAAAAGTTCAGTGAACCACCAATTTCTAATTCAAGTTTAAATTTTATTTTTGGATGAATTGCATTAAGTTTGTTAACGAACAGTTCTATTTGACGCAAACTTCCAGTCCAGCATATGATAATGTCATCTACATAACGATAATAATATAAAATGTTTGATTCCCCTATAATGTTTTTATTCTCAAAACTGTCCATGAAAATGTCTGCCATAAGTGGACTTAGTGGTGAACCCATAGCTAACCCTTCTTTCTGTTTGTAATATTGATTGCCAAATTGGAAGTAATTTTGTTGCATACAAGTTCTAGTCAAAGATATTAACTCCTCCTTTTCTGCCGGAAGTACTCGTTGTCGCTCAAGATGTCCTTCCAATATTATCAAACTCTCCTCATAAGGTACGTTTGTAAATAAACTTTCTACATCCAGCGATAATAACTTTGCATTGTGAGGCAGGCTAACATCTTTAACTTTGTTGACCAAATCCATACTATTCTTTAAGCTATACTTTGGATTGAATCTAGATCTACTTTTTAATTCGTAATTTAAATATTTTGATAAACCATATGCTGGTGCTCCTATGTAAGGCAACATCACTGGCGAGACTCTGTCGGTGTTGCTGTGCTTACCAATCTCAATGTCAAGGTCGAGTATTGTGGTGTCCTGAAGATGTCTCGTGGAGAGACGAAACTAGTAGACAACTTACTTTGATGAATACTATCAGAGAAGGTTATACGCGGAATTGTTACTAAATATTTCTTCATTCTAATATTGTGCAATGGATTTCCGCAAAGTAACGCCTGAATCTATTATTTATCTTAGATCAGCAGGTACAGCTGAACAGGCAAAATTATACATCAAACTCACTCAGTCACATCGTATTGCAGCTCAAAATGTATGGTTCAATCAACAGTGTAAACATTTGGGGGTTATTCCATCTTACATTAAAATTAGAAGTAATACAAATAGTAGGGCAGCTAATGTTGCTTTGATAAGGGCTAGGAATACTTGGTTAAATGAGGAAATAAAACATTGGTTTACTATCAGAGACAACTATAAAACTCATTTGGGAGTTTTACACATGGAGTTAGCTTATTCCTTACACAACATAGAATTTGATTTACTAGATAATAAAGCTAGGGAATACGCTGCTGAGTTAGCCCACAGGAAATATATAATTCAGACAGGGAAATTAGATCGATTAGTTAGAGACAAACAGAGGGTAGACCGACTAAGGGGGAATAGTAATACTGTGCAGCAACCATGTCCTCATACGTTCTATCAACGCGTAGAAAATCATAGTGGCGTCCAGTTCACAACTTCAGAATTATCACTGTTAGAAAAGGGTCTTAAATACAACTTACAACCAGTTTTAAATAAGAAAACTTTGGAGATTTTGGCTGTTGATTCAGAGATGGCAATTGTTAGGGGTAAAGCTGACGAAGGAGTTAAACATGAGGTAGCCTCTTTAATAAAGAAACCAATTAGTTCAGCTATAGTTCCAAGTTTACCAAGGGAATTAAATGTTTTTAAATCTTTAAGGAATAAGGTAGATCAAAATAGCTTAGTGATAATAAAAGCAGATAAGGGTAATACTGTAGTTATCTTAGAAAGGGGTACTTATGTGCAGAAGGTTAATGAGGTTATACAGGGCAATGATTTTGAATTATTGAATTCCGACCCAACCAAAGTTTTCACACAGGAATTAAAAGAAATGACAAAAAACTCATGCTTTATTTCTCCAAACTCTCTTAAATATTTAATTCCTATGAATCCAAGAACACCAATGTTGTATGGTTTACCTAAAATACATAAAAATAATATTCCAATCCGGCCCGTTGTCTCTTACATAGGAGCACCAGCATATGGTTTATCAAAATATTTAAATTACGAATTAAAAAGTAGATCTAGATTCAATCCAAAGTATAGCTTAAAGAATAGTATGGATTTGGTCAACAAAGTTAAAGATGTTAGCCTGCCTCACAATGCAAAGTTATTATCGCTGGATGTAGAAAGTTTATTTACAAACGTACCTTATGAGGAGAGTTTGATAATATTGGAAGGACATCTTGAGCGACAACGAGTACTTCCGGCAGAAAAGGAGGAGTTAATATCTTTGACTAGAACTTGTATGCAACAAAATTACTTCCAATTTGGCAATCAATATTACAAACAGAAAGAAGGGTTAGCTATGGGTTCACCACTAAGTCCACTTATGGCAGACATTTTCATGGACAGTTTTGAGAATAAAAACATTATAGGGGAATCAAACATTTTATATTATTATCGTTATGTAGATGACATTATCATATGCTGGACTGGAAGTTTGCGTCAAATAGAACTGTTCGTTAACAAACTTAATGCAATTCATCCAAAAATAAAATTTAAACTTGAATTAGAAATTGGTGGTTCACTGAACTTTTTAGATTTGACAATAACTAGGTTAAACAATAGGCATGATTTTCAAATTTACAGAAAACCTACTTACACAGATATTACAATACCAAATTCATCTTGTCATCCATTCCAACATAAGCTATCAGCTTACCGTAGTTTTGTCCATAGAATGATGTCAGTCCCCTTATCTCAGGAGAACTTTAACAGAGAGCTATCTATTATTTACCACACGGCTGAAAGTAATGGATATAGTAGAAAGATGGTTGATGGTTTAATAAGAAGTAAACAACAAAACATTATCCGTTCCTTATTGTATCCCGTAGCTCCAGAAAGGATAGACAAATTTGTGGGCAGTTTAACTTATTTAGGTCCATTGAGTGACGGAGTTTCAAGAGTTTTGTCTAAACATAAAGTACACGCAGCGTTCAAAACAAACAATTTATTAAAACAGATTTGTAACGGTAAAGATAGGTTAGATAACAATAAAAAATCGGGTGTTTATAAGTTGGTATGTGACGAATGTAATGGTATTTATGTAGGTCAAACGGGTCGTAGTTTTCAGGTTAGGTATAAAGAACATTTAGCTGCTTATAGAAACAATTATCCAGAAAAATCTAACTTTGCAAAACATTTATTGGAATCTGGTCATTCTTTAAGTCAAAATCATTGTTTTTCTATTTTACATACTTGTGATAAGGGATTTAGGATGTCAGTCTTAGAAAATTTAGAAATTACAAAATATAGTAATAATACACTGTTGAATGAACTTAGTACAGGTTTGCCTAGGTCACCGTTATTACGAATCTTTTCAAACAATAGTACTGCCACACACACACTATGAACTTTGTGTGCGCACTGTTTGATCCGTGACTATATAAAGGGGGGTTTTGCGGGCAATGCTTCACTTGGCGCGCGGAGCTCGGAGAGGCAACATCACTGGCGAGACTCTGTCGGTGTTGCTGTGCTTACCAATCTCAATGTCAAGGTCGAGTATTGTGGTGTCCTGAAGATGTCTCGTGGAGAGACGAAACTAGTAGACAACTTACTTTGATGAATACTATCAGAGAAGGTTATACGCGGAATTGTTACTAAATATTTCTTCATTCTAATATTGTGCAATGGATTTCCGCAAAGTAACGCCTGAATCTATTATTTAAGTATGTACATTGCAAGTTATAGAAGGAAGCTGCTGCCCGGCCTCTGGTAGGTTCCCTTAGTCGACTCTAACGACACGGACTGAGTTGGAGGGGTGGATTCTTATGCTGCGATCGCCACGGCTCATAATAATATCAACATAATTTTTTTAAATCCCTATACAGTCATCGACAACGAATGTAACATGATTACTTGTGTATGCTAATTACGAAATTCCTCTAACTAATTATTCGGTTTTATTGCTAAACTAAATAACTTTATTTCGATAACGAAGTAGTTACATCCATAATCACATCCTTTTTCGATTGTCCAATAGTAGGTACCTACGGTTTTCCGGCACAATATTTTTATAAGTACATAATTGATTTGAATTTAATGTGTCCTTTTTATAATTTGAATTAATTGCAAACTATGGCCATGTCATTAGTTTTGCGTATGTAAAATTAAATAATATGCCTTCGCTTAATAGATAGGCAATCTACTATATAAAAGGGGGAACTATTAAAAAATAAAAATTAAGCTTTGTGCACATACATTTAGTTGAGGGATAAACACATATTTACTGGAAAAGGAATTCGAGCTACGAATCATAATAAATTTATAATAATCTAACATTGATTACAGACAGAGCGATTTGACTAAAAAAATCCAAATACGACAAAATATAGCTGTCGTAGCAAAATTGGTAATTTCGCCGGATGTTAACTACCTTTTTGAGAAAAATCCATGAGATCTCATAAATATCATTCAAGCTTCTGTTACTTCCTACATAATACAGCAACCGTTATTAGTAAATCCCCGTGGATATTAAGATCTGACGAAATATTAGATACAATTCGGCTACGACACAGCCCATTTGAATAATAAACGGCCGGTCTTTATAACGTGTTTGGCTCTCCGGCGCATAAAGACTCGCTATTTATCATCAGCGGTCTTATTATTTTACACACCTGGTTTAGGTATGCAAAACGTTCCCTGTCGAGTCAGTGTAAACATATCGCAGACACTGCACAAGTCAGCTGAAAGGGTATGTCTTTATTTAATTCAGGAAAAAAAACACAAGTAGCCTTATGTTAGGCCTAACATTGAAACGTGTTTACTCCATAAAAATGTCTTTAAATCGTCCCCCCTCTAAAAAGCTTATTTTATACACTGATAACAGCGAAATAAAAAACAATTTCAATCACTATTTTGGTGTTTGAATTTAGGACACACCAATATAACTTAACCTTCCTTTTTACTTCATTACATGTCTATTTTCGCTTAAATCTTACTTTTTCTCGTAGTCTTGATATACAGTATGCAACTCTTGAATAAAGGACAGATTTATATCGAGGGCCATGAATCACTCGCGTCGCTCCGGATTCTAACACTCGCTACGCTCGTGATTCGATCAGATTCAGTCGTTAGAGTCCTTCAATTGCTCGTGATTCATCTGTGGCCCTCGCTTTAAATCCGTCCTTTATTCACTAATTGCATAATATACTCGTACTATTAACTTGTGTAAGGATTTCGTATTGCCAATACATTTGTATGTTAAGCTATAATTTGCCTAGCTTCTAACTATTTTGCATGGAAATACACTTTTAAACGTGGAAATCAAGCAAGATTCATGTCATGATCTGAGTTTACATTAGCTCTGCATTGGTTCAACAAAATCGTGTAAAGATTTTAAAATTCACTAGGCATGAGGAGGATTTAACCTACAAGATTTGATTGAACCAACGATTGAGCAACATGAAATACGTTCACACATCACTACTCAACCAAACACACCACCAAACGTTCCTTAGGAAACCAAGTCGGGACAGGCCTTGCTCAAAATTAAGCTGTATGAAACTGAGCAACGCGGCATCACGTCATACAAGTTTTATTCTGTAACATTACGTTGGTATGTCCGTTTTGCATACTTTCAGTTTAGACTCGTGATGTCATTCTGTGTCGCATTTTATTCAGATTAATTTATTCAATTAAACTCAAAATCCTATGTCCAGGCCAAAATATTGCTTCCGTACTACGTGTAGCGCGAACAACAAATAGCGGCAGATGTAAAGTTAATGAAAACATATATACTTTGTCATTTTAATCTATTAGAAAGACAGCCTGTTTATGCAGCGAATTTCACTCATTAGCTGTTCGCACTACAACTCCGCAACTGCAAACCCACCGCCTTGCAAACATCCACGACATTCAACAGTAACAATACTTACTTATACCAATGCCGATGCCGAAAGTGGAGACAACTTTCTTGATGAAGTTAAGCGTATGAGGTGTGACGGTAGCGTCAGCGACGGCCGAGCGGTTGTGGAAGGCTACCACGTGACATTTGGCGAGGCCAGCGCGGAGCTGGCGCAGTACCTCTTCGTACCAGTTCTCTCGGAACCAGACCATCTGGGGGCATGCTGTAGTTTAGCAACGGGTATTTAGAGAGTAACTCCCTTATTTAACTGTCTGCTTACTTTACGATTGTTATTTCTCACTGTATTTCTTCTTTTGACAGTCAGAGTGAGAAATAGCACTGCTGAGCAACTAAGAAAAATAAGATCCCAAAAATGTTTCAGGACTTGAACCCAAAACTGTATCTCAGCTCAACTATAACTGCAAAAACCTTAGAATAAAGCAACGCGACACCTCTCGTCAATCGTACTAAACGTTACTTTAGTCATTGAGCCGGTTCGGATACACTTCAATGTTTCCCCTGTAGGTGGAGATAATGGCGATAGAGTACGAAGGAAGTCCTTTTCAATTCCTCCGTCACTTGACCTCGTGGCGCAATTGATTAGTGCATCTCTTACTGAGGGAGGATTGTGGGTTCAAGTCCCGTTGAATTCATTTTAGTTTTTTGGGATTTTGTCAAATTTCTTAGACCCCAGTGTGAGGCTTACGCATTATAATTGCAACAACCTTAATGCTTAGCAACTGTTTTAAGTTAACAGACCAATATGAATAAGGGGAAAATTTGATAGTTAATCTATTTACCTGATCAACAATGCCTTCGAGTGAAGACAGCACTGTGGGATGTATCTCGCGCTGAAGCTGCATGATCTTGGAGCACTTCCACATGGGCAGAGTGGCTTTTATAGGGCCCGCGTCTGAAGATCCACTGGAGGTTGATGCGCCTTCGTTTGTTTTGCTTGTACCCTATAAGTGAGAACTGCATTAACACACAAGTATGTGCTTAATTCAATTATTTAATCTGGGGCAGATTTCTGCTAACCAATCGCTTTATCGACAACGAAACTCTAGATAGCGCGTGCGGTGCTATTTGCACGGAGATTAATTGTTTCAATCTCAACACTTTCGACATGCGTACCTCTACCTGTAGTTTCTTTCATCAAAGATAAAACGCCAAAATGTGTCATTCTGAGATACCATTACAAAATAAAACATCAAAAATAGACATTACATAAAACATGTACAATGGGCGGCCTTATCGCTTAGAAGCCATTGTTAGGGTGAAGTGATTAATTTAGTGGAATTCGGCCCCTTAGATGGTTTTTTTTATACCACAAAGGTGACAAGTAAAGAGCGGTCCACCTGATGGGAAGTGGTTACCGCAGCCTATGGACACCTGCAACGTCAGGGACGTTACACGCGCGCTGCCGACCCCGTAAATACTTTAGAATGCCCTGTTTGAAAGACCTCATACTATGGTGACTTGATTTTACGAATTTTTAAATGAGTCATTATCTGGACTCGATCTAAATAAATGCAAACTATATCGGGGTACATTCATATAGCAATCAAAAAACCAAATAAAGGAAAAGATTATTTTTTAATTACGAAATTTATCAGTCGAGAAATCTTGTAGCAAAACGACAAAAAGAATTGTCGATCCCATTGTAGAGGAAATGAATCACAACATAACTGGCCACCTTAATCCAATAATAAGATATTTCAAGGTTAACTTCATCAAGTTCTCGACCCTATGTTTGACCTTCCATAAGTCATGTACGGTCGTACGGAAATAAAGCACATTGAGTTTAGTTTAGTAAAATAAAGAATGATAAATAGCAGAAAAGCTAATAGACAACTTACAGCAGTCGGCTGCTGCGGTTGCCCCGCGGCGATGTTCTCTGCAGTCTTGTGCCTCTCACGTTGCTCAATCTTCAGTGTCAGGTAAAGCGTCCTGATTGGGAAGTACACAGCTTGGGGGTAGAGTCGACCAACCTACAATGAAAGAGACTGTCATCATCAACCCATATACGTCCAATGCTGAACATAGGCCTCCCCTAAACGACGTTACGAATAGCGGTCCCGAGCCGCCTCCATCCAACGACGCGACCGCTACAATATTCTCGGTTGATGGACCGACGACATAGTTTCGGATTGTGGGAAACTCCATCGAGTGGGAGGTCTTCCCAGAATCCGAAAGAGACTGTAAGGTTATGAAATATATACTAATACGTATGCTCTTAAGTAAACCTTCTGAGTAGTTTCTTAGACGAGCTTATATAAAAATAACTATTGTTCTTTTTGTATAAGTTCTTTTAGCTAGGGAATTACTAGTTACCACCTGTTTCAGCTGTTGCTATTTTAATTTCGAATAATAAAGTAATTTCTCGTAAAATAACAGTCACATCTGTCAGTGTCCCTGTCGCCGCCGGATCGTAGAATCAGCCCTTTTGTAGTATGGCTAGGCCGATTGCAAAACGGCGCAATTCAATTGCCTATGCCGGTTCTTGAATGATCAACGTTCAACAATATTCTAATAAAATTTCAATGAAATTGGAATAAGGTATTCCCAACAAATCAACATTGGTTTTGTAATCGGCCAAGCCATTCTTCAAACTGACTGATTCTACGATCCAGCGCCAACATGCCTATTCGGTGGACATAAATGGTCCATCAACACCGAAATTTCTTTCTCTTAACAATTCGACTGTCCATGACGCACATGGACGAGTTCGATCTAGGGCAGTTACCGCGTGCCACTTCGCGTCGCACCCAGAGCTAGGGCAGTGAGCGCGTTAAAGAACGACTTGCAACTTGATAACATGAAGTAACATCTTAATGATTTATTGTTTCAAAATATTGCTCAAAATATTGTCATCTGGACGCACCAAAACTTACATGGCTTAAAAGATTCAAAATGACGTTTCCTTCGTACTGCACGAGGCAGGCTAACAGCTGCGGTATCCATGGCAACCATTGGACGGGTGGCACGCCCACTGAGTACTTGTCCAGGGCGTCCGCGAGGCTGTTCTTTTCGTCGTCATAACTAAGCATCCAGAGGACCTGAGATTATAAAAATTGTGTAAACATTAAACTATACAAATTATAATCATTTGAAGACATTATATGACTTTTGATTGTTTGTGTTCAATACAATGAATGTAATTCAAATTAATACATCGATATTACCCTTGTAAGGTAAGATAGATTATTATAATAGGTATATATAATAATAGGTGCATTGGTTGGTTACCTGATTAAGTGAACATACCTTGGCGCAGTATTTCCTCGACTTAGACTCATTTTGATGCCGACACGCGTGAAGGAAACACGTCATTGCTGACACTCCCATAGTAATCTGTCTCGGATCCCGAATGAAGATCTGCTCCAAGTAATCTCCCCACAACGCCCAAGCCTTGACCAACGTGTCGTGTAACTGCACCGCCGCTGCAAACGCCTTGTTCGCATCTTCGGACCGACCTAACTGAGCTAGCAACAGTCCTTTGAAAGCGTAGAATTCCGCCGTCATTTCTTTAGTGAAATACTTGAAGTTGGTCGATTCTATCATGTCTAATCCCTCTTGGAGTTCGTCCTTCCCTTCTGTCCAGGAGGTTTGTATGTGGCACTTGACTTGCTGCCGGATCTTTTGGAAGCAGTCCACGATCGGAACACTAGGTATTGTGTATATGCGATGGAGGGAGTCGAGGCAAACGCCGGCTAGGTTGTGCTTCCTTGCAATCTTCGCGAAGTGGATGATTGCCTGTAATTGAAGTTTTTAAGCTTTAGATCGGTATAATATTATTTAACCTTTACAATTTTGGACGTTGTATGAAATTGACTGCGCTGCTATAAACTAGAAAATCTATACCAGATTGTTAGGTCAAACTGGACAGTTTATAAAATAAAATCACTGTGAAGGTGCGTTGCCATTCCTACTGACGCGGTACGGAGCGGAATCGACCAACGACCAATGTTTTGGTTCGCAATTCACACTCGTCTCTGCTAGTTCCTGATAGGTCGCTTGGTTGATTGGTCAGTGAAATCGCATCCTTAACCATCACCAGTAAAAAAAATACAAAACCTCCAGTAAGTAACACAAGCTGCAAATAGAGGATGGTTTTCTTTTTATGGTAAGTTATCTCCGCTGAAGCATGCACTCCCACCATGCTATGGTAGGTAGAATGCTCAGCTTGCGAGTCGTAGTGGGACGCTATTAACTGGTAATGGTGTTGGCGCCACGTGAATACAGTGCCCCAGTAGAACATCGGATCTTTTAAACTCCAATGTACATGGGAATCAGTTGTTTGTATATTAAACATGTGGTGGTTTTACTACCTGTGCTGAAGCATGCACTCCCAGCATGCTATGGTTGGTAGAATGCTCAGCCTGTGAGTCGTAGTGGGACGCTATAAACTGGTAGTGGTGCTGGCGCCACGTGAATATAGCGCCCCAGTGGGACAGCGGGTCCGCGACTACGGGCAGTCGGTTGCGCCACGTCTTCACTATGGCTTTCATGTCGTGCAGTGAAGTCGGTCGGCTGTGAATAAGGCCCTGGGGATAGAAATGCAAAGGTTATTAGCAATATGATTGGTTATCTTGTTTTGTTGTTAATAGAACCTCGTTTCAGATCGAATGTAAACACGCGAGCCGCTCACAGAGCGTGGCAAGCGAAATAACGACTCAAATGACCTAAGATTGTTCTAGAAGGTTACTAACTGTATGTATCTGCCCGGCCTCGCTCAGCTCCATCAGCTGCTGGGCGGCGCGCAGGAGCGGCAGGTGTGGGTGCGACACTAGGCGAGGCAGGCGGCGCCACTCGCGCAGACACTGCGCCGCGGCCGCCTCGGCGTGACGTTCCACTCCGCTCAGTTGTTGTTCGCCGCCCGCGCAGATGCACAGGTAGCCACGGTACAGGTTCACAAGCCAAGCTGGAATTACGATTGTGATGTAGTTCATTTAAAGCAGGGTCGGCTCAGCCTGTGCGAAGATTCGAACCCACAAAGGCACTGAGAACCATGACACACTAGGCACGGCCGATTTAGGGATTAGTGTGTAAAATACAAGAATTTCTGACACCATCCCTGTAGGGAATGCTAATGTGAAATCTATTTTACATATATTAATAGTAATTATACGGCCTATTTTAACAGTGACTCATCATAAAGTAGAAGAACTTCTAACAATCAAAAAATACGATTGAAAATCCCTTACCCAATTCTTTTGGACAGTTGTATTCAACTTCGGCCAGCGCATCCTTCATGGTCGACCAATTAGGATTCCTCCAGGAACTTTCTAAAATCAAAAACGGATCTCGACCGCTCCTCGTTAATCCGATCTCGAGTAGAGAATCCCATTGGTTGAGCTCTTTAGCGCATTTCAGCCAGTGTTGCGTCCAGAGCGTGCATTCTTTGTGCATGTTCACTGACGATGGTGACGCGGCGTATTCTTGTTTTAGTTTAGCCATAGCGACGTCGTAGGCGGCCTGGCGAGTAAACGGATATAGAGAACATTCTTGTCTACTATCTATATACTTCTACATTTATATTACTCGCTTACACAACATTTTACTTACTGTCGCATCGATGCTACTTGGCTTTTACTTCAGCTATTTAGTTTTTTACTTGATTAGTTAAATATAGATAAAGATGACTTTGAAGGAAATAGGGCTGATTCACACCGACACCTCGGAGCAGCGGCGAACAGTTACAGTTTGAAGCATTTTAAAACTTTATTTCCATACATATTAAGATCGTACAGGTCGCTGCTTTGAACGGACACAAGATTTCTAGCAGCGCCGCGGGCGGATTGCGCGAACTCTTCCAGCCTACGAGCGATTCTATGTTTTGATAGATAATGTGTGAAATGTTTTGATAGATAATGTGTGAAATGTTTTGATAGATAAAGTGTGAAATGTTTTAATAGATAAAAGTGTGAAATGCTTTGAATCGAAACAGCTCGCCGCTGCCCTGCCATAGCAATCTGAATACGCCCTTATTTGTGTACACAGAAAAAGTCATCTATGGTTCAATAACAAGCTACGGTATGATATGGATATGAGAGTCGAGTAAAAGACAAGTAACGGTTTCTAATAAGTACTTATTTACAATTTGAATGCGAGGTTTGTGCTTACAGGAAATATTACAATTGAATACAGTTGTGAATGTGTTTTACAAAAACATGCTTATCAGCCAAATTCTTAATAAGTTTAAGATTAAGCCACAGAAGCTACATCAAGAAGTGGAAATGTAACTAATTTACGAGAAGATAACTTTGTTTATCATCGAAGGATCTTATCGTGTTCTGTATTTAGTCGGACTATAGCCCCCTTAGAGTACATAATGTAAGATGTTGAGTGATTCTAATATTAATTGACGTACCTTGGTCTGTTCGTAGTAGCCCTGGTACGCGATAATAAATAAATCATTTAATAAACAGAATAACAACAAAAAGTAAACAATAGGGCAGGGCAAGTCCAGACATTTCTAATAGAATGGTTGATGGCATGGTTTATTACTGAAAGTACGTTAAAAAGATGCCACGTTTTAGAGTAGTTCAATCGCGCTTTAAAAATAAAGAGATGCGTGCCTATTAAACTACAATGGCCACCAATTAAAGTGCAAAACTTTATTTTTTGTTGAGGACTTTATGTGACGACTCTACTTTAGAATTTCAAATGGCACTTATTCTAGACATTTTGCTACCAATTTCGCGTACGCGTAGGTGAAAAACGATGTGTTCTTGGCTGTCCATTGGTTGTTGACCACAAAAATCTTACAGCGTTTAAATGTACATGTGACTTAGGTTGTCATCTTAAGATACCTTACGGTCCATATGATATTTTTTGTTTTTAATTGCAATCTTGAGATAGTTGCCCAAACGTCAATGTGAGGCAACAAATATTGCAGGCAACAATTCCTCAATCCTTAGTGGATTTTTTACATTATATTAAGGCCGTTAACAACCAAAAGAAGGCCAATAACTCGTCGTTTACCCTATTCATACGTTATTAGAGGCTACCAGAAAAGTGTACACACCTGTGCCTGCTCGAAGAAGCCCTGTTGTTCGTACGCGATGGCGAGGTTGGTTTCGCGGTAGCGCGCGTGTTTTTGCCACAGGCCGGACCACATGTCCTCTTCTTGTAGGAGTTCGTACATGTCGCTTAGTGAGTCGAGAATTTCCTGAGAACAATAAGTAAGTTAATAAAGGTCATTTCGAATAAAGTGAAAACCTCGATCTATCTGGTACTTTAAGAATCTTAAATGTCTGCTGTTTAAGTATTTGTTTTAGTGGTGTACATTATACAATTTTGTATTGTAGTATACTTGTGTATAGCTGAAACGATTAATTGTCATTGACAATTTACCATTAATTCTACATCTTTACTGAGTCACAAGATGAGTAGAAAAAACTACAATCGAATTTGGATTTGGTTAACTAACGGTTCTACAATTTTGGTATAGAATCTGTTGAATTGTTGAGGCTCTCGTAAAATGGAGCGAAATTGAGACATTTTATTAATACCAATGTAATTGGTCAATTTATACACACGTTTGCTCTTAGTTAGTAGGAACTCACCTGATTCTATTAATAATTGCGGTATAACAAAGCATTCATTTGTCTTCACATTGATTCTTACCGTAGGAGTGGTAGTTTCAGTGTCATAGTCGTAGACATCTAGTTGTTCGCGCGGCGGCCGACCCGCGGCCTGTTCCATCGCCATCTGCTCCAAGTTCAGCGTCATCCGGTGCCAGAGGTTGTGTGTTTTGCCGAGGTATTTCATCATTGGACTAGAATTATCACACTTTCTTAATAAGTTTGAATTTTAGATTATTCTAGAACACCTGTAAATTTTAGGACGGTTGAGCCAATTCTTGGAATGACTGTTGTGAGACAGATTTATTTTACCCTATTGATTGCCGTTACGATAGTTATGCATTGCTTAAGTATGATAGAAACCATTAAGACATTTGGTCCATACATTCAGTCAAAAATACTGACTGCTATTCCTGGAGGCCAAAATTCACTTCGGGTAGCTGAGCTATATACTCCATATCCTCAAAAGGTTATTGAGTTGTTTAGCGCCATGACCAGGGAAGAAAAAGTCATCGACACGCAATAATTTTCGAAAATTCGTTACTCAAACAGTTATTTAGTTAACGAAGATTAGACAATAGGAGTTCTCTGTATTTCATATTTACTTACGGTTTGATTGTTATCGATGGGTTACACCGAGCGAGCGCTTCGATGAAAGTGTTCAACGCGCTCAAGGGTTGGTCTCTTTGAATCACGTGCACGCCGGATATTATGAATGGAACCATCTCGTTCATTATGGTCTGAAAAAGTAAGAATTTTATTTAGAATGTTTTTGAGTAAGGCCACAACTAGTTTTTTCTAGTTTCACAGTTTAATTTGATGGATCTGAGTAGTAAAAGATAACAGTAAGAGCAAAATTAAATGTTCCAGTACATTTTGGCCATACTGCTTTATATTGGGCATTTTAGCGATTCCTGAAATTTGCTTTACCATATTCATTTGACCTTTATTTTCACACTCTAGGCTTAGCGAGCGTATCTCTTAGTTAATCATACCTCGCGAACGCTTTGATGTGCTACGTCGCAAAACACGTAAAATGGTGTTCGATGAACACGTGTGTAAAATGGTTTTTGGTGAACACGTAAAATGGTGTTTGATAATTCAAATCAATGAAAACGAATCGAGCGATTCAGAGACAGAGGGATTTAGACAGATATTTCGATACAGATGAAATGCTTATTCATAGAAAACATCAAACTCATCTGTACCATGCGCAGTTTCGCATTCGAAGCCAATTCGAGGCTATGTTCACATAATTCATAAATATATGCGTGACCTATACGACCCTCGTATACAATCAACATGCATTATAATTAACTTTAAATATTGATCGTAGTTGGAACGGTATATTTACCGGCAGCTGCCTCTCATCCAGACAGCTCCAGAGCGACGGGAACAGCCGAAGCCAGGTGTGGTGCGCTAGTGCTTCGTCCATGTGGCACAACTGCGCCGCTGCTATAATCAGCTGCTCGGTGCGAACACGACGCGCCAGCTCCAAGAATTCTGATTGTTTCGCCACTATTTGATTCAGCATTCTTGCCCTGAGAAGACAACAATATTTAATTAAAAACCAAACTCTGATATTTTAGCAAACTAAGTTATATACGGTTTAATCGTAGGTAAGTTTAACGTTGTACGGTATACAAACCGTACAACTTCCGTACTAGACTTTAGCACAACTTATGATTCTACATTGACTTACCTATTCGGTGCAGGTTTGACAATATCCTCCTTCGTGTTAGAACTGGAATCCAAATCCATATCGAGCACATCTTCTTTGTCTGGATCGATCGAGTCACTGAATCCATCAGTAGCCTCTTCTTTTACACTCGAGTATATTACAAAGGACTTTCGGTCTTCCGTATCGCCTGTGCTGATGACTGATGATATGCTCGGGAGAAGGTATTTTGTGTTTGACAATCGAATCTGCGTGCCTGTTGAACAAAGCGGCGATAAAGTCGCATGCGTGTAATAAATGAAAACAGATCAAGAAATACATTCAAAACAAATAGTAGGCTTAACTTTTATAGCCTAAACAAGACCTAGATTGAAAAGAAAGTAGAATTGACAAAAATAACATCGAATCATCATCGAAAACGTATAATTTACGCAATTTACGAAAACCTGGACTAAGCTTGTCTAGGCTGTCCATGCTGGTATGGACAGCCACGGAAAACAAATAACTGGTTTTATGAGTTTAACGCATTCATCTGGTTTAAAGCGCTAACGCTCTACACGATTTTTTGCGGCAAGAATTCGTAAGGTACGTACTCGAAACACAAGTAACCAGTAGCAGCTCCAGACACTGTTTGATCCAGAAATGTTGTCCAATATGCTCCCAGTTCTGCGAGCAAATGATGTAAAGTAGGCGGTCGAAGATCCGGCGACGCACGCTCTGATCGTAGACTTCGAAGAATTTGGCACGGATCTGTGGCTGTGGGCAGCGGAGGCCGGCGAGGAATGCCGGTTCTAGCTTCATTGATAGCTCTGACATTTTCAGACTATCATCTCTGTAATGCGATACAGTTTTTATATTATCATCAGGCCTTGTCGCCCCACTGCTGGACATAGGCGTATAAAAGAAAGAAAATAAATTTATTTTTAACTACAACCTAACACACAGTTAAACAAAAACTAGTACATTATTTATGTATTTATGTTTAAGGTTACAGCTTATGTTATTATTAGTAAAAGAAACTAGCAACAAAAATGCTAATAAATGGCCTTCACGACTAAGTGACAGACTAAGTCCAGCGAGACAGTCCGCCCGCTCAGGTATCTCTAGATTGACGTCATGAAAGCCGATCTCCGCTGAACTCGGCATTCCTAGCTAGTCTAAGACAGTTTATAGCCGCGATGATTGGAAGAAGTATTGTGTCGGACACCACTAACCTTTGCCTCAGTGATCTACTTTAGATCACTGAGCCACAGGATTAATTAAGGAATTTATAAACGTTGATGTTCTTACAACACAAATAAGGTTAGAAGTTAACCCGCTGTACATCCGCGATGAAAAGGATTTATGTTACAGTCAACACATTACTTTAGCTTTCATACCTGTAAACATAGTTGATCAACTCCAAAAATTGTGCATTTAGGTCCATATCGTCAGGGAATCTCTTCTCGACATATTGCATCAACTTGACGAGAAGTATGGACTTCTCTCGAAGTGACGGCGCCCCGGCGTTTGGCAGCGCGCTTGGACGTTGCTTTATCCATTCTTCTACCATACGTGTTATTGCTTTCATCACCTACAAATAAATGATGTTGGGTAATTGGACATTTACCGACATACATAGCTCTCAGAATTAGCAGGCGAAGTGGCGATGGGAAGGCCATATAGGTCGTAGAACCGATAACCGTTGGGGAGTAAAGGTTCTCGAGTGGTGCCCGCGATGCAATGCGAAACGAAGTGTGGGAAGTCCTCCCACTCGATGGACCGACGACATTGTAGCAGTCGCAGGGAGTTGTTGGATAGAGGCGGCTCAGGACCGCTATTCGTGGCGTCGTTTGGGGGAGGCCTATGTTCAGCAGTGGACGTATACGGGCTGATGATGATGAATTGGACATTTCACATAGCATGATCTACTAGCCCTAAGCGGAGTTTCTAAGGATTCGACAGACTAAAGTCGGCGGCTCGCCGACAGGTATACAAAACACCGTCGGCAACCATACGCGTTAATGCCTTCATCAACTAAAAACAATAAATAGTGTTGAACAAGTGAACATTTCACACAGCATGATCTAGCCCCCAAGCGGAGTTTCTAAAGACTCGATAGACCAAAGTCGGAGGCTCGCCAACAAGATGATAAAACACTGTCGGCTGCCTACAATCTTCATTCACTGAAATATCAGACCAATCCGCCAGGCTGTTGCCAGCCACAGCGGTGCTTTCAGTGTAGATGTGGACTCCATTGTGGATACTCATAGACTTAGGATGAACGGCCAAGACAAGGCCTTGTCCAGTGTAAAAGACAATAATGTCAATTGATTCGTGATAGAATGCGTATTTTACGCAATATATGAAATTTACTCTATTATAGCCACTTTCATACTATGGGGTCAATATCATGACAATTATTTATTACAGTAAGTATAACCCAAACATAGGTGCTTTGTTGCCAGATCTAGGGAATCGAAAGAAAAAAAATTTACAAAAACATTTGGTCCATACCAGGAATCAATCCCGAAATCTTTGTCCACCATGCCACGGAATCATACCTTAGCATCGGTAGTTTTCTCAATGAGTCCAACAAGAACAGTTCCGATGAAAGTTTTCCTTGTGTCGACTGGCATTACGGCAACTCGCGCCTTCAGTAGATCTAATGCTAGAATCTGAAAATATACAATACACTTTATTGCACACCAAGAAAATACAAATTATAATTACAGGAAAATTTATAATAGAGTTGCACAATGGGCGGCCTTATCGCTAAGAGCGATCTCGAAATATAAGCAGTTTTAATTTTGCTACAAACAAATTTTTCGGGTTTTCCATTTTCATAGACAGTTTCGACTTTAGGAAGTATTCTTAACATTATCATCCGCAGCCGGCTATTACCGGCTACCAGGTACAATAGGCCTCCGGATGCCATCCACCACCACATTACACAGACTGACATTTGCCGCCACGTCCAATGACGCCTCGCCACGCGTAAAATATCATCGACCCAATACACAACTGGCCTTCTTTTATTCATCCTCAGGCACCAATCGGTTGTCACTCAAGTCCTTGCCTATTCACAAAGATAATCAGGTACGCACCAATTTACAAATTGCTACAATGCCATCAGATATGTTGAAGCGTCAAAGTTATATTAAGGTGAAAAAATATCTACAAACTCACCAAGAGATCAGCAGTAGACGCATCAGGATTTGGCGCGACGTGGTCTCTCGCCATTCGTTGCAGTACCCTCATCAACGGTAGTAGGAGTCTATCGATATACGACGGACTAGACGCGCAGCAAGCCTGAAAAAATAAAAATATCATAACTTTGTTACCCAATAGGCACTGGATCAGGTAAATTATATGATAGACAGCAAGGTTACTAAAATAATAAATAGAAATGCCTACACAACGGAGACCTCCAACAATTTGAAATGAAACTCGGGTAGAGAGATGAATACTATAGCTTAGGAAACTTTTAATCAAGTAAACGATCAAACCAAAAACAAATATATATATTTTATTTATGCAATTACCGCATGAGCATAGCTGCGGACAATAGCTTGTATTTTTTTTACTAAAAGTTATCCAAACCTTCAGCATCATAAGAGGTCCGAGCAACGCGCTCGCGCCGCCCGTAGTAGCGCCCGCGGCGGCGGCGCTTGTACTCGCCCCAGCGGATTTCTCGTAGTTGGCCAGTCCTTCGAATGCGTACTTAGATACACAAGCGTATAGGGTTTCTAGTTCTTCATACTGTAGGAAGAAAGGTCCATAATTTATAAACATGGCATACATAATGTTAGCATTTAGCTATTGCAAAAAGTCATATTTCGTTTCAAAACCACTGACTTAAAACAGCACTGTATATAATAAAATCGCATATACTAGCAAATCCAGAATAAACATGGAAACTTAAATACTTATCATAAAATAAAAAGATTTTTTGACACCTTTTACAACATTAACTCAATAAGGTAAACTAAGCTAGGTACTACAAAAGAAAGGAATTGTTGAAATTTATTTCCATTTCTACATTCTACTCTTCGGCTTGTCTTGGAGGGGTCTTGTAAGAAAAACATAACTAACCTTAGAAGCTTGCGCAGCACCTGTAGGCTCAGTCGGGAATATCGCAGTGAGCTTCGCCAGTAGATTGTGCGTCAACCGCACTATTTTCGTATTAGTAGACGAGACGCAAGCTGCTAAACCCCGCTGCAAAGGTTTGAGAGCTGCGAGGATTTGCTCGCGCCGTAACACTCCTAGTAAGAACACTAGTAGTTCGAGCGCTGTGCAAGCGTTTGCGCATGATCCGGCGTTTGCTTCTGCTCCTGAGAACACCTACCGAAAATTTTGGATTAAAAACTTATGTATGAAATTTTCGTCGATTTGATTTTTCAACAAATTATCAAAAGAAAATGCGTTGAAAATGTTGTGACAATGGTTAATCAATTCAACTATTCCACTACACTCCGCTTCTGTGAGAAGTGGGAACGAACCTTCATATGTGTTTCTGTTCCTACAGTGAGAAACTCACAAAGGTATGTAACCAGTGTTTCATACCATGGAAATACCTTATACATTAAATATATACCTAGCACTTTACCTACCACTTTAATATATTTGATTAAAAATTATTCAATATGCTACAGACGAACGATTAACAAGTTTTGAGTACAATTTCATACAGCAATCTGTGAATTGCATCGTGGGCTACATTATTACCTAAGATTATCATTATTATACCTCACCCAGTAGTAGTAGTCGTGATGTATTCCTGAATAAAGAAATAAAAAAAAAGTTGGGTTACACTTTTTACTTACTTTATCAAGCCAAGCAAGCTTCGGTTCGCAGTGGTGCGCCCATACGTCAGGCTTGAGCGCCGCTTTCAGTAGAAGGACGCAGCGACGTGATAACTGCTCGCCTGGAGATACGCCGCCGACCACTGCCCCAGCAGCGTTGCCTTCGTTTACCTGCGAGAAATTTATGAAGTTGTTGTCTCGAGGTTCATTGGAATTCAGAGAAATCTTTATCGAGATGAGAAGTGGCTGAATATATAATGAGCACACACGCAGTTTGCAGTGTTCTTGGATTGTCTGAGATTTTAAAAACAAAGTCATATTATATTGACCTTCCTATGGTTATGGCTTATGGGTTAGGCTTTACAATAAGCACGAACACCTATTTGTACCTAGTGGACGTAATTCATAGATGAACATCGATTTTGGTAAGCCCTACGATATCACTAAAAAAGATAGACACCGCAGCATACCTGGCAAGCCAATCTAAGCAGCAAGTTAACAACCACATCGACATGCTGTCGGTCTAAAGGTTTGGCTGCGTCTGGCTCCTGTCGGACTGTTGACGTAGACGCGCTGAGGCCGGCTTGAGGGCTCGCCCAGCCCGTGTTGAGGGCTTTACGGGATTCCGAGCTGCTGTCGTCTGAAGAAGTGCGTTTTATTGCGCCGCTTGGTGATGTGGCCACCTAGAAAAAAAACATTTGATAAGAGAGCCGCTTACAAAGTGTCATCTTTAAAAGCCGGTGTTCGCCAAATAATTTAAATACCGGATCCCGGAAATACAGGTTATCTCGCCAGTGAATGTACTGATATGGGATGAGGTTTGAAATCAAACACAGTTGCACTATTTTAGGTATGTCCTTCCTGATTTGAGTCACTCTCACAGTCAACAAATAACAACAGATTGCGTCACAAGGGAACAAAATAATGTATTTAGGGCAAGAGATTATTTGAACCCAGAGCGAAGCGAAGGATTCGGAGTATTTTTTATTACCGTCATAACTTTATTTAAGCGAATTCTATTCTCTCTATCGCGAACTCTTTAATTAAATAGTGTTCCCAATTCAAAAGTCATTTCGTCACTGTTATTAAGTGCGCTGGAATGACTCACTTTGTTCGCACTTATCGAGGAACCCTTTACCTTTTTTGGAATAGGTGGGATGAAAATTTATTTTTGATTCTGTGGGAATTATTATATACTTACTTATATACTATTATATAGTATTACTTATATATATATATATATATATATAATTAGTTATTAATTACCTGTATTATGATATTATTTTATCTCCTAAACTATACATATATGTATCTTGTAAAAATATGGACTTGTCTGAAATAAAGAGTTTTATTATTATTATTTCAAAATGATACTTACCACGTTCTCATCGTGCGAGTGATCCCGTATCCGCTGCAGCTCCCACTTCAAGGCTACCTCTGCCAGGTCCACGGCCAGTCGGCGGTGCTCCAGTGATGCCGTGCCGCTGAAGCCGAGACGCTGCATCGCTGATACCATGTGGCTAACTAGCGCGTGACGTACAGGGAAGTACACCTGGGAAGTAAAAGAGGAATTTGTTCTTAGGTAGGTAGAACATGTTAAATGAAAAATTTCAGCTTTAGTTTCGCTTCCGACGCGACTTTAACCCGGCTTGCACCGGCAGGGGCCAATTGATCCATGGAAGTATGTCACTTATCCAGTTTTTCTATCAAAATAAATATATCAAAGATGCATATTTACAACGAAGGTAATGTGTAGTAGGCCAAACGTCAAAACTAAAAGCCTGTGAAATTATTTTTTAGTCAACCCATTTCTTCCATTTATGGCTCAGCATATTATCCAATTTTCTCAAATCTTTCCGCAATTTCCCAACAAAAACCGCGTTGTTCGTCCCAAGAGCTATCGTGGATATTAATTACTAAAATCCTTCTCACCTTATAATGCCTAACAACCAGCTGCAATATATGGAACAGCTGTTGCACTGAATGTCCGTCCTCCACTATGATCTTCTTAGTCCAGTGTGTTAGCATGGTGTTGCCATCTTCCATACGCTGTGGCATCGCCGGGGTTAGGATCTCTAGAGCTTGCCGAACTACAGAACGGGCTTCGACTGCGTGCGCTTTTAGAAGACTGTGGAATACTGTAAGGAAGGTTTACATCAGAAATTGAACAGATAGATAGAAAATACTTTTATCGCACACTTACAACACAACGACAATTACAACATAAGTGACAATTGGCGGTCTTATCGCTCAAGAGCGATGTTTGCCAGACAACCGGTGTGTTTCAACCTTGTTCCCGACCACATGACGCCAAAGCATCAGTGCATGTCCGCAGTCTTTAGGAACCGCTTTCATGACCTGACACCAGTGTGTCGTAGCCGTCGTAGGGTTTTCATCCCTTCTCAGTTTGACACTGATACGGGGCAAACAACAGTAAGTGGTAGTGGCACGGGAAATAAATTCAACATCTTACCTTCCGCACCTAAAGTCGGTTTAGAAGAAAACATTACTCCTTATGCGACAGTCTGCGAAAAACCGTAAACAAGCATGTAAGTGTAATATAATAAAATATTCTTACCTTGCAATACGATCCGTTTGTGTATAGCGAATTTGGCTATGATATGACTCAGCAGTAAATGACCATGGTATCTGAAATAATACATAAACAAAATTACGAACAATTCCAACCCCAGATAAATTCTACAGGTCAAGGTTCTATATCTCGAAGTAATAAATACCTTGTCGCTGGATCAACATAGTTCTTCCCAAGCAGACACGGCCAAGCAAACGTCATCAGTCTCCGCAACTTATTACCCTGCTTCTTATTATTCGCGTCATGGATATGCGGAGACGCTTGCTCTAGCAATAGACAAGCAAACTGAAGCAACGATATGCGAACCGCGTCCGAACATGCGAACGGATTCTCTGGATCTATCACCTGCGGAAGGGAGAGCTAATAATGACATGAAATCTGGCCTTTTTGGAGCACATGGCGCTAGTTTGATTGGAGGTCACCCTACCCAACAATAACTCTTGGCAAACACCGCAAGTCTATGCGATGATACCAAAATCAAGTTTGATACTGCTTCACTTTGATCGTTAATATGACCTCCAACCGTACTAGCGCCACCTGCCCAAACCAAAAAGATAAAAGAACTAAAAAGGTGCTACCATTACCATGACACTTACATTGTTTATGAACACCGACACGACGTTATCCGGATTATCTTGGTACGGCGCCGGCGGGCCTCCCACTATCTTCTGTCCTTTCTCGAAGCTGACCGCAAAGCAAGGGATTATAATCATTTGTAGGACTTTAGCTTTTAGTTCTTGGTTCATAGCGTCGCCTTGGAAGTGTTCAGTGAAGCGGAAGAAAGCGGAACGTTTCCATTCCATTGTGTAGTTCTGTGCGACTGTGTTGTCGAGGAAGTCTCGGAGGAACTGCAACAGAATTGGAAATCTGAACTGAATCTGGTGCTTTGATATCTATCCGACTCATATTAGTAAAATCCCAATTCCAATTTTATGGTATTCACTGAGTGAATCGCTAAGAAAGTTTTCTCATTGGTTCTTTTTCATAATGCAGCCAACAAGCGACGAAATTGTCTACATTATATACGTATATGTGTCTCACTTACCCTGAATACTCAAATGCAACTCAGGGCCCGTACTCGCAATAACGGTTAATCGAAGTAGTCGTTTTCGAGCAAAACTAAGTCTTATATAAGATTAGCGTTTACACGAAAACGACTTGAAAACTTCGATTTCGTTATTGCGAGTACGGGTACTGAGTTGCATTTGAATGTATCAGAAAGTTCGATATACCTTTTACGAGTAGAAGTTAAGCATGTCTCAAGCATAGATTTTTTGTCAGGTTTTCAATGAATACAATGTGTAAAACTCGTCACTTGGGACGTGGTTAAATCAGAGTTTTGTTTGATAAGACGGGCATCAGTGAATCACATAAATTGAATTACTGGTCTCATAGCACTTTCCTACAAAATACTTTCCTTAAAAAAATAGTCTCCTACCTGGAAATCAGGGATGAATCTATCGCACAACGCCCTCAGCAATTGGAACAACAGATCAATATTAGACGGATGGTGCACGAAATAGTGAAGCAATATCTTCACAATTAACTTTGGTTCCTTCCAATGTGTGCAATCTACCACCTCTACTTTCTTATGGACTTCCTGTTGAAAAATAAACGAATAAGTACACTGTTACTATGGTAACTATTACACTGCAGGGGTCCGGTTCTAGGATAGCTTCATTATAACAATGGTATTATGGTAGCGTGGCAGAACTGCCACCATAAACACTATTAGTAATTCGTTTTGATATTCTACGTAAGCAGCAATGGGCCTCTGGTTTAAGGGAAAATGAACCTTACATGATACTGGTCGTTGCACCAAATTCGCTTGATCAGCTCGATGATATCGGGCTGCGTTGACATCCATTGGTCATCAAACTTGATCAGCATCGACACGACTCTTATAGCTTGGAACTGCATTTCAGCTCTGTCTGATTGGGGTATAGTGCTATTCCCGGCTGTGTTGGCAGCCAGAAGGTGCATTAGACGTGGTTTCTTTGATGTATGGAGCGTTTCTCTGTAGGTTGATCCTGCTTCCGGATGCTTTATTAGGAACACGAGGAAGCGACTCCATTGCTGGTCTTTTATGTTGTTATCGCTCATTACCAGGTCCAGTGTTTCTTTTGGGTATCTAAAACAAATGACAGATTTGAGAGATAAGAAGCATTGTAAAGGGCCTGTAAGAGTTCATCATAATTTGGAACCTAAGTTCATCCACTGTTGCTCTTAAATCTCGTGCTACGTCGAACGTTGTGCGTGCGTTAGTCCCATCCAGGTTCACGCTACGACGGTCCTGATATAGGTAGTCTGCAGTCTCGTAATAAAGGTTATTTGATGCAGACACTAACCCCAAACAGTCAACTTCTTACGAGATGGCTCTGCGTCTGTATTGATGCAATTCTGCCAGAGTCCGTCTCATGATAGCATTGCAAATCCAATCTTTAAGCACATGTCAAGTAGAGATTTTCCGACAGTTTCAATGAAAATCGGTTAAAAAATATTGCAAATTGTGACGAGCTTGATTTGCGTTTGAGTGTTTGGAGGTATATTACTAATTACAAAACTTACCTCAGAAGAAATTTCACCAGAGGATCTCTGAACGGCGAGCCAGCTTCGATCATAAGCGACTTCTCAGTATGGAAGATCAGTCGGCATAGGACGTCTATGAATCGCGGTGAAGCGGCAGGGATTTGATGGAATATTCCGATCAGGATTATTATCTTCTGCTCGTTTTCCATGTTCTTTGATACACTTTGAAGGAAGTTGCCGCCTAAAAAGATATTATTTTGAAGTGCGTCACAGAAGTGTATTGAAATACGTAATATTATTTGACCAGTGCGCTGGATCCAACTGCTGGGCAAAGGACTACCAACGTCCTGGAATTCGAGGAGGTAACGGCACAACGAACGGAAATCCTCACTTGCCGAGGTCACTCCGCGAAGCCTTTGAAGATTCCAGAAAGATTCTGCGCTTCTGGAAGGAATAAGGCTGGCTATGCTAGCTAAACCAACGCATAATGGACCAAATCTAATAGAAATAAGGACATAGAAGTCGTTCCACCTAAACCTAAGGCCATAGGGCTAGGCCATATAAGGGTTCCATACATGTAAAAGACTGGAATTAGTCCAGTTATAGTAAACTATTGTCGTGACACAGAAAACATCAAGTCGACAAGCTGCTTGTTCATATTTGGGAAAAATAGAAGTTCCAACAAAGATCTTCAAAGGTAAATTCACTTACCTCGATTAGTTTGAATAGAATAATCCAGCAATTTCTTCAATAGTTGTAATAGCTGCTCACACAATTTTTCACTGAACGTAGATGGGAACAGCTGAGTTAGGTATGAAAGTCTCTTTGCACCGTTCACACTCAAATGCCTGTGATCTCCAAGAGTTAGCAGAAGAGGACGCATCACTGGATGCACCATTTCCATGTCGATTTGGAATCCGGATAGGAACTTTTGCATGCATTCGAATCCAGCCTAAAATATACAAAAGATTGTCTCAAAATAACATTATTTACATCAAGACATAAGAATCGTAGTCACAAGAAATGTTTTATATGTATATTTTATCGTGCAATAAATAATTAAGAAGAAATTCATAAAAACAGCACTATAAAAAAGGTATAAGTACCTGTTGCAATTCCTGGTCGTTCTTCTCAAGTGATTTGTACAGCACTTGGAAGATCTTCTCCCTACAATGTTTCTCCTGTAGATAATGGCATGACGCCAATGCTCTAAGGGCCGATGCTCTGAGTGGGACCAGGTTTACGCCTTTGTAGCATGGAAGTTTACCTAGCATTGTGTCTTCGGCTTCACAGAGAGATAGTAGCTCACGGAAGAACACTTTGTGCTCGTTTATATTCAGATCTGAAAAAACGTATAGTTACAGCCAGTGAAAGCTTCGTAAAAAGAGAAAATCTGAGGGTAGGTTAATGCCGACGATAGTACAAACTTTGCGAAAGCTTTTCGTCGAATATATCGGGCGCTCGTCCTCTCAACGAGAGGCACCTTGTACGCACTTTTTGTCTTAGTTGTACTGTGGCCGTGACAAGGCGAGAGCCTACGAGTTACCCCGAGGCGAGACGAGTGCACCATGCTCGGTCGGTCTCGCGGTGTACTGCCGGCATGATACACAAGATTGTATGTTTTCCAAAAGACAACTTACCTATGGTGAACAGTCTAGGCTTCAAAGTCGTGCAGAACGTGGTTCCATCCATGAGACCCATCTGCGCATTGGCCGGTTGATGTCGAAGCAAATGTTTCTTAGGCGGGATTATATCAGCCAACACCTCTCTATGTGGATCCATAACCTCAGTCACAGTCTTGTTCTGCAATTCTGCTATTAGTTCTAAGGACTTCATAGCTTGCTGCCTCACAAGTAAATGTGGACTGGTCACTTGGAGTACTAACTCTTGTAGGACATCGTGAAGCGCTCTGGTCTTAGCAGCATTCACTTCAGGCTCAAGCTCCAAGTTAGGAATTAACAAAGGTGTTACACAAACTCTCACTAATTTTTCCAGGTTCAAAATTGCCATATCAATAGCACCCGACGATACTTCCCCGGTCAAATCCATCATGACAAAGAGAACCGCTTTTAGGAACGCGAAGATGTGTTTGTATACCCATTCTGGCGCCATTTTTTCGCACATGAATTTGACTGCTATGCATCCGCCGAGTTTCGCGTACCAAGCGCGTTCGTAGCATAGCGACGACATTCGTTCAGCGAGGTATTCCATTAGAGGTAAGCGGCATGCACGTTCTTTGCTTCCGAGAACAGTGGCCGCTGTTTCGATCATCAGGACTAATGCTAAGTGGCCTGGCTTGCAGAGTTCTTTCTCTTCGTGTCCCATAACGACAGCTATAGCGTCGACTAGAACCAACGCATCCAGGCCTTCTTTCGGACTAGCGCTTCCCACGAACGGCCCAGCTTCTTGAGCAATAGCTACCATAGTGTAATGCCTGACAAGAGACACCATAGTGGGAAGCACGTGATGACGTAGTTCTTTGATAGCGGCGGCAACGAACATGCCAGTGAGCGCTGTACGATGCGTGTTTCGAACGATGCTGTTCTGGCATTTGTAGTATGGACCGTTTTGGACTTGGATCTTTCCGTCAAGGAAGCTCGGATGGTTGAAAAGCTTCTGAAGAGTTTCACGATCATCATCCAAGTTCAACGACGCAGCTAAGTAGCACCGAAGGACTTCCCAGCACTGTTTCCTGTAGAACGGATCAGTGGTGCTTGATTTCAATGCTGCAAACGCCGTATCTATTACTTTGTCTACTTCGAAGTCGATGGGTTTCGATTGCTCTTGGAAGTAAGCTTGGATTGCCGGTGGTGGCGCGTCAGTCTCTCTATAATCCAGTCTTTGCGGTTCAATCATCATTTTACGGTTGCCTCCGCCGAATTTTCCCAGCACTCGGAACGCTATTCTTGCTACTTCGCTGTTGTGCAGCGTTCTCCATAAGGCTTGCATGAGATCAGCTCGGACGGGTTGTATGTGTTCATACAAGAAGTCTGGTTGCAAGTTATCAACGCAAAGCTCAAGGGTACGTAGACCTTGAGATATGAGAGTGTGAGAACCATTGAGTGCTGACACTAAAGGATCCATCAGCATTGGTAAATAGGGGAGGAGGCTACTCAGTCTAACTGGTACAGTCAGGCACAATTCGACGAACAGGTCTTTCATGTGTTGTTTGTGCAAGCCGCTTTGAAGGCGGTTCAATCCTTCGAGTAAATTCGGAAGTAATGGCAAGAATTCTTGATACAACAAGTCGTGGCTTCCTCCACCAATCGATCGGAACAAAGCCCTAAGCAGCAGAAAGTAGTTGTACGGTTCTTTAGCAGTCATGGCATAGTCCATAGCCTTATTGACGATGCTATGAAGATGTGGTCGCAACATCTGTTCATTTTCAGAAGGGAACAGGCTTACAGAACCAAATACTAGCTTAAACAGTCTCAGATACAGATTAGATCTCTCAACGTTAGTTCCCATTTCCTCCATTCGTTTGAGCAAGTATTCAACCAGTACTGTAGCGAAAATAGGTGATGTAGTCGGATTTGAAAGGAAAGTATTGGCGATAATTTGTAACGTCATATTTTTGTTGATTCGCTCAACCATGTGCGATATTGTGGCTGTGAATATCTCTTGAAAAGTTTGCGGGTTCATCATTGAAAACTGTAACAAGAAACAACTTGATACTGGATACCTACTTGTACTAACTAAGACAAGAATCAGTTTAAAGAATGACAGTGAATAATTATAAATCTGCAAGCACACTCTTCACGACATTTTGTATCGCTAGGTACAGCTTAGTGAACGTGGTACGATTGTGTTTCGTTAAGGTATAAGCCTTAACGATCAATCTTAACAATCTTACAATCGTATCAACACGATGAAAGATATCATATATTATAAACGATCAGTCTACAAGTTAAGGGCTTACCACTCCGCTAAAATGTTCTAGAACCTCCTTCTCTTCCTTAGACCGCACATGCGGCTGCGCCGGCGGCTGGGCGGGCGCCCGTGGCGCGGATAACGTATAGATATCCAATGACTGCAGCCCCCATCGGACCAATCGAATGAAAACGAGGGTTTCTCTAGCTGTGAATTGTTTCTGTGCAGTTGCTGTGGTTGTTGAGGTGCCTTCTGCGTTTGTTGTTGTCTGTGGGGAATTAGACAATTTTCAAATACAAAAGCAAACTATTAAATTTAACAATTCACGGATATTTATCGCTTTTATTTACATTTCGTTTTCTAAACTATTAGCGATTCACACGCTGCTGCGCTGGTGTTCGCGTAAATTTAAGAACTTTACTGACATACAAGTTACTCTATAAAATACTATATATTATATAGTATATAACATTTGGTGTATGTACGTCATACCAGACATAAAATTTTTACTTTCTGGTTTTCAAAGTAAGGTAACATTACATGAATGTACCATAGTGAAGGGTAAACGATACAGAAACTAAGGTATTCTTCGATAATCAGCAAAAAGGTCTAGACAAGCATTACTCCAGGTCCTGTAAGAATTGATTGAATATGAAACATACCTTGCAAGAAGCGCAACCCCAAGTAATAGTCTTCACACCACACACGAGCGTCTTCACCAGCGTCCTATAATCCGCCACGTTCAAATTCGTCATCTGCGTAGTAGGGAAGCCGATCTTGGATTTTTCCTCCGAACTCTTGATGAGGCTTTCGAGGAAATCTGGAGCTGGTTTCTCATCTTCGACTTTTATTTCTGGCGTGGTTGGGACCGGCACTGGTGTGGTTGGAGTGCCAGGTGTTGTTCCACCGAGGGGTGTCCCGTTCGCAGGTGTGGGCGTTGGTGGAGTTTTTGGGCTGCTGTGAAAGGTATAAATAGTTTTAACTAGTGTCATCGCGGGTGAGACAGTCAACGCCAGCGGTATGACGGGAGCGGTGCATGAAACAACATAAACAGCTTATGAAAAACAAAATGCATGTCTTCTATCGTGAAATTATTTCTAGTTAGGCTGAACGGCCTGTAACTTTTTCACTTTCATCTGGTTTTGTTTCGCTCTTTCCCCTCGGACTGGTCGGATGCTTTTTACGATCGAAAAGAAGCAGAGAAGGCTTTGTAATTATCAATAAATTACGCGTAACATATAGGCTTTAGTTTACAATGCGGTAATCCCGCGCGCAGGGATTGTAGTGAAAGACACTTTAACACACTTGCTTTATTATAACTTTTGCATTTTGATATCCATATGAGGGTAACGGTAGAACATGACATAGAATAACTATTAATTTAATTAGGCTAATAGTGTAATTGTTTGTTACCCCGAATAAATAAAATAAAAAGAAAATAATAAAGATGGTTGTCGCGCGAGCACGGTACCTTGGCTGGCCTTGGCCTTAGAATAAGGTCTGGCAGTCCACAGAATGGACCTGATATGACAACAGGAATTACGGTCTCCAAATCCGCTAGAAAAGTGTATCAATTGCAACACGCACGTCCTTCGGGTTTCGAAAAAAGCTCATGTGAAGCAGTGACTTTCTATACGAAATGTTTTTAATGCTGTTGACTGCAGATGCCATGACAGCGTTAACGGACTTTTGGCGGGCGCAGAGGGCGCCTCGCCGGTAAAGGTTGGGGCAACACGCACAAGTGCCACCACTTAGGTGCGAGCCTCGACTTGGGCTATTGCCAAATGCTACAAGAGGACATGAAGGATTCGCCTAGGTGTACGAATGCACCTAACGGCGGAAGCGGGGAATTCTTCGACCGATGCGGCGGGTTCGGTTTTTGGTCGGGTGTGTAGTGTGCGGAAGCGAATCGGTTGCCGGCACCTCCGGATTAGCAGCGGCGATTAGGTCAACGGAGTCACCGAGAACGTGTCTCGGTCAACGGAGGAGAGGTGAAGCAGTGACTGGATAATAATTACATAATTAGTTACATAGAAAGAAAATTTATTTATTGGTTCACTATGAAGTACAGCTTGCAAACATTACAATATAACTGAGAAAATTACATAATTTAAATTACCTATTTCTAAAATAGCAACAAGTGACTCAACGCAGCGAACCAATAGATCCCGTCTCAGCATAATGTTGCTCAACAAGAAGTAGAACAACGCTGGTTTTCTGACAGGAACTTTGGCGCGTGTCAACCTGGTATCAACACGCGATTGGGGGTGCAGTAAACTAACCAACTTACCATTTATTCATCAATGCGGGCAGCTGCAACTTGGATATCGTCTTGAACTTCAGCACAAAGACTTCCAATATCCTCATAAGCAGCTGGCGACCTTGAGGCTGCGAGCCGGCCGCACCTTCAGTCTCCGAGCGTTGTCGGATGCAATCCACTAGGTTTAGGAGTAGCTTGCAGGACATTGTTTGGATGCTGTGGATAAAAGCAGTAAAAGGTGGTAAAATCAGTTTTGAACGTGACGCGGATTTAAAAATAAGATTGAACGCTTTGAATATGAACAGAAAGAAGTGTAAAGCTGACTGCATATTGGCTACTAACTATAGCTTGAGCAACTGATAGTTTCCACGATTATACGCAAGTAGCGATCTTTGCAGGTGCTCGGCCTGAATCAATGATTGAGCGGCAAAAAAAAAGCTCGGTAACCTACGCAACGAAATGTTGCCTCCAGCAGTTTAAGAAAGCTAACCAAACCAAAGTCACCGACATATGTATCTCACAGAATTAGTACATAAGCTGAAGTGGTAGTGGGCTGGTCATATAGCTCGCAGAACTAATAACCGCTGGGAGTAAAGGTTCTAGAGTGGTGGCCACATTGCAACGCGATACGGAGTGTGGTGGATGGGAGACCATCCACTCAATGGACCTACGACATCGTAGCGGGCGCAGGGAGTCGATGGATGGAGGCGGCTCAGGACCGCTATTTGTGGCGTCGTATGGGGAGGCCAATATCCAACAGTGGACGTGTACCTATAGTCTTATATGATGATGATGAAAGAAGGCTAACCCGAAGAAGCATGCCGCAGCTACTATACCGAGAAGATTGTCATGTGCGTCACAGGCACTGTTAATAAACAACTGAAATTAAACCATGAAAATTGAATTCCTTACCTCGTCGGTAAGGACTCGTCATGGACATTCTTTGAGAACAAATGCGCGGCAATAGCTAGATCAGAGAGCGGTAGATGTTGGCGAACGTGATGCACCAAATCAGCAAGCGTGGAGTACGCCAACGGACGGAGCGACTCGTGGACCGTCCAGCCGCCGCCGAGCAAGACGTCCTCGTCGAATAATCTCTCCATGTATGGTACAAATTCTGGAAGAGGTTTGATAGCCTTACCTTACTTGTTATTAGTATTTGATGTTTATAATAAACTAGCGAACTTCCTGCTACTTCGCACGCGTTTTTCCGGGATAAAAAGTAGCCTAAATTTTATTATAACGTGTTATGGGATTGTGAGGTACAGAAAATAAAAAGGTTGCCTTGAAGAGATCGCTGCCTAACGATAAGGCTCGTCATAGTTTGTTTTTTGCATATTTTTTTAATTTTTGAAATATAAGAATTGGGTGAAAAGTTAAGACACTAATATTTAAGGGTGAAGTACAACAATCTTCTAATCATGGAGATAAAATAAAATAAGGCAAAATAAAATATCTAAGCCATTAAATAAAATAAAGTCACCACCATAGCGCCCCATCTTCTGAATACTAAAAACTTACTCAGTCTTAAATCAGTTGCAAGAATATGCCTTGTAGCAATCACCAATTCCTTCCTTAGATGAGCCACCTCAGGTGGACACAGCGTCAGCAGCCCTATAATGCCTTTGACCATCAAATTAGCGTGGTTGGCTATAGTGTCCTGGTATATCCTTATAATATAGGCTAGAAACGCGAGGGTCTTTATTTGAGCTCCCATGAAATCTACAAATACTTCCTTGTTGAATGAAGCTGATTGCCTGTAAAGAACAAAAGAGAATCAGGGCTATTGCACCTATAGTTTAAAGATCAAGAGAGCAATCGCCCGTTTATATTTCAGGGTTAAAAACACACTTGAAATGACTAGTCATGATCGAAGTGATCGCCGCTTTGACCAGACACAAGACGTTGCGCGGCTTTTTCCAGTCATTCAAGTGTTACTTTGTATTTTATTATTGGAGATAAAGTTTAAAATGTTTGTTGCTGCCTCCTGTTTCAGTGTGTTTTGTCTCTATCTGTCATACAATATAATTTAAACATACCTATGGTTAGCAGCAGGCTGCAGTGTAATAGTCTCCATGATCAGGGGTATGAAGTTGCTCACTTCTTGGTGCACATTCTGCTTGTACAGCTGATACATGAGCACTACTATTATTGGCAGCTCTTGTATCACCTTCAGTGAGAGTACAGATCTTGGAATCAAATTGTACTGTAAAAGAAATTAATACTAATATGATAAAAGTGTAAGTAATCTGCCTCTGTAACCTTTTTACAGGTTATATGATTTAAATTGACAATCGATATTCTTGAGTGGAGACCGCGTCTCGACAAAAGTAGGGTAGGATGCCCTCTGGCCAGTTGGGATGATAATCTGCGAAAGACTGCAGGCAGATGCTGCAAGCTGAAGACAGGGAGCTCAAGGGCTTGTTAGGGGAGGAGTATGTCCAGTAATGGACTAATATAGTCTGATGATGATGACTTATTTGGATCATAATTCATTTAATAATAATAATCAATTGTTTACTTGCAAGAATACAAATTTGATATACCTACAATATGTCAGATCTTAAATCTATTTTCCTTATTGTATTCAGCAATATTGTGTCGGTCATATAAAGTCATATTATTAGAAGTAGGTAATTACAATTCAGATTTCAAATATTCATTCACAGTATAAAATAATGTTTCATGTTTATCCTCTTAACTTTTTCAGGAGATAAGATGGTATCATGGTAAAGAACATGTGAAGATGCAGGCAGTAGCTGAGATAATAATAATGATTGTACTTAGAAAATCTATGTAAAGGAAGGTACTTACTGTAACAACACTACCATCAAGCAGCTTTTTCTCTGTATGAATAGGAGTAGTAGTGTATGTTTCCTGTAATAGCTGGTCTATATTGACTTCTGACAGGTCCTTGACTCTGATGGTGGGTTTCGGCTCAAAGATCTTTGGCAGATGATTGGGGAGATCTGAATAAATGCCTTTCACCCATTGGAGGAACTTATGAATCTGTGAATAGTTAAATTAAAGACTAGACTTAATTTTTGTCTATTCCAACCTAGAGAACAATCTCCGTGGTTGGCCTACTGTAACATCTAGTAAATGAAATATAATGGATACAAAAACAAATTGAATATTGAAGCATAAAAAATCATCAACTATGAAAGTTTTTATAGGTGTTCTTCCAACACAAACTAGGTTCGTAGTTAACTTGCTTACATTCAAAATAAATTTGTCAAACTACGAAAGTTTTATAGGCCTTCTTCCAACACAAACTAGGTTCGTAGTTAACCCGCTTACATTCATAATGAATTTGTCAAACTACGAATGTTTCTATAGGTGTTCTTCCAACACAAACTAGGTTCCTAGTTAACCCGCTTACATTCACAATGAATTTGTCAAACTACGAAAGTTTTTATAGGTGTTCTTCCAACACAAACTACGTAGTTAACCCACTTACATTCATAATGAATCATCAATAACTTATGCTCAATACTAATTAAGTAAGCAGATATAATAAGAAGATTAACTTACATCAACATCAGTACTGTAGATGGGCCTATACTGCTTATGTAGCTCCATAAAAATTTTTAGGCACACCAGGACATTTTCCTCATTCTCAATTTCCATCAGTTTCAGCATAAGAATAAGTATACTCTTCACATAGGGCCGCAGTGTCTCACTGATCGGCAGTCTATGTATCATTTCCAAGATCAATTTCCGGACTTGTTGGATGTTATATTCAGCAATGAAGTGAGGCTCCCCATCTTGCAAGATTTTGAGGAATATCTTAAGAGAGTGGTCAAGGAACTGGGGGTACTGTTGTGAGCTGAGAATCACCTGCAAGATGTTGCATGAAGTTGTAAGAAAGTTAACACATTCCCTGTGCAGCCATGATTATGGATGCTATCTCCTATGTACAAACAAAAATTGTGGTATTGCAATATTTAGGTATAAAAATTATAGTCACAAAACATTATCATTAATTATTGTGGGCCCTATTATTAAAATAAATTGAATTTTTTTGAGTTGAATACTTTATTTATTTTCTCTTGGAAAAGATAATTGTTTACAATTTTTGTCTTAAGGTATTTTAGGTACCCGTGAGAGGTTTATAAAACCTGTGGTACAGGTCACAAAACACTTCTGTAAATGATACATCTGTGGCTCATTCATACGGTGAGAACCTAAAAATCCAACACCGGTGGGTCATGCTCAGGGAATTTGTTAATTATGACCTACAGTCTGATACATTTCCAATGTACCTGCCTAATACACAATTATGTTCTTACTAAATTTTTACTTTATATTCTATGTTCAGTGAATTTTAGAAAAATGGATAATCCAGCTTCTTACTAGGCTTAGCTTAGGGCTAGATGATGCTGTGTGGATTGTCCAGCATTATTTATTTATTTTAGTTGTCCTCACTTCTTATCGAAAAGAAATGTTCCTTACCTCAAAATTTTCACTTAGTTCCTGGGCAGCTTTCAGTTTGATTTCATCCTTGGCCCCAGGATCTGCCAGCATGGTCACATAACTTCGATAGGTATTCATCTGTGTATGGGCGTCTGCGGGTACACCCGCAGACATCGTGGGCATCATGTTTGAAGAGTAATCAATAGAAACAATGTTATGATGAACTAATAACACTTTCTCATACAAAACGTGTTTGCACAGATCTCCTTGCTCATGGTTATTACCCGCATATTATAGTCCATTACAATAATCTGTGCGAAAACTAATGGAAGCTAGGTAGATAGTAGAAATACGCGTAAATTATATAGTATTACACAGTCGTTTTTATTTATTGATTTTACAGAAATTGCCGCTGCAAACAACCCAACCAAACGCAAACGAACAAGAATGATTTGAGTGAATGAATAAAATTCATTGAATGATATGTGTTGATTGATTGTTAGACCTGGACCAGCCACAAGCTATTTCTCCGTTGGTGTTCAAATGGGAATACGGAATACATTGAAATTCCCTTCTCATCACTAATGGGCGGCTGCGACTGGCATCTAATGACTGGCATCGAAGAATGAGATTGGAACCGATTTACTAAACCACTTGATTCCACAAACTGCATAAAGACCATTTACAGGAAATTGGGTACAGTTGATATCCCGCTTTAATTTTGTGAAATAAAGTGTTATTGATATTCTCTTCACTTCAATTTTTTGTCCACTAGTGGAAGAAGTGAAAAAGAAACCACTAGCACATTTATAATATCACTTATGTGTCTAATACATGGTTATTTTGCCTATCTAAATCTAAATTTAATGCGACTTAGATACATGTCAATATTTATATAAAGCTAAACAGAACATTGAATTTCTTACATACTACTGACAGTGCGGAACGGAGCGACATCTGGCCAAGCATTAACATCATTGATTTAATCATCTATGGAGTAAAAGGCCTTCCTGATAAGATTTTGTTTAATGTACTGTTTAAATTTACGAATAGGGAGTTCAGTTGCTTCAGATGGAAGCTTATTATAGAAGCGCACGCAATTGCCCATAAATGAAGTCCCTACTTTTCGTAATCTATATGCTGGGATGTGTAATTTGTTCTTGTTTCTTGTATTTCTATTGTGAACATCACATTTTTTCAACAAGCTATCTCTATTTTTGTGCGTATACATTAGATTTTCATAGATGAATTGCGATATTACTGTCAAAATATTTATTTATTTAAATAATTCCCAAAAAGAGTCGCGTGGCTTTCATTTATAAATTGCGCGTACAGCCCTTTTTTGAAGAACAAAGATAGTCTGGATGTCAGCTGCCTTTCCCCAAAGCAAAATACCATAGGACATAACACTATGGAAGTAACTGAAATAAACTAACCTAGCTGTATCTTCTTCGGTAATATATCTAATTGTACGAACTGCATAGGCTGCTGAACTAAGTCTGCCTGCGAGAGCTTCAATTTGCGGTTTCCATTGAAGAGTGGAATCAATATGTAACCCTAAGAAAACAGTAGAGTCTACAAAGTGAACAATCTCATCCTTTAGCATTATCTTAGTAGGAAATTCTTTTACATTTGGTAACATGAATTTAATGCACTTTGTTTTATTAGCATAAAGTACGAGGTTATTGGCGGTGAACCAATCTAGTACGTGTGAAAGCGAATCATTTACATTGTCTTACATTTATTTCTGTCAACTTTAAAAATCAGTGAAGTATCATCAGCAAATAAGACTATATCACACAGATCTTTTGCTAAAAAGGGGAGATCATTTGCGTATACTAAAAATAAAAAAGGTCCTAATATTGATCCTTGCGGGACGCCTAATTCAATTTTTGAGCCCCTAGATCTTTCTTTGCCAATAGCTACTTTTTGAACTCTATCAGATAAATATGATTGCATAAGGTCCAATGCCTTGTTTTGAATTCCATCGTGACTTAATTTTCTAATTGATGTACCATGATCTACACAATCAAAAGAATATATCGAGAGTAAGAATATACCAATAGCGTTTTTCGCTTTATCCCAGGCATCCAATATATGCTTTAGTAAAACTGTACCAGCATCGGTTGTTGATCTACCTTTGGTGAAGCCAAATTGTTTTTTATCGAGTAGCCTATTAAGGACGAAATGAGAGGACAGCTGTGTGAGAATAATTTTTTCAAAAATTTTGCTTATGGCTGGAAATATTGAAATTGTTCTGTAATTGGCCGGATCAGTGTGACTTCCAGATTTAAAAAGAGGAACCAGGTTACTATATTTCATGAGATCAGGAAAAACTCCTGCGTCGATACAACTATTGAAAATATAGGCGAAACAAGGAGCCACTTCCTTTATAATTGAACTTAGTACTTTGGTTGAGATACCCCAGAGATCCTCAGTATTTTTGATTTTAAAAGATTTAAACGTTTTGACTATATAATTGGCATATACATGAGTAAATATAAAGACCTCTTTACATTTTTCAACAGATGATTCTAATAATTTAACCGCCATCGAAGGTGAGGAGTTTAGAGTGAAAGTTTTAAGACACCGCCAGAAATAAAAGATTTATATTGCTTTTTATTTTCCTCGAAGGTGTAGTATAAAGCACTATTTATCACTCGGCAGAAAGTGCGATTCCTACCTCGTGTGTTTTAAGGCCCTCGGCTGCGCCCCTCGGGCTTCAAATGACACACTCGATAGGGATTGGGCACTTTCTCGCCTAGGAGTGCAATGTACTATTATTTTTTGTGTTACTTCGTTGTTTTACTCTGTGAGCTGTACAATGGCTATACACAGACATCGTAGAGCTACGCCTTGGCTGTACGTGTATACCTCCTCTCCCGCTAGAAAATCGGAGGGGTGTTCGGGGCTGTGTGTATAGGCAGTTCCTAATCTCATTCTTCAAGGGCGACTGGCGACTGCCCTAGATTCTGGCAACATTGTTCTTTATGGATAGAGTTTGGCATTCGATATTTAGCTAGGACCAATAATTTTATGGACTCCGCCATTCAGTTTTACGCATGTCCGTTTTTATTAGTGTGCAGTTGCAGATTTGTAATAGTGTGCATGACTAGGGAAGTGACTTTCCTGCCGAGCCGAACTGGCTTCGACCCAAACTGGTCCGAATCAAGAAAATACACTTGAATGCCGATTTCATTCCTAATTCGTCCCATATTTAATAGGCACGTTTTAGTACTTTCAACCAGGGTTGTTGCTGATACCGTTTTTTGACACATAACCTGATGCTAATGCTGATTTTGGCCATGTGCGTATCGGAATCGCGAACCGAGTATGCCACACTAATTCAATGTAGATGATTCTACCAATCGAAAACGAGTTTCGAAAAACTATACACATTTTATAGAAAAGCTACGCATTTTTTTAGGGTTCAGTAAACAAAAGGTACCAACGGGACCCTAGTACTAGCCCTCCGCTGTCTGTCTGTCTGTCCATCTATCGGGCTTTATATCTCATGATTCGTCAAAGGTCAAGACACTTGCATTTTGAGTATGAATTTCATTTGGCGCTATATTAGCATACTATCAAAATAAATATTAAAATTAATGGGGGCTCCACAAAAAACATGTTTTTTGGCCATTTTTTTGCTCCACTCACGCAATGCAAAAATCTAAAAAAGGGTTAGTGTTCGCTCCGCTTTACGTTGCCTTAGTTTCTTGGTAATTTTGGGCAAGTGCCTCTATAAAACCTGAATTTTTTTGCTCATCCTTCCAATTCTTGCGTGTATAGTCTAGAGCGCTAATTGACACTTGGAACTTATAGTCACAGGTGTGAAACATCCTTCATTCAGGGAGTCCAATGGATTAGCTTAAGATAAGGTAAGGACTTATTTTGCGTAAATTTGTAATTGTTTATATGTTGTTTTTGCTCAAAATTTTACATCGGTGTCGATGTCATTTTGTAAGACTAAGAATATAATTTTCCAAAATTTATAAAAAATAGGGGCAATAAATCAGATAACACATTACAATATGATTATATAGCTAAATGCGCGCGGCTTTGCCCGCATGGTTGATTTAACGTTGTTGTTTTTTGTAAATAATGTTTATATTAGTGGCATTGGCATTTTGATTGATGTATCCATTGATATTTATATACTGTTAATTTTAAGGATATTGTATCGCTAGTGCCTGAATAAAAGAAAAATATAAACGAAGTAAATACCTACGAAAAATTTATATGTTAACTAAAATCAAATTACATAACTTTTGGAACGATAACTTCCGGAAAAAACCGCGTGAAAATAATTCCAGGTTATTAAAGTTATTATCTTGTGTAATTCTTTTTTCCTCGTACTTTGAGTTATATAAACTAGTTAAAGAAATCCTACGGAAACAATAATGATAAATCAATACTACATGCTTGAGAAGAGTGTGAAAGACAGTACGTTTCTGTACGAAATCTTGAAATGGGACGAATCAGGAATGAAATCAGCAATCAATTTTATTTTCCTGATTCGGACCAGTTTTGGCCGAAACCAGTGGGACGAATGCGGAATAACCCGAAAACTAAATTTGACGGTAAGCACATTACTAGCACAGACGCTAAATTTATCTCTGCTAATTATTCATAGTTTTGGACATTATTTGTATCCTAGACTCATAGGAACACACGAACTAGATTGTAAAAATCTTGTTACTACAGATTTCTAGTAATAAACATAATTACTTTAATATTTATACTGAGGAAAAAACTTACGCATGTAATGACAACTCCGGGAATTTTACTCCACCTTTTGTCCTTTTTGAACTTGAACTTGTACACAGCGGAAAACGACATATTTTCACTTTTTCAATAAAGTTTTAGGTAAAACGCAGTAATTTCTTAGAATTTCAATAAAGTTCATCAGTCTTACCACAACTTTGAACTAACTAGTCAGTTCCAAGCTGACACGATTGACACTGATAGTGCAGTATAGCTATACGTACATCAGCTATCTTTTTTACCCATAGCTTGACTCCGAGGGTAGACAAAGATACATGATAACTATGTTGATACATAGATATAAGACCGGAAATTACCTATGCTACTTCTACCTACTTATTTCTCTACGATATTTAGTCATTCATTCATTAATGGTCCAAAAAACAGCGAAGTCTATTTGTAGTTTATTATTATACCATGGTTCATTCATTCATTTACTCCATTGTCTATTCTCGTGTCATCGGCATCGATGGATGCTTTGCTTTACAATTTACAATTTATTTTTGTAAAGTGACAATGGGTTGAAAATTAAATATTACCGTGTGTTTATTGCATAAAAGTGAAGATTACTCATCCCAAGGCAGCCTAAGATGTGAACATGGCATTTCAAACAGCAGTGTTAGTCATAATAATCTGGCTACGATGGACATTGGTCTACAGCTACGAGTTCATATCACAGTATCCCAATCAACAGAATGAGACATTCTACTTTTATCACCTCGCCGTGGACAGAGTCACTGGTCAAGTATATGCTGGATCATTGAATTGGATCCATCAACTCAGCCCCGATCTGAAACCTATTCACGTCGTGAAGACTGGTCCGAAACTCGATAACCCAATGTGTCATGCTAGTGGATGCCCGTCGCCAGAGATAAAGACTGCGTTGATAGACAATGTGAATAAAATATTAGTGATTGATCAAGAATCAAGAATAGTTATTGCCTGTGGGTCACTAGCCCAGGGCTCCTGTTCCAAGTACAGGCTTGGCGACTTGTCTGCGGATCCTGAGTTTGTCCCGGTGAGTGTGGCAGCTAACGACCCCGATGCATCTACCTACGCGTTCATCGGACCTGAAAGGTACAACTCTTGGGATCGTTCCAATGTTCTTTACGTGGGCACAACATTTACAAACAATGGGGAGTACAGACATGATGTTCCTGCCATATCCAGTCGGGATCTAATGACTCTGGAACTTGCACAGTTTACATTCTCCAAGCAGAGTTTGATTCAAATAGATGTGAAGTATAGGGATAACTTTTTAGTGCAATATGTATACGGATTCAATGCCAGTGATTATGCCTATTTTTTATTGATTCAAAAACATTCCCACTTAGCAGGTAATGAGGAGCTTGGATATGTATCTCGTCTGGCTCGGACTTGTGTAAATGATGATAACTATAATAGCTATACTGAGGTAACTTTAGAATGTCAAGTAAGGGAAGAAACTATTAATGGTAAAAGTGAAGTTGTCAATTATAATCTGCTCCAAGATGCTAAAATAGCAAAATCTGGAGCAAATCTCGCCTCACAGTTAAACATAGAGACTGGTGATCCAATCCTCATAGCTTCATTTAGTCTGTCAAAAAGTATTACAAATGAGCCTGCATCTAAGTCAGCAATCTGTGTGTTTTCATTGCAGGAAATAGAAATTAAGTTTAATGAAAATGTCCATATGTGTTTCAATGGTAGTACAAAAGCTCGTAATATGGGTTATATTTCAGGTATGATCTCAGATGGTAAATGTCCTAGTGTTGGCTCCACTGGTAACATCCTTAATTTTTGTGAAGTCGGTTTAAAAATCAGTGGCCTCTATCCTATTAAAACAATGTCAGTAGTTCACTGGAATGATACTTTAATTACCTCTGTTACTATGTCAGTGACCGGTTTACATACTGTAGCATTTTTAGGTACCAGTGAGGGAGCCCTTAAAAAAGTGTTGATTGATGCAGACAAAGCATTAGAGTATTCACATGAAAAGATATTACCGGATCAGAAGATTCTTCCTGATACAACCTTATCACCATATAAAAAGACATTGTACATACTAGGCAGG
Organism: Eupithecia insigniata; assembly: GCA_947859395.1. Classification (NCBI taxonomy): domain Eukaryota; kingdom Metazoa; phylum Arthropoda; class Insecta; order Lepidoptera; family Geometridae; genus Eupithecia; species Eupithecia insigniata. The sequence goes on along the minus strand of OX401996.1, from coordinate 5,455,791 downwards.
AACTCCATTGTTCAAGTACCAACTGAAAAATGTGCAGAGTATGGCAATTGCTCTTCATGTCTGGAGTCCAATGACCCTCATTGTGGCTGGTGTTCTTTAGAAAAGAAGTGTACTGTACAAAATATGTGCCAGAAAGGCACACAAAGTGCTCCAAGATGGCTTTCCCAATACACAGGTCAGCAATGCATAGATTTTGAACAGATAATGCCAGACAGAATTTCAATGAATGAGATTGCAACTGTTGAGCTGGTGATCAGAACTTTACCAGAACTCCCAGAGCTATCAAGTGTACTAAAGGGGCCTAAGGCAAAGTACTTATGTGTGTTTGGGAATGCCCCAGCCATAGATGCCACTGTGACCACTAATGGCTTAGCTTGTCCTACCCCTGATATCAAACACAGACCCAAAATAGCTCCAAATCAAGACCATGTTTATGTGCCACTTTCAGTTCTTTCATCAGAAACAAACAAAGATTTTGTTTCCAGGAATTTTGCTTTCTATGATTGCACCAAACATACTACATGCCATTCTTGCATAATGAGCGAGTGGGCGTGCAATTGGTGTATTTATGATAATAAATGTACACATGACACCTCTGTTTGTCAAAGGACCATCATCAGTGGTGAGAATAATCCAACAAAATTACTGAACCATGGTGTTGGGCATTGTCCTCGCATTAGGCAATATAAAAAGCCTATATTATTGCCAAATAACGTGCCTAAAGAACTAGAATTAGAAGTGGAGAACTTGCCACACCTACAACCTGGGCATACAGGTTTCCAATGTATTGTGAGCATTGAGCAGGCTAACATGATCTTACCAGCTAGAGTGGAGTCCAACCATTACATAGTATGTGATAAAACTACCTACTCTTATAATGAAGATGTTGGAGAATACAATGTCAGTGTAAAGGTAGTTTGGAACCACAACCATTATGTAGATACTATAATAATTACTCTTTATAAGTGTGAAATTCTTGGATCTCACAGGGAGCATGCTGACTGCTCCCTGTGCATTACAAGAAATTCAGTCTACCAGTGCACTTGGTGTGGAAACTCTTGCTCTTATACAGAATCTTGCCTTGAGACTCCAGTTACAGAATGTCCGAAACCTAGAATCGATATGATCAAACCCCTCAGTGGACCTATAGAAGGAGGCACGATCGTAACTATAGAAGGAAGTAATCTCGGATTGAGAGTTGATGAAGTAGCTGGCAAAGTTCGTATCGGAGATGTGTTGTGCGATATTACAGACTTCGAAGTATCTGTAAGCATTACATGCCGAACCGGACCTTCAAATGGCTCTGTTGTTGCACCTGTCATTGTAGAAAATGATTCAGGCTACACAGAGTCATCCGTAATGTTTACCTATGAAAACATTAAGTTGCAAGGCATTTACCCGACTTTAGGACCCGTTTCCGGCGGCACTCAATTAGCTATAGGCGGACACCATTTGAATATTGGCTCAGCTGTTTCCGCTTTCTTAGGCGATCTGCCATGTGCTGTAAACAAAACACAAATATCGAACAGTCGAATAATATGCATCACGCCCAAAACCACTTCGCCTCGCGTAGTTCATTCTCTAATGGTTTCCATCGATAACGCAAATAGAACCTTACGCGGTGATTTGTTTAACTACACACAAGATCCAACAATAATGGAAATAAAACCTCTTAAAACTTTTGTCTCTGGTGGCAGAATGATCACAGTTCACGGTACTAACTTGCATACGATTCAAAAACCATTAATGGTATTATATTATGGGACAGAGTTAAGCGCAGTAAATAGTACTTCATGTACTGTTTTGAATTCCAATCAAATGGAATGCCCAAGTCCCGCTATCAATGAAAAGTACACCGAAATTTTACAAGCCACTAAATCTCAGACTAGCACTCCACAAATAGCTATGAAAGTTGGGTTTGTAATGGATAACGTAGAAACGATGCACGATTGGGAAAAGTATTTCAATCCACCACGTACTCACATGGTATTTGCAGAAGATCCGCACGTGTATCAATTTGTCAACAGAATCAAATCATATAAAGGAGATCCCTTGGTGATTGAAGGAGAAAATCTAATAAGAGCAAGTGATGAGACAGACGTGATTGTAACTATTGGACTACAAACATGCAACCTAACCAGTCTCACTATGCAACAACTTCTCTGCACTCCACCGGAAATTCAACCAGCTAATACGGATGAAAACGGAGTACAAATAACGGATATTAATTTGCCTCTAGTTGTCGTAAGAATCGGAAAGAACCTAAGATTCCCGATCGGTTATCTCCACTACGAGTTGTTAAGAAATTATAACTTCCCCCCTGAAGCGATCGCAAGTATTGCAGCTGGAACATTTTTCCTTGTTTTGATTTTTATGATCGTTCTGGTAATGTATAGGCGTCGAAGCACGAAAGCAGAGAGAGAATATAAAAGAATACAGATACAAATGGATACCCTAGAGAGCAACGTACGACTGGAATGTAAATTAGCATTTGCTGAATTGCAAACTGATATGTCTGATTTGGCAGCGGATCTGGAACATTCTGGTATTCCTACACTTGATCACGTTAATTACGTGATGAAAGTGTTTTTCCCGGGTGTGTCCGACCACCCCATATTGAACGTCCAGCGGCAGTTTATTAACGCCCCTCGAACTAATTACGACGCAGCGATGATTCAATTTGAACAGCTATTGAACAATAAATGTTTCCTTCTGTCATTTATAGACACATTAGAATCACAAAAGTCGTTTAACATACGAGACAAAGTTAACGTAGCATCCCTGTTGATGGTTATACTAATGGGGAAAATGGAATACGCTACAGATATACTGAAGTCGCTTTTGTTACGGCTTATTGATAAATCTGTGTGTAATAAACATCCTCAGTTGATGTTACGAAGAACTGAAAGTGTTGTGGAGAAAATGTTGACCAACTGGATGGCTCTTTGTATGTATTACTACCTCAAAGATTATGCTGGATCTTCTTTGTTTTTGCTATTCAAAGCCATCAAACATCAAATTGAAAAAGGCGTTGTAGATGCTATTACACACGAAGCCAGATACTCTCTTTCAGAAGAGAAGCTTTTAAAAGAGCAAATCGATTATCAGACTATCACGTTGCATATTGTACAGGACGATTTTGATGAAAAAGTTCAATGTAAAGTATTAGATTGCGATAGTATATCGCAAGTGAAAGCAAAAATTCTAGATGGTCTTTTCAAGAATACTCCCTTTTCTATGAGACCTTCCGTCCACGAAGTAGATCTAGAGTGGCGACACGGTAGAGGTGGTCATGTTACTTTGCAAGATGAAGATGTTACTACGAAAACCGTTAACGGTTGGAGAAAATTAAACACATTGGCTCATTATGGTGTCAAAGAATCGGCTATAATGTCGTTGATATCACGACAAAATGATGGCTTTAACACCCCCTATAAAATTCCATGCAAGAATTGTACTGGTATATATTGCTCTAATACTCATATAAGAGTATTCAATAGCGATATAACGGATCAAAACGTACATTTCTATCATCTAGTGAAGCCCATCGAATACCAGCATATTATAAACAAGTCGTCAGAGCACAGCCACAAGGCTATACCAGAAATATTTTTAACAAGACTTCTTTCGACGAAAGGAACAGTCCATAAATTTGTCGATGACTTCTTCAGCACGATTCTCACTGTTAACGAAGTTTTGCCACCTGCAGTAAAATGGTTATTTGACCTGTTTGATGATGCTGCCAGAACGCACGGTATTATGAACCCAGAAGTAGTCCACGCATGGAAATCGAACAGTTTACCCTTACGCTTTTGGGTCAACCTTATAAAAAATCCAGATTTTATTTTTGATATTAACAAAACTGCAACTGTGGATTCCTCGTTGTCAGTTATAGCCCAAACTTTTATGGATGCTTGTTCGTTAACTGAACATCGATTATGTAAAGATTCTCCATCCAATAAGCTCCTTTTCGCTAAAGACCTGCCTTCCTACAGAGATATGGTAATAAGGTTTTATCAGTCAGTATCCCAGTTACCGCAAGTAACAGACCAAGAGCTAAGCATGTCTATGCAGCAACTCTCTGTTGAACAGTTGAACGAGTTCGATACTTTGTCTGCCTTAAAAGAGTTGTACATTTATGTCAGTAAATATAGAGAACAAATTATATTAGGACTAGAAAACAAAATGCACTTAGCTCATAAATTAGATAATATAGCGTGCACGATGGAAGGTGATCCTGCGGCTATGTGCTGACTATACCCTAATGATACCGCGACTTACGACTTAATTGCATTTACATGATTTATTTACTTAAAATAATACAGACTATTTTATAATAAAAAAGAAGCTTTAATTTTTCTGAAAATACTCAGATTTACCGATCTGAACAAAAGACTGTAAAATAATCAGTTCCATGACCTTAGTTAGAAAGATGGGAATATTTTTTTCATAATAATGTACCTAATTATAATGTAAATTCTTATTAAAACATATTTTAACAATATTATATTAAGCAATTGGCACCAATTAATAACTGGACCTTTAAAATCTTAGCAGCTAGTACATGAAACTCTAGGGCATTTTAAACGGGCGTAGATTCTGGATTTTATGAAATGGACTATGTGCCAAAATATACTTCTATTGGTATTCCTACATAAAAAAATTACCTAACATAAGTATTCGCCGCACTAAGTAACTGTGGCGCTCGGCCATTCAAATTATAAAACGTTATTTTTTTTCTCAGCCTCCGGTTCCCTTGTCTTCAATTGGCCATTATTTGTTACCTCTCATATAAAGGCAAAGGCGGTTTGGCTGGACCAAATTGTAACTCAAATACGTAAAAGTTTCATGGGAATATTTATATTTTTTCTTGTTGTATATATGTGAAACTATAAAACTGATAGATATGTTTGATAAAGTTGGATTGTGGTATCATTGCTTGGCTTTTACCAGTGCGTGAAACATTAGAATTAGTAATTATTTAGTCTCATTTTAAAATATCACCTACCTATGCATTTTGGGTGCATTTAATACTCTCCCAGTGGCCATAGTTTGTGTCCATGTTATTTTATAATATTAAGAAGTAACCTTAACTATTTATTATTTGGCAAATTTATGAAAACTGGGTCACCTTGTGGGCTTACTCTTTAAATGTATATAATCATGACTTGATAAGACACTTGGATCTGTCACTGAAATAATAATTATTATTATTATATCGTAGGTATTGTAAATTAATAATTGATGTGTAACTATAAGAACCTAAGATGTATGTGTAAATGGGCTAGTTAAGAAAAATGTTGTGATATTTGTATTTGGAATATTGATGTCTATTGTTCCGTTCTGTATCTTCGTTCATAGATTATGCTAGATTAATATCTACTATTTTTTAGTGTCGATTTTGGGAATTAGGATATCTTTTTGTAATGAATTAATACAACTCACCGTAGCGAGCCATACTTACCTACTCGTGGCGTGCTTTTTCGAGAATGTGACATCTAGATATATCGGGTTCTAGAGTAGGTCTTCAATCAATTTTATTTTAGTCTGAGTCTGGCCTAGAATCTCTAAAGATAGAACATAAGTTTTTTTTTTTATAAATGCGTCTTTATTAATTCACGTTTGAGGTTAATCTTATCTCTCTATGCTTGATCTCATTTATCTATTGCTCAAAGTTGTTTTTCTATTTTCAAAAACCTAAATCTGTGTAATGAATGTTGATGTAGGTAACAACTATTTAAATATAACTTACATAACGAACTAATAATATTCCATTTACAAAATATTTTTAAGTTATAGATTAGATGTAACTTTTTAGATATAAGGCATCGTAAATTCACCCGTCTTTTAAAATTTTATATTATTACTTTAGAATTAAAATACTTATTTATGAACCCTTTTGTAATGAATAATTTCAATATGAATGGGATAAAATCAATGAAACTGCTTTTTATTTTAGTCACATATTTATTCATACACAAAATAACAAACATCAGTTATTTTATTATTAACCTAATTTTGTGTTTTATACCAAAACAGTTTTTATCACAAGGCCTGCGAAGAGAACTTCGTCAGCGTTCATCAAACAGACTAGCTCCACCTCACATTAGACGCAACTAATTTTAAGGTAAGTTATGAAGAAAACTCAAGTTCTGTCTATCACCTCATCGATTCTAGAGAGGTGGTGCTAATTTGTTCGAGACCTGAATATAAAGCGTGTAAGTCACAAAAACGTGATAGACTGGAATTACGATGTAGACTCATTGTCGAGACTTATTCCTGCGCGCTCCTAAAGTTTTTTCTTTGAATACAAAATACTTGAATGTTTTACAGCTTCACTCTGACTGCGCGCAGAGATATCTAACACCAAGCCAAAAGTTAGCTTTCTATCCTTCCCTAAAGATCTACATAATTAAGTCTTGGTATTATAATCTATTATGCCGTCGTTGTAATATTATTTGAATTATATGGGACCTATGTTCCTGCCTTGAACATATATATGTATGTATTACAAAATTACATTACATAGGTATACTAACAACATTAAATTGTATCATCAACATCAAGGCTACATAAATAAGCACCATAATCAATCGTAATAAGTACACTCAAATACATTAAATTATTACATTCATTAAACCAACATTACTGTTGTTTTTAAGTAATTGTGTAAACTGGCTATCACAACGCTAGGAAATTTTTCAATTTCTAACATTTCCTTTTTTTATATGTGTAAGTAAATAATACAATATGTTATGTATGTATAAAATTACATACATAACACAAGGTTTATTTGAACGATACAATATGCACTTGAGAAATAATAATATACCTACGCCTTGCTGGATGCCCATTAGAAAGGAATGTATAGAGTTGCAGATTACATGAGTAGTTAGTTAAGGCTGTAAATTAAAAAATAGAAATGCCTAGTAAATAAATTAAATTACCTAGTAGTATAGTCTATGCGACGACGAACGTCTAACAAAAGTGAAGCTATAATCTCTTCTACATTAAGCTTTACATAAAAGGCTAAAACAAAACGGAAAGTAATCAACATTCATTTGCATAAATAAAATTATTTCGAGTAAAATGCAATATTACATCACGGTATAGGTACTAACTATCACATAATAATAAACGAAGGGCTCAATACATTGGTTTGGTTTTTGAAACCGTGTTAAAATAAAAATACTTCTATTAAAATAAAATGACATTAATTTCTTTCTTAATTATATGTAGTATTAATTAGTAGAGCCTTCCATCATTTTTTTTATATTAAATACAGTTGTGTAAGTATAAAACAAAAACTACAGATCTTTACTGGACATAGAATACGTTTGGGGCTAGATAGCGATTTGTGTGAAATGTCTAATTTGTGTTTATGTTTGTATAATGTTTATAATGAACACATGGATACTTTGATTGTTTTAGTCAAGCATCCTGCTGTAAAATTTCGGCATTATTAATTTAAATAATAAGTAAATCTCTCTTTATTATCTTAGGGCTAATTTCTAGAAACCGTCGTTACTCGTAATAAGGCACCTAGCTTTAGGCACCCCAACATTGCTTGAACGGTATTTAAATATAGGTATTTTATGCCATAAAAGACGTACTATTCTAGCTATTTCTCCAAATATTAATCAATTTTATGCTCCGTAGTTTTTTATTATGAAATGTTCTGAACTATAATAGTAGGTACAGGTCACGGTATAATGGTATAATAGTGCTAACCTTGATGCGCAGAATTCTATTATTACACGGTTTTACATCTGCGCAGAACCCCCCTCCACTTTCGCCGAGCGCTATTTAACCGTGACGAGACGTGTAGGTACTTATAGTAAGAGAAAGATGGATGATAAAAACTACAGAACTTAATTATCAGGTTGTCATAGGGTATGCTAATTTAAAATTTAATAATCGCCAAAACGCTCTTCGACGACTATCAGTAAAGAGGCTATGATACCTTGACCTGACAAAGATAATCGCGACATTACCAAAAAATTAGTACACGAAAAAAAAAATTCGCGTGTTCATATTGCATTCATCACGGAATACTATGAAAAAACGTACAAATACTAAATGCGAATTTGTGCATCAGAAAGCGGTTTGATTCGCCTTCTCTAAGGGGTCCCTATACACAATAGTCGCCGACCTAATGAGATCTGGTTCTTCGTCCGAGCCGAAGCTTTCGCCGTCGACGGTGGCGTCTTTGGCCGAACACTTGACGTGCGCCATCAATAGACCGCCCGCGATACCAACTAATGCGCGGTCAAGCCAGTTCACAGGGTTCGCGTAGATCAGGCCGCCTTCGTAGAATCCAAGATGGCCGCCGTGCGCGAGCTCCAAAAACATACATTTTTCGCGAGAGCCTGGAAGTAAAAACAAAATTCTATTACTGTTTGCTGCTATATAAATTCCAATGCTTGGTTGACTTAGTAGGACGAGCGATTAACATCACTTAGGTTTGCAATAAGGAACTTATGAATATGTTGCAAACGATTTGAATTCTACCGTAAGTTATTATCGATAACCGATAATTTCATGGCATTTTTAGTTCATTGGCTGTTCTGGATACTCACTGACATACTCCCGGATTCTTGGCAATAACTGTTCAGGTACTATCGGGTCGTCTTTCGCGTTCACGAAGATCATCGGGGTTTTGATCTTATCTAAGTAGAAGGCACACGAACTCCACTTGTAGAGATCAGCGACCGAATCGAAGCCGTGTACTTTTCTAGAAAATAAAATAGGTACCTCGTATTACAAGATGATAAGTTCTAATGTAAATCTGCATGAATTTAACGCTGAGTGAATATGAAAGTGTGTACTAGGTCGGCGATAGTTAAGCCACAAACATACCTACTTATCAGCTATTTTTAACCGACTTCAAAAAAGGAGGAGATTCTCAATTCGACATTTTTTTTTGTATTTATGATACGAGAGGCGGGAGAGCTCCCTCGAACTATATTCGCCCTCGCTTCGCTCGGGCGTCTAAATATCTCGGGTGCACTCAATCCAATTTAGGGCCCTTTGCGAGCTGAGCTCGCACTGGCGCCAAATTGGATCTTGTTCTGTAATAGCTCCCTTACTACCCTTGTGTAACAATCTACTATTACATAGGATGCTGCCTTCCGCCGGTCACCAATCAGCTGTCTGTTTCACAAATACCGCGTTTAGAACCGCCCTGCGTCCTGCCATTAGTTACATTGAAAGTGACCTCTTCCGCCAGATTCATTTGACGATTCATTATATCCCTAGGTTGTGAACCTTAATCTAAGGAATTGTCGTGCAAAATCTCATGTAAGTGACATAATAAATAGTACCTAGCTTTTGAAAAACAAATCGGAAACTTCGTTTTCCGAGTAGACCCCCTGTAGGTACCTACTCTATGGATATTACGAAGAATCCATTAGAGTTAAACAAAATTAAGCTGTACTCGCCTAGAATAAGCCTCATCGAGGTCCGGCAGCGTGCCAGCAGAAACGATCGTCTTCTCGTCCAGCGAGTATCTCGACTTCAACTCTGCATTCAACAGTCTTCCCTTGTGCCTTGTTATGATGTTACGGTAGTTATCAGTCATAATGTAGAGGTAGAAACGCCGGAAGTTCTGCCATTGTAGTAGGTATACCATTGTGCTGGAGGAAAAAATGTCGTATTCGTTAGTTAATACAATCAGTTTTCCTATAAAAAACTAAGTAACAAGCTAGTATTTGCAAAGTGAAAGTCCTTAAAATAACTACATATGATTAAAAAAACAAGCTAGTATATATATATATGTATATATAGTACGTAGTGTAGGTGTAACTATTATTGTTTTATTTCTTATAAGTAACTCTTAACGCCACCGTCTTTATTGTTATTTTATGTCCAGTCCATCCCAAGGTTGCCTGGAAGAGATCGCTCAAAGCGATAAGGCCGCCCTTTGTACTTCATTGCTGTCAACTTTTCCTTCCGATGTATTTTGTGTTTGTGTGGTACAATAAAGAGTTTTCTATCTATCCATCTAGTATTTTACACAGATTTAAAACCCCGACATTTTTTTTACTTTGAACCTTTTAAACATTTAACGGCTGAACTGACATACACCTGAAACCTATTATAATAACAGTCCTTGTGTCGGGGGGTTTAAACACAATCGTACATCTGAATTTGAAGAACCGATTACATAAATTAATTCTTATTATTTATTTATACAAGACCATTACAAGACTATACAGATGCCTCCAAATCGTTATTCTAATGAAAAACTATGTCGAACTACATAGTTTTTCATCCTTCCTTCTAATATTATATATGTCAAAGTTTGTATGAATGGATGTATGGATATTTTTTACTCTTTCATGCAAAAACTACTGAACCGATTAGGCTGAAATTTGGTATGGGTATAGTTTTCTTTTTTATCCCGATAAAACGCGGGCGAAGGCGCGGGCAGCAGATAGTTAGGTCATATACGTATAAAATTAGTACAACAAAAAATATCATAAAAAACATAAAAGGCATTATAGTTATTTTACATGGATAAAATAGTACGACCTAAAATGGTAAAAGTAATAAAAGTTGATAGAAACAAGACACGCTCACACAAAAATGCAGGCACACTCTTTGAATCATCTCCCAGCTATCCGGGAACACATCAAAATTAACCTAGACTAATGTAATGAAAAAAATACGATAAATAATAATACTAATGTAATTATGATAAAATGAAGAATAACCTAGACTAGAATGTTTTTCATTGTTACACTTGACTAGGTCGTCCGTCACAGATGGATCGCATGGTCCGCTGCATTTGTATTCAGTTTATTTAATTAAACCTTGAATTTGATTATGTACCCGCCGCATCGTCGAGATTATGAGATCAGTGTCATGTCATGTAGCTAGAGATAGGCACCTAGTTTCTAAGAAGCCCTGTAGACCGATCACAGCGATTGTTGTCTAGTGTAGAATAGACAATGACATCGCATTTTCATACATTGCGTAAATAAATTGAAGGTGAAGGAATGAATTTCAAACTTTTTACGCATTCTACGACGATGTGACGTAATTTTTCTCTATACTAGGTAGGTAACTAAATCCTAGCGCGTCATGCTCCCTATTATCCCCAGTTACCGTTTTGGCAGCGAAGCCAAGCGTCATACATTGCGCATTTAAGGAATGCATCCTACTTAATATTATAAATGTCAAAGTTTGTATGCTGTATGGATGTTTGTTCCTCTTTCACGCAAAAACTACTGAACTGATTGGGCTGAAATTTGGTATAGGTATAGTTTGGGACCTGGAATAACATATAGGCTATTTTTTATCCTGATAAAACACGGGCAGCAGCTATTTTCAAATATTTTACGCATTCTACGTCGCTGTGACGTAAGTTTTCTCGATTCTGCCTTAGACAACAATCTTCGTTCATGGCCTACTGTCATCATAAGTAACTACATCCTAGCCAGTCATGCTCCCTATTTATCCCCAGTAAGTGTTTTGGCAGCGAACCCACAGGGTCATTAAACCTAGTAAAATCCCGGATAATCGACTTCCAAAGTCCCGAACGGCGAACTCAAAGGCAAAGGTATGAATCTGGGGTGTGGGTAGGACAAGGGCCAACGTCTCCTATTGCTACGTCACGCAAGAAGTCAATGTCCGACTAACCTGGCAACTCTAATCACTCAGTTGTTTAAAATTAATGACTTCTAAATTGATATGTGGATTGAACCATTTTTTGTTTGTTTACACAAATAATACTTACAGTAACGTAAGTCATTTAAAAAATACTGAAAATATCTGTCTTATTTATAAGAGCGGCAATTATGCTTTGTTGAATACATACATCATTGTGTATTAAAATTAATGACTTATAAATTGATATGTGGATTGAACCATTTTTTGTTTGTGTACACAAATAATACATTAACATAAGTCAGTTTAATAAATACTGAAAATATCTGCCTTATTTATAAGCAGAGCGGCATTTATGTTTCGTTGAATACGTCATTGTGAACTACCTACCTACGTCTCGTCGAATCAATTCATTAGGCTGCTAATAACAGTATTTTTTTTTATTTGCTCATTTGAAAGTATAGAGTGGAAAAACATTTGAAGTGCACTGACAAGGACATACACGTATCAGCTTAATAGCCCGGCTACACGGTCAAACATTTGTGCATGCAGATTGCACAAACACAGTTTGCGTAAGCAAGTTAAGCCGGCCACACGCTCCATCTTGCTTGCACAAGCCGGTACGCGCCGGGCTATAAGAGCTGCCTGTGTATTACAAAATAATAATAATAATATAATCTTCGGGTATATCACATTTTGCAACCAAGGATGATGCCCGCTATGTGTAAAGGCGAGAGCTTTAGATTAACTCTCAAAGGCCTCTGTGCTTTTGACTTCGACGCATGCCTCCCAAAGGACTGGGTCACTATATGGCCCGTGATCATGTTAATAACAACAATTTATATATTTTTTACTGTAGAATAGTTTTATAATATTTTATTCTATTTTCTATAGTAAACAAAGAATTTTATAAAAAGTTTTTAAATAAATGAAGTGTCATAAAGTCATAATAATAACAGTAATGAGAAAAGTGAAGCTTGATGTTTTAGGCGATGTATTTTTTCCCAGCAAGATGTTTACACGCATAATACGGTCTATCTAATCAACCTACATGACTAATTTATAGAATCAAATCTATTAACCAAGATGACATAGATTAATGATAATGACTTATCAATCAATCGAAATGGCGTGTCAATTTATTTAATCTATCATTTCGATTGCTGATAGTAACTACTATCTACCTTATCTATTAATTTAATCCTGATAAAAACACAAACGCGATTCATACCTTCTACAGGTAATAATAAATGCCGACACAACGATTAGGTATTATCTTCAAAATATCTATCGCTGAAATTACTAAGTATTATATGATTTGTATTTGTCTAGACTTGACCCGAGTTCACTAACAGATGGTTTAAACAGTTGTTCTGACGCTTTGACATAAGTTTAAGTTAACCGAAGCTCCCTGATTGTCTTATTATTATCTTTTGGTGAACACCAGTCCGGGAAAGCCAGTCACGTTCCACAACAAAAACTAATTTTAAGAGGTACTTAGACAACATATATTAGTAAATAGGATGCTCATTCGGTTCCTTATTTGCTTGGCTCTATACTCAGAATCAGAGATATTTTATGTCAACAAAGACAATTTATGAATGAAAACATAACAAAAACTAACAACAATAAACGAAAATAAGTTTGAAATATTTAAAAAAAACATATAGCTCGATGGCTCCATGACATTGCATTGTCACCGAAGTATGCCACAGCTCAATCGGTTGAGGTCTAAAATTTTTATCTATTGTTGCTAAATGCGCAATTCATACCAAACTGACACTGGCAGAATTACATCAATCCAGATGCAGAGCCAAAGCTAAAAGAAGAAGAAGAAGTCTAAAATTGAGTTGCAAGATTCCACCCGAAAAAACATACATTACATGTTAAATAATAGCTTGTAAACACAAGGCAACATCAAAGTTATCACATTAAACTAAAACAACGCATAATCTTACATGTGAGGCAAACAAATGTTTATAATTTGTATTAAAAAACTAAAAAGAGATCAAAATGATGAATGAAAGATTTCAAAACCAAAAATTGATTCGAGCTCCTGTGCTTTGCTTCGATGATACCTATCGTTAAATATTTTCCACCCCTTGTTATACACAAAATATCCAGGAGTATAGTCCGATCTCAGTTTTGTAATAGGTACAGATTTACATACAAATTACCATGATCATCATCATCAGCCCATACACGTCCACTGATGGACATAGGTCTCCCCCGTACGACGCCACAAATAGCGGTCCTGAGCCGCCTCCATCCATCGACTCCCTGCGACCGCTACGATGTCGTCGGTCCATCGAATGGATGGTCTCCCATGTAGGGGGGATTTGCCATAATCACCACGCTTGGCAGGCGGATTGGTGATCGCAGTGTTGGTGTTTAAAAATACTCAGAAGGAAGCTGCTCCCCTTCCTCTGGTAGATTCCCTTAGTCGGCTTTTACGACATCCACGGGTGGAGTTGGAGGGGTCGATATTCGTACGCCGCGGCCCCACGACTTAAATTACCATCATGCTCCTTTTACTCTAAGTTTTGCTATTTGTGTTTCTAGCTCAAAGAGAGCAATGACCGCCGAAAGGAATACTTTCAAAGTGTTTCAAGTTCATCTATTGAATAAAATACGCTGTGAAAAATCTACGTTTGCATTTTCACCTAAGGTTTGCATTGCACGAAGTTTTTCTCAGCGGATTTTGTAATAGATATTTCAACATAGGTATAGTAGTATAGTATCTGTCTGTGACCATAGAAGTTAATATTAATAATATGGTGAGTTTTAAAAAACGATAAACCGACTCTAATTCCCTTACTTTTGAACTTATTTTAAGTTTTGCGGGATAAATACTTATCCCCTGGGGATAAAAAAAATTATGGAACCTGGGATCATGGGATCATCTATACAATAGTGATGGAATTTTCACTATTAAAACTATTAAAATCGGTCCATAAATGGCGGAGATATCACGTAACCATACATACAAAAAAAAACATACAGACGAATTGATAATCTCCTCCTTTTGAAATCGGTTAAAAATAATGACAACCATTAAAGAAAAGTACCTATAATGTGTGTGACATATGAAAATTACTAGACTGAGTACCTAATAATGCGGGGAAATTATTTACACTATTCTTTTGCCGATAACGATTGAACATTATCGACTGACGTAGATAAGTATAATTTTGCCGACGTACGGAAACTTATATGGTAAGCGTTAGTTGCGATTTTTTGTTCAATAGTTTCCTACCTAGACTGAAACTTTTTTATTATATTATAATAATATAAGACTAGCGGCCCGCTCCGGCTTCGCACGGGTATTAAACAAAAAAATATATACAGTGTGTCCCTGGATAAAGTGCAACCCCGAAAGGGGGTGAAACTAGATCAAATAATATCGACAAAAAAATAGAAAAAAAACATTTAAAAAAAATCGTATATACTTTATTGATGACTAAAAATTTTTATTACTCACTAATGACTCTATTTAATAAAAAAATGATTTCTTCCAAAGTAGTGGGTCTATTTTGTTAAAATTAAAACCAATAACAAAACAAAAGCAAAACAACGTAACAAAGACTTGAAGGCGCAGTAAGGTACGGTAGGAAGTAGGTTTTTTTTTTCTATTTTTTTGTCGATAATTTTTGATCTAGTTTCACCCCCTTTCGGGGTTGCACTTTATCCAGGGAAACAGAGTATATTCCTTTGTTTAAATTTTTGAAGTTTTAGTAAGGATCAATAAATTTTTTCAATATAATATAGCCTATGTCACCCGGGGATAGTGTAACTTCCCAACAGTGAAAGAATTTTTCAAATCTGTTCAGTATTTTCGGAGCCTATTCAATGCAAACAAACAAACTATCAAATCTTTCCTCTTTATAATAATTATAGATATAGAAGTATAGATAACCTTATTGTTAAACTTAAACAAATGACTTTAATTGTATTCTTTTATGTCGAAGGTGATTGATACGGATATGTCCGGGCGGTTTCAAGATAACTTTGTGAATGAAATTCGTAATATAGATTAGATAGGTAAATTACCATATTATCCCTCGCGATAGGGTCCGGAATACGGAAATTCGTAGAAGAACCAAAGTTACCGACATAGCTCTCAGAATCAGCAGGCTGAAATGGCGATGGGCAGGCCATATAGCTCGTAGAACCGATAACCGCTGGGGAGTAAAGGTTCTCGAGTGGCGACCGCAATGCAATGCGAAGACCTCCCACTCGATGGACCGACGACATCGTAGCGGTCGCAGGGAGTCGTTGGATGGAGGCGGCTCAGGACCGCTATTCGTGGCGTCGTTTGGGGGAGGCCTATGTTCAGCAGTGGACGTGTACGGGCTGATGATGATGATGATGATGATTATCATAATAATCAGATAAGGATTAAGATTAGGAACGTAACACACAATTTCTTATGTTAAGTTAGCACTACAGAACAATGTTTGGTATGAGACTAGAATAAAATTATAAAACTTTTAAATTAAAACCATCATGGTTATTAACACAAAATGAAATCATGGTAAATATCCCGTTATAAATTACTTTTACAAATAAATAAATAATGCTGGACAATCCACACAGCATCATCTAGCCCCAAGTTAAGCAGAGCTTGTGCTATGGGTACTCATCGAGTGTACACTCGATGTGGGTACTAGATGACTGATATACATACGTATATGTACAGAGAGCAGCATCAATTGGTAACCCTCTAGCGATAGAAGTGTAAACGTTAAAGGGGTTACCAATTGATGCTGCTCTCCGTACATAGTACGATACATTACATAGATGGATTGTTTTATTAAACATATTATATACCCATAACTGGAACAAAACACCTGAGAGAAATGTTTGCAAATCGTTTAAATATTCGTCCTAAGGCGGGAATCGAACCCGTAACCTCCTGCGTCGCAGGCGGACTTTCGCCCGCCGCGCCACATCAGTCGTCACTTTAGAATAAAATAAAATGGGAAGGAGATATATTTTAGCGCAGTCTGCTAATATGTATGTTTCGAATAATATTAAACAGGAGCCCTATTCCGCTTAATCGCTTCCCTATGACAATGATATCGTCACAGAATGACCCATATTTGCATTCTACCTTAGATGAAAGAAAATACCGATACCTACCTAACCTAAAGATGATGGAACGCGCGTCAGAAGTGTCAGGGTTGTAACCATTCCATGAATACTCTCCGTGGAAATAGCACCGCACGCACTATCTAAAGTTTCTTTGCTCTAAGGATTCTACGTGACGATATGCGACGATATATTTGTTGTTACATTGTCATAATATAACAATTGGTTAGCAGAATTGGACCTCAGAGTGAATGTATCTATCAAGAGCATTTGTGAGTTCAAAATAAGTACCTAATAATAATACTTACTCAATAGCATTGTATCCCTGGCAAATGGAGATCCCTCCTATGATATTTTGCGGCCTCTTGCGGTCCTCGCCCAAGTACTTCGTGATAAGATTGCCGCCGAGACTAAAGCCTACAAGAATTAACTTTGTGTTCGGATATCGCTCCAGGAGGTTTTCAATCATAAAGTTGTAGTCGTCTGTGTGGCCTGAAACAATGTATTGAATGATAAGGGCGTTCTAGAGTTTAGGAGAAAATAAGCGCTAATTCGTAAAAAAATAATTACAAAAATTTCTTCGTCGTCTTAATCGTCCTAAAGAGATGTCTATGTTTCATGTTGTGCCAGCCGACCCCACCCCTTATGTGCCGAGATAGAATGATCATTGTGTTACTAATCAATTCAGGTGCCAACTCGTGAAAACGAAAATCGAAGTTTTTGATTCGCTTTCGTTGCAAGTGAGACAAAATATGGTTTTGCATGAAAACGAAACAGGAGCTTCGATTTTTTTATCCCGCATAGGGCTTCCTCTTTTCAGACGCATTGATATATAATGTTCTACGCAATCTGTGTTCAGACGTATATTTCGGTAAATATAATTGGCTTATAATCATGTACCTTTATCAAAAGAAATTCGAAGTCTGCAATACAAACGAAAGCTCAACGAACTGCGATGTTCCAAGGCATTGGACACACCCATAATGTTTGCACCAAGATGAGACAAGTTATGTGCTAAAGAGATAAAATTAACATCATCTTTGTTTCTCAGTAGGCCGGTGCACATTACGCTGTCGTAGAAATGTACAACGGATGATGTCTACATAATCACGGACTTTCACGTGAATTGCTTACCAAAGAAACACTACCGAGTGTGAAGCGAAGCCTGCCTTACTAATGTTCTGAGAATACCATGCTGGCTGCCTAGCCAATGTACATGAAAACGAAAGTCACCTTATCTAAGTGAAATCAGTTTCATTATAATCCCTTTTAAAACCTTGAATAATAACATAGAGCTTATCAATCTCAATTAAGTAAGTCTAATACTTTGTGAGTCACGCTTATTTAAGTCTTTAATTTTTATTTATGGGCGCGCAGCACTAGTTTAAAAAATGGTTGATTAACACGTTCGCGCAAGCAAACCTTAGGTTTTAGATTCGGACTTTCCGTTGATTTCCTCATCAAATTAACGCTATTAAACGACACAAAAGCTATTACAGAGTACCTAAATTCCAAAATTTGTATTGAAATCAAACGGGGCTTAACGTTCTAGCCAAAAGCATCGGAACAAAAAGGACGTGATTTCAAGTTGTGTCACATCACATATTCAGTGAAAGGACTTGAAATGACGTTCTACCCGCGAACGTGTTAATAGCTTTCTGTTGTAAACAAACCATGTGATTAATGGAAAAATGATGCTAATTAAGGCAAAGGAGTATGAATGAAGGTTAATGTATTAATGATACAGGTATTACTATAATATAATCAATTTTATGCCACATGGTGGCTGACATTGAACCAAAACAAGGTTACAAGAAATATAAATAACAATAATGTTTCAAAATCATTACAGCATCATCAAGCCCCAAGCTAAGCAGAGATTGTGTTATGGGTACTAGAAGACTGATATACATAATACAATACATACCTACATAGATAAATATTGTTTTATTATACACAGAAAATACCCAGAACACCCTGAACAAATAATATTTGTAGATCGTACAAATATTTTTCCCAAGGCGGGAATCGAACCCGCAACCTCCTGCGTCGCAGACGACCTTCGCCCGCCGCGCCACCTCATTGGTCGGTATTTATAACAAGCTTCTGCAAGAGGCTTCGCACGAGTTTGCCCCCATGTAAACCTAATTCTAAGATATACTTAAAAATTTCAGCCTCTCAGTACTTTTGGCGTGAGGTCATAAACATTCGCATTTATATTATTTGTGTGATTATGAACTACGGTGATATTTTGATAATGAACTACGGTGATGTTTTATTTATGAAGCTGCCTAACTGATTTGGCTAATTAAATGACCTCAAAACGGAATAAGTATTTTGTAGGTACCTACAATATTTTTTACTAATTATGTCTTTCATTATTTAAAGTATATTAATTTTATATTATATATATAAAGCCGTGGGGCCGCGGCGTACGAATATCGACCCCTCCAACTCAACCCGTGGATGTCGTAAAAGCCGACTAAGGGAACCTACCAGAGGAAGGGCAGCAGCTTCCTTCTGAGTATTTTTAAACACCAAAACTGCGATCACCAATCCGCCTGCCAAGCGTGGTGATTATGGCAAGTCCCCCCCTACATGGGAGACCGTCCATTCGATGGACCGACGACATCGTATCGGTCGCAGGGAGTCGATGGATGGAGGCGGCTCAGGACCGCTATTTGTGGCGTCGTACGGGGGAGGCCTGTGTCCAGCAGTGGACGTGTATGGGCTGATGATGATGATGAATTTTATATACAATACAATATTTTAAACGGTGCGGACAGAATTGGATGATTCTGTCATACGTGGGCTCCGTAAAAAATCGCCCTTTGACTAAGCTGTCATCATCATCATATCAGCCCATTCACATCCACTGCTGTACATAGGCCTCTCCCATCCCCCATGCCGCCTTCACCCATGGATTCCCTTAAATAGTTACCTACTTCATTTTATCATAACAATTCATACTATGATGATATAGGTACCTACAGTGGGTACCTAACTCGACATACATACAATGCTCCAATACTGCCAATGTCCATAGGTTATCATCAGATCAGAGAAACAAATACTTGAAACAAAAACTACCTAGGTACATGATCTTGAGTGACATTTTAGAGCTTATTTCGAGGTTTCGGTTTTGCTGCTGTAAGTATAGGATGGTACTTAAGTTGATAGTTTAGTTATGTTACTCAAAGTGAATAATAAATGTATTTTAAGCAAGATTACGTAATGCATTGCCGTTGAGTTAATGTCTGTATTCATTCATGATCTTATTCATGCTTTTGCATGACTCAAAATGTCGCTTCGATCACTGAATTATAATAGCATTTGGAATTTACCTTCACTATAAGCATTTTATGGTCATGATACCTACTTATTTACTATTATTTTCTTACCTAACCTACCTATAAATCCGAGACTATAATGAGTCAGACACAGATATCAGACATTATTTACGTAGACACTTATGTCAATAATGAAATAAGATAAAGACATAAGTATGTACTTTGGAGATGTAAGAGTATTATTGAGACCTAAGTATATTTTGATTCGAGGAAACTATGAGCAATACTAGAAATATCGTTTGCATAAAAAATCCGTATAAACGAGTGACGTGACTCATACGAGAATATTCGTTTGCCGGCACGTTTGGTATTTATTGTTGTTTATTTGGATGAACACTTCGCATCTTACGAATTGTGGAAACAGCTGATGGATTCTCAGAATAGGTATACCTAATTAATACTTAGATGAGATCATAAATGATTATAATTAGAAATACTTTGCGTTTTCGTATTCGACTTGAATTGGGACTGCATTTTCCTGTTAGGTTCCGATTTAATCTGTCTCATCAAGGTCTCGTCTAAAATAAAACAAATACTTGCCACCTTAGTTCATCATTCAACATATCGACTGCTTCCGAAACAAAGGGCGTAAAGACCATTTAGGGCAAAATGACTTTTTGATACAACCTTACATAAGTAATTTTTTACTTTCGATCTGTGTATTTTATATTGCACTACGGCGAAAAAAGTTTCGTCGTTACAACCAATTTTTTTAAAGCTAACTATATTTTCCAACAAATATGGTCTTTACAACCTGAAAAAATACCCTGGTATTGTATGTAATGGCTTTTATTTCGGACGGTTGTTACCACGCCATTAAACGTTTGTTACCAGGCAATTAATTATTGAGCCGGAAATATTTTTTTTTGTGGTATTCAGGGGAGTAAATCCTATTCTTTTTAAATAACGCCCGTTTATACCTAACTGTAATTAAATGAAACAAAGGACTGCCAAAATATAAGAATTTTCTTCTTATAACCAATTATATACATATGTAAATAAGTATAAAAACGCAAAACATATGAAAAAAATATTATTTTGTTTATTTTTCTCATCCCAGTAGGTATTCCCGCAAGTAGTTGATTTGGAGTTTCGCCATTTGTATCGAAGCAGTCGATACTTGTAATGCTTTTGTATTGCAGGTCCTACCTATTTTGTGTTTGTGATTTTTCATATTGTTTCTTATTCAATTCCTTCATGGTTAGATTAAAATTAAGTCATATCTATGAAATGCTTTGGTATTTAAAACACTAATATTGCGATGAAGTTCTGTCTATCCTATCATGCGCTCATCTGACAGATTGTTGTCGATAGTAGAGCACAAGCTTCATCCATCGTTTTAACACCGTTTAGAGTAAAAATTTATGGCTTTATTCCGTAGTGGCTTCAAAGTCTTTAAAAATGCGCAGGCAAAGACCATAAAAAAGAGAAAGAGATACTCACCATACGAGAATATTCTGCTGCCAGTAACAGGTACGCTGTTCAGAGCCCCGATATGGTTGAGCACAGCACATCTGTACCCGTGGCATTGCGAGTAATGGACGTATGTGCGGATGTACACGCTCTCAGAGGTGTTACCGATGCCGGGGCAGATCGCGACCGTCACGTCATCTGCAAGGAAAACCAACTGTTACTAATGATAGGAAGATAGTATTATAATAGAGAAAGTACATAAAAAAGCTTGGGATGGATTTTGTTCCAAGTCGAAAAATAGCACGTAACAGGCTAAATAAAGGTTTTTTCGTCGCTTCTTTACTTTAGTCTACACACCGAAGCGACAAAAATATTATAATCGCATCTTTATTTCCATGTCGTGTTTAATTTTAAGAATTTGACCTTTTCTAAGTGTTATGTATATGTATTGTATTTACGGTAATAAAGAATTTTGATTTGATTTGTATAGATCCACCAGGCCCCCTAGCATTAGTTTTTGTCTTGGCTCTTATAGAGAAAATTGCACACCTATGTACATTGCGTAAAATATTGAAGTTAAGAAAAAAAAACTATTTTACGCATTCGATGACGATTCGATGTCACAGATCGCTGTGCTTGGCCCACAGAAATATTTTTCAACTGTAATCTTACGGTTGCTGAATAAAAGTGTTTTATAAAAACCAATTAACTTGGAACCTGTCAGAGGTGAAAATTCGATCAAACTAAGTATAAATGTACCTACCATGTACAAAGAGAGATACATGCATGATAAAATATGTGGAAGTCAGGGTTAGAATGTGATTAGTAGTTTATACGGCGATTCCAATGTTAATGACAAAACCGGACATTTTGACCCTGGACGGGGGCAAATTGTTCTCGATCTAATGCTGACAGTGATATTAAAATAAAAAAAACACATGGGCTTTTTTTAGAAAATTTCGTACTTGCGGCATATTGGCATTAGATATTCTTGTTAATTTAAAAGTCAAAATTGACTAATCTACATACATATATAAATAAAAATGAACCCTCATTTCTCTTGGTCCGACTATAACTTGAGAACGGCTTTAGCGATTTCATTCATCTTATTTTTAAATGTTTTCTAGCATTTCGTAGAATGTTCTAACATAAAAAAACGTAAATTGCGCAGAAACTTAGATAATTAAAGAAAACTTAACGATTACCTTTGTTATAAACTTTTTTAATGTAACCTTAGCCCCAGCATTATATAGGTATTCTTTACTAAGCACGTATGAAATAAATTTGAATTTTGAATTGAATGACAGGACAACGTCTGTCGGGTCGGCTAGTTAAAAATAAGGTAAAAATTGACTAATTAGATCTCAGTGATATTACTGACTAATAGGCCTTGTGCATAAGCTCAAAGTCACCCAACGAGCTATAGAGTTTCTCTACGCGATAAAATCCGGGGTGGGTTCCCAACGAGTCACATCAGATCCAGTCAGAGTGTGACTCGTTGGGAGTATTTTTCCCATCGAGTTACACTGTAACACGTTGGGATCTTTTTTTTGGAAAACAAGATTGCAACGAGTAACAGTGTGAGTCAATGGAATACGGAAATCCGTAGAAGAAGCAAAATTACCGACATAGCTCTCAAAATTACCAGGCTGAAGTGGCGATGGGCAGGCCATATGGCTCGTAGAAAGGTTCTCGAGTGGTGACCACGATGCAATGCGAAACGGAGTGTGGGAAAATTTCCCACTCGATGGACCAACGACATTGTAGTGGTCGCAGGGAGTCGTTGGATGGAGGCGGCTCAGGACCGCTATTCGTGGCGTCGTCGTTTGGGGGAGGCCTATGTTCAGCGGTGGACGTATACGGGATGGTGGTGATTTCAGTGAAAGTTTTCTACAAGTGTAGGTCTAGGTAGGTCTCGGTAGGTATCTATCATGGTGTGAAACTTCCATTGTCTGCGACGCAGAACGTGAACTAGATCCACTTATTTTAGAAAGGAGGAATGCCTTTATGTAAGATCCATACAATGTCTTCTCTATAATTCTCTTAAAATTAAATAAAAATCTGATAATGGCCATTTCTTTGGTTGCTGGATGAAATCGCTGTAAGTGATAAGGTCGCCTATTCTATTACCTTTTACCTTTGACCAAATTGTTTAGTTATAAGTTTTTCTGAATAAATCTATCTATTTCTATTCGTCGCTTAAGGCCTCTACACACTAAACCGACGCGGCAGGTTGCGTCCACGCGCGCTCCCCGGCACCGCGGCGGGGCATGCCGGCGCACAGAGTAAAATTTACCCCAATTTTGTTTCATCTCAATATTATAACGAAAACCAATAGTTTTTCTGGCATCGATAGACCTTGTAGTTTTTTTTATAAATAATTGTCAAAGTTACCCTAAATACGCATCATGAAATATACAAAAAAAATTAAAGAAAAAAAATGGGGCTACTTATTCTGTTTTATGTATATACAATGGTTAGACAAATAATAACGGCCCATCAAACAAGTTTTTGACTTTCTACTGTGAATAGATTATTAAATAATAAGTCTTTTATCATTTTTCAATTTATTTATTTTTGTCCACTTTAATGCCGTATTAGATCGTAATTTCTAAACTAAACGATTGATCAATCAAACCTTATCTATAGTATTAAACTCATAATCTAATTCGGCGTTATTTAGAAGTTAACAGCAATTTTCTGTTTTCGTTAGGGTTGTCACTCCCATATCTGGATATTTTTATCCAGATCAAACGAGTAAAAAAAAAAGATTTATTTCTAAGTATTTTCTTCTTCATTCCGAAGGACTAAATTAAGATCGTCGTGGTCATCTGACATATCACCAATCACAATTATTAACATTATAATAGCGAAAGTATGGATATATGTTTTTTATTTTCATTAATATTTGCTGATTAGATTTTCATTAATATTTGCAAACATGTAGAAAACAATCTGGAATAATATTCATAGGCCATCTTTTTTAAGGGTAACACACGTGCAAATTCGCAGGCAGAAGCTAGTATATACTAAAAAGCATTTTTTGCTTCATATTTCCTGTGACCAACAATAATTCAAAGTATCAACAGAATTTTTCAAGTGAGGTGGCAGCCCTAGGCCCGTAAAATTCGGATATATCGTAAAATGATGATAACTTCTAAATAACGCGGAATCAGATTATGGTTTTAATACTATAAAGGTTTGATTGATCAATCGTTTAGTTTAGAAATTACGATCTAATACGGCATTAAAGTCGAGAAAAATAAATAAAAAGAAAAATGATAAAAGTATTATTATTTAATAATATATTCACAGAAGAAAGTCAAAAACTTGTTTGATGGTCTGTTATTATGTGTCTTATGTGTATTATGTGTATATACATAAAACTTAAATAAGTAGCCCCATTGTTTTCTTTAATTTTTTTTTATATTTCTTGATGCGGATTTAGGGTAACTTTGTCATTTTTTTATAAAAAAACTACAATGTCTATCGATGCCAGAGTTTTACTCTAGTGCTTATGATGATAAAAACTATTGATTTTCGTTATAATACTGAGATGAAACAAAATTAGGGTAAATTTTACACTGTGCGGCGGCGGCACTTCATGTTCGTTCGCTCAGCTCGCTCGCCTTTCACACACAGGTAGACAGGCCGCAGATGCCGCGGCCCTTGCGCTGCCGGCAAAGATCGTTCCGGCTTACAATGTTCTAAAGCCACCGCCGCCGCCGGCCGGTTAGGCCGGCGGCGAACCAACCCCCCGGGTATGATGTGTAGAGGCCTTTAGAATTCTTTATTTCTTAAGTCCCTACCAGGTCACTTAGAAAAGGCAATTATTTGATTAACGATTACTATTTGCTATGATGATTCTGTTCACTTCATAATGTTAAAGCTAAAGTAAATGAACCTCTAGCTTTTACTTCTTTGGAGTTGGAACATAATTTCTTAGTAATTGTTTAAAAAAATAATGCTTCATCGACCTGGTGATGATATACTGTCTGCAGATATTGATCAGGTACAGCAAAGGTTAATTCGTAATGACAAAGTAATTACGCCAATTGAAGGTGGCTACAGGAGTTGTCAACACTCCACTACAATCATGAGAGGGGGAAACCCCATCCTACCTAATCAACTGAGTAGGTGTTAATGTTCTTCGGTTCCTCCCATTTTAGAATACGAAATGAAATTGTTAACTTCTCGCAATTTTAGGCCACTAAAGAATAGTCTTTTTCAAATGCGATAGTTGCCGCGAGGTAGGTATTTTCCTGTTTCTGGGGATTCTATGGTATTCTATGGATTTCGACTTTTATGATTTCGCTTACCGTACTCGCTTATCTAGGAACATGAAATCGCAAATATCAGTGGCCAACTAACTGTGCGTAGTTTCACTGATTATTATTCAGAGCCTTTTGGATGAGTCGCAGTGACTCATCCAAAATTAGACACATCCAAAATTCCCCCGCAAAATTCCGCCCCGTCCCACGCACGCGGTCAAATCTTTGCCCTATAGTGGGACAGTACATATTCATGATAATAATAATAAATTAAACTACGCACAGTTGGCTACTGATGTTTGCGTTTGTTAGCCATGGTCTGATCTGATGAATCAAGGGTGATTTTTTTGCCCGTAGTTCTACATACCAATAGAACCATCCGTAGAAAATAATATTATAATATTGGCATCGAGATCCTTAGGGGATGCCTATGTAGTAGGCCAGCAGTGGACGATCAGCTGATATGATGATGATGATGATTGGCATTGGTCCCGTTTGTTGCCCATTGTACAGTTTATTAATTAAGTACCTATCTACCTAGCCTTGTCATAAAGCACTCAAACATAAATAAATAAATATAATATTGGACAATCCACATAGCATTATCTAGCCCCAAGCTAAGCAGAGCTTGTGTTATGGGTACTATACTATGACTGATATACATTACCTATACATAATACGATATACATACATGGATAGATATTTTTTATTATACATAGAAAATAAAATATTCAGAACACCCGAGCCATATAGGTATTTTCAGATCGTACAAATATTTGTCTCAGGGCGGAAATCGAACCCGCAACCTCCTGCCTCGCAGGCGGACTTTCGCCCGCCGCGCCATCGGTGGTCAAGAGCTAAGAGTCCTCTAATAGAAAGCAATCGTCGAATATCGCAAAAGTCAACTTTATGGGTATAAGTTAGGTCTTTCATCGGATTACATGTGCTAATGATGTTTTTTTCTTAATTAAGTAGCCATTATGTACAAACGAAAGTTTCTCGATTTTCCGGGTAGTTCCGAGAAAACGAGTTCGAGAGTTCTCGAGACCCGAGAAAAGAAAATGATGCAAGCTGCTGTCATGCCGCTTTTCCGGGTAGGTAGTTCCGAGAAATCGAGTTCGAGACTTCTCGAGACCCGAGAAAAGAAAATGATGCAAGCTGCTGTCTTGCCGCATCATCATAATTAATGTTTATCATTTTGCTGATATGACTTATAAAATCGTCTTTGCAACCAATTGTACAAAAGTAGAAAGGATGAATAAGTAGTACTATTAAATAGTCTCGCCCACTCTCTTTTTAGCGTGCGAGTGGTTTCTTTTTCACTACTTCACATAGACCTAGAATTTTTTTTTACATCCTAAATCTATGCTTCTTCAGCTGCTTGAATATTGGTGTGGTGAAGAGAATCAATTAACATTTAATTATTTTTTGTTAATAATGTAGAATAAAATTAAACTTTTTAAGTGGGCTAATTTGCAAGACTAAATTATTTAATTCTATTTTTTTTTCCAGTGGTAGATTTTAGACTTTAACAAAACTGTTTAGTAGCTAAAACCAACAGCACATTTAAATATTTTAAGTTATTGTGTTATATAGGTGTATATAGTGTCTTGTCTGTTGACTAAATACACTGACCTTGATAATATTGCATAATGTTATCAGAGAGGCAATGGTTTCACAATGTAACAATTATTTATTTGCATTTGGTTGATAATGGGTGTAAATATTGAATGGTTTTATAATGGAGGGAAGGAGACTCGTACCTAAATTCCATGATCTGCTGTGAAACCATTCTTAAATCAGGCTAACCTTGAAATGCTAAAACAGGTCTTACAGACGGATGTGACCAATAGTCTAGTCCCTATGGTAGCAAAGAGTATATAAGGCTGGGGCTAAGGTTACATTAAAAAAGTTTATAATAAAGGTAGTAGTAGTATTCTTATAAGCTTCCGTGCAATTTTCCTTAACGTAAGAACCTTCTACAAAGTATTAGAAAAGATGAATGAAAACCGTAAAGCCGTGCTCAATGACCGAACCAGGAGAAATAGGGGTTAATTTTTTATCTATATACTAAATTGGTCTAAAATATGTTCTTTTTACTTCACATAAAATCGTGTCTCAGAAGGAAGAGCATACATACCTAGCTGGCTCTTCCGAGACACTGGGTGTCTACAGTTTACGGCATCATCGCCAATGTATATAGATAGATAGATATCTATCTATAATATGTCTTCATAAATTTTTTACTACTATTATACTATGTAACGAATATACTTTTCTGCCCATTTAAACCATTTTAGGTCAAATAAAATAGAATGTTTATTTAATAAAAAAAAATGACAGCATGATGTTTACACCAAAAAGAACCTAAAAATACAAGGATAATCAAACTTTCATTGCATTTATAACCCTACTAATAATGAACAATTTACATGGTACTTTAATTAGGTCAGGTTTCACGACCACCATCTTTCTGACTTTCATTCAACATACCTCTGTCCGATAAGTTATAACTTTAAAGTTTTTGATGTCAAATGTTATATGTTTTGTAAGGACATGAGCAAAATATCCATACCTATATTTCTACACTAATATTTTCAAGAGATAAAGGTTATAATGCATACTTGCTAACAAAAAGATATAGGCATCCAATATAGGAAATCCAAAAATGAATACCTATAATGTTACAAACATGCAACAACAACATTGTTTACATTATTTCTTTTGCTCCAGTGAATAGACTATAGGTATTACCGGGATTGATAATCTATACAGCTAGTTATTACCTTCATGCTCTGCTCCAACCGGCTCATAGAGATCATAAGTGAGTGTAGATTTGTCCGGCAGCACCAGGGATATGCGACCACCAATTGGCCAGGGACACCGGACTCTTCCTATCAGACTGTGGAGAATGGTTTGAACATGCCCGCTGAAGCCCCATAGTCTTGTTGGTATGTAGCTGAAAATACAATAATAGTTGCTGCCCGTTAATTTTGACACCAAGTGTTCATAAACTATTCCAGATTTTTAAGGTATAATGTTTAAGTGGTTAGAAGGTACATGTACTATATTTGAGTATGTGCATTTGAGTTCACGATAAGCCGTGAATATATGATTCAGAAAGATACATATGACATCATCATTCAACCTCGCTTGCATAGATCAAGCTAGCAACCGCGGTCAAGCCACACGGGATCTTGTAATAAACACATTAGAACAGAGTTCGTTTTAATACTTACGGTTCGCTCAAGAAAGGTGATATAAACAGAATATTTTCAATAAAGCTTCTATCCTTCCCGTATATCACAGGTTTTTGGGGTTGGCTATTTACATTCAATATTCGGAATAAAACACACAAAATGACTGCTACGACAGCCAGTAAAACGGTCGACATTTTATCACACTACTGCACAAAATCAAGATTTAGAAACATTATAGAAAAAGTACATAATAGCGGCAATATTTACGCTGTGCGGATGAAAAACAGCGACACCCATCAGCGGGTAAAATACACGAGAAACTGAGACTGCGAAGTATACTTACTGATCTATGTGAGACTGAAGAGACTGACTGAGTGAGACTCACTCAGTGAAGTGAATGACTGACGAACTAAGCTGACGAACGACTGACGAGACGACTGACCGCGGACAAGACCAGTGTGACCAGAGGGGCAAGTCTGGCAAGGCGTGATCTTGGCGTCGACGCCACGATCACGTCTCGACTGTTGGTAGTCCGTTAGCTATCGTGGACGTGTCGAGTAGCTATCGAGCAGAGACGTAAGGAAAAAGGTTCATATCTGAAACGCACTCATTTACGAACCACTGATTTGCACCACCTGACGACTCAAAGGCTTCCAGCCTTTGAGTCAGTAAGACATTTATTTGATTGTATAACAAACGTTGAGTTGCCTATAAATTCTTCGTTATTTTATTATATCGGTTTCCTACATGTTATAATAACAAAATAAATAAGCGATTTTAGCGCCATTTTTGGGTAAAATAAAGAACTTCACTGTCTATGAACCTAGGGGGTAGTTGTAGTTTCATTACTAATAGATGGCGTTACAGTCGCGATTCTTCAAAAATATTATTTACGCCTTATTTTACGTGCTTACGTATTATTTATCACATTATAACACTCCGACAAAAGTAAAGTACATACCACAAATCAGTTTATTACTAAACATGGGTCACAGGTAGGTAGTGTAGGTATTTGTTTAGGTACCAATGTAGTAACCTAAGAATTCTTAAAAAATGTGTTTTAGCTACTTTTATAACGACAAAAATAAAAATCTAAGTAATAAAACAGTTTATTGTAATTAAGGTAGGCATGGATCATGAGTGGAGGAATTACTTTAAAGCTAATTCAACAAACTCTAAAACAAGGTAACTCTTAGAAAACTAGCAGCATTAAAATAATGCAAAAATAATATAGATAATAAACTATACTAAATCTTCATATGAAATGAAGCGTAGCAATTTATTTTCTCATTTTTACTATGAAAAATGCAACATTTTACAAAATATTATTTTGTGATTGACCATAGAGAAAAAATATTTTCACGTCAATTCTTGCTACTAAAAATATGATAAGCGTTTTGAGATATTATTTATACTTCTAAACGGTTTTACATATACTATTTTAAATATAATTAAGTAAATCTTTACGTTAGTAACGTCAGCATCATTCGGACTCGCAATTCTGTCATTTTCCTAGAGATTTGGACGTCTCCTCACGTTAGTAACGTGAAGCGATCGAAAGCGTGGTTCCACGTACGCACGATAGAGGCGCTGTACCAAATTGTATGGAAAAAGGAGACGTCTAGATAACGTCTCGATATCAAATTCCGGCCAGACTCACGCTACAGATAAAATATGGAAAAAATAGGGAGTCCACACAGACATGATACTAGCTGCGAGCTGCGCCTATAGATTTCTGTGGGACTCCACCTCCAAAAAACTGAATTACACCTACCAAATTAAGGAAACAAAAAAATTCAGTTATTTAAAATGTTATGCAAATGTTTCATAAAATTTACACCCTTGCATAAAATGCCATTTATGGATTGTTAATTTTTATTGTAATTCTGCAAACAATCCCATAACTGCCATACAATTTTTCCTACGACTGCATACTATCCTATATCAATTCAACAACAGATTTACATAATTGTGATCGTTCATGAGAATCTAGTTTTTTTATGCTTACTGGGTTCTCAACAGATGACTATCGTATGCATTGCTTTGCATACGATAGTCATATCTTAGCTATTTATCGCGGAAAACCACACAAAAATATCCCGAAAAGCGGAACGATTAACCTCTTGTCAACCGTTTGAAAACAAACTCAACAAACTTGAGTATACTTTTTTGTAGTGCTGTAACGTTAGTATATAAATTCCTTGTGCTGGACACAAGTTTTGTACACAAACGTCAAATAATGTTACAGATTCTTAATTTTAGTGTTGCAAAAACACACATGAAGTTTGGGTGATAGTGGCTTTGGCAGATATCGGCTGGCAAAGTAGCTGAATTTGCACCAAAAATTCGTATAAAAGTACACATTTTACTAGCCTGGGACTCTTGATCATGAATTTCGAGATGACCTAACAAAGGTAGAAAATATTTGATTTTCGACTACCAAGGATAAGTAAAAAAATATTATGTAGAACATGTTTTATTAGAGAAAGTTCACGATTTTAAAGAAACTAGTTTACCAATAAATAACAACGTGATTGATTATTTTCGATTACAAAATATTTACGGAATTTATCATCAGCACAATTTGTAGCTCCTAGTATTTGTAGTAAGTAAAGCCTGTTATTAGGTAGTACCTACCTACCTACATAGTTTTAATTAAGAATAATTCCAGTGCATTGTTCAGTAATAGGACGAATTAAAACAATAATGACTTTCTTAACTATACCGTATGGTTACACAAACATCAGTAGGTATACAATTTGTTATAGCAACAGGAAGATATTGATGAAGATTATAATTTCAGCATTTCTGTGATTGAATTTTAACTGATATGATATTTAAAAGATCTAGATACTAAAACTTAATAAACAACTATAACATACCTAAAATAACTTAATGTCATAAAAGAGCAGGTGTACATTATTATTAAAAAAACTTGAAGCAATCTCTACGCAATAGAGCCTTACCAATCAGGATAATCAGCCTTCTTAAAAATAAATATCTGTACATACTCCTATTAATCAAATGTATAAATTGATGAAAAAATAGATGGTGCTAAAAACCTTTGATGTTAGAAATAAGGAACTTACCTACGTTATGCTTAGCGAGCTTTACAAAATAATGTGATGATCATAAAAGTAGAAAAAAAATGGCAAAATGTATTATTACTCTAAAAATTACACTTAACAAGTAAATTCATTCGGTTTGATTGAAACTTATTAAAATAACCCTGATTAACTTAGATTATCATGTGCTGTAGTTTAACTTTATAAATCACGTATTTTCGTTTCTAATGTTAGATTATTCCTTGTAGACTTCTACGAACACAAAAATAAATACACAAAATCTTGGGTAAGCCTAGATTTTATCCCAAGTATAATAAAAGTTAACTTATGGTAAGAATAAGTCCGCGACACTAAATATACATACAATATTTTTTTACACCCTGATAAGCAGGACATGGTGTTATATTAGTAGAAAAATGTTCGTCTTAAAGACACGTATGGCCTCTTGAGCTACCTAGACCATATAATGTACTAAATTAGCGACAGGTGAATACATGTTAACAGTACAGTCAAAACCAGAATAAGTATTTTTCTTTTAACAAAGTTAGTTTCAGCTTTTGACTATAACATTTTCAAGATAAGTTTTACAAGATACATTCATACATATAGCACCACCATTCCTAACAACCATTTACCATTCATATCTATATTAACTTCAATCGATCTGGATACAGCGTTACTTAAGGTACTATAGTTTTACAAGGTTAAACATGCATAAATACAAGTAATAAATATTTTTCGTTAGTCTAGTCAAGGTACGGTATTGTCGGTCGAAACAGACAGAAGTTACTTTATAGAAAATCCTCCACATCCTAATAAAGACCTTATACATTTATATACAGAACTGTAAATGCACGATATACGGCCGTGCGCGTATCAGCCAAGGTTCAAAAAACAGTATTGTTTTCACAAAGCCTCGTTAACAGTCTTTGAAATTAACCAATTAGAATCCGATCAAGTCTAACCAATAAGGCAAGAGGTTCGCGGTGCGTCAGCGAATCAGGCAAGTGAGACAGAGTTCCGCTGAGCCGATGCAGTCGTCGTGGCAGAATGCTCCGCACTTTTTGCACAGGATCATAGCGCGGAGGTTGCATACACAGGCGTCGTCGGCGCCGACGCTCCTACATCGGGCTACACTCTGAAAAGAAAACAGTTTTAAACCTCTGGTACAGATTTTAAGTATATACCTACCTATATTCCAGCCAAATTGGATGTTCAATGATTTTTAAACAAACCGTTCTTTTTTTTACGCAATTTATATTTCTTCTCGATTTGCGATCCTTAAATAAATATTTTTTTACAATTATACGCGAAGCAAGTGGGTTCCTGTTTATTGCATCGTTTTTTTTTACAAATATTTTACATATAGTTTAGCTAGTCACTAGCCAAACTAGCGGCTAGTGTATAGAAAGATTAGTAGGTCTCTTCACCAGCAAACTGTTCAATATGCCTCGCCCAAAAGGGGTTACGAGCCATAATCACAATGCTTGCCAAGCAGATTGGTTATAACAGTGAAGGTGTTGAATAAAATATACAAGGAAGCTAAGTACTAAACACTTAAATAAAGTTGGACAATAGGGATGACGAGTAACTAAAAATCCCAAAAATTATGTATATACCGAATTATACCTGAGCCATAGATTACAAAACACGTATTATATTTCGATCAAGATTAATTATTATTTTGATAAAATAAAACTACAAAATACAGCAATCCCCCATTACACGTTGAACACCAATCAGAGAATACATAACTGCGACGTCATGCCGTCACAATATGTAATGTAAAGGCACAGAATAGCTGGTAAAGCTTCTCTTGAAAATATTATGATCATTCTGTATAATCAGATGTTCGTGCATCTATGACGTCATAGACAGCCGCCACGAGTAGTGTAGCGTTTTAGAGCGAAATTGAAAATGCATTTTAAAAAGCTGTATTTTTGCTTCGAAGTTCATTTTTTTTTGCAAATATGATTTATTTTGTATTCAGTAGATGTCTAAAAATATTGTTTCTCAAAATCCGTCGTCATGTCTATTATCACAGCACCATCGAGCCAAAATGTAAGCAGAGCTTGTGTTATGGGTAGATACTAGATTACTGATATACTTAGTGCTGTTCTTTCTCTAGTAGGTTCCCTTAGGACGGCTCTTACAATCTCCACTGGCTGAGTTGGGGGGTTGATTCTAAAGTCGTGACCATAGGCCAGTTTATTTGAGTAACAAATACTCACTACATTAGAATTTTGGTTTGCTGGCGGTGCACTAGAGGCTCGTGGTGCTGCATTTGGAGTCCTCTGTACTAGGATGTACTGCCCTACGTTGTTAGGCCTGTTTTCGTTTATCTGGAAATAAATACACTTGTTTATTACATAAAATAAATAATGTTGGACAATTCATCATCATGTAGCTCCAAGCTAAGCATAGCTTGTGTTGTGGGTAAGAGATAACTGATATACTTAATACAATATATTACATAGATAAATATTTTTTAGTACACATAGAAAACACCCAGAACACCCGGACCATCTGCAGATTGTAGGTACAAACATTTGCCCCGAGGCGGAATCAAATCCGCAACCTACTGCGTCGCAGACGGACCTTAGCGCGGTGCTGCGTGGCTTAAAATTCAAAATAAATTTCTATTTATAAATAAATGATGTTGGACAATCCACACATCATCTAGCCCCAAGCTAAGCAGAGCTTGTGTTATGGGTACTAGATAACTGATATACATAATACAATATATTACATAGATAGATACTTTTTACTATACATATGTACATAGAAAATACCCAGAACACCCGAGACAAATATTTGTAGATCGTACAAACATTAGTCCCGAGGCGGGAATCGAACCCACAACCTCCTGCGTCGCAGACGGACCTTCGCCCGCCGCGCCACATCGGTCGTCAAAAATAAATAAAATCATAAATTCTTTTCTCAGCAGCAGTTTTTCTATGCTGTGACTATACTCTACAGATGTCATCATTTCCTCTGCTTTGGGCTTGAAGTTGAGTTTCGAGACACGTGTAATAACATAACTGCGATAGGCTTATCATCTCACATGGGGGTGTATTGTAATTGTTTATTTTTCAACTTAAAGTACATTGCAGTAAATCTTTACTGCCAAACTGTGCAACAGTTTGTCGACAGTTCAGAGTCATGTGCAGAGCTCAATAGTTTTACTTCTTCATATTCATTCCCTTAGTACTATAATACTTAGATGGAGGTAGGTTGGCGGTTTGCTTACATCGAATACGAATACATGCGACAGATAGATAGATAACTCTATATTGTACCACACAAACACAAAATACAATACAGAACTAAATGCTAACAAACAATGAAATACAATTTTTACCTGGGAAACCATTGGACCCAGTGATGTTTTAGTTTTCCGGGTCATCATGAGCCCACCTGCCCTCCGCTTTAGGCCTGACGTTAAGTTTCGGTACACGTTTTATTAGCAGGGGGCTTAGAATTCTAATATAGTAGTTACCTCGTTGTGCATAACAGAGACCGGCATTTGCCTCAACAAAACCGGCGGCGGCGGGTGAGGGCGTGGCGGGCGGGACACGCGCGTCAGTAACGCTGGCGGCGGCCGCAGCTGGCCTCGCAGCGCGTCGCGGTTTGGACTGTTCTGGATGACTGCCTGACAGATCTGATAACTGCGTTCTAGGTTAACAGCCCCGGGGGGGACTTTGTTTGAAGTCCGGCTTCTGGAAAATCACCTCAGTCATCATCACACTTGTATTATTTTATAAATGTATGGAAGGATGGATGTTTGTTACTTCTTCACATCAAGACACAGAATAACAATAGTACCATCATTTCAGACCAAAACCTTAGAATAACAATTAATACTATAGTGAAAACTAACGAATGGATAAACATAGGCTACTTTTTATGCTATCAGTTCCCATGGGATATGGGCGTTATTTCTATGGGAATGTTTTAAGGTTAGTTAACCTTAAAACATTCCCATAGAAATAACGCGTGCGAAGAGGCAGGCACAAACTAGCTACTTAAAAATACGCACAACTGCGAAAAGATACGTGGATGACTTAGACTGTGATGATGATGATGATTGTTCTTCAAAAATTCCTATAAATAATTGATTCAGCCCTGGGAGTAAGTGAGTAATTAATTTCTGACCCTGACATAATGAATTACTACAGTGATAAGGGACAGCCCATCTAATTTAGAAAGCAAACAATCATCCACTAAAGGCTCTTGCTGATCCAATGTATGTTGTTTCTGCTGACACTAATTAGTTTAGCATCTTTCAATGTGATACGGGGATTGATCACTTGATGTATTTTATAATTTTTTTAAACCTCGCTCTCCCCTTGTGCTACATGGTGAGGTTTCAGACTAACCCAGGGGTGCTAACCTACCCAAAATCACGTGTCTTTTTTTAGTACAAAGTATCTATAATATTTCAGAATAAGTATTGTCTTTAAGAATGCGCATTGCGCGCCATTTTGTAAAAAGGATAACAATAGGATTTTGCGTTCATAGGGGCGGGACAGAGCATACCGTTTTGGAAAGGCGTAAGCGCAAAAGTGTGTTTTTAACTAATTAAAACTTAATTAAACAACCAATCGAAGAATTAAAAGGCATAACTAAAGAAATACTTCTAGGTTTCTTGACAAAACAAAAGGCCATAAAAAAGTGTGCTGTTCCCGATATAACTAGCAAAATAAGTTTGTCAATCTTAGTTTCTAAGGGCTGTGGATTTTGTATACTAAATAAATAAATAAAAATAAATAAATATTATATACCTAAAAAAAAAAAATACTGCAAAACTTGTATTCATCAAAAATATATATTATCTAGAAAATTTTCACAAATCGTGTTTTTAAAACATGTAATCAAAGATTCAAAGTATCATCTCCCTAAGTTTTAGAAGTATCATCTCCCTAAGTTTAAGATTCAAAGTATCATATCCCTAAGTTCTAAGTTCAAAGTATCATCTCCCTAAATATGAAGGTGGCAGCTATTACAGATTCTGAGATAACGATTTCGAACACTAAGTACAGGTATAATCTTGTGGTTGTCGTGGCGCGGCGGGCGCAAGAACCGTTCCCTGGCAACGACGACTCAAGCTCACACGCCGCATTTCGGTTGTTTAGAAATCGCGAGTTCAACGACAAAATAAACATACGTGCTATCTAACTACACCCCCCCTTCCTCCTTGTGATATTTCGTGATTTTTGTTGAAGCCCTTACCCACCTTTCGAGCCACTTTATTAAAATGGACGACCTCTAAGTGGTAAATAATAGGTACCATACCTGTTAGTATCTTTGCCAATTTTCATTTTCTTCCCCGAGGGCCTCACACTTGTCACTGTAGTTGAATTTGCTGATACATTAGTTACTGTTGTACTTGACACTAAGCTGGTGATGGGCTCCAAGTCTTGTTTTAAAGTCTCCTTCATGGACTGACAGCTTTCTGAAGAGTTGGATGACTCCATATTATAATTCGCATCTCGGACTTCTTTGTACATGCAGTTTTCGTCATTCATATTCATATCGTCCATACTGGTCTTGGAGTCATCACTTACATACTTTGAGCTGTCAGTGTTTAAATTTGAAAAGGGGTGGAGGGTTATGACGTTTTCATTGTTGGGCCATTCATTTTCGGTTTTCCATGATACAGCAGAGTTTTTTGGCTTTGCTGCATCTTGCATGCTGTCATCTGGGTAGGAGACCATCTGGAAATGTATATTTTTCAATCAGTCCCACTCACTCATGTTTTCATTAGGTATTCAAATAAACTGTCAATGTCTTTCATAAATACAGTTCGAGAAACCGAATTATAGGAATGATGAGAATCTACCTGAATAAAAATTATTAAAATCTTTCTGTACTAAATCAACATAAGTTATAAGTCAGGATTTCAAGGAAGAACTTTACCAACATTTTAGCAGGTAAATTACTTGTTAGTGAGTTCATGCTCTTTTATAACTGTATACTTTGTGTTACAAGCTAATAAAATCTTACATACTCATGGATTAGGTACTCATGTTTAACAACAAAAATGAGTGATGCGTTTTGTGTAACCAATATAACTTCATGAACACAAAAATAGATATAGACATTTTCAATGATAGTGCTCCTAAATTTAAAAGTAAACTGCTGGACCATTACCGGCAACCTCTAGAGGACCCGCCTGATTAAATATAGTCATAATGTTAACAGTAACAATTTGTTTTTATTACATATAGTTTATTCAATATAGTTTATTTTAATTTATTATATTATATATAAGGTATTTTAGTTTTTCTAATTGTATAGTATATATTATTTATATTTAGGTAGTAGATTTGTGAAGGTAATGCTATGAATGTTGTGTTTACCTATTATTAACATGCATATCAGTACAGAACCTAACAAATAAGTTATTCATAAGTGTGTGATATGTAATGTGGTTGGTAAACCTTTATTATAAATAAATAAATAAAATTAATGTTCCTAATCTTTTACACTACAGTGTGTAAAGTTTTTTAACTAGTTTAGATAGAATATTAACTTACTGCTGTGTTTGCCACTTCCATAACAGGTATTGATGAGTTTTGTGTCAATGGCATTGTTACCACTGCAGTCACATCTAAAATATGAATAATTTGTAAAGCACAATTTTTCCATACATATTTGGAAGTCAATACTAATTTTAAAAAACCATTGAGGGTAGTTTGAATATTCATATTTATTTAATGACATTCACCTTTTGGGATCCATTCACTCACAAGCCATAGATAAATATTTATTTGATTCATTACTTACTTGCTTCACTAATGTAGGATGAAAGTTCCATCAAATTTGGGTGAGGGACATACTTCACATCTTCATTTTCTGTAATATAACAAAAAAATATGTTCACTTTGTGTACCATGACAAATGTAAAGCTCATCTACCATAGATGAGCATTTTACCTTCACTTCAGACTTACGTGGCTGGTGTGGAGTAAGAATTGAAGAGAGGCCTGTCTCTAATATAAATGATTCTGCATCCTTAAATCTTTCATCATAATAATTAAGATTTGCACTATGCGGTATTCTCTCTTTATCTTCATTCTTCACATTTACTTCATGCTTTAAAACACCAGGTTGTGTTACAGGACTGTCCTCTTTTTTTTCATCATAAGATTCCTGTGAAATTGAGCTTTTTTCTGTTGTAATTGTAACCTCATTGATTATTTCATCTGATTGCTCTACAGAAGGAAGAAACTTGTGAACTTTAGGACTTTTTATACTGTGTGATTCTTCCATTTTGCAGTCAGACATTACGTCTTCAGTAAAGGACTCTGTTGCTGGACATTCTGGTTTAAAATTCTGTTCTGTAGACTCACTTTCATAATCATAAATGACGTTACCATCTTCTATGTCTACTTGTTCAGATTCATACTGTTCATTGGCACACACTTGTTCATTGTCATAATGTACATCGGCATCTGAATAGTTAATGTTCCCTGATTCAGGTTGAGATAAACTGTCTGTATCATCGTCCTCAAACTTGATTCTTTTTGTTATGCTGTACTTTTCATTGTCATCACTTGCTCTCTTGTAAATTTGGAGATTGCAATCAGAGTCTATACCCTTTTCGTCTTCAAAATCTTTTGAACAGTTTGATTCATCAACAATGACAGTGAGATCAAGTTCCTGCTTGATTTCATTGGGTTCCGACTCATCATGAAGTAAGAGAGGGTCAACCGGTGTTGTTGCCACTGAATCATCCATTCTTTGAACAGATGATGTATCAGAGAAATTACAATCTACTTGGCATTCTTCAGTATATGTCTGATGATGATGCTTTCCATGCTTCAATGGCAACAGGTCTGGGAGTGGTGCACTTGACTTGGTACTGATATTGGCTGCTTCATCAGGCATATCATCTGTCTTTGA
This sequence comes from Eupithecia insigniata, assembly GCA_947859395.1. Lineage (NCBI taxonomy): Eukaryota > Metazoa > Arthropoda > Insecta > Lepidoptera > Geometridae > Eupithecia > Eupithecia insigniata. The sequence goes on along the minus strand of OX401996.1, from coordinate 5,415,884 downwards.
TGAAGATCTTGTCACAGCTCCAACTGATCTCATTCGTTTGCTGTTACTAGATTTACTTTTCTTAATTTTTGGTACTATACTACTGCTTGTTATGGAAGCAGTTGGTCTCAATTTTATTGTCGTTTTTAGGGAAGGTCTTTCAGAATTCAAACCAAGAGATGATTTCTCTTTTCGTGATTTTTCTCCCCATATTGGCTCAAAATGTTGTAGCTTCCAAGGATCTATTTTACTTTTTTCTTTTTCTGCTTCAGTCTTCATTTTTTGTTGACTTTCTGGTGTTAGTTCTCCTCCTGATAAACTTGTCTGCCATTCTAGACAAGCTCTTGCAAAGAATTCATTATTGAGACTAGATGAATTTAGACGGCCTGTTGGACTGAGTCTGTCAACAGTAGGAAGTAGCTGCCCTAATTTATATTGGTAAAGAGGTGGAAGCATAGAAAATGTATGCTTGTTAAGTAATTGTCTGATATTTGTATTAACTAATATGGAGTCTGGAGTTTCCAAGTCAATGCAGCCTTCTCTTGTTTGTTGCAATTGAGCTGCAGTTGATAATTTTTTCCCACTCCGTTTACGTGGTTTAATGTTGAATCCTGGAATACTGGCTAGAACCTCTCGCATTGTAGAAGGTTTGCTAATAGGTTCGTCTGAATATGAAAGAGCCGCTGTCCATTCTCTGTTTTCAGGAGGCGAAGGAGGTGGTAGGGGTTTCACTATTATTCTTGGAAGAGGTCGAGTATGGTTAGAACTCTTTTTTCTTCTTTTTGATTGTTTCTTTGAGGAGTGTTTACTTGACTTTTCTCCATCTTCAGGTATGCGAATGACGGAAAATGTATCGTTATTACATGCTGTGGTGAACTTGTACTCAGTTGAGGTTCCTGGATAGTCTGCTGTAGTAGCAGACAAGCTAGAACTAGGTTCCATTGTGGTAGCAATTACAGAGCGCTATAAACCAATGTTACCATGAAAAATGATGGATTATGCCGATAGCAATCACAATTTCAACCCATCGTGTTTATATTTTGAAATCGTGAATGAGACAACGGAAAACGTTGGAATACAACACTGTAAGTCTTTCATCACTTTTTACGTGTATCGAGTTAGAATAATCACTTCATAAAGCATTTTAGAAACAAAAATGTAAAATTCGAAAATGTCACAACAACGCAGAAAATGGATTCTTTCCACAGAGTAAAAAAAATCTTATTCAAATTCACTCTCTGAATGAAAAGGAATGAATGATGAATTCACGTACTTGTGGACGGAGGAAATCATAGAGAAATAAGTAGGTAGAGGTAGAAAGTCATTTCCGGTCTTATATCTATGTATCATAACAGTTGTCATGTATCTGTCTATCCCTCGGAGTGAAGCTATGAGTAAAAGAGATAGCTAGTGTACGTATAGCTATACTGCACTGCAGTGTCAATCGAGTCGGCTTGTAACTGACTAGTTTAAAGTTGTGGTAAGACTGATGAACTTTATTGAAATTCTATGAAATTACTGCGTTTTACCTAAAACTTTGTTGAAAAAGTGAAAATATGTCGTGTTCTGCTGTGTTCTGTCCTTCAAAAAGGACAAAAGGTGGAGTAAAAGTCCCGGATTTGTCATTAAATGCGTAAGTTTTTTGCTCCGTATATATACTAAAGTAATTATTCTTATTACTAGAAATCGAAGATTGTAGTAACAACATTTTAACAATCTAGTTCATATCTTCCTATGAGTCTAGGATATAAATAATGTCCAAAACCATGAATAATTAGCAGAGATAAATTTTGCGTCTGTGCTAGTAATGTGCTTACCGTCAAATTTAGTTTTCGGGTTATTCCGTATTCGTCCCACTGGTTTCGGCCAAAACTGGTCCGAATCAGGAAAATAAAATTGATTGCTGATTTCATTCCTGATTCGTCCCATTTCAAGATTTCGTACAGAAAAGTACTGTCTTTCACGCTCTTCTCAAGCATGTAGAATTGATTTATCATTATTGTTTCCGCAGAATTTATTTAACTAGTTTATATAACTCAACGTACGAGGAAAAAAAATACACAAGATAATAACTTTAATAACCTGGAATTATTTTCACGCGGTTTTTTCCGGAAGTTTTCGTTCCAAAAGTAAGGTAATTTGATTTTAGTTAAAATAAAAAAAATTCGTAGATATTTACTTTGTTTATATTTTTCTTTTATTAAGGCACAAACGATACAATATCCTTAAAATTAACAGTATATAAATATCTATGTATATATCAATCAAAATGCCAATGCCACTAATATAAACATTATTTACAAAAAACAACAACGTTAAATCAACCATGCGGGCAAAGCCGCGCGCATTTAGCTATATAATAATATTGTTATGTGTTATCTTATTTATTGCCCCTATTTTTTTATAAATTTTGCAAAATTATATTCTTAGTCTTACAAAATGACATCGACACCGATGTAAAATTTTGAGCAAAAACAACATATAAACAATTACAAATTTACTCAAAATAAGTCCTTATAGCTAATCCATTAGACTCCCTGAATGAAGGATGTTTCACACCCGTGACTATAAGTTCCAAGTGTCAATTAGCGCTCTAGACTATACACGCAAGAATTGGAAGGATGAGCAAAAAAATTCAGGTTTTATAGCGGCACTTGCTCAAAATCACCAAGAAACTAAGGCAACGGAAAGCGGAGCGAACACTAACCCTTATTTTAGATTTTTGCATCGCGTGAGTGGAGAAAAAAAATGGCCAAAAAAATATGCTTTTTGTGGAGACCCCTTTAATTTTTTTTTGATAGTATGTTATTATAGCGGCAAATTAAATACATACTGAAAATGCAAGTGTCTACCTTTTACGCATCATGAAATACAATAAAGCCCGATAGATGGACAGACAGACAGACAGCGGAGGGTTAGAACTAGGGACCCGTTGGTACCTTTTGTTTCATCATCATCATCAGCCCATACACGTCCACTGCTGGACATAGGCCTCCCCCGTACGACGCCACAAATAGCGGTCCCGAGCCGCCTCCATACATCGACTCCCCGCGACCGCTACGATGTCGTCGGTCCATCGAGTGGATGGCCTCCCATGTAGGGGGGGATTTGCCATAATCACCACGCTTGGCAGGCGGATTGGTGATCGCAGTGTTGGGGTCTAAAAATACTCAGACGGAAGCTGCTGCCCTTCCTCTGATAGGTTCCCTTAGTCGTCTCTTACGACATCCACGGGTTGAGTTAGAGGGGTCGATATTCGTACGCCGCGGCCCCATGGCCCACCTTTTGTTTACTGAACCCTAAAAAAGTGCGTAGCTTTTCTATAAAATGTGTATAGTTTTCAAAACTCGTTTTCGACTGTTAGAATCATCTACATTGAATTAGTGTGGCATACTCGGTTCGCGATTCCAACAGGCACATAGCCAAAATCAGCATCAAGTTATGTTTTGGTCACTTTCTCTCTAACTAAAAATGAATAAGCCTATCACCTCTTTTTACTGTAACAACGCTAACTCACCATAGACAAAAATTTAAGATGAGGCAAATTTCCATGATTTGTTGCTGCCCTCTGATAGATATCAAATAGACTGAATAATATATTTATTTAACAAAATTAACATTTTTCAAGTTTCCACAGCATGAAAATCAAACGAATACTTGGGTGGTAAACATGAACTGAATAAATTGGAAAAAGAAGAACAGATTAAAGGAAATACACTTTATTAGTGTGATTATGTATATATAGCTTAATAATCGAATTATTTATTTTTGTGATTTTAAGACCAGTGACGAACACGATTTTGATCATTTGCATTTATTGATTTAGGCTATTGTTAAATTTTATGTAGATTTAAGAATAAAACTTAATGCTAAGCAAAGCAATTCAACGGAAAGAAATCATTAAAACAAGTATTTTGTTTAAAAATTAAGAACATACAACCTGTGTTGTATTTGTAAATGTGGCAGTATAACTTATAGATTATAATGCCACAGTTGTAATGCCCCCGCCCCCTTAGCCCTGAGTTCGGCCCATAGATTGTCCATGTGTACGTGATATGTTTATGTAGGTGTAATTGGCACGCATAGTTTTAGAAATGTTTTTTCTGCTTCCCTATTAGAATTCTGTGGTGAATTGTTGGTTAATGGATGCGTTAGCATCCCTAGTACATCTGTGTTTAATGGTTACTTTTGACTAGGACCAAGAATTTTATGGACTCAGCCTTTCAGTTTTACGCATGTCCGTTTTTATTAGTGTGCAGTTGCTGATTTGTAATAGTGTGCATGACTAGGGAAGTGACTTTGCTGCCGAGCCGAACTGGCTTCGGCCCTAACTGGTTCGAATCAGGAAAATACACTTGAATGCCGATTTCATTCCTGATTCGTCCCATATTTAACAGGCACGTGTTAGTGACACATAACCTGATGCTGATGCTGATTTTGGCCATTTGCGCTGTCTGTCTGTCTGTCCATCTATCGGGCTTTATTGTATCTCATAATTCGTAAAAGGTAGATACGTGCATTTTTCATATGTTTTTCATTTGCCGCTATAATAACATACTTAATTACTTTAACTTTTGTACTGAGGGAAAAACTTACGCATGTAATGACAAATACGGGAATTTTACTCCACCTTTTGTCCTTCTTGAAGGACTGTACACAGCGGAAACCGACATATTTTCACTTTTTCAATAAAGTTTTAGGTAAAACGCAGTAATTTCTTAGAATTTCAATAAAGTTCATCATTCTTACCACAACTTTGAACTAACTAGTCAGTTCCAAGGTGACACGATTGACACTGACAGTGCAGTACAGCTATACGTACACCAGCTATCTTTTTTACTCATAGCTTGACTCCGAGGGATAAATAACGATACATGACAACTATGGTGATACATAGTTAAAAGACCGGAAATGATTTATGCTACCTCTACCTACTTATTTCTCTATGACTTTTGACTCGTCTCGCTCGACTGGCAACACTGGAATCGATTGCCGTGCCCAGCAGCGGTGCCGTGCCGCGTCGCCATTTTGTTTGGGTTTCGTTGACTCGCAAAAAAGAATTTGTTGCATTTTTATTCCAGTAAAATTTGTGGAATTTTACTACTGTGTTCTATAAAATATTATCCAGTGTATTCGTTTGCCGAAGAAAATAATAAACAATGGGCCGCGGAAGGTATGTTTAGGTTACTACATGCTCATTGTAATTTTCAGAAAAAATACTTTAGGTACAATAACGTAATGGTATTTCATTTTGTGCAGAGATCGTAGTCGTGATCGACGTCGAAGTCGTAGCCGAAACAGTAGCAGAAGCCGCAGTGGAAGTCCTCGTCGCGGGCTTGGCTCCGGCGGCGGAGGCGGCGGCGGCAGAGATCGAGACCGAGACCGTGGCTTCGGCGGCGGCGGATTCGGTGGCGGGCGGAGAAGTAACCCAGGTGCGAATCTTCGAAAGCCAAAATGGGATATGAGTCGCCTAAAACCATTCAAGAAAGAATTTTATGTTCCACATTCTGACGTGGAACGTAGACCCGATTCTGAAGTTGAGGCGTGGAGAAGCACTAACGAGATCACTCTGAAAGGCCGAAACATTCCGAAACCTACACTGACATTTGAAGAAGCTGGTTTTCCTGACTATGTTATGGATGAAATTGACAAGATGGGATTTTCTAAGCCTACTCCAATTCAAGCTCAAGGTTGGCCAATAGCTCTCAGCGGACATGACATGGTGGGAATAGCCTCGACTGGTTCTGGAAAGACCCTATCTTACATTTTACCAGCTATTGTACACATAAATAACCAGCCAAAGTCTAGTAGAGGTGATGGTCCCATAGCTTTGGTATTAGCCCCAACCAGGGAATTAGCTCAGCAAATTCAAGAAGTTTGTGATAAGTTTGCAAATACATCTAAAATCCACAACACATGCTTGTTTGGTGGAGCTCCAAAAGGGCCCCAAGCTCGAGACTTGGATGCTGGTGTGGAGATAGTAATTGCAACACCGGGAAGATTGCTGGATTTCCTTGAAAGTGGTAGAACTAACTTGAAAAGAACAACTTACCTAGTTTTAGATGAGGCAGACAGAATGTTAGATATGGGTTTTGAACCTCAAATCAGGAAAATTATCGAACAGATCAGACCAGACAGACAAACACTCATGTGGTCTGCAACTTGGCCACGGGAAGTGCAAAGCTTAGCATCAGAATTTTTAAAGGAGTACCAACAAATCAATGTTGGCTCACTATCACTGGCTGCTAACCATAACATTTTGCAAATCATTGATGTTTGCATGGAGTATGAAAAGGAAACCAAACTTAGCACACTTCTAAAAGAAATTATGGCTGAGAAAGAAAATAAAACTATTATTTTCATTGAAACTAAAAGAAGAGTAGATGACATAACAAGAAAGATGAAGAGAGATGGGTTAGTATTACATCAGAAAATGAAAATGTTTAGATAGACAAGTAACATATTGTATGAAAATAACTTTTTATATCTCATAGGTGGCCTGCTGTGTGTATTCATGGAGATAAGTCACAAAATGAACGAGACTGGGTTTTACAAGGTAAAAATCTTCATTATATTCATCTCCCTGTAACTTATATCATAGTTGAGGATGACACAATTATATTTGACTCTATTTTTTATTTTATTTCGATATCAAAGCTCAGTTATTAAAATAAATTAATTTGAAAGTACAATGATACTTAAACACATTAAACACAATTCTAATCGGTATTATAATTCTGTAACGAGGATTGCCGAGAAGCGGTTTCGGACTGAAGAAGTTGGGACGAGGCTGTCTCGGACTGGGGAGTCAGTCGCGGACGGATAGATAGAGATAGTGATGTGGCGTGTGTGCAGGCGGCGGCGGGGAGCGGTGGGTTGCGGCGGTGGGGAGCGGCCTCGCGCCGCGCCCGCAGCGTCCACCTCCCTCCACCGGGCCTGAGCACGAGGCCTCTGTCACCTCCACTCGACTCGCTCCCGCGGCCAGTCTGTGCCGCTTCTCGCGCCCGAGCCCGCGCCCGCGCCGGCATGACGCACCCCGCGCTCGTGCTAGCGAGCGTCCGGCCCTCGCGGTCTGACCGCGCCGAGGCCTGCGGCTCGAACCTCGACCACCTGAAAGGCGGCTTCCTTTCCATTTCAAATTTCCCTTTTGTCTGCCATCACGTCGCTTTTTGTGTGATGAAAACTATTAGTAAGTTTACTAAGAGATTTAGTTTAGTCATGTCTTTATGATCACATGGACTATCGAAATCTTCTCTCATTTTTATTAAAGAAAATATTGGTATGTATATTTATGTATTTGTCCATAGTTTTTATTTGAATTACTTTAACTTCTCAATATTGTGTATTTATATACATAATTGCTTATTTAAATGGTAAGTATTGGTGTTTTGTTTGAACTAGAATCCTGATTGCTGGGTTGTTTTAAAATAGGCGGCAGATTGGAGTGGAGAAACAATAAACCTGGGCCTTATAAAGTTTATGGGGAAATGGTGTACAATTTTTCTACAAGTGTTCATCCTAATCTTTATTTACTGTTTTCAGATTTTCGTAGTGGCAAATCGCCCATACTTGTAGCCACAGATGTTGCTGCTAGAGGTTTAGGTAAGAACCAATTTTTTTTACGCATAAAAGATGCTATTTTTTTTTCAAAAGTAACTTATCTGTAAACATAATTTTTTCAGATGTTGATGACGTGAAGTTTGTTATAAACTTTGACTATCCAAGCAATTCAGAAGATTATGTGCATAGGATCGGTAGAACAGGAAGAACCAACAAAACTGGAACAGCTTACACTTTCTTCACTCCATCCAATGCTGCTAAAGCTGGTGACCTAATGTCTGTGTTGAAAGAAGCCAAGCAAGTTGTGAATCCTAAGTTGCAAGAGTTAGCCGAGCGAGGAGGCGGAGGCGGACGGCGTAAGTATTTTCTGACTCCTACACTTAGCGCTCATGTTGCCAGACTCCTCTAGCAGGAGTATTTTAATTTATTCAATTCTTTTCCTACTGAAAATTGTCGGATTGTGTAGTGTGTAGTGATAATTAACGGAATTGCTCTAAACCTATTTTCAGGTCACCGCGGTGGACGCGGAAACAGATACCGTCGGGGCGGACGTAGGTCCCGGTCCCGCTCTCGTTCCCGCGACCGGCGCCGCCGCTCCCGCACGCGCTCCCGGTCGCGCGACCGCCGCCGCCGCCGCCACAGCTCGTCGCGCTCCTCCCGCAGCCGCTCCAGCCGCTCGTCCAGGTCCCGCTCGCGCTCCCGCTCACGCTCGCGCAGCCGCTCCCGCTCAGGCAAGTGCAGCCCTGCCCCGCCCGCCGCTCCCCCGGCGCAAGCGCCCGCCCCTGCCACCGCATTGCTCCCCACGCCCAAGTCGCTCCTGCCCACCCCAATTGGGCCGCAGCTCCCGCCTCCCGATAAACAGAACGGGAACAAGGGCCCCGCCAGCCCCGCAGACGTCCCCAACCCTCCGATCCCGGCGCTCATGGCCGTAAACGCGCGCATGAACGTGTGCATGCCCCCTCCCTCGATGAACGGCCCCGGCTTCGTGATGTCCCCCTTCTTCCCGGCTGACCAGTACGGCATGATGGCGGGCATGATGCCCGGCTACGGTGCGTCGCTGCTCGCCGCGGGAGGCTGGAGCGCACCTCCGCCCCCTCCCCCGCCACCCCCGCCCTCCGAATCTAGTGGTATTCACGCCCGAAGCTCGGGACAAAGCGGCCTCGAGTCAGATTCCAGAAAGCGCGGCCGAGCCGGCGGACTCGGTGCCGACGGCGGATTCGGCTTGGGCGAGTCGTCCGGCGCCGGCGGAGGCCTTGGCTCGGGCGGCGGCCTCGGCTCGGGCGGTGGACTGGGCCCCGGCGGGGACGGCGGCGCGGAGGGCGCCCGCTCCCGCCCGCGCGATCGCCGCCGCCGCGGCAGAGGCCGCGATCACGACTCGCATGACTCTGAGCTCTCAAGCTCGGGCGGGCTCGGGCTAGGCGGTGCGTCCGGCCCCGACGGCCGCTCGCTGCCCTCTGGCGGCCTTGGCGTACCCCCTATGAGCCTGCTGCCGCGCCTGCTGCCTCAGACAGCCGCCCCCCCGCCCCCCGATACCATCGTCCCGCAAGGAGCCAACTTCACCGCTTTCGGCTCCTACGCCAGCAATAAGCGGATCAATCAGCATGGAGATTCGAACAACGACTATGGCAATGCGTCCGGGGACGCGGGTTTCTACGGCCAGCCGAGCATGGGCCTGGGCATGGGCCCAGGTAGGCCGTACGGCGTGGAGGGTGGGCTGGGTGCGGCGGCGGCCTCCAACGGCTCCGCGGGGTACAACGAAGGCCGCCAGAGGAACCGCCGAAGGTGAAAGCGACGAGGTTTGTTTCTAAACCAGTGACTCACTTTTCACAAACACACAGGTTCACTCATCAATCATCTTTGATGACACAAATAACTCACATGACTCATAATCAATTACCGATTTGTACAAATGACTACTACAACTTTTTTTAAATGTATTAAAATGCTATTCTGTCTTTCTTACTTATTTTATAAAACTGGGTCTGTTCACATAAAGTTTTATCAGATGGGGCACTGAAGGCGCGCAAGTTGAAACGCGAAGGAAACACCGCGAAAATCCTAGAATAAAAAGCTCTGGTGCTTTTACCAATTCAATGGACATTCTGTATGTGAAAATTCCCATTACATGTTATCTATCAATACTTTTGTAATGTACCTATGTCTTGTTTATGTTTAGAGAACAAGTGGTCTATTTCTTTTTTCTTTTTCAGAAAATGGACATAATGGAGATTCCCGTCGGCGCAGGAGACGTTAAACCATTCGGACTAAATTATTATACACATACTAAAAGATAGCATCAAGCTAAAATTCCAATTTTACATTTGCTAGCGTAAGATTAAGTAGGTATTTTATGAACTCTATTGCGTACCTATTTGGTGTTTCATACATTTTTGTATAATATTTGGATTTCTCATTAGCTTTTGTAGAAGGATGGAGCTTAAGGTGGTTAGGAAATTCCGAATCCATTGTCGTTTTAGAGTCTATTTCATGTAAAAGATTTGTTATTATTATATAATCAACATAAATGGCAATAGACTCCAAATCGACGATTGAATTGAAGCTAGTTTTAGCATAGATTCATAGCAAATGGTTTACAATGGTCGCAAAACTAGGTAGTTTTGCGTATTTTTTTGCTTTACACAAGTAATGTATCTATTATAGGCAGATACATTACTTGTGCAAAAAAATACAAACAACAGAAAATATCAGAACTTCGTATGAGAACGGTGATGACCCGTCTTGAGATTAATTTGAGGTCCTGTAAGCAGGTTGCCTGTATGTACGGCAGGCTGGGAATAAAGACTAGCATATTCTGGCATTGAAATCAAGCTTATGCCTGCAGTGTAATATAATGGCAACTTACCTAAAGGACCTCAGTAGGCCAAGCATAGCGATTGTCGTCTAGGGTAGAATAGAAAAAAATTACACATCGTATTGTCATATATCTTATTGCGAGGAATAAATTAAAAATACTTAACCCATTCGACGGCAATGCGACGTAATTTTTCAATATTATGCCGTAGACAAAAATCGTTGTTGGCCGAATGCTTTATCAACTCTTCAGTTTGTAGACGCCTTGAGAATTATTCATCACATTAAAAGTTACTCGCAGAAATAAATTAGAGCATAGTATTTGAATAAAACTTATGCACCAATATTCATAAAGTACATAAAATAAATCAAATAATAGAATAGATGTAGTGGCGAAACCAGATGAATGAGCCTACATCATTTAGTGTAACAAATAACTTGGTATGTTAATTTGGTTATAAGTAGGATAACAAGTAATGAATGTATGTATGTATGACGATACAAGAGAAAAATAAACGGTTTTACATTGAAAAGGCTCATGTTATTTCTTCTTAATTCTTGGAAGAGTGTAGGTACTTCAAATACCCACTTCAGTATTTTTATCTGTCAGGGCAGCCTGGCGGGGCACTCACTGCTTCAGTCGATTAGGATCAGGGGATTAGACCACTAGGAACAGAATAATTTGATCGGAGTTAGCGTAGCGATTGAAAGACTTGACTTCTTTGTTATTGACAATATGTATATGGTTTGCCACTTTCAGTGGTAGATTTGCGTGAAATTTGTTAACAAAGGCTACATACGAACCTCTCCCAAACGGAAACGGATTTTCCCATGCGGATTTGTTGTTTCACGTAGAATGAAATAGGGCGCGCTATGAGTGAGAACCATCTAATTCGAAGCTGTCATGTCGCTGTGTGCGTGTGGTTGGTTATGGCACCATTTTTTTATATTTTTTAGTACGTTCCGATTTATTTTGAGTAAACGATTGATTTCAAAAATATTTTTGATTATTTACAATGTTGGATATATTTCGGGTGTTTCCAGCGCGACAGATTTTCGAATGTGTCTATAATGCATAAAAAAATCGCTTGAAGATGACTGGATTTGGAGGTCAAAATTAATGTCGCTCTCATTTAAATATCATTCAAAAATTAAACCGCTGCAAACATAGCTATTTTTCATCTGATTACGTATGGAAAATTTCAATAAGATCGGGGACATAGTTTCCAAATGAAGCGGAAAGTACGTTTGTATGGGGAATAATAATGGGATAGACTGGTTTTTTGTTATTATAATGCTTATGCCCGCACTTGGGGTAATCTTAAAGAATTTAATAATATTCCAAAAATTTACGATTCTGGCGGGACTTGAGACTTGAACCCTCGACCTTCCCCTGAATGCGCTATCCAACTGCGCCACGGAGTCAAGTATCCGACCTGTCGAAAATCTTTAGGACTTACGGACTATAGCGCCGTAAGCTCCGCCTACAGGGGAAACATTGAAGTTATCCAAACCTGCTCAAAGTCTAAAGTTACATTTAGATCGTTTGACGAGAGGTATCGCTGTTGCATCCCCGTATTCAGGGGAAGTCGCGGGTTCAAGTCCCGCCGGAGTCGTAAATTTTTGGGATTTATTAAATTCTTTGGGCCTATCTAAAGAAAGCTCAAAACAGGAAAGCATGGAGTAAAATGGAGGCCTTCGCTCGATGAGAGGTCCCTTAATAATACATATTATTAATATTATATAAATTAACGTTATTCTCATCACTATTCATACTAAATGTTTTAGTATAGTATAGTCATTTATTTCAGATAATCACATATCCATATAAAAGTTAGTAATAGTCATTTATTTCAGATAATCACATATCCATATAAAAGTTAGTAACAATTGTCTTAATAATAATGTTAGTTTATCTTAAGTGAGCGAAATATCATTTAACTAATACAGCAATACTGTGTTTGTATAGCTGCCCATCCAGCTTATCCGCTATCATCATCAGGATGCTGTTAGTGGACCGGCGGACTCTGCTCAACAGTGAGTTTGTAAATTTTATTTTATTATGGAAATAAAAGGGCTCTATTATATTACATATATTATATTAATAAGGGGAATAAGAATATGGCTATCCGTTCAGTTCTTAAGTGTACAGATGAGACATGTCAAGTGATATATGCTGGTAACTTAGCGAGGCCAAATCGGGGGTTACAATCAATCGATTTTATCAAATAGGGACTCCTGAGAAAGATATACAAAATGGTTTTTTTTTTCAGTGTAGCCTACCTATAGTGTTGTTTTAAATATTTTTTTTAATTTTAATCATCTTACAATAGCTTTGTTTGGTACAAATTCTATGACTTCGTAGGTCTTCTATAATGACTGCACTGAATATGCACCAAAGTATCCATGAGCTCTCTTAATGTTTTGAAATAGGTACAAATTCATATTACCTAACCTAAGAGGGAATACGGTAATCCGTTGAAGAACCAAAGTTACCAACATAGCTCTCTAATAAATAAAAATAAATAGAATAAGCAGGCTGCAATGGCGATGGGCAGGCCATAGGTAGCTAGTAGACCCGATAACCGTTGGGGAGTAAATTTTCTCGAGTGGCGACCGCGATGTAATGCGAAACGTAGTGTGGGAAGACCTCCCCTCCCACTCGATGGACAGACGTCGTTAGAGGTTTTTCACTTCTTCCACTAGTGGACAAAAAATTTAAGTGAAGAGAATATCAATAACACCGTATTTCTTGATAATAATAACTATGTTTATAGTATAAAATTTGACTTGTCTCAGTGCTTATTTTGTAAGCCTAAAGAAATAAAGTTATTGATTCTGATTCAGAGGGAGGCCTTTGTTCATAATCTTAATAATCATAATCAATTGTTTATTTGCAAGAATAAAAAAATAATATACAGTATGGATCTTAAAACTATTTTAGTGATTGTATTCAGCCTGCACGCAGGCGTGCAAATATTATGTGAGTCATATTATTAGAAGTAAGTATTAGTCATTTATATATAATTCAAATTTCTAAATATTCGTTCACAGTAAAACATTCATCAAGAAACCATCCACTTTAACTTTTTCCTAAACATAATTCCATTATGTGATGCACATGTTATAAACATTTCTTTTATATCTTTATGGCACTAGTGTTTGTAGAGCAGTCTTAAATTTAAGCCTTTTTTGTCGAGTTTTCACATCGCTACACTTTCTAAAGTACATTGGATGTGATTTTACAAATATACTTTATTATTAATATTATACATGCAGGCGATAGGAAGGAACCTACAATTTTTGAAGGTACTCTGAGACATCTTTTTTGAATTTTAAATACTCTCTCGACATCTACTGAGTTGCCCTACAGTAACAATCCATAACCCAGGACCGAAGACACATGACCATGGTAAGCAGCTAGAGCGGCGTCAAAAGAAACCGTCTGGCGAACCTTCTTAAGCTTCTTGAGCGAATACAAATCTGCTTCAGCAGTGGACGTATACGGGCTGATGATGATGATTAACCTAAGATCAAACAGCCTAATTTTTCTAACCTCTGAGCGTTCCAGAATAGGAGTTTTATCTCAGGCTAAGGTCCCATTTATTTTTTCTGAAGTCGACTTTACTGCTCGTCTGGACTATGTTGGCTTAAAACTAATAACGACGACGATATTGTTATGGGCTTACTAGGTATGTACCTCATTGTAACTTTAGGTATATACATATAAGGTATGCATATACCAGTTGTTATAACTAGGTACTGCTATATGCATACCTATTAGTATCATAGTATGCCACCACTAGGTAGGTAGGTAGGTACCTAAGTCACCAGACCACTGACCCTTGGAACTTGACCTATTCAGTCCCAACTTTCATAGTTCAAAAAATCCCTTTTGTTTTAGGAAACTTAAACGTATGTATTGTATTCTCTTTGAATTAAACGTGCGTAGGTAACCATGGCAACGTCATACTGACGGGCTACATGTTTATTATTTTCCGCGCAATATTTGCAATCTCCGGTGGTTTTAATTTTTTATCTTCTAATTCCAAGAAAAGTGCTTAGAACTTTCACAAATTCCAGTAAAATGAGTTTCTGCGTAGACCTAGTTTCCGAAGATTCTTTTTACGAAAATATTACTTTAGGAGTGACTAAGTTACTGGGTAAGTACTAGTACCTACCTACCTTCCCACTACCTACCTTCAGGTCATCCATAGTCTTGTCCATAGCACTGACCTCTACTTTTAAGTTGTACCTAAGTGTAGGATTATCGCATAGTTTTATTGATTATGTAATACAGGTACCTAATTTAATTTCTTTGAGATTACCCTGGTTGCGAGACTTGAGAGGGCTTACGCATTATTAACAAAAACCATATGAAGCGAGTCCCAAAATCCACATTTTGATTGTACGAAAAATCAATTTTAAGGCAAGGAATCATTGAATTTTTTATAATTATTTATAAGATGGAGCGTGTGGCCGGGCTCATCTTGCTTGCGCAAACTGGTTTGTGCAATCATGCATGCACAAATGTATGAGCGTGTAGCCGGGCTACAAGGCAGGCATAATGCGGTAGATATTACAATGTAAGATACATACTTATATAGTATCATCACATAGCACAAACTTTATTGACAAGTTTTTGCCTGCAGCTAGGCACGTATTTTCCCGGTTAAATCGTGGCTTATAATTTAAATACTAGTACAGATCTAGAACTACATTGAAGCAAAGTTTCAGCCCGATCCGTGCAGTAAGTTTGTTGTGAAGACGTATTTCGCATTTATAATATTAGTGACTGTTTATTTAAAAAATTATAAGTAGGCAAGTTTGAGTTGTTAACATTTATTTTCATATTAAATCATACAAAAGCATAGAGCACTTAATACATATACTTGCAAATATTGTCAACAACATTTTGTTTTAAATTGCCTAGTATGTAGGTGTTTAAAGCAAAAACAATTATGTGACCTACCTACCCTGTTTGGTAAGTTTCCTATGTATTAGCAAAAATAATTATAATTTATTGCACATATCAATTATAAACCTAGGAATACCTACTGTATGTTACAAAACACATTTCTTTAAGTTTGTACCTTAAATTGTATATAGGTTTTAATAAGAGTTGGCTTTGTGCTTAGGAAGAAACTGGAATCCATCAGGTACTGGTCCTAGCAACATTTCACTGATTTTGATCCAGTCAGCACAGTTCCCTGAAGCCATTAAGGTTTCCAAGTCATCTCTTCCAAAGTATGTTGGTGGTCTTTCATTTATTTTTTGTGGTGGTCTCTCCAACAGGCCAACTGGGACATAGCGATACAAAAACGATAGCCATTCTAGCATAAACCGTCTTGTATTCTCAACTCCCTGAGTATCGGAACCCCAATGCTCCAGACCATAATTCACATATTTTTTTAGGATATCAAATCTTTCATTGCTTCTTATATCCCAAAGCTTTTGCTCTTTAATTTCAGTAAATATCCAGGGCTTAATTAATGCCCCACGGCCTATCATGACACCTGCTGCAGTTGGTGCTAATTTCCTTCTTTCAACATAGTCCTCGTAGCAAAGGACATCTCCATTACCAAATACAGGACAGGGGGCAGCAGCTTTTGCGCAACTCTCAACATATTCCCAATCAGCTGAACCTGTATACCTTGCCTCTCTGGACCTTCCGTGGATTGTGATAAGAGAAGCTCCTAGTTCAGCCATCTTTGGTACAATTGTGTGGGTTATTTTTTTATCTTGATATACTCCTGTTCTCATTTTTATTGTAAAAGGTATGGTCAGCAATTTAGAAGCACATCTTACAGAGGCTTCGAGAGCATTTAGCCTGTGCATCATGCCACTACCTGCACCTTTTTTGTAAATTAACTCGATAGGGCAACCCAAGTTTAAATCTATAAAGTCAAGCTCAGTGGTTTCTTGTAGAAGTTGTGATACCTTTGTGATAATATATGCATTATTTCCACATATCTGAGCCCCGAATAAGTCTTCAGACTCATGTCTTTTAACAAGTGCCCATTCTTGTTTCATTCCCTTTAGCAAAGACTCACATAGAGCCATTTCTCCGCAGGTAACATCTGCTCCATATTCTTTACAGATTCTTCTGAATGGAAGGTTACCCAAAGTAGTTAGAGGACTCAAGTAAAGCTTATCTTTCCAATCAATTACTTTTTTTTCTTTTGGCAAAAGTTTTATCAGGTATTCATCTGTGACAACACCACTGAACTTTACTTTTGCTTGCTCTAGGCCATTCTCTGAAGACTCTTTGTTTTCTGTCAGTGGTGGTTTTTCTTCTGTTGATTCCTTTTCTTTATCTTGTTTAGGCAAGTTTCTAGTATCTAAATGCTTTACAAGTTTCTCAGAAAAATTAAAATCATATTTTCTACTTTGTAACTTTGTTTGTGTAGATGGTTCAAGGGTGTTTTTAGTATTTTCCTTCCATAAGGCAACTTTTGTGGGATCAACTTTATTAAATCCTTCTTCTGTAATATGACTAGATCCGAACCGACATGATAAGCCCCTTGGGCATCTTCCACGCAGTTGGTATAAATGACATTCATCACCAATATCCTTTGGTTTATTTCGAAGATAGTCAACAGGGTTGTGTATGTATTTACAATTATTATACTGGCATTGCTTCTTTTCTTCTGCGGAGGCGACATTCACAATGGTAGGACAGGGCTTGCTATCAATTTCGTCTCTGTAGGTTTTCGGCCTCGCTTTATTTTGACCTTTCTTTTTCTTCTTGGGTGTGTTATCTTGTGTCTTTTGCCTTTTATTTTCCACATCATTTACTTCATCGTCGGCACTCGGTTCAAGTTTGTGTTTACCTGGAGTAATAACATTGTTGTCGGTGTCTGGCTGAATAGTTTTTTGTACTATGAATTCTTCTTTGATATGACAAACGCCTGCATCTGGGTTAGCCATTAATATTCTTATTTGTGTATCTTAGTAAAAAACAATGTAAACATTCACGATTTTCCAGTAAACCAACATAAATGAAAAAGAAGGTTAATTTATAACCTAAAAATCCGCTTATCCTGCATGCACTCACTCAGCTGAGTTTGACTGATCTTTGACAGAAAAGGAAAGGAGCGAACCTCGGATGAAGTATTATTATTATTTACTCTATGGAACGAACGGAATCGATGAATCGAATGCATTTTGTCAAACAATTTGATAGAAATGTGATGCTGCCAACCTGAAAGTAATATTATCATCAAGGCTGACAACGTTCGTCGCGATAAAATTCAAAATTATATTAGAATTTTTTGGTCAAACAAAATGAATGACACTGGATTTCTATTCATATCTATCGTATACGAATCCAGCTCAATATATTAATTTGTTTGCTTGGTAGGTATTTGCGGACAGCAAGCAAATAGCCATAGAACTATATCGTTAGTTCTGTAAGCATAATTCATAAGATTGAAGGAGGTACCTACCCACGGCGGATGTGTTATATACGGGTCCTCCTCCTCCTCCTTGCGTCGTTTCCCCAATACTGGGGGTCGTGACCCATCATGGTAACAGCTTTTCCTGTAATATGTCGCGCCATCTGCTTCGGCTTTCAGCAACATGCACCGCGTACGGGTACTATGAACTATTTATAGTAGGTATTTAGTAGAATGTGTTTGCCTTCGTCAATTATTAATTTTCTTTCTTTCTTTTTTATGTGAGAAAAGATTCAGAACAGAACAGAGAGGTTGGCTGAAAAGTTAATATGACGCGTTAAAGAGTTCGCTGTGCTGCTCGAACCAATTTCTCATAAACTTTTAGAGGCTGATCCGCGCATTTGCAACGTGAACGTGGAACGTCGGGTGCCATGCGACCGTGTCGCTATCACGAACTGGGAGCAGAGGCATTCTGCTATTCTCCCTGAAGATTTGCGGAACTTCTATGCTTCTAGTGACGGATTCCAGCTAACATGGCACTACAAATATTCAGGTCAGGTACCTACACCTACCCACTATACCTTGTATGTACCCTTAGGTACGTAGGTATTTGTCTATGTATCAGGAAAAACATTTTTAACCCGTTTATCAGGGGAGGCTTATGCCTAGAAGTGGACTAAGCTCGGGTTTAAATTACGGGCCTTTGCCCTGCTGTAGGATGACATGCCCCACATACCTACGGCAGTGCAAAAATAACTTAAAATTAATTATACGAATAATTAATTTCTTTTACAGCCGACGAGATCTTACCTGTTGGATCGATTCGTGTGAACGCTTTGAACGAGCTCTGCTTATCGCCAGCACTAAAGGATCTACTGGATTTCTCCATGACCCGCCAGAACGCAGGGCCTCGTCCGGTTCTGAACACTAAAAGCAAGGTCTTCGAGTTGGATACCTGCAGGACTATTGGAAAGGTATCTAACCTAAGGCTTAGTAATTTTTAGGTAGGTAGGCGTAAATTTTTGGGATATTATTAAATTCTCTAAGGCTTAGTATTTATAGATCTCGGAACCTAAGTAAGCGTACTTAGGTAAAGGTAGCTGCATTAAGCGAAAAAAAACTTTACGTACCTAGGTACGTAGGTACCTATCGTGAATTTAGGCAGACATTGGAAAAGAGAGTTTGGTGGCCACCAAACATACCTGATTTCCCACCTCTGCCTAAACAAAGTAGGTACCTACTTATTACAGAGCCATTAAAAAACTTTATCCTGCCTATGTTAGGTACATATCACAAACGAAACGATTTTCGAAATACTGTATTATAAATTTTAGAAAAAAAAAAAATGATGGTGGCGCTAGTTTCGCCGGGTTCTAACTTTAGTCTTTTAACTTCAGATTATATGAGGTAGATGTATTGTTTTCGGCTTACATACTTTTGGGTTAGATAGCTAATACTACATACAGGCACAGACTAGGTAATGTTATTTCGTATACAGGTGAATTATTACTATTACTATATATAGTATAAGGTACTGTACAGGGATGAATATGCTAGACTGTAGCTAGCGCAAGCTGAGCCCCATGTGCGAGGCACGGATTAAAAACTTCACGAACGTTATTTAAGATGCTGTTTCTTTATTTTATGCTATACCTTGCGGCGTCCACGTCCCAGACGAGGCGGACGCCACATCATTTAGAGGTAATGTTCGTGAAGTTTTGAATCCGTAGGTAGCTCGCAAATGGGGCTCAGCTCGCGCTAGCTACAGTCTAGCATAGGTAATTCATCCCTAATACTGTAGGACGGTCGAGCATTATTTATTTGTTTATGTTTTAGATATGCCTCGTCTACACGGGTGGTAACTGGTCTGTGTGGTTGGCGACGCGCGAAGGGGCATGGGGTTGGCTGGCGGATACTTTTACGAATTACTTCAGGATGTCATTGGTGCATTTCGGCCTTCCAGGCTGGCAAGCTATTTACGCGAACTTGCCGCTTATTCCTTGGGCTGAGGTATGTATCTAAACCTAGTCAATTTCAGATATGAACCGTTCCAGTAGGTAAAGTTCGACTGATTAATTTTATTTTATTGTTCCAAAATAATTTCATTCTCTCGGGATGATTCTCTATACTAAATCATTACTATTTATCAGATTAGTATTTATCTATATTAGTATTAAAACTTAAACAACAATTTAAAACAAAGGGATTCAAAGTCTGTTTTCAGTTTTTTCAAAACAATTTTATTATTATATTAGCTGGGCAAGCTGACTTCCTAAAAAGGTCAATTTTTTAATTGCTTGCTTGTTACAGCAACTTTTCTTACTGCTCGCGCCTCATCTGCTGGAGAAACCGGAAACGGAAACCGGTCTAGTGGCTATCGCCATCGCCAGCCAGACGGGCTTGAACCACATAGATCCAAACATCTTCAAGACTTCCGTTCGTCAACACAAGCTCTCCACTAGACAGGTTAATTAGCTTCACTACCCAGCCTCAATGGAGCCCATCGCTGCTATACATGTCCTCCAAACTGCTCATGTTCGTCATGGGCACTCAATGTATTAATCTCATCATCATATCAGCCCACACACGTCCACAGCTGGACGTCGCCTAAACGACGCCACAAATAGCGGCCTAGAGCCACCTCTATCCATCGATTCCCTGCGACCGTTACTATGTCGTCGGTCCCATGGACCGAAGACATCGTACCGGTCGCAGGTCGACATACAGTGGATGGTCTTCCAACACTCCGTATGAATACACTGATCCGATTGATTTCTAATAAAAAGAAATGGGCATAATGCGTAGCGTTTTATTTATCGTTATGCAACCGAAAATAAAATTAAGCAATGCAGTACACAATCAATGTATATTGAATAAATCTGACACAATAAAATTTACAGCTAAACAACAAAGCAAATTGGACGGAATGTGAGATTCTTAAAGTAAAAAAGTAATGATAAATGTAGCTTAAAAATAAATATATGTAAGAAATAGCGGCCAATAAACGGCAATAATCAAATACAAATAATACTCTATAAAATTGTATAATCGAAAATATAATACTAAACGAAACTTTCGTGTGAAGTAATGTGTGATGTACATAATGTAAAAAATAATAATTCAAGCAATTTTAAAAGCTAAGTCTAACCCTAAGACACAAAAGGGGTTCTATTCACTTACATTCTAATATCAATCATCGTAAAAAACATATCAAATTTATCTGGTTTTTTTCACCGCCTTACCGCTCGGCCTTGTCTAGCTGACCTCCGAATACTCTTATGCAACTCAAGTCTCAAATGACGAATTTTTACAGTTATCGTTACAAAATCAGTCAAAAGTTCGTAATTTTAGCGGTACCCCTTTCACTCAGATTTTATCTGAATGATAGGTCTGACGCCCGAATACTCAATCGCAACTAAGACCGAGGTCACAAATGACGATTTTCTGATAGATTTTCTTTGAAAACTATCAGAAAACCGTGACTTGAGTTGAGACGTGCTTAAATCTGAGTTAATTTTGAGTATTCAGGGGGTAAGTGATGGTTGTGGGTCGCAATTGTCGCTCAGCTAAGACAAGGGATTAGCGGTCAAACGACGAACAACCAATAGGGATGTTTCCTAGGTAAAAAAGTTCTAATTAGTCCGTCAGTTAGATTATCAAAACATATTGAACACATATTTTTTGCTTTATCAAATCAATCAAAATTCATTAAAATAACGCACATCAAACTTCGGGAGAGCTCATGAGTCACTTCGTGGTAAAAAGTGTTACCAAGGCGTGACGTCACGCGGAAGTTCAACGCACCATATCTTCGTAATTTTTTGTTTAATTGACAAAAGAAAAAATACGTATTCAATATTTTTTAGTAATGTAAATGACGGACTAAATGGATTTTTTCAGGAAACTAGCCTATTGTTTGTTAGGCCTTACATTATACCTGTGCCAGAATTTCATTTAACTACAATATTTTCGCTAACATTCCTGGGTGGGATATAATGAACACACCTTAATAGACACAAGAACAACTGTGACATAAACTTAAATTAGAAATGCAGAGTTCTGCTATGGTGATTTAACTCTTTAAGTAGCACACTGAAAGCTGTAATATATGAAGAATTATTATAGAAAAGTCAAAATACTGGAATGATATTTTGTCTATTTCATTAAAATTAGTTTTCAGCGATTTTGTAAGTGGCACTTCAGCTTAGACCTATGGGTATATTTAAACTAGTAAAAATAATGACCCGCACTTAGTATTTTACCATAGCTTCTTATTTGTGTGATGCCGATAAGAACAATAGTGTTAAGATTTCAATAATAACATAATTGCACACTGTACTGAATGTACATACAAAATTTAAGCAGAGAATAAATTCATTGTGATGAAAAGATAAACCATCGGTTTTTTTATTCAAGTGCGGGAAGACGCAAGATTTTACCTACCTAAAAATTCAGATAATAATAGAAAAATCTGTGTACTACAAGTGAACCCCAAAGGATTGAATAAAAATAAGGTATTAATAATATGGACACGCCTGAATTGCTTTTGTAAAAAAATATTTGGTAATTTGTAAAAATAGGCATTATATTTTTTTTTCGCATATTGAGGCACAATGAAGCTTAATCGTATAATTAATCTACTACTATACGTTGTATCCATACTATTACAACCAGATCTTTGAAAATTCACTGATTCACTTCTAGAGGAAAATTAGACTAAAGATCGATCCTACTCTGGCCGAATTTTCTTTGCTAAATCATGCGAACAAGCAATCTTTAAAAAATTTCATCCTTCAAGCCGTGAGCGTGGTCCTTCGATCCGGATCTTAATGGTCAAGTCTTAAGCCGCTGTCCCACTGCGGCGCACGCGGTGCACGCTTCTGCTAGCTGCGGCTTTAGCTGTTGCCGTGACAGCGTGCACCGCGGTGGGACAGCGGCTTAATGCTTATACACAATATCCCGTATAACAGTAGTTTTCCTCTGAAGTTATTGTTGCTTCACTCCACTAATAAATCCAACTGACCGGTACCCATTGATGGTCGGTGGATAGCGAATGAAGTGCGTCTAATATTTTGGAGTAGGTCGTATCAGCGTTGTTGTTTGTGATGACGAGGTCGATATACTTCTCGTATTGACGCGCGATGCGAGAGCTGTCTTCGAGGGTTTGCTTCATGTCTTCTTCCTGGGGACACATGAAATTATTATAAGACTCTGGTTTTAAGGCGCGAGCACCATATTTTGTTGAAAAAATAAATGAGTTATAGGTATAACTCATTTATTTGAATCAATGAGTTATAGGCATAGATTTTGGATTTCGTAGAAAAAAAATCTAGGTCTATGGTTATAGGTATAACTTATTTATTTCGCTTTGGTGGAAATCGGCTTTACATATACAAAGTTCATACAGATTTTAAGATCAAAGATTCTATTCTAATATTATAAGTTTGTGAAAATGTGTTTCTGTCATAAGACACAAAAGCCGGCAACACAGACCAGCAGGTTTGTGCAACATTTTAGTTTATGAATATTATAGTCACAATGTGCCGTCAACTTTGTCGACGGCCCGCCGACTTTCGTGTGTAGACATCATCATGGTCTACACACCAGTGGACGGGTTGTTGCCTACGATATTCTACCATATCTGTTAAAAACTCAGATAAATATTTTATTAACCTATGGGTTAAATACACACAAGTCTCCTAACGCCTTGCGTGTTCAATATAATAATATTTTTAGGGCCTGCCTCTTTACTGCAGTGCGTCAGATCTGTTCGCGAATAACTTCACTGATGGCTTCGCGGCAATTATGCGAAAGTTAGTGGCATCATTCATGAGCAGAGGTAGTAACAACAGCATCCTGAAAGTAATATCTGACAAGTACGTCTGTCCCATGCTGCACCACCGGAAATTGGTACTAATAACCTAGATTTACTTATTTTATCTGTTGTAATTGTTACGTTGTCTGTAATTTTTTGTCTTCTATATACCTTTGTTGTATGAAAATAACGAATTTGATTAATTGATATTTATACATTGAAATTATGCACCAACCCGTCTCGGGCTGTGTCGCCAACTTTGGTGTGTAGACTCCTTAAAACTGACATGGTTCTAAAGTTATACAAATTATGCAGCCATAAATACATAAATAATACTAGACAATTCACACAGCATTATCTAGCCCCAAGCTAAGGTTGTGTTATGGGTACTAGATAACTGATATACATAATACAATATATTACATATATAGATGTTTTTTATTATACATATAAAACGGCCAGAACACCCTGAACAAATATCTACAGATCGTACAAATATTTGTGCCGAGGCGGGAATCGAACCCGCAACCTCCTGCGTCGCAGGCGGACCTTCGCCCACCGCGCCACAGAGGTCGTCAGAGCCATAAAGCGTAAATAAATGTACATACCTCATAGAGCGACGCCAGAGACTCGAGGGTGCGCGCGCGCCGCGAGCTGTAGCGGATGGAGCTCTGCCTGTCGAACTACGCATGCCACATACACGTCAATACAAAACAAAATAAATAATTATTCATTCCATTCTATGATACACGCTATTATCAACTAATGGCCGTTCCCCACATTCAATTTTATATCTTCTACTATACTCCGTTTTAGAATCCAAGATATTTAATGTCAAAAAAGACATTTATGAACTTAACAAAAACTGATAACAATAACAGAAAACCACAAGGTAACAGCAAAGTTATCATTAAAAACTAAAACACAAACTTTAAAAATGCATAAATTGCATAATGTAGTAACTTTTTTAAATTAAAATTCGAAAACGAACGAGACGTCAATTAAATGAAGAATTACATTAAAAAAAAAAAAAAAATTGTTTCGAGCATCTGTGCTTTGCTGCGATGATAGTAATGTCGTTAAATATTTTCCACCAATATTCGTTGGGTTTTGTAAACCCTTTGTATAAAAAAATATCCAGGTTTTTGAATCGGAGTATAGGGTCATCGATCAAGATATTCGCTGCGCCTCTACCGATGATAAGAGTGCCTAATGGAAACAAGGTTCTCTAGTTCTGGTTATTGGTAGTTGAAATTTGACATCTCTTGTCAAGAAAATATAAATCTGAACTGTTGATATCGACTACCACAAGAGACACAAGGAGAATGGCCCTTAAAGTATGCAAAATGTACGTAAACTTAGATCACGCATGCTTCTCAAAGACTAAAATTACATAAACTTCTAAATATTCAATTAGAATTAAAAGCTACGTTAGCGTTATCATTACTTAGTTATGAGTAATGATAACGTAGCTTTTAATTCCGAACTAGATCTAACAACAAACTAATGTAAATTGGAACATTGGGGCCGGATGGGACAATAAAAGAGAATTTTAGAAGAATAAAGCCGATAGTGGTGATTCTGGACTCCGAGGGGATCAACTTTCGTTCTACGATTTTTTTAATTTTGCTCTTTTTTATTTTATAGAGTAATTTTTTCTTCATTTTCGTGTTCGTTTACGTATATTCTTTCGGTATTATTATTGTTTTATATTTTTAAAAATAATTTTATAAAATTATAAGAATACACTGACGTTACTTTTTTCAGTAATATATATTTGCTACAAGCAAAATATATTTGCTAAATATATTTTGCTTGTTGTTGTTTGTTAAATGCAATTGTGGGCGTAAAAGAACACGAATAGCTATTTTTTTTACGAAAGTATTAAAATTCATATAAATTTAAAAAATCATTATGCACAAGTTGATCCCCTCGGGGTCCGGAATCGCCCCTTTCCGCTTAGTTTACATGTTACGTGGCACCCTGTATATTCTAAAACGAATTATGAAATTTGTACCAAGCTTAATCATCATAATCATTCTCTAACTTAATTCAAGTAGTAGTAAACTATACGTAAATTCATGGCACATTCACAAAAATCTAAGATGCTTTTCTACCAGACCGATGCTGTTAAGGCGAATAGTAATGCGACACTAGCGCCACTCTTTATTTTTTCTTGTATCATCGTTATGGAAAAGAATTACCAAAAGTTCTCACCGCCAATTGATATTACCCAGTATAAACTATTTTTCGATACCTCTGTAACAGTTTTGTTTCATTTAGTATCAGCAGAAAATGGTTTATTGCGTTTGGTGGCCACCTAGGCAAATAATACCATACAAGAAAAAATAACGAGTGGCGCTAGTGTCGCATTACTATGCGCCTCAAGCGGCGGGCCGTATATTCATATACACCCAATTAGGAGTCCTTAGTTCTCGAAAATCAAGGGAGTCAATTGGTATGCTATTACTAGCTACGCCAGGTGGAAAAGCACAGCTTCAAAGTCCATTCAAGCTTTCATCTTCACTAAAAATCTAATAAATGCGATTGTTATCTATACTCTGGCCAAAACAATGTTTTTAAACATTTCGCCCATACTTAACCTGAAAATCAATATCTAGCTGTCAAGACAGAATTTGCGCTACAATTTGAACTACTTTTTCCTACAATGCAGATAATTATTTTTCAAACACCACACCAAGAACAATTTTTTTTTTGTGTTGAGGGTAGTTTACAAACATTGTAGGTACATTGAGAATGGCTGGAGTAGGTATAGACTGTAATATTCTTACCGCCAGGTTCCTATTAGAGGCATGCGTCAAGTTGCGCAGCTGCTCGATGCCCGGCGCGGCTATCATAACGACGTACGGCAAAAACTCGCTACTGTTGTGGAGCAGCTTCAGGGACTGTGGCGCGCAGTCTAATACGCACATTTTTCCTGGAATTGAAAGGTCGAAAGTTTAGATTCACTCAGTGGAGCGTTGTGTGAAAATAACGTTTAACAATACAGTAAACTAAGGCCTGACTGGCGCTAAACAGATGGAATGTGGGTCTCAAAATAAATAATGCTGGACAATCCACACAGCATCATCTAGCCCCAAGCTAAGCAGAGCTTGTGTCGTGGATACTGATGACTGATGTACTTAATACCATATACATACATAGGTTTAGGTTTAAAGATATTTTACTCTCAAAAAAGACAAAGTCACTCACATGAGAATAGTAGTTTAGCTTAGTGTAAACAATATAAGAAGAATATAGAAAAATAAGAGTAAACAGAAGTTGTTGTTCGGTCTGTAGGTTGTTATTACAGTTTTGAGTTAAAAGATAGATGTACAAAAAAAAGGTAAAAGTTCACATTACAAATTAGTTAAACTATAAATTAACAATTTTATATTATTGGCCTATTTTCTTTAACAAAACTATATATTACATAGATAGATATTTTTTATTATACATAGAAAATACCCAGGAAACCCGAGACAAATATTTGAAGATCGTACACATATTTGTCCCAAGGTGGGAATCGAACCCGCAACCTCCTGCGTCGCAGGCAGACCTTCGCTTACCGCGCCACATCCGTCGTCGTAGACAAGTCTATTTTGAGTTTGTTACTGTCCCATAGGACAAAGAACAAAGCAAGACAAATATAAAGTCAAAGCTGCTTTTTTATATTTATTAAATCTAGTTATCTGCTTATAATGTACCCGTGACGACGACAGAATGTAAACCTGTTGAAACGTCGGGAAAAATAGGTAAATCAACGAGATAAACACCCGTTGAATATTTATAATGTGTTCATATCGCGTAAGTTTAAAAAGGTTTAATATACGATAGCACAATCTCTCCCACACGATCGTTCCAGAACACGACGTTTTGAATGTCGATAGTAATGATCTGTCTCACAATACTGCCGTACTAATTGCAGTAATTGACATGGCCACGCTATGTGTTTAGTTAGGTAAGCACACTCGTGCTCACATATACATTGCTTCAACTTCTATTCAAGCTTTCATCTTCACTAAAAATCAAATAAATGCGATTGTTATCTATACTCTGGCCAAAACAATGTTTTTAAACATTTCCCCCATACTTAACCTGAAAATCACTTTCTTGCTGTTAAGACAGAATTTACACTACAATTTGAACTACTTTTTCCTACAATGCAGAAAATTATTTTTCAAACACCACACCACGAACAATTTTAATTTTTCTCATTTAAGTGAACTTATTATATGTATGTTCTCTGAGAAAATAAATAATCTTTAAACCAGAAAATTTCGATTACTGCAAGTGCAATTGGCATGGTATAATAAAAATTCAAGACATTGTAAACGCAGTTGGCGTTCCTGTTTCATCATAAAGTTTTCCGCTCACCTTCCTTTATCACCGCGCGTATAGAGTCCAAATGAGTCCCGTATATATGATTGTTGTGTTCCCCGTACTCGAGGAATTTGCCCGCGTGAGCGTCCCTCTCCATTTCCTCGCGGGAAACGAACCAGTACGACTGGCCGCTTTCTTCCATCGGCCGCGGCGGGCGGGACGTGTCTGAAATATGATTCGAGTCTTTAATACTTTGTGATAGAGGATAGAATAGAGTTGAAGCAAACAAATCAATAGAGCGCGACATTAACATATCCTTTCTATAGGATATATTATTGTCGCGCCCTAGCTGGTCTAGGGAGTAAGTCTCTGGGAAGTATACGTAAATGTGTTAGAACATGGAACGCGTTAGATTGAAAATAAAGGGCAGCATAAATTATGCTTTATGGCGTGTCCGAAAATTTTAACACAACATTGTTCTTGAACATTGTTAGATAAAACATTTCCCGTCCGATGCGACTTTCACCAATGTTTAGCGAACAAAGTTTACTAACAAATCTTCAGGTCTTCCTGCGTCAAAATCCTACTTAATCTTATAAACGTTTGTGAGAATGGATGTATGGATGTTTGTTCCTCTTTCACGTAAAAACTGCTGAACTGATTGGGCTGAAATTTGGTATGAGTATAGTTTGGGACATGAAATAGCATATAGGTTACCTTTATCCCGTTAGGCAACAGCTAGTCTAAAATAAAATGAACGATTCCCCGCTCCCGCAGACAAACGCGGGGATGTTTTCCACGAACTCCAGCAAACACGTTCGAGTGTTTTTCATCGACAAAACATTTAGGCCATGCCCGTAAATTAAGTTTTCTTACAATATTTTGTAAAAAAACTGCCGCAGCGGACACGGCTTTAGCCTTATCATCGAGAAAACATAACTAACCCTTGAGACACGTTTCTACTAGAGATGTGCTAAATGTTGTAATCGTTTGCATCTAAAAGCTAGCATCAGCTAATCCTTTCAAAAGATACTACTGGCTAATACGCGAGTTATTGTATCTTTGCCCATCTTTGGTGGAAAGTCATTGTACAATACGGGTATTAGCAATAATACTCTCTTGTTCGCATTTAGATTTCTTAAAGGTCCTTTATGCATGATACGACACCTGTTCCAAAGCTGTGTTAACTTACGAGGAATAACAGCCCCAAATCGATCCGGGTTTTCCTGTATCAGCCGATTCTTGAGCGTCCGCCTGCCCACTCCCTTAGTTCCGACCAGCGCCAGTATACGGCGAAGGAATGGCGGCGTGCGCGCAACTTCTTCGTAGAGAGCTAGCTCAGCGCCTTCTAGTTGCACGCTTGAGCGGGACTCGTAGACGAATTTCTTCTTCTTCTTGGATATCTGTGGATTAAAGATCGATCATGAGCTTATTCAACCTCAGGTTACCATAATCTGGCCCCCTACCGTAGTAATCCACCCGAAACAAATATTAATCGATTATGATCGATTAGAAGAATCAAATAACATCACCTGATTTCTGGCTGGATTAATTTGTTAAATTAATATCACATGATTCTTGTAAAAGTAATTTACCGCTTATTCCCAGTTGTCATATGCACCAAAAATTTACAAATTAAATCACAAGATTTCATACATTTTCCGCTAAGATCAGATTATCAGAAACCTATATGAATGAGTCACCAGACGTTATTCACAAAATCATCACGTATTCGACCATTACATACATTAGGTACATCAACACATGAGCGTGAGAACAATAACTCAGCTGAGGCAGCTAAGCCCTTTGAATCCTTTCAAATTGTGAGTCATTCATAAATGCATTGTTAGAAGCATCCATTTATTATTCTGTTAAGGATGTTACGGTAAGTGTAAGTAGCATGTATGCATGTCTTTGTCAATATTTATAAGGTAGGTGTTTTAGAACTTATTTTATTCAGAACAATTTTTTTTTCCTCGAATATTTCTTTCTAATTTCGCCTAAACGCTTTGGAATTGTCTGTATCTTATCATGAATTCTACAACATGTAGCTTGACAGTTTCGATTTTATGAAAAAGCTAATAATTTAAAAAAAATGCTTAAAAAAAAGCTTTTTTTTGTATTATAAATTCCCTTTTCCTCTATTATAAAATAGAAAGTGCAACAATGTTATCATTGCTGTATTGTCTACATTATTAGCTATCAAATGAGTCCTCTATCGTCTTCCTAGGACCTCTACTTGGGTAGCTATAGCTTAATCAGTACAAGCACCCGTGCAGAAAACAAAATGGCTGCCATTTTATCATGGAGAGAGAAAAAACAAAGAGGGATAGTGATTTGTCGATAAAATTTACCGGATTTCACCCCCCCAAAGTCTCCGACACCGGTGACCAGACACATTGTATAATACTAAGGAAGGTACTAAGGGCAATATTATAGGCACTTAATATACCTACGAAACGAAAATAATCTTTGCTCTCGATAAATCATCATGCAATGGAGATATCAAAGGGAGTTTATTATAAATTGTTTGGTTTAATATAAAAACCAAACAATTTATAATAAACTTCAGCTTTTGAAGTTCCGTTCTGTTTAATTTCAGTTGGAATTTGTTTATTTCGACAAGAATATTGCATCGAATGGACATTATGATCAGTTGCTTGTTCATTTTAATTTGACCCTAGAGTGGTCGCATACAACATACTGTAATCCGTGTAATCCACACTTGTAAAAACTTAAATTTCTTAAAAACTATAATTGCAATTTTTTTGCGTGTACTTTCAATTAGATAGAAAAACTAAGAGCGTTTTGTAGACGCTCTTAGATCTTGTTTAGGCATGAGTAGCTCAGGGTTAAGTTACAGGCAGTGTGCAAAGACTCAGGACCGCTATTTGTGGCGTCTTATGGGGGAGGCCTATGTCTAGCGATGTCCTGTATGTCCAACTAAGTGGACGTGTATGGGCTGATATGAAGCTGATGATGCACATTAGCGTGATACATACCCTCGCTCCACAAATGCTGATTTTATGTACAAAGTCAGCTTCCGGAGGGACGTACGCCTTGCGTCTCTCCTCCAGCTCCGGAGAAGGGATGAGGCCAACCAGATCAGGATTCTCGACGTGACTCGCTTGCCACCAGTTTGGATCTTTCCTATCTGTCACCTGAAATACGAAAGAGAACTCTAACGGCAAGGAATTAGAGTACATTCCTATGCTTTTATATCAGACTAGTTTCTGCCCGCGGTGTCGCACGTGTTTTTTCTAGGGAAACTACTGTCTAATATGGACTGATGATGATTCTAACTTATGTAAGTGAAGATTTAGCCTAATGCGGTGTGGATTACGTAACATTTACAATACAATGCACTTTATTGCACTCCAAGAAAATATAAAAAATAACAATGGTTGCACAATCTAGCAGCTAAGACTCAGTGGCGGCGTGACTGATTTTTTTATTATTTTTATCGATTAAGAATAACGTAACAATTACAAAAAAAGATATAAAGGCGGCGAGCAAAATTTTTATGATCTGGCTGTGCGTGTGAGTATCCGTTATCACCCCTTTGGGTTTGGGGTGCCAGTGCACCCATCGAGCTTGGTAACCGGGGTAGACTCCTCCTTACGCCTAGTGCTAAGACTTATAGTTTTTAAAAGGCGATACTACACGTAAAAAAAAAAACTCAATTAATGCAATACTCGCCCAATCTGCAAAAGTAGCTTCGTAATTTACCTGCAAGATATCTCCTTTCTGAAATTCCAAGCCAATTTCTTTGCAGGGAATTAGCGTGTCTTCTTTAGGGCTGTAGTCAAAGAGAGTTCTCATGTAACACTGAAACAATAAATATTTGAGTTATTACCTATCAGCATGTTCACTTTTGAATGTGCCTTCCTCAGATGAGGAACGTTTTGCCATAATCACTATGCTCGGCAGGCAGATTGGTGGTCGCAGAAGAGGTGTTAAAACATAAATATAACATATATTTATTTACAGCAAAGATGTTACAGTAAAATTATGCACTCAGTAGATAGGTATAGTTAACATTGTAGGTAAATTATACAGAAGGAAGCTGCTGCCCTTCTCTCTGGACCAAATAAACAGCCATTAGGTACACATATATAAGTATAGTTAATATTTAGATAAGTATTATAATATTTCACAAGATGAATCATAAATAATATAAATCTTCTTAATTATAATGAAAAATTTTATAATTATGAAATCAACAATGGATGTGTAAAATTGTATTTTTATTAATAAATTCTTGTATTCTGGTAGGTTTCCTTAGTCGGCGCTTACGATATCCACGGGCTGTATTGGAGGGGTCGAATTTTACGCTGCGACCATCACAAAAAAGCCTAAAAATATTTAGTCAACTGCCACATCTGAACTGTGTAAAGTTAAATGTGCTTTACAGACACATTCATAAACAGCTTCTGCCCGCGGCCTCGCCCACGCTTTCCAGAGTCAAAAGTAGCCTATAAGTTAATCCAGTCCTAGAAATACATTAATGCAAAATTTCTGTCTGATCTATTCAGTAGTTTGTACATGCAGAGTTAAAAAACTTACGGGGTTATAGGTAATTAACTGACTATGCGTGAACTGTATCTTCATAAACGTGTTTGTGATGATGGGTAGAACATACAATTCACACAGTGTCCGTGAATTATTACCAGTAACCCTGTGTAAAACTTTCAAATTAAATAGTGTGGTCTTTTAGCATCCCAAAATCCTTACTTAATAATATTATAAATGCGAAAGTAAGTCTGTCTGTCACGTTTGCACGCCAAAACTACTGAACCAATTTGAATGAAATTTGGTACACAGATACTTTAGAGCCTGAGAAAGGACATAGGTTTTTAATGCGAAAAAAGGGTTGTTAGGGGGTAGAAAGGTTGTATAGAAGTATCATCATTTTTGAAGCTAAAAGCTTGGAATTTATTTTTAGGCTGTTAATTAGATATAAATAAAATTTAATTTAAAAGTTCCTACAAATTTTATGCTCTAGGGGGTATAATATCAAAGTTTGTATGAAAATCACACTGTCACTATTCCACGCAGACGAAGTAGCGGGCACAGCTAGTATCAGATAAGAAAAAACATGATGATTTCATCAATCTAGCATTAATGATCTACCACACCTACATCCCGCAACAAATTACCCAATTAATATCTCAATTGAACTCACACTCAGTTTGTTTGGCAGCTGTATAGCTTTCTGTTTCATGTTAGGCCCAACCTTCAGGTTGATTCGATCAGTTGGTCGAGCCACAAGATCTTTTAGGTGCTCCTCGGAGTCAATTGTCTCTCCATCTGCTTCTAACAAGACATCACCTACAGATACTAAAGCTTGTTTGGCAGCAGCACTGCCAGCCATAATTCGAGCTATAACAAGTTGGCCGTGCTCGTCAGTTGTTACCTAAAAGAAAATAATAAGTAATTATTTAGCCTTATAATTAATGCATAACAGCTTTTTTTGTGGTTTATATTATATATTTTTAAACAAGCAAGGTGTATTTCATATATCCTCAAGACAATTAATTAGTTTGCAAAGAATATTAATAGGTTTCAGTTATAAAATAGATTGGTAATTTCTTGTTATTATGGTTGTAATTTTTTTTGTTTAATAACTGAAGATTGATAATACTCACTGTTAAACCTAAGGGCTGACCAGGTATTTTCCTAATTCCCACTACTTTCAAGGTCTCTATGGGCCCCATATCTTCAGTTTCAGTGCCGTCTTCAAAAGTGACCTTTTTCTCTTCTAGAGTTGGGGCGTACTCATCAACACCAGAACCTCTTTGTATCCAAAGTGCACCTATTTGGTCATGAGCAGCAATCAACGCCTAAAATACAATAATGATGAAACATTATGCTTTAATACAAGGGCCTTATGCATAATTAATTCCTGAGCAACTTTTCCCACAACATAATTTATTTTGGAGGTTTACCGAGTTGAAGCTCAGATAGTGGCAGATTACTGTACCTACTGTGCTAGTTGTGTTTATGGAAAATAATTAGTATAAAATAAGGCAGCATTGTCGCCTATATTACATGGTGTTTAGATATTAGGGTATTTCCATTGTATAGCTTCTACTGTGCAACTTATGATTTTCTAGAGCCACTATTTAAACTATTACTAAGTAATTTAATTACCTTGAAGTGTAACTTCTTGAAAATGATAGCAAGCTCTGCTCGCTCGATAGTCCGTATGTTATTCTCGTGATAATTGCTCAAGGACTTGATGATTCTTACATTACCCAGGGACACTGGCTTCACAATTAAATCCGCTTCTGATTCAACAGACTGGAATAAAACAACAATAAAGTAGAAACACTTGAAACATGACTCGGTCCTCGGTCAAAGAACTTGATGATTATGTACAGGCGTTAGGCGTGGCACCAGATGCCGTTATGGTCGTTATTTAATGAATGAAAATAGAGATATATATGGAAAAATATAGCGGAATTAATACTTGACTACATAATGTAATAAAATATTTTAATGTTTGTTGATTTTTCGAGTGAAATTTATTCAATTTCAAACAAAAAGAACACACCCAAACAGCTTGGCTTTCACCAAATAAACAAAATTGATTGACAGACAAGACAATCTGAAAGTGACAGATAGTGGAGCCAGCAAGCAGCGGCTGAATGACAGATACAAACCGTGTTGGGTTTACGAACGAAAATTTGGACTGTCAGGTTTTTGAGTTCCAAGTTTTATTTTCGGTGATTTCTTCTCAGTTGAGTTTATTTTCTTTATTGCTGTGTATATATTTTTAACTGTAAGTAGTGTAATTTTTATATATATATAGATTTCATATAAATAACTCGTCATTGTCCATCATGGACATTGACCCATCAATTTTCTTGCCGGCGGCATCAAGCCCGCCGCCAGATCCACCCGACCCTCCGGATAAGACAATTATTCTTCCCTGCCCCGAAACACATTCCTGCACTAAGCGACGCAGTACTACCGCCATAGCCATCGGCTATGGCGGTAGTACTACTCGGTCTCAGTATAAAAAAAAAAATATTTCCTCTCCAGACGCAGTTATTCCCTCTCTTCAAACAATTTATCAACATCCCGTTCTTGTCTTAGGGGTGAAGGAATATAACGACCTAGACAATGGACCGTTCATTGTCCACGTTTCCAGAACTGTGCCTGACCCTATAGCGGGTACATCAATTCGACCAATTAAATTCGGACAATTTTTGAAATTACGGAAAATTCAAAATATGCAGCGATGGAGTCAAAGCTGTATGGCGCAACCGGATATCCATTGAATTTAAATCTGCTGCACATGCCAACTCATTTCTAGACAGTGACATACTCGATTCATACAATTACTCTGCCTCAATCCCAACTTATAACATCACTCGTATGGGCCTCGTCAGAAATGTCCCTGTGGACATGTCACTCGATGAATTCGTAGATTCTCTAGAAATTCCTAAAGGCTGCTGTTTTGTTTTGAAAGCTCGTCGGCTAAATAGAAAGAGTGTGATGGATGATGGAAAGGTTGCTTGGATTCCTACTCAAACAGTGGTTCTTACATTTAGAGGTCAAAAACTACCTAACCGAGTATTTGCTTTCCATACGTCACTTCCGGTCGATCAATACCAACTTCCCACTATTCAATGTATGAGCTGCTGCCGATTTGGACACGTAAAATCTCAATGCCGATCAAAACCAAGATGTTTTAAATTCTCAAAGGATCACTCGGGCATCGATTGCGACATACTAGAGATTGAAGCTACCTGTTGTCACTGCTCAGGTCGCCACTTCGCTTCAAACAAATCCTGCCCTGAAGTAGATCGCCAAAAAAACATAAAAAGCTACATGACACAAAACTGTGTTTCATTCCAGGAGGCATCCTTAAATTTCCCCAAGAGTTCCAGGTCCTTTTCAGAAGTATCACAATCAATGTCCTCCCCTGCCAGTCTTCTCTCTCAAAATTTCTTGCCTTCTATCTCCCCTTCGGCTAGATCTTACGTCAAAAATGTCTACTCATCACCTCGTCCTCGGATTCCGATGGGCAAGTCATTTGACAAGTCCGCTCACCAGTCCATCATTTCTACCCCTCAGTCATCATTCTCCAACGGAGTTACTTTCTCTCAATCTCAGAAAGATGGGACGGATCATCGTCAGAGTTTCCTAATTGAATCTCTTCTTTCTCTCATTATTGAGCTGTTCTCTTCTTCTAATTCCTCCCTACCGTCCAACGTTGCCCAAAAACTGTCCCAGATCATCTCCTTTTCATCTGTTTATCATGAATCAAGTTTCCATTCTCAAATGGAACGCGAAAAGTCTCCGTCCGCGAAAAACTGAACTTCTTCATTTAATAAATAAAATTCACCCGTCTGTCATTGCCATCTCGGAGACTTGGCTTGTTCCTGGCTCCCATTTTAGGGTTCCAGGTTTTGTCTGTCACCGTGATGACAGGGCTGACGGGTATGCTGGAAGTGCCCTTCTTATCAGGCACTCCCTTCCGTTCTCCGTGATCTCCCTTCCCTCCCATTCTCTTGAAATTAATCTTGTAGCTATTAGAGCCTTTGATATTAGTTTTATCTCTATATATATTCCCCACCCTAATTCAGCGTTAATCTCCGATATTCTTTGTGTTATCTCTTCTGTCCCTGCCCCTATTATCTTGTTAGGGGACTTGAATGGTCACCACACATCATGGGGCTCTGGCCATTGTGATATGTTTGGTCGCATTCTCATTGAAATGTTTGCTGAAGCCAACCTGTGTGTTGTCAATGATGGCTCCATTACTCGCAGAGTACTTCCTTCCTAGGACCCTAGAAGTGCTGTCGATCTGACTGTTTATCTCCTTCTCTTTCTTCCTCCCTCTCCTGGGAATCTCTACCAAATTCTTATGGTAGCGATCACTTCCCAATTCTTATTAAAATTTCTAACCGTGCTACACCTTTTCGCAATTTTAATCCTAATTTAAAAATCAGACTTTCTTCAGTTAAATGGGATTCTTTTCCTAATCACATTGAAGTCTCTGCTAGAGATCTTCCAGAGTTACAACCTGGCGCTACGTCAGACCTCTACCTTTCGGCTTACTCTAAATTTGTTGATTGCATAATTTCAAGTGCTAACCATAACATCCCTCTTAAAAAACAATCATCTACTTGGTCTAAAATTTCCCCTCCCTGGTAGGACTCTGACTGTACATCAGCTGTTAAGGATAGAAAAAGAGCAGAACTCTCATATAATGTCTGAATAAATTTTTTTGCTTATAAACACTCTGCTGCTAAAGTTAGAAGGGTTCTTTCTAAAAAGAAGAAAGAAGGTTGGATATCTTTTTGTGAGAATCTATCTCCTAGGGCCCCTCCGTCATATGTGTGGCGACAAATTAAACGATATAGAGGTTCTTGCAACTCCCCCGCTGTTTCTTATGATCCCTCATCTTGGGTTGACGATTTTATTGACAAATTATCCCCCCCATTTGTTCCTTCTTTAGATTCTCTCCCATCATCTCATTCTTTTATTCCTTCTCTTTCCAAATTAGATGGTTGTTTCAGTTTATATGAGCTGAATCAGGTTTTGAATGGGTCAAAATACTCATCTCCTGGTCTGGATGGGATTCCTTACTCTTTTATTATTAAGTCCCCTGATTTAATAAAAAAATATTTTCTGTCCCCCGTTATTTTTTTTTTTGAAAATGTTGTTGTTCCCACTGAGTGAAAGAGGCAAATCATTATTCCTATTGCTAAGCCTCGGAAAAATCCTTCCGATTTTAATAGCTATAGACCCATTGCCCTATCCTCTGTCCCGGCTAAGATCATGGAGCATTTGTTAAAATTTAGTCTAGAGTGGATTGTGGAAAATGGTAACATGATTTCTAGTACTCAATTTGGTTTCCGTAAAGGCATGAGTACCCTTGATAGTTTAAGTGTCATTACCACGGATATTCGTTCAGCTTTCATCAATAAAGAATCACTGTTTGCAGTTATTCTTGACATCACTGCTGCTTATGATAATGTTTTGCTACCGGTTCTCAAGAGAAAACTTCAGCAGCTGGGAATTCCAGAGAAAATAGTTCGCTTTATATGTAATATGCTTATGGATAGAAAATTTTTAGTGAAAAACCAGGGCTTCCTTTCATCTCCCCGTAGTATTTATAAGGGGTTGCCTCAAGGTTCTGTATGAGTCCTTTATTATATAGTATTTATACTTCTGACTTAGATCACTCTTTACCGTGTATATGCCTTCAATATGCTGATGATTTGGCTTTATATATTAAAACGAGTTCCCAAGAGTTCGCTCAGGATGAACTGAGTGCATCTCTTAATATCCTGGACGATTGGCTTAAACTCTAAGGTTTTATAGTGCTTATGCCCGCACTTTGGGTAATCTTAAAGAATCGCATCCTCGTATTCAGAGGAGGGTCGCGGGTTCAAGTCCCGCCGGAGTCGTAAATTTTTGGGATATCATTAAATTCTTTAAGATTGGCTTAAAGTTCATGGTATGTCCCTTTCACCTAATTAATTGTATTGTCTTCTCAAAAAAATGATTAATTCCATCCATTGCCCTATATGTTGGCGGTGAATTGATTGATCAAATAAATAATGTAAAATTCTTAGGTTTAAAATTAGATTCAAGAATGACAGGTGTTCCTCATTTTAGCTACATTGCAGAAAAATGTGAACAGAATATTAACATCCTACGTTTACTATCTGGTGTCTGGTGGGTTCCCATCCCTATTGTCAAAAACTTTATATAATGCCATAGTTCGTAGTCATATGGATTATGGTTCGTTCCTTCTGGATCCTAGTACGCGGATGGCTTTAGATAAGTTAGATAAGGTCCAGTCAAAATGTCTTCGAATTATTCTTGGTGCAATGAAGCTTCTCCTATAAACGCAATGCAAGTAGAATGTGGTGATCCTCCTCTTTCTCTTAGAAGGCAATATCTCTCAGATCGTTTTCTTTTCAAACTAGTTCAAAATTTGCAACATCCTCTTCTAAATAAGTTAAACGATTTGTATTCTTTCTTTGAGCCTATTATTAATATTCATCAGGATAAAATACCGTGTTTGATTCGGAGTTTTATGAAATATTCCCACCTTCCATATCCTGTCATCCAATTTAATTCTAATCCTTTGTTTACTACCTCTTATGAAGCTATTATGTTCGAACCAGATATTATCTTAGATTTTGGGATCGTAAAAGGTTGCTCATATGCTCGTAAAAAATTTAACATGCAACTTTATTCTAATTATAATGGTTGGCTCTCCATCTTTACAGATGCTTCAAAATTAAATGAGTCTAGTCCTGTAAGACTAGACTCATTTAATAGACTCGCACAACCTCAAATATTCCATAATATTCTCTGATTCTAAAAGCTCTCTTCAGTCTATCCTATCTTGCCCCTTTCGCTCTAAATCTAGATTTCCAATCATTCTTAAAATTCGTGAATCTTTGTTCAGGTGTAAAAGTCGTGGCATTAATGTTATCTTGACTTGGATCCCGGGTCACTCTGGGATTCCAGGAAACGAAACCGCTGACTCTTGTGCGAAACAAGCAACTCAGTTTGGTTCAGAGAAACACCTTAAATTTTTTGCTCATGATCTTTGTTCAGCCCCTAGTTTCCATCTAACTACTTCTCGGTCTCAAATGTGGAACTCATCTAGACTTTTAAAAGGCAAGCACTATGGTAATTTGCAACCAGAAATTCCTCTCAAACCTTGGTTTTTCAAATTTAAAAAGGCCAGCAAAACCAGCACATCCATCTTATGCCGTCTCCGGTTGGGCCATGTATGTACCCCTGTGTTTTTTACGAAGATAAGGGTCAGGAATCAATCTCTGTGTGAATGTGGTTTGGATGAAGGAGATGTTGAACATCTTCTTTTCGTCTGTCCTAGGCTTAAAATTTCTCTTCATGATATTATTCCTCCTGAAATCCCCCGTCTCTTCTCTTCCAAGACCCTTCTTCAATTAGTATTCTCCCCTTTTGTATCTAAACTTTGTAGATTTATTTCTGTAAATAGTATACAATTGTAGCTTTTAGATTACGTAGGTATATACTTCGCATATTGCTCACTTCTGTTAACGCTTTTTATTTAACTTTTAATTTGGTTGTTTCTGTTTGTTTTTGTACCTATACGAACTTGATTGAGATTATATAAATTATTTATTTTCTGAAAAATCCAAACTCAACCTCCTTAATTTTTTATCTATTATTCCTAAATGCGCAATTCATACCTAACTGACACTGGTAGAATTGCATCAATCCAGATGCAGAGGCAAAGCTAAAAGAAGAAGAAGACAGATACAAACAGATTATTTGACGGTTGATTTGACATTATTTTGCATAGTTATTTTGTGATTGTTTCTTATAGTAGGTTGATAAAATATTAGGAGTCTGTGGCTAACAAAAATATTTATTTGTCTCTGGTAACCCGGAAAATAATATCCGGTTCCGTAGAAAAAAGGCGCCAAAAAGCGAAAGCATTTTACACGACGATTCATCGGTTTTTTATGGTAAAAAATACAAATACACGTAGCAGAGATTAGGGAAGAATTTATTGAATTTTAACTTGTACTCATAAGTTTCCTTATTTTTAAATTTACATGTACGTTAGGTAATTATGAAGTCATGTATGAAGGCTAGGATATATTTCATGTGTATGAAGCAAAAATTTAAAAGTAGTAAAACTTAAAAGTAGCCTACCTACTAAACAGCTCACTAACTTACATTTTAAAAGCATGCATAATTTTACCTCACATCTCCTACCAAAATCAGGACTTTCCACAATACTTTTCAGGAATATGACTTCGTGATTTGATAAATCTTCTTCAGGTTTTTGTTCTTCTGCAAAAAAAAATGTTTTACATAATAGATAAGAAGGTTATTTTACCTATCTTGTTTGCTTGTACGGTGGAGCGTCCTTAACACGAACTCGAAGGGAAAGGTTACAAATTTCGAGTTAACGAGTCTTCGACTTATCTAGGACTTCGAGATAGAGGAGTTTTTTTTAAATACAATTTCATAAATCAATAAAATTTGGACTAAGTAGTGCTTATTTGAATGAAAATAATGAATATAAAAATATGCAAATTTAAAACTTTATAGTTAGTAATGCAAAACAGATTTATTGATTTAATAAATATTCTAATGTATAATCAGTAATTTTCTTTTGAGTCAAGGAATTTACTCTGTTATTCTATTCTTGTTAATTTCAGTTTCAATTGCATACAAGCCAACAATTAAGTTGTCGTCGATATCACTACATCTTAAGAACGGAACGGATAGCCTTATTCCCCATACAAACGTACTTTCCGCTTCATTTGGTAACTATATATGTATGTCCCTGATCTTATTGAAATTTCCATACGTAATCGGATGAAAAATAGCTATGTTTGCAGCGGTTTAGTTTTTGAAAAAACACAATTTTATTTAAATGAGAGCGAAACTAATTTTGACCACCAAATCGAGTCATCTTCAAACGATATTTTATGCATGATAGACACCTTTATTCAAAAATCTGTCGCGCTGCAAACATCCTAAATATATTCAACAATATAAATAATCAAAAATATTTTTGAAATCAATCGTTTACGGTTTAACACCAAGCACACGCACACAGCCACATGATTAGCTTCGTATTAGATGGTTAGACGCGCTTTCTCACTCATAGCCCGCCCCATTTAATTCTACGTGAAACAACAACAAATCCGCATGGGAAAATCTGTTTATGTCTGGGAGAGGTTTGTAGCCTTCTTAAAATGATACCTCACGTACTCTTCTATGGAGACTGCACAAGAAGTAATGAATGACACTTACATCGTAGCTTAGAAACATTTGGTAGATACGCGTACGCACATGTACGCAAAATGTGAACAATAGTTGTTATTGAGAGTTTTCGTACGATACTCGACCTCCGAACTAAATGAATTCTGCTTACTTATTTCGACAAAATTTCGATTTATAGAGGCAGTAAAGTTTACCCATTGCTTCTTCGAGAAATATAGTCCGTAAAGTTGTAGTTACTTCGAGTTACACTTACAGACAGCGATACGTATGAAAGTATATCACAGGGAAATAGTAGTCAATTCGAGTTATAGCGTCTGAATTATAGGGGTTTTTGTACTTCAACGGAAGGGAATAATTAAATACAAAATTATACACTACAACTCTTTGTTGTAGGTCCACCACAAAGTTATAAAAAACATAGACATAAACATGAACAAGTAGGTACAATGGGCGACCTTATGGCTTAGAAGCTTCTTCCAGGCTCATTACTTTGTCTTGGAAGGGATTTCGAGTTAACGGGGTTCGAGTTAAAGAGGTTCCACTGTATATATAATTAATAGTAGGTAGGGGTAATATATTGGGTAAACCTACCTATCTCGTTATGAGGTTTAAGAAGCGAGGTGGAGTGGCGAATGCTGACGGTATGGTCACGGTACCAACGATGGTCACAGTAAAGCAGAGACAGTGAGATTCGTCAAATTCTCGAAGAGTTTTGGCTAGGGATTGGTAGGATCCGGATCCTTAACTTATTCAGTAGGAGCTAGTTTTGTGCTTACCTGTTTATATTTTTGCTCAGACCCATCAATAAGCAGATCTTTGGTACTAAAGTATTGTAGAGTAAATTGTAGAATGTTCCTGTTGTTTTATAAGCGTAGATTTTTTTCTACCCTTAGCTGCAAACCTAAACGAAAGAAGATATAGCTTCCTATAGTAATAGAACGCTTTCTATTACTATAGGAAGCTATACCTTCTTTCGAAATTCGATAAAACATTGCGTGATTTCTTGTCATTAAGCTTTCGCATACAATGTTGTCAGGGAACATTGTTAGATCAATCAAAATTCTTGTTT
Organism: Eupithecia insigniata; assembly: GCA_947859395.1. NCBI lineage: Eukaryota > Metazoa > Arthropoda > Insecta > Lepidoptera > Geometridae > Eupithecia > Eupithecia insigniata. The sequence continues at coordinate 5,373,163 of OX401996.1, read as the reverse complement.
ACACATTGTACCTAAGTGCTGACCACTTTTTTACTTATAGTACTTTTTTTAAGGAAACATTTGAGGTTATCTGTCAGGTACCTACGAGTATATGGCGATGCACTAAATGCAGATTATAGTCTAACAAATACCTTCATCCGGCGGTTTGTTGCCGAATGCAAAATCCCTGAAACCACGCCAGTTGACCGTGTAACGTCCACTGCGTCGGACCATCATGTCTGTAGAGTACTGAATATTTGGGATTTCACTAGAGCACGTTCAGTAAAGGGCAACCTTTGGCATTATCCGAGGAATATTTGCGATAGCGGAGCGGTGCGCGGTATTGATGCGTGGTAACGCGTCACGCGGCTCGCGTCAGCTGGCTCGGCGTTCGTCACGGCACCGCCGCCGCCCGCCCGCGCTTGCGCAAACCCGCCCGCCCTACTCCCGCGATCACTTCACTCACTCCAAAATACCGTTTTTCAGTTAATATCGAGCGGAGTGACTGAATGAGACAAAATAACACTACAAAGCTACCGGCTAGCTACCGGTGACTAGCGGACTAGCATTGCCAGACAGATTTCGTAATCGGTACAACGGCCGCATCCTTGTCATAAACGCTCTGATTTTCAGAATGACGTAGACTCTCGTGACTACAATACAATACGACTATTCTTGACTACCTATTGTTTTCCCACAAATTATTAAACAAATCGGTAGGATACTTGCTAGTATTTATAGTATTTTATTGCACCAGTAGATTAGAACAAAAGAAATAAGTTACCTCATTGCTCATTGGATTATTTGGGCTTAGGTATATGTATAGGAAAGATTTAGAATATAACACATTGATTGCCTTTAAAACGCTAATTACCTGCATACATACAAAAGACTAATATTTAAAAAAAAAATTGTACCAGGGTTGGCTATTTCAGTACATAACATGATTTATTTGTTATCATAGACGATATCTTATGTATATAGCAATGAAAATATAGTCATAAAAGTAAGGCATCTACATAAAACGTTACGACCGTATCATAAAATTGAATTCTACTCATATTCGATGCTGCTTTTACATTTTAATGTCGAAATTGCCCACTTCTTACAGTGGGAGCAATTTATTCAAGATACCGAGGTGTTTGTTATCTACACTTCTACAAAATAATATTTACAAGAAATCATATATTTCCTATGATTGAGAATGACGCTCAAAAGCTGCAGCACTAGGAAATACAAAACAGATAAAGATTTTCTATTTTTTGTTGTGTTTATCTAATTTTTTATCATGTTTTAGGAAGTGTTTTACCAATGACGCTCGCTATTGTTATGTCGTAAGTTGCGTCTAATTTCTATGTGGCGTGGGTAAATCATTTAGATAACCCGAAGACTATCACTTATCGGGTACAGTCTACGACAAAAACAGCTGGAATACTTATATACAGTCAACGACAAAAATAATCTGGATTATACAATACGCCTCGTGTGTACCTATCAATTTAATTTTTTTCGAAGAAAATGGATACGACAACCCTACTGGTCTATCGAGCCCTACATGACCATGCTGGACCTATCCTAACGAATATTATAAATGTGAAAGTAACTCTGTCTGTATGTCACGTTTTCACGCCTAAACGGCTGAACGGATCTTAATGAAATTTGGTAGGGACGTAGATGGTATCCCGGGGACGGACATAGGGTACATGAAAAGCGCGTGCGAAGCTGCGGGCAGCAGCTAGTGATCAATAATTACCCAACCACACTAACAGTAGAGAGCTTTGCCGTTTTACTCATCGAACGGCTTTAGTAATAGATTGTCAAAAATAAATGTAGAACGAGTGCACTCTGGATCAAAATACGAGTTAAGTAAAGCACGGCAGAACTCTACTTTGTGTAGAGCTGCACAATTCTTTTGTACTAACAAAAAAATTTAATAAGTAGGTATTCATAATTTAAAATAATTATTATTTAATTAAGATACTAGGTAACTACAGACTTATGTGTTTACAAATGAGTTGCTCGTGTCGCGTGCTCCATTCTGATAAGGCGGGTCACAGGGTACTCTTATAAACGAGGGTTGGAGCAGGCTTCGTCGCAGTTTGCTTGTGTACCTTACTCGGACTCATGCGTTGGCGCAGCTTTCTGCACTCTCTTAAAATTAAGTGAATTACTTAATTGCTTATCAAAATGCCGTGGACGAGCATAAACAGGTAAGTCTCAAGTTACATAATTTTCTTCATCATCATGATCATATCTGTTCTTGGCGACTCTATTCTGGGCCTCTAAATAGTTTTGCCATTCGGGAAGCAGGGCAGGGCCGAGCCCTGCCTCAGTCTAGACAAAGTGCAGCCTATTATTTTTTAGCACCAGGACCTTTAATATGTTTCTATTGTTTCAGAATTTACGCGAAACCTTCGAACACGGGTTCAACCGTTGACGGTCCGGCAGGCCCGGCAGCGAGCGTTCGGCCGTTGCTGACAGCTGCCGAGGAGACGGGTGGTCGCTTCGAACTGAGCGACCACGGCTACGGCAAGGGTTCCGTCAAACTCTTGCACGTACACAGAGATGGAGATTACCACTCGATAAGAGAATTCGAGGTGTCCACAGAACTAAAATTAGCTTCGGAATCAGCATACGTCATCGGCGACAACAAAGAAGTAGTCGCGACTGATTCCCAGAAGAACACGGTTTACTTGCTAGCTAAGAAGCACGGAGTGAAGACGCCGGAAGAGTTTGGCGCGCTGGTGGTGAATCATTTCCTGTACATGTACAAACAAGTGGTGGAGGCGAAGTGTCACATCTTGGAATACCCATGGGAAAGACTGCAGGCTGGAGCTCCTCATAATCATGCCTTCTTGTTCTCCTCCACTGCTACCAGATGGTGTGAAGTATCACAAACTCGGCATGGTAAGTTGATTTATCCTTACCAACCTATGTTATTAGTATAATTAATTATTTTCGAGCCTCAAAAGGTCCTAACATATTTTGGGTTATTTATTAAAGTCGTTTTTACAGAAGCCGTGATTGTCAAGTCCGGGTTAAGTGGCCTAAGAGTTTTGAAGACCACTCAATCTGCTTTTGTAGACTTTGTTCAAGATGAATACACCACGCTCACAGATGCAGCGGAAAGAATATTCAGGTGTGTACCTACTAAAGCAGCTTATTGACTTCATACAAATATTTTGCGAGACCTATATTTTCTAGATCTTTGGCAGTTATTGTGGATTTTGAACAATAATTCTTATATCAACAGTACTGTCGTGGAAGCTGAATGGATTTACGACAGCATGCGGACAGCTGACTTCGACAACGCATGGCTAACTGTCAAAGACGCCATCTTGGACAAATTTGCAGGACCACCAGACGTAGGCGTCTACTCCCCATCTGTTCAGCATACTTTGTATCAGGCTCAGAAAGTTGTACTGGAAAAAGTACCCGAGGTAAGGAAGGACACGGTGTTTTGTGAATGTCGATTATGATTATCGTTAATAGTTAATGGGAGGAAACAAAAAATAGACACGGATTATATAATGTATAACCTTCAAGAGATACCTACTTAATAACCAAATGACGCACGATCAATAAGGATTTTTCTTCAATACATAATGTACTCGTTAAGGGATGAAACGTTGGTATTCTTCCAACACAAACTAGGTTCGTAGTTAACCCGCTTACATTCATAATGAATTTATCAAACTACGAAAGTCTGTTTTGTAACGAACAAAGGATTTTTCGTTACAAAACAGAACAAACAAATGGCGGGGAGGATCAAAAGATGTTGGTAGGATAGATAAATGTTAGTACCTTGTCATTTTAAGAGACTTGGCAGCCTTTAAAACAACAATATACTAAAAAAGTTCTATGATTCGTATGTTGTAATTGCAAATCCTTGTAATTGCTGACAGAGGCCTTGTTAAGCATTCTTTTCTGTCAGAACAAAAATATTTGTAAGCCAATATTGAGAAATTGGCACATAACTAAGAGTATTTATTTTAGACATGGAGTATATATGTATACCCTATACCCTATAGACACTTTTATTTGGTTTCCTATACTAAATGTTGGTCTTATATTTATGACTGAGTAATATGTTTGTATGTTTATGGGTTGAGCAAATAAGCTTGTAGAATATAGAACGCAGATATAATAAATGAACGTAGCTACTAACAGACAGTGATACGGAACTTCAGACTGGAGAAATATATATTGACTTTTGTATAATACGGTTGCAATAAGACATTTAATTTGACTTTACTAGATCTAATTTAGTTCGTAGGCGCAAGTAATATTGGTTGCTTCTCAATAAAGCAAAGACATTGTAAAGACTGCGGGTAGGAAGCAATTTAGCACCCTATCACGTACATATGTTATAAAAAAATCACTTTTAATCACGTTATTTAACAAATACAAATAGTGTCGCGGGTTCTGGTCCCGCCGGAGTCGTACATTTTTGGGATATTATTTAATTTCTTTGAGATTATCCCAAGTGCGGGCATAAGCACTATAATAACAAAAACATTAAATACAAATAATTAACAAGTAACACAGTTCTTAATAACAATTAGTAGGAAACAAGATTAACAATGTACATTCGCTATTTGGGCTATCTCGAATTCCAAAGTTGTATATATAGATAGGTATTTGCTTCTATCTAGGTACAGTAGGTACTTTATTTGTAAGGTGACTTTTGCTCAGACACGTTTGCCGAGAGAGTCATGAGGATTATAATCCTAATGACTACCCCTATAGGGGTATTTCTGAAGTGCACGCGAACGAAATCACGGGCGGGTCAGCTAGTTTATTTATAAAAACACGAGGTCGATTATTAGATTACACGTTTACCTACGTGATTTTAACCCAACTGAGCTACCTCTAGATTGTTTGCAACAGTCTGCAGTTAGCATCATCTGTTTCAATCGTAATTTCTAGTTGTAATTTGATTCTATTAGTTATAATTTTCTTTGTTAATAAAAATATCATTCTTATATCTTGTTCCCAGGTAACATGGATAAAGATGACGATGCCAAATAAGCACTACCTTAACATCGACATGTCTAAATTCCCCGCAAATGTCACGAAAGGGGATCCGCGCCATCAGATATACCAACCGATCGACAAGCCGGCTGGGCTGATCTACGCGCAGCTACGCCGTAGACCCAAAAGTCGGTTGTGACGAACAATTGCTACGAGCGGACCTCATAGGGAAAAGTCAAGTCTTATCCGTTTCTGGTTTTAGGAAATGTTTTTGTTTACGAGAAAGGATTTGTCGTTTGCAAGCGTAAGGCTACGGCCGCAAGATAGCTGATAGCTTAGATGGTAGGTATTTGCCGTCTGTTAACTAAAAGGCCGTTAACCAAGAAAAGTAGTTTTCGAGATAGGCAAAAAACGTTTGAACACATCGGGTGAGACTTATTTGTGTCACTTATTTTACATCCAATTTAATGGAAAACCCGTTCTGCACTGAGCAATTAAAGTATTTTAACCCGCGTATTAGCGGTGTACTGTGGATTAATTGCTTAGGACAAGTAAAAAATTCTGTCTTATCTGCCTACGAAGTTTTTATATCCCTGGAACTATTTGGAATGAATGTTCAACGAAAAGATAGATAATTTTGAACTGTATCCGTTTCCACTAAACAGTCAAAAATGGCCATCTGAGGGTTAACGGCCTTATAGTTAACAGACGGCGGAGACGAGAAAACAAACCTAAGAAAATGTACGGGAACGGACACACTGCAAGCTTTAGGTTAGCTATTCGTATGGACGTATTAAGGCGATGACTGCCTTGACTGAATTTTTACCTCGTCCTTTACGTCGTCAGTCTCAATAGTCAGTCCAGCAGGCGTACTCGGAAAAGGAAAATCTAAGTTTTTGATTCGTTTTCGTGCAAAACCAACTCTTATGTCCCTTGCATAAGATTACAGTTTGCTTGAAAATGAATCAGAAACTTCGATTTTCCTTTTCCGAGTAGGCCCTCAGGTAACTAAGCTACGCGCCTAGCTACCGTCGAAACGACCATCCAAGCTACCATATTGCAGTGTAGCTATAGCGGAGGGGGTTCGACAAAAATCACGAAATAGATAATATTCTGAAATTTAATTAGGTTAAAAAAATACAAAAAAACTTCACGTGGTTAATGCACGACCGTAATTTACGATAGTAATTTTTTGTACAAAAGCTTGTTAAGAATTAAAAAAATGCTACGAATTGCTAGCTTTGCTACGGAGTTCTTACGCGCGTACTCAGATATAAATGCCTTTATTTGTTGTTAGGAAATGTTTGCAATGATTTTGTTTCTAAGAAATGTTTGTTTTTGATGTAACCATGGTAACCATGGTTATCTTATGGAGACAGTACGCAAAATAATTTTGATAATAATCATAATTTTTCCCAGGCATGTTTTTATTATATTATATTAATTTGTTTTGGTAAGTTTCATGTAATGCAGCTTTTTGGTTACTTTTTGGAAACCCGTAAAATTAATATTAATCAGAAGGGAGTTGTTTTTGGTTTTATATTTACTTTATCCAAACAACAAAAAACTTACTGCTTACAAAAAACATTATTGTGAAATTATTTTGTTTGTACTATGTTCAATATTTTGTAAGTTGTCTGTATGAATGTAAAGTTAGCTTTAATTAATTATGTACCTATAATATCTATTAAACGATATTTCCTTTACTTTTTTAGTATTTTCTTTGATAGGAAATTTGTTTCTTACAGTCTTATTTTCATAAAAACTACGCTTATCATTAAATTTTTTATCCTCTACTATTTAGAATAACAAACAAAAAGCTGGAATTATAAACATTTATTGCATAAAAATAATATTCTTGCTTACTTTCACTACATTAAGTACACCTTTTTATAATTATTTTGTAAAGTTCTTACTATGTATTGATTCCAAAAATAAATACTTTCATCTACCAAAAATATTTAAATTACAAGCGCTTAGTTCCAATGATTTTATCTGCAAGAGCGTAAAGTTCTTCAACAGTCTGAAACAAAAACATAGAGTTATAGAAAGCTATGCAGTCAGTATCTAAAGTTCAGCTCTATACCATCAGCCCACGAGTGACCACATAGGCCTCTCCTACTGAGTGCCGTACTGTCTTCAGCTTGCCGCATTCAGCATCAACCTGTCTTTTGCAGGTCATCTAACCTGGCCGGAGGGCGAGCTACGTAGTTGGTCGGAGTCGCTATCTCCACTAAAAACAACACACAATTTATGTACCTCAGCAGCGGTTGTCGGCTGCTCTACATTTTATCATAAATAATATTATGGCGAAAGAGAAACCAAAATTAAGAAAATATTCTTATCATAATTATATTGTATACTATACTTAGTTTTTTTTAATTATCATGATTATCACGTAAACTATGGCAATAGGGAATTGGATTCAAGTCGGGAGCTACCAACGAGCTCTATTTGAAGCTGCTGCTTTAATCGAAAAATATAAATGAATCTTTCAACCACTCCCCTAACCTTGTCCAAGCATCCTATTTTATAGAGTAGAAGAAGGTCTACACACATTTTTTTATAATTTGATTGTTTTGGTAAAACTAAAAACAGAGTTCGAATCCCTTCGTTTTATAATATTTTTTAAGTTTTCGGGATTAATACTAATTCCTCGGGAATAAAATTCTTTCGAAGGACCACTTCGGTCAAAGTGTGAGCATGGATGTTTGTTCCTCTTTCACGCAAAAAACTACTGAACTGATTGTGCTGAAATTTGGTATAGGTATAGTTTTTTGGGACCTGGAATAACATATAGGCTATTTTTATCACAATAAAACATATGTACATACATGTAGCCGAATAAAGAACCTCTCCTTTCTTCGAAGTCACTTAAAAACCTTCACAATTTCACCCCCGGACAGGAAAATATCTACTATGTTTCATCTAACAAGGGAAAACGTACCGATTCCGTATTAATTGTTTCACTGCAGACAGTTTCGTACACTCGGTATACTACATTGATCGATATCGCGCCTGGGTCATTATATATAATTAACTAAACAAGGTATTGATTGTTGACCGGTTGGGAACTGGTTATGATCGGTTATTTATAGGTAAACACTTGTGATTGCAGCATTTGGATGCAGTTTAATATTTACTGTCCACGTGATTAATAGAATATTGGACCTTAAAACTACTATTTTAGCGATCTTTTTCGTATGTCAGAATCAGAATCAATAACTCTATTTCTTTAGGCTTACAAAATAAGCACTTAGACAAGTCAAATTTTATACTATAAACATAATAATTATTATCAAATAAGAAATAAGGTGTTATTGATTATTATTATTATGTTTGCGCCAGTCATTGGTAACGAACTTTGAATGAGATGAACTCATTTTTTTCTAAGCTTTGTCTGTTGCAATTTAGTGCATCTGTTATAATGTTATTATGGTAGTTATTCATCAGTTAACTCGAGTTTTAAAGTAAGACCCTCGCCATCAGCTTTTAGAATTTAAGTTAAATTAACTTATTCGTGTTTCAAACCATTTTAAGCGGAGACATTATTTTTAAATTTGGTAAAAAAGTAGTTTTCCCCGTAAACCTCCCATGAGAATTTAATGTTTTACCAGGACAAAAAGTAGCATATGTTCTCTCTCCATCCTTTCAACTAACTCTATGCCAAAAATAAAGTCGAGTGGTTACTTAGTTAGGGCGTGAAGGACAGACAAACAAACAAACACATTAGTTAGGATAACAATGCCCTACAATGGGAGGCTTTGTTAGCGCATTCTGAGTAGGCATACCTCCTCCTTGACCAACGAGATTGTACTAAATATGTCCTAAATAGGTACCTAGATATAAATATCATTGCCATTGTGTAGGCGAAAGTTCGAGAAGGTAGAAGCTGTGAGAGATTGTAGAGATAATTATCAAATGACCGGTACTTGGACTTGGATCTCCACTATATCTAAATGCACGAATAGTTTGTCATACATAGTTAGTAGTCACTCATTAAATAACATGATATGGCAATGCAGTGGCATATCTATCTATACTCGCAGTCTATAAACTGATATCATGATGTCTGGTAACACACGCCGCGGCAAAGTTTAATAATCTTGCTATCACTTGCCGTAGACCTAAGGTCAAACAATTTCAGTCTGGTCTAGTTAGAATCGGATCATATGCCCGGCATTTTGTTTTATCTATCAAAGCAAATGTACCTACAGTTATTCCACTTTCATATTTGCTGTTTGGTAGTTCGACTGACGACCAAATAGTCATGCTTTACTGATTTTATATACTGATTTCATACTTTAGGTCGTGTCATGTCAGATTGAATTTTTTTGTACTTTTGTCTTTAGGTACTTATTTACCTCTTCATCTACTTTGTTAGCATTCTAGTTAAGTAGATACCTTATCAACATAAATAGGTATTGTAGTGCCCTAGCCGGATCCATGTTTGGAACAGTTTTCTATTATAAGAAACCATGGTATCAATAAAAAAATTACTTTAAATTTGGATCAGCTTAGAATGGAATAGTGAGAATATTAGTAACTTTTAATCACAAGATTTTGCATTTACTTATCACTTCAAAGCTCCCGTTTAGACTCTACCAAACACAACGTAGACTGCTGAGATTATTGTTAAATAGAAGCCCTGGAAAAGATCCTAGATCCGACCGTTTATAAATAATGTTTAAATCTATAATTTGCTCTAGCTCATAGTTACAAACTTATCAGACCGAGAGCCCTTTAACCAGACCTAGTGACTTGTCGATTACACCAGATGATTTTGGTTTATCAAGAACTACTTATAATCTGGTCACGGATGTAAACGTGTCATTTCTAAGTAAAATAATTACCTTAGTATTAGATAAGTCTGCCACGTTATTTACATAAATCTCTATGTTTTATACGATAACTAACTTGGTATGTAATACAACCTTGTGAAGTGATTCATTATATTATTTTTGACAGTTTTATAGTTTTATATACTATCTATATTACTATCTCACTGCAAAAGCAATAAGTTTTCAGAGGTTCTATTTCGATAAGAATATCACACGTATTATCCCCGGCCCGGAACAAATATTGTTACGATCTGGAGATATTTGTCGCAGGTGTTATGGGATCTTCCACGTATAAAAAAATTTATCTTTATAATGTATGTATTTAGTATATCAATTATCAAGTACCCATAATACTCGGCTCTGCTTAGCTTGGGGCTAGATAGAGTTATTTATTTATTTATCGAACTGGCTCTCTCAGAATCCACGCTTGTCGTACTGTCTTCTGCTTGCGGCTTCACACAGGCTTTTTGAAATAAGCTTACCTGAATGCCAATGTAATTTCAGGTTTACCTATTGGTATCATCCTATCATATAATGCAAAATATCGGCTATCAGCTATGCAAAATTTCAGTCTAGTTCAGTAGTTTTGTCTTAAAGACACATAATAACTAGGTTGCCTGGAAGAAATCGCTCTCAGCGATAAGGCCACCTTTTGTAGGTACTGTTTATTTTTCATTTATATATAAGATTTTGTATTAATGTTAATTTAAGTACAATAAAGTGTTCATTCATTCAATAAAGAGTTCATTCATTCAATAAAGTGTTCATTCATTCAATAAAACATCTATCCGTAGCAGATATAGTTACATTGAGGGTCTTCAGAGTTTTCACATCATTCGTTTCAAATTTGAGCATTGCGAACTGGTCATCGGTGAATCGTACTCCCTTTTCAATGTCAAGCTCTTTCTGTTGCTGAATTTCTGCATGGCACCTCTTGAGTTGTTCTTCCGGTTTAAGCTGTTCTTGTTCATGTTCCTCTTCACCTCCTTCCTCTTCAAGATCGATCTAAAAATCATCATCATCATCATATCAGCCCATCAGCACGTATATACACGTCCACTGCTGCACATAGGCCTCCCCCATAGGACGCAACAAATAGCGGTTCTGAGCCGCCTACATCCATCGATCAATAAATATATTATGGTTTTACTCATAAGCCCTGAAATACATACAAAAAATCGGAACGATATAAATTAAAAATAAATAAAAATAGTAATAAATAAAGAATCTTTATTGACAAAGAAAATAACAATCAAATAATATAAAGAAATTAAACTAGTATTTACAATTGAAACAATTGAACTAACTGCAGACTGTTGCAAACAATCTACAGAGAGCTCAACTGGTCCATATCAATACCAGACGGAAGCGTCGTAATAAATTAAAATTAAACGCTTAACTAACTGGGTACGAGTGAATTGAATATAAACATATCACATAAAAATTTCGAAAATTGAGGAATTTAGAAAGATAAGTTTAAAAAAAATAAGAGTATGCACCTACTTTAGTGACAGTGTGACAAAACTCCATAATTATCCTACTAATATTAAAAATGTGAAAGTTTGTATGGATGGATGTATGGATATTTGTTACTCTTTCACGCAAAAACGACTGAACCGATTGGGCTGAAATTTGGTATGGGTATAGTTTGGGACCTGGATTAGCATATAGGCTATTTTTCATCCCGATAAAACGCGGGCGAAGGCGCGAGCAGCAGCTAGTAATAGATAAAGATTTAAATAAGAATACCAACTAACAGAAAGACACGGATAGTGATCTTATTATTTATTTATTTATTAATTTTAGGGGAAACATCGGTACATTATCGTCTTATTAAACCCAGTGTTTAGCATTAAGGTGACCATTAATAGGTTCCCACATATAGCTCCACTCATCATGATCCAAGAAAATAAGGTCTGCTCCTCCGGGAGTGGTTCTTGTGACGTCACTGTCCAGTTGCCATTTTATTTCAACAAAATGTAGAAGTTGGGAAACTTAATGTAGTAATAATCAATTGAAAAATCAATAAAAACATTACAATCAACAATTATGTTTGTTAAATCAGTCAAAACAGCGTTAGTTGAACACGCGTCAATGTGATAATTGGTAAATACAAAACCACATAGTTTTATTAGTTTCATATAGGAGTTCGGGGAGTTACGATTTTACGCTACTGGTATCGCCAGGAAACATATACGTCTTCTTATTCGTCGATGGCGATGATGACGTCACAAGAGCCACCCACGTGACCATCGTGTCTCGGAAGATTGTTTTGTTAAACCATGATTTTTATCATACTTAGAGATTTTCCGTTGAGCATGTTATAAAGAACCTAGTTTTACCACGATTCACATTACGTACTAACCTGTTCAGTTTTCTGGCATGTTTTAAGTTTCCTGTAATAAATATCAGCTCGTTTCTTTGATGCTAGGGCAACTTCTCTGTTCACCATGCGCCAGAAAATGAAAACGGGATGGTGATACAGTTCAGGAGGGCATTCCTTGAGCGGGGTCTTTCCAAATAGTATCAGACGTTTTAGCCTTTCCATTTCATCAAGCTGTAGAAATAAAGTATAGTTAGAAGGCTTATAAGGTAGGCCTATGTCCAGCTGTGGACAGCTTAGGCTGTAAAAGTAGAGATGTAGATGAAGGCCCCTGTTTATTATAGTTTTCATAATATCCCATAGCGTTGGTCTAGATCTCTATGGCCTTGGCTAACAAACACCGAATTTTGACGACACATTTAGTAAACAAGAAATGTCGTAATTTAGCTATCGATAGAGATAATAAGTATCGGCATTCGGGAACGGCCTCTACGTGAATTTCCTGGAGAGAGACACTTATCAATACAATGTGAACAGGCATTCAATTATAATTAAGTTTTTAAACGACTTCGAAAAAAGGAGAAGGTTCTATGTTCGGCTGTGTGTATGCTCACATGCTGTATATAAATTACACCAATGTCAATTGTAGACCAATTTTGATGATGATTTTGGTTTTGTACAGAGATAAGTAATGCCGAGGTGGTCTCATTAAAATTATATTTGTTCCACAATTTTTTGTTTAAAAGTAAAACCCGACTACGTAAAAGTCTTATACAAGCGTTCATCCATTGTCGTTTTCATTTTGTTTTGATACTTAGATAGTCGGAGGCACTTATTCCTACTAGTACTCTAGGTAGACGAGAGGTGGGTGCCTCCGACTACCCTTTAGTCACTGTTATCTTGTTAGACCCTATTTTTATCTGACGTCACATAGCCTATAATATACCATTAAGGTATTGAGACGTATCATACGATACCCCATTTGTTGCGACAATCGTCTACATTCATTATTTACATACATAGGGTGTCAAGCCAACCTCATAACCCGCCTATGTTGGTAGTCGATAAAATAAATTGTGTTTAATGTGTTCGAAGTCGGTGTTTAGTTTTTCTAAAACATATCAAATAATAACTGAATATCGTCGAGTACCCACTATCGTTAGGTATTCGTGATCGGTATTATTACAACACTTAGATTGGGCAATAACTGTCGGCGCTTCGCGACAAACTTCCCTTCCCCGGCCATAAAATGTAAATGAGAGCTCCAGTTGATAAACAAACAGTTTCATGATAGGCGGCTAATTGGTTTCACGGCAAATATCGGATATTGGCTTACGTGACACGCATGAGCCAACCAACCTTATGTAGAGATTTGATGTTATATTTTGTGTATTTGCCCTCGTAGTATTAGTTACCGATGTTAATCTTTTCAAAATGTTTTACTTAGGTCTGTTTTGTACTGTGTAAGCAGCAAATAAATGTTAGTCTATGACTGTGCTTAAAAGTAACTTATTATAAAATATGACACGTAAACGTGTTTTTTTAAAATTATTATTAATTTAATTCAGAATCAGAATCAATAACTATATTTCTTGTGGCTTACAAAATAAGCACTTAGACAAGTCAAATTTTAAACTATAATAATTAACATTATAACAACGATTAAATTAACATTTATAACAAGCTTTACTACTTGATTTATTTTTAATTTCGAGTACATGATTACTTATTTTGGTGGTTTATGATTTTATCTTATCGTTCTTCAGCGGTAGGCAGTTTACTTTTCAGAAGAATTCTCAGATAAAACTGAGAACTTGACTCTGTTAAAACTAGAGTGCGAGTTATTCGTTATCTTGCAAAATCATAAATACTAAAACGCTCCAAAACATTCGTTAAACCCTCAAAAAGTTTGGATAGTTTAATAGCTACAGTAAAAATAGGGTTTTTAAGAATCTCAGATGAGTAGAGATATGTAGGACAATAAATTGAAGTGAAGAGAATATCAATAAAACCTTATTTCTTATTTGATAATAATAACTAAATATAGTTATGGTATAAAATTTTACTTGTCTAGGGGCTTATTTTGTAAGCCTAAAGAAATAAAGTTATTGATTCTGATCTACTTACGACTCTAGCAGCGATCCGTTTGTTGAGGTTCTCGTCGATAACTTCGATGATTCTCTCCTGCAAATCTGTCATGTAGGTCTTGTCTGTAAGACGGACCAGGTTCGAGCCCATGTGTTTCTCGAGGCGGGCGCGGACATGTGGGTGAGCGAAGCTGAGAAATACAATACATTGTTTTATGAATGGAACCAGGGAGGCAAGCACCGGCGTCAGCGAGCTGCTGGCTTTCCTGGAAGACATCGGGTGGTTAGACTAGCCGCCCCCCCACCCGATACGCAAAAAGGGCCCATCTGTGGCCTAGTTTCGGAAACCAGTCCAGAAACAAGTATTATGAGAGGAAATAGGGAGTACACCTGTGTTTACACACACACTTGTACACTTTATGTCCTGTGCACATAGCTAGTCTCCGTTGAGACTGGTGGCCAAAATTCGTCTTCTCTATATCTATTTTATCATACATACGTAAATATTGTAGTAAAACTATCTTCATATTTTTGGTAGCTTGAATTTTATTTAGGCCAAGAGCATTTGACGTACCAACAGGAACGTACAGGAACAGGAACAAAGCCTCGTACAAGCTGATGGACTAGTATCAACGTCTGACTTAAATACATATAACGCTCCTGCATAAAGTAATGAAAGGTTACTAGTATTCACGAAATGAACGAGTGCAAACTGCTTTAAAAATAATAATCAGTTCTTATTCCTTAAATTTAAAGTGCAAGAAATTCCTTCGTTGTGATGCTATCATGCTAATTTCTGGTGTCAAAAGATTGTCTGTTTGAATCACTGAGTGATAGCACGCAAAGAACAAAATGAACAATGTAAGTAAGTGCCTCAAGCTTTCGTTAGTTTCATGATCAATAATTTGTGCTTTCGAGAACTAGGATTTTGATTTCTTTTTGAATGGACTAGGTATAACGCTGTTGACCGTAGTGACCATGACAGCGTTATCTACCGGACTTTATGATTATGATTAGGTAAATAAACATGCTTTTATTGTCTACGCTTACCGCTGCTGTCGCGCTTGACCGTTTGTACGCTTTTGGCGGCTCGTTTTGGCGGTTTTTGGTACACAAAGCACAGAACGTTCTAGCGTTCTCGCCGAGAGTTTAGGTTTTAGTGGTTTTGACGCTAGGTGTTCGTGTCACAGTTGAGACCCGGACAGCGGTGGTGCGAGGGCCTGGCACGGTATGGCACGGCCCCGCCGACACCACCATGTAGGTATAAGTTTTGCGTAAAGGATACTACATAATGAACCATGTGACTTTGCCATTTAGAACTTGTTTTATAACATATAAGTTAAGCTATCAATGTACAGTCTAAAGTTAATAGTTGTGGGAGTTCTGGGCCAACTTGTTCAAATTAGATAAAAATTATAGTTCAGAGTTAGAGCTAGGTTTTTATGAAGATGTTAAAGCAGAAACCAAAAAAGTGTTTAAAAACCTTCCAAAAAATCAAACCTACTTTAGGGAGTAAGCTTATTCACATAAGAACTTACCTAATAACTTTTTATAGCTGGCGCGATTGTCTTTTGTTTTTTCATACTATTAACTACGCTGATGTCACAAATCTGTCGATACTGGAGGCCTACTCTAGTTCTTTTCATCCGCAGTTGCTAAGTTGCTAAGGCCATAAAACTCAACGTGTACGTCTACTTCGCAAGGGCCAAGGGGCTATTTTCAGACCAATTTTATGATTGTTATGTGTTTTGTGTACCTAATAAACTAAAATAAAATAAATATGACTCTGTTTTTTTAATACTTTTTACATATATACCATTATAAGGACCAAAATGTCTATGTCAAGGAGAATCAAAAAATATAATCGAAAGAGAAAAAACAGCTTAACTTCGTACGAATTTTCCGTTTTCGTGCGATTATAGTAAACCGATTGAGTGAAATAAAACAAAATATAGTAATGAAAGTAGGCCTCCGGTATACGGAAAACTATAGAGGATCGCGCCAGGTTTCAGATATTTACCTACATATACTTCTAGCTCTACCCAATCAACCTGTGAATGTTATTCTAAGTACATATAAGCTGGTAGTATACATAGATAAATTTTAAAAGCTGATGCGATCCCCTTTTGTTTTTTGTATACGGCTTTTAAAATTTATCTATAGTAAGGATATATAAAGGGGAGTAAAGGTTCTCGAGTGGCAGCCACGATGCAATGCGAAACGGAGATCATCCACTCGATGGACCGACGACATCGTAACGGTCGCAGGGAATCGATGGATGGAGGCGGCTCAGAACCGCTATTTGTGGCGTAGGATGTCCAGCAGTGGACGTGTATGGGCTGATATGATAAAGGATGTATAAAATTATGAAGTTAATACTGAAAAGTTCCAAATAACTCTAAGTATGTAACTTCCTTGTAAGTAATCAATACGTGCTAATGGTATAGGGTCCTTTATTTAGCATGACTAAGGCATATTTCAGCAACATACACATGAAGTTAGTTTACGAGTTATCGTACATTGATGCAATCATTTGCAAGTTTTATGACTGTAAGTAGAATTTGGCAAAATTTTGGGTAGACTACCGGAACTCAAGAAATTAATTTAGTTGAATGTTACAAATTCCTTCTTCACGCCATAACAACTGAACGGATCGTGCTGAAATTTTGCATAGATGTTGTTCAGGACCTGAAAGAAAGCTTCAACTTTTGTTCCATAACTCAGTTCACATGAGATAGAATTTTTTTTCTGTATAGACAAAATATATTTTTACCGTAATAGCCTGTTTCCATAGAAACAACACGCGCGAAGCCGCGGACAAAAACTAGTACCTAATAAATAAACTTAACATTTTTTGGACTAACATATTTTGACGACAAATTACCTAAATTGATATTAATAAATAAAATAAATAATGTTGGACAATCCGCACAACATCTATACTACAATCGCTGAAAGATTATGTAAAGGATAAACCCCAAATCTCAATTCAATGTAGAGTTAGAGTTGAAAATACCCTAAAATATTATTAAACCTATTATACTGGCTGCTACAAAACATGTATACTAAGCCTAAAGGATTCTAATTCTGGACCCCGAGGAGATCAACTTTTTCACTAACTTTTAATATGTTTTTGAAAAAAATCGTTTTTTTTTCTTCATATTCGTATTCCGTTTCGGGTATTCTTATATTATTGATATTGTTTTGAATTTTCAAAGAATTTACCATTTTTTTAAATAATTCATTACAAAACTGGTTTTGCAGAAAGATGAATATTGTTATATTTGAGCTACGGCGGCGCGGCGGCACTGTTTTTGGGTTCAATCTGTGAAACAGGGTCAAATACATATATCTTTTCTCGGTTTTTGGCCGACACCAGGACAGATCATCAGGCTGGATGACTTGACTCTCCAAGGGTTTTCCACCCGAAAAACATAATAAAAGGCCCAAAAAGAATTAGATGACTTACAAAGATGGCATTCAATAACAGCGTTGTCTATGATATAAATAAATAAAAAAGCCTTTAATCATACACTTAGAATAAAGTTTTACAAATCTTATTTTTATTCATCGACAACTGTGTCTGTTTGCCACGCCAAAGACCTCTTCCAAATTTATCCTTTTGTCTCTGGATCGTGCTATTCTGGACCATGTGTTTCCAGCTATTAATTTTATATCGTCTTCCCATTTCCCGTTAATCTATGATAACAGTTTATAAATCTCAGGCCTCTATCAATAACTGTTTATCTATTCTTCTTTTGATGTTTCCTTTATACCTAAGACTATAAAACGTTTCCGGAGCTTCTCCTCAAGGTCAGTAAAGCCGTTGTTGAAGATCATAATCGTTGATGTGGCCCGATAGTCAATAGCCACGTCCACACAGGACGATCCAACGCGTTCCGATCGCAAGCGGCAGGAGCACGATCCAAATGGAGCGGACTTGGACGTGCCGCGTGAGATTCAAGTGATCCAATTGGCCTCGCGATCCGTTTTTGGCCTGTTTCAAAGGCGCCTCAGTTGCGTGGAGCGCGCGTTGTAGACGGTTGCGTTTGTGGTTCGCGCGATCCAGCTAAAATGGATGTCTCACAAAGTCGCAAATTAATATCCCTGTACAAGGAATTTAAATATTTATGGGGATCCAAACGACTGGTGTTACACCAAATAAAGGTTGCTGCTGCCACAGCAATTCAACACCGCCGCTGTACGTGTGACTCCATCTCGAGCAAGAGTTCGACTGAATCACGGATCGCCTATGGATAGATTGGAGTGTAGTTCTGGATCGCAGTTTCAACAAACTGGATCGGCCTAGTACGATCCACGCTCCACGCATAGCGATCCTTCGATCGTGGATCGTCCGGTGTGGACGCGGCTAATGAACACTTCTGTATACTTGCCTCATTGTTCTAATGATCGCAAGT
Organism: Eupithecia insigniata; assembly: GCA_947859395.1. NCBI lineage: Eukaryota > Metazoa > Arthropoda > Insecta > Lepidoptera > Geometridae > Eupithecia > Eupithecia insigniata. The sequence goes on along the minus strand of OX401996.1, from coordinate 5,354,541 downwards.
TTAACCGCTGATAAAGTGGTCCCGGGTTGAAATCCCGGGTTCGGCAAAGATTTATGTTCTGGGGATGTTTTTGCTAGAAAAATCCACAATAGCAACCCGGAGTCTGGTCGTTGGCGTTGTTACACCCCGATTGGTCCTGCACCTAAACTCGTGTCGTGTCGATCTGCCGTCCTATTGGATTATAAGAGTGAGGGAATAGAGAGTGCACATGTGATTGCGCCTTGTGCACTATAATATGTCTTGTACACCTGGCTAGTTTTCGTTGAGCCTGCGGCAGCCGTGGCTAAGAGGCACCATGCTTGAGCGGGTAGTTGTTTGTGGTCATTGGGGTGTTATACAAACGCACTCGCCGTCCTACTTGTGCTTGCAGAGCAGAAGTTTGACCAAACACCGTAAAGCTTAGGGTTAACAAAGATTATATTATATTCCACTCAGTCAGTTATATTACACTCATTCAGGTTAAATTATTTATCACTCAATTATATTCCACTCAGTCAGGTTAGGTAAAAATACGTCTCTTCTGTGAATTATAAAAATAACTAGGGTATTGACTGTAGGAGTGACTAAGTGACTTGCCGGAAAATCGCATTGAAAATCATGTGTCCGGTAATATATACCTAGGTACTTTATTTAGTCATACGTTATTTTTGTTTTCTCTTGGAACTGTTGATGCTGAAACATCAACAGTTCGTAAATTCTGATTCAACTGAAACACATCTGTCGGTGGATCTCATTCTATGGACGAAATTTCAAAAAGAAATTCTAAATTTGAATTGAGATTTGTCGATGAAGATTAATACTTACTTATCGAACAGTCAGACAGTTCATAGTTTATAAATAGGAAGGTACATTGGAAGCGCCGCACTCATCCATCACATATCCGATAATATTTACAGTCTCGTCAATGATCTAAGAAGCAACTACAGAGGTTCAGAATAAGTAGGTTCCTACATTCCTACATTGTTTTCGATGTCACGGTTAGGAAGGTTAGTCAAGGGTGAATTGGATGTAATGCAGTGTCCACTAGCAATAAAATTTGCGGAAGTTGACTTGCTCAAGCGACTTCCAACGAGTAAACGCTCGCGGGACCTTGGAGCTCGCTTGGATTTCTGTAAGTTTTAGTGACTTACCGAACTTGCTGCATGTCCCCCGTGTTATACGGTTGTTGAAAAATCGCAGTCAGTGGAAACAGACGTGAATTGACTTCTGCAAAACTAACGACTGTTTCCACTGACTGTGATTTGTCCATTTGCATAAACGTGGGACTTGCAGCAAGTTTAGTAAGCCACTAAAACTTGCAGAAGTCCACTTGCGTTAGCGTTTACATTACACATGGAAGTCGCTTGCGCAAGTCACCTTCCGCAAATTTTATTTTCAGTGTACATTTCACATAAGAACACAAAAAAAGTGCAAAGCATTTGAGAGTGGAGTGGATCTAGGGCCAAAAATGTAGTGTCAGTTAGACCTCTACAAATGACTCTTCCTCTACGTATAATCTACGAGCAGGTACTTATTTATTTATTTATTTATTTATTGTAAGGAAAACCAGCAGCACATACATACAAATTACACAAAAGAAGTCGAAGCAGAAGGCTATTAAGAGGTTTTCACGGTTAAAAATAATAATAGTTACATAAAAAGTGTGAACAAGCTGAATAAACTAAAAACCTTAAAAAAAACTTATTTCTATTATAAGTTATAAGTGAAAGTTATTAATAATATAAAACAAGTCCGTCTACGCTGCGTCTGTCTGTCTGTTCGCGATAAACACAAAAAATACTGATCGGATTTTCATGCGGCTTTCAGTATAATGATAATTGTTGGAAGTGTCGAAAAAACTCTTTTGTCGAAAACGCGGTCCGTAGACAGCGTTTTCGCTCCATAGATTTCATCTAGACTTTTTCACTACGTTGTCAAGTAGAGTGAAAGTCAGAGGTTTTATTTATCAAGTTTTTTTTTCTTTTCCCATCTTTCTTCTATTTTTAATCTGTATATTGGTTGGTACAATTTAAAAATACATCCAGAGAAGTGCTTTATTATATTTTCATCGTAAACATGTAAGGACGCTAATCCATATTTTTTTAAGGCCAGAGAGTAGGAATGTTATAAAAGCAAAGCATACGCAATATGAAGTTTAAGAAAATTTATGTCTTATTATTTTGTTTTATTTGTATTGTGCCTACTATTATACGAAATACCTAAGTAACGGGTAATAAATATAATAGTTTATAATATAATAGTATACGATTTCGACATTGAAATGGTAATTTTAAGATTAAGAGAAAGCTCATTTAAATTTTAGACATATTGTCGCTGGATAATGCGCCACGTTATTTCGCTATTTTCGAAAAAGAATCTGCATCTCCTTAAATAAACCATCCTTATTTTTGTAAAGACGACATGACAGCGCAGCGGCGTTCTAGCTAAATACAATGGAAGTGTTCAGTGCTTTTAAAAAAGCGCCCCCTTATCGCGAGTACGTAAATAACAAGTGATATGGTTCCGCACGCGAATCCAGCATAATATTTACGTTACCGAATAAATGGGAGTATGGATGACGCAAAATTGAGGCAGATACGAGCGTCAGATAACGGAAGCACTTATGTTTTAGACATTCCGGTGTTGATTTAAAACGCAATGAGTTAATCGGCGAACTTTTGTATTGTTTGCTCGAATTTCATCAGTCGATTTTTTTTTGTCAAATAGTTAGTTTTTTTTGAAATATTAAAATACGAGTAGTTATGATAAAAATATGCAACTGGGTAAAAATTACATGAATAACTGTTTATTCGTTGATTATGTTTAAGTATGCTTATGCAAGCAATTTCAAATATTGGTTTTGGAAGGTATTTATACTTATTTCCTAATGTTTTTGGCAAGCTTATAAAAATAGCCGCTTTCCACATACACCTACAGATAATATTCAGACATTTTAAAATAATTACTTCACAATAAAAAAGCTGGTGCATGCAATAAGCAACAGGCACCTGATAGTGGAAGCAACCCGCGACGGCACTTTGACATCGTAGTCCTCTAGATCCGTCGTGGATCTCCGTCTCCCTCGATCTCTTCCAGCCAGCAGCTCAATCGTCGTCCAGAACGATCCTTCAGAAGCACTGGACTCTGTTCGTTGCATCGTGTGATGTAGCCACTCCCGCTGCCTAAGGTGCAATGACTGCTGGCGGGCCGCGAAACCTGGTGCCGACACCCCACGTGCCAGACACGCGAACATTAATCTAACGACTTGACACACTCACGGACACCTCGCGCTTTCGCCCATCGACACGATAGAGCTTTTATAATTGCCGTCAATTGTACGAAAGTGCTTGCACTTTTAAATACAACGTTTTTGTAAAGGTTTGTAATGGAAAACGTTCGTGATTTGGGAAAAAATTATTGCTTTTGCTGTAAAATTAACAGCTTTCAATTATATGACTCAGTGTTTATTGAAATTAATCAGATTCTTTGCTAACGTTTTGCAGAGTACGAAAGGTTCTTTCAACGGCAAAGCGATAGTTTTGCACTGGCACGTATGAACTAACGGCCTTAGCAGCGCATTCATTCCATCCGTCTGATTGGGCGGTGACCCGGATAGCACCAACGTCGCCACGACCGGGTCACTCTGCCATGGTCGTTGTTCGCAGCAAACAAATAATTAGACATTGAAACTTTAATGACAACCCTTGCAGGTTAAACTGTTTCACCTTACTCCATCATTGCATTGACCGAGTTTTGGAAGTATTTACATATCTATACAAAAGTATGATTCGTTGCATCTTTTATTTTGCAAATAATATGTATATATTCCTAGCGCAATGAAGTGTGGCTTCACCGACGTATCCCGCGGCACTCCTACGATTGCTCTTACAGAACGCTTTTGCATGCGGAAGACACGCTCCCTGTCGGCAGCGCGTCCCCACAGCTCCGCTCCATGGTATAAGAAAACAAGGTATGGTCTTCCGAGACACGATGGTCACGTGGGTGTCGCCAGGATACGTCATCGACGCTATCGGCGAATGAGAAGACGACTCTGTTTCCTGGTGATTCCAGTAGCGTAAAAATCGTAATTCCCCGAGTTCCTGTATAAACTATGTGGTTTTGTATTTACCTATTATTTATTACATTGACTTGTATTTAACTAATGCTGTTTTGACTGATGATCTAACAAACGCAATTGACGATTCACATTTTCTTTATTGATTTTTCAATTGACCCTTATCACATTTGTTTCCCTACTTCTACATTTTGTTGAAATAAAGTGGCAACTGGACTGTGACGTCCCCTGGTGACACTCCCGGAAGAGCAGACCGGTTTTCTTAGATCATGGTCTGCTCCATACTGTCACTATTCATCTACAGGAATAGTGACTAAATTGCTGATTGGACACAGCTATCACGTGACTCTGACTCATGTGATTCACAGTGTGGTAGCAGTATGGAAATTGAAAAACTTTTAGACATGTCATGGTTATTGCACGCTGTTGTAAATTCGCGATGAATGTTTGATTCCAAGTTATTGCCTTCATTTCTTACTCCTTGGAGCGAATATTATTATCATGATGACAAATGTGTGGGGTCACGACAGCACGTGCCCAGAGACGTTTACATGGTCCTGGTGATTTGTGGTATTTTTGTCTAAACAACCACGTGATTTGTTAATAACGTCAATATTGTGATAAGCCTCACACCACACCGGGTATCAGACTTGCCTGAAACTTTGAGGAAGATGGAAGATAATAATCTTTTAGGGACATACCTAGTAGGTACTTAGTCCCTACTACATAGATTTTTCAAGCATTTTACACAGGATCTTAATTTTGACTTCCATATCGATTCAGCAACTCAAACTACGTCGGAAACGTATCGTCCGTTTCGTCGCACAACCAACTTTTGTTTTTGTGTGGCTCTGTATTTAAATTAAGCTAAGCAGAACATTGAATTTCTTACATACGTCAGTGCGGAACGGAGCGATATCTGGCCATCATTGATGTAACTCATCTATTACAAAGTAAAAGGCCTTCCTGATAAGATTTTGTTTATTACTGTTTAAATTTACGGATTGGGAGTTCAGTTGCTTCAGATAGAAGCTTAAGCAATTAAATATGTATAATGTATACGTACTTACCTGATAATATTATAATCATAATTTTACAACCATACACGTTCACTGCTGGACATAGGCCTACCCCATACGACGCGACGCCACAAATAGCAGTCCTAAGCAGGCTCCATCCATCGACTCCTTGCGACCGCTACGATGTCGTCGGTCAATCGAGTGGATGGTCTCCCATGTAGTATTTGGGGATTTGCCATAATCACCACGCTTGGCAGGCGGATTGGTGATCGCAGTGTTGGTGTTGAAAAATACTCAGAAGGACGCTGCTGCACTTCCTCTGGTAGGTTCCCTTAGTCGGCTCTTACGACATCCACGGGTTGAGTTGGACGGGTCGATATTCGTACGCCGTGGCCCCACGGTCAATTTTCAATTAAAATGGTTAGATACTAAATTGCGTATCTCTATCATGTATTTAAACGTTTAAGGCGCATAGTCATGCGACAATAGCACCACTCTTTATTTTTTTTCTTCTATTATCGTTATGGAAAAGAATTACTACCATAAGTTTTACCAGTTGATAATGTTTCCGCGCCTAGTACGTCTCGGAGCAACTTCACGATGCTAATCGACCGCACCTATCTTCAAGAGGTTGTCGACATGAGATAATGTTAAAAAGATGGCTGAAGAACAAAATTAAACTCTGTAATATCATAAAACAAGGAACTTTTATTTAAAATTCATGCAGTTGATTACTAAAGTCAACATTTGGCGACCGTGACAGGACAAATAAACATTGGAAGCAGTAAACATTGGAAGCAGTACATAAATACCAACCATTCTGAGGAAACATTGGAATTCGCCACGCACTTGGAACTTGGATGCTGATTAAGGTCTATTTGAACATCAAAAGTTCATGCCTGCACATCAACACCCATGAAAGTTAAGTAAAGTGCCCTTTCCTTCGAATTTGGTCCATTCAAATCCTTTATTTGTACCTACCGAGCCTGCATTCCTAACCCCATCAAGCGTTCCCAAATTCATCTAAACCCATTTCAAATTGTTTAATTTACAGCCTAATCACTAATTAGACCATCAATGGAACTAAATATACCTTTCATTCAAAATAACATTCACAAAGCTTCAAAACTAGGTATTCAGAATCAGCTCTAAATTGATTCAATATCTTTCCCTTATTCGTCCACTTGTAATAATTAATCAAATCTTTTACAATAAACAACTTTTTAACAACTTGGTTAGCTTATTTATCAGTTTTAATAACAGGGTTATAAAAGTTTGTATAACTTGGATTTAAAACATTGTGAATCATTTATCTGAGTAGGTAATTAACACGTTTGGTTTTATATTCAATAATTAACGTTTATTTGCCGAAATTTCCAGTATTCACTCAACTGGTAAACATAATAAATATTGAAGTTGAACTCGGTTTACCTATCGCTCGCCGAGAACAAAAGAGGATCAGCTGTTGTTTACCAGTCGCCGGCTTCCAGGTGATATCTACCTACTATGGATAACGCTTAATTGAGGAACGTGAGCATTGATTTATCTACTTATCTTTGCTAGAAAAAACCTTCTGAGCTTTGTTTCATTGTTTTTAATTTTACTTTGATTTAAACTTTTTCTAAAATACCCATTGTGAGTTGTATCGCTAAACTCTTTGGTTTAAAGTAATGGAGACAAATATGGCCGAGTATTCGGATAAATTAAAAACATTGACACTTAGACGAAGCTCAATAAAGGGTCGAATAACCAAGTTCAAGAAGTATCTAGAAGAATTAATAAATAAAAAATCTGATTTAGATCATTTGGAACTCGCAGAATTAACTCTTAAACTTGGAAGATTTGAAATCTTGTCTTCTAAATTCGAGGAGGTGCAGAGTGAGTTAGAGGTTCTTAATTCTGATTCTATGGAAGACGAGCTTGATGCGCGTGAACTTATTGAGCGTGATATCATAAGGTTGATTGCTATGGCTAAAGATATATTGGATCAAAATAGGGTAAACTTAGAGTGTTCTCGCGCTCAGAGTGGTCACTATAATATGGAAAAAAGGGAAATAGGAGTGAAGTTGCCTCAAATTGAGATTGCTAAATTCAATGGTTCCTTCTTTCACTGGTTGGAATTTCGCGACACATTTATGTCTCTTGTGCACAAAAATGAACGTTTATCGTCGATTCAAAAGTTTCATTATTTGATTTCGTATCTCGTTGGTGATTCGTCTCGAATAATCGCTAATCTGGAAGTGTCCGCAGATAATTACGAAGTCGCTTGGAGTTTGTTAATGGAACGGTACAATAATAAAAGATTGTTGGTGAATCTTCATCTAAAATCATTGTTTAACATCAAATCGATTACTCGTGAATCCGAAAAGTCTTTGCCTTTCCTAGTGGACAGCGTTACAAAGGATCTGCGAGCTTTGTCCAGCCTTGGTCAACCCACGACTCACTGGGACGTACTGATTATTTACATGTTATCATCAAAATTAGACAGTCGTACTCTAGAAAAGTGGGAGGAGGCACGTAACGGTTTCTCTGATGTTCCAACCTTGTCTGATTTTAATAAATTTTTAACAGACCGCGCGGATGTGATTGAGGCCTTAAATCGTGTACGGCCTCAGGAAAATAATAATGGTACAGGTTCATCAAACACTAAAGACAATAAAAATACTCCCGGTCGTGAGTTATCCTCAAAATCACCAAAAGGCTACCAAACAAAATCTTTTGCTAGTGCTGGTGCCCCACCCGCCGTCTTCCTGTGCGTAGTTTGCAATGCTAATCATAGAATTTATGATTGCCCAATCTTTAAGGGTAAGAATATAACGGAGAGACTGGTCGATGTAAGTAAGTACAAGCTGTGTGAAAACTGTTTGAGGCAGGGTCATCCGGCTAGCGAGTGCCGAATGGGAGCATGTCGAGTGGCAGGCTGCAAAAGTCACCATAATTCACTTTTGCACCCACCGGGGGAAACGCCAACATCTGTCAACTTTTCCAAAGAGACTAACACCGTTGATCGTCAGGTAATATTAAGCACAGCTCTTATTGAAGTAAAAAATCCGATTACAAACCAGTGCGAGGAGGTGCGCGCCTTATTAGATTGCGGCTCGCAGTTAACCTTTATTAGTAAATCATTACAAAAAAGATTAGGCCTAAAAACGAATCCTTTTAATAACATAAAGGTCATTGGCATCGGCAATACGTGCCATAACAGTGTGACAGAAAGTTGTGTCGCACAGCTAAATTCATTGACCACACAGTATTGTGTGTCACACTCATGTTTTGTTCTAGATGAATTGACAGGAGAATTACCAAAGTCTCCGATTGACATCAAGAATCTAAAAATCCCTCAAACAGTTCGATTGGCTGATCCGGTATTCGACCGGCCCGGTCCGATTGACATTCTTATTGGTGCAGATTTATTTTGGGATATCCTCGGCTCTGAACAGCGATCGTTAGGTCCAAACTACCCAAAATTGAAGTCGTCTAAATTCGGCTGGTTATTGGCTGGTCCGATGTATACCAAAAACTCTAAACCGCAAAAAAGGATGCACTGTAATCATGCAGTCATACAAAATGATAACATCGATGAAATGTTAACAAAATTCTGGTCGCTCGAAGAACTACCTTCTAAATCTTTTTTGAGCGCCGAAGATAAAAGGTGTGAAGAGGTCTTTGAGGCCACCACTACACGTTTAGATTCAGGTAGATTTGGTGTAGTGTTGCCACTAAAGGACTCCCCTGATTGCCTGGGTGATTCGTATAATTTAGCTAAAAGGCGATTTCTATACTTAGAAAAAAGATTCAGGAAAAATTCTGAACTTAAATCAAAATATGTGGATTTTATCCGCGAATACGCAGCTTTGGGTCATTTATCGGAATCACCCATCTCGAATCCAGAATTGTCATATTTTTTATGTCACCATGCTGTAATAAAGGAGTGTAGCGAGTCTACGAAGCTTCGCGTGGTGTTTAATGGTTCTGAATCGACCTCCTCAGGCTTTTCAGTAAACGATATTTTACTAAAGGGCCCTCATGTACAAGACTCCCTTTTTTCAATCTTGGTAAGAGCGCGGCAGTATCAATACGTAGTTACAGGAGATATTGATAAGTTCTACCGGCAAGTTTTTATTGCGAAAAATCAAGACCGAAACTTGCAGCTCATACTGTGGAGGGAAGAAGAGTATTTGCCCCTAAAGACTCTACAATTAGGTACTGTCACTTACGGTACCGCAAGTGCAAGCTATCTGAGTACACGCTGCTTATGGCAGGTCGGAGAGGAGTGTGATGACCCGTTTATCAAAAATATAATACAACATGATTTTTATGTTGATGATTTGTACACTGGATGTGACGATGAGCAACAGTTGCAATTCATAGTCAATTCCGTAACTTCCGAACTAAAAACAGCATGCTTTTCATTGAGAAAGTTTAAATCAAATGTACCTCATTTACTGGACAAAGGCACAAACAGTGAGTCACTTTATTTCAGCGAGTCTACAAGCACTCTTGGCTTGGGTTGGAATCCCGCTAGTGATTCATTGCACTTTCCCTTTGATATTCCTCCTAAAGGCAAGGTTATAACTAAACGCACAATAATGTCAAATTCTTTTAAAATATTCGACCCATTGGGTCTGATTAGTCCTTGCATTATACAACCAAAAATAATGCTCCAAAAATTATGGCAACAAAAAATGGATTGGGATGAGCCTGTTCCTCAGCCAATCCAAGAATCATGGATTGAATTCGTTGATAATGTACCATGTTTATCAACATTACAGATTCCTCGAAAGGTAATTTGTAACACACCAAAGTTAGTTGAAATGCACGTCTTTAGTGATGCATCACAGTGCGCTTATGGCGCGTGCGTGTATATGCGAACGATTAATACGAATGAGGACGTCACCGTAAATCTGTTATGTTCTAAATCTAAAGTAAGTCCTCTAAAACCCACGACGATTCCCCGCTTAGAGTTGGCAGCCGCATTGCTCGCTGCTAGATTATCCAAGAGCGTCGTGGACTCGATCAGAAACAAACCCTCTCGAATCGTCCACTGGTGTGACTCTACCGTCGTCTTAGCTTGGCTCGCCAGTGACGCCAGTAAACTCAAAACATTTGTAGCTAATAGAGTCGGAGAGATTACTGAGATTTCAGAATTGTCATCATGGCGCTACGTGCCTACCAATGTCAATCCTGCTGACTTGATCTCCAGGGGAGTGAATGCCAGTAAACTTCGTGATATGGAGCTCTGGTGGTCGGGTCCTAACTTCTTGAGCCATGATGAGTCCCTGTGGCCCACGCTATCGTCACCAATGCCTGAAGATTTGCCTGAACGGAAGTCATGTTCTTTATCCGTATCTACCATTGAATCAACCTTTGTTGATTTCAAAAGGTTCTCTAAATTAAATAAACTTCAAAGATCGTTTGCATTCGTCAAAAGGTTCGTACACAATTGCAGAAATCCTAAAGCTAAGTTGTCAGGTCACTTATCCGTCAAAGAAGTAAATGATTCTTTTTCGCTATTGTGCTCCTTTGCACAAAGAGAATCCTTTCCAAATGAACACAAATTGCTTGGAAAAGGCAGTTCTTTAAATCCTAAATCTAAATTGCTTTCTCTGTCACCATTTTTAGATGGTGATTTAATCAGAGTCGGTGGAAGAATTGACTCTTCTAACTATAGCTTTGAAACTAAACATCCCATAGTACTTGATGCTTCCCACCATCTGACAAAATTGTTATTTGTTCACGAACATTTACTCCAATTACACGCCGGGCCTCAGTTGCTACTAGCCTCTGTTCGTCAGTCTATTTGGCCCATCAACGGGCGTCGCCTTGCTCGCCGAGTTGTTCGTCAATGTGTTCGATGTCGGCGCGTTCAAGGTAAAGTATTGCAGCCCAAAATGGGAAATTTACCCAGCTCCCGAATAAATTTGGATCATCCATTCGCATCTGTAGGCACCGATTTTGCGGGGCATTTTCATATTTTGAATAGGATGGGTCGTGGTGCTAGATTACAAAAGGCCTATATGTGCATATTTGTGTGCTTGAGATTTAAATGTGTCCACCTGGAAGCCGTTTCAGACCTTTCCAAAGACACATTCATGATGGCGCTTCGCAGATTTGTAGCAAGACGGGGTAAACCTATCGAAATATTCTGTGACAATGGAGGTAACTTCACTGCTTCCGCTAAAGAGCTAAGTTCTTTCCTCAAACAGAACTCTGAATCTCTATCTGACATTGCATCTCAAGAAGGCTTAAATTTCATTTTCTCACCTAGCTACGCTCCTCACTTTGGCGGGATCTGGGAAGCCGGAGTAAAGTCAGCTAAATACCATATTCGTAGAATAATGGGAAATTCTAATTTAACTTTTGAAGAGTTAGGTACATTGTTTACGCAAGTAGAGGCTATATTAAACAGTCGCCCTTTGTGTCCTATCTCCTCCTCCCCCGACGACTTTCTGTTCCTCTCCCTAGGGCACTTTCTTATCGGAAGACCGCTGACTGCGATGCCAACGCCCTCTCTAGAGGATCGCCAAGAAAATTCACTGCAACGATATGCTCGAGTTGAACGCCTTCGTCAGCATTTCTGGAGTAGATGGCAGAAAGAGTACATTGCTGAACTACAGCAAAGGTCCAAGTGGAAAACAAACAAAGGCCATCTGAAGATTGGAGACCTCGTGCTGCTTCATGAAGATCATGTTCCTCCTCTAAATTGGCGTCTCGGACGAGTATCCAAACTTTACACGGGACCAGATGGAATAAATCGTGTCGCAGATGTCACTACCAATCAAGGATGTGTTCGCAGAGCTCTTGTTCGCCTGTGTCCATTGATGGATGACGAGGAAGTTGAAAAGTAGGCTTTCCACCGGGGGGAGGATGTTTCCGCGCCTAGTACGTCTCGGAGCAACTTCACGATGCTAATCGACCGCACCTATCTTCAAGAGGTTGTCGACATGAGATAATGTAAAAAAGATGGCTGAAGAACAAAATTAAACTCTGTAATATCATAAAACAAGGAACTTTTATTTAAAATTCATGCAGTTGATTACTAAAGTCAACAGATAATACCCAGTATAAACTATTTTTCGACACCTCTGTAATAGTTTTGTTTCATTTAGTATTTAGCAGAAAATGGTTTATTGCTTTTGGTGGCCACCAAACGCAATAAACCATTTTCTGCTAAATGCTCTTGCACGTATTGTCTGCTGCAGGTATCGAAAAATAGTTTATACTCATATGTATATCATATATCACTACGCACCAATCACCTTGAGCACAGTAGCTCCTAGGAGTTATCGGGTAACGATTATGTAGGTACCTAGTGTACCTACGACCTTAACCCACCAGAATAATCTCGTTGTATCCTTGACGCCGAATAGTTCTAATAATAATCTAATGAAGCGGGTAAGTGTGACCCTTATTCCGGTATAAAAGTCTCCTCTCAATATAAGCCCAAATACAAATTGTTTCCCGATATACAGAATGGCGCAAAAGTAATGTCATATTGTGAATGTACTTTCATTTTGGCACATGGCGTCAAATGCTACTGTGCTTTTACATTTATGTTGAAGACATACAGAATTGGTTGTCAACAAGCCATGGAGCGATACACACCAGAAACCGCAAAGGAAAAGTCTGGTGCCGTTAGATCTGGCGATCTGGACGGCTAGTTCAAATCTCCAAAACGAGAAATCACTCGCCCTGGAAATTGGTGGTTCTTCAGGTGTATCGCTGCACCATGGCTTATCGACAACCAATTCTCGCTTATAATATGTCAAAGCACGGTCAGTTTGACGTCATTTGCAAAAATTTAAGAACATTCATATTATGACATTTCTTTTGCGCCGCCCTTTACCCGTAGGTACCTAAAGTTTGGCAGGGTAGAATACTTGCTAGTGGTCTCTGGTAGTTAAACAGACAGCCCTCAACTTGTAACCATCAACAAACGGAATTTCGTACACTTTGGTCTTATATTCGCAGTTTGCAACTCCAAAGGAATTGTATCTATCCTCATGAGGTAGGTACCGCTAAGGTTTGGAACAGAACACGCCAACTGCTACAGTTTTTCCGGTCAATTACAAACTGGGTCTTCTGGCCCTTCGTGATAAATAGTCGGCTACATCGTCATTTTGCATTTTGCAGGCAGATTGTGATCAAACGAAGGCTTATTGTGTGTTTAGTGTAATGTCCACTTATAAATTATAACTTACGCATATTCGATGATCTTAGCCTGCCACCAGCGTGGCAAGTTGGGCGGTAGCTGGAACCGCTTCATCTTTTTGCGTCCCATCTCGGTTTCTTGGACTTCATCTTCGCCCTCCACCTAAAATCAACGCAAGTCATCTATATATGCATTTTATTGAAGTAGTCAAAGATTGGTGTGGATTATGGCCTGATGATCTCCAGCTCTTTGAAGCCATCGATCGAATTTAGCCCCATTCAAAGAGGATACAATAACTACGGCCCATTTTTAACCGAGTTCGAAAAAGAAGAGGTTCTATTCAGCTGTATGTTTCGAAAAAAGGAGCAGTTTTCATGTAGGGCTCTATGTTTGTCTTTTTATGAATGTTCGTTGATTTCTCCCTCGATTATGGACGTAGTATGGTAAGTATATAATCCCTTTGAATTATGGACCAATTTTGAAAATTATTTCGCTATTGTCCTGTGTTTGAAAATTATTTCGCAGTTGTGTAGATCTCGAAAGAGACCCATAATTATTTTATTTCCGTGTAATTAGTATTTATCACACAGAGTTAAATTAAGGGAAGTTGGTTTTAACTTTTTTTCAAAACAAACATATTATTCTATACATTCTATTAAGCTCTATGTATAAAGTAATCATGTATTTATTCAATAGCGCCGTTTTCAGCTTTACAAACACATCGGGCGTTTGTGAAGCATATATTTATGTTGTTTTTTTTTGTAATTAATATAAGTCAGGGGAAAGGAAGAAAATGCTCAAGTGCCAGCGTGATCATTATTATAAAACTCACCGCAAGTTTAACTTTTTTATCCTTATCGGTTGCTCCTGTATCTGGATCGCCCATTTTCGGTTATTTACTTCGTTACACACTTTAAATTTAGTTAATAATGCGCGGGTAATTTTGAAAGTAATTTAATTTAAAATTTCACCTAAACATTACTAAAATTTTAAATTTTGGCTAAAATATAAAATAAACCAAAATTTTGCAGACCATAGACCATCATGATTACCCTAGCCAAAGTCAAAGGGAATACAATACTGACGCCAAAGTCAAAGAGAATACTCGTCAAAGCTCTGTCGAAAGGTTTTATCTGCCAAGTAAAGAGGTTTAAGCCGGCAATAAAAAAATCCTCTATTCACCGTGGTGGTTGCTACCATAGAAAAAGGTAAGTTGCTACCATAGAAAAAAGGAAAAGCCTTATAAAAGCTTTTCTATCATGGACATGATAGACCTGCGCCTTGTGTTTTCTACCATAGAAAAAGGAAAGTTGCTACCATAGAAAAAAGGAAAAGCCTTATTAAAGCTTTTCTATCACGGACATGGTAGAGCTGCGCCTTGCGTTTTCTACAGGCGTAGCTCTACGATGTCTGTGATAATAATAAATAGATTTGCAATTTGTTACAAAGACGTTACTAGCATTTAATAATGAAATCATAAATAAGCTTTTTAGTGGAGTCAATAACATTTATTCTTAAGTTTAAGTTAGGTATATTTGTCCATATCATAAACTTGGTTTTGCCTCTTCGTAGTCTCCATATCCGAGACCCATCGGTGACGGATATGTGGTTCTGACGGGCCCCAGACTTCATTCGGCTTACAGCTTTCCTTGACTTTCTGAGAATAAAAAAGAGAAAATAAAACTAAAAGTAAACAAGTAGAAACTTTATTATCTACTAGTTGCTGTCCGCGCCTTCGCCCGCGTTTTATCGGGATAAAAAATAGCCTATATGTTATTCCAAGTCCCAAACTATACCCATACCAAATTTCATCCTAATCGTTTCAGTAGTTTTTTCGTGAAAGAGTAAGAAATATCCATCCTTACAAACATTGATATTTATAATATTAGTAGGACGAGCATAACTAGTCCAAATTTTACTCGTTTTCCCAATTTCTATGAGATTCATGAGATTGACCGCGTCATGGAGATTTACCATTATAGAACTGAAAACGACATACCCCAAATGGTAGGGGACATTTGAACCAGTTCTAGCTCGTTTTTGTTAAGGTAATTCGATTTATCTTTAACAAATAAAAGGCAAGTTTAAAAAGTTTACCTTAAATTAGGGCAGCAAAGAACCTAATTACGTTACTTACCTCAATTAATGATGAGCCCTTAGACTGATACAACACCCGGATCGCATGGACAGGAATGAACACTACTGATGACATCGCAACCACCCATCCCAGGCTGGTCGCTTCTCTTAGGGAATAGGCTGTTATTATCTGAAAATGCCAAATAATTAAATCAATAATCACTACATATTATAAAACAAAGTTCTGCCTACTGTCTGTTCGCGATAAACTCAAAAACTACTGAACGGATTTTCATGAGGTTTTCAACAATCGATATAATGAAATATATTATTTTGCAAGGTTTTGTGTAAATTCGTTGAAATATAAAGATAATTGTTGGAAGTGTCAGAAAAGTCAAGTGCCTGGGAGCTTTCACCGAAAACGCTGCCTTTGGATATAACAAAACAATATTCCTCATTTATAGATCTACAAAAAAGTCCGCGATGGCATATAACTATCTTTTAAGGATAGCTTACTATACCCATTCTATCATAATATTATGCTCTTTTACCCGTACGAAGTCGGATTGTAGTAAAGTAACATAAAAAACCTCAGTAAGAATGTTATCTTCTTCCCCATCCAAAAATCCACCCTGTATATGTATATAAGTGGATATTTTGGATGGGGCAGTAAGTCTCTCGCCCATATCTGGCGAGAGACAGCTCAGAACGGAGATGCCTGGAGAAGCCTTGTCTCGGAGGCCAAGATCCACTTTGGGTCGCTGAGCCACAGGAGTAAGTAAGTAAGGGAAGTTACCATAACTGATGTAGCTACCAGAAAATGGTCTTGGGAGACCATCCATAGTTTTGAGAGAAATTATCTCATTATCTGGGGTTTTTAGTTTCGATTTTAGACTTTTTTAGTAATCCAACCTCAGTTGGTCCGGTAAAATTTCTTGATAAGTATAGGACCGATTGGCATCAAAAAGTATTTGTGTAAAATGACAATTTTCTTGCTAAACGTATTTTTTTTTAAATCTGTGGATTGGTATGAAAATTTCTTCAAAAATTATTACAACATTTTCCGTTACTATCTCCCATTGCTGCCCTTTCCAAAAAAATCCACCATTCCAAAAGATCAATCAGCAACTCTGCAGCAACTAATGTTTGGAAAAAAAGTTGCTGCATTTCTTTATAATTTATCAGTCAGAACTGAAGACTAGAAGCACGTACCTATGGACCAATCTATGGGTAACTGTAATCTGTAATATTAGTATTGTATATTAGTATGAGGGAGTCGATGGATGGAGGCGGCTCAGGTTATTATATACGCTATTTGTGGCGTGTCGTATGGGGAGGCCTATGTCCAGCGGTGGACGTGTAAGGGCTGATATGATGATATTAGTATAAACAACTTACCACCAGTAACACTGGGAGAATGTACCTCCACAAGATCAGCCATACCCTCGCCAGCGGCTGACCTGTCATGAAGAGTACATCGCTGCTTAGCCTCTCAGAACCATACGTGTAAACTGCTGCTATGAGCTCCAGCGCGCAAACTACAGGCACTGCGGCGATAGCGACATGACCGTCTAGTAGTCCTAGAACGTGTAGTCCTCCCTGGAAATTATATAGAAATTATATATAAAGGTGGTGCTGAGACAAATAAATAAGAGTGTAGGAATCATGGATAGGCCAGAGCAGCCAGATAACGGGCTTCTTTTAGAACAAGCCCGTTATCTGCCTGCTAAGCGATTAGCGATGGGTAGACAGTAGACACGACTTTTAGTTTTGGAAAAGACTATGTCAAACAGTTAAGGTTGATGATGATGCTGACCTCTAGCTAGACTACCGACGAAACAGTAAAAATTTACGTCGCGTCGTGGCGTAGACACTGAAGACCTAGTTAAGTGTTAAAAACCACAGCGTAAACAGCCAGCTGGAAAAAGCTCATAACAACGTTAACAGGCAATTATATTAAAAACCAAATCCTCAATTATGTCACTAAAGAGCTAACAGTCATGCATGAAAACTTTTGAAGAGCGTTTGTCACGCAAACCCTGTTCAATCGCCGTCTACATGGTACCGATCACACGGCACCTAAAGTAGAACGACATTATATTTCGCGACGAAAGCACTTAAACGAAGGTAATATAAAAACGCATGGCCGCAAGGTGCTAGAGACCTCTGCGGTCTTCTAGCTAGCGTGTTAAAGAATACTGGTTCTTGCTCGTAGGTTAACTCGAGTTGTACCATAATTTAGTAGCTAGCATGCCTTAATAGCTGCAGTACTTTACCTCAGTATTGCAGATGATTGAGAGCAGAAACAGCGCCACGCATGTCAGGAAAGTAATCAGTCGTTTCTTTACTTTTAGTTTTGGGAATTCGTCTAATAATCCTGTTATAACTGCTTCAATAGTGACAAACTGTAAATAAGAAAAGGGCAAGATAAAATAGGTAATATTTCTGTAAAATTATTTATGATTCAATGTTTTCAATTATCTGAAACGGACATCAACATTTGCCTTCTTAATATTCCTATTATGAATATAATTAAGACATTAACCTGTTCAATGCCCAGCCTCAGTGGTGCGACCCGAAGGGGTGCGCCTATTTGCTGGAACATGGAGATGTGCTTCATAGACAATAAAATGTTAGATAACACTTACCATGGTGTCAATGCCCAGGAAGAACAACATAATAAAGAAGGTAATAGCCCAAAAATTAGGAGCCGGCATCATAGACACAGCAGCAGGGTACGTGACGAATGCCAGTCCAGGGCCTGCAGTGGCCACGTCACTGACTGGCACATTGGCTCTGTCGGCAGCAAAACCTAGCACAGAGAATACAACGAAACCAGCCCAGATACTCGTCCCACTGTTTACTAGAGGAATAATTATTGATGACCTGGAAGCACATTAAACTAATGATATCTCTCTTTCAAATTCATGTTCCATTCACGAAACTTTCAAAGGATCTAATTTTACGAAAAAATATATAATACACTTCAGTGTCTCTTGAGTGAGATGATGTAAGGATTCTAACGATATAATATGTTAGTCCGTGTCAGTGTTCTTTAGATTTTTGTCCAAATATCCACTTTATTTTTGAAAGAGTTCACTGATTTCCTTTGTAACCGGTTCACATTACGACTAATTGAATTGAATTAGGCATTCATGCGACTAATTTTAATGCCTTTACCGTAAATTTTTATAGTTGAATCTGTTAAAACTGGCCATACCGACCAAACCTCCCCATCCGGGTCCAAGGGAATAAAATATCTGAGTTGCGGCATCTGCCCACACCTGTAAGATAGCAACTTATTCATAATTAAGGCAACAATTCAAAAGTACATATTATATGTTAGTGTCTGCCCGCTGCTTCGCACACGTCGTTTCCGTTCAAAGGTTATTTCTATCCCATAGGAAGTGATTTAAGGGATAAGAGTATACTGTGTGCTATTCTAGGTCTAGACCAACATCTTCTTCCACTAGTGGACAAAAAATTGAAGTGAAGAGAATATCAATAACACCTTATTTTTTATTTGATAATAATAACTATGTTTATAGTATAAAATTTGACTTGTCTAAGTGCTTATTTTGTAAGTCTAAAGAAATAAAGATATTGATATTGATTCTGTTCCTGATTCTGATTTATGGAAGTTGCGGCCCAATCCTTTCAGTATTTTTATCGTGAAGAAGTAGACATAGTATGTACATACAACCATCCATCTATCCATTCGTCCAAACTATCGCATTTATAATATTAGTTTGATGTGATGTGTGTGATATACCTTAGGTTTTGCCAACTGTCCCCAATCAGGAAGAATGTAGAACCATATGCCTTTTGAAGCTCCAGGTAAAGTAACGCCACGCACGAGTAATATGCATAGGACCACGTACGGAAATATAACAGTGAAGTATACGATCTGAGGACACAAGAAAACCATACTCTAATAATGCTGGTAGTAATTATAGATTTCGTTGCAAAATCCATAGATTTTGTGAAATCAATAATTCCTTGAGAATTTAACACCTCAATATCAAGTAGGTATAGCTGATCATTTTGAGAATTGATGAAAAAGTCATGGCAGGATGCCAAGTAAAGAAAAATACTGCAGCTTGTTGTGATTTAGATTACCTTTCCGACGCTCTTGACCCCGTTGCAGATGCATAGGTATACGATGACCCAGCAAAGAACGTTGGCCCATAATACCGGCCAGACTATACCGCCGATTTGTTCAATGCCAGGAGACATGTTCAAAAGGCGAATGCTGAAATAATAAGAGCAAATGCATCCTGATATCACTACACAGTATAAAACAAAGTCGCTCACTGTTTGTCCCTATGTATGCTTAGACCTACATATAATAGAATAGAAATAGAAACGTTTATATGTAACTCAGACACAAACAATTATAAAGAATCTAGCTGCTGCCCGCGCCTTCGCCCGCGTTTTATCGGGATTAAAAATAGCCTATACATACATGTTATTCCAGATCCCAAACTATACCCATAGCAAATTTCGGCCCATTCCGTTGAGTATTTTTTGCGTGAAAGAGGAACAAATTTCCATCCATACATCCATCCTTACAAACTTTGACATTTATAATATTAGTAGGTTAAACATAGAAAAGAAAGCAGTTTGCTAGAGCCGGTCCCTGTCTAAGCATGGGTTAGTTGTATTTACGTACAACCAACGCTGGTCTTCCGACAGAGCTGTTTCGTGACGTCATAGCATATAGAAGACAGATCTAAATAAATAAATCAAATTTTAATAAATAATATTGGGCAGTGCACACAACACCATCTAGCCCCAAGCTAAGCAGAGCTTGTGTTATGGGTACTAGATGATTGATATACATAATATAATAAATTACATAGATAGATATTAAATAAAGATAAAATGTATGTTTAAAACTACGCAACGGATTTTGATATGGTTTTTTAAATAGATAGATTGATTCAAGGGGAAGGTTTATATGTATAATTTAGTATCAGGATTGCACCCGTGCGAAGCCGGGGCGGGTCGCTAGTATTTTATATATTAAATAAGAATAAGAAATTTTTTAAGGTTTTATAGTGCTTATGCCCGCACTTTGGGTAATCTTAAAGAATTTAATGATATCCCAAAAATTTACGACTCCGGCGGGACTTGAACCCGCGACCCTATGCACTATAAAACCTTAGAGATTAGCAACAGTGATACCTCTCGTCAAACGATCTAAATGTAACTTTAGACTTTGAGCAGGTTTGGATAACTTCAATGTTTCCCCTGTAGGTGGAGCTAACGGCGCTATAGTCCGTAAGTCCCAAAGATTTTCGACAGGTCGGGTACCTGCCTCCGTGGCGCAGTTGGTTAGCGCATCCTCGTATTCAGAGGAGGGTCGCGGGTTCAAGTCCCGCCGGAGTCGTAAATTTTTGGGATATCATTAAATTCTTTAAGAAAATTTTTATTTGTTCTAGGCTACAAATAAAGATTTTCTTTTTCTTATTATGCAAACTAGTTTGTTACAGTTCTAATTACTGCTAACACCATTACCATAAAAAATTGGTAGATACTTAAATTAAGATCTTATACGAGAACATACTACTTAGACATAAGAATAGATAAAAAAAGATATATAAACATAACGCGTAATAAAATAAGTATAGTATGGCATGGCTAACGTTGATATAAACCGCAAAGCTATAATATTATTTTTAAGTCTCAAAATAACACTAAAGGCTGATATGAAATAAGCTGAGATGTCATAAAAAGGGAATCAAAAAACTTACTGGAAAAATTCATCCTCGGGAGTAGTAATAGATCCATTAGAAGCAAAGATGCTACTGTTTTGAGTGATCTGAGAAGAGAAGAAAAAAATAAATGTTTTTATCCGTCTTCGAAGAAAGGAAGAGGTTGTATGTTCGGCTGTATGTTTTTTATGTATGCTCGCTCGTCGATTTCTCCGTCAATTGTGGATTGCTTTTGATTTTTTTTCGCTATTTTATAGATACTGTCCTGAAACGGTCTGAAAAACATTATATTCTTGAGGTATTAGTATTTATCCCGCAAAACTTTAAAACAGTGTAAAATTAAGGGATTTTAAATCTGTTTTTAGTATTTTCCAAACAATCTAATTATTATCTTCAAAGCCTACTGTCAATCACTTTACACTGGCAGCCTGTGGGTAAACTATACGCAGAAGGCGTACAACGCGCTGCGCGTGCAATATAACAATGGGTTTAGAGTGTTGATGGGGCTGCCACGTTTCTGCAGTGCATCAGGTATGTTCAGTGAGGCGAACAAAAGGCGGTTGTGCGTCGCTCTTGAAACGCCTGCGTGGCAGCTCCAACACCATTCTAAGCACATTGGCGGATAGATGGGACTCTTCGTTTATGGGGCACTGGATAAGCCTGCACGCAACCCTTTTTAAGGGGCGTTGCCCTGGTCACTGATGGTCCCTCGTATGTATATTTATCTGTCTATCCGTGTCCTATATTTTATTGATTAATTTTCTGTTTGACTTAGTTTTACTTTTCATTTCATTTTTTCATTGTATTAATTTATTGTGTATTTAAATGTAATTTTATGAGTCATGTACTTGAAATAAACATTTTTTTTTAATTTTTTTTTATTATTATTGGTACTCACATCTAATAGCCGGCTACACGCTGATACATTTTTGCAACCATGCATGCACAAACACAGTTTGCGCAAGCAAGATGGAGCGTGTGGTCAAACGAAGGTCTACTGTCCATAAAAAAAACCTTTTCGTCGAAGTCATATTTTTTTTAGATATTATTAAATGTCTGAGAAATTATCCAGTGAAATTACACAGTGAGTTTTAGAGGTTACGTACTATAATTATTAAAGCCTTGACAAAATCTCTAAATCGTATGTATGTATATTTCGATAAAATACAATCTTTGTGCCACCACACCCAGGACCTGTCTGAAAATCAGCGCCGTTACCAGCTCCGGGTTGTAGCGGCATAACGCTGAGGATGGTACCTTTTTTTAACCGACTTCAAAAGAAGGAGGTTATCTATTCGTCTGTATGTTATTTTTTATGTATGTAACGCGATATCTCCGTCAATTACGGACCGATTTTTAAAATACTTTCATTACCGCAAAACACCCGCAAAACTTAAAATAAATGTAAAAGTAAGGGAATTTAAAGTCGGTTTATCGTTTTTTAAAACACTCCATATTATTTTAAAGAATTGTTTTCTGTTTGTATCCATTTTTGTAAACATTACAAAAATGGATACAAACAACATGTTATGTGTTCAAATAAACTCATTTTCTTTCTTTCTAAATACATACCTCTACACATTTGTCCGTGTTCCAGGAATTGCCACAACTCTGCCAAGGGAGCGGTGACTGCATCGAGTGGTATATATAGAGCAGTGGATAAGACATGATGGCAGAGAAATACGTTATTGATATCACATTCAAAACAACTGTCGCATATCCGGCTCCTTTAAGAAAAAAACGAACATTAATAATACTTACAGCCACAAAAAAAGAAAAATTGTTTGTGCGACGAATCGGACTATACTTTTCCGACGTATTTTGAGCTGTTAAATCGATATTCGAAGTTAAAATTAAGATCCTATGTACCATTTTTTGATAATAAATACGTATTTATTATCGGTTAGCGTCTACTAGATCGCTTTGGGAGGGTCCGCTGGCTTTATTATACTTAGATATTTACATAAGGTTAGAAGTATGAACACCGTAGGAACCAAAAAAATGGATCCAGGACCGACGCGCGGCAGAACTCGTATATTTAGGGAAAATATGCAAAAAAAAAACTAATGTTGAATATTTATAACGCCAAATCGTTATTTATAACCCTGATTTTTATAAAGCCAAAACATTTCACTTTGTTAACGTTCAAAAAATGTTACACAGAATCTTAATTTTGACTTGGAATATCGCTGTGTAATAGGCGCGAATGCGTTCCTTTACACGTTCGGATGAGAAAGCCACAAATGTTATAATTAAAGATGATCGTCCCAGGCTGGCGAGCGATAGGTACTATTTTTTTGTGGTTTTTATAATATCTGCCTTTTACAAAGAATAAAACTAACGGTAAAGTAATGTGGCGCGAATCGTGAACTATTACCATTTAAGCTGAGTTAGGACCCTTCTATAACAACTATATATATATACCTATTTTATAAGTGTCTTGTTTTACTGTATAAGGTTGTTATAAATAAATTGATTTTCTATTCTATTCTATTCTATTTTGTATGAACCGATCATAAAACCAACTTCAATTTAATTGTATTTTGGAAGCATTCGGGAAAATATTCATATTTAACCCAAAATCTATTATTTTCCGAAATACCACAAAACTATTAATGAGCCGAAGTTAGTTTTTTCATTAGTTGATAGAAAATGGTTTACGATTTCTGCCAGCTTTTCCGATAGCTTTATTCCTTGAAGAAAGCAGAATAAACTAAAAAATACAAAAAATATGAATCTCGCGCCAGTTCGCGACGCGACGAACAATCCTAAGTAATGTAAACGGTGCATTTTTATAAATAAAACAGATGGAATTAATTAAGTTGACTATGTGATTTGTAGACAAAGTGAATTTACCTTTGAATAAAGGATTTATGTTGAATACAGAGATACATCCTGCACTAGCAAACTGGCCCAGTGTTGTTTCCAAATAAACCAAGGGAATGCCACATATGAACAGTGTCAGAAAATATGGTATCAAAAAGGCTCCTGAAAGCAAAGAAATAAATTGAAATTGTATTAATTAACACACAGTTACGAAAATAAGGAACGTTTTTTAAAGAAACTCTTGGAGATTTTTCATTTATTTAAAGAAAGAAACAACACGATTGTGTGTTATGTTCTAGGTGAGTTTTTTAGAGCTACGTAAGCTTTATCCGAATCGATGGACAAGATTTTGAAAAAGCATGCCCTAAAATCTTAAATAACAGGAACAACTTAGTGGCTCACAAAAAAGCTCACCCTACATAGTAATTTACCTCCGCCATTCCGATAGCACAAATAAGGGAATCTCCAGATGTTCCCGATGCCCACAGCGTAGCCCAGACATGACAGCAGATATTCGGCTTGATTGGCCCATCGTTCTTGAGTCTCGCCAGCCATTGCCCAGCCCTCCGTCTATCTCCCTAACAAATCTTGAACTGGACTCATTCAGGATGCTACCACTTAAATTGTTATTCTGATTTGATTGTCGCAACGAAATATTATCCTACTAATACATATAATAAATGTCAAAGTTTGTGAGTATGGATGTATGGATGTTTGTTCCTGTTCACGTAAAAACTACTGAACCGATTAGGCTGTTTGGTATGGTATAGTTTGGGACATGGAATAATATATAGGCTATTTATTATCCCGATAAACCGCGGGGGAAGGAGCGGGCAGCAGCTAGTTAGTCATAAATAACTTTTGGTGGCTAGTAAGTATAAGGATAACCATAATACGTACTACTTACGTAGGTAGGCGAGAAAAAATATTTAAAAGCCTTAGGTAAAAATAAGTTCTAAGTATGGAAATACAAGTATACGAAATCTTGTGTACGAAGATTTATTAATTAAATAATGATCTTTATTGACAAAGAAAATAACAATCAAATAATATAAAGAAATTAAATTTTTAATATTAGTATTTACAATTGAAACAATTGAGTTAACTGCAGATTGTTGCAAACAATCTACAGATAGCTCAACTGGTCCATATCAATACCAGTCGGAAGCGTCCCCAAGCTGGCTGCATTGCCTCGCTGTATGGCAATGCTATATGCGCTGCGCCAGATACTCACCAGCTCTCGGGTCACGCGTCGTTTCGACCAGGCGCTCAGATAATTTTTTGATTAAATAATTATAAATTGATTGATCTAACAATCGAACAAAAATTTTTATCGCTTAATTTTACACTGTTTTTAACTTAAGCGGGATAAATACTTGTCCCTCTTAAATTTTTATGAGGCCACTTCGGGATCATTTACTACACAACAGTGAAATAATAATCATAATCAGTCCATTATTGACGGACAAATCGACAAACATACATAAAAATACATAGATCGAACTTAGAACTTCCTCATTTTTTCGAAATGGGTTAAAAATCTGTCAACCCTAGTCCTAGTCCAAACACTAGAGTGGAAGCGAAGCTAACTACAAAAGAATTGCGTCAAGCTAGGTTAGCAGCATACCCACAAATAATAACACACAATCAATCCAAAACAGTAAGGATTTAGTAAAAAGAATGCTTTATACTAACACCTGCTCGGAAAGTTGCCTATTCCTTTTCCAAATATAAGATAGAAAGTAAGTCATTGCAGGCGTATTGGAATCCGGGAGGAAAAAATATGGAATTTCATTTCTACTCGTTTTAACGGGAGAGAAAAGTGTATGGAAATCCATTTCTAACGTGTAATTTTTTTTATTTCCTAAAAGATCGACCTATGGTTACTTTAATTATAGGTCAAACGACAAAAAGTTTTTATTCCAAGTCCGCTTATGCCTCTTCCGATTTCTGAACAAGATTTTGAAAAAAATAACCCAAGTGATAAAGGCTGGCGCGGGTTCTTCTAATTTAGAATTTGGTGTAGGCAATTTTATTAATTCTACAGAATATCGTCGAGTGATAGTGAAAGTTTTATGACACCGCCAGAAATAAAAGATTTATTCTGCTTTTTATTTTCCTCGAAGGTGTAGTATAAAGCACTGTATCACTCGACAGAAAGTGCGATTCCTACTCGTGTGTTTTAAGGCCTCAAATGACACACTCGTTAGGAATTGGGCACTTTCTCGTCTAGGTGTACAATGTACTATTGTGTATGAGTATGGTCCAGCCAGTGCTTCCAACTGTCTAGTGGATCTCTCTTGGGGTAAACCCACTCTGGACCGGTAGAGCAAAAACAAAAACTCGGTAGAGTAAAATCAGGAAGCCCAAAAATCATACTTATTTCGTTCGTAAATAATTACATTAATAATTACGTATATATTTTATTTTAAAGTTTCAATCCCAAAGGCAAAATGACATGTTAAGTTATCAGGAATATCTTGCTTTGCTGATATTGCATAGTCTCCGTCTGCCTTTGATTTCACTGGTTTTACAGCTCCTTGAATGTATTGAAGAATCTGAAATAGTCAAAAGTTCACTCACTTTTTGTGCCTCTAAGTAAATTTAGGTTTATTTTAAAATGAAGTAATAAAAAAAATTGTCTTTGCCCTGCAGCGGAATACTAGTAGTTACTACAGGCTGAATAAACAATAATAATAAATACCTAGGTATGTATACTCCGATTTAGAATCCAAGATATTTTATGTCAACAAGGACATTTTTATATATACATATAATGAATGATTTGTATGTATGTGTTATCATATCAACCACACGATGGACCGAAGATATCGTAGCGGTCGCAGGGAGTCGATGGTTGGAGGCAGCTCAGAACCGATATTTGTGGCGTCGTCGTATAAGGGAGGGCATGTCCAGCTGTGGACGTGTATGGACTGATATGATGATGATGAATATACTTTACCGACAAATCGCCGTCTCCCCAATGTATTCCTTCATCCGTCTTCAGTGAATCATCCCAATGGAAGTGTTGTGAAGGTTGGCTCCAATCTGGGGTCTTGAGCGCACATGTTATAGCCGCCAGGACCACCCGCTTATCTTTAAAGGGTTTTTGGAAGATCATGCTTTTCTTACTGGGTGGTTTGGACACTGCAGTCTAAAATATTTTTGCTCCTTTAGATCTATCGTTGCCATGCACATATGTAGGTACCTTACCTACTAAGGCACTTACGTATACATATGCGATATGTACGAAAACTTAGAAAAGCTAAATATTTAGTGTTTGCAAGTTTTCGTGCTTATTATGTAGAAATGTTCCCCTGTATAAAGTGATTGTTGTAAGGGATTTTACCACATATGTATGTATATCAAAAACCTCCTAATATAACTAGCAACACACCCCGGCTGAGGCACGGGTAGTAACCCGTGTGAAGCCGGGGTGAGTTATTATGTGATAGAAGGGGTAAGTAAGTAATCCTAAAAAGATAGATATAATTATGCCATCTCGGACTTTTTTGTAGATCTATAAAAGAGGAATCTTCTGAGTGTTTTTTAACACCAACACTGCGATTACCAATCCGCCTGCCAAGCGTGGTGATTATACCAAATCCCCCCTACATGGAAGACCATCCACTCGATGGGCCGACGAAATCGTAGCGGTCGCAGGGAGTCGATGGATGGAGACGGCTTGGGACCGCTATTTGTGTCGTCGTATGGGGAGGCCTATGTCCAGCAGTGGGCGTGTATGGGCTGATATGATGATGATGATGAAAAGAGGAATACCCCACCTTGAATTGCTTTGTTATATCTCAAAGGGATTAGGCAGCGCTTTCGATAAAAGTTCCCAGGCGTTTGACTTTTTACGACACTTCCATCTAACAATTATTGTTATATTTCAACAAATTTACACTAAATTTGACCAATTATATAACTAAAATTTCTCATGAATCATACAATCGAATCGAGTTTATCGCGAACAGATCAAATCAAATTCTTTATAACAACCCGGTTGATTTAAAAGGTCTTAAATTAAAATAGTCACAGACATTGGCCTGGCTAGAGGACTTCACTATCTCTTACCAAAGTATACACCAGCCTCACAGTAACAACAGTTCTGAAGGTGTCTCTCAAAGCCACCAGATCTGGACAGAATATCTTCACTGTTGGATCAGTAAAGTTCATGACTTTGCTCCAGGGAATCTTGTTACTTTGAAATGTGGTATAGTTTTGTATTATTCGAGAGTTCTTCTCTTCCAACACTTTGTAGATGTCAGATTCGTGCGCTGATTGCTCTTCAAACTGCTCTAAAACTACAGACATTCGTTACGTTAGGTAAATACCCTATCCTTCAGTATACCTACTGAAGGATAGGGTATTGCATTAGTATTAGCATTAGTATAAACAAAACTGTGTAATACATATTTTTAATACATAAATAAATAAATAATGCTGGACCATTAACACAGCATCATCTAGTAAGGTCCAAGCGATCAGCAGTCCTTGTCTACTAGATAACTGATATACTTATAATTTCAAGTAAAGGCTTCCAGCTAAAACACAACACTAACACTTACCATTGTTGGTGACATGGCTGGCCTTGGTCGAAACAATATCACTGGACCAATAGTCTTCCGGCAGTGGCAACATTTCTATCAGGGACTCGTGTCGCCGGTACATCAGAAATCTTCTTCTAAGAGAGTCAAGAAGGGGGATCTCTAGTTCTACATGAAACAATGCCGTAATCCCCTGATAATAAAACAGAGAAGGTTCCGTTAAAACTCTATTATGATTGCGTTAAATGTCTATTATATCCGTTAGATCTCTGTTATTTGATTAGATAAGTACATTTATTAACAAAGGAAATTAGAATCAAATTTAGAAACAAATTTGAACTAGTATTAACAATTGAAACAATTGAGCCAACTGCAGAAATAATTGTTATACATAATTATAAGTAACTCCTGTCTGTCTGGGAATTCTTCCGAGCTTCGTTGCTCGGAAGTTACGTACCTACGTTTTCACGACTAAACGCCTGAACCAATCGGCATGAAACTTGGCAAGGTTTATCCAAGGTGCAGAAGCCAGTATTAAATATATGCTGAATAGCTGACGAAATCGCGAGTAGGTAACAAACAGCTAGTATCATATTTTATAAATGGTGCCACTCACTGGCTGATTGATAAATCAAGAAGTCTTTAAATAAATAGGTACTAAAATATTTAATCTACGTAGTTATCATATTGAAATTTGGTTAGTGGCCATTATAATTTGTGTGCATAATCTAGACGCTACGACGAAAGGTTTTGTTTCTACCTACCAACAGTACCTTCAAAAACTTTTCTGATTACCTACCTTTTCAGGCTTCGGAGGCTGCGCGGCAGACATGACCCGTATTACTGTGAAGAAAAATTGCGCCGATCGTAAATCATCTGGATGAGGTTCAAAAACACTTGACGGTCGGTCCGTTGGAAGAATTTCACGGTAATCCAGCCACAATAGTAAAGGCAATCTGGTCAAAACTGTGCGGGCATACGCTGTACACACCTGATAACAATAATTAGATTGTTTTGTAAAAAAATTAAGGGTGCAGTTCCGAAAAGCTCATAATATGTCGTATTAACATTTTCATATATGTACTCAGCAGGTCAAAAAACGTAGGTACGTGTACCTCTAACTCTAAGATCCGGCACGGCATATGGGCTTTTCGGACCTTTATCAAAAATCAATAAACGGATTCAAATTCCTTATTTACACTGTTTTATAACTACATTTTTGCGGACATTATATTAATACCTCGGGAATATAATTTGGGACCATCTACATATTTTATGGAATCATTCTGTATAGGTACAATCATTAAAATCAGTCATAGAATAGAACCAAACACCTTTAGCTTTTTTAATGTCGGTTGAAAAAACAATTCACGCATCAGCATACAATATTATCATCAGCAGCGTAGATGTAAGACAGGTTGCGCCATCTATGCAAAGTGTCGTAGACTAAGTAAAATGAGCAAACCGAACAGGGGTTCCCCGCCAACTGCAGTGAAGTCAAATTCGGTAGCATTGCTAAAGCGCTTAGTACAGGTTCCAAATCATAGATGTCGTTTTCAGATAGGTCAAGCACCGTAATTTGATGTGGTAGACGTTTGAAATAATCTAATTCAACTCCTGAAAGAAATATTTAAGTTTAGATTGTACTGTACGTGTAATATAAGAAAACGTCTCGTCGTTTATAATTTATAACTAACCATCTTTGAACATGTTTCTAGAGAGACCCAGATATAGCAGAGTTGTGGGCAAGGTATTAACGAATCCGCCGATACTCTTTATTCGGTTGGCTTGCAGCTCCAAACTCCTTAAATTACGACACAACAACTTCGAATCTAGGTTTTCAATAAAATTTCCACACAAATTCAGACAGACTAGATTCTCAAACGTTGTTATTTCCTCATCAAGGTCTGTCATCTAAAGATGGATATAAAAATATAGTAAAACAATAATTATCGTATCTTTATAAAGCATTGTCTAATTTTGGTAATAAGTAGGTTATGTTCTATTCACCTGAGAATCAGTAACTCTTAAAACATTGACCTTTTTCAAATCATTCCTTAGAACTGCGCGATCTTTCAACATTACTGCTTTCTTGATGAGTTTTACCATATCTTCAGTTATACAATTCGCATTCCTGTAACAAATCTGCCCTTCTTCGTTGGAAAACTTTTCGTTATCCCACTGTGTGATAGGCAATATGAACTCCCACTGTTGTTCAAGAGAAATACTCGATTGATCATCAAGGAAGCCTGCTAAAATGCTTTTTGCTATTTTGTTTTTTAGGGCTTTTGAAAATGGCATTGTTGGGATTTCTTCTTCGGTGCAAATTTTTTGGTAGTGTCGCCTAGCATACTCTCTGAGTGTCCAGTAGATGCCTGTTTGTACTCGCTCCTCAAACCCTGATAGACATTCAACGAATAAGTCTCTGTACCTAGATAATACTATTTCAGTGATGAAATGTTGGATTTTAGAAGAAAAGTTGGGTGGGTAATGTCGGTATGGTCAAAGAGAATACAAACCTACAAGTATGGTAAGTTAACGGGTGAAAAATACTACCTACCTTCCAAAACATTTCCAGGTGTGACAGATAGGCTTGACTGGCTGATTGCAGGTCTGGCAATATTTGTCTTAACAACAGATTCTTTTCCTTTTGGAGGCATTATTTATATTTACAACACCCTACCTGTTGTAGGTACCTACTTGTTAAGCTACGAAAAAGACCAAAAATACGAAATGTAAATTAAAATTTCTAACACATTATACAAAAGTAGGTAGTTATTGTATCGTCTTTGATAAACATAATTACAAATAGTTATTGTATACTCATTGATTACAAAATTATATATACTCAAACCAAAGAGAATACAATACTACCCGGTAGTTATTGTATACTCATTGATACTACCCTATAGATTATTATACTCTTTGGATACTACCGAATCTACCGATCAAACAATAACAATAAAACCAAAAAACCAAAGAGAATAGAACAAGTTACTGCACAGATTTTATAATACCAAAGACTTACCACAGACATCGTAGAGCTACGCCTAAAGCCAAGGCACTACCTGTAGCGTTGGATCAACCGTTGGATTCAAGACCGCTCTCTAGTTAATAAGTCAAGATTATTATTAGATACTTATCTAGATCTTACTTTATATACCTATTCTAGAATAGGTACAAATATCTAGATATTCTTATATTCGTATCTTGTTGCTATCTGGATAAATGCGCGAATTCAAAGTATTAATATAAACAAAAACAATTTCTAATCGATTAATTAATGACATTAAGCTAGCTTCACATTCGTATCTTGTTGGTATCTGGATATATGCGCGAATCCGAAGATTTAATATAAAAAACAATTTCAAATCGATTATTTAACGACATTTCGTTAGCTTCACCAACACGGAGTGGTTTTATTCTCATTGGCTTCACTGTGAATCCAACGGACGTAAGGACGTGAGTCGCGCTGGATTTACCTTCGAAAAGCTACGAACGATTACCGCTAGATGCCGCTGCCGCCGTGAATTGAACACAGCGGAAATACAACATAGAGTTTTTAACACATGTGTGAATCTGTGGCGGTCGCGATCAACAGCTTCAATGTGTCCCTTGGGCTTCTATAACAGACAGTAGCGTGACAGCTGCCAATGTGCTGCTCGCTGTCGAATACTTCGTCTTCCAACAACAAAATCAATTCCATAAAAATAATAATAGGATTAATAATAAAGAGCTGATTATTGAGGCTAATATCTCCTGTTAAATATTTCTAGTTCATTTATATGTGATAAATTTACTTCAATGTTTTGTTCACATGTGATATTTCCCTATATCTCTATAATGGTAGTGAAATTCGAAATGACTTTGACATGTGAGTGTACGCGGGAGATTTGAGTTAATTTCTGAAGTGCTTTTAAATTTGTTGAATCTGGTGAAGTGAAATGTGTGTGATGGACAACAGCATGCGTTGTGAAAGTGTAGTCTGCGATGTGGTCATGCAGGTTTGGTGACGTGGCCAATGCCAATAGTCTTGCTTACGCCCATGCCCTTGCAAGATTGGCAAGAACCCATGCGCGCAAAAAATTCTACATTGTTTACTTCCGCACAAGTTATCAGCTGAGGAACTTTTATTCAATCGAAGGTGAAGGTAATATTATTTTAATAACAACTTATTTTACATAATACGACTGGTTATTGAGTCTTCTTTGGAACGGTGCTGTCGTACCCCCAAACAATATTATTTTTATTAATTTTAAAGTAGGCTAGGTTTCATAACGTTATACCTTTAAATAAAAATCTGTGTCCCAGTGTTTGTAACCAAACTCCTCCGAAAGGGCTTGACCGATTTGTATGAAATTTTATGTGTGGTAGGTCTGAGAATAGTTTTTAACAATTTTTTATACCCCTAAGTGATAAGGGTGGCCCACCCGAATTCTTTTTTATATTTTTGTATGATTTGGCATTAAAAAAACATATCACCCTCAATTTTCAACTTTCTAACACAAACCCTCATTTTTTTAGCGATCTTCAACCCTCAGTGGTCGATGGCAAAACAACGTTTGCCGGTCAGCTTGTTATCACGGACGAGGAAATACTAAACTATCTAACTATAATAGAAAATAAATATAACGGAATATTATGTAGCATTAAAGTATTAAGAGCTGGCACTGAAGAAATAAAAATCGACTTATTCATGTCACATTGGCTTATGAAACTGTACCGATCATTGTTTGTTACTTCTACCTCATGTTTATTACAAAACACAAAACAATGGCACTGAAATCATACCGATCGCATAAAAGATTATAGGTCCGCGAGAAAAGTCACGTTTTTTGCGTGTGACTAGGTAAGTGTATTTTTGTATAACCTGCTAACATTGATAAAACTGCCAATGACATAATTTTATGTAGGGCAGTAAAGTCAATGACATGAATTGCTGATTTTTCTGATGTTTTAAAAAATCGTGTACGCCTCGTCTTCACATAATACACCAATGGAAGATTGGGGGTTTGATTCCCGCCTTGGGACAATTGTTTGTACGATCTGCAAATATTTGTCTAGGGTTTTCTGGGTATTTTCTATGTCCAATAAAACTAAAAATATATTAATATATTATATAAAATATAATATATTATTATTATGTATATCAGTCATCTGGTACCCATAACACAAACTCTGCTAAGCTTGGGGCTAGAAGATGATGTTTGAACACTCCAACATTATATAAAAACCATAAAATTTAAGCGAGAAATATCAGAATCAGAATCAATAACTTTATTTCTTTAGGCTTACAAAATAAGCACTTAGACAAGTCAAATTTTATACTATAAACATAGTTATTATTATCAGATAAGAAATAAGGTGTTATTGATATTCTCTTCACTTCAATTTTTTGTCCACTAGTGGAAGAAGTGAATAAGAAACCACTAGCATATTTATAATATCACTTATGTGTCTAATACATGTTTATTTTGCCTATCTAAATATAAATTTAATGCGATATAGATAAATGTCAATATTTCTATAAAGCTACTAACTAATAACGTACATACCTACTAGATAAATAATATATATTATGTTTTATTCACATATAAAACTCCCAGAGCATCCGGAACAAATATCTACGGATCGTACAAATATTTGTACCTTACCTACCAAGGCGGGAATCAAACCTGCAACCTACTGCGTCGCAGGCAGACCTTAGCCCTTTGCTTCACTGAGGTCATCAATAAATGCACATTTTGTTCTAGTATAATGTACGAGCATTTGCTCACGCCTTCGCTCACGCGGTACCTGGATAAAACATAACCACAATTTGCCATCCAGGGAAAATGTAGTTTTCGATTAGATAAAGAATTTTCAAAATCGGACCAGTAGTTCTATAGGTTATCCCTACTCACAAGCTCATACGCAAAAATATTTAACTCTTTAACATAACTACCTTGTGCTGGCGGTTTTGCTCACTCGCTTTTCCGAGAAACAAGTAACAGAGGATACCGTCTACCTCCCTGCCACCCCGACCCAATCAGAGCCGCCACCTATTTTACCGTATTATTACGATATACAAAGGAATTTTCAAAAATCCCTTGGCCCGTTTGTGATACCTATCATAAGCTTATTTTTAATGCCTCTATAATAGTTTTATATCGTATAGGAGCAGATGCGAAATCCGACTTTGTTGGCCAAAAAGTGCAACTTCGCATCGCTTCCTAAACTATACGAAATAAAACTATTACAGAGGCATTAAAAAAAGCTTATTATAGGTATCACAAACTGGCCAAAGGATTTTTGAAAATTGCTTTGTTTAGCGTAATAATACGGTGGTGGTGCTAGTTTGGCTCTGGGAACCGCCTTAAGATCGGGTCAGCCGTTTAGGTATGAAAAGGTTAGAAGGAGAGACAGAATTACTTTCGGATTTATAATATTCGTAGAGGAGTAGATGGTAATGTGGCCCGCCGTTTTGTTTTTAACCTGAAATTTTTTTAATAATTGGTTTATACAGAATATTATACGTTTTAAGATTCAGCAAGTATCTGTTTAGGTATTGAATTGCCCTTTAAAAAACCTCCCATTATGTGTTAGAGTTAAACGAGGCGCTACTCAGCAGCAGGGACGTGGTATAGGTTTTTACGGACTAATTTACTTTTTGTTCGGGCTATGAGGGGGATTTCCAGAATCTGTTTTCCGGAAATCCCCCACGCGATGGAACGATTTTATTTGGGGGATCAAAAATCCGCAAATTCCCCACGTGGGGGACGGCTTCGGGGGATTAGCGGAATAATCCATCGTGTCCAAGCCTGTTTTTAATAAAATTCAATTACCTTATTTTGTCATGAAAATCTGTATTATACTTATAATATTATATAGAGGAAGACATTTATTCTTTGTTTGCTTTTATTTGCATTAAATAGGCTCCGAAATTACTTAACCGATTTTCACTGTTGGGAAGCTACACAATCACTGGGTGAATATTTAAAAAAAAATTTGCGATCTTGAAATTTTTGTTAGATACCCGTGCGAAGCCGGGGCGCGCCGCTAGTAGTATACATAAAAAAGGACAAATCAAAAGATATTCTCTTAAAACGTCATAAAAGTTTTAAATAATGAATGATAATCTGCTAAAAGCCAAGTCATTGACATTCAACACCTAGCAACCGGTGCATCCAGAATAACTTTTTGGCTCAATGTGAAATACAAGTAAACAACACACGCTTAAAACCTATACCCGGTATTCGTCACGACTTGCTTGAATAACAAAAAATTGGAAATGCTCTCCAGGAGCGGTTTTATAATATTATTTAGTCACTAGCTGCTGCCGACCTATCCCCCACGTTTTATCGGGATAAAAAATAGCCTATATGTTATTACGGGTCCCAAACTATACCCATACCAAATTTCAGCCTAATCGGTTCATATCCCACGGGAATAAAATTGTTTGGCCACATTCTTTATACTATACAACTGTAAAAGAATTATCTAAATCGATCGGTCTATAAATAACGGAGAAATCTACGAACATACATAAAAAACATAATGTACATATGTTTATTCTTTGTTACGTAGGTATATTTTTGTAACTTGTGTGTGGCTATAATTAAATTCTTTAATCTTCTTTATTTTTTACATACAGTCGAACATATAACCTTCTTCTTTTTTCAAAGTGGGATAAAAATAATAAGGATGCGACGAGTGGAGCGAGCTGCGAAAATTTTCTTCCCTATCTATCTATAGGCAGTAAATATATTGTTCATAGGTGTGGTATACTAGGGCGCAAAATCTGTTAGGTGGACGTAGCAATTAATTATTAACACTTTTCTGAGAGTCATTTCTGCGCCCCTCTTGGTTTTACGCCCGGGGAGCTTGGACACCGGTTTCAAAATCTGTTGAGTAGTCTTGAGAAGTAAATAAAACGAAAACGGTTTTAAAGTTATTCTGCTATAGATATATAAAGTTATTATGCTTATTCTGCTTCAACTCAACCCGTGAATGTAACCCATTTATTCAAAAATATCTTTATGGGTGCCTGCCTAAATGGTAAAAGAAACCCCCCTTGCAAAATTTTAGCCTCGTTACTTTTGTAGTTCCAAAGATTTCGTAGTAAGTTTTCGAAAAAACTTTGACCCTCGTTTAGAACACCATAGAATTAGAATTTCCAAAAATCCGATTTAGTGGGTGTTCTCGTCCTAAAAGGAACTCTCATTCCAAATTGTAGCTTCTTAGGTCTTGTTGTTCCGTTGACCTAACTATTGACTTAATTAAAAAAAAACCCCGAATCACGTTTCTGTTTGAGTCAAGAATCGACGCTTCATTGACTGGCCAAAAGTTACAACTTTGAAGTTATTATCAAAATATTATTGATTTCCAAATATGAATTTCCAAAAATCTGTTCTTAGCGGGGCCTATATCCTATTAGAAATTCGTAAGGAAAATACCACTACCAGGTTGTCTGGCAAAGATCGCTCTTGAGCGATAAGACCGCCCATTGTCACTTGTATTGTTTTGTCTCATTTGTAAACTGTTTTCTAGTTTTAAGTGTGCAATAAAGTATTTTCTATCTTCTATCTATCTATCTATTTCGACCTTGAAGCTCGAGTTACGATTCAGCAGCCGACTTCGAAAAAGGGGTTGCTATGTGCGGCTGTTTTATATTTTATGTATGTTCGTTGACTTCTACTTCAATTATGGAGCGATTTGGAAAAACAAATTCGGTGTACGGTAAATGAGACCGAGGTGGTCCGATAAAAATCATTCTCTAGGGATAAGTATAATATTTTTCCCGAAAAAACTTAAAAAACAGTGTACCCAAATACTAAGGAATTTGAAGTCGGTTTTTAGTTTTTTCAAAACAATCAAATTATAACTCACTCCATTAAGGAGATGGTTCTATGTTCAGCTGTGTGTGGTACGAGTATGTTATTTTTTATATAGTTCGTTGATTTCTCCGTCAATTTTGTAATGAACTGATTATGAAAATTCTTTACCTACGGCATGGAGAATGATCCCTTGAGATGGACCCATTATAAGCCCCCATTTTTATACCCGAGGGATTGTTATTTATTAGTCCTGCATAACTTAAAAAAGCCGTGTTTAAGTTGAGGAAGTTAAGTTAGGTTGTTAGTTTTCACAACAATCAAATTATGTAAGTATATGTATGTATGGGTATATAGAAGATGATAAACTCGAAGATAAATAGGATTTTAGACACCTATTATAAATCTAGAGACTAGATTGACTTTAAGAGAAAACTGACCTTGTGTTCTATTCTCGTGCCAAGCGATGTACTTAAAGTTGACCTTTAGATTTTTTTCGTGAATATAAACTGATCAGGAAGGCCTTTTACTCCATAGACGATTACATCAATGATGTTAATGCTTGGCCAGATGTCGCTCCGTTCCGCACTGTCAATAGTATGTAAGAAATTCAATGTTCTGTTTAGCTTTATAGAAATATTGATATGTATCTAAATCGCATTTTTAGATTTAGATGGGCAAAATAACAATGTATTAGACACTTAAGTGATATTATAAATGTGCTAGTGGTTTCTTTTTCACTTCTTCCACTAGTGGACAAAAAATTGAAGTGAAGAGAATATCAATAACACCTTATTTCTTATTTGATATTAATAACTATGTTTATAGTATAAAATTTGACTTGTCTCAGTGCTTATTTTGTTTGTAAGCCTAAAGAAATAAAGTTATTGATTCTGATTCTGATTTTGATATCAGTTTAACATAAACGGTCATCTCAGACGTAGCTTTAGCAAATTACTCAGCAAACTAACTGTATCAGAGTGAAATCGGTAATTAGCTAATAATTTTTTTTAGATTATTTTTAGAGAAACACGACTAAGTACTATCTGAGTAATAGTTAGTCAAAAATAAAAAATAAATAGTCAAATTTTCACGTTATGATTTTTGTCCCTTTACTATCCTGTCACCCCTAATCAGCTGTTACAATAAATTCTTTGGGTACGAAACTAGTGCTTCCACAAAAAATCTGTACCTTTTAAGATCAAGCTTTTTTATTTCATCAGGCCCAAGAAACTGAAAATGTCGTTCACGCTGAAAGAAGGCGGCCTTACCGTCACCGACTATGCCGTATTTGGGGTCCTCGTGTTCACGTCTTGCGCTGGCGGCCTCTGGTACAGCGCTGCGGCCTCCAGGAAGAAAGCGGTAGTAAACGTGAAGGATTACCTTCTTGGCGGGAAGGCCATGAACACTTTCCCGGTAGCATTGTCTCTTATAGCAACGTAAGAAAATTTACTTATATTTATTATCAAGCTACTTCTGTTTGCTTTGTACGCGTTTTCCTGGGTAGAAAAAAAGGTCCTTTTCCTTGGATGTAATCTGGCTCCTTATCAAATTTGATTAAATTTTCAGCCATTTAGTCGTCAACATATCCAAAACAGACAGGGTGACTTTCTACCAGTGTTGCCCACCCTGTCCTAGAGAAAACTGTAAACAAGCTTGAAAAAAAAGCTGTAGAAAACTGTAAATGTTAATTTAAAAACTCTAATCTAAAGTTTTTGCTACTTTGTATTATTTATTAGTGAGTCCAAATGCACAGATACGCATTTGAGACTATGTTCACAGAGTTCATAAAAATTTGTTTCATTTATTTGGAAAAGGAAATATAACCAACCATACAATGCGTTCAGTTTTTGCAGAAGAAGATGCAAAGTTTATTTTTTTTAGCAGTTTTAGCCAAAGATTTAAATCTTTAGCGTGAACAGGTTACAAAGATCAAAACTTTCGCATTTATAATATTGGTGTGATATTCCCCATCCTTCTGACACTTAGATTTCTCAACAATTCAGAAACCCTTTGTCTTTCTGTATACCTATTGGTAATCCCTTCCTTTCCCCCTGATAACAAGCATTTCAATCGTAGCTACATATCAGGAGTGACGGTCCTGGGCACGCCGGCAGAGGTGTACAACTACGGCACACAGTACTGGATGATCGTCGTGGGGATCATCTGCAGTACCGTCATCGTTGGCGTCATCTACATGCCGGTTTTCTGCAAGCTGAGGCTCTCATCCTCCTATGAGGTTTGTAGCTTTAGCAGGTTTTATTATACCTAGTGGGTCATTTATTACAAAATATTAGGTAACGGTAATAATATTTTTTTTAGAGTTGTAGTATTGTAGGTTTGGGGCTGGTTTTGATTTTGTGATGTGTCCAAGCGAAGAGCCTGTAAGGTCTAAACTTCTAAAGGAAATGAAGCACTTTCAGGTGTTGAGTTGAGTTTTGAACCAACTCGAATAATTCAAATAAGAAACTTAAGATTTCGATTATTTTCTACTAGCTAGCATATACATATTAAAGTGAACAGAATTCAAAACAGATCTTTGACTTTTGAGATAATATCGTACTAACTTCTGTATGGGGCTCTTCTCTAGGTAGGTAGCTCAACCAACCATTTTTCCTTGAAATAGTGGAATAGGTCTACAACGGTAATATCAGGGTATGTTTAAATAATCTACAACGTTTTCTGTTCCAGTACTTGGAGTTGAGATTCAATCGACATGTACGGGCAGTCGCTTCAATCCTGTTTTTGCTTGATGAGGTGAGTTCATAAAAAACAGAAATGCTTTTACTACCGATCAAGATAATGTTTGACGTAGATGTTGAACGTAATCCAATTTTAATTGCAAATTTGCCATGCGAGTGCGAATGCGAGCGGGCAGAATGTTGTGTAGATCGTTTATTTTTTTACATTTAACCTTAGTTTGACCACAATCTGACCTGATTGAAAGTGATGATTTGGCCAATGATGTATTTCGAAGGTCTAGTAGACACCTAATTCACTCTGTTTTGAAGCAATAAATTTAGCAATTGAGAAGTAAAGTAAGAAAAAAATTTCTTAGTTCTGTTTAACTGACTCCAAATTTTGGAGTCGCTAAAACAGTACTGCTTTGGGTGATGTGCAATCGAGTGTAACGCAATGTGGTGGTGTCTAACTCCAATTCCCAGTCCCAGTACACTATTCAATGGAGTTCAAGGTGATTGTGTCGATTCTTATATAGAGTAAGGTAGAGGTTGGTGTCAGTAACCTGATTGATGACGTAGAGAATAGTGAACAATTGTTCCATTAGTATAGTAGTCTAACATAAATGTGATAAGTAATAGGTTACAACGGTTTTTGGTTGCATATGGTTAGATTAGCTGATTTCTTGCTTTTCTGTAGGTACTCGTGTACTATATTTTGGCAGTTAAATCATATAAAAAATTGATAAATATAATATAACAAAGGCATCTACTTCCTCTCTAAGATGGTGTGCTTTTCAGATGGTCGTTAGATCGTTGAATAAGCCAGGAATGTTTTAGATACGTATGTATGTATTTGCGGTCGTTCGCTTCAGCAGTGAACAAATAATTTTGCGTATTTGCACCGTATTTCCTAGTCGTAGAGTCTAAAATTCTAAATATTAATACCGCTTTGAGTGTACTGTACATACATACATGAATAGTAAATTCATTGTGAGTTCGGAATCGGACTTTGACCATACTGTTTGTTCATATAAAGAAAATCAACATCAATTGACGCTAGCGACGCGATAGTTAGCGGAAAATTACGTTATCACTGGTCTCGTTACCTTGATTGTAATCTTGACGGGTGTTATGGGAACCGACCATGGGCTTTATATAGATATGACGAGATTAAGATGGTTTTTGTATAATTTTATGTCATCGTGAGAATCTCTATACTCTATGTTATGTAATATTTTTGTAAGCTTCTACAATTGTGTCAAAGTACTTGAGCATTATTGAATAAAAACGCAGTCATGGCTATGTATGTCTATGAAATAATGTAGGTAGGTTTTCCATGGATCATGCTTCTGTCACTTTCGTCACGGGCTGGCGCGAGTTTCAAATTATTATGCGATATTAATTTTTTTTCTGCCTTTTACAAAGTTATTTGGCGCAAATCGTGAACTATTTTCTATGAACCCATCATAAAACCAACTTCGATTTAATTTAATTTTGTGAATATGTTGATTTTTAGCCCAAAATATCTTGTTTTCCAAAATGCTACAAAACTACCAATGAGCCGAAGTTCGTTTTTTCATAAGTAAATAGAAAATGGCTTACAATTTGCGCCAACTTACTTTCCGCTATATTTATTCTTTGAAGAAAGTAGAATAATTTATAAAACACAAAAAAAATTCGCGCCAACCCACGACGTTATTTTTTTAATAAGCTCGTCAGCTGATTTTGTGGATTTTAATCATTTAATTGACATTGCCTTGTGTCGGGTTAAATAACAAGAATCTCAACTTCTGGACCCAAGTAGGTATTCTGTGTGCCGACCATAGTAATCATCTATCTGATTGATGGTAGGAGATAGGTACCTACAAGGTTAAAACTGACATGTTACCTAAGAACTGAAAAGAATGTAAACATTATCGTCAATTGAAGATCATGTAATGACACTAATATAGTGTCAGTTCGGACAGAGTGTCCGAATATTTTGTGTCCCAAATGTTGGCAAAGCCAATATTATAAATGCGAAAGTTTGTATGTATGGATGGCTGTTTGTTACCTCTTCACGCCAAAACTACTGAACGAATCGCGCGGAAATTTTGTGAACAGGTAATTCTAGACCTGCAATCAAACATAGGTTTTTTATCCAATAAATCAGTCCCATGGGACAAAAATCCCGTTTAGTAAACGTTTCCATAGAAACAACGCGTGCGAAGCCAAGGGCATACTAGTAGTTTACTATTGCATATAGACTTTTGACTTACTGGTGTTAATTTGTAAGACAACATTATTGTCTCTATTGCTTCAAGTGGTTTAAATTTGTTTATCGAAAAATTTATTAGGTATATTGCGTCGTTGGGAATAGAGTTTGGCTGACAAGAGCTGAACACATTCGGAAACTTTTTATATGGAAATGCTATGCATTAGAGATTTTACTTTACTGTAGAGATGCAACAAATATTCGGCTACTATTCGGCCATATTTTTTAATGATTGTGTAATACCGAATATACAAAAAGAAATAAAATAAAAACGGAATTAATGAAGACACATTTACTTATTTATCAAAAAAAAATAAAAATATAATATACTTAATATTGAGAATAGAAGTATCATATTGAGGAAGTTTTTTTTATTTAATTTTTAATATTAGTCAAACACAGATTATTATGGTGTATAAAAACAAGATTACTATAAAAAACTTTTGTAATTTGACGAATTAATTATGAATGTAAGCACACAAACTAGGTTTGTAGTTAACCCGCTTGCATTCATAATGAAAAACGAGATTTTCGGCATTTATTAGAAACAGACAATTAAGCTTTACTTCGTACACAATGCTTATTTCCGAGAATATTCTCTCACCGTCTATACTACCGCAACGTGACAAGATAAGATAGAGATAAAGGTATTTATTTGCCAAAAAACATATGTATGAAAGGGTACAATAAATATATGAAAAACAACAGGCTTGACCGGTAACGGTA
The DNA here is from genome assembly GCA_947859395.1 of Eupithecia insigniata. NCBI lineage: Eukaryota > Metazoa > Arthropoda > Insecta > Lepidoptera > Geometridae > Eupithecia > Eupithecia insigniata. Next base: position 5,311,673 of record OX401996.1, on the reverse strand, counting down.
TGCAAAATATGTAGAGGGACGAAAGATTAACAAATTATAAGCTTTGGTACTATTTCAAGTTGGTTGACAACCAGTTATAAGAATCTGCCATACGGTTAAGACGAACACTCTTGAAATAAAACTATCTAAGTTGCAATCACATTGTTTTCTATTCCCGCTTTTGGCGAAGCAGCAACTTCGTCAAAACTGTTCGCGTGAAATGCACTGGGTCTCCCGGCGAATATTCGGTATTCGGCCAAATTAATATTCCTTGCATCACTAAGTATGCATGACAACCTTAATTCTATAAACCAAACTGTCAATGATTGGGTTTTGTTGTGATCAAATTTTATCATTTTACGAGTTCATAATTGATTACGACTAAAAGTAGAGTGTGACTATTTGCCAAGATCTATATACGATGAAAATAACTCCAACTTAGCCTGAGAAAATTACAGAATTCGAGTTAAAACCGGTTTGTTTACATTCTGTTGGTTAGTATGGCACTATTATCTTGATACTTTGATTTCGCATTTAATATTGGAAAAAACATTATTCTGTATCATAATTATCACATTCATACACATATTCACAAGCTGACTTGGAGGGTACTGTCCTGTAAAATAAATATAAATAAAATTGAAAATATAGCTTTTTAAAGATGATTATAATATTATAGCTTTTATTCTTTCTTCCTAATGTCAATTTATTTCGTAAAAAAACATAGGTATATATTTTTTTAGGGAGAAGTAGAATCCGAATTATTATGTCCGGTCAGGATAATTGCTTTATAAATTACAAAATTATATAGCAATGATTTTCCGACTCTACCACAGAAAAACTACGTATGACTCCAAAAGAAACCTAGGTAACTGCTGTATTTACAAGGAATAACATGATAATGTTCACGATGAAAGTATCAAATTTGTTATTCCAGTTATTACCCTGTAATTTCGGGGATGCAGTACACGTATTTTTGAAAATATGCTTACTGCGCCTTCTAATTTTTTGTCTAGGTATCTACTCTTTTGAGCTAGCGTAGGTTTAAACGTATATTTTTCCTAAGAATTTTATATTATGGTAAAGATTAACGAATCAGGAGACATGAACTCGTAACCTTTCCACTCTGTTTGGGAATGTGTGGCCACTGTGCCAACCAGCTCACCAGTCGATTGTACATAATATATTTATTGTACGTGTAGCATGTGTAGTATAGAATTAGTTATATTCATTCTACGCGCTTATTCTCTGTTTGGTAGTTCAACTAACAATCAAATAGTCATGTACATACATATGTCCTAATGCGTAGAGGATTTGATTTTTTATGACAATCGATTTTGTTTATGAAGTAGTGGTTATCGGTTTTGGTATTTTTTCTCAAATTTTTTTATTATTTTACAGACATACTCAGGCGTCTAAAATTATTTTTTGGAATCCAAATATTCAACACAATGAAATGGTATTATTGTTATTTTATTTGCTACTTGATTTGCCCGTATTAAACGCGTTTTTCTGGAATAAAAAGTAAAACAGTTTGAGTTACTTTGCTAAATTGTAATTAATCCTATTTTCAATACTTTTCATCAAAAAATTACATATTGCGTCATCTTGGTTACATACTTTGTCAGCTTGATATCTAAAGTCCCGACATTTTTCGAGTCGACAGATACGCATCTCTTTTTATCAAAAGTTACTGTGTCTATGAAATATTGCATTCTGTCATTTAGTCTTCATTCAATCCCCTGTCAACAATTTGGGAACTTAACTGTCATACCAAACAGAAAATAAGATCGTGGAATGAATATAATTAATTCAATACTACACACGCTAAACATACAATATATAAATCATGTAAGTACCTACGAGTATACTACATAAGCAATACATACTCTTAGGGAATCTAAAAGTCAAATACGCAATAGCGAATACTTGATGTTTCCCGAATGATTATGTAATAGGAATATATCATTCTTTTTAGGAGTTACCGAGGTATTATGTTTTTTTTTTGCTAATATTATACTTTTTCGTTTCAGATTTTGTTTCTACCTATGGTGGTCTACGTTCCTGCTTTAGCTTTTAATCAGAGTAAGTTTGTATTATCATGCCTATATGAATTTGGATTAAAATATGTCTCAACATATATTTTTTTTAATTTTTTTTTTGTAATGTTGATAGTTTTTGGACTTTACAACTCGCTTAATAACTTTGGGACTTTATTGGGATAAATAAAATTTGTAATAGGTATATAAATTGACCTAACCCTGCCTCGTAACGTAATAGCCCGGCTACTCGCTCAAACATTTGTGCAACCATGCATGCACAAACACAAAGAAGATGTCGAGGCAGGGCTCATCACTAATCCACCTGTATCTGTTCACTTCTTGGCGTAGGCCTCCACCAATTTGTGTTTCCAACAATTCGGTATTGGACTGATCGCATAGAGGTCTCGTTGGCAATCTGCCTTCGTTACAGCCCGGCTACACGCTCAAACATTTGTGCATGCATGATTGCACAAACTAGTTTGCGCAAGCAAGATGGAGTGTGTGACCTGGGCTCTATCTAACCAGTTTGCGCAAGCACGATGGAGCGTGTGGCCGCGCTTATCTTGCTTGCGCAAACTGGTTTGTGCAATCATGCGTGCACAAATGTTTAAGCTTCTTGCCGGGCTGTAAAGAAGTCAGATTGTCAACGAGACCTCTATGCGATCAGTCCAATACCGAATTGTTGGAAACACAAATTGGTGGAGGCCTACGCCAAGAAGTAAACAGATTCAGGCGGATTGGTGATAAGCCCTGCCTCGACATCTTTATATTGTGAAGTTTAATTTTGTTTTAGTTAGGAATAAACTAAGTTAATTTTGTTAGGAATAAACTAAGTATATTTTCTCATTTATTGATTTCAGTGACGAAAGCCAATGTTTATGTCGTGGGCGGTGTTATGGTTCTAACATGTGGACTCTATACAGTTTTAGTGAGTATTATATTTATATAGGCTTTTTAAAGATCGAAATGGTTTACTGTGTCCACGTCTTTCAACCGTCCTATCGTTCAAAGTTTTAAGAAATTGATGACCTATACAAAGAAATTATTAATAACCACTCAGGCGATGGCCCCCGGCAACAAACAGGGCCTAAAGCGCTGCTGAGCGGTAGTAATTTACCAACCGCAAATAGCGCGTTCTGGGTTTGCACTTCTACAGTTATTACAAAAAATCTATGCAATGCATTTCATTTTTAAACTAGTTTTAAACTAGTTTCATAAAATAGATTAGGTAGGCGTTATATCCACATGCATCACTAAATGAAAATCAAGTGCTAAATTTAAGTAAATCACGTTTAAAAAAAAGTTTTGTAAATTTTTCATTCACTTGTAGAAAATAATGTATATTTCCAAAAATAAACAATAAAATTAGCGGGTGTTGTATTATTTCAGACCGCAGATAATCTACAAAGTCAAATAATGATAAAAAACTAATCGCCAGTAGAGAAAATAAACTAATATCCTCCTAAAATCAGGCTATCAAATTTGGATTTCCAACCGAATATTGCGGCGCGCAACGTAAACATAAACCTATGTAGCTTTTAAACTACTCACTTTATGACTGCCAAAAATGGATGAAAAACGTAGAAAAGTTCATATTCTTTGATTTTACATAACATTTCTTAAAATTGAATGTGTAAATACCTTGATAAAAATCGTTGAAGGCTCCAACTGCTTCTTTAGGTCACTGTTCACAAATTTTTATATCATACCACTATTATAATATTATATAGAAAGATTATTATCACACAAGAAACTACATAATATTGTCAACGAGTTGAATTATTGCACTTTTTAAAATAACAAAAGAAACCTATCCAACTTAGCTCGCAAAATACACTGACTGGGGCAAGGATTTGCGCCCGGAGCGTTTTAAAAGGTCACACGGTAAAGGTGGTTTCACAGTGATATTTTTTCTGAACCAGACAGACAGGCAGGTTGAACGTTGCAAGTAAAAACCTACATTTCTGATCCGGGGCGCTGTTCGATAGATGACGTCATGCGTGAAATGTATCGCACGTATTTTATATAGGTACTTAGATAAAAGGCAAATAAAAACCATGGACATTCAATCATTTTACTTTAATATAAATAATTAGGCATGGTATTCTTTGAAACACCTTTCCAAGCAAAGTGAAACTTCGCATTGCTCGCACTTATATGCGGTCCTTTTTTTATTGTTCTGTATACGGCACCACACGTCAATATCTGTAAGCCAACTAATTGCACAGCTAGATGAGCTTTGATTTACACTTACAAGATGACATAAACAAACGACCCAACTCAAGTCAATGGCCAGCGAACAGTCGAATACACCTGAACACACCTTTACATTTTAAACGGCCGTCTTGGGCAGCATTTGCAGCCCGCAGCGGTATAGATTTATATTATTGCACCTAAAATGAATTATTAATTACATTTACTCCTATTTTCTGAAAGAAAACAATAATCTGCAGGGTTTAATTTATGTCTATAAATATCTAAAAGTAGTTAACATGTACTTTTTAACATTTTGAATAATTTAACGTACAAATAGATGCATTTACTGACCATATAAATATGGCTAAAAACACCAACAGTTTTCAAAAAATATTTTCTACCACAATTTGAACGAATTCTTCTTTACAAAGTTAAGAGATTATATCCACATAACTTAAATATTAAATTTCTTACATATTATTATTTGAAAATACTTACTTCATTGTAAAAACACTAAAAGAAAACGCACGCTCACAACAAACTTTTTCAAAACTTCACGGCTATAGTGTGGCTAATTTCTTGTCTATGACCATAGAGTTTTTGTTTTTAAGCAACAGTGACGTCCAACGAGAATCAATTTCAATCGAATAAACGTCACGTCTTAAAATCCAATGAGAAACATTTTTCAACCACTAGTAACCAAATCAGCTGGTGGCGCGGATCCTAGCCCGCATCGCTTTGGCACGTGCACGTCGTGTATCAAAGTACAGCCCGCAGCGCCTCATTGGATAAGCAATTGTGTATCGGGAGGCAAGCGATATCAGCCCATACCACAAAAGACTCCTCCACGACCATGACAGTTCTGCCAAGAACGCTACGGATGAGAAGAAGAATTGTGTAATGCCTATGCCTATCAACAATAAGATTTATTCAATGCCTCTATAAAAGTTTTCTTTCGTTTACTTCAGAGTTCAGACAGAGAAGTGAATAATCTGATGGTAACCACAAAATAATGTTAGGTACCTATTACATCTCTGACTTATAGCCCGGCTACACGCTCAAACATTTGTGCATGCATGATTGCACAAACATAGTTTTCGCAAGCAAGATGTAACATGTGGCCGGGCTCATCTTACGTGTGCAAACTGGTTTGCCCGGCTTCACGCTCAAATATTTGTGCATGCATGATTGCACAAATATTTGAGCGTGTAGCCGGGCTATTAATCCAAAGTCGATGGGCTCAGAGTTTGTGCGTTGTTTCTAGGGAGGATTGCGAGCAGTGGTGTGGACGGATTCAGTACAAATAGCAGTGATGTTCTTCTCAGTATCAGTGGTGTCCATCGCGGGGACGATCGCTGCTGGGGGCTTTGACCACATCTTCAGTGTTGCGAACGAAACTGGCAGATTGTCGCTGTCTAAGTGAGTCGCAAATTCTGACATGAGTGCCGAGTGATCTTACATTATACGATTGCACAATACTTATAAGGGCACGACCCCTGTAGCCCAGTCGAATTAGGATTTGAAACAGATTTTTTTAGTGGAAATTTTAGTTTTTTAGTCAATATTTTATTCTTTGGGTACCAGACCCATTCCGTCATCCGCCATCTTGAACTAAAACCTAGGTACATCCCGTTGACCTAGAATCATGAAATTTTGTAAGATACAAAGTTTTATAATTACAGAACCCTCGGTGCATGAGTCCAACCGAAAATTGACGTTTTTATTTTACTTAAACAGTATGAAAAGGTTTCAGAATAGTGTCTCTAAATACAGCTATAATTTAATTTAATTCTGAAAATTTAGGCACCGCGATAAATGTTAGTCTGGCACGATTACAAAGCGCACGTTCAACTAAAAATAAATGCACGTGATATCTCACTAAGCCTTTGTGATATTTCGTGATTTTTTCCAAACCCTGAACCTCACATTATTAATTGAAGAACCGGTGTTTGCTTTAGATGTTGATAAGTAATCCTAAAAAATATGCCACTCAATTACTGTGGTTGTGAACCTGCCGGAATTATCTATAGGTATAGAAGATAGTAGTTTATAACGTTGTTAATAGTACCTTTAATCATAATCCATAACCCGCCACTCAGTTACTCATATCATGAATTTCATGTAAAATTGGCGGTTCTACATTTTTATTAATATTTTATGCGTTTACTATGGAATATAAATAGCGGAAAAGTAATTTCCCGTAAATCGAAAAACATAAATTTCTAGGGATTTAGTTGAAAAGGTATGTTGGTATGGTTTGTTTAAAAAAAAAATATTTAGTGGTACAATTCGAGGTCGAGCAATTAATAATATAAGAGATTTATTGCTAAAAATCAAAATAATACCGGATGCTCCAATATACCATACTTTATCAGCACTATTTATTTATTTATTGTAAAATAGCTTCATAAGAAATGGTCTACGATTTGAACGCAGAAAATAAGTATTAAATCGCTAAAATATTTTTAAACGGAAGCCTCGAAAACAAAATTTCTGAATACCCTGCAGAAATCTCCCGTTGTCCCGGTCCGTTATCATTTCAGTCCAGTCGAGGGTACGAAGTTCTTGTGACATTAATACTTACCTCTATTGTCTCTATTTTTGCAATAAGAATACTTTAATTTATTGCAGCTGGAGCTTTTCACCTTTCGAGCGGCAAACTGGATGGGGCGCGATCATCGGGGGCACCATATACTGGACCTGCTTCAACGGCGTCAACCAGACGATGGTGCAGCGCTACATATCACTGGCTTCTAAAAAAAAGGCTAGGCGGTTAGTTGACTATTTCTAGACGTCAGCCGAAAGACGTCTACTGCTGGACATAGGCTAGCCCTGAAGAAGAACCCCGGTGATATGAGGGTTTTGCGATGGTCGGATGCCGCGCACGTCTATTTCCATCAGAATCAATAACTTTATTTCTTTAGGCTTACAAAATTAACACTTAGACAAGTCAAATTTTATACTATAAACATAGTTATTATTATCAAATAAGAAATAAGGTGTCATTTTATTCTCCTCACTTAATTTTTTTGTCATCATTGACTATTTACAAAAAATTGCGTGTCTCGGGCATTGTTTCGGGCCAGTCAGTTTAAAAGCATCTTGGTGATATAAATCGGCAACAGGAAAAAACAGGAAAGCCCTAAGAACGAATAGTATAGTAGTATAGTAATAGATAATTTACTGCCTTCGATCAACTACTATAAACAAGCCTACTCTAAAACCTCAAGGTTGTTTGTAGGTTGTTCTGGATCTAATCAAAACCTTATTTCCAAATAATCGAAACTATTTTCTACTTCCAGCGCTATAACTATATTTGCTAGCGGTATAAGCTTTGCTATATCCCTCTGCGTGTGGGGAGGAATCCTCGCGTACGTGGTCTGGGTCAACGATGGCTGCCATCCGGGCGGGAAACCACTGGTTGACGATCGAGTGTTTCCCGCTTTCGTCACACACACGGCTACTACTCTGAAGATTCCAGGGCTGTCAGGAGTCTTTTTAGCTGGTGTTTTTGGAGCTGCTTTAAGGTGAGGAACTGATTAGTTTAGGATTAAGTGCATAGCTAAGAAGTGATCATTAACAGCCTGAAGCCAGTGCACTGCTCGATATAGGCCTTCCCTGATAGGCACCTCTTGTCATTAGATGGTAACGCGATAATCCCCACGCTGCAGCGTTGGTTGAGGATCGCAGTTCGATGGTGGATATGTTCTGCAAGGGGTAGCCCCGGTAGTTAAGGTGGTGAGAAGTAATAATGTGATGTGATGATACAAGATAATTGGCATATGGGTAGGAAGGTACATAATTTATTTTAATGTAGAAACTAGAGAAATCTGGCCTATTATTCAAGTATTCTGTTTCACTTCTTCCGCTAGTGGTGAAAACATTGAAGTAAAGAGAATCAATTTTCGGGATTATATAGGATTATGGTATGGAAATGGCTGTAATACTTATTTCCAATTTGTATTTAGATTTAGTTTGACTTGTGTATGTGATTATTTTGTAAACCTAAAGATAAAAGCCTTATTCTGATATTTAATTTTACAGTTCGATGTCAGCGGTACTGAATGCATGTGCGCTCGTGGTAGTAGAAGACATATTCCACGGCTGGCTGCGACTGTACTTCAGGCCAATGGTCGAAGGCATCCTCGCGCGGAGTGTGAGTGCGGTGCTGGCCATCCTTTCCATAGTTATGGTATTAGTTATTGAGAAGCTGGGAGGTGTTCTAGGTAATAATCCACTTTTCATTCATATTTTGAAACTAGACAAATGGTTTGTTGTTGTGGTGGTATAGAACCCCTATGCACTGGTGACCATGGCTGTAACGGCAGTACGCGGCGGTTAAAATATTCTAAATAATAGATGGTATTAGGTACATTAGTTCACACCGCACTTAGATACCAAAGGCCAGCGGCTACCTACATGGCGCAAACGTGGCCACGCGGTTATGGTCGCCAGTACGTGGGCGCTCTCAGTAAGATATAATAAATTATAATAAAAAATATTATAATTTATTCACGCTGACATTCGTGTTAAGGTGCTGCCACAGCCTTATCAGCCATTGCCGCGAGCGCGACATGTGGCATCTTCAGCCTCGGCATGTTCTGCTGGTGGGTGGGGCCTCGAGGAGCCATCGCTGGAGGCATCGCCGGGGCCATCGTCGCTGGAACACTCTCCATGGGGACTCAAACAGCTGCAGCCAAAGGCTTTAGAGCCGTTCCATTAAATTTAACTGAAACGTGTGCAAAAAACGCTTCTTACGCCTTTACTAGTCTGGTAAGTTTTATAAAATGGATCAGTTTCAGATAATCAGTTTAAGTTTTACGTTTTGTAATATAACCTGCTTGCAGACTCGGTAATGCAGTGTTATTGGTGCTTTTATAATATGTTCGGGATCAAATACGATGGTAGATAATCATTTAATGAGTCAAATATTAATGTATCTTAAAAGCAATTTATACCTACGCTATACAACAAAACTCTCTAAAATAAATAAATTCAGATAATTTGTTAAAAATATTTTTTGTAAAAAATATCAGATTATCTAGCTGGACTAGCTAGAGGATGAAAAAGCTTGGGACCAGACTTGATCCACGAAAAATAACAACTAACAAGCAACTAACATGTTTCTTCGTCGCTTAGGTATTTACTTTCGTCTAGGTACATAAATATAAAAGCAACAGAAATTAAAATTTTCACTTTATATCCATGTCTATTTTAATATAAAGAATTAAACCTTTTCTAAGTGTAGGTACAGCTATGTTATTTACGGAAATAACGAGTTTTTGATTTTTGATTATTGAAAAATCATGAAGTCTGAGCCAAATCCGAATGGATAATTCTGTACCATTCAGTAAGATTTCTTGAAACGCACGGAATAGATCGATAGATTCCTTTCAAAAGTTTATGTGAACTTTTCTTCAAAACTCCTCATCAAAATAAAGTAAAAGTAAAATAGTAGATTGTTTTACAAGGGACTAAACCATACCATTATATACGAGGTTGTTATACCAATTAAATGTGCAGTTAGAGCAATTTTGAATGTTGAGTGATATGTTTTTCCCGGGCAATTTTATTTCGGTTCTCTGTGATAATATTTTGAGTTGATTGTTGTGGAGTAAAAGTTGGAGAGTGACATATTCATCCAATCCCGCAATATAGATGCTTGGGGTTCTGTAATGTTTGGTAGAATATTGATTCCTTCCGTAATCCGCTACGTGACGTGATACTTGTTTTGTATAGAGTCCTCTATATAACCTTCAGCCACTTGATCGGACCTCCATCCACCGTGCCGTTTTAATGTCTTTATATTCGCACCAGAGTCCGCCAACAGAGTCGCGGATGTTCTGCGGAAACAATGGCTCGTGTAGAGTTCCGGATTTGGTAAATTTAGATAAGTGGCAATATCTTCAGGCATGTTACCAAATTTATTATTGCCTATGACTTGCCTTGCGCATTTACCATTTTGATAATTTAGAAAAAATCTTCTCGTTGAAACATTAGTGGGACGTAACTCCTGATAGGCTTTAACTATATTAAGGTATTCTCCACTGATGACAAATTTACGCTCTTTGTTTGTTTTCGTGTTCGGCAGACTCACAGCTTGTAGGTTTGTATCCGTTTCTACGTCTTCTAGCGTTATAGTGGCAAGCTCTATTCCTCTGCATGCACCGCTGATTCCATAAATTAAAGCAACCTGTTGAACAAAAAAATAAGTGTGTTAATAATCGTAATAACCTAGGTACATAATTTAGGTATGTAGGTAGGTATCTATTTATTTAGTTTGATAAGAGTACATAAGTAGGTTACCTTTGTTGCCAAGTATTGTTTATTCGGAGCGTTATTTAAAAATGTTTCGACTTCTTGTGTTTCGTTTGTAAGGTCATTCTTAACATTGAATATGTGCTCCAAAGAGTCGAAGATTTGAATTTTTTCGATAATTCCTCAAAATAAGTGAGAAAAATCCCTTCTGTAAAAGAATCCACACGTTTCTCATCTCTCCATTTCATAAAATTTCGTAACTCTCTAAATATATTCCACGTGATTTTGTCGGCAACAGATTCATAATTATTTCTTTGCCCTTTTCTTCCATTTGCATATTAGCATCTTCACTATCACTTGATGACATTTTTCACGTTCACAATCTGGAAGTAAAAGTCAGGAAGTTAAACGTAAAAGTTTGTGATTTGGAATGAAGAAAATTCTAGAGTTTTAGCGCCAATACCATCTTTTTTTTTTAAATCTCTATTTAACCCGCAACGAAACAGTTCGCATTCTACCGTGAAGGGAAGAATCAACCTTCATAAAACATCACCAAGACGGTTCTATTTTCAAAAAAAAAGATTAACGGAGCACCAAGAAGTCGAGTTTTTATGTAAGGGAACGAATGCTTTGCACGGGCTGATGATTGTAGACAAAAATTAAAAAGAAAAAATACTTTTTAGTCCGAGGTATTAAACTCGAGTTTTAGGCCCGCTAAGCTACACTATTATGATACACTTTTTGAGCAAGAGAAGTGAAAAGATTTTTTATTTGCCATAACAGATGAGTAATGTACAGCAAATTAACCTGAAATAAAAAGAAAAACTGTCAAAATCGGATAATAAAATAAAATAATTATTCTATTATATTAATAGGTATTCTAGTATATTAATATTCTATATAGATTGATATACGTATAGATGTGTATATAGTATGGATGTTTGTTCCTCTTTCACGCAAAAACTACTGAACTGTTATATGATTGCGCTGAAAGGTAGGGTAGGTTGGGACTTGGAATAACATATAGGCTATTTTTAATCCCGATAAACGCGGGAGAAGGCGCAGGCAACAGCTAGTATTCTATATATTCAAATATTCTTCAAAAAACCTCTCTCTGACCAGAATCCTGAAAAAGTAGCACCGATCTTCCGCATATCCTACCACTGGATAGCACCGTCAGGTTTTATCGTGACCCTGATAGTGGGCGCACTAGCCGGCTGCTTGCTGGACAAGAAATCCAGCATTCTGCAGGACGGCGAGCTGTACACACCGATCGTCCATCGGTTCCTACCACCCGAGTTCAACGAGAACAGGGGGATGGCGAAGCGAATGAGAACCGTTCGGGAAAGCCGCCTGATTATACAACAGCCAGTTGCGGCAGAGCCGCTCATTCTAAATAGATTGGATAAGGTAAATAAATAAAAATAAAATAATATAATAGAAAAATAAAATAATAGATAGAAACATAACTCGTTATTGTAGACGTAAAAAAAATTTTGGTCTATGATTCTACCACACAAATACAAAATACAATACAGAAGGAAATGTTGACAATCAATGAAATACAAAGGGCGGCCTTATCGCTTTGAGTGATCTCTTGCAGGCAACCTTGGGATGGATTGGATATAATAGCAAAGTAATTAAGGGAAGTATTAATATTATCAATCATCTATAAACCATAACACAAGCTCTGGCTTAGCTTGGGGCTAGATGATGCTGTGTGAATTGTCCAGCAATAATATTATTATTTTAAATAAGCTGCATCCTGCATATATTGCTGATGAACACGCTCAGGACGAAAGTCAAATGCAAAGCGTTCACGAGATTTAAAACGTTAATTGTTCAACAATCTTTAACACAAACCACCCATTTACAAAGTAAATGGGTACATACATGCCGGTTGTGTCGTTAGGATTGACCTCTCCAAATCAGCCCTTTAATGTCCGATGAGCCGACTAAAGGACCTGCCCGAGAAAAAGTACAGCTTCCTTCAGTGTATTTTAACACCCCCAATGCGATTAGTAATTGGCTTGCCAAGCCTGGCGATTATGAGAAAATCCCCCTTTGTGAGGAATATATGTATAGTAGTGCACGCATATGTACTGATGAGATAAATAGGTACCTAACTATATTTTAATAGATAACTATATGCTACCAGCCAAACTAGATGTGAAATGTTTGTAAACAAACAACGGAACAAAAAACTCATTAAGACGTTTTGTAATGTTGGATCTGTTCATGGAATTTCGTTGCTGACTGTACCTATCTCACTAACTTTGAAGAGCTTATAGTTCTGTGCAGGTCAGCCAAGCCAGTTTACTTTCATCTTAAGACTGTTGATGTAGGGTTGTACCTATACTTCAGCCAAATTTGATGTGAAATACTTGTAAACTCGCTTGCGTCGAGCTTCAAATATTTATTGACGGAAGGATCTCAAATCAACAAATAATGAAAATTGCGTATAAGAAGCGGCAACAGAGTGAATTTTAGGTTTAGTATAAGAGGTTTGTTTACAAACGTAGTATATTCAATTTGACTGGAATATACATAATATAATGTCGTTAATTGCTTCTGGGAGTTTTAATGACACGTTCCTTTTTTATCTTTTTCAGGGTAGCACTGATGTCGATGGGACCACTTAAGCTTGATGTATAAGAAATAAAATATTGTGATGTAACTCGTACAAAGTTGAATAACAATAACACGACTACTATGTACATAATTAAAATAGCAGTATTCCAGTATTGGGAAATAAGACAAGTATTTAATTTAGTTTCATATTTAGCAAATTTTATTTATGAACTTTCTGATTTGTAAATATTAGACATTTTTAAATACCTAGGTAGAGCCTGTGAATTTGATATTTATTATACATGTTGTTATATTTTCCTATTATTTATATAAATATCTTTAGGTTTGTTATGTAGTAGGATAAAATTGTCTTAATATTAGGTATTTTAATGTCATTGAATGATGTTTGTAGACCACTCCGAAATGTCCTTTGGAGTATTTACTGTGATTTTCATTAATTATATAATATAATTATACTCGTTATTTTAATATCCAATTCGTTTGTCGTTTTGATTTAATTTTCGTACCAGCAACTACAGCTCCCCCTAGGATAACACCTCAAAAATAGTAAAGAGGAATAGAGAAAATAATATAAGGGTGGACCAAACAGTGACGTCCAAAAAATATAATGCTTAACCCCCCGAGGGTACCTGAAAATACCCCATGTATCATATCTTTCGTAGTTTTCGAGTTATGATGTTTTTTAGGTTTTGTTTGTGAATTTTCGGGCGGAATGGTTAAAACTGTTATTATAATATTGTAGTTATGTTTTTTTGACGTCACTGTTTGGTTTACCCTGTATACTAGAAGCAAAAAATATTCTATTTAGTTAGATTGAATGAATTACCATTTTTTTTTGGCAAAATCTGATGACCTTTTCTCGCTTCTGACATCCAAAGATAGGTGTTCTGCTAGTGTTCAAAATCCCACTTCAATACATTATTGTAAAAGAAAGTCCTCCGCCGCATCTGTCCGTCTGTTCGCGGTGAACTAAAAACTACTTAACAGATTTTCATGCGGTTTTCACCAATCGATCAAAAAATAGAGTTTCAGGAGAAAGGTTTAGGTATATAATTTGTTAAGGTTTTGTATAAATTGGCTGAAATGTAACAATGAATGTTGGAAGTGTCGGAATAAGTCAAGTCACCTGGGAGCTTTCATCGAAAACGCTGCCTAATGCCCTTTGAAAATATAACAAAACAATTTAATGTGGGATATACCTTTTTTATATATCTATAAAAAGTCTGCGATGGCATATTATATCTATCCTTTAAGGATAGCTTACTATACTCATTCTATCTTCACTGCATAGTATAGAACAAAGTCGCGTCCCGCTGTCTATATGTCTGTCGCTATGTATGCTTTATTGACAAAGAAAATAACAATCAAATAATATAAACAAATTAAACTAGTATTTACAATTGAAACAGTTGAGCTAACTGCTGACTGTTGCAAACAATCTATGTATGCTATGCAATGTATGCTTAGTTTTTTAAAACTACGCAACGGATTTTGATGCGGTTTTTTTTAATAGATAGTGATTCAAGAGGAAGGTTTAAATGTATAATTTAGTACCAGCATTGCACCCGTGCAAAGCCGGGGCGGGTCGCTAGTACGTTATAAAACATGCAGGCATAGGTAATATTGTGCTCTACTACCCGTGGGACGTCGAGGGAGGTTGCTAGTATAAAATAAATTAGTTGTTAAGGAGTGTGCGAGCTGCAAGCAGCTTGTAGTGGACCACGTGTGTGAGCAAGCAAGTGGTCCAAGGGGACACTATATCATCAAAACTCTTTACGTGTCTTCTGGATGGAGGATATCATGAAAACGTTAGCCTAGGAAAAAATAGGTATCCTTCACTTCACTTGCTGTTTGCCGACAATCTAGTACTTATATCCAAGACTGCTGCGGATCTCCGAAACATGCGAGTTAAAACTTATAAGTGAGGAACAACCAGTCACCTACGGTGTCCCGCAGGGACTACCCTGCGAAGTGAAGGATACCTATTTGTGCACTAGCACAAATAGGTATCCTTCACTTCACTTGCTGTTTGCCGACAATCTAGTAGTTATATCCAAGACTGCTGCGGACCTCCGAAACATGCGAGTTAAAACTTATAAGTGAGCAACAACCAGTCACCTACGGTGTCCCGCAGGGTAGTGCACGTGTACCCTCGCTGTTTCTGGTTTATCTGAATATGAATTTTCACAATGGTAAAATCTTCACCTTTGCTGACGAAACCCAGCTTTCCTCTTCAATGGTGAATCCTGGGAAATGCCTGGGAAGAAATCTTTAAAAGTGCCCAGCAGTGACTCGATATAGCTTGTTCATGGTTAAACGTAAACGCTCTTACCCTTATTTATAACTACTTTATGGCTTTTGCTCAGCGAAAAAATAACCTCCCGCCAACATCGCCAGAGATCACCATACACAAATGTGAACTTCTAGCACTAACGCTGACTGCTCCTGTGTCCCGTTACAACGTTCTGATACCACAAAGAACCTGGAAATTAATGCATATTTTTAAGATCCTAAATAATGATGCGGTTAAGAAAATGGTCTACCTAACACACGCCCAACCTATTTTTGGATACTGCATTACCTCATGGGGTGGTGCAGCGAAGGTGCACCTGTTGGCATTCATACATCTAGCCATACAAACTTTCACATTTATAATATTAGTAGGATAAAACTAGCAACCTGCCCCAGCTTCGCACGGGTAGAGCATAATATTATCATGATAGATTGGGCATAGTAAGCTATCCTTAAACGATTGATATACCTATGCCATCGCGGCCTTTTTGTTGATATATAAAAGAAAAATATCCCACCTGGAGTTGTTTTGTTATATCTCTAACGGTTTTATGCAGCTTTTTCGATGAAAGCTCCAAGACGCGGCTTGACTTTTTCCAGCTGTCAAATAAATCTGGCCAATGGGAAAAATAATTCCCGTTGGCCAGACTAGTCTGACCACCAATCTGACCACTGGGAAACACTCACTTTTTCCGACACTTCCAAAAACTTGACGAATTCTATACCTACCTTCCTTAAGAGTCCATCGGTGAAAAGTGCCTAAAAATCCGTTTAGTAGTTTTTGAGTTATTGCGAACAGACAGACAGACGTGGCGGAGGACTTTATCTTATAATATGTAGTGAATTCGAAGAATGTAGTTAATATAAGTATTTACGGTAGCTATTGCATACTCATCGATATATATCCTCGATAACTCCACAAGTGTTACTACAAAGTTAGGCGAGTCAAACTTTTTCATAAAGACGGCAATTTTTTGTCTGATGAAACCACAGACATCGTAGAGCTACGCCGATGAAACCAAGTAGCCAAAGAGGATACAATAAAACTACGTAAGACAACAAAGAGTATATGTACGTAAGTAAGAGTAAGACCATATTGTATTCTCTTTGAGTAAGACAAGTAACGACATGATAGAGCTGTGTTTTTTACCTACCTTATGTTTATTTCAAAGAGAATACAATACTGACGAGGAAGAGACGGGACATCCATAGAGCAAAATGAGTCTACTAAACGTCATTGTCTTTGACTTAGTTCTCCGAAAAACAAACCTAGCAACAACAATTTTGACACACACCGAGATGACACATGTATCCGCTAATCATGGCTACCAACACACAAAACAATAATAATAGTGATGTGCTGTTCCCAATTCATATCGATGAATTTTATCGATATCGATAAATTTTATCGATATCGATAAATTTTATCGATATCGATAAAATTCATCGATATCGATGAATTATCTGCCCTACTAGTTTACTACCTACAGTTGAATTTCTTAAAATATTTTATTTCCTATAGAAACGAAAGCTTGTGTCATTAAAATGAAAACACCGTTTAACATTACATATTTATTACAATAAGCAAATCGAAGCATAAGGTAGTCCCATAATCCGAAGCATAAGACAAAGCCCTTAATTTATTAAATGTCCATTATCATTAAATTTACCACCCACAATCGCAAAATAATAAAGACTATAAGAGCTCCAAAGCGCCTTTTAGAACGTAATAGGTACCGACACATATTTATTTATTTATGTTATAAAAATTGTGTCACACAAAATAAAAGTTATTATTATTTAAATAGTGTTACGTATGTACTTACTTAAGACAATTTGTAATATAAAACTACATAGATAGGTATTATAACTAAATAATTTTATAAACAGTACATCTAGAAATGAAGATACCGATTACAACCTATGTTATTTATTAGCTAGGTTCCTATACTCAAATCAAATGTTTTATTGCAACCTTATTGTACAAATGTTCTTAAATTTCTTCAGTCTCAAATATGGACCCTTAAAGAGCACAGCAAGTAATGTACTCAGTACTTTAAATTAAAGCAAGAGATACCTAGGTAGGTATTATTTTAAAAATTAGCTTTCTATCCCATTTGACTGGGTGCATGAATGCTTACAAAACTGCAATAAAAATACTGAATACTAATTAATCCCTACGCGCTGGGTATGCGGGTTGGGATCGCAGTTCGGCAGTGGGATTGTTCTACAGGTAACCTGAAATAGATAAATACCAACAGTTCATAAGACATCAGATGAAAACGTGTATTGTGTATGCATTTATCGACATTGACAGTTTCATTAGGACATCGTTTCGGAGGTTATATACAGTTTTATCCTGTTATCAGCTACAAAAGTTATATACAGTTTCATTACGTCGTCATTGGCTTCAAGAGTTATATACAGTTTCATTACGTTATTGGCATCAAAGAGCATAATATACAGTATCATTGGGTTGTCGTCATCGAAGGTTATATAGTTTTGTTGCGAAAGCTGCATCAATGGTTATGTACGTAGGTTGCTCCATAAGTTTTACAAAACGAATGTAATTATTAACATTTTTCAAAATTCATACCATTACAGTCTATACACTTTTGCATAATTTTTGTGCTTTTAATTTATTTTTGACGAAAGGGAAGAGTCCAAAATTACACGGTGCAAGGGATAGGTGATAGGGAGGATGATCCAATAGTGTGAGCCGTGATTGGGTCAAAAACTTCTGAGTCAAGCTTGCCCGATGCGCCCCAGCGCGTTGTCGTGATGGAAGTGTCAGGTACTGAGACGTGACTTTGGTCGCAATTCGTTTAACTCATTTACGACTTGAGGAAAGCAAACGCCAGTATACTAACTAGCGGTGACTGCCTTCTGACAATCCAACACTATCCTTTTTATGAGACCTCTTTTAACAAAGAAAACTACGATCATCCTTTTTTTAACAGATTTCTGCTGTTTAACCATCGTCGGTGCTGACTCATCTTCAAACACCCATAGTTTTGATTTGGATTTACTGGAAAGTTCGAAAATATATAACCAGGTTTCGTCGCCTGTGACGATTGAATCAACATCCTTTGAATGGTCAGAGTTATACTTCTTTAACATATTTTTACACCAATTGACACGCACTGCTCGCTGGCTTTCATTGAGGGAATGAGGGACCTATAGAGAACACATTTTTTTAGCCCTTAAATCGTCATGCAATTTTGAGTTCAAAGTTGATGCACCAATATTTAGTATCTCTTGAATTTGAAAAAATGAAAATGTTTTCTTAAGTAGGTACTGCTCGTCACCGGACGGTCTGATCTTTCATAGTCATCTAAATTGAATCTACCGCGTTGGAATTCTTGGTACCAACGGAATATAGTAGAGGCTGAAGGGCACTTATCGCTAAAAGTTTCTGACATTTCTTCATGGCATTCTTGGTACGATAATGTATGTTTGAAGTTGTAGCAGAATATCACTCGGTAATCACGGTGACTGAAACAGGCCATTTTAAGCAACTTTCCACTAATCGTGCAACGAAAACAACGAATACAGGAATAAGCTGTATGCTGGGCCCGTACTCGTAAAAACGAAATCGAAGTTTCTGATTATTTTTCGTGCAAACGCTAATCTTATGCAAGCGACATAAGAGTTGGTTTTGCGCGAAAACGAAAAAGAAACTTCGATTTTCCTTTTCCGAGTAGGCCCTCTGGTTTGGACTAGTGAGTATCTATACTTATTAATGCAATCAATCAAACAATTACAAACTTGCTAGGATACTCATATTGCAAAACTTATGGAGCAACCTACGTATATAGTTTTATAACCACATCCTGCAAAGTTTAAATATCAATCAAAAATATATTTTTTTGTTTACTTTAAAAAAAAAAACTTCATGTCATTCCATGTCTCAAACTATACACATACCAAATTTCAACCCAGTCAGTTCATTAGTTTTTGTTTCAACCTGGAACAAACATCCATTTATTATTCATCCATAAATTTCTGCATGGCATAATATAAGATCAATCACCTCGATATATAATGGTAGGGCCATTACCATTGTTATGTTGACTACCATTCGAAATTAAATCTCATCATCATCATCACGTCCAATGCTGAACATAGGCCTCCCCCAAACGATGCGCGACGCCACGAATAGCGGTCCTGAGCCGCCTCCATCCAACGACTCCTTGCGACCGCTACGATGTCGTCGGTCCATCGAGTGGGATGTCTTCCCACACTCCGTTTCGCATTGCATCGCGGTATAAATTCTTTTGCAGTGCCCTACAGGATGCATGTGCTATTGACATTAAGACCTAAGCTATATACATGTACATTTGAGCAAAAATAAATGAAATAAATAAATACATACATACTCACAAACATTGATATTTATAATATTAGTACGATGATCAATTATGACCAATTACCTACTTGCATATTATTCGTGTTTGAGTTTGAATCACTGTTACTTTGCTGAGCTGGTCAACTATTCAATTTTATTTATATCCGAATTTTGCTGCTCGACAGCGCAAATTGACGAGTAATTTTTTTTACATTCATTTCTGATTAACAACGCTCCCAATCGACGTAGCAACGTGTCCATTATGTCTTTGTTATGCTCCTCACACAGCCATGATAAATCTAGGTACTTCTTTGAACATCATCAAAATGACAAAACTTGCTTCATCTTTATTATGTAGATAATTTCTTACATCACGATCGTTATCATCATATGATTGGACACCATTCGTAGATACATACTCATGCTCTTCAACGATCATTTCTAATTGCGAACTGCGAAGTCATGAAAGTCTAATATTAGCTGGTTTTCGTCACCTTCGCAATTAGCGCCTCTAATAGGTGTGCTTAATTTGATTAAAATTGTCGTTTTAAGCGCGGCTGTGAAATGTTGGCAGGTAGGGTTTCTATTTGTGGGTGAATGTTGCCGAATTAACCCAAACAGATTCTCCAGGCTATCTTGATTGAGTTGTCGCAGGTTGAGAAATTTAAATCCAATGGATTGTACATAGTTCCAGATATCTTGTAAAGAGGCTATTAAACAATAGTTACCATTTAAGCAACGCACGTTTTTAATTGTGAATCCGACGCCTGAAAGTGCATATTTAATTTTATTTTTAAACTTGGGACAAAGTTTGTGGTGAATACTATTTTTGGACACATTAACTCGTACTCGCCTCTTTTCACATCTTTTTTCGATGCAGGTCCATTTGTGACATCGAATAGTTTATCAAGTTGTTCTATCACATTCGCAGTTTGTAAAATCGCATCCCGCTTTAAACTTCCGTCCAATTCTTGTTCAACTGTAAATGTTCAGCAAAAGATTTTAAAATTGCTGCTACTTCATTACTCAAAACTTGTGCTGCCAATTTAACTTTCATTTTGGAACGGAACGTCGGATTCACATGAACCGATGTTATTTTTTTGAAATGAAGAGTTTCCCTGTTTTTTTCCTGTAGCTCGATCAAGTGTGACCATTTGGCTTTCATCTGGTTGAAAACAATTTCACCTCCTTCGAAAAAGTTATTTCTTATAGATTTAAATAAGTGTGGTATATCATAAATGATGAATACTTTTTTACCCTCCACTAAAAAGTAGTCACTGTCCGCAGGCTGCCCAGAAAATTTCTTTAGTAAACTAAGAGCACCAACGTTTGTCGGGCCTTGGTCGCATACTGTGGCAATTATGTTGAATCCGAGTTCAGAAACCATTTTGATTGCATTTTTTATGATGACTGTCAACTTTCCCGATGATATTGTCTTTGATACAAAGTAATGGGCAAGTGGCTGCTTAAATTTCTTGTAATAATAACACCAGAGCCTTGTCAGCTAGGTCTTCAGTTCGGCAGTGTTCTCCCAAATCCTGGAAAAAAAACTTATGTATCGTACTTGCTACACATTACCACAGAAATAACTATGTAATAGAAGAACTAAATTACACTTATAATCTCACTAATATCATAAAAGCGATATAATTTATTGAAAATAGCAAGGAAAGAAAGAGAGAATATTCGGTATATAGTTCGTTACAACAGTGTCACTAACACTATACATAGCGGCACGTAACTTTAGCGCTGACCGTTATTGCACGGAATTAACAAATAAGGTACCTGGGCGGGGCTAGTGGTACATTACCCATGCACAGCTATCCCCTCCGCGTATCGCTCAGCGCTAGACTTACGTGCCGCTACTTGTACCAACTCATATTGATAGGACAATTAGCTTACGAAAGGACGCGTGCGCTTGCATCAAAATCGTTTATATTTTGAGAAGTAACATACGTTTTATTTGAAAAGGTATCGTTGATTTATGTGTTTTTATTAAATAACGTTCTATGCTGATATGTATAGATATTTCCGCCAATTAAGGGCCGATTTATAAAATTCTTTCACTATTGTATAGAAAATGATTCCGAGGTGGTCCTACGGTGGTAGTATTTATTCTGCAAAATAGTGTCAAAGTAAGGAAATTAGAAGTCGGCTTATCATTTTTTAAAACGCGCCAAATTATCCTGCATCCATCCTGCATCTATCAACCACGCGGATCAACTGAACAGGCCGTTACAGGTTCGTAGTACTTGAACCGTGCGGTCTCTCGCAGTTCAATATCTTGCGCGCGGCGTATTGCTGCGCGGTACCGCGCGGTGATGTAGTGTAGACGATAATCACCGTTTACTTTGATCTTGTAACTCGCTGTTAGTAGTACCGCGCGGTACCTCGCGATCATTATAAACTTAGCCTTATGGAAGGTAGTGGAAAGTAAGCTTAAGTAAATTAAGATTTGGTAGCCTTCTATGATGTTGTTTGCCGAATTAAAGATGAGCCTCTTTTTAAGCGACATCTCGTCGAACAGAAGTACACATGTCTTCTCTGGGCGACTCATTTCACTAGCCTTTCTTCTCAGGTGATTTATAATGGTCTTGTTGATTCCAGGATGGATGGGCATCTTACTCAAAATAATTTGTAGGGTTCGTGGACTAGGCAAGGGTATCAACTGTCTAAGATATCTATATAATTATGGTTATTTTTTAAACATGGCCAATGACAATGTTTAATCTTGGTTAGACCAACGCTTGCATCGAGCACAACGATTTTGTTTTTTTGAAGCCAGTACCATTGTTTTGAGCGCCTTTGAATTTATGTTATCAAATATTTTAATCTTTTTTAGAATTTGCTTTAAGAAGGCTCCGAACCTCTCCCAAACAAAAACGGATTTTCCCATGCGGATTTATTATTGTTTCACGTAGAATAAAATGGGGCGCGCTATGAGTGAGAAAGTGCGTCTAACTATCTAATACGAAGCTGTCATGTGACTGTGCGCGTGTGCTTGGTGCCTATTAATTTTGAGTAAACGATTGATTTCTAAAATATTTTTGATTATTTATAATTTTGAATATATTTAGGATGTTTGCAGCGCGACAGATTTTCGAATAAAGGTGTCTATCATGCATAAAAAATCGCTTGAAGATGACTCTTGGTGGACAATTTGGTGATCAAAATTTGTTTCGCTCTCATTTAAATATCATTGTTTTTTTCAAAAACTAAACCACTGCAGCAAACATAGTTATTTTTCATCCGATTACGTATGGAAATTTTCAATAATATCGGGGATATAGTGTCCATATGAAGCGGAAAGTACGTTTGTATGGGGAATAAGGCTATCCGTTCCGTTCTTAACTTGATTTTGTATTTTTCTACTTATATGGCTAGTTTTCTCTCTCTAGGTGTTAGCTGCCGCTGTGGGTCGCGGCGTACGAATATCGACCCCTCCAACTCAATCCGTGGATGTCGTAAGAGCCGACTGAGGGAACCTACCAGAGGAAGGGCAGCAGCTTCCTTCTGAGTATTTTTAAACACCAACACTGCGATCACCAATCCACCTGCCAAGCGTGGTGATTATGGCAAATCCCCCCCTACATGGGAGACCAGACCATCCACTCGATGGACCGACGACATCGTAGCGGTCGCAGGGAGTCGATGGATGGAGGTGGCTCAGGACCGCTATTTGTGGCGTCGTACGGGGGAGGCCTATGTCCAGCAGTGGACGTGTATGGGCTGATGATGATGTGTTAGTTGCTGGCCGTAACATTCATTTTTGCTCTTTGCTAGACCTCGTCGTTTTCCAGCATCTAGACATTAAATATAGCATTTATATACGAAAAATCACTAGGTATAGAACTTGTTACTACCTACCTACTTGAAAAGTAGAACATGCCTTTCACTCTTTGCGATTTCATTCATAAACAATGTTCTTATTGCGATTGTTGTTCGCTCCACCTCCAGTTTTAGGAACAGCAGAGCACGAAAAATCTGCAATTAACACGAAAAAAACAATACGTGAGAAAGTGCGTTCCTACCTCGTGTGTTTTAAGGTAGGAATCTGGAACCTTTACTACTACTATTATGTTTAACTACGTAGGCACCTACCTACCATTATGAGTCAAAGTCAACGTCGTCGCATCGGGGATATCTTAGGTACACTACACAAGAATATAACCTAATCGAATGTGAATTTTGGAGAAAGGGAATAGAGGCCCAGGCCCGCTTGACGCTACAGCGTTTGACGTTGCAGGAATCGACCTGCCCAGCTTCGGCGGCGGCGGCGGGGCGGCGCGGCGCGCGGCCTCTGCTGGTCGCGGGTCGGTCATGTCATGTCCCATGTCATGAATTATTTTTACACCATTCGTGCTCTAAAATCTTTTACTCAAATGTGAGTAAAAGTAATTTTAATATACATATAATGCCACACTTCGAGGACAAGAACAAGGTATAACCTGCATACTAATTAAATTATTTAATTAGTGGATCGGGAATGATGTGATCACTATGATAGTATTCGAACTGATCTGAAGACACTGAGAGATAATTGTCATCCCTATACTTTAACTACGCAGGTAGTTTCCTTGTTCTTGACCTCGAAATGTGGTATTATACATACGAGTATATTCAAGTGACTATTACTTACATTTGAGTAAAAGATTTAAGAGCAGAAATCAATTTCTGGGAATTATTGTAAGTACCTTGTTGATATTCACTTGTTGTATGTACTTCTATGGTTTGGCCCGTAATTGGTATTCTGCACTAAAAGTTTGCTCTACGGCCTGCAGGATAGCAGTCGAGGTTGAAGTTGAGGGAACTTCTATGAAGGAAACAACAAAACATTTAAATTAACAATTAAATACCAAGGGAAACGCTACGGCAGGTTTTTTAAAATACACTGATTTAGTTTAAATTCAGTGTAAGCTAACCTACTGATCCAATATTTCAGTAAAAACATAAAAAAAAATGGTTTCTAATTCATCGATTTTCTAAACTCAGGTCATTGAGATTGATCATCATCATCATCATCATCAGCCCATACACGTCCACTGCTGGACATAGGTCTCCACCGTACGACGCCACAAATAGCGGTCCTGAGCCGCCTCCGTCCATCGATTCCCTGCGACCGCTACGATGTCGTCGGTCCATCAATTGGATGGTCTCCCATGTAGGGGGGGATTTGCCATAATCACCACGCTTGGCAGGCGGATTGGTGATCGCAGTGTTGGTGTTTAAAAATACTCAGAAGGAAGCTGCTGCCCTTCCTCTGGTAGGTTCCCTTAGTCGGCTTTTACGACATCCACGGGTTGAGTTGGAGGGGTCGATATTCGTATTGAGATTGATCATTGGTAGTTAATTTTTTCCAATAATGTCATACTAAAAACAAAACCGTCAAGTGCGAGTTGGACTCGCGCACCGAGGAGGGTTTTGTAATTATAAGACCTTTTGTTTCTTGCTATTTTTTTTTATTCTAGGTCAACGGTACCTATATCCCGTTGGATATAGGTAGGCTTTGAAAATATTTTTTCATATAAACTTCAAATGTATTCGGATTTTTTCCTTTACTTGTGCTATAAGGCCTTGCTTCTTGCCAAATTTAATGGTTCTAGGAAGTACCTTATAGGTTTTGTGTGCACGTGATTCCCTTGGAAAATTCTCAAAAATTGGGCATAACCGTCTGTAACTTTTGATTACGTTGACTTAGGTGTTTGATTTAATATACGGTTTCAAGAGGTTACGGACCTCGAAGTGTGGTATTATACATATATTCAAGTGACTTTTACACACATTTGAGTAAAAGATTTAAGAGCAAAAAACAATTTCTGGGAATTATTGTAAGTACCTTGTTGATATTCACTTATTGTATGTACTTTTATGGTTTGGCCCGTAATTACCAATTACGGGCCTTTTCCACTAGTTTATTACTTTCATCTGCACTAAAAGTTTGCTCTACGGCCTGCAGGATAGCAGTCGAGGTTGAAGTTGAGGGAACTTCTATGAAGAAAACAGCAAAACATTTAAACAAACTTACCCACGGTCTTGAGAAGGTCCAATACGATTATTATCAGTCTTTTTAACCTTTATTTGATCCTTTTGGCTCTTTAAAAACATGATACCTAAAACCTGAACCCTAAAAGATGCTCGTTTAGAATCAGAATCAGAATCAATAACTTTATTTCTTTAGGCTTACAAAATAAGCACTTAGACAAGTCAAATTTTATACTATAAACATAGTTATTATTATCAAACTAGCTGACCCGTGCCCACTTCGTTGGGCGGTTCAAATTTTTTTCCATAATTTTTCACCGTTTAAATCTTCCCTAGACCTCCACGAACATTTCAAGAATAAGATAAGATAACTCTGTTCTCGAGTTTTAGTGAGACTAACGAACAGCAATTCATTTTTATATATATAGATAAGAAATAAGGTGTTATTGATATTCTCTTCACTTCAATTTCTTGTCCTTGGAAGAAGAAGAAAAAAAAAGTGGTTTCCTTACTTACGAGGTTTCTTGAGGGGACGGCAGTTCGTTTTAAATAGGTTTTTTTTTGTGAAGTCTTTTAACTCAAAATGCTTGCCACACACATATTTCAAGCTCGTGAAGTTTTCTATGGGTAAATACGCTAAATCTTCGTTGCCGGTGACTTTCACCCATTTTTTACATCTGAAAAACCACATGACACTATTACAAATATTTAATAGCGAATGTTTGGATGTTTAAATGTATGGATTTGATAATACCCAATTGATAATACCCAGTATAAACTATTTTTCGATACTTCTGTAATAGTTTTGTTTTATTTCGTTGTTGTAATTTTTTTTTTTTTTTTTTGCGTTTGGTGGCTTTTGGCTGCCACCAAACGCAATAAACCATTTTTTGCTAATACAAAATTAAACAAAACTATGACAAAAGTATCAAAAAATAGTTTATAATATACGAGTATGTTAAGTCGGGAAACCAATTCCTATCTAACTAGGTAATTACCTTATATTTTCTGCCTACTGTTAAGAAGCGAAAAGTAATCCTACTAATATTATAAACGTCAAAGTTTGTAAGGATGGATGTATGTATGTATATTTGTTACTCTTTCACGCAAAAACTACTGAACCGATTAGGCTGAAATTTGGTAAGGGTTCAGTTTGGGACCTGGAATATCATATTAGGCTATTTTTTATCCCGATAAAATGCGAACATTAACTGTCATTTCTGACGTTTCTGTAATTTTCTGTCATACATATTTGACATTTCCAGTCGTTTGCTGTCATCGTCTCTGATTTTTAGGATCAAGGTAGGTAACAAGAAGATTGTTCAATGAGGATCCGTAACGTTTTTAGTTGAGAATGCAGATTTATAGAGCTAAGAAATCCTTGATATACAGTGCAAAAGTTTTTGTTCTACGACAAAAATTAACGAAGTTATGACCAAATTACTAGCGAAGTTCACCGAGTGGCCGCCGCGATAGCTGTGACATGTCCTATGCTGGTCCTACATGTCCATTAGATCTGTTTGATTCAGTGGATCTAGCGGATCTGTTAGAATCGCTTACAGTAACTAACGGTTCCTACATGTCCATTGGATCTGTTTGTATAGGATACGTTTGTTTCGGTGGATGTAACGAATCTATGACACATACATACTTTCCTGTTTTTTTACAATCATTGTTCAAGACATCGTTCTAGATTAGTGAGTAGGTAGTTAGATAAGTTTCGTACTTCTAGGTTCATAAGACTATACTATAATATTGTAGTACCTACTTATTTAAATAAGTGGGTATATTATTGATTTATTTGGCAAATTATAATTTTTCTGTAGTAGTTGCTTGTTTACTCGTAAATGGATCCGAATCCTTCGATCGAACACGTCCGAACCCAAACCGAAGCTCAGATCCACACAGCTCCAATCGCTCGCTACATTCATTGGACTCGATAAACCGAGACATTCTTCTGCCATAAAGAATAATGTGAATACTAGTTCTATTAATTTTGCTATAACTTTACTGATCCTCACTGGTAAATACAAAACCAGTTTTATCAGGTTTATTCAGGTAATACAAGGAGTTCGGGGAGTTACAGTTTTACGCTACTAGTAACACCAGGAAACAGATTCGTTTTCTCATTCGCCGATGGCGATGATGACGTAAGCGAGAGAAACCCACGTGACTATCGTGTCTCGGAAAAGCATTTTTTTTTCTTATACCATGATCACTACCTTTTATTATATTTTCCCCTACGTAAACAATGTTTATTTTATTTAAGTTCTATTTATACTAACCCTTCCTCGCAGTTTCACCTCCGTTAGCAGGACAAAAGGTAGCCTATTTTACTCTCAATCCTTTCAACTAACTCTATGCCAAAAATCAAGTCTTCTTTTTGCCCTGGTAACGGGGCCTTAAAGCGGTGTTCTCAGGCGGTCACCTATCCAAGTACTGACCAGGGTTGTTGCTGATGCCGTTTTTTGACACATCAGCGGATTCTGATGCTGATGCTGATTTTTGGTCTTGACATCAGCGGATGCTGATGCTGATTTTGGCCAAGTGCCTGTCGGACTCCCAAACTGAGTATGCTGCACTAATTGAATATAGATGATTCTACCAATCGAAATCGAGTTTTGAAAAACTATGCACTTTTTACCCGACTACCAACGGATGAGGGTTATGAGTTTGGCACCCTATTAATTTTGATTTTCTTATATTCGAATATTCCTGTCACTCTACCTTGGGAATATATATATGTATATTAAAGATGCGCGACTGCGAATTATCTGTCTAGTCGAATGATTTACAACTACTAATTTCCTCATTCGACTTGAATATTAGTAATATACTAATCTTCAAAGTAGAATGAAACTACTAATTAGTATTTACTAATGTCTCTACGAATGGATCATTTATGGCTCCGATTCGACTTTTTTAGTCGACCGATGAGTGATGAATGAATTATTCGTCGCTCCTGCGGGGATTGAAAGGAACAGATTAGTAACTAATTTTAGCATTCTTGTGCGGTTGATAAGATTGTGTAATTTTTCAAGTATAATATTATAGTTTTTAGCTTTTAGTGTAAATATGGTTTTAGTGTAAATGTTATAGTGTGGTGGACAGCTGGTGAGTCTAATTTTGAATCCGGTAATATAACTATTACAGATAACCAGCTATCTACTACTGTGAGTTCAATAATACCTTTTATTTATGTTAATTTTTTCCAAATATTCTATGTGAAGGTAGTTCCCTGACCCAAACTAGCGCCGCCACCCATTTTATCGTATTATTACGTTAAATAAACGAATTTTCAAAAATCCCTTTGCCAGTTTGTGATATTTAATGCCTCTGTAATAGTTTTATTTTGTATAGTTTAGAACAAGATAAGAAGTTGCACTTTTTGGCTACCAAACTCTGTTTTCGCATCTCCTCCATCCTCGTAAACTTTTACCTGTGAACCGTTTGGTGGCGGCAGCGAACGAACCCTGAGTCGAATGAAATATATGTAGGTACAATACTATCTCTCTCTAACTAAGCCCAATCCACGTCGAATAACGAATTAAAACCGACTCAGGCAGTCGAACGAACCACTCGCGATTACTAACCAAATTAGTTACTAATTTTCTCTAGTCATTCGAATCGTTCGAATAACTTGTCAAGTCGAATTATTCGAATAAAATCATTCACAGTCGCGCATCTTTACCAACGCTGAACATGTAAAAGTTTACAAGGAAGGAGGAGATGCGAAAACCGAGTTTGATGGCTAAAAAGTGCAACTTCGCATCTCTTCCTAAACTGTACCAAATAAAACTATTACAGAGGCATTAAAAAAAACTTATGATAGGTATCACAAACTGGCAAAGGAATTTTTGAAAACTCGTTTATTTAACGTAATAATACGATAAAATAGGCGGCGGCGTTAGTTTGGGTCAGGGAACCACCTTAACATAAAATATTTGAACAAAGTTAACACAGAAAAGGTATTATTGCACTCACAATGGTAGATAGCTGGTTATCTGTAGTAGTTACATTAACGGATTCAACATGAGACTCACCAGCTGTCTACCTCACTATAACATTTACACTAAAACCATATTTATACTAAAAGCTAAAAACTAAAATATTATACTTGAAAAACTACACATCTTATCAACCGCACAAGAATGATAAAATTGGTTATTAATCTGTTCCATTCAATCCCCGCTGGAGCGACGAATAATTTATTCATCACTCAAAACCATCGGTCGACTAACAAAGTCGAATCGGAGCCATGAATGATACATTCTTAGAGACATTAGTAATTACTAATTAGTAGTTTCATTCGACTTTGAAGATAAGTATATTACTAATATTCAAGTCGAATGAAGAAATTAGTAGTTGTTCATCATTCGACTAGACAGATAATTCGCAGTCGCGCATCTTTAATATACATATATATATTCCCAAGGTAGAGTGACAGGAATATTCGAATATAAGAAAATCAAAATTTCAGGAATATTTTGGAATTACTTCAAATTTAACACACAGGTAGAAAATGTCCTGTAATAGGTTATAGTATAAAAGAGGAGGTTCTTAATTCACGAAAAACTACTGAACCGGAAAAAGGCCTTTTTATCCCTCTAGAAATGTGAAATTAGAATTTAACGAGAGTGAAACCGCGGGAAAAGCTACTATTAAAATAAACATTGTTGATGTAGGGGAAAATATAGCAAAACGTAGCGATCATGGTATAAGAAAAGAAGGTAATCATGCTCTTCCGATACACGATGGTCACGTGAGTGTCTCTTGCTTACGTTATCAGCACTATCGGCGACTGAGAAGACGAATCTATTTCCTGGTGATAACAGTAGCGTAAAACCGGAGCTCCCCAAACTTCTTTTATTACCTGCATAAATCTGATAAAACTGTGTGATTTTGTATTAACGAATTACTTATCACATAGACTCGTGTTTAACTAACGCTGTTTTGACTGATCTGACGAACATAATTTACGATTGCAAATTTTTATTTGTTTTTCAGTTGACCCTTATCACATTTGTTTCCCAACTTCTAAGTTTTGTTGAAATAAAGTGGCAACTGGACAGTGACGTAAGCAAGACACTTCCGGAGGAGGAGACCTTGTTTTCTTGGACCATGGTAGCAATAAATACCCGGTAAATAATATTTTATAAACATTCATATCATATATCATCATATCATATCAGCCCAAACACGTCCACTGCTGGACATAGGTCTCCCCCATACGACGCCACAAAAAATATAAACATTGTTGAATCTAAAATACTTCGCGCCCCACTACTAATACAAGATCGTACTTACAACAATAAATACGAATACAAACGAGCAATGAAACCTGTAGGTATTTCACCTACCACATAATCTGTTATATTATAAGTGTGATGAAAACTGGTTTGTGTTTGTTTAAGTTCAAATTTGTACAAAAATGCCCTTTAAACCTCACTCCCTCGGGTCATGTCTCGATTCAAACATCAGCATCAAAAATCAGCATCGATCAATGCGGATGCTGATGCTGATCTTCAAAATGATGCTGATGATCAGCGGATGCTGATGCTGATATTCGCAACAACCCTGGTACTGAATTCGCCTGACGTTATTTAACTTCCGTGATCGAAATTCAACTTAGTGTGGACACTGTCCGTGTTTTTATTAATTTTTTTGTTTTGTTTATACACATTGTATGCAAATTTAAACAGTCTACTATTTACGGCAAAAAAAATTACTTTCATCCCCTCTCCCAAGGGAACCCTATTGAAATCCGGGATAAAAAGTATCCTATGTCCTTCCTCATAGTATGAACTCAAAGCCTGCCAAGTTTCATTTCAATACGTTCAGTAGTTTCGATGCTATGCGCGGCAAAGATACAGACAGACAGACAGACAGACATGATGGGAAAAAAATACATTTTTGGCATCAGTATCGATAACAGAGTGCCCTCCAAAAAAAATTTTCACAATATCTTCAATGTACAGAATTTGACCTGTTACAGTTTTATTATAAGTATAGATAGATTATGTATGTACGTTCAAATTCAAATTATTTATTGCATACGTCGCACCTTCACAAATATAGTGACCTTATCCAAAAATTCGGGATTTCGGGTTTTTTCCATAAATAGACCTACGTGACTTCCTCCTTTAGCCGTGAATATTATAACACAGGCCTTCTGGGCTATGCTAGATAGTAAAGGACAAAAATTTACTTCGGTCTCTATCACGCAATCCCCTACTCCCGCGTTGCGGATTGAGCCTGTAGAATATTGAAGATATGGTAAGTTTAACTCAAATATTTTTGATAACTTATTGACTTATTTAATATTTATGTCTGCCTCCGCCTAAAAATTTTTTTTACTACTTAACTTACTAAGTTTTGAGCCATTATATAGTTGAAATTTCAAAAAAACGATCAAAGATTCCGAATTATAGGGACCTAAAATATAATCAGTCTTTTAAAAAAAGTACATTTCTGCGCAACAGAGACCAATAATTGCCTTTTGGCTTTTTATAAAAAAAAAGCCTATAAAATCAACATAATTATAATTCCAAGAACAATTTTTTTTTTGCATGAATAGATAACTAACTTGACTATGTAATAAACTTTAAATTAGTTTTTTCATAAAGCTGAAAGTTGTTATTAACTTGTTATTATAGAACTTACGAACATTCTGCTCTTTAATTGCCGATTCCTAAAAACCTTAAATTTTTCATTAGGTCTCTATAATTCTGAGGGTGCGACGTCATGTTGTTACATAAAGATCTTACAAACAAACAAGTTCTAGACCTAAATATCACAAAATTACAATCTAACATACACTTCCCTACATCTATATATATATATAAAAGAAAGTTGTGTTAGTTACACTATTTATAACTCGAGAACGGCTGAACCGATTTGGCTGAAATTTGGTGTGCAGGTAGCTTGGAACCAGGAAAAGGACATAAGATACAAAAAAATTTGGGTTCCGCGCTAAAAAATTAGGGTTCCGCGCGAAAAAAAATAATTCAACGGGGGCGAAGCCGCGGGCAGCAGCTAGTAATATTATAAAACAAACTACTTACTGAACGGATTTTCATGCGGCTTTCCCCAATCGATAGAGTAATTTATGAGGAAGGTTTTATGTATATAATTTGTCAAGGTTTTGTATAAATTGGCTGAAATATAACGATGATTGTTTGAAGTATCGGATCAAGCCCCCGGGGAGCTTTCATTGAAAACGCTGCCTAATCCCGTTTAAGATCTAACAAAACAATTCAAGGTGTGATATTCCTCTTTTATACCCGTGCGAAGCCGGGGCGCGTTGCTATGCTATGCTATGCTATGTTATGTAAATAAATTGCAAAATATATATCGACCAGAATAGATAGACGAAACGGAGTGTGTGAAGACCTCCCACTCGATGGACCGACGACATCGTAGCGGTCGCAGGGAGTCGTTGGATGGAGGCGGCTCGGGACCGCTATTTGTGGCGTCCGCGTCGTCTGGAGGAGGCCTATGTTCAGTGGACGTGTATGAGCTGGTGATGATGATGATGAAATAGACCAACTGTGTCGCCGCCCGTTCCGTTGAATCGTGAAGAGTGCCGGCTGCGCTCGGTTGGGACTATGCGACGTCACACGCATCCTCGTAGGTACATTGCTTTTACCGGCAGGAACGGCGTTGTGTTTATTACTTAAAATCTTCGCAAGTAATGGTCCGATTTGGATAATTCAAAAAGATATATCATTCTTATGCCATAACGAATAACCTGAATACTAGTTCTATTGATTTTGCTATAACTTTACTGATCTTCATTCGCGTATGGGTCAATATGCGAATTAGAGATTTGTCAAATCGACCCTTTTTTACCTCTAATGCCGCCGAAGTCATTAAACTTTGGGATCAATGACCCGAACAATAGTTGCTCCTTTAGACGCCTCCTCGACCATTCCGCAAGAAAAAGCAGATGTTAAATATACATAAAATTGGAGAAAATTTCTAAGTCCTGCGTCCCGTAACTCCACTTCAACCTTGAACCCGCTACTATGTGTGGCGCAGGTGGAATTTCTTCATTTACATCGTCATTGGGCTTTAATTAACACTGGATTATATAACAAAATGCTTAGAATAGAATAGGCATCGATATCGATATTTATCGTCGCACTACACTATTGATGAGCCGAGCCTATTGTTGAAATTCAAGAATTCTTGATATATTGGCATAAATAGATATAATGGTCTGTTATTAACATTGATGTTCTTCTTACCGCACTTCGTCCAGGGGAAATCTGGCCACAAAAAAACGTTTTTGGCCATCTTTCTTAGCAGTTCGTAAACCACAAATTTCACAGTTTCTTCGTAAATTCTAAATGATACACAAGTTTCTATAACGCAGTAGGTATTTAGTTTATATAAGTACTCTTGTGAAACTGAACTGTAGTAGTAGTATTTTCTAAATATGTATTCACATAAAACCGCCAATTTTTTGAAATCTTTTTCCTCAAATTTATTGACAAGTGACTGAATGAAGAGTGAGTGAGTGTGAATGGAAGAGTGGGAAATGACCGATTGAAGAATGAGTGAGTGTGAATGGAAGAGTGAATGGGAACTGACGTCATTGAAAGACATTGACATTCACTTACATTTGACATTCGCCATTAGAAAGTACCCCAATTCCATACAAATTTTTTTATATTCCTGCTTGCGACCGACTGGTTTATTTTCGTATACTCATTGAGTTTATAAGTATTGTATTCTCTTTGAGTTGATTTATTACAAAACACAAAACAATGGCACCAAATGGCACTAAAATCATACCGACCGCATAAAAGATTATAAGTCCGCGAGAAAAGTCACGTTTTTTGCGTGTGACTATATAGGTAAGTGTATTTTTGTATAATCTGCTAAAATTTATAAACTGCAAATGACATATTATTATGTAAAGCAGTACAATCTCTCCACCTTCCTATGCCGGGACCATGATGGTGGGGGCCAACCTTGCAGTTATACGAACCGAAACTGCGAGAAAAGAGCCACTCGGGTGACTACAAATCCTACGCATTTTGTCCCGAACACTCTCCCACTTCTTTGGCATACCACATCACATCACAGACTTCATTTCCAGGCTACTCCACCCCAGCTTGGTACTGCTCTGTGCCCCCCATCCGTTTGCGAAGATGTACCTTCCTCAGCGTGCTAATTTGGTGCTAATAGTGACCGATAACTGTTTGTAATTTGTGCTCCGAGTTTACACAAGATCGGCTCGCCGATTTCTCGTGGTCCTACTGTGTAATATATCGGACCCTGGTCCGATCCTCCCACTCTATGACTTCTAATAATCTACTCCTACCTAACAAATACCTAGTTTGGGCAGTTCCGTAATATGTGGTTCCTGCTTTACACATGTTCCCCGCAACTACACGCCGCTGTGTCGCTCAGTTCTGAGTCACTCAAACGCTTTCTGAAACACACGTGGCCTGTTAGGAGTTGCGACACCTCGTGATCGGGTTCCACCAAGTGCGCTCTCATGCGCACACCCACGTCGGGGAAGAACCTGGATAAGTCACGGCAATTGTCATTACACTCCCAATCCGTCGGCCATGTCGCGATAGTTTCGCTATCTGTCTTTTCCCAAAGCCTGCTATGCGTCTTGGCTCACTCTGGATCATTTAAGGCTGTAGGTACAGTCAATAACATGGATTGCTGAATATTTTGAAGTGTTAAAAACTCGTATACCTACGCCTTGTCTTCTCATACAACATCCATGGAAGATTGGCCGTTTCGACTACATTTTGTCGGCACCAATAAATTCCTACAAGCTGATAATGTACTTAATGAGTATCTTTTCCTTTAGGTAGGTAGGATTAGGGTCAAATGAGAGAAGTCTTTCATCTTGGGTTTAGATTTTGGAAGCGTCCTGAGCTGAATGATAACAAAACTGCCTTTTCACCGGCAGCCTTATTGTTATTGCATAAATTTTATAGTTTCTATGTAATGCTGGACGATTCGCATAACATCATCTAGCCCCATGCTAAGCAGAGACTGTTATGGTAGGTTATATTGTAGATAAATATATAGACATATTTTATTTTACATATAAAGTACTCACATCACCCGGTACAAATATCTGCGGATAGTACAAATATTTGTAAAGAGGCAGGAATAGAAACCGTAATCTTCGCCGTCAATAAATGTACATTTTGTTCTATAATGTATTACGAGCATTTGCTCACGCCTTCGCTCACGCGGTACATGGATAACACATAATGATAATATTATATCGTAGAGGGATTATGTAGCTTTCGATCAGTTTAAGAATTTTATTATCCCTATTCACAAGCTCATACGCAAACGAAATTACGCTTTTTTTCGCACGCGCTTTTCCCAGAAACCAGTAGCCTGTGATACACGGCTCATGCGTGTAATAAAGTCACATTATTGTCCACTAATTTGGTGCCATTTCGGCTCCAATTTTAGTCAAAAATATCTAAGAAAATACTAGAAAAATATAAACTTACCTTTGCGATTGAAAACAGCAAATTAGTTTAGAAGGTTGGTCTCAATTCGAATTTGAATCAATGCTCTACCTACGAAATGATCAAATCAGTAATCAGCTGTATTAGTACAAAACCAATTATTCTACAAAAAATCAGTACTTAAGTTATAACAGGATATTAACCATGATTTGAGTTATATCTCCAACTAGCTGACCCGTGCCCAATTCGTTGGGCGGTAAATGCCAAGTTTAATTTTGAATACATTCAGTAGTTTCAGCGCTATGCGCAGACAAGTAATTTTACCCTACTGCTGGGCGCACTACGGGGGGCTACTGGGGGTCCCACTGCGGGGCAATGTGGGGGGCCCACTACGGGGGTAAACTGCCGGGGGCCCCCACTGCCGGTGCCCTCCACTGTGGGGGCTTACTGAGTGGGTCCCACTGCGGGGCAATGTGGGGGCCCCACTGCGGGGAGCTACTGGAGGTCCCACTGCGGGAAAATGTAGGGGGCCCACTGCCGAGAGCCCCACTGCCGGCGCCCCCACTGTGGGGGCTAATGAGCGGGCACCACTGCGGGGCAATGTGGGGGGCCCACTTCTGGGGGCCATCTGGCGGCGGCCCCCACTTCCAGTGCCCCCCACTGTGGAGGCTACTAAGGTCCCACTGCGGGGCAATGTGAGGGTCCGGTTGCGTGAGGGGCCCCACTGCCTGGGGCCCCACTGCCAGTGCCCCCCAGTGGGGGCTATCGCTCTCTACCGCCCTTGCCCCACGCGCCATACTGCAACGTGCAAAATTTCACTTCCATCCTCTCTCCCAAGGGAACCCTTCTGAATTCCGGGATAAAAAGTATTTTATGCCCTTTCTTGTAATATGAACTTAAATCATGCTAAGTTTCATTTGAATACCTTCAATAGCTTCGGGGCTATGCGCAGCCAAGAAATTTTACTTTCATCCCGTCTCCCGAAGGAACCCTATTGAAATCCGGGATAAAAAGTATTCTATGTCCTTTCTCATAGTATGAACTCAAATCCTGCCAAGTTTCATTTGAATACATTCAGTAATTTCGGCGCTATGCGCAACCAACAAATTTTACTTTCATCCCCTTTCCCAAGGGAACCCTATTGAAATCCGGCATGAAAAGTATCCTATGCCCTTTCTCGTAATATGAACTTGAATCATGTTAAGTTTCATTTGAATACATTCAGTAGTTTCGGCGGTACGCGCAGCCAAAAAAAATTATTTTCATCCCCTCTCCCAAGAGAACCCTATTGAAATCCGAGATAAAAAGTATTCTATATCCTTTCCTATAGTATGAACTCAAATCCTGCCAAGTTTCATTTGAATACCTTCAGTAATTTCGGCGCTATGCGCAGCCAAGAAATTTTACTTTCATCCCCTCTCCCAAGGGAACCCTATTGAAATCCGGGATGAAAAGTATCCTATGCCCTTTCTCGTAATATGAACTTGAATCATGGTAAGTTTCCTTTGAATATATTTAGTAGTTTCGGCGCTACGCGCAGCCAAAAATTTTTTTTCATCCCCTCTCCCAAGAGAACCCTATTGAAATCTGGGATAAAAAGTATCCTATGTCCTTCATCATAGTATGATCTCAAATCCTGCAAAGTTTCATTTGAATACATTCAGTAGTTCTGGCGCTATGCGCAGCCAACAAATTTTACTTTAATTCCCTCTCCCAAGGGAACCCTATTGAAATCCGGGATAAAAAGTATCCTATGTCCTTTCTGGTAGTATGAACTCAAATCCTGCCAAGTTTCATTTCAATACATTCAGTAGTTTCGGAGCTATGCGCGGCCAAGATACAGACAGACAGACACGATGGAAAATACATTTTTGGCATCAGTATCGATATTAGAGTGCCCCCCAAAAAAAGTTTTCCAAATATCTTCAATGTACAGAATTGGACCTGTTACAGTTTTATTATAAGTATAGATATTTCGGCACAGTTACATGCGCCATGATCATGGAACAACTAAAGTCGCTGCGACTTAGTTTCTGCGCCTTTTCGCTTCCTCTTGAGAAACCAGGGGTGTAGAAGATCGAATGCAGCTGTGGAAGCGCCTGTATAGGCCAAACGAAGCGTAATATTGCGTGCAGAGTCAAGGACCACATACGCACAGTTAAGAATCTGGCAACGGAGAAGTCTGCCAAAGCGGAGCATCATCTTGAGTCTGGTTCAAACCACTGGTTCGAGTTGCACAATATTCAAGTAATCTCAACAGATCGTGAAACCGACATAACATACCAGGAATGGTACATGAGGCCATTGAGATTACCAAACACAGGAACTTCAGCCGAAAAAAAGGTTTCCAACAATCCGGTACCTGAAGCCCTGTAGTGAGAATGTGCAAAACCGAAGAAGTGATGTATCAACCGGGCCGCGTTCAGATGCCGTCAGTTTTGTGTGTCGTGATCGAGTCGCGTTCGATACTGAAACCGGTGGTAGTGTTAACATTCGTAGCAAAATACAAAGAAAGAGGGTAGATCGATATATCTGCCAATAAAAATTGCTGACTTCAGTTGTTCCGTGATCATGGCGCATGTAACTGTGCCGAAATATTTGAATATTTATATTATTTATTTGATAGAACTTAAAACTCAAATCACGGGAAATATCCCGTTATTAACTTTAATGTTTTAAATAACCATGATAGTTTCAAAAGTTTTAAAAAACCATTAAGAATAAGATTTTTTATTTCATCAGGCTCAAGAAACTGATAATGGTGTTCACACTGAAAGAAACCGGACTTACGGTTACCGACTACATCGTATTTGGGGTCCTCGTGTTCATGTCTTGTTCCGGCGGCCTCTGGTACAGCGTTATGGCCTCCAGGAAGAAAGCGGTGGTAAACGTGAAGGACTACCTTCTTGGCGGGAAGGCCATGAGTACTTTTCCGGTGGCCTTGTCTCTAATAGCAACGTAATAAAATTAACTTATATTTATTATCTAGTCGGTTCTGTTTGCTTCGCACGCGTTTTTCCTGGGTACGAAATTGCCTATGTCCTTCTGTTCCCTTGACAAAGATTAAGATTTGTTCAGTCATTTACTCGTGAAGCTGTACCAAACAGACAGGATGACGCACGTTGTCGCCAGGAGTAAAATTTGCGATAGCAGAAAACTCTGGTTTTGGTGGTTGTTGATGCGGATGGTCAAGATGCTGGTCATATACAAATCAGTTAAAAGCGGATAAATCTTTTTACAGAAACAGCAAATATGCGTTTAATTTTACACTAGTTTCTGCCCGCAGTTTCACACCCATATTTCCCGAATAAAAAGAAGTCTAAATATGTGTTATTTCAAAGCGTTTCGTTCAGCAGTTTTAACGTGAAAAGGTTACAAACATCTTAACATAAAAAAATCGCATTTATATTGTTATAATGTGATAATTCTCATTCCATGTTTTAGATAACTTGGATTTCTCTAAAATTCTGTTACCCCTTGTAATCCCTTATTTTCCCTGATAACAAGCATTTCAATCGTAGCTACGTATCAGGAGTGACGGTCCTGGGCACGCCAGCGGAGGTGTACAATTACGGCACACAGTACTGGATGATCGTCGTGGGGATCGTCTGCAGCACCGTCATCGTTGGCGTCGTCTACATGCCGGTTTTCTGCAAGCTGAGGCTCTCATCCTCCTATGAGGTTTGTAGCTTCAGTAGGTTTTATTATAGTGAGTGATTTATTACAGAACACAACAGGATAAAAAAGATTGGGGCTGGTTTTGCACCAACTCGAATTATTCAAATAAGAATCTTACGATTTGCATCATTTTGATACTCTAGCTAGCGTAAGAAGATTAAAGTGAACAGAATTCAAAACAGATCTTTGACTTTTGAAATTATAACTATCATACAAACTTCTGTATGGGGCTCTTTTCTAGGTAGATAGTTCAACCAACTCTTACTCGTTAAAATAGTGGAATAGGTCTACAATATGAGGCTAATGTTTAAATATGTTATAGCATATAGCAATATGAATCTACAACGTTTTTTGTTCCAGTACTTGGAGTTGAGGTTCAATCGACATGTACGGGCAGTCGCTTCAATCTTGTTTTTACTTGATGAGGTGAGTTCATAAAAAAACATCACCATCTCCCTTCCACTCCAGGTCAAGCAGACGGACGGCACAATACCATCCTTATCTGGTGGATATACCATCCACTCGTACTAAGCCGTTTTCCTCCAACTTCATCATTCGGACCGCTAAGGATTGGAAGTCGTTGCCTGCTTCTGTTTTTCCTGCCAATTACAATCAGGGTCCCTTCAAGACAAGAGTGAATAGGCATCTAGACCTTCGTGATACACCGTCGGCTGCATCGTCATTTCCATCAGGTGAGATTGTGGCTAAACGATTATATTGTCCATAAAAAAAAAACAGAAATACTTTTACTTGCGTAGTAGATATAAATCCTTCAAATAACATGTCTATCAAAAACCTCTCGTTATAATTTCCCAACGTACTTGCTCAAATCATAATTTTATCAATAAGTCGGTTTTACATCTCTTGTTTGAGGTTAGATGACACGAATGAAACTGACCACGTTTGTGTTTAAGTAAAACCTGAAAAAATATATTTAATAGGAATACATTTTTATTTTTGTCAAAGTTTGTATGGATGGATGTATGGATATTTGTTACCCTTTTACGCAAAAACTACTGAACCGATTAGCCTGAAATTTGGTATGGGTATAGTTTGGGACATGGAATAACATATAGGCTATCCCGATTCTTATCCCGATAAAACGCGGGCGAAGGCGCGGGCGGCAGCTATTAATTTTTATATGCTAATGTTATACTTATTCTTCTCAGATTTTGTTTCTACCTATGGTGGTCTACGTTCCTGCTTTAGCTTTTAATCAGAGTAAGTTTAGTATTATCATGCCCATATGTATATAAGGTTACGCAATAAAAAATATTGTTTTTTATCTAATAATATTTAAGGTGTGGATAGATAGATAGAAAACTCTTTATTGTACCACACAAACACAAAATACATAAAGAAGGAAAAGTTGACAGCAATGAAGTACAAATGGCGGCCTTATCGCTTTGAGCGATCTCTTCCAGGCAACCTTGGGATGGACTGGACATAAAATAACAATAAAGGCGGTGGCGTTTAAAGTTACTTATAAGAAATAAAACGATAATAGTTACACCTACACTACGTACTATAATACCTACTTATCATAAACTTACATAAACATAAAAATAAGGTTATTCTAATTGTTACACGGATAATAAATAATGTTGATGAAGCAGTTTTTTAAAGATAGGGAGAGATATTGCACGTCTGATATCCAGGGGAAGAGCATTCCATAGACGGATAGCTTGTACAGTGAAGGATTTTTCATAGAAAGTAGTAGAGTGAGAAGGAACTTCTAAGACGAGGGTTTCAGAGGAACGTAAAGATAGAGAGTGAGAGTCGGTGAGTGGTGTAGTAAGTCACAGGAATAATTTACACAGCACATACATATGTATGACGACAACATCCGACGACATCGTAGCGGTCGCAGGGAGTCGTTGGATGGAGGCAGCTCAGGACCGCTATTCGTGACGCCCTTTGGGGGAGGCCTATGTTCAGCTGTGGACGTATACGGGCTGATGATGAAGATAATGATGATACATATGTATTGAATATACAAAAAAATTTTCATTAACCCACCTGACCGTTCCCGGTGCAAAGTAGGTGCCCATAATGCTTGCTGAATAGCGATGGAAATCCTTTGCACCAAGAACAACCCGGAGCGAGAGTCTATAAATGTGCTAGTGGTTTCTTTTTCACTTCTTCCACTAGTGGACAAAAAATTGAAGTGAAGAGAATATCAATAACACCTTATTTCTTATTAATAACTATGTTTATAGTATAAAATTTGACTTGTCTAAGTGTTTATTTTGTAAGCCTAAAGAAATAAAGTTATTGATTCTGAGTCTCCTGTCTGTCCCGTGTATGTATGTATATTGATTAAAATATATCTCAAGATACCATGATATAACTTTTTTAGTAAAGATTTTTGTTTTTTAATAATAACGACTTGCTTAAGTACGAACGAAAATTTTATTAATTCCAAAAAAGACCCGTTTTTTAGAATTAA
Organism: Eupithecia insigniata; assembly: GCA_947859395.1. Taxonomy (NCBI): domain Eukaryota; kingdom Metazoa; phylum Arthropoda; class Insecta; order Lepidoptera; family Geometridae; genus Eupithecia; species Eupithecia insigniata. Next base: position 5,269,400 of record OX401996.1, on the reverse strand, counting down.
TAAAATTTGTTACAGATATAGGCTTCGACACAGTTTAATAGCGCTCGGCGTAAGTGGAAAGGGGTTCTGCGCAGGTGTAAAACTGTGTAAGAGTCTAAAAACTGACTTCTCCGCATCAAAGGTCAGCGCTATTAAACCGTGACGCGACCTACATAAATTGACCTTACCCTGCCTCATAACGAAGAAATAACGGAGATAAACAAGCCAACAAGACCTCCATGCGATCACCCCAAGACCAAATTGTTTGAAACACAAATTGGACGAGGCCTACGCCCAGAAGTGAACAGATACAGGCTGCTGGTGATGAACCCTGCCACGGCATTATTTGCATTTTGAAGTTTTATTTTTAGGGTTCCTTACCTCAAAAGGAAAAACGGAACTCTTATAGGATCACTTTGTTGTCCGTCCGTCTGACAACTCTTCGTTCTTTACTCAGAAAAGCGTGGAGCTATTGAGTTGAAATTAACATTAAATATCTAAGTCCATAACTACTTGGAGCCGTGATATAAATCAAGCTTTAAGTCAACGCAATTAAAAGTTTACTACGATTATGCCCAATTTTTTGAAATTTCCTACGGAATCACGTACACACAAAACCTTTAGGGTACTTCCCGTCTTCACTATGGACTGAAAACCTGTATGGTATTTCCCGTTGACCTAGAATCATGAAATTTGGCAAAAAGCAAGGCCTTATAGCACAAGTAAACGGAAAAGTAGAAAAGAAAAGAAATTTGTAGTATATTCAATTTTTTTTTCTTTTTGTTATTGTTTAAAACGTATGGGGTACCTACACTCCGTTGACCTAGAATCATTATATTAAGCAAGAAACAAGGTCCTATAATTAGGGAACCCACGGAGTCTAACTCGCACTTGATGATTTTATTTTATTTAGTCAAGAATAAACTAACACTAGTGTTTAATATCTCATTTGTTGATTTCAGTGACACAAGCCAATGTTTATATCGTGGGCGGTGTAATGGTTGTAGCATGTGGGCTCTATACAGTATTGGTGAGTTCTTTTTTTTTAGACTTTTCAAGGATTCAACAATCCTTCCTATGATTCGCTATTGTAAGAAATTGATCTATACAAAGAAAATTATCAATAACGATTGTGTATCGGGAGGCAACCGATATCAGCCCAATGCCCATATTGTAAAAGACTATCACGACTCAATAGAGCAGGGGTCGGCAAGTAGTTTTAAGTGGGGTTCGGATTCAATGTGATTTTTATTATCAAGGTCCAGAAAAAAAATATGAAGAATCGTTAGGAACTGTTTTTATTTTGTTTTCAAATCAAGCTAGTTCCCTAAAAAAGTTAAAAATAATATCTCCATTTCGAGTGAAGACTTTGAAAGACTGGACAACTTAGCAGCCACATCAGTCCATTCTGCTGATGCATCAACATCTTTAGGCAAAGTATGTCCGCCTGTTGCAGATGAATGCAATAGAGTCTTGAGGACCTTAGTCCTCAAGACTATTGCATTCATCGCAGAACGGTCTTAACCGTTGAGAAGAAGAAGAATTCTGTAAAATGTAATGCCTATGCCTATCCACAACAAGATTTTTTAAAACCCCTCATTAAAGTTTTGTTTCGTTTACTTCAAATAGAGACGTGAATTATCTGATATTGCTAACAAATAAATAAATAATAAATAATGTTTGACAATACACACAACAATATCTAGCCCTAAGCTAAGCAGAGCTTGTGTTAAGGGTACTAGATGACTGATATATGTATATAATACAATATATTACATAGATAGATATTTTTTATTATACATAGAAAATACCCAGAACACCCGAGACAAATATTTGCAGATCGTTCAAACATTTGTCCCAAGGCGGGAATCGAACCCGCAACCTTCTGGCGTCGCAGGCGGACCTTCGCCCACCGGACACATAGGTATGTGTACACACATACAGTAACAATTTTTGACGACCTATACCTATAGGTCGTCAAAAATTGTTACTGTACCTATTACATCTCTGACTTAATCCAAAGTCGATGGGCTCTTGAGTTTGTGCGTTGTTTCTAGGGAGGACTGCGAGCAGTGGTGTGGACGGATTCAGTACAAATAGGAGTGATGTTCTTCTCAGTATTAGCGGTTTCCATTGTGGGGACGATCGCTGCCGGGGGCTTTAACCAAATCTTCAGTGTTGCGAACGAAACTGGCAGATTGTCGCTATCTAAGTGAGTCGCAAATTCTGACACGAGTGATCTTACATTTAGACATCTTCATTACGATATTTAGATAATATTTATAAGGGCTGGCTAGTCTTTGTTCAGATTGGCTGCTGTGGCCGAAATTGAGCTAGGAGGAGATCATCATCACTTATTTAAGGGGTTGTCCGTCGCCCATTAATGACTTGATGTTTTAGCAGCTTTTTAGACCTTTAATAAGTTAATACCAGAGAGAGGACCCTTAATAAGTTAATACCAGAGGGAAGACCCTGGTATAACCTACGTGATGAGGTTTTAGATTAGCCTTGTTTCTTTTAGATCCTTTTTTTTTTTTAAGTCTCGTATCTGATTCAGCACAAAATAATTTTCTCCATCCTCTTGTTCTTTCATTAGCTGTTCATTTAAGCGGAGTGGTTTATGTAGATCATGTAGAACTCATTTTATAATATTTATTCTTTCACTATTTGATGAAGCATATTTTTTCAGTTTTCTCGTATTCATTTTTGATTTCACCAGAATTATTATAATTCTACATTCTCCAATCACACACATAGTCACACACAAGTGCCCATTTCTGAACGAAACTTGTTTTTGATGTGCTACAGTAATGTCAAAAACAAACAGCTGATATACCAACGTTAGCCATATTTGCGATTCAGCTACATTTTTTAGTACTCACTATTTTAAAATGTGTATAAAAAATTAAACTGTGACTCAGCGGCTGTGTTCGTGTTTGTGAAATATCTTGGAGCTTTGTGCTTCTTGTTCTACTTATATTCCCATTGGAATGTGACAAAAACTGCCCAGGAAGTGTTTGAAGGTGATTTCACTTTTTTTACATGGTATTTTGAACCTGTAGCCTCTATGTTCGCAAAAAAGTATTTATTAACGGGGAGCGCTCACGTAGTAATGTTTACTTATTGAACTTCGTTCAGAAAGTGAGTAGTTATACAGGATGTTAGGTTAAACACTGTTGTTACTAAAACCACGAATGTTTAAACCTAAAATAAAATTATCATTATATTGTTACTATTATAATTCATTTTTGCGCTATCGTACGTGATGTCATGGTCACCCTAACATGCCTCGCGTTGGTGGCGGCCTGCGGACAGTGTTCCAAGTGACCAAAAAATTTCGATTAGACGAATGCATTTTGAATGCAATAGTAGAACACCCACGTATCTGTTTCAAATACTTTTTTTTATAAAAAATAATAACTTTGGGTGACCTTGACTGAGAAAAAGTTTAAATAAATTCTTTAAAAGTAACTGTCCAAGATATTTTATTAATGAAATATACTCTTGACAAAGGATCTTTAGCCACATCTTTTACAGTTTTTATTTTCCTCTGAATACCGAGTAATAGTTTTTTTTTTAGATTTTAGTTATTATTTTTTTTCTATCAAAAACTCAAAAGTGCGACTTGTGACTAGCACAGAAATATAGCTCTTAACAATGCCTATCACTGGTAAAAATATCACGTTGCACTATCGCGGCCATTGGGAAAAATATGCAATATCGTTCTGAGGTTAAATTATACAAAATAGGGTTGACGATAAAGGTCAAACTCTTTTGTAAGTTTATTACTCACTCTTGTTATTTGTTAATAACAAGCAATTTTTATATCGACGTTCGATACATAGGTGACTGGTAATTAGCGAACACCCCGCGAGCTGGAGATTATGTGAACAATGTAATTTAGGAATTGTTTGCTACGAACGTGCTTCAGATCGGCAGAACGTGCTCGTCTCCTAGCCATTTCTAAATGGGAGTTAGAACATTGGTTGCAAGCACTTCCTTCATATAACAGTGTCACTTTATTAGATCACGCAACGTTCCGCATCGCAACATGTCTTCAGTTGGGTGCAAGGTGTTGCGCGCCTCATCAATGCCAGTGCGATACTGTTGTCGAATAGTTTTGTCCTCATGGATTATCGTGTAAGCCGATTTGACAAAAATATAGTAGTTTCGCCGACCTTTTTTCGGGGGCGCGGCGGCGGCACCTTTGTTTCATACCGACAGAGCGTGCCGCATAGCGCCGGTACGCGTGTGTTGGGTGAAATTTTTATGATTTAAAAGGATTTTTTAAATAAAAAATATGTAAAAATACATATACTTTTCTCACCCGTTTTGGCCTCATGATATTAAACCTCTGATTTCAGGGATCAGAGTATTTATACTAAAACCCTATATCTATGTACCTCGCAGAACGCAGAAAATATATATAAAACCCACTAATATATTGAATTTCGCGCGAATCTGTGACAGACGGGACGGAAATGGAATTTCTTAATACCACTTCAGAGATCTCCTGTTCTCCCAATCCTTTGTTGTTTCAGACCAGTAATGGCACGAAATTCTTGTATAAATACCTCTCTTCTCTGTTCTTGCAATAAGAATACTTTTATTTATTGTAGTTGGAGCTTTTCCCCTTTTGAGCGGCAAACTGGATGGGGCGCCATCATCGGAGGCACCATATACTGGACCTGCTTCAACGGCGTCAACCAGACGATGGTGCAGCGCTACATATCACTGGCTTCTAAAAAAAAGGCAAGGCGGTTAGTTGACTATTTCTACACATCCCAGCCAGAAGACATCCACTGCTGGACATAGGCTAAGCCCAAAGATCAATAATAAGAGGGTTTTTTTGATAATCGCGACGACGCCATGCATGACTATTTCCATCATCGCCGATTAAAAAATATGCGTCGGATTTTTTTTCAGGCCATTCAGTTCAGAAGCATCTGAAGGATATAAAATCGGCGACAGGCCAAACAAAAGAACTATTGAATGGCATTACTTACAATAAGTATAATCTACCGCCTTCGATTAAGGCACTGCATGTCGACGATTCATCATCATCATATCAGCCTATACACGTCCACTGCTGGACATAGGTCTCCCCCATACGACGCCACAAATAGCGATCCTGAGCTGCCTCCATCCACCGACTCCCTAGGACCGTTACGATGTCGTCGGTCCATCAAGCGGATGGTCTTCCATGTAGGGGGGGATTTGCCATAATCACCACGCTTGGCAGGCGGATTGGTGAACGCAGTGTTGGTGTTGAAAAAAACTCAGAAGGAAGCTGCTGCCGGGAAGGTTCATTTAGTTGGCTCTTTCTTACGAAATCCACGGGTTGAGTTAGAGGGGTCGATATTCGTTCCGTGCATATGACCCGAAATCATATCAACCAATACACGTCCACTGCTAGACATAGGCCTCCCCATACGATGCCACAAATAGCAGTCCTGAGCGTAAACGTATTACCAATGATATATAAATAGTTACCTATATAGATACTTATATATGTATAGAGGTAAGAATAATCGAAACTATTTTCTTCTTCCAGCGCTATAACTTTATTTGCTAGTGGTATAAGCTTTGCAATATCCCTCTGCGTGTGGGGAGGAGTCCTCGCGTATGTGGTCTGGGTCAACGATGGCTGCCATCCGGGCGGGCAACCCCTGGTTGATGATCGACTGTTTCCCGCTTTCGTCATATACACGGCTGCTACTCTGAATATTCCAGGGCTGTCAGGAGTGTTTTTGGCTGGTGTTTTTGGAGCTGCTTTAAGGTGAGGAATGTCAGATTAAACAGTATTTGTACGAAGGTGCATTGTTAAAAAGTGATCATTAACAGCCTTAAGCCAGTGCACTGATTTACTTAGACCTCCCCTGATAGGCACTTCTTGTTATTAGATGGTAACGCGATAAGCCCCACGCTGCAGCGTTGGTTGGTGATCACAGTTCGATGGTGGATATGTTCTGCAAGGGGTACTGCTGTCCGGGCCCCGGTAGATAAGGTGGTGAGAAGTAATAATGTGATGACACAAAATAATTGGCTTATAGGTAGGTAGGAAGTACATAATTTATTTTAAAGCAGAAACCAGAGAAATCCTTCCTATTATATTAAATATTTGAGTGAACAGCGAAGTTTGTTGTTCCGCAGTCTTGACAAGCCGAATCCAGCGAGGGTTATTTATTGAGCTGTAAAATAGCATAGATAATTTAACAAAATACCATTATGATTGTTTGACTCACATCCAATTCTTCTCCTTGTTTCTCTCTCATTTATTCCTATTTGACACAATATGTGATTGTGTATTCCGTTTTACTTCTTCCGGTATTGGTAAAACGTTGAAGTAGAAGAGAATCAATTTAAAGGATTTTTCAAAATATTCTTGAAAATGAAAATGAAAACCTACGAAAGTTTGGCATTCATAGATTAGTATTATTGAAATGGTTGTAATATTTAATTTTCAGTTTGCATTTAGATTAAAGTTTAATTAGTCTATGTGTTTAATTTGTAAGCCTTATCCTGATTCTGACGTTTAATTTTACAGTTCGCTGTCAGCGGTCCTGAATGCATGTGCGCTGGTGGTAGTAGAAGACATATGTCACGGTGGGCTGCAACTGTACTTCAGGCCAATGGTCGAGGGCATCCTCGCGCGGAGTGTGAGTGCGGTGCTGGCCATCCTTTCCATAGTTATGGTATTAGTTATTGAGAAACTGGGAGGTGTTCTAGGTAAGAATTCACTTTTAACACACAAATTGTTATTTGTTGTTGTAGTATAGGGCGCTAACGCACTGGCGACCATGGCTGTGACGGCCAGGTTGCGGCCTGCGGTTAGTATATTCTGGGATTTGTAGTAATAGTATAATTCAAATGTGTATTTTCGAACCTTGAATAAACGAGATGTGCGGAATATGTGTATACATATTTATCGATAAAAAACAGGAAAAATTTATTATATGTCGGCTATCTCAAAAACCAATGCGATTTAAAATGAAAACTACATCATTTTATTTTTTTGTCGTTTCTTTTTATGTAAACGGTGTATTTTATTTAAAGTCACATTTGGAAGCTAGATAGTCTATTTTTAGTCTAGTTTTTTGTCGTTTGACCTATTCCGTTCCGCATTTTAGTACGCATGGAATGACATACTGTCTTGTCTAACTCATGTTTGGACCCGTATCCGCATATTTCGTTTGATCGAGGTTCGAAAATACACATTGTATAGTAATAGTTCACAGCGGCCTACGGCTACCTACATGGTGCGAACGTGGCCACCTCGGCCTAGGTCGCCAGTAGTGTTGGCGCTCTCACTTAGATTATAGGAATTATAATTTAACGCTGACATTCGTGTTAAGGTGCTGCCACAGCCTTATCAGCCATTGCCGCGAGCGCCACATGTGGCATCTTCAGCCTTGGCATGTTCTGCTGGTGGGTGGGGCCTCGAGGAGCGATGGCTGGGGGCATCGTCGGAGCCATCGTCGCTGGGACACTCTCTATGGGGTCTCAAACTGCTGCAGCCAAAGGTTTTAGAGCCGTTCCATTAAATTTAACTGAAACGTGTGCCAAAAACGCTTCGTACGCCTTTACGAGCATGGTGAGTTTTATAATTGAAATCGGTTTGTGTATCAATGTTTTTCACCTTATGCCTGAACCATTTATATATACTTGCCCAAGGAACTTATACAAACGAGTGTAGTACCAATTGTGAAAAATAAAACATGTGACTTGCATGTGACTTACATGTAAATGCATTAAATTCATGTTACCTAATGTAAGAGAATTTCCAACGAAGATAATGCTAAAGAATGAGATTGTTGACTTTGTAGACTCTACTGTTTTCTTAGGGTTACATATTGATTCCACTCTTCAATGGAAACCGCAAATTGATGCTCTCGCAGCTTACTTAGTTCAGCAGCCTATGCAGTTCGAACAATTAGATATATTACCGATGAAGATACAGCTAGGTTAGTTTATTTCAGTTACTTTCATAGTATTATGTCTTATGGTATTTTGCTTTGGGGACAGGCAGCTGACATCCAGACTATCTTTGTTCTCCAGAAAAGAGCGGTACGCGCAATTTACAAATTAAAGCCACGCGACTCTTTGAGGGAATTATTTAAAGAAATAAATATTTTGACAGTAATATCGCAGTACATCTATGAAAATCTTATGTATACGCACAAAAATAGAGATAGCTTTTTGAAAAAGTGTGGTGTTCACAATAGAAATACAAGAAACAAGAACAAATTACACATCCCAGCATATAGATTACGAAAGGTAGGGAAATCATTTATGGGCAATTGCGTGTGTTTCTATAGTAAGCTTCCATCTGAAGCAACTGAACTCCCTATTCGTAAATTTAAACAGTAAATTAAACAAAATCTTATCAGGAAGGCCTTTTACTCCATAGATGATTACATCAATGATGTTAATGCTTGGCCAGATGTCGCTCCGTTCCGCACTGTCAGTAGTATGTAAGAAATTCAATGTTCTGTTTAGCTTTAAAGAAATATTGACATGTATCTAAATTGCATTAAATTTATATTTAGATAGGCAAAATAAACATGTATTAGACACATAAGTGATATTATAATGTGCTAGTGGTTTCTTTTTCACATCTTCCACTAGTGGACAAAAAATTGGAGTGAAGAGAATATCAATAACACCTTATTTCTTATTTGATAATAATAACTATAGTATACAATTTGACTTGTCTAAGTGCTTATTTTGTAAGCCTAAAGTAATAAAGTTATTGATTCTGATTCTGACTTATCAGATAATGGCCAATATCGCTGGCCACGGTAGTTGCCAAGGTTTTGGACAGTGTGCTTGACTCGAAATTGGATAGGCATCTAAACATCCATGATGCTCAATTTAGTTTCAGAAAACAGCTCAGAATCAGAATCAATAACTTTATTTCTTTAGGCTTACAAAATAAGAACTTGGACAAGTCAAATGTTATACTATAAACATAGTTATTATTATTAGGGGAATTGACTATTGAAACTTTGCCTAGTAAATGGTTACATGTTCATTAATTATTAATAGGTAAGGAACCCTAAAAATGGGCCTAATACATTATGTTGTCTGATTTAATAAAGAATTAAATTTATTACATTTTGCAATACAACCTTTGGGCAGACTCGGCAACCCCGTCCAGTGGCGTGTGTCTTTGAAATGTTCGGGCTCAAATAAAATGGTAGATCAGGATGTCATAACTTAAAGATTATGTAAAATTATGAATCCTGAGCCATACCCCGATCGACAATTTTAATTAGCACGGAATAGCGTGTACCCATATATGTATCTAGATTTTTTCTGGTATACCTACCTACATATAGAAATAGAAAAGTTGGATTGAAAGTTAACGTGAACATTCAAAAATCCTGTCTCCGACCAGAATCCAGAAGATATTGCGCCGATCTTCCGCATATCCTACCACTGGATAGCACCGTCAGGTTTTATCGTGACCATGATAGTGGGCGCACTAGCCGGCTACTTGCTGGATAAGAAATCCAGCATTCTGCAGGATGGCGAGCTGTACACACCGGTCGTCCATCGGTTCCTACCACCCGCGTTCAACGAGAACAGGGGGACGGCGAAGCGTTTGAGAACCATTCAAGAAAGACGCCTCACTCAACAGCCAGATGCAGCGGACCCGCTCGTTCTGAATAGGATCGATAAGGTAGCTTTAAATAATAATTACAATCAAATAATAGAAACAAATTACAGCTAGTATTTATAACTGAAACAATTGAGCTGACTGCAGGCTGTTGCAAACAATCTACAGTTAGCTCAACTGATCCATATCAATACCAGAAAGTTTATGGCGTTAAATGTTTGTGCGAAGACAACTAGAATGAATCGGCTGAAATTTTGTACTGATGTATATTGTGCGTAGTTTACATGGGTACTTATTATACGGAAAAAACGCGCGCGAGGCTGCGGGCGTGAGTTTGGCTGGTGTAGATAAATATACACCAGCCAAACTCGATGTGAAATGTTTTTAAACAAACCACGACATAAAAAGCTAAAACTCACTCGCGTCGAGCTTCAGATATAATTGCAAAAGGATCTCAAATCGACAATATTATATGCATGTAAATTGCGTATAACAAGACGCGGCAATAGCGCGTGAAGATTAAGTATGGGCGGTTTGTTTACAAACGTTGTACATCCAAATTGGCTGGAATATATTTAATGTATTTCTGGGAGTTTTAATGACACGGTGCTTTTCATCTATTTCAGGGCAGCACCGATGTCGATGGGCCACTTAAGATCTATGATGTATAAGAAATAAAATATTGTGATGTAACTCGTACAAAGTTGAATAACGATAGCACGACTACTATGTACATAATTAACATAGCAGTATTCCAGTATTGGGAAATAAGACAAGTATTTAATTTATTTTCATATTCAATAAATTTTATTTATGAACTTTTCGTGAATTTGTTATTATTAAATAGTATGAATATTTATTTATTAAATAGTATAATAAAAGAACATGTATAAACATGTTATATTATATGAACCTACTAATATTATAAATTATTATTAATGGTCACCTTAATGCTAAACACTGTGTTTAATTAGACAATAATGCACCGATGTTTCCCCTAAAATAAATTAATCTCAAAGTTTGTAAGGATGGGTGTATGGAAACAAAAACTACTGAACTGCTCGGGCAGAAATTTGGTATAGGTATAGTTTCGGACCTTGAACAACATTTATGGGCTATTTTTTATTGCTAGAAAACGTGGGCAAAGGCGCGGGCAGCAGCTAGTATTTTATATGATCTGCATAAGAAATGCACCATAAGTAGATAAATACAGAAATATTGGTAAAATTAATTTACATGTCAGCTTTTCTTTCAAATAGTTGTAATACATTATAGTACCTATTTATTATGCTTTAAATTAACTTATTCGTTTGATTTAGAATTCAGGAGTTGTAACTGCTAGGGGAATTATTTCTCTAAATGCGGGAATTTCGCGTTAAGTTTGGAAAGTTATAAAATTGTCGGGAATTGTGGAGACGCAGCAGTAACGTAAATAGTCAGGTGTTGCCATACACGGATCTGGAGTGTATTATTGTGGAAGTGATGACGGATTCATATAATATCTGAACTTCCACAAGATTAATTATTAATCACTAATAGTAAGAGAGTTAAAATGTAGGTACAGTCATTCGGGACAAAAAGCCGCATTTTTGTCTGTTTTCGTTGATAATACTGAAACTGCCACGATATTAGGAACACATTTATGCATTTCATATAGCTTATTTACAAGACTTTTAAAGTGCATAAAGTTGTTGGAGATAACTAAAACAGTTTTTAATATTTGAAGAAATCTGTGAATTGGTCGGAGTGCGTACCTTTACCCCTTAAGGTGGGTAAAAATACGCAGTTGTTTGGGTAAGAGTGTGTCAGAATCGTGGGCTTTATCTACCTACCTTTTATAGTTTTAGATAGAATCATGGAATTGCCTACCCTATAATGCAACCTAACAATTTGGTAATTGGGAATAATGAAATCAGAACTCAGAATTCAATACCTTTATTTCTTACGCTTATAGTTAAGCACAGACAGGTCAAACATCGAAACCATAAATTATTAGGTATCAAATAAGAAATAAAGTGTTATTGATATTCTCTTCACTTCAATCTTTTGTCCACTAGCGGAAGAAGTGAAATAGAAACCACTAGCACGTTTCACAAGACTTATATGTCTAATACAGTTATATTTACCACCTGTGTATTATATCTAAAAGAATAGATAACCTTATAATTTAAACTTGACACTCAAAAATATCGATAAAACAAACTAGGACATATCTAGAAAAAGGTTCTATAATGTACAACAGCTTACCATACTGAGAGATGGTTTCAGTTAACAGTTCCAGAAGAGTGTCAGGGCCAGCTAACCGTCTGTCTTATATAAAATTAGTTCAAACAACCGTCGCGTCATCGGTTGTCATTATGCCTCGCGCCAATTTGCCAAACACCCGCGAGTGTTCGTTTCATAACTAGTTACATTGATATATCTTCTTATATGATAATTTATCCATGGCAAATGTTCTTAAATATTAAATCAACAATTAAGATACTGATTACATCGATTAAAATACATTATGAAATAGCATATTCATTATAAAAAACTAATTTGTCTAGTATTTGAATTTGAGCAGAAAACATGTAGGAAATCAAGCCTATTACATTTTATCATTGAATATCTTTTGAAATCTTATTGTTTACCACAACATACACTTGTTACATTATATATTTATAACTAAACAAATTAAAATATCTTACAAGTGCATGTAAGTAAAAGAGCGCAAACTGATGTAATTAATTTTTTTTTAATTATACACATTGATGAAATTAGCCCTCAAAATTAATTTCATTATTTTCGTTGTAACTCGCACAGCACGCCATGCATCGCTCAACTAACGTTGACACAAAATGGCGGCTAGAACTTACTCAGTTCATCATCAAACAAGCTTCTCGCCCACTCCCTGGTAGTGCGAAATTTTACCCACTGCGTCCTTATACCCCGAATGACTCTACTGATTCATGTCTTCTGAATTGCTTTGGGTAGAAGTCATATATTTTGGGTTATTTACCAATTTTCACAGGGTTAATCATGGTAAAACAAAAATCAAGGTAAAACGTGATCAACAACATCGAGTTTTCGGACTTATATTACATGAAAATTTCAATAAAATCATTAGAGGCAAAATACTTTTGAGGTTATAAACTGAAACTTTATATGTGATATATAAATGTGCTAGTGGTTTCTTTTTCACTTCTTCCACTAGTGGACAAAAAATTGAAGTGAAGAGAATATCAATAACACCTTATTTCTTATTTGATAATAATAACTATGTTTATAGTATAAAATTTGACTTGTCTAAGTGCTTATTTTGTAAGCCTAAAGAAATAAAGTTATTGATTCTGATTCTATAGTTTCATCTTTATTGCTGTCTTAGATCCAATGTCTTATCTCTTCAATAGTTTCCCTCCTCTGTGTTACCAACTGTTGGCGTGAATGTGCCGAGATATTTACATTCCGTGCACGCTGCGCTATTAAAAGTGGCACAGAACAAGATTGCGAGGTCTTGAGGGATGTTCCTGGTGAATAATGCCTTAAGAAGGGGTGGTTAAAGTATTCTGCTGATTTTATTTATTTGCTAGCACAAGGTAAGAAAGACTGATGAGCCGGGGTGTGTGAGAATAATCGCTATAACTTTGTAACTGCTGACAAGGTATGGAAAGATTTTGTTGTAGGTGACTGATACGTTCTGTGTTGTAGGTGGCTGATACGTTCTGTACACTGTTAAATTAGAATTTCTAAAGTGAGTAAAGACAAACGAAGGCACTGTTAGGTATAGATGTACATACTAACAGTAAAAGAAAACATAGAGACTTATTTCTCAGTTGTTCAGATTAGCATTCATAAAATAACTCGCTTCCTAAGGCGTTTTTATGTCTTTAGCGTCGAACAATTTTATACTCCTGCTTTGAATTCACGCACCAAATTTAGTCTTCAATAAAGTTCCTGGCAAAAAGCATCGTAAAACTGATTGCGGCGCTGAAAAGCCTTCAAAACCTCCTGCAAGCCTTCTGCCAGAAAAGTCGTAAACTGAATCGGCCTGAAACTGTTCAATTGCGTACTGTAGTCTTGCAATTAAATATGCGTAAAACGCGCGCGCGATACATCCCGACTTTGAAGCGAGTAGAGGCCATCCAACCATAACTTGTGCGCAGCTTCAAGGCATTTACTGAGTAAAATGAAATACTAGATAACGTTTATTGTCAAAAGGAATAAATATTTTTTAGTAAATAGAAACATAAAATCCTAAATTGGGTTTATCAAGACAATAGAGTTCTCTTTGGTAATTTAATATAATAAACACGCTAAATAAATACCTATGATAAATGGTAGGCAGTTATGTACACACAGCGGACATATGAAAATAACTTATATTCAGAAATATCTACCAGAGTGGAAGGCCAGTGCAGCAGTTTCCTTCTTACGCACTCTCCAACACCTCTCAATTACCAGTCTGCCTGCCAAGCCAGGTGATAATGGCGAAACCTCCCTATTTTTAGGGGAGGCATGATCAACTATCAACGTATGTGTAATTAAGAGGAAATTTAAATTGTCAATGAATTTTTAAGCGAAATAGGAGTATATCCTATGTTCGACTGTATGTATATATTTTTTTATGTATGATCGTCGATTTGTCCGTCTATTATGGACCGATTATGAAAAACTTTCTTCATTGTTTAAAAAGTCCCAATATTTTTTTCTCTACGGATAAGTATTTATTCCCCAAAATTTAAAAACAAGGGATTCGAGGTCGGTTTCTCGTTTTTTCAAAACAAATTAAAGGAATTGTTATTGTTGTTAGTAAAATGTAGTTTCCTATTTGTAAGTCCTATAAATCTGTTAAAAAACAAGAAAGCCGCGTGCAATTTTAGATTAGATGAACTCTACATTCCTACGTATACCGTTTTATTTGTTTTGTAGCTAAGAACACCCAGCTTTATGAGTTTTAAACTTTTGCATAAATTATAAAGTCGGATATTGGCGAAATATTCTCACATTTTCATGTTACTTGGTAATTACCGGTTATTATATGTCGGTAGAGATGTTTAGATACATAATTAGATTTATTTATATCTAATTATGTATCTAAACATCTCTACCGAAACGACGCAACCTCCTCATTTGTTTTTTGATTGAGAAAATAATGTTCAAAAGTGTTTCCATACCTAATAGAGACTTAAATTATTTAGAAAACCATTTGTATCGACAAATACAAACCTCTATCACAGCATGTGCGTCCTAACTCTCAAATAAAACGTTTAAATAATAGAGATGTAAGTCGCAGTGGCAGTACCAGATACGGTAACCACCCGCGGCGACAACGCTACTATTTGAATAAACTCTTTATTATTGTCGTAAAAAGCACTTGGCCCATCGTGGTAGACGCCCAATTAAATAATGAGCTAACTTGAAAACGAATTATTGCCTACCCATCGCGGGAGAGTAATGATTCTTACCCATCTTTAATGGGACATTTGACAAAGGGAATTTAAATCAGGCTGAACAATCAGGATCCTTATTTTTATTAGGATTTCCTTCGCCTTGTTGTTTTAAGGGTTTGTTCCTAATTTGTCAAAAACATGGAAATACTCTGCCCGTGTGACCTTAACTTATTAATTAACCAAACAATTTTAGGTAATAATTATCACTTCAAATTGTTAGGTTTTTAAATCTAAAATGTTTAAGCTACTGATAAAGACTTACACACCCCAGGGGCTTTAATCATTTTAGTTATGTGGCCTTACAAACCTTTTCTTCTTAGTAGCAGAAGCATCGAATACTTTTGTGGAAGAAGGTATGAAAACATCGCCGTACAAGTTTCGCCCACAATCGATCGAGCAAAATTACGTCAGATTGGTACAAGATAGAGAAAGTCTAAAGCGGAGACATTTATTTTATTGTTATGATACGAGCAAAGAATTTGGGAGATATTTGGCGCTATTATGACTCCTTATCGCGCCCTCCCTAAGCCGGCCATTGGCCAAGACGTCATTTACGCCCCTCGGCTGTCGACGAGGTAATGGATGCTGAGAGACCGCGTCTTCATTGTCTTTAAGCTTTTTGTGGGTTTGGCTAAAAGGTAGGTACTTTTTGTAACAAAGCGACGTCTTTATCGTGTAGCTCTTAAAATAAGATCTCAGATAATCTGTTTAGTAATTTAAGACTTAATTCATAAGGGTGACATATTATCAAAACCCTGAGTAAAAATAATAAAAGATTTAAAAATTGTCATTCATTTAGTTTACTGATGTCAAAAAATTTTCGCATTTGAGTTGAGTTTTTTTCTTTTCACATCTTTCTTCTATATTTATTCTAAACATATTCCACGCGGGCGTAGCCGCGGGTGGATCATATAGTTAATTAATAATAGACTTTATTTTAAAAAGCTAAGCCAGCTTTGGCTAGTTCTTTCTAGATCCAAGGCAAAGTTTGGGAAAGGTACTTGCCAACGCTAGAAAGTACACAACACTATGAATTAAAAGCTCGTCCCTACAAGGCAATAAATGTTTTTTTTCTATCTTTTCCAGGCAACTTTTGTATAGGATTGGTATACGTACGTATTAAAGGTGTTGTAATTAATGACGTATAAAAAATAAACATAATGTAATAAAAAGAAAGAAGTATTTAAATAAAAACAGAAACTGCTATAATTACCTCTAAATAAAAAGAGTACCAAATACAAAAAAAAAACAAATTATAAAAAAAAAATAACAAATATATCAGGAACTTATAAGGAGTGGAAAGATAATGTTGATAAACCAGACTTTTGAAGATAGGAAGGGATTTAGTTTGTCGGATAGAAACAGGAAGGGCGTTTCAGAGTCTATCAATTTCCAAACAAAAACATACCAAAATCTATTCTCAACTAATTTATATTGTATTTGACTTGCATGCGCCTAAAGAGCGGGCACGGAGCTTAATCGCCCGGTAATGTGCCTCGGTCGAGTGCCGCGGAGGTTTTAATTGAGTTTCCCTTTGCACCTTTGTAGACGTGTCACCCTCAATGGGGACATGGAGACAAAAATCGAGGATGGAGGTGTCAATACTTGTTCCTTTTTTGGGATTTATTTGGAATAGGGAGCTCGATGGGTAATTGGGTTTGGGATGTGCGATGAGATGGTCAGTGGTGATTTTTATTTTGTAGTCTGTTATCTGTCTGTTACATTGCATAAAAAAGGTTATAATAAAGGTATTCGTTAAGTTTTCTTAAGTTTCTGCTCAATTTACGAAACGTTTTTAATGTAAGAACTTTCTACGAAGTTTTAGAAAGCATTAAAAAAGTTGAATGAAATCGGTAAAGCCGTTCTCAAGTTATAGCGTGACCAGGAGAAATAGGGGTTAGTTTTTATATATATATAGATAAGAAGTTATTATAACTAAGAATGTGGGTACTCTGATAGGACTAGACTGAGCCCAAGCTGGAAAAGCAGCAAACAACATTGCTAATTTAGACCCGCCATAAAAACGTTACATTATTATTACTCCGACATCGTCTCATAATCAACAGACAACATGCAAAGTGCAGTTCTTACACAGGGTTCTTACATGTAAAACAGCGACGTTTATTTACATTTTCGCCTTTCGACATAATTCGTGGTGCAGACAACGAGTGTAACATTGTTAATGTTCGCTGCATTACGTGTGATGGGCCTTGAGATGGTTGTTTAATGTATTTGCTTTACAGGGTCACATAATTAAAACTATACAGGGTTAATAAATTGTACAGAAACCTGGGTAGAGTTTCACTCTATAATTTTGATTTAATTGGAACTTTAAATACCTGATTCAGGCTGTCATATAAGAATTTTTATCACCCCTTAATTCTAAGTGGGATGACTGTCATCTTTACTGACATCTAGTATAGAAGTGTATTGTGCTCTCATGGACGTAATAAATACTTAGGTGTCAGTAGTATTTATTAATTTTTATTTATTTAATAAGGCAGTACCAACAAAACACATAATAAAACATCTATACTTATAATAAAACTGTAACAGGTCCAATTCTGTACATTGAAGATATTTGAAATTTTTTTTTGGAGGGCACTCTCTTATCGATCCTGATGCCAAAAATGTATGTTTTTTCCATCATATCTGTCTGTCTGTCTGTATCTTGGCCGCGCATAGCTCCGAAACTACTGAACGTATTGAAATTAAACTTGGCAGGATGTGAGTTCATACTACGAGGAAGGACATAGGATACTTTTTATCCCGGATTTTAATAGGGTTCCCTTGGGAGAGGGGATGAAAGTAAAATTTGTTGGCTGCGCATAGCGCCGAAACTACTGAATGTATTCAAATGAAACTTTGCAAGATTTGAGATCATACTATGATGAAGGACATAAAATACTTTTTATCCCAGATTTCAATAGGGTTCCCTTGGGAGAGGGGATGAAAGTAAAATTTTTTGGCTGCGCATAGCTCCGCCACTACTAAATGTATTCAAGTGAACCTTGGTAGGATTTGAGTTTATACTATGAGGAAGGACATAAGGTACTTTTTATTCCGGATTTCAATAGGGTTCCCTTGGGAGAGGAGGGATGAAAGTAAAATTTCTTGGCTGCGCATAGCGCCGAAACTACTCAATGTATTCAAATGAAGCTTAGCATGATTTAAGTTCATATTACGAGAAAGGGCATAAAATACTTTTTGTCCCGGATCTCAGAAGGGTCATAAGGGATGAGAGAGGATGGAAGTGAAATTTTGCGCGTTGCAGGATGGCGTGCGGGGCAAGGGCGGTAGAGAGCGATAGCCCCCCACTGTGGAGGGCACTGGCAGTGGGGCCCCAAGCAGTTGGGGCCCCAGAAGTGGGGACCCCAGCAGTGGGGCCCCCCACGCAACCGGATCCTCCCAGTAGCCCCCCACAGTGGGGCCACATTGCCCCGCAGTGGGACCTCATTAGCCCCCACAGTGGGGGGCACCGGCAGTGGGGCCCCGAAAGTGGGGGCCGCCGGCAGATGGCCCCCCAAAGTGGGCCCCCCACATTGCCCCGCAGTGGTACCCCCTCATTAGACCCCACAGTGGGGGCACCGGCAGTGGGGCGTCGGCAGTGGGCCCCCACATTTCCTCGCAGTGGGACCCCCTATAGCCCCCCGCAGTACCCCCCGCAGTGGGACCCCACAGTGGAGGGCACCGGCAGTGGGAGCCCCCGGCAGTTTACCCCCGCAGTGGGCCCCCCACATTGCCCCGCAGTGGGACCCCCAGTAGCCCCCGTAGTGGCCCCCCGCAGTAGGGTAAAATTTCTTGGCTGCGCATAGCGCTGAAACTACTCAATGTATTCAAATGAACCTTGGCATGATTTAAGTTTGTACTACGAGGAAGGTCATGTAATACTTTTTATCCTGGAATTCGTTAAGGTTCCCTTGGGAGTGGGAAAGTGACATTTCTCGCCTACATTTAGTACCGATAAACGACCTACTGGACAGCATCCGATTTGTACAAAGCTCTCGCTACCAATGATGTTGCCGTCGTCCTGGAAGATCAGCACTGTGACAGGCGGGACATTGTGCGGCGTACCCGAGATGACCACTTGCAATGCATTGGCGAATCGCACCAGGCATTTGATGCTCTTCAGTCTCTACTCGCTTATATACCAACATACTGTCGTGGCGAAGACACTGGTAGAAGTGGATACAACTTTGATCTTCGACTCTGTCTCATGGTTCAGTTCGGTTCACTAAAAATGTTTACCGCCCAACGAAGTGGGCACGGGTCAGCTAGTTTTTATATAAACATAGTGTAAAGATTATACTATAGAATGTGTGCTCATAACAGGTCTGCACAACATTTAGTAGTAGCCGGAGCCCGTACCTACAAGTTCTTTGTGTGCTCCTTAGCTAAGGATCGTAGCAAAATCACATTGGTCGCTCGCCATCGTGTCTTGTCCGCTTGCTCCGACCATTAACAAAGTCAAACGAACGAACACTTAATCTAGTCGATTCGTAAAAACCCTGCTTAATTTTGATAAAATCCAACTGTCTTCACTACCTGTTTTTCCTGTGCCAACACCGCTATTAATCCTTGCAAAAGAAAAAAACCCCGCGCGGTTGAGATAGACATTTGAAAATGGCTGCAAAGAGTCAACAAACGAATTTCCGACACGTCAAAGTAAATCTCTGGTCGACAATACGAATGGCAATAAAATCCGCAGAGGGTTCCCGATCGTAAGCTCTCCCCTACTATTGGATAATGTGACGATCGTACTTGAGTTCTTGAAGCTTTGTTTGTATGAGAGTGCCCATTCAACCGTAGCTTTGCAATTTTGGTTGCTGAAAATATATTTTTTAAGACAATGGTTTTTTCTTTCTTGTAATGAAGTTAGTATTTATATGGAAGTTGAGTATTCAGCACGCGGAAATATTAATAGTCTTAAAGAGTGGTTAGTAACAATCAGACTATATTAGTCGTAAAATTACACAAATACCTAGACTGAAAAAGGACAATTGATTCGGACAGTTTTATTGGCATGGGTTCATAGCAAATGACTTAGAATTGTCGCACGAACGAACTAATTTGAGACGATTCAAGTAAGCCAGTAAGTAAATTGTGCAGATATCTTGTATCTACTCTTTGATCTTTAAGAACAAGTGGTAAACTCCCTGCTTAACCGCAGAAAAAGCTCCACTTTTCGCAGTTTTCGAGAGATCAAGTAAACCAGTGTAATTCCAGATAAGAGGCGGTAACACTGGACCACGACGACGTTACCGACATAGCGATAGAGATCTATCTACCAATGAGGTCGAATAAGGGAGACACGCGTTTTTAGATAATGCTATAAAATTGATTGGTGTTTTCAGTACTTAAATCAGATAGTTGCTATCGTTACGTTTTAGTTTTTTAAAAATGATTATAAAGTAAAGTTCACAGAAAATTATTTTAGTGTGAAACAATCGTTGAATGCAGCTAGAAAAAGAATAACTAATAAGTAGCCGTCGTCGTTACAAAGGTATGAAAAGGAAATAAAATGGCAGTTGCCCCTTCTTCCTGTAAAACAGCTTGCCAAAGCCACCTTTGCACGAGACTTTCGAGTGTCATACGCCTTGCGGCCATTAATTGAACTCTGCACCCAGTTAATTTTCTAAAAAGCAGGCACTCCCACCAGTTTGCCAGGTGGACGCTTTGTGAGCTCCTGTTTGCTAAAGTCCTCGTATTTATTTTAGATTCTATTGTACTCCGCTCTGACGCTTTGTCGGGAAATAGCCCTCTCGCGTACTACCGCTTTGTTAATTTTATTAATACGTGAAACATTTATGAAACACGACCGCACGAGTGAATTAATGAGTTTTATTGTTGTACGGAGAGTAATGCTCTCAGAATGAAGCCGAGCTTAGATCTTAACGTGGGAGCGCTTCTGCGCGTTCCTATTACTGCTTATTTAAGTTCTCTTTTCTATGCAATACGATCCTACTTGGTGGGTGGGATTCTAAGAGAATAGAATTTAAACAGCGTCTGTGCGCCTGCGTCTGTGTAAAATATAATATATAAATTTTGCTACGAATTTTTCGCAAAAACTCGGGAGCGCTGACCCGAGATCCAGATTTGTAAAAACAAAGGCATTTGAGAAATCCTCTTTATCCTGCATATTACGTCAGTTCAAAAGACACAGGAGATATTTACGTTGATCCCGCGGACCGCACGTAAATAACTGGGCATTTTACCGTTTGCTGGCCGACAAAAGAATTTAATAACAGCGTGAGGCGGGCCTGGGCGGGCCGCCCGCCCTCGCCGGCGCTCAGGATCACTAAGCTAAGCTTATTATCGCGACCTCACCAGAACATATTTGCGTTGCCGAATGTCAACCGGCCGCTGCCCTACAGTTTGCGCTCAAACATTAAAGAGAGGCAATGTTTAGCGACGGCGCAAATTAAAATAGGCTTTATGCAAAATCTAATTTACGAAGAAGGGTGCCTCGGCGCGGCCTGAGGTGGATGTTTGTATTGGTAATGGAATTAATTCCGCTTTGAATTACCTGCTGCCTCTTGGTTATTATTTGGCGACTCCCTTTTGCCATTACAACGGTATTGTTGACACAATCTGTTTTGTATTATAGTCCTATGACATTTTTAAACAGAATATAGTCCGTGCGCCTTCAATAAATTTATTTTCATAGTCCCAGGAAACCTTTTATGGAGGCAGTCATTAATGAATCTGCGGTTTCCTTACATTATGGGGCTAAAGCTTGAGCCTTTCAAAACAAACATGAACCTTCAAAAGTTGGCAACTAGCTTACATTAAATGAAACTATATTAAAGATTCAGAGGGGGTTCGTTAAGTTACACCTAACCGCAGGTAGAGCGAAGCCTTTGCTAGCCTCTGAATAAGTCAGCACCACACAAATCATCTACCGTTCATCTAGAAGCGATCAATTCATCTATGGAGAAACTCCTTTCTAGATTGTACCTTTGAAGGTATTTACAAATGTTTGATAAGCTTACTAGTATACATATATCAATTTGTAACGCGTAATGATAACCCTCTGTTTTCTCTAAAACATTTACATAGATGCTGGCATAGATAGATAGATAGAATATACATTATTGCACAAAAGTTGTATATAGGCGAGCATAATGCTAGATAGCATTCTCTACCTGCTAACCTTTGGGTAGTGTGGACAACAGTTTAGTAGGTAGTGCTAGGTTACAGAATTTAATATTGAATTTTTACACAATAGAATATATATATATATATATATACATAATATTATTTACGTACCGAATTATTCTTGCGAAAGAAAGTAGTTATAGACTCTAGATCTGAAGACATGTATTGAGGATGCCCCACGATATTCGATGGGAAGATTGTTCCATAGCCGAGTGGCCTTTACAGCGAAAGTTTTATGGCATGTGACAGACGGATGATTCGTCCCAATAATAACGAAGCTGAAGCTGCCATGGGACGGATAAGATCACGGCCAACAGTACATTTTGTCCTTTATAATCTCTGATTTTATTTATAGTGTAACTTAATCACATCATTTTCATTTGTATCTTTTAAGGATCATTTTGTTTTAACTGTTTTCTGCTGCCTTAGCAGAACTTGTAGGTAGAGAAAAGAAATCATAGAGATCCAGATGCACTATGAAATGGGTTTGAAGATTTTTGTATGGGGGTGGCCCTATAATCTGTTTTGTTTTTCAAAATGTGACGCACAATGAAATTTATATATTTGAATAGAATAATCTTATACCAATAAAAAAAATCTATAGTTAATATGATGTCTTAAAGCGTCAGGTATCTGAGATAATCACAGATGAAAATAACTATTGTTCTAGTAAATTTTTTCATCTCAGAAAGATTTAGATGCCTACTATAGCATTTAGCCGACTTTCACTATAGGTTGCATAACGTCGAATATAACCTCTGTATACGTAATCATAATCACACCACGCCTACCTGACGCTTTAAGAAATTATGCTAAAAGATTTTTTTTTATGTTTTCTGTGTCCATTATCCACATACATACATAACTTTCATTGTGAGTCACAATTAAAAAAAAAAATGGGAAACTGATGTTACGGTCATAATCTTCAAACCTCTTTTCAATATATAGATAGTTCATAGCATAAAAAGAAAAACCCGTGATGCCGTGCATAGCTGTATTAAAAAAGTTCAAAATAAACTACATTGTTTAAATGCCTAGTCCATTCCAGCAGTTTAAGATCTTGTTCTTCTCATAGCAGTGGCATTCCTGCATTCCGCATGTTAAAGTAGCGTAGGATGTTTTGACGGATAACAATTTTATTTGATACATTTTACTGTCAGTCAGCCGTAAAAGTAGATGTTAACTTTGTATGCCATCAAGTTTATTTTATTTCCAACTACGTCTATCATGGGTTGGTTTGAGTATAACCGCAAAAGAAAGAAGTCTGTAGTGAACTTTATTGATACCGCCACAAAATAAACCCGCTTCAGTGCGGTTAAAAATATTGACCAATACTGAATTTTGTATTCATTTCTCCGGTTTCGGTTTAAATAAAAATGTATTCTCAAAAACACAATGTCAGTTACAAGAGAAAAAAGTTGCTCTAAAGAAGGTATACATTCATTGGGTTGGGCGTTTTCGTAAGTATACTAATATACATACATCCAATACATCTAAAAATAATTCAGTTCAGTTCAGTTCAGTTCATTTATTCAAAAACAATTTACATTGTGTATGAATTTAGGTACAATTATATAATTTTAACATTGACTAAAGAATACAAAACAAACAAAATAATAATTAATAAATAGCATGCAATTGTAATAAAGATAATCCGATTCATATTTATTTCTAACATAATATTATCTGTCTGACACATATTTTATTGTTGTATAGTTATATTGTTTTGTTTAAATTTATTGAATGAGTTTACATTTTTTATATTGGAGGGTATTTTATTATAGTACTGTGCACTTTCGTACGTCTTTTTTCATCTTTTTTCTGTAGTTTTTAGTACGCGGCTTGGGCCGAACTAAAAAACTGGTGAGTGTTTCGTTATGTTATTTCGCGCTGTTTGGAATTGCGAACAGATAATTAATATAATATATAACTATTTAATATTCGATAAATTGTCTTTATAAATTTGAGTTTTTGAGGTGAAATATGGATATCGGAATTGTGCTGTAACCATAGACCTAGTTTTTTTGTACATCCTAAATCTATGGCTGTAACTTGAATTTGTATTTATTAAAAAAACACTATATGTATTAATTACATGTCAGACCTAATACTATAGAGTAGGTAGTCATCAAATTGGGCCAATTTCCAAATAGATGACTGATTTCTACAGTTGTTTCAAAAAATTATGACAACTGGTTAATATTTGATCTTACAGAGATCAAATATTAACCAGTTGTCAGTTTTAAACTAAACTACATTATGCAGAGGCCTGTAATCGGGTTAGGTGACCACAGGCTGCGGTCTGCACAAAGGACCTCTGCAAAAAGCTACCCTTTGACGTCTTCAAATATTTGCAGTGAACGCCACAACCGCGCATTATTTTCAGTATAAACATCATAATCCCGAGGAACTCCGAAACCGGTCAAAGGTGATTCCCGTTTTAGAATTTACAGCTTTTTGGACGTTTTGAATTAAAGGTATTTAATGAGATTGAGTTCTGTTCTGTTTCAGGTTTAGCAGAGCTTGGAAATGTTTACCATGTCAGTTACGAACCATTAACGTAGGTACCTATTTTATTCTCTAACATCAATATTCTAAATAATACATTATAATACCTACAGAGACTTTACCTACATTCCTTTGCCTACATTCAATTTTAAAAATGTTACAAAAGAAAATAACAAAATTATCGTGATGTAGAGTAGGTAGTAGGTACATAATATACTGCTGTTTATTGGTTATTATTTGGTGAATCGATTTTGATACAATTTTTTTTTATTTCACAAAATAACGAAACTATCATGCTGTAGAGTAAACGTAATTAATGTAGAGTAGTTTAAGGATAGATGAGTCAACTGATTGAAGTAGTGATTCAACCAATATGTCTATTTACCTGCACTATATGAGTAGACAAGACTAGAGCGGAAACTTACGCCCCGGATCGGCTCAAGTTCGCGATATTAGCCTACACGTTAAACGTGTTACTCAGTCTATCTCAGTCGGGCAGTCGGCGACGCCCGCGAGCCCGACAGAGATAGACTGGGTATTTTGTTTAACGTGAACGACCTTGACCCGATCCGGGGCGAAAGTATTCCGCTCTAGTATGTTCTTATTTACTCATATGCCTGCACTGCACGTCGCTTTATTATTGATGGCGCCGCAACGACGTCTCCCGAAGCGCAGTCTCAACGTGTTGTTACAGTGTCAACGAGTCTACCGCAACCGGGGTCTGGTGCATCTTTCTGTGTGGGTATCTAAGAAACTTGCTTAGGTTGTTTTATCTAGTGTTAAATTAAAGTAACTTGCACTGCGCAACGGTGCTTTAATTCAGGTAGGAAAGACGGCAACGGTTTACACAGGATGCTGGGTAGCACCAATAGTTTGCTAAGGGTTCTGGCAGACAGACATTGCAGTAGCCTGCAAAGGATGTCAAGTCTAATGAGCCCTTATGCTAACAAATTTATTATATAAATTAAATTAATTTTATGATATGTTTTCCTTGTATGTGTGTGTGTGTGTGTGTGTGTGTGTATTATAAACTTTATAACATTAATTTGATACCTATGGATGTGATTGTCTGAGTTAATAAACTATTGTAATTGTAATTAGCTCAACTTATTTTAAAGCTAGTTACGAAAGTCCAGTAACAATCAAACATATATTTGTAGTCATATTTTCTTTTATCTAGATTTTATTGCAAAAGTTACGCGACGGTTAGATATATCAAAACTTCATCACTATAAACTACTTTTTTGCTTTACTTCTCTAAATGTGGTGCTCTTAAAATCTGTGCTCTGAATGGGAATATGATATGGTTTCTATCTCATGACTGCGAAAGATATCTAGATAATATGTATCGGCTTCAGTTATTGTATTACAAATCTGAATGCACGGTCAGTTTGGGATATACTCGTAAAATTTAACATAAAGCTACTCTACGGCTGCAATAATTCCTCGACCAGAAATTATTCCGGATAGGTCGTCCGGGGTCGTTCTAGCCACCGTACCCTTCACTCAAACTTACATGCCAACATTCATAAATATCAGAGCAGCCAAAAACAATTTCTCGAGAATCCACCGGCGGTTCACACGTCGCTCTGCTGGCTAACACAATTTTATTCGAGCATAAAAAACGGGCTCATCATGCAAACGCCAAACTCATAGTGAAAGGAGCAAAAGGAGGATATAGAAGTGAAACTCGATTCTCATAATTTCTGATACCTTTTGAGTATTGTACTTATTGAGTAATTATTGCAAGTTAAGTTGGAAATGGTACATGGTGACCTAGAGATCGTCGAGTTTTTAGTTCTGAACAAAACGACTCAAATTCAAAATTGTGGGTTGTTGTTAACTCACAACTGTAGGCTCATGAATTCTATTAGTTCTCCGTCGCATCGTGTTCTACTTTGAATTTAAACCTACAAAATTTGATGCTATCTCTTTAATTCTTGCTTTTGATACCGCATATGATTCGATAGCCAACATCACATACGTCAATATTAGGAAAGTACTAGGTGCGTTGTCGTCGGTCCGAACTGGGTGAAGTAAATATAGTAAAAACATACACCTACTCTATACGAGTATGTGCGGTAGCTATACTATGTGTATTTTCGAACCTTGATCAAAAGAAATGTGCGGATACACGACAGAAATTTATCGATAAAAATCGAAAAAAAAAATTGCGAGCTCATTAAAAAAAACCCGATTTAATATTTTTTTAAATGAAAACTACTTCATCTGGTTTTTTCTTCGTTTTTGTTTGAGTAAACGATGTATTTTTGAAAAAGGAATGTTTATCACTTCCATTTTCAAAGCATGCAGAATGTAGGTTCCTGTTGATCTTTGTACAAGGCAGAAAGTACCTAATTCAAATGGCGCATAACATGACAACGAAAAGACCCATACCTTTTTGGAGGATTTGTAGAATAAATTATGAAGTTTAATACATCATGCAAAAAAGTACACCTCAATAATCCAGTTTTAAAGTTACAGATCAAAAATAAAATAAAAATCGATTTTTTTGTTAAATATATACAAAAATTGATTTTTTTATTTTCTTAGCTAGGTAAACTAACTAGCTTTCAAATGAGACTACTTTGAATAAAATACACCGTTTACTCAAACAGAAACGAAGAAAAAACCAGATGAAGTAGTTTTCATTTAAAAAATTATTAAACCTGATATTTTTTTTAAATAGTTCATATATAATTTTTTATTTTTTATTTTTATCGATAAATTTATGTCGTTTATCCACACACACAACCGTTTGATCAAGGTTCGAAAATACTCATTGTATAGATACTCGGTAGAGTGTCCAGGAATTTAGAGTTTTTAGAGTCTAGCCAAAAGCAATTCTGCATCTACGTATCAATATTTATTAAATGAGATTCGTGGTACGTGGCTCCCGCGGTAAAACAATTTATCTGCATCGACGGAATTACGACGGTGCTCCGTGAATAAAATATGTCGCTGACTGTCACTCAGACGAAGACGTTGGCTGAGCCGACTGTCAGGGGTGCTGGGAGCGCACCGCTGAGCAAATATGGGAAATTACAGGCTGATTGGTGGTAGCTACTTAGGGTTATTGCTAATTTCCAATCTACATCTTTCAGTTATCTGCAGTCTGATTATGACATATTTTTGAATGTCGTGTTATGTTAGAATTTTAAATTTAACTCACATACCATTTTTGAACATTTAGTTTGCGAAAGACTAATTTGAAAAATATTTTTTTTTTTTAAACTGAAAACCACCTACAAATACCACAATTTTACATTGTTTTTAAATTTAGTGGTATAAATACTATTTACTCGGGAATAAAATTTGTGTGGAGGTCCCTTCGGGATCATTTTCCATAAAATAGTGAAAGAATTTTCCGAAGCGGCTCATTATTGATGGAGAAATCGACGAACATACATGAAAATTACATACAGATGAACATAGAATCCCCTTCCTTTTTTTAAGTCGGTTAGAAATTGTATCTATTTTAGGCAGAGTATTCAATATTATTCAGCTGTGTGGCAGCCCTGATCGCAAATTTGACGTTCGAAGAGCGACGTGCGGCGAGCGCCAGGAATTAGGCCCCGAATACATTTGCTCTGTATTTTTATGAAAGAACCCGCAATGATCGGTACAAGTGACGTGACATCTTGTCTTGTATGTAAAGAGATCCTCTGGGGTCTACGAGAATACGAAATACAAGATAATTTATTGCCAAAAGTGACGCAGAATGTGGTAAAATTACGCGAACAGAGCACATGATTCAAGAGTATATAAAATAATATTTTACCTAATCATGATTAGATACATTATTGATTTCCTTTTTTTGTATGATTTCTCCGAAATAAAGACATTTCATTTCAAGATTAAACGCTAACATAAAAATAATTATAACATACTTATTGAATAAACCTACGTAAGTGTTAGTTAAACACAAAAAATAAGAGAATCAGTTATGTATATGTTTTCATCGAAATCAGCGAATCTGAACCTCCAGTCAATCAGCACTGTTTGCGCACAAGTGACAGCCCTTTGGAGTGAAATATTAAAAGACCACGTTAAATGTATGACAAGTGTATTTTCCGTTCGATCGCGCTCCCGTTGAATACCAATTGGTGAAAGTTATGTGGACTAACCGATTTCTTTTTCAAGCTTTTAGATTAATGGATGAAGAGACGAAAAGCGAGAAAATCGGAGACTATTATCGAAATAACTGCATAGACTCATGAATTAATTTATTATTATTCATTATTATCTATGTATACCGAGGCTCTCCGGGTTTTTTAATATTATCTGATCATCTGGTCGTTGCGGCACACGACCCGAGAGCTAGTGAGTATCTGGCGCATCCGTGTTTCCATACCCATGTATTGCCCCCTAGCAATGCAGCCAGCTTCTTGGGGGTTTGCTTTACCTTTTGTTTACTTCGAATGCGAATTATAAATTCTATAGACCTTATTTCTCAGATTGCCTTATTCATAGAGCCTTCCACTGAGCGATGATGGATGAAAGTAAACCCACTGACTGATATAACACCGAGAAGGGAGTTTGGCTCTACCTCAAATTATGTTAATATCAGATGCGACTTGCATCGATATTAACATAATTTGATATAATGTTAATATCAAATGCGAGATCGAATCGACCCAATTTTTCAGATCACCGTATCCATCGAGCCTTTAAGGCCGAATGGTTAGAATTCCAGTGAGTTATGAAAAAGAATTAACACCCACTGAGCAATAACTTGAGTTTGGCTCTACCAATAATTACCAGTAATTCGGTGGCTCTACCTCAAATTATATTAACATCAGAGCGACTTGCAAATCGAATCGACCAGATTTCTCAGATCACCTTATCCATAGAGGTTTCAACGCCGAATGGTTAACATTCCACTGAGCGATGATGGAAGAAAGTAAACCCACTGAGCGAGTCGTTAAAGCATTAACTTGTTTGACACGATCCTACTTGATGTTAAACTGGCTTTTTCAGGTGGTGAGGTAAAAATAAATGGCTTTGTGCCCACGTTTGATTTTACTCTTTGAGTGTGAGGTTACTTTTTATGCAAGCAAGAAGTAGTATTACAGAGTTAGATATTAGCAACATACATGTATCGGAACGTGGGTAAATCTTTCTACTGTCTGGCGTTTAATTCCTCTTGTTCTGTTAGAAAAATAACAGACAAGAAAGTCAAATTAAGTCCTTCCTTCTATTTAAATTTGACATAGTTATTTTATATTATATTATGACGACTAATAGAAGCGAGTGGAAGAAGGCCTGTAGGGTAAGCACGGGGGTTTGTTGTCTACGGTAGAATTGAAAAATACAACGTCACTTTGTCATCAAATGCGAAAATTATTTGAAATTCGTTCCTTCACCTTCAATAATGTGTGCAATGTATGAAGATGCGATGTCATTATTCTCTATTCTACCCTAGAGAACAATCTCCGTGTTTAGCCTGCTGTTGTGCCGACCCCACCTACGTGGGAAAAGGGCAAGAAAATGATGATAGTCATACAGGTCTTCTTTACTCGTAATACATGAAAACACATTATAATCTACTTAAATGCCCTAATTAAATTCATTTAAATGGTTCATTTTATAACCAAAATAAATTAAATGATTAAATTCAAAGACAATTTCCTACACTTCAATATTCCAGCCCTTGTTCTGAGAAAACGCGGCAATTCGAAACGTTTGAATATTGATAAAATAAATATTGGAGCACGTGACCGCTCGGTATGTTTGCCTTTCAGGTGCTTTCAGACAATTCATTTCACATTGAGTTGGCTGACTACGAACTGACTTCTATTGAATGGATGGAACAGCTTATTGTGTGCGCTTGGAATAATTTGCAGACTTTATAAAAGTAGACAATTTAACCTGTTAATTCATAATACCTAATCTATTTTTACAACAGCGAAAAACCTCACTGACGTAATCAAGAAATCTCTGGAATTACAAGAGGCTACGAGGGTGAAATATTGTGTCTTTTAGGATGTAAAATACTAAGAACGGATTTTGGGAAATTCGAATTCTAAGGTGGTATAAATCGGAGACAACGTTTATCAAGATTACGAAATCTTCGGAACTACATGAGCTAAGCAGCTGAAATTTTGCATAGGGCTTCCTTTTAGGCCGTAGTCAACCACTATGAACGTAAATTTCCTATCTAAAGATGTGGAAATGCGAGTCAAATTGGTTTTCCCTCCTTTCAAAGTTTGTGATAGTTTGTATTTTGTTTTGCATGTCCAAGTGTTCTTATAATTTTAGTATTTTTTTTTTCTATACAGCGCGAGCGGGCGATCTGAAAATGGGAATGATAATATCGCTAAAAATATGGATGGTCTCTAAGACCATCCATATTTTATAGGCATCTTCGTTGATTAAGACAACTCCCCTTGCTGCCCCGTCCAAAAGAATCATTCTGTATATGGAAAAACTTGTGTCAAATTTCGAGATTTATATAATAGTAGTTTATGCAACTGTGCATAATGGGGGGCATTACAACACAAGTGTGGGTTTAAGAAACGAGCCGAAGGCGAGTTTCTTAATAGCATCACACGAGTGCTGTAATGCCTAATTATGTACAGTTGCATACACTACTTTATCTACCCAAATATCATAAGGGCTCTATGATGGGTTCAGGAACCATAGGGAAATGACCAGCATTGTTACCAGTGTAATGCAATTAAAAATCAGATAATTAATTATAAATAAAACAGAAGCAAATTATTTATTAACATTGACAGTTGTGCAATGAGATATGGTTAACGGTCCTGGTTGAATTGCATTTGAAATGAGGTCTTGTTTTGGAGCTGCAGAGCTTGATGGTGATGATGGCATATTTATATTTATTATTTCTCTATTTTGAATTGAGTTCATTATTTGATATGAGACACATATTTTATTTTGCATAGATTCGTCAATGTATCCTTCGGCAACTGTTGTAGATCTCCAGCCCCCATGCCGTTTTAGAGCTGTAATGTCGCCGCCTGCATCTACCAGCAAAGTGGCAGATGTCCTGCGAAAGCAGTGGCCGGTGTACAATTCAGGATCCGGGAGATTTAAATATATTCAACTTATCAGAAAATTTGTCTTCTCGTAACTGGAAATAAAAAGCTAACGAACAAATGACAGCTCCAGCTACTTACGAAGTATACTAATTGGTCTACGGACAGCTCGAAATGGCGGCGTTTCCAATATCTGTATTTTTTTTTAAATCATAGACAAACGAACAGAGTCACTATTCTTGTGTCACTGGATATCAAAATGTCGTGCGATTTATAGTTAGAATGTAGATACTAGTATAGCACACTCACTTGAATTTGACACCTGTTCCAAATGTAAACTCTATAACCTACGGTTTTCAGAAGGTTATGAGTTCATTACAGTTCCGTTTATTTCTGTTGGTTGGTAATGCTCGTCATTGCCTATGGTTTTTGAATGTATTAGAGAGGGTTTATGAATGTAAACTGTATTCTACATATAAACGTATTTGAAAAATGTCTCGAAAATTAGTTGTGTTTCTGAGACGGAATAAAAACTTTCGCGATAACAGTACACGGAAAGAAACATTATGGCGTATTTCACGTCAATCAAATCGCGGGCGAGTCAGCTATTTGTCTAATAAAACACAGAATATTTAAAAAGTATGTACTTTATAAGGTTTTTGCATATTATTGTGTTATCTGTAAAAGTGCCAACCATTTTGTACTATTTATATTTTAAAGTGAGGTAAGTTTAGTAAGTGGCCAAGATATACAAAAACGTCATATTTAAATTTTGATTGTGGCCAAATAGATAAAACAATCCTTATGGTTATGGTATAAGGTACTTTATTGCGATTTCTGATTGCTTTGCTTGAATAAACTCAATGCTTAAATCGCACCCGGACAAATACGGCTCGAAATATAACACCCAACTAAACCTATTGGAGTGTCATCGGTTATTTGAACAAATACGTTCATGAGCGCTCCGATACCTTCAGTCACATTTGAAATCTTGTATTTACTCAGGTAAGGGATTTCCTGCGAGCCTTTATCACGAGTTATATATAATAGCTAGCGTATTAATATTGTCATAGGCATTCATTTCAAAGGACCTTTCACACGTCCACTGCTAGACATAGGCCTTCCCCATATTACGCCACAAATAACGGTCCTGAGCCGCCTCCATCCATCGACTCCCTGGGACCGCTACGATGTCGTCGGTTCATCGAGTGGATTGTTTTCCAACACGCCGTTTCGCGTTTTATCGTGGCCGGCACTCGAGAACTTTTACTTCCCAGCAGTAAAGGACATTTATGTTTCTTATTTTCTAGTTTCTGCGCGGCTTTCCGCGGCTTCACACGCTTATTTTCGGTATAATAAGTAGCCCATCATCCAAGTTAGGCTATGTTCTAAAAGTACGTAATATTTCATCGAGATCTGTTCAGTAGTTTTGGAGATAACAAATTATTGATAACAAACCATTATAGACACCATTATTCCACCAGTCACATGACAGCTTCGTATTTGATGGTTAGACGCGTTTTCTCACTAAAAGCGTGCCCCCATTTAATTCGACGTGAAACAACAACAAATCCGAATGTGCCGATCCGTTTCCGTTTGGGAGAGGTTCGTAGCCTTCTTAATTGATAATTTCAGGTAGTTAAAGGCAATTTTTTTTAAACGTAATACCTTTATCAAGGAGGTAATACCCGAAATAGGTCGTAATTGACATTTAGAATACAGAACGATAAGGCAGAAATAAATGTGTCGCGCGGGAAGTCATAGTTAATTTTGTTAGCTCTTCAGCCTTGATAGTATTAAGGAAGTAGGAGAGAAAGTAGAGGCCTTAGGTATACCTCAGCAGTGATTGTTACCAGCTGGTTAAATATAATATTTAAGTACATAACAACCTGATAGAGGCACTGGTCAGTAAATTCAGTAAGCAAACGGAGGCATTTGTTCGTAAGTTATTGGCGACGGACTGCGATCCCGAGCAGCTTCCAATCTCTCGCGCTCCGCTGCTCTGCTGGATATTCCAGTTTGCTTTACGCTTCATAGTGCTTCATAGTGCTTCACTTCACTTGGATTTGGGAAAATAGTGTCTTGATTCGATGACCAGTTCAGTAGATAAGAAACGAATGCGAATTCTCATTTCCTTCTCGCGCATGTTGTATAAGGGTAATGTCCTGTAAAAACTAGGTATTTTTCTGAGTTGTAACAATAACATTTATCTAACATCAGATGGGCCTCTGTAAAGATAAGCTTTGGCTTAGAAGTGTGATAGAAATTATCAATTGAAATCATTGTTTCTAATTTAAGCATAAATTTAAGGATCAAAACTGATTTGATAAAGTATTGACGTAAGTACCTCTTTTTTAAGGATTTTTTTTCAGATTTCTAGAAGTGAAAGAAGAAAGAGATACTTTGGCTTAAGCTCATCACAGACGTAGCTATAATATTAATAATATATTGATAAATCATAGCAAGGCATACCGCGATACATTTTCTATATAAATTTTCGAGTGACCACACACGCGTACCTAATTCATTTTCTATAACGTCTCCAAGTTATACGGTCATTGCTTGTATTGCTTGCTTTATAGCACGGTATATTACACGATATTATAGCTACGTCTGTGGTGGGCTTTAGAAGTGTGTCAGAAATTGTCAATATAGTAAATGGTTATTTCTAATTTAAGATTAACAAATTGCTTCATTATGTTATATTATGTAGCAATACGTGAAATAAAAAAGATGCCAGCAAGCCCTTATCCAACATTAGCTTAATGAAGGCCGAGTGAGAAAATTGTCTGTTGATGAGTTTGTGATGGCTTTGTTGCATCAAATTGACTTAAAAGCGATAGTTTTGTGAAGGGTTTTCGCTAATCGGTCATGCATTGGTCAATTTCGCTGCGAACGATCCTTCGGTGGCCGCTTTTGTGACTTGCCTCGATTCTAATTGAAACTATTTTGGACGGAGGACAATGCGGCATTGTCCGCGTGTCCAGCGGTGTTTGCCGCCTTTATTAATTCAGGTGGGCGTGGCGGCGGGTGGGCGGTGCTCGGGCGGGGTCCGCGGGTGCTCCGCCCAGCGGCGCAACGCGCTCGCCGCTCGCGGCCGACTCGACTCAGTCGGGTTGCTGACGCGGCGCCGCGACGTCTAACTCTCAACCTCGCGCTAAAGTACCCCACAACTTTCCCACTTACGACGTAGATGAACAAAGTTTGAAGTAGAGACTTGGACAGTGGTTGTCGTGGGTTGTGTGTCCTGAGGCGATCGCCACACGCTCGGTGCCGCACCACCCCACACGCACGCCAAGTAAGTTCCTAGGAAACTTTTCAGGGAGTTCAATTTGTATCGAAACAGATACAACTGTTACAAGTACCAGATGTGACTGAGACAAAAATCTGCGTATAACGTAGCTGATGCAGAATTTAATTAATTAAGGCTGTACCAGGCATTTTAATAAAACTATTCATCAATATTTACAACCAAGTGTTTACTAGGTACTGAATAAGTTAGGTAAATTTATTTTAGGGTAATGGTATAGCAAAAAGGTTTTGACATGAATAAAAGATAAACTTTAAGAATAAAAAAAATACCGGCTTACAGATGTCAAGTTGATACGAAAGGTTAGGTAGGACTAGATTAGCTCGTAGGAACATAATTTTCTTACTTTTACTGACATACCAAAGATTTTTATGAATAAAGCACCAATAAAATTAAACAAGCTAAGTCGAAATTTTAATTTGTAAAGTATTTTGATTCAAAAATCTACAAGTAAAACTTCTTAAAAAAAGAATAAGTTCTTAAATCAAATAATAAAGTGAAACGTATGTAAGGACCATTCTAAATTTGACTTTTTAAAATATGACTTCTCTATGAGCTTACTAGTAAAGAAATATACGTTGAGTTCCGACAGCATAATTAGGTAAGCACTAAATAAAATAGACTCCGTATTGGTTTCCAAGGACCATCTTGCAACCCACACAAAAAATTCAATGGCATTGAAAACCCATTTCAATCACGAGTTCACAAATCAATCGTCATCTAGTAAAACGTTTCTAGTTTTTCCCGTCTCCGTACAAAAATGCCGCCCGCCCAAACCGTGTAGTCCCCTCCCGCCCCGCGTCCCCCTGAAATCATCGCTGACATTGTTGGTTCAGTTTAATGCAAAGATTTAGGGTTGCCAAAAAAATTTTGGAGACGGTAAGGTAGATGTTATTAGTTTAACATGTTTTTTATGCAGCCTAGGATAATTAAATTACTTATTGTAAAATGATAGGAAATTTCAAAAAATTTATTTAGAAATCGAAAATATTTGTATGACTTAAAATAGCTTTTTTTATCATGTCATCGCTCGATAATCAATATGAAAATCAAGAAATACCGAATAGAGTTATTTGAAAAGCCCCTAATAACTTTGATAAAGAACGCTCTTGAAAATAAACAAAAATACTTACAAATCTGACACAAGGTTAACAATCCACCATAATATTTTTTGGGTGATCTAGATGGTAATATCGTCGAAGAGAGCAAGATGATTTTGAGAAATTTATGTTTTCTATTTCTCAAAATCACGAATTTACAACTAATCATAAAATAATGTACAACTTACAACCAAGAAGAAAAACAGAATAAAACAGAGTTACATAAAAAGTATATTTTTTTATTCTACATTTTTAAGGGACTTTGAGTCATTGGAATGACTAAGTCAGCCCCGTATTTTAACAAACTACTACTTAAAACTAAACTATATCTAAAAATAACCTAAATAATTTTAGAGCCGCATCACTCAGTGGTGCGGCTAAAATAATTTGGATAACACCAGTATCCCTTAGGTTAACACGTACAAATCATTAAGCTCTGATCTTATAGACTCGCTCCGCTCACACTCCACTAGAAGATAAAACCTAACCAATGTTACATTATCTTAAAAGCCTAAAAAGTCTAAAAAGCGTGGCAGCCCTATCCGCGATCTTTTTACGGCAATCCGCGATCGTTTTTCCATTTCGATTAGGGTGCTTTGCCTGAAGTG
The DNA here is from genome assembly GCA_947859395.1 of Eupithecia insigniata. NCBI lineage: Eukaryota > Metazoa > Arthropoda > Insecta > Lepidoptera > Geometridae > Eupithecia > Eupithecia insigniata. Next base: position 5,232,682 of record OX401996.1, on the reverse strand, counting down.
TTTTCTCCAGGTTTCTTTTTGTTGCATTTGTGGATAGTGAATTTCGAAGCACAGACATTTTGTGGTTTTGCTGATTGAATTTTTTAACAGTTAAGGGTAAACAAAGGATTTAAATAATGGTTTTTTATACATTTTCACTAATTTATTGACAACAATGGTGAAAGTAAAAGTAAAAGGTAAAAGTAAATATTTTTTATTGACATATTATTGTTTCACAGACAGTAGTGAGTCCATAGCCTCCTGAATTTGTTTAAAACGGTGTTTTAGGAGCCAGTGGCTTCTCCAGCTTATAATATCAGTAACTTATGCCAAAAAAAAAATGATAATAAGTAACATAAAAAAACATGCAAAAGTAGCTATTTTATGCCTGTAAATCCTTCCAAAAATAAATTATAATGTAGGCATGTATACAATGTGTAGATCAAAATAAAATGTAATACTAGGTACAATATTTTTTGTTTGCCTGGAAGAGATCGCTTCTAAGCGATAAGGCCGCCCATTGTACTTCCATGTAATATCTCTCTGTAATGTTGTTTTTCTGGTGTACAATAAAGAATTTTTGTATGGTATTGTATTTACTACAAAAATATAATTATGTTTGTATGTAATATATGTATATATATATATATATATATATATACACATATGTATAATAAATAAAGTGCTATATCCAATGTTATGATAAGCTAATAAAGAGGAAGGAGGTGATGAAAATATATTACTCATGTGGGAGTAGGTACATATATGTATGTTTGCTCTTTTCTTGATAAGTCTAAATATGTTTTTTTTGAATTGAAAATAAAGAATCTAATTGGTATTAAGTTGAAATGAAATTATAACAAAATCGACCCAATTAACACTTTCTATTATTATTTATTTATTTACTAGATGTCCTCCGCGGTTTCACCCGCATTATATTCAAATTTCAAATTTCTAGGTCGATCAAAAGTTATTTTTTCCCGTAATTCTCCCGTGGGAATTTGATAATTTACCAGGACAAAAAAGTAGCCTATGTTACTCTCCATCCTTTCAACTAACTCTATGCTCTAATCAAGTCGATTGGTTGCTTAGTTAGGGCGTGAAGGAATAAATAAACAAACACACTATCGCATTTTTAATTTTCCTTCAGATTTTGTCCTCTAAAAATAAATTCAAAGCCTAAACGTATGTGATTTAAACTTTTTCAAATAATTTCCGGATAACGGTCAAAATCCTACTTATATTAATAGTTTCAAAGTTTGTGAGTATGGATGTATGTATCTCTTTCACGCAAAAACTACTGAACTGATTGGAGTGTTCGGTATGGGTATAGTTTGGGACCCGGAATAACATAAAGGCAATTTGTTTATCCCGATAAAATGCGGGCGAAGGCGCGGGCAGCAGCTAGTATCTAATAAATATTCCTAAACAATAACTAAATATTCGCAAACGCAATTCCGAAAACAATCGCATACTCGCTAACAACGGAAGCTGTGATATCGCTTCGTATCGCATCGTAATGAGGCGGCCGCAGATAACGAGACGCCGCGCCGCCGCCGCCGTTACCAACTCGTTAGTCGTTACGAACTCGTTACTGAGCCGTTACGGATTAGAGCGGTAACGCACCGAGCTATTGTGCATTAGAATATATCATTATCTGACTGTTATTTTTTTGCATGAATGTTTGAAATAACTGTGAATTTATTTTATTTTTCATTTATAAACACTTAAATAAAATCACCTAATTAAAACACTTGAAAACACTTAAATAAAATCTTAATCGTATTTCGGTAAAGTCGTTTTATTTTATTCTTGAAGCGGTTAGAAAATTGGAGCATCAGATTTCTTATTTTGAGCCGAATGCAGAATAAATGAAAATCTGAAAAATTGTTCTGCTTTATAATGCTGAAATTATGATTTCTTAAATTTTTAGGTAGCCTTTTTGGTCCCTTCCCTATTAAAAATGAAATCAATAGGCATGGATTTTTTACTTACAAAAATAACCCTTACTGGTTGAATAGACGAGAAAATTTCAACATCAAAAAACATTCACCTATTCTGGTTAGACGTAAATCCTAGCATTATAACAGGACTGAAACTACATTGCACCAAGCAACAGTGGAAAGTGTAACACTTCCATACTAGCCTTAGTATGCAAGTGCCGGCCGCACTGCAGGATGGTATGTAAGTAACTAGGTTGGCTGGTTGCTTTGGCCAGTTTCGATGAAGCAACCTGCAAAGCAACCAACTTTTGCTGGTTGCCTCGATGGGAGCTAGGCGCGTGGCGTAGAGTTCAAGTTCAAATAACAACAATCGCCTCGCGTCATTCAGGCGACTGTATAAACGATACGATTGAGTTTCCCGTACAATAGCATACGTTTGTTTTCTCATCTATACCTTCAAGCTAGCATCTTACAGTGCGATCGTTGCCTAACAGGTTGGTTTCTACCAGCTCCATTGCAACCATTAATTACGCGATAGATAACCTGACCGCGACACGTCTTGCGCTGTTCTTGAAAGTAAATTGCAGGAAACAGAACAGGTGAATAAATTGCAGCTATTTATTCTTTATTGAGTGAGTTTTTATTGACATTCTATAATAGATTTGAGGAGATTATTGCGTCAATAATAGGACAACGCCATGTGCGTTTAAAGTAAGAATGTGAGAAAGTTAAAGAAACAACTTGAACATGGCGTTTTGGAAGGCGGATGGTGTATGGCGTTATCGGCGGCTGTGTGTAAATTTAAAAAGATTTTCTCGAGATATATATAACACACTATATGAAATAAATACTGATTTATTTAACCTCACTGTCGTGCCACCGCGGTGATTCAAGAAGAAGCGAAAGAACTAATTCTGTACATAGCAATATTTTGAAAAAAAAGGCCGTCGCTCTGTTATCTATACTCAAGCCAAAACCGCAATTTTTCAATTTTTCAATATCTATTTGTCAGTCTTTATTGACCGCGCATCATTCGCAACTACTGTATGAATTCAAATGAAACTTGGCATGATTTGAGTTCATACTCCGAGGACACCATAGCGAGCCCGCGCGCGCCCTAGGCGAGTGAAGTTTACGAACGTAGTGAAGAACTATCAATCAAGTAACTACCACGATCCTAGCTCCAATTTAGCCCGAAGCTAGTTATAGCAGGCTATGTGGATTGTTGTTGCGAGTAGCGCTGAACTTACCACTCGGGCACCGCTGAAAACCACCGCTGCTATGGCATAAGTGCCAGAGCTGAGCCGGTGACCTATTTGTGTTCTTTTGAATTTTGTATTGGTTAATAAGCAATTTATGTTATGTTTTTGGGACACAGATAAATATTTTCAATTTTCTATTTCTATAAACGAAAGATACAAGGCTTCAGTAATGATACCTTTAGTTACTGGAAAAGATATCAATCGCAGAGAAGCCTTTTCATAGCAGACACCTCAAATCATGGGCATTGTTTCCGAGTAACAAGCAGTGGCGAAAGGATTCTGAAGGCATTAAAAACAGATGAGGTTTAAAAAGCAGTTCCCTCAAATGATGCTAAGTGGTCTTTACAGACGGGTGGAACTAACGCGCCCACGAAAAGGGAATCAGCGATTTGAACTGCAACACTACAGTGTTGCTTCTAATTTTATTCTATACATTTATTTATTTATTTAGGTTCACCACTTTAGCGTAACCACGGTAGAGATAACACAAAGGCTACAATCTAGAAAACAAAATACGTATTTAAAATATTGCTATCTAAATTAGAAGTAGCCACAAAATGCCCAAACAACAAGGCAACATTTCACTAACACAGTACCACAGATAATTTAATACTATACTGGACAGTACTGCGCAAATATTTTGAATCAATTTTGTATTTTAATTTATATATTTTAATCCAATAATCCCACCTAATGATACGAGCTAATGAAGTGCTTATCAGGGGAGGCCTATGTAGGTACAGCAGTTGACAGGTAAAGACTATATTGATGTGAGGTAAATAAAAAAACACAACTATACACAACAAACCAGTGGTTATTTACTTTCAAGTAGGGAATTATAAGAGTATTCTACATATTTTAAAACAGAAGAGTTCATCTTATCGAATATGCAAGCTGTGACCTTAGACATAGAGCGAGCTGTACCTAGCCTATCTTCTCGTTCAAATTCCAATATAATTGAAATAAAGACGATCATTAAGGCGACCTACACCCTCTAGAACCCCAGGGAACCTCAACATTATATCTCATACTCATAATATATTTATTCGCCGTAGGAGCACAAGGCACACTTGGTTATATATAATAATGATAGGTATCTATTGAGATAAAAAAAATAATCAAAGCAATATAAAAACAAGCAAAATAATTCCTACATCTGATGTAAATAAATGGGCATCGTCAAAAATATAATTAAACAGAATAGTTATAATTCTGAATCTCATATACATATGTCAGCCAGTTTCCCGTCGGAAAACCGCCCGTCTGCACCGCCCGCACGGACGATTGGTTTAGTTAGCAGTGAGCGTGGCGCCTCATTTACTCGCCTCAGCGAGTCGGCGCGCCGCCGCAACGTGGCTTTGTCACCACTCTTTTCACCCTGACACGGCTCTTGCTATCAGACCTGATCGTGTCATAAGGAATTTTTTATTTGTTTACTGTTTAAGAACGTTAAGTTTTTGTGTCTTTTCTGGTAAAAAAAGTAGTAGATATGAAACGAACGTTATAGTGCACTCACTGCATGCTTCTTAAATATTTAATCAATAACATGCGCTAGATTAATAAATAATAATGCTGGACAATTCACACAGCATTATCTAGCCTCAAGCTAAGCAGAGCTTGTGTTACGGGTACTAGATAACTGATATACATAATACAATATATGTATTACATATGTATATAGATATTTTTTACTATACTTAGAAAACAACCAGAACACCCTGAACAAATATCTGCAGATCCTACAAATATTTGTCCAGAGGTGGGAATCGAACCCGCAACCTCCTGCGTCGCAGGCGGGCCTCCGCCCTCCGCGCCACAGACGTAAAAGTTGTTACTTTAGAGAAGTACTCAGCATTATAATTTTTTTGTGTGGCAAAGCTAATAAACAGGCTTTGCCACTTTATCAACACATAGAAGATAGCTCTTCATTCTAATGATGTAAACAACTCCACAAAATATGTGAGAATAACGAGTGATTTACGAAGTATAAAAACTATTAAAAAGCTTCTAGTCACTTTGCTTTTTTGGAATAGTCAGCTACAGTATTGTGTATTCCACTCTCGTCTTTAGTTTCGTCTAAATTTGAAGCGACACATGTTTGGAATGAATGAAGTTCAAAGGTACCCATTTTTCATAAAGTGTTCATTCAATGAACTCTTTATGAAAAATGGCTACCTATAATTTATTGGCACAGGCATGTAAGCACAATGTACAACTTTAAAATCGAAAAATCGTTTAAGCACCAAAGAAATAGCATACAAGTGGAGAAAGGGCTTCGGTTGAGCGCCCAACAGGTTGACGGAGGACTTTTAATGATCCCTTAATGATTGAGCCCCAGGCAAATGGCGATACCATGCGTTCCCGTGCAGAAATAACTCAACTTGTAGGTACTACTCCACGTAGCTACATCTATAATAACTACGGCGTTTATAATGACGGGTATGGGTGGAGTATGCAAAACGTTCAAAGTGGAGTTTCTCTTTTAAAAAAAATATTAATATTAATATTCACCCTTTTTGCATGGGTATCAAGTAAAGGTAAATTATGATCATGTAGTATTTATCCCCGAATTATTAGTCATCAAGTTGTAAAAAAAGTGTTTCTTTAATTCATAGTGTTAAAATCCAACGCGAAATTTTATGTCTAAAAATTTTCTAGTTTAATTTTTTCGTATACCTACTGCATTAGTCATTTGAATTTACATTGCCTATTAGGTATGTAAATTCAGTAACGCCTATTGGAGGCGGCTCAGGACCGCTATTTGTGGCATCGTATGGGGGAGGCCTATGTCCAGCAGTGGACGTGTATGGGCTGATATGATGATTACCTACGTATAGAATGCGCTCGTAAGCTAGAGAAAATGTCCTTGTGCGACGTTGAAAAATAATTCAGTTTTCGTACAATTTCCGCGCTCGTTAATCTAGTCTATCTACTCTCAGACACGTAATACAGTCAAATTACTAGGTTCTAGGACGTGTCTCCGCCGCCGGGCCATTAAAAATAATCGATGCTTGCAAAAATATCGAGGGCCTAGGCTAAGGGCACGTTCCTACAGACGCGAAGGCTAGCGGAAAACGGGAACTATGGAAAACAGGTTCTCTTCGATAAATTGGACAGCCCACTTTCCAATTTACTGAAGTGTTATATGTATATCTAAGTAGATTAAAAGGCTCTAGGTATGATTTGTTTAAACAGTCTCAAATGTCCAAATGGTGCTTTTCGGCCAACGAAAGAACGCAATCTTGACGTCTGTCAGTTGGTCATGACTACTGCAAAGTTATGTTGTCCGTTTGATCATGATGAACGTGTGAAAATGTAGAAAATCAAATATTTGGACAAAACGATCAAGTAATTACTTTCAACTGGTGATCTCCAATGCATGTTTTCCATTTTCCCGTAAAGATTTAATTTTTTTTGTACTTTCATTCTAACGAAAGTAATAATACAAAAAGAGGTACATAAATTAATAATGATAGACAATCCACACTATATTTTATACGCCATTTTATAAGACAGCTATTTGGTGTGTAGTTCGTGTTCCTGTGCTAACCAGCTCCGCGTTAGTGGGAACGCACCCTGATAACTTTCCACTAATGACATGAAAACAAAGCGAATGTTGGGCGAATAGCGTCGACGCTCGCGGCGAATGTCGCACGAGTGGATGTTCAGCTGTAATCGCTCGGGTTGAGCTCAAGACGGCCGGGTCTGCTGACTTGGGCTCAAGGAGTTTCCTGAGATGATTGATCGCCAACTCGTGATAAGTTGGCGAAAGGTGCTGAGTGGTTTCTAGGTTTCCTTAGTTTTTGCCATGAATTTGTTTAAAGGTATTTCAATCTACCTTTGAGGATTTTAAATAGTATATATAAACATTTTGCTGTGTTATATATAAATCCCGAGCATCCCTATGAATCAAGCTCTTCCAGACATCTGAAAGAACCCTTTTATGGAGAAATCATTATAGAAAATGGCAATACTAACAGCGGGCAAAGATGCCAGTGATTTTTGGCCAGTTTCATACAAATACTTCCTAATGCATAGAGTTGTCAAAAACACCACTACCACAATTTGCCACTGACAAACAGTAAAATCGAATGGTAGGTTGTGGTGATCTTTTGCGAGGCCTATAATATTGCAGTGGACTTCTTTCGGCTAAAAAGATGATGATGAAGTCTCAGTTATATGAAATTTGTGACAACCCTAGCGTGATTGAGGTTTCGGGGAAGTTGCCACCTCACGCACTCTAGTTTCATTACTTTGCGGATATTTGATTAAAATAGAGAAATAGCAATAGCTGGCATCTACAGGTTTGGTCTCAAAAATGTTTTATGTATGTACTATCAAAATTGCACCAACCACACAGATTTTGCCCTGCGTCCACGATTTTTTCACCTTACTGGAATAACTATCAATGTTGCCAGTTGGAAAATTATAAAAATGCTACCAGAAACTACTAAAAGTATTCACCCACAGAATATAACTTGCTTAAGGATAGAGTGTAATTTGCCACAACTTGTCTAAGGTGCCTTGTTCTACGGTAGGTACGTACTTAGTTCACTGTAGGTATCTACGTAGGTAGAATTGCAAAGAGCCATCGAGGCAACCTGAAAACAAACGAGTAACCCAACACACGCAATTAGCTGCATATTTTGATTCTGCAGAGATATACAGACTTGCGCACAACACTTTTGTGTGTTTTTCACGGCATCAACGAGCCCCACTGAAAGCCCCAGGCTCCTAATTAGGCTGGAGTCGGACGTGCCAATTAATTCAAGTTTCACTCGGAAACTTTGCCGCGTCAATTAATTTCATAGTTAATTAGCAAGCGGCACAAAACCGCGTCTACGAAAGAAAGGCTAACGATGCCCGCCCGCGGCCGCCGACAATGCACCAATTACACTAGCTTTGTTGCAGCCCTTTCAGCAGCATCACACGGAATATAGTCCATGTTAGAGTATTCACCCTGTCCATTTATGCCTACGAGGAAGACAGGTGTCTGATTAAAAAACAGAATACATTACATACACAGATATTTTTTATTATATATAGAAAATACCAGAACACCGGTATAAATATTTGCAGATCGTATAACATTTGTCCGGTGGGCAATCAAACCCGCAGCCCGGACCTTCGCTAGCCGCGCCACATGTGTCGTCGATGCATAATAAAGATTTTATCTATATCGTACCTTGTAAATTCATCATATCAGCCCATACACGTCCACTGCTAGACATAGGCCTCCCCCACGAAGACGCCACAAATAGCGGTCCTGAGCCGCCTCTATCCATCGACTCCCTGCGACCGCTACGATGTCTTCGGTCTCCCATATAGGGGAGGCTTTGCCATAATCACCACGCTTGGCAGGCGGATTGGTGATCGCAGTGTTGCTGTTCAAAATACTCAGAACGAAGCTGCTGCCCTTCCTATGGTGGTTCCCTCGGTCGGCTCTTAGACATCCACGGGTTGAGTTGGAGGGGTCGATATTCGTACGCCGCGGCCCCACGGCCATACCACCTTTTAAATACCTACCCGATAAATAGACTAATATATGTACTAGGCTGGTGAATTAGTAATGATGATGATAAAATAATCCTACTCTTACTAATATTATAACTGTCAAAGTTGGTAAGGATGGATGTATGGATGGATATTCTCTTTCACGCAAAAACTACTTAACCAATTAGGCTGAAATTTGGTATAGTTTGGGACCTCGAATAACATATACGCTATTTTCTATCCCGATAAAACACGGGGAAAGGCGCGGGCAGCAGCTAGTCTTTAATAAGTTAATACATCGCGAAAGTTTAAAACGTTTAATTTCGAAGCATCTATTCCCACTTCCCAGATATTTTAACGTACGACCTAGGGGCTATGCTAATATCTTTTGTTTGCTTGTAATGATTGCGTACCCAACTAAACTACTTTCCATCTTCGTACATACCTACCTAATAATATCTTAACTATTATCATGGGCATATACATATATGTATATATATAATTTATATTTTAATTACTAGCTGCTGCCCGCGCCTTCGACCGCGTTTTATCGGGATAAAAAATAGCCTATACCAAATATCAGCCTAATCTGTTCAGTAGTTTTAGCGTGAAAGAGTAACAAATATCCATACATCCATATATCCATCCATACAAACTTTGACATTTATAATATTAGTAGGATTATAAAAAAATTAATAGGTAAATAGGTCATTTGAACGGTGTAGTCATGGTAGATAAGGTTCCATTCCATGCTGGCATCGTTAGGAGACCCAAAAAATAAAGTTCCCTCGATGTACAGACCCATCGCAATAAATAAGAGTTATTTATTTTGTTTGCAGGCTTTGTCTTACATCAGTCCTGCAACATCGCAAGAGCGATCTCTCCATAACTCCTCGCAAATAAAATTTTAACCACCGCTCCGGCGGTGTTTCTCTCAAGAACGGAGCAAATTGACAGACAGTAAAATATTTTATTCGCGCAATAATTTCATTTAGCAGAAAAACAAGGTGGTACAACCCTTCGCCAATATCTTTTACGTGAATTAACCTATTAAACAGCTTTCAGAGTAAACTTCGGTTCGGTGCGGGATCGTAAAATCGTGCCGTTTTAGAGCCGTTAAAATTGTACTTGTTTCAAATAAAACAAAGTCAGAGATGGCGCTTTAGTTGTGTGATGAGTTGAAGTTACCGCTATCTGTTAATGAGTTTTAAGATTATTGGTATTTAATAAATGCGCATACTTAGCCCAGCTGAATTAGGAGTTGACACAGAAAAAAATATTAGTAGAAATTTTCACTGGTAGTCTAAATTTTGGTTGTCGTGTCGGAGTACCAGACACGCTGCGTCATCCGCCATCTTGAATTTATGGGTTAATTATGTTCATTGAAGAACTCGTTTATTTTCAATTTTATTCGAAAAATTTCATCCCTTCATCACGAACACATCTTCAAGAACTAATGACGATTGGTGGCAGTTAGGGTGTTCAAACTCCTGCCAAGCAGCTTGGTGATTATGGGTATAACGCTTCTTGTTTGAAGAGGTATAGTTGCGGTCATCATTAGAGGCATACCTTAAAAACATACTGGCTTGAAGGTTACTACATAAAATCCTACCAATATTATACATGTCAAAGTTTGTAAGAATGGATGGATGAAGGAAGGAATGATTGTTCCTCTTTTACGAAAAAACGACGGAACTGATTGGGCTGAATGGGTATTGTTTGGGACCTGGAATAACATATGTAGGTATGTATAGGCTATTATTTATCCCGATCAAACGCGGGCGAAGGCGCGGGCAGCAAATAGTATAATAATAAATTTCGTCTAATTCCAAATTTTGTTCAGCAGTAGACAAAATATATGCTGATGAGGGGACCTGTACCTAATGGGTTTTTGTCCAGCATTGGGACAGTAACGGCTTAACATAATAATAAAAGCCTATCACTGAATGTGGCGAAGGGTGAAAAATAAATTATTTAACACCGTGGGAAGCAAGTACTACGAAAAATACGTTTAGAAAAGTCCTTTGATAATATGCTTAAAAAAATCATTGCAGACTATTATTATAGCACTAATTTCCAAATCATAATGATACAGAACTATCAGTCGTTGTTTGAAATTCACTCTGTTAACCAATTATTATTTATTTATGAGAACAACAATGTATAAACACTGGTCGAGGGCCGAAGGGAGTGTAGTCTAAGAGCTAGTACTGGTGTAATTTTTTACACCAGTATTTGCTATGACAAAATAATAAAGTCAAACTAGTTAATGTATTCAATGTCTTTATTTTTCATCAATTACCTGCTTTAAGAAGATTTTTGTTTAGCTAGTTTACGACATCTATGAAAGTTTTCATTTAGTTCCTTCACTAGTTTTCATAGAATGATAACGATCCAATACTATATAATATAATCTAGATCAGATTATATTATTTTTCGAATGATTTTGAGGGATTTGTTGCATTTTCTTGGTAGAAAACGAAAACCTTTCCGACCAAAAGGTTTGGTGTGCAAATCTATGCTAGCGTCTCACATTGTGAAGAGTCTCTGGCGCTCTAGTTATAATCACTGTTAATGTATTTACTTGCCGCTAGGAGTACTCACATAACTACATGTGCATTGTTGACATTAAAGTGTTAGTATAACGAATTCACTGCCCAGCTTCTGCGGCGCGACCAGCAGTGGCCGGCAAAACCTCATATAATTTTCCTTAAAAATCGTTTCGTCATGTTTGAAGAAATGATTTCTCAAATCGTCTCCCAAATCGCGATTCGTTGTCTCTCTTAAGATGTCTAGTTTTGATTTCATAATTATAATGTAAAACATAACCTGCCATCTCCTAAACTACGCGTCCACGTTTTGTCCCAGGGCGAGGGCCCACCATAATTAACATACATTATGAATTATCGAAAATGGCCGCTCCAATACTCCTAATTACACGTTGCACGAAGAAGGAACCAGTAATGAATAGCTTTCTGTAAGAACACATTTTCATAGAAAACTGGGCTTCTTTCATAAAAAAACAACGTGCATGCTAATCTAATATCTTCTGCCCATGGCTTTTTATTCTTCCTGGACAAAATGGAGTACTCATATTAACTTTTTTCACAGAAAACACGCATTTCCCCAGGATACGATCGACTCTCTAGCCTCTTATGATTCAGGAAGGATTGCTTGCTGTGTTTGTAACAGTGATTTACTTTAATTTTTTTTTATTAAAAATTGGTCTAATGACGGAAACTGACTGTTCATTGTAGCAGTAATCCTTCCTGAATATCAAAAATCAAAAATTATTTATTTCCGTAAATACAATAAATGTAGTAACACTTAGAAAATAACAATTTCTTAAAAATAACCACTAACATGGAAAAAAAGTGATTTCGGTCGCTTCGGTATGAATAGTACGTAGTTCAGACACTTGGGCGTGAAAAAGTAACTGAGATTGTCAGGTAAGAGTTTTTTTAGTTACTTTTGCGTTTTAGATATAAGAGATGCTTCTGGTTTCTTGTGAGTAATTATATGAAATCTATTAATTACGTTTTGTTTTTACAAGTATCAACCGGTGTAAAAACCGGTTACCGGTTTCCTGTCTAAGTATAATCTGGTATTGATACGTGTTGCCGGTCTTTATTCGATATCTTTGTTGGATGAATCATATTTCATGGGTCTTATTACGTGTTAATTGGCTTTATTTGAGATTATTTTTATTTTTATAGCATAGATTGGTTTATTAACGGCTTAAAATGTTTTAATTGACAATTAAAACTTAATAATTTGGTCTAATAAAAAAGAGTTATTTGTAATAGTAGTCATTTGTATAAGTTTTTATGTATTTTCTTCATATTTATAAACACACTTATATCATCATCAGCCCGTATACGTCCACTGCTGAACGCCGGACGCCGGCTGGAGGCCACGAATAGCGGTCCTGAGCCGCCTCAATCCAACGACTCCCTGCGACCGCTACGATGTCGTCGGTCCATCGAGTGGGAGCTCTTCCCACACTCCGTTTCGCATTGTATCGCGGTCGCCACTCGAGAACCTTTACTCCCCAACGGCTATCGGTTCTACGAGCTACATATATGACCTGCCCACTGCCACTTCAGTCTGCTAATTCTGAGAGCTATGTCTGTAACTTTGGTTTGTCTACGGATTTTTGTATTCCCACGTACGTATATATGTTTGTTGTACTTACCTATTATTGTAATATGTCAGATTATGTGTTACGTATGGTTTTAAATTAATTAATTTTCCTCGTCTTTTTCTTCTAAGTGGGTATTAAATAGCGCGGGAAGTTATCTTCATAATAAAATTACATAGTTGGTGTATTTTGATATCACTAGATCGCTGCTCCGCGCGCGTTTTTTACGGGTTAAAAAGTAGTCTAAATATACATAGATACTTTACCTATTCCAAGAATAATACTACCAATAGTTTTGGACTGGTGTGCGAACAACGATGTAGTTATTGTTTTATGGAAGGTGGTGGTACAGTAGATATATTTTAAAGTTATTTATCGCATGGCGACTAATTTATAGGATAAAATGCGTGTCCGTCAAGGTAGCGTACCCATAAGCGAATTCACATTAGTTTTTATGCCAATATTTAGAAGCATTCATCATCATCATCATCAGCCCGTACACGTCCACTGCTGGACATAGGCCTCCTCCGTACGACGCCACAAATAGCGGTCCTGAGCCGCCTCCATCCATCGACTCCCTGCGACCGGTACGATGTCGTCAGTCCATCGAGTGGATGGTCTCCCATGGGGGATTTGCCATAATCACCAGGCTTGGCAGGCGGATTGGTGATCGCAGTGTTAGTGTTTTAAAATACTCAGACGGAAGCTGCTGCCCTTCCTCTGGTAGGTTCCCTTAGTCGGCTCTTACAACATCCACGGGTTGAGTTGGAGGGGTCGATATCCGTACGCCGCCGCGGCCCACGGCCTGCGGCCTGTTAGAAGCATTATTAGCGCAGAATTAGTGTAAAAGTGAAATAATTTGTTCCTCTTTGGTTTAAGAAATAATGACCATTCATAGCTTGACATGTCAAGCTAGCGTACACACGACCGTAATCGAAAACTACTTAAACTATAAGGAATATTTTTTTACAAAATTTTAGTGTAAACATACAATACGATACGAGCTATGCAAAATTTCATAATGATTGCTCTTATAGGAACTGAGATATTGAACAAGACTTGTAAATACATTCCGAGTTGGCAGCATACACATTAAACATCGCTATAGTTCTTATATAAAACGAGCTTTTCATAGTTTAAAAGCTATGTATATTTAGAGAATAAAATGCCGTATCTGCTAGTAGTCATACTTTATGAAAATTCGTAGTGCAACAATTTAAAAAAATCGATGGAATGTCATTGGAACAAATGAATTGGACGGTGTTTAGCGGAAACGATCCAATCCACCAAAAACTAGAAAATGAGTTAAGTATACCAGAGGGGTTGTTCAGGTCCATTTTACCGAACGGCAAAAAAAAATTGTATATATAATGTGCGCAGTTGTAAAACAGTGTAAAAAAAAACTACTTCTGCGCATCAAAGTCAGCGCCATTAAACCATGGCGCGACCTGTACGAGTGGTTATAAAAAAAATATAGTTAAAAACTAAAACCCGACTAGATAGTCTTAAACAATCGTTCACCTATTGTCCTTAACATTTTCTTTTGATACTTAGGTAGTCGGAGGCCTTTGTTACTAATTGTACCGTAGGGGTGGGTGCCTCCGATATGATATGTAGTCGGGTTTTAGTTATTAACTATATTTTTTTACACCTTTTTGATAATATTTTGCGAATCATTAACCTCACAAAAGTTTGAGAAACGGTTTCGGAAAGTACAAACAAAGACCTTTGCAACGATACCACACACGAGCATATTTACTAACATTGAAATTTTCGACCCTTTCTTCGACCCCCGCTATCTCGTTAGACCCCCATTTTTATCTGACATCACATAGCCTATAACCATCGGGCTATTAAGACGAATCATATGAAACCTCATTTGTTGAAATCGAACCAGTAGTTTCAGCGCTACGAGGGAACATAAAAATCGGCTACATACATACATACATAGGGTGTCAAAATCATAACCCTCTCGTAGTCGGGTAATAAAAAATTCTATATATATTTGCCTTTGAGTCGGATCCCTTGTAAAAATAAATCTACTTTGTAATAATTCGTTGTGAAATGAAATATTTTGTATGAAATCATGTTTTCATTGATGAAAGTTCGCGATTGAGATTTATTTTTCCACCTGGTTACGTTTGAGCTCCAGCGTTACGAACACCGTGAACGAAATAAGCTATCGATGCTACTACGAAACAAGAAACTGGGTTTTTAATAAAACCTTATAACAATTTTAAGCATACCTTACGTAGGTACTTAGAAGTAAATTAAATTATAACAAACATAGCTGACCCGTCCGCGTCTACGCCCGCGTGGACTCAGAAGAATATACCACCATGCATTGTTTTGTTATATCAACCAATTTAAACAAAACCTTGACAAATTATACACTTAAACCTTTCTCATGAATCACTCTACTTATTGGTGAAAACTGCCTAAAAATCCCTTCAGTACTTTTTGAGTTTATCGCGATCAGACAGACAGACGCGGCGGAGGACTTTGTTTTATAATATGTAGTGATATCGTGTAGTGTGCGCCGCTATTTTTGGCGTCGTATGGGGGAGGCCTATGTCCAGCAGTGGACGTGTATGAGTTGATATGATGATGATGATGTAGTGTTATTGAGATATTTCTAGCTGGATCTATTTTATAAATATAGGTTGTTTTTTGTAATTTCTGGGTTCTACAATAGACTAAACCGACCTACCCAGATACGGAAAGCAAAACGTGCGTGCGGCGAAGCCGGCCGTTATGTCCCTACCGAGTCGTCGGGAGTAGCCCGTTTAACGTGTAGGCTAATATCGTGACCTTGAACCGCTCCGAGGCGGAAGCTTCCGCTCTACGTATCTTCCTGTCTACTCATATCGTTCTACCTACAAGTTATTTAGGAAGCAAATAAAGTGGTATTACTATTTTATAAGCCATTTGTTATGAACCCATGCAAACAAACTCCGAATCAAGTTTCTTACGGACATTATATTGATTTCAATAATAAATTTCATGTATGTACATGAGTACAACTGTAGATTACAAAACTGCGGCTATCGAACACGCACCCTTCGGCGTCTCAGGCATTTCACAGTAGCATCCATTTCATGTTGAATTTGTTGGTCGCACAAACTGAATGGTTGTTTCAAAACTTAGCTCCTTCAATGCCTTGAGGATTTATCATTCCATAATTTATACCTCAAAATACAGAAAAATATGTTAAATTTTTTAAGTGATTTAAAAATAGAAACGTTTCGAATGATTTCACTTGCAATTATAAAACTCCCGTGAAGCATGCAAGAGTGTTATCTTGGTGGATCGAGAACTCTTTAACGACAATGGTCTTCGCTAACGAGGTCATTTGCGGTCACTTCAGCGCTTTCTGTCAACTCCTTAGCTCGAGGTAACAGGGTGCAAATTATAATAACCAACTTTAGTATTAACAAGACAAAAACATTTTATTTTTGTGGTAGCCTTAAGCGAAGGAAGCCGTACTCATATATTTATTCGCCGTAGGAGCACAAGGCACACTTGGTACTCACATTAAATTACATCACGTATTTCAGGAATTTTCAAAAAATGCCTTTGAAAGGATAAAATAGCGATTGAAGTTATTATGATTTTATTTGTTAGTGGCCCGATTTACTTGAAACTTACAGAGAATACTTACTACAAATATAAAACTATTGAACACATGTTTTAGGATTTTCCAAAATATTCCACAAATTGGGGTAAAACCGGTTATTAAAGTTTAAAGTTTTAAAGAATTTGGTTTTTCTCAACTTCTAAACGGGTATTGAACAAAGTCAAAAAGTTGCAAGAGTTCCCTTAAACCAAAATCTCTTTTCGATTCGCTTCCAATCTAAGAATAGAATAATAGAATAACGTTTATTGAATAAGATTTAAGACTTAAAATTATTACATTATTGATCCCCAAACTAGAATAAACCTGTATCTTGGGGACAGCAGTAAGGTACAATAATCACGTGAGGCTCGAAGAGGGAGGGTATTTATTAAGAAATATCAAGGGGAGGTGTTGTAGTAAGATAGATAACACGTGTATTTACAATTTCGTTGGATACGCAATTTCATAGCCAGACATATCTGTCTGGTTTTGAAATTGCGTGATTAACAGACAGACAGATATGTCTGGTTATGAAATTGCGTGATTAACAGACAGACAGATATATCTGGTTATGAAATTGCATGATTAACAGACAGACAGATATGTCTGGTTATGAAGTTGCGTGATTAACAGACAGACAGATATGTCTGGTTATGAAATTGCGTGATTAACAGACAGATATGTATATCTGGTTATGAAATTGCGTGATTAACAGACAGACAGATATGTCTGGATATGAAAATGCGTGATTAACAGACAGATATGTATATCTGGTTATGAAATTGCGTATTCAACGAAATATACATGCAACTTCGAAACACGAAATAGTAAATACAGCAATAATGGACGATTAATTAACTAATAGCTATTTCTAAAAAAAACTTGAGTTGTACCTACATAATTTTATGGTGGTAGATAGTAACCTATAACCGGTTCTAGAATCATAAATGTTTTTATTTTATTTTATTTTCAAAATTTTAGGAAAACTTACAGCTAGGTCTTAAAAATAGTAATTTACATAATACATGCCGGTATATACCAGCGCATGTGTGCTGAGGGCCAATTAAAAAGTTTCCGCAGATATCTTTTTTGTAAATAAAGGGGTTACAAAACCAAAGAAATATTGTTGGAAAATATTTTACGACACTCGTAATGCACTCGTACCTATGATTAATCAATTAATGGTTATGAAAGCTTTCATTCATTAATTTAATTTGTCTCGTGTCAGATTTTTAACTTGAATTTATACATATGTTTTATATACGCTAAGCTTGAGAGACGTGATTTTTCTGTATGTATGAAGTTGAGTATTTTTGTATTCTCTGTTATAAACATTATTTATTACATAGGTCAGCAGGATATATCATCCTAACTAATATTATGAATTCGAAAGTGTGTTTGTTTGTTTGTCCTTCCTTCACGCCCAAACTAAGCGACCAACCGTCTTGATTTGTGGCATAGAGTTAGTTGAAAGGATTGAGAGTAACATACTTTTACTACTTTTTGTCCGGTACGGATTCGTAATTCAAGTCGAACGTCGGCGTCGTATAGTCAAAGACTAAGTTGACAAAGACCTCTGATTCTATATATTCAGATATCAACTAGACATGTCTTACAGTCCCTTTAAAATTTCCTCAGCAAAATACTCACTAAACAACATTAAACATTGCCGTCGCAACAATCTGTCGGCTGCGACAACAATAACACAACAATCGTACAACAATAAGCCATTAGACAAGTCGTGGAAATTTTCCGGTTGTTTCCGATTCACACCGATCGTTGCATGGAGTCGGTCGGCCATTCCAATGGCTATAACTCGGCAAGTGCAGGCCTGGATCAAGGGGCATACTCATGGGGTATGCCCCTGTTTCGTATCGTACTAGTTTAAGGACAATTAAACGCTACTTGGAATTGAACAGTTAAAATAGCATGGTACAGTTACTTACATGTTGACCGAGACGTCACTGATATATTGAAATTCAAGAAAAGTATACAATAGGTGGGCATAATGCTAATGGCATTTGTAATACCAGATTTGACAGCTTGAACAACCAAGGTTAAACGGCCTTTTTTTAGATCTGAAATAAGTTAATTATTTTACTATAAAAACTTTCGTAGTTTGATAAATTCATTATGAATGTAAGCGGGTTAACTACGAACCTAGTTTGTGTTGGAAGAACACCAACGTTAAGGGATGAAACGTTGGTGTTCTTCCAACACAAACTAGGTTCGTAGTTAGCCCGCTTACATTCATAATGAAATTAATTATTATTTATAATGATTTTAAAAGGCCATGACATATATCAAAAATAGAAGATACCGTAAATTAATCTGATGGACTTTGAAATTAATCTGAACGACAAATCGTACTGATGCTAATTAAGTTCCTATTTATTGTAGACGTAAGTAAGTAAGCATTTATACAATACAGTAATATATTAGCAACTAGCAAATGCAGTACTACTACTAGACCCGGAATAACATATAGGCTGCTTGCTTTTTATGCCGGAAAAACGCGTGCGAAGCCGGGGCAGAAACTAGATTGTAATATTGATTATTGTGATTATTATGTGACCTGAGAAGTTCTCATTAACTTTAGGTCCCGGGCACACTAGGCCTGGGTACGACCCTGTCCCTCCCGCGTCGGGTGAGGTCTACGGTCTACAACTATACAGTATTTATGGCACTTGCGTGGTATATTTACGGCCTATATAATGCGAGAGATTTATAGGGTGTGGCCTAATTAGCACGCCTCAGATTTATAATGTGATTTAGAGCCACTCAACATAATAGTGCCTAATTTATATATTCTTTATTGACAAAGAAAATAACAATCAAATAATATAAACAAATTAAACGACTATATACAATTGAGCTAACTGCAGACTGTTGCAAACAATCTACAGATAGCTCAACTGGTCCATATTAATACCAGTCGGAAGCGTCCCCAAGACGCTGGCTGCATTGCCTCGCTGTATGGCAATGATAATGCGCTGCGCCATATACTCACCAGCTCTCGGGTGATATAGATAGATAGATAGAAAATACTTTATTGCACACTTAACAAAACAGTTTACAAACAATTTGAACAAAAAAAAGAAATGTGACAATTGGCGGTCTTATCGCTCACGAGCGATCTCTACCAGACAACCTTATATTAATATTTTACTTTGCATAGTCTAAATACCATATTAATAATCTGTTAACTTAAATATTTTTCTAGGTTTAGTTAGTGTCGGGTAGTGTTACTTCTCATTCTGACTTCTTCTATTGACATAAAAGTTCAGGAGTATTTAGAAAAAAAATTTAGATTTCTCGGTCAAAATATTATTTATGGGATATAATTATTTATTAATTAGCAATGTATAAATATAAATATAAAACATCCCGAACTAACTCGAATCGATGTTTATCTGTCGTATATTAGTATAAAATAAGGTTCGGCGAGTGCGCCGGCGCCGCGGGCGCGCGTAAATCACGCGCAACCGCTTATTAAGTTGTTATGGCGCTGTGTTCGAGCCCACGCGCTCTGTGTGTCCACGCCCTTATATTTGCACTGGAATGTAAGTTTCCAGGCTATCGCCCTTTTGTGCCGGTTACTCGACTTGACTGGTAAGCCTTGAAAAACGCTTTTATTTTAAACTAAACTTGTAAAAACAGCATAATAGTAGCAACAGGTGCTTTTCTACCCGTGTCATTGCAATAAATAGCCGATAAATTGATCGAGTAATTTAATTTAAATTTTGATGAGATAAGCCCTTTAAAATATTAGTCGTTGGCGACATGAAAACGCACATTTTTGACATTATTTTTAAGCGAAGGACCAATAAAAGAAGGTTTCTGTTATTTTTAGTTTTATTGCGTATTGAAAAGCTTGATTAAGAACGAAACGGATAGACTTAATCCCCATACAAACGTACTTTCCGCTTCATATGGAAACTATGTCTCCGATCTTATTGAAATTTTCCATACGTAATAGGATGAAAAATAACTACATACATATGTTTGCAGCGGCTTAGTTTTTGAAAAAAACATATTGATATTTAGATGAGAGCGAAACTAATTTTGACCACCAAATCGAGGTATCTTCAAGCGATTTTTATGCATGATATACACCTTTATTCGAAAATCTGTTGCGCTGCAAACATCCTAAATATATTCAACATTATCATCATCATCATCATCATCAGCACATATACGTCCACTGCTGGACATGGGCCTCACCCGTACGACGCCATAAATAGCGGTCCTGAGCCGCCTCCATCCATCGACTCCCTGCGACCGCTACGATGTCGTCGGTCCATCGAATGGATGGTCTCCCATGTAGGGGGGGATTTACCATAATCACCACGCTTGGCAGGCGGATTGGTGATCGCAGTGTTGGTGTTTAAAAATACTCAGACGGAAGCTGCTGCCCTTCCTCTGGTAGGTTCCCTTAGTCGGCTCTTACGACAACAACATTATAAATAATCGAAAATATTTTTGAAGTATATCGGTTACTCAAAATTAATCGGAAAGTACGAAAAAATATCAAAATATGGTGCCAACACCAAGCACACAGCCACATGACAGCTTCGTATTAGATGGTAAGACGCGCTTTCTCGCTCATAGCGTGCCCCATTTCATTCTACGTGAAACAACAACAAATCTGCATGGGAAAATCCGTTTCCGTTTGGGAGAGGTTCGTAGCCTTCTTAAGAACAATTAATGATATTCGAATTCCTTATAAAATAAAATGTAAAACAATACATTATGTGCCACCTGGATTCCGATTAAATAGCATCAACTTTCATTATGGAGCTTGCTTTCACGCAGTTTCAAACATACTCTACTATGTCCCAAAAATAACACCTTTTTGGAGGAGTTTAAATAGTTTTACTGTGGTCATACCTCATCAGCAGTCATAACCCCTCACGAGCGGGGTTTTGCCGTAATGCTCACGCTTCGGACACTTGGGCGTGCAGGAGAATCAGTGATCGCAGTAGAGGTAATAAGAACACAGCAGGACGCTACTGCCTTTTCTCTTAGGTTCCCTTAGTCGACATCCACGGGCTGAATTGGTGGGGTCGATTCTTATGCCACGACGAGCGCCACGGCCAATGTTAAGGGGGCTCCGTGAATAATTGGCTAATTCTGAATTCACCGTTTCAAAGATTTCTCTAAAACTAATCGAATAGCAGTAACGAAACTAATCACAGAACAAGACCAATATCCGATCTACACTTTAAAATATTTCTTTTTACATTATTTTGGGTAGTTTTATATTAAGTCACTGTAGGAAATACTAAAAATTAACACTGGGTTTTAACTCTCACAGGTAACAGAAAACACCGAAGCAGTAATTTAATGTTTGTTTATTCATATAAACAAACATTAAATTACTGCTTCAATATCATATTTTTCCTTTGCAATATAAGGATTTTTGTAATTATAGATTCCATACAATAATAATAAAACCCCAAACAAAAAAACGCCTTTTTGTAAAGCACCTTACAAAATAATTCGAGCAAATCGATTTTTTTTTTTCAAAACAATTTCAACTTCATTGGTCATGTTTTGATATGATAGTGGTATGTTATGGTTTGTTTCATTACCTACTCATATTAGAATCGTTTTAGATAAAATATTTTGTAGAGTTCAGACAGAATTGGGAATTTTTCCACGGAGCCCCCTGAATTTCATATTTTTTCGACGGACGAGGCGGACGAGAGACTAATGCATAGATGAATAGAATATTCGAAATAAAAAATTGTTCGGGTCTGCGATTTGAACCAATAGTCGGTTCTACAATATTATTTGAACCGACAACTTTGTTGGTAAATTAATTAGTAACATAAAAATAGCCTTTATTTACAATTAATATTCTAGAACCGAGTATAGCTAGCGGTCACGCAATATAAAAAAGCTCTATGATGTCCTGACTTTTTTACCTTTTTGTATGACTATTTAACCTTTTTGTAGGTATAAGGCGTTTACAGAATTTTACTGCCGTCATTGTGCACGGCAATATGAAAGTTGTGTTCCTTTGTAATCCAGACAACAATGAGTCATTTCGAATTAGCCTTCGATTTATCTAAGAATGGTTTCAGAACGCCTTAGGATATGTTTTATATCTTTCTCTTGGCAATATAATGGTAGATAGAGTATACCTAAATATTTAATCGTTTCCTTTCAGATAACTCTAGTTTCTGTCTTTGGCCTCACGGTGTACCTGAATAAACCGTAGACAAGAAGAATGTTAAGTTAAGTTAACGATTTTTAATGGACCTGTAGGCTGAAATTTGGTATGGGTTTAGTTTGGGACATGGAATAACATATAGGCTATTTTTCATCCCCATAAAACGCGGGCGAAGGCGCGGGCAACATCTAGTATTTAGTAAAAATGCCGTGCAAGTTTTTTTATCTCATCATATTTTACAAAGGATTTCCACAAAGTAACGCCTGAATCTATAATTTTTATGCGCGATGCATCTCACGATGCGAATTCCATCTAACAAACTAAAATCATCCCTATGTTTAGACCAAACATGGCTATAGCCGTGAGCACACGAGCCACGACCGTTGAGCTACGGCCCTTGATGATACCCTCGCGTGAGAATCTTATGGCTATCATTTCTTAGGAAAAAATAAATATCTGAACACCTCAAGGGCCTACCTTAAGAACATTGACCCTTGGCACGGATGTTAAAACAGTGGTATTACAAATGACAACAATATTTTTAAGAGCCAGTGGCACCAATTTTGATGTCAGAAAAACTTAATTGTACAAAGACAGTACTGAAAATAATGTCACCTGTTTTCTTCGATGGATAAGAAAGGGATGGAAGATTTTTTTGTGCCTTTATATTAGTCTGTTTTGGTTTTTGTCCCATCTATACTAATATTATAAAGAGGAAAGATTGTATGTTTGTTTGCATTAAATAGGCTCCGAACTACTGAACCGATTTGAAAAATTATTTCACTGTTGGGAAGCTACACTATCCCCGGGTGACAAAGGCTATAGTATATTGAAAAAAAAATTGGTATCTTTACTAAAACTCCAACAATGTAACCCAAGGGAAAAAATACCCAGGAACTTCATGACCTTCATGACCATGATCCACCATCTCCCTTCCACTCCAGGACAAGCAGACGGACGGCACAATACCATCCTTATCAGGTGGATATACCATCCACTCGTACAAAGCTGTTTTCGTCCACCTTCATCATTCGCACCGCTAAGGAATGGAACTCGCTGCCTGCTTCAGTTTTTCGGGTGAATTACAATCTGGGTCTCTTCAAGACAAGAGTGAACAGGTGTCTTCTAGACTTTCGTGATTCAACATCGGCCACATCGTCATTTTCCATCAGGTGAGATTGTGGTCAAACGAAGATCTATACATTATAAAAAAAACCGAATGTGTGAACCGTGAAATTCGAATTTGACGCGGGTGAAGCCGCGGAACAGCTAGTCTCAAAATAAACAGAATAAAATACAACAAAGAGGACCTGGTTTTTCTATGAGCTACAATAATTTGCACACTAATTTATTATTTACGAAGGAGACCTTTTGGTGAAAGTCAAAATACTGAATTAATTTTAATAAAAAAATTTAATAAGAGAAAAATTCTACTGCGACTAGACTTCTTTTTTAGTTTTCAATATTTTATAAATTACCTCCAATGTTAGGCTTACGCACTAAATAGTGAAAACTTTAGAATTTGATTAGGTTTAAAGATAGATAAAGATATTTTTTTTTTGCATAAACATGTGTAGTGTAGATATAAGATTTTACGAACAGGTATGCAGGTATCGACACCGATTGCAGTGTACACATTGTGAGAGACGGGGCATGCAACAGAGCCCGTACCTAACTAAAATAATAATTGAGTTATTTATTAGAATTAATTTAAAAAAATGAATAATATTTAGGTAAGCACATAATTACGATATTGAATTATAAAATAATTTTATACATTTAAGAGTTAAAATTTATCATTTAGTTAGAAAGTCGTCAATCTTATAATAACGTTTGTCAATTAACAATTTCTTAAATTTATTTTTAAATTCATAATCATTAAGTTGCTGTTGTTGTTTCATTACAATCATTGTTGTATATTAAAATTTCCAAAAAAAGCTCACTTATCTCCATAATACTGAATGAGCTTCGTGAAGCCAGAACCTTACGTACAAGCTTCTGTACTCCGACCGTCATCGACTAAAAGACGTTCTAATGACTGCTCATTAGAATAATAAGTGTCATTTTATGTACACGCATGTTTATAGGTACCACCAACCCTTTACAATAGAAGATACCTACAGATGCGTCTAAATAAAAAAGTTGCGCTGGTTTAGCAGTCAGGGATAGTAAACCTTCATGCGTATCGTGGTTTTTAGATATAGAAACTGTTGCTCTATGATTAGAGAAATAATCGCACTAAATAAAAACCATTTACCCCCGTCATGTCAATTTAAACCAATTCGATAGTATTTTTAATAAGGGGCTTAGTGTATGACGTCATAACTCGAGTTTTTTGCAATTTGTTAGGGAAAATTAATTAAAACTCCCCCGGTATTTGAGATGGTTCCGGTACCGTCCGAACAGGAGCCGTTCCAATCAGAAAATTAATTTAGAATTGCATTGCAATGCAAATTGTTTGTTCTATTGACTGGCTGTTGAGCCAATTTATTTTAAAGTTACGAAAAACAATCTAGACAGTCTAGACATAGCTTATAACTTCTTGTGAGTTTAGTATTCCTTTTTCAGTGCTCTTGTTCTCGGATGCAATAACGCAGTGAATCGTGTCAAATGAAAACGCTCAGTTTTTGTGTTCTAAAATTTTTAATAAAGCTACAAGTTGTTTGAGTAATATTTGTTTCTCGGCTCATTCCGAGGCGAGCGGCGGCGGCGCGGGCGCGATAGCAGCAACGCGCTGTGTCACCTTGCATGTCGTCATTTCCTCGAAAGTAATTCAAATGGAATCGTGTGCGCCGTTATTAAATATTTCATAACTTACCTCGACATCCCCCCACCCCCCGGAACCTCCACGACCGCATATTAAAGTCATAAAAAAGGGTTGTTTGATCTATCCCCTAAAACAATTTACATATCTCGGCTCAGCCCGCCGCTAAATTATTTAATTAAGAGAGGCATAAGTTTTTATTATTTTAATATGTCGGTTATAAAATTGTGTTAATGGAACAATGCCAGTACTCTGCGGACTGAATTTCAGCCCTTGAACCGGGAGATTATGAGCATCGGCTTAAATATACGGAACGCCGAGTGCTCTAATTTAGTTTCTCAAGTAATCTTATCATTTTGCGCAACAACTGGGTTAAGACTAGGTGCCCCTCTTTCACCCTTTGAAAGCTTTCCTGCGAAAAATTTGGCTCGAGGTTGTTGCAAGGAATTTTAATCTGGTACACTTTTAAAACATGCGTCTACACTCCCCATTTATTTTTATTTGCTCAGTAATTAAAAACTACGCCCTTAAATTACAGACCAAAGAACGTTGGCCTTTTAGCGAAATTAAAAGCGTATTTGAGCAATAAACATTGGACAGTGAACACTTGGACATTGTAAAAAGTGGACACATGCCCAGGAATGCTTCCTGCTGGTATGTTGAGCAGCCGGCAATGAAAACTGTGGTCAACTCACGAAGCTAAGCTGCCAACCAACTAAGGCGCAAGCTCTACCTTAATTAGCCTTTATCGTAAATCCTACAAACACAAAAAAAAATGTTCTGGGTTAAAAGTAAGTCTTCAACGATTGGTTATCATCACACATTTTCCGATACACCCATTCAAAGCTTTTTTTATGTAGGGCTTAGGGCTCACACACAGGTGGTATATGTTCTTTACGTTGCATGTAATGTAAATTTTACCTGACAGCGAATTATATAAAACAAATCAATAGGTAACTTACTAATATATTTTCGTTTAACGAATCAACGAGTTTAATTAGTCTGCGTAATCCTTCGCTCAAGGATCACGCACAGAATAAGGACGACACTTTTTTTGGGCTCTAGACTAGATACAAGTAATTTATATTACGTTCCAGTTCTCTCAGACTCATGTACAATACAAATGTCATTGGGGAAAGTAAAGAACGATTTATGCATGAAGCATTTCCTAACTAAAAGATTTTCAAGCTATCATTTTCAGAAATTGTTGCACACCCCTTCAATGTTGGCTCGCATTCCTAGTACGAGTTAACAGGGTGGTTGTTTTTGACCGCCCAGGTTAATGAGAGCATTTTTATGTGCTCTCCAGCAATGAGGAATGCAAATTTTGGGTGTTTGTGCTACCCTGCCGTTTAATACCCTGGGCTTTATAGTCTTTATACCTTTTATCTCACTATGAAGCCTTTAGCACTTGACTATTGTTATGTTTATTTTACGGTTTAAAATAATGGGGATAATCACCGTGTGTGGCTCGGGGACAATAGTTTGTTTGTACGTAACTTTTATGACTTTACTCATAATTCGTTATAATTTATATTACTTTATCAAAGACTCGGTAGCAAAATTCTTGACTCACGTAATAAATCATATTGTAGTTGAAAATGTGCATGTAGTCTGCATACAGAGAGTTCGATACAAACCGCCCAAATTGCGAACTTACCAAATGAAGCATGTTTTTATTCCAATTTTTATTAACAGCGCTGTAAATGGGAACGTGCAATTTATTTCATTCACTCCTGATTGCTTATGATGTGATTGTTAACCGAGTTCCGAACTCAATTTTTCGGAATGACAATTTCGTTGGAAAAATTGTGTATTGAAAAACGATTCTTATTATTTTTCAGGTAAGATTTTGAATTAGTCATGCAGTTAGACTGGCGTTTACGGGATGAGGGGTGAGTTTTTCAGTCAATGGAGTTCGGAACTGCCTCGAGGCAGGTTCAATTACGGGGCCGCGCCGTGCAGCCAATAATTGGCGCCAGGGCCCGCGACAAAGCGCCCACAATGGGCCCTGATTAATTTCCGAACTACACCCGAATTCTAACTAGCAAACACGCGACGAGCTCGAAAACCTGCACGGGAAAATTACTGCGTCGCTGTTTTGTGCCTCGGCCGAGCCGGCGCGGCGGCATTGTCTGGCCGGTGCCACTGGTGTGTATCCGGCTCTACGTGCTGCCAATATGACTGGCGTCGGAGGTTTCCAGGTTTTTGGCCCGTTGTGGTTTTGGTGTCCACCAGTTTATAGATTAAACATGTCTATATTTTCATTTTATTCGTCACATTTTAAAGCAATTATTTAACTGGTTAAATATGTGCCGACTCTTTGTCCGAAGCCTCTAGCTCTCGTAGTAGTTTCCTATTCTACCAGCAAAATTTTATTGTGTCTGAGGGAAGTTGCAGCAAGCTGTAAGGGGAAGCTCCTGGTTCAGTTCAAGCAAGCCCCGGGTAAGCAATGTAATTGAGCGGCATAGACAGCTCGGTGGCTGAGTTTAATTTCCTGGTGCTCGCTGTATGCTGTGCGTTCCGACAGTACGTCATGTGCATGCAACCAAATTAAGGCTTTATTCTGTTAGTTTAGTTTATCAAATTTCGGAGCAGGTTATAACTTCTGAATTCAAACTTCTGAATAAGATAGTGAGTCATATCAGTCAACAAACTATCGAACAAATCGTACGTAGGTCGATCC
Source organism: Eupithecia insigniata (assembly GCA_947859395.1). Classification (NCBI taxonomy): domain Eukaryota; kingdom Metazoa; phylum Arthropoda; class Insecta; order Lepidoptera; family Geometridae; genus Eupithecia; species Eupithecia insigniata. Next base: position 5,204,620 of record OX401996.1, on the reverse strand, counting down.
ATATCGTACTCGGCTGTCATACCTCATACCTCAATACCACCACGAGCCACGTCGCTTCGAGTCACATGTTTTCATTTTTAACCTTTCTCGATCTTGACATTGACATAGCAGTAATTTCTGACATTATCATAATAATTCGGAACAGCTCCTTCGTAGCACTTTATTTCAGGCACTGTCCAACGTTGTAAAACTTTTTAAAATAAAATAAAATCTCATTGTAACTTGAAATGTCTGAGTTCGTCGTGTCACCGAGACCGGGTTAGTCTGAAAACCAAAGCTGTTTTGTACCCTGGTGCAAAACAGCATAAAGCTGAGACTGATCCATTTTGGCTCACCTTGGCAACACTGACATACCTGCCTATATACTTGTCCACGTGTAGGTAGGTAGGTACTTTTACATAATTGGGCCCTAAGTCCAAATTTTAGTTTTTATGCATAAGTGTACGTTTGTAATATTTGATGTTTCCTTCTTCTTTTTTAAACTATTTGTGTGTTTTACCTACCTAAAAATACGTACCTATGTTATTGTTAAGTACATTTTACTGATACCTACCTACTACTATGTCTATGTTTGTTTTTTGTTTTGTGCTGTCTATGTTTGTGAACCAAATAAACCTTCTATATATCTATCTATCTCAACAAGAAAATTAGTAGAGTACCTTGTGTTCTGAAACCTCCTGTCCAATAAAATAAAATGTATGTCTTGTGCAATAAAAGAGTGCTGGCTTGCTGAGTCTTCGATAATGAATCCCGTCAGATAAAGCTGTTTTGTTTGCGAAGAAAGTGACCGATTGACGTTTAATTTCCTACCGCCCATTGCAGCTATTTGCAGCTAACCCGCCCATCATCTGATATACAAATTCAATTAACACGATGTAGTATTGTCTCGGGCTTGGAATGGGCTTCCATTTTGTAGGCTGCCCTGATGTGACTTATTACTAGGTTACTTATTTACTTAGAGTCCTTCAGCTCTAGAGCTTTAAATAATACTACAAGTGAAACGGGTGGTCTCTTCCTATGCGTAAGAAGGATGCGAACGCTGAGACCTGTAAAAAAAACATTGGTAGCTTTCGCAGCTTAGGAAAACAAAACTATCGAAGACTTAACTATATAATCGTCCTTTATTCAAGAGTTGCATACCATACTTTATGTCACACTACAAGAAAATGAAATAATATGGCGTGTTTTATAAAACGATAAACCGACTTCAAATTCACTTACTTTTACACTTATTCTAAGTTCTGTGGGATAAATACTAATCCCCAGGGGATTTTATGGGACCCCTTCGGGATCGTTTTCTATACAATAGTGAAAGAATATTCAAAATCGGCCCATAATTGGCGAAGATATCGCGTAAAATACATACAAAAAAAAACATACAGACGAATTGATAACCTCCTCTTTTGAAGTCGGTTAAAAAAGGAAGGTTATGTATGTTACCTATTAGTGTGGTCTACATTCAATCACCAAATAGTGATTAAAAGTTGCGTTTTATTCACTTTTTCAGTTAGTAAAATAAGCTTTTTGAGGGGTAACATATGTATATTTTGTTTTGTAAAATGCCAGTAACTTTTTTCACACTCGCTCCTCTTTTGTCGCTCGCAAATCGTAGTAAAATTCTCGTACGAGAACTAGGTCTAACAAGGATTTTTGAGTCACTCATAGCCACTAAAGTGGAATCAAGAGGGAAATTTCAAAAGAATTGGCACAACACCCTTGCAACGCCCGCCACAGCGAACGTCAGAATGACATGACGGCTTGCAGACCGTTTAATTTCCTGTTAACGGCTGATTGTGAGGGAATAACCTAAGCCTTGAAAGCTAACTTACTCTACGGAGGTGTACCTAAAGCTAGGTTTGGTTTGGAAGGCTATATTGATAATTTTGTAGTCTGTCTGGAAGTAGCTTCTGAAAAAATCTGAATTCCAAATCCAGTCCAAATCATTATAATTAACATTTGAGCTGTCTGTCTGTCTGTCCTTATAGTACATGCTTAGATCTTTAAAACTACGCAACGGATTTTGATGGGTTTTTTTAATAGATCGAGTGATTTAAGACGAGATTTCTATGTATAATTTGCAACCGTGCGAAGCCGGGGCGGGTCGCTTGTACTGTTATAAATAAATAAATAAATGAATATTCTATTATAATAATAATATTAATTATTAGGTATCCCTTACTACAACTTACTCTCTCTACTACTCAACAAGATACCATCTGCTACTATGTATAATGCCATGCTAAACATAAAAGTCTTGCAACAAAACTATTAACCCTCAAACTTGGCAATTTAAAGTATTTTCGGTGCAGTAAATCTGCAGGCAATAGATGTTTGTGAGCGATGAGCGTCGTGTAACGAGTGTTAATGGGCCATTAGCCGAGCGCTCGTGTAATTGGCGAGCGCGGGCTAGATGCGAGATACCACGCACGACAACTGCATTCGGCGGCGATGAATCGGTTTATGCAATAGTGCAGAATTTAATGCAAAATTGTGTTACTGTTTTAGTGTTTGGTGAGGATTTAGGAGATACGAGTATTATTTATTCTTTTCGCTATTCGTGGCGTCGTTTGGGGGAGGCCTATGTTCAGCAGTTGAGTATCCATAACTTCAATTTGATTATTTTCTAAAACAAACCACCAATCTATTTTTATGGTGAAGCCCGCTTCGTCACAATCTCGCCTTATGTAAAAAAACATTAGTTAATCGTCTTTCTTCTTTCTTTAATGTAATGATGTGGTCGCGGTCGACGAGGGATCACAGAGGTCTAGAAGACTTGAAGGATTGAAAGACTGGATGTTGTAAAATTTTACGATTTAACGACTAGATTTACTTAGCTTAATATGTGCTTTCTCGGTTCCACACAAATGTAATCTCCTGATTGTGTCGGAGCTTATGATTTGAATCTTGTGTATGGTCCGGAATGCGAAGTATGCTCAGGCGTTTATGTCTTCGGTCTTTTATTTAAGACTTTCATGGCCAACGACGCCTATGTCTGCCTGCAGCTGCTTGTGGCGCATGGCGGCAGCGCGACCCTGCCGGTCGCACATCAAGGCTGGGCAGTGAATGCGTTATACCCATGAAGATACTTTGCGAAAATCCATTGTCCAATATTAGAATGAAAAAATATTATGACCGCTCTTACCACTATCACTTATTTTCATCATCATAGATAATCTTTATTTTTATTTTTTTCATAGCCTTACAAAACATTCAATATGTAAATTATTAACTTATCCTGTACGTCCTGACGTGTATGGGCTGATATGATGAGACTAAGCCATTGAAATTGGCGCCTTATCGCTTAAAGCGATTTCTTCCACGCATCTCCTATGGTCTGGTGGAATTCTACTCAAACCATTCGGGTTTTGCATCTAATTTATGGGGACCCACAGCAATACGTCTTGATCTCCTTATTTTTATGATCATAGATAATTTTTTTTTCGTAGCCTTACAAAAAATTCAATATGTACGTTATTAAACTTATTCTATACTAAGCCATTGAAATTTGCGGCCTTATCGCTTAAAGCGATTTCTTCCAGGCATCTCCTATAGTTCCACTTATCGTTTTGTTCTGATCGAATTCTCGAACCATTCGGGTTGGGGCTGTGGGTCATGGACGGGGACCCACAGCAGTACGACTTGGTACACCATCATAAATATCGAATCCTTTACTAATCACTGGTAATGTGCAATCGAACTTATTTATGGCATAAATTCCGCAGATTTATGACTGCATCGTGATCCCGCTGTACGACGGTGGGCTTTGTGTTCCTTGCAACTGACGCATGCAGCGTAATTTCGCAAATTAGGAGATGTTCTTTTCCATATTTTATATTTTAGTACTTACTTATATCAGTATAATGGTTATTCAAGACAAGATACATTTGGTAGTCTATAAAAACGTGCTAGAAATTCCCCAGAAGCATCTTAAAACACAGATTTTGCCTGATTTATGCATGTCTACAGTGACCTGGCTTCACGTCATAACTAGGTACCGTTACTGAAATAGGTTTATAGATAGTTTGGAGTTCAAGCAGCATTTTATGACCCAGGGGCAGACAGGTAAGTCTGTTTAGATACTTTATTAACACGTTTGCTGCATTTAATGGCAGTTCTAGATTTCGGCGTTGATGAGCGTAGTGGCGTACTAACGAGAACCTGGTGGCGATAGGGTCGAGCACGCGAGGAGCAATGCAACCCCCCTCCCCTACCCCGCAGGATGAACGGTTCGTGCTAATTAATTGGCTATTTTCACACGTCAGCGGCTAGATCTTTCCAAATAGATCGGTGCGCGCGGCCCTTAATTAGGTATATCGGGCGGGCGATCGGCTGCGCCCGCGCACTCTGCCACGCCAATTTGGCGCTAGTCCCCGCTTCAGAATAGCCTTAGATAAGCCAACTAGAATGCTCGGTAATAACCTCATTATAAGATATAAAGACTCTGCCGTTTGTACTATTCCAGGATAGTTTGCTAGGTATTTTGTTTGTTTTGTTTACATTGTGATAATATTTCTTGGCGGCTGTATCTGATTTTGATTCATGCTATTCGCAGAAAACCATTGTTAGGAAAGGTATTTTATTATTACCCTGCAGTTTTTTACCAGGACAGATTCCCTGTTAATTCTCAAGGTTGAAAACATTTGTACTGCATTGCATTGGTATATTCGACTTAGTCTCGTCGTAGAAAAAAAAATCAAAGGTCTCGTCTGATATTTGTTTGGGTGAACGTCTATTTGTCGATTTATTACATCTACGTCTATCTTTAGATTTATAAAAAAAAAAATATTATACCTATTTAATTTAGGACCTTCTTTCTATCCACAATAGCATCGATGAATCATAGACTGTCGTCATTCGTTATAATGCCTCTAAACACAATGAGCGTTCTCATCTCTGGCACGTGTTCAGTTGTTCCTCTCTCCATTCTCTCGGATTGATAGCCGTCAGAAATCAATAACCTTTTTGTCGGCGATATTCCGCTAATTACAATAAGTGATCATTTACTTTTTTAATTACCACGTTCATAGAGGCGTCCATCATCGCCTCCATAGTTGCCAGTCAGTGCGTTTAATAACTGCTCGCTCGCTCCGACTTCGGAATGTTCATAGTTTGCTCTCGCGGAATTTCTATTAGTAAACTCAGTTTTTAATTTTATTTTTAATAAAACTCTCTAGAGTTCGCAAGTTATCAATAAAGCTCGCGCATGGCGAGTCGGATAAAAAGTTAACAGCTATTTAAACGTTTATCTTAATGTTTCGGCCGAAGAAAATGTTTAATGCAGTATGACTTCACCGATCAACCTGTTTGTGAGCGTACGCGTTGCATTCCTCTCATAAAGTACGGAGAGGGCGCTCGTGTATTGCACGGGCCAGCCTCCCCCCTCGCCGCCACCCCCGCACCCGTGAGAAACGAATGTTCCCGACCTCTAATTACGTTTTATGCGATATCGCCATTTAATTAGCAACATGTTTCCCATTCCGAAACATTAATTAATATTTTCATCAGAGTTCTCCGCATTTAACTGTGCTTTTATTACTCTCTCGAGATTTTAATAAAGATTCTCGACCACCCTCGGTCGCGTATTATTGTTTAAAAAATCGTGTTATGAAAATTTTATTGCAGTCGTTGCGAACGATTAATTTCACTGTCGACGGCTTCTCAATCGATTACCGTAAAAGCTTATTTCGAGCGAGTGCTGCGATTGTTTTTGTGCAGTGCATGGCGTTTTTCGAAAGTGAGTCGCATTCGTCAGGTTTCAAGGTACAATCAAGACGGGTTTTTCGTGACAGCTCTACAAGAAGTTGTAATCTTGATAAGCCGATTGTGCGAGTAGGTACTCGCTGTTTTCGCCAGATAAGGGGTTTGAGTAATGGAATGGATTGTGTAATTGTAGCAGGAGATTAATAACCGATCCACGTAGTAGCGACAAATTGCAGCTGACCGGGTGTAATAAGGCTAGGGGTGTGGCTGTGGACCGTGGATGCTTCGACATTTCCCGTCGGAACTTTTGGGTTGCTTTTTCTCAATCTCTTTCTTTTATCGTAACTTGTTTTTTGGGGCAGGTGAATGTCAATTGATATGTATGCAAATACGGCATCAATGAACTTTTGGTATTGATTAATTGATGGCAAGTCTGAAATTTTATCAGTTTTTATATGAACGAAAGTATTTCCTCACTTTTTTCATAACGTACAAAGAGATCCCTGTTAATTTTGAAGGTAATCCTTATTGACCTAGGAATATGGAAATGGACTAGACATATTATTTATTTTCCACATTAAACTTAACACATCCATACTATATTATAACAATATGAAAGCGAAAGTAACTATATAAATAAGAATGTCATTTAAAGTTTCTACAAATGTATCCAGGGGATAAAATATCAAAGGGAATAGGGGATGAAAGTTGAAAATGCTACGCGGACGAAGTCACGGGCGCAGCTAGGACACAATAAAGTAGGGACAGTAAATATTATAAATATGCCTGTACTATAACTGTTGGAAACATTCTGTTGTGTTCAGGTATGTGAAGACCACGGTACCTACATAATAATAAATAAAATTTTGTTTATTCAGACATTGTCCATTATGATTAGGTAAATACACCAAACACTACAATAAAATAGAATTAAAATCAAAATTTTAAATGAGAATAAAATTTTATTACTTCATGTCACAATATAGAGTTCTGCAGCCATTCAACAAAATCCCAACCCAGGATCTGCAACTGCAGCCATTCAACAAACTCCAGGAGCCTAAAGATTTAGGACCCTGTTGAAAGACTGCATGATGGGCGAAGTACACTTAACCCTGCCACGTCGAGTTCGTTATTTTTCAGGAAAAGTCCCTACTTTCATATAATTGCACTATAATCTTACAATTTGCATGATTAAAGACGATCCGCGCGTGGTCCGAGGCAAGGGCGTGAGAAGCGCCCTCAGAGAACTAATTACGCCGAATGTGGCCCGGGTCTTCGGTTAATTAGAGACAGAGTGGTTCAACCCTCTTAATTAATACTTGTGCCTAGAAGGCCCTCATGTTCACCTCCGTCACAGCGCAAAAGAAGAAGCCTGGAAACTGTTGAAGTTCTCCCGTTTCATAACGAGAGCCTTCCGAACGGTGAGTCGATAGTATCGTCTCGCTCGACGACGATTCTTTTCATTTTAAATGTGATAAAATGGAACGTTTTATCGTCAAAACGATACTATCTACTTAACGAACTCAGGGCTCTGAAAAATAGTGACAATTTGAAGTTAGTCTCACTTGGGACCACAAACAGTTGAAGCGCGCAATCCCAAGTGAAAATTCAAATTATAACTATATTTCTAGTAGATCTTCGGCCCACTCGTCGTTTGTTATAAAACTCAGAGGAAAGGGAAGACCAATAATTAACTATATGCGTTAGATTAAGGAGAAAGCCGCTGTCATGATAAAGTAAATTAATTAATATTTTAAATAACAACTCTTTTTGCATCGGACCAATGTTTAATCTTCGAAATACTATATACACTACATATTGAAATTTCGACCCTAATTATCATACCACAAGTGAAAGTAATAATAATAAAGGAGATAATAATCTCTCCTTTATTATTATTACTTCCACTTGTTATACGAATTTCAGCATTCGTTACACGTTATCTCGACTGTTATACGAATGCTGAAGTTCTTCTGACACGTACTCTGAATAGGGAAATATAGAACGTAGCACCGGATATGGATGTAGATACTTAGTTACAGTAGAACGTCTCGTGGTCCAGGACATAAGAGGCTCTTACCCTTACCCTATAATGCCCTGGCTGGACCACGAGGGAGCATGCTGCTAGTAGTTACTAAAGTATTCTCCAGACGCGTCTATAAAATGTACGGGTGTAGCGATACTATCTGAAATTGCTGGTAGGATGGTCACATAATCAAAGATAACAGCTGCGTCCTCTCTTAGCTGTGCCTTCACTGTTTTGTTTGAATTGTTAATTCGTGATAAAACATGAGTGGGTATTGTGTTAACATTACAATTAAATTCTAAAAAAGCTCACAGAATTCTGTTATAATTAAATGTTCTCTTTGTATGGAATTCCATTGTGTGTGTTTAATATTCAGGCAATATCAACTTCTTGGCGCAACTGTTATAAAGTGGAATCCTATCTTACTTCCTAATATATGTATAATATTATAAATGTCAAAGTTTGTATGGATGTATGGATATTTGTTACTGTTTCACGCAAAAACTAATGAACCGATTAGGGCCTAATCGGTTCAGCAGTTTTTGCGTTAGGCTGATTTGGTACCTATGGGTATAGTTTGGGACGTGGAATAACATATAGGCTATTTTATATCCCGATAAAACGCGGGTGAAGGCGCGGGCAGCAGCTAGTAAAAGTAGAAATTAGAACGGGATGCAATTATGCTGAGGATTATAATAATGTAATTTATGAGAAAAGTAGCTGCTGCCCGCGACTTCGCCCGTGTTTTATCGGGATAAAAAATAACCTACATACATATATGTATGTTATTCCAGGTCTCAAACTATACACATACCAAATTTCAGTCCAATCAGTTCTGTAGATTTTGTGTGAAAGAGTAACAAATATCCATACATCCATCCATACAAACTTTGAGATTTATAATATTAGTAGGAAGTACTTAGGACAGAATTCAGAGAGATAGTATTTAGCAACTTATTTTGATGGTGACTTTAAAAAGAAATAAAAATAAAACGTCAAGTGCGAGTCGGACTCGCGCACATAGGGTCCGTATAGTAAAAAGACTTCAGTTCTAGCCAAATTTTATGATTCTAGGTCGACGGGAATAGAAAAATAATAGTCCTATAGGTTTTGGTCCAGGGAGAGAATAAATAAACACTATTTATGTGAATAAACTACAAAACGGGGTTCGATTTTTTTTCCTTAACTTGTGCTATAAGACCTTGCTACTTGCCAAATTTCATGATTCTAGGTCAACGGGAACTAAGTAGTTTGATTTATCTCGTAGCTCCGAGAGCTCCGAGGCAAGGGACGAGACGGAGGAGGGACGCTCCCGAGTATCATACATTATACCGCCTTCGAAGCTCGGGTGCCATTTTTGAGGGCTAACCAACTGGCTAACGCATTTATTTGATTTTGTTATTTAATTTGCAAAATGGTGCATACGACCTGCGCCATAACAGATGGCAAGTTCATCATCCTTTTTCAATCAAGATTTGCGTTTTTATCAATTTCCACTTGATCAAGAAAGGTTATTATGGGTACCTATTTTTTACGACTAACTTGGAGATTCAGATTACAAATAAATTGTTTCTGTAGGTGTGTGCAAGATGGCCAATATTTTTATTCTTATCATTTTGACTAACGGAACGGCGGAAATTAAGAAAATATAATATGCGGTGTTTTTTCCAATCCAAGATGGCGAATATTTCATTATTTCAAATTCTACTCATGGGTATCACTTTCGACTAATTCAAGGGTATAGATTACGAATAAGCAGTGTTTTTTTTATTTCAAGATGGCGGATATTTTATTTTTTCATATGTTACTCATGATTATAAAAAGTTAATAGTAGTTACACGTCGTACAACCTGTATAACAAATAATAGTCGAAAATCGCGATTGCCTAAATTTCTCGTGTGAATTCGGATCTATTAAGCGGTAATCCCCGGAACAACAGGTTTAAAGAAAATTATTTTATTACTTTAAAGTTATGTATCCCTGAATGCCATGCTCTATCTTGATATATTTTATCAAATATACCTAATAGCTTTCTCTAGATCTTCGCGATACACCGTCGGCCACATCGTCACTTTCTATCAGATTGTGGTCAAACGAAGGTAGGAATACCAATACAGGTATTACTTGAATGAAGCCGCGGGCAGAATCTAGTAATAAGTAAACCTAAAAAACAAACAATAACAATGAACATTCAATAAACATACAGAATGAGGCCAAGTAGGAGTGAGCGTAGGTGAACACTACCAATTTGTGTAAATATATTTACTTGTCCAATTTATTAGTAGAAATGTCTTTATTTTGTCTCATTTAAATGAAACCCTTTTGAGGTTTTTTGTCTTATATCGAGTTAATTTAACCAACAAACAGAATCGGAGAATATGTTCCAGAGCAAACCTTCTAGAACAGCATTAATTCTACTCTCCTTCTCGATGCAGCCTGTCTGTCCGTCTACATGGATTAAAAACCTGGAACACTAATTCCGTAGAGCGCCGTTTAGCCCGCTTAAAGCGCGTGGTTCGACGCACTAACTCTCCCTAAGTTCAATCCAAAGCTTGTTGCAGTCACCTTACGTGCAAATAAGGATGCAATAGAAATGGTATAAACATTATTTACGACCTGTCTGAGTAAAGTCGTAAATGTTAAATTGTTCTCTGTTGTGGATAATGGTGTGCTTAATGTGTTTTGTGTCGTTGCCTAACCGTGTCGTCCGTATACGTCGTTCGAGGACATGGCTCTTCGATTAACATAAAGACAAGACGAGAGCAAACTTGCGTGGGCGCAGCTCGCTGGCCCGTCTCGTCTGCCTCCAGTAATGCACTGCCTACATGCCTTATTTTGTAGCTGTATAAAAAACCACACAATTACCAAGTCATAATTACCTAAAACGTTCTGTAACCACTAAACAACGCTTAGTCATTCGTCTTTAAGCGGTGTCGCAACAACAGTCGAAAAATAATTAGCATTTAGTTGACCTCGCGGAGGCGGCCCATCTCGGGAAACCGCACGAGAGCTGACTTTGACTCGCGCCACTCCACTCACACTACGCAATGCAAAGCCTACATTTTCTCATAATGTTCGGCTCCATTTACGAGCTTGTAAAAACGTCAGCAAAGACTTCAAGATGTTTTACTGTTCTACACACGAATAAGAAAGTACCTCCATCAGGACGGGCACAAACCAATCATTACCATTTACGGGATCAATAATTCATATCCAATTAGCCAATTACCGCAGGATGTATAGATTGCAGTGTCTACCACATCCACAGATGTGTTTCAATTAATTTACGTACTCAATTTAAAAGGCGGTTTACAATGTGGTATGATGCCGCCTGACATGTTTGATGGCGAGTGCCGATGCGATGCACTGATAACATTCCGGTTCGGGGTATCGAGCACGAAATTCTTGGCGCGGTCGAGGCTGAGCCGTGCTTGAGGCACGATTCCATCTACACGTAGCTTGTACTATTCGAATGCGTGGAATTTATGGACAATTGATGGACGCACGTCGCCGAATGCTGTGTGTGTGCTAATCTAGCCGTCTCGATGGAGTCTCGCGGCGCAATGCTCTGCATTCCGGCAGACATATTCGATGCTCCGACGAGAGGCTCGTCATCGGCCGATAGGATCGTGACAGAGAATTCGTCGGTCGACTGCCGGTGGAATGCGAGCAGTAATTGATTTGTCCTGTGTAATCGACGGCCAGGATTGACGGGAATATCGAAATGTCATGCCCCCGACTGATTGTCAAGACAGATGTACAAACAAATATCTGGGGTAACGAGGGGACGAGTGGAAGAGGTCAATCTTTTCTGTTGCTTTAGAATCCTACTTTTTACGCAAGTTATAATAGATACAAAGATGCAAGTTTTAAAAGATAGAAGAGCCTCTTCGAAATATAAGATCCAAACTATACGAGCATATTTTTCGTTTCAATTTTTATAGCACCTTAGGTACCAAAAGAGTATCCGACCAATAGCGACGTCTAGATTTAAACATCTTCTTTTTAGGGTTCCACAGCTGATAATTACACTTGAAATTTCTTTCGGTAGTTCTATCGGTTGTAGATCTAGGGGTCTCATGATTTGTTTGTCGTCCAACTTTATACAACAGTGATTCTGGTTAAAAAAAAACAGCAACCTTAAATACTTAATTTGAAAAAGGCTGAAACTGAAACAGGCTACCTTTCAGCGAAGGCCTCTTCCAACCACGTAAAACCAGTCCAGCATCCAGCTCTCAGACGCCAGTTCAGTAATACCGAAGCCAAATCAATTATTATTATTCATAGCCGTTGTATTTATTGGCTTTCAATTAGTATAATCTTAATGGAGCATTAACATACGTGCGGGCGACGCGACGGACCATTACAGGCGGTGTTGCCAGTGTGCAATCATTTACACCTGGCTTTTTTGGTTGTTTCATTGGCTTTTTTGTTCCGAGATTTTTTTATATTAAATTTTTTTAATAGATTGATTATTATAATTGTTATTTGAAGTATCTTTTCGTTGAAAAGAAGGCTTGGGCAAACTACCCTGTCAACCGGATGAGAACGTTTACCCCAAAACGTCACACGGCTCCGGGTAGATTAGGTCCCAAGCAATTTTTTTTGTTCATTGTGCAAGTCATCCTTCGACTTGACTCTGAGATCGTACATATCACATCTAGATTGTTTTATTCTTATCACCAGGACGATAAAGTTTACCTCAAAACGTCACACGGCTCTGGGTAGGTTAGGTTCCTGCAATTCTTTTTTTTTTCATTGTGGTCATAATATAGATTTACATATTAGAGTTTACATCTACATATATTCTTTGGTTTTATTGTGATTATATAAAAAATTATAAAAATTATAAATTTGAAAATGATAGTGCCAGTATGCGACTCAGCCGATAAAACCAATCATGTTATGTTTCATGGTATTATAAAACAATGTTTTCGATAATTCATATCTATCAGTAAGTAGGGGTTCGTAGCTGGCATCACTGGTCGCGGTGCCTTCCGCAGCCGATGACCTCCGAGGACCGGTTCCGCTCTCCGCACCCCCCGGAGCCCGCGAGACGTTTCATTACGTTATTATTATATTAAATGCTATAATACACATTGTAGGCATTAGTCCGCTCGAAAACCCGACCAGGCTCAGAGTAATGGTAAAATCCCAGCGCATTTTGTTTAATTTATTTTCTCAGGATTAGCGCGCTGATCTTTATGGTCTTTTCAATGGATTGTATTGCAATTTCATGTTATTCCTAAGTGTTTCTGGGTATTTCAGTGTATGGGAGCAGTGCATTGTGTAAATCACGTATGAAATTTTGCGCGCCAAACATTTCAGAGAGAAAATTATGTATGGAGAAATAAAATTTTATGTTTAGAACGAATTTTAAAGTGGGGATGTAAAGTCCTGTTGGTCTTGAATTTTGAAATAATTTAAGTGGGCAAGTTAAGAGAAAGAATTTGTATTCGTCTTCGCTGTTATATAAAACATGTACAGTTGTACATCTTCGCAAATTAATTTTACTTCAATGCAATATTATTAAAATTGATTATTGCGTGAGTATTGCCATCCAAGGCGATAGGTATGTATAATTTGTGCATAAATAATGCAATACCGGGTCAAATGGAAATTTCTTAACCATTTCATAATTGCTTATTCTGTTTGGTCATAATTAATGTTAGAATTACCTAATTAAAATCCTTATTGCTCGTTAGCGAACTCTGATCAAAATGTTAGATAAATTAAATTTATCTCTTGTCAACGAAATGACATTGGATTTGAATAACATTTAATATTATAGGTATTAGTTTTATTTGACGACCGATGTGGTGCGGCCTATGTATTTGTAGGTAAGTACACGGGAAGACACATGTAAAGGAGTATAATAACAATGGTTTACTTAACTTTGTCATCCAGGCTGCACAACACAAACTGACCCCTCTTTTAGATTATCTTTCCTTTTTATATTGCTCCTCAGAGCCCATACAAAATCTTTCTTATCCAAATATGGTGTTTGTTGAATCACCAGAGCCAATCCGAATCAAGTCGTATTTATATTTTTAATCTAACTCTTTTAGAAACAAATAACATGGTAAACCTATGTTGAAACTTATTCTAAGACTCTTGTGATTCATCAAAATCGCTATATTATATCCCCAAGGTTAATATAGTCATATTTAGGAACCAGCTGATGAAGCAACATAATTTCTAATATGCCAAACTGATATATAAAGAAACGATATCTTAACAAATCTTTTCTTAAATTCAAATAATGCTTTATGAATACTATCTGCTTCATATATTGTTACATAATTAATTCGTTAGTTGCTAAACTATCACAAAATCAGTCAATTATCATCATATTTACAATTCGACTGATGTAATCGTACACCAAACTTATATCTAAAGAAATTATAACTTAACAAAGCATCTCTTAAATTCAATTAATGATTTATGAACATTGTCTGCTATATAATATTGATAAAGATTTAATTAGTTAGTTGCTAAACCATACACAAAATAGGGTACCTTTACAGATGTATTTAAAGCGACACCTATTACCTTGTTCAGATACTATTTTGATACAGTGTTTGCATCGCTTCACCACCTATCCGTAATCCGTAAACAAACAGTTCAACCTGATTTCACTAGGTGGCAGTGGATTTAAATGTTTCGATTGATAAATTCTTCGATTTATTCATTGAAATCCATCACACGCACTTAGGGTGCATTGAGAAATGTATATAAGGTACATGTACAATAATGTACATGAATCATGTAGGTACATAATGGATTTAAAGAAATTAGTAACTTTAAAACAAACTAGAGCCATGGTGCAAGAAGCTCTTGGAGTGGAGACCATGGGAGAAACACAGACCGGTGGTGGGACGGCCAAAAATGAGATGGAAGTACGACATCAAAAAGATAGCGGTAGCAACTGGACATTAACTGCGCAAAGAAGAAGGAAATTAAAGAGTTTGAAGGAGGCCTACCCCACTCTACTGGTCGACGCAGGCTAGAAAGAAGAAGAAGAAAACATACCAAGAAAATAAAACAAACCAAGATCCTCCTTTCTTTCAGCCGTCGGTGACGCCCTACTGTCTAAGTAAAAACCACAGACATGATACTAGGTAAAAACTGAACTTTTTCCGTAGACTGAGCAAGGGTAAGCAAAAATCCTCAATCTACCTACGACATTTCAAATTTTCTGAAATTAATCTGCAACTAAAAACACTTTTGTAAAATTGACAGAGCGTTTAGCTGTGACTGTTCTTTACATTCAATTTTAGCAGCACCATCAGAACCAGAAAGCGAAGGCTCAAAAGCCAACACTTAACTTTATAGACGAAGGTAAAACACATCGAAAGGATCGATATCCCCGCAATCAGCTCCATCAAAACTCGAGCTCATTACTCAAAATCAATTAGCGTTATTAGTGCGGCGTCTTCGTTAGCCCGTAGCCCGTGATGGAGGGTAATTTATTGGCATCTCTTAATTAGGGATAAGTCTAATTGGAGGCTTAGTAACGAGGCCCTCGAAATCTGACGTTGGAATAAATTGGTCGGCGGGCACATCCACTCCTATATTACAGGCCGTCCTTCACACGGGCTGATGCTAATATTCTAAAGCAGTCATTCGTGTTGATAGTTTATGTTGAGGGTAGTTTTATAATCACAAAATTCACATCACACTAATATCAGTTGATCTACATACCTGTAGATTGTTTGTAGCAGTCTGCAATTAGCTCAATTGTTTCAATTACTGGATCTAATTTGATTCTATTATTCTATACTAGTATCACGAATGAAATTAAAATATTAGGAGTGTAGATTTATTTATTTATAAGCCTTTTACTAGAAGTTTCACAGACATGGTAGAGCTGAGAAGTTTAAATATTTGGATGCTAAAGCTAACTGAACGAATAGGGAAAAATTTAGTATAAGTACATTAAATCATTGTAGCTCAAATAATGTATTTAATAAATGTAGGCTCCTTTTAATAATGGAAAATTCGTGCGAAACCGGAGCAGGAGAGAGATATTTATTTAACACAGAAAACATATTACAATGCCATGCATGCCAATAATAAAATACAAAGAAATTTGTATAATCTACATACATTGTATCATAAACATACGTGTGTACAGCTAAGTTTAATATTATTATTCATAATAAATGGAATAACAATAAACAGTAAAATTTAGTATGTAGCAAAAACTGGTGATAAAATTAAATAATACAGCTAATTCTACAGCAAATTATTATATTAATATATGTAGATTGTAGGTAAATCGAAATTCTAAGGCATTGAAAGGGTCGGCAACGTGCGTGTAATATCTCTGATGTTGCAAGCGTCCATAGGCTGCGGCAACTACTTTCCATCAGGCTGCCGCAAGCCTGTTTGCCACGTTGGTCGTATAAAAAAAAATTAATCCCAAGCTGTTGCCACCTAAACCACCTTTAGTCGATGTCAACAGGCCAATAGTGATGAATTAATCAATTTATTCATTTATTTATAATAAAGGTTTACCAACCACATTATATATCACACACTTATGAATAACACATTTGTTAGGTTCTGTTCTGATATGCATGTTAATAATAGGTAAACACGACATTCAATCAATGAGAGAGAATATTTACGAGAGAGATATTTTACCTATTATATATTTACGAGAGAGGTAAAGTATCTAATTATTATCTATCTAAATTATCTCTATATATTTTTTTAAATAATTTTCCCCCTTGATCAAATTTTCTCAAGGGGGAAAACTGGAACAATAAAAACCAGTGAGGGGGAATTCTGGATATTTTAATATTAAGATTCCAGTTTCAGCAAAACTGGAATAACCCAGAAGAATTAATCTGCAATTTTTGTGAATTTGAATGACCTACTCGTATTCAACGCATTGATTTGACGTGCCAACACGATTTACGTCCCTACTCTACTCAGTTTAACGACTGCACTAATAAGTTTCAAACCTCGTCGTACTAGGGTCCCTATTTGTTGAGACCCAGATCTCTGTAGTTGGGACAGCGAACGTAACGCGGCGCGTTAGGTTTTCAACTGTCTTTTCAACAAGGGGGCCGCGAGCCCCCTTGTTGAAAAGAATGTAAATAATGCTGGAAAATCTTCACGGATGCAGCTAAACTTACCAGGAGGACGGAAAACGTTGCAAGCATATCCCCCCCCCCCCCCCCCCCCACGTAGATTCTATTCTTGACTTTTACCTTAAAAAGTCAAGAATCGGTATTATTACTACTACTACTAGTAAACTGGATATAACATTTTTGTACCAAAGTACTCTTAATAGGAGAATATTTTGGTCAAGCAAGACAAAATGGAGATCATACTATTATCATGACACTGTGATGTGAATCAGAAACAGCAGAAATCTCAGCTTGCAGAGCACGTTATGACATCGCACGTTCTTAGCTAGCCAATTACTGCGAATAAGGCGCTTGCTTTAAAGGGTATAATAATGTGGATTTAGTTGACGGTTATGGGAGCGTTTCAGTCGTGTCTAATATCCAGCGATACCACAAACCATTTAAGGGAAATGAGTATTGATTCAAAAGGTTTCACATGGGTTAAGCTGTTCGTCGACTCTACCTGTCGAGCTACGTACGAACTTGGAATAAAAGGACTCGTAAAATTGTGTCATCGAATAAAATAAAAGTAATACGAACTCATTTCCTTTGCCCTATCTACACTGAAATTTCTAAATAAAAACTGATAAAGTTTCATGAAACAAGTATAATTTTTTTTGTGATTAGATAAACCATGACTCAATTTGTCTCAAATTATTAGACATAAACCCAACCAATAAAACAAGCTTGAGTGCCTCCAAAATTTCAGTATCCGGTTCATATTTGGCCTTCACAAATATGACCATGTATCCGAGTATCGCGCTAAGCTCAAGTGGTTACCCATGCGACATCGCAGGAATACTCACATACTATCTCTCTTGTACAGTATCTTGTTCTATCCTCCCAGCCCATCTTATCTCAAGGAGCGCTTTAAATTCCTCTCCGACTCTCACTCTCTCTCTTTGCCCCTCGTCTTAGAAGTTCCTGCTCACTCTACTAACTTTTATGAAAAATCTTTTACTGTACAAGCCATACGTCTATGGAATGCTCTTCCTCTAGATATCAGACGTGCGAAATCACTTACACCTATTTTGAAAATACTGCTTCATCAACATTATTTATCCTTGTAACTATTCAAACAACTTTATTTTATGTGTATGTAAGTTTATGTATATGTATTATGTAGGTATATGTGTATTAAGTAGGTATATATTACGTTGTGTAGGTATCATTATATTATATTTATAATTCGTTAAACTCAAACACCACCGTCTATATTGTTCTTTTATGTCCAGTCCATCCCGAGGTTGCCTGGAAGAGATCGCTTAAAGCGATAAGGTCGCCCTTTGTACTTCTTTGTTTGTTAGCATTTCCTTGTTGTATTGTATTTTGTGTTTGTGTGGTACAATAAAGAGTTATCTATCTATCTATCTATAAACCCGCCATGTGGCATGGCGAGTTTATGTCGAATAATTTGACAAAAAATGTCACTACATAGTATAAAACAAAGTAGCTTCCCGCTGTCTGTCTGTCCTAAACATACGCAATAGATTTTGATGTGGTTTTTTTAATATTAAGAGTGATTCAAGATTGAGATTAAGGTTTTATGTATAATTTAGTATCAGCATTGCACCCGTGCGAAGCCGAGGCGGGTCGCTAGTACGCCACTTTGAGTACCGATCACGGAGGTTAAGCAACGTCAGGCGCAGTCAAAATTTCGATGGGTGACTACTTTTTTCGATCCATCAACAAAACAGTTTTTAGGTTTCCTCTGCGAAATAGTTTTGTTCGATAGTACGGAATCCTCCGTGTGCGAGTCGACTCGCACATGGCCGGTTTTATTTATTGATTTGTATTCGCCAAGACACGCCATTATTCGATCAAAACGTCTCTTGCGCTAGGAATAATATTTTTTAAATCACAGCTTTTCCGTTTGTTTAGAATTATACATTCTTTTTATCAGTTGCCTGTAATCCGCAGTGCGTTTTTCCCTTTACAATGCAGTTACGATCATGAGTCTAATTTCGTCGGTTGCGGCGAGCGCTAAGCGGTGCGGTCGCGGTCAAAGCGGCTCCAATAAAAATAAACAGCCTAAAGCAAAGCAAGCACAAATAAAAGAGCTAAGACAACGGCATGATCAAGTGCTCCGAGAGATGTAATACGATACTGTACTTTAGATAGTCTGTCAAAAAAGCCGCGAAAGTGTTGGATTTGTTTTAATTGGGGCTACTAGGACTTTATAAATGTGAACTCGTCTGAGAATGATTTTCTTACCCTTTTCCCACTTAGGACGTCGTCGTCGGCGTCGTAGAATGATTTAATTTATTTTTAATAGATCTGAGTACTGCCTGTGTCCTTGCCATACAGCGAGGCAATGCAGCCAGCGTCTTGGGGACGCTTCCGACTGGTATTGATATGGACCAGTTGAGCTATCTGTAGATTGTTTGCAACAGTCTGCAGTTAGCTCGATTGTTATTTATAGTAATAATATAGTAAATATGTATTATAGTAATAATATAGTAAATACGTTAATGTGTCGAGTGTGCTAAATAAACTTTTTAATTCTTTTAAATTGTACTATATTCATTAAATTAATATTATCTAGTTATGTCTGTATCACAAACGACATCGTTGATGACTGATATTACTGTTTTGCTCCAACTCAATAAATAACACCTAACAGGCTAAAGGTTTCTTCGTCGCTTCTTTACTTTAGTTTACACACCGAAGCGACCGAAATCAAAATATCACTTTATTTTCATGTCAGTGTTTAATTTTAACAACCTTTACTACGTGTACATTTATTGTATTTACGGAAATAAAGAATTTTTGACATATGACTTTTTTGTCATGCATGGCTCGCCATGACTCGGTCAACCTTAGCTTAGGTTGACTAGCTAGCGTGCATGAAACTGAATAATTAGATTAAAGGCCACATCGCATGATTTTCCTACTCGTTAAAATGGCTCTTAGCTCTTACCAAGTCTAGGTACGACGACAAGACTAATCGCATCGCGTGGTATAATGAGATTGTGATAGCGCCGATGTATCGCCGCCTGCGCCGATACGATCTGTAGTGCGGGTTCTGCCTGCTAAAATATAAATTTATAGCAAATCGTTTTTTCTCTAGTCAGTGTAGTCAATATTTTATAGTAGACTGTTGCAAGCAAATGTATCTCAATATCGTCCAAAAGTAGTTGGTGGTAGAGCTGGGAGATCGCACTTGAATGAGAAACAATTTGAGGGATATCTTCGCGCTGAACTTCAAAAATCACTGTAAAACACTGTAAATGTAGGTAATTTTCCAGTTTTCTTTCATAGAAATGTTAATTTCCACATAAAATCACTTTTTACGTTCAATTAAGTCATCTTGAAATTCTTACTATAAAAACGGGATTTTCTCTTTAACTTTTTACTTTTAAAACATATTAATGCAAACTTGCAGCAAGAGCCCACATTATCCAGCGAGTCACGCTGCGCCCGCGCACGCCTTACAACTTCATCAGTAACAATGCAACCATTGCACGGCGATACTGATTTATAAAGATTCACGGATAAGCTAAGTTATGGAATATAGCTTATTTAATTGTATAAAAGTTTATACTGCGTCTCAAGAAGCGGGTTCTTCTCCTTCTCCAGGGGTTCATGAAAGGGGGATGAAGAACATACTTTTATAGTTGACCGAATCATCACAAACTTACTTTGTGTTGAAAGATTTAACAGAACGTCGTGTAGAAGCATAGACTTACCTACCATTATTCCGCCAATATGTGGGCCGATCATAAAATTTATCTCGTGAAACCGTTTGTAAGACAATTTTGCAAAGTTGAGAATTTTATCCCACCTTGTCTCACTGCAAGGCAAACGCATCCCTTACAATCCCAATATTTATTAATTTCTGTATGTCCCTTGATGCTATGGACGACGTAAACTCTCTTATTTTAAGGTACTCTTAAAACCTAACGCACTTTCTGTTACAACCACTAGAAGTTTACAATAAATAAATACCTTGCCGTGAAAAAATACTCTTGTACTTAGAACCTTGGACGACGAGTAGCACTTCAGCAATCTTTAGAACTATTAGTCGGATTACGAAAATTCTTTTATAGTTAACCTGATCTTGTCTTGGAGCCGAATTCTGCTAACAAATATTTTTACTGTTGAAATCGTTCTAAATTCCGCACTCACTATCTAGAGTTTCTTTTATCTAAGGACGATTTTGCGACGACACTAGGGAGTGTTCAATGTTCAATGTTTCTTGGTTTAATGGCTCTGCGTCTGATCGACACAGTTTTGCCAGTATCCGTACGTGTCGTCGAAGAATTGTAGAACCTTGACACTTTTGACATGCGTCCCCCCATCTGTAGTTTCATTCATCAAATGTAAAATGCCAAAATATGTCATTCAGAGACGATACCATTGTTATGGTGAAGTTAGTGGAATTCTTCCCCTGGTACCGCGTAGCGGCGAGTAGTACAAGCTAGTAATGATATAATATGACTAAAATAAGATAATTCCGAATCCATAAAATTATTGACATTGGCCACACAGCTTGGAGCATGGCGTCTCCCTTAGTTATCGCCGTTATTGACGAGGACAAGTGTCAAGTGTCGCCGCGTGATGAGCGAGCCGAGCTCCAATCTGTGACAGCAAATAATGTAGCTTTACTCACAAACACTTACCTCGCCATTCATATAATGAAGGCTGAGATAAGAGTAATGCTTTTTAATTGAAAGTGTTGTGACTTGGAGGCTGGAGCCTGTTTGGTGATAGCACAAGGCTTTTACACCTACGCGATGTTTAATTGAAGGGAATGTGAGCATGGATGTCGCCCTCTATAGAATCAGAATCAATAACTTTATTTCTGTAGGCTTACAAAATAAGCACTTAGACAAGTCAAATTTTATACTATAAACAGTTATTAAGCATTAAATTGAGCTATACGTGTTTATAGCTGAATTTAAAGTAAACAACTAAATGCTAATTTAACTTAATTTTTTAAGGTGTTTGTTAGTTATATATAAGTTAAGTATAAGTTAAGTTACCAAATTTAAATTTTGAACATGCTACAAATAAAGTTATCTTATTCTTACTTCTCAGTATAGAGAATCCTATGCATGAGACAAACTGCTATGGAAACAAAATGATTTAAACTATTATGGTTATTTACAATACTAAATATTTACGATACATTAGGTATAATACCACAAGTGATGCCTAATGGAACATTGCAACATTCGCAACCGGAAACCTTAAAAAATCTTACAATAAGAGAAATTTAGATTGTTAAGATATGTGTAGAAACACCTTAATGTTCATGAGAGTAAATTGAAAGCTTTCGAGCCATCTGTGACTCGTAAAAGATATGCTTACATGGTTTTGAGAGTTTTTACTTTGGACGAACTAATTGACACTTGGAAGGGATTTAAAACCTGTTACGGTGGTTTTTTTTTTATGATGGATACCCGATTTTGTGTGTATTATATCCAACCTTACCAAGAAGATTGCAGAGTTATTTCCTCACTTTTTTTAGAAGGTGTTATATGTTTTTTACATAATTTGGTTAGCTTAATAAAATAATTTGCACGTCATTGCATATATGTTTTGGTCGGCTGTAAAATACATAAACCATCAGCTTGGTCGGCAACTAAATTATTTTCGATCAGTAAATAAATACCTGCTTCATCTGCAAAATTAATGTTTTGGTCAACAGAATTAATTATTTGATAGATGAGAGAATTAAAGTCTACGGGGAGGAGGGAGCATAAAATCAATTAACATGTTCGCAGTTTTAATATGTTCAATTAAAAAACTTAAGTTTTTATTTATTTAATGTTTTAAGAGAATATGAACCGTCAAATAAGAACAAAAATATTTTAAAAGTTGTTCTACACCCTTAGGTTAATCAGCCACGATACTCCTAGAATCCGTATATCCTAGGTATATAAAACTGAGAGAGAATAGTTTTTTGACCCTCTGTATCATCCGGTTTGAGTGCAAACACACAAGATAAAATTTGGTGCAGCCGTTTAGGAGGATTTCTCACTATTGTAAAATCATCTACGCCTACATGCAGAAGATACCATATTCTAGGTATGTTTATATAGTTTAATATTTTACATTCAAATAAAAAAAAAATATGGCATGCCGAATTTTGTAACTGCGACTCAGGATTTGCTACTGCGTTACTAATATAATAACTAATAATGGTGCAGAAATATTTAAAAGGCTGCCCAATGTCACAATACATGCTGACCCTAGTTATATTGGCCGACCACTAGATAGGTCAATTCACTTTTTCTGCTGGCAAAATCCAACTTTCGGCTGCCCAAAATCTATTTAATTTGCTGACTCTTTAATTGATACCCTTTTTTTATAAGCGTCAGTTATTCCAATTTGGCGCGATTATCTTTTGTTTTTCAATTATAGGAATACACAAATGACGTGACGCAAATTCCTAATTATAGAATTTGTTATACTTACCTGCACCTACTGCTAACTACTAACAATATAGGTTTGTATAGTTTATTGTATTATACTATAATATGTAGTAGTCTATTAAAAATAAAACTTTTGTCCTCTATTCATGCACATGTACCCACTTTTATAACTTTGTCTCTCTCTCTCAATAAGGTTTGCTGGAAAAGAACTCATTTTAGGGTAAAGCTCGCCTTTGCCATGAATTTTCATGTTAAAAGTTTTAATTACGTATATTTTATTGTGCAATAAAGAATTAAGAATTCCACCATCTTCGAATACCTACTTAGATGAGCTAAACAAGCATGGATCGCCATGCCTCGGCCAACATATGTAATATTTTCACTCCTCTCCTACTTCAAACTATAAAGAAAACTGGTATACTGACCCCACAAAACGAACCAAGAGCAAGATTTGAAACCGATACGGCACATTCATAGAAATAGAAAATCCATGTACTCTTAGATTCAGCAGTAAATCATACGATAAAGTAATAAGTGAGCGATAAAGAACGCCTATCGGCTTGTAGCGTGTAACATACGGCCTCTGAGGTTGTTACTGACATGACTATCTTTCGATGACGCTGCCATAAGAAATAGGTACCTTTGTATTTATTTGTGCAATTGATTTTACTTCCTGGCTTTTATGAATGACTAATGAATGACAAATGAATGGGAATGGAGCCCTTGACCCTTACGTGAACTCTTTTCTTAAGGACATAGCACACACATCCCGAACTGTTAGCGCTCAGCACTAATTGGGCATTATAATTTGAGTTTAAACTAGTAACCATTTCATTAGCACCATTTCCGCCTTAAGCCGGTACTTATGTAAACCCGGGAGCGCAAATCTAAGCGGAAAAATATCTAACTTATTAATTAACACGCTTACCTATAGAAGCAAATATTATCAGCAGGAACGCAAAGAAAAACATTTTCGAGAAACTCAAAACAATTCCAGAAACGTGATCCTTAATACAAACACTCAATATCTATTAATTAGAAATATAATTAGGGAGTAAACAAGAAATTTGTGTTAAACGAACTTTCGCAAGTACAAGGTGAGTCCGTGAGTAATTAGCGGCTAATTAGCAAGGAGTCAACTCATTAGTGAGCGTAATTGAAGCGAGCTCAGGATTTTTACATGGAAAATAGTTGACTTATTTTGTCTTAGTTTATTTACTTGTACTGACCTATTTTCTTTACCATACCTTAGTAACATGTCCTTCTAAAAAGTATTTATATAGCTAGTGAAACATTTTGGTATCAAGTTTCTTAGAAAGGAAAACACGGGTAAAAAACATTTGAAATTTCAAGTATTACACAAACTTAAGAAATTATACCGTATAGCGTATGACCAAGCACCTTCAATGTAAGTCTTAACACTATTGGTTATTGTTTTTTATTTAATAGTATAGTGAGTGTACGGGTCGAATGTACTTACCTATCTAACTACTTAGGTATATAGGTAGGTACATAGCCTTTATGTAAACATATTTCACCAATTTGAGACAGGCTTACATACAAACCGGATTTTTATACGGTTTAAGTTAGCTTTATTAAAGCTTATATAACAAGTAATTAATGTGTAACATTAATAAATGAAAAAAAAAACTTACCTACCCATCCATACGGTATTTTCCGTTTTTTAGAGCATAATATATTTTTGATGATGAAGATTTTTTTTTTGAGAAACCACCGTCGCGTTTTACTTTGCCTAAACTCTTTAAGCCTCGTTAAGTTGCTTAGTCAATTCTTCATTATGAGCTACTTATTAAAGGATATTTAGTTGCAAGTTAACAAATGCGTGTAAATCCTTGAACTGTTTCAAGGATTTACACGCAAAGTTAACAAATGCGTGTAAATCCTTGAACTGTTTCAAGGATTTACACGCATTTGTTAACTGTGTGTTGTTCATTTGCGATTGGTCCGAGAATCGAGTTCTACAGGGTGAAGGTACAAAAGCCTGATAGCGTACCTGTGCCAGTCGGTAATTCCTTACCTAGGGTTGTCCACTTCGAGTTATTTGGCATCGATAGTTTGGTTCCAATTTTTAGCAGAGTTAAAACGCCTCTGCCTAACAACCGCCGACAGGTAGACAAAACACTGTCGACTGTCTTTACTCATACACTTAAATGTCTTACAGCCGGCGGGTTGTGTCGGCGGGGTCGTATATGATAGATAAGACTTTATACCATTTCAGCGTCTGAGTATATAAATCAGATAAGCCTAAGTTAATATTTCATTTATTTTTAAATAATGTTATAAACAAATTTTACCTTTATGTTAAAGAACTTTCGGTGAATTTAGGTTTAAAGAACTTTATTCTCATACAAACACATGGTTCACTTATAATGAGATACATGAGAAAAAATTAATCTAGGTTATACAATATTTAAACTAACCTCTTGGCCTAAAATTAAAGGTTAGTTTAAATATTGTATTTATCTTTGATTAAACTATTGTTTAACTGAATTTATTGTTTAACTGAATAATGTGATATTATTATATAAATATTAAACATTATAACTAGCACTTAACTAATTATGAATAGTAGATAGGTAAGCATTTTTATTCGTGTGTTGTTACAAAGTATGCACATGAAATTTGAGTTTATTTTTAAAGGCGTTCAAAGTAATATATTCTTTTATATTGTTTGGATTGATGAATTTACCACTTGATAGCCTAAATTTATCAATAAAAATTATCGAAACCACGAGAAAGTTAAGGAGTAAGGGAGATATAGGGTACCTAATGGTATCACTAAAACTAGAATTCAAATAGAAGCTAAATTAATATATAAGCATTTATTGTTTTCCTATATATATCAAACTTTACTTATTTAACTATAATTTCATATCAAGTTCTTTGATTAAAGTTTATTACATTGGGAATTGTAATAATTAAATATTAGTATTTTAGTTTTAAATCAAAGTTTATTGTGTTAGAGAACAATAAATGATTTAATAATAATTAAAAAACAGGTTTGCCTACCGATGTAGACAATGGTGATATATCACGTACCACATACAAGATGTACGTATGTACATACGAGTCCCATCCAAGTACAATCTGCATATTAATCCCTAAATATGTAGAGCCTTTTTTAATTGCTTCATATGGACTATGAAGGACTAAGAAGCAACTAGTTATTTTTTGTCTTTCGATGATGAACTTTCAGCATCAACAAAAAAATACTAAAAACATACAAATCGCACAGAATAAACTAATGAAGGCAATAGGGATCACTTATGCCAATTCTAACATATGTATTTTTAGAGATGTTTATTTTGGTTTTTACCATTAAGTGTGCAATAAAGAATTTTCTATGTATCCCTGATCACGACTGCCTATATTGGCGAAATGATGGTTAAAAAATATTAATAAAAGATAAACGTTTAAATGGGAAATGAGGTTTCAAATCACAATTTCAAACAAGCGAAGAAAAAAAACAAGCTTGAATATCTTGTAGCGTACTATCATATTTGCGCACTCGAAAAATTTGATCAGGAAAGCGAAAAATCTTCCATCATTTAACTGATGAACGCGTGGCGCGATCTGAACGATACTTACGTAGCACTTTTTTGAGGCACACATCTAGCGAATGAATTTATTGACATCGCGCACTCGCTTTTAGTTTTTCTTTTATTTGAGTTATCCCTATTGCCAACTGATTCCAATTGCCTACATTCCCCCTAGGTAATCAATATTTCCTGCACTGCATCTAAGGTGAAGTTTACAATCAACATTGCACAAGTGACAGCCGGACGAGGTGGATTAATTCGATTAAACATCACCCAGTTGGAATCGGTTCAAAATCAATTTAGCGTGGCGTTTGCCCACTTATCGAGTATTGTTGGACTGAGATACTAGCTTTGTGATGTGTCCCAACCCTATGCTCGCCCGGCGGGGGGTGTTCGATGATTGATGGCCGGCTGGATGCATGCCGCGTGCGACTGAGATAGGCATATCTCACCTCTTACTCAGGTGCACAGCTGTACAGAAGAAACCGTAGGATTTCCGTGTAGAAGTTTCACTTTGATGCTGACCTTTATTTTAAACTGGCAAGCGGCATTTAGAGCGACTTTGTATTCTATTACAGTTCTTTACAGCTCAATTCCTTTTGACTAAACGAGTTTCACACCGTATTACGATCCGAAAGCTTCAATTACGAGAGCTTTTATGAATCTTAATCGGTTGGGATAAAGTTGTTATTAGGGTGATCTGCTGGAGCAGAGTGAGGCAGGGCTTCGCAGCGGGCCAGTCTCGTAATTGAATGGCAATTACCTGGGCTGTAAATATGACACAAGCGCGTAATTGCAGGAGTGGAACGCGTGAGAGACCGCACTCTGAATGCTCCGAGATGAAATATTGAAATCACGTGCGAATCTGTCTTCACTCGCACAGTTCGAATGTAACGTGAACGGGCCTTTATTTTGGCATTCCAAACAATAATTGTAAATTAGCATTTGAAATAATAGCTGCCTATTGCGAGTGACAGGTAGGTAATTACAATAAGGACTGAACAGAATACCTATCATGAAATTGTGTCTGTTGGCTAATGAATAATTATTAAGTAAGTAACTCATTTGTCACATAAAACACACACATATATTTATTTTATTAATCACAAAGCGGTAATTTTTTTTTTTAATCATTCGAAACGTTAGTTTTTTTAGAAGGTTTGTTGAACTTGATACGAGTTACGGTCTGCTGTTTCACCAAATGTCGGATTGTGTGGTATCAAATTCTTTGGCAGTAGGTACTGGTTTTTTAGAAAGTTTAGTTTTGGAGGCAGGTGTCAGTGTCACTCTAGTTTTTATTTTTCTTATTTACGTCTACATTATTTTCAGTAGCTTACGCAATACAATAAAATGTTGTAATAATAACGCTAAATACAAGTAAAATAAAAATGTCAAGTGCGAGTCAGACTCGCGCGCCGAGGCGAGGGTTTTGGAATTATAAGACCTTATTTCTTGCTAAATTTAATGATTACTTGTACCCTATATACACATAGATTTTGGTCGCTTGCAAAAACGATTTTTTTTTTGTGAATAGACTACGTATTTACGGTTTTCGGATTTTTCCCTTTACTTGTGCTATAATGCTAACCAATATAGTATACACTATTGACCGTAAAATACCTAACAATCATAGTAACTAATATAAACATATGTACTTAATTGATTGTAAGTATAATAAATATAATACTGGTGGCAACCCAATGGGTATTTAAATGAATATTCTTGGTTCCTCTAGTCTTAACCACCTAAAGGTTGCGAACGCACAGACAGGCGGCTTGCTTGGCACCTAGAGGCTAGTAAGTCACCAAGCGAATAGCTTAGTAAAACGAACGTACGAAAATGCGCACTGCGCGCCTTGGCGCTCAGCTAGTCGCTTAGCGTCTATTTAAGCGCGGCTAGTGCGACTGGTACCGAACTTTTTCGAACGTTCGTTTTACTAAGCTATTCGCTTGGTGACTTGCTAGGCTCTAGGCGCTAAGCCAGCCGCCTGTCTGTGCGTTCGTAGCCTAACTGTATAAGCTGCAGTGTAAATACCGGTACAGAGCAACCACCTAATTATTTTCCTAGAAGTAGTAACGGAGAGCCACGGGTGGTAAGTTTACCTAATTACCTTTTTGCTTTGCATAATTAGCCAGGGTTACTTGTTATATGCATATGTTCCAGGATATCGTTGTTATTCTATTTGCATATCAAGTACAACGGTAGAGGCAGGTTTTGCTAATCAGTAAATAAAGTTACCTGCTTAAAAGATCTAAGTTATTAAGTAAGAGTATTACTTACTTAATAACTTGCAGGGTTATTAGTGCCTACCTAGTAGGGAGATACACTTTTTAAGAATTTTGGGTCTACCTGTAGATTGTTTGTAACAGTCTGCAGTTAGCTCAATTGTTTCAATTGTAAAAACTTAATGATACAGTTTAATTTTTTCATATCATGGCAGACTAATTCAGACTATTATTGTCCCATTCGTCCCACTGGTGGGACGAAGCTGGTGGGACGAACGGGATATCATGCAGATTTGGCCGCCTATTGAGTCAAGTCTCGCGGTTACTCGGTCAATCTCAGCCAAAATGTCACCTTACCATGGAAACATAACGAAAAAAGTACTAGCCTCCATACATGACTAAGAGATTCTTGTTATGAAAATGGAAAAACAGTCTTTGTTTAAAGATTTATTTACGACAAAAGGTACATACTTAAAATAATTACCAACTAATAGTTGTTTACAAACTAATATTTTGTAGTTTGATAACTGGTTATCAAATCTTTGTCAGTTATGAAATCCTAGTTACGTACGTGGAAGAAGGGATTTTGTCCGCTGAACAGTTTTAAAATCGTCCGCTGAAAATTGAAGTGAAGAGAATATCAATAACACCTTATTTCTTATTTGATAATAATAACTATGTTTATAGTATAAAATTTGACTTGTCTAAGTGCTTATTTTTTAAGCCTAAAGAAATAAAGTTATTGATTCTGATTCTGTTTTTTCTGTGGTACCGTACATCAGAACGCTGGGAGACTGGTTTTAATTGGCGTAGTGTCAATTCTGCACAAAGGGAATGCCTCTCCATAGTTTTTCTCTCACCCTCCTGCAACAGGTGCCTTGATGAACTGCCAAAACGCATTATCTGCTACTATATAGAGTAAGTGATAAAATAATTAATAAGGATTAGCTAGGAGTAGCTTATCTATAGCTGCCCTCTATTAATGCATAACCAAAAACCTATATAATAGATCCGTATCTATAGAACCTGTCTAGTCAAACGATCCTATCCAAAGTAGGTTGTGTGGAGATCGCTTTTGCATGATAAGACCGCCAATTGTCACATAAATTATATTTGTAAATTATTGGCATCATATGGCTCCAAGATAAGCAGAGCTTGTGTTATAGGAAATAGAAAAAATTAAAATTGTTAATTTTCTGTAGGTCTTAAATAATTATAAAAAGAACTGATAATATATTTATTTATTATATTACACAGATTGATATATTTTATTATACATAGAAAATACCCAGAAAAATAGAAATACTCCGGTCTCCGAGAACAAACATTTGTAGATCGCACAAACATTTGTCCCAAGGCGGGTATCGATCCCGCAACCTCCTGCGTCGCAGGCGGACCTCCGACCGTCGCGTCAGTTCGTATTTAATACCAGTTGAATAGTTTTATCCATAACCCTCTGCCAGTTTAATATGAAACAAATCACCATAATTCGCGCTAATGAACACCACTTTAATATCAATCGTTCATTATGGGCACATTCGTTCATTTGGTTTCTCACGGCTCATTTAAGTCTTTTTCGTCTACCGTTTCGTTCTCCGAAGACAGTACAGTCAGCTCCAAAAACTTCTAAGGAAGTGACAAATTATTTGGTGATTTGTATTCTGAGGTAGTCCAAATCAACTACATATTATGTATATGGCCATAAATAAATTTTTTAGTCATATAATCAGAACAATAGTTTTTTTTTTTATTTATTTTAGATAAGTTAGAGAACACAGATTTGCAAAAATTGGAAGAATTGGTAGATAAAAAATTTAAACCCAAGTTTAAATCCAATCGCTACACGCAAAAACACCATAATATTTTTTATTGCCTATATTATTATGTGACTTTTACAGTGGGGCAACTGGAATAAGTCACTATCACACAGCTAAAACGATGACCTCTTTTTAACCGACTTCTAAAAAGGAAGAGGTTCTACGGTCGGCTGTATGATCGTCGATTTCTCCGTCACTTATGAACCGATTTGCATGATTCTATTCCAGTTGTTTAGAGGATAATTCCAATAGTCGTATATAAATACCGCAAAACTTAAAAAAAAAACGGTTTAAAACTAAGGGATTCAAAGTCAGTTTTTAGTTTTTTCAAAACATTCAAATTATTTTCAATCCGAGATCATAAAA
The DNA here is from genome assembly GCA_947859395.1 of Eupithecia insigniata. Lineage (NCBI taxonomy): Eukaryota > Metazoa > Arthropoda > Insecta > Lepidoptera > Geometridae > Eupithecia > Eupithecia insigniata. The sequence goes on along the minus strand of OX401996.1, from coordinate 5,173,406 downwards.
ATTAAAACACATTATTGCGCAGGTGACATTTCTTACAAACCAGGACGCTACACCGCCTACAGTACACCGTCACAATGAGCGGGTGATTCGGCGGCGAATAACGAGGGCATTTTGTCGGCCGCCTCGCACGTCCGTCGCCTTCCGACGCGTCCCGCGCTCAATGAAAGTTTACCTGCAGTAACGAGCGATTTGTCCGTAACCCCGGCCCCCGCCGTCTATCCCAAATCAAAGCCCATTCACATCTGCATGCCGGGACAATGTTGGCAATTAGGAGTCCCACAATCGGACGTAATGCGTTCGATGACGTCGTCGTTTGATCTTCACCTCTTGTACTATCTTGGTTGGGGTTAGGTGTTATGTCGCGGGAATTAATTAACGATTAGGTAGGGTAGGTAATGGTAATGTGCCCATTGGTGTTCATTTATTTTGTAAGTAGGAACGTATAATCAACGGAAACAATCACTGTTTCTACCAAAAGCGTTTTAGATACGAAGCGATTACGTTTATAGAAAATTATAGTTTTTTTAAGAATATTCATTTGGCATTAACTGTACCTACAAATACCAATTTTCTGTAATTGGATTGAACCTGAGGTTATAGTTATAATAAATAATAATTTATATTTTCATAAGTATAAAATTTAAAAGGATGTTTGAAATTAATAAAGTTGTTAACTAAATAGCATGAATGTACAAAGAAAACATGCGAGAATAACCAATAGTTCTTATGATGTCAATAGGACAGGTGGCAAAGCCCGGGGCATAACAGACATGCCATATGCATACACCATGTTTAAAATTAAAAATTTAATTAACAGCTACAATATAAATATTTGTAGACTGGAAGCTAGATAAGGGTGAGGTACGTCATTCTACTGATGAATGATTGACGCTTGTTGGTTATTATAATAATATCATTTGGAAGCCAAATGATATTTGGATTAGATAAGCACAGGATCATGGAGTGAACTTGGACCCAATAAGGGATGAAGTCAGTTGGTGGTGTTAGAACCTTACTAGCTTCATAATACGCTTGGAATCGATTTTTACGGTTAAGGGTATAAGGAAAAAGGAACTCTTATAGGATCACTTTGTTGTCCGTCTATCCATCTGTTAACAATATTTTCTCCGGAACGCGAGGTATCGACATCAAATACTCAAGACCGTAACCTCGTGGAGCCTTCATATGTGTTACTAGAGACAGATGAAGCCGAGGTAGAAAGGATAATCATGAGCTTTAAAGATGACTGTGCAGTCGGATGGGACAATATGACTACTAAAATACTAAAACAATTAAGGCACATTCTAATTCCCCCATTGACACACATTTTCAACAAATGCTTATCTTTTGGTGTTTTCCCTGCATGCTCGAAAAAAGCCATAGTTGTCCCTGTATACAAATCGGGCAGTAAAGACCAAGTTACAAACTATAGGCCAATTTCTTTACTATCCTCTCTATCTAAAATATTAGAAAAATATATTAATAAAAGGTTGGTGAATTATTTGGAGGACAAATTGATTTTATCGAAGACTCAATTTGGTTTTAGGCCAAAAATTTCCACTGCCGATGCTGTACGTCACCTGACCAACTATATCGTTCAAGAACTCGACAGAGGAAAACACACAATAGGAATATTCCTCGACCTTGCTAAAGCTTTTGACACAGTTTCTATAACTATTCTTTTGCGCAAGCTGGAACTTCTAGGAATCAGAGGCACTCAGTTAAAACTCTTTAAAAGCTATCTAGAACAACGCACGCAATGTGTGGGAATTGGCAGTGTCCTGAGCGATGAACAGGAAAATACATCCTTCGGTGTTCCCCAGGGAATTATATTGGGTCCAACCCTTTTTTTAATCTACATTAACGATCTGTGTAACCTAAAACTAGACCACGGCATAATTATATCATACGCTGATGACACTGCCCTCCTTTTTTCAGCTGATTCTGAAAAACAAGTCTTCGAGTTTGCGCAAAATGGATTCAACTATTTCCAACTCTAAGTTATACGCACATCATTGCTATAACCCAAACAACACTCAATGCTTATGTCCCGTAATTAAAAGTGCAAATGAAATAAAATACTTAGGTATCATACTAGATGATAATCTCTCGTTTAAATCCCATATTAAAACCTTATGTGGTAGAGTGCGAAAGTTAATATTTATCTTTAAAAAGTTACGCCACATTGCAGATCATAATATAATTCGACAAGTTTATTTTGCCCTGTGTCAATCAATTTTAACTTATTGCATTACCACATGGGGTGGAGCGGGGAAAACATTGTTACTAACAGTAGAAAGAGCACAAAGAGCAATACTTAAAGTGGCAACTTTTCAGCCTTTCATCTTTCCCACTAATATTTTATATGAGTCCTGTGATGTGTTAACAGTCCGGCAACTATTTATAATGAACACAGTGCTACGACAGCACGCAGAGCTTCCCTAGAGCACTGAATTTACAAATAAGAGACGGAATGATAAAGTTTGCCCTAAACCTTCAACCCTAAAATTTGCCTTTATGGATAAATTTTATCTATTTCTTGGTCCCTTCCTATACAACAGACTAAATTCAATGTCTAATTTTTACGTGCTTAACTATAATAACTGTAAAAAATGCATTAAACTTAAACTTCAAAGTCTATCCTACGATGAAACAGAGAGGCTATTAGATATTGTCAAGTAAATTATATTTTTATACATTAAGTTAATCTAGTTATAAATAAATAAATAAATAATGTTGGACAATTCACACAGCATTATCTAGCCCCAAGCTAAGCAGAGCTTGTGTTATGGGTACTAGATAACTGATATACATAATACAATATATACATAGATAGATATTTTTATTATACATAGAAAAACGACCAGACCACCCTGTACAAATATAAGTTAAGATAATGATTAATTTAGCTATACTCAATATAAGTTAAGTGTCTTATTAATACCATGAGCCGTTTGTAATATAAACAACATTGTTATACTAAAATATGCCTTTATCGTAATATTAAAAGATTATTTTATTTAATAATTAGCACTCTTGTCGCCTGAAACACAGGATTACCTAGTTCAGGCAAAATTGTTACACATAGCTATATTTATTTATTAAGTGCACTCATGTTTTTTCTACGTACGAGTTTCTTTGAATAATTTTTTTTTTTTTTTTATAAATCAAACTTTTAAGTCAACGCAATCACAAACATCTAGACTTTCGAATTACTATTACTACCACCACTACTAAGACTAATATTAGTGTGATTGAACATAATCAGACTATTGCAATTACTCCTAACATTTTTTTTTATCTGTTAACATATTCACTTTCCAGCTGCGAATTACGACCAGCAGGGGTGTGCCACCGCGCACGGCCTGTTTGACTTACACGTACGTACAAATTACGTCGTGGGCCTTAAAAGTGTTAGTTTGTTCAATCACATTCACTTCTCAGCCTCGGTGGAGCGATCCGGATAGGAAGACCGCCGCCGTAGGCCGCCGCCGTTTGCTGGACTTTCACATACCCACATTATGTGGGTCATGGGCCATGAAAGTGTTAAGTTCATAAGCTTGACGTGCATTAATAAGCACCGTCTCCTGTACTAATACAAAACTTAAGTTCCGCGTCAGCTGCCCATAAAGTGGATTAATAATCTTGTGGCCGTGTTGCACTGCACTTGCAATTAATTAGTTATCTATCCTTTCACTTTGAGACTGCCCCTGGCGATTATTTCAATGCCTAGATAATTTATATTAATGCTCGCAACCTGCTATGAATAGGAAATGGACGTAGATAAATAGATATAAATGTAATGAGTAAAAGTCAGTAAAGGCTAGCCAAGGCAAGGTACTGCAACAATTAATAGTTGCAGTTAATTAATTAACAGAACAATATTATTCTATTAATTTTACATCGCCTTCTCTAAAATTGCCACGCTTCTGAGGCATAGCGCCCTCTATGCCGCCTGGGATGCAGAAGGCTGTGAGTTCGATTCCTGCCTCAAGACAAATGTTCATTTGATCTGCAAAGTTCCGAGTGCTAAGGTGCTTTGCTTCATCTTCAATTTTGTCTATGGTGGTGGTTACAGTAAAAAGAGGTGAGATAGGCTTATTCATTTTTAGTTAGAGAGAAAGTGACCAAAACATTATTTGATTCTTTTCTATGTAATTGTGAAAATATGTTCGGTCTGCTTTAGGCGTAGCTCTACCATGTCTGTGGCAGTAAAATAAAAAACTGTCATGTACATGAAGGCTTTGTAGCGTTGAAATCTTGTCTATGCGAGTGCCCTATCGATAAAACTTATTAATGAAAAACGAATAAAACTACATTTTCTAAAAATGAATCCTAGCTAGATCGATTTATCGCCCCCGAAAACCCATGTATACTACATTTCATCAAAATCGTTGGAGCCGTTTCCGAGATTCAGATATTATATATATATATATATATATATATATATATATATATATACACACACACAAGAATTTTTCGTTTAAAGGTATCAGATATCTAGCTGAAATCAGTTATAAATGTTATAATAATTATTCTATTTAAATCAGCTTCAAGGGTACTTGTTATATTAATAACAACTTGAGTTAAACAGTCATACACACAAAAAACCAAACAGAAAGAAGGATGAAACCAAAAGGTTTTCTAAAGCTGCTACACATCTGCATTTGCTCAGAATACGTCATCCAGACGTTCCAGTCCCCTCTGTAGCACAAGGTCACGGGTCTGGTCTGGGCCATCATCGCTTCATTGTATGCCACGCCAGGGTTAACTGCCCGTATTAACCTTAAATGAATTTCTAATTACATGAAAGTGACTAGGAAGTAGGGTTTCACTATCTAGGGGTTTTCTCAGATAACACATAATCTTAAAACGAACAATAAGTAATTAAGGGAGCTTAAGGTTTTTTTCTGAAACGGCTACATATGCACGTACAGAATAGAATAGAACAAAAATTTACTCTTTACTTCCTCAGAATATGTCATCTATCATATCACCCAGACCAGTTCCTCTCTCGCAAGGTCACAGGTCGCATCTAGGCTATCATCGCCTTCATTGTTTACCACCAGGGGTTAACTGGCCGTACATTTTAAATTAACTTCTAATTACATGAAATCGTCTAGGAGGTTACGGTTTCTAGAGTTATTTGGTCCATGGGCAAAAGTTCGTAGGCAAGTCGTTTTCAAAAGTCTATTCAATAATACTTCAGCTTAGCTAAGAGACAAAGCAAGAATAACATAAAATGATTAGAAAATACCAAACAAAAAGAAAATGGATAGAATCAAAGGTTTTTTAACGCTAGACCGGCCACAACTGCACTTCCGTTACTGCCACTATAAATGTCAAATGATGGTTCTTAGTAGGGTTTGCGGTTCTTGCGTTCTTGGGGACCTGTAACATCTAAATAAATTAACAGTAACGTAGAAAGTAGGGCGCTTCCTCTACTAGAGCAGATGTTGAATCGTGGTCCCATATAGCAGTTATAGCTCTGGTACAGCCCTGTATGTTCCTAAATTATGAACTTGTGATAGAAAATTAGATATAGAAATGTTTTATTTAGTTCACATAGTACATGGTTATCTTATATTATATTTTGAAGCCTTTTAAGTATAAAATACTTGTAGGAGGTTTCGCTCTTCCTTATTTACACTAACCAGAGTTTTAGAAACTCTTATTATTATTGCAATAAACATTTTGGTCACTACAAAAATATAAAAATAATTAATAATAAATAATTAATAGTACTCAATTATATTCTTTGTCGATAGATTAAACAACGGAAAGTTTATGTTGACGACTTGCTAGCCTTTTTATGCATTTTTGCTTTGATAACTAGAGAGAATAGAGAAGCGAAGTACAACTATGAAAAAGTTGACTCATAAAAGACTTCAACGCGCCTGCGCATCTACGCAAGTGCTACGAGAAATGTGCTCTAATCTTCGGTTCTAACCCCAAGCTCTTGCGCAGAGTTTCAAGTTTGGTTACTTGATCACTCTAAACTACAAGGTTATTTACACGTCTTGTCGAGATGTTCCACTTTTAGGGTTCTGAACCCGAAGGGTGTGTGAAACGGGAGCCTATTACTAAGCCTCCGCTGCCTGTCCGTCCGTCCATCAGCTGGCTGTATCTAATAACCGTAAAAGGTATACAGTTGAAATTATCACAGAGTTTGTATTTAGCTTGCTGCTTTAACAAATATGTAAAAATAAAAATAAAATACATGGGAGACCATCCTCTCGATGTACTGACGACATCGTAGCGGTCGCAGGGAGTCGATGGATGGAGACGGCTCAGGACCGCTATTTGTGCCGTCGTATGGGGGAGGCCTATGTTCAGCAGTGGACGTGTATGGGCTGATATGATGATGATGATGATGATGATGATGATGAAAAATAAAATAAATATTAAAACTTCAGAGCCTACAATACAAAAAACGGCTTTTATTAGGCTATTTTTGCTCTACGACAAAGGTAAGGCTGTATCTGAACCGTAATAGGTAGTTGATACATATTTTGACAGTTTGTGTATTACTATTCCCAGTTGCCACTATAAGAACAAATAATAATAATAAAATAAGTTTAGTAATTAGGGGGCCAACGTCCATACCACGTAGAGATTATCGGAGCTAAACAACGTCGGGTGCGGTTAGTACTTGGGTACCCATAGCCACATTACCCACCCCATGTTGGCTTTTTTAATTTTTTCGATCCATTCCAATAATCACCTTTTTAGGGTTTCTTTTGCGAAATAGTTTTCTGGATGGACTGTGTGAAAGATGGCATCAGTACGAAAGGAATGAGTGCTATGATGTGGACTGAAAAAAAGAAAACAAAACATACGAAAAGAAAAGAACAGAACAGCACAGAACAGAAGAGTGAGATGGTGGTCAAAAGCTTTACCATTATCAATAAAAAAAATAGAATGAAACGAAACAGTACGGTACAGAATAGAACAGAATATAATATAAAATCAATTATTTTGACACACAATACTGGTAACATTCAGTTGCTTTACTAGACTTGTCTATTCAGTTTTTAAAGATTAGATTTCTTGAAAATCATGTTAGCCAACCTCCAGATAGAATCAATTAATTGTTTTAATTATAATAATAATAATCCATAGTTTCCCCCATAGCCCAATTACCCAGTCCATCCATACACCACAATAACATGTTTTTTTTTTGTTATTTTCATTTTCCTTTGCATTAGTCTCTACACCTGGCGGATATCATCTTCGGGTGTATCATATTGTGCAACCAAGAATGATACCCGCTATGTGTAGCTTTCGCCTTTAGATTAATTCTCATAAAGGGCCTCTGTGCTGTTGGCTTCGGCTCCACGCATGCCTCCCAAAGGACCGGGTTACTATATGGCCCGTGATCATGGAAATAAATAATGCTGAACAATTCACACAGCATTATCTAGCCCCAAGCTAAGCAGAGCTTGTGTTATGGGTAACTAGATAACTGATATACTTAATATCGTATTATATTAAGTATATCAGTTATCTAGTTACATACATAGATAGAATAGAATAGAAATACTCTTTATTGCACACCAAGATAGAATAACAAGACAGGAAAACACAAACACAGAAATAGTTGTACAATGGGCGGCCTTATCGCTAATAGCGATTTCTTCCAGGCAACCTTTGGATGGACACGTAATTATAGATAAATATTTTTTATCCAGAACACCCTGAACAAATATTTGCAGATCGTACAAACATTTGTCGCGAGGCGGGAATCGAACCCGCAACCACTTGCGTCGCAGGCAGACCTTCGCCCGCCGCGCATCAGAGGTCGTCAAAAATTGTTTTTTTTTCCCTGTTTTTATAAGTTTATCGAGTTAATAAGAAGCCCTCGAATTATTTTTGTATGAGACCACCTTGGGATCATTCTCTATATATATGTATAAAGAAGTAAAATAACCATCAAAATTTACACACAATTTGTGGAGAACATACTTTAAAAAAAACATACATACATACAGCCGAACATAGAACCTCCTCCTTTTTCGAAGTCAGTTGAAAAGTTCACAAACTCCTGTAACATCATAGGCGATACAGCCCTTGGTTCTCCTATGGACTTATCCAGGTTGTTATGTGTATGAAGCCCCAGTTATACGAACACTATTGTCAACTCTACACTACATTTCCCCCTCATACCTGATACCGATGCCTTAACAATCAATTTAATTCATCCCCTCATACAATACACCCTCAATCTTCAATTAAGGAGTAGACAATAATTATTAATTTACTTCGCTCGTTGACTTTGGAGGCATATATCACTCCGAACGGGCTTTGCGGAGCAAAATTATCTTCATTTCAAAGTTGTCGTACTCGTACTAACACTGATAAAGCAATTCTACTAAGCTTCTCAGTTATTTTACTGCCATACGGCAGTCAAGAAATTTGGTAGATAAATAAATAAATAATGTTAGATAATGCTCATAGTATCAAGGTTACCTGGAAGAGATCGCTTAAAGCGATAAGGCTGCCCTTTTTACTTCTTTCATCTTCATCATCACCATCAGCCCATACACGTCCACTGCTGGACATAGGCCTCCCCCGTACGACGCCACAAATAGCAGTCCTGAGCCGCCTCCATCCATCGACTCCCTGCGACCCCTACGATGTACTTCTTTGTTTGTTAGCATTTCCTTCTGTACCTATTGTATTTTGTGTTTGTGTAGTACAATAAAAAGTTATCTATCTATCTATAGTATCATCCAGCCCCAAGTGAAGCAGACGTTGTGGTATGGGTACTAGATGAATGATATACTGGATAGATGGAGCACTGAGCTATTCTCCTCTACGTTTAGCATCGGTAAAGCATATGTAGTTGGTATTAGGGCCAGACTCCACTAAAACTGAGCTGAGATGAGCGGAGAAGAGATATGTTTTTAATAACCAATAGAACGGCGTTAATCGCGCATTGTCTTCGCTCAGATTCAGTGGAGTCATGACTGTATCATATTTGTATGCTAGAAACAAAGAAAGATGGAGGCGGGGATGTGAGCTATGCCTCGCTAGTGTAATCTCAACAAACATCAGATGCTCGCCGCACGCAGCTCAGTTCCGCTCTAACCAGCACACATCTCCGCTCCAGTCGAGCCAGTACGCAACTCCGCACAGCTTCAGTGGATACACCCTAGCTGAAAAATGTGTCTTCTCGTCTCCGCTACGGACATCTCCACGCATCTCTGCATTGGTGGAGTCTGGGCCAGGTTTTGAACTCAATTTCTGCCTCTTTTAGACTGATGCCTGCCTCTGTAAGATCAAACTCCTCTTCTCTATAGGACTTATTATTTTCCACTAGCAAACTTTGAAAACTTAGAGTTGCAATGATTTTCCTATCCAGATCAAAAGCTACACAAATTATTACCTCTTGCAATGGTAGTTTTTGAAATAGCTCACATTGGAATATACATACATATAGGTAATCTTAGTCTATGTATGTATATCTTATGAACCAAACTCTTAAAAGAACAATTCTAGTTAATGTCAAGTAGAACGAGTGAATGACGTGATACGTTAACACGACATAAGTTTCTTAACACAAGTAATAACATCTTAGCTCAGGGATATGGCTTCAACAATGATCCGATAATTAACAGAGTTGACAATCGCGCAAATGCCGTGTGGGTGCAGGTGGCGAGCAGATGTAGCTGAGCAACTTATGTACTCAATACAGATTCACTGACATCGATGATGTTGTACATCAGATTTTTGCCCATATTTTGAGAAACATCGGGAACATGGTGACGTGGTAATTTTTAAGTACCTACTTTTAGTCTCTCAATAAATCAGAGATAATGATATTGCATATAGGTAAGGTGTTAGGTAAGTTGCATCATAAGCAGCTTAACATTTAACCCCAGAAACGTTCAGATACTTTTGCGTAGCTGCAGTAGGAGCTGGTGACAAGTCTAGCACACGGCGGGTCATTAAGGAGCATTCAGGGCGTCCGACAATATTCTTCATTTGCGTACCGGCTCGTCATTTGGCGCATTGTGACTGGCACACTGGCCCGGCTGGTGCTGTGCATCGGTGCACCCTTAATTGTGACCCTTGTTCTGTATGGACACGTGTTGAGCTTAATTTGGCTTTATTTCTTTGTATATATTTTTTTTTTAGATCTGTGTAATGTTACTTTATGTGCAAAAATGGCATTAACATCCTGTGAACATACTGTGTAGTCACATATTAAAACATTTCCCGTACAATAAGCTTCGATTAGGTAATTTCAATAATAATAAGGATGGTGTCCTTTGAAATGCAATCGAACAAATAATGTGTATGAAAACTGTCAAAAACGTCAAATAAAATGTAAAATAATGGATGTATCTTTTTGAAGAACACATGCTTTGGTATGTACAGTTTCTTTAGACCTTTGTATGACCACAAATCAAAATTTATAGAAAGTGAGGATGTGGCCGATGGTGTATCACAAAGGTCTAGAAGACTCGTATTCACTCTTGTCCTGAAAATATCCAGGATGTAATTAATGTTGTATTTCTTATTTCTTGCTCTAAATTAAGTACGGTCCGGTAAAAATTATAGTATGGCCCAGCCGTGTAGACACAAGAAAAACGCCATTAGGCCTAGACCCACCGATTTTATCGAAAGGTGCATTCGATATGCTAATTAAAGCCACGCCACAGAACATGCAACAGTCTTCACCATTATACTCACCTGCCCTCTAATCTGTCGATCAATCCACAAGGAATTCGACCTTAAGCTATACTATTTTAAGATCTGTTTTCCATCAACTCAGATTATAATTAGAGTATCGAGGTTGTGTAAGTGCATTTGTTTTCGTAATAAAAGCTCCGATATCTGTATGCTTGAGTCAGCGATTACCGCGTTAAATTCATCTAGACGTAATAGCTATGATTAATAAGGCCCATTAACTTTAAACAAAGATTAATATGAACTAAGTGGCCCTTACTACGATATTCGATCATATTTTAATAGGACCAACGAGTTCGAGACAAAAAATAACTAAGCAAAGTGAAATGAGATTTTGCCTGTTTATCTACCGCAAAGAAATTGCAAAAAACTTCAGCTGCAGAATTATAGTGAAAATACTTAATGTTTGTTCAAGCTATATTTCCTTGGAAAAGTTCAAAAACAGCTTCTTTTGTGTCACGCGTTTTTCTGTGGAAACGATTGAAAGCTGTTTATATCTGATGGGAACTGATTCATTTGATCAAAGTAGCCTTTGTATGTATTTGATCAAAGTAACCTATATCTCAGTCAAGACGTAATCTAGGTATACAATTTCAGAGCGATTCCTTCAGTAGTTTTGGCGTGAAGGAGTGACAAACATACATCCATCCACCCACACTTTCGGCATATATAATACGTCTTTTTAGATTTTTGTGCTTAGGATGCTAGTGTGATTATTATTGTGAAAAAAAGTAAAAAAAGTTTAAATATTAAGCAAAAAAAAAAACAAAGTTTTACCTAAACTATATTTTCCACCTACGTCCCACTTTGGTCCAAAGCGATGAACACGGAATAACTCATTATTACATACAAACTAAAAAAACAAAGCTACAAGTTAACAAACTTTAACCATATAAAATACAGTTGGTACATTTTCTAGTTTGCTGAGTTACAGCGAGTAATAGATATTACAGCACATTTTCGTCGGCTTCCTCACTAGGCTGAGCCTGTATCGAGGAAGCCTCAAGTGTTATTGAATTTTTTACACAACGTTGTCGTTTTGCCCCATAGTTAGCAGTGAACTTATGGGTGTGGAAAGTTTCCTTGAAAAAGCTCAAAAACTGAGTTCGTTCCCGCTGTCCATCGAAAATGCATTCTCTTTATCATCTCATTCTTTAAGCATAATATTGATCCATGGTAGGAAAGGATGAAAAACTTTCTTAGTAAGGGCGTTGGTGCGTGTACTAAAATCTCACCTGCGCTGCTCGGGCGCACGATGATCGATCGGGTCTTGGCATTATTAGCCGATATGCGTGGAATTATTGAATTAACCCGAAATCGAGGCTGGTTCGACCTTTTTCTTGTAACCCGACGCAGTACTTGTAGCAAGTTTCCTGTTGATTGTAATTTTTATTGACGGGCCATTTTTGCCTGTATGGAAACCATTCTCTTATTTCTCATTGAAAGCATCATGAGCACCTGCATCAGCAGCTGTTTTAATATACAAATAAGGTTTCTAAAAATATATTTAAAAAAGTTTTTTTTTTAATTTTTTATTTCCACCTTCCAAAATCAAATCAAAGCCAATCGATCTAAAATGGTTTAGTTATTGTATCAAGGCACCGCCATCGTGAGAAATAAGAAATGAACTCACAGATTCGGTTCAATAGCCACAGTCTAATTATATGCTTTTGTTGTACTAATTGGTAACCTGATGTTCATTAGATGAGGTTACTTGCTCGAAACGATTGCGTATAGGGTAGGGTAGGTAATTGTATAGTTCAAGGATGTGTCGTCAACAATATCGACATTTTGTTGATATTCGTATCGAGCGACGGCTTCAGAATCAGTGTAACCTATTTTGTAAAATTTTCGATTACTAAATTTTTTCAACTTTATATTCCCTATTTTCTAAAGATTTTTTAAATTCTCTACTCGTTTTTCTTGTTGTATTGTAAGTAAATCTCCTTGAATCAGATCTGTCGTTATATCCAGCTAAGATCTTTCCACCGCACAAAGAAGCAAATAAATAACCTTCGTTTAAGTAAACATTTCTTCATTAATTAAGGCTTAATCCAAACCGTCGTTCATCAGCAGTTGTTTGTTAGCGTCTGACATCGTCAAAATAACTCACTCAGACTTTATTTTACTTCAGTATGCAAATGCACTCCAATTAGCGGGTTCTTGCGTTTCTCGGTAGGTAATACTCATTATTTCAAGTCGGGATTTTTTCCAAGCAAACCGCAGTAATTACCCCGCAACGGGACGGCTCCGCTCTTCCAGGGCTTGCTTATTAACGTCTAATCTTCGACCGAGCCCGTCGATCTTAATTAATTCAATTATAGCATTATGGAGTAGGTGAAGGTTGCGGGCGTTGCGGCCCTCACTCAAATTTAAAAACTTAACGTCGCCTTCGTCGTCGTAACGACTCTCCGAGTATACAAGGGGGAGGCAAATTAATCAAATAATACCGCGGAGGTGGTCGGTGCGGGGCGCGGGGCCGGGCGCGGGGGGCGCGGGGGGAGGGAGTCGCCCCGCGACCGCGTGCTCAGTCGCGACCGAGCTGCCGCACGGGGAAGTGTCGCCGATCCCCTCGAGCACGCATACTTTTTCCGAAGTTCTCAGCGTAGTTTTGTTTTAAAGTTTCACAATAAAGTTTATAAGTGCTCGTTCTTTTATTCGGACAAACGTGAAGGTTTATTGACTGCATTCGGCGGTGCAGTTTAGGAGTTTATACGTTGATTGTGTTTTTTGTTATTGTTAAGTTTTTTGTTTGGTGCATCTTGCCGGTGAAGCCGGCGGCGGCGGCGATCCCTTCGAGGCAGCGAGCCTGGACGCGCGGCTGACAGGCCCCAGAGGACAAAAGCCTTTAGGTAACTATTGGGACTGGTTCAGAGACCGAGTGCTTTTACCGCCGAATTGCATGACTGGTTCAGACACCGGTATTTATGATATTGAAACGGACCAAACAATAGACCTGTTTCTAGACAATCAAGCCTGAATGAGTGGTGTAGTTACTGCAACAGCTAATGCAGACGCTGAATAGACGGATACAAACAACACAATACAAGACCACGTGGGCGATGCGATGGGAACAGCTGCTGTCTTACTATTACTAACAATCCGTCCTATCAATAGTATTATTGCACCTAGACATTATCTATCGCCAAACAGTAAACAATTTAGTAGTGTTTATTGTTTTATATTTATGACGAAGACTTATATACCTAATATAAATGTGGAATATTTATCAATAAAGCAAATGAACAGCATTATCTAACAATTATAAAAAGTACATTGGTATAATAAGTAAGCAAAACTATGTCAGTTTTACACGTCAGTTCAAATTATATATGTTTGCATCAAATAGGTAGGTATCTAACTTAGATATTAATATATAAAATAAAACAAAGAATGAAACCATAAAAAGTGAGCTGGTAATTAAGCAGCAGGAAATGGAAAACTATAAAACGATTACGCTAAGCTCGTAGATGAGTTTCAGTGAAATTAAATTCCCCAAGAAATTGTTCAATAGAACTATAGCGGTCCAAACTTTAGGACTTAATTAAAACTTATCTGTAAAGAAGATGTCAACAGAAAAGCAGCCTGGCATCTTCAAATCTTTAATTAATAAGCAGCAGAGTTACTCGTGAGCACAACACTAATTATTACTGCGTCAGGTGAAACTCAATTACGAAGAGATAATTAAACCATTAGGGATTTATTTACTTTGAGCATCAATTTTCTTTAAAATAAACCTACTTTTAATTAAAGCTTTAACGAAAAACAAATAGAGCGGCGAGCAACCCCTTGCTCGCACGCTCCGTCACGCTGCTAATTGTTGTTGAGGATGAGAAGAGTAGGTAGGTATAGTCCACCAGGATTGACCAACAAGATTTATAATTTTATTTAATATATTAAATCCTATCACATTAAATTTTTTAGAAGAAAGCTATTAAAGAAACGATTTTGGATAGAACATAACTCTGGAAGAGATTCCATTATGAATGTAAGCGAGAATATTCGAACTGGTACCATTTTGTATAGAGATTTGAGGAGTTACTTAAATTATAATAAAGAAATTAAATTTAAATAATTTGCAATTACTACGACGGAAGTCTTGTTCAAATATTAAACCACCTCCATGCATACCATAAGAGATTATCATAGAAAATGGGGTCATGAAAAGAAGCATCGTCACATATTCGAAATTATTTCATCAAATCATTCGTAATAAGACGGGTTGAAATTAATTTAAAACATGTCTAAGCAATATTATACGGACCAGTTCATTTCATCGTCGGTTTAATTAAAAACGAGTGCCCGCACCCCTCCCTCGTTTTCGGGTTGGAGTGCCCCCTCAGTCGCCGTCTCGCTCCGCTTATATTTAGATAATTGTACAATCATCTAAATTAATGAGTCCTCTCGTCCGGTGCTGGCCTCTATTGTATGATATTTACACTGTGGCCGTCCGAATAAACAATGACATTATTAACATGAAAAATTTAATTAATTTCATCCAAGCCAAATATGCAAACTTTTGTAATGGGGATTCTTTTATCCTCATTTAAATTACTTATTGTTCCTGCTTTTTGTACAGCAATAATTGCATCCTCGTCGAGTTTAAAAAGTTTAATAAAGAAGATTATAATATTAAAGGTTTATTTCTGAGTACCTCGGCTCGGAAGAGTACTATCTCGGTGGGTGTTCACAGCTCCCGGTTGACGACAGTGATAGAGCTCAATGCAATTAAAAGTTTCACTACGTGCGTGGACGAGGCGCCGCGCGAATCCACCTTAATTTATGCCAACGATAAACCCGAGTTTGAGAGCCAATTAATTACTTATTTTGAGTAAGATTCCCATTTAGATGTTACGGGCTTACGCTGCAGTGTAAAGAGACATCGATCAATTATGGATGCAGAAGATAATGGAAGCGCAAACGTGGGTGAATCTGTGCAGACCTGGAGGAGGTATAATCAAATTAGCGAAGCATCCATCATCGTATGGTATCGCCAAATGGAATACATCAAGCAACAGAAGTGCGGTGGATGGCGGTTGGGGAGCCGGAAGGCCGCGGGCGATCACTCTAATGAACTCAGCCCACCCCCGCAGCCTGATTTATTAACGAATTAAACGCATTCTGCTGCACCCTCATGCAAATTACACGCTGTATATGTTTTAATATTAGACGCGAAATTGGATACAGAATGTTTTGATTTGAAAATAACCGTCGTAGAAACTAGCATAATTGTCTAAATTACCACAAGTTTTGGATTTAAGCCATCATAATTCTAAGAATCAAATAAATAATTACTGACCACTTATCTTTCAAACAATTTATATAATTTAAGTTTTTAATAATTTTGAAACAAAAATATTATAACTATAAAAGAATAGTGTCGTGCGTAAATAAAATTACCGAGAAGTTATAAAGATTTGAAATTGCCGTCGTTCTGTTGGCTCAACCAGTTCCAGTTGGTTGGCTCTCTCTACCAACACATTACTTTTCATAAGAGCAAGTAAGCGAGTTGCTTACTATGCAAATAAAACGCTCATATTAACAGGCTATTGACCCAGAATTATCTAATATACGATAACTTGAATCCTCTAAGATCGGTTTGTGAAATGATATGAAACTGTTTTTAATATTTTACAAAAGACAAGGATCTAGTTTGCTGCTTAAAAGAACAGCTATACTGTTATTTTAAGCAGCACACAAAAAGTATTTATAGAAGGAGGAGTAGACAGAGAACCATTGAAAACTGGAGCACAAGTAAATATAGCGTAGTTCAGACCATTTAGATAATTAATTAGGTACCTATTTGGTAAATACTAAATACATTATAAACAATCAAATTGACTGTAACATGCCCAAAATTGGAGACCAAAAACGGTGCAGCTCTCATATTGAGCAAACATAGACGGTACCTGTAACTCACATTATTGTTGCATCCATTATTCAAGGCTACAGAACGGAGGGAGACGCCGGCGTGCTCCTAAATTATTAAACACACGTTATAAACACACCACCCCAAACTCATCTTCAAATGCCCATACGGCATCTTGACGGAAAAATAATTTGGCCCTGAGCTCCCAAATGTCCCTAAACTTTTGGGAAAAATCGGACTTTCAATGACGAATCTCATTATCATGATGTTCCTTCATAAGAGGGTACAGTATGAATGTAACTTTATTTTATCTCAATTCTGAATAAGGTTGTATCTGAATTGATAAATATATAACCCTAAGTAACTGTGCACCATTTCATCATTAATATGTTCGCAGTAGATTGCTGGTAGAAATTCCTGGCAACTTATCTGTCAACTGCCTTATAGGCTGACTAAGTAAATCTGAGGCGAACTATTTAAGGCTTAAAATGGAATTCTCATTGAGGCAGTAGGCTCATGGAACACCTGCTTTGATATCGCGCATGCCTTCTCCCCGGCCTGGCCGTAAGTCCACATTGACAAAACCGGTTCCGATTACAGGTTATAGCTGCCTACTTATACGTTTGGCGGAAACGAACCTCGCATTGAGCGTTCTGCATATTCATAATTAAATCAAGATTGTAGGATCGTGAATTTGGACAATAAGGTTCAAGAACCTGCTTCAAGGCTCCATCCAAAAGCCTTCCAAACTGATGAGCACCCAATAAAAAACGAACTTTTGAATTTGAATGTCTGACACACTTTGCTGTTTGCTTTGCTTGTATTATCTTTCATCGTTGTGCTTAATTGCGTCCAAAGTGTGTGACCAAAGTTATTAGAACTTAACCAACAATATTTACAGAGTGATTATGGGTATAGCCAGCGTTCCAGGAAGAAGCAATTCAACTACCATCTAAAAATAAACAAAACCAACCGTAGTATTTGTTTTAGAGGTAAGAGGGTCTTCCAGTATAATGATGTTTGAAGAATTTAGGAACAAGCGTTTAGCTTCTATTTTTGTTATTTTAAGACTTGCATTCTTTTAGGCTGAATATTTTTTTAAATAGCAAGTTAAAAGTCTAAGTCTTATAAATATAATAAAACTTAATTCCATAAAAACAGATACTCTGTTACATTTCACGTTTAATAATAAGAGTTCATGAAATTATTGGAAGCTTTTTATCTACTAAAATAATTATCTTTATAAGTTTTTCTCGAATCTGCTATCATGTCAACTATTTTTGTATAATTAGAACTATCAAAACATTATCTAATTTCTTTATTTGAATTAATTATTGTCATGTGCCCAACTTCATGGTCTAGTAAATTATTTATATCTTCATTTGAAGAATAGGAGTGAAGGTGAGATAAATACCCCATCTGTACCATCAGAAAGAGATAGAAGAGAATCTCTGCGTGCGGCCACTTCAGTATTGCCAGTCATCTTATTTGATTGTAGAGGAAACTTGTGGTATAATTGGTACTAATTAGTGTTTAAAGGGCTATTTTTGAATGAGTTATGTTATTAATGTTATTATAACTGTTATTCTTCTGTTATCTGTTGTTGCTGTTGAAGCAAATCATTACATGATTACCAACCAGTTAGGTAAGGATCGTTTCCAGGAAAAAGTCATTAGTTTTATAACAATAAGTTACTCGGTTTCCTATCATTTAATTTTGCATAAAGTGACGATACAGTACTTACCTATTTCCAAAATATGTACGTATAAGTCCTGTGTAAGCGTACTTACTATATATGTGGTTATAATGTACAAATACTAAATTATTGCAATAATAACATGTGCAACTTACATAATAGTTTCATGATAAGGAAAAGTTAACCCCATCGTTTCCGTGAAACAGCGATCAAGCTATGCGATTGCACAAGTATTGTAATACGAGCTCAAATTAATAGGTATCCTTCGCTAATAACGGCAATGAGCGTGGAAAAGACGGGGCAATATTTCACCGGTTGCTAGGGTAACGCGGGCCAAACAACGCCGGGCGTACTACCCCTTGCCTTTAGCTAATTTATCATGGACTAATATGATCGCATTCAATTGTTTTAATCTTTTTAAAATTACGATGGGTGTTTTATGGGTTATTAATTGGATAACTGCTATTGACTAATAATAGTAGATAATGTAATCTTATTGATTTTCCTTTTGACAATTATATTTTATGATTGAAAATTACCTGTATGTAGTTAGATCTTCAATGAGGATGTTCTGCAGGAAGGGTTGTGTTCTCAGAAGGCTTTCAGCTTTATAGGAATGTAAGTACCTATTGATATTTTTAAATATAGTGAAATATTAAGACGTTTAATTACATAAAAGAAACTGAATGCAATACAGACAGTGTAAAGACCTATCTAACGACTACGCACTCACTGAGATAGAATACAATTTGATGAGTAATGGTGGACGAAGGACGGACCTAAAGAAACTATAGGGGTTTCATAAGGGACTCTGAAACCTAAAAAGGGGTCTACCATCGACGATAACCAGTCAAAACAATGATATTGATCGATATCATCATCCCCAAACAATCATAAGCTGACTTCAGAACAATTTGTTGCGTCCGGAGCGCTAACAGCAACTAAGTAGATAACAATCAACTGAAGGCTTGTTCGAGACACGAAATTAATTAAAACAAGTTTGTTCGCGGATCCTATGCAAGGCGAACAAAGCCGTGCTGAGTCACTAGGTAATTACACTGAACAGACGGCGCGGAGGCGCTTCAAATCTAACATTATTTTACCGCATTATTATAAGTCTGATGATAACACTTACCGAAATACGGAACGTCGAGAATAATCAAAAACATATAGCACAAAATCTTAATCAGCCAAGCTCACTGAGATAACAAATTTTGTTTATTATGCTTTTATAGATACATATTAATGTACTTATAATATAAAAATCGGTTGAACAAGTATATCGTCATTGAAATTGAACAATAGATTTATGACGGAAGGAAAACGAAAAATAAAAATCCCTAATTACAGACAGTTATTTGCGAATTTCGGTGGAAATACAGCGATGTCATCGTTTAATTATATTCGGTGATTAATTATAATCTTAGATGGCTGATTGATGATGATCCCGACTTTATCTATATTGTCTTGCGTTTAACTCGTTACTTTAAACGATTTTGTTTTTCATTGTTACCGCGATGTAGGCGATGTAATTTGATTTATTCTGTCTGAGTCACTGTTGTTATTAATTTTATAATGTCGAAGACAATGCCAGGATCCGTGTTCTCCTGGGCTGACTCATTTGGTCCTAATTTATATAATGTATTAAGCTTTATTAGATGCTAAGTATTTTTATCCAATTATGTGTAATTGTTGCACAACCAATTAAAGAGGCGGGGAGAGAGAGAGGGAGGGAGAAATAAACCTACCTACTCGCGTTGAAGCAAGATGGTCACAAATATAAACAAGTACAGTAAATGATTCATGTCATGAGTGACGCATTCGCGATAAGGAATAATGAAGCTTCTAGTTTGAATGTGCCGTATTAGCCCGAGACGATAACAATGTGGGGATTCCAAGAAAACGGGACGAAGCTCTCTGAACAGATAACCTCCAAATCTAATGAAACGAAATCCAATCAATGATATCCTCAGTTATAATTATAATATAACTGACAGTTGACAAACGCACTTTTTTACATAAATCGGCAGACAGTGCTCGACTCCATGAATAAAATGTTATCTTGTCCTACAAACACATTTGTTGGCTTTGAACATGGCTTATCTCTTTTCACAACACAATCGCCCATCTGTTGACGTTGTAGATGAATGACGATACCCAAGCCTTACCTTAACGATAGCACTTCTCACAGCTTCTCACTTCTTTACCTCGGCACTAACTGTTATTACTTCATTCGTTTTTACATTGTGTTTAACGTTCAAAGTCGGCGCATAATTTGGTATTTTGTGTGATCTTTCAAGGTTGTCAGACATTGAATTGCGAATAACAAACATAGCAGTTTTAGTTCGGTTAGTAAACTCCGAGAACGCTCAGTCTGTTGAACGAAACAAGTAAAACAAACCTATCATAACACCGACTGAATATATAATTCTAGTCAAAATAGTGAGAATGTTCGCGGCATTTATTATTAAACGAGCGATTACTCTCTAAATTTAGATCTACATAGCAACCGGATGATCGGAAAATGGGAAATCGGTTGTTTGCGCTTCCTGCAAATCCGACAGTTTGTACAAATTATGCGCATTCATTTACACATGATGACATTAATTCCACACAGCGACTCAGAACAGTGAAACAACGTTCAAAACGTAGATATTAGGTACATATAGTCTCAAGAGTCAAATATAACTACAAGTCACATTGGACGACCTCAGACAAAAATGTAATTTATGACGGCTCAGACGTTGTTCTTGAGATTAATGGCGTAAATAATAATTTGTGCAAACGTTTTGTAATTAAAATTGTTATTAACATCATAATTATGTTGGTTTCTTCCCACGGCGCCCGTCGTTTCTGTTTTATCTAATCTGCAGAGGGCGGGATATTTGCACACCGATAATGGAACGACGACGGCCCTTACGCAGATCATTTTGCAAGACTGTCCCACTTTAAAGCTAATTCGTTTTTTTTTCTTTAAGTATACACTCGATAGCGTGTATAAAGTTTAGAGCAGATTGCGTCTTATAATAATACTTAGCAGGACCACATTGGGGTAGACGAGCCCCAGCCAGTGGGGTGCCGTTCTAAATTGGCAACGGTTCACGAGGGCACTTCCCATACGTTAAATATGCAATTGGAAGCTCTGTACAATCAGCCGAATGAGCTCTCGTCGATGCAATCAATTACTCGCATTTTTGCTTGGGGTAAGCCAAGTTCAGTAGGTCATCGGGTTCCGTTTTGTGACTCTTTATTTACTCCGTCTCGGATTTAGTTTGCTAGGAAATGGGATTATGAGGTTGATAGTCTTATTTGTAGATCATATTCCTAGTTTTGTGTTAATAGTGTACAAAAGTAACCAAACTAGGATTAAAAAGAAACCTTGTATCTTATAGGGTAACCTTACATAATTTTCTTGACCGACCAAGCACACATCATTTGAAATTAATTGGTCTAGATTCCTTGTCTTGCTAAGCATGCCTTGCTTAGCAAAACAAGGTATCTAGATAATGAGCTAAGAACAATATATTGTTCTTCTCGTATTTTGTTGTTAATCGACGGAAAAACTTATGACTAGCAATTTCTGAAAATCACCTAAAGTTACCTTTTCAGACGTGAAACCTTGCTGAGTTAAAAATTACATAAAAGATTACAAAAGTTACCTTCTGCCAACGCTGGTTAATGGTCTAAAAATTTGTTGTGTAACCTAGAAGTAACCTTGATGAGTTAAAAACCACCTAAAAGGTTACAAAAGTTACCTTCTGGCACCGCTGCTGGTAATAGTCTAAGAATGCCAAATGTGTTTTTGCTAGACCATCATTTCCTTTCTGACTATAGCATTCATTAACGCAAACAAATTACATTTTTCCTTCTTAGTTGGTAATGTTGGTATGTTATACTCCGTGAAATAGGAATCTTATCACCGCCACTCCCTACTATTGTATGCGAAACGACTTCCAGTCTATCGCTTTCGTATCGTTGCCCTACAGGAATTTGGTGATAACCATCGTTAGTGATTTCATGGTAAGTTGGTCTTTAAGAATTTACCGTCTTATGTTAGAAGAAAATAAAACCTTTATCTGATATCTGTTAATTATTCGTAATTATGCATTTATTCGTGTATATTTTACTGAAGTATACTTTTTTCAAAATATGCATAAATTTTACAAAGATTTTTTATAAAAATTTGTTAAAAATTTAAATATTCGTCCAAATATATTTGTCCAAATAATGACAACAACGAATGACAAGCCTTGAATCACTGTAGATGCAGGCTGTCAAATATGTCACAATAGCATAGATAATCGTCTCAAAATAAATTGGATAGCAAAAACTATTATGCGACAAGCGACAATACAAAAATATCCTTAGCCAACACGTGTTATTTAAAATAGGTGTCGTTTAAAATTATAGAGGATAGAGAGCTTGTTAGAGAACTCTGAGAAGTTATAACGAGCTTGATATAGGGACCTATACACATACATTATAAGATTTATAAGTTAGGGTACTTTTAAAGGTAGGATAGTTGGTATACTAGTTGTAGAAAGCACTGATTGGCCGAATCATGGTAAACCCTGACTAGCTTACAGGCGGTTACCAGTACGCTGATAAGCTAATCTCTTGTCAAATAGTTCTTCCTATTGACGTTGGCAAGAGATTTAATTATTTACTAGTTAATACTAGAGATGGGCGTGGAGCCGCGGCGTACGAATATCGACCCCTCCAACTCAACCAGTTTGTATTTTTATTCCGCAAAACTTAAAAACAGTGTAAACTTATACAATAAAAAAAAACATTTCTAGTCTTTTTATATCAGTGAAAAGAAAAAAGTTAAAAACAATTCATAATCAGCATGTTCAGTAATTTTCATGGGTTAGGTAAGTAAACGGCATTTTGTCAGGCATATTAACATTGTTGCCATGACTCGTGCCCCTTTGTTCGACACTGCTCATCAGCGGAACAATGACTGACCTGCGCCTGCGCACGCACTTGCTACCATGTTAACGTTTTTGGAAAATATTTACATCTTTGTATGTAGGTATAAAACATTGAAATGAAACTATGAAATACTCTTTGCTTTGTGCAGACATTCTCATTAAGTATTGTTATCTTTTTACCTAAACGCTCTTGTTTTGTCCTTCTATAATAAACTACTAATAAATTAAAATAAAAGAAAAAAAAAAAAAAACTCGACATAAAGTGAAGTAGGTAATTTGATGACATCCGCGCTGCGGTGCCGGTAAGACACACGCGAGTGCTTTCACAGAGTCACAGAAACCGATTATTTGGATGGAAGGCGGCTCAGGACCGCTATTCGTGGCGTCGTCGTTTGGGAGCCAATGTTCAGCAGTATAGTATACGGGCTGATGAAGATTTTTTTCTGTGCATTTAGTTCATATGCATAGTATTCTGTAACACCTTGATTGAGGAACCTACGAGTAGGTACGTCGGTCGTTGTGACTGGTTACAGAGGATGCTGACTGATTATAATCATCATCATCATATCAGCCCATACACGTCCACTGCTGAATATAGGCCCTCCTTACGACGGCACAAATAGCGGTCCTGAGCCGCCTCCATCCATCAACTCCCTGCGACGGCTACGATGTCGTTGGTCCATCGAGTGGATGGTCTCCCATGTGGGTAGGGGGGATTGCCATAATCACCTCGCTTGGCAGGCGGATTGGTGATCGCAGTGTTGGTGTTGAAAAATACTCGGAAGGAAGCTGCTGCCCTTCCTCTGGTAGGTTCCCTTAGTCGGTCTTACGACATCCACGGGTTGAGTTGGAGGGGTCGGTATTCGTACGTTATTATAATCAGTCGGCATTAAATGGTTATAGGTAAACATTAATTATGCTTACCTTTTTCAATAGCTGAAAAATTTGCACGTACGGGAAATTTTATAAATAACATAATTCTTTGTGGGTTAGCAGACTAGGTTGAAAAAGTGCTTACCTTATCGCAACCCATTTTTTTGTTACTGTAAATCATTACCTCTTTCACAGTCGAATAGGGACCAAACATGTTCTCGTATGCCATAAAAATAATATATAAAATTATACAATAAGATCTCACAGCAATTATTATTATGGCTGGCTTCGGCGTCGCAATGTCTGTAGGGGAAGAGATAGGGGAGATCCCGCTGCGCCACTCGTTAACTACACATCCAGGGATGAATTATTCTTATCTGCCATTTTACCCCAATCTCCTCTATTGTCCAGGCGATGACAGCTATCGTTTAGTGACAAAACACTGCATTGGGAATGCGAATCCCTGTGAAAAACGGCGGCATCATGATTTTCAACACTGCTGATTAGATTGTATCGCTATTGACTTCCGTATTATTATTATGAATCCATTACCTATTAATCATTTTGTTTAGATATTTTTGCATGAGTTATTGGTATGAGTAGCGCATTAGTGTACAACTAGCAACCGGCCCCGGCTTCGCGTAGTAGAGCCTAATCTCCAAGGGATTAGGCAGCGTTTTCGATGAAAGCTGCCATGCGGCTTCAGTTTTTGCGAAACTCACAATTATCGTTATATTTCAGCCGATTTTCACTAAACTTTGATAAATTATATACTTAAACCGCCCTCGTGAATCACTCTATCGATTGGTGAAAACCGCATGAAAATCCGATCTTTTTGAGTTTATCGCGAAAAGACAGACTTTTTAATACATATGTAGGTACTTAGGGATAGCGAAAAAAGTTTTCGTTCCTTTAGTTGGATACATTTGGCGCCTTGCAGCGCCTCTACCGGATAGGGAGGAGCTACTTTTCGTAGTTTGACAGCGATTGCATTGTTTCATGCGATCTCAATTTTAGTTTTCGAATGCGTTTGAGAGATTTGACACAGTCTTATAATGGAATATAATTTGTCTCATTCTTTTTTATACGTGTCAGATAAGAAATTATACTTATTCTATCAATATCACGAATATTTTTATATTTTGCACAAATAAATTAAGCATCTAAGTAATGCCTGTGGTTTGATTTAGCTAGAATAAGAAGCGAAGCATAAGAATAAAATATGTTTTTGCGAGTCTTTCTATAATATGGCATTTTTACGGATATGGAAAACATTTTAAATTAACATATCAAAGTAATTTACCAATATTTATCTGTTCCGCCATGGTGCGTTGGGCAAAAACATACCATCTTTAAAAACAAGCGTATTTACCTGGCAACAAGCAATGATCATGGCTAATTTGGTTCCTTTGCGGAGTATACCTTGAGCTTCAACGGCCTGTGTAATAAACGTGAGAAAAAAAGTCAACGACTTCAACGAGTGGATTCTTTCATTGGAGTAACATGCAGCAGGCTTAGTAGGACAATGAAATGTTTGATGCAAGGGAAAAATAATTAAAAAACATTTTATTGACCCGCTCAAAAAAAAATTAAGCTAGTGCAATTTTTTTGGATTTATTGCCTTTATTCTCTTAATGCAGAATGCAGAAACAGTATTTGAAAGCAAACTACATCAATATGTTTTTTTTACAAAGTTATTTTTATTTTGATCAAACCTCATAACCACAACTTTTTATTTTTTCTTTTTATCATGCCTTATCCATCAGCAAACTTGCGCCATTGCTGAATGTGCAGATTCTCGTTAAAAGTACTAAGTGGCTATCCAGTTCATACCCGGCGCGTCGCAATAGATGCTATTTCTTACTCCAATATCTTTCGAGATGATAAAATATCGATATAGGATCCGAAGTTCGTACGTAATATTATTTATTACATCACTAGCGACTATGACTATGACTAACATCATGGAATAAACTTGCGTTGAGGTAAATCTCAAAAAAAATGTTTGATCGGCCATTGAAATTTATTTCGTATTAAGTACCTTACCTATCTACTACACGTATTTCGTACTCCAACCTTTTTTGAAATTACCATTCCGGTTTTAACACTATGATCGCCCATGACGCACATACCCGTCTGCACTTCCTTACAGCCAGGACTGCGCAGTGAATGTGTTAAGCAGTTTCTAACAAAATTTGTTGTACTTACAAATAATATTAGTACAATTTTGTATAGCTGGTAATTACTGCTACTTAAGGGTGATTTTTAATGCTTAAATACATATGTATGTATACGACGACGATAAGACCTCGAACGCCGAGTTCAAAAACTTTAACCCTGCAACAATAAGGGTCTGGGGGGTCTGGGTCGGTGACCACCGATCGGTGGTCGCTGAAACCCCAAACAAAGCTTTATCTTATCTGTCTACCCTCTCTGGCATAACAAGTGTTAAAACTCGTCAGGTGTGACAGTTTGTGTTTGATTTCTATCGAACGTTGTTAAAGTCTAGGTTGATGTGCCGATCACAAAATAAACACTAATTTGAACAAGGTGTTCAATTTTTTGTCAAAAATTGAAGTGAAGAGAATATCAATAACACCTTATTTCTTATTTGATAATAATAACTAAGTATGTGTATTGTATGAAATTTTACTTGTCTAAGTGATTATTTTGTAACCCTAAAGAAATAAAGTTATTGATTCAGATTCTGATTCTCTCCAAAAAGCTAAAACGCCAGTCGTGTCTTCTGGTTGCATTTAAACGATGCACAAATGATGCACATATCAACTTAGTAGGTATAGATATTATAACCATAGACGCCATAGTAAATAAAATCTTGGCTTTCGACATTGTATTTTAAGTTATAACTAGGATAATTTAATTTTAATTAAGATTGACATGCATGATTTACTTGACCTGGAAAAAATATATATATAATAATTTTTATTTCAAATCAAGCACTTCAAGATCTTATGATATTTAACTAAATACTTTAGACATTTATTGCTTGGCTTTCACTTAAGGGTTGCAGCACCTTCACTAAGTGGTTAAACTACTTAATACTTACCTATCTATTTTAATATAAACTGAATTTTGTCCTTTTATATAGGAAAATAAATTATTTTGCAGTGCCCTACAGGGTGCATTTACTATTGACATAACTAATACATACACAATACATGTACATGTGTGCAAAATAAATAAATATCTGTAAATATGTGTGACTGAGCAGTGCAGTGCAGGTCGCACCGCGACGTAATAATAAAAACAAATTAAAACTAGTATTTATAATTGAAACGCAAAAGGATGTTTTTCCTCCAGTATTTTGTCCATTTCTATTCACCCTGGAGTATCTATTCACCCCGTTTTACGCTACCAAAAAAAAGTTCGAATGATGATCATGATCTATACCAGTACAAAATACACATGCAAGTATCGCCGGTGCTATGTCCAAAAATTTTAACCCTAAAGCGATTAGGCTTGGTCCATGGGCCGTGACTCCGGCGGCGCAAACAAAGCGTTATCTTATCTGCCATCCCCCGCCGATGAATTACCATAACTCTCATTTACATGCACCTTTACCATAAGCGTGGCTCAGCTAGTTCACTTAATAACTGGCACAAAAAAGATTTTTGCCAGATAGACTTGTGCATGAGTACAGGGTGACGTTTTCAGGAAAAACTAAAAATGGTTTTTAAAATTGGTAGTGGATACTTTTAATTCATTCACTCAATACCCAGTCTTTGCCGTGTGTGTGACCGTAGATAGAAGTAAAATTTTTGGTCAAATAAATGATAAATGAATTTGATTGCTACATAATAGATTCAGGCGTTACTTTGCGGAAATTCATTGCAAAATATTAGAAATATTAATAATAGGATTTTTTTTCATTCTAAGCATTTTATTTGCTGTTGAACTAGGTGGTAACGAGTACATTTTTCTTCGATCAATCTGTAATAGGGATCTCTAGTTTGTGATGGTCAAGCTTACATGGTCGAAGGTTTTGCAGGAAGATAAGTGTTTTGATATTTTAAACGTTTTCCTGCCCTTGGTAGCCCCGCCTAGGCTGGGCAGTAAATGCGTTAAAATCATCCGTCAAATACGCAAAGTAGTACGGGTGAAATGGGCTCAATGTTGCCGTTTCGGGGCAGTCAGTGGTCGAACGGACTTAGTTGGACTACGGGCCTTTACTAGGGGCCGTGGTCCAACTATCTTTGCAGTTGGACCACGGCACCATAGTAGAGTTACCAGGTCCAATTAAAACAATTTCAATTGTAACCACAGTACCTTTTGTTGCGAGGTTTTTTTCTGTAAAGAGGTGAATTTGTTAGTATGTGTTCTAGCTGTGTATGCTACCGGGTGAACGTGCGTTGTTTATGAGCCGGAGATGACGGATTTTCTTCCGTTTTCCCCGCTCCGAGCGTGATTGTGGAAATTCCAAATTATCATTGTTTTGTACCACGAAGTTATTGCCCACATATTTGCGACTGTTTCCTTAACGTACTCGTTTATTTTATAGTAATTTGAAACGATTCAGTTTTCTAATAACTGAATTTGATTAATATTTTGGTAGACCTCATTGTATGTACTTAGATGTAGACGTATTAAGGTTTTGTCAGGAGCTTACGGGTTGTTGAAATGTGTTGTTTTACGAGTTTTATCCCGAAACATTATAATGTTGTCTAAATTTTGGGTATTACAGGCCCGCTTCCATTAATCTCCTGTACATACAAATATATAAAACTGAAATTAAGTTTGTAATGGCAAAATAACAGCTTTTGACTCAAAGCTTGAAAGTATTGGTACTTATTAAAATAACAAATCACCAATCTTTTAATTTTTGTGTATCCGATTGTTTGTTTGAGCTAATCTCCGAAACAACTGGACAAATTTTGAGGCAACTTTCACAGGGATATAGATTTTATTTTAGAAACACAATTGGGGTTCCGCTCAATAAAAAAATGCCAATTTGAATTATAAGCGGGCGAAGCTGCGGGCACATAAGTACAGTTAAATAAACGTTTCTTTTTAATTTAAATGTCGTGCTGATTATTATTTCATATAAACGTCTGTAATACAGTGCGTATTGTAGACCCCAGACAGTACACTGCAGCACACGGCAGACGCACCTTTTATCTCCATTTCATTGCCCGCCAGGGAGCAGTACATCTGCTCCCCCCGCCCTAGCCCCCGCCACGTCCATTAGTGTTTTGTGAATGATTTAAAAGCTCTTTCGGATAACTACTCTGTAAGTGAGTAATTTAAGACTAGCTTCCCATTTTATCAGTGCTCCCCAAATTTGAGTGCGCATTAAAACATTACAGTGTTTCTGTAGGGTTTTATGAGTAAATGGATTGCAATCTGTAGTTTAAGCTTCACGTTCTGGAAGTTTGAAAAGCTTTTAATGATTTTGAATTTAATTTCTGAGTAAATAGAGCTTGTGTTGGTTTAACTCTGTTTAGTTTTATTAATAAGATTCGCTGAGACTTGATTTAAAGTTTAATGATTGAATTTTAGTATTGTCTTGGTAGTAAAAACGTTGGATCCTTTAACTACGCGTATGAAATTATGCGCTTCGAATTATTCTTTAATTCTGGAAAATTACACGCAGCATCACTCAGATTAGTCTTTCAAACTGAATTCTACGGTACTATGTTCAGTCAAAACCAAACAGTGTACAAAAATAAGTAAATCGAACGGTAAGAACACCTCAGGTCTCGCAACCTTGTTCCTGCGTTTTGTACCAGGATTAATAAATGTCGAGGGGTGCCGGCACCGCCATTATTATTGACGGCAATTTAATTAGATCCCTTCGTTATTACCATTGATTCGCTTTATAATGCCCTAATATCCACCCAACATAAAACACAACTGCACTTGGTAATAAAAGAAAATATAGCTCACACTTTCCCTTCTAATTTAAATTGGATAAAAACACACCCTTCCTCGTATTTTTTGTGATTAAAATTACTGAAACTTTTGTGCACTAATTCGTAAAGGACACTAATTTGTAAAGAATACCTTAATGTGTTTTGGATTCCAGAACCTTGTTATCTTATAGCTTCTCAATAAACTTTTGCAGGTAAATGAAAAAAAAAAAGTGGGTGCACGTAAAACTAAATCTAAAATAGATCATAGAAATAAAATTCGCAAAAATCTAATCTGTGAATCACTACCGCCTCGTTCAGCGCATCCCGGAAATTCTCAATTTAAAATTCCATATTTCCATCAAAAAGCGATATGTTTATCTATAAGATTCGGTTTAAAAACCATAAAATTACTTTCGTAACGTCGGAATGTGATCAGCGCAGTCGAGCGATCAGCTTCCGGCTCATCGATATTCGTAACGAATCGACGAAATTCAATAATTATCCCGAACACGACTTCATTCACAAAAACTCGTAAAAAGGTGTGAATGGAAGAGGAAGGCGCGGTCAGTTTTTGGATAGGGTTGCCATTGCCATGGCCGGCGAAACTGGACAGATCAGAGATAACATTTGTCCTATTGGCAGAGCCGTGTCAGACTCACCAATGAAAAGAAAGCAAAAGAGAAGAAGAAATAAAACGCAGCTCTAGTTTACTCCATAGACATCAACAAAAAACGCGAATGTTAACGAGTAGTTAGTTTATAATTATATAATATACATACATATAGTGTAAATAACTAGTTGCGAGCTGCCTGTTACCGCAATAGTTGCTCTGTCTGCTTAGCGCCTTACCTTTTTAATCTGGTAATGGCAACCCTAGCGGTTGGATAAGTTTCCGATCCAAGTTCACGTGGAGTGTCCAAGTGTAGTAGATAAGATTAAAAGTGGCTAGAAGGTAATCAGTGCGCGACCAAACTGGTTGAATGGACTTCATTCATGAGGCTGGGATGCCATCACGCGAGCGACCATGGATTTGAACATTGTAAACTTAGAATCAGTAACACATAGAGAGTGGATTCAAAAGAAATCAGTTTATCAAATATTCCACATTTTAACGACGATTAAAATCCACGATTAAGATTCCTAGTTAGGACGGTTTTGAACTCTATAAAACAAATTAAACTCTTCTCCCTCAGCATACCTTGCAAGTCGAGGCAACACACCGTCGGCCACCGTTGCTATGCTAAAGAGCTGAGACACCATTCCATATGACACAGCGGTTATTAACCGGCACTAATCATGTGAATCAGTCGCGTTTCCTTCATCAGTGCAAGTGGCAACACTGTATGCCCCAGCACCACGCCGCGCGAATCTCTCGGCCCACCGGCGGCCACCGTTGCTATGCCAAAGTGCTGTAACACCATTTCAAATGACACTGCGATCATTATCGCTCGTTTATGATGTGAATCAGTCGCGTATTCTTTATAATTGCAAGTGGCAACACTGGATGCTCCAGCACCACGCCGCCGCACGTATCTCTCGGCCCACCGGCGGCAACCGTTGCTATGCCAAAGTGCTGTAACACCATTTCAAATGACACCGCGATCATTATCGGTCGCTTATGATGTGAATCAGTCGCGTATTCTTCATAATTGGAAGTGGTAACACTGGATGCTCCAGCACCACGCTGCCGCGCGTATCTCTCGGCCCACCGGCGACCACCGTAGCTATGCCAAAGTGCTGTGCCTGTGACACCATTCCACATGACACCGCGATCATTAACCGTCGCTAATAATGTGACTGGGGCCGTGGGGCCGCGGCGTACGAATATCGACCCCTCCAACTCAACCCGTGGATGTCGTAAGAGCCGACTAAGGGAACTTACCAGAGGATGGGCAGCAGCTTCCTTCTGAGTATTTTTAAACACCAACACTGCGATCACCAATCCGCCTGCCAAGCTTGGTGATTATGGCAAATCCCCCCCCCCCTACATGGGAGACCTTCCACTCGGATGGACCGACGACATCGTAGCGGTCGCACGGAGTCGATGGATGGAGGCGGCTCAGGACCGCTATTTGTGGCGTTGTACGGGGGAGGCCTATGTCCAGCAGTGGACGTGTATAGGCTGATGATGATGATGAATAATGTAAATCAGTCGCGTGTCATCGTTATCAACTGTTTACACTTTTCCAATGTCATGTTACATTACAACTACTAAAATGACTTGAGAATTAAATATGTGCGTCGATTAGTTGTTGTTAACTGCTAATTAGCTACTTATTTATTTTATGCTAATTAATTTGCACTTTGGCCTCGATTCTGTCGATGTGAATCACAATACAACTCATTGGCAGATGTATAAAATGACTAATTTGATTATATTTTATTATATCCTTATTTGTGACTAACGAATAGTCTTGGGTTATACTAGGCAAAATCTGCAAATCTGTGACTTACGTTACTGTGACTTCAAAATATCTGTGACAAATTCAAGTGACAAAATACTAGCTAGTATTTCTACCAACCACGTGCAAATTCATTGTTTTACTGATTGAATAATATATTTATTGCAGCAATATAGTACCGCTACGTAGCGAAAAATCCTCTTGAATTGTATGTGTATAACGCAATGTAACAACTTTGTTACATTCCGGTATACATTTAAAATTTCTAAGTATAAAATACTAGGTGTGTCTCATTCTGACTTAGTG
Source organism: Eupithecia insigniata (assembly GCA_947859395.1). Taxonomy (NCBI): domain Eukaryota; kingdom Metazoa; phylum Arthropoda; class Insecta; order Lepidoptera; family Geometridae; genus Eupithecia; species Eupithecia insigniata. The sequence goes on along the minus strand of OX401996.1, from coordinate 5,140,761 downwards.
ATACTATCAAAGAAAGAATATAGAAGCGATATTATCTAGCTGAAGCGATTTATTACGTAGGTACCTAATAAAATAACAACGATGTAATATCGTGCACTTGTGAAACTGGCACTGCCTGTGAGACAGTCACAGCTACATTTAGTTTCTGTCACTGTGAAATACCGCCAATTTTCTGTACCTGTGACTTTTATCAGTGACGATAAATACGCCTCAAGCCTACTAACGAATTTCAAATGCTGCAAAGTAAGAATGAACGATGGAGTGGGGAGATTGTTTTGAAGACAGTCTGGAAGAGTATAGGCGATATTCTGAGGAAAATGCGTTGTTGAGATTTTGAGAGTGCTAACTTCCAAGGTAAAATAATGGTAGATATAAATGCAAATAATAAAATAAAAAAATTGTGGTGCTTACAACCGTGTGTTTCTGCGTGAAAATAAACATGAACGGACGATCTGGGTCATTAATTCTGTAAATTTACGAAGTTATGATGGAAGATTAGATAAACTTTATTTCCTTCGTCTTTGATGTGCATAAACAGGTCGAATCAAAGTGTAGGAAACGTGTTAGTAGTATTTTTATGACTTGCTTTAAATTTATAGTTTCGTGTTGAAATGCTGTCGATAGTGCTTCGGTTTCGGCCAAAATTCGTAAGCCGAATTTGTGAAACAGGAAACAATACTATTTATCTTTGTTTGTCTAGGCTTGATGATGATGATACATCTCGATTTTTGATTGTTACGTAAATATTTTTCTAGATATTCCTTCCAAAATACGAGCTCATATTATTAGATTACATTCTAGTGGCGGCTCAGGACCGCTATTCGGCGTCGTTTGGAGGAGGCCTATGTTCAGTGTACGTAACGTGTACGGGCGGATGACGATGATGATGATGATGAAGATTCTAGTGACTTGACCGTTTTTCAAATTTTAGCCGAAACCGAATCAAACCTGAACATACAACACTATGTACATATTGTACATGTTATGTATATTTTAGCGCCTACGCAGTGTCCGATAGAGTGTTCAATGTTGTGCTGGACAATAAAATAAATAGGTCTGTAGACGATATTTCACTCCACAACTCTAAGCAAGATATCAGTCGCGTCGCGTATCAGAGAGACTGCAAACGTGTTTGGCAGCAGATTCACCACGTAAAATTATTTCTAACACAAATTTTGTCATAATATTGTAATCTGTTTCAAACAAGAAATTTGAAACAGAGTTTGTTTTGTTGTTTTTAACTTTAAACAAGAAAGCAAAGCTCCGAATGGTGAATTATTTGAGTTAAGAAACCAAAATACCGACAGACAGACATAGAGAGACGACTAACATTACATTATGTACCTATTTATAAATAAACAGGAAATAAAAAGTTGAGATTATCTCTATCTCCCGTCATGTGTATTTATCACACATCAACATCGTCTAGGGATATTTTGTATAAAGTTCTTGAACTCTAAAAATACTGGCCGGTTTAAAAAATCTTTTGAAGAAACCTTATTTTTTAGGCCTTTTTGAATGATTCCAAATTTGAATTTGAACAAATGAATAAAAAACAAAAGATTTGCGCGGCATTGCTATAGCGAAGGTCGAAAGTTACAATTTATCTTGCATAGTTTATGGTAACTTTTTGTGTCATATTGAAGTTTTAAAACACGTTATTAATTAATTTCGATTTTATACTACAAAATGCATCATGCGGCGGCGCCATTTAACTAGAGATAAAATGTTAAGGGCAGTAGGTATGCTCCAAGCTGGGGCTACTCAGCTGAGTGTTGCTGAGGAGATTGGAACAAAACAAAACGTGATCTCAAGGTTATGGTCACGTTATCGTGCTACCGGTGAAGTGGCTGAAAGACACCCAGGCGGGAAGCGCATAACCACCCAGCGACAAGACCGATTTTTGCAAGTTTCCGCTAGAAGACAGTCAAATTTTACGGCAATGCAGTTGGTTCAAAGGCTCCAGTCAGAGCACCAGTTGCTGGTGAGTGACCAAACTGTGAGGAGAAGACTGCATGAAGCCTTCATGCTCGCAGACCGCTTCGTACTCCAGCACTACGCCGAGGAAATCGTGGACGAAGATTAGAGTGGGCTCGTGAACATTTGCTCTGGGAAGAGAACCAGTGGTCTGCGGTACTGTTTACCGATGAGTCCCGATTCGGTTTCCATCCCGATTCAAGAAGAGTACGTGTATGGCGAGTTCCTGGTCGTGAGAGCCGTCTGCAACACCCTCAGGAAGTCCATCCATACCGCGGTGGGACAGTTATGGTTTGGGTGGGAATACGTATTGGTGGAAAAACAGATCTCGTTTGGATCAGAAGCACCATGACCGCTGAAAAATACCGTAACCAGGTGCTAGTACCAATAGTCTACCCCCATCGACTACAAATGGGCCAAGAATTCACGCTCATGCACGACAATGCCCGTCCACACACAGCGCGAGTGGTGACCAGCTGGCTGCAGGAGCACGACGTGTCGGTCTTAAACTGGCCTGCGCAATCGCCAGACCTAAACCCCATAGAGCATGCATGGGACATGCTCCAAAGAAGGGCTATGAACCATTTTCCTGCAAATACCGCGACTGAAGAGCAACTTTTTTTGCATCTTACTAGGACCTGGGACAATATCCCGCAGCAAGACTTTGATAACTTGATTCAAAGCATGAAAACCCGTTGCAGGACCGTTTGTAACGTCATGGATGGTTTTACTGACTACTGATTTTTCGTATAATTGCAAAAAACAGGGAATTTCGCATAATTTTGCATTTTTTTTTAAAACACTTCATCCTAAATGTATTTTTTTTTTTCATATTATGTTCTTTATTGAATCAAATTTTATTTACACAATAAAAATATTTCTATTGTATTCAAAGGTCTAGTCTACTAAACGGGCTTTTCAAAAATATATACATGTTGCATGTTATTTATAACAAATTTTGAGTAAATTGAGAAAATATGAAATACTAGACGATGTTGATGTGTATTTACAACCCAAGTATGTACTTGGACAGTCAGGACGTTAAATTGAGAGAAGAGAAAATTTCTAAGACTTACACTTCTTCGTGATTCTTCTACGTAAGTGAACGACAATATTATTATCTTAAACTTAAACCTGATCAGTAAATAAATTGTTGATTTCCACTCCCAACCTTCATCTGATATGAAATAAAGTCTATATTAACTTCGGCCATGATGATTGATGACTCACCAGATAAGTTATTAATTCCTCGTCTTTGATCTGTATTTTGAAGTAATTTATACGAGTAACCTTACTGTCTAATAAGTTTATAGTGTATATTCTAAGACCTGCAGCCCATTTTGCGAATTGATATACGGAAATCTGTAGTAAACAACCTATATAATGTTTTAATAACAAACTATCTCGTTGTAACGATATAACACTATGTTTTAACGACATTGTCATAGTTACTATATATAATAAAGCTGCTAGGTATATTACTTTTTCCAAGATAGATATACTATATGTATGTATGTATATGCAATACGTGAATAAATATGGATTTAAAGCTAGGACCATAGATGTATCACGAATAAGTGAAGGATTCTAACGACTGAATCACGACCGTAGGAAGTGATTCATGATTCAAGGTTAGAATCCTGGGCAACGCGAGTGATTCAGGGCCCTTGATATAAATCTGTCCTTTATTCCAGAGTTGCATACTATACTTTATATCATTCCTACGAGAAAAAGTGAAGAAAAAAGGAAGGTTAAGTTACATTGGTGTGTTCTAAATTCAAACACAAAAATAGTGACCCATTTATTCACTCTTTTCAGTGAATAAAATAAGTTTTTTAGAGGGGAAATGATATAAAAGCACATATCCACGCGTCTATCTATCTATACTTTCATACTAAACGAATCTATGAATGAGTGTACTCCAAAACTGCCGTCTGTCTGTTCATATCATACCTTTTCACGACTAAACGGCTAACCCAACTTAGGTAATTTTTTGACTATCTCCACTAATAGAATATTTTAATGCTTAACCTATTTATTAGGTAGGCTATTTATCAATTTGAAAATACCCATTTCAAAATGTAATTTACCATAAAAATAACAAATACGCGTCCTCAGAATCAATTAATCATTTATCCCTGGACAAATGCCTCGTTCCATATCATACAACTAATTCTTCGGCATTAGATTATGACAAACATTCCTTCCCCGTCCCGCCTTGCGCCACAGGAGAACCAATAGTTCTTACTCGTTATAATTTATACTGTTCGTCTCGTGTTCCTACTAACATTTTATTTTACTGTGATTTCTTATACTATGGTCCCTCGTCCCGTGTTGGCAGTAAGTCTTGCTTATTCTGTGGTCATTCATCTCGTGTTGGTTTGGTAGTAAGTATTTCATATTCTATGGGCACGTCTAGTCGAGCGGGGAGGGGTGCGGGGGTACGGAATGCGGCCTACCTGCTCCGGGACACTGGGACACCGGGACCGCTAATCAATTTAGCTTTTATTATCGTACCAATAACGCTTCATTACTCCTCTAGATTTATACCAGTTGTTTGCTTTACACTCAACTTTTTTGTTGTATTTGTATTTGGAACACCTTTATTTTTGGAACGTTGCCTAGACTGGAGTTATAGTTGTGCTACGGGGCATAAAACGAGAAGTTCTAGAATGTTTAGCTAGAATAGCCGGAGTTTATTATATTTGAAGAATATTTAATGCTTGGTAAACAAAATAACTAGACTTGGTACGACGCGACGTTATGAACGAAACAGAATAAATTGAAGACAATATTTTCAGTCATTTATAATTAAATATGGATCTTTAATTTGCCATATTTTTTCTAATTTATTTTTACGTACTTATTAAATCAGTTGTAGGTTAACTAAAGAAAATAAATTAGAAGCTTCCTTTTATGAACAATGCCGTTGCAAAAATAATTAGAAAATAAGAATATGATAATACTAGCCGTAGCCCGCGCCTTTAAAACTAGGGGACGTTTTATCGGGATAAAAAATAACCTATATGTTATTCCAGGGCCCAAACTATACCCATACCCAGCCTAATCGGTTCAGTAGTTTTGGCGTGAAAGAGTACCTAACAAATATCCGGAAGAGATCGCTCAAAGCGATAAGGCCGCCCTTTGTACTTCATTGCTGTCAAATTTTTCCTTATGTATGTATTTTGTGTGGTACGATAAAGACTTATCTATCTATCTATTTATCCATCCATCTTTACAAACTTTGACATTTATAATATAAGTAGGATTCTATGGCAATTGTACAAAAAAATAGGGCCTCGTGTACTTGTAGGCTAGATATAGGACTTGACTTGATGAGGATAACACACGCGATGTATACAATGCTCTACTAACCGACTAGTTCACAAAAGCCAAGAGTAATATGTATAATAAAATACCATGACACCTAATGTCAGGGGCAAATGCCATAGTAAAATTAAATACAGAAATACTGGTTTTTTATTTCTATAACAGTAAGTATAATAAATTGGTGACGCTTCCGACTGGTTGATATGGACCAGTTGAGCTATCTTTAGATTGTTTGCAACAGTCTGCAGTTAGTGTAGTATATACAACTATACATTGTAACTAGATGCCTAAAGATCTAGGTATCCTGTCGTTTCCGAGTAATCGAACACGCAAGTGGCGCGAGTCAGGAGTTGTTATGTGACCGCGGCCAGAGATAGAAGTGTAGCGTTTACCAGGGAACCGATAACTAAATATGTGTAATCCAGGTTACGATTATCCTTATTTATATAATAACATAGTGTGTTCTGAGTATTTTTAAACACCAATACTGCGATCACCAATCCGCCTGCCAAGCGTGGTGATTATGGCAAATCCTCCCTACATGGGAGACCATCCACTCGATGGACCGACGACATCGTAGCGGTCGCAGGGAGTCGATGGATGGAGGCGGCTCAGGACCGCTATTTGTGGCGTCGTACGGGGGAGGCCTATGTCCAGCAGTGGTCGTGTATGGGCTGATGATGATGATGTACACTAGTACACACAGTTAGCTCAATTGTTTCTATTGTAAATACTAGTTTAATTTGTTTATATCATATGATTGATTGTTTGTGGTCAAACGAAGGTCAACATACTATAAAAAAAAGTTGTTTTCTTTGTCAATAATGAATGATATATTTTAAATATTTTATTTAACGTATTGTATAATTTATTTATTTATGTAACATGACTACCGAACCGACACGTCCGAATGGGTTTACGCACAGATCAGAAAATGTGGGTTTACCCAATATTGCACGATAACGGAGAATGAGGAATTATCGTAACTTTTAGGCATGTTTCGTTTTAGGTTACTTACACTAAAATTCATTTTCAATTGTATAATTAAAATTTGAACCAAATTTTTTATAAAGTTTTCATAGATTGTACCCAAAAGAAACTGAATCGATCAAGCTGTTAGCTGTCCCGTAATCTTTTTAAACCCTTAGGCCGGCGTGCAGTGGCCCGGGGGCATACTCAGAAAATGAAAATCGAAGTTTCTGTTTCGTTTTTAAGCCAACGCTAATCTTATGCAAGCGATCTAAGAGTTGGTTTTGCACGAAAACGAATCAGAAATCGATGTTCCTTTTCCGAGTAGGCCCCCAGGTCGCAGCGGCCAGCGAGATACATTCATTCATTTATTTATTCCATTATAAACATAAAAAAAATACAGTTAAAAACAAAGTATAAAAAAAAATTATAAGGACAATAGGTGCACGCTTGTTTAAGACTTTTATGTAGTCGGTTTTTAGTTTTTAACTATATTTTTTTAAACCTTTTTGCTGATAGCTTGAGAATCGTTAATCTCACAAAAGTTTAAAAACGGTTTTGGAAAGTACAAACAAAGACCTTTGCAACGATACCACACACGAGCATATTTACGAACATTGACATTTTCGACCCCTTCTTCGACCCCCGCTATCTCGTTAGACCCCCATTTTTATCTGACGTCACATAGCCTATAACCATCGGGCTATTAAGACGAATCATATGACACCTCATTTGTTGAAATCGGACCAGTAGTTTCAGCTCTACGAGGGAACATAAAAATCGGCTACATACATACATACATACGTAGGGTGTCAAAATCATAACCCTCTCGTAGTCGGGTAAAAATAAATTGTGTGTTTACATACGTTACATTAGTTTGTGTGATGCTACGACATCATTAGGGGTTAGCATCATTACGTCTAAAAAAGCAGCTTGTCTAATTATCAAAGCATAAATAATGTTTACTACAAGCTACAACTACAAACAGACAACACTAGTCGCTCTGCTTTATTGCGTTTCTGTTGATTATTGTACTATGGTCGGGACCTTTTGGGACCACCTGGCGACTGCCAGACATTGAATCAAAATGTCAATCAAAAGGAATGTTAAAAACGACTTACTTATACCGTTTAGAATACAAAGTTTTAATGCCCTCGACAAAACGCGTTGATGTGTGTCTACATACAGACAGACATTGTATTTGGTATTATTATTAATTTTAAGTACAAATTTTATTTACCTACTACCTAGCATGTTTTTTTTTTAACTAGATAGCCTTAACATTACACGGGCTTTGATTATTTATTTCTTCAATAACGCTATTGAACAAGAAATCAAGATATTATTTTAAAAAAAATTAAAAGTAAAATTTCATAATTACAATAAAAAACGATAGCGAAAACCTCTACACGTGTAACAATTAGATAAGGAAAATAACAAATTCTGTTTATTCTTCACAGCGCAGTGTTTTTAATTAGTTTGAAAACAAAATTATTTAAGTAGTCAGATTGACATTGTGGCCTCGGGCTCGCTATGCTCGCTATAATGAGCCCGTAATGAACCAGATCCACGATTATAAACCACCCATTTGTTATAAGAACACGGCAATTTTTCAATGCTAAAGTCATTAAATTAATATCAGAGACACGACCATCACTGGATAATTTGTCTATGGTCTGTAATGGCATTTTTAACGTTGGCTTTGATGAATAGATTTGAGACGAGGGATAGCTGAATTGTGTGCAATTTAAAAGTCAAAAGTTTTAAGCTCGTTTTGATGGGATATTCTTTCGCTTTTGTTGAATTTATAAGGAGTTTTTTAAAGACGATTTTATGTAAATATTTTTTTCTGATAGCGAATAAAATCAATAAAGTTATGTTTGTTCAAAATCAGCTAAAAAAATAAAAAGAGCTTTATTTTCCAATATACTGTAGTTACAAATTATAAAAGAAATTGAATTTAAAAGGTTATATTATAGGGTTAGTAGATAGTTAACTTATATTCTAGTTGTTATCCAACTCAACCCGTGGATGTCGTAAGAGCCGACTAAGGGAACCTACCAGAGGAAGGGCAGCAGCTTCTTTCAGAGTACTTTTCAACAACAACACTACGATCACCAATCTGCCTGCCAAGCGTGGTGATTATGGCAATTCCCCCCTACATGGGAGACCATCCACTCGATGGACCGACGACATTGTAGCGGTCGCAGGGAGATGGATGGAGGCGGCTCAGGACCGCTATTGGTGGCGTCGTATGGGGGAGGTCTATGTCCAGCTTTGGACGTGTATGGGCTGATATGATGATGATAATTCTAGTTGTTAGTGTATGGACCGCCTTCCAATCCTAATAAATCAACTAGCTCAGGCAAATAGCTTATACCAGATAAAACTTTTGATACTACATACTATGGTTATTCGAAACAGTTAAGTCATTAGTAGTTGCTCCGTGATGAATTCATGGCGCATGAAACCGTGCCGAAATATCGGAGGGCTCAAAACTAAAATCATGGTAAATATCCAGTTATAATAAAAACTAGTTAAAATCACATTTAGTAAAATCATTTCTAATACTGACTGTATATCAAACCATTTATCTTGTTTTGGGATTCGTTTATGAGTGGTTAAGGTTCTCGTGTGGCGACCGCGATGCAATGCAAAGAGAAGTATGGGAAGACCTCACACTCGGTGGACTGACGACATCGTAGCGGTCGCAAGGAGTCGTTGGATGGAGGTGGCTCAGGACCGCTATTCGTGCCGTCGTTTGCGGGAGGCCTATGTTCAGCAGTGGACGTATAAGGGCTGATGATGATGATTGTTGTGAGTGTTATTCGTTGGGAATAGAAAATAATTACAATTATAAAAAAAATACCATTTCGTATTAGTTTTTGGTACTGGAAAGGAATAGATTATAAATGAGTTCTACAATACTCCATTGTCTGTTCACACAGAGTTAATGTGTCTGTACTTTTAACTCAATGTCTGTTCATTTTCTCAATGTTTGTTGCATTCGTATTCGCTCTACCTCTCGTCTGCTCTACATATAATTTTGTTTTAAAAAATTGCTAAAATATCTACACTCGCACTATAAGATAGCCGACTTTGGCGACTTTAATAGACATGCAAAGTATAACCTACCTGCATAGCTCCTTACTTATCTTTTTTCTACTTATCAGCTCGCAATGTCGTGACTGCAAGCGATCCAGCCAGCCCACAAGCCCGCAGTCCGATTAACAACATCAATTGAGCAATTTGTTAAGCGGTAGAACAAAGAACTCTCCATGTCAGCTAATTAGTGGTATTTGATTGAAATTAGCTACATTCGATGTAATTGGACCTTTTATACCGATGCCTCGGGCGATGGGATTCATCAAAGTTTATTAATCGCTTGATATTAATAACATGATGAACACAACACGGTTAGAAAATACTTGGATTTATTTACACGAATTTTTAATTATATTCTTTACTTTATTCAAACGTTTGAGGTTAAGATTGTCCATGTTTTTCGGTCTGTCACACTACCTAATTGATAGGTATTTTTTAGTTATTCCGTCAAGTTTTGAGACTTCCTAAGCGTACGAATGTATTTTATTTAATGAAATTATAGTTAATATTTTAGAATTATAGAATATAAACAAATTAGATCTAGTATTTACAATTGAAACAGGTGAGCTTACTGCAAACTGTTGCAAACAATCTAGAAGTAGCTCAGGTAGGTGGTAAATAGTTATTTTTTTTTGTTTACGAAATGCTATTTTAAAAATGTTCTGCGAATATTTTTAAAATACATATTAAGAAACTAGTTGCGGCTCGCACCTTTTCCCGCGCTTTATCGGGATAAATAATGGGTATAGTTTGGGACCTGGAATAACATATATATATACATGTTATTCCAGGTCCCAAACTATACCCATACCAACTTTCAGCCCAATCAGTTCATTAGTTTTTTGCGTGAAAGAGAGACAAACATCCATACATCCCTACTCACAAACTTTGACATTTATACTATAAGTAGGATATACATATATAATATTCCTTCCATGTAACTTCCGTTATGATAGAAAGATGTCACTCTATTCTGAGTACGTTTATGTAAGAAATTTAAAAAAACTAACCTAATGTCGCGGTTGACAACTCTCAAACATAGCGGTACAGACACTCGACCGCTAACTGTTCCGTGTATAAAAACACAGATTCAAATTACCAAATGGCTCGCACTTCTCCGAAAACATTTACTTGGAAAATAAAAATAACGGGTCAAAATTCATTATGTACCTAAACTTCCTAAGTGTTTTTTGTGAGTTCAAAAGATCATTTGTAGCTGTAAGATGTATTTAGAGAGCAATAAAAGAATACCATGCTTGGAGTTTTTGTACGTGATAGAATTCGGAATACGGAAATCTGTAGAAGAACCAAAGTCACCGATATAGCTCTCAGAATTTTGTAAGCTGAGGTGGTAGTGGGCAGGTGATATATATAGCTCGCAGAACTGATAACCGCGCTGGGGAGTAAACGTTCTCAAGTGGCGGCCACGATGCAACGCGAAACGGAGATCATCCACCCGATGAACCGACGACATCGTAACAGTCGCAGGGAGTCGATGGATGGAGGCGGCTCAGGAGCGCTATTTGTGGTATCGTATGGGGTAGTAGGTCCTATATCCAGCAGTGGACGTGTACGGGCTGATATGATGATGAAAAGAATAGAAAGTCTTTTATAGAAAAACGAGTCATGATCATCATCACCCTATGTTGGTCCACAGCTGGACAAACACCTGCCTAATGAAATGACAAATGAGAGCCAAAACAATCTCCCTTCAGCTTACCACATCCAGCATCTGTCTACCGTCTTTTTTGCACCTGGAGTACTATACAAATACTACTCACAGTGGCATAGATTTTAAGCCGGGTACGGACCGGTGTTACGGGGCGTAATGAACCATTCGCAGCGAGCATCCATATGCTGCCGTATCCGTCTCGTTGCTCGTTGCGAGCGCCTTCTTTCCCCGTACTGACTGCACGAATGCTCGGTGTCCAACACGTTAAGCTGGCTATGGCTACTAACTGGTGTTACGGGTTGTAATGTACCATTCGCAGCGAGCATGATACGTTACGCCATGTGTTAAAATCCGTCTCGACAGACTGCACGAACGCTCATTGTGTTACACGTTAAGCCGGGTACTCATTGGTGTTTCGGGGCGTAATGTAATGAACCATTCGTAGCTAGCATAACATGAAAAATCCGTGTCTATGCTCGTTGCTAGCGCTTTCTTTCCTGTACTGACTCAATGAACGCTCTCTGTGTAACACGTCTAGCCGGATGCTAGCTGACTAGTGCTATGGGGCGTAATGTACAGTAACAAACCATTAGAAGCAAGCATGAAACGTCAAAAACCCGTCTCGTTGCTCTTTGCGATCCCCTTCTTTCCCCCGACTAACTGCACGAACGCTCACTGTAATGTAACCCGTTATATTACACCCCGTAACGTCAAGTACCCTTATGCAATCAAAGTAAATAGTAAAGTGCAATGACTGATGAGCTCTACAGGCTTATCAGTATTTCTAATACTCGTAAGATAATAATCAGCTAACTGATAACATGAGTGTCTTCAAGGGTCTATTGATTAACGGTATGGCTAAAACCAGCAGTCAATATTATGTGGGTACTTGCTGCCCGCGCCTTCGCCCACGTTATATCGGTATAAAAAATTGCCTATAGGTTTTTCCAGGTCCCAAACGATACCCATACCAAATTTCAGCATAATCAGTTCAGTAGTTTTTGAGTAAAAGATGAATAAACATCCATACTGACAAACTTTGACATTTATAATAATAAGTAGGATTTTCTATGCATAATAAAAAATATCTATCTATGTTATAATAAGATAAAATAAAAAAATAAAAAACCTTTATTCAGTAGCTTTAACAATATTCACGCTTAAAAATAATTCTTGTGCTTATAATAATAAAATATTATATAAACTGAATTGAAATTTTGAAATTGAATAATTATCAAATATTTATATTGTGTTAAAGATATTTAAAATTTCATGCGTAATAGGTACCTAGATATTAAATTAAATTTGAATAAATTACAATTTTATTTTATATATGTAGTTAATAATAAATATGTATTTTTTTTAAGTAGCTAGGACCCCTTTCGTTTCGCTCCTCCAGTTCATAATAAAATACTCTTCTTAATTCTCATTTCATAATGTAATATACTTTTTAGTTTTTTTTTTCTGAGCTGGAGTGTTGTGGTCGAGCTCTCCCGCAGTGATCAGCCGTATTGGGATGCTTGTATTTATTTATTGTAAGTAATTAGCTTTTTTAGGTTTCGGAGGGGGCGGCTGCGTTTATTGCTATTTTAGTATGTTATTTTATCTCTTCAATGTCGTCAGGTATTGTGTAAGATATATGTATTTTTTCGTTGTACATTTTGTTTTTTTTCGCCGTTCTACTATTGTCCCTGGTGCTCGTACTCTGCCTGTTTTCACTATGTACAGTCATCTTTTTAGGATATTTTTTCGTTTGGCGTTTTAAGGGAAGATTTTGCTCCTCGTACAATCAGTTTATTGTATTTAATAAATGCTTTGTTTCCCTTTTCAGTTTCAAATTTGAGCTGTTCCTGGAGCTGTTTTCTTTCTTGCAAGATTTTTGCCGGGAAATCTTCTTTTAGGTAAAAGCCAGTTTGAAATAGTTTGTGCTTATTTTTAAGAATCGCAATTTTTTGCCGTAAATAGTGAGGCCCACGTTTATGGGTTGGCTAGGCTTCTCCCCTTTTTTTCCAATGCGTCGTACATGTTGGATTTCGCTTGAAGACGTTTGTATTTGTAGATCTTTATTGAAAATGTTGAGTATTGACTTTTCTAGCTCCAAATAGGTTTTTTCCTGTTCCGTTGGTGTCAATGTAATATATTGTATACAGCCGGCGTCTTGGGGACGCTTCCAACTGGTATTGATATGGACCAGTTGAGCTGCCTGTAGATTGTTAGTACCGAACAGTCTGCAGTTAGCTCAATTGTTTCAATTGTAAATACTAATGCTAAATTTGTTTCTATTATTCGATTGTTTTTTTTTTTGTTAGTATAACAGTCATCTAGTACACATAAGCTCTACTTAGCTTGGTGCTAGATACTGTTGTGTGGATTGTCCATCGTTATTTATTTATTTATTACATAGATAAATATTTATCATACATAGAAATATCCAGAACAACCAAAACAAATATTTTCAGATCGTACAAGCATTAGACCCAAGGCGAGAATCGAATCCGCAACCTTTTGCGTCGCAGGCGGATGTTCGCCAGCCGCGCCACATTGGTAATCAAACAGTATAAATATTTACTAAGAAAAAATACATAAAACCTGGAACAATTTTATTTTATCGATCAGGATTTTTCGATTCATAAGCGTTAATAGTTCCAGAAAGTAAGAAACTCAACGGGCTTTTTGACTTCACAATGAGTTTACAAAGCTCTACATCGTCCGAAGCTATGCTGGCAATCTATAGACGATGTACACTTATGCAGCGTACCGGCTCTTCGTGTTTTTAGTCACGACAAAGCGACATTAATGTGCGACAAAATTGCCGCTAATGCGAGATTATGATCGACATTTAACATTCTTTTCCGACAGATGACAGACCTTCTCATGTCACCCGCCGATAATTGCAATTTCTTGCGTCCTTACTAAATTGATACTTGTTAGCTTTTTGCGCATCTTATCTAGCGGATCAAAACGTTGAAGCCAATTATAGTCTTTCCACGTACACATAAATTTACAAGTGGAACGATCGAGGCATCGTTGGAGGTTATTTTTCACACCACACAGGGCTCTTACGAACCTTGTAAGAGCTCTGTGTGGTGTTAAAAAGAACTTTTGGTTAACTCGGACCGATTTTATAGTTGATCATCCTACTAATCCTGTCATTCCTAATATTCATACTAATATTATTAATGTCAAAGTTTGTAAGGATGTATGTATGGATGGATATTTGTTACTCTTTCACGCAAAAACTACTGAACCGATTAGGCTGAAATTTGGTATGGGTTTGGTTTGGGACCTGTAATAACATATAGGCTTGTTTTTATCCCGATAAAACGCGGCGAAGGAGCGGGCAGCAGCTAGTATTATAAATTTTAAAGTAATATATCTGTCCGTCTGTCTGTTACCTTTTCACGTCTAAACGGCTGAACGGATATTAATGAAATTTGGCAGGGCGGTAGATGATATCCCAGGGACGGACACAAATGTTTCTTGGACTGCAAAATAATATTATTTTGATAGGGCAGATAAGCCTTATAAACAAAGAAAATTACAATCAAACAAAAGAAACAAATTAGAACTAGTATTTACAATTAAAACAATTGAGCAAACTGCAGACTGTTACAAAAAAGTTAGCTACGAGTAGCTGAACTGGTCCATATCAATATCAGTCGGAAGTGTCCTCAAGACGCTGGCTGCATTGCCCCGCTGTATGGCAAAAATAAAAAACATAATACAAAATATATGAGTTAATCGTAAGATTCAAACTATAGAACAAAATTAGCAAAATTGGTTTGCAAAACTAACATAAGTTTTCATAAGTTCATAAATTCTTTACTGTACACACAAATTATATATAGCAAGCATAAAAGTTAACAAGTAATGGTCATGTACAAAGGCTTTATTTTTTGGATTAGAGTGCCGGTAATTGTTTTATTTTTAGTCTAACAATCAACCTAAATTAACCAACGAAAAGGTTAACAACTCATTGCTTATTCTAGTCTTAAATTAGATGTCGTATAACTCATCTAAACTTAAATTAGCAAGTTTAAATTAGATACAGTGTCTGGCGTCTCAATTGGTGCACCTACAGACATTTATTTTGTAGATATTTTACAATCAGATTAGATAATTTC
Source organism: Eupithecia insigniata (assembly GCA_947859395.1). Lineage (NCBI taxonomy): Eukaryota > Metazoa > Arthropoda > Insecta > Lepidoptera > Geometridae > Eupithecia > Eupithecia insigniata. The sequence continues at coordinate 5,125,584 of OX401996.1, read as the reverse complement.
TTAAAGATTGGCTTATTTGGTTTATGACAACTATTTTTATGTAGGTATAACTCATCTAAATTTAAATTAGCAAGTTTAAATTAGAGACAGTGTCTGGCATCTATTGGTGCACCTACAGACATTTATTCTGTAGATATTTTATATGTAGGCGGATCAGATAATATGTAAAGGGTTGGCTTATTTGGTTCATCACTGCATAAAAACAAAGTCCTCCGCCACGTCTGACTGTCTGTTCGCGATAAACTCAAAAACTACGGAACGGATTTTCTCCAGTCGATAGAGTGATTCATGAGGAAGGCTTAAGTATATAATATGTAAAGGTTTTCTGTAAATTGGTTGAAGTATAACAATAATTGTTGGAAGTGTCGGAAAAAGTCAAGCCGCTTTCATCGAAACCGCTGTCCATAAACAGCGATTTCGCTCCATAGTCTTCATCCACAGACTTAGGATTTTTTCACTACGTTCAACTACCAAAAAGTCTGAGTGAAATTTGCCGGAGGTTATATTTATCCTTATAACTGATTTGTCTTTGAGCTTTTTCTTTTCACATCCTTCTTTTATTTTTATTCTAAACATAGTCCACGCATGCGAAGCCGCGGGTGATTTAGCTAGTGAAAACAATTTTTATGTTTATGAATAGATTCAGTACCTACTTCAATTTTATAAACCGCCATCAGATTTTAAGTCAATACCCACACATTCATACTAATTAAAAAACTGCGGACAAATTGGAACCCACTTCGTCCACGGGAACATAAAATATCCATTCCATTGACGGCTGGACTGGGTTTATTCCTAACCCCTTCCTCACGCATCATTCATGCAACTAGGTTATTTAAAAAATACTATTTTCTATAAAATCTTTCGTCTTTGAAGAATTCATTGTGAGTGTAAGGTGTTCCTCCAACACAAACGAGGTTCGTAGTTAACCCGATAACATTCATAATGAAACCTATTTTTCTTTGAATTCAATTGGTGGTGGGGAATCTTTCACGGAGAGAAGAGGATATCAATAGGATATCATATCAAAATAAGCACATTCGATGCCCCTTAAATCATCTTCGTAAAATAGGCCAATGAATGAATGCCAGTATAATTTGACATTCCTAAGTAAAAAGTACCAGTTTGGAAAATTATCAGTTTATTATAAAACGATTTCTTTAGATCTGATTGTGAGAATAAGAGCTTTGTTCCATTTTATAAGATTTCTGGGACAAAAAAAGGAGCAAACCCATTTGAATAATAAACAAATATAATCTTTATCAAAACAAAGCTAAATATACCAGGACAACTTCCTTGCAACTTGTTGCAACGACGTATCTCTACATAGAGCTAGGTAAGTGGGACGAGTCAGACATGCTAGTAGAGTGAAATCCGGTGCACTTGAGAACTGACCCATCCGGCCGGGACTGGCCATTGATTAATTTCATCCAATCGAACGCAGCTCCAAGTTTTTGAGTTAATTGTCAAGCTTCATTAGGCGACCAACTTTGCGCTCACTCGCTCTTTTAATGCGGTGAAAAAGGGTTTTATATTATGTGGTTTGCGGGCTATTTATTGAATGAATGTCTTGTAACGTTATTCAACACGTAAGTCTTTTTCTAATAATTATAAATTCCTATGATAAACACATTACCTGCCCATCTTCTACGGTGCGGCCTTTCGGGATGCACCGCCACAGCTGCAGCAGGGGGAAGTCATCCATGTGCGTCATATTAATATCTTAGTCGGCTATAACCAACGATGCGTTAACTGAGGTTTTCTTCATATGTAAAATTGTTAAATTTACATACAGCCAAACATAGGACCTGATCCTTTAGTCAATGTCGGTTAAAAACTGAGAATGAGCTCTATCAATAAAACAGCGTGGTATAAACAAGCTAAGGTACTTTAAGTTAGGTCTCCAAAATCGATACAAATTGCTGTATTCGCATTACCTCGGTACGAGCTAAGTGTAATAATATTTGCATATAATGACCGTTAATGGGCCTCGGCATTCATCCGGCGTGACCTCAAACCGGCCGCTGGAACCATAGAGCAGAAATATTGTATAGCGCGGAGCCGTACCATAGACTTCATAATTTACTTCGACCGGACGTCCGTCGCTGTGTTTTTACTTTCTAGAAGATAGGGATAAAGTTGAATAACATTAAATTGTGTCTGCAGGTTGAAATGATAATTCCCTTTAGTATCCGCCATTTACTTTATAGATAAGTTACGTGTATACCGGAAGACCACAGCTTGATTTACTAGGAGTGCTTACTGTGATTGCCTCTTTCTGTAATAAAAAATAATAATAATTCATATATTTCAGATAACTGCGATCCATAATTTGTTAGTAACATAAACTCTTATATTAAAATGTTAGTTTTCTTAACCGACTGTGGTTACTATTAATTCTATAAATCAAAAACGAATCAAATCAAATTTATTTCGTTAAATTACATTAAATAATAAATCAGTTTAAATAAAATAAAAATTAGTTAAATTGAATCAAACTATATTATTTTTCGCACAAAATGCTACCACATCGGCGAAGTAATCCTGCCAGCTAATTAAATTAAATTAAAGACATTTATTTGATGTATTGTATATGAGTATTCTGACTCTAAAGAGTGCGCTATTTACTTGGGGCTGTGAAGAATGTGGTAGACTCCGCAAATAACGTCCTTATTTTGTTATTACAACCCATTGACATCCTTTCATCTCGGCGAAATAAATATCATTAGTGTTTTTAAAATATACTGCTCATATTTATTGTTGTAACCACACATCCATTCCATGACTATGAAATCTCTATGAACTGGACACTGCCAGAAATGTGGCAAAGCCAAGGAATTTATATACTAACGTTAGTATATAAATTCCTTGGGCAAAGCAGACACACGTTGCCAATGTTGCCATCAACAAAGATGTCAAGTAGAACTCTTGTTCTGAGATTTACCTTAATTCGTTTCCTACGAGTGATAACTAAAATTGTGTCTCCGCGACAACAACCGTTTGTTCGATGTATGTACCATTCCCAGATACACAATGTTACAATCATTATTTTTCATTATAATAACAGATAATGAGCGTATTTGAACACAATTTTGTTTAAATCATGTGAAGTTTTTGTGTAAATAGAACTAGATGCGGTTTAAAGAGACCAATTGTTTATGCGAGATGGCAAGACCGTGGAGTGTGGATTGGAAAGGGATTAGAGAGGCATCGCATTGGGAACAAATAACCCTGACAATTTTTTTTTTTAATTTAGTCACATGAAAAAACTTACTTCAACGGGATGCTTTCAGTTTAGCTGTTGCGAAACCTTCCCCTTTTTTTCGTAACACCCTTGTCAGAGCGATCGTGGTCATCATGTAATATAATAATTCATTCATGTTATTAATATTAACGACCGATGGTGGGCGAAGGTCCGCCTGCGACGCAGGAGGTTGCGGGTTCGATTCCCGCCTCGGGGCAAATATTTGTACGATCTGCAAATATTTGTTCAGGGTGTTCTGGTCGTTTTTCTATGTATCAAAATCAGAATCAGAAAAAATAACTTTATTTCTTTAGGCTTACAAAATAAGCACTTAGACAAGTCAAATTGTATACTATAAACATAGTTATTATTATCAAATAAGAAATAAGGTGTTATTGATATTCTCTTCACTTCAATTTTTTGTCCACTAGTGGAAGAAGTGAAAAAGACACCACTAGCACATTATAATATCACTTATGTGTCTAATACATGTAAGGTAAACAGAACATTTAATTTCTTACATACCTACTACTGTATAATAAAAAATATCTATCTGTGTATATAATATATTGTATTATGTATATCAGTTATCTAGTGCCCATAACACAAGCTCTGCATAGCTTGGGGCTAGATAATGCTGAGTGAATTGTTCAGCATTTTTTTTTAATAATTCATTGTAGACGGAATGATGGGATTTTCCTCACAGTGTGTTCTTATAATCTAATCTTTTTTTTTGTTAGTCCTCCACTCATGTATTTTCGGAAGTTGAGAAGAGATACCGTAACAAAGCCCGCATTCGACTACTATTTAAAAAAAAATATTATCATTTTATTTTCTCATATACAATTATAATAACGTAAAGTAGATAACACTAAAGCTCTGCGCACATTAGTCTTACGCTGCTTGCTACCGCACACCACAAAAGTGTGGATTCAAAATATGGTCTCAAGCTCGTCAGCTTTAGATATATTTTACAATGACAAAATGGCTTCCGACAAGCTTCAAACGAGTGACCCACGAGCTGTCTGTCATCTGATGCCGTAAATATGAGATGTATCTTAAAAAATATATATACTCGAATGCATTTTAGTCCTGTGCTGTAGCGGTGCGCCCCGGAGCTGGCATCCATGAAAGTACTTAAGATAGAAACTTAGTTACGGTGGCAAAGTAAGAAGCTATCACTACATATTATAAAACAAATGCCTCCGCCACATCTGTATGTCTGTCTGTCTTTCAGTTCGCGATAAACTCACAAACTACCGAACGGATTTTCACCGATCGATATAATGATTCCTGAAGAAGGTTTAGGTATATAATTTGTCGTTTTGTGTAAATTGGTTGAAATATAACGATAATTGTTGGAAGTGTCAGAAAAAGTCAAGCCACCCGGAGCTTTCATCGTAAACGTTGCCTAATCCGTTTCAGATACAACAAAACAATTATCTTTTATAGATATTCCTGGATATTCCTCTTTTATAGATCTACAAAAAAAATTTGTAGGATCTTTTAAGGATAGCTTACTATACCTACCCTATCAATAATTAGATATATATATTTTATATATCTAAAGAATGTGTTACACTTGATGTCGTTAATTCTATCTACATATCTTATAATATTCACACAAACTTTTCACATAGGAAACACCATATAGACTGTACAAATAAAAAACAGACAAACATGACTCTTCATGCTTTAAATTTACAAAATAACAAATTGTTGGCTTTAAGAGGTCAAAAATCAAATAAGATAATTTTACAAAATAAAATAAATAAGCCGTGGGGTCGCGGCGTACGAATATCGACCCCTCCAACTCAACCCGTGGATGTCGTAAAAGCCAACTAAGGGAACCTACCAGAGGAAGGGCAGCAGCTTCCTTCTGAGTATATTTAAACACCCACACTGCGATCACCAATCCGCCTGCCAAGCGTGGTGATTATGGCAAATCCCCCCCTACATGGGAGACCATCCACTCGATGGACCGACGACATCGTAGCGGTCGCAGGGAGTCGATGGATGGAGGCGGCTCAGGACCGCTATTTGTGGCGTCGTACGGGGGAGGCCTATGTCCAGCAGTGGACGTGTATGGGCTGATGATGATGATGAAAATTAAACTTTAAACTTAATATTATATTTTTTAATCAGCTGACTAGCAACTAAGTTCAAACAGTTTGTATCTATTAGTCACTTTTTCTAAATTAAATTAAATTTTTCATGTGTTGGTAACATACTCTAATGTACTTATGTTATATCGTCGTCTATTGATTTTTATATACATTATAAACTAAATACCTTATAAGTGGAAACTTGTAATTAGCCCTCAGTATTATAATATGCATATTATATCATGCATGTTATGTTAAGCAAAGATCTTATTGTTAAATCCTAGCTGTAAGTTTTCTTAAAATTCGTAAAATAAAATAAAAAATAAAATGATGAAAATAAATAATAATTAAATTAAAGGGTATGTCAAAGTGCTGCTGTATAGGAGCGTTGTGAAAATAAACTAAACATAATGTACAATAATATTACACAATTAACAAAGAAAATAATAAGGTGAAAATGTCAGATCTAAATTTAATTTAGTTTCATATGCCAATACTAAAATAAAGCTGCTGTATAGAGGCATTGTCAAATAAACCAAAATATGCTACCCGTACTAAGCCGGGGCGGGTTGCTAGTGTTAATTAACTAAGCGTCACTGCTATACAGAATGAGTGCGAATTTATTACTCGTATTGCAAAATGCCCTCGGTTTGTCCTACTCTATTTAAATAAATGTCTCTATTTTATTGCCTCCAATTGGTGCTGTTGTGAACCGATTATGGAGTACTGCAATAATGCTGTTTCTGTAACAAGTTTATGACTAAGAGAAGCCGCAAGTGCCAATAGCCGGTTAGCATTGTATCTTATACCTTTAAACAAGCAATTCTTGTATATACATATATACAAGAATTGCTCGATTATATATATAGGTATATATATAATCTGAATCACGAAAACGGCTCCAACGATTTTGATGAAATTTAGTATACAGGGGTTTTCGGGGGCGATAAATCGATCTAGCTAGGATTCATTTGTAGAAAATGGCGTTTTATTCGTTTTTCATTAATAAGTTTTATCGATAGGGCACTCCCATAGACAAGATTTCAACGCTACAAAACTTTCATGTATCATGTATGACAGTTTTTTAATTTACTGCACATACTCGGTTATGAAGTCACAATGGGGGAGGAAGGAGGTTTGCAGCTAAGATCCGAGGCTAAGATAGACAAGGAATTCATATACTAACGTAAGTTAGTATAAAAACTCCTTGAAGATAGATGAACCCATAGACATAAAGTCCATTATTTTTGTTCGTTGATAAAAAGCCGTGACATAAACTGAAAAATATGTCTCTTCCTGACATCTATTGACGAATAATATAACTATTATTTTTTAAATTGGGAGCAACTAACTGCTCTAATGACACAACAACACTAAAACTACTCCAGCAGGTGGCGTTGTTAAGCAACACTAAGCCAATGAATGTTTGGTTGGAGGTTAGACCAAGAAAAACAATTGTTTATTTATATTATTTATAACTTTTAACTCACGTGTTAAATATATTTCTAAACACAATATACCAAAAAAAAAATCAACGGTCAACCAGGTACTAGTAATTAGAGTAGGTAGGTACTGTCCATATTTTATAGAGGGTGGATTTTTTGGATCGGGCAGTAAGGGGAGGTACCTTAACGCAACGGTGTAGCTACAGGAAAATGGTCTTAGGAGACTACCCATATTTTTTGAGAAATGTTCATCCTCATTCACAGATTATCAAAAAATGTACAATTAGCATAAACATTTGTTTTTTCACAAAACCGTTTTGATAGGCTTGGTGCTAGATGATGCTGTATGTATTATCCAGCATTATTATAGTTATTTTTAAAATATTAACTGCCCAATCTCAGCTAGCAGCAGCATGTAAAGCATCCCAACTTCATCATAGCTTTCATTGCAATCTATGTATTTTATTCCGGAAATTTCCCAGACCCAGCTTTTTAACAAAAACTCGATCACAGCTTGCAATTGAATATCCAGTTACGCTCTACGTTTTTGATGTTTTCGATGCAACAGTCAGCACCGAACTGAGGGGTGCTACGGTGATTTGCACCCCTCCCCCCCGCGGCTCTAATTAGGCTCACATTCTCATTCCGTCTCGCGTTTAATTTCGCCGGCGGTTGCGTCTTAATTACGTTACTCGTTGTACTAAACTGAGGGGCTTGAGTGACCAGGGCTGTAATGAGGAAGGTTTTTTAGGCACCTGATTATAACTTACTAGCTGTTGCCCACCGCGCTGCACTTTGATAAAAAGTTATCTATATCACTCAAGGATATTGTAGAATAATTATCAAAATTAGGCTAGTGGTTCCGGAGATACCTCCTTCCTTAAGGTGTCGTCGTAATTGACTAACAATCTTACAACTGAACGATGATGCGATTTCGTCGTGAGATGAAAATGATCGTGCGATGGTCCAACAGGTGTCCTAGTATGTCGCGCGATGCTACATTTCAGATCTCAGTCAGTGTCTCAGCCAGTGCTCGCGCGATGACTCGTAACCAATTAGGACACTCAAGAGATTTGCAGCTTTGATAGCACGATCGCACGATCAAATCTCTCGTAAGATCGTTATTAAGCATTACGAGTGCTCCCGCGATGACTTGCAAGCTTCAATTAGGACGCTCTAAATAATTGTGTTTTTAATCTAGTCGTGCGAAGAAACCGCATCTTTCGCTCGTACGGTCTACGCCAATTAAGATGACGCCTCATCTTACAGACGTGTCCTCTATCCTACTAATAATATAAATGTCAAAGTTTGTACTAATAATATAAATATAAATGTAATAGTTGGGACCTGAAATAACATACAGGTTACTTTTTATCCCGAAAAAACGCGGGCGAAGGTGCGGGCAGTAGCTACTACAACATATAAGTAGTCATAGTAGATTATATTTTTTACTTCCTATAGGACTTGCTGATTAGTGTCAAAAATGGTGGTTATTATGAGAAACATAAATTATTATTTTGTCAATTCCAGGTAGTAACGTGTTGGTAAAATTTAACTAATCAGTTTTTCGGCTACTGCCCTAACTTCGAAAAAAGGAGGAGGTTATTTTTTCAACTGCACCTATGCATGTTTTTTTATGTATGTTCGTAGATTTCTCCGTCATTTATCGACCGATTTAGATGATTATTTTGTTGAAAAAGAACGATCCCGAGAAAGTCCCATTTTATTTAAAGGATTAGAAGTAACTTTTTAGTTTAACAAATTAATTATGTTATATTAATTGTAGCACTGACTGTACCTTGGTATAAAAGTGGAGGCAACCAACTCACCTCCCACTAAAGATATAAAACTATAAGGATTCTTCCCATAATTGTCATGTTCATAACAACCGGTCCATAAAAGCCTCGTCACCGCGTTTAGTGCAACACTTCATAGAATAGGGAAACAAACATTCACTAACAAGGATGACTTACAGTTTTACGGCAAAAATTCAAAATCATCGTTGTAATTGAAAAAAAATCACTTAAGCTGTAAATAGGGGCTCATCGCTTTGTACGTTGCTATTGCTATAATTAAGGTGGTACGTACACGAGCGGTAAAAAATGGCAAGATAACGCAAGAACCGATTGCAAGAGCAAAAAAGCAGCCATCATCGTTCAGGTTTTTAAAGGACAGTGGCAAAACCTTCTAATTTCAAACAATGCAAACTATCTGTGAGGCTGACTGCAAGATGGTAGCTTAATAATAAATAAATATAAATAGTTTATTTCAGGCACATACTTATTACAAAATTAAGGACCCATATCAGAAGACACAATAATTAATCAAAGAAATTAGACAGAAAAGTTTAAAATACACAAAATAATTAAAACACTTAGGTGGTTACTTCGATGGTTATTTCTTATAAAGATATGCGCATAAGTTAGTTTGGCCTTATCTAGGCGAGGCGACCGATTAGGTAAAAATCCAGAAAAACAGACATCGCCTCACTGTGTCTGCGCGAATACCTAAGCTGAGTGCCTACTCGCAAAACGGAAATCGAAGTTTCTGATTCGTTTTGAACCAAACGGTAATCTTATGCAAGCGACATAAGAATTGGTTTTGCACGAAAACGAATCAGAAAATTCTATTTTCATTTTCTGAGTAAGCCTGCTGGAAGCTTGCAGTAAAGCCAGTCCCTTACTGCAAGTTTCCAGCGTACAGGTCATATTATGTTGTTTTCTCAACTAGCACCCAACCTACCGTCTTGCAGTGCGGACAAAGCCTGATAACTCTTTATACCTGTACTTGACTACCTGTGTTGCCTGAAATAAATGATTTATTATTATTTATACTTCTGAATTTAATTATTTTAATTAACGCTTTGTAGATTTTTGAGAATTTCCTACAGTTGTATTATCCATGTGTATCCACCCTTAGATTTTTAAACGACAACAAAGTACCCAATCAATGGTTCTTGAATAATGAAACCCGGCACCTGTCGGTTCCCAAGCCACCCCCGCTTCTAACACGCAACGGCAGACAATGGCAATACCAACCTTGAAACGACAGGTATAGAACTTATTTTCGCTCTAATCTGTTTTTAGTATGATAGATATAAAGTTCCTATAATATGCACGTTATATTGTGTCCCAAATAAATTCTCTTTTATTTATGAGCGTGCTACATTCATTTGGAAATAATATTGGAGCACCTATGGCAAAATAGTACGACTGCTGAAAAAAGGATTCTAGAACCTCAATTCAATTATGTTGATGTAGTCAAGCTAAAATAGATCTTAAAAACAGATAAATCTGATTCTATGCCTACATAGAGACTAGTCTGCTTTATATCTTGTACGTGCTATCCATCCACGGTTGTCTGGTAGAGATCGTTCTTGAGCGATAAGACCGCCACTTTTATGTGTATTTTCTACCTTCGATTTAAGTGTGCAATATAGCATTTTCTATCTATCTATGTTTCTATTCTGTTACGCAAAACGTATATAATTAATCGTCAACAATTAAATACTCATTTAGGTTATCGTAAGAAAGTATAGTAAAAAAAGTTGTAATTACGTACGGAATAACAAAATCTAACGACATGCGTGTACGCACGGTACCTGTAGAATTTCGATCTACCGATTTTCGTTTTAAGCCGAATTCGAAAAAAGTAGATAGTTTAATGTTCGGCTGCATATGACCTCTGTGGCGCGGCGGGCGAAGGTCCGCCTGCGACGCCGGAGGTTGCGGGTTCGATTCCCGCCTCGGGACAAATGTTTGTACGATCTGCAAATATTTATTCAGGGTGTTCTGGATGTTTTCTATGTATAATAAAAAATATCTATCTATGTATCGTATTATATTAAGTATATCAGTTATCTAGTACCTACCCATAACAAAAGCTCTGCTTAGCTTGGGGCTAGATGATGCTGTGTGAATTGTCCAGCATTATATATATATCCAGCATTATATGTTTTTTTTATGTACAACTTTATACTAACTTTAACTTTTTTATTACAACTTTATATAATTTTCATAATTTTTTTAGTTTCCCATAGGAACTGTGTGCATAGGAATTACAATGTTTCCTTTAAAAAAACAAAAGAGTTCGAAGTCAATTGTTCGTTTTTTTATAAATATTATTCAGAGTAATAGAGTATTTATTCAGTGTAATTTGGAGTGTAATATTTTTTTTATTGAAAGTATTTATAAAGTGCATCTACCACATTTATCAGAGTAGCTTTAAACAACTACGACTTATTCATTAAAACATCCCGTACTTTTTATAACAGGAGCAAACCTTTTAATGAGGGCCTTAAGCTCTAATTAAGCGAAAAACTGTATAAAATTGACCAAACAGAGACATTAAAAGCTGTTCTAAGTTCGCACCTATTCCGGGTTGGTACAGTCAGCTGCGAAATTATGTTAACACTCCCAATTTACCACTGTTATTATATAAACATCTTTTCAAATAAAAGTGCATGCCAACATTCTAGCACGTGATGGTTTGCGCGTATGTTTTATAAATTGATGTAATATTACTTATCAGAATGCGGTATAAAAATTATCCCAATTATGTATTACAACTATTTAGTTAAATGGTAAACTTTCGAAAACATATTTTCGCAGCCGACTGTACCTATCGACTATCTAAGGAGCGCACGCGAGGGGGCTAATTAGTGGGCACGCAACACGACAGCTGGAACCTTTCCAATAGAAAATGAGCTTTATTTCCTGGTCTTAAGAATCCAAAGAAGGTCGCTAAGATTATATCCTGGATGCCTGAGCTGATGACCCATGTGCAACGGAAAATGAGCTTTATTATCTTGTATTAAGATTCCACGCTAGAAAGCCTTGGTTCGTGGAGCCTGTGCTTCTGTGCAACAGCTTTATAGAGAAATGAGCTTTACCACCAATAATTTAGATTCCACGATGCATGGGTGTTTGAGAGCTTTAGTTTTGAGCATAGATACCTATTGAGAATTTTGGTTGTAGGTAGAGAAAATTGAACATACTTTGCTGCCTTTATGTTAACCGCGCACTTGTATGTATGTATATTACCATGACCCACAACCTGTTAATGATTTTCAACAAATAAGCACCTAAAACTTTAATCACAAAATGTACTTAAAGAAACAAACGGACATCTGTTTGTTTAACCGCCCGGATGCCGCCGTCGCCTGTTAGATATTAATCCAAACACTGCTACAACCCTTTATTCTGTCCGACACAGAAATTAAGCAAATTACATTCAGCAAAGCAAATCGCTCTAAAAGAAAGGGCTACTGAAATAATTGTCTACTTTACTCTCAGAGAAATAGAATTACAATCTAAATTAATTACGCTTTTAAAGCGTCCGTTATTCTTAATTAGTTTCTGCACCGCGGAAGCTGGGGCCCAAGTCGCGCTCTTAATGAAGGGTAGTTTCAAATCAGTGCGTTTGATCAACTCTGTGCAGTCTTAATTACGGCGCTCGTTCCGCGCGGGACAATCCGGTTATTTATGACTACATAAGCTTGATTATTCTTTAATGAATACTTGTTTTTAAACGTTTAATTAAGTTTTATGGCGACGGGTCAGCGGAGACGCGGCCGCCCCGCCGCTCCGCCGGCCACCAGCTAATTGGATCGGGTTGACGCACTCGTCGCCCGCGCCCTGCCCCCCTCCTTGCCCAGGCCGCACCTTCACCCACTCCTAATTGTATGAAATTGCTAATTGGAAAATTTTATAAGCGGCCACCCGCAGGCCTACATCTGAATCCGGGGATTGCCAAGAAAAATTAGTTCAAGGAGACGATCCGCAAGGTCAAACTTATCCAATCCTTTTAGAGAGCCCCGCGGCGAGCGAGACTCCATTTCCTTTGATTGTTTTAGTTTACGTTGTGTCGTTTTGTTCCAGGGCGTGTAGTCGTGGTGTGAGTGCGAGCGGTCCCCGCTCCAACCGCCAAGCTGGCCGCGAGCGCGCTGAGTATGAACCCGCACTACCACGGGTACGGGGAGCTCAGCTCGCCACACCCGCCCTCGCCCGAGGCGGCCTTTGCCACCAACGGCCACGACTCGCAGTACCACAACAACAACAATAACCCAGCGCTCAAGGAATGCGCTGGCTGCGGCGGCAAGATCGTGGAGCGCTTCCTGCTGCACGCGCTCGACCGGTACTGGCACCACGGCTGCCTCAAGTGCACCTGCTGTGGTCAGGCGCTCGCGGATATGGGCCGTTCCTTCTACTTCAAAGGCGGGATGATATTATGCAAAAGCGACTACACGAGGTGAGTCTTCTTATCTAAACCTTCACATTTTACTTTTAGATCAATAAAATCTTATAATGTTAAACTTCTCATGGACCACTAATTAGTACCATTTAAGGCATCAGATTCCGCTCTCCCGATCGATCTTTTCCATTGATCGATTTAATCAGTTTTTAGTCCGTCATCTGAAGATGACAATGGCGTGTCTGTCAAACGCATCGAGCACCCCAAAAAAGTATACCGAGAAAGTCGCGGGCGCATTGTTATGAAAATCCTTTGAACCGTTTCGTTTTCTACCTGGCAGAGGTACAAAAAGTACACAGTTTTGCACACAACGACCGATCGGCGACGGCGTCTGGCCAACAGCTATAGCAGCAAACCAGCTAAATTGGTCTTGTTAAAGACCGCTAAGGACTAATTTAGGGTGGAGGTAACAAAGTTTTTGCCGGCAGTCCGTTGTCAATTAACCTTCTATGTTTTATAGAGCGTGCTACGTATTAGGAAAGCTAACTTATTGCTTGCGGACAGTCATAGCGTTATACCGCCGAGTTAGTCTAATGAATGCCCCTACATAGAGAATAGCCATAAGTATTATTGATAAATATGTCGCGAGTATTAAGCCTATAAAACCAGGAACCTGTTTTATTTCCACGCGATCTTGTAAATCACTTTGAGGTATTTTCTTCCAATTATGAGTGTTTATTTTCCTTAGGTGAGCTGTGAAGTAAATTGATGTAAAATAAAATGCAACTACTAAATACCTACTTAAATAATTTCAGTTTTATGTTGATTTCATTTTATTAGTTCGTTAAAATAACTACACGTTAAGTTTCATACGATTTTAATGAACAAGCTATTTCATAGACGTAATATAATTATCACTGTTTGTTTAACGTTAATGAACACTGTTTAGTGTTTTTTTTTTAATTTCAATATTTTATGGTTGCTTTCCTAGATGGTGTAACTAAAACATTCAAAGACCTAAATGTCTTCACGTGGTTTCCAGCTGCCAAACCCGTGTTAATTAGTCAAACGCACGGAATTCCGTCCAATTATCTCCGCTGTACTCCTCCAAAAATGCGCTTTTTACCGAAGCTTTCGCTTTCAAATCCCCAAGCCTGATTTATCGTTACGAATACTCGTAAATAGCATCAGATATTTAAGCTCGTATTTGACATTCGCATAAATTCGTTTTACACTGATTTCCCTTGTTTACCGGCGGTTGTGAGTCAACTAGAGAGAAGTGGGCCGACCGCGGCGCGGGTCGTGCGTCGTAGATTCGATAAAGCTCGTCTACAGTTGACAGAGACGGCGCGGCCTAACGAGCGGGCCCGTGCTCGTTGGAGCCTCCAAGGGGGTAAGAAAGGGGTGGCGGGGGTATGAAGAAGTGCGGTTCCGTGCATGTCTCTGCTGATTGACCCGCGTCACTCCGCAAACAACAACTAACGAGTCCACCCCGTCCCTCACCTACCATCATTCGATGTTACTTCACATCGCACGCCTTTCTCTACCCTGGGTAGACGTCACCCAAAAATGATAGTTTTTAATTATATACATAATTTGAAGTTCTTTTGGCCTTAAATTGTGACAGTTGACAGTTATCTTAAACTATAAATAAATAAATAAATAATAAATATTGCTGGACAATTCACACAACATTATCTAGCCCCAAAGTAAGCAGAGCTTGTGTTATGGGTTCTAGATAACTGATATACATAATACAATACGAGTACATAGATAGATATTTTTATTATACATAGAAAACGACCAGAACACCCTGAACAAATATCTGCAGATCGTACAAATATTTGTCCCGAGGCGGGAATCTATGTATATATAAATTATTCTTTACATCTCGATGTAATAAGAAAATAATCATTATTTTTTGTAAAAAAAATACAATATTGTTACTGCTTTTACTGAAATCTTTATAATCTGCTACGAATAAACTGCAGAAATGTGGCCATTTTCAAGAATATTCGCAATCAAGAACTGAACAGATAAACACCCTACTTTATAAATGTCAAAGTTTGTGAGAATGGATGTACGGATGTTTGTTCCTCTTTCACGCAAAAACTACTGAACTGATTGGGCTGAAATTTGGTATAGGTATAGTATGGAACTTGAAATAACATATAAATTACTTTTCATCCCGATAAAACGCGGGCGAAGGCGCGGGCAGCAGCTAGTAACTAACAAACATTTTACTCAGTACTCGTACACTGATATGCTACACTTGCCATATCATACTTGTCAACATCACTTGCCAATTGTTTGCCAATTTCGTTATTTTATACACAGAGCCCTGATTAAGACACGCTAACGAAATTAACGCTTCACGCAACCAGTTATCCGCCTTTTGTCCCGATATGATGGATTGCGGTCCCGTTCCACAAAGACGGTGATGATGTTCCTCCTGATTACTGTGTGTGTATGAAATTATTGTAGGTATGTAATTATTTTGTGTGTGTGTACGAAATTAGTAGGTGTACGAGTTTGCTCCGCCGGAAGCATTAAATAAACATTACCGTGCTTTAATACGAATTTTATAATGATTTATTACTTCTATTGTTAGCGTGTATAAACAAGATAGCTGTTCACTGTTTTGCAGGTAATCATCTTATAATATCGTGAAAACAGGCAAACTCTGCGGTTTATCTGCCAAGTTTTTATATAGTTGGATGCTATTTTTGCGTTGTTTTTGTATAAAGGCAAGCTCAACTCTATGTTCATTCATGACTCGCCAAAAGTGTACTTTTTCGTAGCACTTTCCGTAGCACCTCTACGAGTTTTTTCACACTTTGATTTTGAAGAATGGTCTTACAAATATAAGTGATAAAAAATATATCGAATAAGTAATAATAAACCTCACATCAACTCGTAAACGTCTCGTATTCCAATTCCAAACTGAACTTCAAAAATCCAGTTACACAGCTTGCAAATCAAAAAAGTTGGTTAGTTAGCGAAAGTGTTATCGGAACGGGTAAGAAGTTGGTATTTTACGGGAGTCTCGTTAGGCGGGCGGCGCGCGCGGGCGGCTGATTGCCGATTGAGCAGCAATTGCCTTGATTGACGGCGCCCGCACGCCCTAACGAACCTGCTTTCAACGTGGACGTGCCATGCTACATTCACTCTCTGCTCTCTATTACTCTCATACAACTGCTTACGACTATTTTTGCATCGAAATTTGAAGACAACTACCTCAATTTTAAACTCCGCAGCAAATCTGTAAGATTTTGCATAGTTTTACTTGAGTGTACTACTTCATCATCATCAGCCTATACACGTCCACTGCTGGACATAGGCCTCCCCCGTACGACGCCAGAAATAGCGGTCCTGAGCCGCCTCCATCCATCGACGGAGAGTGGATGGTCTCCCATGTAGGGGGGGATTTGCCATAATCACCACGCTTGGCAGGCGGATTGGTGATCGCAGTGTTGGTGTTTAAAAATACTCAGAAGGAAGCTGCTGCCCATCCTCTGGTAAGTTCCCTTAGTCGGCTCTTACGACATCCACAGGTTGAGTTGGAGGGGTCGATATTCGTACGCCGCGGCCCCACGGCCCCACGGCCACGGTACTACTTATTACAAGCTTATATTTAACTTACAATGTATGTTTGTTCGCAAGAAATCTTGCAACTCAATTTTAGACCAGTTATCCTCAACGGATTAAACTTAATCTTGGCAAACTTATGTAAGTTCGATGACAATGCAATATCATGGAACATATGACCTGGCCTGATGATGGAAACCGAAGGTGGCCAAAGGAACTCCTAAACTAAACGACTTAACTATGTCGGGTTTGGGTTCGTTGGATTTGTCTTCCCAAGCAGTTTGGTCCTTGACGATATAGAAGCTCGTTAATAAAATTTTTAAAATACAAATAAATTATCTATTGTGTATTGTATATGCTAGAGCTTCCAATTACATTAAATCTTTCGAATTTAGAGGTTGTGAGTACGTGCTAGGGTTAAAATATAAAGATGGCACATCATAACAAACCCACAAACCATAATTCCTGTGTAAAATTTATATTTAAACGCGTGTCCAGAGAGGGCGGCAAGGGGGTCCAATTTGGGCGCTCGTTAAGTTGCAAAAGACGCACGGCTTAATTGCAACCGCCTGTCCTAATGAGGCCCAATGTCGGCCTTCTCGCAAATTAACATTGTGCGAAAATGGTGATGTCCCTGTCCTTGAGTTCCATAGATCTTTATAAATATAAATAAATAAATAAGTTTGGACAATCCACACAACATCATCTAGCCCCAAGCTAAGCAGAGCTTGTTATGGGTACTAGATGACTGATATACATAACACAATATATTACATATGTAGATAGATATTTTTTATCATACATAGAAAATACCCAGATCACCCGAGACAAATATTTGCAGATCGTACAAACATTTGTCCTCCCGCCTTGGGACAAATGTTTGTACGATCTGCAAATATTTGTCGAACCCGAACTATTGTAAATTAACCCCTCATTGATTATATTTAAATATATTACCTGAAATATACCTATTATTGAAATATTGATTCCATTCTAATCTTCATTAGTGTATTCATTTCAGTATATACAAATACAAAAATACAAAAACGTTTATTTCAAAATTATTTTTGACAATGGTGTTGTAACACTGCCTCCTGTGGTAGCTACAATGTAACTGTGTTACAGGAGAACAGCTTCTTCCCAAAAGTAGTTAACATATTATTATATTATTAACTTAACTTATCTTAGTTAAGTTAATATAACTTAACTTATATTAACTTAACTATTCTAATAAGAGTTTTAGTTTAGTGCACTTTACTTATCTATACTTAGTTGGTGATATCTTAAAGGGCCAAACGTTTGCTATATATGTAGCTAAAGATACTAGTTTTTTTATTTATATTTGGCAAACGATTAGTACCTAGTTCATTTTTTATACATAGCGTAGGTATGAGTGTAATGTATATAAGCTCTTATTTTATACATTTTTAGTAGTTGAATAAATGATTTAAAACTAGTACAATTATATGTAGTTAGGTGTAAGTATAAATACTGACATTTGTGTAAAAATATGTGTGTAAAACGTTATCGAGTAAATATATTATAAATAAGAAAGACGAAATTATATACAGCGATGCTATTCTCCGTTCCTGTTACGACTAATTGGTTCAAACCTCGACCAGATTTTCAATCCGTTTAAAGCATGTTCATTCAAGACACAGACTGCTCTAAGACTTCATGTAAGTGAATTCTATGGACCAAAAGACGAGCAATCGGGACCTCTCGGTCCGAAGATTGGGTTACGTCCTAGAGCAGAGTCCCGATTAATTTCGTTTGTAGGACTCGAAACCAAAGTCTATCGGACAAAGCTTGCTAAATAGAAACTAAAGAGCGTCTACGAAGCGGTCAATCTTGTTTGGAATTTGATTACCGGTATCCATCGCGGTAAACTGGCCCGAGATTGGATAGTTTTCTTTATTATAATACTAGCAACCCGCCCGGACTTTACACGGGTAGTAGAGCATATTAAAATGATAGAATGGGTATAGATAATATTTATTGACAAAGAAAATAACAATCAAATAATATAAACAAATTAAACTAGTATTTACAATTGAAACAATTGAGCTAACTGGAGACTGTTGCAAACAATCTACAGATAGCTCAACTGGTCCATGGGTATAGTTAAGCTATCCTTAAAAGATAGATTTAAGCCATCGCGGGTTTTTTGTAGAAGTATAAAAGAGGAATACCTCACCTTGAATTGTTTTGTTACATCTCAAAAGGATTAGGCAGCGTTTTCAATGAAAGCTCTCAGGCGGCTTGTTTTTTTCCGGCACTTCCAACAGTTATACAAACCTTGTAAATCATATACTTAAACCTTCCTCGCGAATCATTCCATCGATTGGTGAAAACCGCTTGAATCTGTGCAGTAGTTAATAACGTAGTTTATTAGTTAATAACGAACAGACAGATACACAAACAAACAGACAGACGCGGCGGAGGACTTTGTTTTATAATATGTAGTGCTTGCCTGAAGCATTCAACGTTTGATTCCTTATCATCTATTGTGATTTCATGCATACAGGTATTGTTCTTAGGTGAAAGTAGTCTTAGTGGGTACACAATGTATAAAAACCCTGTCAGGGCACAACAATTATTTTACAATTATTTTGAATTAAAATAGGTAAAAGGTATGCTAAGTTGACAATAATATTCATACAGGATAATAGACATATTCTTTTGTTTCACCATTAGCTTTAAATGTGTTTCACCATTGGCTTTAAATGTGTTTCACCATTGGCTTTAAATGTGTTTCATCATTGGCTGTAAGTTGTAGTTTGGATGCAAGTTTATCAAAGACATTATAAACTAACCCATCTTAAACTGACAAGATTTATAAAACATCTAAGGACTTGTACCTCCGGGGGCCAATTCTGCGTATCACGTAATACTTTATCGAGTGATACTCATTATCATGGGATAAAAGTATAATGTGATAAATATCGAGTACCGCAAAAAACTGCATTCTTGTGCGACTTATCGAGCAACACATCAAGGAAAAACCCTCGAGAAATATCGAATTGCACATTTTAAAAATACTATTGTTTATCAATCGATATTTTGACAGTTCTTGCCATATTGCTCGTAGTAGTATATTGTATATTGCCAGAATTGCCCTCCAGCGACCTCTACGTTAGATTAATGCCAAAAACCGTGAGCATTGGAATGTTCTGTACATTAGTCAACGATAATTCGCTGGGTCTTGTTCGTGATGCGTGCTGGGGACAACTGACCGGTAAATCATAACAGTGCAGATTTACTGCATGGCATTGAATCCGAGGGGATAATAGGAAATACTTACCTATGAAATAGGCTTTAGGAAAAATGTGTTAGATAACCTTTATTAAGAAAGAAAATAACAAGTGAAGAAACAAATTAGAACAATAACTTTACCTAATAACAAAGATAGGTATATAACGACATAAATCACAATTAAAGAAAATCAATCAACACAAGAACTAGATTTTAAAATTGAAACAGTTGAGCTAACTGTAGACTGTTGCAAACAATCTAGAGAAAAGTTTTTGCTATTATAGTGCGTATGGCTCACACGGGGGGGGGGGGAGGGGGTAATTTCTAAGAAATTTACCCTCAGTATGTACGGGATGCGCTAACCATCCCGTAGTATTGTCGCGGGTTCAAGTCCCGTCGACGTTGAAACTTTCTACATCGATTTTGGCTAGTGTATAGGAACTTGGTAAGGACTTAAACTCAGTTTAACTCTGGTTGGTAGGGGTGGTGGTTGGTCGGTTGGTTTTTAGTTGGTTGGTGGTTGGTTGTTGGTGATAGTCGCACCGATATCTTTGGAGAAAGCAAGGAATATAATAACATTAATTATGGTACAATAGGCAGTAATTAATGCAGTAGTAAAAGTCACTAATTAAAAAGCTTTAACCAACAAACACTGAAGTTGCCAAATAAGCGGTTAGCAGTAATGGGCGGATTGAAAAGTTGGCCAGATTAACCTCAATTATTAAGTCATAATGGACTTGAATCATTAAATTTTGTTAATTAGTTATAATTAATAAGTTAAATTGAATCTGGTTGAGTTATTAATACATTTTTATTAAATCTTTTCATAAACTCAAATGAGATGAAAGTTTAATCTACCTTGAAACTACTAAATTGATTTTCTTCGAAGCTGCCAACAGTAACAACTATAAAAGCTGGTGTTTTCGAGATCCAAGAGTTCATTTTTAAAACTTTTCTGTTTATCCATCATCAATGCCATGACCATGCCGACCGATGTGGCGCGGAGGGCGAAAGTCCGCCTGCAACCCAGGAGGTCGCGGTTTCGATTCCCGCCTTGGTACAAATGTTTGTACGATCTGCAAATATTTATCTCGGTGAACTGGATATTTTCTATGTATACTAAAAATATAATATATTGGATTAAGTAAATACATACATATGTAGTTATATCAGTCATCTAGTATAGTACCCATAATACAAGCTCTGCTTAGCTTCGGGTGGGGCTAGCTAGATGATGCTGTGTAGATTGTCCAGCATTATTTATTTATTTATATATATATGACAAATGGTATGACGGGTATTTATATGGATCAGTTGAGCTACCTCTAGTTTGTTTGCTGAACTGTTTCAATTATAAATACTATTTCTGATTTGTTTCTATACTTTAATTGTAATATTATTTCTTAATAAACTGTCTTAACAAATAGGAATCCCAGTAGGAATCATTGAAGAGTAAATAAGTACGTTCTTCAACCGTCACCGGTCGACGTCAACTACGTCAATATCCAGTATTTGTCGTCATCAATTCAGCGTCGCAGCGTCAGTCCGGACATGTTTGCCGACGTCCCCACAAGTCGTGTTCGAGATATTCACGAGATGAACCCATCTTGTACAAGCCAAGTCACTGTTGCTATAAATTGACGCTGTGTTTGGCTTCTTAATTGGACGGGCCGGCTTACAAGAAGGGTTGATAGGAAATATAGCTTTGCTTTCGCAAGAACTATTTCTTGGTTTATTTTTGAGAAGAAAACTGTTTGATGAAGTGTTGTAAGAATGCGTTGATTTGGCAATTTAACCACATTTAATAGAAAATATACGTGAGGCAACTAGGTACAGTTCTTTCGGTAGTTAGGTTTCTTCGTCGCTTCTTAGTAAAGAAGTATTTGAGTACTAATCAAAATTTTGAAATATACCTAAAGAATGAATAATATCACTTAATTTCCATGACTATTTTAATTTGAGGAATTTGAATTTTTGTATTTCAATTGTATGTAAATTAAATAAATATATTTTATTCGAATCTCCTTTTTTGACTAGGGGACTTCCCCCTAGTGGCGGACACCTAAGGTTTTCAGACAATTTAAAAAAAGGAGATTCGAATAAAATATATTTATTTATTAATTAAGTACGTCAATGAAATTTAAAATCAATATACGAACCGTGTTTTCATGTATTGCTGATTAATAAAACTCAGGCGTGAATAGATCAATAAAATCGAGAACAAATAACAAATTATTTCCTTACTCAGTCTGTATGTTAAATACACTGAAATAGCTACAATTCAAACTGCTCGTTCCATGGTTGTTAGAGACCATTTATTCATCGGCATAAGAGCTTTGACGCCCAATTAGAGGAATAACTTCAGTCAAATTAGATAGGTGAACCTCAATTAGGCGAGGAATAGTTACTCTGTATTCTGTAACGAGGTACAATTATCCTAAAGGGCAAAGAACATCTCGGGTTTCCTAGACTGACGCTGGTTGACGTCGTCGGTCAGAATATAGCGGGGTGTTTCGAAATAATTGAGCTCACACATCATAGCAAAAGCTACAAGAAAAGAGTTTTCATTTTTCGCAGCTCTTGCTACAATATTTTGATCACGGTATTCTGAGTATATTTTTTTGGTTTGATTCTTAGACGATCTAACCCGCTGGTTTGATTGGAAA
Source organism: Eupithecia insigniata (assembly GCA_947859395.1). Lineage (NCBI taxonomy): Eukaryota > Metazoa > Arthropoda > Insecta > Lepidoptera > Geometridae > Eupithecia > Eupithecia insigniata. Next base: position 5,103,089 of record OX401996.1, on the reverse strand, counting down.
TCGGTAAATCGAATAGTTTCTTCGATTTTAACTTTTTCGAAGTACGTAACATTGTGAATCACGGGCGTTTTTTGACGGGCGCCGTCATGTAAGCTAACCTTGTCATGTTTTGCGGGCGGGCGCACGGGCAGTGGGACGCCCGAGGTGCCCGATGTGATGTTAATTAATAACGTCTGTCTCACGCTAACGAGACCGTCACGACTACATTATTTAGCCACCTGATTAGTTCTCAGGAGCCGGCTGATCCCAGCAGCCACTGCCACTTCGCCCGCAGCTCTAATTAACGAACGACTCCCGAACGGGACCCGTTAAATTTGATTTGTCATTGCACTATCGCTAATTGGAACTTCGTAATTGATCATTCCAATCATTGATGTGGTCCACGCACGACGTGAACCGCTAACAATCAATGTTTGCCTTTACTTCACGACTCAATAAAACTAATGAAATATGAACCGACAGCGCCATCCATGCGTCAACAGCGACTCGTTTTATTTCTATTCTATTATTAAAACGTTTAATTTAGGACAACAGTTTTACACACAAAACGATCAAAACGCAATCTCTCTGGGATAGGGAACCTATTCGAAATTGATATGGGTGGAGCGCAGTGCTGCGTCGCGCCTATGCAGCCTCGTAAACGTCGCGAATGAGGCCCGAAATGACCGAAAGCCTATAAAAGTAGCCGACGCACCTCGCACTCTATTCCCCTCCAATCGGGTTCAGATTAGAACGGACACTGCCACTAGACGTGTTACATAGACGGACGAATTTCGTTAATAAATAAACGCACTGCCCGACGTCCGGCTGGCAGAAAAAAGGAAAACACGTTCGAGTGAAAATTTAGCGCAAGTATGACCGCAACGCGGGCGTGACGTACACAAATCATTATTCGATACCACCATGCTGTCAAAGGAATTTTTAATAATATTTATTGGCCGACAACTGGCCGAGATTCGGTTTAGCGGGGATTCCACTTGTTACCGTCATATCGAACATGCTGTCACGAGCATGCCGAATTCGCAATCAAAAGATTTTATTCATACTTTGTTGCACAATGATTTTATTGTAACCATTCGGAGCCTTTTCATGTATTCTGTGTATTTAGCCATTCTTTTGTTTCGAACGCGAATTCCGTTTAAAAATGCAAAACGTTCGCACTGTGTGAAGCGAAGATGAACTCAATCGTTACGTCGTAATCATAATCATTGTGTCATTTAAATGTGCCTTCGTAGATAAACTTTAATTAAATTATACGCCGAGAATATGGGCGTGCTTATGACGACGATCAAATCGTATCAATTAAGGAGTACTCAGTAAACTGAAGTGTCGGCGAAAGAGCTTTCGGTTTTCAGCGGAAATGTCTTCGGGTTTCTATGTAATTTTAGTGGAAAGATTTATTTAAAAGCGAAGGTATTTATACTCCGTCCACGTATTTATTTATTTGACTGAATGAAATAATTTAATATTTCATAGACACTATTTCTTTTTAAAAATAGTGATGTGAGTATGTCGACTCGAAATCGGGACTAACGAGAAGTTCGATATTTATCGAGCTGACAGATTATGTGTATGGGATTCTTTCGTTCAGTCAAAGAAAATAAACGCGTAGACGGAGTACAGTTTCAGTATTCGGACATAAAATAAACTTTATTATTTACTATCGGTCATTTAACTTTAATCGAGTATGAGCACACTTGCACAAGGATTTTTAATATCTAATCTAATACAAATTTGGCAAGTTTGTGTAGATCAAAAATAAAATTAAAACCTACTAATACATATTATAAATGTCAAAGTTTGTAAGGATGGATGAATATTTGTTACTCTGTCACGCAAAAACTACTGAACCGATTAGGCCGAAATTTGGTATGGGTATAGTTTGAGACCTGGAATAACATATTGGCTATTTTTATCCCGATAAAACGCGGGCGAAGGCATGAGCAGCAGCTAGTTAAATATAATTCAAGAAGGTCTGAATTTTTGTTTTAATTGATATAAAATCTGGGATATACAAGTATTTGGACTTGATTGACATGTTCTCGGAACGTATCACTTTAAATCTTTCACATCAAAACATTGCAACTCGCAGTATATATAATAAATAAATAGTGCTAGACAATCCACACAACATCATCTTGCCTCAAGCTAAGCAGAGCTTGTGTAATGGTTACCAGATGACTGATATACTATAATAGAATACTTTACATAGATAGATGTTTTTACTATACATAGAAGTTACCCAGAACACCCGGAACAAAGATTTGTCCCAAGGCGGAAATCAAACCCGCAATCTCCTACGTCCCAGGAAATTCGCCCGCGCGACATCGGTCATCAGTATCAGGGCAGCAATTCGGCCTCACTGTGTATTTTCGGCTTCACCAGCCACCCCTACTCAACGTTAGCTAGTTATGGATCCCACTCCTGATCTTAATTAACCTCACGTGTTAACCTCGCAATAACTACGGGTATGCTCTCTGCAACTTACTACTTAATAATAATGTGACGCGGGTATGTAAATTTATGCTTAACTTTATCGAAGATGCCTTAATTATGTGATATAAGCCCATATATCAACCTTAAGTGGTTTATTACTTACTAATAGATAAGCAGGCTCAGAATTAAGTTATTTGTATGGGAGGTACCTTTAAGTTGATATTTTATGAGGTTATAATATTAAGTTGGTTTTGAATGATACATTATTTGAAAAGCATTTTTAGTCAGTATATTTTAACGGTACTATTAAGATTCATGAATTAAGGGGAAGGGAAAGGCTTTGATCAGAAGTGTGATACACCAGGCTAATTATTATTGAATATTTTAAAGGTCAAGAATCATTATGTTTTCTTAGGTTTTTATTGAAATATGTAGTATCATTAGCCCCAACCCAAGTAGCACTTGTGTTATGTGTACTAGATAACTGATATACATAATTCACTACAAAGATAGATATTTTTATTATAGCTCCGGAACAAACATGCAGGTCGTACAAACGTGTGTACCGAAGAGAGAATCGAACCAGCAACCTACTGTGTCAGGTAGACCTTCTGAAAATTTTAATGAAGGAGATGCAACATGTTTTAAAATATGTATGTCGATACATACTAATTCCAATTTTAATTCTAATTCTAAGTGGGGGAACTGAGATCTGCACTGACATCTCGCATGGGAGTGTTTTGTGCATTATCCCCCTGCCTAACCAGCCCAGCTCCTTGAAGTACCGGAGCAGGACATTTTTTTCATTCTAATTTATTTTTAAGGACTTTGGTTATACAAACATGTCAGTCCTATTGTATACACAACAAAATACATTTTAAAGTTAAGTTTAACAAATTAAAATATAAAAAGAGCAGGACTTTTGGTGTCTGACAGCTTCGTTTCAGCGTCTCTGTGTACATACAGAATCAGAATCAATAACTTTATTTATTTAGGCTTACAATATAAGCACTTACATAAGTAAAATTTTATACTATAAACATAGTTATTATTATCAAATAAGAAATAAGGTGTTATTGATATTCTCTTCACTTAAATTTTTTGTCCACTAGTGGAAGAAGTGAAAAAGAAACCACTAGCACATTATAATATCACTTATGCGTATCGTATATACATACGTACATACATATTTAGGTTAGAAGCTTTATGACGACATTTTGATGAGACTAAGAATTGCATTAACATTAGGTATTTGATCTCGATAGCTCCTTATCAACTATCAAAGTGCTTCATTTCCTTTAGACCTTACAGAACTCTTGGACAATATCATCCTACGTAAGTTTTACACCAAAACCAATTTTTTTTTACCATATTACTTTGGCAAGCACCGTCCATAACGAGTAACATTGAGGGCATCAAATAATAGAATAATAGTTCATAAAACAGTAACTGGAAGCACCGCAACCGATCCGCGGTCAGCGTGCGTCTATTTCGAAACTTTCTAATGGGTGATATACATGGTCGGTTTGTTCAGACCACATCGCGATGTGGCACGTCACCGCAAAATCGATCAGGAGTGTTTGAGCTGCTTATGGTGTCATATTTCATATCTCGGACGTCATAATATTAGTGCAAAGCCCATGGGGCCGATCGTGAATTCTTGAAGTTGGGAGTTAAATGAATTTTGGAATATACATATTTTATGTACTTTATGTAATTTGAATAGTAGTAGCCAATCGTGCGATGTAATTTTTGTAAAATTATAAGAAGCTCTATTGAGTGGGCCCTTCCTCACCTGATAGAGCTTTCAGTTTAATTAAATTAGCAAAATACTGACAGGCGTTACGGGGCGTAATGTAACGTGTTACACATTGTTCTTGTAGTTGGTATGGGGAAATAATATGGCGTGTTTTAAAAAACGATAAACCGACTTCAAATTCCCTTAATTATAAACTTATTTTAAGTTTTGCGGGATAAATACTAATCCCCTGGGGATAAAAATTTATGGAACCTCTTTGGGATCTTTTGCTAAACAATAGTGAAAGAATTTTCAAAATCAGTCCACAATTGGCGGAGAAATCGCGTAACTTAATACATACAAAAAAAATAGACGAATTGATAACCTCCTCTCTTTGAAGTCGGTTAATAAAGAGTTTGCAACGAGCGACGTGACGGATTTTTATCACACGGCGTAACATATCATGCTCGTTGCGAATGGTTACAATACGCCCCGTAACACCTGGGCGCTTTAGTCTAATTGGATCGACCTCACCCACCATGTATTCGATGACGCCTAGTTCATCAACAAATTCATTATGTCGTAAAACGGCTTGCGCGAGACCGAAATATCGCGGGGCTCGTAAACTCGCTCGTAAAGACGTTTGTTTACTAATTCGAGAGGGCAGGTGGGCCGAGGGATGCTGCTAATAATAATAGTGGACCTACTGTGTACATTCATCTGAGGGTAGAGTCACGATACGCCCGTGCCGTGAAAGTGTTCTATAATGATGAAGAATTTGTGCCGAAAACACAATGATATTTTAATTAAGACAAACTCTGAGGCGCGGTGGGCTAAGGTCCGCCTGCGACGCAGGAGGTTGCGGGTTCGATTCCCGCCTCGGGACAAATGTTTGTACCTATATGTATCTATGTAGTGTATTATATTAAGTACCTATATCAGTTCTCTAGTACCCACCCATAACACAAGCTCTGCTTAACTTGGTGCTAGATAACGCTGTGTGAATTTACAAAGATATATAAAAAAAAAAAAATTTTTTTCTATATGACAATATTATATGTAAATTCTAATTATTTTCATTTTTCAATGTCGTAAGCAAAAGACACTCCCGGAGGAGCTATTTATTGAGACATTTATACGCCAAACATCAACTCAAAAACCGTAAAAACTAACCCTTATTTTCGATCCAGTTGACTGGTGATAGTGCAAAGACGTCCAAATTGGCTGCAGGTCGCAACTTTTAATGAGGCAAAATTCCCGTCGAATCGTCGTCGTCTAACGCGACGTTCGTTAGCAAAAACGGGCCGCGCTAACACGCGATTAGAATACACCCCCGGCTTTTTGGCACACTGGGCGCAAACGTAGAAGCGCTGGGGTTTTCACTTTGACAAATTGGAACCCTAAATTTTGGGAATGATGAACTGGAAACTTTTGAAAATTGAAGCTTATGGGCCTTGAGCTCACCTATTATCGTTGCGGTGGCGAAAAGTTATGAATTTTAAAGAATTATTGGATGATGAGTAACGGTTGTGCCTAGAATTTCGGTAAGAGGTTTATTATTTTTATTATTTATTTCCGATTTCGTGTCCCCCTTTTCAGCATTATATCTTCAGCCCATACCAAATATAAATATAGAAAACTTGACAGACCTAATTTCGTAATGATTACAGAAACTAAGGATTTCACAAATCACCTTTTCTTTTGCTTTTAAACTTTTCAGTTGCTCTTCGGCTGAATCAATAATGGTAACAAGTGGTGTGCCCCGATCCTAACCCAAAAAGATAGTGCCTCATTTGTGGCGGGCTTTCTCTGTTGTTGTCACATTAGCGAATAACTGCGGCAGACTTCAATACGTTAATGATGTCAGGTCTGCAGGGGCCCTTATAAAGGAGCCTTGTTTTGAAGCTGAGAGAGCCAACACGAGCATAACTAATGCTTATTTTCACTATCTCTGTAGCTATCTGTTTGACACGATAGAGAGACGAAATCACTGAAAAACGATTTGCACTACTAATGTCAAAAAAAGAAAAATGTCCAAAGTAATAATGTCTAATTATTAAAATGGCCGGTACTAAAAATTTCCAATAGTAACATGTTTTCCATTGAAAAAAGGTTCAATTGAAAAAAAGCTAGGTCGTTTTGGTTTATGTTTTCAGTTAAATACAGGGTACAACGGAAAGGCTAAGTATAGTAGCCAAAAGGGGGTGACGATGACATCGAGGAGGTCAAAATTTGTTCTACGATATTATTTGAATTTCGAACATATTTTTTCTTATTTTTTCTAGTTACCGAATTCTCAGTAAATAATTACTTAAGTGTTTAGTTGCTCTGGTGACTGCCAAACCTTTGGGTACAGTAACAAAAAAATAATTTATATCTCATTATAAAACTATCAGGTAAAAGTAGCCGAGAGTACAGATAAATGAATCAAGATGTTCAGTTTTTTCGTACTAAACAGTTGCGATAAGCATACGATAAAAATCCTAAATTATTTTTGTATTAAGTCCCTGAGAAAAAAAAACAGGAGATGCAAAATAATCTTGAAGGAAGTTAGTTCTCAAACTTGTGTCAGTTCTCTGCTTGTTACTTTTTGTTTTATTTCTAATTTCATTGAATTTGATATACCTATAATCAGTTATAAAACTCACGGGCAAAATACAGACAAAAAGCATATGGCATATTTTTTGCAAAACATATGTACTATTAAAAAATTGGCCTCTAAAACTTCAGTGATGTCTTTTTTCAATCTCATTATTACAATAAATGCGTTTTACTGCATATTTAGTTCCTTTTAGACACCATATTTGGTGCAAACCAAAAAAGGTTGTTCTGTCACATATAGCGAATATCTGGCAACTCCGGTAAGATAATGATGCTGGCGGGACGTCTATTAGAGGGAAAAACTCCTTTTGCCATGCGCCTGCGCAGGCTTTATCGGGACGATCTGATTTCTTTGCTTTAGCTTCATCAACAAGCTATTATTGAGTAAACAACTCAACTGTTTTATATATCTTGTTTTGTTTGAAGCTCTGAGCTTATAATTTTAAGCGTCATTAAAAACCAAAAAAATCTGATAAACACTCCGTAAGGTTAATTTTCTTATAAAGTTTCGTTTTGAATTATTTACTAGTATACATTTCAATAAGTTACATTATATGCCCTAATAGTACAAATAGGTATTGTATCAAATTTTTAAAGTACTCTACATGTGTACTTTATGTACATTTATTTTGTTGTACTTCGATATTCCTAAATATTAAACATCATATGTACATAAATCAAGGCTACATATATTTTGCCGAAAGTTACTTATGTTTCTTATGGAACTTAATCCATTTATCACACAATACATTCAAAACAAACCAGTAATTTAAAACTAATATCCACAACCTGATTGCTTTCTCATAACAAAATTCAGAAACAGGCCAGCGCCGTCAACGGTAATAGCAATGGTAATTTACTAAAACAATTGAAGGCCAAGTTAAACTAAACAAGCAACAACCGCTCTAAGTACAACGCAATAAGTCTTATAATCTCATAATTAATCGACTAAACGTTCATGTTTATTCATAGGCAGCGATTGTTCGTAATCTACGCAAGAATCTACTTAGCGCGCAGAAACTCATTTTTGAAGTTCATAAATTATCGGCCGATATTGAGGCTATTTTCCTCCTAATGAGGTTGTAAACAACACTGTCTAATTAAACTCCTTAATCGCAAAACTCAAACGGTAACCGCATTTTAAAACAAAACCGGCCAATTTGGTAGCGACCGCGGCGCGGTGGCGTAGAGTCGCAAACTCAGATAGATCACTCCATATTGGTACTAAGACCGAGTTACATAACAGTGCTTTTTCAACGCAATCCTTCAAAAGAAAAATAAAGTTCTGGCTTATTGAACGGATTGCTAATCATCAATAAGCTCAATAAGCCAGAACTTATATTATAAATTCGAATGTAACTCTGTCTGTCTGTGTTACCTTTTCACGCCTAAATGGCTGAACGAATCTTAAAGAAATTTGGCAGGGAGGTAAATTATATACCGGGGATGGATATAGGCTATTTGAAAACTGCGTGCGGAGGCGCGGGCATCAGCTAGTGTTATATAAATTTGACGAATTATTTGATAAAGAAGCGATTCAACGCGTGACCCAAGAGCTGGTGAGTATCTATCTGGCGCAGCGCATTAGCATTGCCATACAGCGAGGCAATGCAGCCAGCGTCTTGGGGACGCTTCCGACTGGTATTGATATGGACCAGTTGAGCTATCTGTAGATTGTTTTCGACAGTCTGCAGTTAGCTCAATTATTTCAATTGTAAATACTAGTTTAATTTGTTTATATTATTTGATTGTTATTTTCTTTATTATTTGATTGAATTTTTATTCTAAATTTTAAGTTCTTTTCTACTGCCATTACGAGTAACATTATGTTTCCATAGACGATTAATTTACTTATTTTATTGCTATACCTACGTAGGTATTTATAATTCCATTGTATACATTCATACATACGTATGTATGAATGTATACAATGTAATTATAAATTATATTTGACGAATGACCTGTAACCCAAAATTTATGAATAAAGAAATTGAACTGAACTTATGTAATTCCCACTAATATTATATTATAAACGCGAAAGATTTGATGTTTAGATGTATGGATGTTTGTTACCTCTTCACGCCAAAACTACTGAACGGATCAGGCTGAAACAACGCGTATGAAGCCGCGGGCTGATACTAGTTTTAAATCATTAAAGCTGGAGCATTTTACAGCATTCTCTAGCCCCAAAGTAAGCTGCGTTTCAGGTACTAGATCATTGAAATAGTTAATGGAATACATACATAGGTATTTTTATCATACCTATAAAATACCCAGAACACTCGGAACAAATATTAATTGCAGATTGTACAAACATTTGTCCAAAGTGGGGACATTGATCCAAAGTGGGGATCGATACAAGATTGTTGAGTCTAAATCGCATTAAATTTAGATATAGATAGGCAAAATAAACATGTATTAGACATATAGTGATATATAAATGTGCTAGTGGTTTCTTTTCACTTCTTCCACTAGTGGACAAAAATTGAAGTGAAGAGAATATCAATAACATATTATTTCTTATTTGATAATAATAACTATGTTTATAGTATAAAATTTGACTTGTCTAAGTGGTTTTTTTGTAAGCCTAAAGAAATAAAGTTATTATTTATTCTGATTCTGATTCCGAGTGAACTAGCTGCTTCTCCCGTCTGCGGCTAAGGTTCCCCTGTATCGGCGCGGCGATCGCGGCTCATTACCCCCGCCCCCACCCTAATTACGCCCGCCCTGCCCCCGCCGACGTGTTCGGATTGTTTTCTAATAATACCTTTATTTCCGTCCAGGTTAAACTCTTAATTACCCATTTATATCAACAAATCGTTCGGAAAACCGTTAAAAATTATTTGCTTTGTTTGCTGTTTCTAATTAAACCTTTAGCTTGATTAACTTTCATTGTGGAGTTATTTAGTTAGGGGTTTATTAATGAAATAATTTTAACGAGCTCTTTTAAATTACATTTCTACAAAATACATACATAGGTATATACTTGATAAGAACAAAAATAAGAATTAAAGCATAGAAATAAATTTGAATAGTTGAGCTACATGCAGACAGTTGCAAACAATACAGACGAAGCTCGACTGATCCATGTCTATAAGAATCGGAAGCGGGACGCTTCCGATTCTTATAGACATGGATCAGTCAGGCCCAAGGCGCTGAGTGTATTGCCCCGCTGTATGGTAATGCTGATCCGCTGCACCAAATACTCACCAGCTCTCGGGTCACGTGTCGCTCCGACCTGAAGCTGTCAGAAGCTGTCATAAATTTTCTAAAACCTGGAGAGCTTCGGTGAGACAATGTTTTCTATTAAGGCGGTTGTATGCCTCGTGTGTGTTGTGGTTGAGCGCCGCCGGTGCCATTTCTCTCTTAAATTACGTTAATCAAAGGCATTTTAAATAATTCACTGTAGCTACTGTCTATGATACCTATCATAAACTTTTTCTAATGCCCATAAAATATCATATTTTATATGGATGATTTTCATTTATTTCCTTTATTCAGAATAGCAAAGTTGCTCTTGGTGGCCAGTGTGGTCACCGAACTCTGTTTTTACGACTCTGTCTTAATTAAACGAAACTAAATTATTTCAGAGAGATTAAAAAAGCTTAGGATACGTATCACTAATTGTACATTGGATATTTGAAACTCTTGTGCTTATCGTAATTATAAGTAAAAATAGGTGTGCCGCTAGTGTGTGGCATACAACCGCCTTAACGTACAGTTACGTTACCAAGGTATTTTTCAAAGTTATAGAAAGAGAAATAAAGACAGAAAGAAAGAAACGAAAAAAAAATTATTTACAGTTATTTTGTGTTTTATAGTTATGTTCAAAAAACTGTAAAGAAAAATACAGGAAAGTAAGTAGAGTTTACAGCAGTAGCTTATTAAAATACCAATGACTAATCAAGGAGACCACCCACCTACCACTTCATTTACTAATTTAAATAATTAATTAACACTTTATATTAATGTGGTGTTGTCGATAGCTTTGTAGGAATTTCCGCATTGAATTCATTTGTTTTTATTTCTAAGAATTTGTCTCAAATATTCTAAAGCCGGTTTTACACAAGCTGAGTTTGATTGAAAGTTGTGTAAAAGAGTTTTGTAAAGGGTGTCTCAGAAATAAACTCCGTTTTACTTCGCTTGTTTTAATATTACCTGTGGCGGACAAGGGCCGAAATAAAAACTAATTCAACTGCTAATTTTCTCCACCTTGTATAACTTGACATATCATGTGAATTAACAATTTTGCAGTAGGTATGTACATGTGAAAATTGGTTGATTGCTTGATGAATTAAAACTATTAGAAGAAAGAAAGAAAATAGGTTTATTGGTTCACAACAAAAAACACATTAGAAATACACACACTCGTAGGAAACTTACAAGATAAAATATATATATACATATATATAATGAATTATATGAACGAAGTGCCTCCAGTATGTGAACCAAAAAGGTCCTGCCTCAGCTTAATGTTGCCATTGTGCTTCTTATATAATCTTAAGACTGGCATGCCTGCCATTCAAATCACCTGCATTGTCAAGCAAAGTACCAATTTAATAACATCTTTGATAGTGCGTCCAACAAAAATACTTTCAGATTTCTTGCCAAAATTCGTCGCACCAATGAATTTTGTGCCAAAAATCACTTTGTATTGAACAGTTTAGATCTGGCATTACGTTGCAAACAACTTTATCTAATTGAGTTTAATAGTCTGATAATTTTCTAAATGTCTTCGTTGAAAGCTTTTGGGAAGTTATTAGGCCGGTTTTTTGTTCCAAAATCTAACGTTCTACAACGAATTTGTGTAAAAACTGGGATATTATTTTTTGTAAATTTGTTTTGTAATCGATTTTAATTTCCTTTATTTCAATCAAAATTACAATTTTATTATTAATTATTATAAAAATAATAATCTTGTATTACAATTGAAACAACTGAGCTAACTGCATACTGTTGCAAACAATCTACAGATAGCTCAACTGGTCCATATCAATACCAGTCGGAAGCGTCCCTAAGACGCTGGCTCCGAATATAATAATTACTATTATACTTGTAATATTTCATACAAATAAATTGGTTATTCTGATTTTCTGACTAAACAGATAAACGGATACGTCTTACGTTTTGTGCTACATCTCAACAAAACAGATGATAATGACTATTTGAACCGACTTCGAAAAAAGGAGGAGGTTCTATGGTCGGCTGTGTGCATGTTCGTCGATTCTCCGTCATTTATTAATCGATTTAGATGATTCTTTTGCAATTGTATAGAAAATGATCCCGAGATGGTCCATAAAATTTTATTCCCGCAAGATTTATCCCGCAAAACTGAAAAAAAAAAACCATTTGTGCGTGGAAGTTTAAAACTAAGGAATTCGAAGTTCGTTTTAAGTTTATTAAACAAAGAAAATTATAATGAATTAATAGAAACAAATTAGAACTAGTATTTACAATTGAAACAATTGAACTAACTGCAGACAAACAATCTACTGGTAGCTCAACTGGTCCATATCAATACCAGTCGGAAGCGTGCCTTAGACGCCCCCGCTGTATGGCAATGCTAATGCGCTGTTCCAGATACTCACCAGCTCTCGGGTCACGCACAGTCAAATTATAGTAAATAACCAAGCTTACGATCAAAGCTTTCTCTAATATTATTTTATCCAATAATTCTCTATCACTCCCCATCCCAAATTGGTAATATCCCCACAAATTGGTAATATCCCCACAAATTAATTCAATTATCCGTAACGAACGTGTATAAGTAACATTAATTTATTAGTCGTAACATTTTGTCAAAAGCCACACTCGTACGATGAGCTAATCGACTATCACCGCTAATTGGCCCCGTCTGCCCCCCTCCCAAGCTGGGGGGAGATGAGCCCCCCTCTCCCTAACTAATTAGATAAGTTCGCAACGCGACTGTACTTCTGGTGCCCCACTAAGCATCAATCTTTTTAATTAAATATTTTTGACACCGCAACGATTAGCCATCGAACCAATTTCTATGCTAATATCGTGAATAGTTTTAATTTAAATGCAAAACGAGTGAATACGGCATGTATACATAATGTACATACGTATGAGGTGCAATGTTATTCCAGCCTGTTATTATAACGTCAATCTTGTTACTAAGTTGGCGTTTTCGTTGATAACTTGTTCTTTCAGTTTTGATAACTTTTGTTATTCCTTATTAGAATAATAATTCTAATAAGGAATAACAATTCTAATAAGGAATAACAGAAGTTTTATGATGTGAATTTACACGTCTGCGAATTGGACTCTACTGAGACGAGAATGAGACTTTTATTCATTAATGAAAATCCGCAATTGCGAGTTTCGTTATTTTTTTGCCCGAATTGTTACTCTAATTTGGTGTATTGGATTACCAATCGGCCGAAACGAAACACGCAATTGCGTATTTTGATTTAAAATAGGCCCGCTGCACCACAAATGACAGTACAGTACTTAATCGATCATTAAATTTAAATTTCTAATGTTGATTACAGTGGAATTTATCATCATTTTATTGCCTGAATGAGTTATAAAATGTATAATTGCTTAATAAATTTATTTATTAATTAGTCACGTTATTACATTTTAATAACCTGTTTAAATAAACATCGAAGGACATCATGTTAGTCAGATCCGTACAGTCACAGACAAAAGTTACTGTCACTGGTACTGGCGCGAAAAAGACAATTAGTTTAGACAGATACCTGCTGCTGTCCTTTATAACAAGAGTGGACCATTATAGATCTCCTGAGAGCTATAAATCAGGGCATACAATGGCACATTGTCTGTCGCTCAGATTAAATAAATATAAATAGGTGGCGACTCCTGCGCCGATCTTATCACTTACGACATTTAGAGATGTGAGATGCCGAAATCACCCTTCTACGGTTAACTGTAAAGGCGATATTGATGTATTAAATCACAATGATCTAAGGTTTCTAATCTATTTTATACCTTATTTGAAAGGGTCATGACCTAAAACTGTCTGGTGGATAGTCTCGGAATGGATAGTCGGTCACAAAACGCATAGGAACCTACTATAATGTACTTCTGGTTTATTTGCTGTAGGTAGTTTACTCAAATGTCAACCAATTATTATAAATAATAATAACAAATAAATAATAATACTGGACTTATTATGCTGTTGAGCAAGATGATGCTGTGTGAATTGTCCAGAATTATTTTTTATTTATGTTCTCCTAAGCACTTAAACCATACAAAAAATAGTCGTTTGTAGGGGTAACTGGCATGATTACTAATATTTATTTATAATATCGTTTAGATGAGTTTCGAATTAATCGATCGGCCGCGGAAGAGATTCAAATTGGCTCTCATTTCCGGCCGCTAGAGGGCGCACGCACCCGCCACCTGTGCCGGCATCCGGCCCGCCAGCCAATTATTGGCCTTCCCTGTATATAGGTACCTACGTCAAAGATTTATTCCAATACCTGGTACTCGACTCATTATTAAATGCTCCATGCTTTTTTTATTTTTGGCCCGCGGCAAAATCTTTTTTAAACCGAAAACCATCCGTTTAAAAGTATTGCGTAAATTGTAAAACTTTACTTTTTAGTTTTTGATGTTTTGTAATAAATCCATTCCACCAAAAAGGTTTCGTCTCTTGGTTATTATGAGCCTTTTTGTCCTTCAATATGAAATACTTATTAGATACCTATGTTCCATAATTAGTCTATAATTTTATTGAAGAAACATTATAAGTCACGTGGGCTACAAGAAGATTGATTAGTGAAAGTTTAGTAATAAACGAGGGTCCGTAATACTGAGATAATTAATTCTTAGCGCAACTTAATTGATATTGGTATTAACATTAATTAGAAAAGTTCGCCTCTGTTTCCAAGTTTTTGTAATTTTGCAGCCCTTACTCGAAAATATATTTCAATATAAAATTTATTGTAATAAAGACCTACACATCGACTTTAAATAAATGGTAATAAAAGCTTTTCAAATAAAACATACCTACGTAGTTTATTAGTAAGGTGATGTTTTCGACACACAAAAAAAAAAACAGAAAGTACACCAACTTTTTATAACAACCTACAATTCGTAAAATATTTTCACTTTGTACGTAAAATAACCATTCAGTCGTCATTTGCAAGGAAAATATCAATGAAAATCTAGTTGGCAGGTGCCTAGTGCTATCAATTATTAAATAGACACAGCCGCATAGTAAGGGTAGGTGAAATAACTTCATTAGCGCGTGTAGGCCAGCCTCACTTGTCGTGTCGTACACGCTATGCGAACCGCCCTACGGAGTGCCCAGGCTTTTATTCCGTAGCTTAGCTATGAGTGGACGTATGCATATCGAATACTACACGAGTGTGTGTCATACATACATATGTGTGTGATTTGTTGTCAGGTTTTGACGTAAGTGCAAGTCAAATTTACCAATAATGAATAAGTAGATATGTGATGTGGTGATAATGGGTCCAACACCATTGCAGTATCCCACGCCACCACGTCTAACTTAATATAAAATGCGATCGTACGTAGACGCACAATGAACTTGATGAATCTGTCTCGAGAAGGTTATCTATCTAATGAGATAAGGGACAACAAGTCACGGATAGGTACGAATAGCGACCGATTTTGTCCGTGTGAGTAGGACTAGAGACAAGGAGCTACTATGGTCTCATCTGGGGTAATAGTTCCGCCAAGCGACGCCGCCGGAGTGGAACAAGAGTTTAATTAAAGGACGCTCACCTCACGGGCCTCTGTTGTCGGCCGGCTCATCGCATGCGCCTTAATTAGTTCAGACCGCCCTAACGGGCTTATTTTGTTTTTCTCGGATAATTTTTAATTAAACGCTTGATTAAAATGAAAGTTTGCCTAAGTACCGAGGAACAATCGAGCCCAGAGTTTAGGATAATGAATTGATGGTGTTACTTTGCTCGCTTACGCTCGCTAGGGACTTAATTAAAAATCGCCGATAGAGTGTGTAGAGGGGAGTTTGGAACGAGTTGGAACTTAGTCCAGAGGCTCTGTTGTTTTACTATGTCAATTTGAATACGATTTTGCCTCACGGGCGCTTGTTAACGAATACAGCGAGGAATATAATTGATGTGGATTTAATTGGTGCTGGTTTTGCTGTGCATGACCATTTCTTTGCTTGATATGTGAGTCTTGATTCTATATTCACGAGCATTTTATGAGAAAATATGGTTTTCAAAATGAGCTTTTAGATCCAACATTTTTTTTTTTCAAAACCATAGACATCAACGCGCTCACTTTCCTCGTATATCTAGTCATTCTTTTTATTTTTACTCAAGATATCTCAATTTAAAAGCAATCTAAAGAATTCGCAGCTAATACAATTAATGTAAATCAGCCGCTATCTCACAGCGCGATGTACGTACAAGTACAGTCGGGCTGATAAACAAGGTATTCATTAAAGCGATCTGATTTGTCAAGCCACTTGATCTATCCGCGAATGAGACCCACAGGCGGGCCCGGTTCATGCGAACAAGCGCTTCTCGCTGCGGTGACCATGATTTTGTACATTAGTATGCAAAAATTTTAACACTTTTTATGGGAAATGGTGGAGGCATACGATCAGCAGTCGACCAAGACCTACTACTACTACTACTCTAAACTTTATTTTATTTTTGTTTTACGGACGTTTCTCTATTATTAGTAGGTACTCTTTTATTTTTTTACTCGGTCGCAGGGAGTCGATGTATGGAGGCGGCTCAGGATCGCTATTTGTGGCGTCGTACGGGAGGCCTATGTCCAGCTGTGGACGTGTATGGGCTGATGATGATGATGATGATGACTCTTTTATAACTCTCATATTATGTACCTAGGCAGTAGGTACAAAATTTACAAAATATTATGTATATTTACTTTTTTAAATTATTAGCTCGGCAAGCATTTGAAAACACCATGGAGGTCTACAAAATTCATTTCCAGATTGGTATAGCAGAAATGATATATCGCAAATTTCCAGGCAATTCACGTTAGACAACACAGCTAATTAATAAAAGTACATCATGTCCGAAAGTTTTCCTCACTCACAGCCACTTTACCGCGAGCAGCATGTGTCATTAGCAAATTCTTGGCTTGTCGGCGGCACGCGTCCCTAACGAGTTTCTTGCTAACGACGTGCTAACTCGATACCGTCCCACATCCCACGTCGTCGACGCGGGACTTGCATTGTGATTATAATGATATTGATACGGAAATCTAGGGATAACCCTTTTTACAAATGTATTTTTAGACGCGCGAAAAAGCGTTAGTCAAGAACGGAAAGAAACGGACTAACCCTAGCATGAACGTATATTTTGGAAACACTTTTGTCCCACCTGCATCAGATATTAACCCTACGACCTCCCCAATTCTGCATGTCTAATAAGTTCTACAATACGAGTAAGAATCCATCAAAATGTAGATTAAAAATAAGATTCTGGAGTTACTGAGATTTCAAAAGTCCTTTTTAACAACTGTTTTACTTTTCCGCATTCGTTGTGTCCATAAGTATACCTACATATAATATGTTACCGTATAAACCTATCACTCCGTCTACGTAAGTGCCGCAGAACAAAACATAAACCGCTTAAAAGGCGCTTAATGAGATCATAAAACTTTTTTCACTGAACATTAAGTATTTACTGCTTCTAATCTTGTTCTTCTTTTGAACCTGGCCATATTACTTGCTTTCACGCCTAAAAGTAGAGTATTCCCTAGTCCTTTTCATGAAAAAGAATGATGTACGTACTACCAGACTCAAAAAGGTATGCCAGTTTCCTCTAAAGGCCGAATAGAGAACATATTTTGGCATGTCAAGCAGTCAAGCGTTTTCACACGGCTCTATATTTTGTTGTCTGAATGTCCGCGTGCGACCGTCAGAAATCTGTCAAGCTTAAGCGCCAACAAAGCATTCTCGCTGAAGGCTCAGCTATGACGGTGTGACGCAGCAATCAATTACACCATTGCAAAGGCCTGAAGCCTGTGACCAATCAGCAACAGAGTTCCAAAAGCTGGCAGATGCGAGAGTGATAGCAACGCGGAGAGAGGAAGCTGGAAATTTTTAATAAATTATTTACTGTCAGCACAAAATATTGAAGTGGTATTGTACAATCAGTTACAAAAGTTTAAAAAATTTTCATTACTTAGTAAGATCAGAAGGTAAACTGAAAATATTAATTACTAGCTGTTCCCCGCGGTTTCATTCGTGTTACCAGGACAAAGAGTAACCTATGTAACTCTCCATCCTTTCAACTAACTCTATGCCAAAAATCAAGACGATTGGTTGCTTAGCTAGGGCGTGAAGGACGAACAAACAAACAAACACACTTTCGCATTAATAATACTAGTTAGGATTTACATTTAAATGGATAAGACAAAATAAAAAAATATAAAAGCCACATGTGTTTTAGGTGTATATCTAAATTCTCTTCGAAATGTAATCCAATCTCATTTTAATATAATCTGATTGCAATTCCTAACATTATTGTCGTCTAAGAAGTAACTATTGAAATGCAAACCAATAAACGAAATTAGGTTCCCGAATTCACGATCCAACGTCTACCTGGAGGATCCTTTGAACGATTTGTAAAACCTTTTAGCAGATAGCGAGCAACAAGTAAGAGGTTCCATTTTCGGGGACATCTCAGCTTTATTACGATCCATTCGTCTTCGGGCACGATCGGGTATCCAAACTTCGAGTATCTTCGCCACCTGCTACTTAGATCGAACTTCAACTGTCATTCGTGAGGATCAGCGTAGATCGTTTTTTGTCAAGATATTTTGGGTCCGTTAAATTTTGATAAGTATCAAGTGCAAGTGACAATTGTCAGTGATATGATAGTGAAAAGTAAAAATTAGTTACAAATTTAAATTTGTCCGTTTACAAGCTGATTTTAATAATCACTTCTATTTACACGCTGTTTTTAATAATTGCCTGATACATCCTACTAATATTATGGATGGCAAGGTTTGTAAGAATGGATGTATGGATGTTTGATCCTCTTTAACGCAAAAACTACTGATCTGATTGGGCTGAAATTTGGTATGCGTATAGTTTGGGATCTGAAATAACATATAGGTAACTTCTTATCCCGATAAAACGCGGGCGTAGGCGCGAGCAGCAGCTAATACTTAATAAAGTGTAAATATGACCTTAGAAAAAATGGTGAAAATTATTTCGAATCGTGAAAGTGTTACGAACTGTACCTACTTCAAAAAATCAAACAACACCTATTGTGTCCAATGATATTATTGTTTATAATGTTCTTCGCATACTGAACTAATAAGAATTTATAGCTTCATCATCATCATATCAGTCGTCTGCTGGACGTCACGTCCACTGCTGGACATAGGCCTCCCCCATACGACGCCACAAATAGCGGTCCTAAGCCGCCTCCATCCATCGACTCCCTGCGACCGCTACGTTGTTATCGGTACATCGAGTGGATGGTCTCCCAGAGGGGGAGATTTCTAGCTTACATAAAGCATTTTCAAAAACTTGATTTGACTAACGACTAAGAGCTCCACATTTTCCGTCCCGTACTCGTCACCGGAGTTCCTTAAAACCCGCTTTACATGCTTCATTCTTGTTCATAATTTTTCACATAGATTCTCCTTAACTCTAATGATCACGTCGAGAGGTTTTAAATTATGTCCCAGCACAACAATCTAAACTCGACACGTACACAACCCGAGACATTCTCCTAATGAATAAAATAACAAGTCGAGATACACTCTTCTTCTTGAATTAATGAGTATTCGACGATTTTGTTACCCTTTTAGACGTGCTGGCAACATTGCTTGCCAAAAATGTTTTAACATACATATATATATTTCACCTTTATATACCTATTTTTATACAAGTAAAGTATAAGTTAAAATGATTTATTCTGTCATAAAATTACAGTTATGGTTGCTATGTAGTCATCATCATTACATACAAGTCATAAAGTTATAGGCCCCAGGTACCCACTGCCGAGTACCTCCTATAAGGCCTATAGGTAATTTAAAAAGTATAACTTTGTTAATTCAAGTTAAGTATAACATTGTGGAAATTAATTTTTAATTAGCCATCAGTGCCTATTTATTTACCCAGTTAATAAGTAAGGTGTTAATTTACTGAATATTGCTGAATATTGTAAAAATAAAATATATAAATATGTAAAGACCCGTATTCATAATGTCAAAAAAATTGGTTATATGTTGATATGACACTCTAATGTAGATTGTAAATCGGGACGCTCTAACTTTCGTGAGACGTTGGGAATACTTTTCGTGAGACGTTGGCCATAGGTGCGTTATCGTGAGATGTTGGGAATGACTCTGTATTAAAACCTCCTTCCGCGAAAGAAAGAGTCCAGCGATTTATTAGATTACTGCGATTCTCAGGTAAATAGAGTTTTCTTCTCTGGGAACACCTCAATCTCACAATAGAATTGCAAAGACACTGACACGATTTCCATCGCCATCACACTTTGAGTCATCGCCAAAGTTCGGCAGGTATCTTGCAAACTTCTTCATTTACCAACTCGTGTTAAACACACACTCGTTAATTAATATCGGTATGAAAGGAAACCTAAAAGTTGTCGATAACAAACTTCCAAACTTGTAACTACATGAATAAAATTAAGTAGAATGTTGAAAAGGCTCGAGGGACGCCAACCCTTGAGTTCATTAAAGAAGGGACGAATAAATAAAACAAACTCACATGACATACTCCTTAGGTATTTCAATAAGGTAATCAACTAATTGAAGATTTTAGTTGGAGCATATCCTACTAATATTTGTATTATAAATGTCAAAGTTTGTATGGCAAAAACTACTGAACCGATTAGACTGAAATTTGGTATGGGTATAGTTTGGGACCTGGAATAACATATAGGCTATTTTTATCCCGATAAAACGCGGGCGAAGGTAGCAGCTAGTGTACCTACTCATAAAAAGCAATAAGTACATTTTAAATAAATTGCCCTGTAAAAGACAAACAGTTTCCAAGAATTACCAGAGTACATTACTGCGTTCAGCTTTATTACCAACCTAATTCCTCCAAGTCGCTCAGACTCCAATGCACTTAATTTTACCTTCAAACATTTATTTACTACATATATACTGCGGAAATCGAAAAATTTAAGCTTAAAGAAGAAAGGATTTGTATCTAGCTAGAGCAAGCAATACTGACAATTATAACTATGTTTATAGTATAAAATTTGACTTGTCTAAGTGCTTATTTTGTAAGCCTAAAGAAATAACGTTATTGATTCTGATTCTTGTGCAATGTCCAATTTATTTATTGGAATGAACAGGTGCACAGGAACATTAACTTAAGACACACAGAGACACAATATTAGAACGAAAAAATATTTAGTAACAATTCCGCGTATAATCTTCTCTGATAGTATTCATCAAAGTAAGTTGTGTTGTTGTGTAAACTAGTAGACGTACTTTGATGAATACTAACAGAGAAGATTATACGCGGAATTGTTACTAAATATTTTTTCGTTCTAATATTGTGCAATGGATTTCCGCAAAGTAACGCCTGAATCTTTATTATTCAACACACAGATACATTGAGCTGAGGTGCTTTTCGTGCGTAGCTCGGCTTAGGATAAACATGTCCTCTTATTAGTTCTCTGTGGCCACCATGCTGAGAGCATTGTGCTGGATGAACACTGGTGTGTCCACCCAGCGCTGGTTTTCAGTGAAGGATATAAGCTTGTTAGGTCACGACCGTCCGGGGTCGTGCGTTTATAGAACCAAATAAATCAAAACAGGAAAATGTTACATGATCATTTACTTAGCGCATGGGCTGGCTATCTTTGGTACGGGCTTATCACTGATTTTGAGATCATGTAGTGAGCAACTAGGGGTAGGTAAATAAATCATACAATATCATATATTAATTGTTAAGTTTCTATGAATGGTCTAGCTTTGAGTTATCTGCAAATTATGTCAACAAATCGGAACAAAAACTCAAATTCACATGCTTCTTCGAGATAAAGATATAATTGTTAACAATATTTATTGAAGAAGTGATCTCAACTTGACAATAACTTTAAATAGTACTTAATACCAACAACATGAAAGGAAATATGATGATAAGTACTGCGGGATTATTTATCTTTCTTGCAGATAAGAGCTAGCCATAAAAGAGAGTTAAAGACAGTGAACATTTCGGATAAATATTTAAAATAATAAGTGTGCTACGCAGTTCTTTTTTTATATTTTCGCATTACAGCACGAGACGAATAAGCGGCCATACAGACATCGCAACATCACGACTCGTTTAAATAAATATAAATAATTCTACTATCCTACTAATATCGTACTAATCCTACTAATATTATAAATGTCAAAGTTTGTATGTATGGATGTATGGATATTTGTTATTGTTTCACGCAAAAACTACTGAACCGATTAGGCTGTTTGTTATGGGTATAGTTTGGTACCTGGAATAACATATGTATATGTAGGCTATTTTTTATCCCGATAAAACGTGGGCGGAGGTGCGGGCAGCAGCTAGTATATTATAAATGTTAAGTGACTCTGTCTATCTATCTGTCTGTCTGTTACCTTTTCACGCCTAAACGGATCTTAATTCAATTTGGCAGGGAGGTAGTCGGTATACCGTAGACGGACTTAAGGTATATGAAAAGCGCGTGCGAAGCCGCTGGCAGCAGCTAGTATAATATAAATCGAGG
Organism: Eupithecia insigniata; assembly: GCA_947859395.1. NCBI lineage: Eukaryota > Metazoa > Arthropoda > Insecta > Lepidoptera > Geometridae > Eupithecia > Eupithecia insigniata. The sequence continues at coordinate 5,080,616 of OX401996.1, read as the reverse complement.
TCATGACTCCTTTCACGACATTTTTTTTCATCTCATGGTTTCGGATTTGGTAATCCTATCCCATCTCATGAAGCTACTCTGTATACCTATCAACGAAACAGATAAAGAAAATATATAAATGAGACAAAAGACTCGATAAAAGAATATAGATAAATGAGACAAAAGGCTCGATAAAAGAAAATACATAAATGAGACAAAAGGCTCGATACTTTTAATTACTCCTGTGAAAAACGACATGCAAAGTGATTGCTTCGATAAACATATTGATGTTGTCCGTTCTTCTAATCCTTATATCACGTTCCGTCTAACACAAATACAAACACTGCGCGGGATGTAGAATCGCACATCTCTTTGGTTGGAAAACCGGGTATGAAGTAGATGGTTACGAAGATGCATTCAAGGGTTTTTTAATTGACTGCTATAAGAAAGCTTTTCGGTTTTCTACATAATAAAACGCGAAATTAAATTTAAACATTTCAAATGACCATACTTATAACTAAAGAAGAGGTAGGATAGCTCAGCTGCGAGTAATCCTAAATCATAAACCCAGACAGAATCGGCTTATGGGACATCTCGCCCGCTCATAATCTGGCACACAGCTAAAATTCGGGGCAGATCTATTTCTGGTCTGGTCCAGTGGTCGTCTTCATTTCATTTATTTATTCCATTAAAAACAAAATACACTGTGTGTGGAAAATTTAAATCTAAAACTCCCGACTATCTGATTGGACAAACAAACAAGTAAATTTTAAAAACAATAACTTCACTTTGGAATGGGAAAAAACTGGCCCGAAACAAAAATCAACGGACCAGTCATCCCCTTTGTAGATCTAGATATCCACCTGGTCCGTTTCAGTTTTCCTCCCGAAACCAAATGTTATATCTAAACAAAAATGAACAGTAGTGTATAATACAGTATCAATAGTAGTAGTAAAGGTGGCCTTATCGCTGAGAGCGATTTCTTCCAGGCAAACCTGGGATGGCGAAGAAGATATAAGAAAAATTGGGTTGATAGTGCACAGACAGTACAAAAATAAACAGAACTATTATATTATAATACAATCATATTTACAATACTAACTTAGAAACAAAATAAACGAATACAATACGTACTTAAAACAAAAACAATCATTAAAAAAATCTAATAACCAATTAAGCTGCAATTACATACACCTGAAGATACTAAAGAGACTGGATCTAGAAAATTGTTGTGAAACACATTTTGTGCGATTTCCCCTGCCGCTGATTATAACCTCGTACGTGTTTGTCTTGGCTTGGTTTAATTAATTTTACCTTCATACGTCGATACTGTGCCGGGCTCCTTAATTGAAAACGCTCCTGCCGAAGTAAATGAAACGAAATCCTATTTGCTCCGAGTGATTGAAGCGAATTTATCTTTTAAGATTTGTTAAAATTTATTTGAGGGGATATTGCTTCATGCTTGTTTACTGTATGCAAATATAGACCGAACAGCAAATTAATAACAATAAACTGAAATTACCTATTTATGAACTGTCGAAGTTTTTTTTTTTACCGCCAACCCATGATAATAATAACCATAGTATAATTTTTTGGATATATTTTTGGGTATATAAATACCTATTGCCGATGCAAAATCCAAAAACCCGCAACCTCCTGCGTCGCAGGCTGATATTCGCCCGCTGGGCCACAGACGTCGTCTAATTTAAAACGATTGGTAGGTCTTTTACATAACAAGCTGCGATCATAAGCGACTTTAAAGTTTATAAGATTTATGTTAGTATCGTTATGCCCTTCAAAACGCTAGACATATAAATTAATATGAATTTAAATCAAAACGAAACTACGACATTAAAATGTTTTGAATTATTGCTGCGGAACGCGAAGAAGCGCAGGTAATTAAACTTTGATTGCCGTTGGACGGATTGTTATTGCAATTTATTAATACAGATTAAATGAAAGCTTTTTCTGACATTCAATTGGTCCGGAATAATTTTTTGAACTGCCATAGATATTTAGATAGGTTACAATCGATTCAATATCTATTTTTTTTTTCAAGTATTCAAGTAAGTATTTATTTTGCAATCCTAATTCATAAAATGTGAGAGGTCTTAAATATTTCACTAAGAGGCTAGGTATTAGGAGCCCATTTAGGGCGCCATGCAACTTGAGAAGTTGCATGGCGCCCTAACAGGGTAGCTATTATAATTTAAAAAATCACAATAAAGCTTAGTTTTATAAATATTGCACATTATTTAGTACTACAGTTAATCACTTAAGTATCACAACCAAAGCTATTTTGACAGGAGAGAGTTAAAATGTAAGCCAAGATTTTGTTTATTTTTTTTATAAATCTTAAATCCTTATCCAGATCCCATTCTTTACAAGTATTCCATTCTTATATTTGATTCCATTCTGTTCCATTCTTATATTAGATTTTATTCTCATAAACATGAATCAGTGTTACTAGTTTTAATCTAAAAACCTCTCATCATGAGCGTTTTAATTGCCCATCAATAACTCCAAACGATACATAGCGTATTCTTAAGTAATTTTCCATTAAATGTAATAAATATAGACCGTCTCATCAAATTTAATTTTTATTGACGTCATGGTTATGGTCCCATTGATAATATCCCAGTAAGTGGTAGTAAAATAGCTCATCGTTTATCTTATCATTCAGCTGTAAAGACAGTCTGCTATAACCTGTAGAGCCTTATTATACGTTTGATAAGTACATTACTATTAATCATATCATTTGATTTTATGTCTTATTCTCTAAAGCCCTGACCGGTGCTTCGGGGCGTACCTAATGTACGCAACGAGCATGTAAAGTTACGCCGTGTACTAAAATCCGTCTCGTTGCTTGTTGCGAACGCCGTTCGTGCAGTCAGTACCAGGAAAGTTCCTGCAAAACTCAAAACTCATTATCATTTGATTTATAGTCTAATTCTTTAAAGCCCTGACTGGTGCTTCGGGACATAATGTACGCAGTGAGCTTGTAATGTTACGCCGTGTACTAAAACCCGTCTCGTTGCTTGTTGCAAGCCGCGTTCGTGCAGTCATTACCAGGAAAGATCCTGCAAAACTCAAATCTCAAAGAGCTTTATTTCCTTTAGATCTAAAAGGACTCTTGGACACGTCACAAAATTAAAATTACATAGGTAAAACTCGGAAATAAAATGATCACTTTGATTTATTGTTCACTTCGATTTTACGTAAAGAAGCGAATAATCCACCTTTACCTTGTTAGGTTGTTTATTTTCGAGTTGGAGCAAAACTAGTCCCAAGCTTTTCTATCCTCTAGAATCTAGAGGATAAAAAGTATAAAAAGCTTTTTTATCCTATAGAATCTAGAGGATAAAAAAGCGTTAATTTGCTTACTTGTTGAACAAATGACTATTGTAAAAAGGCTTACTACAAAATAGCAGATTATCTAGACTCTTGTTGAGCGTGCTGATATTAAATCCGGAGCTAGCAAAGCAGTCTAGAATGGAGTCACGAGCGTAGCGAGTAGCTCTAAAGGAGACTGCTGAGGCTGTGCTAACACTTTCATGTTCCAAGACGCAGATGACTCCCACCATGTAGCTGCAGCTCGGCGCGTCTCTGTGTGTCACACCGCGCTGAGATTGGGCAGTGAATGCGTTAAGTGTTTATACAGTACAGGGATTTGTGACAAATTAATGAGGCTAGGAACTTTTGTCTCCAGGTCCATCTTTAACCCTGACTTGACTTCAAATCTCATGTTCTTAATTTTCCTATTAATGATGTCGAAACCTTATTGATCTGTTAAAGATGTGTCTCAATTGATCTGTTTAAATAATTCAGTTTCTTAATTTAAAGTATCTTCTTGGATGATCTTGTAACAGCTAAATAAAATCAGAATCCATTAACCTTTTAAATTCAAAATAAACAACGCTAATTGGTAATTTAAACAATCAAAATAATCTACACAAAAAGCATATAAATTGATTCTTATGAGCATGCTTACGATTATTAAGTGTCATAAAATAGTCGAGACTATATTTGCCCGACATTACACTTTGTCGGACACAAATAGATACCTACCTAGATTCACAAAATTTATAGTCCGTGTCTTTACTTTATTAACCATTTATCAATGCTTAACGAGCAATAATCGTGGCGTTTTAACGGATTTGAGCTGGCTTGTTAAAATTGTTACCTCAGATCTGTTTATCTAGATAGCTTCGTTTAGATAATTCTAACAAGACAAGACATTCTATTTCAGTGACTGGGAATATAAAACACTTTTAATTAAGCTCCTTGACATCTTCAGATTGAATTATGCCGAGGCTCTAAGCTTTACGGGATTTTTGGCAAGTGTTCTATTATAAACTCTATTAATGTTAACTGAAACTGCTTAATTCATTATTCTAGACTGCTTAATGCATTATTGTAGACTCTGAAAGTCTTTGTTCGTGAACTCTAGACCACAAAACCCTGGAAGAGAAAGCGCAATTTTTTATTAACTTCACTTTTCCAGTAGTCCTCTATATGTGTAGTTTCCGTTACACTGATCGACTTTTTCTAAATTAGTGGTCATGTAAACGTCAAATACGGGAGAAAAATAATTCGAGACTGGCTTTAGCCTGCGGTTTCATTCACGGATTTAATGAACGTAGCTGGTTCATCATCATATCAGCCCATACACGACCACGGCTGGACATAGAGCTCCCCCATATGACGCCACAAATAGCGGTCCTGAGCCGCCTTCATCCATCGACTCCCTGCGACCGCTACGTAGCTCGTTGCCCCTTATCAAATATTGCTACCTAATTGCATTAATGTTGTTGGCTACACTCACTCCGCAAGAAAGAAAGAAAGAAAGAAAGAAAGAAGTTTGCTCTCCTTAAAAGTTATTGTTCTGTGTTGTCTCTTAAAAGATTTTTCTTTTTGTTCCAGAATGTTCGGTTCAGGCGGCGCTTGCGCAGCGTGCGGGCAGGCGATACCCGCGAGCGAGTTCGTTATGAGAACGAATGCACCACAACAACCCCTTCATGTTTTTCACATAAAATGTTTCGCCTGCTCAAAATGTGGATCACACCTTATGCAGGGCGATAGGTAAGCGAGCATTAAGCAGCTGAATCTCTCAGCAGTCTAGTAATTATAAATACTTACTATACTTACCTACTCGATTCTAAAATCCAATTTATTTTCTGTCATCAAAAACATTTATGAATTAAAACTTAACAAAAACTGATACCAATTGTTATCAGTAGGATATAGGATTCCAGATCGGAGTATAGAGATCTTATCCATTCTACTTTACGCCGGTATTACCACACAGACCGAATCGTAGGTCATCGTAGTGACGGTGTTCGGAGGAAGCTCGTGGGGCGTTTAAAAGTGCAGCTGGCATTGGACAGCAAATACAGTGATGGCACAAACCTCGGAAGGCCTATGCAGTAGGTAAAATCCAGCGCCAAATTATGCTGATAAGGATGCAGTTGCCCAGTACACTGAAGCCGCATAATCATAAAAATAATAGGACAATGTATAACATTTACATTTTTTTCCTTATTTTATAGTTATTGTCAGGGTATCTATTGAAGTCTCTAACAAAGAAAATTCCAATTAAAGAATATAAACCGATTAGATCAAATATTTACAATTGTAACAGTTGATCTAACTGCCGACTGTTGCAAACAATCTAGAATAATTGATTGAATTTTTAATGGAGGCCTAAAAAGCTTAAACAATCCAAAATAAGAACCTAGCAACCAAAAAGCTAATAAATGACCTTCACGGCTAAAAACGCACGGGTATCATATACCAATAGGAAGCGTCTGATAGACGCTCTATTGAATCTCTACGGTTTCTATCCTTCTCCACCATACTCCTCTTCTCTCCCTAGGTACTATATGCTCGCGGGTTCCCTAGTCTGCGAGCAGGACTGGCAGAAGCTGATGAAGAGCGCCAACGCGGCAGCGCCTGGGGCGCCGGTGCGGAAGGGCAAGGTGGGGCGCCCCCGCCGATCGCGTGAATGAGCCCCGCCAGCGCCGCACCCTCACTCGCACAGGGATTATGAGGAGGTAAGAACCACTTCTTGATCAGCTTATATGTCCACTGATGGTTCCTCTGCCTTCTTGAAGAACAGAAGCACCAAATACCAAAATGGTCAAAATTGGCCGATCGGTTATATTTTTGATTACGATCATTTATCACACACTTTCTCTGGTTAGACGCTAGATGGTGATGCACATACCCTAATAGAGTCGTTCAGTCTTCTACCGCTTTTAACAGTATTTTCAAATGTGAAGATAATCTTAGGTACTGTTATCTAGTATACCCGATGGAGCATTAAATAGACGTCTCTTTTAACAAAGAAACTTACAGATAATAGAAACAAATTAGAACTAGTATTTCCAATTGAAACAATTACAGACTAATTACAGAGTGCAAACAATCTAGAGGTAGCTTAACTGGTCCATATTAATACCAATCGGAAGCGTTTCCAAGACGCGGGCTGCATTGCCCCACTGTATGGCAATGCTGATGCGCTGCGCCAGATAGTCAGCTCCGTTTCTATTCATTCAGTGCGGATAAAGTGACATTGTAATTTACCTACAACGTGACGACTCCATAAGATATAAGGTATTCTCAAGCATTGATACTTAATTTATATCATGCCATTTACCACATTTGCATGCCGATTTAGCCACACCTACTCAATTACCGTGAGCAATATTCATTTCATCCTTACCTAAATGCCATACAGCTCACGACTTACTATGTCATGTGGGTAGGTGGGGCCAGAGTGCGACCAATGCGCTTACTATTATAGCCGACAATAGAACCAAGGCTTAAAATCAATTACCACGACCAATTATTCCTTATTTAAATTTACAGCTTCTAATCAATGCGTTGTATTAAAAGTTAAGGCACAATAAATGCCTAATAAAAGCTTATACCGTGGGCGGGTCGTAGGGCGGAGTGGAATTACTATGGCCGGATTATTAGTCGGACAATCAGGCACGATTTAATGAAGAATTTAAATTTTCGTTGAGCAAAGTATTTCCCGCGCAATCTCCCATCACAAATAATTTATTTAAAATGATCTTTTTTCAGACTAACAAAGGTCCATAGGATACGTACCTAAATACATAATAAATAATTAAATAAAAACGAATGACCCAGTTAAATCCAGCTTAGGCTTGTTCAGGCTGTAAAATTTGTCATAAAAATATGTACTAACAGATTTTTTGAGAGACAGTTATAATTAGCCGAAATAAAAGTGAAGGTACGACCTTTTCATTAGCTACATATTTAAAAAGGTTCTCAAAACCACCAATCTGATAAGCCGGATAACGCCATCCGGCTATTACCCTCCCTAGCCTTGTGACCTTTATCGGTGTTATTAACACTTGTGTCGTGACTTCGCTCGTAAGGAGTTTCCTAAGCTTAATTAATTGCGTTAATTATGGACTGCTGGCGGCTAGCGAGTCCGTTCCGTGTTGCGTGATTATAATTATAATTGATATTGCATATTTAATTTTTTTTATACATTTTTTATGACCCGTAGACGTTATTATGACGGGTGGGTCAATGCTACCATAACATATAATGTTCTGGTATTTCAGTTATTTGCTGTTTTGTATATCCAAGGATGTTAAATATTCAATAAAAAGTGTAAAGTTCACACAATTGCTGAATTAAGGATGATTATGTCGATTTTATTTACTCTTATCTACGCAAAGTGTCATTATTACCCAACTGTCCTTATTACCATACTTTTTAACCCATTTTTAGACGGAAATGGCATAATTAAGTGTTGTAATTTTCCTTGGAAACCGGGTGATTGTAAGCGTTAAATTGCTTACTGATAAGGTGTTGCTAAACAGGTGACTAGTTTCATTTAAAAATAAAACTCCAGTAGGAAATAATTGGCAATCATAATCATCAGCCCGTTTTCGTTCACTGCTGAACATAGGCCTCCCCCAAACGACGGCACGCTGGTTTGCATACTGACTTACCAGAGAAACCAAGGTCTTTTTCAAAACAATATTATTTTTGCAGAAAGTAAGGTTAAAACTGTGTACGTGCCATGTCGTCTGTTTTTGATTATACGTATATTTTTATCAGATTGAAGGAACTGAAGAAAAGGAATACATTTGGCGTGACCATATTTAGCTAAGGTTTAGTCGTAATCACTCTAGTATTATAAACTATAAAAAAAAACAGCATCAAAAGTAAAACAAAGTCGCTTTATACAAAGTCGCTAGTCGCCCCTATTTATGCTTAGCATAAATAGGGGCAGACAGCGGGAAGCGACTTTGTATAAAACAAAGTCGCTTTATACAAAGTCGCTAGTCGCGTACTATGTAGTGATAGGGATGCAAAACTTTTGATGGATACATCAAAACGATGCTCGCTCTTCACGTCAAAACTACTGAACTGATCTGGCTGAAATTGCATACAGCTAGTTCCAGGCCTAGAATAAAGCTACTATAGCTATTTTGTAGCCCATAAATCAGTTCTCATGGAATAGAAATGACCGTAAATTTTTACTTTAACGTAGTACCTACTATGTATATAGTTATTCTGTGCCTTAACTATAAACGTTTTCATAGAAACAGCGCACGTGTAAAACTAACCAAAAAGAAACAAAAATCTTGGTCCAATTTAAGCTCAGGCTCCTATAAAATTAATATATTAAAAAGCCTTTATGCGCTGACCAAATTACAATAGGACATATTTTATAACATTATATGGTAAGTGCTATTTTTTAACATAAAACTAGTGAACAAGATTTTTCAGTAACCAGTTTGCTGGTCAGGTTATCTTTCGACATAGGCCTTCCCTAGTTTCCTCCTCCCTGTCACGAGCTAATCTCTTACATCCTTTTGGTAAGTCATTTCACCTGTTGATTAGACGTCCCTTTTGTTTTTTACCTTTCCTAGGACGACGACCATGGTATCTTTCGTCCACTTTTCTCTATTCGTTCTCATAATGCGGTCAGTTAAATTTTTAGGCACCTATTTGTCCTCAAATACTCGTTGTATAGCGCTCTACTAAAAAATCTGGAGTAAAAGCTTAAATTTTTAACTATATTTCGCAAAAAATCATAGTCTTAGCTGTAAACAAACAACTACAATTTCATTAAAAAACTGAGCAATCTGCATTCCGAATATGTTGGTATATTTTCATTGCTCGCCCACAGCACAATACAAACTCGGTCCTCTCAGTGACTTAAAAAATTCACGAATCATATGCGGAACAGAGGGATGAAGGCGAAAGCTTCTCTATACCATTTGCACTCACGATAAGACCACTCTGATGATGGTGGGATTATGTAAAATACCTAATGGTAAGCTTAGGTACCAAATGGCAGCTGAATTAAATAAACGTTCATCAATAACGCTGGAGTTTACGCAACGCCATCTAGTCATTAACTACGTAACGCCTAGGCAATTACTAATTTAAACAAATAAATAAGATTGAAGTGTCGGTTTGTAATTAAAATAGCTGTTTGTTATATTAATTAGAAATCGATAGTTCAATCTTATTTATGGGTTTTTTAAGTTGATTGCGTTACGTAGTAAATGACTTGATGGCGCTCCGATTTTACTACATTGCATATGAAAGTATGATGAGGCTAGCCAAATCTTAAGTGTGTGCGCAAACACAGGTGCAATCTATCCCCTCACTCTCATAATCAAATGGAACTGCAGATCGACACGACTGGGGAGAGGTCAGGTGCAGGAAAGAATAAATACATGAACCACATAAAGACCATGAAATTGTGAAAACTACGCGGGCGAAGCCACAGTTACAAGTACAAAGAACTTACTAGTACTACTGTAGTTTTCGCAGCGCCATCTAGTCCTATGCTATGCAAATCTTAAATTGGGGAGAAATTATAAATTTGAAACTTGGTTTTCTATAGGCACCTAATCGATAATTGCCGGCTATTTTTGCAACAGTCTAGTTTATAAATTTATCAATTGTACGAATAGTCTGGAACGGTGATAATGGATTTTTCTGGTCCAAAGTGGAATTGGTCTCCAACGCTTTTAGATCTCCCCTGCTCTCCTGATCTTGTTTCGTGTCAATAGAAAATTATATATGTACTTCTTGTACTAATGCATCTGATAAAGGTATCTAACCTACTTGAAGCACTACACTTAGAAACTGACTAGTACCACTGTAGTTTTCGCAGCGCCATCTAGTCGTACTTATGCTAAGCAAATCTTATTAGGCAGGGATTTTTCTGGTCGTAAGTGGAATTGGCTATCCAACGCGTGTAGATATCCCCTAATTCCGTTATCTAGTTCGGTTCTAATTGACAATTATACACTTCTTATGCAACAGATAAAGGTACTTTCCTACTTGAACCACTGCACATACTAAAAGACTGCGAAATAATTCAATTAAGAGACGTGTGAATAACAAAGAAAAGTGGCGAAGAAACGCAATTAATCTGTTCATTGAATAACGCACAAAGACCGGCTTTGTTTAGATATGAAGGAGCTACTCGCTCGGAAACCGCTACCCTGCCTGTGTACAATATAATTTTAGGGTTTCAGTTAAAAACTAATATGTATTAGTAATATTACTATATTAATTAAGTAACAAAGGAGCAAGTCTCAAAAAAGGTAAATTACAATTCAATACAAGTCGAAATTACTTCTTCTTCAACCTGAGTCTCTTAAAGACAAGAGTGAATAGGAGTGTTTTAGATATTCGTGATACATCGTCGGCCACATCGTCACATCACATTCCATCAGGCAAGATTGCGGTCAAATGAAGGTCTAATGACCTTTAGACTTTCGAATCTCTTCAGAGAGAGTGTCTTTTCGCTTTGTTAGACGCATAGGGATGCAACTTTTTTGACCAAAGTACCCTATCAAAGTATCCTGCATTGGATTAGCACATGACGTGACAAATTATTTTAAAATTTACTTATTTTCAGCAGTTACGTCCCACTTCTGGGCAAAAGCCTCTCTTTTCTTTTCCACTCCTCGCGATTTAACGATACTTTTTGAAATACAAGACGACCGATGTGGCGCGACGGGCGAAGGTCCGCCTGCGACGCAGGAGGTTGCGGGTTCGATTCCCGCCTTGGGGCAAATGTTTGTACGATCTGCAAATATTTGTAAGAAAATAGAGTGTAGAAAATACTCTGTACTGGTGTTCTGGTTATTTTCTATGTATAATAAAAAATATATATCTATATGTATAATATTGTATTATGCATATCAGTCATCTAGTATCCTTAACACAAGCTCTGCTTAGCTTGGGGCTAGACGATGCTCTGTGGATTGTTCAGCTTATTTATTTATTTATTCACATGAAAAATAATACATTTATAAGACTGGTAGTGTTATAATAAGCCATATTTTATGAATACTAGAGCTGTCGCGGGATATATGCCAGTGTAAATGTTTTTAAGGGCCTTCAAGCTCTGTAATTATACGAGTTGGACAACAGAGTAGTTGATAGACTTAATTATGTGGTAGAAGCGTGTGAGCTGAGGCGTCCGGCCCGCAGGCTCCTTCCCATCGTCGGCTCCACTTGTACCTGTTCTCTACTGCAAGCGAAGCTATACAGGGGGTTAGTCAAATTAGTGCACAATACCGCTGGAGGTTACTCACCTACTGTTACAGATTAACTTTCACTAAACAAAGTAAGTGATTTTTTTATTTTTGCCGAGTGTTTAATTTGTCTCAAATAACGCCTTATACTACGTACTTAGCCATTCCCAAAATAGGCCGACCGCTATTTCATACGTTGCGGTCATTGTCGCCTCACTGGCCCCGCCCCCATGCAAAAGTGACAGAGCTAGCTATACGTGATTCTGCGCGGTCCACTACGATAATGTATGCCAATCATCTGTTTGGAGGGACTGTAGTATAACGTAATACAGAGCTTGCAAAATAAGGGTTTGTATAATTTTGGGTAGGTATAATATTGACCCCGTTTGTTAATTTTATATTATACTGTGGCACCAACAGAATATCCCCCCGCGATATTGTGCACTAATTTGACTAACACCCTATATAAAGCAGGGTTACGGGCCATAAAGTAACGTGTTACACAGCGAGCTTTCGTTCAGTAAGTACGGGGAAAGAAAGCGCTCGCAACGAACAACGTGACGGATTTTAGAAATAAAAATAAAGTAAGTTTTAGTTCAGAAAGGTTACAAATTAGGTACTTAGGTACATGCTTATCGTAATTTCCTTATATTAATTAATTTTATTTTAACGAACAATTTTATCATATTTATAGTATATCGTGTGTACGTGCTTCGATGAACCTATGAGGTCAGAGGACAATGATACTTAACTTTTACTAAGATATACTTGTATGCAGATGATAGAGCTCTTATTTCCTTAATGTATATTACGGAAACAAGAGTATTGTTTGGGTAGAATATGGCGTGATGTATCATGCTTGCTGCGAATGGTATACATTACGCCCCGTAACAGTGTCGGTACCCGCACTACATACAATACACAACTCTTTATAGTAAAACACAAATAAAATACAGCATGGAAATTAATAGAAAACACAAAAGTACACTGGGCAGCCTTATCACTTAAAAGTGTTTTGTATCAGGCAACCTTTCCATGGATAGAATAATGAGAATGTGAGAAAGGTAACACAAAGGTATGTATATTAAAATGGAAAAAAATATTCTTATGCAAGTAGAAAATACACAGTAAACTGCATGAACGTTCGTTGACTCGTACACTGAGCAAAGTGACAAGCTTTGGGCTCTATTAAACTGTATCTCGTTTAGGTATACTATTCAGTAGGAAGTGAATTGAGAGGTAAACCAGTATGAGGTTGAGGTTGGTTATATTGTTTTTGTGCTACAATTCATAATTAATAGTATCTGATGCTGATAAAAATCATTAACTGACGATGAATGATTTGGGTTGTTATGACGAATGTTACACTGATACTCATTCTAGTCTCACGATTGTAATTTAATGAGATTGATTGATTTGGAAATATTGCTTTAGAGATCCGTAGTTTAGTAGCATGCTCTCTCGCTTCCAGTTGCAGTGGAAGACCAGCTTTACAGCTTAGAAATGCACCGACTAATTCTGAACTTTAAAGTGGCAAATTGTTTCGGAAATATAAGAATAACAATATTTAATGTAACATTGTTTAAAACATCCATAGGAATGGTCTTAATATATGTGAGCAATATTGTTTATAAATCATTCTCTGTTATAATGTACAATGTATATATAGCTTTAGAGATCCGGAGTTTAGTAGCATGCTCTCTCGCTTCCAGTTGCAGTGGAAGACCAGCTTTACAGCTTAGCAATGCACCGACTAATTCTGAACTTTAAAGTGGCAAATTGTTTCGGAAATATAAGAATAACAATATTTAATGTAACATTGTTTAAAACATCCATAGAAATGGTCTTAATATATGTGAGCAATATTGTTTATAAATCATTCTCTGTTATAATGTACAATGTATATATAGCTTTAGAGATCCGGAGTTTAGTAGCATGCTCTCTCGCTTCCAGTTGCAGTGGAAGACCAGCTTTACAGCTTAGAAATGCACCGACTAATTCTGAACTTTAAAGTGGCAAATTGTTTTGGAAATATAAGAATAACAATATTTAATGTAACATTGTTTAAAACATCCATAGGAATGGTCTTAATATATGTGAGCAATATTGTTTATAAATCATTCTCTGTTATAATGTACAATGTATATATAGCTTTAGAGATCCGGAGTTTAGTATGTATGCTCTCTCGCTTTCAGTTGCAATGGAAGACTAGCTTTACTGCTTCAAAATGCACCGACTAATTCTGAACTTTAAACTGGCAAACTTATTTCGGCAACTCATAAAACTATTGTCCAGTATTGGTAATGAAGTAACCGCTTTGCGAGGTAACCGGCTCGTTTAGCCTAATTGCCTTTGTGAGTGAGATAAATTTGGTTTTGAGGCTCTTCTACTTTAATGTATTCAATATATCTTGCAATTGCGGATTTGTATGACCCCGGATGAAAAGTCGTTTGAACAGATTCCGGATTCCGTTTTTCACGCGTTTTTGATACAATTGATGCACTCAAAACGTAAAACCCTAGAGCATATAACGAAGTCGAAAAAAATCCAATGTTTTTCATGAGTGGCGATATGGTTCCGTACGCCTATATAAGTATAATAGTTTTGAAAAAAAATTAAAACCGATTTCTAATTCCTTAATATTTTATGGAACCATCTCAGGATCATTCTCTACAAACTACAAAAGAATCATCGAAATTGGTCCATAATTGACGTAATAATCGACGAATATGATATACAAAAAAATACATAACTACAGCGTAACTTCCTCCTTTTTCAAGTCGGTTAAAAATGAAATTAGGCTTTGTAGGTAAATATTCAATTATTATCTTAATTAACCGTGCACACAGCGTGTTTATCTAAAATGCAATCACGAGAACCCCAAAATAAATCGCAAAAACGACTGTACAAACACCCCTTTATTTAAACTACACAGTTAATAACAGGGGCGGTAGTTGGTTATACTTTGAATGGACATGGTCAAAGGCGCAATGTTAATTGGAAAACACCTGAAAATGACAGCGCCTTTTGTGGGGCCACGTTTGGCGTAAAAATGAAGTGCCCCGACGGCGAAGACTGACCCGACTTTGTAACGCGATTACTCAGACTTGTCGAAAGTTAATTAAATACCGTTTTTCCCAATTACCTGTTGGAGATCAAAGTGCCCGCTGAGATCTCTCTACAAAGGGCTGGCTCGGAGCCCTCAGCCTGCACTGGACGAGGCTTCAGCTGCTCACTGGTGTCGGGGTTTGAGCTCAGTAAAGGGACTATAAACACATCAAAACCTTTTTTTGATTTTTGTGGGTTAAATCCGAAAAAGCACGTTGATTCTTCTGATCTTTATTTTGGTTATTGTTTTAGACAGATTTGTTTGGAAAGTCAAAGCTTATAACTGGATGGATAAAGAAACTGGGAAATAGAGACTTGGAATAGTATGCATTGTTGGAAATATAAACCAAACGAATAAAAATGTTTTAGAACAACTGTTATAGGTGGCGCTGCGCTCTAATCTATGGCTCACCATAGACCATAGATTACTACTACTCTTAGATCTTAGCCAAAAGGCCGAGAAGCGATAGATTACCTACTACTAATAAGCTAGAGACACTTTGTTATGTACAGCCAAGATGGCGATACATCTTCCTAATATGGTTTTCCTGTATAAAATTCGTTCCTAATTTCAACCTTGGTTTTGCTTATAACCCATCATACATCCACAATACAAAGCTTCATCAGAGATAAATTGCTAATCATTTATCAATTATTTAATTCGTTACTTATCTTAGCCTATAAGAGGTTTGTCTAAACACTGGCACGCTAAGCACTCTCATGATGTTGTCCTGGCCAAATATCGGTCACGTCAACCATTCTCAACGGAAACTGGCCAAGTACTTAGGATGTATTATAGTGCACAAGTGTATACGCAAACCCAGGTGCACTATCTGTTCCTTCTCTCTCATAATCCGATGGGACGACAGAGCGACATCACCAGAGAGGTGTCACAAAACTTCGGTAGTTGATTCAAACGAACTGTTGTAGAACAGTTCATTTAACAAATAAAACGTAAGTCCTTAATGTAGTAATACTTAAATCCTTAATAATACCTATACCTATGTCCTTAATAATACGTAAGTCCTTAATGTTGTCCTTAATGTAATATACACTCATGGACAAAAGAGGAATGGAGAAATGGTCGAATAATATAAAACATTTTCTTGTTCCCAAGTCTCTTAAACGTTAAACGATACCGGCAGACTGGAGAGTATACCAGACGTATAGGACAAGTTCGCAAAAGAGGAACAACAAAGAGGGACGTTAGGGACGACAGATTTATTGTGAGCAGTGTTCTCAGAAACCACACTGCATTACACAGTTTATCAAAAGCCAATACGCTAGTCTATATTTTGATTGATGCGTGGTATCCAGTACCTATCCAATTCAATCGGCCTCGATCTGCCGCACGCGACAGTCGTTTGCGCCGATGGCTCTGCGATACGGTCTCGTCAATATTAGTTTTCAAATGGGAAAAGCTTTTTTGCTTTTTCAATCCTGTATGCGTGATTGGCGGATATGCTATTGCATAGCCATGTTTGTTTAGAGAGGGCATATCATCATCGAAGAATTAGTTTAGAGATGTGACGATAGAAACTTACAAATTGGTACTTTCACAGGGCAAGTTTAAGCCTAATTAACCGACGAAAAAAAGAGGAGGAACCCTCCTCTTTTGTATTTACGGTTACGGCTTTATGTATTTCTTTTTTTATATTTTCGTTGATTTCTCTGTCAATTATGAACCGTTTTGGAAAATTCTTTAGCTATACAGAATGATCCCAACGTGGTGCTATAAAATTTATTCCCGAAGGACAAGTATATGTCCTGAAAATCTTAAAAAACAGCATAAAGTAAATACTTACTAAAAAAGTTGATGTCGTTATTTAGTTTTTTCATAACAATTATTTTATTTTTAAATATGATTATATATAAAAAGTACAGTAGTAAAATAAACGCGACGACGACGACGGGAGCATGGACGAGACGGGGCTTATTCTTATGTAGGTAAAAATTGACCCGTTTGCGGGACGAGTAAAATCACGTTACGTATGTAAATCAATTATTTTGTATTTGTATGCAGGGACCTTTATTGCAAGTGAGAAAAAAACACTGCTAAGCAACTGTTCTAAGATAACAGGTTATAGTGGTCTTTTAAAAGTTGTCGTAATTTCTCAAACGAAGCAATTTATCACATTTGGTTTTTCTTGGATAAGTTTCCGTGATTGCAGCATTTATATAATATATGGGCGCAACTAAATACTTATTATACCCATTGCAATATTAAGTAGGGACACGTACTTATTTACCATGGTATCATTAAGTGGGTACTTAATGATAACGCTTTTTATAATAACTTTGCATAATAGGGTTATTATATTATGCAAAAGTTATTATAAAAAGCGTGTTTATCCATTAAACAAGAACTGAATACTAATTATATCTAGTGTGTGTGGCACAATCGGCGGCCTTATCGCTAAAGCTAAAGCGACCACTTTTAGAGAACTGCGAGCTTCTTAACATCTAATTAAATACCTACCTTAACTTATGTATTTACCAACTTGCTTACTCAACTTTCACTTTAGCACGGGAACTAATAAAAACCCAGGAGCAATTACTCGCAAGGCAAACTGCTCCGAACAAAGTATGTCAAGAAATTAGTATTTAATATATTCATTGGGTTCGTGTCTAGTTTTGATATTACGATGGTTGTTATGGTGGCTCATTCTAAATTGTAGCGTGCTTATTCTTTTACTTTCTTTTGTTTTACGTCGAACAGGAGGCCTACTCTGGAAAACGATAGCAATAAAGGTTCCGCGCAAACCAGCGACTGACGATCACTTAGGCCCGTATTACGAAAGCTTACTCAGTCATCGATCTACACTTGAGTAACGATTTTCTATGGCACAAACTTGGCTCAAGCATGGATCGATGACTAACAAAAACTGTGATAGTAGGTACGGGCCTTGGACTCCTGCTGTTGAAATTAAAGTGACCCATAAATTATGGGTCACTTTACATTGCAGCGGCAGTTATGGCCATAACATAACATAACTGAATAATAGTTTTCCCAAAACTAGACATTTAGATAAAGTTGCAGGTAGATAAGATACCCAAAAATAATAAATTTTACCAATATACAATTTCGTTTTTCTACGGAATCTGTGCACATGTGCCAATCTGCAATTTACTTCTTATCTAATTTAAAATTAATACTCTCAGGGTTGGTGGAAAATTTGAAAAGTTTCAACGACGGCCCGCTTTGGCGATTGCATTTTTATACCAAAGACAACCTCATAGCTTATTAGGGAAGCGGTTATTAGGTCCGGGGGATTTCTCTGCGGGCTCACTTCAGTTAATTAGTTAAATGGATACGTTGTAGTAGCTAGCGGTTGTATCTGTGACGCCGTGTAATAAGGTAAGATTGCATAGACGTAATGTGTTGGTTAATAAGACTTACATATACGTAATGTTGCTGATTCACCTCAAGGTGCTTTGCTTACTCAAGCTTTTTTTGCTTAGCAGCTAGTTGCAATCCATTTCGATTGATATTGGAACTGTTTCAATAAGCAATCCGTCACAAAAAATTGCCAAAGAAAAAGTAAATTGGTATACTATACATACATTATCTGCAAAGTTTAAACAGATTTCAAAGGAAATTCAGAAGCAGCATGAAAATAATGGTTGGTTTGGTGCAAAATTTTACTAAGCTTACAGCTTACAAGCAAAAAAATTTGACGTTTCTCAGCATGCGGCGTACCTATTACAGCTAGTTACCTAAGATGGCCATCCTTGCAAAAAATAGGCTATATTTCTGTGAAAATAAATAATTATATTATATTTTCTTACATTTCGACGACCTCTGTGGCGTGGTGGGCGAAGGTCCGCCTGCGACGCAGGAGGTTGCGGGTTCGATTCCCGCCTCGGGACAAATGTTTGTACGATCTGCAGATATTTGTTCAGGGTGTTCTGGATGTTATCTATGTAGTGTATTATATTAAGTATATCAGTTATTTAGTACCCATAACACAAGCTCTGCTTAGCTTGGGGCTAGATAATGCTGTGTGAATTGTCCAGCATTATTTATTTATTTTATTATTTATTTACTTGGCAGATAATCTATTTTTCAAAACGTGATTTTGGGCCTTCTTGGAATCTCTATGCTTTGTCAGCATCGTGGTAACGCTGGTCCATTTCGCTGTCCATACGTGGTTCGTCCGTTTCCACTCTTGCAATTTAGCCAACGGTTCTTTCTGAGCTGCGATGTAGGCCAGCGGTGATGCACTTATGCACCGGCACATCCACCGGATCCATCCACGACAAAGGGCATCCGCCCACAATAGCTCCATTAAAATAATGCAAGTAAATGAGGATTTGTGGAGACGGGTCCGCCGAATCCGCCCTGGTAGGGGTGGGACTAGGACTGGAATAGGGGGCAAGTGAAGGCTGAGCTCACAACAAACTGTCTAATGAGTTAGTGAGTATGTCGAAATAAATTATATTCTATTCTAATGAGTGGCACAATTTTTTCTTTTATTAATACTTTAGGTTTAATTCATTTCCATTTTTACAACTGTTCAGAGAATTGTACTTTACGAGTATAATGGATACAAAAATGTATTCAAATGGATTACTTGCCATGCATAAAACCCTCTCATCATTGCTTGTTGGAGCATAGTTTACAACTTAGTCACGTGTTCATTAAAAATAAAATCAGATGATTACAATTTAATTGACGTTTTTGACAGAAGTTTTCATACATTATATCGACGAAGCTGCTAATTGCCCTATTATCTTTCGGAGAACACCGCCCTTAATATGGCAAATCCTCGCTACAATATTGATGACCTTTATATTTGGATAAATTATGTAAAACTATTTTTATAAAACATTTTTCAGTTCTTAGCGCAAAATATGAAATAAGAATAAAACTTAGGTCCCTCTTTTTTCTCCATCTATTTTGCTCCGTAAACTATCCCTAGGTCCGCCCCTGTCTGCGGCTCAGTTCCGCCCGCGCACAATACTCTCTGACGACGCTTAAACACTATACACGAACATGTTTCATTAGCTAAGTGGAGGCTTTTGGTGCCTGAATCAGTGTAATGCAGAGACGCAGTCGCTTTTACTTAAACGCCGTAATTAAAATGTTACGGACACAGTTTAAAGCTAGTGGCCAATTTAGTTTTAGAGTCTGTTAGAGGCGCCTCTTTTAGTTTTGTTGCTTACTAAGAGATTTTTTTCAGCGAAAACCATAAAAATAACAAAATATCTTATGGAGCGTACAAGAACATGACCATGACGAACCTTCTCCACGCACGACTGCTCGATTACTCCTACTCGATTAGAGTCTTAAATACAAATATTATAAAATATAAATTAATTTATTTGCCAAAAAGATTTACAAAACATAATCGCACTATAGGCTAGATCTCTTTCGCGGGTGACCGAGTCTACAGGTCGATATTTTAGGTGTAGTTTATCGAGTAATTGAAATCGAGAGATCTTTAATAGAGACTACCAATAAGTAAAACTGTAGCAAAACAGCAAACCTTAGCGAGTCTGCCTCTTACCCTCACATGCTTAACTCATAATAAGTTTATTGATAGCTAACGAGTAAAATTGATCGGTATTAACGATCTTAATCGAATCGCGGTTGGCATCGATTCATCGCGTGTCGATGCCCCGATCTCGAGTTAATTTAATTGAAACCGAGTTGAGTAATTAATTAGTGGCGAATGAGAGCTCTCAGGCGGATGAAGCGTGCCCCTACTACGATGCTGGAGGAATGACGTAGCTAGAACTATCTGAACCTCGATAATAGATTTATGTAGAAATTAGAAAAATATAGAGTTGGCAAAAACGAGAAATAATGTTCTTTCAGGGAAAAATCTTTACGCTCCCGAATAAGCTGTTTATATGTATATACGCTATGCTGTATATACGTAAAAATTTGACTTGTCTAATTGTAAGTACCTACTTATTTTGTGCCTAAAGCCTTATAGCCTAATGAAATAAACTATCATGATTTATATATGAGAAATAAATAAATCTTGAAACATATATCAAAATAAAATTCTGACCGCGGCTTCGCATTGTTTTTGAGAAAAAGTAGCCTATATATACTTTATTCAACAAAAAGAAATGTTTTCTATGGAAACCATATTTATGGGATGAAAAAGAGTACGTGGTATTCCAGATCTTGACCAACATAATACAAAATTTAAGCCTGAGTCATTAAGTACTTTTGGCGTGAAAAATTTACAAATATGATGAGATGAAATATCAAACAACTAAGTAGCTGTTGCCCGCGCCTTCGCCCGCGTTTTATCGGGATAAAAAATAGCCTATATTTCTTTATTTCTTATTGTTATTTTAGTTTGTAAGGATGGATGTATGGATAGATATTTGTTACTGTTTCACGCAAAAACTACTAGGCGACCGATTAGGCTGAAAATTGGTATGGGTATAGTTTTGGGACCTGGAATAACATATAGGCTATTTTTTATCCCTATAAAACGCGGGCGAAGGCGCGGGGAGCAGCTAGTTATTAAATAAATACGAATCTATTCATCGCGTGAAAACTACAACAGCGCCCATATTAATCGCGCTGAATCATCTAAGGCCTATAAATAACATAAAAACTCTTGAAAAAAAAACAATGCTATTTACATCAACAGTATTGATCGTAGCATCTCGCTTTAATAGTATTTAATCTAGCTAAAACGCTCTGTGATCCGACATAATGAATATTTATCCTCCACAGAAGTCGGGTATACTTTTATGACGAATACATATTTTAGCAGACGTTATTCCACTGATTACTTTCTTTAATCTGAAAACGCTATGGTGATGGTATTAACACTTTCATAGCTCAAGACGCAGATGTCTTAGCGGTGCGAAGACATCTGCGTCTTGAGCAGGACAGTGATTGCGTTAATGTGAGATGAAAATTAAATAATGAATTAAACTACCTACCACGTAATTGTCTTAATGTTACTTAAGAGGCCATTTTTGAGATTTATGTACGGTTTTAGGGTTCGGTATCCCTGAATCCGGTTAGTACGGTTACGATAGTATCGAAACGTTAGCGTGACGTCTCATTGTTCGTAGATCCCTGTCCGCAGGATAGAGGCGCTGTACCAAATCCTATGGAAAAATGAGACGTCATAATCACGTCTCGATGCTATCGTCAACCGGACTCGAGGATCTGTTGAGTACAGATCCCGGACAGACAGGGGCAACATGACTGTATTTTTACAAGCTTTTATTTAACTTGCAATATATGTTTGTTCGGGTGAAATCTTGCAATTCAATTTTAGACCAGTTATCCTCAACCGATTGAGCTGAAATTTGGCATAAGACGTAAATTCGGGGACAATGCAATGTCATGGTACCATCGAGCTGGTCTAATGATGGAAATCGAAGGTGGCAATAGGAACTCTTAAACAAAACGACTTAACCACGTCGAGTTTGGATTCTTTGGATTTGTCTTCCCAAGCACTTTCGTCCTAGATGATATAAAAGCTTGTATATAAAAGTTTTTTTTAATATTCACATTTTATTTATCTTACACCCCCGTGTCTCCACTCTCTCTCTCTCTGTCTCTTTCTATCTCCGTAAAAGAACTACCTAAGTTTTTCTCCAGCTTTTAAAAACAGAGCTAAGTTATAATCAAAACGGTTTTGAGGAGTGTTTTGAATTACCATTCTTCCACCGGACAACCAGACGCACTGGTAAATAGCACCCATACCTAGTCGACATTTCACCGTGCCGCACCAAACGTTTTCGCTCTACTTTCATTATAAGTACCGGTAAAGAGTGGAACGAACTTCCTGCTTCTGTTGTTCCAGTAGAGTACAACTCTACTGGAACAACAGAATAGGAGTCGTCAAATCCCAAGTGAATAAGTTCCTTCTGGGAAAGTTCCATCTTAGGCCACATCTTCAGTTTCCCCAGTGAGATGGTGGTCAAAGGCTTTACAATAATCAATAAAAAATAAAATTTACATAGTTTACTAACTGTTTTCACTCACACTCACTTTCGTGTGACCCTTAGTTCAACCTAAAAAAATTACCTTACAAATTGTAACACAAGTTTTATACCCAATTAAACAGCATGCGACTATGCGAAGGTATTTATAATTGGACTACGTATTTATAGGCACTTTGTATAATCATCATCATCATCATCAGCCCGTACACGTCCACTGCTGAACATAGGCCTCCCCCAAACGACGCCACGAATAGCGGTCCCGAGCCGCCTCCATCCAACGACTCCCTGCGACCGCTACGATGTCGTCGGTCCATCGAGTGGGAGGTCTTCCCACACTTCGTTTCGCATTGCATCGCGGTCGCCACTCGAGAACCTTTACTCCCCAGCGGTTATCGGTTCTACGAGCTATATGGCCTGCCCATCGCCATTTCAGTCTGCTGATTCTGAGAGCTATGTCGTATACTTTGTATAATGATTAAATATATTCACCTTCGTAATCAAAGGTATTTTATTTGATTAGAATAGTTTTAGAAACAAGAAAATAGGTAAGGGCGTATTTTAGTTTTACGTTAGGCGTTTTTAAAGATCTCAAAAAGAAGGTTTTGTATTTGGTTGCGTTTTTTATGTATGTTCGCCGTGTGGGTCGGTTTTGATGATTCGTACATAGAGAATGATCACTTACAACTAAGTGATCATTCACTTACAAAAATATTTTCAAGGGACTTCTACATATTTGTCCCGCAAAACTTGAAATCGGTGCAAATCTAAAAGAGTTCGAAGTGGGTTTACACTATTAGCTTTTTTTAAACATCAAATAAAAAATATCCGTAAATTTAAGTACCTATTGGATGAAATAAATTAAATATTTTTCTTACATCTACACAACTTTATATCGATTGTGTACCGGTATACCAAACAGAAGTTCGCTTAAATTCATCTGGTCTGTCCGACCCATCCCTTTATTAATTAACCACTGCAACGCCGGAGGGCTTACATCCACAAAGGACAACAAATGTAATACACAATCGCAGCAATAAGCCAAATGTAATTTTTCTATATTTAACGTCGCGTCCATTAGTCATATGAAACATGTGCCAATACAAATGATATGGAGGTTTATGAATGACAGACGGGTACGAGCTTTGGGAGGTAGAGGGGGAGGTAAGGGAATGGAGGGGGTAACTAATGGATTACATTCGCGCGAGTGAATTAGGATATTGTCATACGGTCTTGTTCCGGTGCAGTCCTTTCTGGTCCCTTTATCATTACACTCATAGATTGCATGTAATATTGATGTATGCTGAGGTACTCGGGTTATTGGATGACATGTTTTGTTTATGCTTGGGGAGAAAAAAGGGAGGATGTCTCGTCTTAAAGAGGTGTACAACGTGCAATACAATAGTGATGAAGATCGATTAAAGTTTTAGATTTATTTATTTATTTAGCAACTAACACGATTTAACTAAACCAATTTACATTAGATTCGTAACATAAAAAGTTATATAAAATAAAATTAACATTATTGTAGGTTTACACGTAAATCAATCAAATAAATAAATTAAATTAATAAGGTATAACAATTTTAAAATAATATAAACCATGTAAAAAAACAAACACGTAACCTTTCACCGATCATCGATAACATTTTTGGGGCCCAATCGTCTTGATTTGTCAAGGGGTTAAAATTATAACCTCTACACAAATAATCAATTATCACTGATTCACTTTATAGGTAATCTATTTGGAGAATAATGAAGAAGTGTAACAGCTACCCGTTGAGATAAGTGTGATTCGATGTTACACAAAACCCGAAAGAACAAAGCGTGCATTGCCGAGGGTGAAAAAGACGTTAATAATATTCGTCAAAGCACTCCTGGTTACATTAAATCAATTTGCCCTTTCCGCGCGGTAAGTAGCGAACGGTGTAATTGATAAGTTGAAACCCTTGTACCGTTGCGAGCTGTGAGTACAGGGCCACAGTTTGGCACGAACTCTGGATTTTCCACGTCACGTGGGCTGTTGAATCTTTCTTCTCACTCTCTTACAAATGAAAAGTTTTATTGGATTTGCGAGCATATTGTGGGGGCTACGCTGAACTGTCAGTAGGTGTTTTCATAAGGTTTTATGGCGGAGACAGCTCTTACGACTTCCGATGAGTGACATACATACAACCATGCCTTTGCTAGGAACACATGCTATCAAATTCAATATTGTTATTTCAATATAATTTGAAATATCCACTTACTTTGATACTGACTGTACTATTCATTCGTATGGAAAATATCTAGTTCACACAAAAACGATTTCCATGAATATGTTGGATACGAAGAAAGGCATATTTCGTTTTTTTTGCACAATTGTAAATCTACCTTTATTCAGAGTACAGCCAACTTTTAAGAGTTTAAAAAAATGGTTTTTGCAGTCTCAGTGCACAATATGTTTTAAAAGCCATCTGCAACTAGTATTTTTCAAATAATTTTAATATTCAACCGCTACTGAGCCCATCCTGCGCAAAAGCTTCTCGTTGCAGTTCATCTTAATAATAGGTATAATAACCTCAGCGTACGAGCTTTTATAATACAATAGCTACTGCCCACACCTTCGCCCGCGTTTTTTCGTGATTAAAAATAGCCTACTTATATGTTATTTCAGGTCCTAAACTATACCCATACTAACTTTCAGTCCAATCAGTTTTTGTGTGAAAGAGGAGCAAACATCCATTCTCACAAACTTTGACATTTATAGTATTAGTAGGATACAGCTCAGTACAATTTGCCAGCACTAAATCCCATAGCATTATTGCATAAGCCTTCAAGGCTCGCGTGCCTAGATAATCGGGCGGCCAGTTAATAAATACGTCGCGAACAACTCCTCTCATTAGAGCACCATAACTCCTCATTAGTGGTCATGCTAATTAATGTGACGTTTACGAGCAGAGGCTATCGTAACTCACTCCTCTCCCATTCGAATAGTTTTCATAAGAGGCGAGAGGAGTCTTGGGATCGAAAGTGGCTAGAGGAATTTATCGGAGAGTTTGAGGTCTGTGGTTTTAGGAACGTGTTCGTTAATTTGGAGCAGAATTTAAGAAGATGCTGTTTTAGCTTGTGGTTGGCATGCCATTGTTTGCGAAATTAATCAAATTATCTAGATAAAAGAAGATTTTAAGGTCTCGTTTCGTAGCGCTTAAAGTCTGCCCGTTTTCAGTTTCTTTTTTGTTTTTCCACTCAGACCCTTGGAAACTTGGAAAACCAGACTAGAATTACATATATGTGAGATCTCAACAAATTATTCGTAACTGCTGACTTGTGGTGCGAGTTAACAACCCCAACGGGAAGTAACATTAAGGCACATATCCACTGAATCGGTATCGGAGCGTACAGAGCGTAAGGATTCGTTGTTTGCTATTGATTTCTATGGTCCAGCGTGCTCTAGATCGGCATATCTGCCGATACCGATTCAGAGCTGTTTCTGTGGATGACATCACCGGCAAAATCGAGCACTTGGAAAATACCTATTATAGCCGATGAAAAATTATAATAAATCTAGATACGAGTGAGTTCAAGATAAAATTTACCTTGTGTTCTATTCTCGTGCCATTCGTACTGATTTTGATGTCAGATTAACATACACGTTTATCTCAGACGTTGCTTTAGCAAATTACTCAGCAAACTGTTTCTTAGTGAAATCGATAACTAGCTAATAAAACCCGAAAGAACTAGACGCATCCTGTCGGCATATTATAAATACCGACGCCGCGTACGCCGAAACCGATCCAATGGAAATGTAACTTTATAGCTCAGTAAATAGGAAAGACAAAGGAATGCTGCTGCAGTTTACTAAAAGCTGCATTTTATTGTTATAACATTAAAATATTATCCGTGCACAAACATGGCCACAAACACGACACTGTCTAAGGAACATAGCCTGCTTAATTTTACGATATTCTGATTACTATCGCGAATATACTCGTAGTACGGACAGTTTACATAATTTGTCGCTAAATACCTGTGTCTCATAAAGACCAGCAATAACATAAACTAATAACATTAAATCTAACTTTTATACTGTCAACGGCAATAAACTTTGGTGCAGCTGCTTGCAGCATTGAAGGCAGGAAACCGGCTTCAACCAGATTACTGGTGAGTCAGTTATGTATGTATGTACATTTAGCTAAATATTTAACCCGTTTACTGCCCAGCCTCTGAGGTGCGACCCGAAAGGGCGAGCCGCCCCGCAGCGCCCGCCGCGTGCCGCGCCGCTGGCGCCACCAATCTGTAGGCCCATGAAACTGGGCATATGCGGTATGGCCAAAGGAAGTGTTATACATTTCAACTAAAATTAAACAAAGTAAAAAAATAAATGAATTAAAATAAAGGAATTTATATTTCAACTCGGCAAAGAAAAATAACTATTGGATATTTTAATTACTAAATGGTTGAAAAAGAAAAATAAAAAAAGGAAGTCCACCATTAACAAAACTCGACACTTAAGAAATATCTTATTAACTACGAAGGGGTAAAGTGCTGATTCCTATCCTCTTAAATTAATAGCTTAACAAACAATCTAAAAAAATAAGCTATAGATAAAAAACTAATAAAAAATGGCATGCACGTCTTTAAACACGAATACAACGTAAAGCATCCTTTAGTTTTATGTCCAAGTTTTATTAACGTCGGTTATAATGTTATCTCAGTCCATCGAGATCATAATTAAAGCTTAAGGGTGAAAGTTCGACGTGAAGATTGTATCGCGAACACAATTTTAAATCAAATTAACACTTCGAGTTTTAAAGGTTGCATTACCACGGAACAATATCGTATGGAGTCGTGACTGGATCGACTTATATCTAAACTAGCAACACGCTCCGGCTTCGCACGGATAGTAGAGCATATGCAAAGGGATTTAGGCAGCGTTTGCGATGAAAGCTCCCAGGCGGCTTTACTTTTTCCGAGACTTCCAACAATTATCGTTATATTTCAACCAATTTACTTTTACAAATTATATACTTAAACCTTCCTCATAAATTAATCTACCGATTGGTAAAAACCGCATGAAAATCCATTCAGTAGTTGTTGAGTTCATCGCGAACAGACAGACAGACGCGGCGGGGGACTTTATTTTATAATATGTAGTGAAAGTAATGTAATCTATCAGTTGGAACTGGGAACATATAGTAGAGCATTTTAGATGGATCGTACCTAAGCCATGAATTTTATGGGTCACAAAAGTAAAAGCAATTGTCAAAAGATATACGTCAGAAAATGAAAAAATTCTATTTCTGATAGTAGTTTCGGAAATTTCGTCATAGAAATACGGGTCGTCTCTTGCAAGATGGGTTGACGACGACGTCAAATTCGCAAGGCGTCAACTTTCCTCTGGTTTGTGCGAGAAGCACAAACCAGAGGAAAGTTTTAAGAGCCTCTGCCCAGCATGTAGTGAACCGGGGCTAGAAAGATGACAATAGAAACATTTTTACAGAAAAAAATATAATAAAACCATTTGGACTAGATAAATCGGTGATAACAAATATCATTTACCTCGCTAAGAACGTATCAACACGAGTAAAATCACGGACAATCTAGTAATCACTAATAAATAAATAGAAAGCCGAAATCGGGCTGCGCATCTCCGATTAATATTCGACGGTCCAGTTTTATAATTAACAATAAATTCGCTATGTTTTTTGTGCGAGGGTTCACGTTGCATCCATTTTTCCACCCCCGATATTGATCTTAATAACTGTGCTCCGGTGGTCTCTATTGCCTATTTGCACGTGATTTTATTAAATTTTACATCCAATAAAGCTGTGCCCAGGCAGCTGCACATTCCAAAATAGTAGCTTCTATGGAGAGAGGCCTAATGGTTCGTGAGTGGGTTCGTCTATCAGAAATGTTTTAGTTCATTTTAAATTTTGAATTTACGTAGCCTGAAATCTGAACTTCAGTGTTCAGGTGCCGAGGTATACCTATATTTTTATATCAGTATAAAAATATATGTATACCTCGGTACCTGAGTCGTATGAAAGAACGATACATACGAGTACATATATGTAAATAACATCCTTCGTGGGTGTAAAGAACGACGAGATGAGGAAACACTGACATAAAAATACACCACTAAATCTATTTCCAAGATGTTTGAAGAACATCTTGGAAATAGAATACTCGGAAATAATTAGCTGTTACGTACCACCCCTCGATTCCTTGAAACGTTCAAAAACACCAAAAACGCACAGGCCCTACTCGAGCGGGCTCCGTTATCTCGTTATCCTAATGAAGTCTACGCTAATGACGAGTAGGTAAATAATAGGGCGGCTAATGGGGGCTTTATCATTCTCGAGTGCGCTCCAGGTAAGGGCCAATTAGAGGCCGACATCGGTCCATATTGTTCGGCGCAACTCGCTTCGATTACGATTATTTCCGAATGGCTCTCGGAGCTGATAAATTGGACAAACTATCGCGAAATGACGTCCGCGGTTTGCGGACTTTCATTTCCGCTGCTCGTGTGGACTATTGGCCTGTGACGTTTGTAATTGATGCGATTTGATTGGCTGCTCTAGTCTGTTGTTCCGATGCGATATCTATGAGCTCGCTTTTCTTGAACCTACTCGTAAGTATCTCTAATTCGTATATTGACCAATCTTCTTATTACGCATATTAACCAATATTTATTGGAAAAATTACGCAAAAGGACCAAAACGCGCGTCAGTTACGAATTTTGAGTATTGATTGATTCAGATATGACAGTATTATTAGGATCAAATTATGAAGCATATATGCAAAAATAAAACAAAATAATTATTCTAGAATATTTTTCCATACTACCTTGTATTCTAGATAAAACAGGGTCCATTCAAATCCTCAATTGCCGGGAAAATTATCGTATCAAGCAAGGGGAACCGATCTATGAATAGGGAAATACTAACCCCTTCAAATTGACCGAGACACAAATTGGCACGATATGACGTGTAACTGACTCCTACTGACGCTATGCCGTATATAACCTACACATCATAAACTTGATGTAAGAGCATTTTAATTATTCGTTTAAAATAAAAACAAAATCTCGAAGCTTCATAATTGCTTTCACAAAGTTTCGCTCTACTAATAAGTTTTATATTATCCATTCTCGTAACAAGATGAGTTAACAAGGACGTTCAAGTTAAACAACAAGAAATAAGGGCCTCGACATCCCATTCTGCGAGAGCTCTCGATACAATGAGGCAATTGCTTGCACTAACAACCGCCGCGGAGCTCGAGAGTTCCTAGAAATGCCTTTCGTGGTAGTTCCCTTATAAAAGAATTATTTTATTAGTATAAATGAGTCGCAGATTGTGAAAAGTGCGGGCCGGACCAGCGCGCCGGCGCCTCGGTCCCGCCGCTGAGAAACTTCCCGCCGCCGTTTTTTATTGCGCAGAATTTAAATGCATTTTTGATGTTACGAGATGACACGCGGCGGACGTCCGCCCGCCCGCCGCCCGCCCCGCGTCCCGCGCCCTATAATTTCCCAACTCGAAACTTCACTACGGTATTAAGCCTTGATTGCTTGAAGAAACTTGGAACATTTTGCCGTATTCTTCGCTCCCGAGATGCTGCGGCGCTAGCGCAGACGTTTATTACCAACATCTGAGTTTTATTTTATACGCTAAATTTAATCGCTATTTGGCGGGTCGCCGGGTGAAGCACCGCTACATTCGTATTCCATTATGAACCAATTAAAGGCACGTCAATTAATTTCGTATCGCACCTCGAATATCGGTTCGAAAGGGTTGCCGTGTATTTTGGACTCTCTATTACGGTTTCAATTGAGTAGTTGGGGCTTAGTTTCGACCGCATCAGAAACGGTACACGACTATACGTTTAGCGGGGCAAGCGGCGCGGCGGCGGCGCGGCGGTGGCGGTGCGGCGACGGCGGGCGGGCCAGGTGCCGCGCCGGTTGGCGAGACGTGGCCGGCGGCTCGCGGTTTTCCTTGCCACTTTTTAACGCTACTAAAAGGATTGCCGTGTTCTTATCGATAGTTCGAAGGAAGCTTCTAGGAACGGTGAAGTTTTAAAGTTTGATTGCATTCGCTGGGGGTTTATTTCGTAATTTGTAAAGTTCCACGTACTCGTATGCGTGGAATCAAAGACGCGGGGAGGCGTCCGAGCTTCCCGGCCGCATTAATTAGCGGGACAAGAGGGGGAGGAAGAAAGGGGTGCTCATGAAAGTTTACCATTTAATTAGAACCACCCCCACCCCCTTACCTTTTGTAGTAATGCCACGAGAATGAGCGCAAGTTAACGTTTCTCGTTAATCACGTATCAAGTTACTTATTAATTAATAACTTGAACATTCATGAGTTTGTGAACTTGTTACATGTAATTTAAAATTTAGAAAGTCGTAACTTTACTCGAAGGTAATTAGGTAAGAAAAATGTGTTAGTCTGAGTTAAAATTTAACTAGATTCAGTAATAACTCGGTTTTTGAAATAGGCGAATGGCTTTTGCTGAAAAATCGACAGATTCTATTCTGGGACATATTTCTCGCACATGATGATCCTTTTAGCCGAATCTTCGGTCACGGCGGCAGGTTTCAACGGAGACTAATCAGGTGTACAGGACATATTATAGTGCCCAAGTGTGTGCGCAAATATAGGTGCACTCTCTACTCCCTTACTCTCATAACCCGATAGGATGACAGAGCGGCACGACCGATCATCATGGAGAGATCAGGCGCAGGACCAACGGTTTAACGTTCATATCTTAACTTTTTCAATCAAGTTATTTTCCCAAAACTTATCCACATATTTTACACAATATATTTTAATCATGTATCGCAAACAACCCAGCTGTTGAAGTTCGAGTCCCAATTATAGAAACTTAACAAGGACGCCCAGGCATCTAATTTGCAATGAACTAATTTGAGCGCGCTGTACGTGAGTTTGGTCTCTCACAAAACTCGCTCTAACCTACGTCTAGAATTCACATACATAATTTCAGTACGACGTAAAAACAAGTTGTAATTAATTTTGTTTTGTTTCGTACCTAATTTTACGCATTTTGACGAATGCGGAATAAAATCACCACTGAATAATAGAAATACACATCAGGTTGTATGAAGCGGGCCCTTCAAAAATGACCAATTGCG
Organism: Eupithecia insigniata; assembly: GCA_947859395.1. Taxonomy (NCBI): domain Eukaryota; kingdom Metazoa; phylum Arthropoda; class Insecta; order Lepidoptera; family Geometridae; genus Eupithecia; species Eupithecia insigniata. Next base: position 5,048,916 of record OX401996.1, on the reverse strand, counting down.
TACCGCGATTATTGTTCCGTTTCTGAACCAATGATTACTCCGACTTATAAACAAAAAAATTAAAACCTTTTGAAACTGTCATGGTTATTCCAGAAGCTTAGGTAAACGGTCATTTTAAGCACATATAGAGTATATCTTCACTAAACACCTGCCCTGTACGCAGCGAACACTCCCGAGAAATAGAGGCATTTAATTTAGGATCTTTAATAACAAAGGGTCGTGCTGTGCACCATCTGCAATTAGGCTAATGGACACACGCTGCATGCTGGATCCACCACCAAGCTGCAGCTAATTTCTACCTTAAACGCCGGAGGCATGGACTGGCGCATGGCGGGTGAAACGTCTAAGTTTATCTACTGGGGGCAGAGTAGCAGAGATATAGGAAAGATTTTGTATATAACTCGTTCACTATCGGGACTACGTCGGAAAATAGTCTATGATCGTAGTTGTCTATACTCAATATTTTATATCAATATTTTTACGCGCTTAGCTCTAATAATTGTAAAAAATAGATAAAATTTACACTTCAAAGTCTATCCTACGATGAAACAGAGAAGTTATTAGATATAGTCAAGCAAATTATATTTGTATGCATCAAGTTAATCTAGTAGAATAGCTATTAATTTAGTTATACTCAATAAAAGTTAAGTACCTTAATAATACCATGAACTGTTTCTAAAATAACCAACATTGTTATATTAAATGCCATGATCGTAATAGTAAGAGATTATTTTATTTAATAATTAGCACTGTTGTCGATTGAAGCACCGGATTACCAAGTTCAGGCTTAATTGTTATACTTATATATAATATTTATTTATTAAGTGCACTTCATCATCATCATCATCATCATCAGCCCATACACGTCCACTGCTGGACATAGGCCTCCCCCGTACGACCCCACAAATAGCGGTCCTGACCGATACGATGTCGTCGGTCCATCGAGTGGATGGTCTCCCATGTAGATACACAAAACATAAGTGCACTTATGTTTTGTGTATCTATGAGTTTCTTTGAATTAATTTTATACCACGATTTGCACACCACACAGGCTCAATTGATAACGCCGCAGCTGTATTACGATGAAGGAATCTATTATTTACCGCAGGGCTATGTTCAAGTTTTCGAGTTCAAGATAGTCGTTAGACATGAGTTTTTAATTTTGTAGAAAATACGTTTAATAGGTGCTAAAAAAAATGATATCCCAAAAATTTACGATTTCGGCGTGACTTTAAACCTGCGACCCCCCCCCCTCGATACAGGACTGCGCTAACCAACTGCGCCACGAAATCAAGTAAATGACCTTATCCTGACTTCCCCCTTCTTCCACTGGACAAGCAGACGCACTGGTAAATACCACCCATATCTAGTCGACATTCCACCGTGCCGAACCAAACGTTTTCGCTCTTCATTTTCTCTTTCATTATAAGACCGGTAGAGAGTGGAACGAACTTCCTGCTTCTGTTTTTCCAGTAGAGTACAATCTAGGAGTCTTCAAATCCCGAGTGAATAAGTTCCTTGTGGGAAGGCGTGCTCCATCTTAGGCCACATCTTCACTTTCCCAAGTGAGATGGTGATTAAACGCTTAACCATTTTCAATATAAAGAAAGTACCTTAGGTGCTCAAAAAAGGGAAATAAAATTACCAAGAAATCGAATGATTGATATTCATATCATATAGCTATGCTACGATTTCAGTCTGGTCTTGCTACGCCGTAGCACGCCGTAGACGCTGTAGATCCGAGTCACCAGTATGTATAAATTATGTCTTACGGTGTATTTACCCATGAAGATTTTATTACCTGTAAAATATTAATTATTATATTATATTACTGGGTTACATATTTATTTTATGTTTGAGTTTCGCCCTGTGCCGTTGACTATTTCATTGGCTTATTTGCAATATTAATATATTTATATAAAAATATATAAAAATATAAAGCCGTGGGGTCGCGGCGTACGAATATCGACCCCTCCAACTCAACCCGTGGATGTCGGTAAAAGCCGACTAAGGGAACGTACCAGAGGAAGGGCAGCAGCTTCCTTCTGAGTATTTTTAAACACCAACACTGCGATCACCAATCCGCCTGCCAAGCGTGGTGATTATGGCAAATCCCCCCCTACATGGGAGACCACCCACTCAATGGACCGACGACATCGTAGCAGTCGCAAGGAGTCGTTGGATAGAGGCGGCTCAGGACCGCTATTTGTGGCGTCGTATGGGGGAGGCCTATGTCCAGCAGTGGACGTGTATGGGCTGATGATGATATAAAAATATCTATGTAATATATTATATTATGTATATCAGTCATCTAGTACCCATAACACAAGCTCTGCTTAGCTTGGGGCTAGATGATGCTGTGTGCACTGTCCAACATAATTGTTTTTATTTATTTTTGGTGCACAGAACAACTCAGACAACTTTTGTCCCAGTAGTCTAGTGCACAGAAATACTTAGTTTTAAGGTCACGATGGCCAGATGCAAGACGAAAACTATTAATAAAAAAACAAATTAAGACAAAATATTCTAAGTTTCTCGATGGACCGACGACATCGTAGCGGTCGCAGGGAGTCGCTGGATGGAGGCGGCTCAGGACCGTTATTCGTGGCTTTGTATGGGGGAGGCCTATGTCCAGCAGTGGACGCGTATGGGCTGATACGATGATGATATCGATTCAAAGTTTTAAAAAAGTTCCATCATTTTAAACACCTGCACATTATTTTACCTGCTGCTTTTACGGGTTACCGAGACCCCGAAAGCTGTTCATCAACCAAAATTATACAACATATAAAACTATAGAAAATTTCTCATACTTTTAGTTTTTTTCTGCAAAAATAGCTAGTTTGCTCTACCCGCGGCCGACATGCATCGCGCTCATTACTCGACTAATGGAGGCCGTAATGAACCAATCTAACTGATTGCTCTCGAATCTTCCAACACCGCTGATTTGAAAGCCCTGCGACGGTACCATCTCTTAAAGGCTACTTTACACGAAGCGGAACGATAGAGCATGTAAGGTGCAACGCAGTATTTGTTGGTTTCTTTAAATATGATGCAATAGTCATGATGACTGATACTGAGAAACTACTCCGTGATGTTTTTAGATATCTTCTGAACACAAAATACTTCATACTTCCGAAAAAAAAAATAGTTTTGAAGGAACAATTGAGTGTTTAAAAATGCAATTTCAATTTCGCTCTAAAACGGTACAATACTTGGAGCGTATGTCTATGACGTCACCGATGCACGAACATCAGTTGATGATGAGAATGACCATAATATTGTCATAGTAGTGTATTTTATCAAAGAAATAATTTAACTCGATAAAAATAAAAAATATATATGTACGTGTTTTGTACTGAATTTTTTTTGACTCAGGTATAATTCGTTAAATACATTTTTTTTGGGATTTTTGTTTACTGTTATCATCCCTATTGTTTGATATCCTACTCCTCATCAGCTACGTGCTAAACGTGCACCCCTTAAACAAGGGGGATTTTACCCAAATGATCATGCTTGGCAGGCAGATTGGTGTTTTAAAATACCCATAAGTAGGTACCTACCTACTTAAGACTAATATCTGTATGCATAAAATCACAATAAATTATATGAATTACGAATATACCTAATACATATAATACTTGTACCAACAATTCGTACACGTTTTCTCATATTTAGCCTGAATTTTTCTACTGTAGCAAAGTCGTTCCTCCCTTTCATCTTTCTCTGTCCCTTGTTGCTAAGAGACAGTCTCGAAGATACATATCTTTATTCATGTCTAATCTCAAATTTTCTTTTTCAAATATAACTTAAAGTGAAAAAATATATGTATAAATGAAAATATTTATATCGAAGTTAGTTATTATATTAGTCTAGAATTTCCCAGAATTTCTGTCCAGTTTTCCACTTAGTGTGAAACGGCCTGTGATAAAGCAGGTAGTTGCATAACAGAACCACAAGTTTCAGCAATATTACTGAAAGTAATTAAGAGTTTTAAATGTTTATAGGAACTTGCACAGTAAAGGTATTTAAAGTGCTTTGCAGAAAGTCAATACTTTGATGAAGTAAATTTAAGAAAATAATTTGAATAAATACATATTTTATTCTGTTTCATGAAAATGTTGATGGGTTATAAATTAATATGTATCTTTAAAAATCAATTCCTAGCAAGTACATTTAATATTATTTAGCAAATAAATTATAAACTGTTGAAGGTACTTGTTTTAAACTTTTTCTGTAACTTCCCGGCTCTTATTAATGAGTTTTGTGTAGTTTTAATGATCCGCATTAATTTAGCACCAAATTAAATCGGTTTGTCGGCTCGCCACGCGCACTAATCGCCAAGGTTGAGTCGCGACTCCAACTTGTTCCAAACTCCAATTTGTAGCTCCGTTTGTGACTCGCGAAGTTATATTAAAAGGTCCACAGTAATTTTCTTGACAAACATAATGAATAATGAATGGCGCAATATAAAATTCGGATTGAGGAGGGCTCCTCTCCACGTGTCCCATGTTTGTCTCTCTTAATTCTGTGTGTTTTTGCTAATTGAGTCACGCGAGTACCTGTATCACCATAGTACCGCCTCCGCGGCACCATCGTGCTCCTTTCAATCTAATATTAATTACGTGTTCCTAATTAAAACACTCCTGACACTTGTTCCCTCTTCTTGCACGACGCGCGAATTCAATCAGCTCGAAGCCCAGCATAAGGCGCAAGATTTATGATCGACGCAAATCGAATTCGCTAACAAACAATATCGTATTCGCAGCCGTACGTAGGATACGAGTATATCAATATTGCAGCCGCTATTAATACGTCCGTCTCATGACCGGGCGGCCCCTCTCCCCCGCCGCCCCACACCCTGTAGTCGCCGCTCTTAATTGAATGAGGAGCGGGAATTGTTTCCCAAAATGAAACAATTAATTGTGCAACGGCTATTCCGCCTTACATGGATAATACGTTCGTTTATGGCCTCCTAACGCGGCTGCACGCCGTCCTTTATTGGACCGACTCTAGGAATTTGTGTTCATTGGAGCTCGTATCCAAAATTTAATCGAGAATTTACAAGGACATCTCTCTGTTGTTCCTTTAGAATTTTTGCAGCTGGTTCCTCGGTGTATTGCGGTGTTGGAAAAGATTTAAACGAAGCTCCAAACGAAGCTTAAAAACTACGGAACTAGCGGCGCCGTTTCCCGAAATACGATGCGAGAACGAGCGCTGCTCGCGAGCCTTTTAGTTTGAACGAGACGCTTAAAATTTTCATGGTCAGGTCATAGCACGTGTAATGCGGTTATACAGCGCGGAGGCTCCGTCGAATGCGCCAACATGTGGCGCATCCCACTGAAGACGCCTCGTAAACCTCCTTTACGCCTCTCCGCAAGACCTGCTTAAAACTTTTCATATTCGCCGACCGTAAAACAAGCCAAAAAATACGACTGGCGAAAAACATTGTATAATAGCGAGCAATCGGCACCGTCTAAAGATTCGCTAAAAACAGCAGAAATAGTTTAGACTGAGATATAAAATTCAATTGGGTTGTTTCAGCTTGAAATCCTCAATTGATTTACCCAAATTGGAAGATCCGAGTATAACTAATTACTAAAATACGTAAGACAATGCACACAGACGGGTCTTGCGCACACATGCGCGCCTGTAGCGACGAGCGCTCGTGAAGGCACACATTCAATTTGCTATTTATCCGGGAATGGATCTAAGTCATTACTTAGCTGAGCGAGAGAGATGGGATGCACTGGAAATAACATCGAAGTGGGTACTATTCACTATCCACTTGGAGTGGTGTACAACAATAGACTCCTGTCACATCGAAATTAAAATCTTATTAGGTACTAGCTGACCTGTGCCCACTTCGTTAGGTGGTAAACATTTTTACTTGTCTATGACACTCACAAATAACGTGGATTTCAGTTGGTAATAGAATTTTCAAAATCGGTTCAGTAAGATCCAGAGATTACCCCCTTTATAATATTAGTATATAGATATTACGCCGGTAATATAGCGGGGTAAATAAGCAATTGCTAGAAATTTTCCGGGTGCTCTGAGTTTTGTATATATAATTTAGTGATTGTCCAGCATTATTTATTTATTTAACTATCTATAGATATATGAAGTGTTTTATTTTAAGTATAACAGTATATAGTATCCATAACAATAGCTCTGCTTACATTGGCACTTGAAGCTAAGGTTCACCAGCAAATTTTCCCAGCACAAGTAATGTGTATATTAACACATTTGAATTTGATAACTGTTTTTTTTTTAAATATCGCATTGTTTACCGAAACATCTAGTCTAGAAAGTAGCTTATATCTAATACTGCATCAAATGCGGTAAGAAACTTGAATCTAAAAGTTCACCAGCTAATTATCCTAACACAAGTAACGTGTCGGAGTTCACGTTGACGCGCCAACGGCCTCTCAATCACAGGAAGTGCGCCATCTCATTGCGGAAGTGGTTTCGAAGCGGCTACTCTGAAACCGCAGCTGAAAATGTGCGGAAAATTTTGTATATTGTTCTCAACTTCGGTTTCTTATAGATATTATTTTATTAAGGTTTTTCGTGATTTGTTTTATTGTATTGAGTAGACTGAAAAGGAATCAAAATTATGATAAAATTATATCAAATCGGCAGAAAGTTTCGAAAATTTTTAGGTTTTCAAGCTCATAAATTAATTATTCTCTTAGTTTTTATACGGTGTCAATTTTTAACCAACTTCAAAAAAAAATCTATATGTTACGCGATATTTTTGCCAATTAATGATGATGTTGAAAATTCTTTCACTATTTATTGTAAAGAAAATGATCTCGAATAATAATTTTATCCCCAGGGGATTAGTATTTATCCCGCAAAACTTAAAAACAGTGTAAAAGTAAGGGATTGGAAGTCTATTAGTAGGTTTTTGAAAACTATCAAATTATCACAATGAGTGGTAACAAATAGTTTCCATGGCAACGGACGTAAACAAGAGGTAGGTTCAGGAATTTAAGTTTGTTTATCGTATTTTAAAACAAGCCAAATTATTAGTATTATCTTTTTTATGAGAGAAAAAAATAAAAGATTTCTAGCTTAGCAGTAGCACCTCATTTTTCGTCCTACTCGCTCTCTGTGTAAACTATGCCCATAATGGAGATGTTAGTCTGCTTGATATGAGATCGAATGCATTTCGTGATGACAAAACCTCGAGCGGCTATACAAAAACGCGAATATATAAAACCACAGCGGTGGTAGCTGACTGACTGTTTTGACATCAAACTATATTAGTACTTTGATTGATTATAAAATCGTATTTCGTGGCTGATAGTTTTATAGGTAAAACTAGCTGCTGCCCGCGCCTTTGCCCGCGTTTTATCGGGATAAAATAGCCTATATGTTATTCCAGGTCCCAAACTATGTATAATACCGAATTTCAGCCCAATCAGTTCAGTAGTTTTTGCGTAAAAGAGTAACAAATATCCATACATCCATCCTTACAAACTTTGACATTTATAATATTAGTAGGATTAGTAGGATAGGATTTTATATCATAATAAATTTGATTCATAAACTTTTTTAGCTTATTTACTAATTAATTGCGAGTATGTAGTCAAGCTACAAGCTGTGCTTAGCTTGAAGCTAGATAATACTGCGTGTTGTTCTACATTATTTATTTATTATTATTTGTTTGCAGTGGGGTTGTCTGAAAGTCCTTGCGAGAATCCGAAAATTCAAAAGATCTGTGTAACTAGATACACAAGTATTAAATACAAGAGATTGGGGGCAAGTAAAGTCACGGGTCGCAGCTAGTATAAAATAAATATAAAATATGGAATGTAATCACACTTTCATCCCATATTCGCGTGTACCGAAACTTTTACTACAATTTTAGAGTAATGGCGTGCCATGAAAACAACCCAAATTAGTGGGAATACCCACTTACACATGAAAATACAGACGTCTGGTTAGCGTAAAACCTACAAGAAACAACATGAATTTGAACTATAATTAGATGTTTTTACAAAAACGAATAAGACTTTTAATTCTATTAATCATCATCATCATATCAGCCTATACACGTCCACTGCTGGACATAGGCCTCCCCCATACGACGGCACAAATAGCGGTCCTGAATATAATATATAGAATATAAAATCCTACTAATATTATAAATGTCAAAGTTTGTGAGTATGGATGTTTGTTCCTCTTTCACGCAAAAACTACTGAACTGATTGGGCTGAAATTTGATATGGGTATAGTTTGGGACCTGGAATAACATAAAGGCTATTTTTTATCCCGATAAAACGCGAGCGATGGCGCGGTTAGCAGCTAGTTTCTTTATATTTTCACTGTTTCTGTACTGTATCTTTTGTGGGAGAAATAATAATCGCACGGAAATTAAATTTAAATGGGAGCACGACGTGATCACCAAAAACGGCCCACATCGGCGGAGTAATCGGCAAACATAAATAAAAAAGTACAGCCTCGTTTAGAATCTCCGCCTCCTTCTTTCGAAGTCGGTAAAACATCCGTAATATTTTGTATATGGCATAAACCTAAGTCTGTTATCTAGTTAAAAGCTTTCTGATGTTTTCCATTACGATATCGGTGTCTTCTTACGCCTGCTTACACCTCTTTCATTCTACAATGAACCATATTTAGATTGCTAAAAGTGTCATAATAACTAGTGTTCTTTTCGAGATGGCGAAACAAATCTCCATTTTTCTACCAATATCCATTAACCCAAATGTTTCTGTCTTAAATAACCCCGCCATTCTACTTTGTAACATTAAAATAATTGAATTCGTCTTGGAATGGGTTGGGTCTGATTAATTCTTATCGTCGGGTTGGGGCCCGCTCCTCTCTTGATTTGGATAAACTTCGTGAATGATACAACATATCCTTATCTTAGTTATCCATCTCTCAAGCTTTATGGCATTGGCAATGCGGGTTTTTCTATTAAATCTTAACTAATATTATAAATGAGGAACTGTGTTTGTCCTTCCTTCACGCCCTAACTAGGCAACCAATCAATTAGATTTTCGGCATAGAGTTAATTGAAAGGATGGAGACATAGGCTACTTTTTGTCCTGGTGATTTTTGGCATAGAGTTTGTTGAAAGGATGGAGTCATAGGCTTTTTTTGTCCTGGTAAAAAATTAAATTCCTGGATTACTTGATTAATACCTTTTTATCTCCCCTAGAAATGTGGAATTCGAATTTAACGCGGATGAAACCGCCGAAAATAACAGATAACTACTGGAAATTTGTCTAGGGTGTGGTGTGGTCAAAGAAGAGAACAGGGCAAAACTATTAATTGACGCGCGGTCACCGTCACGTTTTATTTACTTTCAGTCAATATCTATTTGTTTAGGACGTGTTGGTACATTTTCACTTTGAACCTTATTTGTTATAGGTACTTTACTTACCAATTATAATATTATATTAATATTCATGTACTAAGAAGTTGAATATTTGCTTTTACGGAACTTTCGCAATCTCTCCGTTCAAACTGAAAATGTACGTTTTCTCCGACTAAAGTGCTTCTAGGAAGGGCAGTTATCGTGTAAGCTAGCCCGATACTGCTATATCTACTAACATACCTACTGGTTTACTACTTCGAAAGTGGTTCCAAAATTGAATTCAAATATTAAAAAATAAGTTCGAATCCACCATTTTCCTTTTGAAAATCCACAAAAACCTCATAAATCCCGCTCAATTTCCGCGTATAAAATACTCACACGCTGCATTGATAAGGGCGCACGATTAAAATGAATCACATCGTGCTAATTGGGCGCCCCGGCTCATCCAATTAGCCGGGACTTAGAAACCCGCAGGCCGCCGCCGCCGGGACCTTCCTGTCTAAACTACTCCGCCTGTTCTGCTAATATGAACCGTCACTGTAGCCTTTTCTTATATGAACGGTCACTTTAGTATCTTCTACTAATATGAACTGTCATTGTAGCCTGATTTTATAAACGCAACTTAAGTGTGTATATGTTAGTCCAAGTCCCAAACTACACCCATACCAAATTTCAGCCCAATCGATTCAGTAGTTTTTGCGTGAAAGAGGAACAAATATCCATACCACATTACAAACTTTGACTTTTATAATATTAGTAGTATAATTTTATTGAAGTTTCAAGTCATTTATTGCAACCATATTGTACAAAAATATATTATATATTTTTACAGTCTCAAATATGGACTGGTGTGTGTAGTTAAAATTTAGCCTAGTCTCTCAGACTACAAACAAATTTATTGAAAACGTATTGGTGGAACAATATTTAGATTAGTACGTTTAGGTACAAACCTAAAAATTTTATTTGGGGATTAGCCATTACAAACCAACCAACAAACAAGTCCAAAATTAAGTAAACACCTGAATCTACACAAGATATTACTCCTATTACTAAATAGTTCGATAAATTCTCTTTATTTTTAAAATAAGTACATCGAGATTTCATTACAGGCTGGAGACTCTCGCAAGTGTCAAACAAAAGTCAGCACCCGGTCAAAACTGAAGATCAAATAAAAAGGCGTATAACAATTCATACCCAAAGAAATAGGTTTTTTTCTACAGAAATATGAATCGAATCCTGAAAAATATCGCAAAACTGCGCTTCGCGCTCTCTATACCTTTACTACTCCATGGAGTGAAAAGTTCGTTCCATATTCCTTGTGTAGTACGAGTAGGTATGAACTTCACGGCATGCACGACAAGTACACGTCACCTAAATGAGTGCCTCATAATGAATAGGACAACATTATTTATTTAGTAAACGAATGTGTTATTTCTGTAAAACACCGCTTGTTGCAATCGAGTTGGGATCTGATAAGCAGAAGCATAATTTTTGAAAGCGGCTGGAAAGAGAGGCTTGGAAAGAGCATATGCCTAATTTACGAAATAGGTTTCATTAGAGTACCTCACATAACGTTATCAGAGTAACTTCTCTAAAACATATTTCCAGAATAGGTGCAATAAATGTAACCTGAACGTATTTTCCGCTACTGAGATTGCTAAGTAATTTTAAGGGTACATTTTGGAATGTTGATGAAAATCAGTTGTTTAGGCGGAGTGCGGTAACGACTCAAGACTTCGCGACGCCTTTAATGACATCCAAGTCACCGGGGCGGGTTCGCGTGCGCAATTCTTGTTATTTCTTTATTACAAAGGAGTGCCTCATTAATTTGGCAGCCCCTCAGGGTGAGAGTCGCGAACCCTTGACCTCGTTCGCGAGAGCCGCGACACTGAACCATTGAATTGAAAATCTTACGCACCTAGCGATACATAATTAACGAACCTCATTACCGAACTGAGTAACAGATATCTCGAGTCCCCCACCCCACCAGCGCCCGCCCAACGCTCTCCAAACCAAAACATCCTGTGAGCTCACGCCTCGCGAATACTTTGCACGGACTGAAAACTCCGCCCGTGAGATCGACATTAAGCTCAAACTTAGATCATTCCAGTCGCAAACATAATTCCTTGACTCATCGTTCCACTAGACGGGTTTCTATTATACTTAATAGCGTCCGTGAGAGTTTTAAAATGGCTCGAATAGTGAAACTTGTTCCTGGAAGTGTTGCAGGCCATGCAGAGTGCGGAACTTCGATATTGAATGTCGCGTTTTATTGCACTAACTCGATAGGGGCTAGCGGGAAAAGAGTTGTTTCAGAGCGGGAATGCCTTGATATAACTTTTATTGAAAGTTTTCAAAGGTTGAGAGGACGGTCTGTAGCCGTGGCTAATGAACGCGACCGCGGGCGCCGCCGGTAGTGGTAGCCGAGGCAAGTCGGAGCGCGGCGGTCCGTGTCCGCGGACTCGTGCATTTTTAATGGCGCACGCTAGCATACTCACTATTAATATTTACCGAACACGTCAAGAGGGTGCACTTTACCTTTTAGTTAACTAGCGTCCGGCCGTTCATTAAATTTTCACGCGCGTCAGTTTCGGGCAAATTTTCCGCGGCGCTGGCCGGCCGATAACGAGGCTGGCCCTCGTTACTTGCCGACAAGCCGACCAAAATTTTATTAATAATAAACTGTAACTGAAACGCCGGCTTTGAAGTAAGAGAGCTCGAATGCTCGTTATCGAGAATTATGCGAAATCCTTAAACTCGGTAAACTTTACGCGGGTAAATATTACGTTATTGTTACTATTGTGAGATTTACGATAGTGAAAATCAATCCAATTTGTATGCTCTGTAAGCAATAGAGTAATTCGTAAGGGAACCCTATTTCCTAATTCGAAGGTCCAGCTAGAATAAGTCTGACAAGTAGGTAAATATTATCTGACAATTGTTTCCTAGCAGCGAAGTCGACCGGATACGAGTTCTAGAAGTGTTAAAGCGACCTAGATTAATACCCGTCACAATTATTGACAAGTTGAATTACTGTGTGTACTAAAAATTCAGTTCCATGCCGTGACTGTATTATTCCAGCAGTTGTTAATCAACTGGTGCAATTAGCTGGTGGATGGTAAACAATCGGCGAGCTATGAAGACGCCTCTGCAACAGGTCCGGATGGACAGATGATTAATGCTTTGTTTCGATTGTTTTATTATTTACAAAACGGCAGTTGTGTTCTCCATTTGACAGGAAATCAACGGAATATGAAAAAGAGATAACCTGATTGACGTAAGGAACCGGGACATAATGCTGGCTGTATTTTTTATCTATTACTTAGTCTTATCATCGTCATCTTCCTTTAACGTCTATTTAAAACGATATTGGTTATGCCTGTGAAGTGGGATAATATACATTTTTTGGTATGGCTGTACAAGTAACTGTAGGTATATCATCAGTCTTAACAAAGCTTTACCTAAATTCTAGCCTGCGGGCTGAATAATAACTATTTTAGTAATTGTTTACTTAAACAGTATTAAGATCTGACATACTGTATTTAGTATTCTGGCAAATAAACTATTGTTTATGATTATAATAGGAAGAAATATGAGAGAAGGCTACAAATATAATTATTGCTGAAAAATGTACCTAAAATGGTACATAACAAGTCACTCAAATACAAATACTACGTACACTTCATAACCATAATGCGTCCTGGGGCAGTCGGTTAATGAAAACGTCTACGAAACAACAACCGTAGTTTAATAAACATAGGGCAGCATTTGATTGTCATGTTTACAAACGTGTCTTCACGTGGAATTAGCCTTGCGGATGTAGCGATCAGTGTATATCAGTAGTGGATACATCAATGTACTAGGTGACGCAAAATTCATCACCCTATTTATTGCAAATGGTGGTAATGTCGATTCTACTGAGTTTTGTGAAGATACAAAATGGATGCAAAATACACTTAAAAAAAATATCGCTATTTAGTTTGTAAAGTATGGTATTGTAGGAGCCAATACCGTACTTTACAGAACGCAGAATAGTTGTTTCATCGTCAGTAGTTTTTGTGATTTGTACTGGCTCAATCGTCCGATTTGATCGTTGCTTTATGTCAACTAGCCTCAAAGTCTTGAAGCCCTCATAAAGAATATCAGCCAAGAATAAGAGGACGTATAGCTGGTAGAGTGACGGAAGCCATAAATCACCCCCGAAAGGTCATCCATCCTAGTGGCGGCCAGTTGACATCATGTTCTCGATTGAATGCTAATTACAGCCTAAGAACTTCGGATTTTTGCGCCACCTTGTACATACAGTAGACTTGACATGTCTGCCCATCTATATCAGTGCAGTGCTTTATCATCATTACGTCTCGGCTGTCGCCGGTCGTGTCGACCGGTTGCAAACAGATGTCTTTATAATATTGTCTGCTGTTTACGAACGTAGGATATTGAAGAAAGTATTTTTAGTTTGAAATAGTTAATTCAGTTCCGGATTGGTAGCTAAAAATAGAAAAAAGTGGAAAATTTAATATGGATTTCATTACAGTTGTTTCTTGAAAATCTACTGAAAAACTTTCAGTATGTACAAGTTAGGTAATTCAGCTGTGGTTAAAAATCTCCTCTTGAAAGTAAAAAATTAAAAATATTCAAATTCATCCGTCAAAGTTTTATCCAAACTTTAAAAAAGTTATCTCAAGTTCCGGAGAAAAATAACGTTGAAATAATAAAATTTGAATAAAAGCAACACTACAACCATGGCGTGACGAAACTCAAAGATATGATACCAAAAGATAGTTTAACCGGGCGGTAATAAATTAAGGGCGGCACTGGGCGGGCGGGGCAGGTTGCAAATAGGGGTTAAAGGGGGGAAGGGGTATTTGCGTGCGCTTCGGCCGTTTGTCGAGTGGCGTGCGCGCGCGCTCATTGCTTATTCATACGACCCCGACACGCACAGCGCGTGACCGTTTCAGTTGGAGTGCGGAAAAAGAACAAGTGTCATCGCGTTTTGGCAATGGGCGTATAATTGTTTAAGCAGGTTATGTAGGGTTGCGAATCCTATCGATATTTTTGCCTGAGTAAGCACAGAAATGGGTGAATAGAAAATTGTGGATCGAATATTGTCTCACTAGATATGCAAAGGTCTTCCATAAATGCTTCTGGTTTTTATCTCTCAATGAGATCAAAATGTTAAAAAACTAGAAATACTTTGTAAACATGAAAAACTAGTTTCTGCCCGCAGCTTCACACGTGTTTTAAAAGTAGCATATAAGCAAATCTAGGTCTAGACCTACATCTCTGCAAAATAGCCCGATCCGTTCAGAACTGGCGTGAAAGATAACAAACATCCAAATTATGTATATTTGGATGTTTGCTATCTTTCACTGGATGTTTGTTTTTGAATATCATTGTGAAGATAAAGCATTCCAAATATCCAATAAAATATTTTCATGCAGAGAATCGAGTCCTTGTCCAAAATGGATTATCTATTATATTTCGTAAACTACATACATATGTATCTTAGACAGAACTTCGTCCTATTTCAAGCAGCAAGCATCGACTAGATCTATTTACGTAGGGCTCTGGCCATTAAATTATTTAGGGTGAGTCTTGCATTGTCTCGTGACGGACCGGCCGATTGTCGTGCGATCAGCTCGCCAATATAAACAGTCGTTAGCGTTGTTGGGATGGCCACGCCGATGTGGTAAAGAGAGATGTGGTATTTTATCAAAGACGCAATTTGCCTGAGTAAATTTTTTTTTATTTGTTTTTATAGTAAATTAGATTTTTCCCCTGGTTTCACCCGCGTTAAATTCGTAAGCCGTAAATGTGCCATGGGGATTTGATGTTTTACCAGGACAAAAAGCTTATGTTACTCTCCATCCTTTCGAGTAACTCTATTGCAAAAATCAGGTCGATTGGTTGCTTAGTTAGGGCGTGAAGAAAGGACAAACAAACACACTTTCGCATATATGAGTTAGGATAGTCCTTTGTGATGTATGTCAATCTTTCTCTATAAAGTAGATCAATCTTAGCTTCAAATTATTAATTTAAAGTTCAAAATATTTAATTCAGCTTTGAAGAAAATTTATCGTAGACCTGCTACGATGTGCTACGACGTAGAATATTGCTACGCCGTAGGCAGTGTATTAAATGTTACATGAAATACAGTAAAGTAACCTATTTTGTTGTTTAAATTTAAGTACTTCGTAACAATAACAATAGTTATTTCTTTATTATTTAATCTTGACCTACAGAATTATATTCCAAAATGTCAAACGTAAAACTTTTCAAAATTGCATATAGTAAAAGGAGAGCATCAGATTATGTAATTTGGCGATGCTATCAAAGAATACGTCAGCTTTAGTAGAGGAGATGAACTCATTTAGGTGTGTAAGTCGTCCTACTAATATTATAAATGTCAAAATTTGTGAGGATAGATGTTTGTTCCTTTTTCACGCAAATCTAATGAACTGATTGGGCTGAAATTTGATATGGGTATAGTTTGGGACCTGAAATAACATATACTTAGGTACATTTATCCTGACAAAACGCGGCCGAAGGCGCGGGCAGCAGCTAGTACTCTATAATATAGCCGACGTAGCATTATCTAATCTATGGCATAGCTTTCACTTCACAGAATTCAATGGCTTTATGTTTTGAAAATCAAGACTAGGGCAGTTAAAAGCTTTGGCTGAGAAAAATTTAATAAATATTTTATATGGTAAATAATACATCAAATATTTTGAAAAACATAGATTATTGAATACATAGATTCCCTGATCCGCGTTGCTTACAATCGAATAGAAATGCGCCGAATGTCCGAGTATCGCTCGCCAGGAATCGCTCCGTATTGAGTTAGTGCGACGCGATGTGTTTGCTCTACTAGTTAATGGAATACCGATGGGCCATTGTGCCTCACCGTTTTCTATTCAATACACGATATTAAACTGAACGCATATTTGTATGGGTTCCTCGAAAGGGTTTTGTTTAAGGTTTTTGGTTATTAAAGCCCTCGCACTCGGGGTTTCCCCTGTAGGTGGAGCTAACGGCGCTAAAGTTCGTAAGGAAGTCCCAAAGATTTTCGAGGTGTCCGTTACTTGATTTCGTGGCGCAGTTGGTTAGTGCAGTCCCATATTTAAGGGAAGGTCGCGGGTTCAAGCCGAGGTCGTAATTTTTGGGATATCATTTAAAAAGCTTTTGTTTGTTGTCTCGATTCTTGTTGATATCCATTTTGTTGTTAATAAGAAAGAGCTTTTTCTTTTAAGGCTGAATCAAATGACACTTGATCTTTAGAAACAGCATTATACTAGCTTCTTCCCGCGGTTTCGCTCTAATGATACAGTCAGCTGCGTTCATATGCACAAAGTACAAAATCTTGTAATTTTTAAAGCCAACTTACTCGACGACCATGTTCCCGTCCGTCAGTGAAAGCATATTGGTATGACAAGGTACTTAAGTGTATAAATATTAATGCACATGACCTTGGCATTTACTCTAAAAAGTCAGTTTAAAGCAAACGCTGAAGTATCTCTAAGTAGAAAATGTAGCCATCTACCATGGCAAGGTTTTCAGAATCTGCTCTAGTAGTTCCGGAGATAACCTCCTCCATTCAAATGTAGAAACTTGACCATTATAATATCTGAAAGATTCCAGTTTTATTATAAACTAGCTGCTGTCCGCGCCTTCACCCGCGTTTTATCGAGATAAGAATAGCCTATTTGTTATTCTAAGTCTCAAACAATACCCATATCAAATTTCAGCCCAATCAGTTCAGTAGTTTTTGCGTGAAAGAGGAACATACATCCATACTTAACATTTTGACACTTACAATATTAGTAGGATTTTGCTGTATATTCAAAGATAATAAAGTCCAAAATCCATCAGCCGATAATGTCCCTACAATATCGAGTGTCGGTAATTACGGCGGTCCAGTCGGGTCGGCTTGCCGCGACCCGCACGCTGACCCCGCAAATTGCACCTTCACACCTTGACCTGTGGGATGCTTTTGCAATTACTCGCCGCTCGGAAAATGTGTTCATTATATTGGTATTCATTAAATAAATGAACATAAGGAATTATTGGTGGATGGCATAAACTTAGAAAGGGTAGAAGGTGATAATGATTAAATAATAGCTACTAATTCTGTGAAAAGTAGCTTGGTACTTTTTAGATACGTACAGTCAGCGTCAAATTGATATGATCGTCTATAGCAGTCAAAATTATCTGGAAGACATAAAAGCATTTTGATATACGTAGTTCGAATCATAATATTGTTGTATGCACCCAAGGTGTTAAAAAATATGTATGAGCAGTCAGGGTGTTCAAAATTATCTTGGCAAACAAAGCTCTCAAAGGTAGTATGCAAAATCTTTTGAGTGAATACTTAAAATATCATATTTGAGAGCGTTGTTTGCCAAGATAATTTTGAACATCCTGACTGCTCATATAAATATGAAACAATGAATAGTAAGATATTTTGAACACCTTGGGTGCTTACAACAATATGATGATTCGAACGGCGTATATCAAATTGCTTTTATGTTTTTCAGATCATTTCGACTACTCTAGCCGCTCATATAAATTTGACGCTGACTGCACAAGTACAATTTTCTTTTGCCTGTTCGTTTTAAAACTGCCAAAATAGTAGAGTCACGTAGAGTCCTATAGAGATTTCTGGCAAGGCGTAATTTTAATTAAAAGAAAATCCACTTGACATGAACCTAAAAGTAGATTGACACAGTAAGCCGCAGAAAACACTTGTGTACATTAACATTCAGGTTGTTTTCAGCACGGCTCTTGTGGCTATCCAAGGCCCTTAACCTCCATCCCACAATGGAAAATAGTTTCTAAAGTTTTCCAACTTCCAAGAGAAACGGATAATTTTGAACGTAAACGACACAATAGCCGTGTTTGTCCCTCGGGAGGACATTCCACCAGTTTCAGGACCGTATTAGTTTCAAGCCTAATTGTTTAGTGCAAACAAGTAACCCGGACGATAAGCACCCGGGAATGTGAGATGTTTCAATAAACAGAACTGATAGGATATTTACTTAGTATAAGGAACATCATAGTAATGGTGATAGACACTTCTATCTATTTTAGGAAGTTGCCAAAGTCCCGCACTAAATGAGGATGCAAAACGCCTAGCTCGAAGGTATTTAGCGTGTAATCCTACTTCCTACTAATATTATAAATGTCAAAGTTTGTAAGGATAGATGTATGGATATTTGTTACTCTTTCACGCAAAAACTACTGAACTGATTGGGCTGAAATTTGGTATGAGTATATTTTGGGACCTGGAATAACATATAGGCTACTTTTTATCACGATAAAACGCGGGCAGCAACTAGTATCATAATAAGTAGAAAGGTACTCCAGGTACTTATTCAAGTTGCCACCTGAATTATTATACAGGTTCAATTAACGCCGTACTAATTCATAATCCGACAGTGATAAATTAGACAGCTACGTCCGCTCTTAATTAGGTAGGCAATTATCGCCGGTTTCAATCCATTTAAACCGGAAGCAGGTAAGTGTGATTTATTACATTGTCTTTGTAGCAATCACAAATGCACCATGCCACCCCCAGTCGATCACACGCCTGGTATTTTTAATCGGCACGAGTGCGCGTGTAATAATTAATCAGTGAGATCCCTCGTCTATTATTAGGCAATAAGCGCGTTTTCCGCGGCTACCGGTGAACGTAATTGGAAACCCTATACGGCTATTTAATTTACCTAGCGCGCCACCTGGCTGGATGGTGATGGCGAAACGATTGCCGGCGCCTAATTATATTTTAATCGCAACAAGCCCCTTCCTCCGCCTGCAGCCATAGAAGGAACATAGGGGGGCAACACACCACTAATTCATTTGTGCGGTGGGCCTCGTCCGCCGACCGCCTCCGGCCCTGTTTATTCTCATAGGAGAGTTTAGGTCTCCTAAAGCAATAGCGACGCTTAAACATATTAACCGAAGCGTTTACGTAAAGGGTTTAATTATGCACTTTACATTCTGGGCCACAATGGCGTCAAGTTAATTAAGTTCTGCTTGTTTAAAGACTTAACGCAGATTGTAGCTTTCTAAATTAAATGTATGCATGAATATGGTATTTTTAATTCAAGTTTCACGTCAAAGCTCGTCTCGTATGAGCCGACACAATAACTCGCTCCGGGCTGATCAAGTGCAATAAATATTAAAGCTAGGATATCATTGTTGGAGCACTCCGTACGCGAACAGCTGTTGTAACGAACTATGCCAATTGTGTTGAGGCTTTTGTTCGCGGCATCAACTATGAAACTGTTATTGCAGTCCTGCGTAATACGTACGGACTCCTATAAATCAGTTCGAGTTTCAATTCCATTGTTTCTTCGGACGTTTCTATTAGTGCTACACGTAGTTAAATGTTTACAAGTTGTTGATTGGCTCGGCCCGCGCCTTGCCGGACGGAGCCTCGTATATTGTACCGGTGTCCGAGGGTAATCAATTTTACAGCGATGTGTGAAAAATGGAGGCAACCCGTCTGCATCGTTCCGTGATATATAGACACTAAATGCTGTACTTACAACTTTTAGACGTATTAGGGTTAGGGCCTCGTTCACCATCTCCAAGTAAAGCGTTGAGTAGTTACTTCCTAGTTAACGTTAATTGACAAGTAAAAGTTACGAGTATCTTTTGTCAATTTCACAAACGAAAATAAAGCTCCGAGTTACTGGTTAAGTGAATGGAGAAACAAATCAAACGTTACATTCGTTCAATAATACGTCAATGTTACTCGCAAACGTCATTGGCAGTTGTCAACTATTGTCATTTGTGGTGATTTTTTTCGTGTCTGGTTTGGAAAGTGCGTAATTTGAATTTCTTTGAGTTACTTTATTTATCTATTGTTTTTGATTAGCATACATAAAGTTAAATGGGATAGAAATGCAAACGTTTCTTTATATGAGAGGGATTTTTGGTAACCCTTGTTTTTTTTAATAGTTGTTGATATTGTAACAGAACTCGACGTATTGTTTAGAAGTTCAGTACTAATACAGATTATTAGTAAAACCACTCGAATAATGAAATACACCACTCACCCTTGCGATTTAGGGATTATTTTATGTTCTATAAAGTTAAACACTTGCTTTAGGTACTGCATTCGTAAATGTACGATATTTTGCAAAAAAATATCAGTATCATGTAAGTCCGTCAACATAAGTAACACAGAATTCACACGAATCCTAGGTAGGTACTCGTTGCATTGTAGAATGTTCTAAATTTACCTAATTGATAATCACTCAGGTCAGATAAATGCATTTTTCTTATATTTGACAGGAGGCTAAATAAAAAATGGTGTTATCTGATAAGCATCTACAACGAAATAAACAATACCACACCCTAACCGCACTATACCAACCATCTCGGGCAAAAAATAACAATGAACAACTTTTAACTGTCAAGTAAGCAAGCTAATTGCCAGATGTCGTAGCAAGTAAGTTACGGGTCAGTTAATCTTATGATTAGTGCTACTCGAACGTCGTGAAATTCGCACATGTTACCGGTGACTTTATTTGGCGGTTAGCCTACTCAACACTTTACTTGAGGATCGTGAAAGAGGCCCTTAGAGTGACTAATAACCCAAAGGTTTGGTTATTATAACTTTTGTTGCTGGCTAAAAATGTAGACACTTTACGATTCTTGTTACTTGAAGTTTTTACATTAGATGAATGTTAACCGTATAAACCCAATTTGTAGGTTTTATCGAGATGTTTCCTCGAGCACGGAAGTGTAGAGTATAAAGCAGTCTGTTTGCTGGACGTGTGATACAATTTAGAGCTGAACTCCTGCGCCCACCATATTAGTGTGAAAGCCTTGAGCCGGGGGAGCTGCGCATTGGCCATTAGCGTGATTAGACTCCCCGCTCACCACCCCGCACCCGCGAATTCTTTAGGCCTCTCATCTCATAATACTACATATTTCATTATTTATGTAAGCTCTGTTTTTACCGTACTCTCTTAAATTACACGCACAATCAACGTAATTGGGCGCTTGTCTTTCCTAGCTTATTGTTTCAACTGCTGGGAGACAATTTTGCGGAGCAGGCCCGCTGCGAATCATTGTCATATCCCGGAGGAATGCGGGGCTGGCTTACGAAAAATTCAGTCTTGCTCTGCGAATAATGTTTACATATCATCGTGAGGTCATTTGTATAATTGGTTTTAAGATCCAAGAAAAACAAAATACGCACATCAAAATTTTGCCCCTTAAATATGTCATATGTACCTTTTCTTATACCATTTTATATTTGTCCGCAGATGATGGCATGTTCCTACCTGAGCGCTGGTGGCATGAAGAGTGATTCTTCAAGTGCGGCTTGCTGGAGTCCCCCAACCATGGCGGGTGTTGCGCCCGACACGCGGCTTCCACTACCTCCTCCGTTAATTACACCCAGCGGGCCAATGGCACTACCCAGTGGCCCAATGGCAGTACCCAGTGGATCAATGGCACTACCCAGTGCACATGGCATGCAAACTGGACTGGCAAACTTACCCAATCCAATAGGATTGCCCAGAGCGCCTATGGCACCACCCCGTGCGGCAATGCCACAGAATACTGGGCAATCGGACATACCCACACGACCGATGGGGTTATCTTGTGCAATGGGACCAATGGGATTACCCAGCAGGCAAATACTACCCAGTGGAACAGGACTACCCTCAGGACCAAATGCGCAAATAGGGTTACCTCCACCGTCCACGAGACCCCTTCCAATAGAGTTAGGTGGTTTGCCTCAATCTGGGTCATCATCAGAACCTGCTCTTGATCTATCCACGTCAGCATCATCGATACCATCATCCCTGAAGCGCCGACTGCCGTCATCTGAGGACACCGAGTGAAAGTGTTGTGCGAAAGACTTGAAATGAACTACAGACAGAAAAAATATTACCGCCCGAGATGGCAGTAGCATTTTTTCCAGTGTCGAAAAACTGTTAAATTATACTTTAGTACCTATTACATATTTAATTTCGGTTGTGAAAATGGCAATTTATGTAAAACTTAACTCGCTGTAGGTGAATTTCCAATTACTGGTACACGTCTCGTCACGGTTTATTAGCGCTCGACGAAAGTGGAGGGGGGTTCTGCGCAGGTGTAAAACGGTCAAAATCAAGATCAACGCTATTAAACCGTGACGTGACCTGCACTCAAGTATTGGTAAGATATGTGTTTAACACAAGTGTTTTTGGAAGTGATATTTAATGGAAAAATGAACTGCATATCTTTCAAATAATACTTGTTCACTTGACATTATTCTTAGGTCGCTTTTTATTCGTAAAAAATTACCTACTTAGTCAATGTAAAGAATATTTAATACTTTTCGTATTTATCAATCATCGAACAAATAATAATTAAACGTATCTTCATGGCAATTTTAAATGTTTTAAAATTAAACCACCTTAAATTGCAAAATTACGCAAATCACTGATTTTTAAATTTACAAAATGAGATAAATTTATATGATAAATTTACAAGATAGTTGGTAGCTATCTTGTTATTGTTGATTTTGAGCTTTACGCTGTCCTTTTTATTAATTCTTGCCAATATTGTATTATTTTGCCATCATTGATTCCTGTGTTGCAATTCTGCGCACTTCTGTGATTTGCAATCTTGCTGTGTAAATATTCTCGAATATTCGTTATTCTTTACAACGAGCTGTTATATTTCTCTCGTTATATACTTTCACTTGTAAATATAGAAAGTAACTAGGTATAAGTAGACACATGTTGTACCTAAATCTTTGGGCGCAAACATTCGTAGCAATAATTTTGATGCCAACTATGAATTTGAACTTGTTATAACGGTCTCTGTATATATTGATACGTGTATATCCGTATTTTAAATTGTTCAAATCAGTATGTGAAATAAAATTTAATTTTTGTAATCTTAAACGCTAACATTCCTTTTTGTGTATAAGAATTAAGAAATCTCGAGACTTCTCATCAACATCCATGGAATTACATTTACCAACCATTGTTTTATACGATCTATAAATACAATATATATACCTACTTATTATTTTCAGTACAGCTAGGGACACAAAAGATTTTTAAATTAAAAGTATAAAAATTGTCACATCCATGTATACTCTGTACAGAGGTGTCTTGATGATACAGAAAAACTGTTCATTGCCAAAATTAAATATGCAAAGCGTTTATCAAAATCAAGTGCCCAATCTGTACAGGATTTGAGTGCATACCAAACAAACCTGATGTTAGCGTTTAGTGAATCTTGCATCTCAGTTCATTCAAACTGCAAAGGCTTGGGGTAAAACTAGCTCCTAATTCAGATTTCTCTACAGTTTTACCCCAGGCCTCCCCAGTTTTGTAGTACAGTTACAGTTGCGGTGTTACCAGTACACAAAGAAACATACATAATTAGCCTAAGATTGGTGAAAGGAGAAGAAAATAAAAATTTTGTAAATTATTTTAGTGGTTTTCTTAAATGCACCTAATAGACACATATGTAGATATAATAATATTTCTTTCAACACAGACGCATGATACAAGAACAACAAGAAATAAATGAGGTAAAGACAATAAAATGGGTATTTTGATCATGAAAAAAATACCTTTAACTTAAAATTAATTAATATTTTACCGCACCAAACTGCATCATAAATATTCTTCAACGATAAACAAAACAATATTCATTATTATTATAATTTATTTCTGACCCTGGCCAGTCTCTGTATTATAATTTTAAATGTATAATTAGGTAGATAAGTACAATCGCGAAACAACAAAGTAATTTGTAAAACAATTCGGTAGGGAGGTAGTAACAAGTACTCTATTTTTTACACATTAACGTTCCTTTTAGATAACGTTTGTTAGAAATGGGATAGTAACAAACGTAGCCCTGATAACGTTGTACGCAGAGATTGACTCTACCCAGGACCAATTGAGTTGGAGTGAAAAAGATGCCTGTAACTAGTACCTATCTACCTACCTACGCAGCAGTGGTTGTCAACAGGCTAATGATGATGATGGTGACAAGACTCTGTCTAAATTCAATTATCACCTTCAAGTGCAGAATGCTGCTAACCAATTACTTTAATATGAAAATGGTATCATCGCAAAATCGTCCATAGATGTAAGAAACTCTACGTCTAGATAGCGCGTGCGGTGCTATTTGCTCGGAGAGATTGATAGATTGATTTTTATCTTGACACTTTTGACACGCGTCCCTTCATCTGTAGTTATA
The DNA here is from genome assembly GCA_947859395.1 of Eupithecia insigniata. NCBI lineage: Eukaryota > Metazoa > Arthropoda > Insecta > Lepidoptera > Geometridae > Eupithecia > Eupithecia insigniata. The sequence continues at coordinate 5,024,339 of OX401996.1, read as the reverse complement.
TTTATTAAAGGAAAAATGCCAAAATAGGTCGTTCTGAGACAATACCGTTAGGGTTATAGTGAAGCGATTAATTTAGTGGAATTCGGCACCAGCTCCGTGATCTGGGGCCATATTCTACGGTTCTAGAATTTTATTACTCATAAGAATCACATACATGATAGAGCTGCGCCTAAAGCAGACTAATATATAATATATTATCACAAGGAGGGGTTTTCGATTTACGATGAAAAAAAAATTTGTTTTAATATCTCGATAGATGGCAGGGCGTCAACTGGAAATTAGGGTAATGCCAATGCCAAGTGAAAGGAAAACAAACTTTTTCAAGTTTTTATTTGACATTGACATACCCTAATTTCCACTTGACGTCCCCTGCCACCTATTCAGATATTTGGAACTAATTTTTTCTTTATATAAATGCAAATCGAAAACCGCTCATTACATAGAAAAGAATCAAATAATGTTTTGGTCACTTTCAACCAAAAATGAATAAGCTATCTCACCTCTTTTTACTGTAACAACGCTAACTCACCTATGTATAGACAAAATTGAAGATGAAGCAAATTGCCATGCCACGTAGCTAAGCAACCAACGACAAATGTCAGCCAATTGTCATGTTGTTACTTCTTTATTTTATATAAATCTCGTGAAATATGTTCGAAAAAGACTAAAATAAATGGCGAAGTGTAGTACACCTTTGTGCGGCAAGGCATCGTATTGGAAAACACCCGAAATTACTTTTCATCGGTAAGTTTTTTTGCGCCTTACAATATCTCAAATTGTTTTTGGATTACTGTGTGGATATTTGGCGATAATTCGGCATTATTTATACAGTGACTAACTGTTCCATGTCCAGGATCTCGTAAAACATGTATGTCTCTTCTAAACAGTCCTGTAATAATTTTATCAGTTTTTAAAACATTGTTGCTTTGTTTTGACTTTTCATATACTTGTATGATTTTTTCAAGGGCCTTATCTAGGTCCAGCCTTAGTCAAGCTTTTTTAGAAGTGTGTGTGACGAAGTTTTATTTGCAGTTTTATGGTTTAGTATCCATTCTTAAGCAACCCTTTGATAGGTATCAAATAGACTGAATAATATATTTAATTAACAATATTAAAATTTTTCAGGTTTCCACAGCATGAAAACCTAACGAACTTTGTTGGTAAACATGAACTGATTACGTTTTTTTTCGATTGTTCGATTGTGTACGTGATATTTTTATGTAGGTGTAATTGGCACGCATAGTTTTAGAAATGTTTTTTCTGCTTCCCTATTAGATTTGTGATAAGAATATACATTCGCTTAGAAAGAAATATAGGGTTATCATAAAGTAACTAGTGCATAAAATGCTTAATTAATAGCTTCATGTTTATGGTATCGTCGAAGAGTCCACCATAGAAAAATTTTGGTATTCTAACTTAGATGAAAATATCATGAACTATTCTATCAATTTCTCCGTGGCGAAAGCACCGTACGCACTATCCGGGATTTCTTTAATCTAAGGATTCTACGTAACGATTCTGTAACGATACCATTGTCATAGTGAAGCGATTGATAAGGAGAATTGGGCCGATCCATGCCCTAGAATGGAGCCTAATAATGTCTAGTGGTTTCATTATCACTTCTTCCACAAATGGACAAAAAATTGAAGTGAAGAGAAAATCGATAACACCGTATTTCTTATTTGATAATAATAACTATGTATAAAGCTGTTTATAGCATAAAATGTTACTTGTCTAAGTGCTTATTTTGTAAGCCTTAAGAAAGTTATTGAAATCTGAAATCTGAAGGCAAACCTGATTAGCCTAATCAGGTTTGCCTGGTCTTACTTCCTACGAGTAAATTAAAATATTTTAAAAGACTGAATAAATTCCTACTCAGAGTAGGTTAGTAGAAATATTTGTTTTTGCGATGGTACATTACGTAGCTATTTGATTAAAAAGGCAAGAAAACAGAAATCTGTTTTACATTGCAAATTGAGCGATTATGTAAACAAGTCTTCCTTAAAGCCTTTTTTGACGATATGACGCTGCCGATTAGTATTCAGAAATATTAAGTACACGGTTTCATATTTTTAAACAGTTGTATTGTGGTAACAGACGGTGGGCTTCAAGGAATCTGCAGAAATATAAAATAACAATAACGCATTTGACATTTTTCATTGTGTTTTGAGTTGGATTGAGGACAAAAAGAGCGAGTGTCGAGTAGGAGTCTGATAGTGGACAGTCAAATGATGTCGATAACCTTGAATATGAATTTAGTACCTAAATTAAATTGTTTTTGATATTTGTATAACATGAGAGTACCCAATTTAAATGGTGAATATCATAACAACGAAAAGCGATAGACCCATAGTTAATTTGGAGCTTGTTGATAAAATCAAGAAATTTCATAAAAAAATGTCAAGAAGTCTATCTCAATGACCCAGTTGTAAAGTAATAGATCAACAAATAAAAATATTATTATTAGTTTGGATGTTTTGGGATACCTAACTTATCCAACTAATTTACTGTCCAATATACGCTCATTCCATTTCATTGGACCAAGTATCGAAAAAATCACAGAAAAAACACATGGTAGTCGGTACTATACCTGCCAATGACGAAATTGTAGCGCTCTCGCAGGGAGTCGTATGGAGGCGGCTCAGGACCGCTATTCATGGCGTTCGTCGCGGCGTCGTGGTTTGGGGGACGCTAATGTTCAACAGTGGACTTATACGGGCTGATGATGATGATGATGAATATACCTACATAGTCATTGGAAAAACGCTTAACACATATTGGTGATTTAAATCGATGTACTGGAATAAAACCTACCAGGTTGATCGTTATTCGTAATACACTACCACAAATCCGTACATCATATTTCGTAGTTTGTGGTCCTACTATTTGTTACCCCCGGGTAACTTAAATCGAAGTCAAAATGACATGTCAAAACTACGAACAAAATATCCTTTATGGATATTGAAATACATTTCAAATTAATTTTTCTTTTTTTTTTCAACTTCAAAGAATCGACTGAACAGCTAAAGCGAACCTTCTTCATCAGCACTTATACGTTCACTGCTGAACGTGAACAAACCATTTTGTTAGTGTTTTTAGGAAGAGACGCGAAAACCGTAGCAAATTCGCATATCTTCCTAAACTATACAAAATAAAACTATTACAGAGGCATTAAAAAAGCTTATAATATATAAACTGCCCAATTTTGATTTTCGATGTTCCTTTATTTGACGTATTATTAATATAAAATAGTCGACGACGGTGCTATTTGGGTCGAGGAACCTTAAAATTCTTATTTTCAGTAAGAATAAACAACCCATTTCCCGTAGTAGGAGCTACGGTTTTATTGAAACGCAGAGTAAAGCAATTCACGCCTGTTAAACACGAGTTTGGACCACCAATTGGATTATGTCGTTGTATCAGTAAGCCGTTCACAATAGAAATATGTGGGAAAACCGGCATGTTTATAAGCTTGTGAGGAACCAACGATGTCTGAAAAATATTTTCAGGCGAGTACAATATTGGTACCAAGTCAGGCGAAAATATAAGTAGGTACTAGGCACGTATCAGCACATTGAACAGGGGACACATATTAAATGTTTTCTGCAACGTCTGATTCCGAATCAGATTAGGAGCTTCTCTTGATTTAAGTACCTATACCAATAAACTATTTAGACACGCATACCTACCTATACCTGCCTAAAAAAAGAGAGTTCTAAGCTCTGCTACACGTACACCTATAACTCCGCGATCCACCTACCTAGCGCTCATGATAATGTTGTTATAATAGAAGCAGCGAGTTTTTACTCTATGGTTGTTATACTCCCCCCTTATTCATAATGGTCAGCTTACTTAAAACAGCTGCTAAGTAGTGCTATTTCTCACTCTGACTTACATATGTCAATAGAAGAAGATAGTGTGAAAATTAGCATTGCTTTAAGTTAGCAGACTATTATGAATAAGGGGGTAAATTTTAATATATTATTTCGTTTTAATTTTAATTAATATAATTTTAATACATTATTAAGTAGGTACGCAATTGTCGACGAAAGAAATTTTTGTGTTCACTCTTATAGTTTAGTATGATTCTATTAGCGAATGCCTATTATTAGCTTTCTGTGTCTATTTTAAATTCTATTGTAATTAGGTAGTAAAGCTGATGGCAATCCGAATAAAAAAAATAAATTATGGAAAGAGAAATCCGTAATATCTAGGGTCGCCGTGATCGAAATCGATAAAGAATTAAACATTCCTATTAAAGGCAGATCGCTCAAACCCATGCGATAGTTTGAAACATAGCTAATAAACAGAAGCTCTGGCAGAATTGTGGCAATCCAGACGCAGAGCCATTAACCAAAACGTTGAAGTTGAAACAGAAGCTTTGACGGCAAGAACTGCTTTTACGGAAGTGAGATCCCCATCCAAATCCATCAATTATTCAAAGCCTGTAGGCATACGAACGTACAGGAAACACGAACCAGAGTTAAACCAGCCTATACCCAAGCTCAGATGCACAGCGACTCGACCAATTAGAAGATACTTCCTGGCAGAGAGAAAAATATTAAACGGGATTTTTTCGCCATTCGCCAAAAAATTGCAAAAATATCCCGAAAACTGCCGAAGGACGCGTGGACAACTATGAATGAATGATGGCTGCCTGTGACTAATCAATAGAAGCTGCAGGCGATGCAATATGCATGCTCGTAATGGGCGAGACCACTCTATTAGAAAACGGGATGTAAGGTGCATGCCGGTGTGGAGTGGTAAAAGCTTTTTCTAGTGGAGACGAGTGTTGGACGTTGAGAGGCCCATTTACCTTCTTACGTAAAGACCGATGTGGAAATTGAGTAGGTATAGGAGTGATACCTATGTGCCGGCAATTTTCTATTACCTACATATCATTATAAATTAATGATCTGCCGTTCTAGAATTCATTTATTGCAAGAACGGCAGATCATCAGTTACCTCATCTTAGTCAATAGTACCTATCAAATATGCATGGTAGGAATTACTTTTATCCCCATCCACCCTGTTATTTGCTTTTTGGCTCATGCACGACTATAAAGTAATTGTTGACCGGTGAATGTTGGTGGTGAATGAAGACTGGATGACAGAATGAAGTATTTCATAGACACAGTTACTTTTGTTTGACAGATAGAGATGTGAATCTGTCGACTCGAAACTGGGGGATTGCGAAAGTTCATATTTTTTATCGAGCCAACATAGTATGTCTAACGAAGATTATTCTAGATGATTTTTCCATGAAAAAGTATTAAAAATGGATAAAAAATTACAGTTAAGTAACAGTAACAGAATCTGTCTTACTTTTTATCACAGAAAAACGCATGTAATGCCGCGTGCAAAAGCAAGTAGCTAATCAAACAACAAAATCGGATCGGGTCGAACTACCAAACAGCAAAAAAGGGATTGGAATAGGTAACTATACAATATTAGAATGAAGAAATATTTAGTAACAATTCCGCGTATAACCTTCTCTGATAGTATTCATCAAAGTAAGTTGTCTACTAGTTTCGTCTCTCCACGAGACATCTTCAGGACACCACAATACTCGACCTTGACATTGAGATTGGTAAGCACAGCAACACCGACAGAGTCCCGCCAGTGATGTTGCCTCTCCGAGCTCCGCGCGCCAAGTGAAGCAATGCCCGCAAAACCCCCCTTTATATAGTCACGGATCAAACAGTGCGCACACAAAGTTCATAGTGTGTGTGTGGCAGTACTATTGTTTGAAAAGATTCGTAATAACGGTGACCGAGGCAAACCTGTACTAAGTTCATTCAACAGTGTATTATTACTATATTTTGTAATTTCTAAATTTTCTAAGACTGACATCCTAAATCCCTTATCACAAGTATGTAAAATAGAAAAACAATGATTTTGACTTAAAGAATGACCAGATTCCAATAAATGTTTTGCAAAGTTAGATTTTTCTGGATAATTGTTTCTATAAGCAGCTAAATGTTCTTTATACCTAACCTGAAAACTACGACCCGTTTGACCTACATAAATACCATTACATTCGTCACATACCAACTTATAAACACCCGATTTTTTATTGTTATCTAACCTATCTTTACCGTTACAAATCTGTTTTAATAAATTGTTTGTTTTGAACGCTGCGTGTACTTTATGTTTAGACAAAACTCTTGAAACTCCGTCACTCAATGGACCTAAATAAGTTAAACTGCCCACAAATTTGTCTATCCTTTCTGGAGCTACGGGATACAATAAGGAACGGATAATGTTTTGTTGTTTACTTCTTATTAAACCATCAACCATCTTTCTACTATATCCATTACTTTCAGCCGTGTGGTAAATAATAGATAGCTCTCTGTTAAAGTTCTCCTGAGATAAGGGGACTGACATCATTCTATGGACAAAACTACGGTAAGCTGATAGCTTATGTTGGAATGGATGACAAGATGAATTTGGTATTGTAATATCTGTGTAAGTAGGTTTTCTGTAAATTTGAAAATCATGCCTATTGTTTAACCTAGTTATTGTCAAATCTAAAAAGTTCAGTGAACCACCAATTTCTAATTCAAGATTAAATTTTATTTTTGGATGAATTGCATTAAGTTTGTATTCTCAAAACCCTATAATGTTTTTATTCTCAAAACTGAGAAATTTGAGAATAAAAACATTATAGGGGAATCAAACATTTTATATTATTATCGTTATGTAGATGACATTATCATATGCTGGACTGGAAGTTTGCGTCAAATAGAACTGTTCGTTAACAAACTTAATGCAATTCATCCAAAAATAAAATTTAAACTTGAATTAGAAATTGGTGGTTCACTGAACTTTTTAGATTTGACAATAACTAGGTTAAACAATAGGCATGATTTTCAAATTTACAGAAAACCTACTTACACAGATATTACAATACCAAATTCATCTTGTCATCCATTCCAACATAAGCTATCAGCTTACCGTAGTTTTGTCCATAGAATGATGTCAGTCCCCTTATCTCAGGAGAACTTTAACAGAGAGCTATCTATTATTTACCACACGGCTGAAAGTAATGGATATAGTAGAAAGATGGTTGATGGTTTAATAAGAAGTAAACAACAAAACATTATCCGTTCCTTATTGTATCCCGTAGCTCCAGAAAGGATAGACAAATTTGTGGGCAGTTTAACTTATTTAGGTCCATTGAGTGACGGAGTTTCAAGAGTTTTGTCTAAACATAAAGTACACGCAGCGTTCAAAACAAACAATTTATTAAAACAGATTTGTAACGGTAAAGATAGGTTAGATAACAATAAAAAATCGGGTGTTTATAAGTTGGTATGTGACGAATGTAATGGTATTTATGTAGGTCAAACGGGTCGTAGTTTTCAGGTTAGGTATAAAGAACATTTAGCTGCTTATAGAAACAATTATCCAGAAAAATCTAACTTTGCAAAACATTTATTGGAATCTGGTCATTCTTTAAGTCAAAATCATTGTTTTTCTATTTTACATACTTGTGATAAGGGATTTAGGATGTCAGTCTTAGAAAATTTAGAAATTACAAAATATAGTAATAATACACTGTTGAATGAACTTAGTACAGGTTTGCCTCGGTCACCGTTATTACGAATCTTTTCAAACAATAGTACTGCCACACACACACTATGAACTTTGTGTGCGCACTGTTTGATCCGTGACTATATAAAGGGGGGTTTTGCGGGCATTGCTTCACTTCTCCTCCGTAGACCGAGACACGTTCTCGGTGACCCCGTTGACCCAATCACCGCCGCTAACCCGGAGGTGACGGCAACCAATTCGCTTCCGCACACTACACAACCGACCAAAAACCGACCCCGCCGGATGCGGGGTCGAAGAATTCCCCGCTTCCGCCCTTAGGTGCATTCGTGCACCTAGGCGAAACCTCCATTACCCTCTTGTGTAGCATCTGGCGACAGCCCAAGCCGAGGCTCGCACCTAAGTGGTGGCCCTTGTGCGTGTCGCCCCAACCTAATTTTACCGGCGAGGCGCCCTCTGCGCCCGCCAAAAGCCCGGTAACGCTGTCATGGCCATCTGCGGTCAACAGCATTATAATCCATTCTAAAAAAAAAAAAAAAAAACATTGCTTCACTTGGCGCGCGGAGCTCGGAGAGGCAACATCACTGGCGGGACTCTGTCGGTGTTGCTGTGCTTACCAATCTCAATGTCAAGGTCGAGTATTGTGGTGTCCTGAAGATGTCTCGTGGAGAGACGAAACTAGTAGACAACTTACTTTGATGAATACTATCAGAGAAGGTTATACGCGGAATTGTTACTAAATATTTCTTCATTCTAATATTGTGCAATGGATTTCCGCAAAGTAACGCCTGAATCTATTATTTATTTTTTAGGTAACTATAGGTGCTGACCAGTAAGTCCATTCAGATGTTTTCGGGAGTGTATCACTCATACAATTTTCGCTGCTTATTGGCTGTATTTGAACATAAGGTTAACAAGGATCTTGGACGAATACAATACAAAGGAAATAAACATTACAATATATAAAAAAAAAACTTTTTTAAAAACAAGCTTTTATGATATAAAATCTAGGACCAAAGTTCTTGGGAAGACAAATCCAACGAACCCAAACTCGACGTGGCGTGGTTAAGTCGTTTCGTTTAGGAGTGCCTATGACCCGGTCGTGTAGGTCGGCCACGTCATCGGATTATGAGAGCGAGGGAATAGATGTGATGCGCACACACTTGTGCACTATTATATTCCTGCGTACCTTCAATCTCCATCATCAGAACAGCTCGATGGTGCCATGGCATTACATTGTCACCAAATTTACATAAGTATGCGGCATACTTATGTAAATTCGGTAGGCATACTGTATGCCTTTCAGCTCAATCGTTTGAGGATAACTGGTATAAAATTCAGTTGCAAGTTTTGTCCCACACAAACTAACAGGGCAAGTAGAATAAAAGCTTATAATAGACCAATGAACGGCGAAAGTATATGTGTGATACACTAAATCTGAATCAACTAGCGGTGACCAAAACCATACACAACAACTTGACCATATACATACATAAACAAGGTCCTCAAAATTTTATTCAAATACTGAAAACGGTTTCATGTTGTACGCAAAACATGACCGGATATCAAGTCTTGTGCAAACACGAATGTCATTATTTTCCATGTCTTTTCAGAGAAATCTAAACGAGATGTTGTCCCGCAGCAATTGTTAGGTATGTAGAAAGGGTCACTCGTGGATTGTACAGTCCAGAACTAAAGTGCTTATGGAAATTAATTCAAATCACACTGACATTAATAATCTCACTAATGCAAAAGTTTGGATTTATGGTTTTTTTTTTACTTACTACGCCAAAACTACTAAACGTACCTGTGGGGCTGACATTTTGCATTGATATAAATTAAACCTGCAGGGCTATTACTAATTCGATCGAAATCAAGTTTCCGTGTAGAAGATTAAAATCTGTCACGGATTCGCGCGAAATTCAATATTTTGCGGGCAGAAACAAGTTAGTTGAGGTTACATATATGTAGAGACAGATTTATGAAACAGTGCGGATGATAGTTATATGACTAACCTTTAACCCTTTAAAGTTATTGCGGTGTATGAATCAGTTGCGTTTATAATATATAATTACCAAGTAGACTATTGCTGTGACTCGTAAACACGTAGGTAATCAATTTAATAATGTGGGTAAAGTACATAATACCTGCAATATTCTGTACTTACCTAATAGTTGGCTTTAAAACACTACGGAACGTAGTTAGTTTATAGCAGAAGAAAAATAAATACGTATATAATTACCTACTATTAATAGGAATCATCATCATCATCATCATCAGCCCGTACACGTCCACTGCTGAACATTGGCCTCCCCCAAACGACGCCACGAATAGCGGTCCTGAGCCGCCTCCACAATATAATAATTTAATAAAAATACCTAATTATTATTTTACAATCAGCAATTCCTGTCCCACTAGTGGGCAAAAGCCTGCCTTTTCTTCGTTCACTTCTCGCGATGTAGCGCAATCACTAGGTATCGTAAACAGGTATCGTAACATGTAATAGGACGACATCAAGTGTGTATTATGAAATACCTACGGTGGAAATAAATGAAATGAAATATATCCCTGTGACTACGTTAAATCATGAGAACTGAAATCATTTTTCTGGCGAAATCCTCTTGTGGTACCTATGGTTAATTAAATATTATTCGACACTAGCTTACCCGCTCGCGATTTTATTCGAGTAGACTTTTGGTTAAAAAAGTTTCTCTAGATCAGCTAGATAGAACCTAAGAGACAAATAATCTAACTACTAAACATTTGCACGACTAAAAGTCAAATATAGTGATAATCTTTCAAAAACCATCTGATTGTAAATCTGATTGTGTCTGAAACCTGTTTTCAATAAAAAAAACATACTCTGTTGAGTTTCAAACAAATCGCATTACAGTTAGGTAAATAAATAAAGCTTCATCAAAAATCGCAAACTTCAAAAATCCATTAAGCCCATTTTATGTTGTACATATAGATTTTTTGTATTAGACACAAAATTTAAAGTTCCCATTACTTTTATTATTATATCTTATTATTGGCCGTGGGGCCGCGGCGTACGAATATCGACCCCTCCAACTCAACCCGTGGATGTCGTAAGAGCCGACTAAGGGAACCTACCAGAGGAAGGGCAGCAGCTTCCTTCTGAGTATTTTTAAACATAACACTGCGATCACCAATCCGCCTGCCAAGCGGTGATTATGGCAAATCCCCCTCTACATGGGAGACCATCCACTCGATGGACCGACGACATCATAGCGGTCGCAGGGAGTCGATGGATGGAGGCGGCTGAGGACCGCTAATTGTGGCGTCGTACGCGGGAGGCTTATGTCCAGCAGTGGACGTGTATGGGCTGATGATGATGATGATGATTACTCTTATACAGAGGTTTTTATGAAGAATCCTGAAACACTCATTATTAAAAAAAACAGCCCTTACAAAACTGAACTAGATCGTCACAAATCGCCTTATTAGATACATTTAAAAGACTTGAATACGTGTCTATTCGTTTTGCATCCTTAAGTGCAAAGGCACATTCAAAGCGAAAAGGTTTTGATATTATAAGACTTTATAATTGTTCATAGGTTCAATATCCCATAAAAAGGAAGGTAGTAAAAAGTATCCACCCTCCAAATTTCAGCTTCCTAGATTCAGCGGTTTGGGATGGGCGCGTTGTAATCAGAGAATCTCCTGTTATTTTATATGATCAGATTATAAAACTTTTGTTCACGAGCATACATTGTTCTTTCAGTTACAGCTTATTATGATACACTTTAGCATACATCATTATGCGTCTGTCGTCCACTGGGCAGCGTGTACGAGCCCTAACGATCCTAATGGCCAGTACACGCCGGAGCACATCAAGTTTGCTTCATATTATTGCAATTTTTAGTTTAGTGTAGCTGGTCTGTCTGATAGTAAAGATGTTAATGTTACATTACATAGTGGATTTGTCGGTATATACCTACAATGGTAAATGATGAAGATACAGCTGGGTTAGTTTATTTCAGTTACTTTCATAGTATTATGTCTTATGGAATTTTGCTTTGGGGACAGGCAGCTGACATCCAGACTATCTATGTTCTCCAAAAAACGGCAGTACGCGTAATTTATAAATTAAAGGCACGCGACTCTTTGAGGGAATTACTTAAAGAAATACTAAACAGAACAAGATGTGCTTAAATAAGGATTATGTATTAATTACGTTGAAGAAGACGTAAGCAGTACCTTCTTTAACGCATTTACAGCCCAGCCTCGATCCACCGCCTGACGGCACTGGAGATGGACATGTGCACCGTGGGCCGTGAAGTGTTAGGGGAAAACAAGTGTTAGCTAGTATACCATAAGAAGGTAGAATTTGTAACGTGTTTCTTTAAAAATGGATAATGTCAGGAACTAAATCACTCTACATGACCGATTCTTTAACATTATTTCACTGATGGGTAGCTTACTTAATCATCCCTATGTTATCAGCTACGTTAAGGCCCAGACGCCACCAAAACGGAGATGCCCGAAGCGGAAAAGAGAAGAAACGTTATTCAGCTAGCTAGGGTGTTTCCACTGTGCGGAGATGCGTACTGGCTAGACTGGAGCGGAGATGTCTGCTGGCTAAAGCGGAGAGGTGTGCTGGCTAGAGCGGAACTGAGCTGCGTGCGGCGAGCATCGGATATTTGTTGAGATGAATGACTAATACTAGCGGCTACGCTCACTACACGCCGCTTACATGGCTTCTCTTCTCCGCTGCGTGACGTCGCGTCGCCGGCTTGTGAAGCACAGCTCACAATATCTCCGCTTCGATCCTTGTTTTCTTCGCATACAAATACATATGATACCATCTCCGCTCGGTGGTATCCACTGAAGCTGAGCGGAGACAAAATATGTGAATAAAACTTTTGTTCACGAGCATACATTGTTCTTTCAGTTACAGCTTATTATGATACACTTTAGCATACATCATTATGCGTCTAAAATGATGTGAATAACGTCGTTCTATTGATTGTTTAAAAGACATCTCTTCTCCGCTCGTATCCGCTTTGGTAGAGTCCGGCTCATAGGCCCTCGGCCGCGTGCTTTAATATTTATTTATTTAAATACTTTATTGCACATATTCAAGAAAAGTTTACAAAAGGTGGGCATAATGCCAATGGCATTTTCTACCTGCCAACCACACATGGTAGAAAACGAAAGATAATAGCGTGCTATAAATAATCTAAGCTATACATGCTATAGCTATATGCATAATAATACTTACAATGTATTATAGGAAGGAAGGGAACAGATATCACGAATAGTTAAAAAGACGGTTGAGTTACTACTTAACGTTAACTAGAAGTCAGGTAGAGATTCCTTATAAAATTCTCACCTGTCAGCTTTTAAAAACAATATGTAATATTCAAATCGTTTGGGCTGTCTGTGGTAAACAAGTATTTACATAGAGTATAAACTCGCTGTTATCTCAGAGTATTCATCTCCAAAGGGAAAACATGAAAATTTCTTCATAACTACAATATTTAGAGGAATGCTAACGATGATCCTTGAAACTCAGCCGGTGTTTTCTTTATGTAAATCATTCTGTGTAAGAAGTAGTTAAAACAGCTCATATTTCAATAATGTTTATCTGGAATTAATGTAGAGCCTTTACCAATGTTTTACCACATTCGAACGAATGTTTGGTTTGTATGTTTTCGGTAGGAGATAAATTTTGATGAGGTTACTGCGAATTCTAGGACATAATAAAGATATTAAACAAGGCCCTTGTTTTTTTGTTATATATTTATGTATGTATGTCTGATCTTAATCTTGAACAACTAAATGATGTAAGTGGTGAATAAACCGGCCAAGTGCGAATCGATTTGCATACGTTAAAATTATTTTATTTTAATTTGGTATATAGCGGCAAGAGATATATACACACTAGGAAAATTTCAACTTTCTACCTTTTACGGTTCATAAGGTACAGCCTACTGACAGACGGACAGACAGACAGCAAAGGTTTAGTAATATGGTCCCGTTTTCACCCTTTGGGTACGGACCCAAAAATAAATAAACTTGTGATAAAACCAAAATATTATCTCGGTGCCTATAATGGCCGGTTGATACTCCATAATACCGGCTTTTAACAAGCTTTTATCTACTTGCCCTTAGTTTGTGTGGGACAAATCTTGCAACTGAATTTTATACTATTTATCCTCATCATGATTGAGCTGAAATTTGGCATACCTACTAATGTAAGCGCAGTGACAATGCAATGTCATGGTACCATCGAGCTGGTCTGATGATGGAGGCCTAAGGTGGCCATACTAAAACGAAACGTCTTAAGCACGTCGAGTTTGGGTTCGTTGGATTTGTATTTCAAAGCACTTCGCTCCTAGATACACAAAATACAGTTTTTAAAAAAGTTTTATTAATTATTAAAAATGTATAATTTTTTACAATTTACCCTGACACCTTTATACTACCATGATCCAAGAAAACAAGGTCTGCTAGTCTGGGAGTGTCACTTGCTCACACACGGTTGCCACTTTATTTCAACAAAGCGTAGATGTTGGGAAACAAATGTGATAAGGGTCAATTGAAAAGTCAATAAAAAAATTCAATTATGTTTGTTAGATCAGTCAAAACAGCCTTAGTTAAAGACGAGTCAATGTGATAAATAATCGAAAAATACAAAATCACGTAAAAAAAAAAAAGTAATACAAGGAGTTCGGGGAGTTACGATTTTACGCTACGGGGAACACCAGGAAACAGATTAGTCTTCTCATTCACCGAATGGCGATGATGACGTAAGCAAGGGACACCCACGACACCATCGTGTCTCGGGAGACCATCCTACTAATATTATAAATTTCAAAGTTTGTAAGGATGGATGAATGGATGAATATTTGTTACTCTTTCACGCAAAAACTACTGAACCGATTAGGCTGAAATTTGGTATGGGTATAGTTTAGGACTTGTATTAACACCAATAACATATAGGCTATTGTTTATCCCGATAAAACGCGGGCGAAGGCTCGGGCAGCAGCTAGTACCTTATATTATTATACCATGATACCTACCTTTATTATGTAAGAATAGCTACCACATAACAAGCATCGCACCCTTCTTCGTAATTTAAAAATAAGTCTCGCATTGCGTGTCTGAAACTTCAGAAAGTAGGCTTCGTAGTTAGAGGTGTTCGTTAGCAACTTTGTTCGCATACAATCAGGCGATTGCTCGGTTTCTATCTGCGTACGAATATTAGGCTCTTTGCATATCAGGCGGGGGAAGACCGACGAGTAAAACGGTTCTTTGCTCCTCTCTCGTAGATTAATTAAACCAGAAAGAGTGAAAACAGTGAATTAAGCTTTAGGCGTAGCTCTACGATGCCTGTGGAATTAAGTAATACGAAAGCATATTTTTGATGATTTCAGACCGTTCGGTAGTTACGTCTTTTCTTTCTATGACGGCCGAATATGTGTCTCGTAAATCTTCGTGAGACATCGTGGCGCGTCGGCCACATAGCCACTTTCCATCAGGTGAGATTGTTGTCAAACGAAGGTATATTGATTGGTAACAAGGGAGTTACAGTCTAGAGAAATTGCCGGTGTTTTAAAACGAAGATAAGAAACGACCAGGAAATGTGAAATCTACTAAAACGAACACTTTTATGAAGTATGCAAGGAGGTTAAGCCCTATCTTTAAGCACTAAATCAGCATTTGTTGTAGTGTTCACAAACCGAACTCTGCCCAGGATCTGAGTAACTGCCCAACAGCATATCCAGTTGATCCCGCAATCAGCCGGGTAATAAATGAACGCCATTACTAAATTATACCCAGCTCTAGATTAATCTAGAAGTCGGGCCGGGCCGCAGTCCGTCGGCCGCTCTTACATTATTACAGCATTCATTAGACTTCGCTAATTACTCCTTGCTTTAATGAATAAGCTCTAATGAACCACTTTCTGTTAATTAAAGGCGGCGTGGGGAGAGGGTGGCAAGGAGGAACTTTTCTCCGGGCTCTGATTGCAAATGTGAATTTGTGTAAGTCTGAGTGGAAAGAGTGCTCTGAAAAGGGTAATGAGGCGCCCGACTGAGGCCGAATTAGTTGCAACTTGAGCTACATAAATTACGTTTTTGAGTGCAAATTGCAAGCGAATTATTTGATTGCATTTAGGTGCTTTGTGAAATGGTATTGCCAGTGTTTCCGCTGGTTTTCGTAAGCGGAACACCTCTTTAGCTCTACAAATTTCAATGACATTAAGCTGGTAACCCACAAGGTTCTAGAGACTTGAATTTTCGAGAGGTTAGGTTACATTACTCTTAATGTTTTTTCTTCCTTCAACATTGCAAAGAGAGATTTTTCCCGATTAACAATTAGATACTCATAAAAACAATAGTCCATGGATGAAGAAGCGGGAATTCCACTAGTTCACCTTATAGCTAAACGAATTTCGTGAATTCGCTCGTTGCATATCCCCTGGAACCGCAAGATGCAAAATAATGTTAAATATGCACAATATTTGCTTGTAACCTAATTGCCTAAACACGAATGTCGTAAAACTAATGAACTAGGTATAATGTATTGATATTAATGCAGAACTGTTAATAATTACGGACGCCGACGCAACTACCTACGCGAATTCATTAATATTTTCTAAACGAGCGATCTAATTAAATGCTTATTTGCGATGCTGGTTAGCAACGAATTAAGTTTAAAATTTATGCGCGGAATTGATAAATTTTTCATCAGCCATTATATCACATTATTCTAGCACTAGCCTCTGCTCGCGCCTTAACCCGCGTTTGATTGGGATAAAAAATAGCCTATATGTTATTCCAGGTCCCAAACTATACCCATACCGCCCAATCAGTTACGTAGTTTTTGCGTGAAAGAGGAACAAACATGGATGTTTGTTCCTCTTTCACATCCATCCATCCATCCTCACAAGCTTTGACATTTATAATACTTTATTAGTAGGATTGGGAGTGTATAGCGAAGATAGGTCTCTTACATAAGCGACTACACATACGTCAACAAACATATCATGGGCTTGCGTTTGATCTCATATCGTATAGGTAATCTAATGGAATGGGCTGGAAGAGGCTTGTGTCACAGAACACGCTAATAATATAAAAAAAGTGCATAAAGTAAATCTGATAATGTAATTTTTTTAGCAATGAAAACCTTAAATAAATAAATCTAATGGGAAATAAAATACCTGTCCGTTTGTGAAACTTGTTCTCGCGAAAATCGAGCTATGGTAGCGATAACACAAGATTTGGATACCGCGTGCACCTAACAAAAATCTTATCACCTAATCACTTGTAGTCCAAGTGTTTTAGAGTGTTTTACATACCGCCCTGCGACATTGGCACTATCGTCGATCGAACGCGCTGGTTGCAAAAAATGCTATCTCAGCAATGCATCAGGTAAACAGATCATAACGCATTCACAGTCCAGCCTCTTACAAACAGGTGGTGTTGAAAACGGACATGTGCATTATGGGCAATGAATAGTGTACTAAAAATGTAAACAAACAAAGCGATGTCGTCAAAAATACGACGGAACTTGTACAACTTTTTACTGCGACTTTTTCATCTGAACATCTTGTGTTTTTTATGTTGAGCGCAATTTTATTTATTAAAATTATTGGGAGGCGACAGGATGGCGTGTAATTTATAATTTACTAAAGAATTTTTAAAGAATTTTTGGACATGATGATAATAATTACTACGGTATACTGGACAGGAAAACGTATGTCGCTTCAGCGCAAACAAAAAGCGTACGAAAGGAGTACCGTCTCATTTAAGAGTCCGGCTTTCAATAGAGCTGTTAAATATCGACTATACGAAACAGGAATCTGATGAAACAAACGCAAGAGTTAGAATCATTGAACAACACGCCATTTTGTTAATTAGGTATTTTCAGGACACGTTAAATATGCTGTCCTAATGTGCATCCACTGTGAAAATCAAGGATAGTTAAGGATTGCAAATCGTTGGTATATAATCGAAGCGTGGGGTGTTTGGTTATCAATTAGCTGAGTTTACGTAGAGCTAGCTGTTCAGTGCCTGAAAATGTTCGCTTTTATCACGGTGAGTTATCTACATTAATAGCCAGGCTTCACGCTCAAACATTTGTGCAATCATGCATGCAGAAACACAGTTTGCGCAAGCAAGATGGAGCGTGTGGCCGGGCTCAAACCAGTTTGTCCAAGCAAGATAGAGCGTGTGGCCGGGCTTGCTTGCGCAAACTGGTTTGTGCAATCATGCATGCACAAATGTTTGAGCGTGTAGCCGGGCTATTAGATTATATTTAGACTAGACGCGGGACTCTGCATTCTAGAGTGACCATTTCAGGAAAGTAGACCTGACCTGCGTAGGTAAATAAGAAAGTAAATCATATATTATTAACATAAACATATGTATATGGTTTACTAATTACAAAGCGGCAAAATTTAAACATAACTAACTTAAATTATTATTTGTACCTACCATAAAACTTTAAGTGCAAGTAATTTTGTGTGTGTTGCAGCGCGAGCGTGACAAAAGGGTCATTGGGTCTGCGAATTTTTTTGCTTAAAAGCAAAAACGAAAAGCATAACTTCATTTTTGTCGTTCTATCTATATCTATATAAACCGTTGATAAATGTAATCATCGATTGAATATATGAGATATAATATCTGTTAGTATGTACCTAAACCTACCACGAGGTATGTACGTACTAACAGATATCTCATAAATCTCTCGATACATATCAATGTAGCTATCTCGCTTCATTGTAATTACAAGAATCGTTATTGACAATCTTTTTGAGTTTCGAGTTCTGGTGCAAAACCCTTATGGTATCGCTCTGTCTTTCCTTTTTCCCTCTCGAATATGTCGGCAACTACCGCAGCTATTAACTAATAAAAAATGTATAGTATTAATCTGAGCCTGTCCAGATTAATAGATTTTTTTTTTAATAAATTAAATTTTTTATGTTTTTAATTGGCTTATTCTTATAATGGACAAACGTTCGAAAACCTCGGCGTGTGTGTCACACTCGTACTTGATGGATCTTGTTTATCATTTTTTACATTTATTTCTGTTTTCTTTCCTGTTAATTCAGTGTTAAGATAGGTACATACACTAAAAGAATATTAATAACGGGATGTTTATCAGTGATTTCTTACTTCAGTTACGTTCCACGTGACGCATGCAACTGTGCCAAAATATAGGCAAACTTAAAACAAAACAAATCATGCTACTTGTTTTTGTCTATCACATCGCATAGCAGACGCTTTTAAGAGCCAATGTTTTTACCGTCAATTCTGTTTTTTATAACTTCCTGCGATGATCGTATACCATGTCCATGATCGTACGAAAGCCGCTGACCCACTACGGCGCACTATGTGCACGGCCACGCGGCGTATTTTAACTACGTGGGTTCGTTTGTTTGACGACGTGTATCAATCCACTGCAGCACACACTATACATAAAAATTTGCCCATGACTATATATAACTGGTAGAGCAGCTAGAGATTGCAGCCCCACATTCCGCAGTGAAGTTACGCACACGTGTACCGCGTGCATAGGGTTGACAGCGTTGGGCTGCGTGGCGACCGTAATCGAGCAAGCCAGCAATGACATCATTAATCTCGTAGGTATTCATGCGTAGCGTGTTCATGGCTTGCAGTGGACGTTAGCATATTACATATATTTTCTTGCAAAGCGAAGCTAGACACACGTGTGTAGCCTTACCGTGTGCTGCAGTGGGGATGTGGCTTTAGATTACTAGCAGGATGAATGGTACCAAAATGAGTTTAGTAGATTAACTTACGGTTTCTGTCTCAGATTGCCAGCCTTATCGGCGCTGCTGTTGCCGCACCATCCGCCATCGGCGATTATGGTCTTGGTGGTGTTGGCGTCGGCGGTGTAGCGGTAGGCAGTGTGGTGAGTTTACCTGCAAAAAATTCAGTTTTTTTTTGTTATAAGTTACTTTTTTGTAAGAATACAATATGACACTTACTGCGTAAATATGCTTAGTTATTATTTCAAGTGACGAATACTGTAAAAGAATGAATAAATAAGTGTATTTTATTATGACTTTACTTCTAAAAGTAATACATGATGTATTAAAATTTATAACAATATAATGTAAAATACATAGTTCTCCTCATGCTGTACATACAAGACATGATATCACTAAGTATTTCAACGTACAACTACATACTACTATAAAATAATAGATACCAAACCTTACCTTACTCCTCAGGACATTCCTCGTTACGGATTCAACTACGCCGTAAATGACCCAACCACCGGCGACAACAAAGCACAGAACGAGTACCGCGACGGAGGCGTCGTAAAAGGGTCTTACTCACTTGCAGAGTCCGATGGTACCATAAGAGTGGTTAACTACGTGGCTGATCCTGTTAGAGGGTTCAACGCAGAGGTCAAACGCATCGGCTCTGCCGTCCACCCACAACAGCTTCTAGTCCAGAAGCAAATAGCTGTGGCTGCACCCGTTGCCGTTGCTGCCCCGGCTGGTATCACTAGCACGATTGGTTTGGGAGCTCCCATCGGCCTTGGTTTAGGTCAATACGGATTCGGAAACTTCGGAGTTGAAAACATCGGAGTTGGAAACATCGGCATCGGTAAACTGGGCTTGGGAGGATACGGTCTCGGTTGGGGAGACTTGGGCTTAGGAGGAGCTGGTCTTGGCTGGGGAGGACTGGGCCCGATCGGTCTTGGTGTTGGTGACGGCCTTGGGTGGAAACACTGATTGAATAAATGTAGAACTTTGAATAAATGAACCGACTAGCTGTATTTGTAAATAAATCAGAGTTATTAATAATTATTTTGGTATTTTTTATTTCAATGAGGATAGCTAAAGTTAAAATACAGGGTTAACAGTACCTTGTGGCTTCTAGAAAAATATCACCTTAACATAATTTTTATTCATATTTATTTAATAAATACATCGTTAATATAATGGGTGGTCCATTATGAATGTGAGCAGGTAAACTACGAACCTACCACAACAACCTATGTACCCATATGATCTATGGGTACTTAGGTTGTACCACAACAACCTATGTACCCATATGAAATGATACCCATAATGATCCTAACCTGACCCATGACTCATAGTTAAATAACTATGAATCAATTCTTTTACAAATAGGTAAGTCCACGGAGATCTATGGGTAGGAAAGTTTATTCATTTCAAATCATTGAAAGTGAAAAGTTAAGCTAGTCTCATTTAAATCATCATGGACAAGTTCTCAAGCAAGCAATAACCATTTAATCATTA
Source organism: Eupithecia insigniata (assembly GCA_947859395.1). Lineage (NCBI taxonomy): Eukaryota > Metazoa > Arthropoda > Insecta > Lepidoptera > Geometridae > Eupithecia > Eupithecia insigniata. The sequence continues at coordinate 5,003,515 of OX401996.1, read as the reverse complement.
AATGGTCACCGACGTGAATCCTATCAGAGTAATAGGCAATAAATCAGAGATAAGTTTTTACTACACATTATATTTTATGAACCACTAAAACATCAATCATACTAAAATGCACATAAATTCTTTTTGAGCGGTCACAGTTACGTGTGGTCTGCATCAATATAACAAAAAAATTTATTTAATTAATTTTTAAATTATTTACAGTTTAATATACAATGTCAAAGTATATCCTTTAATTTTCAAAAAATTTTCAAGAACCGACTCGACCCATTAAATTCATGCAGCCTATTAAAGTCATCTATCTATATATATATCAACGAACTAAAAAAAACATGAATATTTCCGTTGAAAAATATCAAAGGGATTTATTTATTCCTGTAAAGTCTTATTAGGTGACGGTCGAGATACCAAAGAACAAAACTAACAAATGCTAATCGGAATGACGGTTCCTTGTAAATAACTTATTGGACTATATTTATTCTCCATGATCATAATAATAAAGCTTTTAGAGGAAACTAAATTGAATAATAAAACAATGACAAAGTACAGTAAGTATCAAATTGATATGAGCGTCTAGAGTAGTCAAAATAATCTGAAATACATAAAAGCAATTTGATATATGCAGTTCGAATCAACATATTGTTGTAAGCGACCAAGGTTGTGAAAATATGTTACTACTCATTGTTCCTTATTGATATGAGCAGTCAGGGTGTTCAAAATTATCTTAGCAAACAAAGCTCTCAGCTCATTAGATCATTTTGACTAGTCTAGACGCTCATACCAATTTGATGCTGACCCATAAAATATCCATTCGACAAAATACGACAGGCAGTTCAAGATTACATACCACGGTTTTTTTTATCAGGGTTTTCAGTTCAAAGTTGTCCAGCTCCAACTTTCTCATTGTTTATTCTTGTAATTATTGTTCTAAGAGTCTAAACGGACAGCACTATTGAAATTACAGTAAGGCGATAGGAATGTCCAAATGACAGACTTGTATTTAATTCAGAAATTTCAACCAGAAGAGTCGAGTTGGAAGTTAGAAGAGTTTCCGAAGGATGGTACAAAAACTATATTCATTATTTTCTTATGTCATACAACTACTACTCTGCGCAGTCTCATTGTTTTACCGCTAATATTTGTCTAGCAATCTGTATAATACTAACATACATTTTGATTATATTTAGATATAATATAACATTCATTCTATTACAAAAGTTAAAAACTTTCATTCTAAAATATACTTTCTGATGCAGTACAATGGGTAGGTTTTTCTTTGCTGTCGGATCTTTAATAAGCTTTGCTAATTTCGGCTTCAAACCGAATCAGAATCAATCGCTTATTTAAAAAAGTAGTCTTGTTGCTAGAATAGGCATAGCAGCCGGGGCCTGCCATTGTACTAACTAGCGCTAGGGGTAGCATGGATAGACAAAACAAGCTTTTACTCGTATTCGGGCTAGAATATAGAAAATGGACCACATTGGCACAGTGGGCGAAGGTCCGCCTGCGTCGCACGAGGTTGTGGGTTCGTTTCCTGCCTCGGGACAAATGTTTGTTTGACTTGCAGACATTTGTTCAGGGAGAGTGTTTTGGGTATTTTATATGTATAATAAAAATACCTATATTATGTAGTAAAACATATGTATGTATATCAGTTATCTAGTACCCATAACACAAGCTCTGCTTAGCTTGGGGCTAGACGATGATGCATGATTTATCCGACATTATTATAAAAAATTCAGATTTTTGCATATATTATTGAATTCGATGCCTATTCGATATAATTTTTACCCACGCGTTGTCGTTTTGTTTTTCTACTGTTTCTATTTAATTGGTGGACATTCTGTATTACCTCCAAGCATCAAAACGGCTAAAGCGATTTTGATAAAAGAGGTATCAAAATACTTGTCTGGTTCCTATGTATCTTAGCTCCATTTTGTAGCATTTCGCCCTCTGATTTGGCGAAAAAAGAAGCAAGCGTGGACCGAAGCGAGTCTTCTTATAGTTTCAAGTACTAACTTGTTGTCTATTCTACGCAAGACTAGGCTTTGTCAATGCTGTCCATGCTAGGCCTAATACAGCCCCTCTAGCACGGGGATTGTCTATGGTAGATAGAGAAAAATTACGCCACATTATCATCGAATGCGTAAATTATTTGAAATCCATTCCTTCAACTTCAATAATCTACGTAATGTATGACGATGCGATGTCATTATTGTCTATTCTACCTTAGAGAACAGTTCCCGTGCTAGGGGGTCAATATATTTTACAAATATGTATCCAAAGGCGGGAATCGAACCCGCAACCTCCTGCGTCGCAGGTGGACCTTCACCCGCCGCGCCACATCGGTCGTCGAAGTATAATATAATCTGTGTTACTGTTAAGGAATCTATGTATACCAATTGTCTATATTTTGCAAGTTGATATTGCATTTACTATAAGTTTGGTACGTGCCGTACGCTGCCATCGCCGAATAGATATAGACAGGCGCGGTCTACGATGTAGGCAAAACCGACGTCTGCTAACACGACTTGAACTAGTATGAGGCGATACTGAAACAAATAATGTATGTTTTAGATTTCAGATTTCAATAACTTTATTTCTTTAGGCTAGTAGTAAGTTGGCGTGTTTAAAAAAATTATAAACCGACTTCAAAATCCCTTACTTTTACACTGTTTTTCGGGACTAATTCGATTCTCCTGGGGATAAAAAATTTATGGGACCACCTCGGGATCATTTTCTATACAATAGTGAAAAAAATTTCAAAAACGGTTTATAATCGCAGGAAAAATCGCGTAACAAACATAAAAAAAAACATACACGTCGAATTGAGAACTTCCTCTATGAAGTCGGTCGAAAATAAGCACTTAGACAAGTCAAATTATATACTATAAATTAAAGGCCGACAGAAAATTTTACCAAAAACCGGAATTACTATCAGGTTTATGACTCGCTATTCAAATCTGGCCTGAAAGGCGCTTAAACTGCCTTTATATATTCCTGTAAAGACATTGGAGAGGCCGTTATCCGTTCTCCAATAAAAACGTTATATTTTCGTAGCTAGCATCATCCACCAGCATAGACTAATTTGTTTTGTTTGTCTATGCCACCAATTCGATTTTATCTACTCACCTCATCTGGGAATTCCACAATCTCGAACATTGTAGAAAGATCTGGAAAGATCCCAGCGGCTAACGCGAGCACCACACCGCCAGATAGAACCACGCTGTACATCAACGGCTTGTTCTGTTTGAGCCCCTCCATGAATGGCTCACCCTGTATAATAATCACATATAAATGCGATAATTTATAGATGTTTTAATGTATGGATGGATGTTTGATACTTCTACACTCCAAAACGGCCGAACGTATCGGGCTGAAATTTTGCCTAGATGTAGTTCTCTACATAGATAATACAGATAGATACATATGTAGATACAAGAAAAGAAATATGGTAAAAGATTTCATACCCTATAGTTAACTGCGAAGGTTGAAATCTGCAGTGCCATGGAGATTATGTAAACAGTGCTGTTGAGAAGGTCTGGAGCGAAAGGCGCTGGCTCCTCGTCCTCAGCCAAATCCATGTCTAGTTTTGGTTTGTTATCTCTGCGAATAAGGTTCATTTTAGCACGAATTGTTAGCCACTTAAGTGTTTCGAAATCTACTAAGGTTGATTATCAAGTACCAAGTCGTTCTTATATTTTAAAAATAATGTCTAAAAGTTGTAGCAGATCAAGATATTATATATTTTAATGCACTTTTTGTGTTGTGCGGCAGTGGGGTTGGACGTGTAAGCGACAACCTTTACGCCTCGTACTTTTATAATTCATGCAAAATTGTGCCATGTCGATCTATTCAAACTCAAATCAGATAAAACTAATATCGTGTTGTCTCCTTTTACTATACGATTTGGTGTAGCAGCGCCTCCATCGTGTGGTTAGGGAACTACGCAAATCCTATACAAAATTTCTACGTCACGATCACGTCTCGTTCGTTACTAACGTTAAATAGACTCCCACCCTGATCAGAATTTGCTGTAGCAACACAGTAAATACACGCACGAATAGTTGAAGAAGTGCAGGCTAAAAGAATCTCACCTTCCCGGCGATCTTAGCGTTGCTTCCCGTACCAAGTAGACGAGACAGACGAAATGCACAGCGAACTGAGACAGCACTGTCATGATTGTGTATAGATTGAAAATGTTCGGCAGAGGGCGCTCTTTGGAAAGTTGCTTCAATGGCTGAAAGAGAAACATTTTAGTCATTAAAAATAAGTAATTTGATGATTGCATTGGCTTCTTTGGCCATTCGATGTGGCAATGCTGTCAGCATTATGGGCACTCTGCATTTTGGTGATGTGTTAGAAGTTTAGGAAATTTAGATATGTGTTAATACTAGTTGTTATTTTTCTCTATTGCAATTTTATTAAAATCATATTTTCCAGGTAAAAAGAGATGTGGAATTAACGGATTGTTACGCGAGTCTAGTTGTGAGCTGATGTTAACAGTCACATCTGTAAAATCACTGAAATGTTGTGTAATACGGAACTAGAGGGCGCCACAAGAATATTGATAATTTCAACAATTCGTTTAGATGTTCAGGTTAGTAAATCATTTTTAAACTTGTAAATTATTAGTAAAATAATTTATCTACCTTCGACCGTGATATAAATAGGAAGCAAGCTGCCAACAGCAAACTTTGCAGTGTCGCTTGTGAGTCGCTGAACTTTATTCCGTCGAGATACAGCACAGATTGGCTGTACGCGAGTATCAACGCATTTAGCGCTAGGATCTTGAACATCTGGAGTGTCGTGACTAGCGTGCAACGGCCTTGTTTTATGATGTGGCAGACTGGAATATACAAAAGTGGAGGTTTCAAAACCAAAATCAGCTAAATCGGCATGTTCTAGAGTTTTAGCAAGACAAAGGAACAGCAATTGATTTTTATATATAGAAATATATTTTTTTTTTATAGAAGTAGAAATCTTTTATTTCGTTCACAAAGTACATGGTTACCATATATAATATTTTGAAGCCTCCTTTTAAGTATAAAATACTTGTACTAGGAGGTTTCGCTCTTCCTTAGTTAACTTAACCAGAATTATACATACAATTATTATTATCAAACAAATATTAAACAAACAAATATTATATATATGTAGATAGATAGAAGATTTTGATAAAATATTGAAGCCTATCTCCACAATGGAAGGCATACCTTTCTAAGGAGAAAAGACACGGTACAGTGGGTATCTGCTTACATATCAGCAAATAAAGTATTATGACATTTCGACATTATGCCCGCGAATGAGCGCTAAATTTATCACACATAGAAATGTGTACCTCACGTTGTAAGATAGTGATAAATTTAAGATCAAAAAATTCGAAAACTCCGTTCAACTTGCTTTTAGTATGGTAACTCTATATAGTACTTAGTGATAATTACTATCGACATTCTGTTATACTATTCTGAGAGTCAAGTCTCTTGATCTCGAAGAATTACCTGACACGTCTTCATATTTGTTTAACCGTTAACTCGAAGGCAGGCTTAAGAAATTTACGTTAATACTCTTTCTAAGACTCTTTCTGAGCAAAACAAATTGAAACACAGTAATAAAAAAGACTTTAAGCAAACTTACTACACAAAATGCTGGACAGTCTACTGGTAAAAGGCGCGGCCACAGACGCGTCACCTAATCGCACCAACTGTGGCTGGTCGGCATCCTCCAACTCCTTCATAGCTTTCCTAAGCTTAGCGGCGGCGTCGGCCCTTGCGGCTTCGCGCGGGTTCAACGGCCTTTCCCGTCTAGGTTCGGGCTCTATGGACCGTTCAGGCCGTTCGGGCTTTTGAAGGCGCTCTGGTGCATTCGCTAGGATTGCTACTCCGACCTGTAATTAAACATGTGATAAATTAAAAACGGAGGCGGCTCAGGACCACTATTCGTTGCGTCGTTTGGGGGAGGCCTATGTTCAGCAGTGGACGTGTACGGGCTGATGATGATGATGATGAAATTAAAAACAATAAAAACCCGACTGGGTCCCCGCCATAGAGGAATCAGGGGATAAAATACTTATCGTAGTCTACACGAGTATTTTGATACCTCTATGAAATGAAATGAAAATATTTATTGAAAAAGAAATACACAATAACAATGGTTAACTCGTTAATCTAAAGTAAGGTATTATCAGTTTCTCGTCAATTCTTCCACTAGTGGATAAAAAATTCACGTGAAGAGAATATCAATAACACCTTATTTCTTATTTGATAATAATAACTATGTATATAGTATAAAATTTGACTTGTCTGAGTGCTTATTTTGTAAGCCTAAAGAAATAAAGTTATTGATTCTGATTCTGAATTCACTTAGGTTTAAATTACATCGATTAATTTGAAATTGAATTAGGCATGTAGAGATCAGGAAAGGTTCGTCTTTGGGGAATTTAATCAAAATAACTTCAGCCGTTTGGATGCTTCGCGGTTATAATCAGTACTAGCTAGATAACCACATTATATTATACTTTAATTTATTTTATGGATAGGCCATTTGCATACAAGGGCTTAATCCATTTTCTTAATTCTTTTTATATGTTGCTCTGATGACTTAATTAACAGAACAAAGGCTGCTGACGCATACTTGAGTGAATGTCGAGAGGAAGAATCAAAATCTACTCACGTCAGCATGTTTCAGTGCTCCCACATCATTCGTACCGTCGCCACACATCAGCGTCGTATAGCCAAGGCTCTTCAGGGTCACAACAACAAATTCCTTTTGCTTAGGGGCGAATCGAGCAAACACTTTTATATAAGGCATCAATTGCAGCAAATACTTGTGGTGATTTTCATTCAAATACGTGAGACCTTCACCAGTTATACAGAGATCGAATTTGGATACTAATTGCTTATAACTTTTGAAGGGTGCGACGGGTAAGTCTAATTCGTCGTCTATGGAGGTCCATCTCCACTGATCCTCCTTTTGGATAAAGATGAGCGTTTCAGGTTTTCTCGTAAACTTCAACTCTTTGGCAACGTGACATGCTGTCAGCGGATTATCGCCAGTGATCATGACAACTGAATGAGAAGCGTGAACGATTTCTGCTATGGCTTTCTTTGAATCGCTTTTTAGTGGACACGATATGATAACGAATCCGACAAACGTTAAATCTGACTCGATATCTTCACGAGACAGGTCTCGGATTTCTTGTGAGCTCAGCTTGCCTAAATTTCTGTATCCCAGTGCGAGTACCCTAGCGCCTCGCCTTGATAGTGTCAGGTAAACTTTTTCGTAATGACTAGGCACATCTTTCAGCATAGGTTTGATGGTTTCCGGGGCACCTTTCACACTGCTAATGTAGTGAGACTCAAGAAACCCACGTTCATTCACTTGGTACCCGGCTATTACTGACATCCTCTTCAGAGAACTGGAGAAATGATTTCTGTGCACGATTTTAAGACCAGGGGACTTTCCTTTCTTTGGCACGACCGCGTCACTTTTCGTCAGATTCCATTCTGCTGCTTTTAGCGTAGCCTTTTCTAGAGGATCGCCGACTACGCCATCGTCGAGTTGTACGAGCGAATGACAAGTGGCTAGTACCTGAATAGTTTCTATAGGAGCTTCCGATAGAGATATAACAGAAGCATCTGTATGTTCTCCAATCCCTGCTACTCCTTCAACAACTAAATTATCACTTGTGAGTGTTCCAGTCTTATCAAAGCAGCAAATTTCAACTTTTCCTGCAAAGGGTATCCTAAACGGCTCCGTGCAAAAAACAGCTGATTTCGCCAGCTGTAGCAATGAGGTATTTACTGCTAGTGACAACTCTATAGGCAGTTCTGGAGGTATAACAGAAGTCAATATCAATGTACATTCTAGGAACAGCTTGTATCTGTTCCTTTCCGGATCTTCGCAACCCTTGATCCACACGTAAGCCGCGGCAGCGATCGCGAAAATCAATAAGAACATGATAAATCCAAAAGTTTCCAAATTATTTGCAGTAACTCTCTTGACGCCAAACAAAATGGTTCTTAACAATTTTCCCTGTGAAGTGTTGAAGCCATTGCGGATAACATACCCAATGCAACCATTATCTGGAGCTTTGAGTCCTGAGGACCCGGTTTTACTTGGCGACGAGTGCTGCACTATTTTAGTGCCACCAAACAGCATGTGAAGTTTACTATCACCTTCAATGTTCAGTATCTGTTGTAAATTCTTTTGGCTTTCTACAGACTCTTTCATCTGTGGCACACTTTCTCCAGTCAACATGGACTCGTCTACAATACATGATCCTTTAAGCAAAAGGATATCACAAGGAACTAAGTTCTCATTGACAGAACGTGTTAAAGATACAATATCGCCAGGTAACAGACAATCGCTCATAAGTTGCCTCCATCTACGGTTTCTGTATACATTGATATTGTATGGTTTGTTTCCCATTTTCCTTATCTCAGACATGTTTCTAAGTTGCTGCTGGACCAGAGTACATTCAAACATGATTAACATGACCAGAGTGAATATGGAGTAATACCAGTATTTGTCAAGGCACCACAGGCAGACACAAAATACTTGGAACACAAAAAATGGCGCTGTAGCTCTTTCCTTGAAAAGTTCCATAAATTCTGGCACTACCTGAAATAATAGAAAGCATTGGTAAAGGTGCCACGAGAAAATTATTTATTTGCTCAGTAATCATTAAAATTTCTAAATATAATGATGAAATATGTCAATCAAACCATATTTTCTGCAACATCAATAAATATGAATGTTGCAACAGTTCAAAGGGCAGATTCAGAATATATAATTATGCACCGTAATTGATTCTAAAGGAAAGGTGCAATTTTAACACAAAAGCTTTGTATGATGCAGTATGAATGCATTATTTATTTATATATATGTAGAGCCCTCACCATAATCATTTCATTCTTTCCAAACTCCTTCTCTACAAGGTCAATGGTCTCCTCATCAGGGAACCCCTTGGATTCCATGAAGTACTCATAAGGTTTATTAGTCGGGAACTCGACCGTATGGAATGTGGCCTTCTCCCAGTCATAAATATATTTGCTCTTTTGGAATATGAACCAGACATCTGGTTTGACACTACTTTTTTTTGTGGCCTGAAAATAAAATTTTGCATTTGAGCAAGTATATTGTGATGGAAATTAAAACATAATCTTTATTTAATGGTGAGGATAAAAAGAATCAGTAATAATTTACAAAGTTTTATAGGTACATACATAGTACATACTAAAAATTAATATTGTGCTTTAATTTCTTTAGACCTTACAGGACTATTAGGCAATCTGAATTATTTCAAGTATTTTCCTTTGGTTTTATAAGAGTCCTAGTAAACCTTGTTTCAGAGGTTATACATTCATGAATGTTAATTTAATTATAATTACTCATGTCATGAATTAGCCATGAGAACTAAGTAGAACACTAATGTTTTGAGTTGCAGCTGTAAACATCTTTGTTGCTTGTTAAAGCACTACAATAGTCACATATTATTGTTTGCTGTATTGCTACACATGTCACGAAATGCTGACTAGGCATGAATGAGTGTTAAGCATGGGATCAATTAATTCACCTTGTGGTTGCAGCGTCTGAATTGACCGTATCAACATAGCCCATAGATGTTGTAAGAGGCAACTAAAGGAACCAACAAGAGGTAGAGCAGATTCCTTCTGTGTATTTTAACACTTCTCTTGCTTGGGCTTATGGCAAAGCCCAGCTTGTTTGGGGGAGGCACATTCAGCATTGGATGTGTGTGATACAAATGGAATGAAAATATATTTATTCTAATAGGTACAAAGGCATAAGCAAATTAAAAGAAAACTTAACTATGTTTATTATGTAGCAACAAACACTACAATGATAGGTATGCAATTAATTTCTCCAGCCATGAATGTGTGCATGTACCTACTTAACACAACCACTTACGTTGGTCTCAATTAATTAGTTCCATACCTTTGTATGATGAAGTTTGACAATTTCTGAAAATCCATTGTTGGTTGTCGGAACAACTTTGACAACTTCTGCTTGTATGGGATCTTTGACCTGCAATTAAGGAATACATTTAAATTAATTCAAATAGAGTCAAGGGTCATAATTTCAATATAAATAACTAATTTATGTATGTATTTCATTGACAATTCGTTGGAAAAGCTGTACCGAAGTTTAATTCTTTGGTAGTACTTAAAACAGAACAACATTATTACCCAATTATAAGGAAAGTTTAGTACTATAGTAAATTACCGAAGTGCAGGCGAGGAAGCATTGGACGTGAACACTCCAATAGCAACAAAGACAGATGAGAATTTGTACAACGGCCACAACAGCAATCGTCACGCACCCGGCCTCGTAGTTCTCCTCCAAACCGTACACGAATATCCACGAATAGAATAAGATAGGGTATATTATCATAAAAGGCAGCACGGTGCCTTGTAAAACAGTTGGAACAGACTTGTAGAGCTGAATATATTCCACCAGATCGTCCAGTGACGACGGCATCTCTTTTGATACCATTGCGACAATTTGTCTACTTATGTAAACATTTATGTATGAAATAACTAGGGTATATTTTGTCTTTTAACGTGTACTCTATGATATTTCCATTATTTATTTGAGAAATTGTATGATAGAATTAAATTCCCGTTCAGCAGCAAATCACGAAACGAAAGAACTCAAGCTGAGTTTGACTGATAGCAGAGTGGTTTTATTCGTCCAAGAATGACCGGTGTCACGTTGTCATTGTATTGATTTACTCTATGGTATTGACAGCTTGACTCAACCTACTCTATGGCTTAACTGACCCTACTGAATGAATGACTGAAATAAAAACTGGCAAAACTAGAGCATTTTATAAATGAACAGGCGATAGCCTTATTGCCAAGTCTTACGTTAGTTTTATTTTCTTTAGTTTTGTGTAAAATACACGTCTTTCCATTTTCTTCCGTCTCCGCAAAACTAGAGCGTTGAAAAACCGGAAAACCCTCAAAACATAATCGTCACTATCTCAACTGTCACTGTCAAGAATTAGCGGGAATAAAGTAAACATTTTCTAAAGTTGTGTTTGGTTTGTTTGTGTTTCTTTTCCTTTTCCTGTGTAACGAGAATAACTTGTAAATTTACTATGGACCTGAATATTCGAAGAAAGTCTACAAAGCTTCCTCCAACAGGCAATCTCGTTGAGAGTTATCCACACGATCTGCAATTGTACAAAATCCCTCCAACAGAAGACATAACCCTTCAAGAATTCGAAACTTTAGCTCTCGAAAGAGTAACTTTACTGAGAACGTTGGCAACAGCTACAACGCTAAAAGGACTGCGACCATTCTCAGAGGAATGGAATGATTGTGTAATTGGAGAGTTAAGAACACAAGGGCTGAAATATTACGTCAGACTTTGTGAGAAGACGTCATGTGGAACCGCGGAGGCAGATCTCCAAGCGAGGAAGAAAGACCATGTTGCCCATTTCATATTGCGGCTAGCTTATTGCAGAACAGAAGAGCTACGGCGATGGTATATCGCCAGAGAACTAGAGCTGTTCAAGATGAGATTTGTCATTATGAGAGGCGAAGCAGTGGACACATTCTTCAAACTAAACAACCTGCGCTACACAAATATCTCAGATGAAGAAAAAACGGAAATCATCAGTAACTTACGTGAATCAACAGCTTACACAGATGTGGACAATATGATGTTTTATAAAGTGAAATTTTATGAAGTTCTTGATCTCGTCAAATCAAGGAAAGTCTTCCTCAGTGGGGGATATGCTTACATACCACATAAAGATTTTGTATCAGTTCTTTCAGCCCAATACAGAACACACTTGAAGCAAAGTTTGGCAGTTGCTTGCCATCATTTAGGTGAAATTGAGCAAGATGAGAGATTAGTCAACTTACTGAAAGGTCTACATCAATCATACTCAGGCAATGACTACACAAGTGACAAAGCTGCTGTTCCTATAGAAACTCTGGATGCATTATCGGTTAAATCATTCCCATTATGTATGAGACAGTTACATGAACAACTCAGATCTGCTCACCATCTTAGGCACGGAGGCAGGTTACAGTATGGCCTGTTTCTTAAAGGCATTGGGGTTACTCTAGAAGACTCCCTCAGATTCTGGAGAGACGAGTTCACAAAGATCATGGAGCTTGATAAATTTGAGAAGAGTTATGCTTACAATGTGCGGTACAACTATGGAAAAGAGGGCAGCAAAAAGAATTATACTCCATTCAGTTGCTTGAGAATTATCAACGAGACTGTTGGGCCAGGGGATTGTCATGGATGCCCTTACAGGCATTGTGATCCTGGTAACTTGAAGAATAAATTGCAAGGATATGGATTTGATCAACAAGGTAATAAATAAATAATTAATGCTGGACAATCCACACAGCATCATCTAGCCCCAAGCTAAGCAATAATAATAAAAACTTCTTGCATGTTATATGTAAGATCTCATTACATATTATTTTATTCTATTATATTATATTATAATGTCCATGTTCAATAATCCAAGTATGTATACTGTACTTTGTAGGACTTATTATAATTTATATTTCAACTAGGTTCTGCCTGTAGCTTCACACGTGTAATACCAACTGGGACAAAATGTAATCTACATCTGTGTAAAATTTCAACTATTTCAGCTTTGGAGTGAAGAAGTAACAAACATCCATACTTTCATATTTTTATTATTAGTGCGATAACAACCTATTATTATTGTTTCAGCTGTTCATGACATTGTGGACATGGCCAAAAAGGGGCACTTTCAAATTGCATGTAGCAGGCACTTTGATGCCATGCACAACAATGACTTAGGACTCGGAATAAATCATCCCAATCAATTCTTTGAGGAGAGCCAGAAAATACTCAAAGGAGATGTCAAAATGGAACCAAAAACAGAAACAAAACCTAAATCTGCTAAGAATGAGGTTGTAGATGAGTTTGAGGGAATGGAATTTGATGAGATGTAGTGAAAGATCTACTGACAGCACAATCCACCTATAAGTTAACTATATTATTCAAATAGTGAGGAATTCATGATTTTTCTACTAAAGATAAAACATAATATTAATTTTAAAGTGACTTTTTTATTAATTGAAACTTATTACAAATATTGCATACCTATATTTACTATTTCCTTTTAACATACATAGCTTTCTTTGTCATACGGCCGCAATATAAACCAAATATAAATATTAATCCTATAATAGACATTGCTACAACTAAAAAGTATTTCTTAGAAGGAGATGAGGAAAGTTCATTATACACATCACCTAAGTTTTCTATCACATTCATCTGAAACAAGCAAACACAAGTTTAACAAAAATCACATTAGTACCTACACATATGTCCATTGCTGAACATGACTCCTCCAAGCCAAGGGGTTTTACCATTATAATCATTACCATCATGCTTGGATTCATGATTAAATAAATAATCCTGTTGCTTGAAGCTTGATGATGCTATGTGGACTACACAGCATCATCAAGCCTCAACCTAAGCAGAGCTTGTGTTATGGGTACTAGATGACTAATATACTTAATACAATATATTACATAGATAGATATTTCTTATTATACATAGAAAATAACCAGAACACTCGAGAAAATTATTTGCGTACAAACATTTGTCCCAAGGCGGGAATCTAACCCATTCTTCACCCGCCGCGCCACATCGATTGTCTGCTAGATTGCAACATTGCAGTGTAGGTGTTAAAAATACACTGAAATCCTACTGCCTTGCACTGGTAGGTTCTCTTAGCTGACTCTTACGACATCCACGGCCTGAGTTTAGGGGTCGATTCTTTCCGTGACTACTAAGGCCAGAACATACAAAGAATTATAAGCATTAATGTTCTTCCCATACTAGTTAGAGTAGCGTTAGGTTTAATGTTAATCAACACAATAAGTCCTACTATCTACTAATAAATTGACCTCTAAATGTCAATGTTTGTGATGGATATTTGTTCGATCAGGGAATACTCCACAAAATCGCAAGAATTAACTATCAAGTCAACGAAACGAACACCGAACAACCGTCATAGACTTTGCTGCGTCATTGTACTCAAAAGCATTAATTCGACAGTATTGCTAACTAGGTTATAAATAAATTTGCTACATAGTAATTATTTTATTTTCAAACTTGGGTTAATTGCGTTAGATAAAAAGTTTAATTTATTCTAACATTTTAGGTTTAAAATATTCCGTAATTGAGTGTAAGATGTTTTTATATATTCTATGAATATTGAATTTGAAAATAAATTTATGCAGAACAAAATAAGCCAGACAAAATAAAAATACGCCAGAATTCTCGCTGGCAACCCTGGTTTGACAGACAGATCCCCTCAACGCCTTATTTACGGTTCAGTGCGCAGCCGTTGAAGCCAACTTCACAGAGCTCATAAAGTTTTGCGAGTACTCTACCAGATGTCTTAAAAATTTATAAAACTTATTGACCCAGAACATACTGCATGCTCTCGGATAATACAAATATTGTCCCGCGGGGAGAATCGAACCTCATGTGTCGCAGGCGAACCATAGCCTGCTACTCCAATGAAGACATTAATTTAGAAAATAAATTCATACTTACTGCTGCTACATATCTATACATTTCTAATCTGCTAGAGAGCGCCTTTTCGCAGTCAGCCTCTAACTTCCTGTTGCTGTCGTTGAGAATTATCTTTAGACACTTCAAACCTGAAAAGAGAAATTAGTGTTATCTACTACAAAATTACTTTCTAAGATATTCAACTCTATTCAAATAACAGATAAGACTTCTTTTTGATGAAAGAGCATAGGCACATAATTCGGGGATGTATAATAAAACCACCGATTTAGCGATCGTGTTTCTGAAACATTAATAGAGTAAGGCCGATGTTCATCGAAACGCAGGTTCCTCAGTAATATTTTTTTGTAATTTTATATTAAATGTCGTATGGCCTATGTCCAGCAGTGGACGTGTATGGGCTGATATGATGATGATGATAATAACTACATACTGTCTGTAGAAAATAAGAGAAAGTACTTAAAATTGAGCGCGAGGTTTTAACCATAAGATATTTATTGGTCATATTTGTAATTCATTTCATTGTTTTTAATATATTTGTTTCAGATAAATATTTTAAACAGTTTGGACAGAATTGGGTAATTTTTCACGGAGTCATCAGTGTCAAATAATTTGAAATTTTATCTTAGAAACAAATCGCCTGTAGCTCATAAAGACCGCGCGGCCGTACGCGCCTTGCCATCCCGATATGAATTGAGCCTCAAAAAGATCATTGGCATATAATTATTATATTTCCTTTCATCATGACAGGGATACCGTTCGCCTCTAGGGAGTTTGCTACTGATCTGCATTACACAATAACTTGTCTATAGAGGTAATTACGTATAATATAGGTCAGTGGAGTTCGTAGAAACAAAAGACTTACGTCTTCCAGCACCATGCTCCAAGTCCTTGCAATACTTCAGCAGGTCTAAAGCACAAGCTCTCTCCAGCAAAGGATCAGCCTCGATATCCACCTCAGCCTCTTCGATTATTTGCGCGACCTCTCGAGCGCATTCCGCAGACACTATTTTGTGATTCAACAGCGCATTTTTGAGACACTCTTCTACCTGTAATATTAAAAAAAACCTATATAAAAGGTGGAAGGCCTTCTACAGTTTATACAAGAACTACATCAGCATAATTCAGCCATTTAATAAATGGCCTTCACGGCTATACTAAATAACAACAATCGATTTACGTGTCATTTAATTTTAAGTGCGCGTCTCCTTCGTCTTTCCAATCGACGCATCAGTGAGTCACGAGGTCGTTTCCTGTCTTTGAGGATTAATTCTGTGGCGGATTTTGCCCACGACTCATCCGACATGCGCAAAGACATTAAAATTTCTTTGGGCATGCGGTAGAATACGTAACCCGCCCAATCCCCTTTAGGACTGCACTAGACCTCTGTTGCACAAATCTTCCGCGAGAAGCGTGGAAGAAAGGCGGCTATTATGATTCTCCAGCAGTGGGACAGTCATCATCATCTTTTGGCTTGGCTTGGGTGGTAGCACCCACGACAGGATGTAGGCCTCCTTTCGCTTTTGCTAGGCTTTTCTGTCTTGTCTTTCTCGTATCCACGTGGAATAATTAAAATAAAAAAATACTGCTGGATAATCCGCACAGCATCATCTAGCCCCAAGCTAAGCAGAGCTTAGGTACTTGATGACTGATATATGTACTTAATACCATAAATAATATAGGTAGATATTTTTTATTGTATCTATATAGAAAATACCCAGAACACCCGAGATTTTTTTTGCAGATTGTCTAAACATTTGTCCCAAGACGGGAATGGAACCAATCAACCTGCGTCGCAGGCGGACCTTCGCTCGCCGCGCCGCGCCGCATCGGTACAACATAAAACGTATGCCCTGCGACTCTTGTGATATCGACAAACCATCTTGCCGAAGGACGAGCCACTGTACGTCGTCGGTCGGTGGGACAGTAGACAAATAAAAAAAAACCTTTTGGTGGTGGCCTACCAGGGATTCAGCAACATGCTTTTGCTAAAGCATGAAATGGAACTGCCAACTAAGAAAAAGGTTGGTTACTACTAAGCTTCTTATCTCAAAGGGTATCAGAACCAATAGTAGACAAAATTAGAAAGTCTCTCATAATGAGGGTTTTAGCATAATCACCTCACTTGGTAGGTAGGCGCATGAGTTACCGCAGTAAAAGAATTGTCTAATGCAATTCCTTTACCGTGGCAGCGGAACCAGAGGAAGCAGGAAACTGTTCCCTCTGGTGTTCCATTAGTTGACTCTTACGACATCCACGGGCTGAGTTGGAGGGGTCGTCAGTACTTACGCCACGATCCCACGGCAGCAAGCTTATTCGAAGCCTTTCTCATTTTGATTATAATTTTATCATCATTCTCCTAGCTATTGGGTAGGTACTAACCATGTAACGGGTGTATGCGGTAGTCAAAATCCTTTTCAGGTTATAAAATTCCACTTACCAGTCCCTCTGAATTAGTAATTTCTGGTTGCAGCGAGCATATCGTCTGAATCTCCGCTTTGCACAAACGCCCCAGCAGCGGATCGAGTCTATAGTTAAGAGCTTGCTCCTTCAATACGTTAGCAAGTTCGTTTTCGCACAGCGTCGTCAGTTTGGATTCTCGGAATTTATCTTTCAGACAGTACAGAACTTTGCCTTGGAATTCAATGTCTTGGGGCTGGTTTGCTGTAAAATATCAGTGTTTTGTTTTGTAGGATATAAATGAACACACATATAAATGAATCATGGTAATATGCAGACAGATCAACTATTGCCGTAACTGGCAACTAGAAGTTTATACGAAAAATATTTAAAAGGTTTTTGTTATTATAGTGCGTAATCCCTCGCAATAGTCTAGAACCACACTATTGGAACAAAGACACAGATTGCATACCATAGTCTCACGTATTCTATATGTTAAATTTATAAACTTGTATAGTTCATACTTCTGATACCCCCTTTTGGTTTTTGTATCCTGCAGGCCTGAATTCATGACATCAAAGTAGATAAATGTATGAAAAATATAAAATGACAATCATGCAACTATAAAAGTTTACCTATAGTTCTAGCTTTTTATGATTTTTGTCTCAATGAGATGAATTCTTTTATCTTACCAATAATTCCAGAGCAATGTTCTTCAATATCAATTTTGCATGCATTCTGCAAGTTACTGTTGAATCTGAAGTCAGTGTTTTGTTCAATCATTCTGTTCACAATAACCAACTTGCAATCTTCATTGAAGTCAGGGTCTTTGCGATGAGCCTGCAAAATAATATAATTAAATAATTTGAACTTTATTCCCATAGTTATAAATGTATTACTTTTTGTCCGAAACATACCTTCAAACAGTCAAGAATCTTCGATGTCTCAGTATTATGGCAATACAAGTCAATCATACTATTACAGCTTGTAATCAAGTGATAGTCGATAGCATTATCAGTGAATTCTTGTCTCTTCACCACAAACAATGCCTTTTGGCATCCCTCTGACAGTTTTTCACTGGCTGTCTGAAGGCATTCCAGTGCAGCGGATTCACCATGAGGAACTTTAGGGCAAAATAGCTGGAGATCATTCTTACAAGCCTCTTTAAGCTCCGGATCTAAGTCTATGTTCTCTTTCTGCTGAAATAGCTGACTTCTTAGCTGCTGTCTACAGTCTTTAAGTATTGTATGCTTTCTTCTAGCTATAGTGTCATTTCTGACAATTTCACTTAAACATGTCACCACCTGATTTTTAGTTTGAGCCTTAGGGCAATACCTTACAACATAGGACTTGCAAGCATTCTTAAATTTACGAGTAAACCTATAGTTTTTTAGAGAGATTAGTTGTTCATGTTCAATAGCTGCTCTGCATTTAACATTAGCTTTTATTTCTGGGTCATTTTTGTGCAAAATTAAACATTCCATGACATCATCTTCATAATTTTTGCTCTGAAGTTCTGAGGCACACAGCCGTTCCATTGGGACCTTACAGTTAACATTTACAACTACATTTAGTTCAATATGACCACTCTGTGTTTCAGTAAAGTTATTAACCACATCTTTACATTTGGGTGACAGCTCTTTTATTTTATCTTGTAGGCAAGATATTTCTTCTCCTTTCCCAGAATTTTCTATACAAAGCATTGCTAGATCATCAATGCACACATCTTCAATCTCAGGCAGCAAGTCAACACTCATAGCTCTCTGCCTCATTGCCCTGCGAACTTGGTGTTCACAGTTTGGTTTGAGTTTCCCTCGTTGCTCAGAGCTGTATGCATAGTTGTACAGACAAGGCAGTACAAGCAGATCTTTCTCAGATCTAGCATCACTTGCATCAGGCCATTGGAACTTGGACTTGCAAAGGGTAACAGCATCATACTTGCATGCTTTGTACAACTGGGGATCTAGTTTGAAGTCTCTTGATATGAAATACTGTATTTGTATCAGAGCTGCTTCACAGTCTGAAGTCATGACTGCTGTGCCCAATTTCTCCATAAGACAGGACATTACCCTGCCATTGCCTCCGAGTACTTCCTGGCAAGCTTTGTCCACAACTGGTTTGCATGCTTTCCGTAAAATTGGGTCTACCCTCCAATCTTCACCAGGATCTGCTTCCTGGACCAGTGTTTCAAGAGATTTCTGACACCCAGTGCTTATTCTTTTCTCTTTGCGTCGTCTTGGTCGAGCATGGTCCATAAGACAATGTATAGTTTTCCCACCAGCTTCTATTCCTTTGCACTGTGTAAGGATATCATTGGCACAATTCTGCATCAGTTCTGGTGATAATCTGTAGTCATCCATAAGCATTTTCCTGTGATCTGTCATTTCTGTTGTACATTCAGGTGCTAATTTTGTGCTATCATTTCTTGTCACATTTTCAAGACATAGGAGTATTTGTGCAAGTCTTACATCTTTATCGTCAACAACACCTTTTCTGCAATGGTACTTTCTGATGTCCTCTTTGCATGATCTTACCAGCCCTCTGCTGTTTTTGTAATTCATAACTATATTTCTTTGATCATAGAAAAGTTGGTCTTGGCACTTTTTCCTCATTCCTGTAAGGAGTACAAATCATTAATAATTATGTTTGAAGCAAGAAACAATTTTCAAATTACTACTATATAATTTATGGTTATTTACCATTTTCATATTTATGTTTCAAAAGACACTTGTACATAAGCCATGATCCAGGCACTTCATCAGGA
Organism: Eupithecia insigniata; assembly: GCA_947859395.1. Taxonomy (NCBI): domain Eukaryota; kingdom Metazoa; phylum Arthropoda; class Insecta; order Lepidoptera; family Geometridae; genus Eupithecia; species Eupithecia insigniata. The sequence goes on along the minus strand of OX401996.1, from coordinate 4,983,789 downwards.
CAGAAATTCTTTTGTTCCACATTACAAGCTGCAAATATTAATTTGTCTAATTGAAGATTGTTGTATTTCATTTCCTGGAGTACATTCATTTCAGCTATGCACTCAGGGCGCAGTTTTTCTGTTTTACTTTGGAGACATTTGAGAGTTGGTATCTGAGATAGACTTTTGTCATCTGATGGCAGTCTACCACAAGTTTGGGCTTGTATATCATCATAGCAGTTTTTTAGAAAGCTTCCTGTTATTTGCCAGTCATTGAAAATCTGAGATTCAATTTTGTGGATTATTTTCCAACAACTTTTGTCATTTACACTTGGTTTCTTTTTCAAGATACAATCTATTCCTAATTCGGTAGATTTCAAGCAGTTGAGTATTCCTGGTTCATCTTGACATGGTCCTTTTAGCTTGAAGTCCAAATACGCATTGTCGAGCAAATCATTTTGATGGGACCACACCATTTGCTGACAAGCTGGTGTGACCTGCGTCGTAGTGTAGGCCGCTTTTAGGGTACAAGACAATACAGCGAGGTCATCGTCTAGATAAGAACATAGCTTGTGGAACAATGAGCACCCAGCCACATCCAAACTGAAGCGGTCATTGCCAGATTTTATATTGTTATCAGAACCTTTTACCCCGTGTACGGCGATGATAATGATCACGACGCATGTTATTGTATTTGATAGCATTTCGCCGCAGTGCCTACCGGTCTGGGTGTTCGAGGTAATTAACAACTTTTAGCATGCATAATTCACATAAATTTGTAGACAACGCGTTCTACCTATTTATTTTTTATACCAAATAACCCGTTTGAACTAGAGAAGTGAAAAAATTAACTTTTGCTTTTATTTTCCACGGACATGTAAACAGAAAATTGGTCAAACATCGGATTGATTGAAAGAAATTGAATTCATGAATAGACCCATGGAATAGACAAAGACAATATAAACTGGAGCTATTTTCACGGCATTAAATCATTATAGCTATTTGTTGAACACACAAATTGGTATTTCTAGGTTGGTACCAACAGTGCTTGATGGTGTATCGCGTTATTATTTTTCTGTGCGGTGGTCCCAAGGAATTTATATAATAACGTAACTGGAAAGTTCACTCGACATTTAATGCAAAAATGATTTTGAACCTTATCACAACTAGAAAAGGTTATTTTTTAATTCAATTTCGATTTAAGGAAAAACGGTCTCGAGAGGGACTCACTTTTCAGTCGCTGTGTCCCTTTCACACATTCGCTAGCACGATACACTGATGAAACTAAAAAGGGAAGATTGGGCACTAACTCTTTGAAAGTGGAAGGCTAAAACTAGGTTACACTAGGTTCACCCACCTCAGTCACGATCGCATCAGCGTTTGTGTTGCGCGTGCTTGCTACGACGTACTTTTGTGTGATTTATTGGATTTTATTGACTAAAAGACTACAGCAATGCCTTCGTGTGCGTTCTTTTTGTGACCAAAATAAAAAACAAAGCCCAAGGCATCACTTTTCACACGTAAATACACCAAAACTTTACCTATTGTCCTTATAATTTTCTTTTGATACTTAGGTAGTCGGAGGCCTTTATTCCTACTTGTACCCTAAGTATAAAGGTGATGGTGGTGGGTGCCTCTAACTACCTAAGTAAAAATAATTGATAAGGACAATAGGTAAACGCTTATTTAAGACTTTAATGTAGTCAGATTTTAGTTTTTTATTTAAATATATTTTTTAACATCTTTTTGCTGATAGCTTGATAATCCTTAACTTCACAAAAGTTTTAAAAAGGGTTTTGGAAAGTACAAACAAAGACCTTTGCAACGATACTACACACGAGCATATTTACTAACATTGGGATTTTTGACCCTTACTTAGACCCAGCTATCTCGTAAGACCCCCATTTTATCTGATGTCACATAGCCAACGGGGTATTAAGACGAATCATACAACACCTCATTTGTTGAAATCGGACCAGTACTTTCAGCGCTAAGTGGGAACATAAAAATCGGCTACATACTCGTACATAGGGTGTCAAACTCATAACCTTCGTCCTTCGGTAGTCGGGTAAAAATTATCGGACCTCGTGCAACATTACGCCACAAATTGCACAAGGCTATATTGCTTAGTCATGTATGATTAATTGCATGAATGCATCAGCATTGCCATATGAATCAGTTGAGCTAGATAACTCTAGATTGTTTCCAAAAGTCTGCAGGTAGCTCAATTGTTTCAATTGTAAATACTAGTTCTATTTTGTGTCTATACCTACTATGATTGTAATTAACTGAATAAATAGTAATATAATTGATTGTTTATAAAGAATTGGTTTTGCTATGTGTTGTTTGAATTGACACTTCAGTATTTTTAGTCTAAAAGAAACGCAATTTCAAAAAGCATGACAGTGGAGTGTGACTTCAGCCGGTGGCCCCGCCGAACATTTTCTATGTGTATGTATGTACAATATTAACGTTTATGTATGTATGCACGAAGTTGATCATCCATGAAGTAACTCTCAAGCAAGAAGAAATAAGAAGGGGGAAAAAAAAGGAAACCCACGATAGAAGGAAAAGTAAGCGTCGCTGTAACACCAAAAGCGACTCACTGTTCTTCCACCAAATGACCCAGAGGTAGTTGCCTTTGCGAGTTGAACCCGGGGTAGAGGGGAAAACCTCGGAGCCCTATCTAAACGCTTCGCAAGCAGAACAACGAAGCGTTTGAAGAAAGCCTGCTGTCTGAACATTTTATGTCATTTCAAAAAAGTTTCATATCTCAGAGCTCTTTTCTCATACAAAAGAAACAGCCTGTTTACGTCACACTTGATGGTTCCAAAATGGGGACGTTTTTAATTGTTTCTGACTAAACTAATTTTCAATATCTGACTTTAAAATAATAAAGGTATAAATATTATATATATATATTTATATAATATTTAATAAAATCTTATTTTAAAAGGATATTTAAAAAGAATGGATATAAGCAATAAAAATAATCATTAGTATTCCCTGTCTTGTACTGTTTTGTTCATAAATTATGGTCATCCTTATAGAAAGAGACACACCACCTTAGTATTCAGTCTCTTTGAAACCGCGGTTTTTGTGTAAGTGATCCTTCCAGTTACGTTAGTATACAAATTCTTGGATGGTCCGGTCATTCCGTAATTTTTTTCGAGTTTGACGTTGTCATCGTTGTCTTCGTTGTCATCTGTCGACATTGTCCAAAAGTCAAGTCAAACAAACAAATCTCAAAGCTTTCGTTTCAAGAAAGGAGATGCGGTCACTCTTGTAAAAATAGTGTTATTGTATTTCGCGTGTTTATTCATTGAAACCGTTAATAATGGAAGAGTTTGTGGAAGTTAATCAGATATCGGATTTTATATCATACCTGCGCAGTGTGAGTACTTCTATAAAACCAGTTTCTAGAACGACTAGGAACATCATTTCATAAAGTTTTTACTGTAGTGTTTGAGTTCTTTAGTGCAATTAACTATATAGGTACTGCATAAAATAATGCAAATAATAGCCAATAATAATGCAAACTCCACTCCACCCAAATTTTGGTCAACATTTTGAATGCTACCTCTACAATAGGTAGCTTCATGCAGAGGTACTACATCCAGGTATCTACTATTCTCATGCCTGCAGTCACCTCATCTAGTGACCGTGCAGATATCGTGTTGCAAAGTCTATAATCAGTGGGCGTCATGAATTGAATTATACGTACCTACATAGATAAAAGTGGAAAGAATGAAAAACAAAACCACTTGGTGGAATTACTAGGTAGATAGAATAGATACCATGTTTTTACTGTGTATGTATCTTGAAATAGTGCCTTATTATAGGGACCAATTCTTAAAGACAAAATGGATGATTAAATATAATAGGTACCTACCTATGTAGAACATGTATGGAATAAGTACTTGATCTCATTAATACTATCTCTACTATAAAAAAACCCAATGTCATACACTCCCCTACCTACCATCTCATTACTAAGTAACTACTTTACTAATTAGATTGAATATTATACAAAATCAATTGCATTACTTAGGCTGAGTAAAACAGTTCTATGTAATAGCAGGAAAATTAGTACTTAATATTATCTAATTGTAGGCATGGAGTTGTACTTGATCACTGTAGGAGGAAGTATATTCTGTAGGAAAAGAAACCCATCCATAGAGCTTAGTTTTATAAGGTACATAGCAGTAAGTAGCTAATAATAAATCAGCACACTAATAAATTATCAAACAATTGATAATTTGATAAGAAAGATAAGTCCAATGAACTAAATATTTGTTTATCAAGGTCAGTATTAATGATGTAGGCGTTACCTATCTTGTATAATTTGTCTACCTTAACAGATTCTTAATTTTGATTACTTACTCCTGTGGTTTAGCCACCAGCCACATCCAACATCGATTGTGGTCTCCTATAGTTCTTCAGGTATCTCTTTCTCCTGAGCTGTCTCTTGCGAAATAAAACCATCAAGTTGGTGGAGAATTTTGATTGCATAGCTTAACCTGTAGAATAACCACCCAAATGGGACTCACTCTAAATCCAGTCATGATGTAAAGGCAATATTATACTTTATTCATATTATCCTTCATACAATAAATATAATTACCATTACTGGTTTGTTTATGCCTCAGGTAGCAAGAGTTTTGATAAATAATACTCAAGGAAACCTAACGCTGTTTTTTTTTTTCGCTGGCAACTTAGATTCTGATTATTTACTGTCATACATCATACAAAATAAAAATTATGTGACTTAAATTACTCATGTGCTGTCATTGTTTTAAACTCTGACCCCGGAATATTTATATAGACAAGTTAATTTATTTGATTCCAATGACATTATTTACTTCTAAATAACTTTGAAACAAGTTATTTAGAAGTAAATAATGTCATGTCAATAGACGCAAACAAAAATATTATATGAAAATAGCTGTTGCCCGCGCCTTCGCCCGCGTTTTATCGGGATAAAAAATAGCCTCTATGTTATTCCAGGTCCCAAACTATACCCATTCCAAATTTCAGCCTAATTGGTTCAGTAATTTTTGCATGAAAGATAAGGTAACAAATATCCACACATCCATCCATACAAACTTTGACATTTATAATATTAGTAGGATACTAACAAAATGAATAGAGGCATATGCCTCTAGTCATTTTGTTACGTATTTTCCCCTTACGTATGTTCTTGTCTACTCATATGAGGAGGAAACTTCGGCCCCGGACCGGCTCAAGGTCGCGGCTGCACGTTAAACGGGCTACTCAGTTTGGGCTCGCGGGCGTACCGACAGCCCGACTGAGATAGACTGAGTCGCCCGTTTTCAAAAGCGGTCCTCAAGTGAGATAAATAAAAAAACGCATTCGAATTGAGAACCTCCTTTTTTGACGTTGGTTTAAAAGAAAGCTCTGTAGTATTACAGCCATGACATAAAAACAAACAAAATGTTTTTATACATAATATTATGCTTTTTCTTTTTACAGATTGAATGGGGGGATCCGTGGTTGATTGCACTTATATCATTCCACATAATGGTCACATTTACATCAATATCTACTAGAAACTATGGGAACTTTCAAGTGGTTCTGTTTATAATATTGTGTAAGTATGCCAAGTGTTTTCATTAGTGAAATAGAGACAGAGATAATATAGGAAAACTCTTGAGTAGCTGGTGAATGACTCTGTGTCTGTTCGACACAATTCTTCTTGTTTTAGCTTTGGCTCTGCATCTGGATTTGCCAATGTCTGTAATGCTAAGTGTCACAAACTTGAATCTATAAAAAAAAGATAACAGAAAATAAAAATACCAGAGTGATCTGAGACCGGGATTGGGTAACCAAAACTTATAACAGAAAACAACACAAATAAAACAAGACAAATACCCAATTTAGAAGAAAGGAAGCATGAAAAACTAAATTTACAACTTGATATAATCCTAGAACCCATCAAAATTAAATCTATGAAACTTGAAACTATCATGGTCATTTACAAAACTAAAGTTAATAATGGGATATTTATCATAATTTAAGTTTTGAGTTCTCCAATATTTCGGCAGAGTTTCATGCGCCATGATCACGGAACAACTGTTGTTCAGTGATTGCATAGCTTAACTAAAAACTCAAATCATGGTAAATATCCTGTTAGTGTTGAAATCTTTGAAATCTACAAAATTAAACTATCTCAAAGCCTTTGAAGTGTGATTATGTTAAACTAGCTTCTGACCACTGCTTGGCACACTATTTTCCATTCTAAAAGGGTAGGTATAAGTATGTTAAGTTAATCCAGGCCTTGAACTACATCTTTCTGATCAATCTGGTCCTGATGAGGAGGTAACAAACAAACATACAAACTTTTGCATATTAAGTATAATATCAGTGTGATAGTGGATAGTCTTTGATCAATAGATGTGTGACTGTGTGATTAACAGAAAAAAAACGAATGTAAACATAGTTATTGCAAAACCATTCCTAACATAAAATATTTGTAAGTAGATAAATATACACCAAAAGCAAATTTGCTCCATAGGTACAATAAATACGTACTGACGACCCGTCCCGGCTTCGCACGGGTGCAAATTATACATATTGAAAATTGTTTATTTGTATAAAAATATATTTGTTACATGCTAGACAGTTGTTAGGACATCCTTTTAAGTATGTAAAAATACTTGTGCCAGGATGTCCTGCTCTTCAATACAATACATGGATTTAACAAATAAAATAACAATAAATTAATTATTTACGATCAAGTTTGAAAATAACATTTAACTAAATTAAATAACTAATGAATATTTCAATGCCAATACAAATAAAAACAAATTAAAAAATAACTCTAAATTAAATTTTGTCTAAGAGATAGCACTGATACCTATTTGAATTTATGTGGATGTGTGTGTGTGTTCGTGTTTTTGTGGGTGTTGTGTGTGTCTTATGGCTGCTCCTGAGGACACTGGTCTCTTAAGAGACCGGGCAACAGGGGAGCAGTCAGAGAGTATTAAGTAGTGTCTGTGGTGCCGCCGAGGACACCGGTCTCCTATGACTAAGTTTGTGAATGTGTTTATGTATGTAAAAATGTGTGGGGCTCCTGAGGACACCGGTCTCTTAAGAGTCCGGGCAACAGGCGCTTCCAAGGGAAATGTTTGAGTATATGTATGTATTGTAATATAATAATTGTATTATATATATTCTATTATTATACTAAGTTAATGTTTTAAATATATTAAAGTGTTAGTAATATAAGTTTATAGTTAAATTTATGATTTAGACATTTAACTGAGCACCTGTAAAAAAAATCAATCTCATTATAGCTCATCGTAGTTAGCCATTCAGTGACACTAGCTTTTAGCGCATATATGGGTGCATTATAAATATTAAGAATGTTATGTAGCTCTTTGTATAAGAAGATAGATCTCTTAGTAAATTGTTGCATAGCAAGACGAGTCTTGACAGATGTACCGTCATTAAATTTTATTATTCTCTTTAGGTAGCTATTAGGGTCACAACGAACAGTCTTGTGTTTTTCGATAATAAGATTTAGTATTTAACGTTTCCTTACACTCAGTAGCATGCTAGTAGAGGTCTGACGTCGGAAAGTCATACGGCCTATTGTACATAATTTTAATCAAAGATCTCTGGGCTCGTTCCAACTCCAGTAATTTAATTTTAGCGGCTCCTCCCCAAACCGGTATACAATATGTCGTAAAAGTGTGTGTAAAAGTGATTGTCCTATCGCGAAATATACTTGGTGTAATACTTTGTGAGGCGCAACGTACCTTAAGTTCTTAAAAATCCAGTTGAGCTTTCTAATTCTACTTTACATATAAACCTTCCTCTTGAATCATCTATTTAAAACCGCATCAAAATCCGTTGCGTAGTTTTAAAGATCTAAGCATTTAGGGACAGACAGACAGACAGCAGGAAGCGACTTTGTTTTATACTGTAGTGTTTTGTGCAGTGATAACTCACCTACCTATTCTGAAGTTGAAAAAATCTGTTCAAGGCTTACAAGTTCCAACCATATTAATGTGATTCCAAGGTTGTTACTGTGTAACACGTTACACTGAGTGGAATCGCGTCTGCTTTGCGCAAATATTTTTAGGGTTCCGTACCCGAAGGGTGAATACGGGACCCTATTACTAAGCCTGATAAATTTAATAATAATAATTTAATAATGGCAAAGTCCAACTTCAGTGATGGTTGTTCAACTTGGTATAAGTTGAACAACCATCACTGAAGTTAAGCAACGTTGGGTGCGGTCAGTAATTGGATGGGTGGACCGCGTCATGGTAACTTTTAGCTTTTTAGCGATCTATTAAAAATATCTGTTTTTAGGATTTTGATTATTCCTTTTGCGAAAGTATATCAGGTATGGTACGGAACTCTTGTGTGCGAATCGACTCATACTTGACAGGTTTATTTAAATCACTAGCGAGCTAATAACAGGTCATTACTTCTTTTAAAGTTTTCTGTAGTTAGCAGTTACTCGTCTCTTCAATGCTCGTCAGCATTCATTGCCGAAATTCTCTAAGAGTTGTACTTTTAGAGAATTTACTTTTAGTGAATCCTAGTAATTTTTTTATAGGATCATAGAATATGTTTAACGATTTGAGGCAAATAACTTTTCTGCTGGTTATAATTGTTGTAGAACCTTGAAAAAATTTAAAACCGCAAAAACAATCTTGCGGCCATTGTTAGTTTTTAAGGGCTTCTGAACAGGCAAACAGTCCACCTAAGTGCAATAAGCCTCGAGGTGAATTTAAACCGTGAAACAGAGATGCATAAATACAAGATTTTGTTCTGTTTTAAGACCGTTTGTTGTGTTTATTTTTTAAGATCGTTCCGTCTGGCTGGTTTAATCCAAAACATGTAACACAGATGACGGTATACCTACTCGTGCTGTTATCAGGGTCAGATAGTCACGGTACATTATTTTACGGCAGGTTCCTAATTTTAACACCCCACGCAAAAAAGGAGTTTTATGGTTCATTCAACGGAATGGCAGCGGCCGGTAGAGGCGGTGCAGCGAGCACTTTCCTTAACTGTCAAGTATCAAATAATTCAAAATTAGAAGATAATTGATAAGGATAGTATCCCTCGAAAAAGTCCCGATAAAGAGGTCGGTCGACGAATCCAACTCGGATGGGCAGCGTTCGGGAAGCTTCGCAATATCTTCTCATCACACTGATACCGCAGAGCCTCAAGAGTCGACGAAAGTCTTCAATCAATGTGTGTTGCCAGTGATGACCTACGGATCTGAGACGTGGTCGCTAACTATAGGCCCCGTTCATAAGCTCGCTGAGCGAGCTATGGAGAGAGCTATGCTTGGTGTTTCTCTACGTGACAGAATCCGGAATACAGAAATCCGTAGAATAACCAAAGTCACCGACATGGCTCTCAGAATTAGTAGGCTGAAGTGGCAGTGGGCGGGCCACATAGCTCGCAGAACTGTTCACGATCTTTATTTAACACTAGCTGCCCGCGCCTTCGCCCGCGTTTTATCGGGATACAAATAGCCTATATGTTATACCAGGTCGTAAACTATACCCATACCAAATTTCAGCCTCAATTCATCAGTTCAGTAGTTTTTTGAAAGAGTAAAAATATCCATACATCCATCCATACAAACTTTGACGTTTATAATATTATAAAGTAGGATAATATTAGTAGGATGAACTACTGTCACTATGTTTTTTATTGTTTTACTGTAATAAAAGTATTACCCACAAAACTTGTTTCAAGGTGCCCTATACAAAATGTTTTTATTTTCCCCGTAATAAAAGTAAAACCCACAAAACTTGTTTAAAAGGGCTCTATAAAAAATTCCAAAAATATGTATACCTATTCATTCATCAAGAACGACAAGGCCTCCGAAACGATAACTCGCCACTTTTCGGCGCTCATTGCAGATTCTTGCATCTGATTAGGTCATTTGTAGGTAAATTCCTAGAACTAAGATTCATAGTAAATTTTATTTATTTTATCAAGTAACTCGTGTCTATCTGTCTGTCCCTCTGATACTTTTTCACGCCTAAACGGTTTAACGGATTTAATGAAATTTGGCAGGGACGTAGATGGTATCCCCGGGAAATGAAAAGCGCGTGCGTAAGATCTATGTGTGAATTGCTTAAAATATATACTTTTAGAAATTCCTATTAAATAAGCTTTTGCTGAATATTTACATGATTCAACGTTATTGTTTTTGTTTCAGTACTCCTTGTATACTTCTCCGAGAACATAAACGAGGTAGCTGCGCGTAACTGGGCCCTGTTCTCAAGACAGCAGTACTTCGATAGCAAAGGGCTCTTCATATCCGTCGTCTTCTCTATACCTATTCTACTCAACTGTATGATTATGGTGGTAAGTTTTTTAGCCTATTTTAGATAAAAGGAGCGGTTCTCAATTCGAGTGTATGTTTTTATGTATATTACGCGATATTTCCACCAATTATGGACCGATTTTGAAAATTATTTCACTATTGTATAGAAAATTATCCCGAGATGATCCCATAAAATTTTATCTTCAGGAAATCTGTATTTATCGCTGATGTTAAAAACAGTGTCAAAGTAAAGGAATTTGAAGTCTGTTTATCGTTTTTTAAAACACGCCAAATTATATTCATTAAAAATTCGTTTGATTGCTTAGCAATTAAAACCTATGTTAGGTTTGTCTTCGCACTCGGTTCTGATCTATTTAATAAAAGTTTGTGAATCAACTACAACTGAATAAAAAATGAGCTTTTTGGCAAATCTATGAATATTCAAGATTCATGTACTATCAAGAGAAAACTATACTTCATCAGCATTATATTAGTTCACTGCTGGAGATAGGCCTCCCCTATTGAGGGCCATAGCGCCCTGTCTTCACCTTTCTGAATATCCACCCACGTAAAAACTTGAAGGCAAAGGAAACTTCAAGTTATTCGATATTTTCTACTTCCCCATCGTTGGTTGGCCTTCGCTCTATCGATTTATTTCAATAATGATAGACCACGGATAATTTGTTAAAGCGCCTACTTACTAATTTCGTCCGAACTATGCGACTTATGTTCTTACGTAAATTAATAAGGCACAATTTTGTTAACTTACTTACTTCGAAAAAAGGAGGTTGTTCTATGTTCGGCTGTATGTTTTTTATGTATGTCCGTGTCCGATTTATCCGTCAATTAATGGACCGATTTTGAAAAATCTTTCGTATTGTAAAAAAATGAGTGTAAGTGAGAATGTAATAATCACGAGGTGGTACCTTCTTGTTCCCGAGGGATTAGTATTTATCCCGCAAATCTTAAAAGAAACACTAAAAATCTTAAAATGTGTTTTCAAACCAACCAAATTATGTTATAATTTATACGTCGCGCACCTACCCCTTTATTTATAAACCTAGCTTGACTTCAGGTCCAAGTAAAGCAACGTTCATAGAGAGGATCAACTGTTTTGGCTCTGAGATATATCGGTATCAATATAGTGACACAGTGACGTAATTATACCAAATCCTTTAAACCTTTTCAGGGCTCGTGGCTATATCAATCGACGCAAGTGATGACCAACATAAAGAAAGCACAGCTGCGGCAACGCCTCAAAGAGCTCAACGGTAACAAGGAACACCAGAAAGCTGAGTAAATTCAATTATCTGAGTATATTGTGATGAGTCATTATTTTTATGTACTTTGATGCGGGAACGAGCTATGTTATAGTGCAATCGGCGGAGTTGATTTTAGACGGCGAAATAGTACGGTGGGCGAAAGTAGACGCGAGAATATGTAGATGTTTGGTAAAGCGGTTGAATTTAAAACCTTATTGTAATATCATAATAAAGCCAATTTACAGTATCTGAACTGTATCAATAACCCTAGCGACATTGGCCTATGTAGAAACTGTACTAAGAAGAAAGTTACCTGTTTCGTGGCGTTTTTTTTTTTTTATCTAATCATTAAATGAAAGCAAGAGTTGTATTACCTTCCACGTTTAATTCGGTCTAACAAAATACATCTTAATATAACGCGACTGTCTTTTAATGTATGGTAAATGTGTTGTACTGTTGCTATAAGTACTAAAAGTAACAGTACAGTACCAAACAAAGTAACATACAGTACAGTACTGTTATAAAAATTATTGTGATGTCTGCAAGAGTCTCAAATGAACTCTACTGGTTGTCGACTGATAATGAATAGATTGTAAGTTGACATGTGATGAACATAATTAATAGGATAGGCAACTTGGAAGTTGACTGTACAACTATGGTTTAAATATATTTGGCCCCCTATCGTGGAAAAAGCGGCTTGGGTTAAACGAACTTTAAGCTGTGTGTGACAGAGTATATCTTAAGTTTATAAGTAAAATATTTAACTTGCCATTACGTTATTTATAATTATGAAATCTGAATTTAACTATGCCTCACACAACTATAAGTTCGTTTTAGCAAAACGACTTTATCTGCAGTTGGTAGCAGACGACTGAATATATTTCTACCCCTAAATTCTTAAAATCATGTCGTGTCTAAGGCCTATTAACTTTCCAAATTCTAGTCTAGTTTTAATCGACTTGTCCAAGGTTAGAGGAATAGAAGTTAGATAGGTAGTTATGGCTTAAGAAATTAAATCTAATGTAATCGCCAGATTGTATTTTTGCTGTGCTCTATATAAGAAATTTTTGCCACTGAAGTTTTTTAAACTTACGCGATCAGAACACCTGTCTACATATTATAAATTCATTATTATAAATATCCACGGGTATTTCAAAACTTACGTAAATTTACGTAAATATGCGATAAATACCCCTAAACATATTTTTTTTGCCACTTATTGATTCAAATGCTTCTATATAAGTAATTTTATTTTATTTCACAAATCCAATATGTATTAAAAATCTACAAAATATACAAAAGGTTATTATGCATCTAATTAAAATACATCACAAATTTATTTATAATTATCATGATACGGCTTCGCTTGCGCTAAGTAGCCTGTCCTTCCCGGGAAAAATTTGAAAGATTCTTTCAGCCGTTTAAGCGTACAAATGTAACGACAAACAGAATTACTTTTGCTTTTACAACATTAGTATGGAATAAGAACCAATTCAACTTGGTTACCCTACTACCTACATATTTAGTAATATACGTACCTACTGTATAATATATGTATGTATGTATATGAAATTGTGCCTGAAAACCATTTTTACGTGAAAATTTCTTTCAACGCATAATCTGTTGCCGCAGTACCTTATACTTTGTACAAAGGTTGGGTTTTTTGCCAGTGTAATTTTTTGATAAGTAAATTTTATCTGGTTCGTTAACCTTGCTTGTGTGAAGTAAAAAAAAAAACCTATCGAGACTATCAGTGCATTCCGAATTACGATTACAGCGCTGATAGCGATCACAAAAATATTTTGCGTTCCAAATTAGATATCACGATATTGACAGTTGAGTGCTAACATTAATTCGGAACACTTATGAGCGCGCTCACGGTCACGTGTCGTGTCGTGGTGTCAATGTCAATATCTCATTGCAATACAAAAAGAGATCATCAAAGTTATTCTCCGACCGTTGATTTGGTCTTCTATATTTATTTCCATTTCTTTGTAAAAATTTGCAAACGAACGTTTTTGTTGAAAAAACCCAAAGAAAAAACAGTTAGTAAACAAACCCAATTGTCAGATTTGACAGCACGCTCACAGAGATTTCAGTTTGTAGCATGGTCGTTGATATCGCAAAATGGCGCATGTAATGATGTCATCTATGACGTCACACGGGACAACGTTGTCGCGCTCACGCTAATACGGAACGCGTGTGAGCGCGATGATATTGATTTTAGCGTAATTCGGAATGCACCGTATGATGTTGATTTAAAGCAAGTTCCCCATGTTATTGTTTGACAAGAATAGCTAATACATTCCTTTCGATATGGTTTATTGGAAATATAGTTGAGTTTTACACGTTTTCATTGTTTTTACAAAATGTTTTGATACAAAATGAATAGGTAGTACATTAAATACGAAATCTTGGATTTTTCAGTGGATTAACACCTATCCACTGAAAAATCTTACCACGGTGTGTTTTAAATTATTTACAAGCATTTTATTTAGTTAAAGGTACCTACTTATTATTAAAATTCCTTGAGCAATAATATTATGGACAATTAAATTAAATGCCTTAATTTCCATTAAATAGCTGTTTTTCAAGGCTAGGCTAGCAGTCAGCTCACGCTATGGCAGAATTTGCAGCGCGTCCTGCATTTTTAGATTTAACGAAAAAAAAAGAATGTTTGCATTTCATTTAACTCTAGGTACTATAACAGTGGTATAATTATCGTCAATCTTCTTGTCCACTGGCGAACCGCGTGATAATAATTCTCAGAATCGGTGGGCGGTTACCTTCTGGACAGTCGCGTCGATTCACAGGCCGACAAATTATTTACCTAGAAACCAGACTATACATGTACGAAGGATTTCGATGCGCTGAATCCTAATCTGGCCACAGAATTGCTCTATCACGTCAGGATTTTAAGATAACCTAAATAGAAAAAAACTCTGTTTTTTCTATTTAGGTTTGCAGATTTGCTCAATTTTGAGGTAAATACATTTACCTCAAAATTGAGCAAAAACAATCTTACCACGGTGTGTTTTTTTCTATTTAGGTTATCTTAAAATCCTGACGTGATAGAGCAATTCTGTGGCCAGATTAGGATTCAGCGCATAGTCTAGTTTCTGGGTACCTAAGTCTCTCGTCGGTCTTTGTTCGTCAAATTTTTTCGGACTGAATTATTTACTGTGAGGTTTTGTTTAAAACAATGAAGGAGAAAGACATCTATACGAGCTTTACGTATCTGTTTCCTCTGCTGCGTTGTGGGGCTTAAGAATTTTATGAGTGTACCTGCCCAAACTTTCCGTTCTCGCTGCCCGACGCCCGTCACCGGACTAGAAGTTTGGCGGCAACTATACGTATGTATATTATAATCTTGGTATTTAGAAAAGTGGGTACAAAAAACTTTACTGTTATAAACATAACCTTATTATTATTACCGTATGTTTCACTAATTTAATTGTATTTGGTTCGTTATTATTTCTGTTACCTATTTATTTGTGTATTCCATTGAAAACGTTGCATTTTATATCTTATGTACTTACCTAAGTATAATTTTATTTCAATTCTAAATGCCTAGTATCCACAAAAATTTTTCGCGAGAAAATTTATAAATTAACTATAGATATAATATGTAGTATGTACTTATAAATTTTGTGTAACTTTATTCTGTTGTTTGCGGTGATAGTATGTTCTATACTTTGTTTATTGTATTAATCCTTTGTGTATGTACATTTTGTATTTAATTAATTTGGTACTTACCTACACTTATAGTAGTATAGGTATAGATGATTAAGTTTAGGTCGCTACAGGATGGTATTTTGGAAGTACTATAAAATTTTACTTTAAAGTGCCATTAGGTTATATGAGCCTAGATAGGTTAAAATCAGTTTTTTTACAAGTTTGCCATTGCCTGGCTCAGAACACCAACAAATTGTTTAAGGCGTTTTTTGATATAATTAACTCTGATCACTATCAGAGTATAATACAATGATATCCTTGACAACGTGATTTTTATTTATTGTAACTATGTACATATATCCAAATAATTTTGTTGATTAATGTTCCTGGTAGGTAATAAATCATAATCCACATGATTCATAGTGTACAGAAAATAAATAAGGCAAAAAAAAGATACAATTGTGTATTATTATCACAATATTAAATCAATGACAATAACAATTTTATAAGCCGGTTACATGCTTATTTATCCTAAAGACGCATAGTAATGCGACACTAGCGCCACTCTTAATTTTTTCTTGTATTATCGTTATGGAAAAGAATTACCAAAAGTTCTCCCAGTATAAACTATTTTTCGATACTTCTGTAACAGTTTGTTTGATTTAGTATTAGCAGAAAATGGTTTATTGTAATTGGTTGCCACCAAGGGCAATAAACCATTTCCTGCTTAAGAAAAAATTAAGTAAAAAAATAAAGAGTGGCGCTAGTGTCACATCATATTGCGCCTTAAAGTATGAATGATCCGCTGCTTTCCGTGCCTGCGTACATCTTGAATGCGGAATTTTTTGGAATTTACTGGCGTCAAACTCGCTGCTGGTACTGACTATGCTGCTATGCTGCTATGGACAAACGCTTATTTTCCAATACCAGCGTATTGGAAAATAAGCGTTTGTCCATAAAAAAATATTACGGGGAGCCCTACTAGTTCCTTTTTCGATTCGACCGCGTTCAGATTTGTCTTTGAAAATAGTTGTCGATAGGTTTGTTTTTACGTTTAATTGCTATTTTAGGAAGTATAATATAAAGTTAAATAGTAAAGGTTGTTTCACAAAGTACATATATTTTACTGTGTGAAGTGAATTCATTGTTACTGGCAATTGTTTGGTTTGCCACTTTTCTGCCAGTGTCCAAGTTCATGAAAATTTCATAGTCATTGAATGGAGGCGTGAATAAAATAATGATGAGCGGTAAATTTTGAAAATCACCAATGACTTTTTTACCTCGAATACAAATAACATATACTGTGTAATGTGTGGTGTGTCTACCACAAACACCTTTCACTTATACGACATTTGCAAATGTCGCGCACGCTTTTAGACGCATGTTTTTATTTCTACAAGTCTAAGTTTATGAAAGAGGTTTTAAATTCACTGTATTAAGACCAAAGAACTTGTAGGTATGGCCTCCGACCGTACGTAAGTACTTATTATGTCCATGATTAAGACTTTCTTATGACATTCATGATCTTTTGTCTACTATTTCATGTAGGAAGGAGCTACATCGACAACTTATTATTCCACCATGCTAATATTTTTTTCTCGTATGTCTGCTATAGGCCACCTGCGGAACGCTGGTTGATCTTAGGTCTCTACTACACTCATGGACTGAGGAACGCAAAAATAAGGTAGAACGGCATAAAATATTCTATATAATTTCTTGTTTTTTTTTTTCTATCTACAGGAAGTTGAAGAGGTGTAACAGTTAGCACCAAAACGATACGAAGAAGACTTAAGGCAGCTGGTCTAGGGGCACACTTGCTGGTCAGAGGCCCTTTGCTCGTCACAGGTCATTGACTAGCTCGGTCCAGCTTTGCTCATTTGCATGATAATTGGGGAGAAGTATTCCTTACTAATGACTCCAGATTCTGTCAGAAGGCAGTTGATGGAAGGACCAAAGTATTGAGACTATCCGGAGACAGATACGCTCAGTGTAACATTGTTGAAAGAGCCTTAAAGTGGAGAGATTCGCCTCTATTTTTTGCGTTCCGTTAAATTTGTCCCTAAGTGTAGTAGGCCACGTTGTGAGCATAATTTGTAAATCGACCTAACTCACCTGGAGTTAGATAGTGACACACTTATCAGAAACAGCAAAACGAAATATTTTAGTGAAGGAAGCGAGATCCATTTATGGAATCAATATATTTATTGATTAGATAAAAATGTCTGTGTATCTAAACATCGTCCGGTGAAATGAAGACTGAGCTGTCAAGTGTGAATGAGTCATAAATTTTTACATTATAATTTTAAGGGATTGTAAATTTCACAAGGTTTTTGCTATAGCACTTTTGTGACAGTACAATGTAAGTAGGTACATGATTTGTTTAAAAAATTATTACATAAAGGACCTATATTAATGATTATTTTGTAAATCTTGACTTATCAGAAACTATGAATTATTTTGTAAGTAGATAAGTAAAGCTGTTTTATTTTGTGTATGCTTAATAAAGGATATGGTCTTAATATTACTTATTTAATTTTAATGGTATTTGATCTATGTACTTACATAGGATCCCAATAAAATTGGTAACTTTGTAGACAGTCAAATGAAACGTATCTAACAGTTTATAAGATTTATTAAATACTTTATACATCAAGGCAAGATTTTTCAAACATCTGATATTAAACCTAACAACGGTGTATATTTTAAAGCGAAAATTACAAAAATGTCTTCTAATTAGATACTATAGGTAGGTAAGGTACTATTAACTTGTCTAAAATGGTATATACCATCTCTATAGGCCACCTATAAAAAAATAACCACAAAAACTTTTTTTTTGTATCTAACATTCAATGGCCGAAACCGTTAGCTATAATTTTCTCTTTGACCTCCTTGATCATAAGTTTGACTAGATTATCTAAATCTACCTCTGGGTTCCAGCCCCAATCCCTTCGGGCTTCGCTGTCGTCGAAAACTTGAGGCCAGGAATCCGCTGAAAAGAAAAACGTTTAATTTAATTTAGGGAATTACAAAATTCTAATAAGGCGTCGTTATAGCCGCCTGTAATATTACATACTAGCTGCTGCCAGCGCCTTCGCCCGCGTTTTATCGGGATAAAAAATAGCCTATGTTATTCCAGATCCCAAACTGATTGGGTATGATATTTGGTGGAATTTCATACCCAATCAGTTCAGTAGTTTTTGCGTGAAAGAAGAACATACATCCATACTCACAAACTTTGACTATTATAAATTAGTAGGATTTTTTTGTACCTAGTTATCTCTAAAGTTGCGCGTCCGCTAGATCGGTAACGAAGCGTAAAGACTTGTTGATTTGGAATGATTTCTATGTACAGCGTACACCGGATCGACACGGAACGTAGGCTACTTGATCTTAGGATCAGCATTATTATGAGCCAATACCATAGACCGGTATTTCTGCCGATGACGTCATTAGCAAACTAGAGCGCTCTGTAAATACCTAAATTGCCGATGCAAAATACGAACGCAGTAGACGGTGCATGGGTAGGTACAAATATAAAAACAAAAATTGGCGCAATTTAGATTGTAATTTTTTTCAAAATTATTTATATATATATTTTAGGCCATAAAGTCTTTATTGACAAAGAAAATAACAATCAAATAATATAAAGAAATTAAACTAGTATTTACAATTGAGCTAACTGCAGACTGTTGCAAACAATCTACAGATAGCTCAACTGGTCCATATCAATACCAGTCGGAAGCGTCTCCAAGACGCTGGCTGCATTGCCCCGCTGTATGGCAATGCTAATGCGCACTCACCAGCTCTCGGGTCACGCGTCGCTTCGACCAGGCGCTCAGACAATTTTTTGAAAACCCGGAGAGCCTCGGTACCCCACGGACCTAGGGTCTCGACTCCAAGGGGAGCAAATGCGTAGGCTCTGTCGAGACCTATTGCATATTTGCGCCTCTTGAGATCCTCGGCCAAACCTGCCCCCGACCCAGCCCTCACGGATGTCCTTGAAAGATGGGAAGGCGCAAGTGTGTCGACACATGTAGCGTCCCACACAATAGGCCTCCCCAGCTCTCAGGGGACTAAAGTCATGCCGTCGGGCCTCTTACCATCGCGCATCGTCACGCAACAGGCCATTCGGTTCGAGAATAGCTGGTACGTTAGCGGTGACAAAGGCCCGTCGGACGATGTCGTTAAGGCTGGCATGGCGAGATATCCGACCGGCAGCCCTAGTACACGATAATCCGTGATGACCAAGCTGTTCGACAACAGTACCGCACTGGCATTGATGAGGCGCGCAATACCTTGCACCCAACCGAAGACATGTTGCTATACGGAAAGTTATGGGATCCAATAGAGTGCCAGTATTATATGAAGGAAGTGCTTGCAACCAATGTCCTGACTCCCATTTAGAAACGGCCAGGAGACGGGCACGATCTGCAGAGCTGGAGCACGTTTGTAGCAAACAATTCCGTGTCAACTCACACAGAGGCCCGTCCCATTGCCGTTGGGACAAAAGAGATTTTGGGGGAGCAGCATCAGGGCAAGCACTATGCCAAGCCATTCGAGCCTCGTCTAAAAACGAAATTTTAATGAATTTCCAGGTGAGACCAAAGACGGCTTTAACATTTTTTGCACTAAAGAACTAGTGCTGTAAACAGAAGACAAGAATGCTGGCAGGGCGACACTTGAAATTTTGCGGATACCTAAGCAGTAAGTAAATTTGACAGGCAGGGAGGCCTGCGACCATGCCTTGTCATCGAAACAGATATTCAAAACCGATGATAAAGTATTCTTTATTATGTTGTCTAAGCCTTCTAAGAGCCCGCTGTGTTTCCACAGTTGACAACATCTCAAAGAATACGTAAATTTAGGTACAAACAAGCAAAACCGAATAATTGTAAAAGCCATATGGCTATTAATTTTGAGAAGTCTGTCCGAGGTTTTGTTGAAATTTTGAATTTTCTCATCTACAAATGACTGAAAAGACTCATCAACAATTGGTGAACCAAGGAGGCGAAGTGAACATTTATCTACAACTGTAATGTTGGGAGCCAAACTATTGAATTTTATTATGATATTGTTTTTGTCTACACAAGAGTCCGAAATAAAAAGCTCGCACTTTGAAAAATTTCGGTCTAAACCTATTTACCGAAATTCATCCGTGATGATTTTTAGATCATTAAAAACTGTGTCCACGTCTCCCGCTATCGTTCCGTCATCTAAATAGCAAACATTAAGTTTGGATATAAGAAGTTGAATTACTGGTTGGATAGCAAGGCTAAATATGGCCGGACGAAGAGGGTCGCCCTGCTGACAACCAACCGCGGACGAAATGACATTGTTTCTGTAAATTAATTTTGACGGTGAACCGTAGCAGTGCCAGAGAAAAGGATAAATTTCTGGAATTTTGTCTTTAATTTCTTTTAGCAAGGCGCCCCTGTCTACGGAATTGACCTTACCTTCAGAATTACCTCCCCATCATTTTTGTCCAAAAATGTACGAAGGGAATGTACTGCGGCCTCACATCCGCCTCGCGAACCAAAGCCTAGCTGAATTGGTCGAAAATAATCGCCTAGGTAGTCTTCTTCTTTCCGACTGGCTTCTTTCCGACAGCAGACTTTAGACGCGAGGCGGCGGTAGGTGGTGCCCACGGCTATGGGTCTTATTCCGCCATCCTTCTTTTTTAGTGGGCAAAGATTCGCACCGTACAAGAGCTCTGATCTCGCTGTTGACTCGACCTGACAACATCAGGTTGATTAAAGATGTCAAGTTTTCGAGAAGGACTTCACCTGCATGGCCAGACCCACCAGATAGAAGATCTTTTAGAATCTAAAAGATCTTCTATCTGGTGGGTCTGGCTGGTGTTAGATTAGACAAAAATGCTTACTTTATGTTCTATGCATTATTTTCCTCAAATCAGTTTTGTTGGGTTTTTTCGGCTTCTCATAATAACGTAGGAAATTGTAATAATGGTAAATACTAGTTCTAAGTTTTTCCTATTATTTGATTGTAATTTTCGTCAAAAATACACTAAAAATGAAAAAAAAGTCCCTGTTTTCTTTTTCATATTTGTACTCGGGAGGTCAAAAAACGTACGTGTACCTACAAGTCGATTCGGCAAATGGGCTTTTCGGAACTTTCTCCCAGGGTGAATGCGATATCAAAATGGTTCCCACGATAATGATTTGTAAGGGGAATGCTAAAACAACTTTTACGGAGAATTTATTTGATACTGATACATTAAGGCAGTGATGTTGACCGTATTTACGATGCTCGTATTACAAAACTGACTCTATCTGTGGGCTGTGTAGTTACATTACATATGTGTCTGACCTACACTTACTTACTTTTTATATGCTTACTGTGTTGGTGGGTCGATTTTACCGTACCTAGTATTAAGTAGGTACCTTGATACCAAACATGAAAATGTAACATAAAACAAAAATGTATTATTGTATTAATAGTGTAAGTTCTAATTATAACCAACAAAATTAAGACAAAAGAGCCCGTCTTATTAAGCTTACGGTATAAAGGCTTCAGTTGCGAATGTTTTTAAGAGAAGTGGATTTATCGGTCGATCTAAGCAACTATGCCAAGCGGGTTCGATTGTCTAAGATGCCAAGGCCATTCCTATCTTACCTACGTACGTTAGTTTAGAAAATGTCGCCAATCTCTTTGAAAGATGAATTATTTTTGGGTACTAAAGTAAGACTAAGAAGCTGCACTGAAGTTGTTTAATTTGCTACTTCTGCCCGCAACATACCGCGGCGGTGCTTTATTCCGGGATAAAGAGTTGGTACCTAAGACAGATTGAGTGGTAAACTATAATTTTTAAACTTTTTCAATACTTTTTCATGGAAAAATCATCTAGACTAGGTTATCTTCGTTACATACATACTTTGTCGGCTCGATATACATACATAAATCGAAACTTTCGTAAACGCGATATATTTCGAGTGAGTGTAGGCAGGTAGGTAGTAAAGACAGGCCGCTATGGCGCTCATGATGGTCTATGCCCAGCTGTGGACTAGTGATGATGATCATCTAGGAGCCAGAATAAATTAAAAACTTACCTATATCCTGTCTACTATCAGGCTGATATGATATCCTCAACTCCGGCAGGTGCTGTGACATCTTAGCTGCTAATTCTTCTGGCGTGAAACTCATTGACGTTACGTTATACACCCGTCTGTTCAGCTTATGATTTGGCACCTCGAGGAAGTCTGATAGAGCTCTGAGAGCGTCCCTGAGATGCATCATGGGGAGGCGAGTGTCTGGTTTGAGGTAGCACTGGTAGTTCCCCTTTCGGAGGACGTCGTGGAAAATAGCAATGGCATAATCTGAAAAAATGCGATGACGGATTGAAATATTATTCGCATTGCGCGTGAACTACTTTATGGTGTTCTTTATCTGCGCTTTGGCTGCTAGGCAAGAGGCAAGTCTGGTTATCGGTGTAATAAATTGCGATTAGGTACGTTTTCCTGTTACGGTAAACACAGACGGACACTTGCATATTACAAAGGCTAGATGATAAGGCACATTTGGGGCTAGCTAGATGATGCTGTGTCCAGCACTAGCAACCCGCCCCGGATTCGCACAACGCGCAGGCATAATACTACCTGTATTATGCCTGCATGTTTTATAAAGGTACCTATGTATATAATTCAAGATAGAAGGGTATAGTAAGCTATCCTAAACAGATAGATATATGCCATCCCGGACTTTTTTGTAGATCTATAAAAAGAGGAATATCCTGCATTGTTTTTTTTTACATATATAGGTCTAGGTAGGTAGTGTAGAGAGAGAGAGAGATAATTTATTTACCCAGAAAACATAGATAACTTATTAACTAAACAATACTTAAATCTAAATAGTTGGTAACACAGAAAAAAAAAATGAGATAATAAGGGTAAAATGGGTCCCTGCCTCAGCATGTTGCAGTATTGGAGCATTTGCCCAATACTGCGCTGGTTCTCAGGCAGGCCCCTGAGAGTGAAGACTGCTTATTTACTGTAGGTACTTTTATCTCAAAGGGCAGCGTTTTCTATGAAAGCTTCCAGGCGACTCATTGAAGTCTATTACGTAGTACCGTTAAGTAATAGAGATCAATGAGGCGACTTGACTTTTTCCGATATTTCCAACAATGGTCGTTATATTAAACTAATTTACAGAAAACCTTGACAAATTATACACGTAAAACTTCCTCATGAATCACTATATCGATAAGTGAAAACCGCATGTAAATCCGTTCAGTAGTTTTTGAGTTTATCGCGAACAGACAGACGCGGCGAAGGACTTTGTTTTATAATATGTAGTGATAATTTTACCTGTAGTGCCACCACCAGGCGGATCGCTTGAAATAACTCCAGGGAATCGCAAGCAACGGAAATCGAGCCCGAATTTGTAGTGATAATACTCCCCTAACAACTCCGCGTGTACTTTCGACACACCGTAAATAGTCCTTGGTCTTTGAATGGTAACGTTAGGCGTCGGTGACCTTGGAGAATCTGGCCCAAAAGCACCGATAGTACTCGGTACGAATACCCTCAGTTTATACTGCTTTGCCAGCTCTATCACATTATGCATCCCTTCAATGTTCACTCTCACAGCCAACGGAACGTTCTGCTCTCCTATAGCACTGAGGAGAGCAGAAAAATGGATCAGCCAATCGACTCTATGGTCGACCACAATTTTCTGGAGTCCCTTGAAGTCCAAAATGTCCACGAACATGTAAGGGCCATCGCTGACGATATCTTCTGAGGGTTTAATGATATCGGAAAGGATTACTTGATTTCTGCCATATTTCCTTCGAAGGTACTTTGCACATTCGACGCCGAGTTGGCCTAGACCTCCTGCAATGCAAATACATTGTTATGATCACATAATTTTCTATATTTACTTAGGTTAGTTACACAACCTGTATTATTCAGATATGATTATTACCTACCTAGGTCTCATTCGTTCGATTCAAGGTTTATAGGTAGTGCTTATGATTTATTCGGTCAAGGTATGCAGGTAGCTATATCTAGATAAGTACTAAGGTATTTTGATTTTTTTGTAGGAGATGTAAATTAGCTTTGTTAGGTATTACCTAGTTACATAAAAGTAAAAAACCTCAAAACCGGAATCAGTTTGGGTTCTATTATTTTACATCCTTGGTAAACGTGTTAGGTAACATGAGTTTGAAATTAAAGTACCTTTATAAGTACATAGGTGTATGTTTCCGAAAAATATCAAACAAGTCTGGCTGGAAATAAATGTTTTCAAAAACATCAAACTAATGATCTCCGATTAAGGGGGCTCCGTGAGAAATTGCGTCCACTCTTTTAAAGATTTATCAAAAATTAATCTTATATGTATATATATGTAGGTTGGGTAGTTAAGTAATGAAACTAATCACAAAATGAATTATATTGTATCTACACGATAAAATATTTAATTTTTACAATATTTTGTGTAGTTTTATAATAAATCACTAGAAAATACAAAAAAATTGCGCGGGGTTTGGAAAACAGACAACACATAATAAATAAATAAACACATAAAAAAATTTCAAACTACTAAGTACCTAAGTCAATATCATATCTTTCCCGTAAAATATAAATATTTTCGTAATCATCGAGCTACAATCTATAGAGTCACAATTCTAACTAACAACAGTCAAAAAATGTCCGAGCGCCGTTTTACATACCTAATAATATTGTGTTCATAGTAAAATTTGCTCGAATTTAGACGTTATCTTGCTTGTATAGTGTTCAGTGTCGCTTGTACGTAATGCAATCATAATTCACTCAAGGGCATGCGTACCTATGCAATGTAGCGCGGGACAATTTTTTTCTCTTTTACTCTTACATATTTGTTTACGTGTGAGATGAGATGCGCTATCGACGCGCTGCGGTCGTGTTCTGAGCATTTTATTCTCCTAACAGAATGAAAATAATTTTAATTAAATGGAAACACTTCTACTGGCGATAGTCGATACATAAATTCCTAAATTTGTTATAATATATACGAACCTAAAATATGAAACACCATTCCTTTTACGCATTTATCTGCTGATAATTGAGCAGGATATCAACGAGCACTAGACGTGTTATAGGCGGATTGTGATTGTCTTACAAGTTTACAACTAAACAAAAACTCGGCGCACTGCTTAGCATGCGCCGAGTTTTGGCGCGGAAGTTTTTTCGTCTGACTGTGTATATTATAGAATAGATTGTAGCACGATGGATTCAATCCAATAATAATAAAACCCCAAAAAACCACACATTTTTGTAAAGTGCCTTCCGAAATAATTGGAGCTAATCATGAGCTAATTTATAGTTTTCCAAAACAATTTCAACCTTATTTGTCATATTTTGATGTGATATTGGTTATACTTTGTAATATGTTTCATTACTTATAAATTAGATTCGTTTTAAATAAATAATTTGAACGGTACAGACTCGGAATGGGGCAATTTTTCACGAAGCCCCCTTAATAGAACAGGTTTTACCTGGTGTGGAGGCATGGGAAATATAGTACTCACCTGGTTTTATTTCTCAAATATAATTGTTTTTATTTTGTAAATTGAACCTAATTTTATTTTTTACTTATTTCACTTTTGCGGCTCATTTTTAAAAGTAATTCTTTCAAATTCTCGTTCAAACCTTACCGGTTATCAGAATTTTCGGAGGTTTTTTCTTGATAGCTTCCACTGAATAACCTCTAAGGCTAAGCTGAAAGCTAGACACTGAAGACCTGACGAAACTCTTTAACATCCTGAGATCCTGAGCACGATAAGTCTCTATGTGGCACAAACAACAACTGGTGCCCACATGAACGTAGATTAGGTAACAGTCTGTAAGGGGCTCGCAAACTGGTTATACCACATAGGCATTAGAATGGAACTTGTAAACAAGAGAGTACCTAAAGTGATCCTTATAGCTGCATGCAGAGATTTTCATATTCCTTGTGGAGAAAAAGTGAAATATTTCGATCACACAATCACTACCTCACAAATCTAGGTACCTACCTAACAAGTACCTTACCTACACTAGGTACCTCACATCCTAATTTCACAAGGATTCGAAAATCCTCGAAGCTACAACCTACAAGCATTAAATGCTATGATAGTATCTATTTGCAAATCCGACCTAAGAAAATTTGACATTAGTAACGGATAGCCTTATTCCCCATACAAACGTCGACCTAAGAAAATTTGACATTAGTAACGGATAGCCTTATTCCCCATACAAACGTACTTTCCGCTTCATTTGGAAACTATGTCTCCGATCTTATTGAAATTTTCCATACGTAATCGGATGAAAGGTTAATATGTTTGCAGCTGCTTAGTTTTTTAAAAAACATAATGATATTTAAATGTGAGCGAAACTAATTTTGACCCCCAAATCGAGTCATTTTTATGCATGATAGACGTGTCCGTCGAGTTAGCAGCCCCGCCATGGAATTTGGTGATTTCAACTATGCCAATAAATAGACCCTAAATAGACCCTCCCGGTGCCATAAGTAAAATAAATAGTGCCCCAGTACTTTAGGGGATATTTAGGTGTTTCACTGTGGCTGCTATCTTGACGTCTAGTTAGCAGCCCCGCTGATTCCGACGAAACCGTAGCGAAATATGAATCATGAACTATGCCAATAAACTGTTCCCTACGGTATCTAGTTCTCCTGCAAGTCTCATAAATAGATACCCTGCGGTTTAAGATATATTTGGCTCTAAACATCTACATACATTACATTATCGTTAAATTTTTCATTAGGTATTAATCGGAAAGTACGAAAAAATATCAAAAAGTTTTGCCAACACCAAGCACACGCACACAGCCACATGACAGCTTCGTTCGTATTAGATCGATAGACGCGCTTTCTCACTCATAGCGCGCCCCATTTCATTCTGCGTGAAACCATGATCCAAGAAAACAGGTCTGCTCTTCCGGGAATGTCGCCAGGTGACGTCACTGTCCAGTTGCCACTGTATTTCAACAAAATGTAGAAGCTGGGAAACAAATGTAATAAGAATCAATTGAAAAATCCATAACAAATTCCAATCTTCAATTATGTTTGTTAAATCAGTCAAAACAGCGTTAGTTAAATACAAGTCAATGTGTTAAATAATGGGTAAATACAAAACCACATAGTTTTATCATATTCATACAGTAGCACGGGGAGTTACGATTGTACGCTACTGGTGTCACCGGGAAACAGACTAGTCTTCTCATTTGCCGATGGCGTCGATGACGTAGCCTGGGGACACCCACGTGACCATCGTGTCTACCATGCCTTGTTTTCTTATACCATGCGTGAAACAACAACAAATCTGCATGGGAAAATCCGTTTCCGTTCGGGAGAGGTTCGTAGGCTTCTTAACTTACGTACCTAACCTACATTACAGATTGATGGAGCTTAAATACCATTATGCATGAGCCAACATTTCAAGGCTAACAACTTTTGAGATCCGCGAGTTTTTGTACCTACATATTTACCTACCAGTACTACTATCCTACTTGCTAACCTATGACCAGTCTTATCTTAAGACTTGCCAAATTATGGATCAGGTGATTTTGTGTCCTGACTGCGACGCACATACGGTTATAGCAATGATTGTAGCCGCGTCGCAACGCGGCCAATAACCACATGAGCGACCGTCGTGTCGCTTCGTCGTCGTCGCGACTCTACGGGTCGCACAATAGACGCTGGGCAGTGACGCTTTCACTGCCCAGAGTGTCTGTGTTTAAAAGAACCGACGAAAGTTTAGGTGGAACAGAAGAGCCAGAAGGTTTTTAAACAGAAGTTTAATTTGTAAGTGGACTCTAGACAGACTCTTTAAAGAGCTTAAGCCTACGACCTTCCCCTAAATACGGGAAAGCGCTAACCAACTGAACATTATATCATTTAATTTCTTTGATACGACCCCGACTGCGAGGGCTTACGTAGGTACTATAACAACAAAAACCAGACTCATTTCAAATTAATTCCATACTAGCCGCTGCCTGCGCCTTCGCCCGCGTTTTACCGGGATAAAAAAATAGCCTATATGTTATTTCAGTTCCCAAACTATACTCATACCAAATTTCAGCCTAATCGGTTCAGTAGTTTTTGCGCGAAAGAGTAACAAATATCCATACATCCTTACAACCCTTGACATTTATAATATTATAGTAGGATGACACTCACAAAAACGTGGTTTTGAATTGGGAAAAGAATTTTCAAAATCGGCTCAGTAGATTCAGAGATTAACCCCTACAACCTCACAAACTTTACTTCTTTGTATTATAGTATAGATTAACATAAAGCTAGATTTTATTGACTGGACGTCATACATCTCCACATTTACCTTAAGCGCTTCAAAAGCTTTTGATAGTACCTACTGGAGAATAGGGCACTACACACTTTTGTCCAGTACTAAAACTGGAAGATATTATTCCTACTTAAACATATGTTACGTTTAATTTTATTCCTACTCTACAATTTCATTACAAACGACAATGGCCTAGGCGCTCAAATTGTCGTTTCAAACAAAATCGTGGAGTGCAATTGGGCAATTAAAACGACAAGTCAATTTTATTGTCCAAGCCACCCTTCCTTGTTACCACATCGCGATTTAATCGAGATAACGCACCTTAGCATTCTTTATTTTGCAATTTGCTGTCAAAGAATATAAAAGGTGACTACTGTAGGTACAATTTGTAGCTTGCCTTGAAAAGCGCAATAACCTAGCTCCACCTGAAAAATTCATTGATGATTGTTCCCAATGCAATTTACACGTCTCGTCAAGGTTTAATAGCGCTGGCCGAAACTGGAGGGGGGTTCTACGCAGGTGTAATAGCCCGGCTACACGCTCAAACATTTGTGCAACCACGCATGCACAAACACAGTTTGCGCAAGCAAGATGGAGCGTGTGGCCGGGTTTAAACCAGTTTGCGCAAGCAAGGTGAAGCGTGTGGCCGGGCTCATCTTGCTTGCGCAAACTGGTTTGTGAAATCATACATGCACAAATGTTTGAGCGTGTAGCCGGGCTATAAAACGGGGTCAAAATCGACTTCTGCGCATTAAGGTCAGCGCTATTAAAGCTTGACGCGACCTGTAGGTACCTCTGGCCCCACGTTCAACAGAATCTTACAATCAATGAAGACTCTGATTGTATAAAAGTTTTTAGAAGAGTCCCTGTGTCGACATCGTAGACCCTAGATAAAACTACGCAGAACCGTACTTGACGGCACAAGAACTTTTGAGTTTATACTTACTCAACCCATTATTAGATGACGTCAGGTGTGATGATGATGGATGAGGCACAACTCCGGTTATAATTTAATTTAGGTATGGTACCTGTACCTCTGCTATGCTGGGTAGGTACGGATCTGAACTGATACTGAACGCGCCGAGATTCACGTTTGGAAGCTGTAACATTTATTTTACATCATCATGTCGTGCGTTGTAGGTAACAAATAGAAGCTGCCCAAAGACCTGGCCTATCTGAACAAAGCAGCTACCACTGGCACAAGCCACAATGGTGAAAGATAAGTTACTTGGTGCGCATCGAACTGTGAACCGAAAGTCTGTTTACATGCGAAATAGACTTCGCATCCCAGTTCGTGTTTGGCTACCATATGCCACGCTGGTCGGAACTTTGAGGACTTCGATTCTAAGTGAAGAGTGTTGTAAAAGAAGTTAGAAGTTCGTTGAAAAGGATTTAAGAGGTTGTTAGGTAATATACTTGGTGTCGTTACGGTTTGACAGAAGTCCTTTATTCTTATAGAGAGGGTTAACTACTAGTATATGATTTCAAACACATTGTGAATACTTTAGATTAGAAGGAAGAGTAAATTAACGGCTGGCGTCGGTCAGCTGGGCTGATACTGCAGCGGCAGTATCACCCCAGTAATGTCTATTAACGAATACTTGTAACGTGTGTGTCATCAAGAAGAACCCCGGTGCCACCCAAACGGTGGAGGATTCGAAAAAGATATTACTTACACCTAGTTATCTAGTTGTTATATTTATGTGAATGAAGGATCTGCATGCAACATGATGAACAAAGTAAAGGAATGCAACACCAATAGTCAACACATCATCATCAGCCCGTACACGTCCACTGCTGAACATAGGCCTCCCTCAAACGACGCCAAAAACGACGCCACGAATAGCGGTCCTGCTGAGCCGCCTCCATCCAACGACTCCCTGCAACCGCTACGATGTCGTCGGTCTATCGAGTGATATAAACCAGACAACCATGTTGCATCCAAGTCATCCAACATGATGAACAAAGGAATACAACACCCATAGGCTATATGCCTGAATCAACGTTTAATACGTCCATACCACTATTTGCCGTACATACGTAATGAAATCCCCTTCGTTTTAAACGCAACACCTTACTTTCTACAATCATATTACAATAATTATCTTTACATCTTCTATAGTCACAGATGCGTAACCAGACCATTAAGGGGAACTGGTTCAAATGCAACCTCATTATGCAGGTGGCTCGTAGCAAGAACACATATTGTTATGGGTTTATTATGGTATCTTTATTATTATCTAGGTTACACAGAGAGCAACCTCTATAAGGCATATTTATAAGTACAAATTCATACCAACATTTTAGACGCCTGACCATTCGTCTGAGTTATTAGCTTAGCTTGGGGCTAGATAATGCTGTGTGAATTGTCCAGCATTATTTATTTATTTCATTAGATCCTGCATGGGTAAGTTAAGGTAGTTACTATACACCTTCTTGTGTTAAACTATTCGAGTTTAGTTCAGACCTTTATTAAGTACGTGTAAGATTTATTAGAGATTATTTATTAGATAAGAGATTTATTTATTAGATAAGTTCAGTTTTATTAGATGGCTGCGTAGGTCCATTACAAGTTAGTTTTACACGCGAAATAGACTTCGCATCTAGTTTATACAAGGCGAGACCTAAAAAAGCACCCTGTGGAACGCCGATCGACTATGTTTGTTTGAACTATTCTTTCGAAGGCCTTATAAATCATAGTTACCTATCAATATACCTGCAATAAAGCTTTTTTTATTTTATTCATTTAATATCATTATTGTGTACCACGGACCACCCAATCCCAATAGACGTGACAATCAATTCCATCAAGACTATATAAAATTGAGCGAAAGTGGAAACACATCTCAACGAGGTTACCAGGCCAAAAGGGCAGAACAGAAACTCATGAGCATTTCTTGAAGCAAATACGCTTTTCACGTTTTCTAGTACGGCACGGGATGACAGTTTGCGACAGTTAAGATAAATGCGATAACTGTACTACAGTCATTGCCCGTGCATTCAATGGTTCGTTGGTTTAGTACCTTCTATTCTACCTACATACATTTTACTCGTATCTACTGCATTGTGGGCAAGTATACTATATGTACGTACTTAAGTAGGTACCTACCTTAGTACATGTAATATTATAATCCGTTGTAAAAGTTTTCCATAACCTCATACGCATAAAGCCCGCGCAGGCACGTTTTTGTATGCAATAGATGAGTCATCCTGGACTAATCTCGACTATACTCATATTTGGAAAACCGTGAAACTATACGCAGAACTCCTCTTTACTTCCGTCTACCGCATCCAAAACACCTTGAGCTAATTATCTCATTCTTTCAGAGATTCCTCACGCAAGACTGATCTCACTCGTCGAATCCCACTCTACCGTATCCTATCCTCTAATGACCTACATCAATAGCAAAGTAACCGAAACCTCCAAACGTAAGGTACCTATTGTGTAATGATGACGCAGCCATGGATCGCCAATACAATGGGGGTAGTGAAAGTGCATCTTAACCACCGGACCGTTCTGCCGGCTATTGTTTCCCTTTCGCATTGTTTTTAACAGTGTCGGTCGGTCCTTGGTGCTACTGAGTTACCACAACTTTACGCCCTATTATCGCTTAATTTACTATTCAGTTCGACGGTTACAAGCCTTAGGAACTGCAGTTAAATCTAACATTTCAAAAACTAAATTGAGACTGATATTTTTCAGATACAAGATTGGGAATAGAACCGATGCAGAGTTGAAATGCTACAATGAATTTCACAGAGGTTTGGGATAATGGTTATCCAGACAAGAGAGGTAGCCTTATGGCTAACAATCGTGATATTCCTAGCCACACAAGGACAAACGAAATCTTGCCCGAGTCCAGAGTCTATACTGCCATGTATTTGCACAAACAGACATGAAGATATCCAAATATGGTAAGATATTAAGATTAAGATGTGAAAATCAAACAGTTTAAACGAAGAATACATTAAGTTGTTTTTAAATTCCAGGTGCACACATAGCGATTTATTACAAGTCTCCAAAGGCATTCAAAAAATAGGAGAATTCATAAAGAAACCAATAGACGAACTTATAATAGAAAATAACTATTTGCCGTCGTTACCCGGGAAAGTCTTCCAAAATGTAAGAATACTAAGGCTTATGCTACGTCATAATGGAATGGAAAGATTATCAGCAGCTTGGTTGGAAACACAAGAGAAGGACTTGGTAGAGATATTCATAGTAGAAAATGATTTAAGAAACATACCGTCAGAGAGCTTATTGAAACTACGAAATATCCAGGCAATAACAATACAGTCGCACAATTTGAAAAGAATACCTGCATTCACGGGGATGGAGACGTTGCGTTACATAAACATACAGTCAGGTAGTCTGATTGCGATAAATGAAGGCACATTCAAGAATTTACCAAGTTTAGAAAGACTGTTCGTACAAGGGAGTCCAGATCTCCGAATTATCAAAGAAAACGCTTTCTACAATCTTCCGAGGCTTCGTAAACTGGAGATTACAAACTGTGGTGTAAACCAATTGCATATGCGAGCTTTCTCTATGATTCCCTCTTTAAATGAACTTTCTTTAAGTGATAATATTATATCAGACGCCACCATGGTCGGAAGAGCCATCAGAGACTTGGTCATGCTCTCAGTTCTAAATCTAAACCACAATCTCATCGATAAACTCAACGAAGGAGCCTTTGTCGATCAACCTATGTTAGAGAAGATTTTATTATCAAACAACAAAATACACATAATTCATCATGGCGCTTTTCATAGGGTACCAAAGCTCAGAGTAGTAGATTTGAACTACAACAAAATAAATCAAATACATCCAGAATCTTTTATGCAACAGTCGGGAAGCGGCGTCGAAGAACTCTATCTCATCGGCAATCAGATTATGTTTATTTCAGAGTTTAGAGCTCTACTAGAAGCTTTACCTCGCCTTAAATTCCTAGATCTAAGTGATAATTTGCTACAGGAAATACCGAGAGGAGCACTAAGGGGCCATCCCAGTCTAGAAAGATTACACTTAAACAAAAACAGCATCAAGTTTATTCAAGCTGATGCATTCATGGCAATGCCTGCGCTACGAGAGTTACATCTGAGCAATAATTCCTTGGCGGATGTAAACGAAGGACCATATTGGAATCTTCCCGCTCTCAAAGGATTGGACCTATCATACAACTATTTGAAACGACTACAGCCAAAACTTCTGTACAATCTCCCAGCTTTACGAAGAATCAATCTCAGCAACAATCAACTCACATTAGTGGATCCTATAACTTTTATGGAAACTCCATTGCTGGAGTACGTAAATATCTCTGGTAACGCTTTAGTTTCTCTACATCCTGCAACATTCAGGAATCTAGCTAATCTATACGAAATGGATGCCAGTTCCAACAGACTGATAGAATTTGTGCCTGGGCTTCCGAGAGGTTTGGAGAAACTCTATATACAAAGAAACCAAATGACAAGTCTGCCAATGACACCATCACCAGATCTAGATTTGCCAGCTTTGAGGACTTTAGATATTTCGAGCAATGGAATACAGAGGATCCCTCGAGGAAGTATGAAGACCCTGCACAATCTACACAGACTGTACATGAGTAGAAACGGACTGCGGCAAATAGACGCATCATCTTTTGGCGATTTGGAACGTTTGGAGTTTCTTGATTTAAGCGAAAATCAAATTCTCTCTGTGCACCCAAAAAGTTTTACCAAACTGACTCATCTGAAACAAGTAAACTTACATGGAAATACGATTGAGAATTTTGACTTTATGGCAATTCAAGAAAATGCTGCACTTCTCGCATTAGACTTCAGTAAGAACAAATTGAAATCCATAAGTCCTAACATAGTAAACAGAGCGTTAGATGTTGAAACTTTAAACATATCATCCAATAATCTGAACGAACTGCCTGTATCCTTGAACATGTTATCTAAATTGAAAATATTAGACGCAAGTTTCAACCATATTAAACATTTCGATGGAAATTCTATAAACAATATTCATACATTGAAGAGTATCAAAATACCACACAATAGAATAACTGAGTTACGCACTGGTAGCTTCAAAGACCTAAGGAATCTGGACTCTATTGACTTGGATAGCAATAGTATAGAGGTGATTCACCCGAATGCAATATCCAATCTACAAAGCTTGGTATCAGTCCACATGGGAAGAAATCACATTATAGATATACCAGATCATGCATTTTCTAACCTCCCGAAATTAAGAATCATAGAACTGCAAGGAAACCGATTGCAGTACATATCAGCCAGAGCCTTTGAGAATATACCTCTGGTGCAATATCTAAATCTGAGCAACAATCAGATCACGAACATCGATAACTCAGGCCTACGACAGTTGAATTCCCTTGAAGTATTGGACCTAAGTTTCAATAAATTGACAAAAATTACGAGAGCATCATTCCAGTATATGGAATGGTTGGTGGAGTTGAATTTGGATAACAATATGATTTGTTATATCGGCGGACAGCCGTTTGATTTCATGACCAGATTAAAAATACTGTCTCTGAGGCAAAATAAATTAGCATCAATATCAGAAGGTACTTTCGCGAAGTTGAGGAATAACATAGCAATTTTTGACATTGATGGTAAGTTTTCAAGAATGGTACAGTTTACTAAACTTCTAATGATGAGTCTTCACTCATTAATTGTTATTTTTATTACAGGTAATCCATTGATGTGCAACTGCGCCATCATCTGGCTTAAATCCTGGCTTTCAGAATCTTCATCAATCGGTCCTAAGTGCGCTGACGGAACTTACGTTAAAGGCATGCCGTTTTCACGGACGGACTGCCCAAACATTTCCACCCTTGACGACGATTATAGATCGTGTATAACACATGAAAACGAAGCGCTTTTACCGAATCTAGCGACATCGCAAGTCTTCTCTTCGCTAGACAAAATAAAAGACTATGCAACGCAAATAAAACACAACTACCAAACCAATAAAATAAACGGTAGACCATCTCCCGAAGAGTCTGATTACTTTTACGACGATTATGTGGACTACCCTGTTAATGAGACTGTTATTGAAGGCATGAAGACTGAATTAGGGATGATGAACAACAGCAGCCAAAGTCATTTGGGTGGGATACCGGTCCTTTACGCAGGAACTAAGAATACGACTGTTAAGAAGCCTACAGCAACGCCTAAACCAGCCGGCAGTGGATTTACATTCTTCGGTATGCCTCTACCAGCTATTGATGTCGGTAAATTTCTGAATACAGGGCGTAAGATGGATTGGCCTGTTAGCAAAAATGCTGAGGGCACCAAAATTTATCAAGTAACAGAAACACCGAAATTCGAGACTGGGAGCTTTTCTCCAATGCTACCAACAACTTCTGGAGGCTTTATGCCTGTACCTAATCCTACCATGCAGATGTCAGAGGCAACATTCAGTCAAGAGGGGGAAGTGAGGTACAGCAGCCAAGGAAGCACAGAACAAACTATAATAGAAATCTCGACTAAGCCAACAATCAACAAAGTAGAACATAATACAACAAACCATAAGATGAAGAGTGAAGTTCATGAGCTTGAAGCTTTTGTTGGAGATGACAACAGTACACATGTAGCATACAATAGAACTATGAATATAGAAGAACAGAAAGTGGACCCAAATAACTTAAGCAAGTACAACTTGATGGAGTCAAATGTAACTATCACTCACCTCACTGAAAAAGAGGGGCTGCTAATCACAACTGACACAACAAATGATATATCCCAAACCTGGATGGACACCAGTACAGTTCCCTATTCATCTTCAACAGCTGTGACTAAGCCTCCATCAAAGAATTATATTGAAAGTCAGCCAACAGCTTTATCAGCTGTATTGGTCCCAAAGAATGCTGAAGTCAATAATCATGGGAAAAGACCAGCAACTATAACCAAAGTGCAAATGCCACTTATGGAACCAAATGATCATCAAGATAACTTTTCACCAGTTTCAAATAGAGAAGCAAAGACAAGATTTTCAGATAGTATGAGTTTGGGTAATACTCGAACAAGGCAGGTGGATGGAAAGGAATGGTATTACAAGAACTATAATAATACCAACTTAGAGCCCTATGTAGCACCTGGAGTACATTCAAGTGCTATTTTAGTAATATCAAAGTTATATTTAGTTTTAATTGGACTGTTCTATCAATATTTAGTCTAAATTGAAATGTAAAATAGTTTTTTAAATAAAATATAGAATATAACTAAGTTGTAAAGTGAACATACCTTGTCCGCTCAATTAATCAATCAAGCATTTCAATTAAAAGCAGATTTCTGTAATGAATGAAACAATTTATTATCTAAACAGAAACTATACACACATTGTAAATTTCATAGACTAGAATTTATAGGTACCTACATATTAAAATTTATAATTTAAACTTTCAAAATGTTTCTTCATTTTGTCAAGTGCTTTAAATCTATGAGATATTGAATTTTTTGTTTCTGTAGGTAGTTCAGCGTATGTTTCCATGTAGCCATCTGGTTGAAACACACAATCCCATCCAAAATCTCTTTTACCCTTAGGAGGTACTATGTTCCCATTTGTTCTACCTTGGAATAAGACTACTTCAGTATCATCACAATCAGCAGCGCAATAGGCAAAGGTACAAACCGCTACAGCTGACTTATCCTCCCATCCTGTTAGCAGTTGATGTAGACCTTCAGGTTCAAGTTTTTCAAGGAACCACTTTATGTACGGTCCCGGAAGTCCTTTCAAGGCATTGAAGCATAGCGACGTATCTTCAACTAACACTGGCCTCTGCAATCGTCTTGCAGCTTCTTGGCACTTTTTTACGGACACTTCTTCGACCTCGCCTTGTAGCTCTGGTAGATCTAATTTGTAGCTGATTATTTGTAAGGGAAAACTACTGCCAAGGATAGCTCTGAGCTCTTCTAGTTTTTTGACATTGCCCGTAACGAAGGTTATGTTTCTTTGAGCCATTTTTATAGTAGGTAATATTTTAGAGTTTTAACAGAAGGCTCTAGTAAAACTTCGTTTTTACAAATATTTACAATAATTTATCCACGTTCGAAAAATTCCTAAATTGTAAACAAACCGAACTCCTTGTTTTTTTTTTTTTTTTTTTTTTTTGGTCTCGCTAGTTTTAGCATTTGCCATTTTCATTTTGTTTTAAGTAAAAAAATTTGGGAAACATTTCGAATTATTATAAAAACCTACTACGAGACAATACAGGATAAGGATCAGGAGAGTTAGGATAAGGAAATTATAATAGGGGAATTATTCATCAAACATACTTTATACACTATATATTTATATTATTTGTACAAATAAAGGATGCTAAGCAATGATATACAGAGGGGTCTAACGAGGAAAGGAGAGAGGCAATATTAATGGGAAGGGGAATACAGAGGGAGATGAGATCATTATAAAAGGAGCTGTGGTCATATTTGTTACAAGAAAAAAATATATGATTTTCGTCACCAAATTCATCGCCGCACTCGCAAGAAGGGTCACTTACAATTTTCATCCGGGCTAAATGGGCTGGGGTACACGTGTGGCCCAGCCGCATCCTTATGATAACTGTTGTTGCACGTTTACTGAGTTTTATACAAAAGAACCAGGGTTTAATAGGAATAGATTGCTGTATGGATCTGTAATATTTTGCACTGTTGCCAACCCAAGATTCATCCCAAGCACTCCTGAGGTAAATCCTGGGCAGAGCAAGAAGATCTTCAGTATAGTTTTTATAAGGGAAAAGGTCCCCACACTCCACAGCATCATTAGCTAATAAATCTGCTTTTTCATTCCCAACTATGCCACAATGGCTTGGAATCCAAGCAAATTGCACAGCATATCCATATAGTTCACATTGCCAAAGCTTAGTTCTACAGTCTATTATGGTGTGGTGGTAGGTTTTTGCTCTGAATGGATATTGTACGAGTGACTGTAGTGAAGACTTCGAGTCACTAAATATTATAGTGTTCTTAAGTTTCATAAGTAGAATATACTCGAGAGCTTTCACAATTCCGTGGCATTCTCCAGTAAAAATTGAAGTTTCTGACGGAAATTTGACTTTTTGTACTATATTATAATCTTTGTGGTATATGCCCACACCGACTTTCCCTGTCTGGGTATGCTTGGAGGCATCAGTATAAATCTGATGCCAACCACTCCAACGGTCATCAACGGCAGATTTGAAATATATGTTAGCATTTTTATCATCACGGTCTATGTTTAAGTCAAAATGTACAATCGGAGAAAGTATAAGAGATTGAAAGTTACAGTTAAAAATGGGAAGACGGTAAGATTGGTGAGTTGGGGCTGATATCAATTTATACTTGTTATAACTATCAATTAATAACGGATGCCGTTTATGTTTCCAGTACGGAGAGGATGTTATAAGGTGAGAAAGATGTTGGATTTTGGGAGTAAGTGGGTGAGTAGATAACTGAGAAGTACGGAAAAAGAATCTATCGGAGAGGTACTGACGTCTTAAATTTAATGGAGGTTCCCCAGACTCCACCCGTAGTCCAATAATGGGACTTGATTTCATTGCCCCCAAAATAGTTCGCAATGCTCTAGACTGGATACCATCCAGTCTTTTGAAAGCGGCTACTTTACCAGGCTCTAATAGGAAAGTGCCATAGTCTAACGTGCTTCTTATGAGAGCATTATATAAAAGTTTTAACGAAAACGGGTGGGCACCCCACCAAACACCGGTGAGGCCTCTCAATAAATTTAAATACTTTTCACATTTTGTAACAACATATTCACAATGTGGGTAGCCAGTGAGTTTTGAGTCTAATATTACACCTAAAAACTTTGCATAACTATTTACAGGAATAAGAACACCCTCATAATATATTTTCGCAGGTATCGGATTCAACTGACGTGTAAACGTAACTACATTGCTTTTGGAAACTGAAAGCTCCAAACCATGTTTATCCATCCATAATTTAAGAAATTTAAGAGCAGATGTTATGTCTGAAGATCCTATATCAATGGAACTGCAAGGCGTGTATAAAAGCAAATCATCTGCATACTGTAAAATACTAACCATGTCGTTTACAGAAGCTTCTAGATCATAGGTATAAATACTATAAAGAAGGGGGCTCAAAACTGAACCCTGGGGTAGACCTCTCAATGCCACTCTAGTAGTTTCAGTTGAATTTAAATTAATTACTCGTCCAACTAACATGTTTTGAATAAAGTTGGACAGAATAGGTGATATTTTTAAAAGTTTAAGTTTCTTAATCAACACATCAATTAGGACATTATCATAGGCAGATTTTATGTCCAAAAAAGTAGCTACAATCGACTTATTCTGTGAAAAAGCTATTCTTATGTCTGTAATAAAGACACTAACGCTGTCTATCGAACTTCTACCTTTCCTAAAGCCATATTGGCTCTGAGGCAAAAGGTTCTGGCTTTCAACAAACCACTCAATTCTATTTTTAACTAAGTGCTCAACAATTTTTATTATAACTGGAGATAGGGCTATGGGTCGATAAGAAGCAGGATCTGAAGGATTTTTTGTTGGTTTTAAAAATGGCAATACTATTTGAATTTTCCAATCTGAAGGAATGTCACCTGTCAACATGACAGAATTAATAATTGTTAGTAAATATTGCAACGCATGATCGCCAAGATGAGCGAAGAAAGAATATGGAATGCCATCTTTACCAGGAGCTGTATCATGGATCACTGATAGAATGCCTTTCAGCTCGTTTATAGAAAACGGCGCATCAAGACCATATGGACAGACAGGATTATGTGGTAAAGTTGGGTATATAAACAGCTCCTTTGGCGGAACTGTCGGAGGAGCCAATCTGTCTAAGAAGCAATCCCTAATGAAAAGAGGCATATTCGCAGAAGTAGATTCGCTAACACCAGTTCTATAACGCCGTATATTGGCCCAGACTGTTGATGGTTTTGTTTTAGGAGAAATAGTTGAACAAAAAGTTCGCCAACCTTGAAGTTTCTTATCTTTCAGTTTTTTCTTAGTTAGAGCCATTACATCTATAAGTCTATTAAAATTGTCTTCCGACATGTCTTGCTTATAGGACAACTCTGCCTTTTTTCTTTGAGCAACAGCAACACTACACTCAGAATCCCACCAAGGTGGGGATGATAACTTGCCTGAAGCACAATTTTTGAGAGGAAATGTTGTATTAGCTGAATCTATTATAATATTTACAAAACTACTTGCACATGAAGAAATACCCTGGGATATGGGAGGCAAAGAATTTATCCTATCTTCTATATGTCTTTTATAATCACACCATTTATCAGGGATTATTCTATATCTCATTCTGGGTGGAGCTTTAGGGACATTACTAACTTTGAATTTAGAAAACTGTATAATTATAGGAAAATGATCACTACCATGTGTGAATGGTTGCGTTTTCCAAGAAATATCTAAAGCTAGACTAGGATTGGTTATTGTTAAGTCAACAGCACTATTATTTTCGGAGGGTTTTGTTCTACGAGTTTGAGAGCCATCATTTAAAATACATAAGTTCTGTCTATCAATAATTTCAAGCAAATCTTTACCATGGGTGTTGGATAAAGAACTACCCCATGTTCTGTGATGAGCATTAAAATCTCCCATGACAACACATGGCTTTGGTAATGATGAAAACAGAATTTCTATTTCATCATATATATCAGAGGAAGGATGTGGTATGTAAATAGAAACAAAACAGATTTTATTAATTAAGCAAGCTACAGCAGTAAAATTATTAGTGTCATGGTTAGGTAAAAGAAATGGTAAAAAAG
Organism: Eupithecia insigniata; assembly: GCA_947859395.1. Lineage (NCBI taxonomy): Eukaryota > Metazoa > Arthropoda > Insecta > Lepidoptera > Geometridae > Eupithecia > Eupithecia insigniata. The sequence continues at coordinate 4,942,492 of OX401996.1, read as the reverse complement.
AACAAGAATTTTTTATAAGAAGAGCGGCTCCTCCCCATCCATCAGGTCTATCATCCCTGAGGCAGGAGAAACCACTCAATTTAAACACAGAGCCTGGCTTAAGCCAGGTCTCTGTGATGGCAAGTATAAAAGGGTTGAATTTATTAATTAGATATATAATTTCAGACTTTTTGCTAACTACACTCCTGCAGTTCCATTGAACTGCGGATCTGGTGTGATCCATTATGGGTGTGTAAAATACTAATTGTGTCTATTATTTTGGCAGCGTTGGACGGTTCTATTATATTGGATTGTAATAAGGTGGTTAGAAGGGTAATAACATCATTAATATTCAATTTCTTGTTGTCCTCTTTCAGAGCACAACCATTGGACTGTGTTGACAAAGGTTGACTAGTCAGATCACGGTGGACACTTTGGTCATAACCCTTGTTTGATTTTGGTGGCAGACGAGGTTTTAAGAACACAGTCTTTCTAGAAGAAGATGGTGCTTGGTTTATTGAAGGTGATGGGATTGGTTGGTGTTCTTTATTTGTTGTCAAAATTGCAGCATAAGAATGTGTTAAAGGTGGGTGTATTCTTGATGCTTCAGCATAAGAGATACACTTATCTGCCATTGAATGTTTTATTTTGTTTTGTCTGGTATACTCTGGACAAGATTTACTAGTGGCATAATGTGAACCACCACAGGAACAACAGGAGGTACAATTTTCATCAACATCACAAGAATCACCAGAGTGTTCTTGGCCACACTTGAAGCAGCGTGGCTTGGAACGACACTGCAATTTGGTATGACCAAACCGACAGCAGTTGTAACATTGTATGGTCGGATATGTGTACAGTTGGACTTGTAAGGCAGTATAACACATGTAGATACGGTTTGGTAACACTTGTCCATCAAATGTTATAACGACCGTCTGCGTTGGCTTCCAAACCGGAGCTCCATTAATAATTTCTTTGAAATTGATTCGTCTTACTTTTAGGATTTTCCCACAGCCACTAGGGACTGAAGTGCACTCCATGATCTCTTCTGGAGAGATGTCTGCAGGCACTCCACGAATAACTCCCATACGAGAGACATTATATGTTGGTATAAATGCTTTGAAATTATTTTTGTTTAAGCTGTCATGACTCACAAATGCATTAGCATCAGTATGATTATTAAATGCTATCGATATTCTATTCCTACCAATTCTTTTTACACTACCATTAACAATATTATATATTGAGTTACGCTTCAGGAATTTTCCAAAGATAATTGGGTGGAGTGTGGAGCCATCATTTGGTGACTCAGTAATACGTTGCACATGTACAATATAAGGAGCACTGTCTGTGGAGTCATACTGCATTCGAGTAACCACAACTGGAGCCTGCGAAGACGAATTTGGCAGAGAATTTGGTGTAGAGGTTGAAGGAAGTGGGGCTGCCACGACCGGGTTAGGGACAAAATCTTGGCTTATGACAGTTGTGTCGCTATCACTAGTTTTGGGTAGATTCTTGTCACAATGACATCCTTTTGATTCATTGGACCCATTTTTCCGCTTCTTTTTATTACAATGTTTGCACATTTTGTGCATATTTTTTCGCTTTAATTTTTTGGGAACTGATGTGTCCATATCTAATTCAGATTCATTAGAAAGTCTCTCAAAGCTATTAGATATTGTAACATTGCTACCGACCTGAGGGACCGTGTCCCCAGGATCCGGCGGCTCCTCAAAGTCCATCAGGAAAAAGGTAAAAAAAACTTACCAGATGTTATATTATTTACACTACTCTACTTTATATACAATAATTATGAAAATAAATACTAAAAACTAACTCTACTGATCAATATTAGCAAGAAAAATTAAATTTAAAATTTGGGTGGGAAAAATCGCGACCGCCCGTATTTGATGCTTCCCGCCTTTTTCGAACTCCTTGTTTGTTATAACTTCGCTGGCTGAGGGAGGGGGGAGGGTCAGTGCTGCCAACCGTTAGACTCCACCAGATTCAACCTCTAAAACCACCAGAAAACCACTAACAAAAAATGGTCGTACTGTACAAATCACTAAAATTTCCATTAGATAAATAGGTTTTACGAACGAAAATTGTGTTAGTAAATAATTTCTTTTTATTATGACATAAGTACAGAGATGTAAAAAATACTTTTAAAATAAGTATGTTAATACAAAATGCAAATACTTTTGTAATTTAGGTACTATTTCAAGTGCAAAATACTTTTGCTTTTTGTATTTAAATACTTAATGCAAAATATATAGGTATTTTCCGAATACTTTATTCAAATAAAATACTTTCAGTTAGAATTACTAGTAGGGCTGCCTGGCTGTCAGACTTGATGTCAATATTTCAAAATTATTGGTTGAGAAATGGTATTTTCAGTAATTAAAAGTGAATTTTATTAAACCACTAGATAAATCCACTAGCTACTAAAACAATATTTTACCACTAAAGTTGTGGTCGAAACCACCATAGTAGAAAATAAACTAAGGTGGCAGCACTGGGAGGGTTGGAAGCTGTTGGAAGAGAAAGAATCCATCCGAGGTGGCTGGGCTAAAGCTGGCTATTCAAATCATTCACTCTCGAAATCGTGCTCTTGGAAAAACCGGAAAATTACATACAGCAAGCACGAAGAACATCACTCAAACTGCATAGACAAGATATTTGTTTTTTTTTTTCTAAATGAAAGACCATGAAAGACTGTCATGTCAATTCTAGTATCATGTCCTAAGACCAAGAATTTTATGGACTCCGTCTTTCAGTTTTACGCATGTCCGTTTTTATTAATTGTTGCAGATTTGTAATAGTTGCATGACTAGGGACGTGACTTTGCTGCCGATTCGAACTGGCTTCGACCCAAACTGGTCCGAATCAGGAAAATACACTTGAATGCCGATTTCATTCCTGATTCGTCCCATATTTAACAGGCACGTTTTAGTACTTTCAACCAGGTTGTTGCCGTTTTTTGACACATAACCTGATGCTGATGCTGATTGTGGCCATGTGCGTGTCGGAATCGCGAACCGAGTATGCCACACTAATTCAATGTAAATGATTCTACCAATCGAAAACGAGTTTCGAAAAACTATACACATTTTATAGAAAAGCTACGCACCTTTTTAGGGTTCAGTAAACAAAAGGTACCAACGGGACCCTAGTACTAGCCCTCCGCTGTCTGCCTGTCTGTCTATCGGGCTTTATTGTATCTCATGATTCGTAAAAGGTAGACACTTGCATTTTTCATTATGTATTTTATTTGCCGCTATAATAACATACTATCAAAATAAATATTAAAATTAATGGGGGCTCCACAAAAACATGTTTTTTGGGCATTTTTGCTCCGCTCACGCGATGCAAAAATCTAAAAAAAGGGTTAGTGTTCGCTCCGCTTTCCGTTGCCGTTGTTTCTTGGTGATTTTGGGCAAGTGCCGCTATAAAACCTGATTTTTTTTTGCTCATCCTTCCAATTCCTTCGTGTATAGTCTTGAGCGCTAATTGACACTTTGAACTTTATAGTCACGGGTGTGAAACATCCTTCATTCAGGGAGTCTAATGGATAAGCGATAAGGACTTATTTTGCGTAAATTTGTAATTGTTTATATGTTGTTTTTGCCCAAAATTTTACATCGGTGTCGATGTCATTTTCTAAGACTAAGAATATAATTTTGCAAAATTTATAAAAAAATAGGGGCAATAAATATGATAACACACTACAATATTATTATATAGCTAAATGCGCGCGGCTTTGCCCGCATGGTTGATTTAACGTTGTTGTTTTTTGTAAATAATGTTTATATTAGTGGCATTGGCATTTTGATTGATGTATACATAGATATGTATATACTGTTAATTTTAAGGATATTGTATCGTTTGTGCCTTAATAAAAGAAAAATATAAACAAAGTAAATACCTACGAAAAATTTATATTTTAACTAAAATCAAATTACCTAACTTTTGGAACGAAAACTTCCGAAAATAACATTTTTCCTTGTACTTTGAGTTATATAAACTAGTTAAATAAATCCTACGGAAACAATAATGATAAATCAATACTACATGCTTGAGAAGAGTGTGAAAGACAGTACTTTTCTTTACGAAATCTTGAAATGGGACGAATCAGGAATGAAATAAGCAATTAATTTTATTTTCCTGATTCGGGCCAATTTCGGCCGAAACCAGTGGGATGCATGCGGAATAACCCGAAAACTAAATTTGATGGTAAGCGCATCACTAGTACAGATGCTAAATTTATCTCTGCAAATTATTCATAGATTTAGACATTATTTGTATCCTAGACCCATAGGAACACATGAACTAGATTGTTAAAAGGTTGTTACTACAGATTTCTAGTAATAAACATCATTACTTTAGTATTTATACTGAGCGAAAAACTTATGCATGTAATGACAAATCCGGGACTCCACCTTTTGTGCTTTTTGAAGGACAGAACACAGCAGAAGACGACATATTTTCACTTTTTCAACAAAGTTTTAGGTAAAACGCAGTAATTTCTTAGAATTTCAATAAAGTTCATCAGTATTAGCACAACTTTGAACTAACTAGTCAGTTACAAACTGACACGATTGACACTGACAGTGCAGTATAGCTATACGTACACCAGCTATCTCTTTTACTCATAGCTTGACTCCGAGGGATAGACAAAGATACAACTATGGTGATACATAGATATAAGTCCGGAAATGACTTATGCTACCTCTCTAGGCTTGTTCTTGCTCGTTCAGTAAAGAGATCGCTCTGTCCTAGTACAATCTCACTAATGTACTAGTTCGGACTTCTAGTTCTATTAGTACCCGACTCGGCAAAACTTTCGGGTCATTTTAATCACAAAAGGGGTCCTATTTTAATGCTTCAAAATACGCAATCGATTGTTGTGTGTCAGAAACTAGATCCTTCCTTGCTCTTAACAAAAATAATACAAGTAGGTACATACATATTACACTTACAAAAGTTGCAAACATAAAATACTAACAGGTAATTTGATCTCTATCTTCAAACAAATTAAGTTTCTCATTCATTACCCCTCCGTCTCTTTTACTACCGGGGATTATGCGCTGTCTATCTCTGTTCTACCTTATACGTTCCTTTGAGAAAAGTTACTACTGAACTAGATGCATATCTCCGTCTCTCTTACTACCGCGGAATATGCGCTCTGTCTATCTCTGTTCTCCTTTAATTATTCCCTTGTCTTCTAGTTCCGTCTGACACGGAATCACGGAATGTAACAGTGAACTAAAAGAAACATTGTACTAGGGAACGAGTAATCGAAATGCATTCTCAAACAGTTCTTTTTATGCTTGTTATTGGATTTTAAACTTTATGCCATAGAAAATAGTGATTCAGACGCCAACTTCGAGATTTCGTGACTGAAGAGCAAGTGAACTACAAGGAACTAGTTGAGCTGAATCGTTCTTACCAGTTCACTGTTCGGAACTAATTCATTTTAGTTCATTATTCCTGAAGTACATTACAGGTGTTCTGGTCGTTTTTCTATGTATAATAAAAATATCTATATAGGTATGTAATATATTGTATTATGTATATCAGTTATCCATAACACAAGCTCTGCTTAGCTTGGGGCTAGATAATGCTGTGTGAATTGTCCAACATTATAATTATAACTAACCTCTACCTACTTATTTCTCTATGATCATGTCTGCCTGTGTGTCAACTGGCCTTTATAGGGCAAATGAAAAAAAAAAAAAGAATGACTGTCAAATTTTCGTTTTGGTTGCCGATTGTCGATTTTACAGAAATAATTGAGGTTTTTTCGTTGTTACAGTGTTATTTTACGTTATTGGTGTGTAGTTTTATTCTTATTCCGAGGCTTACGAGAGCTGAAAGGAATTCCAATCTCCAAAATGCCTGGCCAGGAAGTAGTTACCACAAAAGTAGTGGTTCATCCCTTGGTGCTCCTCAGCGTTGTGGACCATTTCAACCGAATGGGAAAAATTGGCAACCAAAAACGCGTTGTTGGTGTATTACTGGGTTGCTGGAGAGCTAAGGGAGTCTTAGATGTGTCTAATAGCTTTGCAGGTAAGTTCATGATGACAGTGCAATACTTATTGTGTGTTTGTTCAAAGACCTTTTCTCTGGACTACTTTCGGTGCTGTAGCCTCCATTAGCAGTTAGTTTCCTGAATACATCATATTTCACAAAGAATGCCAACACCACAAATTAATTAGTATCTTATTTTTCTTTTCAGTGCCATTTGATGAAGATGACAAAGACAAATCTGTGTGGTTCCTGGACCATGATTATTTAGAAAACATGTATGGCATGTTCAAGAAGGTAAATGCAAGAGAAAAGGTTGTAGGCTGGTACCACACTGGGCCAAAACTCCACCAGAATGATGTAGCTATCAATGAGCTCATCAGGCGTTACTGCCCCAACTCTGTCCTGGTTATCATAGATGCTAAGCCTAAAGACCTAGGCCTACCTACTGAAGCTTACAGAGCAGTTGAAGAGGTTCATGATGATGGCTCTCCCACAACAAGGACCTTTGAACACGTCCCAAGTGAAATTGGAGCTGAGGAGGCTGAGGAAGTAGGTGTCGAACATCTTTTACGAGATATCAAAGATACAACAGTTGGAAGTCTGTCCCAGAGGATAACAAACCAGCTACTCGGCTTGAGAGGCCTCCACTCCCAATTAAGTGAAATTCGAGACTACCTCACTCAGGTTGGTGAAGGCTCTCTACCGATGAACCATCAAATCATCTACCAGCTGCAAGACATCTTCAATTTACTACCTGATATTGCCAATGATAATTTTATTGACAATCTCTATATAAAAACTAATGACCAATCGATGGTCGTTTATCTTGCTGCCCTAGTGAGGTCAATCATTGCTTTGCACAATCTCATAAACAATAAGATTACCAACAGAGATGCAGAAGAAGGAAAGAAAGAAGAAAAAGATAAGAAAAAGGATGAAAAAAAAGAGGATAAGGATGATAAAAAAAATGAGGATAAAATAAAGGCGGAGAAAAAAGAGAAAGATGAGAAAAAGAAGTAACTTAGATTAAATTATAGAGATAAGTTCTTATAATGTAATATTTTTAAATAAATTGTATTTGCTTATTGCAATTTTTGTGGTCTACATAATTTTAATTTTACCATTCAAGAGAGTAGGAATATAATATACTATCCAGAGTATGTAGATGATCATCTTGTCAAGTTGTCAGAGATCCAGGTATATTTTGTTTATATAGAAGTAGGTATGTGATAAGTTTGTACCATAAGTAATTTATTATCAATAAGATATAATTTTTCTGGATGGAGGAGTTGTTGGATGGAGGTGGCTCAGGACTGCTATTCGTGGCGTCGTTTGGGGGAGGCCTATGTTCAGCAGTGGATGTGTATGGGCTGATGATGATGAAAATTTTTCATAATTACTGCACACTTATCATCACATTCTAAATCTGCATTTTAATTTTTAAGCTGACTCATACTTATATCAAACCATTCCAATGTCCACTATCTTTAAATTTGATAAGTCCACATTATCTATTGATAATATAATCAGAATTCTGATAAGTGCTACAGTATTGTGGTGGATTTTACATGACACTTATGGATGTTATTATGGAAATATTAGTTTTGTGAGGGGAATCTCATAAGTAGGCGAAAATGCCAGGAATGGCCCGCTTGTCGGTAAGTTTTTGACTAATTTCTAAATAAATATGTCTTGATATCCTACTTAAGAATCATGTATTGCCGTACAATTAACAATTGTATTAAAATATTAATTTTATCTTCAGGACCTATTCTGGTTAAAGCCACAAGAAAAGGGAGAGTTCGACATACCTATTGCTGTCAAACTTCTAAACTCCTCGGGTGACAAGATAGAAGTTCAAGATGATGATGGAAAGAAGATCATTGCAACTAACAACGATGTTATGAAACCACTGCATGCCACTTCAAGATTTGGAGTGGAAGACATGATCACATTGGGAGAGCTACAGGAGTACACTATACTGAGGAATCTGCATCTACGTTACAATCAGCAGTTGATTTACGTAAGTTTTACCATGTTTTACTTAGCAGTATAGAACTCTCTGAAACTAGACTGAACAATATAAATATTAAAGTGCAATGACCATAGACATAATAGTAGATTGTTTTACAAGGGACTAAACCATCCCATTATATACGAGGTTGTTATACTCCCGAGCGTAGCGAGGCAGGATGACAAGACCGAGTTATAATGGGTGGTTTTGGCCCGAGTAAATCACTCTACTTTTCACTTCGATTGCGAGAAAATAAAACAATTCAAAATTAGACAATTTTCAGAAATTTTATTAAAAATTAAATGTGCAGTTAGAGTAATTTTGAATGTTTAGTGATATGTTTTTCCCGGGCAATTTTATTTCGGTTCTCTGTGATTGGGATGTGATAATATTTTGAGTTGATTGTTGTGGAGTAAAAGTTGGAGAGACTCGACTCATGCTTGAGTTTCCTGCATTATTAAGATCAGAGTGCGGCTTCAGCTGAGTTGACATATTCATCCAATCCCGCGATGTAGATGCTTGGGGTTCTGTAATGTTTGGTAGAATATTGATTCCTTCCGTAATCCGCTGCGTGACGTGATACTTGTTTTGTATAGAGTCCTCTATATAACCTTCAGCCACTTGATCGGACCTCCATCCACCGTACCATTTTAATGTCGTTATATTCGCACCAGAGTCCGCCAACAGAGTCGCGGATGTTCTGCGGAAACAATGGCCCGTGTAGAGTTCCGGATTTGGTAAATTTAGCTAAGTGGCAATATCTTTAGGCATGTTACCAAATTTATTTTTGCCTATGACTTGCCTAGTGCATTTACCATTTTGATAATTTAGAAAAAATCTTCTCGTTGAAACATTAGTTGGACGTAATCCTGATAGGCTTTAACTATATTAAGGTATTCTCCACTGATGACAAATTTACGCTCTTTGTTTGTTTTCGTGTTCGGCAGACTCACAGCTTGTAGGTTTGTATCCGTTTCTACGTCTTCTAGCGTTATATTGGCAAGCTCTATTCCTCTGCATGCACCGCTGATTCCATAAATTAAAGCAACCTGTTGAACAAAACAATAAGTGTGTTAATAATCGTAATAACCTAGGTACATAATTTAGGTATGTAGGTAGGTAGGTATCTATTTATTTAGTTTGAGTAGAGTACATAAGTAGGTTACCTTTGTTGCCAAGTATTGTTTATTTGGAGCGTTATTTAAAAATGTTTCGTTTTCTTGTGTCGTCGACTTTAGTTTTTTTTGCCTTGTATCCAGTGGACAATTTCTTCAGTAAAGCCGTTAAATTTACATATTTTTTAATATCGACGTCATGTTTCGTTTGTAAGGTCATTCTTAACATTGAATATGTGCTCCAAAGAGTCGAAGATTTGAATTTTTTCGATAATTCATCAAAATAAGTGAGAAAAACCCCTTCTGTAAAAGAATCCACACGTTTGACATCTCTCCATTTCATAAAATTTTCGTAACTCTTTAAATATATTCCATCCACGTGATTTTGTCGGCAACAGATTCATAATTATTTCTTTGCCCTTTTCTTCCATTTGCATATTAGCATCTTCACTATCACTTGATGACATTTTTCACGTTCACAATTAGGAAGTAAAAGTCAGGAAGTTAAACGTAAAAGTTTGTGATTTGGAATGAAGAAAATTCTAGAGATTTTGCGCCAATACCATCTTTTTTTTTAAATCTCTATTTAACCCGCAACGAAACAGTTCGCATTCTACCGTGAAGGGAAGAATCAACCTTCATAAAACATCACCAAGACGGTTCTATTTTCAAAAAAAAAGATTGACGGTGCACCAAGAAGTCGAGTTTTTATGTAAGAGACCGAATGCTTTGTACGGGCTGATGATTTTAGACAAAAATCAAAAAGAAAAATACTTTTTAGCCCGAGGTATTAAACTCGAGTTTTAGGCCCGCTAAGCTACATCATTATCATACACTATTTGAGCAAGAGAAGTGAAAAATATTTTTTTTCTGTAATGACAGACTTAAGATATTCATGAATCAGCTTCAGAGGTACCTGTATAATAGACGGACATAGTAGAGCTGCGCCTATAATACAAATAACAATAACAGACAAGGAATATGATGGGAGCTAGGAGACTAAGATATAGGTACATACATGCATCAGCTTATGAGCTACCTGAGTATTACAAATAATAATAACAGACAAGGAATATGATGGGAGCTAAAACACTTCCTTTACTACAATCAAAGGATAACCAGATAAAAAAAAAATGTGTGTACCACACACACATTTTTATCTGGTTTCATGGTGTTTTCAATCTGTAGGTACCTGTTGATAATAGATAAATAAAATAGATCCTCACGGTGGTGTGGGCCTATTTCATTTAACTATCGGTATGCCGCAAGAATTATGCGGGTGTGGACCACACCACATAATTCTTGCGGCATACCTACGAGTACTACCCCTCGTTCTTTCTGTTTCTACCTGCTGGTCAATTCCTCGAACATTTATAGTTCATTAGCTTCTAACCGCATCTATGCAAGCTTTTTTTGGAATAAAAGTAGCCTAGGTATGTAGGTATATAATACCTACATGTTATAGCAGTAAAAAATTAGGTATGTTATCATAATACCGACTATCACTAATCCTTTGATTGTAGTAAAGTAAGGTATTTATGCCGCTCAACATTATGATCATCATCGCCCACTGCTACCCACCTGTGGGCAAAGTAATATAGTTAGGGCCTCCAAGCACTGTCACTTAGTTAATTTTTAATTTGTTACTTTACGGTAAGCCGTTTGATCACCGTCACACTTGACAAAGATTTTTTTTTTTTCAGACCTATACAGGATCTATGTTGATTGCGATAAACCCTTACGAAATCCTGCCGATTTACACAATGGATCAGATTCACTTTTATCAGGAAAGAGGCATGGGGGATATACCACCCCATATTTTTGCTATTGGAGACAATTCTTACAGAGCTCTTATGGATACTGCATCGAATCAGTGCATCGTGATCAGGTATGCACCTGACTTGATTTATTTAATGTAAAAACTAAAACTTTTTGCACCCTAGGTAGTGTCTAACTTAATAAGGCTGAAGGCTGAAGGAAGGTATTGAATCGCTTTCTCTGGGTACCTAGGTATGTATGCTATCTTTAAGTAGGTATTTACATTATCTTGCGTCATGGATTTCTTCGTTAAATCTCAATCTTGAAAATAAACTCTACTCATGTATAATTGATATCTTTTCCAGTGGAGAAAGTGGCGCCGGCAAAACTGAAAGCACGAAACTCCTACTACAATACCTGGCAGCAGCCAGTGGCAAGCACTCATGGATTGAGCAACAAATTCAAGAAACGAACCCCATACTTGAGGCGTTTGGGAACGCCAAAACCGTACGAAATGACAACTCTTCCCGATTTGGAAAATATGTGAACATCTATTTCAGCAGAAAAGGAGTTATCGAAGGGGGGAACATTGAACAGTATCTGCTAGAGAAATCTCGTATAGTGTTCCAGAACAAAGGCGAAAGAAACTACCATATATTCTACTCAGTTGTCACTGGATTGTCAGCAGAAGAAAAGAAGAAACTAGAACTGGGACGCCCCGAAGACTATACCTATTTGAATTCCGGAAACATGATGACCTGCGACGGCCGTAACGACGGTGTAGAATTCGCAGACATCAGATCGGCTTTCAAGGTCCTCAATTTTCCAGATAACGACGTCTGGGGTATCTTCAGCCTTCTTGCTGCAATCCTACATCTAGGAAATATGAAGTTCAAGGCGTACAACTTTAACAATATAGAGTCATCTGAAGTGGCTGATGCGATAAACGCTAACCGAATAGCCACACTTATTGGAGTCAATAAGACAAGTCTATGTGATGCATTGACGAGGAAGACTTTCGTTGCACATGGAGACAAAGTGGTTTCTACGCTGACTATAGCAGCAGCGACAGATGGACGAGATGCGCTTGTCAAAGCCATTTACGGACACATATTTGTGTACATTGTCGAGATGATCAATAAAACTCTATTCAAAGACCAACAACTCTCCAGCGGTTCTGTCGGAATTTTGGACATTTTCGGTTTTGAAAATTTTGACTCGAACAGTTTCGAGCAGCTGTGCATAAACTACGCAAATGAGAACTTACAGCAGTTCTTTGTGAGGCACATTTTCAAAATTGAGCAAGAACAGTACGAAAAAGAAGGAATCACATGGGAAAACATCAACTATACCGATAACCAGGAGAACTTGGACACGATAGGAATGAAGCCGATGAATTTGCTAGCGTTGATTGATGAAGAGTCAAGGTTTCCAAAAGGAACAGACGTGACGTTGCTATCAAAATTGAACAACAACCACAGCGGGAAATCTTGTTACATTACTCCAAAGTCAACTCACGAACACCGCTTTGGCGTGAGGCATTTCGCAGGGGATGTGTTGTATGAAGTCAAAGGTAGGTTACTTACCTAATAAAACAATCTTTGGTTTGGTCGAGCAGCTTATGTTGACATTTTTATACGTCGTAAACAACTATTATATATGTCTAAAAAACTAAACGGTCATAAATACTGTTCTGGGGTACTGTACCTACCTACCTAAATCTTATAATTTTTCTTCTTTCCAGGTTTCTTGGATAAAAACAGAGACATGCTAACTGCAGATATGAAAGAAATGATTATGGACTCAAGAAATAAATTCCTGAAAGATTTATTCCCAAATGATGTGTCTGGTATTCAAACCGGTAACAAAAAAACAGTGTCTTTGAGCCATCAATTCAAAACTTCATTGGATGCGTTAATGAAAACGTTGTATGGGTGCCATCCTTTCTTTGTGAGGTGTATCAAGCCTAATGAGTTCAAGAAACCAAGGGTAAAAGGATGTTACTTTTAAATAGGAGGGACACAGACCTCTGGTATTAATGATTTTTCGTTTCAGCTTTTCGATCGATCACTTTGCGTTCGGCAGTTAAGATACGCTGGCTTGATGGAAACTGCCAAAATTAGACAAGCCGGCTTCCCCATCCGGCATTCTTACGCGGAATTTGTCCACCGATACCGCCTCATCGTCCCTGGTATACCCCCAGCAGAGAAAACAGACTGTAAAAGCGCTTCGAAGAAAATCTGCACGATGGTCCTACAAGATCAGGAATTCAGACTCGGTCACACCAAAGTGTTTCTCAAAGACCACCACGATGCGATTCTCGAAGAGTTACGACACAAAGTCTTGATCACAGCTGTGATAAGAGTTCAAGCAAACGCTAGAAGATTCATCTGTAGGACACGATTTTTGAAATTAAGAGCTGCTGCTTTAACCATACAGAAGAATTTCCGTGCAAGAGGGTACAGGAAACGATACATCATCATGCGAAGAGGCTATTTGAGAATACAAGCCGCTATAAAGTCAAGAGAGTTGAGAAAAACATTCATAAACTTGAGGATATTCTTCAAGAAGTTACAAGCCAGTTCACGTGGCTATCTAATTAGGAAATTAGTGAAAGAAAAGGGCCATGTTCTGAAAGCACAACTGCTGGTAATGAGTAAAGAAAAAGCTGCTTTACAAAATACTAGCAATCTCAAATCCGCTGAAGATGATTATGAGAAGAAGTATGATGATTTCATGAGATCTATATGGATAGCCAAAGAAGCAGTTCCAATAGACGTTCAACAGAATGTAAATGCGATAGATGATAGATATGTGGACGATGTTTTTGGTTTCTTGAAGGATAGTGCGACACCGGCGGGCACAGTTCGTGGAACTGGTTTTGGAGTGGTGCGTATATTAATTGTATACCTACGTACTTGAATTGCGCCTACACTTACGAGCGTGATGGATAGATAATTGTCTTTATCTTTCAGTCCTCTTCAGCAAAGCCTCAGGTATCAAGCGTGATCCCAATACCCCAGCAAGAAGACATGGAGCAATTTGACGAATTCAATTTCAGAAAATTCGCGGCCACCTATTTCATTGGCAACACCAGCCACCAATACTCAAGAAAACCTCTAAAACAATCACTTGTAGAACTACCCTCACCGATGGATAGAGTGGCTGCTCAAGCGCTCTGGGTTACTATTTTGAGGTTTATGGGAGATTTAGCTGAACCGAAGTATGTGGACGATAAGATTGATAATATTCCAGTGATGTCGAAACTGTCCGATACTGTTGGTAGGGCTTTCCAGAAGAGCAAGGAGTTTGAGGTTAGCGAAGTAATCAATAAGATAGGATAGGTACTTAGAAAACGTTAGATCTGATAATTTTAATAATTAAATTTTCCCTATTTTTAGGAGCTACTTACCAAGGACTCTTATGAAAGCAACAAAAACAAGATGATGTCGAAAACGCTGAAGAAACAAACGAAACTTAACGAAGAATTCATGCAGAACCTCATGAACGATGATATAACAAATGAAATGTATAGCTCGTGGCTAAACTCAAGGCGAAGCACCAACTTGGAGAAACTACACTTTATTATCGGCCATGGTATTATTAGGAAAGAGCTTCGGTGAGTATGACATTATCCCTTACCCTAATTACTTACCTAATTGAAACAAGCTAAGTTAATGCAAAATCTAGGTGATATAAGATAATATAAATATCTAGTGAAGTATTCGATTTTTCAATATCTCACTATCCTTACGTTGATGTTTTCTTTCAGTGACGAAATCCTCTGCCAACTCTGCAAACAGCTGACCAACAACCCATCGAAGGCATCCCACGCCCGAGGTTGGATTTTGCTGTCCTTATGCATCGGCTGTTTCCCACCTTCAGAGCGATTCGTCAAATACTTACGCAACTTTATTCGATCCGGCCCACCTGGTTACGCACCCTACTGCGAGGGAAGACTGGTTAGAACCTTTAAGAATGGATCAAGAACCCAACCACCCAGCTGGTTGGAACTACAAGCTACGAAGACAAAGAAACCAATATTACTCACAGTCACTCTCATGGATGAAACAATGAAGACTATCCAATCTGATTCCGCAACAACTGCTGAAGAGATCTGCCAGCAGATTGCTGATAATATCGGCTTGAATGATACTTTTGGATTCTCGCTTTACATAACGCTGTACGACAAAGTTCTGTCGCTGGGAAGCGAAGGGGAGCATATTATGGATGCTATATCCCAGTGTGAGCAGTTCGCAAAAGAACAAAATACTCCAGAGAAGAACGCTCCATGGAGACTCTTCTATAGGAAAGAAGTGTTCACTCCCTGGCATAATCCAACAGATGATCCCGTCGCAACTAATCTAATTTACTACCAAGTGGCTAAAGGAGTGAAGTTCGGAGAGTACCGATGCAATTCCGAAAAGGATCTAGCAATGATTGCCGCTCAGCAACATTACATCGAATATGGAAATCAAATCGATCCAAACGTGCTACGAAAAGTCATAGTCAACTACATTCCAAACCAGTTCATTCAGTCAAACGATGCCGCCTTAACTAAATGGGAGCACCTTGTGACAAAGGCGTTCGAATCTTCACAAAGTGTCCAGTCTAAGGTTGACCCCTTGAAGTGTAAAGAAGATATCGTAATATTTGCGAAGCTAAAGTGGCCAATGCTCTTCTCAAGGTTCTTTGAAGCTATGAAACTCAAAGGCGAGACGATCAACAAAGATGTTGTTATAATCGCTATTAATTGGACCGGCATTTACATTGTTGATCAACTTGAACATATTCTTCTGGAAATATCGTTTGCTGAAGTGACTTATGTTGCTTATAATGAAGACGATGATTTTGAGAGTTTGGGAAGAGTTACAATTAGAACGATCGAACAGGAAGAATTTGTATTCCGAAGTGTAGACGCTAGTGAAATGAGTTCGCTTATTATATTCCTAATCGACGGATTGAAGCGTCGATCGCTTTATGTTATAGCGCAGACTGATTCTGAGGGTTACAATGACGCGTCTTCCTTCCTACAATACAAGAAAGGAGAACTTATAACCCTGCTACATGATTGTACGGGAGAAACCCTCATGCATTCCACATGGGGTCACGGTGTTTGTAACGGCCAAGAAGGTCTATTCCCTACTGAACAAGTGTACATAATTCCGTCAATAACTCAACCTACTGCCTCAATTCTCGAGGTGTTTAAAAAAGGAAATGTTCAAATGGCAAAGAAATCTAACTCTAAATACAACACGATCCAAAGGAAGCGCATGCATACATTAGAAAATTATGCTAAGGAACATTTCAGAGAAAACGACGATATCTATGCGAGCATCTCAAGGCAGTTAACGTTGACAACAGCCAAAAGAGCAGTATCAGCGGATTTGTGGGTACACACGCGTGAGCCCATCAGGAAACCGCTGCTGAAGAAACTAATGGCAAACGACACTGTTGCCAAAGCAGCAGTAACATCGTACTACGGAATTTTAAAATACATGGGAGATTTGCCTGCTCCAAAAGCCAGATCATCAACTGAATACACGGACGAGATCTTCAGAAGTGCTATAACAGAGCCAACATTGCGAGACGAAGTTTATTGCCAGATTATGAAACAATTGACTAACAATCGGATACAGCTAAGCGAGGAGCGCGGTTGGGAGCTAATGTGGCTGATTACAGGGATATTTGCTTGCGGACAAACGCTTATAAAAGAGTTGGTAGAGTTTCTGAAGACGCGACCACATCCTATCGCCAAGGAGTGTTTGAAACGCGTGTTTAGGACTCAAAAGAGCGGTCCTAGAATGTACGCGCCGTACGTTGTTGAAGTAGAAGCTATACAACATAGGAGTATGCAGATATATCACAAAGTTTACTTCCCTGATGATACGGATGAGGCTTTTGAAGTAGACTCTGCTACAAAAGCGAGGGATCTGTGTGAACAGATTACTGGAAGGTTGAATTTGAAGAACTCTGATGGGTTCAGTTTGTTCGTGAAGATTGCTGATAAGGTCTTTTCGGTGCCGGAGAACTATTACTTCTTCGATTTTGTTCACGAGCTAGTGGAATGGATGAAGCAGACGCGGCCTGTTCGAGGAGGTCAATATGTATTTTTGTCTTTAGTACTTAGCAGTAGTTATACGACCTTAGAGGCGCAGCGGTCAAAGGTCTGCCTGGGATGCAACAGGTTGCGGGTTCGATTCTCGCCGCGGGACAAATGGTTGTACGATCTGTTGAGATTTGTACCGGATCTGTGTGCTTTCTATGTATAATAATAAATACAATGTATTGTATTATGTATATCAGTTCTTGTAATCATAACACAAGCTCTGCTTAATTTGGGGTTAGTAGATGCTGTGTGGCAGTGACAGGACTGTGTCCAGTCCATCATTACTTATTTATTTATAATTTATTACTTAAATATTTTATTACTTATGTATTTATTTATATAATAAAGCGCATTTCGACTCTTTTCTTTTAGATATTTATTGTCTTTGCTGTTATTTCACATAAATGTAATACCTTTCCAGCTGGTGCGTCACTGCAATTGAACTACCAGATATTCTTCATGAAGAAGCTTTGGATAAACACCGTGCCCGGCCGAGACAAATTCGCCGATCAAATATTCTACTACCCGCAAGAGCTACCTAAATACTTACGCGGATACCACAAGACATCGAAGCAAGACCTTACCGAACTAGCCGCTTTGGTATATAGAGCACGGTTTGGTTCCGACCAGTCTGTATTACCACAAATATCTCAAATGCTTGAGGAGTTCATACCGCCAGATATGGTCCGTGTTCAGTCGCAATCGAACTGGAAATCGCAAATCACATCAGCGTACTTTCAACAAGGTGTGATGACGGAAAACGAAGCAAAAGAACAGTTTTTGAAGAAGATTTACCAGATGCCTACTTTTGGGACGGCGTTCTTCGAAGTGAAGCAG
Organism: Eupithecia insigniata; assembly: GCA_947859395.1. Lineage (NCBI taxonomy): Eukaryota > Metazoa > Arthropoda > Insecta > Lepidoptera > Geometridae > Eupithecia > Eupithecia insigniata. Next base: position 4,924,650 of record OX401996.1, on the reverse strand, counting down.
ACTTCCGACCCATCTTACCCTGAGCTGGTTGTGATAGGCATCAACAGAAATGGTGTGAGCGTTATTCATCCACAAAGTCGGGTAAGTGACTGTTGTTTTTAGTTGATGTCTGTCAGTCAGTGGAAATAAGGTTCTTTAGTTTCCCTATATCACCAAAATGCGTCAAATTCTACGTGGGGGACCAAACTGGTTATGACCAGTTTGGTCCCCGACGACTTTTATGAAAGTCACGCAAAAAGTACCTAACCTGCAACTTTCTGCTACAATTAGAACGGCAGAAGCAAATAATAATTAAAAATGTAGAAGATTCCTGTCCGGGTCTGAGATGATAATACCTGATTAATAACTAGCTGGTTTTCAACGTCTTAAAATGGATTGTCTCTGGTTTGACTTAATTCTGTCTAGGCTGGTGTTCTTCGAAAGATAAGGTTCGACAGTTAATTATGAAGTAAAATGTATGAAAACATGAAAATTTAAACGTAATAATTTGTCCGATTTCCGTTTTGGAGAGACACAGTAATGATTTGTTTTTGTTATCTGAGAGGCATTTGTTTTTGTATTCTTCAATTATTTGTAATTATTTCGACGCAAATCTATTTGCGAATAATTAAGCTGAAATAGTCTTATTTCACGAGATCTTTTTCTTTTTCAGGATGTTTTAATAACTCATCCGTTCTCGCAACTATCGAACTGGTCATCTGGCAACACTTTCTTCCACATGACAATGGGTAACTTCCTGAGGGGAACCAAGATTCTCTGTGAAACATCGCTGGGCTATAAAATGGACGATCTCATTTCATCCTACATTGCGGTGTTGAGGCAATCTTTGAATCAGAAGCCAAGAATCACCAGAAGTTAGAATACATCACTAACAGTGCATTCACACAAAGGTCCGTTTATAGTAATCGTACTTACTTTTTCGGTCCTAGCGTAGGTATGCACCTATACCCTAGTCAAACACAAGATACAATGTTTGTTAACATGGCCTCCATACAATTACCCTCTAAAAATCCAATTTTAGAGGGTATTGGTTATACAGGTTTATTGATAATTCACTGATATTGCTTGAATTGCAGTTTCTGCCCATCATCACGAAACTTTTTTGTGAGGACTTAAATCTTTTATTTTATATTAGGGGGCGTCCATAAATTACGTGAGATGTTTAAGGGGTTTGAGTCAAATCTCATCTAATCTTACGTTGGAGAGGGGGGGGGGGGGGGGGGGGGGTCTCGGCAAATATCAGGCAATTTTTTTTCTGATCGAAACAAAAAAAGAAACTATTTGGGTCCATTTAATCGAGATTGTACATATACGATTAAGATCAATCAATAATTCGTTCGAAAGAAAATAATTTCATTCATACTTCGACGTTATACAGGCGTATAACGTCGAAGTATGAATGAACGTACAGGCGACGTATACGGCTTAGAGTGGCTAGATCAGAACGAAGTTGAAGGAGCAGATGATTTTACTGAAAATCATATTTATTTATTTTTATTTAGAAACAACATCATTACAGGTTTTTTTTGAGCCTTAATGCGATGCTATGTTGGTATATGGACATGCTGGTTCCAATAGTCTCCCTTGAGACCGCGCATGATTCTCCATGGTCTGAATTAGAGTAGATATTATTTTTTTTTCACAGTAGTTACGATTTAAGTAATCTATTGTTCTATTTTTATTACACTTATAATTAAACTCTCAGCAATATTGATTACTAGTCTTAACTAGTCGTAAATAAAAGCACGAAGCAAATTTTTTTTTTCTTTTTACAATAACAATCCAACGCGTTTACGTAAGAAACATTTTGTAAAATCTCACGTAAGATTGGGGGATGGGGTTGAATAAAATCTCACGACATCTCACCAGGCAGGGGGGGAGGGAGGGACAGAAAATAAAATAAAAAAACACCTTACGTAATTTATGGACGCCCGCCCCCTTAGGTACCTGCCTCTGACTCAACTAAGAACTAACTCATAAAACTCGTTTTTCCCGAACCCAATGAATTACATACAATACATTGCATTGGGGTAAATGTCATGATCTCACCACACATATGAACTCGATGCAACACATGAAACAAAAACAACAGTATAAATAAATTACAGACCGATTTCCCACTCCCAATAGTGGGTACAATTACAAAACTTTTTATTGTACACCACAAAGCTAAATAAAACACATAGATTTTAACATAAACAAGTACAATGGGCGGCCTTATCGCTTAGAAGCGATTTCTTCCAGGCAACCTTTGGTTGGATAGAAAATTTACAATTTAAGAAAGTCAAGGGTGTATACAACGTTAATACATAAAATAAAATTAAACAATAATATACATAGAGTAGAAAATTGTTTCTAATAAATAAATACCAAGATATAGAATAGGTATTTACTTTCATGGCAGATCCCTCTTTTAGTCTAGTTTCAATTAAAGAAAAAAAAGAACGATTTTTGAATGGAGGGTGGTACCTAACAACGTATTCGTGATGATGGGCAGAACCTACAGGGTGCAGTTCACGCAGTGTCAGTGAATATTATCAATAACCCTGTAGGTATGTATAATAAATAAAAGTCGCAGAATTTGAACTACTTGTCTTTTTGAGCTTTATATACAAACAAAACATATTGCCTTTACAATCATTGTAGGTACCTTGAGAATGGCTTGAGTTTAGTTGCGATTATCGGCGACTTCAGGCAAACGACAGTAGTTGTTCCGGATCTAGTAAACACAGCGCGCGCCGCCGCCAGTAGCGGCAGATCCGATATAAGAAAAAAAAATCTAGGAATACAAGTAGCGGCAGGTAAGTCTAGCGCTGAGCGATACGAGGAGGGGATAGCTGCGCATGGGTCCGAGATGAACAGAATCAGAATCAATAACTTTATTTCTTTAGGCTTACAAAATAAGCACGTAGACAAGTCAAATTTTATACTATAAACATCGCTAGCCCCGCCCAGGTACCTTATTTTTTACTTCTACGCAATAACGGTCAGCTCTAAAGTTACGTGCCGCTATGTATATCTTTGTGAATGCCATACTTAGATCCGAAAACTTCATAAAGTCAATCTTTAGTGCCTAGTTTACCTATCCAGTTGCAGGTACTTTGGTACCTAGCTACTTTGGTGGAATTATATTACCTATTTGTATGTAGTGTGAATTTATATTACAAAAACTGTTTTATTATGGATGAATAAAACTACCTACTTATCCTTTAGTAACTAAGTATCAATACATTATTGACCTTATCTAGTAAGGAGCAAGGTCGTAACTTGTATTGTAGGTAGGCTAATTCCTAACTAGGTGCCTAATGATGCTAATATACCTACAATCTTTGACTTTAGGCCAGGGTTCCCAAACTTATTTTGTGTAATGCCCACTTTGAGAATAAATTATTATTTAGCACCCCCATTTTTTCACCTACTTAAAAACGACTTTCTTATCTTCAAATTAAATTAATGATTGCGAGCTATATTAGCGGAGATTAAAAATTCAGTCTAAACGAGACTTACTAAAACCCGGAAGAGTTAACTTGAGACCTGAGCGCAGTAGGTAGTGCACAACGGCGCTCAGGTCTCAGGGAATAATTATTGAAACGCAACTTTTTAGTATTCAGACGGAGTATCTTTTTGACATGATTTTGATTTTATTCATTCAATTAAACAGGACAGATATATGAATTAAGTGGAGAGAAATATCGAACCGAGTTAGTTTGAGCAATCTCCTAATTAATATTATTTGATGTACACAAGTTAACTTTTCACTAGTCGAGAGCTCAGTCAGTGTCTAAAAGTCCTCCTAGATTAAATTATAAATCGCCCCACAATCCTCTATACAACGCCCCTATTTGTGTTTTTGGGTCTCTTAACCCCCCCTCCTTTAGGCGTCCAGCGCCCACAATGGGGGGTTATCGCCCACTTTGGGATATGCTGCTTTAGGCCATTACGCTCCTTGCTAATAAAACGTCAAAGGACGTGTAGGTAGATAATATATCTGACTTAGGGTGGTCCGATTTATGTTCCCTCGAGATTACCTAATAAAGAAACAAGTTAAAAACTAATACCCGACTAGGTACGTAATAAAAGTCCTAAACAAGCGTTCACCTATTGTCTCTATCATTTTCTTTAGGTAGTCGGAGGCCTTGATCCCACTTACCCTAGTATATGGGGGTGGGTCCGACTACCTAAGTATCAAAAGAAAATGATAGAGACAATATGTGAACGCTTGTTTAATACTTTTATTACGTAGTCGGGTTTTAGTTTAGTCAGAATCTTGCAAATTAATTATAAATCGGTCCATCTCTTCATCAACGATGCGATCGTACTGACAGTATTCATTTTCAATAGTTTGAACATGCTTATCGCAGTTAACCCATTTTTCTACAGAAAATTCGGCGAACAACTGTTCCAGTGTATTTTTCTTTTTGTCTAAATTTGCATCAATTTCAATTTTTGCGAGCTGCCCTTTGATATCGCCCCAGACCAATTCGATAGGGTTCAAGTCTAGGTGATATGGAGACAGACTTCATGACCTGCCGCCTTCGAAATGTCATCTATTTTGTACACATTTTCTGATCCGTGTTGCTTGATTAAGTTCAACAAATCACATTTTCTTAAAGACATATCAAATTGCACATTGTGTCTTTGCAGCCAGGCCTGCATGATGGCTTTTGTGGATGTTATAGTAGGCTTTTTGTCCTCCTGTACCGAGTGGTATGAGGCATTATCCATTACGATAACGGAGTTTGGCGGTAAATTTGGCAATAACTTTTCTCTAGTCCATTTGCTGAATTTTACAAAATTCATATCGCTATGATAATCTCCGGTTTTGCTTTTAGATTTAAAAATTAAAAGAGCTCCATCGATGAATCCGCCTTGTCCTCCAGCATGTACAATAATTAAACGTGGCCCTTTGCCAATATGCGACAGCACCCCTCGTTCTTCATTGGATTGCCAACACGCCGGTACATTTAAAGACGAATTTGACATATGTTTCATCAAGGTAAACGATGTTGATGTAGGAACCTGCTTAAAAACCGTATAAAATTGAGTTATTTTTCTTCTAATTACGCCTTCTGTAAAACTGTCTACTTCTATTTTTTTCTTTCGGATTTGTTTTATATTTTTTTGTTGGTGATTTAAAATTTACATGACTTTGTTCATCTTCCAGTTCATTTCCTTCTTTTATTATTTTACTTATGGTAGTCGCCGAGAGTCCGGTAGCTTAGCAACAATTTTGTTTATGTTTACGTCTTCAAGATGCTCCGTAGAGCAACTATGATCTTGTTTTCTGGCTTTAAAAAAGGAATATACATTGTATGCTACTTGTTAATTATTTTTGCAAAACAGGAAGAGCGATTCATCTTGGGATATATCTTGGCAAGTCGTTTACCTTGTGCTTTTATGTCCAAGCGTCCGTAACAAAAATACCAACCACGCGCTGCGAGCACCGCCAGCGCACTGCCGCGCTTGACGCTGCTCCGCTCACCCCTCTCACCCACCCGGTAACATCTCCCCCCGCTCCCTTCTTACCGCGCAGGAGATACGCCAGCTAAGCGGTCGGCCTATAACCTACATAATGAAAATTATTTATATAGTGTGCCCAATTTTTTTTTTTTTTATTGATAATGGTAAAGCCTTTGACCACCATCTCACTCGGGAAAGTGAAGATGTGGCCTAAGATGGAGCACGCTTTCCCAGAAGGAATTTATTCACTTGGGATTTTAAGACTCCTAGATTGTACTCTACTAGAAAAACAGAATATAAAATCCGAATCACGTTATGCTGCTACTTTACTAATATATTGCTGCTCAATGTCATATTAGGTACTTGCTGACCAATTTGATCATTTTGGTCGACCACTATAGGTATGCAGCTCAATTCACTTTTTCTACTGGCAAAATGAATTTTTGGCTAACCTAAACCTTTTAATTTTCTGACCGTTATATGATACCATCAGCCCGTATAGTACGTCCACGGCTGGACATAGGCCTCCCCCAAAGGACGCCACGAATAGCTTTTCTGAGCCGCCTCCATCCAACGACTCCCTACGACAGCTACACTGTCGTCGGTCCATCGACTGGGACGTCTTGACACACTTCGTTTCGCATTACATCGCGGTCGCCACTGAGGATCCTTTACTCCCCAACGGTTATCGGTTCTACGAGCTATATGGCCTGCCCATCGCCACTTCAGCCATGCTAATTCTGAAAGCTACATATGGTACTGATATACTAAATAATAACCTACATAGATAGATATTTTTTATTCATCATCATCATCATCAGCCCATACACGTCCACTGCTGGACATAGGCCTCCCCCGTACGACGCCACAAATAGCGGTCCTGAGCCGCCTCCATCCATCGACTCCCTGCGACCTCTACGATGTCGTCGGTCCATCGAGGGGATGGTCTCCCATATAGGGGGGGATTTGCCATAATCACCACGCTTGGCAGGCGGATTGGTGATCGCAGTGTTGGTGTTTAAAAATACTCAGAAGGAAGCTGCTGCCCTTCCTCTGGTAGGTTCCCTTAGTCGGCTCTTACGACATCCACGGGTTGAGTTGGAGGGGTCGATATTCGTACGCCGCGGCCCCACGGCCCTTTATTTAGGCTATTTTTTATTATACATAGAAAACATCCAATCGAACCAGCAACCTTCTGCGTCGAAGACGGACCTTCGCCCTCCGCGCCACAGAGGTCGTCCGAAACTCCGAGCATAGCTCTCTCCATAGCTCGCTGGGTGACTTCGATTGAGCACAAGGCCTATAGTGAGCGACCACATCTTGGATCCGTAAGTCATCACATCACTGGTAGCACACATTGGTTAAAGACTTTCGTTCTGCGGTATCTGTGACGAGAAGATATTGCGAAGTTTCCCGAACGCTGCCCATTTTTATGACGTTTTCAACTGTATTTTATTAAGACAATTAAAAAATCCTGTTGGTATGTCCGGGTTCTCGGCCCCAATATCCGGGGTTTTCAAACGTCTTGTCCTGGTTGCCAAGTTTTAGAGATGGCAACCCTATGCTCAGTGCTCACTTTTCTTTAACCTGAGGGTAGAAGAAGTATTTACAGCTTGGCAAAAAAGAGTAGAAAATAATGGGGGCGCCACTGTAGCTTCATATGGCAACCCGTATAGCGCACCAATTTAATCTTGATTCTTAGCTGTATATTTCTGTTACACATAGATTATTAATATCAGTAAACATTGTTTAATTGAGCAAGGACATGGTCGAGCAACGTTTCCGGGGTCAGCTAGTTAAGTAATAAAAATAAATAGTAAGTACCTATAATAATGTATGTAACCCTGTGTTAACAATATATGTATTCTAGGAATTGTAAAAAGACGTATAGTGTGTAATATTATTCTATTTCATTTTGTACTAATAAATCTTCCTTTAAATATTCTAACACCTCCATATCCATGTCTTGGCTAGAGCTGGCCCCAACATCTAGAGATTCATAAGTACTGCTGCTATCATCTTCAAGGTTTATGAGTAATCGCTCTATTTCTTCATGTTAGTTCCCTCTATCAGTATTCTTTTTCTTTTTTTAATATGTGCTACACGAATTTTTAGGACGACCTTTTCTATTTTTTCCAGGTGTACTAAATACCCCTCTATTTTCATTTCCTTCCAGCACGATTCTTCTTACAGTGTTAGATGATTTACCTGAATTGAAAAAATAGGTACCTACATACTTATTTAAATAAAAACAAAATGCATCATTTTCTTCTTGTAAGTATCTAATTTTATTTAGGATAATAATTTACTTTGTTATTTATCCCATACTAGCTGTGCCCGCGACTTCGTCCGCGTGGAATAGTGATAGTGTGATTTTCATAGAAACTAATCCCCTATTCCTTTTGATATTTTTACCCCCTTGAGGGTAAAATTTGTAGAAACTTTAAATTAAATGTTATGTTTATCTAATTAACAGCCTAAAAAAATAATTCCAAGGTTTTAGCTTTTAAAATGACGATACTTCTATTTAACCTTTCAACAACATACAACCCTTTTTTCGCATTAAAAAGTAGCCTATGTCCTTTCTCAGATTCTAAGGTATCTGTGTACCAAATTTAATTTAATCCGTTAATTCGTTTTGGCGTGAAAACGTGACAGATTGACTACTTTCGCATTTATAGTATTGGGAAGGATTTGAGCTCAAGCATCAATTAATTTAAGCACAGAGTACCTCGGAACCAGCGTTGCCGGTGCGGACCCTTTTGGTCCGTTTCGGGCTTTTTTCTGCCTCTACAGATCTTTTCGGACCAAAACGCCTATCCAAAGGGCCTCTGAACATCCCAGAGCATACCTTAAGATTTGAAAAAAATATCACATACCTAGTACTAATGAAAAAGGCCAGGAAGTATGACCCATTAGGCTATAGTATGCCCAGTAGGACAAATTCTTAAAAAAATTGAACCGTTTCGTTCATCTCTTCATCTTTTTGCGGTGAATGAATGGATTGGTGGACTGTGAGATTTAGCAAAATCACGTTTCACTATCTTTTGAAATTTGAATAAATTTTATGAGTAGTAGCTAGCAAGGAACAAACATGTACTAGTACAAGTAGCGGCACGTAACTTTAGCGCTGACTGTTATTGCCTAGAAGTAAAAAATAAGATACCTGGGCGGGGCTAGCGGTACATTACCCATGCGCAGCTATCCCCTCCGCGTATCGCTCAGCGCTAGACTTACGTGCCACTACTTGTACTAAAGGCAATACTGACTAAAGGCATACGTGGTTGAATGTTATTGCGTGACGTAGGGAGATAATATAGGTCAATATCACGTTAGGACAGAACGTTTCGTCTCCATGTATAATGCATAGTGTGTATTTGAGTGTGGGAATATGAAACAAATGGCAATTCTGCGGGTAGGTACAATTCAATGACATTTCTGATACCTAAATCACAATAATAATGTTTTTTATCTCAGTCCTTTATATCTTAATGTAATGTATTAACTACTTGTAATTATACCTTGTCTTTCGATTTTCAGGTTAACCTATCGATATCTTTGTAGTAAAATGTATTAAAAATAAGCGAAGTTTATTGAAGTTCTCATAGATAAAGCAGCATACAGTAAAATTCATAAGTAAGACTTAATATGGCTTAATATGACTTAGCATGGCGTAGCGGGGCTACGCCATGCCAGGTGAATATTTTTGTACAAAATGCAAAAACGGACCTTTTTGTCATATTTCGGACCATATTTGCGTTCAGATCGGACCTTTTTGCGTTTGACTGCCGGCAACACAGTGTCTAGAAAGTAGAAACTAACGGTGCATTCCGAATTACGATTACAGCGCTGATAGCGATCACAAAAATATTTTGCGTTCCAAATTAGATATCACGATATTGACAGTTGAGTGCTAACATTAATTCGGAACACTTATGAGCGCGCTCACGGTCACGTGTCGTGTCGTGGTGTCAATGTCAATATCTCTTTGCAATACAAAAAGAGATCATCAAAGTTATTCTCCGACCGTTGATTTGGTCTTCTATATTTATTTCCATTTCTTTGTAAAAATTTGCAAACGAACGTTTTGTTGAAAAAACCCAAAGAAAAAACAGTTAGTAAACAAACCCAATTGTCAGATTTGACAGCACGCTCACAGAGATTTCAGTTTGTAGCATGGTCGTTGATATCGCAAAATGGCGCATGTAATGATGTCATCTATGACGTCACACGGGACAACGTTGTCGCGCTCACGATAATACGGAACGCGTGTGAGCGCGATGATATTGATTTTAGCGTAATTCGGAATGCACCGTAAGTTAAGTATCCGATTTTTTTATAATAGTTCGAAATGTTTCCCAAATTTTTTACTAAAATCAAAATGAAAATGGCAAATGCTAAAACTAGCGAGACCAAAAAAAAAACCAAAAAAAAAAAAAAAGTATCCGATCGACTGAATTTGTTTGCTCGTCAGTATTGTATTCTCTTTGTTTGTTTGTTTCCTAAATCCCGCAAGATTTTGATACAAACCTGAGGAAATATGGAAATTATACCAAAAATTTCTTTGGAGGAAGGTTTAGACGTAAGGTGCAGTATCACATAGTACCTACATAAAAAAGCATCTCTCTGTAATTTCTGTTCTTAATTCTTTTCTATTCCTTTTTCGCGCATCTCGTTTCCAGGCAGGTAGTTACGACTGGGTCAGTTTTACGTATAAATGAAGTGTACGATGAAGAAATCTTTGAACCTGGAGTTACTGAAACAATCATTGCGGACAAACTTGGGGGACCCCAAAATGACTTTTCAGTCTTAGCCACAAAGATGACTCCAGTAGATCCAAATGGGTTCGTAAAAAAGCTTATTCTTGAAGAAGGCGGTGGTTTACCTGTGGATGAAGGCTGTACTGTGTATGTGGCTTTTTCTGCGTACTGGGAGAAGGCTAAAGACCCTTTTGATGTTGTCACCCTGAGTAAACCTATGGTAATCTTTGTTCTGTCATATAAGTAGGTACCAAACTATTTTTTGTTGTTTTTATAAGAGATTTTAGTTTAGATAATGTTTCAGGAAGTGGCTCTCAATGACAATGGGTTGTTACCTGGATTGAATATTGCATTAAAAACTATGCTTGTAGGAGAGCTATCCCTCTTTCTATTATCATATGAAGTAATGTATGGAGAGTTTGGGATTCCACCTAAGATTAAACCAGCATTACCTTGTATTTTTTACATAAAACTTCTCAAGAGCATGCTGACTCCTAAAGAAGGGTAAGGTCAATAATAATTTGCACTAACTACTTGGATTTTGATCCAAATGATTATCTAAATCTGTTTGTATTATTTCAGAAAACTTGATCTGTCAGAGCCCAACATGTTCACAAGAGTCTACAAAGAAGCTATTATGCTATACAGTTCAGGAAATGTTATGTTCAAATCAATGAACCTGCCACTTGCAATCAATTTTTTTAAAGGAGCAGTATCTATGCTTCACAAATGCAGACTGGCTGATGAGGCAGAGGAAAAAATCCAAGAGAAATTACTTAAAAAGTTATACATGAATTTAGCTATTACCTACAATAAATCAAAACAACCGCTCAAAGCTTGTATAGCTTGCAATGAACTTAAAAGATTAGGCAATCTTTGGAATAATGGAAAAGCTTTGTTGCAAAATGCCAAAGCCCTTAGAATGATAGGGCAGTATGGCAGTGCAGAAAAAAGACTAAGAAGAGCTATACAACTTTATCCAGATAGTAAAGATATGCAATCTGAACTAAAACTCATAAAATGCACCAGAGATGCATGCAATCAGAATAAACTGTTAAGTTCGAGGCTGTTATGTAGTGAGGATGTGGTCCATAGTAAGTTCAAAGAAGAGGTTCACAATTTGATCAAAAATTACAAGGAAAATACTAATCTATGCAAGATAATCCTGCCACCAGGTTTAAATTCAGATGAAATGGCATATGTGAGGCATGTTTGCATAAGAGAAAATCTGTTTTTGAACTCTGTTCCCAAATACCATGAGGATAACAGTGAGTCCACAGAGTCTGAAAAGATTTATAAGCCATGTTTTATGATTGATAAAGACCAGGAAAGTCTTTGCGATGGCCTGTCAGATATCTCATTGGATTAAAAATACCTGAGAGACAAAGTGATTATTTGCAAAGGGCTGCAAAATATGTAAGATAATATCCTATGTTTGCGACAAGGATGTCATTACTCAAAAAACTCGATATTTAAGTTGAGTATATAGCTAATTTCGGAAAAAAATCTAGGTTTTAATATCGTAATTTCATGAAAGTATCAAGGTAAGGAAGGGACAGCATATGTGAGATTATACCATTAAACCTTTCTTGCTGATGTTTTTTTACAACAATTTCTCTGTGATGTCGCTATACCTACATATACTCGTATTGATACGACAATAGCTCACGAAAGGTCATGTGCGCTTTCGTCAAAATGATTATATTTCGGGCTATGCGCAATTAATTAGAAAAGGTTATTTTGACCTGCCCCTTTTCATGAATATCTTTAAACTGAAAATTTTCTGTATTATCCTGGATTTTTGAGTTATGAATGACGTCCTTGTCGCAAACAAACGATATGTTTGATCTCTCCTTTTTTATCCTGTAATAGAAAAAGAGAGATGCGGGGTTCCGCCCCGGGTATCAAGCTCCGCGGGGTGCCATTTTTGGCACCCCTTAAGGCGTGACAGATCTTAAAAAGCTCGCTTCGCCGTTGATTATTATAATGTGTTGTCCTCCAATTTGTTGTAAATCGCCAAGAAACCTTAAAATTGTTCTGAGCTCATTATCATTGGCTTCTTGTCTGTCAAAGCATGTGTAAAAACTTCAAAAAAGCGACTTGCTTGGCTTTCCCTTTTTTTATTCCTGCCTTTTTTGTTGATCTTGATCACCAAAAAGTTGCAGCTATTTCTGCTCGCCCCTGTCTTAGCTTCGTTGTCTTTGTTGCTAACCCCACCTCAACAATTTCCAAAATCACGGCTCGTCGTTATTTAGGTAGGTACATTCAAAACTTTTTATGTCCCACTGCGTCTTTCAAATGGGAGTAATTTTTTTTATTATATATATAGTATTTATTTTAAATATTATCAGCTAAAAAACTATTTGGACAGCCATTTAATGTTTCGGTCGCCAGAATTAATTATTTGATCAGCAAGATTTTAAGTTTCTTAAGCAGAAAGAATATTGTGTTGTAAATTAGAAGGTAGGTAGGTATGTAAAACTGAGAGAAGAATTGTTTTTGGCCTTCTCTGTCATCCAAGTAACTTGTTTCAGACATTCAAGTTGACCCGCGACTTGTCCAAAAGCATTATATTGCGTACATACACCATTTAACATTAATCAGGAAACTAGGTACATCACTATGGAATAAGGGACACCTCTTTGGATCTTCTTACATGAGTGCCAGGATACAGAGTTGACATTAATGGGAAACGGTCTTCGGGATCTGTAGTTACAATGGGTGTACGCAAGGATCTATCCTCGGCCCTTTCCTATTTTTTGTTCATATTAACGACCTGCCTCATCAGTCAGTCAAAAATAATCACGAGATTGTATTGTTTGCCATTGATACTTCTTTAATTTTTAAGATTATTATACAAAACACAAATTTTGACGATATAAACAATCCAGCAATGCAATATTAAAAGTAGTACATTGGTTTAGTGTCAATAATCTTTTGCGTAACGAAACCAAAACTGTTTTAGATTTATTCTACCAAATGTAAAACAAGTTAATGATGTAGGTAAACGTAAAAGGAGAAACGTTAAGAAATTGTAGACAGTACCTACCGGATTCTTAGGAATAACATTAGGTTTGCCTTGCTTTGTATTAGAGTGCTTAAAGTTAAGTTTATTTGTGTCGGCCTGTAAGAGGTTGGTGCACTAAGCACCACCTATTCAGAAATTATGCCTACCGTGTAAGTTTAGGTGTACTCGCCGTAGGCTAACCTAATAGTTAAAATAAATAGATTAGATAGTAAAATTCAATGGGGCCCACACATAGTTATGCTATCGAAGAGATAGTTGTAATTGCGACATACATAATGTTAATAGTTACTAGAAATAAGAATAAACTCTGCCCAAAACTAGGCTACACAAGATTAAAGGGCAATATAAAAATGTTCAATAAATAAATTCAACCAAATTGTCAAACTTAACTTTTGTAAAACAAATTATCAGACTATCAGAAGATAAAAAACCTTGGGACCGATTTTGCTCCGACTCGAAGTATAACACCTAACAGGCTATAGGTTTCTTCGTCGCTTTACTTTTTAGTCTACATAGTACATACCGAAGCGACCGAAATAAAAAATACAGTTCTATTTTCATGTCAGTGTTTAATTTTAAGAATTTGACCTTTTTTAGGAACGTAGGCTGCTTGGTTCTAGGATTCTAGGTAGAACCTAGAATCAAGCAGCCTACGTTTGTTGGTTTATTTGTATTTACGGAAATAAAGAATTTTGACTTTGATAAGTGGTCTTACAATGGTTAGGTTAGATATGGCATCAGCTAGCTTTCTGGGTTTTAGTCTCGCTCAATTCGTATAGGGTAGGTGCATGGATTGGCCGACCAGCCCTTGTTGCCGGCCATTGTGGTGTAGCACGACTAACATTTCCGAATATGCAGTTTTTGTATTCTCATAAATCGAGGTCATGGCTCCTTTCACGACTCTCTCGAACTCACATGGTTTTGGATTTGGCCCATCCACTTCCATCTCAAAAAGCCACCCTGTTTAAGGAAGCTGTTTCAACCAATGTCCCTGAACCTGATCGACTCCTATTAGGACCGGCCAGGAGACTGGCACGATCTGCGGGAATGGATCACACTTGTTAAATGAAATCTGGGAGATTTGATTCTACAATTTAGTAACGTGTCCGTCAAGGTAGCGTACGAATTCACATTTATTTTTATGCCAATAATTAGTGCATCTTTGGTTTAAGAAATAATGTCAATTCTTAGTGTGTAAGCTTGTCGTTAGTGGCCAAAAGCAGAATCAGGGATGACTGAATACTAAAGTAGGTGTTTATTTTTACCCATTTTGAGAAAAAAATATTATAACCTCTTGTAGTAGGTAAAAACTACAATAACTAGTATGATTTTGTAGTAGGTAAAAACTACAATAACTAGTATAATTTTGTAGTATCCTGACGGTGTGGCATTATATTTTCTGAGGCCATAGATGAAGTCGAGACTTTGGTAATGGCCCATATCAATCAGGTGCTCTGACCATAAAATAAACAATATCAAATAAACTTTTTGTGTTGTATCTAGAGTAGGCTGCTGCAACCACATTAATAACAAAACTTGCTAGGTATAAATCATAGTTACTTAACATGTTTTATAATGCACATCCATGTTTTTAAGATAGTGCAGGCAGGCCATTACTAAAATCTGAGTTTGTGGTAACAGAAAAAAGGAATGAAAATAAATCCTAATTCAACAAATTATATTTTAATGTTTAATTACAATTTCTCATAAAGCTAGATCTTGACTACAATCTATAAGCGGTACCATACCATAGTCTCTTCAAATGCAACATACTTAAAACAATATTTTGTGTGTAAACAAATGCATAAGTACAGAACCAATCCCTGATTTCACTGTACATAACCAGTCAGATATTTAGCCTTGTGTTGGTAGGTTGAGGAGTACATTTTGTCCAGCTGGGAGGTATGTAACGTTGCGGGATTTAGCTAGTTGGTAGGCAATATCTTCTGCGGCTTCGATACGTCGGAGCTCGACTAGACCTTCACCAGCAGCGCCAAAGGATTTGGCGAGGAGTACCGCAGCCTGAGCGTCACCCTCTGCTGCAATAATAGCAGCTTTCTTCTGCTGCTCAGCCTTCTCTACAAGGAATCTAGCTTTTTCTGCATCTTGTTGTGCGACTTGCTTCAGTTCGACTGCCTGGGTGAACTCTTTGCCGAATGTCAAGTGAGTGATGGAAATGTCATCAAGAATCAGACCAAATTGCGCTGCTCTTTCAGTCAAAAGCTCACTGACTTTTTGTGACACAACCTGAAAAAGAAAATAGATGTTTTTTTATATTGAAACGCGCGTTAGAGCTTCAGTAAAGTTTGGAATTAAGCGGGCGACGCAATAGTACTGAGTATCTTAACACGAACCATATTGGTGCGCAAACCAAGCCGTTAATTCAGGTATAAAACTGCATTTTTCTAAGTTTTAGGGATACCAGGGGCCAAATTCTGCTAACCAGAGCTTGCTAGCTTATCGCGCATCATCAGAATCATCCATAGATGAAAGAAACTAGATAGTTGCACTGAGACATTGATAGATAGGTTTGACCTTGACATGCATCCCTCTATCTGTAGGTTCTTTCATCAAAGGTAAAAAGCCAAATCATATCATTTTGAGATGACACCATTGTTATGGTGAAGAATTAATTTGCAAATTGAACCCCTGTGTGTTCACTAATTCACTTACATTATTGTGTACTTTATCAAAGGTAAAAAGCCAAATCATATCATTTTGAGATGACACCATTGTTACAGTGAAGCATTAATTTGCAAATTGAACCCTTGTGTGTTCACTAATTCACTTACATTATTGTGTACTTTTAAAAGTACACAATCCTGCCGCAGGCAGAAGGTGTTATATGTCTATGGTTCATTCATGGGATCTTACCTCTCTCTGTGTAATAAGTTCTCCAGCATCAAACTGGGCCACAACTGCTTTGAGGACCTCAGAGGTGATGGAAGGAAGCACTCTCTCATCATAATCCACACCCAGTATTGTGTAGATTCTCGGTAGCTGGTCAGGTATAGGCCTGAACAGGATACGGAGTGTGATGTTCACATTTTGGAGATCTGGAATGGAGATACATTAATTTATTAATACTTTAAAGAAATGTTAAATTGTTTAAATTTTTTTTAATCCTAGTTCTAATTTGTTTCTATTATTTGATTGTAATTTTCTTTGTTGATAACGTTTTGATTTACGCATTGGTTGATATGTCGTTTATGTTATATTTATAATAAATTTCATTTTATGGTTTATGTAGGTCAAATCGTGATTATATGGCAAACTTATCATATGTTTAAAGAAATATGAACTGTAACATCATCATTAATAAATAACTGTGAAGCTTCTCAATTTCATAGGGGCTTTGAATATTTTATGATAAATGAAAAACAGTGAGACAGAATAGGCTAACAAGAAAAAAATATTAAAAAGCTTATATAATATACTAGATCCTGCCCGCCTGCATTTTATCAGGATAATAATTAACCTAAACATGTTATTTCAGGTCCCAAACGATACCCATACCAAATTTCAGCCCAATTAGTTCAGTAGTTTTTGCATGAAAGAGTAATAAATATCCACTTCCACAAATTACATTTATAATATTATCTAGCATGTCTATGGGTTCATTTCCACATAATACCAATGTGATAAAGTATACAGAACTTGAATGACATGGTATAAGAAAACAGGTATATCTTCCGAGACACAATGGTCACGTGGGTGTCGCCAGGCTACGTCATCGTCGCCATCTGCCAATGAGAAGACAACTCTATTTCCTGGTGTTACCAGTAGCGTACAATCGTAACTCTCAGAACTCCGGTATAAATCTGATAAAACTATGTGATTTAGTATTTACCATTTATTTATCACATTGACTCGTGTTTAACTAACACTGTTTTGACTGATCTAAAAAATATAATTGACGATTGACATTTTTTTATTGATTTTTCAATTGACTTTTATCACATTTGTTTCCAAACTTCTACATTTTGTTGAAATGAAGTGGCAACTGGATAGTGACGTCACCTGGTGACACTCCCGGAAGAGCCATGTTGAATGAGTTCTAAAGCTAGACTTAAACAATAATAAATAAGTCTAAAGAACACAAGTTCTTGCTGAGATAAAGTACAAATAATTTGAATTGGGTTACATAAAAGAACTTACCCCCAAATACTAAAATGCAACTCAGATTTAAGCACGCCTCAATTTGCGAGTTTTTGACAGTTTTCAATGGAAATATGTCAAAAATTCATCACTTGAGACGTGCTTAAATCTGAGTTGCGTTTGAGTATTCGGGCGTTAAATGTTGTTTTGTGTCAGGTTAACAGAGTGAAAAGAAATACTACTTCCAACATACCTTTACTGCCTGTGATAGTAGGCACGTTTCTGGGACGTGATCGGATGTCAAATATGATGGGTCTCTGTACCCAAGGGATAAAGAAGTGTGTGCCTTCACCCACCACCAAGTTCTTAACACCTTGGAATCTGTCAAAGATTACTGCTCTGTTGCCTCCATCAACTGAAAATAACAAAATACGGATTTTAATGCTGAAGGTAATAACTAATATCTTGAAATCACTGGGTTTTGGCTTTAAGTCTCAAAACAAATCAGTCTAACAATATTAAAGTACTTTAATATACAAATCTGCCATCGTCTCGCTATGTTGATATGCCCATCAAAGCAACCCGTCAACCCAGCCAGCTACATAAGCACTGGCAGTGCAGCCATGCCATAGCCTAAGGATTTTTGAGAACTTATGAAAACCCCTCTAGTCCAAACAAAATTATTTATTCACTGATGAGAATTTACACACCATTGTACAGGGCAGAGTTCACTACACCGCCAACGACTGCCACTCCTAAGCCCAGTTGTCCAATGCGGTTGAAAAGCTGTGCTGCCATTTCTGTAAGTAAACAATTCCAAATTAATTTTGGTGTATAGAGGTCGACTCAATCTATCCTAATATCTGTACTAATCCAAATCCTAATATATGTATCATTATTAGTGAACTTGTACCAATATTGCAAGATTCGAGGATGGATTGAGTCAGCTCTTTGGGCCGAAACATGTCAAACTTGATTGTTTTTTACACACAATAAACGTAATTTATAGTATAAATAAGGATAATGTTCTCAAATTTGGTAGTAACCAATATTATTTGGTTCTAAAGAGCTGAAAAACCAGCTGTATAAAGAGAAATTACCTAATGCACGGTATGAAATCTAACCTCAAATCCCGACCTCCAAGGAAACTTTTCAGATGTTTTTTTCTAATTTGCAACAATTTGAACTCTTCTTACCTCAGAGATAGATATATTATTCCGGTTTTTCTTTATTTTTGTGTAAAATTCAACAAAAATTCTATGAAATTCTCAAAATCCGTAATAGCGAAGCACAGACTAAAAATAATGGCGAGCGAACGGAACGAACGGAACGAACGATGTAGTTCATTCAAGTTAGTTATTCGTATTTTTTCAATCCGGAGCACAGATGTACTAGGGATGCTACATCCGGAGGGAGATTCTAGTTCGGTTTGGGTCTGGTCTGATTTACACCGTCCACTTTAGTCTTGAAGTAAGTTATACTGAACTGATCGGCACATGCTCTGGCACATGAAGCTATATAAAATGGTAGAAGGCAAAGGAACTCTGGCAATGCAATACAATCTACAACAGGACTAACTTACAAGCTTGAAATTGTGAATTTCGGACCTTAATCCGACCGAAGTCATATTTTCAGTCCTTACCTGCAACTTGCACATATTATGTGCAAGCGGTACCTCATATTATGGGGACTTACAATGTGAGCAAAATTTCTTCTCTAATCTGATTTAAAAAGAACTTGTACAGGTTAGAAAATAGTAAAAACCCGATTTTCTTCCCGCGTGATCAACCACCTTTAATTTCTTGTTGGTATACCTACGTAGTATCCAAATCAACCGGTGGGTGTCGTAAGAGCCGACTAAGGTCAATCTCTCAAATCAATCATGTAAAGTTGAGCTAGGCTACCTGTCAGGGACGCAGGTGCAGACGGGCGTTTACTGCCCCTTCAGATACAGTACCAACTAGTTCGGGGGATGGTGAACAACCACTGCCGTCCGACTCACAGACAGTGGCCTAGCCTAACTTCTATACACAGCTAGCTACAACTAGCTAGCTCATAGGTAGCCTTAAATAATAAGGTGCCTTGAATTGTGGTTGTCTGGTAGAAACCTCTGCAAGGGATAAGACCGCCAATTGCAGGATACGGTAATTAGATTTTAAGAACCTCATGTACCTACTATACTATACTGTAATTTTTCCTGCAATAAAGCTTTTTATTTATTTATTTAAGGGAAACTACCACAGGAAGGGCAGCAGCTTCCTTCTGAGTATTTTTCAACACCAACACACTGCGATCACCAATCCGCCTGCCAAGCATGGTGATTATGGCAAAACCCCCTCTACATGGGAGACCATCCACTCGATGGATCGACGACATCGTAGCGGTCGCAGAGAGTCGATGGATGGAGGTTGCTCAGGACCGCTATTTGTGGCGTCGTATGGGCGAGGCCTATGTCCAGCGGTGGACGTGTATGGGCTGATACGATGATACGTAGTATACCTACATAATATATGTATATAGCTACTGGGAATAAGAATAAAGTTACCGGTACAACACACCAGTTGTTTAATCAATGCAGAAAGATAATAACATTTATCTCGGTAGGTCTGGGCGAATTGACCTTAATGTACCTACCTTCTTACTTTTATCATGCAAGTTGAGCAACATTGCATGCAATCATTTTACAATAACTTTTCGAGACTAACGTTTCTCAAACGTAAAATCGGATATTCAATTTATTAAAACTTAAAAAATAGTACCCACCTACAAATTATTGACGTAAATACCTACTTACATATGTCGTGAGCAGACCTACCCCATCTATTTTTGGAAAGAAAAAACAGTGATTATCAGTGATAGTGATAATGGTCAAAGTTCCAGACGTGGAAAGATGTTGCTTCTGCTGTCCTCTACGCAAGGGGATTCTGTTTTTTGGGATCATTAACATTGTAAGTTTTTTTATAAAGGTAATAATGATTTTAGTACCTAAATAGGTAAGTAGGTACCTACCTACTTAAATAACGCCGGCTCATTTGAATTTTATTTTATTTTACCTACAAAAGACAAAAATCAGGACAGCCTTTTAAGCAGCCGTGTAATAATGCAGGTATTTTATGTAGAAACTTCAGTACCTAATTTCCTATTTAGGAAGATTAATAAACCAGGGGAGCATCCCATCATACAAACATCTCCCTATTTTTGATTTCTAGCAGACTCATCAGAATAGGTCCGTTCCCCAGATAAAAAATACCTAGCATGGTTTGATGGGATGTACTTCCTTCACAGATATTCTCTCTAGCAGCCGTGGCCTGGCTGGTGTACACAACAGAGCTGAAGAAGACCAAGTTTATAGATGGGTCCTTGGAAGAGGTTACATCCACGGTGCTATTCAGCATTTTCGGGATGAGCGTGATCTTAAATATTTTGTTACTTTTCGCTGGATGCCAGGTACTAACATATTCTTATCTAATTAATGAGATATTATTTTTTACAAACGTAGAGTTATTATTATTACATATAGTTACAATAGTAAAGTCCCATATCATATCACGTTATCACTCTAAGAACTAAAGTAATTTACCCACCATCACCCTGCAAGCGATAGGGAATAGGGAGACTGTTAGGTCCATTTAAGCCAAACGGCAGGTAGGCACTCTTATGGTATGTATATACGGTTCCATGGTCATGTACCAACCGTTGGGCTCATTAAGTACTGATTTGCAGGACTGGGTGAAGTGAAGAAGAAGTTTGGTACCTAATAACGCCGCCTTAATCTCTTAATTAAATAATGACTTGGAAAATAATTTGTGTCAAGAGAATGCCTAAAATACCTACATAAAGAACTGATTAATTACGCTTTTTTATGCCTGTGAATCTCGTGCGAAGCCTTGAGCAACCGATGGACATTATTTCCAATGCCCGTGTGAAATAAAACAAATATTTAATATTACAGAAAGATATCAACATGCTAAGGTTGTTCAACTGCTACGCGGTTGCGATATCTCTGGCTGCGATGGTGCCGACCTTCATTCTCCTGTCGCGTGCCATGTACTACGATACGGGAGTCGCTTTGTTTGCAATAGGTATAATTTTTAAATATTATTTTATAACATAATTATCCTTAGAGCTAGATAATTAGTAACACCACCTACCTATTAACCAGCTAATTCGATTTGGGTATCTTCCTGGGAACTTAAGAGTATCTAGAAAGGGAGTTGCCAAGCGCTACTTTTAGTACTAAAATGATTCTGCCAGTTTTCGCGGGAGGCGAGGTAGCACGGTACAGCACACATTTACATAATCACGCACACTAATGCAGAAAAATTAAGCGTCCCTATAAACGCAAGCAAACGTAAAAGCTGTACACAAACACAAAACAATCACACAATTAAAGAATTACTGTTGTTACACTATTGTTTAGTTACACACTAACACAAAAAAGTAGTGATGGGGTGTAAAAAGACCGATAAAATGAATGATTTCAAATGAATGAAATCAGGGTTGTTCCAAATCATATACTTTTCTTTTTTATAGATTTGTAGGCCGTAATCTCTTTAACTACTAAACCGATTTTAAAAATTATTCTACGAATAGAAAGGTACACTGTTGTTAAGTAACACAAAGCTATATTCTATCTACGCAAGTAAAACCGCGGTGCGCTAATAGTTATTGTATGTACAATTACAACAAATATTACGCAATTATGAATCTTAGGGTTCTAACTTAGAACATCTTCATAGAAATCGGTTCAGTCTTAGAACTTCTAAGACTGAACTGAATTCGATGAATCTTTCATGAATGCATTTTTTTGATAAATATTTTGTTTCTTAATTGGTGTGGTGGGGTGAGAAAAATAAAGAGCAGGAGAAGAATAGCGGCTGTTAGCAAATGTACTGCCCAACGCGGATTTTTATGGCTAGGAATTAAAAAAAATGATATTGTGGTGTTTAATATAAATGTATATTACATAATTTTTACACTATTGGTTTTTAAAATGGACTAATTTATTGTAAATGTGACGTACACATTTCTTCGGATCTGTTTTTTTCATAAGAAAAGAGATTCTAGTATCTGTATACTTTTGCAAAACCAATCTTCCTAATTCCATATTGTGATTGACGAAATCATTGTCATAGACATGTAGATCAATATTTGGAAATAAGTCCTTTCCTTGGAAATAGTTCAATGATTTTGACTATAACTATATACGTTGTAGTAATTTATTTAAGCATTAGGAGCATCTTTGTATTATAAATTTAATATAATATTCAATCATTATCTACTTGTACTGTATTGATATTTCAATCCACAGTCTATTTATAAAGAAGTAGCTATGCACCGCAGTTTCATCTTACATACTACACCAGCTGTACAAAAAATCACGTTTATATGTTTCTGCGTTCAAAAAGTACAAAGCAAATAGCAATAAACAAACGACACAGCACCACCAAAATTTTAAGGGAGCTCCATAAATCGACATGTTGAAGGCAGAATGACAGAGACAATCGCAGCAAACAAGTTTTTATAAACAGACACAAATGACTGTTCATGTACCTCGGACTGCGTACGCTCGGCTACTCCTGTTCTGAATGCTCCAAGTAATGTATTCCCGATAGAGATCCTTTCCCCGTGTTTCGTTAACTAATTTGAAATGATGTTGTATATATACATTACGAATCCAATACAAACCTCTTTTTTTAAAATCGGTTAAATATGGGTACAAAAAAGCACATGGCATTTTATTCATTCCATCATTCACTCAATCAATTTCATTCAACTAATCCCCACACTACGCCTTCTACCAAGGAATTTATACTCACATTACTCACCTACACCCTCTACCAAGACGTTGGCGTCGTATTAAAACTGTCGCAACTGCTATTCCATTTGAATTTAAATTAAACAATATTACAAAAAACAATTGACAAAAATATCACTACTTGTGATAGGAAATACCGTAGTACCTTAAGTTTGATGTGTCTGATCGTCTTTTACACCGTAATACCGCACAATTGACCATTTTCACTGAGCACTACTTTGCGACACGAAACGACAGCTAATGGTCGCGGTTACGAGTGAAGTAGTTTTATATAACGTGTATGGCCATATGGCCGGCAGAGGGGTACGCCTTGCGTTGACATCTCCGTTCTAGACACTAAGCCTGGGAAGAATGAACCCGATTACCATTACTGTAGTTCCCGTGGTGAAAAACAAAACGGGTGATCTTAGCTCTTCAACTAACTACCGCCCTATATCATTGGGAACTGTTATCGGGAAGGTGTTGGAGCGACTAATCTACCCTATGCTAAAGGAGAACTTAAACATATAAGACGTACAGTTTGGTTTCCGTCCAGGTCTTTCGACGGATTCGGCCATAATGAGCCTTAAAAACACGGTGAATTACTACACCTTACAGAACACCTCCGTCTACGCGTGCTTCCTAGATCTCAGCTGTGCCTTTGACCTTGTGAACTATGACATCTTATGAGCCAAATTAACAGCTGCTAATGTGCCTGTACACGTAGTCAATCTGTTAAGGTACTGGTACGGAAACCAAACAAACTGTGTAAGATGGGTTGACACGACTTCTAGTGAGTACATACTACAATGCGGAGTTCGCCAAGGTGGATTGACCTCACCTGACCTTATTAACCTCTATGTTAATAGCTTGATCGAGGAGCTGAGGAGCTCCAGAACCGGCTGTTATTTAGGCAACGTCTGCGTAAATAACCTGAGTTATGCCGATGACAGGGTGCTCCTCAGCCCGTCGGTTAAAGGGTTAAGTTAATATGCTATTGGTCACGGGTTAAAATACAATGTAGTGAAAACCGAAATGATGGTATTTAGGTCGGGTCGAGGTCCAGATAGGGTGCCAGAGGTTCGCATGAGCGGCTCTACCATTAAGGTGGTAGAGCGATTCAGGTACCTAGGGCACTTGCTGACGGGGACGCTGAGGGACGCTGAGGGACGATGAGGATATTGGGCGGGAACGAAGGGCGCTCGCGGTGAGGAGTAACATGCTCGCACGCCGGTTCACGAACTGCAGCACGGACGTCAAGAACACCCTTTTCCGTGCGTATTGTCTGGGCATGTATACATGCCAGCTGTGGTCGAATTTCACCAGGAAGGCCATAAACACCATCAGAGTCCAGTACAATAACGCGTACCGGGCACTCATGAAGTTACCGAGATGCTGCAGTGCGTCAAGTATGTTCTCTGAAGCGGGAGTGCCCGACTTCTTCGCCATCGTCCGTTCTCGCGTCGCATCGTTCTGGGGTAGGTTGGTCCGCTCCAAAAATAGCATTATGAAGGCTGTCTCTGACCAGGTTTACATGAATCCTATTTATATGTACTGGACTTCCCTTCACATGAAGGGAAACAGAAAGTGACGTGCGGTAGCTTGTGCCGTATTAATTTTTGACTATATTATTTTATATTTGTTTGTTTTTATACTGTGTGATTTCTTTTTTGTGATATGGGTTTTTTGCCTGAAATAAACGAATTTTATTTATTTATTGTTTATTACTATGTAAGCTGTGCCCAATCGTATACCTGGCAATACTGGGTGTGTCTGGTTGGCTGGAATAACAGGAAGCCATTGAAAACTTTATATCACGCCCTCTTTCGGATAAAAGTAAAACTACTTCAAGTGTTTCTTTCTCCATCCACGACAGAGAGAGTTTCAAGCGATGACATGTTAAGCTAGTGATGTCAACTTTTACCTTGTTGATGTATTAGTTCTTTCGTAAAAACGAAGAGGGCGCTTATCTGATTTAAGTTTATTTTCAGCAATGCAATGTTACGTTATCGTGCTGGTGAGGAGCGAGGTGGTAAAGTTGGAGTTGAAGACAGCAAATATGGAGGAAATACATTCAGAAGCAAGCTTCGAAGATACCATCGACGTGGGCGATGTAGTCACTTTACTCTAGCTAGAGTTCTTGAAGATCTTTTCTTTGTTCGCTAAGTTGAGTTGAGCTGGCAATAAAGGTACCCTACCTTATGTAAGTTATAGTTAATTAGGTATTATGTAGTTGGTATAAATTACTACAATGAAATTAAATTCATAACACTTTAGTAATTTGGTGGGTTGTTTTTTCCTCCGTTAGTATGTAGGTAGGTACTTTTATTTT
Organism: Eupithecia insigniata; assembly: GCA_947859395.1. Taxonomy (NCBI): domain Eukaryota; kingdom Metazoa; phylum Arthropoda; class Insecta; order Lepidoptera; family Geometridae; genus Eupithecia; species Eupithecia insigniata. The sequence continues at coordinate 4,899,175 of OX401996.1, read as the reverse complement.
TACCCGACCGACTAACGAAGGCCGAGGGTTATGAGTTTGACACCGTATGTATGTATGTAGCCTTTTTTTTGTTTCCACGTAGCGCTGAAACTACTGGTCCGATTTCAACATTCTTATATGATAATAATAACTATGTTTATAGTAAAAAATTTGACGTGTAAGTGCTTATTTTGTAAGCCTAAAGAAATTAAGTTATTGATTCTGATTCTGAACAAATGTGGTGTCGTATGATTCGTCTTAATAGCTCGATGGTTATAGGCCATGTGACGTCAGATAAAAATGGGGGTCTACCGAGATCCGGAGTCTAAGTAAGGGTCGAAAAATCCCAATGTAAGTAAATATGCTCGTGTGTGGTATCGTTGCGAAGTTCTTTGTTTGTTCTTTCCGAAACCGTTTATTAAACTTTTGTGAGGTTAACGATTCTCAAGCTATCAGCAAAAATGTGTAAAAAAATATAAATAAAAACTAAAACCCGACTACATAAAAGTCTTAAACAAGCGTTCACCTATTGTCCTTATCATTTACTTTTGATACTTAAGTAGTCGGAGGCACCCACCCCATTATACCTAGGGTACAAGTAGAAACAAAAGCCTCCGACTACCTAAGTATCAAAAGTAAATGATAAGGATAATAGGTGAACGCTTGTTTAAGACTTTTATGTAGTCGGGTTTTAGTTTTTAACTATATTTTTTTGAGTTTAGATTAGAGCTAGGTAGGTCTATCTTTTAATGGATACTTATAATAGCCCTATACTTGGTAGGTACGTAAGTATAGGTACCTACACTTTATTATTAGGTATGAAACTAAATTGTTCTCAATTTTTGTATCGCAGAATAGCATAACAGACTATTACAAAAGTCTACACAAATAACAGAATTATTATTGAAATAAACAGGGATAAAATAATTTGGTATCGTTCCCAAGCGCATTGTTTCTGTTAAACTTTGAACCGTCTGCAGCAAACTAAAATATAAACAGGGAGGGCAAACTTTGCTCCTCTTAACTCCTACCTACCTACCCACTCACCTACCTAGTTTCGAAATTTGAAGGCACATCGGCAGCGCACGACGGCCATTATGACGAAAAATTAAAAAATAAACGTTCCTAATTTAAAATATTCGTGGTTTTTCAAATGGATGAAGCACAGGCACAGGTGGGTGCCCTCGGGATCTCTCCTCGTGACTTACTCTTACGTCTGCCATTGTTAGGGATCAATGGAACTCGAAAAGGCAGCGCTTCTTACATTGTATGCCAAATTGGCAATTATGCCAAAACATAGTATTTGGCAAGAATAAAGGTTCACCGCTGCAAGTGCACAAATGGTAAAGTCTGTAATCAGAGCAGGGGTATTTCCACTTACGAAAACAATGCTCATATACTTCGAAAAAATATTTGTGGTACCTTCAGTACAGATACTTTATGTTTCTCGAGTGGAGAGCGTAACTCGGCAATCGTAGTGTAGGATGCCCTCCGGACAGGTGGGACGACCTGCGAAAGACTCTTGGCAGATGCTAGATGCGGTAAGCTGGAAGCTGGGCGCTATGCTCAATAGGCCTCCCTATTTCCACCATCCCTGTGTCCACCAGTGGCCTAGTACAAGGTGAACATGATGTTGATGATGAACTATACAGATAAAGACAAAATTAAAACAAAAAACAAAACATTCGTGTCCTACCCTATAGAAACCAGTACATAAACCCATTATAACAAGACGAGACATTATAGTCATACAGTACGCGAGCCTTCCTACCACTTTTTATTACAATAAAAACAAAACTCGTAGGCAATGCTACGAGCGAGCGAGATGTAGCATTGCCTACGAGTTGTGGGCGAGCTATACAGGCGTAGCATCGCCTACGACATAGGTCGCACTGTCTACGACGACGTAGACCTCAATGCTACTTACAACTGCTGGACCACGCTAGATACATCATAGGCTATGAATTGTCTCTGAACTGCAGACGTAGCATCGCCTACAAAATGGCCGTAGCAATGTCTACGACGTAGACCATAGCGCTACGTTTATAGACTACGCTAGGTACATCATAGGGCTACAGTCATAGGCTATGAGTTCTCCAGCGTGATCTTTATACAATGTTGGATATGGTTACTAGATTGATCTTTTGTGACGCTCCATAGTAGGTACAGTTTTTCATCATCATTATTGTATAATAAATCTTTATTGACAAAGAAAATAACAATCAAATAATATAAACAAATTAAAATAGTATTTACAATTGAAACAATTGAGCTAACTGCAGACTGTTGCAAACAATCTGCATTGCCATACAGCGAGGCAATGCAGCCAGCGTCTTAGGGACGCTTCCGACTTGTATTGATTTGGACCAGTTGACCTATCTGTAGATCATTATTGTAACTCAGTTGTTACTTTATGTTCTTGACCCTTATGTCTGCGAATATTTAATTTTTATACATTGATGTTCAATACTGCCAGATACCAGCCATTCTCAATGTACCTACATAATTTTCCCTCGTCCCTGGTACCTATAATGTTTGTAAACAACTCTCAACACAATAATCTATACTCCAATTTAGAATCCAAGATATTTTAGGTCAACAAAGACATTTATGAATGAAAACCTAACAGAAACTGATAACAATAAAAGAAAACAACAAAGTTATCACTAAAAACTAAAATCCAAACTATAACAACGCATAATATTATAATCTCACATGTGTGGCAAACAAATGTACGATTAAAATTAAAATTAAAATTAAAATTATTTCGAGCTTCTTTGCTTTGCTTCGATGATATTTTTGACCAATATTCCTTGGGTTTTGTAACCCCTTTTGTATACAAAAATATCCATGTTTTTGAATTATATGAGCACATAGGCAGACATAAATGAGCTAGCTACATTATGTAATGTACGCGTAATTACGATAATAACACAAAGTTTTACTCAGTAGGTACTCTATATTTAACGCCATCTGGTAGCCGATGAGAAAAACTGGAAACCGCAGACCATGGGCGGATCCAATCAACTTAAGAGCTCGTGAGACAGAGCCACACAATTTAAAAATAATACTGTACCTATGAAATGTCTGCATAATTAAAATAATTAAAACTTATTTGAATAATCTATGTAATCATTGTAATAAACAAGTACCTATATCGTTTATTAACACACTAACGACCCGCCCCGGCTTTACACGGGTGCAAATTATACATGTATAAAGCTTCCTCTTGAATAACTATATCTATAAAAAAAACAAAATCCGTTGCGTAGTTTTAAAGATCTCAGATTATTATAGGGACATCGGGAAGCGACTTTGTTTTATACTATGTAGTAAGTGCAACGGCCTTATCACAAGCTCTGCTTGGCTTAGGGTTGATCCTGTGTGATTTGTCCAGCATTTATTTAACTATTGCAAGTACCTATAAGAACTGTTAATTAGTATGCGTTTGATTAGGAAAATCTTAGGCGGATTATAAGGTTTTTCTTATTTATTGAGGTTTTTTAGAAGCAATAAGTTACGTTGTTTATTATTGTGTGACCACAACAAAATGCTAAAATCTGTTAAAATCATTGCTCTACGAATTACGATCCTATTGGTCACAAGAAATCTTTCCAAGCTAGTTTTATGTGTTTACACAATAGGGTTTTATTTACTTCCTTATTTAACAGTACCTACTGGAACAAGCAAAACTACGTAAATTTTTTCTAGCTCTTGATTAATTAACAAAATTACGTAATTACGTCGATTATCCAACAATGTTCACTTAGTCGCCATTTTATAGCTTGAGAAAAAGTTGCCAGCTCTATTAACTGTTTGGCGTTAGTCCCACCGCAGAAAAAGCGCTAGGTTCTATGTGAATTTAGCGCTTTGTTTGATCCTGCAGGTGCCTTGCCTACTCAGTCTAATTTCACTATTTTTTAGTATTGTTTGATTAATCATATTCGTAATCAAATCACCATTGGTTCTTCAGAAGACTCCATAATTATTTTAAATTAAAAGTTCTTGTTTTAAGCAACTCTACCAAATTTTTGGTAGAGTAGCTTCTTCCATTTTTTATGAATCTAACATTCATAATGTGTTTTATGAATCTAACATTCATAACATTCATAAGGCACGCAGGTAGCGTACTAAGAGAATGGGATTGAGAATGATGCCATTTCTTAAGTTGTCCCGCTGATAACGTCATGAATTTGTTCTGAGCAGGACAACAGACAGATGACGTCATTTTCAATTCCATTCTTTAGGTACCAACGCAGACTATATTAGTTCGTACCAAAGTCTTTAAAATTTCGCCAGATTTATCGCAAATCCCAAAAAATGGCGACATCAACCCAGCAGCCTTTAAATATCGCACTAAGGAGTAAAGTGAAATGCACTTATTAGCTGAGAGGGCGCACCGAGTGCAGCGCCTAATGGTTGCCATTCACCGGCTGAATGGAAACGCGAAATTGCCAACAATTATATACTCTGGCAATGATAACTGGCGGATGCTCCGCAAACTCGGTTGCGGCGCGGTTGTCTCGTGGCATATCTACTCTACTGCATACAGTTTGAGGGTTCCTCCAAGAAGAAAAGCGTAGAAAGTACAATTAAAGATGTAGCATCTTTAATTCTACTTTCCGCGCTTTTCTTCTTTGCTGTATGCTTTTCTAAACGCTACGTTCTTCTAAAAGCTTTAAAAAGTCATTTTTTTTTAATAGGAAATCTTCATTTCAACTCACTTTTTTGACAGAATTCTTCTTAAATTGGATTTATTCCCTGATTTCCCCCGTCCTCGTGAAAACTGCTAATGATCCAAATATCCTTCAGATAACTCTAGAATGGCTTAGTAAAATGTTTCTCAGTCGTTTAAGGACCCTGCTTTTATAAGATAGGGTTACGTGGTAAAAAATAGGTACATAGTAAGATTACGAACACTCCTCTGACAGAGAGAACAAAACAAATATCATGCTAGTAGAGAGGTTAGCAACCAAAAACATAACACTTACAATTCATTCTCCCACAAGAGTGCAGTGCTAAACACATCCAAACTCAGCAGCGCGTCCAAGATAGCACACAGCCACAGCGCAGCCCGCTCCAATTGTCCGCCACAAACGAATTCATTTTCACAAAACTCATCTTGCAGACTGCATGACGTGACACCAACGTGGACAAACAAACTTCGAGATTGGAAGAGGCAGTGTAATTAGAAAAATCTTAGGTACTTAGTATCGTTACTTTTAAGATACCTAGCGAATCATGCGTGGTAGAATTAACGGATTTTATACGATGAAATAGTGTTCTGTTTTGAGATAAAGGTGTTGTAAATTATATTCATTATGAGACAAAGAAATTTTAAAATTAAGCTATACCTATTTTTCTTTCTCATAATACCAGATGTGTTATGAGAAAAAAAGGTATTCTGGGATTTAGGCATTTTGATACTAAGTCTCTCTATCGCGTAGAGAAACTTTGAGCATAGCTCTCTCCACAGCGTGCTGGGTGACTTTGAGTTTATGCACAAGGCCTATAGTGAGCTGTCCATGCTTTTCATTGTTAATTTTATGAGAGTCATAAGCTCCTATAGGATCGTATGTTTGATACGAGCATAATAATATAATTATTTCCGCACAGGGTCTTGGAGGCAAAAGCTCTACTTTAAATACTTACCATTTTTGTGCTACTAACTTTATACTTACCTCAATTTTTTTTTTGTTTCGTTTGGATATGTTTTGTAAGTTTGTAGATTGTAAATCACGACGCTCTGACTTTCGCGAGACGTTGGTAATACTTTTAGTGAGACTTTGGGAATACTTTTCGTGAGACGTTGAGAATAGGCACGTCTCTCTTGAGACCTTGGGAATAACTCTACAAGGTAATTTTTTTACGATCTTGTGGATAAATGTTCTTACTTGCTGCAGCCCGCGGTTGTGCACGGTCTTTTCAAGTAGCTTTATAAATCTGTCCCCAGGATACAGACCGCCCTGCCAAATTTTAGTCAGATTCTTTCAGCCGTTTAGGCCTGAAAAAGTAACAGTCAGACAGAGTAACTCTTTTCAACATGATATTTTATTATAATTTTAGAACATATTATTCTGTTTCTCATTTCCATGTTCACGGGCCATATAGTGACCTGGTCCTTTGGGAGGCATGTGTGGGGCCGAAGCCAACTGCACAGAGGCCTTGAGAATTAATGTAAAGGCGAGAGCTATACATAGCGGGTATCATCATTGGTTGCACAATAGAACCTATTATTATTTTATTATATTTTGTATTCTATCCTACATGAGATGACACACGTTGTTATCCCATCCAGCATCAGTAGATCTGCGCGGAGCACGGCGGCGACGCGTGCCCGGAAGCGTCACGGCCGCGTGAAGACCGGAAATGGGCAGGATGACCGGATCCTATCTCCGCTCGGCTCCTGCCTACCTGTCGCCATGTTGTGACGTCACGACACGCTCCGTCCCCACGCAGATTGTCTGATGAAGTTTAGGAAAGATGTTCCTTTATCATTTTGATGTAGGAGTAGTTGCCGTGACATGTTAGGACTAACGTAGTACTTCAGTTGGTATAGTCAGAGAACATATTATAATAATTAAACTCTTTAGTTAAAAAGTTTAAACTATGGGCCCTTATATTTAAATTGAAGAGTACCGAGCTCTATGAAAGATATGAAACTAGATCACCGATTCGCCTATTATAATCTGGGTTTCTTCAAGATAAGAGGGAATAGGGGTATTCTAGACCGTCGTGATACACCGACGGCCACATCGTAACTTTCCATCAGGTGAGATTGTGGTCAAACGAAGGTCTACTGACTATAAAAAAAAAAACAAACCAAAGTAGGTCTTAAACTACTAAGCATACAAATCAAGCAAGCAAATGTTTTGTCCTGCTATGAGAATCAAACCATAACCTACGTTTCCAACGTATTTAGAAGGTCTAGGCTTGAAATAAAAGTAAGAGACATATTTACATTGGATCCGTCAGAAATAAGGTGTTTCTGTTACAGTGACAGGTGCCCCCGGGCCGCCCTTTGAGCCACCTGACGGTCATGCATCGTGCCGTGCCCATCTGTCGGGCACACGCGATCTACGCCCTTCATTAGTACCGACCTCCTATCCCTTTTCAATTTAGTCTTATACCTACAGACTGAATCCGTTTTTCTTGGCTGCTTTGTTGAAGGTCTTTATTTTTCACCGACGAAAAGTTATATTAATAATATAATATATTAATAAGTATGTTTTTTGGCCGTGGGGCCGAGGCGTACGAATATCGACCCCTCCAACTCAACCCGTGGATGTCGTCAGAGCCGACTAAGGGAACCTACCAGAGGAAGGGCAGCAGCTTCCTTCTGAGTATTTTTCAACACCAACACTGCGATCACCAATCCGCCTGCCAAGCGTGGCAAATACTATTGCAGACCATCTACTCGATGGACCGACGACATTGTAGCGGTCGCAGGGAGTCGATAGATGGAGGCGGCTCAGGACCGCTATTTATGGTGTCGTATGGGGTAGGCCTATGTCCAGCAGTGGACGTGTATGGGCTGATATGATGATGATGTTTTTCGTTCGGTTGTAGGTATGTACATAATATTCGTTGATTTCTCCGTTAATTATTGCCCGATTTGGAGAATAATTTCGCTATTGTACGGAGAATGAGCCCGAAGTGATCCCATAAAAAATGTATTCCAGCGGGATAAGTACATATTTGTCCCGAAAAACTTAAAAAAATAGAAATACAAAGAGATTTGAACAGCGTTTCTAGTTATTTCAAAAAATCTAATTGTGATATCGATTGACGATTATTTGATTTTATTATAAGCTGAGGTAACGCAAGACCGTTCATTGTGGTGATCTGTAGGGGAGCCCTATGTCCAGCGGTGGACGTCTAAGGACTGAGATAATAAAGAGGAAGACATCTCTTAGATCTGGTAGCTGAGTACTACTAATCGTATAGTTACTTTAAATAACATTGTTTGCTAAACTTTAATCATTCAGTAACTGGTAAAACTGGTAGAAACTAATGAATAAAGAGAAACCAATGTAGTGAGTGATTTTGTTGATGTTAAAAAGCTGGGGTGCAGTTCCAAAAAGCCCTTATTGGGTATGGCGGATCGACTTGAAATTTGGTGCACGTTCTTGACCTCCTGAGTAGAAATAAGAAAACGAAATATGGCGCAATTTTTTTATTTTTTAAATTAAGTATTTTGTTTATTGATAACTACTGATTGGTCCCGACTTCGCACAGGTGCAAATTATACATATAAACTTGTTAAAAAATACAGCATCAAAATCCGTTGCGTAGTTTTAAAGATCTAAGCATATATAGGCACAGACAGACAGCAGGAAGTGACTTTATTTTATACTGGGTAGTGAAGAAAATTACAATCAAATACATAATAGAAACAAATTATAACTGGTATGTATTATATTTACAATCCGGCATAATAATGGGCTTTTCGGAACTTTATCCAAGAGCTGTAATAATACATTTATTAAATAAATAATGCTGGACCACCCACACAGGACTATGCCCTAACTTATTGACATTAAGTTAATCTTAACATTGCTATTGATAAGTTAGACTTAATAACATTGCTGTTAATAAGTTCGACTGTGTCTATAAAATTGGCATTATGTAATTTTCAAGCAATAAATCGAAAAAAAAGCGTAAATTAAAGTGTTTTAAAAGCACTACACTTATAATTAAAGTCGTGTTTCACTCCCGCCCTTTTATTTCGCCCCCCAACGCGCCATGTGCGAAGTGGTTTGTGCTTTTACCATTTAATCAGGTTCAAGAATGGTGTGTCGGAGATTTGAGAGAGTGGTGGATTGCTTGGTTGCGAGCGACAAATATAACTTTTTTTGACGATTATACACAAAATGCACTGTGAGCTATCGGGATCGTGAAAAGCTTCTCTCCATTTCACTCTCTCCCTCGCTCGACACTAAAAACATTCAGTACCGATAAACTCGGTACCAATATTACCTACTATAAAAACTATCGTAGTTTGACGAATTAATTACGGATATCGTTAACGGGTTATCTACGAACATTGATGGATGAAACGTTGGTGTTCTTCTAACACAGATAAGGTTTGTATATAACCCGCTTACATCTGTAATGAATCAGTACCAATTGTGTTCTTTCCAGTAGCGATAAACTGAGTACCGGCTCTTTAGTCAACTGATCCCGCTTTAAACTCATCCCACGGGATGAGTTGACTAAAGAATTAATTTTCATTTTAATATTTTATTTTTATTTGAAATATATTTACACACGAGAACAAAAATCTTTGGGGAAAAAAATTACACACCTTTGTTTGGGTCGCGACTCGTGGTCCCACTAATTTGACCCACTGGTGGGACAGTGTGTCGATTTAATGGGCTCGTGGTCCCACTGTTTGGTGGGACCAGCAGTCAACGTAATGCAGTCGCTCGTGGTCCCACTGATTGGGTCATAAGGGCTATAACACAAATATTTTTGACAAGATGACGTCTATTAAATCGATGAAGATGGGTAGCATGTTCAAAAAATTGTCACGTTATTGACTGCGTTGTCATGACGACCGATGCACTGAAAATTGCTCTACTTCTTGTAGATCAATATTATGCTGAGACAGGACCTATTGGTTCGCTGGTTCGCTGCGTAATAGTACATTGTTACCCTAGGGATGAAAGTTACTTATTTAGTCCAAGACAAGGTTTGGCGCCCGAGCGTAGCGACGAGGGCGCTAATAGTTCGAGGGACTAAATAAGTTACTTTCACCCGAGGTAAGCACTGTGCTTTTCATTACGAATATAAGAAAAGTAAAAATAAAAACATGAATTAGCTACAGGAAAAACGAGAGCTATTTTGCCATTATTTTTTATTTTCGCAGAAGTCACTAACAAGAAGTTGAAGTTGAGTGGCTGTATAGGAAGTTGGAACATAGTGCAACAGAAATGTGACATGACAGCTGTCAGTTGAAAGCGATTCTCCCTATAGGGATGAAAAGTACTACTTTCAACCCGCTCTTCAGGCAACTTCAGACCTACTTTCAGAGTATGAGTAATGAAAAATAGTTTTTGTATTTGTTATGTTCTTAATTGCAAATTTTTAATGGATGTGATTTATGTTTTATGTTTTGGTGAACCAATAAATGTATTTTCTTTCTTTCTTTCAAGATTAAAGTGCTAATTTCGTCTAATAGATAGCGTTGTTAGCTACTATATAAAAACGATCATGTCACGGAAACTAGGTACTCACCTTAGACCCCAGATCACTATATATGTACTTAAGTTAGACCACCGGTTTGTAGAGATGTGACAGCTCTCGGTGAGATCTTCATTTCGGATAACAGCTGTCAAACTGGAAACTGTCATATCTCGGAAACTACTGATCCTAGACCACTGGTTCGTATGGAGATATGACAGCTCTCGACAAGATCTTCATTTCAGATGACAGCTGTCAAACTGGAAACTGTCATATCTCGAAAACTACTGATCCTAGACCACTGGTTTGTATGGATATATGACAGCTCTCGAGGAGATCTTCATTTCGGGTGACAGCTGTCAAACTAAAAACGGTCACATCTCGGAAACTTTTCGGATAACAGCTGTCAAACTGGAAACTGTCATATCTCGGAAACTACTGATCCTAGACCACTGGTTCGTATGGAGATATGACAGCTCTCGACAAGATCTTCATTTCAGATGACAGCTGTCAAACTGGAAACTGTCATATCTCGAAAACTACTGATCCTAGACCACTGGTTTGTATGGATATATGACAGCTCTCGAGGAGATCTTCATTTCGGGTGACAGCTGTCAAACTAAAAACGGTCACATCTCGGAAACTTCTCATACAAACTTCTCTCCGGTTTGTATAGAGGTCGCTGAGATCTACATTTCGGATGACAGCTGTTAATCGGTATCACAAACAGTATATAAACTACGAGGTAAGATTTTCAATAGATCACGTAAATGACGTTATCACGTAAAATTATCGTTCCTGAACCGACTTTAGAGACAACCATTTTTTTTTGTGAAATTAACAGAAAAGTGGAATTTATTATTAAATTATTTTATTTTATTATTAATGTTTTTCCGCCTAAGGGGGATTCAAAACAGGAATAAGCCGAAAATACAAAAGGCCAGCATAAAAACGTGAAGCAAAATAATTATTTTTATTTCTAACAATGAACTTAATGAACAAAACTTAGAGTTTGTTCTCTTTAAACAAATTTTTATATTTATCTTACCTTTTCTAAAAAATAACCAACTGTGATCTCCTGGTTTATCAGCTGCATTTGTGACTGTATTATTAAGTCGTCTTTTAACAGTTGGAACCGATCTCTTTTCTTTTCGAAAGTATTTTTTGCAGTAAAATCTTCTTTAAGTGTATGTAGTAGTTTCAAATCAGTAACATAATTTTTATTTATACTTTTATTGAGTTTTGAATTCCAACTTTCGCATATGTTATTAGTGCGACGTCTTTCGCTAGATACACACCATTCCCTTACAAATTTTTCAGATTTGACATAATATTTATCAAAGTATGCCATAAACACGTTCATTTTCTCCATGTTCATACATTCAGTTTTGATGTATTCCAAACCTTCTTGAATGAACTCTTGCGGCAAAAGGGGAAGAGCAGAACATAATCCAACTATTCTTTTATAGATTTTTGATTTCAGACCTAACGTTTTAGCTTTCTTGTAAAGGCTCCGCACGAAATGGGCGTAACATTTTTTAATAATTACGGTAAGACATTCAGAAAATATTACATCCAAAGCATTGGTAGGAGCAATTTCGAAATCGGCGTGAATTTTTATAGGATTCCATTCTGGAAATCGTGTCTTAATAATGTCAAATAATGCGAAGTATGAGTTTTCTTTTTTGTCACTCATGAGAGCAAAAAATAATGGAGCAACTTTTGTTTTGTCAGTAGTACTCTCCGTGTCTACATGTATCACCATTAGCTGATAAAAAGGCTTGGGAGTGCATGGTTGCATCAAAAAAAAAATTCATCGGTAATTGGTAATAATTGCTCAGTTCTTTCTGAAGCAAATACAATGATTCTAGCATCGCCGCCAATACAAGTATAATCTGCTACAAGAAATTTGCGGGAATTTCAACCTCATGTAATGTTTTGTAAACCAATTTCTTTAATTTTAGCTGTTTTTTTCTTTCGCTGTACAAAGCACATTTCATGTTGTCGAATGACGACACGTTTGTAACAAGGTTAATGCCTTCGTCTAATAGGGAGTCAAAGTGTTTTTTGTAAATTTTAGGCATTGGCTCGTCCGAACCCGCAGCTTCTTTTTTCGCTTCTATAACTTTTAGTGCCACCCTGTTTTTTGCCATATCTGGTAAACACTCGGATTTGTGAACCTTACTCTTAAGCACTGTGTCTTCTTAAAATAATAAAATTTGGTCAATATAATGCGAACCCGAAGTAAATTCTAGTTAAGTTTAACGGCACAGACGTAACGTTTTGTTTACTTGAATTATAAAAAGTAATCAATAAGAGGCGATGAACGAAATCGCGGGCAAAAGCTATGTTTATGTGTACGAATAAGTGAATTATTCAACTTACATCACACACTGTAATAGAACCGGGACATTTCAATTTTCGTTTTTGGCTGCAATGCCAAATTGTCCTTGATACAGAAATATAACGTTTATGCCGATAGTATTGGTATCCGTTGCTAAGTAAGATTTTGCCTCGTTTTCTATTTATTATTTGAAACATAATTAATGAAAAAAACAGAAAACTGTGTAAATAATTGCTGCTAACTTGAAGGACGCGCGACACTGACAGGTACAACGTACAATTATAATATATTGTGAATTGTGACTAAATAGGCCAGTATCTCAAGTGGCCAGTACCTGAAGAACTCACTTTAATTCAAGTATTAACTCTACGTATAAACTTGATGCAGTGGGGTCACGAACCTACGATTTTAACTATGACTGGTAGTCCCACTAAGCAGTGGAACCACGAACCCATGATTTCAGGGATAGTGGGACCACGAGTAATAGTGGTACAATCCCAGTGGGACCACGAGTCGCGACCCCTTTGTTTGGATAAATTGATAATATATTTAAAAAATCACAGTCGTCGATTGTGTTATTATCTTGGCACCATAACAAAAGACAGATAGATAAATAGATAATCCTTTTTTTACATTATTATCAATTATTACATTATTGCAAGGCAATGGAATTAGCTGTCTTATCGCTTAAAGCGATTTCTTCCAGGCAACCAAGACGAACGTAGAATATAATGGGATGGCGGTGCTTATGCTAAACTAATACAAACTAATTTTACTAAAGATTTGGATTGATCCTAAGATTTCTAAGTTTTACTTCTTGGCAATGGTAAAGCGTGTGATTATCTTATTTAAGCATGTGAAGATGTGCGTAAGTGATTTATGGAGAAGTTTACTGGAATAAAAGAAGGTATCGATGATCGGCACAAATACATATAGTAATGACGACCGATGTGGCGCGGTGGGCTAAGGTCCGCCTGCGACGCAGGAGGTTGCGAGTTCGTTTCCCGCCTCGGGACAAATATTTGTACGATCTGCTAATATTTGTTCAGGGTCGTATAATAAATGAAATAAAAAATATCTACCTATGTAATATATTGTATTATGTATATCAGTTATCTAGTACCCATAACACAAGCTTTGTTTAGCTTGGGGCTAGATAATGCTGTGTGAATTGTCCAGCATTATATATTTATATTTATTTAGTACGATTTGGTGACGAGTTACAAAAAGAAAAAAAGATTTTTCTGGTCTGCCCTAGTCTCCTCACTTCGCAAAACGTCTCTACACCTCGAACAACATGTTTCAACTAAAAACTATATTAATATCCGTCGCCAAAAAACTTACAAAAACTATAAAACAATATTTCATCACGTATGCTATTATTTCTCACGTGGAACAAGAAACTAATTTATCAGCCCTCGATATAGCTCGGTGTGGACAGGCGTGTCGAAATATTTTGTTTTAGAGTTTTCTACTTATGCTTCATAAAAAAGGTGACCCGGGCCTCTTTCGAAGAATTTCACCTCATCGTAGTCAAATGGTCTATCTATAACTCTCGTCCTTCGGCAGTAGGGTAAAAATAGTAAGTAATTTGATTTTTCGTCATATTACAGTTGTATATTAGGTATTCAGTCTTTTGTGTGGTGTTCAATAAAAAAATATAGGCTAGATCGTGGATTTTCCTGACTGACTCTACTTACCCTTTAATTAGATACAATTATGTAGGAACCGTTTAAAAAAATCTTAACTCTTTCAGCCCTACATATTATGTAGTTTGATCGGTATATACACAACAACAAGAATTTTACTCGTCCCTGCCCAACATTTATCTCAACAATCGCTCTCAGCGATAATGGTGCCTTTTGTACTGTTTATTTTTTCATTTAGATATAAGATTTTGTATTATTGTTAATTTAAGTACAATAAAGTGTGTATGAATGAATGATCATTCATTCATTTAGGAATTTTTTCCTAAATAATAATAATGTTAACCGCCTAGTTGTAGAGGGCTGAAATAAAAATGATGAGATTAGGTATAAAGTCTAAAGTTGTCTTTGAAAAGGGCGAAACGTCTGAGACAAAAGGTTGATGCGCGACTAATTGAAGAATGTGGGTGCAACATGACGTCATTAATATTCTGTATCGTCATTGTTTCACATACTTTCGATTGAAATATCCTCTCTCAGTTATTTTTAAACTTGCAACTCGGTTTATGGAAAGAACTAAGTTCTTAAAGTACCGTTCTTTTTCTTGTTTGATTTTACAAAAATCAAATAAGTTATACCTCGTCTTTGGTCTAGGAAATTGCAGGATTATTAAGGTGGGTAGGTACTGATCGGCGTAACAGGGCGTAATGTGTTTGTTTTTTTTTTCGTAATGTATTTCAGCGTGAGCGTTCGAGTAGTACGCAGAAAGAAGGCAGATACACACGGGCACACGGCGTAACGTATCATGCTCGCTGCAAATAGTATATTACGCCCTGTAACACTGGTTAGTACGCGGCTTTAGACTTAGATATTTTTTTTATTTTACTTATATAACGCTGTTGTAAGACACAGCTTATAATGCACAGCACATGCATCCAGCAGAACTGCCGGAGTGAAGAAAGGGATTTCCCTGAAATAACAAAAAAATACTTAGATTTTGTAATTCCCCTGTTTATAAAAAATGTAACCAAGTATGGTCGGTAACCGGTAAAAACGGTTCTAGAATTCAAGATTTTCTTGTAGAGTACAAAATATTCTAAGTTTTATTTCACTGTTTTAAATTTAAGTCCTAGAGCCTCGTCCTTTAAGTCATAGTCTTATTAATGGAAATTATTGTATGCCACTACTGGTATCGATTCGAAACAATTTTTAATTTTGAAAGCTAAATTCATCATTTGATTCGACTGTCATCGGTTTTTTCACAAAACAAATAGGTATTATCAACATTTAATAACTTAAAGCGAATAGTCAATTTCTTATATTTTCACATTACAGCACAAGACTTGACGAAGAAGCGACCACAGACAATGGAGAACTAAACATCATGACTTGTTGCCGGGTCCAGGTTTCTTTAAGTAGGTATATATAAAAATTAACCCTTATTTCCCCTATTGTCTAGGGTAGAATAGAGAAAAATTACGTCACTTTGTCATCGAATGCGTAAATTATTTGAAATACATTCCTTCAACTTCAATAATATACGCAAATGTATGTCAATGCGATGTCATTATTGTCTATTCTACCCTAGAGAACAATCGCTTTACCGATAACATTCATCTTTTTTAAAATTATTTCTATATATTCAAAGAAGGGAAAGTAAAAAACTTAAGAAAATTCCGTAGAAACTTAGAAAATTTAAGAAAACTTCACTATAACTTCATTATAAACTTTTTTAATGTAACCTTAGCCCCAGCGATATATACTTTTTGCTAAGCACGTTTGAAATAAATTTGAAGTTTGAATTGAATGACAGGACAACGTCTGTCGGGTCAGCAGTCATCTATGGAGTCAGCTAGTACAATATCTACCTTAGTGTTTGCATCAAACCTCTTATCAGAAGCTACCTAGCTTTTGATCTACTCAGCTGCATTTCTATGGACATGGTCTGATCCACTAATATCGACATATGTTGGGTTATGGTGATCCGATGTGATTTCCGTCCGTCCAAGCTGACGTGTCGGCTCCTCTAATGAGCTCGCTTGTGGTTCCCTGTTTTTTGTTTTCCGATAATTTGACGAAATATAGATTGTTGAGGCTCCCGCTGGTTTGATAGATTGTTTTTGAGCAATCGATGCTCGGTCGTGGGCCTCGTGGGTATTCGTTTCACCTACCAATTTCACTTGAGTTTTGCCGAATATGTTTGATCGATGCAGTACAGAATAGGGCAAATCTCTACCTTATTCAAAAAAATAATTCGAAAAGAGGACGTTTGATCAAATATTACGAGTAAATAGGTAAGATAAGTGAGCGATGAACTAATAAATAGTACAAGAATTCGAAAAGGGGGCAAATTCCATAATTTATAAGGAAACTAGTTTTAGTAGACGAAATCATAAAGAGGGCAAGCGGGGCGAACAGACCGCTTTTGATTTAAGAGTGTGCAATAACGCCGCTCCAAGATGGATTTCGTGCCGCTCGTCCCCTCCCCCTTGTACCAAAATACGCATGATGGCGCGGTAATGGTAAGAAAACAATTGAAGACGATAAAAAAAAAACAATACTAGACGATTAAAAGACAGGTTTCGATTTAATAACTTTCTAATGATATAAGTATAATAAAATTACATTAAGTATTTCCTACTCTTTGCTTAAAATGTCCGGCCTACCTAACCTACGTTAGAATCTATGAATCGAGTAATAAGCCTGATAGTCTGATGAAGACGATATGACCATAACACTATTTCTAGTTAATCTGAAAGCTTCCTATCTTATACATGTTACTAGGCCCCGCTTGCGTCTGTCTGTCTGTTGAAACGCAATAAACCCCGAAACTACCAGACGGATATCAACATTGTTTTCAAATGGACGGAGTGGTTGAAAACAAAGTTTTAGTTTAGATGTATAATTCATTTATTTTTTGTTTGGCTAGGCTGAAATATGACGATAATTGTCGGAAAAATGCCGACAATGACAATAGAGTTACATGAAATATCTACTATATAATGCTGCAATTCACACAGCCTACATCTAGCCGTAAGCTTAAAGCAGAGCGTGTGTTTGTTTTGTGAGTTACTAGATGACTGGTATACATAATATAATATCATACATTACAAAGCTGGATATTTTTTTAATACATAGAAATACCCAGAACACTTGAAACAAATATTTCCAGATCGTACAAACATTTGTCTCAATCCGGGAATCGAGCTCTCCTGCATCGCAGGTGCATCTTCGCTCGCCGCGCCACATCGGTCGTCAAATACAATGTATTACTGAATTATTCCTCAAAAAGATATTATTAAACTGCTCTTCTACTTGTGCTAGTTAAGGGGCTACCCTGACCCAATCAGAGCCGCCACCTATTTTATTGTATTATTACGTTAAACAAAGGACCTTTCATAAGCTTATTTTTTAATGCCTCTGTAATAGTTTTATATTCTATAACTTAGGAGGAGAGGCGAAAACCGAGTTTGTTGGCCAAAACTTGCAACTTTGCATCTCTTCCTAAACTATACAAAATAAAACTATTACAGAGTCATTAAAAAAGCTTTTAATATGTATCACAACCGGACCAAAGGATTTTTGAAAGTTCCTTTGTTTAACGTAATAATACGATATAATCACCTATTTTATCGGCGCTGGTTTGGGTCTGGGCCTGCCTTAAGGCGGGCTGCTAGTTTATATCTAAAAGCATCAACAATTCACATTCTCCGGAATATCTCCTCGCTAAGTTATGCGGAGCTCCCGCGGCATGCGACTTTCACAAGCACCGCATAAGCGACGTTTTCTTAAATAATTTTCGTTCGTGTGTCGTCCCTCGTCAGGAACTATTAGTGCCGGTAATGGCACATAATGACAATAATATAATCGACCATTAACTGTGCATTTTGGCCGCAATGCCACCGCCATGTCGCACGGTGTTCCCCTACCGTTTGTACAGAAATATTGGAACAAAACTCGAAAGTTGATAAAATAGGAAACATGGATGCGAAAATAACTTCATTGGGATACGGTACGACTTGCGCGGGCTCGCTAGTATGCAATTGGTGAGTGATCCGGTTGTATAGATATAAAAATATCATAATTTTTTTTTTGAAAGTTGATTGGGTGCATACATACCTACTTAGGCAAGATTTGAGTCTTCAGCCCAGGAAGTTACCAAATGCTTAGGAGTCAATAGTGAGGGTACACCACAAGGCAGAGTGTAAAAACAATTGCTGTGGATACATTTCTGCTGCTTTCAAACTCGAAAACAATTCATATTAGGACTTAGTACGGGCATAAGTCTCGTGTTTCCTTACGTCCCAGGACGTGTCGCCTTAAGGTTACGTTTAGGGTGTTAAAACGGGAACATACACACGTCGTGATTCTGCAACGAGATACTTAACTGTCATTTGCGCTGACGCACCTTTTAATTTAACGTCCCCTTAAGGGCAGAGGGTAGACCAGATCACGACTGAACGTGTGACTGTATTTGTCAAAATATTTTCTGTAGCTAAGATTCCCTAATAATTTCATCCCGAATGCCGTGTGCACCCGGGATGAAATTCTTGGGTTTCTTAGAGCCCATCACATCATACCATTAGTCAACTTGACGGAGATAAGGCGAGCTGATTGTGAGTAGTATGTTTCTCTGTTCTGAGCATGGCGAGCCTCGATTCACTTTGACCAGCCAGCAGGTCGAATAAGTTCTGCCAGTACAGGTCTGTTTGACCTGGAGTGACTGTTAGATTAAGCAAAACAAACTAGATCCTGTCTTATCAAATTACTACACCCTGAACGGGTCATAATTATAGGCTGCCAACTAAGAGTGTTAAAATATTAAAATATTCTTAGACCTACCTACCTGTAATTTATGAATGGAAGAAACTTATAGTAAATGAATAAATAGATGACTCTGCTAACATGTATAGACGTACAGTCTATTTCTGTTTGTATCTTTTCTATTTTTGTTTGTTTTGTATTCTTTAGTCAATGTTAAAATTATATAATTGTACCTAAATTCATACACAATGTAAATTGTTTTTGAATAAATGAACTGAACTTTCCTCAGCATTGCTGTACATGGCTCCCACAAACAAGGGGGGTTTTGGCAGAATTACCATGCTTGACAGGCGGATTGGTCATGGCAGTTGAGATGATAAAAATACAAAAACAATTTTAATAAACTCGTGGGAGGAAGCTGGTACAAAGTGGTACCTCATGTCGAGCACGTACCGACCAACAGAGGAAGGAGAACCATAAGTTATAGGCAAGATTCTTCCTAAAAAAAATTACGGGCAGCTTTTTATCCTATTAAGCTACGCATAAATCTAACCTTTGGCTTGGCCTAACTTTTAAGTTTTAAGAAACTCGTGGGAGGAAGCTGGCACAAAGTGGTACCTCATGTCTAGCACATCTCAGTGAGTGTAAGTATAATGAGCCCTCGGGTTGCATCGTCACGTGCCTTAACAAGCGCGCCGGCCAGTCTCGCTCGGTTCTCGATAAATTCCTTTGATTTATTGCGTTTTTTTCTCTTGAACATCGATATGATACTAAGCCTGTCGTAAAAGTTATAAGTCGTTACTTGTTTTGAAGAAATAAGAAATAAACGTTTGTTTTATGGCTAATGTTAGACAGAAAATACCTAGTAGAATGAGTAGAGAGGTGTTTGCACTTCATGCTGAAACAAAAATAATGTGAGAAAGAACCAGATAGGACGAAACAAAGTCTTCCGTGGTTGTCCGGGTTATTTTAGAAAAGTACGGATTTTAATAAGAGAAGTTAAGCGTTACAAAAATTACTAGGAATAGGATTTAGAACAATCAAAAAACTTCAAAGATTCAATTTCACTTAATCATGGATTTCTTCCTTTATGGATGTTAAGGCCAGCGATCATCCTGATGTTGATTGATGTTCGTTCAATCAAGAAACACTTTCCATGCCGATATGAACACAACAATGGGTAGTCCACAATCAAATCGATAAAGGAAAAAGCAAATTATGTCAACTATGTAACCACAACAACAATTTGTAAACTGTATCAGATTACGGGGGACATACTTATACACATTAATATCAGGGAGTCGAGAAACAATAAAAAGTTTGAATAATATCCGAGCGCCCGATCCGAGGCATAAACAAGTGTATGGTGTAAGTTGCTGAGCAACTTGAGTGTCACCCACATTATGCACTCGAAACCTCAAAAGATTTACCGTCATCATCATCATTCGTCCACTGCCTCCCCCAAACGACGCCACGAATAGCGGTCCTGAGCCGCCTCCATCCAACGACTCCCTGCGACCGCTACGATGTCGTCGGTCCATCGAGTGGGAGGCGTTCCCATACTCCGTTTCGCATTGCATCGCCGTCATATCCTCCAAAAAATAAGTTTTCAGATTAAGAGTATTTAATAAATTTTATAAACAAAGTAAATTATTATTAATAATACAAACAAACTAGAACAGGTATGTAGATACATATATATATAATTGAAACAGTTGAGCTAACTGCAGACTGTTGACAAGCAGTAGCTCAATTGATCCATATCAATTTCCAGTTGGAAGCGTCCCCAAGACGTGAATATGTATTTAAAATTAAGTTAAAATTATTCTAGTTAAGAGCTAAATTAAACTTGAACGTCTCTTTGATATTTTTTTAAATCTCCAATAACCATGTTGGTAGTAATGTGTCTGACTGATCAGGATGTATGGAGGGATCAGGAGAAGATCTTTGTCCAGTTCTGGGACGGTAGTACTCTACTATAAGCTCTACAATTTTATTGGCGCAAGCACTTTAACATCTTTGGGTTATTTCGACCTATTTCACTCTCAAATCGATCTAGAAAAGCTAAACACAGCTTACTATTGAATGCGCAGGTATTTTGCCCACCTGTATGCTCACCTACAGGCGGCCCTGCGTATCTGACAACAAAATCGCGTAACCAGTAGCCATATCGCATTACACATAAAATATGTATTATTTATTGTCTGTAATTAATTTAAACACACGGGAGCCACAAAAACAAGTAGCTTGAACAGGAAGATGTATATAACTCAATCGCGGTAGGAAGCTGCTGCGATTTGTTACTGGTGAGATTGGATCTGGTACACCCAGGGCTGAATTAAGGGAGTTATTCTAGGGTGAGCCACACCAATTCTAGATACATATTATGTGAACACAACAATACATATTTTGAGGATTGCGTAAATCAGGGAAAAATAGAATGGAAAAATGAGGTAAGGGAGAAAGAAGCAAGTGAAAAAGGTATAATAAGTAAAACTGAACTATGATGAAGACAATGGGGAAAAGATAGCAATTAGGTATACGTAGTTAATGTTCCGGAACGCCTTCGGCCGCGTATGATACCAGAGTTTGGTAACCAGTATCATACGAAGAAAAAATGATCGTCATAGGATACCGGTGTCCAATGAAGACGATTTTTTACTTTTCTGATACCTTTCATAACGTAACACGTTGCTTATGCTATTAAAAATATTAGGTAGGTACAAAGGTCATCTTATCACAAAATTGTATACCACAACAGTGTGGAATAATCAGGTATAAGTGGAGTGAGAAAGAAATCTCTGTAGATTGCTAAGTCTCATGAAACTACAGCACTTTCAACTGGCTGTGAATCCAGGAAGGGCCAAGCTGTTGTGAATGCAGGAATACATGGAAGAAATGTGGAAAGTCTTATACAGGTTAGAATAAAAATAAAGGCAGGCCTTTTGAAATTCGATAGTTCCCAAAAGTCCTGGTTACATCCCTGGCTGCCTACACGCAAAACAGTGGTACAGTCACAGTAGCTAATGTCTTAACACGATAAGGTATCAGTTACTTCGAGGAGTAAAATGGTCTCTCGTGGTAATATTTCTAACTGATGAAAAATATACGAAGTTAGAGATTGTAGAGGATGGAATTCCAGGGGTTTTTAGAAAAAGGAGTCACAGCTCAGTCTTCAGTCTCGCCGCTTAATTACATATATTCAAACTCTGAAATGGAACTGGGCTTGACATGTGGGCCGCATGGCCAACGATTGAAGAAACGAAATACCATCACAGAGTTTACACGCTGTGATGGTATTTCGTTTCTTCAATCGTATTTCGTTTCTTCAATTCTGCTGGCTGGTAATTGTTCCCTAAATACCAGTCGATTCCCGCAATGTCTACTCGGTTAAGGCGAGTGGTCTTTAATTGTCTTACTTATGAAACCTAAGTAGAGAGTCTTCTAGAAACCCGGTCCACTTCCACTCCCAGTAGGTACCTATTGCCACGCCTTGCTTGGGTACCATTGTGTCTCCTATACATTATCTAGATACTAAGACCTACAAATGTACACAATGATGCAATAAAATAAATATGAATATGAACGTGCTGCGTGACACTAGGGCGAATTCTATCCTGGATGCCTACCTGCGGATTATCCTAGCCATGTTTCCACAGCCATGTACAGTCGGAACTATAGAGATCTAAAAGTGACGTGGAATGCCCTGGACGAGATGGCGTGACGTGCTTGACGCACAGTCCCATGGTGGCCCTTCACTGTGAGACAGAAAAAGAAAAAAAAAATGGGTAAGATGTTATCACATTTTAGAATATGGTAGTATTATATGGAACCCTCGTTATGACATATACTCTAAACGTATTGAAAGCATACAAAAAAGATTCCTTTATCATGTGACCTACGGTGACCGACTTGCTAAAAAAGTTAAAAGCTATAGAGACGCCACTCTCCACACGCAGGAAAAAACTAGATTTAATATTTTTATATAAAGTTTTTAACAGTAATATTGACTGTGCAGAACTTACAAGTAGATTTCATATCAATATCCCTACTAGATTACCTAGATTAAAACCAAACAATTTGTTTTCAATTCCCTTTTCTCGAACAAACTGTGGTCAGGATGCTGTCATGTCCAGACTTTGTAAATTGTACAACATTCTTCGACGGAACGATAGGGGGAGACGTGGACACAGTTTTTAACGACCTAAAAATCATCACAGATGAATTTCGGCAAATAGGTTTAGAACTAAATTTTTCAAAGTGCGAGCTTTTTATTTCGGACTCTTGTGTAGACAAAAACAATATCATAATAAAATTCAATAGTTTGGCTCCCAACATTACAGTTGTAGATAAATGTTCACTTCGCCTCCTTGGTTCACCAATTTTTGATGAGTCTTTTCAGTCATTTGTAGAAGAGAAAATTCAAAATTTCAACAAAACCTCGAACAGACTTCTCAAAATTAATAGCCATATGGCTTTTACAATTATTCGGTTTTGCTTGTTTATACCTAAATTTACGTATTCTTTTAGATGTTGTCATCTGTGGAAACACAGCGAGCTCTTGGAAGGCTTAGACAACATAATAAAGAATACTTTATCATCGGTTTTGAATATCTGTTTCGATGACAAGGCATGGTCGCAGGCCTCCCTGCCTGTCAAATTGGGAGGCTTAGGTATCCGCAAAATTTCAAGTGTAGCCCTGCCAGCGTTCTTGTCTTCCGTCTACAGCACTAGTTCTTTAGTGGAAAAAATTTTAAATCCGTCTTTGGTCTCACCTGGAAATTCATTCGAAATTTCGTTCTTAGACGAGGCTCGAATGGCTTGGCATAGTGCTAGCCCTGATGCTGCTCCCCCAAAATCTCTTTTGTCCCAACGGCAATGGGACGGGCCTCTGTGTGAGTTGACACGGAATTGTTTGTTACAAACGTGCTCCAGCTCTGCAGATCGTGCCCGTCTCCTGGCCGTTTCTAAATGGGAGTCAGGACATTGGTTGCAAGCACTTCCTTCATATAATACTGGCACTCTATTGGATCCCGTAACTTTCCGTATAGCAACATGTCTTCGGTTGGGTGCAAGGTGTTGCGCGCCTCATCAATGCCAGTGCGGTACTGTTGTCGAACAGCTTGGTCATCACGGATTATCGTGTACTAGGGCTGCCGGTCGGATATCTCGCCATGCCAGCCTTAACGACATCATCCGGCGGGCCTTTGTCACCGCTAACGTACCAGCTATTCTCGAACCGAATGGTCTGTTGCGTGACGATGGTAGGAGGCCCGACGGCATGACTTTAGTCCCTTGGGAGCTGGGCAGGCCTATTGTGTGGGACGCTACATGTGTCGACACACTTGCGCCTTCCCATCTTTCAAGGACATCCGTGAGGGCTGGTTCGGCGGCAGATTTGGCCGAGGATCTCAAGAGGCGCAAATATGCAGGTCTCGACAGAGCCTACGCATTTGCTCCCCTTGGAGTCGAGACCCTAGGTCCGTGGAGTACCGAGGCTCACCGGGTTTTCAAAAAATTATCTGAGCGCCTGGTCGAAGCGACGCGTGACCCGAGAGCTGGTGAGTATCTGGCGCAGCGCATTAGCATTGCCATACAGCGGGGCAATGCAGCCAGCGTCTTGGGGACGCTTCCGACTGGTATTGATATGGACCAGTTGAGCTATCTGTAGATTGTTTGCAACAGTCTGCAGTTAGCTCAATTGTTTCAATTGTAAATACTAGTTTAATTTCTTTATATTATTTGATTGTTATTTTCTTTGTCAATAAAGTATTCTTTCTAAAAGATGTGATTTGGATTTAGGTGAACCTTTATGCAAGTATAAGAAAAAACTAAGTTTAGCCCTAGAAGAATCTAGTTCTATAATATAGTTTTTCTTAGAAAATTTTCATGAGAGTAAACCTAACCGTATTAACTATTCTCTTCTCTTTCTCTATGTATGTTAGCTGTGTTTTACAGGTTTTCACTCCCCTATCTACCTAATTTTTGTATTAGCTATAAACCATATACCTAACCGTTTTATTTTTTATTCAGAATTGTGCATGTGTTTGTTTAAGTGTTCTCCTCTCGTCCCCTGTATAATTGGTTATTTTTAATATCCTTATTATTATTCGTTTGTAGTGTTTTGCCTTGTCAACCCAATCTAAATCTATATGTTAGCTGTAACTACTACCTGTAATTGGGGGGTCACATTTGGTGATGCCTTAAGTGTTATTTTTTTTGTGCTTTAAGTGTATCCTCTGTTGGTAGTTCTAAATAAATAAATTTTATTTATTAATTTATTTATTTATTAAACATGTACTTCTATTATTAAATAAAATAAAATCACCACAAAGCAGCCTGCAATGTGGTCAGCATGGTGGTTATTAGTAGATTATGCACCGAGGGCTCAAAGCAGTGTCTTACGTTTCGTGCGTTCATTTGCTCGTGAGTTATATAATTCTGATTACGAGAGGGATTTCATCACACACACCCCAGACCAAGACAGCTTTGTACCCGAGGAGCATACTCTACTTTTCACACTTTAAGAGTATATAGTAAAATGTTGGTTACGCGTATCGTGGCATTCATTCGTTTTTTATTTGGTCTTTTCTGAACAGAGGTTAGTACGAATTTCGAAGACATCGTTGTACGGATTTTCTTGGTAAACATTTTCAAGCAAAATTCGCTTACGAGTAATGTTCATTATTCCCAGGCATGATCCAAGAAAACAACGTCTGCTCTTCCGGGAATGGCTCAAGGTGACGTCAGTATCCAGTTGCCACTTTATTTCAACAAAATGTGGAATTTGGGAAACAAAATTGTGATAAGGGTCAATTAAGAAATCAATAAAAAAATAACAATCGTTGATTACGTTTGTTTGTTTGTCATTGACGCGAGTCAATGTGAGAAATAATTGGTAAATACATACAAAACCACATAAGCTCAGGAAGTTACGATTTTACGCTACTGGTATCATCAGGAAACAGATTCGTCTTCTCATTCCTTCTCATTACCATATTCCCAGGGAGTAATGAGTTTGAACCTGGAACCTCAAAATATGTATGGAAATGTTGACCAAGGAGACTCGAACTAAGAGATCTAATTCGATTTGTTTGAATTTGGTAAAACCTTCACCTTTTTGAGCAAACAGGGCAATAATCAGTTGCTTTCGGTTCTATGGACTTTATAAGTCATGTTTTTGTTAATAAACTAGACTTTACGATCGTAGAGTGTGATTTGAAAAAGATCTTACAATCGTACTGCATGGATAGGATGGCTCTTCCATCACATAGTACGCCCAGACATTGAAATTAGTGACAAGTTATGTGAGAACAAAACTAAAAAAATACCAATATACCATTTCTGCATCCGTAAGGTAGGTACCTATATCATTAAGTAAAGTAGATAATAGGTAAGTAACTGGTAAAAACTGGTACTTAACTCGTTCCCAGCGATGCAAATCAACAGCAATGATGATTCAATTTCGCAATCTGCGTATTACTCTAACGAGGTCTGATGAGGCTGCCATGCCACACAGTCTTCCATCTTTACCTACCTACTTTCACAAACTGTCAAAGTTGAATATAGGTAGTTGTTATAGCAAGCGTGTTAGCGTAGCAAATCAGAAACTTAATTTTGATGTTTGGCAAACAATAATTGAACAAATTACATAAGCACTGTTTTTTATCTTTGACGGGAAAATGCTCATTTCTCGTAAATAAAATTTATGGGACTGTCTCGGGATCATTTTCTAGCAAAAGTATCATAAAAATGAATGGAATTTTTAAATTATCAAATACTGAGTACGACTAGCTAGCACCATGATAACGCTTTTGAAAGATTGAGGCTGTTCAAGGATTTTGATCGTTGTCTGTAAGTACTTTCTGTGTAGGATCAGTCTTTGTGTCGATCTTTAAGGGAGCCCTATGTCCAGCAGTGGATGCCATTCGGCTGATATGATAAGTAAATAAATAATGCTGGACAATCCACACAGCATCATCTAGTCTCAAGCTAAGCAGATGTTGTGTTACGGGTACTAGATGACTGATAATAAAAAAAATGTACCTTTATCAGATGATTGATGTAGGTAAGTACTTGATACAATAATTAACATAGATCTTTTTTTTTATACCCAGAACACCCGGAAAAAAAGACTTGCAGAACGTACTAACATTTTGCCTAAGGCGGGAAGCGAACCCGTAACCTCCTGCATCGAAGGCGTACCTTCGCCCGTCGCGCCACACTGAGAAGCACCTAGATGATCAAAAGCCTGTATACGATACTACGTAAAGTATTATCTCCCATTACCAGCCATTTAAGTAGGATTTAGTAGATCTTTGACATAATCTTGATCGACCTACTACGCTGTAGCGATTACCATTTAATTGCCAAGAAGCAGTTCCCGTTAAGATCACTTTAATGAGGTTGCAATTGATAGATTACATTGATATTACTACTAAGTTGGGAGTGAACATAATTTTGCTAGTGGATAGCCTGCGAGGAGAATTTTGATAGTTTTAACTCTGTTGGATGCTGTCATAACTAGAGTTAATTTCCGCTCTTCTTGCCCAAAAAATACAAAAATACAACCTTTGAGTATAAGTACTGAGTACACTTTTTTGAGTAGTTCTATGTGCGAAGGGCTCAGCTGGCGGCGTGTGAATCGACCCCTCAAACTCAGCCCGTGGATGATGTTGCAAGAGTTGACTAAGAAATCTACCATAGAAAAGGCAGCAGCTATCCTATCCTAACTTCAAATAGTTTTTTGTACCTAAATTTTAATTAATTTTTGCATAACTGTAATCTTTATATCTTTTATACTACATATATACATATGTATAAATATCTAGTGTCACAGTGTTTTTAACCAAACTCCTACGAAACGGCTTGATCGATTTTTATGTATATTGTTGAGTGGTACAAGTATGTTGTCTGAGAATAGGTTGCTAACCATTCTTTATACCCCCAAGTAACAAGGGCGGTCCAATTTTTTTTTCAATTTTTGGTCTATTTTTTTACTTACTTATGTATTTTTATAATTTGCCATTAAAAATACATATGCACATATCCCTCAATTTTCACCTTTCTAACAACAACCCCCATTTTTTTAAAGTGTTATTATTTAGTACTGTAATAATCTTCAACCCTACTATTGTGTATCAAATAAATGCTCTATCTATCTATACCTTGTGTATTTTAACAACTCTACTGCGATCACAATCAGCTTGCCAAGAACGGGAGGTTATACCTAATTACGTCGTAATTAGGTATAACCTCCCGTTCTTCCGTTTCCACGACACGCAAAAAGGGCCCACCTGTGGCCTAGTTGCGGAAAGCAGTCCAGTAGAAATTAAGTAACCTCCCGTTTGGGAGTTCAAACAACATTTTCAGCAGGGTTATTCCAGTTTTGCCCCTTGATAAATCCCCCTTACGAATATCGACCCCTCCAACTCAACCCATGCATGTCGTAAGAGCCCACTAAGGGAACCTACCAGAGGAAGGGCAGCAGCTTCATTCTGAGTATTTTTCAACACCAACACTGCGATCACCAATCCGCCTGCCAAGCGTGATAATTTGGTGATTATGGCAAATCCCCCCCTACATGAGAGACCATCCACTCGATGAACCGACGATATTGTAGCGGTCGCAGGAAGTCGATGGATGGAGGCGGCTCAGGACCGCTATTTGTGGCGTCGTATGGGGGAGGCCTATGTCCAGCAGTGGATGTGTATGGGCTGATATGATGATGAAATCCCCCTTTACAGGGAAAACGGGAATCTTAATTTTAAAATGTCCAGAATTGCCCCTCACCGTTTTTTCCTATTCCAGTTTCCCCCTTGAGAAAACTTGTTCAAGGGGCAAAACTGGAACAGCAGTGGATGTACCTTTGCTGATAAGACGAACTCGAAGGTCTGAGTTGATGAAACATGATAAGTTTCTTGAGTTTGATCTTTCGAAGAAAGTTGCGGTCAATCTTAGTCCGGATCTCTAAGTTCCTACGTTCCTAGTCATCCCGTTCAACTAGACTCCGAAGATAGCAATCAATGTCTAGTTAGGTTTAGGTACCTATCAAAAGAAAATTCATTTGAATTTCGGTGTAAAATATAACCAGACTTCAAGCAATAATTTAAGAAATGGTGCTAACCATTGCTGCCACACTGCGTAGATATACAACCTCGGAACCACGGGAGTAACAAGAAATTATTTTTATACCCATATAAATTTCACTTAAAGTGGACACGATTCCCTGCATAAATAGGCACGGTAGCTGTTCGATAAATCTTTACAATCGACGCCCCCGCAGACTGGATGGACCAGGGCTGGAGGCTGTGGTAGGATTTTTACGCTATATTGTCCAATTTCGGCTCTAAAATAATTGAAGATTGTTATTAGTAGGTACAGACCGTAAGCGTCAGTAAGCTTGGATATAAGCCCTTGAAAATTCGCGGAAGAATTGCCCTATTTGAATGAATACTCAAAATAAATACTGAGATGAAAACAGAAACAAATGACTTCAGGTCTATGAACAAGGATCTCGAGTTGTAGGTCTTTGAAAAAAGTTCAATTCAATTCAATTCATTTATTGCAAGAAATATGGTTATTACAAGATCTTAAGATAAAATAGTGTCACATACTTCACCAAAACACATTGGCATGCAGTTGAATGTGAGGTTTAAAATACACCGAGGGATTGTCAATAGCTCAAGGGTAAATAATAATAATAAAATGTTTTATTTATTTAGATAATTTTAAAATCCCTCGTGTTAGTTGGCTTATAACTAGAGGTTAGTACTTTAAATTAATAATTTATTTTGTCCATTGTACCAATTTGTAAATTACAGGAGATATTTTTGTTTCTTGACATACAACTCTGCCCAGCAGGTACAATATCCAGATCCGGCCATCAGCTTCCGAGCTATGCATACGATATCCTAGGTCAGGGTTGCCATTGTACGACTGTTGTTGCTAAGAGATTGAATTGAAGGGATTCATTCATTGTAGTCGAAGTTTAGACTGGTAACAGATCGATCATGATGTTTCTTAGTGCTTAGATTTGTTGGATAACACAGAAGTTAATTAATTTCTGTAGCCTTGGTGACTTGCTTCTGTTATTCGAAAAGCTTTGCTAGTATTGTGATTGGACCTTCGAGCGAGCTGGTATCACTGGTATCACGAAAAAATAACATAATACTATCAGAATAGTTATTTTTTCTTTTTGTCATCAAATATTTTGGTCAGCCCTACAGCGAAACGAATGAAATTTAAAGATCATTTAAATTATATGAAGAACTCGTATTCATGGCACACGAGATACTTCACTTCTTCATCAATGGTTTACGAGTCTCAATGAGTCATAGTCTCCAGAGGAAATAATCATCCGTAGACATTTAAGTCTTCCGGCAGGAGACGTACAGTTCGTACACAGTTATTTTACTCCTAACTTAGTACAGCGTTTTATACAACTCTTTAGAAAGCTAGAGGTAAAATAACTGGGAACCGACTGTAGCTTGCTGTCATTCGTTCGTCAACCAAAGAACCTTTGAGAAGGCCTTGAATTTCTGATCATAGACATTGTAGAAGATAACAAAGGCATCTAACTAGTAGGGGTGCGTAGCAAAATTTTCCGAGTTAAAAAAAGGAAGGATTTAATCAAAAAAGCTATTGACCGCTTATCAACTCAGTAGGTTCGTATGATATAAGTGCATTTTATTGCTACATGAACCTGGCTGGATGGCTTAAAGAGAACTGCTAAAGCCAGATAACAAGACAGATCAATTTGCAAAATGCCACTGTACATACATATCACAGCATGCTAAGGCTTGATACAAACTATACCACTTCAATTAATGCATGAGCATGGCATGGCAGGGGAATAAGCGGTACGAGAGAAAATATTGTGTTGCTGTCTTTTGTAGGTTGGGTTAGCCGAAAAGACGGAGAAGAGAATAGATAAAAAAAGTTTATTCTTGAGTCTTAAACAGCAATACAGACATTTTATTGGTAGATGACCTCGTTGGATCAAGCCTAGATTAATTCTTTTTCACTTTCCTAAGACTACAGGCTTTTTAATTAGGTTTATAAATATGGTGATACACAGGTGATATAGTTGTTTTGTCACCCTTTCGTGTACTTCACGCCTTAGATGAGACACAGTAGGCGATACAGCGTCGCATTGTCGCGATTTCCGCTGGCCATTATAAATCTCGTGGGCAGTGGGACGGCGATAAATAACACAGCTTACCGCACGGTCCATGAAGGAAGGTACAAGATTGTGGACTTGTGTGAGTTCGCACGTGAATGGAACGTTAAAAAATTGTAGCTGGTCTTTCTACCCCACGATTCTTTGAGGTCACTTCTGGTCAGTTACTAGAGTACAAACTTTTTTACGAACAATGATCATTGCAATGTTCGAATTTTGAATAAATTTGCTGATCTGGTTGGATCAGATCTTGAAGTATGACGACCACTCAACTACCTAAGCTTGGTAACTACTTGTGGCACATACGAATGTAATTTGTCGACTCGATCAACATTTAACTGCACAATAAGGGCATATTCAGCCTGAAACTGCCTAGCAAGATAAAAAATATCAAGGTGACATTACAGACAAAACACATGAATCAAAATTCACCTTCATGAAGATTGCACTGTCATTATTATTGCTCCTCCTTCCTTGTGTAGGCATCAATTACGTTCATGAATGGATTGGACAACTCAAAGTATTTATACAAGTTGGGTGAATTATGCACAAAACGCTATTAAAATGAAGACTGGTATAGAGCGATCAATCCTTACTTTTAAAGTACTGGATGGCCAATGAGGAGGAAGTCGATAAATGTGGCCGAATAGAAATCAAAGAAGCTAGATTCGACAAGTGGACATTTGGTGTCAACTTTGTAGTCTACTCTAGATTATATAGGTAGATAGGTAGAAGAACATAGAAGAATTGTGGGTCCAAACCGAAATTTAGATGGGTGGACGCCTGCCTACTGTTTAAATTGACATATTGTCCAGAAAACCCTAATAAATCACATAGGTAAGTGTATATAAAAAGTTACTCTATGGGTAGGTGTATCCCCACACGATTGCGCACCTTTTGTGTGACAAGCATCAATGGGCTCAAAAATAGGCTTGAAATCGTCAGTTTTTCGTGAAATCGAAAAACAAAAGCGCACAGACAGCATGTCTCGATGGGTCGATCGAGTCCATCGCCCAGGTAGCATGAATGGTGCGCAGGCGCCCCGCTGGCCGTGAGTTATGCGCGTCCCGCGGCGCGGTCTGCCTTCACACCTCCGCCCGCGTGTGGTCCACGCTTTACGGCCCTGGCTGCTGCTAGAGCTGGATGGGGGCGTGCAAGAACGAGGCATTAGAAGAAGAATGTCCCAATATAAGTTGATCGCGTTCTCTGCGAGTCAAAACCATGAATTCTTTTTATAAATAAATAAATAATATAATTGCTCTACATTTGCAAGGGTGCAAATGCAAGCTATAGAAAATGTAGTTCTCTTCTTCTACTGTAAACAAGAAATTTGGGTTGACATATTCTTTGGGACTGTCCAGGACAGATCTACATACATATCTACTTTAATATTTTTATAATTTGCTGACCAAAAATCTAAATCTCCAAGCCCGAAATACACTAAGTTGTTACAGTAAAACCTATTGCATGCTGCCATCCACGCGACACCTAAATCTTCGGCGTTTCTAGTAGACACCCCGACCGTAAGATATTATAATATTAGTCACATTAGTGTGTATATATTACAGGGGGATTATTTTATTTGTCGGAGTTACTGCGTGCCCAGTTTCCTGCGAGACCCGATACTGGATCCGATTTTATTGGACAGGAAGGAAATTCCATCGTAATATGTTCAAAGTTAAACGGTATTATTTATTCCTCTTTGGTACTTCGGTACAGTCAGGTGCATATGTTTAGGGGCATTTTGGAACGAAGTACGACATTGGTGTCATTTCAGATCAAAAACTAAACTAATTTGACGGGTTTAAAAATGTTGACGTGTCTATCATAAAGGTTGAAACAAAAAGGATAGTATATTTTTAAATTTGTAGTGTTATCTAATTTGTTTAGTTTTGGCGACATCTGAATTGATACCATTGCACCAAAACCGATGTGGCGAAGCAGGCGAAGGTCCACCTGCGCCGCAGAAGGTTGCGGGTTAAATTCGCGCCTCGAGACAAATGTTTGTAGGATCTGCAAATATTTGTTCCAGGTATTCTAGAGGGATATTATTATATTTTCCTATGTATAATGAAAATATCTATGTAATGTATTCTATTAAGTATATATAGTCATCTAGTACACATAACACAAGCTCTGCTTAGCTTGGGGCTAGATGATGCTGTGTGAATTGTCCAGCATTATTTATTTATTATATCGACACAACAAATCAAACTATTATAGTGTTTTTTTTGAGGGTGTGTTTTATCCAAGTATTTTTGTTGAATACGGAGTACCTAGGTCATTTCAGAGCAATACGTCCTTAGCGATAGAAAACACTATCCTTGCGGATGACTGTATAACATGTGGGTATGCTCTGATCCGGTCTTGCATTGGCCCGGTGAACTTGGACCTTATTTATAAATTGAACATCGCCGTCCTAAATGAAATGAGAATAACGTCGAGTTATTATCATATCAGTCCATAAACGTCCACTGCTGGATATAGGCCTCCCCCATAGGACGACACAAATAGCGGTCCTGAGCCGCCTCCGTGTTGGATAAAATTCGTGTTTGTGACATTAGTCCTGCAAAGGTCAATCCATCAACTCCCTGCGACCGCTACGATGTCGTCGGTCCATTGAGTGGATGGTCTCCCAACAATCCCTTTCGCGTTGCATCGTGTGGCCGCCACTCGAGAACCTTTACTCCCCAACGGTTATCAGTTCTGCGAGCTATATGACCTGCCCACTGCCACTTCAGCCTACTAAATCTGAGAGCTATGTCGTCGGTGACTTTGGTTCTTCTACGGATTTCCGTAGAAGAACCAAAGTCACCGAACTTCGAGTAACGTCTTGAGTATATATTTTCCCCACATAATTTGTTTTTGTTTTAAAACTCAGCTAGATAAATGTGCAAGGTTACCTACGAGTTCATATTTATAACATTTGGCCGTGGGGCCGCGGCTTACGAATATCGACCCCTCCAACTCAACCCGTGGATGTCGTAAGAGCCGACTAAGGGAACCTACCAGAGGAAGGGCAACAGCTTCTTTCTGAGTATTTTTCAACACCAACACTGCGATCACCAATCCGCCTACCAAGCGTGGTGATTATGGCAAATCCCCCCTACATGGGAGACCATCCACTCCATCCATGGACCGATAACATTGTAGCGGTTGATGGATGGAGGCGGCTCAGGTTCGCTATTTGTGGCGTCGTATGGGGGAGGTCTATGTCCAGCAGTGGACGTGTATGGGCTGATGTGATGATGATGATGATGAACAATTAGTTCTAAAATTCGTTTCGCTCGACTCCAAAAAGTGTGCGATAGCCTTAAGTAGGAAATGCTACACCTCGTTTATAAATAAGGTAGCGGGTGCAACGTTGGACATAAATAACCCGCACGGAAGCTCATTTGGTTACGTATATTCTGACAGTAGTAATGTTCCTCGTATAATATTACGACTTTTTGATTAGAACCTGAATAAAATGTTATGTGGATTGATTGCCTATATTGATTACAGTTTACTACTGGAGCTTTATCGTTGAGAACGTGGCTTTGATGGCGAAGTAGCGGTCTTATTGATGACTAGCTGATTCACTACCATCCCCAAGGGAACCCTAATGAATTTCGGGATAAAAAGTATTTTATGTCCTTTCTCGTAGTATGAACTTAAATTATGCTAAGTTTTATTCGAATACATTCAGTAGTTTCAGCGCTAACCGCAGCCAAGTAATTTTACTTTTATCCCCTCTCCCAAGGGAATCCTATTGAAATCCGGGATAAAAAAATCTCTATGTCCTTCCTCGTTGTATGAACTCAAATCCTGCCAAGTTTCATTTCAATACATTCAGTAGTTTTGAATTATGCGCGGCCATGATACATACTCGTACAGACAGACAGCCACAGATATGGTGGAAAAAAAAACATTTTTGAACAGAATTGGATCTGTTACAGTTTTCAGTAGACTTGTTCAGACTAGGGTGGCGGATCGGCACGGCGCACGCGGCTGCCGCCGCGCTGCCATCCGCTATGAAAATCGCGTTGCGACTTAGTCTGAAGGAGCTCTAGATGTCATTGCTCGGGTGTACTGAGTTCATTATTGGAGCAAAACTCAACAAAATAAAAATTTGCGAACTGTTCTTAAGTTTGGTTTGTGGTCAAAGTTAGTCAAATTCATGCAGCTGTGGCTGAACTGGACATATTATGCCTCCCTTGAAAAAGGCTTACGTACTACAACAGATTATCTAGTTAGAGGATAAAAAAGCTTGGAACGAGTTTTGCCCCAACTCGAAAAGTAACAACCTAACAAGGTAAAGGTTTCTTGCTCGCTTATTTCTGTTTTTTTTTTGCGATCAACAAGTATTTGTGTAGTTTTGCGTCAATTCCAAGCCATTTACTATGAGCCCATGCAAAAAAAGTCCAAAATAATGTCAATACATTCCAAAACGTCGACGATTGAATATAATTTAATGTAAGCTTGGGTTCATAGAGCATGTTTTATAATGGTTGCAAAACTAACTAACTAGATATTCGCTCATTTGCGACAATGTTGTCATAACTCAAAAAACATGATTTTACAGAAGAGCATTTTAATAGTTCGGAAAATTATATTTTGTTAATCGACATAAACGTTCCAGGAACAAAATATTACATGACTCACTATTTATTGTAATATATCAGATTTTTTTATGGTGTTTTCTAGTAATATATCCTGCAAACTTTTATGACACAAGGTAGAAGTTGTGTCATTCTTACTGAAAAATTATACATTTCATTAGTATTATCTTAACTTGTGACGTTATATAAAATAAATAATTACGTAAAATTTTATCTGTTCCATAATCCTAATCAAAATTTGTTACCATAGATTTCATGCCACTTCCAGCGGATCTTTGTAATATGCGCCAAAACAACATTGTTTTTGTTACGTTTTGTATTGCATTCTTTCTTTCTTTCCTGTCGTCATACTTAGTGTTAGTCTACCCACAATTTTTTTGTAATTTTTATTTATCAGTAAAAAGAACTTACGCCTTTAGTTAATATTTTAGAATATGAGATTGGTTCTCATGTTGCCCGATCCTGAAATAAAACTAGATTTTTTGGAACTACCTACCCAACTCGAAAATCATGTTTTTTGAGTTAAGACATCCTTGTCGCCAATGAGCACTATATTACATTGCTTTTAGAATGCGAAAACTAAAAAAAAACAATACTTGTTTTAATGTCGCGCGCGTTCTTTGGAGAATCGCCATAATGCAACTTCCTATTTGTAAAATAATTTTAAGAACCATATCAGTAGGTAGCTCTAAAGATCAGCCGTTACAGACTAATAATTTTACCTAGAAGGGTAAAATATATACTTACCTAATAATTGTCTATTGGTTTCGAAGTATAGTTATAGAAAACTAACAAACTTCCTACCCAGCTGGTACCTGGTTATTACCGAGGCGAAGGCAAGCCTTCAAGTACCTATTTCCTTTTCATTAAGCACATTAGTGCTCTCTGATTATAGGGATTACCCTATAATCAAAGAGTTAACCAAACATAATTCGACGGACGATTTAATGACACATCAGTTGCGCACGCGCTTGGCTTCCAACCATTTTGCCTTTTATTTATTCGTTCGTATTAAATTTCATTTGGGGGCATTGGGGGCTGCCCAAGGCGTCCTATCACCCCTACTATGGAACATAGTGGTTGACGAGCTCATCCGCAGGCTTAACGGCCACGGACTGGTGACGGTGGGATACGCGGATGACCTCGCGATCCTGGCAACCGGATGTTTCGAGAACACGCTATGTGACTTAACGAAACACGCCTTCAAAACCATCGAAGCATGGTGCAATGACCATGAATTATCAGTCAACCCTACAAAAACAGAACTGATAATGTTCACCAACAAACGAAACTTGGGAAACCTGAACCTACCAAGATTATTCAACATTGAGATAACTCTGAAAACGGAAGTCAAATATCTAGGGGTCATACTAGATAGTAAACTTTTGTGGAACAAACGCCTGGACTACAAACTACAGCGAATCACAGCTGCCTTTTACCAATGCAGCAGAATGCTGGGGAAAACATGGGGCCTCTTTCCCAAGATAACCATGTGGCTCTACACTGCTGTCATCAGACCGATACTAACATACGGAGCCATTGTATGGTGGACCAGAACCGAGCTGAACACAGTTGCAACTAAACTGCAACGCTTCCAAAGATTAGTGTGCTCGGCGATAACAGGCTGCATGAAAACTACACCAGGCGCTGCCCTAGAGGTAATACTAGACCTAGCGCCACTAGACCTATATATACAACAAGAGGCCACTATGTCGGCTTTGATACTACAAAACATGGGACTCTGGGGCACCACAGGCAGTCCACACGCACAGATCCTGGACAGGGCCCTAGCCTATGAACCTCTCCTAGCAGCCCCCTGTGATAGAATACCCAGCAAACCAATACAAAACAAACACTATCATATACAACTACATGAAGACCAAAGAGATGAATCAGGCACCCACGAAGTAAGAATATACACGGACGGTTTTAAGACCGATACGGGCACGGGAGCAGGGATTCACTCAATGGACCTCAATATCAGTGTATCAATGACCTCAGGCAGACACAGCTCCATATTCCAATCTGAATGTGTAGCTATAACCGAGGCAGCCACAGCTGTGCAAAGAAGAGATATAGACAACCAGTGCGTGCGTATCCTGTCTGTCAGTGCTGCTACACTCAGGGCCTTGGCAGGGAACAGCTGCAACTCCAAGCTCGTGCACGAATGTCACTTGGCACTTGAGAGGATCTCCTCTAATAACAGGATAACCCTTCAATGGATCAAGGGACATAGCGGATCATTAGGTAACGACGCCGCCAACGAATTGGCACGGAAAGGTTCGGACACGCCGACAATCGGCCCCCCTCCGTTCCTCCCCCTGCCATTTTCTCAACTCCGAACATGGATAAAACTCAAAACCAGAGAAACGCACGAAAAACGATGGACACGTCTGCAAGAGTGCCGCCAGGCTAGAGCTGCGCTTCCATCTGCATCACCAAGACTAACTAAGCGACTACTGAACCTGACCAGAACAGACCTATGCGTCCTAGTGGGAACACTCACAGGGCACTGTCCACTAAACAAACACCTCTTCACCATCGGAGCAACAGATAGCCCTCTCTGCAGGGGGTGCCTCAGCGACGAAGAATCAGCTCCCACGTAGTCTTGGAATGCGAGGGAGTAACAGCGCAACGACACGAAATCCTTGACCACCCGAGGTCACTCCGCGAAGCCTGTGAAGATCCCAGGAAGATTCTGCGTTTCTGGACGGAGTTAGGCTGGTTATACTAGCAAAACAAAACCACGCACAATGGACCAACCGGAGTCTCAGTGCGGACAAAGGAGTACACTCACCATAACCATAACCATACATTTCATTTATGACCGATAAGGAAGATCTCTCGTTATTTTTCAACACAATTGAGTAGGTATAATAGTGGAGACTGCGTCTCGGTAAACGAAGGGTAGGATGCGCTCCAACTAGGTCAATAGAGGTCTGCGAAAGACTGCAGGCTGAAATTTGGCCGTTATGACACTCATTAGGAAGTTTATATCTACCAGTGGAATAGCAGAAGAAACTGTTGATGGTGTCGATAATTAAGGTTTCTACATGTCGACGACAATTCAGCATCATCTAGCAAGCTAAGCAGAGCTTGTGTTATGGGTACTATGTAGATGACTGGTACACTTTATATATTGTATATTATACAGATATAATTTTTTATTAGAGCTAAATAGATATACCCAAAACAAATATTTGCAGATCGTACAAACTTTTGTCCCAAGGCGGGAATCAACCACGCAACCTTCTGCCTCGCAAGCGGACCTTCGCCCACCGCGCCACATCGGTCGTCATGTACTATACAATGTACTATATTTTTATATACATACTTGCTGTATAGCCTTCAGTCGAGGTCGTGAACGTTTGGTCTGAAGTTTTACAAAATTGCTTTCTGTATTTCGTTAGGGGATTTCCTGTACTATCTTATGGTACACCTTTACCTTCGCCGGTAGGTATTCCAAGTTCCAGTATTCCTTAGGACAGTCGGCTAATTTGGTCAGGTCTCTCGATGAGGTTAGAATATTAGTTATTCGTAAACTACTGAGTACTTATTGGAACTTTTATTTTGATAAAGATAAGATAAAGATAAGGATCATTTATTGTCAATAGGCACTGATTGCATTTGATGAATGAACCGAAAGATTGAAATAAAAAAAATGCTGGACAATCCACACAGCATCATCTAGCCCTATGTGAAGCAGAGCTTGTGTTATGGGTACTAGATGACTGATATACTTAAAACAAAACATTACTTACATCATCATCATCATCATCATCATCAGCCCATATACGTCCACTGCTGCATAGGCCTCCCCCATACGACGTCACAAATAGCGGTCCTGAGCCGCCTCCATCCATCGACTCCCTGCGACCGCTACGATGTCGTCGGTCCATCGAGTGGATGGTCTCCCATGTAGGGGGGGATTTGCCATAATCACCACGCTTGGCAGGCGGATTGGTGATAGCGGTGTTGGTGTTTAAAAATACTCAGAAGGAAGCTGCTGCCCTTCCTCTGGTAGGTTCCCTTAGTCGGCTCTTACGACATCCACGGGTTGAGTTGGAGGGGTCGATATTCGTACGCCGCGGCCCCACTGCTACTATATTACTTACATAGATAAATAAATAAAGAAAATAAAACATAAGTGTTTTTATTTAAAAAAAATTAAGCAAGCCCCAATGATTGTTTGTATGTATTAGCTATAAGCAACCTTTAAACAATAAAGTTTTATTTATTATAGATTATTTATACATAAATAATATCCAGAGCAGGCGGATATTCGCCCGCCGCGTCACATCGATTGTCGAAATAAAAGAAATCCCATAAAAATAAGTAAGTCCCAGAACTTCCTTTATCGGTAAAGATGGCGTGCACCGTTCCACTAATTTGTCGACTAAGTTCACGAATGAACGCCATTTGGCCACTAATCGGTGGACTGGCGGCTCATCACCAAACGCACGCAAGCAAAAAAAGTTGTAACCATAAGCTCATTTACGCTGATTTGACGTAAGCTTCGTGCTATGTTATTGCTAATTATGATAATTCGTATGAGTATGAGAGCCGTGGGTTAAGGCTCGGTGCAAACGGACCACCTGTCAGCGACTTGGAAAATGTTTGTCAAGAGCCTTCAGAAGCTAAGCACCTTATTTCTTATTTGATAATAATAACTATGCTTATTTATCCCGTTATCATTGAACTCATACCTATGTACATATATAATAATTATATGTATTTATATATATCATCATCATCATCAGCCTATACATGTTCACTGCTGGACATAGGCCTCCCCCGTACGACGCCAGAAATAGCGGTCCTGAGCCGCCTCCATCCATCGACTCCCTGCGACCGCTACGATGTCGTCGGTCCATCCGAGTGGATGGTCTCCCATGTAGGGGGGGATTTGCCATAATCACCACGCTTGGCAGGCGGATTGGTGATCGCAGTGTTGGTGTTTAAAAATACTCAGAAGGAAGCTGCTGCCCATCCTCTGGTAAGTTCCCTTAGTCGGCTCTTACGACATCCACAGGTTGAGTTGGAGGGGTCGATATTCGTACGCCGCGGCCCCACGGCCCGGCGTATTAATGTATTTATATATATATATAATTTTATATATGTACTTAGTATACTTTAGGCATAATATTTATTTCGAATATTTTTATTTATTAAACGTACAATAGCACACAGATCCCCTAATACTATCCAACGATCCTATCCATCCACGGATGTCTGGTTGAAATCGCTCTCGAGCGATAAGACCGCCACTTGTAACTTAGTTTTCAAGTTGTTTTTTGTATTTTGATTTTTCCAATAAGTGTGCAATAAATAATTTTCTATCTATATAGTATCTATCTTTTTAAAGCCACAAATAAAGTTATTGAAATCTGAAATCGAAGCAAAGTAAGCTAGGTTATAAAAATTAGGCACTTTTACACACAACAACACATTATTTAGCGTCTATAGGTCCCGTTTAGTTTGTCGTTGTCGGTCCAATGGCCCATTTGCACCCGCCCTAAAGTATTGAGATAACAAGAGATATTAACTTATGGTAAAATTATAGAGCGCAATACAATGTTCAAATTAGTTGAAGGAAACGAGTTTTTTACTTCTGTGATGGATGCGCGCGTTGGTGTACTCCAAAATCTCTAATTATCAGGGATCAGAAAATAAAAGACTCCGCGCTTCAAATAAGCGTGGTCGTACACTGGCACACATTGTTCAGCCACTGTTTTGAGTGCGCCATACAGCAAGAAGCTGTCATACAACAAAAAAGCTCTATAGGGCTGTACCGTACCAAGTAGGTAATCACATTATAGCCATTCTAAGAGTCATCATCATCTTCAGACTCTCTTTATTCCACTGCTGGACATAGGTCTCCCCAAATGTGCCCCCAATTTTAAGAGTAATATTAGAATCGATGGATAAATCATTTGATCCATTGACTAAATGTATGATGGGTCTATTATGAATATAGTACGACTATAATATGACACGTAGAAGCCTGGTGACCTGTAACACCTGTAACACAGTTTTTTTACAAACCTAACGCAGGCAAAAGTCTCGCACAATACTAGGTATTCTAGTTTTTAATTTAAGCTCATTGTGTAAGAGAACATTACATAATTTATTTATATATTTATCATATGATTTGTATCAATTTCATATTAGATCCAGTTTGGAAGGTGTGGATCAATCGATAACATTATTTCTCAGTAGATCCATGGCTAGATCCATCATGATGGATCTATTGAGATTTTTATATCTCATTATATGCTGTTTTGAAGGTGGATATCTTGATAATTTAACGCAGGGTAGTTTGAATCCGTATTATACATAATTTTGTGATATCCAAGTTTTTATCATATGCTATTCGAAACTCGCCCTTTTCATCAGAAATTCAGTGATAGACATTTCGCCTAGCCGCGGAGTCCATATTATATTCAACACCGTATTAATTACCTACATTACTAGAAGTGACAACCACTAATTATAAACAATGCGTCTGATTCAGAAATGGACCACTGCGTGGGAGTCGAAGTGACACGTAAGGAGATACGCGATAAACATGACATTGTGCTGGACCTCCAATGATTATATTGTTATGGTTCGTTATACTTTATCAAAGTAGTTAAATTTAATTTTGTTTATGAATTTGGTTTGGTACCTAAAATATTAATAACAAGTTGCTGCCCGCGCCTTCGTCCGCGTTTCATCGGGATAAAAAATAGCCTATATGTTATTCCAGGTCCCAAACTATACCCATACCAAATTTCAGCCTAATCGGTTCCGTAGTTTTTGCGTGAAAGAAGAAAAGATATACTTACATCCATCCTTGCAAACTTTGACATTTATAATATTACTAGCTGCTGCCCACGCCTTCGCCCGCGTTTGATAGGGATCAAAATAGCCTTTGTTTTATTCCAGGTCCCAAACTATTCCCATACCAAATTTCAGCCTAATAGGTTCATTAGTTTTTGCGTAAAAGAGTAACAAATATCAATCCATACATCCATCCCTACAAACTTTGACATTTATAATATTAGTAGGATAGGATTTTGATTGGGTCATTGGTCGGTCAATGAATTAAAAACAAAAAATGCCAGGGTGCCTTTTTACGAGAGATAAAAGGTCTACATAACACAGTGTGTTTGTGCACAGTCAGTCTCTGTAGACTCTTTTTATTACAAGTTGTTTTTATAACATACTAGGTGTAGCCGCGGCATCGCCCTCTGTTGAATTTAAATTTTTGCTCGGAGCCCTATTATTTTAGTTATAGTTCTATTCAGGACGGAGACAAATCAAACATGTCAAAGATCTTTAAAATCGATCCAGCCGTTCTTGAGTTATAAGTGCTGTAGCTAACATGTTTTTGTTTTATAAAGATAGATTATAAACTACTGTTCCCCACGGTATCACCCGCGTTAAATTCGAATTTCACATTTCTAGGGGGATAAAAAACTTTTTTTTCCCGTAAATCTCCATTTTTTTTATGGACAATAAAACTTCGTTTGACCACAATCTCACCTGATGGAAAGTGATGATGTGGCCGACGGTGTATCACGAAGGTCTAGAAGATACCTAGGTGTTCACTCTTGTCTTGAAGAGACCTAGATTG
The DNA here is from genome assembly GCA_947859395.1 of Eupithecia insigniata. Taxonomy (NCBI): domain Eukaryota; kingdom Metazoa; phylum Arthropoda; class Insecta; order Lepidoptera; family Geometridae; genus Eupithecia; species Eupithecia insigniata. The sequence continues at coordinate 4,855,857 of OX401996.1, read as the reverse complement.
TAATGAATTTGATGTTTTATCAGGACAAAAAGTAGCCTATGTCACTCTTTATCCTTTCAACTCTATGCGAAAAATAAAGACGGTTAAAAATAAGGTTGCTTAGTTAGGGCGTGAAGGAAGGACAAACAAACACACTTTCGCATTTATAATATGTATTAGTTAGGAATTAAAGTTTCTGATATTGATATAACAGTGCGTAATGACGTCTCTCACTTGGGGGTGATTTCTAAGAAATGTTTGATACATTATTAAACTTCTCAGTACCTAGATATAATATTGACCTTAGGCCGTTCGAATTATCTACATGAATAAATAAATTACAAATTTATCCAAATGGTTTTCGTTTTTTCAATGATTACTTGCTACGACGAGGCTTCGATAAAAATAGGTAAACAAAAAAAAAACGATTATAATAATAAGGATTTAGTTATTATAGTGCTTAAGCTCGCACTTAGGGTAATCTCAAAGGAATTAAATAATATCCCAACGATTATAATTTTAAGGCTAACGACAACGAACGCTATTGTGATATGAGTTCTCTCTCACTGTTTTCTTCTTTTCATCTCTCATCCCTAACTCTGGCGTAGGACGTTAAAGAACAAGGATTTGGATTTTAGAAACCTAAATCCATTAGTTAGAGTCTATAATCTTTATCGACAAAGAAAATAACAATCAAATAATATAATCAAATTAAATTAGTATTTACAATTGAAACAATTGAGCTAACTGCAGATTGTTGCAAACAATCTACAGGTAGCTCAATTGGTCCATGTCAATACCAGTCGGAAGCGTCCCCAAGACACTGGCTGCATTGCTCCGCTGTATGGCAATGCTAATGCGCTGCGCCAGATACTCACCAGCTCTCGGGCCACGCGTCGCTTCGCCAGCCGACGTGGCGCTCAGAATTTTTTTTTAAAACCAGGAGGACCTTGGTACCCCACGATAATAATTAGTTGGTTGTAGATAAAGACGATGATGATAATATTGTTTTTACAGACTACAAAATAGATGTATATGAAACTAAGTAGGCGCTATACCATAATCAGTTCGAGCAATCACCGTCACCGTTACGAGAACCACCGGATGTGACGTCACAGCAGATCAGCGCGTGCGCATGGGAGCAGCTTCCGCTTCCGATGGACACCTGTGCTCACATACCGTAATGTTATATTTCTGGTATAAAGTATTTTTTAGTTCATTTAGTTTGTGTTTGTTTTACAAAAATACCTTTGGATAATGAATAAATAAATAATAAAATAATGCTGAACAATTCACATAACATTATCTAGCCCCAAGCTAAGCAGAGCTTGTGTTATGGGTAATAGATAACTGATATATTTAATATAATAGACTACATAGATATATATTTTTTATTATTCATAGAAAACATCCAGAACACCCTGAACAAATATTTGCAGATAGTATAAACATTTGTCCTGAGGCGGGAATCGAACCCGCAACCTCCTGCGTTGCAGGCGGACCACCGCCCGCCGCGCCACAGAGGTCGTCGAAGACATAATGAAGTCTTTAGGTGTCTCAAACTGTCTGAATAGTGCTTTATGGTGTTAACTTTCGTGCTATGTTGTTGCTGTTACACCTGAAATAAGGGATTTCGTACTTTATAATTCATCGGTACTGATTTTGGTGCCGAAAGTGGGACCAACATATTGCCTAATATCCCGGCTGCACGCTCAAACATTTGTGCCCGCAGATTTCGCAAACACAGTTGGCGCAAGCAAGATGAGAGCAAGCGCCGGACACGTGAGTACGAGCAACAGGAGCGGAGTCCAGGTCTCGAGGGGTGAGCGTGACGACGAACGGAGACAGCGGCGACGCGTGTTTCAAGAACAAGTTCTTTTTAGTTGTTAGGGGGTCGGTTCCCCTTTGTTTTTCCAGAATCCTAGGGTGTGTTTCCGGCCACACGCTCCATCTTAGCCGGGATATCAGAAAGAGGCCGCGTACCGATGCTGTTAGGTTTTGACTTTTGACTCAACACTCAAGTTGACGGACAAAAATATGTTTTCTTTTCTACTACCTACTGTAGAAGAAATTAAAATAAAATGCTGAATTTTTTCGTAACTAGTTAAAGCCAGCAAGGTGAGAAATTACAAGCAAATCGCTGACCCAATATATATCCACTAGTTGTTGCCCGCGCCTTCGCCCGCGTTTTATCGGGATAAAAATAGCCTATATGTTATTCCAGGTCCCAAACTATACCCATACCAAATTTCAGCCTAATCAGTTCAGTAGTTTTTGCTTGAAAGAGTAAAAAATATCCATCTATACATCCATCCTTACAAACTTTGACATTTATAATATTAGTAGGAAGAAAATTTTTAACGAATCGTACTTACAATAAGTATGCGTTTTTGAAAATTGTCACCTTTTTTTGCGTTGACCGTACCCAACTAGCTTCCTCCCACGAGGTCAAACGTCACTTTACTCTTTCGGTCAAATGTTTTGGCGTCACAGATCGGTGGTCAGTTCATTGAACTCACGTTGGTAATTGTTCCGGATATGCGACAGGTACTACCAACATACCGACACACGGTGGTCGGAGGTCACCACCGGAACGATTTTATTGCCCAATGAATAAAGTTCTATGTATATCGGTTGAATAGTCATTTATCAAACCATTCCATACACTAAAACATCCACACACACACCCCCAAACACCCACAGATGCACCCCCCCCCCCCACAAACACACGCACACAACTTAAAAGGGAATCTCAAACACTGTTCAATTACTGTACATTAAGTTAAAGAAATAAATATTTTGTATTTGTATTTGTTTTCGTAGGTCATTTGATTAATTATTTAGAAAAATAAAACAAAAAAATACAACTTTTTTTGACCATTCTCTATACAAAAGTGTAAGAATTTTCAAAATGTGTCCATAATTCATGGGGAAATCGACGAACATAGGTACATGAAAAAAACATATGTATGTACAGTTGAACATAGAATACTTTTCTCAAAGTCGGATAATAAAAGGTGACGTAATGTAATTCACCTGGGTGTATTAAAGTTACTACTAAAAATCTTTATTCACTTCTGAGAATTGTCTACATATGCAGGTCCTAAGACAAAAATGTACAAAATATTGAATTTAGTTGATTAAATTGAAGTTGTATAACATAGAATAGCCTTTCTACTTCCTACTATAATATTAATATTATAAATGTCAAAGTTTGTATGGATGGATGTATGGATATTTGCTACTCTTTCACGCAAAAACTAGTGAACCGATTAGGCTGAAATTTGGTATGGGTATATTTTGGGACCTGGACACATACACACACATATAGGCTATTTTTTATACCGATAAAATGCGGGCGAAGGCGCGGACAGCAGCTAGTAGTTCCATAAATACATGCAAAAGTATGTTTACTTGCCACTAATACGATTCGTACGAAACATGATCAAGCTTGCCTGAACAGTCGTCTATGAACGTTATAAATTCCAATTGAGTTTAAATTTAGTATCTTATCTTATAAACCTTAAAACAAATATGAAATATAAAGATAACAAACAAACGAATATTAAGGCGGGTACACACTGAGACCATCCAATAGTCATAAAAAGTCGTAAAATATATTTTAACATCCATCTGATAATCAATCTAACACGTCATAACTTTGACATCGCTGTCTGGACCTAAGCTTTGTATTATTTCGAGCCTTTCAAAGCAAAACTTTCAATTTAAACTCCAACTCCACTTATATAGAGTTGTTTTTTAAATTGTAGGTGGCGATGAGAAAAAAACCTGTTCAAGCAGGCGACTGACCAAATGAGTTTGTGTATAAACATGTTAATTCATAATAAAATGTGGTTTTTGAAGCATCATGTTTGCGTACAAATTGGGAAGCAAGAGTTAACAGAGATGTATGATAAAGTTAAGAGAAACCTTTTGAATACACCTAATCTACTTATGAAAGATGAAGGTATGAAATTTTAGGGTTCGTTTGGTTTCTTTTGCGAAATTGTTTTGTATGATGGTAAGCACTAAACTATTTTGTAATAACATCCCGAACCGGAACCACCCCATCCCTAGTCAGATCCAAATCCACTATAATATTATAAATGTCAAAGCTTGTAAGAATGGATGGATGAATGTTTGTTCCTTTTTCACGCAAAAACTACTGAACTGATGGGGCTGAAACTTGGTATGGGTATGGTTTGGGACCTGGAATAACATATAGGCTATTTTTTATCCCGATAAAAAGCGGGCGAAGGCGCGGGCAGCAGCTAGTTAATATTTAAATTTTGAACACTTGGAATTCCTACCGTAAACCTAAACCTATGTATCATAAATTACATAGTAACCCGGTCCTTTGGGAGGCATGCGTGGAGCCGAAGTCACAGCACAGACAGAGGCCCTTTATGAGAATTAATCTAAAGACGAGAGCTACACATGGCGGGTATCATCCTTGGTTGCACAATATGATACACCCGAAGATGATATCCGCCAGGTAGAGACTATTGCAAAGGAAAATAAAAAAAAACCATGTTATTGTGATGAATGGATGGACTGGGTAATTGGGCTATGGGGGAAAATATGGACGCCTGCCATAAACATACTCTCAATACTGTTACAAGCGGCAGACTGTGGCTTGCCGAATGCTGGATGGGTTCCTCAAATAAAAAATAAGCAGTAAATGCCGGTAAAGGCACAACATCGGTGCAAACGACTAAGGGGTGTCGAGAGGTGCGGCCCCTATTTCACCATCACAAAGACACGTGAGCGGTTTTCCTCGTTATTACGCCATTAGACACTTCCAGTCTACATCCTATGATGCACCTCTCGCGACTCCACTCAGACCGGCCAATGAAGGCAAGCAAGAGGTGGGGATCTGGTTTTCTTGGGATACCACTCCGCAAGCGGAGACGAGAACCAGGAACTTCCCCGGGTACTCGGTATACCCGTGTTGTCGCTACTCACCAACAGCTCGCCACAAGCTGCCCTGCAGGTAATTTATTTATTATTAATAACTTTATTAACAATAAAAATCAAATAATAGAAACAAATTAGAACTAGCATTTACAAATGAAACTATTGAGCTAACTGCACACTGTTACAAACAATCTACAGGTAGCTCAACTGGTCCATATCAATACCAGTCGGAACTGTCCCCAAAACACTGGCTGCATTGCCCCGCTGTATGACAATGTTAATGCGCTGCACCAGATACTTACCAGCTCTCGGGTCGTTGCGGCGTCGTCGTCGCTTCGACAAATGTGTAGACTGACGAGACCTGCATATTTGCGCCTCTTAAGATCATCAACCGAATCGGCTTCCGCAACAACATATTTAATGTTCATGCGCGATTTACAAGTTGATGTTTTGTGACGGTAAACGATGGTTTGAATGAAACAGCTCAATTCACAATCAATTGAAAGATTTCCTTGTTCCATCTCCAAATAGAAAAAAAAAACACAAATCGAATTAGTCTGATTGCGATCAATTCAATAAGGAAAGTAAGCATAAGTACTAAAAACAAAAAGATTAGAATGATTGACGGTACAAAACGCTACGTCATCGCGTTGTGTGGTCATATGAACTCGGTGATAATCTGTGTCTGACCGCACATTATGAAATTATATCGAATAGCTTAGAAAGTACTTAATTAGTTACAAGAGTAAAGTTAATAACGGGATATTTACCATGATTTGAGTTTTGAGGTCTCCAATATTTTGGCACAGTTACATGCGCCCATGGTATAAGAAAGATAATACTCCTGCCAAGGTATGCTCTTCCGAGACACAATGATCACGTGGGTGTCTCCAGCTTACTTCATCATCGCCATCGGCGAATGAGAAGACGATCCGTCTTTCAGGTGTTTCCAGGTGTTACCAGGAGCGTAAAATCGTAACTCCCCGAACTCCTGTATGAATCTTATAAAACTATGTGGTTTTTTATTTACCGATTATTTATCACATTAACTCGTGTTTAACTAACGCTGTTTTGACTGATCTTACAAACGTTATTGACGATTCACATTTTTTTATTGATTTTTCAATTGACTCTTATCAAATTTGTTTCCCCAACTTCAACATTTTGTTCAAATAAAGTGGCAACTGGATAATGACGTCACCTGGCGACACTCCCGGAAGAGCAAACCTGTTTTCTTGGATCATGCATGCGCCATGATCACGGAACAACATAAGTCACTGCGCGAGTTAGTTTTTATTGGCAGATATGTCGACCTACCCTCTTTCTTTGTCTTTTGCTATGAACATTTTGTTTATAACCATGATAGTTTCAAAAGTTTTATAGTTACAAGAGGTAGTTACAGGAGGTGCTAGACGCAAGTTTTTTTTACTTGTTGCTGTGGCAGATTGTTGTAAATTTGCAGGTGTTTATTGCTTTTAACTCTGCGATTAAACTATTATTTTGATGCTAACGGTACCTAGGTAGAGTCCCGATAATCAATTTGTTGTGTTTTAACTACCTTATTGTTTCTTAGTATTCTTTTTATTACTATCTTTTGTTGGTCCGGCCCGGCGACGGCGTCATTTTCTAGGTTTACAATATCTTAAACTAACAAGACCGCTAATTGTCCCTTAGTCTCTAAGTTGTTTTGTTGTTTATTATTTCCATTTAATTTAAGTGTGTAATAAAATATTTTCTATTCTGGTAAATATTTTTGTAAGCTTTCAAAAACTCTCTCCAATATTATACCAATAGGCTCACCAAAGTCACAAAACCGTAAATCGTGCATTACCTATTACATTACTGACACGTTTCGTCCGATATGTTTGATTAATCACAACCGTGAATGTTATGATTTATTGTGCGCAAGCGCAGGTCAGTCCTCATCTCATTGGCGCAGCCTTTCAAGCCTCACCGATCTGTTGTATTTGAAATTCCTAGCCGTATTGGCTCGATCGATGATTATAAATAGCAATTTTGCTGTAATAGCTTCATTTGATGAAAGGGAATTTTATTGAGTACCTAGTGCTTTTTATGCTGTTTGTATTTAAAACTGATAAATATATGTTCTAGCTAAAATTCAAATTTCAAAGTGATTTATTTCCATGGGAGCGTATGACTACAGGGGCCTAATCCTGCTAGCCAATCGCAATACTAACCCTAGCTCTGCTTAGATTGGGCTTAGATGATGCTGTGTGGATTGTCCAGCATTATTTATTTGTTTATTTAATGGTAGGTATCGTCCCAGAATCCATACCAAATATCAAATAAACTGTAGATAGTGCGTGCGGTGATTTGCTTCGAGATATTGATAGATTAGTTTCAATCATGACACTTATGACATGCGAAACTACTTTTGCTTGTAATTTTTGTCATTCTGAGATGATATCGTTGTTATGGGTAAGCGATAAATTGTAAGCGGTTTCTTTTTCACTTCTTCTACTAGTGGACAAAAAATTGAAGTTAAGATAATATCAATAACACCTTATTTCTTATTTGATAATAATAACTATGTTTATAGTATAAAATTTGACTTGTCTAAGTGCTTATTTTGTAAGCCTAAAGAAATAAAGTTATTGATTCTGATTCTGTAGAGTTAAGCACCAGGAAACTTGAATACGTAAACTACTTTCAATTAAAAGTCACTTTGACTTTATTCTGCCGAGCCCTGTTGGTGCAAACAAAACAATCTACAAAAGATAATGCCAGGCTTCCGATATTCCCCCGGCTTTGCCATCGCGATGTAAATTTAAATTCAAGAAGCTCTGAAATCTCACACATTAAACTAACTTGCATTCAATCTGACGCGTCCCAACCTAATCCTGACGTAATACGCTGAGCACAATTTAATGTCCTATTTCTTGGAAAGCACATGCATATTTCCATACAGCCGCAATAACTATGGCCAGGACAGTAGCCTGCGTGTCGGCTGTAAATTTTGCTGGCGGTCAACTCAAAGAAGGCAATCAATGTTAAATCATAGTGAAGTGACACATATCGATTGCATTTCAAAATAAAAAATATAGGATCGCTGATGTGAAGATCCCGATAGATCGACCGCCTTAACCCTTGACTCTGACGTAAGGTGAGTCATTTATCAACGAACCGGGTGACCACGATTCCGAAGATAAAGTTCTAAAACTTGTTTTGAATTCCTTACCATTGCTGATTTACCAATCGACATTCCAGACAGCGAAAGGATTTGAATAAATAGCAGGTGATATTTTTAATCCGTTCAGGTCGGAAATGATGGTGACAGTACCATTAATAAATATAAATCTCTTCATTCGTATAGGAGTGATGTGTGAGTGATGGCGCGGCGCGTTTGTGGCGGAGTCAGGTGCGAGTGCGCATCGTTCGACGGTTTCCTCGCATTTGTCACTGTTGCCGGCGATTACTCATCTCATTGAAACATTAAGAGAGCTAATCACGCTGACTAATGGAACCCCCCGTCGACACTTCCTAAAGTTTCACACTCCAGCGTGTGAAATGCCTGTCAGCGCTGGTGAGGAGATCGATAGCTTTTCAAATTGGAGCGAACCTAAGTTATGCCTATTTGAAATAGGAATTTGTCGTCTGTGAAACGGCTATCCAGGACCAGTAAGCAATCCTAGTCAGGACCAATGAAATTGGTGTTATGTATGATACTCAAAAATTCTATGCGTGAACTTACTCCATAATTGAAGATGACTTTCTAAAAGAACTCGTTGCTCATTGCATGCTAGCTATACATTGACGGCGCGTCAATCTCTCTCCAAAGCGCAGGACACGTTCAATTACAGCAATGATATAGCAAAAGTTTATGTACCGGAGTGCACCTCTCGGGACCAGCAAAAAAGTACACCATAAACAGAACGTTTATGACGGCAAATAAACCTGACCATCTTCCATCTTCCCCGTAGTGAATTATTGCTTTATTGCTTCAGAAATATTTCACAAACAGAAAATATTTTATGATTCTCCAGTTAAGAGCGGCCGTATATCATTTTAAGCCATAGATAATAAAATTTAAGTCGCTGAGTGCAAAACAAAAGTGCAGTGCGAATGCTTGACACACTTGAATTAAGTTTGAGATCACAAGTGGGTTGCGAAACAGTAGCTATAGGGATGAGCAATTATAAGCTATGACACTTTGATGATCGGAGGTAACTTTATGAGAAGCCTTGGTCTACTTTGTAACCAACAAATAACAACTACCTGTTGCGTATGACATTTTACTTGTTAACCAAATTATAATTCTCACACATCAACTCAAACATTTAATATATCACATAAAAACACTTATAGGGGAGGGACAATATCAGCAAACAAATTAATATTAAATACCGTTCTGTTAGTGAGTAATAAATCAGCAAAAACTTGCTCATTAAATAGTTACAAAAAATCTTAAGAAATTCAATAACTCAGATTTGAGGTGCAAATAAAAAGTCATGAAAAAAGGCACCAGGAATTTCTCGTTTCGTCAGAGAACATAAAATTGGAATAGTTAATGCTCAGCGAAATCGTTAAGGAGTCTACAGTACACTGTAATTGGGGGACATTAAAACACTGATGTTATAGCTGACTGTTAAATGTTTTACGTGGGCATTAGTCCTCGGTATTTACATTTATACATGTGCTACAATGTACTCGATGCTATTGGAGATCACTATTATAACACAGATAATATCGATTTTAATCATAGATCTATGTATTATATGTATAAAAACTCTACCAAGACACAAAATTACTTGAATGTGACAAAATGTACCTACAATTGACCATGTATCAAAGTGTTTAAATACTATTATGTCATCTATTTCATGTCAAAAATCGTACATCTTTGACACACTAAAATTACGGGGAATAAAAAATTGCTATTTTTACAGTTGATTTGAGAATTCAAACCTCGAAACAATGCATTTCCAATAGTCAGATAGTTAAGTTCAAAGCTTCATTAATTTTATTAATTTTTATTTATCGAAGGTATTGTTATTATTGAAGTATTGTGTATTCTATGTATTGTAAGTTTGAATGAAAACAAAACGTCCCTGTAATCGGTACTCTGTAAAAACATCTTCTGTCTGATGCTGATAACTACAAACCGTGTAAACGTTAACTACTAGTACAATTTAGCATGCCACAAACTTCAATCAACCTACTCATTACAGGTATTTGAACCATTGTCTTCCCACTGACCTTTACTTTGCGTAAACTCGTAACTCGCAGAGTCTCAGACATTGTTAACACGATTTACGACCAGGCTGTAAAACAAATAACGCCCAAAAAATTATGTCAAAACATCTCGTTATGTTGTCAAAAGATTTGACTCGCTGTGGGGCGCTGAAACAAAAGAAAGCTGGGTTCTACGAAAGTTGCAGTCCTGCCGTGGATTTAGTGATGGGTTTTTGGGGACGACAAAGTAATTGAGGACAGTTTGAGTCATAACTGGTCATTCTTGGAAGGTCGAAGGACGTCTGGACAAAGAAAAAAGGAAACAAGTGGAACGTTTTGCGGTAGTGCATCTGTGATCATTAGTGTTCTCTGAGGATGTTTACCGGTTGATGCCACAACGTTGTGTTGTTTTGACTTATGGCATTGGTTATCATCATTAATTTGCTCTGACATTTGCTGTTTGGTTTTTTAGGCTTTGACGAAAAACAACGAAATTCTACAATGAACCTCATCCTCCGTAATTACCTACACAGTGTTTGGATTGAAATAAAATCCAGTTACATTCTAAAAGAACGTTAAGTAACTTACTTACTTTAAAAGAAAACTGCGTTCACCCAAAACATTAACTTCCCCAAAGAAAACTTTATTGTGACATAAAATAATGACATTGCCAGAATGTCCAGACTAGAAATAAACGAGTATTTTAGTCGGAACAATAAATCTGTCCTCAATTTCGACTGAATGCACCCCGTAATATATTAACTCGTTCGTTACAGGGGTTTCGTGTAATTTTTCAGGCGACCTCGGGAACGTTCACACTAGGAGGAAATGGAAGCATTAATTTTATAACATTTTTTTTGTTATGATAATCCTAGACGAGGCGAAAGTTTCCATGTTTGTTATCTTTTCACTATTGGGTTCAACTTAAACGAAAGTTGCATTGTGACATCATGGCGAGAAAAGGTTTTTTTAAATCACCGATTTTTTGTGTTTCTTTCTCATCATCATCATCATCATCCATAGCCTGGTAACACACAGCTAGGTCTAGAACCACTGAAGTTTGTGCCATCTACCAAGGTCTTGTGGTAGCCGTATCCATTATGGTAATATCCCCTCGTCTATTGATTGCACTGCATAAGCTCTCTTCACAAATACCCCATCTGTTGATGGACTGTATGCGCTTTCTTTTGGAAGGGATCTAGTAGTCTTGATTTTTTTTATTATTTAACCTGATTTTGGTCAGGTTTGCCAGGTCGTGTAGTGTGTAGGTGCAGTGTAGTGCAATCGGAAGCGCAGGGGCCGCGATTGCCTTTTTGTTTCAGTCGGGTCGTGATGGGACTCGGAAGTGAGCCGCATTCGGCTATCGACCGCTCTGTGCCGACTTATTTATACTATTGGGAGTTTCTTTGGACATCTTTTTTATGGCAAATTGGGTTCATTTGAAACGTTTGGTGCTGTTATCGGAAGAAATAGTATTTTAAGTACTACATTATTATATAGTTTTTAGCAGTGTATAATTATGCGTGTAGAATAATAGCTATTAAAAAACTTATCAAGAGCCTATACCCAGCCATGGACCCTATACTAGAGCTGTAGGTGCAGGTAACGTTCTGGTCGGTGTATGTGAAAATTATAGAAATAGAAAACTGCTTATTACAAAGCAAATTATTATAAATCAATTTTTAGCTGTCCCGTTTTCCATATCAAGGTATCTGTGAGAACAACAGTATGTTCTACAATGAAATAGTACATTAAAATAATACTTGCATCCGAAATTCACGTGTATTAACCCGTGGGAAGCGATTGTCCACGTATAGGTACGTAATACGTAATTTCGTATGCGACATGTGTCATCTATAATTACGTTGCGACATTGAAATCTAAGTTTCACGTCGCGCATGCCTTGATTATGTATTTGTGTAATTTTTTTCTCACTTGTTTAGAAAATATTTTCATTTTGTGCCCAAACCCATAAGTACAAACCTATACTTCTTTGGTACAAACCATAGAAATCTAATTATATAGATTTCTGTGGTACAAACCCAAGCGTGCGCTTGAATAGAAAACCCACATTTGGTTTGTGCGTTGGCTTACGGATGAAAAGGAACACATGGTTCTTAAAACGCACCGTACATTGGTAACGCGCGGTACATTGGTAACGCGCTTTACCCAAAAGCAACCAAAGCGCATGCTTAAAAACGTCATGACAACGTGAACACAATCTTTGCGTTTGAAAGTTTCAATATGCATCGATCAGGCCCCTATGTTAAAAAGTAGGCAACAAAATCAGCACTTTCTTCTGAAAAAATAGGAGAACTGTTCGATGACTTTCGACTTGTGGTCAAAAGAAGGTCTCTTGTCTATAAAAAAATCTTAACTGCCCACCACACTTTGTTAGATCCTCTCAGATTTGACCTTCCTACTACTTGTCTACTGTCCATTGTGTATTTCCTAGTTGCTATTTTTAACCAACTTCAAAAAAGGAGGAGGTTCTCAATTCGAATGTACATATGTTTTTTTATGTATGTTACGCGTTATTTCATCCAATTATGGAACGATTATAAAAATTCTTTCACTATTGTATAGAAAGTTATTCCGAAGTGGTCCCATTAAATTTAAATTTTTATTAGTATTTATCCCCAATAAGTTTTGCACTTAAAAACAGTGTAAAAGTAAGGGACTCGAAGTCGTCATTACAATGGCTGGTAACAAATAATTTCCATGGCAACGGGCGTAAACAAGAGGTGTACTTGAAAAACAAATTTCAAGTCAGTTTTTAAAACATGCGTAATTATTCAGAATTTAATTCATCAACGACGACATAAAAAGCGGTCCTGAATTTAATTAAACAATCCACTTATATTTTTTAGCTCCCTCTTTCTTTTCATCCGCAAAAAGCATATCAAAATATGTTTGTCCAAACCATAAGACCTAAACAGAAGGACTATTGTAACATAGAGGCCAGTTAATACCCGTAACAGTAGATATCCATAACTCAATTAAAACAAGAGTCCGTTTTAAATTACAATCTTAATAACACGCACGGCCCGGCGCTACCTGCGTTTGGTGGACAAGGATATAGAGTTACTGGATATGACAAGCTTTGAGTTTTCGAAACTACGTCCGGTCAGCCAGTGGTGCGACCTGCCCACATGTGGGCCATGGGCACTATATGTACACATAGGTACATACATAATGTAATGTCGACTAAAGCGTGACATGCATGCGATTTCGTAGAGGTGCTACGTGAATTTTCTACGAAAATTTTACAAAATTCAACTTTATTTTTAGCTTTACTAACTCCCTAACTATACTTATTAAATTATTTGTAGGTTTTGGTATTTTGGGGCTACAACACTATCTTGGGTATGTGCTTCATGACATTATCTAAACTATTTCCCAATTTTAACGAAGTACTTATCAGCCCGCTAGAGCCCACTGCTAAAAAAAAATTAGTTTCCCCTACTACACAATGAATAGTGTAGATTTAGTAGCTAAGTTATATTTATGTCACTTCCAGTGGCCACTACCGCACGGCAACAAAATAATAGTTCCATTTACGAGAACTGTGTTGCTAGAATAAATGATGGAAAAATGTAAGTAATGTGTTGGGTGTCGACGCGACTACTCCAGCAGTAGGCAATTAGCTTATTAATCAATCATGAGGCTAAGTTACATAAAGATCTCGAATGGGAATCTTGATAGAGTCTAGTATAAGATGGAAGAAAGTTATTGGAGTGTAATATTTTATCATTTTGGTAGACAAGCAAGATACAAAATACCAAAGTAATTGGAATATGGGCATATTTGTCAACACCAGTCTAAGTCAGTAGGACCAACTTACGAAATAAGAACGATGTCTATTTGAAATGATCGAATTTGAAATGACAACTTAACTCAATCGGTCGGCGCGGCGGCCGGCATCTAATCTGAATTTTATTTTAAATCGAATTCGAATTTTAAAAGTCAGACTCGTCGACAAATCCAACTTTTAAAATTCGAACACAGTCTAGCTAGAAGAAAGGCGGGCGCCAAGGCTGTCCGATGATGCAACTAAAAAAGTAAGAACTAATTAAATCTACCCACGTCTTTGGAGCATGCGCAATCGACACGCCCCCGTGTCAATCGTCCAGATTGTTTTAATTACACATTATTGTGATAGTATCTATTTTAACTTCTCGCAACCTGTCATGGAATGTTAACATTGCGAAAAGTATTTATTGAGAATATTGATTTTTCACATTTTAGAGTTCACTGATAAACAGTAGATACAATTCAGGCGCTGCTGACCGTCGACGCTGAAAGACTCAATAGCAAGTCCTTTGAATTTTGATGTGTGTATAGCATTTAATTTATTTATCTTTCTGTCACTATAAATTAAATTTACAAAGGTACATAAATAGGTATTTATGATTTCATCTATGAGGAACAAACTGTGCAATAAAATTACAATTAATGACTTTTCATTAATTGTAATTTTCTTTGTTAATTTTATTCTTTAGTATATTCTTCATTTTTATTATAATAAATAATAAAAATGAAATAAAAAAAAACCTTTATTCCGTAGCTTTATTATAATAACGAAGAATAAAATAAAGAACTACAACTCAACTATTTCAATTAGTTAAATTTTTATTGACAAAGAAAATAACAATCAAATAATATAAAGAAATTAAACTAGTATTTACAATTGAAACAATTGAGCTAACTGCAGACTGTTGCAAACAATCTACAGATAGCTCAACTGGTCCATATCAATACCAGTCGGAAGCGTCCCCAAGACGCTGGCTGCATTGCCCCGCTGTATGGCAATTATTTTATAAAATTAGTTATTATAATAAATATATAATTTAAATAGTTGAGCTAAACGCAGACTGTTACAAATAATCTAGAGGTAGCAAGAAACAAAGAAGACACCATATTTAGAGAAAGAAGGTACACATCAATTTCAATGACCTACCTACCTTGCAAGTTTACTTCCGTCAATACACTACGCTTAGACAATCATCAATAATCATTATCAGACAATAATCAATAACAAATAAGTTGATAACGGATTATTAGTTATTGTCTTTTCTTTAAAAATATTAGTACTTAAGTTATTAATGGAAAATCAATCAATTATCATCATAAAAATGGATATTGTTAGGATTAAGCGGAATTATTAGAGGCTATGAAATCTTATTCAACTTCTGTAATAAAAGGTCTAGGTCGATTTAGGAAATCATCATCATCAGCCCGTACAAGTCTACTGCTGAACATAGGCCTCCCCGAAACGACGCCACGAATAGCGGTCCTGAGCCGCCTCCATCCATCGACTCCCTGCGACCGCTACAATGTCGTCGGTCCATCGAGTAGAAGGTCTTCTCACACTCCGTTTCGCATCGCGGTTGCCGATCGAGAACCTTTACTCCCCAACGGTTATCGGTTCTACGAGCTATATGGCCTGCCCATCGCCACTTCAGCCTGCTAATTCTGAGAGCTATGTCGGTAACTTTGGTTCTTCTATGGATTTCCGTGTTAGGACAGTTAAGACTATTTGCTGTTATTTCCAAATTATAAGGTTCTTATTGTTTTTATAGCGTGAACAATTAGGACCCAACTATTTTAACTTTAAGAGCAGAGGCGACATTTTTAAAGTTCATTTAAACTCATGTTATTAAGTAAGCAGGTGTATTAATTAAACTACTGAAATAGGTACATTGTTAAAAGCTGGCGCGATCGTCTTTTGTATTTTCATACAGTTTATCCATAATATAAAATAAAAAATATCATTTCATTTCATCCACGCTGACGTCACAAATCTAGGCCTCCAGTATACGAAAATCAAAAGGAGATCGCGCCATGTTTTAAAATGAACATATATCGTATTGCATTGATACAACTGAAGAATTAACGCAACATTTTAATATTTGACATGTTTTCCGTGAAATGTGTGATGTATTATATGACTCATAGGTCTCCCCTGATATACTGTTTGCTATCATCAAAAGCTGGAACGAATTAGCTCTGAACGGTAGCTATTCTAAGCAAGTGCCTCCAGGAGTCGATGGAATAAAATTTTGGAATTCGTATGATATAATAAATAAATACATATGTTCATCAGTGGACGTATACGGGCTGATGATGATGATGAAAAAATGCTTGACAATCCACACATCGCCAGCCCCAAAGTAAGCAGAGTTTGTGTTATGGGTACCCGATAACTAATCTATTTAACACAATACATACATAATTTAGATGATATTTTTTATTATACATACATAGGAAACACCTAGAACAAATATCTGCAGATCGTACAAACATTTGTCCCGAGCCGGAAAACGAACCCGCAACCTCCTGCGTCAAAGGCGGACCTTCGCCGCGCCGCTGTCTTGTCACTTATTCGTGCATAGTCAGACGAATTGTCATGGTCAGAATCGATGTTTTTTTTACAGCTTCAGTTCCTCCACTATACAGTCTACCACTAAACTGTCTTAGAAGAAAATATAGAGCTCGTTTTACTGATCACGAATAAGTACATATGCATATAAAACTTTTTTTGGCGCAAAAACTGAATTATTGCACGTTTGATAAGGACGGCAGTGCAGGACGCATATTGAAAACCAGTTCAAAGTTTGACGCATGTAGATAAGCAACCTTGAAAACGCTTCACAAATTAATTTAGGTGTGGTATTCCCCCATTTTTTACTTTTGTTTTTTCCAATAAATTACCCGTTACGGCAGCGTCGAATTTACACATGAACTTTTTGTAGTATGTAAGGTGTAGGTACTTTTTTTTGACATATGTATATGTCAATATGGTCATCGCAAGCCTTGGCTATCTTAGGATTTTACAGGCAGTCTAGTTTGTCATCGCAATCCTCATTTGTAACCGTAGCTTATATAATTTTCAACATTCACCGTCCAGCTCCATCATCTGTAAGAATCGTCCGGTAGTTTCATCATTAGCACCTAATAATTTCTTCATTAGTAAAATTGCGATTTCCACGTTCGGAAAACGCGTCAGTGCGTGTACGTAACGAGCGCTCGTCGACACCTACCGATAGCATCGCTATGACTGGCGGGAAATTATTCTGATTCGTAATTACGGCGATTATTCACGGCCGGCCGGGGGCGGCAGCCATTTTTCAACAGTCACCGTTCTTAATTATGAGTTGAGGTGGACGGCTGTCGAAGCTTTGAGCCGCGCCGTCACCTCGGGCCGGCTAGAGACTGAGACGGCGGGGATTCCGGGGGCGTGCGATATAGCTGGCGGGAAAGTAGTATGCGATATATCAAAACCTAGCAAGGTCACTTTGATTGTAAGCTGGTTATCCTAAGTCATATTAACCAATCGTCTTTTGTTGATCATGCATCTGTTATTAAGAAATCTCTTCCTCTATAAATAGAGAATACGACAATCTTAAGTACCAATAGTTCAAAAACGACTTTTGCAGAACTAAAAAGGCATTCTTGAGAAGTGAAACTGATTTTTATCGTCTTTGTATAAACACAATCACAACTGACGGTACTAAAGTGACTTTTTTTTGACGGTACTAAAGTGATTTTGTCTAAATATTGCCATTTACTAATTATAGCAGTAGATAGAGTAAGTCACAAGGTCGATAACGAACTGCAACCAAGTCGAACGCTATCAGAATAGCCCCCAGGAACGAGAGTCTGACTAGTGTTTATTTATCGTTTTGGAAGGCTTAGAGAAGACAGATGGAATGTTGTGTTTTTTACTTCAAGATGAGGTGTAAAGTAGGAATCGCCTTTTTATTTTTAGCAGAAGGTAAACAAAATGAGTGGGCTGTTAATTTGTCATATCACAAGTTCATTTTTATATTCGATAGACCTTCGTTTGACCACAAGTGCCTGAAGAAACAAAGCTTTGATATTTCTTGCGGGAAATTGAGGTAAAGAAATGTTGTGCTGTATTTTCTTTGAACTTATCTTTTAAAACGTAGGACATAAGAATGATTAAAAGTGTTTCAGTGCGAGCGGGAAACGACTTCTAGATAATAATTGAAATCGCCGTCTGGTCACGACTGTAGTCGGTACTGTTACACACAAAATATCTTAAACATTACCTGAAAAGATAACATTTAAAAAGTTCACATGAAATTCTTTTAATGCGTTCTCAATGATTTTCAAAAATATTTAAAATTTTCGTCACTTTAAAATATGAAATATTTCTTACATGAGCACTGTTGTTATAAAATATTGCTAAAACTGAAGCATTATATGTAAAACCAAAGCTTTATCACAAAAAAGCCAGCCGTAGCTACATCGGGCATTCCTAGAAACTGCAATTCCGTTCAAAATCTGTTTATTTCCAGCCGGCACAGTCAAAATAAGGTTGGCTTTCGATGTACCCAGCCAACATCACTCCTCTTATACGTTTTGTGTTCGCCAGTACCCGCCGTGGCCGGGGCGTGCTGACGCCAGCGCGTCTAATCGCCGTTTATTGGAGAGAACCGATTACTGCGCCTCGGTCCGAGCTGTTTCGACATGTCACCAATACAGATTGGATGAGGGAAATAGAGGATTTGGTAAACTACCTACAGATGACGCAAAAAAGGGAAAACTTTTAATAGTTACACTAATATTGTAAACAATCTGCTGCCCGCGCCTTCACCCGCGTTTTATCAGGATAAAAATTGCGTCCATGGGCAATAAAAGTGTTAAGTAAGTCACGCTGCTGTAAGTAGAATACCTACCCAAAGACCTAAGGAATGACTAAGCATGGTTTCGACTTTCGAGGCAGTATTTACATATTTACCTAATGGATAGCACTAGAAGTGTCGGTTTGGCACGCATTGACATATAGATGCTAATCAAAAGCATTTGCTTAAAGCTCGGAAGCGCTTGGTACTAATGAATGCGAAATGGTAAGTCTCTGGCACTATAAATAAACGATAAGGGTGAACTTGGGCAAAATTACAGGAAAATTTAAATTGTTAGCTTTCCTGCTAACACACATTACACGATTATGATAGGAAAATAAACTTTATTTCCCTGTTTTACTTATGTAATTTTAATTTTTTGACGTATCCAAGAGTCCTGGAATGTCTAAAGGAAATAAAGCACTTTGATATTTAATATAATATAACACGATATTTTTGTAGAGTTTGTTCAACTCGACCTTATAAATATCTCCGTTTAACAATAAATTGAAATCAAGATAATCAATAACCTCTTGATTTCATATTTTGAAATAATATTCTTTTATAAAATAATATAAAAATTAAAAGGTTTTATTTCAGACAATGCGTCCATAGGTTTACGACAAAATTTATTTACACATTTTAAAACACATTACAGAGACAAACAATAAAATAGAAAGATAAATAAAAGAAAATAAACATAATAATCCTATGTCAAAAGAATACAGGCTATTTATTTGTTAAATCAATCTTCAAAGCCTCCCCCAGGTACACGCGGCCTAAGGTGGCGTGGCGACCAGTAAGTACCTAAAATTAACTTGAAATTTTATATGAGCTTATTTTCTAAGCCTAAAAATATAAACATTATTGTTATTTACTTCTGAATACAGACTAAGGACAACTTTCTTAGTACATTCTTCTTAGACGAATGTACTAACTACTTAGTGGGTGACGAATTAAAAAAAAACGAGTTTTATTATTTTCTAAATGGCTAACAAACTGCGTCAACTTCTTATCTGATATTTGAATTACCTGTAGAACTTTTAAAATAGTAAAAACCCGATTTTTTTCACGCTTGAGCAACCTCTTTAAGTTGACACTATTTGTAAGTTATTCTGGTATAAAAATAATTATTCTTTATGTAGGTAGGTACTGGTATATAAAACCTGTACACCTACAGCAACACATAAGCATTAGATTCCAATCATTTCGCAATCAATTACAGATATTAACGGTAGTATTAGATTGGTTTGTACCCGTACCTGGTAGGGCCAAGGGAACTTGCCAGTCACCCAAGGCTTTCCAGTAAAACTACAAAAAGTAAATTATATTGATGGAATCGAGCCTGTTTGATTGATGATGAGTGAGCATTATTTAATTTATTTCGAGAATTCTCTAGAGGTCAGGTGAATCCAAGGTTTGAGTTGGGTTTGAACCTTCGGTACCTAAAGTGTGAAGGTATATATATACCGTCTTCGATATATAAATTTCTGGTGAACCTACATAATATGTATGGATTTGGTCAGATTATATCTTGGAAACCATAATTTCACACTTGACCAGAATAGACAAATTATTTTATTTTTATTCGAAAGAAAAAAACAATCGACGATGTTTAACATAATTTATCAATAGATTGCACCTATCTGTTAAAAATAATATAAATATATACTTATAATAAAACTGTAACAGGTCCAATTCTGTACATGGAAGATATTTTGAATAAAAAAATTGAGGGCACTCGATTATCGATACTGATGCCAAAATTTTTTTTCCATCATGTCTGTCTGTATCTTGGCCGCGCATAGCTCCGAAACTACTGAACGTATTGAAATGAAACTTGGCAGGATTTGAGTTCATACTACGAGGAAGGACATAGGATACTTTTTATTCCATATTTCAATAGGGTTCCCTTTGGAGAGGGGATGAAAGTAAAATTTGTTGGCTGCGCATAGCGCCGGAACTAATGAATGTATTCAAATGAAACTTAGCAGAATTTGAGATCATACTATGATGTAGGACATAGGATACTTTTTATCCCGGATTTCAATAGGGTTCCCTTGGGAGAGGGGATGAAAGTAAAATTTCGTGGCTGCGCATAGCGCCGAAACTACTGAAGGTATTCAAATGAAATTTAGCATCATTTAAGTTCATATTACAAGAAAGGGCATAAAATACTTTGTATCCCGGAGTTCAGAAGGATTCCCTTATGAGAGAAGAAGTGAAATTTTGCGCGTTGCAGGATGGCGCGCGGGGCAAGGGCGGTAGCGAGCGATAGCCCCCCATTGTGGGGGGCACTGGCAGTGGGGCCCCAGGCGGTGGGGGCCCCAGAAGTGAGAACCCCAGCAGTAGGGCTCCTCACGCAACTGGACCTTCCCAGTAGCCCCCCACAGTGGGCGGCACCGGCAGTGGGGCCCCGGAAGTGGGGGCCGCCGGCAGATGGCCCCCCGAAGTGGGCCCCCCACATTGCCCAGCAGGGGTAACCCCTTATTAGCCCCCCACAGTGGGGGCACTGGCAGTGGGGCTCTCGGCAGTGGGCCCCCACATTTCCTCGCAGTGGGACCCTCAGTAGCCCCCGCAGTGGGACCCACTCAGTAGGCCCCCACAGTGGAGGGTACCGGCAGTGGGGGCCCTCGGCAGTTTGCCCCCGCAGTGGGCCCCCACATTGCCCAGCAGTGGGACCAGCAGTAGCTCCCCGTAGTGGCCCCCTCGCAGTAGAGAAAAATTTCTTGGCTGCGCATAGCGCTGAAACTACTGAATGTGTTCAAATGAAACTTGCATGATTTAAGTTCATAATATGAGGAAGGTCATGTAATACTTTTTATCCTGGAATTCGTTAAGGTTCCCTTGGGAGTGGGGATGGAAGTGACATTTCTCGCCCTAAAATAGCGCAAAAACTACCGAATGGATTCGAATGATACTTAGCAAGATTTGAGTTCATACTACGAGGAAGGACATAAAATAGGAGTCCATACCCCAAAAACCAACAAAATGATTACAAAATTGTTATTAGTGCTGATAAACGACCTACTGGACAGCATCCGGTTGGTACAAAGCTCTCGCTACGAATGATGTTGCCGTCGTCCTGGTAGATCAGCACTGTGACAGGCTGGACATTGTGCTGCGTACCCGGGATGACCGCTTGCAATGCATTGGCGAAACGCACCAGGCATTTGATGCTCTTCAGTCTCTACTCGCTTATATACCTACTGTCGTGGCGAAGACGGATACAACTTTGATCTTCGACATGTAAATCCGAAAACTGACGAGACGGGACACTAAAAAGTTACTGCGATGCAATTCTACGCCTAGATACATTTTATCAATAAGAGAAGGTTGTATTGCTCACCTGCAAAGGTTTCGAGGTTTATTTAACCGTTTTCTGGTGGACACAAACGCCAAAATTAAAATGGCTGGTGGAAACTTACGCCAAAATTAAAACGAAGCGTTTGGTTATAGTACATCAGAACAGAACTAATGAGAGAAGACTGCGCGCTGAGAATTATGTAGATCTGCGAGACGCCATGAATCAAGATAGAAATTGTGAAGATTTAGGACGACTGGTAATTCTTCCTTCCAGTTTTAGAACTGGACAATAGATGTGTAGCGCCCTATTCTCCAGTAGGTACTATCAAAAGCTTTTGAAGCGCATAATATACCTAGGTAAATTTGAAGCTGTGTGACGTCCAGTCAATAAAATCTAGGTATATTTAAATCTATACTATACTACACTAATAAAAATAAGTAAGGTTTGTGTGGTTGTACGGGGTAATCTCTGAATCTACTGAGCCAATTTTGAAAATTATTTTACCTATTGAATTTGTTTGAACACGCATCGTTTAAACCACGTTATTTGCGAGTTTTATAGACTACTAAAAATGTTTACCGCCCAACGAAGTCGGCACGGGTCAGCTAGTAAATAAATAAAGCTGGATAATTATTCACATGGCATCATCTAGCCCCAAGCTTAGCAGATGAGCTTGTATTATACTAGGTACTAGATGACCGATATACTTAATAATAGATTACATAGATAATTTTTTTTTATTATACCAAAGAAATACTCAGAACATCCAGAACCAATAGTATTTACAGATAGTACAAACATTTGTGTCAAGGTGGGAATAGAACCTGCAACCTCCTGCGTCGCAGGCGGACCTTCTTCCACCGCGCCACAGAGGTCGTCTAAAATTAATCTCTCTGTGATTTTATGCATAGGCAACGAAGAATAAATAAAAAATCTATTACGTTTTCTCTTTTAACGATTTCAAAATTAGACTTAAGTATTGCTTTTTTATAGATATTATTATTAGAGCTGACGTGCTGACGTTATCCTCGCGCTTGATTTGGGAAAAGCAAAGGACGTAAGTGAGGATATAAGTGAGAACGTAAGTGACACCAGCAGCGTAGTAAGTGTAACTGTGATTGATAATGATAAGGCAATGTCGAAGCTACAAATTAAAAGTCAGGTTATTTCCGTCCACTGCAATAGGTATAAAGTTTTACATTTGCGAAATTCAAGATTTACTTGTAAAAATGTCCTAGTTAGAATGTAAGGCACATTCCCATCCTCAACTAGTTTATAGAGTTACAGACAGACGGTGCCAATAGACAAACACGTATGTATGTGGCACGCACCTGAATAAACCGATGTCATTTGGAGGACGCTGAGGTACGGCCATGTACATAGAAATAGATACCCATATTATCTATAGAAAGACAGACGTAACATAACATTCTTACAAATATACGCATAACAATTTCAATACGTATATGTGAAGGTAAAATATTTGATGGAAAAACAGTGTTTGATATTTGCAAAAATATTTAGCCTTTAAATATTTTAGCAAATATCAAAAACGAGTCTTTAAATAATTAATAATTTACAAAAGTTTCTGGATAAGGGGATCCATATACAAAAATTGGGTTAAAGATCCTATACATATAGCTGACCTACATTCTTTTTCCCATACCCTATTTTTTTTATAGCATTACTAATATATTGAACACCGCCATTGTTGCCGTTATACCAGTTTCTACTTTAATCCAGTCTTTCTCCAAAACCAATCGTTTATTCAAATTCCACAAAAGCTTCATCACCTGATACTTATTTGATCTATTTGCAAAGGGTCATTTCTACCCTCGATTCTCTTATCACATTATTTAACTCGATACATTGCATTACTATAATCTAAGTTACTACACAATAGCGATTAACAAGACATTTGTCTTGTCCGGTACTTGTCCGGTTTTGAATTCAGGTCTATTTATCTTTGTCCGAATGTCCAAGACATTATACCTATTGTATTGTATATTTATATAGAAAGGGTAAGGAACTAGTTTTTGTGTGAAACGCTTTACGATTTGTTGGACAGGATTTGCGAACTATTAGCTCGCTCCAATGGTTAGGCTTTGTATATTACTGTAATTTCAGATGTTGTTTATGATCTGTTTTTGGTGCGTCTGGCGTACTCTCTTTTATTCGTTTGGTTGATGATATGTTGTTGGTTATATCGGTACGATATGCGTTCTATTTTAAATGCGTATTGTGCTTGTATCTCCGTTAAGTTTTTCAGTTCATCATTATTTTCTTCAAGAACTAGTTTCTTTTTCTTATTCAGTTCATTCTATTAACCATCAAACTTTATGTTAATATGCTTTATCGTAATTTATAAAATATTAATTTAACAAACTTATCGATTTTCAAAATTTAAAGCTCTAATTGATTTAAACCAGCTATTTGCTGCTTACGTTGTAAACGCGTTCCGTTACTTCCATTCCACCCCAACTGATATTACATTTAGTTCTTAGGTTATTTGGATACCCTCATTTACTGTCCCATTGATCTAATTTCCACCAAACTCACTAAAAATTGTAAAGCACGAGAGCGAAAGTTGTAATTTGCATATAACAATACCACACCTGTTAGCCTCCGTGCGGGTGCTTGCCCTCACAATAGCTCGTTCAACAACAGTTGCAGTGAATATGAAACCTTTTTTATCATCAGCCAAGGTCAATCCTTTGTTACGGTGCTATCATATGGTCGATTGTAAGACTCGCGGTTTCAAAACACCCAATAATTAATACGGTTGTTTATTTGCTTCTTTGTTAATTGGTGACTAATTTTTGTCGCGGTTGGGTGGTAATTGTGGGTGCTTGTTTTTCTTGCACTTACGTACCTACAAGCACATGTATGCATATATATAGGTACTTACAATACATGTGTACCTGTATCTACAGGTGCACATAGGTAAATACATAAAATATAGTGTACTTACCTTTAGGTACATTAGATGGTTCGCCCTGAACATATTATTTTGTGCCCTGAATTCTAGAGAAGAACTTTATATTTTCAACAACTTTTTCAGCAGCACTAATAGCTAAATTATTACATATATCACATAAACGACAATACTCAACATTTTGATAAAATTTTTGGTAATTTCCATGCCTTGTCCAGGCCAGGTGATATTTCACCTGGCCTGGACAAGATTTTTTTATTAAAAAAAATATCTTTTTTCTAAGGAAGATTTAACATTAGTATACGTACTGCGTACGCGGCGGGCGAAAGGTCCGCCTGCAACGCAGGAGGTTGTGGGTTCGATTCCCGCCTTGGGACAAATGTTTAGATGATCTGCAAATATTGGTCTCGGGTGTTCTGGGTATTATATGTATAATTAAATATATCTATATAAGAAATTGTATTATGTACCTATATCAGTTATCTAGTACCCATAACACAAGCTCTGCTTAGCTTGGGGCTAAGTGATGCTATGTGGATTATCCAGCATTATTTATTATTTTGTTTATTTAATACTAGCCTTCGCCCGCGTTTTATCGGGATAAAAAATTGCCTATATGTTATTCCAGGTTCCAAACTATACCCATACCAAATTTCAGCCTAATCTGTTCAGCAGTTTTTGCGTGAAAGAGTAACAAATATTCATACATCCATTCATACAAACTTTATCATTTATTATGTATGTTAGTTGGAAGGAACATATTGCACTATTGCAGGTCTACAACACGACCCTACCGAAGTTCGCCTATTCTAGAAGTAACAATAAAACAAGGGGTGTGAAATATCACGCAATCTACAACCTGAACGATTAGCACAAGTTAAACAGGCCTGCCGGCTGTATGTTATCTTTACATCTTACGTGTACAGATAATGATCTTACAGGGCTGTGAACAAGAAATTTGTCTTACCGTTTGTATCACATTTAATGAGGAAGGTATACAAAGGCTTATAAAAAAATAAAATAAAATAAAAAGAGCTTTTTAGTGTGAGCAAAGACTTGGACGATCGTGTAAGATGTAGAGTACGTAAAAGCGAAAGTCAAGAAAATAGGCACTGTGCCACTATGGCATAGTCTGTTTTACTGTTTTTTTTTGTCGATCTACGTATTATCTGCTTGGTACTAAGAAGTCATTTATTTCTATACCAAAGTTCGTTTGTTGTGTCTAATAAATAGTTGTCTTTCTTTCTTTTATCACGTGCCTACCAAGAAAAAACAAAGAAACAAAATATTTTTATTTTCCTAAATCTACTACACTACAACTTAGAATGAATGAATTCTAGGTACACTTAACAGGTTATTTTTGTGCTTAGCAGAATTAGTGGCAAATGACCTTCACTTACCTACCTAAAAATGTTCGTAAATCAGACATCGCTATTTTATACAACGGATCTGAAATTATTTTTATGATTTAAAAAAATATTGTATTTTGTCTTAGACTTCAACTCAAACTGGGAAAATTTGTCGCCCATTTTCTGATGAATTAACACCTCGCCAAACGGAATTTATATTGTGTATACTTATAATAAAACTGTAAAAGGTCCAATTCTGTACATTGAAGATAATTTGAAATTTTTTTTGGAGGACTCTCTATTATCTATACTGATGCCAAAAATGTATTTTTTTTCCATCATGTCTGTCTGTCTGTATCTTGGCCGCGCATAGCTCCGAAACTACTGAACGTATTGAAATGAAACTTGGCAGGGTTGGAGTTCATACTACGAGGAAGGACATATGATACTTTTTATCCCGGATTTCTATAGGGTTCCCTTAGGAGAGGGGATGAACGTAAAATTGGTTGGCTGCGCATAGCGCCGGAACTACTGAATGTATTCAAATGAAACTTTGTAGGATTTGAGATCATACTATGATAAAGGACATAGGTTAAATTTTATCCCAGATTTCAATAGGGTTCCTTTGGGAGAGGGGATGAAAGCAAAATTTTTTGGCTGCGTGTAGCGCCGAAACTACTAAATGGATTAAAATGAAACTTGGTAGGATTTGAGTTCATACTATGAGAAAGAACATAGAGTACTTTTTATCCCGAATTTCAATAGGGTTCCCTTGGGAGAGGGGATGAAAGTAAAATTTCGTGGCTGCGCATAGCGCCTAAACTACTGAAGGTATTCAAATAAAACTTAGCATGATTTAAATTCATATTACGAGAAAGGGCATAGAATACTTTTCATTCCGGATTTTAATAGGGTTCCGTTGGGAGAGGGGATGAAAGTAAAATTTTTTGGCTTTGCCTAGCCTCGAAACTACTAAATGTATTCAAATGAAACTTGGCAGGATTTGAGTTCACACTATGAGGAAGGACAAAGGATACTTTTTATCCCGGATTTCAATAGGGTTCCTTTGGGAGAGGGGATGAAATTAAATTGTTATTAGTGCCGATAAACGACCTACTGGACAGCATCCGTTTGGTACAAAGCTCTCGCTACCAATGATGTTGCCGTGGTCCTGGTAGATCAGCACTGTGACAGGCGGGACATTGTGCTGCGTACCCGGGATGACCGCTTGCAATGCGTTGGCGAAACGCACCAGGCATTTGATGCTATTCAGTCTCTACTCACTTATATACCTACCTACCTACTGTCGTGGCGAAGACACTGGTGGAAGTGGATACAACTTTGATCTTCGACTCGGTCTCACGGTTCGGTTCGGTTCACTAAAAATGTTTACAGCCCAACGAAGTGGGTACGGGTCAGCTAGTAAAGTTAAATAAAGTAATAATAATAACAAAACATTTATTTTTACTCACAAAAATACACTTTTTAAACTTTCGCGATTTGTTGACATAATTAAAGATTATTTATCAGCATTATAACAAAAGGTACGCGATAAATACCCGATAAATAATCTTTAAAAATATAGGTTACCACTTATAGGTTTATATTTGGCTTGCGCAAATATGACCATGTCTCGGAATTTCGTAGGAAGCTCAAGTGGTCTATCTCTTCTCTATAATATCTTATTTCTCTTTTCTGCACCCTCTTATCTCAAGGAACGTTTCACTTTTCTTCATCAATCTCACACTCGTTCTCTTCGCTCGTCAGAAACTCTTATGCTCCAAGTCCCTGTCCACTCTACTTCCTTCTATGACAACTCATTTACTGCCCGTGCTGTGTACAGCACGGGCCTTTGAGCTGTAGCTCTGAAACATATTGCCAGTCTCAGTAAGGCGTGCAATGTCACTACCATTATTCAAGGGCATGTTAAAGGAACACTATTGGCCCTTCTGTCACTGACCATACCCTAGTTTCCCTTAGTAAAATATATATATATATAATTATATATATATAAGTATTTATAAATAGGTCTATATATTTAGGTATTCTCGTTATTTATGTAGGTATTCGTATGTAAGATTTGTAAATGATTAGAGTTTTGTAATTTGTATTAGCTTCTTAAAATAATGCGCACAGATCCCCGTATTCAATCCAACGATCCTATCCATCCAAGGTTGTCCTATCCGCCAAATGTCACATTTCTTTTTTGTTTCATATTGTTTTGTTAAGTGTGCAATAAAGCATTTTCTATCTATCTATCTAAAACACTTTTACTTGATACATATAACGATAATTTTAACTCCGTCTTATAATGCGGCCCTAAAACTGTCCAAATAACCGAACTTTCCCATAAACCCGTAAAAGGCATAATTAAATCACCGGTTCGCAAGTCATGAGAATTTAAAACACCAAATACTTCTTTTGGAATTTGCATTCGTACAATACACAAGAGTTGACAAGTGATCAATTGTCTATATTTTCCAAGTGAACAGAACGTAATGACACCCGTCGGTGTACAATGGACTGGACTAATAAATAACAATAATTCTGGATAATATACGGCATTAAAAGTCTGGACGAGGTAAGTAACTGACCGTTTGGTTAAAAAGCATTTTGAAATTGTTCTTCGGTTTCCTTTGAGGTGTTTCTAGAGTTGACTCGTGGTCCACCGGCCTTGAGAAAAGCATCTTCTAGGATATGTTTCAAATCTTAATGAAAGAGATGTTTCTTACAAATTCGGTTTAAGATGCCTTTGAGAGTTCAGATTTTTTTCAATCCACACCAAATATGTATGTACTGATCTCACAATTCACATACATAGTATCGTCACATATAAAACGATATATCTAGATATTATCATGCAGCATCTTCTACAAAGCTGGATGTATTAAATGTAAAAAAATATTCTTCGGAAACTTATTTTTTCACCCTTAGGTACTATGAGTTGCGTTATAGTCGCAACTAATTTTCATACATGAGATAATCTAGCTAATGAACTTATACCCAGTTTCTATTAAATTTGGTGAAATAAAAAATGCCATTTATAAGTAAAACAAACGATATTTGGAAAAAAATAAACATTTCGTTGCTTTATATAATTTATAGGCACCCGAAAAAGCCACTAGAGAGCCTAGTGGCGGTTCTATCATTTCAGCTACTTTCTAGATGGAGCTGTTTCAATAAAAAACTATAACAGGGGGCCATTATACCTGCAGAAGCCACATTACCACCCAATCCTATCCTAATTCCTACTTATACTATAAATGTCAATGTTTGTAAGGATGGATGTATGGATTTTTGTTCCTCTTTCACACAAACTCTACAGAACTGATTGGGCTGAAATTCGGTATGGGTATAGCATGGGACCTGGAATAACATATAGAATAGACTATTTTGCTATCCTGATAAAACACGAATGAAGGCGCGGGCAGCAGCTAGTGCATACTATAATAATACGTTGTAGCTTGTAAACCTAGTCCCAGTCGATTTACTCACAACAACAAATACAATCAAAAAGTATTCACAACAAACGAAAGTCGGAAAAACAAAAACATACCGTTACAAAATTACATTCTAAATGGTAAGCTTGAATGACGTCAAAGAAATAATCGGAACAAACGGAAGTTTTGAAATGGGAATAAGTTATATAAATATTGTTTTGAACCATTTCATAAGTAGCCGAAATTCAAAATTACATAAAAAAGACATAATTTTAACTTCGTTATTTTGGTAGAGGAAAGTTTTTTGGTCTAAGTTTCGAGATCGCCGTAACGCTGGCGTTTCGTAGTAAAATGTAATTTTAGCTACAATAGTTGTGTAATGGACTATAATTTGGACTTTATTTCACACCTGATTAGATTGTCACTCTAAATTGAAAGTAAAAGCGTGTCTACCTATGACCACATTTTTGACCGACTTTAAAAATATTGCCGATTCGTAAAACTAATAGTCTGGAATCCGACTTCTATACTACATATATATACCATATTAATATACTGGTATAAATATGGACCAGTTGAGCTACCTGTAGATTGTTTGCAACAGTCTGCAGCTAGCTCAATTGTTTCAATTGTATTGTAAATACTAGTTTGATTAATTTGTTTATATTAATTGATTGTTATTTTCTTTGTCAATTAAGTTTCTATATATCTACATATATACTATCCTATACTACTTATATAATATAGTAAATGTCAAAGTTTGTAAGGAAGGATGGATGTATGGATGGATATTTGTTACGCTTTCACGCAAAAACTACCGAACCGATTAGGCTGAAATTTGGTATGGGTATAGCTTGGGACCTGGAATAACATATAGGCTATTTTTTATCTCGATAAAACGCGGGCGAAGGCGCGGGCAGCAGCTAGTCTAGCATAATTTATCGGTAAACAACATCATGCTAGTTGCTAACCTTACGTCGACCTCCCTGGGGGTCAACCATGCAATTACATACAAATTACACAATTAAGTACCAATTAATAAAACTAATAGCTCATCTTCTACGGCCATTCTGACCTCTGTTGTCAATATTTTGGCTTGAGGCCGTAAATAAATTATTAGTTTTCAGAAATCGGCAGGGATATTGGTTTCTGACATTTTACTACTCGCATGATAGTTTCAACCTAGTCGCAATAGAAATAAAGGTGTTTAAGATTTCTCCCACTCTTCAGGCGAAGGTTCAAATTATTGTGGCGATAACTACAGGCTTTAGATATTTTATCGAATATTCTTTGACAGTTAACTCTGGACAATTTAATGAATTTATTTCATTATTGTTACGGACGTTTACCTACAAGTTGTTTCGCCAATAAAAATAATTTTAATTCACTTAAAGAACATTTTAAAAATAGAACATACGTATATTTTTTTATTATGTTCGTGTTCATTTATTGGTAAAATAATTGTTACACGTCAATCCTATTACAAAACTTACCTTTAATAGTATGAAACACAATATTTGCACGCCAGCATGCAGACTGAGTACAATTACCTAAATAGGAGTGCTTCCCCGTTCAACCCACAATTTTTCTACCCAATATTATATTTCCCCTTTCAACCCAAAACATATGCTCCGTTCAACCCATTCCAATAGTAACTGAGCATATGGTCTTATAACTGTTATAAGACCTGAAATTGTATAATATTTATGTATTCTTGCAAATAAATGATTGAGAAAAGATCATTAAAATCGGCTCAGCCGTTTATGAGTTACAAATGGTGTAACTAACCAGACTTTGTTTTCCTCCTACTTTCTACTAATATTATAAATGTCAAAGTTTGTATGGACGGATGTATAGATGTATGGATATTTGTTACTCTTTCACGCTAAAACTACTGAACTGATTAGGCTGAATGGTATGTGTATAGTTTGGGACCTGGAATAACATAAAGGCTATATTTTATACGGATAAAACGCGGGCGAAGGCGCGGGCAGCAGCTAGTAGAGCGACCGATTATTAATTAATCATTTAATTAATATAAATTAAATGATAAAGCGTAAATTAAATTAAAATTTGTCACATCGACATATCGATACTTAATTTTACGGCAAAAAAATGATTTACAGGTTCTTAGAAGATTTTATTAGATGTCTACGAGTGAATTGCTTGTTTTATGAAGGTGACATTTTGACGCTATTTAATTTAATGTGACATTTATTGCAGTCAGTTACAGTGCCACCAATTAATCTGTTCAATAGCATCAAAAACCTAAATTTTTGGGGAAATTAAAACAAAAAGTACGCGATAAATACCCAATAAGATAAGATAAGATTCAATTCAGAACAAAAAATCAATTGATCACTTTATTCCCTAGTTCTGTAACTATGTAAGATGTCATTTGAATTTTGTGACCTGCCTAAGAGTCCTGTAAGGTCTAAAGGAAATAAAGCACTATATTTGATAAAAATATTTAACTAGATACATTCTTATTGTATTATATAACTACATACATATATATATTATCGCCTTAGGGTTAAAAAAAAACTGTTATGAAGTTATATTATAAGGTGTTCTTCATTAATTAAATAAATTATTTGGTAAAGAATCGTGGTTGACAGCAGCAGCGTAGCCACTATTTATTGCGAGCGACGCGCGCGACGCTCCAATTTTGGTTGGAGCATTTTAGTGCGGCGCGCTGGTTGTGTCTTCTATTCTAAAGGTTACCTACCTGAACCGTTACGTGGTGGCACTGTTGTGTCCAAGTCGACTACCTAGTCGACGTCATGTCAATTCTCCTAACCTCGATGTGACATTTTATAAGCCTGTTACTGATATAATATACCTGAGCCGAAGTGTCAGTAAAGTGATATCACTTCGTAATATCACACTAACGAATAAATTATAAATGTGAAAGTCTGGATAGATGGATATGTTTGTTACTTCTTCATGCGAAAAGTACTGAACGGATCGTGCTGAAATTGTTCATAGGTGTAGGTCTGAACCTAAAATAAAACAAAATCTAATTTTCATTCCATAAATCGGTGATCATGGGATAGATTAAAATTATTTTCGCGTGCGAGGTCGTGAGTAAAAACTGCCTTAACATCTCAAACGTAGAAAAAAATCTAAGTCTGTGTCTCAAAAAGAAAAGGATTGGTCAAGTTAGCAGAGGAGAGGATCGTTTAGTTTCTGTGATCTGTGGTCAAGTGGGAAGCACCAAGTATCAACTTAACAAACCGAAGTTAACAAAATAGGAAGTTAATAAAATAGGAAGTTAATTTTATTTATTTATTAATGTAAAGTAAAAGTTTATTAAAAGAGTAATTTGGACTAAAACATTGTGGGTTATATTAACAATTATAGTATGTAATTAAGTAAGTACATATATGTATTTATTTGTAACATTATTTCGATCTATGTAGGTGTTATTTACCCGTGCTCGAGTGACTGTCTTCCGTACTAGTTAAAAACTGTATTACGGCATTTACGATTTTCGGAAAACTCGATCTTAGTTACGTGATAAGAAAAGTTGACAAATTGCAAAAGTTGGTAAACTACTCAAAATATCCACGGAGCTATAATAAAGTGTCATAAAACAAAACACTACCTGCCATTTCATAAGTTTACGAGCATAGCTGGGGGTGAACAGGGGGGAGTTGTTTCCCACGGAAGCTGTAGAAACTCTGATGTTTATGGCGAGATTTAAGTACGTGTTAGTTTTGTAATTCGGGTGAAATAATAGTGACGGAAAAATCTTGTGTCAGTTTGTGAATATATAATATATATATATATATATATCTTATGATTAAAGCTAAGCCTGGCTAAGTCCTATTTAAATGTCTCTATCAGTGTCTCGAGAAAACTTCGTATTTGTAGAGGAATGTTTCAGGTACCAGTTTTTGCAAGAAGTTCTGCTGATTTTAACAAAGGGCTCCCATATGCAGATCGGTCGTTAATGATAGCTTTGCACATCATGGTGGCACTTCACATTCCTCGTGTTTATTTATTGATTTATTTTTTGTTTACGTATCTATTTATTTTAGGCAATTAATAAATGAAATGAAATAAGTTTCCTATAATGTCGTATATGTCATATAGTCGATGGATGGAGGCGGCTCAGGAGCGCTATTTGTGGCGTCGTATGGGGGAGGCCTATGTCCAGCTGTGGACGTGTATGGGCTGATCTGATGATGAAGTTTCCTAGTCGGTCTCATACAATTTTAAAGTTTTTAAACGAGTATGATTCTATCATTAGATATATTTATACATAGGTAGGTACTGACAGGACTGGACTGTTATTTGTGGCGTCGTATGGTAATCATTGGTCTATGTCCAGCAGTGGACGTGTATGGGCTGATATGAGGATACATAGGTATGTACTTATAATGAGGTCGGCAAATACATACTTTATCTAAAACACTCTTTTGGATATAAAATAATGTAAACCGGGTCTGCAGTCTTAATAACTAAAATAACAGACATAAAACGGCTTACAACATTCAATATACATGACCGTAATGGTAGAAAAACACGTGCACAAAATTCGCAACTCGAATAATAAATAAATTCTTTGACACACCGAATTATTTCTGCCCTGAATAATTTTATACGCGTTTTAAAATATCTTTTGAAATCGTGGGATTTATGGGGCCCAAACCCGTTCAAGGGGTCGTAGAAGGGGCCGTCGGATTTCTTATTTTTTACGTCTTGACAACCCCAGCTGCTACGATATGGTATAAATAAACAAAATCGCGATTTTTGACCGAAGGGATGTTCATAGATTAAACTAAACACTACATGTAACTTTCACCTATATTAAAATAGACGTAGAGTCGGTTTTCCCATATGATGGGAAGCTATAACGGTGTGTT
Source organism: Eupithecia insigniata (assembly GCA_947859395.1). Classification (NCBI taxonomy): domain Eukaryota; kingdom Metazoa; phylum Arthropoda; class Insecta; order Lepidoptera; family Geometridae; genus Eupithecia; species Eupithecia insigniata. The sequence goes on along the minus strand of OX401996.1, from coordinate 4,821,215 downwards.
TAATGTGGTAATCGTAAGAGCGATTCGACACAGGACGTCCTGTCTGTTTTGCACCAATTATTATTACACCGAACCGGAACCGTTTGAATAGGAATGGGCAAGTGCGAGTTTGATAGATATTTTATTATTTGCTATGATTTTTGAAAGTGTCTAAAGATGAAATAAATGAATATTATTTTAATAATTAGTATTTATTAGTAAAATAAACTTTCTTATTCCGTAACAAAAATGTGTCAATCTTCTGCCGTCCTCTAAATAAAAAACCGTTAATTCCAAAAAGTAGTTTTCAAGAAATCGCTAATCGGTAATCAACGGCAAAAAACGTTTGACTACATCGAAAATAATTATGCATTACATGTTTTCAAGTTAAGGACAATTCAAAAATTCAGTCACTTAACTGCTAACAAAGTTTTTATATAAGTATCTGGAACTATTTGCAATGATTGTTAGACGGAAAGATAGATAATTTTGAACTGTATCCGTTTCCACTAAAAAACCAAAAAGCGCCATTTGAGGGTTAACGGCCTTTTGTTAGAGGAGTCTGGGTGTCTTCTCTTTCTAATTTTGTGGTACTAACTTTGTAGTGCCTTGTAGGGCAGTACAATTTAGATCCTTAGTCATTTACATCATCATCACCCCGTATACGTCCACTACTGAACACAGGCCTCCCCCAAAAGACAGTGTTTAAGTGGACTTACCTAGTATCTAAATTTACTTAAAAAAATTAAATACTAATTCTTGACACCTATAACAGCTAAATTACTTACAAGCTAGAACGAAATTCCAACGACGCTTAATTTAACCCAGAAGTCTTTCGTTCTAAGAGAACTGGTGATCTTCGCGCATGCTAGATCACTATTCATTAAACTCTGCTATAAAAATAACAAAGCATGCTTCATAAACACACCTACTGACTCAGTGACCCACCAACCAATATAACAAACAGCTCAATTATACAACAATGAATAAAAAATGTTGATAACTGAAGGAATACAAAGGCATGGAATGATCCTACAGACTTTTATAATAGATTTGAACAAAGGCGCTCGAGCAAAATCGCTAATGTAGGTAATGAAGTAGAAGTGTCTGTTTGTAAGTAAAAAGTACCAGCATTTTACGAAATACATTTTAAATTGTAAGTTATACTTATTTGTAACAAAACAACATTTATGTTTTTTTTTGTCTATCGGGTTCATTATTTGAGATATGTACGACACGACTGAACCTATTTTGATGGGACTTTCACTGTCAGATAGCCGATGTTATTATAGTGGGTATACTACTTTTAGGAAAAATGCAAATACATACATATTTTTTAGAAAAAGAATTAGGTTCCACGCAAAAAGGTTAAGTACATTGTGATCTCTACGCGGACAAAGTCGAGTACACAGTTATTGTATAGATATAGTCATTGGTTTACGGTAATACAGCTATGGAGTGACGCGTGAAAAACTGTTTTGTACAGAAATGTTGCGGTAATAGGTCATTGACCGGTTGGAAATCAATTGGCATTCAATTTGTATTGGCTTCCCCTTTATATTGCTTTAGGTAAATTACAACATTCGATAGCGTCAAACGTGCAAATTATCAGTTAAACCTACAAGTCCTTCCAGATATTAATTCGCTGATTTAAGAAGGAATTTCGCGTTTATTATTCAAAATGTTCGAAAAAAAGGTTCTAGTTATTCTCACATACAAAATATCCTCTACATCATCATCATCATCATCATCATCAGCCTGTAAATGTCCACAGTTGAACATAGGCCTATATCTACATAAAAGAACCAAATACATAATTAGGTATTCCTCTTTAATTGAACAAGACTTCCTACTGATTTTTATCATAAAGGTAGGTATGGGTCACCACAAAGAGACTAGGTACCAAAATATATTTTTCTAGACCAAATTTAAGTCGTCCGTCATATTCAAATGTATTCCTCCCTTCAAATCACCATTACAAATTACTGCAAGATTACGATCGTCAATTGAATGACAATGGCAACTAAAATAACATTCAAACCACTTTTGCTCGCAGTTGTACAAAGTTCAACGACCTACATTAATAACCTATGATAACATGAATATCAACAGATCAAGTTAAATAAAATTATGCATAACTATAGAATTGAGAAACTGATGCCCGTGCCGCTTCCCATCATCATACACTATATGACGAAGAAAATTTACATAAAATATAGAATCACTTATAACTGACACGGGGCATCTTTCAATACACTTTTTGATGGTCTAAGTAACGCATTCAATGGTTTCCATACAACTTCAAGTCATCGATTTGGCCATTTTGTCGCGTGCCATCGACGGTGCATAAATTTTATCTAAATCTTTGTAAATCTATTGACTGTTGATAGAAGCGCATAATTTGAATATCGCATTGTGAATTGATGGTTACGGTCAATAATGCTTTTTACATTCATATTTCTATTATGCAGTCATTTCTTGAACGCATCATATTATTGCTTATAAAGAGCTGATAAATGTGGCATATTGGAACTTTATTCTATCGTGCGAAGCCGGGGTGGTTTGCTAGTAACCTAATAACTTACCGTTGCTTGTTAGTTCTTAGATTTAATTTCCGTAATCCTGAGAGGGGTCTATGTTCAGCAGTGGACGTATACGGGCTGATGATGATAATGATTAATCCTGATGGAGTAGGATCAAAAGTAGAATTCTAAGGAATTATCAGAGACATACAATACAGGTGTTGTTTTTTAATTTTCTGAAAAGATAGAGAAATTACAGACTTTACAGTGGGATGAAGGAAATAAATCTTAAAAGCAAACTAGCAACGTAATAACTATTTTTAATTGATGGGTAGTTTTTTTAATTGCCATGGGAGCTTTGTGGTTTATTGTAATCGAAAACGATCTAGCAGATAGAAGTGTTATTACGAAGGATAGTGATGTCCGGTGTTAGTAATGTTATCCCGCACGTTCTAGGGGAGGTGGGGTAAAACGGAGACATAAGATTAGAATAATTTAGATAGATAGTTAATTTAGTAAACAAGTTATTTCGAGGTATGATCTCGTCTTAATCGATTATAAGCAATAATTCAATAATGTTGAATGATGTCAGGTGATTTTTTTCTTCGATTGCAATTGTGTTCGAGTTTTTTCAGACTACTTTTAACACCCCGAAATAATCTACCGGTTTGCATCCAACTTCAAAATCTTAACGATCTACTGTTAGAAAATCGAATTGCGGAGTTCGTTGTATAAAATCGTATGAATGGTTAAGTGTCCGAATGATCTAGCAGAATTAATTAGTTTGAATACAATAACCCTTCGGCTCGGCACGTTCGCTCGTAAAGATGTAGAAGCGACGTTCAATTATAAGCACTACAATTACTCATATTAGCTTCTAACGCCACTAGCGCTAATAACCCCGGCTTCCCCCGTCGCGCTCAGCGGCGCGTGCAACCGCGCAGCGCAGGAAGGCTCGTCTCGTCTCGCGCAGGATGCGCGCGCGACCGCTGGATCCTCTTACCAGCACGTGTGACTGACCCGACAGTTTCTACTACTGGGTTACACTAGGTATTTGAAAGTAGCTAACTGGTTCGAGAACGTTCGTGAACTATGGGCTGGATTCTTAGCAAGGCTCTTCCCATCTCGCGATGAATGAGTGCGCGACCGCTGGATCCCTTTGTCCCTTTACACCACCTACCTAATCCGCCAGTTGCTATAACTGGATGACAGTCGGCGTTTTCCTGTTTCTAGAACTATCGAGTAAGTACTTAGTAATATGCTGTTTAAGATCATCTCTTTACACCACGTGTGACCAACCCAACAGTTTCTACCGCTGGGGGGCAATTCTGCGTATCACAGGATACTTTATCGAGTGATACTCATTATCACGGGATAAAAATATCATGTGATAAATATCAAGTACCGTCAAAAACTGCATTCGCGTGCGACTTATCGAGTTTATCATCAAAGAAAAACCCTCGATAAATGTAGAATTGCAGATTTTCCTGAATTCCCTTGTTTATCACGCGATATTCTGACAGTTCTTGCCATATTTATCTAGTGCCTAGATATATTGTCAGAATTGCCCTCCTGGATTAGAGCCGGGTAATAGATGCACATATAAACCTGAATACGGTTTCGAGAACTTCCGAGAATGTTTCTGCTACCACTGTCAGAAGGATGTTTTTACACCAGAGGCTAACCAGAGGCAAAGTTGCATGGGAGAAATTTACCCTTATCGCTCTCAGCGATAAGGCCGCCTTTTGTACTGTCTCTATTTGAATTTTAGATATAATAGTTTTAGTGTAATTTTTAGTAGGTACATGAAAGTGTTCATTGATTCATTAAATAATTCATCTAAGCGAAGAGCGAAAAAAAACACCCATTACATTAAAATGTCATAAAGTCAAAGATAGAGGATATCTTAATACATACGTAAATACATTTGCTTAGTGCAATGCTTCTAAGTATTGCAGTGCTCAAAAGTAAGCCAAGAACGTAGGCTTTTTTTAACCCGGAGAAGAGAGTGCGAAGCCGCGGACAGAAAATAGTCCTACTAATATTATAAATGTCAAAGTTTGTAAGTATAGATGTTTCTTCCTCTTTCACGCAAAAACTACCGAACTGATTGGGCTGAAATTTGATATGGGTTAGTTTGGGATTTGGAATAACATATAGGCTATTTTTTATCCCGATAAAACACAGGCGAAGGCATGGGCAGCAGCTAATATAATATACCTAGCTAGTCTCGTATAGCAACACTCATATAGACTTCTTTGTTATTGGCAATATGTGTCTGGTTTGCCACTTTTGTGCCAGTGTCCATGGAAATTTCTTAGTCATGGAATGGAGGGGGATTACAAAAATAATATGAGCGGTAAATTTGATAAACACCAAGGAATACCTAAGTAATATCCAATCTAGTCTGCTGGCGGATGTGTCACCTCGGACAGGCTAATGGGCACGCTTCCGACAACGTCATCGTCACGCAGCCGACTTGCATCTTTGACGCAATGCAACTTGTCACGTCAGTTATGCAAGCTGCAAGTAATTGCGCAGTGATTTGCAGGCACTTAGATGAATGTTCAAGGAGTTTCTGAGGTTAGGCTGGTACGGCCTAGGTAATTGAGTTCGATAAAGTACTCGTTCGTAAGAGTTGATAAAACTAGGATTTTTTTTATAAGAAATCGATAAATATGTCTGTTTCTGTTGTGTCAATAAATCTCTATTTATCTTTTATCTTTACCAAGTGTATTCTTAAATCCGACTGTAGTATTAAGGTTCTAGTGGTGGCCATAGAGTTTAAGTATGCACTCTTCTTTCATATAATTTAAGAGAAATTGCGTCGCTCATAATTTTAACAAAACGGTTATCGAGATAGTGCCTGTGATGGACGGACGGAAAGAGCCTGTGTCGTGGCTGCTTCCAGGAAAAAGAGACTGTGTAACACGTTGTGGTACACTGCACGGTCACAGAGGAGGCAGAATATTGCTGAAGTTTATAGAAGTTCCGTGACACGAAGAGACACTGGCAGTCCGCAAGCGAGAGACTCATTCATGGAGGTAATCTTCAGCTGATAAATTTAGGTGCATTGATGGTGACTCATCTCAAACTATTTTCACACATTGGCTACATTTTAATTACAAATCAAAACAAAATATTATGAACAACTAAGCGGCGAAAATAGTGTGGGTGATACATTCATGAAGACATCTATTTTAATCGGCAGGCGTAACTTATATAAGAATTGGTAAAAATAAATACTAGACAATCCAAACAGCATCATCTAGCCCCTAGCTAAGCGGAGGTTTTGTCATCAGATTACTGTGATACATAATACAATACACAGATATTTTTTTACTATACATAGAAAATATCTAGAAAATCCAGAACAAATATTTGCAGATCGTACAAAACATTGTCCAGAGGCGGGAAACGCGCGAACACGCAACCTCCTGGGTCGGAGGCGGACCTTCAGCTGCACTACATCTGTCGTCGTGTAGGCAGTAAGTTAGTTACTAGGTACTTACCTACTTACTTACCGATATTTGTGAAAGTTCGAATGTGTGTACCTTATCTAATTCATCACGATGTGGAAACAGCTCCTACTCGCCAAACTTTAGTACGAGCATATGTAATTTGGCAAGTATCTATATTAATTTTGGGGAACTTTATAGGCTTATTTTCTTACCAGGAAAAAACATGACCAAATCCGAGGTTAAAAGCTAGCAAGGTATAACTTACAGGCAGGCTGGGCAATGGGCAGGCCGCGCCGCTCGACTGCTCTCGGATGCTGCGCCTGCGCCGCCGGAAACGGAAGTCACGGGCGCGCTCGCTCGCTCATCTGTGGAAATACCATCTACATCAATATATGCTAATTAAATGGGGATACCTATGGGTAGGTACTTAAAGCATGTGAGTTATATAGAACAATAATTATTAAATAGATACAAATATTGAATTTTGGCCTTTGCTTCGAATTGGGTGGCATAGTGAATGTGGAAAAACTATTGAAAAGTGTTAATATTTTCACAGTGTTAACATTTGTACGCTTCAGGGATGCTACTCGCAGTCACTAGCACTACCTAATCCAAGAATGGTGTTGTGAAAATGCAATGCGTGTCAGATTTGACACTATTTTTGTAAATCTCCTCGCCAAAGGAAAATGAGTTCAAAAACCTAAAAAATAAAGATTCTCAATAGATTGTTTGACTGAACTACATATTTTTAGGCTGAGATCCTGTATAAATTAGTAACATTCAAAAATCCCTAAAGATTCAATTGGCATGGATGAAAGAAAGGCAGTAGCTTCTCGGGCGTGAAACCAAAAGTAAACCGAACCAAACCAAAGCAGCCAGAGTTTCTCACTTATCAGTCCTCGGCAATGAGGGAAGCCATCGATCGTGTACTGTAAAGTGACTTTCATTCCGTGAGTGATAGAAAGCTGCGTGACATTAGCGTGACCCGCGGGCGTGACCCGTCGCCGTGAAACGCGTCAAATCGCCGTGCGCCCGCGCAAACCGTGCGCTACGGTCAAGGAACCTTTAGTGCCTGCGACTGATGGGTCAACGAGAGCTAAACGTACTAAATAAGATCTCCACATTCCAGCCTAAGCAAGCTCGCTATGAACGTTCAATTTTAGCAAAAATTTGGGTGGAATGTGGGTGAATGTAGGTACCATAAAGATCTAGGGATGAACCATTTAACTTAACCATCGAGGGAGTGACAGATGGTACACTTTTTCGGTCCAAATGCACTAAGGGAGTCGAATTTTTTAATTTCGTTTTAAACGCTCCTTTCTGCAAAAGTTGTGCGGCCAGCAAAGTTACCCGAAGCACATTACTGTTAAGATTTACTTTATTAATGTTTTCCCTTTTGGGTGAAACTGAACAGCTGGCAAAGTTGGCAAAGTATGAAAAAAAAACTGAATTTGATTTTTCGTGTTCGGTCCACTTTGAGCCGAAGCTAGTGGGACGAACACGTCATAAAAACATATAAGAACTATTTTTTTACAATTGACATAGTTGAACTAACAGCAGACTGTAGCAAACAATGTACAGATAGTTCAACTGATCCAAACCAATACCAAAGAAATAATCTTTCTTTCTTTCTTCTCCTCACGTGAACGAGACTGTCGAGAGAAGTTCGACTAGCCAAATGCGGCATGGAATCACCACTGAATTTAATTTTTCCGTGTTTGGACTACTTTGGGCTGAATCCAGAGGGACAAACGCGGAATAACACGGTTTAGCCAAACACGACGACTAAATGTAATTTTCAGTCGTATCGTAAGCTGTAAAAGCATAGTTGATGAGTATGTGAGTACCACCGGACACTCGCACGCTCCTAATCGATGGGAGAATTAGAGATGCAAACGCCACACTTTTCCAATTTACTAAAATAATGTGATGTATGAGTCTGGCCACATGGCCACACGCATTGTAGTCGGTAACGAACGGTAAAGCCCGTTCTTTTGGACTGCGGTTTTTAACCGACTTCAATGAGGAGGTTCTCAATTAGACTCTATGTTTTTAGTAAGATAAAATGCTCAGAAAAGCTGGTGTTTTTAAACGTATAATTTTACATATTATTATTTCTTACTAGCTTCCGCCCGTGGCCGCGTCCCACGCGTTATTTCTATTCTATTCGACCGTTCGAAGGTTATTTTTATCTTATGGGAATTGATTTATGGGATAAAAAGTAGCCTTTGTTTTATTCCAGGCCTTGACCATAATATGTATATGTAAAATTTCAGCCCAATTTGTTCAGTTGTTGTGGCGTGAAGAACCAGCAAACTTCCATCTATCCATCCATCCAATAGCTGCCGAGACTGACCACTGAAGTGTACATTTGACTATGTAAATTTTTTTTAAGAAAAGTTTTCTTATACTTTCTATTCTTATCAAGAAAATAATAATGATTAGGTGATAGTCGAATTAAGAATACCTATGAGAAAAATTCAAAATCATTGGTATTCAGTCTTTCAGTCAGTCTATAAAAATTTAAAACAATGTGTTTGCGTTAACACATGAAGCTTATTTTCACGTTAATGTTTTTATTTAATTCACCAAACCACATCAGTGGCGTACACTATCAAAATAACTTCAGTACCGCGTCCAAAACAGTAAATAATAATCCACTAAAAATCAGACATAAAAACATGTAGGATAATTACTAGCGGGGAGTCGGCCCCACGAGGGTCTTGCATAAAGTACGGGGTTCTTTTATTCTATTTCACAGGACATTGACGGAAATAAATACAGTACTTGATGGACTGTTTATGTCATGGAAGCGGGTTTGCGCAAGCATTCACAGATTTTGATGGGGTACCGATGTACTGTCGTGGACAAAAGTTTTGTAAACTACCTATAAAATACAAATAGAGCTATCAAAATGGAAGTTTAATGTAGAAGTTAAACGTAGCAACAAATATTGATAGTTCTGGCCAGATTTCTAAATCTAAATTGTGTTTTTCTTTTTATCTCTCTTAACATGCTAGGTATGTACGTAAATAATTTGATTTTTGTTTGTGTTTCTCTCTCTGGGATACAATTCTGATATAGTGTGAGCACATTTCTCTTAGTGGCTTCTCTATTGGCTTCTCTGTTTTTGATTATTTATTCTTCTAGCTAGACTGTATAGTAACGATAAGCATCGCACTCTATCTAGCTATTAAATAATCAAAGGCTTCTTTATTATGTAAGTGACATTAGTGATAGGTTTCATGTCTATTTGTTTTAAAATTTTATTCGAAACGTCTATAGCCTACTGTGCCCGACTGTACTCGACATACCCGCTTGGTAGAGGGGAGAGCGCACACCTGGCAGCCGCAGCTGCGCGCGCGCAAATCTCACGCGCAGCTTCCTCGCATGCGTGAACACACCCCACACAAACACACGGCTTTTAACCTTATGATAGTAGAAATAAAAATTAGTTTGCAGTAGCTTCTTTACTTGCGTGAACAATCCAGGAGTTTCAACCTTAACATAGCGAAGATAGAGGTGTGTATCGTTCGTAATAGATGGAGTTCGGGGGAATATGTGTGATGTACTCGTACAGATTTATTTAGAAAATCACTGTGTGATTTTGGTTTGCAGGACTGAAATGATGTAAAGATATGAAATGTACAAACGCAGAAAAAAGATGCCTTCAAATCTTAAGCTCTTGCCAAAAACTAAGCTTTTCTTATCATAAAACAAGTGAAAGGTCCCATGGAGCATTATTTATAACTTTTTTCAGCTTCTTAAGTAGATATTTACAGAAGACAATTAGTTCTGTCTTCTGTCACAGACAGAAAGCCCTACTTACTATATACGGTACACGGTATACATACATATATATATATATATATACTACATATATACGATAAACATAATACGGTAGTTTCTGTCTGCAATTTAAAAGTACCTGAAGGACAAGCTTTTTAAAAATATTGTGTTTCACTTATATATGAACTCTAGAGGCAATTTAGGTTGCTTTGTATTTATTAATCTTGTAGTTCAGTTGGTAGTTAGTTTGCAAGCTAATTAGGTACATGAACGAGTATATACTACATCTCAATAAAGTTTTGAATAAGTGTGATTTATACGACAACTTTCGCAGTTAAAGGACAAAAAGAAGAAATAAGAAGACTGGCAGCCGTTTAACTTATAACGACTTCAATTACTGCTGCGTCAATTTAAACCATAGATCTTCTAAAATTAATATTCCCGAAGGAGCTATCAAATATAAAAGATGAATGAATCAGAGACATTAAGCGAGAATCCTTTGGTAACCAGAAAATTATTACAATGAGCCTACATCCATTCATAGGATGAATAAGAATTCATCCGCATTCACGCAACAGGTTGACACTAACACACAATTTGCCACAAAACCGAATCAACAATTTCATCAATGGATTCGTAAAAAACATTTCTTACAAGTTGTATTGTCTGAGCACAATGACAGGCGCCTGCTAACAAAGCAACTTTTACAAGTGTACAATTCACGCGATAGCTCTTTATGAATCAACCGATTTATTGGGACCCGCGAAGCTGTTTTACATCCATCTTTTGGTACCACTCTTTGTTGGCAGCTGGAGAGGCAGGGTAGGTCCGGATATGATGGATAGGTTCCAAAACCGTGATTGTTGAAATATCAATAGTGGCTAACTTTTGTATAGTATGTGTACTTTTGTGATTCAACACCCGATTAGTATAATTATATGTGCGGAAAGCGATCATTGATGATGTTATGAGCTGCATGGCTTTGTCAATTTTGTATAAAAATTATGCACACCATGATTAACTGAGTTGTTTAATTGATTGTGATTGACGAACGCAGGGCGATGGTGGATGGCACAAATTTCAGGAGGCTTATACACAGCAATATTCCCACTGTAAATAATGACGATAATGTTACGGACTTATTTAATTGCAATGATGTCTACCTAACCAAAGGTGTCAACGGTTATTTAAGTACCTTTTCGTTCTTAAATTATTTGACTATCTGGAACAGACACATAATACTATAATCTATGGATCTTTCTGCTGTCCAAATCAATAAACAAATTGAACTTTATTTAAAATATGTTCTTAAACCCGCTTTCGTCATCTAAGTTTACATAAATCCCACTTATGACTTTAGCCCTCCCCCAACACTGTCTACATATGTACCCTTAACGGTCTTTTTTGTTCAAATATTCGGCATTTGGGGCCATATAAGACCATGGCGTCACTCTGGTGTTGTGTTTCGTGGGACCGGGAAGGCGGGACGTAAGGGGACACCGTGGGCTTGCACGTGCGTTTCGCGGAGCCCGGGTTTTGGCGGTTTGTACCTATGGAGGTACATAAGAAGGGCCGCAGATGTGTGTGTGGGTTGACATACTTTCTGAAGTATCTTGCTGCTAGGCAAAACTATCAAGGTTAAATGACGGTCATGGTTTATAAAGGGTCTGACTACTTAGTGATCATCATTTAGAAGAGAACAGCTAAATTTCATTTTAGAACAGATGTCTCCGACGTGATAGTGAATTTTTTAAGTCTATTTGTTATATGATAATTGATAAGTAAACTCCTGAAAGAAACAAGTAATGCACTTCGAGAAATATTATGTACCGTCACCGTGTCGATCAATGCGTTTGTTTCTTCCACAGAAATATTCCAGATAGTTACACTGATTAATCCAACTTATTGGATACGCAGATTTTATTCCAAATAGAACTACTATGAATATTACGGTACACTCAAGTGAGAAAAAGATCCGCCCAGTAGGTACTTTACATAGGTATAATACTTACCTCTTTGTTATATTAATACCAATCCTCTTTGAAGAACCACTTAAAATAAAAGACAATCAAAGAACAATTATGACTTTCAACAACGCTATAGATTTTGAGGAGAGTAATTTTGGAAGAGTAGTCCCCGATGTGATAGAGATAAAAAAAGCAAAAGGTAATCTCAGGAACCACGTGATACTAATATTAACTTAATACATCACGATCTCTGTGGCATGGAGGGAGAAGGTAGGCTGCGATGCAGGAGGTTGTGAGTTCGATTCACACCTCGGGACAAATGTATGTACGATCTGCAGATATTTGTTCCGGGTGTTCTATATTTTTGCCATGTATAATAAAAAATATATATTATGTATTCTATTGTATTAAGTATATCAGTTCTCTAGGTCCCATAAAACAAGATCTGCTTGTTAATGATGCTGGATAATGATGTGTGAATTGTCCAGCATTATTTATTTATTTATTATATACCATACATTTGTCGCCTGTCAGTGTTAATGATGACTTATAATTAGACTAACTAGATTTGGAAGAGGATCGTGACAGCCTTTACTAATTTTGACCAATCCCGCTTGCCGACTGCCGCCTGCGACCCGCCTGCTTTTGACCAATCAGATATAGGTACTGTACTAACTATACCTAAACATAATATAAAAATAAGATCATTCCATTCCTTCCTCGATCTGTACAAAAGAGCGGAAACCAGCTCTCTTAACCCTCTCATGTGCTGGATATTCCAAATAATAAGCGGTTACGTTTTTACGTAGGCTTTTTTGTAATTTGGTGTAAGTTTCATGTAACGGTAGGAAGTAGGCTATTATTTTGTTAGGACTTCCGAACGGATGCATCAGGTAGATGCTCGTAATTGATTGTGTAAACGCGATCTTGATGCTCGTTAATTTGATGGATTTAAGAAGTATTTAAGAAAGTTCCAGTAAAAAAAACCGGATCAAAGTTTTACGAATGGAAAGTTTTTTAAAAGATAATATTGACGTAAAATTCTTACAAGTATAGTAAACACTAATGCACCACATAGAACTAATACGAGATTTTGATTTAAAAATGAAGCAATCAAACAAAAACTCGAGACTTAAATAATACAAAATAACATTAATCGAAACTAAAAATATCAAAGATAATAAATGTAAACAGAATATGCAGCTGCACAAGGAAAAACCCCTAGCTTTTTAGTTGCAGAGTCATCGTCGCGGGCGCATCGGCCGGTCAGCTTTGATGCGCCGACGTTCGACATCGCCCGATAGCCGACAAAACGACGATGGCCGCGAGCTAGTGTAGAGGACAGGATTTTGCGGTTCTTTTATATACAAGTATATTATCTAAGAGTTGAGAAAGTTGAGAAATTGTGACCATGTTCTCCTTGTTCAGCTACAATTTTTTTCTATACTCTCGCTTGTTAAAAAATTTTAGTCTCTTCGGTCCCTCTTCTTGTTGGAAAACAACTTTATAATCAGAAAAAATCTCCACTCATTTCGCTATGACCGTAGACTGACAAACTCTTTCAAATGGAAACTGGCAACGGTTTCCAGTTATCATTTTCTAAGACTTTAAGTCTTCCGCTGTCCGTTTATAACTCAGCGAACAACCTAAAAAACGACAGCAACACCGCCTCCCGACACTTGTGAGATGATGGTGTGAATTGAGCGCTAAGATGAGTAAGCTCACCTGATAAACAACTGCACGAGGCTGTAATTGGTCAGATCCCCCAGCGCTTGATATCTCTGGCATTTCTGTAATTTCATTACACACTGTTTATGGTGGGTTAAGTTCCCAAGTGATCCTCTCTAACATCAGAGGGTTGTCCAATAATCACCACGCTTGACCGATAGATTTGGATTCGTTAATATGTTTCGTTGTAAGCACTTGATGTTTAAAACTATCGACCTCAAGATTTTCTCATGATTATATTAGATAAGAGATTTTTATTGTGTGGGCTACTCCACAAATTTTCTTGGTGTAAACCAATAAAAAGAATTGTTGAGAATCTTCTTAATTTCTTGAAATCAGTTAAAAATGTCTGCGTAGTCTTTGTTGTATGGACAAAGTGATCCCCGGCACCTATGTTCATTAAATATGTCGTGAGGTTGTGTGTCACGTTTAAGGATTGTTTCATGAAAATCTAAGATGTTGATGTTTTAGATACAGTTAAATTATTCAAAACCTTTTCAATCCTGAGGTACCTATTACCTAGCAACTTTTGTACATGATTATGTTCAGTGTGTTCAGTACATTATGATGTCAATAGTGTACACCTGTGTCTACATGTGATATACCTACTATATATATATATATAGATACCTACTTTATTCGATGCTTATGTAGCCTAGGGTAGCAAATTGAAATCATCTGCTGAGGCTGCGAATATTCAACCTTCAGCGTATATTTCTTTGTATTGCCTATTGTATCATAAATGTGAGCTAGAGCAAAAGCTGTGGGAGAGAGAGAAAGAAAGAAATTTAGTCAAAATGATTCAGTCTGTTTTCCAGTTGTCCTTTGCCCTGTTAGTTTGTGTGGGACAAATCTTAGAGTGAATTTTAGACCAGTCTAATATTCAGTTGCAATCTTCTGCCGATTAAGCTGAAATTTGGCATTATTAGGTAAGTTTGGTGACCGTGCAATGCAACGTAATGAAACCATTGAGCTGGTCTGACAATGGAGACCAGGAACTCACTTAACCACGTCGAGTTTGGGTTCGTTGGATTTGTCGTCCCAAGCACACCGGTATGAATAGATACAAAATATTTGTTTAAAAACGTATTTTTTAAATATTAATAATTTCTTTCCAAAATTGCTGTTCCGATTCTGAAAATATTTTTAATGCATTTTGTTACTGTTGCATTATCCTTGAGTGCTATACACGTTGTATTTAAATACCACGTGGTCAAAGCCCCAGTTAGTTATTTATAAGTTTCAAGTAATGGATAATTCCTAGGTTTGCCAGGTAAATAGATCCTTGTTTCTTTTAATCTGCAATAATAAATCCTTCCGGCGGCCGTGCGGCTTTCGGCAGACTTTGTGACGCCGCTGGGTTTTGGTATTGGTAATCGCGGAGCAAAGCTACTCAGGTGTTGGTAGGGCTGTCAGAATTATAGTTGACGGTGATGATTATTAAAATGGTGCTTTCTATGGTCAGAATTGTTAAAGTTAAACTTTGAATTCTTGTGTAAAAAATTTATTTTACTTTCAGGTTTTCCCTTTTCGGAGCCTTTGTTTAGAGCCTACTTCCAGATTGATGGATTGTGTTAAGCAGTATATGGTAAAGGTGTAAGTACAGAGATGACGGCTGATAGAGGAGATTGGAAAAATACATGTTTTGCCGAACATACTTATGTACATACCTAGTATGGGATAACGGCAGGAAGAAGAAAAGCCTAATTCCAGATTCCGGTGTGCCTTGAAGTTCCTCACCTACGTCGTCATCGTGGTCTGCCGTGTGGAAGCCTTTATAGGTCTGTCATACATTTGGTTCACCAAATCGGACAAAGTTTCTTCGTCCATGGTTCAATATTACTAGGAATTACTAATAATTTAGTTTTCTTCTGGTGGATTGGACATTATTTAATTTGTTTGGTAATTATTCCTCAGAAATCTTTATTAAAATTAATTTTGTTTTCATAAAGGAGACACAAAATCTAAATTCATATTCATCAGAATAAATATAGATATTATTTGTTTCTGGTATTCGCATTGCAGTTTCGACAACCCTAACATGATTTATCTTAGCAGATCGCGTATTCCGTAGAAGAGGATTACCCAGTTTGCCATTACTTTATTCTAGGAAGGTACATCAGGTAAACACTTCTAAAATTTCTTTTGTCTACATTCTCTACGAATAATGAACCTTATGGACTTGATTTAGAGTCTATTGTAATTTTATTTGTCGGTTTAGGGATCGGGGCAGATGAACCACTACTGTAGCGACCAGTTTGTTGGAAGTTACGCGTTTTGACCATTGGCCACTTCTAATAACTGTTACTTATGGTGCACGTGAGAACTTAGGTAAGGTACCTTACCATTCTTACGTGCAAACCCTACGATTATCATAATTTGTTTTATAAGTCACATGCACCAATGAAACTCTTATGGCCACCATGGCTTAACAAACACCTATTCAACATCGAAGCGATAGACAGCCCTCTCTGCAGAGGATGCCTCAGTGACGATGAAACAGCCGCCCGCGTAGTTCTGGAATGGGAGGGAGCAACAGCAAAACCAATAAAAATCCGCGAAGCCTGTTAAGAGTCCAGGAAGATTCTGCGCTTCTGGGTGGATTTAGGCTGGCTATGCTAGCAGAACAAACGCATAATGGACCAAATCGAGTCCAAATGCGGACCAAATCGAGATAAAGGAGTACTTCCACCTAACCTAACCTAACCATGGCTGAAATCGCTCTAGACATATTAATACAAACAAGTTTTAAGGCAAATATACATAAATACTCCGCCCAGGTGGGATGACGACCTGCGAAAGATTCCAAGCAGATGCTGGAAGCGGCAAGCTGAAGACAGGGCGATTATTAGGGGAGGCCTTTGTCCAGCTGTGAACTAGAATATGTTGATGATCATGCTACTGAGTTTGTGTTATTAATAAGTAGAATTGTGAAGGTTAACACTATTAATGTCTATTTTACTTATTAGCAAAATGCATTCAGAACAGAACTCAAAAGAAAATTGCTATAATAAGTGATTGATTGCCGTGGGGCCGCGGCGTACGAATATCGACCCCTCCAACTCAACCCGTGGATGTCGAAAGAGCCGACGAAGGGAACCTACCAGAGGAAGGGCAGCAGCTTCCTTCTGAGTATTTTTCAACATCAACACTGCGATCACCAATCCGCCTGCCAAGCGTGGTGATTATGGCAAATCCCCCCCTACATGGGAGACCATCCACTCGATGGACCGACGACATCGTAGCGGTCGCAGGGAGTCGATGGATGGAGACTGCTCAGGACCGCTATTTGTGGCGTCGTATGGGGGAGGCCTATGTCCAGCAGTGGACGTGTATGGGCTGATGTGAATGTGTGTGAATGTGTGAAGTGATTGATATGTTGGTAAACCTAACTAATATTATAAATGCGAAAGTGTGTTTGTTTGTCCTTCCTTCACGCCCTAACTAAGCAACCCATTGACATGATTTTTGGCATAGAGTTAGTTGAAAGGATCAAATTCCCATGGGAGAGTTACGGGGAAAAGGATCTTTTTATCCCCCTAGAAATGTGAAATTCGAATAAAACGCGGGGAACAGGTAGTTATAATTTTTTTATGAAATACTTAAAAAGAAAATCTGTAAATACCACAAAACTGTAGTTACTTTACTATATTCTCCGGTAAATCCAAACATTTTCACAAAAAAATCTCCCTTCTAGATTTCAATAATAAAAGAACATGAGAACTGGGGCACGCTTATCAAGTCATTTCGTATCCAATAATTACATAACCGATTAGGTACCGACCACCGCCCAAACATGAAATAAATAATGAAATATAGGTAAATTCACCGGTCATGCGAATCGGGCATTAGTCCTAATATCCCTTTTGATTTAAAGGGAAATATGACGTAATGATACACAGATTCAATAATAGTGTAAAAAGTACAGAAGCGAAAGGAGTCCGAAATAACTTAACAACTTGTGTTATCTAAATATGATTCAAATTTTAAACATTCACACAATAGTAAAAAAACTTTTAGGACATCACTAATTTTAAGATACTTATTCAACAGGGCACCTCTCCATACTGACTGACCAAACGCTCGCTGTGTGACAAGTCACGCGCCGGTCATGAACTCAAAAATTTAGCAAGTAAAAGGATTTCAATGGAAATTAAAAAATCACATTAGATCGTACGTTGCACATCAGGGTCAGCCTTAGTATAAGACTACTCATACTATAAATATGTGGTTGACAGTACTTAGGCTACTTTTCTATTATAAATCATAAAGTGGGACGAATGCGGAATGAAATCACCGAATTTTCCGTGGTCGGATCACTTTGGGCCGAAACCTTTGGGACGAAAACGGAATAACTCGGTAAATCAATAAACCATTGACAGAGAAGGGTGTTTTGGAAGCTATTCGATTAGCTAGATAAATAGGACTGATTTGGAATCTGATGATGGATGATGTTGTACTTAATCGCTGTTGGTAATCGCGTTCGATTGATATTATAACATGTACCTGGGTAAAGTCTTTAATGAATAATGATAATGCGTAGAAATTAATGTTATATGCTCTAATAATTTCAATTTATTTTTGATTAAGTTTTATGATATTCAGGTCGAAGATATATGAGACTGGGAAGCATTTTTCATAGACTGATATATATATGTAAGTTATCTAGAACGCATAACACGTTTGTTACGGGGTAGATATCTGATAATATAAGCTAAGCAGAGCGTGCTCTGCTTACATTACAAAATTATCAGTCTTTTTCTAATTAAACAAATAAATTTAATTAGAAATGACAGACAAATTACGCATACCATACGCATTCTAAATTAGGTAGGTACTTAATCCTACCAGCCACACATGTCAAATTTATAGAACTTTTGTCATAATAAAAAACAAAATACAGAATATTCCTTGCAATTATAGCACACTAGCTACTTTCTGCCCGCGCCTTCACCCGCGTTTTATCGGGATAAAAATAGCCTATATGTTATTCCAGGTCCCAAACTATACCCATACCAAATTTCAATCTAATCGGTTCAGAAGTTTTTGCGTGAAAGAGTAACAAATATCCATACATCCATCCATACAAACTTTGACATTTAGTAGGATTTTTATGGAGAACTGTCACAAATCAAAATACGTTTATGTTGTACTTCAGCCATTAAATTATCCCATAAGATCACTGACTTATTGTCACAAGAGCTAAACATAGATTTATGTGCGATTCAAATAAAGACATCATTTGCATTAATAACATGTTCAGAACAGCTTCTGTGCAAATTTAAAGCACAGCACTTCACCTGTAGGTTGAATATATTAACATAGAAATTATTGTGGAGTGGCACCATAATTCTATGTTGTAAATTAGGGGCCGAAAGATGGCGCGATAACACGAATAGCGTTGCACGAATAATGAAATTATTGTGTTGTCGGTCTTTGTTTTATTAATGAGTATGGACTTGAATTTGTTTAAATAAAGCATTTGTCAGTGGCTTGTTTGTTCCAGTAGGAAGTCACTACTTTTAGAAAGATACTTAGGTAGGTACATAATATGGTTCCTTCCTATCGACTCAGATATCATAGAGGTGTTTCATTGGTAGTGTAGTCGATTTACGTAAAATGGCTAGTCTACGGCTACACGTTCAAAGATTTGTGCAAACATGCATGCACAAACAGTTTGCGCAAGCAAGATGGAGCGTGTGGCCGTGCTACAAGGAAGTAGGCACTGCCTACCTCTATACCCATATCTGCAATGATGACAATAATATCCTTTCAACCAATTTCGTCTACGGTGCCGTGTGGCTGGGCAAGTATTAGGGTGTTTGTTTTCTAATAACATTACCTAATTTGTGGTGTTGTGAGGGACTGGGAGACTCGAAAAACCACATATACATATAGTAAGCAGTATTTCATAGTCCCTGTTTCTTTTTCAAAATAGTGATGCGAATCTCTCGAAAAGGAATACATATATGACTAAAAGATTCTCGTTATGAAAATGTTAAAAAAGTCTTGTTTGATAACTGGTCATGAAACAGTGAAAAATATTCCTAATATATAACTAGTTATTAAATTTTTGTTACGAACGTGGACTAAAGGAAAATATCGGGATTAACGAGAGCTTCGATAGGTATTTATTTATCGATTTGACGACCGATGAGCCGTGGTGGGTGGAGGTCCGCCTGCGATGCAGGTTGCGGGTTCGATTCCAGCCTTAGGATAAATGTTTGCACGATCTGCAAATATTTGTTCCGGGTAAAAATTATCTAGTTATGTATTGTATTACGTATATCAGTCATCTGGTACTCATAATACAAGCTCTGCTTAGCTTGGGGATAGATGATGCTGTGTGGATTGTCCAACATTATTTTCATTTTTACCTAACCTATTATTACGTGTTTATGAAATATTCCATTTTTTCATAGTCAAGGAAAACCCATATACGGAGTATAAATCTGGAAATGACGTATTCCTTTCACCATTCGATTAATTAAATAAATAATACTGGAAAATTCACATGTCATCATCTAGCGCCAAACAAAGCAATTGTCATCATCAGTCACTATATAAAAAGCGCTCATGTGTCTTGATTCTATCTGAAGTTTAAAAGGTAGTAACTCGGATAAATATACAATTTCCTACATCATCCAAATTAATATTAATAGTTACTGTTTTAATATTATAACACTTCCCCTATTTAATCGTTTCGTTTGCGTGAGAAACGCGAACAGGCAGTAGCGAGTTTTAAGCACCAACTTGACCACTTTAGGGTAACACTTGATTGGGTAAAGCAAACTTTATTAGGTCGTGATAAGGGTGATAATGGTCGGTTTTCTTGTGGTTGCACTAGAGATGGAAATGCAAGGAGCATTAATCACATCAGAATTAGCTTTGCCGATCCGCTCCCAAGTGTCCGGCAGGAATTTATATCAGTTGTATTTTTATTGGGGGAAGTGGGTAACTCTGATTTTTAAGATTTTGAATTTAACTAGATGACCTCAGCGGGTGAAGATCAGTGTGCGATGCAGGAGATTGCGGTTTCCATTCCCGGCTCGGGACAAATGTTTGAACGATCTGGAGATACATATGTACTTATAGGTTCCAGGTGTTTTCTATGTGTAGTAAAAATTTGATTTAAAGTTAAGTATTTATCTTTGTAATAAGTATATCAGCTAATCTAGTACCCATAACACAAGCTCTGCGTAGTGTAGGACAAGATGATCCTGTGTGAATTGTCCAGCATTATTAATTAATAACTTGATCAGTAGAAAAGATAAAATTTTTGTTGCTTATAATAACGTCTTTATTGCTACTGGCTATTCTATCAAAGTAGTTGTCAGTTGTGATTTTTTTATATTTTTTAAACTTCTCATTAGTATCCAATAAATTCATAATACATTGCTTTGATTTATGAAAAATGTCGTATGTTTTGTTTTTTCTTTTTTCGTTTTTTCGATAGACCACAATCTCACCCGATGGAAAGTGACGATGTGGCTGACGATGTATCACGAAGGCCTATAAGACACATATTCACTCTTGTCTTGATGGGAAAATTGTCAAGCTTTGTTTAGACAAGACGGAGAGACTTCACTCAAAAACTATAGTTGATAAATGTTATAAATTACATAATTTGAAACATTTATCAAACTGGTATATCGAAATAAAAATTAAAAATTAAATCCTTACCCCATTTTAGTTCTCAGCTCCTTGCACCCAAGTTAGTTTCGATGCCAAACCACCTTCGCACCGCTGGGGACTACATAAATACTACTTAACGCTCACGATACACTCCGAAAATAAAAGTGACAAAATAAATAAAAAAACTAAACCATTTTTTATTAATCATCGATTGTGACAGTGTTGCCTAAAAAAGACGGATAAAATTATTGATCACGGTATACTTTCCGGACTTTTTAGATTATGACTGTGTCATGTGACATCATTAGAAGATTGCTTCCACTCTTTTCCTTTTCTTGTCATTTTCATAACAACTTTAGATTTGATTATGAATGAGTGTTAATTACAAACGGCGGTTCGTGCTCAATGCAGTGCTTGATGTGTCTATATTACCTTATATGACCGCAGTAGATTATGAAAAATTGTTGTTCTTAAGCTAAGTTTGTAGTTAAACCTTTTCATTATAAATAGCGGTGGCGACGCGGCTCGTGCTCAGTGCAATGATTGACGTGTCTATATTATTTATCTTATAAAACCGCACTCGATGATAAAACGTCGTTCTTCTTCCCATACAAACAAGGTTAATAGTT
This sequence comes from Eupithecia insigniata, assembly GCA_947859395.1. Taxonomy (NCBI): domain Eukaryota; kingdom Metazoa; phylum Arthropoda; class Insecta; order Lepidoptera; family Geometridae; genus Eupithecia; species Eupithecia insigniata. Next base: position 4,799,505 of record OX401996.1, on the reverse strand, counting down.
AACCCGCTTAAATTCATAATGAATTCGACGCAAATTTTACAGTAAAACTAAGAATTTTGATTTATATGACTTCAGCAAGAAACTATAAAATAACTTCTATTTTTTGTTTGTAAAACACGAACATTTTTAATTCTGGACATACCTTTTGTGACCGTAAATGACATAAAAAGCCGTTCTCATCTTTCGTCCGACCACAAAAGCCCAGCACTAGTACCAAATAAACACAATAAAAGAAAGCACCCGGAATCAACCTTTTCTAAAAGCTTTTTAATAATTATCAGACGCGTGGAGTAGCGTCACTAATTTGTGAATGTGATACCCTTTTCCATATAATTTTGTTTTGTAACACATCTTATAGATTTTGACGTTATTTATAAGATGATTTTCGTTTAGTATAAATGGTCAATCCCTCGTTAGGAAAATGAAGGTAGGCATGAATAACAATTGTTCTTTTTTGTCATTTGAATAATGGTTACATATTTCACGTTTTGTTTGGTCTAAATTTAATTCATTTTTATTTTGCATAATATTATTCGTGATTTATTTTTTGGAATTTTTTATGTTGTCGTTTTTGTAAAAATTTGTTCGATTTCTAGATTTATCTCTACTCTAGTCAAATTCGATGTAAAATGGTCGTAACCATAAACAAGCAAAAAAAAAATAATCCTCTTGGCGTTCGATTTCTAATATAATCGTTAGCATTAATATTGAAGTATTGATCTAAATTCTTAATCGTCCAGGATTGTAAGTTGTGTATACAAGATAGCAAAGTGAATTTGTGTAAGTTTAAGTAGGTATCGGCAGCTTTTTATAAACATTTTACATCGAGTTTGGCTGCAGGATTGTCGTTCCCAATACATACAGTTTTATTTTACTTACCTTATCGTATATTATTGATCAGCGTTCGAAAATATCGAAAATACACATCAGATATTATCAAGTTTGATATATATCAATTTTGTATGAAAGCCATATTATTATTTTATTGTATTATTTATGAATACTCTTTGCATATGTGTTACATAAACATAGTAAAATAATAATAAAAAAACTAAAACGTTTTATTTATCAGGCAGCAGGTACTTCAAATCAGACAAATGAAACCAAACCATAAAATCTTCTTTTAGATATGGCAAAATCAAATAATGTATATCAAAAAATCAACTCAAAAACATAAAACCTTTTTTTATAAATTCTAATCAGTCAATGGTCATACTTACTTAGGAAAAAAAACAATAAACATTTCAAATTATAACTCTAGAATATAATCAAATAAGTCTTTTAATTGTCAAATCAGTCATTCTTAATTAAAATAACATAAAATGTCTCGAAAACAAAAACATGTTCGAAACCAAATTAAAAGAGATGCTCTTAAAAAAATGTTTTTACGAACTTGACGACTTTTTTAACGATACTTTTAGCGACTCGTAATATTTAGTGTAGGTACCTAGTAGATTCATAATAAGAAAGCGTATCTTAAGTAAAAAGGCATGATACCTGGCCAGTCTTCCATTGCAACACCCTAAAGGGGTACATACTGTGTATAAACTCACCTTATCATTAAGACCTGATTTATGTATGAATGCAATAAATAATGAATACTGAATACTAAACTATTAATTATCAAATAATTTATAAAATAATAATTTTCTGACAGACTGACGCCATTAATGCTGGCAGAAGTGTTGCCATTTATATTGGAGAGTATGTTTTAACACTACTCCCACGCCATCTACATTTGGGAAGTAGAAATACAGTAACAAACGCCAAATACAATATTACTTAATACTATTAATTTTTTAAACCATTTTTGTATTGCTATATAAAAAAATAACATTTGATATATATCGTCGAACCCAGTTTGATATACATATATTGGATATATATCTTGATATACATATATCCACGAACCCTGATTATTGTGGACTCGTTGCGAGTTGCGAAGCGTAGGCTTATCTTCTTTAATTCTAAGATAGCGTTGTTATTTTATAGCTTCTTACTAGAAGTTCTCGTTAAATATAATAAGATTAAAAATAAAATAAAAAATAATGCTGTACATTTCTACACTCCGCATTTAGCCCCAAAATAAGCAGAGCTTGAGCAATGGTTCCTCACATAAAACTTCTTAATCCTGACCTATGATATTCACAGTTTAGGTAAGTACATATACAGTAGTGTCGGTTGGTATGTGACACCAAAACGTCACGGCAATTAAGGAATCGGCAAGCTCTAACCTCGCTGTCAGACGTGCATTGGACACGCGGCTGATTGGCATACCCCGCGCGCGTGTTGGGCAACTGTCTACTGGATCGGACATTATGAATAATACGAATGAAATCGTAGCGTAGTCTACAAAAATCTACTTAAGAGTTTATTTTTTACATGATAGCGTAAAAACTGAATTGGCTGAAATACAGTCCAGGGGCAAGTCTGGCAAGGCGTGATCGTGGCGTCGACGCCACGATCACGTCTCGACTGTTGGTAGTCCGGTAGCTATAGTGGACGTGTCGAGTAGCTATCGAGCAGAGACGTAAGGAAAAGGTTCATATCTGAAACGCACCTCATTTACGAACCACTGATGTTCACCACCTGACGACTCAAAGGCTGGAATTATTTATTTATTTTATTGTATAACAAATTATTTGCTTATTTTATTGTATAACAAAATGAGTTGCCTATAAATTCTTAGTTTTTCTATTATATCGGTTTTCCTACATGTTATAATAACAAAATAAATAAGCGATTTTAGCGCCATTTTTGGGTTAAATAAAGAATTTCACTGTCTATGAACCTAGGGGGTAGTTGTAGTTGCATTACTAATAGATGGCGTTAGAGTCGATTCTTCAAAAATATTATTTACGCCTCATTTTACGTGCTTACGTATTATTTATCACACACTCCGACAAAAGTAAGGTACATACCACAAATCGATTTATTACTAAACATGGGTCACAGGTAGGTAGTGTAGATATTTGTTTAGGTACAAATGTAGTAACCTAAGAATTCTTAAAAAATGTGTTTTAGCTACTGATAAAACGACAAAAATAAAAATCTAAGTAATAAAAAAGTCTATTGTAATTAAGGTAGGCATGGATCATGTGTGGAGGATCCACCATGTAAGATTGTAGCATCTACGAATTATTTTAAAGCTAACTCAACAAACCCTAAAATAAGGTAATTCTTTGAAAACTAGCAGCGTTAAAATAATGCAAAAATAATATAGATAATAAACTATACTAAATCTTCATTTGAAATCAAGCGTAGCAATTTATTTTCTCATTTTTACTATGAAAAATGCAACATTTTACAAAACATTATTTTGTGATTGACCATAGAGAAAAAATATTTTCACGTCAATTCTTGCTACAAAAAATAAGATAAGCATTTTGAGATATTATTTATACTTGTAAACGGTTTTATACTATTTTAAATATAAATAAGTAAATCTTTACGTTAGTAACGTCAGCATCATTCGGACTCTGACATTTTCCTAGAGATTTGGACGTCTCCTCACGTTAGTAACGTAAAGCGATCGAAAGCGTAGTTCCACGTACGCACGATAGAGGCGCTGTACCAAATTGTATGGAAAAAGGAGACGTCTAGATCACGTCTCGTTACCAAATTCCGGCCAGACTCACGCTACTGTCCTGTTCTGTATATCTCTTTTCTGTATCTTTGATAATTTTTAAAAGGCAAAACCTAAGTAGACCACATTTCTAATCTGAATTTGGGAGAAATACTGTTCTGGCCTGTACTTTATGTCTTTGTTGTACCGTTGGTTATGTGATCTGATCATTCATCAATTTTAAAAGCTTAAACGTAGTAGACGAGGATATATTCGCGTAAAATTTCTAATCTGAATTTGGGTGAAATACTGTCCTGTCCTGTTCTTTATGTCTCTTTTGAACCGTTGTATGTAACTTTGATAAATTTTAAAAGCATGAACGTAGTAGACGAGACGATATTCGCGTAAAATTTATAATCTGAATTTGGGTGAAATACTGTCCTGTCCTGTTCTTTGTCTCTTTTGAACGGTTGTGTGTAACTTTGATCAATTTTAAAAGTATAAATGTAGTAGGCGAGAAGATATTCGCGTAAAATCTATAATCTGAATTTGGGTGAAATACTGTCCTGTCCTGTTCTGTTCTTCATGTCTCTTTTGTAGGTACCATTGTGTGTATCTTTGATCAATTTTAAAAGAATCAAGCCGTCCGACTCAAGCTGTACCTACGTGGATGTTGTAAGGGTCGACTCTTGTTTGAAGAAGGCACATCCAGCAGTGGAAGTTGGTGCGCTATGGTGAAGGAGGAGTACACGAGTTCTTATACGTATAAGCTGGTTATTTCAGACACATTACAAATGTACTTAAAATCTTAAAACCCTGTCCCATCACCATACTACACAAAAATATATTATATACAACTTGTTTGAACATAGGGAATTGAACACCATAATTCTTTGTCCAGCTTTGTTTCATAAAGCTTGCATAGCATATCCAGCAGAGCATAGCTCCACGTTCATAAGCCACCAAACATTTATCATACATCACGTTCGACGTTTCACACTGACGTTTTCTCTTCCGCCGGGTGACAGCGTGTGGCATCAGAGGACTTTATTGTCAGTATCTTCGCCGTGACTGTACTTTATTGTACCTCATGCACATCACTGTTTCGACATTACACGGTTTTGTTTGACAGCCCATTTGGAATTTGATGGTCTAATGTTTTTGATGCGATTTGTGGGAAATGTGATTTTGCTAAGCGCTGTTCTTCTTCTTACATACTTTAGTACAGGTTATTATTATTTCCAGCAGTAATGTACTCGTACTACGTGGAAATTATACCTATTATGTCTTCAATAGGCTTATTATAGTTTTAAGTAGCCATAAAGCTGAATGTTCTTTTGGCGCATTATGGAGGTACTCTCAAATCTTTCTCAAATTAAGTTATAACCAACCAATAAAAGCGGAATCATTAAAATTAATGGAGAAATTCTAGCATTTAAAATTGTATCTATCGTTTACAGGCTATTATTTTCCAAATAAAGATATGTAAGTACTTTTCTCTTCCAAGACGCGACCTTTATTAAATTTATTCTAGCTTTTGGAAATATCCCTTTCGATATCATCTCTTTTTAAAATGCTTAGTTTATACAGGGCAGTAAACCCTTTCACGGCTAAAATCTAGAACCAGGCATCGGTCACTGTGTGCTTTCTAAAGCACGCCTGCGTCGACAGGCGGTGATTGGCGGCGACACACTTGGACCGTCCCGTTACGAACCATTGGCCCTACCACGGTACTCTGAGAGAACCCAATTTCGTAGAAATAAGTTTTACAGCAAAATAACGTATATTAGAAAAGCATAAAACGAAGACTCTTAATAAAATATAGGAAGAGATTGCATGGAAGTGAGTTTTCCTAAAAAAAAAAAAAATACTTTCACCAAACGTGCAGCCAATGGACCAATGGACGTTTCCTAGCAGAATCAGAATCAATAACTTTATTTCTTTAGTCTTACAAAATAAGCACTTAGACAAGTAAATTTTTATACTATAAACATAGTTATTACTAGCTGACCCGTGCCCACTTCGAAACCTTTGCAGGTGAGCAATGCGACCTTCTCTTATTGGTAAAATGTATCTAGGCGTAGAATTGCATTGCAGAAACTTTTTTATTGTCCAGTCTCGTCAGTTTTCGGATTCACATGTCGAAGATCAAAGTTGTATCCGACTTCGCCACGACAGAAGGTATATAAGAGAGTAGAGACTGAAGAGCATCAAATGCCTGGTGCGTTTCGCCAATGCATTGCAAGCGGTCATCCCGGGTACGCAGCACAATGTCCGGCCTGTCACAGTGCTGATCTACCAGGACGACGGCAACATCATTGGTAGCGAGAGCTTTTTACCAACCGGATGCTGTCCAGTAGGCCGTTTATTGGCATTAATAACAATTGTGTAATCATTTTGTTGGCTTTGGGGTATGGACTCGTATTTTATGTCCTTTCTCGTAGTATGCACTCAAATCCTGCCAAGTTTCATTTGAATAGTTCCGGCGCTATCTGCAGCCAAGAAATTTTACTTTCATCCCCTCTCCCAAGGGAACCCTATTGAAATCCGGGATAAAAAGTATCCTATGTCCTTCCTCGTAGTATGAACTCAAATCCTGCCAAGTTTCATTTCAATACGTTCAGTAGTTTTGGAGCTATGCGCGGCCAAGATACAGACAGACAGACAGACATGATGGAAAAAAAAATCATTTTTGGCATCAGTATCGATAATAGAGAGCCCTCAAATTTTTTTTACAAAATATCTTCAATGTACAGAATTGGACCTGTTACAGTTTTATTATAAGTATAGATTATCAAATAAGAAATAAGGTGCTATTGATATTCTCTTCACTTCAATTTTTTGTCCACTAGTGCAAGAAGTGAAAAAGAAACCACTAGCATATAGTAATATCACTTATGTGTCTAATACATGTTTATTTTGCCGATCTAAATATAATTTAATGCAATTTAGATACATGTCAATATTTCTTTAAAGCTAAACAGAACATTGGATTTCTTACATACTACTGACAGTGCGGAACGGAGCGACATCAGGCCAAACATTAACATCATTGATGTAATCATCTATGGAGTAAAAGGCCTTCCTGATAAGATTTTGTTTAATGTACTGTTTAAATTTACGAATAGGGAGTTCAGTTGCTTCAGATGGGAGCTTATTATAGAAGCGCACGCAATTGCCCATAAATGATTTCCCTACCTATCGTAATCTATATGCTGGGATGTGTAATTTGTTCTTGTTTCTTGTATTTCTATTGTGAACGTCACACTTTTTAAAAAGCTATCTCTATTTTTGTGCGTATACATACGATTTTCATAGATGTATTGCGATATTAATGTCAAAATATTTATTTCTTTAAATAATTCCCTCAAAGAGTCGTGTGGCTTTAATTTGTAAATTGTGCGTACCGCTCTTTTTTGGAGAACAAAGATAGTCTGGATGTCAGCTGCCTGTTCCCAAAGCAAAATACCATAAGACATAATACTAGAGATGAGTCCGGTATTCAATAACTAACTCAGTACCTGTTAGCATGGTCCTAAAATATCTAACGCTATTGTAAAATCCGCATACCGCTAGGGAATAACTGTGCAAAGCGAGCATCGCGCCTAACCGACCGTGAGCCATAACTACCCAACGCTTCAATACCTATACTTACCTAACTATCATCTACGCATAGGTACTAGCGGACCGTTCACCCGTAAAGTTATGTAGCTGCAACAAGTATTTGGTATTTCTAACCAAAACGGTTAGATGGTATTTCTAACCAAATCGGTTAGATGGTATTTCTAACCAAAACGGTTAGATGGTATTTCTAACCAAATCGGTTAGATGGTATTTCTAAACAAATCGGTTAGATGGTATTTCTAACCAAATCGGTTAGAAATATATTGGGTAGAAATCAGAACAGGTATAGAGTATTGTAACGTTATTGGGTAACAGTTGGTACTAGCGGTATTGAAACAAAATACCCAACTAATAACCGGTAGCCAAAATATCCAATAACTCCCATCCTTACATAAAATACTATGAAAGTAACTGAAATAAACTAACCTAGCTGTATCTTCATCGGTAATATATCTAATTGTTCAAACTGCATAGGCTGCTGAACTAAGTCTGCCTGCGAGAGCATCAATTTGCGGTTTCCATTGAAGAGTGGAATCAATATGTAACCCTAAGAAAACAGTAGAGTCTACAAAGTCAACAATCTCATTCTTAAGCATTATCTTCGTTGGAAATTCTCTTTCATTAGGTAACATGAATTTAATGCATTTGGTTTTTTTAGCATTGAGTAAGAGGTTATTGGCGGTGAACCCATCTAGTACGTGTGAAAGCGCATCATTTACGTCGTCATAATTACATTTATTTTTGTCAACTTTAAAAATCAGTGAAGTATCATCAGCAAATAAGACTATATCACACAGATCTTTTGCTAAAAAGAGGAGATCATTTACGTATACTAAAAATAAGAAAGGACCTATTGATCCTTGGGGGACGCCTAATTCAATTTTTGAGCCCCTAGATCTTTCTTTACCAATATCTACTTTTTGAACTCTATCAGATAAATATGATTGCATAAGGTCCAGTGCCTTGTTTTGAATTCCATAGTGTTTCAATTTTCCAATTAATGTAGCATGATCTACACAATCAAAAGCCTTAGAAAGGTCACAGAATATACCAATAGCGTTTTTTGCTTTATCCCAGGCATCCAATATATGCTTAAGTAAAACTGTACCAGCATCGGTTGTTGATCTACCCTTGGTGAAGCCAAATTGATTATTATGGAGTAGCCTATTAAGGTTGAAATGAGAGGACAACTGAGTGAGAATAATTTTTCAAAAATTTTACTTATTGCTGGAAGTATTGAAATTGGTCTGTAGTTGGCCGGATCAGTGTGACTTCCAGATTTAAAAAGAGGAACCAGTTTACTATATTTCATGAGATCAGGAAAAACTCCTGCGTCGACACAACTATTGAAAATAAAGGCCAAACAAGGAGCCACTTCCTTTATAATTGAACTAGTACTTTGGTTGAGATACCCTAGAGATACTCAGTATTTTTGATGTTAATAGACTTAAACGTTTTGACTACATAATTGGCATTTACATACATGAGTAAATATAAAGACCTCTTTATATTTTGCAACAGATGATTCTAATAATTCAACCGCCATCGAAGGGGAGGAGTCTAGAGTCCGGGTAACAACTTTAGGGATATCGGAGAAGAATGCATCAAAAGCATCGGCAATATCCTTTTCATGTATAAGAATTGAATTATTAATTTTTAATTGTTATTTAGTTTTAATTAGCCAAAATGCTGATAAAAACTCTCAGCAAAATCTCGTAATTGTATACCTACCTACTCATCCAAGGCTTCTTCATTCTCTTGTTGAATTCTAAGCATCCTTACTACGGTAAATTAGTTATATAGATATAGATAGATGGCCGTGGGGCCACGGCGTACGAATATCGACCCCTCCAACTCAACCCGTGGATGTCGTAAGAGCCGACTAAGGGAACCTACCAGAGGAAGGGCAGCAGTTTCCTTCTGAGTATTTTTCATTGGTGACTTTAGGCAAATCCCCCCCTACATGGGAGACCATCCACTCGATGGACCGACGACATCGTAGCCGTCGCAGGGAGTCGATGGATGGAGGCGGCTTAGGACCGCTATTTGTGGCGTCGTACGGGGGAGGCCTATGTCCAGCAGTGGACGTATATGGGCTGATGATGATGATAGGCAAACCATGGTTACTGTAATCTGTCCACGCAAATTCCATGACCGATTTTTTTTATGTAATCCGTACCCGCATTCGAACCTCCAGTAAACAATGACCGAAAATGGCTACCTTTTATCACTATTATGGTGAAGTACAGTCAAGCAAATAAGCGAAAATTCTTAATAAGTCAATGTCTTCTTAATAATCAAAATCTTTATGCTCCAACTAAATAGTTCCATGGTCTGACTGATCATGTCTGATTATGAGTCAATACCTGGAAGACTTGTGGCAGCACATGTATACCGAATCTCAAACAAGAATTGAACGGTGTATTGAACATGTGTATGATAATATAACGTGTTTTAAAAAACGATAAACCGACTTGCAATTCCCTTACTTTTACACTTATTTTAAGTCCCCTGGGGATAAAAATTTTATGGGAACCCTTCGTGATCATTTTCTATGAAGTGAAAGAATTTTCAAAATCGGTCTATAATTGGCGGAGATATCGCGTAACATACATACAAGAAAAAAACATGCAGACGAATTGATAACTTCCTTCTTTTGAAGTCGGTTAAAAATGGCCCAATGGAACTGTTAATTCATTTTCATACATTATGTAGGTGAGTTTAGCTCCATACAAACAAATAGTAGCGGCTACGAGGACCGTCCACTCGATGCTGCAGCATTGTCGCTGGAGTGACACTCACAAATGTTTGCCTCTTCAAAAAGACGTCCGCGCAACAAAAACAAAGACATGTTGTTTCTAACGAATGAAAATACAGTATGCGAAATAAGTTGACCGCATCGGATAGCTGTGTGGTTTTAAATATATAGATAAGAATAAGAAAATCTTTTAATAGATAAGAACACAACTTCAAGAGAAACGTATGAAAAATTAATTGTTTTATTTATTTCAGGTTCTTAGGATCCGAGAAGTTTTTCTGGCGTTTGGAATTTGGATTTTTTTTTACATCATGAAGATATTGCTGTTATCTTTAGCGCGATAAAACGATTTACTAGTATAGACTAGCCAAACTCTATGTAGAATGTTTATAAATAAACCGCCCATACATAACATAAAATTCATTCTGTTACCGCGTCTTTTTATACGCAATAATATACCTGTCAATTTAAGATCCTTCCGGCAATAAATATTGCTTACAATTAAATATCTGAAACTGGACGCCAAGCGAGTTTTAGGTAGTTATTTGCGTCGTAGTTTGTTTACAAACATTCTACATCGAAATCGAAGTTTCGAAACGAATCAAAAACTTGAATTTTCCTTTTCTTAGTAGGCGTCCTGGAGACAGTCACTTCAGTCATTATTTTTTCATCTTTTTTTTTCGCTATTCAATTCAGACAATATTATCTAGCCCCAAGCTAAGCAGAGCTTGTGTTATCGGTACAGTACTAGATTACTGATATACATACTTAATATAATAGACTACATATATAGATATTTTTATTATAAATAGAAAACGTCCAGAACACCCTGAACAAATATTTGCAGATCGTACAAACATTTGTCCCGAGGCGGAAATCGAACCCGCAATCTCCTGCGTCACAGGCGGACCTTCACCTTCCGCGCCACAGAGGTCGTCAAGATTATTGTATTGTCATGCCTCAAGCTAAACAGAGCTTGTGTTGCTCTGCTTAGCTTGGGTCTAGATGTTGTGTGCATTGTCCAATATTACTTATATATTAATAATCTTATTTATTGAGTTGTTGTTTGACCCAATGACATTGACGACGTACTTATGATGTAATGGTAACATCAATTCGATATTGCAAATAAAATTACTGCGGTTAGTTTAGACGTGCCTAATCGGCCAGCAAACCTTGTAGACGGGCTTTTTGTGGAAATAAAAAATATAATTGGTCAGCGGAAGTATGCTTATTGCTATTTGTTTCGTTAAAACTATGTTCAGTAGAGTGGAACAATGAGGGCCCTGGTGTTATAATGTCTAAACTTGTCACACTAATATCCTACTAATATTATAAATGTCAAAGCTTGTATGGATGTATGTATGGATATTTGTTACTCTTTCACGCAGAAACTACTGAACCGATTAGACGAACATTTGGTATGGGTATAGTTTGGGACCTGGAATAACATATAGGCTATTTTTTATCCCGATAAAACGCGGGCGAAGGCGCGGACAGCAGCTAGTTTATTATAAATGCGAAAGTTTGGATGTTAAGGATGGATGGATGTTTGTTACTTCTTCACGCCACTGAACGGACCGGGCTGCAATTTTGTACAGATGTAGTTTTAGACCTGGAATTAAAAATATGCTACCCATAAAACAGTTCCCATAGGATATAAATCACTTTGAACCGTTTACATAGAAACAATGCGTGCGAAGCCGCGGGCAGAAACTAGTTCTAAATATGCCGAGTTGATCACAAAGTAGGTAATATATTGATATACAGGCTACGCTAATCAGAATACCCTGTATGTATGCGAACAAACTCAAGATCAGAATACCTACCTACTGGTAATTTTTTACAAGCAGACGCGATCCCCTTTTACTATTATTATACTAGAGGCCTCGGAAAACTAAAATGGAAGTTTTTGATTCGTTTTCGTGCAAAACCTAATCTTATGTCACTGACGTAAAGGAAAACTTCGGATTCTTTTTTACGAGTAGCCACTCGTAAAAAAGAATCCGAAGTTTTCCTTTACGTCAGTGACATAAGATTAGGTTTTGCACGAAAACGAATCAAAAACTTCCATTTTAGTTTTCCGAGTAGGCCTCCTGCACTCGTGATGTCAGCGTGGATAATTGTATGAAAAAACAAACGAGCATCACGCCTGCGTTTAATAATTTACCTTTAGGTATATATACCTATTTTTAGACCGACGCCATCGTAGCGGTCGCAGGGAGTCGATGGATGGAGGCGGCTCAGGACCGCTATTTGTGGCGTCGTACGGGGGAGGCCTATGTCCAGCAGTGGACGTGTACGTGCTGATGATGATGATATATACCTAATCTACCTTCCAAGTATACATAAGAAGTTGAAATTCCACCAGTAAAAAATTTAAAACGAATCTTATCAAGATGAAAGTGCTTATCAGCAGGACTCACAGATAGAAGAGAGTGGTCGATGATGTAAGTGCGAATCTTGCCAGGGCAAATCTACAATAAAACCTGTTTGATAAGCTTTGTTTTACACCTGTTCGAAGACCTAAGATGGTTTAACTACGCTACTCGATGACCTAGGGATAATAAAAAAGGTTAAACCTTTTTTGATAATCTTCTAATTAAGTTTTCTGCTCGTTGATCCACATTCCTTTTAACAAGTCACTCGAAAAGTCCTTCGCTTCGTCTCCAAACTTTCTTGTCTCTGGTCACGCCAGCGGTCACGGCGCGTGCGCCGCTTTTTGCCCACCGTTGGGTGCCGAAGCCGGCGCGCGGGCGAGATATTGAAATAATTGCTTTTTCAACGGCACGCCGTGCAAATGACATTCGAAATGGAGGTCGTTTTTTTGGCTGGGCTACGAGAAGGAAAATTTCTTGTGATGAAATGTATGATACGAGTACGATACGATGGTGGAACCAGTGTTGGGATAAACTATGGGGTCTTACCTCGTTCTTTGCATTCGAATCTAAATATAGCTTTCATATCCTAAACATATACCTTATTAACATATCCCTTTCTTGGGTTGCTCTCTTCTAACATAGCCACGCAACAGCGCGTATGGGCTGTCAGTAATGTAATGAATTTCAAAAACCAACTTAAAGAATAATTGGCCTAAAGTAATGTTTAAAACGAAGTCTAAACAACCTCGACTCAATACAAGTGAAATCCCAACCAACAGTCTTTCAAACATCCATAAATCCCATACACTGATAAAGCTCTCATCAGCAGATAGGATAGACGTAAGTTCAGCCAGACTGGTTAAAGGCTGTTTATCGTGTAAAAGTATAAGTAGTTTGCTAAATAAATAATGTTGGACTATTCTTATGTGACTATTTATGGAATAATCATTCATTAGATTTAATATTGAACAATGTTAACGAAAATGGTCATCTTTATGTTATCTCACGGTTTATAATTATGTAACTAGCTACTTTTATCCGGGATCGTTATCTGGATAAAAGTAGCTAGTAACGATGCTAAAGCATTTTCATGGTGAAGTCTCATCTGGTGAACGAGACCTGACATTTGACTGGCCCGTCGTCACGACGGCATCCACCACAAAGCGCGAAATTAACCCTTTCCGTTTGTGAAAACCACCGTTCGTGAATCCAGCACAATACGCGATGAGGCAACTGCTCAAATTGCCCCGCATTCTTCAATGAACCCATAAACATACCGTGCCTTTCCGATAATTCGAGAAAACAGTAAAATGATTAGCGACACGTCGGGATCTCACTTCATTCTGTAGTCTCTTAATGAGAGACCGGTGGCAACTCAGTGTTAAAAACCTAAATTGTTGTGTGAACTTTCACAGATATTGGTCGGTTTTATAGCTAACGACGGAATAGAGGCGTGTTTGTTTTTTTTTCCTTTCGAATGCTCACGGTTAGATACGAGATTGCTCTTCTATATCATAAAGCATTATGTGCGGCACGTGCTACGGAATCGTTGCTTTTGATTTATTTTATTGATAACAGATGGTCGCTCTCTTAATGTTTTATCAGTTTTATTCACCCATTGCTAGAAGATTGTATTTACCCATCCGCTCTTGTTTATCCAGCTAAAATTATGTTTTATCTTTGAGAAGAACACTTAAAATTGCTTCTGAAAAAATCTTCTTTGGGATTAGATACCACAACTGCGACGGCTTACGCAAATAAACTTAAAATTGCGTTGGGATTTCTGTACCTTTCTGAGCCCTTACTCTGGAGATGTGATCGTAAGATCACAGGCAGTTGATTATCACCCGCAATTTGGTTTATCCATTGCAGAAAATGCTTGTAAACCTGATGAATCAACACACCGAAGCTAAATATCAGCAGATAAGTTCACACTGCGTGAATTCTAGGTATATTTATGGCCATTTTAAAATCGTGTGTCGATCGGCGTGTCTTATTGCAGATGTTCGTTGCAGTCGGATTGTCCGAGACGAATCGCCGAGACAAACCAGCAAGACAAAGGACCGCTACGTTTGTCACGCGCTGTAAATATTTTGGACTTTACGGGCTCCGTAGTTTTATGAGCCTTTCTCGCTGGGCCATTGTCTCGGGACGTCCACTGATTAGCTACGGGCAAGCGTCCCTGGCTCCAAAGATTAGATCCCGAGATGGGACATTGTTTTTTGATGGGACAATTGCTTTATTGCAGTTTCTGACTACTTAATTCTGAAAAGACGCCGTGTTTTATGGGTGAATGTTGGAGAATTTCGTGGTGTTGATGTATTGCTTTATGGGGCTATGATAATTAGTGCAGCTTCATGCTGTTGACAATTAGGAGGAAATATGTTTGTTGTTCTGACATCTTTGATTTTTGCATAATATTTTGACTATATTATGAAAAATAAGTCAAAAAAATACAAATAATACGTAGAATAAAAAAATGCGCCCTTTACTTGCTTACCATGCCATGAGCAGAGAATATTAGAATACCTACTAATGAGCCATGTACATTACATAAATTGTAACTTGAGCGAATAACTGTATTGAATGAACGCTTGTTTAAAACTGTTATGTAGTCGGGTTTTAGTTTTTAACTATATTTTTTTCTACATTGTGTTCTATACATATAGGTTTTATTGAACCAATGAGGTTTTATTAGCTTCGAGGTGGAAACCGTTTGCCAGAGAACCTCCTTGGTAGGTACTAGAGGTAGCTGCTGACGTCACTCGTTGGGTGCCGGCACGTCGCCGTCACGCTCCACAAACAATGAGGTTACAGCAGCCTTGGCGGACGCCCCACATTGCTCGCCAGTGTAGAACAGAAACACTTTTTAGCGTGATGCTGGGTGCTTCCGACCTGTTCAAGGAGATCCGGGCAATATACATAGATGAATTTGACGTTCGGGTCAAGTCTGATATACGATGACAAGATTTGGTAAAATATAGATAGCCACTTTCGCAAAAATTATCGGTTATGTTATGTATGATATAGATAGGTTTGACGTGACAGTTACCAAGTGTGTATGTAGGTAGCCCATCGTAGCTACGAATTAATTTTTTTCTTGTTTGAAAGAGTGGCAGTTCTGATCTGTTATTTTTGGTAAAATTACTCCATAACATACCTATTTATGGTCCATTAGGTATTAACAACTACGAAGAAACAGAAACGGAGTACCTATAATGGTGACATGGTGAGTTTTTTAACATAATGGTGAGTTTTTTAACAACAAAACTGCAAATCGACTACAAAAATAAAAATACAACTTGTTCAGAATCCACAAAACACGTGCAAAAAGCCCATTGCGCCTTCATTATGGAATTAAAAGAAAACAGGTGTGAAATTAAGCTTTTTCATTCGGCTAATAGATTGCCGACTGGTACTTACTTATGCAACCCAATATTAGAATCACCAAAATGGACGTTTTTAAACGCTATAATTTGGCACTAAACTGCATGATCTGGTAGTTTCGTCTTGTTAAAGAATTTCTACTTATGTTTTTTGATACTGCGGCCTCTTTGATACTTTGCGGTTGATTGATGGGCTATTATTTTTCGGTTTGATCTGGGGACTTCCTTGTTTTGTTCGATTGTTGTATTATCTGTGTTTACGTTTGTTGTTTACGTTTATATGCTCTATTCTTCTAGATGAGTTACAATTACTTTGCCATTTATGTTGGCACGTTTGGCACCAATTGTTTTTGATTCAATAATATTTTCATCACAAACAATTGAGTGGTATTATATAAATTGGTACCTATGGTGTATGGCTTCAAACCTTTCAACATTCATTGCTGCTGTTTGACCTTCATTAGATAACTTATTCACTCGAATATCTACCAAGGTTGCCTCATGAAAATTGGAAAGAAACTGCTAAATCAGCAAGTCTCGACAATCGATAGAAACGGACATTGTACTTCATCATCTATATCTAGATCTACGTACTAAAATATCTACGAGGTCCATTAGATGCTTGTCTTCTGCGGTCGCACCTACTTTTTGAAACTATTTCAAGGCAAGGATACCAACCAAGACGAATCTACTGTTTGCTAACCGTTTGACCCGACTCCTCTCGCGCCCACTAACCCACTGTTCGATAAGAAAGCTCCAATCGATTCTAGCATCTATCTGTAGCTAAGCAGAGTGCAATGTCCTATCACAAAGCCTATTCATCAGTTTGATGTAATGATGTGTAGAGAGTATCAACTGTTTATTTACTGTTCTTTGTCCGGACTTCGCGGGTTGCATGTTCATTTGTGTTCGTTGTAAAGTGAATCCTATTGTTGCTGGAGAGGGTTCATACTCTTGTGGAGTGTGGATGGTTTTTACGTTTTATAGTTGCTGCGGGAACATGGATTGTGTGACTGGCAGAAGAGTCTTCAGGCGTACCGTTAGTCGAGACCGTTCTATAAATTAATTTGGTAACAGTATTTTAGTTGGGATAAAGTTTTCCTGCTGTTGACACCTCTGAAACTTCTCCTTCCTGGTCAAAATAATACAAAAGCAACGCAAATTTGATATCCCATACTTTTCAGATATTTATAATGGAATCTGGTAGAGAATGATAGCTGAAGCAGATGCAAAGGTCCAGCTAGATTCAAGACGAACGTTAGAAGTGATAGCAATAGACGTGGGCTAAAAACTTCCTTACTTTGCTTGGCCCTAAAAACTATCAACAAACCTCTCATATCTCAATATATTTTCTAACGTCCATCTGGAGCTCTCTGGAAGGCGCCATAGCGTCTCCCATCTGAAGGGCCCTCGCACACAAATTGAACAAACACTCACCTCCCTCGCTATAAATGTAGTTGTCTTGTCCTACTAACACGTTCCTGAGACGTTGTTATGATAAACTAGGCCCGGCCTGCAGTTTCGCTCTGTATGGCAGGACTAGCTGCTGCCCACGCCTTCGCCTGCGGGATAAAAATAGCCTAGGTATATGTTATTCCAGGTCACAAACTATACCCATACCAAATATGCAGATGCCATCAGCCAAATCAGTTAAGTAGGTAGTTTTTACGTGAAAAAGGTATAAACCGCCATACATCCATATTCACAAACTTGGATATTGTATAATATTAGTAGGACTACACCCAGCCTGCAGTGTCGCTCTATAATATGACAGGATATATCAAAATATGCTCTAAGATTCAAGTAATGAGTCTGGACTGGACAGTGGACAGTCTGGACCATTAACACGTTGACTGACACTGACGCACACGGCTATGCTATGTAAGTACGACAGCAAGACATGCACAGCAGCTTCAGCGATGCACGCTCGCAAGCATCGCAGAAGCTTGGCAATGAATGCGTTAGTAACGCTTTTGTTCTTTTACCAGTAGTCGGTGAAGTAGGTGAAAACGATGATAATAACTAACGTATTCACTGCCCACTGCCCAGCCTCGGCTTCGCCGCCTGTGCTGCGGTTTCACCCGCGTTTAATTAGACTTTCATATTTCTAGGGGGATATAAAGTCCCGTAAATCTCCCATGGGAATTAGATGTTTTACCAGGACAAAAATGTCACTCTCCATCCTTTCAACTAAAAAGCAAGTCGATGCAGGTCATTCAGGTAGATAATGTGGACGTGTGCGTCGTGCCGTGCGTGGGCCATGAAAGTTTTAACTATCTCCAGGACTTCCCTTGCTAAAAGATGTTTTCCACTCGAAGTATGTTCTTCACATCAAATACCTACCTACTACGGTAATTCTTGTAGCTCAAACTTTGTATAAAACAAATAAAAATAAATCAAAGCTATGATAATCACCATGATACTTATCAGCGATAAACAAAAAAACAAAATCAAACTTACCTGTTATAAAACGGCCTATTATTTCCACCCTATAAAGAAAAGCTTACTCAAACTACTAAATAATTTTATAATGATCGTGTAGATTTCGGATAAGGTAATCCGTGTCGAGTTTATTTGTTTTTAATTATTCAGTGGCCAGTCCGCCCATGGCTAATGACTCTATTGCTGGCAATTTATAGCCTCCCTTTGTTTTTTATTCACCTTTATTGAAGACGGTGGGTGGCACTATATGGAAATTTCAGTTTAATACTGCGTTTTTTACGTAGAAAATGCAAAACGTACAAGGTATTAAAATTTGTGCAGTATATAGATGCATATCATCATCATCATCATCATCACATCAGCCCATACACACACTGCTGGACATAGGCCTCCCCCATACGACGCCACATATAGCGGTCCTGAGACGCCTCCATCAATCGACTCCCTGCGACCGCTACCATGTCGTCGGTCCATCGAGTGGATGGTCTCCCATGTAGGGGGGATTTTGCCATAATCACCACGCTTGGCAGGCGGATATATTTAGATTTATATATAAATAGCAATTTTTTATTGTACCTACCTACTTATAAAACTAATGTAAAATAATTATTGCGACCTGACAGGGGTTTTTAATGTATTGTGTACCCACTAAAAGAAAAATAGATTCTGTATAATCAACCTCTGGAAAAAAAAACAATCAAGGAAAGATTTAATTGGGAAAGCGAATGGGAAAATCGCTTGCAGTATAATTCTATTTTCAGAAAGATATCGCCACACTCTGAGTTTGGTAATACCTACCTGTACCTACACCTAAGAACAATAACTGTATGTATAAAATCACAATAAATGATATGAGTATTATGAAAACACTCACCCAGAACACCTGGAACAAATATTTGCAAATCATAGGTACTATCATTAATTCGTACCGAAGGGAGATCGAACGGCGACCTCCTTCGTCGCAAACGGTTGCCCATTATGCCACAGAGGTCGGTATGTTGGTCACATGGTAACACATATTTCTAAGCAAAAAATCCGAACACTGACGCAACAAAATAGTTTCCTTAAAAATGCGAATTTACTGATAAGTTTTTCTATGCACTCAACTCCCCAAAATCATTTGACCGTCTTTGTCTTACATTATCTGCAATCGGTGATTCAGAAATTTGGACCCTAGGGTACAATCCCGGGTCCTGAACCAGTTTTAAAAACAGATAGTGTTCACGGAATGTGAACGGGCCGATTTGCCTCTATTGTTCTGAAGAGAAAGTCATTGTAGATAACCTTAGTTCGGCTTACTCAGTTGTTATCAGATCTCGCTACCTGATTTTAGCATAAATGCAATGTAAGTGATATGCTTTCATTTGGGTTACTAAACTAAGGTTTATTTATTTAAAACATTGCACACAATTTGAAAAACACTGAATGCCAATGCGCGGTGATATTTTATTTGCATTTTAGCGACTTATTACACAGGCCTACAACGATTTTGGTGCAGGGGATTTTAGACCTGATTTTAAGTATGTCTTACGTGGTGATATCAAAAATCTAGTTACCGAGATAAAAAAAATTGTTTTTATGAAATATATGTATATTTTATTGGCATTAAAAATCAAGAAATTGTCCTTTAAGTGTTTCTAAGTAAGAGTTTTCTAGAATGTAACTGACGTGGCAATCTCGCATGATTCCCCAGCAATAGTCGGCCATCATATGAGTGTTCCACCTTCCTTGGTATCTCTTCTCCATCGTTTGTATGTCTTGGTGGTAACGTTCTCCTTGTTCTTTTTCGAAACAAACCAACATTTCTCCTACTAATTCTACATAGTTGTCAGCCTTACGATTTCCAAGGAAATTTTGTGCAACTGCTACAAAAGATTTCCACGCAAACCTTTCCAGGTCCTTCATAGAAGTCTCAAAATTAGTAGCGCTTTCATTAATTGTCGTATTCGAGGTCCATCAAAGATACTTGCTTTTAGTTTTTCAGTACTTAAATCAGGAAATTTCTGTGAAATAAACTGAAAACTTTGACCATTTCTGTCGAGAGCCTTAACAAATTGCTTCATCAGCCCTAATTTTATATGCAATGGCGGAATAATGATTTTTTCTCTTGAAACTAAGGCTTCATTTATAACATTTCTTTCTCCAACAACAAGAGCATCTCTCAATGACCAATTTAGTTGTTGTGTTGTTGTGAATGATGTGATTTGGGTCGCCTCACTATATTAGTCATACAAAAGTAACAGTCGTCATAATGATTTTTTGTTCACGTCATGTCATAGGCACTACTTCAAAGACTTACATGTCTACTTCTCCCAAATGTTCAACGAATAGTTTACGTACACTATGAGGCACCCTCACTTTATCTTGGTGTCGAATTTCAATACCGAAGTAAGCAGAATACAAACGATTTACAGTGTCTGTAATCGATTTACGCTGATCTTATTATAGAATAGAATAGAATAGAATAGAATAGAATAGAATAGAATAGAATAGAATAGAATAGAATAGAATAGAATAGAATAGAATAGAATAGAATAGAATAGAATAGAATAGAATAGAATAGAATAGAATAGAATAGAATAGAATAGAATAGAATAGAATAGAATAGAATAGAATAGAATAGAATAGAATAGAATAGAATAGAATAGAATAGAATAGAATAGAATAGAATAGAATAGAATAGAACAGAACAGAACAGAATACAATAGAAAAGAATAGAAAAATAATTTATCTTCAGTATGTATTCACCACAAACATAACAAAATGTATCAGGGACACAACATCTGGACGTACTAGCCATAATGAAATAGTAACATAAACTTTATCGATGTTATTGTAATATTGACTATTTACGAAAAAGATCAGGAATAAAAATTTTATGAGGGTAGTAGGTAAACTAGAGCTGTTTAGTTAAAATGACGTATGGCAATATATTGTACATTACCTACTTTATCGACCATAGACACAAACACAGCTGCACCAAATAAAAATTTTTTTGAAACCGTTGTTGGGCAATTTATTTTATTACAATATCGTATTAAATTATTAGATTTTTCATAAACCTTAGCAGAATACTGACATCAAAATCTTATCTAAACTTCTTGTAACGTGGAATATTTTTGGACACGATAATTTTAGCCACATATAGCTAAGGTAGGACCTTTTTTGTTCACATGTTGGCAGCACTTTGTAAGTATTAATTAAAAATATTTTTATCTTGGAAGTTTCCTATAATAATGTATTTATGATGTGAACCAATAAATAGATTTTCTTTCTAAATAAGGCTTTATTCAGCTAAAATGAATTGTATAAAGTCTGCACCGGCATCATACCCATATGCACTATTATACCTGTAGGGAAAAATAATCGTCAGCACACGTTATAAGTAATGTGGATAATTCAAAGTTTGCGTGTTCGTAATAAAGCCACCGAAACGAAACACTGAAAGCATAAAAGGTTTAGAAAAGTTCACTTAAACCAGCTAACCTAACTACAAGGACACCTTTATTATGACTTTTATTTAAGTTATGATCCACTAGCTGCTGCCCGAGCCTTCGCCCACTTTTTATCGGGATAAAAAATAGCCTATAAGTTATTCCAGGTATCAATCAGTTCAGTAGTTTTTGCGTGAAAGAGGAACAAACATCCATACTCACAAAATTTGAATGAATATTAGCAGGATTTGTTTCTGAAAATAGTAGGTACTTTATGCAATGACGATCTCTGTGGCATGGCGAGCGAAGGTCCGCCTCCGATGCAGAAGATCGCGGGTTCGATTCGCGCCTCGGGACAAATGTTTGTAAGATCTACATTCGGGTGTTCTAGGCGTTTTTATACAGATGTGTAATAAAATATATCTATCTACATACATATATATAATAGTATTGTATACCTACAGTACATATATCAGTTATCTAGTACCCATAACATAAGCTCTGCTTAGTTTGGAGCCTAGATAGTACTGTGTGAATTGTGCATGTTGAGCATTATTTTCGTACCTATTTTTATCATATATATAAAATTTCCATGTCACAATGTTAGTTACCGTACTCCTCCGAAACGGCTTTACCAATTTTTATCAAATTTTATATGCATTTTTTTAGTATATAGACCTTCGTTTGACCACAATCTCACCTGATGGCCGATCTTGTATCACGAAAGTCTAGAAGACACCTGTTCATTCTTGTCTTGAAGAGACCCAGATTGTCATTCTCCGAAAAACTGAAGCAGGCAGCGAGTTCCATTCCTTAGCGGTACGAATGATGAAGGTGGACGAAAACTGCTTTGTACGAGTGAATGGTATATCCACCTGATAAAGATGGTATTGTGCCGTCCGTCTGCTTGTCCTGGAGTGGAAGGGAGATGGTCGAATCAGGTCATGAAGCTCCCTGGAGCATTCTCCGAAATATATCCTATAAAAGATCGAGAGACAAGCAACCTTGTGGCGGTGATCGAGACTTTGGATCTGATTAGGCTCTGCAAGGTACTGCTCGTCTATGAGTCTGAAGGCTCTTCGTTCTATCGAGTCTAAGGCTGCAAGCTGGTATTTGGCCGAACCATCCCAAACATGGCAGCAACACGCTTTATAAAGGGATAGAAGCTGTCTCGGTGTGAAGTATCGCTTAACCTTGTTAAGGATTCCTAGCTTCATGGCTGCTGTTTTAGCCTTTGACTCGATGAAGGTTCTGAAGTACGTATGTAAATACTAGCTCTAATTTATTTATAATATTTGATTGTTATTTTCTTTGTACATTCTGAAATAATAAAATAGATAACTAAATAGAAAACATAAACCAACAGCTCTATGGGAAGTGCTTATGGGTACATTTCACATTCAGAAATAAGTAAGTACTTTTCGAAACAACACTTTAGTGATAATTACCAAAATCATAAACACAAAACAGTTAGGTTCCCGCATATTTGCCCAAAACTGAATATTTAACTGCTTTTACGTTACAACTGGAAAAAACGAGAATTATATGACTTTGTCCGCGGTCTACCCCTTTACGGCAATATAACTTTCTAAAAACATTTTTATTACCCCAAAACCTCTTTTTGTAATATACCGCTTTGTTGGATTTGAGTTATTACCACAAAAAAAGCAGAACTTTACTAATTTCGTTCTACTTACCTAGTATTTTAAATCATTTTTACTGGAAATAATGTATTTTAGAAATAGGAAAAGGAATGCAATGTGTACGTAATGTATTAAGTTATTTTTCTAACAGAAAATACCTTTTTGATAGAATACTTTTGCGCCCGTAAGAATACTATACTTTTGCGCCCGTAGGAATTCTATGCCATTCCTGACATGTGATTTTACCTAGTCAATAATATATTTTATTGTTGTCATCATATTGGTATAATAGGTAGGTAAATTTAGTAACGTATCACAATGTGAACCCTGTTGGGCGTAAAAAACAAGTGGAAGGCAGGCCGACCTTCAGATGAAATACACAAAAAATCTAAATCACTGTTTTAAAGTTTAATGTACGAAGTTGTACCTAAAGCCCTAAAATAATTTATTGAAGCTAACAAATAATTATTATTTCACCAAAGGTACTTCAAACCAATTTAAATTTTATTTCAGTGTTGTCTTCCCTACCAACACTGCCCATTGGCCGGTGTTCTCAGGGACTAGAGATTCGTTATCGCCACGTCTACCTGACTGAAGTAACATGGAGTCCCGTTACGGTGCAACTTCCAAGAAGGTCATGCGCAAGTAAAGCTTAAATTCTACTTATTTTTTCCTAACTGCGGCTCTGGTCAAGGCTTAAAATATATATTTTCCAGTAAGCGCAGCCTTTATTATTTTGTACTTACGAGTCGGTTAATTGTTTTAAGACTAAAAAGCTTTGTGCTTGACAGTTGAAATTCTTTTTATAAGAATAAGTATTTGAGGACTAGTCAAAACTGTTGACAATACATGAAAAGTATTAATCAATATGATAGTGATAAATCACTGATAATGTTGTCTTCGACATCATAATTGATTACAGCCTGACTTTACTTACTGTTGGAGTTACGAAATTCAGCGCATAATTAAGTATATGCTTACATATTATGTATTATGTATGTTTATTATTACAGTTTACTTAGCTTTTTCAAGAACATATCGCCATAAAACCTCTCTTTAATTTACATAAACACCTAAGACATCTAGCAGGTTATTTAAATTCAAAAGACAGAGTTCACCCGACCGGGTCACATAACGTGCCTATATACAAATCAAGCGAATGTTTGAACAAAACACCCAGCCCACATCACCAGATCGTTTGAGATTTTAGGACCGCAGTGACAAATGAGAACAAATATTGACAACATAAAAACAAAGCGAACAAGAGGGCGGGCCGGTGTCAATCTCAAGAACAAATAAAATGTTTGACAAACGTATTACGTGACGACTTTAGTGTAAACTTTTTGTTTGTTTCTGTTACCTACCGCTTGGGAATCGACATGGCACAAAAAAGGGGCCAAAGGAGCCAAAGCGTTGGCGGAAGTTACTAAGGAACAGAACAGATGTAGACTGCAGCCGTTTTGTAATCTGATATGGCAATGGATCATTATAATTTGTAGTTTAATTTATTTCGCAGTGGAAATTATACCGCAGTAATTTGAGTAATTTAATTACGGTAGTTTGAGTTACATAAAATTATCGGTGTTATTGAAAGTATGAAGTTCTAGAAATGACTGAATTCATCAGACAAATCCATATGAAATGGCGGCAAAAATAAAAAAATAAAGTTCCAGATAAAATAAAAAGCTAAGAAAATAATCATATTTTTTTCTCAAGAGGCGCAAATATGCAGTTCTCGACAGAGCCTACGCATTTGCTCCCCTTGGAGTCGAGACCCTAGGTCCGTAGGGTACCGAGGCTCTCCGGGTTCTCAAAAAATTATCTGAGCGCCTGGTCGAAGTGACGCGTGACCCGAGAGCTGGTGAGTGTCTGGCGCAGCGCATTAGCATTGCCATACAGCGGGGAAATGCAGCCAGCGTCTTGGGGACGCTTCCGACTGGTATTGATATGGACCAGTTGAGCTATCTGTAGATTGTTTGCAACTGTCTGCAGTTAGCTCAATTGTTTCAAATGTAAATACTAGTTTAATTTCTTTATATTATTTGATTGTTATTTTCTTTGTCAATAAAGTCAATAGATTTTAAAAAAAAAATGAAATTAGATTAAAACAGATTCTCTTGGAAAAATTCTAGCAGCAGTAATATTACAACTATAAGTATATGTATTATCTAATATTGTCAATAAGTTCTGACAAATTGTACCTACCTATTACCATACTATGACGCAATCAATTAATGAATATAAATTTCTACTTGAAAGAAGCAGATTTTTTCCAACCCTCGTTCTTTTTCTCGGTTTCTATTATCCTAATTACTATTTTTTTGTTATAAAAATTACCTCATTAAAAGTGTTATTTCTTACCATGCTTAGGTAGGTACCTATAAAGGAAATTGGTGGAATCGTTTCTTATGGTTCAAAGTAAAATTGTCGCCAAGGTCTTTCGAATCTTAATAAAATTAGCTGATCAACGGACAATGACCTCCCTCTCCTATTTCCACTCCTCTAAATTTTTGAAATAAGGAAATGCCTGGAAATTTTGTAAGTAGGTACATACTTTTAAGTGTGTTTTCGCCTAATTGGATTCCCAACTGTTGCATAATCGATACGTCTTCACCTTGTTATTAGAAAGTTAGTAACTGGGCCGCAATCATCGCAATGACATGTCGCGAACCGTGAGAGAAAACAATGGAGCTGCTCGTGGGAACAGTGATTGCCCACCCTAGGTCCCGGGTTCGAGTCCCGGGTCGCGACCGCGGACGCACACCGCGTAACGGTGGGGTGCGAAACGAGAGGCCGCTCTTACATCCGGAATTCATATTTTATTAATATTATTACTATTTTTCGGAGTTTTAGAACGCTTTGTGATTGGTAATTATACATTTATGTATGTATTGATTTTACTATGTTAAATTTGGTTCCATAAAACACAACAAGAAGTAATGTGAGTTCACGTACTTGTGTATGTATCCAACACTTTCAAGCACTGTGAAGTATTTTTTTGGCTTCACTACTTGACTAAGCTTTATACAAATAATAGGCAATATGCATCATTCAACGACACATATACTACACCAACATTAGGTATTGCAAAAAAATATAGACAAAAGTTTACTGATAGCAATGCAGATTTTGTCACAGATTTTGTCAGCAAAATCTCTTTACCATACATCAATTATATGTTTAAGTTCTTTTCAATAAGTAGTCAATTTACTCTTAACATGCAACTTATACTGTACATGTACTTATGTACCTATACCTGACTGCGGAAACTTGTAATTAGCTATCAGCAAACATGCACTGGTCTATCCAGGGCTACCTAATCAGAAAGTCTAATTTTAAAGTTGCCTAAGAAGTAAAATGCCTAAATGACATGACATTTAGGCATTTTACTTACTCAAAAGCGAAATACCTAAAACGGTAGTATACCTAAAATACAAATTTGGCATGTTCTTACTTTTTTATCTGTATTTTTTAAACCTAGCTGTAAGTTTCCCAAAATGTTGTAAATAAATCCCTCCCAATCTTTGTTTGAAACATTCAAATCCTTCAACAATCAACATCTACAAGAATGAGAGCTATTACCAAATCTTACTACTTCATACGTCACAATTCAACCCCAAGCAATAAGTGAAAATAGTTTAAACCATCGCAGTTTAAACACCGGGGCGTAGTTTGGATTAAGGCGGTCCCAGGGGAGAAAAAGTGCTCGAATTCTAATCAACTTCACGATTTCACGATGGGATTTGATTAAATCCTTCACCCCTACGTGTTGACAGTAATTGATTGAAATGCGACTTTTTTGGGCCTTGACTTAACACCTATGTAGTTTTGGTTAAATTCCTACTAGGTACTGTTTCAAGCTATAAATAGACTAAATAACTAACATTATAATTTATAAATTAATTGTTGCGCCCTTACAGGGTACGAACGGGACCGCGGTCCCTTTACCTAGTGGTCCCAATCGACGGAAGCGTCCATGTTATTAACTCTAAGCGCTAAATACCACCAATGTATATGTATGCAATAAATAAATAAATAAGAAGGCTTGAAATAGGGTTTTAAAAGTCTCTGGTCTTATTTTAACTTCAATCAAACCCTGAGGTCCTATAGAATAATGATAATTTCTAAGTTGTTTTATCTAATGTAATTAATTATCTTTGTCTTTGGCTGTAAGAAAGACTTTTTTACTGTACTAATGGGCTTTTGGGCTACAATAAAGAAGTTAAGGTACCTATGTACCTCCATATGTCTCTAAAGATGATTATATTTGTGTGAACTTTGATTTAAACTAAAACAGGGTTCAACTACAGCTGCCGTTTAAGTGATATGTTCATATAGGTATGTATTAGATTTCAGGATACAAAAGTGATTTGAAAAAGCTCGATCAACTTTGAAGAAAGAATGGATCTCCATATTCATATGACCCTTAATGAACTCAGAATCAATGTAGCAATACGCTTAGATATTAGAAGCTTTTTTAAAATTATGGTTCATTAAATTCAACAATTTGTATTTCTAATCCTTTCAAACTTAACTACTAATTATTTGCTCAATCATCTAAACTTGGTTAATCAACATTTAATTAATTTCTAAATAATAGTAAGCAAATTTTATTTTGAGGGTTCATTATTATTTTTGTACATTATATTATATATGTATAATGTAATATTATATTATATATAATGTACAAAAATAATAATGATTTGTTACCTAATTTACTTTTATAGAGCAATCAATGTTAATAGTATTACTGGAAAATGGAGGAAAATTACCAACTTTTTAAGGAAAAGTTAAATTTTAATGTTCCCGAACCTTGCGATATTTTGTCTTTACTAAATAGTAAATAACATTTCAATTCATATTTTCCTAAATAAAAATTCATCAAAAATAATCTTATTTTATGCGAATATTTTTTGTGTTATCAACATCTGAAAGTTAAAAAATCTGATTATAGCTAAAATTACATTTGAAATTTTAAACTGAAAGTTCAAGGCGTAGAAGCGCGTTGAAGTCTTTTGCTTAGAAAATTTAATACCAACAATTCACTCATAGTACCTACACGTTCCTATAAACTGGCTCGGTATTTTTTTATGTTCAAATGACCTCTAGTATTGCATAAGTGGTAATGGTCTTATTTATTATTAGCTGCCAATGAGGGTAGGAGCAAAATTTTTATTCAATGTTGAAATAAACTTAACTCCAAATGTTTTCATATGAAGCCAATTGTATAGAGCCTAAATATTTTGTGGGGAGACGTCGTCACTGGGAATTTAGAACAAAACATCATGTACAATTTCATAACGCGTCGTTTATTGATAACTTCATCTTTTTCTTCAATATACTTTTGTGTCCACTGACTATATAACACTCACTGTACATTTTCGTATTACAATATTTTAGTCTTTCAAGGATTTATAACGTTCGTTTCCATATAACAATAATTTTGTACAACGCACGTCGGGCGTACGAGTGTGGAGTCGTGGCACGACTTATCGCTATCTATCTACTCTTTATCCGCTAACTCCAACTTTAACTCTAGCTTTATCACTATATTTACAACTTGTTCAAATTTTTTTGGTATTCAAATTACCGATCACTACATCGTCTTTCACGCAACATCACATAACCTGGCGTCCATCGTCACCGCACATCTTACAATATATTTAACTTAGACCATGAAAAAAATACAATAATTCATAATATAATACAAGATAATGATCAACAACATTAATCGGAGTCTCGGCGTCCGTCGGCGACGGGCCGGGCTCGAAAAATTAACAGTCCGCAACACTAACGGCGTCAGTACAGTACAAAACAAACAAAGGACATACCTAGCAGTACGCACGGCCGGGACATAACGAACGGTCACCACTGTCCTAAAGCGAAGGGATTCGCAACAAAGTCACTGGAGGCATCAGAGGCCGCGGCGACTCGACCGACTCAGAGAGGCGGGATATCGATGTCGCACGCGAACGGCGAGTCTCAGATGAGCGGCATGGCGCGCTCGTTGGCGGCCGCGTACCGCTGCTCGTCGGGCACGTGGTACATGTTGATGATGTGGCTGAGGTCTTGCTGGCCGTACTCGCGCTTCATGCCCGCCAGCTGGTCGTGCGGGTGCGCGTGCACGAACTCGCGCTTCAGCTGTGGCGCCTCGTGCGGCACGAACTCTCGCTTCATGCCCGGCGGGCCCGGCGACACTGGCTCCGACTTGGCGCTGCTCCCGCTGGGTGAGTGCGAGGCGCAGGACGCGGGCAGCGCGTACCCGCCCGGCGAGCCTGGCCCCAGACCGTACGCCGACGGCGACGGTGGCTGCCCCAGGTAAGGCGAGCCCTGCCCTCCGCCGTAGTACCCGCCACCGTACCCGCCCTGCTGCATCTGCGACACGTCGTAGCGCGGGTAACCGTACGCCTGCTGCTGGTATGCACTGGGGTCGTGCATCATGTACCCGTTGGGCATGTATCCGTTGGGGGTCATCTGGTACACGTCACGCGGCTGCTGCGAGGGCGCGCTCGAGCGCTGCCCGTCGCCGGCGCCCATCAGTGCGCCGCCGCCGAGGGGGTACTTCTCCTGTTTCTTGGCGAGAGTCTTCGTCTTCCTCCTCGGCCTATACTTGTAGTCGGGGTGTTCCTTCATGTGCACCGCTCGCAGTCTCTTCGCTTCGTCGATGAACGGTCTCTTCTCCGATTCGGAGAGATCTTTCCACTGAGCACCGAGACGTTTAGATATTTCTGAATTGTGCATCTTGGGGTTGTCGGATGCCATCTTTCTGCGCTGCCCGCGCGACCACACCATGAACGCGTTCATCGGCCGCTTGACGCGATCCGCGTTGGACTGTTTGTTGGTGTTGTTGTTGTTATTGTTGGGCGGCTGGTGGTGTTGCGGTGGGGGCTGCTGCGGGTGATGCTGCGGCATCTGGTGGTGGTGCTGCAGCGCCTGGTGCTGCGAGAGCGGCTGCTGCTGCGGCAGAGACATCATGCCGCCGAGCGCGCCCAGCGAGCCGTAGCCATGCTGGAGCGCGTGGTGCGGCGGCACGGTGGCGTGCAGGCTGCCGCCCTTGAGATCCGTCTCCATCGTCAACATGTCGTCTTCCTGCGGCGCGTACAGCTTGCTGGTCCTTCGTTCACAGTGCACAGCGAGAGAACTGTCGGTCGGTCACATGGACTCGCGGCGTGCGCGTCGGAGTACAGTCGCGGTACCGTACGGCGCGGAGGCTACGTGCGTTGTGAGGAGGCTCGATCGTCGGGCGGCGGCGACGCGGCGAGCTCCCCGCGCGCGCGCCCGGCCCCGCCCCGCGCCTTCCGCAGCCAATCGACGCCCGATCCGCGGCCCCGCCCCGCCCGCGCCCGCTCCCTCCCGCCGCGCTGCCTGCATTTTTAATCGTGCGGCGAGCGGAGTGAGCGTACGCCTCGCTCGCAAGGGTCGCTGTGCCGCCGCCTCATGCAAATCTCAATGTTGTTTGCCGACGGTAACAGTCTTCTCGGCCCTAGTTTATCATGTAAACAGGCGAGCCTTCTACACTGTTCCACTTGCATCTACCTAACATCCTTTTGAAATACCTTTTTAGGTTATCAAAGACGAACTTACATGTCGTTAGACGAAATAACCTAAGAAGCAACTTCTCATTCTTGCCCTTGTACACCATAACATAAAATTCTAGTTCCAAGAGCAAGAAAACAAACTGAAAATATGAATAAAGGCAAATGTTTTCACCTCGCAGGCTTCACACATTTTCCTTTCTTTGCTCAGCTGTAGTAAGTTCAAGGCCCCAACAACAATGCTTCGACAATGTTAGCAAATAGGAGCACCTACAGAAAGAGCTCGACATAAAAGATTATGGCGTTGTTGCCGTAGCGTAGGTTTATTGTACGAATGATCGCAGCGCCATTCAATGATGTTTATTAGCTGTTGATCTGCATAATCATTGGGTCAAAGGCTTCTTGTATTGTTAATTTAATTGCATAGTGACTGTTACTTCGTATTTAATTGCTTATATGATAACTTGGTACTTACTGGAATTCTTTAGAAACATAACAGGTTGTTCGGAAGCATTTTGAACATAGACTTATGAATTTGCTAGTTAGGTACAGTCAACGTCAAAAAGATCTAGGCGTCCGGCACTTTGGCAATAGGAACCTTCCTAAAGTTCATGTTTGTTCATATTGGTAACTCTGATAGTAGCGTACGCGAGCAGGTAAAATTTAATGATAGGTAGGTAGGTATACTTACCTAATAAGTACTATGAAATGGAACTAGGAATGTATACATGAAGTTATATATTTTTGGCTAGGCTGAACGTGCTTGGGCTTTGTTTTTCACTTCTTCCACTAGTGAACAAAAAATGGAAGTGAAGAGACAATT
This sequence comes from Eupithecia insigniata, assembly GCA_947859395.1. NCBI lineage: Eukaryota > Metazoa > Arthropoda > Insecta > Lepidoptera > Geometridae > Eupithecia > Eupithecia insigniata. Next base: position 4,767,914 of record OX401996.1, on the reverse strand, counting down.
AGTTACTTAACACTTTATTTCTTCCTAGTTTCTGCCCGCGGCTTCGCACCCGTTGTTTCGTTCTGTCTATGAAAATGTTTAAAGCGGATTTTTTCTCATGGGTACTGATTTATGGGATAAAAAGCAGTCTATGTTTGATTCCAGGCCTAAACTACCTGCAAGCAAAATTTCAGCCTAATCTGTTCAGTAGTTTTGGCGTGAAGAAATAACAAACATCCATATAACTATAAATATACACCATAATCAAATCACACTGATATTATAAATGCGAAAGCTTTGATGTTTAGATGGATGGATGTTTGTTGCTTCTTCAAGCCGAAACTACTGAAGAGATGGAGCTGAAATTTAGCATAGATATATTTCTAAGTCTGTTATCAAACATAGTATAGTTTTTATCCTATAAATTAGTTCCTATGGGATAGAAGTAACCTTTAATTGTTCGATAGAAAATACGCGTGCGAAGCCGCAGGCAGAAACTAGTATTATAAATGCGAAAGTTTGGATGTTTGTTACCTTTTCACGCCAAAAGTACTGAACGGATTTGACTCAAATTTGGATCACTTGTAATTCTAGAACGGGAATCAAAAATAGGCTAATTTTTATCCCTAAATTAGTACCCATGGCATCGAAATACCTAACTATAAAACATTTCTATAGAAACAACGCGTGCTTAGCCGCGAGCAGCAACTAAAAACACGTCCATATAAAAACACGTCCATAATATAAAACATTTTAAATAATTACGTTTTATAGCATGTTTTCTCACTTAATCTGGATGTTAGATCTGACTTCTGAGCGGTGTGATCTATCTGAAGCTGACTGTACCTAAATATGACCTGTTACCTATAGGTATTTCAACTACGTAGACAATTAAATTTTAAAAAACCTTGCTGGCTTTGTATAAAAAATAAAAAAAGTTTTAACTATTATGGTTGATATTCCTACTTACTGAGATAGTACGATAAACGACAAATACCTAGGTATTACCTAGTATAGTATTATCTTATCTGTGGTACCTATTACCTGGTGTCCAAAAGTCCTGTAAGGTCTAGGTAAAGGTAAAGGAATAAAGTATTTTGCTATTTGACCTACATATTTATATTAAGTTTTTTGAAAACAGCTGTTGTAAGATTTGCTCTGTTTCAGCTATTTTGGTCGTTAACTATGCCTACATTACCTACCTTAACAAGATTGGGCATTTCCTAATTTGTACAGTTCTAAACCAAATTTTTGTTTCTAGGTCTATGTGCCTAATTAAGATAGATATCGTCCACTAGATAAGATATTACTATGGATATTATTTATGGTATTTACTTTTATAACGTTTATAACCTTTCACTTTTCATGTAGGGATACCGCCTGTGGCCCACTATCAAAATACCAAACGTTTGAAAATCTCAATCAATTCCAGTAGACTAAATTTAGCTTAGTTTTGAGGTTACATATTTAGCCTAATAAAACTTTATTGCGATTTGCAGAAGTTGGGTTTGTGCCAGTTATGTGCTGGAGGCACTATGTTATAGTTAATTATTGTTTTATATATTTATAAGGTTTCTAATGTGTTTTAGATGTCTGCCAACAAATTGATATTATTTCTTCTTTCTTACGTTTGTATCCCTCCTGGGGAGTCAATTCGACCTTTACCTTATTAGCATGACCAATATGGGAATCGAACCCATTTTATATTCAATACTATGCTAGTCTACAAGCGGTTGGTGAAGTAGGTAGTATATAAAATGAAACAAATACCAATATAAGTTTAAGGAACAAAACATTATTTATTCTTCAATGAAAAATGCTGTGGAAAGTCACAATAAAGAATACATTTTTATTAAGAAATGCAAACAGATTTTCAGTAAAAATGAATATGTATCTTAAACAAACAAAATCTTGTTGTTATTAAACAGACCAATAAACATTATATTAAAAGAGTCCATTGACTTTCATAACCTGCTCATTCATTATAAGTTTAAATGACAAATTAAAAATATATACTTATGTATTTGTTTATTCCAGATTGGTACCTATGTACTAAGTATTACAAAGAAATAAAAACGAATGAAAACTAATTTTAAGTAAAAAAGAACATATTGTAGTAAAAAAACAAAGTTAGTAAAACAACAAAAACTTGTTTTAAAGAGAAAGGAAACTATTTTATTAATATAGATAGATCACCGGGGCCATGGGGCCGCGGCGTACGAATATCGACCCCTCCAACTCAACCTGTGGATGTCGTCAGAGCCGACTAAGAGAACCTACCAGAGGAAGGGCAGCAGCTTCCTTCTGAGTATTTTTAAACACCAACACTGCGATCACCAATCCGCCTGCCAAGCGTGGTGATTATGGCAAATCCCCCCCTACATGGGAGACCATCCACTCGGATGGACCGACGACATCGTAGCGGTCGCAGGGAGTCGATGGATGGAGGCGGCTCAGGACCGCTATTTCAGGCGTCGTACGGGGGGGGGCCTATGTCCAGCAGTGGACGTGTATAGGCTGATGATGATGATGAGATAGATCATTGGCAATTATTGAACATTAATTGAATTTAAGTGACCAAATGACTTAAATGAATTGATAATCAAAAAACTTAATAACTTAATAGTACCTATTATCTTATGTTATTTTATGTCATCAAACTAAAACTTGATATTTACCTTACAATTGAAACAATTGAGCCGACTGCAGACTGTTGCAGACAGTCTGCAGGTGACTCAACCGTCTCAACAAAAATATGTTAGACGTTAAGTATGTTATGCGATTTGACGTGTAAATTTATTATTCAGCAATAAAATCATGAAGGCTTTAATTAAATAAACGTTTTAAAGATAGACTCGTTTTACAGAACATTATATAAAACTAGATCCGTGATAGGGATGGTCCATTCAAACAGACTACAAAACTGTCGGAGCGTGAAACAGTTTCGCGCTGACTGGAGTCGACGCCATTTTGAAAAAGTGACGAGCCCTGTTCCGTATCCGGATTCTAGGATTTTCAGAAACAACACAGATAGATAGAAAATATTTTTATTGCACACTTAAAACTAGAAAACAGTTTACAAAACAGACAAAAACAACATAAGTGACAATGGGCGTTATCGCTCAAGAGCGATCTCTACCAGACAACCTGTGAAAACCAACATATTGTTTATTCTAATATTTATTTTATTTTATACTAATTATCTTTTTATTCTTTCGGATTACAATGATTGTACGTGGAAATATATGTCAATTTCCTCAAGTATATTTATATAAAAAATACAGTCTAATAAGACATAATGTTTTTTCATAAGGTGATGATACGGTTGTTGTGCTTAGAAAATTCCAATTGAATTCAGTAATGACTAATTGGGATTAGTTTAATAGATAGATACTTGCCTACTTCAAGAAAATTGTAAAAAATATTAAAAAGCTAATAATAAAAAAAAAAAAATAATAAAAATTATCTTTATTGGAACTATAAACAAAAGTAATAAACTGACATCAAATTCCTAAATATTTTTTTTAAGTTAGTTCTTAAAGTATTGCGCGACTTTGGGACCTTGGGACGGGTTTCATTTTCTGCGAAAGAATCATCCAAATTGGTCCATTTTGATTGAGAAAATATAAAAAAAACGTACATACAGCCGAACCTAAACCTCCTCCTTTTTGAATTAGGTTAAATATAACAGAAACTTTCCTCCTTTTCGAGGTTGTTTAAATATAACGGAAAATTCACATAGGTAAATAATTTTAAGACTAACTATTATTGCTGTTTACTTTAGTCTTTTGCTTGCTGGAATTAAGTAGCTTATATGCAGTAGCTTAATTAATTATTAATATTAAGTGTATTCTTGTAATTATTAATATTACTTATAATAATTAATATTAAGTGTATTTTTGCCTTTACTTACCAAACAACATAAGCGTTACAAACATTTGTCTATCCGTATGGGGAATGCTAATTTTCGGGCACATCACTGTCGCCAGTACAATTTAATGAATCCTGGTTTGACTCGGCGGCGTTAAATATGGCATCCCCGAACGCATCTCTGGGATAATCTTCATTTCATAGATCAACACGTTTTACCTGTAAACAGTAGATATTGTTTGGTTATAATAATGGGATAGAGCTAGCAACATTAGTCTGATTAGACAAAAAAGAATATCAAGTGTTTAACTTCTTCTATTGTTTTGACGTCTGCCCAGAATATAAAAAAGGTGGTAGATAGGTTAATTCGTTATTTTTTACCTAGGTACGTATCTCACCCAAACAACAAAGGTAATTACTTAAAAACTGAGGTAACCTACATCCATGTATAATGATAATAATAGAGCCGAAGAAATACATGAAAATTACAGAGGTTAAGGCTAAGACTGCTTTCCTTCTAGATTTTTGATAGATAGCAGAAATGAAAAAACTAGAAAACCCAGGAAAGCGAAACTCAAAGGACGCAATCCATCCCTCTGCACCAAGGTTTTAATTAACAAAACATCATCAACAATCAACGCCCAACGACAAGCAAATAAAATCCTCCAACACTTCGATACAAGCGACGCCACTAGATGTCACTACATAACGCATCGCGAGTCATTCAATAATTGCCGGAGTAACGCTTGTGCTAAATAAAAAAGTGCTCATCAAAATCTGTGAGCGTCCTAATTGGCGGGAGGTGTCACTAATGACAGTTGCGAGAGGCGCGACTACGGCGCCACTCTGCAAATTAATAATTATTTCGCATGGCAACACTGCGCCAATATGGCCGACTATCATTGTTGCCGGGAAACTCGTTTTAATTTTCGATTATTAATTTGTGGTGACATACGTTGTTAATTACGCAGTGTCTAGTGCGGCCTAGCGGAGAATACGGGACATTCAAATAATTTCATTTACGTAATTAAATGATTACCTACTAAATTTAATTGTTTCCACTTTTTTCAAAAAGTACTTAATCTTTCCATCCGACCTTTCGTAGAAGACAATCCTATGTCTGTATAACAACTATTTAATAAAAAAAAACTACCTAACGATATTCAAGACCTCATACCTAATCTAATCACTAACAAATGCAATTAGGTACCTACATATTTATTTAATCTTTAAATGGCTTAAATCTATTTGAAGCAGGTACTTAATGTTAATCAGAAAAAAAATTACGTTTCTTCCCCTGCTTGGCCACATAAACATGTTAACTGTCTGACAACAAAACATAAAAATTTTAACAAATTATTAGGTAACATCAAATTTGAAATATCTAATTGCCAATTACGATACAGCAAGGCCATGTCCTATCAATACATATTCCGATATTCCAATACACCAATACACCAATTACTGTAGGTAAGGTACGTATTTCTATACATGTAAATTCAATAGGTATATACCTACTCGTATACCTTCAGATTGAATAGCAGTAATGCTGTACAGATGCAGGACGTAAGTCATAATCAAATGCCAATATGGGAGCTTCAGATGGTGAGTGGACACAAACAAGACCGCAGAGTAGGTAGACCAAAGATGTCGGAATTATGGAGGTCGAAATAATAAAGGTCATAAAATTAAAAAAAAAAAACAGTGTTGCCTGATCAGGTTGCGTACCTATACCCACCACAATCTCTGGTCCTATAGCACAAATTCTGCTAAATTTCGGACTTTTTAGGTGATGATGTGTGAATTTGTCCCGCATAATTTATGTATGTAGTGTATTTATTATATGCGCTTCTGCTCAAACTCTTGAATTGTCAATGGGAAATTTATATTTTATACTAAAAACCAAAAAAAAATGCCATTTAAATATGCAACTCTTTGATTTAATGAACATGGGAGCAAGAACGGCAACCTAACCTAAGCTGAAAAATTTGGTTGTGCTATAATTTACAAACTGTTGTAAAGGAAAACAACATCATTGAATTTTAGTACTTATTAACACCAGCTAGTGTATAATTATTAGCTGACTAGCACAATGGGCTCTAAAAATGGTCTGAATAAATAATTTCATTATTATAATCACTATACTATGTGGACTACGGATAATAAACATCATATCAGCCCATACACGTCCAATGCAGTACATAGCCTCCCATACGACGTCACAAATAATTATAAGAAATACTACAAAAAATTTACCAAAACTGCTTTATTTCCTTTAGACCTTACAGGACTCATGGACACCTCAGAAATTTCAAATAATAATAAGTAAAACTAGGAAACAAAGTGATCACTTTGATTTAAGGGGAATTTAACGAAGTAGGTAGGTACTTATGATTTCATTTTTAATGAACCCTTTGAAAGGGGGACGGATTGAGGCAGCTCAGGACTGCTATTCGTAGCGTCGCAATCCACCCATTTACGTCCACTGCTGAAGCTTCAGCAGTGGACCTAAATGGGCGGATGATGATAACCCCTAAGAATACCTTTGAAATATATAAAAATATCTTAACTACTATTTAGTGCTATGATGACAATTCCATTTTTCGTACTCCTTGTAACGAAGGCTCTTTGTAACGTAGGTAAGGGGTGTGCCACCCTGTCCTGAGATGATGTACGTATGACTTACCTCGACCTATACCTACTGCTTGATCGTACCATCAATACCTAAGTCTGTACGTAGGTCTGCAGTGCAGAGGTGGAAAAATATTATTGAAATACATATTTATTTTTTATTTCTATATTAGATATATATAAGTTTTCAGTTTATTAAACACTATATTACTTAATCTAAAGCGTTATGTATGGCACATAAAAAGATAAGAAAATATTAACAAAGCTGGAACTAAATTATCAGTATAACATCGTAAAAAGTTCAAGAACTTTAACTCGCTAAGAGGAATAGAGATACCGCCTTATTAAGATACTGTAATTGTTGTATAGTGTAATTGCTTGTAATCTAAAAAAAATAAACTAAATCATAGTCCTTGACAAGAAGTCTCTCTTTGACATTTAAACATTGAAAGTCCTGTTTTAAAAACAAGTATTTTTGACGTTAAAAATATTAGTGCAGAAAAATTTCACACTGTTTAGAAAAATATATTTTTAATCATACCACTTATCACTGTTACCTTTATTAGAACCAAACAAATTAATACTGAGAGAGAGCGGTTACTTTTAAAAAGATTAAGAACCATTATATTTTATTTTATTTTATGTTTTACAATAATAATCAAAATAATAAATGCGGAATTTTGGATGTGGATCTTTGTTACCTCTTCACGCCAAATCTACTGAACGTATAGGGGTGAAATTTTGTATAGACATAGTTCTAGGCCTGAAATAAAACAAAGACTACTTTCTTTCCCACAAATTAGTTCCTATCTTAATAAACTTCTTGAACGTTTCTATAAAAACAAAGCGTGCAGAGCCGCGGTTAGAAACAAGTAATTTCATATTAGCTCGGGTTTATGGTGAAGCTGAAGTATTATTACAATGAGTCTGTACTGTCCCACAGCTGGGAAAAGACCTGCCTTAGTAGGTGAAACTTGAATCTGAAGCATAGGGTAAAATAAAAACCGAGTAAAACTTCCCCCACACGTAACCAACCGAGCTCACAAGAGTCACAAGCAAAACAATCTCATCTCAGAATTCAATCTGCACAAACAAAGGCATTTAATATTTTAATATCTCCACGTCACGCCTGAATAGGCCTGGTCCGGAGCGACCCAGAAGGAGACGGCTTCCGCCCCCTGTCTCCGACCCATCGGGCCTATCCAAGGCCTATCTGAGGCCGCAAATTAAATAGTGCGCCCGGTGTACCGGCGGCCGTGGAATGTGGGCCAGTATTGATCTTGCGAATGGACTCCATTTGCACACATGATGTTTGATAAATGGTCACGTAAAATATATTGACGAGGTACAGAGGCCATCAGCACCTGGTAACCCTCTAGCGGTAGAAGTGTAAACGTTAATGGGGTTACCAAATGATGCTGCTCTCCGTACATCTTCTATTTCATTTCATTTATTAGCCGCTGTGGCCTGGACTGCTAAGTCTGGGGGCCCCAGGAGCTCCACACACACACACACACACACACACACGCGCGCGCGCGCGCGCGCAAACAAACACTGATAGCTCCTGTTCCCCGGACTCTCATGAGAACGGTGTCCTCAGAGGCTCCACACATACACACACATACATTTTAGTTATAAATTCTGTTTACATTTTTTCATTGCATTGTTTAATAATAGATTAAGTAATATTGTTTTATATGAACGTCAGATCTCCTAGAGCCCGATTTCACCAAACAAAAATGTTATATTCATTTACCCTTTGTATTAAAATAATATTAAACTATGCTTTCCGTTTGGTGATATTGGCCCGTATCTCGAGTTTGGGCGCTGGGAGGTGCGACACAGTTTTAAACTTATGCGCTTTTCCAGTGTTCCATTGTATCTTAGCTGTATAAGTTTTTGTTCATTACAAATAAATAAATTACAAATTACAATTTATTTTAAAAGTGGACTTCTATGTCTTGTTCTATTGTTGTGTATATGGGAGGATCAATTTTGGAGTTGAAAATAACTCCAATAATTTGAACATGACACGAAAAAAAACATGTTAAATAACTGTGTTTTATGAAATGTTTTGTTACTTAATATGGACACATCTTTATGAAGACTAATATAATTATAAACGCTTTCGGTGATACTGAGGCTAGTCTATTATTGAATTCTAAAACACAAAAACTAAACGAACTAACTAAAATATTAAAAATATTTATTTGTTTAAACCTCAACCTCCGGCTTTACTATAATACCTATCATAATTTTTCACTCGGACGTTTGTGGGACACCCCGTATATAGAAAGTTAGTTTTTAAGTTCACGTCAAAAGAAGACCTCTGACTCTGGCAATTACTTACATTGTTGGATCATAAACACGGCTTAGAAATTACAAATGGCCGCAGCGAATGTGGGCAAACATCTTCATTCGCTGACGGTTCACCAGAATTATGCTGACTCATATAAAAAAAACTTTAAAAAGCTTGTTTTCGACACAGTTTTAATAAAATAAATTAAGGTTGTTTACGGATAAAGCAATTGGATCGTGAATTCAGTAATTGCCCAGTATTTATGTTAACTACGAGAAAAACATTAGAGAAAAAGTTAAAATGTTTGAAAATCTAGATAGAAATCTTGTCCAATAAGATTATTTTAATTTTTGAAACAATGGCCGGTGGCGGCTGCGACACCGCCGCCGCCGGCCCATGCCACTTTCAACACGAATTAATTCATAAACACAACAGAAAGTCTGATACTTAAGCCAAAAGACCAACCAGTACCAAATTTAACATAAAATAAAATAAAAATGCTGGACAACCCACACAATACCATCTAGCCACAAAGTGTGCAGAGCTTGTGTGATGGTTACGTACGTACTACAATACTATTACATAACTGACACCCTAAAACACACGAAATGGCGTCACATAACATGAAATTCAAAATGGCACGAGCACACATAACCGTCCAATACACCGCTACAGGCAATGCCGATATAGCTACATCCCGCGCTATAGGTAGCTAGAGCGGCGGCTCCGGTCCGCCAGCTGGCCGCCAGCCGCCGGATCGCGGACGTCAGCCGTCAGTCACAGAACAATGCGCGCGCAAACCACATCAAATCTACCATCTAATGCAAACATGACAAAATTTCCGCGAGGAAAACACTCGTTTTCCGCGAATAACGTGCTCGCGACTCGCTCCCAGTGCCCAGACTAAACGCGAGACGTGAAAAAGCACCGCCACAACGCCGACCGACAATGGAAAGCGGTAAAGAATCATAATAATAACAATGACAACAATGTGAGATGCTATAATAAAGAGCGGTATTGTGCCGCGGTCGGCGCTCAGTCGAAGGGTCGCGGGAGATCGATACTCGCCGGATTGTCTACGTACGATCCCCGACTCCCTCGGCCATTCATCGGAGCCTAATCATCGACCGGGGCGCTCTCGATCCGGGGACGACCGAGCTGCTTTAAAAGGAACACCTGTTTCTATGCTTTTCAGGCCTTTCATCGTACGTTACAAGGTCAATGATGGTAGCACAATGCACGGCCTAGACAATGTGGGGCTGCCAATTCATTCAAACTAAGAATGCAACAGCAAACGTCTTAGACGAAGGCCGGAAACAATTGAGGGAAGAATCAACTTGTCTCGGTTTTCCTACTGTTTTGGTACAACTGAAGCAAAGATACTATTTGGAACCAAGACAGCTATGTACGTCTACGGATTGCTTCGACCAACACTATACTGAAACATCTTAGAAACTCCTTGAATTTGTGTCCCTACCTCACTAAAAGTAGCTAAAACAGTTGGGCTTAGCCCGGGATTAACGTAATAATCCGTCGATCGTTATCATTAGTCCGATCGGCACCTCCCGCCGCTCTGCAGATTACCTCGAGTTCTAACTTCCAACACACTCGTATTGTGGATATTACTGTATTTACGACAAATTACAGGAAATTACGTGATACTGCCCTTTTACTGCGAATACTGGGTGAGAAACTTTAAGATTATGTACAAATACATCTTCATAGTACATCTTGATTTAACTAGATAGCAGTTATGAGTAAATCACTTTCTGCCTAAATCTCGATATGACTACATTAAGAATAAGGGAATCTTTATTTGTAGCTAAGATACAGAAGTTTGTTACAGTTCTAATTACTACTAACAACATTACCATAAAATATAGGTACTTAAATTAAGAACATAAAACGACTATACACTCATTAGACCATTAGCGTAAGTACAAAATAGCTATATACTTCACATATACTTAAACCAACTGAAATAGTCAAATATTGCAATGGAAAGAACGCCATAGATAACGACGCACTAAAATGTTCCTGTAAATACCAAGTCACAAAACTTGCAAACCTTTCTCTACCATACAAACAGTTTTAAGAGTTTTCAGAGCCCTATATTTTTTCCAATAATGATAATCAAGGAATAGCGTCGCAATTAATTTTTTTTTGCTTCATTCAAAAATATATCATTTCTGACCAGGTCAGTGTAATGCTCTGAAGATGCAGCTTGGGCAGACTCGCACAAGGACAACCTGGTGAAGGTGCAAATTCCTGGATTCATTTAGCGCAGGACCGGCTTAGTATCTTTAGGGCTTACGTCCAGCATTGAACGTCTTCCGAATGCAATGATGATCATGATGATCCGGGTGTATCCACTACAGAGTATCGGTATAATTGTCCGCGGCGCTGAGAGCGCGCCCCGCGGTGCTGTCGATCACCGGGCCATGCGCGCGGGCACCAATTATAGGTACGTGATTATAACCTATCGCAATCGACTAATCCAATTACAACACTTGTCTTTGTCAGATAATTGACTGATAGAATTTGATGGAATTGACCCGATTTGCCTTTTAAAGTCTCTGCGAGTTTTATAACATCTCAAACATTGGTTCGAACAGGCGGCAATGTTGGTTGGTAAAGGCAGGTTGCAAAGCAACATGCCTTTTCAGCTCGATCAGATCACCAGTTTTGTGTAGCAGACAGCAGAATATATCCAAACTCACAAACATCCAATTCTTCGTCCTTTATTAGTGTGATGTATTTAATTCGGATTGCCATCAGCTTAACTAATTAAATAAACTAACTAATTAAATAATATAATTTAAAATAGACACAGAAAGATAAGGCATTCGCTTATAGAGTCATACTAAACTATAAATAATAAATAAATAATGCTGGACAATTCACACAGCATTATCTAGCCCCAAGCTAAGCAGAGCTTGTGTTATGCGTACTAGATAACTGATATACATAATACAATATATTACATATATAGATTTTTTTTTATTATACATATAAAAACGACCAGAACACCCTGAACAAATATTTGCAGATCGTACAAATATTTGTCCCGAGGCGGGAATCGAACCCGGAACCTCCTGCGTCGCAGGCGGACCTTCGCCCACCGCGCCACATCGGTCGTCAATCATATATAAGTGTGAACACTAAAATTTATTTTGTCGACAATTGCGTACTTTATAATATAAGTAAAATAAGTAATAAAAATTATATTAATGATTATATTAGTGATGAAAGATTACGAAGAATAAATATAATTATGAAATAGACCCGATGAGATGCACAGATATGGCTGCACCAAATTGAAATACAATATTTACAGTGCCGTATACAATGTTTTCAGTGCCGTTAAGAAATTGCCAAATAGAATTCAGCCCACCGCAAATAAATGATGAACTGGGTGTGCTGACTGCTTACGTGAGCTGTTAACACATTCACTGCATAGCTTTTGAGGAACAGCCTGACGCGGGCGATGGAGCAACACGCTGGTGAATCTGGACATGTGCGTCATGGGCAATGAAAGTGTTAGGTGTGTTCATGTAGGTATTAAAAATGTCTTAAACAGCAATTTAATTGTGATGTTCAATAATTGTACAATATAGTGAATGACCTTAACTTTGATAGACTCCACACGGGTAGATTTGTCAAACCGTTTCATAATTCTGTCAAGCAATGGCTTGGTAATGTCATTGCTTGATTGATGATTAGAATAACGCAATATTAATTGTCAGTGCCTATATCATTACTTGTCCACTAGATGTTTAAATAATGATGCAACTTGAAATGATCAACGTTTCAAGGTGTTTGAGATTCACTGTTAGTACGCACTAGGAGTTGAAATCTGTTTAGATTTTATGACAATACTAACTGAAAAACCTATATAGATTATTTTTTTAGAGATTAGTGATATTCTGTAAACATTGGTAGACGATCATCGTTGAGGTAACAAACAAGAAAAAAGCGGTAAGGCTAAAGCACTGTCAATTTTGAAGACCCATAATATAGGCTTCTTAATATAGTACATTTTTTCATTTTATTTATGAAGATGCACAAAACATAAAAAAATCACAAAATATGTACACTAAATTTAAATCTGAAATCTAAATTTAAAATCTTTATGATTTTTTAATTTTTTTCATGCAGTGTAATGCAACCATAGAGATCTAATGCAACGCTTTACATCTCACAACATCAAATCTGTACAGGCATACCAAATTTGAAATACAACCGTTAATTTGAGCGGGAATATTTTTAATTAAACACGATGACTAAGTACGGAGTTCCGTCGAGGATCTATTATTAATTATTGTTTTGATCGATCACGGCCCGTCTTATTTCATTAGGGCTCTAAGTTTTTGTGGATCGGTCTCGGGTTATTATGCGGCACCAACTGTCGACATAAGACCGGCGTGAATTCTTGATAATTCAGTGATAAATGAAGTTTTGGGTCAGCTCAGTCACACCTATTGTTTTCGAGAGCTTCAAGCCAGCTAGACTTATAGCCTGGCCACACGTTAAATTTTAGTGCATGCATGATTGCACAAGCCAGTTTGCGCAAGATAGCCCGGCCACACGCTCCGTCTTGCTTGCGCAAACAGGTTTGAGCCCGGCCACACGCTACATCTTGCTTGCGCAAACTGTGTTTGTGCAAACATGTATGCACAAATGTTTGAGCGTGTAGCCGGGCCGGAATACTCAAACGCAACTCAAAATTTAAGCACATCATCATCATCATCATATCAGCCCATACACGTCCACTGCTGGACATAGGCCTAATCAAACAGTCAACAGTGTTTTGTTAACTTTTCGGATGCCCGCCGACTATGGTGTGTTATGTAGACTCCATAACTCTCCAAAAATCAAAATAAAATATTAAAATTAAGCAATACCATAGACTCTGTAGACTAAATTTGATTTATCCGCATTGTTTATTATTTTCTACCCCAAGTTTCAAGTGATTTGTTTTAAGAAATATGTGCCTTCTTGATCCAAGCAGGTAGTTCATTCACAAGAACTCAAAATCCCAGAACCTAATGCGAACTCAGGTAAATTTCTCAGATTACCGAAGTAATTTCTGTAACGAGAGGTGAGTTTATCCCTCAACAAGCAATTCGTTCGGGGCGCATTATCCTTTTCGTAGAAATCAGTAATCTGGTTTTTTAAGCTCCGCTACAGAAACAAATATCCTTGCCGAAGAGTCAAAGAAGCCGCGGATTATCCGACTAGTTTTAGGGTTCCACACCAAAATAATAGACAGCTCTATATCTACCTCTACATGCGTTAAATTTTTCCGTTATGGTACGATATATCCATCAGTTACAAATAGATAAAAACATTTGGAAAACAATTTGTAATAATACAGTTAAATGCATCGAGATTCTAATTTCGGGAGATTGCTACCCTAAAAGCAAGAATTTTTCGACTTCAACGGGACTTGAACCTGGGACCCTCCTTTGGAGACGAGCTAACCTTATGGTCCACGGGGTAAAAAATAAACCTATGAGAGAAACCTTTGAAGTGTTGGGTAGTAGGAATGAAATCTGAAAATATATTCGACATCTATCTGCATTGTTGGCACATATAACTTTCACAAAAAAATATTTGGAACCCACGTAGTGCTACTAAACTCATACTTAATCGGTTTTTTCTGCGTACAAAATTTGAAACGTTTCTCGATCAGGAGATTTGGCGGGCCCTGATATTTTGGTAGTTTCCCCGAACAATAGACGTCCGGGGACTTGAGTATTGCGTTAGGATGAGCACAGATCAAATTCTACATCGCAATTATTGTATGCTTCTTATCTAAGTTTTAGCTAAATATCACGCCATGAGATTAGCTTAGCTTAGATTACCTTAGCGAAAAACTTTAGCGCAGCAAAGAGAAGAAAAATACTTATCTTCTCTCGCGAAACGTAAGTTACTTATTCTGTGAATTATGGCTAAAAGAGTGATCGAGAAATTATTAATCGTAATAATAATCGATTAAAAACCGTATCGAAGGTATTCAAACACCCACATGAGGTCAGCACATTGCGGAGCGATCGCGGTGTGATACCGACATATCGATCCTATCTCGATGACGAAGCGATATTGTGGCGATATCTAAGCGATATTGACCGACCAAAGAAAGGGAAGGCCGTTTTATAACATGTCATTATTTGGTTTACTTTTTATGATATATCTTTGGGGCTATCTTTGAAATAGAAAGTGTGTTGTAATGGTTTTTTGACTCACTGTTTCAGACTCTACATTTTATTCGTCTATACTAGAGTAGGTATCAAGATGCATAATATCTTCGTTGAATAATATATCAATAATAATATGACATATTATTCATCAAAGCATAATACACGTATATATGATTGAAGTATAAAAATTTAAAATGCGCTTGAATTCCTTGCAAGTAATATAGTATTATAGTATAATAATATGTACTTGTATGCCCTAAGTACCTATGCTATTAAAAAAAACTGTGCTAGCGATTGAGATTAGGTCCAGCAAAGTCGTTTCCGAGGTATACAAATTTACTTAATATATTTACTTCGATTAAGAGTTGATACTATCTGAAATCAGTTATTTTCAACGATCATATCTTCCACAATTCTGAAGCATTTACTTTGAGATTTTAATATGTTATAGTTCAGGATTGATGCTAGGCCACTAGTGTTTCGAAAATACGATTACATGAAATTCTGTCGATAGAAAAAAAATCCAAATTTCACTCTAAACTGTACTTTAAACCGTCGCTATTCAATAGATACGTTAAAATAAGCCTTGATACTTTGTACAGTAAACAATCAAAGTATAAAGCAGACGGTGTGTGTTTTAGATTTTCAAAGTTACTATTATTTTTACCGTAAAAAAACAAAAACATTATTTTTGCGGTTATGACGTTCTACTCTGTCCCGCTCATATGAACGCGAAATCCCAAGCCTATCCTTTTCACACAATGGTGAGGTATTGTAGGCCCTTAATGTCATATTTTTAATAACATTATAAATCGAAGTTAACAGTTAACTAACCGAGTCGTTCGCGAACTTTTCAGCTCAGCAACTCAAAGAAACCGACACTTGCCATAATTTGAAAGCCGAAACTATTCCAAGTATTCGCTAGGATAATTTCTGTTGATCATTACTGCTACCTGCTACCTTTGGGAAGGTGGTCATCAATTTCGAGGTAGTTTATTGAGGCGCGTGAGAATTTGCAAAATAATGCCGCAAATAGGTATAAAATAAACTGTATAAAGTAGATACCTGAGGTAATATCTAATTCTACTGCCTAGTATAGTAAAGTCGATGTAAGTAAGTAAGGTGTACTGTACAAGGCACAAAGTTATTCAGGAAGTACGTGTATCTTTAATCTAAAACCTATCTAGTTCACCGACATTCCTACATTAGCTTAGGAATTTTTACCTACGTTTAATACGTGATGTATGTTCTTCCATATTAAACCTTTCATTTTAACTTAAGTTTAATGTACGTAAATATACATAAAGTTGCGATCAAACAGCGTTGGAGTTACTTACTATCTTTCCTATTCCCCGGTAGCTCTAACATGTACGATCTACGAGCAAATATTTTGTTACGGGTGTTCTGGGTATTTCTATGTACCTATGATAAAAAATATCTATCTACTATCATAATGTTATGTATCGTATTATGTAAATCAGTCATCTAGTATCCGTAATACTCTGCTAGTAGCTTGGGGCTAGATGATACTGTGTGGATTATCCAGCATTATTTATTTATTTATATTTAAAAGTGTGGCATCTACTGCGTTGTAAACTCTATCTGGTTTTTATTATTTTATAAATAAGAATAGTTAAAACAAGTATTTGGTTAGTAAATAAAATAAAAAACAAAGTGAATAAACTTAAAATCGCTAATTAATTTAAGAAAAAAACATGGAGTGATTCATAGTGAAGTTTACTCTAAGTTTCAATGGATTCAGGGATTTACCGATTGAGAGAGAAAAGATATAAAAGAGAGAGATTTAAAAGATTGTATTATTTTTGACATTTTATTAATGACCAAGATTTTAATTCGGTGAATTAAAGTTTTGTGCTAAATGAACAATCTGAATACATTTCGGATTTTTAGTAGACCTGTTCTTCTATTTTTTGTTTGGGTCGAAATAACAATGGAACACCGTCACATTTATGTACTTATTCCCTATGTGTCCCTCTTAGACTTAAATTAAAAACCATTACCTCACACCCGTCTAAATCACCGCGACAGGTAAGCAAATAGAACAAAACTCGTCCTTCTTCTAGGAATCTAAGAGTCCTCGGCCATAAATCTCCGCGGTCTTGACAAATGGATTCTACGGCTTTTTTTCCCGCCACTCATTTATTAATAGGGCAGAGAATGTTTCGGAAAACCAATAAAATGCGCCCCGTCATATACCTGTCCGCTCAGACAGCGTGGCATTGTTGCCAAGTTTTTTTTTTCATCGAACCAACCGTCCGTCCATTTCGTTACGAAATAATAGTCATGCTAGAACTTATCCTATAACTAAGATAGTTATTAAGTTAGTTGTTGATTGATTGAAATTACCGTTCGTTTCTAATTATATTTTGGTACTAGCTGCTGCCCGCGCCTTCGCCCGCGTTTTATCGGGATAAAAAATAGCCTATAATGTTATTCCAGGTCCCAAACTATACCCAAACCAAATTTCAGCCTTATTGGTTCAGTAGTTTTTGCGTGAAAGAGTAACAAATATCCATACATCCATCCATACAAACTTTGATATTTATAATATTAGTAGGATATACGTATACATACATATTTCGATAATTATTAGTTAAATGCCGAAAACTCCATAGATTAGAACTCATCATGTTTGTCAAATCTTTAAAAGTGAAATCGCAATTCAATGTACGAACTTAAAGTTATCATCGTATAAAACAAAGTCGCTCCCGCCGTCTGTCTGTCCCTATGTATGCTTTAGATCTTTAAAACTACGCAACGGATTTCGATGCGGTTTTTTAATGGATAGAGTGATTCAAGAGGAAGGTTTATATGTAGAATTTAGTATCAGCATTGCACCCGTGCGAAGCCGGGGCGGGTCACTGGTATTACATAAAATAAATCTAACTTATATCATTGCAAATATACACAAGCGTACAAAACACCTACATTCCTATTCGCGATCTACCACAACAGTAAAGCACCGGCATAAAATAAAAGAGAACCAACAAAAACGCAGTTTCCAAATACCCATAGCGTGCGGAGAACATTTTAAAATTCGCGACCAATATTTTGTGAATGAAAGTTTTTTTGTCCCCTGTCGTGCCGAGTGATCGTGTCCACAATGGGTCCTTCAAGGTATTTTGCTCGTGTGAAAGACGATCCATTCTCTCCCTCAAGGATTGAACCAAAAATAATTGTCATTTCCTGCGGCAAATTCTCATAAACGTCGTGTAATATTGTACGGGACATTCTGAACTTATTTTGTTTTGAATATTTTCGTGACAATTACGCTAAGAGACTTAAATAAGTGGCTTCGGGATATAAACAGTATTGTAATACGCCATTGTCGTTATATGAAATGACGCCTGCCGGAGTGCCCTGATTCCGTTTCGGTATTGAAATGGGTATTAAAGTAAATCCAATTTATAATGCATTCGGACGTTAAAGTGCCTGTTAAAGTTATCATTATGAACTGAAATAATAAAATGACAATCAAATAATATAGTCAAATTAGAACTAGTATTTATAATTGAAACAATTGGGCTAACTGCAGACTATTAAACAATCTACATGTAGCTCAACTGATCCATATCAATACTAGTGAGAAGCGTCCCCAAGATGCTGGCTGCATTGCCCAACCAATAATTAATAGTCGTTTTGAGTGTAATGTGAAGTGTCACAGTTATACTGTGACACTTTACATTACATTCGCATTCATGTTTAAGAAAAAAAATCGCTTTCGAATTAGATTCAATAGTATCTTGATTTCAGAATCAAATACTAAATAATAAAATATATTGCCATATAAAGAAAGTTACAAACACATCCGCAGAGTTAGTCAAGTAATTAAATAAACAAACTAAAATTTAACTTCTCACGTATTCGAAGATAAGCTATAACCAACATTGTCAATCACTATTAACTATCGCTCGTCAATGTATCAAAAATGTATCCAAACAACAAGTTTTGGGACATACCTAGCTTTAGCACACAGAAAATTAGGAAAGTCTTAATTCGTGCGAAATCGAACTTTATTGGCTAAGTTTTATCGACGTTGTAATGGCGAGAGTATTGTTCAGGTGCAAATGTAAGTTGGCTAGTATCCAAGATGCTGGGAGAGCTGAGATTTAAATTGCTGGGAAAAATAAATAAATTAGTTTATTCAGACAGACATCTATGAATAACACGAAAAAAAACAGAGATTTACTGAAAATCTAAAATTACGAGCAATTTTAGAGTTTTACAGTATTCTCAACCTAAAGATTTAGGATCCTGTTGAAAGACGCATCATGGGTGAAGCAAACTGTTCTGCACAGCAGCGAGGCAGTTTTCTTGCAGATGATGGCGTGAAAGCCATCAACCTGGACCTCGGCAAACGTGAGGGATGCTCTGCAGAAGCCGGGCAACCCCATAAACATCCATAAGGCGTTATAATATTGTAACTACACACAGGCGTTGAGCGACCCTAATAGAATGTCATGTGTTGAGATTTTTTAACTAAAACGCCTTTCAAAAAATACACAATTTAAAAATATTAATGTGCTGAACAAAACCTCACTAATGAAAAATAAACAACGAACCTATGTAACCCTGAAAGTTTGAAATAAAATAGCGTCAAGAAGTTTTAATTTTTTACTTTGTCACACTGAGTTACACTCATCAAAATCCTAATTAGTCTATTTAAATAGTAATGTTCAGTAAAAAAAAATGCACTTACGTCTTCACATGAGTTTAACTGCTTTTGCATTTATGTTCTAGCTTTTCTCAAGAAGCTGTGAGCTGGGTAAGTTTTAGGGGGTAAGTTAGCGGTGGGGGGCGGAGAGGTCAGCTCTAATGGCTGTCGGTGACAGGTAACCCGACACGAGACAAAGTGCATTGCCTTCTAATGACGGCTAATGGGATATAGGTACAAGGTAATGTTATTTGTATCTAGTTTTCTTTTTTTTAATAAAAATTCTAAGAAAAATCGACACAAATAACTTTACAATTTTTTTTTTGGGACATGTATATTACAAATAGTTATTGCAAAATATTTAAAACCTTGTTGTTTGACAAGAATTGTAACTTTCAGCCCATTTTTTTTTTGTGTAAAAAGTATTTATTATGATCTCCAGTCCGAAGTCCCGGTACCTCGTGAGTCTAAAGTTCTGTCTGGCGCAGGGTCAGATATCTTTTAAAAAACAGCTAACCACTTCCATTCTCAAAAAATTTCACCTTCAATAACGGTTAAGATATAAGTACAAGCGTTGTAATTTGAAGCAAAACAGATTTAATATAATATGAACATTTTAGATTAAAAACAAAAAAGTTTATCTCACCACAGATTTGTAAACAAATCTCATCCTTACAAGTTTTTCCCTTGTTCAGCAGGACACCTGTGTAATCCTTTGAACGGGCATATAATGCCCTTAATTCACTTGATATAGCATGACATTTGACGCCATTGTTGGTATCGAAAACGTTCCTTTCAATTAACACCGTCTTTTGTCTTTTGACACGAGATGACACACTCTTTTACCAACTTTTTCTAACAATTTTAGATGTTTTTTTTCTAACATTTCCAAGATTTTTTCAAGATGCAGGAGTCCTGTTTTGAATAACGCATGATTTAGTGTGATGCTGATACTTTTTGTTTTGATTTATTGTAACAAGGTGTCACATTGAAGACGGTTAAGGTAAAGGGAAGAATTAGTACCTTAAACGTCTCAGAAAAAAAAATCCTTTATAAGAATTTTTCTCACCTAAAATTGTCTGAATAATATAAAATTTATTAAAATTAGAATTGGTATTTTATCCAATAACGATGTTCGCGTTGTTCTACTTCCTCTATGGGTCTATACATCCATTTTATCGCAAATTGGATAAGTTCTGAGATCGTGCTATATAGGCACTTTACTGATAGAAAGGCTTTGGCTATAGAATAAATCCGGAAAGTCGATATTTCTCATTTCATTTCTTTCTTCACAGCGCAGTTTACCTATGACCACAGTACATTTAAATATTTCGTACAGAAGGACCATGGTGGAATTGTGGCGTTTATGTTTTAGGTGATAAAAACGTAAACAACAAAATAAATATATTAATATAAGTCATTATTAATAAAGGTAAAATGCCTGTCTGATTTAGCTTCGTGGTCCGGTACTATCCTGGCTATCCTGAAGGCTGCTCAGGCGGGTTGGAGATCGTCGAGGTAAGCTGAAGAGCCTTATGAAGACCAGCCGACGAAGATGGTAGGTGTTAACATTGGTCTTCGATATAAATATTTCTCAGGGATTAAACCCTAGCGGACCCTGTGAATATAAACGTCCATCCATTTTGTTCTGATAATAATAACAGTAGTATAAAAATAAATAGACATTACACAATGCTGTTCGCTGCAAAACAATGCAAAAAACTGCTGTGTCTGCTGCAAAACTTTCATGGCCAAAACACACATTCTATCTTTGGCTCCTCGTACGGAGCGGTGTATAAGTATACACTAGACAACTTCTGACATGTTGAATCCAAAAGCTCATAAAAGTTGTATCAAAAAAGACATTAAATTTTACCTAGTTTTCAAACAAAGAAAAATCAACAATTTTATACTCTACTCAAATCAAACACAAAAAAAAGTTCAGTTTGTATGTACAAATTGGGAGACATAACAAATGGAGAGGACATACCTACATAGTTAGTTATATACAATATTTCTCCCTATTAGCTGGTTCAAGGTGATTAGGTTTGTAGGTACTACACAATGATTATTTTTATATTTAATTTTATTAATCCATAATTTAACTTCTCAAAAAATGCTTTTCTACTGGTGTAACTTTTCTGTTAGTAATATCACCTAGCTCGCAACTATACCTGGCTATAGCTAGACGAAGAAGCCATTACATTTGCTGCACCAAGGCTTCGCAACTGAAGTTATTTTTGTGTGGATCAAAGCGATCGCGGCTCGTCACTGACGTCACTTCCGGCAAGATGGCGGCGGTGGCGCGATTGTTTGATGTGCGAATAGGGGTACCGTGGAAAATTAGGAAAGCCGGGTGGTATAATGTTGGGTATGGGTATTTTGTAAGTAATGTAAGTCGTGATTCTAGGAAACAATATACAGGGTTATTAGTAACTAGCTGCTGCCGCGCCTTCGCTCGAGTTTTATCGGGATAAAAAATTGTCTATATGTTATTCCAGGTCCGAAACTATACCCATACCAAATTTCAGCCCAATCAGTTCAGTAGTTTTTGCGTGAAAGAGTAACATATATCCATACATCCATCCATACAAACTTTGACATTTATAAGGATACACTGACACTGCATGAAACGTAGGTCCTGCCCATCACCAAAAACACATTTGTAAAGATGTCAGGTCTTAATTATTTAAAAGGAAATAAATATGGCAGATTGGTTACGACCAGTAGAAACAGGAAGTTTACAAGAACTTTGTGAAAATCTATATATATAAAAATGAACCCCTATTTCTCCTGGTCCGGTGATAACTTGAGAACGGTTTTATTGATTTCATTCATCATTTCGTTAAATGTTTTCTTAAACTTTGTAGATTGTGTGATGTGCTTACATAAAAAAAAATAAGAAAATTGTTGAGAAAATAGAAAATTACTTTATTATAAACTTTTTTAATGTAACCTTAGCCCCAGCGTTATCCATATAATATTTGGTAACCACGTTTGAAATAAATTTGAAATTTGAATTGAATGACAGGGCAACTTCTGTCGGGTCAGCTATACAGCATCTCTTTTCTTCTTCCTTAATCGTTACACTCTTGTCAGAGCGGTCGTGGCCATCATATTTACTCTGGTTGGGTGGCTGTTGTAATTAGCCTCACGATGCTTCGCCATCTCTCTCAATTTTTTGTGTGCCTACTGCACTCATGTAAAGGATCGCCCACGAAGTATTTGAGGATGCGAGTCTGGACCAAGACAGATAAACGCTTATTGATGCCGAGTTCTTGGATTATAGATACATTAGTGCGAAACTCCGTCCATGATACCCCAACCATTTTTCTCCAGCACTACATCTCCAGAGCATCTATTTTCTTTTTCTCAATTTCTCGCAGTGTCCACGTCTCAGCAGCATACAAAAATATGGGGAAATCCAGGGTCTGAACCAGCCGTATCTTAGTGCTTTCGGTGAGATTCCTATTTTTCTATACTTTCTTCAACTTGTCCATTGCTGATCTAGTTATTGCCATTCGTCTCTTTACTTCTTCCATGCATCCGTTCGAGATCAATGCCCCAAGATAGATGTAAGATTGAACTAAGTCGCAATCCGCAATTCGAGTGACTTCTGGCGGTGTAACGTTGGCGCGGTCCACTATCATCATTTTTGTTTTGCTGCGGTTGATCTTCAGCCCGAACTCAAGGCTAACACTCTCCATTTTGAGAAGAAGTTCTTCCATATGGCTTGCGCTGGTGGCGAATAGCGTGGTGTCGTCGGCGTAACGAAGGTTTGAGATTTTGTAACCTCCGACTGATACACCGTCCGTCCAGTCTTCAAGAGCAATGCGCATAATAAGTTCGGTGTAGACATTAAACAGGAGTGGGACACTATGCAGCCCTGGCGAACTCCTGCACTTGTATAGAAATTACTGGGCAGAACGTCGTCGGTTCGAACTGAAGCTGTACCTGTTTCATATAGCTGTCTTAAGAGATGCACCAGGTGTTTTGGGGTTCCCATGTCTTGCTGTGTATTCCACAGCTTTGGCCATTTCACGGAATCGAAAGCTTTTGAAAAGTCAACGAAACAGATATATGTCGGCTTGTTAAATTCTCGGGCCTTCTCAATAATCTGACGAACAATTAATATCTGTTCCCGGGTGCATTTCCCTTTCACAAATCCTGCCTGTTCTGGAGCAATCTCTCTGGACAAAAAGGATTTTAGGTGTTCGTTAAAAATATGAAGCATGTATATACAGCATATATGGGGGTTTTCAATGCGAACTTTAAAAAAGTGGTTGCCATAGACTACGGTAGATGGCGCTGTATGAAACTCAATGTCAAAAATCTGCCAAAAAAATATGTAAAATGGCACCCGTTTCGTTATTTACTTTAAAACATTTGACATTTACTATTGAGTTTTGTGCAGCGCCATCTAGTGTCGAAATAAAAAGCGTGATGATTGTTTTTTTGTTAAGGTTGCATTGGAAAGCCCTCATTGAAAATTTTGAACTGAAAAGTATCCAAAGGCGAGAAGACTGGTTCAGCAAAATATTTACGTGCATTTTGTAGCTTTAAAAGAAAAACAAAAGAGCGGCTACCACAATGTTTGTTGACTACTTTCAAGTTGGTAAGGAGAAAGTAGTGTCAAATTAAAAAGTTAAACGTAAAAAAGTCGGTTAAAACAGAAAAAATCCGTCATAAAAGCACCAACCCTACCGGAGTAATGAAGTGTGCCTAGCTTCCCTACCGGGGTGTCAAGATACGGGCAATGATGTCTGCATATCACTTTACTTTTGAGAACCATGGGCGTTTTCCTCCGATTGTTTTGTTTTCGCGGTGTCTGATCTCACTTCCCTGATAGCCTTCCTTCGCATTCGGTGTTTTCAGGAGGATTTATTTAGAAAACGATAACTGATAATATTTTCAGTCGTTTCATCAACAAACACTTATAGAAACTAAACTATGTATGTAGGTAATTGAGAGTAGGATTTGCACAATCGCAATTGGCTGTGGGGCCGTGGCGTACGAATATCGACCCCTCCAACTCAACCCGTAGATGTTGTAAGAGCCGACTAAGGGAACCTACCAGAAGAAGGACAGCAGCTTCCTGCACTATTTTTCAATACCAACACTGCGATCACCAATCCGCCTGCCAAGCGTGGTGATTATGGCAAATCCCCCCCTACATGGGGGACCATCCACTCGATGGACTGACGACATCGTAGCGGTCGCAGGGAGTCGATGGATGGAGGCGGCTCAGGACCGCTATTTGTGGAGTCGTATGAGGGAGGCATATGTCGAGCAGTGGACGTGTATGGGCTGATATACATATGGCTGATATACATATGGCGATGATGATGAAATAATTATCGTATCCCTGACCTCCATAGATTTACCACCATCTCTACTCATCGGCAACACCTCAAGAATCCAACTATGGGCTTGTGTCTTGTCTTGGTCATCCGATCTAGGTTACTTGATAAGTAACCTAGATACCCATCGGCCCGCCCTCAGCGCTTCAGATCAACATTCTTCGTACGCACCGCAAAAGTATGGAATGCCCGGCATCGGTGTTTCCCGATACCTATAATCTAGAGGTTTTCAAGGCTAGACTGAACAGGACTCTTCTAGACAAGCGTGCTACATCTTCGGCCGTATTATCACTAACCATCAGGTGAGATAGCGGCCAAACGCAAGCCTATAAAAAGTAAAAACAAAGATCGGATGACCAAGACACAATAGAACAAATACATGAAAATTCTGTATGTTGTAAATTATTATAACCAGTAGTTGAAAAGCGTACTATTCGTTGGGTTATATATTTTTACAACCGCAGCTGGCAATACTTACGTGTTGCCAGTTGCGGTTCGGTTGAGTCCCGTCGTCGCCTCATTAAAATAATTAACTAGGATTTCTTTTATACTAAATAATTACTAAAGTGTAAATAAAAATATATAAGCAAACGATTAACATTAAAAAACGCTATTCTGATACTGATTATAATAATTATTTATTTATTTGGAAAACAAACAGCTTATTACAGTAATCGTTGGAACTTATGGGTAACTTAAGTCTAACAATTTCCGCTTATGGATAAACAATATGTAATGTGTCCATATAAGACTTAAAAACTAGGAATAGAAACAAAACAATAATAATGAATAAAAAAACACTAACTGATAAAGATAAGATTATATAGCATTAGGTAGGTAGGTAGGTACATTTAAGCCAATCAAATCAAGATACAGAAGATAGTAAATTTAGTAAGGTAATAGTTATAATTGATAATTTACAACAATGTATATAAAAGGTAACAACAACAACTCATTATGTAAGTAAGGACCAGGCAATCATATCATACATGCCTATGGATCTTACCATGCCTTACTTTAGGTAATGCTTTTTGAACGAGATTTTTATTAAATTTTTAAATCTTTGCTTTTCGCATCCTTCATTGACTTTCACATATAACGGGCTACACAAGCGAAGTCGGGTCATCTTCCTAGTTCCAAATAAAACTTAAATGGAAATTCTCATAAGCGTGCGGGGTATTTAGTCTAAGCTTCGCTGTAAGGTGCAGATAAGGGTGCCCGAAATAATCCTCTTTGTGTAAAAATGTCCCATCGCCCTCGAGCCGAGACTTTATTAAAAAGCAGTAAGCCCCACTAGTGGACTGGGTAACATGATTACGCGACATGAGCGAAAAGGTGGAGTACGTTAGTATTCAAGTGGGCGGGAGATAGTAGCACTCGAAATTTTAAAAAGTAAGTAATTCATTAAAAGTAACAATTCTTTATTAGTTTATTGACAAAGAAAATAACAATCAAATAATATAAACAAATTAAACTAGTATTTACAATTGAAACAATTGAGCCAACTGCAGACTGTTGTAAACAATCTACAGGTAGCTCAACAGCTACCTGTTGAGCTACCTGTAGATTATTTTTTATTTAATTTTATTATTTACGAGTAGTGGTGTTAATTCATGTTACAATTTTATGTAAGGCTCGATCAAACGGCTCGAGTTAAACAATTTCCAAAACAACAAAATAGTTTGTTGGTTAGAGTTATAGTTACGGCCAGTAACCATGGTCAGTACAGTAACCATAATATATTAGAAACTTAGTTTTATAAAAATCATAATTTTTTAGATTTAACTTGAAGCTTCTTCTATCCTATCCTACTTATATTATAAATGTGAAAGTTTGTATGGATGGATGTACCTATGGATATTTGTTACTCTTTCGCGCAAAAACTACTGGACCGATTAGGCTGAAATTTGGTATGGGTATAGTTTGGGACCTGGAATAGCATGTAAGCTATTTTTTACCCGATAAAACGCGGGCGAAGGCGCGGGCAGCAGCTACTATTATATACAATGTTATTGACTGAAATAAAGAGAAAATTAAATTGTTAGGTAATTGTACAGATAAAGTACTACAGCTTTCCGCACAACAATTCTACAACTCAATATCATCATCATCATCAGCCCATACACGTCCACTGCTAGACATAGGCCTCCCCCGTACGACGCCACAAATAGCGGTCCTGAGCCGCCTCCATCCATCGACTCCCTGCGACCGCTACGATGTCGTCGGTCCATCGAGTGGATGGTCTCCCATGTTGGGGGGGATTTGCCATAATCACCACGCTTGGCAGGCGGATTGGTGATCGCAGTGTTGGTGTTTAAAAATACTCAGAAGGAAGCTGCTGCCCTCAATATGCCCGGGTCGAAATTAAATTAAATTTTATTCGGAATGTGTTGTTGTCACTGTTAATAGGTATCGATACAGACGTTCCGAGAGCTTAATTGAATCGATGGATCGTAAAATGCAGGCGAATTTATAAAAATAGCTTTCTCATGTTATTGAGTTTTGATTTATTGAAACTAATTCCACTGATGAGACTTGGTACTTAATAGTTTTGTTCACATAAGAAACTTTATTTCCTAGGCGACTAATATAGAAAATCATGTTACGAACTCGTACTGCTTTTGTTAGGAATGATAGAGTTAATCAACCCCTGATCTGATAAAGCATACAAGATTCACTTTACCTGCAACTGACCTGGTATTTTAAGACGAACAGGAATTTTAGCAATATAATATACATACATATACGTACCTAGTTATGACGAAGATGTAGTTTATCTTAGATGTAGTGGACCTTTATGACAGGATGACATGACTCATTCGTCTGCTTCAGTGAGTGGTTTATACTTGGCTACTAGATATAGATTCTACGATACTAGATAAATTAACATGTCATATTTTGACCCAATGTCCTAGCGAAGAACTAGGTACCCTCCCTCATAGAGTAGTCTCAATACTGCAGTAACCATGGCTGTAAATAATAGAAATCTTGATTAGATGCCGGTGACCAGCAGTAAAATTATATTGAGCATTGCTTGTTGCTTTGGTTCACCACTGTCCATTAAAGAATTATTTGATAAAGAAATCGTGGAAGAAGTTCTAAACTTTTTTAGAATATAAATATGTATATTATTAGTTATATGTGAGGATTAATCCTGTATTTTTGTCATCTATTGCATTTGTCCACCCGAACCGAAAGTCCTGCTGGAAAACCAGTGCTGCTCAACTTTTGTGGAGCAAAATTAAGTTGAGGTAGGGCCTATTGGTTCTCTGGGCAGGCACGTGGTATTTTAAAGTAGAGTTAAAATGAACCCTGAAAAACCTATGTATTTAAGTTTTTACCTTTGTGTGTCAATAAAATCATTTTCTTCTGTTTTAATTTCATAACTGGAAAAGAATATCCCATTTCCGAAATGCGACTGATAGGACACAATAACCTATCCAGTAACATTAGTAAGAAATATTCTGCGTGTTCTTACAACTCGCATCTCAGTCTTAGCCCATGTCCATTAGCCTCAATCTCGAAACAAACAGTCGCCTGCGCACGTTGAATTGAATAACGAGGGTGTAACGACACCAACAATGCCAGTGGTCTGCACGGACACTCCAATTACCTACTTGTGCGAGTTGCGCGCACGCTGGGAACCGGGTGAGACAGAGAAGGTTTAGGTACCTAAACTTTCTGTGAGTACATATATTAGGTATCTATGAAGATAATAGAGAACTTCTAGAAGACAAAAGGCGAAGATCATCGACCTGACTGGACTTGAGACTGCAAAAGATGAGGTCGATGAGGTGATGTTTCTCACCAACTTCTCTGGATGTAACAGGCATCCATAGGAAGGCTGCGAGTCATTGTCTACTTTTTGCCATGGCATACTTACTTTACCTGCTGCTTACCTGATCTTCAGCAATGAAGATTGTGTAAGATATTACTCTCCTATCAGGTGTTACTTCTTTGGGTGCAGGTCAAAGTTGTATAAGGATTCTACAGACCTGGCAGTGCAATTGATGCAAAATTGACGTCGCTAGCTGGTTTAAAACGCTTTCTTTATCAATAATAACCTCATTCGGCGTATATAACTAGTGCCAGTCAGTAAGTACTTCTTCTGCATACCTTTATTGCACAAGAAAAATATATTTCAACAAAAAATTAAAACAGCTGTAGAAAAATGTTGCAAGATTAAATATAAAATAGAGCAAAACGTTCAAAAGCGTAAAGCGACAGGAATCAACTTATTTATCACGTCTACTTAGGTTAAGCCGTGCCAAAGCGAAAAACATAAACAAAACATGCCCACGGTGGTCCCATATGAATATCAATTTGTTTGCCTCCACGACAACGTCATTAAATTAGCGTCCAAATTGAATCACAACTGCGACAACCTTGCCGGTGAAACTTTTCCTCCTATTAATTTACAAACCATCTCCTGCCTCCCGTGCCAGCCAAAACTGAAACTTCACCCCAACAATCCAAGACACAGATTCCCCCATCGCTGATCCAAGTTTGTTCATTATTTTTACATATCATTGTGCAAGTGACATGGCGGTACACAATTGGAAATGAGACCCTACATAGCGGAATTAAGCTCGCTATTCCTCCTAATGCGAGACGAGGGTGTATCTGGTGAAATTATGATGCAGTCTTTATTCGTGAGCCGTCGGGAGCGGTTGCAGTAATCACCGCGTAGGTATCTCCATCCAGGGGTGTGCTGAATAGAGCCCTAATGAACTGGATTTAGGAGTTTTTGTGACTCGTCAGAGGTGCAGCGAGCAATTATGATGGACCAAACAAACCCCGTACGCGGCCTTTCAATTACTCGCAAACTGCTTGAGATTGCTGATAGCTCCAACTATTAAGGGTCATTGATCGATTCGTCCTAAGCTCCCGCATTATGTGAAAAAGGCGTAGACCTTCTTGGAACATCCAATCGTTCTTAATCTTCTTAGAAAGAGAGAACGGAATTTATTTGGCAAGCACCTAATATGCTTAGACAGATATCAGATAATACTCGAAGTTTCGCAATTCTAGGATGCTTTTCGCTTGTTATGAGCTCAATGACTTCCAAGCACTTACTTACCTTCTTAATATTTTTTTCGTCTTAAAGCTTTAGAAGATGCTTATAAGAAATTGAGTCTGCATGGGTTCTTAATGACAGCGGTGTCCTGAAAATTGGGTAGATTTTTCATAATTTTGATTCAATATTACTTTCAAAACTAACATGTTTAGGTCATTCTCCCATTAGAATTACTTACCGTGTTAAAAATCCCCCCTTAGAGAATATTTTTATGCTACATTCTTAGTTTAATACCAAAATCCATACCTAAATAAACAATACTGGACATTCCACACAGCATCATCTAGCACCTAGCTTAGCGGAGCTTGTGTTATGGGTATTATATAACTGATATACCTTCTTAATACATACAATATAATTACATAGATTTTTATTTTACATAGGAAATATCCGGAACACCTAATACAAAATTTGCAGATCGTACACATATTTGTCCCAAGGCGGGAATTGAACCTGCAGTCTTCTGCGTCGCAGGCGGATCTTCGCCCGACGCATCACATCGGTCGTTAAAACGGAAGTAACATTATTTCAATGAACAGTTTCGTAAAAACGCTCTATACTGGGGCTTTTCTTGAAAGTAACGCGTGATCCGACTAGAAAACAAACAAATACCTACAAACATACACATATCTAAAACACATGCATAGGTACCTACGCTCACTAACAAAACCTCTAGATCCAAAGAGTAAGATCCCCGCCTTAGCTTACGAACAAAATTCAATTGTGATATGAAGGTATAAGACCAAGTTTCGGTTGAAGGTATGATAAGCGGCTGTAAAAGATGAGTCTGTTCTTATTTATTTACGGCGCGGCGGCGAGCGAAGTGGAGCGAAGATGATATGAATGATAAATGACCTGAACACCCCCCTGTACCCTTCCCCACCCCGTTCACACGTGAACGCTGAGTCTTGGATGTATACCTACAGACTGACGGGAAGTTATGAACTGTTCAATAACGGAGAACTCTTTGTTAATGTGACGGATCATGCGCGACGGTCAAGAGCATCTGTTGTTTGACAATTTTCATCTGAGCTTCTGAGTTTGAAGGCAGAGTTGTGGTACTGAAGTGCGTAATCATACGAAAGAAGTTCTGAATCTGGAGAAGTTGTGAATCATTCTTAATTCTTTATAAGGAGGATAAGGAAAATTCATGGCGAAGGCGACCTATCATGTGAAAGATTAAGAATAATTTCTGATTTCGTTATTGCCAGTCACTTGAGCCGGTCCAATGACACGATTTTTTTCTTATACGCCTAGATAAGGAACTTACTGAAAGTAGAGACTCCACGAACTAAGACAATATTTTTACAACTGCAAGGTAAACTCAAAAGTGTTTTTTTATATTTAGATGCATAGGTGGATGTTTATGATTCATTACATTCTCATAAGCCTTTCAAATCATAGTTTTTGTTGTAACCCTGCACCTGACTATACCAATGTAAACATTTTGATTGAAATTTGGGAGAAAGCACTGCTAGAGCTGCCATTTTCTCACATCTCACAGATTTCTCCAGTAAATAAAACCAAGGTGAGTAAATAGAGCCGTCTGTTGCATCAATCTTAACGTCTAGCCGTACTCATCGGAGCTAAACGGATTTTTTCAAGCCAATAGCCGCGCATCAACACGCGTGACGCTCTCAGCGATTGGCCGGCACTTTTTGTACCATTTTCGAATCCTTTGTTTTTATTGGTTGACACTTAGCTAAGACAAAGGGGCGATGCTATGTGTGCGTGTGATTTACAAAGTGATTTAGTTGTGGATGAGTTTGTTTGTGTGGGTTAAGGAGTTGGGGCTTCCTGTCTGTATTAAATGGTAGTAGAGTTATAGTAGCTGTTTGTTATTCTATGGCGTGGGACGGGTCATTGGTACGTGTGAGGGATTTAGATTTCGATGTGAGCTCGGCCCTTCGTTTCCTATATACTACTGCGGACTGTTTACTTTCAGTAGATAGGATACCTTTATTCTAAATGGAACGGAAGCGGTCGGTACATTAGGCTAAGCGTTACTATCAAAAACCTATTAGAGTTATTTTTATAGGCAATAAACCTTCGTGACCGCAATCTCACCTGATGGAAAGTGACGATGTGGCTGACGGTGTTTCACGAAGGTCTAGAAGACACCTATTCACTCCTCGTAATTTTTCCTTTGGGAAGTAAGATCTAATGTATTGTATAATTTTTAATATCAAAGTGCTTTATTTCCTTTAGACCTTACAGAACTTTTGGACATGTCACAAAATTCAAATTACTTAATTACTTAAAGGAAAACTAGGAAATAAAGTGATCATTTAGGTAGATTTTTGTTCACTTCAATCCTTTTAAGGTAAAGTTAAGAAGCGAACAAGAACTCATCCCAAGCTTTTTATCCTCTCTATAATCTGATAGTTTAGGTGCTACTCCTTTCTATCTTCCAGAGTCAAGAAGACTTATTTTCTTCGGATCGTGTTTTTTATACCAGCTTCACAGTTATCTAAAGTGACCAAGTCCAAAACTTCATAAGCCTAACGAACTAAATTATTGATTACGCAATTCATTGTCTTGGTCGCCAGAAGTGAGTGAAAATAATTCAAGTTCACCTCCAGACGGCAGATGATTAATGACTGGATTATTCCAATGTCAATTAAGGACTTGGCAGGTGATGCCCCCCCCCCCCCACTAAAACTCCCGGTCTTAGGGGGTATAGTATCCCTTACGACAGTCTACTAGGGTGGGGTTATTCGGACTGCTGCGTTCGAAATTATCGTTGACGGTAGCGTGGTGAGTTTGCGACAGTGAATAGACGAAAGGTTTTTCAGATTTGGTTAGCAGGGTTTGTTGCCTTTGTTGCACACTCTTATATACATAAATACTATTTGACCCGACAGACGTCCTATCATTCATGTCAAACAACTGACAGCTATTTTAAACGTGCTTAACAAAGAGTATATAACGCGAGGGCTAATATCACATTAAAATAGTTTATAATAAAGGTAGGTAGTAGTTTTCTTAAATTTTCTAAGTTTCTGCGCAATTTTCTTATTTTTTTTAAAAGTAGATAGATAGAAGATACATAGAAAATTCTTTATTGCACACTTATTGATAAGAAACAGAAATACAAAAAAAGACAATTTTAAAACTAAGTTACAAGTGGCGGTCTTATCGCTCGAGAGCGATCTCTACGAGACAACCGTGGATGGATAGGATTGTTGGATGGTACTAGGGGATCTGTGTGCTAGTATAGATTTAATAAATAAAAATACTCATAATAAATATTATGCCTAAAATAAACAACATATATAAATTTATATATGTATATATATATTTACTTATATACATAGGGAAAGTAATCTTGTACGAAGTATTCGATAACATTTAAAAAAAGATGAATGAAATCGATAAAGTCTTTTAAAGTTATAGACATTCCAGGAGAAATGGAGGTTCATTTTTATATAAATAATATAAATATTGCTACTTTATAGCTCAGTTTATTAAAATTATTAACAAGTCGTTAAAATTATAAGTGTCTTCGGGATTGGCTTGGATAGACACCGACTTCTGTAACCTAGTTAGGAGTCCTGCTTGTCTGTTAATTGTAGTTTCGAAAATTACACTCAGTTCAGATTTTAAGTCAAGAAGGAACTCATGGCCTTTTTCGACCACTTAGGATTTCTTAGTTTCGAGGTATTTC
This sequence comes from Eupithecia insigniata, assembly GCA_947859395.1. Lineage (NCBI taxonomy): Eukaryota > Metazoa > Arthropoda > Insecta > Lepidoptera > Geometridae > Eupithecia > Eupithecia insigniata. The sequence continues at coordinate 4,734,153 of OX401996.1, read as the reverse complement.
GGAGTATACACTTTATCTCAATCACTTTACCCCTCGATGGATTAGTTTAAAGGGAACGCTTCCTGTTGATAGGGTCAATCTTTTATTTGCCTCTTTTGAGTCAAGTTTTTGAGTAGATTACTAAATTCTGTCTCCATTGTAAAATCTTTCTACACTTTACTTAATTGGATATTACACTTTAGCTTAAACATCATTTAAGTCCCACTTGATCAATATTTTCTTATACAAATTTTGTTCCACGAACTGCCCTATACAGTATATCTTAGCCACATACGCACATTCTTTAGCTTGAGAATTGCTATGGGCCTCTTGATAAAAAAAATTGTCCTGAGCTGATTTCATGATAATATTTTCCATGATCTTGACATTTCATTATAAAACAACAGTTCGAAACAATATAAATCCTTACCTGCATAGCCAATAGACTAACCGACTTACGTACCATATATGTAGGTAGTTTGCATATCTATACATAGGTAGTTTGGCATGAATGCGCTGCGATGGCCCTCTATAGGTTCAAGTGGCCACAAGAGCCATCCACTGTCCGGAATTCGCTGGTAGACGACGACGTTTCAATGTCGCCAGTGGTACTAAAAACGTAAATGCACGCAGCAAAAAGTGTAGGTTTAAATAAAAAAAAAAAGTTAAAAACTAAAACCCGACTACATAAAAGTCTTAAACAAGCGTTCACCTATTGTCCATAGCATTTTCTTTTGATACTTAGGTAGTCGGAGGCACCCACCCCATATACCTAGGGTACAATTAGTAACAAAGGCCTCCGACTACCTAAGTATCAAAAGAAAATGCTATGGACAATAGGTGAACGCTTGTTTAAGACTTTTATGTAGTCGGGTTTTAGTTTTTAACTTTTTTTTTACCGTACATATTTCGATACAATATATATATATCGATACATTTTTTCATTTACCCATCCCTAGATGATCCGTTGCCATGGTAACAAATAAACAAGAGGTCTCCATGGCAACGGGTGTGTCATCCTTCACTCATCACATAAAACTAAATTAGACTCGAACTGTAACTAGATGTCGTCTCTTGCAAAATCTTATCGCGCTATCGAAGTGTTCCAGGTGTAATTTAGACCCAGCTATCTCTTAGGACCCTCAGTTTTGTCGGACACCATATAGCCTATAACCATCGGGGTAATGAGACGAATCAATCGATACCTCACTTGTTGAAATCGAAGTAGTAGTTTCAGCGCTACGTGGGAACAAAGAAATCGGCTACATACATACATACATAGGGTGCTAAAATCATAACCCTCCGGTAGTCGGGTAAAAAAGTAGAAGTAATACTTTTGAACGGATTTGAAATTCGAAAACGAATAGGATCAAAAACAAATGATTTAACATTACCTAATATATACTCTTGTGGAGATTTGAAAAAACAATTTTAGAACCTCCTTGTAGATTCTGACATCTATGGAGTTAGTACGATAGGATCAAAGTCAAAATCATTTTAAGATTTCAGATTTCAATAACTTTATTTCTTTAGGCTTACAAAATAAGCACTTCAACAAGTCAAATATTAATAATGATATAGTTTACTCGTTATTGATGATTATTTTCCATGATGCATGATTTTTGCCATAAAAATTATGATAATTTTTCTGGTAATAAATAATACGAGCACATGAAAGAGGGGGTTGAGACAAGGGCGGAAGTAGGCAACGTTGATAAAATTAATGATTTTTGTACAAAGTGTCGGGTTAAAGTAGGGCATCTTTTCCCGCGGGTCGACGGACGACCTTTTCCTTCGCCTAAAAGGGCTGTTTTCGATGCAAAACAATGTTGGAAAACACATTAGGTAATAGAAAATCTTCTTCCGTTTTTATCAAAGTAGGAAACGGGAAATGCTGACTTGTAAAAATTGTAAAAGCACAGGAAATGCGCGTACCAAAAAATAAGAATCTACCTTTGACTACCTAGCTCTCTAGCAATGTGACTGCACTGATCCAAGAGTTATAGGTATTGTCCATGATCCACCCTGGGATGCTTTTAAAAAACTCTAAAATCAAAGTGCTTTATTTTTTTTGACTTTACAGGACTCCTCGTAAGTCTGAAAATTCAAGTATTATAAGTAAAATTAGGAAATAAAGTGATCACTTTGTTTTTTTATTTCAATCTTTTTTAAGGTAAATCACGGCTAAATATAATACTATACTAGGGGTAAAGTAAAAAAGTGAACAAGAATCTTTTACCTTGTTAGATTGTTAGTTTTCGAGTTCTACGAATGCTTTCGCAATGAAACAATACAAACCCAAATTCTGAAAATTTACCGAATCCTAGTAAGTGTCTACGAATATTATAAATGTCAATGTTTGTTCCTCTTTCATGCAACAACTGATTGGGCTGAAATTAAGCCTGGAATAATATATAGACTGTTTTTTATCCCGATAAAATGCGGACGAAGGCGCAGGAAGCAGCTAGTAATTTTATAAATAGCTATTCAACTACCCAAAAAACAAATGGCCAACCCAACAAATTTTCAGAATTCCATTAAACTTCCACATCGGAATAAAATATCAGCGCAGAAAAATTACTCCGTTCCGTAACGTTAGCCACAAAATCGTTAGACTGGTTAAAAATTGTTTTTTCCCAAACAAAACATCCATTTAACGCGAACTCAACCCCATCCCTTCCTGGTATTATAATAAATGGCCAGCAATAATGCCACAATATAATATTAACACAAAGTTAAACGCGTTTTTATTTTCCCGCCGAAACTTCAGCGCGGCCCGCCATTTTCGCCTCTTCACGTTAAAAATGTCGACGATGAAATAAATGGCAACGGTCTATCAAATTTTGTGAGGGAAATGATGTGTTTAGGATGCAGTGTTGGGGAGAAGATACACTGCAGATGACTAAGGTGGTCTTCAGTTAATAAAAGAGTTCCGAAAGCTTTTGGGATACCGAAACGCACGACTAAAACTATCAAATGAAATTTAATAATTTCAGTGCCCCTTTACGTCGCATCGTCATCGCAATCAAATAGGCTTTGTCGATCTATTTCCGTAAAGATAATTGATTGATGAAAAATATTGATGCTCATTTATGGCCTATCCCTGATTATATAGTCTACAATCTAATGGTCTACCCAGATACCTAACTCCATAGTAAGCTTTGTCCGCAATATTAAAATAAACCTAAGTTATGTGTTATATAGCGTAAAGTCGTGATAACACAGTAAAAAACAAAAGTACATGTCAATATTTTGTTCATAACAATCTCAAGATCAACCGAAATTATGACTGTATCGATTTTGATAAAACTCCGTCACAATAGCGAGTAATGAATTGATCGCGTGCAGGGTTGCCACCGTGTGCAGTCGATGCATTAGTGCGTTTCCGCCCGCGCCGCCCCTGGTTTTGTGAGTGCTTTCTTATGTGGGTTCTTACCGAGGTTTTGTTTGAAAAAGTTTGAATAAATCAAAGACATTTAGAAAAGATAGATATATGGGAATATTTTAATTTACATAGGATTTTTTTTTTATGGAAATAGTCGTATCTCATATATTATATATATCTCATAGCTCAGCCGACGTATAAAACAATAAACGCTTGAAGCAAAGTCAGGCTTGAATTTGCTAATTCACAACCACATTAAAATAAAAAATCGGGTCAAAAAGTCAGGTTAAATTAAAACTGAGTCACAAAACGAGCATGCCATAAAGCTCCATCTATCAGCAACATGCATAAAAAAATAAAGTATGTACCTATCTAAAAGCTCACCAAGATTTTAGCTATATTCTTCGGACCTTCAACCCGAGACAGAATCATTAAAATTGCAAAAAGTTTCATTAGCCCAGGGCGAGAAATACTTCGGACACGAATGACGTGGGTAGGCCTTAACGATAGAAGGGTATTTCCTCTTCCTAAGGGGGGAGGGAGGTGGTCCTTTGTGTAGCGATAACCGGAAGCTAAGGGTTTGAGGACGGAGGGTTATGTCAACGGAGGTACTTTGAATTTCTTTGGGATGCAGTGTTGGTTATGGGCTGTTATGCAACGTTATGGGTTTCTTGGACGAACGAATATTTTGAGAACTTTGAACTGAACGAAGGGACTGTTTCTCATTTCAGTTGGTAATGTATTTACATAAGTAAGAATAGATTGCGAAAAGTCAAAACTTATAAGTACCTACATAATATGTATAGGTAGGTACCTTAGGTATGCATTATGAATGTAAACGGCTAGGTTTGTTCCGCCCAGACAAGCAAACTAGACAACTGGTTGTCTACGTGGAAATAATTTTCTACCAGTTACCTGGACGGAATTTTAATTCCATCTACACAACTGTTTGGTAACTTGTCTCGATGGATAAATTCCTTCCACGGAGACAACTGTGTTGTGTAACAATCTTAGGTAACCTAGATGGAAATAAAAATTCCGTCCAGGTAACTGGTTGTCCCCGCGGAAAATTATGTATCCAACCAGTTGTCTACTTTGGTTGCCTGGGCGAAACAAACCAGCCGGTAAGCTACGAACCTAGTAGTTTGTACTGGAAGAAAACCACCGTTTACATTGATAATGAAAAAATATTTTTAAACTTACGCGATCTGAACACATTAGTTATATATACGTATTATGAAATATTCACGGGTATTTACGGGAAAAATACGCGATAAATAACCGTGAATATCTAATAATAGTATCCATAACACAAGCTCTGCTTAGCTTGGGGCTAGATAATGCTGGACAATCAACACAATCTGTGTTGATTGTCCAGCGTTATTTAAAAGTAAAAGATGCTAGCACTTCATACGCTTACAAATCAAAGCGAAGAAATTCAGGAACACTCCAGCACCGTAAACGCCAGGTCTCTGAAACCAATCTGAACCACTTCGATCAGCACTATCGAAGAATTCGCGGTGCAATCACGGATAAATGGATACTTTTAGTGCGAACAATAATAATTTTAGTTGGACCGAGTGCCGATAATGGCTACAATTTCCGACGATTAGCCGATTTGCAGGACACTTGTAAAAATGGACGCTCTTGTGGTAATGGAGCAAATTAAATGTTGATGGCACCGTTTTGAAATGCGTAGCGAAACTCAAGTACTCATAACTCGAAAATTTAAATAATTACAATACTTTAGTTGGTTTTTACCATGCTGTAGAGTTAAGTTATAGCGATTATGGTAGGGTACGTTTCGTTCAAAGATCTTTATTTTCTCATTCACAACAAAAATGTAAAATGTGAAACTTATACTAAATATTATGTATAAGGTTATATTTCGTCAATTTAAATTTAGTCTAGTAGTAGTAGTTACATCCTCGCATATATTTTTGTAATTAGTTTTTATACACGCGAAATATTCTGGTACCATTAATGCCTTGTAGGTAGCCTGTTATAGTACTGAGCTCCTTCGAAAGTAATCGTTCGAACATACAAAATCCTACCAATATTATAAATGTCAAAGTTTGTAAGGATGGATGTATGGATATTTGTTACACTTTCACGCAAAAACTACTGAACTGATTGAGCTGTAAGCAACTCCGACACGGTAAATCCGTTGATAGTTTTACTGTGTCGGAAACCAACTCCAAACACGACTTGTCCATTTAACTACAACCTTGAAAAGGGGTTAGAAACTAATGCATTGAAGAATGAAAAATGGTACACACAAAAATTTATTTGGTTTTATCGTTGTTTTTTACTCAAGCGGGACGATTTTTGTTCATAATATTTTCGAGCGATGTAGTTACAAATTTTAACATTAGGTAATGGTATCATGTATTTCGAAAAAAATACGGAAACAGAAATCCAGGACAAAGCTCTACATAATTCGTCTAACACCAATTGTATTCGTAGGTAGCTAGTATATTTCCTTCTTAGTGCTATTGCACCATATTTAGGTAACAGGTCCTTCAATAAGCTCTTATAGATTACATCTGTAACTATGACTCATCTGGGTCCGTCTTATATAAAATTAACAAATGAACGCCTAACCGCCTAAACGTAGATAGCCTAGCCACTAACAATGTCGCCGTGACCGTTTTAGTTTTATTCTTCTGATTTCGAGCTCAGTCGCCTAGGGTGGTCCAGGGTCTGTCTCGAGTATTCCCGAAGTTATGACAGTCTAAAATTCCCAGACGTACTTAATGGCGCAATTTTTTTATAGAAATCAATAAAAAGTTTAAATCATGAATTTTTGCTCCTTGGAGTCCCAGTACTTCAAAATTCATGAAGCGTGGAACCGATTTCTGCACACTAATCGGTTTAATGGGATCGTCGCAGAATTGTTCATCATCATCATATCAGCCCATACACGTCCACAGCTGGACATAGGCTTCCCCCATACGACACCACAAATAGCGGTCCTGAATCGTTCATAGATGAAAAAACTCTAGATAGTGCGTGAGGTGCTATTTGCACGGAGAGATTTATAATAATTGGGTCAACCTTAACACTTTTGACGCGCGGCCTTCCACCTGTAGTTTCTTTCATCAAAGTAAAATGTCAAAATGTCTCTGAGAGGATACCATTATTATGATAAATCGATTAATTCGGTAGAATTCGGTCTCTGTTTGCTTGTAATAATGTTTTTGTAGTACTAATCACTACATTAATTATAATTTACACAGCATTGAGTAACTCTTATAGCCCGGCTACACGCTCAAACATTTGTGCATGCATGATTGCACAAACCAGTTTGCGCAAGCAAGATGAGTCCGGCCACACGCTTTATCTTGCTAGCGCAAAATGGTATGAGCCCGGCCACCCGCTCCATATTGCTTGCGCAAACTGTGTTTGTGCATGCATGATTGCACAAATGTTTGAGCGTGTAGCCGGGCTATTAGCTTGTAAAGTATCTACAAGTCACACTAAAATCCTTCCCTCATCACCGTGTCCGATCGGTCATCGTGAGCCATTCGTCCCCTTTGAGTAAGGTCACGATATTTTTTGGCGCCAACACGCCAGGAATAAATAAGAAAGGCTACGTCCACCCTTTCAAAAGCGAGTGATAGATGAATGCTGTGTTCGTTATGGTAACACTGAAATTAAATTGATGAGCTGGGATATATCCCAAATATTTGACTGTAAGTACGCATCGGTAGGTACCGTTTTAAAAATTTCGCAACCCGTCAATTGTCGATATGTAGGAAACTTTGTAAGACCATTGTCCGCCATTTTTGTTTCAATTCAAACTGTTTTTAATTAAAACAGGAACTAGCTCCGATCAAAATGAATTTTTCACTGATTGTGATCCGACAAGTAAAAACGATGGAGCAATAGTAACGTTGCAATATTACATATTCTCAAATAGTTTTGCTATTCCCGTGATTTACTCATAGAAGATTGATGTTATATTCACAATTCATAGCATAACATTATGAAGACGGCTATTATTTTTATAATTCTTTGGGAAACTAAAAGCATAAGACTAGGTAACAATAGAATCATAAATTAGAGCAAACATACAGTTTCCATAGTTTGTAAAAATATCTGAACTAGTAGGTAGATACTTATTAATAAAAAATATACATAGATATAAATACAATTGGGTGGTACAATCGGTTTTTTGGTGATTATAGACAAGAATATTGAAATTCCATCAGCAAAGACAGAATATCGTGCTGGCTGCATCAAATTCCATTTCTGAATTATTGATTGTACAATTGGTTTTTTGGTAACTATCGACAAGACTATTGAAATTCCATCAACAGGACCAAATTCTTGTGCTGGCTGCATCGAATGCCATTTCCGAATTATTGACCCCCACAAATTCATCACACAGGACAGGAACAGCCACAAAAAATAACAGATCACGTTGATTTCAGGTTATAGGTACCCTACCACTAACAGTTAGAGCGTCCGGTGAAGCTATAACCGTATATCTTGCCTTTGTGTGCTGTATTTACGACTACCCTTATTTTTATTTTAATGCTGATGCGCGCGGTGCCGCTGTGTCTCGGCTAATCTTTGGCTGGCCACAGTGGCCACTGCTAATATTAGATTTTTACCCAATATCATCTTCGTTTTCTTCTGGAACTTATATACCATGCTGGGTGGGGTCGGTACAACAAGTATTTTTCTTCCACTCGTCTCTATCACTCAAAATCGGTAGAAGCGACAATTGGCGTCTTATCGTTCAAAAACGATCTCTCCCAGACAACATCGCGGGCTGTAAAACGTTGAATGAAACAAAGTTCATCTTGTATAATTTGGTTGTTTGCAAAAACTAAAAACTGACTTCGAGTTCCCTATTTTTATTCTTTTTCTAAGTTTTGCTGATGATGATGATGATGATGATTCAAAATCGGTCCAGACATACAAAAAAAATACATACAGCCGGACATAAGTCTTCCTCTTTTGCTTTGCGTCGGTTAAAAATTTACTGAATGTCGGGTCAGATTCTGTTACACAATTTTATGCTTGGGCGGCGTATGCGTCGTGGGCACCCAAAGTGTTATGTAAATAAAACATTCACTGCTCAGGCTCTCAGGTTTGAATGGGCCTTCAAATTATTACGTATTTAGTTAAAATATCTATAGATTTAGATACGTTCCTGGTTGATCTACAGCAACTTAATAGCTGTTTTGGTGGAAGGCAAATATGGTTAATTTTAAGGCAAATTTGGTTATCTGTGTTTTAACATTTATTTTTGCTTCGTGCCCAAGCCTTTGTTTGCGAGATAGGTCGTATAAATAATTATTTCACCATAAAAGTATTCCATATCCACAAATCATTCAGTATTGAAGTTATTACTTCCAAAACACCCAAACGTCTTGAAGCGTCTCCCTTTCAATATTTTACGGCCGTAAGTTTCCGACACATGAATTTTATTAACTTTTGCTCCCCTGACGGATGGAGTGTTATAGTATTTGTTTTACGCGCCATCAATATGCCAACAACAGAAATTGTTGGGGTTAGACGTCATAGTGCAGGAGCAAGCGTAGGGAAGCTCCAACTTTATTTGTAAAGGCGCTGAAGTAGTAAGGCAGCGATTACGCCTGAAAAGGAAAATTTTGGCAGGTAGATAAAACTATTAAAATTATTCACATGGGACTGCTGGGTATATTTTACCAGTCTCCTCCTTTCAAAGATGGATCAGTTGAGCTAACTCTAGATTGTTTGCAACAATCTGCAGTTGGCTCTACTGTTTCAATGGTAAATTTGGTTAAATTTGTTTTCATTATTTAGCTGTAATTTTCTTTGCCAAAAGGGTATCTTTGGTCCTATTTGCATCCATGTTTGCTCTGCTTTTTTTGCTAAGTGGTTGTCATCAAACTAAAATTTAATAATATTCTGCTTTTATTTTGAAGAATTTCTATTAAATCGGTAAATAAGTGATCAATTCCTTTGTGTAGTCTTGCGGAATCTTTTCCATGTTATTTGTTTCCGTCAGATTAACTATATTTATAAAAAAAACATCTAGCTCTCTGACTATACATATACGTACCCGCGATGGTGTGATTCAATTATGGACGAATTTGTGCGTGACGCGCCTTATTTTATGTGATTTTGTAAATTAATTGAGTTTAGTTCTATTGATTTGTGGTTGCGCTATAACCGAGTTTAGTGAGCCTTGATTGGGGATGATTGGAGGAATAAGGTGAAGATATTTACGTTTATAATGTACTTGTTGTATTTTAGTAAAACAACAGCGATAAAAATTAATTAGTATTGGTTTAAGGTATCGTATCGAAAAATAAATATTTTGATTTGGGTCATACTCAGTCAAAATCTTTTTAAATGCTAATCTATCAAACAATAAATATAATGGTTATACCTACCTCAGTGAAAGTTCAAAAATTAAAACAAAAATATTTTGAATGATTAATGCCATCGCATTTGCTCAAGGGCGGCTGGAAGATCCAAAACTTTCCAAGAGAAATTGGCTAAAAAAATCCTTTCGCAAAATAAAATCGAAGAGCGGTTTCCGAAAGTTATCAAACTTCCCAACAATCCATTACACCGAGTTCGCAAAAAAATTTGTTCTGCGAAACTTGGAACTTATTATTTTGAGTGAAAACATCGGAGTTACGACGCCTTACCAAGTTTGGCATCGCCCTAAGATGGCACCCACTTACGCTCGATAAACCCGCGCTTTAAATATTTTTTTCAGAAGTTTGGTACTTCAGACACCAATAAATGCAGTGTCTTGGAAGCCGTGATGGAATTATTCACACTTTTCAAGTCATACAGTGACAAATGAAATTACCAACCCCAGCGAAATAAATAGGTCACAATCGAACAGCATTGACGTCAACCGAGCGTAAAACAGTTTCCACCTATCTCCACTATCTGCTTCAGTACAGGTCTAACTAACTTACGGACACTAAAATCGCCACTTTCAGCTAGTACTAAACAGCAAACAAAGCCAGCGGCGGCGGCGAGCGGCGTCCGGTCCCCCGACAAAGGCTTTGTGCCCACTGACACGCTTTTTGCGTCGACCGTATCGCCTGATGACGTCCCACTAGATCGATAAGAGCCACCCACTCGACGGGAACGCTCCATTGTATTACTGACACTACGCTGTCTGAGATGTGGAAAATCGTGGCCCTAAAATGCGGACAGGCGAGGAGTTAGATGCAAGTCTAGCGGGTCAGTCGTACTAAATATACGCTAATAAAATGCACGCTGACTGCGTGCATTTTATCCTCAGCCATACCTTGAAATAAATTTACTGTTGCTCAGCATTCAAGTTATAGTGTTGATTACTGATGACTGATGATTTTGTATTTTCGATGTTGGTGGGTTAAAGACGCAGGAGAACCTCTGGGAACCAAATTTGCAATCATTGGACCAACAATCAAAGTAGATCATACCTAATACAATAAATGTCAAAGTTTGTGAGAATGGATGTATGGATGTTTGTGCCTCTGTCACGCAAAAACTTTCAGTAGTTTTTGCGTGACAGAGGCACAAGCATTTGATTGGGCTGAAATTTGGTATGGATATTGTTTGGGACCTGAAGTAACATATTGGTTACTTTTTCTTCCGATTAAACACGGGTGAAAGCGCGGACAGTAGCTAGTAAGGTATATTTAAGGGTTAATTATCAACGAGAATTAGCAACTTTTGAATGGCACCAGAAATAATTGATTCCAAGCCTTGTACCAACTCTGTTTAATGATGTATGAACATTTTCATTGTGTTTTACCTCTGTAGTGTAAACTACGGTAGCAAATAAATGCTTTACCTATAAACAAATATTTTGAACCTTATTTTATTCACTTTCTTACTTCCTAAGAAAGGGAGTAAAAAATGGTCACACCAATGGTCTCTAGAGCGGCCCGCGGGAGCACGAAGTACTTACGAGGTTGTTGCGTGTTTGATGGATCGCATGGCATGTCTGTCTGTGTTATATAAATTAATTGACACAGTGTTATTAATTGATATTAGACAAAGAACTTGCAATGGCAACATATTAGAATGAACTTACTACAAGCACTTAGAATTAAAAATCTGAAAAATAAAATAACGATATCTACTAGACACGGTATGAACATGTAAATAACAATGTCGAACACGAAAATGGGGTAGGGAACTATACTTCGATTTAGAATCCATGATATTTTATGTCAACAAAGACATTAATGAATGAAAACTTAACAAAAACTGATAACATTAATAGAAAACAACAAAGTAACAGCAAAGTCATCAAAAAAAACTTTTATTTTAAATTTATTATTTGTCTTTGTAACTAATGCCAAAAGAAAGATGGATAAACGGATGGTAAGTAATAAGCACTAATTGAGTAAGAAATGAGTCAGATGAAGGTAAAAGCTAATTGGAGATACAACTTGATGTCAATGAAAACTAAGTGAAAAATATATGGAATACTGAAATATCCTCTATTCCAGTTCAATACTACAACTAAATCAGTAAAACGTTTTAACTCAAAATCCAGCGAGCACCATCCAAGATCTTGTATTTCGTCGCAATCCTTCAAGAAACTAAATACGTGCCTCTCATACTTATGCGTTGCCCGGTGAGGAATTAGCATAAATTAGTTATTAGTCGCGCGTGAAGTACGTGAGTCAGAAGTGAGGCAGGGATGTATTCAGGGATAAAGGCGTGATAGCCGTCAAAAGTTATAAAAATACTATTGTTATAAAGACTTACGATTCAGTGACTAAGTTATCGTATAGTCACGTACACTTTACGGACAGATCGCAGACTTTGAATAAACTGACTTTAAAGTAACAAGAGACGTATATGAAATACACAAGAGTATAGGTATACCTACATAATGCAGTTGACTGTACGTACATTTGTGTATTTTTACCCGACTACCGGAGGGTTATGATTTTAGCACCCTATGTATGTATGTATGTATGTGTGTGTGTATGTATGTATGTCTGATATGTATGTATGTATGTAGCCGATTTCTTTGTTCCCACGTAGCGCTGAAACTACTACTTCGATTTCAACAAGTGAGGTATCGATTGATTCGTCTCATTACCCCGATGGTTATAGGCTATATGGTGTCCGATAAAACTGAGGGTCTTAAGAGATAGCTGGGTCTAAATTACACCTGGAACACTTCGATAGCGCGATAACATTTTGCAAGAGACGACATCTAGTTACAGTTCGAGTCTAATTTAGTTTGATGTGATGAGTGAAGGATGACACACCCGTTGCCATGGAGACCTCTTGTTTATTTGTTACCATGGCAACGGGTCATCTAGGGATGGGCAAATGAAAAAATGTATCGATATATATATACATATATTGTATCGATATATGTATGGTAAAAAAATATAGTTAAAAACTAAAACCCGACCATATATAGTCTTAAACAAGCGTTCACCTATTGTCCATAGCATTTTCTTTTGATACTTAGGTAGTCGGAGGCCTTTGTTACTAATTGTACCCTAGGTATATGGGGTGGGTGCCTCCGACTACCTAAGTATCAAAAGAAAATGCTATGGACAATAGGTGAACGCTTGTTTAAGACTTTTATATGGTCGGGTTTTAGTTTTTAACTATATATATTTTTTTAATGAGAGTGCTGTCTGTTTTGCTGGCATAGAATATTTTTTTGTGCCAAGCTCAGAAACAAAGTTGCATAGTCAAAAAAAACCGCATCAAATCGCACACACAGAAACAACAATTGTGAATCTGAACCACTATTTTGTTTTTATTTATACTTATCTCCAAGATAGCCCTTGATCTTGTTGTGAAAGATTTTGAAACAGGACGATTGTATTTCAGAGTTGAGAGTAACTCAGCAAAATATGATAAAGAGTAGGTAAGTCTGATGCATAGCAGACTCAGAGCCTTGAGTTTGGTTTCTCGATACTTCGCGGATATCAAGACGGTGGCATCGAGATATCCCATTTTAGTTTGAGCTTTGCGTAAATTCAAGTCTACACGGTAGAGCCCCTGTACCAAACCTTTACAAAAATGGAATTTTATTACGTTTTAGATTTGATTTTAGACGTTTGTTATATAGTATACGACGTTTATTATATTTTAAACGTTGTGTGTGGTAGGTGCAGGTCTGCCTGAGACGAAGGAGGTTGCGGGTTCGATTCCCGCCTTGGGACAAATGTTTGTACGATCTGCAAATATTTGTTCCGGGTGTTCTAGGTATTGTCAATGTATAAAAAATCTATCTTTGTATGTATTGTGTTATGTATATCAGTCATCTAGTACCCATTACACAAGCCCTGCTTAGCTTGGGGCTAGATGTTGCTGTGCGGATTGTCGAGCACTATTTATTTATATCCCATTTTAGTTTGAGATTTGCGTAATTTCAAGTCTTTACGGTAGAAGCGCTGTACAAAACCCCTTACAAAAATGGAAGTTCTCAAAGACGACGTCTTGCTTTTAGACTTAAGTCAGTTTTTTCTTTAAGTGATAAGGTAGCCAATTCCATTGCCTTTCTATAGGATAAGTTTGATTATATGTATTACTGAATGGTTTATAAGGTTGTGAAATAAAGAATTATCTATCTATCTTGATACAATTGAGAAACAACAACCTCCGGGTTTCTGAGTCCAGACCTGCCCTCCATCTGTATGCGTGGTCGACATCTCACGAATAGCTCGACACTTATTAGTGACAACGCCGCGCCATCGAGCATGATGATGCATAACATACTAACTCAGTAATTAACAAGAAAAGTACTGTATTTTGTGTTTCAGGTGGTCTTTGGTAACGACTTTCATACATACATGAAAAAAAAAAAATATTCGCGAAAATTTGTGAATATGTCTGGCTACAGACAACGGCAAGACTACTGATTGGGTTTACCTGAATAGTCCTTGGCATAGAATAATAAAAAAGGCTTATCCTAAAAAACGGGTGCGAAGTGGGGGGTAGAAGCTAGCCTTATACAATCATTATTTACCAAATAAATTACAATGCTAACATATCCAACCATTATTACCAAATAAATAAAACCACTACAGATATATATACATAATATATTCGTTTATAATTTATATTAGTTTATAAGCAAGGTATGTTGTGTAAAATTTTGTGACTCTAATTCTATTTTATTCTATAGATAACTAGCACCATATATTTATAATCATAACCATTTTTCGCAAGACGAGATCCATGTAGGTACTTTCCTTATAATTATGAAAAAGAAAGCATGGTCTTGGTCATGGTTACTGGTAAGTTCTATTGCCAGTAATAGGACCATGCTTTCTTTTAGCTAAACACAAAATAATAGAACGTTCAACGCTAGATCTGGTACTGAAAATACTTTATGGTTCTTATAATGCTATAATTGTTATCGTTTCCTGCCAAGAAATAGTTCAGCTTCTGCTAGTTCTAAGTATAACTTTTCTATACAAGAGTATTATGTGTTCAATTAAGCGCTTAAGTACCTTGATTCACATACCATCCAGTAACATAAGAGGCTTAGAAGCGTACTGTACGAAAACCTCGCTACCGCTATCTAGGTCTTAGGAACATTCACACAAGAGATTGGAATATTGGTTCGCAGAAGCAAATTCCAATATTGCATAGTGCCTGAAGTTGTCCGATGAACCTACTGTATCGAACACCCTGTAGGTATAGGTAAAGCCCTCCCAACTTGTAAGGCTGAGACGTCTTCGGTATGTGTGTAACACGCAATAGTTAGCTACAGGGTGATGTAAACACGAATATTCAGCTAAAAAGTCTGTGCTTATCCTACATTATCACAGGACTCCTGGACACGTCAGAAATTTCAAATTACTCAAGAAAAACTAAGGTAAACTAACTATTTAGATTAAATAAAGTGCACACTTTGTTTGTTTTTGTACACTTCTTTACAATATTTTATACTCTGACTCAGATTCTTTATTAATAACGCTTGTTACATGTCATTAAAGTACAAATAATAAATACAAATAGTAGTCAATTCAGCATAATACATAAGATTCATTAAATATAGATAAAATAAATAAGAGTACAAGAAATCTACACCTTGTAGGTTGATAGTTTTCGTAAACACCCTGTATAAAGAAAATGTCTATCTGTCCGTCACGTTGGGGCTCCAAGTAATCGTATCAGAGAGCCGTGAGCCCCAGTATCTCCTTGGTTCGTTGCACATACCGATCTATGGAGAACCTTAGTAAATTGAACATGCTTCTAAGATTCGCAAAGCCTGTTTTTGTGTTTTGAACTAAAGAGGAAAGGATGAATTTATGTATTTTGTTCAAAAATGTGTTAGATTTTTATGCATTTTTATACATGTTATGCGAAACGGAGTGTGGCCTCCCACTCAATGGACCGGCAACATTGTAGCGGTCGCAAGGAGACGTTGGATGGAGGCGGCTCAGGAGCGGTATTCGTGTCGTCGTCGTTTGGTGCAGGCCTATGTTCAGCAGTGGACGTATATGGGCTGATGATGATACATATTATGTAAGTTTATGTACACATTTTGCATTAAGCACCTACCAATCCGTATTCTATTAAATCACTACGTTCTGATACGTAATAAATAGTGTTCGTTTTAAAATCTTGACTATGCTTTGAAAAACTTGCAGGAACTTTGTCCAGTTCTAAAAAAAAACACCGTTTCAACAAAATTTAATTACTGAATGCAAAGATCAAGTCCCTTTTCCTCGTAGCATTCATGTTGCCATCTAGACGATCATTTCTCTTCTATTCTTTCCGGCTGCACTACACCTACCCATTAAAACACGTCATCATCCAACAATGTCTTACAACTTGTTCCAAAATTTGACGTTGTAAGAGAAAGGAGTACTCTTCATTTTACGTTCTAACCACGTTATAACATTTGTCCTTCCTTGTAACATTATCTTCCCTACTTTGTCTACAAGGAAAGGAGAATGTATCCGAGCCACTCAAGTTGGGTGACACCGGTAATACTGCTATGTTATCTGTGAAGGTAAAAGGGGGTAGTGTTGCCAACTTGTTTCAGTCAAGTTCGTTAGTTTGGATTTCTTTCAGGAAATAACACAATAGATGGTTGAAAAAATTGCTTTTTACATAAAAGTGGGGTTGGTTTTAGAATGTGTTTCATGGCTGCTCAACTAGCGATGCTGTTTCATTAAACATAATGTAACTAGCTAACCTCGTAAGTATATCTAGTTTCTGTTGCACACGTACATGCTTTTTGTTTGTTTGTGTGAAAGTAAAATAAAGAGTTCTAATATATTTTTTATTCCGGTCTACCTAGGATCTTCAATATATAACAAATATACACATAAAAATAAGCGTTGAATTTTACGTGCCAAAACTTCCCTCCTCTTTTGAAAATATCATTGTTATTTACGTCTTGTAAAGTTAATAACTCAAAACTCAAATTATGGTAAATATCCCGTAATTAACTTTAGTGTTGAAAAATCCACTTGCGTCAGAAACTTGCCTGCTAACTTACTATTTGCGCCTCCTAAAAAGTTGTTAGATGTATCCAAATCCAATAGAGCTGGCATCCACACGTCCAAGGTAAAAGAGGGTACATTTCCGAGCTCTCTTACGCACGGCCAGAGGGCGCGCTCCACGACACACCAATACTTCCTAATGTGATGGAGAAATAATTTCCTAAAATGCATTGGATTGAGAGGAGCTCCACATTTGAGTAGTTTTCACTGGCCCGATGTCAATTTACTTTATTACTGGGGATGGAACGGGTAAGTGATTGAGTTGATATTTAGTTGGGATGGTTTGGTTTTTGGATGAGTGGGTTTTTTTGGACCCTTTTTTGCAAATTTACTAGCTATAGCTTGATGATTGTCATAATCATCATATCAGCCTAATGACGTCCACTTCTGGACATAGGTCACCCCCAAACGGCAAGGAGTCGTTGGATGGAGGCGGCTCACACACATTTATCTACAGATCTAAATATTATCTATCTGTGATATCTGTTCTCTTTTGACGAAATAATTTAATTTCTCTTTTATTTCATAGTGAATAGACAAGAGTGAATAGGTATCTTCTAGACCTTCATGATACACCGTCGGCCACATCGTCACTTTCCATCAGATTGTGGTCCAACGATGGCCTATCGACTATAAAAAAACAATCTCTTATCTTCCATTTCTGCTAAAGCTACCGTTGCAGGTACTAGAGTACCCAATAAAATCTTAGAGCATACCTGCTCTATGAACCAGCGATCTGAAGTGCTATTGTCCGATTGCAATTTGAACTGAGATTGCATACCTCTCGAAACCGACTTATCTATCAATACAATACTAGAAACAGAAGGTAAGGACCTAGGAACTTGAGACGCCTGTAATGTTTTCTAATACTTACCGTGATAAAAATACTGGCGGGTAAGATGGTAATCATTCGAAATACCGAATGCTTTCTAATTCGAATTTCGAATACTATATTGAACTTGACATACTGTTTTTTTTTTTTTTGTTTCTTCTCATATAATTTATTACACTATATTTTTTATATGTTCACATTTCCTTGTAAAAAATAAGATCTAAATATATACGATCTCTGTGGAGTACTGAAGACATAGGTAAAACCTATGTCTTCAGTATTCCACACCTATCACTGTCTCTCAATCTTATTATAATAATACTAGCTGCTGCCCGCGCCTTCGCCCGCGTTTTATCGGGATAAAAATAGTCTTTATATTATTCCAGGTCCCAAACTATACCCTTACCAAATTTCAGCCCAATCAGTTTAGTAGTTTTTGCGTGAAAGAGTAACAAATATCCATACATCCATACTCGTACTTACAAACTTTGACATGTATAATAATTAGTAGGAAGTAGGATTAATCGACGACTGGCATTACTTCAAGCGCGCCATTTTTGTTACAGTATTGTCATAGAAATAATACGAGTCGTCGATTATCCTGTTAAATCATGTTTTTTTATCAATATCTATCGATCTACTAGTCTAGGGGCCGCCCTTGATTTTTTTGATAAGTTTAAGTTAAAAGAATACTCCACTAAGTTTTAATGCTTAGCATTTTAGTTTCTTTCAGTTGTTCCTATCTACATTTTAAGTACCTTGTGGTATAGTTTTCTGTTGCAGCGCCCCAATAGGACACATGTAATGAACTCAAATTTATCTTAAGAACTCGATGTATGCACAATAAATCAACTTATTCTCTTAATACTTATAAAAACTTTTAATCGGCTTTCCTTATACATATTTATATGTACTTAATATTCTCTTTTCATGTTTAGCCGTAAGTTTTCCTAAGATTAATTAATAAATAAATTATTACAATGATTTGACAATGTCTTAATGATCTGGGTCATCAAAATCGGTTTTAAAATTTGGCCCTAATATTAATTGAAACGCTCACAATATTCTTACTATGAAGCTCACATAGGTAGAGTATCAAGCCTGCCATAAGCTAGAATAGATACCTGCTTAAATCAACATTGTGCAATATTGCATGTAAAGACAAGAGCCACCATGGATATTGCCTGGCTAATCATAGGAAGAGCGTAAATGTGCGTTTTATAGAAAACGACATGCTTTTGTTTGTGGATGCGAAATATTTTTAACTTTTGTAATGTAAGATTTTTGTTCATATCACAAGTTTTTATTTTTTTGCTAGCTGACCCGACAGACGTTGTCCTGTCATTCAAGTCAAACAACTGACAGTTATTTCAAACGTGCTTAGCAAAGAGTATAAAATGCTGGGGCTCAGGTTACTTTACAAAACTTTGTAATAAAGGTATAATAAAGCCGTATAATTAAGTTTTATTAAATTTTCGAAATTTCCGCGAAATTTTCTTAATTTTATGTAAGAAACTTCTACAAATTATTAAAAAAACCTTTAGAAAAGATGAATGTAACCGGTTAAACCGTTCTCAAGTGATAAGTTATTAAATACAGGCATAACAAACAACTATATTTTAAAATTAAGTATAAGAGTAATATAATAGCTGGACCAGGAGAAATAGGAGTTCATATACAGCCTTGGCCAAAAGTATAAAGCACCCTAAAATTTAATGACTTTTTCGTGTTTAAGGTGGAAAATAAAACTAATTTGTTTTCCAAATTACTATATTAACATAAAATTTTATAAATCACTAATATTTAGTTGGCCCACCCTTCGCATTGATCACAGCAGCAATTCTTTGGGGCATGCTATTTACAAGATTTTTACATTCGGCTGCACTTATGGCGTCCCACTCTTGAAATAAAGCATTTTTTTGCGTTGTTTTGGATGTAATGCTATGCTGTTTGACTTTGCGCTTCATAATACCCCAAAGATGCTCGATAGGGTTCAGATCTGGGGACTGCGCCGGCCAATCTAACAAGACAATACTGTTGTTTCGAAACCAGCGCATGGAGGTCGCTGATTTATGACAAGGAGCATTGTCTTGTTGGAATTTGACGCCATCCAAGTTCGTGTCGCCGAAAATGCGCGTAAGCGAAGGTAATAGAGCGGTTTCGAGTACATTTATGTACTTTTCACTGTTCATACGGCCTTCGCAAACGAACATTTTGCCGACACCATCAGCTGCCATGCAGCCCCAGAATGCTACCTCCCCCGTGTTTAACAGTGGAAACCACGCAATCTGGATGATATTCCTCGCCGACGCGCCGCCTCACGAAGGTTACACCCGCAGTTCCGAATAGCTGTAACAATTGAAAAAAGTAGAGCTTAAATGTGTACTCATTATTTTTATGAAAGCCAACTAAAATAATAGTAATCAGTGTTATCGTTTTTATGAAATGGTATAAAAGCTTACCTCAAAGTTTGATTCATCGGACCACACAACATTTGACCAATCCTCCTCCGTGAAGTGTTGGTATCGTAGAGCCCATTCTAAGCGATTTTTTTTGTTATTTTCCGAGAGCCACGGCTTCTTTCTTGCTTTACACCCCCTTAAACCCGCATCTCCAAGCCTTCTTCTTGCCGTTCGAGCACTAATAGGGTATCCACTGTCTTCGGATAGGGCGGCAGCGAGCTCAGAAGAAGTTTTTTTGCGATCCTTCAGAGACTCGCGGATGAGTTTTCTGTCCTGGCGCTCAGTAGTCACGCGTTTTCTGCCACTCCGTCTTTTATTTGCGTGGGAACCAGTCTCCGCAAACCGTTTAATAGCAGATTGCACTGCGTACCGCGAACATTTCACGAGTTTGGCAATCTCTACTTGGGTCTTTCCTTGTTCATGTAACAACTGAATTTTAATACGTTTTGCGTAGCACGGTTCACTTGTTTTTGGCATTTTCGAAAAAAAGGAATGTTAATTTCACTATTAAATCACACACGGAAGCTTCCTTACGCTACGAATAACAAATGAAGACTGATTTGTATTTTTTAATTTTTTGTGTAAAATACCCATAATTTGAGTTTAGCTCACCAGATGTTTTATGGCCCATAGAAAAAGGTTATCTATTGTTTTAATAATCGTTTGAGGGCACCGGCTTGCCCTTTGTTCAAAACATTGCTATTTTTTTAAATGTGTTTTGAGATATGTATGTTTTAGAGGGGTGCTTTATACTTTTGGCCAAGGCTGTATATATATTTATTCCTTATTAAGGGACTTTGAGTGGGACATAACTCAGTCTCGTATTTTAACGAAAATACTAGTACTTAAAACTAAATTATATCAAACATGTCACAAGTTAGTGATATAAAACTATAAATTTGTATTAAGATAACAAAAGTTAAAAAAAAACTGCCATAGTGATGTTTAAAACTTTCATGATTATTCAAAAGTACTGCCCAACAACGCTAAAACGTAGGTAAGTGGGTAGCTCATCAGAAGATTAAATCAGATATTCAGTACTTGATCAGCTGGCGGTACAATTTAGCTACAAAGTTATTACAACCCACTAAAGGCCGTATGCAAATAATGTTGGCAAACTACATATTCCATTGATTGAAACTTGAGGGAGCTCTGAAAGGGCCGCCTCAATTATCAAACAGAAGCCACTTGAGAACTGCAATGACACATGTTAACATTACGGTGGGGGTGTGGTAGAGTCCGGCAACTAGTTGGGCAACATATCAAGTTCTTATACTTTTGTGCACGAAATGTGCAACTTCAACTACAAGATTAAGTGAAAAGTTAATTTTGAAACATTATTGAACAAATTAAATATTGCAATCGTATGCGAACGAAACAAAAGGCTACAACTACAGGTATTTTCATAATTAATTTATGAACCCTTGAAAGTCCACCAGTCCTCGACGCGAAGCCTACTCGAAATGCAAGCAACAAGAGGAAAATACTGAAACAAATTCCATAACTCATTTTCAATCGCCAGCGTCGACATCACTCGACACGCAAACTCTCCGGAACGCACGCAAAACGAACATTTTTCCGAACGAAACGCCCTCTCAACGCAAAACTCTATAAAAACGTCGAAAAAAACAGTAACATGGCGTATAATGACAGCTGGTCCACTTGAGAACAAAAGGGGAGAGCCGAGCCTCGTTGAGAAAAAATACATCATGAGTAAAAACAACTGCGTACGTGCCGCCCGCCCAGTCGTCGCCGGCCGCCCGCTAATAAATTTGCAATCGCGTTCGATCCCGAGGCAATCGCGCCCGCCGAGTGGCCGGCTCCAACCTACATCCGTCGCTCCTCTCGACCTGAAATTAGGCGCTGAGAAAACTCGTTACGAATATTGCTATACGTCTCGGGGAGAATGGAGCCGCATTCGAGTTTAAAATGCGTATAATAATCGTGGCATTCATAAAAATCCCGTGCGCGGAATGCAAGGAGGGCCGTGTTTTACACGTTATAATTTTGCGCCGAAAGCAGGCTAGAGGCGGGTTTGTGAGGAGTGTAGCTGTAGACTCGGTTCAAATACGCACGGACCATTAGTTGATGAGCACACGTGCCCGCCCTAGCAGCGCCGCCCGCCCCGAGCCGAGAACTGTTACAATTCCAGCTGAAATATGAAAATGTTTTTGTACCTTCCAGTTAAAAATATGTTTTGGTAAAACTACCGCTTTCACGCACAATGAGTTTTCGTTGAGAACTTTGACCATGGAATTGCGAGCGAACGTAAATATGATGAATGGGAGGAGAAATCCGATTGGCTGGAGAGAGCTTGCGGGAAAGAGGAACTTCTGTGTGTTTGAACTATCTAATTTGTAATAGCATGAACCATATTGACAAAATATAGTTGCTTATAAAGTTTCGAGAGGAAATCAACTGCGACAAATAGAATTATCGCTTATAGTTACCGCTCTTGGATACTGAGTTATGGAATAAAAAGCCTTTGTTTTATTCCAGGTCTAGACCTAAATCTATGCCAAACTTCAGCCCGAATCGTTCTGTAGTTTTAGCGTGAAGTAACAAACATCCATTTATCCATCCAAACTTTCGCGTTTATAATATTAGTGTAATTCTCTTTTTAAAAACCTTGCTTTGAATTAAGTAGGTACTTAATTTTTACCCGACTACCAGTGGAGGTGGGTTATTTAAGATACTTTTTACCGTCTCACAATTTGTAGCAACATCTCGCATAGATATAAGTAGTGAGTACCTAGGTATATCAAAGGATACTAAATATGACCCTTCTACGTAGCGAATATGTGTTTTATATGAATTAATTCGTCGGCTGACGGAGTTCGAAAGCGATTCACTCACGGGCCAGATGGCGTTCGGACTCGGACAGATCAATTTGATGATTGCAAAAAACCCCGCGACGGACTTTTTGATGTCGATCGTATATACGCCCTTATTTCTTTGCGAGCTTTTAGAATAGGGGCGCTTTTGTTTTGATGTAAGTAATGACTGATTAATCTAAAAGATTTTAAACTAATCGTTGGGAAAACACTAAACAGCTTAAAACAGAGCCTCGTGTAATATTCATTATAATTTCTTCAGAGAAAAGTCAGTGTAATATTTGTATAAGAATTATTCAATTTACAGAGTTAACAAAACACAGGTTTAACAAACAAGGGTACAGAATTCGGTCATTTTTCCATTTGCCCTCCACCTCCACCCTGATTGAGGGTAGATACTGTCAGACTGACTGACGTGTTTAATAAGCGGTTATCTTGTCTTGTCACCGACTTACTTATCAGTCATGTTTAAGGGGTGTCGCACTTTAATAGAAAATTTGATGGAACTGAAAATTTAAACAATCATATGGAGCAAAGACCAAAAGGAGTCTTCGTCATATTGGTGTCATAGATTCATTCATAATTCATTTTTTTTTTTTAAATCTTTATTGACACAGAAAATAACAATCAAATAATATAAAGAAATTAAACTAGTATTTACAATTGAAACAATTGAGCTAACTGCAGACTGTTGCAAACAATCTACAGATAGCTCAACTGGTCCATATCAATACCAGTCGGAAGCGTCCCCAAGACGCTGGCTGCATTGCCCCGCTGTATGGCAATGCTAATGCGCTGCGCCAGATACTCACCAGCTCTCGGGTCACGCGTCGCTTCGACCAGGCGCTCAGATAATTTTTTGAAAACCCGGAGAGCCTCGGTACCCCACGGACCTAGGGTCTCGACTCCAAGGGGAGCAAATGCGTAGGCTCTGTCGAGACCTGCATATTTGCGCCTCTTGAGATCCTCGGCCAAATCTGCCGCCGAACCAGCCCTCACGGATGTCCTTGAAAGATGGGAAGGCGCAAGTGTGTCGACACATGTAGCGTCCCACACAATAGGCCTGCCCAGCTCCCAAGGGACTAAAGTCATGCCGTCGGGCCTCTTACCATCGTCACGCAACAGACCATTCGGTTCGAGAATAGCTGGTACGTTAGCGGTGACAAAGGCCCGCCGGATGATGTCGTTAAGGCTGGCATGGCGAGATATCCGACCGGCAGCCCTAGTACACGATAATCCGTGATGACCAAGCTGTTCGACAACAGTACCGCACTGGCATTGATGAGGCGCGCAACACCTTGCACCCAACCGAAGACATGTTGCTATACGGAAAGTTACGGGATCCAATAGAGTGCCAGTATTATATGAAGGAAGTGCTTGCAACCAATGTCCTGACTCCCATTTAGAAACGGCCAGGAGACGGGCACGATCTGCAGAGCTGGAGCACGTTTGTAACAAACAATTCCGTGTCAACTCACACAGAGGCCCGTCCCATTGCCGTTGGGACAAAAGAGATTTTGGGGGAGCAGCATCAGGGCAAGCACTATGCCAAGCCATTCGAGCCTCGTCTAAGAACAAAATTTCGAATGAATTTCCAGGTGAGACCAAAGACGGATTTAAAAATTTTTCCACTAAAGAACTAGTGCTGTAGACGGAAGACAAGAACGCTGGCAGGGCTACACTTGAAATTTTGCGGATACCTAAGCCTCCCAATTTGACAGGCAGGGAGGCCTGCGACCATGCCTTGTCATCGAAACAGATATTCAAAACCGATGATAAAGTATTCTTTATTATGTTGTCTAAGCCTTCCAAGAGCTCGCTGTGTTTCCACAGTTGACAACATCTCAAAGAATACGTAAATTTAGGTACAAACAAGCAAAACCGAATAATTGTAAAAGGCTATTAATTTTGAGAAGTCTGTTCGAGGTTTTGTTGAAATTTTGAATTTTCTCATCTACAAATGACTGAAAAGACTCATCAAAAATTGGTGAACGAAGGAGGCGAAGTGAACATTTATCTACAACTGTAATGTTGGGAGCCAAACTATTGAATTTTATTATGATATTGTTTTTGTCTACACAAGAGTCCGAAATAAAAAGCTCGCACTTTGAAAAATTTAGTTCTAAACCTATTTGCCGAAATTCATCTGTGATGATTTTTAGGTCATTAAAAACTGTGTCCACGTCTCCCCCTATCGTTCCGTCATCTAAATACCAAACATTAAGTTTGGATTTAAGACGTTGAATTACTGGTTGGATAGCAAGGCTAAAAATGGCCGGACCAAGAGGGTCGCCCTGCTGACAACCAACCGCGGACGAAATGACATTGTTTCTGTAAATTAATTTTGACGGTGAACCGTAGCATTGCCAGAGATAGGCATAAATTTCTGGAATTTTGTCTTTAATTTCTTTTAGCAAGGCGCCCTTGTCTACGGAATTGAAGGCGTTTTTGACGTCTACCTTCAGAATTACCTCCCCATCATTTTTGTCCAAAAATGTACGAAGGGAATGTACTGCGGCCTCACATCCGCCTCGCGAACCAAAGCCTAGCTGAATTGGTCGAAAATAATCGCCTAGGTAGTCGGCTTCTTTCCGACAGCAGACTTTAGACGCGAGGCGGCGGTAGGTGGTGCCCACGGCTATGGGTCTTATTCCGCCATCCTTCTTTTTTAGTGCGCAAAGATTCGCACCGTACAAGAGTTCTGTGATCTCGCTGTTCACTCGACCTGACAACATCAGGTTGATTAAAGATGTCAAGTTTTCGAGAAGGACTTCACCTGCATGGCCAGACCCACCAGAAAGAAGATCTTTTAGATGCTGTGGAGTCACAGCATCCAGGCCGCCGGCGGAGCCACTCTGGAAAGACATGACAGCTTTAAGCACATCCTGGCTGATCGTGTCCAGAGCGACATCACTCTCTTGCGGTGGATCGGGGAGTTGGATATTGGCCCTTGCAGCTGGATGCTTACTCTCAAGAGATATGAGAGTATCATCGTTATTTGGCGCCATCGTGTCATTTGAAAAAAGTATGCGAGAGGCACCTTTTATGTCACCATCACTGAGTTTACTCTCTACAAGTCTATAGATAGTAGACTCAGACAATGGTTTATTTGATTTGGAATTTTGTTGTGTGACCTGATCAACAATTGAAATAAGCTGCCCTTCGCACGCAGTGTACCTAACGCAATTTTGTTTGATTCTAACCGTGATAGAAGCTTTGTTGGCCAAATCTTTTTTTACATTTAGTACTCTGTAAGGGAAAACTAGTAAATGCTCCCAAGCTCGTTTGGTGTTTTTTGATACAGTATTCCTAATGGCCTCTGAGAGAGCAGAAGCGACAGAGATGCGGGCACCTCTAGGAATACGTTTAAAAACAGGGGTTGTAGCTTTGTACTCACTCAGAACTTTCCAAAACGGGGATGTGTCAGCCACACTATTAGAATTTTTCATCATCGAAATATCTACCGCTCCTGCAACCGGAACAGACAGCGGGATAATGGGATCCTTATGAATTCTTGTTTGGTGAATTTTGAGGCCTCTCTGTCCCTTGAAAAAACGAGCCTGGGGACATTGTGTGCACTCTAAGAGAGGCTGCACAGACACGATGGGATTGATTCCCGTAGCATTCCTAATTGCATCTAACGATTGCGTGCATTGTATCATCACAATATGAACTTACGAAGTAAATAAAAATTCTTACAAATCTAAATAACCTAACGGGATGACAGCGGCTGGCGCACGCGTGGTAGCCCGGCGCCGGGCTCCACGACAAACGCCCTCCTTACTGTGAACAGAAAAATAACAAAGACGAAACTTCTGTCAAATCAACGGAAACAAACTACAAAGAGAGAATCCACCTTTTCAATTTATGTTGCGCTAAGGTTGTCCCGGGCCTGGAAAACAATACCTGATGCGCGCTAGATGGTGGACCGCCGGCCCCAGAGCTCTAAAGCTCCCCAAAGGCCGTAGAAAACTCTTTCTGAAAAATACAAGCAAAAATCAATTAGCAAGGTGACAGGTTTTTTTTTCATTCATTTATTTATTTACAAGTCGACTTATAGTCAAAACCAAAACGTCCAGGAGTCACATCATAGATGCTAGTGGCAAGTCGTAATTTATGCTCATAGTTACATACTTGTCCTTCCTTCCTTCGCAGTTTTCATGATGGTTCTACATTAAGATTTCTCAATTTTTTTAACTTTTTCAATAATTTTTCCGTTTAGTTTCTCCTACATACTTTTCATCTAGCCATAGGAAGAAGGTAAGCTTTCTTCGCATAGGTCGAAAACAGCAAAAAACTGTAAAAATTCAAAGCAAAAAATCTTACGAGGACTTGTTTAAACGTCTTTATTTTTCCTGTCCCATTTCCTCCCAAGGTTTTATTTGATCCTACCCTCTGACTATATGTACCTACGTATATTTCAGTGTTTAATATTGCACCGTATCCAGTCCGAGCCCCTACGACCCCAAGATCTGATATGAGACGACGACGTGCCCTGAATTAATCCCTCTATATGACATCACAATAGATGTCTAAGTATACGTATACGCTAAATATTATAGAACCTTCTTGGCAGGAGTATTAGTCGGTGGTCTTTGGCTTAGCTGGAGAAAACATTGACTCAGGAGAACTCTATATTTCTGATGTGCCTTTAATTAAAATGTTTTTGGTATATTATTACGGGAAAAAAATATTTTATAAGAAGTTACATTCATTGTTATTGTCTTAGTTAGCCTTGCAGACGTCCCACTGCAAAGCAAAAGGTCTCCACATTTTTTTCAGTATTTATTGTAGCAAGATATTATTGTAACTTATTTCATTCAAAAACCCATACAAACTCTTTAGAAATTCGACTGAAATTTAATAAAAACTTTCTATTGAAGACCAATATGGTGGGTAAAAGTCCGCCTGTGACGCACGGGTTCGATTCCCGGCTTGGGACAAATGTTTGTACGATATGGAAATATTTGTTTCGGATGTTCTGGGTATTTCCTAAGTATAGTAAAAAAAAATTATCTGTGTAAAGTATTCTATCTCTATAAGTTTATCAGTTATTATTTAATTGTGTTTAAGTATTTGTTTTTAATTGACTGTCCAGCATTAATTAAATTGTAAAGTTAATCTGATTTTTTCTTAAGCATAGGCAAATCAATATTACCTATATACTAGGTACCAGTACCACAAAATTGGTCTGAAACGGTAATTCCATATCACAGTTATGTAGTACCTAGTAGCTAAGTATTCAGTATAGAAATCCAAGCACAAAGCGGAGCCTGAACTATACTGTCGTCAATGAAAGCTAACTTACCTAAAATAGCTCCACTTCAGATTGACTTTGAACTTCACAAGTCACCGTCTCTGAAGACTCTCAAATACTCAACTTGATGTTACAACTTTTGGTAAAGCCTTACCGAATACTTTGGTATGATCTTTCCTCGATGTTGTAAAAACGTGACCGACAGACGTCTTGTTTTTTATTCCGTTTAGTTAATTTTATACCATTCACAACAAAACATTGATTATGTGCGAAACGTATTCGAGTAGGTACTCATATTTTTTATTCTTGTGATCCAAAATTACTGACCAGCTAGGTGTCAGTTAGTTGGTAACACTTAAATCAATGTTCTTACAAGCCTACATGACTACCCCAGTCAAGTCAAAGTAAATACTTGAGATGTAATTTCCCTCAATCAAAACGACGCTGTCGGCTCGTCATTGAAATCATGTTCCGAGGGGTGCGCAATCGAAAGTCCCGATGAAAGTCGCTAAGAGCGGCGATAACATCGCACTAGACGATGGCATGTGACCACTGCCCGTATCGCCCCCATCGCCCGGCTATAATGAGCCTACAAATCGTGACGGAAATTGAAAGAAAAAACTTCCCAATCGGCAGATCTTATCGCCCATCCTAAACGCTCTCGTAAAAATATTAATAAAATACAACTTTTTCACCCAATCCCACATTAAACTCCGATCCCGTAGGAATTTATTGACAATTACGCGTCAATAAGTGGCAATAAAAATACAATACGCCAATGTCCACAGATTTGAATACAATTGTACACAATTGTGTAATTCTGTTTTCGTGGAGGCTCGTTTGATTGTGATTGTGACACTACTAACGCAATCATGGACTTTTGGCGGGTCGATTTCTTTGTCATGTTTATTATTATGATAAACAGATCTTTGGCTTTTGTATATCAATTTAATCCATAAAGTGTTTCCTTTATCGTTTTCGGACACTTTTTTTATGATTTATGTGGGTTTTGGTTAATTAACGTGTGTCCTTGTGACCCACCGAGTGCAAAGGCAGACAAAGAGTGTCTCACATCGTGGAATGTAATCTCGAAGACGGGATAATCAGCCGCTAAGGAGGAGCGATGCAGACATAATAAATTAAAACGTGGCTGTGAATGTCGCTTACAAACCACTAATAAGAAGAGCTCGCTTAACCTTATCTCCGATCGAGGAAGTCTAAAAAACGGATGAGGGGTTCGAGGGGGAGAAGAGGGGACTCAAGAACAAGAGCCGTCAGTGAAATAGAGATAGATGAACAGTGGGAAATGAAATTCTTTGTGGCATCGCGGTCCCGCAAAAAATGCACAGATTAGATTTTTCCCCTCGCCGAGGGCCGAGGGTAGATGGAGGCAATGATTTTTTACAACGCTCTCCGAGATATATATAGGAGTTTTAGTACCGGGATTTGTTGTAACTGCCCTCTGTTTGGGAATTTTAATTTCCTTGAGATTGTCATTAGACGTTACGTCACCGAAATCAGCGTATTGAATGTCTTGATGGGATTTCTGTTTTCATTTCCAAATCATACTTTCAGATTTAATTCACTTTAGTAAAACAATGAGATAGATAAATGATTTTCTTTGATTGGCGTCAGCCATTGTTGTATTCTACTTAACATAGCGTAAGTAAGCAATAAGTTTTACAAGTTGACTGACAATTACGAAATTAAGAATATATGGTGTGTTCATAAAATTTTTCAATAACTACCACTCTTTCTGTAATTTTTTTAATCTAATGGCAAACTTGTACGCAGCTTTAATCCACACAGTCCTCCAGAACGCAATACTTACCAACTTTAAACGTAAATCCGAGGTCGCATTAAGTCAGTGCGGCCGTAAAAGCCTGCAAACATCGGGGTGGAAATTACTGAGTATTAGAGGCAAGCCCGAGGATTAGGTGACCCTCTGGTAAAAAACAAGAGGGCTTTGGTTTCAATTGAGATGGGGCAATTGGTGCGGTGTGTCAATGTATCTTGGACATGGTAACTCATCATCATCACTCCGCTGGCAATGGCCTCATGCACAATAGCACCCTATATTCAGCTTGCCGCGCATGGTACCAGGTTTAAAAAAGCTAACTACAAAGTTTCTCGATATTTTATTCTACAACAACGATAGCAGTCACGCATGCAGTTCACCTGATGGGTACCGGTTACCGCAGCTTATGAACACCTGCAAAGTCAGAGACGGTACACGCGCGCCATATATTAATTCAAAGGTTTTAGATCTTCATAAGAAACTGTTCACAGTTCATAACCCTCTGCTGAGTAGGTATAGGCCTTTATTACGCCACCCTTGGCAGTCTTGTCCCAGTCTGATGCACCAGCTTTGTTTTCTAAATGTCGTTTGACCTTCGGGCAGGTTTATACTAATATTACAGTATAAAAACTAATATGACAAAGTATGCTCTATCTCCAACAAACTTGGTTAACCTATATCTCGAAATTTGTATTTGACAAAGCTTATCCTACTAATATTATGTCAAAGTTTGTATTGATGGATGTATGGATATTTGTTACTCATTCACGCAAAAACTACTGAACCGATTAGGCTGAAATTTTATATGAGTATAGTTTGGGACTTGGAATAACATATAGGCTAAGTTTATCCCGATAAAACGTGGGCGAAGGTGCGGGCAACGGCTAGTCGAAAATAAAAGCAGTAGCCTAACCTAAGTCAAAATGTTTTCTAGATCACATTGTAGTCATGTTACATTGAACGTAGACGTCAAGCCATACAACAAAATCCACAAAGGAGAATTAATTCTAAATACGAGTAGCAATCACGTTAATCCCAGCAGTTTTTTATTCAGACTGTTATGTATAGCTTCGGATCGATATAATCCTGGCGAATGTGCTAGGGATGCATAACAGGTTGTTTGGTCGGAAAAGTCCGGCCACCCTGTCTATGTGGTCTTTGTAATACATCGTCGTCGGCCAAAACATCATTTACACACTATAACGTGAGATAATGGTCGAAAGATTCTCTACTCTCGCGGTGCTAAAATCTACAAACGGCCTATTCGCTATAAAAAAATTCTGAAAACGCGCAGAAAAACGATCAATAAGCGACGAGTAAGGTATGCGTTAGTCACTCTGGAAGAGAAGGACATACATTTACTATAGTCCGGCTAAAACTTTTAATAGCTTGTAGCTGTTGATAAAGCGAACAAACAGCAAATGTTGCTGAAAAATTTTTCATTACCCGACTCACAATGGAGGATAGTTATTTTCAAAATAACTTTAAAACAAAACTTAAAAACTTGAGCAATTGAAACACCTCTGGAAAGTAACACTGTTTGCAATTTTCGTTAACCGACTTCAAAAAGAGGAGGTTCTCAATTCGTCGGTATATTTTTTGTAGGTATGTATGTTACGCGATATCTCCGCCAATTAAGGATCGATTTTAAAAATTCTTTTACTATTGTGCAGAAAATGATCCAGAAGGGGTCGCATAAAATGTTTATCCCGAGGGGATTAGTATTTATCCCACAAAACTTGAAATAAGCGTAAAAGAAAGGGAATTTAAAGTCGGTTTATCGTTTTTTAAAACACGCCATAGTATCGTTGATAATATTTATCAAAAAGTTTTTAAAATAGCATATTACATAAATCAACTGAAATATTCTATCCTTCTTATCTTTCTCAATGAATTTCTATTTCCGCATCTTCGGACGCGTTTTGCACACGAGCGAAAAAGTTGTAAAAAGTGTTGTTTACAAAATAAATATTTATTTATTTCTTTTAGGGAAACCATCAGCACACTATACTTAAGTGGGTAATACAATAGAAATTACTAGGCCATTTATAGGTATCCACTGATAGTTAATATATATTTTATTCGTATTTTTATTCATATGTCTTTTACAAGGATAAAAATATATTTCCTTGTGTGCAATTTATTTATTTATTTATTTTTATAATTTGAAAGTTTTCCGGCTATTCTGATCTGTTTGCACCCCTAGACTAGCGTGTCCCTAACGTGTGTCATTTGGGGAAAATAAAGCTTCTCTTGAATCCTGCCAAGTGCCTCGCCAATTTGTTTGGCCACTTCAAAAGCTGTTTTTGTATTTACACGACTCTACCTAAGAATTAGGTTTCATCAAAATAGGGAAAATGTTTTAGCAGAAATTCGGGGCAAGTTTTACAAGAGGAAGATAAAGGTATAGTATATTTCTATAACTTGTAATTCCAGATTACGTAAGCAGATTGTCTATGGCGTTTTAGCCAATAGACTACTACGACTCCAAGTTTCATAGTATATGTACATGTACGTTAGCCCAGCGATGGTTACTTGAGTATTGGTCTAAATAACTAGATTTTAGAATTCAGGAAAAACTGTGAAACCACTAAATTTTTCATTAAAGTACTTACTAAGAAGATACCCATGTACGTATCTCTCGAAGAGTCGAAATAACCGCTTTTGAATGCGTAAGTAATTATGATTCAAAATTTTAAGTAAAAAGTCTTTCTTGGGGCTAGCTAGACGATGCTGTGTGGATTGTCCAGCATTATTACAATTATTAGTTGTTGTCATTTCCATGATCTCGGTCCATAGCCATAGCGACATGGTCTTCGGGAGGCATGCGTGGGGCTGAAACCAACACCATAACTAGCCTTTTATGAGAGTCACACTAAAGGCGAGGGCTACTATTATCAAAAACCAAAAAGTGTAAAACTAGGGAAAATCTAAGGCAAATTAACCGTAGACAAGTTGCCGGTAGAACAGGAAAACAGAAGAGAGATCGCTTCCCGAAACTAATTACCAAACACGATAATTAAAAAAACAGATTCCTCCAAGGAATGGGGGAAATAAAGAAAATGCAGAGTCCCTGAATTTCCATAACAAAAGTTTATTCGCATCGCCGAAAAATATCCATTGTCTCGTTGGCGTTTTGTCCGTTTTTTCTTTGACGTGTCTCATTTTCATTTTTATCTGTGACGGGTAGGTTTTTAATAAGAAATGCAAATTGGGATTTTAGAACGACCGTGTCTCCAAAGTTTGTTGATTATCTTATTTTCAGTACGTATCTGCACACCTACTTTAGACAGCACAGTGATAAATACAAAACAAATATTATTATAATATATGATATAACTGGGAAAAAGTTCAATGCTTTTCTCTCTCAGCATTTTAATGTATTATAATCTATACGATCTTTTATCTCTCTTCTCTTTCTACGACGCCTCCTCTTATTGTAGGCCCAGATAAATTTCGAGTCGCTGAGCCCTAAGATTCGAATGGTAAGAAAATCTTAAATTCAGTGCCTACAAATTCAACAAATTTATTAACACAAACCCCATTAAAGCCGGTAACTTCCAATAAGCAAGACGTCATAGAAGCATTGAAAACCCGACATAAAATTAATTAAAACCCTGCAACTATGGAGGCACCATTCTGTCACTTTCAGCTTAGCACTCGAGCCGTGAAGGGGGCTTCAGACTGGACCACGTGAGTCTATTGATAGATCTCTCTAGCAGAAAATATGGCTCGAGAAACATAATCGCTTAGATTTAGGTAGGTATATATTGTAATAGCACGTCGTCGTAGGAAACAGGGCACGTCGTTGTTTCGTAAGCTTGTTGAAGATGATGCTGTAGCTTAAATAAGACGTTATGACAAAGCCTAAGGTTTTAAGGTTCAAAAAATTTAACTGAAAAAGAATGTTATACCAGTGTATAAAGACAATTAAAAAGATATTGAGTTAGCCCACATATTACCTAACTGAAAATTGGCCTTTCCGACTTAATTTATGATTTTTTGATGTTAGAGTCATTCATTTGATCACAACTGACGTTATAAAAACACCGACATAATACACCAAAATCGTCAATTAAAATTCGACAGTATCAAATTAAATAAGCATATCAAACCACTAAATGCGTCGCATTAAAAGTCAAATCACCCTCATAAAGGGTGGCTAAATAAATAAATAAGTAGCCGGAATATAGCGGGAGCGTAATAACAGAAGGCAAACAGCATCCGAAGCCGTGAGATAAAATCGTATTGCGTTGTCAAAAATAAATGAATCCAGGGATTAGTGCGGGACACGGCGGGAGCAATATTGTCGCCCAACGCGGGGCAATGTTGGCACCCGGCGTGGGGCAATAAGCCGTGTGGACGCACCTCGCGATAGCAGAATACAATGTAAGGATTCGCAAGATAATTCTAATTGGAAAGTGGAATATGGAGACACTATTTTTTGGGGATTTTAATGCTCTATTGGTTGGTGGATTTGGGAGAGTAAGTTGTGGTTTGTTGGGAACTGCTAATAGTCGATCGACAAAACATTTTCTGGATTTGTACGTGACCGATGCCTTTTTGATCGAGTTACCTTATCGCGAGATGCCAATGATGAAGTTAGTATGACACTTTTTGAAAAACTAAGTAATAAAATTATATATTAGGGTTTTAATTAATAAAAAAGTCATGTTAATCATAATCAGAATCAATAACTTTAATTCTTTAGGCTTCCAAAATAAACACTTAGACAAGTCAAATTTTGAACTATAAACATAGTTCATCATCATCAGCCCATACACGTCCACTGCTGGACATAGGCGTCCCCCGTACGACGCCACAAATAGCGGTCCTGAGCCGCCTCCATCCATCGACTCCCTGCGACCGCTACGATGTCGTCGGTCCATCGAGTGGATAAACATAATTATTATTATCAAATAAG
This sequence comes from Eupithecia insigniata, assembly GCA_947859395.1. Taxonomy (NCBI): domain Eukaryota; kingdom Metazoa; phylum Arthropoda; class Insecta; order Lepidoptera; family Geometridae; genus Eupithecia; species Eupithecia insigniata. Next base: position 4,699,228 of record OX401996.1, on the reverse strand, counting down.
AAATAAGGTGTTAAAATTTTCTCTTCCCTTCAATTTTTTGTCCACAAGTGGAAGAAGTGAAAAAGAAACCATATAGCACATTTATATATCACTTTATGTGTCTAATAGGTACATGTTTATTTTGCCTATCTAAATCTAAATTTAAAAATTTAGATACATGTCATTATTTCTATAAAGCTAAACAGAACATTGAATTTCTTACATACTACTGTCAGAGCGGAACGGAGCGACATCTGGCTAAGCATTGATCAAGCATCATATTAGGATCGGGATATTTGGCACACACATACCTATAGTAAGTAGTTAGGTAGGTAATAGGTAAACTTCATAAGTATTTTTAATGTCAAAATATCTAGAGCTTTTAACAATATCTCAGATTCCTTTGTGGCGGCGGTATCGAAAGGGGTGAGATAAACTACTCGCACGATTTTACCGCAAAGAGAGGGCTCAACGGACGAGCTTTCATCGCAATTGAGTTTTATTCCAATCGAATTTACCTTGCTATGAAAATACGAGCGGTCTGCATAGCTTTGCGTTCTATTTGAGCGTATGGCTTACCTCAGATTGAAACAGCCAATAGCAGATTAGGAGGTTGGTTCATCCCTCAGGACTATCCACTTTGCAGCTATTCATTTGATTTGTAACAGCGAATATTTCGTACTTCAAATTGAAATATTCTCGAATATAAACGATAAAAGCGATAAAGAGCAGTAATTTATCAATCGGGCATCAAACAGTCGATCAGTCGGGTGTCATTTTATCGTATTTTGCGTATAAATAGTGTCGCCGAGCTCCGATCCGCCGCTAATGATACGGAAAATGACATCTTATTTCGTCGCGTAAATCGAAGAAAAATTCTCTCTGCTCTCGCCATCTACATGAATATTTTATAGGCGCGTCAACAGCGAAATGACAGGTTTTATCGTTTGAAAATTCGTCGAAAATTGCGCGAAATGACGCGTCGATATTTTTTATTTAGTGAGAACATCCTTCCGCCAATCAGGCGCGCTCATTGTGGACCACAATGAGGCCTCTCCCTCGGGACGTTTCTCCCGTAATTTATATTTAACTGACACGAGCAACAGTTTATGATACAGCTTTTATATTTTATTTCAATGCTTATCATTTCGAGGAAATGGCTTGATGATAAATAGGTACTAACTAAGGTACCTTGCAATTCTTGTCTTTGCCTGATGGCAAAACTTGAAATGCATTTCGCAGTTTGCCAGTATCTTTATTGCTTCAGGTTTTTTAAATTCCTATAAATAATAACATACACGAAACCGGAACAAAAGAAGTATTCAAATAAATGAATGAAACAAAAGCTTCCAAGAAAATCAGCTAGTGCTTTCGAGCTCCAAGAACCTATAATAAATATAGTTTGTGACTATAGTTTTAAGCCGATTACATCAACAATTATTCGATACAGCGAGCAACAAACAATCGAATACAAGCTACTGTTTCAAACATTGAACCATTATTCGAATCGATTCACAGAGTTTCACAAGATCAAAGCTTTGTTCTGAGCAAATAGCAAATTGGTATGACGTAAATATATTTATTATAATCTGTTTAATTGGTTGGTAGCATGTAACAAGTGTATTGGCGGGTTAATAAGGTTAATGTGGGTGGGGTGAGTGACGCGTGTCGATGTAGTACACTCGTGAACAAATCTTACACGACACTTACTTGACGTGACTTGATTTTGAGTAGGGAGGAAAAGGAAAGAGTGAAACTAAATATTCTAATGAAGCTGAAAACCAGATGAAAGAAAAAAGAGGATATGAGACAGCTTACTAATAAAGATGAAGTAAAAGGTAAGGAAGGTTTTGGTATCTAAAGATAATTTATTGAGTCGAGACCCTAGGTCCGTGGAGTACCGAGAATCTCCGGGTTTTAAAAAAAATATGTGCGCCTGGTCGAAGCGTGACCCAAGAGCTAGTGATAATCTGGCGCAGCGCATTACCATTGCCATACAGCGAGGCAATGCAGCCAGCGTCTTAGGGACGCTTCGGCATTGATATGGACCAGTGTACCATCTGTAGATTGTTTGCAACAGTCTGCAGTTATCTCAATTGTTTCAATTGTAAATACTAATTTAATTTGTTTATATTACATATTTGATTGTTATTTTCTTATTCATAAATAGTTTTTTTTTATTTTATTTTTATCGGAGAACAATCTGTTTTACACACTTTATGAATAAATAATATCTTAAAACCATTTATGTGTCCTCGCATATAAAAGCTAAAAGACAAGAAGAAAAGAATGAAAGATATGGTTAAGATATAAGAAGCAGATTAGACAAGAAGGTTTCTACTTCCTATCTAAACGATAGGAAGTAGAAACTTTCTTAGTTCTGGAACAAAGCGGAAGAAAGCTCCTCTCATTAATTATAGAGTCTAAAATCTCTTACTTAAAAAAACAGAAGACACGCGAAATTCGTTTTCCAATTCGACATCTATAAAAAGAAAAGCGAAAAGGAATACAAAAGTATTGATATGGACCAGTTGAGCTATCTGTAGATTGTTTGCAACAGTCTGCAGTTAGCTCAATTGTTTCAATTGTAAATACTAGTTTAATTTCTTTATATTATTTGATTGTTATTTTCTTTGTCAATAAAGATTTCATTAAAAAAAAAAAAGGAAAACACCATAAAATTAGCAGTGAAAATCTAAAGGAGATCTAATAGCCGCCATGATCCGCATAAGTCTAAAACATATTTCGCGAATTTGTTGGGAAGGAACACCTGCCGTAAAGATAAGCGCGATGTCTCGGAGTCCCCTAAAATAACTTCTTACTGCCTCCGGTGCTAGGCGACCGAACCCTCTTCTATGTATTGCTTTATGTAATGGGTCTTGAAGCTGCGTTTTATTACGATATTTGTGCTTAAGACCTTCAAACATCAAAACAGAAAATCTTTCGTCTTTCACGACCCTGAGTGTGAGGGCTTACGCATTATAATAAGTAATTGAGGAGTAAAAAAACAAAACGTGATTTGTCCTAGATGTAAACAATAGTTATGAGACACGAAGTAAATTTTCTATTTTTCCTCAATTAAACATAACTTCTGTGTTATTATTTTAATGTTATTGCGATCATAAACCCTTTCTTGATTTCCTGTAATAGTCCTAGGAATAAATTATATGTTATTTTTTGAATTTCAATTTGGACAAATCACCTTTTGCATGTTATACATAAACATAATATGGACAAAGAAAATAACAATCAAATAATATAAAGAAATTAAACTAGTATTTACAATTGAACTAACTGCAGACTGTTGCAAACAATCTACAGATAGCTCAACTGGTCCATATCAATACCAGTCGGAAGCGTCCCCAAGACGCTGGCTGCATTGCCCCGCTGTATGGCAATGCTAATGCGCTGCGCCAGATACTCACCAGCTCTCGGGTCACGCGTCGCTTCGACCAGGCGCTCAGATAATTTTTTGAAAACCCGGAGAACCTCGGTACCCCACGGACCTAGGGTCTCGACTCCAAGGGGAGCAAATATGGACTTATGTTTTGTTTTTATCTGTAAAAGAAAGTTATATGAGAATATTATAATAATAAAACGACCGACCGATGTGGGCGCGGTGGGCGAAGGTCCGCCTGCGACGCATAAGGTCGCGGGTTCGATTCCCGCCTTGGGACAAATGTTTGTACGATCTGCAAATATTTGTCTGGGGTGTTGTGGGTATTTTCTGTGGATAATAAAAAAATATCTATGTATGTAATAGATTATTATTATATATGTACCTATATCAGTCGTCTAGTACCTACCCATAATACAAGCTCTGCTTAGCTTGAGGCTAGATGATGTTGTGTGCCCTGTCCAACATTATTTATTTATTTAAAAGAATTTTAGATAAGGTAATATGATTTTATTTTAACATAGAACCCAAATTAAATATTTATAGCAGGTTCTGCTTCCAAAAAATCACATAAATAATAAAAAATAAAATAAATAAAAAATAAGCTAAAATAGAGCGAAAACAAATCGGCCGTCACTACGGTCAGTAAATTGATTTTGACATTGTAGTGTGAAGTTTACAGAGAATAAAACAGAGTCCATTAGACGATAGTATCAGGAAGTGGTCGTGACGTCTCATTTTTCCATACATTTTGGTACAGCGCCACTATCGTCCGGACAGGGAACTACGGAAATCCCATACAAATATGTATGTAGAATATGAAACATTACGACCACGTCTACTCACTATCGTCAAATAGACTCGGCGCTCAGGTATAAAAAACTAAAGCGCTTGCAATTATGTATTTACCTTGAGTTATCATCATCATCATCATCATATCAGCCCATACACGTCCACTGCTGGACATAGGCATCCTCCATACGACGCCACAATAATCACCACGCTTGGCAGGCGGGTGACCTTGAGTATTAATAAATAATAATATAAATAAATAAATAAAGCATTTATTTATCTCTCACAATATTAATATCAACTAATAGGTAAGTTGCTACACAATTCAGTCCCGAAATCTCTACACTACACTTTTTCAGGTAGAAGTTCATTTGTTTTATCTAAAACAAGATTAATGAAATAAAACGTATGCTGCGTTGTATAATGCCATATATCTTTTCTTATACGTAGCAACAATATTGCGTATTAATTATGGAAGTCATTACGCGCCGATAACACATTAGCTCCACGCACGCCGGGAAATTGCCAACACAAAGGAATATCCTGCGTTTTCCCCGTTTCCCCGATTTCCCAGATTTAAAGCAATTCTCTGATTTTGATTAAACTCCCGCTGCTACACCGAGATTATTCCCCTTTCAATGGAAATAATGGTTTATTTCAGATCCCGTGAAAGTGAATTGTATTTCTGCTATTGATTTTATATACTTTTGTTTTTTGAAAGTGAAACTGTTCATATGTCAGGATTGTGTAACGCAATTTGAAATGCAAACAGCTTCGTGTGTTACGAAATAAAGTTATAGATTCTGATTCAGTTATAGCTTCTACTCTTATTTATTTTTTGGCTGGGTCTTCAAACCGTACTTTAGAACGAAATTATGGAGAAAAGGGACTAGACCACTCTAGGTCTAGGGAAACTAGACCACTCTAGGTCTAGTTTCATAATACCTGTGTTTAGTCCCTTTTCTCCATAACTTCGTTCTAAAGTACGGACAACTTCTATCTCCTATATAAGTACCTATGTCTACTCAAACTTCATTGGTCTACAAGTTTGAAGACCCAGCCAAAAAATAAATAAGAGTAGAAGCTCTAACTGAATCAGAATCTATAACTTTATTTCTTTAGGCAAACAAAATAAGCACTTAGACAAGTAAAATTTTATACCATAAATATAGTTATTATTATCAAATAAGGAATAAGGTGTTATTGATATTCTCTTCACTTAAATTTTTTGTCCACTAAAGGAAGAACTCAACAGATTCGTCCAGGAAATCTTTACAAAATAACAGAGCAAGCGATTACTTGCAAACTAGCTGAGATGCAGCGATAGTATTTCACAAAAGCGGCCAATAGAAACTATTTCATTGGATATCTTCTAAGGAAGTACTGATTTCGCAACAAGCGGCAACTTTAGATTGCGGCAATAATTATTTATTCCGCTCACTTGCTACCCGCGTCCGAAACTATTCAGGGAAGAAATGCTATTTCCCGCTGGTCAGATAAGACGTTTGATTTCCCCCATTTTCGCCCGGACTTTAATTATGGCCTCTGGTTTTGTGTAAAATAGTTGGTCGAGTAATTTAATCCTGATATCAGTATGCGGGGTGGCGCGTCCGGACGAGAGAGGCGAGCCAATGAGGAAGGAAGCGCCGGCCAAGAAACCCTGCGCGTCGCAAGACGTTTGTTTGACCGCGCTTGGTGTGATGCCAAATTGAATACATGCTACAACTCCACGATCTAGGTACAAATATTTCCCACGATGCCACAAACCAACACACCCAAATTAGTTTAATGTCTCCCTCTCGAACACCCTCATTTCTTCAGTCGTTGAACTGTACAACTATAGGAGAACTTACGAAACAAAATATAGCTCCGTAAAAAATAAGCGTACATCAGACTCGAGCATGTAATTCTAGCGCACTCTTCCGGCCCGAACAATGGAGAGAGGGTAAGAACACGAGTTACTCGACACCACGTACCTAACGCAGATTTGTTTCTCGGCGTCTCAACACTCTTCAACCCAAAACAAACCTTCTTAAACAAAACATAGGCCCCATTTTACCTCTCAAGATCTTCACAGCATCGCACGTTTCAAAGCTGTACACACGCAGGAAATTCGCGATAGTCAAATTGTAGTCTTACGGGGTGTGTTACCATTAAATTATAACATTCGCAACTGTGTTACGCGTATATAAGGTAGTATTTGCATCACCCGCGGCGAGAAGGGTCGTCGAGGCCCGCGAGTACGTACCTCACGTGAGGACTGCAAAAGAAAAATGTACCTTTAACGACGACGTGAGGATTCTGGGAGTCGAGTGAAGAAAATAAGCTGTAACAGGATGTCATTCAGGATAATGCCTCTTTCGTTTTATTTTCTTTCTGGAGCTATAGAATGCAAAAGTGCCCCCGCTTCCATGAAAATGTACCATCGATTTCTTACTCGTTAGGAACAAAGAAAATAAACGAGACGCTTCCACGTCGCAAAGGGCTCAGTGCACCTACATTTTTTAACGTGCCCTGGACTTCATTCATGGCTGTTAGAGGCACAAAGGCAGCGGCGGGAGCCGGCTCAAAGCCGATATATTCCAGTCATTACACCCGCGACTTGCGCAAACTTCGCCAAGTGATCACCGGCTAGACACTGGCCCCACACAAACAAACTATACATAAAAACTCGTACACAGGTAGAAAAAACTAGTGTGCGAGTCGATTGCATGTGTGAGACATAATTCTACTTAGAGCCGACCCCCGGTAGCTACTCGTAGGTAAGTAGCTATCGCGACTCCTTTGTTCTAGCAGCTGATTGGAGCCGGGGCCGGAAATGCGTGTCACCCCACCCCCTCATTGGTCCGTTTCATTTTCTTAGCGCGAGAGAGACGCAGCTACGTGAAGTGTGTAGCTAAGGATACCGATCTCTGTGTGCAAAACGGTAGGTAGGTGTCACGAGTTGCTTGTTTTGCTCGTTCACTATGTTTGCGCACGCTCGTCTAGATAAACTATTTGGGAGAGTTCCGAGGAGAGTTTGGTAATTGTTTCGCGAAGAGTTGCGAGAGATTACGATTTTATCAATAAAATTTTCTGGAACTCTCAAGTGAACCTTAGTTTTGTAGGAAAATTTTCACCCGAACTCTATGCTTGTTACACGTTTTACAAAATATCTAATTACAGATTGATAATGTACCTATCAATTCAGCTGCACTACTTTACGTCAACTTTATGATAATGGCAATACGTCTGAACTAACTTTTTTTAAAGTCCCTTATTTCCCTAAGTGTAGAAAATAATGCATATTTGTTTATTTACTGGCGCAGTGCCGGAGGCAGGGACAGGCTAATCGCCACTTTATCGCGGCTGTCACCCGCAGCATTCAATTCTACGACGCTGTGTTATGTACTGAACTTTATTATAATGCTATAAGAGCGTAATAAAACAATAAACTTTTAGTTTTGAAGCTATAAACCTTGAGGTTAATTTGGTATTTGCTCAAAAAAGAGTAGAAAAGTTATTGCAACAGAAAGTCTAAAATACTATAACAACGTTTAAATACGGTGGAATTCCATAGTACTAATTGGCAAAACGTCTTTGTGTCTGATGTGATATGATAACTAATAGTAGTAATAATAGTAATATAACTCAAAGTAGGTGAATAAAAAAAATCTTATTTCGATGAAGATTAAATCCCAAATCAACAACAGAGCTCACTATGACTCTACCTCAGCAAAAGCAACCACAAAGACAAACCAATCTGTATTATGTTAGTAAAGAATAAATAAATATCGAAGTTTGAACCGTTCCAACTCACAGAATAAGACCGTCTGCGAAAAGTTCGCCGAGAACAATTCGTCGAAAACAATTTCGTCGAGAACAATTCGCCAAAAACACAATTCGCTGAAAACACAATTTTTCAGATGTAGGACAAAACTGGGAAAATATCCCACTATACTTGAAAATCTTTATGACTATTTCTTGGCAAATTGTATTTTCGGCGAATTGTGTTTTCGGCGAATTGTTCTCGACTAATTGTTTTCGACGAATTGTTCTCGGCGAATTTTCCGCAAATCGAATAAAACACGCCATACAGTTTGATTTTCACCAAACCCTTTATATGATAAGAGCTTTCATTCTGTTATTTTTTTTTACATGTAACCCTATTAGTTACCAATTGTACATGATAAGCACCTTGAAACTTGCGTACTCTGTTTATGAAGATCTTTTAAATGTAGAATTTTAATGCGTACTATAATGAGAGGTATGGAAGTTAGGTCCTCATAGGCAGCGGGTGGCCCACACTCCATCGCTCCTGTCAGTCGCATGCAAACGGCACGTGGCAGGGCAGCCAATGTATGACCGCAACTACATTACATCAACATTTCATTTACATTAATCCTCTGAGTTAGGGCCATGATGCCAGGGTTACACTTGAGGACAAATTCTGGTATCAACATTGTTTATTTATACAATTTACAAGTATAGGTATATCTAATAGGTAACACATTGAACGAAGCGATCACAAACGTTTAAAACTGCGGCGCCCGCTTCCTGGCGTAACATTGAAGTAGACTGCAATTTACTTATTAAAAATACTTATCTTTTAGCAAGAAACATAAATTACATATTGTATTGTGTAAGCGATAAGGTTGCCCTTTGTACTTCATTGTTGTAAATTTTTTCTTCTGTATATATTTTGTGTTTGTGTGGTAATCTATCTATCTATCTATTTTAGTTTTAATCCTAAACTAGGCTACACTGGATTTTGTAGAGATTAACGGAAAATTAAAAAAAAATCTCAGCATTATGACTATAATAAAAATAACTCATTATTCTAAATTGGAATACCTTTCAAGCTGTTTTAAGTGCGAATGGGGCGTTTTCCGAACGCCATCTAGTAAGCGTGGCCGAACTATTTTATCAAGGCAAACACCTTATGGCTTTTTACCTTTTTTGATAATTTATCGGTCCACAATGCCTACTGCCATAGTTAAAACTAACTGACAATGGAACTCTAGCTATATATTTCATGCATCAGCCAATTTAACTCCTTAAACTAGGTATATAACTATGGCCGTGGATATCCTCAAGTCTTACCAAATGATGCACAGCAAAAGAATGGCGAGCCCACTGAAAGTGTTATTTCGTAAGTAATTGAAAATCATCAGAAACATTGGAAAGGTTACACAGTATTTCCAGGAAACAAAACAGATTCCCGAACTTATATTAATTCAAAATAAAGTTACCAAATATTTGGACCCGAAATAAGCCCGCCCGCCCAGGTGGAAACTTACGAATAAGGGCAGTACAGACTGGGCGGATTATTAAGTAACATTACCTCGTCTGAAGTGTATCTAATGACTTTAATCTCGGAGCGATTGGAAAAGTATGGTGGACTTTTTAATAAAATTGTTTTAATAATAGACTCCTATAAAGTGCGACCGATGCCCAAGTCTGTAATACCTCATTACACAACACGTGAACTAATTATTATAATTTGGAACTTTTAATTTAGTTTCTATATTTCTAAATTTATATCATTTCTGAGTTGTTACATCACAATATGCTGTAATTGGACGGAAGGACTTTATAAAAAAGTAAATTTTGTTTGCAAAGTGGTTTTTAATTCCGTAATTTGTTTTTTATTTTTAATTTCTTTTACTACGCGGTGCGACGTCATAGCATTCGTTACTTTATAAAAGTAATAGGGTAATATGAAACAATAGCATAAATGTTACGGTTAAAATTTCTTTCTAATTTATATACCTTAATATTCGCTCTCGGACGTCATAGCATTCCTAACTTTATAAAAGTGATAGGGTTTATTATAAAACTTAATAAAGTGAACGTTACGATTAAACGTAAAAAGTAAAAATTTTGTTTATTGGACAGAGTTCAAAGCCCCGTTGGCTTTGAACTCTGTCCAATAAACAAAATTTTTGGAAGCAATGTTGGTTATTAAGGTGTAATCCACTCACTACCTTATGGCTTACAAGGCACCAAGAAAATTAAGAATGTTAATAAAATCGACTTGTTGAAATAGAAGATGATTTAGTTTGAAATTGCGTAGTCTTGATATGGTTTTATTAAGGGCAAGATTAGAGTAGAACCTGCTCATATTTTTTTTACCCTACTTTCCGTTACTCCTTCCAGCTATCTACTTCTCCAAGCCATTATACACTGTAAACAATATTATTTTTCTCAAAAAATAAAAAATAAAAATTGTAAAGAGCAAGTTTTGAAGACATGAACTCAATTTGTACCCACACAAAAGTTCGTTTAAAACTACCTGCCTTTTGAAAAGCAAACAAACATCTTATCGGCTCAGATTTCTTATTGTAGACTGCGTCACTCCATTCATAGTCATGTGGTTGACATCTCACCTGTCAGTAACCTCAAGATAATAAAACCAGCCAAGTGCGAGTCGGACTTGTACATGAAAGGTACAAGTCCGTACCATGATACAACATTTAGCACGGAATATGTTCCTATTTATTTTAAAATCACGTCATTTATATGAGATACATGTGGAATTTTGAACTGCATTTAATTTTATATTAGTTTTAAATTTTATAATTAGTTTCATAGAACATACTACTTACTACTCATTCAATAAAAAATTCCAAGTATCTACCTATAACGATTCAAGAAACGATACGTTTTTGTACGTTTTTTGTGTAACAAAAGAACGTGCTTGTTATACTATTTGACCCACTATATTTTTATAATTTGTTGCTATATCGCATTAGAAAAACACATTACACATTCTATAAAAATGTTACTATCTATTACGGTTCACAGCTGTATACACAGCCCTCTGACTGACTTTTTGGCACGGAACCCTAAAAATCTATAATGGTACATGCATTCAGAAATAGCGATTGTTCAAAAACCGCCCTAAAGGGTGATAAGGGTTGATAAACATATCAATAGGTTTTTTCTTACACCTGTTTGTGATGCAATAGAGTCATGCTGTTGTGGAGCACAATTGAAAAATATCGATTATCAGACGATTGAACGTCTTTATCGATATCGAAGGACCCCCCAAGTATTATATAATGACAATAAGAGAGCCGTTGCAACAAAATAGAGATGTTTTTCAAATTTTATGATTGTTAATTTTATTTTTACATTTTGTCTATAGGTACTCGTAAAAACTAAAATCTGAAGTTATTAGATTAGCAAAGGAACTATGTATATTATTTTAATAATGACAGTTTACTGAAATGTTATCGTCATAGGTGCTGAAAATGTCATCCATTTTGAATGCTTGTGATGGGCGGCTATTAGTGCTAAGTGACTTCCACTGTGGAACTGTGGAACTGTGAAAATCTTGTAAAAATCAGCCGGTTGTCCGTACGCTGATCATCTCTATATTTAATTTATAAGTGATCAAATCACTTGTGAACGTCAATTCGGCAATAACACAAAATACAAGAGAAATGATCATTAATGAGGCGTTTTACATAAAAAAAAGTGTCCTATTTACACACAAGAACTCTATAGAAGGCATCCCTGCCTTCTAGATTTCAAGGAAGAATATTTTTGTGGTAGAGTGTCATCTTAAAATTTTCAGGGCCTATGCCATTTTAATTAATAGCGCCATCTTTTTAGCCCGGTTGTACTCTATATTTTTACATAAAAAAAACCTGTTCGTAAGCGAACGTTTTGCAACCAAACGTTTGTCAGTTTATTGATTACAAGACTGTAAATTCTTTCGCAATCTTTTTAGAATATATTTTATCTTTATATGGCCATTAAAAAAGGTAGCAATTGCATTTTGGCTATCAAGTTCAGCTATATTCTAGGTTTAGCTACACTAGACGAAAAAGTAAACATTCAACTGAAAATAAAAAAATACCGCATTCACTTCGAAAAACATTGCAATTGCAAAACAACGCCGCTGAAAATCCAAACTTACTTTAGTATTAAAACAAGCAGAGTCTACAAAAGCGATACTCTAAAAACTGCACTGTAAAATACATCGCGAAGTTTCTGCTGAAAGTGAGGTAACGCATGGAACGCTGCAACTAACCAACCGTACTCCAAGGAAACGGTAAGATCGACAAGCGAAAGCGATTTCCGACAGCAAAATCTAGATTTTCCAGCATACTTACGAATTACGATTCAAACAAAAAGTGGGGCTTTTGACTCGAGAAGTGTGTGACTGACAGTACTAAAGCCTGCCTTTGAAAAATGAGACGAATGCGGAAATCACCTCTGAATTTAATTTTCTTCTTGCTTTGGGCCGAAACCAGTGGGATGAAGACGGAATTACTCGTTTAAATGTTTGTCTCTATGAATTGACACAAACATGATATTGTGTTCAAGTACCATTTAGTTATCGGATTCTCTGCATACACTTACGCTCACAGCTCCACTTATTCAATATTAGGGCTAGACGATGGTTTGAGATGCATATGTTCACCATTTAACTGAAGCATGTATAATTTGGTTCTTCTTGAAAAAAATTACCTACCTACTTCTCGTCCTTTGTTCTCCGTCCTCCTTCCCAGTGACAAATCTACTTTTTCATATAAAGAGTACACCTTTTTTTGGCGTCCTTCAAGAGTCTGACCAGTCCTTGACATATGACAGTCAGTGCCTAGATAGAAGGGTCAAGTGTTAGACATGCAAGGGAGGTTTCGCTGAGCGAAGTGGGCCGCAAAAAAATGCTGTGGTAGTTGGTAAAGTGACAAATAAGAACATGTTTCCCAAAACCCAAAAAATCAGTAATAACAAAAAATCAGATGACAGATATGTAGGCTAAGAAATATTTAACGGCGAGCACAGCGAGCCTTAGAAAAACAAACCGGCAGATTCAAACACTTTCACAGAAACTAACGAGATAGAGTTTCAGCGAGTAGATAATTTCGGGTGCAGTTTGAATATTTTGATAGAAAGCTGAAAATAGTCATTTCATATTTGCCTAAATATACCATTCTAAGTTGATGGGGTGAGCCTGTACTCACTCAAAAAATAGTATGCACATTAGTAATGAAATCGCTACCAGCTTCTCACTTGTGTCCTTTCGTAGCTGAATAGCTGGTGTCGGCAAGGCGAGCGCCTACCGTTGCATATTTATGAAGCGCCTCAAACACTATAAATAGTTGATAGGAGACCCGGCCTCGGCGAGTAATGGAGTAAATACATGGAGTATGTTCGCTGTTATTTCTAATGAATGCTAAATCCACTGTTGTTTTAGTCGATCTGGGATATAATAGATTGTTGTTCGTTTTATAATCAGTTTTATTTTCAGTTTAAAGGGTTTGTTTTATAGTTGGCTAGTCAGTATGAGAGGTCAACTGTAATAGACCTCATAAACTCATTTGTTTTCTTTGAAAAGATTCAGACTAAATCAGCTGGGATCTAAACAGCTAAATGTTTCAGATGATCTTAGCAACGCTAATCGTCTGAGACACTACGCTGACCATATACGAACCTAGCTAACACGATCATTTATCTATGCAAACTGCTTTCCGAAAGAAAATATACTTTAATGACTTAACCGTCAATTATCTCATCCAAAAGTATACTTTAACCCGACATTTTAAAATCCACTTTCAATTGAGGGTCCACCGCTGTTATCATAATTCAAGAAGAACAATCCACTAGTAGTACATGATAATGTGGTGGGAACGCGACTGGAATACGGTATGCGTTGTAGCAAGCCTTAAAAAATTAAGCCGTCGGCGATACAGAATGTTAAGTAAAGATTTATAAGGAACATTCGTGCAACGTGACGAGTTTAGACTTCTCCCCTTTTCTCGGCTCCGATTTTTTGCTTCTAGAACGTGTTTTATCAACGTATCTTTGATTATGTTGGAATTAATTAATTCCACGTGTTTTAGAATCGCCGTTGATATATCAATAACTGAATGGATATTGCTGGACAATTGACAGTTGTTTCAATAGTCACTCGTACATTGGAGGGGTAGTCAGCAATATAATTTTGGCGCAGACATAGGGACGGAAAAGCGTACATGGCTCCAATACCTGTGCGGTATTGCGCGTGAATTTCACCGTTGTAAATTTTGGTGTCGAATGCTGGGGCAGTGAGGAATGTTGCGGAAGGCTGACTATTCAGTGTTTAATGGAAAGCGAGAAAAGACGATTTTCGTGTCGTGCGGTTGCGTGGTCTACGGTTTGGGCATTGGCGAGCGTGCTAATCTGCGTGGAGCGCGTGTGATTGGACCGACGCCGTTGTCCAATTTTCCGGTGGCGACGGTATTAGTTAGACAGACAACGTCGCTTGGTAACTCATGTACCTACATATTTCAATAGCTTCAATATGGTTTGATTGATGCCTGCCGTCCATATTTCATTAGGGGGCTGTTTTCAGGCATGGTGTGTTTTGGGATTCGGTGGGCATAACTTGTTATTGTCTTTGAAATGTCAAAATATCCTATGATTTATCATAATATGTGTTATTCGTCGGAATTCACTGAATAAAGTACATACCCTAGTGACTCACTAAGGTAGTAACTGGTACTAGGTAGAGACCATGACGTGACTCACTGAAAAAAATATTTTGATGCCCTAAAACTATTTTAATAGCAAGGAGTTTTGGAATGAATACGCTTTATTTTCTTTTGTTGTATTCATGTTATATCTATGTTACTACCACTAGGTACCTATTGAAACATATTTTTTCAGACATAGGACATTACAAAAGTAATCTCGTACTGAAATTCCACAGCAAACACCATGTGAACTGGCGACTGGCAATTTGTATTCGCAAACAAATCTGCTGATGCAAACAGCAATGCAATCCGGTTCCCTAATGATTGTTTACTGTGGGGGCTAGTTACTGGCTAATGTAATATTAACGCAATTCATTAAACGTGGAATTGAAGGACCCTTTACTTAAGAGGATTCTATGGGGTTGACTTTTAAATTGGATATTATTGACCCCCAAAACAAGTGCAACAAAATTAACACTGACGTGTGACAAGTTATGTTGAGACCAAATCTGTTGAATCTAGATATCTCGTTCGTTACAAATTAAATCATAAATTTAATTTGTAACGAACGATTGTTACGAACACTGCGTTGATAATTTGCACACTAGAGATGAGTCCGGTATTCAATAACTAACTCAGTACCTGTTAGCATGGTCCTAAAATATCAAACGGTATTGTAAAATCCGCATACCGCTAGGGAATAACTGTGCAAAGCGAGCATCGCGCCTAACCGACCGTGAGCCATAACTACCCAACGCTTCAATACCTATACTTACCTAACTATCATCTACGCATAGGTACTAGCGAACCGTTCACCCGTAAAGTTATGTAGCTGCAACAAGTATTTGGTATTTCTAACCAAATCGGTTAGAAATATATTGGGTGTATTGTAACGTTATTCGGTACCAGTTGATTCTAGCGGTATTGAAACAAAATACCCAACTAATAACCGGTAGCCCAAATATCCAATAACTCCCATCCTTACTGCACACCTCGTTTTTAGCACCTACCTTAACTCGCTTTTTTTATCTTTATGTTGTTATATTTACGTAATGCATGCATACCTAGGTTAGGTAGGTACATCTATTTTTGAACTACGTGGTAGTATATACGTAACTGCAAAAAAGATACGTACACTTCTAAAATTATATCTAACTTGAGGAATGCAACATTCTACACAAATCCTGTCGGGTTTAGAGAATGTTAAAATGTTCTAGGTTTTACATTAATATAAACATAAGTATTTTTATAAATAAATAAATATACATAAAAAACTATAAAAATTAATAACGGACAAATCGAGACCGCCTCCGGGCCCCATTACGATCAAAGTAAAAATATATGAGGCGAAGGAAACGAAACCAAACATATGCTGGGGTAAATATTTGGACAGAATTCCCCTGTCCCTGCGGACCTCTCCCCGTGCCATAGCCTACAATGGAGTTATTACTGCACCATAGCTTGTACAAGAGTGTGTATTACGTCATATTGTTCTCCATCGATTAGCCAGCCCGTGCTGTGACGTCTTTATGCTGTAATGAACAGAGTTTTCTACAACAATTTTTATTTTAAAACTATCTGCTGCCCGCGCCAACGCCCCCGTTTTATCGGGATAAAAATAGCCTATGTGTTATTCAAGGTCCAAAACTATAACCATACCAAATCATCCTAATCAGCCTAATCGGTTCAGCAGTTTTTGCGTGAAAGAGTTACAAATATCCATACATCCATCCATACAAACTTTGACGTTTATAATATTAGTAGGATAGTTTCCGCCTGTGGCTTTGCACGCGATGTTTCTACGGAAAAGTTTAAAAGGTTGTTTGTATTTCATGGAAACTGATTTACGTGATTCAAAGTAGCCTATGTTTTACTACAGGCCTAGAACTGCATAGGTATTATGTACCTGTACCTTAGCAAAATTTCAGCCTGATTCATTTAGTATTTTTGGCGGGCAGAAGTAACAAACATCCATCTAAACATCCAAACTTTCGTATTTATATAATACTAGCTGTGCCCGCGATTTCGTCCGCGTGGAAAGTGACAGTGTGATTTTCATACAAACTTTCATCCCCTATTCGCTATTATATTTTACCCCCTTGAGGTTCAGATTTGTTGAAACTGTAAATGAAATTTTAATTATATCTAATTAACAGCCTAAAAAAACCAAGCTTTTAGCTTTAAAAATGATGATACTTCTATACATAACCTTTCAACACCTCTTCCAACCCCTCTTTCAACAACTTTTAACCCTTTTTTCGCATTAAAAATTAGCCTATGTCCTTTCTCAGGCTTTAAAGTATTACCAAATTTCATTTAAATAGGTACAGTCGTTTTGGCGTGAGAATGTGACAGACAGACAGACAGAGTTACTTTCGCATTTATAATATTAGTAAGACTAAGTGAGATAAGTTTGTTTAACCCTCTGTTACTGACGGATTTATTTTTCTTTTGATTAAGTACGAGTACATACCAGAAGTTACTTTTAAAATTACTCCAATGACTTTTTTCCGTTGCTAAAGGTTTCCATTCCATTTTATAACCATGACATAAATACCCATGACGTCAATGAACGACGACCGATGTGGCACGGCGGGCGAAGGTCCGCAGGTTCGTTTCCCGCAATGGGACAAATATTTTTACGATCTGCAAATATTTGATACGAGTGAACTAGGTATTTCTATGTAGGTATAATACAAAATACGTCTATCTATCTGTGTATGTATTGTATTATATATATCATTCATCTAGTACCCATAACACAAGCTCTGCTTAGCTTGGAGCTTGTGATGAATTATCGAGCATTATTATTATTACTAAAATTAGATTTTCAAAATATCAGATTCTAAATTTCGGATTACTTCTGCTTCTATTTTTTTTTATATTTTGTATGTGCTGCTGGATTTCCTTTGTATAAATAAATAACAAAATTAGATCTTTATTGACAAAGAAAATAACAATCAATTGAGTTAACTGCAGACTGTTGCAAACAATCTACAGTAGCTCAACTGATCCATATCAATACCAGTCGGAAGCGATCCCAAGACGCTGGCTGCATTGCCCCGCTGTATGGCAATGCTAATGCGCTGCGCCAGATACTAACCAGCTAGATACTCGCCAGATACTCGGGTCTCGCTTCGCTTCAAACAGGCGCTCAGATAATTTTTTGAAAATAAATAATTCAAGTTACTAATGCTTTTCATTATATCGATGACAGAAATAACAATGACGTCATTCAACTGAATGTTAGGCGTTCAATAATGTTGGAAGAGAGAAATGCAATTTTAGGCTAAAATTGTTTAGAGTGACCGTGAGAATGTATGAGTATTCAGACTCCATGGACGCAAAAAATCGCAGAAAAAAATGTACTCGTATTGCTTGGCCTGAACCACATAATAGTGATTGAACTAACCTGTCAGTCCCATGTTAAGTGGTTTTGAGGGAGCCATGCCTCTATTGTCCGGGTAACCGGTAGCGTGTTTTCTTGATAAAT
The DNA here is from genome assembly GCA_947859395.1 of Eupithecia insigniata. Classification (NCBI taxonomy): domain Eukaryota; kingdom Metazoa; phylum Arthropoda; class Insecta; order Lepidoptera; family Geometridae; genus Eupithecia; species Eupithecia insigniata. The sequence continues at coordinate 4,681,119 of OX401996.1, read as the reverse complement.
GTTTGATTTGGGAGTATTTGCTAATCTACCCTCGTTATAATGCCTTGGGTGTTTGCATTAATTTTTTAGCGGAATGTTTTGATAGGATTTCATAAGCTTTGCCAGTACATTAAAGTATTTTTTCGTTTTGTTGTGTGTTTTTCAATTATTTGATTTCCTTATTTTTATTATTTTTATCTCTTTTTCTCTTTTTGTTCTTTCTTTTTGGTCTTTCTCTTTTTGGTCTTTCTCTTTTTGGTCTTTCTTTAGAAAATAAAACAAAGTACCTCCATAACTTACCGAAGGTTATAAGAACTTTAAAAATACGAGTTACAACCTTAAGGCGGTTCCCAGACCCAAACTAGCACCGCCACCTACATATTTTATCGCATTATTACGTTAAACAAAGGAATTTAGAAAAATTTCTTGGCCAGTTTGTGATACCTATCATAAGCTTTTTTTAATGCCTATATAATAGTTTTATATTAAGGTTGCCTGTAAGAAATCGCTTCTAAGCGATAAGGCCATTTTATCAATGCTTGCAAAGCATCTATCTTAATCATGGGAGATTTAAACTTAAAAAGTGCTTCGATGAATATTAATAATTACTACTGTTATTTTATGTCATTTTGTAGTCTGTCTGAGAAGAATAATGTGACGAATCTCCATGGGGGGTTGCTGGATGTAGTTCTCGTTCAGGAGAGTGGTGGTACGTGTGATGTATCTGTCACAGCCACCGAGGGAATTGTTCCACCTGACGCTTATCATCCGCCCCTTGAAGTTGAGATTAGAATCGACACCTCACATCATTCCGATCTTATTGAGCCTAGCAACATAGACACGGCTAGAGACTGGAATTTAAGGAAATGCAACTATCACCTGTTGTATCAACTGCTATCTGAGAATTCTTGGTCGGAAGTCCTACAGGCTCAGGATGTCAATACTGCCTGTCAATGTCTTTATGATAACATCTACGCGATGTTCGACCAGTGCACGCCTAAAAAACGTCGTGGTGGTGCTAAATGCAGACGGTATCCTGTGTGGTTTACATCTGATATTATTACCGACTTAAAACGCAAACTGAAGTTACACGCGGCTTGGAAACGCTCTGATTCTCGGGAAGTGTACACGCAATTTGCGGGACTTAGAGCGGATTTAAGAAAGCGGATAACGTCTGCATATAGTACGTACACAAAATCACTTGAGGACAACATCAGAATTAACCCGCGGAGGTTTTGGCAACATGTCTCCAGCTTGCGATCCAAAGGAGGATTTGAGCCTAATATCTCGTATCAAGGCTTTACCTTTGCCGGAGCAAGCGCGGCCGAAGCCTTTGCCAGTTATTTCGCGAGCGTTTTTCTGCCGGACGTTCCTCGACTTGACCCCAGTACTGATTCCAATCTTACGTCAGTCAAGGACAGCAATTATGTCAATCTTGAGCAAGTGAATGTATCAGATGTTATCTGGGCGATTAACAAACTTAAGGCTAAGAGTTCTTTGGGACCTGACATCATCCCTTCCATCATCGTCAAGGATGCTAAGAAGATCTTGTGTGGTCCTCTTTGCCACATATTCAATCTGGGTCTTAAGTCAGGGGTGTATCCCCGACAATGGAAGCTCTCAAAAGTGATCCCCATACCCAAGAGCTCCAATAAATCTGTTGTAGAAGAATACCGTCCAATCGCGGTCTTATCTTCTCTAGCTAAAGTCTATGAGAGCATACTCCACAGATACATCTATGCACAGGTCAATAAGTACTTGTGCCAAGAACAGCACGGCTTTAGAAGCAAAAAGTCTGTAAACACAAACTTGTTGACCCTGGTGGACTACATCTCTGTCTGTATGGATCGACGCAGTCAAGTTGATGTGCTGTATTTCGACTTTAGGAAGGCGTTCGATAGGGTCAACAATGACATTCTGCTGACGAAACTCGCTTCCATAGGCTTTGCCCCGGGCCTTCTCCGGTTTATTGCAGACTATCTCCGCGATCGCCAGCAGTTTGTAAGGTTAGGCTTGTATGAGTCACGGCCCTATCACACGCGCTCAGGGGTTAGTCAGGGGTCAATACTTGGCCCCCTATTGTTTCTGTTGATGATTAATGACCTCCCCTCATGTGTATCTTACGCGCAGAGCCTGCTCTATGCGGATGACTTAAAGCTCTTTAGTGAGATTAAGTCAGATGCAGATTGCTGGGCGCTGCAGCGTGATGTTAATGCGATCCATGAGTGGAGTATCATCAACAAAATGGAGTTCAATGCCAGTAAATGCTATGTGATGACTTTCGGGCGAGTGCGACAACCAATCCTTTTCAATTATGACATCAACGGTGTGGTGATTACAAGGTCAGATGCCATGAAGGACCTGGGTGTCGCATTCGACCGAAAGTTAACTTTCCACGCTCACATAACTGCGCTCGCAAAAGAGTCTTTCAGACGTCTGGGGTTTGTGCTCAGGAATGCCCGCGACTTCCGTAATGACCATGTGATATGCCTGATCTTTGGCGCGCTCGTCCGTAGTAAGCTTGAAGCCAGCGCTTGTGTTTGGAACCCGCATGAGGCCAAGTATGCCTTAATGCTTGAAAAAGTGCAAAAGGCATTTTTGCGGTTCCTGTATAAGCGCAGATATGGCTATTATCCCTTCTTGTACCCTACTAAGTTCCTGATGGGCTGTCTGGGGTACAACTCACTGGAGACGCGGCGCGCCTTCGATCAGCTTTCCATAGCGTGCAAGCTCTTCCGAGGTAAAATAGACTCCCCCGAACTAAGTGATGTGTTGTGTCGCCTCTACGTTCCTGACAACTACTGTAGGGGCCGAAAGCACAGGTTGTTTGACGTACCGGCGTCGTCCACGGCGGCACGCTCCGCATCACCCATCCCACGCATCCTCACCGCACTCAACTCTCTCCTGAACGATAGCCCTGAAACCGACCTGTTTGCGGATAGTCTGAGTGAGATTCTGTCGGTGTGTTTAAGGTTCTGTGAACGTGATGTATGAATGGGTGTACCTAGTTTTGACTATATTATAATGTTATCTAATAATGTACTATGTTTTGACTAAGTAACTTTTTATTTTATTTGGACATGTGTAATTTATTTTCTTCTATTTGTTTTATTCAGTATTGTCACCTATTAATTCAACTATAATTTATTTGATTAAGTTTAATGTGTATAGTAATTTTCATTTAATGTTAATATTTAAGTAACTAATGTAATTGTTTAGTTAAAATCGTATTAGTTGCTCAATCAATAAATAAATAAAATAAATAAATAAAGGCCGCCCACTGTACTTGTTTATGTTAATGTCTATGTGTTTTATTTGTCTTTGTGGTGTACAATAAAGAGTTTTGTATTGTATTGTATTGTATTTATTTTGTATAGTTTAGGAAGAGCTGCAAAATTGCACTTTTTGGCAACCAAACTTGGTTTTCAATGAAAATAACTGTGTATATCGTAGTGGCGGCTCTGATTGGGTCGGGGTAGCGCCTTAAGTAATTTGGCAACGAATCTCCGAAAAAAACCTGCTGGGTACCTTATTTTTTTAGCATGGATGAAAGCTGGTAAAGCTATAAATAAAATAAAACAAAAAATCAATAACGGGGACAAAAATAACATGAATTTAAATAAACACAAACAGAATGTTTGTTTACTCACAAGAAAACTTCGCAACTCTCAATTTCGATTCTGTCGCATCTGAATCGCACACGTCCATTGTACAACACAATAGAGTTACCACAAAAGTCTGTTTCTAACTCCTTGCTAACATTGACCTATTGGACCAACAGGTGAATCACAAAGCGTTTCTTGTTTGGGTGTCTCTACAGTACTCTTGTGCATTAAGGCCCTTTGAAGACTTGCAATGGGATGAATAGAGTCCGTAGTATAAACTAGATTTTTTGTAAGCAAATTGTCAATGAACACTGCGTACAAGGTCACGGGTGGTCATACCAAATTTTAATGTAGGTATCTACAGTAGACCATCCACTCAATGGACCGACGACATCGTAGCGGTCGCAGGGAGTCGATGGATGGTGGCGGCTCAGAACCGCTATTTGTGGCGTCGTACGAGGGAGGCCTATGTACAGCAGTGGACGTGTATGGGCTGATGATGATGATGATCGACTCTTGCTTATATGCCGTTAGAAGACTAGCAATGGAATGAGAGTCCGTAGTAAATACTTATTTGTTAATGAACCCTGGCACGCGTAAACATATAAACTTCTTACTTTTTGAATATTATATGGAACAAAACATGAATATGGAGCAAAACAAAAGAAGTTCTGCGTACATCTATCTAGGTATTATATAAAAATATCGTGTCACAGTGTTTGTAACCAAACTCCTCCGAAACGGCTCGACCGATGTTTATGAAATTTTGTGTGTATATTTGGTACGAGTGAGAATAGGATGTTATCTATTTTTTATACCCCTAAGTGATAAGGGAGGCCCACGCCAAATGATTTATTTTTATATTTTTGGTCAATTTTTTATTATTTTTATGAGTTGGCAATAAAAAATACGTGTGGCACTCAATTTTCACCATTCTAACACCAACCCCGATTTTTAAAAACTCTGTGGTCAATGGCAAAACAACGTTTGCCGGGTCAGCTAGTTTTACTTATATTTTCATCGTCGTATACGTACTGAAAGGAAACTATGGAGTGGAATAACCGATTTAATATTTGAAGGTCTACTGGCCAGGCTGTGAGACATGGCGCACGTTAGGAAGGATGGAACCTATATACCTCTGACCAACATTCAAGATACAAAACTCAGCATACAAAATAGATGGTTACTGATACATCAAAACAGCGTAGGCCAAAATGCAAATGCGTCTTTATTTCCTACTATTTTCAGCCCGCGACTTAGTAGGCGTTGTTTCTATGCAAAAGTTTAGAGAGGATTTTTATCAAATGTAAACTGATTTATGGGATAAAAAGTAGCCTATGTTTTATTCAAGGCCTAGAATTAGATGTATATAAAATTTCAACCCTTTTATCCCGTTTATTCAATCCATACATACTTCTTTCTTTCATTCTACTTTCGCATTTATATTAATGGGTAGTACACTCCGATTTAGAGTCCAAGAGATTTGATGTCAAGAAAGACATTTATGAATGAAAACTTAACGAAAACTGATAACAATAACAAAAAACAACAAGGACAGCAAATTATCACTAAAAACTAAAACACAAAGTCCAACAACAAGTCAAGTGTCGCAAAAAATGTTAAAAATTGAATTCGAAAACGAACGAGAGATCAATTAAATGATGAATGAAAACTTTTCAAAACCAAAAATTGATTCAAGCTTCTGTGCTTTGCTTCGATGATACCAATATTGTTAAATATTTTCCACCAAATATCCTTGGGTTTTGTAATCCCTCTGTATATAAAAAATATCCAAGAACGTCGAGTAGGTATAGCTGCCGGCGCCTTCGTCCACGTTTTATCGGGATACATAATAATCTATAATATGTTATTCCTGGCCCAAACTACACCCATAGCAAATTTCAGCCCAATCAGTTCAGTAGTTTTTACGTGAAAGAGGAACAAATATCCATCCATCCATACTCACAAACTTTGACATATGTAATACTAGCTGCAGCCTGCGCCTTCGCCCGCGTTTTATCGGGATGAAAAATAGCCTATATGTTATTCCAGGTCCCAAACCATACCCATACCAAAGTTCAGCTTAGAAGCCAGCAAGATTAGTAGAACAAAAAATTTAAGTGAAGAGAATATCAATAACACCTTATTTCTTATTTGATAATAATAACCATGTTTATACTATAAATTTGACTTGTCTAAGTGCTTATTTTGTAAGCCTAAAGAAATAAAGTTATTGATTCTGATTCTGACTCTGATAGTGTGATTTATACCTTGTATAGAGTTTAAAAAATATATAGCCTTAGCATTGACCTAAAACCCAACAGGTGAACTTCAATACTATTGTCTGGTGTCTCCTGTGAATTGACGCTCCATGAAGACTTGCAAAGGATGAAAGGAAAGGGGGTTAAACTTGGGGTTAGCGGGCTGAAAGGTCATTGACTCTGACTGTATGAGTAATTCTGACCCTGCTGCAAAATCTGATTAGCGTTGGAAGTTTATTATATACAAAGAAGTGTATAGTGTAATATAGAACTAGATGATTTGTATATGATATGATTTGTATTTAAAAAAAATGAACTAAATTAACTTGTTTATTTTTTTTGCAATCTTTTATACTCGAGGCCTGTTTTTATGACGTCAGCGTAGATAATTCTATGAAAAAACAAAAAACAATTGTGCCGGCTAATGATTTACAAAGTAACTAATTTCTAGATAATTGTTTCTCGTTCGGCGGTCAACTTCCTATATTCAAAAACCTGTTTATGTTTTTCGGGCATTTGAAATTAAGGTATCATTAATAAATATTAATAAAATAAAAAAATAAATTTATTTCATTGCAGTGAATTGATTGGCAGATTATCAAAAGTTTTTTTGAATTCTATGTTAGTAGTATCTATTTATATTTTTCTGCTAGTAATTAAGTAATTTAAGTATTATAACAGAAGTTTTACTTATTGTATACATCATGATGATGATGATGATACATATACTATTATTATTATTACCAATCCGCCTGCCAAGCGTGGTGATTATGTGCAAATCCCCCCCCTACATGGGAGACCACCCACTCGATGGACCGACGACATCGTAGCTGTCGCAAGGAGTAGTTGGATAGAGGCGGCTCAGGACCGCTATTCGTGGCGTCGTATGGGGGAGGCCTATGTCCAGCAGTGGACGTGTATGGGCTGATGATGATGATGATGATACTATTATTGTTTTTTTAGTTATCTGCAAGAACCCCTCTGCAGGTGAAGGCCTCCTCCAAAGATAGCCAGTGTTCTCTAGAGTGAGCTGTTCGAATCCAGTCAGGGCCGGCTGTTTTTTTGAGCTCGCCTTCCCATCTAGCTAAAGGTCTACCTCTCTTCCTTTTTCCTTGAGGACCTAACCACGTGGTCACCCTTTTGGTCCATCTCTGGTCTTGTAGGCGCGCTACATGTCCGACTCACTTCCAATTTAGTGATTGGGCATGTGTTAGTCCATCTATTGCCTTTGTGATTTTTTTTATTTTAGTGTGTCTAATTTTTTTTATCTTTTCAATGTTTAGCATACTACGTTCTATTCCGCGTTGGCATGAAATTATTTTGACTCTGGTTTTTTTGTAGAACAAGGTATCATTAAAAAATGTATATAAAATAAGTTTTCTACAAGAACAAGTTTACTAAACCCCTCACATTATGTGGCAACCAAGAATTATTTAAAATGCATTCATTATAACGAATGTAAATTATTGTAATTCATTATAATGAATTCATCAACTACGATAGTTTTATAGATAGATAGAAAATACTTTTAATACACACATAAAACTAGGAAACAGTTTACAAATGAGACAATAACAACATAAGTGACAATTGAGGCGGTTTTATCGCTCGAGAGCGATCTCTGCCAGACAACCTGGTATATTATAGTAAAAATTTCAAACACTATTTATATTTATCTAGCAAACACATAATTACGATTAGATGTCTCACATTGCAAGTTCTAAGTCTTCATACATATAATTATGTGCAGCACGAGTAAATCCCAATCAATCGTTCAATCACTAGCACCTACACTACACTACATAACCACAAACAGCCTAAGCCCAGACATTACCTATTAATTAATCGGTCCACGCTAATTATACAACATGAGTGCCCGCAGTCAGCCACACAAAGGGTTTGCAACATTCGTGTTTATGGCCGCACTACTGCACATACGGTGTATTGAACGCACAGGTGGGTACTTACTGCAAGACATTGATCTTATATGCTCTCATACAAACAATTTAATTTCATATAAGTTATATAAATTTTTTTATTCGTTTTATATAGTTACTGCAGGATTCAGAATAGGACAAAAAATGTAAGTAAAGAGAATCATGTAACATATAGAGGTTTTCGGATTAAAAAAAACTGAGCGTCTGGCCGATTCAGCACGTGAGCGGGGCAATCCAGCCAGCGTTTCGGGGACGCTTCGAACTAGTGTTGATATTGACCAGTTGTGAGGTTTGTAAGACTTGTCTACAAGCTTATTTTGTAAGCCTAAAGATACATTCTTATTTTATCCTCTTCAGACCTGAGGCTTATACAAATTAAATAAATGGTTTTTTTATGCTAAAATAGGATTATTAGGGTTCAAATAAGACATTGTACTAACTTTAAAAAGAAATCTTTAATGATAGGTACAAATATGTGTAACTCAGGTCTATGCCATGTTCATTTCGCCTCCTTAATTTTTGGGTGTGAAACATCTCAAAAATCAAATTTAACTAACTAAATTACATAAAAAAATCAATCAGTTATCATGTTTTTTCTGTTATCTGAAAGTTTCGCGTCGACAGCGTGAGGAAAAATCTTGCTTCAAACTCACTTATGTATTCAAATTAAATTTTCATCCACGTGATGCGCTTGTAGACTTTCTCAACGCTTTTTTAGGAACTAGTATCATTAGTGAACACATAAATAGTACCAAAAGTTGTCGCTAATAATAGGAAATTGAGATTTAATAAGGTACATCTATGTGTACCCCAGGTCTGAAGAGGTTAAACCATTTTGGAAGTAATTTCATTTCTAAACGAAACTTTTTTATACGAGTGCAAGTTTCCGTTGAAAGTGGTCACAAATCGTGAACAAAATGAGACATCTAAGAAAATCGCAGAAGATATGTAGCTCTTTGATTTGATTGGAGACCCCATACTTCCCACTTCGTTTGATGATTTTGCTAAGATAATATCCTGAACACAGATTCCATTTTCCCTTTGTAGAGGTGAACAAATAATTAATAACGAGGAACTGCAGGTAAATTTTCTGTATACCTACCTATGAGTTCCATGATATACCAGTGAAGCTAGTTTCAGGCACGGCGAAGGGACAAACTAAACTATTCAGACTTCGTAATCAAAAGGCAAGGAATAGTATCATTCTACTGGAAGCTTGAATACGGGACATGGAGAATCATATTGCAAACTCTACACAATCATCATCATCAGCCCTTATACGTCTACTGCTGAACATAGGCTCTCTCAAATGACCCCACGAAGCGGTCCTGAGCCGCCGCCATCCAACGACTCTTTACGACCGCTACAATTCTACTCAATTTCAATTTGTATTGAAATGCTAAATTTTTCTAGATTGAAATTCAGCGATAAAAAACAAATATAGTATTTACTAGGAGTTGTATTGCAAGAACTTTGCATATTCAGTAGACACAGATTTCAAAGGGTCTTTGTGTGATGGGGAACTATTTCATTAAAAACTGTTAAAATTCCGTTCACTAAAACCTAAAGGCCAGTCTCCACTCCGGAGCGCACTGAAGATATGTAAAATCTATCATATACAACATACTAACCATAAGGATGGGAGTTATTGGATATTTTGACTGCCGGTTATTAGTTGGGTATTTTGTTTCCATACCGGTAGTACCAACTGGTACCCAATAACGTTACAATACTTACTCTATACCTGTCCTGATTTCTACCCAATATATTTCTAACCACTTTGGTTAGAAATACCAAATACTTGTTGCAGCTACATAACTATACGGGTGAACGGTCCGCTAGTACCTATGCGTAGATGATAGTTAGTTAAGTATAGGTATTGAAGCGTTGGGTAGTTATGGGTCACGGTCGGTTAGGCGCGATACTGGCTTTGCACAGTTATTCCCTAGCGGTATGCGGATTTTACAATAGCGTTAGATATTTTAGGACCATGCTAACAGGTACTGAGTTAGTTATTGAATACAGGACTCATCTCTACTAACCACAAATAACCTCTTATTTGTGGTTAGTATGTTGTATATGCTCCGGTTTGGTGGAGACTGGCCTTTAGGTTCTAGTGAACGGAATTTTAACAGTTTTTAATGAAATAGTTCCCCATCACGCGTAGCGCAATTGTGACACCACGTTTTTGGTTATTTTTGGACATTTTCTTTAGGCATTAAGCGGCTGATACCAGCTCTTAATTCAGCCGAATTTGGCCACAAGCTCATATGAAAATACATACAAGGCCCTGGCTATATGGGTAATGCAGTTCGTTATCATAATAATGCACAAAACATGAAAAAACACGGACATTTTCGTGAGACCCGCATTTTTTCGTACCTATATTAGCATTCAACAATCAGGATTCAGAAGTTTGAAGCCTTAATGTACTTTTGAAGTTGGAAGATAGAATGTTTTACAGTCTATATCTTGCTACTTAATTAGAACAAAAAATAAGTTTTTGGTAAAAGTTATCTTGTGGTTAAGTTTTTAAGGCTTCAGTGAGGTTTAATATCCTTGTAGAAGTAGTTTATTTAGAGAATAAAATCTTCCAGTTTAAAATCACCCTAATATTATAAACGCAAAATTTTTGATGTTTGGATGTATGGATGTTTAGATCGATGTTTGTTACCTCTTCATGCCAAAACACTGAACGAATGTATAAATGGAGTTCTAGGCCTGGAATAAAACATAGGCATGTTTTATCCCATAAATCAATTCCCATACGATAGAAATATACATAGAAACAATGCGTGCGAAGCCGCGGGTAAAAACTAGTAGAAAATAAAGAAATCGCGATAAAATATACCTACCTACAGCCTAGCTAAAGTAAATAACAATAACAGGAAAACAGAAAACACGACTTCACTTCACCAATAAACATTTCTCGACACTTGACAGATGGGCATCAGTCCAGCACGATCAAACCATTCACAGCGGATCAAGAATAATTATCCGATTTGTCATTTTAATGTCACATGCCGTCACGTAGTGAGGAAAAGGAATAAAATTATTCAAAATTAATCCATCCTGAGTGTTAATAAACTACAAGGTAGAATAACTCACGAGTCTTTCTTTGCCTTTTGTGTTAAAAAAATCAAAAAAGGATTTGAAAGAACATTAATTTGCGACGGATCAGTCAGTCATCCGCGCGCTTCAGTCGACAACACGTCTCGGCGGCGATGCTCATACATTTATTTTCTCAGCTAATGATCATTTGAATCGGACCTTTGTGAGAAACTTGAGCTCAGATGAAAATGATTGTCATGATAGTCATAAACATGCAATGGTTTCCGCATTAAACATTAACTCACCACGATATCTACTTGAAGTATGACCTTTTTAAAGCCAACATCTACTAAACAAATTTCACTTTAGTTGATACATATTTACCTTATGCATTTCCATTTCAAATCATCATCGTGACCATTTCGAACCTATTTTACAAACCCTAGTAATATAGGTTCCAAATAATCTTAACATCTATGTATATACATATGTAGGCACCTACCCATACCAACACTTACTTGCGTGTACATACAAGTAGATAATAAATAGAGCCGGCACGGCGGCGCAAGGTACGTGCTGACAGTACATAGAGGTAACATGCCTCGGAACTCCTCGTGCATGTTCTAATGATGCTACTCAAGTTATGAGACGCAGCGGGGAAGATATTGAACGTTACTTATATTTTAGTATATCAGACGTCAAATTAATTAATAAAATGGATAGTAGGTACTTACGTTTAGTAGCTATTATACTTGATTAATATTAACTTCATCATCATCATCATCATCATCAGCCCACACACGTCCACAGCTGGACATAGGCCCCCCCATACGACGTCACAAATAGCGGTCCTGAGCCGCCTTCATCCATCGACTCCCTGCGACCGCTACGATGTCGTCGGTCCATCGAGTGGATGGTCTCCCATGTAGGGGGGGATTTGCCATAATCACCACGCTTGGCAGGCGGATCGGTGACCGCAGTCTTGGTGTTTAAAAATACTCAGAAGGAAGCTGCTGCCCTTCCTCTGGTAGGATATTAACTTATGAATAAATAATTTGCTTTAATCCCATTGATGTTTTTTTACTATCATTCACGGTCATTCGTGGTAATTTATGGTTTCTTCGTGATCTTATGATACTCGAAGAAGGCGAGCTACTGAGTTCGCTTAGTATTACAGAGTACCACGTGCACAGGTGAGGCCTTAATTATGTATAAAATTTATAAAAATCTTCTAACCTATTAATAATTCAAGTCATGTGAAAGTGTATTACAGAGTACCACGTGCACAGGTGAGGCCTTAATTATGTATAAAATTTATAAAAATCTTCTAACCTATTAATAATTCAAGTCATGTGAAAGTGTATTACAGAGTACCACGTGCACAGGTGAGGCCTTAATTATGTATAAAATTTATAAAAATCTTCTAACCTATTAATAATTCAAGTCATGTGAAAGTGTCTTAAATTAAGTTTGTCGTACACCTGGAAAACACCGCTGCTGCACAGCACAGACATGTACATTCAAATATAGGCTTTAACTCGTAACATAAATATGTATTTTATATTGCTGGCCTCGCGGGCCAATCTGTAGTTTGTGGGAAGCTATTTTGTAAAGTGTAAAATGAATTTGTGGCGTCGTACGGGGGAGGCCTATGTCCAGCAGTGGACGTGTATGGGCTGATGATGATGATGAAAATTAATTTAAAGATAGTTTAAGCCGATATTTGAATACACATTTTTGTGTTAAACTGATTGATGTGCGCAGAGCTTTGCACCATCAGGTTCCATGTCAACTCTAGAAGAACCTAGGTATATGCGTTCCACCTTTCGCTTACCAAATTCACCACATCCAAGCATTCCTGACGAAGAATGATGCTTTCGGCTCCTCGCGAGTAGGTAGTGCTTTGTTCGTGTGATTAACTGCTTCGGTGCTAAGCCCTTAGCTAATGAGTCGACAAGTATTAATCATGGCGACGAACCGGACCGTTCGTGGGCGGTGGTAAGTAAAGAGGTCGGTTGTATCAATCTGAATGCTAGAAAACGGTTTAATTTTTAGCGAATGTACATGCATGATTGCACAAAAGAGTTTACAAAAGCAAGATGAGCCCGGCCACACGCTCCATCTTGCTTGCGGAAACTGTGTTTGTGGCTATAACAAACGTTGAAAACCCGAAAGAAATGTAATGAATTAGTGTATGAGTGCTTGAACTTATACTAAAGAACTTTAATAGAAAAAGCTATGATGACTCTATGATGGTCTTTTTCAGCCACCAAGTTCAAGATGATGATTAGTCCTCATTATAAAAGTAAGCGGGTTAACTACGAATGTAGTTTGTGTTGAAAATACATCAATGTGATGAGCTTATTCGTTCTAGTCTTCCTCCAGAAATAAAAAAATCATGCTATGTTTGAGTAGAATATTGACCAAAATTTGTATAGATCGGGTACAACAACAAACCATTTTTTTAAAAGTCTCGTCACGGTATAATAGCGCTCGGTGATAGTGGAGGGGGTTCTGCGCAGGTGTAAAACTATGTAAAAATCTAAAAATGTGTAGTACCAGGCATAAGCCTCCTATTTTTTCACACCTCAAATGTCCAATCTACGAGGTCGAGCTCATTAGCAAGTTTGTTCGCCACAACTAACAAATCTTTTACCACAAAAATTGTCCACAAGCTCCCGCTAAACCAATCACTCCGATCGCTCAGGCTCAGGCCTTATGGGAAATAGTACGTTACTTCGCATCGGGCTAATTACCATAATTAATTAGATCCCAGTGCGCAGCCGCAACAGAATAGGCGATTGATGGCGGCCACATATCGCAGTCACAAAGTGACGAGTTTAAATCTTTAAATTCAGCTATTAGGAATTTTTTGTCCAGACTATGATACCACTGATCAATCATACTAATGTACCTGTTCAGACTTGTACCGTGAATAATTTGTAGGTTGAATTGTTTGATTTATTTGTGGGGTATCGACTGAAGCCGGTTGGCCGAGCGGTGGGCCCCTTTCTATTCTGCAGTCGGAGTTTTGATTCTGTTCTAGTTAGACGTTTCGTCAGAAAACGTTATTAAAAGCTGCAAAATGCATGTTAGTTCATTACATAGAAAGGTAAATAATATGTACAATTAAACGAAAGCTTCGTTGGATTTAAGCAATTTCTTCTAACAAAGAGGTGTCTTGTTTTATTTTTAATTTTTTTGTTACCTGCCTATTTTTTATATTTCTAGGCTAGCAACAAATCCCTCTAAACCATAGACCTAGATTTTTTCTACCTCTAAACAGGAATCTATCTATGTGTACTAACGTATGTACCTTGATTTGTTTTATGTAGCTAGTGCAACTTTTTGACCGATTTAGTAAAAGAGGAAAGCGATTTTTTTTTAAATAACCACTCTTAATCATTTTTCAGATTTCAACAACTTTAATTCTTTAGGCTGACAAAATAAGCACTTAGTCAAGTCAAATTTTATAATATAAACAGGTATAAATATAGTTAAGAAGCTAGCAAGCTTGCAGTTATGTAATTGTCTTTTTGTAGTCTATTGATTAAATCAACATTATGTAGATAGACTCCAACATTACAATTGATTCAAAGTTTCTTTTAGCAAACATTCATAGGAAATGGCTTACAATGAGTGCAAAACTTCTTATCTGCTATCTAAATTACTTGTATTACCTAGAAAATTTGAAAAATCCGTTTTTTTACGCGTAACCTTCAAAAGTTGCACAATTCTTCCAATCTTTACACGCACAGCAAATCAAAACCCCATAAAGTCCTCGAAGCAAGGCGTCGGTATTTTTCCCTGTAATTAATTAGTTCGCAATGACTCCCCAGGGCGGGCGGAGTGTTCTTAAGTGCACGCGTGCCGCCGCCCGCCCGACCACTAATTGTACGCAAGTATCTGGATTATTGCTTTTATTTTTGCACTTTTTATTTGAAATGGGGATACTACTGCTTGAGTTTGAAAGTAGTTCAAAGTTTATTCTATCGATAATAAACTTAGTATTATGCGAGTGGTGTCAGTGACACCACCGTGTCAGTCATAGATACATTCTGAGTTTCTGCCGCGCTGTCTGACACTTGTTAAAAATAATTTTGAAATAGAATTTAAAATAAAAAGAGTTTAAAGTTAAACACAATACTGAATAATGAAAACAATTAACCCGTTTACATTAACGGGTTAATTACGAACCTAGTTGGAAGAGCTAATTAAAAAAATATTTTGTTATTTAATTTATTCTGCATTTTACAAAGAATAAAATGAACGGAATAGTAATTTGGCGCAAATTGTGAACTATTTTCTATGAACCCATCATAAAACCAACTTCGATATAATTTTATTTTGGAAGCATTTGTGAAAATTTTGATTTTTAACCAACATCTCAACTCTTATTTTATCAAATGCTCCAAAACTACCAATGAGACGAAGTTAGTTTTTTCATAAGTAAATAGAAAATGGTTTAAAATTTGCGCCAACTTACTTTTCCGCTTCCAAGAAATCAGAATAAAATAAAAACTACAAAAAAAAAATTAATCTCGCGCCAACCCGTGACGAACCACCTTAAGGGATGAAACGGTGTTCTTCCAACACAAATGAGGTTCGTAATTAACTCGCTTACATTCATAATGAATTCGCCAACCTACGAAAGTTTTTTATAGTAAAAAAAATAGCAAAACATGTTTTTATCTGTGGAGTGTCGATACAAACTAATGATGCTAGAAAAAGCTTTTATAGTATAGTATAGGCTGCTACACTTAGTAGACTATACTATACTAGCTTGGCCTGCAGCTTTGTGGTATCCAGAAAAAGGACAGATCAAAACGGTATCACAGGCAAAAAAAAAATAACATCATTTAAAATCGTAGAATATCAAACCGATAATCATTATTCCAAAATCGAGCAAAATATCGTTCTCCGAATCATAATCGCTTACAAATAGAACATTGGCATTCCCCTACTTCACCGTCGATTAAGCGAGAGCGTATTTATTTAGGGCTCCAATGACTTCCGTGGCGGACCTTAATGTGTCCACTGAGAAATGATGTGGACAAGCTTGAAATATGGACGTTGCTATGGGCCAGAGGGCAGGAGTCGAATAACCCCGTGTTTGTTTCTTAGCAACAGACAGAGTAGCCATCGAACAATTTTGTTACAATAAGCTCCTAACACTGTATGACTACAATTAATTTTAAATACCTTCTGATATTCTGAGCATTATTTTTATCACCCTTTCCTATGCTACTACTTCGCTATATATGTATACTAGCTGCTGCCCGCGCCTTCGTCCGCGTTTTATCGGGATAAAAAATAGCCTATACGTTCCAGGTCCCAAACTATACCCATACCAAATTTCAGCCTAATCGGTTCAGTAGTTTTTGTGTGATAGAGTAACAAATATCCATACATCCATACACCTATACATCCATCCATACAAACTTTTACATTTATAATATTAGTAGGAAGCTCTTTTGCCATCCACCTCCGCCCTGCAGTCAATGACGATAATGACTCTTCTTCTGCCAATTTCTTACATCATGAACCTATAAATTACAGGGTTAGGGAAATTCTCGCCTGCTTAAAACTGACCCACGGGCAAGGTTGTCCACTTAACCCAACATCCACTTGAATGGAACCTGAGATGGTGAACATCTCAGTTTCCATTCAAGTGGAGGAATCTTAGTTAGAAACGACTCTACATTTGAGTGAATCAAATGTAGAGTCGTTTCTAACTAAGATGCACAACTGCCCAGACCTTAGTAGGACCTTAGTAAATTTGAATTGTGTAGGTAATGGTAGTAAAACAATCCCACAAATCATAGCCCCGGAGCGTAAGGCACAACACTCCTTATCTCGGTTATTTACGGCGGCTGGCGGCGGCGATCGGAATATATTGCCGATTTCCGTCCACCGTTGGCGAGTAATACGCTTCCGCAACGCCCTCGCCACGCCCGCAGACGTTTCGTATCGTAATCGTACGCATGACGCACTGTCCTTGCTGACTGTACACTGTGAATTTGGATTAGTTTTGTGTTAGATCAGCAAAGGCAGTTAAATTTATTATAACCTGAACTTTACCCTAAATACCTAGGCCCTGGGTGTACCTACATCTTTTTACCATAGGATTATAGTTTGAAACTGTGCTAAGTTTCGAGCCCTTGCATTAAATGGTTTGATAATTAAATACCTACATATATATAGCATTACTTATGTGATTCTTTTAATTTTTCAAGGTACCTGATATAGCTAAACCTTTGTTAATTTTTCATGTTACTGTTAGATATTCTTGTAGGTACGATCAAACTGTCTCTCCACCTTCATTGTACTTAACAGTTATTTGTCATAGGTATAAAGTGATCGTTTATTTGATTAAACTTCACCGGAGCAGGGCAATATTTTGTCGTTTTTCGCTATTGCAAGTAGGTAGAGGATGTCATTAGTCGAGGCCAGCGATGGGACGACATTTATTTTACGGTTTCCGGCTATAAAAGTGATCCACTGCGTGCATTCTGCAGCGCTGCCCACTGCCCGATACAAAGATAGAGAAGCTTCTAGAAGAGTCGTAGAACTATGCTTTGGAAATTCCATGTTTGTGAGCATGATATAGTCTGAGTACTAGTCTGTAGTTTTAAACTTTGTGACGAAAATGGAAACACGAATTTGAACGAAAAAAATTAAATTAAGCATACATACATATGTACATATGTGTCGAAACTAACGAGATGGTTTGCTTTTTTAACCCGAAGATTTGAGTCCTTTGATAGACAAATAGCTATATTTAATTTTTTTCGTTTTAGAACTCTAGTTCTATTGAGTCCATGTTTACTTTAGTATGTCGACACCTAATTTTAATTTCTGACGAATTTTCGGCTTTTTGTGTTTTTAAGATATGTAGTGACGAATATGGAACAAAACGAAAAAAATTCAATATAGCTATTTGTCGGAACATACGATGGTTTTCATTTGTACCGCAAAGAATTGAGTTCCCTGGTCTAATTCTATTGACTCTTACTTTGGTGTTCACTTTGGTATATCTACAAAAAAACTGGAAGCTATGCCTGTGCCTTAATAGCAAAGCAAGCGAAGGCATTTTCTAATCTTTTTAAGCCGACACTTAACTGTTGAGTAAAGCCAGAATTATTATTTCTAACCTAAGCTCTAGCAAACGTATCCAGTATCTTTACATCTATGAGGTTGCCCACAGGCCATGCCCCACGGAAGTGATAAAGCTTTTTGGCTAAAAAACCATTCGGGCGGTGATGGCGCGGAAGGAAAGTGGGAATTTTTCCCGGATCTTACTGGGGTTGTTCGTCTAGCTCGGTATGTTATCTTAAGATACTACCACTAAAATTATTTATATTAATAAATCAGTTCATCATCATCATCATCAGCCCATACACACACTGTCCTCCGTCCACTGCTGGACATAGGCCTCCCCCGTACGACGCCACAAATAGCGGTCCTGAGCCGCCTCCATCCATCGACTCCCTGCGACCGCTACGATTTCGTCGGTCCATCGAGTGGATGGTCTCCCATGTAGGGGGGGATTTGCCATAATCACCACGCTTGGCAGGCGGATTGGTGATCGCAGTGTTGGTGTTTAAAAATACTCAGACGGAAGCTGCTGCCCTTCCTCTGGTAGATTCCCTTAGTCGGCTCTTACGACATCCACGGGTTGAGTTGGAGGGGTCGATATTCGTACGCCGCGGCCCCACGGCCCATAAATCAGTTACTAAATTATTATTTATTTATTTTATTTATTTATACTTTATAGCACAGATTCAAGAAAAGTATACAAAAGGTGGGCATAATGCCAATGGCATTTTCTACCTGCCAACCACACAAGGTAGAAAACAAAAATAACTTAGTAACTAATTTAGTGAGTGAACAGTAACGTACTAAATTAGTAACTAAATCAGTTTCTAAATCTATACAAAACAATACAAAACTCTTTATTGTACACCACAAAGACAAATAAAACACATAGACATTAACGTTTATGTTAATGTCTATGTGTTTTATTAATTAAGTACAATGGGGTAAATCAGTTACTAGATCAGTATTATCAGATAGTTACGTCAGCTTATTCCTAGTGTGACCTACGAGAGATTGCTCTGCAAAGCGGTGGTAATATACAAATTAACATTAGGTGAGCTATCGATTGATCCGTCAATTTTTCAACAACATCACGTATGTAACGAAAACTTAATATCTACTTAGTTCAGATTTAATAATTATATTTTATGCTGGGAAAATGGTCCCCTTTTATTGTGTAATGAAGAATCCGTAAGTTGGGCTACCTAAGAATAAGGATGATGTGATGACTGTAATTAAAAATAACCAAAATTATGTATGTAGAATAGAATAGAAATTGAATATATTTTTATGTGTTAAAAGACTTACACCGAATACATCATAAACTTGGACTAAGAGCAAACATATTTGAAGTGTAAGTCCAGTAACAAAATGGCTCTGCCACAGCATGTGTTTGTTAGTCAACCAACGCTGGTCTTCCGCCAGAGCCACTTGCTGGCGTTACGGACTAACTAGCGACGACTAACCTACAAACAAAAAACACATTCAAATGAAGAAAACTTTCAATAAAAAATTAAGTATAATAAAAGTGAGGTATGCTCGCATTGAAATAAAGTGTTAGCTACTGTTTAAAAAAGGTAAGTAAATTCAGAAAAAATAATATTTATGATAATCAATAATTTCAAAATATAAAAAAATTATATTATACCTAATTATACCGTAGTCATAGATGACAAAGCATGTATTATTATTTTTTTATTTTGATCGAGATTAATTATTATTTCGCGTAATCCATCCGCGCAAGCAATCCGCCATGACACGTTGTACACCAATCAGAGAGGTACACAACTGTGACGTCATGCAGTTAGAATACCTATGTAATGTAAAGGCACAGAATAACTACATATGGTAAAGATCTGACTTTCTTCTCTTGACAATATCATGGTCATTCTGTATCATCAGATGTTCGTGTATCGATGATGTTACAGACAGACGCCGCCACTACTATTGTAGAGTTTTAGAGTAAAATTGAAACAAAAAATAAGAGCCTTTTTCCTTCGCAATCCATTTATTTTGCAAATATATGATTACTTTGTATTCAGTCAAAGTCTGAAAACATTACAGAGTAGTTTCTCACAATCAGTCATCATAACTATTCTCTGATGAAAATAGCCTCTAAGAATAAGAGTTAATGGGGCGCTTATTATAAAAACCCTAAGTCCAGCAGTGGTGTGATAAAAATTATTATCGTTGTTAACATCTTGGTCCTCGTCTTTATCAAAATCCTTAGTTTTCCTAAGGATGTTTGCATAAACCAACTACGGGTTATAAAATATGATGCGTACCCGGTAGTGATAAGTTTTTATGGTTTGCCAATGTGTCCGAATGTCCCTGACATATTTTTATTACCTCTCGGACCCTTGGAAAACGATAAAAGGAGTTTGACTATCCTAGAAAATCAAAGAACTATGCCAATGACATTGTTTAAAAATGGACTCAATAAATGGTTACCTACTGACTCATTGTTTTTATAGCGTCAACTAACATTTTGATTTTAAGCAGACAAAACATTTAAATTCTAAATCATAATAATATTGTGTAATATTGTGTAAGTAGGTAGATTTATACATATCCAAAACTACTGGTGGTACTATTAGTAGGTACCTATTGCCTTGATACCAGTGATACATTAGCTGCATTGTAATATTTGACATGTTTTCTGTAAAGAAATGATTCTATTCTACGACGACCGATGTGACGTGACGCGACGCAAGAGATTACAGGTCCGATTCCCGCCTTGGGACAAATGTTTGTACGTGCTGCAAATATTTGTCTCGGGTGTTCTGGGTATTTACTAAGTATAATCAAAAATATCTATGGGATATATTCAGTCATCTAGTACCCATTACACAAGCTCTGCTTAGCTTGAGGCTTGATGATGCTATGTGGATTGTCCAGCTTTATTGTTATTAAGGGGATAGCATTTTCTTTTGATACTTAGGTAGTCGGAGGCCTTTGTTACTAATTATACCCTAGGTATATGGGGTGGGTGCCTCCGACTACCTAAGTTTCAAAAGAAAATGCTATGGACAATAGGTGAACGCTTGTTTAAGACTTTTATGTAGTCGGGTTTTAGTTTTTAAGTGTATATTTTTTTACATATATCTATCGATACATTTTTTCATTTGGCCATCCCTAGATGGCCCGTTGCCATGGTAATAAATAAACAAGAGGTCTCCATGGCAACGGGTGGGTCATCCTTTACTCATCACATCAAACTAAATTAGACTCGAACTGTAACTAGATGTCGTCTCTTGCAAAATTTTATCGCGCTATCGAAGTGTTCCAGGTGTAATTTAGACCCAGCTATCTCTTAAGATCCTCAGTTTTGTCGGACACCATATAGCCTATAACCATCGGGGTAATGAGACGAATCAATCGATACCTCACTTGTTGAAATAGAAGTAGTAGTTTCAGCGCTACGTGGGAACAAAGAAATCGGCTACATACATACATACATACATAGGGTGCTAAAATCATAACCCTCCGGTAGTCGGGTAAAAAGACACAAAATGGCCTCTGCCTCAGCTTGGGTTGGTTATTAGGTTGTTAACAAACAGCGCGGTCACCAAACGCTGGTCTACAAGGGATTCCCATTATATTCTCACGAAATAATATTAAATGAATCAATAGATATTGTAGATTGTAATAAGATACTCTCTGACTATTCGTGAGACGTTGCGACTGGGCAACGTCTCACGTGAGACGTTGGGAATACTTTTCGTGAGACGTTGCGACTGAGAACCTCTCATGTGAGATGTTCGGAATAACCCTGAATATTACGCACCCTGCTATTCAGAGTAAATATTATGTCTGTATACTATTATGTAATCTGAATGTCAGGGTACATTGGTACTTTATTAAAATCAATCAACGTGCACTAGGAGTAGTCGACCGAAACTTGACAAATGAGCAGCGGTAAAAAGGAAATGAGCCCGATTCACAGGAAATAGGACAGTGATTCAATTCGACCTATTGTTGTCTACCAGTCACGGTCAGCTTTGTATATTTTGTGAGATTATGTGAATTATTTTATACTAGCTGCAGCCCGCGGCTTTGCACGCGCTTTTTATGTACCGTATGTAGCCGTACTAGTAACCGTCACCGGGATACCATCTACCTCCCTGCCAAATTGCATTAAGACCGTTTAGGCGTGAAAAGGTAACAGACAGACAGATAGACAGAGTTACTTTCAAATTTATAAGATTATAGTAGGATTAAAAGATTTTTTCACGTTTAATGTTCGAAAAACGCAATTTGTACATCTTGTAACCCTAGTCGATAAGTGATTGAAGCTCTATTGGCTGTAAAGGTTAAGGTTTCAAAAGGTTAAAGTTGGTAAGCTAAGTACAGTCTCCGTGGTCAACATTTCAAGAAATATTTTGGGTTCCAAATTCAAAATCATAACGTTTTTGGAAATAATGAACATTACTCCCAAGGGAATATTGAGATAATTGGATTAGGAACATCAAAATATTATGTCACAATTTTTTTACCAAGGAGATACGAATATTGACATCTTTTTCGAAATCGAACTAACATCTGTTCAGAAAGTGGAATAAAAAACTTATGCCACGAAACACGTTATAAACCTTTTACTATTTTCTCGCAGAAAGTGTGAAAAGTAGAGAATTCTTCTCGTAGGTACGTGACTAAATATTTCTTGCACTCATTATTCTAGTCCCTCGCTTCGCTCGTGAGTTATTCTAAAATCCTGATTTGTGCTTGGGATTCAATGACGCGCCCGTGACGTAAGACCTATCTTTTAACGCACTCTGTGCACAATCTACTATTATCGAAATATAGTTTTGGTGCCTCAGGTATATTTTTTATTCAATGTAGATCATCATTTACACCTGGAGATGCTGGTTGTATTCCAAGGCATGCAACAGTTTATGGATATGGTACATCATCATCATCCGCAGATGGATTTTACCTGTTAGGTAAAGCTTGTAGCAGACCTGGAAACCACTACTACAACTACTGCCAGCATTTAAATGTATTTAATATTGACTTAATCAGATAACAGAAAGCTCGCGGGCCGCCCGTTCGAAGCTTGTCCGGAAGCCATTTTGTCACTGTAAAATGTATCTAAAGATAATAATTATAATCCTAAATTAAATGCTCATATTTGTGCTGCGCTGTAGATGTCTTGGATTAATGTGTGCAGAGCTATAAGGTCTCTCAAAGTTTGTGTCATCCAATACAGTCCTGTGCTAGCCTGTACACTATGGTATAGCTTATACTATCTATTTATTATTGGATCATCACTAAACTTTATAAAACCCAGCGAGAGAATTATCTCGTGATTTCGCTGTACGCTTTTTCTACTCACCGACTAAAACTCGTTCAAATCCACAATCCAAAACCTGAAAAAGAGAACGATAGGTTTAAGATATTAACAACGAAACTATCACACTACACCATGCATTGTTATCAATATGACAGGTTACAGAAAAAAATATTGTTGTTGTTAATCTTAATAACATAAAAACAAGTACCTACCATTATTCTATTAAATCTTAAATAAATCATCAGAACGCAATCACATCAACCAACCCACACACCAAAACCAAAAATCGTAACCCAATCTACTAAACTAAAACAGAAATTAATCAGAGACCCCGAGTCCCCCATTAGAAAATGATTTAGTCGGAGTCCATCGAACCCTGCTTTCCCTGCAATTAGACGTGCAGAACAATGTGCAGTGATTTTTAAATGATCGCCCCCGGCATCTGGCGGGTCCGGCGACAATATTGGTAATTGCTTTGTGACCTGCTGTGTTGAGGGGGTTTTGAAAGGTGTCGCCCTTCAAAGATAAAGGGAGTTTTGGAGTAGTTTTCTTTGTAGGTAGAAATAAATAGAGCGGGTGATGTTAGAATAAGTTTATGAAACAGATTTTGCAAGTAATTAAAAAATTTATAACAAATACAAGGCATGATTAAGAGTTAATACCAGTCGATAACTTCTGAAGGTTATACAGGGTGATTGGTTTGAGCTGGGTGCAAAACTTCAAGGAGAAGCTAGAATAAACCATTAAGACCATTTGAGACATGGTTGTCTAAGACAAAGACTCACTATAGGTTATCTTATTACGATTTTTTTTTTCTTTAAGTAAACCCAAAATTCGACAGTTAAATGCTATATGTACTAATAGCCAGATTAAAAAATAAGTGAACTATTTTTTTACTTTACATTATTAAAATAATGTGTAAACAATCTAACCAAACATATCCTACACATCACAAATACAATCCAATCACAATAAATAAATAAATGAAGTTGGACAATCCACACAGTATCATCTAGCCCTAAGCTAAGCAGAGCTTGTGTTATGGGTACTAGATGACTGAAATACATAATACAATATATTACATAGATAGATATTTTTATCACACATAGAAAATACCCAGAACACCCGAAACAAGTATTTGCAGATCGTACAAATATTTATCCCAAGGCGGAAATCTAATTATTATATTTTTATATATGTATATATTTATAGGCATTACTCAACTCTGGACGCATGTTCGTGAGCATTATAAGAGAAAATGTTGCCAACTTACTGATAGAGAAAGGTACTCAAATTACCTATCGCTAACAGACATCAATGGAATTCCTCAAACGCCAAATTTTAATTTAACCCAGCATAAAAGGCAGTTTAATTTGCCTCTCCGTTTATTGACGCGCAGAAATTAATATTTCGATATCAAAAGTTCACGCTCAACTACCCACCGCGGGTCGAGGGCAACAACTATATTGTGAATTGTCACAGGTGAGCAAATGCGCTTATATTATTTACTTTTTTCGAGATCAAACGTTGTCGTGGCGACTAGGGATGATCTCGAATTATTCACGTGTCATAAAGCGTTGCACGTGCCGCGCACGCAATATTGGATGGACATAATCTAATGGATGGTGGATAATCCATAACAAACCGGGTAGAAGGGTAAAACAATTGACTACCGTTTTAATAAAGTTGGAAGGAGCTAATTTCTATTCTAGTAGGTAACTTTTCGTAACCGACATGTGACTTTTTTTCTCTATCGTGTTTCTCATCTTTTCGTCTCATCGTTCGAAATTGTTTTAGAATAGCTAAATAGTTGACTAGTTTCGAAGATCGGAAAAATATTTTTCTGTGGAACGTTGATTGACCTATCCAGTTCCATCCAGACCCATCTAGTTTCCTTGCAATGTCCATGCCAATAAAAAGCTTTATCCCAAGCCCTTGCTCTACAGATATATTGACACATCCTGAAACACCCCTGATTAAATTCTAATCAGCGCATTATACTACAGCCTCCTACCATTTGTTCCCACATTATCGCCGTCTCACTAAACAAATAGCATCATCGGTTCGAGTTTAATTCAAGCACCTATTAAAGCACGATCGCAATTACCGCCTAGTTATCGCCGGAAGAAGGCAGAGATAGTTAGGGCCCGGAAAATATTCCGTTCACTAATTATTCCACGTAATTAAATCCGGGTTATCGTCACCACCTGCCGCATTGTGCGAGCGTGATTTACGGGAGCGCGGTTCTGCGGATGCCCAGCTCTTTTTGCACCGATTAATTATCGAATTCCTCATTAATAATTGCTGTGGAATTAATGTGGAGTACGAAGTGCCACTATTGGGTGGTTCGAGGGCTGTACGCAACTGTGGCGGGGATGAACCGAAAGTGGTCGGTGAGGGGGACTTTTAGTATCTACGATTATTATAATATTTATAAACGACCGATGTGGCGCGGCAGGCGAAGGTTTGTCTGCGACGCAGGAGGTTGCGGGTCCGATTCCCGCCTTGGGAAAAATGTTTGTACGATCTGTAATTTTTTTTCTGGGTGTTCCTTGTATTTTATATGTATAGTTAAAATATATCTATGTATGTAATGTCATCAAGTAGGTACCCTAGCTAAGCAGAGCTTGTGGTATACAAGTTATCTTTACTTGGGGCTAGATGATGCTGTGTGGAATATCCAGCTTATTATTATTATAGTTCATGTTCATCATTGTCAGAAAAGAAGTTAAAATTATATTTTAAAAATTTAAAAATTATAAATATAAACAATGCACATACAGAAAATTGCATTGGTCGAAGCGACGCGTGACCCGAGAGCTGGTGAGTATCTGGCGCAGCGCATACCATTGCCATACAGCGAGGCAATGCAGCCAGCGTCTTGCGGACGGTTCCGACTGGTATTGATATGGACCAGTTGAGCTATCTGTAGATTGTTTGCAACAGTCTGCAGTTAGCTCAATTGTTTCAATTGTAAATACTAGTTTAATTTGTTTATATTATTTGATTGTTATTTTCACTGTCAATAAAAATTACATGAAACTTTATTTAGGAAAGGTTTTTCAAAACGAAACATAATATTGTCTGTTTGCAATATAATAAGTTTGTTTATTGAGAGACCGTTAAAGAAATTGATTTTATTTGTGAACATAAGGAACATAAATACAGGAACCAGGAAGTCAAAGAGAAAAACACTGATCGTCTCATTCGCAATCACTTTCAAAGACCACTTTGTAGATTACATTCTCATCGCAGTACCTTTCTGCAAAATGGCGGTTCAATTTACTTATAATGACGGATTTACAAATAAACTAGCCATAGCAACTTGAGTATAGGCATTTATCTATACACTAGGCAAACTCGATGTGGAAT
The DNA here is from genome assembly GCA_947859395.1 of Eupithecia insigniata. Taxonomy (NCBI): domain Eukaryota; kingdom Metazoa; phylum Arthropoda; class Insecta; order Lepidoptera; family Geometridae; genus Eupithecia; species Eupithecia insigniata. The sequence continues at coordinate 4,654,523 of OX401996.1, read as the reverse complement.
GTTTGTAAACAAACTACGAAAAAAAAACTAAAAGTCACTTGCTTGACGTCAAGTTTCAGATATATGTACATAATTAAGTAACATATATTGAAGGAAGGATCTCAAATCAACATGCAATGTAAATTGCGCATGAAAAGACGCGGCAACAGAGTGAATTTTGGTACTTATATATTAGCTGCTGCCCACGCCTTCGCCCGCGTTTTATCGGGTTAAAAAGTAACTATATGTTATTTCAGGTCCCAAACTATACCCATACCTAATTTCAGCCCAATCAGTTCAGGAGTTTTTGCGTGAAAGAGGACCAAACATCCATACATCCATTCTCACAAACTTTAACATTTATAATATTAATAGGATAAGCGGTTTATTTACAAACATTTTACATCTTGTTAGGCTAGTGTATAGTACGTTAATTCGTAAAGTTTTAACATATTCGTCTAAGTTATTCCCAGAAACAAATGAGAAAAAATCCCAAGTAAATTTTCATTTAGCGTGAACAACGTAGAGAAGTAGGCTGCCTCCGTAGGGAGAGACAACGCAGTGTAAAGCCGTGTTCACTTTATGTTCATATTTTGTGAATCACTTGAACGCTGACTAGGGCCTTGTAAGAGTATAAAATAAGCTGATAAAACCTATAATACTTTTTTCAAATGTGTGCAGTGTACAAAGCTGTTACAATACCTACTTTTTATTTTATCGGTTTTGTCAACACCGATATCAGTGTATATCAGTTGTTTCTTTCACATTTTATCTGTATTTATAACTGGCTTCTATATTCCGTGACATCACGAAACGCGGTTCTGTCGGAAGACAAGCGTTGGTTGTAAGCAAATACAACTTAGCGATGCTGAGACGGGCACTTTTTTGTGACTCTAGCAAACAGTTTTCTTTTCTATGTTCTTTTCGTTAATTGTGTGTCTGAGCTACAAATTCTATTCTAATAAAAAATAAAAAAGGGAATATAATAGGTATACGTTTGGGGGAGGCCTATGTTCAGCAATGAACGTGTACGGGCTGATGATGATGATGATGATGAATAGGTATACATACGTCTACTTCTCAAAATGACTAGACACTAATAAAAATGTCTTCCGAAGCTGCTATTTAAAAAATTCTTGCTCGGTTTTGAACAGATATTTCTCCAAAAGAGTGAGAAATTAATTTTATCCAGAACTAGAATTTATAATTTGAAGGTTTATGTTTAATTAATTAATTAGAGTAGAAACACGATTGTTGTTTTTTTTCTCGATAGAATCATTTTTCAAAGATAGCTTGCTAAAAGATAGGTAGCTCTTTATTCCCTTTTTCGATTTATTTCTAAGTTTAGCAACAATTAAATTATGGTTAATAAGGTGGGCAATTATAATATACTCGTATAAACAAATAATAGATTAGAATGTGAAAATAATTCGTAAATATGGAAGAAAAAAATTGTTGCTTACGTCACTTTTACCAAATATCTTGGTCTTTTTCTTTAGCCCTATTAAATTAGTGTCGTCACTTTCTCACAGTCACGGAGCAGCCAATCGGTAAATTTCTTACGTAACTTGACGTTTGCGAAAATTTCTGTATTTTTACATAGCACCTTATTAACCCGATTCTGCAGTGCATAACGGTTGTTTCCGGAGTACCACACTGATGGCTTCTATGCTATCATACGCAAAAATACAGCGTCCCTGATCCGCAGAGTGAGGGATAGTCGAAGCAGTGTCCTGGGTACAGTACCCAGGACACTGCTTCGACTATCCCTCACTCTATTGGCTCTATTGGCAGAGTGCCTATCATCTCCAATCTGGAAGTCTTTTGTGCAGAGGGTGATCAATAAAGGAACCTATTTCCTTGATTGATTATCCTCGGCTCATCTCATCACAGTGCCTACTACAGTACAGTGCCTATATTTTTTTTGTTTTGTGTGACGCTACGCGTATATGTACTGTGCGTATATGTTTTGCTGTCTAAAATAAAATATTTTTATTATTTAACCCCCTTGTGAGCACAGCCTAAGAAGAATCTCTCCCAGCAAATTAGAGGGCTGTAATAAGAGTGGACCCGGCGCCCTGATAACGGCCATATTGTTGTTCTTATTATTCTTTCCGACTCGATGCGAATATTTTTCAGGGAATGTTGAGATTTTTTCTCAATTTTATTATTATTTTCTTCCAATATAAGTGTGTATTTTAGTATTTACATATGTAGTAAAGTATTGGCCTTTTGTATATATGTACAATGTAGGAAGGTACCTACATACCTGTGGGCCAGGATGGTTCATTAATCGATACCAGCGCGGGTGGTACACCAATGAAGTTAGATCAAATAGGTACATTATGTACCTGTTGTATGTACATATATAGATAGATGGAAAGTGCTTTATTGCATACTTAACGAAACAATTAACAAGCAATACAAATAATTTGGTACTAAAAATGTGACAATTGGCGGTCTTGTCGCTCACGAGCGATCTCTACCAGACAACCGATGTAAGTTGTTTTGTCTAATTTGTACCCAAACTTATGAAGTTACTAATATCCGTTGTTAGTACACTGATTATGTCTATAGTGAAGCGTTTTTCAAAGAAGAAAATACTCCATAAATAGATGGCGTAGAGAAGAGCTAGATTGTCAATGGAATGTCATGTCCAAAACAAGGAATTTATTATATACTTACGTTAGTATATACATATATTCCTTGGTCCAAAATAAACACGCTCTATGCCACTTAAATTTGGCAACCACGTAAAAATCCGCCTTCTCAGTTTGTTCGAACTATTTTTTCAGCCGACTTCAAGGAGCAGGTTCTATATTCGACTGTTTGTTTTTGTATTTGTGTTACGTGATTATTTCGCCAATTGTTGACCGATTTTGAAATTTCTGTCATTATTCTATGGAAAATGATTCCGAAATGGTCCTATAAAAATGGTATCCCCATGGAGTTAGTATTTATCCCGCAAAACTAAATAAAAAAAAGAATAAAAGTATTCGAAGTAGATTAATAGGTTTTTGAAAATAATCAAGTTTTCACAAAGACTGGTAACAAATATTTTCCATTGCAAAAAGCGGAAACAAGAGGTCTACTATGAAAATATGAATAGTTTATAGTTTTTTTTAAAACACGGCAAAATATTGTCATTAAAAAAAGCGCCTCCTTTAATAAATTAATGATCCAATATCTTGCAAGAGATTTGATCATTCATTAACTCGCTGCACATATTTACATTTATTTGGTAGCTAAATTGCATTAAATGCAACTATGTTACCACCTCAAAAATACGATTAAACGTGTAGGATACGAACAAACAAGAAATCCAAGACGCAAAATGTAGATTTGGCCCACCATATTTATGAAACGCTTCGATAGCGCGATCTAGCGCTCGGACACTTTAACTAGCGACATCTAGTTATATGAGAAAGTGAGAGAAATTGGCGAGTGAAATGTGTGGAGGGGTCGTCGTTACAGATTTTTGTGCCCACTGTAAGTGGGCACTGTAATGGCGTAATCATTAATTAATAAAATTTACGATTACACTAACAAACTCACTAATATTATGAATTATCCTACTAATATTATAAATGTCACGTTTGATTTATGGATGTTTGTTCATCTTTCACGCAAAAACTTTTGAACTGATTGGGCTGAAATTTGCTATAGGTATAGTTTGGGACCTGGAATAACATATAGACTATTTTCATCACGATAAAACGCTGGCGAAGGCGCGGGAAAGCTAGTATCAAATGAAGTCACAATGAAACACATCATCGTTGTGTGCTCACAACACAACTTAAATCAATCTCATGAAAAATCAGTCACAAGAAAGCAACAAAAGTTTATTTTATGAAGAACCTACTTACATAATATTCGACGTCAATGTTTCACAAAATTTTCACTTGAAGCACGCAATCACCGCCGCAATTAAATTTAATTAATCCAGTATTACGAAATCTTATATTTTCTTCGTCTGAACATAATTCTGCGCGGTTTGTTCAGTGTCTCTTATACATGTACTTGAGTATAAGCTCATTAGTAATTACGAAGGCTGGCGCGGACGCGTGGCTAAATATTTTCTCGAGCCGAGCCACCCGGTGGAACAGTGTAGCGACGTTATCAGTTGAACAACTTTACCTACAGAATCGCGTAAGGCCCGATCCAGGTGAATGTGATGATATGATATGGCGTGTTTTAAAAAACGATAAACCGACTTCTAATTCCCTTACTTGTACACTTATTTTAAGTTTTTCGGGATAAATACTTTATACGTACTATATGTTTATAGTTCTACATATTTTACTAAAAAATTTATGGGACCCCATCGGGATCATTTTCTATACAATAGTGAAAGAATTTTCAAAATCTTCTTTTTTTTTAATGTTTCCTAATACTTTGTAGAAAATTCTTACATAAAAAAATATGAAGAAAATTGCGCAGAAACTTAGAAAATTTAAGAAACTGACTGGCTACCTTTAGTATGAACTTTTTAAATGTAACTTTAGCCCTAGCGTTTTAGACATAGGTACTCTTTGCTAAGCACGCTTGAAATAACTGTCAGTTTGTTTGACTTGAATGACTGGACAACGTCCATCAGGTCGTTAAATACTAATACTGATGAACTTGATTGAGATTATATAATTCCTTTTTTTAATCTAAACTCAACCTCCTTAAATTTTAATCTATTGTTCCTAAATGCTCAATTTATACCTAACTGACACTAGCAGAATTGCATCAATCCAGATGCAGAGCCAAAGCTAAAAGAAGAAGAAGAAGAGAAACTGCCCAATGGATTTTTGAAAATTCCTTTGATTAACGTAATAATATGAACTACTGAACTGATAGGTGGCGGGGTTAGTGTGAGTCGGGGTAGCGCTTCAACTGGTAAAACAGAGACTTCAACCAAAATTATGGCCATTATTGTGGTTTGTTGTATCGCCTATAAATGTGTTGTAACCATACTAAATGCATAAAACCCATATGATTTTGACGCGTCACCACACACCACACCACAACCAACAGTGTAAATGAATGAATGAAAACTTTATTGTACTACATTTTAATAGGTACCTATTAAAAATACATAAAAACTCTTATATCTATAAATACAGTACAAAAGGCGGCCTCATCGCTGAGAGCGATTTCTCCCAGGCAACCTTTCCAAGTGTGGTTCTACCTTTATGCATATAACAATGTAGTGCTACTGAGGTGTATCACACTGTGACTCCGCTGCCGCCTGGCTGTAGTAATTAAAAGAACGGCTCGAGGGCCGTTCTCGGGAAAATCAAAAATTATTATTGTTCACGCATATTTTCTTCACGAAAATATTTTCGCCGGGAAATGATTAATATTCTAAATTACTTAATTAGGGGACGATCTTTTATTCTTCCAGATAAATAGGCTAAAGCTTTCTAATTTATAGGGTATGCAAAATGGCTAAACAGAGTAATTAAAAAAAATTGTATATCAAAATGAGCTAGACGTTCTATGATAAAAACAGTCGTCGCCAACATTTTGTTAATGAGGTTAGGTTAAAACAACGTCGCTGAGAGTGCGTCATTATAGCACTAAGCCTTGTGCGACGCGAACTGGGGTTGCCTGCTGTAATTTTCTATCCCCAAATTGTGGCATAATAAGGTTTGCCAAAGAATTTGATTGTTGGTGTCAGCCCGTTTATATATAAAAAACAAAATTGTACTTAATTTTTCTGCATAACAGTCCGATTTTAAATTACCTATATTTTTAAGGATTAGAATATAGTACTAACTACACTAACAGTCATCTTAAGCATGCGCAGAAAACGTTATCAAAAATTGTTAGATTTCTATAGACACCCTTAAAGTATTACACATAGCTGTAACACAGTTTACAAAATTGACAGGAAAAACACGGTCTTTCAAGATATCGAGTTGGCAACCCCGCGAGGGTAGCTGAAGCGGGCGCGGGCGCAGCACAAAGCCAGAATTAATGACACCTCGTGAAAAGCCACGATGAGTTATTTTCGAGAGGAAAAGGCACGTCGAGTGGCGCGTTTGTTTTGACTCTACATGACATTTTTTTAGAACTAACAAGATCAATTGAATAGGATTTTAGCGGGGAATTGTTACTAAATATTTTTAATCTAATATTTTGCAATGGATTTCCGCAAAGTAACACCTGAATAGTGGGTAAAAATTAACTGCAAACTTTGAATATTTTGATTGTATCTCAAACAAGTAGTAGTAGGGATATTATCGATGCAACACAATAAATGTTGGTAATCTGCGAAGTAGAAACCTATGGGCAACCTATCAAACGGTATGCGGCCGGTGTAAACCAACATATAGTATATAAATACATACATATATAGAAACTTGGTATCTTCCCCAACCCCACAACGTATGGTTTATTGGAAACCTCGCAAAAACCTGCGACTGTTCTAACATAAAAAGTGGAATTTATAGTGCGCCGTAAATTGTGGTGATAGAGTTCAAAAACACCAAAAGTTCCTTTCGATTCCGTTCCAATGTGCTTTAATCCTTATGAGTACCTAGTTATAATAAGAAATTCGCTCTCCGAAATAATTTGATATAGTATGTTCCTACTTCATTTTAAGAAATTATTTGATGAGTACCTAGACTCCTACCTAGTGCATCATGATAGCACAAATTAACATAATCTTTGTTTAAATTTTCATTATCTTAAGTATTTAATTAAATATCTTAATCTTTCTCATATTTATCCATATTATCCACACATTTATCCATAATTTTTTCACCACTAACAAATCCCACATCATTACTTTATCTTAGATCGTTCCCATAGTTCTGGTAAGGAACTTGACACTTGAGCTTCTGTCTGGATCTGCGAATCTAACCCGCGTTCGTATCGCGTATCGCCCGCAACGCATCTCGGCTTTCTTGATAAAAACAAGAGAACCGTGAGTTCGAGTGATGCATTACAGTTCCGTGCAAAGTATTTGTCTTTTTGTGTTTTAAACTTTTCTTAACCCTATTCTCAAGTCATACCTTTAAAAACCCATCAAATTAAAAAATCTACCAACATAGAAAACAATCTATTGTCTGCGTAAATTGTAGCAATAGATAAGTACCTATGTCCTTAGATAAATATCACTATACATTAAACCACTAACCACATAAAAATGGCGGCCATTTTATTAAATAGCGGATTATAAAATGGCTTTTTTGTTATATTTATAGGTAAGTCACTGCTCAACCTCTGTGCCTATGTCTCTGTGCGTACATACGTCGAGTACTCTCCTTTATCCTCTACACCTAAAAAAGTATGTCAAACCCCATGATTGAATATAATAACTAGTTAAGAGTACAGTCATTGCTAACTTTTCTGGTGCCGTTACTGGCCCCTAAAACAAAATAATAAAAAGTATAAGGTTGATCAGAGGCACCGATAGCTACCGTTTACACGCCCTTTGTTCTCTGATAATAAAAACTCAAACAATGAACGAGCTCAAACATGTCCGATAAAAAATATGTAGGCTCATAGGCGCGGGAAATACGTGTAGGATGAGTGATTCGAAAATTAAATATTACCAGTTTTAGAGTCGCCCGCTATTTTTTTGATGACATCGTTTCATCTCATTTGTGGCCGTCCCACCGGTTTTTGTTTCGCCAATGGTCTCTACTCCAAGAGTCTCTTCGACAAAGTATAAGAAAATGAAACAGTTTGAGAGAAGCCTTTAGTAGTTTACTGGTTGATTAAAAAGGCTAGACAAAAAAAAGAAGAAGTAAAAAGTTTTAAAGTTATAAAACAATGGCCAAAATAAGCCAAATACCTAGGTAATTTGGGGTATCCCCATGAAGGAAAATTATTTTATGGAGTTGGTAGTTCTGAATTTGACATTGACTGTGTGTGGGTTATTGAAAAAATCTTGCTACCATCTGTTTTTTTTTCGAATTTAAATCACTTTATTATTTTATGTTGAGAAGTTACCTACACGTGCGCTCCGGTAGTACTTCTGTTAAATTGTTAAAATTCACGTGAATATTACCTGACATTATGGGTTTACAATCGAGCACAAAAGTTTATTAGAGTTTTTAAAATTAACATACTTACTACTTATTTCAGACACCTTACCTTGTAGCATGCGTATTCAATTGAAATGTCGGTTTGTGATGGCAAAATAACAGCAATATTTTTACTTGTGCATCTAAAAGTTAATACGAGGATTTTTTACTTTGGCTGATTTGGCTGAAAATTGAGAAAGTGGCTTCTTGAATTGGTTTTGTATGATATCAATGAATTTTTACAAGACTTCAAAAAATGAGGTGTTGCTCAATTCGACTGTATGTATTTTTTTTGGATGTATGTTACGCGATATCTCCGCCAATTATAGACCGAATTTGAAATTTTTTTCACCATTCGATAGAACAAGATCTCGATCCCCAAGAAATTAGTATTTATCCAGCAAAACTTGTAAAAGTAAGGGAATTTGAAGTCGGTTTATCATACACGCCTTGGTCTTCCCCTGCGCGATAATTGTATTTTATATTTAATTTAATGGCATGTATGGTATTATGAATATAATCTGTATCTGATTCGGTTAATCTTCGAAACTACTGAACCAATTTTCACTATACTTTCACTGACAAAAAGTTAAAAACTATGAAGTTGTGAATGTCATAAATAATCTCACGCACGTGAAGCCTCAGGCACAACTAGAGATAAATAAATAACTTGAATATTTCTGAACATTTATCTAGCCCCAAAGTAAACAGCTTGACTGTGATATGGGTACCTACCAAAACCAAATGACTGCTAGTCTTAAAACATAGACATCCAGACATAGCACAAATATCCACAGCTTATAGTTAAAATGATTTTCATAAGCATAAATTTTGTGTTAATAATAATTATATTTAACAAGCACAAATCTACGGCTCGCTACATTTTATGCCTGTGTTCAGTTTAAAATTAATAGGCAGGTCATTTACATGTTAATGAGCGATTAGGTACAACCAGACATCCATATTAATTTCACTAACTCGCTTAAAAAAACTGTAGGACTCGACTGTACCGCGCACCTGGGTCGCCGGGGGCTCTTATTCAAATGCAAATCAAACGTTCCATTTTTAAAATCTACCATCGCGGCACTCTTCGCTTCCGGAATGACTTATGTCCAATGCTACCAACATGATTCGGGCCTCTCAATAAATTTTCGAACGTACTACTATGAACGGTGAATTCATTATTCTTTGTTGTACTATGCGATATGTGACGTTTTAGTAGTAGAAATTCATGTCGTTTGGGACCTTTTAGGGAAAATTTCGAGTACCCAGGTGTGCTCCCGATCCGGTTAAGGGAAGCGTCCTTGTTAGAGAATCTCGTATAAATCGTTTAATGGTTTGTTTTAAATTTCATTTTTATATTCACTGGCGCGATGTTGTAAATTATTGGTTGTAAAATGGTGGAGGTTTTATTGGTAGTTTGTAATTCGATCATCGGCATACAATGAAGTTTTTGTGAATGAATATTAATATTTGTGGGTGGTTATATGTATTATGTACCATTGTAACATATATTAATTTTAACCTAGTTTTTCTATAATGGCGCGGCTTAACACGTTCAAAGTCTTTAGGATATAATAATTAGCTCGTGTTTTCAATAAGAGGCCTTACTACGTTTCATAATATTCTAACTTTTGTCAGAAATATTATTAGCGCTGGATTTTATCTACCTATAACTTAGTTTCACCTAATACGATTTATCTTTTTACTTAAAAAATCAATTACAAAATAAATCACCCTTACAATCCATCATAGACCATAGACATAAAAACCATAGGGCACAATGGGAGACCTCACACAGCAGACGGCGTGGCACCGTCTTATCTCGACCATAAAATCTGAGCCCAAATCCTACACCGGGTGGTTCACTCAACACGTAGAAGGGATGTCATAAAGTGGAAATATTAATTTACTTAACTAGTTTCAGTAAGAACATCTCAGTAAATTATAAAAAATAAAATAATGTCTTCTACCGCAAACCTAAAATAAAAGAACTTAACAAATGTCAACGAAGCTGCCTACCTCTTTGAAATAAACTAAGCTACTAATATACTCGCACATTGTGTAGTAGAAGCGTTGGTTTTCATATCTGAGAAACGAGATTGCTAGAATATTTATGAAGAAAATAAATCTGACCTAAATGAACCACGCTGTAGGTATAAAACACTCAAAATTATCCATTTGGTTTGAACGTGCGAAAAACCACCTTCAATAATTAATGGTCGTCATAAATTGTGTCCCAACAAACACAAAAAATCTGTTCGATGCCCAAAAGACATAAAAAGTGTGTTCGATGAATTCTTTGCATTCCACACACAGTGGGATTGACGACAGACGTGTTAATTTGGAATTGCAAAGCTTTATTATAGGAATTTTAATTAATAGCATAATTCGTTCCGAGGATTTTGTTAAAGAAAGAGTTCTGCATCTTTCAACGAAATCTAGACGTTCGTGCGTGATACATCGTCGTCGGCGAAATCGTCACTTTATAGGTAGGTACATAATCGGCCACATTGTCACAGATTAGGTTGTGGTCAAACAAAGGACTATTGAATATACATATCTATTTAAAAAACGAGGGAGTATTCTCTCTCATAAATTAGTTTCTATCACATACATATGTTGTTTAGTCCCTTGGAGAAACTGCTGAGACTTAAGAATAAGCATACTTTATAACCATTTACAATTTCCTAAAATACGAAGTAGGTACATATCTTCCTATTGTATTACCTACACTACAATCATGTCCATACATATTGTCAATAAAGAATTGAAATCAAAAGGAAAAGAGTCATATATGTGCATCTTATATTTACCTAGACAATTTTAAGTCAAATAAGAAACATTTCACAACAAGCAACAAGCTGATTTACATGAGTCCGTAATTGGCAGTTCATTAGCAAGTCCGTAATGAGTCCAGTAAATTGTTTTACGTTAAGTTATTCGCACGATGACAATCAGCCAAGACAGCCAGCCAGTGGCTTACAGTAGCTTCGGAGTCATCGAACCGAATCACTCAACTAGGCAATAAATCAGCACAACAATCTTCACCATAGATATAATAACAAGTTTTTGCTGATTTATAGCTAGACTGTTAAGAAAACTGTGGATTTTACGAATAAATAAAGACATAATAAAATATCACAAGATCCTTATAAAGTTATCAAACGTTATAGAATCACATGACGGATTTCCTCATAGATCACGCATGAAAAACACCCCACAATCCGCATTTCGGCACGCAAATCACAGAATCGTATAACTCACAAATGTAAAAAGTATCGCAGTCAGGTCGAGGGCCACACAAAGGGCGCTCGTAGTTCGCCAATAATAATAGCTAATAGTTTTCTCAAGTTCTATAGAGATATGATTTAGTGCGCTCAAAAGTCAGGCAGTAAATCAAAGAGCTATCTCGCACCGAAACGTTCAATATTCGATCCAATAATGATCCCAAAGGACACGTGCTCTCTCATTATTTGAAGTTATTCCGTTCTTGATTTAAAATAATAATATTTTATTACGCCATCTGTCATAAGAAAGATAAAACTTGTAATGGAGTCTGCGCGGGAGGCTGTGGTCATTTCTCGCACTGACGTTTACTATCGATGTGACTTAAGTTACTGTAAATGCTGCGAGCGATGCTTGTTCCTCATTACCACTCGGACGTCAAATTTATTGCTCATCAAAATTGTAATATTGTTGTTATTACCTGTTAAACTGGCACTCGTATTTTGGCCATAATATTAATGAACTGAAGTCCATAAACCACGATCCCACGCGTCCACCGCTACGGATGTCGGGTACCTAGAGCTTTCAATGGAACGGAAATACATCCTTTATAATTATGAAAATAAAATACCTGACCACTCGTATCATAAATTTATCACAGACGACTTCATTTAATCTGTCTCACGACGCTACAAATACTATCAAATTGAAGTTTAGATTTGCGTTTCCTGAGGTTCGATTTCGCAGTACATTTTAAATCACTTATTGAACTGGAATTATGTGTGCGACATTGAAATGTGGTGTAACGAGCTGTTAATTGGCTTTAATGGAGTGTACAATGACCTGATCCGAAGCAAAGTCATATCTTTCATACTTTTCTATATTACCTCAAGATTGAGCACAAAACGTAGACCCATTACCGTTCACTCAAGTGGATTAATAATTTTAATAAGAACCAGAGGATACAACCACTTCAAAAAGTTCAATAACGCGCCCAAAAATACATAAACCACTCCACTCCGAACTCCATCCAAGCAAATTGAATTTTTACATGAAACGTAATAACTGGCGGCATCAAAAGGCCTCGACTGTCCGTACGGGCTTTCCTTTTAATTAGACTCTAAGTACTCGTTAAAAAACAAGATCTTCCAGAACAGACAAAGCGGCCTTCGCTAACAAACAGTGCGAATGTAAAAACGTTGGATAAATAAGTGGAAAAGTACAGGTAAGTCGAAGAGGGTTTTTGTACGGCCGGCCGGCCACTTAGGTCATCCTGCGAAATAAAGCGCAAGTTTTTTATATCGCTTTTAAATGCGAGCAGCGTTCGGACCCGCCTCATCCCCTTCTACGATAATGTGAAAGGAAACAACGAAAGAAAATGTTTCCGAGCGCTCGTTCGCTTTTATTGGACGGTCCTGAGTAGTTTCGATTGCGAATAGTTCGTGTAATTCAGTTAGCTTGTTTTGCTTTCAGCGAGGCGAAAAATAATTGCACACTATAAATATCTGGGAGGTTACCTCTGTTCTAAAAAACGCATTTCCGATTCAACGAGACGTTAAACTACTGTTTCAAAGAAAGCGATTTAGTCAACGACTTATTGTTTAAGAACATTGCGTGAAACATTCACGATTTCTTTTGTAGGAAGGAATATTTTTTTATGCACATTTATACTGCATTCGCTTGAACATAAATAGCAATCATATTTCTCTGTTGGATTTCAGTGATATTTCAATACTCTTACAACGTACCTTAGTAATAAAATATCAGGTTTTTTTTCATAAAATTTAACTTAAGGAACGCTGGATTTCTACCTCTTTTTAAAGATCGCGTCCAAGATTTTTATCTAGCAGAAATGTAAATATTGGTACCTATCTATCTTGCTCTTGGTATTTATTTATTTATTATACATATATGTATATATGTACATAATATATTTTCTACTTTATGTATATTATTGGATAATTTTATTATTACAAAATACAAAAAAAATACAAAAACATTTATTTCAGAAATATGTTTGACAATGGTTTTGGTACACTGTCTCCTGTGGTAGCTACAATGTAGCTGTGTTACAGGAGAACAGCTTACAGCTTAATTTTAATTTTGTATAATATTAATTTTGTACACTCTTGCCTTTCTTAAATTGTAAATTTTCTATTCATCCAAAGGTTGCCGGGAAGAAATCGCTTCTAAGCGATAAGACCACCTATTGTACTTGTTTATGTTAATTTCTATGTGATTTATTTATCTTTGTGGTGTACAATAAAGAGTTTTGTAATTATAATTGTAATTAACACAGTATCAACTATCTTTAAGCTAAGCATGACTTGTGTTATGGGTAAGTACATAAGATTTATTACTATACATAGAAAACATCAAGAACACGGTATGTAAAATAAATTTTCAAGCACGGTTTAAACATAACAAACTAGCAATATACTAGTTTCATTCGAGCTTTGTATCAAAATATGTTTCAAACTTCAATCCTAACAAACCCAAACCTGAAATTAGACCCAATGTACTATCTAATGCCCAAACGTTCAAATTGGACCTCTGAAAGGCCAGAGCGTGTCGTTTGAAGTAATTAGTATGGGGAGGGTATGGCGAAATAATCTTAGTGGGGGCTGGTAATGAGAAAACATCATGCCCCAGGTTTGACGATTAATTAATTTCTTTTCAGTTCGTCCATCCAGACATTGAAGATTGAAAACGGTTTATCGAAAGCAATTATTTGTCTTATTATGTTGAAAATAGGGTTGATTGTTTTATTCTGGTTAGAGTTTTCGTAGTTTATGTATATTTCTTACGATTAGGTTATCTTACTATTTCATGTAGTTGTCAGGACGACAAAATAAAATAAATAAATAAATAAATAATACTGGACAATTCACACAGCATTATGTAGCCCCAAGCTAAGCAGAGCTTGTGTTATGGGTACTAGATAACTGATATACATAATACAATATATTACATATATAGATATTTTCTATTATACATAGAAAATGACCAGAACACCCTGACAAATATCTGCAGATCGTACAAATATTTGTCCCGAGGCGGGAATCCAACCCGCAACCTCCTGCGTCGCAGGCGGACCTTCGCCCACCGCGCCACAGAGGTCGTCAAAATAACGCTTTTACGAGTATGTTTCAAGAGCAAAAAAGCACAAAAAGGTTAAATAAATAAATTATGCGGAACAATCCACACAGCATCATCTAGTCCCAAAGATATCAGTAAAATTTTGTATGTGTAATCATTTATTTATAAAAAACTTATTCTAGGTTTTACATTTTAACATTCTCTAAGCTCGACAGGATTAAATTGATCAGTTTCAGTCATTTTCATTGTTAATCTTCTTATTTATGAATTTTGGGTTATTTTCTCAGGATAATGTCAATTCACGTTACAATTCAACCTATCGAAAGGTTGAACTATGTAGCTGTTCAGGGTTATTTCCGTGAAAAAAACCGTAATAACTATTGATGATAATTATTACTGTTGTAAAAGACAACTGGTATCAGATAGCCGGCAGTTGGTAACAAATAACTTTACCAACTAATGGCTAACAGTGGAAGCATAGTTTTATTAGCTTCCGTGAACCAAACAATAGAAATCGATACTTGAACCTGAAAAGGTCACTCATCTTTTACCTAAGGGTAAAATACGTGGTGCTTCGCAACATTTCGCCAAATAGCTGCCAAAGCTATGAATTTAATTTGTAAATAAAAACAAAAGGTTTATTTACTAATTATGATTAATACCCGATAGTAATAGTGTCTCATTTTCGTTATTCAATTGTTTTGTATATAATAATGCTGGACAATCCACACAGCATCATCTAGTCCCAAGCTAAGCAAAGCTTGTGTTAAGGCTAATAAAATTGAGTGTTATATAAATATTAATACATGATAGGTACTTTCCATTCAAATACCTTATGAATATGTAATGTAGGTACATTATGATCGATATACGTATTTATGACATTATTGACCTGTTCCTCCAACTAAGCCGTGGGGTCGCGGCGTACGAATATCGACCCCTCCATCTCAACCCGTGGATGTCGTAAAAGCCGACTAAGGGAACCTACCAGAGGAAGGGCAGCAGCTTCCTTCTGAGTATTTTTAAACACCAACACTGCGATCACCAATCCGCCTGCCAAGCGTGGTGATTATGGCAAATCCCCCCCTACATGGGAGACCATCCACTCGATGGACCGACGACATCGTAGCGGTCGCAGGGAGTCGATGGATGGAGGCGGCTCAGGACCGCTATTTGTGGCGTCGTACGGGGGAGGCCTATGTCCAGCAGTGGACGTGTATGGACTGATGATGATGATGATGACCTGTTTTGTGAGGGGCTGGTACTTAAGGTTAGTTTATAAAACATTTGCATTCCACCAGTTAATGTGAATGAGTAGATATAGATAAAGATATTTATTTAAAAAATTACAAGGTAGCCGTAGGTACCTATTTACTGCTATTTATCCCACCTTGCAAGACGTAGTAGGTACCTTAGGGATTCCATTATATGTATACATACATGTAAAGATTCATCTTTATGTTAGTATTTGCCGCGTTTGGTACCTACCTACAGGACTACTGAAATGACTCTGTCACATTTTACAAGTCTCAAACCAGAAGTTGTAGAGCTAGGAATCAAGAAGTTGAAGCGAATGAACGTACAGATTATTATTGCGCATCTTACTTAATATTATAAATGTCAAAGTTTGTATGGATATTTGTTACTTTTTCACGCAAAAACTACTGAACCGATTATGCTGAAATTTGGTATGGGTATAGCTTGGGACCTGGAATAACATATAGGCTATTTTTATCCCGATAAAACGCAGGCGAAGGCGCGGGCAGCAGCTAGGTTATCATATTACAAAAGACAATAAATACAGGAAATAAAGGTTTAAAAATGCTGTCTCTTTTGTTTTACAAATAAAACGCAATTTTTCTTTTGTTTCACATTGCCCAGTCATCCAAGAGATTATTAGTAACCTTTTATATAGATTATAGAGTATAATGAAATTAGATAATGTCTCTACATAATGCAAAAAACGTATCAGTCTACTTAGAAAGCTTAAAAGGTTAATTGAAAAGGAAAAAACATAAAGCTATCTAGAATTAAAATAATAAGACAAGGGAGTGTCGCCGGCTAATGAAGGTAAAAATAAATCGATAACGTTTTACTTCGACGGGCACAGAAGGGTTGGCTTGTAGGGATGGGGCAAGACGTTGATAATTTGTAAAGCTAAGGCTTTATAATTTTGACAGTCTAAGATAATAATCCTTTTGTTGTTGACGTTTTCATTTATATTATAATAGTTGCAAGCTGTACTTCATAGAGAATCAATAAACGAATTCTCTTTCTTTCTTCCTTTTCTTTTTACTCTATCTAAAATGTTCAATGTGCCTATCTGAAAATTATTTTAAGATAATTCTCAATCTGTTTTTTTAGAGCTGTTTCTAGTACATGAAAGAGCTTCATGACAAAAGCAAAGATATAATTGATAGATAAATGGTTTATTTGCTGCTGTAACACAATTAAATGAAAAACTTTCGTAGTTTGACAAATTCATTATGAATGTAAGCGGGTTAACTACTAACCTCGTTTGTGTTGGAAGAAACACCCTGAAGAAGTCCCTCGTTAAGGGATGAAAGTTGGTGTTCTTCCAACACAAACTAGGTTCGTAGTTAACCCGCTTACATTCATAATGTAAATGAAAAACAATAAAAAGATACACCCTAACCGGACTATAAAAAAAAATAACTTAAGAATTATTGGAGGAACAAGGCTTGGAGACAATCCTACTAATATTATAAACGTGAAAGTTTGTATGGATGGATGTATGATGTATGTATGGATGTATGGATATTTGTTACTCTTTCACGCAAAAACTACTGAACCGATTAGGCTGAAATTTGGTATGGGTATAGTTTGGAACTTGGAATAACATATACATATGTTATTTTTATTCCGATAAAACGTGGGCGAAGGCGCGGGCAGTAGCTAGTTAGTCGATACATTCAAAATAGTACGGATTCGTAATAGCATATGTATGTATATTGTATACTAGCGGCTGCCCGCGTTTGCCGAGTCGCGGTCTCCGATTCTGGATACGACTAACTGAAGACAGGGTGTTATGGCTTTCATTAGGGGAGACCGATGTTCAGCAGTGGACTAATATAGCCTGATGATGATGATGATTATAATTATTTAATAAATCAATTAAGTGGGAATTTCTCGATCATGAGGACATCACTAGCTGTCTTTGTAAATGCCGTCCTACGCTGAGCAAACACACAATGAAATAACTGAGTCGGATGACTCATAAATATTTCCTATCGAAAATTAGAATAAAAATATTTGGTTTGATTTATTTAGGTTGTTTTTGTTCTTGTTGTTTTCAAACCTAAATATACGAAGGTAAATGTTGACATAGATTTCCAAATAACTTGTACCAGTTGTTTTTATTTCTCTTGAAATCACATTCTATTAAGACTTTAGCGTAACAAGTAATTAATAGTAGTTTATATAAAGGATACTAGATAACTGATATGCTTAATACATTACATTTTACCCAGAACCGAAACCAATATCTGCAGATCATACAAACATTTGTCACGTGACGAAAATCGAACCCCCAACCAGGTGCGTTGAAGGCTAACCTTTGCCCGCGCCACTTAGGTCATCAAATAGTAGATGTAGATAAAGCACGCATTTTTCCTACAACGGGAAAAAGAAATAACTTGTCTCTTTTCTTCAGAAGATGAAGAAAAGAGATGTCGTAATACGTATTTTATATGTCGGCAAAACTAAACTAACTACTTAAATTGTTGCCGTCCTTTTCATAACTTTCAAAACAATTTTATATATGTATATTTAAAAAAAAACATGTTATAAGCTTTTATATCATCTTGGAACAAAGTGCTTGGGAAGACAAATCCAGTGTAGGAGCCCTATGGCCAACTTCGGTCTCCATCATCATACCAGCTCGTCGGTACCATGACATTGCATTGTCACCGACCGAACTTACATAATTATGTGTCCAAACAGCGGAATGCGTTAAGGATAACTGATCTAAAATTCAGTTGCAAGATTTGTCCCACACAAACTAACAGGGGAAGAATAAAAGCTTATGAAAAAAGAATGGCAATTTTTTTAGTACAATCTAATTAGTTAAGTTTAAAGAAATGAAAATATGACTCCTAAAAAAATTGGATTCTGTGCACTTGACCTTTTAGCGGAATTGGTAGTGCATTCCGGTACTCAGGGAAGGTTACGTGTTCAAACCCCGTCGAAGTCGATTTTTTTTGTAATATTTTTTTAATTATCTTGTTCACAGTTCATAGTATTTATTCATAACATTACAAGTTACAGGTCAATTACATAGGTACCTTACACACCATAAGGATTAAAATATAACCATTTCTATGACATTGCATAGATTAAATTAAAAATTAAATTTATATGAAGTAATAATAATAATTGATAAGTATAGGTAAATTTATTCAATTTAATTATTAATCCGAATCAACATTTAATATCCGTGAATTCACGGAAGTCATAAAAGGATTTTTCTACAAGCCACTGTTTTATCTTATACTTAAAGGATTGTGTCGATGGCGCATTCACAATTTTAACTGGCAGGCGGTTGTACACTGTGGGGGGTGCATCACATGAATCAACTTCGACATTTTTGTGAGCTTACGGGGTAGCGCTCGGAGTTTCTCAGCATTCCGCGTTTCATACCGGTGACCGTGTCCGAATCTCGCGTACGTACTCAAGTTTTTCCTTGCATACATTGCAGCGTGCAAGATGACTAAGGAGGGAACGGTCAGAATTCGTAGCGATTCAAAGTTAGGGCGCGCTGATTCATCTTGCGGGATTCTAACGATAGCGCGAACTGCTCTTTTCTGTATTCTAGTGAGCATCGCTAATGTAGTCAGGGAGGTCATTAAGAAGGAGTGAAAATAAAATGTTCGAAATCGATGAACCCTGTGCAACACCGATTAAGATCGTCATCGGCTTCGATTTCACATGCCCCCTCTTGCCTGTCACGACTTGTGTTCTTCCGGTCATTGATTGTAGCAGCAACCGAAGTAGACCCTCGGCTGTGCCATAGTGCTCCAGCTTCGCTGCAAGGACGGCATGATCCGCGACGTCGAACGCTTTCGATAAGTCGCAGAACATCACCGCCACCTGCATCCCGCGCTCCCGGGCTTCCAGCACGCGGCTTACCATCTCCCTCGCCACATCCGTCGTCGACCTCCCGGCCCGGTAGGCGTACTGCCTGTCGGACAGAGATCCGGTGCTCGACAGATGCTCCGAGAGCCGCGAACTGAGTCCGTGCTCGAACATCTTTGCTATAGCTGGTATTACCGATACGGGACGGTAGTTATTAATATTTTCTTTTTTGCCTTTGCCCTTATACAACGGAGAGATTCTAACATTCTTAAAGACTTGGGGATATTCACCATGACACAAGCACCTATTGTATAGAATGGACAAAATTTCAGACAGAGGTGCAGCGACTGTGTTCATCAAGGACA
This sequence comes from Eupithecia insigniata, assembly GCA_947859395.1. NCBI lineage: Eukaryota > Metazoa > Arthropoda > Insecta > Lepidoptera > Geometridae > Eupithecia > Eupithecia insigniata. The sequence continues at coordinate 4,634,734 of OX401996.1, read as the reverse complement.
TTGACAGTTCGTAGATGTCCTTCGTTTGCTTATGAGCTATACCAGAAGATATTATTTTATATATTTCCAACGGGGTGAACCTGCGAAATCGGAGAGAGCGGTCAGAGGGCTCACTGGTAGATACTAGGGCTTGAATCGCTGCAGGTATGTCAGCAGCAGGCGCACCGCAAGCCATAGCAGCACTCACGAAATGCAAATTCACTGCATCGACTGCGGCGACATCATGCGAAAGTTTGGAGCCATCCGGTCCTCTTAGGGAATCTAAAAAATCTACATTTCCCAGTTTCAACCTTGACAACATCCCACATAGTTTTTGCTCCATTGCTAGATTTGCCTATCATATTTGAATAATATAAACTTCTTTCAGATCTCAATAAAAAATCGTATCTTTTTTGAAATTCGTCAGTTTTACTGTGTAAAGTCACGTTGGTCGGAAATTTTTGGCAAAGGGATTTCATGTCGCGTAGAAGGTAATCTAAATTCAGTATGTACTCAGGTACCTAGGACTCATTCTTATTTCGCATCACTATACGTTTTAGTGGAAAACATATTTCGTATTTGTACTTAATAATGTTCAAAATTGTATTCGCTAAACCATTTGTAGATAGAACGCAGTTTTTAACTATCTCGTCCCAGTCTACGCTGTATAGCGCAGTAACGAAATTATCTTTATTCGATCGCGTAAATGCTCTCGCAAGCTGAGGAGGTGGAGTCGCGCGCGACTCATATGGTACCTCGACACGGACGGCATAGTGGTCACTAAGGTGGTACGGCGTCTGTACGGCGGTCGTGTGTACGATGCCTGCGAGCGCGCGCTCGCAGTCGACGTAAACATGGTCTAAGTATGTACTTGAGTTTGAGGCCTTAGGCAACGCACTATAGTAGCAAATACCTTAGTTTAGTTTAGGCTTTCTTTGAATTGACACCACCACCTTTTTTTCACGTTTTACGTCCAGGACACTGTTGCCAACCCTACAAAAACTGTAGATCTACCGGTTTTTTTTAAATAGCCCCAGGTTTTAGTTTAAGCTTCAAAATTTATAGTTTTTTAAATGAACATTAACAGTTTTTTAAGCTTGTTTACAGTTTTTCTCTAGGACAGGGTTGGCACACTGGTTCAGGACCTGTCTGAAAATTAGCGCCATCACAAGCTTTTTGCTTTGGAGCTATATAAAGTCCAAAGTCTGTATGAATATGCCGGGTACGATTGAGCAACTTGAAGCCAACTTTACTCGTGTTATTCGGAATGGACTATGTTAACCAGAGTTACGGTCAGCATTTGAATCAAATAATCTGTAAAATATAAATGTCAAGAATATTTTGTATACTAATAAAAATTACCCAAGATTTTTTTTTTTACTTTCTTTTTAATTTAAAACAGTAATTCAGTCTGAATTTTCCATTGATTTTTGTAATGTACTGGGTTATGTGTTCAATTATATTCATTGTATTTCTTTCTTTTTCCCATTAACCCTAAATCCCTTAACATCTTCACATGATCAGCAAACAACAGCTCAATAAACTACGCAGCCTTACTATCGAAAACTGAAACTCCCGACAAATAGAAACCTGTCAAATGAGACTATTGTAAATAACCTTACCAAGAACAGCACAAAGGTGACCGTTTGTTTGTCAAAATGGTAGGTATGTTACAGGCGTGTTGTGCTTTAATACTGAGTGATCGGGACATTTACCATGTAATTAAGAATTATTATTTTATTTGCAATGTATCACACCATATTGCACCATATTTGAAATTAATACAGAAACAAAGCGTGCTGTCAAATAAAAGTTAGTTTAATTACATACAAAACGAGACTCATTAAACTATATATAAATTGTCTCTGAATTCTGAAATCGATCTTTAAATTTGGGGTCGGGTAGGCCAAAATCTAGCCGGATTTCGTAAAACTATTTTTTTATAGTCGTATGACCTTACTTTACCTTAATGCCCGTTTCTGTGTTCTCAAATAGGTATACTAATGAAAATAAAATGGCTATACAGAGACCACACACAAAACTATTATAAATTTTATTTTAAAAACTACCTGTTACTTTTTGAAGAACTCTCTGATTTGAGTGTTTAAGAAGCCAATGATAGAACTCGAAAGATACTCGAACGAACCAATAGTTAGGACCTAATTCCAAAACATTACACAACTTAGGTTATTGAACGGACAATGTCACTCTTTTTGAAGGGTTTGTACCCTTTACGACCAAACTTTTCTTGTTTTAGGACAAAGTTTTTTCAACGAAATGAAAACTCACGATTTAATGTGTCATTAAAGAGCCCTCTCTTTTTTTTCAGCTGAAAGTCACTTTGCTAAGTTCCCGTAAAAAGATTGTGGCATAATTTACGAACCTGAGTTTTTCTTAAATTTATTTTGTTGATTTATGCCATGAGGTTATTTTAATTTCTGAACATTTGGTTAATTTTAGGTAAACTTATGTATGTATATGGACGACTGACTGGTATTGATATGGATACAGTTGAGCTAAATATAGATAGTTTGTAATAGTCTGCAGTTAACTTAATTGTTTCAATTGTTAATACCTACTTTTACTATTCAATAGTTGAGCTATCTGTAGATTGTTTGCGTTGTTGTAGTTTAATTTGTTTATATTATTTGATTGTTACTTTCTTTGTCAATAAAGGTATACCTACTAGTTCTAATTAATATAATTTTTCCTAAGAAAAAAAAAAACAAAAATTTCCCAATAAACTAATAAAAATTAAACAAATAGGATAAACATTATTTAAAACTGTTGTTGATCACCATATAGTAAACTGATTACGCGTTCTAATTATTATATTTCTATTGTTTGATTACAATTTTCTATGTTAGTGAAGACTTAAACTTTATGTATTTTTTCGTCCTAACTTTGTTAACGGATTTGATTTTGGAATCATACGTGCATATTAGACAGTTGAACAAGCTAAATTGCTTGTTGAACCAGTTTAAAATTGCTAGAATCATTACATATTATAAAACCAAGTTTCGCTGCGTCTGTATGTATATCTGTTCACAATAAACTCAATAATCGATTGACCGATTCATGAGGAAGGTTTAGGTATATAATTTATAAGGATTTTTTGTAAATTTGTTAAAATATTCTTATACTTCTATTATTTTGTCGATAGTTATTTGGAGTGTCGGAAAAGTCAAGCCGCCTGGGAGCTTTCATCGACAAACGCTGCCAAATCCCTTTGAGATTAATGCTCTACTACCCTTGCGAAGCCAGGGCGGGTTGCTAGTTTTATATAACAGAGAGAAGAAATAAATGACAAACGTTACTTAGTATGTTACTAAAGATGGTATAAAAATATGGCGTGTTTAAAATAACGAAAAGTTTAAAATTCCCTTACTTTTGTACTTATTTTAAGTTTTGCGGGATAAATACTAATCCCCTGGGGAAAAATTTCATGGGACCCCTTCGGAATCATTTTCTATACCATAGTGAAAGAATTTTCAAAATCGGTCCGTAAATGGCGGAGATATCGCGTAACATACATACAAAAAAAAAACATACAGACGAATTGATAATCTCCACTTTTTGAAGTCGGTTAATAATAAGTCAATTCGCATCAATAGAAAGGTTACAACTTCCTGAAACATTTCACCTGTAACGCCATCTTTCGAACATTAACCCCACACCTAACAATGCTTGCAATAAAAATTACATAATAATGGGTCGTATCTCCCAAGGAACTAAGTGGTAATTAGGTTAAACAGGGCTCTTTCGGCTTATAACCACTAAAATGAGCTCTATGAATGATGAAATTAGGTGGTTATTCCAGAAAGAGGGGTAAGGGCAGTCGAGAATTCCTATTGTCGCGTTATCGCCGGCCCCCAGTCGGGAATGTCGTCGACTTTAATTCTCTTTTACTTGCGAATTTTTAATTCGATCCTGGTTTAATTATGTTTAAGCGAGTGTGTAAGTTGATCGAGCGTTTGTGTATATTTTTAATCATTTTGCATCCAGTAATTTTTTTCAGTTCATCCTATTTAAATACAGCCTGTATAAAGTCTTATCTCTAACCTAACCGAAACAGTTTTTCATATTTATCTACACTTTAATCTAGAGTCTCGATGTTGGTGATCTAAAAACAATATAGCCTCGTCATTACCATGATTATGACCCTCCCCCCCTTTCTTGTACTTGTGCATGAAGCATTACTTAGTACCATGCACTTGCTACTTTTAGGGTCACCCGAAGGGTAAAAACGGGTCTGACTGACTGTCTGTCTGTCTGTCTGTCCGTCCGTCTGTCAGTGGGCGAAAAATCATGAACCGTAAAAGGTAGAAAGTTGAAATTTTCAGATTGTGTTATTCTTGCCGCTATAAAAAAAAGTCTGCGTAATATTGGCATTTTTCTATCAAAAAATTATGTTTTTAGGGTTTCTCTTGTTTCTTTTGCGAAAGTAGGTACTTATATCAAGTATTGTACGTAATGCTTCGTGAGCGAGTAGACTCGCACTTAGCCGGTTTATTCTTATATCTATACTCCGATTCAACCTGAATATTTTTGTATACAAAGGGGTTACAAAACTCAAGTAATATTTAGTGAAAAATATTTAACGACGTTGGTATCATCGAAAGCAAAGCACAGAAGCTCAAAACAATTTTTGGTTTTGAAAGCTTTCATTCGTCATTTAATTGACCTCTCGTTCGTTCTCGAATTCAAATTCAAACAGTTTTTGCTAAAAATGTGAGATTATCCGTTGTACAAATTTGTGTTTACATTTAAGTGCTAACTTATGTGTTAGGTTTGTTGTTTTCTGTTATTGTTATCAGTTTATGTTAAGTTTTCACTAAAAATGTCTTTGTTGACATAAAATATCTTGGATACTAAATCGGAGTATACCTACTCCTAAAGTCCTGAGTGAGTGCGTCAGAAGATGAAGTGATAAGTAGATGATTGAAAGCGAGTCGCCACGTGCGCGGACACACTCCATCGATTCGCAATACGTACCCAATCAGGATTATACAAATCCCTTGCGGCCTTCGGACGCAGTCACACTAACTAAAGAATTATCTCGTTGATTGAAAACTCTGCTCATATTATTTCACTTCACTAATTGTAACTTCTAATAAAAAGTTAACTAGAAAAGAGCGCAGAGCTTAAATCAAATAGCTTTAGGAAAGGAATTCTCGAAATGCAGTGGTTTGCCATTTATTTCTTCTCTATTTTATATAAAATTCTAGCAATGTTAAACTGGTTCAACAAACAAACAACAGTAAAAGCATCTTAGCTGTATTTAACAGCCTAATATGCATGAATGATCCAAAAAAATCAATCCGTTTACAAATTAAAACGAAAAAATCATATAAGTTCGATCATTTACATAGTTCTTTGTTTCTGCTGTTTTGTCTGATCTTAAGAAGGATACGAACCTCTCCCAAACGGAAACGAATTTTCCCATGGTCTAAGCATCTAATACGAAGCTGTCATGTGGCTGTGTGCGTGTGCTTGGTGTTGGCACCATTTTTTTTGATATTTTTTCGTACCTTCCGATTAATTTTGAGTAAACGATCGATTTCAAAAATGATTTTGATTATTTACAATGTTGAATATATTTAAGATATTTGCAGCGCGACAGATTTTCGAATAAAGGTGTCTATCATGCATAAAAAATCGCTTGAAGATGACTCGATTTGGTGGTCAAAATTAGTTTCGCTCTCATTTTAAATATCATTATGTTTTTTCAAAAACTAAACCGCTGCAAATATATCTATTTTTCATCCGATTATGTATGGAAAATTTCAATAAGATCGGGGACATAGTTTCCAAATGAAGCGGAAAGTACGTTTTTATGGGGAATAAGGCTATCCGTTCACGAACGCTCGCTATGTAACATGTTACAGAGTATTCTTAAGCATGGTACTGTTACGGAGCATGATGTACCACGATTCGCAGAGAGCGTTACGCGCCGTATGCTAAAATCCGTCTCATTGTTCGTTGCGAGCGTCTTCTTTCCCCGTACAGACTGCACGAACGCTCGCTGTGTAACACATTACATTACGCCCCATAACGCCGGTTAGTACCCGGCTTCAGAGTTATTCAGGCGTTTTGAAACGCGTGCTTCTGTCATTGTATTCAAACGTGCGTTTGGGTGTTGACGGTAGTAAGGGACCAGGTGGTTTTAAAACGCCGAATGTCTACTTGCTCTTATATTCTTAGAATATAGAGAAAAACTTTTCCTTCGGTGTAACGGCAGTTCTTCAGACAGGAAAATAATTACGCCGAGTTAATCAAGTACCGTCAAGAAATTGAGGAAAAACTCTCCTAATTTTGCCAAATAAGTACCATCTATCTACTGTTTGTGGGTATTTTACTTATTCATATAGCAACAATATTTGGCAACTTTGGAATTGCCAGTCGATTCAATCTAAAAATGAATATCTAATAAGTAAATTCAATCAAAGTTCAAGTTCCAGGCGCTTTTTTGACTATAATGTCTTATTTTTTTTTTATAAATATTCATTTTAAATTCGTCAAGTTCCTGGCAGACACTCAACAGATTTACAAATACAAACAGACAATCAATGCCGACAAACTAAAATTTGATTAGAATATCTCATAATCTAATCTCTAAGATTATTTTTCATTAATTTCCGTTCGAAAATCTTGGTCCTGTTAGGAATCACCTTAACCCTGTTTTAGGGTTTCGTATTCAAAGGCTAAAAACAGGACTCTATTACTAAGCCTCCGCTGTCTGTCCGCCCGTCGTCAGCAGTCTGTATATCAGGAACCGAATAAATTTGTTGAGATTTAATACAAATTGTGTATTTATCTTGCCGCTATGCCACCGCTGCTCATTAAAATTAAAGAGCAAAAAAAAGTTTTTGTATGGCGGCGCATACTTTTTTTCTATTTTTGCTCTAGTTTTATCAGGACTGTTTCTTGAAACGTAATAGGTGAGTCAACATTTTGACAGGAAAAAATACCAATCACTAAAAATCCTTGGCTGACCAATTACTTAGAAAGAAAGTACCTTCCATAGATTTGACATGTTCGCCAGGAAATAATTCCATTTTACTTATTGGCTCTCAATCTTGTGCGTTTTGACATCCTTGTATGGACCAATGTCGTTTTACTTTATAAATAAAATTCGGAAAATGTTTACAAATAAATAGATTAATCCAAACAAAAGGAGGGTTGGTAAGGAGATTTGTTCGAAGGAATAAGTTATGGTGTGTGCCTATAGGTAATTATGGTTACCGATAAATCGAAGTGCCAAACTAATTTTGATTTTACTATTTAGAAATGTTTCATAGACCTTTTAAACCTTGTTGCTACTCTGTCCTACTACCAACTAGGTAAGGGCCTTGGAGCCTTATCACGTTGGTGATTTGCGAGCGATTTCAAAGCGATGCATTGTGCAGCTCATAAGATAAAGCTCATAAGAAGTCGGGTAAAGAGCTTTTACGTTGTACATATTCTAAACTTACAACTAAAAGCTACGCATCCAAAATTTTGTGACAAACAAAACCATTTTTGTTCTATCCCGTAATGCACCGCAGTGTAAAGGCCCGTGCACACGGGTCACTATCGCCGTTCTGGTTCATTAGGCCCGCTATCGCCGCGGGCCGCTCATTTTTCACGCAACCTACGACCGCTCTGTGTTATTTAGCAAGGCTACTTTTTTGCAAGTAGCTGTTTTTTGTTTTAAGATCGTATTTCTCACACTTATATTATATATATAAAAAGGTTGTCTGGTAGAGATCGCTCGTGAGCGATAAGACCGCCAATTGACACATTTTTTTGTATCATATTGTTTGTAAACCTTTTTTATGTGTGCAATAAAGTATTTTCTTTCTATCTATATATAAATGCGAAAGTTTTGAGGGATGTATGTTTGTTACTTCTTCATGCCAAAATCACTAAACGGATCGGGCGTAAATTTAGCATTGACTATAGTAGGTTTAGACCTAAAATAGCACATATATACTATTTTATCCCATAATAAGTTCCTACGAGATATAAATAACCTTTTCATAGACATCACGCGTGCGAAGCCGCGGGCAGATATAACTTTGAACTTTTGAGTACAAATCGGTCATAATTTGTAAATTCAAATTGTTCTACAATTATAATCTTCCATAAATCATTTCTTTTCTATGTTTTCTTAAACTTTATCGCTCCAACGAATGCGTGATATAATTTTGAGGACAACTTATTTATGATGTTCCGCCCTGTTGATAATGATGATGAAACTTTTGACGAATTGATCATTTGGTCACAAATAAATCAACGCTAAAGCATCAAAACAATTTCAAAAATTATTGACGAGAGAATTTATTGAAGAGAAAATTATTCAAGAAAGAATTTCTTAAAATGTCTAAAAAAAATATTTCTTATCTTATACTTGTTTACCCACATGCAATAACATAATAATTTTACCATACGGTTTCATTAATACAGCAAACAAAAGTAACCCCTATTGCCCTACCTGCACAGTAGGTACTGCTGATTTAATTGACACTACCCCCCGCCAATCGGGGACAATATTCAAATAAGGTTTCATCTATTAACAGATCCCGTGGAGACATATTCCATTATCTGTAGCTTCGATCTACCCTCCAGTGTGGCAAGGGCTTTAAATTGCGTTTGAAAATATTGGGTTTGTTTAAACATGTATGGTAGAGCTAATGAACAGACGAAGCGCTTCAAAATGTTGCTAAAGTAAAATGAATGTTTAGGGTCGGTCTTGGGCTATCTAGAGCACAGTTTGACTGTTTTGATATTTACCTGGAGCTTAAAGTGACTGATACATTAGTGGGTCGGGTGCTCGAATCTGCTAAAACATAAATTAACTAATGCTGAAAATACCTAGAACTTATAGTGCTGTGGGGTGTCTCCATTTCGTATACTTGACCCTTAAAAAATAATTTTGTGATTTCATACATTGAGTGTCAGTTTGTACACTCATTTGCACAGAAAAATATACAGTTCTTAACAAAAGTGTTACGTATTTTGAATACAGACAACTATAAAATGCTGTATGAATACTGACCTTACTTTACATATGTATATTATATTATGTATGTATGTCAATATATTTTCTGTGTATGTTTTAAATCACTATTTTAAAAGGGGGTAAAAATATTCAATAAATAAATAACGCTGGAATTGTCCAGCGTCGCGTCACACACGTCAGCATCTAACCCGAAGCTAAGCGAGTTTGTGTTGTATGGATACCAGATTACTGATATACTATTTAATACAATAAATTACATAGAAACATTTTCTTTACAATACATACATATAATACCCTGTACACCCGGAACAGTGCAGATCGTACAAACATTTGTCCCAAGGCGGGTATCAAACCGCAACCTCCTGCATCGCTGGTGGATATTCGGTCGCCGCGCCACATCAGTCGTCAGTTTAGTCAATAGACATGTACTAAATTTTCAAATGAAGTGTTATAATGCAAATATGTATTATGGCAGTATGAAGATTCTCAAAAACTGAAACCATAGAGTAAAAACTCGCTGCTGTCTACTGAAACAACTAAAACTCTCATCCACTCGATAAAGTTAAAAACATTCCACATACAAATCCATTTTCCGCCCATAGACAATATCATTCAATTTTCGCTCCAATAATTCAAAAATGGTTGAGTCTAAAAGTTTGTCAATCCATAGTGGCCGCCCTCACCCCTGTGGTAGAACAAGGCGGGCCTAGTTTCAATAACCCTTGAACGTCCCGCTGTGCTCCTCGACTATGACCATGTCAATCTCACCAAATGCGACTCAGCTCTCTGCGCTTGACGTCTCTCACGTTTTTAACGAAAAATGGCAAAATGGTTTTGAATTACCTATAGAGTAACTCTAGGTTATCTGTGTGCATTTTTCGGAGGTTTTGTGCCGATAATATTAGAGAATATAAGGCTTAGAGATTATTTTAGCTAATTTGTAGATACCGTACTCTATATGAGTTCCCTGTTTACCTAATTACCACTTTGTTCCTTGGGAGATACGTACAAATTTACCAATACGTGAAATTGAATATTTTTTTTCGTCTTTTTCTAATATTTTGTTTGCATGAGAATGTGGTTATTTTTTCTAATTGTAGCTTGTTATGTATTATTTAGTTTAATGAGGTATATTGACATTCGTATGCTCGAAAAGCAAAATATACATATATCAAGGATTTTAGTAGCCTTTGCGCTAGTAACTAAGTTTAATTAAAACTAGTAGCTTAAGGCGGTTCTCTGACCCAACTAGCGCCGCCTCCTAGTTTTATCGTTTATAACGTTAAACAAAGGAATTTTCAAATGTTTGTGATACCTATCATAAGCTTATTTTTAATCCTTCTGTAATAGTTGTATATTGTATGTATATCTTAGGAGGAGATGCGAAAACCAAGTTTGGTGGCCACAAAGTGCAACTTCGTATCTCTTCTTAAACTATACAAAATAAAACTATTACAGAGGCATTCAAAATAAGCTTATGATAGGTATCACAACTGGCCAAGGGATTTTTGAAAATAGGTTTAATGAAATTTATTCTCAATAAGACACAAGGTCACTTACATGAGAAAAAAGTTATTCTAAAGTAGGTATAAAAGTAGATCGTTGTCTTAAGTATAGTAATATCCCCCATCCAATGCATCTAAAAATAAATATTTGTCATATATTGAGTTAGTTTTATTTTGAAAATTCCTTTGTTTAACGTAATAAAACGATAAAATAGGTGGCGGCGCTAGTTGGGTCAGGGAACCGCCTTAAGAACAAGTCAAAAGGTCTGATAGCAGCACATTATAAACCAGTTATAAACGAACGAGAACCTTCGAGGACAAAGGTACGTGTGCTACGCTTTCGTAGCGATTCGTAGCAAACCGTAACTTTATACGACTTCAGCAGTCCTACTCGGAAAACGGAAATCGATGTTTCTGATTCGTTTTCGTGCAAAACCAAATCTTATGTCGCTTGCATAAGATTATCGTTTGCTTGAAAACGAATCAGAAACTTCGATTTCCGTTTTCCGAGTAGGCCCTAATTTCGCTTGTCGATCGCGATTGCTCAATTTTCATTGAAACAAACTTGACTGTTGATATTTTTAAAGTTTCCTGTTATAATCCAGTCAATAAGAATTGTAAAGTCTGAAGATTATCAGAGGCCCAGAGAAATCTTAAAAATTAAAAGAGTTTATTGAAAACTTATAAAGTTACTCCTTTCTTAGTTTTCGACCTATATAAAGTAAAGGTTAATTAAAATTTTTATTTATTAACATAATAGGTAATAAATGAGTTCATCGGCTCCTGTCTAGTTTAAAAACTAGTTATCTGTTAGCTAACAATTATTAGTAAGTTTCAAGAGCCAAAAATATACATAGCTCTTATTTGCAAATCCATATCATAGAAATTAATACCCGTAGCTACATTATTTTCACATGAATTTTAATATTTGAAATGTGCTTTCTGATTTGATGGACGCCGTCCTTTGTAGTGAATAATATCTGGCTGCGGATCATTGGATGCTGCACTTTAGACTATTTCATCTGTTTTGTCTGTGATTTAAAAATATTGTTGCGATGGGATATCTCGTCGAGCCATATTGCAAGGCGGGAGGTGAAATGAAATGGAAGGAGATTTGTATGATGGAAAAACCACACCTACAAAATATTATAAATTCTGTCAATTAAGAGAGATTAAATGGTGTCCGAGCTTGCCATTCATGTAATATTCCCTTATCGCCCTTAAGATTTATTTAAAGCGTATCTAATCTACATAATTATATAATGAAAAAAAAAAACATATTTTATAAAAAAAAATACTGATTTACACGGAGCAAGCTTTTTACAATATTTTATGTAGTGCGTGACATGCCAACCTCTACATAATGGTCCGTGCACATTTTGGCCGAGTCATGGCGAGCCTAGTCTTGTACTAAAGATGCGCATGATCTGACTAGTCGAATGCTCTACAACTATTCATTTCCTCATTCGACTTGAATATTAGTAATATACTAATCTTCAAAGCCGAATGAAACTACTAATTAGTCGGAACCATGAGTGATCTATTGGCATTAGTAATTACTAATGCCTACTAATGCCTACTAATGCTAATCACTCATGGTTCCGATTCGACTTTGTTAGTCGACCGATGGTTTTGAGTAATTGGAATGAATGAATTATTCGTCGCTCCTGCGGGCATTGAACGTATTATTAACTATTTTTTTTAACGGATCGAATCCGACTCAGGCTGTCGAACGAACGACTCACAATTACTAACCAAATTAGTTACTAATTTGCTCTAGTCATTCGAATCGTTCGAATGATTTGTCAAGTCGAATAATTCGAATGAAATCATTCACAGTCGCGCATCTTTATCTTATACCATTTTGGTGGTTATGGACCAGGCTGTGAAATCTTGTCCTGTCTGTGTCCCAATCGGGATGGGGAAATGTGATGGATGGGGTCGGCGAGTGTGTGGAACGGTGGGCTCGCCGACCATGTATGGAGGAAGAGGGAATGCCAGTCGGGCCGCGGAAGGTTTAAATGTTCCCGTGGTTCGGCGAAAATGGCGAGAGAGGGTCACCGGAGAGGTTTTAGTCGGTATTACGTCCTTGTCAAGGCGTCTAGTCCTACATAATTCTGCCCCCCAGACCAGTTTATTCGTAAAAGAATTTCCTCGCCGAATAAAAAAAGGCTGTGAAAACTGTCATCAAATCAACTTTTGCCATGACTATGTAGCATATAAATGGACATGAAAAGATCGATGTCTGAAGTTTATTGAAACGGTTATAGGTAACCCTGAAGCCTCATTAATAAATTAAATACCCTTCGGCCGCGTACGACACCGGAGGTTCGTAACCAGTTGCGATTGAAAACTTTTTTGTACTCTTATGAAACTGCGGTTATCCGTTCGATATGACGTAAGTTTTACGTACTGTTATTGAAAAATCGGAGTAAATAATTTTAAAACTTGCACATTTCCCTAAACATCAACTACGTTGCGTATGACAAGAAACAAACTGTCAGAACGAGGGTGCAAATGAAACAATAGATCACTCCCCACAGCAAACCGCAAGAGAATATCATAAACGTCGGCTTAAACACTCCTCGCTGGATATTGAGTAAATAAAAACATAATAAAATAATAAATTTGCTGCAGCATATGGCGGATTGCGATCGGGGGGTTAAATCTGGCTTTGATACGACATTCCCTATTGCACTCTTGCGTAACAATTACAGAAAATATTTGGATATTTCGTAAGAATGTTTCTGTGATGCGATGTTTAAGCTAATATTTAAGATGAGTGATGGTTGAGGAGTCAAAAGGTACCAACTTTTGACTCTATAGCCGATAACATGGCCTTATTGTCTCTCTATCAAATTCTAAAACACTTTGTCGTAACATGAGTTCAAAATATGATAGGCTCTCGTCGGCAGTCATGTCTTGTTCAGTTTTGAACAATTTCTACAAGATGTTGTACTAGAAAAGCCATATAACAAGACACATACACATATGTACATACATTACACATACCCACACACACACACACATTACATATATCAAGGACTCGGTCTGGTTCCGGAGGGTGCAAATTTACCCAAAACTATAAACTGGATTAATCTTTATCAGACCTAATAGCACCAAATGTGTGACGGGGCTTGATGTGAACGAGGTTTTTCTTACCTTAATCGAATATCTACCAACAATGCAGTAGCTACTCCTGTATACACGATGCAATGCAACACGATGGAGTACCGAAATCTAGAGTAATAATCGAACCCCTCCGATGTACTCTCAATCTCGGGGATTTGTAACCGTAGGACATACTTACTCCATAACAAGAAAACAAACCTTACTGCCAACTAAACAAGAGCTAAGTAAATTTTGAGGGTAGTAGAAAATTATTTTGTCGAACAATTCCCTGTATTGGGGTGACAATCCAAAGAATCATGGGCGTTATTGAATTTCTTTGCATTTTTGATTTGACTCTTCATTTAGTTTGTTGTGATTGAGCAACATACATAATTGATTGACGAAGTTTCGTGTGATTATGACGCTGTTGTGTTTCTCCTTTTTGGATATATATATACATATATAATATTTGCTTTCAATAAGAATGAACAGAGACTCAATTCTACAAAAACCTCTAAGGTCAACGTTCAGGTGTTTATGAGGCATAATACGAAATTACGCACTTTCGAAAAAGGTTATGTCCAGTAGTTTTTTATGAATGAATGAATGAATGAACACTTTATTGTACTAGAAAATAAATACATTAATTAAAGATCTTATATCTAAACAAAAATGAACAATACAAAAGGCGGCCTTATCGCTTATGTTGACTGTACATAATTTGTTAGCTAAATCAAAAAGTCACATATGATTCCGTGGCGGCCGCTCAAAATACTGATTTGCTCTAAGAAAGTCACTACCTAAGATTACGATTACCGTTAAAACCTTTAAAAAACCGGATCAATCGTCATTCCACGGTACGCGTTCATAAAAATATCCATTCTATTTCACTTAACAAAAATTGCCTCCAGCCTAAAATAATGATGTGCAAATCGCGATTAGAACGCATGAAGCCACTCCGCTGCGGCTGTTCGAACGCACATCCTGGGGGATGTCAACTCACTCAAGCATTATCACTTTTTGTCTCTATTGAGGGGCTATTCGACTCGTTCCGACTACGATTGAAACGGTTATAAGTAGTGCCCTACAGGGTGTATGTATTATTGACCTAAGCTAATATTAAGAACTAAGCTGTATTATATGTAATCTGAGCAAAATAAACAAATAAAATTAAATGTTAACAATTTTCACATGTTACTTTAAGATGATCCTGCATTTCTCTATAAGCGAATGTATAATCTTTTGAGAACGTAATTATAAAACCGTAAGATCAGATTTTGTTGGATCTCTAAAAGCCGAAGCTACCTATTAAACTTGACCCGTGTTCTTAGGCCGTAGCAAAGTAGAGCAATTCCGTAAACTGCCCCGTATGTGCCCGTATGTCTGGCAAGTTATCCCATTGTTTTGCTATTCGCCTTGGTCATGTGCCTAAACGCAGGGTGCGTTGCAGATAATAATCACTCGGACAGAAAGACAATAATAATCACACATTCATTTTATCAATTTGTAATGAGGTCGCGAGGAAATATGAGGAGGAAGAGGAATGGCACTCGCTGCCTGCTTCTGGTTTTACGGCCAATTACAATCTGGGTCTCTTCAAGACAAGAGTTAATAGGCGTCTTCTAGACCTTCGTGATACACCGTCGATCATATCGTCACATTATCATGTGAGATTGTAGTCAAACGCAGGATTATAAAAAAGTCGACAACTTCTCATTTTCATTTTTAATAAGCTCAATTTTCAATCAAATTCGATTGCAGATTATTTTCTACGTACGTCGTGTCTTCATTTTCAATTAATGGCGGGCGACCAAATTAATTCCGGCATCTCGATAGTGGTAGTGTATTAGCGGCGATTTGGCGCTGCAATCGCATCAATGCTGCCCTTATGGCTCATGTGACAAAGAGATGAAATATAGACAAACCAGTCACAAAACAACTACAGTGTTTTATTTCTAAATCCAGCGCGAAGAGTTAAAAATAATTGTAAATGCTTTCAAAACAGATTTTAATAATAAATGCACGTTTTAAGACTTCCCTATGGATACATTTTTGTAAGCAGGTAGTATTTTTTACTCTTCACTATAGCATCCATTAGCCATTCGCATATCACAGAGGCTGATTGATTTTGCGCGAAAATTATAGGAATATCTCATAATTTTATTAATATCCAGCGTGGATTTGTATTCGATAACACGTTTTTAATTCCCAAAGAAAAAAGTTCAAGGAAAACTCGTAATTTTTCCACAACAACATTTTAAACTCTTCAATACCATAAATAGATTATGGTATCCAAGAATTTTATATAAACACTTTTCGTCAAGGCTGGTTAAAAAAGCGTTTCAGCTCCGCTGTGAACGTAGTGTTGAGGAAGTTGACCAAGGAGGTGAGTTTGAGAGAATGGTTTTTATATGGGAGGCATTTATCCAGCAGTGAACAGCTAAGGGGTGTTGATGTAATTTGATTAATTAACTTTACATGGCTGGTATTAAAGTTAATTAATCAAATTACTCTGTTTTAGTGGTAAAGGTTATTATAATCTATTTACCTACTTTTTACAATGAGGTTAATCTTACCTAGATTATATACATATATATATTATATGTATATAATATGCATCTTAGGCCATATTTGCACTTAATTATGTGAAATGGAGGTCAAACAGTACAGCATAAACAATAAAAAAATGCATGATTGACTAATACTTTGTAGGTAAAAAGTGCAGCATATAAGTTTTGCCATACATCGGGGCAAATGCAGTCAGCATCTTGGGGACGCTTCTGACTGGTATTGATAACGAATCTGTTGAGCTTCCTGGACATTTTTAACAACAGTCTGCAGTTATTTTCTTTGTTAATAAAGCGTACTTTTTAAAGTTCAACTTTGAGTTGACGGATTGTCCTTTCTGTACACTACTCTTCACAATATTTAGTCGTAGCTTCACTCGCCGTACCCGCGGTAATGGAGTGTCAACGCGCACGTGCCTGCGTGACGTGCGGCGCGCGCGCCACTCCCACCGATTACGCGCTATCGCTGTGTGAAACAAATGTCGAACCTGAAATACGAGATCAGGATATAGGAGTAATAAAAGAAAAGGTTTTTGGTGAAGAGGATCAGGATATTTGACGCGATTTTGATAAAATTATATTGCGTCCTAAGAAGAGAGAGATAGAGAAAAGTTCTGAAAAAGCATGAAAATGATGACGAACTCCTTCACCTAATAGAATGTATTATACACTTTTTCAGGTGATTTGCTCGCTCAATGGCATGCCAAAGAAAGCTATTCCGATTTCCCTGCTTGAATTTTCCCATTACCGTGAAAAATTCACAGCAAAATGTGTCATGCCAATAAACTTGAAGAGCTCGCAACCCAGCGTCTAACCGCAAAATGCCTGTATACCGAACACTGGGGCTATACAGCGAGTGAAAAGTAATATTTAGGTGTCAACTGCAGGCGATAATCGCGGGGTAAAAAATAGCATTGCGGGCTGAGCGCGAACTAGTCCACCCTTGCCGGAGTTGCCAGTGGCGGCGTATCTCCTCGTTTATCGGCGATAGTATCTGAGTGAGACATCGCTGGTGACGTTTGAAATATGATCGGCGCGGTCCCGGGGCGCGGGACGCCACGTGCGCCGCATATTCAAATCAGAATCGCACGCGGAGGACCCCCGTGTTGGCTAAATACACCCGCCGGCGGCCGCCGCACCGCCGCCGCCGCGCCGCCCGGCCCACCCACTTACCAAGGGTCGGCCCTATGTAATCGAATTTGAAAATTATTCTAAAACACTGAATAATGTATTTCGGAGGGACCCGGAGGCAGCGCGGCCTCTCGCTGATTTTTAAAATAAATTAAACTTAATCAAGTGGGTTCGCACACGTAAACGGATTAACTTGGCGCTGATTTGACTCTGTGTTTGCACAGCACATGAGGGGTGACAGCTTATAGGTTATTTGAAACTGTATCGGGCTAACATCGTTTAGCTGTCGACTTTACAAAGGCACGAGAATCGATTTTATGTTGCGACCTATTGCAATGTCAATGCAAACATGATAACTTCATTACTTTTAGCCGAAGACATTTTCCACGTCCTAGCTTTTTGATAGTAGTATTAGTTATTCTATGCCTAAAGTAACCAACCACGCTCACTCATACCATTTTGCCTACTGTCATAAAATCTGGAAGACTAGACCGGAAAGAAAAACATTCATTTAAAAAGATTTATTGGACACCAAACAATCACCCATAATAATTACGTGCAGTAAAATACTTAGAAATAGTATTAATAGGTTGTGGAAACTTTGTTACAATCTCAGAATAGGTAAATATTACAAAATCTTCATGAATGAAAGACTTTTTTTCTATGTAATCAATCATGCATGAGGATCCCCTCAAAAATTTAAAACGGAACCAGCCACTCTCAAACCTCCAAAATCAATCCCCCAAACCAATAAACTTTATGATACGCAAAAATTGGCCGAATTCATATTTTAAAAATTAAATATTGAATAAAACAATATTAGTTCACTCGCTACATTAAGTTTTATTACATCATGAATACATTTTCCTCGGTGCGATTCGGTACGCAGGGCTGCATCGCCATTAGTGCCCGATATGAAATTAAAATTAAAATATATAAAAAACTGCGAAGCACTCTCGACAAACCGCTAAGGGGCAACCCTAAAGATTTAAAAACAGCGGCGTGCATGGAGTCGTTATGTTGGAAGTGCCTACTTGTGAGCTTGAGCAGTACGTAGTTACTCATTACACTAATCGTTAGAGTAAGGTCGTATTTTTTACAATATTTTAAAGACTGCTCTCTTGCGTTCTTTAAAATATTGTAAAAAATACGACGATTATTAAAATAAGTAGGTAAATTTTACGGTCTTAAGGTAAATATAATAAAGGAATAATTAATGACTTCTATGCGAAATAGCTCTATATGCAAGAATTAAGTCACGTGATTTTCTGGCAGAGTTCCTAAATACTAACTCGTCGTATTCTAGTTTTCACTACAATATTTTCAGAGGCTTGTATTTTTATCAGAAATCAATCAACCAAGTCCAGGGATCACATACAATTTACTTTTCCGAATCTCCTCTTCCGAAATCGCCTCAATAAAATTCATTGATATTTGTAAATCAATAAAGGCGTCTCCACACCACTCCGCTATAAACTATCATGTAGCGGTACCGTAGGGGTGCTACTCGATGATTTGGTTTTTCGATTCGTTACGCAGTCAAACTACCCTCAACCCTCGAATATGTTCCCTCGCCTTGAATATTATTTATACGTTTGTTAAGTGGAGCTGGAGGATTACAGCTTCCAGCTTAGTACTTGAACAAACATCGGTGATTTTTGATATTGATTGTGGGGAAGAGAAATGATCTCCAGTGCATCCTTGATGTGCAAGCGAGATATTTCGATCCAGTTCGAGACAGAAATCAAAAATATCACTTTATTCCCATGTGAGTGTATAATTTTAGGAATTAGACCTTTTCTTAGTGTACTTATTGTATTTATGGAAACAAGTTTTATTATTATTATTATCAAAAAATTCTAGCTAGGAACGCGAACAATTTCAAGTTAATCTCAGTGTAAGAGACGAGCTTTTTATATTCTAGTTAGTGGATTCGCAAGTAATGATGTTACAATTAGCTGGCAGACATTAAAAGTAAGACCTGGAGCGGGTTTCTGACAGTTTTCAAACAAAACATATGATACATTCTGGTCTTCACTGAAAATCAGCGCTGGATGGACACATCAGTGTGCACCCAGCACAATGCTGAGTGAGGGCCATATTTGCCATAAACACTACTACGCACAAAAATAAACTATTTTCTTTAGCTTAAGTAGTATTAATTAACATAATTTTAAAGCTTTTGTGTAGTTTTGATGTAAATAAAATAGTTTCTTTCTCTCATTCTACGGGTAAAAGTTGACAAAAATGCCAAAAATCCACTTCCGCTGCTCATCTATTTAAAATGCATACTTCAGTAAGGAAGTTATTGCCTTATCGTATGTCATCATGACAGTATCACTCCATAGATACCAAAAAAAATAAAATAAATTATAATTGTAGCATCTAGAATGAACACAATTTGCATAGATCGTAATATCCACACATTATAATTTCCCATTCCACTCTGACCGCATCCCAATTCAACTGGCGATTGTAATTCTGAATGACCTCTTTGGGAGTTCTTCCGTTAGGGAAGGGTTTTTCCGGTGTCGATAGCTTTTCTAGTTTATGGTAATGAAGGGCCCAAACACATTAAATTAGAACTCTATAAACTATACTATATTAATGTTGAATTCGGTAAACCACTTATTATGATTGAAAAAGAATTGTAATGGAACAAGATTTTGAAAAATTTACAATAGAAGGAAAGCTTATAAAATGGAAAACATTCTCATTTTCGTATTTAACACCTGCACCGCCTTCCTTTGATCTTTTCGTTTAAGCTTTGTTTGCCTGGAAGAATTCGCTGTAAGCGATAAGGCCGCCAATTCTTTTAGCTTTTTACCAAACTGTTTAGTTTTAAGTTTTCTGAATCAAGCATTATCTATCTATCTATCTATTCTCTTTGTTTCTTCTTTTGGTTCTTCTTTGTATTTGTTTTTACGTTGCTATGTGAAAAACGCTGAAAATCTTAGCTGCAGAATACTAAAAATCTTGTTGCCAAGCCATGGGCATATTTGCTGAGCCCGCTGAAAACATGTCAGGGGAAACAAACCTGCCTTGAGCCAGGTACGGTTAGCTATGCAGCGCAAACATATTTTCTCTCGAGACTGGCACAGAGAGTAAACAGTGGCCAACATAGCGAAGGTTGTATCCACACATTGTACTCAAGAAACAGTAATTTACATCAAATATTATGTCCTAAGCGGCTAGAAATAACAGGATCTGAGATAGCCTTCAATTGTTTTTGCTAGAGCAGCAAAATTTTAACTTCCAGCGCGAAAAAAAAACAGTTTTCTACCGGAAATGTTGGGAGCGGAAGTGTTGGGCTGCTAGTCCGAAAGTTGTACTATGTCGGGCTCTGTTTACCGACGCTGCGTCGCCTGCCCTCATATATTAAACATGGCCCGGTCTACCTTAGCCCGCCTCCAGCCCCGAAGGTAACCATTATTTCACGTAGGTACCGTGCTACGAAATCCTTTGCAAATTCAACGTTCCATAATGTCACAGTCACCCCGCAATACGAGTAATGAATACGTTTTTCAGCAAATTTACATCGGCATAAAAATAAGGTCGTGGCAGTTAACACGTTTATCGGGCGCTCATTAAAGCGAGGGCGATCTTGCTTCGGAGTCGTTAAGCGCGCAATAGTTCGCGAGATCCTCGTAAAAAATATCTCGCAAGCGACTTTACGAGCGCTCTTTGTGAATGCATCATTAAATTTCCATCTAAATTTAAATTACTACGGTGCGATTCGACGCGCTCTCACCCACGTGTTTCTGTTTTCCTAGTCGGTGGAAATGTTATAATTGATGCACACAGAAAGAACCGAGTCGTGAATTTGAAAAAAGGTGACGTCAGTCGGAATTATCTTCAGCGCAGCGCAATTGAAACGGCTTTGCGACGGGCTTAGTGAAAAAGTTGGCGTTCGTTTTAATAATTCCCAGCTCCGGCGCCTCGTCAGAATGCCGTTGTCACTTCGCGGATTAAGCTCCGACACGGTTGAGTTGGGATTTGAGACTTATTTTAATTTGCATTTTTCGTATAATTCGAAGGAAAACGCAGCGTTTACGATGTTTTTTCTATGGCAAAATCGTGATGTGTTCACGCATCAAAAAGTTTACGAGCGGTGGATGGTCGAGAGGGTTTTAGGTCATTTGTATGCGGCGGCGGGGCTCCGGGGAAGGCATAAAGCCAGCAGGTGAGGCGCCGGTATCGCGCGGTCACGCTATTTAGATAAGAGCATTTTCGTGACCTCTCCCACTCCCTTCTCCGATAACGCTCAGTATTTCCAGAACGTTTTCTTTTGACTTTACTACCTACGCTAAAAGACCAACAAGCGAAGGTAAAAGTTTCGGTAAACAGGGAAAATCCTCGAACAAATAGGATCATTCGATTAAGCGGAATAATTTGCAGATCACTTAAAAATTCCAAATGCCACCGTTTCCCCCGAGCCATGACTTCGGAATGGCGAATAAAGTGAGTTTAGAATAAATTCTGCGACTGGATAGAGCAATATTTGTTCGTACCCCCGCATTACGGCGGCCATTAGCGAGATGCAAATAACGTCTTGTCATTTTTACTTCTTTATTTTTTCTTTTTTCCTTGTTGCCGCGATCCCTGCCCTCGCGGATGTCTCCGGATAAAATGAGCCTTTATTTATTAATACTTTTTCCAGAATATTCCAGTTTGTAGAGCGTATTTATTTTCAAGTTGCTGGCTAATTGAATAGAGTGCTCGAGTGTGGTAACTTGTTAAGACGTGAGTTTTAAACATAATAATAGGCCACCTTTCATTCTATTTATCTATTCTGCTCCTACCTCCTCCTCTCTTTTAAAAATAATAAATATAATAACACCTTTTTTATGGACAATAGACATTCGTTTGACCACAATCTCACCTGATGGAAAGAATAAGGTCTAGAAGATACCTATTCACTCTTGTCTTGAAGAGACCCAAAAACAGAAGCAGGCAACCGGCTCCAATCCTTAGCGGTCCGAATGATGAAGGTGAAGGAATCATCATTCATCATCATCATTATCAGCCCATACACGTCCACTGCTGGACATAGGCCTCCCCCATACGACGCCACAAATAGCGGTCCTGAGCCACCTCCATCCATCGACTCCCTGCGACCGCTACGATGTCGTCGGTCCATCGAGTGGATGGTCTCCAATGTAGGGGGGGGATTTGCCATAATCACCACGCTTGGCAGGCGGATTGGTGATCGCAGTGTTGGTGTTTACTCAGAAGGAAGCTGCTGCCCTTTCTCTGGTGGGTTCCCTTAGTCGGCTTTTACGACATCCACGGGTTGAGTTGGAGGGGTCGATATTCGTACGCCACGGCCCCACGGCTTTCACGGCGGTGAAGGAATACTCACCCGTATTTCTGTCATTTTAACACGCGCATTTTTTGTATTTAAATGGTACTATTTCTTGTTCTTCGTTTATTATTTTCCGAACTAAACGTTAACATCCTTACTAGAAATCACCCACGAGAAAACACCACAACCATTTCCCCTCAAGATTTTAACCCCACACTTCCAAGACCACAACTCGAAGAGGCTGTGAGGCAAAATGGCGTCGGTTCGAACATCCGACTGCGTTTTAACTCCCACTTAAAATGTGGCTTATTCGTAAATAAAATCACTAACGTTATTTATAGTTAGGGTGGGACGATATTAAAAAAAAGATTTGATTTAGTAGTTGAAATAAAAATTAGTTTTTGCTAGCCACTCATTGCTGTTTATTGGGAAATTCTTTGTATGCCGTACCCGTAAATGCGTAAACGAATTTAATATTTTAGAAAAGCCAAACATCAAATTATCGAGAAATAAATTCTCTAACAAAAATTAAATGGTGCAGGTTCAGTCACCAGAGACTTTTAGAGGAAGTAGGGCAGGAAGTCTACCTCGAGAGGATTAGTTTACATAACTACTTATCTCATAGAATCAATGAATTAAAAAATCCGAACCAGTATTTACGATTGCTCCAACTGCAGACTGTTGCAAACAATCTACAGGTAGCATTAGGTCATTGTATTTGACCATCAATAGCAGTCGGAAGCGTCCCCAAGACGCTGGCTATAATGCACCGCTATATTGGCCCCAATAATAATCATTATTTTTAACCCGATTTGTGTTATTGCAGGACAATGGCGTGGGTGGTGCAAGAAAGGACCAGTTTTTTTCTGTTCTGCAATATAACAGAGCACCAAATTTTTTAATTTTATCTTCATCATCATATCAGCTCATACACGTCCACTGCTAGACATGGGAGAGCCCATATGACGCCACATCCATTATGGAGGGGGGTTTTGCTATAATCACCACGCTTGGCAGGCGGATTGGTAATCGCAATGAATGAAATTAATGAATAAAATGAAATGAAATAGGTTTATCTTCATCAAATAATAAGGATGGGAGTTATTGGATATTTTGGCTACCGGTTATTAGTTGGGTATTTTGTTTCAATACCGCTAGTACCAACT
Organism: Eupithecia insigniata; assembly: GCA_947859395.1. Taxonomy (NCBI): domain Eukaryota; kingdom Metazoa; phylum Arthropoda; class Insecta; order Lepidoptera; family Geometridae; genus Eupithecia; species Eupithecia insigniata. The sequence continues at coordinate 4,610,966 of OX401996.1, read as the reverse complement.
GGTACCCACAACGTTACAATACTCTATACCTGTTCTGATTTCTACCCAATATATTTCTAAACGATTTGGTTAGAAATACCATCTAACCGATTTGGTTAGAAATACCAAATACTTGTTGCAGCCACATAACTTTACGGGTGAACGGTCCGCTAGTACCTATGCGTAGATGATAGTTAGGTAAGTATAGGTATTGAAGCGTTGGGTAGTTATGGCTCACGGTCGGTTAGGCGCGATGCTCGCTTTGCACAGTTATTCCCTAGCAGTATGCGGATTTTACAATAGCGTTAGATATTTTAGGACCATGCTAACAGGTACTGAGTTAGTTATTGAATACCGGACTCATCTCTATCAAATAATAATAATGTAAGTTTTACATTATAAAGTACAATTTTTACTTGGCACAGGAAGTTGCAGTCGCGGCGGCGCGGCGCCCGCGCAACCGTGGGCGGGACATAACTCGCACGCAACGAGACGCATGCCACTAACTACCTACTGGTACAGGGGGATGGGGGATTGACTAATCAGATGGACAAGTAACAATTACCCATACTCCGATTTAGAATCCTAGACATTTTATGTCTATATAGACATTTATGAATGAAAACTTAACAAAAACTGATAACGATAACAGAAAACAACAAGGCAACAGCAAAGTTATCACTAAAAACTAAAACATAAACTTCAACAACGCATAATCTCACATGTGTTTTAAAAAATGTTTAAATTTAAATTCGAAAACGAACGAAAGTTCAATTATATGTTGAATGAAAGCTTTCAAAGTCAAAAACTGTTTCGAGCTTCTGTGCTTTGCTGATACCAATGTCGTTAAATATTTTTCACCAATATTCCTTGGGTTTTGTAACACCTTTGTATACAAAAAATATCCAGGTTTTTTAATTGGAGTATAGATAGTTTTATTTATATGAGTTTTTTGTTTCAGTTTCAGGTTGAGTGGTATCCATAATGGCCAAAACAATCAGTCAATGTAATTAAAAAGAAGAAAATAACTCAATACGTCTCCTTTGCTTATATATATTGTTTACAGCTGACTCACATTTTTTTTTCCTTCTTATTAGTAGCCCACTCAATCCCACTGCTGGACAAAGGCATTGCTTTCCTCCTTCCATACATTCCGGTCTAGACCGTTAATGTACTATCTGTTTCATAATACGCATTACAGGAACTATATCTACAACTTTTTGAACAGAGATACTCCTTCTATAGTTTGGTATTCTGTGTTTTTTTTGGTAACGGTAATGCGTTCGACCATCACACTTGAGAGAGTGAAGATGTGGCCTAAGATGGAGCACGCTTTCCCAAAAGGAACTTATTCATAAAATAAATGGAAAAACAGAGTTAGTATCACCACGGATTACGTAATGTTACCGGAACGCAAACAGTTAATCGCGCGAGCTCAAATGAAAATTCAAATTTTTAGTATATCGTCTTTCAGACGCAGAAGGTAGGTAGGGTATTCATCTGAAAAATAACAACACCCTGTACCACACACGTCCTACTCAGGACAGGTACCGGATCAGTCTTTACGGCCTACAAACGTGTAATTCTCGCCTTAATCCGGCCCTGTACGAATAAATCTGGATTACCATGCCCACTGCGGTACGAATACCAACTGATTATGCCATGCCGTTAACAATCGCAATTGAACTAAGTACGCCCCTGGTAGGGTTCGTTAACAATATATGAATTATTTTGTCGTTAAAGAGATAAATAAAATAAATAATGCTGGATAATTAACACAGCATTATCTAACCCCAAGCTAAGCAGAGCTTGTGTTATGGGTACTAGATAACTGATATACTTAATATAATACAATACATAGATAGATATTTTTTATTACACATAGAAAACATCCAGAACACCCTGAACAAATATTTGCAGATCGTACCAATATTTGTCCCGAGGCGGGAATCGAACCCGCAACCTTCTGCGTTGCAAGCGGACCTTCGTCCGCCGCGCCACAGAGGTCGTCAATAAAATACACTAGTAAGAATAATAAATTGAAGTGAACAGGACAAAAAATTGAAGTGAAGAGAATATCAATAACACCTTATTTCTTATTTGATAATAATAACTAAGTTTATAGTATAAAATTTGACTTGTCTAAGTGCTTATTTTGTAAGCCTAAAGAAATAAAGTTATTGATTCTGATTCTGAAAATAATTCGTTCGTCCGTCAACTTTCTCAAATTCCAGTACGTGCCATTTTACTCCATCAAAATCTCTCTAAAATCTGCTTTCGATCTCGCCGTCCATCAAAAATGCACAGATACATAACATTCATAGTATATGTATAGTAGTCAGTAGTAATTCAGATATATGTAGTAGTAGTATGAGTTTTGCAAGTTTACGAAAACAATGAAGGTTTTCGTTTCCTCCAATACATTGTGCGCCTTGCAGCACCCGTTACTAACCCCATACTACTTTTCGTAGTATGATCGGCGATCCAATAGTAGCTTTTTGACGAGTCCATAACAGACGTAGCTATAATAATATAGGTAATAAATATAGCTATAGTCATATACCAAGCTATAAAGCAAGCAATACAAGCTACAAGCAATTACAGTATAGCTTGGTGACGTCATAGAAATATAAATTAAAGCTTCGTGTGCGTTCACTCAAAAATTTGTATAGAAAATATATCGCGCTATGCCTTGCTATGATTCATCCTACTAATAATATAAATGTGAAAGTTTGTAAGGATGTATGTATGGATATTTGTTACTCTTTCACGCAAAACTACTGAACCTATTGGACTGAAATTGGGTATGGCTATAGTTTAGGACCTAGAATAACATATATAGGCAAATTTTTATCCCTATATAACGCGGGCGAAGGCGCGGGCAGCAGCTAGTATTACTATGGTAGTAGATAGATTCATAGATAATTTCTTTATTACACCATAAAAGTAGTAAAAGACACTCGAAAACAAATCTGTTATGCTATTTTGGAAACCCATGCTAGTCCTAAGGGTTACATACCAAATCGCAAGTAAACGCAGCCTTTCCTTCAGCTTGTACCAGCGAGCACTGAATGCATGCCGGTCACGTGCCACCCGAGTGGCTCTGCCCAATCACTCGCTAAACTAATCTAGAGCAGCGCTGGCGCATAAGATAGTAGGAGAGATGAAAAGGGCTTGTAGGAAGTCTGAATGTTAACAGTAACAATACTTTTTATTATAATAATAGCCTTTATTTAGAAATAAAAATAATAAGAATTCTAGACACAAACAGATATGAGAATAATATGAGAAATATGAAAAGGAAAACAATATGAGATTAAAAGAGAAGATTCAAGAAGAGACCAAAAACATAAACTGGAGGAGGCCTGTACCCGAAAGGGGTCCATAGCTACTTTTAAAATACTTACCTAATTTATTATTAATACTCTGTTTCTCATTTCCATGATCACGGGCCATATAGTGACCCGGTCCTTTGGGAGGCATGCGTGGAGCCGAAGCCAACAGCACAGAGGCCCTTTATGAGAATTAATCTAAAGGCGAGAGCTACACATAGCGGGTATCATCCTTGGTTGCACAATATGATACATCAGAAGATGATATCCGCCAGGTGTAGAGACTATTGCAAAGGAAAATGAAAATAACCAAAAAGCCATGTTATTGTGGTGAATGGATGGACTGGTTAATTGGGCTATGGGGGAAACTATGGATTGTATATATATTAATACTATTATTATTTATTTATTTATAATAATGTACAACTATTCTTACGGGCACACCCAATGCAATAGTGTACCTATTTTAAATTCTTAGTCTAGTCTTATTGTTAAAATTAAAATAGAAAATCATTATATATTATATAAAATATATTATTCAATATCTAGATATTATCTAACTATTATTATGCACGCAAGTGAATTATTTTAATACAATCTAAATATGCACCTACTCAATATTCAATTAATAAAATTTAACTTTTTTAAATAATATGTACAAAAAAATTGTGAAGCATGATTGTTGTTAAAGTTATGGAATAAAAGCATTTTGTTGTATTTATTTATTATTTATAATATTGTCGGACTCCGAATATTGACGTCTGCCAACAACATCTCTACATATATCCATGATAACATTTGTTCTAGACGGCCTCTATCACGATCTGCGAGATAAGATCAAGAGGGTCTGGACCCCCTCCGGCCGTTACAGAGTGACTTCCGGCTTTAGGTATCAAAGTGCCATCGCGACGGTTTGTTAGACAAGGTAGAACATTGGTAGGGGGACGTCCTTCAGTTTCGAGTAATTCGGATTGACATCTTTTTTGCTACTGTCTGTAGTTTTTTAAGAAAGTTATATATGCAAGCGCGCGTTATATTTGAGACATTTTCATAAAGAGTTTGGAATCGATAAGTGAAAATAGATACTTAATATTGAATAGCACATATCTTTCTGATTCTTTGTCTGACAAAATTATTTAGTTTTTTATCATGTTATTCATCTTTCTAATATGTTGTGGTGAAAATCCCAATGTTGCAAGAGGCTAGAGATAAGGTATCCACGAATATTTTTTTTTTATTGTTTTTAGAGACTATAGTTCATAGTTCATAGTTTTTTATTTATAACGATTATGTTACAGATGTTACAGATTATGTTACATGTTACTATTTCGAATCCCCTAGTTTTAAACTGTTTTTTTTTTTTAATTTTCAGTGAAAAAGACTAATTACTTGGGAATCAAATTTATGGGATCACCTCGGGATCATTCTCTATATAAGTATAATTGCAAAAATATCTTCATCAAAACATACATACAGCCGAATAAAGAACATCTTCCTTTTTTCGATGTCGGGGAAAAATTACTCGAACACCCAGAGACCAGGGCGATCACGATCTTCTGTCAACAAGGAAAAATTGTAGATATACCACATCAGTAGACCAGACCATCCGGTTTTCAGTCCTCAGTGTATTTGAACGCAGCCCACTTAGAAGGTCGGACCAGATTCGCACGACTCTGGACACGAATTTGCAAGACGCCCTTCACGCCGCCAAGGACGCAATATTGTCCGTGACAAGACCTTATCACGTGGGAATCAAGACATCTTCATGTCTATGATCTCCTCCTCCTCGCTTCGTATTTCCTCAAATACGACTCGAGGAAAAGGAGGTATGCTAATGCCCCGGCCATACATCCGCCATCACGTTTCAGCTCGTGACACACAAATCGCTGTGCACCTCGTTTGTTCAACTGTCTCCAACCAGCCTAAGCCTTTCAAACTTCGCACTGTTATGGCAAATTTATGTCAGGTATTAATTTACGTAAGTTGTCACTGCTAACTTGGCCGGAGTTTACCGAAGTTTACCGGAGTTGCCCGATGTAAGTTTGAGACGTGGCTCTGACGGTTTCTTCGGGTTAAATATTCATTTCACCTCGAGTAACCAAGTTGTTGGTGGATGTTTGATGAAGTGGTTCGGAGTGCTCTTTGTGTTTTCTGTGTAACGTAATATGTAGGTAAGGAAAGCTTATAATGTTAAAAAATTATCGGAGGGCCTGCTGCTGGTTGAAACGTACATCCTCACCTACTAATATTATAAGGTGAAAGTTTATAACCTATAAAAGTAAAAGCATAGGTAGAGTAAAAACTCGCATCTGGTGAAAGTTTGTGCCGTTGTGGACATGTTTGGCCGAAGCGAAATTTCAGCTCGAGCCATTAATATTGCTACTTGGTCGAGCTGAAATTTTGCATACATTTAAATTAATAATAAAGAAAATCTGGACCTGTGATGAAATATAGGCTACTTTTTATTCCAAAAACGCATGCGTAGCCACAGGCAGAAACTAGTCATTGATAAGTTTACTTTAATAATAGTTTTGTAAGAAAAAGTAGAATAAAACTTATAATTGCATGGTAATTACTAAAATCAGTTTGAAGAAGGAGCCTTTTCAACTTTTGTAGACCGAAGTATATATATAGCTCTAGCTGGCTGGACAATAGTAGGTTTTTTTAAAACCACAAAGGTTAATACCATACAACCTCCAACGAGCTACAGACGATAGATGGACAAAGCAGGCAGACCATCAAAACGTTGGTGTGACGATAGAGCCAAAGTAGTTAGAGTTACTTAAAGCGGACTAGCTTTGGATAGAGAAGTATGGAAGAACCGAGACCTGGAGTAGGCTTTCACCACTTAAGTGGTACATGCACATAGTAGTGTGTTGTGACAATAAATAGAACTCAATTCCTTTCATTTTACCACAAAAGTGGCAGTCAAACACGCGGTCTACCTGATGGGAAGTGGTACTAACTATGGAGTGCTTGGTACCAATTACTACACACTATTTTCTCGACTTACACACTATTTTCACGAGTAAGACAGGGGACGGGATAAGTCCCAGTCGAGGGTTATTAGCTAAATAAATTCGCTCGCCCAATATGCTCTGTAACTCGATTTAATGGCGATAGAATTGATTTATTCAATTACGAGGAATTTTTAGTACCCCACTGTGGGGTAACACGGGGTAAAATAGGGTAACTTTGTTTTAGGGGTCGTGAATAGTTTCTCACGGCATCCTTGTGCGTATTTTATCGTTTATTTTGATGCAACATTTGAAGTATGGGAATTGTTTCATGGGGTTTTAAGTTATGGATGTAGGCTCGTTTCGTGTTAAAAATGTCTATAATAATATTAATAATCCTACTAATATTATAAATGTCAAAGTTTGTAAGGATGGATGTATGGATATTTGTTACTCTTTCACGCAGAAACTACTGAACCGATTAGGCTGAAATGTGATATGGGTATAGTTTGGGACCTGGAAAAACATATAGGCTATTTTTATCCCGATAAAAAGCGGGCGAAGGCGCGGGCAGCAGCTAGTGTTGTGATATTAAAATTATCTACGATACTTCTACAAAATTTTACTGTGAAATTGTTATGAGGAAATTGTACTATGACATTTGAATGCTATCACCAAATTAACCACCAATCAATGGTTTTCGTCCAGATATTTATGATAAGTACTTTTCAAGTTCACTATAATTACATTAAAGATTATTTAATCTAATACGTAATTTATGTCACACAACTTTAAATTTTAGGTGCTGACGCTTTTAGCCTACGAACCATGTCTATTACCATAGAGCTACAAACCCTGTCACGGATATATCTAATGCTCTCGCCGCTGACTAGAACACGTCCTAAATGTGACACGGATTTATGTGACGTCACCGCAGCCATTAGTGCTACTAATGCCCCCATTACCGGAGGGGGTGGCAGATGCCGCTTGTTTTAGGTAATTTATGGCCTGCTCGACAAGGCCGGGCGAGACACGGGAAAGGTGAGTTGAGGATGTAAGGGATCGGTTCTGGAAGAGGCTTGTTTGCACTTTTTACTCAGTTTATGTGCTATGTATTTCTAAGTGGGTGATGGATGTCCCTCCAGTCAAAGAATCCTATTATAAACTAGCTTGCACTTGAGGCTTCGATCTCCTTGCGTTTCATTCAGACCCGTTCAGTCATTATGCGTTAAAAGGTGTTAGATAGACATGAGTATGGAGTTATCCTAGCGGCTGAGTCAATGTTGTAGTAGGTATATTGGGAGACGTGAGTGTAATACTCTGTAGCTTGAGTCACACTGCTTTAATTAATTTAAAACAGAGCTAACCAGACAGGTTTTGACACATTCGACGTTTAGCTACGTAGCACGTGTTTTGTACCTACTCGTATAAAGAAAACTTTTTCGCCATTTTGTGCGGCCTTGTGCCTTCTTTTATTTTATTTTAATACAGCGAGTATTAAGATTCATCATCGCGGGTTGGGCCGAGATTAAATTTTTTTGGTGGTTTTTAATTTATTCTGCTTTCTTCAAAGAATTAAACAAGCGGAAATGTAAATTGGGGCGAATTGTAAACCATTTTCTACTAACTTTAAAAAAAACTAACTTCGGTTTTGGTAGTTTCGGAGCATTCGCGAAAATAAGAGATTTTGGGCTAAAAATTCAATTTTTCCAAATACTCTTAAAATATAATTAAATCGACGTTGGTTTTATGATGGGTTTATAGACTTGCGCCAAATTACTTTTCCGTTACTCTTAACCCTTAACTAGACTTATGTGAGAAAATCTACCGCATGAACGAACAATTTTCCGTTAACTGTTTACATCGAAGCTCGATTATGCGTATTGTACGAAAATGCCACTTCTAGGACATTTAAACTCTTTGTCCCCGAGATTCGCACTTCCTCGCATACACTGGCGTTGCGGGTGAAATATGGTCCGGTGCGAACGGGAACCAGCTAGGTATGTGCGGACTTTGATAAATACCCAATCAGAGGCAGGTGTATTCTGTGCGTTTGATGTATAACATTGCTGTGATTTATTTTGTAGGTTTGAGATAAATAATTTTGGCTATGGTGTTGTAGCTCATGGGCTTTGTATACATATGTAGACGCAACAACGACATTATTAAAACTCTGCATCTCAAATTCAAATTTAATCGAATTTTTTATGTTTAAAAAAAATATACACTAGCTTCTGCCCGCGCCTTCGCCCGCGTCTCGTTTAATCGGGATAAAACATAGCCTATATGTTATTCCAGGTCCCAAACTATACCCATACCAAATATGAGCCTAATCGGTTCAATAGTTTTTGCGTGAAAGAGTAACAAATATCCATACATACAAATATGCACACTTTTTGATAAATATAATTTCTACCGAGACTAAATCCAAAACTGGTACCTACTCCATAAGAAATATGAAACCATACTTTAAAAAGTTCCAATCGTTGAATAAGAGAAAAAAACTACGAAAAGCAAATTAAAAACCCAGCACAAAAATATGAACACTTCAACCTCTGAAAGATGACCATCCATCGAGGGCATGGAGTCAATTTATCACCCGGGAAAAATAAAAAGTCCCGGCGCATTAAAAATAGTCACACATAGTCGCATGACCCATAAAACGAGAGAGCTACGTGAAAAGGAAACACAACTGGGAAAAACTGTGAAGCGTGTGGGTAGTGAAGCTTTAGGGTTCTTTGAGGCTTTTCTACGTCTAACCATCATAACAACACCGACAGGTGTCCCATATAACAGTCCCTTGCTAAATGTCTTATGAACTGAATATATTTTATAAAAAAGTACTTGGGAGGATAAATCCAACGAACTCAAACGGGTTATGTAGCTTCGTTTAAAAGTTCCTATGGCTACCTTCGGTCTCCATCATCAGACCAGCTCGATGGTACATTGTATTGTAACCGAAATTACATAAGTACGTATGCCTTATTTCACAATAGGCCTACCATGGCCGCTGTGACACTAAAGCCATCCTAAGCAAATAAAATAAAAAATGCCTTATTTCAGTTCAATCGGTTGAGGATAACTAGTTTAGAATTTAGTTGCAAATGTTTCACACACATACATACACTCGTACATTGTATGATACTGAGGGTAAGTTAAATAAAAACTTGTAATAAAAACATATAACTTAATTCAAAGAGAAGAAGTTGGCGGTCGAAAGTTTGTTTGGTCAACGGCAATGTTATTTGCGAGTAAGCGCGCAGGAAGGAATCTAGCAAGAACTGAAATGGTGGTGAAGATCGTAGATAAACTAGACTAGATTGATAAGTATGTGTGTCGATTTTATTACAGTTTAACTAACACAGTTTTGCCAAAAGGAAATGATAACAACGAGCATAATCAACCAGCCAGCCGCTTTGATGTCAACGTTATAATCTGTTAAAATTAACATTTTAGTAGAAATAATTAGAAGCCAAACGAAAAACCATTTTTCTTCTTTAGTTAATAACTATTTTCGTTGTTTAAACATAACTCAAAGAACCAAGCCGTACTGAACCCCACAAATTCGCCACCTCGTCAACCCCGGCGAGGTAGAGCGAGCCAAAAAAGAAAACCAATTTGCCCGCATGAAAAGGTTCGATCCGATCGAGCCGTACCTATCCACTCATTTGATATTTTCGCTCGCCGATAGAAAACAAATTACAAACTGTCGGCGGCGACTCAGATTATTATTAGCTATTTATTCTTCTGTCATTCAGCTTATGGAAATGGTTTCTTGCGTTTGAAGTTCTATTAGCGCAGTTCCATTATGTGGCGGGATTTATTGGGTTTTTACGCTTTTGAAAGATTTGCGGATTGGAAAACGGTATATTGTGTTAAGAAGTCATGAAATCAATGTGTCCTGAAAGGTTTTATGGATTATTTCAACGATCTCCATGATTGGTATTCATAATTTTTGCTACTTACTTCGGAATAAGTTGTTTTGTGATGTTGATGGTGTACCTCCAGGCAAGGGATAATCATTAACCTACTAGAATGATAATAATATTTTTTTCTGACTGGCCCTTGCATCTAGGGACCGGGAAAGTTGCAGGAAAGGGAGGGAGGCCTTTGCAGTGGGACAATACAGGCTGTTATGCGTTATAACGATGTTTTTCTTTACTAAGTTATTTTTTACAATGAATTAAAATTTTCCGATTTCCCGGGAAATTCAATTCGAGAATTGTCGAAACACAAAAATATTAAAAACCTCGAGAAAATAGATATAATAAATACTGCTAATCCACACGTTTATCTTTATTTATTTATTGAACCCTTTGAAAAGGGTAAATCTACCAAACTGCTTTGGCTAATCGAACCTTCATTTCCACTGCAGACCACCCATAAATCTATTGTTACTCATCTCGCCTCCATTTCCATGGCAGTCACAAGCACAACCTTCTAAATTTATGTTACAGATACCTTGGTAAATGTAATTGTCATTTTCAACAATTCTTTCGATCGACGCATTTTACCAGTTGGTCCGGTAAATGAGAGGTTGGTCATAATTTAACAATTGATGAATGATAGGCTAAGAGATAGTAGTTGAGTTTTGACCTGACAATGTAAAAAAAGGATACTTAAGTCAATGTGAAGAAAAACTAAAGGTCGAATGTCATGTATGCTGGTCCAGTTATTGTGAGTGTATCACTCAATATGAACCATTAAGGAAAATAAAATAAATAATGCTGGACAATCCACACATCATCATCTAGCCCCAAGCTAAGCAGAGCGTATGTTGTTATTACTAATTATTTGATTCCTTGAACCAGTTCCTTCATAAGTTGAGTGATTTTCTTGTGAAAAAACAAAAATATGATGTTTGAGCTTACGCCTTTCTAAAAATGTGTGCTCTTTCCTGCTCCAATAAACGCGAAATCCTACGCCTATCCTTTTCACATAATGGCGCATGGTGCCCTCTTAAGCTCAAGCATTGTACACTTTTGTACACTAGGCTAAGCCGGTGCGTTGTATTGAACAAAACTTCTTCTCCAAGCAATGTCACCAACATCGAATGAAATGACTTTCCTTTCGAGGTTCCGGTAGCGTTTAAATATTTCTGAAAACATATGTATTTAAGTGTTTGCCTTTGTGTGCCAATACAGTTATTTTCATTCTCCTTCTTCTCCTGTCTTTAGAACCACTGAGTGAAAAAACCAAAAGTACGATAATGTAAGACCAACCCCGCGGCCAAGAAGCTATACCGATTGATAAATCGTATCGGGAGATTGATGCGGCGGCTGTGAAAGGTATGATTTGTGTGACGCAACAATGGCGTGACGTCACGGCTGTAGGGAAAATGTAGGTGGTATTACGGTGTTTTGGGATCATTTTTCACTGATGGTTCTTCGATATGGAAATTTCGTTGGGATGTAACAAAATTTGGTTGTGATGATTGAATGCCTACAGAAACCGTGTCTTTCTATAAATAAAAAATACTCACCCTTGGGAGGCAGGTTCAGCAGTGTACAGAAACGACGACCAATGTGGCGCGGCGGGCGCAGGTCCACCTGCGACGCAGGAGGTTGCGGATTCGATTTCCGCCTTGGGACAAATGTTTGTTACGATCTGTTAATACTTGTTTCGGGTGCTCTGGGTATTTCTATGTATAATAAAAATATATATATCAGTAATGTATTGTATTATGTATATCAGTCATACGTAATATAGGCTTAGCTTGGGCTAGATGATGCTGTGTTGATTGTTCAGGATCGTTTATTATTTATTTATAATAATGAGTCCAGTCCGTAAATATTATCATTGTTTTGTCCATATTTGTATGTTTTAATTGTGTTTTGCACAATTTGAACTTTCGGTTATTAATATCTTAAGAACATAAGTAATTAACTAATGTAAACATACATTAATAACAAAGAAAATTACGATAAAATAATAGAAACAGATTAAAACTATAAAATAGTATTTATAATAGAAACAATTGAGCTAACTCTGTTCCTAGCTCTGCTTATCTTGGGGCTAGATGATGCTTTGTGGATTGTCCAGCATTATTTATGTATTATTTAACTGCATAATATTACAAACAATCTACAGGTAGCTCAACTGATCCATGAAATTCCGAAATTACTATCTGTGTACGAGTATAAGATCCGTTTAGTCGAACGTTATAAATACAATCCTACTTGCTATCCTTCCTACTATTATTATTAATGTCAAAGTTTGTATGGATGGATGTATAGATGGATATGTCTTACTCTTTCACGCAAAAACTACTGAACCGATTAGGCTGAAATATGGCATGGGTATAGTTTGGGACCTGTAATAACCTAATAACAAATCTCTTTTTCAGCCGGCCAGTCCTGATTGCAAGGAACTGGGATTTGTCAGGAGCCGGATACAGCAGGGAATTTATTTCGTAATAGGTTTCCGTACCACTGCAGGATCCGGCTCGTTCCGGACGGTACGCAGCGGAAACACGTAGATCGAGATTGTAAATGCTGTGACCTTCTTAAATTAAACCTTCAAAATTGATGAACCAAACTCAATACAAATATCATTCGAGTTTTCGTTCATTATTTTTGAAAGCTTTATTTTCATAGTAAGTACTAAACTACTAAACTACTACGTGGTGTCTTTTCGTCCCACTTACCGCAGTGTCTCAAGACGAAAGTCTTCGACCAGTGTGTATTGCCAGTGATGACATATGGCACTGAAACGTGGTCCTTCACTATGGGCCTCGTCAGAAAGCTCAAGGTCGCACAGAGAGCAATGGAGAGGGCTATGCTCGGAGTCTCTCTGCGAGATCGAAATGAGAAATGAGGAGATCCGCAGAAGAACCAAGGCAACCGACATAGCTCTCAGAGTTGCGAAACTCAAGTGGCAGTGGGCAGGGCACATAGCTCGTAGGACCGACGGCCGCTGGGGCCGCAAGGCTCTAGAGTGGCGACCACGTACCGGAAAGCGCGGTGTAGGTAGACCCCCACGCGATGGACCGACGACCTAGTGAAGGTCGCGGGAAATCGCTGGATGCGGGCAGCGCAAAATCGGTCATTGTGGAGATCCTTAGGGGAGGCCTATGTCCAGCTGTGGACGTCGATCGGCTGATATGATGATGATGAAGTACTAAAGTTAGGGATACTGACTAGATACAGAAAGTGACGTCATACGGATGTGAAGTTTTCCGGGTAGTAATGAAATAGCTAAAGGTAGGTACTGACCTGCTGCCGTCCTCTAACTAGAAAGCCGTTAACCCCCAAAAATAGTTTTAAAAAACATTTGTACACATCGGTTGAGATTTATTTGATTCACTTATTTTATATCCTATTTAATGAAAAACTCTTATTGCACTGAGCAGTTAAAGTATTTTAATCCACTAATTAGCAATATGATTGTGGATTCGTTGTTTTCAAGTTAAGGACAAGTCAAAAATTCTGTCAGTTAACTGCCAACGAAGTTTTTATATCTCTGAAACTATTTGGAATTTTGAAATGGGTGTTAGACGGAAAGATAGAGAATTCAGCACTGTATTCGTTTCCACTAAAAAGTCAAAAGGCGCCATTTGAGGGTTAACGGCCTTCTAGTTAGTTAGACGGCAGCCTGTGTTACGTTGCGAAATAACGCAGACGACCAATGTGGGGCAGCGGACGAAGGTCCGCCTGCGACGCAGGAGGTTGCGGATACGATTCCCGCCTTGAGACAAATGTTTGTACGATCTGGAAATATTTGATCCAAGTGTTCTGTGTATTTTCTTTGTATAATAAAAAATATATATCTATGTATGTATTGTATTATGTACATATGTATAACATTCATCTAGTAACGCAAGCTCTGCTTAGCTTGGGGCTAGATGAGGCTCGGTGGATTGTCCAACATTAAAAACAAATATAACATAACGATATACCCGGTCAGTACCCGGCTTAAGGTGACAATAAACTAAATCAATAAAATATACTGCTCTACAATATATTAAACATGATACTTTAAAATGGCAAGTGTACCTAAGTAAAGCGTTGAGTATTTTGTATTTAAGATTTTTTTCTACAAATGGCATCTAGGTACTTGCTGATATTTTCAGCTCATATATCCAGGAATATACTTATATATATACTTACTTGTGGCAGGTATACTCAGCTTCAAATTTATCTAACAAAGTAACGTTATCACGTGATGTATGTATACTTAACTATCTAATAATTAATTGGTATATTATTTTATTACGTCTTAATGTTTTTTTTATGTTAATGTGTTTACACGAATTATTAATTGTATATATTTTTTGTGTCCAGCAGTGGACGTGTATGGGCTGATATGATGATAATGATGATTAGAAATAAATTAGAACTAGTGTTTACAATTTAAGCAATTGAGCTAACTGCAGACTGTTGTAAACAATCTACAGGTAGCTCAACTGGTCCATATCAATACTAGTCGGAAGCGTCCCTAAGACGCTGGCTGCATTGCCCGCTCTGTATGGCAATGCTAATGCGCTGCGCCAGATACTCACCAGCTCTCGGGTCACGCGTCACTTCGACCAGGCGCTTAGTATTGTAAATTTTTTGAAAACCAGAAGAGCCTCGGTAGCCCGTGTACCTAGTCCTGTATACTATTTCACTACCGGAATTTGACACTGACTGTACCGCGCTAACATAAAAGTGCAGAAAAGGGATATTGCGGGCGGTAGAATTTCTTATTTACATTCCTAGGAACGCTTATGAAATTTAAAACCCTACGTAATATTAAAATGTACCATAAGTATGCAGAATACTCAGCTTTTCCCAGGAAATGTGGACGCTTGTACGACACAAAAAGGACAAACAAGATTTACTTACCTTACATCTTTACATGAATCAGAATCAATAACTTTATTTCTTTAGACTTACAAAGTAAGCACTAAGACAAGTCAAATTTTATACTATAAACATAGTTATAAATCAAATAAGAAATAAGGTATTATTGATATTCTCTTCACTTCAATTTTTTGTCCACCAGTGGAAGAAGTGAAAAAGAAACCACTAGCACATTTATACATCACTTTATGTCTCTAATACATGTTTATTTTGCCTATCTAAATCTAAATTTAACGTTAGATACATGTCAATATTTCTATAAAGCTAAACAGAACATTGAATTTCTTGCATACTACTGTCAATGCGGAAAGGAACGACAACATCTAACATTAACATCATTGACGTAATCATCTCATACAATCAAGATAAGATCATCATCATCATCATCATCAGCAGCCCATACACGTCCACTGCTGGACATAGGCCTCCCCCATACGACGTCACAAATAGCGGTCCTGAGCCGCCTCCATCCATCGACTCCCTGCGACCGCTACGATGTCGTCGGTCCATCGAGTGGATGGTCTCCCATGTAGGGGGGATTTGCCATAATCACCACGCTTGGCAGGCGGATTGGTGATCGCAGTGTTGGTGTTTAAAAATACTCAGAAGGAAGCTGCTGCCCTTCCTCTGGTAGGTTCCCTTAGTCGGATTTTACGACATCCACGGGTTGAGTTGGAGGGGTCGATATTCGTACGCCGCGACCCCACGGCTTAGATAAGATGTTATTTGATAAATGCATTTTATTCCAAAACTACGAGCTAATTATGATAATGATATGAAACACGCACCCGGTTTGAGTGACTAATATGAACTGTGCGGCTAGCACGGGCTGTCTTCTCTAGGGTAGCATATACGTGGTAGAAACGCAAAGAACGAACTTTATATAACATTTATATTTTTTCAGTGGTTTCGTTCCCGTTGCTATATAAATTGCTTCTCTACGATGAAATTGTTTTCTAGTGTTTGTTTGTCGAAACGGCAAACAATGTTCGGGCAAGAGAAAGATTATGAAGACAAGAAACTGTCTTCTCTAGTTTAGAGTAGAGTAGAAATGAAAAGCCCGTGCTAGGGGGGCTTAGGTGAGTGCACGCGTTGATATCGCTGCAATGAGGTCAAAATGCAGACGCGAGAAAATAATGCGGTTTCACCGTACACATGCATTAATACTGTCTCAGCTTCTTTATAGGTATATCACCGTCAGATAGTAAGACCCGTTAAATTATAAAAATACTAGTAAATTTCTAATTTTCTCTAGGACTTACAATGTAACGCATTCATATACGTTTTATAATTTCCCGAAGATCGCTCGTAATATAATAAACGAACAAACCTGAGACTCAATCACCGCCTTGTTTTACTATGTTACGGTTTGTCTAGCGATCACTTCACTTCATAAACTGCCCTCTGATTGGTCGATATGCAGCTGAGTGAGAAGTAGTAACAACAGCATTCTTAAAAAAAATATGTAGTTAAAAACTAAAACCCGACTACATAAAAGTCTTAAACGAGCGTTCACCTATTGTCCATAGCATTTTCTTTTGATACTTAGGTAGTCGGAGGCACCCACCCCATATACCTAGGGTACAATTAGTAACAAAGGCCTCCCACTACCTAAGTATCAAAAGAAAATGCTATGGACAATAGGTGAACGCTTGTTTAAGACTTTTATGTAGTCGGGTTTTAGTTTTTTACTATTTTTTTTTACCATACATATATCGATACAATATACATATGTATATCGATACATTTTTTCATTTGCCCATCCCTAGATGACCCGTTGCCATGGCAACAAATAAACAAGAGGTCTCCATGGCAACGGGTGTGTCATCCTTCACTCATCACATCAAACTAAATTAGACTCGAACTGTAACTAGATGTCGTCTCTTGCAAAATTTTATCGCGTTATCGAAGTGTTCCAGGTGTAATTTAGACCCAGCTATCTCTTAAGACCCTCAGTTTTGTCGGACACCATATAGCCTATAGCCATCGGGGTAATGAGACGAATCAATCGATACCTCACTTGTTGAAATCGAAGTAGTAGTTTCAGCGCTACGTGGGAACAAAGAAATCGGCTACACACATGCATACATACATAGGGTGCTAAAATCATAACCCTCCGGTAGTCGGGGTAATAATATTAGAGTAGTACGATTGCCCCATTCTTCACAATTATTTTTTATCCCGATAAAACGCGGGCAGCAGCTATGACCTAATAATAATCTTGATCCAAATAATCGAATATAATTAAAAAAATACGAAATAAATCACCATACGAAATAAAGCTCAAAATCTGTTCGTATATATACATTATTGGCGCTTTTCTCCCCCAATGCTAAAAACAAAACGGCCGCAAAATATATTTCATGAATAACTTTATGAAAACTTCTCAGACGTGGGTCGTTTCATTAAAACTTGCATGACGTGTCATTAAGCGCCATCTTAATTATTGAAATTCAATTTGTGTTTTCTTAACTTAATTGAGTAGAGGTAGTAATTTACGGCGAAGTTTGCGGCTATACTCCGTGCGCGATCGGAATGATATGAAACCTTGTCAAATTTAAATATTTGGTACAGTGGGTATCCAAGGGGGATACTTAATTCTGACGCGCACTCTAGGTACATTTTTTCATACTATCCGCTCGTTAGCGGACCGTTTTTTCTTAGTTCGAAATTAATTTATCCCATTGTATCCCCGGATATTTTGTTTTTATGACCGCATTTTCTGAACTAGTCGGATATCATTGAAATAGAGTTTTTGTTCATAGCCCATGTTCCAAAGCCTGCTCACTTATTCCTCGCTTCAGTTATGAATAAATTCAAATACAAATAGTGTATTACAGGTTTCAGTCGGATAATACACTACATAATAGCAGAGGAAGCCGTAGCATGAACTTTCATCTGCTTTCAACAACCTGCCCAAGGTTGGACGTTGAAGTGTGCTTTGACCTTTAGCGGTCAGGTCAACGGACATTTGTCCAGTTTGTCTCGTGTAGGGTAAAAGAGACGGAAGACAATAGAAAATGCGCTATTTTAGAAATATTGTTTTGGAGGATGTTTTGGGGATTCTATTAGCTTGAAAATAAAGGCGTGTAAGTTAGTAAAAGTAGACTTTACTCGTAGTAGGTAAACAAGATTAGCAAAAAATACCTATAGAAAAGTTGAACAAAGATAGGTATTTGCCCTGCATTGGGACTGTGGGATTCTACAGGCTCAGTTAAATAATAATAAACGGCTAGTAACTAAATTTGGTCAGACCAGCCTATATTTCCCATTTACAATTACAATTACAAAATTCTTTATTGTACACCACGAAGAAAACATTAAAAAAAGATTCAATGGGCGGCCTTATCGCTTAGAAGCGATCTCTTCCAGGCAACCTTTGGATGGAAAGAATTATACGAATTTAAGAAAGGCAGGGGTGTACGTAAAGTTGTCAGAAATAAATAACATTATAAATATCTAACAACAGAGGATAATATATTTTGTCTATAGCAACTTAACTAAATATATAAATGTAGGTGCAATATACATAAATAGATACCTATTCATTTTTCTAAGAGGAAAATTTCCTTGACACGAGATTTGAAAACCGGTAATGATGCTGATTTTCGAATGGATTCAGGCAGTGCATTCCACAACCTTATGGCCTGGATAGACTAGGATTTGTCGTAAAAACTGGTTCGGTGAGGTGGTATATTTAATACCAGATTTTCTGACGACCGGAGGACACGAGAAGGATTAGGATGAGAATTGTGGAGGAATTCAAAGCGTTCCTTTAAATAGACGGGAGTGACAGGGTTAAAGAGAATGTTATGAAGAAGATAAAGGATATGGGCATTTCTGCGGAGACGGACAGGAAGCCATTTAAGTTTAGTGCGGAACTCCGAAACATGGTCATATTTCCGTAAGCCAAAAACAAAACGTATACATACGTTTTGGAGTCGTTCTATCTCGTTAAGCTGCTCCTCAGTAAGATCAAGATAGCAGACGTCGGCATAGTCAAGAATGGGAAGGATACGAGATTGAGCGAGTACAATTTTAGTGGCAGTAGGCTGGAAATTACGGAGTCTTCTGAGTGAGGCGGCGGAGGCAAAGATCTTACGACTCACCGCATCCATTTAAGGAACCCAACTCATATCGCTATCGATCAGAATTCCCAAGTTTTTAACACTTCTGCTAAAAGGAACTGTTACGTTGTAAATTCGATGTTAGGGAGTGTCGACCAGTCAATTTTAGCAGAAGTACGCGAGCTACCAATGATTATAGCCTGCGTTTTGGCGGGGTTAATCCGGAGACCGTAGGCCACGCTCCAATCACGAATGCAGGTAAGATCGCTATTCGTGCGGTGAATTGCGCTGGCCAGATCTAGCAGTGGGGCTTGTGTGTAAATCTGGAGAACGTCTGCATAGAGATGGTAGGAAGAAGTTAATTGAAGAGAGATAGAATTAATAAATAATGCGAATAAAAGTGGAGATAACACGCCACCTTGCGGGACACCAGCGGATGTGTTGCTCCAAGACGAGAAAGAGTCGTCGGATTCGTTGCCGGCGCCCCTGCAGATAACTGCGAAACCAACCAGTCGCCGATGGAGATATGTTAATAGAGCGGATTAGTCCAAGGAGGATATCGAAGTCAACAGTGTTGAAGGCATTGCTGAAGTCAAGTAATGTAAGTACAGTAAGATGTCCGTTTTCCATTGCCGATCAGATATCATCAGTGATTTTTACAAGGGCTGTAGTAGCACTGTGACCGGAACGGAAACCGGACTGGAGAGAATTGAGAAGATTATTAGAAGAAAGGAAGAAACTGAGTTGGCCATGAACAAGACGCTCAAGGACCTTGGAAAGGAAAGGTAGAATAGATATAGGCCTGAAATCCGAAAATGTGGAGGCCTTATTTATATTATATTATTTTAGGGATTTTAGGGAGAGGAATTATATAAGCTTCCTTCCACACTGTCGGAACGGTCTCAGAGGCGACGGAAGAGTTAAAGACATGACATATAATTGGCAGTATTTCTTCAATAACAGGAATTATCATACTACGGCCGATATTATCACCTCCCATGGCGTTAGAGGAGATGGACAAAATGCTCTTCTTAACATCACATGCGGCGAATGGACCTAAGTTGAACATAGGATAATCTGGAACAGGCAAGGAAGAAAGATAGTTGAGAGTGCTAGTTTTGACATATATATCCATGTTGGATGTCGACGAAAAGTGAACGTTAAGAGAATCAATATTAATGTTTGAATTACACGCATCTTGAAGAGCCTTGCCAATTCCCAAGGTTCTTAAAAATTTCCAGGCTTTAGCTGGATCGGCATTGGAGAGTGAAGAATGAATATAGCGGCGTTGAGCGTCCCTACAGATTCTATTGCAGCGATTCCTGGCGAGATGATACTTTTCTTTGTTAATGTCGTTAGCACATCGTTTGAATCTCGCCCCATTTGCTTGTATTCCATAAGCAGGTCTGAGCAAACTAAGATAATAACGGAACTCTACCTGCAGTCCTGAGACAGGCCGAAGACAGAGTAAAGTGGAAGCGGTTCATCAGCGTCTCCGTAAAAGCTTTCCATGACGAGAACAACCTTCAGTAATGAAGAATACGACAGAGAAGAAACTAAATTGTATATAAACATTATTTAATACATCATCATCATCATCAGCCCGTATATGACCACTGCTGAACATAGGCCTCTCCCAATCGACGCCACGAATAGCGGTCTTGACCCGCCTCCATCCATCGACTCCCTGCGACCGCTACAATGTCGTCGGTCCTTCGAGTGGGAGGTGATCTATTTATGGTTGACAAATAATAGATTCAAGCGTTTCTTTGCGGAAATTCATCGCAAAATATTTTTATCCTAATGTCATTCATTCTCATTTAATGAATTAACTTGGTTAGCAGCACCAGACCCCCATCGACAGGCAAAACAAGCACCTTTAATACGCACAAACAAAAACAACGCTACCGCGTCAAGCACACATTAAACACGACAAATAAAAACTCAAACACGATGCCGCGCACTCCGAAAACAAAACAACTCCCATGAGCCAGTTTTCAGAAATAAATATAAATACATAGTTACGCGGTTTACGTTCAAGAGAGCGAGAAATAAAATAACGCGGGATAGGCGCAGTTTGAGCCCGGGGCACGAGGCAGTCATTTCTTTAGTAATTTTTATATACTGGGTGATTCCACTATTGGGGACGAAAGAGGATCATTAGAGTTCGTTGATAAAATGTTGAGCTTAGCTTATCTATTTGACCTAAAAATTAAACTATAGAACTTGTCATAATATCCTACTAATATTATAAATATCAAAGTATGTGAGTATGGACTTTCACGCAAAAAGTGCTGAACTGATCGGGCTGTGGTGTGGGTATAGTTTGGGACCTGGAATAACATATAGGCTATTTTTAGCCCTATAAAACGCCGCCGAAGGTGCAGGCAGCAGCTAGAAATCTTTATGTATAGTTTCTTTTAGTATATACTATTTAATTTCACATGAAACTTCAAAGAGACGTAGAATAGAAGGGCACCTTATCTTCAAATACCTTATATCTTTATCGTCACTTCAATCGGTTTTCACGCCCCTTCCCTACCAACCACAGACTCTGAAAGTTTTGAAATCTTATCTAAAATTCATCACATCGGCCCATACACATCCACTGCTGGATATAGGCCTCTCTCATACGACGCTATACATAGCGGTCCTGAGCCGCCTCCATCCATCGACTCCCTGCAACCGCTACGATGTCGTTGGTCTTAGGGCGAATGGTCTCCCAACACTCCGTTTCGCGTTGCATCGTGGCCGCCACTCGACAACCTTCACTCCCCAACGGCATAGATTAGGTAATGTTACTTCGTCAGCGGTTACATCCAAAAATTTGTCATGAGCTATTATTTCTCAGTAGCTTTGACCTTAGCTTTGACCTTACTATAGGAATCACTCTGTAGAAGACGCCCGCTGGCTACGACGTAGGCTCGTAGCTATGCTACGGCGTAGCACTCGTAGCGCTCGTAGCATCGCGCCGGAACGTGATTTTATCAACGTTACAAATTGTTGTGGTTGCTATTGTACTGTTATTAAAAAACTTAGTTTCTATAAAATAAAAATAAACTCAAAATATGTTAAAATAACTCTTTATTAACAAAGTAAATTATAACTAATAGTCTGGACCTGGTATTAACAGACTATAAAAAAATCACAAGAAACAGTTGAGCTTTCTGTAGAATATCGCAAACAATCTATGGTTATCCATTGGTCCAAATCAATACTAATACAATGAATCCTAAATACTCATACTTAGGAAAAGCTAACCCCTTGTCAAGTGTTATTGGTAAATCACAAAATCCAACCATCTATATTTAGTTTAATTTTGTGGTTTACCAATTACCTACGTCTTCTGTTATTCTTTCCCAATATCAAGCGAAAAAGTTGTAAAACCTCGTAACCTATATATAAGCTACAAACAGAAGGTTTTCAAACAAAAACAAAACTTCAAAAATCTTGTGTATAATCAGCATTTTTTATTATATATTTATCAGAGAACATACGTAACAATTTTAAAAGAACATGAAACAGCAACACTCACTGAAACTGCAAAGTAACATCAACATTATTCACAACAAAATTCATCGTCGAGTTAAAGCCAGATATTAATCTCTCCGCAGCATCCGAGCGCTGGATTCGCCATTTTGCGCCTAAATATGATAAACTTTCCCCCGAATTTCTTACTCTGACCCCCCTTTCTTACCCCCCTGGGGAGGTAAGTTAAGGTGGGGTATTACGGCCCTGCTTTTAAACTAAGCTCGTTAATTAATTACAGCCAAGTCGGGGTACGCTATATAGCGCTATGTGCCAATTTAATATTGCACTGAGTGTCGCGATGTTGGCACACACAATGGCGTGTTTCTGCCAATGAAAAAAAATCTGTATTTGCTTCTGCTTTTACGTTACAAGCAACAAATAACTCATTTTTTGTCTGTTCATCGGATAGAGTGTTGTCCTACTGTATAATATTATAAACAAAAAAACCACTGAACCGAGACTGACATTTTTTATCCCGATAAAACGCGGGCGAAAGCGCGGGTAGTAGCTAGTCCTACATGTAATGTGTACATGATACCCATGACCCAACCCGCCTTAGTGACAAGGCGCTAGGAACAAACCATTTCTACCCCCATCGTACAGATTAGTTCTTAGCTGAAGGGACCTACGTAATGTAACGTGTCACAAAGCGAGCGTTCGTGCAGTAAGTATGTGGAAAGAAGGCGCTCACAACGAGCAACGAAATTGATGTTGACGTGACTGACGTCTCATGCTCGCTGCAATTACGTCCAGTAACACCGGTCAGTACCCGGCTTTACATTTAACTATTCGTGCAGAAGGATTTTAATCAGCCAGAATCTTGACGGGTTCCTCTCTCAGCGACAATAGTTATAATATGTATTAGAATTTAGGTCTTAGCACTATAGCATGTGACAATCGTGGCCACAAAACGCAGTTCAACTTAAAACCAATTTCCGTCCGCTTTGTTCAACTTCATACCCAAACCCCAAGCCCTAAATCACAAAATTATCCACAATAATATTAATTACAAAATCACGGGCCTAACACTAAGAACACTTCCTCGCTTCTATAATTAATTGCTACTAAATTCGCCCCAATTTGAATCCGGTTACGAAGTCTAAGAAACTTACGAGGTACATAAGACTTAAGGGCAGGGCCGACCGGATGGAGGGGAAGCGAGGGCGCGACCCTCAGGGGGGTAAGGGGGGAGGAAGGACGTGAGATTTACTCTAAGTAATTGCAGTAATAAACAGGAGGATATATCACGCCGGGTAATGAGAGGAAGCGCCCAAATTGCCGGCGCAAATAGCGTGTGTGTGATAAGCTAATTTTTTGCTCGGTCCCTTGTTTTTCGTCGCTTTGTGGAATTAAATTGAATGCACTCGCTCAGACGAGCTGATAATCTGGCTGTTTTATTTTTTTATGTCTGGGGGCTGTAATCATTTAGAATTAGAAGTAGGTAAGGAAGAGAAAATAAAAGACGCGTAAATGAAAAACGTGTGTAGGTAAACTTATATTTGAATCCAGCTTAAGTAATAGAAATTCAAAAGGTAGATGAGCAATTAAGTTCGGAATCAGAGCAAAACTTTTGGATGTTTTGCAATTACCTAATTCAGGGTAACTTCAGTAAGTACAAACCTACCTAAGGTTTACTAAATACTTTTAAATGCTTATCATATTTTATTTTGACGTATTTGTGGGGTTTGACAACTCATTAAACATAACTATTTAGGTATAAATATGTTTAACAATTTTTAGCCAGCGAAGCTCAGATTTCATTTCATGAGGTTCGAAATAATCAAATTTTCAAACAATGCCAATGCGTGTTCTGTACTATACATTTCTCAATTTCATTTTTAAAAGGAAACAATGGTTAAAATGCCGCGAACCCATTTCCCCAGCGAAATATCTACGTGAAAACTCTAGGAAGCAATAAACTCCAGCGCGCTTCCAGGCAATTTCGTAGATAATAATTTCAAGCAACAACATTGTCATAAGAAGCTACCGCGTTAATTATTCGAAGACAAGAAAGGGGAGGCCCCATTTCCAATATTTATGTGTTGCCAATGACTTTGCGAAAATATCGAATGCTTTTTAAAACGAAGAAAGGGCAAGGAAAAGCTTTAATGCACAAGCGGGCTACTCACCTGCCCCACCTGCCTTAGTTGATTTATTGAAGTCTTTGTTCGGCTCGTTACAAGCTTGTTGTTGCGTTTTTAATTTATTTCCGTGGAAAATTCGCGAGATGTTAAGTTGCGGGGTAATCGGTTGCTGAAAGGTTATGAAAATATTTGTGGTTAGGTAGGTAGGTAATATCTCAATGTATGGAATCGGCTATGTTTGTTGTCATGGTTATTTTTAACTTTTACTAGCTTTGAACTTCGTATTTCGAGGTACAACACCCATCACCGAATAAAAGTAGGTCTCTACTAAACTATAACAATATTACATGATGAACATAATTCAAACTGATCCCGCGTGCTTGATGCTTTGGTCGCTGTGCTCATTCTAAATTCAAACTACCAACGAGGTTCGAGCCTCCATTACAACAATTCCAAATACAAAATAGACGCAGCCTGACGTGGTCGTCAACATTTTGTTCAGCGGCTCCTGGCAATGGGCCTTGAATGAATACGAATTGGCGTCGCCGCAAACGGACTTGGCGATTGTCGACACCACGATTCATTGGCGATTCAACGCCGCGCTTGCAAATTCACTTCTGTATATATTTGGGGGTTAGGCCAATCTGCGGACTTGCGAAGCGGATGCTGGATTGATTACGACGATTTTAGAATATTAAACTGTGTTAGTTTACTTTTTACTTTAGAGAAAACCGGTATATATTTTTTGCCATTTAAGTTGCTGACAGATTTTTGCTATGTCGGATGGTATGGTGGGGAGTGGTTTACTTGTGTGAAATTTTAGTTTCCGACTAGAAAAACAGAATATAGACCAATTATGATTGTGAAATACCGTATTTTTTTTTTTAAATGTATGCGGTAAAATCTTTTAAACGCTCAACAATTTCACTCATCTCCCATTCGAAAGCTAGCTAAAACAAAACTACAATCCATCCACCCGCCCAAGACGCGTCTGCGGAAGTAAATTTGCATATGCAGACGTTGTTAGCATAACAAAGCGCGCAGCCGATATTTATGCGCGCCCATTGATTGGCCATCGTATTGTGCGCTCGATTGCCCGTATGTTGCATGCATTGCTAATGTTGAGACGAATTCTAATTTTGAAATCAGTTTTATTACGTAGGTCACTGGAGTTGGAGCGCAATTATCTTGCGTTTGAATTTGGAAGCTTGATCTTGAAAATGATAATTCTTAATTGAAATTGATCTTAGCACGTGCTCTGGACAAATAATTATTTATTATTCGCCTGATAAAAATTTAAGAAATAAATGTACGGGTTTGAAAAAAGTCTATGGTATACCCGAAATAAGATCAACAAAACTAAGTTCAGCTTGATCGACTTAAAGATCGTAATATTATTTTTTAAATAAAATAAAAATTAATGAGAGAAACAGATCAACATTACGTCGGTAAGATGCGCTAAACTCGTTTAAAGTGCTAAACTGAGTTTTAGTAAACGTGCACCTTGCAACGTGAACGCTTTCGATTGCAAATGTGAAATTGAATCTAGTCAGTCTTAAAAAATTAACCTGGGTGATTGTCTTTACAAAAGTATTTTTCTAAATGCACGATATTCACTCGGTCTTTCACCGCTCGTAACAAAACAATTTTATGACGTCACAAAATTAAACAACATAAAAAATTCACCAACAAAATAACAACCAAGATAATATAATATCCCCCACCTGACAAGCTATATCATATCATAACCCATGTCCACATTAAACCGACATGCAAAATTATGTTGCTAACAATGTTTATTTTGTGACAGTCTGTTATACGCCTAGAAATTACATGTACTGGCTGCAGGCCATATTTTTGTAGTAACATTAATTTCGAATTAAGTAGGTAGGTTTTATTTACTACGTAGGGATATTTTGTTACCTGGGTAACTTGTTGACAGTAGGGTCGCAGTTTAATATTTTACTGAAATATGTACATATTTAATTTACCTAATTAATACACATCCCTTTTTATCTATGTCGCACACGAATCCTAACTTTATGTCTACTTCAACTTTTGTTTATGGCTCGCTGTATCTGTGTTGCCATAGCTTTGCCAGTGTCCATGTCAAAAAATGCCTCTACAACAAGATATAACTATTTATTAAAATGTCTGTTTATTATATTCGTCGGTGACAGTGACAGGCAGCGATCACCAACCCTTCCTTCCTCATCAGTCATGGCGGCTAAGCGACTATTCAAATTGGCGGCCGATGACGCTGCTTTCACGACCCCTGCCTTGTCTGTGGCCAGACCATAGAAAATATAGAGCAGCTGACGTGAAAAGTGCCTACAAGTTTGTCTACTTCTATGAGGCTTAGTTTGATCTTATGAACTACATAGTCGACAAGTTAGTTATTAACTAGCTATAAACGTTAAACTGTATTCCAAAACTGTACATCGTCGATGCTAACCCACCTGACGACATAAACATGTCGTCTTAACTCAACAGCTCAAACACAATATGAACATTTATAAACTGTAATAGAATAGAATACAAACGTATAACAATAATGCAATATCTATGAAATAAATAAATACAAATGATTAAATTATGCTATCTGTAGATTGTTTGCAACAGTCTGCAGTTAGCTCAATTGTTTCAATTGTAAATACTAGTTTAATTTCTTTATATTATTTGATTGTTATTTTCTTTGTCATTAAATTATGTTACGAAAGTATAGTAAAATACCTCGCGATTTGGGAGAGCTGTGTTGAGTTGAGAATTATACCTATTTGCAGCATTCTTACGTCCACTTTTGAACGTACCACCTCCAAACAAGGAGGATTCTGTCATGATCACCAAGCTTGGCACGCCAGTCGGTGATCACAGTAGAGTTGCTAAAACACACAGTAGAAACCTGCTGCCTAGCGAATTCTGTAGGCAAAAAAAAGCACAACAGGGGGCGTCTGTCCCATCTACACCCAGCAACTCTGAATATTGACCGCCAGCATTACGCAGCAGGGACATACTTTTTACGTCATTAGACATCGGATCAGAAGCGGGTTCGATTATGAACAGGGGTGATGTTCATAATCGACGTACTTTGTGGCTTTGTGGGGTTACCTTCTTTAATCAATTATGAATATTATATTATGGAATCATTTTAATTCATCTTAAGTCTACGTGAAGAACGCGGGGCCTTATTATTCTGACCCGGTACATAAGATAAAGATATATAGCCTAGGTATACTCTTTCTGACTTTAGCCACATGTATTGTATAACTAAATAATGCTGGACAATCCACACAGCATCCTCTAGCCCCAAGCTAAGCAGAGCTTGTGTTATGGGTACTAGTAACTACAATGCAAGCTCTGCTAGTATATTAGTCATCTAGCTAGATGACTGATATACTAATTAATAGATAGATAATTTTGTTTGCTATGCATAGAAAACACCCAGAACACACGAAACAAATTATTGCAGATCGTACAAACATTTGTCACAAGGTGGAAATCGAACCGACAACCTCTTGCGTCACAGGTGGGTCTTCTCCCGCCGCACCTCATGGGTCGTCTAATAATATGATATTAAAGACTTTAGAGAATAACTGTTTGTTCGTTTAAATAGCTGTTATACCTACTGAGCTGACCTAGTACGTCTATAGATATTAATCTTAAAATTTGAAAATGTAGACGCACATTAATTTTCGATATTTTTTCAAATATTCCCTAACAACCTGTCCATTAGACGATAAATAAACAACAAAACATTTCAGCCCCTCCCACCGAGCGCTCCAAAATGGTAGCTAAGCAAAAACGCCGCATCATACTCAAATCATTTACGAAATATCGACAACAATAAACTTAAAAAATACCAGTTATTAATATATTTTGCTTTCTTTGTCCGCACCACGTGTCCTGGCACCTGAATTCTGCGGATGACATCGACGAAAAAATAGAAAAAAAATATTGGGCGAAAAAGAGCAGCGCAATCAGACAACAGCCAGTTTGAATGATTGCTTCGCAGGAAGAGCGGCAAGTCCATTTTTCACAAGTGCCATTCACCATTCACGTACCTACTGTATGTATTTTTATTTTTATCTATGCCGTCGTGTTATGCGTCGTCGCCCGGCAAATTAATATTCGAATTTCGAATTTGACTAAATGGGTGACTGCTAGTATAAAACGAAAATAAGAGATTACCACAACTAAACATCAAAAGTCAGTCAATAATTAAATCGGTAAAATAGGGAAGGGATTTTAATACATAATTAGACCTTCCAAAAAAAGATATGGTAAAAGGTACCAAGTTTTTCAATCTATAGAGTATAGCTCATTACAGTGAGAACAATCTAAAGCTGTAATAATAATCATAGCCACATCTCGTATGATATCTAGGAGATGTGGATCTGGTGAGTATTACAGCTTAACTTAGCTGGGTATTTGTAAGTAGGTTATTATCATTATTTTCTGTTTCTCTTTTTCATGATCATGGGCCATATACTGAGTGACCCGGTCCTTTGGGAGGCATGCGTAAAATAAAATGAAATGAAATGATGAATTGGTTGCACAACTATCATTATTATTATTAGTACCTATATACTTATGATGAAACCGGGTCTCAAAATATTCTAAAATACGACACAAAGCTAAGTAGAGTCACAGGCCCTACACATGATTTCTACATATTTTTTATCGAACCTTCGCTCGCAGTCCGCCGAACTGATATTCGAATTTCGAATTTCCGGCGTCGGATTCCTTGTTTTATTCGTTAGTGATGGTAAACAAGCAGGTAGTTGTGTTTAATTTCAGAACGAATGTTATTGGCCAGTTCCGTGCTACTGTTATTTAATCCGTGGTTCCGCGCCATTTTAAATGCTGCAGTGATATTTACGCACTGTAGTTAATTTTTTTCTGATTCATTCAATTCAGTGTGGAAACGTTTTGTATTTTTTTATCTCTACGTAGTTTTGATTCATTTAACGAAGAAAAAGCTTTCTGAGCCAAAGTAAAACGTATATACAAAATATTAATTAAGCGCCCGATTAAAATGGGTTGTAGTGTAGCTAATACATAATATACTTCCAATGGAAACTAAAGGTAGGTTTTATTCCATTTTCACGACGCACGAATTGTAGGAAAAATGTACCGTAAAATATTTAATTTGATAAGGTTCCGCCGTATTCTATAATATTTAAAAAAATCTGCTTGTAGTCTTGTTAGTTACTGTACCTACTCAATGACAAACTTTATAAGTACAAGCTAATAAAGACACAGTTTCTTATCGGATGACCATAAGCCCTTATTGGATTACCCATAACCAGATTGATCCAGTTATTCCGTACCCTAAAAGCTCGTAAACAAACGCAACAAAGCGTTGCACAAGTGGGAGTGCGCCATTACGCTAATCAAAGGTTTATTAGGTTCCGCGTGGATTGCTCTAGCCTCTAGTGTTGCCTACTTGGGAAAAAATGACGGAAATAATGTAGAATTTTGGAAGAATTTTTACAGCTGGCTTTTTTTGGATGAGCCGGGTCGATCTGTTAGCTTGACTATCATCTGTTCAGCTCTCCTGAAATTCGGTTAATAATTTATTGTGAGGCAGGTACATAAGTTCCTTATTTATATTCAATAAAAAAAACATGAAACTTATTTTGGCCTGCTGGCTTAGAGAAAAAAAAACACAAAACAATTAAGTACCTACATGCCTAAACTTACGAAAGCTTCACGACCAAGTTTTTCATTCATAACTGAATCAAAATCAAAGAATTAACTAATACTTAAATCGAATTATTAAAATGCCAGATTAAGTAAACTCAAACCATAGCTGGCAGCACAGCCTTAGATTGGGGACCCTCTTTTTCTCTTACTCACCATGATATAATATATATAAAGTTTTTATGAGTTTACCAAGGAGTTTATTTAAAATAAAAGGTACCCACATAATCTTCATTATACTTATTATGTCGGTATAATTAAAATTAAAAAGGTCGCTAATGAGACGAGTACCAATTACTTAATAATTTGAGACTATTATGTATGGATTCGTTTTCATGGGCATTTTTTTTATTGAACGTAAGAGCCTTTGTATCGGATTTGGTAGGTACAGCAGCGCCTCTATCGTGCGTGAGACAAACAAAACCATTAGTTTGGTTTCTCGAAAGTATCAAGACGTTCGATTTTTGTATAAAGGTACCTTTTTTTACCTCACGGACATTTTAAACTATGCAAATCTTCGTAGGGGAACCACAAAAGACAAAAAACAAATATTAATAATAAATAAATATGAACAGCTAGCTAGAACATTACTATGTTACGATGGTCAGGCATTGGTAGTTTGACAGCCAGTATTCAACTTGTTTTGAAGCTTTTCTTTAAAAGATTCATTAAAAATTAATGAATGCTAGTTGTTCTACTACAAAACAGCATGTCTTTCGTAACGTACAAATTTTGACTCACCCTACTGTGTGCGGCACTTTACGCGGCAAAACCAGAAGCTGTCAGTTGAGCACTCGTCGCGGAGTGGTCGCTAACGAACACGCGTGTCAAACGAACTCTTCATTAGGTGAGCGACGCTCTTCGGCACTCCTCGGCGCTCCTCGGTAGTCGTCGGGGCCCGAACTACGTAGGGGAACCACGAAACCCAAAAAAAAGATGATGGCACGATAAGGAAGGTCAACGAAAAACTGATATGACTAAAATGCTACTAGGTAGCAACGAAGGTTCAAAAATTGGTAGAGACGGAGATTCTAAGCTTGCTAGTGACTTAGTAATAATAAAAAAAATCTCCCTTGTGCGTCAATTATATATTTATTTAATTTGTAAATTCGACGAAGCTGCACGCAGGTTGATGGAAGAAATCTGCCTTAAATAATCAACACTAATATTAATATGCGGTATGTTTAAATTTGTTATTTCATCATGCCAGAACTACCGATTGGATAGGGCTGAAATTTTGCATCAATGTAGTTCTAGAAACTAGTATCTAAAATATATTTAAAAAAAAAATACCCAATAAAATTGTGAAAAACGTAAACGAGTCCTAAGCAAAGCTAAAATAATGGTAGCTCTACGCTGGTATAGTGGGCGTCTTACCGCGCGCTAATTAGACGCGCTCCCTCATTAGTGGTGGAATTATGCAGTTTGCCGGAATTCGGGTTAAATGTTGAGACGAGCTGGGGAAGGAGGTTCTATCTAGACTTGTCTGGTGAGGTCCTGGCCCTATACTGATTTTATTTATTCATTTTATTTGTTCTCAAAACAGAGTAATATCCATATGAAAATAAAGTAGAGACATTGTTGTTACGAACTAGATTTTACCCAAATATGCAAACATAACAACAAGCCGTGAAAAAATGTTGCAAGCTTTTAATTTGCCAATAACATATACCATAACTTAAAACAAAATTAATAACTAGGAAAAAATTAACACAAATTATTAAAATTCTAATAAAAATGAAATAAATAGGCTAAATATTATTTAACATTATTACTTTGTGTTTAAAGTAGGAATACATACAAAAGTCGTCGTTGTCTTCAAATAACTCTGTGCACTTATGAGCTTATATACCTACTGTAGTACCTGCTCGTATTGTATTGTATTTCTTTATTATATAAATATCAAACTTAATCTAATTTTATAATTATAAAATTAGATTAAGTTCAACAAACAAACCTTCTCTGGTTTAGAGTGTCTGAATAATTATAATTATTCAGACACTCTAAACCAGAGAAGGTTTGTTTAGTGTCTGCGGTTACAACGAGTTGCCACACATTTGACATGAATTTATCGAACAATATTACTATCTATACTTATAATAAAACTGTAACAGGTCCAGGGTTGGAAAAAAAACAGTTTTTTTTTAATTTTATAAAACAAACAGTTCAAATTGTTTTAAACAAGTGTTTGTTTTGTTTTTTTTTGTTTTTTTTTTTGTCCTTTTTACTTTAGGGCATTATTTTAAATTAATTCGACCTATAATGTTTCATTTCCAGACTAGATCTTTTGACTTTTCAAATTTTCTATAGTAAAATAAATATTGTCAAAAAACGATCAATGGATAAACATTTATTTTATGTTGCGTATCTCTAATCACTACTAAACGATTTACATTCACCCTGAATGTTTCCTAGCAGGACTATACCGGCGGGGAAATACCTATAAACTATAAATTCTATTCTATGAATAGGGGCACCCCCAATATTTATTAATTAGTGATGGGCCGAATGTGGTTTGAACCGAATACGAATTTCGGCCGAACATTCGGTAAAAATCAAAAATGCCGAAGTTCGGTTTTTATTCTGCACTTATATGGTAACAACTAACAAACAACAATAAAATATACCTATAAGTAATTAATATATTGAATTTTCAAAAAGTTTATTTGATTCAAATCATAAGACTTCCTAATTTAATAAGAACTTATTGAATTTGATTTTTTAATTCTAAAACTTAAGATTGAAATGTCGAAAAAGGAAACTGATAATGACAGTTAGTTACTTGATTAATAAATAAATTACCATGATTTTAAATTATGTAAAAGGCTTATTTATTTAATCAGGTATGAGTGAGTATGACAGATTTGATTTTTTTTATGTTTTATTAATCTTAAAATCAAAATTGTGCAACTATTTCACTCTTTTCTTATACCGAATGTTCGGCATTTCAACCGAATTTCGGAAGAATGCCGAAGTTAGGCCCATCCCTAATATTTATATTTAAATGAGGGGAATAAAATAACCACTATTCCATTCGACAGCCATCCATTAGGGACTTTCCTAACGGGACTTTACCGGCGGGGAATTACTTAATATGAATTCTATAAATACGAGTGCCTTTCTTTCTCACATTTCATTTCATTATTAATTCTGCGACTGATAACACCTCATAAAAATGTCAACTCCAGGACGCAAAAAGCATGCAATTTGGGAACAATTCACATCGATCCCCCAAGAAAATACCACACTGAAGACCAATAGGGTGCGTTGCAGAAAATGTAAGAAAGAACTAGTTGGACTTGTGAAAAGAATGGAGGCACACTTCCAGCAATGTAGCACCACCACCGGTTCTAACACTGACGCAAATCTTGACGCGGACAGGGACGTGGAGGAGGAGTTGTTGAGTGATGCTGGTTCTTCCCGATCTTCAGATAATTCTTCTGCTACACCCACATCTTCTGTTACTACTCTTCAATCTAAAAATGCCAGTACCAGCAGCAGCGCGAGAGTGAACATTTCAATGAAAAGATTTATTATTGCTACAAGTCAAGAAGATAAGAAGAAAATTGATTTACAATTATCTCGTTATATGTTTGCTACTAACACGCCTTTTAACCACGTAGAACACCCAGAGTTACTGAAATTAATGGAAATTTTACGCCCAGGATATAAACCTCCAAACCGCAAACAAATTGCTAGCAAGCTACTCGACGAAGTCTACAACTCGACTCAAGAAGCCGTAAAAAATGAATTGAAAAACAAAGTTGTTAATCTGGCAATTGATGGGTGGAGTAATGTCAGGCAGGACTCGATAGTTTGTGTCTGTGTTACCGATGTGTTGACAGACTCATCTCATTTAATTGATACAATAGACACAGGAGCCGAAAGCCATACAGCTGACTACTTGGTTAAAGTTACTACTGCGGCAATAAAACAATGTGAAACTTACAAATGTACGGTGCGAAGTGTAGTGACAGACAACGCAGCAAATATGAGCCGTATGAGACGAGATTTAGCCCAACAGGAAGAACTAGCTTCTCACGAGGATATACTTACATACGGCTGTTCATCACACATATTAAACCTTCTAGCAAAGGATTTGAAAGCAGAAGATATTACTGATAAAGTTAAGTCGATAATGCGGTACTTCAAATACACTCACTTTGCATCTGCCAAATATAAAGAAGCTGGTGGAAAAGCAATTGTTATACCACAACAGGTACGGTGGAACACAATGGCTGACTGCTTAAAAGTGTTATTAGAAAATTGGCATATAATGTCAGATATATGCTTAAATCATTCAACTGCTATAGATCTGTCAATTTCATTGAAAGTAAATGACATGGCGCTGAAGCAACAAGTCCAGGCTCTCTACAAAAAACTGGAAAACATCGCAGTTACACTTGACATCTCCCAAAAGACATCCTGCTGTATTGGCGAAGTGACTGAAGCATGGATAGAGCTTAAAAATATGTTTGAGGGAGATAATGTACGACTGCGTGAGACCGAGTATTCATTGGATGATTTAAGGAAGTTCAAAGCTCGTTATGAAATGGCAATGTCTCCAGCTCATTTTGCAGCAAACTTACTACATCCTAAGTACAGGGGTGAAAAACTCACGAGTGAAGATATTTCTGAGGCTTTATTATTTATAGAAGCTTATCACAAAGAGGCGATGCCCTATGTTGTTAAATACAGGGCAATGACAGATCCCTTTCATAACTTTCTATTTGAAGATCATGTAGTAAATCAGGTCGGACCTCTCGAATGGTGGCAGTCATTAAAAAAACAAATTAATGGTCAAACAATGAACTTAGTGGCTCAGCTTCACACTGCTGTAGCTTCAAGTGCTGGAATTGAAAGACTGTTTTCAACATTTGGATTTATTCATTCTGACGTACGAAATAAACTGGGTACAGAGAAAGCTGCAAAACTTGTTACAGTTTTTAAATACCTTAATAAGGAAAAGAAAAAATAATTGTTATCTTGATCTTGTCATATTGTCTTACTCTCCTGACTGTCAAACAATTTTGATTTTATAATGTTTATTAAATATAGGTAATTTTGTTTGTTATAATTTTGTTTTTGATTGATTTTAAATTGAAATTTTAATATTCTATACTATCTAATGCATGTTTCAAAAATACGTGTTATCTTATCCCATTACCCATATAAATCCTGGTACTTGGTAGGTACTTAGATCTTTTGAGTGACAGGATACAAAGAGTTGACGTAAATGGAAAACGGTCTTCGGGATCTGTAGTTACAATGGGTGTACCGCAGGGATCAATCCTCGGTCCTTTCCTATTTTTGGTTTATATTAACGACCTGCCTCATCTCGTTAAAAACAATCACGAGATTGTATTGTTTGCTGATGATACTTCTTTAATTTTTAAGATGATTAGACAAAACACAAATTTTGACGAGGTAAACAATGCAATATCAAAAGTAGTCCACTGGTTTGATGTTAATAATCTTTTGCTTAACGAAACTAAAACTAAATGTCTTATATTTATTCTACCAAATGTAAAACAAGTTAAGGCTCATGTAAACGTAAAAGGAGAAACGTTAGAAATTGTAGACACTACCGTATTCTTAGGAATAACCTTAGATAGTAAACTTCAATGGGGCCCACACATAGATAAGCTATCGAAGAGACTTAGTTCTGCAGCGTATGCAGTAAAAAAAATCCGTCATCTTACAGACGTTGATACTTCCAGACTGGTCTATTTCAGCTACTTCCATAGTATTATGTCGTATGGTATATTGCTGTGGGGGAACGCTGCAGATATTAACACCGTATTTGTGCTACAGAAGAGGGCTGTTCGTGCAATCTATAACATGGGTCCTAGAGAATCCCTACGTGATAAATTCAAAGAAATAAATATAATGACAGTACCATGTCAATATATTTATGAAAACTTATTGTACACTCATAAAAATATCGATCGGTTCCCTAAAAATTGCGACATACATAATGTAAATACTAGAAATAAGAATAAACTCGCTGTGCCCAAAACTAGGTTACACAAGGTTAATGTATCTTTTAGAGGGCAATGTATACGCTTCTACAACAAAACCCCTAGCGAGTTGCAAAAACTTTCTATAAATAAATTCAAACAAGTTGTCAAACATATCCTTTGTAAAAAGGCTTATTACAAAATTTCAGACTATCTAGAAGATAAAAAAGCTTGGGACGGATTTTGCTCCAACTCGAAAAATAACTCTAAAAATAACACCTAACAGGCTAAAGGTTTCTTCGTCGCTTCTTTACTTTAGTCTACATACCGAAGCGACCGAAATCAAAATATCACTTTATTTCCAAATCAGTGTTTAATTTTAAGAATTTGACCTGTTCTAAGTGTACATTTATTGTATTTACGGAAATAAAGAAACTTTGACTTTGACTTTGTTTGACTGAATAAATAACTTATCAAAAAAATATTACTTTCATTTTATATCATTCATTCGCAATGAAAAGTAGTTTTAAAGCTTGTTTTTTTCTCATCGTTTTATACAATGTTTAAAACTTGTTTTAATCTGTGTTTTTAAACGTGTGATAAAAAACACGGTTTAAAATCAAACTGTTTTAAACATTGTTTTAAACATGTGTTTTAAAACCATTTGTTTTAATCATGCCAACCCTGAACAGGTCCAATTCTGTACATTGAAGATATTTTGAAAATTTTTTTTGGAGGGCACTCTTTTGTCGATACTGATGCCAAAAATGTAATTTTTTTCCATCATGTCTGTCTGTCTGTCTTTCTGTCTGTCTGTCTGTCTGTATCTTGGCCGCGCATAGCTCCGAAACTACTGAACGTATTGAAATGAAACTTGGCAGGATTTGAGTTTATAGTACGAGGAAGGACATAGGATACTTTTTATCCCAGATTTCAAGAGGGTTCCCTTGGGAGAAGGGATGAAAGTAAAATTGGTTGGCTGCACATAGCGCCGGAACTACTGAATGTATTCAAATGAAACTTAGCAGGATTTGAGATCATACTATGATGAAGGATATAGGATACTTTTTATCCCAGATTTCAATAGGGTTCTCTTGGGAGAGGGGATGAAAGTAAAATTTTTTGGCTGCGCGTAGCGCCGAATCTACTAAATGTATTCAAATGAAACTGGGCAAGATTTGAGTTCATAGTATGAGGAAGGACATAGGATACTTTTTATCTCGGATTTTAATAGGGTTCCTTTGGGAGAGGGGATGAAAGTAAATTTTTTTGGCTGCGCGTAGTGCCGAAATTACTAAATGTAAAACTTGGCAGGCTTTGAGTTCATGCTAGGAGGAAAGACATAGGATACTTTTTATGGCACAGGCAGCGGGGGCCCCAGAAGTGGGGACTCTAGCAGTGGGGTCCCTCACGCAACCGGATCCTCCCAGTAGCCCCCACATTGCCCCGCAGTAGGACCTCAGTAGCACCTACAGTGGGGGGCACTGGCAGTGGGGCCCCAGAAGTAGGGGCCGCCGGCAGATGGCCTCCCGAAGTGGGCACCCCACATTGCCCCGCAGTAGTACCCCCTCATTAGCCCCCCACAGTGGGGGCACCAGCAGTGGGGCTCTCAGCCGGGGGCCCCCCACATTTCCTCGCAGTGGGACCCCCGGTAACCCCCGCAGCGGGACCCACCCAGTAGGCCCCCACAGTGGAGGGCACCGGTAGTGGGGGCCCCCCACATTGCCACGCAGTAGGACCCCAGTAGCCCCCCGTAGTGGCCCCTCGCAGTAGGGTAAAATTTCTTGGCTGCACATAGCGCTGAAACTACTGAATGTATTCAAATGAAACTTGGTATGATTTAAGTTCATACTACGAGGAAGGTCATGTAATACTTTAATCCTGGAATTCGTTAAGGTTCCCTTGGGAGTGGGGATGGAAGTGACATTTCTCGGCCAGAGTGTGGTATACATCAGAACAGAACAAATGAGAGAAGACTGCGCACTGAGAATTATGTAGATCTGCGAGACGCCATGAATCAAGATAGAAATTGTGAAGATTTAGGACGACTGGTGATTCTTCCTTCCAGTTTTAGAACTGGACAATAGATATGTAGTGCCCTATTCTCGTAGGTACTATCGCTATACTAATAGCTTTTGTAACGCATATTATACCTAGGTAAATGTGGAGCTGTGTGACGTCCAGTCAATAAAATCTAGGTATATGTAAATCTATACTATACTACATTAATAAAAATAAGTAAGGTTTGTGAGGTTCTAGGGAGTAATCTCTGAATCTACTGAGCCAATTTTGAAAATTCTTTCACCTATTGAAAACTACGTTATTTGCGAGAGTTATAGGCTATATATATTAACAACTAAAAATGTTTACCGCTCCACGAAGTGGGCACGGGTCAGCTAGTATATAATAAACATACTTAGTCTAGGTACCTATGTGAGCGGTTGAAGCAAACAGTACCAACCAATATGTACCACTAAAGGATACGGCACCAATTACACAGTTTTCTAAACAATGTTACTTTGTCGTTAATTGCCGAGCGGGAAACAGGTTTTAGAGTTTAGTAGTACGTAGTACCGATAACCGTTGGGGAGTAAAGGTTCTCTAGTGGCGAACGCGATGCAATGCGAAACGGAGTATGGGAAGACCTCCCACTCGATGAAATGACGTCATCGTAGCGGTCGCAGGGAGTCGTTGGACGGAGGCGGCTTAGGACCGCTATTCGTGGCGTCGTTTGGGGGAGGCCTATGTTCAGCAGTGGACGTGTACGGGCTGATGATGACTACATATTTTGGTTTACATCGATAAGTATAATATTTGGAGGTTAAGTATCTACATATGTGTTTTATTCCTTCATATATATTTTATTTATTAATTAAATAGCAATTGCCATAACCCCTCTAGTTTTAAGTTTTTTATGACATAAAAAGTTACGAATTTGATAAAAATTACACAAATACATGACCTTGGTTGGTAGGTACGCTAGAAAAATGAGGTTAAGTAAAAATAAACCATTAATCGCTGTCATAGAGTCGAATTTCCCGGGATTACCAGGAGCAATAACAGCGTGTACCGGCTCAACGGCGAAGATAAAAAACCTAAGACGTCGACAATCCTTTTTGCTGAAAATTGAATAGTTGGATTACGCGACCTAGCGGGGGGCGTAGGGTTGCCACCTTGCCACTGGACCACAAAATTAAAACAGTCACTACAGTTTAGCACGTTATTGATCCATGCCCTACATATAGGTCACTGTGATGTTAGCCATGACGTTTGCGCCCTACGCGTAAGCATGCCTCCATTACATTTTGCCTCATTTTATTTTTGTCATCGAGGGACCGGGCCCTGTTTTGTTAACCGACATCGAAAAAAGAAAGAGGTTCTTATGTTGGTCTGAATGTTTTTTTATGTATGTTTGTCGATTTCTCCGTCAATTATGGACCCATTTTTTTTCGCTATTTTATTAAATAGAAATGTAAAAAAGTCGCAAATTAAGGAATTCAAATTTGTTTTTGTTTTTTTTCTAAACAGTCATTATGTATTATGTAATCAGCGAAAGTACTATACCGATTCTGAATTTTGTTTTTATGTCAAGGTCGAAATTCTTTATTTTCGTAAATATAATGAATGTACACTTAGAAAAAGTCACATTCTCAAAATTAAACACTGACATCGACATAAAAGTGATATTTTAAGACCCTAGGGCAGCCCTAGAAATGATATTGTATCCAGTCCACGGGCTGATTACGCGCACCATTGTGTCGCGGACATAGGACGCGATTAAGTATTAGACCGACTTACGAGGTATATGGGGGGTTTACGTCCAGCTTATGATTCCAACTTATTTAGTGTCTTTGGATATTGCTTTCGGATTTTGGTGCGAATCGAGTTTTCAGAGAAGACCTTAACGCCTTTCTCAGAGATCGGTGGGGGATAGCGCGTGATTTTGGACTTTGAGAGACGACCTTAGCGTATTCCTCAGATATTGGTGGGAGAAAACCCATGACCGTACCTAGTGAAAATATTAGGGGGAGGTGTTTTCCCAACAGTGGGACGAACCAACCTAATGAAAAAAAGCAGTTATGAGGGATTCTAGAAAAGGTTTTACATACCTGTTACAGAATCAGGGCGGAAACTTCTATAGTAAGATAAGCTCAGGTACTAATATTTTAGTATTTTAAATAGCAATATAAGATTTAGG
This sequence comes from Eupithecia insigniata, assembly GCA_947859395.1. Taxonomy (NCBI): domain Eukaryota; kingdom Metazoa; phylum Arthropoda; class Insecta; order Lepidoptera; family Geometridae; genus Eupithecia; species Eupithecia insigniata. The sequence goes on along the minus strand of OX401996.1, from coordinate 4,570,312 downwards.
GCTGTTAGCCTGAATTATGAGCCTGTAATTTTATTATAAAACCTTAATGCTCCTATCTTTTTACAAGAAAAATCTAATGACGATGTCCTCCTAGCCCAATTTTCGGTTACGGCGGCCTGTCTCAACGGACAGCCATGAACGCAGGACATTTATTAGTGCACAGGTATCTGTGAGTGTGTATAAAACCCTACTAAGGAAACTACCCTTAGATATATCTCTTGTGTCTGGTTCAGTTTTTTTTATTTTCATCAGCGACATAACGATTTTTTATTCATAAGACTTGTAGGCTTAAGTTAGGTTATGTTTAAATTATTTTTCCAACATAATAAAGGACTTCTTCCCGTTCTTTACCTAGACAGATGGGGTACAAAATCACTGGCACATCAAAAAGTTCGCTAATTGTCGCCAGATTTACGTTAGGGGTCCTAAAAGTTCGCAGGATTGTTGAAAAAAAGAAGAAAAATAGAGTTTAGATACAGAGGGTTCTGTCTTCCGCTTATATTTCAATAGAGTTTTGAAATGTTGTCAGCAAAGACTACCATGGTGGTAAGTTAATCTACCCTTTATTATGTTGGTAGTAGGGATGTTTTTAGCACACACTTTAAACATAGCTACTACCAACATATGAACTTATAACGAAAGAGTTTTTACTAGCTCTGCTTAATGCCGTTCGATCTTCACATGTTTCAGCTTTGACTGGCATTGAATTCAAACTTGGAAGTTACCATCCCAAATTCATAGATATATCCGGGAAGAACCAAGGAGCGTCATAACTTCCTCCTCTAAATTTTCGAACATTCGAAAAAACCTAAGGTAACTTAAGTATACTTCGTCGTGCTTCCAACATGCCACAAAAATACACACTACCTATCCAATTTTATTCTCCCACGGAACCCTAAAAAGCAATTATTCCCACTGTTTTATCGAGGTGAGGAAGCATATTAAAAAACTTGAAAGCGGTTCTCAACACTGGCGCAGACACTGATGGCAATTAATTAGAAGGGTTGGATGAAGATATTTCATTATTTCTTCTCTTTTCCACCCCTTCCGGATGGGATTCAGGCGCCACTCTTCAGACACTATCTTCAAGCGAGTGGTTGAAAGAGTTGAGTTTGTGGAAACTTTGAAAATTAGCTCAGTTATGTTTATACTTATGCTGATCTAAAGTAGTTCGAAAAGCTCTGATAAGTTGGCCCTGGATGGTCTAAAGGAAATAAAGCAATCTGAGTAATGAGTTTTTTGTTTTCACAATCCTTTTAATTATACGACAAATTACCACTAGTATTTACACTCATGTAATATCGATCCTAACTAATATTATAAATGCGAAATTGTGTTTGTTTGTCCTTCTTTCACGCCCTAACTTACTGAAAATCTCACAAAAATGAAGTCGAAGCAATCGACTTCATTTTTGTGAGATTATTTTGGCATAGAGTTAGTTGAAACGATGGAGAGAAGGTGACATAGGGTACTTTTTGTCCTGGTAAAACATCAAATTTCCATAGGAGATTTACGGGAATAACGCGGATAAAACCGCGGGGAACAGCTAGTTTCCTTATAACTTTATTTATTTTATTTTTGATTTATTTATTTACAAGTGGACTTACAGTCCTTAGCCGTCACCAGAAGGTAGAGTGCACAAAATGCTGGTAGCGTTGCCACGATTTTTGGTATATAAATGTCCTCGAGTTACTTTACGTAACTTTGATTATTCTCTGTGTCTCTATTTTTTGAGATACATCACAACCGGATTAGTTAAGAAATTGCAATACTTATAACTAGGCCGACTATAGCGCTGGTGACCTGTAATACAGGATTTATACTCTTTTCAGGCACCAGTCTCTCACAAAGCAATTAATAGAGTATACATAATATATCACGTCATGTAAACCAAACTTTCTGTTTATCCTTTGTGAGTAAAATAAATTATAATTTTATTAGTATTTATAATCAAGTTTATCAATTAGACCCCGAGAGAGTTATGGCCCCGAGTCCGGTTGACTATAGTATCGGCACGTGATCGTGACTTCAAATTTTTGTATACCCCATACAAAAATTGCGTAGTACCAAATCAGGAAATAGGAGACGACGTTACGATCACGCCTCGATAATATATCAACCGGACGCATCTGAACAATTTATTGCAGAAAAGATGAAAAACCGACACAATCTCAGAGTAAAATCGCAGTGGATCATTCGTAGTTTCCCAGAGTCACAGCCCTACGGCCTACTACATTCTATGGGAGTTATTCAGCCTACCAGTAAACAACAAACAACTCCCATAGAAACAAAACCGTTCTTATAATCACGGTGCACAGTTTGTTAACAAGGTGCTTACCGTGGATTTATGCAAACGGCACCAGCTATCTGAGATTAAATCTGAACGCATAGGCTCAATCACACCCCTGGGTTCACTGACGGCCTTATCGCCGCTTTACATATCTGCATATTCATAAATATCAATCATAATGTCTGGAGGAATCTGCTCTTATGTGGGAATTGGTATTTAAAATGTATGGATGCTGGTTTGCCTTTACGCATGTGTTTTAACGTGTGAAATTTCGTTTCGTTTTCCTCTATAAGTATTCTTTAGTTCTAAGTAGTTTAATTTGAAATTTCTAGCTGTTTTATGTATTACTTTATTGTGGTTTATGAGAAATAAATAATTTTCATTCCATTTTCATTTTTTGTTTATTAAAATAAGATAAATCTAAGCGTTAATGGGCATTCTTTTACCACAATCTCGCATGTTGGTAAGTGACCATGTGGCCGCTATGCAGTTTGACTTCTACTTTAGAAGTTTTTAACTGTATAATTATAATTTTAGTTTCTTTCCATTATAAAAATGAGATTGGAAAACTTAAAAAGTATATGTAATTTCAATTTCGTGGCGATGATGGAGGCGGCGGCGGTGCGCCTATATTTATCATATTCGAAATAATGAATTTAAAAATATTATGAGCGCCGCTATCAAAATTAAAAATGGGTGTAAAAATGGTGGACATTTTATCCTAAACATTTAACTTAGGAAGAAAATAATATTGATGTGTGTTAGGTAATTTTAAAGACCAAAGTCAGGAGAAAAGCTCGTATCAGGGTTCAGTATGTGTTATGTATTTTGTTGATGTGAAACGCGTTGCGGAAATGCTCGCTTGCCAAAAGTTCTTCGTTTTGCTTAATTTAAGGAGCTTTCCGGGATTACAATGAATTATTATGGTACCTAATGAAATCCTACTAATAATATAAATGTCAATGTTTGTATGGATGGATGTATGGATATTTGTTACTCTTTCACGTAAAAACTACTGAACCGATTAGGTTGAAATTTGGTATGGATATAGTTTGGAACCTGCAATAACATATAGGCTATTTTTTATCCCGATAAAACGCGGGCGAAGGCGCGGGCAGCAGCTAGTTATAATATAAATTCGGTAATCTAGGACAGAACCTGAACAGGAACGCCTCTTTAGCTCACGTTACGATAAAGAAGAAAACAACTTTTTCATGATTTTTAGCAATGATGATATAATATATTTTTGGTGCACAGCCGGGATAACAAAAATCAGTCAGTTGTTCCGTCATCATGGTGCATGTAACTGTGCTGTAATATTGGAGAACTCAAAACTCAAATCATGGTAAATAACCCGTTAGTAACTTTAGAGCTGGGACAACTTTTGTCCCAGTAGTAATGAATAAATTAATGAACACTTTATTGTACCAGAAAATAAATACTTATTCATTAATAAAATATATTATATCTAAACAAAAATTAACAGTACAAAAGGCGGGCTTATCGCTGAGAGCAGTGAGTAGTCTTATGGACTGGACAACTGGGACAAAAGATGTCCCAGTAGTCCTGTACAGAACAACAGCACAAGATAACTGGGAATAAGCGAAAATATCAGTTATGAAATGGCAGGTCGAAAGAGTGAAAACTACCTAACTGGGGTTTTTGACTTCAGTAAAAACCTTCGACGCGTACTACCAAATTCGCAAAGTGCCAACGCACGCATTTATGTCCAATTACGTAAAACTCAAATTTGGCAAAGTACCAAATTTGTAAAGTGACAAACTCGCAAAACACCAGTTACGTATACCAGTTACGTATGTATACCAACCTGTAATACGCAAAACACCAATTACGTTAGTTACCAACCTGTAATACGCAAAACACCAACTACGTTAGTTACCCACCTGTAATAATAATGTCATTTCATTATTTTTTTATTTCTCAAATAAACCTAAAATAGTGACTAATAAAAGTAATAAACATAATGGGTGGTCGCATATAATATTACGCACTTTTGGCTAGTCCTTGTGGCCATTCACGAATAGGAATTTTGCACAAAACAATATCAATTTCTTCTCAAAAAATATATAAAAAATACGACATTGTCCTGCAATAGCCGATTCACCTTACAAAAAGATGATTGTTTCACTTCCCATTCACAAAACTAGATCATTGATTGTTTTAGAGACAGGCAGTCGCCGTCGTCGGGCCGATGTACCGCTCTTTGTCTACGATCCGATCCATCAATCAGGGTATTGGACCCCCAAGGGGTTCGTTTCCGACCAGGTGTCCTTTTGGAATTTGCGCCGAAAAACTGCGCTCTAAGTTGCAGAAAAAAAACTGCATTGTGCGATTCTGCGTAGCGAGCCAGGTAGGCGCTGAGTTAGCAATGGTAGAATGACTATTTTATGGACATTTATGTTCTTTGGTGTAGGTTATACTAAAGAAGTATAAAGATATTTTGAAGCTGGAGCTGGCGATCAGAACAAATATTATATTATATTATTATACTTTGGAATACCAAGGTTTTGAAAAACACCAAGTTACCTTGATGTTCTTTCAACACAAACTAGGTTCGTTCATAATGAATTCGTCAAACTACGAAACTTTTTTATCACAACATATTAAAGTCCTTCACCGCGTCCTTCTGTTTGTATATTCGTGATAAACTCAGAAACTACTTATCATGGTGTTTTTACCAATCGATAGAATGATTCGTGAGGAAGGTATGTAATTTGTCAAAGTATGGTATAAATTGATCGAAATATAAAGATAATTATTGGAAATGTCGGAAAAAGTCAAGCCGCCTGGGAGCTTTCATCGAAAACGCTGCGCATCGTAATCCCTTTGAGAATATGCTCTACTACCCGTGCGAAGCCGGGGCGGGTTGCTAGTTTCTACTAAAATCTGGTAATTATGGGTTGCTAGTTAGGTATAAACCAATGACAAACTTTGTTATTTTAATTGACTAAAGATAGGATGTGCCATAATTTCTAGGAGAGACAATCTTCAAAGGCATACAATGAGCACCAATCTACTTAAAATTAATTTTATCGAAGCCTATCCCGTAAAAGTAAAAGATAATTTCCAAATGCGATGTCCAAGAAGTCCATGTCCTGCTGGCTGCCACAAAACAAATGAAATACGACATCGTAAAATTACTTAAAATACGACAATTGTGAGCAATTCAGGATATCACAGGACAAGATTTTACTACCCGTCTTACTCAAGTTTAAACTCTACGTCCATTAAAATAAAGTACATGGTAAAATCTATAAATCAATGTCGATTTTATAGCAGGTAAGTAAACGTGCAGTATTTTTGTGCGTGTCTATGAATGGGAGTTTGGAATTATTCGGACACGGACATTTTCACTTTGTGCAACTCCGAAAGTGCATCCATTTTAGCGGTTGGTTCTAATGACTTTGACATTTTACAGGCGTAAAGGCTGATTTGTTGGATTTCTAAGAATGTTAAAACCTCAGTTAAAACTGTGATCGTCACTACATATTACAGTTCATTACAGGCTCCTAAATATCGCACACGACATACACCATTGTTTCACGTGCCCCACGTATCGACCATATATGCCCAAAATTCAGTATTGACTAGATTGGTTACAACATACAATATAATATACCCGGATCTGGATATATTCCATTCTTCCAAAATCGGGCTCAAAAAACTAATAAAACAACGTAACTTAGAACCACAAAATCATAATGCATAAATATTTGTGATCAGGTGATCACACCAACATAGACACACACTCCCCCCCCCCCCCCCCACACACACGCACTCACGAAACACACTCACACAAACACACACCGGTGGCTTCTGCCCGGACTCGGACCGGTGTCCTCAGGGGCTCCGCACAAACACACATGCGCGCGCACTATGACGTACATATATTTATGTTATAGTTAATAGTTTTTATATTTTTAAGATAATTCAATTCATTGTTCAACTTCTCTTGACTAGCTTTACTGTTCTTTTTATTATTCTTTAATAACTGTGTAATCCCTTTTGGCCTTATTGTTATGTATATTTTATGCATTTTAAATGAAATTGTAACGCTGTGGTTTACCTCAATAAATATAAATAAATTAATAAAACAAAGTCCTCCGCCGCGTCTGTCCGTCTGTCTGACTGTTCGCGATAAATTGCAAAACCTACTGAATGGATTTTCATGCGCTTTTCACCAATCGATAAAGTGATTCATGAGGAATTTGTTTAGGTATGTATATTTGTCACGTTTTTGTGTAAATTGGTTGAAATATAACGATAATATTAGGAACTTTCGGAAAAAATCAAGCCGCCTAGCCTTGGAGCTTACCTAAATCGAAAACGCTGCCTTTTGATGCCCAATGATCACTTTGAGATATAAAAAAAAATGCAAGGTAGGATATTCCTCTACTACCCGTGCGAAGCCGGGGTGGGTTGCTAGTAGAACATAATACAATACAATCTTGGTAGAGTACAATCTTGGAGACTTCAAATCCCGAGTGAATAAACTCGTTTTGGGACAGCGCTCCATCTTAGGCCACATCATTACTTTCTCAAGTGTGATGGTAGTCAAACGCTTAACCGTCACCAATCAAAGATATATATAATATCATAGTAAAAGTACATAAAGCTCGTCAGAAGTGACGGAGTACCTAGACTTCGCCAAGTCGATAAAGAGTAAAAAGTTGCAACAGTATTGCTAAAGTTGGCAACTTAAAGCAATCACGCGCAAATGCAAATGAAAATCCTCAAAATTGTTGACATAAAGGTGTTTTAAGTCAATGCATCAGCTAGAAGCTCTGATTAACTCTCTTCAGTTGGCAAAAGACATCACCAATTTGTTTTAGTTCGCAGATGTAATTTTTTTTAAAACTGCCAGAACATCGTTCGGCAATTACCGCAAATTCTTCGCCAAATTCCAGCGACTCAAGAATTAGTCATAGGCAATAACCTTCCTCAATGACAAACAGGTGTGACCCAGCGACAACCAACAATGGAACAGATCTTAAATCAATGGTAGAGGTACCATTTCAACAATAGACAGTACGGCCTCCTTTGTACTTCTATTATCTTTGGCCACGTGGGGCAGGTGATGCACACGAGCACAGCTGCTAGAGAAGAAAAAAAGTCGGCTTGTGCAAGATTTTAATCGGCTCTATCGAATGATGACAGTTCTCTAGGTATTTTGATATTTTTTTGACATTTCGCGTCTTGGCCCTCCCGCGGCCGCAGCTGCTCGGTTTTTGCTATTTCACACTTTTGATTTCGAATTTTATTGTGTCAGTTTAAATTAATGATTATATCATAAAACGATTTATTTCTCGGCTTCGTTGACTTGATATTTGAAATTGTTGTTTCACCGAAACACTCAGACTGATTACGAACAAGATTCCTAAAAAACCCAATTTGCGTTTAAAAGGGTATGTCCCAGTTGATCACACGGAAACTGATCACGCGTCACATGATCACGCCAAACGGGTTCGTTTGATAACGTGATCAACCGGAGTAAGAAAAAAACTAATAGATGCGGTATGTTTTATCACGCCATAGATTCAATTTTACTGGTCAAGGTTGTTTATATCCAGTGGCAATCGACAACATCTTTTCAATGCGTTAAAATCAATTCAAGTTGTATGTAGCTATGTACAAATCACCAAGAATAGGTGAATACAATATTAGAATGAAAAAATATTTAGTAACAATTCCGCGTATAACCTTTTCTGATAGTATTCATCAAAGTAAGTTGTCTACTAGTTTCTTCTCTCCACGAGACATCTTCAGGACACCACGAGCTCAGGACACCCGAGCTCCTCGCGCCAAGTCTTGAGGACTTGGCTTTTATATGTTTATGTATGTACGTTTATATGTATAATTATTATCAGCATTGCGCCTGTGCGAAGCCGGGGCAGGTAGCTAGTTCTACATAAGTACCTCTGACTTCTTCAGATGCAAAGGAAGGACATTTGAATTCCAGGAAAACGGAATGGAAAATTCAACCTTAAATTCTTGTGCTATTCAGCTCCCGACACCCACAGATTCGCATAAAAATCACGCTTATAATAGCTGTGATTGGCTCCAATGTAGCCTAGAGACATTTGCGTCACTAACGCTAGTAGCTATAACTACTCAGAAGGGTCACTCAGACAGAACCTCAAATGGCCCACCAGTTTATTCCAGATTTGACCAGATGACTTTATCTATCTTATAGATGCCACTTTCATGACATGTATTCGTTGCGTTATAAAAAGTGAAAAAAAAATACACATTTCTTGAAATGCAAAACATTGAAATATTCAGACTAGTTCACTTTTGCTTGCTTTAAAAAGTTTAGCTCCAGAAAACGTTGTGTTAAATTTGAAAGGAAATCTGTACCGCATTCTTCTTCAAGTCTTCGTGCTGTAATGTGAAAATTGTACCTACGTATATGTTTTTCAGGCCGTCTGCTTTAACGACTCGAAAACAAAATACTTCTGTCTGAAGTTGATCATGGTCTTACCGGATTCTATTCTCGCTCAGATTTTTTTCCTGAAGTTCCACCACGCCTGTATCTTCAAAGTTGATATGCCATAGCCTTCGCTTTTTGTGCTGAAGAAGGAGCCTCCAGCCCATTAGAATATATGGAGGCATTCGCGGTACAATGACGTACAAATACTCCACTACAGAGCAATTACCCTCTTGCATACGGGGAACGCAGCCGATTTTAAATCTTGATACTTTCAAACCTGTAATGTAAATTATGATACTGAAATAACACACACAAATGTTTGAAAAATAATTTGTTTGAAAAACATATGTATCATTTTGTCCAAATGTACAATATGAAATACTCTTATATACCATTGGGAGTGTATCTTTTTTGGATTTAATTTGGTATTTTGGTATTCGTCGTTCAAAATACGTCGTTTTCTATTGCCACCGAGTGAGTGCTGCAAATAGTTTAGAATGTTTACAAAAACAAAGTACAAGGAGTAGATTTAAATGATTTTCATATTCTTATTGCAATAACTAGCTGCTACCCGCGCCTTCGCCCGCGTTTTATCGGTATAAAAATAGCCTTTATTACTCCAGGTCCCAAACGTGACGCCAAATTTCAGCCCAATCAGTTCAATAGTTTTTGCATGAAAGAGGAACAAACATCCATACATCCATACTTACAAACTTTGACATTTATAATAGGATAAGTCAAAATATAAGTTAGTCCGACTCAAAAAATTATTCACAAAATAGTAAAGGATCAAGACCTCCAGCATCTCATTCTACTTGCTAGGTGCGAGTAAGTGGTTCCGTGAAAATATTTCAAATCAGATCGGCACAACGATTGACGTGACACGCGTGCCACATGCCGTGTGGAGACTCCTAATGCGCCCGTGAAAGGGCCCAGCCTTTCACCTCTTATTGGTATGTGTTTCGTATTTCAGCACCTAATGCAGAACATGACTGGAAAGTTTTATTTAGGCTTTTAGCTGCATGCATCACTCAAGTACTAGACCTGAGTGAAACTGAATATGCTTTAGTAAAAAAGCTTTTTGAAGTCACACGTGTAGTCTTTATTTTTAGAGTTCCGTACCTGAATGGTGAAAAAGGAACCCTATTACTAAGCCCAGTTGGCTGTCCGTTCGTCGGGCTGTCGTAAATGATAGCTGGCTGTAAAATTTTCCCGTGTGAAAAGATTGTATATCAAATTACTCGAAGTTGATAATTCGATTACCTAGCCAGGGTGTTCAAGTTTACAAATTAGTGTACTTAATTCTCCTCAAATCACCTAAGAGTATTTAAATCTACTAAATAGTATAACCCATGTGAATTAAATATACGGCGTCGAAATTTTCACAGAGTTTGTATGTTTGTTGCCGCTATAACAACAAATAATATAATTTTTAAAGCTGTGCGAAAATCTTAATTTTTTTTGTAAATTTTTCTTCTATTTTTGTCAAGGCTTTATCTGTTGAACCGACGACGCTAAGCAACACGTCGGGCAAGATCAGTATTTGAATGGGTGACTGCGTCATGTTGGCTATTAACTTTAAAAAAATAGTTTTAGGCATCTTTTCAACTTCATACCGCGTCTCGCCTTACAGCTACACCACTCGAGAACATGACGGTGACACCGCTGTGTTTGTATGCCTATCTGACTACCGTATTTACAACCAATATCAATTTAATTATTGCTATTTTAGGAGAACTCTAGTGTCTAGTTAAACCTTACCAAACCACCAAACTTAGGATTTAAGACACTATGTATCAAAACCAACCGTTTTTATCAATAAACGAAAATTACAATTACAATTTTTCGAAATAGGTATGAACGATGGTGCGGAACCCTCTGTATGAGAGTCCACTCGCACTTGGCCCGTTTTATTATACTACAAAATAGTTTCTAAATTGGTTTGTGTTAATTCAATTTTTATTTGTAAGGTCCTTTTCCCAGGTTATGTTTCATAGATAGAATCGATGATGATACCCGCCTGATATATCTGATAACTTTTTAACAATATTGTATATATGTAACTTTTTAACAATATTTATATTTTATATATTTATTTGCTAAAAAGTCATCATCGTCAATGGTTTTTACATCTACGAAGGATGTATATTATGTAGTTTCTATTATCGGCAAAAAAATCAAAATATGTAAAATAGTTTCGGTGGAATAATCATTTTTTAATTAAACAGCCGCGCCGGGCGCTATTTTCATTTCATAGAACCTATCATCAAAACCATAGACGCCTCCGTAAATTCACTATGACGGAGCTCTGTCCATAATTTGTTGATTCAATGAAATAGTGCAATTCCCCGCGGACTGGTCTGCCGAGGGCGAGGCATTTCACAACTGACTGCCCCGACCTTTGCTCGCAAGGGACCAAAATGCCATCATGTTTTCATTTTTTTCCCGCACTCGACGACACTCGATTAATTTTCACGGTACGCTTGTCAAAATGTGATTTAATACGGGCTTTGACGTCCATGTCCGTTTGTACGTACGAGTGGTGATTCGGGGGACCAATCGGCTGGGTTGGCTTTTGCTAATGAAGTGCATTTGGCTTGGGAAATTAATTTTATTCGTTTAATTTAAAATATAAAGCTGTTTAATGGACAAAACACAGCCGTTTAGCTCTGTTACTATGTACCTAGAAAGGAACACGTGTTTTTAATATGTAGGTTAGGTAGTCGGACAATATATCAAATGTTATTTATTCACAAAATCCACAGCTCATAACGAAACTTAAACAATTATATATATAATTTACAGCCAATAATGGCTTACTTAACATTTGATTAGTTTTGAATCCTGCAATGCTTTTAACGCACAGCTATTTCCTTAGATATTGACTTACACAGTTTGTTGGAATACCAACAAATATTGTCTATTATGTCGAACTTTTCTTGTCTATGCAACACTGTAGTTACTCTATGAAAATATTATGTTTTGTATCAGTTTCCGCTATAAAAATGCAGAGACTTCCGATTAGCTTCTAGAGAAATCTGTACGCTCTGGAGAATAAATTTTATTGTATTTATATTCAGTGTTTTTCACTCCCAAAATAAGCGACCGTAACACAGTTATCATTACCATAATGCCGTTTATTTAAAAAAAAGTTTATAAAATAACAATAGAGTAACAAAAATTACCTATCAATAACGCAAAAATGAAACCACCATTTCCAATTTGCCGCGTCACTCCGGATTCCAATAGGAAGCGGGATAAAGCGCCGCATTCCAATATGTCACCACGGCTATTCAGTTATTCGGGTTTCGGGTTTCGGCTTTTCGGTATTCGACATTCGCGTGGCCGAATTCGTGGCGAGGCTTGCGCGGCCCGCATTCCTAGCTCGCGCCACTAATGAGAATCTAAACGCAATTTTGGATTAATTTGTTTTGTGTTTGGTAATTATTTTGTGGGGGACGTATAGCCTGTACAGCAGTTGGTAGTTATGCCTATCTGGGGTGTAGGATGGCTATATGTAGGCAGGCATCGGCAGTAGACAAAATTGAACGACCGATGTGGCGCGGCGGGTGAAGGTCCGCCTGCAACTCAGAAGTTTGCGGGCTCGATTCCCGCCTTGGGAAAAATGTTTGTACGATCTGCAAATATTTGTAGCGCATATTTTGGATATTTTCAATGTATAATAAAAAATATCTATCTATTTAGGTATTATACTATGTATATCGGTCAACTAGTAGTACCCATAACACAAGATAGTCTTCTTAGCATGGGGCTAAAATAAATGATGCTGTGGATTGTCCAACATTATTTATTTATTATTGTTTTACTTCTAGCTGAGACCGTAAATTTGTAAAACCAATGATTTTCCAGCTTCTTATTTGAGATTAATACCTATGTAAAAAGTTTTACCTACGATATAAAATGTAGAGAATGGTGCAAAGTGTACAAACCACATCTTGGCTTTCTTATCTATCTATATAAATTGGTATAAAATGTTTCTCTTTTTGCAAAGGTATTGACAATATAACAATGGATATACTAGGGAAATTAGTAGGTAGGTATTGGCAAAACCTGTTTTGTGAAGACTGGTGAATGAAATAGGTTCAGAGAACAAGTGTTACGGGTCACCAGTCTTAAGTGTGATGGTGGTCAAATGCTGTAACGTTACCAATAAAAAAAAGAAGATTATACTAATGGCAAGAATGGAGAGAGCTATTAATACTTATAATAAGTTTTACCTTAAGTAGATATAAAATGGAAGCACATGCGCAAATCCCATCTTGGCTTTCCTCAGTGTAATAGTGGTCAAATGCTTTATGCCCTTACCAGTAAAAAAAGTTATACGAATGGCAAGAATGGAGGGAGCTATTAATACTTATAATAAGTTTTACCTAAGTTATAAAATGTAAGCACAGGCGCAAATCCTATCTTGGCTTTCCTCAGTGTGATAGTGGTCAAAGGCTAAAGCCCTTACCAGTAAAAAAAAATTATACGAATGGCAAGAATGGAGAGAGCTATTAATACTTATAATAAGTTTTACCTTAAGTAGATATAAAATGTAAGCACAGGCGCAAATCCTATCTTGGCTTTCCTCAGTGTGATAGTGGTCAAAGGCTAAAGCCCTTACCAGTAAAAAAAATTATACGAATGGCATGAATGGAGAGAGCTATTAATACTTATAATAAGTTTTACCTACGATATGAATAGTAATAAACATTGGCGCAAACTACATCTCAGCTTAGTGGAAAATCACATATGCGTTATCAATTAAAAAAATACCGAGACGAATAGCAAGAACGGAGAAAGCTATGGCCAGTAGTGGAGATTAATCGGTTGATTCTGATGTAAATGTAGAGTTCTCAGTAAAATCTTATGAAAACTATAATTTAGCTTTAAAACTTACTTAGATGCAGTTGTACGTAACGATAAGTCGAAGAATAATCAAAGAAAAGTAACATCAAAGAAGCACCAACAAAATTACCTACAATCTCATCCAAATCAGCAAAGCAATAACAATGATTGCTCCTATAACTCATACCTATTAGGTACATCTCATGAGTAACCATAATTAAAGAGTAGAACCCCCAGAACCCCCTCCATTATCTATCACGATATAATGCAATTAATCTGATGCTGTTTTAGAATCGTGGGAGATGCCAGTTGGAGAGGGTAAAAAACAAGAAGAATTTGTGGATATCATCCATCATTCTGGTAGATTAATATTTCATGTGTTTGTATGTTGTTGTATTCTCGAAATTCGCATGTTATTTACGTATGTACCACTAACTAGAAGACAGTTAGTACCCTACCTATGTTCTTCAAGTGAGGTAGGTAAATGGCCAGAGTTACTCAAACTTGATGCCGTTTTTAAGATCATCGTGAACCACAAGAGAGAAGTGTCTTCCAGAACTTCGTGATACATCGTCGGCTACATCGTCACCATCACGTGAAATTGTGGTTTATTTACGATAAAATCGAACACCTCGCAAATCACCATCCCAAGTACAACTAACTCGACTTGACTATCCGAAATACATAGAATATTAACGGTCCTGACGCAATTTTGTTCATCGTCATCATTTACAGTCAGACTTTCCCCACTACTGCTCATAGGCCACCAATAGAATAGAATAGAAAGAGCATTTATTTCGACACAGGTACAGATGAGAATAAAATAAACAATCTGTAAACAAAAAACATTGTAACATGAAAGTAAGGGTGACACAAAAGGGTGGTAGAGAAAAATAAGGTTTTTCTGCCTCCATGACCCTGCGCCGAAATAGGGGTTGGCTCAGCGTGTGCTGAACATTTTATGCTCAGCGCTGTTTTTCAGCCAAAGATCTTAATACTAAATGACGTTACGGACGGCAATTTGGTGACACAAAATATATACATATATTATACTACAAGAAAAAAAAAACGATATTCGGGTCAAAGCTACTGACAATATATGTGAAGTAAATAGATAATATAGATAATAAGATAATAGATGCAATAATGTTTCTAAATTAATCGTTGGTATGACTGTGATGCGGGTACATACATACGCACCTCAGGTATATTTACATACAAATAAAGTAGGTACTTAGTCTAGAATTATTTACGCACTTTTGATGCCCAAAGAAGGTAGGAATGTTATATATTCTATATAATCGAGATATTGATCCTTATATTGCCGAGTTTCCTCTGTTCTTCAATTAAAAACGCATTTAGCTTTTTCTTAAAATTAAATTTATTTTTGGGGTTTCTTATCGGTGGTGGTATATTATTCCAACACTTGGTGGCTGCGTATCGGAAGCGACCACGGAAAGCTGCACATCTATGCTGCGGTGTTGCCAACTGCTGGGAACATTGCCTACGATTTCGCTTGATCGCGATCTAGGCTAGCTTCTCGTACAGATACTTTGGCTTGTGCTGGTTTATAACGTCAAATAGGAGACAGGCCAGGTGATGTTTCCGTCTACTTTTCATTTTAAGAATGAAGTGCTCATTGAGGTAAGGTGTTAAGTGGCTACGCGGAGCCAAGTTTTTGTGTCACTCGCTAATAAACGCAGGTTGCTTGATAGGGCGAACAGACTTTATTATGCTATTGCGGGATATAACAGCAGATGAGAGAGATTGGATACAGCTTCTTGTCGTGGTATTTTCGGAAGTGTTACAATGAACAAACGTGATTATCGAATGACATATCTCGAGACGTTGACAGCTGCCTGTCATAAACCTTACAGTGACAGGTCTATACTTTGACACTAACTTATTACTATTGTGTTTACTTCCAACACTCGCTACGGCCTTGCGCTACTCTGCACTAATATTTAAAAAAATATTAAATTTGGTTAATTTAAATTAATGCGAACAAAATATAATCCATAACTACACTAGGTACTGCTGCTGTACCGAATAACGCATTTTTTATTAAGTTTAAGCTTTTCTTTTGCTACCAGCTTGACATGTGCTCTTTTTATCAAAACTCGAGTATTAGTTACAAAAAACGTGGCCATTTTTCTGACGTGGTCAGTTTTCAAAATTATTAGTTTAGTAGGAGCAAATAAAACCAAATAATTGGCAGGCAATCCCATTAACAAAGGTATTACGTAACATATTTTTGCAATGTATACAGACGGAAGCCGAGATAATTCCGACCACAAAACTTTTAATACCTGGGGGGCATGTATTACGTTCATTAGATACGAGTAGAGAGGTAAGTTGAGGTTTATCCGGCTTTTGCGGAGAATTTTTACTTCGATAGATTTCGATCGACCTAACCGTATAATGAAAACAATCATTAATTTATGACCCCCAAAACGAAATAATTGTTTGGCTTTTTCAGGACCTATACTTACCCCCAAATAAATAAACTTTCATAGATTCTCCAACATACAAGTAACTAAAAAGAAAAAAAATGACATGGGTGCAGGGAAATATTATAATATAGTAACAGTAGGTATATCTGCTAAATTAGTCATTTTATTTCACACAGTTCATATTTTATTTGCCTTAAAATAAGTAAACTTTCATAAAAACTCCATGATTTTTAGTCTGGGAATGTTCTGTATCGGAATATACCGGCAATAAATCTAGATACATATACGTGTCCGAGTATCAGCCACGACTGAAAAGAAGTTGATGACTCATCGTCAGTGTTGTTTGTACTCCACACTTCTACAGCGAACACTTATAACATTCTTTCTATTGTACAGCGCCCGGCTTTAAAACACCAGGCTATAAAATTTCCGTCTTTCTCGCAACCCGAGCGTTGCCCTAGCAACCGAGGGTCATATCGGGTTTAGAGCCACTGATGTGTTGATAAGCGCTTGTTTGGGGCTACCTCAGTTTTCTGATGCCAATTAGAGTATACAATATTGCGTAAAGGATTGGGTATATTAGCGTCAGATATTGTTATGTGGTCGCTGAGGTGGAAATGCGACCCCCGTTTTGTTTGAGTTGGCGATGCGTGTAGAAATTGAAATGAAAGTAAGCCGATAAATTGGCTTAAACCCTATGGTCAACGTATTTCTAGGCTTAAATATTTATAAATAGCTTGGAGTTGTTCTATGTGGTATCTTCATGGTAGGTAATTAAAAACAGATCACAAAAATTCGGGGCCAAATTAAAATTAGTGATGAAAAATTAGTAAAAGTAGAAGATTATCATGATCTAAGTTCTTCTACTAGGCAGTTATTTTTACTCACGACCGATGTGGCGCGGCGGGCGACACGATTCGATCTGCGACGCAGGAGGTTGAGGGTTCGATTCTCGTCCTGTGACAAATGTTTGTAAGATCTACAAATATTTGTCTAGGGTGTTCTGGATATTTTCAATGTATGATTAAAAAATATCTATGTGTGTATTGTATTATGTATATCAATCAATCAGTCATCTAGTACCTATAACACAAGCTCTGCTTAGCTTGGGGCCCGATGATGCTGTGTGGATTGTCCAATACATTTTATTTTACTTGGCCTGATTATAGTTTCCTTTAGTTTATGGGACTATGGTCTAAACTGTGATCATAACATACAGTTGTTCATAGTCGAAGTAGTTCATACTTTAGTTAGAGGTCCAAATAAATAATGATCATAAAATAAAAGTCTTTACATAACATTAAACTTAGCCTGTTTTGGTAGCACAAAAATAAATCAGCATGCAAAAGCTCTCTCAAATCATACTAAGTTTAACATTTTAAATTATTTACAGAGAGAAGTATATCAAATCAACGTCCCAAGCACAATAAAGGAGGCCCTCGGGACGTTCATATCTGCGAAGTCACTCAAGCGCAATAAATACCCAAATAAAGCGCAAATAATACCCAAATCGCTCATCAGCTACCCTTCCCCTCACTATAATTATCTATAATCAGGGTATACCCTACTGTCTATACTATAAGGTGCGCCGGAATATGAGGACTAGTTGAATTAAATTCTGTCATTGTCTTTTGTTTCTCTGGTCGTGAAAATAATAAGGGACTACGACATTTAGCAGATTTTTTTTACCGATCTAAAATAAATGAAGACATATTTTACTAGGCTTTCGATGTTCTAAGCTTTTGTCGAGAGTTGCGAAAAAAATTGGTTTAATTTCAGAACTGGTGATGTGTTACATGAGCATTCGCGAAACAATAAATCACACTTCTTCCGGGTCACCTTGTATAATCAGAAAAAACGCAGGCTGTAATCATAGCTGCAATTGCTATGTTTTGCATGTGCGAGACGTGATTACCCCATGCGGCCTGCAGATTGACAACCACTGACGTTTGTTTTTATTCGAATCAAATTTCAAATTAAGAATTTATTTTCAGCCATCGACAATGTGGTTTCTTTTGTTTTGAATATAGAAGGGCGGAAGCTGTCGGCGGAATAATAGCGTGGTCGGCTCTATTTCCATAGGTACTTATACGAAAATATTTTTATTAATTGTACGATTTTTCGTATTTAGTTTTTTTATAATTGTATTTTTTTAAGTTAACTTTTTTGTGTGATTTTCGATATGTGGTATGTAGTAACCCTCGATAAAGTTGATTAATGACCCACTTACCCATTACTTAGGTTCTTAGCACCTATTTACTAGTATTTACAATAGTTTGAAACCCAAATATGTAGATTATTCTAGCTAAGGTTTTGGGTTAGCTAAAAGATATTTGGGTGATTACTCGAAAATGACAGCACGAGATGCCACTAATCTATTGCATAGCCCTGAAATGTAAACACGAAACTCATTTTTCGGGTCCAGTGTTGCCACCAACATAAATAATGTAGGTCCATGTGACCCCGACCTCCAGTCGATTAAACATCAGCATCTTCCTTCAATTTCATATTTATAAACGGGGATTACGCAAAAATGTAATGGATCACCCACGGACTTAGGCCGGTGTAAGGGGGCTTTTACATGCGAGGTTTACGTCGACGGTCGGTGGACGCAATAAATTTAATGTAAACATATTGTTTGAATTATAAGTTTTATCATTGAATGACTGTAATTAAAAAATTCGGATAAATTCATTTTATAGACAACTAACTGTGACCGTGTCCGCAGCTTCGCACACTGGTAGGTATTACTACCTAAACTTTTTTGCAGGTGAAATTCCCGTCGAAATCGGTCTTGCCATTTCGGAGATTAGTCAAGACAGTGCGTGGTAGCATATGGTAGGTAGTACCTTCCTTATCTGCCTACTTAAATAAACTTACCTATAATAATTAGATTTTTCAATTTTTTTTTGCAAGTGAAATTCCCATCAAATTTGGTCGAACCGTTTCGGAGATTAGCCAAGATGAGTAGCTTGCAAGGTACCTACTATAATATATTTAGAATTATAGTTAAAATTTTCCATATAATTAGAATTTTCCATATTGTTGTCGAGTCTATGAACTTGACCAAATTCATATTTTTTTGGCAATTTCAGCAGCGTTTTGTTTCATTTTAACACCCAACTTAACATCATGGATCCTAAAAATCTAATCACATAATTTTTTTATCATTCTACATTTCAGCATCATCCGCGCATGTAACGCGTCCTAATATAAAGGTCCAGTGGGGGAAGCGCGCGCGGGGGGTAAGGTAGGGCCTGATCGCCGAGCCCATCCATCACACTGCTCACGCATGTGAATTGGGGCGTCCTATCTGAGATAGCCGCGGATACCTATTTAAATATTTCGTCGTTTAGCTAGGTAGCTAATGGTTTATTTAGTTTAAGAAGATTCTATAAACGCATATATTAGGCATTGTGTTAGCATTCATTCTGTTACCATACCACAGTTTCGACTTGAGGCAGTATTTTTTATGGATTTTCATTAATAAATTATTTTAAGAAAAATTAATCGCTACTATTACCTACTAATTTTATAAATACGAAATAACACTGTCAGTTTGTTACCTTTTTACAACTAAATGAGTTGAACGGATCTTAATTAACATTGGCAGGAAGATTGTATTCTGGGTGGAAAAGACATGCGCTACTTTTTATTCATGAAAAACGTAAGCAAAGCTGCGAATAAAAGCTTGTTCGCCAATTTTTGCAGTATACCTCGATCAGATATTAGGTTTATTTTAAATGGTCAAATATTTAACCTCCTTTTCTAAAATTCTTACCATCTAAAGGTTGATTCATGCTGACGGGACATGTCATGTCAATGCGCCACGATTTTCTTGTCGATTTATCTGTCAAACGTCAAAATGACGCATGTGAACATCAAACCGTAACGTACATTGAGATGTCAAGAGTGATTGACGTTCGTTTTCACCATCACTAATTTTACAGAATTCGAGACTTTCGTTCTAATACATACCTTCCAAACGATACAACGATACGAAGAAAACGATAATCGACATGGCTTGACTTTGTATCTACAGATATTTTTATTGTTTGAAATGAGCTGTTTTTCAAAAAAGAAAATACTCTATTTACCTTAGCCCTCAATAGATGTCAGGGATCTTTCACGGAAGAATAATGTTTGTAGTTGAGTGCCATGTCAACCTATGCAGGGTCTATGCCATATTACAAAGAAGAGTACCTACTTTATTATATCAACCATATAATTTCAAACTATAAGCGGTGTAATTTCAGACTGGTCGAACAATTTTTTAACACGCTTGATTTGTAGGTCAGAACATAGGCTGCTTGGCCTTAGTTATAGGTAGATGCAAATTTTTATTTATAATGTATCGTCTAAGTAGGTATAGGTAGGTAGTATTAGTATTATAGACCTATACCCACCCACAGAAATCTAATTAATTAGAATATTAGATTTTTGTGCCTGCCTATACCCAACAGTGGATGCAAACGCGCTGAGATGAATCATGAAGTAGATAATACTGACAGAAACTTTGTTGCTCTACATTAATTAACTTCCCTGATAATGCACCCTATAGTAAATCGGTACTTAGTCGGTACCCACCTAGATGTGGAACAGATACCTAGGTACTTAACTACGTGAACCAATGACCTCTTACTAACTTATTCTAACTGTAAAGGAATGGCTAAATCGTGCCTCAGGTACGCATGTTACTTTTTTGCTGTACTATTGTAGACTTATTTGTTACTTGTAACGGATAGGTACTTTTGAGATCACGTTGTTAACTACCTGACTCATTGATTCTACTCAAACACAATACAATGGTGACAGGTTAACAGGATTCCAGCTCTACTATTGTTTAGGGTCAATGAACGTTGTTTTTTGTTGAAGTACCTATTGTATATGTTGGGTAAGATGCCAATTCATTATATTAAATATGAGAGATGTAGGTTGGCGTATAATTAAATAATTATTTAATTTATAGGAAAATCAACAGCTTATAACGGAAAGCTAATTATAGATTTTCACGTATGTATGGCAGATAACAATATAACTAACAGCACAGCAATGACAGCATAAGTAAACAAAAGTTCACTTTGTGAGAACTCATTATGTGAGTATTTAACATTTTTATATTTCTAGATTATTTTATTTGAAGATAACTAAAACTGAGAATAAAAAGGAAAGGGATACTAAGAATTTTATGAAGAGAAAATTATTAAAATACGTAGGTAAATAGAAAAATATTTGTAGTTGTAGTAAAGTGTATTTTTAACAAAATGTTTTAGCCTTATCATTATCACTGAATGGCTTTTATAAAGCATTAAAGCTGCAATACCATACCAAGCTAAAGTCATAGCAATCAAAATGAAGGTAAAATGGGGAACTAGTGACAATGGGCCATCATACTATCTTGGCCATCTTTCCTGAATTTAAGTTACTAACTAGGTCATACCAGATAGGGGTTCCCATTTATTTAAAGTTTCCTGAAATACATAAAAATGTATAAGTTAAACAGTCTAGTCTAGGCATTAAGTTTATTTATAGACTAGACTATAACCCAAACAAATGAGCGTGCGTCGGCGTCCGCCCTTGAACTGAGGTCCGCAGGCTGCGGCGCAGGGTGCGCGGGGGCGGGGCTACCTCGGCCAATCAGCGCCCCTTCATTTTTCTACCCCGCCCCCCCACCGGACGCTGCCCAAAAACAAAAGGATCAAAGTCTGCGAAACCTATCTCTTTCTTTATGAGGACGTTGGGCGAACATCGATGAGAGGACAGATACAGTGTCGCGCGGGCGCGAATCGATAAGCCCCCTCCCGCGGCCCGCACCAGACTCCCCCCGCTACCCCCACCCGCCGGCCATTTGCACGGATGTATACTATTATTATTTTATTGAACGGACGCTCCTAAGTGATGATATAAGAATATTTACAAATCGTAAGCCCCCGATTTGGGGCAATTAGGGACCTCTTGGGACCTCTCGTGAGAGCAGGTGATGTCTAGTAGGGACGTCTTTTAGGTAGGTACTTACCTACTTATATTTTATAAAGGCTAATACCTACTTCATTTCCTCGTGGGAAATAAAATAGACTCATAAATAAAAAATAAAGCTATAGCAATAAGACTACAAGAATAAGACACACAGCAACATCTTTAGGTTCTAGGTAATCGATATATGTAAGTATGTACTCAATACATTATCATTATAAATGTACCTAAATATATTCTTACTATATACAGTACAGAGCTGGTATTGGTAATTCTCTGCGTAAACTGCAGGTTATCTTCACAAACAGCAGTGAATTACCAATAACCCTGTAGGTATCCCAGAACCCCTGGAACAAAAATATATATAGATGGTACAAACATTTGTCCCGGGGTGGCAATCGAATCCGCAACCTCCTGCGTTGCAGGCCGACCTTCGCCCGCTGCGCCATAGACAATTCTTTAGAGTGAAGGGTAAGAAAGGGTATTACCGGTCACATAAAAACTAGCCAGTTAAGGCTGGTACTCGGTACCTATACCGCGATCTAGGCGATCTGGCTACTTGAACAATACATTATATATACAGATACCTATTCCAAAAGATACCGACTCCTATTTTATATATTTAAACACGGAATCTAGCTAATAGTAGCTTATATTAATTCATTGATACTGGCTAGGTAAGTACCTAACCTAACCACTTTACCAAGAGGATTTTGTGATTTTTAAACAACGAAAACATGAACATTCTCAATAACTTACCAAGTTTTTTATAATGGTCTAAGAATTCCTCATCATGCCATTAACCAAATTGTTTTATCAAGGACAAAATTTACATTTATATTAGGTACATATTATTTTAGGTGTGCTTAGGTGTTATATAACCTCTATCTACATAAGTATCTACATAAGTACTTAAGTGGAATTTACTTTGGAATTTACTATACATCAGCTTTTAGATAGTACCTACCTATACCTTACCTGCCTAAGCAAATTGGCCGGTACCTATACTCAGTTCCAGAATCCAAGATATTTAATATCAACAAATTCAGCTATGTATAAAATTCAATGAACCCTCCATAAAAACTGGTAACAATAATAGAAAACAACAAGGGAACAGCAAGGTAGATTGACTAAAATAAAAAAAAACTTCAACAACGCATAGGTAGGTAAGTATAAGTAGGTAATTAGATTACACAACCTCAGCGTGTTTTTTGTTCGTTCTATTAAAAAAGATCAAATTCGAGTTCGAGAACGGACGGCAATAGGTACCTAATTGTTTCGAACTTCTGCGATTTGCTCCGATGATATGTACCACTGTCTTAGAGGTATAATTTATTTTTTAAAAACTTCAGAGAGAACTAAAACCCGACTTGAAATTCTTTAATAATTATTTAAATTGTTTTTTAAGTTTTGCGGGACAAATACTATTTATTTAATAAGTTTAAAATGTGAAATAAAACAAAATATGAGACCACCTCATTGGGATCATTCTTTATTTAATATAGTAGGTTAGGTATAACATAGTGAAATATTTTTAAAATAGGTCCATTAATTGGCGGAAATATCGACGAACTGACAAAAAATAAAAAGACCTAGGTATGTAAAACTGTATGATCTACATACAGCCATGGACGAAATAATCCGTCATCTATGATACAACCAAGCAACCTCCTCGTTTTTTGAAGTTGGTTAAAATATCTTCCACCAATATGATTTTAAAAGTAATTCCATTGTTCACAATAAAAATATTTATACAACAAAATAATAGAAACAATAAAACATAGATTTTAGCCTACAACCAACATTCTGCAAGAGATACTTTGATGCATGGACGAATTAAACTATATTTGATGGGACCTGTGAGCAAAAAGAAAAGCGTCCTCTGTGAGGAAATTTGAAACTGTGCAGTAATTTTGTCGACAGCGTCATCTAACAGCTGTTGTTTCAACTCTCTGATATATGAATGGAGTTGTACCCATAGAGAAATAAGTAGGTTGTACCTGCCTAAAGCGTCCTCTGTGAGGAAATTCGAAACTGCGCAGCATACTGTGCAGTAAATTTTGTCCACAGCGCCATCTAACAGCTGTTGTTTCAACTCTCTGATATATGAATGGAGTTGTACCTGCCTTCTGATCAGTTGCACAAAGAATGTAAAAGATGGCGCTGCTGTGGATAGCGTTCGTAAAACATACTCTTTAAATATTGGAGTGCTTAGGATTAACAAATTATAACTTTTTTCGTTGTATAAAAGTCAGATAAACATTATTTTTCTTAATTGCTTACAAAAACTTTAAAAATCTCACTAATCATATGCTGCGTAATAGAATTTATTTTTACATTTCCGGTTGGCGGCGCTCCTCGACCGACATCACGCAAATTCATGTTTGCAGCTAACTTCACTTTATTCATGTTCGATC
The DNA here is from genome assembly GCA_947859395.1 of Eupithecia insigniata. NCBI lineage: Eukaryota > Metazoa > Arthropoda > Insecta > Lepidoptera > Geometridae > Eupithecia > Eupithecia insigniata. Next base: position 4,545,877 of record OX401996.1, on the reverse strand, counting down.
TGTTTTACGACTGCGTCGAGGCTTGTGCTTTCTGGGATTAATTTTTCGGTAAATATTGTTGTATCTCTTGCAAACTGTTTGATTCGGATTCGAATTAGATCATATTTTAGTAAAAGGTGAGTGTGGTGTGATTTCAAAGTGCTGTGATCGTAGAACCGTAACAATTTGGCGCGTATCGGATTCTGTCAACATAGTGTTCTCACGTAAAGGGTTTTATGCACGTGTAATTCCAATACAATCGATGATTTTCCGTTTGCAGACATGGCTTTGAGCGTGGCACTACCCGTCGCTGGATTGGAGACGGAAAACTTCAATTCGTACAGTTCGTTCGGGCATATAATCGACATAGCGGGCCTTGCTAAGTCGCAGTCGAGCCCAAGTCCATCTGTCTCCAGTGAATCTAGCGGTATCGGCTCGCTGGGATCGCTCAAATCCGAATCGGTGAACAGCGACTCCTTGCCCTCCAGTCCTCAGACCACAGAAAAGGTAAATGGAAGTTTTGCACTCGTTTGTTTGCGTTCGTCCTGGCCTTGACCTCTCTATTTTCATAATATTCTGTAATGGCGAATGTCCATACCTACCTATTACACTATCAATGTTGTGTACATTATGGATGCATGATAGTGGAAAGATTTGAGAGCAATACATACTTATTTATTGATGTTAATTTTATCGATCTATAGCTACATGCACCAGAATTTTGATTGTTTTGATTTGGTTTTGATATGATACAATCTGATATCTGCTTACCTACCTACAATAATCCATTTTAGATTTTTACTTGGGAACTAAATTGGAAATCAGCTTTATTCTAATTTACTTATATTTTAACTTATTTTCAGAAGATATTTGAGCCTGTGGTGCTACCACAACCACGTCCCATCGAACAAAAGCCAGAAATCGTCAAAGTGGCCTATGGTGGTCGCGATTTGCTCAACCTTATGGGCAATCTGACTGACAACCGGTGGAACTACCGTCCCACCGTGCTGCCTCCAAACAACCCTGCTCTGTTCTTCGCCAACCGTTCCCAGTATCACCGCCTGGGCCCCTACGGGACTCGTACACAGTATGTAAAAGATTCCTGTCGCCTCTGTGGCTTCAACTGGGTAGTAGCCGCCACTGACTGATGAGACTCTGAACAAATAGGAGGTTTGACTGGGACACATCAGACATATCCACTCATCTTCGGTCATTTAATGGTACCTATTACCATTACACTGACACAATGACTTTAGTTCATTATTTATTCTGATTAGGTATTTGACATGTCATCAACATGGTGATAAAAATTATAAATACTGTAGTGCGGATACTGGCAAAACTGTCGATTAGACGCAGAGCCATTAAACCAAGAAACATTGAAACAATAAATACTGTACTCTTGGTAATTTATTATGAACTTGATCTATCTTTTAAAATAAAGTGAGATACCTTGTCTCAGCTTTATTTGTATGAGCTAAAGACATTGTTGGTGTGACTTTTCCTAATAAATAAATTGTGTGGAAGCTCTGCTGTGGCCCAGTCTCGGATGACTGTGGAATATTTACATTGATATCGTCTCGCGCATTCTTAGAGTTTCGAAAACGTGACTTAATACTGTGATCTTAATTTAAAACAAGACAATTTTTTTGTATATTCTCTGGATGACTGTGAGACGATACATCATAACTTCGTTTGTGTTATTAACTTACTTGTGTGATAATATTAGGCTTAATTAATGATAAACATGCAATACCATAGGATTTTGCAGATATATTCCAAATCAAAGCATTTCTAGGTTCCCCTGCTAAATTATTAAAAGAGACATAATTGAATGTTAAATGATTCAATTCTGTCATCTCAGTAAATATATTTTACATATAGTTCCTCTTAGAAATGTTGATTAAATTGTTATCCAAAGAATATAGTAATATATAAATCAATTTACTTCGCAACTTATACTTCGACTACTCTGTAGAATAAAGTCTGATCTCTAGAGTTGATACTCTACAGATCGGTTTTTATTCAACAGAGGAGTCAACTAATTAGTGTAAAATTTGAATGACGTCGAGTCGAAAACTAAGAGCAATTCAATGAATTATAGACTATTATCATCATAACGCGCTAATATTTCCCACCATTGAAATAGCTATTAATTTTTTTTTAATATTCTCTAGATTTTAGATTAATTAGATATATTCCACAGTCATATAACAATAGGAACATCATTTAAACCAAAAGGCTGCTTCTCGGATGTTATTTAAATGTACGATTTTGACGAGACAGGCACGAATTTAAGCCAAGCTGTAGGTTAATTTAAGGTATAATTATGATTGTTGGATTTACCGTCCGAGCATTACTTAACTTACAAAATAGCAATGACGACGTATTATTTAGACGATACGATTCCGACACGTTTTCTTAAATTCAACATCTATCAATATAATACAAAATGCTTCCAAAACTCGCGTAATGTCAAACCCATGATGGAACATAGTCGAAATGGGTTGTCAGTGCATATCATCACAAACGAATGCAGTGATTAGATATTCTTAAGGTATTCGTAGTTACATACCGTTTTAAAACGTTTGAGTCATTGATGCGCCCAGAAGCTGGGCACCTAGTAAAATTTATGATAAGTGTTGTTGACAGACTGGCAATATCTCTATGTAAGTGCATATTTAAAGTGTAATATTTGTGGTCTCCTAATTTAGTCAAGATATTTAATAGTTTGAGTCTCTTCGATAACATGTAAGTAAATGTATAACATACCTACTAACTCTAATATTGATACTGTCCTTTTGTGCAACTTTAATTCTGCTACGTTGTGATCAGCTTTAAATTAGAACTGGAGTATTTGTACACTTTAATCTTCATATATTTTCCACAAAGTTATTTTTGTATAAAATGTTGATGTGACAATACAGTAAGTAGTCCAAACTTTTCTTATTAATGATACGGGGTCCGCTTGAGAATTCAGCAAATAATTTGGAAGGGACCAACATCCGCGTATTGTTTTTCTCTTGATTCTGATTTGGTGATATCGTAGCGTATTAATTTCCAAAGCAGATATCAAACTCGAAATTTACATGCATTTTATCAAACGCTTTATGTCGAGTCATCGCAGTAGAATAAAATAATGTAGCTGTTTGTCCTCACTCATTGGGCTATGAACACTAAATCTTAGAGAATAAGTAAAGCATAACAAAATATTTATTTACTTATTTATGATTCAGTGGGTCTTGACTGGACATATAGCATGGATCTCAGAATGCAGCTATCAGTGATAACGTCAGCCTTGCCGGAAGACGCCCTCTATCGATGGCAATGCTTACGTCTTCCGTTGGCCACCAAAAGTGTGCTATATTCTCAGTCACACGCACATTCACAAAATGGTTGTTATTGGTTAATGTTAAATCAAATGTTGCATTCAGATTTATTTTAGTTATTATTTTTAATTGTAAAATGACAAAGCTGCAATCGAATGTAGTTCAAAGATAGTATTGGAGCAATACGCACATTTAAGTTGTACTCGTGATTGTGTCCCGTAGCGTGTAGGGGCGAACGGCCGAGGTGCGATGCAATATTTGCATTCCAGTTTTTTTTTTTGTTAAGTTAGCAGCTGAGTTAGTTGTTATTGTTTTATCTGCATTGCCAAATAGTTTGGTCGTTGTGCTATTTATTTGAGTAAATTCTAAAAATATCAACTTTAGCACCTTCCATTACAAAGTGTCTTCGAGTGATTTTATAATGTTTAAATCATTTCAATTTTATGCATTTTATTTTCTTAGACAAATCATTATACACGATATTATACATGGTACCTATACGTTGTTGTATTATATATATTGTTCATTCATAGTATGATATTTTTTCTCATTGAACTGTAGTCAAATGACAGTATTTTTATAATGAAAATTGTATAAGGACGAAGGGTTATTGGCAGGGCGCGGCCGGCCGCGGCGGCCTACCCTCGTATTACGTATATCTAATAAGCATTATATAGGTTTAGCGAAATAGAGTAACTGGAGACGAACTCCTCGCACCAAATGTTCTTGGTTCAATGTTGTTCTCGTGATATAGTGCGCCGCAAGCGACGCAGAGCTCAATATTTTTAGTAACCCTTAAGAAATTTAATACCTCTTTTGAAAAGAATATAATATTTATTATTATAATATAACCAATCGATAATCACATATGTATTTCCCTGTTTATTTTGATGTGATATCATAAATGACTGATCTGAATTTAGTTTTTAAGTTGGTTATTGGTATGCCGTGCTATTTCGAGAGTATAATTAAGAATTAATATTGAAAGTGCCAATGCTCGTAATATAACCTTTATGACTGTTCCTCGGTAGTATCTGGAGCCCGCATGTCGCGTTGGCCCGTGTCTACATCAGTATGATAAGCAACCTTCCTTCTTATAATCACGTAACATAACGTGCACAATCTCAGTAATTAATGCTTGCAATATAAAATGTGTAATAAGTCTTATTCCTCATACTTAATTTAATACATCGTAATATTAAGAGTACAATATGAGATGATGTTATAATATCATTCTAGTATCAAAATTAGCCGAAGATGTTAAATTATAACTTAGTTAGGTGAAATTTTAACATAGCTTCGTATACTAAAACATCCCAATGGATGTTTTAGCGTTTAGTAGTCGTATGTATGATGTTAGTAGTGGCAAGCAGAATGTCTCGTGTGTGAAATAATATTAGTGGCAATAATACTCGATGTAAGTCGCCTGCCAAGAGACTACAGAGACGGCGCCGCCCGCGGCTTCGCTCGCGGCGCCGGTTCCTGAACGATAATCTTAGTAACTAAGAACTTTTTGTTGTAACTATAATAATAGTCATAGGATTTTATCGTACTTAATTCTTGCGATGCCTTAATTCTGGTTGTCAATTAGACATGTCTTTGCCTAGAGTGTTATAATTGTTTTTATTTATTTTAGTTTTTTTGCTGTTCACGGCTTCCTCCGTGAACTTCCAGTCCAGGCTGTTCTTTTGAAATGATTTTGAGGTCGGTTTATTTTTACCTAAGTGTTCTTATTAAATGTTACCAAAATGTTTTTAATAAAAATATTTTTATATGTACCATGGTGTTTCATTAGTATGAAGGTAGTAGATCTAAAGTGTGGAAATTAAACAAATATAGTATACCTACCTATTCTGTAGGTTGACTTATAAAATAAGTTAATTTAGAAAGAAACTAACTAAACAAAAAATACAATACAAAACTCTTTATTGTACACCACAAAGACAAATAAAACACATAGACATTAACATAAACAAGTACAATGGGCGGCCTTATCGCTTAGAAACAATACTTAGTTAAGTTTCTTGACATTAATTAGATCGGGTATTGTGCCAAAAATCATTAAATTTAAATAAAATAGGTTCACATGTATATGATGTACCTACCTAGGTGTCCTTTTTAGGGTTCCGTACAAAAAGGGTGAAAACGTGACCCTATTACCAAGCCTGCACTGTCTGTCGTGTGCATTACCCCAGCAGAAAAGTATTTTCTAGAATGAAGTGAGTTCCACACTCCGTCCGAACTTCAGTGGGCTGGTCTGGTAGGCTGTACCTCGTATTTCTGTTGCGGATTTATCATAAATGAAATTAGAGGGGGCTACCATACAAAAAACTTATTTTTTGGCTATTTTGTACAAATTTTATCAAGGCTTATTATCTCTTAAACCGTAATAGGTAGACGGTCAAAGTTTTTTTTTTCAAAAAAAAAACGGCTTTTTATGCTTCTTTTGCGAAATAGTTATGTACGGAAGTTGGCTGGTTTTATTTTATAATATAATCAGCTTTCTAGGACTCCATTGCGAAATAGTTACGAGTATGTACGATTGTACGGAATCCTCCGTGTGCAGGGTTGGAAAAAAAACAGTTTTTTTTAAATTTTATAAAACAAACAGTTCAAATTGTTTTAAACAAGTGTTTGTTTTGTTTTTTTTGTTTTTTTTTGTCCTTTTTAGTTAAGGGCATTATTTTAAATTAATTCGACCTATAATGTTTCATTTCCAGACTAGATCTTTTGACTTTTCAAATTTTCTATAGTAAAATAAATATTGTCAAAAAACGATCAATGGATAAACATTTATTTTATGTTGCGTATCTCTAATCACTACTAAACGATTTACATTCACCCTGAATGTTTCCTAGCAGGACTATACCGGCGGGGAAATACCTATAAACTATAAATTCTATTCTATGAATAGGGGCACCCCCAATATTTATTAATTAGTGATGGGCCGAATGTGGTTTGAACCGAATACGAATTTCGGCCGAACATTCGGTAAAAATCCAAAATGCCGAAGTTCGGTTTTTATTCTGCACTTATAAGGTAACAACTAACAAACAACAATAAAATATACCTATAAGTAATTAATATATTGAATTTTCAAAAAGTTTATTTGATTCAAATCATAAGACTTCCTAATTTAATAAGAACTTATTGAATTTGATTTTTTAATTCTAAAACTTAAGATTGAAATGTCGAAAAAGGAAACTGATAATGACAGTTAGTTACTTGATTAATAAATAAATTACCATGATTTTAAATTATGTAAAAGGCTTATTTATTTAATCAGGAATGAGCGAGTATGACAGATTTGATTTTTTTTATGTTTTATTAATCTTAAAATCAAAATTGTGCAACTATTTCACTCTTTTCTTATACCGAATGTTCGGCATTTCAACCGAATTTCGGAAGAATGCCGAAGTTAGGCCCATCCCTAATATTTATATTTAAATGAGGGGAATAAAATAACCACTATTCCATTCGACAGCCATCCATTAGGGACTTTCCTAACGGGACTTTACCGGCGGTGAATTACTTAATATGAATTCTATAAATACGAGTGCCTTTCTTTCTCACATTTCATTTCATTATTAATTCTGCGACTGATAACACCTCATAAAAATGTCAACTCCAGGACGCAAAAAGCATGCAATTTGGGAACAATTCACATCGATCCCCCAAGAAAATACCACACTGAAGACCAATAGGGTGCGTTGCAGAAAATGTAAGAAAGAACTAGTTGGACTTGTGAAAAGAATGGAGGCACACTTCCAGCAATGTAGCACCACCACCGGTTCTAACACTGACGCAAATCTTGACGCGGGGACGTGGAGGAGGAGTTGTTGAGTGATGCTGGTTCTTCCCGATCTTCAGATAATTCTTCTGCTACACCCACATCTTCTGTTACTACTCTTCAATCTAAAAATGCCAGTACCAGCAGCAGCGCGAGCGTGAACATTTCAATGAAAAGATTTATTATTGCTACAAGTCAAGAAGATAAGAAGAAAATTAATTTACAATTATCTCGTTATATGTTTGCTACTAACACGCCTTTTAACCACGTAGAACAACCAGAGTTACTGAAATTAATGGAAATTTTACGCCCAGGATATAAACCTCCAAACCGCAAACAAATTGCTAGCAAGCTACTCGACGAAGTCTACAACTCGACTCAAGAAGCCGTAAAAAATGAATTGAAAAACAAAGTTGTTAATCTGGCAATTGATGGGTGGAGTAATGTCAGGCAGGACTCGATAGTTTGTGTCTGTGTTACCGATGTGTTGACAGACTCATCTCATTTAATTGATACAATAGACACAGGAGCCGAAAGCCATACAGCTGACTACTTGGTTAAAGTTACTACTGCGGCAATAAAACAATGTGAAACTTACAAATGTACGGTGCGAAGTGTAGTGACAGACAACGCAGCAAATATGAGCCGTATGAGACGAGATTTAGCCCAACAGGAAGAACTAGCTTCTCACGAGGATATACTTACATACGGCTGTTCATCACACATATTAAACCTTCTAGCAAAGGATTTGAATGCAGAAGATATTACTGATAAAGTTAAGTCGATAATGCGGTACTTCAAATACACTCACTTTGCATCTGCCAAATATAAAGAAGCTGGTGGAAAAGCAATTGTTATACCACAACAGGTACGGTGGAACACAATGGCTGACTGCTTAAAAGTGTTATTAGAAAATTGGCATATAATGTCAGATATATGCTTAAATCATTCAACTGCTATAGATCTGTCAATTTCATTGAAAGTAAATAAAATAATAAATAAATAAAATAAAATCTGTTTATTGCAGGTACAAAAACGACCCATATCACAAAAATACAGTGCACAAAATAGAATTAAACATAAGATTAACTAGATTTAAAAAGATTAGAATTTACATATGTAGGTACGATAGGTTACCTATTTTCTATTTCCGTCCATATGGACAGAAATCCAGTGTCTGTAAATGGGATTGGCCAGATAGTCAGAAACAGCCCTCAGAATGGTGTTATTGGAGCGACTCAGTCGATTCCAGAAGGCTGCTATCCTCGTCCGTCTTATAGCAAAGAAGTCGGGAACTCCCGCGTCAGAAAACATGGTTGACGCACTGCAGTGTCTTGGTAGCCTCATAAGGGCCCGGTATGCATTATTATACTGTACCCTTATGGTGCTGAAAGATTTCCTAATGAAGTTGTACCAGAGTTGACATGTGTACATACCTAGGCAGTATGCCTTAAACAGGGTGTTCTTCACATCGAAACTACAGTTGGCAAATCGGCGTGCAAGCATGTTGCCTCTGACGGCGAGAGCTCTTCTCTCCCGCTCTATGTCCACATCATCTTTTGATGACTCTGTCAGTAGGTGACCAAGGTACCTGAACTGTTTGACCATTTTAATGGTCGCACTGCCCAAGTGTACCTCGGGCACCTTTTCAGGACCTCGCCCCGACCTGAATACCATCAACTCGGTTTTGGTAACATTATATTTTAATCCATGAGCAATAGCATATTGCTCACAGATTAAAAGTAGCTTTTGCAACCCTTTGACCGAGGGGCTAAGGAGCACCATATCGTCTGCATAGCTTAGATTGTTTACACAAACATTCCCTAAGTGGCATCCGATTTTGGTGCTCCTCAGCTCCTCGATTAGATTGTTAACGTAGAGGTTGAACAGGTCAGGAGAAGTCAGCCCACCTTGACGAACTCCGCAATCTAGCCTATAGTCGCTAGAAGTCGTGTCGCCCCACTTTACATTGTTAATTTGGTTCCCGTACCAGTACCTCAAAAGATTCACCACGTGACGTGGCACACGCGCGTTTACCAACTTTGACCATAGAATTTCATAATTCACAAGGTCAAAAGCCCGACTTAGGTCTAAGAAGCACGCATAGATCGATGTACCTTGTGACGTGTAATAATTTACAGTGCTTTTTAAACTCATAATGGCTGAATCCGTTGAGAGACCGGGACTGAAACCAAACTGTGCGTCATCAATATTAATGTTTCTAAGCAGGTCTGGATGAATGAGCCGCTCCAGCACCTTTCCTAAAACTGTACCTAACGATATAGGACGATAATTTGTAGATGAACTAAGATCTCCTGTTTTATTCTTAATAATAGGTACTACAACTGTTCTCATGAGATCGTTTGGCAAATAACTATATCTAATACAAAAATTATAAAATTTACTTATATGTTCATATACATTGTCGCTAGCCCAGAGTACGTGTTCGATGCTGAGACCATCATGGCCAGGTGACTTGCCACGCTTCATCTTTTTGACAGCCGTTCTCACATCAGTAGTGGTAATCTGGACTGGATGGTCATTCATAAGGGTCTCATCAACGGACACGCTCCCCACGGGCTGCGGCGTGACTTTAAAACGTTTGGCAAAAAGTTCAGCTATGGGCACCGGATCCTGCAGGCCGTCCATTGAAACTGGTAAGTTTTGTTTGTAATTTAATTTCTTCGTGGCATTCCAAAATTTTGAAAAAATTTTGTCCTTTCTGTGTATTGCTAATATATTAATTTTAATCTGTTCTTCATTTCGATGACACCACTTAATTTTATTTTTAAATTCCGAACGAGTACAACGCATTTCATCTAATATTCGTCCTTCAGACGGTCTACCGGCCGCCACCCAACAGCTGAAACTTCGTCTAGCAGCCTGATGACTGTCCCTGACATGATAGTTCCAGCCAATCACCTTTTTACGCGTCTTACGTGCACTAGCATGGGAGCTTTTCACTGCGGCATTCTGCATTGTCTTTACAATATGATCATAATAATTATCAATGAACTTATAATAATCAGTCAAATGAATACAGTTAACAATATTATCACAGGAACAATTAAAATTAAAATTATCACAGTTGTCAATATTATCAAAACAGTTTTTACCATACGTCTTTATCTGGTCACAATCCCTCTCTCCCCATCGAATACTTTTCATTGCATCATGATTGTCTGAGCCGGCTGAGACAACTGGCACCCTTCCCAGGTTACACACAATGCGTAATGGGAAGTGATCGGACCATGTGACTTCGTAAATTACGTCCGCAGATACAACAGTATCCCAAGCAGCTCTAGTTACAAGGCAGTGGTCCAACCAGCTCATACATCCATGATGCGCGTCACTAATAAATGTATGTGTATTTGAATTCACTCCTAGGTAGTTCAGGTCTGCACATTCCCACCGAAGGTCCTCACAGAAAGACATCATCTCTAGGCCAAAATGCTTTGTAGGGTGTGCATTGAAGTCACCAATTACATATGCAACCTGGACGTCGCTTTCCTCAATCAGAGCACTAGTTAATGCTAAACATTCCGTAAATTCTGCTGTGTTCTTTTCGTCATCAACAGGCATGTATACGTTCACTACTAGAAAGGAACTGGTTTCCATTGATATCTTTACAGCCATGATACGGTCGCATGAACATTCTATAGGAGACACATTTGGAAACCTAGCCTTATTCCATAATATGGCCAGGCCACCGTATGGCCTCCCCCTCAGGATACCAACCGAAGTGTCAACCGAAGACTTGGCAACACAGCCAAAGTCTCTATTAATTTCGTGTACAAAATTCAGATCATGAGGATAGAGCCAAGTCTCCTGCAGCGCTATAATATTGGCCGACCTGGACAACTCCCGAATGCTCTGCACAGCTCTTTTGACGTTCTTACAGTTGAACGAAACTATAGATACGTTTGAGGCTGTACTACACATAATGAGTTATTATTCGTCTTCACTTTCCCCGCGAATTCACGGTAAACTCTAAATTTAACACCCATAGGCCAGAAACTTTCGTTCAAAAATGAATCCAAATCAGTCCTAGGTACAGTCACTTTAAACGAATTAAATTCCGTTTCTTTTTTCTGTGTTAGGTATTCAACATTTTTGCATTCTTGTCCCATTCCACGAATGTATTCTCGAATATCCTCGGCTGTTGTACTTTTACTGAGTCTTGATACATACACGGCCGACATAAACTCCGCCACCTGCAGTTTATTCGAGCCCTGCGCCGTTCCTGTAAAATTACTCAGCCTTTTACGTTTTTTACGCTCGACTAAAATAAAACTTTCATTATGCAACGGGTCGCGTGGTGCACGGACGTGCATTCCCTCCTGCGCACTGCCGGCTGACGTCATCGGGGCGCTTACTACCATATCTCGATACTGAAGCGGCGGCGGCCGAGTCTTCACTGCACTCGACGACTTAGAACCGGGCGACCTTGACCGCGAGCGCCTGTCCGTGCGTTTAGCTAATGCACTTGCATTTGGCAAATTATTACTCTTGCTTAGTTGATTATTTATTTCGATCGGTGCATAATCATATTGCGCATGAACAAGCGCATGACTTGTGCTTTGTACAGGCTGCGTATTTTCGTTCACGCTCGCACACATAATGGCATTGGCGGCAGCTGAACAATCGGTGGTAAAATTTTCTTGTTCTAAGCGTTTCTTAGTCATTTTCTTACTGCGCATACTACTACTACTACTACTACTACTACTAGGTACTTGATTTGACTGTTTGTCGCTGCTCCGCTCAACACATGAACTTAGCCCCCTTATCATCTTCTTGACTTCCTCGAGTTCAGTCTTTAGGCAGACAATATCCGGCCGGTCTTCGTCATTTTTATTCGACTTTATAAAAGCCACGTCTTTGCGTAAAACCGCCATTTCCTTCAAAAAAGCCGATACATCGACGTAGTCAAATGAAACTGCTGGAATTCGGTTCAAATTTCTAGCTACAAACACAGGCAAGCTTTCCGGTTCAAATTCCTTAATAAGTTTAATTATTTCTTGGAGACTTTTTTGTTCCGATCCATCCTTACGTCTTAGAAACTTTTTATTCGGAGCTAAAAGCTTCAGTGCGATCGCTCTTGCAGCCTCTATATCTTCATGGGAGTAGGCACTCATGCATATTTGCAAGATAGCTGTTTCAGGCAATGTGTCGACTTTATGACTGATAAAAGTTAACAGTTCATTCACGACAACTTTACACTCATTGCATTGCATAGATGGGGATCCACTGTTCATACTTTCACTATTACAACCACGAATATTCACGACGGTACTAGGGGACCGAAACATTGTGCACCGTGCACCGTGCGCAGCGGCGAGCGAGCGACTGTAATGACATGGCGCTGAAGCAACAAGTCCAGGCTCTCTACAAAAAACTGGAAAACATCGCAGTTACACTTGACATCTCCCAAAAGACATCCTGCTGTATTGGCGAAGTGACTGAAGCATGGATAGAGCTTAAAAATATGTTTGAGGGAGAGAATGTACGACTGCGTGAAACCGAGTATTCATTGGATGATTTAAGGAAGTTCAAAGCTCGTTATGAAATGGCAATGTCTCCAGCTCATTTTGCAGCAAACTTACTACATCCTAAGTACAGGGGTGAAAAACTCACGAGTGAAGATATTTCTGAGGCTTTATTATTTATAGAAGCTTATCACAAAGAGGCGATGCCCTATGTTGTTAAATACAGGGCAATGACAGATCCCTTTCATAACTTTCTATTTGAAGATCATGTAGTAAATCAGGTCGGACTTCTCGAATGGTGGCAGTCATTAAAAAAACAAATTAATGGTCAAACAATGAACTTAGTGGCTCAGCTTCACACTGCTGTAGCTTCAAGTGCTGGAATTGAAAGACTGTTTTCAACATTTGGATTTATTCATTCTGACGTACGAAATAAACTGGGTACAGAGAAAGCTGCAAAACTTGTTACAGTTTTTAAATACCTTAATAAGGAAAAGAAAAAATAATTGTTATCTTGATCTTGTCATATTGTCTTACTCTCCTGACTGACAAACAATTTTGATTTTATAATGTTTATTAAATATAGGTAATTTTGTTTGTTATAATTTTGTTTTTGATTGATTTTAAATTGAAATTTTTAATATTCTATACTATCTAATGCATGTTTCAAAAATACGTGTTATCTTATCCCATTACCCATATAAATCCTGGTACTTGGTAGGTACTTAGATCTTTGTTTGACTGAATAAATAACTTATCAAAAAAATATTACTTTCATTTTATATCATTCATTCGCAATGAAAAGTAGTTTTAAAGCTTGTTTTTTTCTCATCGTTTTATACAATGTTTAAAACTTGTTTTAATCTGTGTTTTTAAACGTGTGATAAAAAACACGGTTTAAAATCAAACTGTTTTAAACATTGTTTTAAACATGTGTTTTAAAACCATTTGTTTTAATCATGCCAACCCTGTCCGTGTGCGAGTTAACTCGCACTTGGCCGGTTTTATTATGACTTGAGAGTCTCTCTCTTCAAGCTCGTAGACTCTATCGTCTACAAAAATCAAACGAAAACCGCACCCAACCCACCCACCAACAAAATCTACGACTAAAAGGAATGAAATGAAAATTTCATAAGCGCCACCTATCGTCCTCAAACTACACTAAGTAGAAAGGTAGAACGCCAAAACTGTGTGATAAAGGCATGAACCTTACAGAGCCACCTACACAATCTCGGTTTGACTTGGTAAGCTTGGTAGGTTGTTTGGTACGCGGTACAGGTGGCAGCACTAGTTCGCATTTCAGTATAAATTCAAATAATTGCTATTTGATAAACTTACAGCAATAACGAATAGTCTGTTGTTTTAGGTGAATCAAACATACTAAATGAAAAAGTTACCTAAATGAAATAATTTATCATAATAACTCTACATCTTCACAATCTGCTCTATGATTACAGTGTTTTTTTGACTGAGCATGTAATAAATAACAAACGCACAAATCTGAACCGTTATGATCAAAACAAAGAATGCAACTTTCAGGAAGCATTTCATGTCTAAAGGTCTTCTTTCGTAAATGATTGGTGTTGTCAAATATCCACGGCTTGGGTCTTTCGTTAAAGTTATGAATGTTGGTATTTCCTTTGGTTTCTGCATTCTTATAAGATTTATAATAATCCTTTGCATAACGACGACATATTTTAACGCAACACTTAAAACTTTGAAGAATCACTTTTAGAAATTGTTACAAAGGGAGTGTTTTTCAGTAAGATTTTTCTTTGTATTTTTGACGTCTTAATTCTATCTCTTATGGTACCTGAAAGATTATATTTATTTCTATTTTAATACTGAATTCAATGTTTTAGTATCTTGGCTAAGTGCAAAGAGAAAAATAATAAGAACAATGAGATAAAACAGGGGCTAAACATACCTACGGCCAAGTGACGCAATTGACGACGTCAAGAATGAAATGACCGATGAAATTATAAAAAAGAAGAAGATGAACTGATCTGACTATGGAGGTTAAATACATTTCAGGCAGAATTTTTATGACTCCTCCTCACAATCGGAATATGTACGATTATACGTGTGCACGATACTGTAGAAGGCTTACTCGCTTTTAGTCGCCGATCATCGTCTATTATCGGTACAGTAATCACGGCGATCGATTACTTGTCAATATATTCAAATCGCGGGTAGCCTCCACATGCTTGCCCACACGATCGTTGATCTATAATTCACAGGAGGGCTATATTATTTTTTATTATTATTCTATAGGTTTATTCCATATTTCATCTTTATTCATATACATACGTATATTTCATCATCATCATCAGCCCATACGTCCACTGCTGGACATAGGCCTCCCCCGTACGACGCCACAAATAGCGGTCCTGAGCCGCCTCCATCCATCGACTCCCTGCGACCGCTACGATGTCGTCGGTCCATCGAGTGGATGGTCTCCCATGTAGGGGGTGATTTGCCATAATCACCACGCTTGGCAGGCGGATTGGTGATCGCAGTGTTGGTGTTTAAAAATACTCAGAAGGAAGCTGCTGCCCTTCCTCTGGTAGGCTCCCTTAGTCGGCTTTTACGACATCCACGGGTTGAGTTGGAGTATATTTACTTTGTTCTATTACAATGAATGCTCAAACACCACCATCTTTAATTCAACTAGGTAAATGGACAAACTCTTATTTATTGGAATTAAATTATTGATAGCAGCAGGTATGAAGAAAAAAAGAAATGTGATCGTGTTGATGCTCGCTCGTAGCACTTCGTAGAGCTGCTACGCGGATTTTTGTAGCACTTCGTAGAGATGCTACGCGATCTTATTGTAGCACTTCGTAAAACTGCTACGCGCCCTTATTGAAGCATTTCGTAGTGATACTACGCGGACTTTTGTAGCACTTCGTAGAACTGCTATGCGATTTTTTTAGTAGCACTTCGTAGAACTGCTACGTGCATTTTTGTAGCACATCCTAGAGATGCTACGCGCATTTTTTGTAGCTCTTCGTAGAGATGCTACGCTCATTTTATGTGGCACTTCGTAGATTTGGTATGCGCATTTTTTCTAGCATTTCGTAGAGATGCTACGTACAGTTTTTTTAATAGTTCGTGGACATGTTACGCGCCCTTATTGTAGCATTTCGTAGAGATACTACGCGCACATTTGTAAGATTTTGTACAGTAGCTACGCGCATTTGTTGTAATAAATCGTAGTACGCAGTGATACCAAAGAGTGCTACGCACTCTTTTTTATCACTTCGTAGAAAGACTACGCTCATGTTTTGGAACACTTCGTAGACATGCTACGCGTTCTGAACATTTAAACTACTAAATATAATTCATTTATTTGCTTACATAATACATTTCATTCTTAGTGTAGGTAAAAGGCTAGGTTGTTAAATTGTAAATGCACCCTGTAAGGGCACTGCAAAATTGGTTCTTGTCTTTGCAAAAATTTAATTTAATTTAAAAAACTTATATATATTTAAAAAGAAAAAAAACAAATGCATTAAGACTTTAAAAAGTAAGACACTGTTAAATAAATTCATGCATATAATTAGTTTAATTTATATTTAGAATTCAGAATAGCTGTCGGTTACCATACTGAATGTGATTTCTGATTAGTGTCAGTAAAAAGATCCCAGTGCTTGGGAATACAAATCCAACGAACCCAAACTCGACGGGGCTACATCGTTTCTTTTAGGAGTTTCTATGGCCACCTTCTGTCTACATCATCATAGACCAGCTCGATGGTATAATAACATAGCTTTGTCACCGAACTTCTTACAGAAGTAGGTAAGCCAAATCTCATATCAATTTAAAATCAAACTAAAAACTGGTCTAAAATTCAGTTGGATATTTGTCCCACACATACATACATTCTATATATATTAATAGGGAAAGTTAAATATAAAAGCTCGTAAAAAGCTTAGAATACCTGCATACCTATGTAATTATTGTATTCAAATTCAAAATTACCCAAGGTCTTGTACCAACAAAGAAATATAATTTTTGTACCTTCATACCAATGAGGTACAAAATAATATTTCTGTTAAGATGTTAAATTAAACAAAAACACATTAGGTGCCTGCCTATCAACAAAGACACAAGGCTTCATAAACATAGGTACCTATAATACAACAACAAAATAAGTAGGTTGTATAGAAATTGTACATTGAATAGGAATCAGAAAATATCGCTCAATGAGCAATGTTACAGTGTTCTATTCAAAGGAAGCTTTAGAAAATCAGCCTCCTTTCGAGACGCTAGCTTCGTTTATGTTTTTCATATTTTCCATATACAATTTCGAGCTTGCGTCGACTATTGAAATTCAACTCTGTGCCGATTCAGTAAATTAACGGCATTCAAAATGCGAACATAGTTTGGGGTTTGTATGTAGTTAATGGTGCTTTTGAATTGTATGTGAGTTGCTCTTTAGCATCTCTATATTCTCTATGCTGCAATATCTTTGGCTAGTGGTCGTCAGTATTGTATTCTCTTTGGCTAGTGGATATAAACTCCACACAAGGAATGTATATACTAATAACGACTCCACAATATTTTTTGACATTTATGCAAAGCCTAAGGGCGTGACGGGCCACGCGCTGTGTAGGGTTCACGGTTCATAAACATTATAATTATATAACTTTATTTATACCACCTGTTTTACACAACTAATAACCTATCGATGAAACTTGTTTTTTTTATTTCTGTACATATTCATTCAAAACACAGGAAAATATATGTTAAATATAACATGGGTTGGGGCATTCTTGTGTTAGAGATCCCCGCTCTTCGTTATCGTTAGGTTACATACAAAAATTATCAGGAACACAAAAAATAAATAAACTTAAGTCTAGGGCTTGGTCGTGATTTTTGCAGTGATCTGAGCAGTGTTCAATGAAATTTGTATGAAATTTACCTTCTTACCTGATCCTCTTTAGTACATTTATTAGTTTTGTCACTATTATTGCTATTATGTTGTCAAAATATATCTTGTAGGTATTATTTATATATAAGATCTGAGTACAGAGCATAGCATTGAGACCTAGGTATAATTAGCTTGTTATTTTTATTTCTCCGCTCTTTTACCTCTGTAGTCAAATGAAAGATTCTGCATACTTAATTTTTCATGAAAGATTTAAAAATAATGCACATTTCCATAATAGCAGAACTTTCTTAAAAGGCTTCAGAGAAAAAAATTCTAAACTTACAACACGAATATAAATTAATTGAAGTGCATCTGCAATTTCAACACGTAAAGTCACGTTTTCCCTCTTTCAGTCCAGCAGTTTCCGGTGTTTTCTGTGACTAAACTTTATTCTATAGAAACCACAAGAAACAGTAGTTCAAAGAGTCGGGCTTTAGCATTCATCGAAGTTCTTTACAAAATCGCCCGCAGTGTGTTATAGACCGTTCATATTTCCCGCGTTTTGCATACACAATATGGCTGCATCACTTGCGAAGTAAAAAAAAATCCTAAGTATATGCTTGCGAAGGTTACTTCACTAGAAAAGTTAGCTAAAGCAATGAGTTTTGAATGAATTTAGCAGTAATAAAATCTGTTTATGATCATCTCTCGCAGTAGGCTCGCAGTGTGTCATAGAAGGCTTTAATTTCCGCGTTTTCTCTGCAAAATATGGTGGCTTGGATTGAATAGATTAAAAATCTCTTACCTACATATTACCTATCATATTGGTTATTTAGGTTCCTGATTCTTCTATTCTCCGATGTTTGATAGGCTAATCAAGTCAGTATGAGTGTCATCACTAAGTGTCATTTTGGTACTACCACCTCAAAGACATCCCTGCCTCACGAACCCATATAATTATACCGATTGGCTTTTTATCATGCCTATAGTTTTCTTTTCTCCATTTTTTTGGGGAACGGCGATCACCTATGGCGTTTATCTGATAACAAGAATAGATATTCGAGACAAGTATCGCTTCCTATTTTTTATTATTTTCACCATAGTCATAATAATAAAATAGTCACCATAATCAAGTTTCTATAATAAAGACATATTTCGAAGAAGTACATGTCATATAGATGAAGATTGGGATTTAAAATGTCAAAAGCAAGGTCAAAAGGGGCATAGCCCTTAGATCATATTTGTCAAATAATGATCTAAGCTGGACAACTTCACAATAGTTATCTACACTGAGTCTCCAAGTTCCAGTTTCACCATTGCCGTATTTTGCCCCTGCGGCACTCTTCAAGTCTCCAAATAATCCATTGAAGGAGCTTCGCAAACTCGCAATAGCGAATTAACACTATTCACGGGAACTTTGAAAGAGGACTACTCTCATACAATTTGGTCGCATTCATAAATATCCACTTCTTCGCTGGAAGGGCTTTATGAAGCGTTCTATGCTTAAGTTCGGAAATGAAGGCTCTATTTTATGGTTTATAAAGCGCTTATTTTATTAATAAGGATGAAAAACAAGTTCTTAGAGAGGAAAGCTTCAAAACAACTACAAAATTCGAAATATTTGTATATTTTTAAAACATTACTTACTTCTATTCTTACAGGTATGACCTAATAGGTACAATGGAGTAGTTAACATAATAATTTATATAATTCCATAACAACAATACATAAGCAAAATAATTAAATATAAATATATATTAATGAACAAAAATAAAATAATTTAATACAATTATCAAATTGTAACAGCCTACAATGAACTTATTTATGTGCTTATTTTCCTGCCTAAAGAAATATTGTTATTGAAGCTGAATCTGAACTGGTAGCAATATCTTCTAAAAAGCAGAGCAAAAAACTTGTTCCCTTAAAAATAAAATACATAAACACGTGTCCTAGAATCGCAACAAAAAACCTTCACAGGCAGACGTAAAAAATCCACACACAACTTCCCAAAGGAGTTTCATCTCAATTTTTAAATACCCCCATTCACATTAACATACAAGACCGCTCATTATGTAAACACAATACGGACAGCCCTGGAACCAGATTCTCAATTGTCGAAGAAAATGTCTTATCATTCGACATTATCTCTAAATTCGAGATTGAATCGTACGAAATTTTATCGGATGGTGTAAAGAATGTCCAAGATCACTCATTGGAGTACAAGTGGTTTGTTGACAAGAATTTCCTTCGATATTTCTAGAATGATATATTAAAATTACATGCATTTATTGGCTTTTTTGTATCTACGAAAGTTGCATTATGAAAGAATTCTAACAATACGATATTGTCACAATCACATCACTCGAAATTTTACAAGTTTTAGGCATATGTAGGTATTTGTCGAATAGATATACTGCCAGAATAGCATCCCCGAATGATTTTCAGGCGCTACAGCGTTCCAAAAGTGAAAAGGAACGGAGCGTGCCTGAACAAAGCCGCCTACACAATGGCGAGCGAACAATGCCAACTATGCTGCTTGTATCATTCGCAGATAAAGGATATCGATGGGTGACAACCCTAAGAAAGTGGAACTGGTATGTTGAGAATAGAACGCGGTGAGTTTGAACACCTACGAGATAATTAAGCTATCCTTAAAAGATAGATCGCGGACTTTTTGCAGATTTTTAAAAGAGGAAAATCCCATCTTGAATATTTTGGTTATATCTAAAAGGGATTCGGTAGCGTTTTCGATGAAAGCTCCCAGGCGGCTTGACTTTTTCCGACACTTCCAACAATTATCTTTATATTTCAACCATTTTACACAAAACTTTTACAAATTGTATTCAAACAATTACAATTACAAAATTCTTTATTGTACACCACGAACAAAACATTAAAAATAGACATTACATAAAACTACAATGGGCGGCCTTATCGCTTAGAAGCGATCTCCAGGTAACAATTATCGTTACATTTCAACCATTTTACAGAAATTGTAATTTGACAAATTGTATATGTGCAAAACTGGGAAAGTCAAGATCTGGGAATAAAGGGTTTTTTTCAGATGGCAGCCCTATGATAGTGAGACTGCTGACACACAATCATGGATACTGAATGGTTTTGGTCTAAAATACCGCTGACAACTTGTTAGCAGAACCAAATAACACATAACGTTGTAGGTAGTAGGTACCTACTCCTTCTGTCAGTGTCAAAAAACACTGAACACATTTTGAACTGAACTTTCTAATAGCGATGAGAATTTGAAAATGGGCAGGCCTATGTATGCTGATGATGATTTGTTAATGTGGTGAACTATACGCGTGCCTACGTACTAATGCGAACTGGGTTCCGCGCAATATTTTCAGAGTATTTCCTTACCTTTCATCATAAAATAGTGTGCACCGATGTGACGCAAGAAAAATGCTGTAAGAATACCGGACTTTTTAAAGAATTATAAAGAAAAAATAATTGTAATATTCTAACGCCGCGTAGCGACGGTCGCCATTGCCGTGGCGGTCTTACTGTAAGAATCGAACCCTCAAACTCAGACCGTGGATGTCGTAAGAGCCAACTAAGGAAACCTTTATACGGGATCGGAAGCGCGCGTGTCATCTCTAACGTTGCAGGTGTCCATAGCCCTGCGGCATCGAGTACATATCCCTTAGAGTGGAAATGGCTGATAATTTGCTACGAAACAATTCTGTCACTAATCACACAGATTAATATGAAGTAGCTCACCGTCTGCTGTGTTCTGATTGGCCGAAAAAATATCACGCAATAAAAAAGGGATGGGGTAAAACGGATTGCTAATGCTATCGATGTTCTAGCTAGTCAGAATTCAATAATGATATTTATTTCATTTTATTTATATTGTACTAATAATAATTATTATGATTATAATATACATATTTATTGAAAAAATCGATGAAAATAAATAAAATACTTTTAAAACTTTGGAATTGGTCACATGGAAACAGCAAAAAGTGGCCTTACTGACTTTTACATCCAAGCCATCCAATTGATTGGCCATCTACTATCGTTCAAAAATCACAAGCAAACAATATTACGTGTAAATATCAATATCGATAGTCTAAATCAGCTTGTTCCTTCTCTTCCGACTGCGTAAAGCAGGAAGAAAATATAAACGACATTAGGTAAGAAAGGGATGTCAAATGAAACGTCATGAACGCTGACCGAGGTTGGCCATTTTATCTTGACCTCTAGGTTTCAAGTAAAATAATTAGTTATAAAGTTAATCACGTAAAAGCTTACCTATGAAATGTTATTCCATCTGTTTTATACTTGTAAGATCGAGTATTTTTACCACACCATTTGATTGAGCAGTAGGACATGGTTGCAGTATTTTATTCACCAACCTACGGGACAAAAGCACGGTTTTAAATTTTGGTCGGCACTGAAGTGACGACTGTCGGTGTTTGCTTAAGTAAGTGCTAAAGCACTGACGTGCAGCAGAGAATCGCGTTTTTGTATGGCCCCTCTAAGGGATATGTACTCGATGGCCTGCGGTAACCGCTTCCCATCCCATGTGGACCGCACGCTTGTCTTGCTACCTTTGTGGTATAAAAAAAACCGACCAGACGAAGGGCAGCAGCTTCTTTCTCTATATTATTATACTTACACCTTCACTGCGCACTGATCACTTCTTTGATAACCAATCCGCCTGATTGGTTATCAAAGAAGTTTGACTACAATCTCACCTGACGGAAAGTGACAATGTGGCGGATGGTGTATCACGAAGGTCTAGAAGACACCTATTCACTCTTGTCTTGAAGAGACAGGTTGTAACTGGCCGGAAAAACAGTATTATACTGGATAAACAGATTTTGGGAAACCTCCCTCATTTGGGGGAGACATTTACAACAGTGCAAAAGTGTGCCGATGAAGAAGATAGAATGCATTGATAGAATGAGAAGAAAATAGAATGCATTGATGGAATGAACCTTCACAAAATGAACGAGCCATTCCCAACAATTAAATTTCCAACTAGCCTGTCTCAAACAAATTGGCAGCTCAAAGGCCACCGCGGTAGGTATTAAAGTTGACGACACTTAGAACACAGCACATCCGAGTCAGCTAACGACGCGACGGCCCTACAACAATGTACCCTCCAGAGCTGCGAGGCCCCGAACAATCGAATGAAGACAATAAGCAGCGATACTCCGAGACAAAAAGAGGCGAAATAAAGGCTCACTTGTTTCCTGGCCGCATTGTGAGGAACGGGAGAGGGCAGAGACAAAAGCGTAATGTGCCACGGTCCCAAACAATAGAGCTCTGCCATTATTGTTACTGTGGCGCTTTACGAATATGTAGCTCCGTTGCGAACTTGACATGGTGAGGTGGCCTTGCCGCCGGAGCCTTTGTGTCTGCTTACCAGTTACCAGCTAGCAGAATGAATGATGTTGAGACGTCATAAAATCGCTAGAATGGCTGGTGCTAAGGCGTTTTAGAGTCGGTACCTGTAGCAACTAAAATAAATGGTTTTAAGATGCCGTAGAATCTGTAGGTTGTTCCTATGAGGAAACTATCGCTCGGCTTTCCTAAAAGCTTACAAAATAAGCTCATAGTTTACAATTCAATTTTTTACTAAATTGCTTTCAAATAAATAGTGCAATTTAAAATTAATTTTTTAACAATCAGAATAAGTATATTTATTTTTATGCCATAACACTAAAAATAAAAGTCATAAAACGCATTAGTAACGATTTAGTTCCACTGCTGGGCATCGTCCTCAGGCACCCAGTATGTGATTATTCGAGCCTACCTGTCTAAAGCCGGGTACTGACCGGTGTTACGGTTACTATTAGCTTTCGTAGCGAGCATGATACGTAACGCGAAAGATGCGGAACTGTGAATGATTTCATTCGAATGATTCGACTTGACAAATCATTCGAACGATTCGACTGACTAGAGCAAATTAGTAACTAATTTGGTTAGTAATCGCGCGTCGTTCCATTCGTCGACTGCCCGAGTCGGCCTTCATTTCATTCGTTGATTGGTTGGATTATGATCGTTCGACTAACAAAGTCGACTCGGAGCCATGAATGAGCCATTCGTAGAGGCATTAGGAACTACTACTAATTAGTAGTTATCATTCGACTTTGAAGATTAGTATATTACTAATTTTCAAGTCGAATAAGGAAATTAGTAGTTGTCGATTATTCGAATAGTCAGATAATTTGCAGTCGCGCATCTTTACGTAACGCCGTGTGCTAAAATCCGTCTTGTTGCTCGTATCTTCTTTACCCGTACTGACTGCACGAAAGCTAACACATTACGACTCGTAACGCCGAACGGTACCCACCTTAGATACGAAGTTATTTTTGTGGTCAATGCAATGACTATTGGTATTGTCTATATATTGAGTCTAGTTTGTGTATAGTTTTACATTATAATAGTCGTCTTAGAAGTTCCTTCTCACTCTACTACTTTCTATGAAAAATCCTTCACTGTACAAGCTATCCGTCTATGGAATGCTCTTCCCCTGGATATCAGACGTGTAAAATCTCTCTCTATCTTTAAAAAACTGCTTCATCAACATTATTTATTATCCGTGTAACAATTAGAATAACCTTATTTTTATGTTTATGTAAGTTTATGATAAGTAGGTATTATAGTACGTAGTGTAGGTGTAATTATTATTGTTTTATTTCTTATAAGTAACTCCTAACGCCACCGTCTTTATTGTTCTTTTATGTCCAGTCCATCCCAAGGTTGCCAGGAAGAGATCGCTCAAAGCGATAAGGCCGCCCTTTGTACTTCATTGCTGTCAACTTTTTCTTCGTATGTATTTTGTGTTTGTGTGGTACAATAAAAAGTTTTCTATATATCTATCTATCTAATAGTTCTAAATATGCAGTCTATTTTGCTCCAATTTAATTTAAAACTAAATACTCTACTACATATGTTTCATAATTACTCTCTATGTTAAATAATTTATGCTGTGTCTATTAATCTTGATGACCCTTAATGCAAGCATTATGGGCACGTTTGCACCGGGAACGGTCAGGGGTAGGTTATTTAATGACTAATTTTTATATTGTATTTTTTATACATATATGTGTTTATACTTAGTGAATAAATAAACCATTCTTTGATATTTTAAGACGAACACTCACGACTTGTACAATAACTATTAGTAAATATAGTAAGGGGCTTCCCCTTTATTCACTACCAAACTACAAATTATTTTAAGAATAGCTTATATCGGTAATGAGAGCCCTAAATAAGTGTCTTGTACTTTTTATGCAATAAACAATTTAGAATTGTTTAATTTAATTTACTGAACTTAACGATGGTTTTTTTTCTGCCTGTGCCGAACCTGTAAAAAAATTACAAAATAAAACAAGTGTAAAAACTATAAAAAAACGCGACTCAGTCCTAGCTTTTTTACTTTTTTTCGCCAAATGCGCGGCGAAGGCTTACTGAATGTAGACATCCTATCCTCAGCATTCCTATCCTACTCCTACTAATATTTAAAATATCAAAGTTTGGATGGATGGATGTATGGATATTTGATACTCTTTCACGCAAAAACTACTGAACCTATTAGGCCCAAATTAGGTATGGGTATAGTTTGGGACCTGGAATAACATATAGGCTATTTTTTATCCCGATAAAACGCGGGCGATAGCTCGGGCATCAGCTAGTATAACCATATAGGAGACCAGAACCATAGACCTCGATTCTTTTTTCTACGAACCAGAACAGTAATTTTAATACCTCATTTTTCTGAATGAATTTTTCCGTTTTGATGCTTGGGTGTATTATAGAATGTCCGCCAACGGCGCCAACCACATCAAATAGAAACATTCGAATAACACCTCGAGCAGATATCCAAAAATATAACCCACGCCTGGGGAGTAAAGAGTCCGAAATAAGTAATTTAAACATTTTAAGTTCAACTCGGGAACTACCAGAGCAGCAAATTCCTATTGTATTTTCAACACCTACACTGTGATCACCAATCCGCCAAGCGTGGTGATTATGACAAAACCCCCCAATATGATGGATACAAACAGAAAAGGGCCTCCAGTCCCCGGCAGCTCAGCTATTCCTGGTCACGGTAGCAGCCATGGTAACGGCTGGGCAGGGGGTGCTAGGAATCTCCGGAACCCCCTCAAAGGGTTCCCGCCTTGCCGTGGCGGGGGGGCTTAGTAATCGCGGCTTAGTCACCCGCGATGAAGCTAAGAGGAACCCATGGGGCCGTGCCAACGCAGACGGCGACACGGCCGGCCCCGAGACGGACCGCTCCTCTGGGTTTTGCGCTCTAAGCCTAGTTGGAGCGGTAGTAGGTTGCGGTGTCGTATGGGAGGCACCCCAACTGAGGCGGGCGGCTGTGCTGTATGGGCGGCATGGCCGCAGAGACGTGGAGGCCGCGGCGGGAGAGGAGTGCCGGTATTGAGGTGCACCGCTCTCCCTGCCTTCCGCGGCCTTAGCGGGGTCGCCACCGTTTGATGGCGGACGCGCTGGGGTCACAGGGGAAGAGGAGTGTCGGTATTGCGAGGGCCGCTCTCCCTATCCTCTGTGACCGTGTGGCAGGCGGCGGGGCCACTCGACTGATCCGTCGCAAGGGGACCTAGGGGCGTTTGGACACGGGGTCCTCTGGCGCCCATTTGGCAGGCTAAGGTCCCCGAGGTGGTCGCGGCGCATCATGTGTTTCTGGTGCGTCGCGAAGGGGGGTGCTCCACACCCCCAGTGAGGGGCCCGATATCGGGCAGCCGCGGTGGGTTCGCGGAAGAGAAAACGTTCCCGCGTTCCCACCACAAGTGGCGGAGGCGGAACACCCTGAGGGTTTTAGTGGGTTAAAGTCCCACATAATCGTACTGTCTCCCCGTGGCATATGCGTGCGCATAGCCCTCAGGATAATAAAAAAAAAGGAATCTCCGGAAGAGATTGAGCTACCAATCTGATGGAAGTGGCTCAGGAGCCTACTGAAAACCAGCGCAGTATTGGACAATGAATTGCCCAATACTGCATAACGCTGAGATAGGGACCCTTTTTACCCCATTTTTAATAATGAGTAAAGTAAAAATAGTTAGTTTATCTACTACGTTAATTTTAGACTTTTTATATACCTATTGTTCTTGTAATTTGTGGGTAAATAAATAAATTTTATCTTTTATCTTTATCAGGACCACTATTTGTGGTATCGTATGGGAGAGGGCTATGTCCAGCAGTGGACGTGTTTAGGCTGATATGATGATGATGAAGTTCAACGATGAACTAGAAAGAGAAATGGGAATACCTACATGGTTTCGGCTACAGCTTATTAAGTAGTTTTCAAATATCTTTTAGACCATTGGAGAATATGGAAAAGGCTTACTACATAATATGGCGTTTTTTAAAAAAACGATAAACCGACCTCAAATCCCCTTTGAAGTTTAAGTTTTGCGGGGCAGTTCCAGCAGCATCCTGCAGGTCATTCCAGATCGCTACGACCTACCAGTAATGAGGGCCTTTATTCGGATCCTGGTCAAGTAGAAAGTCTCGCTTCAGACAGCTTGATCGGGACTCTAGTAAAGGTCGTAAACCTTCCGATAAAAAGGGGACCCCCTCAGGAACATTTTCTATACAATAGTGAAAGAATTTTCATAATTGGTCCATAATTGGCGGAATATCGCGTAGCATACATACAAAAAAGAACAAACAGACGAATTGAGAACCTCCTCCTTTTGAAGTCGGTTAAAAATATCACATTATCTAGATTCTTAAGGGTAAAAAAGCTTGGGACGGGTTTTGCTCCAACTCGAAAACTAACAACCTAACCAGGTAAAGGTTTCTCGTTCGATTCTTTACTTTACCTTAAAAAGATTGAAGTAAACAAAAAATCAAAGGGATCACTTTATTTCCTAGTTTTAATTACGTAATTTGATGAATTTGTGATGTGTCCAAGAGTCCTGTAATGTCTAATTTGGTATTTGATGCATATATTACGCAATAAAACCCCATCGCTAATTGTATAACCCTCGTGTGTTCAGAGAGCATCATTTCGTTATCGGGGTCAAAAAGACCCGCCCTTTGATCTCTGCCTATATGATTCATACGAGCCTGTTGCTAGGGTACTTCTGTGGTGGTTTAGCCAAGCGCATAGTAGGTACTAGCGACTTGCCCCATCTTCGCACGGGTGCAACGCTGATACTAAATTATACTTAAAAAAAATATATAATTTAATTAAAATTATACATATAAATTATACCTTCACCTTGAATCACATGTATTAAAAAAACCGCATCAAAATCCGTTGCGTAGTTTTAAAGATCTAAGCATACATAGGGACAGACAGCGGGAAGCAACTTTGTTTTAAAGTATAAAATTTATACTATGTGATAGGTGAAGAAGCGCTGTCGAAGGGAAACATAAATGTAAAAAAAAAAATTGTATGATTATTTAAAAGGTAAATAGATAATTTTCGGTGCTGCTCCTACAAAATACAGGCCTTGTGTAACGTAATGTTTTGAGGAAGGAAATAACCAAATCCAATTTTTTCTGTAAAGTTCTCGGAAATATTCTTCAATCTGACATGTAAACTTACAATAATTTCCTGATGAGCAACATCTCAGGTGAAGCATAATTATAAAATATGCACGTAAAATATACTTACATACATATACTTACTTACATTTTCTTTATTGTTAAAGAAAATAACAATCAAATAATATAAATAATTAATCAAATATTTATATTTATATACCCTGTTCGGAGGGTGAAAGCCTAAATTCTAAATTCCAGTAAAACTGAGCTGAGCGTAAATTTTATTCCAAAAAGAATGTCGAATACAGATACCAATATTGTGACGTGACAATACTAAGCATTTTGACTCAAAAGTTAATCTAGTTCTAGTTGTTTTGAATCTCCGCTTAGCTTTCGTGCAAACCGGCTCTAAACACCCCCAGGGCGGGCGGTAAACCATATTTTTGGGCGGGTACGTGCAGATTTCGCTCTGGCAGCACTGAATAGCCGCCTCGCATGAGACGTATCAAATTCAATCTTACGCTGCTCCATGGATTGCAATATTAAAATTGGATTTCATCGCATATACGATACAGTATTAAAATGGTAATAAAATGAATGGAAATAATGGCGAATGGGAAACCAAGTTTTGAGATAGGAAGTTTACTGCAGTTAGCTCAATTGTTTCAATTGTAAATACTAGTTTAATTTCTTTATATTATTTGATTGTTATTTTCTTTGTCAGTAAAATAGTTTACTAATATTAGTTTAGGTTTCCCACCAATCTGTTCAAAACAAGAATGAATAGCCGAATATGTAGGTGTCTTCAAGACGTTCGTGATACATCCTTGATTAATTATATAACTTATCGAAGTATATTATCGTATTTAAGATTTGTTAAATGATTAGATTTTTGTAATTTGTATTAGCTTGTTATAATAAAGTACACAGATCCCTGTATTCAATCCAACGATACTATCCATCCAAGGTGCTGGTAGAGATCGCTCGTGAGCGATAAGACCGACAATTGTCACAGTTTTGTATCAAATTGTAAATTGTTTTACAAAACAATTTACAAACAATTTTGTGCAAACAAGTGTTCTATCTATATCGTCGGCCAAATCGTCACTTTTCATGAGGTGAGACTGTGGTCAAACAAAGATCTATTGATTATAAAAAACCTATTTGATATTTAAGGTAGGTAAGTATTGATTTTAAAACATTAGTTAAAGATTTGCATAATCATTCTATATCCACAACGCTGGGCTTTAGATGAGGCTCAGTTCCAACTGCTGTGGTATGATGACAGGAATTACCTTACTCTATAGGGCAGCTCAAAGTCACCCAGCGAGCTACGGAGAGAGCTATGCTCGGAGTTTCTCTACGCGATAGGGTCCGGAATAAGGAAATTCGTAGAAGAACCAAAGTTACCGACATAGCTCTCAGAATCAGCAGGCTGAAGTGGCGATGGGCAGGCCATATAGCTCGTAGAACCGATAACCGTTGGGGAGTAAAAGTTCTCGAGTGGCGACCGCGATGCAAGAGGGAAGACCTCCCTCCCACTCGATGGACCGACGAAATCGTAGCGGTCGCAGGGAGTCGTTGGATGGAGGCGACTCAGGACTGCTACTCGTGGCGTCGTTTGGGGGAGGCCTATGTTCAGCAGTAGACGTGTACGGGCTGATGATCATGATAGGGCAGTTACCTTAAGGTGGATACTGACCGACGTGACGGGGCGCAATGTAACGTGTTAGGGCTCATACACACAGCATCCGTTTTACTGGATCCGTTTATTTTCCTGTCATGGCGTAGTTGTAGGAGCGAGTTCATACACCTGACAGTATTCTGGATCCAGTAAACTTCTTTTTCCAGTAGCTATAAATCCGTAAAAAACGGTCCAGTAACAATCGTTTACTGGATCCGGAATACTGTCAAGTGTGTGAACTCGCCCCTACAACTACATACGCCATCATGGGAAAATAAACGGATCCAGTAAAACGGATGCTGTGTATATGAGCCCTTACACAGCGGGGAAAAAAGGCGCTCGCGACGAGCAACTACACGGATTCTAACACACTTCGGCGTTTCATGGTCGCTGCGAATGGTACAACACTTAAGCCCCGTAACACTATTCAGTACCGGGCTTAATTTGTTAGGTTCCTTCCGCCCAATAACAAGAATTTATTACAAGCACTAGCTTCAATTAAAGTTTAAATGCTGACGTGCGCTTAGGTGGTCAGCCATTGTTGCGTCACAATGCTGCTTAATGAGATCGGATCCACTGGACAATGGCCGCCCCCACGATTTTATTAATTAATTCATTACAATAGAACCGAACCTGAGTTTCGGACCACTATCTGGCTATTGTTGTAGAGATAGTGACTTTGCAAAATTGACCCTGGATTTTCTAAACGTGACTAGATTCATACGTCAGCCCAGATCGACTGCAGCTGGAACAAAATGGACAGAATTTCATTATAAAGACATAATACTTTCAATCTCAAGAGACCACGAAGACTAAAGGCACGTAACATGTTTAATAAGCCGAAAGGGGGTGATTCTGGGATCCCAGGGGATCAACTTGTGAAGATT
Organism: Eupithecia insigniata; assembly: GCA_947859395.1. Taxonomy (NCBI): domain Eukaryota; kingdom Metazoa; phylum Arthropoda; class Insecta; order Lepidoptera; family Geometridae; genus Eupithecia; species Eupithecia insigniata. Next base: position 4,515,355 of record OX401996.1, on the reverse strand, counting down.
TTTCGTTTTTTTTTTTAAATTTATTTTTTCTTCTTTTTCATGTTCTATTGTACACGCACTATTGAATTATTTATCATTATACAATATTTTACAAATGTTTTTTGCTTGTTTTAGAGCAAAACCAGAGTTTAGTCATGAAATTATTACGAAAAAAAATTAATTCCTTTGAAATTTCAAAACAATACTAATAATGTACACGTAAAAACACGAATATGAAAAAAAAGTCGCGATTTTTTTTTTCAACAACGGTAAAAACTCATTTGTAGTTCAAAAATTTATATCAAAATTCCTGACGCTTTTAAAGAAATGACATTTATTAGCCTGATTTATATTAATTTGATCAAATGGCTGATAAAAATAGTTTTACAGTATAAATTAAGTGTTTGAATACAAATTTTAATTAATATTACGTATCTAAAGGTTTTGCATGATTATGTTCGACAAGATTTTCTTTATTGGTAATATTCTATGTGATTTGTAATTTTATACGCAATCTATATTAATTTCAATTCTAAATATTGATACGTCTGGAAAGACAGGTTTTGGTAGTACTAGAAGAATAATTTAAAGATCATTGTACAACCCGAAATCTTATAAATAAATTAAATTAAACTGTAGAACAAAAGTTTTCGGCTTAGTACACATGTTTCGTGGCACCCTGCATAAAGGTAAAGTCGTCCAAATTCTACAGGAGACGAGGTTCACTTGTGCAAAATAAAACAAACCACGACTTAGGCTCCTACTTTATGAAATTTATTTATATACAGATTGTCAAAGAAAATAACAATCAAATAATATAAAGAAATTAAACTAGTATTTACAATTGAAACAATTGAGCTAACTGCAGACTGTTGCAAACAATCGTTGATTGTTATAAGTGTTATAACGTATTAGGAAATGACTCAGCATGAATTTGGCATCAGCTGGTATAAGAAAACAAGGTATGCTCTTCCGAGACACGATGGTCACGTGGGTGTCTCCAGGCTACTTCACGAACGCCATCGGCGAATGAGAAGACGACTCTGTTTCCTGGTGATACCAATAGCGTAAAAGCTTCTGTATGAATCTGATAAAACAATGTGGTTTTGTATTTACCCATTATTTATCACATTGACTTGTATTTAACTAAAGCTGTTTTGACTGATCTCACAAACATAATTGACGATTCACATTTTTTTATGGATATTTCAATTGACCCTTACCACTATACCACACGTAATTTATACTAGATATACTGTGCCCGTGGCTTCGCCCGCATGGAATTTTAGTTTTTGCGCGGAACCCTATTTTTTGCTATTCAGGACGGAGAAAATCCAACAAATCAAAGACCACTAAAATCGGTCCAGCCGTTCTCGAGTTATAAGTGTTCGAACAAACCCGACTTTGTTTTATATATATAAAGATAGTATTAATGAGTTACTATGGCCTATCTATCTACGAATATTTGTGCAACTAAGTTCAAATAGATTTTTGATTCATCCAAAACAGCTGTGTGCATACGCACCTAGGTAAATAGAGACCATATGCAAATAAATCCAACTAATATTATAAATATCAAAGTTTGTATGGATGGATGTATGGATATTTGTTACTCTTTCATGCAAAAACTACTGAACCGATAAGGCTGAAATTTAGTATGGGTATAGTTGGGACCTGGATTAACATATAGGCTGTTTTTATCCCGATAAAAAGCGGGCGAAGTCGCGGGCAGCAGCTAGTAGGTACCATATGCAAATAGAGCCAAACAATTCGTATTTGACGAGCTGGTAGATACGTACTTCATTTGTTTTCATACAATGTTGTCTGAAATTGTGATCCATCATTGACTGAATAACATCGCTCTGAATAGTTAGCTAGTAGCTTAAACTGGGACCAGTTTAGCCAGATCCGTAGATACACCCCATCCCTTCTGGATTGGTATAATATTTTATACGAAACGGGGTCTATATAACCTGGTGGTGGCGTACCATTGTTGCTTTGGATCGAGTGCGAATTGTCACAGGCAGTCGTCGGGCGATTTTATCAATCGCTTATTATTGCTAACAAATGGATGACTCATTTAGATGAGATGGAATAGGGTACATTTTCTAATAGCAATTTTTAAGCATCTGGTAAGAAGACTCGGAGATCTTGCCGGAGCAGCAGCATTCGTCAGACCTACCTATGTCCAGCAGTGAATTTAAATAATAGGACCGCTATACATCCTACTAATATTACAAAGTTTGTGAGTATGGATGTATGGATGTTTGTTCCTCTTTCACCCAAAAACTACTGAACTGATTGGGCTTTTTGGTATGGGTATATGTAGTTTGGGACCTGGAATAACTTAAAGGGAATTTTTATCCTGATAAAACGCGGGCGAAGAGGCGAGCAGCTGCTAGTTTAGATATACAGGTATTTTCCTTCATTATTAATATGTCTAGATAGAATATCGAAAATATAAAAACGTGGAAAAGTATTGTGTCCAATTGTTGGCCTCCAAATTTACCTCTACAACCCGCGCTCGCAAATTTCCTTCTTTGAACATATTTTTGTCGCCATTCGATACTGTGGTATATAATCGCTTTTTCTCATGTAAGTTTCTTCACAACTCTAGCATTATCTGAAAGAATAATGGCGTAGCAAGAGTTTAAAAAGTAGCTGTCACGTCCATTAGTGCACAAAACTTGGCCTGTCTGTTTGCATCGCGACGCTCTATCTCGACATATAATTATATCAACAAAAAAGATGATATTTTTTATTAATTTTATCTTTTTGATAAGCCTTATTAACAAAGAAAATTCATTTAAAATTTAAAAACAAATAATAGAAACAAATTAGAACTGGTACCTATTTACAATTGAAACAATTGAGCTAACTGTAGACTGTTGCAAACAATTAACAGGTAGCTCAAAAAAAAGTTAATTAAATGGAAATAGATTCTTTCCAACATCACAGTGCAGTGCAGTGATAGAAGCTTTTACCTACACTGTAAGTCCTAAAGGTGTTTACCAACCATAAGTTCTGGTGTTTAGAGTTTCCCGCTTTACGTGCTGTTTTCCTAAGTTTCAAAGCTACATCATAGCAGTTTCGAAAATTACTTAACAGCCATAATACTTACCTAACTTGAGCAGTGCCTATATACCTACTTGATAGAGTCTCATGCCCAGCTGTGGACATACAGCAGGCTGATGATAACATGGCATTATTAACACGATTCCGTTCGATCAGTTTGTCTGAGTTCACAGTTCCATTGTGGAGGAAAGCATTCTGAGAGCACAATCGCGTGATTCGTCCCTGCGGGTCGCACCGGCAAGGCTGGGCTGTGAATGTGTTAAGCAGTGCCTACTTGATAAAGTCTCATGTCCAGCTGTGGAAGGACTTACTACAGGCTGATGATAATGATGAAAGTAGTACATGGCGTTAATAACACGATTCCGTTCTATCAGTTTGTCTGAGTTCACAGTTCCATTGTGGAGGAAAGCATTGTGAGAGCACAATCGCGCTATTACGCAGCATTGTGACAATGTTAACATATCGTTATCACGATCAGCGCCATCTATTGTCCACCGAACAGGACTATTGTGATGGAGTTTTATTTCTGAAGGGGGTTGTGTATCGATCGGTGGAGGAAAGGAAATGAAGCGAAAATTACCTTCTACGTGCTTTGATTACCTGCCTGGCTATATTTTGAGGAACCTATGACGAAAATCAAAGAGATAGACAGGTAAAGAAAGTCAAATATATATTTAGAAACATTGTAGTAAATACCTGTAGTTTTAGACATGGAATACCATTAAATTTTGCATAGATTACCTGTAATTTTAGACATTTAATAGCATAAAATTTTTCATACATAGGACCTGCTGTAGTTTTAGACCTGAAATAGCATTAAAGGCTACTTAAATCCCAAATAAATGCTTGCAAAGTCCCGGGCAGAAGCTAGTAAGAAATGAAAAGCGTATTTTGATTTCAGAAGATACTGAAACCTTACCAGTAGAAATCGAATCCGCAACCTCTTTTTAGCCAATCCAGAGAGCTACAGGGTTTACCTACACGTAAGTACTTCTCCCAACTTTCCAAAACAAAAAGGAGTGGCAAGTGTAGATAGGTAGAGTAATGTGGTAAGTAAAATCAGCGTTTAAGCGGAAGTGATCAATAAAATCAGCATCAATTAAGGAGGCCTATGTCCTGCGGTGGACTGGTAAAGTCTGTTTATGCGATATAATGATCCTTTGAAAGTTCAAGAAAAAATGCAATCCTTTCTTACTACTTCAAGCTTGGTCAGTCTGAAACTGACTCTCTGAAAACCAGATCCATTTTACACCCCAATGCCTCGGAAAGCACTTTAAGCCTATGGTCCCGGGCCTGACATCTCTCCGGTCGTGTCGGTCTGCGATTCCATCAGATTATGAGGGTGAGGAAATGGTGAGTGTACCTGTGTTTGCGCACACACTTGTGCACTATAATATGTCCTGCGCATTTGGCTAGTCTGCGTTGTCACTGGTTGCCGTGGTTGAAATTCGGTTAGGGGGACATCATCATCCTCATCATTGTCTATGTTTAATTTTCTTGTTTACTATATGTTCGTGAACCAAATAAACCATCTATCTACATAATATCTATCTAAATTATATTTCAAAAATTTTGGATTTCGTCGAGACTTAAACCCGCGACCTTCGCCACGAAGTCCCGCCGAAATCGTAAATTAACGTCCCGCCGATATCATTTAGTTTCTTTGAGAATACCCCGAGTGCGAGGACTTACGCACTATAACAACAAAAATCTTATATTTATCTTAAAGATATTAAATAATATCCCAAAAATTTACGACTCCGGCGGGACTTAAACCCGCGACGGAATACGGGACTGCCTGCGCTAACCAACTGCGCCACGGATCTATCTATGTATCTGTCTTATACTTGCCTTATTCGTTGGTATGAAGGGTAAACCTCACCCATGCCTTAACCAATCACTTTTGCTCTACGTGATATAAATTTTGCCAATTCTACAAATCAATATCCACTTATTTACATAACAATAACTCATCTAACATCGGAAGTGTTGATTAATGTGTGGCATCACAATCGTTTCGTCGTCAGCAGAAGTAACTGAGCACGTGCTTGTGCTCACCGACTTTTGAAAAGATTGTGGCGCAATAGTGAAGTTTTTTTACATCGATGGAATTTTTTAGTCCAATGTTACGGAAATTACATCAAAGACTTACCAAAATTCTAAACTTTTGATGAGTATATACATATATTACTGAAATAAAAATAAATATACAATACATCAATCATACCATCCTCTTTTATCGCTTGTAAAAACGCAAATCGTGCACGTTGGCGGACGGAATCAATGTCGCTTTTGACACGCGGGTGTTTTACCCGGTTTGTTAGTTAGGGTGACTCAAACGTAATTTTCTTCGGTTGCTTTATTTTCCCAGTCGCATTTTTTCGATGGTGTTTTGTCACGTATGCTTTTTTAAATTTGCACCCTAGTAAGTACAAACCTAATCATATTTCATCTCGAGTGATGTAAAGGTTTTTTGACTCACATGAGTTGTTCAGCTACTATTGCCGATCCGAATTCAGGTTAGACAAAGCCAAGGGTAGCGAGCGGATAATCGGAGACGATACGGGTTATCAATTTCCTATTGTGGGTTTACAGTTCACTGAATATATCAACAGGGTACACAATTAGTATAATCAAGTACTTTCTAATCTATCTAAACCAGTTGGTAACACTCACTCACTGGTGATGGTAATGGGATTGGTACCTATCCTACCCCTGACGGTCTTGTGCCACATAACTTCCAACTGATCTTACAAAGTCATCTGACCAAAAAGTAAGTACCACCTTTTTGGACGATCTATTTTTAAACGGACCAGGCTTTTTCTCAAATTTCCGGACAGACATAATAAAAAAAAGCTGAAATCACACAGCATTATCTAGCCCCAAGCTAAGTAGAGCTTGAGTTATGGGTTCTAAATAACTAATAATGTTCTTCATAAATTATATTACTTCATCATCATCATCAGCCCATACACGTCCACTGCTGGACATAGGCCTCCCCCGTACGACGCCACAAATAGCGGTCCTGAGGTTATATTACTTAAGTAAATAAATACTATTTATACTATACAAAGAAAACCGGGAAAAATATATTATTAATAAGATATTTTTTTCACTCTTTTTTGACATTTATTACGAAGCTGAAATCGAACCCGCAACTTTCTGTATCGTACCTGCGCCCTGCTAAACGAAGTGTCAGACAGACAAGGGATCATGTGGAGCAATGGTTTTCTAGAGAAAAAATCCATCAACTTCAAAAAAGGCTCTATTCGACTGCGGGTAGTTTTTAATTTTTTGGCAGACCTGAGTTTCAATGATGGGATTGATGGAATCGATGATGTTTTTAAACGACTTCGAAATATATTATGGACCAATTTTGATGTTTCTAGTACTTTTGTACAGATAATGATATCCGTTTGTCCCGAAAACTTAAAAAACTTTCGTATTAAATAAAAACGTTAGTAGACGGACAGACGGACAAACGGACAACAAAGTGATCCTATAAGGTTTCCGGTTTTCCTTTTTAGGTACGGAACCCTAAAAATTAGATTATTTGGTAGACAGATTTACAATCACCAGTGTAGTTAGTCAATGTGGTCAAAAATACCCCAACCAGCACCGCCACCGCACCGGCATAATAGGGTTATACCCTAAAAAACTAAATTGCCTCGTCCCGCTGGCAACAATAGTAATAAAGCGGTATTATCCATAGTGTATTAGCCTAATGTGATTCAATATTGGCATTCATTGATAAAATAGGGTTGGCACTTGTTTTATTAACGGTATATTCCAAAAAAGTAGGGTTTTGACATTGTAGCCTTTTACTTTAGTCCCTGCAAGAGTTTTTTGAATGTTCTATTTAAGGTCAAGTTCAAAGCCGAAGAAAAGTGAATAGAAGAAAAAGCTTTGGTTCCTACGTAGGAGATACATAAGCTGCATATTGGAACTTCCGAATGGCCTCAAAGCGTTTGATGATCAATCTTTGATCGTCTTAGAATCGAACATCCCTGTACCTAAGTCAAACCTACATATGTATATACCTCTAGTGGTTTCTTCGCAGTGTCCGGTCCATCCTACTTCACTCGCCAAGGGACATCTCTGGGCACCTCGTCTATATGAATGTGGTTATGATAATATTAGCTGCTGCCTGCGCCTTCGCTCGCGTTTTATCGGGATGAAAAATAGCCTATATGTTATTCCAGGTTCCAAACCAAATTTCACCCTAATCGGTTCAGTAGTTTTTGCGTGAAAGAGTAATAAATATCCATACATCCATCCATCCATACAAACTTTCACATTTATTATACTAGTAGGATGGCGTGTTTTAAAAAACGATAAACCGACTTCAAATTCCCTTACTTTGCGAATGCTTATCGCCTCGTCATCAGTATGAGACACGTCGTCGACGATAGTTTTAAGTACGTAGGACCTAAGTCTGTTTTATTTAGTTAATTCAGCATTCGTATTGAGCGTAAACACGCTCATAGACGTTTCATTCTAAAAATGATTTTTATGGTCTACTAGCAAAGTTAAATAATAATCTAATCTATTCTATACTCTGAGCATATTATTATATTCGTATCTCAAATAGATTAGGCAGCGTTTTCGATGAAAGCTGCCAGGCTGCTTGACTTCTTTCGACACTTCCAACAGTTATCGTTATAGTTCACCCAATTTACATAAAACCTTGACAAATTATATACTTACACTTTCCTCATGAATCACTCTATCGATTGGTGAAAACCGCATGAAAATCAATTCAGTAGTTTTTGAGTTTATCTCCAACCGACAGACAGACGCGGCGGAGGACTTTATTTTATAATATGTATGTAGTGATTTCCAATAGATTTCTTTTAAAGTTAATTTTTAAAACACTTGAACTTTCCCGAATCTATTACTATATCTCTGCGTGTTAGAAATTACGGTTTAATGAGTAAAAATGAAGTTAAATCTATTTCAAGATATTTTTCAGTTCATTTTCTGATAAGCAGCCTCCAGATGGGTGGCCTGTCTAATCTTTAATCGTGAGCCATTCAAACTATTGTGCCACATCGTCCATTGTATAGGAAATCGATAAAAAACCGCTTGCTTGGCCCATTTCCAAGTGACAAAATTTTATGTATTCATTAGGTCGTACCTATTATCTGCATCCTAGACGCCCGAATAATCAAACGCAACTCAGATTTAAGTACTTATAGATTTAAGTAACTACCTACATTTTACTCAAGTCGCCATTTTTTGACAGTTTTTAATGAAAATCTGTCAAAAATTCATCACTTGATACGTACTTAAATGTAAGTTGCTTTTGAGTATTCGGGGGTAAGTCTTCCTAGAGCTGTTGATCAAGACGTCACATGACTAACGCCCGAATACAAGTACTTCAACGCAAATCCGATTTAAACTCGTCTGAAGTCGTGATATTTTTGACATTTTTCAAAAATTCGTCATTTCCGTGTTTAAATCTGAGTTGTGTTTAAGTATTCGGGCGTACCGTGTATCCAAAGACTAACGAAAATAAGATAAGAGCGATAAAATGAACGTCAACACTGGCAACCCATTAATATTTTTGCCAATGAATGGCAACTGCAATAAAATTTGTCTACCTATTTGTAATTCAAAAATCAAAGTAACCTTCAACACGTAATAAATTTTTAGTTACAATCAACCAAGCCATTATACAAACGAGCTGATTCTACGATCCGATGGCGACAGAAACATGTGCTCCGTCCACGGCGTTGGTTGGTAGAATTTCCCAATAACCAGAGCCACCTCACGTCAGTAGAAGCACGTGTTGCCAGCTTAACGACGCGTGCTAAATATATGTATTATGTAATTTAGAAGAATCAGAAAAATATACTGGAGCTTACAAAGTTGCAAATAAACAATGCCCAATTCCCATGCTTTACAGACGCTCCAAAAAATTGTAAGTAAGGAAATACGGAGACAAACAAAGTGAGGCAAAGTAACAATTGTGGCTGTTTAAGTGAGTTCAAATACGAAAAAGGGAGAGTGGGGCTATTGTCAACGGGAATCATTCCGGTACGTGGTGAGGCACGGATTTACAGAAGGAGTTCTAGATGTGGCTTGTGAATTATATTATTTTTTAGCCGTTAGGTAGGTCTGTACCACTGCTGGGATTTGCTTTCTTACTTTTACTGTTCTCGATTGAAATTTAAGCTATAGTATGCGTCTAACTCGTCTCACCATCTCATCGTGGGCCTTCCATTTGGCCTCTAGCGTAGTGCTTGCTCTAATAGCCCAATAATTTCGCAGGATTTAAAAAATATATAGTAGATATTATATAGGTAGAGTCATCATTATCATAATCTCATCATCGTAATCTTCAAGAATTTTAATAATATGGTACAGTCAACTACGAAAATTATTAATATATATAGAAAAGTCTCAGAAGGTTGTTAGCATTATCCCTACCTAGTCTGTGTTGACCTCATTGTCTCTATAGGATACGTTTGTTACCAAGAGGAGAGTTATCACGGCATATGTGTTGTGTAGATCCTTCGAACAACAACACCAAGACGTCCAGCGTAATTGCGAAATCAAGTTTACGTCCTAGGTCCTCTAATTATTACATCCACATTGTTACGATATCATATTTGTCGACAATAGCCCCCTTTATGTAGCAAACAATCGGGTAGCTGATGAATTTCGGTCTATGTCTCGTGTCTTTGTTCGCCTCCCTCAGTGGACAACACAATGGGACAAAAGTTGCTCAATAGAGGCGCAAGCACCTAATACCGTAGCCCTCCCTCCATTGTTTTGGGTAATGTTCGACTTTTATAGATATTTTCAATGGATCGGCTATACTCATAATCTGAGGATGGAGTTCGGAACTTCTAGTATCTGGGCTTTTGTGTCTGAACAAGTAGATTCTTAAGTTTTTGATTATGAATTTTCGATGAGTTTGTAGGTATTATTTTGTTTTTAATCAATCACGAATTAAATTGCGTGGCTAGATTAACTCTACATTCATAAAAACGTACTAACTTCACGCATTTTGAAGTAAGTAGGTACCAAGTAGTGTAAAGTACGTATAAATTCGAAATTTTGAATGGAGAAAGAAGAAACAAACATACATTCATCCTTTACGTTACGTTAGTTACTTCTTTGCGTGAAAACTACTGCAGGGTCCTTTCGACCCTTTTTAACTTTTAAGTTTTATAAAGATTCATATGTATATTACCACCTCTTAAAATACCATTCACGGAAAATACCATAACGCTACTTTCGCACTTAATATTTTGATTGCACGTCGATTGTTGTCTAGGGTAGAATAGAGTAAAATTGCGTCATTTTGTCATCGAATGCGTAAAATGTTTGAAATTCATTCCTTCAACTTCAATAATGTTCGCAATGTATGACGATGCGATGTCATTATTGTCTATTCTACCCTCGAGAACAATCCCCGAAAGGACCACTTGAAAGGAAACCCCTGGAAACCTCAGGAAACCTCCTGAAACGATCGAGCGGAAATTTTACATAGATGTACCTACTTACCTAGATCTAGACTCAAAATAACGCATAGGCTTCTTTTTAGCCAAAAAAACGTGTGCGAAGCCGCGTGTAGTTTTTTCCCATTTTCATGACTTTAAAACGAAGTATGTACGAACTAACGAATCCTGGATCCTCTTTTGTAGGTAGATTTGCTGACTGACCATTCAGGAGTAGATAAGTTCACAGAATGCACTGGATTATACTTAGTAGTGAGTAGGGCTGCCTTTTCCCTAAAATTCAAATCATTGGCAGTCAATCCTATCAAGAAATTGGGAATAACTTATCATCATCAGCCTATAAATAAATAGCAAAGGCATAAATAAATATAAATAGAATATTTAAATATATAAATAGCAAAGGCATCCCCAAATCGATTCTATGGTTATCTTTCTATTTATTTATTACTTTTAAGTCTTATTCTCGAAAGTTCAAAAGGCTTCGTAATTTTTCCACATAACGTGGAACTTCTTCATTCGAAATTCGAAAGCAAAGCTGAGTCGTAAATAGAAGGTTCTATTTTTGAACGAAAGTTAGTACCTATTGCAGTTCCACGCTCGATTGAGGCGCCAAACCTAATCTTATTCAAAAATAGAACAAGCTCTATCTTCTTCTGATCAGAAAACACACGTCCACAGGTGAACAAACCTCCCCCAAACTACATATAAAAAAAATAAAGAAAATCCACACAGCATCATCTAGCTAAGCAGAACTTGTGTTATGGATTCTAGATGACTGATATACATAATACAATAGGTACCTACTTATATACATATATATTTTTATTATAAATAGAAAATACCCAGAACACCCGGACAAATTTTTCTACAAATTTTTGTAGATCGTACAAACTTTTGTCCCAAGGCGCGAATCGAACCCACAACCTGCTGCGGACCTTCGCCCGCCGGGTCATATCGGTCGTCTAAATAAAAGAATTGGGAGTTTAGCCACAATCACCACGCACGCTTAGCAGGCGGATTGCAAATGATGATGGTTGCAGTACCTAGCGGTATTGAAAATAAACTTAAGGAAGCTGCTACCCTTTCTCTGGTTACCAGAGAAAGGGCAGCAGGTTGCGTAAAGGTCATCTAAAGTAATCTACCAAACTCTGGCCACGTGTGGCTTTTACGACATTCACAGACTGAGTTGTAGGGGTCTATTCGTACGCCACGGCCACAAGCTCTATATAAGTTCACTAAACTTTAAGGCAGAATAACTAGACTCAGAAAAATTCTACAGTTTTCAGCAGTTGCAAAGTTCCCAACAAATGCTGCTTTTTTTTGGGCTTCAACAGTTTTCCGATTAGTGGGTTGGTAGGACTGTTAGATCGTTTCTTAAAGCTGGCGCAATCTCCTTTTTTTCGTATATAGGTTATGCCAAGATTCGTGATGTTACCGTAGTTATTAGGCATGATGACTGATTTTGAGAAACTACTGCGAGATGTTTTTAGAAATCTGAATATAAAATAAATCTTATTTCTACAAAAAAAAATGGTTTTGAGAGAAAAAATTGAGCTTTTACAAATGTTATTTCCATTTCTCTCTAAAACGAGGCGTGGCGCTATCTATGACGTCACCGATGTACGAACATCTGATGATACAAAAGGACCATAACAGTGTCGAGAGAAGAAAGTCAGACCTTCACCATAGTTATTCTGTGACTTTACATTACATATTGTGACAACATGACGTCACAACTCAGTATCCTCTGATTGGTGTTCTGAATGTGTCATGGCGGATTGCTGTATTTTGTAGTTTTATTTTATCAAAATAATAACTAGGTAAGCTCTATCAAAATAAAAAATATAATAGATGTTTTGTGATCTATGGCTCAGGTGTAATTCAATAAATACATAGTTTTGGGGATTTATGGTTACTTACTTCATCATCCCTATTGTATCAAAAAACAAAAGATAATCGCGCAGGCTTTTAAAAATGTATTTATATTCCCGATAAATACCATTTCATTCGAAATTCGAACACAGCAGTTTCCACACTCCCAACGACAGCCCTACATCCACAATGGCTGATAGCTCATAATGCAGTTTGCCGTTGAAAGCGGCACACTTCCCCGATCGGATTTGTACGATAATCGTGACAAAAGAACTTTGCGGACTCGCGTTACTATACGTAGAGGAGTGCTATTCACAAGTTTGCTATTCATATCGGGCTTGATGTGTACAATGCTTTTATGTTTATGTTGTTGGTTATATGAAAAACGAATAAACATTTTATCTATTGACGCTGGACAAATAAAATAAAAATAAAAAATAAAAATAAAAATAAAAATAAAAATCATTTATTTCAGACCCGTAATGGTGGTCCATATGAAAAGACACAGTAAATACAATTGAAAAAAAAAACTTACTAGATACATGGACAAAACGTACTCTTATATATAAATTACTAAGCAACCCCTTTGACAAGGGCAGGTATACACTTAGTGCCAGGTGTAGGTCGCAAGAACCGAATGCACCCCTACCCAATGCCGCAGGAGTCAGCCGTTTAGATCTTCAGCAATCGCTGCTAGAAGGCTGTTGCGGCGGCGCAGCGGGCTCGTATCACAGCTGGGAAGCTGTCCACACCCGCGTCAGCAAACATGCCCGACGCACTGCACCAGCGTGGCAGCCGCAACAACGCCCGGAACGCGTTATTGAATTGTACACGAAGGGCACTCATAGACTTTTTAGTGTAATTAGTCCACAGGCTACATGTATATAATGATGTGCAAAATGCTTTAAATAAGGTTATTTTGACAGGAACTGAACAGCATCGAAATCTCTGTGCTACCATGTTTGCCCTAGTTGCAAGTGCCCTTCATTCACGTTCAATATCTTCCTCATCCGACAAGGATTCTGTCGCCCAGTGCCCAAGGTACTTGAAAACAGACACTCTCTTTACTTTTGTTCCGTTGAGGGACACAGAGGAAACATAACATGGACATCTGGTGCCAGACTTAAAAACCATGTCTCACTCTTAACTACATTATATCTAAGACCATGAGCTAAAGCAAACTTCTCACAAATATTGAGAAGCTTACACAGTCCATTGATTGAAGGGCTCAGCAGCACCATGTCGTCTGCATAACTGATATTATTGAAGCAGACATCATGCATCCAGCATCCAACATGCTGACTGCTCAGCTCTTCAATGAATGTATTGACATAAATGCAGAAAAGCTTCGGGGAGCTGAGCCCGCCCTGTTGCACACCACATTTCAACCTATACTCATCTGACAAGACATTACCCCATCTTACAAAGTTACTCTGACTAGCATACCACTGCTTTAATAACAATATAATATCATTCGGCACATTTAGGTTATATAACTTATTCCAAAGTATATCATAGTTTACCAAATCAAATGCTTTTGACAAATCAAGAAAGTAGGCAAATACAGGGGTCTTTCTCTTTGTATAGTAATTTACTGTTTCCTTTAGACAAATAATGGCACTTTCCGTAGAAAGTCCCGCTCTGAAACCGAACTGAGAATCATGTAAAACTATATACTTATCCAGCTCTACATTCAATAGATTATCAAAAACCTTAGCTATAATTGTCGCTAATGAGATTGGCCTATAGTTAGCCTCTGAAGCAATGTTACCTGTTTTATTTTTAATTATAGGTACTACAATAGTCTTTGTCATTTCACTCGGTACATATGCATGACTTACACAGAACCCAAACAACATAGCCAATGCACCAGCGACATAAGGCCCCGCATGTTGCAGGTGCTCAATGCTGAGACCGTCGTGGCCGGGTGACTTTCCTCTCTTCATGCTCTTAATGGCGTCTTCAACTTGCTTAGCACGGAATCTAGTTTGAAAAACACCCTCCACGCCAATCATCCCATCCAGCACCCGCACATCCTGAGGCTTAACAGAGAAAAGGATAAAAGGACACTATTTTTTTGGAACAAGATCTACTTATTTAAGAATCTATCAGAAAGGATGGCGGTCTATCTAACTTACCTACACCAAACCTATACAGTTTATCCACCCTCTAGTTTTTTTTCATGACGACTGCGGTTGAGTGTTTGTCATTCTGCCGTGGCCAATCAAAGAGTCCTGCAAGGTCAATAGTAAATAAATCGACGCTAGAGTCCGGCGGAAGTCCCAGAGTTTTTCGACTCTACGTCACTTGACCTCGTAGCGCATTGGTTAGCACATCGCCTACAGGTGCGTGTGGGAGGGTTGCGAGTTCAAGTCTGGTCGAAGCGTAAAACTTGCGGGATATTATAAATTTTCTTAGTAATTGGAGCACTTTGAATAGGCATTTACCCACCAGCACAGCAGTGTGCACCAGCAAGAGTGAAGATGAGATGGAGCACGCTATCCCAGATGGAACTTATCACTCTACATTTAAAGACGAGATTTTATTCGTCCGGAAAACAGACGCAGGTTATTTCGTCATCCATCATCCACTGGCAATCGTCTTTTGGATTGAGCAAGTCTTGTCGTGCTCTAAAACGCTTAGACGGCGCATTGACGAACAGATGATTCTGCAGTTCCCTAAAAATTACAATAAGCTCAGATGACTGTCCGGCTGTTGTGTGGACAAAGACCTCCCCCTGATTTCTCCATGCATCACTATCCTGAGCCACTTGGACCGATGCCCATGCTCTATCGAAACGGCTCTGTTCGACGCGTCATAACCCCTAAAAATTCTCATCATCATTATTAGCCTATACTAATCCAATGCTGGATATAAGCGTCCTCTAGAAGAAAGAAAGAAAGAAAATAGATTTATTTGGCCATACATAACACATTATCTTAAGACGATACATTACAGATAGTGGGAAAGTACAAGAAACATATACTCGTATATACATGAAGAAAATAGATAGGAACAGTTACATTAGGGGCCATAAAAGTCCCTGTCTCAGCATTGTGCCGCTACTCTAATGCTGGACACAGCGCCCTGTTTTCAGCTTCCCGCATCCAGCTTGCAGTCTTTCGCACATCGACATTCCACCTGGCTGGAGGGCGAAAAACCGACAGCTGAGGTAAACATGTTCTTGAGTGGAGACCGCGACTCGGCAAACGTATAGGACACACTCAAACTTACAATCTCGACGCATCAACCCCGAAGTAGGTCTTGGCATCGGACACAATAGATCGCCACCGGCTTCTGTCCTGTGCCACCTCCAACCAGTCCGGTGCGAAGAGTTGAAAACTTGAAACGTGTAAGACACCTTCCTAAAAATAATGCTCGGAAATTCCAAAAGCATCGGTTTTCAAATGCTACTAAGTCCAGTAGTACCAACCTAATGCGTGTTTCAACAATGGCGCTGCAATCCTGCCGCTTCAGCGCTCGCATTCACCCTCGGTCACTTTACTACTAATGTGCGGGTCCCTTTATGTTTGAAGGCCGCAAGCCTTTGTTGGCGGCAACGCTGATATGAATTTTCATGTTTGAAACTGGAAATGTTCTTTGGCTATTGTCTAGTAAATGTATGGATTTATTTGTTTTATATTATGGTTGGAAGTAGTTGTACTCGTTACAGACAGACATGGGCATTTTGGTGCCTAACTAACCCATTCCCAAAGCATTTCTTATTTTTTTAAATTGTGGAATCGAATTGTAATTCCATTCCACAATTTAAACGTTAAGAAATGAACAGAATTACCATGGCCGCCGTCTTAGGCCACACCGTCCCCGGTGTGCAGATGCTGGATGCAGCAAGATGAAGACAGAGCGTTTGGGCGCTCCTTTGGGGAGGCTTATATCCAGCTGTGGACTACTTCAAACATTTGTCTCAAGGCGGGAATAAAACCCTCAAAGTCCTGTGCCGCAGGCGGACCTTCGCCCGCCGCGCCACTTCGATCGTCGAATATTACTTGACTCTTTGCTCTGTAATCTGTGGTATCAGATTGTGAGTGAATCTTATACAACCACACGAAAAAAAATTCTAAGTCTATGAACAACACTGTAAAAAATTGTTTGAATTTCGAACTGTAAGCAACGACCGTCTTCTATTTCCGATCTCTAAGAAAATAGCGAGCATGTCATAGAAATGTGGTATTCCATATTGTCGTCAAATAACAGAAGGAATTGCATATCACGAGGGTCGGGGGAGAAGCTTTCAATATGAAGTGCAGGACAAACACTCCAAATGCGTCACACGCATTTTTGTAGGGGGAGATTGGTATCCAGTTTCATAATTCTTAAGACATTTTTAGCTATCTACCTATGTATGTCGGTAGATAGCTCATCTCACTCATTTTACTAAGCAGCCGCAAGAAGTAAGTAATCTTAATATTCCTACATAGTACCTACAGTCCTACGTATACATAGGTTCTTATAATTTTAGAATCCTGTCCGTTTATAAAAAAGTATTTAAATGTTTGTTTTCACGAAGACTTAATTAAAGCAGAGAATATTATAATAATACAAACGTCAGAGCAGCGTGTTTTGACTCTGTGCCATCGCGCGTATGTATAAAATCGACCATATGTTCCTTTCTCTGCCAGAAACTGTCCACCAGCTATCACTTCGCCTGGCCAAATTCGCCCATCTAGGTCTCATGCCAAAGACACATAACGTTGTACCTCCTGTAATGAAACCTTTTTTAATCTCAAAAAATTGTTCAACAAGACTGAAAAGATAGCGAGTTTTGAAACTATATGGCAACCCTACATAGGCTGACATGACACTACCACAACCTTATTCTTCCGCGAAAGAACTCTGCTATTATATTTATTGAGTTCTCAGGTTTTCTTTTTGGAAAACGCTTCCTTGAAAGCTAAGCAGTCATAAAAGCAGCCGTAGACCGACTAACCCATATCCCGACTCCTTTGAGCGCGTCCTCGTTTGTCCCATTGTCTCAGAAAGCTTTGTGGTGCTGAGTGGGCTTCGGCTCACACGCGTTTTTTATCTATGGGCTATTTAGTATAGTTCTGCTTTGGCCCGCACATAGGCAAATGGAACATTAGCCAGCGGCTTCGCCAGGCTTTCACAGGTTTTTTCGTATAAAGCTATTGTCCTTCCGCGGGAGGATCTATCTGTTTGCCAAACGTTAAAATCTACCTACCGATTATCATGCCCGCCCCGGCAAAACTAAGAGATTATTCGTCTCAAAATGTTGGTAGCGCCCCGTAAGCTTACAACGTTTTGAGAGTCTAGTCTCATCTTGGGGATGTAATTAAAAAAA
Source organism: Eupithecia insigniata (assembly GCA_947859395.1). Taxonomy (NCBI): domain Eukaryota; kingdom Metazoa; phylum Arthropoda; class Insecta; order Lepidoptera; family Geometridae; genus Eupithecia; species Eupithecia insigniata. The sequence continues at coordinate 4,497,640 of OX401996.1, read as the reverse complement.
AACCTGTCAGCTTTCGCAGCTTACAAAAAAAATTATGCAGACGTGTCTTGTGCGTCTTCTAATAAAATAAATTCACACTGGAGTGCATTTATTTTACGTAGACGCCCATTACGAATTTATCCATAGACGAATTAGTTGCTGTTATTGTTTTATGATTGTATTCAAAGAGAATACAATAACTACGATTGTATCTATGTATGTTACCCCTATGTTGTGAGTATTGTATTCTCTTGTGTGGATTGTCCAGCATTATTTATTTGTATTATTTATGTTAGTATTTATATATTTTTTTCACGCACTCTTACCGCTCGCATAATTATTCGCGCGGTGAGATTCTCGCCCGTTGAGGTTGTCAGTTTTACAAGCTAGCTTTGTTGAGGAAAACATGACAAAAACTCCTCACGTTACTAAAAGTATAGTAATTTTACCCATCTATTTCAGTGGCCGAAGCATTTACATTTCCTGGAAGAAAATTCTTAGAAATTGGTAAACAAAGGTATTGAGGGTAGGTAAAGCTGGAGTTCATTTCAAAATAGATTGCATATTTTTTTTCTAGTGTGTATGGTTTTTTAAATAATCTTAATTTTAATATATATATGTACCGAAGTCGGATATTTTAGTGCACGATGCATGCATTTTAGAAGATCTCCGATCTCATACTTATATCCTATCTACGAATCTCTACCAAATGAGAGCTCTTGTAGGACCGAAGTTTTATGTTTTGTTTTGTATTACGAATTCGTACACTGCTACAACAAACTTAGCTAACCTCTTCGATCGTTTCAGATTATTGAGAAAGCAAAAAAATTATTAGGTATATTTTAAACTGTTTATTCGATGCGCCAGTAAAATTATTTAGGTTAGTTTTAGACATAATTTAGTTTGAAGTAGTAGTTTGTTCAATATTAGAATGTAAAAATATTTAGTAACAATTCCGCGTATAACCTTCTCTGATAGTATTAGTAAGTCTACTTGGCGCGAGGAGCTCGGAGAGGGAACATCACTGGCGGGACTCTGTCGGTGCTGCTGTGCTGACCAATCTCAGTATCAAGGTCGAGTATTGTGGTGTCCTGAAGATGTCTCGTGGAGAGACGAAACTAGTAGACAACTTACTTTGATGAATACTATCAGAGAAGGTTATACGCGGAATTGTTACTAAATATTTTTACATTCTAATATTGTGCAATAGATTTCCGCAAAGTAACGCCTGAATCTATTATTTAGTAGTTGGTTTAAATACGGGACTGACTTAGTCAAACCAATGACTCAAAGCCCCTTAATAAATTAAGAATAAAAATAAAAAATAAATAGTTTATTGATTTTTCTATAATTTTTGCGACATTACGTCACGGAATTTCAAACCGTCATAACGCCAGAACCACTCGAGACAGACGAATGATACTAAAACGGTTACCACGTTTAGTTAGGGGGTATAAAGTCTATGGGCTAAGTACTACTTTTTTTACATGTGGTAGAGAAATGATCCATAGCTCAGCTAAATGCTGCAGCATGTCGCCATGCTCTAGCGCTTAGAATAATATCTTTCTAACTTTGTAACCAGTAGTGTATAATCATAAAACAAACCTATAGATAGCATATACTAAGTATATACAACTAATTACGTCGCGACTGTAAACCTGTGAAAAGAACTGTAGAGAAAACTCATGGGACATTTCAGGCGGCACTAAAAGAGTTTCAGCAGAGTTTCAGGTGAGAGTTGTTCTGAATCTTTTGCTGCTTTCGAGTTGTGAGGAACTTTAAACAGTTATTTTCTTGAAAATGTAATCGTTTTTTTATCGAAAAAATCAACTTAATGTTCATGTCGCCGCAGAGTCATTGAATCAGCCCTTTTGTAGAATGGCTTGGCTGCTTACGAAACGGGTAGGCTAGGCGCCATTCAGCTAATAGCCGATACCAATCGTGTAACGATAACCGTTCAAAAATATGAAAAATAATAATAATGCTTATAAATTTATATGAGAACTAAATGAAAAATGTAAAACGTTTATTTTTATAACTAAGAACTCTAACTCAGCATGTTGCAACGCCCTTACAGGGCTCATATAGATCTAAATAATAAAAGTAAAGTAAAAGTAAAAGTTATTTATTTGCAAAACACATGTAAAAAAAAGATGACAAATAATTTTTTTGATCCAACATGTTTGACCAATATACATTGGTGTGCAAAAGAATTAGAGAGTATGGCATGCATGTCTAAATTAATTAATTGTACATAACATTAGGAAATTAACAAGATTATTAATTTTAGATTTGAATTTAATATACGCAGCATAAAATTAGATTACATCATTTAGAAATTCGTCAATATTATAGTAGCATTTTTCACATAAAAGTTTTTTAAATTTAGTCCTAAATAAGTTTACATTTAAGTCTTTGTAGCTCTTAGGTATTTTATTATAGATTATATGTGCCATGCACACTACACTCTTTCTCAACATAGTAGTTTTTGAGTCGTGTCTAGCTAATCTATTGTTGTCCCTTCTATTCCTAATTACAATGTCACACATTCGGGGAAACAGATTGGGATTGTTCCTGACAAATAGCGCAATTTCTAGGATGTATAAGCTTGAGAGTGTCAGTATCTTATGTTTTTTGAACAAGGGTTTACAACTGTCTGTAGGTTGGATTTTAAACATAGCTCTTATGCAGCGCTTTTGCATTTATAATAAATCAATAATAATAAATAATGCTGGACAATCCATCAAGTGCGTAGCCCCAAGCTAAGAAGAGCTTGTGTTATGGGTACTAGATGACTGATATACATACATAATACAATACAATACATTACATTGATAGATATTTTTTATTATACCCAGAACACCTGGAACAAATATTTGCAGATCAGAGAGAGAGAAAGAAAGAGATTTGAGACATTTTGTAATTTCATCGAATGAAACGAGTTAGGTGTTCCCAACAAATCAGCGTTCGTTTTGTAAGCGGCCTGGCCATTCTAAATTCAGCCACTTGATCCGAAGTTTGATTAAGCACAGCGTCATAGGAAAGTACATAAAAAGGTCGCAAAAGTACCTACTTACCAAAATGCTAGCTAAATTACTTGTAAAACTCAGAAAATTAAAAAACCACCGTTAAATTTTTGAATCCCTCTCTATTTTAGTGTTACGTTCCACCATAAGATGTTTCTGGAGACTGTGTGAATTTTACCTACCAAATCTAATGTAGGTATTTTATACATAACATAGATTCTTTAACCTTGAATCGAAAGTTTCGGCCGTCTTCAGTCCAATTTGCCTGATTATTTAATTTCGCTAAATAAAGCTCTGTGAAGCTCTTTGAATAGAAGGCACTAGACACGCCTTCGCCCTTGTAGCTGATATCTTATTTCTCATCCCTTTACAAACTAACAAAAGATGTTTTCAAGTCTGCTCTGAAAGTCAGCGCGAGATTATCAGCCCCTTTCAGATCTCTTTGTGTGGCACACCATGTTAATTTTGTCAATAATTTAGTTTCACTCAAAGATTCCAGTAGCTTTAATTATATCAACCTAGGTTTCACCTAGGTACCTATAATAAACATAATTTTATGTACACATATACCTAATATAAGTTTGGCTTTCTATAAGGATCCGTGTGGCAACACCTAATGATAAAGGAGAGATTATTAGTCCTACTAAATAATTGATGAAAAGTTGATGAGTCGTTAAAAATGCTGTATCGCGGACAAAGTTGTTTCGTTACTTTTGAATACTTAGTATCGTTCTTCTATTCTAAAAAACGTCGCGTTATTAGAGCTAAACTGCGAAAAAATGCACTTTGCACGTTTTAATAGTATCACAATATGCGACGCTAATGACTGGTTTACTCGTTGCGAGCTAGCGTGCGAGTCAGCCTGCAGCCGCCGCAGTTCAGTAAAGTAACTCGCTGCAGTAACGTAGTACTATGCATTACTGCAGCGAGTTACTGCCCGATTTGTTGAGGTAGGCCGTTTAAATAAATAATGTTGGAAAATTCACACAGTTGGACGTATCTTACAAGTTACTCGCACGTGCGAGCTCGCATGCGAGTCACTGCAATATAAATGTTTATTATTGACTGAGATTGAAAAAAGGTGGAATTTCTACGTTCGGCTATATGTACGTTTTTTTTAATAGTAGATTGATCTTCGTTTGACCACAATCTTATCTGATGAAAAGTGACGATGTGGCTGACGATGTATCACAAAGGTCTAGAAGACACGAATTCACTCTAGTCTTGAAGAGACCCAGATTGTAATTGGCCAGAAAAACAGAAGCAGGCAGAGAGTTCCATTCCTTAGCGGTGCGAATGATGAAAGTGACGGAAAACCGCTTAGTACGAGTGGATGGTATATCCACCAGATAAGGATGGTATTGTGCCGTCCGTCTGCTTGTCCTGGAGTGGAAGGGAGATAGTGGGATCAGGGCATGAAGTTTCTGGGAGCATTCTCCGATATGTATCCTGTATAAGATGGAGAGACAAACAACCTTGCGGTGGTGTTCGAGACTTTGGATCTTTGTCTCTGCAATAAGTACAATAGAACGAAGATCCTTCAGATTCATTGACGAGCAGAACAATCTGAAGGCTCTTCGCTCTATCGAGGCTAACCTAAGGCTGTAAGCTGGTATTTGCCCGAGCCATCCCAAACGTAGCAACAATACTGCAAACCAAACTGGATCTGTGCTTGATAAAGGGATGGAAGCTGTCCCGGTGGAAAGTATCGCTTAACCTTGTTTAGGATTCCTAGCTTCATAGCATGCCCTCGACTCTATGAAGGTTCCAAAGCTCAATGTGAGAGTGACACCGAGATGCTCCAGTAAATTTTTCATAGGTCCGGTACCTATGAAAAATCTATGAAATATATTCTGGAAAACGGGAACATGGAACCTTTTATTATTTCTCTTTATGATTTCTCCATCAATTATGGCCCGATTTTTAAAATTCTTCAGCTATTTTATAGAGAATAATCCTAAAGTGGTCCCATAAAGGATAAATGACATGATTTTGGTTTTAGTTTTTTTCAAAACAGTCAAAGTATAACTTGCCTACTCGCCTGACAGTAGCTTGCAAATGGCAGCACCTCGCACTTTACTGGCATCGTTTGGACGCGGCAGTAGCTCACCAGTATATTTGAAGTTTCAGAGGCATTGTCCAATTCCTAGTTTAATATTATGGACAAAGCATTTACCTTTTTACAGTTTTTTTTTATCAAAACACGTCGCTTCGACATCGCAACAACTAGCAACAGACTGGGAAGCTATTTAAATCATGTAGACAGCAAAGCGAGCTCAGCTACTATATGCGAGTAACAATTCAACCAACTGTCTACTGTCAGGTCAGCAACTCGCAACGTGTAAACCAGCCATTAGTACAACATCCGTTCAAAATCTTTGGTTAAGTATTTGTGCTATTAATTCTGCCATGCTCTGTCTTTTTTTGTATGATAGCGTTTTCGATTTGATGGCAGCCCTTTGGTAGAGATTAAGTTGAGACCATAAAATTTACCGTAATTTGACCTTCATCGACCAAGACTATGTAGTATTCTAACGACTATGTATAGGTACTTAAACAAGTCAAGGTTTAATTTAGTCTACCAATATTGCCAAATAACCTTAATATTCGGTATTATTGCGACGTTGCCATTGTTTAGGACAATGACGGTTAATTTCTGATCCATGTTATTACGTGCATTGTTCCCGTCGTGACAGATTTTGCTATTATCAGCGCATACAATGTCTCGTTGTTCGTGAATACGCGAATAATTAAAATACGAGCTGGTAACATCCATCAGATGTATGGATATCAGAGACCTTTTTAGAATAAAAATTCTTTGGAATGTCCTACTTTTCGAAAACAAAACATCACCGACTCTTCGGTATAAATTCGAATTTTCTTCCAATGCTCGACGTCATTGTAAAGCTGAACGCTACAAAAGCAAAGAATGAATGGCAAGGGAGGCATTCAATAGAGGGCGATGGGCGATGTGTGATGTACATTAAGTAATGTTTGGTGATGCGTGCTAGGAAACCGCATTCCTTTAGGTGGCAGAGGTACAGAACTGTTTGTTTGCTGTTGTTGCTTTTGATGGCCAGGGCATTTGTCATTAAATTTGTTTTAAAATTGGTAGCTCAGGATGAACTTAGCAGCGTTGTGCTTAGCAGTTGTTATTATTATCATTTAATTTTACCGGCACCTGACCCCTCCGTGGTCGTGTCGGTCTGCGCCGTCCCATCGGGGTGTGAGGGAATAAAGAGTACACCTGTGTTTGTGCACACACTTGTGCACCATAAAATATTTCCTGTGCAATCTCCGTTGAGGGTTGCCACCGAGGCCGGAATTATGCTAAAAGGACATACATTTTAACCTGAAAAGCTCCAGCTCTACCTACACCGAGCCAGCTTATTAAAGGATATTATCTTTATATTTAGACAGTTTCTTCCTAACTCAAAACTCACTGTAGAGTTACCCCCTAATTCAAAGTTCACCTTTGATCCATGCTTCTTTGATCCTCCAAGTCCTTCAAGTCAAGTGAATGTCTACCAACAAACCATAGAAGATCCTCAAAACACTCAAGCCCAACTAACACGGTGACGCACTAAGCATGACTAATGATTCCCTAACAAGAAAAGAGTCACTCTTTAGTAGCCCTTAACCTCAGCCCAAACAAAAGTGCGGGTAGGCGTACGCGGTTTCACGAACAACTTTAGTGTGTCTTTGTGACCCCACAAAGCAATGGAACGTCATTTAAATGCACACGTTTCATTGGCTCTGAATGCTTCAGGGAAGTTGAAAAAGAACGGGCCAATTACGACGCTTTTGTGAGGCGACCTCTTTTGGGTCTCAAGTGTAACTTTATGTGGGGATCAAGCTTTTTATTCGGTTTCGACGGTTTCGGCGCCGCTTTTGTGAGGAAAGTTGTTTCAATAACTATTGGAGTTCCTACAAATTATGCTCTCTTCAACTTGTCGGTGTTTTTCATATCTTTTGTGACCAAAGTAGAAAATAGTATGAATGTTCTCAGGCTTTTGTTCTGGAAAAACTAAGCGAGCTTTTTTGTAAAAGCTTCTTTATTTACATAGTATCAGAGTTCAAAACGCGGAATTCAAAATAAGTACCTATTTAAGTACTTATTCTATGGTTAAAACAACAATGCCATGCCTCCGTAAAGGTACCTAAACGTAGGTAGGTCCAATGAGGTGGTATAGGTAGTTCTGATGCAGCAATGAAGCAGGTGGGCTCTGGATCATGTTATCGTAGAAGATTCATCGAACAGTCATTGTCATTACATCGAGCACAAAAGCTTGCATCGACGCGATTAAACTGGCTGCGGATAAAAGAAACAAAAGCTTCTCTCCCGTCAGTTAAAACACAAGCGTAAACAAAAACCGATCGAACACGCTGCTGATAATCGCGATAAAGTTGCAAACAACAAAATAGAGTCGCGAAATTAACGCTCCTATTGTGTTAGTACAATAATCCGCTATCTAGGCCAGCCTCAGTGCTGCAGACGAACCTTTTGTCTTTCATGTTCGCCGTTAATAATGGCGGGCGCCGAAACAGCCGCGCACAATACCGCGAAATGTGCGCGTTTTCATTTGCAAGACAAAACGCGCTTTGTTGTTGTGTCCGCTCAATACTAAATTTATGGCCGCTGGACCGAGAGCCGTATTGACGGCTAACGAACGGCCACCAGTAAATGCATTTTGATCGAGCTGCGGCCGCCGACTCTGATTAATGCTGTTGTTTTTGCTCGGCGGGAATTTAAGTACCTAAAGAAGATTCCCAGTACTTTTTTTTGTGCTGGGAACCTATTTAAATTGTTTCCCAGCAGCTCTATTACCACATAGGCTTCTACCTCCTGTGCGTTATCTGCGTAGCATTGCTGAGAATTGAACCTGCATCGCATCGCTCTAACTAAGCGTTCTCTTCCTCAGCTGTAGGTATGTGTCGCACTTATACGCGAAAATTGCCGAAAGCTCCCTCTCTTCCTATGTTTTTCATTAAAATTAGTAAACAATAATTTTAAGGCAGGCCCCTTGATTAGAACCTACCAAGTAAATAAATAAATCAAGTACTAGTTACGCAGTAGTTTTGGGTATCAATTTAAAAAAACAAAATGGTACCTAAACTAGCGTACACGCACTTTTGTTCTTCTGGTTTATTTCTAACAATATTCTTTCAAGTTTTCATGCACTTACCTTGGCTACAGCTGATTACTGTCTGTCTGCTTCCAAACGGCAATCCAAATCCAAATATCCACCAAAAAGCACAGAACACACACAAAATCATTCACCATTCACACATCAAACAACTGGCAGAAAATAATCACTTTTCGACTGCAAATTCGAATAAAGAACAGCGCGAAAACTGCATGCTCGTCGAAAAAGTTCGGTAGCTTTGTACGGTGGGCCATACAGCCAAGCGAACGCGTTCATTCGCTGACAGGAGGAGACTACCGGCCGGCGAAACGCGAGCCGCGAATGCGAGTTTCCCGCGCATAGATCTTGCGCACGCTCCACAGCACCCTTTTTGGAACTCTAGTATGCATTTCCCGTTTCATAATGCATTCTAATGTTCCTAAGTATAAAAGGCTTTATATTATTAGAAGAGAAAATCAATGATGGCAATTTATTACAAACATTATGTTCATGAGAGAAGTAGAAGCTCGAAGCTTTTTTTAAGACCACGTTTTTACGGTTTCTTGTTTGAAGCAAGTTGAATAGATAGGTAAATATTTTTTAAACACAACATACTCGTAGTAAAGTCTTAGTAGGCACTTTGGTTAGATTGCTCTGTCTCTACCCAAAGAAAATTATTAAGATATGTTAGTTTTTAACAGGTTGGTGTTGGTCCGCCGTCTCACATTTTTCCAGGTCCATTTTTTCACACCACTTTTAGTTTCATAACCGAAGTTACTATCCGCTCTCTGCGGCTGCTGTCTGCCTCTGTTTGTCCGTCTGTCTGCCTTTCAGCGAGCTGTATACCTAATAATAAAATAATAATTACTTCTCTCAATATTATGATTTTTTTCTTCAAAGCTAGTGCAAATACGCTCTTTATACCGCCCTGCAACCATCACCACCATGCCTTTGTACAACAACAAAAGAAAACCTCCCATCATTTCAGCTTTCAGCAAAGTACCTAGTGCGTATGACAAATAAGATACACGTCTCATCAAAAGAAGAAGCTAGAGAAGCAGCAGATACAATGTGGTAACTTCGGGTAATATGTCCGAATACAATAGCGAACGCGAGACACAAAGCCGAACCGCGTATTGTGTGAACCCGCACAATACACCTTGCACACACAGAACCAACCTATTGTACAACCGCGAAACCGAAAACGAAGCCAAACTAAACTCTATTGCTTCGGCATAAGTGCAGGCATATAAAATAGAGTGTTTGATATAACCCAGTTTCAATACATAGCGTATATTGCGTGTCAAAATAACTGTTATTAATGGAAATTGTAGTTTTCTGTATGAATTGATCTTTCATTATGTGTCCTTGCCGATTGTTAGTCTATCTATACAAATGAATCGCTATTGAAAAGCGCAGAACAATGCATTGTTGTCTAAAATGTCGAGTAGATTACAGTGGAAAATAAAAAATTGTTGGTCTGGAAATGGTTCCGTGTCTTTGTAGTATTATAAAAAAATATATTTGTTTACACTAAAAAAAAATATCCTAATGGGACAGACTTGATTAAAACCAAGTTATTTTTGATAGCATGTTATTTTTAAGGCTGATTTCGATTTTTGAAAAATGCACGTTTAAATTTTTGTTTAAACACTGTTTTTTTTGTAATTTTAGCCAATACGTGACCTTGGAATTAAAAAGTTCCAACTTGCAATTTCCTTGAAACACACTTTTTGCAATAATATGGTTCCAATAGGCTCCTAATTACAAAAACTTCTGACTAATAGCCCGGCTACACGCTCAAACATTTGTGCAAACATGCATGCACAAACCAGTGTGCGCAAGTAAGTGAGCCCGGCCACACGCTCCATCTTGCTTGCACAAACTGTGTTTGTGCATGCATGTTTGCACAAATGTTTGAGCGTGTAGCCGGGCTATTAAGAAGAAAACGTAGCTGCCCTAAAGTCATAAAATTTTGCAACAACCTGTATAATATTAGCTTATCTATGGTTACAAATTTCATCATCTTCAATTTGAAATTTCATGTAACTATGCTCAATAGCACTGAGCTAATAAAAAGTAGAATTTTGAAGAAGTTCGTAGCTCTCTCGTAGCAGCGTAGCTCGTAGCACGCAGAGGACGCGGCGGCGGCGTAGCGCTGAAACCCAACGTCTACGCACGCACGAACTCTGTGACTTTGAACATCCGCTTGTACAAGCGGATGTAAGGACCTCGGATTTTCCCTGGTCAATTTAAAATCTTTTATAACAAAATTTTAGATTCTTAAAAATTTATCGGTGCTTGTAAATTATAGTAAATTATAGTCCTCATTAACAACTAATTATGGTTTGTAGACAAATGGTTACAGATTGATGGTAAATCCTTAATAATCGTACCTACATCAAATATTCCGAACAACACGCGATATGAAAGCATTCACGTGAAAATCTAAGCAGATAGGTACAAAAAGTAAATAAGTGTCGTTGAATAGAATAAGTTTCGCTTTTGTGTGGGGGGCGGCCGCCTAGTCCAAACAGTATTCCATTGTGTCTGCCATTACCTAGCCCTCTTTTCGTCTTTTGTATTCGCCACTTCTATTGAAGTGATACCTTCCCAATGACGCTTTATACCTTTGCTTTGCAGTGAGATATTTATGGATAGGTAGATTGAATCTATCATTTATACTAGATAGGTACTTACCTAAATACCTAAACAGGTACAGTCAGCTTCAATATGATATGCGCGTCTAGAGTAGTCAAAATCATCTGAAAAAAAATTAAAGCAATTTGATATACGCAGTTCAAATCATCATATTATTGTTGTAAGCACCCAAGGTGTTAAAAATATCTTACTTCTCATTGTTTCATATTTATATGAGCGGTCAGGGTATTCAAAATTATATTAGCTCTCAAAGTTATCTGTGCATAAATGTACCTTCAAAAATATTCACTAAAAAGAGTTTGCTGAATAGCATCAAATGCCTGGTGCGTTTCGCCAATGCATTGCAAGCGGTCATCCCGGGTACGCCCGCCTGTCACAGTGCTGATCTACCAGGACGACGGCAACATTATTGGTAGCGAGAGTTTTGTACAAACTGGATGCTGTCCAGTAGGTCGTTTATCGGCACTAATAACAATTTTGTAATCATTTTGTTGGCTTTGGGGTATGGACTCGTATTTTATGTCCTTCCTCGTAGTATGAAATCAAATCATGCTAAGTATCATTCAAATCCATTCAGTAGTTTTTGCGCTATTTTAGGCCGAGAAATGTCACTTCCATCCCCACTCCCAAGGGAACTTTAACGTATTCCAGGATAAAAAGTATTACATGCATGTCCTTCCTCGTAGTATGAACTCAAATCCTGCCGAGTTTCATTTCAATACGTTCAGTAGTTTCGGAGCTATGCGCGGCCAAGATACAGACAGACAGACAGACATGATGGAAAAAAAATACATTTTTGGCATCAGTATCGAAAGAAGAGTGCCCTCCAAAAAAAAATTCTAAATATCTTCAATGTACAGAATTGGACCTGTTACAGTTTTATTATAAGTATAGATTACCTACTACCATGTGCCTACTTAGTTACAATCATTACAACATCATTTCTTTTGTCAATTTTGTACAAATGAGGCCCAGCTAGTATCATGTCTGTGGTTTATAGCCATTATGTCCATACTGCCTCGTCCAATCCTTATTGTGTACTTAAGAATGTTTGACATGTGAAAAAATTTAAGTGAAGAGAATATCATTATCACCTTATTTGATGTTATAACTATGTTTATAGTATAAAATTTGACTTGTTTAAGTGCTTATTTTGTAAGCCTAAAGAAATAAAGTTATTGATTCTGATTCCGTGGTTTCACTTTATCAACAGCTGTGTTCCTACACTTCTGGCCAAGCCGAGACAAGTTTATTTCACCTTTTTCCTAAAATAGCTTGGAGATTTTAACAATTCAATTTTTTTAGGGTTCCTTACCTCTAGAGGTAAAAAGGATCCTAAAGAGATTATGGAATCCTATATTGAAATCCTTTATGAGTTTATACTTTTATAGGATCACTTTGTTGTCCATCTGTCTGTCAACCGGGGCCCGCTGGATTTCTCAGGAACGCGTGGAGCAATCGAGTTGAAATTAACATCAAATACTCAGGTCCGTAACTTCTTGGAGCCGTGATATCAATCAAACTTCTAAGTCAACGCAATGTAAAGTTACAACCGTTTATGCCTAATTTTTTTTTTATTTCCAGTGGATTCACGTGCATACAAAACCTATAGGGTTCTTTAGAATTATGAAATTTTGCGAGAAGCAAGACCTTACAGCACAAATAAAGTGAGTTTATTCATATAACAAAAATTATTTGATTCTCAGCATGAACCGATAAACTATAGGGTAGTAAGTACTACCTATCTAACTATGTACTATAAGAATGATATATTCACTAGAACACAGAAACACAGAATTTTGAACTAATTTTTCTATTGTTTAGTAGAAAAATTAGTTCAAAATTCTGTGAATGCTGTTGCTTATTATTTAAAAATAAATAAATGTATGCATGATAGGTACCTTATCAGTAAAAAATAAGGCCTGTTGATATTAGCGCTAAAAGTAAACTACTAATATACTATCTTAATTTTTTTTGGTACGTAGGTATTTGACCTATATGTCCCATGGCCGTGGGACACACTGTATTAAAGAAGTTTAAAAGGAAAACTATCATAGCTAAGAGGTTTGCCTTACAAGTTGGCGAGTCGTTAACAAAGTCAAGTCAACATAAAAACGTTGGAAAAGTTTCAAAAATCCTAGAAAAAGTAATACACAAACGATTAAACAAATATCTTACTTCCATAAATTTTCTATCCGATAGACAGTACGGTTTTAGATCACAATCTAACACACTCTCGGCAACAGCAGATTTAATTACCAAAATTCAATCCAACATAGATCAAACAAATATAGCCTTACGAATCTTTATAGACCTTAAAAAAGCATTCGATACTGTCAGCCACACTATTTTACTACGAAATCACAAGGAACTAGGAATATCAGAAGTAGTATCTATGTTTGAGTCTAACCAGAGTAACAGACTCCAGATTGTCAAAATTGGAGATCACTCAAGCAAACCACATAGCATATCATTTGGTGTTCCACAAGGTTCAATACTGGGACCTCTATTGTTCCTTATCTACATCAACTTAATTAATGAACTCACGCTCAACGGTCACATATCAAGTATGCTGACGATACATGCCTCTTTTACTTTGGAAATTGTATTCATCAGATTATAAATCAGGTACAAGAAGACTTGAACAGACTATTTATATGGTTCCAAAGTAAACTCCTCACAATCAACACTGATAAAACATGCTATGTCATTTTTAAACCTAGAAATAAAATAGTACCGGACCATAGGCAATTGACGGACAGACACTGCAGCAAAAACAACACGAAAAATATTTAGGTGTAAGACTCGAAAGCCACCTTAAACTGGCAGACTCAAATTTATTATATCAGGTCTAAACTCACATCTTTACAAGGATCGCTACGAAATATAGTCCGCTGTCTTCCCCTTCATGTTCGACATACAATTTACAATTCACTTGTAAACCCGCATCTCTTGTACCTAATCGAAATTTGGGGTAGTGCCCTTAAGACTATCCTAAAAACCCTACAAGTCTCTCAAAACAAAATAATTAAAATGTTATTTCATTTAGACAACCTAACACCGACAATCAATGTTTATCAACAAACCAAACTTATGAATATAAAACAACTTTATACTTACAGCATTTGCACACTCATTAGAACATTTTTAAATAAATCAATACATACTAATATAACCTTCATAAAAGTCCACTTCTTCCAAGAGTGCGAACTGAATTTGGCAAACGAACGCTAAATTTCGGGAGCGTCAAAATCTATAATAGCCTTCCAAAAGAGGTGAAAAATGCGGAGTCGTACAGCAACTTCAAACTCAAACTTAAAAAACACATACTTAATGATATATCCTTGCTCAAATAAGAAATTGACATACTGTTTTGCTTTCACTGTGACATGATAATGCCGAACGAATTCGCATTGACCATTTTAATGAGAGTTAATAAATGTGCGGGATCTTGCGGGTAGTCTTAAAATGTTTTTGATGTCTTACTAAATCTATAAATTCTTCTGAAATTCTTTTAGTTACATATTTGTCTTAATTGATATTTTATTTGTAACTGATATTAGAAGATTTTAAAACTTTTGTACCTAATTACATTGCATGACTAACTTATCTGTAAGCTTAGGTAGGTAACTAAAAAAATTGTTTGTCTGTCGAAGTTTTATTTAATATACTTAACTATAAGATGTTTCTCATATAAGTGAAATGTATTTCTTTTTGAGAAAATAAATATTCTGTAAACCTAATATACCTACCTAATCCTAGTTGGACATTTTGTATTTTGGTCATTAGTCGTGCAAAGGACATTAGTGTACCTACATACCTATTATGGGAGTAATAAATTTATGTACCTACTTTAAAATTAGATTATGTACCTACTCGTAGAAGTAAAAATTTTACAACCTTGCATGCACTGCGCGCTTGCTGGTAGCGTTGAAAACATGTTATACCTTAAATCAGTTCCCGTGGGATAAAAATACCTAACCTTTAAACGTTTCCATAGAAACAACGCGTGCGAAGCCGCGGGCAGAGACTAGTAATTGATCATTCTTCTACGGCTGGCAACCATTTGAGAACAATGCAACTATTGATGCTAACGTATTTAGCAGCAGCCATTATTTGATTGAACGCACGCAGATTAAACTATAATAATTTCGATTCCACCCAATCAATGAAGATAAAATTCTACCGTAGACCACAGACGTACTAGGGATGTAGACCGAGAATTTTTGTTCTACAACCCTAGGATTTGGTTCCATAGAGAAATAAGTAGTTTAATTCTAACGATCTTTCGTTTATTGGTTCACTCACCAACCATAACCTAATTCAGTCACTCACTCGTTCGTTAAGGGCCGCCATACATGGACTGCTTGTAGCAATCGTTATCGACTTCCTATTTCAAGCTGCGACTGCACAGTAAACTACTGTCTTGTACGTACACACATACACGAACTGGAGCAGTTAATCTGCTTCGGGCGGTCATGCGGTCAATCAGTCGCCAGGCAAACACGGACTGCTCGAGCTGTCGACTGCTCTCGCGGAGTTACCTCCGCCCGCGCTCTTCATTCCACCTCGCGAACGCTTCCTGTCCGCACGCTTCTCGATTAGTTAGTATCAACTGCTCCAAGCAGTTATCAATAGCAGCTTCAAGCTGTCGACTACGACTTTCCGAGCAGTCCATGTATGGCGGCCTTAATTTCTTTCAATCAATTCAATTCATTCCTATGATTCATTCCATTCAGTACAGTGTTGCCAGAAGGTTACTTTTCTTAAATTTTTCGTTACTTTTTAACCCCCTCGCCTAACACGTAAGTAATTTATATATTTATAGCAATTTTCGTAACTTTTGAGAACAACAAGATTTTTAATACTAGAATTTTATTGCAAACCGTTTACGAACGCATCCAAAGTGAACATATGTACTTAAAATTGGCGCGTCTAAAAAGTGTTTCACTCCATAGGTATTATCATATCACATATTAATTAGAGATGGCTCTGAGTGGAACACGCCATGTCAAAATGAAACGTATACTAATTGAATTAAAACTTGATTTTGCTTGAGCGTGTACGTGTGCACGCTCGTTTCGCACTTCGCGAGTTCGCGCAGTTCGACACGTAACCAACATGCTAGAAAAAAAATAACTTTGATGGCTTATCAATTTGCCTCCGTCCTCCTCCAACCCCAAAACACGTAAATAATAAAATAATAATGTAACTTTTGCAGATAAAATTTAACATTTCAGGAAACGAAACGTTACTTTCGACTCAAGCAAGAGCCCTCCTGCTGGCAACACAGTTTCAGTCGCCATTTTGCATGCTGCATTGTGCATTTTTCGTGTGATTTTGTGAAAAATAAAATAAGTTCAATGAAAATTCATAATTGTGGTTGTTTCTAAAAACTGGTGAGAGCGGAGGTAAGAATGTATAACAACAATGATAACGTATTTTTCGCTTTTGTAGAAAAATTTGATTTTAGCTTCCCGGAATATGGCGTCGGTTTTACTATCACTTTCATGATCGAAACACCGACTAACTTTGTACAAAAATAGGCCGAATACGGTTCGCTACAGCATTGAGTTGTTGCAGATTTCGAAGATGGAATCAAAACTGGATGCGTCCCTTGTGACGCAATCCATCAACTACCATGGTCAACAGTTGCAAAAAACGTGGGAGGGCGAGCGAGGAGAGGAAGATCTCAGTAAATTGGGCGTGGGCCCGCTGGATTTCGCCATTTACCAGACCAGGCACAAACACCTCACCTTCCAAGACCGTGGGAAGCGGCTGAAACTTCATCAGTTCATCGCCAGGGAGGCTAATGCTTTGTTTGACTCTTCAGTCATGGAGGAGGCACCATCCTCGTCCAGTTTGGGGACAGATGGAATAGCACCAGAAGACAGTAAGTTTGTTTTCATATGAACAACAGAATATGCAAATGTCAATGTACAGGTTACTAAGTAACAAACATTGTACTTTCTCCTTGCAGACATGTATGCTCTGATGCCACCGTTCGAGACATTCCTAAGTGTTGACAAAGCTGCGAGGTTAAGGCATTTCTTTGATGTGAGTAACTGCATGAAACTAAGACCAATACGACTGCTAACAAATAAGTTGGCTCAAATATATCGCTAATAATAACGAAGTCAAGTTAGTTCAATAAATAGAATGGTACCTTGCTGTTGAATAAATTTAAATACTAATAAGGTACCTACTTAAAACCAGCATGAATAACATGGCTACTTCCTTAAAATCAAACTATTTTAGTATACATATTTTGTACAGAATGTGAAGACTGGAGAATTGATCATTGGAGCAGTGATCAACAGGACTGCATCGGGTATGATGCTGAAGGTATTATGCACGGCAGGACCAACCTCCAGATATGTGGCTGATATCAATGTGAAGGTAATTTAATGAAATTCATTTAGTTGGCTTCTACAATTATACTGCACAATGTTGTGTTATTAGATATAAAATTTATTTATTTACCCACAAATCACAACAATAAATAAATATTCTAAAATTAACATATTGAATTCTAATATACTAACAATTATTGAAATGGGGTAAAAAGGGTCCATATCTCAGCGTTATGCAGTATTGAGCAATTAATTGTCCAATACTGCGCTGGTTTTTAGTTTATTCTAGCTAGACTATTGTCTATGCTAAAGATAATGGATTAATGAGTGTTAAGTACACATTAACATGTATAATGAATATTCTGAAGTTTATATCACCTTTACCTCTTTGACCATGAATGTTATATGGATGCATAATTGCATAAACAATGAAGTAATTTAAATGCCAGCAACAAGAAATTTTAAAGAGTATGTACTATTAAATAATCAATACTATACTGGTACGAAAGTATTATTATATACTATATATATTAGGTCATTGAACCTTGATTATCTTAATTACAGTTAAACAGTTATGAAATTGACCTCGTTTCCACAGGCATTCTTACCAGTGACAAATATCATACCAGCCGTGGACAAGAAAAATGTATCAAGAAACTACCTGATGAATGACACAGTCTGCTGTGAAGTCATTGAAGTTATACCAGACACTGACAAAATGGTGTGCGGCATGAAGGGCATCACTCGGGGTCCCGACGATCCCCTGCCAAAGCCCCCACTAGGACTCCTGAGCACTGATGACTTCCCCCTCATCTACAAGTACGTACAACTCACAAAATACACAATCCAGTGTCTTAGATTTTCTGTTGCTTATACACATGCAAAAATCTATTGTTCTAAGTACATCTATGTATATTTATCATTGTAGTTAAAAGATCTTGAGACTATAAAATCAGCGGTATTTGATTTTTTGACAAGTGACAGCGGATTATGCTGAATTCTATGATGTCGGAGACCAAAACAGACGGAATCTACACAGACTTGAAAAATGGATCTAATGGATATTGACAGAGCGGCTAAAATGTATCAAGCCAAACATAAATGACCAAATATCACATGGATTGATGAAACAACAAAGCAGCCTGCAAGAAATGTAAAAATACCTCTGTTTTTTTAGACTTCTAGATCCCTCAAGGTTGCAAGAATCACCCGTTGAGTTTGAAATATTGTGTTGCACATTGGTAGGTATATCAGTCACCAGTGTGGAGAATATTGGATTGATGATTTCACCGGCTTACAATCACTTTTCAGTATCACAACGCCATTACAACAAAAAATACTTTGTGAGCAACACTGATCAATCACCAGTTGTGAAAAAAACTGCTTTTATTTTAAACTGATTTAACGAAACTATAATACATGGATTGACAGAAGATCTGGGGCTGTTAAACTGCCTTTTCAACTTCAAGGATATAAAAAAAAAAACTGATGTGTAATTACTTTTTATAATTTAAAACTAAGGTCAGTACAGCTATAGGACACTTCAAATCTATAAGCGGAACCATGTAAATCTGTATTAAAGCTAATATTTACATTCCAGCAATATCAGACCTATGATTGGATTTTGTAAAGAGCATTTTGGATGTCGGAGTTTTTAAATTTCTATGATAGAAGAATTCTGGCCATTGACAATTTAGCTGATATGAAGGCATAATATTTCGACGGGATAGTCCAGTGGACTTTCTTGTCAGACGCGGCTGTCGACGATGTTTGGAAACATGTTACCCCAATACTTTAGGGTGTTCTTTTCTAGGTATAGCACGGATCTCAAAAACCTGTTTGTACATCTACCACATTATGTTGTGACTTGCTGAGGCATACTGGTAATATTAATGTCACATTGTTGAGGCGGCTTCACATAATACAATAACGATGTTCTATTTGTGTGTGAAAGCAATATACAAGTATAATAACGATTTTTTGAACAGCTCAATTGGAACAGGTGAGGATTATGTCTGCGTGACTCTGTTATAGGGTTTTGCTTGAAATTCAATTATTTATTACAATACAACCTTTAGGTTGCGTCAATAAATATGTATACCTACCGTCAAAAATAAGAGTCTCAAATTAAGTTTATTTAGCTGTACTTCAATATTTCTTATGTCTATTATATTTTACCAGGAAAACTGTGGATATGAAAGGAGAGAGCTATGAAGCTATTTTGGAGAAGAGTCCTGGCTTCAATAACCCCAACTGCGTGCAATATCTCTCTGAAATTCTTGGGATCACGAACATGCACTGCACCAACTTCACTTCACTGAGGTAAATTACTAAGTTCAGTTGAATTTATTGCATTCATTTCATACAGTCATCAGGTCTCAGTGATTCGGTGAGTTTATATAATGCTCACAGTATGTGGGCCATTAAGGTGTTGCAATGGAAGACTGGCCAGATATCATGCCTTTCTACTTAAGATGCACTTAATATTTAATAAATTTAATATAATATGTATCTAGCAGGTATCTATACTAAATATTACGAGTCGGTAAAAGCATTGTTGAAAAAGTCGTAAAGTTCGTAAAAACATTTAATTTTTTCGATAATGATAATCGATATTGACGTTCATGACTACTAAGTTAGTCATGAACGTCAATATCGATTTGTTCCAAAACATTTTGCTAAAGATAGATAAGTGATGACATGAAACTTTTTAAAAAGACAATATTTCTCGCAGGGGTGGATTTCAAACGACGGAATACGCGGACGAACTACGCCAAGCGCAGGCCAGCAAGTGGGCATTCCGTTCTGTTGCTGAAGGCATAGAGCATTTCAAAGCCGGAAGACACTCGGAAGCCTTCCAATGTCTAAACAAAGCCCTGAGTATCGACCCTAGAAACGTCGAAGGTCTAGTAGCGAGAGGTGCTCTATACGCCAACAGCGGCACTTTTAAGAAGGCTATAGAAGATTTTGAAACATCATTGAAACTAAATCCGAACCACGCAAACGCTAGAAAGTATCTTGGAGAAACATTAGTGGCTTTAGGTCGTAGCTACGAAGACGAAAACAAGATCACAGAAGCCCAGAAGGCGTATGAAGATTGTCTAGCAATCATACCGTTTCATGAGGAAGCTCAGAATTCTCTGGACTTTTTGAAGAGCAAAACTTCAGCTGTAAAGCCTTTGATAGAGCCAGCTGAGTTGCTATTACCTGGTCTCGCGGGAGTCAAGTCTTATGAGGTGAAAGAGGCTGTGAAGCAGTTGTTGAATTTGACTGAGATAAAGAAGGATAAGAAAAAGAAGAAGAAGCGAGGAAAAGGCAAGAAGAAGCGGTCTAGCAGTTCGTCTTCGTCTTCCAGCGATTCCTCGAGTTCCAGCTCATCTTCAGAATCATCGTCTTCGTCATCGGAATCTAGTGGTTTGTCTTATCATTAACAAAAAATATTTTGATGACATATGATAGCTAAGGGTGGTCAGGTAAAGACTGGGTTACTAGAGCAACTCATCAGCAAACAATCTACTAAGGACTTTTTACGGTCCAGAGAAAGAGGAAAACTCAATGAAAAGAGCCCATGCCATGCAGTGGGACAAAAACAATTTTACTAACATAAAAATAATGTATTTTGAACAATTCTAGCTAGATAATTCTGTATGAATTTCCCAGCATTATTTTTTATATTATTTATTCATTATTACATTACAGTATGTTTGTATTGAATCCACCCTAAACTAGCCCAAGCTGTATTTCATCATAATACTCAAAATTTCGGAATTTTTGAACTTTCTGTGGTCGGCATAAGAGCTATGTATCATGTAGTAGGCTAGGTATGCCCATGTTAGGAATTGAAATACTACATTGTTCCAGATTCAGAAGGTCCCAATCGTAAGAAGAAACGTCGTTCTCAATCTAACAAGAACCGGCAGCGTTCTCTGTCGCCGCTCAGCAAGCGAATGGCGATGCTGGGCGAGAATGATT
Source organism: Eupithecia insigniata (assembly GCA_947859395.1). Classification (NCBI taxonomy): domain Eukaryota; kingdom Metazoa; phylum Arthropoda; class Insecta; order Lepidoptera; family Geometridae; genus Eupithecia; species Eupithecia insigniata. Next base: position 4,476,523 of record OX401996.1, on the reverse strand, counting down.
CTGCGTCGCGAACCCATAACTCTCAGTTCAATCATCCATATGGGTATCAACCGCCGCCGCCCCCGGCAGAAGAGATCTCCGCCCCGCCGCGATCTCAGGCTGAGCTCGACTATGAACTAAAGGTAAAATCTTATTGAGTCCTATTACTCATTTACAGATTTAGTACAGCAGCCCCAACAAATTCCTCGCATCTAAAACAAAAGCAAACGGAGAATCATTTTGCTTTGGACTATATTTTAAAAGTATAAAGTTTAGTAAACTTCCATTGTGAGCACATGAACTGAGCCCCCCCAAAGTTCAATGGGAGGAATTCGCAACATCACCATACTTGGCAGGTGGATTGGCTATCGCAGCATTGGTGTCAGGTATTCAGGTGGATTCTTCTGACAATCCCAATTAGGTAAAGCCGTCGGCACGGCAAACTAAACTAAATTCGACACTTTCTTCCTACAGATCCGTAAATTCCTTGACATGACGAAGGAAGATTCTGATTATGAGGAGAAAGTGCGTAGTTTCCTTGAGGAGACTGCCCAGTACAAGAGAAACCGCAAGATGCAGGAACTAGGACAACAAACGCAGCCGGGCGCGGCACAAGAGCATGACAAGAAGAAGAAGAAAAAGAAAGACAAGTTAGTAAAAGATCACTCTAATATTATAATGTAAAGTTAATGCCAAAACTACTGAACGAATTGGACTGAAATTTTGCATACAGGTAGTTATAGGCCTGAAGTAAAACGTAAGACTACTTTTGATACCATTAATAATTTCCCATAGGATAGAAAAATCTTTGTTTCTATAGAAACGGTGTGTGAAGCCACAGGTAGAAACTAGTCTTTCCATAAAGCTGTTACTGTTTTTGCAAAAACGTTGAACATCGAAGACAAATAGTTATCTATCACACAGATCTCTGAAATATTCTCTAAACAAAATGCGTAAGAATGATGAAAATTAGTCTACAATGAGGGCAGCTGGGCAACTAGTTGGCTCATAAATAATTGATCTTTAGCCTAAGCATTTCAATGTGACTCTGAAATAACCCAAGAGGCAATCCAAACTATAAGTTCTCTCAATTATTTACAGGAAAAAGAAGAAGGAATCAAAGAGAAAGCGTAAGGAGCAAGAAAGGGAAGAAAAAAGAAAAGCAAAACTGGCGCGACAAGCCGCAAATAACTCTGAATACAGCCTGGGAGAGCTGGAAAGGATTGGTGATAAGAAGCTGAGGGATGCTATTAGGTAAATAAATAAAAATACTGGCTAAGGGCGCGTTCCCACTGGGTCGTGACAACAGATAGTCATGCAGTTTAAAGCATCATGGCTTGTATATTTAAATACGTGTTCACATATATGTAGGACCTACGTGGGAGACCATCCACCATGGACCGACGACATCGTAGCGATCGCAGGGAGTCGATGGATGGAGGCGGCTCAGGACCGCTATTTGTGGCGTCGTATGGGGGAGGCCTATGTCCAGCCGTGGACGTGTATGGGCTAATATGATATATGTAGGACGACAAGATTAACTGTAGTCCACGACTTTTTGTTGTGATGATAGATTGTCTTTATAATGTGGACAGCTAGCACGACAGTAGTAAAACGAAGAAAACGCTACGACTAATCCTCACGACAAATATTGTGTACTTGTTGCGTCAGGATCCAATGGGAACAACTAGATACGATGGTCGTTAAACGATAATAAATGGCGACGACAAACAGTCGTTTTAATGGGAACAGCTAGAAATGATATTCGGCCAACGATAAATGTACGGTTACGACACAGTGGGAACGCGCCCTTATACCAAGCAGTGGGTGATTGATAGCCCACCTTATGTAAAGTTATTATGGTTATCTTTTTCTATAATAAAAAAGCACTTAGCATATTAAAATTCTGTCCCGTAAAGGCGCCCTCTTACCCCGAACGTTCGCCTGTAAAGATAGCCACTTCATCTGACTTTCTAAAAACAACTGATTCTACTATAGCAGGATGCTCAAATCGGTGTATTGTTATTTGGACCCACAGTTTCGCACCATGAATGTAAAATTGTTATTTCGACCCAAAATATACTGTCAATTTATCTGTTACATCAACCCATGATAAAAATGTGTTTTTTTTTTTGCATTTTTGCAATCTTATCTTGGATCTCTTGGATTATTACATTATATTTTATACGAATAACTGCGATTACGCTCCATCACCGCGAGCATTCGTCTCTAATGTAACATTTCGAATAGTTAAACAAAAAACTGGCAGGCATCATTAAAACACCAAATTAATCAGGCAAACTAGCAGACTAATCTAGCTAATCCTTTATAATGGCACCTACAAGTTTTTTTTACATAAATCATATCTCTTTCAGGAAAGAGTTGAAGGGAAAATCAAAGAGAGATATAAGTGAAGACGGCGATTACGACAGAAAGCATGACAAGAGGTTGTATGATGTATTTTCATTGAACATTCGTTATTACAGCTTTACGTGTGAATACATACCTTATTTGGCATAGCTTTAGTACACTCATGGTCAAACTTAGCGGAACGCAAAAAATCGAGGCAAATCCCTCCACTATAGGGTCTCATCTCCATACTTAGGTCCTACCATCAGCCTTCTAACAGGATCTGGAGTCAATAGTAAAGAGCACTTCTCCCCAATCATCATCATCCCAATTAAGATGCGAACAAGCTATGCTGGACCGAGCTACTCGATGACCTGTGGTGCGCAATGGGCCTCTGGCCGGCAAGTATGCCCCTAGACCAGTTGCCTATCGTTTTGGTGCTAACTGTTATACTTGTCGAACTTCCTGTAGGTTTTTTCGTATCTCGGAACAAGTCGAAGTGTGGTTTCTGAGAACTCTGCTTACAATAAATCTGCCATCCCTCTCTGTTGTTACTGTTTTGCGAGCTTATCCTGTACGTCTCGTATACTCTCTAGTCTGTCGGTATCATTTAACATTGCGAAAACTGCCAGACTTAGGAACAAGAAAATATTTTGTTATTCTACCTTATTTTTGCGTTCCTCTAAATTTGTCCATGAGTGTAGTTGCCTTGCATAATTATGTCAAAACGTGTGATTTTTTTAAATAATTCTGCGAATCGTATGCACCATGGCAACTTTTTAGCAGCAGGACAAAATCAGGACGTTTTTCCTCATCTGATATTCAAGGCAAACAGTGAAAATATGTTCCAAAGCTGATCAGTTGAATTGAGAGACAATATGTCGGTTAAACAAGTTAAAAAATATTATTGAGACTTGAACTGTGGAGGAAATCTCGGAAACAGCAGTTTGCCGAAACTAAGGTCGAGCTTAGAGCTTAAAATTTTGTCAACAAATCTGAACGAACAATTCATTTTTAGGATCAAGATAAAAATTGTAATTGTTTCCAATATATTTTAAAGAAATTGAGGATAAAAGAATTATCCATTGTATATTGTGTGTACTTACTGCATGAATTGTATTCCAACTGGAAAATGATAAATACATTCAGGTTACATTTTAAATTCTTCGTCCAAATTTATTATCTACCTTTCTCCTAAGAAATCTCACAAAATTATTGATCTTAGAAACGTAAGCAAAAAACAGATATACTAAGTATACTATCTACTCTGCAGACTCACACTTGACGCACACGACATGCACGGTTTTGAAGAGTTGGAGTCGAAACTCAGCGCGTACCACGTGATGGTGGATAAAGAAGTTCTGAACAAGCGTGACGGTCGCGGCTCGATTTCGCCGCTTGACCAGGCGCCGCCGCCGCCGCTCGAGAAACCTAAATGGAAGATGTCCATGAGTGCTGTTAAAGATCCGTTAGTTTTTCTACCCTTGCCATTATAAGTATACTTGAATAAAGTCACAACATCGCCTCTGGCGCGTGGCGTCCGAGGTATCTGTGGCTACAGGGAGCTCGTTTGCTGATTTTTTAGCTGTGGTGGCGTTAAAAAATCGAAGCAAAGGGTAGAAGTCCAGGTTACGCCCACTGTAGTACTAATATATTAGTTTTGTACAACTATGTACGTATGTAAGCTTGAAGCTAGTTGAAGTACTAATACTTCTACTTCTACTAGTTAGTTGAAATAGAAGTATTAGTACTTCAACTAGCTTCAATCTTACATACAGTTGTGTACAGAACCCAATTTGAATTTATTTGTTGCTAACAGAGCAGATTACCCTTAACCATAATACTGCATATAGGTAGGCTGTGATAATACTATGGGTCAGAGTAAACTTAGGACTATTATGTTATATTATAAGTTCAAAAATAAGAGTGGGTTATAATGTTTACAAGACATCACTTATTGGTATTTCTTCCAGTAGGGTTCAGAAAAAAGAGAAATCTTCATCATCAAAAGGGTACAAAGAGCGGTACGCGTTTGAAGATAGCTCGGAAGATTCGGATAAGGTAAGAACTGTAAGTTGCCATGGCCATCATTCTTGTTTTAAAATAATTATGCTTCTAAGCAGGTTTAACCTAGTTCAGGCACAAGTACCTTTAGAATATAAGTTATTATTACTCTTTTGTCATAGTATATTTTCGAATATTTTTTAATTTTTTTGCAGAAAACTCTTTAAAATAATATTAATATAATATTTCTCCACAAGCAGATGCGATAGAGAGGCAATAGCTTCTCTTTGTGCATATAAGAAAATGTTATTTGCAACTGGACAAAAAAAATCATGTAATTAATTATCATCATTCAAAAGAAAAATTAGTTAATATAGACATTTTACATTTGAGTCTCAAAACAGACTCCGTTTAGCATGCGTAGTTTACAACTAGCTCATGCCGAGTTGATCATGCAGGTTGTAACGAGTCTTCCGACAGAGCCGTTTGGTGATTGTAAAAACATGATTATAAAAGTATGCACATATTTATATAGCAGTTTCAACATGTATACATAAAAGCTGTACCAGTGTTAGGCATAGCGCACTATATCAGCTTGCTGCCTAATTTCGAGTGCATTATGTGAAACACGTTTTCTTTCAGGGTCCCGGTGACAAGAATGTCTCAGTGCGCCGCGCTATGGCCATGAAAGAGCCCCCTCCACTGCCATCAGCGCCGCCTCCTTCCAAGAACCGCGAGCCCGAACCGCCCGGCACAGAGCATCCGCATGCACCTGTGAGTAAATATACCTAATACAATTACCAAAACCTGAAAACGAGTAAACCATTATCACTAATCTGAAGACCTCGACTACACCATGATTCATTGATCCAGTTAGTAAATCTGTAATGCTATATTCGCAGTAAATCACGATCGTTTTTTTAAACGTTCACCAAACCTACCGATACCTATGCATAACTTTCACGTTTAAGGCTAATTTTCTAACGTGATATGGCAACAAAAGACGAAAATGCGATGTTCATAACGACGTTCTGTTTTTCATTTGTAGGTTCGCAAAGGCAACATCGTCCTGGACAAGTTCGGGTCGTTCCGTCTCGCAAAAGAAGGCGAGACTCCAGTTTCAGTCGGCGACGGAAGGCCGGAGCAGTTCGTCACACGCATAAAGCCGCCGTCTCCGTCCGGCCGACGACCGCGGTCTCCGCCGTCGCCTAGACGACGGTCGTCCAACTCATCTGATCGCTCGCAGAAACGGTCTAGAAGCAGGTATGTTGTTTATCCTTACTATCTGTCGGTTTCTCGAACGCTAATCAAATTAATCAATACAATGATCAAACTTCTTGACAAGTCCTTTTGGTTTGATTTGAACAAAGATTAATTGATCAGTTTGTCTAATCATAGATTTTTCTATGGCCACGCACTTCTCTAGTGATTGGTCAACTAATCAAGGTTCGAGAAATCGGCATAATTCTTCATTTTAACTATGCATTATCCACAAACCTTATTTTGAGATTGATGAGCTCTAACATTTCGATCTACAACTTAAGACAGCATCAAGTTGAGTGCATTTCCTGATAACGCCTCTGATTGACACTGAAAACTTGTACAGAAACAACCTATCTTTCTCGCCGCCTAATCGGTGCGGGGTCCATAACAGCCTTCTAACTAGCTTCTTCCCCTAGGTCTCGGCCCCGCAAGTACCGGTCTCGTTCAGGCTCACGGTCCCGGTCGGCGTCCAGCGGCAGCCAGTCGCCAGCGTCACGCCGCCGCCGGTCTGCGTCGCCGCGGTCCCGGTCCCGATCGGAGGGATCCCGATCTTACTACTCGCGCAGTCGGTCGCGGTCTCGCTCGCGGTCTGGTGACAGGTAAGACTTATTATTGCTTGATGTTAAAAGAGGTACCTTCAGTCACTTATTTCACTTTTTTTTTTTACTTATAATCCTTGACGTCCAAAGCTACTACTAATATGAACAGGTACATATTTTTAAAGTTCTGACATTATCGCTACAGGCGTTACTTTGGGTACAACATAAGCGAACCCGTGGGCAGGGGCTCAGCCTCTGGTGTTACGAAAACATGTTGGACACAGTGTAGCAGTCCCTTGACGCTCACATCTATAAAGTGAATCCGTATTATTTAAATATTTCTAGATTCCGCCGCTTCCCACGGCGCGGCAACTGGCGCGGTCGTGGCGGTTTCGAGCGCGGCACATACTATCGGCCTCGCTTCCACACCTACAACAACGGACGCGGGCGCGGGCGCGGCGGCGGCGGCGGTGGTGGCGGCGGAGACTTCCGGCGGGACGATAACCGCCGCTTCCCAGATCAGTGGAGGGACAACCGTTCTAGAGGCGGACGGCCGTTCCGACCGAGGCGTGGAGGAGGTGGCAGGGGCCGGCCGTTTAGGTATGTACTGTTTGTTACTGGTAATATTCGCCATTGTATTGGAGTATTGGATGGATGGAGGCGGCTCAGAAACGCTATTTATAGCGTCGTTTGGTGGAGTCCTATATCCCTGTAAATGTGTGTGGAATTAAATGATGAATATTCAATCCTCTGATCAAGTAAATAACTAATACCTCTGGACATTGCCAGATTGTCACTCAGGATCATCTTGCACTAAAGTAAGCACAGCTTGTGCTTTGAGTAACAGATGACTCGGACCTGCAAACAAATAACCGCAGATGTTTTCCGGCGCGGCGGTGGAAATCGAACCTTCTACACCTCAGGCAGACTTCACTGCGCCAAGGTCATCAACGTAATTGCTTATGTAAGGGTAGCGAGGGCTGTGCTACATAGGTAATAGCATACTATGTTGCAGAGGCGGCGGTTTCCGTGACTTCCGTGACAGGCGAGGCGGGCGGTACTCACGCTCGCGCAGTCCTGACAGACAGAGGAGGTCCCGCTCCTATAGCCCTGAGAGGAGAGATAAAGATAGAGGAGAAAGGTATGTCAAAGAAAACTGATTGATCCCGCACAGCGCCACTTTTCGATATCCTTATTTATTTTGCTATAAAAACTGTCGTAAATTTAATACTACCCCAAATTTCTTAGAAATTACCCCGAGTGTGCGGACTTACGCACTATAGTGACAAAATCTTTGTAGTTTGACGAATTCAATAGGATTGTGATGGAATTGTGAGAGGGTTAACTACAAAGCTTAGTGATCAAAGTGCAATGGTTTTGCTTTCTGCAAATTGAATGTATAAATAGAAGTACAAAGATGATGGAATTGAGTATATTGGCTGAAATTATTAAATGAATGTGGGATATAGGGAGAGAAAGACCAAAAACAAGATAGATGGAGTGTACCTAAGATGATATAGGGTAACACGATGACGTTTGTTACGAAAGTGGTAGAAAAATTGTGCCATGTATTTTATATTTTTTTATATTTTTGTTCTTTTTGCAGCTACTCCCGCTACTCCGAACAGCGCGACGTACACCGCAGCGAGGGAGAGTATGAAGAAGAGAGATACGTCGACAGGAAGGAATACGATGGGAAGTGGGCAGACGGCAACGAGCCCGAGAGGAGTGCCCCCAACCCAGAGGAGAAGCCTGCTGAGCCAGCAGCCAAAGAATAAACAAACTGACAGTCTTGTTCACCTTGCACTTATTGTCAAATGGTTAAGGATTATCAGTTTTTTTAGTTGTGAGAAGGAAAATTATTAAAACAGTTTTTTTTCTGTGAATTCGATATTCTCTGCAGATTTTTGATGGTTTGGGTAATTGATCAGATATCAAAGGTAGTAAATAGTTGCCATGTGATTAAACTTGCTTTTTTCTTACGTGTTAGAGGGTGCTTTTCTAGTGTCAAGTATTAATTATAAAAATAGGCACCTTTATTGTGATTGCTATTATGTCTGCATTTCAATTATAGATTTCTTAAATAAAATCTTATCAATTTAAGCACTTGGCCTCCAATTATTATAAAATTTTAAATTCGTTATAGGTAACTGTAAATATAGATGAAATAATGTTCGCCTTGTAGGATTTTGAATAAAACTTAGGTTCGGTAAAATTTGCTAATGACGAAAATGTAGACCATTCCAAATTAGTACGTTTCCAAGTAATACTAAGTCATAGTGTTCCTTTTATGCTAAGCGGAACTTAACTACTTCATTAATAAAATGTAAAACACAGCTGGTCTTTTATTATAGTGCAACTTTGTTAACACACGCAACACATTCACTCAAATAATATAAACAAATTAAACTAGTATTTAACTACAGACTGTTGATAATTAAAATTAAAAATTCACTCCAATTGGGTTAGGAGCTGTGATCGCAGATAGTGGCCATTCAACACCAGGTGTGCGAGAGATAAATGCAAGCACTTCGGCAGCTTAGGCACAGATTAGGTAGGTAATGTTACGCTTAGGGCTAGATGATGCTGTGTACAGCATTTGTTTTTTTGAATGTTAGTCAATTGGCTAGAATAACCAAAGTTACCGACCGACAGCTCTCAGAATTAGCAGGCTAAAGTGGCGATGGGCAGGCAGGCTCGTAGAACCGATAACCATTGGGGAGTAAAGATTCTTGAATGGCGAGCGCAATGAAGACTTCCCACTCTATGGGCCGACGACATTGCAGCAGTCGCAGGGAGTAGTTAGATTAGATGGATGCGGGGTGGCCTATGTTCAGCAGTGGACGGATTCGGGCTGATGATGTTGAGTCAATTGGCTCTTCATCATCCGGTTGGGTAGAAATAATTGAAGTGTACTACATCTGGTGGTCGGTTGATGCAGCGGCAGATGTGGTTGAGTATCTCATGCGGTGCCAATATGCAACTTTCGAGTGTCGACGCATTTACTCCCCTTGGATTCTGTCGAGAACCTAGATCCGTGGGGTACCGTGGCTCTCCCAAGTTTTTTTTTTATCAAAGCAATGCTTCACCCGAGAGCTAGTGAGTATCTGGCGACGCCATAGACTTCGAATTTTTTTTAGGGCGATGCACATCCATTCAGCAATGCCATAGAGATGCCTTGAGGTAAGTAGTTGGATCTAGGCAAGGCTACAAAAATACAATATAAATTGCTTTTCTGAAACAATAACACTTGGTATTAAAACAATGAGTTTGAATCTAGATAGTGAAGATAATGAAGTATTGGCATAAGAATTACTTGTTTACTCATTATGTTATTGGGACCTATACTCGAGCCTTGAAAATGGCTCGAGTATAGGTCCCAATAACATAATGTAACAAATTTATTTTAACAATATTCAGGAAATGAAGAGCTAGGTTCAATCAAATCAGTTTTTATACAATTTACTGTATAAAAATCCAAAATTCTCTTTTGGCGACTTCGAGTTTGAAAAGAAATTAATTGTCAGCACTAAGCATTGTAGGAAGGATCTAAAATCACATATACAAGTAGTGCAACCACTGTGAAAAATCCACGGCAAGAAAGTGATTTTTATGTTAGGTACTGTGGGGGCAATGTTTACAAATATTTTATATTAATTTTGGCCCGAGTATATAGTACCCATAGTTGCCGCCAAACTTCATGTCGCGACCACCTCGGGATCATTTTCTGTACAATAGTGAAAGAATTTTCAAAATCGGTTCATAATTGGCGGGAAAATTATAAAAAAACAGTCACATTGAGAACCTCCCTCCTTGGAAGTCAGAAGAAAAAATACGCTGCTGTCACGAGAAATCGACGAATATACATACATACATCCAAACATAGAACCTCCCCTTTTTCGAGGTCGGTTAAATAAGTAACAAATGAGATAATCAATGCTAGCAATGTTAACTCAAAAGTTTTTTCTAACTAAAGTGTGCAAAGCTAATTAGGTGGCTACTAGATAAATTACACCTGAGACGCAACATGAATAAAAAATGTTTCCCATTTATAAATACATTTTATTATTGAATTTACCTATACCCTATTGTATTTAAAAATTATCTAGAATTACAACAGTTTACTCCTTCTTACTTTTGGTTTTACTAGATGTGACAACATTCCAATACCAGAATAGCTGTACAACAATTGCTGCATTCGCAAGAGTTGCTACACAGTAAGTTATTATCATAATTTCATCTCCAGTTTCTTGAATGGATGTGAATATTCTAGCTATGCTGCCAGCGAATAGGAGGAGGCAGGTTACTGCAGACAGCTGTCCAGTACTTCCATTTTTGTAGTTTGTGACTACTTGAATTGACTGTAAAAGAAAATTGAGAATTTTAATAGTAAACCACTATAGATACATGGTACAATTAGTAGGCTGAAGTGGCAGCGGGCATATAGCTACAACTGATAACCGCTGGGGAGTAAAGGTTCTCCAGCGGCGGCCATGATGCAAAGTGAACCAGAGCGTTGGGACACCATCCACTCGATGGACCAACATCTTTGTAGCGGTTGCAGGGAGTCTATGGATGGAGGCGGCTCAGGACCACTATTTGTGGCGTTGTATGGGGAGGCCTATGTCCAGCAGTGGACGTGTATGGGCTGATATGATGATGATGATGTATCTAACATCATATCAGCCCATACACTTCCACTGCTGGACGTAGGACGCCACAAATAGCGGTACCGAGCCACCTCCACTCGCCACTCGCCTCCAATGTCGTCGGTCCGAGTGGATGGTCTCCCATGTAGAGGGGATTTTGCCATAATCACCACGCTTGGCAAGTGGATTGGTGATTGCAGTGTTGGTGTTGAAAAATACTTAGAAGGAAGCTGCTGCCCTTCCTCTGGTAGGTTCCCTTAGTCGGCTCTTACGACATCCACAGGTTGAGTTGGAGAGGTCGATATTCGTAAGCCACAGCCCCACGGCCATAGATACATAATCAACCAGAATATTGCTTTAACTCAGGCCTCCCCATACAATGCCATAAAAAAGGGTTCTAAGCCTCCATCCATTGACTCCCTCTCTTCTTCATACTTATAGGCACATCAATAAGGGTTTTAATTAATACTTGCCTTTGCAACGAGTACAATAGGTACATTGCTGGCTTGCATGGTCCACAGCACATCAGTAGGTGTGAATCCACTCACAAGCACAGATACTAATCCCACATAAACTGTCAGGAAGGTAACTGCTTTAGTCGGTGAGCCTCCGAAGTGCAACACAAGGGCTGCAATGATCGCTGTTTGGATGGCTAGGAAGGTACCTTCTCCCCAAGCACTGAAAAAAATCAAATATTTAATAATCTCATGTCCACTGAGAAAAGTATAGATTTTTTTTATTTGAATGTAGATATAAGGTATCTGAACAACGGTATTTTATTTGATCTTTCTTTACCCAGGAGAGGGGCAGCATATGCTCATAAAAAATACCAAATTTAAGGGAATGTATATGCGTAGATTTTACCTGAAAGGAAAGTTCATGACATAGCTGTAGGCAAAATTCGAGGTGATCGCAAACAATTCCAAATATACGGCAAAAACACTAATGCCTTCCCCGCTTTTACTGCCGAGAATCTTCAGAATTTGAGGCACTTTCACCAGAATGGATCCAGCGATTATACCAATCCCAAGCCCTTTGCTCAGGGTTGATTTGAAGCATGGAACTGAAATAAGAATAGGTAATAATAAAATCTGTTAAGTAACAAAGGTTGATTACAAATCCGGGATTTGATTAGGTTATAATAGTTATCGAATTTACCATCAAGAAAGTTATGATTATCGAAGTATTCTTCATAACACTTCTCCGATAGCAACGACAGTAATAATCCCTGCACAAGATCTGCCATTGTACGACTTATTTTGCTTCTCTCAAGATAATCACATACACATTGTGCTTTTTTATTTTGTTTTCTTTCCGTACAACAAACCGTAGTAATTTCAACGGAAAATGAAAATGCGAAAATCGAGCGAAGTTTTTATGAGCGAAACAGTTCACAACAGTTCATTGACCTTTAACCCTAATCAAGGACATTGGTAGTTATGACCGAGGTTATGATGACAGTTGGTGGATGACGTGTGTCTTTTATGACAATGACAATTCATAAGGTGGCACGCGAATTAATTTGTATGAATATATGAATATTTGTTGCGTAGAAGAAGCTTTGATGGTTGGGTTGGGACTGGAGACTCTGTTGGTAATTTCTTCCGTCCACGAATATGAAATCCAAACTTGGTGTATTTTTTTACAGTAATGCCATCTCTGGTCTAAAAGGTCAATCCTTAAAAATACGTTTTAGTTCGTTTTGCTTTGAAGTTTTGTGCACGGACGGATAGATATTGGCACTTGCCAAAGCTAAAAGAAGAAGAAGAAGATATTGGCACCGTGGTATAAGAAAATTGGCTCGGATTCAATGCAAATCACCCTGATGAAGGCAAGGAAAACTTAAGGCACAAACTCTTGTGCGAAGCTTTATGTTATAATATTACCTACCTAAATTATTAGCCTCTGCCAGCGGCATTGCTTGCTCGCCTTTTTTGGGATACCAGTCCAAATCTTCATCAGTGCAAAATTAGCTTTTTCAGTAGTTTTACCGCTACTGTAACCAACACATATCATAGAGATCTTTATAGGTAGAATCTGGGTAGAATTTGGAAGAAAACTCTGAACTTATGTGCAGGAGCTTTATTGAATTTTTCGAGTTATAACAGGAAGCTCAATTCTTCATGATTTTTGAATCTAACTCGATTCACTCGGCGGCGACAGCAGTGTTGCGATGAATGAATTTATCATAGTAAACACCTACTCACTCCTAATAATGTAGATAGGTACTGCTTAATTATAATGAATCGGAAGTTCTTGATATCTATGCATAATAGGTAGAATACATATTATAATATAACTAGATTCTGTCCGCGGCTTCGCATGCGCTTTTCAAATGTTCGTTCTCGAGATACTGTTTACCTCCCTCCCTGTCTAATTTCAATAAGATCGTTTAGGCGTGAAAAGGTAACAGAATTACTTTCGCTTTTATTTAAAAGATTAGTACGGATTAGTTCTAATAGGTACTACTATTACATGTCTGTGGTTAGGTAATGCTCTCTTTTAGTATTGCAGAAGTACAAAAGTTCGGCGCGGCGCGGCGCGGCGGCGGCGGCGCCGTAATGAATGACTATACATTTCTTTAATATAAAAGGCTTTATGTTGATAACTATATCATTCTGTGACTAAAAATAAATTTTCCATTAAACTCTTGTAAAATAGCAGTTTCATACTCGCAACTCTAATATATGTGAAAATAGGAAATGTAGATTTGAACAATTCCGATAAAAATAGAATGTTTTAGGTAATACGCGGGTTGGCGTCCCACAAACAAAAGAATATAAGACACGTGGCGTAGCGAACGATTGTCCGCCTGCGACGCAAGATGTTGCGGGTTCGATTCCCGCCTTGGAACAAATGTTTGTACGATCTACAGATGTTTTCTGGATGTATAATAAAAAAAAAATATCTATGTAGTGTAGTAGTATTAAGTATATCAGTTTTCTAGTTCTCATAACAGAAGCTGCTTAGCTTGGGGCTAGATAATTCTGTGTGAATTGTCCTGCATTATTTTATTTATTTAAACGCCTTTTTCGTTAAAGTGCCACATTTTAGAGTTAGAAAAAAATTGTTTAGTTATATTCACGTCCTCTTATAAAATATCTAAAGTACAGAACAAATCATGCTTATATTAGCTTAGATTACCTACAATAACTATAGTGACTACCTATCCACATGGAATAATGCTGAGCAGGCATGCACTTCACTGTTTTATCAATTTCGACCAAAGTTTAACGTAACGAACTTTATGGTTAATAGCAAAAACCACCAATGCCATAAAAAAACCAAGATATGTGAAACACATGCTCGCATTCATGACGGGCTTTTTCATCTTAACTAATAGCGTCAAATTTTGATCTCGTAGGAAATGTGTGGATTAATTTACATTGTTGTTCATTCATTGTGAACTAATAAGTACATCGTAATAAGAATCAAGTATTTCTAGTAAATAAGTGTGTTTTGTTTTGTATCCTCAAAAGGTTGAAATTGTTGTTCTTTGAATGCATATTGCATTCAAATATTGTTGTTATTTGAATGCATATTGCATTCAAATAACAACAATTTTAATGTACATTACTAAGACTCCGCTGGTTGTGTGTAGCAAGCAAGAAACATACATTACGGTTATGTAATGAGTAGCACTAAATAGCGAAAAATTATTACATCCCTTTTAAATAGCTCTATGTGCAATTTAAGTATGTAGTCCTAGATTCTACGATGAATCAACACCAATCTAAATATTCATATCCATGGAATAATGACTTTAAATTCTAACAGGTTTAAAATATGTATATACATCTGATAGTCTAACATTGCTAAGACACTTTGTTGCTGTTACATTCATTGTGATTTCAATTACTATCACATACTTCTGTAAACATGAACAAAAACTGTAATATTATAGGCGCAATATTTAAGCAATTATCAATGCTAGACTATTGGAAAACAATAACTACCGCTATATTAAAACTAGAAAAGTTCAGAATGCTACACAGCATTCTTAATTAACCGGCTCAGGAGAGTGGCTTTAAGGAAAATGATAACTTCGGTCGAGAATTGTTTTTTCCAAGAATTTTCTTTTGTTCTTCCTTGACTCGCTTTTCTTGTTCTTTCTTCATCTTCTGACGTTCCTCGTCCATTCTTCTTTGTTCTTCAATCATCGCAAGACGCTCCTCCGCCTGGTAAATAATAAAGTCCTATTAGTAAAATTACAGTAGGTACAACATTAGATGAATGTTTATTAGTTATTTCTTCATGCCAAAACTACTGAACAGATTGGGCTGAAACTTTACTTACATGTAGTTCTAAACCTGAAATAACATCCGGGCATTTTTACTGCCAGAAGCTACTCAGTTAATCAAAAAATTAATATTGTTAATACATCTAAAGCCTGTACTAGTCCTGAACCAATACCGTTATCAACTGGCATCACAACTGACCACTATAAGCTAGTCTAAAGTGGGTGACAGACGTGCGATTAAGTTCGCGAACTTGTGGCTCGACGACGATTGTTACTGGTGTGTCATCCTAAGTAAGCGTACTTTAAAACCGCCGTAAGTTAGTTGGCGATCCGACAAGTTTGAAATTTTGCCGAAGACACAGAATACAGAGTGAGTAAGCTTCACGTGTGTCACCGACGTCGAGTGGAGTAAGTTCGACATCATAAAAGCAGCGTACTTCAAGTTCGTACGTCTATCACCCACTTAAGAGGCTGCGAAGACAACACATTGTAGAGCTTGTCGCATGATAGAAGGAAAAAATTGGAAACTGATCGCTGGACCAATTCCTTAAAATGACTCTCACCTACACCAACTTTGCTCATAATGACAAGACTGATCGCAGATGAAAATGGAACATTAAAAAATTCTAGTCTCCCTTCTAGTAATGCCATAATACCATGCTGGGCATGTAGGTAGGGGATCACAGTTCACTGGTGGATCTGTTCTACAGGGGGCGTTTCTGACCACCCCCTGCTGACATCCCTTAGTGTCCTCTATTAACGTACACTAGAATTTTAATAAACCTTAACCCATTTTATTCTGTAAGTAATAGGTTTCATCAAGAATTAGAAATCATAAACTTTTATTTCTCTATGCTTACAAAATAAACTCTTAGACTCGTCTATTAAGCATTATCATATAAGAAATAAAGTGTTAATTGATACTCTTCACTTAAATGTTTTATCTACTAGTGGAAGAAGTGAAGAAAGTTATCTAAATAATGGGTCATGCTTTCATTTAGGCTAGCTGCATGTTCTTCACTTTGGTGTGATGACAATAATAAAATTGAGTCTACTGAAAATAATGCTGAACAATACCCACAGCATCATCTAGCCCCATACCAAGCAGAGCTTTTGTTATGGGTACTACTAGTATAAACACTTAAGTACTATGTGCATCTAGTTTACTTACCAGCTTTTGCTGGGCTTCTTCAATCTTTTTATTATTTTCTGCCATGATTTCCTCCAACTCTTTCCTTTTACGTGTTTCTTCCTCCTGTTTGATAAAAAATACATATTAATTCTGGTCTCAATAAAGGTAGGATACACAATAATAGTCTGCATGTAACTACATTTCTACTGTGTAATATTTTTTTTTGTAAAATGTGTACAGTATCAGTGGTCCCTTAAATCAGTAAACTGGTTTTCAAATACATATTTTTAAATTGTGAATGTCAATTTTAAACTTTCAAATATTTCTGAAAATTTAAGCTGGAAGAAACTGCTTATCCTATTGTCAATGGAGAATGCTCAAAGGCATAAACCTCTGTTAACAGTTGGTTACAAAAAGTAACTTTGTTATAAATGTGGTTATTCAAAAAAATGGTTCAAAAATACCTTCAGCTCTCACGTCTGGATCCTCATGCTGCAACTCCAAAACATTCTTACTGCTTCTCGGTCTTGTTCAGTCTTCAGACCTGACTTATAGACTACGTGACTGCCAGGGACAGTCAAGTGAACAATTTAAAAATGCTATCCTGATGCCTCAACGGCTATCTTATAAGGCAAGACTCTGCCACAGGTGCAAATGCATGGCATGTATGTTACATAATGGTGAAACGGATAGGATGGTCTCAATTAGAAATTAAGTAAACAACTTGTAAGCTCGAACTACACCTGACTGGACCTTTAACAGATATCATTGAATACTTTTATTAGTTTTAAGTCTTATAACTGTAGGTATAAAACATTGAATTAACACTGTGGTTTATAGGGTGAGACAACAATGCAGATTGTTGTCAATGTTGGTGTCACATGCCAGTGCAAGGGATGCTTTCTTGCCCTGGCACCTGACTGGTAGGGGAGCACGGCAGTTACCTGTCGGGCGAGTTCCTCTCTCCTCTGCTGTTCTCGCTGCCTCTCCAGCTCTTCCATCATTTCTTTTTCCATTTTCCGTTTTGCCTCTTCAACTCTTTTTGCTACTTCTTGTTCTATTTCATCTTTTCTTTTCTCTAACTCTTCCTCAACTTTTTTCTTGACAAGCAGTTCTATTCGTTTAGCTGCTTCTTCTTCAACAACCTAATGTAAAAACTCTGTATTAGTTCAAAAAGCTTATGAAGGTTACTGTGAAGATACGCATAAAGGAAAATTGTGAAGACAAACTAAAAGGACAGTGAAATTTAGAACTTCGTAGTCATGATCATAGCAATTGGTTACCAACAATAGAAGCCATAAACTCCTCTGTGGAGTTCTAAATTATTTGTAGGTATGGTAAGTTACCTTTGCCTCAGCTTCCCTGACTCGTCTTTGGCGCTCTTTTTCTGCTAAACGATCTACTTCATCCATTTTATTGCGACCTTTTGACTTCTTTCTGCTATGATTCCTGCCATCATATGAGCCTTCACTACTGGTTACTGAAGAAATAGAGTGTGACCGTTTCCTGAAGAAGAAAAAAACAGTGCTGGCACCATTGTTTGCTATTGGAATTGATCCTGCACTAATGTATAGGAATCAAAATAATTGTATGATAAAAACAATGAAACCTGGTAAATATGGAACCAGAGTGGGAACTGAACTAGAATTGAAACAATGTCATGTTTTACCTGGATTTGGAGCTCCTATCTTTTGTTTTTTCAATGAGTTTGGAAGTTCGTGTGCGGGATTCAGAGCGATCCTTGGATCGGCTCTTCTTCCTCGAATGTTTGCTGCTTTTATGATGACGCCTTGGTGTTTTACTGCGTGACCGCGACCGACCCATTTCCAACAGGTGATTTATAGCAAGGGCACTTCTAAATAGGAAATGGGCTGCGGATTCGTTTTTATACGTATTTTCTTTACTTTCCGGAGATTGAGCGTGCTTGCTGCAGCTGTTTGGTTTCACTTCATTTCTTTTCTTCACTCACTTCTATTCAGGGTTGCGACGCGAGATTTATTTTTGAGGGGATTGTACCACAGACTAGAAAATATCATATTTTGCTAGGAATTCTAGAAAAAAAATTACTCATTGAAGTTTAAGTCCACGTATAACCATAGTAATGGATCGAAATGCGCAGTGTATTATAAATAAATAAATAAATAAAATCTGTTTATTGCAGGCACAAAAACGACCCATATCACAAAAATACAAAAATACAGTGCACAAAATAGAATTAAACATAAGATTAACTAGATTTAAAAAGATTAGAATTTACATATGTAGGTACGATAGGTTACCTATTTTCTATTTCCGTCCATATGGACAGAAATCCAGTGTCTGTAAATGGGATT
This sequence comes from Eupithecia insigniata, assembly GCA_947859395.1. Classification (NCBI taxonomy): domain Eukaryota; kingdom Metazoa; phylum Arthropoda; class Insecta; order Lepidoptera; family Geometridae; genus Eupithecia; species Eupithecia insigniata. The sequence goes on along the minus strand of OX401996.1, from coordinate 4,458,035 downwards.
GGCCAGATAGTCAGAAACAGCCCTCAGAATGGTGTTATTGGAGCGACTCAGTCGATTCCAGAAGGCTGCTATCCTCGTCCGTCTTATAGCAAAGAAGTCGGGAACTCCCGCGTCAGAAAACATGGTTGACGCACTGCAGTGTCTTGGTAGCCTCATAAGGGCCCGGTATGCATTATTATACTGTACCCTTATGGTGCTGAAAGACTTCCTAGTGAAGTTGTACCAGAGTTGACATGTGTACATACCTAGGCAGTATGCCTTAAACAGGGTGTTCTTCACATCGGAACTACAGTTGGCAAATCGGCGTGCAAGCATGTTGCCTCTGACGATTATAAACTATCTTAATACTAAAGACTTAATAACGTAGATTGAGGATGTTTAATAATATTTTGTCGCTGTTGTTATCTATCTGAAGACTCCCAGGACCAGTGGAGCTTTAATTCTCCTGCAAAATCCCCGAAAACCTCCATAAAACCGCTAAACTCATCATCCGCGATCTATAGCTCCTAGCCACTTGAACGTTCATGGGTACTGCAGTAACCAAAATTTTTTGGTAAACTTACGCCACGGGTACTGTAGTACCCAGAGGGTCATCCTAGCGAAGATTTTATTTGTTACCTGTGGCTCTTGTGTGCGTAGTCTATGGTTAACGAAGCAGAAATCATTCATAGAACGAACTGAACCTCGGATGAAGTATTAGAGGATACCGCCAGATACAGTTTTACGCTATGACAATAATTTTATGGACTCCGCCCTCGGATGAAGTATTAGAGGATACCGCCAGATACAGTTCTACGCATGTCCGTTTTTTGTTAGTGTGCTGTTGCAGATTTGTAATAGTGTGCGTGACTAGGGATGTGACTTCGCTGTCAAGCCGAACTGGTTTCGGCCCAAACTAGTCCGAATCAGGAAAATAAATTTTTATGCCGATTTCATTCCTGATTCGTCCCATATTTCCTCCGCTGTCTGTCTCTCTGTCGATCTATCGAGCTTTATTGTATCTCATGATTCGTAAAAGGTAACCTGCATTTTTTGTGTGTATTCCATTTAACGATATAATAACATATTATCAAAATAAATATTAAAATTAAAGGGAGCTCCACAAAAACATATTTTATTTTTTGCTCCACTCACGCGATGCAAAAATCTAAAAAAGGGGTTAGGATTCACTCCGCTTTCCGTTGCCTTAGTTTCTTTGTCATTTTGGGCACTTGCCGCTATAAAACCTGAAATTTCTTGCTAATCCTTATTTACCAACTTCTGCGTGAACGCAATAAAAAAATATTAAAAGTGATTACTTATAGTTTATGTATCTATGTATTTTGCAAGCCGAATTAATCCACCTTGTCTGCTCCTATTTTTCCGGCCAGTTATAACCTGGGTCTCTTTAAGACAAGAGTGAATGGTGTCTTCCGGTGGGTACACAGGTACGTACATACTCGATAAACTTGCCCGATCTCGAGCAAGTATGAACGTGTGGACCATGCAAGACTCAAGACAAATTCTCGAAGCCAACCAAAATGTCCGATTCGAACAAGATTCAAACGTTCATAATTCTTGCTCGATGTTCGAACCAAAAATGTTTGTACGTGTAGCAACGAGGTCGAGCATGTTAGTCGTGATTGATATTTTTATGAATGTTAGTGCGCAGCTATAATGTCGGACTTTCGTTCATTTTCTCGAGATTTTGTGGAAAATTTTATGAATTAATTTAATAAATTATTTTTATTAATTCATAAATTTTTAATTCAGCAAATAAGACAGCGTACGGCATCGCGGTAGAGTAAAGAAACGATGGCGCGATGAACTAAACACCTTCGATAGAACGTGGGCCCAACTGGCTCAGAGTCCCAATTCATGGTAAGATTTGCCTAATGTCCCATACATTACAGGCTAATTATAATTAAATTAATTGGTTAAATTTTTCCCCGACAGTAAACGTAGCTGGCGATGCCCACTAAACACTAAGGATGGGAGTTATTGGATATTTTGGCTACCGGTTATTAGTTGGGTATTTTGTTTCAATACCGCTAGTACCAACTGGTACCCAATAACGTTACAATACTCTATACCTGTCCTGATTTCTACCCAATATATTGCTAACCGATTTGGTTAGAAATACCAAATACTTGTTGCAGCAGCTACATAACTTTAAGGGTGAACGGTCCGCTAGTACCTATGCGTAGATGATAGTTAGGTAAGTATAGGTATTCAAGCGTTGGGTAGTTATGGCTCACGGTCGGTTAGGCGCGATGTTCGCTTTGCACAGTTATTCCCTAGCGGTATGCGGATTTTACAATAGCGTTAGATATTTTAGGACCATGCTAACAGGTACTGAGTTAGTTATTGAATACCGGACTCATCTCTACTAAACACAACAACGAATCGTCCGATGCTCAAAGAGTTTCAACGCACACTAAACATGTTCTTCGAGCAAGCTTTTACGTGTAGACGCAGAGTCGAGCATGTTTATAGATAGCCATGCTCGGATGAAACATGCTCATTGAGCATGTACCTACGTACGTGTGTACCCACCATTCTAGACCTTCCTGATACACCGTCGGCAAAATCGTCACTTTCCATTAGGTGAGATTGTGATCAAAGAAGACCTATCAACGTGATAAGACTTATAATTGTATATACCGATATGTTGTGTTTGCCCAAAATTTTACATCAATGTCGATGTCATTTTGTAAGACTAAGAATAAAATTTTGCAAAATATATAAAAAACGACAATAAATAAGATAACACCTTACAATATTATTATATAGCTAAATGCGCGCGGCTTTGCCCGCATTGATTTAACGTTGCATTTTGAATGATGTATACATAGATATACATTGTGTCCCAGTATTAAAAATGTAATTTTAATACTAAAATTAAACTTTAAGTCACGATAGCCACTTGTTTGTGAGTTATTTGTTATTTTATCGTCATCGTCACATATCTGACATGGTTATAGTTTTTATTTTAACAAAATAGACCCACTACTTTGGAAGAAATCATTTTTTTATTAAATAGAGTAATAAAATTTTTAATTCATCAATAAAGTATATACGAAAAAATTTTTTCTATTCTTTTGTCGTTAATTTTTGATTTAGTTTCACCCCCTTTCGGGGTTGCACTTTATCCAGGGACACACTGTATATACCGACTGTTAATTTTAAGCATATTGTATACTGTTCGTGCCTCAGTAAACGAAAAACCTACGAAAAATTTATCTTATAACTAAAATCAAATTACGTAACTTTTGGAACGAAAACTTCCGAAAAAACCGCGTAAAAATAATTCCAGGTTATTTAAGTTAATATCTTGTATTATTTCTTTTTTCTTCGTATTTTGAGTTGTATAAATTAGTTAAATGCTACGGAAACAATAATTTGTAAACCAATACTACATGCACGAGAAGTGTGTGAAAGATAGTACTTTTCGGAAAGAAATCTCGAAATGGGACGAATCAGGAATTAAATCAGCAATCAATTTTATTTTCCTGTTTCGGCCCAGTTTCGGCCGAAACCACGAATGTGGAATAACCCGAAAACTAAATTTGATGGTAAGCACATCACTAGCGCAGACGCTAAATTTATCTCTGCTATTCATGGTTTTGGACATTATTTGTATCCTAGACTCACAGGAACACATGAACTAGATCGTTAAAATGTTGTTACTACATATTTCTAGTAATAAAAATAATTACTTTAACATTTATACTGAGCGAAAAACTTACGCATGTAATGACAAATCCGGGAATTTAACTCCACCTTTTGTCCTTCTTGAAGGATTGTACACAGCGGAACACCACATATTTTCACATTTTCAACAAACTTTTGAGTAAAACGCAGTAATTTCTTACAATTTCAATAAAGTTCATCAGTCTGACCACAACTTTAGAGCAAACTACTGTGTCAGCACCTGACACGATTCACACTGAAAGTGCAGCATAGCTATACGTACACCAGCTATCTCTTTTACACATAGCTTGGCTCCGTGGGATAAACAAAGATACATGACATATGGTGATACATAGATATATAACCGGATATGACTTTGGCTACCTCTTATGATACCTACTCTATGAACTGAACCACTTCTCAAATGACATATCTAGAAAAACTCATGTCTGTCAACAAATAAAGCGCGAGTAGTAGAGTTGGGCCGAGGACTTTTGTTTTGATCAATTTATTTGGTAATACTTTTCTAAGTCTAGTATAAAGCCTTTGACGTCATTTTAAAGGAAATAACCTCTAACCCTACGCATTTAGAATATTTCATTACTGTTGATATCGTAGGTTGATCATGAAAAAACAAAGTTTTTATAAACCGAACGAAAATGTCTCTTTTATTTGTTTAACATTATTTACCAAGGTGTAGGTATAATGATTAGATGATAAATCAAGTTTATTCTATAGATATTAACGAAAACAATGTGATTTCACGTTTTGAAATAACTTGAATACTTTTGTTTTGGCAAACGTTTTTATCGGTGGTCGCTCGGTTTTTTTGGCCCCAAAAAGCGGTTATTTGTTGGTGTAAGTCAACCCCCACGGCCGCGAGCGCTGGGCGTTCAAGTGGCTAGGACCAATAATTTTATGGACTCCGCCTTTCAGTTTTACACTTGCCCGTTTTTGTAAGTGTGTAGTTGCAGATTTGTATTGTATTAGTGTGCGTGACTAGGGAAGTGACTTCGCTGTCGAGCCGAACTGGCTTCGGCCCAATCTGGTCCGAATCAGGAAAATAAACTTGAATGCTGATTTCATTCTTGATTCGTCCCATATTTACTTAACAGGCAGGATTTAGTACTTTCAACCAGGGTTATAGCTGATACCATTTTTTGACACCGGATGCTGATGCTGATTTTGGCCATGTGCGTACCAAGCGCAAACCGAGTATACCACACTAATTGAATCTAGATGATTCTACCAATCGAAAAAGAGTTTCGAAAAACTAGGTATACACTTTTTTATAGAAAATCTACGCACTTTTTTAGGGTTCAGTAAACAAAGGGTACCAACGGGACCATAGTACTAACCCTCCGCTGTCTGTCTGTCTGTCCATCTATCGGGCTCTATTGTATCTCATGATTCGTAAAAGGTAGACACCTGCATTTTTCAGTGTGTATTTCATTTGCCGCATAATAAATATTAAAATTAAAAGGGGCTTCACAAAAAACATATTTTTTGGCCATTTTTTGCTCCATTCACGCTATGCAAAAATCTAAAAAAAAAAGTGAGGGTTCGCTCCGCTTTCCGTTGCCTTAATTTCTTGGTAATTTTGGGCAAGTGCCGCCGCTAAAAAATCTGAAATTTCTTGCTCATACTTATCTTTCAATTTCTGCGTGAACGCAATCAAAAAATACGAAAAGTGAGAACTTATAGTTTTTGTATCTATTTTGCAAGCTGAAGTAATCCACCTTTATCATTCGCACCCTAAGGAATGGTAACCGGTCGCTGCCTGATCTCCTGATTTTTCGGCCAGTTACCACAAACTACACAGGTATCCAGTTACAACCTGAGTCTCTTCAAGACAAGAGTGAATAGGTGTCTTCTAGACTTTTGTGATACACCGTCGGCGACATCGTCACTTTTCATCAGGTGAGATTTTGGTCAAACGAAGGTCTATCGACTATAAAAAAGGTATGTACTTAGCTCACAGCGCGCCATACAAACAAAGAAGAATGTTTGCATAAAGGTAGGATTAGGTTATTATCAAAGACGTTACGTATATAATAGTCTAGAGCGCTAATTGACATTTTGAACGTGGATGTGAAACATCCTTTATTCAGATTCAGACGTCACGGGTTGTTGCGTGATTCAAATTATTTTATGATTTTGCAAAGAATAAAATGAACGGAAAAGTAATTTGGGCAAATCGAGAACTATTTTCTATGAACCCATCATAAAACCAACTTCGATTTAATTTGATTTTGGGAGCATTTGGGAAAATATTGATTTCGAGCCCAAAATCTCTTATTATCCAAAATGTTCCAAAACTACCAATGAGCCAAAGTTAGTTTTTCATAAGTAAATAAAGAGTAAATAGAAAATGGCTTACAATTTGCGCCAACTTACTTTTCCGCTAGATTAATTTCTTGAAGTAAGCAGAATAGGGCGGCAATCGTGGGCGGTTCGAGGCTACACCAAATTAAAAACTACAATAAAAAATTTATGTCGCCCCAACCCACGACGATCAACCTTAAATAAAGCATAGGATTTAAGGCCGATTCAGATATATCAGTGAGGCCACAGTTCCGGACAGTTCACACTCTGTGCAAATTTCAACTCTCTAACTTTTACGGTTCAACAGATACAACAAATGTTAAAGTCGAGAAAAAATTGCCAAAACACATGTGTTTTGTTGAACCCCCTTAAATTATAATATTAATTTTTTTAAATGTAGTTATAGCGACTGTTTTTCTAAGCTTAATAAGTTTACTTTTCTCAAGCAATCAGCAATAAAGTTGGAATAAAATATAATTATATGTAGTTAAAAACTAAAACTCGACTACCTACGAAAAAGTATTAAGCAAGCGTTCACCGATTGTTCTTATTTTTTATACTTAGGTAGTCAGAGGCCTTTGTTCCTACTGTAGTCCTGGTATCTTATGGCATCCGATTATCTAAGTATCTAAGTCGGCAAATATAGCCCGGCAAAATCAGCATGTGTCAAAAAACGGCATCAGCAACAACCCTGTTATCGACATAGGAGGTTGCGGTTGATTTTCAACCAGGGCTTTGCTTCTATTTGTTCCTTCTCCCTGATCTCAATGTCTCCCGATTAGAGCAGTAAAATTAGTTTATCCGGCGAGCAGTCTCGACATAGATAGCGATCGCAAGGAGACCGACATACCTACATCGGTCGCAATATCTCTCCGGTCACATTTTAAAGATTTTTGAATGTCTCTACAAGAAACAAGTTGGCACAAACTTTAGCCTTATTACCAGGAATAACCAATGAAATTGCATAAGACCTTCGCTTTGTTTCGGTGGACCAACAGAATTGCTTGAAATCTCCGCTCCGCGCTGCTAGTGCTCCCTCGCTGGACAGGCAGGCATGCATTAGGTAGTAATGTATCTTCAGTTATGTAAGAAAACATTAGGCATGACGAAAGATTTTGAGAAACTACACGGTGATATTTTTAGACATCTACTGAATGCAAAATAAATCATATTTATGCAAAAAAAATAGACAGTAGGAAAAATACAGCTTTTAAAAATGCATTTTCAATTTCGCTCAAAAACGCTATAATACTCGTGGCGGCTATCTATGACGTCATGGATGCACGAACATCTGATTATACAGAATGATCATAATATTTTCAAGAGAAGCTTTACCAGCTATTCTGTGCCTTTACATTACATATTGTGACGGCATGATGTCACAGTTATGTATTCTCTGATTGGTGTTCAACGTGTCATGGCGGATTGCTGTATTTTGTAGTTTTATTTTATCAAAATAATAATTAATGTCAATCAAAACATAAAATATCATACGTGTTTTGTAATCTATGGCTCAGGTATAATTCGGTAAATACATAATTTTTGTGATTTTTAGTTACTCTCGTCATCCCTATTCTTTCAGGTAAGTAACCTACATATTTAAGTACGTACATAGGTCTTAATAAATTAAACAATTTTAAATATTGTTGTCTTTATTATATTTAGTAAAATGATCAATAGTGATAGGCTCGGTTAAAGGTAAAATTATTGTATTTATGTATTTTCGTACCTACATTTTATACGTTACATTAGAAGATAAGTCAAGATGAATATTCCTTCTGTTTATCTTTTATAAAGGAAACTAGATTCGTAGTTGTTCTAAGAACGTAGTTTGATAAAGTTGTGTCAAGCTCCAAACCGTCTCTTATTTTGTGATTTAAATACTGTATTCTTGCAAAATTATTATTAAACTCAATATGACTGTTATTTTCATCAAGTTGACTGAAATTAAATGAGTCACGTCTTGCTAGGATACCATTAACGGTGTTAACGGCCGTAAAAGATTCGTCTGTCGCTCGCATATCTTGATCTGAACTATTAGTCGAAAAAGACCCATGGCGTCTCAATAAACTGTCTTTAACCGAGTAAGAAAAAGCTCCATTTTTCATCTCTAAGATGTCTTTAACGGTATTAGCCGTCGAATTAGACCTTTTGCTTTGAGCTAGGATGTCTTTAACGGTTTTAATGGCCGAGAAGTCACCCTTATTCTCCGTTAACAATGATTGTATATTTGTCTCACTTCTGGAACAGTCTGGATCTTTATTGTTTACCTCTTGTTCACCCTTATCCCGTAAAGATGACGTTGAAGAGTGGCTGCTGCGATTATCTGGTGGTGTAGTAATCTTATCCATTAGTTCTTCCAGTTGCTCAGTAATAACTGTGGCAGCCTCACTCAGTTCGTCCTCTGATTCTGTTTTGTGAGTATTTGAATCATGTTTCGTGTCAGAACCATCATCCTGTTCAATCATAATGTCAGGCTCATAGTATTTTTTCAGTTTATGCAATATAACTTCAAGATCTCGATTGTGTCCAATGTTTGTGTCATCATAAGACTCTTTTATTTGAATAGTACCCCGGTAAAAGTAATTTGGAGGTAAAGGATAACCCCGCACAGCCAGATCTGAGAAACCATACTTGGGTACGCTAACCGGCTGGTTGTAGATGCATTCAAATTTTCCCGTTGAACAGTTTGGTTTCCTCGGATAATCAATAACAACTGCGAAAGAGAAATTATTACCTACGTTAAATTTGGTGGGAGGAAATATTAATTTATACAAGGTACATCTGCTCGGAAAGTTGCCTATTCCTTTTCCATATATTAAGATAGAAAGTCATTGCAGGCGTATAGGAAACCGGGAGGAAAAAGTCTATGGAACTTCATTTCTCATACGTTTTAGCGGGAGGGAAAAGTGTATGGAAATCCATTTCTAACGTGTTCTTTTTTTTAATTTCCTAAAAGATCGGCCGGTAGCTATTTACAGGCAAGGAATTTATATACTAATGTAACTGGAAGGATGAATGAAACAAAAACCACGGTCTAAAAGAGACTGAATACTAAGGAGGTGTGTCTCTTTCTTTAAGAACGACAATAAATTTATGAACGAAACAGGACAAGACAGGGAATATTCATGATTATTTTTTATTGCATATATCCATTCTTTTTTAGGTATCCTCTTAAAACAAGATTTTTTAAATAGATTTATTCATACCTTTATTATCATAAAGTTAGACACCTATTGAAAATTCGATTAGTCAGAAAAAATTCAAAATGTCACCATATTGGAACCATTAAGTGTGACGACTTTTGTATGTGGAAATAGCTCTGAGATATGAAACTTTTTTGAAATGACAGAAAATGTTCGGCGGGACAACCGGCTGAAGTCACACTCCATCATATTATATTATATATAGCTGGATTACCACTCACTGACTGACTCACTCACTGACATAATTGTTCTCCTTGATGGTGGATGGGGAGGTATGTTTTTTTTTGCGGAATCGTATAGGGGTGGTTTATGGGACCTGGGGAAAATTCCGACTTTTTGAGATTTCCCCCCCCTTCCCCCCCGCCCCCAGGGGGGCTCGCAAGGGGAGCCATATTGAATAATAATTTTTGTGGGGCTGTATAGAGGATGTCAAATAGTTTCGAATGCAAAAAAAAATTAGCCCCCCTTGCCCCCAAAATAGCCCCCCCTTTTTAGGTTGCTCCCGGATGCCGTCGTCGTAGGGGAGTTTCGATTGCGGGAACGTATAGAGGGTTTCTTCTCGAATGAAGGTAAAAAAAATTTAGCCCCCCTCCCCCCCCAAAAAAAACTCCCCCCTTTTTGTATCTCCCAAGTGGGGGGACTTGAAAGAAATTTTTTTTTTGCGTCTTGTAGAGGATAAAAAATCATTTTGAAAACATAAAAAAATTTGGCCCCCCTCCCCCTCTAGACCCCCCTTTTTAATACAAAACCGAAATTTGGCCTAATTTTGACCTTTTTTTTCGGGTGGAGCATTGCGGCGAGCGAAGCGAGCCGCAATGCGACGATGGGGAACAGCACGGCGAGCGAAGCGAGCCGTGCTGTGACCCCCTGACCCCCCCTTCTTCCCCCCCTCTAGGGGGGCTCCTAAGCGAAGCCATATTGATTCAAATTTTTTGTAGGGCTGTATAGAGGATGTCAAATAGTTTCTAATACAAAAAAAATTTAGCCCCCCTTGCCCCCAAAATAGCCCCCCCTTTTTAGGTTGCTCCCGGATGCCGTCGTCGTAGGGGAGTTTCGATTGCGGGAACGTATAGAGGGTTTCTTCTCGAATGAAGGTAAAAAAAATTTAGCCCCCCTCCCCCCCCAAAAAAAACTCCCCCCTTTTTGTATCTCCCAAGTGGGGGGACTTGAAAGAAATTTTTTTTTTGCGTCTTGTAGAGGATAAAAAATCATTTTGAAAACATAAAAAAATTTGGCCCCCCTCCCCCTCTAGACCCCCCTTTTTAATACAAAACCGAAATTTGGCCTAATTTTGACCTTTTTTTTCGGGTGGAGCATTGCGGCGAGCGAAGCGAGCCGCAATGCGACGATGGGGAACAGCACGGCGAGCGAAGCGAGCCGTGCTGTGACCCCCTGACCCCCCCTTCTTCCCCCCCTCTAGGGGGGCTCCTAAGCGAAGCCATATTGATTCAAATTTTTTGTAGGGCTGTATAGAGGATGTCAAATAGTTTCTAATACAAAAAAAATTTAGCCCCCCTTGCCCCCAAAATAGCCCCCCCTTTTTAGGTTGCTCCCGGATGCCGTCGTCGTAGGGGAGTTTCGATTGCGGGAACGTATAGAGGGTTTCTTCTCGAATGAAGGTAAAAAAAATTTAGCCCCCCTCCCCCCCCCAAAAAAACTCCCCCCTTTTTGTATCTCCCAAGTGGGGGGACTTGAAAGAAATTTTTTTTTTGCGTCTTGTAGAGGATAAAAAATCATTTTGAAAACATAAAAAAATTTGACCCCCCTGCCCCTCTAGACCCCCTTTTTTATAAAAAAACCGAAATTTGGCCTAATTTTGACCTTTTTTTTTCGGGTGGAGCATTGCGGCGAGCGAAGCGAGCCGCAATGCGACGACGGGGAACAGCACGGCGAGCGAAGCGAGCCGTGCTGTGACCCCCACGACTCCCCCTTCTTCCCCCCCTCTAGGGGGGCTCGCAAGGGGAGCCATATTGAATAATAATTTTTGTGGGGCTGTATAGAGGATGTCAAATAGTTTCGAATGCAAAAAAAAATTAGCCCCCCTTGCTCCCAAAATAGCCCCCCTTTTTAGGTTGCTCCCGGATGCCGTCGTCGTAGGGGAGTTTCGATTGCGGGAACGTATAGAGGGTTTCTTCTCGAATGAAGGTAAAAAAAATTTAGCCCCCCTCCCCCCCCAAAACAAACACCCCCCTTTTTGTATCTCCCAAGTGGGGGGACTTGAAAGAAATTTTTTTTTTGCTTCTTGTAGAGGATAAAAAATCATTTTGAAAACATAAAAAAAATTGACCCCCCTGCCCCTCTAGACCCCCCTTTTTATAAAAAAACCGAAATTTGGCCTAATTTTGACCTTTTTTTTTCGGGTGGAGCATTGCGGCGAGCGAAGCGAGCCGCAATGCGACGACGGGGAACAGCACGGCGAGCGAAGCGAGCCGTGCTGTGACCCCCACGACCCCCCCTTCTTCCCCCCCTCTAGGGGGGCTCGCAAGGGGAGCCATATTGAATAATAATTTTTGTGGGGCTGTATAGAGGATGTCAAATAGTTTCAAATGCAAAAAAAATTTAGCCCCCCTTGCCCCCAAAATAGCCCCCCCTTTTAAGGTTGCTCCCGGATGCCGTCGTCGTAGGGGGGTTTCGATTGCGGGAACGTATAGAGGGTTTCTTCTCGAATGAAGGAAAAAAAATTTTAGCCCCCCTTCTCCCCTAAAAAAACACCCCCCCTTTTTGTATCTCCCAAGTGGGGGGACTTGAAAGAAAATTTTTTTTTGCCTCTTGTAGAGGATATAAAATCATTTTGAAATCATAAAAAAATTTGGCCCCCTCCCCCCTCTAGACCCCCCTTTTTATAAAAAAACCAAAATTTGGCCTAATTTTGACCTTTTTTTTTCGGGTGGAGCATTGCGGCGAGCGAAGCGAGCCGCAATGCGACGACGGGGAACAGGACGGCGAGCGAAGCGAGCCGTGTTGTGACCCCCACGACCCCCCCTTCTTCCCCCCCTCTAGGGGGGCTCCCGAGCGAAGCCATATTGATTCTAATTTTTTGTAGGGCTGTATAGAAGATGTCAGGTGATTCTGAATGCAAAAAAAATTTAGCCCCCCTTGCCCCCAAAATAGCCCCCCCTTTTTAGGTTGCTCCCAGATGCCGTCGTCGTAGGGGGGTTTCGATTGCGGGAACGTATAGAGGGTTTCTTCTTAAATGACGAAAAAAAAAATTTTGCCCCCCTTCCCCCCCAAAAAAACTCCCCCTCTTTTTGTATCTCCCAAGTGGGGGGACTTGAAAGAAATTTTTTTTTTGCGTCATGTAGAGGATAAAAATCATTTTGAATTCATAAAAAAAATTGGCCCCCCTCCCCCTCTAGACCCCCCTTTTTATAAAAAAACTGAAATTTGGCCTAATTTTGACCTTTTTTTTCGGGTGGAGCATTGCGGCGAGCGAAGCGAGCCGCAATGCGACTACGGGGAACTGCACGGCGAGCGAAGCGAGCCGTGCGGTGACCCCCTGACCCCCCCTTCTTCCCCCCATCTAAGGGGGCTTTTTGTAGAGAGAATGTCAAATGATTTTGAATGCAAAAAAAATTCAGCCCCCCTTGCCCCCAAAATAGCCCCCCTTTTTAGGTTGCTCCCAGATGCCGTCGTCGTAGGGGGATTTAGATTGCGGGAACGTATAGAGGGTATATTCTTGTATGTGGAAAAAAAATTACCTACATTTCCCCCCAGTCCCACCCAGTCCCCTTGAACCCCTCTCCCACCAAAACATCTGATATGGGTATCGTTTTCGACTAACTAAAACTCGTAGATTACGAAAAAGATGTCCATTTCTAAATCCAAGATGGCTGACATTTTTTTATCGCAGTATTCACTCTTGGATATCGATTTCAACAAAATCTTTAACGTAGGTTACGACAAGGGGCTCTTAATTAAAAAACAAACAGTCTACACAACCGCCGCGAGCTGCTTGCAGCTCGCGCACTCCTAAAAAACTAGTTATACTATATATAGCTGGATTACCACTGACTCACTGACTGACTGACATAATTGTTCTCCTTGATGGTGGATGGGGAGGTATGTTTTTTTTTACGGAAACGTGTAGGGGGTGTTTAGAGGACCTAGGGAAAATTCCGACTTTTTGAGATTTCCCCCCCCTTCCCCCCCGCCCCCAGGGGGGCTCGCAAGGGGAGCCATATTGAATAATAATTTTTGTGGGGCTGTATAGAGGATGAGAAATAGTTTCGAATGCAAAAAAAATTTAGCCCCCCTTGCCCCCAAAATAGCCCCCCCTTTTTAGGTTGCTCCCGGATGCCGTCGTCGTAGGGGAGTTTCGATTGCGGGAACGTATAAAGGGTTTCTTCTCGAATGAAGGTAAAAAAAATTTAGCCCCCCTCCCCCCCCAAAAAAACTCCCCCCTTTTTGTATCTCCCAAGTGGGGGGACTTGAAAGAAATTTTTTTTTTGCGTCTTGTAGAGGATAAAAAATCATTTTAAATTCATAAAAAAAATTGGCCCCCCTCCCCCTCTAGACCCCCCTTTTTATAAAAAAACTGAAATTTGGCCTAATTTTGACCTTTTTTTTCGGGTGGAGCATTGCGGCGAGCGAAGCGAGCCGCAATGCGACGATGGGGAACAGCACGGCGAGCGAAGCGAGCCGTGCTGTGACCCCCACGACCCCCCCTTCTTCCCCCCTCTAGGGGGGCTCGCAAGGGGAGCCATATTGAATAATAATTTTTGTGGGGCTGTATAGAGAATATCAAATAGTTTTGGATGCAAAAAAAAATTAGCCCCCTTTGCCCCCAAAATAGCCCCCCCTTTTTAGGTTGCTCCCAGATGCCGTCTTTGTAGGGGGGTTTCGATTGCGGGAACGTATAGAGGGTTTCTTCTCGAATGAAGGAAAAAAAAATTTAGCCCCCCTTCCCCCCCGAAAAACTCCCCCCCTTTTTGTATCTCCCAAGTGGGGGGACTTGCAAAAATTTTCTTTTTTGCGTCTTGTAGAGGATAAAAAATCATTTTGAAAACATAAAAAAATTTGGCCCCCCTCCCCCTCTAGACCCCCCTTTTTATAAAAAAACCGAAATTTGGCCTAATTTTGACCTTTTTTTTCGGGTGGAGCATTGCGGCGAGCGAAGCGAGCCGCAATGCGACGACGGGGAACAGCACGGCGAGCGAAGCGAGCCGTGCTGTGACCCCCTGACCCCCCCTTCTTCCCCCCCTCTAGGGGGGCTCGCAAGGGGAGCCATATTGAATGATAATTTTTATAGGGCTGTATAGAGGATGTCAAATAATTTCGAATGCAAAAAAAATTTAGCCCCCCTTGCCCCCAAAATAGCCCCCCCTTTTTAGGTTGCTCCCAGATGCCGTCGTCGTAGGGGGGTTTCGATTGCGGGAACGTATAGAGGGTTTCTTCTCAAATGAAGGAAAAAAAAATTTAGCCCCCCTTCCCCCCCAAAAAAACTCCCCCCCTTTTTGTATCTCCCAAGCGGGGGGACTTGAAAGAATTTTTTTTTTTGCGTCTTGTAGAGGATAAAAAATCATTTTTAAAACATAAAAAAATTTGGCCCCCCTCCCCCTCTAGACCCCCCTTTTTAATAAAAAACCGAAATTTGGCCAAATTTTGACCTTTTTTTTCGGGTGGAGCATTGCGGCGAGCGAAGCGAGCCGCAATGCGACGATGGGGAACAGCACGGCGAGCGAAGCGAGCCGTGCTGTGACCCCCACGACCCCCCCTTCTTCCCCCCTCTAGGGGGGCTCGCAAGGGGAGCCATATTGAATAATAATTTTTGTGGGGCTGTATAGAGAATATCAAATAGTTTTGGATGCAAAAAAAAATTAGCCCCCTTTGCCCCCAAAATAGCCCCCCCTTTTTAGGTTGCTCCCAGATGCCGTCTTTGTAGGGGGGTTTCGATTGCGGGAACGTATAGAGGGTTTCTTCTCGAATGAAGGAAAAAAAAATTTAGCCCCCCTTCCCCCCCGAAAAACTCCCCCCCTTTTTGTATCTCCCAAGTGGGGGGACTTGCAAAAATTTTCTTTTTTGCGTCTTGTAGAGGATAAAAAATCATTTTGAAAACATAAAAAAATTTGGCCCCCCTCCCCCTCTAGACCCCCCTTTTTATAAAAAAACCGAAATTTGGCCTAATTTTGACCTTTTTTTTCGGGTGGAGCATTGCGGCGAGCGAAGCGAGCCGCAATGCGACGACGGGGAACAGCACGGCGAGCGAAGCGAGCCGTGCTGTGACCCCCTGACCCCCCCTTCTTCCCCCCCTCTAGGGGGGCTCGCAAGGGGAGCCATATTGAATGATAATTTTTATAGGGCTGTATAGAGGATGTCAAATAATTTCGAATGCAAAAAAAATTTAGCCCCCCTTGCCCCCAAAATAGCCCCCCCTTTTTAGGTTGCTCCCAGATGCCGTCGTCGTAGGGGGGTTTCGATTGCGGGAACGTATAGAGGGTTTCTTCTCAAATGAAGGAAAAAAAAATTTAGCCCCCCTTCCCCCCCAAAAAAACTCCCCCCCTTTTTGTATCTCCCAAGCGGGGGGACTTGAAAGAATTTTTTTTTTTGCGTCTTGTAGAGGATAAAAAATCATTTTTAAAACATAAAAAAATTTGGCCCCCCTCCCCCTCTAGACCCCCCTTTTTAATAAAAAACCGAAATTTGGCCAAATTTTGACCTTTTTTTTCGGGTGGAGCATTGCGGCGAGCGAAGCGAGCCGCAATGCGACGATGGGGAACAGCACGGCGAGCGAAGCGAGCCGTGCTGTGACCCCCCGACCCCCCCTTCTTCCCCCCCTCTAGGGGGGCTCCCGAACGAAGCCATATTGAATAAAAATGTTTGTGGGGCTGTATAGAGAATATCAAATAGTTTGGGTTGTGTAGAGGATAGAAAACCATTTTGAAAACATATAAAAAATTGGCCCCCCTCCCCCTCTAGACCCCCCTTTTAATAAAAAACCGAAATTTGGCCTATTTTTGACCTTTTTTTTCGGGTGGAGCATTGCGGCGAGCGAAGCGAGCCGCAAAGCGACGACGGGGAACAGCACGGCGAGCGAAGCGAGCCGTGCTGTGACCCCTTGACCCCCCCCTTCTTCCCCCCCTCTAGGGGGGCTCCCAAGCGAAGCCATATTGCTTCAAATTTTTTAAAAGACTGTAAAGAAATGTCAAACAATTTTGAATGCAAAAAAAATTTTGCCCCCCTTGCCCCCAAAATAGCCCCCCCTTTTTAGGTTGCTCCCGCATGCCGTCGTCGTAGGGGGGTTTCGATAGCGGGTACGTATAGAGGGTTTCTTCTTGAATGAAGGAAAAAAATAATTAGCCCCCCTTCACCCCCAAAAAACTCCCCCCTTTTTGTATTTTCCAAGCACAGCATTTTGAAAAAAATTTCTTTCTTGGGTTGTGTAGAGGATAGAAAACCATTTTGAAAACATATAAAAAATTGGCCCCCCTCCCCCTCTAGACCCCCCTTTTAATAAAAAACCGAAATTTGGCCTATTTTTGACCTTTTTTTTCGGGTGGAGCATTGCGGCGAGCGAAGCGAGCCGCAAGGCGACGACGGGGAACAGCACGGCGAGCGAAGCGAGCCGTGCGTTGACCCCTTGACCCCCCCTTCTTCCCCCCCTCTAGGGGGGCTCCCAAGCGAAGCCATATTGCTTCAAATTTTTTAAAAGACTGTAAAGAAATGTCAAACAATTTTGAATGCAAAAAAAATTTAGCCCCCCTTGCCCCCAAAATAGCCCCCCCTTTTTAGGTTGCTCCCGGATGCCGTCGTCGTAGGAGGGTTTCGATAGCGGGTACGTATAGAGGGTTTCTTCTTGAATGAAGAAAAAAAATAATTAGCCCCCCTTCACCCCCAAAAAACTCCCCCCTTTTTGTATTTTCCAAGCACAGCATTTTGAAAAAAATTTCTTTCTTGGGTTGTGTAGAGGATAGAAAACCATTTTGAAAACATATAAAAAATTGGCCCCCTCCCCCTCTAGACCCCCCTTTTTAATAAAAAACCGAAATTTGGCCTAATTTTGACCTTTTTTTTCGGGTGGAGCATTGCGGCGAGCGAAGCGAGCCGCAAGGCGACGACGGGGAACAGCACGGCGAGCGAAGCGAGCCGTGCTGTGACCCCTTGACCCCCCCCTTCTTCCCCCCCTCTAGGGGGGCTCCCAAGCGAAGCCATATTGCTTCAAATTTTTTAAAAGACTGTAAAGAAATGTCAAACAATTTTGAATGCAAAAAAAATTTAGCCCCCCTTGCCCCCAAAATAGCCCCCCCTTTTTAGGTTGCTCCCGGATGCCGTCGTCGTAGGAGGGTTTCGATAGCGGGTACGTATAGAGGGTTTCTTCTTGAATGAAGGAAAAAAATAATAAGCCCCCCTTCACCCCCAAAAAACCCCCCTTTTTGTATTTTCCAAGCACAGCATTTTGAAAAAAATTTCTTTCTTGGGTTGTGTAGAGGATAGAAAACCATTTTGAAAACATATAAAAAATTGGCCCCCCTCCCCCTCTAGACCCCCCTTTTTAATAAAAAACCGAAATTTGGCCTAATTTTGACCTTTTTTTTTGGGTGGAGCATTGCGGCGAGCGAAGCGAGCCGCAATGCGACGACGGGGAACAGCACGGCGAGCGAAGCGAGCCGTGCTGTGACCCCCCGACCCCCCCTTCTTCCCCCCCTCTAGGGAGGCTCCCGAGCGAAGCCATATTGATTTAAATTTTTTGTAGGGCTGTATAGAGAATGTCAAATTATTTTGAATGCAAAAAAAGTTTAGCCCCCCTTGCCCCCAAAATAGCCCCCCTTTTTAGGTTGCTCCCGGATGCCGTCGTCGTAGGGGGGTTTAGATTGCGGGAACGTATAGAGGGTATATTCTTGTATGGGGAAATAAAAATTACCTACCCTTCCCCCCAGTCCCACCCAGTCCCCTTGAACCCCTCTCCCACCAAAACATCTGATATGGGTATCGTTTTCGACTAACTCAAACTCGTAGATTACGAAAAAGATGTCCATTTCAAAATCCAAGATGGCTGACATTTTTTAATCGCAAATCTTCCTTTTGGATATCGATTTCTACAAAATCTTAAACGTAGGTTACGAAAAGGGGAAGTAAATAAATAAACAAACAGTCTACACAACCGCCGCGAGCTGCTTGCAGCTCGCGCACTCCTAAAAAACTAGTTATATTATATTATATAAAGCTGGATTACCACTCACTGACTGACTCACTCACTGACATAATTGTTCTCCTTGATGGTGGATGGGGAGGTATGTTTTTTTTTGCGGAATCGTATAGGGGTGGTTTATGGGACCTGGGGAAAATTCCGACTTTTTGAGATTTCCCCCCCCTTCCCCCCCGCCCCCAGGGGGGCTCGCAAGGGGAGCCATACTGAATGATAATTTTTGTGGGGCTGTATAGAGGGTGTCAAGTAGTTTCGAATGCAAAAAAAATTTAGCCCCCCTTGCCCCCAAAATAGCCCCCCCTTTTTAGGTTGCTCCCGGATGCCGTCGTCGTAGGGGGGTTTCGATTGCGGGATCGTATAGAGGGTTTCTTCTCGAATGGGGAAAAAAAAATTCGACCCCCCCCTTCCCCCCCAAAAAACTCCCCCCCTTTTTGTATCTTCCAAGTGGGGGGACTTGAAAGAAATTTTTTTTTTGCGTCTTGTAGAGGATAAAAAATCATTTTGAAAACATAAAAAAATTTGGCCCCCCTCCCCCTCTAGACCCCCCTTTTAATAAAAAAACCGAAATTTGGCCTAATTTTGACGTGTTTTTTTCGGGTGGAGCATTGCGGCGAGCGAAGCGAGCCGCAATGCGACGATGAGGAACAGCACGGCGAGCGAAGCGAGCCGTGCTGTGACCCCCCGACCCCCCCTTCTCCCCCCCCTCTAGGGGGGCTCCCGAACGAAGCCATATTGAATAAAAATGTTTGTGAGGCTGTATAGAGAATACCAAATTGTTTTGAATGCAAAAAAAAATTAGCCCCCTTTGCCCCCAAAATAGCCCCCCTTTTTAAGTTGCTCCCGGATGCCGTCGTCGTAGGGGGGTTTCGATTGCGGGATCGTATAGAGGGTTTTTTCTCAAATGAAGGAAAAAAAAATTTAGCCCCCCTTCCCCCCCAAAAAAACTCCCCCCCTTTTTGTATCTCCCAAGTGAGGGGACTTGAAAGAATTTTTTTTTTTGCGTCATGTAGAGGATAGAATATCATTTTGAAAACATAAAAAAATTTGGCCCCCTCCCCCTCTAGACCCCCCTTTTTAATAAAAAACCGAAATTTGGCCTAATTTTGGCCTTTTTTTTCGGGTGGAGCATTGCGGCGAGCGAAGCGAGCCGCATTGCGACTGCGGGAAACAGCACGGCGAGCGAAGCGAGCCGTGCTGTGACCCCCTGACCCCCCCCTTCTTCCCCCCCTCTAGGGGGGCTCGCAAGGGGAGCCATATTGAATAATAATTTTTATGGGGCTGTATAGAGGATGTCAAATAGTTTCGAAAACAAAAAATATTTAGCCCCCCTTGCCCCCAAAATAGCCCCCCCTTTTTTGGTTGCACCCAGATTCCGTCGACGTAGGGGGGTTTCGATTGCGGGAACGTATAGAGGGTTTCTTCTCAAATGAAGGAAAAAAAAATTTAGCCCCCCTTCCCCCCCAAAAAAACTCCCCCCCTTTTTGTATCTCCCAAGTGGGGGGACTTGAAAGAAATTTTTTTTTTGCGTCTTGTAGAGGATAAAAAATCATTTTGAAAACATAAAAAAATTTGGCCCCCCTCCCCCTCTAGACCCCCCTTTTTATAAAAAAACCGAAATTTGGCCTAATTTTGACCTTTTTTTTTCGGGTGGAGCTTTGCGGCGAGAGAAGCGAGCCGCAATGCGACGACGGGGAACAGCACGGCGAGCGAAGCGAGCCGTGCTGTGACCCCACGACCCCCCCCTTCTTCCCCCCCTCTAGGGGGGCTCCCGAGCAAAGCCATATTGAATAATAATTTTTATGGGGCTGTATAGAGGATGTCAAATAGTTTCGAATACAAAAAAAATTTAGCCCCCCTTGCCCCCAAAATAGCCCCCCCTTTTTAGGTTGCTCCCAGATGCCGTCGTCGTAGGGGGGTTTCGATTGCGGGATCGTATAGAGGGTTTCTTCTCGAATAAAGGAAAAAAAAATTTAGCCCCCCTTCCCCCCCAAAAAAACTCCCCCCCTTTTGTATCTCCCAAGTGAGGGGACTTGAAAGAATTTTTTTTTTTTTTGCGTCATGTAGAGGATAAAAAATCATTTTGAAAACATAAAAAAATTTGGCCCCCCTCCCCCTCTAGACCCCCCTTTTTAATAAAAAACCGAAATTTGGCCTAATTTTGACCTTTTTTTTTCGGGTGGAGCATTGCGGCGAGCGAAGCGAGCCGCAATGTGACGACGGGGAACAGCACGGCGAGCGAAGCGAGCCGTGCTGTGACCCCCCGACCCCCCCTTCTTGCCCCACTCTAGGGGGGCTCCCGAGCGAAGCCATATTGAATAAAAATGTTTGTGGGGCTGTATAGAGACTGTCAAATAATTTTGTATGCAAAAAAATTCAGCCCCCCTTGCCCCCAAAATGGCCCCCCTTTTTAGTTTGCTCCCGGATGCCGTCGTCGTAGGGGGGTTTCGATTGCGGGATCGTAAAGAGGGTTTCTTCTCAAATAGGGAAAAAAAATCAACCCCCCCTTCTCCCCCAAAAAACTCCCCCCCTTTTTGTATCTCCCAAGTGGGGGGACTTGCAAAAATTTTCTTTTTTGAGTCATGTAGAGGATAAAAAATCATTTTGAAAACATAAAGAAATTTGACCCCCCTGTCCCTCTAGACCCCCCTTTTTATAAAAAAACCGAAATTTGGCCTAATTTTGACCTTTTTTTTTCGGGTGGAGCTTTGCGGCGAGCGAAGCGAGCCGCAATGCGACGACGGGGAACAGCACGGCGAGCGAAGCGAGCCGTGCTGTGACCCCCTGACCCCCCCTTCTTCCCCCCCTCTAGGGGGGCTCCCGAGCAAAGCCATATTGAATAATAATTTTTATGGGGCTGTATAGAGGATGTCAAATAGTTTCGAATACAAAAAAAATTTAGCCCCCCTTGCCCCCAAAATAGCCCCCCCTTTTTAGGTTGCTCCCAGATGCCGTCGTCGTAGGGGGGTTTCGATTGCGGGAACGTATAGAGGGTTTCTTCTCGAATAAAGGAAAAAAAAATTTAGCCCCCCTTCCCCCCCAAAAAAACTCCCCCCCTTTTGTATCTCCCAAGTGAGGGGACTTGAAAGAATTTTTTTTTTTTTGCGTCATGTAGAGGATAAAAAATCATTTTGAAAACATAAAAAAATTTGGCCCCCCTCCCCCTCTAGACCCCCCTTTTTAATAAAAAACCGAAATTTGGCCTAATTTTGACCTTTTTTTTTCGGGTGGAGCATTGCGGCGAGCGAAGCGAGCCGCAATGTGACGACGGGGAACAGCACGGCGAGCGAAGCGAGCCGTGCTGTGACCCCCCGACCCCCCCTTCTTGCCCCACTCTAGGGGGGCTCCCGAGCGAAGCCATATTGAATAAAAATGTTTGTGGGGCTGTATAGAGACTGTCAAATAATTTTGTATGCAAAAAAATTCAGCCCCCCTTGCCCCCAAAATGGCCCCCCTTTTTAGTTTGCTCCCGGATGCCGTCGTCGTAGGGGGGTTTCGATTGCGGGATCGTAAAGAGGGTTTCTTCTCAAATAGGGAAAAAAAAAATCAACCCCCCCTTCTCCCCCAAAAAACTCCCCCCCTTTTTGTATCTCCCAAGTGGGGGGACTTGCAAAAATTTTCTTTTTTGAGTCATGTAGAGGATAAAAAATCATTTTGAAAACATAAAGAAATTTGACCCCCCTGTCCCTCTAGACCCCCCTTTTTATAAAAAAACCGAAATTTGGCCTAATTTTGACCTTTTTTTTCGGGTGGAGCATTGCGGCGAGCGAAGCGAGCCGCAATGCGACGACGGGGAACAGCACGGCGAGCGAAGCGAGCCGTGCTGTGACCCCCTGACCCCCCCTTCTTCCCCCCCTTCTAGGGGGGCTCCCGAGCGAAGCCATATTGCTTCAAATTTTTTAAAAGACTGTATAGAAATGTCAAATAATTTTGAATGCAAAAAAAATTTAGCCCCCCTTGCCCCCAAAATAGCCCCCCTTTTTAGGTTGCTCCCGGATGCCGTCGTCGTAGGGGGGTTTAGATTGCGGGAACGTATAGAGGGTATATTCTTGTAGGAAATAAAAATTACCTACCCTTCCCCCCAGTCCCACCCAGTCCCCTTGAACCCCTCTCCCACCAAAACATCTGATATGGGTATCGTTTTCGACTAACTCAAACTCGTAGATTACGAAAAAGATGTCCATTTCAAAATCCAAGATGGCTGACATTTTTTAATCGCAAATCTTCCTTTTGGATATCGATTTCTACAAAATCTTAAACGTAGGTTACGACAAGGGGCTCTAAATTAAAAAACAAACAGTCTACACAACCGCCGCGAGCTGCTTGCAGCTCGCGCACTCCTAAAAAACTAGTTATATTATATATAGCTGGATTACCACTCACTGACTGACTCACTCACTGACATAATTGTTCTCCTTGATGGTGGATGGGGAGGTATGTTTTTTTTTGCGGAATCGTATAGGGGTGGTTTATGGGACCTAGGGAAAATTCCGACTTTTTGAGATTTCCCCCCCCTTCCCCCCCGCCCCCAGGGGGGCTCGCAAGGGGAGCCATATTGAATAATAATTTTTGTGGGGCTGTATAGAGGACGTCAAATAGTTTTGAATGCAAAAAAAATTTAGCCCCCCTTGCCCCCAAAATAGCCCCCCCTTTTTAGGTTGCTCCCGGATGCCGTCGTCGTAGGGGAGTTTCGATTGCGGGAACGTATAGAGGGTTTCTTCTCGAATGAAGGTAAAAAAAATTTAGCCCCCCTCCCCCCCAAAAAAAAATCCCCCCTTTTTGTATCTCCCAAGTGGGGGGACTTGAAAGAAATTTTTTTTTTGTGTCTTGTAGAGGATAAAAAATCATTTTGAAAACCTAAAAAAATTTGGCCCCCCTCCCCCTCTAGACCCCCCTTTTTAATAAAAAACCGAAATTTGGCCTAATTTTGACCTTTTTTTTCGGGTGGAGCATTGCGGCGAGCGAAGCGAGCCGCAATGCGACGATGGGGAACAGCACGGCGAGCGAAGCGAGCCGTGCTGTGACCCCCCGACCCCCCCTTCTTCCCCCCCTCTAGGGGGGCTCCCGAACGAAGCCATATTGAATAAAAATGTTTGTGGGGCTGTATAGAGGGTGTCAAATAGTTTCGAATGCAAAAAAAATTTAGCCCCCCTTGCCCCCAAAATAGCCCCCCCTTTTTAGGTTGCTCCCGGATGCCGTCGTCGTAGGGGAGTTTCGATTGCGGGAACGTATAGAGGGTTTCTTCTCGAATGAAGGTAAAAAAAATTTAGCCCCCCTCCCCCCCCAAAAAAAAATCCCCCCTTTTTGTATCTCCCAAGTGGGGGGACTATAAAGAAATTTTTTTTTTGTGTCTTGTAGAGGATAAAAAATCATTTTGAAAACATAAAGAAATTTGACCCCCCTGTCCCTCTAGACCCCCCTTTTTATAAAAAAACCGAAATTTGGCCTAATTTTGACCTTTTTTTTCGGGTGGAGCATTGCGGCGAGCGAAGCGAGCCGCAATGCGACGACGGGGAACAGCACGGCGAGCGAAGCGAGCCGTGCTGTGACCCCCTGACCCCCCCTTCTTCCCCCCCTTCTAGGGGGGCTCCCGAGCGAAGCCATATTGCTTCAAATTTTTTAAAAGACTGTATAGAAATGTCAAATAATTTTGAATGCAAAAAAAATTTAGCCCCCCTTGCCCCCAAAATAGCCCCCCTTTTTAGGTTGCTCCCGGATGCCGTCGTCGTAGGGGGGTTTAGATTGCGGGAACGTATAGAGGGTATATTCTTGTAGGAAATAAAAATTACCTACCCTTCCCCCCAGTCCCACCCAGTCCCCTTGAACCCCTCTCCCACCAAAACATCTGATATGGGTATCGTTTTCGACTAACTCAAACTCGTAGATTACGAAAAAGATGTCCATTTCAAAATCCAAGATGGCTGACATTTTTTAATCGCAAATCTTCCTTTTGGATATCGATTTCTACAAAATCTTAAACGTAGGTTACGACAAGGGGCTCTAAATTAAAAAACAAACAGTCTACACAACCGCCGCGAGCTGCTTGCAGCTCGCGCACTCCTAAAAAACTAGTTATATTATATATAGCTGGATTACCACTCACTGACTGACTCACTCACTGACATAATTGTTCTCCTTGATGGTGGATGGGGAGGTATGTTTTTTTTTGCGGAATCGTATAGGGGTGGTTTATGGGACCTAGGGAAAATTCCGACTTTTTGAGATTTCCCCCCCCTTCCCCCCCGCCCCCAGGGGGGCTCGCAAGGGGAGCCATATTGAATAATAATTTTTGTGGGGCTGTATAGAGGACGTCAAATAGTTTTGAATGCAAAAAAAATTTAGCCCCCCTTGCCCCCAAAATAGCCCCCCCTTTTTAGGTTGCTCCCGGATGCCGTCGTCGTAGGGGAGTTTCGATTGCGGGAACGTATAGAGGGTTTCTTCTCGAATGAAGGTAAAAAAAATTTAGCCCCCCTCCCCCCCAAAAAAAAATCCCCCCTTTTTGTATCTCCCAAGTGGGGGGACTTGAAAGAAATTTTTTTTTTGTGTCTTGTAGAGGATAAAAAATCATTTTGAAAACCTAAAAAAATTTGGCCCCCCTCCCCCTCTAGACCCCCCTTTTTAATAAAAAACCGAAATTTGGCCTAATTTTGACCTTTTTTTTCGGGTGGAGCATTGCGGCGAGCGAAGCGAGCCGCAATGCGACGATGGGGAACAGCACGGCGAGCGAAGCGAGCCGTGCTGTGACCCCCCGACCCCCCCTTCTTCCCCCCCTCTAGGGGGGCTCCCGAACGAAGCCATATTGAATAAAAATGTTTGTGGGGCTGTATAGAGGGTGTCAAATAGTTTCGAATGCAAAAAAAATTTAGCCCCCCTTGCCCCCAAAATAGCCCCCCCTTTTTAGGTTGCTCCCGGATGCCGTCGTCGTAGGGGAGTTTCGATTGCGGGAACGTATAGAGGGTTTCTTCTCGAATGAAGGTAAAAAAAATTTAGCCCCCCTCCCCCCCCAAAAAAAAATCCCCCCTTTTTGTATCTCCCAAGTGGGGGGACTATAAAGAAATTTTTTTTTTGTGTCTTGTAGAGGATAAAAAATCATTTTGAAAACATAAAAAAATTTGGCCCCCCTCCCTCTCTAGACCCCCCTTTTTAATAAAAAACCGAAATTTGGCCTAATTTTGACCTTTTTTTTTGGGTGGAGCATTGCGGCGAGCGAAGCGAGCCGCAATGCGACGATGGGGAACAGCACGGCGAGCGAAGCGAGCCGTGCTGTGACCCCCTGACCCCCCCTTCTTCCCCCCCTCTAGGGGGGCTCGCAAGGGGAGCCATATTGAATAATAATTTTTATGGGGCTGTATAGAGGATGTCAAATAGTTTCGAATGCAAAAAAAAATTAGCCCCCCTTGCCCCCAAAATAGCCCCCCCTTTTTAGGTTGCTCCCGGATGCCGTCGTCGTAGGGGGGTTTCGATTGCGGGATCGTATAGAGGGTTTCTTCTCGAATGGGGAAAAAAATTCAACCCCCCCTTCCCCCCCAAAAAACTCCCCCCCTTTTTGTATCTCCCAAGTGGGGGGACTTGCAAAAATTTTCTTTTAGGGGTCATGTAGAGGATAAAAAATCATTTTGAAAAAATAAAAAAATTTGACCCCCCTGCCCCTCTAGACCCCCCTTTTTATAAAAAAACCGAAATTTGGCCTAATTTTGACCTTTTTTTTTCGGGTGGAGCATTGCGGCGAGCGAAGCGAGCCGCAATGCGACGACGGGGAACAGCACGGCGAGCGAAGCGAGCCGTGCTGTGACCCCCACGACCCCCCCTTCTTCCCTCCCTCTAGGGGGGCTCCCGAGCGAAGCCATATTGATAAAAAAAAATTTAGGGCTGTATAGAGAATGTCAAATAGTTTTGAATGCAAAAAAAAATTAGCCCCCCTTGCCCTTAAAATAGCCCCCCTTTTTAGGTTGCTCTCAGATGCCGTCGTCGTAGGGGGGTTTCGATTGCGGGATCGTATAGAAGGTTTCTTCTCAAATGGGGAAAAAAAATTCAACCCCCCCTTCCCCCCAAAAAACTCCCCCTCTTTTTGTATCTCCCAAGTGGGTGGACTTGCAAAAATTTTCTTTTTTGTTTCATGTAGAGGATAAAAAATCATTTTGAAAACATAAAAAAATTTGACCCCCCTGCCCCTCTAGACCCCCCTTTTTAATAAAAAACCGAAATTTGGCGTAATTTTGACCTTTTTTTTCGGGTGGAGCATTGCGGCGAGCGAAGCGAGCCGCAATGCGACGATGGGGAACAGCACGGCGAGCGAAGCGAGCCGTGCTGTGACCCCCTGACCCCCCCTTCTTCCCCCCCTCTAGAGGGGCTCGCAAGGGGAGCCATATAGAATAATAATTTTTATGGGGCTGTATAGAGGATGTCAAATAGTTTCGAATGCAAAAAAAAATTAGCCTCCCTTGCCCCCAAAATAGCCCCCCCTTTTTAGGTTGCTCCCGGATGCCGTCGTCGTAGGGGGGTTTCGATTGCGGGATCGTATAGAGAGTTTCTTCTCGAATGGGGAAAAAAAAATTCAACCCCCCCTTCCCCCCCAAAAAACTCCCCCCCTTTTTGTATCTCCCAAGTGGGGGGACTTGCAAAAATTTTCTTTTAAGGGTCATGTACAGGATAAAAAATCATTTTGAAAACATAAAAAAATTTGAC
This sequence comes from Eupithecia insigniata, assembly GCA_947859395.1. Classification (NCBI taxonomy): domain Eukaryota; kingdom Metazoa; phylum Arthropoda; class Insecta; order Lepidoptera; family Geometridae; genus Eupithecia; species Eupithecia insigniata. Next base: position 4,431,008 of record OX401996.1, on the reverse strand, counting down.
CCCCCTGCCCCTCTAGACCCCCCTTTTTAATAAAAAACCGAAATTTGGCCTAATTTTGACCTTTTTTTTCGGGTGGAGCATTGCGGCGAGCGAAGCGAGCCGCAATGCGACGACGGGGAACAGCACGGCGAGCGAAGCGAGCCGTGCTGTGACCCCCTGACCCCCCCCTTCCCCCCTCTAGGGGGGCTCCCGAGCGAAGCCATATTGATTCAAATTTTTTAAAGACTATAGAAAAGTCAAATAATTTTGAATGCAAAAAAAATTTTGCCCCCCTTGCCCCCAAACTAGCCCCCCTTTTTAGGTTGCTTCCAGATGCCGTTGCCGTAGGGGGGTTTTGATTGCGGGATCGTATAGAGAGTTTCTTCTCGAATGGGGAAAAAAAAATCAACCCCCCCTTCCCCCCCAAAAAACGCCCCCTCTTTTTGTATCTCCCAAGTGGGGAGACATGAGTGAAATTTTTTTTTTGCGTCATGTTGAGGACAAAAAATCATTTTGAAAACATAAAAAAATTTGGCACCCCTCTCCCTCTAGACCCCCCTTTTTATAAAAAAACCGAAATTTGGCCTAATTTTGACTTTTTTTTCGGGTGGAGCATTGCGGTGAGCGAAGCGAGCCGCAATGCGACGACGGGGAACAGCACGGCGAGCGAAGCGAGCCGTGCTGTGACCCCCTAACCCCCCCTTCTTCCCCCCCTCTAGGGGGGCTCACGAGCAAAGCCATAATTTCTAACATTTTTTAAAGGGCTCTATAGAGGATGTCAGGTGAATTTAAATGAAATAAAAAATTTGCCCCCCTTGCCCCCAAACTAGCCCCCCATTTTGAGGTTCCTTCCAGATGCCGTCGCCGTAGGGGGGTTTCGATTGCGGGATCGTATAGAGGGTTTCTTCTCAAATGGGGAAATAAAAAATAACTTTTAATGCAATGCGACTACAGGGAAAAGCACGGCGAGCGAAGCGAGCCGTGCTGTGACCCCTTTACGCCCCCAGACCCCTTGAACCTCCTCTCCCACCAAAAAACTGATATGGGTATCGTTTTCGACTAACTCGAACTCGTAGATTACGAAAAAGATGTCCATTTCTAAATCCAAGATGGCTGACATTTTTTTATCGCAGTTTTTACTCTTTGATATCGATTTCAACAAAATCTTAAACGTAGGTTACGACAAGGGGCTCTAAATTAAAAAACAAACAGTCTACACAACCGCCGCGAGCTGCTTGCAGCTCGCGCACTCCTAAAAAACTAGTTATATTATATATAGCTGGATTACCACTCACTGACTGACTCACTCACTGACATAATTGTTCTCCTTGATGGTGGATGGGGAGGTATGTTTTTTTTTGCGGAATCGTATAGGGGTGGTTTATGGGACCTAGGGAAAATTCCGACTTTTTGAGATTTCCCCCCCCTTCCCCCCCGCCCCCAGGGGGGCTCGCAAGGGGAGCCATATTGAATAATAATTTTTGTGGGGCTGTATAGAGGACGTCAAATAGTTTTGAATGCAAAAAAAATTTAGCCCCCCTTGCCCCCAAAATAGCCCCCCCTTTTTAGGTTGCTCCCGGATGCCGTCGTCGTAGGGGGGTTTCGATTCCGGGATCGTATAGAGGGTTTCTTCTCGAATGAGGCAAAAAATATTTTAGCCCCCCTCCCCCCCCAAAAAAACTACCCCCTTTTTGGATCTCCCAAGTGGGGGGACTTGAAAGAAATTTTTTTTTTGCGTCATGTAGAGGATAAAAAATCATTTTGAAAACATAAAAAAAATTGGCCCCCCTCCCCCTCTAGCCCCCCCTTTTGATAAAAAAACCGAAATTAGGCCTAATTTTGACCTTTTTTTTCGGGTGGAGCATTGCGGCGAGCGAAGCGAGCCGCAATGCGACGATGAGGAACAGCACGGCGAGCGAAGCGAGCCGTGCTGTGACCCCCCGACCCCCCCTTCTCCCCCCCCCTCTAGGGGGGCTCCCGAACGAAGCCATATTGAATAAAAATGTTTGTGAGGCTGTATAGAGAATACCAAATTGTTTGGAATGCAAAAAAAAATTAGCCCCCCTTGCCCCCAAAATAGCCCCCCCTTTTTAGGTTGCTCCCGGATGCCGTCGTCGTAGGGGGGTTTCGATTGCGGGATCGTATAGAGGGTTTCTTCTCGAATGGGGAAAAAAAAATTCAACCCCCCCTTTCCCCCCCAAAAACCTCCCCCCCTTTTTGTATCTCCCAAGTGGGGGGACTTGCAAAAATTTTCTTTTTGGGGTCATGTAGAGGATAAAAAATCATTTTGAAAACATAAAAAAATTTGCCCCCCCTGCCCCTCTAGACCCCCCTTTTTATAAAAAAACCGAAATTTGGCCTAATTTTGACCTTTTTTTTTCGGGTGGAGCATTGCGGCGAGCGAAGCGAGCCGCAATGCGACGACGGGGAACAGCACGGCGAGCGAAGCGAGCCGTGCTGTGACCCCCACGACCCCCCCTTCTTCCCCCCCTCTAGGGGGGCTCGCAAGGGGAGCCATATTGATTCAAATTTTTTGTAGGGCTGTATAGAGGATGTCAAATAGTTTCGAATACAAAAAAAATTTAGCCCCCCTTGCCCCCAAAATAGCCCCCCCTTTTTAGGTTGCTCGCGGATGCCGTCGTCGTAGGGGGGTTTCGATTGCGGGAACGTATAGAGGGTTTCTTCTCAAATGACGGAAAAAAAAATTTTGTCCCCCATTTCCCCCCAAAAAAACTCCCCCCCTTTTTGTATCTCCCAAGTGGGGAGAGTTGAAAGAAAATTTTTTTTTGCGTCATGTAGAGGATAAAAAATCATTTTGAAAACATAAAAAAATTTGGCCCCCCTCCCCCTCTAGACCCCCCTTTTTATAAAAAAACCGAAATTTGGCCTAATTTTGACCTTTTTTTTTCGGGTGGAGCATTGCGGCGAGCGAAGCGAGCCGCAATGCGACGACGGGGAACAGTACGGCGAGCGAAGCGAGCCGTGCTGTGACCCCCCCTTCTTCCCCCCCTCTAGGGGGGCTCCCGAGCGAAGCCATATTGATTTACTTATTTTGTGGGGCTGTATAGAGCATGTCAGGTGATTTTGAATGAAATATAAATTTTGCCCCCCTTGCCCCCAAAATAGCCCCCCCTTTTTAGGTTGCTCCCAGATGCCGTCGTCGTAGGGGGGTTTCGATTGCGGGAACGTATAGAGGGTTTTTTCTCTAATGAAGGAAAAAAAATTTAGCCCTCCTTCCCCCCCAAAAAAACTCCCCCCCTTTTTGTATCTCCCAAGTGGGGAGACATGAAAGATATTTTTTTTTTGCTTCATTTAGAGGACAAAGAAACATTTTGAAAACATCAAAAAATTCGGCCCCCCTCTCCCTCTAGACCCCCCTTTTTATAAAAAAACCAAAATTTGGCCTAATTTTGACCTTTTTTTTCGGGTGGAGCATTGCGGCGAGCGAAGCGAGCCGCAATGCCACGACGGGGAACAGCACGGCGAGCGAAGCAAGCCGTGCTTTGACCCCTTGACCCCCCCTTCTTCCCCCCCTCTAGGGGGGCTCCCGAGCGAATCCATATCTATTAAAAAAAATTGTAGAGCTGTATAGAGGATGTCAGGTGATTTTAAGTGAAATAAAAATTTTGCCCCTCTTGCCCCCAAACTAGCCCCCCTTTTTAGGTTGCTCCAAGATGCCGTCGTCGTAGGGGGGCTTAGATTGCGGGAACGTATAGAGAGTATATTCTTGTATGTGGAAAAAAAAATTACCTACCCTTCCCCCAGTCCCACCCAGTCCCCTTGAACCCCTCTCCCACCAAAACATCTGATATGGGTATCGTTTTCGACTAACTAAAACTCGTAGATTACGAAAAAGATGTCCATTTCTAAATCCAAGATGGCTGACATTTTTTAATCGCAAATCTTCCTTTTGGATATCGATTTCTACAAAATCTTAAACGTAGGTTACGAAAAGGGGAACTAAATAAATAAAACAACAGTCTACACAACCGCCGCGAGCTGCTTGCAGCTCGCGCACTCCTAAAAAACTAGTTACTATATATACATCAATCATATTACTATTTATTCAGTTAATTACTTACTTTATAGAAACAAAATAGAACTAGTATTTACAATTGAAATAATTGAGCTACCTACCTGCAGACTGTTGGAAACAATCTAGATTTATCTAGCTCAACTGATCCATAAGGCAATGCTGATACGAGTACATTCATGCAATCAATCATACATGACTAAGCAATAAGCCTTGTGCAATTTGTGTTGTAATGTTGCACGAATTTTGATAATTTTTACCCGACTACCGAAGGACGAGGGTTATGAGTTTGACACCCTATGTATGTTCCCAATTTTTATGTTCCACTTAGCGCTGAAAATACTGGTCCGATTTAAACAAATGAGGTATCGTATGATTGGTCTTATTAGCTCGATGGTTATAGGCTATGTGAAATCAAATAAAATGTGGGTCTTACGAGATAGCGGGGTCTAAGGGTCGAAAATCCAATGTTAGTAAATAAGCTCATGTGTGGTATCGTTGCAACAATCTTTGTTTATAATTTTTCAAACTTTTGTGAAGTTAACGATTCTCAAGCAAAAAGGTGTAAAAAAAAAAATTAATTAAAAAAACTGAAATCCGATAGCATAAAAGTCTTAAATAAGCGCTTGCCTATTGTCCTTATCATTTTCTTTTGATACTTAGGTAGTCGGAAGCACCCACCACCACCCTTATACCTTGAGTACAAGTAGGAATAAAGGCCTCCGACTACCTAAGTATCAAAAGAAAATGATAAGGACAAAAGGTAAACGCGGTAACACAGTAGAATAAAAAGAAAATTTAAACTTTTGGTGTATGTATTTAAGAGTGAAAAATTATGCCTTGGGCTTTCTTTTTTGTTTTGGACACATAGTGAACGGACACGAAGGCATTGCTGTGGTCTTCTAGTCAATAAATCATACAAAAGTACGTCATAGCAAGAACACGCAACACAAACGCTGATCCGATCGTGACTGAGGTGGGTGAACCTAGTGTAACATAGTTTTAGCATTTCACTTTCAAAGAGCTAGTGCCCAATCTTCCCTTTTTAGTTTCATCGATGTATAATGCTAGCAACGGTGTGAAAGGGACACAGCGCCTGAAAACTGAATCTCTCTCGAGACCGTTTTTCTTTAAATCTAATTTTAATTGAAAACTAACTTTTCATGGTTGTGATAAGGTTCAAAATCCTTTTTGCATTAAAAGTCGAGTGAACTTTCCAGTTACGTTAGTCTATAAATTCCTTGTTATTTTCATTATTGGTCAAACGACAAAAAGTTTTTACTCCATGTCCGCTTATGCCTCTTCCGATTTCCGAACAATATTTTGAAAAAAGAACCCAACTCATAAAGAGTGGTGCGGGAAGTTCTTCTTTTGAATTTTGTGTAGGCAATTTTATGAATTCTACAGAATGTCGTCGAGTTATAGTGAACGTTTTATGACACCCCGCCAAAAATAAAAGATTTATTCTGCTTTTTATTTTCCTCGAAGGTGTAGTATAAAAGCACTATGTATCACTCGGCAGAACCTAAAAGACCGAAGACTCAAAGTACCTAAACAGATATGTACATATTTTCTTTGAACATAGGTTTACCTTTGATTATATCTGCTATGACTGCAGGGCAAATCTTCGCTGTGACAGGAGTCGTGTGATTCAGATCAGGACACGAGTTAATTTCAATTAACCAAGGCTTGTATTCTTTGTCTAATATGAAGTCACAACCATAGAGCTCAAAACGGTTCTTACATAGTGTCAAAGAATCTTGACAACTCAACATAATACTGACGATTGATTTTTTCATACCAGGGTAGATGATATTATCCCATACACTGTCTTTGCCAATTTTGTTCAAATAGTCTTTGTATGTTTGTGAATCCCACATATTATTTCTGGGAAGCTCATCATGTCTTCCTCTGCAGTTGACATATTTCTTTTGCACGGCGTTATTCGTCAAATGAATTGATTCGTGGTAATTTTTCAAATTGTACTTTTGGGAACTGAACTTTAAGTAACAGTCTTTGTACATCCAAATAACGAGTGGATAGGTGCTTGTAATCAGATAGTATTGCCTTATATCAAATTTTGTTTCATGAATAAGTATTGGCTCCTCTGTAAACAAACCATATAAATTGATATAGTAATTAAATTAGGTAGGTATGTATAAATGCAAAAGTAGCTACTTCTAACTACCTACTTCTAATTTGTTTGTATCAGTAGGTTAGGTACCAGTCTGCACGAATTAAACAAAAGAAAAAATATTATACAAATGCTCACCGATATATTTTTGTATAACGTATTTGGAGCTGGATTTTGTGATCAAGTTCATGATAACTGTCAATTTAGAAGCCATTCTTATACCTCTTCCCCTTGAGCAATGAGCTGGCTTAATAATCCAGATATTATGACAACCCTCACAACTTAATTGAGGTCTAAATCTATGGATTTCTTTCAGCAAAAACTTAGCGTAAGCCAAATAAATGGGCAGTTTGTGGTCTTTATCTTCTTCAAAAACATCTTCTCTGTTGATTATACGGTAAAATTTTTTTAGAAAAGCAGCCCATTGACTATTTGAGGCCTTTTTTATCGGTCGATCAAGATCTTCGTTTTGTTTTCTAGATAAGTATTCTTTGCATCTATTTAGTGCGAATATCATAACCTTTATTGATAACTTCCCACCTTCAACAAAAACTGGTCGATCATTGGCAACCATGGCAAGGATCCACTTAAGCAAACTAGTGCATGCTGTCGTATTATAATCTTTTACGAACCCTTCTTTCTCTCCTGAATCGTAAATATTGTATGTGCGAGGTCCGTTTACTTCAGCCTCGTCTTCAATGTAAAACCAGTAATTGCGTTTCATTGAGGAGCACAAACCTTGTTTGGAGGTCCACATGGCGTCTGTTTTCAATTTGTTTATAATAGTTGTTCCTTCTTTTCTCATATCAATTGTTGTATCTGGTCGAACCTCTCTCATTTTCCAAATAAAATTTGGTATATATTTTTCGACCAAATTCGATAGAAGCAACTTTTCTAATTCGCAGTGTATCTGATTCTTTTCAGTTAAAATTCCTGCACGAATTTTTGCTAGGTTCATTCTAGTAGCGGGGACCTTTTCAACCCAACCTCTTTCTGTTAAAGCTTTCCTAACAGTGGGGCAACTACCGCAAATCATAAATATTTTACCATCTTTGATAGCATCATTAGCAAGTTTTTTCAGCATGATATACCGCGTAGATGTACTTTGACAACTACTTATCACGTAGCTTTTTTCTTTAGAGGACATACCTGTCGGCCGATACTCGCTTAAAGGCATTTTTTTAATTTTTTTTAAATTGCTTGTTAGTCTCATGAAAGGCGAGTAAATACTTTTTACACCTCCGCTATCGCAATGTTTATTTGATTTCTTTGATGGTGTTTTCTAAAAATAAATTTTTAGTTAAAATAAAAATACAGAAGACTAGTGGGACAACTAATCAGATTCTTGACTGCCAGTTTCCACTAGCGTGACGGCGAGCGGGGCGGCGACATTGGCAATCGGCTTAGCCATTATACAAAAGGGCTGGTTCGAAGATCCGGTGCGAATATACATATACATGCATATACCCTAACTTTGTATTGTTTGGTTTAATACTTAGTCAATTTAGTCATCTAAATTATAGGTCCTTATACTTGGGTACTTTACTCTGATGATTATCGGCCTGCTGGACGAAAAAGGTCTTCTGTTCAGTTCGGAGGAGGCACTGCCATTCTTGTAATATTGTTTAAGACTATGAGTAGTGGTTCTGGAAGCGCTTTTGACAATCGAAGTTAGTTTGGCCTGTTGAAAAAGGGAGTATAATCAGCCTCAAGATGATATGTAAAATGTATAAATTTTCGCAAACGAACGAACGAAAGTTAAAGATTGGCTGATCCGTGACCGATGAGAAAGTGACGACTTTAATTTTATAGGACCGTAGAGTGTTACCAAGATACTAGGTAAAAGCGACGTAAGCGAAAAATAATAAAAATGTTTTATTCCTAATCTACGAAATACTTTGAAATTCTGATCTATATTTTGTTTAGATAATATAATTGCCCACCTTAATCTGGTGATTAGCTACTTAAAACCGTTAAATTGTGGTCAATTTAACGGTTTTAAGTAGCTAAACTTAGAAATAAATCGATAAAAGTTATAAATCGAGCTAGGTATCTTTGAATATTTATTCTAATGAGAAAAATTTCACCAATCATGTTTCTGCTCTATAATAATTAATTAAATAAAACCTTCAAATTTTTATTTGCAAATCTAAGTAGAAACTTTGGCGATCTTTTTAGGGATTTGGTATTCCAGAGAAAATCTACCTATACCTACCTACCTACTAAGTATAGGTACCTGGGGCTAGATGATGATGATGATTCTGTGTGGATTGAATAAACAGAATAAACAATTTTATTTGTAAATGTTAGTTTACAGGTCAGGTGAGAGGTCAAACAACAAAAATATATTTTATATAAAATCATTGATTAATGTTAATTATGAATAGAATTTTATTATATCATATTAATTGAAAATTATTTTATCATATTATTTAATCATTAATAAATAAGTCATATTACTCATATATTTCACATCACATGTGAATCCACATTATAAGTAGAACACCTGATCCTGAACAAGCCAAGATTTCAGTCTAACTTTAAAGCTAGAAAGACTCCTTGTGGTGACTATGTGCTCTGGTAGATTATTGTACACTGAGGGTCCTAGGCCTAGGACGAAAGCCTATCCGACAGTCGGATAGGCTCCAGGTTCTTATACCTAGGCCTCCCGAAGCTAGTTTACTCATCATCATATCAGCCCGTACACGTCCACTGCTGGACATAGGCCTCCCCCATACGACGCCACAAATAGCGGTCCTGAGCCGCCTTCATCCATCGACTCCCTGCGACCGCTACGATGTCGTCGGTCCATCGAGTGGATGGTGTCCATGTAGGGGGGTTTTGCCATAATCACCACGCTTGGCAGGCGGATTGGTGATCGCAGTGTTGGTGTTGAAGAATACTCAGAAGGAAGCTGCTGCCCTTCCTTTGGTAGGTTCCCTTAGTCGGCTCTTACGACAGTTTACTAGTTTACTCGCACCACGAGTATTGTGTTCTCGCGTCTCTGCTGATCTTTACGTAATATAAACAAATCCAAGTGTAGTCTGACGAATACTGCTATTCAGAAAATAACTATAAATGGTAGCGTCATAATTCCTAGCTCAAAGAAGTATGGCTTCGCCGACGTGTCCCGCGGCACTCTTACGTACGATTGCTCTTACAGCGCGCTTTTGCATGCGGAAGACTCGCTCCCTGTCGGCAGCGCGTCTCCACAGCTTCGCTCCGTACTGGGAGTGAACAGCCGCAAAATATACCAGCCGCGAACCACGTCGGCGGAGACAACACGTGATAATCTGTCAATAAATAAATAACAATACACGCATGGTCAAATTTAGAGGAACGCAAAAATAAGGTAAAATAACATAAAATATTTTCTTGTTCCTATGTCTGTGATTTTTCGTTAAACGATACCCACATTACCCACAGACTAGAAAGTATACTTGACGTACAAGACAAGCTCGCAAAAAACAGTAACAACAGAGAGGGACGACAGATTTATTGTAAGCAGAGTTCTCAGAAACCACACTTCGACTTGTTCCGAGGTACAAAAAAAGCTAGGTACAGGAAATTCGACAAGTGCCACAGTTAACACCAAAACGATAAGAAGAAGACTTAGGCAGCTGGTCATACTTGCCGGCTAGAGGCCCATTGCTCACCTCAGGTCATCGAGTAGCTCGGCACCTTTGCGCGTTCGCATCTTAATTGGGATGATGCTGATTGAGGAGAAGTACTCTTTACAAATGACTCAAGATTCTGTCAGAAGGCAGTTGAAATTGGAAGGACTAAAGTATGGAGACGACCCGGACAAAGATACGCTCATTGTCAGTGTAACATTGTTGGAAGTAGAGTGATTTGTTTGCCTCCATTTTTTGCGTTCCCCTAAAGTTCATGCATGAGCGTACCTATATCTAACTACGAATGGTTGCTAAAATTATGGAACTAAGTAGGATGGTATACCTAATTACCTAAGTTAAAATAAATTACACCTACTAAGCTTGTCCAGTAGGTACCTACGGATAGGTTATCAAGTTACCTATTATTCAATAAAAAGTTTTTTCTGCGTTCTACAATGAATAAAATTAGCGGAAAAGTAATTTTCCGCAAATTGTGAACCATTTACTTATGAAAAAATAATTTTACTGGTATTTTCCGAGCTTTTGGGAATTAAAGATTTTGGACTAAAAAATCAAAATTTTTCTTAATGCACCCAATCGAAGTTGGTTTTATCATAGTTTCAAATCAATGATTTACGATTTGCGGCAAATTACTTTTCTGTTAGTTTTAGGTATTCCTTGTAAGAAACAAAAAACCCACCAAATCTTCTATAATATAAAAATGAATCGCAAAATGTGTTGGTAAGCGCATAACTCAACAACGCCTGGACCAATTTGGCCAAATCTTTTTTTAAAATGTTCGTTGAAGTTCAAGGATGGTTTTTACGGCGAGAAAAATTAGAATTATTGCTTGAAAAACCCTAAAAATAGCCCTTTTCTTTTTCCCATACAAATGATTTGTAACTAAAACGTAGTCAATTTGAGCTTTATTGCTATGGTATAAAGTTCATATTAAATTACTGTATATATAAAAATTAATTGCTGTTCGTTAGTCTCACTAAAACTCGAGAACGGCTGAACGGATTTATCTTATCTTAGTCTTGAAATGTTCGTGGAGGTCTAGGGAAGGTTTAAACGGTGAGAAATTATGGAAAAGTTGTTCAACCGCCCAACGAAGTGGGCACGGGTCAGCTAGTTATCTATAATTTTGCTCGCGCCCGCTTATTTTGTTTACATTCTAGTACAACTAGGTTTTATACCACAGAATTGGGAATAAAAAGTTACGTTTAATACCTATTCATCTATTCAATTGTACATATATCTTACTCTTAGTTTTATTAGACATTCACTTTAATTTTACATTTACTTTATTAGGTAGGTAAGTACTTATTTACATGACTTTCTTTTCTACAACATGATTATGCGGTGAATAAAGTAATCCGCGCTCAAGTTTTTGGAGTGATGGTAGAGGTGGTAGAGTCACCCTGCTTTACTTTGAAAATTTTACAGGAGTCTGGAAAAAGTCTTCTGTGCTAGGAGGAGTCACGGTCGAGCGTTTCATGTATATTAGAATGTCTGTAACACGTTTAAAGATGTTTTTGCAAAAATTGTACTATCCATTGGTCTGTTGAAATAATAGTGATTTTTGGTGGCAGAGTTCGTATGACATTTTCTATCTACTTTTGGCGGGATGAGATTTACGAATGACTAATTTGATGTTTTCTTTAAAAAAATGGTTTCTGCGGTCTCCACAATAGGTAAAGCCTGTATCGCAGAAACCAATTTTACTCAAAATAATACAATTTCGGACTACTAGCTACGAGTATGAGCGACCAAATACTATATATTCTTATTTTACTACTAGTATTCAAGAGTCTAGCGGCAGGTACCTTAAACAAAAGATACTCACTCTGTTTCTCTTGAATTTTTTTGATTTCTTCTTGGGTGGCATTATGTAGTTATGTGTTGCATGCTTTTTTTATAAAATTATGCTGGTAATGTAGGTACCTAGAGAAACAAGTAGGTAGGGAATATTGTACAAGGCACAAAGTTATTCAAGAAGTACGAGTACCTAATACCTATCTACCTATTTCACCATCTGAGAGGTGAACCGTTGTAAAAAAAATCTTTCAATGGTTCACGCAGGTGGTCTCGGGAGGTGGACGGTGGGTGAGAACCGCGACATTCCTACATAACTTAAGAATGTCTACCTACGTTTAATACGTGATGTATGTTCTTCCGTATTAACCTTTAATTTTAACATAAGTTTAATAAATATACAGTTGCGATCAAATAGCGTTAGAGTTATCATTTCTCTTCCTCGGTAGCTCTAAAAATAATTATAGAAAATAACTAAATAAAAACTACATATTCTTTGATGTTTATACCTACCTAGTTTCAAATTATTTACCAACATTATTTAGGAGGTTCCTACTTTTAGTAAGATATACATATTATAGGGAGGTAGTATGCTGAATTTTACACTCACTGTGAATACTGTCTGTAATAAATTTTGCATTTTTATGTGATTATTACTGGTACATTTTGACAAAAATGTTTCGTGCTAGAACGGCGTGGCTCTGCATTTGACAAAGGTTTTAAAAAGCCAACTGTCAGTTTGATTGGTAAGATTGGCTATGGATGGACCTACATTTGACCGATTTACATTGCTCGGGAGATTCAAATATGATTGCGATTAGTATTTTTTCTGCGTTCTACACGATATCAGAAATAGCGGAATAGTAGGTACTTAGTTAGGTACTTAATTTGCCGCAAATCCTAAACCATTATTTATGAACCCATGATAAAACTGCTAAGCCTGGGGTCGCGGCGTACGAATATCGACCCCTCCAACTCAACCCGTGGATGTCGTAAAAGCCGGCTAAGGGAGCCTACCAGAGGAAGGGCAGCAGCTTCCTTCTGAGTATTTTTAAACACCAACACTGCGATCACCAATCCGCCTGCCAAGCGTGGTGATTATGGCAAATCCCCCCCTACATGGGAGACCATCCACTCAATGGACCGACGACATCGAAGCGGTCGCAGGGAGTCGATGGATGGAGGCGGCCCAGGACCGCTATTTGTGGCGTCGTACGGGGGAGGTCTATGTCCAGCAGTGGACGTGTATGGGCTGATGATGATGATGATAATGACGATAAAACTGACTTCGATTCAATAGTAGGTAGATGATAGTAGGTAGGTTGGGTACTTTGGAGCCAAGAAGTAGGTACGTATTAGAGATTTTTGACTAAAATGAACGTACCTACTCTAAATACTCACTACTCATAAATGCTCCTAAAGTATTATTACCTTAACTTAAATTGAAGTAGGTAATGTTTTAGGATTTTATATAAAATGGTTTAGGATTTGCGGCAAATCCGCAGTTTTTTTCTTTTAGCAGTCAGTAAAAATTACAAACCGTTAAAAAAATATTCTCTCGTGCAATTTACATCGAACGCCCATATAAACAACTCACGTGCGTGAGTTGTATTGTGGCATTGTGGCGTATCGTATCATAGAACTATATAATAAATAACCTCTACGGTTTTGTAAGATCTTTTTTTGTCTATTGCAGCCATACTCAACTTACGGGCCGCATGCGGTCTGCTAGTCTCCTCTGGGCGGCGGCCCGAAACCTCACAAACACATAATTATTATAAAAAAATATATATATACATGGTATTTCACACTTTCTCGTGAAATCCGACATGCTGCTGAACCGTATTTCTTACGCGTAACAAAATATTCCTCCTCCCAAATGTCCCGATATAATCTTTTTTGGCAGATATTTTTACTTTTGACTTTGAAGACGCTTTAATAAATAGAGGAAAAATATTAGGTTTTCGGTTTTATCATTTTAAAACCACCTTTAAAATATTAGTAATATTGTTTTCTACCATGGTACAGGTCGCATCACGGTTTAATAGCGCTGACCTTGATGCCCAGAAGTCGATTTTTTATTTTTAATCCGTTTTACACCTGCACAGAAACCCCCTCTTTCGCCGAGCGCTATAAACCGTGACGAGACGTGTAGAGCATGCGAGCACCCATGTAAAAAAGGGGCGCGTGCACAGAGGGCCAAAACAATATGAAGAATTCTGGAGATTAGGTAGGTACCTGCACCTACCGGATAACTTTCTAACGTTCAAAAATTGCACAATATATTTGCTCCTGACGCTGCTGTTTCCTTAACATACTTAGGTATGGGAATCTTCATATTAAAAATAAAATATGCGAAAAATATCTATTAATGATGCTTAGTTGCAAATATTGCATTTTACTGTTAAGATTTAATTAACATCTCGTAAACTACAACTTAACAGTTAAGTTATACAGTGTAGGCTGACTAGATTATTGCGGCCCGCCGCCGTAATGTATAGCAGCAGCGACTACGTGGTCCAGTGAAAAAAAGGTTTGACTATGGCTGGTCTATTGGATGTGATAGGTATTCAGGAAGGAAAATCCAAAATTTAAGCAAGGTAACCTGACACCGGGTTTGGTTCCGAAAAAATACAAAAATTGTAACTTATTGTAAATTTTAATAAACTCTTTATATATCAACAGACATAATTATTACCCCATCAATGAAACAAAATATTTTTTTTTTCAGAAGTACTTAGATTTACGTATAGAACAATGGTAGAGTCCTAAACAACATATAATGATGTTGTAATTCAATGAGAGCATCATGTTTGATATGCATTTTTTTAAAAGTAGTTTTATTTAATTATTTTTTCTCTTAGTTGTAGATATTTCATCATTCAGAGGTAACATAACCACACGATATGGCGCATAAATGGAGGTGCAGCTTTTAGAAAATGTAATTGATTTTTGTTTTATATTATTTTCTTCGTGAAGTTTGCAAATACTTCTACCGATCGCACTTAGTTTTTTGATGGGGTCCAAATCCTCCACTGGCTTTCTTGAGCTAAATGGAGCTAACGACGAAGACCGCCTGGTAGAAGTGACCACTCCAGATTTAGTTTGTCTAATAGGTATATTGGATTCGGTCCTATCAGCTAATTTGTTTTGGACTGATATTGTGGATCGGAGAATACTGGCTGTTTCTCGTTCCCACTCGTCTGGATCTATGTAACAACGTTTATTGCCTACTGACCTATTCACTTTAATCCTGGGCTTTTCCGCTTTTCTTGCCGACTCTGTCCGGTATTTACCAGTTGGGTTCGCGGACGCACCCTCGTCTGGTTGGCAGCAGGAGTGGCGAACAACGTGACGACTAGCTCCTGTGCTTTTTTCGCGCCTTCCTCGATGCGTCCTAAAAGAGTGGGCGGACGATTTACGTTTTTTTGAACTGCTTTTTAGCGATATGCCTGATTTGACTACTGTAACAGCTTGGCGTACCGTTAGCGATTCCTTACTAGAGACGAGATTGATACCGTTTTTGTTTGTCGGTACAACATCATAAGGGTTCAGCCAACTGAGGAAATCGGTTATAATAGGCCCACTGTATTCAGCTGGTATTGGCGCCTCTTTAGTTGGATCTCGAAGAATAGCGTCACCAGATGGAATACGAGGTGGCAATGGGGTAGCACTGCGTGCCTCGTGCTTTCTTTCTCTGCCTTTCTTGATCATTCGTTTTCCATTGATGCATAAAGATAGCCCTAAATATGCTGGAGCTTTGGGTATCGTTTGTCTATAAGCCATTTCGAAATATCCTGTGTCTGCCTCGGGGTTATAGCGTCGATCGAGCACCACTAAAACAATCAAAATGTTCAGGGTGGCATTGGGGTGTCGAATACCTTGATCGATGGCGTTCCTAATTAACTCCTTTGAATGCACGAATAAGTTATATATTAAAATATTTCCAATATTTACCAACCTTTTACGACATCATCAAGGCATTGCGGGCACAGACGTGCTGTAACTGATGTAGTCGGTGCCAAATCGGGACTAGAGTTAATTTCAATGAGCCACGGAGTAAAGTCGTCGGTTAGCATGAAGTCAGCTCCATATAATTCGAAACTGTTTTGCCTCTTATCCATGGCATCTTGACAGGCTAACATAGCTCCTATTAGGCACTGCTTCATCCCAGGATAGATTTTGGTGTCCCACATTTCATATTTTCCTATTTGTCTGCAAAAATGGTTTTAACTATTACTAATCGAAGTTAGATTAACTTTCATCAGTAAAAATAAATTATTCTTACCTACCTACCTAAGATAAGCTTTGAAGGTATGGCAGTCCCACATATTTTCATCGGGTAGAGCTTTGTCTCGTTCTCCATAGTTCTTATATTTGGTCTGTACAGCATTGTTTGTGAGGTGGACAGATTCATGATAATTTGATAAGCTGAATATTTGAGAACTAAATCGCAAATAGCTGTCTCTGAAATATAAAATTAATTACCACCATCTAGAATTAAGTTTCTTTAATCCAGTTTTGTCGTTTTTTTACAAATACGCACGCACCTGTACACCCATATTGTCAGAGGCTGACAATTGGTAATCAAAAACCATTGTCTTATATCAAATTTAGTGTCGTATATCACTAAAGGATTTTCTGAAAAAAAAAAATAGATTGTCAGCGAGCACAGATGACTTTATTAGGAACTAATAGCTATATATAAGACAATAATTACCGATGTACTTTTGAACGACATATCTAGTTTTCTGAGCAGGAATATTGAGGAGGCCTATGATATCCTTGATATTGTTCATGAGTTGAATGCCCCGACCGCGGCATTTGTTGCCTGGTTTTACGATCCAAATATTTAAGACACCGTCAATACCTAACTGCGGCCAAAATTTTGTCAATGTAGCTAAAAGTTTTGCTCCTTTCTTTTCTAATTGCCTGAAAAATATTTCAAAAAGCTGTTTATTTACAAGTTTGTTTGTATTGTACATAGGCAAGTTCTAGGCACTTTTGCATTCTAGTTATTTATCAATATCAGCGAAATCGTAAACAACACCTCCGAATTCTCATTTGCAGACCTACGTCGTCGATGATATAATAACGTTATTGTGTCGAGCGACAATCGCGATCCACATATTATACTCCCTATTGTTGACATATATCGTTAGAATTCATTGTTTACAAATTCAATGAAAATAATCAGCAACGTTTCTAATAGTCGAGGTTGCTAATGCAGTAGTTATCCCTTTTATGACGAATTTTACCTTATGCTACCGTTTTTATCTTCTAAGAATTTAGCCTTTTCGTGAACAAGGAGATAATGATAAGTCAGAAACTGGTCCCATTCGTGCTCCCATACGTGCACCACGTCTTCTGTATCGTCTATATCTTTATGGGTGAAGAAAGAAATGTATTCGTTCAGTCTGTTTATAGCAAATTCAATGGCGCTGAACGGGACCTTGCCGTAAGGTGCGACCATGCTCTCCTCGGTAGCGGCACGCATTGTGTTCGATAGCCATTTAAGGACACCGACGCAAGCCGTTTTTCTGAAATCGTCGACAAATTCCTCAAGGCTATCCGAGTTGTAGATGTTGTAAGACCGTGGGAACTTTGTCAGTGATACTCCGGGCTCGGTGTGCCAATGCATTTGAGTCAGAGAATTGGTCAGGCCTTCTTTGGTGGTGAAAATTGATCTGCAAAATCTAAAACGAGGGCAAAATCAGGCTCTAGCTAGGCTAAGGCGAATTCTGATTCTTGTAAGCTCTTTGTTACCTGCTTATAATAACTTCTTTATTGCTGAGCAACCAATCATATCTGTCTCTTTTAGTTGTCCAGAGAAAGTCGACTGAATGATGCTCCATAAATTTGAACAGTATAATTCTTTCAACCTTAGAGAGTTCTTTTCCGGTGCATTTTTTTGGATCTACGTTTGTAGGCGGATGGCGGACCTTGAAATTGAGGCAGATTTGTTATAATGCGTGTGGTGTGGGTGTAACTTGAAGGTGCAAAGTCCTATGACATCGTGAAAATGTTGTCCGGTTGACGCACGACAGATTTGGATGATTATGAAAGAGGTGTGCGTAAATAAGATGAATGCACATACCAAAGTCACCTCTAAAGCGGGTTCATTTACAGATACCTTGTGTGTTTCATATTTCTCAATCCATCCTCTTTCTAAGAGTGCTCTTCGCACGGCGGGGAATCCTCCTCCTTTGATCATAAACACCTTGTGATCCTTCATAGCATTTTCGGCTATCTTTTTGAGCTCATTCCATCTTTCATTGCTCACCCAACTCTTGTAATGTTTCAATTGGTCATTGGAAGGTGTCTCTGCTTTTTGAAGAAACATTCAAATTATCTCTTTCATTTTAACATTGGCAATCATTTTTATAACGCACTCAGCGTGATAAAAAAATAAAAAATTAAGTACATAAGCAGTTAAGTTGGGTCTTTGAAGATTTTAATTCCGGGAACTTGCCAAAAGGCTTTTAGGCATTTACACGAGTAAAACGTAGGGCAAGTTTTTAAAGATTGAAGATATCCAGTCATTGTTAAAAACTGTATCGTTATTCAAAGTTGCTTGGCGGCAGAAATACTCGACTAGCTTAGTACATTATTATATCGTAGGACTAACCTGCAGATAAAATAGCTGCATGCTCAGACTTCGAGATTGAAACTGGACTGATTGGCCGCAGTTCCTTTTTAGTTGTGCTATCTTTGTGCAGTTTAGAGTCTGACGCGCTCTCCACAAGCTCCATCGTTATAGCCATGAGCTCTGACGTCCCTGTAAAATATAGCTTGATTTACTTTCACCATGTTTCCTAGTCCTTCATGACGTGTACACGAGGAAGGAGCCAAAGTCGGACTGCCCAACTAAATATAAACTGAGTAGTGCAATAACCTACTTTAATGTAACCTACATTGCGGGTCCTTGGCTCATCAACGATCAGCGAACCAACCGTGCGAGGCCCCGGGTGGTACCTGTGAGTGACGTCACAGCTGAGTACCTACCTACGTCCTCGCGAACCTCGTGCAGAAAACAGCAACGCGGAAATTAATAAACCTAATGACTCCTACCTTCAGCTGCGTAACCAGGTCGCTGCTTAGAAAACTAGGTTAGTCAAAACGCAATAGCGTTCCATTTAAAAATTATAAAAAAATGTAATGTTGATTTCGAAACTGCGAATTTGCTGGATGACATTTAGAAAAATTGACAAAACTTGGCTTGACTTGACTTCTTTGTTATTAGATTGACAAAACTCAATATCACTGTTGTAGAGCACGCCACTATAGAAATGAAGTCATTGTCAGTCTAACCATTTACAAATCACCTTTTTCCAATGGGGTTACTTGAGCTTTCTTAGTCTATAGGACTCGGCAGGTAGGTATAAAATATAGATCAGGTCCGCAGCAAGTATCATGTCTGTGGTCAGGTCCTATGACCCGACAAAAAGTCCAAGAAGACCAAAAAGTTTCATATCACGCATGTGTAAGTATTTTAATGCTATTGTCACTGAACTGTATCCGGTATTTCGCAGTCGCAAATCGAATGTCAACTTTTGCCCGATTCGGTTGTTTCTCATATACACCAGTTAGTATCATGTCTAAGCATAAATCCTGGTATGCATACATCCTCCGTCTACCCATATCTGTGAGGCTTCGACAAGTTAACCAAAGGACTAGCCCATGCCTAGCCTTTGAATAATCTTACACTACTTGTTATATAAAACTAGCTGCTGCCCGCGCCTTCGCCCGCGTTCTATCGGGATAAAAATAGCATGTTATTCTTTAAAATTCTTGTCACTAACGTAACGTAACCTAGAAAAACCGCTCAAAAATTGTCTTTTTTTATTTAAATTTCGACCCTGGAAGATCAATTTCGCGTAATTGTAAATACTTATGTACTAGTTCTAATTTGTTTCTATTCTTTCAATGTAATTTTCTCAAACTAAATATTCATAAAACTTTTGAAACTATCATGGTTATTTACACCACTAAAGTTAATTACGGGAACATTGGAGTACTCAAAACTTAAATCATAGTAAATATGCCGTAATCATCGATTTATACCATCGTGGATATACCATCCACAAAGCGGTTTTCCTCCACCTTCATCATTCTTACCGCTAAGGAATGGAACTCGCTGCCTGCTTCAGTTTTTCCGGTGAATTTCAATCTGGGTCTCTTCAAGACAAGAGTGCAGGTTTCTTCTAGGCCTTCGTGATACAACGTCGGCATCATCACTTTCCATACGGTGAGATTGTGGTCATACGAAGGTCTATTTACTATAAAAAAAATGTATGTATGTACTACGTGTACTTTAGTGGTGTAAATAATCATACAAAAAAACGGCACCAATATTCGTTTTCATATTAAAAAAACGTACGTGTACTGTAGGCACAGATTGGGTAATGTTTCTACGTAAGTGTAGGTACCTTTCAAGTCTATTCGGCTTAGGAGCTTTTGGGAACATTATCCCATTCTGTGATAAACTAAAAAAAAGTACCTAGGTACCTACTATTTTTAAGCATAGGTACATAACGTTGTGGTACCCATGTTATACATACAAAACATAAAAAACATAGGGGAAACTGATGCGGAAAACACATGTTCCTTCCGGGCAGCTTCCGGGAGACTTGGTACAGCAGCGCCTTAACCCTACTAAACGATTAATTTTTTTTATTTATTTAGATTACTAGATTACACTAACTCGATTTTGAAGTTTCACCCCTGTGGTGAAACTTCAAAACATCTGAAAAAACAATCAAAGCCATTTTAGTTTAAAAATGGCTGCAGTTTTTCCATTGGGAGGCATGCGATGCGACTTTTATTTTCTTCATTTTTGGTACGGTATTTCTCTACAAAGTTAAATAGTTGTGTGATTGGTGATGTGATCATAGACTAATCTAACCTAAATATATAAATAAAGCTCTACCATGTCTGTGATAAATAAATAATGCCGGACAATCCAAGCCCTAGGCCCAAGCTAAGCAAAGCTTGTATTGACAGTTATTGAGTTTAACATTATAAATATTTAAATACAATACATATGTAGGTAGGTACCCATATTACTCAGGTAGATATTATTTATTTTATTATAGGTACATAGAAAGTAACCAGAACACCCGAGACAAATATTTGCAGATGATCCTAAAAACACTTGTCCTAAGGCGGGAATCGAACCCGCAACCTCCTGCGTCGTCGCAGGCGAATAAATAATATCTCTATCTACGATTGTTGAAAGCCGGAGCAGATGGCGCGACATCGTATAGGAAAAGCTGCTACCGTGATGGTCGCGACCCCCGTATTGGGAAAATGACGCAAGGAGGAGGATCTACGATTGTATTGTACTCGGTCGGTTTCGGTGCATGGCGCGGCGGCGGCGGTGGCAGCGTCATGCACGGAAACCGCGAACCGGCCGGCGGCGGCGGCGGCCGTTTATTTTATTCGATTCATTGCCGGCCCGTGTTTGCTTAGGGTTTGGTTTGGGTGCATGTGGTGTATGGTGCAAGTGTGTGGTGGCGAGGTGGCATGTTCCTTCTCTATGGCACATACCCGCTGGCGTCATAAAATGGCATTGGCATCCTCTATGGCTTTGTCACTGTCATTTTGCCGCTCGTCCGTCGCTCACTTCGTGATTCAAGTTCGTTGTGTTGCTCAACATGTCAACCCGTTGAACAACAGCCAACCTAGAGCCAACCAATAACCAATGAGAAGATCTTTCGTTCGTTTCTGCGGTTTGGCAACCTTGATTACAACATGAAGCAAGATGGCGTGTTCATCTCCGCTTTGATGGTCCTCCGTAGTATTTCACACGTTTTGTAATTTTTCGAACTTCTTTCGTAATGAACGAGTTCAATTTTTATTTGTAAAAAAAATCTAGAAATGATTTTAAAGTGACCGTATTATTGCTAAAGTGCTAGTAACTGCTATAATGTGAACGTAGCCCACCTGAGGAATGTTGGTTTTTTTCAGTGATTTGTGATTTAGTCAGGTGTTTTCGTTTTGAGTCAAAATTAAAATTTAGTTCTTGCGCAGTGAGTGAAGTTTTGCAGTTCAGATGTATTTGTGCCGCGGGAATGCTAGATGTCAGGACCATTTTCAATGTTGGGAAACAAAAGCGTGAACTATTTGTTTTGACAGCAAGCTAGAGTAAAGTGAGAAGATTGGACTGGACCCGGCCGGATGATGGCCTTCAGCGAGGTGAGTTTTCTCGCTTGCATCCTCTTCGTTCCATTGTAATCTGGCTCCCACGGAGAATCCAGAAAAACATTCTCCTCTTCCTCTTTTTAGCTATCATGTAAACTTTATCTTTCATGCACTAATCTGCTGCAGATAAATTTTGAATAGGACTTGTGTTTAGCTACTGAAATGATAAGTTTTTAGTTTCTATGCCAACAGCATAGGAGTTACTCAAAATCTCAATTGATCAGTTAAAGGTAGTCAAATAAGAAAATGGGTGGTTTCTATAAAAAAGCAATCAATTCATTTGTTTGCATACTATCTTCTCAATGTGAACAGCCACTTGCATGATAACTCTATCAAATATGCATGTTTATCTCTACGGATATCAGTATGAATTCAAGGTATAGGTGACATTGCCGAGTGAGTGCTATTTTTTGGCTGTTATCCGAATGACAATAAAAGTTATTCATTTAATCTTGGGCCACTAATAAAAGTGTCTAATGACTTTATAAATCATTACTTTATAAGCTATGATGATTTAGGTGGATAAGGTAAACTTCAAGATTACTCGCCTTCCTATGAATAGATAACCTAGGTACCCATCAAATATAACATAAATCAGTATGATTACAAAATAACTGGTTATGTACCTACTTGAATTATGACTTAATGATAGATGTTACCAAACCTACTATACCTATTTGAGTAATTTGACCTATCAACAATATTTTGAGATTTTAGCCAACAGGTAGGTATGCAATACTTTTAAAGAAATTTGTTTACATACAACTTTGTACATAAAACCTTCTTGACAGATTCACTTCTGTGCAGTGCCAGTTCCCTATACCAATATACCTAGATTATATTAATTATTTATTGTTTATATTAATTTATTAGTCTGCAATGAAAATCTATAAGTAGGTAAATTAAAGAATCACACATCACCTTTTGATTGATATCTTAGACTTGATTGCTTAACTTTTAGTTGCGCTGTACAACATTTCAAAAACAGCTGGTTCCACGGTAAACCTTCAATAAACCTGTAAATTAACTACATAATTATTAGGTTGCCTGCATTGGTTACATTAGTAGGTATACAAAGTGCCACTGTATTTTAGCAGTGGGTTTCTTATTTGTTTATTTTATTGTATCTTTTAAAATCATGCTCTGATACAGTGCGTACTTTTGAAAAAGTATTATCTCTTCTCGGCAAAAATAGTAGAAGGACACACTCGGGTGAGGTGAGATGACAACCTGCAAAAGACTTGCGGGTAGATGCTGGATGTGGCGCTCATCAGAAGATGCTGTTGTCATGCTGTTGACTACTATAGGCTGATGATGATGATGACCTACTCTTAAAAAATATCTTGATTACTAACTACTTTAATCAAACTTGAAATTATTATTATATTAAGTAAATATCATAAATATTGTATCCTACTATCCTACTAATATTATAAATGTAAAAGTTTGTATGGATGGAAATTTGTTACTCTTTCACGCAAAAACGACTGAACCGATCAGGCTGAAATTTGGTATGGGTATAGTTTGGGATCTGGAATAACATATAGGCTATTTTTTATCCCGATAAAACGCGGGCGAAGGCGCGGGCAGCAGCTAGTTTATAATAAAATGCCTGATCATCTGATCATCTGATCTATGCCTATTTACTAATTAATGGTTGATGATCATTTGCTGTTGGTAAACCTGATCAAGAAGCAACAATATTTTGATTTACCAAGGATGAATTACGAAGTATTTTATTTACCAACAATAGACGTGTTTTATTTTTGGTACTAGATTACGTTATTCCTTGCAGGCAGCTAAAATACATAGGTGAAATGAACCATCGTTATTGTCAGTGCGTTTCACAAAATTGTGACGTTGTCGTTTCCCACGGTTCAATTGTTATTCCTCAGTAGAGACTAGGTACGTCGTGCGTGGCGGTTGATACCGGTACTCTGCGTGAGACCCTGCGCCGCTACACTTTAGGAACTGACCTCTATTAGTATAACTCTTACTTAAATAGCCAAATCTCTGTGGAAAATCGGCCATTGTTGCCATAGAAAACATTGTCTTGTTGTTAGTTGGCTGTTACTTCCGTTGGCTGATAATCAGTAGGTATTCAGATTAGCTAGGTCAGTGAATTAAGCGACATTACTGCCACTGGGTGGGTACACTTCTGTTGCAGTCATTTTTGTTTATTGTAT
Source organism: Eupithecia insigniata (assembly GCA_947859395.1). Taxonomy (NCBI): domain Eukaryota; kingdom Metazoa; phylum Arthropoda; class Insecta; order Lepidoptera; family Geometridae; genus Eupithecia; species Eupithecia insigniata. The sequence continues at coordinate 4,407,041 of OX401996.1, read as the reverse complement.
GTTAAGATGCCAATAAAACAAAACACATTTATGATAATGGAAGTTAGAGACGAATAACATTGTACTCGTAGGTAGTACCTAACCGCAATGTTACCGCAGCTTTGTTGGTTCGTCGTATACCTCAATGACGCTTGAAACTTTGAGTTTTAAAGGGAGCAAACATTGTGCTATTATCAACTAGATCCCGGTCTTCATTGTGTGCACAAAGAGTGGCAAACCTTATCTAAATGGGACGTGGTTTCCTCGTCGAACCACGTTAGCACCCGTATGCCTGTGTGCCAACATTTCCTACATAGGTACCACTGTGTTGTTAGGCAGACTTAACGTTTTTTGTTATAATAAATGTTTTAAAACTTCAACAGGCGATATCCATCTCGCAAGATCCATTCATTGTTACCGCCATCGCGTCAATTGGATTCGGTAAAATCTCTCTCAGGCAGTCGTGCGCGTAGGGTCAACAACCCGGACTTATCAACAATCAAATTCGTAGGGCCGCTCGTGTTGCTCCGACGTATTTGCATAGGGGCTATCATGCCACCGAAAACAATCATACCTGGAAATTTCCATAGCACACGTTGCTGGGAAGTTTGCCCGTATAGTTACACAGCGGAACTCTAGTGGTAGATAGAACCGTGCCAGTTAGCAACGACACTATTTGGGTGCCATCCAATGTTCGGCCAAGTTTATTGAGCGTGTTTCGGATGCAGGCACCTTGACTAAGCCAGTTTTAATTGCCTAAATGATAAAATAATAAGAAACTAACTATAAAAACTCTTTGTATTCGAGCGAGACTTTCAAGGGACTAAAGGAACTAAACCAACCAAAATACTGTTGTTCGTATATAAATAACGCATTACGAAATGTCTTACTCAGCATTCGTATCGAATATAACAAGGCTCACCTCTGACCGTATGGTTCGTGAGCCAACTCAACTGCCGGCTATTGGGCCATTTGGGATTGGGACCTAGGTACCTATTAGGTGAAAGGCAGTTGTGTTCGCCGTTCATTACTATATTCCCTTTTACGTGTATGAATAGCTGATAATGTCTGAGAATGCAATGTGCCAGCTGAACCGGAGGGTAAACTTAGACAATTAGTACTCAAGCTAGTCCTAATCTGATTGAAAATTGTCGTGTGAACATAATGATTCGTATTTCAAGTAGTTAACCAATATTTTAATACAGATATTTTGAACAGTCATCTTCGTTATTCTAGTTTCAGGTATTTAGTAGGCTTAACAGTTAAGTCCCAAACACAGCCTTCTAACCGGTCACGCACGTAGCTTACTGTACAGAATTCCGGTAACCGAACCGTTGTCCACCCGCAAATTAAATTTGTATAGCTCCCGAGTAGAATATCCAGTTTGATCGAACGCCAAAAGGTTGACCTGAATTTTTTCAGCGTATTCTATAAAAGTTGCATTGAATGTTTTGATACCGGCCCGGAGTCAGTCGAGATAGAATTAAATAAACACGCGTGAAGGAATGTGGGGCGGAATTGGAAAGCACCGTGTTACTTGCTCCTGTCAGACTGTGGTAGGTACTCGCTGAAGCGACGTGCATAAACATTTCAAAACACTGACTTAATTCAAACTTGCTACAGGAAGTAGGGCAAACACTTGACCTTAAATCCGACTGTAATGTTAACAGATATGCAAATAAATAAATGCGATAATATTTTAATGGGTTTTCAAATATTCATTATAAGTTAATGGATTTGATTTCTTAGTTATTAGGTTATCATTATCAGACATTTTGATAATTACTCGCGTCATCGTCAATTCGTCATTGACTTAATAATAGGAACGGATTGGGTCAAAGTCGACAATATGTTACGTTACACGATGTTCTAAAATGCAAATCTGCCAAGAGGCAATATAATTTGTGTTACGTGGTTATAGCCTAAGACGTGCCTAAGGAATAGTCGCCTACAATCCATTATATGGACGGTGGACCTTTAATATTCATGCAGGCTGCCGGCTCTGGCCATCAATATTTATAACCTGCCGCCCGCGGTGATAGAAAAGTGCTCCGCCAATAAATTGCTTGGGGAGCAATTTTATTCTGCAGTTGAACTATCAATTTTCATCATGGTTCTTAAATTAATAGTTGGGTCAGTTGTTTTTTGTTATTATTTATAGGAGAAGCGATCACGGCATTGCACCATCATGATATACTGCACTTCCGTATCAAGGGTTCCTATGTCCCAGAACACACACATACGGACAGACTGTTCCTAAGACGAAACAAATGAATTAATTTGATCTTAAGTATCAGAATGTTACATATGTATGTATATGCCACTTAAATGACAATTAAATTAACAAGGAATATCTTATTTACGTTTAGTTTATGAATCTTCGCTTCATCGCTCAGATTGAAAAGTTTTTGCATACATACTTACGGTTTAAGGTAACTAACCTCACAAGATGCTCATCAACCTAAACTCGAATAGCACGTTCCTCATTTATCATTAGATGATGGCGTTTTTGTAGGAACCATGTTTGACTTGCTCACCTTATTGAATAGCGACAGGTTCTATTATGATAGGAATTGATGCCGGCATCTGCAAGTAAGTAATTTTAATAGATAATTTGATGCTAGAGCTTCTTCGGTGCTTGTACCACAATTACCGTTGACTGGGTATTGATATTTGATATTTGTGAGGAATAATCTGTACTGCAACACCATGTAGAGACCGTTAAGCTGCTTAGGTTTTCTTAGTGATAGATAAATAAAATCGTTCAATTGATATAGATATACGATACGACCGATGTGGCGCTGCGGACGAAGATCCGCCTGCTATGTATCTATGTATATAGGTAATAAAAAATAATTACAAAATTCTCTATCTTTTCGTTTAACAACTATTCTAAAATACCAAATAGTTCCAGATAATATATAAAAACTTCGTAGGCAGTTAAATGACAGATCTTTTTCTTGAAAGCAGCTAATCCCAATTACTTCCCAATAGACAAATAACATGAATACGCATCTTAATCTTGCAATATTAAAACTAGGTATTTTCGAAGCGTATTAACGGTCATGTATTTGCGTTTTGAATGTTATTATGGCTCAACTGGCAAGATGGCATTCCGTTAGGCGACTAGTTTGACGACTATAATGTCGTAACAGCTACAGACCAAAGAATTATGAAAATAAGCATATATTTCGACTGAGGAATCTCACGGCTATTGTATAGTCTTCGTCTACTGCAGAGTAATTTGAAGTAGCCTAGCTAGCCCTAGGATTGGCCTACATTGCACTATAATATGAAACTAGAATTGCATGTAAATAGGCAACTCTTATTGTAACTAGTTTTAGTGTACACTATGTTGGTGATCAATAAATAAATATAAATTATACTGTTCCAAGTTTCAAAAGTAAATAATTTTAATGTGTTTGACTGAACTTAAAACCGACAAATAGTAAATCCTTGGGAATAAAATGTATGTGGGACCCGGGAACATTCTCTATACAAAACCAAAAGAATCATTATGGTCTGCAATTGATGGAGTAATCGATGAACATACATAAAAAAACGTAAGTCCATACTTACAACATAAAAGTTTCTATCTTCCGATGTATGTACGTTTTTTACGTAGGTATGTTCGTCGATTTCTCCGTAAATCTTAAGTAAGTAAGGTACAGACCGATTTTGAAAAAATTATCTTGTCGCTATTGTAAAGAGAATGATACCGAGGTGTTCGAATAAAATTTGTATTTCAGAGGGATTAGTATTTATTCCGCAAAACTTAAAAACTTTGTAAAATTATCGGACACAGTCGGGTTTTAGTATTTCAAAACATAAATTTATTTCGAAAGTTTAAAATACTATGCAAGAACATTTTACCGCCTTTGAAACCCCGGTTCATTAAAATTCCCATTTCCTATCAAAAAGCATTGCGTCACACGAAATCGATAAGAAACGGTTATGTCGGTCAATATCAAATAAACTTTTAGCTAGTTCAATGTTATAACATTTGCTTGGTCATCTACTTATACGCAGGCATATAATTGAATTGTAAACGATTGCAACGGTTCGCATTAATTGGTTTCGCGTGCGTGTCCTTGGCCTTAGGGATGGGTCTTCAGCACGCAACCGGAAGGGCTTCTGAGCCGATACCACTTGACTATTATGAATCTAATATGGATATCTTCAACACACTTCAACATCTTCAACTATAGTATAAAATTTGCCTTGTCTAAGTGCTTATTTTGTAAGCCTAAAGAAATAAAGTTATTGATTCTGATTCAACATTAAACATGAAAAATTGTCATGTCAGCTTTGCTCAGGCCTTGAATGTTAGATTGGTCTTAAATTTTCGTAGAAAATAAACTCTTTTGAGTCTATGGTATAAAATACAAAAGTAATGAACATTTACATGCAATACGAGTTGGTAGAGATACTATTGTTTATCCAAATTAAAATATCATCAAGGAATATTATACCATTACTGAATTAGACGTCATTTTAAAATTCGGAGTTCAAGCAACTTGGGTTTTTCTGAACCTGTAAATTTATCGTGTACGTGATTTTGTGCTCACAATTTATTTTTTATCTCTATCTTATCATCTTTGTAGATCGTGTTTGTCTCGATAAGATAATTCTGAAAGAATCTTTCGTCATGTTTGATGAAAATTGACGAAACGTCTTGAACGACTCCCCAGTTTCAGACTAATTAATTTTGTTAATTACTCGAGGAAACGAAAATTTTCTCATTTGTAGGGAACATTTACTGAAATTGAATAATATATTTTAATACCATTTCCTGCTTTTCTATGATACGTCGATCATGCATATAGACCACAATAACCGAAATGTTGCGGTAATGTTAACCACTTTTCGATCAGCACAGCCTACTTACGCGCTCTCTGTGTTACTGCTAAGTGTTTCGTCATAGCTGTGTGTAGTGTGGGTGTGTTTAATGCATGCTGTTTATTACCTAACACTTGCACAGTACCTACGTAGTACTTAATCATCACGTGACTAAACTTGGGCTAGTCATGCTTCTCTGTTTCTGTGGAGGATGAGTATGATATGGTTTATATTTTACTAGCTGCTGCCCGAGCCTTCGCCCGCTTTTTATCGGGATAAAAATAGCCTATATGTTTTTCCATTTCCAAACTATACCCATACCAATTTCAGCCTAAGGTTCAGTTAGTAGTTTTTGCGTGAAAGAGAAACAAATTTCTATACATCCATCCATACAAACTTTGATATTTATGATATTAGTAGGATTCAATATTAGCTGACCCGCCCGCGGCTACCACCGCGTGGACTAAGAAGATTATCATACCATGCATTGTTTTGTTTTATCTCGAAGGGTTCAAAGCAGCGTTTTCGATGAAAGCTCCCAGGCGGTTTGACTTTATCTGACACAATTCCAACAATTAGCGTTATATTTCAACTAATTTACACAAAACCTTGACATATTACCGCATGTTCACACCATTCGGTTTTATGCAGGATTTAGTCACACACAATACAATTCCAACCGGGAAGAAATCGGTTTTTTCCCGGATCTTAAAACCTAATGCACGTACAAATTGTATAGTACTAAACCGTATCCTGCATAAAACCGGATCGTGTGAACATGCTATTATATATAAACCTTCCTCATGAATCACTCCATCTATTGGAGAAACGTGCAAAATCATTTAAGTAGTTTTTGAGTTTATCGCGACTAGACAAACAGAGAGACAGACGCGGCCGAAGACTTTGTTTTATAATATGTAGTGACAAATACGTTACATACAGGGCTTAGTACCGATACCATAGCGGTAAGTATCGGCATTTTCCATTTAGGTACCTGAGTATGGATATTTTTACAGTTTCGGTATTTGAGTTCAAAGTATCGATACTAATAGCGGTTCTTGCGACGTTGCCAGCTCGCATGAAGGTACACCCACCCTGCAGGCACCGCTCTGCGGCGCGGGTGGTACCGGTACTTTACGTAGATAGTATCGGTATTTTAGAGTTAAGGAACCCGTAAAAGTACCGGTACTCATGAAAAATATCGATACTTTGGTACGGGTACTGATGTTAGTATCGATATAAATTATATTGATACTAAAAAAGTATCGATACTACGTCGAGGTCAGTGGAACCGGTACTTGAAAATACCGGTATTCCAAGCCCTGGATACATGCTTAAGTTAGATGTACTGTAAAGCCTATCTTAGTTTGTATGAAATCCGGGTCTGCAAATTGTTCCATATACGAAAATACTAGTTGTGGGTATAAAAATATGATCGACTATCCGACTATGATGAAAATATCGAGAGGACCTTGAATATATGTATCTTAAATTAGATAACTGCCTACGCGTAAATATTTGCACAAGAGTTTAGAATCAATAATGTTGGAATGTTTGTCAAGTTATATTGAATGTTTCCTAATGTACAAATTCTTACTTCTAGGATTACGTACTCAATGTATGCTTTACTTTACATGCACGTACCCGGGGTCCTAGAATCTTATAGGACAGCAACTGGTTTTTAATCGATTGTATATTAATAATTATTATTAAGTAGTAGGTATTTGTTTTTGCAATGAATTTGTAATTTTTTTATTCCTTATTTTGTTGGTACTTGTTTTAATTTGATTTTTATTGTAATTAATTTATGGCCTGTATTGTTATATAGATTTTGTTTTTATTGAAGAGGCATTTAGATTTGTTACTTTTCAGAAATAATCCACAGTCCATATTTTGGTGTACATTGCGTTGGTGCAATTTAAATAATTATAGGAATACAAATAAATTATTTCAATATATAGCATTTGTTACCATACCAACCTACGTGCTCCTAATACGGTAGTTACGATAACGATTCCGCTTATGCTAATCAAACATTAAATATTACGTGAATTGTTATTCAAAATCACATCGTTAATTTATTACTTGGGCTCAGGCTGAATATAAATGAATCTATACAATATTCATTTGCAGAACCAACTAATAGTTCGTTCCTCTGAATATAAACGCTAACCTTTAAAGATTAAATGAAATCTGTAAAGCCAGCACCTACTATAAAATCAACTCATGCGCTACTTCCAGCTTTGTAAGTTGTTTTAAACCGCAAACAGGCTTAACGGTACCCACACAAGAAATATAACAGCCTCCCTCCTGAACCATGTCCCTACATAAAACAATATTTCTGCTGAGCATAAAGAATAGCTGCCGTAAATGTTTGAATAATGTACATACGCAACCATTGTACGAAGAGTCAAGTTTCAATACAAACGTGTAATATTTTACTATGAAAACGTGATGTTTCGCTACACAACTAAAGAGGAAATAATCGGTGTTTGTTACTGGCGTGAAATATGAACCTGGCCTTATTTATTTACTGTTTACACTTAAATATTCAAGAGGCCTTTCCTGCTTTACAGCGCTCGCCTTAAGCCGGGTACTGCCCAGCGGCATTACGGAGCGTAATGTAACAGGTTACAAAGAGAGCGTTCGTTCGTACAGTCAGTACGGGGAACACAACAGCGAGCGCTCGCAACAGCGGGACGGGTTTTAGCACACGACGTAACGTTACACCGCCGTATGCTAAAATCCGTCTCATTGCTCGTTGCGAGCGCCTTCTTCTTGGTTACACAGAGAGCGTTCTGTTACATTACGCTCCGTAACGCCGCTGGTCAGTCGCTCTGTGTAACCTGTCATGCTCGCTCGAATAGTACATTATGCCCTGTAATACCGGCCAGAACCCGGCTTTATAAAAATAATAAATAAAAATAACATCTACAAAACTATATGTATACTTACTCTACATTTCTACAACTACACTCGGAACTCACGTAATGTAACCGTTTGCGGTTAAATTCGAAGCTTTGAAACAAATCCGCTACCAACATTTTAAATTGTTCGTTCCTTTAAAGTTTCCAAGAGCTTTACAGTTGTACATTGCTATATTTTAATCGTAAGTTAGTTTCGTGTTAGATTGTCGATTTTCTCTGACTCCTCCAGGTGGAAAACTGGAAATAGCTCTCGTATCGTACGTAGCACCACCGTTACTGCGCTTGAAGCATCTCTGCTCTTAGGACTGCACATGTTATTCTGATCTCATTTACATTCTACATTGTATTTTTGTCCTGTGTCAAAGTGCCGTTGTTTCAGTTTAAAAACCTGTTTACGTCCATTGTTATAATTGGCCCTCTAAACAGTAAAGTAACTCTACCAGCACTCGCAATGTAATAAACACTTTTGACACTATTTCCCTTTCTGTTTAATGTACCTGCGGGGAACATAAAACATGTGACTCCGCTTCTGTTGTATGAAAACTTTTATAGCTTGCTCAAGTTCTCGTTTTGTATATTCCTTTTGTGTTCTGTGAACAAAACGTAGTAGTTGTTTTTAAGCATTGTATTTATTTGTAAAAATAAGCTAAAATTAAAAAAAAAAACTATGTAGAACTGCCTTTGTGTCCACCATCTTCGCTTTCCTTGTACAAAATCAGTTTCAATAGACGGAAGCAAAAGGACCATTTAAACTCATTTGCATCTGAAGATGAGGCATTAGCATTTTCATTTAAATCTTTACTGACTTCATTACACCGCTTTATTGTACTGCTAAATGTTAAAATGAATCTATACAATATCCTTCATCAATTTCATTAATGTTCTATCAGAAAGATTACGATCTGATAAAGAGCCAAACATAAGTGACCTTTGTGTTACTCGTAGTATAAAACGAGTCTTTTAGCGCTAAGACCGTCTATTGTCATTGTTTTCATGTTTTGACAAAGGTGAGACTTTTCTTATCGAATAAAGCTTTTAGCACCCAACAATGTTTACCTTGGGGTAAGTAGTTGACAAACATAAACATAGCTGTTTTATTTCGGCTTTCATTGCTGATCTATCCTAAAAATACATAGGCGCCTGAATGCTCTATATTATAGGAGCTTTCTTGTCAATTTCATATCAAAACGTTATTAGTCGGCGAAGATTCCATGTTGATGTCTGCCGGTCGGATATTACGCTCTTACGACTTTGTCGGCTCGCTCAGTGCATATCCGATTGCAGCAAATGAATTGCTGCCTCTCCGATGCGCATTGAGGTGCGAATTGACTGGTAACTGGGACGGCTTACTGTACAGTGTTGTCGTTATAGGACATTGCAAACGGTTACGAGGCCAGCGCCTGTTTCGCGTTAATTGTTATACTCGTAAGTTTCGCTTTTCAGAGTTGGACCACACACACCTAAAAGATAAAAACAATTATTAGGTACCTTTATGCAAGAGTAACATTTGCAGGTATTGATCATATTTATGTGTAGATAGCTAAACTCTACTATACATATAATCTAATCTATATTGTTAATCATTGACTTTGAAACTTGAAATGTAGTCTTCTGTAATTGTGAAATTTCTTAGAAACAAAGGAAGTTCTATAGCATTCCCGCTGATCCCAAAATAATATGCAAGTCGCATCCACGATTAATAATTCGCTAATGCTCCGACTAAAACTTATGCAGTGTACCGGAATTTATGCCGGTGAAATCTAAATCACTGCTGTAAAGCAGAACCGAATCGATGCGTTTAGGCGATTTATGTTCGGAATGTTTCTAACTCCAGTTCGGTTTCAGACACAGTTGTATTGAATAGTCTAGCTGCACGGATAGTTCTATCGATTCAGTATATCTTTTAGTAAAAATTAAGACAATACGCCTCCGATGCGTTTTATGTCATTAAATGCCACATCATACTGATAGAAGGTCATCAGTATAGTATATCTTTGGAAATCTTTGGAACGTAGATGACGTTCCAAAGATTTCCAAATAGTAGTAATCATCAGCCATAAAATGGGTTCGGTGTTTGGATGCGAAATTTGTTTTAAAACGAGGTTTATCTTAAAGCAAATGACTTGAATCGTATCACGATAACAACCGCGTTCTGTTATTTCGCGAGATAACTCGATAAAAGATATTAACATCCGCATTTTTACATCAGATATTTTTGTATATCGCCATTTAAAATCTAAAAATATGAATCAAATTCTATGAACGTATCCTATTATTCAAGTGTAATACTTACAATACTACAGCTTGATGGCGTCCTTGAATTTTTTTATTATGCCGCTCACTTTTTTCATTAGGTACTTAACCTTATGTAGGCCGGACTATGTACAGGTCCTTATGTTGCACTGTCCTTGTTGTTATTAAAAGTATGCGTCTTTGTTAGTAGTCGATTTTAGTCACGCGTAGAGTTTGGCGTGTACCGGTTGGTTGGAATCCGTTTTCTAACAAAGTATTCAGTATATTGTTTAATATTTTTAAACTAAAGTTATGCGATTATGTACTTGGTGTTCACAATCCTAATCAGGAAATATAATATTTCGCTTCGTAAGCTTGTGAGTTTTACAAAAAAAAAAAAACAAAGCATGTGGGTTATCGTTTTCAGCATCGATTCCATATATTAAGATAAAGCTGAACGGTTGCCAATTATTGTGAAGTGGTCTGAGGATATAAAAAATAAAGACGTATGGAATGTTTCCTGCAACTAATGTCGGTTTGTGCGGTGTGTAAGGCGTCGTCGTCTTCCTGTATCCACACGAGTTAACATCTGCTTGTTGCAACTGCCTAATTTTTAACTGCTATAGTTTACCTTTTCCATCCATGTTATGTTTGCTGCAACTGGTGTTGTTTGTGCGGTACAGCGCATAGTAAGTCATCGACATCATTCTGTATGAAACCCACACGAGTGAGCACCTGTTTGTTGCAATTGCTTAATTTTTGTTGCCATGGAAATCAAATTTGGTTTGTCATTAGAAATATTCAATTGAGTCGATAATTGAGTTGATATTATTAGTCTAGCTTTTGGAATGGTAATGTAACGGTCTGTTGAATAAACAATGTATTTGGGCCGTACTGCCTAAATAGAACATTATGGTGATGCGCAGCACTTGTCAACGCATGGAATGCTTGGAGTCTTGAAAAATAGGTTGGTATTCATTGCACGACACAGCGGGCGGTGACTCCTCGGGCAGTACCCGGTGCCGTGGCCCCCGTTGGCTCACTGAATACTAATGCCCCCCATTGTGCGTTCAAGTGCTCATGGCCAGATATTTCACGCAGCGGACTAAACAGTTTCGTTACACTATTGTTGTTCTGTCTGGCTGAGTTTTGCACACTCGACAAACTACGAATCAGGATTGACGAATGACCTGTGCCATTTCTCACCGCTCAAGCTGAGCTGCAACCAAATCGGAGCTTATGATTTTCGAAATCTCTATTAATTCCGCATTTCTTTAAAAAAAAATTACACGAACGAAAGCTTATTGTCAGATCTGGCTGGAAAATTCATCTTATTTCTTGTATGTACTTACTTACTGTACAAAAACAAATATTGTTTTGAGAAGCCGCTTTTGTCTTTTTCGAGTAGGTACATTATTTTTATTAATTAATACTTTATTCCCTCTTTATTTGAGAGACTAAAATGGTTTAGTTCTATTATTGTTACTTTACTGATTTAGCTTTCAGTATTTGGCAATAAGAACTAGAGAAATTCAAAACAATAGTTCACGGATAAGCAAATGGTGAAATACCGGCAGATGGAACGGTGTGTATGAATATGCACTAGGTGGCGTGTCTGGTAGAATGCGCGGGCGCGAGTTTCGCTGCGCTGCGTTGCGGTGCCGAAGCAGCGGCTGCTGCACGCTCCGCTGGCTGCCCGCCGCCTGCGCAAGAGCCTCACCCCCGCGGTCCCTTGCGAAAAAATCATAATGCAATCGCCAGGACGGCTGGCGTGGAACGCTCGGCAGCCGTTCGCAGCACGCAAACAGTCTACATTCAAATGCGTTGATACCCACACGCCGTCCATCACGATGGATTGCTCGTGTCGGGAAACCGATTTCTCTTGAGGTACTTACGCAGTGGCGCGGAAATTGTGTGCAAGTGACCACAGTATCGCGATCAAAGTTGCCATTGAATCTTGTCTATTCAGTGATGTGAACTTCTGGTTGTTATCCCGTCGTGTTGTTTTGTGATCAGCAGATTCTTTCACATTTGTGACTTTGAACTCTGGATAATCTGTGTTGCTCCTCCTGTAGTGTTATAAGCATACAGAATACTAAGTTGATGGTAGACAAGTTCTTGTTATAATAATTCTTGGACATAAACCAGTGGAGTCACCTGCCACTTTGTTTCTATCGACATTGAACCAAATGTCTTTCGCAAAGTCTGTGAAATAGCTACTAGGTACTCTTTGACGGACCTTTTTCGATGAAACAATTGTCCATCAAACACAAATTAATTCTTTGCGCGTCTCGATTGCGTCCGGTGACGGTGGCTTTCGAAGTCCCAAGTTTTCAAACAGTCTTTCCATCGCGAACAGTGGCCTGGTTTACTCGTCGCTACTGACTGGCAGTAGTTGAATGGAATTTTACTATGTGCTATCTTCAAACCACCAAATTGTATAGATTCTCTTGATTGGCTAATTACAATTATCAGATCTAAGTGATAATATTGATAATACAATGATGTGATAGTGATACCAATGGAATTTCGGCTATTTCAGTGCGCAACCGTAATTTAGTGTGATGGGGCGATTGGTTTTGTAGAAGTGTTAAGTGCGTTACATAGAAGTGTTTTGTACGATGTGGGGAGCGGTATCGAATCCGCCGTCCCACTATCACTATGCCCAAGAAAATGGGCCTCAAAGTGGTCCGAGTGGTCCGATGCTTGTGGGGCCCCATAACAGACACTTGAGACCTCAGTCCTCTTATTCTCTGCCTCACGGCAGCAACGGGCCGGGGCGATGGAGCTGGTCCAGCAGTAACGTCTCCTCGTTCGACCGGAGGCAGGTGAAAGTGCCTCCGCAGCCAGCCCGCCCCGCCCCTGTGAGGCCATCATACAACAGATATACTGGAACTAATGTGAGTTTAAGTATCGGATTTTGAAACCAACTTTTTATGCTTGCAAATTGAGACCGTAATGGCCACGTTACACTTCCTGGCATTGCGTTCATCGGTTTCATGTCCTAATGCAATGCGTGCGAGGGGATCTGATTGGCTGTTGCTTTATATATGTTATTTATTTCCTGGTGTATCGCAAATATTGCTGTACATGTGTGGTACACGCCTTTTCCTATGTAAGACTTACATTGTCTTTCCTCTGATAGCCAGAAGTATCCGTGTGCGATAGACATCGGAGATAGAAATCGTATGCAAATCAAGTTCTAAAATGAAGTCATCGAAGGCAGTATAATATAATTCTTAATCATTGACTTTTGTCAAGGTCAATCCGCATATTTACCTAAGCCTCTGAAAGTGTTTACTTATTGACGTAACTCTTATAAAGGTTGAAAAAAATGCTTGTTTGCTGAGAGCATACCAATAACCCTTGTATAGTATGTCGGTGTAAGACTGTTTCCCATATAGGGTTGTATCGGCGTATCTAATGAATAGCAAATGCCCTCGTAACTGAGGCTGTTCTCTTTACGGTACTTGTAGGTACATAGGCAAAGGTGACTGTCCCTAAGTTACACGATGAGTCACACACAACACAAAACAAGTAGCGTTGACACGGTATGATAAATAACCTAAAACCTCTAATATGGAACAGCGCCCGAAATTGTATTTTTCTTATGCCTTCTACGTTCGTAGTATTATCATCCTTTAGAAGGCTATTTTTTTTTACGAATTGTACTGAAGAGGGTAATACATATGCCGAACTTAAATAGTACCCTGCACTTAACTGAAAATATACATAATTTATTAACCAAATTAACCTTGCTTTAGGCTTTGTTTATCGGTAAATTCTAATGTAAGATTATCTTACAGAATGGGGAAAATGTTTATCAAATATTAAACATTTTCATTTAAATTCTGCCCCAACGCAACACGAAATTGGGAGAAACAACAGAATAACTAATCAATGTTATTCCGGAATCTGGTATCCAAAATAAGATCCCGATAAAATATTCTGTCGCTGGTTTGAGAGCTTTAAAAGTTAAATTAATTATTTCTTTTTGATCTTATGGACTCAATTTTCGGTAGAACTTTCCGAACCTAATCTTTTAAAAGGTTGTCTTTAGCTGTTAATGAAAAAGTTTCGATGAGTTTGGTGAACGGTGTTACGAACACTTTATGTAATTTGATAAATTAAAACGATTATTACGGGAATTTCACAAATTTTATGAAGCAACATTAAGTCCTGTCAGCGGCACTGATCACATTACTTAAAAATAATACGGTTCACGATATTACATGTAGTGTAGATAGCCGGACTTTCATTTTACCCAAAATTCTTTAGACGGCCTCATCACCAAAATGAGTGCGTATTTTCTCGGCCTCGCGTGGAAATTTGGCCAACCAAGTCAATAAGCCTTTTTGTTCCTACAACCTTTCGCTTTATCATCCCCTTTTCAGGCCCCGTTAAGGGTGGTATTTTAACAGGTATAACGTTCCTTTCTAAGCTCAAATACCTTTTTATTTAGGTTTACTGCTTTTGAGACCATTTTAATAAGGGTAACTAAGGTAAGGAGATGCTTTCATTCCACCAACCCTTATGAACCAAACTTATATTCTGCGCATAACAGAATTTCTCTTAGAAATGCAAATTCTATTTTCTGAAGTGTGGATTATTTTCAACTAAATCGCTTTATCATGCAGTATGTAACGTACCACCAGCACTTGAGGTTTTACTTAAGCCCTGATTACTATTTATATACAGGGTGTCTCTCATTGGCAGTCAGGTCACGTGTCGTGGTGCTCCATGCCGCCGCAGCAGGCTTGTGTCACTACGGATTTTTTCAAATTCGAACTTAATGTTGGCGTTTTCGGTTAGGAATTACTTTACCTATGACTAAAACAAAGGCAAGCTTATTTAAGATAATCTTGCAAGCAGCTATCTTAAATTATTCATGGTAGATATCATGTAACTTAATCGAAACTAATCGTCACTTATTGTAGGTAGGGTTACAAAATATCATGAATGTTGCCAGTTTCTAGTCTTGTACGATGAATCTATTGTTCGTAGGCAGATGTCTATTCTGTGTCTGTGTCCGCAACCCGGGTTACCCGGCCCACGTGCTGTACTCATCGCACTGGCCCAGCCCGAATCAACTAACGTCCTTTCGCTGCGAACTGGATTTACGTTTTTGCCTACATTCGTATTCACTTTGTTACTCCGTGTCTTTTTCAACAGTTTGGTTCACCAGTATTTGCGTTGTTTAGGCTTTTCAATTCTTTCGAGATGAGTCATTTATCTCTGTACAATTTATTTAAAGTGTTTTTTTATTCTTTGAAATGTAAAGTTACATTGCCACCTCACAAGATGTAATACTTACTCTAAGTATATTAGTTTCCTTATTTTAGCAACTATTAAGTATGTGCTGAATAGAAACAAGCTAATTTGATCTTCGTATTTTCTTTTACTGACAGTTATTTCTTTAAAAATATCACTTAGCAGTCGTCTTCGCTGCATCTTGCACTAGGAGACCTTCCTGAATAGCAATGCCGTCCAAATGCCAAGAGGTCGCGGCTTGAATTATTTAATGTTTATCTCGAAGCTTATTCTCCATGGTTATACGAGTAAGCTACATTCAGATAGCGACGGAGTATGCTTGACTTATAGTGCCTGAGCGGGCACCACGTGAAAGCAATATAGGATTGCCACCTCACAAGATGTAATACCTTGCTCTTGATATTTTATATTGTAGTCTGGCTTAAGCTTCCATTTCCGCAAGTTTATTTATAAATTGATTTGTAATCTTTATTGCGCTAAATGAAGTAGGTAAGTAAGTACTCTAGAGTTTGTCATATTTTCTATCCATACTATCTTTGTTATCGAATGTTATCGCATTCCTAGGAATTAACGTGCTCCTTATGTTTCTGATCACAATATTACGGAGGTGCGTTATATTATAAGAATCTTTTCCCTCAAAATTGTTTTGACGAGAGTAAAAAATAGCCTGAAAACATTTTAGTTATTTTGGCAGACTGTGTACGTGTATATTATGTATTGAATAATCAATCATTCCTTTGAAACACCTTTAAGCGTTTCTATTTGCGTATAAATGAGGAACTCGCAACCCGTTTATTTTCTTTCTTTAAGTCACGTTCTTATCAGTTCAAAAACTCTTGAAAAATCTAATATTGCTTATTGTTTATTTGAATAAATAATACTGGAAATTTTGTAGCGGATATAGAACCAACAACAAAGCAGGCTTTAGTGAGCCATATATCTTGCTTTGTTACATACCTTCAGTAGAAAAGCAACAAGACCATTTTGTCCCGTAGGAATCGAACCCGTAACTTCGGGAACTATTCGCTTACAAAGGTCAAATATCGTCGTTTCGATTAAATACCTTTACAAACAATATTGGGAATGTGTGGTACAAAGTACCTACTTGTAATGTTCCCTTATCTTTGTTTACAGAAGGTCGACCCTGAGCTGATCTTCACAAAACAAGAGAAGATCGGCAAGGGTTCGTTCGGCGAGGTGTTCAAGGGCGTGGACAATAGGACCCAGCAGGTGGTCGCCATCAAAATAATCGACTTGGAGGAGGCCGAAGATGAAATCGAGGACATTCAACAGGAAATCATGGTGCTGTCCCAATGTGATAGCCCTTACGTCACTAAATATTATGGATCATACTTAAAGGTGAGTGCCAATGCCAACCAGTTCCAGATGCCAATAACTTGAAACTTAATTGCGCCCACTTGATAAATCGCACCAGCCTGCACTGATTAATATCGGCCTACTAAAAGCGATTGCTCGCTCTGAAATCATTTACTACAGTTTCGAGAACGATAACCTGCTTTATTCATTAAACACATGAGATAAAACTTGGAAGAAGATATGGCCGTCCCGAGCGAGGCACATCAATCGTTGTCTGCGAAACAGGGTCTTCGTCTTCTTATCTCATGAAGGGCCTTTGTAAGTGACAAGGATCAAATGTAATGTACCCCATTACTTGGAGGTACTGTGGCTCCGTAAGTTATTCGCTTTGGGTCAGACCAGCCATTTGGAGTTATTCGACTGAATCAGCGTGTCCCATTTACATTATTTTTGTCGTAAAATAACATATAGAGTATTAGAGAAAGCAAAGTTCCGTTCAGTTTTGGGAATAAAACTGATAATAATTTGGAGTTCCGCAGTATTAATTGACGATTTCGCTTTTATGGTATTATTAGGATTAACTTAACCTTGCTACTTGAGTAAAGTTATCTTATCAGACAGAAACCAACACATTTTGCTGACAAAGTAAGTACCTCGTAGGATACCTTATTACCTGCCATTTTGCAGAATTGCCGTGTCTCTTCTGTAATAAATAACAATCTTTCGTAATTGTACCCCGTGGTATATTAGCGGGTCTAGGTAATCAGACATTGATAATGTCGTGACTGAGTGAAATAAGATTTCACTTTGTAATTTGAATGCAATTTCATCTAACCCACATTAAGTGCGTTATTGAAATCGACGTAAGATTAATAGTTTGCGTAAGGCTCTATAGTTGATAAGAAGTGTCACGAAATTTGGTAATAGAAATTGCCGTGGAACATTCAGCTGATCGCGTTATTCCTTTGCGTGCTTCAATGGTGGTGTAGTTAACCGAAGCCCGTCACGAATGCTTCGGGGTCAAACCGAGATCACGGCATAAATACATGAACCTGTTATTTTATTAGAATCTCGATGCACTCTTATTGAAATCGCTTCACCTTTTATCATAAGAAATGTTGTAAACAATTTGCACGCAATGAAAGCGTTTTGGGCACGAAAACTAACGCATATTGGTATCCATCAGCCTAAAAACTTGCAGATACATAATTTCGAACCACTTGGTCTACAATAAACAACTAACATTAATTTCCGGTAACGATGCTACGATTTTTGCGTGTAAATACCCTGAAATGATCGTTATGATTTCGAATGGTAACATTAACACGAAATGCTTCTCATAAATCATGTTACTTTTTGCCATTTTTCATTGATCCGCGATGACTAAGTTATACGTGGGTGTTGTGAAAGCAAAGAACAAAATATTTTGTTTTGAAGACCAAACGGAAGAAAGACTTATTAAAATTTCCAATACATTGGAAATTCTTGTCCTGCTACATCCTTGTTTTAAAATTGTACGGTGTGTGCTTATAACTTACAACTTTTATCGTAAGTAGCTGAAAATTGGAACATACATACAAATAGCACTGTTTGTCTGTAAAACCGAGCGAAAATGCCATTTAATATAATACTTCCAGCATATTGCACCCGTAAAATCAACGATAACCCGATATGGGTGTTTGAAAGCGTCATCCCGAGCCTATATCCCCTCAGCCGAGCAGAATGGCTTCCAGCGGGGACAGACAATAATGTCTGCTGCTATAATGATCATCGATATTTGCATTTTTATTGTTCCCTGCCCTGGCAGTTTTTTAACTTGCTTTATGAATTCACCCAGTATTTAACAGTTCGCTCATGGAACAGGTCGGCTCGTACTTTTTAATTTAACGGCACTTTTTTTGGCGTACTTTTTTTGGCTGTTCGACGAAATATTTTCGTTTCAGCGCTCGGCAAATGAATTCCGGAAAATCTTGGGAAAATGTTATATTTCGTGGATAACTTTTTAAGAAATGACACCGTTAAGTAATAAATGTATTAAGGTTTCATCTAATAGCTCTATCTAGTTTCAATGATTTTTTACTCGGAACGTAATCTAGCCGGTCGGGCATGTGAATATGGTTAAGGCAAATTTCAATACCTTTTCATACATTTAAGGACCCGTTCTCGTCGATTTCAGATTCCTTTATCAAGCTATTTGTACCGAAAACATTCGAATGTACAATGTACATTTACCAGTTCGCGCATCGGAAATGTGCGTAGCCCACTGCAATCTTGACATACTTTCGAAGCTGTTGTTATGCATGCCTTGCAAAATGCGATGCAACACGCGCATGTAAGCAAACCTACTTACACCTGAAACCCTCGTTATCTTCAATCGCAACCGCGAAAACTGCCGCATTTATGTTTTGTCGTGTTGAAACTTTTCAGTGAATGTTTTTCGCTTTCACATTCATTTTGCATTTGAAACAGACCGCAGTGTTGCAAAAGTTGAATTTTGGAATAAGGTAAACACGCGTGTCTGACATTTGAAATGCTAATTTAGA
Source organism: Eupithecia insigniata (assembly GCA_947859395.1). Lineage (NCBI taxonomy): Eukaryota > Metazoa > Arthropoda > Insecta > Lepidoptera > Geometridae > Eupithecia > Eupithecia insigniata. The sequence continues at coordinate 4,387,933 of OX401996.1, read as the reverse complement.
TTTTAATAGACCTTTTAAATGTACTTCTCTTTTGTTTTAGTTATGAAAGGCACACCGTCTTAGCTAAATGACCTTCTATGGTTTTCTCTAAAGATTTTGCAGACATTTGGCAGCGCACTATTAGTTCCATTTAGTAATGTAGGAAGATAGACATGTATTAGATCTACTAAATTACTAATATGGCTTAGAAAGTTGCCTCGCACGACACGTTGCCAAAAGCCAATTTTATGATAGCATTGTTACTGCGGTCACGAGCAGATAACCTTTATATTATATTCCAGAGCCAACAATCTAACTATAAACTAAAGGTCGAGTCAAATGAGTCGTATAGTTCCTTCCTTCACTCAGCAGTGTAGGTCTCTTAAAGCTAAAACATGTTGATGCTTTAAAAAGACTGTTCCTAAAATCTCTGCATTTGCGTCACTGGCATAAATGAATTGAAATGTGACGCGAATAAGCCGGGTTTCTTTCTACGCAGAGGGATTTGAATGGGGGAAAATGTGAATGCGGATGTCGAGCCAGCAGAGGTGAAGGCCGCGAGTGAGTCACCCGTGTGTTGTTAGGAATAAAATGTTGAGCGCCACGCTAAATGCAATTCTAAAAGGTCTACTATGATTAAGACTCTATGATGAGTTCTTTTATTTTTGAGTTCGTTTATTTAGTGGGTCACCCCGGCTTCGCACGGGTATTTAACGAAAATTTTAAGATCCCTAATTAAAAAAAATATATATACTTAATATAGCCTATGTCACCCGGGGATAGTTTAGCTTCCCAACAGTGAAAGAATTTTTAAAATCAGTTCAGTAGATTCGGCGCCTATTCAATGCAAACAAACAACCATCTCTTTCCTCTTTATAGATAAAACATTTTTTTATATAAAAAAAGAAATGCCCATTTACTATACAATTGATATATACTTTACCGCTACGATTGTAAGCCATACGCATTCTACGTTTTATTCTACGTTTTTGTTTAGCGAATCGAATTATGATTAAAAAGTAAGCCATAAAGTAAATGGTATGTTTCAAATTACCTTGGTGTTGTTTAGCACCTAATTTTACGACAGCATCAAAGTAGAATCTCGTTTACTGCTCATTTCATTACGCTTTTATTTTAGGATAAGATAAAATGCTCGTTCAGGTTCAGCCCTGAACGATGCCTATAAAATGCTGTGGAAATCCGTTGACGTGGGTATTAGAGGCACCTTGACCTCTGCACAAATAACGGCTGAAGTCAAGGCTGGTCGCGTTATTGATGCCGCGCGTAGCGGTTCCATTACTGGACTATCCCTCGAGCCTCTCCACTAAATAGCCAATTGTCTCGCCATTCGGTGTTCTCTCGGTTATTGCCACCCGAATTACTATTTGCTCGTTGGACTGTAATAACACAAATCAAGAACCGTGTTCCAGCCGCGCTGCGAAATGTCGATGACATTAAGGCCACCTGAAAGTCGAAGCAATGTTTATAGGGTTTTCTGAAGGCTGTTTTGTATAATGCGTCGTGTTATCTTGTTCTTATTGAGGCGTCCTTCAGTTAGACTGCAATGCGGGCCGGGCACGACGCAGGTCGCCGGAGGAGGGGCCCGCTTTCAGAAGCGGGCAAGTTCAGACTTGAAAGGTCAAGTTCCAAAAGTTTGCGATCCACCATATTGGTTGTGTAGCCTCAACCCGACTCAGTTTAAACTCAATTACGAGTTTCAAACTCAGTTGGTATAATGCGCTGTCAAGTTTCTTGTATTGGTTGGTTGTAAGTAATTCGTTTTTTTATAATTTGATGATGATTTGATTGAGTCTCTTGTTATCTGGATCGTTTATCTATTAATACGTTCTTATTTAGTAATAAATATTTTAGAAATTAATAAACGATGAAGGACGCTTTCGATTAGTATTGCTTTGGGTCTCTTAAGATACCTCTAGCTTTTTATTTGTACCAACCTGTAGTTGGCTCAACTGCGTCGATCGTAAACTCTAGTTGTAATTAACTTTGTTCGTAAATACTTGTGTAATGTTAATCTGTCCGTTTATAACTAACGGACGACGGTTTTCTGAAAGGTTTTTAGTCGCTCGAAACACATCAAGCACAAATTAAATAGAAATAAAACGAAGGAAATAAATAAATTCGATCGAACAGGTTCTTAAATATGTACATTTTCTTTTCTCAGAAATTTATAATTTATTTACTTGGAAACTCTCGTGTTGATCAGTTTATTCGGGCTAGACTTTTTCAAAGGTGCGTCCCCAATGAAGCCTACGTAATAGTATGTACCTATTTAACGTTGGATATTTTGTTTTGGCTTTGAACTATAATAAAATAAGTAGGGAACTATAATAAGGTAAGTAATTCTTTATCAGAATGCAAAGTACTTTGAGACACTTCTTGAAAGTTGCCCGTAACAATATTTTTTTAGAATATAATAGTTTTCATAATATAACACAAACAAAAATAAATACGCAATTTTCACACGATTGTTCAGCCATTTTCACATTTTGACTAAATAAATCACCATATTTTACGCTGAATACATTTCCCGAATTATTCATACTCGAACATAATAATAAATCGTCCAAAAAAAGAAATAATCTGCCTATTCTTTACTCTACTCAGATTTATTAAGATTGTCTCTTCTATTGGCGTCCTATTTTCTGAATACTTTTAATATCATAGGATCTTCAGACTATATTTCAAAGCGATAAGCTTAAACATAAGACTGAATTTACGCATACAAGTCATTCTTATTCAATTATTGTAATAGCCTGTTAATTCAAATACCACTATATCTTAATAATAGTTACTGTCATAAAATTAACTTGTATCTTTATTATTATTGACCACCGAAAATAACATGAACATTACGACAGTGGCATTACACACATCCATGATAAGCCGCCGTTCCGTTCATGTGGACAGACCGTTACTGTTATAATCTTTATTGTTATATCCCTAGTGGGGTCCCGAAGTAATAATCCACATAAAGCCTTAGTCCAGGATGGACTAACGCAATGAATGCTAACGACCCGGGATGGTCCGGTTCGGGGCAGTTGGCATAAGTGCAGAGCATTGCATACCAAAAACTGAGATGTGGTATCTAAAACTCAAAAAACGTGCTTTAGAATTCACAAGACTCTTGAACACGTCTCAGAAAATTCTAATTACAATAATGTTAAACGAGGAAATAAAGTAATCACTTTGTTTTTTTGTTCATTTCAAAAAATTTTAAGAGCCATTAGCGACATATGCGTTTTCAATTGCGAACTTAGGTAACGTGTGTTCTAAAAACCATCTGGTATAATCCAATACATCCGTAAACTACAACCAAAGAGCGAGTACACATTAGCCGTTTTGAAGCGCGTCTGAGCATCAGAACACGCCTTACACTACACCTCAACTCTTCTCTTCCACTCTCAATTCTCTCTTTCTTTCTGTCAAAGCGAACATTATTATACTTTTCTAGCTTTCCATTTAAATATTTGGGTAGATTAAATATAGAGGCTAGTCATGACTGGCTCTCCTATTGCAGCACCATAGTTCGTGTCCACATGCCGTATCCTCGTTGCACGCTTATGTTATAAATTTCACGGTGCAATGTCCAATGCTAAAATCATCTTATTATGTGAATTCCGACCCGTCTAGACTACGGTCCAGACCAGACATATTTGATTTCAAACTCAGGAGACGATTTCAACCATATTAACAAAGGTTTGTTTTCGTAAAACGTTAACATTGTTGCAACATCCTTTAACTCATTAAATTATTACTGGCTTTGCGCATAGGTTGTGACCAAGAATGTTTTTTAACGCTTACAATGCTCAGCGAAAAGTTATGTAGTCTCAGTGAGCGTGAATTGCAAATTCCTTAAAAGTTCCATTCCAACCAGTACATTGTAAAATATTAAATTTTTCCGTGCATTATTGCCGGTACCCCACGTCGTCGTTTGCATGCTTTGAAAGTTTTGCAACAAGTGAATGCTTGGCTGTTACCAACAGAAGCGTATATCTCAAATTCCCAACTGGTAGAGCAATATACTGAATTGATGTAAAATCCATAACTGCTTGTGTCGAATTATTGGTGGCACCGGCGGCCGTCTGGCTCTACTCGATATCACCTGGGAACCTGCTGGCTATAATATTACACTTAATGTACTTATACTAATGTACCTTGTCTTGTGCTCTATTCGCACGATGTTTGATGTAGTAAAAAAATGGTATTGGCTTCTTATGGGCATCTCTAACGGGATCAGCTTTGATTGGTAAAATAAACCGTTTAACACAGCGATAGCGTCATATTTAGCAATGATTTGCAATGGTCTAATAACTGTTACTCAAGGTTGGTTCTGCAACACCATTCCAGTGGAGCAGCGAACCATAGATTATACCGTAGTGGCAGAACCGGCAGTAAATTGACTTGACAGCGACGAGGCGGTGACGTGTCGACATCTCGGCCGATAACGAGATTACAGCGGTGTTACCACTGTGCTGGACGTATCTTCGATGTTCCCCGACGTCGCTCGCCTATATTGCACTCTTCTTGACAAGATGAGACGAGGTAGACGCGCACCGTACTTTGTAACGACCCGACGACGGATACAGGGCCCGCTGTAACGGTTCTACTGTGATTTATCTACGAGTCTACAAAGTAGAGCATTGCGGAGATTGTGTTGAAATCTAAATTTTGATACAAAATCAAATCCAACCATCGCATCTTTTGTAAACAATCTCTCTATTTTGTGGTACCCGAGCTTCGGGCCCGGCAAGTTAAATGTCAGAAACATTTCTCCCATTTGAAATACGTTGGTGTTGCCGACATATTAAACTGCTCTTTGTTTCCTCCAGGGATGTTGTTTTAATTGAATCTAATGGCATTTCGTAATTAATTGTTTTGTTTTCACCGCGCTGCTTTGTTTTATACTGCTGGGAATCAGATTATCTCTGAATGGAATTAAATCTTGCCGTTTTAAATTAAGTACTCATGAATGGTTTGTGGAACAATACAATACAAAATACAGTGAAGACTTGGTCGCTGTCGAACAATGCAATGTACAATGCTTTGCAGTGGTTTTGAGTAAATGAAGAATCGAAAACCGTTATTCTTGAAAGTCTGTGGTCTTAAAGACCACCTGGGCTAGCTAGTTGGATATGTGAAAATGTCCAGCGTTACATTACACGTGCAATATACATATAACTCTTTAAATTTTAAATAATAATGACACTAAAATATTCCCTCAAAATACAAAACTGATCCATTTTACTGATAACGGCGGATTCTATCTATAATAACAATACAAAATAATACCATGTAATATCTTTTAACAGGTCAAGCAGATACGATACGTGATCGGAAACCTTTAGTAATCTCGAAGTTCTCTATTGTCCTACGTACTATATTTACTATGTATACCAGTTCGGACCGGCTAATCTTATTACGGGACGTAGCGTCGAGGCTTCCCTAATAACTTATACACCACACCCGCGTGCTCTGTTATTCCGCTGATGAACTCAGCTTAATTGAATATCGTCAAGTGGAAAAGTAAAACGATTACGCTGCGATTTTTTGACGATTTAACCTGAGCGATTTTGAAATTGAAGCAACACTCCCATACATTGAGTGTGTGGTATTCTATCTTTTCAAACATTTTCCATCTTTGACGACCGGTGTGGTCGGTGGGCGAAGGTCCGCCTGCGACGCAGAAGGTTGCGGGTTCGATTCCCGACAAATATTTGTACGATCTGCAAATATTTGTTCAAGGTGTTCTGGTCGTTTTTCTATGTATAATAAAAATATCTATCTATGTATATATTGTATTATGTATATCAGTTATCTAGTACCTACCCATAACACAAGCTCTGCTTAGCTTGGGGCTAGATAATGCTGTGTGAATTGTCCAACATTATTTATTTATTATTTATTTTTAAAGGAGAAAATGTATATCATTAATTACATCACCTGTTCTAATAGATACAGGTGATAAATGCACATGTCATTTCTAGATCTGGATTTAGGAGTCCTATAGTTAGGAGACCTTCACTTATGCTGCTACTATCGAGGTGTAGTTATATTATTCTTGTCCGTGCCGGGTAGCATTTTATCTAGTTCAGTTGATTGGAGCAGATCAGTCTAGCAGATGCTCCATAATAGGCGGGTAGTCTGCGCGTGTAGACGACAAAGGACTCCGTTAGATTATACCAACTTTAATGAGCTTAGTTTCGAAGCAGCTGAATTTAACTAGCGCGGTCGTAGTTGCGACACTCTCCTATCTTGGTCGGGCTTTGTCTACTTTGGTAGACTACCATTGCTATTGTTAACAAAATATAATGCTTGTTCATCTTATATACCTACTTTATACTATTGGTTTAGAATTCACCTCGTATAAAGCTTAAAGAAAAAGTTACATGAAACAACTGCTTTAATCCTCTTTTTACAAAGCACAAGAACCTTATAAATAGAGTTGCTCGCGGCGATTCAATTAATCCAACAACGTTAGTAGATTACACACGGCGGAGTCCATTCGCCGTACAAATACCTTTTTTGCTCTTCACTCTCTATTCCAATCTGTAGATCCAATTTACTATCCGGGTCGCGGCGGCGTGGTCATCGCTATTAATTGAACACATTTTCCAGTTCAACACCCCGTAATTATCGGTGTATTATTTTCGTTGCAATGCCAATACAGTTACTGCCTGCGTGCGGCGGTTTCAGGCAGCTACGGCCACTGCACGATTACACCAATCGGGTATTGAATATACCTGTTTCGAAAGATACAGGTTCGTTATCCTTACCCGACCTTGCAGCAGCTATAAATTCAGTTAAATTGGCCGCAGGACCGTATGCGTCACACGATGCGCTCGGTTTAGCAACGAAAGCCTGATGTAATAAGACCACTTGTGATCACTACAAAATAATACGTATAGTTTTGTCAGAGGCCGAACCGGATCGTCGCACACGCAATGCCGCTTGCGACGTAATTCCACCTGTAACAGATAGGAGCAAGTTTTTACTAACACTCTTACGTACCTACTAGACATGTGCGCCGATGCCCATTTGATCGGCGGCGGCCTTGATTATATGGCACGCTTACTCTAGTAAGCAAGATTAGATAAATCCCATTTTAAATTATGAGCGAGTGGAGGGAGCCGTGAAATAGTTTACGTTTTTATCGGATGTTTGAGAAAAGTAAGCAAAAATTCGTATGGCAAAAGAAAATAACAGTGAGCGAAGCTAGTCCTGAAAATCCTAATGACTTTACGAAGGTAGATGGAAAACCTACACTGCGATCACCAATCCGCCTGCCAAGCATGGTGATTATGGCAAAACCGCTCCTACATGACAGATACAAACAGTCCCCCAGTCCCCGGCAGCTCTGCTATTCCTAGTCACGGTAGCGGCTATGGTAACGGCGGGGCAGGGGGTGCTGGAATCTCTGGCAGAGATTGTGCTACCAATCTAAATACCGACGACCTTTGCACCTAGTAACATACAATACAATGCACTACAACTTTGAGGACCGACGAGATGATTATTAGAAGTTCCACACAAGTTGCAATGGGATATCATAGGGTTATCAGTAGTCCAAAGAGAGGGAGAGGACACAATCATCCTTAATCCGGCAACTTGTTTTATTACCGGGAGGGCGACCAGCTGTCCCAACATGGTATCACGTCTCTCTTCAACAACATTTTAAAGACCTCGAGCAGGGTGGTGCGTACCTTATACTCGCTGAAGGTCCTACAGGTATACACCCCGCACTCGGGACGCCCTGACAATGGAGGTCATGTACGACATTTCACAGGTCATGCATGCCTCGAAAACATACTACACAGTTGTTATGGGTGGTTTTAATGCACAGCTAAGCAAGAAGAGCGGTGACCAACTGAGAGTAAGCCAGTTTAGGTTTGGACAGCAAATCCAAAGGAGACAGCTATTGGCCGACTTCATGGAGAAAGAGGGACTCTTCGCGATGAACTCTTTTTTCAAGAAGCGGTCGTCCAGAAAATTGAAGTGGCTGCACCCCAGCGGCAGTAAGCGTGAGATAGACTTTATCATGATAACACAAGTACATATTCAATTAAGTTTCTGTGATCAACAGGGTGAAAACCGGCAGCAATCGCCACATGGTAAGAGTGTCATTGAATATCAATGTTTAGCTAGACTGGTTTCGTCTGATAAAGTCTAAGTTATGCACAAATCCTGTCCAAAAACAAAACCCCGAAAGCTTTCAGTTGGAGCTACAAAACCGCTTTGAATGCTTCGCGGATTGCGCAACAGTGGACGAGCTGAATAAAGGGCTGGTAGAAACTGTCCATGCCAGCGGATCGGTGTTCTTTAGGACCCTCCGCAGAAATAAAATAGAGAGACTCTCGGGGGTCACACTTTGCAGTTAATCGCAGAGAGGAAGCGAAATGAAGCTGCAGTCTTCGGCAGATATGTCGTGTATACGGCGTGCTCAATAGACAGATCTCGAATTCCATACGACCCGATTTGCGCTCATACAGTACTAACGGTATTGTTCGTGCAATAGAATGGAACAAGGGCTCCTAGGTGTTCCCAAGAGATTTATATTTTGGACAAAGCCATTTGACGAAGCTGAAGACAGATAACGGCACCATCATTTCTTCCAAGCCTGCGATCTTGGGAGCTTGAAAAGTTTTATGGACAGCTCTATATCTCATCGCTCAATGCCCTGTAAACAACAGGGCAGGTGATACCAAAGATATCCCGGACGTCAGCCTTTACGAAATAAGGACGGTTCTCGAACAGCTTAAAAACAACAAGGCATCGGGGGATGACGGAATCACGCTAGAACTTCTACAAGTGGGTGTACTTAAAGTACTTCTAAAAGCTGTTCATCTCCGTCATTCTTGAGGGACAAACGCCAGAGGCGTTGAACACGAGCGTGGTGGTACTGTTCCTTAAGAAGGGTGACAAAAGCCATTCTTAGGAACTATAGGGCCTGTGCTATAGGCTTTTTTAGACCTTACAGGCTTTTCTTTTAGACCTTACAGGACTCTTGGACACCAAGAGTCCTGTAAGGTCTAAAAGAAATAAAGCACTATGAGTTTTGAGAAAGCCTTTGATTCAGTCGAAACCTGGCCGGTGCTACAGTCTCTCCAGCGGTGCCAAATAGATTACCGATCCCATTGCAAAAAGAGTGAGACTGGAAGACGTTACCTCTCCAAAACTGTGCACCTCTGCATTGGAGGATCTATTTAAGCTCTTAGGCTGGGAATGGCTGGGATGGATATGGCATCAATATCATCGTTTGCTGACGATATAGTCAGTATGGCAGAATCGCTGGAAAACCATAGCAAGATGCTCAGAGACCTCAACACCGTATCCGGACATGCGGGTCTTAAAATGAAAATGGGTAAAGGGGGTTGACAGACGGATAGACGGACAACAAAGTGATCCTATAAGGTTTCCGTTTTCCTTTTGAGGTACGGAACCCTAAAAATACTAATTTTGCATATAAAATATACTACATTTGATAAAAAAGTGATTTATTTAGTTTAGAATATGATTTGGGTTTTCACGCCGATGAAAACATCAGCGGCGGCGGCGTGGGCAAAATGATCGGCGGCGTGCGCCACGCCGATCGGCGCACATGTCTAGTACCTACCAACATAGAAACAGGCAACAGCTTTTCTAGCATAGCAACACTTGTATATACATACAATGTAAAACGCTAAAAGTCTGATAATAATATGCAACATAAACCCGATCTTGGGTTGTGAAACATTCGGTGTCACATGTCCGGGACACAATAGATCTCCCTTAGATTCCCATATTGCTTTTCCCTCGCACCCGGGGTAGATGATAGAAAACCAACGTGTGTCCGTTCCTAAAGTTCCTTATTAAATTCGCACTGGATAATCTTCACGTAACAAACGCCTTACAAATTGAAGATCATCATATTGCATGTCTTAGGAAAAATATTTCAACTATCGGATATTTTTTGTGAAAATATCGTTTAGCCGCCGGCCATAACAGTTATTGGTTATTCAATCAGCGGATTTGAATTTTCCTTCGTACTAAAAATATAATATGGCAATATCTAGGTCGCAGTCGACGTGGTTGATGTGGGGCGGGAGGCAATTAGGGTAGACCAATAAAACACCGCGATTTCCAGCCGGGCTAGTTCCCCAGCAGATGCATCACAATCAAACTTGTGGTTTGAAACTTGGCTAACCAATAAGGTAGCGTCCTTTCCTATATTTGACATCCACTCGCCTGAGTAACTATGTATATCGACCGCTCGGTATGAAAGTTACTCAAGCTTGAACACTCAATAATACCGTTCGCAGAACAAATGAAGTTAAGGTCAAACGTACTTTCCAACCGACGACAGTTTCATTTTAAAGAAATCTATTTATTACACCATGCTTCCATATTTTGCTGATTCAATGAATATCTTATACCGTCACATCGCAGTTATTCCCGGTCAAGGGATCGTTGTTTCCGTCACCGATGTCATAGTTAAGTGCCGTCGCACTCAACGTATCCGTACAAAGCCGCTCTCTCCGCTTTGTTCCGCCTCTTTGTTTGACTTGACGAAGGCGAAGGGAAAAACTTTTATATACGGACGAAGGCGACCTGCCCTGCCCCTCAGATCTTGTGAGTAATCTTACGGCTTTATTGGAGCCCTTTGCTCGCTTCGCTTTTGAATATGTTTGCCGTGATTAATGGATCGCTGGCATGTGGAAAATAAATCAGAATGATGTGCCATAACATAACCCAGGGGTTATGGCCCGGACTGGTCAAGTAGTGGTCAACCAGATACAGTAAAGGTTTGTGAAATTTCCTCAATTGTCCTGTTGCTCTGAATTACAGTCTTCAGAGATATACGATGAAGCGTCAAATCGCGGAAATAATCTATTGTGACCCCGTCTCTCTAGAATGTCTCCGCATGGGGGTCCGACGCTATTTGTGTTATATGATGATGTGATGATTAAGTGCCTCTTCATGAGGGGGGTCTTAAATTGCCACTGAGCGGAGCAAGGTTCTCTGACTATGTGGGACAAACAGTCGATAAATTACGTTTTAATGGTGCCCGTAAATAGGAAATCCTGAGGCCGTAGTTGGATTTCGGAATAGACAATTTTTGTTATGCGTCAGCTCATCATATAAATAGTTCACAGCCTAAACTTATACCTGGTATACGAATAAGACAAAGAAAACTCCTTTAATAGCTGATGCTCAATAGAATTCATAACACGAGCTCTGGTTACCTACTTTGCTAAATCTTAAATGATGCTGGTTGATAATTTCCAGTATTATTTAGTTCTCGATAAGCGATAACTAAATAGTGCGTTATTTTACTAAGACCAGTTCAAGTACCCTCAGCCATTGTCTTCACATCTTTATCTAATCAATTTGTCTTATCGAATGATTTCAGGATTTTATCGCATTCAATCTCGTAGCAAATATTATCCTAATTTTCATAGTATTAGCTAGAGGCTGTGAGATTAATGAAATATCTTGATGGTTTTCCTACCGACAAAATAGCAATAATTAGGAAAAAACTTTACAAAGCCTATCTTGACAAAATTATTGGAAGAGAATGAGTGGGTAGAGCAATCTTTGTGGAGACTACGCCCCTTATCTTAAAACTTTGAGTTTTCAGACTTCAAACAGGGTAAGAAGATAAGTGGCTGCTAGAATTCTTTAATATTTGATTATGAGCTCCTTTACAATATTCTGACGAATTGAGCTCCTGAGAAGGTATGAAATTTTGATAATGCTGCGTGTGTTTTGCTGTCGAGAATTTGACGAGAGGTACTCATAAAAGTTTACCGAACTTGTAACGAGTACGCGAATGTGATATTTCATAATAAAAGCGTGCTTATCTCTAGCTAGAGGACATGAACTACTATGAGTAACTAGCAAAGCACCCCGCCTCGGCTTGGCTCGTGACTGAGGCGGCGCAGTTAAAGCAGTTCCGTATTACATTGTTTCATATTAGCTATTGGCTCGCCAGCAAAGCCGGCGACCAAAAGTCGGCGTGTTTTTTTTCGACCGAAACAGCTGAACGGATTTCAATGAAATTAGGCAGGGAAGTAGATGATGACACATGCACGATAGATGGACATCGGCAACTTTTCATCCCGGAAAAGAGCGTGCGAAGCCGCGGGCAGCACCTTATTTCATCATATCTACAAAACCTTTTCTCTTGACTCACTTTGACTATTGGTGAAAACCGAATGAAAGTCCGTTGCGTGGTTTAAGAGGATAAACAAAATGACCCGGAGAGCGATTTTATACGGTGTATACCTAATACATTATATATTATTGAATATGTCCTCTAAAACGTTACTGTTTGTGGAAACACAATTGTCGACTGTCACCATGACGTGATGTCAACGACCGAGCGACTGTCCGGTTGACCGGTTTGGTCGCGATCTGATTGTCGCGACAATAAACGATTTGCATGTGTTTGTGTTGCGCTTGCGCACCCATGCCTCTGATAATTGATGATATTGGCTCTACCGGCTTCATTTATGCGTTATCCCCAGAATAACTAGCATTTTGAAAAACACGCCCATATAATTATAATTATCTATACTTATAATTAAACTGTAACAGGTCCAATTCTGTACATTGAAGGTATTTTAAAATTTTTTTTGGAGTGCACGCTTTTATCGGTACTGATGCCAAAAATGTATTTTTTTTCCATCATGTCTGTCTGTCTGTCTGTATCTTGGCCGCGCATAGCTCCGAAACTACTGAACGTATTGAAATGAAACTTGGCAGGATTTGAGTTCATACTACGAGGAAGGACATAGGATACTTTTTTATCCCGGATTTCAAGAGAGGGGATGAACGTAAAATTAGTTGGCTGCGCATAGCGCCGGAACTACTGAATGTATTCAAAAGAAACTTTGCAGGATTTGAGATCATACTATGATGAAGGACATAGGAATTTTTCATCCCGGATTTTAATAGGGTTCCATTGGGAGAGGGGATGAAACTAAAATTTTTGGCTGCGCGTAGCGCCGAAACTACTAAATGTATTCAAATAAAACTTGGCAGGATTTGAGTTCATGCTATGAGGAAGGACATAGGATACTTTTTACCCCGGATTTCAATAGGGTTCCTTTGGGAGAGGGGATGGAATTAAAATTTGTTGGATGCGCGTAGCGCCGAAACTACTAAATTATTCAAATGAAACTTGGCAGGATTTGAGTTCATACTATGAGGAAGGACATGGATACTTTTTATCCCGGATTTCAATAGGGTTCCCTTGGGAGAGGGGATGAAAGTAAAATTTCTTAGCTGCGCATAGCGCCGTAACTACTGAAGGTATTCAAATGAAATTTAGCATGATTTAAGTTTATATTACAAGAAAGGGCATAAAATACTTTTTATCCCGGAACTCAGTAGGGTTCCCTTATGAGAGAGGATGGACGTGAAATTTGCGCGTTGCAGGATGGCGCGCGGGCCAAGGGCGGTACTAAGCGATAGCTCCCCACTGTGGGGGGCACTGGCAGTGGGGCCCCAGGCAGTGGGGAACTAGGCAGTGGGGACCCCAGCAGTGGGGCCCCTCACGCAACCGGACCCTCCCAGTAGCCCCCACGCAGTGGGGGCCCCACATTGCCCCGCAGTGGTACCCCCTCATTAGCCCCCCCACAATGGGGGCACCGGCAGTGGGGCTCTCGGTAGGCCCCCACATTTCCTCGCAGTGGAACCCCCAGTAGCCCCCCGCAGTACCCCCCGCATTGGGCACCCACTCAGTAGGCCCCCACAGTGGAGGGCACCAGCAGTGGGGACCCCGGCAGTTTACTCCCACAGTGGGAACCCCAGTAGCCCCCCGTAGTGGCCCCCCGCAGTAGGGTAATATTTATCGGCTGCGCATAGCGCTGAAACTACTGAATGTATTCAAATGAAACTTGGCATAATTTAAGTTAATACTACGAGGAAGGTCATGTAATACTTTTTATCCTGGAATTCGTTAAGGTTCCCTTGGGAGTGGGGATGGAAGTGACATTTCTCGGCCTCAAATAGCGCAAAAACTACTGAATGGATTCGAATGATACTTAGCATGATTTAAGTTCATACTACGAGGAAGGACATAAAATACGAGTCCATACCCCAAAGCCAACAAAATGATTACAAAATTATTATTAGTGCCGATAAACGACCTACTGGACAGCATCCGGTTTGTACAAAGCTCTCGCTACCAATGATGTTGCCGTCGTCCTGGTAGATCAGCACTGTGACAGGCGGGACATTGTGCTGCGTACCCGGGATGACCGCTTGCAATGCATTGGCGAAACGCACCAGGCATTTGATGCTATTCAGTCTCTATTCGCTTATTTACCTACCTACTGTCGTGGCGAAGATACTGGTGGAAGTGGATACAACTTTGATCTTCGACTCTGTCTCACGGTTCGGTTCGGTTCACTAAAAATGTTTACCGCCCAACGAAGTAGGCACGGGTCAGCTAGTAATATAATATAGTTTTACTCAGGGTGTCTGTCTACTGAGGGCCGTCTACTCGGAAGAAGAAAATCGAGGTTTCTGATACATTTTGGTGCAAAACAAATTATAAGACGCGATTATCGTTTGCACGAAAACGAATCAGAAACATCGATTTCGTTACCCTGAATATGGGCAGTGGACATACGTCCACCACTGAATATGCTTCCCCCATCAAGGGGGTTTTGACGCTTGGCAGGCTGATAAGTCATCGCATTAAAGGTGTTTAAGATACACAAAGAAGCTGCTAGTTTAAATTATTCGTAATTTTAAATTTTTCGAAAGATAGAAATAAGAAACGTACCCATCAGGCAAACATCATTGCCATTCAAAGTGGAATCCTTTAAATGAATTTGAACTAGTATTAATTCCCATACCTTGCTAACAGCATTCAATTTCCCGTCACTCACAGATTCATTCCGTTTTAAATCCATATCTCTGTGTATACTGTAATGTGATGAACTATGAAATCGACTGAATGTTCGGAAATCTTACGTACTCGTACGATAACGCTGTCAGCGCATCTGTTTGATTGCGAAGATTCGATTGTTTTCTTCAATAACTTCTATCCACTGCTTCCACTTCCTTTGGTTTAATTTTATTTCAAGTTCTGTAATTTTAAGTATTACGGAACGATAGGGGGAGACGTGGACACAGTTTTTAATGATCTAAAAATCATCACAGATGAATTTTGGCAAATAGGGTTAGACCAAAATTAGCCAAATTAATCAAGACAAAAACAATATAATAAAATTCAATAGTTTGGCTCCCAACATTACAGTTGTAGATAAATGTTCACTTGGCCTCCTTGGTTCACCAATTTTTGATGAGTCTTTTCAGTCATTTGTAGATGAGAAAATTCAAAATTTCAACAAAACCTCGGACAGACTTCTCAAAATGAATAGCCATATGGATTTTACAATTATTCGGTTTTGCTTGTTTGTACCTAAATTTACATATTCTTTGAGATGTTGTCAACTGTGGAAACACAGCGAGCTCTTAGAAGGCTTAGACAACATAATAAAGAATACTTTATCATCGGTTTTGAATATCTGTTTCGATGACAAGGCATGGTCGCAGGCCTCCCTGCCTGTCAAATTGGGAGGCTTAGGTAGCCGCAAAATTTCAAGTGTCGCCCTGCCAGCGTTCTTGTCTTCTGTCTAAAGCACTAGTTCTTTAGTGGAAAATTTGTTAAAGCCGTCTTTGGTATCACCTGGAAATTTATTAAAAATTTCGTTTTTAGACGAGGCTCGAATGGCTTGGCATAGTGCTAGCCCTGATGCTGCTCCCCCAAAATCTCTTTTGTCCCAACGGCAATGGGACGGGCCTCTGTGTGAGTTGACACGGAATTGTTTGTTACAAACGTGCTCCAGCCCTGCAGATCGTGCCCGTCTCCTGGCCGTTTCTAAATGGGAGTCAGGACATTAGTTGCAAGCACTTCCTTCATATAATACTGGCACTCTATTGGATCCCGTAATTTTCCGTATAGCAACATGTCTTCGGTTGGGTGCAAGGTGTTGCGCGCCTCATCAATGCCAGTGCGGTACTGTTGTCGAACAGCTTGGTCATCACGGATTATCGTGTACTAGGGCTGCCGGTCGGATATCTCGCCATGCCAGCCTTAACGACATCATCCGATGGGCCTTTGTCACCGCTAGCGTACCAGCTATTCTCGAACCGAATGGTCTGTTGCGTGACGATGGTAAGAGGCCCGACGGCATGACTTTAGTCCCTTGGGAGCTGGGGAGGCCTATTGTGTGGGACGCTACATGTGTCGACACACTTGCGCCTTCCCATCTTTCAAGGACATCCGTGAGGGCTGGTTCGGCGGCAGATTTAGCCGAGGATCTCAAGAGGCGCAAATATGCAGGTCTCGACAGAGCCTACGCATTTGCTCCCCTTGGAGTCGAGACCCTAGGTCCGTGGGGTCCCGAGGTTCTCTGGGTTTTCAAAAAATTATCTGAGCGCCTGGTCGAAGCGACGCGTGACCCGAGAGCTGGTGAGTATCTGGCGCAGCGCATTAGCATTGCCATACAGCGGGGCAATGCAGCCAGCGTCTTGTGGACGCTTCCGACTGGTATTGATATGGACCAGTTGAGCTATCTGTAGATTGTTTGCAACAGTCTGCAGTTAGCTCAATTGTTTCAATTGTAAATACTAGTTTAATTTCTTTATATTATTTGAGTATTACGTAATGTTTATTTCCCAAATAAAACAAAATAAAAAAATCTTAGTGAAGCGTATTATCTCTATGCTCTACCATTGTCGTAAAACTAGTGTAGTTAGACATTAGTCATCGATATTCAAATATTTATATAAGTAAATAAAGTTGTCTAGACAGTAGTTTTATCACTGACCATAATAAATCAGTCAAACAAATAACATAATGGCTGAATATGTAAGGATTCACCAAATGTGACAAAGGAAGCCCTTGCTAATGATTGATACCCATTCAGAAGCTATTGGTCTGATTTGTTGGTATTGGGACCATAATGTTTCAATTAGTTCTATTTCAGATAAATTGAGTAATCGTGTTGATTTAATGGCGATGTTGGGTATCAGTACTGACTACAATTAATTATAATCAATGATGACGGATGCGCAAATATTGAACAGGCTGTGCTTTCAATAATTTATATATTCCGTTGGTTCCCCGTATTAATTTTGATTGCATGGATCAAATGGGCCGTAAAAAGAAACAAAAATGTTTGTAGTGCCAATTATACTTGCTATTCCAGTTGCGGTCAGGTATCCGATTAAGTGCGCAAATACGCCATAATTGAATCCCTGTTGCGTCAGACTGTTTTTGCGGGCGCGTTAATTGCTGGACCTTTGGTTTTTCGGCTAATTACATACTGGATTTCGGATGCGAGCGTTGTGATTACGAAATGGGACACTACAGTGACTGTAGTCTACTGTTGCCGCTGCTCTCATAAATTCTAGTCATAATAAACACCTGTACAAACACAATGAGATTTAATAAGCAATTCAAAACAATGGCTTTATCGATGACTACGTCGTGATTCACAGGGTATTGTTTACGCCAACATGTCTTCTATCCACTTATTTGGAAATACGCGTTTCAAATGGTAATGTGAAATTTATCGAACGGCAAATGATCATAATGATCTATTATGCGCCTTCGCATGTTTCTACAACATAAATGCGTTCATTGCGTTGCGTTTTCATTGTCAGGATAACAATAATGTTTTATTGATGCGTGACTGTAATCGATCCTGTATCTATGAGTACTTGATAAATATGTTGCCCGCATCATCGTTCGACAAACTCTGGTTGGTTGGTTACGACACAATTTTATCGTTTAACCCAATTTCGCTGCTGGCGGGCGTGTGTCCCATATGCAACTGCACTTATGTTATTAGGTATCGCTAGAAAATTCATGATGTGATTTTTGCAGCAATGCCGCTGGGTAAGCATGTAATTGTAATTGTAATTGTAAATATGTCCCAAAGTTATCCTGCTTAGAATGTTGGGTTCTTTGTTGAGTATTTTCATCCGCACTTATTTTTATTTACGATTAAACTGTATTAATGCTTGAATCCTTATTATCTCCATTATTTTGTTTTTGTATTCTGGCAACTGTACCTAAGTACTCTCATTTATTGCGCAAGGCATTATCTGCGTCTTACATCAGCGCATAATAATGAATTGAATGCAATAGCATTCTCCCCCGAGATGCGACGTCCTTCTCGTCTTTGTGTGGGTTTCAGACAATACTACCTTTCTACCCCGGCCCTGGTAGGCGACTACGCTCTGCATACCTGATCGATCGATGTCTGTGCTGTGACGCATCCACTCGCTGTCTATCACTTATCGCTAATGTTAATTATGTATCCGACTCTATCGTTATCAGTACCACTCTGGTCGGGAAGTTAAGTGGCTCCATGATTTAATGTCGTCTGTCCATAGAACTGACGTATTCATACGGACAATTGATTGAGTATGCTGTGCTGTGCTACAACCTAGTTTGCAGAAAAGTTTCATTGCTCTACTTGTTCCCTTAATTCCACTAGTAGTACACAGCGGTCGTGCCTTAGAAAAGAAAGGCTGTGTTTGCAGCAATATGACAAGCATTGTTTTCACCTACATTTCTATAGAGCTCATATTATTATTTACTATGCATGTTTACTATTTGTTTAAACGCCTGATCGATTCAACAAATAGTAAACATATTTAGAGTATTTTACCTGCAGCGGTTAAGCACTTTTACCTGGCACCCGCACTCCGCAGTGCTCGAATAAAAACTGTCCTATTTTCATTCAACCATATTTTATTTGAAATACCATTCACGCCAGGAGTAAGTAATGAACGAGTGCAGAGTTTTAATAGGTCGGATCCTTATTTACCTGTCTCTTATGTCGTCTTTAATGGGAAAAAGGCCATTTTGTTTAATTATATATTTAGGCAATATAGCTTCATTTAATAGACATTCATACAACAAAACAGACCATTCATTACACGGGTAAGCGGAAACTTAAACGGTATTATAAGAAACAATGAAGATAGAGATAAATGAGCCGTCTCAAAAGAAAGGTTTATAGGGCAAATTAAGGCTGTTATAAAAAGGGTCAGCATCTTATTTGTAACTATTTTCCGTGTTGTTGGCTTGTTGCTTAGTGGAATTCGTTCTACAAATACTTTATTTTTTCCCCACAGTAGGTAAAATTATCCGCCTTTTTTTAGTTGGCTTAATATTAAGTATACCATTACCGTCATTTAACCGTTACCTATTATTCATGGTCATCTACGAAATCATTTATTATCTTTAGTTCATAATTGTATGCGTCATCAAACTGAATATGCAATTAAACTGTATTTTGCGGTAGAGTACGTTAAATATGGCTGTTATTGCTTTTTTGTGTTTCAAATTTATGTGTTAGTATATGTAATAAATACTAAATACTATGAAAGTTTTTTGTAATAAGATTTATTATTAAATCACAAATAAGAAAACTCTCTGGTGGACTCTCAAATCCTTAAGATAATGTACCTAACCGGTGCATGGCAGTGTCGGGGTCGCAGACTAGCAGTTAATGATAATGGGCATGTAGTGATGTGAAAATTGCTCTCCGATAATCATCCACATCCTGAACATCTTCATTGCCAGCAATAACATCTCCCCCCGTGACATTGACGGATTACACGCAAAACCAGCCGACTGTGAAGCTCCAAGGGTCACAAAGTTATTGGGTCAAACAAAATGTACAGCCTTGAATCTCTGGAAAATTGACGTCATTCAATAAAACCTATTTGGTGTTTTTTTTTCTGGCGCCTATGAGGTAAATCTTTTTACGGTTTGAATATGTTGCCCAAAATATACGGCAATTCATTTCAAAGTTGACCTTGTTTTGTAGCTTTGATTGTTACATCAATATGGAGTTTTATGTGCCGGCGCGTGTCGTGTCTGGCAATCTAGGCAAATCCTATCCATTGTGCCCGCTGACAATAGTTCCGGTGCTAATTCAAGGACGTTCGTCTTTGTCCCGTGGATGGATGACCGACAGTGCGCTTTGAAATAACTCCTGAAATATATACCTACACTAGTTTTTACATTCCCCCAGTGTTTGTTTGCTGATTTGTAACCAAAGCCAATTGCAAAACATTAAATAAATTGCCACAATTGAAAACAGGTGGCGGGCTCTATCAAACAAACTGAAATATCGATGGTTGAAAATAAGAACATCGTATGAACGGCTGGCTGTTCGAACGAGCTCGTCCGAGCTCGTCCGAAATACGCTCAGTGTTCGTAAAAACCTGACAGTAGTGGGACAAATTTCACCGCGTCTTTGTGAGCTGCGCTTGATTTATGAGCGTGATAATAATTTCTGTGTTGAGGTAGGGCCCGTCTCAACCCGGCTTTATACTAATATACTAATGGGACGCTATTTACACTCGTGACCGGAGCTAGCGGGTGGGTCGGCAACGGGTCGTAGTGGATGACGCACGCATTATACTATTCTATTATATATTCTTCCTTAGTTAGCAATTTCTCTACTGTAGTCTTCATTGGAATCATTTACAGAACACGATAATGCCAAAGCCGGTAATGATAAGATATAAGTAGTTACACTCTAAATTTACAAGCAATCGACGTGACTTGAGGACCTAAGAAAATTTTTAAAATTTTAATCGAACTTGACAAGCTCATAATTTTATCTCGATGCTAAAGAAGATAAAATATTAAAAGTTCGCAGACTCACTATACCTGATACAGACAGTAGAAATACACTTTCAGTTTTCAGGGGGAATATAAAACGAGTCATTACTCGTTGGATTTGGGTAAAGTTTCACTGCGGAGCTGTCATCAAAGAGTCTTCGAGATCGTAGCTATTACCAGTTGGCAGTGACCGTGCTGGCCTGGCCCACAATTGGCTGGATTACTGTTTGACGCGTATACTGGATTCTCCAAATCTGATTTGCGGGCATTGTTCAAAACTAGAGAGAATTCTCTTTAATAGTTTTCTTGAAAAGAACGAGAGTTTTTAGGTAGAAAAACTGATGTCAGAATTTTCTCTACACAAGTTACAATAACAAAAGAATTTAGAAATCTTGACGCATTGCCCCTAATGCATTATAGCTGCAATGAAAGGTCGTAAAAGAAAAACGAATAAACAACCCATACCCATAAACAAAGCCCAATAATAGCTCTCTAAGAATAGTCTATGCATGACGTGAACGAAGGCTTTCGTGCTCAACTCGCATTAAATTCAGCCTGTTTCTGTTCCTGTTACGCTTACGCCCTTCTAACTCTCAAACTTGGTTCTGGCTGCGGATTCCGAAACTCCATGCCAAGACATTGTTTTCACGAATTATCTTTGCGATGACATAGCTACGGAGAACATACACGTACATTACGTACCTAAAAGTACCTACCTATAACAAGACTAAACTACGTGATAATAAATAGCACATGGAAAACTAGTGAGCAGTATAATTGAAAATTAAACGAACTCATCTGTGACGTTCGGTTATAATTATACGAGGCGTTAACGAACGATTCTATGATGAACTGCTGCAATGAGTTATAGAATCCTTCGTTAACAACAAAGTATAAATATACTTCGCATATATTATGACTTTGTAGTTTTGTCCCATGTTTTAACAAATACTTTTTGTTTCAGGTAATTTTACTCTTCGCTCTACCGGAATGAAACATTCAAGGTTGGCCATTCGTTTATGATTTCACCTGAACACATTTTGGTTATTGGTTTAATAGCTTACTACACATGTGCGTCATATTTAAACGGTACAGTGTCACCAAGTTATCCAAAGAAAAACGGTGATTTTAAGAAGACACAGGTAAACATAATTTTTAAAAGAAGCTTTAGCTTATTCTTCAAATATTTCATCGAAAATTTCATGGCGAGCTGAATTATTATCGACGCCTACGCCTACAGACTGACACCCTAAATAACAAGAACTTTTTGAAGTCTATCTACGATGAAAAGCATTTTTGTAATAATAATTCCCAATTCTGTGGGCAATAAGTGTTTGTGCCTTTGGCTGCTGCTTCAATTTCTTTGTTTATCGCGTATTGTATGGTGGGTTATTTTTAGTTATTCTACCACCAGAATCTCGACTTCTTTACTTCACCTAAAAATTTTTCCAGGCAGGATAGAGCTTGATGTATTTACTGGATCACCTCATTAAATCGAATGGTTCTTTGAGGTTTTCTCTGAAAGAAGTCTCGTTAAAATAATTTTAAGCGAAGTAAACATAGATGGGAAGTTTATTCAGCTCCCAATTTAAACAGAAAGTGGTTTTGTGTGAAGGTCCACGAAACTAGTACAGAGAGGTACTCCAGGTTCTACTAAGATAAACGTAGGTATCGGGGGTTTTGTGATTGCTTTCAGAATTTAATAGAGATCATAGTAAACATTGTTGATGTTAAAATCGAATGTTATCTAAAATGAGTTTGTTTTATTCGAGACATCTCAGATACCGGCGAAATTGGCAATCTTTTACCTTTCAAAGCTTATACTCAAACATCCCATATAACCTGTCAATCTAATCTAATAATCCTTTCTGACCGAAACTCCGCGGTGCCTGCTTCATCAGTCGCTCCATCCCTGGGCGGGTCTCGTGTTTGCTGCTTTATTCGCTCCGTTGGTTGCCGGTGCCTTGCCTCAAGTGCAGCGGCACTCTTAAATTGTTTACTTCTCCCTGGCTCGCCTCTAGACGTCGCCGGTTCCCCTCTTGAAAGCCTGTCAACGGAAAATATCTCACTTTGTACGAGCTTTTTACTTTACGATCCATCTAACAAAGCTCGGTTAATAAATTGCTCCGAACATCATAAATGTAGCCTGTCAAGTCTCTCGCTCCGTGTCATATACACTTGTCTGTTGGCGAAACGGGTTGCGCGTCGTAAACGTGTTGTTTAGAGTAAATTAAATTGGATTATACCGCCGGCCTTTGGACGTCCGAGGCGGCTTTTCTCAGCCTTCATGTACCTTGAATATATTCGCTGACCTGTGAAATACTAAGCTCTATACATAACTACTAGTAGCATATTACTATCGTCGTCGATCAATTGGGATTGGGCGTGATGGATGATCCATTCAAATGATCCTCTGATGTGAAAAGCTAACAGTGAACACATTATGCCATTGGAGACTGTCGGAAAATGTCTATATTCATTCGGTTCATTAATCTCCGGTAATTATGCAGATCCTGCTCCTGAAAACTGGGTACCCCGATAACGCAGACGGATAATTCAGTCTACTCGCTGCATAGTAAGTACGTGGTTTGCTTATCCAAAGATAGACTCCGTGTTGTACGAGAATTTATCGAATTTATTCACTAAAATTACATCAGGGCCGAAATGAACAACAAAATACGCATGCAGGCAATGACGCCTAAAAAAAGAGGTTCGTCCCTCTCGCTGGAGTTAGGTAGTCCTAAATCTTATTATCCTTACCTTCTTTGTTATCACGTACTACATCTAAAAGAGGGATAATATGTGAAGTTATTCTATTTTTTCGGAATAGCAACTTTCATACTCTGTGGTGACATCAACATCACACAAAATCTGAGGACTTACAAATTGAAATTCACGCGTCATACCTGCAACCTAATTCAATTTTCATTATAATCGGTTCGTTTACATCATTCGCCGCAAATTAGAATAAAATTGGATTTACAATGGGCTTCAGAGGGTAAATTAATTTGGAGGCTTTATTACATTTTCGGTTTATACTCGCTTGATCAATTTACGGTACCTGTGTAAATAAATAAATAATGCTGGACAATTCACACAGCATTATCTAGCCCCAAGCTAAGCAGACCTTGTGTTATGGGTACTAGATAATGATATACTTAATACACTACATAGATAGATATTTTTTATTATACATAGAAAACATCCAGAACACCCTGAACAAATATCTGCAGATCGTACAATAATTTTTCCCGAGGCGGGAATCGAACCCGCAACCTCCCTCGATGTTGTGTAGATGAATACGGTCTACGGTCTTAGGATGTATGGGTATTTGTTACTCTTTCACGCAAAAACTACTGAACCGATTAGGCTGAAATTGGGTATGGGTATAGTTTGGGATCTGGAATAACATAGGCTATTTTTTATCCCGATAAAACGCGGGCGAAGGCGCGGGCAGCAGCTAGTTTCTTATATTTTTAGACAGACTTATTACAAAGGATGTTTATATTTTCCTGTTAACTATGAAATTAATCATTATAAATACTAAATTTATAGCAAGTTTATAGGTTTAATAATGACCACCGCTTCCTTGATTACTTTATTACAAAACATACCGACGCGACTTATAGCCATCTGCAGAAGCTTAGGCCTGTATAGTTCACAAAAAAATAACAAAGTAAATTATTATCAATATGAAACGTATATAAATGTAGAGTTCTAAATGCTAACTCGGGTCGTGGCAGCCATTGTTCCACGAAATCTAATCAGCACACATCAAATGCGTATGCGGCACAACACCGGGGTCCGTTAGGTCACGAGCACACGCTACACCACGCGAGTCAACAACGGGATTTCTTTGGAATTGTTGCAGTGACTCTACAAATACCTACCTCTTGCATTAGATGACTGGTAGATGCCGGGGGTTTTCTAAACGTCACTGGTTTGACACCATATTTTGGAATTTGGAGATGGTCTATTTCTATGCCGTGCGTGAAGTTGGACAGTTATTTAGTGTCCGACCGCGGGTTCTTGGTTCCGAATCCTAAAATCGGTAAAATACGCTTGGAAGCTATGATATACAGAGGTGGACACGTTGAACCTACAACAAGCAAAATGAGTTTTGCGGAGCTGTATAAATTCACAAAGTTTCACGATATACATAATTATATCTAAAAAAATCCATGTTCGGCCGGAAACTAGACAGAGTTATAATGATGATGATGGTTCGACTTTCAAAGGTGTTTTTATTTTGTCTGATTTCAAAATCGCGAGTAGGTACTATTTTTAGGAAGATATGTCTTTTCTCTGCGTCTAATGGTATCATATTATACGGAAATAACACGAGATTTTTTCACTTTGTCGAGCATTTCTTGCTGTACACAATGCTGAGGATATTGCTGTAACTGCATCATAGCACGCGAAGTCATGCATAGCGCGAAAGTAGCATAACTTATTGATGAAAGCATTTGCATCTGAACAAATTACTGCAATATTTTACATGTTTAAAAGTTACCAGCTAAAAATCTCGCACTAGAAACGGAATTTTAACGGACAATGATGAAAAAGTAGTATATTGTTATGAGCAAGACATTGAATCACTCTATGGGACGTTGTTGCTGAAATCTCTACTTGAACATTAACCTTAGAACCCGTGAGAAATGTGAAGATATATGAATTTAATCATACATATTATGTTACACACGCATTCTTGTACACAATAGAATGAAAATTAGACAACAATGACAATCATAAAAACACGAATGACCCGTCTTACTACTTCGATCGCTCAATAAGCAAAAAGTAAAGTTCTCAGATAATAAAAAGGTCACGTCTTTAATAAAAGATAACTCAGAACTCGAAGAATGGCTTAAAAGTAATAAAAAGTATGGAAATAATATTACCATACTTCTAAAAGGGAACGTAAGTGCTATTAGCAATGAGCTAATGCAATGAGCAAAAAGGTAACGTAGCGAACCTTTACTTTGTAATTGGCACTTGCAATCTCATCGCGTTTCGACCCTTAGAGAAATTATTCAAATTCTCATCTGAGTACGCTGTGTTGAGTTTCTAGTTCTGAATTTCTACCGAAATATAGGAACAAAAATATACAAATGAAGAACCAGTTTATTGATTATATTCATAACTAATGACATCATAAATCATCGAATTATCCAATTAATAGCGAGTTTGTGCAACTGACTGAGCGAACCAGTTTGGCAGACCTCTTTGTCTTGCTCAATAAGTTACCATTGCATCTACACGAAATGAGGATACAAATAAAACTGTTTTAATTCTCATACACAATTAATAAGAGCATATCATTAGAAGACGCGCCGAATAATATTACGCCAGCGTTGCAACATTAGAAAGTATGAAGTTTCGTCACGTAAGTAGCTATTCATCGGTATGATGGGTAGTAAAACGACATCTAGCGCCACTTTAGCGAGCAATAACGAACTGGTAAATGCTGTACGCATTAATACGTCGCTGCGTGCGTGGGATCCTTGCATTGTGCCCGTGATACATAAACCGACCGTTCGTAAATAAGCTGATGGCCCGCAGATTGGCATCGAAAGCTGCACTCTGTAACCTTGGAAACGAGGAAGTCGTTAGACGATCGACTGATAATGCAACGCGACTGTCGATGTAGAATTCTCTTGCGGATGAAAACAAAGTGCGAGCCAACGAGAATATGCCATGCGCCATGTGTCAAATTGAGATTGATGAGGATAGTGATGGAGTATTTTGAAAATGATTTAGTCTTATTGTTTTTGTTAGGAGTTAATGAACGAAATGGACGGGGACGAAGTGGTTCCTGTTTCCCAGAAAAGTTGAACAACTACATAGATATTTTGCGGTTGATTGATTTAGCGGAGAAGACTTGTCAGATTTCATAAATATGTGACGACGTATTTTCAATAATATTCAGTGAGAACGAACATGCGTTTTAGATAGCTATTGAAGAAGACAATGCATTCGATTAAGTAAACATTTTCATATCCATTGTCTAGCTATGCACTAGGCAAGGTACCATTGAATCAAAAGCTGGGCTCTAGGAATAGTGAATGAATTGGGCCTTTGTAATAGTAAAAGTATGTTGGCTAGCCGGTTGTGTTGTTGGTCAAGGACCATTGGCTTTGTTCTCTCATTGGAATGGAACACGATCTCTGTCATTTGAATACGAATTTACTCGTGTACCCGAGTTGTTATTACCATGGGTCATTATTTCATCCATAGTCACGATCCTTGAGAATTATTGAGCTCTCAAGTTATGTGCATAAGGACTGTTAATAGGTTTTCAATCCGTTTAACTACTAGCCAGACTGAACGTGTTTTATTATTATGTCGACCTTTTTATCGTACGTGACGGGCGCACAAAATCATCTCCACGTTTGTTTGTACATGACATATAAACGGACCTAGTAATCAATGATATTAGTTCTGTGTCCAATAAAATCGACCTGTATTTAGAACTAAATATACGTAACGAGGCCAGTTTGTCCTGGTGAACGTGCATCCGGCCTGCACGTGTCCCACCGAGAGCATTGTGTCGCCTCTGTGACTCAGCTCTGGTACTATTCAATGTCTACGGAAATCCATTACCAGCATAGTTTGAGAGAGAGTGGATGTTTCGTATTGTCTCACTATCGTCTCCCCGGACCAGGCCAAATCCAACACCAAAACTAATGAAAACCGTGGAATGTAATCATACGCTGCTGGAAAATATTCAACGTCAAAGACCAATTTGACACAGTTTAATTACGGACCATATTATTCACCAAGGGAATGTGGAACCCCGTACCCAACAACAACTTCGTATGAGAACGGAACACGCAAGTCGGCAATTATCCTTTCCTCCGAACGGGACTCGAATGAGATTACTGTAGCATATTTGCATTTCGTCAATATCCGAAACCCCAAGGTTGCGAGTCGCTTGGGAGCGGGCTACCTTACCGTTACGGCGATTAGTGCCGCGTGCCTGTTTCCGCGGGGAAATGTCGCGGCTCTATCGAATGACGTATCTACTTCATTGTGCGCCTTCCTATTTCTGAATTTCCCGCAGTCAATCTTATTTTCCACATCACTGAACTTACAAGGGGTAACTTCCTTGTAATGCGACTCGGTAATGTTAGTAAAGCAATTATATAATTCAAGCAAGACCGTCTTATTGATAAATTAGCAGGCCGCAGGATGTGATGATTACGATAATTTAAATGTCACGAGTTCACAGGAGCGGATTATTTTGTTTACATTTGCCTTCGTGTTAACGAGCGGCTCAGTTTTATATGATTTACATGTATGCGTAATCCGAAAATTCATTAAAATCGGAACAAAGACCCACCCAAAATCATCTAGGTATGTAGGTTTCCAAACGTGCATGCTGTTTGGATGACATGCATGTAACACAGGCTAAAGGTTTCTTCGTCGCTTCTTTACTTTAGTCTACATACCGAAGCGACCGAAATCAAAATATCACTTTATTTCCAAATCAGTGTTTAATTTTAAGAATTTGACCTGTTCTAAGTGTACATTTATTGTATTTACGGAAATAAAGAAACTTTGACTTTGACTTTGTAAAGTTTACATGTACATATATGTATATGTCATCTAAACAGGGCAATGTAATGTAACTTTTTTGTTTAAATATTAAACAATACTAGTAGGTACATTCACTTTAATTAAATGAAAATGTACCGGAAATGGGTACGCATGTAACTTTCAAATATTGTTCATAACCTTTTGATAAATTAGAATTGATATTCCTGATCATATAAAACGAGAGTTATGGCCTAAGGCGCTCGCTACGTTATAAAAATTTGATTCTCCACGTAATTTTGCTTTGACTTGATGGGCTATTTTACACGATACTCGGGCTGGAATTAGTTTAACTGTTATGGAGCCGGTTAATGCTGATGTAAAAGGTTTCATGTTGACGAGACTTGGGAACCGTATAATTTTATTGTTTACTCATTTACTTGAGAACTCGATAAGAATATAAAGGTCTATTGGTAAATCACTGACACTGCGTATTTGATATTGGTAGGTTAGTACTTCAACTTAGGTAGAAATATCAAAAAGGGACTGCAAACGGATGGCATTGAGTGGCTATTATACATATGTCCTAAAATAATTGCAGGTACATACAATATTTTAATTAGACTACATACAATGTGCAAAATGCTGGTCTTCAGACGCCTGATGTCATTTGATTGATTGAAATAGCTCATTTCAATTTAATAAGCATGCGCAGGTACGAGGAGTGCGGAATATGTCGAAATGACATTTCAAAACACCGGATGACGAAGCCACGCTATTCTTGTTCATCGTATGAGCTAAATCTCGAAATCATCACATTTAATTGGTATTATTATACCAACTTCATTGGTTGTTATTACTTGAACTTGTATACAACTTAATAATGAAAGAAAACAGTAAACTTGGTCCCTCGTAAAACTTTAATCTAAATTAAAATACTTTGTCCAGAATAAAATGTATCTTTAAACTTCCAGACACATTAATATCGGCTTTAATGGAGTCCTGCAACGTTAGTTATGGTTACTTGTTTCTTTTGTTTACAAAAGAAAAGTGATACATTTGCATTTTCATAAAGCTTGTTTCATATTCCAACTCGTCTGATAGAAAGTTGTGGCGTCAGCGTATTTCCAAATCCACAATCTTTATGGCTAATTTTATTTGGGTTGCCCTCGTAAAAGCCGAGTATCTCGAGGAAATCAAACCACGCACGTTGACTTTTTAATATGTATGTACTCCTGCATCCATAAGAATTTTACGCTCGATACACGATCTGCACAATACCACCTTAGTTTTCTTTCGACACCGGACTCTGTGGAGTCTTCAGGGGGATTTTATGGTGTGGCGGTACTGAAGGTTTTATTGCCGGTGGGACGACGCGGAATGAGGGTCCTTGAAAATGTTACGAGGAAACCATTCCCGACACCCGCCACTTGATATTACCTGTCCGTTTCCTGTAGGAAATGGAATGAGATTCCCACAAACAGATATCTATATTTAGAGGAGCACAACAAAACAATCTCGCAGATTCTATTTGCGTTATGGCATCTAATCTTTCGGCACGAGATTGATGCGCGCCTACGTAATATGAATAACATATTTTTCTATTACGGTGACATCGTCTTGTTATTTGGTTTATCCGTACAAAGATGTGTGAACAAAGAGCCCGGGGCGTGCTGCCGACAGAGATAGGCCTCTGTTGAAATTCTTGCTAGACGACGGCGCAGCTGACTATCTTAACAGCTCTTATCTCTTGGCAGGGAAACCTTCGCGGCGAGCACTTAATCCTTTCATAACTCTGCACTAAGTAATGTTGAAACATTTTATTTGCTCTCCAGGGAGGGAACTCTAGCTATTTGTTCTTAGTTCGTTTATGGCGTCTAGAGAAGTTTAGCGGAGTACGTTGCCCTGTTTCTGGGATAATTCCCTGTAATGTTGGGGATTACGTCGGTCGTCGCGGGACCCGTCTCACTCTGATGACAAATGAGATGATGTCGCCTTGAGTTACTTTTTCCTTTACATGGATAAAGTTTTTGGTTATTGCGAAACTTTTGAATTAAGTAGAGATGCAGATGTTACTTTGGCCGTTGTCTTCACAAAATTCAAACACTCACAAAATAATATAATTGCAATTTATTTTTCATAGCACAAGTACCTACATAATATAGTATCCTGAATATTACCCAGAAGAGCTACCATATATGTATAAACTGAATCTATTTCTCTGAATAATGTCCCATATCAGACTGACATCAGCGCCAACGACATTTAGAATATCTTTTGTTCACTTTGTGCGTTGGCGTAGAGAACAGGGGAATGCGTTTTTGGCGTGGCGGTCAACGCCACGCCAAAAACGCATTCCCGTTTCCCAGGATTAGTAGTGTTATTGAGACGACTCCATCAGTAAATTATCACATTAAGTCTATTTATAAATGTCTGTGTCTGCCTGAATATAAACTAAAAAGTTTAAAACATGAGGTGAAATAAATTTCCGTAGCGAAACTTTCCATATTTAAAGGAAAACTCCGCTATTGATCCTACTCAGCGCTCCCTAAACTTTGTACGTCCTTTGTGCATGCTTTATTTTGCGGAGACGCTTGTTCGCTCTCGCATCTGCCGCCGCCGACTTGTCTCGACTGTTATTTTAAAATTTTCGAGATATATTTTACGTATTTGTCGAACATTTTTTTATAATTTGACGTGTACGTTTAAATTATACGCCTGAAAGAAACTCCACGCCTCATAATGAAGCAACACAAGTTAACACAACAAATGAAGTAACATTGAATTAACAAGATTCAGCGTGGGGTTAATTCTCAACTTGATTAAACTGACTTGTTGTATTCATCCATCTTGTTATCAAATAACATCAATGCCCTTATATGACCCCTGGAATAAATAGCGTAACACTTGTTTTACTTTGGTAGGTGTCACGATTGAGAGGTCATCGACCGACGCCGCTGAGTATCCATAGAAACGAATACCTACATGGGGGCATACAGCAGGCCTTCGGGTATGGGCTTCGGAAAAGCTTATTATGAAAAGAGCTTTAGAGTTTTTGCCTCTCGTTAAAAAATTCCTTTGCAATGGTTATGTTCTGCACGTATGTACATTGAAAAGTGTGCCGTTCTTTTTATTATTTCATGCTTCACCAATCTCTATCTGGCATTTTATGCACTGAATTTATTAATTCAAAACCAAGCAACAGTACTTGGTTTATCGTTGAATCAATGTAGCCTACTTATTTTAAGTATGTTGATTTTGGATTTACAAAACACTTCCGAAAAATCTCTTTTATAGCAGCCGATACCTTCGCTGATGTAAATAACCTGTTACTTTTTGTGCCATGCAAAATCGCGGGATAATATAGTCGTAAATCATTGTTCTTGGAATACAATATCTTCGCGTTATTGTTGGCACAGGGAGATTTCGTTTTACATAATATTATTCTATACCTACCAACGGATGTTCAGTCAGAATTATGAACGACGCACAAATAACTGAAATAACTTCGATTGATATTGTTTATCTTTACATTTCGTTGATGCTTTTTGAACTATCCTGTTGACGACCGACGGAGCCTGTCGCGGCATTTTTGTTTATCAATATTTATAGACAACAAATTCGTTACTGTTTGAAATGATATCTGAAATGTTTTCGAAATACTGGAGCTAAAATTCATTTATAAATATCGAAAAAAACCATTCGCCAAGAGATAGGCAGACCAAAAATGAAAAATAAAAACATATTCTGATACGTCGAATGCAGCCATTCAGATTCGGACATTTCCGTTCACGTCATTTTTATCTATGTGTTTGTTGTTTCGATGAAAATGTTGCTAATGTTAATATTTTGAATGTTTTGTTGTCTGGCCCTTCTCTATGGAAAATATGAAGATAAATGTGTCTGTCGTCTATTTATTGCGTATAACGTTATTTTTGACTAAAAATATTTTTGCTTCTCGGAATCCACCGCGCCACAGTGGTTTTCCGTGTAACCATTAAATCTTTGGTAACCATTTTCTTTAACGCGTCGTCGTTTCAAAGAATGTCTTCAAAAATCTAACAGTGCTTCAATAGCGAACGCGTAGTCGTGTATTAAAACACAGATTTAAGATATTTTTTTCACTAAATCAGCATTTTATGAAGAGCTCAAGACAAGCGCTCGTCTGATGCCTCATAAAATAATAATTTTCCAATCGCTCTGTGAACTTAACTGATGACATGATAAAACAATTTCTGATAATTAATTAATATAAATTCCTATTATATCCATTAATTATCAGAAATTGTTCAGTCAATCAAAATAGTTAAGTCAATCTTATTGTCTTGCTAGGTTCGATCTAATAATCTAGGTTCTAGAAACCAACTACATACTACCTACTAGTAAATCGCACCTATCAGGGATCTTCTTATTTAGGGACCGAGCCGTAACAAAGACAATGTATAATTTGAATGGCGTCCATGGATGCTGATGTTAGAGGCAGATGCACGTTGATGGAGCGTGAATGAGGCGACGGATCCCCGCTCCGGTGCGCCCATTGTCGTTTCCGCGCGCGTGTACCGCAATATGTGACGACAGTGTCCCTCGCACATGAGTTATCGCTTTATTGTTCCTGTTATGAAACAACCTCCTGCCATCCTTGCTCCTATCCCGAGCCGTCAACTTGCTGATTCACTAGAAATGTTCCCTACGTTTTGTTTATGCCGCAACGTCGAATCAGCGGAACTCAAAACGATCCCTGATCCTGATAAAATGTTCAGGGCTTGGCACAAGCTCAGCGTCATTTATTATCAAACAAATCTTAAGTACATAACGCTACTTTATTAGAAAGTTCGGGAGTTTCCTGTAATCAGTGAAACGTCAGACTTATAAATTTTAACAACTCGGGAAAGTATTCGTACTGGTTGTGTAACTTCACTGATAAATTATAGCCTTATCTTGGCCTTTACGAAGTTTGAGGAAAAAATATAAAATTGTATTTTCACTTTTCGTGTTTTCATTGGATTTGCGCAATCAAAGTACTTTTAGAGTGAGTTCTGTATTTTGCTCGAGTTATCAGCAGGGGAGGCTTTTCAATTATTGAAAGCAATTGCTTGATTGAAATTCGTCCGCATTTACCTTCATTTCGGAGGATGAAAATATCACCATGCTTAGAATATAACATTGTCGGAAAGAGTTGAACTGTCCATTCAATTTATTTATCGGCACAGATTTCTCTTTCAACTACCTACACAATAAGCGGTACCTATGCAAATTAAACGCCCAACATTACCATTTTTTTACGTTAATCTTTTAGGTTTGATATAATCTCGGTGGGCCACCAGAGTTATTTTTATAACATTTTTAGACTTCCGTCTCATCAGGAAATTTATAATGATAACGATATTAATCCCTCGATTTACGGCCATAACTATAGACATAGGTAGGCTTTAGCGATGATTTAATGCCAGGCAAAATAAATATGGGCGAATCTTAAAAGTGAAAGTCTCGATCTGAAGAATCATTTGCTTGTGGTTTATAAGTCCTAACTAAAATATCCTTCTGTTTGTTCCAGGGAACAAAGCTATGGATCATAATGGAATATCTCGGGGGCGGATCCGCCCTCGACCTCATGAAGGCGGGCAGTTTCGAGGAGATGCACATAGCGGTGATATTACGGGAAGTGCTGCGAGGGCTCGACTACCTGCATTCGGAGAGAAAACTGCACAGGGACATCAAGGCGGCTAATGTACTGCTCAGCGAAATGGGGGATGTTAAACTAGCTGATTTCGGTAAGTCAGTGTTTCATGAGATTACCTACAGCAGAACAGGCATAATTTAAATAATGCCAGCCTTTGTCTTGATCTTATCGCATCCCAGTATGCCCTATCTACTGACTGGCGACTTTCACTACATTTATGAGCAAACTGATAGTTGCCTTTGTCTTTTGCTTGTCGTACATCCTGACTCTGTACATAATCTGTTATGATCTGATCCGATCTTTAAAACGTCATCAATATTCGCAATCTGACTTCATAGGCTTGTATGCCATTGTCAGAGCTATGAAAGGCTAATGGTCCACGAAGAAAATAATGGGCGTCAGGCTCGGGCATTGTTAAAAATCCGATAT
Source organism: Eupithecia insigniata (assembly GCA_947859395.1). Classification (NCBI taxonomy): domain Eukaryota; kingdom Metazoa; phylum Arthropoda; class Insecta; order Lepidoptera; family Geometridae; genus Eupithecia; species Eupithecia insigniata. The sequence goes on along the minus strand of OX401996.1, from coordinate 4,353,644 downwards.
GTGTGCTTTTATTATATTACATGTGGATTTAATTTGTAAGTGACTTTACCATGTCGGGGAGGCGTTCGGCTTTCGTTTATGAAAAAAAACGGTTGTCATAAATGAGATATGTATAGAACATTTATAGCTCTTAATAAGTTGGCACTATACACTCTCACTTTGTCACTCTTGATAAAATATGGGGTATTTGTTTCGTGACTCACTCGTGTTTCTGTATCTGTTTTATCTATGCTTGAAATCGACCAAATACATGTTCGATTTATCGTGGTTATTAATCGCAGGGTTGCCAACAAGCATTACAAGTGAAGCCATACAAACGTCTGAACGAGAGAGTTTAGAACCGATAAATCTTGACTCGCTGTGTTTTTCATCGAATGCTTTGCTGTGCCGTCACTATAAAACGTGACGCAAAATCCATAGCATCTTGACTTGAGTTTCTCTCCGGTACATCGTGTAGTGGAGTTTTTATCGTATTTTTATCAATACGCAGCGGCGATACGATGTCGAATAGAATCGTAACGGATGGCTAGCCGCTCCTTATGCCGATGTAGAGCGAACGATGCGTGAAGATTGAGCACGAAATTATTTACTGTTACCGCCTTATCGCGGCTGCTGATCGTATATCAATGATTTAAAACGAACGCCTTACGGTTTGAGGTAAGCCCGACCGAACCCATACTTTATAGATTTTGTAAACGAAACCTGACATCATCGTGAGGCTGTAAATAGGCAGTTACGTCAATAAATCTTAGTTGTCGAACTTCTGTGGACTTATTGTTCAAACTTGTGTCACTGGAATGGGAACCCTCTGTACAAATACTTTCCTAAATCACCTAATACCGCACAGTTCTCTTTCAATTTATCGGAATCGATATAACGTATTTGCTGGCGACCGCTGTTCTCTCAAGGGTATCTTCCTTTCTTCGTCTCTAATATTTCTAGTAAAGTCGCAAATACAGAAAGGCTTGATGAAATATGTATGATTTGGTTGAAATTGGATAAAAGGGGCACATTTTCTTTGTCCATTGATAGGAAAATCCCGCCGTGTGGGCGTGTTTCATATGAAGTCATCTAGAGGACAACCTCTAACCTCACTGATGCAAGACGTTGCATTATACATATCATAAGTAAAGTCCGCATTACAGCCACTGGAAGTTTGGCGTTCGGCCAACGTTTGAACATTTGCGAGGCGGCTTTTGTTCCGCGTCAAAGCAAACGCTGAAGGTTGCATTCAGAAGAGTACTGCAAAATTTTACTATGCCTTCTTCAAACAGAACGTTTTGTTAAAATGTTTTGACACACATTTCAACAATTACTGTTTGCCTTTGCATCCTGCCAAGTTTAATACGTTGTGGGAAGTGCTGGATGGTGGCTTGAATATGAATGAATGCAGGTCAATGGAATGCTCGCGGAGAAAAGTATCTTTTGTTATGAATTGAATGCCTGTAGATGGCATTTTCAATACAGACTTGATGTTATAATAATAGTTAAGCCTTTATGCTTGAATACACAGATCTGATCTGAAAAGACCTCTGTGCTTGAATGTGTAGTGTTGTTCTAAGATGCAAGTCTATACGTACTTTTGCTAAATGTGATGTTCGTACCACAGTCTTAATCTTCGTGGTACTTTGCACACTACCAGATATGCTGAACCGGCGCGGCAGCGATAGAACACAGAACCGTCGTTTCCATTGCCAGTTTAATGGCGTAATCAATTTCAAATTAATATTCTTGGTAGCATTTTCCTTCCGCAATCATGCGATAAGAATATCTATACGGCGAACTGGAAATAATTTGAAAATAATAACATTGAGCATATCTGTATCCAAAAGTAACGGTTTTTCAGTACGATTTTTCTACTAGTTCCCTACTCATTATTAAACCTTATTAAAAAAATTACGAAGCTTGGTTTACGGATGTTCCAAAACTTTGCCGCAGTTTCGCCATAATTTAAACCAATCTTTCTTGATAATTATCTTTTACTTTCCTAACTTGTTAATTGAGGTCGAGGTCAATAGGCTTTAAGTTGTTATCCGACTCGTAATGGTTGGCAAATCCTAATTTTTATTTATTTGATCGTTGCATGTCGAATCGAGGAATTTTTATTAAAAATCATTCTTTTTCCTGCTGAGCTGTATATATACATATATTTATATCCAAGGACATACATAATAAGGTTCCTATGATTTTTTGTTCACCCACATTGTCCAACCGCTGGGCAACCTAGAAAAAAGGTCTCGCCCAAACTTTTTCCATTATTTTAGTTACAAAAACCTTTTTCTAATTCCAGGTGTAGCAGGCCAGTTAACGAATACAACGAGCAAGCGCAACACATTCGTAGGCACACCCTTCTGGATGGCGCCCGAGGTCATCAAACAGTCCTGCTACGACAGCAAAGCTGACATCTGGTCACTCGGCATCACCGCCATAGAGCTGGCCAAAGGCGAACCCCCCAATTCAGAGCTACACCCCATGAGGGTGCTCTTCCTCATACCCAAGAATAACCCCCCGCAACTCACAGGGAGCTACTCGAAACCGTTCAAAGAGTTTGTTGAGGCGTGCTTGAATAAGGACCCAGAAAATGTGAGTAATATTTCTCGTAGTCTATATTCGTTTTCTTTGTATCTTAGCTTACTATGATCGCTTTTAGCGATAAGGCCGCCCATTGTAAATTATCTGTATTTGTTTTTGTGTTCTCTATTTTCTATATAATAATTTTATATTTGGTGTGCAATAACGAACATTTCTATTCTTACTAGCTTCGACGTAACTGGTAGGATAAGGTAATTTTTAATCGACTTCGAAAACAGGAGGAGGTTGTTCGGATGTTTGGCTGTAATATACAGCCAAACATCCGAATATATGTTTTTTATGTTATCCGTCGATTATTTCTCCGTCATTTATAGATCGAATTGGATGATTATTTTGCAGTTATATAGAGGATGATTCCGAGGTGATCCCATACATATTCACGAGGGATTAATTAGGATTCATCGCGCAAAACTTAAAAATCTGTTTTGAACTAAGGGAATTGAAATCGGTTTAGTTTTATAAAAAAATGTAGTCCAAAAACATATTGTTTTTTTATGTCCCAAAGTTACCTAGAAGAGATCGCTCAAAGCGATAAGGTCACCCTCTGTACTTCATAGATTGTCAAAATTTCCTTCTGTATTGTATTGTGTTTGTGTGAATAAAGATAAAGATAAAAATAAAAGAAATTTATTGCGAAAAGAATCATTTCAAATAACTAACATAACAAATGACGACCGATGTGGCGCGGGAGGCGAAGGTCCGCCAGCGACGCAGGAGGTTGCGGGTTCGATTCCCGCCTCGGGACAAATATTTGTACGATCTGCAAATATTTGTTCAGGGTGTTCTGGTCGTTTTTCTATGTATATTAAAAAATATCTATCTATGTAATATATTGTATTATGTATATCAGCCATCTAGTACCCATAACACAAGCTCTGCTTAGCTTGGGGCTAGATAATGCTGTGTGAATTGTCTAGCATTACATATTTATTATTATTATTATTTTTTCTGACAATAGTTAAGTTGGTACTTGGAGAATTTCTAGTTCTATTTATTATGTATATCAGCTGCCTAAACTAGACTGAAAAGTCTGTAAGCTGCAAGAGTTACATATCTATCTAGGTTTTGCTTTCTAGTCAATAAGTACTTGTTCAATGCATGCCAGACATTTTATTAGGCTAGCACGTTTCATGTTTTTTTCACGGGAATATTTCAATCTTCGACTTACGCATATCGGTAAGTTGTTTGTGTAATTTGATTTTGTAACGGTGTATTAACTGTGAAATATCGTTTTTTTTCAGAGACCAACGGCTAAGGAATTATTAAAGTTTCAATTCATCAGAAAGGCTAAGAAAAATTCGTATCTAATGGATCTTATAGATAGGTATAAGAAATGGAAGGCGCAGAGGAGTGAAGAAAGCGAGACGGAATCGGAGAATTCAGATTCGTAAGTTTTTGTAATTTTTTGTAACTTGGCGAATTAATTGTTTTTGACAGACAGTAAAACATTTTGCCTAGCATAAGTTAATTGATAGATTCTACAATCATCGTTATTTACTTCCTTATTAAAAATAATTGACCCCTTAGCTTATTCATATTAGGGTTTCACCTAATAATTCGATTGATTGATTGATCGACTAAGTTTTATGTAAGGACTAACTGCTGCCCGCGCCTTCGCCCGCGTTTTATCGGGATACAAATAGCCTAATGTTAATTCAGGTCCCAAAGTATACCCATACCAATATCAGCCCAATCAGTTCAGTAGTTTTTGCGTGAAAGAGGAAAAAATATATCTATCTCAAAAACGATAGAGCGCATGAAAAAAATGTTGACAACAAAATTTGTTGCAACTTTTATGGTCTAAATTATATAATAGATGTCAACACCATTCGAGCTATAAAAACTTAGTATATTGCAAAAACCGATTTTTGTGACATGGCCTTGAATAACTTACGAAACGAACACGATATTTTATGAGACTTAGACAACAATTATAACGCCAAAATGAAGGTGTATAGGAGTTTCCAGCTGGTTAGCTCGTATTGTGAGGCTTGACCCAATTTTTTGACTAAAATGACTGCGCCACTTCTAACTTAGCCCGTGGATGTCGTAAAAGCCGACAATACGATAATACAAGAGGCAAAAGGAAGGGCAGCAGCTCCTGTGTATTTTTAACTTCACTTGGATAACCGATCCGCCTGACAAATGTCTTTATGGCAAAACCCATGTTTGGAGGAGGCATGTTCAACACTGGACGTATGTTGCTTATGAGTGAATACTGAGTAAGGGGGCCTGGAAAAAAATAACGTGATATTTGCGAAACACCCCTCTCCCCAAGTGAGATTTGACCCTTCTCTCTAAAATCCTCACGTAATTAATGGTCGCCCTCTAACCCTGTTTGATTCTTTGCTTGTCCCAAACTTGTGAAAAGCTAATTCTGACTTGTAATGTATCATGTTCCAGAGAGGAAGGCAGCCGCGGCGATGGCGACGCGGACGAGCCGTGGATCATGACGGTCCGCGGCGGCGCCGGCGCACGCGCCTTGCTACCCCCGCACCCTGCGCTGCCCACGCACCCACCGCCCGACCTCGACAATAAGCGCCGCGCGCTGGAGGACGCAGGTAAAACTGCTATTCTGCTTTCTTTTGTAGTTCTATATCAGAATATACTAAACTCTAAACAATCTGCGGCATCACTGACGCAGCCGAAGTGTATGTGAAACGTCTTGTTCGTGATAGAAAGTAGCAAAAAGCTATTCGAGACTTGCTCCGCCCCCAGCGGCACACCATGTTAGTCAACACAAACAGCGCTGCTAGCTACACTCGCCACGCTTTGTACGAGGAACGGTTTTGCGGCTAGCGAAAGATAGGGATAATCGCGAGCTCTGTCACATTTCTCCCTATATACTCACAACGCGCGACTTGGTACATTTAGTTCTGAATGCGAGCAGCGCGCGATTTTAAAATGACGACTGAAACTTCTAGAATATATTCTTGAAGGATAGATTTGATGAACAGAATCGCGTCAGGTCCGATAATTGCACATGTGTCTATATTTTAATATTGAATACCTTCTCTAAGGATATTTTCTGAATTAATAAATATTAATTTATTTATACAAAGGCACTTCTGATCTGCACTGCTATTAAAAAGTTAACTGTCTGTTTCCAGTGATAGCACCCCCCACATCGCTCGGCGCGCCCAAACAGAACGGCTCTCTGACGCGCAGCGAGGAGCCTGTGCCCGACCTGCCGCTAGCCAAGCCTCCGCAGAACAACAACAATATGAATGATAAACAGACTGTGAGTAGAATACTAACTTCCTATCTATAATTTGGTGTGTTTTAAAAACGACTTAAAATTCCTGAATATTAACCTCTTGTTTACACCCAACGGAAACTGTTTGTTACCAGTCATTGTGATGATATGATTGTTTTCAAAAACCTAATAATCGACTTGGAATCGCTTACTTTTACACTGTTTTACGTTTTGCGGGATAAATACTAATCTCCTGGGGATAATTTTTTTATGGGACCACCTCGGGATAATTTTCTATACAAAAAATGATCGCATAACACAAATACAAAAACATACAGTCGAATTGAGAACCTCCTCTTTGAAGTCGGTTGAAAAATAGGAAAAGGAGGTTCTCAAGTTGAGGCGTATTTTTTGTTATAAGCAGAAACAAAGAACGAATGAATAGTGTGAAAAATGTTAACCCATCTGAATCTACTTCAAAAGGTTCATGTCATAGAATAGAAAATGTCTATTTTTTTCATCAATTCATAGAATAGAAAATGTCTATTTGCGTTTCAAAACGAAAATATAGTAATAGTACAAAAAGGAAATTAGATAAAAATTACAATACAGTAAGTACTACTAAGCTAATGAAAATAAACAGCGAGAAAACAAATAGGCGACCGCTCCGGCGCAGCGTTAAATGCTCAATTGACACGGGTGCCCAAGCATTGCTGATTTTCAGCGGTGCCAGTTTACGAGAGACAGCATTGTGGAATAGCACTGCTCATCACTAATTTTAAAACCTTACACAATATCACTTCTCTAATTGATTTCTATTTCTTCTCAATTTAAGTCGCGACAATCACCAATCGTGCCAGCGCCCCTCGAGCAGAGAGAGAGAAGCTCGAAGGAGCGAGAGAGAGATAGAAGCGATAGAGAGGACAGAAAGGAGAGACACGACCACCAGCCCTCTAATCGGGACAGCGTAGTTTATAACAATAAGGCGGTGAGTACAATCTATATTTCAATAGAGAAGGAGAATCTAAAGGAATTAACTAAAGATTAGAATAGCATAACATTTATTTCGACACAAACGGACACTGAATATACATACATAGATACAAATGTAAATAAAACATGTTTAATATATGATGTATCATCTAGATACGGGATAATAATAAATAAATAATCATGCTGGACAATTCACACAGCATTATCTAGCCCCAAGCTAAGCAGAGCTTGTGTTATGGGTACTAGATAACTGATTTACTTAATATAATACGATACATAGATAGATATTTTTTATTATACATAGAAAACATCCAGAACATCCTGAACAAATATTTGCAGATCGTACAAACATTTGTCCCGGGGCGGGAATCGAACCCACAACCTCCTGCGTCGCAGGTTGAGTTTCGCACGCCGCACCACATCGTCTTCAACTAAGCGATATCCATCGGCGAGTGGGCAGCGGCGGCCCCTGCCGTCGCGTCCCTAGCTAATAATAATAATAAAAAAAAAAAGATAAACGCTATTAAATCTAAAACCCACGAATATCGGCTACAGCCTCCAGTCTCGACGGAAACTACACTTGCGAGCTTTAAACTGGAGTCGCTTCATGGTGGGTTGTTCCAGAAGAATTTTTCCAATTTCTATGCAGTGAAATATGTACTTATTATGGTATAATCATTTGAAAGGCAAGTTTGTTTTTGTGCGCAAGGCTTTATAAGAGCACAAACGATAATGTATTTCTGTTCGTTTCCAGTCATCGCCACTTGACCATAGAGGGCCGAACAGCGAGGAGAAAGTCAGAAAGCATCCATATTTACAGCAGCTTATCTACCCGCTACTCAATGAAGTAAGTTTTCACACCTACATATGTATACTCAGCACAATATTAGAATGAAGAAATATTTAGTAACAATTCCGCGTATAACCTTCTCTGATAGTATTCATCAAAGTAAGTTGTCCACTAGTTTCGTCTCTCCACGAGACATCTTCAGGACACCACAATACTCGACCTTGACATTGAGATTGGTAAGCACAGCAACACCGCTTTACTTTGATGAATACTATCAGAGAAGGTTATACGCGGAATTGTTACTAAATATTTCTTCATTCTAATATTGTGCAATGGATTTCCGCAAAGTAACGCCTGAATCTATTATTTATGTATACTCAGATTTAAAATTCAAGATTTTTTATGTCTACAAAAGACATTTATGAATGAAAATTTAACTAAAACTAATTACAATAACGGAAAACAACAACACAATAGCAAATTTATCACTAAAAACTAAAACACAAACTTCAACAAAACAAGCATAATCTCAAAAGAATAACGAAAAAAAGGTTTAAAATTGAATTCGAAAATGAACGAGAGATCAATTAAATGATGAATGAAAGCTTTCAAATCAGAACCAAAAATAGTTTCGAGCTTCTGTGCTTTGCTTCGATGATACCCATGTAGTTAAATATTTTCCAACAATATGCCATGGGTTTTATACCCTTTGTATACAAAAATATCCAGGGTTTTGAATCGGAGTAGGTATAGGAATGGACCACAATACCTGCACATGCAAAAGTTTTGATGTTTCGATTGATGGATCCTTGTTACTCCTTCACGAGAACATACTGAATGGATCGGTGATACATTTTGTATTTGAGGTGTACCAAAATAATCTTTTATTTTCTATTATCAGGTGCAGATATTTCGATGTGTGGTTCTAGAATAGCAGCAAATAATGTTCATTGTTCTGGCAAAGAGTTTTGCGGAGATTAGAAGCTTGTTATATATATTTAATTGAAATGATCCTTATAATGTTTCAGTTATCTCGCAAGCACGGGTCGGGCAGCGCGGCTGCCATCGAGGAGCTGCGGCGCGCCTTCGAGCACGCCGAGCGCAGCGCGCCGCACCTCACACGCGCCTTCGTACAGCAGGTAACGTTGTTGTAGAGAGTTCTGACTTTAGTTTCTTGATAGTATCAAGACATTCAATTTTTGTATAGGATTTATGTAGTCTAAGAGTGGTTACGCGCTGTATCCTTTATCAGAATCCGTGAAAATACATTCTGAAATAGTCATAGAACTTTTTGTATGGTATTTTATGCACTACATCATACATACATTTCTCCCCGCCATCCATGAATCTACAATTCGGAACATAATATTGATGGACTGAAGTATCCGTAGTCTGTGTCCGATACGAGTCCGGTAAGAATGGCGTAGAATATGCTAAAAAGGAAGCCTTGAAATGCTTGAATTTGGGTCAGAGATCGTATAAGTGCGTGAGAGACTAAGCAATATCCGAATTATATATAGATTCGGATCGGATGCAGTGAAAAGTAATATCCGAATTCGGTCCGAGTTTTTTATATCTGTATTTTCTCGTTTCTTCGGAGTACGTAACCGCTCTAAGTCCGCACGATAGAAGCGTTGTACCAAATGTCGCCCAAAAATGGAATGTCTCGATTAGTATCGAGGAACCAAACTCCCGTATTTCGTATGTGTCTCAGAAGCCGTAAACCAACAATTTATCTCTCTGGCTGGTCGGATTCGGTCATGAGCAAACCATCACAGATACTTACCATAATTTATCTTTCGTTTCGTAGGTGGTACAGAGGGTGGCGACCCAGTCGCACCAGCCTTCGACTCCTTCGCACAACAGCGCGTCGCAGTGGATGAGGTAGGTACGGATCGTTACACTGTAAGCATGGAGGTGGAAGAATGGTGTTGGGTAGGCATTGGTGGTGGTTTTTGCTTTGGACAAATATAAAGTCCTGGTCACACGAAATGAGAGCAGAGGCTAGACAGTAACGGCGGGTAAGTAACACTCGCCGAGACGCCTCTTCGAATGTCTCGGACGCTCGTCCTCTCAACGTGAGCAACACTATGTACACGCTCGTTGTCTCACTTGAGTTGAGCTGTAGCCGAGACTACACGGCCTACGAGAGAATCTGAGGCGAGACAAATGCATCCTCGGCGAGACAGATCGAGCTCGATCTGTCTCGCCGAGCCTGTACTGCCGCTATGATAATGGAGCGAGAGAGTTCGTAGGGGGCTTATCACTAGGCTAGGGCAAGCCCATGGCAGGGCATCGGGGATGAGGTAGGACTGGGTTCGCATCATTCGACTGTAAGCATGTTGGTGGAAGTGGTTTTTCGTTGGTGTTGATTTGGACAAACACAATGTTTTACACTTCAAAGTTCAGTGGCATGGAAGGCATTGGTGATGGATTTGGCTTGACATGACAAACATAATGCCCTAATTTTACGTTATGAGTACAGAGACGAGACAGTAAAATGTTACGAAGCCGTGGGTATGATGGGCGATTAATCTGGCAATTATCAAAGTGTATTTATTTGATGATCCTAAAACTCGGCCACTGGCAATATCTCCATAGTAAAAGTAAGCTAGCAAATTGAAAAATTGACCTCAAATTGTTTAATAGAATAATAATTTGAATAGTGCCAGGAATCCGTTTGTGAACGGGGAAGATTGAGGTTTATAGGTAAAACTTTGTATCATAAAAACTATAAATGCTATTGGTTGATTTCCTATGACTAAACAATTACGATTAATTTTAAGGTAAATTCAACTTTGCAATGTTTATAATTTTTCCCAAATGTTAATAATTAATATAATTATTCATTTATTTCAGATCATATTAATCCATAAAACATTAGGTATACTCACACACTTAAAACTAGATACAAAATAATAAATCAGAAGCAATAAAATAAATGAATGTCACAGAAAATTTAAAGACACAAAATGGACCACAAGTAACTAAAATAAATATTGAAATTAGATACAGCCCATCATTATTTGCATCCATCTATTTTGAATCGGGCAGTCTACCCGAGCTACAATCATCTTCAGGATGACGTTGCCGCTGCCTCGCGCACGCTGGAGTAGGGAAGCGACTTTCTTGCGAATAATTGCTTGCTTGAAAGTCGTCCGTACCCGCCTCCGCGAACATTGCCGATGCGCTGCAAAAGCGAGGCAGCCGCATCAGCATCCTGAAAATATTGTTGTATTGGTTTGGTTGGACTCACAGAGAGCTGGCAGTCCGCCGAGTGTGGTTTATCCAGAGGCAGATAATCCAGTAGACTGTTCATTTATATAATTAATGCTCTTTTTGTATATTTGTGTAGGCGATGTTCCATAGTTTTTGTTTGATATAGATAAACAATTTTTAATTGTTGTTTCCAGGGATCTATAACGTGTGCAGCTGACTCCGGCTGCGTGGCGCGGCGTGTCCCGGCTTCCTTGCGACTTGTGGCTACATCCCCGCACCCTACTCTACTCGGCATTCACCTAGTAGCCATACTGGACAGTACTATTACAGAAGCTGTACAAACCTGCTTCGTTTTATATGGTACATCACTATTTTTGAAGTGGGCATATTGCTTGCTTTTGCTGGTATAAATTGTAATCATAAAATGATAGTGAACAGTTTGTCTGGTGGTCAGCTGACGGTAATGGCTCGTTAGATTGATGAAAGAGAATCGATCGCTAAATGACGCTTGTTTATTTCAACAAAAACATGGTCTAAAACCGTGTAATATTCGTTCAATTCTTATATCTATATGTTATGTAGCCGCAACCGAGTCACAAAGTTGCTATGCCATAGTGTAATAAATTTAAAATTTTATTATGTTTATGTATTCTAATACTTTATTATGTAAATATCACTTTAGTTCACCGTTCACCCGTTTTATTGTGTTGTGCTAATATGTAACGATTTCTAGATGTTACATTAAAACCTGTTAAAAGTTCCATTATTAATATGTTATTTGCCACTGTGTTTGTACATTAAATTAGGTTATAATCTGTTTTAGTTGTTATCGCGCCCGCGTTTGTGGCCACCCCGGTAAATACTTTCTTGACAAGATATTGGATCTTTTATATAAATATTAGTGGAGTGCTCTATCGCTATTCTTCGCCAATATTTTGCCATATTTACATTTTCTAACCCATTCTTTCACGTGGTTTTTGTATAGTCTGGGATCCTACACGGAAAAGGAAAATCGAACTGTCTGATTCGTTTTCGTGCAAAACCAGCTCTTATGACGCTTGCATAAGATTAGCGTTTGCACGGAAAAGAATCGGTAACTTCGATTTCGTTTTTGCGAGTACGGGCCCTGATTTGTATTGTGATCAGTTGTCAAAATTGTAACTTATTGTGCTTATAAAGTTTGTTTTTCAACTCGGTTTAACAAAAGTGAGGGTGTCATTCCAGACAAAAGACAATATTGTCAGCATTTATAGTTAATTGTTTGAACTTATTTTGGTTTGTTTTGTGAAGTTAAACATCTATGAAATGTGTCTTGTTTTATTGAAAATTGTTATAAACTTGTAGTTTAGTTTTGAGACTTAGAATTAGTTATTTGGCTACTTACTGAATCGGTGTTTATTGACTAACATGCAAGTTTAATAGATAAAAATGTTCGATCACTTAAAATAGAATTGTACCGGAGCGATAGGGGTCTTGACATACGTTTGGAGATAGGTATAAAATAATGCTGACACCACGACCATACGGTGTCATTTATTAAAAAAATGCTTAATATGCGACAATATTTAGCAATCGGAGTTATGTAGAGTATTTACTACGAAGACTACAAACAATTATAATTGCTGTGTAAAAATGTAAACCTAATATAAATGTGTAAATTATGTAGGTAGTATAAAGCTGTTTTATGAAGTGTTCTTATAAGCATATGGAGAGCGGGTATAGCCGACGCGAGCGGGGGCGATTGTAACATTTGTAATACTTGTAACATTTAACTCGTTGTCTAATATACATATAGACTCTTTAATGTAGCTGCATGTTACTACCGTCCCTGCCTGCGTCAGACCCTACCCTGTATTTCATATTGTTTTGCCATGTCGATAAAACATGGGAGATGTTAATTTAATTTCGATGGAAGAACAAAAATTATTTTTCCACTTGATCGTATTTAATAAAGCGTGTAGTGTTAGAGGTGGGCGATAATTGTTGATTATTGATTAAAATTAGGTGTTTGTGGCATTGGATTGTAGTGGACGCGTTGAGGGCGCGTGGCTGTGTGGGGCCGGGCGGACGCTTGACGGCTCTGAAGCTACGGGCGCTCTGCAAGATGATAGGTAGGCGGCTAGGTTGGTTGCTTCGGTGATAGCTAGGCGCGTGGGTTACAGATTACATTATGTAAACAGACATCGCTTCGCTACATCTAGGCGATTAGCTAAGCACTTGCAGTGTGGTCGTTCCCGACATTTTCATAAGTTTGTGTTCTCATGTATCATGTGCGGCCTTGGCCTAAAGCTAAGCCAACAAACTTCAGAGCAGTCAAGTCTCCTTGACAGTACATAAGTTATGTAGAGAAGCAAATGGGAGCCTTGTACAGCCCGCGTCCGAAAGTAGTTGTTGTTATCTGGAGATCGCGGATTATTGGCACGCGTCGTTTGGTTCATGGGTATTTGTGATCATACTTGCATAGTTAATATAAAAAAATCTATATTATTATTAATATTTAAAAAGTCTGTAATAAAACTGGTAGTAAGTTATCTGTGTATACCTCGACCAAGCTAAGTTTGCACCTCGCGTCGCTCGCGCCGCTTTCCAGCGCGGAGCAAACTTAGCTTGGTCGAGTTGTAGGTTAGTCCGTGCGTCGTACCGATGGATATTCGCGCGAAATTCATGTTCATCATCAGATTGAGCGTGGCTATAAATAGCGAAGTCGTATCGGGAGCTCATTAGGGAACTGTGACGTCGGACCAGAGACTTGGAGCCTGTGGACGCGAAACTAAGTCGACAATGTACCAATCCATCACTTGTGACTAAACATAACTCGCAGACCACTTGTGGTTTCTAACTTGTTGTTTTGTGGTTTATGTTGTTATCGAAACAAATGACGCCAATAGCCGCTTAGAGTTTTGCGCACATTAATCCGACGCCCCGTTACCGTACACCACAAAAACGTGCATTCAAATCAATCTGTATCAAAATGTTACGACTTAAAACCCATATTTAAATTCACATTTTTGTGCTGTGCTGTAGCGGTGCGCCTTTGATCTACGACAACCTTAACTCATGGAATATGTTAGGTTATGATATTTTTGTGTCCATTGGTGTCAACCCTCGGTTCCATGTGGGAGATGCAACGCGAATTCCTCGGAGTATGACGTGCGAACTAATGGTTTATAATAAAGTAAATTCACCGACCATCCACTCGCACCAAGCTACAGCTAACAGAGGCGTGCAATGGTCAATTATGTTACGCCGTCTGTCATTCTAACACGTAGGAAACAAATTTGACTCTGAATAAAAGAAGTTATTTAATTTTGGAAATGTTTGTTTTATTTAGTTATTGTCGTTAAATAATTGCCTACCTTTTTATACGACTTTCCAAGGAGTGTACCTACAGTGGTTGGGCGCCCTTTATTTGGGTACATTTAGTACCCAAATCTATATTTTTTTTTGTAGGTAACATAATTCGGTCCCTTACCACGGATTTACCTACCTCACTGGTTTTCGGTAGCCATCTATGCTCACCGGGACGCCACGGCAACGTCGTCGCTGGCAACGATTTCTAATCATTCATTCTGTATTGTATACAATAGTGTCAATAGTTGCCAGCGACGTCGTCGCCGTGGCGTCCCGTAGGGCCCTTAATGTAATGGTATGTGATATCTCGCAAAGGAATTCTAATGCTTCTGTTTGGCTAATTGAGTTTGGTTTCAAAATTATTATGCACCAAATGCCCAATTGTACTATTTCCTATTTATCCAACAGCTAGGTAGGTAGGATAATAATAAATCAAAGGTAGAGGAGTAATGAAATGATTCAGTATTGATTTATATTTTTATTGTCCAGCTTACATTATGACGAATTTCGGTAGGTCCCATTTGTTCTATGTTCTAATATGTGAAAATATTTTCTCAAATTGTTATATTACGTCATGTTCCATGGAACAAATGGGACCTACCGACGAATTTATTATATAAAAATACAAAATATATAAGTACCTTACTATAATTTTAGGCACAATTGAATTAAATTGTAAATAGGCCTTGAGATTAATATATTTATCTTGTGAATTATCACCTAATGAGTTTGGCCTAATTACTTACTGATTGTTTAATAAGTGAGTAGAGTAATATTAAATCCAAAGTCTAAATAGTTTTGATTAATGTGATGTTAATAAATTACTCCTACTTATGTTTAACACCTATTAAGCACGAAACTAAACAGTACCTACGATCGTAGAATTATAAAAATTATATTTACAAGCTTAAATTAGATCTAAATAATTATACTGAAGTACAACGCTTTTAAAAATCATAGCCTAATCTTCTGTACAAATTTAAATAACAGAAATTAACACTTTTGCCATAAAATGAAACATTGATGTTCTACATAAGGTTATTTAAGAAATAAAAATTCCAGTTTTATAGAAAAATCGGGTAAATTCAAGTCGGAAATACTGAGTTTTTTTTAAATTTGGTATGAAAAACATTTTGTACCAAAACGAATGACGAAATCTTAGGAACTTTTCTTACGTCTCTAATAAACATTCCTACCTAACTAGAAGCATCTCAACAAAGAATTTCAGAACCGCATATAAAAACAAAATTTTGTCCTGTTTTGTTTAGTGGCGGGCCAACCCCGTTACTCACCACAAAGACGTAAACACAATGCTGACACACCCACACAGAAGCCTACGCTACTTCCCACTGTTACTTTCTCTACAGTTTGTACAACAGAACTCTAAACTGTACCTTCATACAACATCATAAAAATTGCTAAGACGTGTGTTCTATTAATTAACTTTAGCTGAACGCCATGGGGCAATGGGAATGATTCAAATACATATCTAACGTAGAGCGTCAACATGAGCAAATTATGCGTAGGTTTACCTACTACTTTTCAATCCTCGGCGTTGATTTTAGACTCCATAGATTAGAATCATTTATTGGTTGTTTTTATAATGTACGTACAAATAGGTTCTTAATAATGATAAGTATATAAATCGTATCAAAAATGAATGCAGTTAGAACGTGAGGAAAACGAACTCTACATAATAAAGTTTACCACGTGAATGAGTAAAAAGGGCTCTACATAATTAAGTTTACCACACGAATGAGTAAAAGGGACTCTACATAATAAAGTTTACCACACGAATGAGTAAAAGGGACTCTACATAATAAAGTTTACCACACGACTGAGTAAAAGGGACTCTACATAATAAAGTTTACCACGTGAATGAGTAAAAAGGGCTCTACATAATAAAGTTTACCACACGACTGAGTAAAAGGGACTCTACATAATAAAGTTTACCACGTGAATGAGTAAAAAGGGCTCTACATAATAAAGTTTACCACACGAATGAGTAAAAGGGACTCTACATAATAAAGTTTACCACGTGAATGAGTAAAAAGGGCTCTACATAATCTGTACCTACCTACATAATATGACGTATTTTTAAGAGCTTGTTATTCGAAGTCGGCTGACGATATCCTTAACATAGGCAGGGCACAAATCAATATTTAAAACGATGACTCAAACAGGACAAGATTGTGTCCTTATAAATGGCTATGTTTATTTTTGATAGAGCTAATGGTAGCGATGTTCAAACCTTTTTATTTAAAGTTGACCATGATAGTACCTACGTACCTACCACTAACTTAATTAAAAAGTCGTTAAGTTAGCTGTTGTAATTTGGTAATCAGAAATGTTTTTCCATTAAACTACTTTCCTGATATAGAGTTTATAGCTCATCAGTTCCAGGAAACGTTATTTGAGAGAAACACACTTTCTACTTAAAACTACGAATAAACAGTGGTTCTGTTACAATAATAATTATCGTTATTACAACACTACGTCAGAGCAAGTATTACAACCAGCGATTAGGGATTGCAAATCAAACAAACGCTACAATGAGTCAACCATTACATCTCAATTATACATCTTAAATATCACAGTAATTACCTACATACAGTCCTACATAACACTAATGAGAGTCACAGTCTAAACAAGGGTTTTATACCCTTGTTTAGACTGTGACACACTATCATACGAGTATCTTGGATCTACGAGATAATCTACGGCACAATTAGTCTAGTGAGTTTCTGATAGAGATTTAGACTGTCGTTCTACATCTAGTCTAAACAAGGCCTAATACCTACCTACGTAATCTACAGCTTACATTTTGCGACAAGCACCGGACGAGTGCAATTTCTTCATTCGTGGTGTTGATCACAGGCAGTGGAATGGGTAACGAGAGGAGCAATCCGGACCGACGGATTCGTTCGGTACCTTTGTGTGTTGGTTCTTTTCGTGACCCCAGGCTTCGCAGCTCGGTGATTCAGCAGGTAGCACCTATGGGGAAATAAAATTTAATGTGAGAAGAGCATAGTAGTGAGTCAGCTAGTGACTCAATCTTAGCGGTCACAATCGAATGTCACACGTTTGTATGCGTTTGGTATGACGAATGTTTACTATATAGTTTATAAGGGGATTTTCATAGAAAAACGTTGATTAAAAAACAGGAAAAGAACAGGCGTTCCCTTCCTATAAGCTGTAGGTAATTGAATAAATGGGTGCCAACAAAAAATTTGCTAAAGTTCTACGTTCAAATCACAAATGTTGCAAACTGTTAGGCAAGTGCTGTATAAAATATGATAGGTCGCAAATAATCGCAATCTCAGGTTGCAAGATCGTTTATTAAGGGAGATATGTACTGAGGTGAGGTGTTATAAGCTATAAGTAAGGCCTATAAGCCTACGATAAAGGCTTACCTACCTACTCATACGGACGCCCACGGGCGTTGAGACCGGTCGCGCTCCGACGGACTATTATAAATTCTCGCAAGAGCTGGTTCAACAAGCATAATGAGGACCGCCACTTTTTTATAAGAGAAAATAAGAATCATCGTGTTTATCGACGGACACTGACAGCGATATTCTGGCCGGTTACGGTGATACTAAAGATTTTGCCAAGCTTAAAGAAAGACTATCTATTTTGGCTTGTTCAATCCTGTGTAAAAACCAGAGCTTTGTTTAGGCAGAACCAGTCGAAGCTAGACCAAATCTGTAGAGATTTGTTTTTTCCCGTTGTCCGTGTTTAATTCTTCGAACTGTAGGTACTAAGTAGCTACAATAATGTTACGAACACAAATACTATGCACCTACTTCTTGAACATTATTTTCCCTTATGAATTAATTTGCCACTTCTATACACACAATAAGTTTATCTTTTTGTTATACAATTGATTTGCACAAAGCAATGACTCTACGAACAACTGCAGGCCGGGAAGGACAATAGGCTGTTAGATTATGAATTATTATCCACCAGCGATAGATTTTACACTACAATACACTAGTATAGGTAGGTATTTTTAAGGAGGACGCTGTAATTAAATAAGCAAAGTACCGTTAGGGAAACAAAGTCAATAACGATGCAGTTTTTTTAATACTTAGTATAAAAGAACTGAAATATAAAATAGTAATATTTATTTACAGAGTTTATACCTGTTGTAGGTACATTACCTACTCTCTTATTTTTAATTATTGGTACTTCAGTTATTAAAAGTTACTTCCTTAAATATATTTAAGCCGTGGGCTATGTTTCGTTCCTTTGTGCCATCGACACGCCTTTCACCATCGCGTTTTAATTAAGTAAAAGCTACTAAACTAAGCTAGACAAACACCGTATGTTTGTCTGAACAGTAAAAGCTTTGTACAAGTTGAATTTAAACTAGCAGCTTAGCATTTTACGATCGGCTCAATAAAATATAACCCAGCAATAAAACCTATAGAAAAATCATAAATTCATAAATGGAGAAAGCATCCTTATTGGTCCATCCGCATCGTTATAGTCCGGGACACAGATGACTTGATAGTAGAGACGGGACAAGCAAGTCCTTATACGACTGGTGGGGTCCTGACCTCTTATCTCTGGAGTGGTATCATATGGCCACTGCACGCGTAAAATGACCGGCTTTCATACTTTGGTCATCGCGACATTGCGATGTGAACTCTACTTTTTTAGATTGTCTAAAATTGTAAGGTAGAGATAAGCCCAAACATAAGATAGAACGCGCCCCCACGGCGACTTTTTGTAGTGATGGTGCACGAGAGCATATCGATATAAACGCACAACCGTCTCAGACGACATCTCGGGGGAACGAAGAGTGGGAAGGCTTTTCGCGCGTCAACAGGCATTTCTGTACCTATCGATGCTGAATCGCGACAGAATCGTGACTGTATAGATGCGAACGCGCGACAGCGTCGCTACAAAAAGTCGCCGTGGGCAATCGCTTTTAATAATGAGCAGGTAGGTACATACCTACCTAGTACGTAAGTACTTAGTCTTTTTAAACTTTTACTTTGTAATTTACAGCGAAGTAACAGTTTTGAAACAACAAAACAAAAACCTTTAGTTTTCTAAAAAAATGAAACCAAAAGAAGCGCATAGCCTAGATTTCGAATGACTGTTTATTTCCTCGAAGCAAGAAGCTACAGTCTACACATCGTACCGTTAATTTTGCGGTCAATTCGATCGAACGTCAATAAACTCGTTTCTGATAATTATCGTTAATTAGGCCGTATGAATGACCATAAAAAAAAACTACGGCATCGAATCGCGTTGTAAAGAAGACTGGAGGAAATAAAGAAGAGAGAAATCCCTTAATTGACTGTACCAAATACGTATCTAGGTTTAAACTGAATCGTGTTATATTCGAGTGTGCTCTGTTTAGACGCCCACGTCCGACTCGTGACACAATCAAAAGCGGAATTTATCGGCCAAGACTCAGTCTAGTTTACAGAAATAATCCTGTATTTGAACTAGCCAACCAAATAAGACAAAGGATAGGTATGATATATGTAGAAAGCAGGAAACAACTTCATTACGTATATATGCGGGTTAACTACGAACCTATAAGTGTGCACACGGTAATGGGAACGGGCGCGACGCGAACCGCACTAACCTTGATAAACTCGTTGAGGGATGATCCGTTGGTGTCTCTATGGTTGTTGTTCTTCCAACACAAACAAGGTTCGTAGTAATGTGCTCACGGTAGCGGGAAAGGGCGCGACGCGAACCGCACTAACCTTGATGAACCTTCTTGAACGATAATCCGTTGGTGTTCTTCCAACACAAACAGACGAATTCATGTATAAGCTGGTTCGTAGTTAACCCGCTTATACATGAATTCGTCAAACTACGAAACGGAGAGATTGAAGTACCTAATTTGTAGGAAGTTCAATTAAAAATGGGCTTTTAAGGTATTTTAGATATTTAAATTGCCATGAAGTGGGCGAATTCAAAGACAACGTTTAGGAAGCGGATATAAAAATGTTGCACAAAAGCCACTTTCGTTATGCACGTTTTACCAGATCATCTTTTTGAACTGCTGTTAGATATCTCCTTGAATTTTGTGGTCGAGTCACGTTTACGAGTTAAGCTAACATGTTTGTGCTAAGTAGCAGTAACGTATGACTCATTGGACAAAACCTTTGTGCAAGTGTTAACATACGTAGCTAGCTACTTATGCTAAAATAAATTGATTTGGTAAATATTAACCACTTACTGAATTTGTGTAAGTAAAGAAAAATATCATTTTGGAGACGATGACAGCATTCAGTTTGCTTAGTACATACTTTTTCCGCCGTAGTTCAAATACCATACTAAAGGTTGTTGAACGGTTTTTCACTTGCCAGCACAACACCCTGGCACGGCAGCCAGCAAAGTAAAAATCAATGAAGACGTACATTCCAGAGTAAAAACGACCATTCTTGTAGAGGCTAGTTACCTACTAGAAGCTTTAAGAAATTAAGACTACTTTGACTACTAACTATATTATTAGCTATGACATTAAATAATCTTAAACTTAGACAAAATGTATTATGAATGGCATCGAAATAAAATGCTATTTTATTTATTTATTTAGTATATTACTAATCGTAGCTTCTGCCCTCAGCTTCGCAAGCGATTTTTCAGTATAAAAAGTATAATTATCAGGTGTAAAAAGTATATATACATGATAAAAATTTGTACTTCCCCGGGATATATACATGATAAAAATTTGTACTTCCCCGGGATACCGTCAACCTGTCTGCCTTTCATAGATCCGTTCAGTCATTCAGTCTTTAGCCGCGAAAAGGTAACAGACAGACATAAATTATTTCGCTTTTAATATTATGTATTGAAAACTATAAGTAGGTAAGTAAAACAATAACAAAATAGCATAAAATGAATGCAACAGCAAAGCATCTACAGGAAAACCTTTGAATATATTTTCGAGCGTTATGAATTATGATTCATATTAAAAACAGTGGATGTAGTTTATTGTGTTATTGTACAAGGCAATTTACATTATCATTTTTGGTCATTGTGTCCACGCAACAGGAAGGCCATGGCAATTGTAATGGCCTCCATCCCGGTTCCGATGAGGTCTTTGTGATTATGTGGAAGATTACAGGATTGTGGGCTCACCCTGACCTGTTTTATGGTTGTTTGTATTCGTTCACCAATCGAAATGCTAGGAAATAGGAAGCAATATACTGTTTGTATCCCACTGCCTTGTAGGTTTAAAAGACTATGTACAATATCTTGTTAATACTAAACAACAAGCTGAGGCGGGACCTGATTAGCCGTGCACATAGGGAAAGACCAATTTTTTTCTAACCTTGGGACTCTACTACAGGTTGCCTAAATTATGTTTTAAAAAATCCCAAAGGCTATTTTCATGTTTATTCGTAATTAAGTATATTTCTGTATTTCTCTTTCTTTGTATATCATGTGGTTGCATAAATAAATTGTTTATTATTTTTTAGTCTTTAAGGTATATTTTCGAACATTAGAGAGCCTTTTACGTACGTGGTACGAAGTCTTTATAAACCATTCTGGATGGATGCACATTATAAGTATGTAATTAATAAGTCATGGATTATATAGGTAGAGTTATATTTAATTATTTTACTGTATATAAACTGTCATAGTTTGATTAAATTCTTGATTACGCCGATTCGGCCGTTCTTGATCTAACTGAGCAACAGTTAGACAAACTTGAGCGCCTGCAGAATGTCGGGATAAGGTTCATATTTGGCTTGCGCAAGTATGACCATGTTTCGAAATTTCGCAGGAAGCTCAAGTGGTTACCTATACGGCTTCGCCGAAATTCTCATATTCTCTCTCTTCTCTTTAATATCTTGTTTTACGCCTCTGCACCCCCTTATCTCAAAGAGCTTTTTACCTTTCTCCATCATTCGCACGCTCTTTCTCTGCGCTCTTCTGAAACTTTTATACTTCAAGTACCTGTTCACTCTACTTCTTTCTTCGCCCATTCCTTTACTGCCCTGGCTGTACAACTATGGAACGCATTGCCAGTCTCAGTGAGGCGAGCAAAGTCGCTACCACTATTCAAAACCATGGTGAAGGAGCACTATTTAGGCTGTTGTCATTGAACGCATACCGGTGTCCCTAGGTATATAAGTAAATATATATATAATATATATAAATTTATATATGTAGTTTATTTTAGGCATAATATTTATTATGAGTATTTTTATTTATTAAATCTATACTAGCACACAGATCCCCTAGTACCATCCAACAATCCTATCCATCCACGGTTGTCTGGTAGAGATCGCTCTCGAGCGATAAGACCGCCACATGTAACTTAGTTTTAAAATTGTCTTTTTTTTGTATTTCTGTTTCTTATCAATAAGTGTGCAATAAAGAATTTTCTATCTATCTATCTATGTATCTAAATTTAGTTCTTATTTCTTGATGGATAACTACGGAATCTAGACGCACGCTATCTCTCTGATCTGGTCCGATCGCTTCGCTTAGCGGTTTGGATTGATCCCGTGTTGAGCAAGTACTTTATATACATACATATATCTTTATTGTATAGTTTAGAATATAGATTTAATTTGTTTTTTTTTTAATATAAATAAATATATGACTAATTATAAGTTTAATCCTCTTTTTGTCGTTTGTTGTCCGTGTCCACACACACCGAAGTTCCTTCCTGAAAACCAGCGTAGCTCAACTTTTGTGGAGCAACATTAAACTGAGGTGGGGCCTATTGATTCATTGAGCAGGCACTTGTTATTTTAAGGGAGAGTTTAAATAATTTCTGAAAACCTTTGGATTGAAGTGTTTTCCTTTATCTATACTTATAATAAAACTGTAACAGGTCCAATTCTGTACATTGAAGATATATTGAATTTTTTTTTGAAGAGTTACTCTATTATCGATACTGATGCCAAAAATGTATTTTTTTTCCATCATGTCTGTCTGTCTGTCTGTCTGTATCTTGGCCGCGCATAGCTCCGAAACTACTGAACGTATTGAAATAAAACTTGGTAGGATTTGAGTTCATACTACGAGGAAGGACATAGGATACTTTTTATCCCGGATTTCAATAGGGTTCCCTTGGGAGAGGGGATGAACGTAAAATTGGTTGGCTGCGAATAGCGCAGAACTACTAAATGTATTCAAATGAAACTTTGCAGGATTTGAGATCATACAATGATGAATGACATAAGATACATTTTATCCCGGATTTCAATAGGGTTCCCTTGGGAGAGGGGATGAAAGTAAAATTTCTTGGCTGCGCATAGCGCCGAAACTACTCAAGGTATTCAAATAAAACTTAACATGATTTAAGTTCATATTACGAGAAAGGGCATAAAATACTTTACATCCCGGATTTCAATAGGGTTCCTTTGGGAGAGGGGATGAAAGAAAAATTTCTAGGCTGCGCATAGCCCCGAATATACTGAAGGTATTCAAATGAAACTTGGCATGATTTAAGTTCATACTACGAGGAAGGTCATGTAATACTTTTTATCCTGGAATTCGTTAAGGTTCCCTTGGGAGTGGGGATGGAAGTAACATTTCTCGGCCTAAAATAGCGCAAAAACTACAGAATGGATTCGAATGATACTTAGCATGATTTGAGTTCATACTACGAGGAAGGACATAAAATACGAGTCCATACCCCAAAGCCAACAAAATGATTACAAAATTGTTATTAGTGCCGATAAACGACCTACTGGACAGCATCCGGTTTGTACAAAGCTCTCGCTACCAATGATGTTGCCGTCGTCCTGGTAGATCAGCACTGTGACAAGCGGGACATTGTGCTGCGTACCCGGGATGACCGCTTGCAATGCATTGGCGAAATGCACCAGGCATACCTACTGTCGTGGCGAAGACACTGGTGGAAGTGGATACAACTTTGATCTTCGACTCGGTCTCACGGTTCGGTTCGGTTCACTAAAAATGTTTACCGCCCAACGAAGTGGGCACGGGTCGGCTAGTGTATTAATAAATTAATTTCCTTTCTTTCTTTCTTTCTCGACAAAAAATTTAAAAGGGGTAAACCATGGAATCTCGACACACGCTATCTCGACAAAAATTCTAAAATTGAATGCAATCCCGCCCGACGCACGGAATTGATAACTTTCATTGTATGAAGTTAGTTCGATTCCTTTTGTGGACTCAACTTATTTTCTTTCTAAACTTTCTGTCCCACGGATCTCTGTCTCTATTTAGGTATCAGACTTATTAAAATTGAGTCATAAAACTAAAAGGAATGCAAATTTTGTCGGATCACATGTGAATCTCTGCTGGATTTTTTGGATTAGTCATTCTCATAAATACGTTTGAGGAAGGTGCCTAAAGTATGTAGGTAGATACCGCTATTAATTTTTTGTGCTTCGAAAGTGTTTTTACCCTTCACTGATGAAGATTACAGGCTCTTTCGAAACGGCGATAAATCAAATACAGTTTTAGAACTAGATTGTATTTATAAGTACCGTTGAGTTCGATAAGGAATGTACTCGACCTCTCAAATGTGGCCATTTGTCAAATTGAGGCACTTAGCGAAATTAGGATGGAGTTCGATAGTCGTAAGAGGAAATAATGTGGCTGACTCACTCACGGACTGGTTTGTAGAAACATGAATAATCTACGATTTTTTGCATTAATGACGATATCACATAAAAAGCTGTAGATACCTTTGATTACAATATTGTTTTTATGTGTAACTTCTATAGATAGCCCGAAAAAAATTAAGAAGGTGTCTCACGAAGGTAAAATGTAACTAAAAACCATACTCTGACTGAACTCAGGAATTTTATTAACAGGTGGGTTTTTACACCGGGCTTAACATGCCTTTTTTACTTTATTCTACTTGCCCTGTTAGTTTGTGTGGGGCAAATCTTGCATCTGAATTTTAGACCAGTTCTCCTCAACCGACGACATAATAACCACGTCGAGTTTGGGTTTGTTGGATTTGTATTCCCAAGTACTTTGGTCCTTGATTATAATATAAGCTTGTTTTTATAAAATTTAATTATTAGTTTACCTGAAACACAGTTTAGTTTTTATATAAATTCCCACCCAACATCGTCGTCGCCTTTGAAATCATAAAGTCTGGGACATTTCGATGCCCTTGTCGTCACTATAGAAGCCCTGCCTTGACATGTAGCAGGCCGCCTTATAGGGCATTCGCACTACCATATTATGTAGATATAATACCATACTGTTGTGTTAATTGAATAACCCTAATTAACTGCGCCGCTGACATTTAGCTCGTTTAGGCGAGTTTTTGTAATACTTGTGTCAGGAATTTCAGTTATTTTGATTAATTGAAAACGCAATGTAGGCCCCCCCTTCGAGTTTTATCTCATTGAGTTACTTACTCGTTTAATTGAAAATATTTTATTTATATGTATTTATGTCCTACCATAAGTACCTACCACCTAATGAGACTTCGAATGATGCAAGCGTTATACTTGAGCGATAAGACCGCCAATCGTCGCTTAGTCTTTAAGTTGTTTTGTTGTTTATTGTTTCCATTCCATTTAAGAGTAAGACTGCAATAAAGTATTTATACTATAAAAAATTTTTAGACCTTACCGACACATACATGCGTTTTAGGTACCAACATATTTTGATGACGGTAGAGTAGGTATGCCGTATGAGACATCCATATTATTATACCATTATTATTATTATATCCATACCACAAACTGTTTTCAAATTTTTCATTGAGTCAAAAAATATCAGACGTGGTTTAGGTATAAATAATTAAATATTTTTCCTCATGAAGTCATCTCATCACCATTATTAAAATCCTAATAGAATAGGAACTGATACTGGGAATATACTCTCTGGAAATAACTTTACTATTATCATATCATTTATATGCACCGGAACGTAAGCTAATCTTTGACCTACAACCTTAACTTGACAAGGCACTTGGCTAGACGTATTTCAGGCTGAAATAGCTGCAAACAGAGCAGCAAACTGCCATATCCGTTTCATAATGCAATGATTAAGGGGGATTGCTGCAGGACGTGTTAACGGTCACTGACCGCGTAGAGGTCAATATTTTGTGCTCCATTCACAATAAGAAAACGAAGTTTATGAGTAATAGTGTGTTGCCATGAAATGTGCAAACCGTAAGGTACGATTGGGATTCTTGGAGTGTCCACAGTATGTGATAATTCAATTTTTTCTTTCTTATTTAAACGAATTCCAAAGAGGTCATGCTTCCTCTTTTTCTATACTATATTATAAAGAGGAAAGATTGTATTGTTTGTTATTTGCATTGACTAGGCTCCGAAACTACTGAACCGATTTGAAAATTCTTTCACCTACACTATCCCCGCATATATTTTAAAAAAAAGTTAAGGATCCGTTCTAAAACTCCAATAATGTACTTAACCTAAGGTGTAAAAAAAGCATTATAATTATTAATTTCGTAATTTTTGTTAAATACCCGTACGAAGCCGGTGCGGGCCGTTAATTATAAATAAGTAAGACGTACTTATTAACCATCGAGTACCATTCTTAGTAGATAGATACCCACCCAGACGTAACGACGTATATGTATTTTAAACGAATACGAGTTTTTTAATCAAGGGATGGTATTTATCCACTCGGAAGAATATCCTAAAGGAACCGTGAGAACCAGTTATATGTATAAAAAAACAATTGGTGAGAACGCAAAAATATAACAATGACATCTATTCAGATTAATGTATTGATACCATACTCAAGATTTATTCAATATTCCGTATATCGGAATTTCGCGTAATTTATTGTATTTTCAATTTGGCGTTTATAATATCAAAACATTGAACGTGCCGATTTGATCGCAGACGGTTGTGCTTATCAGAAACAAAGCATTGTGATGGATGAGTAACTACTGGTAGGCTAGTAGATTTATTGTGAGAATAAATCATCCTTTCAATTGACGGCTAGGAAATGGTTATTGAGGAATTGATTTACATAAGAATTCTGCATTTGTATTCGTAAAGAGTATGAATTGAAGGTTCTGATGATAAGATCTTAGTCAGTAATAATGTGGAAAATAAGAGACGTATTTAAACAATATGAGACATTTTTTAACCTCTAGTGTCCCACTGCTGGGCAAAGGTCTCCTCAAACTTTTCCAAGAATCGCGATCACCGGCAATCAGCCCGGAACGCGTCTAAATCGTCTCGCCAGCAGCGTCTCCTAGGACTGCCTCGGCGTCGTCGCCTTATTATCTACGAGTAACTATTTAGCTAATAAAACTGTCAAAAATTATTTATGTTTGTACATACATATGTTCCTGCAAATGACTCAAAAATTCCTAAATAAAGCTAATAATACTACTAATTAGAATGCCTACTGAATTATTTCCAACCTTATAGTCAAGAGCAAAAACATTATAGGCAGAGCTGGATTTTTCATTGCGATTAAGTCCATGTTTACCAAATATGTACATATCATCATCATCATCATCATCATCATCATCAGCCAATACACGTCCACTGCTGGACATAGGCCTCCCCCGTACGACGCCACAAATAGCGGTCCTGAGCCGCCTCCATCCATCGACTCCCTGCGACCGCTACGATGTCGTCGGTCCATCGACTCCCATGTAGGGGGGGATTTGCCATAATCACCACGCTTGGCAGGCGGATTGGTGATCGCAGTGTTGGTGTTTAAAAATACTCAGAAGGAAGCGGCTGCCCTTCCTCTGGTAGGTGGATATGTACATATACATATGTAGATCGGCTGACACTACTTTTGATGTAATATTATGTATGCCTACTGAGCTATCTGTAGATTGTTTGCAACAGTCTGCAGTTAGCTCAATTGTTTCAATTGTAAATACTAGTTTAATTTCTTTATATTATTTGATTGTTATTTTCTTTGTCAATAAATGTATATTAATATAAGCCTACTGAAGTAACTATATTTACTGAAGTAACTATATTTACTGAAGTAACTATATTTACTGAAGTAACAAGCATGTTGGCATCGAAAATTTATACCAAATAGTAACGTAATATGAGACGTCAATGTTTCGTACCTGGAGAAAATATCTTATTATCTAGTCTTACGAATATTTTGATATTACTCGGTAAATTTTGTTACTGCTGAAACAAATATTGATAACATTCCACATTACTAATTAGATCAGATAGTTTGCAAAAAAAAAAGACTTATTAATAATTTCAGATTTGTTAAATTAATTCAACCGTGGAATGGCAAAAACACCCAAGACAATCTTGTCTTGAATGATCGGTATGAATACAGAAATCGAAACAACTTATAATTTAGATTTCTGTGGGTATGAAAAATCCTGCTCTGCTTTATACTTGTACCTATCTAGGCAGACCAAGATTTTTCATACCGATTAAGTCAATGTTTACCAAATGTAGAGCGGCTGACACTGTTTTTGATCTTATTGAAAGTTAACCACATTTGCAGAATTAACTAGCACGTTGAGTGTCAAATCCATACGTGAGATTTTGCACGTACTAGTGGCACAATACCTATACTGACAAATGAAACTACCGGCCATTAGATCTGTCTGTGACGCCTTGTGCCATGATGTGGGTATGAAACATTTTATCATTGTGTTGACCTTTGACTTGTCGGTTCTGGGTACAAGTTCATTTCAGCAATACCTACTTTATTATTTAGTAGGAGTGTAGGTGAATGTAGTTTTTTAAATACTTTTGAAAACGGAGGAGATTCTATGTTCGCCGTATGTATGTTTTTTATGTATGTTCGTTGATTTTTCCGTTAATTATGGACCGATTTTGAAAATATTTCAATAAACAATGTTAAAGTTATAATATTAAAATAGTTATAATTATAATATTTATAAAATAGTTTATAAAGAATGATCCCGAAGTTGTCCCTTACAATTTTTGTTCCCGAGGGATTAAAATTTACCCGCAAAACTTTTTTTGGAAAATCCGAACAGTGTAAATCAGTGTAAGATTCGAAGTCCATTTTTAGTTTTTTCAAAACAATCAAATTATAATTTTAATGCTGTGAAAAAAAAACCTCTACTCCGGTCTCTTTTTAACATCAGTTTTAGACCTTTTAAACTCTGGATCGTGATTAATGAACGGAAAAAACACAGCCTAATGAAAATTCCCAATGCTATTTGGTTCTTCCAATGAAGAAATGCAGGTTATTATGGAGATTCGATTCCAAAACTAGTCTTTTACAAAATAATAACGGTTAAAATCTCGTTCAAAAAACCAGTTAAGCACGCGTTCCAAATGGTTAAAAATGTTTCGATGTGAGAGAAGAATGGATTAGCATCTTTTTATGATAACTAAGTAGCGTCGTAGACCATGTTCAATAGAATAATCTTTTGTATTTTTATCAATGGCTATGAGATGTGAATGAAATGTGGGCGATAAAACGTTGTAGGTAGGTACGGTTTTTATGTGAAATCTATAACATTATTTTTTATATTTTTTTCATGTTTCATCACCATCAATCAATAAGAAAGTAGAACGGTCAAAACAATTTAAAAGTAATAAAAACCCCATGGCTGTTAATTTACGGTTGACTTAGATTTTCATAGGCCATTAAAGTTTTATTGTTCAATCGTTATCGTTAGTGCCGATGGCTTCATGGCGGCCGCGTGTTTTCCAATTATTTTTTGTATTAATTTGTAAATATTTTTAAACTCAGTAGGAATCTACATTATACATCTACAGCCTATGCAAGTCCACAGGTGGGCATACATAGTCCTTCCTTGATAAAATCCATAATAACTTTTATAATGATGTAGTTACCTACACCGTAATTCCACAATTAATGTCTTTATTAGCAAAGAAAATAACCTCCAATTAAATAATAGAAACAAATTAGAACTAGTATTTACAATTGAAACAATTGAGCTAAATGCAGACTGTTAAACAATCTACAGGTACCTCAACTGATCCAATTCAATACTAGTGGGAAGCGTCCCCAAGACGCCGGCTGCATTGAACGCTGTATGGCAATGCTAATGCGCTGCGCCAGATACTCACCAGCTCTCGGGTCACGCGTCGCAATGACCAGAGGCTCAAATAAAATTATTTAAAATGACATAATTAAGGAGGAAAAGGCAATTATGTTTAGAAAAACCCACGTGCCTAAAGGTTTTCTTGTATCAGGCAAAATACCTATGAATTTGTTTAGAATGTAAATACATAGTTTACGAGTAGCTAATAATATTTACAAAGCAAAGTTCCCTTGATAAGGAGGTTTATCTACTGATCTATTATGGCTGTAGATATATATCAACTTATTTCGCTAGTACATAGCTAACTGCTAGAGTAGCTTAGAACATTTTACGAAGCGAAGTTCCAGTAGATAAGGCGGTTTGGTTTATCTATTGATATATTATGTAAATAGATAGATATCAACTTATTTAGCAAATATTATATATAGCCTGCGCAACAATCTATGCAGACCTTTGCAAGCAACAAGTGAACGGTATCACAAGGTAGACGAGATGGAGGTAGGAAATGCAACGCTTGCCGAATCGGGACCTGAACTTTGATAGCGATAGCAAAAAGTTCTTATAGTGTGCATAATCTCCGGGACTTTTATGGGAGCTTCTGAGGATTGTTCTCACGAATGCGAAATGAATGAAAATAAAATAACATATAATAAAATTAATTCTATGTTAGCTTCAGCTCGATACATTATTCATTTATTTATATAGAATACTAGCGTGCCATGGCTTCGCACGGGTATTTAACAAAAATTTCAAAATCCCTAATTTGTTGATAGCCTATGTCACCTGGGGGTATTGTAGCTTCCCAACAGTGAAAGAAATTTTCTCATCGATTCAGTAGTAGATTCCCCATTATGACCACTTTATATTAGTCCTACTAATATTATAAATATGTAGATAAAAACATGTTTGTATGGATGGATGTATGGATATTTGTTACTCTTTCATCCTACTAATTTTATAAACGTGCAAGTTTGTATGGATGGACGTATGGATATTTGTTACTGTTTAACGCAAAAACTACTGAACCAATTAGGCTGAAATTGGTACGGGTATAGTTTGGAACCTGGAATAACATATTTTTTACCCCGATAAAACGCGGGTGAAAGCGCGGGCAGCAGCTAGTATACATATGTAAGTAATAAAACTAAACATAAAATATGACCAATATCTGATATATCATACCTATAATATATGTAGGTATGGTAGGTGCCGTGGGGTCGCGGCGTACGAATATCGACCCCTCCAACTCAACCCGTGGATGTCGTAAGAGCCGACTAAGGGAACCTACCAGAGGAAGGGCAGCAGCTTCCTTCTGAGTATTTTTAAACACCAACACTGCGATCACCAATCCTCCTGCCAAGCGTGGTGATTATGGCAAATCCCCCCCTACATGGGAGACCATCCACTCGATGGACCGACGACATCGTAGCGGTCGCAGGGAGTCGATGGATGGAGGCGGCTCAGGACCGCTATTTGTGGCGTCGTACGGGGAGGCCTATGTCCAGCAGTGGACGTGTATGGGCTGATGATGATGATGATGAATATAGGTATAAATATTTTTCGTAATTATTATTAGATTCAATACAATAATTATAAAACAAAAAAACGGAGCGAATTTATATAAATATGTTCATATTTACGTTTCCAAAACAATTTCAAGTTTGTTGGTCATATTTTGATATAATATTGATCTTATCATAATTTGTAGTTTGTTTCATTAATGAAATTAGATTCGTTTTAGATAAGTATTTTAAAAGGTGCGAGGCGAATTGGTGAATTTTTCACGCAGTGCCTTTAAATGAACAAAACATCTCTTTAAGGTATATTTTTGAATGAACAAAAATATCTCAAGTTTATAGTTGGAAGGTGTCCTAAATTCTGACTATTGGCTAACCTTGCATCAGTTGCAGCTATAAACGGTTTGCTCGAGCTATTAGTGGTTGCATCGTCCGTGGGATCCGGAAGGTAGATAATTAAATATTCAGTTTCGATGGTTATGGTTAAGCACAAACATACATATGTTTGGCAATATTTATACGGAGAAATAGGTTACGAAATTCATCATATCAAACCTTTGATGCATTAAAAAAAACTTTTTTTTAATACATCAATGTATCAAACGCGTATAATATGGGACTCTACCAAGAGATTTTCTGTTGACCTTTTTCTGGTGTTAAAAAAATGTATAATGTGGATTAGGTATTTGATTATACAGTGTGCCACGGAAAGGGTGTGCTAAGATGATAGGGAGTGATTTTGGACCCCGAAGGGATCAGTTTGTGTATAAAGATTTTATGAATTTCGTATATATTTTATTGATCTTTTACACGCCCTCTTGCATTATTTAACATTACAAAATATTTCGCAAATGTTTTTTGGTTGTTTTTCGGTAAAACCAGTGTTAAGTCATGAAATTATTACAAAAAAAATATGTAAATCTATTGATATACAAAAATGTCGTTTCTAATTTTTTCCACAATTTTTTGAATTTTGGGGCTTTGTTTCTTAAATGTTCGAAATTAAAAAATCGTGAAACAAACTTTGTCCTCCTTTCCGTGGCACCTTGTATACAGAAAAGTGAGAATATAATAGACTGTTACAGAACGTATTTGTAAATGCTGAAATAAATGAGGTAGAGTCGATTGTGTAAAACACAATTCATTCAATGTTTACAAATATTTCCTTCTCGTTTTGATGTTATATGTTACCTGCTATTTGGAAGAATTTGTAAACTTTTAGCCCCTTTACGATTTATGTTCGACAAACAAATACTTATCTGACCAATAAACTAGTTGAAATGTGCTAAGTACCTTACCTACCTATTTCATCATGTTTAATGTGCTCCATCATTAGATTGAGATTGAGTTTAATTTATATTTCTGCTCACCTTTCGAAAAAACAGTTAATAGCTATTTTACTTTTAAACTATCGTAGTTTGACGAATTCATTACGGATGTAAGCGGGCTATCTACGAACCTTGTTTGTGTTGGAAGAACACTAACGTTTCATCCCTTAGTAACGGACTTCTTCAGGGTCAGTGTGGTTCGAGTCACGCGCATTCTGTGCGAGCACTGCCCACGAGAGCTCATTGTGTTGGTGTTCTTTCAACACAAATAAGGTCCGTAGTTAACCCGTTTACATCCGTAATGAAACCGTTAATAACGTTTAGCTTTTAATGGTTTTTAATGGGTTGAAAAATAGGGTACTTATTATAATTCTGTAGTATTAATTTCCCTCTGCAAAGCAAAGGCCTGCCTTCGACATATTTCTATATATAATGTTTTAAATTATATAACTTACAGATACTACCATTTCCCATAGGTAGGATTCTTGAACGAAGACGTAGGTGGTTTATAGAGCGGGTTCTCTCCCGTACAGTCCTCGGCGTCTATGTTAGCGTATTGCGGATCCGTCATGGGCAGAGGTGGAAGTGCGTTCATGTGCTTCCATAATAGGATGCCGCCGACTGTAGCTATCGCGGCTATTATACCGAGGATGCCGATTATTAGGGGCACTGGAAGAGAAAACATACGGTTATGGGATGGCTCTAAAGTAGAGATAGTCTGCAACTTTACAGATGATTATGTGACAGGAAAATGGTCGAATCTAATCTAACTGGATTGTAGTGTAATCAGCTATGGAGGTCGCGGCATAAAATTCGATCTCTTATATCTGTACATTAAAACATATCGACGCTTGAAAGGCAAAAATAACTAAGTGACAATGAGTCGTTGTCGCTTAGATATTTTTGCCTTTCAATCGTCGATATCCTCTTTAATTCAGCCCGTGGATATCGTAAGAAAGAGCATACCGGAGGAATGGCAGCAGTCTACTGCTTTTTATTCTTTACAATTTTGCGATGTAATTACCAAGCCTTCTGCAAAGTGTGGTGGTTATCAATAGCCCTTTGTTTGAGGAAGGTATGTTCACCAGTGTATGTCTGCTGATGAGATTTAAATGCTATTGGAGTTATCCTTAACAATCATAACATAAAGTAACTGAGCAAGAAGATTTTTAGTACTTAATCAGAACAGAACACTGAGTCGGGTATTGGAAGATCGAGTTTCATAGTTTGAACCTTTGAACCATAGACCTAGAATTTTTTGTACATCCTAAATCTATGGTTTGTAACCAAAGGACTAGAATTTTCTTCTACGAAAGTTTGAACGAACAATGTTTTCTCATCCACACTCGCACGATTAAGGTGACAGCAGCTCAATCGTGATTGGTCGATTTGGTACTGACCAAATTTATAATAATACATATATTTAGTTGGGCGGGTAAAAATAGAAAGAGCACAACGTTTTGGTGTTCTGTGGTTTTGGTAGGTACCTACATACTATAATCACTGTTAAATATTTTTACTTTCTCTATGTAATCCTTTATTTGGCCTTATCTTAGCTTTTTTATACTCATGTAAAGTTAACGGCTGTTGGATAACTTAATAAATTTAAAACTTCTATTTTAACTGACTAACCTGGCCAGTTGAGTTAATCTGAGAGTGACAGACTTGGTTTGGTCGATTTCCAGCGTAAGGTAAATGACACAAAACGAATATCTATGCAAAACATAGAGTACCTAATAAGGCCTAAGCGTAGTCTACTCTACCCGACTCTACAGAGATCCAACTACTGAAAAAGACGTGACTAAATGTGACTCTTATGTTACACTAAGTGCCATTGAAATGACCATCTCATCAAACATAATACGTAGTTAAGACTTGGTCTATGTTATTGGACGCCTTACGCAGAAACGACTGACGTGACATGATCGTCTGTCTGTTGTACAACAGGTAGATAGACGATACTAATGGTCTATCCACATGTCGGTCGAGTCATAGCGAACGTCCTATGCACCGACAGATCTACTACAAGCTTAGGCTCGCCAAGATCCGGCTGACCCGGTTTGTATATAGGGTTAGCTTTATTTATTAAGTATTTGTATACATTTTTTGTTTACTTTATTCCTCTTGTACTTGTCTTTATGGATAAACTAAATGAATTTATCTTAATAGGTAGAGTAGACAGAACGTTTTGGACGGCTAGATAAATTATAGGTAACTAGGTACATAACTTTTCATAAGTAACGTTATGCAACAGTATGTACAGCTTTAACCAAGCACACTATAAATAACTAGCATATGGTTTAAAATATGTCACAGATAAATTTAGTGGCGAAGTGTAAGTAGGTCGGCTGCGGCTTAACGCACCCTGGGAGAGCCGAGCATGATACATGGCTTTGTCTGATGTGGACATCTTGACTAGATAATGCTGTTAAGTGCTTACAGTGATATCACACGGTGAAATATTATCCCTCCCTACTCTACCTGATACAGCTGTCGCATTCACTACCAACCATGCCTCTGCGATCCGCACTTGTTTTGTTTCACAATCTTTCGCCTTCATTAGGTAATTAGTAAGATTTCTAGCGTAAAAACTTCTATACCTTAAATTCTTACCTAGTTTTTCCATCCTACTCTGTAGAAGCAAAATTGTATTCCTAGAAATAACGTCCATATCCTTCTTTCCACACGGCAGTCCCCCAGAGTGCCGTTCCGTAATCAAGAATGGCGTTCGTTGGTCCGCATGCAGATGTTTAATTAAATGGAATCTAATCGAATGTTGAGTCTATCCATTTCACCTCTATCACTATTATCTATTACGTACTCGTACATCCCTATCATTAGAAGATTTCTTGGATTTAAAGATTGTTTGTTTTTATGTAAGAATAGTTATTTTTGATTTATGTCAGGTTATTTCTATGCATAATTTTTTTTTTGCTTTTATCTATACTAATATCATAAAGAGGAAAGATTAGATTTTTTGTTTGTTACCATTGAATAGGCTCCGTAACTACTGAACCGATTTGATAAATTATTTCACTGCTGGGAAGCTACACTATCCCCGGGTGACATAGACTATATTATAATATGTTTTTTTTTATACGCGTGCGAAGCCGGGGCGGACCTCTAGTTTTTTTTAATAATATAAGTGTGATTATTATATGTAGTACTATTATGGAAGGCACCTCCTATTTACCTAGTATACAGTTTCCTTTCATTCATTGGAAGTCACGTAAAACCGATTCATAATAAAGTACACAATATTCACGCACGCTATTGGTTATTCCTTGTTATTTATTTTGAAAAGTTCCTTGTTCTATTGGTTCTTTAACAAAAACAAACTTACCCATGTAAATAACCATACGTGAACATTAATATTTCTACCTACATATTACCTAGCTATGAAGGGGTGGTAGAGATCACGTAGTTGGGTGGTAGGAGAGTTATACAGTATATTATCAATGTTGTCGGTATATAATATGTGTTATTAATTACCCATTTGACAAAACACGAACCTGATAAAAAGCGAATTTAGACCGATGAAAAATGTGTTAGGTACCTAACTTATAAACCGTGTAAAGCAGAACGAAACTAACTACCAATCTAAATAATGCAATTAAAATAGTTACGTGTCCATCCAAAGGTTGCCTGGAAGAAACCGCTATTAGTGACAAGGCCGCCTATTGTGCAACTATTTCTGTGTTTGTGGTTTTCTGTTTTGTTTTTCTCTATCTTGGTGTGCAATATAGAGTATTTTTATTGTAATGTATTGTACAAAAAGCGAGCCAAACAGCCCATCTAAACTTATTTAATGCAGATTGTTGACTACATAACTATTCTTAGTTATAACGTAAAGATTGTTGGCACAATAGTTAAAAGTATATCGGTATACATAACGATCTAACAATAGTACCTAATTACAACGCAAACAAGATAAGGACTCTATTACTTCAATTCGAGGTCAGGAACGGAAACACACAGTGCACTGATAAAAAGGCGCAAGCGGCAAGCTGCGGCCAAATCAACTAAACATGCTCCTTTGACAAGGATGGAAATATTACTTTAAAAAGGAAAGACAGAGAGAGGTTATGATGGAGAGCATCTGTTGATTGCATATTTATACGATGAGATGTCAGAGATATGGGACAACTGGGTAAATATTGATACAGTTTTATATTCTTTAAACTAACTTCTGGACTCTATTAACATAGTGTTAAGGAAGTTTTTTGTTAACTTGACTTTGAAAAGGAAAGGATTAAAGGTCATTGTTTAAACTGGCATGAGGGTGATAGGTACACTGTGGGTTTAATATTTATATGTGTTTAAGAATTTGTGGACGGCGTTATGTATCATGTTGATGAGTCAAACAATAAAGAAGACAAATAAAGTACTTTACAGAAACGGTTGTACACAACAGTATTTACACATTCAGTGCAAGATAAAATTCAAAGACTTACATACTTGTTATGAAAATGCCAAATAATAGCAGGTACTTAATAAGCAGTGACATATTAAGTTTCTAAAAATTATTTTTTTCTAGGCGTCTAATATGATAGATCCTACAAATCTAACTAGTCCGCAATCCTTCAAAGATATTAAAATAAAGATTCATAGACATGACTACAAAAGGCCCTGGTAAAGTCTTGACAACGTATCCGAGTAAGCGAAGGACTGTAAATTAACGAAGTATTGCGAACAAAACTTTTAAAACCCATCAAAAAGCATTCAACGTACAGAAATGTGTGTTTTCTCTTCTGAAGCTTTTTTCAAGATTACTAGACTCGCCATTGCCCGATAATGGCGACAACAATACTGCTGGCTCGGTAGCCAGCAGTGTTGTTGTAACAGTTGATGTCATTATAAAATATCGGTCGATATCCGTCATCATAACGTAGTAGGTAATCCTAGTCATCATCGTTCTCTTGACAGTGAACCTATAGCTGTTGAAGTTACTTCTGTAAATTCTAGACTCACCATTAGTGCCCGAACCAGCGACGACCACCGACCCAGCTGTGTGGTTATTGCAGTTGCTGTTGATCATCACAAAGTACCGGTCGCCTTCGGACATCATGGCGTGGTAATCGAAGTCACAGTTGTCAACGTTCTCTTGGCAGTGGACCCATAGCTTTCTGTTGAAGTTATATTGGTTGATAAATCTTGAATATTTCTAAATATTAATTTATCAGAATTGGATGGAAGAGCAAAGAAAATTTCAATATGATCACAAAATCCAAGTTTCCTTTAATAACCAGATTCACTGCCATGCCTAGCTGCAGGAAATGGAATACTTCATACATGTTTGTCGATGGTAATGAAAGTTTATCTTTAAGACCAAGGTTCAGTTGGAATGGCAGAATTGAAACAAATTTGAACTAGTATTTACAATTGAAACGATTGAGCTAACTGAGTGCAGACTGTTGCAATCAATATACAGGTAGCTCGACGGGTACATATCAATACCAGACGGAATCTTCCCCAAGACGCTGGCTGGATAGCCCGTTTAGTTCAGTTAATATAGTTATATTTTAGTACTTAATTCGTATTCACTACAATGCCTCTGCAATCCGTCCAGTTGTTTTGCTTCATAAACTTTAACCTTAATTATTTTAGTTAGATCTCTAGCTTAAAAAAATTCTATACATTGAATTCTTACCTAGTTTTTCCATCGAACTCTGCCATTTCAGTAGAAACCAAAGTCTCATTCCTAGAAATCACTTCCATGTGCTTTTTTTCACAGGGGCAGCTCCCCAGAGTGCCGTTCCGTAAGCAAGAATGGCATTCGATGGTCCGCATGCAGATGTCGGAGCATTTATCATTGGAGTCAAAGTATTGGAATCCTTCGCGGTCCTGGTAGCACTTGCATTTACCGCAGGCGCATTTACCGTTACCGGAACATTCCAGAAGCTTGAACAAATAAATATGTTGAAGTATATATTTACATATGTATATAGCAACCAAAGGCAAGCACTATTCACTACTACACACAACGTAACATCGTATTGTTTATTTGATAATAATTTGGCTTAAAAATTTAACTGTTTATGAGAGATAAAATTATACATAGAAATTATCCAGGAAACCCGAAACAAATATCTGCAGATCGTACAAACATTTGTCCTGAGGCGAGAATCGAACCCGCCTTCTTGCGTCGAAGGTAGACTTTCACCCACCGCGCCACAGAGGCCTACACAAGACATTCTCTTTTCTTTTTTTTCTCTTTTTTTTAATCTCTATATTTGCACAGAAAATTAAAAAGGTCATGCACACTAATGACAATATTAGGAAATGACGACTAAAATACCAACGTAACTCACCTCATCATGCTTTACGTTCATACATTTGTCTTCTATATCGCCCCGATAATTACATTCGTCGCATCTATCGCCGGACCTGGAAAAGAGAAGATTATAAGCACTTTTATTAGAAGAGAGAGTTTAGAATTGTTTGACTATAGTTTTCAGTGTTGTGTATTAGTTTTGTGTGTCGTTAGTTATTCTTC
Organism: Eupithecia insigniata; assembly: GCA_947859395.1. Classification (NCBI taxonomy): domain Eukaryota; kingdom Metazoa; phylum Arthropoda; class Insecta; order Lepidoptera; family Geometridae; genus Eupithecia; species Eupithecia insigniata. The sequence goes on along the minus strand of OX401996.1, from coordinate 4,314,216 downwards.
CGTCCGTTTTCTTTGCTTGAGTTTGTTTCTTTATGTGTTTTATTATTGGAATGACATTTTGTTGATAAACTTGGACATTCGATGGTTCGTTTCGTATTCCACAGAAGCCATAGTATAGAAGGTTTCAATAGTTTAAAATTTCTTGTTGAATGTAGATTTTTTTTTCATCGAACTGAAGTCTGACTTTATTATTATAGAACTAGTTGACCCGGCAAACGTTGTTTTGCCATAGAACACCGAGGGTTTAAAAAATGGGGGTTGGTGCTTGAAAAGTGAAAATTGAGGGGTATACGTTTTTTTTGCCAACTCATAAAATAACAAAAATGAATTTTTTGTCCAAAAAATATATTTTTTTTGGCGTGGGCCTCCCTTTGTCAACAAAATTTCATAAAAATCGGTCAAGCCGTTTCGGAGGAGTTTGGTTACAAATTACAAACGCTGTTACACAAGATTTTTATATATAAAATTTAATTAATAGAATGTTATTGCAGTGCATTTACGCCAAATCACATAATCTGGTACCAAACCTACACTTTTTACGTATAACGTATGTATATATTCGTAAATGTACATAAATACTTTATATACATATATAATATAGTCTTTATTGACAAAGAAAATAACAATAGAATAACATAAACAAATTAAAGTAGTATTTACAATTAAAACAATTGAGCTAACTGCAGACTGTTGCAATATCTTATAATATGGTAGGTATGATCCACCTACATTAGGTGTGTATATATGTAAATAATGAGGAAAGTCGTCGATACTTTGTGTTTATTTTTAACAGGGTCAACAGCGAAAGTGGATCTTGTTGGGCCATTAGTAAATTTGTTTTTGTTATCCTATTTTATTGGTGATTTATGAGTTTTTTTGCTAGGATAGGACCGTGATATGGATGGTCCTGTAGTTGGTAAACAGACAATACAAGTCGTTATTTCTAAGGCGATAAGCTTTATGTTATTATATTATATTATTATTATTGCAATATAAGGTATCGATTACCTACCAGAGGAAGGGCAGCAGCTTCCTTCTGAGTATTTTTAAACACAAACACTGCGATCACCAATCCGCCTGCCAAGCGTGTTGATTATGGCAAATCCCCCCCTACATGGGAGACCATCCACTCGATGGACCGACGACATCGTAGCGGTCGCAGGGAGTCGATGGACGGAGGCGGCTCAGGACCGCTATTTGTAGCGTCGTACGGGGGAGGCCTATGTACAGCAGTGGACGTGTATGGGCTGATGATGATGATGATGAAGGTATCGATTAATAATAATCAATTTATTGGTAAAAATAACCAGGCATGTTACCAGAAAAAATAAATAATAATAATTATAACTAAGTATGTATATCAATATTATTAAAGATTTATAGTAAAATATATCACTCACCACTCCGGTTCGCATGTGCATGTCCCACAAGTGAAATTGCCCTGATTACTACACTTTGGTGAATTAATCTCAATTTCTTTGGTACATTTGCAGGAGCACGGAACATGATACTTGATAGTAGCTTCATCGTGAAAGCCATCGATTTTGATAACAATGTCGACGCTTTTGTAGAAAGAGCAGAAGTCAGACTCTGGCTTTGCAAAGATATTGACAGTACACGTTGTGGCATCGCAGACGGAATGTTCTATTTGGATGTCGATTTTAGGATCGAGACCGGCTTCCGGATTTCTGAAATGCGTCGTGACCTGTGACAAGAAAATTTATGTTTTTTAGATTGTTTGTTTATTTGGCGAACGATTCAATGATAACATCCTAAAAAAAAAGCCTTCCTATAGGGCCTCCTATAAAGGCGTTTTCTTGTATATAAAATAATTAATACGAAAATCACAAACACATTAGAACTAGTATTTACAAATGAAACAAATGAACAAACTGCAGACTGTTGCAAAAAAATCTTCAGGTAACTCAACTGATTCATTATCAATACCAGTCGAAAGCGTCCCCAGACGCTGGCTGCATTGCCCCCTTGTATGGCAATACTGATGCGCTGCGCCAGATGCTTACCAGCTCTCGGGTCACTTCGGTATTTTTTTTAAAACATGGAAAGCCTCGGAACCCTCCAGGCCTATACATCCAATCCTACTATAATATTATAAATGTCAAAGTTTGTAAGGATGGATGAATGGATGTATGGATATTTGTTACTCTTTCATGCAAAAACTACTGAACCAATTAGGCTGAAATATGTGTTAGGTACCTGGAATAACATATAGGCTATTTTTTATCTCGATAAAACGCGGGCGAAGGCGCGGGCAGCAGCTAGTAAATAATAAACTTAGGTTTGTTAGGTAGGGTAGTCCACGAGGTCAAGTTAATACTGTTGAAGAATAGTGCCCCAATTTTAACGTGGGATCATTTCGCTCTGTGTCATCAAAAGTTAATGTCTCATGGTGTACTCTGCTATAATAATCACTCTAATTACACTGTATGATTACACAATTAGCTACACACTAAATTGTCGTGATTGTCTTGTACGCTAAAATAACGTTAATAACATTCGTGATACCGGTTTCGGTAACGATGTGGTCCTAAAGACCAGCTGTATGATGTCGCTTATTTTTTATGTAGAGTTTGCATTTGCATCCGTCGATGAACTTTGATACGATGTTCGATATAATATTATCGAACATCGTATCAAAGTATGATAAGTTTTATTTTGTAAGAAATAAAAGCAATATATGTAAAACTATTGTGTTAAAGTACCTATTTAGCTTTTTTTATGTATAACGCTTATCTTTCGACTGTCTGTTTAAAAATCATAGCTAATAAAATATAAATCCTTTTTTTGGCCGTAAGTTTTGTATATAAAATTAGAATAACTAGCATTAAAGGGCTGTGGATTTTGTAGTATCGATAAAAATAAAATATTCAGATGCAAGGTTCCTGGGGTTTCAGTCGCAGTTCTTCGAACTCAAATAATATCATTAAATGGATTGGGTGTTTGAGGAGAATATACGTAGTAATGACTACTGACGCACAACTGATGATAATGACCTGGGGCCCTAACTAAAATCGAAGTTTCTGATTAGTGTTTGCGCTATCTTAAGTAGGTGACATAAAAGGACCTAGGTTTTGCTGGAAAACTAATCAGACACGTTTTTAGGATTATGAGCACCCTGATCATCATGGGTTTTAAGGCTCATACACACAGCATTCGTTTTACTGGATCCATTTATTTTCCCGTGATGGCGTATGTAGTGTAACGAGTTCACACACATGACAGTATTCCGAATCAAGTAAACGATTTTTTCGAAATAAATCCCTAAAAAACATGGGAAACTAAACGGATCGTGTAAAACGGATGTGTGCATGAGCCGTTACAAGTCATCGAGTATCTGACGTTCAGTCAGAATGAACATGGCATGAACTCAAAGTTCATGCCTTTAGGATACGACGAGCGCAAAAGGGCTAGTTTGCATTAGGTCGCAAGCAATGCGGCAGCCGCGCGACTTGTTTAGACTAGGGTGGCGCACGCGGCTGCCGCGCTGCCAACCGCTATGAAAATCGCGTTGCTAGCGATTTAGTGTAAAGGAGCTCTAAGAGATGACGAGCGGAAAAATGTTTAAACTTACATTCCTCGAATTAGAAGAAACATATGTGAGCGTCATCTTCTGAGGACGTAAGTCGCGGAGGGACAGCGTTCTCTCGGCGTACATCGGCTGAAGGAGGTCGCCGTCCAAGTTTTTAGTGATGTGTTCCAATTCCTCGACGTCTTTGACTGGGCAGATGACGTTGTCCAAGTCTTTCTTTATGCAGTGCTGGTGAAATAGAGAATAGACATTAGAATTCAGGTGAGGTTGTGGTTAAGCGAAGGTTTATTGAACATAAAAAATCCATCTTCAATCTAAATAACTAATATTGTAGTTTAAAAGCACTACAATAATGATTTATAAATTGTAAGAATTTTTGTAGTACCTATTGGTTGGTTTATTATTTGGTATTTTGTGACCAACACTAGGTAGTTTTTATTATGAATTATTACGAATATTTACCTAATTATTTATCATAATATACTTATTTACCATATCGTAAAGCTTATAAACTATACTAGTTCTAAGTTTCTATTATTTCATCGTTAATCTTGAAATAAGCTATCTGAAAGCTATGCTACTTTAGAAATACCACTTTATTTTTTTACATTTAAAATATACTTTATTGATAGAGATTTCCTTTATTGACAAAGAAAATAACAATCAAATAATATAAACAAATTAAACTAGTATTTACAATTGAAACAATTGAGCTAACTGCAGACTGTTGCAATCTACAGATAGCTCAACTGGTCCATATCAATGTTCAATCACCTTGTTTATGTTCGCAGCCTTTGTTATAACAAAGTTTCATAAAAGGAGAGAAGGGTGTAAATATCAATGAGTCAATTATAAAATATTTTCGGATTATGGCGTGCCCAGTAATTCTCGGCTACTGCACCTCTATATGGGGCGACGCCTGTGTCCACAATTATACAAATTGCAAAGTCAAATGATGCGGAGATTGGAACTGGTTAAGCACGAGTTGTGAACTTGTAAATCGATTCAATGGAAGTGACTGGCGTGAAATTATACTAACAGCTGTAACGTGACTCGAGAGATCGACTGCGAATGATGCTTTAGTCACTAAAGTGACTCTACTTGTCCCACTAACGTTTAGTGGAGCAAGTCGAGCACTTATTTCAATGACGTTTTAAATGTTTGTAAATGTAACCCTTAATAAGGTTTTTGTACAAACTTATTTGTTAGGCATATGACTCTGATTAGGGATACAGTAAAAAATATTGTCAAATTATATCACAGAACAAACATTATTTTAATTGCAATATGAATTAAGAGAACTTCAAGCAGTAATGTTTATAGTTTATTTTACAAACGGACAGATAAGCAGACTCTTCCATTAACAATAACTCCTTGTAGAGGCAGACAGACGCCGCCGTATAGTAGAGTACAATCACAAACCAAACTTCGGATGGGGTGGCGCGGAGGGCGAAGATCCACCTGCGACGCAGGAGGTTGTGGGTTCGATTCTCGCCTTGGGACAAATGTTTCTACGATCTGCAAATATTTGTTCCGGGTGTTCTGTGTATTTTATATGTATAGTAAAAAATCTATGTATGATTTGTATCAGTCATCTAGTACCCATAAGACAAGATCTGCTTAGCTTGGGGCTAGATGATGCCGTGTGGATTGTCCAACATTATATAGTTTTTTGTTTCATTACTTTATTTAACTAAGTAACGCTAAGGGACGCTTCCGACTGGTGTTGATATGGACCAGTTGAGCTATCTGTAGATTGTTTGTAACAGTCTGCAGTTATATCAATTGTTTCAATTGTAAATACTAGTTTAATTAATTTATATTATTTGATTGTTATTTTCTTTGTCAATAAAGACTAAAATACATTTAACTAAGACATCAGTTGTTTGACTGTAAGGACCTCAATATCTGAAGCGCCGATTGTATGGTATGAAATTTATAATAAACTTTTTATCATGTTTATTCATAGACAGGCGGAATAATTGCGCCGTTATCATGGCGCATGAATCTGTGCCGAAATATTGGAGGGCTCAAAACTTAATCATGGAAAATATCCCGTTATAACTTTACTAGACTTTAGTGTTTATTGCTTTTTTGTTAATACAAAACTCTTGTGTTGACGACTGTATCTGTAAGTAATGGTGTAGTTAACTAGTTTTATACAGGCATGTCTTTAGCAACACAGATTATGTCTTTGCGCTGATTATAGCCCAGGGATTATGGCCCTTTCCGAAACATTCACAATGTTGACTAGGTTACCTAGACTTGAGTGTGTCTACCTATACACTAGCCAAACGCGATGTGTTATGTTTGTAAACAAACCTCAATAGAAAAATTCACTTGCGTTGAGTTTCAGGTATAAAATTGTAACTAATATTTATTGAAGGTACGATCACAAATCGACAAGTTATGATAATCCCGTATAAAAGACGCGTCAACGCCGCCGGCAACAGAGTGAATTTTAGGTTAAGTATGGGCGATTTGGTTAACAAACATTCCACATAGACTTGGGCTAGTGTATAGGTTTGAAATTTAGGTGATCACTACAGAAGTTGCTTACTTTTTTGTTAAGAAGCATTTATTTATACTGGCGACTCTGTGGAATGCAGGACTATATTATATATAGCATTCCATTTTATTGTTCCGTCTCGGCAGTATTTCGTCCTTATTCTTGAATATAACAAATTATCTTGTTTTCCCTTTTAGGGCATCAAACACCAGCGCGCTTTTCTTTGTTCCCGTATAATATTACCTACATGTATTATAATAGTACCTATATGTACGCACAGCAACATCATTATAGGAATGCCATAGTAAACTTGTTATACTGGATAAATAGTTGTAAATCCAGTAAATTAAATCTCTTGTGGTTCATTAAGCTGATTGTATGATGATGAGGCTTGAATGATGCAGGATTGCGGAACGAGATGCAATTTTAAGGTCAACTGGTTAGTGGAAAGGACCAGACACCAGACTCGGTCATCTCTACTGCAACTTAGAGGACTATACTCCGATTCAAGAACCAGGATATTTTTATTCAAAGGAGTTATAAAACCCAAGTAATATTGGTGGAAAATATTAAAGACATTAGTATCATCGAAGCAAAGCACAGAAGCTCGAAACAATTTTTAATTTTGAAAGCTTTCTATCATCATTTGATTAATCTCTCGTTCGTTTTCGAATTCAATTTCGAACATGTACACATGTGAGATTAAGCGTTGTTGAAGTTTGTGTTATAGTTTTTAATGATAACTTTACTGTTACCTTGTTGTTTTCTGTTATTGTTATCAGTTTTTGTTCAGTTTTCGGTTCTAAATGTCTTTGTTTACATAAAATACCTTGGATTCTAAATCGGCGTATAGGTCACAAGACCCGGTCATCGCTACTGTAAACCAAAGGAAGTCAAAGGTCACAATAGTTTAGACTTAGAAAAAGGACTGATCAGCTCGTCCATAATCTAAAAATCATTAATCATTAATTTTTAGAAAGAACGAAAGAAATAAAACAATTAGGTTCACAAACACAAAAAATAATAACAGTAAACAATAATAATAATACAGCTTTCTTGTTTATTCTATAACGATGAGACCTTGCAAAATTGACTGCAATTTGAGCGTGGAGCATGAAATATTCATTGCTCATAATTACAATGCGAGATGAGGAAACAACACCCACGGGTCGGCTTGAGAGGATGAAGCCTACGTAAACCGGGATCGCACGACCTGGGGGGTTACTGGTAGACAATAAGGAGGTGCATTGACATATGTACAGATAGCAAGATAATAACAAACAATACAAAACTTAATCACAATAGACCAAAGAGAACCTAGAGGATATAGAGAAATAATACACGAGTAAATAATATGGCATGTTTTATAGAATAGATAGAAGATAGAATAACATTTATTATGTGGAGCAAAGGAATATCCCAAAAGAACACAATGGAAAACCGGGCATTGGAGTTACTCGTAATCGGCTGCGTAAGGGTTTTTTTATAGTCGTTTGACCGCAATCTCAACTGATGGAAGGAGGATGATGTGGCCGATGGATCAAGAAGGTCTAAAAAGACACCTATTCAGTCTTGTCTTAAGAGACTTAGATTGTAATTGGCCGGTAAAACAAAAGCAGCGTTCCATTCCGTGATGCGAATGATGTTGGTGGAGGAAAACCGCTTAGTAATGCGTCAAATAAATAGGTACCTCAACTTGCTATGTACCGGTACTTGTTAATTGAACACACCTATTGGAAACCTTAATACTAACTTTCAGTAAAAACAACTAGTATCGAAGATAAAATAGTAGACAAAGTCAGAGCAAACCAAGTGCATTGAGGTTAGCATCACCATCTGTTTGACCAGTTAATCCGGGACGTAAATAGTTAATTCGCTGCGGCATTTGAACTTGAAGACCTGATTCTTGACGCTTATATTCTGCGAAGATGATACAACGAAAGATGGAGATGATGGCATTAATCCTACTAATATTATAAACGTGAAAGTTTGTAAGGATGGATGTATGGATATTTGTTACTCTTTCACGCAAACACTATTGAACTGATTATGCTGAAATTTGGTATGTGACCTGGAATAACATATAGGCAATTTTTTTACCCGATAAAACGCGGACGAAGGCGCGGGCAGCAGCTAGTATAATATAATGAGCACAGCAAATCACTAAAAAAATTAAATATTTTGATTGGTTGCGAGCAAGTAGGTATTTATTATATTTTTACTATATGTATGTGATAGCTATTAAAGAGTACAAAAATACTTTAACTTAGAATTTTTGTTTAAAAAAAATAAAATCGGGCAAGCATATGGGAACATCCTGGGACCTTCTCTATACAATAGCAAAAGAATCACTAAAATTGATCCACCGTTGACGAAATAGAATTTCGAAATCGGTCCAATTGACGGAGCAGGTCCCTAATCGACGAACATTATAACCTCCTCCATATAAACATATGACCTCATCCTTTCTTTAAAGTCGGAAAAAAAACAAAAGTTTTGACAGACAAAAGAATAGACATTGATACTTTCCATTCATAAACATGGTTTTATTTGTAAACCTCATAAAATTATAACTAACAGCACTAAAAGTGCAATAAACTCTTTGTAAATGCATCAAATGTGGGTGTCTCGGTAATCTTAGGGCGCATTCTCACTGGTGTCGTGACCGTAAACTATCGTTGGACGAACCGTCTCTATTTGTTCCCACTGATGACATTGCCTTGAAAACGTCGTCGTCGAAGGCAAAAAAGTGTCGTGGACGACAGGGAAACTGCACAACTTTTTGTCGCTACGACCCAATGGGAACGCGCTCTTACAGATCTCGACCATAGTTCTCAACCTAATTTGATTGCTGCACTTGTCCCATTCTATAGTGATGTGGAAGAAAGAGACGAATATAGAATAGATATGAAAGTTCTGAGGTAGATTTCGTGTGGGTGGTAAGATATACAGCCTAGAGAATGTCGTTTCCCTGTTGCGACATCCTTGGACAAGGTGTGAGAGCAGCGAGACTGAAGGAAGTGATATAAGCTCTGCGCACATTAATCCAACGCCGCTACCGCACAGCATAAAAATGTGCAAGAATGGGCTTTAATTCGTTCTCGTCTCTTTAGATACATTTTACAGTGATAAAATAGCTTCAAACGAGATGCCTGTGAGCTGTCTGTCATCTGATGCATCACTATGAATTGCATCTAAACATCAACCCCCTTATTCATAATAGTCTGCTAACTTAAAGTATTGCTAATTCTCACTCTGTCTTCTTCTATTGACGTAAGTCAGAGTGAGAAATAACACTGCTTAGCAGCTGTTTTGAGTTAGCAGACCAATATGAATAAGGGGGCAAATGTTAAAACCAATATTACCACCACCCAAAGGTTAGCTGGTAGAGAATGCTATCAAGCATTATGTTCGCCTATGTACAACTTTTGTGCAATAAAGTATATTCTATTCTATTCTAATATTTAATTTTGTTTGCACATTTTCGTTGCTGAACCGGCTCTTGCGCTAAACCCAGTTCAAGAGCTGTCATTTCACAACACATTAGGAAACCAAGATTTTAACTCGGATCAAGCTGAACTTAGTTTTGTTGATCTTGACAGCATACAGTGAAAAGGTGAAACTGGACTGATTTCTCTTCTTTATTTGTAGGTATACCTATAGGTTTGTTAAGACCATCCAGTCGATGGACTGACGACATCGTAGCGGTCGCGGGGCGGGAGTCGATGGATGGAGGCGGCTCGGGACCGCTATTTGTGGCGTCGTATGGGGGAGGCATATGTCCAGCAGTGGACGCGTATGGGCTGATATGATAGGTTTGTAGAAGCTTTTGCTGTTTGTAGTATTACAATTTGATATTATGAAGAATATTATGAAGGAATGTTTCCTATATTTATTCGATAAGGTAGGTACTCTACCAGCCATTGAATATTCAACTTAACAACACTTATATAAGACTTGTTGTAATAGACAAGTCCTAGTTTAGTATTATTGTAATGCAGTGGCATAGAAATTAGTATTTTTATTTCACTTTATACGACAGTGAATATATATAATATATGTATAATACATATATAATAAATAACGCTGGACAATCCACACAGCATCATCTAGCCCCAAGCTAAGCAGAGCTTGTCTTATGGGTACTAGATGACTCATATGCATAATACAATAAAATTACAAAGATAGTTTTTTATTATACATCGTACAAACATTTGGAATCGAACCTGCAACCTCCTGCGTCGCGGGCTGACCTTTGCCCGCTGCCGCGCCACGGTCGTCGTTTTGTCGTTCCATCGTCGTTTAGTATTATTTTAATGCGTAGTGGCATAGAAATTAGTTATTTTCAGTTATTTAATTTTTATACGAAATTCAGTAAAGTAAAATACATATAAGAAACTTCAAAATAAGAATAGAGAATCCTTACTAATATTATAAATGCGAAAGTAACTCTGTCTGTCTGTCGCGTTTTCACGCAAAAACTACTGAACCGATTTAAATGAAATTTGCTACACAGATATCCCGAGAAAGGACATAGGCTACTTTTTAATACGAAAAAATGGGTTGTAAGGGGTCGAAAGAGGGGTTGAAAGGTTGTATAGAAGTATAGTAATTTTTAAAGCTAAAAGATTGGAATTTGTTTTTTAGGCTGTTGATTAGATATAAAAATGCTACTGACCCACTGTCACTATTCCACACGGACGAAATCACGGGCACAGCTAGTAAAATAATGTGTGTGATGATAAGACAAACTGTAATTAAGAAACCAATGATGATGACAAAATCAAATAACTAGGCGAGGAGAAACAATAGTAACAAGTCGTTACCGCGTACTACCTAAGTACCTCATTTACAGCTTAGAAAAAAAAAACACATTTTCAAAACATGAGGGAAAAGTTTCAAAAAGTTCACGACTATAATTAAATAACTGCAAATAACACTCGACTAAAACAATTTGACTGTAACCAGGGATTTACCAAGCCATATACAATGCATCCATATGAACAAAATTCGAAAGTGTGTCTGTCTGTATGTTACATTTTCACGGCTAAAGGGATGCATGGATATAAGTGAAATTTAGCCGGGAGGCAGAGGATATCCTTGGGACGGACATAGGTTACTTTTTGTCCCGGTAAAGTGCGCGTAAAGCCGCGGGCAGAACCGAGTTATACAATCCTACTAATATAAAAAATGTCAAAGTTTGTAAGGATGTATGTATGGATGTCTGTCCCTCTTTCACGCAAAAACCACTCAACTGATTGAGCTGAAATTTCGTATGGGTATCGTTTGGGACCTGGAATAACATATAGGCTACTTTATCCTGATAAAACGCGGGCGAAGGTGCGGGCAGCAGCATAATTTGTTTTTGTTCTATTTTCCTAATATGAGATCACCCGCATTGTTTCTCGGTAATCCCAAACCCTTAGTCATTTTAAAGCGAAAGATGAGGGATGTTTGAAACTGTAACTTAAGACCCTATAAATAGGACAAGCATTAATAAAGAACATTCTTAAGAATTGGCACAATAAGCCGCAATCTGGTTTTCCTAGTTCCGTTTGTGCCAAAAAAACATGGTTTATATGATATTTTTATTCAGACTATGATAAATAGAATATCGAAGAAAATTTAATAAGCATTTTCATATGAAATATAGAGATGTGCTGTTTGTATGTAACAGTCGTGCAGATTACTCAATTGTTTCATTTATTTATAAATATAGTAATACTAGTTCTAATTTGTTTTATTTCCCTTTGTTGCTAAAGTGTGAAATAATAAGTGTTACCAACTATAATATATAAAATGCTGATTTTAAAAGCTAACCGGGAAGTGCAAATAAATTGATGTTTTTTGCTGATCGAGCATTTACTTTCAACTATAACTTGTATATACAACTTGTATATTTCAGTATATCCTTGTCTAATATCGATATTATATCGTAGGCGAATTTTGCAAATCTAATATTAAAATGAAGTTTAGCTACATAAATGTTAATACCCTGCACTAAAAAGTTCATTGCACCGTGCGTAAGCCTTCGCTAGTAAATAGGATGAAAACCGTCGCAGACGTTGTAAACAAGTAGAAAAATCGATCAAGTCTCTGGCGGTATTCCAAACGACTTTCAGAGCATTGACACTGCGTTTGTTGTGCGGATAACATTGCTTGCCAGATTTTATTGAATTGTAATTATTATTGGACCATCCCAAATACAATACAAAATAAAAATATGTACAAAATGTTTATTTGATTAATAAAATATAATATTTAACTTTTATCCCAAACAGGAATTTTAACCGCGTCGCTAGTAAATCGATGCGAGGTCGAGGCGTGATCTCTATGTAGAGTCGAGGCGCGGGTGTCACGATGCGTGCTGGGAAAACTCCCCAGCCGACTTCACATTGACTCCGCCGCGTCTTCGACTGGACGCGTCGCCTTCGTCGACGCGCCTTCACCTCGCCCGTGACGCGACTCTAGTTTATGAGCACACTGATCACTGTATTTCTTTTTATAGTTGATAGACCTTCGTTTGACCGCAATTTCACCTGATAGAAAGTGGCGATGTGGCAGACGGTGTATCATGAAGGTCTAGAAGACACCTATTCACTCTTGTCTTGAAGAGACCCAGATTGTAACTGGCCGGAAAAATAGAAGCAGGCAGGGAGTTCCAATCCTTAGCGGTGCGAATGATGAAGTTGGAAGAAAACCGCTTAGTACGGGTGGATGGTATATACACCAGATAAAGATGGTATTGTGCCGTCCGTTCGTGGAGTGGAAGGGAGATGGTGGGATCAGGTCATGAAATTCCTGGGAGCATTTTCCAAAATGTATCCTATAAAAGATCGAGAGCCAAGGAACCTTGCGGCGGTGTTCGAGATTTATTTCTCTAAAAACGATAGATTGTGACGTGTCCATTGTCCAAGAGTCCTGTAAGGTCTAAAGAAAATAAAGAACTTTGAGTGTTGATGCGGTGCACCACTTTTTCACCTCGGCGGCGCGGCGCCCCGCCTCGACTCTTGGTCCAGTGAGCGACGCGCGTCAGACTCTTTAGTCGATAGCTGGTATTTTTAATCGTCTGTGGTTTCCTTTGTAACTATATTAGCAAAGCACAACAGGATACAGCCAGTACGGATCAAACCCGTTCTAAATTGAGCTGCAGTTGCTTGCAGACTTTGCGATTTATTTCGGGTAAAAATGTGATGCGATAAATCCACATTCACTTTTACGGCCGTAAAACGTTAAGAATGTGGAATTATGTGTCCGAAGTCCAGTCGTTAAATTGTAGGGTTGGAAAGTGATCACTTTAAAGATAAAGATATTTATTTGCAAAAAACATGTGTATAAAAGATGTCAAAAATATAGGCGAAACAACATGCTTGACCGGTAACAGTATGCAAATTAGGTAGAGAGATGGCATGCATATAAAACTAACCATGCAACAATGAAACTATAAAATTTCAATTATAATTTATCATTTAAAATTCGTTAAGATTATAATAACATTTTGTAATTAACATTTTGAGTTTTAATTTAAACATTTGTAAATTCATGTCTATATATAGTTTAGGTAGTTTATTATAGATTTTGGTAGCAACACCAACAATACTTTTCTGCATTAGTGTTGGTTTTACAGGGTGTGTTCTTAACCTAGTATTATCCCGTCTGTTTCGACTAACAAAATCAGATAGCCGTGGGAACAGATGAGGATTGCTTTTTACAAAAAGAGCTACTTCTAATAGGTAAAGGGACGGAAGTGTCAGAATTTTGTGCTTAGAAAATAATGGTTTATTTTGGCTATCAGTGATTTTTATTTTAAACATGGCTCTCACACATCTTTTTTGTAGCCTAAAAATAATGTCTTTATTGGTAGAGTTGCCCCAAAATATTAACCCATATCGTAGAACTGACTCTACCATACCGTAATATGCAGTCAATATGGCATATGTATTAACTGTAGACGACAGTTTATACAGTGCATATGCTAGACTACTAACACGCTTACTTAGACATTCTAAATGTGTTTTCCAATTGAGTCTTTTGTCGATGATAAGTCCTAAGAATCGTGTAGTATCCACTTGATTAATTATATTGTTATTAAATTTTATATTCATGTCATATGGGTTTTGGGATCTTTGGTCAAAATGCATAATCATGGTCTTAGTTAAATTTATTTTTAAATTGTTATTGTCAAGCCATTTTATAATTGATTCAATTGATTCATTTATGTCGGTTTCATAAGAATAAATGTCATTGCAAGAAATTGTTATTGTGCTGTCATCAGCAAATAATGTCATGGGATTAGTTGTTGCTCTTGGCAGGTCATTAATATATATAATAAATAGCAGCGGTCCCAGCACACTGCCCTGAGGCACGCCGTATCTAGCATATCGTATTTTTGACTTGTGCACAACTTCAAGTTTGGTTTTAGTCTCTATTCTTGATATCTCTGTGATTTGTTTTCTGTCAGTAAGATAGGATTTAATTAAGTCTAAAACGTTTCCTCTAATTCCATAACTTTCGAGTTTGTTTAGTAGGATATTATGATCCACATAGTCAAATGCCTGTGTCATGTCACAAAATATACTACAAATAGAAATTTTCTTGTCAACTTTTGAAATTACATTGTAGAAAAAATCATAGACAGCCATGTTTATTGTTTTCTTTTCACGCAAACCTTTTTGCTCTTCACACAGAATATTGTTTTTTTAAAGTTTATTTCGGCGTAGTAATATTTTTCATATATTTTTGAAAATATGGAAATGAGAGCTATGGGCCTATAGCATTCCATCAGTTCTTTATTTTCTTTTTTAAAAACTGGTTTGACTATAGTTGTTTTTAGGTCATCTGGTTATTGTCCTGTTTCTATACTGAGATTTATTAAGTAACTAAGATGAGGACTTATAGCTTCATTCACTGCTTTAATTATTTTAGTATTAACACCATCAAATCCTGAGCTGTTTGTATTTTTCAGAGACAGGGTGCTAAGAACATGGATTTTTCTTGCCTATTTATCGTTGCTGTCACGTTGTTACCTATCCCTGGTATCGGTTTAACCTTATCTATAAAGCAATCGTTAAAGATATTTGCAATATCTTGTGGGTTTGTTATATATATATTATTGTACTTTGTTTTAGTTATTGGTTCTTTCGGTATATTTGGTCAACATTTATTGATAAGTTGCCATGTTGTTTTAGATTTGTTATTTGATGTCAATATTTTGTGGTTATTTTGAGCTTGTTTCGTAAGTGAAATAATTTTTTTAAACCTTTTTGTATAATTTGTATATATTAATCTATTGGTTTTTGTGGGCTTAGACCTGTACTTCCAGAGAAGATCCCTTTTTCGTTTACTGTAACTTCGAATACCACATGATACCCATTTTGGTTGTCTAAATACTTTAATTAAAATATACTTTTTCGGGAAGCATAACTCGTAAAACAACATAAATTTTTCAATAAACTCCCTGTATGCTATAGAGGAGCTTTTTGCGCTGTACATATCAGAAAAAGAGAGACCTTCTAAATATACCTTGAACTTTTTTATATTATCTGTGTTATAGTCTCGAACTTCCTTACGCCAATATGTAAGTTTAATGATTTTTTGAGCTGGGAGTTTAATAATTTGTGCTGTATGATCTGATAGGCCAAATTCTAACACTTCAGTCTTACAAGCCAATTTGTAGTTATGTGCGATGTTATCAATGCAAGATTTGCTGATCAAACGAGTTGGATGTTTTAATGCAAGTTTCAGGTTATAATTTAATGATAAGCATTCCAACTCTCGTTTTACATTATTGCATTTAAGAATATCTATGTTAAAATCGCCTGCAATTATAGTATTATTATTTTTTAAGTTTGTTACATATATAAGCAATTTTTCCAATTTATTAAAGAAAATATTTAAATTACTTTGCTTAGGAACTCTATAAATACATATTATTACAATTTTATAGTCAATTAACTGAACAGCACAACATTCAAATACATTAGTTATAGATAAGTTTTTAATCTCTAATATTTCTTTCCAATTGTGTTTTTTACTTACTAATATACATGCCCCGCCCCTTTTACTATCACCAAAGAATAGAGAAGATATAAACCAAAGAAGCGTCTCTTGGTAGGCCTACCTACATATTTGTCAGTCTTAAAATTCTACAAAAAAATGATGAGACATGTTACACACAGTACTTATAGATATTCTCTGTCTAGTTATTTTGTCAAGACTAAATGAAATGCTATGACGACCGATGTGGCGCGGCGGGTGAAGGTCCGCCTGCGACGCAGAAGGTTGTGGGTTCAATATCCGCCTTGGGACAAATGTTTGTACAATCTGCAAATATTTGTCTCGGGAGTTCTGGGTGTTTTCTTTGTATTAAAAAAAATATCTATCAATGTAAAGTACCTATTCTAGTCATCATTCTAGTAAGTTTAACAGTCATCCAGTACCCATAACACAAGCTCTGTTGTGTGGATTGTTCAGCATTATTTATTTTTTATCATTGTCTATGTCCAACAGTGAGTTTATAAGGCTGGTGATTTATGTGATGTGAAATAAAATATAAATAAATAAGTTTTTTGCTTAACCAAATAATATTTAAGTACATTCCTTAGACTCTTGTGATTGTGGCACAGTGATCAAGAATTATAGAAATCAAAAAATATCGTTTGTATAGAAAGTAAAGTAGGTATCGAATAAATGATTTGACTTTAATTCGTTAAAGGTAATCCAGTGATTCGTAAGTTAATAATGACCCTTAAAAGGTTAAACAGTGTAATGAATGCGCGACAAATAAAGTTATTTGCAGCGAAAATTAACCTCAAGACCGTTTCGTTGCCACTTGGATCGTGTCTTGATATCAACTTATAAATCAGTTTTGTATGTCTACAGTGAAAGGAACCTAAGCTAATACACTTTATAGAATACTAGCTGTCCCCCGCGGTTTCACCCGCGTTAAATTCGAATTTCACATTTCTAGGGGTATAAATAGGACTTTTCCCGCAAATCTCCCATAGGAATTCGATATTTTACCAGGTCAAAAAGTAGCCTATCTTACTCTCCATCCTTTCAACTAACTTTATGCCAAAAATCAAGTCGATTGGTTGCTTAGTTAGGATGTGAAGGTAGGGCAAACAACCAAACAATCACAGTTCTGCATTTATAATATTAGTAAGAACTAGGTAATTTCTGCCTCCGGCTTCGCACGCGTGGTTTCTATGGAAACGTTTCAAAGTTGCTTCTATCCCATGGGAATTGATTTATGGGATAAAACGTAACCTATCTTTTCTACAAACCTATAATTACATTTTTGCGAAACCCGATCCAGAAGAAGGTTACCAATATATATATATATAATATTTATATATATATATATATTGGTACCCTTCTTCTGAGATTACCGATTCTATTAGGTATAAATATGCGAAAGTTTGGATTTGGATGTTTCGATGAATGGATGGATATTTGTAACTTCTTCACACCAAACGGATCGGGATATAATTATATATACATATATATAAAATAATTAAATTATATATTTATATATATATATATCTATATACATATACATACCTATATCTATATCAATATATATTGATGAGTATTTTGAAAGTGGAAAACTTAAATGATCAGAGCCCCGAGTACAGTTGACGATAGTATCGAGACGGGATCGTGACGTCTCATATTTGTATGGAATTTTTGTCAATAGGCACTCGATATTCAATGGATTGTCTTATATTTATTCTAGGTAGATATTAGCTAAATATTTCTACTACCTATCCTACCTACCCCTCTTTAAAACAGGTGAGAATTCTGTGTCTAGTTAAACCTAGGGCAACTCTACTCACAAAATATGTAACAAAGTGCTAAGGCACTTCTAACAAAAATGTTATGTTATTTTTACCTGAATAAATAATTATTTTCTATTATATACACCTATACCTACGCTTGCACGATTGAGGCGCTGTATCAAAACTATGGAAAAATTAGACGTCACGATCACGTCTCATTACTATCGTCAAATGGACTCTGGACTAAGAGCGTCTGAGACGGTCGCGCGCTTGCATCGCTACAAAAAGTCGCCGTGTGGGCACGCGCTTTTAGCGCTCTTCAAATGGAGAAGAGCAACCTTAAAACTAAGAATTGCGAGAGATTAAAAGTTTTTCTGTTCTGAGGTTTGGAAACACCCGTGTGTGTGATCTTGCTGTTTCATGTGAACTGTGACTATTGCGAGAGAGACCAGGCAAGTCAAGAACACTCTTTGTATGAGCAATTTTTAAAGGTAACATTGCGCAAGGATTGAAAACTGAGATGTTTTACACATTAAAACGTGTTAATGGGTAAGTGGAGCGGCATAATTGGGGTGATTGATATGCATCTGAATCTCTTTTACGACCTTTTAGCCCTTTCGAAAGGTTATCGTTCATCTCTGAAAATAATGATGTTGGCTTGGCATGTTATTAATTGGTTGGTAATTTAAAAAGTTGTGTTTTTCTCCTACCACATAAGGTAAACAGTTCATTACCCACTTTATTTTAGAATAATCCCAATTTTCTAGGTATAATAAAAATATTTATAATATATTGTATTAAAGGATATCAGTCATCTAGTACCCGTAACACAAGCCCTGCTTAGCTTGGGGCTAGATAATGCTGTGTTATTATGATTGTCCAACATTTTTATTTAAGTATTTATTTAATTAGAATGTGCAAGCCACAGTGAGTGACCCTTCGTTGTTTTTCAGCTGAATATAGGTCAATACAATTTCCAACCTAAAAAAGTTAAAATACGACATATACACTGGCCAAATTCGATGTGGATTGTTTCTAAACAAACCGCCCATACCTACTTAACCTAAAATTCTCTCTGTGGCCGCGTTTTTTGACAAAATTTATATGACTTGCCTCTTTGAGATCTTTGCTTTAATAAAATATTGCTACAAATTATATCGTAAACTCGACGCCAAGCAAGTGACTTTTAGTTTTTTGTATTGTGGTTTGTTTACAAATATTTCTCAAAGAGTTTGCCAGTTTGGCTCTAGTATAGGTATCGTACTTTCCAAAAAATTCAGTTTGTTTTCATAGCACCCATTGTCAGACAAACCGTGCTTAAACTCAAAACTAAACTCTAATAATATTTACAGAATCAAAAGCAATCCAAAACAATTCACCTTGTTGATACAGTACATTGTAATTCATCTTTATACACTTCTAGCAAACGTGTGCGGTGAAATGAACAAACAACCAAACATCCGCGCAATCACACCATACTCAGAAATTATAAATATATTGACCTATATCTGGTTCGTGTTTTATACATTCAAATATTACACAATTTTTATGCTCGTCAGTGTAATCATGGAATATCATTAAAAGAGTCTTACACACTTGATGAAACTTGCGTGTTAGTCATCAAACTCATCAATCATACACAACTGCCTCAATCTTAGGGTCAACGAGGGTAAATGCGTCTACGGGACTAATGCGTCTTTTTGAACTTATTCGAAAACTTCATCTACAATAATTTTCTCAAATCTACAAAGTCTACAAAAACTGTTCAATCTAAATTATTGTAGATGAACAGTTTTCGAATAAGTTCAATAAGAAGCGTTAGTCCCGTAGACGCATTTACCCTCGTTGACCCTATCTTGTTTTTTGCTAATACGATATGTACCTACTCGTATCGTCTAATCTACTCATTCATAACCCAAGAGCTTTTATTATATGAAGAGCTCAACTCAAGAGCTTTTAAAAGGAACTTGTTTTTGTAAATTATGGACCACTTATTGTGTTAACTGATATCTAAGCATTAGGAAAAATAAAATGAAATAATTTAAAGTTTTGAACAATATTGCTGTTTCTGCACGGGTAAAATATGTATGTACCCGGTCCTTTGGGAGGCATACGTGGAGCCGAAGCTGCACAGAGGCCCTTTATGAGAATTAATCTAAAGGCGAGAGCTACACATAGCGGGCATCATCCTTGGTTGCACGATATGATACACCCGAAGATGATATCCGCCAGGTGTAGAGACTATTGCAAAGGAAATCTAAAGTAATTAAAAAACTGTTATTGTGATGAATGGATGGACTGGGTAATCCGGGTATGGGGGAGACTACGGACGCCTAAATATACTCTCGATATTTCCGTTTTATTATTATCTCGATGATGTTTTATTATTATCTATATGTCAAGTGGGGACCGCAATGCAATGCGAAACGGAGTGAGGGAAGATCTCACACTCGATGGACCGACGACATTGTAGCGGTCGTATCGTAGGGAGTCGATGGATAGAGGAGGCTCAGGGCCGCTTTGGTGGCGTCATCGTTTGGAGGAGGCCAGCAGTACACGTATACGGGCTGATGATGATGGTAGACATGAGATATAAACCCAGTGCGCAAACTTATTAGGCCCGTCATCAGAACCATGAACTTTTTGCAATTTTAAGTAAATTGAACTTATCCCAAGTTTCGAAACAATATCAGTGGTACTGTAAATATCATTTTGCGCAATTAATCGGGTGTAATCACGGGTCTGTCTTGATCGATGGGGCTGGTGGCGCAAGACTGCAAGACCTGACATTTACCCACCTCGGTCCGCACCCCAAATCACCACCTCACGCGCCGTATAAAATGACATCGATTATAATTACGAATGAACAATACAGTACCGTGAACTCGAAAATGAGTTTTGTATTTGCACAACCAAATTGTTCAATTGACCCTTGCATGGATAAATTTGTGTGGATAATTTGCGACTGATAAAAACTCTCAATCGATTCTTTGTAACGAACTGAATGGCGTAACTTTTTAGAGTGCAATGTTGGAGCGTTCAGTACAAATTGATGTGTTACATAGTTACCTAATATACCTGTTGCTCAAGAGCTCCTGCAAACACTCCGTTGCAAACGAGTTTGTATTTAATCAAACCGCATTAAATATCATAAATAATGCAGGACAATCCACACGGCATCCTCTAGCCCCAAGCTAAGCTGAGCTTGTGTTATGGGTACTAGATGATTGATACGTACATAATACAATACATACATATGTATGTATGTAAATATAATTTTTATTATACATAGAAAATACCCAGAACACCCGAACCAAATATTTGCAGATCGTACAAACATTTTTCTCAAGACGGGAATCAAATCCGCAACGTCTTGTGTCGCAGGTTGCCCGCCATGCAACATCATATTATATATTTTTTTAAAGTAATTTTACCAACTTTAATAAGACTGTTTATGAAGACTGTGTGTCTTTGTGTTTTATGAAGACTGTTTATCAAACGTTTTACATAGACTAGATACATACATTAGGAACCTATACGTTTTCATCAGAAAAAGCTTAATTAATGCAAATACTTTGATTAACCTCTTTGGAACAAACGAAAAACTATAGCAATTTTCTGCGGTAGCTTAAAACTAATCGATTGCAACCAGTTAATTGTTTTTTTCACGCTTTTTTGCTTGGCTGATTCGATTGGATGGACAAAGTGACCATAGCACAGTTAACGTTGCAAAATATCAAATACTCAGATCAATAAAATATAATTTAATCAATTGATTCGATTTAACGACCATCGATAGAAATTCAATACACTTAGCTAAAGCAACACGAACCCATAAAATGTCCAACTTAACCATAGATTTACCTATACACTAGCTAAATTTGATGTGAAATGTTTGTAAACAAACCGCGTCAGAAAAAACAAAAATGCACTTGCTTGGCGTAGAGTTGCAGAAAAATTGTAGGCAATATTTATTGAAGGAAGGATGGAGTTATATAAATTGCGTATAAAAAACGCGGCAATAGAGTTAATTTCAGGTTAAGTATGGGTGGTTTGTTTACAAACATTGTACCCTTTTTTCTTATATCTTTTTCTCCATCCCAAGGTTGCCTGAGAGAAATCTTTCGCTCTCAGCGATAAGGCCACCTTTTGTAATGTCTTTATTTGTATTTTAGATATAAGATATTTTTCGTAATTTTTAGTAGGTACAATAAAGTATTCATTCCTTCATTCATTCGAATTTGGCTGGAGTATAAGTAAATGTACTCAACCCATTTTCCTAGCTAAAAGTATTGTAATAAGCAGTGATTTTGTGTGCTTATACTAAGTCAATATACCTATGTCATGTTTAGCTCTGAACCGGATATTTGAAAATGGGGTAAAGCAGGAAGTTGTATCGATCCATTCTACGCAACTTTACGGCTGGGAGGTTGCTTTATGAAAATACGTACCTATTACTGTTTAGAAAACTTAGAAAACTTTTATGAGTACTGCCCACCTAAAATACGTGACTACCTAACGTAACGTAAGACTCTACCTAATAGCCTAACTAAGCTACGATATCGCATGGTATAAGAATATTTTATAAGGTATGGTCTTCCGAGACACGATGGTCACGTGGGTGATACTTACGTCATCATCGCTATCGGCGAATGAGAAGACGAATCTGTTTTCTGGTGCTACCAGTAGCGTAAAATCGACTCCCCGAGCTCCTTGTATGATTCTGATAAAACTATGTGGTTTTGTATTTCTCAAATATTTATCACATTGACTCGTGTTTAACTAACGATGTTTTGACTGATCTAACAAAATAATTGACGATTGTCATTTGTTTCCCAATTTCTACATTTTGCTGAAATAAACTGGCAACTGGACAGTGACATCACCTAGTGTCACTCCCGGAGACCTTGTTTTCTTGGATCATGCAATATCGTATCGGACTGCGTAAAATAGCTACTAGCGATAAAATTCCCCCTTGTAATATTGATGACAATACAAGTCAGTCATCAACTTTTCTATACTGGGTGACTAAATACTTCAGAGTACTTACTTATTTGCGCCCCTATTTAACAGACTAATAACAAAAAAGGAGGAGGTTCTATGTTCGGCTGTATGTTTTTTTATGTGTTCGTCGATTTATCCGTCAATTATCGACCGATTTGGAAAATTAGTTCGCTTTTATATGGACAATGATCCCGAAATTGTCCCATAAAGTATATATTCCCAGTCTGTGTTCCCGAGTGATTGATTAGAGTATTTGTCCCAAAAAACTTAAATAACACTGTAAATACTTAGGAATTTTAAGTCGGTTGGGATTTAGTTTTTTCAAAAATCTAATTATCCTTACTAATATTATAATTGCGAAATTATGTTTGTTTGTTTGTTTGTCCTTCCTTCACGCCGCGCCGTGCCCTAGCTAAGCAACCAATCGCCTTATTTTTGGTATAGAGTTTGTTGAAAAGATGGAGAGTACCATAGGCTACTTTTTGTCCTGGTAAAACATCAAATTGCCATGGGAGATTTACGGGAAAATGAAAACGTCAAGTGCGAGTTGGACTCGCGCGCCGAGGGTTCCGTAATTATAAGACCTTGTTTCTCGCCAAATATCATGATTCTAGGTCAAAGGGATGTACTCGTAGGTACGCATTAGGTACCCTATAGGATTTGGTCGCTAGCAGAAACTATTTTTTTTTCTGAATATACGTATTTTCTGAATATATGTATTTACTGTTTTCAGATTTTTCCCTTTTCTTGTGCTATCAGAACTTTCTTCTTACCGAATCTCATGATTCTAGGTCAACAGAAAGTACCTTATAGGTTTTCGGTCTATGGTGAGAATAAAATAGAATTTTTTATGTGAATAAACTACAAATTCACGGTTTTCGGATTTTTTCCTTTGTTTGTGATATAAGGCCTTGCTTTTTGCCGAATTTCAGGATTCTAGGTCAACGGGAAGTACCCTATAGGTTTTGTGTCCATTTGATACAAATTTCAAAAAAATTGGGCCTAAACGTTTGTAACTTTTGATTGCGGTCCCTATAGGGACCAACGGGAGTAACTTCCCGTTGGTCCCCACTGGGGACGACGCGTGGGGACGAGCGGGAATAACCCGACTACTGATGTTAATTTCAACTCGATAGCTCCACGCGTTTCTGAGAAAAGAGGGTTGACAGACGGACAGACGGACACCAAAATGATCCTATAAGGGTTCCGTTTTTCCTTTTTAGGTACGGAACCCTAAAAATACCTTTTTATACCCCTAGAAATGGGAGATACGAATTTAACGCGGGTGAAACCGCGGGGAACAGCTATAATGTGTTATAACTTGATCTCGACAGAGTAGTTAGTAGGTACCTACTTTATAAAGGATGTCTAACGATTTTATTCTGGTAGCGAATTAAATTGACGTTTCAGTACAATTTACGCGGCTAATAAATTGCATTGTTCCGGTGTATTTTACGACCGGACACGGCAATACAAAACACAAGAGAAGTAACGTATTCATAACAGTAAAAATTATATTTCAGTTTCAGTAGTCTCGTATAATCCACCAAAGCTAGTCACCAATTTGGATGACTAATCTAAGAGAAAGATCTCTTGATCTTTCTCTCTTCTCTCTTGGTAGAAAATAAAGAAACGATTATTTTAGTTCTTAATTAGAAAGCCAGGAGGGCTTTTGAATTAATAGGGACCTCTTTGACCTTACGAGGATTTATACATATTGACGACCTCTGTGGCGTGGTGCGCGAAGGTCTGCCTGCGACGCAGGAGGTTGTGGGTTCGATTGGCGCGTTGGGACAAATGTTTGTACAATCTGCAGATATTTGTTCAGGGTGTTCTGGCCGTTTTCTATGTATAATAAAAAATATCCATCTATGTACATATTGTATTATGTATATCTAGTAATCAGTTATCTAGTAATCACAACACAAGCTCTGCTTAGCTTGGGGCTAGGTAACGCTGTGTGAATTGTCCAGTATGATTTATCTATATTTATACAGGGTGCTGTCGTGGTTTCGGATTTGGCCATCACTGCCCTTCTCAGAAAACTGTCAATTATGAACCAAAATTATGTACCAAAAAGAAAAGTGTCAGGTCGGGCTTTCATCTAGGTTTTATCAACCTAACTTAGATAGTGCCTAGTGGATTCACCCAAAAAAATTCACTGTTCCATTAACTCGCTTGCACATACACTTTACTGTTTTCCTGTGGTACCTACATATAATTTTGGAGACCAATGCTAATAAACCATAACTACCCTTATATACATACACTAACGACCCTCCCCGGCTTCGCACGGATGCAATGCTGATACTAAATTATACATATAAACCTTCCTCTTGAATCACTCTATCTATTAAAAAAACCGCATCAAAATCCGTTGCATACATAAGGACAGACAGACAAACAGCGGGAAGCGACTTTGTTTTATACTAGTAGTGATAGTTACCTACCTAGATGATCTGACATCTTGACCATCATTATTGGCTGAATTGCTTCCTTCCTTTTGCTCGAGACGATACGTCGGCCTTTGTTTTAATGATCGTTGATTGAAAATTAAGTTCTGACTCAGTAAAGTTGAATAATGAAATGTTTTTTATCTAAAGTAAATATTACCCACATACCTAAATCGAAATCATAGAAAAAAAAACATAAAATTAATTATTGAAGGTGGCACAATTTTATGTTATGAAAATTGAGATGTCCCCTCGAATACTTCGGTTTCAGTAGGTACTTTTGTTTATTTCTTAGGTATCTTGGAAAATGATTTGCTAAATAAAATACAAAGGATCACTGATGAAGCGGGATGGTGGTCTTACAAAATTCCTACCGTGAAGTACCTACCTACATTTATTATAGTATGACTTACTTTTTTTCCGGAGAGGCACCATATTCCTCCCGTGCTGATGCACAAATCACAACTTTCTTTGTAATTATCTTCAGAAATAGCTAACACATTTTGGGCTAATAACACCACCAACACAAACCACAATCTCGCCATTTTTTCACTGTTCGAAAGTCAAATATGCTTTTTATTTTTAAATTTTGAACTTTGCGTGCCGTCGCGATCGTATAGCGCCAACTTGCCAGTTCGAAATACAAAATACGCGCGTTCGTCGCCGCAGTTCGATTCAGACTGAGACCGACGACGTTCGTGTTCGTTTTGGTAGAAAAATGTCGTTCACTCATCTTTGAGATGAATCATCTTACTCCGGAGGAAAATTCGCGGAAAATCATAGCACGAGCGTAACGTATCGTAGTACATCGTGACGTAAATTTATTGATAAGTCTTCTCTTGATGAAAATCCGTTTACTTATGTTGTATTTCCCTGTAATTAATACCTATAGTAATTAAATGCCCGTAAATTCCTACATATAGGGCGGAACTAATGGTTGTAGCATAGCATACATACTTTTACCTCTAGGGTATATACTACTTAGGTACATAATGCTTTTGGATAGGCACCCAAAATAATAGTTTTTTCTTTAATATGGATATATGTATTAGATAAAAGTTTTGTCGTAAGTTTGTATAGTTGTGAATATTTTTCATCTATCGACCTACCGACTACCGACCTTAGATTCCTCAACCTATTTCGTGGCCATCGTATACAATGTGTCTGGTCACCGGTGTCGGAGACTTTAGGGTGGTGAAATCCGGTAAATTTTATCGACAAATCACTATCCCCATTTGTTTTTTCTCTCTCCATGATAAAATGGCAGCCATTTTGTTTTCTGCACGGGTGCTTGTACTGATTAAGCTATAGCTACCCAAGTAGAGGTCCTAGGAAGACGATAGAGGACTCATTTGATAGCTAATAATGTAGACAATAAAGCAATGATAACATTGTTGCACTTTCTATTTTATAATAGAGGAAAAAGGAAAAAGGAAGGCATTTTTTTTTAAATTATTAGCTTTTTCATAAAATCGAATTTAGACGATAGTACAGAATATATGCTTCAAAATAAGACGTGCATCTTAGCCCTAAATACGATAGTTTAGAAGTTA
Source organism: Eupithecia insigniata (assembly GCA_947859395.1). NCBI lineage: Eukaryota > Metazoa > Arthropoda > Insecta > Lepidoptera > Geometridae > Eupithecia > Eupithecia insigniata. The sequence goes on along the minus strand of OX401996.1, from coordinate 4,287,367 downwards.
TGACGGTTTGAATATGACCCTTGACCCTTAAATATCCCGCTAATAAACAACTAGACTAACGGTTTCGTGGACTCCGCTATCGTTTTTTAGTCAAGGGTCATATTCAAACCGTCATAATATAGAATAGAGGTATCATACTTCTATGCCTTAGTATTATGAAATTTTATGGATAGGATGCGCGGAGGCTGTGTTTTTTGCATAATCGCACAGCTGGAAGGTTTACTTTATAATTGGGGAAAAAGCTTGCAAAACCTCGACCGAACACATAGTACCTACTCTGAAAATTGCATGACACCTACATATATTGGTTTCAAAAAGAGAAGTTTCTACGAGATTTTATTTCCCATAAAATAGTCAAAAATTGGAAAAATTCATGCTGTTATATCCCAGTCCGATTAAAACCCTCAAACTCCTCACTACGATTGATCGTTTCTGAATATGCAGCAATGGTAATTTGGTAGGTACCTATGACAAAAAATTTACATTATTGCCTAGAGCGCGCGTATTTATTGTAAATATAATATACGAGTACCAGATATATCACTGGAAAATCATGACAAAAAGCGGGATTCTTATAAAAATATACTTAAAAAAATCCGCAAAAACCTACTGTATGCCAGAGACAGTAATGAGTGGGTAACTACGTATTATTTCCGTTTTTACTGTGTTTGTGGTTGGCTTTAAGCAAGATAGGGATTTATATAGGTAGGTTACATTTGAGCAAGCTATGACGCAAGCCGTGATGATCTTCGACACGGTCTTCGGGTAAAGTGCCTAAGTGCGAGAATCATAACTTCATAAGGCTCTTATAGTACCGTACATACATATAAATACTTGAGCCATTCTCAATGTACCTACCTAAATTGTTTTTAAACAACTAAAAGTAATTGTTAGCAATATGCATTGTAGGAACGAATTACATTAATCGATAACTAGTGAAACTTCTGTTAGCACGGTAACTAAAAATTAATAGCAAGAAAGTGATTTTTAGGTTAAGTATGGGGAAAATGTTTGACCTCCTCCGGGAAGACATTAACTCTCAAGAAGACCAGCCCAGCCAACATGCTAACGAACAGCTTTTGAGAAGCCTAGAAGGCACTCGAAGCAACATTACATGACTCGAGAAAAGCTGTTCTCGACGTTAAAGCAAGAAAAAAAACCTAGTTCCTTTCTTGCGCGCATTTGACGTCGACGTAGAGTCGAATGTTGAAGATCTCAGATTATGGGGGCAATGTCTACAGTCATTGTAGGTATATAAAGTATTAGGTAGGTAAACTAACTTGCGGCGCTGCTAGTATGTGGTAACTAAGTACTTTCCTCGCAGAAAATTATATAGCACAATGGTAATGGGCGGACCTTAGACAGTGGGGTACTCCGAACAGGTAGGTAGTCACAAATAGTCACAAGTTGGAATCCTCGAGACGTCAAGTGCAGACGAGGCCGACCAACAAAGACCAAACAAGAGGTGGTGTGAAGATATCAGGGAAGTAGCGGAGAGATCCTGGATTAGGACAGATACGATTCCCGCCTCGGGACAAATATTTGTACGATCTGCAAATATTTGTTCAGGGTGTTCTGGTCGTTTTTCTATGTATAATAAAAAAAATATCTATCTATGTAATATATTGTATTATGTATATCAGTTATCTAGTACCCATAACACAAGCTCTGCTTAGTTTGGGGCTAGATGATGTTGTGTGAATTGTCCAGCATTATTTATTCTTATTTATTTATTTATTTTGTTTATTTATTATAGTAAAAGGCTAATAAATTTAAAAAGAAGTGCACAAGTTACAAGTTTAAATTTTATTTACTTAAATATTTCCACAAAACGAGTTGCTGTTGATATTTTGTGTTCGGTTGACATTGCCATAAATAAATAAATAAATTAAAACGGAATAATTACCTACCGTTTATTTTGAACTCACAATTTAAAACATAATTTTAGTGTACAACCATCGAAGTATATTATATCTACTAACCTGCACTAAAATCCTATTATATATTATAGAATCCTATTATATTTTTTGTATACAAAAGGGTTAAGAAATCAAAAAAGTTTGTGGAAAATATATTAAGACTATGGTGGAGTAAATTGCAAAAGTTCGACTTATTTTGCATTGGACAGCTTCCATTCTAACATATTTCGTCTCCTCTTTCTTCAAACTACAACAATTATGAACTATTTTCGTACATAAATATGTCCATGTTTAGGTACATAAAATGTCTTGGATTCTAGAAATGGAGTAGGTATAAGTAGATCCTTTCAAATATATCCCAAATATTTAGCTCGTTAGTTCTTTTCAAAAGCCGGATTCCTAAAAGTGGTCGTCGGCTGATTATAAATCGGATTTTGACAGACGTTGTATAAATCCTCTTTGTATTGCTTCTCAAATTTCTCGAATTCCTTGCGATCTTGGTACCGAGTCAGGGACTTCCATGCTAGCAACGTTAGGATACCAGCTAACAGCAGGGTAGCTAGAAGTATACCGCCGTATTCTGCAATAATAAAAAAAATTAATAATCCGAGTCTTTCAACCCAGTTACGCCATCTAGCGGAGAATGGAAAGTTATGTTTTAGTTTTTCTACTCGACGCTAGATAGAGCTGCCAGTCATGGCGAGCTTCAGTTAATTTAGCATTTAAATCAAAGGCACAAAGCCATGGCAGGTAAGTAAATTTTAAAAATCGGATGCGTTTGTGTTTTTTTCATACAATTATCCACGCTGACGACAACGTCACGAATTCAGCTCTCCAGCATAGATGATTTACCTACCTATACAGAATTCGCTCTGTAAATGCCCGGCAGAAACCCATTTCTACTCGCACCTACATATATCAACCTTCGGACTAATCAGGAGCAATAGAGTCTATGACCTTACATTAGATATGTAATGGGTACCGATCTAATGACACTTATCTACCTATCGATTAGATACCTATAAGATAAAGGTACTCACTATAATAACTTTCAGCGCAATCCGTTTTCTTCTGAGCATGCAGCAGAATTACATGATTTACATCATCGTATTGATAAACATAGTTAGTGTAGCATCCTATATTGACTTTCTGGTGCTCGCAAGCCATCCAATCAGTACTATTTATCAATTTATCAGGTAGAGTTTCGCTTATTTCCACTTGTATGCCATTGCATTCGGAGCCGCAACTTGAGTCTAATGTGCATTGAACGCATTTGAGGAGGCTGATGCATTGCGCAGCGTGGCAGTAGGTACAAGATTTCATGCGGCAGTACTCATCCTGGAGGGGACGTTTGTCCCAGGCAGCTATGGGCTCACATACGCACGCATTGCAGGTACAATTACCTCGGTTGTTGCAAACCTGAAATGATTTTAATATTAATAAAATACTAAGTGCTACTCGCGCCTTCGCCCGCGTTTTATCGGGTTAAAAAATAGCCTATACCTATGTTATTCCTTATTACAGGTCCTAAACTATACCAACAATTTTCAGCCCAATCAGTTCAGTAGTTTTTGCGTGAAAGAGGAAGAAACCTCCATACTTACGAACTTTGTATGGATGTCAAAGTTTGTATGGATGGATGTATGGATATTTGTTACTCTTTCACGCAAAATCTACTGAACCGATTAGGCTGAAATTTGGTATGGGTTTGGTTTGGGACCTGGAATAACATATAGGCTATTTTATATCCCGATAAAACGCGGGCTAAGGCGCCGGTAGCAGCTAGTATTAAAATAATGGCCCTGGTACCCACGTCACGGACCATGCATGAGCCTAGTGTGGGGCCGCAGCGTCGTAGCCAATCTTATTAGACTTACCTATTAATTTATTTATATAGCTTTAAGTTTCCTTGTGTTAATATTTAAGTGTACCTAAGTGTAATGTGTTTTTCGTGTAAATAAATTATTGTATTGTTTTGTATTGTACTATATCTGGGGGGTGAGTGTATTTGACGTTAGTAACAAGAGCGCCTCTATCGTGCGGATGTGGAACTACGCAAATCCCATATAAAATTGAGACGTCACGATCAAGTCTCATCACTAACGTCAAAGTAGACTCACCCTCTTGGTCATGGCAGAATGCGAATTCAAATAGAATTCTCAATATACCTGAGATAGAGTCGGACTCTGATTTATATTTGGTCATCTGTTAAAGACTGTTGGTGAATGTTTTCCTTCTGGCATTGAAACATTAGGTATTTTAGAATGGAAAAAATCAAGAAATGTTTTTTTTTTTGGTTAATACCTACCATACTAGTATTTTAAGAACCAAGTAATTCTCTCGATGGCCCTTAATAACATTAGGCAGGGACTAATTTTCAGATTTCAATAACTTTATTTCTTTAGACTTACAAAATAAGCACTTCCACAAGCCAAATTTTATATTTTAAACAGTTATAAATATAGTTATTATTATCAAATAAGAAATAAAGTGTTATTGAAAATGCGCGAACGAAATTGCGTGCAGAAACTAGTAGTCATATTTATACATAACAATGAACATTTCCGTACTATAATAATACTACTAATTTTAAATAGTGAGGCACAATCGGCGGTATTAACGCCGACAGCGATCTCTTCCAGGGAACCTTTGGATCCTGATCTCACTTACCGTTCCACCGGCAGTACATAAGTCATTGCGCAACTGGCACGAGCAGCTGGACTCTTTCTCTCTATAAGTCCAATCATCTTTGCATAAACAGGTCTCTTTCCCCCTTCCGTCCTCGACAATGCAGTGACACTCTCCGTGGTTGCTGCACACTGTGCCATCGGTTTCGTTGTACCCGGGACAAAGATTGAAATTGCATTCGCAAAATCTGTGGAAGCTGATAATATGGAAAGATTTTAATCATCCAAAGCCATCATTTATTTTATTTACTTATTTGCGCAACCAACTAGAGATTACAAAATTTTAACATACTCGTAGAACTTAAAAGCTAGTGCACTCTAAATTACAGGTAGCCACAACATGTGCAAAAACAAGGCAACTCAACTAAACAGCTAATGGTAACATCGTAATCATTATCAGCCGATCGACGTCCACTGCTAGACATAAACCTCCCCTAAGGATCTCCACAATGACCGATTTTGCGCTGCCCGCATACCAGCAATTTCCCGCGACCTTCACTAGGTCGACGGTCCATCGCCTACTCACACTGCGCTTCCCGGTACGTGGTCGGCACTCTAGAGCCTTGCGGCCCCAGCGGCCGTCGTCGGTCCTACGAGCTATGTGCCCTGCCCACTGCCACTTGAGTTTCGCAACTCTCAGTTGCGAATGGTAACATGAATGTAATAAATTAATAACTAATAGCAATTATAGGTACATATTTAATATAGGCACGAGATGGTACCATTTCTATACATATGTACATACATGTCATTTTCGGGCTTCGGGCTTTAGATGAGTTTGGGTAAGCGTGGTTTGAGGATACTTGTACTATACGGTATAGTTGGTCTAATAAATAAATAAAACTAAAAAACTACTGCTCCCCTAGCAGTAGTTTTTTAAGAGGCATTAACAGCTATATTAGCGCATTTCGGGTTCGTGAACCCTAGCGAATCCGGGAATCATAATTTTTTTTTGACCATTAATTTATTTTATTTCAATCTAGTTCTATTTAGTTAATTACTTGCTGCTAAAACGCGGGCGAAGCTTTACCCGCGTTTTATCGGTATAAAAAATTGCCTATATGTTATTCCAGGTTCCAAACTAATATAAGGAAATCTGTTCTTATATTTGATTATAAGAATCTGTAATTTAACTTTGAAAAATAAGTCAAATATTTTGATTCACAAAATCAGCAATGTATCGTGTAAGTGTTCCTCAATGGGCGAAACGATGCTAGTAATTTATTTGAGTAGCGTTCCGGCCTTTAATGGGCGGAAATAATGGGTGATGCGACACTACACCAAAATATCAAAACTATGCCAAAAATCAAGTTGATTGGTTAGGGTGTGAAGAAAGGATAAACAATAGTACATTGTTCACCTAGGCGAGAACGGGCCTGATTCCTATCGAGTGTGTCGTTTCGTGTAAACACACTTTCTGCCGAGTGATACATAGTGCTTTATACTACACCTTCGAGGAAAATAAAAAGCAGAATAAATATTTTATTTCTGGCGGTGTCATAAAACTTTCACTACCACTCGATGACATTCTGTAGAATTAATAAAATTACCTACACCAAATTCAAAATTAGAAGAACTTCCCGCGCCAGCCTTTATCACTTGGGTTCTTTTTTCAATATATTGTTCGGAAATCGGAAGAAGCAAGCGGACTTGGAGTAAAAACTTTTTGTCGTTTGACCTATAAAACTATGAAAATAACCATAGCTACCGGCCGATCTTTAAGGAAATTAAAAAATAATACACGTTAGAAACTTAGAAATGGATTTCCATACAGTTTACTCTCCCGCTAAAACGAGTGAGAAATGAAATTGCATAGAGTTTTTCCTCCCGGATTTCAATACGCCTGCAATGTCTTACTTTCTATTTTATATTTGGAAAAGGAATAGGCAACTTTCTGAGCAGGTGTAGTATAAACAAACATACTTATGCATTTATAATATTAGTTAAGATTACTTACTAAGTTCCAGCACACTGGCAGGTGCCACACTCGCATTTGCCGTGTCCGTTACAAATCTCTCCAGAAGTTTTACAGGAGGACTCATCAGTTTCAGTATCCGCAGGGACATTCGCATCGCACATGCATCGCGTGCCCCGCCTGTTGATTTCAAACAATATATTAGCTATTTTCCGCGGTTTCACCCGCGTTAAATTCAGACAAAAAGTAGCAAACCTATGTTAATCTCCATCCTTTCAACTAACTCTTATTTGGGTCGTGAAGGAAGGACGAACAAACAAACACACTTTCGCATTTATATTAAGGATCATTAACAAAATAATAATACTTAAATAAATGTAACTATGTAAAGGTAACTGTAGTAAAGTTTACAGTAACTGGTAGTAGAGTTAACTAGTCTTACTTTTAACACCTGGCTCTAACTGCTCGCGGTTCCGCACGCCTTTTTTAGGATTTTTTTTTTGAGGAAAATAACCAATTTGGTATTCCAGGTATTTTTTCCTTTCTCATTCGTACAAAATTCGTCCGCTTGCTATGAAATCCGGATATCAATGTTGAAAATTCGTTTGCAAATGGCGGTCGCGCTGGCGATCCTGTTGTGCGGTTACATTGGACGCACCGTCCAATGTAACCGCAACAACAATCCACACGATGCCGGCCTGTCGACGTAGAACTTCGCAAGTTCTTAAGCTTATTGCATGTAATTACGTAAATACGACGACCGATGTGGCGCGGCGGGCGAAGGTCCGCCTGCGACGCAGGAGGTTGCGGCTTCGATTCCCGCCTTGTGACAAATGTTTGTACGATCTGCAAATATTTGTTCCGGGTGTTTTGGGTATTTTCTTTGTATATATAAAAAAAATCTATCTGTATACGTATTGTTTTATGTATATCAGTCATCTAGTACCCATAACACAAGCTCTGCTCAGCTTGGGACTAGATAATGCTGTGTGGATGGTCCATATTATTTACTTATTTATTAATTTCTAAAATATTACTTGAAAGAGTATTCTTACTTGGTATTATCACAGATGCAAACCCCACACTCACGCTTCTGTCCATTACAGTAAGGATCAGGAACATTTAGATTATTTTCACAGGAGCATTTTATAACATTCACCTCTAATGAAAGTTTTTCTTTTGTTCCATGAACAGATATACCAATAGATGGAAGATCGTTTCCTGTATACTTAGTCAATGTTAACGTCCCAGTGAAATCAATCTGTTGGTCCGGTATAACCTTGCAAGCGTCATCGTCAGAATTCGTATAACAGTCGGGGTCGAATTTGATATCGAAGTTCCTATTATTACTCATGTCGAGTTTAATACGTGTACTTATTTCCTGAAAATATTAAATCGTATTTTATTAGAATACTTAGACGAAAAAACCTTTACATAGTTGATACGGCTTGACGATTCATATGGAGTCATAGATTACGTACTGTTGTAAACAGCGTGTCACGTAATGACAAATATGTTTACAAAAAATATGATTATTTCTTTACGAAAAAAAAATAACGACCCACGTATAGTTTTTCTCTCAAGCACTCTTGCGTTATTACGTGGTACCCCGTACATGCCTATTTAACTTGAAACTTTAGCATTTTCAAGTTAATTAGGCATGTACAACATACCCAACTTTTAATATCTCAGATGTCTCTATCATATTTTGTCTCTACTCACCTTGTAACTCTCTTCCAGTTTATTTACCAATAGAGTTGCATTTTTAATCATTGTCAACTTAGAGCCTCTTATATCGTTTTTTACAGCTTCATAATATTGCTCAATTGGTGTATTGCTTTTGTAGATTGCGAAAATTATGATAACATCATTATCAGAAGCCAGAGTATTAATCATTGGTATTGATGGGTAGTCCATTTCGAGTTCTTTAGTGTAGATTCCGAATTCATTCGTGTGACATTTTCCATCAAAAGGTTTGAAAATTCCTCCTGAGCGACCATCGCCGACGGTGTGTTGGGTGGAATCTGTGAGAAATACTACTATTCGTCGAGATTTTGTTCTCCAAGTGAACCCATTACAGGCGATTACCTGCGCAAGAGCATCTAAGCCGCCTTCTGGTTTGTCGTAGTTCGAACCAAATGCAGTACTGTTTACAATAGATTGGAACTTCGCGAAATCTTCTGTTAGATTTAAGTGGTTTCTGAATGAATATGCCGTTTTCTTCGCGACGTCACTAAAAATTTATTTGAATGATAATTTGGTATTACATAAAATTATATAGACTTTCAGGCATACTACAAATACAAGATCCAGCCACTTCGTCCACGTTCGTAACTAAGATTTCATGGGTTATGTAGTAGGAATTTGTTTCACTCTTGTCAAGTGAATCACGTGCTGAGGGTTTCGTACTTTTGCCAATTATACAAAAGGTACCAGTTGGATATACATTTTATATGAAACGCTCTGCAAATTTCGGGGATAATTCTCCTTTATGATAATCAACTAATATCAACTCTTTTCAATATATTTAAATTAGTTTAATAGCCTATTTTATTTTAAATATACAAACCAATACCTTTCCTTTAATACCCATTTCCATATACATATTAGGGGGGCCTTTTAAAGATTCGGTATTTTGATAATTTTTAAAAAACTTTAGACATATTTCAAATCGTTTCTAGGTATAAATTAATTTAATTTTAAAGAAAACATCGTAATACGGACTTACAGAGTGAACGGTTGGGTATTTTTGTCCACAAATGTCCCAAATCCCATGTGCACATTTCTTGTCATACGTTGCATAGTCTTATAAATAGTCTCACTATGTATTGCTAGTTCATTCTTTATAGACGACATGGTTTTAGATGCATCTAGCAGCATGTATAAATCTACAGGATAGTCTTTCGCTTCTTGGTAAGAAAATGTAAAGTTCACTGGTTGCCCCACTCTGAGATTTACGTTGTATAACTGAGGTTTAACTTGTACTAGATCTTTTTCGTCTGAACTGAAGTTGCGGTCGAATTTAATATCTGCGGTGGCGCTCGCTGCTTCTGGTGTATCCAAAGAACCGATGCACCATTTGGCATCGACTTGAGCTTGCGTTCTGCATCTTGCCTCGCTATCATAAGTTTGGTTCGTCTGAAAATGTTTATTGGTAGTATAAAGTATAACAACTCAACATAACTGGCAGGCTGATTCCTATTGTTGTCGTTATCTTTATTGGAGGTACAACTACGATCACTTTACAATCGATTGCACAATTTACGTTGTTAATCTGCAACAATCCTATCTGTCATCTTTTTCTTTAAAGCAGATTGCTATGGTCGATTGTTCGGCTGCATAAGATTATTCTGTCGTTCTGCATACATACACTATATACAGAATAAATGGGTAACCGAATATTTATATGTCATTTAAAAATATATAGAAAAGGATGTAACTTACTAAATCTTCTATATGTACATATATATAAAAAGCAATTGCTGTTCGTTTGTGTCGCTCAAGCTCGAGAACGGCTTGGCTGTTTTAGCTGATTTTGCTTTTGAAAAGTTTTGTCGAAGTCCAGGGAAGAAAATTCGGTAAAATTGCGAGGAAGATAGTATAAACAACAATTTCATTTTCCCCGCCCAACGAAGTGGCCACGGGTCAGCTAGTATAAAATAAAAAGAACTACTTGTGTCTAAATGTATAACAAAATAACAGGTATTATCAACAATTTCATAATACTCAGTGTTTATAAGTTACATTTTATTTTCTTTAAGCCGTAAAATTTCATTTTATAGCGCCCCAACGTGGTTTATGTGTCATTCTTAAGAACTATATGAAACAACTCATTAAACTGATGGTCCCTCTTAGGTATATATATCTGTCTATGCGTGTCCTATATTTCATTGATTAATTTTCTGTTTGACTTACTAGTTTTACTTTTTATTTCATTATTTTTTCATTATTTTTTCATTGTGTTAATTTATTGTGTTAATTTATTGTGTTAATTTATTGTGTATTTAAATGTCATTTTATGAGTCATGTACTTGAAATAAACAATTTTTATTTATTTATTGAAATAATGATTAAAATATGACTATAATGAAACCTTGCCTGACTAATGTAATGAATGGGTAAGTACTCACCGAAGCGCACCAAACACACACATTAGGATCTGTTATACACTCATGGCAAGTCTTATGGTTTTGACAAGCACAAGAAATCGTGACCTGATAAACGAGAAGCAGAAAAAGATATAACAATTTAATTTGCATTGTTGTACGATGTTCTTTGACCAAAATACGAATGATGTGACTGGAAAATTTAAAATACAAGGAAAAGGTAAAGTAAAACCATAAAGTGAATACACACTGTATGACCAACGGTTAGGTACACTTGTCGGTTAGGTTAGGTTTACATAATATAGGTAATTATAGTCATTATGTATATCAGTTATCTAGTACCCATAACACAAGCTCTGCTTAGCTTGGGGCTAGATAATGCTGTGTGAATTGTCCAGTATTATTTATTTATTTTAATTAAGTTTTACCTACAAGGGCTTTCCAATTAAAATTGCGCGTATACTTACCCTATATGTAGACAAAAATCAAGATACATATATATTGCCGTAGACATAAAGATACACAAAAAATATACTTGGTGCTGTCTCTAACTTGTTTTAATTTAACTATGTTAGTAATTGTCCATTGTGTTTGCATTCGTCTCATGAATAGATATGGGCTTCTGTTTACCTACTCACGAGGGACGACACGTCATCGCGATGGCCTTATTACCTTTCTTTGCAGTGTTACTATACTACATAAAAACTTGATTTAATTATAACATACCTAACATTTATTAAAAATAATCCAATGTATATTCTACATTACAGAATGAAACAATTCCGTTATAAATAGACAATTATCCTTCCTCAAAGCGTTATCAACACTGAACAAGCATATTAATTTAAATGTCCCTGTACAGTAACGGTTGAGCCAGGTTATAATGAAGAGCCTAATTTTACTGGGTGCGGTTTTGAACATAAATCTTATAGACTGCAAGTCAGCCTGCAATGATTTGAAGAGCTGCGGAGACTGCATCGGCTATGCCAAGGAGAGATGCGTATGGTGTGCACAGGTAAGAGTATGCATGTTAAAGTTTATTTACCTTTTGTTATAATTTCCCTTCGCAATATCTTCACGTCACAGATATCGCAGAGCCTGAAGACAAAAGTCTCCAATCAATATTGACCTACGGATCCGAGACGTGGTCGCTAACTATAGGCCTCGTTCATAAGCTCCAGAGTCGCTCAGCGGGCTATGGGGAGAGCTATGCTTGGTGTGAATTCGGAATACGGAAATCCGTAGAAGAATCAAAGTCACCGACATAGCTCTCAGAATTAGTAGGCTGTAGTTGCAGTGGACAGGTCATATCTAGCAGAACTGATAACCACTGGGGAGTCAAAGTTCTCGAGTAGCGGCCACAATGCAAAGTGAAAAGGAGTGTTGGGAGGCCATCCAGTCGATGGACCGACGACATCGTAGCAGTCGCAGGGAGTCGATGGATAAACGGCTCAGGACCGCTATTTGTGGCGTCGTATGTGGGAGGCCTATGTCCAGCAGTGGATGTGTATGTTTCCATCGCGTTACAACAAAACAAATGTAGGAGAAAATATCAAAAAAGGTACGCGATAAATACCCGATAAATAATCTTTAACCAATAGCGAAAGTTTAAAAAGTATGCATATTGTCATCAGTCAAGCTTAGGAAGTTGACGCTAGACAGCAATTTTTCTGGGGTTTTAAATTGTCAAAAATTACAATCTCTACTATCCTAAGATGTTTTTCTTTATTTTCGCTAGACAAAAAATTGCGTTAGGTACTGTCACGATTATTCCTAATATAAAATATTCTCGATATTTCTCATTTTGGTAGGCTCATCTGATCTGATTGTAAGATTTAAGTCATTTAATTTTAACGAAGGAGATTTAATAGCCCACTCGTGCCACTGAAAATAATATTATACGTTACGAGTTAATATGACACGGTAAAGTAAAATTTCCTTTCACTCTACTAGTAGTGTCAAGCGGTAGTGCCTAAGTACAGATAGGTTAAATTTATATAACCGTTATTACCATTCTTCTCTGATAATACGGAAATAAATTAAGAATCTCGGAGCTCTTTTCTGTATTCCGTAATCCGTACTCATTATACATACGTAGTTGTTCATAGATTGTGAAGTACCTAAAATTATTTGTCTCAAAACAAAAATTTTAACCAATATCCGATGACGAGTATGATGTGTTTTCAGGATCCTATGAATGAAGACAACCCAGTAAGATGTCAATCTCTGTCAGAAAAAAACGACACATGGTGTCTATCTGATGATATCCATAACCCAAATTCTACTCAACTAGTCCACAAAAACAAAAACTTCTCCTCAGAGAATGGGAAAGAAATTCAGCTTCGTCCCCAAAAAATGACTGTTACGCTTCGGCCTGGAGTTCCAGTCTCGTTTAAAATGTCCTACCAGCCCGCCAAAGATTATCCGCTGGATTTGTATTTCTTGATGGATAACTCTTACACAATGAAACCTCGTGCCAGAGAATTGGCTGAACAGGCAATAAATATTTATAACGCTCTGAAAAAAATGACGAAAAATGTTCTCATAGGATTGGGCACTTTTGTAGAAAAACCTGAATTGCCATATTCTGATCCCAGGTGAGAAAATAATCGTTGTATAGTGAAATTTACCAGTTAATTTCTTGGGTAGGTACCACCTTTGCAGCTGTTGTATTTACCTATCCATTACTTCTAAGGATGGGAGTTATTGTATATTGATATTTTGGCTACCGGTTATAGATTGGGTATTTTGTTTCAATACCGCTAGTACAAACCCAATAACGTTACAATACTCTATACCTGTCCTGATTTCTATCCAATATATTTCTAACTGATTTGGTTAGAAATACCAAATATTTGTTGCAGCAACATAACTTAACGGGTGAACGGTCCGCTAGTATCTATGCGTAGATGATAGTTAGGTAAGTATAGGTATTGAAGCGTTGGGTAGTTATGGCTCAGGGTCGGTTAGCCGCGATGCTGGCTTTGAACAGTTATTCCCTATGCGGTGGTATGCAGATTTTACAATAGCGTTAGATATTTTAGGACCATGCTAAAGGTACTGAGTTAGTTATCGATTACCGGACTCATCTCTAATTACTTCTACCCAAGTAAGTAATGGATAGGATTTTGTAGGTAAGTAAGTTTGTGTATTGTGTATAGTTACGTTCATTAACCCTGCAGCCAGTATCATGTTTGTGCATTAGCAGCTAGTATCAAGTCTGTGCATTAACCCTAGTATCATGTCTGTGCATTAACTCTAGTATCATGTCTATGCATTAACCACGTTTTTTTTGCAGAAAAAAGAACAGTTATGCTTTCAAACATCACTTGTCTTTGACAGACAACATGACTTTATTCAAACAGAAGGTTGATAGCTATCCTAAAAATATTGGATCCAATTATGATTCTCCTGAGGCCGGTCTGGACGCTTTGATGCAAGTGATGACATGTGAAGAGAAGATCGGATGGCGAAACAAATCACCAAAGGGCCCCCAATCCAGAAGAATTATACTTGTAGCAACCGACGGGACCTACCACAGCGCTGGAGATGGCAAAATGGTGGGAGCCTATGTACCGAACAATATGACTTGTCTTTTGGATTCAAACAATATGTACGACGAAAAAGCATCTTTAACAATGGACTACCCGTCTGTTAGTCAAATACATTATGTGGCACAGAAAAACGACATGATGATTGTGTTTACTGTTCTTGGAAAAGTTATTACTGTGTATGACGCTTTAAAGGAAGGGATCCAGAAAGCGCAAGCTGTAGTGCTTAAAGAGAATGAGATTGTGAAAATTGTTGAGGATTCTTACAAGGTTAGTAACACAACACCGATATTATAAATGTGAAAGTTTGATGGATAGATAGATGCTTGTAACTACTTCACGCCAAAAGTTACTGAATGGATGGCGCTGAAGTTTATTCAAGTATTTATTTTGCAATCCTAATACATACAATGTGAGAGGTCTTAAATATTTCACTTAATATAGATATACCTAAATCTGATTTAATAAACTTTGGCTACTCATTATAAATACTAATCAGTTACTTTGGCAGCATTTTTTCTGTAGAACAACGCGTGCGAAGCCGCGTGCTGATCACTAGTTATTGATAAAACTTGATTTTTCTGTTAGGTATGTCAATGAAGTTATGACTGTTTTGGGGATTTTGCCAATCAAGTAACTTCTATATTACTGAATTTATCTACGATATTGTTATTTTATAAGTTATTTAAAGTAAAGTAAAGTAACAGTATATTTATTGCAGTTATATGTGAATAGAAAAAATGATAATACATTAGATGCGTAACATGTAACTTACCCTTCTGGACTTGCAATGGTAAAATATATTACATATAGTTACCTATTTACTTTATCATCAACTTAATAATAAATAATGCTGGATAATTCACACAGCATTATCTAGCCCCGAGCTAAGCAGAGCTTGTGTTATGGGTACTAGATAACTGATATACATAATACAATATATTACATAGATAGATATTTTTTATTATACATAGAAAACGACCAGAACACCCTGAACAAATATCTGCAGATCGTACAAACATTTGTCCCGAGGCGGGAATCGAACCCGCAACCTCCTGCGTCGCAGGCTGACCTTCGCCCACCGCGCCACAGAGGTCGTCATAACAGATAATAAACCCCTTAGGGAGGTATTTTTAAGAATAAATAAATTTGAGAAATAAGGTCTAGGCGCAGTTAATACCACGTCTGTGGTTATTATGTACATTTATCTCATTCCATTATTTTTTTTTCTACTATGCTTATGATTTCTAGAAAGCATCCAGAGAAGTATTGATAGAACGAAGACGTGTGCCTGCTATGATCAATGTAACCACATTTTGCGGCAAATGCTTGAGCACTCAAGAAAACCCAGAAGTTCTTATTACTGCTACAGTAACTGCTTTAGAATGTCCAAACAATAAAGGTGCTCAATCATTTGATCTAGAAGTATCTGGCCTACCAGATAAACTAACTGTTGAAGTAATCATCGACTGTGAATGCAAATGTGAAAAAGATATACCAAAAAGCAAAAGCAGAGATTGCAACGATGTTGGGTTTAAATTATGTGGAATTTGCAAATGTGATAAAGACAGGTAAGGCTTTAACATATATATTCATATTATTAGTGTGAAAGTTTTTGAAGTTGTGAGATGTTTGGTGTACGTTTAATAAAATCAAGACAATTGCCTATTAAACGAAGATAGCTAAAATTTTGTATGGATGTTGTGGTTCTAAGTACTAGGTCTGGAAGAACGTATAATATACTTAAGTAAACTTTTTCTTCTAAGAAATGAAAAATACAAGCATGACATCTATTTAGGCCGTGGGGCCGCGGCATAGAATATCGACCCCTCCAACTCAACCCGTGGATGTCGTAAGAGGGCAGCAGCTTCCTTCTGAGTATTTTTCAACACCAACACTGCGATCACCAATACGCCTGCCAAGCGGGGTGATTATGGCAAATCCCCCCCTACATAGGAGACATCCACTCGATAGACCGACGAAATTGTAGCAGTCGCAGGGAGTCGATGGATGGAGGCAGCTCAGGACCGCTATTTGTGGTGTCGTATGGGGGTGGCCTATGTCCAGCAGTGGACGTGTATGGGCTGATGATGATGACATCTATTTGCATAATTCCCCCCCCCCCCACAGCAAAACAGGCAAATCTGTAAATGTGATTGTCCTTGTTTCCAATTGTAGTTCATCTAGCTAAATAAATGCTATGTGCAATTTTTTACATTTTAAGTAATTGACATAACCTTTACAGGAGCGGTGATACTTGTAACATTGAATGCAGCGGTAAGGATGATTTGAAAAATATGGGATTATGCAAAGAAACCGATGAAGCCAACACGTACTGCAATGACCAAGGGACTTGCATGTGAGTATGTTAATTAGTCCAACTGGTTTGACTACGAGTTATGTTTCCTCGTGGTAAAACTAGTCAAATGATCTCTGTATCAATGTCATTGTCAAGTTAAAAATATGAACAGTCAATCTTTGGGATTTTCAAAATAACCATATCGTTTTCAGATGCGGTATATGCAAATGCAATTCCGATTATTCCGGAAAATTCTGTGAGCACAACGACGCTGAGTGCCGCAAGCATTGTCCAGCAGATAGGGGTGATTGTAAGTTTGGAGAGTGTGTTTGCAAGGATGACTCCCAATGGACTGGCCCACACTGCGACTGTCCCGTTAGCAATGAAACTTGCATCAGCCCGTTTACTAACCAGGTAAAAGCTGTGATGTCGCATGGGAATTTAGGTTATATTGATCAGAATCAGAATCAACAACTTTATTTCTTTAGGCTTACAAAATAAGCACTTAGACAAGTCAAAGATCAGTGGGTAGTGCTAATAATGACCCATGACTCAATAATGACTACTATTAGGCTGCCTGTCCATCGACACGGAGCGACGAGGTAGCGGAGCGGAGACTTTAAGCAATTCCATTGGTCTATTGAAAGAGAGTGAAGATTTTATGCAATTCCAGTGGTTAATATTGCATAAATCTCAGCTTTGCTGCCTATACGCGTCATTGGACAGGCAGTTTAGCGTGGTATAATCTGAAAGATTCGATGAGCCAATTAAAAAAAAATAGGAAGATAATCCATCAGCAGTTTTCCGGTTAACTTTGATGTCTTTGAAAACTTGCCTTTTGTCGACCTCTGTGTTGCAGCGAGCGTCCGCCTGCGACGCAGGAGGTTATGGGTACGATTCTTGCCTCGTGACAATTAATGTTTGCATGATCTGCATAATATTTTCACCGGGTGTTTTCTATGTTTACTAAAAATATTTATTGTAGTATATCAGTTATCTAAGTACCCATAAGCTCTGCTTAGCTTGGGGCTAGATGTGTGAATAATTGTCTAGCCTTTTTTTATATTTGTCAAAAACGTCAAGTCAAATGAAGAAAGTCCGATTATCTTATACAAGAAACCATCCTTATTATTTTATTTCTTTAGTGTTTTTTTTTTCATTGCCTGAATAATTTGTGACCATAATTCATTAGTACTGTAAGGCACGTATTATGAAACTATGCTAAGTCATCAATCTATGCTTAAGAACGGTGTGGATACTCTTAGCTCCCATACAAACGTACTTTCCGCTTCATTTGGAAACTATGTCCCGATCTAATTGAAATTTTCCATACGTAATCGGATAAAAATAGCTGTTTGTAGGGGTTTAGTTTTTCATAACACATAATGATCTTTAAATGAGAGCGAAACTACTTTTGACCACCAAATCCAGTCATTTTCAAGCGATTTTTTATGCATGATAGACACCTTTGTTCGAAAATCTGTCGCGTTGCCAACATCCTAAATATATTGAACATTATAAATAATCAAAAATATTTCTGAAATCAATCGTTTATTTAAAATGCATCGGTGAGTACGAAAAAATATCAAAAATGGTGCCGACACCGAGCACACGCACACGCCACATGACAGCTGCGTATTTGATGGTTAGACGCGCTTTCTCACTCATAGCGCGACCCATTTCATTCGACGTGAAACAACAACAATTCCGAATGGGCCGGCCTCTGAGATTTGGGAGAGGTTCGTAACCTTTTCTTGATATATTTACATCAGGTGAAAGTAAAAATCCAAATCTTTTTGTAGCACGTGATTTAAGTGTATTAAATATAGCAATTTTATCAACGGCATATTTATATAATAAACAGTCTGTCTACTTTCCGAAACAAGTTTTAGAAAATAAATGACATTGCTTAAAATTACGTAATTACGAGAAAACTAAAATATCATACCGCGTATTATGCGGTTGGTAGGTAATTTGTTCGTCCGCGCAGCGCTTTAGGCCTAAGCTAGCGCTGTGCGCTAACGCCTGAGTGGTTAAGTAACTCATTTGCCATAGAAAATCATTACACAAGCATAGATCCATGACTGAGCAAGCTTTTATAATACAGGCCTAAGTGACGCGTCCATTGATAAACTTTATAGCCCTGTTCTGGAAAAGGGACATGCAAGTGCGGTAAATGTAAATGCGATTCAAAGGATAGTACAAAGTACGGACTTCTCGCATATTGCACGGATTCTGCCAAAGACTTGTGTGAACAGCTCAAAGATTACGCCATCTGCAGCTATGAAATGAAGCGGAAAGCTGACTGTGACATAAGGTTTAAACTTTTCATATTTATGTTTGATAATTTAAAATAAAAATAAAAAATAAGATTCTGGGGAGACCTCTGCCAAGCCGTAGGAAAAGCAAGATACTGTAGCCTATTTGAATTCTCCATTATAAAATCCATTTGTGTACATTTGTCTAATACACCGAATTATAATAATAAAAATTAAGAAACAAACGATATTTTGGAGTATTAAAATAGGCCTCCAGTAGGGCAAGCACGGGGATTGTTGTCTAGGGAGGGTAGAATAAAAAATTACATCACTTTGTCATCGAATGCGTAAATTATTTGAAATTCAAACCTTCAACTTCAATAATACGCAATGTATGGCGATGCGTGTTCTTATTGTCTATTCTATCCTAGAAAACAATCTCCATGCTTGCGGGGCAGTAGGACAAGCACGGGGATTGTTGTCTAGGGGTAAGCATAAATCCTCCGTCTACGTTGTCTAGGGAGGGTAGAATAAAAAATTACGTCACTTTGTCATCGAATGCGTAAATTATTTGAAATTCATTCCTTCAACTTCAATAACGACGCAATGACGACGATGCGAAGTCATTATTATCTATTCTACCCTAGAGAACAATCTTCGTGCTTGGCCATGGCTTATGTGAAGTATCTGATGTTCCTGTATTGTGTGCTACTTCAAGGTTAAAATATAGATTGAAATTTAAAACTAAAAAACTCACTACACTCACAAAGATAAAACATTTAAAAAGCCTTTTTTTAAACTAATGCCATGTGCCACGCTGGGCGTCTGAAATTTTATGAAACTACATACATATATGAAATAAACAAGCGCATATTTTATTTTAGCTACAATGAAACATCAGTAGAAAAGGTAACAATAATGAACAAAACCGAATTGGAGGAGGAAACATCAGCTACGGCTTGCAGGAAAAAACTTGACGATGGAAACATCCTCGTTTACAAATTCATCATTACGACGGATCCCGTGACCGATAAGGCTGAGCTCGAATTGATGATTCAGAAGGAGCTGGAGAGCCCGCCTGTTGTTAACTTGTGGAGTAAGTTTATTTTTCTCTACATGCACATACCAAAAATTATTGCTGAGGCATTGTGATGGACGACGAAGTTCATAAAAGGTTACTATTGAAATATTGATATGTCCCACAAAACAATGCATTATAATCCTACTTCCTACTAATATTATAAATGTCAAAGTTTGTAAAGATGGATGTATGGATATTTGTTACTCTTTCACGCATAAACTATTGAACCGATTAACCTGAAATTTGATATGGGTATAGTTTGGGACCTGGAATAACATATAGGCAATTTTTTATCCCTATAAAACGCGAGCGAAGGCGCATAAACTATTGAACCGATTAAGCTGAAATTTGATATGGGTATAGTTTGGGATCTGGAATAACATATAGGCTATTTTATAACCCGATAAAACGCGAGCGAAGGCGCGGGCAGCAGCTAGTAAATTATAAAATTAAAAAAAGCGATATAAAAAAAAGGATGGCATTTTTGCCCTGCAGTGGGATCCAGTGGACTCATTTCAGTACATTAGATTGATACAATAATATTAATTAAATAGATGTGCGAGTATAATATGTACAATTTATTTCCAGTTACTGTTGGAAGCGTCGTTGGGGGAGTTTTATTCGTCGGTCTGCTAACACTTATCATTTGGAAGGTTGTGACCGGCATCTACGATAAAAGAGAGTACGATAAGTTCTGTAAAGAAGCTACTGACCAGGGTTTTGATGTTATGAACCCGGTCTATCTGGACCCCACTGTAAGCTTCGTAAACCCAGCCTTTCAAGCTCAGAAAAAATGATTCCTTGTCGGCTTATAATTTCAAAAGAACAGAGTAAACCAATTTTAAAATTAAATGGCATGAATTGATTACATTCGTTTATTATCCAAACAACACCATAAAATTTAAAAAAAACAATAAATTATGTAAATAAATATAAAATAAATAACACTCCTTTGTAAATTATGATAATATCTCAAAAAAATTTAACGAATACACAACTGCGCCACCGATAAAAAATTCCATCTAAATCTTTTATTTTTTTCATAAAAAAAATGTTCCTTAGGTCCTTTAGCACCTTTAGGACAGTAATCAATCCAGTTCATATGAATTGCCCATGTTGGGTTTTGTCTATGCCTAAAATGGATGTGACATGGCATAGACTGTCCAAATTGACTTGATATTGTTACTATTTCTTTAGGCGATTCAAGCGGTCGCGATCATGCGACTTGCGCAGGCGCGTCGGCATCTCGTCAGTGTAGATCTTCTTTTCACGACGATCTTCAGCATCTAGTTTTGCCAACACCGCCTGTCAGGAAACATAATCATTTGTATTTTTCTACAGATTTACATAATATTAAGAAACTTACCCCTTGCAGACTTCTAAAGTACTTCTTTCACCATTACTTTATTGTAAAAACATTGGTTCTTCTCAATTTATGATACTTCGTCATAAATTAGAACCGATAATGCGGCTATTCTAACGGCCGAATACTCAAACGCAACTCAGATGTAAGCACGTCTTATGTCGCAATATTTTGACAGTTTTCAATGAAAATCTGTCAAAAAATCGTCACTTGAGTCGTGCTTAAATCTGAGATTCGTTTGAGTATTCGGGGGTTAGACTGACTTCCAATACTGAAATGCAACCCAAATTTAAGCTCGTCTCAAGCCGAAATTTTTTGGCAGTTTTCAATAAACAAATATCAAAAATACGTGACGTGTAACGTGTTTAAATCTGAGTTACCTTGAGTATTCGGGGAATCAGAATCAGAATCAATAAATTTATTTCTTTAGGCTTACTAAATAAGCACATAGACGTGCTTATTTAGTACATGTCAAATTTTATACTATAAACATAGTTATTAATATCAAATAAGAAATAAGGTGTTATCAATCTGACGGGAACGGACGGCACTGAATCTGGTGGGTGTCAATCTGACAAGTAAAGCTAAAGCAAATACGTGCTACACCTACTTAAATATATCTGATGAATCAGAATCAGAATCAGTAACTTTATTTCTTCAGGCTTACAAAATAAGCACTTAGACAAGTCAAATTTTATACTATAAACATAGTTATTATTATCAAATAAGAAATAAGGTGTTATTGATATTCTCTTCACTTAAATTTTTTGTCCACTTGTGAAGAAGTGAAAACCGATGCGAAATTAAACTCACCCTGTTAATTTCGTTTCGTGTTCGTTTCTGCCGTAGCCCGGCTGGCATCTGCGTCAGATCAATGACAGAGCGCTGCTCACAAGGTTCGAGATTGGTAGAGCAACCACTGTCGGAAAAAAGGGCCGCATTAGGGCTCATTCACACAGTATCCGTTTTACAGGATTCGTTTATTTTCCCGTGATGGCGTATGTAGTTGTAGGAAACGGAAATGCTATTTCTTAGAATTAAAATAAACATTTCCAATAATGCAAATGTCTACCTAGATGTAGAAAGGGAGCGCAGGGCATTATCAGTTAGAGCAAATATGTTGGCCCGCAGATTCGCGCGATGCAGTACAGCTGTTAAAATAAGTTTGTTCAGAGCATACTGCCAATCTTTTTATACAAGCTGTCTGTGGGTTAACTTTACGCAGAAATGCTGGAATGCCTTGCGCGTCCAGTACAATAATGGATTCAGAGTGCTGCTGGGGCTACCCTGCTTCTGTAGCGCGTCCGGAATCTTTGCAGAGTCCCACGTTGTTGACTTTTACGCAATCGCCCGCAACAGAACGGCATCCCTGATGCGCCGGGTGAGGGGCGGTACCAGTAGCTATCTGAAACTTATAGCTGAAAGCTTAGACACAGACTGCGATTTCATGAAGCACTGGACGCGCACACGTGTTTGTAAACTCGTTCAGACCCTTTACTTTAAGATGTTTCTAATTAATTAAGCTATGGCTGAAATATGCATTGTATTTTAAGCTGAAATAAACGTATTGAATTGAATTGAAATGTCATAGGCACACTAAAGTGTTTGTTTCGAGTCTTTCAAGTACATACCTGACTTCCCGTAAAGAAATCAAGATAGTCCGAATCTTGGTCGGATGAAGACTTCTTGGCTGCGCAACATAAGACAATGGACAGACATAAAGTAATCTGTTGATTGATTTACACTAGCCATAAGAAATAGTTCAAGAGGATGACCTCCGACCTTCAATAATGGAACGGTACTATAAAAAGAAGTATAAATCTCTCCTTCAGAGAGGAAGGGCAGCAGCTTCCTTCTGAGTATTTTTCAACACCAACACTGCGATTACCAATCCGTCTGCCAAGCGTGGTGTTTATGGAAAAAACCCCCCTACATCGGAGACCATCCACTCGATAGACCGACGAAATTGTAGCAGTCGCAGGGAGTCGATGGATGGAGGCAGCTCAGGACCGCTATTTGTGGTGTCGTATGGGGGTGGCCTATGTCTAGCAGTGGACGTGTACGGGCTGATATGATGATTATAATCTCTCCTTCAGCTTTAAATGAGATGAAATTGCACTCACATAAACTCCCGCTCAGCCGTTGATGGGGGCACCGATGACGGCGGGAAGACATTCTCCGCAGGCAGAGCGCTTCGACAGACCGCCTCCCTCACCTCTTGGAGCCGTCGTCTCTCCTCCGCTACTTTCCGGTCGAGTTCTGCTACTGCGAACGTTAAATTAATAAATATAAACCTTCCAGTTTCTTAGGTCCAGTTCCTAGGTAGGTACGTCTAGGGTGTTTGGTACGACTATTTCTGCAAAATTAAATTTATGCTAAAGTCCATTTCTGCGAATGTCCATATCTGTATAAGTTCATTTATTTGAAAGTCCATTTACAGGGAGCGAAACCTGACCTGTTAAATCACAAACATGAGGTTTTTTATTTCTTCTGGAAATTGTACCACGAAAATGTACAGGTTGTGGGATAGTGGCTTGCTTCGGTTGCTCTAATAATGCACGTTTAAGGCACAGACATTTTTGGACATTTTTGTAGACATGGACATTTTTCTTTTTGGATATTAGTCATGCAAAGGATAATAAATATAGAATGCCCGGAACAAATATCCACTGACCGGACAGATTTTTCCCGAAACGGGAAACGAACCCGCAACCTCCTCCGTCGCAGGAGACCTACGCCCACTGCGCCACAAAGGTCGTACATATATACATATCAGTGTATTTAACAAATATTGATTTGAAGATTGATGACCACATTTGTATTGAAAGTCCTGATTTGCCTGAAGGAACTAGGCCTAAACAGTGTTTTAGTATACCTACATATGTAGATATTTATATTATGTAGTATTTCCACAATTAATATTATATCATTTGATAGCTGTTACGTTGTGTTCAGCATAAATTAAAACTTGCAAGTGCCTTTTTATGTAGCTGTACTGAAAGCCAAACACGAAAATCCTTATCCGTTTATCTTAACCGGCCTGATCTTAGAAAGAATTATTATGTCGATGGTCGGCTTTTGCATCGTAATATCAGGTCATACACGACCACTCCTGAATGGTTCCTATCATTCCGACTCCTTTTAAGTCGGTGCCTGCCACGTCGACTCTCGTTACGTCGACGTATTTCTAAGGCGAGTGTTGGAACAGCGCGTTTTACCAGGTCGAGTTATCGTTACGTCGACTGCAGGACGTCGAGCCAACTTCGTAATTATCCTAGCTATATTTTCACGAAGTACAGTAGGAAAGAAATGCTACCTACTCAAAAAAAATTACTAGTGTCGTTACGCTGATTGATGAACATTTTCAGGATAAGTAAATTACTGGTTTTGCAAAATCAAAATATTGTATTTGTTTTATTTATAAGTTGAATTACACATTTTAATCTGGAAACCCTAGGTCCGTGGGGTACCGAGGCTCTTCGGGTTTCAAAAAATTATCTGAGCGCCTGGTCGACGCGTGACCCGAGAGCTGGTGAGTATCTGGCGCAGCGCATTAGCATTGCCATACAGCGGGGCAATGCAGCCAGCGTCTTGGGGACGCTTCCGACTGGTATTGATATGGACCAGTTGAGCTATCTGTAGATTGTTTGCAACAGTCTGCAGTTAGCTCAATTGTTTCGATTGTAAATACTAGTTTAATTTCTTTATATTATTTTCTTTGTCAATAAAGACTTTCTGTAAAAATCTGGAAATAGCTATTTCTATTTACTGACAATATCGGCCCGAGTTTTTCAACCGCGACTATTCTCAAACAACTTTAGAGTAGTAGTAGACTAATAGTGCATATAAAAGGAATTGAAAAAAAAAACTAAAAAAAATCCAGCTGTCAAATTGAAACTTTTATCAGATGTGACAGACTGCACAAATGGAAGATTAGTATGGGAAACAGCTAAAGTTGACAACGAATGTCAAAATAAAATTGTATGCAAAAATAAAATGGCCATAACTTGGAATCTGCTCGTGCTGAACTTTCAGTTCCGGTCTCAAATGCAAGGTGTGAAAGAGATCTAAATTTTTGATGACAGCTGTCAAAATTGAAATGTTCATAACTTAGAAACGACTCTTGCTAGACTTTTAGTTCCTGTCTCAAATGAAAGGCACGAATAATACCTACATTTTGATGACAGTTGTCAAAATAGAAACGGTCATAACTTAGAAACTACTCTAGATAGAATTTTAGTTCCAGTCTGAAATGAAAGGCGTGAACAAGACTTACATTTTCGATGACATCTGCTAAACGAAAACTGTCATATCTCAGAAACTACCCATGCTAAACTTTCAGTTACCAGCTCAAATGACAGGGAAGAACAAAATCTACACTTTAGATAACAGCTGTCATCGAAAATGTAGCTCTTTTTCATGCCTTTTATTTTGAGCCAGTAACTGAAAGTCAATTATGAGTAGTTTCTAAGTTATGGCCGTTTAAATTTTGACAGCTGTCATCAAAAATGTAGGTCTTGTTCACACCTTTCATTTGAGACAGGAACTGAAAGTTTAGCATGAGTACCTACTATCTAAATTATGGCCGTTTCAATTTTGATAGGTGTCATCGAAAATGTATGTCTTGTTTAACACCTTTCATTTGAGACAGGAACTGAAAGTCTAGCACGAGCAGTTTCTAAGTTATGCCCGATTCAATTTTGCCAGCTGTCATAATAAATGAAGGTCTTGTTCACACCTTTCATTTGAGACAGGAACTGAAAAACTAGCATGAAAACCTACTATCTAAGTAATGGTTAAATTTTGACAGCTGTCATCGAAAATGTAGGTCTTGTTCACGTCTTTCATTTCTGACAGGTTCTAAAAGTCTAGCTCGCGGTTTCCAAGTAATCACCGTTTTAATTTTGACATATTATGTCATTTTGACATTCTATGTCTACTTTGACTGCAACAACTATTCCCCGTAAGTATCGTGCATTTGTGACAGTTTCTGTCACATCTGACGATAAGTGTCAATTTGACAGCTGTCATCGTTTTAGTTGAATTTGTTATTCCATTAGTATGCACCATTAGTCTACTACTATGTAAAATTGTTTGAGAATACTCACGATTAAAAAACACTTGGCGATATTGTCAGAAAAATAAATAGGTATTTGCTGATTAGAATGTGTAACATAAATTCGAAATTATTATTATAGTCCGACGTTGTGATTTTACAAAATCAGTAATGTATCGTGGAAGTGTTCGTTGATGGGCGAAACGAGCATCGGCGGTAATCATGGGCAATTCGAGGCTATATAATTTTGCGTCGCCTTGTGAATCAAATAGGACTTTTCTATGAAACCAAATGCAGCAGAAATTACGTTACCGAAATTAGGCGACTGAAAACTCAAAAATTTACGCTCGTTTGGTTTCACGCTAATATTTATTTCTTTAGGTATGCTGCCGACTGTACACTCTCGCTCTACAAAACTCGACGATGAGAAACTAGAGCATGCTCGACGTTATAAAAGTCGCTATCAAGAAACTCGACGTCGGAGAACTCATACCCAAAAGTTGAAGGGTAGTCGACGTGCCGGTAATCAGGCGGCACTCTGCGTTGAAGGACTCGACTTAAAAGGAGTCGGAATGATAGGAATGATTCCCACTCCTGGACATAGGCCTCCCTCATACGACGCCACTAATAGCGGTCCTACATGCGTCGACATACGTCGACTCCCTGCGACCGCTACGATGTCGTCGGTCATCGAGTGGATGGTCTCCATCCACTTCAGCTTCTGCATAACTACAACCAATTAGCGGAGTATATAACTTTATCATAATTATTGTTAATAAAAGAGCGTACTATTCTGTTGCGTATTTTTCTGCTTGCACATCAGCTCCGCTTCTAGCGAATCTATTCTTTTCTGCAACGACTCTTCCTTAGTAAGTTTAGTTTTCCAAATGCGGCACACTTTCAGATGAAGAAATGATAGTTCTTGCGTGTCCAGGACCTGTCTTAGAAATGGATATTTGTTAAATCAGCTCAGAGAAAATCTATATCTATATAGAACAAAGTCGTGTTAGTTACACAACTTATTACTCGAGAACGGCTGAACCGAGTTTAATAATTTTTGTTTTGTTGGATTAGTGTCCGTCCGGAATAGGATATAGCTTATAAAAAAGATAAGATCCCGCGTAAAAATTAAAATTCAACGGGGGCGAAGCCGCGGGCTAGATAATGCTGTGTGAATTGTTCAGCATTATTTATTTAATATTTTACTTACGTCAACACTTCCATTCATTATCTTATTCGCAATGTATTTAAGATAGGAGTGTTCCGCCAATTTTCTCTGTTCGACGTCCACCTCCTCAAATATATTACGAATGGTATCCGAAATGTTTAAATCAAGTGTGCATGTGCAGGGACTATATAACTTGTTAGTAGGCTTCACATTAAATGCCTCTATGTTTGTCTTTGTTAATGTTTTAGGGTCGACCCCACGACGCTTTTTCCGTTTAAGTTCTGGCGTTGTGATCTTTGTTGGTTCCTGTAATATAAAATAAATTACAAAAACAACATTTCATTAGTCTGATCTAGTATATAAAAAACAACTTTGAAGTTATTAAGTTCAAACCTCGTGTAGACAGGAGCAGCTATCAACAAACTGGTTTTTCAGTGTTTTATTTTCTTTCTCTAATTTATCTGCTTTACGCATAGCTTCAATGCTCATAGTTCGCAAATTTTCAACTTCATTTTCATGTATCTTAAGTATGTCTTGCAATGTTTCTTCATGAAGATTTTGTATACTTTCAACACCTTGGTTATGTTCATTTAGAATGCTTTTTATATTGCTATCATATTGCGTTTTGATAGCATCGATTCTTTTCTTATAATCCTTTTCTATGTTCACTAAAGTTCTAGTAAGAGCTTGGATTTTGTTCTCATATTCTTCAACAGTACCTAGGTTTACCATTATACTACGTTCAGTATACGATTTTGGACTTGATTTACTACAGATCGAAATAGTTTTGTTGTCCGTTGATGACTTTTTGAGTTCACTTAATCGCGAGGGACTAGCACTTCTTTCGGGAGTTGAAAACGCATTCGGTAGATTATCACTCCGCGTTTTTCGAAGACCCTTTGCAGCAATATACGTTTTGATATTATCAGGATATTTATGACTATCTAAAATATAATTTAGCCCAAAATTTTGTGAGTTCTGTTCTTTAGATGCATGTGAAAGTAAAACACTCATCAGATCATCATCGGGTTTTAAAAGCAAAACATCAGCTTCGACACGAGAAAGTTTATGATGTGAATCACTTCCAGTCATTTGTTGAGGATAGTGGTTTTGATCACTGGACCTATTTCTTTCGTTTTGCTTAACATCTTTTGTATAGGCCAATATTTCCGTGTTTCCTCTTTTAACCGAAATTGTATTAGTGTACGGATGTTCTTCACGAGAAATCGAATGTGATGAATTTGTTCTATTATTCTGAATATATGTTTTACCATTACTCTCATTTTTATAATCATTGGATGAAGAGTATGCTTTAGGTGAGGAGTATATTCCCATAGTATATGAGTCTAGTGATTTTTTGTCTACGTCAGAAACTTCAATAGATGTACTATCAGTTTCAACCCTAGGTAAGCTGATGTTCAGTTTATGTTTAACGCTATCATCTTCTTCGTACTCTTCTTCTTCACCCAAAAAGATATCACTTTCGTGTTTTTTATTAAGTTTAATGTTTGTTGAATGAATTTTAATTTCTTTTTTGTCCTTATTTTTTTGGATTGTTACAGCTTCGACAACTATTTCTGATGTTCCATTCCAGATTCTTTTATTTTCATGTGATTTATCAGGACTACTTTCACTGTCTTTATATATCACAAATAAATCTCTATCCGTAGATCCTTCTGAAGTGGATCCAAAGTGCTCACTGTTCTTGTACTTGTTTTTTATTTTACTAACAGTAGCAAAACTATGATGGTTTGATCTATTTGACAAAGTGTAAGCACCTGACTTATTATTACTATTACTTTTGATGTTGTCGGTTACTTTATCGTTTTCAGTAAATTCGTTGTCTAATTCATTTCCTTTCGAGGAAGAATCGGTTTGCGCCAATTTCTTGTTGTATAAGTCTATTACTTTCAAACTTTGTGATTTGGAATCAGTTTTACTGGAACTCTTTGGCCTTTGATCTCTTGAAGACAGATTGTCGTCCTTATTTGTAGATGAATCTTTGTTTTTTGTATTAATATTCGTGTCACTATGGGATGAAATTGAACATATATCGACCTGACCTTGCTCGAGTCGTTTTAATTTATAATCCAAATAACTACTTCTCACGAAATCGAAAGAGGGTTCGATACTTGCTGTGAGAACTTGCACTTGATTTAGCATTTCTTTGTTGTTTTTATTTGTTGGAGTTGATACCTTGTCTCGTTTCTTATTTACAGGAACGATGTAAATTTCTTTATTTTCACTCAAATTATCACATTTATAGTTCAAAAACGTTTTATCTGATACATTATAATCTATATCGTCGTTGGTTTGGTTTTCTACAGTGTGAGATGGAGTTGCTACGGTTTGAATGCCTACATTTTCCTCGGGACCTTTTTTAACTTGGCTTAGTATTTTATTCAAATTTTGCACTTCCTGAATTTTACTTTCTAAATCTTTACCAATTTTTTGTGTAACCACCAGGTTATGAGACCGTTCAGATTTGAGTTTATTCTCTAAGTCACCTATTGTTTGCAGAGAATTTTGATACAGTGCTTGAAGAGATTTCAAATCATCTTCCAATTTTGCAATAAAACACTGAGTAGATTGAGTTACTTTATCTGTGATCAACTTTTGATTCAGGATTTCAGCTTCTAAGTCTTTTATAATATTTTCATCTCGTGTTTTTTGCTGTTTAAGTTTTTCATTCAGATGTTGAAGTTGTTTTTCCATGTTTATTTTATCTTTAATGGCTTCTTCCTTTTCACTAACAATTTTCTGTTTCTCCTTTTCTACTATTTTTTTAGCTTCATCGGTTTTTGTTTGAACCAATTGATATGAGTTCTGCACAGTCAGTAATGTTTGTTCTAATGAATTGCTCTTTGAGCATTTAACATCCAAAATTTTTCCAATTCTTTCTAGAGATGTTAAAACATCTTCAACTTCGCATCTATCTGGAGATAAAGTGCTATCTCCGACACTTCTTATTTCAAGCTGCTTTATATCGGTTACAATTATTTCCCTTTCATGCAGCAGTTCATTTATTTTATAAGAATATTTTTGTTTTTCTCTTTTCATTGCTTCTTCACTTTCTACACGCATTGAATTTGTACTTTGTAGTTTGGCGAGTTCCATTTTCATATTATGAGTGGCTCTTGAATCTAAAAATATTTGATTAGTAGCACGCACCTTTTAAAGTATAAAAATAAGATAGATTAAATGTTGCTTACGATGAGCGTCAATTGAGAGTAATGATTCGCTCAACTTTCGCGAAGAATTATCTGATATTTGTTCCCCAGTCTCGACCACAGCCTCCAAATTGTTTTGTAGCTTTCGCACTTCATCTTGTAGTGCGTTGATGTGATTTTGTAATACCGCAATTTTATCATCTCGAGCTCCAATCTCTTCATAGAGTTTTACAAATTCATTTTCCTGAAAAAAGTTACAAAATTATTTATCGTTACTTGATTAACCATAGAATTGGGAAAAGAGCATGTTTGACATAGCGTCGTGAAATTTGTACCGATATCACATAAACCTTTATGAAAAACTGTGCTAAATTGATCGATTACAATTCCTCAATATTATTACCGATTCGTCTAATTTATCTAAGAGTTCACTGATTTTTTTATGTTGTTTGATCTTTTCTTTTTTCATTTCTTCAATTTCTTTTATGATTTCAGCATGCGAACTGTCCGGGTAGTTCGATTTTTCGATAAGCTGTAAATAGTCACTAAAATTAATTTATCTATACCTAATCAAGAATTTTTTTTATAATAGGCTTACGCCCAAATACTAAAACGCAACTCAGATTTACGCTTTTATTTTTGACATATTTCCATTGAAAACTGTCAAAAACTCGCAAAATGAGACGTGCTTAAATCTGAGTTGCGTGTGAGTATTTAGGGGTTAGAGCCTGCGACCGCCAGACCTTCGTTTTTTTATAAAAACAGAGTTTGGCAGCGCATGCCCCCAACATAGGTAGGAACGATCCCCGATTATGAAGTTTGGATTATAGTGGCTTTGGCAGAAATCTTGGGATAGTATTAGAAATCAAGTACTTCCACTGCCAGACACTTTCCATAGTGGCTTTGGGCTGCCAGACAACTTATAACCAGTGATAGGTATAGGTAGGGCTTATTTACTTAAACTTTAAGGAATAGTGAAAAGAATCGGAGAGTTCCTTACAACAATATTTTTTTCTGGTACAAAGTCGGTTGCCAGGTTCACACAGCTCTTAAAATGGTCAGTAAAAAAGTAAGATGTCAACAAAATCCAACTTTAATCAATTAAATTCCAAATATATTTATTGCTTCAAACATGGTATAAATGTTGTTTATGTCAAAATAATGCACTCATGTCTCACTATAGTCTAGCATGCAATAATTAATTACTTATAACTAATTACTGTGACTAAGATCTTGCATTTAAATAATGATTTATGTCATAAAAAATTCTGTCATTCAGCCACCTAAACAATTTTATTTTAAATAAATAATTATTCAATAATTTTATTTCATTCGGTAACTTATTATATATTTTTACACAGAGTCAAACACAAAATAAAAAACTAATAATTCCTGTTTTAAACTACCAAACCAAAATTTAACTTAAGGGTGTATCTTACATGTGCCGCACCGCTACCGGACAGCACAAAAATAGGCTATAAAATATGGCCTTAAGCTCGTAATTCATAAGGTTTAGATTAGAGATACAGCATAGCAGTAAGCACGCGGTAAGCAAGCTTTCCACAACCTTGTTTGTTAGTTTATGCCACAGATTTTCCAAAATATTTAGTTTACGCCTTTCCCACCGCAAGTTTCAAGCGCTTTACAATCAACATTATGAATCTTTGCTGACCATGCATAGACAAAAACTTGCTGTTAAGCTTTACTACGTAAACAGCGCGTAGATAGCACTATTTTTTTTTCACTTTTCAGTTAATAGTGTTTTCGTCTCGTGGTGGGATTAGGAGTTACGGTGTGAGAATGAAAAAACCCGTGTGCATGTGCATACTATGCACTTAGTGCTGTAGCCACATTCAAGACAGTAGTATTTATGTTTATTTGCGAGTTTAAAAATAAATACATAATGTAGAAAAATGTATAGGAAAATAAATTATGTGCGAAAAAAGGTAAAACAAATTCTGGTGTTTCAACATGATGTAGTATCAGGATCAAGCTTTTCTATCCTACCGGGCTGTTTTAATCATACAATGAAAAGATGATGGTTCAGCAGCTTAAAGCAGTGCCCCGTATTTTTGGTTTAATTAAACAATAGAAAACACTCGTTTTCCTATACATACAGCTAGTAAGACAAGATAGTTGATAAATGACAGATGAAATGAGAGCATTTGATTCGTTCGATGTAATATTTTAAATACGGTAAATAAATTTCTCATACCCAATAATCCCGGGAATTGCCCAATGTAATCCCAAAATTTTCGGGACTGAAAAACGACCAGGATTCTGGATCCTAGGATCGAATTCTACATGTGACTTACCTCAGTCCTGGCATTAATCAAAGCTTTCTCTAAAATTTCGCTGTGTGTTAGTAACTCATTGCTTTGTCTGCTGAGGTCGCGATTATCTCGCTCTATCTTTTTAAAATCATTTAATTGGTGATCTAGTTCTCTTTGAAGCTTATTTTTTTCATTGCAGATTTGATCATGCTCGTTTTTCAACTTATTATATTCTGACTCTAGGAATTCATAGTATTTAACTCTTTCCAGTAACTCACAACTTTCTTTTCTTAAGGCAGTTAAATTATTTTTCGTAGAATAATTTTCTTCTATCAAAGAAGCTAAATTACTAGTGGCTGCTTTGTGTATATTTTCGAAATTTGATAAGCGCCTCATTAGCTCCTTATTTTCATCAATTTTATTTTCGAGGCTATTATACAAATTATTATACTGATCAGCTTGGTTATCAAAATCAGCTTGAAGCATATTTTTTTCTGATAGTATTTTGTGGTAAGTTGCTTTCATCTCCAATAATTCACGATTTAAAGCCTCAGCTTCTAAAGATTGTTTATTGAACGATTTTAAAAGGTTATCGAAACCATTTTGCAATGTTTTTTTTTCTGTTAGGATTCTACCGTAGGCATCGTTTAATTTAGAAAGATCAATTTTAAGATTTTCAGAGCTTTGTAGTTTGTCTAACAGTTCTTCACTTTCTTTTTTATTGATTTTTATGGAATTAAAAGCGTCATTGAGTTCTACCGATTTATTTTGAAGTGCCGTCTCAAGTTGCTTTTTTTCTTTCTCTAGTCTTTCATGAGAATTTTTCAATCTTTCATACTCATGTGATAAATTTTCAAAAGTTTCTAGTTTTTCTTTAAGCAACTTGCTTTCATTTTTGGTCAGTTCTACTGAATGTTTGTACTTGTTTGCTTCTTTTTCAGTAATGCGATTAGCTTCACGGAGTTTATCTAACTCCTGAAGCAATAGAGAATTATTACTGTCACGACTATGCAAATCATTTTGTAGTTTTATGTTTGATGATTGGGATTCATTGAGTAAAGATTTAAGATTGTTATAATCTGAAATTTTTGCTTGAAATGAATTTTCAAGATCGTCTTGTTTAAGTGTCATATTATCGTAGCTATTAAGTAGCTCTTGACTTTCTTGTCTAGCTAGATGTAATTGTTTAATTGCTTGCATTTTCTCTGTGTCCATGGCTGTCAAACTTCTATTATAGGTTTCTTGTAAATTTTGAACTTTACTATAAAGTTCACCGTTTTCCTTGTTTCTTTGTTCCATATCACTCATTAGTCTGTTAACTTCATGTGACTTTCGTTGTAATACATCCATTAGGTTTTCAAGGGCTTTTGATTTTTCTTTAACGTTCTGGTCGAGTTTATTAATTTCATTCTTATAAGTCTCTGCATTTTTCTCTAAGAAATCATTGCGTTGTAGAATCTCTTCACATCCACCTGCAATATTAATATAGTAAACTGTTTGCTTCCCCTAAAGTCTTACTCGACTAGACTAGCTAAAAACTACACTCATGGAAAAATTTAGAGGAACACAAAAATAAGGTAGAACGACATAAAATATTTTCTTGATCCCCAAGTCTGTGATTCTTCTCAATGTTAAACAATACCGACAGACTAGAGAATATATCAGACGTACCTACAGGACAAGCTGACAAAAGATTAAAAACAGACAGGGACCACAGATTTATTGTAAGCAGTTTTCGCTTCGACTTGTTTCGAGGTACGAAAAAAGCTACAGGAAGTTCGACAAGTATAACAGTTAGCACCAAAACGATGGGAAGAAGACTTAAGTCAGCTGGTCTAGGCCCATTGCTCCCCACAGGCCATCGACTCGCTCGGTCCAGCTTTGCTCGTTCGCATCTTAATTGAAATGATGATTGGGGAGAAGTATTTTTTACTAATGACTCCAGATTCTGTCAGAAAGTAATTGATAGAAGGACGAAAGTATGGGGATACGACCCGAATAAAGATACGCTCAGTGTAACATTGTTGGAAGAGAGCCTTATAATGGAGAGATTTGCCTCCATTTTTAGTGTTCCGCGAAATTTTTCCATGATTGTACGTTTGCGAGAAAAAATTTGCAAACATTATCTATTATACATTTACTTTTTAATTCTTCAATTTCCATCTTGAGACTATTTATTAGGTTAGTTTGGAATTCTTCTTCCATTTGTTGCTTTCCTTCATCATTGCAAATACAAACAGCTTTTAGATTAGTTATTTGCTCGTTAAGTTTATTAATTTCATCCTGGAGTTCCAAAGTATCTCCTTCTCTATGTTCCTAAAATTTGCGAGTAGTATGAGTCAGGACTGGAAGGGCAGGTTTCATTTTATTAATATCTTATTGACCTACAATAAAGATGAGGCTCAAAGATAAGCGGACCTTATATACCATCATCGAATAATTTAGAGAGCTCGGTCAAAAACATCAATAAAAACATTCCGACTATCTTTCGGAACAGTTCCACCCTACACCATTGTTTTATTCAATATCAAAAGTAAAATGGAACAAGTATTTTTTTGATAATTTTTAAATTTGGTTGTTTTAAAAAGTCATCTATACTAATTTTACAGTACTAAGAATGTTGTCATCTCGGCAGAAATATAGAGAAAAAACCAAATTTTTAATGATGTTTGGTTTTTGTGTAGTATGGTTTATTTATAGTTTACTACCTTTTACTATATGTATGTAATTAGGTAACCGAATCGAAACCAATGTTGCCGATAAGTTACTTAAATATCTTGGGCTGGTTACAGTAACGCTGGCTTTGCGATCTTTTTGGTGATCACTACAGGTATCTCTTACCTTTTCAGAACCTTGCTCAAGAAGGTTATCAATTTGAATCGATAAACTTCTTATTTGTTTATCTTGACACATAGTTTTGCATTCAGCTTCTTTCAATTTACAATGGAGAGCACTTTTTTCTCTTTCAAATACCATTGAAGCTTCATTGACTTTTTGTTCTAAAAATAAATTGTCTTGTCTCAATTCTTCTATCGTTTTACTTTTGATATTATTTATTTCTGCTTCGGCTTTGAGTTGCAGTTCAATATTTGACGTTTCTTCAGAGAGTACCAAGTATTGCTCTTTTAGAGAATCTAGATCTACAGATCGTCTTCGGTAACGCTCTTTTTCATTCCACAGCATACTGTACTCTCTCAGTTGATCTTTTAATGCTTCAAACTCCTTCTGAAGCTCATCATATTTAAGACACCGATTTTGTAAGCTATTTTTCTCATGTTTGACACTTTCATAGCATGTCATTAAATCATCATAGTTTTGTTGTAAATTTTTGA
This sequence comes from Eupithecia insigniata, assembly GCA_947859395.1. NCBI lineage: Eukaryota > Metazoa > Arthropoda > Insecta > Lepidoptera > Geometridae > Eupithecia > Eupithecia insigniata. The sequence goes on along the minus strand of OX401996.1, from coordinate 4,251,189 downwards.
GTCGTTTCAAATTTTCCGTATTAATATTGTAGTCTTCGATTTCATATTCGTCTAGGTCTTGGTCGGTCTTAACAAATGAGTTGTCCTTGCTCAAGATTTCCCTCATTTCATCATTTTCCATAATGTCGGCAACAAGTTGCGCTCTCTGGTTGTCGATTCGTGGTCGCTTGGACTCAGCGGAGGTGAGTGCGAAGGTTGCTTCTACCCGCGTTTGAAATTCTGCTCGATAACATGAACAATTGTCATTTTGTTTGCTCGGCTCTTGCGCGCAAGGGCTAATGAGCGCGAGGCTAAACTTTTCAAGCACCTTCAACTTAAAGAGTATTTTGCCCTTTATGTCGATACAACGCGTGTCTTTTCCGCAAGTCTGAAAATAAAACAAAAGTCATTTGAACATTATTAAATAAAGCTATCTGTAGATTGTTTGCACAGTCTGCAGATAGCTAAATTGTTTCAATTGTAAATACTGGTTTAATTTGTTTATATTATTTTCTTTGATTAGACAAGATTGACATTGTTTTCTGGCAATTCGTTACTCGTGTCTTGTTACGGTCCTCTACCAGGGGGCCTTCTCGGAAAAGAAAAATTGAAGTTTCTTTTTAGTTTTCATGCAAAACGAACTCTTATGTCGCTTGCATAAGATTAGCGTTTGCACGAAAAATTATCAGAAACTTCGATTTCGTTTTTACGAGTACGGGCCCTGTTTTCGGTTCATTGAAATTTCGATAATTAGGTAGGTACATAAGATACCCACCATCATATTCAAATACAATTTATATTTATCGTTTTGACAAAGAACGGCTAATATTTTCTCCAGGGCTGTGTAAATGTGCGCGTAGATGCAGTAAGGTTCGCAAACGTCGTTCTCCAGTACCTGAAATTTTCACCATTAATTTTATGATTTAGTTACATTTGTACGCATCCGCTATCGTTTATTTAATAGGTTGTAATAGTAGCCTAAATTGATGATTAGAGAAAGGTTTTTAAACGCTGAGATTAGCCTGTCTAGTTCTATTATTAGCTTAGTGCAAAATTATGAAATAAAAGCGTTTAGCGAATGCGTTTTCCTGGGATAATAAGCCAGGAAACCATCTATGACCTCACCAAATTTCATAAATATCCGTACAGCCGTTTAGGCGTGAGAAGGCACAGAGCAACAGAATTACCACCAATAACTTTATTAAATTTATAATATTCGTAAGGATCGGGATACCAGGTCGCTTTGATGTGTAGGCTTCCTTAGATAACCTAGAGGTATTTTCATACACAGGGGCCGTGTGGCGCAAGTTGAGAATTTGCACCACCCTACGAGTACCTTCCCGTGGGTGTCGTAAGAAGTGACTAAGGTACGAGGGCAGTTTAGATAAGTCAGTGACTTTTCAATGTTTTTTTTTATATTATTTAATGTTTCTACATAATCTGCTTTCAGCTCGATACACTTAGCCCAACGATATTCCAGCTTCTTTAACCCTTCTAAAAAATAACTTTTCTCGAACTCGGAAAAATAGGCATCAGTTTCAGCTATGACTTCCTCATTGGATGAAAATCGTTTTCTGCCAAGCCATTTCTTATGTTTGGGAACAGGAAAAAGTCACATGGTGCCAAATCTGAAGAATGTGGTGGGTGTGGTAGCATTTCATAGCGTAATTCCACCAGTTTGGCTGTCGCTACTGCCGACGAGTGAGCCGGTACATTGTCGAGGTGAAAGAGGACTTTTTTTTCGCTAAGTGAGGCCGTTTCCCTCAAATGTATCAAGTAAAGCAGCATAATATTCTCCTGTATTGGTAATCCCTTTTCTAGATAATCAATTAAAATAACACCTTGCGAGTCCCCGCCGTTACCCGCCTACGGAACCGATTTCGTCTACTTTGGAGCCTTTTCACCGGGAAATGTCCACTGTTTTGATTGTTCTTTTGTCTCAGGAGTATAATAAATAATAATGAATCCACGTTTCGTTAACAGTTACAAATCGGCGGAAAACGTGTGTAGTGTTACGTTTTAACATGTCTAAAGACCGTTGAGAGGTTGTCACACGATTGCGTTTTTGGTCAACTGTGAGCAAACGCGGTACCCATTTTGCAGAGTTTTTTCATGCCCAAATGTTCATGTAAAATATTAAAAACATCCATCATCCATCTTAGCTATCTCTCGAATCTTCATTCAGCGATCTTCCAATACGATATCATGGATTTTATCGACCATCTCGTCAGTGGTTATACCTCAACAGGGCGTCCTGAGCGCTCAGCATCCTTTGTGCTTGTTCGACCACAACGAAACTGCGTAAACTACGTCTCTTGAACCATACCATGTGATGGAATAGAGTCCCCATAATATTTTCGTAGGTTTTCTTAATGGTATTTTTCTCTCAAAAAATTATGTTTTATCAGAACACGAAATAAAATTTCATCTTTTTTACAAAAGCGAAGTGATTCTATTTATAATACAAATATATATTTATGTAATATATGTATTCTATTATGTATATCAGTTATCTAGTATACATACACAAGCTCTTTTTAGCTTAGGGCTAGATAAGGCTGTGTGAATTGTCCAGTATTATTTATTTATTATTAATTTTTTAGAACCCTGTACTATACAATAATCAATTTTTGCCAGATCGACCTTTTACTAAGTCTTCCCATAGATAATGTAACAAACATTGAAAAAAAATATCGGACCATTACAAACTGATTACAAATAACAAAAGTCACTGACTTATCAAACTGCCTAGGTATATCCACCAGGGGGCGGGCAGCAGAACACCCTGCAGAACAATTCTACCACTGAACTCCGATCCCCAACTTGTATGTAGTGGGGATGTTGGGCTAATGCCCATAATCCACACGCCGGGTCCCCTCCCGAGATAAAACCCAAAACAGTGGTTATCAGGGGGAGGCCTTCATCCAACTGTTGACCAATATATGCTGTTGAGGTAATGTATCATTTCAATGTCACTCACCGCCATGGCATTCGACATAGCAGCCATTTTAGCCTCCTTAGCAACAATGGCATCTTGCATATCTTGGATTCTTGGATCGACGACCACTGAAATACATGAACTCCAAATGATTGTTACTTTTCCACTAAAATGTGTCTCAGCCAATCGCAATAGGCTCGCTCGATTTTATAGTTATGCGATCGGTTGTGTTTGATATTAAAGTCAACAACAGTCGCACCCCAGTTCCCCAGTCTCCACGGAAGACCAGGTATGAGGTCTTTCAAACAGGGCATTCTAAAGTATTTACGGGGTTGGCAGGGCGCGTGTAACGTCTCTGACGTTGCAGGCGTCCATAGACTGCGGCGGTAACCGCTTCCCATCAGGTAGACCTGACGTTTGACTACAACCGTTATCGTATTAAAAAAAATCTGCTCTACCATTGCACATGCGCAAAGGAGACCAATTTTTGGCAGTGTTTTGGGGATTCCCGACACAAATGGTGAAAACGGGACCTTTTTTTACAGGGAGTATTTTGTACTGGATCCGTTTATTTTCCCATGATGGCGTATGTTACCTGACCGTTTTTTATGAATTTTAAGCTAATGGAAAAAATCGTTTACTGGATCTGGATTAATGTCAGATGTGAGAACTCACTCCTACAACTACATACGCCATCAAGGGAAAATAGACGGATCCAGTAAAACGGACGCTGTGTGTATGAGCCCTAACACTATTATAAAAAATTATAAATTAAATAAATTGTTAATATACGAGACAACGTCCACGCTATGTTGAACAACGATAATCAAAGTTAAGCAACGTTTGTCGCGGTCAGTACTTGGATGGGTCACCGCATCTTATTGAGAATTTGTGACCCATCAAAATATTCTGTTTTTACGTGTTCTATTGCGAAAGTGTATCAAGTATGGAACGTAACCCTTTTTAAGCAAGTCGACTCGCATTTGGCAAAAATGTGTGGCAACCCGTGTGTGTGATAAAAGGTTTCAAAGATAAGAGAGGTGATAATAGAGTAGACCAACACTATCATTATCGTAATAAAAATATTATAAATCTTCTTTCCCAATGTGTGGTAATGTCAATGGTGTAAGTGTACGAGTATTAGTAGGTAGGTAATAACTTATAATTTTCAATGGTGCCAATTCAGAAGTCGCTAAAACTAAACTAAATTAATTTGCATAAAGACTGCTAAAAATGTTGTCATCCTTTTAAACCGACTTCAAAAGGAGGAGGTTATCAATTCAACTGTATGTGTTTTTTGTATGTATGTTACGCGATATCTCCACCATTTATGACCGATTGTGAAAATACTTTAACTATTGTATAGAAAATGATCCGGAAGGGGTCCTATAAAACTTTTATCCCGCAAAACTAAAATAAGTTCAAAAGTAAAAGACATTGAAGTCGGTTTATCGTTTTTTAAAACACGCCATATTATTATTTAGATTGTTATGAAAGGGACGAAAACATTAACATTTTAAGAGCTGTCAAATTAGTTTATTTAAAATAAAAACTAAACCACGATGTCACGAAAAACAAAACTTATTTGATAGCTCTAAAAATAATTCCGTCCCTTTCATAACAATTAAGATAGTCAAAGTCAAAGTCAAAGTCAAAGTCAAAGTTTCTTTATTTCCGTAAATACAATAAATGTACACTTAGAACAGGTCAAATTCTTAAAATTAAACACTGATTTGGAAATAAAGTGATATTTTGATTTCGGTCGCTTCGGTATGTAGACTAAAGTAAAGAAGCGACGAAGAAACCTTTAGCCTGTTAGGTGTTATTTTTCGAGTTGGAGCAAAATCCGTCCCAAGCTTTTTTATCTTCTAGATAGTCTGAAATTTTGTAATAAGCCTTTTTACAAAGGATGTGTTTGACAATTTGTTTGAATTTATTTATAGAAAGTTTTTGCAACTCGCTAGGGGTTTTGTTGTAGAAGCGTATACATTGCCCTCTAAAAGATACATTAACCTTGTGTAACCTAGTTTTGGGCACAGCGAGTTTATTCTTATTTCTAGTATTTACATTATGTATGTCGCAATTTTTAGGGAACCGATCGATATTTTTATGAGTGTACAATAAGTTTTCATAAATATATTGACATGGTACTGTCATTATATTTATTTCTTTGAATTTATCACGTAGGGATTCTCTAGGACCCATGTTATAGATTGCACGAACAGCCCTCTTCTGCAGCACAAATACGGTGTTCATATCTGCAGCGTTCCCCCACAGCAATATACCATACGACATAATACTATGGAAGTAGCTGAAATATACCAGTCTGGAAGTATCAACGTCTGTAAGATGACGGATTTTTTTTACTGCATACGCTGCAGAACTAAGTCTCTTCGATAGCTTATCTATGTGTGGGCCCCATTGAAGTTTACTATCTAAGGTTATTCCTAAGAATACGGTAGTTTCTACAATTTCTAACGTTTCTCCTTTTACGTTTACTTCAGCCTTAACTTGTTTTACATTTGGTAGAATAAATCTAAGACATTTAGTTTTAGTTTCGTTAAGCAAAAGATTATTAATACCAAACCAGTGGACTACTTTTGATATTGCATTGTTTACTTCGTCAAAATTTGTGTTTTGTCTAATCATCTTAAAAATTAAAGAAGTATCATCAGCAAACAATACAATCTCGTGATTATTTTTAACGAGATGAGGCAGGTCGTTAATATAAACCAAAAATAGGAAAGGACCGAGGATTGATCCCTGCGGTACACCCATTGTAACTACAGATCCCGAAGACCGTTTCCCATTTACGTCAACTCTTTGTATCCTGTCACTCAAGTAAGAAGTAAGAAGATCCAAAGAGTTGTCCTTTATTCCATAGTGATGTAATTTCCTGATTAATGTTCCATGGTGTACACAATCAAATGCTTTTGACAAGTCACAAAAAACGCCTAAAGCATCTTGCGACTTCTCCCAAGCATCGAAAATATGCGATACCAACTCTACACCGGCATCAGTAGTTGACCTGCCGCGAGTAAACCCGAATTGCTTACAATGTAGCAGGTCATTGCCATTGAAATGCCTAAGCAATTGATGTAATATAAGTTTTTCAAAAACTTTGCTGAATGTAGGCAGTACTGATATCGGTCTAAAGTTAGTGGGGTCAGACCTACTACCCGATTTAAACAGTGGTATTATTTTACTATGTTTCATCAGATCAGGAAAAACGCCACAATCAATAGATTCATTAAATATAAAAGCTAGATCTGGTGCAATAGTATCAATCAATGGTTTAATGATTCTAACGGAAATGCCCCAGAGATCTGCAGTTTTCTTTATATTTAAAAGTTTAAAGGCTTTTTTAATATCGTTTTCATCGACATGTTGGAAATTAAATTTATTTTCGCATGCAGGTACATTTTCTTTCAGTAATGACTCAGCGATTAATTGAGAAGAGTTCAGACACTTTGTAGTAGAGATTGGAATGTCAGTAAAAAAGTTTTCAAATGCTTGGGCTACTTCAACATCAATTTTAACTGAGCAATCGTTAATCTTTAAATTGTAATCATTAATGTAGGTACTGACCTTTCCAGTCTCGCTGTTTATTATTTTCCATGTTGATTTTATTACATTTTCACTGTTTCTAATTTTAGAGCTAATATAATTTGATTTTGCTATTTGACAAACTTTTCTAAATATTTTTGAATAATTTTTTACTTTGTCTTTGAACTCCGGGCTAAAATTGTATTGTTTTTCACTATACAGTTCATACAATTTATTTCTACTCTTTTGTATACCCACTGTTGCCCATTCACTAAAGTTAAGTTTATCTGAGACCATGGTCGATTTGGGTGTGAATATAGAATTAAATGCATTGGTGAATTTGTTAAAAAAACTGCAATAGGACTCATTTGGGTTGTTAAGAGAGTAATTAGGTGGAGGTTTACAATCCCAATCCAATTTCAACCGTTCAAATCGACTTGTGGTCACAGGTATGTATGTTATTCTCTTTTTACAGTTATTATTTTTTACTTGAATTTCTAATTTTATTAGTTGACCTAAGTGGTCTGATTTTAAATTGCTTATTACATTTTTATTAATAATTTTATTATTTAGGCAAACAAATATATTATCTATACATTTTGCTGTGGTTTCCGTTATTCTAGTAGGTTCAATAAAAAGTGGCTTTAAATTGTAAGAATTAAATAAATTAGTTAATCTACTACTAAGGGAGTAGACTTCTAAAAGATCAATATTAAAGTCTCCACATACCATGAGGTTTTTATTTGATTTTGATATTTTGAATAAGATATCATCCATATTTTTTTCAAATATTTCAAAAGAAGCTGATGGTGGGCTGTATACGCTTACTACAATACTTTGCTCCAACTCAACACATGCTACTTCAATGTGGCCTTCAACGGATAAGCATATTATGTCCTTACGTTCTTTGAATTTTATGAATTTATTTAATAGTATTAATGAGCCTCCACGAATAGCATGTGATCTGCAATAGGAGCTACCAACTTGGTGGTTACTGAAATTGAACATGAGCTCATAGCTTTTCAGCCAGTGTTCTGTTAAGCAGATGATGTTAATATTGAAAGAGTTCATGTACAATTCCAACTCTAATAATTTACTTTTTAATCCTTGAATATTTTGATGCACCAAGTTAGTAAATTTTGCATTTGTTTTACACTTTTGGTTTATTTGACTTTTTATGTGACTAATATTATTTGACTTTTTAGGGCTAGAGACGTCCTCTATTGTCTTTTTAAGTAATTTAAATGGCTTGGAAGAACTTCCAAGGTCTGCGTTGTAAGTTTATTACAATGCTCAAAAGAAGCATCTTGTTTAGCCAAATTTTTGGCTGTAATATTAAAATAATAAGATAGCGAAACAGCTATTTGTTTTTTGTAATAATTAGAAAGGTAGTAATTACCTTTTTTAGTCAAGTAATATTTTTTACTAACAATACTGTTAGTGTCAATCACATGTACATTGTTATTGCATGAAATAGTATGCAATGCCATATTTAGCTTATATCTAATATTATTTTCTATATTTGGCAAGCTGTCGCTGTAGGGGAATGTGAACATTACAATTTGGTTTAATTTCAGCGAAGATAATTTGTCCATATATTTAATTAAGTCTGATTTGTTCACATTACCCCTATTTCCAAGTAATATTATCAAATTTGAGTTATTGTGAAATCTTTCAGTATCAATTTTATGCATAATGTCATGGAGATTGCAGTTAGGTAAGCAATTATTTAATGTGTGCTCCATATTCATGTTTAAAAACTGGCCCATATTTATTCCAATTTCATCGCAGTACATTACGGTTTTTTTACTTGAGCATGAAGGACTAAGATCCAGATGGGATGCAACTGAGACAGTACTGTCCGGACTACAGTTGTCACCAACCAAGTCAGGACCACAGCAGCAGCAGCCCTCCAGAATCCTGCCCTCCAGACTCACCTGGCTTGTGAGAAGTGCATCCATGGCCAGATTGAGTTCCCTTGTCTGTTCAGTTGTACGTTCATAAAGGCTGATGTAGTGCCCCAGGGAGTGCTCCGCCTGGCCAAGTTTGCACCTCAGCTCCTTCATTTCAGTCTCATACTGGATCTGATTGTAATTAAACTTTACATTACAGAGCTCTTGTTTATCTAAAACTACTCTTTTGCTTTTTACCTTGGCAACTAAATGTTTTTGATCTTTTAAAAAAGTTTTCTTATTTTGTATGAATTTGTTGATTTTTACAATTTTTTTCATTTTATATAAGATAGATAAAATAGATAGATAAAAACATAGATAAAAAGGATGGCATCATTTTGAGTGAAGTCCAAGTTAAATTTTTACAATATAATGATGCTATCCTTTTAATTTCCATCGTTTTGAAAGGGACGAAAACATTTTTAGAGCTGTCAAGTTAGATTAATTTAGATGAAGACGTCAACAAAAACTAGGCTAATTTGACGGCACAAAAATTATGCAAGTCATATTGGGTGGGTCTCCCATTACCCATTGCAATGGGAATGCTGCGAACTACGAACAAGTCCTTTTCTACTGAAATATTTCTCGTTTTAATAAACGCCTAGAAATATCAACATTGTTGATATTTCTAGGCGCTAATATCAACATTGTTGATCCTCTTTGTGTAGAAAAAAAGATTTAAAAAAGAAAACACTGATAAATGTATATTAGATACCTATACTTTTCAATTTTATTTGAAAAACAATTTTATTTCAAAATGTTGATCTGCTCTTATGAGCAGATCAACATTTTTCAAAGGCTTGTGGGGAATTTCCAAAATTCCCTTCTTTTAAACAGAATATTTTACATATTCATACCCTTCGAAAAGTATAATATTTCCTTTTCCTCTTTGGATGACCTCAATATCTTTTTTTTACTTAACTGTACAAAATAAAATAAATGAAAGATGGATAATTATTTATTAGCTACCGCAAGATAATGTTTACGAATCATTTGACTTAATTTACAATAAAATTGATCCATCAAAAACGATTTTAAGTGGCCAGTATGGATCGATAAAGGAAATCGCAAAGATGGCAAAATTGTAATGGGAATAGTGATATAACTAATATCAGGACATTCCCGTCAATCGTAATTCCTAATAGGAATAGTAAAACTATATCGATTATTGATCGATATGAAATTATATCTTTTATTTTATTTGGCAACATTTTACTTCTTTCAAATTAGTTTTATTTAGGCGACATCTGAATTGACACCTATGCCTATTAAGGATATTAACATAATCTGTTAATTTTGTAGGTTATCTTACTTGTGCCAGCGCTTTGTACGGTTGATACTAAGACTTGATTACCCTCGTCCACCATAACCACCTCTTTATGGGGCTTGTCACTTTTTTCGTCCTTTTCATCCAGTTCCCTTTTCCCCTTTTCATCACTCCCCTTAGATTTTGGAGTCTATGAAAAAGAAGTAGTAAAATTAATATAGGTATTGCTAAACTCACACAAGCGTACCTAATTTACCCACCACATACTAAAAAAGATTGAAAAAGGCTTGAATAACAACGAAGCCGCGGAAAGCAGCTAGTTATGAATAAGGGGATTAGTTTTTACAGAAATTGTTTGATAAAAACAGGGCCCTATTCTGCTCAACTTATCTATAACTAAAATATTTTGTCATTCTCCCTTATCCTACTAATATTATGAATGTCAAAGTTTGTACGGATGGCTGTATGGATATTTGTTACTCTTTCACGCAAAAACTACTGAACTGATTGGGCTAAAATTTGGTATGGGTATAGTTTGGGACCTAGAATATCATATAGGCTATTTTTTATCCCGATAAAACGCGGACAAAGGTGCGAGCAGCAGCTAGAAATAAACAAAAAACGACGTACGCTAGAAGTGTAAAGATGGATACCATTCTATCAATCAACCTGTCCGTGCCCTCCATACAAATAGCAGCGCACGCACTATCTCGTGTTTCTTTCATTTAAGGATTCTACGAGACTATTCTGAGGCGAATGATTAAAAGAATTGAGCTCCAAGACTTTAGTATTATGCGACTCAAAAAATTACGCAAGTTTGGCCTCAGCCGTATCGACACAGAAATACTAATTTAATCAATTTATTTTCGTATTTCCCTCAAAACTCAGATATTCTGTAAAATCTGCGTCGCTGCCGGATCGTGGAATCAGCCCGTATATATAATGGCTAGTCTGATTGTAAAACGAACGCTGATTTGTAGTGAAAACCTGTTTTAGGGAAATTGTAAAATAAACCAGTCCAGGCTTGCAAAGTACCTACTACTATCTCAACGCACCCCTCCATTTTCCTTACACTCCTTATTTTACATTATTCTGAAATATTTACTAACATACCTACTTCATCATCATCATCAGTCCGTACACGTCAACTGGTGAACATAGGCCTTGCCCAAACGACGCCATGAATAGCGGTCCTGAGCCACCTCCATCCAACGGCTCCCTGCGACCGCTACGATGTCGTCGGTCCATCGAGTAGGAGGTCTTCCTACACTCCGTTTCGCATTGCATCGCGGTCGCCACTTGAGAACCTTTACTCCCCAACGGTTATCGGTTCTACGAGCTATATGGCCTGTCCATCACCACTTCACATGTACCTACCTACTTGTGATTCGATAAATCAGAAAATTATTAAAAAACATCAATTTATTGAAAACAAAATATAACCAGTAATAGTTCCACGTCCACACGGTAGGGGCGCTGTACCAAGTTGTATGGAAAAAGGAGACGTCACGATCACGTCTCGTTACTAACGTCAAATAGACTTACCCCATAAGTAACCCAAAAAGCCTTAACATCCTATAAGTAAATATTTTATGGTACTCACCAGATCTTCCACATGTTGATCACCCTGCAAAAATGATTATTGTTATTACAATAATAATAATAGATTGTTACACAAGGGTAGTAAGGGAGCTATTACAGAACAAGATCCAATTTGGCGCCAGTGCGAGCGCAGCTCACAATGGGCCCTAAATTGGATTGGGTGCACCCGAGATATTTAGACGCCCGAGCGAAGCGAGGGCGAATACAGTTCGAGGGTGCACTCAATCCAATTTCGCGCCCTTGCGAGCGCTCGCAAAGGGCGCTAATGGATCGAGTGCACCCAAGAATATAGTTCGAGGGTGTAATAGCTACTTGCAACCGAGGTAAGCATTCTACTTTACATAATAATGGCGAGGCAAATAAAAAATTTATATACTCGTACTTAGGTATGACAAAATGTAATTTTTATTAGAAAAATTTATGATTTATTAAATAGTTTTCTTATCATTTTATAAAAATTTATTGTGTTGGGAATACCATCTTACACAGCCTTTGCTTACTTTTGCCGAGCATTGTGATATTATGATATAAATAATTCTTTATTAGCGCTACGCTCTACGTATGAACATGTGATTACCTCATCTCCTCTTGATTTTCCAGTCTAAAAAACAGAAATAAATTATTAGTAAAAAATATTACATACCTAAGGACAGTTTTTGGAGTACGATACTGTATTCTAATAAAACCGGCCAAGTGCGAGTTGATTTCCTCACGGAGGGTGCTGTACGATCGTACGTCGTTACGTACATAACTATTTTGCAAAATTTGATAAAAAGAAAAGTCAACATGACGCTTTCACCCATCCAAGCACATCCCTGACCGTGCCCGACGTTACTTAATTTCGCTGATTGGTAATCAACTTGAAAAAGATAGAGCAAATATACCCAAAAAGTCACGTTTTTTGTATGGGAGCCACCTATAATTTTAATATTTTCTAAAATTTTTAAATCCGCCAGAGAAATTCACATTCTGTAGCAATTTCAACAGTTTACTATTTACGGTTCCTCAGATACAGAGGCCAGACAGCCAAACAGACATAATAGGGACCCGTTTTCACCCTCCAGGTAAGGAACCCTAAAAAAAGTTTAGTAATTCTATGTTGAATGACTGTTGAATATGGCACAACTACCCTTGTTTGAGGCTCCCCCTCAAACAAGGGTAGTAGGACGTTCTTATGCAGTGGACGTACATATATGGGCTGAGCTGATAATGATGATGTTTTTGACTTACCTCAAAACCTTCAGATCCCTGAAACAAGAGATATAAAAAATTATTTGTATAGAATATACACCTTCAGCCGAGAATAATGTGTAAATATAAAATAATATAATAGAAATAAAGAGATATAAGAGTTAATCCTTCCTACTAATAATATTATAAACGTCAGTTTATAATAAGTTTGTAAGGATGGATGTATGGATATTTCTTACTCTTTCACGCAAAAATCACTGAACCGATTAGGCTGAAATTTGGTATGGATATATGTATGTACTTTGGAATCTGGAATTACATGCAGGCTATTTTTTATCCCGATAAAACGCGGGTCTTCACCCGCGCGGGCAGCAGCTAGTATACAATAATTTAAAATAACCTTAATGCTATCAAGCAAAACAAATTTTTCCGTCTGTTTGTTACCTTTTCGCAGCTAAACGGACCTTAGGGAAATTAGGCAGGGTATACATAGTATGTATGTACAGTATCCCGGAGACATAAGTCAGAATTCAAAAAATCAAATCTATAGGTTTACAAAATAAGTACTTAAATAAGTCAAATTTACCGTAATATATTATAAAGATTAGCTATACTTTTCATCCATGGCTTACAAAATAAACACCTAGGCAAGTCAAGATTATGTCAGTTGTGATATAGGTAATATTCGTACTCACTTCAGTAAATTGCGAAATATCCAAATCCAGGTTAAAGAACTGAAATAAAGAATGCATTAGTGATGCTAAATAAATGAATAATAGGGTTTTGGCTATTAGGTATAGTGCGTAATTCTCACAGTGGGGGTAATTTCTAAGAAATTTTATAATATCCCAAAAAATTACCTTTAATGGGACTTGAACGTGGTGGGAAAACCCACAACCCTCCCTGGTTGCGGGCTTTCCCGTCGGGGTTGTTTTTTTTTTGGGATATATTTTTCTGAACATATGCTCTCAAACGACGACGCCACGAATAGCGGCAAAATATAATCAAGCTTAAATATTTATCATATAACTAATAATATAAAACTAAAATTCACTTGAGTCAGATTAATATATCATTTATTAACAATATTTAGTGAAGAAAGGATCTAAAATCGACAAGGACTGTAAATATATATATATATATGTATATAAAATCTATATATATGTATATATACAAATGAACCCTTTAATCTTTTTTAATATAACGTGAACCCCAGCGTTATATACATATTATATACTCTTTGCTAAGCACGTTTGAAATAACTGTCAGTTGTTTGAATTCAATGACAGGACAACGTATGTCGGGTCAGCTAGTGCTGAATAAAAATCAATAATTTGGCTCTAAGAAAATATGTAGGCACAACTATACTAATCCTACATATACTTACTAATCCATGCAGATCTTTATTGGCCTCCTTAATAGCTGCGTGCTGAAAAATTAAATCAGAAGTCATCAATCATCATTTAGATATTTGTTGATTTTACAAAAGATAGTAGAAAAGGTTAGTATAATACTTTTGCAGCGTGGAGAAATCCTTGAATCAAGATCGAAAGAGTTTACTTTGTGTGGGTATGATCTATCTGCGAGTATTGATTTTTTTCTTAAAATGTTCAATTAGGGTCATCTGTTCACATGGGATAGAAATAATCTTTAACCGTTTCCATAGAAACGCATTTGAAGCCACCAACAGAAACAAGTAGGTAGGTATATTACCACCCTTTTGTCACTTAACTCCATGTTTTCTCATGTAAGTGACATTGTGTTTTTTTGGGAATAAATTTATTTTAACCGAAATGATTTTATATTGATTTTTTTTATATTGTGTTTGCCATTTGTTTATTTTATACTCTTCTGTATCCAAATAAATGTTTTTTTTTTTGTTTTTTATATTCTACATCTACAAATAATGTAAAATAACTCACAGCCTTAGCGATCTCGCACTTCTGCTCATAAGTTAAGTCTAGTTCATCATAAGCGGTCATCATCTCTTCAAACTCCTGGATCTTCCGCTGGAGAGCAGCGATCTTAGCATTTTTAGAAACCATCAAAGTATCGATGATAGTTTCAGTAGGAACGTATTTCGGTCTGCATAAACAGTTATTCTTCTTGATGATGTCCACCAGGTGCTCGGTCTTGTCAGACCCGAAGTGGGACCAGGCCCTGGCGTCTGTGCATGACGAGTAAGCCTTCAACTTACCCTCATTTCTATTCGGTAAGTCAAATACGTCGTAATCGTTGAAAACACGCTCTCTTTTCGTTACAAAAGACATATTGAATATTTTTGTTCTTACGATAAAATTTCTATATAAATACTAATGAAAATATACTTATTTTGTTCCCCATAACTTTTACATATAACAGTAAGATTTGAAATGTATTCACAATTGTAATAAATAGCTTTTTGTAAATAGCGAAATAGCAAATATTATTTAGAAAACGTCATTTGTGCCCAATCTAGGTGGGTGGCTTGGCATTTTGAAATAGAATGAAGTCAATTTCAAACTATTTTTCTGTAACATTACATTGTTTGGCCAGTGTTGTAGGTTTTAATTTGGTCAAACATTTCAAAACACAGGCGTAAAGTCATAGATATGTTACTTTATGAAATTCTCTTTGTCCACACCAACCCTTTTCAAATGCTAACATTGCCAAACAGACAAGTTCGTTTCTATTAGTCTTTGGTTAGCGGAGCGTTACATTCTCTTTGGTCTTTGGTTTGCAACGTAGTTATTGTATCCTCTTTGGATTTTCAGTCAGCAGATTTCAGCATAGCGTTACATTCTCTTTGTACGTTCATATATAAAAATTTACTCTATGGTATCCTCTTTGATTCTCTTTGGACTTCAGAAGTAATTCTAATTTAGGATCATTTTAGGATAACAAAATTACCCGTTACGTATTCTAATGGCCCACTGTAGTATTGTATTCTCTTTGCCCACCAGTTTCAAATCTACTAAGCAAGCGTAAGCGTTCAATGAATTATACACACTCGTACAATTTTCGACTTGTACCTCGTAACGAAGGGAAAATCAAGTCTTACGATTCCTGTAGTGACCTCAGGGCGTGGAGCCATGACGTGGGGGCCAAGAACCTGTATCTCAGAGAGTGGATGAAATGCAGTATGCCACTGTACGTGATCCCCGTCAGCACTCTCACCAATTTTATACGGACAATGACGGGTAGGAATCACAGTAGGGTAAGGAAGATAATCCACCATTAGATCTTATTATTGTAGAAAATAGTAGTTTTAATAGCTTTCGTATTTTCTAAACATTGGAACAATGAGTAAAAACATCGTTAATGAGGAGAAACAACGCTGCACTATAATAAACAGTTTATCATCACGAAAGGCAGTTCCTAACGCCTTTTTTTATTAGCCTGAGGAAAATGCTCACGCATACCATAATGCCACGAGGAGACAGTACGATTATGTGGCACTTTAACCCATTTATTTATTATTTATTGATCTAGTACAGAAATAGCTTTCCAATAACACTAGTCATACATGAATTACAATAAAATGGATACAATTGAAGGTGATAATAATAAGCAAAATTTCATGTCAAAAGAATAAAAACCTACCCTAAATAGTCAATTTATATAATAGTAATAATATATTATCTAATTAAAATAATAATTAAGGATGAAAAACAATAAAATTTTAATTTTAATTCTAAATAGAAATGAAATAAAATAGAGATCACAAATTTAGCATGTCTATCTAGTACCTAACTCGCAAAAAGCCAGGCAGTTTGCGGTCAGTAGTCTCCATGCATCCGTAAATACATCGCATTCAGGATTTGCGTCTAAGAGGGCATTGAGCGATGAGAGAGTACGTGGAATAGGAGATTGCGCGTGAGCAAGAGTTCGGCAGTATGGCACCGCAAAAAGCCTATGCTTCCTACCGCGAAGGTTGTCTGGGACGTAAAGCTGCAGGAGCTCATTGTTGAGATCCGGGGCGTCAATTTTTCCTCGAAGAATCTTCAGCATGGTTATGATTTGGTCATTTGTTCTTCTGACCTCTAGGCTATTATAACCAAGGCAGCCCAGCAGGAACTGAGTTGGATACATAAAAGGGTAGTATCCGAAAAGGTGCTTGTAAAGGAATCGTAGAAAAGCTTTTTGTACCTTTTCAAGGAGAAGCCCATTAAAAGAGATGGAGGAGTTCCGCTTCTGCCGCTTGTGGTGAGAGCACGGGCACGTTCACTCTTCCGCGAACCCACCGCGGCTGCCCGATATCGGGCCCCTTACTGGGTGTGGAGCACCCCCCTTCGCGACGCACGAGAAACACATGATGCGCCGCGATCACCTCGGGGACCTTAAATTGCCAAATGGGCACCAGATGATCCCGTGTCCAAACGCCCCTAGGTCACCTTGCGACGGGTCAGTCAAGTGGCCCCGCCGCTTGCCACACGGTCACAGAGGATTGGAAGAGCGGCCCACGCAATACCCTGTGACCCCACCGCGTCCGCCATCAAACGGTGGCGACCCCGCCAAGGCCGCGGAAGGCAGGAAGAGCGGCGTACCTCAATACCGCTCGGCGCTCTCCCGCCGCGGCCTCAACCTCTCTGCGGCCGTACCGCCCATACGGCACGGCCGCCCGCGTCAGTTGGGGTGCCACCAACCAATACGACAACACAACCTACTACCGTTCCAATTAGGCTTACAGGGCAAAATCCAGATGAGCGGTCCGTCTCGGGGCCGGCCGTGTCACCGTCTGCGTTGGCTCGGCCCCCTCTTAGCTTCATTGCGGGTGAACAGGCCGCAATTACTAACCCCCCCGCCACGGCAAAGCGGAAACCCTTTAGGGGGGCAGTTCCTAACGCCTGAAATGCAAATACGTTCCAATTTAAAAAAATATTTTTTTTTTGTGTTTGTTTGCTATCAGTCGATTTTGACTATAAGCAGATGAGTTGCGAGCTTTTGGCATGTAGGGCACTGCCCGCAGAGGAGCCAGCCCTTTCGAAAAAAAATATATAAAAAAGCATTAATAAGTTGATTGCTTCTCTTAACACATGCTAAGTATAATGTTAGTTCTTGTGTTCTAGGTTCCTCGATGTCATCCAGAATGTAAATCCAAAGTGTTAGTCGAAAGCATTTGCAACTCTTGCCATGCCATACGAGAGTGTTTTGAAGTAAATGACTTTGAGAAGTACGTTGTAGAGGTTCGTTCCAATACTACTACGAATTTATATTAAATAATTCTTTGACATCCACTAGATATTGTATTTGTTTAATCTATAGGAAGAATTAGAATCAAGCGAATGGCCGTGTGACAGATGTTTAGACGCTTTGAAAAGCATTAAAATGTTCTGGAAAATTATGGTAGACAAGATTTTTCAAGTAAATATGCCAAAAAATGACAAATCAAACTACGATGAATGCCGTGACAGAGATGCTGTAAAGTGTGTCGCAAGGAAGTGGCAAAGTGAAATAGTTTCTCAGGCGTATTACGTTAAGAGTATGACAACTCCGGTCATCGGCGGGACGCCATGGCCAAACAGAGTTGTTAAGAAGAGCTCACAGCAAACAGCAAAGTCCTGGCCATCGGATAACAGGTACTCCGAGAAAAAAACGCGGCAGCCAAATCTGGCACGATTGCAAAGGTTACAAGAAGAGAAGGATAAACAGAGTAAAGGATTTCGCAAAATCTTTGACCGGGGCACGCAAAATGCTGCTGTGATGGTTAATAAGGGCTGCGACACTTGTTTCTTAGAGAAAGAGCAAGATGAGCTCAGTTTGTACAAGAAAGATCTTCAAGATCTTCATACGAAATTTATTCAGCGTGCCGACGAGGTTGAGAGATTGAGAACAGAAAACAAGTCTTTGAGGATGGAGCTGGACAATGTGTACTCGAGTGGTCCGTGGGGAGCTTCTTTCCACTCCAATCCTTATAGAAGAACGACATTCCAGCCTTTCGAATTGGAAGAAAGTCAACAACCAATCAAAATTCTTGACTCTGAAATGGTGATAACAATGAAGCAATGTAAAAATGAGGTAAGCTAAGGGTTACCTATATTAATAATATATTGGGCTAAATTATTATTATAATTTCAGCCCTTACAACGCCCTCTGTGGCGCAGCGGGCAATGTGGCAGGCGTCTGTGAGGGGGAGGTTGCTGGTTCGATTCTCGCCTCGGATAAATATTTGTTGGATCTGCAGATGTTGGCTGGGTGTTTTCTATCCATAATAAAAATATCTATCTAGTTAATGTATTATATATAATACGTACATCAGTTATTCGCACGCACACATGCAACTCACACAAGCAAAGAAGTATAGCACTTTAATATTTGCTCTGCTTAACTTGGGGCTAGATAATGCTGTGTGAATGATCCAGCGCGTAGGTAATTGTATTGTTTTGTAATTGTTATCGTCCACTGCTGAGTAAATGCCACCCTCTTCTTCTCCCACTCCTTGGGATCTTGGGCTACATTGAGCCAGTTTAGCTATATTGTATCAATAAACTGTATACCTTTGCTGATTTCAGAACTTCAAACACGTGTCCATGTTACGAGTCCTTCATAAATCAAACGGTCCAAATAATGAACTAATTGATGTAGCAAGCGGCAATAAAGACGACCCAATCGATATCTTGAAAAAAGGTATATCCATAAAGTTATCATTTAAACGGTCAGCGAATTAAAGAAGTTTTAGTCAGCCAAAAACGCATTTTGTCAGCAGAAAAACTGATCTTGGCTGCATGTAGTGGTCTGCAAAAATTACTAAATTGGTGTGCAAATACTCATATTAGATCAAAATTCATTACTTAGACTTCGTGGTGGTGAAATCGGGGCCGCACCTCTCGACACCCCTTAGTCGTTTGCACCGATGTTGTTTCTTTTCGGCATTTACGCCGACATTTTGAGGAACCCATCCATCATTTGCCAAGCCACCGTCTGTCGCTTGTAACAGTATTGAGAGTATGATAATGGCAGGCATCCGCAGTCTCCCTCATAGCCAGATTACTCAATCCATCCATTCATTACAATAACATGGTTTTTGTTACTTGAATTTTCCTTTGCAATAGTTTCTATACCTAGCGGATATCATCCTCGGGTGTATCATTTTGTGCAACCAAGGATGATGCCGGCTATGTGTAGCTCTCACTTTTAGATTAATTCTCATAAAGGGCCTATGTGCTGTTGGCTTCGGCTCCACGCATGCCTCTCAAAGGACCGGGTCACTATAATGGGCCGTGATCATGAAAAAACTAATAATGACTTTGAATACTTATCTATTCTTTCTATCCTAATAATAATAGCCCTCTTATGTTATGAAGCCTAGTAATTTTAAAGAGGATCTGTTTTCGTAAACTATTCACGTCAAAACTACGGAACGGTTCAGGCAAAAAAATTTACAAGATGTGGATTTAGATCTGAAATCCTAATATAGGCTACTTTTGTCCCGGGAAAATGCGTGCTTAGCCATGAGCAGAAGAAACTGTTAATCATACAGGGAAATTTACCATTTTTTGTTTTATTTATTCGTTTTTACAACATACATATCTCCAAGTGAGATGCAAAAATTATCTGTAACTCAATTTAAAAAAAAAACGTCAAGTGCGAGTTGACTCGTGCACCAAAGGTTTAGTTTTTATAATTATAACACCTTGTTTCTTGATCAATTTCATGATTCTAGGTCAACGGGATGTAGCCCTATAGTAATTGATCGCTTAAAAAAGGAAAAAAATTGTGAATAAACTACAAATTTTCAATTTTAAAGGTTTTCGCTTCAGTTGTGCTATAAGACCCTTCTTGCCAAATTTCATGTTTTAGGTCAACGGAAAGTACCCTATATAGGTTTTGTGTGCACGCGATTTCTTTGGAAATTTCAATTGAGGCTTAAACGTCTGAACGGAACGGATAGCCTTAGCCCCCATACAAACGTAGTTTCCGCTTCATTTGAAAACTTTGTCCCCGATCGTATTGATTTTCCATTCGTAATCAGATGAAAAATAGCTATGTTTGTAGCGGTTTAGTTTTTCAAAAAACTGATGTTTAAATGAGAGCGAAACTAATTTTGACCACCAAATTGAGTAATTTTCAAGCGATTTTTTATGCATGATAGACACCTTTATTCGAAAGTCTGTCGCGTTGCAAACATCAAATACTATATTCAACATTGTAAATAACCAAAAATATTTCTGAAATCAATCGTTTATTATAAATTTAATCGGAAAGTACGAAAAAATATCAAAAAGTGGTGCCGACACCGAGCACACGCACACAGCCACATGACAGCTTCGTATTTGATGGTTAGACGCGCTTTCTCACTAATAGCACGCCCCATTTCATTCGACGTGAAACAATAACAACAAATCCGCATACGCCGATCCGTTTCCGTTTGGGAGAGGTTCGTAGCCTTCTTAATTGCGTTGACTTAGAAGTTTGTTTTATATCACGGCTCGGCAACGGCGTTACGGACCTGGATATTTAATTTCAACTCGATAGCTCCACGCGTTTTTGAGAAAAGAGGGTTGACAGACGGACGGACAGACAGACAGACGGACGGACGGACGGACGGACGGACAGACGGACAACAAAGTGATCCTATAAGGGATCCGTTTTTCGTTTTTAGGTATGGATCCCTAAAAATTATAAAAAAAATCGCATTGTATGTTTTTAACTTGTAACTGTATTTCGTAGTGCAAAACACATTCGGTGCGATAGTAAAGCGAGAGCTCAGCATCAACATGGACCGACGGCACGAGCTCATGCAGCAGATGTCGGATATCGAAGGCAGCTTCCGTGCCGTCAGCACTAGCACGTCAGCCCGCTCTTCTTGCACGCTCTGCTCCAAACTCAGCTCTGAACTCGTATTTGTAAGTTTGTATCACTTAATTCACAAGGGTCAACATAACACCAGCGCAGCGTACCTAGTAACTTCCGCAACTGCTTGGAAAACCACCGAGTGTTGAGCCAAAAAGGCATGTTGATGAGTAGATAAGTCTAAGTTACCTACTCAGCAACATGCCTTTTTGGCTCGACACTCGGTGGTTTTCCAAGCATTTGCGGAAGTTACTAGGTACCTATACTCTTTTAATCTTAAGGTTTGCAACAATTTTTTGTAATTGTAATGTGTCGTGTGAAATAAATTATTTAATTTCAGGTCATTCACATTTCAGATTTATGTAACTATTTCGTTACATATCAGTATACATTGGCATATCTAGATAACTTGATTTAAAAGATACTAAGATATAAATGTACCTCATTCATCATCATGACGAGCGGACAAAGCTTCGCTTGCGATACATGGGGTTGCGGGTTCGATTCCGGCGGGAATCGTATGTTAGGGTGTTTTCTAAGTGTGATAAAAACCATACCTAGTTACATCCCAATTGTATTAATATTCCGAGTGCTGGAAGATCGTCTACTCGATGGACCGACGACATTGTAGCGGTCGCTGGGAAAAGTAGAAGAATGCGGCTTAGGAACTCTATTTTCCGCGTCGTTGTATGGGAGAGGCCTATGTGGACACAGCAGTGGACGAGTGTGGACTATGATGATCAGTTATCTAGTGGATTGTCCAGCAATATTATTATTATGCTGATCATCATATCGACCCGTTGCTACAGACGGCTGGCTAAAATCTTCATCCAGTCCTTCCTCTAGGCCACCTTTGATTTTGCTAATATTTTAAATGGTTTTTTTCAGAAGACTCCTGCTGAGTAATATGAATTTAAATTACAACTAACAGTGTTTTTTTAATGAATTAGAGAATTAACTACATATTTATTGTGAGCGTAAAATGTGTTTGTTTGTAATTATACTCTTATGATACTATACGTGTTTGAAATAAGACATAATTTTGATCATTCGGTCGTAGACAAAATCCGTTGCATTCATTGCGAAGACAAAATCAAGGTGGTTGAATTTCGGCAAGCCAATTTTAAAGGATCCGATAACCGTTGAAACTTCTTTCGACAGTTGAAAGACATCATCAGGGGTTGATAACCAGTCGTTTTCAGAGTAATGTAGGTAAATAGGAACTCTGATGCTCTTCAAGTTGTATTTTGGTGGCTTTATACTTCCGTATCTACGTAGGTTTTTGACTAGCCCATGATTGAAGTTTGTGAATTTGCCAGAGTTATAAAGCTGGGCGAAGTGGACGATCTGTCGCGTCGATGCGCCGGCGGGGGTGTGACCAAACACTATAGGCAGCGTTTGCTGTGAAAAAATAATATAATTTACTTGTATTTCTCCATAAATCTGAAAAGCGTAAAGACGAGAAAAGCGTGCCCAAAAATGTAGACCTACCTTCTTGAACAAAAAGCAACAACTTCCTAAAGACCTTGCAAATGTTGTAGCCGCTTGTTGTCCATTTTGAAAAAAAATTAGGACTGTGACGAGTATGTCAAACGAGCTGTTTGGTTTTCTTACCCTATCAAGCTGTTCCATATTGAAGCCAGTAATAAGGAATAAGAAATTAGCACATGCAGTCTGTACTATGGACTCCTCGGTGCACAATCTTTGAGCAGCTAGCTGGTTGATTTCACCGTTTGGTAAGAACTCGTGGGTTCCCATAATTTTGAAAATTCTCTGAAATCATATTTTGAAAAAGTTACGATAGAGATGTAGCGACTCTCAAATACACACAACAAATAAAAGAATAAATATAAATAATAAATTCAGAGAATGTCAAAAGGCAGTTTTATCACTACGAGAGAACTCTCCCATGTAACCTTGTGAGTTTTGGATATATGTAGATGACGAGAACCACATAGACTTACATAAATCTAGTCAGCAAAATATTAAAGTCTAAAATAAACTTACGTCTAACGTATTAGAGAAAGGTGCAAGAGCCCTAATCAAGGGGCTTTTGATGTTTCCAACAAAAGCAATCGGCGCAAGCGCATTCATAGCGATGATTTTATCATTATACTCCGGCCTGGTTGATGTCATCACCCAAAACACAGTGGTTCCTTGAGAAAATCCTATGTATTGAAGCTTTTTGACACCAGCTGTTTTGAGGGTGTAGTCGATCATAGCGGGTAGATCGTAGTATCCTATCTCATGCCAGCTGAACTGCCAGAACTTGGTAGAGGCAGGTTTTAGATAGACGTGTGCTTTGGAGTATGTGTTGCCGCGGGCGTTGCCCATCCAGACATCATAGCCTTCGTCTGCGAGGATGTACGCTGCAATGGGAGAGATATTACTTTTTATTTATTTATCACCACACAACCAAAGGCTTTATCGCTGAGCGACCACACCGCCTCAGGGAGATACAATCAGGTTCGGGATGATACTGTGGGATCTTGGACAGATAGTTTGGCGGTGTTGGGAGGACGAGCTCAACCTGGGTATTAAGGATGGGAGTTATTGGATATATTGACTACCGGTTATTAGTTGGGTATTTTGTTTCAATACCGCTAGTACCAACTGGTACCCAATAACGTTACAATACTCTATACCTGTCCTGATTTCTACCCAATATATTTCTAACCGATTTGGTTAGAAATACCAAATACTTGTTGCAGCTACATAACTTTACGGGTGAATGGTCCGCTAGTACCTATGCGTAGATGATAGTTAGGTAAGTATAGGTATTGAAGCGTTTGGTAGTTATGGCTCACGGTTGGTTAGGCGCGATGCTCGCTTTGCACAGTTATTCCCTAGCGGTATGCGGATTTTACAATAGCGTTAGATATTTTAGGACCATGCTAACAGGTACTGAATTAGTTATTGAATACCAGACTCATCTCTACTGGGTATGTAGTACGTCATGGGCAATGAAAGTGTTAAGCGGAAGACATTATTGGTCTCTGATAGCTGTGTTGATAGCTTTAATGGAGACCAACACATGCTTTAACTGAGATATACAAAATATGTAACGTCGAAATAAGCGGCCATTCATAAATTACGTAAGATTTAAGAGATTTTTCGACCACCTCCCCCTTGGTGAGATGTCGTGAGATTTTACTCGACCCTCTCCCCCTAACGCATCACTGAGCAACATAATAGAATATAAGGGTAGTTATGGAGAACTAATAAAAAAATTGCTCTTTTTGGTAGTTGTCGAGATGACTCAGAAGATATCTCACCTACTAGTCGATCCAATGCTAGACAGACATGAATTTATTTGTAAAACACAGGTATTACAGGGATGTTCATTCACACGTAAAATTAAGAACACAGTGATCTACCATTAGGTGTAATTTTTTTACAGTATTTAGTAATAAAGCTAAAATCGAGCTAGAGTTTATCAATTTCAAAATGAGCATCAAACACGTCTCTTCTCTACTTCTACGTCTCTACTCACTGGTTGCTCACACAGTATAATCAGAATAGACAGAATCCTACTAATATTATAAAATGTCAAAGTTTGTGAATGGTATGATATTTGTTCCTCTTTCACGCAAAAACTGCTGAATTTGTTGGGCTGAAATTTGGTATGGTGTATGGGTATGGGTATAGTTTGGGACCTGGAATAACATATAGGCAATTTTTTATTCCGATAAAATGCGGGTGAAGGCGTGGGCAGCAGCTAGTATCTAATAAATTTTGCAAAACGAGAGTAAGGACAATCAGATGATGACAGCACTTCTTACCGAGTCCTTTCCCTGGCCCCATGAGCACCCATTCGGCCGAGGACGACAGTAGACCATGCATCAGGAACACCACGGGTCTTCGTCCAGGGTCTTGGTCTTTACCGTGGGTGATTCGATGCATTTCCAATACGTAGCCATCTTCTGTGAGCACATTGTGTGCCTCACAGGGATAGTCGTATTTTCTTATGAGGCTTACCTGTTAATATGTCCACGGTTTTAGAAATTATTATAAGTATGGATGTTTTTTCCTCTTTCACGCAAAAAACTACATAACTGATTGGGCTGGTTATGGAAATAGTTTGGAATAAACATTTACGCTATTTTTTATCCCGATAAAAGGCGGACGAAGGCGCGGGCCTGCTGCCCGCACCTTCGTCCGCGTTTTATCGCTAGTATGGATATAAAATAATGTTAATATAGAGTTCGGTGACAGATTAAGTCAGTTTAAAATAAAAAGATACTATCTTGATTCGGAGTAGATATACATAATGTATGTACCTACGTGCAAGATAGTGTAAGATGAAGAAAGGTAAGCTGAAGTACCTAATATTGTAACAGGTACACAAACCAATAAGAGAATAGAATAGAATAGAAATACTCTTTATTGCACACCAAGATAGAATAACAAGACAGGAAAACACAAACACAGAAATAGTTGCACAATGGGCGGCCTTATCGCTAATAGCGTATCGATAATAATTTCTTCCAGGCAACCTTTGAGATTAAGAGACCACGAGATTAAGAGTTGATGATGATGATGATCGTTTTATATAGGCTATGGCTGTTAGGTAAATTATTTCTAACAGAAAAGTTGTATCGAGCAAGACAGACCCTATAACTTATTAATAGAAGATTGTAGCGCGTTTAAGTCTTTTCTATGAAACGTGTGTAGTTCAAGAAAGGATCTCAACGCGCTCGTAATTTTTGTTATTTCTTGTCGTCTTATGAACAACTAGTTAGGTAGTTAAAAAGTTAAACCTAACTACTTGTCGGTTATTGTCTATTATTAAAAATTATCATGAAATAAAAATGTATTAGGAACGGAACGGATAGCCTTATTCCCCATACATACGTAGGGTAGGGTACATACGTAGGGTAGGCCAATGAACCACCAAAAGTTTAGAGAGCTGTAATTTTTTCCCTGTTAGACATTTTTAGTATATTTTTAGCTCATGGCCTACAACATTTCAATGATTTTTAAATTGCAGTTGTGTTTTCAGCTTTTACCTGATAGATACATGTCAATAAGACTTTAGAAAAAAAATGGGGGAATGGCTCAATGTGTCTAAGAGTACACAGTGAACTGGTAGGGTAGGTATTCAATGAATCGCGAGGTAAAAAATTAAACTTTGTCCAATCATAATCATGTTTTAAGCCTAGAAGGATGTAACATAAAATGGCAATTGTGTTTTTTATTAATTATTTACTAAACAAGATGTTTTTTAGCTTTTACAAAAACATCCTGGACTTTGCTGAGCAAGGAGATCACGTAGCTAAGGTCTATAACAGCCTTATTACTTATAAGTGAGGCATACAAATAATAATGGTTCACTGTGTACCATACCCATAAAATATTTTCACAGCTAACAAAAACACAATTGATTAAAAATATGATTCTAAACCATGCTTATGTAACTATTATTTACATCAAAACCACACAGAGGTTTCTAGGATTTAAAAAAAATGAGTGAAGAGACCAATAAACTCAAATTTTTTCTTCCCTTTTTGTACTCGAAAGCAAAAATCTGATACTAGCTCATACGTTCCGGGTGGCAGTTCATCGGCGACTAGTGGTTACAGGTTGGCGTGGAAATGCGGTTCAGACGTGTAATTTTTATGAGCTGGTAACGTCGCGTTTAGGCTGTATGCCCTGTGATTCACTGTGTACACTTGGTTCATTGGCTACCACTCTACCCTACTTTCCGCTTCATTTAGAAACTATGTCACCGATCTTATTGAAATTTTCCATACGTAATCGGATGAAAAATAGCTATCTTGGCAGCGGTTTAGTTTTTGAAAAAACATAATGATATTTATATGAGAGCGAAACTAATTTTGACCACGAAATCGAGTCATCTTCAAGCGATTATTTATGCATGATAGACACCTTTATTCGAAAATCTGTCGCGCTGCAAACATCCTAAATATAATCAACATTATAAATAGGTAATCAAAAATATTTTTGAAATCAATCGTTTACCTCTCCAAATTAATCGGAAAGTACGAAAAAATATTATCAAATGGTGCCATTACCAAGCACACAGCCACATGAAAGCTTCGTATTAGATGGTTAGACGCGCTTTCTCAGTCATAGCGCGCTCAATTTCATTCTACGTGAAACAACAACAAACCCGCATGGGAAAATCTGTTTCCGTTTGGGAGAGGTTCGTAGCCTTCTTAAGGTCTATGGTAGGAGGTTTAACTTGGGTTTAAGTTACCTACTATTTCGGTACTTACAGTATCTAGTTGAGAGTCTTCAAGTATCTCTGAAGTGGTTCTGTGTCTAACAGCAAAATTGGGGATTCCAAAGACATTGCTGATAAAAACTGAACTTAACATTAACGCAATTAGGCTTAAACTCATTTTTTTGATTTTTTCCGGGGTTGGTTGTGATTTTCAGAATGTGATCAGGGTTTTATCGGTTAGGTTAGGTTAGCTCTTAATTTTTCAAACGTATCGTCTTTTATGAAATACTTAAATATATTATATGAGACAACAGCTCTTGAAAAAACGCGTTTGTTAACTAAAGTTTAATCGATTAGTCAACCTTAAGATCGATTAAAAAACAATAACATGATTACTATCAATAATTTCATGGTTATGGCCTATTTAAATATGGATCAAGACCGGCTAGATAAGTATTTAGTAGTTTTAGGGCTTAGAAGGCAAATCTATAAAATTAGCCTCTAATAAACCGACTCTACTGAGACTACCTACCCACACTTTATTTAGGTAATTTTATTGGAAACTAAGCAGACCAGCCTTTGCCCAGTGCGATATAGAAATGCCTGTAATTAGAGAGATTTCTGCAGATATTGCGAAATTACTACATGTGCTCTGCTGCACAATTTGTCCTAATTTTTAGTATCTTCATGTCTGTCTCTGCAATGTTTGTTTAGATAGTCGAACCATCATTTATTCATGCTGTGGCGCTCATTAATAAAAAAAGTATATTAATTGTATTATTTCGCATATTGTGTGATTCTCTGTTGGAAGTCCATATACAAATTTAAAAAAAAAACATTGGTTTGAATGCAGTCGTTCCGTCGTTTTAGGATATATGTTAGTACCTAAGTAGTATGTTTGTTCCCTGAGAACTTCCAAAACAACCTGATGATATTCATTGTATGCAGAAAGTAATTCGAGTTCTACTTTTCTACGTGGGAATAGCGCGTGCAAAGCTGCGGGCAGAAGCTAAAGTTCTACAGTTTATGGCTCGCGTGGCACTATTCATGCCATCTAGCGTGAAGTAGCAAAATTTTACTGACGCTATCTAGTAGCGAGTAGTACCCGTAACTACGATTGTAGACGGCATTCTCGATAAGTTTACTGAAAGATTTGTCAAGTTGGCTAACATAGGACGTTGATTGACAGAGACATAGACAAACTTGACAGCATATTGTCTATGGTTGTCTGTATTGATTGTTTTCATGCACTTTTCTTGCGAGTGATTCCGCATCTAATTTTGTTGTTTTTGTTTATTTTCTTTCTAATTCAGTTTATGCATTTTACATGCACGCATGTTTGAATTATGGCAAACCAGGAGATAAGTCTGAAGTGGAATGGCTATCAAAACAATATTTTAGCAAACGTAAAGGAGCTGTATAAAGACGAAGGCCTATCAGACGTTACTTTGGTTTCTGATGGGCAGAGTTTCAAGGCCCACAAGGTGATTCTATCCGCTAACAGTGCTGTTTTCAGAAGTATATTCCAGGTAAGTTCCGTTTCAAGTTATTTTGTAAGTATTCTGTACCGTAAAGATATTGACACCCACGCTTTTTACAGCAAAACCCCCACAGAGATCCAATTATAGTGCTCCATGACATCAATAATGACTCTCTAAGGACTTTACTTACGTTTATGTACAATGGAGAGGTGAATGTCACGGAGGAATTTCTTCCTATGCTTCTGAAGACTGCTGAAACTTTGAGGATCTGTGGACTTTCTACGGGCAGTGAAGCTAAGGACACTAAAGATAGTGATGAAGTAAGTGTTTGTATGAATACTATTTAGGAAAAGGTTAGATATAACTTTGCTTTAATTGATAAACAAGAGACAAAAAATAAGAGTGGAATGTCAAGTCAAGTCAAAGTCAAAGTTTCTTTATTTCCGTAAATACAATAAATGTACACTTAGAACAGGTCAAAGTAAGAAATAGAAGGTGGAAATAAAGTGATATTTTGATTTCGGTCGCTTCGGTATGTAAAGTAAAGAAGCGACGAAGAAACCTTTAGCCTGTTAGGTGTTATTTCTAGAGTTATTTTTCGAGTTGGAGCAAAATCCGTCCCAAGCTTTTTTATCTTCTAGATAGTCTGAAATTTTGTAATAAGCCTTTTTACAAAGGATATGTTTGACAATTTGTTTGAATTTATTTATAGAAAGTTTTTGCAACTCGCTAGGGGTTTTGTTGTAGAAGCGTATACATTGCCTTCTAAAAGATACATTAATCTTGTGTAACCTAGTTTTGGGCACAGCGAGTTTATTCTTATTTCTAGTATTTACATTATGTATGTCGCAGTTTTTAGGGAACCGATCGATATTTCTATGAGTGTACAATAAGTATACATAAATATACATAAAAGGTATTGTTCTGTTTGGTAGTTCGACTGAAAATCAAATA
Organism: Eupithecia insigniata; assembly: GCA_947859395.1. Classification (NCBI taxonomy): domain Eukaryota; kingdom Metazoa; phylum Arthropoda; class Insecta; order Lepidoptera; family Geometridae; genus Eupithecia; species Eupithecia insigniata. The sequence goes on along the minus strand of OX401996.1, from coordinate 4,221,320 downwards.
GACATGTCCTAATGCTATACCGATTTGATTTTTCAAAGACTGATTGAGTTATTGTGGCAAACTATAATTTTTATACTATATAATTTCAATACTTTTGTATGGAAAAATCATCTAGAATAATCTTCGCTACATACTATGTTGGCTTGATAATAATCAAAACATTCAAAAGTCTCCATATTTTTTGAGTCCACAGATTCACATCTCTTTCTGTCAAAAGTAACTGTCTATAAAATACTCCATTCTGTCATTCAATCTTCATTCAATCATCTGTCAATAATTAGAGAACTTCATAGTCATGCATGTATCAAACAGCAAATAAATAATTCGACCAGGTATTGTTTGACTCGATGGACCGACGACATCGTAGCGGTCGCAGGGAGTCGATGGATGGAGGCGGCTCAGGACCGCTATTTGTGGCGTCGTACGGGGGAGGCCTATGTCCAGCAGTGGACTTGTATGGGCTGATGATGATGATGATGATAGTTTGACTTAAGTATACAGGTGGATATTTTGGACTAAATAGCCATTTGGGAGCACATGCAATTCACTAGGTTAAACAGTTGGTTGTGTGTGTAATATATTGTATTTGATTTCCAGCTGCCTTTTGTACTGTTTATTTTTTTCATTTAGCTATAAGATTTTGTATTAATGTTAATTTAAGTACAATAAAGTGTTCATTCATTAATTCCAGAAAGCTTTAGCAACAACACAACCTAAAAAGCGGAAAAGTGTTCATGAGGACAATAATAATCGGCCTAAAAAGCCCAGTCTAGTCAAGCCATCATTAGAGGCTGTTCCAAACCTGGTTGTGGACTCCTCCAAACACAATGTGAGTATACAAGATTTCTTAAACAGACAGATTAAATGTCTATTCCGTTAATCACCTCTTATGACAGGTTGATTTGGAGTGGTCGATTGTTACGCCGGGACAGCCTACATTTGACTAGTCATGCAAAATATATTATCATGCAGACCCAATCCCTTTGACACTTTCATGGCCCATGACGCCCTGTCCGTCTTCTACTTCCTCGGGCTGTGCGGCGCGCCCGCGGAATGTATTAAAACATATCTAATGTTCCAGAATATCATACCGAAATTAGAGCCAGTAGACTCACCACTCACTGACTACTCCGGTGAGAATACCAATGACACAGAAATCGCACTGCTGGAGGAAGCCATAGACAAGAAATACCCGATAAACCCAGAAAACTTGTCCATAACCTCTCTCTGTACAATGGGACTTTCCGAGCGGAACATGAAGAAATGGATCAGCGAAGTCAGTAGTACACAACCATGCATAAATGTGAATGACAAGAGTATAATTGACGTTGATGAAGATAAGGAGAGTGTTGAAATTGATAAGGAAGTGGAAACTGTACTGCAGAGCGGTACCATTGTGGAATCATTGAGTATCACCACGGAGAATCTTAATTCAGTGTCGAGTGAAGCTCATAATTGCAAAGGTGAGTCAAAGCATTTGGGTAATCGCACTGTTGCAGTTTTGTGTGGACTCAACAATCAGGAAACTATGATTACGAGATGGTTATATTAATTTAACGCCATTGGTACTTAATTTAATATTTATTATCAGTAATAATTACTAATAAAAACAGCCAAACATTATTATAATATGTACTGAGAACCATTATTTTCGCTTATTATTTTTGTACTATTACAGATGCTAAGAATAACACATGCTATGCTAGCCCGTCGTTTCCTTGCCCATTCTGCCCTCGAGTCTACAACAGCTGGGGCTATCGGCGGAGACATGTTAAATCCAGACATGTTACGAACAGGTACTGATATTGTCTATGCAACATTACCGATGGAACATAAACAACCTGCTCAAATTTGTGAAATCTAATTTATCTTCACTTTCATCATTCCCACCGCGAGGGAATGGAACTCCTGCTTCTGTTTTTCTGGTCAGTTACAATTTGGTTCTCTTTCAAGACGAGAGTGAATAGGTATCTTCAAGCTAGACTTTATTGATTTGATCACCGTCAGCCATATTGTCACTTTCCATCAGGTGAGATTGATGTCAAACAAAGGTCTAACGACTATAAAAAAATATTCTCTTGAAGTAAAATATAGGTTAATGCAAGTTTTATTTGTTACTGAAGAAGCCAGTAATTGGTAAATCTTAGGATTTACCGATATGAGTTCGTAAATAATGAATAATACTTGATAATCTTATACCACTAAATTAATCGCTGCACCATAATATATCTACTCAAAATGACACATTTTGTAAATTTATCTTTGATGAAAAAAACTACAGATGGAGTGCAAATAGCACCACACGCAGAGCTCCTTTCATCTATGAATGGTTTTGCGTCCATAGCATTGTCATAGAATTTGATTAGCGGAATTCGGTCAGCTTGTGTTGTTACTGTTATTAGTATTACGATACATAATACTTTAAAGTTATTCTGTGGTTATGGGTACTATTTATCTGATACTACTGATTCTACAATATAACATACTGGACAGCCAAGACAATAATAGAGGAAGTTTAACACATTGTGTGAATTATTGATGTTGAAGGATATATTTACAATATTTTACGCATTCTATGAAGATTCGATATCTTTTTATCTATTCTACTAGAAATAAGTAACCCATACCTATATAGTCTCATTATAAGTAAATTGTTAAGTTTTTGAGAATCATCATTTTCGTGAATTATTGATGTTGAAGGAATTATTTACAATATTTTACGCATAACGATAAACGGACCGCAGCCCTAGTCTCATTATAAGTAACATGTTAAGTTTTTAATGCGAATCATCATTTTCTTGCCCTTTTCCCATGTTAAGTTTTTAAAGAGAATAAATTCTTTAAGCCGATTCTACCTTAGACAAGGCCTTGTTTATATTGTCCACTCCATGCTAAGTCTACAGGTTCGCACAGAGACAGGCAAAGTTACGTAAATCAAACAAATATTTATCTACCTTCCAGGCTCTCGTGCAAATGGTGCGTCCAAGTGCTGCCATCTACCGGTGCATGGTACACACACGCGACGCGCACCCACGGAATACCTCACGAGGAAGCTAGAAACTCTCTCGTTGTGATGGTGGAGGCCCATGCAGTACTGACCCTGAATGAACCTAGTGTTACGCAGTTGCTGGGGCAGGTTGGCATTGATGGCAATGGCGAGAAAACTGCTGCGAATTAGGGTATGTTCTGTTTCATTTTGGCCGGCACGAATGGGTATTTAACGCGTCCACTGCCAAGCTTCAGCAGTGAGACTCGGAGTGGCGCGTCGCAGAGTAACAAGCCACTGAAGAAGGCTAAGTGCATCGGTGGCAGTCAAAGTGTTAACCCCGACATTCATTTCTGTCGCTCTAAGCGGTCGGCCTAACTCGTGCCAACCGTCTTGCTTTCTAGAGAGTGATGTCAACACAGAGGGAGGGGTGTTTTATATTAAACGTGTGTAACTATGTCTGTGGCATCGAATATCCCTAAACCGCAGATTAAGCATCGGATTCTTTTCCACCCTGTAGGCCAAGCACAGCGTATGTTGTCTAGGGTAGAACAGGCAAAAATTACATCGCATCGTCAAACATTGCGTAAATTATTCAAGTTGAAGGAATGAATTTCAAATTTCTAACGCATTCGATGATGATACGAATTAGATTTCTTTTACTCTTGACAACAAACGCTATGCTTGGCCTATTGATCTGTCCGGGTGCCCAACTTTGCTAAAGATGCTGGGAAAGCCCATTTTATGTCTCTGTCTTTGGAGTGAATATATTTAATTAATAATATTTTCTTGAAACAAAAAGACTATTTTATACTTCTTTTTCTGATTCCTCCTTTGCATAAGACCACAGACTTGATTATTTCTAGATTATATATAAAATTAAGGTATTTTAGACTCGTAATATTATGCGGTTTACACTTATTTCGACAGTGATATATTTTCTGGTCCAGTTTAAGTGCTTAAAATGCAATTTTTGACCAATTTACTAACGTATAAGATTTAAAGACATAACTTTTTGACTTTAACACAATGACGGTTTAATAACTATGGCCAGTAAAGGCATTATTACAATAAGTTAATTTAAATAAAACACTTGTTTCCATTTTTGCACTAATAACTAAGTTTTTTTTTAGTTTAGTGAATACTATAATTACGTAGGCAATAAAACTAAGTAATTTCTTAATTTTTAAGTTTGTGATCTCAATAGTTACATTGAAGTCATTTGCTTTGTCTATAATGAAGATTATTATATTTTTATACAACACTACTTACTGATTATTAGAGATTTGCGAGTCGTATAGAAATATTTTTTTAAATAAATGGGTGACTAAAATATTCTCTAAAATTAATGAAATCAGTGTAATGCGACCGAGTTCATAGAGCTTAAGATTTTGATAAATATATTTGATGGGATATTTTTGTAATTAAGTATACTTTTAAAATATAAATGATAACTCGAATCAATGAATGTTGTATGTTAAAATATCAGCAATAACTTAAACTTGTGATTGAAGAAGTTTATCGTAATTTTAAGAATAGTATTTTTGGAATGAAAATATATTTAAATGTGTAAGGCCTAAATTTAAAAATATACGACAAAATGTGATTAACAATATAAAACTTATCAGAGAATTATAGAGTATTTTATAGAATTCGAATTCCAAATTCATATAAGTCGAATAAAATAATACTTTTGTATAACTTTAATGTTTATTGAACACATTTTGAGAAATTATACTTTCTATACTTAATCGGGAAAATGTAACAACTCAGGTTATACACCTATAACAATTCAATATACTCGATACTTAATCGTAAAATGCAATTTAATGAAGCAATTAAATAATAACAATTATATTAAACATATCAAACTGTACAAGCTATACGGAGCTTCTATATTTAAGGACTATTATAAATACTCATTCAAATTAGCCACAATAATACTTAGTTTCTTATATATGTATAAAACTTAAATATTAATTGTATAATATTTTCCTACGAGCAATAACATAACAAATTGTCCAATTTTCTAGAAGAAAGTCAAATGTAATAAAATAACTTGCTCAAACTCGTTGGCTTAACCAAATTTAAACTAAAACGTCTAAAAACAATGCCAGATTTTGTACTCATTTTAGGATATAAGTTAAATAAGTTACCAAAGCAATTATAGTTTCGTTTTAAGATAAATACACATAAGTTCGGATTAATCAAATTATATTTTTATAAGCGTAGAGAGCTCCTATGATTATGTAGAAAATAAAATGTGTTTTTGCCATAATTTGCTTTAAGGCTAGTATTATCCTTAACTCTATTGAGAGTATATTATCTAAGGATAATAAATCTCTTATAACTTAACATAAAACTTATGGCTTTAAACTTGGACAACAATATTAATAGTAACGCCATACAGATAATGCACCAATAGGTAATATTTAGCAAGCTATTTAATGTAGCCAACCGAATCTTAGAACGTATGTTGTATCAAAGTATTTAGTTGTCCAAACTTCTATAGCTTGCTAATAATATCTGTGGTAATATAATGCAATGGAGAATAAATAGATATATTTTTCAAAAACCTGTTTTTCTACAAATCCGTCACAGTACCTTCAATAGTTATACCCGGTGCTAACTCTATCTTCTCGCTCTCTCTATTATCTACAATAGGGTATATCATCTCCGGCCTGTTATCTCTTTTCAATTCAGCTATGATACGTTCATGGGAGTCTTGTCGGGAGAAATCCCTAGATGGTGTTGGTGTCCTTGTTTTTATGGGAGGTGTAGGCGCCCCGTATTTCTTTGATAGATCTGGTGTTGCTCTTGGGCTTGGTGTGTATTTTGGGATGTCGACTTCTGGTGCAAAAGACACTGGCGGTTGCGGTGCCGTAGCTTTTCTCGACCCTGAACGCTTTTCTAGAGACGCGTTTTCAGATTCTCCGGATCTCTTCATCGATGCTCGGTTTCTTGGCGTGCGTTTTAACATAGCTTGGAAATTGAACGGTGGTTCGTCATCGTTCATATCGTTTATCGATCTTGCCATCGCTTGTAACTCCTTGATCGGGTTCGGTTCTGACAAGTCGATACCGTGTAAGCTCTTGCTGTATGACGTCTTTCGTAGAACAGGGCCGCTGTTTTCTAAGGTGTCTGTATCGTCTCTTGCACCCACCCATGGTGCGGGTGGTTGGTAGTAACTTTGCGGGGAGTGGCTCGACTTTTTCTTGTAGACTGCTGTTCTTCCTTTGGCAGGCTTGACCTCGTCAGCTGGTAAGACGGTGACGGGCTGTGTGGGATCCCTGCAGAATGGTACGGCGATGAGCGTTTGGGTGCTCGCAGTTGCTTTTGAAACGTCTGGTGAAGAACTGAACCGCCTTTTTAAGGGTTCGTCCCAAGGCTCGTTATCCGAATCGTATTGGCTCGCGAATGTATCACTGAAAGGAAAAGATATAAAGTTTGAGATGTTATTATAGTTTACAGGAGAAATAAAAAATTGAGTATAAGGCGATAATTTGTCCGTTTATCTCATTAACCCTAAGAGCGAGGCCCGATTAGTGCGTTGCGCTGTGTTGTGTCGTCGCTGCGTCGTTTTCCATATATTTTTTATGACATGCATACCCCATTAGACCGTTGCGTCGTCGCGAGCGACGTTTCATCGGATCGACGGACAAGAGACGAAGCGGGTGATGCGCTGCGTTGTCGGAGCTCCGCTCCGCTGCGACATCGAACAGTGATTTGTATCTGTAGTGCCATCTATTAGACCGCACCACAAGCATCTGGCAACACCGCGGAAAGCGACGTCGCACTATGGCATCGCGCCACCAGCGCCTGGCACCGGCCTGGCGGTGTTGCCAGGTGCTTTTGGTGCGGTCTAATAGATGGCACTACATATCTATCCATTGCGAAGGCTGAACTGAGACGCAGGTGCGACAGCGTGCATACCCTTGCGTTGCTTTGTCGCAGCGTCAACGCAACGCAGGTGTGGCATATAATGCGTTGTTCCGTTGCGACGACGCGACGCAATTCAGCGCAACGCACTAATGGGGCCTCGCCCTAAAGCTAGACCACCATTTGTGTCGCATGGGGGTATGTAGTACTGGGTGAGAATTAAAGGATGCACACAGCTTCTTTTTAAATTTTTCGATGCTTATCCATTGGTCAAATACCCTTATTATCAGACCGTAGGTAGGTATACTCACTTGCTCTTAGCGCTTGGATCACACATATATGTAGTATCATAATACTGCAGCTGATCAATCCTGAAGGGGAGTTTCCACACCGTCGGGGGCGTAGATCCTAGAAAATCTGGTCCTTTTGCGTGTGGATCCACGCGGTCTAGAAGAACAGATGTGCTGGTGCCAAGAAGGGTCTCGATGACTGCCTGGTTGTAAATGTGCACCTAAAAGTTAAATTGACGATAATGTAGAACAGTTTTATATCGTTCCTCCTTTTTGAGTTATTTTTCCGATGTAATAGAGAATAGCTGTTTTGAATCATGTAAGTATTCGTTAATTTATCTGATTGCTGAAGTTGTGTGAAATGGTTGTTACATGAATGTATTGTTACATCTTCTTTAATCTGTTTATAATTTAATTTTTCATAATGGGGCATCGTTGGACGCTCGTAATTCCACTAAAAAAATGTGGGTGGTGAGAACTACATGTTGAGGACTACACAGGTCAAGAGCTTCTCTTATTGGAGGCAAGACACACTTCGGGTCGCTGAGCCATGAGTTTTTAAATATTTACCTGCTGTGAAAAATGTACCAAATCTTGATACTTCACAGCTCGGTACTGCAGTAGCACTTGGAACATGGATCGACTCTTCCATTTCTGCGCAAACCTCTTCAAGAACGAAGCCGTTTCTTCGTCTATCTCTCCCGTCGTCTTGCTCACAAGCGGGCCGTACGCTTTCCGGACTATGTATCCACGGTAAGCTGTAATCAATATTTTACTTGTTGTATTTCTTGAACTATCTTGTTTTGGCTCAAAGTTTACTAGGAAGGAATAGGTATAGGAAGCTTTTACTTTTACCCTGTCCGAAAGATTTAACCAAACCTTCTTATCATTTATTAGTTTTTTGACATGTTTACCTTTTTGTATCAGTAGAGCAGCTTCATCCTCCGTAACATTCATAGATTGGTGTTTTTTGAGTTCTTTTACTGCAACCAAAACAACACGTAAGATTTATGTGTACATTATTTAATTGAATAGTAAGTATTACTTACTGTGCAAATTCTTCGCTTTGCTTTTTATCGCGTTTCTTCTCGCTACAAATGCCCTCATCATACATTGCACTTTTATTATCTTCTTTACTTGTGTCTCGTATAATCTGTCCCATAAAAGTACTATGTTATACACCTATATTTTTGTAAATAAAGCCTTATGTATATCCCTTGTAAACCTGCTGTTACCTTGATAGGAATTCTTCATTGTAATATTTCAGAAAAACTTTAGTCTTTCCCAAAATCCATCCCTCCATTTTGAGTCTTATCAGCAGCAGTCGACAATTGTCTTTTGTCTCTTCTACGTTTTCATCGAAATCGAAGGCCAAAAAGCGATACCTGGAAAAACAAACCTGTATAAATGAAATCACCTCTTTATGCTGCGTTATCAGTCTCTAAGATCATACCTTCGTATAAATTCAGCAAAGAGTATCCGGCAAGGGTAGCCATTTTGCCGAGCTTTCGCTGTGTCCAAAATGGCCAAAGCTCTTAGCTGCTGCCTGACGATTTCTCTTTGGAATCCTCTGGGATTGTCACTCATGTCTGGCCTGATACATCTTACGTAGTGTGTTCCACTACTGCCTGATGATAATTGCTTAAGAACTTCTAGACTTGTTGCTCTGTATGTTGCTGCGGCCGTTCGCATTCTGTGCACTTGGGAGAATTGCCCTTTTGACTCAGTGTTGTATTTCTGAAATAATCAACGTTTAGTAGTTCTTAGTAGCGGATTTTTTTTTTAAATGTTGGATTTGTATTGTCTACGAAACTCACCCTTGCTTTACTATTTGCTTCTTCTTTCTCCGATTTAGACTTTGCTACAACAACTTTCGTTTGACTCGGAGACACAGTCAAGTTGCCAGTTTTTGTCAACTTATTCCTGAACAATTGCTGCACTGTGATATTTACTGACGCTCGCATAGTTTCAATCATTTCTGGTGGTAGAAAGTCCTTGTTTTTGTCAGACATTTCCCTTGCGTCGTAGTTTACTTTTCCGGTGTAGTGTGCTACACTAAACTCGTGGCTTCCAGAGAGTTTTATGTAGGGGCCTTTGCATGTGGTCCTTATTGTACCTTGAATACATTTCGTGTTGTAAGATCGTGGTGGGTGTTTAGGATATTAATTCAACACTCACATACTTACTCATAATAAACTCCTGGCCACTCCCAGTGCGGCTGGCCTCATCCAAAATATAAAAAAGCCCAAGTGGTCTGCCCATTAACTGATCCACAGAGTTTTTATTATCATAGAATTGCAATGGTACAACAGGGACCTCTTCTTCGTCTGTCTCGTTCATTTCCCAAGCAAATATTCTTTGATTATACAAGAATTGTATTTGTTCGTTTGTTGTATTCACAATCAGCTGTTCCAGCCGATTTCTATGAAAACATTCAAAACCAAACATGTCGAGCAAGCTCACCGAAAATTTATCGCCACTGGAAAAAAAACACAAGTGGTCATTGAGGTAAAAACAGTTAGATAACAGCTAAAATCTAATTTGAATTTATGACTACTTACAAAACCGATCTCATGAAGGATAGTTTTGAGTTGATGATGTTTATCATCCAATCTATGAGTCTTTTGTACAAAGCACTTGCTAACGTATCTCTTGCGTCTCTTGCTTCGTCGGTAGAATGTTTTCTTTTTACGGCTGTTCCGCTTTCTATCAAGCAGTAGTTCAACAGAGCCCAAAGGAATTTAGTCTCGTCTAAAGATAATAGCTTGGCTACCTTTTTTGCTTCCTCCGGGTTTTCTATTTCCGCTGATCCACATTTGCCTTCTTTGAATCGAACGTTTCCTAGTACTAGTATTGCAGCCAGAATTGTTTCGAAGAAAGTGATGTCTTCTACTTCCCAATCTACTGCTTTTAAGTTTTCAATAAATTCTTTGTAGTTGTCGACGTTGTGTTCCGGATTTTCTCTCACTCCTTTCGGTCCTTTAATAGGTTCGTCTTGTATTCTAAGGTATCGGTGTTTCCTATTTTTGTCTAGGCTAAGTTCTTCTAGTCGATTATCAGCTTCCATTGCATCATAAAAATAGTACAATAAATCAAAGTTGGCCTGAGTCCTGTAACAGATTTATTATATTTAGAAACATTGTTCAGGTTCAGATAATTTGAATAAGGCGCTTTGTTTTGACTTACATATCTGTTGAAGATACCCGCCACTTTTCTTGTTGATAAAGCCAAAATATAGCACCACTAAGTTTCCCCGAGCTACCGTAGGTAACTTGTATCTGCAATATTGCTCTCGTAGAGTGAGCATTACATGGAGTTCCCGCTGTAATTGCCGCTTGGATTGCCTTTGTGGCTTTTTGTACTCTGTCAGCTGTATTGTTCTTCATGGCTCCAAGATATGTTAGATGAGACAGTGCATGCATCATGTTTGTAGACTTGCCAGATTTACTTTCTCCGGAGAACACTATGTATTGAGGTTCATTGTGATGAAGAGCATCCTGGTAGCCACTATCAGCTACGGCAAAAATGTGTGGCTCATTATCTGATCTCGATTTGCATTGGTATTTTTTGTTGTGCTAGAATAAAATATTACTGTCATAGTATATTAGGTATTTTACCTACGAATGCTTTGGTAAGCAAAGCATAGATAGGAAACGGTACTTACAGTTTCGCTATAAATATCTTCATGTGTGTTAGGGTTAAGTATCAGTAAAATATCTCCCACAAATGATGTAAAAGCGCCTTTGACTAACTTGGTCTGCAGTTCACTCAAAAGCTTTTCTTCCGTTAGTTCTTCCAGAGCTGCAAGATCTTCAACTTGCATATTCTCGGCCTCATGACAACCTTCGGTGGTTAATAGACCGTTTTTGATGATCCTCTCTGGCGTTTTACTTGGCGCTTCAAAATCTTTCACTTCAAATGCAAGCATTTTGAGTTCTGTCGATAGCTGAAACATTTGTTTTTTTATAATTGTAATAATGATAAATCTGTCTCTGTGTTTGTAAGTGGTTGGCGAAGAAATATTACTTACATGGAAATCATTTTCAGGAACCATTTGCAAAAAGGGATGCTCTTCCAACTCAAGAGAAAAAGGGCGATGTTCAGGGTTCTTTTCAAGGCATCTGTATAGTAAAACCGATATTTAAATTGCCAAACTTTATCACCCATCACATAAAAAGAATCTAAACTTACTCTGAAATGAAGTCGTTGATGTCATTCGACGACATAGCCGGTTTCGTGACGCCCGGTGGTGGATTCCTTACTATTTGAAACAGAGCAGCTGTTGGATGCATATCTTGGAACGGAGCCTTCCCATCTACCATCTCAATAGTCGTAATTCCCAAAGCCCAAACATCAGTTCTGTTCCCATAGCCCTCGTCACCACACGTCACAATTTCAGGTGCCATCCAGCTCGGCGATCCGATATTTGTCCTACTCGTGTCTAACGTATCTTTCAACTTGCACGACAGCCCGAAATCTGACAATTTGATCTCCCCATCCTTAGTAATCAAAATGTTGCTGCATCTTATGTTTCGATGGATCACTTTGTTCTCGTGCAAGTAAACGAGGGCCTGGAAATGCATATGAGATTTATCGAACCAATCGGAGAAGGCAACACGCGAGTTTGACAGCGAGTGATGGAATGACCGCCCCTTAAGGCGCATCTTGTTAAGGCTGGCAATAGTAGCGTCACTGTCAGTCAAATGGTCGACGCCCATAAGATTCATTGGGGTCTATTTGCATACGTATCTGGCTCGATGTCGCCGGCGCAGGCGGCTTGTCCGCGCACTCTGCTGTCTGATATATCAGTGTACTTAATGCGTTCATTATGGTCGTTTAGCGGTTAGTAAAGTGCCGACGGAGATCTTTTGAATTTTTTGAAAATTTATGTTCAATTTAGGTACTGATTAATGATGCTGATTCATGGTAGGTACCTACCTATTTGTTTATAAACAAAACAACAGCTTCGGCCCGCGGCTTTGCACCCGCTATTCTCTGAAAAACATTCTTCCCCAAGTCTTAGTCAAGAGATTTTAATAGAGAGTCAACTTCAATACATGGAAATCTATTTATTGAAGTTGGCTTTGGTAGCTACTAGCTACCTACTTTATTAATAGAATGCATAAATAAAATTATATTTATCTATGAATAAATTAAACCATCTCACATTATTTGCATCGAAAATATTTACATCACTAGTTAAATCATTCATCATGATGCAACATCGATAGATATGCATGGAAGATCGACCGAACGAAAAGGACCAAGCACTGGTATTGTGAACCAAGTGGCTTGCATAAAGATAATACGCATTTAAGGCTCACCGATGCCTTTGGAGCTTAAGATGTCGAATGAAATTTATTACGTTGAACCATACGCGAAGGTCATAAGGGCGGCTTTCGCCTGAGATCCCGGAGTTAGAGAGATCATTGGCTACCGCGTCAGAGGTTCGTATATCTTGTGTGCGCGAGCATTATTTACGATAATTGAGCGATGCGCCGCGATGGGGGGCCATCACGGTGTTGTCGGGCGCGCTCCGACATTCACATCGACAAGTTCGAACGCTCCGTCGCGAATCACATCAAATAAAGCGGCGTGCATTTTAAGTAATGGCCCTAGATTGTATTTCAACGTACGTGGACATTCGCAGGGCAATATTTTATTCGACGTCACGCGAACAGAAATCGCCGGGACTCAGATCCGAGAACAATTGAGTTTGCATTCAAAGTACCCACCAATTGATTCAGCCGTTGAAGGCTGGACTGCCAGGCCCTTTGTTTTATAAACAGCCATCTCAACTTGAATGTGACGAGGGACATGTTTATAGTCAGTCGAATATGGACTTACCTTGATCGTATATTTGAGGATGTAAGCGATGTGTTCCTCGGACATTTTTCTGTCTGCCGCGTTTAGTTTTCTGACAACATCGATGACAGACCCACATTCGCACAACTGAAAACAAACAACCCAATACGGTATCCGTCTCAAAATGCGATATAAATCAAACAGCGGTTGAATGTCATTGACTCACCTCGAGGACAAACCAGACGTCGCGTGTACTTTCGGACTTCTCACAAAAAACTCCATAGAAGTCTATAAGGTTGGAATGTTTGGTGAAATCCCTGAGTATTTTGTATTCCTCCTGGATGTGGGTTTCATTTTCGTCTGTGTAGGTTTGCACTTTGATGGCGACTGATTTGCCAGCTGCCTGGGTGTCAGTTGCCTTGTATACGGCTCCGAATATCCCCGAGCCGAGCTTAGTCCCGAGATTGTACCGCTCCGCTGGACTCGGTAAGGAGGCTACATTCAGGCCGTCCTTCATGCTTGCCAGGCTTGCCAGCGGAACATATAATTGACAGAACAATCCTGCTGGATAAGTTACAACCTTTATTATTGTCAACTCTGGCCAATGTTAATGCTCAAGTAGCTTTAATGAAAATGCTTGTTACTTTACTCATTCGGGTCGTTCATTACTTTTCTTCTGATTTAACGACGCGATAGTTACGAGTTTCTTGTTGGACAGGCGCTAAACTTTGCGCTGATATTTACGAGATCAGTGCATCAGTTATATAGGCTATTTAACCGCACATATTCTAATCAAACGAACTTCGACTCCGTTTATCTACCTTGCTATATTAAGAACAATAAATAAATATGTATATAGTATAATGCTGGATATTTCACCCAGCATCGACTAGCCTCAAGCAAATAAGCGCTTGTGTTATGGGTACAAGATTACTGATGTTAGTACTTAATACAATGGACTCATATTTTTTATTATACATAGATAGAATAAAATCAATGACTTTTTATCTTATGAAACATTCAAGGTCTCCTATGTTGTTTTAGTAAGCTAAAAGTCTAGCACTTTTCCTCCTAAACCGACAGCACTAAACATTTCAAACTATTTTTGTTTATTATCCATACAAACTATCGACTCACCTCTGTACGTCCACACTGCACTCACTCCACGAAGGTAAATGCCAGCCAGCAGGAGCTCCCGCAAGTGCTAGGGCTTCTCGTATTAAGTCCACGGTGCTAATCCCTCGTAATACCATTAGGTAATAGCTTGTGACCTTCGGACGCCTTTACTATTAATTGAGGACGACGTACAGTTTTAATTGAAATGTAATTTGATTTGTTATTAAGAGGATTAGACGAGTCTTTGTTTTTGGCAGGTGTTTTCACGTGGTTGATATTTGGCTTCTTGAGTTGGGTTTATTGCTCCCTAATTTGTTTTTCTTTTAGACGTTATGATGCAAACATGACTACGATGATGTAGTAGGTTCCTGAGGCTATTGACTCATTGGTAAACCATTAAGCTATATTGAGTTTCCTCAAAGTCTTCATCTGATTTTATCCGGAAAGCATTATCGTTCAGGGTTTCTTCTTTGACGGCAACAAAAGGGTCTGTTTCATTCAAAATAAACCCATCCGTCACTGGTAAGTAAGTAGTTACATCAATGTAAGTTGTAACTCGATCCATTTCAATGTTTTCAATAGATTCGCATCGCCGATCTCTACAATATGTGATCCGTCTCATGATCTCCAAAATATATTAGTCACGCCTGCCCGATCAAGTGTACTTGAATTCTTAAACATCGATACAAAGGCCTGATTCATTCAGCCATTGAGCTTTTCTGGTCGCAGTTTGTTTAACAGTATGTTTGGTCCTTCGGTACTGTTATGCTGTCAAATAATTTCAAACTCAATCTTCTCATTCATGTTTGTAAAAGCACAGTTATGATGTTTTGTTCGGTGAAGTGGAAGTGCTTATGAGTTTTGAGTTCTTATTGTGTTTGGGATTCTTCATTGTTATTTTGCGAGGAATTGGTTGTTTCTTACGAAATTAATTGGTCAACTTAAGTGGTGTCCGGTATTATTTTTTACCATCAAATTATCAATTTAAATTGTCTCTTATGTGTATGTATTTGTTTTAAAAATTTTAATTTGGATTAGAACTAGTACCAACTGAACACAAATGAACACTTTTTTATGTTTGCGTCACTAAAATGAATTTTACATCTAATAATGATTGATTTGTTTTTATTCAATCCCACTTCTGAGTGTCTTGACTTGAACCACCCATTATTTTCTCAAATCGGCTTTTCTTTGTGCAATATTACCTATCAGAACGCGTCGAACCTTTCTTAAGGGCTCTCGTACAACTGCCAAATTATGCGGAAGCAAAATGGTAATTGCTACTTAACAAAAGTGACTGAGCTATTGATACATCGCCTCTGTGTCTACTTGGGTGATCGATCGTTGCTTAAGTTGTTTGTTATTTCGGTGAATAGGCTTAACATTATTTGAGAGTTCATTTTGTTTAATTTCAACATTAGAATTCCTAAAGGAAGATCTTTGAATCCAAATCTTTTTATGTGTACCTATCGGATAATTTCTTTAATATAGATAGACATCACGTAAATTGCTTTGGTTTAGAGAATCCCTATACAAAGCACATTCGGATTGAAATAAGGTAAAAGCGTGTAAATAGGTTATAAATTACGCACATTTTATTAAAAAAGATTTCATTTTGAAATAACTACATCTGTATACAATCTTATATCATTGAAATAAATAAAATGATGAACAATAAATACTTAATTACTTAAAGTTATCACTTCATTGGAATATTACAATACTCGTAATCGCTTAAATCTAAATTAAAAATGTTCATATATTTTACAATATTACTAACAATAAATGGAATGTAGAAAAAGTCGATGTAAGTGATTATTATTACTACTAAAAGTTTCGAAAAAGGTAAAAATCTATACATTTTTAAGCTTAAAAGATAATACTGATTTATCATTAAAACTTGTGCAATATTTATCACAAGAATCAAGTGCTAGGCAAGATCAAAATATACTAAAAGATTATTATGACTTGATTGACGCTCTTATAATGGTCTTGTAAAGAGATGATACAGTTTCATCGAGTCATAAAATCTAACAACAAATTGGCTATCTTATCAGAGTCCTGGCCTGCTGATCACACACCCCTTCCCTCCATTCGAAATCAATCAAGTAAATCTACTTACAAATAGCCACCCACTTATCATCACGACACTTCTGGCAGTCGACCCGACAACACCAGTGGAAGGTGCAGTTGCAGGGTTTTAGGCTTGACCGTCGGATGAGGGCATGGCCTCGTCCGCAACAGAGCAGGTCGCAAGCTCCGGTGCGAGAGGTTCTGCCGATACGGCAAACACGACCTGATGTCCCTGCAGAGTCCATGCGAGGGTTGGCTTCGCAGAAGCTTGGAGACCTGGCGCAATAGGGATAGATTAGGACAGCATGCAGTTAGCTAAATAATAAACAAAGAATGACATGTTTCCAAAAAATTAAACCAGCATTCGCCATCCTTCTACTTCCGTAGCACATGCTCATGGTATTTCATTCTACGATACAGAAAATCAATCTATTCAAATCAAACCAGAAAAATTTCATTGAGTTTTCCGACTGCTTCGACCCAGCTTTTCACTATCGTAATATAATAGATTCTTTATTTTTTACATACTTTGAGTAATAATTATTGTGCAGGTCTCTTCACGGTTTAATAGCGCTGACCTTGCGGTGACCTTGATACGCAAAGTCGATTTTTAGATTTTTACACCGTTTTACACCTGCGCTGAACCCCCTCCACTTTCTTCGAGTGCTATCAAATCGTGACGAGACGTGTATCTACAGGCATGATAACCAAAAAGTTAACCATGAACCTAAAGACCACAGAGATCTGGTGAGCAATCAAAACTCAAATATCAATCAAGAAGCGCGCTTAGCTCACACGTTGTGATATTGAAATGGTTTTAACTAAGAAACTTACTTTTCATAAAACAGCAGACTAGTCTTCGGGGTAGGTCGAGCCTTGCTCCTCTTTCTCCCTCGAGGTCTACCTCTCAGCACGTTCACTCCGCTATTCATCTGCTCCTGAGCAATTATTAGTGCCTGAATAAAAGAAAAATGTCATTATAATATAAAGTTTTATTGCATTTTGGATCTATCGTTTTGTATAAGAATTGGATTTGGAACTGTATTGATTTTGCTGTGACTAAAATTTTCGTTCAGTAGTATTGAAAATAAGTTACGAGGAAGAGGAGTCTTCAGCTCAATTTAACTCTCGATGTGTTTCCATCTCCCATTTACTAATTTCATCTTCTAACCACAACTAGCTTCTGCCTGCGCCTTCCTTTATGAATGCATAGGTAAAACTTTACCAAAATACATAGGAATCTACCTTATGTAAAAAAATATCGGAAGTTCTGGAGATTACCCTTTCCAAACAAACTTAAAAGTCGTTCGTACCTCTTTAGTGATAACTCTGTTCCTCTCCTAAGTATATATGTATATTCATCATCATCAGCCCATACACGTCCATTGCTGGAAATAGGCCTCCCCCGTACGACGCCACAAATAGCGGTCCTAAGCCGCTTCCATCCATCGACTCCCTGCGACCGCTACGATGTCGTCGGTCCATCGAGTGGATGGTCTCCCATGCAGGGGGGGATTTACCATAATCACCACGCTTGGCAGGCGGATTGGTGATCGCAGTGTTGGTGTTGAAAATTACTCAGAAGGAAGCTGCTGCCTTTGCTCTGGTAGGTTCCCTTAGTCGGCTCTTACGACATCCACAGGTTGAGTTGGAGGAGTCGATATTCGTACGCCGCGCCCCCATGGCGCCTATGTATACTACGTGTACCTAACTATTATGTAGGTGTACATGTTAACAGACGTTACATGAAAAGTTGTAGAGTAGGTATTGATCTCACCTTTCTATACCGCCTCTTGATAGTGGAAGCAACTACCCTGAAGTCCGGAGTAGTCCTCCAGCAGGTCCTAAGCTGGCAGCTCCCAGACATGCCGTGGCATTTGCAGCGCACTTCCATGTGGGATGATAGAATCTGCAATGAAAATTTTAAAAAAATATGTTCATCAAAACGAGAGTAATAATGACATGAAATTTACCGTACCTAAGGTAATTGCGTTTTTGGAATTGCACTATCTTCGGTCAATTGATTTTATTATAATTTTAGCCTGAAGACTGTGGGGCCAAGGCCTACATCACAAAAGTACAAAAAACCTCGGTAAACGTTCACAAGATCTGCAAAACTATTATCCCGACCTCGAGATGAGAAATCCCCTTAACAAAAGCATAAATTCAATTGTCCTCATACGTGACCACATCACCGCAATCACTCTACTGCACCACCCACAAGCTAGCTCATAACATTTACATAATTAAACGCCTTGCGCGGGCGCAGGGCGCAATCACGTTGACGTCTTAATTTCGCCAACGCCGCCGGCGGAACAATTTCCCAAATTGAGTCGGGGCAAAAATTCAAATAAATCGGTGTCCGGACCCGCCCCCACTGTCGGACGGGCCTTAATAACGTAGTATTAAGAGCGTTCGCGATAGAATTCGCCACCCAAGACGTTTGTAATACGCCGTAATGAAGCCGGAATATTAAAAATGGCCCGAACCGCTTATTATGTTCTCACCTCGATGGCTGGTTCGTGAAATACGGCCGGCTAATACAGGCCCCCGAGCGGGCGGCCAGCCACACCGGCTGAATAGGCCTTAATGGTGGCGCTAGCAACACCAGCCCTTCGGTTTCGAATTCCCTCATAGCTATTATATGCCACCCATGGAAAACAATCAGCGCAGTCTATTGAGTTATCTCGTCGTACGCTCGAGATGAAAACTCAGCCGCTGACTGGGTTTAGCACCATCTGGGACCATTTCTTTTAATTGAGCAATTTATTACCTGTTCGTTTTCTTTGCTACCAGCGGCCGTTTATTATTTGACTGCTAGTGAATTTATATTTTACGGAGCTGACATTAGCTTTTGAATGTAGAGATTAAAAGATATTCCCTGAATCGAGAAATTCTTGAAATGAAATGAAAATTAAATAATCGTCCCTTTTGTTCAGTCAATGTATAATGTAAGGCATGAGTCTGGTATATTATTGTCTAAACATCTACTTGACATAATTGTCTGGCTGCGCTCAATAATAAATTACCATCGTGATGAATTGCAATCATCAGATAAACAGTGTCATCAATCTAAATTACCATTGAAGTGTCGAAGTTATTTATAATGTGGTACGTGTTAATAATCAACGCCGGTAGACTAAACATGATGTCATTAGGCAGTGGAGTGCCAGACTGTAATTATGCCCTTGAGGGTCTCCATTGCACTTATGTGAAGCTGAGGGACCTACATCACTGGCACGTAGAGAGTAATAGAGCTATTTGTGAAAGGTCTGGGAAGTTTGTATTAACGTCTTGCATGTTTCTGCCGCCATGCTGAGTCGCTTGGATATGGTTACCTCAATAATTTTGTTAGTTATATGTCTTAGATCTCACATATTTTAGCTTACATTTATCTACTGTTTGTTTAATTAGACTTAGTTTAGTTGATCAAAATATTTTGTGCACGCTGCGGCGTCCCATAAGTGTGAAAAAACATAGATCTTAAGATACTGTAGTATAATAATTAGCATTAATGTGATTTTCACCCTTTAAATAAATAAATAAAATGAATAAATTATTTCAGCAATGGTGATTTTTGAACAGATTTTGAATGTTATACCCAACACAGCATCTACTTATAAAAACTGTTCCCTTCCACAGGGTATATCTTGAGTCTCATATTAATAAAGTTTTCTGTTGCCATAATAAAAGTCTATTCGATAAAGTCACGGGAAACCGCTAATTACCGACTACAATAGGATAGATAGCCATAATATTTAAATCGATATCATAGTCATCGAGACAAAATATTAACTCATCGAATACATTTTTTGTAACATAATTATCACCTCGGCACTCTAATGCGGTGCCTAATTTCTTGTGTGGGTCGGGCAATCTTTTATGGTCCGCTTGGGACCTTGGCTGACGGTCACACAGTTTTGTAACGCGAAAGATTATATTCTTAGTTGAATTCGGAAAAAGGAGGAAGTGAAGTTCTATGTTCACCGAATTCTGCGACATTTCAGACCGATTCTGATGAAATATTTGGTTTTGTAAATAAAATGATTCCGTTGTGGTCCCAAGGAAATTCTACTCTCGGGAAATTACTAATTGTCCTGCAAAACTTAAAAAAACAGTATAAATAATAAAGAAAGAAGTCAATTTTCGTTTTTTCAGAACAACTTCGTGCTACAATATTAGAATGAGGAAATATTTAGTAACAATTCCGCGTATAACCTTCTCTGATAGTATTCATCAAAGTAAGTTGTCTACTAGTTTCGTCTCTCCACGAGACATATTCAGGACACCACAGTACTCGACCTTGACATTGAGATTGGTAAGCACAGCAACACCGACAGAGTCCCGCCAGTGATGTTGCCTCTCCGAGCTGCGCGCGCCAAGAAACTAGTAGACAACTTACTTTGATGAATACTATCAGAGAAGGTTATACGCGGAATTGTTACTAAATATTTCCTCATTCTAATATTGTGCAATGGATTTCCGCAAAGTAACGCCTGAATCTATTATTTAACTTCGTGCTAGGCACATCAATCACAGATCTAACAAAATGTAACTAACTGGGTCCATATTATTTATTATACATACATACCTACGTAAATATTGCCTGGAAGAGATCGCTTCTAAGCGATAAGGCCGCCCATTGTACTTGTCCGTCCATGTAATATCTCTCTGTAATGTTGTTTTTCCGGTGTACAATAAAGAATTTTTGTATTGTATTGTATTGTAAATGTCAAAAACAAGAATATTATGAGAACGGATAAATCGTTCCGTAACACCGTAATGCAATCCGTATTATGAAGGTAAATTTCTTAATTATGCGTTTCGGGTTTTAAGCTCCAACAATATGTCACTGATTCCCTCAATTACGTTTGGAATCCATGTAATTTGTGCTGCATTATTAACTCTCCGAACTCTGGCCCTTAAAACGCCTTGGACTTTACAGTGTGACTGCAGTGGCCTTTATTTTGACATTAATAAAAATATCATCGCGGGGGTTATTACCAAGCGTGTCTAACAGAGATCTCACTGGGAGGCTGTTAATTATGTACCTCTTGGGCCAAGGGGGGGACAATGGGCAAGAGGGGAACAATGGTCAAGCGTCGGGAGACCACCGGGCTTGCGTTGGCTCATGATGGGTTATAGATTAAAATTTTCAATTGAGATTTGCGTATCATCAAGCTCTGAAGTTTGATCGGGTTTGGGGCTTTTTGAGTCGGATAGATTTTTGAAAATTATGTGCGTATGTAGCTAAATATTTGACCACGTATTTCTTTAGGTTTCTATGAGTGATTCAATTTCTGAATTACGTAATTTGCACTCAGTTTCAATGTAGAATAAAACTAGACGAAGGATCACTCTTCGTGTCTGTGATTTTTTTACCACGAAAATAATGTCGTAAAATATTGTAGGTGCCAAAGAGTATGGGAATTTTAATTTGTTGACTGTTTTAGTAATAAAAAGCAACATAGTAAGCAATGATTAGCGACCAATGACAGACCAAAAAATATGGCCGACCACATAGAGCGGCTCGTAAAAACGTCCTATTAGATTATCCAATTAAAATTATGTCAATTATTTTGCTATTCTCTGCTACTGGTAATAAAGAGACGAGCTTGAATACCACCTTATTGGCTATTGGTCTAAACGGCGTAGTTTTTATGTTATTTCATATAATTTTATATGGTATTCTGAGTACGACATGTACCTTGGACCTCACAAAGACATTTGCATTCTTAGACAATCTGCACCTTTTTTACTTTTAGTAAACAAGACCGGTTGATAGAGAAGCTTTTTCTTAAAAAAATGTTTCGACCTGAAAGAAAAGTGCGCTTTTTTACATGGGGTTGTTAAATTAAAGTGCCTTAGTCCGTGCTTATTGTGTTGGACATGAATCCCATGACACCTCAATTCCTCTCCGCGAGAGAAGCACGCCATCTGTCTGGTATTAATTGTAAATAGGGATTTCTTCTTTTTTGGAAAATGCTTCATTGCTAGAGGTGATTCAACAAGTCTACTTCCTATGTACACATGAAACTACTGAATAAATCTTTATATATATAAAAATCTCGTGTCACAGTGTTTGTAACCAAACTCCTCCAAAACGGCTTGACCGATTTTTATGAAATTTTTTCTTGTATGTTTGGTAGGTCTGAGAATAGGTCGTTAACAATTTTTTATACCCCTAAGTGACAAGGGACCCCAATTCTTTTTGTCAATTTTTATATTTTTTATTTTTTGGTTTTGGCTTTCAAAAATACGTCCTCAATTTTCACCTTTCTAGCACCAACCCCCATTTTTAATAGCGATATTAGTTAGTACTATAATAATCTTCAACCCTCAGTGGTCGATAGCAAAACAACGTTTGCGGGGTCAGCTAGTAAATATCTAATTTTAGACGTCTATTGCAACGCAAAGTAAATTAGAAAACATTTCGATAACCTTAAGTCAGTAGGTACCGTAAATGTCAGCGACGCGATCGGTTTGAATATAAATTAAACACCCCAAACTAATTAAGAACCATAAACGAATAACAAATTAAATAACTTTATACGTCGTGTTTGTATTATAAAACCTTGTAAGAACGTAAATTGTATCAATCGTAAATCCCTTTAATAAGTCCCGAGGTATGCCCCTTTAATGTCAGATTTAGTTAATACTAATATTATATCATCCACAAAAAGTTTATAGACACGTTTCTAAAAACTATAAACTAATGAGCTATTGAAATAAAGTTTAATTTTCATTGCAGCATCTTAATTGGACGCTTTGATAAGTTTGTTATTTTGTATTTAACATCACTTTGACATGTTTATTATTAGAGACCTATTAAATTATTAGGAGTAATCCTCTGTCTGGTATTTTGGCTTGGCTGTCGGTTACTCGGTAGTAGTCATAGGATAGTTTAGGTACAGCTGGTTCACTCAGCTATAGAGCTTTTCTAAATGGTGGCAGTTTTTTTTTGGAGCGATGTTTCCCAGTGTTAGTGGGCAATAGGGTATTACCCAATATTATCTTAGAAAACGTAGAAAACTAGTTGTAGAAACGTATTATATTATCATTGTGGACAAACAAATTGTTGTCTAACTGTACGACAACAATCAACAAGGGATTTGTGTTAGGCTTTGGTTTTCGGTAGTTTTTAAGTCAAAATGATAATGCAAATACCTCGAAATTAGTCGCTACTAAGGCATCAGTATTTTTGTTATCAAAAGACTTCATCAGAATCAGCCTATAGTATTCCATAGCTGGACATTAGCCTTCCCTAATAAGCGCCATATCGCCCTGTCTTCAGCTTGTCGCATCCGGCACCTCCCTGCACTCTTACCCATCATTATCAGCCCGTATATGTACGTCCACTGCTGAACATAGTCCAAACGACGACACAAATTACGGTCCCGAGCCGCCTCCATCCAACGACTCCCTGCGACCGCCTATATGGCCCGCCCATCGCCACTTCAGCCTGCTACAGCCTGCTAATTCTGAGAGCTACGTCGTCGGTAACTTTGGTTTTTCTACGGATGTCCGTATTCCAGATTCTATCGCGTAGAGAAACTCCGAGCATAGCTCTTTCCATAGCTCGCTGGGACTTGAGCTAGTGCACAAGGCCTATAAAACATTACCTAATCTTTGCCTATAGTCAGCGACCACGTCTCGACTCTTACCCATATTTTAATTAATTCTTCACAAAATGACCTAGCTTCGAACCTTTTGAGCTACCACATCAGTGGTTTAGATCAGTTAGTGGCTGGTAACTAATAACCACTCGGACGTTTTTAGGTGTCAGTGGGCAAGTTATTAGGATTTCGTTGGAAGCACAGCTGTAGGTATGCCTTTTAAGTTGGGATGTAGTGGGCTAGCTGTCTTACGCAGCAAAATGCGAAGTCATACCAAAGGGTAACATTGATCTGGTAGAGGTTTTTGTCTTTTAAGTATGCAAAACTTAGTTTTTGAATTCAGTTAAAACAAAATAAATAATAATAATAAGGCTTCAGCCTAGCATCGCGGCTAGTGATCTACCGTTTTGATATATTTTTTAGTGTAGAATAGTTGTATATAGTATGTTATTGTAGGTAGTAAAAAAATATTTTTAGCGAGAAATAAAATAAATGAAGTGGAATAATAATAATAACTCTTTATTACTGACACAATGATCCATATCTTAGCTATAAACCTACAAAAAAAAGTAACTAAATCTAAATGCAAAAGTTAAAAATAAGAACAAAAATACCCCTTTTTCTTATATATTTTCTCGATCCCTAGGTAGAAGAAATCGCTCTCAGCGATAAGGCCGTCTTTTGTACTGTTTATTTTTCATTTAAATATTAGATTTTGTATTAATGTCAATTTAAGTACAATATAGTGCCCATTCATTCAAAAATAGTAGATACATATTATGGAGATGTAGGTGGCAATATTCATCTAACGTCGTTGAAGTAAGGCAGTTTGGATTGGTTTATTAGGTACTATTTTTTGCTCGCGTCTTCGCACGCGTTGTTCCTATGGAAATGTTTAAAGGGGATTTTTCTCCCATGTGAACTGATTTATGGGATAAAAAGTACCCAATGTTTGATTCCAGGTCTAGAATTAACGGGTATTCAAAATGTCAGCTCGTACCGTTCAGTAATTTTGGCGTGAAGAGGTAACAGCCATCATCCATACTTTCGCATTTATAATAATATCTACTCTGATAAAATTAAGTACCTACCTAAACATAGTAAGATTTAATAAATCTTAGGACTATAATTATCAAATATTATTTCAGAATTCATAAAAAATATGCATAGAGAAACACTTAGATAATTTTAACAGTTACGCGACGCACTCCACGCTAATGTGTCACGGAAGACCAGCGCTGCAGTTGCTCCCCGAGCTCCTGCAGCACACGCTGAGTGGCAGCATTTTGGTCTCACATTGTATTTTTTGTCTATTTAACCCATTATTGTATTTTGTTTTGTGAACCAATAAAAATTTTCTTATCTTATCTTATCTATATTTAATTAAGTAGGTCATTTAATAGCTAACCAAAGGATATCCCATAAAAAAAAAAGATAACACTAAAGCTACAGCTGTTATCCCAAAGTGCCTAAACGTGACACGTAACTCACCTTTATTTTGACGTAACTATAAAAAGCGACCAATTTTAATGTCCAATTTGGGGTTCCATAATAAAATAGGACAAGACACATTTGGGTTATTGTGGTTAACAGGATAGGTGTCCAAATTACAACATCGAGCGTGTGGAATGGAATCTGGTGTTAGATGGCCTATAACCCTGAACCGGGACCATCTAAAAAAGTACAACTGCTGAATCCTTAACGGTAATCCTAAGGCTAGTTAAATTGTTATTCGTCGCAGACTAGCATTAGGTAGTCGCTGCTCCTGAGCCAATCAGATTATTAATAAATATTTATATTATGAAGAGGTGTTTGTAAGTATGTTTATAAATTGTTTGTAATGTTGTTGTAATTGTTTGTAATTTGTCAACTAACCTAACTACTGCTTCGATTCGATTTTTTTTCACATATACCAAATACCTACTAAAAGCTGGTTTATTCAATAGCAAGCGAGCAATGTCGCGGGCAGAAGCTCATTCGCTGATAAGCTACTTCTATTTTCTAAGTTTTTTCTGTTTTGCTAGAGATGTCATTGAGTGTGAAAGGACCGTCGTATAAATGACGCCACATCACAATGAGATCCATTATGTACCAGATGTTCAACGGTCTCGTATCAAGGCACAAAGCCATCTGGGAGCTCCTTAGCTCAAATTGGATAGCGGTGGGGGGCGTGGCAACAATAACCAGCGTGGGTGGTCGTACATGGCTATAAAATATGTTAATATATAGCCAGTTGCGATCACACCCCACTTTATGTGCTTTAAACTGTATCTCATTCCATATTTACAGACGGTTATTGATACACGAAAAATTGCTAATGGAATTTGCAAAACTTCATTTATGTAGTTATGGTAATTGAGGTTCGAGGTAATGGTTTGCTTTTGGGTGTCCTTGGTAAATATCTCAATTTAAGAGGTGCTTTAAGTAATTTGAAACTTTATGTTTGAGCATCTTGAGCTTTAAGTATGATATTTTCAACGTAATCATATATACATCAATTACACTTTAAATATCGACTTATTTATTATGATTTTTTATTAATTAAATGTACGAGTATCTTTAGTATTTTTGTAGAGTTAAGTTTTTAGGTATGGTACACAAATATAACATAAGTATAGTATTTGACGCTTTGGAATAAATCGGCACCTATGTCAAACATACAGACTAATATAGTAATACGAAATGTAACGAAACGAATAATAAGCGATAAAGCCGCCCATTGTACTTGTTCATGTTAATGTCAATTATTTTTATTTTTAACTTTGTGGTGTACAATAAAGCGTTGTTTTGTATAGTAAACACACATCAATAATGAAAATAAATAAGCTGTTTTTTTATCGAGTATTCCTTAAACTAAATCAATCCTGCAGTATAAAAGCCCCCATCATGGAAAACAAGACCCATCTGCCTCAGAAACAGGCCACTCATCGCCTACCTAATTCAACATCTACACCTTCAAACGTCAAGCCTGCTCTCAATTTGAATTTCAAACTGCATGATCAAACCTCCCGTATGCGCGGTATGCAAACTTCTAATGAGGTAAATTGAAGAGTCATTGACAAGTCTTTTCAACCTGTGCTTGAATAAATATCAAAGACAATGCTTGATTTAGATGTTTGATTGTGTATTTGATGTTGCGTGAGAGGTTTTTGTTTGGGGGATAATTTTACAGCGCAAATAAAAACAAGAGAAAGTTAAGCAAAGTAAAGTTTATGAGAGCTTGTTTATTTCAGCTTTTGACGATCTTATCGTAACATCTCAATTTGTTTCATGTTTATTTACCAAAACATTAGTTAACTTTTCTATTATTTGGCAAGTACACTACCAGCCACACTATCGGTAGTGTCGAGTAGTGTTCCAATTAACGACTCTACCAAGCCTATTTTGGATGAAATCAGAAATATACTTCTTTATTTTTTAATAAGCAAATCATAAAATAAGAGTTATAGCAAACTTAGACAAACAATAATTTATCCTAGAGAATGAAAAAAAAAATACAAAGATAATTAATTTCAAATTAAATATACAAAACAAGTCTAATGAAACCCTGGTTTCTGTTTTAGTTTAAACTGTATTACAGATAACCAGAATACCTAAGTATTTTTCAAAATAATTAGGTACATAGCGCTGAATCTCTTTCTTTCTTCTCTTTTCTGAAAAACTAAAAGTCAAGGTTAGGTAACCGAAAATAAGATCTTCGAATATCGTTCGGTCGTTGCCGAAGACTAAATTTACATTTTACAATCTTGTCTTGTTTCTGGTTTTTATAACCCAAATGTAACAAATTAGTAACGTCGTGACATAAAACACATTACCAATGAAAGTCGTTGCTCAATCACATTTAATGTAGTCAGTCAAAATTAATTCGAATACCTGTTGGAAAGAATCAATTGAAAGAAGTTCTTGAATTCTTGGAATGTGACGATTTTTTCCGTTGTTGTCTATAACTAGAAAAGGACAAGGCACCTGCTTATGATGTTATTCTGTAGGTAATACTTGGAAAAAATCTCTGCCAACAAGTTTGATTTTTTTTAAACCTTTTATTCTGCAACCAATGTTTTGATTAATCCACTTTAAAGACTTCATGTAAATTCTAAAGCTCGCACTGGTCGAATTAAACTTTTCCTCACCTGGCCAAGTATAGCGATCGGACGAAAAGGTCTCGTCTCGTCACGTTAAGTCTCTATTTTTGGCAAAAAGGATACATATTCTCTTCTATTTATTATATAAAAATGAACCCCTATATCCTGGTCACACTATAACTTGAGAACGGCTTTACCGTTTGCATTCATCTTTTTTTTCGATAGGATAGATAGATAATACTTTATTGAACACTTAGAAATAATTTACAAAATAATAATTAACGAATAAGCTACAATGGGATCTATTGATTGATCAATGTTGTCTGGGGGAGATCGCCCAAGAGCGATCTCTCCCAGACAACTTTGATTAAATGGTCTAATATTTCGCAGAAGGTTACCTTACAAATTGGACTTGCGCAGAAACTTATACAATTTAAGAAATCTTAACGACTACCTTTATTATAAACTTTTTAATGTTACCTTAGCCCCAGCGTTATAACTATACTCTTTGCTAAGCACGTTTGAAATAACTGACAGTTGAAGTTTGAATTGAATGGCAGGACAACGTCTGTCGGATCAGCTAGTATGAAATAGATTAAAAATCGTACTCACCGATCTCCCAGCCTCATTATTATGAATATTAATCTTCGACTGCACATCATCAACTTTCTCCCTCACATCCAAGAACTGCCTCGAGAACTCGACTCCATAGTTGAGGTTGTGCGAACAGCCACCACTCCACTCCCACTTGTTCGGCCTTGTTCGGTCGCGGTCGTAGGATGTTCGGTAGCCTAGAGGGTCGCAGCCGCAGGATAGGAGCCTGCCTTGTGCGCAGGCGCGGGCCACTGTGTGTGCGACGCCTGCTGCTGTCAGTGCGTATAGGAATGATGACTCGCGGAATCCTGTAGGGTAAAAGAGAGTTTATGAAATTTACTTCTTGTATACCTTGATTTTAGTTTTGGTTAATTTTAGACATTTAGTTAATGGAATAGCGCAAAATCGTCTTGAATGCTCTTGGCTGGAGTAATCTCAAAAGACCTACCTATGAAGACAATAAAAATTCAAAAAATACACAATAGGTACTGTAGGTAGGTTTTAAACGGAAAAGCCAATAAATAAATAATGCTGGACAATTCACATAGCAATATCTAGCCCCAAGCTAATCAGAACTTGTGTTATGGGTAGGTACTGGATAACTGATATACTTAATATATTAGACTACATAGATAGATATTTTTTATTATACTATATTTTTTATTATACCTGGATGTTACAACCTGAACAAATATTTGCAGATCGTACAAACATTTGTCCCGAGGCGGGAATCGAACCCGCAACCTCCTGCGTTGCAGGCGGACCTACGCCCGCCGCGCCACAGAGGTCGTCAATTTGAAGTTTACCTAAGCTTTAGTTATATATATAAGCGTTACATAGGTATTAATTAATTTATATACCTACATATCTATTTAAAATGAATAAATTAAGGGAAATTCAATGAGGCTTACAGAGCTATTTGTAACATTTCTACTTAGCTACTTTATATACAAATGTAAGTTTTTTTTTCACAACGAAATATGGCTTCAGTCAGTCTTATCTATTAAATAAGTATCCATAGTTTATTGATTACCCGGATTCAATTTAGAACTGGTTCAATACAGAATTGCTCCGTTTCAATGAACGACCACACGCAACAGTATTTTTGGTATTCTAGAAACTCTTTGGAATATCTTCTATATATCTCTTTCTATCTCTTTGGTGATGGCCCGCAAATCGTGATTTTCTGCATAACATACTACACTTTTGAATATTATTATGAATTTAAACTCTTTAACTACAAAGTTACGCCCTTAATTTGTGTCGGAAGTATGCTCCTCGTTAAGGGATTAAATTATTCGGATCATCCAACACAGACTAGGTTCGTAATTTATCCTTAATGATGTTAATTTATAATGAATAAGTAACTGTAGATTGTTTGCAACAGTCTACATTTAGCTCAATTGTTTCAATTGTAAATACTAGTATAATTTGTTTATATTATTTGATTGTTATTTTCTTTGTCAGTAAAGACTTAATATTTATAATGAATTCATCTAACTACGATAGTTTTTTAGTCGTTGTGGAATAGGGCGTAAAATACCTATCTGAAGTTTATATTCGATAGAATATCTAAAAAATACTCTACCTATATCCACACAGAGTGATATTATAATGTGCTAGTGGTTTCTTTTTCACTTCTTCCACTAGTGGACAAAAAATTTAAGTGAAGAGAATATCAATAACACCTTATTTCTTATTTGATAATAATAACTATGTTTATAGTATACAATTTGACTTGTCTAAGTGCTTATTTTGTAAGCCCAATGAAATAAAGTTATTGATTCTGATTCTGATTCAGAGAGAATCTTTCTCAGTAGAATCTTTAGTCCATAGCAATCTTTAAAGTTTTATGTCACTAGTAACATAAGTTTTTGCAAAGTTGTAAGCTTTATTACCTATCACCAAATGCAGATTTACAAGAACTAAATTGTTCCACAGTTTGATGTATATATATTACATACAGTAATCAAAATATTGTTTCGTCGGTTATAACTGCTATTAATAATGAATTTGAATATAGAGATCCAAATTTGACCTTACTTGGTAAAATTTTATTAGCTGGTGCATACATTTAGTTTCTTACGACTCTTCCAGTATAAATGTAGCGTTTCCATTTGGCTTTTCAATTCCCATATTATTTAATATTGAGATCCAAATTCTACCTTACTGGGTAGAATTTCTTTAATCGATGCATAAATTTTAGTTCTCAAGCCTCATCCAGTAATATGCTTGTATCGTTTCCACTTGGCTCTTTATTTCCCATATTCGGTGTGGGGTCGGC
Source organism: Eupithecia insigniata (assembly GCA_947859395.1). Classification (NCBI taxonomy): domain Eukaryota; kingdom Metazoa; phylum Arthropoda; class Insecta; order Lepidoptera; family Geometridae; genus Eupithecia; species Eupithecia insigniata. The sequence continues at coordinate 4,190,595 of OX401996.1, read as the reverse complement.
TTACCATCTCGTACCTTATCTACATTCCGTTGCGAATTACACGCTTGGTATTGCTTGAGAGCTATGTTGGGTGGGTAAATTCCTACATAATCGTGTATTTTTGTTATGAATTCCTTGCAACATATTCTTGCTTCAGCTGTTTTTTTTTTCATATAACCTGATTTTATATTACCTACTATTTTAATGTGGAGTCTTATAAAGTTATAACAGTGACAGTAGAGGAAAATAAAAAAAAAACAGTCACCCTTAACCGAAAGATTAATCCAAATCGTAAGATTTGGTGCCGAAAGTGGAACAAAGTCGGTCTTGAGTGAGGCACCAAAGTATTCTACTATGATATAACTCATCATTGCTGAATATTTTGGTGCCGAGAGTGAATAATAATGTATTGTCCAATGTAATTAGCTAAAAATTGTTCAGGGTGTTCTGGTCGTTTTCTATGTATAATAAAAAATATCTATTTATGTAATTCTATTATGTACATATATCAGTTATCTAGTACTCGTAACACAAGCTCTGCTTAGCTTGGGGCTAGATAATGCTGTGTGAATTGTCCAGTATTATTTATTTACAACAAAATGGTCCTTATTAGGTAGTCTCATGCGTTCGTAATTCATTGATTGTGTATTCCTTTAATTTAAGATGTTTTAAATTAATTAATTAAGCTATGGCTGAATTATTTATTGTATTTAAGCTGAAATAGGTAACATTGAATTGAATTAAAACCTAGTGCGCGGCACAGTCGTCAGATAAGTTCAGACAATGACGAGAGATGAGAGAATGAGTGATAATAACATGAGCTTGCACCAGTTTACACAATGATGACTGTATACACAATATAATAACATGAGATTGCACCAGTTTACACAATGATGACTGTATACACAATATAATAACATGAGGATGACAAGACCGAGTTATAATGGGTGGTTTTGGCCCGAGTAAAACACTCTACTTTTCACTTCGAATGCGAGAAAATAAAACAATTCAAAATTAGACAATTTTCAGATATTTTATTAAAAATTAAATGTGCAGTTAGAGCAATTTTGAATGTTTAGTGATATGTTTTTCCCGGGCAATATTATTTCGGTTCTCTGTGATTGGGATGTGATAATATTTTGAGTTGATTGTTGTGGAGTAAAAGTTGGAGAGACTCGACTCATGCTTGAGTTTCCTGCATTATAAAGATCTGAGTGCGGCTTCAGCTGAGTTGACATATTCATCCAATCCCGCGATGTAGATGCTTGGGGTTCTGTAATGTTATATAACAGTTAATATTGATTCCTTCCGTAATCCGCTGCGTGACGTGATACTTGTTTTGTATAGAGTCCTCTATATAACCTTCAGCCACTTGATCAGACCTCCATCCACCGTGCCGTTTTAATGTCGTTATATTCGCACCAGAGTCCGCCAACAGAGTCGTGGATGTTCTGCGGAAACAATGGCCCGTGTAGAGTTCCGGATTTGGTAAATTTAGATGGCAATATCTTTAGGCATGTTACCAAATGTATTTTTGCCTAGGACTTGCCTTATGCATTTTGATAATTTAGAAAAAATCTTCTCGTTGAAACATTAGTGGGACGTAACTCCTGATAGGCTTTAACTATATTAAGGTATTCTCCACTGATGACAAATTTACGCTCTTTGTTTGTTTTCGTGTTCGGCAGACTCACAGCTTGTAGGTTTGTATCCGTTTCTACGTCTTCTAGCGTTATATTCGCAAGCTCTATTCCTCTGCATGCACCGCTGATTCCATAAATTAAAGCAACCTGTTGAACAAAAAAATAAGTGTGTTAATAATCGTAATAACCTAGGTACATAATTTAGGTATGTAGGTAGGTATCTATATATTTAGTTTGAGTAGAGTACATAAGTAGGTTACCTTTGTTGCCAAGTATTGTTTATTTGGAGCGTTATTTAAAAATGTTTCGATTTCTTGTGTCGTCAAGACTTTAGATATTTTTGCCTTGTATCCAGTGGACAATTTCTTCAGTATAGCCATTAAATTTACATATTTTTTAATATCGACGTCGTGTTTCGTTTGTAAGGTCATTCTTAACATTGAATATGTGCTCCAAAGAGTCGACGATTTGAATTTTTTCGATAATTCATCAAAATAAGTGAGAAAAACCCCTTCTGTAAAAGAATCCACACGTTTCTCACGTGATTTTGTCGGCAACAGATTCATAATTATTTCTTTGCCCTTTTCTTCCATTTGCATATTAGCATCTTCACTATCACTTGATGACATTTTTCACGTTCACAATTTGGAATTAAAAGTCAGGAAGTTAAACGTAAAAGTTAGTGATTTGGAATGAAGAAAATTCTAGAGATTTAGCGCCAATACCATCTTTTTTTTTAAATCTATATTTAACCTGCAACGAAACAGTTCGCATTCTACCGTGAAGGGAAGAATCAACCTTCATAAAACATCACCAAGACGGTTCTGTTTAAAAAAAAAAGATTGACGGAGCACCAAGAAGTCGAGTTTTTATGTAAGAGAACGAATGCTTTGTACAGTTTGTACGGGCTGATGATTTTAGACACAAATTAACAAGAAAAAATACTTTTTAGCCCGAGGTATTAAACTCGAGTTTTAGGCCCGCTAAGCTACACTATTATGATACACTTTTTGAGCAAGAGAAGTGAAAAATTTATTAAGCTGTATAAAGGCTATCAATAAGTAAAATCTCATGTCGCCCCAAACTAAGCAGAGCTTGGTCATCGTTACGTTACATTACGGTACATACGTTACGTACGTTACGTACTAGATAGCTGAAATACTAATTATTAATACATTACATAAATATATATTTTTTTTGTATACCTACATAGAAAACAACTGGAACACCAGAAACGATTGTTTATTTATTTAATAAAAGGTTCACTAACCACAATGTTTGTGCGATATACAGATCGTACAAACTCGGTGGCAACCGAACCCGCAACCTCCTACTTCACAGGCCGATGCTGCGCTACTAAAGGTTATCATTTGATGTAGGTAGATAAAGCGTTCTACAAACTCCTCAATCACTATCGACAAGCGAATCTTGAAGCGTCGTCGTCCATATTGCCGTCCATTACCGCTTCAGTAGATAGCTTCCACACATCAAGTAAATTAAAGCAACAAGACTGCAGCGCATACCGATCGCATCGATAGTCCCGATATAGTGCTATATCATACTGTTGGATGCTTCGGACAGGGATGTAATTAAGGTTGTTACGTAGGGAAAGATGTGGAGCAGAAGATGCGACCTATGATGACGACTGAAGTGGCGCGGCGGGCGAAGGTCTGCTTGTGATGCAAGAGGTTGCGTACAACAGTTTGTACGATCTGCAAATATTTGTTTCAGGTGTTCTGAGTATTTTCTATATATAATTTTAACAAAACTGTAGTCTGTACTCTGGCTTTAAAAAAATCGAATAATCTCTTAATAGACAGGGCAGGGCATATAGACATTATAAGCAGGGTTTACGTAATTTTTTTTTCATTTAGAAATTTCGACTTATCACATCACGTCATTGTGTTTCTAGGTACGCTCTTACGTTTAAAATAGCACTTTTTACAAATAAAATTGTTTATCCAAATCGTAGGACTATGCATTGAGCTAATGAACTAGAATCTATGATTGATATTTTTATTTGTGCATATTGCACTATTTATCCAACTACGCGCACCTACGTTTTCAAATTGATATTGAAGCCCACTTCTTTACAGCCTTACTCCGCCCCTGGTATCGATACAGTATTTTATCATACTATTGGAGCTTTCAACTCTCGATTTATAGGAACGCGGAACATCTACAACCTCCATTTATCTGTTTTATTGCTATAAATTAAATGGTGAATCCATTGGAGATGAAAAGATATGCTATGTTGGCCTTTGTCACTTTAAATACCTCATTCACTTGGTTCTATTTTTGTTTAGATCGTATACCTAAGAAAGAAGTGAACTTTTTGAGTACCTAATCAGAGCCAGACAGAATAAAAAGAGTGGAAATTTTTGGTAATTAAATAATTACATTATTTTGAAAAACCAAAAAACCGACTTCAAAATCATTATATTTATCATCGTATTTACACAATTTTTTTTAGTTTTTCGCGATAAATCCCTCTGGAATAAAAATTTTATGGGAACACCTCTCATTCTCCATACAATAGCGAAAGAATTTTCCAAATCGGTCCATAATAATTGATGAAGAAATCGACGAACATGGAAAAATACATACAGCCGTACATAGAACCCCGTCTTTTTTTTCGTCGGGTAAAAGTACCTATATTAAAATTTACAATCACTTATTACTGAAGTTTAGGGTCAGAATGAGAGTTGCCCTGTTTTAGTTCACGTACCGTGTAAAGTTTTAGGTTTGTTCTCATCGATTGAGATATAAATATTTGATATTTGACTAAACTTACTAACCGAGTCGATTAAGATGTAATGTTGAGAATCTGTACAGTTGGGAATCTGTTGAGTTGGAAATCTATAAAATTAAGAGTCTGTAGAATTGGGAATTAGTATAGACAGAAAATCTGTAAAGGATATCTGTAGAACTGAGAACAAACCCAACTTAGCTGCCAGCCAATAAGAATATAATTTTTGTTTACAAGTGAAAATTATGCAAGTAATTGATAATTCATCTGTGTAAAGATACGCTATTGCTGCACAATGTAATCTTTTTACCTTATACAGATTATAAAGTGATGTGGGATTTGCATTAGAGTTAGGTCGGCTCTGTTAATTGTGAATGCTTGCTTTCATTGTTACTGAATAGGAGTTTGCGAGACATTGGGAAGTTGTGGTTAATAAATTAGTATTTTCATATTCATATATTATGTGGGCCTATGTTTAGAAGTGGACCTTATGACGGCACAATGATGATTATTTTTGAATGCCGTCCTCTAATTTGTCTTTTGTACGAACTGTTTCACCTGCACCAAACGTTTTTTCAAAACCTATCACAGGCACCAGGTCTCTCACAAAATAGAGCCGTGAGTCCATTTGATGATAGTGTCGAGAGGTGATCGTGGCGTCTCATATTTTTATGGGATTTGCGTAGATTTGCCCTGTCTGCACTATAGAGGCGATGCACAGATATGATACTAGCTACGCCTAAAGCAGACTAAACATATTTTCACAATTACATAGAAAAGAATCAAATAATGTTTTGGTCACTTTCTCTCCAACCAAAAATGAATAAGTCTATCTCACCTCTTTTTACTGTAACAACGCTAACTCACCTATAGACAAAATTGAAGATGAAGCAAACTGCCATGCCATGTTGCTAAGCAACAAGCGACAAATGTCAGCCAATTGTCATTTTATGAAAGTATTGTGCGTGTTGTTGCTTCTTTCTTGTGTGTATGTAAGCTTCTAGAAGAGAAGCTTACATTAAATACTTATTTAGGTTCTTATCATTATATAGGCATTTTTGTATCTGAGTAAGATGATCTAAATGGCGTCAGTTCGGCCGGGATTCAGCCGAGCACTTTCGTGTATAGGCGCGAAGAGGCTCCCTATCCGGGTGCGACAGCATAAAAGCATATATCTATTTAGGTTCTTATACATGGGCACTTAAGTGTTAGTTTTTGTTATTTATTGTTTCAACAAAATCTACAGCCCTTAAATCTACATAATTCAAACCTTAATAATCTAACTTACGGCCAATTATTTAAGCACTTTTTGTGAGAGACGAATAAATGCAGACGATTAAAATTGCTTAAATGCTAATTTCTCCTCTTTTCTATTAAATTCTCCGTATGAAGGACATTTATATTTCTAGGCTCTCTAATTTTATTATGCCAAGAAAACATCAGACTGAGTACAAATATTTTGCTCGCAGCAGGCAGCGAACCTCCTTTTGCATTTCAGGTGGAATTTCGCTCAATGCGCCAAAGAGTTCGTATAGCGGAATAAGTGGGTTAAATTAATAGAAGCGCAGTAGAATATAGTACTTCCTCTTTGCTCACATATTTTATTCTTGTCATCAATCTAGCATTCACATTCAAGCTATGTCAACAATGACAGCAATTTGTGAATAGGGAAGCAACTAGATAGGCATTCCAAGAGCTTTTAAATGGGTAATTATGGTAAATGAAATACCATCTGCTCAAATATCCCTTGTGGTGTATTAAGGTTTAATCGATTGCTTTCAATATCTACCTGATTACCTACCTCAAATCCTTAGATAGACTTATTTTACTGCTTTATTGCTGAATTGTTTATGGGAGGCCTGAAGCAACTTATTAAGCTGTTAAGCCCGGGTGACACGAGGCTAGTAAATCAAGCTAGTGAGCCAAGCTAGTGCTGCCAAGCTAGTAAGCTAGTGACACTAGCTTCGTGTAGACGGAACTAGCTTCGTTTACAAGCTAGTAAGCTAGTGTGGAAGCTAGCAAGCTAGTGCCTCAAGCCAGGATAGTTTTAATAGCTTGGGGTTCTATTTTTCAAGCTAGTAGGCGCCCCCCACCACCCGTTTCCTGGCTTCGTTACTAGCTTCGTGTCAACCGCGAAGCTAGCGAACCTAAGCTAGTGTGCAGTCGGAGAGCGTGGTGAGAGTGCGTGCAATTTGTTAAAATGCCGAAATTAGCGGACAAAATTAATTTAAAATTCGTTCAATTGTACAGAGAAGAGGAATGTTTGTGGAATGCAAGTATTCCATCTTACAAGGACAAGCAAATGCGAGACTCGTCACTAGAAAAACGCGACATACTAAATAAAGATGGAATAGAAATGTCGATAAAAGAGATTAAAAATAAAATTAAAAATCTAAGAGCTACATATTGTCAAGAATTAACAAAGATAGAAAACTCTGAGAGGTCTGGAGCAGGAACTGCAGAAGTCTATAAGCCAAAAATTATTTGGTTTGAGGAAATGCATAATTTCATAAAAAAGGTGCCAATGAAGAGAAAAACTTCGGTAAGTTATTTTAATATTATTTACTCTTTACAATTATTTACCTTAAAAGTACTTATTGAAATATTAATAATCGTCGGCATTTTTAATTTTTCTTGTAGTTTTGTCTGAATTAACGAATCATTCTTGCTTGCCATGGTACTGCTCCATCATTGTTGAAATATCTCTTAAATTTCTCCCTTTTTTCGATAGCTGACAGAGAAGAGTGGTTACTTCCCTGTCGACTGATACTGGGTAAACATAAATTTTCCATTCTCCATGAACCGGGAATAATGTTTCCCGCTTCAATGTCTTCTTGGTCGACATCACTACTAATGCAATAAGTGCTTTTTTGCTCTTTTCGTAACCAATTATGCAGAGCACATGATGCTAGTACAATTTTGTCTACTGTTTTTACGTCAACTGCGATTGGTCTTTGATAAACACGAAATCGGCTTGCCAATATGCCAAAGGCATTTTCTACAGTTCTTCTGGCTCTACTTAGCCGGTAGTTGTATACTTTTTCTTCATGTGTTAAATTGTCACCTGGGTACGGTTTCATAATATACGATTTTAATGGGAATGCAGCATCCGCCAAAATTACTCCGCCTTGTGGTATAAGGTTATTTTCTAGTTGATTATATATGGAGCAATTCCTAAAAACACTTCCATCAGATGCCATTCCACAGGCGCCGACGTCAATATAAATGAAATTATAATCGTAATCAACAATAGCCATAAGAACAATACTGAATGTTTTTTTGTAATTAAAAAACAAACTTCCACTGTTGCCAGGAGCTATGATTTGAACATGCTTCCCGTCGACGGCGCCATAACACGCTGGAAAGTTCCATTTCACTCTGAAACCATTTTCTATAGCTGCCCATTCTTCAGTTGTAGTTGGAATCTGTAACAATATTTTTAACAAATTTTTTATTTTCAGAACAATCAAGATTCTCCAAACAATAATAAAGATGACAACAGTGCAAGCAACAGTCAGTCATTAGAACCACCCGTAGCAGAAAATCTGTCAGAAAAGACAGTTGAAATGTCTCAACCTGCAAGCGAAATGTCGTCTATTCAAGATAAAACTTCTAAATTTATTTCCCCCGGAAGTAACATTCCGCAATTTAAGAAACGGAAGGTTTCGCAAGTGAGTTCATTGATAAATGAAATTAAGGTGATTAAGGAGGATTTAAACAGTTCACGAGAATTTCAGGAACCAGAGCTGGATGAACATGAGATATTTGCAAAATATGTAGCAAGTCAGTTGAAAAAGCTTGGACAGGCCATTTTAGCTAGGGATCAGATCAACGCAACACTATCCCGCTGTCGGATGTATGATTTAAACTTCGGAAATACTACATTTTCGTACCAGTCACCTATCAATTCTTCAGACTCCAATATGTCAACCACATTTTCTTACAATAGTTCTGCAGCAAGTCCACTCTACACTAATCCACCATCACAACTACAACAGACTGAGGAACGTGATGAACCCATCATCCATCCGCCACCACAGCAAGAGTTGGAGCAAGATGAAGATCCCATCTATCAAGCATTTCAAAATGCTTGATACATTTCTCGCCATTTATGTAGCGTAAACGTACATTTTGTCGTCATTTATGATTTCTCATTTTGTAATTTAGAATTTAATCTCGCCATTTATGTAAGCGTAAAAGTACCTACTTTAATTTGAAATAAATAAAATTCTACATACCTGTATATCTTTCTTTAATGCCTTATAAATTTCACTGCAAACTTCTGGTATAAATCTAGATATAGTAGATCTTGAAACACGATACATGTGACTTAACTTCCTGTAATTGACACCAGATGATAGAAAATCTAGAGTTATTTCCAATTTTATTTTAGCCGGTATGGCTTCTCTCATATTAGTATTTAATTTTTGTATTTGTGGTCCCACTAGATTCAGTAAATTGTCAAAAATATTAGGTGTCATTCGCAAAATACTCTTGAATTCGCCGGAATCCTCAGATCGCAGTTCTTTTAAAAGTAATGCAGATGCTCCATGACTATGTCTTCTTAAGATCCAAGGTCTTGTCCAAGTACGCTTTTCTTCTAGCAGAGCTAATATTTCATCTAGCGCATGTTGACACAACTTCCGAATTAACTTTCTTAGTAGAATTGCTTTTCTCTTACGCACACTGTTCATTTTTACGTATACGTGTTATCAGGTTAAGCACAACTCACTACTGACTTGACTAGCTTGAAATTTCCTAGCTTCGTGTAGACAGCACTAGCTTGGTTACAATCCAGGCTAGTAGGTAAGCTAGAAACCAAGCTAGTGACCCCTACTAGCTTACTATCCTAGCTTCAAAATACTAGCCTCGTGTCACCCGGGCTTAAAGCCCGGGTGACACGAGGCTAGTATTTTGTAATGAGCTGAAGTTTAGTTCGCATAGCACTAGTATAGTATAATTAAATATGTGGTATAGCTATTCTAATTCGTTCTAGTTTCCGTGTATTCTCAGTTTTCTAAGAGACTGTCCCGAATCCGAAAATTTTTGACATGCGGACGATTTTTCACGTATGTACCGAGATGTGCTTGAGCTACTTGAGGTCGGAAACTTTTCCTTGTAAGTTTTGGCAATGGCCTATTGATTCCAAAAGTGAATTTCACTGTTACCACAAGGATTTGAAATCGTTATTGTTCTACATCTTGAAATATGTGTGGAACTATCTGTGTTCTAAAATGTCGAAGGGAAACCTATCCGAAATTCGCTTCGCCTCGCTCATGCAGAAAGCCGTAACCGTAACCTACCAAAGTTGACAAGCGGCAATAAAAACAACTGACTGCGTCAAAAGCGTTCCCTTTATAAATTCCTCTGTTCGAATTTTGAAAGAATAAAAACGCCATTACCAATAACCGTATCACTGGGTGTCAATTAGGCTCACTCTAACCCGGCCCTAATCCCGAGATAAGGGCCCGTAGCATCACGGCTCGTTCATTTATTCGATACTTTCCTATCGAGACATCAAGATATCGATTGAATCATATTGATTAAATGACTATCATTTGGAATCTGTTTATAATGAAACTGAGAAATTACTAAGTTAATTTCAAGGTTTCCTTAGATTTACAATACTTCGTTGGTTTTGTGAACTTATCCAGTTTTATTTATTTATCAATGGCATAAAGTAGGTAACTTAAGATAATTTACGAAATAACACCAGAGACCCAATTAAAGATTTTCACGTTTAGTAACAATTTAACTAACAACATTTTTTGTGTAAACGCGCCAAAGTTTAAGTTTAGTGAAAAGAAAGTGTTTAATTTAAGAATCTAGATAATGTTGTTTCTTTTATAACGCTCTACTAGGTACAGCCAAATGCAGCCCGTGCTGTGCACACGTGCAAGATGCCTTTCATTGATATCAAAATATACTCCAATCGTTATCATGCCTATCATGCTGTTACGGTTCCTGACGAATGTTACCGTGTCCGGACCAAATACGTCCTTTTATTGTTTATTTATAAACTGCCAACGGCCAGACGCAGAACGCTTTTCCGAGTTGCCAGTGACAAATTTATATTTGTCGATCGTCCGAGACGCGATAGAATCGATACGACTCGATTTATACCACGCTCGATTGATCGATTTTGATGATTTCAAGTTATTGGTGACTCGCAAGGCTATACTGTTATGGCCGTGTCGTTATCGACTCCGTAAAAGGATTTGATGTATAGTTAAATAAATCTTATTCATTCTGATGCTCAAAAACTGATCGCTCAGACTAATTAATTCTCGAATATCGAATAGTGGCCATCACCATGCTCGTATTGTAATTACCCTCAACCCATTTTAGTGTCAATTTGTGCCAATTAGTTGACTATAAGGTCGTTAATCGTCCGCATTCGATGCCCGTGCCGAATTCCTTAATCGACTTTAATGAATTCCGATTTATTCTTTATCGACTTTTTCCAATGAAATGCTCTGGATTTTCAACGGGTGACAGATTTTAAATTCTTCCCTTACACTTGTCCATTTAGTTCTTATCCGTGTTTGTTTTAATAATGCATGACGTGTAGGTAATTATTTTCGTTGCGAGTCGTCATCGTAAAAACGAATGGCGATTCATGACACTCGTGCTGTATTTATAATTAATTATTTGCAGCATTAACATAGAGTTCGTACAGTATTTAAAATTAGCGAATTTATTTCCATTTCAGATTATAGAATTCTCAACGTTGCAGTGTTAAAAACTAGCTCTCTTGCTAATTATGCCATTTAGTAAGGTACGTAATTAAATTAATCATGTACGTCAGTAGGACATCTGTTACCTACGGAACAATTCTCGGATTAAATTGGCAAATCCACATTCCCATATATGGAAACACTGGCAACCCGGCGCCGTTAAGCAAAAAGCTTTACTAAGTAAACACAAATTTAAATTATTGAGCGTTTTATTCATCCATGATTTTAAAAACGTTGTTGATCGTTTATGCGCATAATGATGCGTTTTTCTTTGCGCGCGGCGGTGGTCGCTTTTTCCGCGCTTAACATTGTTCCCGGAGCGTGGACATCGACGTGTAAGGACTCAACGCATGCGACGCGCCCGGGCCGTGTCATGCGTGATTTATGTATATTCACTGTCAGCTTTTGGGGTTCCGGGGTTGGTGATCGAAACTTCATTGTAACTAACATAAGAGTATCTTTATATACATATGTACATATATATAAAAATCTCGTCTCACAGTGTTTGTAACCAAACTCCTCCGAAACGGCTTTATGTTTTTTTTTGTGTATATACGGTAGTCTGAGAATAGGTCGTTCACATGTCATGAAGTTTCATCATCGATCAAGTGAAATGTCATCTAGGAAGTTTGCTGAAACTCATTGGTGGCTGAAAATTTCAGGATATTCAGATTCATATCTTTAGCTATTTTATGTGTAAAAAGTGGATCATGTTCAGCAACCACCTTAAAAACTTAATCGTAATTTTGATCTAGATATCTGAGGACAGTAGAGAAGAAAGTTAATCCAACAAGCGAAACCCAAGCACATAAGCGACTTGACACGTCCCTGACCAAATTTAAAACAGTTTTTAGCCCTCTTCTCGCTTCGACGGTAAAGCTTATAAATCCGGCGCCAAAATGAATGAACGGACTTCAAGTTTTTACCCCATTTTGTTGGAAACTCTTTACATATTTATTCATTACGTGTCGGTACTGAATGATTACGGAGAAGCTGAAGTTCTTTGAATGGACAACGGGATTTTTGTAATTCATTCAATACTTTCGCATTTTTATGTTGCTAAGCACAGTTGCATTGCTTTTACACTATTTGAAGACAGTGATGTATCACTGTCTTCAAATAGTTTCTGATAAGTATGACTGAAACTTCAATTTATGAACGTACTAGCTGCTGCCCGCGCCTTCGCCTGCGTTTCATCGGGATAAAAAAATGCCCATATGTTATTCCAGGTTCCAAACTATACCCATACCAAATTTCAGCCTAATCGGTTCAGTGGTTTTTGCGTGCAAGAGTAACAAATATCCATACATCCATCCATACAAACATTGACATTTATAATATTAGTAGGATACCCAGCAAGGCCAGTAGTGTGGTTTCGAATGATGGACTCTCTGTTCTGTTAGTACCTATATATTTTCTATAGACAAATAGAAGACTTATAGAAACTATCTATAGGATCTCATACAGAGATCTCTCATCATAAATGAATAACACTTTTCAATCTGCTGAATAAATTGTAGATAATATTTTTTTATCTTTATGAAATTATTTATGCCTTTATGATGAATGCAAAACCACGAGAAAAGGCATAATCAGATTAATTGCAGCCTTCTTCGATTCATCATCATTAGCCCATACACGTCCACTGCTGGACATAGGCCTCCCCCGTACGACGCCACAAAAAGCGGTCCTGAGCCGCCTCCATCCATCGACTCCCTACGACCGCTACGATGTCGTCGGTCCATCGAGTGGATGGTCTCCCATGTAGGGGGGGATTTGCCATAATCACCACGCTTGACAGGCGTATTGGTGATCGCAGTGTTGGTGTTGAAAAATACTCAGAAGGAAGCTGATGCCCTTCCTCTGGTAGGTTCCCTCAGTCGGCTCTTACGACATCCACGGGTTGAGTTGGTGGGGTCGATATTCTATGCCGCGGCCCCAAGGCCACGGTCCTTCGATTATGGCCCCCCAAACGTCTTCATTTCCATATAAAAATCGATTCTGTTTCATTGGCCGATATCGATTAAAACACTGTCATTATTTAAGTTCATATTTCAAGTGTTTGAATTAAATAATACACATCAATATCATCCGGTAGTGCTCGCGGGTTTTTGCTGCAATCAAGGGAAGATTTTACACTAAAAGCAGGTTCCAAGTTTCAAGTAACTAACCTGGTTCATGTTTTTTTTTGCCCTTGAGGCAAAAATCAAATATGAAGTTCAGAGGGTAAAATGGGTGCTTATAGATTTAGATTATAGATTTTTAGCCAAATGGCTTGAGAAAACGCAGGAATTGAATACTTGAATTCATCGGTATAAAATCGACGAATTAATCGACGTATCGTTAGAGTTTATTGGTCGACTCTTTCGGCTATTTTATTACAATTACAAATTTTCAATCCATAAAATATATGATATATCACTACATAGTATAAAACAAAGTCGCTTCCCGCTGTCTGTCTGTCCCTGTGTATGCTTAGATCTTTAAAACTACGCAACGGATTTTGATGCGGTTTTTTAATGGATAGAGTGATTCAAGAGGAAGGTTTATTTGTGTAATTTAGTATCAGCATTGCACCCGCGCGAAGCCATGGCCGTCGCTAATACAAAATAAAATGAGATTAAACTGAAAAAAGATTACATGATAAAATTGTATGAAACATAATAAAAGTAAATTATCTACCTACTTATCTAATGACAATTTGAATGAAGCTAAACCCCATTACATTAAATTTTTGCGCGTGTGGCTCAAAAAGATCCACGTATAATAGGAACTGCTAAGCTATTCATAGTTCAAGTCTTTGAATTTTGGATGAATAACGAGAAATAGCCTGGAATCGATTGGCGGGTAAACAAACGTTTTTTTCGATATGGAACCTACATGAGTCAAAAAGCAGAAAAAACTGATTAATGTATGAATTGATTCTGCTTCAAGTGTGGTCATGTGTGCCGAATTGATAATCGCCGAAACAGAAAAAAGTAAAGTCGATCCCATAAAACATATTAGAGATACGCCTGGTTATTACAGATTTGCTGTGTTTTTGTACCAAAACTCTGCTAGGTACAGGTACGCTACATCTATGTATGTATTGTATTATGTATATCAGTCATCTAGTACCGATAACACAAGTTCTGCTTGGGGCTAGATGTTGTTGTGAGGATTGTCAAATATTAGGTATTTGATTTAATAGGTACCACTTTCGTATGTAATGTAAGTATTGTACTAGGTAAGGAAACTTTGCATTCCAAAGCAAAAGTTTTCTTCTAAATTTTTATTCAACTTTTAAGCAAATGTTGGGTAAATATTTCGGTCGGAATTTGAAGTGAAATTAACCAATAATGCTCGAACTTTCAAAACATATCACAGTTTTTTATGACCAAACCCAAATTAATTACAAAACCAGATCAAATTAAGATAAAAGCTAAATAAATAAAGTTGAATCATCATCACTGCATTATAATATTCTCGAAATTTCCGCAAGCTCACTACTTCTTGACTTAATTAACCCTTAAAAGCTGCCTCATAATCCGACAGGTAACAAAAACTTGAACAAAAAAGCACTCGATGTCACGTTTGAAGAGGATTTTGGACGTTTAGTGCCGTGGTCGACAACCAATCTCAGTATTTATTATTTATTTTATTTAAAATGTTGCTGTCCCACTGCTGAGCAAAGAACTCTCTATTTTCCTGAATTGTATCAGTTTTGAATAGTTTTTTGTTGGCATTGTACCAAAAAATACTTCGATATGTACTTAAAACTTAGTAATAAGTTAAAATAATATGTTCAGAGAAATAAATACACCTAAAAGAGTAGCTAAAATCTGTTGTTTGATTGAGAAAGCAAATTAATATGTTTGACCAATCTCGTCGCCTGGATGCCCGGATGGCCTGGCCTGGATGCACTGTAAAGGACACTAACTCCAGAGGCGGTGAAATAGATATACGAGCCCAGAACACGCTCCGATGCAGTGTCTGTAACACAGTCTTGGTGTGCAGGCTTCTTTGCCGAAGAATTAAGATCCGCATATACATGACAGTAATTTTCCTGATCTTGATGTACGGATGTGAAGCCTGGGCACTAGAAAGAGGAACATAAGTTTCTGGTGAGAGAAGGAAAAGTGTTCGGAAGATCCTAGGTCCAGAGCCAACGAGAAGACGGATCCTGGAGGCTGCGGAAGAACCGGGCTCAGAACTAGTGGCCGAGCCCAACATCATTGGTGAAGCAAAATCACATAGGCTGCGCTGGCTCGGCCACGTGCTACGAGGAAGATTGGGCTGCAAAACGGGCGTTCCTTGGAGCGCCGGTTTCGCCGACGACCACACGGTCGATCCAGATACATGTGGAAGAACGAAGTAATAAAGGACCTTGGCTCCCTTCAAATCTTCGCACCGGACTGGACGGAGGCAGCTCAGGACAGAAGCCGGTGGCGACCTATTGTGTCTGAGGCCAAGACACAGGAGTTGATATGCCAGGTGAGTGTGGGTGATTGATTATAATCGAATAATGATTTGCGCGTGACCACGTGCCCGGCCATAGAGAGCTCTAAAAGCTCAAACTGAGATCGTAAAATCATATTTTTTAAGGAACCTTTTGTGTTTCTTCTCACAGTTTAGGAGGCGTCAGCGGGAGCACGACCCGGTAACGCACCGATCCTATCGCAGACATTAGACCAGCGTGCAGACAGACACGTTCACCTCACGGAAGTACCAAGTAAGTCGAGTCTCCTCTCTCAAAAATAACACCAGCCTACAAGTCCAATAGACTACCAATGTAGAGCCGCGAGCGAAGGTTAGCCTGCAACGCAGGAGGTTGCGGGCTCGATTCCCGTCTTGGGACTAATGTATATACGATCTGCAAATATTTGTTCCAGATGTTCGAGGTATTTTCTATGTAGGTACCTATAGTAAAAAATATCTATGTAATGTACTGCATTAAGCATATCAGGTAATCTAGTACCCATAACACCACCTGAGCTTAGCCTGGGGCTAGATGATGCTGTGTGGCCTCACTCAACCATGACCTTGGCCTTTTCAAAGTTTCATGCGGGTTTGTGATCGCTCTTCCCTCAATTGTATTATTTCATCAAGCGTTATGTGTATCTCAACCACAGTTTTGACAAGACAATGTCTCAATTCTCACGACATTCCGAGATAAATGTTTCGCAGCATCATAATCAGACATTGTCGTCACCACGTTGTTGATATAAAACGCCAATAAATGTCACTTTTTTATGAGCAGCGTGTTGGATTCACATCACGTGCCGCGTCGCGCCGCCATCAGATGTGTATCGACGCGCTTGCCACCCTGCCTGCCTGGCTGCCTGCGCGTCATTCCCTCACGGCGAAGTCACGCTAATCTCTCCATCGACTATTAAGCGAGTACCTTTCCGACAATACCCTCATTAGCCCAACAAAAGTCATTAAATCTTTGTAGGTGTATTGTATCACCGTCACGTGCAACAAGAGCGCTAACGACGTGTGGAAGATCCCGGGGAAGCGGAACGAAAGCCAGATCAATCCAGAATCCTGGACCTTTCAACAGATCTATGGGCAAAAACGGCAACGGTCCGGAATCATTATCTTTCTGATCGTGGATCGCTATTATCCTATTTAAAAGCATCTTTCGATTTGTTCTATCGTTTTTTTCCTTTCATTCTCTCGTCGGCGTTTCAATTCGGGATCGACAATGGACGTTAAGAAAGATGTTTAAGTGTTTAGTTACGCTGTTTTTTCACAATTTTTCAATTTAAACGGAGTCGTGTCGCTGAAGGACCGGAAGGTGTCGTTACGGAGCATTACCAATACTAATACTGGTAGACTACAATGGAGTCCGTAACATTTTTAAACATAATCCGCGTACAATCCATGTCTTAATCTGCGTTTGTCTGTTTGGAGATTGTTTCGTTTGGAATTCGAGAGGTCGTTGATGAAGTTTTATGGGGATGTCGAGTTGGAATGCGTGTAGCGATAAAGGGGGAGAATCGATGCTGGTCGAGCAGACCTTAGTGGAGGTATTAATTGGAGAGCGGGGAGAGTGCGGGCGGCGGGGCGAGCGCGGTCGGACCCACACGAAGCGTGAAATCGCGCCCCGCACCTGGCCACCACCAAAGGGCATCTTATTATTTGTTGTCTCCCATCCTCCATGCTCGTAAATTTCCAGGACAACGTGTGCGATGATTGTGGAAAAAACGAGATCCACAAAGCTTTTTCACACCCGACGGACATAAAGGCGGACGTACTGTAAATACGCATTAAACATAAAGATTCCTTTCACCTGGGCTGGTAACGTGCGTGAATAATTTTTCTTCGTAATAAATTCGGATTTTAATGGCTGATCGCGATTGGTTTGAGAGAGTTGAGTTTCAATGAGAATATGGAATAATCGGATGGGACTGGTTTGGCATTAATCGGTAATGATTGCCGCCACCTAGGGGCTGGCTGGACCTCGATAACCTTAGCGGTAGGACCGCCTTATTGGTGCTGGCGATGACAATTTTTAATCAGAATACTGTTTTTGACGAGACTAGGTACTAAATTTATCAGTCTTCTAGTACCCATAACACAAGCTGTGCTTAGCTTGGGGCTAGATGATGCTGTGTGAATTATCCAGCATTATTAATTTATTACTAGTTTCAGTCCACGGCTTCGCACGCTTTGTTTCCATGGAAACGTTTTAAGGTTATTTCTTTAGCATGGGAACTGATTTATGGAATAAAAAGTGTGCCTATGTTTGATTTTAGGCTTAGAATTATCTGTACCTATGCCACATTTTAGGCCGATCCGTTCTATATTTTTGGCGTGAAGAGGTAACAAACATCCATACATGCAAACTTTCGCATTTGTAATGTTAGTCACACTAATATTAAAAATGCGAAAGTTTGCTTTATCTATCTGCCTATCCTCCGTTGCTGTTTAAATTATAAACTTATTTTAGGGTAGTTAATGTGACCTGAAAACCTGTCAATACCTATTTGATAGTAAATTTTAGAAGTTAGTTTTTTGGTATAAGCAAAAATCTCTCATCACAAATATGGCGACTATCTTACTTAAACATAATTGAAACTTTCTTTTGATGTAGTGCTTGGACAAAATGCTGAATATTTATCAACTTACAGCCATAACAGACATCTGAAAGTTGACGGTCACGATAAAATACAGTATTAAATTAATTTCATTACGGGTACAGCAGGTGTGCCAATCTTTTTATGATCCTACGTACCCTATTTGTAATTTAATGAGTATTTTACGAACCCCACACACGATTTCAAATTATTTCGGAACATTAAAATTGCAGTTTTACTGCCAAGAATTTTCAGCTTTACATCTGTGAATGCGCAGTGAAAACTTTGATTGCAAAGCTTTCATAACTTTTTTGATCATCATTTGCTGGGTTTAATTACTTTTTCCCTTACATATTTTGCATTTTGCAATGTCAATAATTAAGATTATCCTGAGATTATGAAAAACAAAAACAATAATAGAGATTATGAAAATATTAGATTCACTCCTGTTAAATTACTTTTTTGACGACCGTTGTGGTGCGGCGAGCGAAGGTCCGTCTGCGACGCAGGAGGATGCGGGTTCGATTCCCACCTGGGGACAAATGCTTGTACGATCTACATCATCATCATCACAAATCATCACAAATATTTATTTCGTGTGTTCTGGGTATTTTCTATGTATAATAAAAAATATCTATCTATGTAATATATTGTATTAAGTAGGTATATCAGTCACCTAGTACATCAGCTTAGGGCTAGATGATGCTGTGTGGAATGTCCAACATTATAACTGGCCATCAAAATCAGTTAAAAAGATAGAAAGATCCCACTCACCTCTCTTCATAATCGAACTAGAATGCGGATTATTCCCCTTGACCGTTAAACTAGAACAGTTCCACCTGTGCCATCGAAACTGATGCTGGCACTCCTTGACCGCCATCTGTAGACCCTCGAAGGCTACTTCTGCTTCATCAGGGGCGTCATAGCAGGCAGCTCTCTGCTCCTTGGTCAGACCTCCGACCAGTCTGCAGGTTAGCTTCGAGCTGAGCTTTAAAGTTGGTAGCATATTGTCTCTCGTGCTGCGGAGGAAAGAGTGAGGGTTAAATGATGCTGATTTTATCAGTTAAACTATTATGGAATCTTTTTGTCTCTTCAGCAGTTATACGTCCAATATTGAACGTGCCTCCCCCGAAGAAGAGGACAAATGGCTTAAACTCATTACTTTAAGATACATTTTACAGTGACAAAATGGCTTCGCACAAGCTTCAAACAAGTGGCCATCGAGCGGATGATCTGATGCTGTCATAATAATATGTCATCTAAATATTGCGAGTTTAACTCGTAGGCTTGTAAATTGTTGTGCTGTATAGAAGTGGTGCGGTCCTGATCTGCAGATAATTTGGCTTAAGATTTTCAGCATCATCATCATCATCATCAGTCTATACACGTCCACTGCTGGACATAGGCCTCCCCCGTACTACGCCACAAATAGCGGTCCTGAGCCGCCTCCATCCATCGACTCCCTGCGACCGCTACGATGTCGTCGGTCCATCGAGTGGATGGTCTCCCATGTAGGGGGGGATTTGCCAAAATCACCACGCTTAGCAGGCGGATTGGTGATCGCAGTGTTGGTGTTTAAAAATACTCAGAAGGAAGCTGCTGCCCTCCCTCTGGTAGGTTCCCTTAGTCGATTAGATTTTCAGCAATGGCTATCAATTTCAGCCGTCATCAAAATATCATCGGACAGTTAACATCTACGAAAGATGATTTGGATGGCGTCAGTTTGGTTGAGAAAGCCGCACACTTTGGTGTTGGGCTGAATACCTAGTATACCTATTCGGAAGCGGCTTTTCAGCTTCAATTTCAGCCAAGTGTTTCGTTTATTGGTCCATTCCGTTTTATTAAACGGCTAACTAAATCATTATTATTGAAGCGTTCCGTCGTTGCTAAATTTATGCCTGAATACCTGTGTAAAAAAAAAATCTAGGAAAATTACATTATAATTAATAGATACAAATCTACTAGATATAGAACTAGTATTTACAATTAAAACAATTGAGCTAACTGCAGACTGTTGCAAACAATGGACAAAAGATTACTTGAAAAAATCCATCGTAAAAAATTGTTTCTAAAGTCAAATCAAATCAATCAAAATTATTTATTTAAAACTAAGGAGATTTAACAAATTATTAACCGTCGAATGTGTACCCATTATTTTCCTTTCGTGTTTTATCAAAGGTTTTTTCACCAAAAATATAAACCGGTCTTACGGACAACCAACTGTTTTATAATAAAAGTTTATTTTTCTTTATAACTCTATCACGGGTGGTCCGTTATACATTAAGCATAATATCTTTTGATCAGACTCAACAAATATCATTATTTGTTAACGCTTCTACATAATTCCCATTGAAATATTACACCGTGTTTTCTAATATTGTTACTAATTGGTCGATTATGTCAAAATAAATTTATTCGTATTGTTAGATTATATCGAAAAGCCGTGCTGGGTTTCAAATATAATTATGTGGCTCGCATAATTTTTACTACGACCGAAGTTTTATTGAGAATGAATTGAATTGAATACTTTATTTATTTTCTCTTGCAAAAGATAATTGTTTACAATTTTTGTCTTACGCTAATTTAAATCTAGTTATCTTGTTTTGCAAGAGACTGGTGCCCATGAGAGGTTTATAAAACCTGTGGTACAGGTCACCAGGGCCTTCCTACGCAGGATAATTTGGGATTGAATTTAGAAAGAAGAATCGAAACAAAGATTAGAAATGCGCGTTCAAATCTTTTGTATAGAAAAGTTGTCACTGTTCGATAAATATTTTACTAGCTGCTGCCCGCGCCTTCGTTCGCATTTTATCGGGATAAAAAATTACCTATATGTTTTTCCAAGGTTCAAACTATACCCATACCTAATTTCAGCCCAATCAGTTCAGTACTTTTTGCGTGAAAAAGGAATAAACATCCATAAATACATCCATCCATCCATTCTCACAAACTTTGACTTTTATGTTATGTACTAGCTGCTCCCCGCGCTTTATCCGGATAAAAAGTAGCCTATTTGTTATTCCAGGTCCCAAACTATATCCATACCAAATTTCTGCCCAATAAGTTCAGTAGTTTGCGTGAAAGAGTAACAAATATCCATACATCCATCCATATAATTCTTACAAAAGTTTACATCCTAATCCTGACTTATATTTAAATGCGAAAGTGTGTTTGTTTGTCCTTCCTTCACGCCCTAACTAAGCAACCAATCGTCTTGATTTTTGGCGTGTTGAAAAGATGGAGAGTAATAGGCTTTTTGTCTTGATAAAAGATCAAATTCCCATGGGAGATTTACGGGAAAAAAGACCTTTTTATCCCCCTTGAAATGTGAAATTCGAATTTAACGCGGGTTCAACCGCTGGGAACAGCTAATTTATAATATTATAGTAGGATGTTCTCACTCCCTCGTTGGCCTAGCGGTTTCGTGTTTAATCGCTGATAATGAGGTTCCGGATTCAAATCCTGTGTCTGGGCAAAGTTGATATTGGAATTTTTCTTGCAATACATGTGTTCTTCCAACACAAACAAGGTTTTAAAGAAATTTAATAATATCCCAAAAATTTACAACTCCGGCGGGACTTGAACCCGTGACCTTCCCCTGAATACGGAGATGCGCTATCCAACTGCGCCACGGAGGCAAGTACGTGACCCGTCGAAAATCTTTGGGACTTACGGACTATAGCGCCGTTTCAACACACAAACAAGGTTTGTAGTTAACTCGCTTATATCTTACTAATATTATTTTGAAAGTAACTCTGTCTATCTATCTGTTACCTTTTCACGCCTAAACGGCTGAACGGATCCTAATGAAATTTGGCAGGGAAGTAGATGGTATCCCGGGGACGGACATAGAGTATATGACAAGCGCGTGTGAAGCTGCGGGCAGCAGCTAGTTCATAATAAATACACATTATTTCATTATTATTTTACCAAAAGCAGAAAAGATCTACAGGAAGTGTTCCAGATTAAATTGTGGGAGGTGTCACGTAGGAGCCTCACAGATCGACGTGTGATCATCTGATATGACTATGACACATTTTGTTTTGACCCGACAACGCTTCTTTATGGTGTACTAGCTGTTTCCCCTGGAATCGCCCGCGTTAAATTCGAATTTTACATATCTAGGGGATAAAAAGGTCTTTTTTCCCGTAAATCTCCCATGGGAATTTGATATTTTACCAGGACAAAGAGCCTATGTTACTCTCCATCATTTTAACGAACTCTGTGCTATAGTATTATAATATAATCATCATATTGTCCTTACTCTCATTTTGCAAAAAATATAAGATAAGCTGTAAGAATGATGTGAAGAAAAGCTGTTCCCCGCGGTTTCACTTGCTTTAAATTCGAATTTTACATTTCTAGGGGATAAAAAGGTCTTTTTTCCCGTAAATATCCCATAGGAATTTGATGTTTTACTAACCTATGTTACCCTCCATCCTTTCAACTAATTCTATGTCAAAAATCGAGTTGATTGGTTGCTTTGTTAGTGTTTTGCATTTATAACATTAGTTAGGATTAGGATTTTAGGTGGGCAGCGGTAACGGAGGCGGAGCGGTTTCAAAAGCGGAAAAGTTTTCATTCTTGTAAGAAGGTTTAGAATGACAGTAGGTAATTACAAACGAGGTGTAGCCAACAAATTCAACAAATACGTCTCTTCGCACAAATAAAATATTTAAATATTTTATTCTTTGATCTTCACGGAAGATCATTTGGTACGTACCTACATTAGTGTCTGCACAATGAAAATGATTATTATTTTATTTATTTTAGATTTTTTACGGGTTCTATTCTAAATATTTGTACGATCTGAGAAATATTTGTTCTGAATGTTCTGACTGTTTTTTTTTATACGTTTAGTAAAAATATTAGGCCTATACTCGAAAGGGGTATAACTAATTAGTGTTTATCTCATAAGTCAAGTTAAGTTTATTATTGTGAAAATTAGTTATGGATTTTTTTTTTTTTATTATTATTCTGTTTCTCATTTCCATGATCACGGGCCATTTAGTGACCCGGTCCTTTGGGAGGCATGCGTGGAGCCGAAGCCAACAGCACAGAGGCCTTTTATGAGAATTAATCTAAAGGCGAGAGCTACACATAGCGGGTATCATCCTTGGTTGCACAATATGATACACCCGAAGATTATATCCGCCAGGTGTAGAGACTATTGCAAAGGAAAATGAAAATAACAAAAAAAGCCATGTTATTGTGGTGAATGGATGGACTGGGTAATTGGGCTATGGGGGAAACTATTATTATTAAAAATTATTATATAAATTAGTGTACTGTATCAATAAAAAAAATCACAAACAAAGTCCTCCGCCGTATCCGTTTGTCTGTCTGTTCGCGATAAACTCAAAAACTACTGAACGGATTTACGTGGTTTTCAACAATCGATTCATGAGAAAGGTTTAAGTATATAATTTGTCAAGGTTTTGTGTGAATTGGTTGAAATATAAAGAAAATTGTTAGAAGTGTCGGAAAAAGTCAAACGGCCTGGGAGCTTTCATCGAAAACGCTGCCCGAGATATAACAAAACAATTCAAAATGACATATTCCTCTTTTGTAGATCCACTAAAAAGCCCGCGATGGTATATATCTTTTAAGGATGGCCATTCTATCATAATAATATGCTCTACTACCCGTGCGAAGCCGGGGTGGGTTGCTAGTTAAGTTTATCAGTTATCCAAAACACAAGCTCTACTTAACTTGAGGCTAGATAATGCTGCGTAAATTTTCCAGCATTCTTTAATTAATTATTATTTATAGAAAGTAAAATTATGCGGAGAAATATTATTGTACTGACTTTAAAGTTATTCTGATAAAAAAGTACCTTCTTTTGTCTCCAAATAATATAAATATAATATTATATTCTACTATTCGTGCAATAAATTATGTCATTTGCCTAACCTCTAATGTTCTAAATCACGAAATTTCATAACATGGCACACCCGTTGTTCTAATATTGACAAAGTATTGTCTTTACAAGTCTTGTTTCTTATCAATTGTTGGAAACACCGTCGGGCCAAGCGTGAACATGCATGTTTGAATAGGGTTCCAAAATTATTATATTTGAAGATGTCAAATTACACTTGAAACAAACCATAATCCCCTTTATACTATATGTTGATTGATTATTTCAAGTTGATTATATAGACATCCAAACCATTTGTCATAAATAATCTTAATTTTTATAATTTAAATTTAAAAACATACTTAACAATATTTCAAAAGAACTGTACTTGAACCTGTCTCAAATTAACAATTCCCAAAAAGTTCAAACTTTTTGGAGTTCAACATCAAAGCAATAAAATCTTCAACGCACAATAAAATAAATCGAGCGATGCCCGCCAATTAAAACTCAATTTTCACGCTCAATTTGAAAATGGAGCACCAAAAACAATCGTAACAAAAGTTTAAACACTGTTTTCCTTCTTTACATAACTGTTGTAGTTATCTCACTCGTTCCCACGACCGCGGTATGCCGGTACCATTAAAAGGTGGGTCTAAAAACGTATTATAACCATTTAGACCTGCCTCGTTGATGGTAAAAGCCGGAGTAGGTATCATAGTCATCTTCTTTTTACTTTTAGGTTTTTGAAAATGGAATCTGCTGATTAAAAAATTAATTGACCGATTTATTTCACTTTTATTGATAGAAAATGGTCTCGTAGGAATGAAAAATCTTTTAATCTCGTAAATATTTTTTAATCATTTTTGTGGCTGCAAAGTTATTGATATTTTTTTTCTTTAATATAAATTAGTATAAATACATATGTTGCTGTTTGTCTTTTGCTTAAATCGATAAAGGTAGGTAAATAAATTTAAAAAGTTAGTTAGTCTTGTTAATCATTTTAACCAGAGAAAAAGGCCATTTTCAGGTAATAAAAGTCGGATCGAGAGTTGATGTGCCGGACAACTAGGCTACCCTACATCCATTTAATGATTTTAATGAAACGTAATCCAGAGTAATGCTCGTCATCATATTCTTTATATTTATGTATATCTATCCCCCCCTACATGGGAGACCATCTACTCGATGGACCGACGACATCGTAGAGGTCGCAGGGAGTCGATGGATGGAGGCGGCTCAGGGCCGCTATTTGTGGCGTCGTACGGGGAAGGCCTATGTCCAGCAGTGGACGTGTATGGGCTGATGATAATGATGATGTATATCTAAATCAAATAACCATTCATAAAAATTAAGAATATTTTTTCTGAAATTCTAATAATAAAAAATAAAAAACACACATATAAATATTAGTTTTTTTTATTATAGGACCCCTTTTTTATCGTCTCCATTACACCAGTAAAAGTGCCATTTACTACAGCATTTTTCTACGACTGATCAGTTAATTTTTTTTTTGAATATTTTCATATAATGAATAAGTTAACTTATCCCAAAATAATAATAGCTCATTGTCAGTAAAACGTTTTGTAGAAATCAAAAACTTATGAAAATCCCTATGACAAAAGTACGCAAGAAATAGCAATTCGAACGTAATACTTCGTATTAAAATTCTCTGCCTTTAGCGCAGCAATTAGACAATTCTTCAGATTTATCTCGCTAATTACGGGTGATTTAATCGCAACAAACAAACTTGGACTGATTTGTTAGGGTCTGCCTTAATGGACGGCAAGCGTTAGGGTAGGGCACCATTTTTAGAATTAGGTAAATATTTTTTAAGTTACCCAATGACAGAGATTCGAAGATACTTTTACTAATCAGATACTACTAATCAGAAAAATATTTTTAGTTAAAGTTAGAACAATTTATTAATACCTTGGTACTTTAGGTAGTTATAAAAAAAATTATAGAAAAAAGTTATACTAAAAGTGATTCCTTTATTGGCCGTAGGTTCTGTAAATAAGTTTGTCTATTTTAGTTTTTAAGGGCTGTGGATTTTGTTTACAAAATAAATAAATAAAGTTTAATATTAGTTTGTTTATTGAGTTCAAGTTATGTCAAAGTTTTGATGGATGTGTTGATCAAAAACCTAGAGCTCAAAATATTGGTAAGCAGGTGCACATACATAACATTAAAAAAAAAAAAATCAAGGATAATTACATTACATTACATTACACTTTATTGCACACCAAGAAAATATAAATATACAGGAAGATGTAGATAACATAGTTGCACAATGGGCGGCCTTATTGCTAAGAGCGATCTCTTCGATACAACCAGGACCCGTACTCGTAAAAACTAATAATGAGATAATTTTTCGTGCAAACGCTAATCTTATGCAATGGACATAAGAGTTGGTTTTGCACGAACACGAAAAAGAAACTTCGATTTTCCTTTTCCGAGTAGGCCCCCAGATAATCTTCTCAAAAACTAAATATACGGAACCGTATCAGCGAGATTACTCTTTCTTACCCTATTTTATTCCGATACCTACTAGATAAGCTCATCGGATTTATTTGCGTAACACTATCGCTAATTGAACGTATTGGTATTTTTTCAGAACACCTACAAATCACCACCTTTTTCTATAGATAGGAAACAAATAGGATTCAGTAACTCCGAGAACGTATAAACATTGTTGGAACATGGAATTTCAATCAAGGCTTCGTACTGTTGAATGAAATAAGCTTACGGTGCGAATTTATCGTTACTTTTCTGAATTTTACGACGTTGTGATAAGGATGATTTTCGTTTACTCTATTAGAATATTTATACGCTTTGTTTTGACCTGTGTAGAGCTAAATATTTGCAGAATTGCCGGCGCGCAAGTAGCAACAATTTGTATTGAAATAGCCCCTTGAAAGTATCGTAGCGTCATCCTTTGGATTTATTGTTTTTTACCGGACGGTATTAAAGCGCAAAATTATTGTTTTTGTCTCTACATGTGGTATTTTTAAAGCAATTATTTGAGTTTTAATACATATAATTGGATCAGTTGGAGTTAACGACTCGGCTGATGGCGGGCTGTTTGCGTTCCGTCCGTCGTTACTTTTTGCTAGTTATGACGAATAATGGTTATGATTTCTTTTTACCCGACTACCAACGGAGGACGGTTATTTAAACTGTGGGTGAGTTTTTTAGAACCTGTTTTTCATGAGTTTTACTTAGACGTCGATTTGTCTGGGCAGGGCTGGTTAAGTGTCCAAATTCTTTTTAACAAGATATTTTATGACAAATTGATTAAAAAGTACTAGTTTCTGCCCGGTTTCGCACGCTTTTTTTCTATGGTAACTATTAAGTTATTTCAATCCCATGGAAATTGAATTATGGGGTAAAGAGCCTTATAGTCTATGTTTAACTCCAGGCTTAGAGTTACATGTATTCGAAATTTCAGCCCAAACCGTTCAGTAGTTGTGGAGGTAACAAACATACAATATAAATAAATAAATTTGCCTCTTTTAGCCTTTTGTTTTTCTTAAAAAAGTGAGTGAATATAATTTCTAAGATACCCTCACAGGACAAGAGAAAGTACAGGGGAGCTGCCCTTCTTTGGAATTTTATAAAAGTGATTTACTGTGAGACAATGCGAATGCTCCGCAAAGGAAAACACCTTCGCCATTTATTAATAAATCTTCTTGTTAAGTCTATGTAAATGAATGCATACTAAACTGATATAATGTTAAAGCTCACTGATGCCAATGTTCAAACAAATCCATTATGAATAGATAAAGTATCCTGGCTTATGTTTACTAGATATACTCCACTTCATCTTGAAGCTGTGGTGTTGCCGGACTAAGAATAGTTATTTCACAATTTGGAAAGTTTTTGATTGAATACGATCCCTGATAAACTAAAAGTCGTAGGTGCTGAAACGTTACTTTTTGAGTAGCCTCTAAATGACGATTATTTTACTTGATTAAATAATTTTTCATCAAAAAAAACTTAAACACTATACACTCAAGTAATATCTACTATAAGCATGGCATGTAAGTTTCCAAGGCATCTATCGATCATTAATCGCGAACTACAGAATTTTGGATATTACCAACAAGCAATTTAGATGGACTGATATTCTTGTGAAAGTCGTGATATCCCGTTCGTCCTACCATTTTAGTTGCAGTTCATACTTAGATGCGAGAATCAAAAGCTAAGAGGCCTATCTATCTGCAGTGGGCGATTCCAGGCTAGTGTGATGATAATGTATGTATATGACCGCATCAGCTTCAGAGGTGAACACATCAAGTGGCGATAGGCGTATCAGTGGCTGATGCAGTGACACAACAGCTACCACCTAAAGCAAAAATAAAATAGTATATATATATATATATTGAAGTTCGTGAAAATGTCTTACAGAAATATTCCAAAAGTATTTTCCAGTTAGGCTTATATCCGTGTATCAAAGACACGCAAGCAGTGATCATGTACAAAACGATTAATGCAGCTGCTGTAGTGGCCTATCGCCTATTACCATGCTGTAAGGTTTTCAGAATAACGGTACCCGTATTTAAACGGCAATAGTTGTACGTTTAGGAGGTAGATATTTATATGGCGAATCTACGGTAAAAGGAACTGAAGAACTAAGAAATACAGGCATGATTTTTTTTCAGGAATGGAAATGATACCTTATCCAACTATTTCGCTACAATCACCGGTAGAATACAGACATAAGCCCAGCAGTATTGTAAATAATATAAGATGATAACTGCAACATTTTTTTTTTTAGGCGCCTTGACTAAATCGGCAGAATAAGTGTAAATACATATGTGAAAATATTTCAAAGAAAACATGTCAAAGTGCTTCCACTGCCGTCATTTGAAGTTTCCCGTTTTTTAGGGAAAACAAGCTATTACCATACTGTAAATCTTAGCCTATTGGGTGGCCGACAAACTGATTGTCACCTTTTAAATTTGCATTTATTTACATTCATTTCTGTTATCGTTTGATGAGAGCTTTTTAAACGTTGACGTTTTAAATATTTTGTATCGTTCGAACAAAAGCATCGATAAGTCTGTAAACCCAAGCTAATTTTACCTAAGGTAATTTTTTTTACCTCTCGACAAAATTTTGATATGCAATTGTGTTTCCTACGAATCTTACTTTACTTTCCCTATAAGATAAGCGATGAATTTGATTTTAAGCAAAACTTTGTACTTACCACACCATTTTAAACAAAATAAATAGCAAAAAAACTATAGCCGTATGAAATGTCTTTGGCATTCTGCGTTCCTCTCCACGGGCAACTCGCTGCTTCATGTTGGCAACACCAATTTTATTCGCGGTATCATTTTAACTTTTCACTTCAAATGTCGAATGGAAACACACAAGAAAAATCACAGAAACGCGATAATAAATCTTGCAATTGGAAGCTGTGTTCGATAATTTAAATTTTGAATTTGACAGTTGAAAGCGCGCGAAAACTAGCCGGTTTTTCGCGATTTTGTTTGTTTACGTTTTTATCTACCGAACGCGCCGTCGGCTTTCTAGCGTGATCGGGCTGACATGACGCGGCTCGGTTGCGTGGGCCGAAAGGCGTGCCCGCCCAGATGCCACGCTAAAAAACCAAGGGGCGTCTGCTTGCCGGCCCCACCTACTCTCTCATTATCCTTGTTTACTCGATTGCCAATATTTCGGCGGTTTCGTGATAAGATAGCCGGCCGTGTGCCCTCATTGAGGTCTGGTGAGACTGTGGCGCGCTCTACGCAATCCCTGCCTATAAAATGTCGCCCCACGCATTTGATGCCATTCATGGATAACATTGTGTTGTCAGATGCTTAGTTTTGGTTTGGAATTTGTAAAAAAAGACTTGATTATTGATGAACTATTTTAGTGTAAATGAAGCAATCCAAGAATGCACGTTCTAAGGTGGAGTCGATTACGCTGTAATGATCTTTCTTCGCTGTGCAATTTTCTTTAGAACCATTATTTTTATTAATGAATACTTACGTCTGTAATCTAAGCAAAGGTTCTGTAAATCAACAGTTTAGTTTCAAAAATATACCTAGCTACGTAAGTATTGAAAAGCGCCAGCCCTAGTTTCTAATAAGTTTTGCATATGTGTTAAATTTTTCATTCTAGAATTAAACTAACTAAAAAAAAACATGCCTGATCAATGATATTTGAGGTTTAAATAAAGATTGTTTGAAATAGAATTAACCCTCCTTTCCAACATGTGGAATATCTTTATCCCAAACTTTCTTTTAGATAAACTTACATATGATTTTGATGATCTTTATATGATATTTAGAAATCAAAAGCTTGTCACCTAGCCTGCTCGTATAATTTTTTGGAAATTATTCTCATTTTCTTTCATTTACACCTACTACAATGTTATCAGAGCCATCAATTTTATTAAGTTGTGATAACAAAAGGGCTCTAAAATGTTGACATTGACGGACATGTAAAACACGATGACAAATGAAGTTGTGATCGAGAGGGTTGACAATTGTTGGTTTAAGGGTGAAATGAACCCTTCATTAACTTGCTGCTAAGTGTAAGCAGGGATGGTATCATAGGGTTCTGTACTTTATACACACAGTTATAATGTCTGACGATACTTAATAAACTATATTTTTTTTATTGATATTTGACCTAAAGTTCACAAATTATGTAGTTGTTAGTTGATGCATTCTCATAACACAAAAAATAATCCGAGTTGATAGATACCTACCACAGTAAGGTACAGGAACAGATACATAGCGAGGTACTTTAGGTATTAAAAAACCACTCATCATAAAATTTTTATGATTCATATCTAAAGCAGTTTTTCTTTGGCACTTGACGTCATCTCCCTTAATTATTTGGGGAATCGCCTAAAGCGTTTTGTAATATTTGCTACTTGCTTTTTGTTTTAGTTTTAGTCGTTTTTTAAGAAAGATAAAAATGTAAGTATGTGGTAATAATTCTACAGTTCTTGTACCGAACTCTAAAAATAGGGGAGAGCGGTCGCGTGCCTACCAGCTATTATTGAAAACCCGTTTAGCTGTAAGTGATGATGACCCTATTCTCAATTGGGTAAGGGTGATTTTGTTAATTAAACTGAGTTTATTTAAAAAAGTAATCTTATTTTAACGGTTAAAAGCTCTAACAAATTATTATAAAAATACCGAAGTAAAAAATGCTATTTCAAGTAAATCGTAAATGATGAATTAAATTGGTATCAATCATGAAATTTTTTGAATGTGCGAATTATTTGGATATGTAATAATTGGTGCAAATAGTAATCAATTAATAGAAGCAAATTAGAACTAGTATTTACAATTCAAACAATTGAGCTAACTGCAGACTGTTGTTTGAATATGTTGGATGTGATACGAGTACATGCATTTTTTCACCAGCCATTAACAGCTTACCTACTTAGGTTAGCATGCCATCGTGAAAACCTCTATTTTGATAGGCCGGTAAAAAAATGCTTCGGCATTAAGCTCAGGTGTTTTACTTTTCTTTGTTTAGCATTTATAAAAGCAGACACATTTTTTTCATCACATATCAAATTTTGGCAGTTATATTCTACACACAACGGTTACACTCTTCTTCTCTACACGTAATGATTTGATTTAGCAGTTATTATTACAGTAATTATATATGTACATAATATTTATTATTAAATATATAATAACTGCTAAATCAATTCATGACGAGTGTAACCGTTGCAAAGTGGTAAAATATAACTGCCAAAATTGAATTTAATGAAGAACATTGTGCCTGCTTTTTTATTAAAGAATAGGTTTAAGTTATACGTGTATTCTACTGGCATTATGCGCGGTCAGGCGCATGCAAATCAACTGGCTCTGATCTAGAGCCACGCGTCACTACTCTTAAAAAGCTACCACTGATAGGTCCTTGTAGTTATATACATATGTCTGTGAAAGAAACCATAAATGGATCAATAAACATAGATCAATATATATGTGAACGAGTTTTGAATTGAGAGTTTTTTAAATAAATAAAGAATTAACTTAAATAAACTCTACAGACTCAAGTGGTTCGTTTTAGCCGCATCTACCTTATTTTTATCAATACTGAATGAGAAACTTCAGAACATCCGTTACATACTATACCAATATATCAATCTGCATAATTATGTAAACTGGACTCGAAATATAACCCTTCAGAGGAGATTTTCATTAAATCACTACCTTAAGCAACCTAAAATTAGACACGCTACAGCATAAACAAAGTTATTGTAATTTCCTATTTATCTATGGTAGCATGCTACCTTGCTATGGGTACTACTTACGTATAGCCAGGGGTGCGGGTTCAAATCTCGTCAGAGATAACTTTTCATCAGCATCTGTGGTTAACTCAGTGGTTTCTATATCACTTCTTCCACTAGTGGACAAAAAAATTAAGTGAAAAGAATATCAATAACACCTTATTTCTTATCTATGGTTAAAGTTTAAAATTTTAGTTATCTAAGTGCTTATTTTGTAAGCCTAAAGAAATAAAGTTATTGATTCTGATTCTAATTCTGATCTTCAAGCAAGAATCTTCTACATACATAAGTTCTCACAAGCTCTGCTTAGTTAGGGCACATATTTTATAATACTATACGAGTAGTTAGGGGTTACAATGATGCTAGATAGATTGTCCAGATTTATCCTGCGAATATCATAAATGTTAAAGTTTTTAGGTATGGATGTATGGAAGTTTGTTCCTCTTTCACGCAAAAACTAATGAACTGATTGGGCTGTCGTATGGTTACAGTTTGGGACCTGGAATAACATAATAGGTAATTTTTCCCCCGATAAAAAGAGGGCGAAGGCGCGGGCAGCAGCTAGTTTTACAATCGTTTATTTATTAGCTTTAGAATCTTAATTTATAAACTATAAACTTTTAATACAGTAGTGGAACGATGTTGGAATTGCAGGAGCCATCAAGGGCACCCATGTGATAGTTTTAAACTACATTTTCCATTTTACTATTACATTACAAGGTTGTTCAAATTGTTTGTAAACTGTTTTGTTAAGTGTGCAATAAAGTATTTTCTATCTATCTATCTATCTACATTTTCCATAATGAAAAGTGTTATGGTTTTTAATTTACTATCAAAAGTAAATAGTATTATATTTTATGTATACAGTGCACAGCTACTTACGATTCGTAATTTAACTACCTATAATAATTATGTGCAATTAGTATCGCATTTATGCCCATCTATAAAAGCTCCTTTGAAGTCTACACGTTGACATATGTAAGTAAATATTATGTAGTAAAATTTTGAAAATGTTTATACATACACATATGTTTATTTTAATATTAAAGACGTTTTTCTTTTTCATAAAGAAATTAAGGCACTAGAAATTACAATATATGATAACTAATAAGTAGGTTTTTTTTGTAGTATATAGACTTTCGTTTGACCACAATCTCATGGATCAAAATGGATGATGAAGGTATTGAAGGAACTTTGTTTCTAGTATCCCTTTCATTTGTTCAACAATTCTACTCGACAACCCTATTTCACATAACACAATAGATATCATAAGGTGTATAGAGTGGGCAAATGAATAGTTATTGTCTGTCATTAGTACGTAAACACTTGTGTTTATATAAATACGCCATGGTGGTTATGAATCGGTTGCCACATTTACTGTGGTATTGCCATGGGTTGGAAAAATGTAACCCTCAGGTTCTGCATATAAAAATGAACAAATATGCCTATCAGAAGAAGTACTTGTTCTATAATCGGTTTATGACGTAACTAGTAAAGTTTACTTATCATTTATGTATAATTTTGTTTGTAGTTATTAATTTCCACTTATTAGAATTAAATAGGTACTGTAATCTTTTTAGGTTCAAAAATTCTTATTTTGTCTCGGCATGTCTAAATAAATCCCTGCCATAGTGTTATAATAGTTAAAACTGAAGATAGGTGAATTTGATTCAACCTACCTCATTTCTGAAGTTCCTTAGGCTATCAGTCTCAGAATTACCCATTCCCACATGTTCCCGTGAAATCAGGAGAATCCTTGCACCTGGCAATACCGCCATCGGCACGTACACACGATTATGTGTACAGCACATAGCTCGCAGCTACTGTCACGCATCATTTTCCATCATTATCAATTACCTCGCGAATGCACCGCAACACCGCAGAGCGTGTGTTGCCAGCTTACTCGTGAAATTACCTTGCAAGTTCATTACCTTTTGTTCTGAATTGTTTTATTGATCAATGTGTGTGGTTCTTTTCACACAATACCATTTTTATAGTTACCATCTGGCATCGCCAAACAAGTTTATTTATTTTCTCTGCTGCTTTTATCGCATATGGTGGTTACAATCAGGTGAGCAATTTCAGCCAATTCTCGAAAAGCTCAGAGCCGAAGCTTT
Source organism: Eupithecia insigniata (assembly GCA_947859395.1). Lineage (NCBI taxonomy): Eukaryota > Metazoa > Arthropoda > Insecta > Lepidoptera > Geometridae > Eupithecia > Eupithecia insigniata. Next base: position 4,156,186 of record OX401996.1, on the reverse strand, counting down.
GGTCTGGTTATTAAATAGAAGGTAGTCTCCCTCTCAGGGTATCTTGGTGTGAGGAGCAGAGAAGGCTGATGCAAAACAAGGCCTATACGCGGTAATATGATGATGATCAGGTGGTCTGTTTACCATGTTGGCCATATAGTGACCCGGTCCTTTGGGAGGCATGCGTGGGGCCGAAGCCAACAGCACAGGCCCTTTATGAGACTTAATCTAAAGGTGAGGGCTAAACATAGAGTCTAGAGTTTATTATCGAGTTTATTATATTGTGCAATCCTGGGTTGCACAATATAATAAACCCGAAAATAATATCCACCAAGTGTTGAGACAGTTGAAAAGGAAAATTAAAGGAATTAAGAAGAAAACAAGGTTATTGTGATAGGTGGATGGACTGGGTAATTGGGTATTGACTACGGACGCCTGCCATAAACATATACTAAAATAAATAATACTGTTAAAAGCGGCAGACGGTGGCTTTCCGAATGCTGTATGAGTTCCTCAAATTGTCGGCGTAAATGCCGGAAAGGAATAACATTGGTGCAAACGACTGAGGGGTGTCGAGAGGTGCGGCCCTGATTTCACCATCACAAAGACTGCCCCCGAGCAGGTTTCCTCGTTATTACGCCATTAGACACTTCCACCCCCGAGTCCACATCCTAAGATGCATCACTTGCTATTCCACTCAAACCGGCCAATAAAGGGCAAGCAAGAGATGGGGATCTGGTTCTTTTGGGATGCCACTCAGCATTGCACCCGTGCGAAGCCGGGGCGTGTTGCTATTTTATAATATTAGTTGAACAATTACAAAAGAAAATGAACCGATGAGCGGCGGATATAGCATGAGTTATACACTCCCGAACAAAGAGTCGTACATCAGATAGGTTATAAAAAGACATTGTAGGTCTATGGGTACTCTCATACAAAAGATATCAACGCGCGCCATGTGCTACGGTCGTAGAAATTTTCCGTAGGCCCTTTCGAGTGTTTTCATAGCCATCATTAGCCATTATACCGTGTTACAAAAACCCATCATTTTTCCAAAGACATGATTCTACCAAGAATTAATCATCATCAGCTTATATTAGTCCACTGCTGGACATAAGCCTCCCCTTATGAGCGCCATGGCGCCCTGTCTTCAGTTTCCCGCATCCAGCATCTGGCTGCAGTCATCATCCCACCTGGCCAGAGGGCGTTCTACACTGCGTTTGCTGAGTCGCGGACTCAACTCACGTTCAACACAGCGGTTGTCGGTTCTTCGCATGACATGGCTGGTCCACTTCCACTTCAGCATGATAATTCTTTGAGCTATGTGGATTACTTTGGTTTGTACCAAGAATTACGAAACGAAATTGGGAACTAGATACAAGATTCTTTTTCTAATTTAAATATCATCATCATCAGCCCATACACGTCCACGGCTGGACATAGGCCTACCCCGTACGACGCCACAAATAGCGGTCCTGAGCCGCCTCCATCCATCGACTCCCTCCAACCGCTACGATGTCGTCGGTCCATCGAGTGGATGGTCTCCCATGTAGGGGGGGAATTGCCATAATCACCACGCTTGGCAGGCGGATTGGTGATCGCAGTGTTGGTGTTTAAAAATACTCAGATGGAAACTGCTGCCCTTCCTCTGGTAGGTTCCCTTAGTCGGCTCTTACGACATCCACCGGTTGAGTTGGAAGGGTCGATATTCGTACGCCGCGGCCCCACGGCCGAATTTTAATCTATGTAACATTAATTACCAGAATGCACTAAATAATCTACAATATTCCCATGCCTTTAATAAGTTAACAAATTATCAACATCCAGATGTGGTAATAAAAATATATATGTAAATTGTTGGTCAATACAGTTTATGGCCGTGTTTCAATTATCATACTTTGCAAGCAGTGTTTAGAATGCTAATGGAAGGAAATCGATGAGGAGATATTGGGCAAAGAGTTGGCATAGATCAGACACTACGCGTTGTTGTGACGTTATATACTTTTGTATCCTGTTATTTCGATACTCATTAAGTCAAGACCATGGTCAAGATCAAATTTCGGCTCGCTTCGCCACAACAGTACCACAACTTCATTGGTACTGTTGTGGCGAACAATGTGTTGTTGTTTTTTGCATCACGTAGAGTTAATTAACACTTTTAATTCCCAGGACTCACACGTTCTCGTTCTCCACGTTGCTGTTGTTGGTTTTAGCTATCTCTGCAGGTTGCACCGCTAAGGATGGGCAATAACACAAATGTTGATTTGGCTAACAACGATTCGTCAACATCCAACTACTTATGCCAAAAAGGCTCACCATTCCGGTTCACGTGTACAACTGGACATCTGACTGAGCCAAAGTACACACTGAGTAAAAGGCTCAAATGTCCGGGCGTCTGAATTAGTCGTCATCAGTCTTCTTTCCAGCCCTTGTCATGGGCACGGAAGCTTGCCTTTTACCCCGGTTTCAACACGGGGACGACTCCTCTGTCCTTGGGTTTATAGCATTACTTCTTTTGCTTGCTTTATTATCATATTTTTTTGGGCTGTAATTGGTTATTTTTTTATGAGTAACCGGACTACGGATACTACATTAAATTTGCCCTAAATTTACATTATCCACCCGGCTCTTCTGTACTCGGCTACTCTATGGCAACGAGATGCGTGTAGCAGCGAGCACAGTTTATCAAGATGGCTAAATGCTCGCAATTAGCCGATGTGAAATGTCGCATACACACGCTAACGAGATCCCGCCTTATGCGCGTACGCATCCTAGGTACACACGGGGATAAAAAGTTGCTGAAAGTAGGTATTATTTACAATATTATTCATAGAAATTAAATAACTTTCCTTTAAATTTTCTCGTAAAAATCATGGACCAGTATTAAATTCATTTTTATATTTTTTTTTATTAATTTTATGAATTTTTCGAAACAATTTGTCGAGAAAGATAAACCCTATTTGTTTATAAACTTTTCTAACTTTCAGGATGTATTCAGTAAGTACTCCAGGTATTTGAGTTAGGTACTTATATTGGTACCTAATTACTCCACAAAACACTTAAGTACAGGGTTTTATATTTAATAGAATAAAAATGAAATACACGGGATTCGGGAGGAAAGTTAAGAATATTTCCAATAAAAATAATAAATCGCCACGTGTAAACTTGCCCTTACATATCACGTTCGACTCTCCACTGATTTATGGACCCTTTATAAAAGTCCTAAAGTTTTCTAATTGCTCTTGTATAGAGACGCGTTTCAACCACATAGTCTTCTATCGAAATAACAAGGTTTGTTCGTCTGTTAGTTTTTGTACCTATTTGTATTTATTTATTTCAAACATGTAGCTCTATTTTAACAGGCTACACCTAATATAATAGAGATACCTTATAAATTTGTTACAATTATATAATAAAAATTAAACTTCTGCCTATGGCCCAGACTCCACCAAAGCGGAGGTATGCGGAAATGTCCGAAGCGGAGAAGAGAATATGTTTTTCAACTAGGCTGTGTCCACCGAAGCTGTGCAGAGATGCGTACTGACTAGACTGGGGAGGAGATGTGTGCTGGCTAGAACGGAACTGAGCTGTGTGCGGCAACCGTTGGATCTTTGTTGAGATGACGCGATGAGACCTTGAGATGACGCGATGAGAGCGCAGAGGAATAACAAACATACCAACACACAAACTTTCGCCTTTATATTATTAGTATGATGCGATAATTCATTTTTTTTTCATTTCATTATCCATTTATATTCCATGTATATCATAATAATACCAAACAAAAATTAAATAAAATTTATTCCAAGAAACTCGTAGATAGTTTTTTTTTGGATGCTATAAGTGCACTTAATAAATAAATATAGATATGTATAACAATTTTGCCTGAACTAGGTAATCCTGTGTTTCAGGCGACAAAAGTGCTAACACGTGTATTATTAAATAATTTATTCTCTAAATACTACGATACGATAAAATCACTGTCTGTCACTCTGATATATTTTCGCACACGCCGGCTTTCATAGCATCAGCATGCAGCGGAAACCAGGAGGCAAAACTAGCATGTTCTTAAAATTAGCGTAGGCTTATGAGAATTCCATGCTGGTGGGACAAAAAGGATGAGGTTTTACACGTTATCGCTAAAGGGGAAATTATTCATTCACGTGAGATCAAAATTTTATGATGTTTGCCGTGTACTTGCAGGTTAAATTCATAATTTTATTTGTAGGTAGGGTTTATTTAGGTAGGGATAAGGGTTATGGTGTCGGGTTAGAACTGTTCATCACTGGACATCTCTCCACCAAAGATCTTGTATGTGGAAGAGATGTACACTTTTCGAAAAGAATTATTGAAAAGGTAAGGGACATCTCGCCAGAAAATCAAGAACTGGCCAATTGTCCACTACTCTAGCTAGGGTAGGGGCTTTTCTAGGGACTCCTTTGGGTAGGTATTTTGCAGTCATATTTATTTTTAGTTAGATATAAAAATGCGTATGACCTTCGGTTATTTGGAGTATGATCAAAACATCACTGGATGTGATAAAATATCACTGGATATGATATTCCATCTGGAAGGATAAAGAAATACTTTCGATTAAGCTATATTACGCTATAAAAAAAAAATAGTAATAAAATATTAAAAATACTATAAACCATAAGAAAAAAATAATATAGTTTCATGGCATCGGTGACGCGAATTTTAATTCGCTTCGCAAGTTGTAATTTTTATTAGCATTTTCAGTTGCTAGGTAGATATTAGAAACTATAATCAATCAGGCAGGTATATTTTTGTGCGAGCCATATCAAACTATTTAAAATAATCAAATGTAGATCACGCAGTCACAGACAGGTCACCGTAATAATTTGTCAGTGGCATATCGATTGGTATCAATTCTTACTATCGATTGATTTATCATGTTAATCGATATAATTTCATCAGTTCACTCGGTGAGCGATTGAGCTCGCTGTGGGAACGCCACTGCGGGTGCGCAGTCATGCCATAGACTAAAATGATGCACAGATGTGACATAAAAATAATTTGGAAGACTGAAATCTCCTACCTCTGAACACTGACAACTTCTTAAATTAAACTTGGTTAATCAAATTAGTTTAATATTGTCTTGTACTTGTTTTGGTATTAAGAAAAATATGTCATTTATAATAGGTAGGTACATAAAATCGAACATAAAGTACATAACTTCATTCATTGGAAAAGTTCAAGCTAAATGAATTGAGAAACTGAAAAGTTATAATTAACACACCCACTAACTAACAGTCCCATTTTAGTATTCATATTAATTCTAGTTTATTATTCAGCTTTTCTGAAAATAAAGAAAAAAACCACCCAAAAGGTACCTAAGTGAAAACTAACAATAAAAGTACGCTCATTTTTCTAGTCATCGATAGTAGAAGCTTCAATGATGCTTTATACATGTAGGTATCTTTAGAGGTAGAGATCTTTTAATACAAACTTGTTCATCTTTGAAAAACATTTTACTATTGCGACCACCAACGAAAGATCCGCCTAGACATGAGAATATTAGGATTGTTGTTTAATTACCTTCCATTGTGGTCAATGATTCAACGATTAAAAAAACTCTATTGTATGAGCGATGAAATAATGTTATTGGTAACTTATATGTAGGTATGTAGTTATAACTTTGTTTTGTTGACCTTGTAGTCTTATAAGTTCAATGGCATTTGGCTTTGTGAATACTTACGAGAGGCGGTTGTACTATATATATATATACTATATAATTATATACTACCTATAGATACTATTCTGTTTTCAAGTCATTTAACCTTATCTTTTCTATACACTTTACTTTTCTTTGGATTGTTTTGAGAATACTGTCTTCACTGTTTCTTGTCATGTATCTGAAACTTCGTTTAAAAGTTTGAAAACTTATGAAACTTTAAAAAGCTCATTTTGTATTGCAAACAGTGAATATTTTAAATTTTTATTTGCACTGCCTGATTGGAAAATACCGAGAAATATTTCGTTTGTACTCTCAAAAAACTTTATTGAGTTGCATAGTTTCGGAACGAATTCTTCCGGATGGAATGTTCGTTCAAAAATTTCACATTTTAAGTTTGGAAGTTTGGAATTTTGAATTAAAAAAGAGGGGATCGGAGCGGGGGCGGTGGGCGTGGAGGGGCGGAGTCGCCCTAAGGCCCCGGACGTGAGGTTGGATAGGTGTTTTATGGTTGAATGAATACCTATCAACCTCATTTCATAGACTAGTTCGATAAAAATACTTCTATACATTATATAAATACCTATAATTCTATAAATCTAACCCGTTAAAAATATAAGTCGTAGTCAGCCTTCAAATTTCTTGAAATCTATAATTTTTCTAACCACTATTGAGCAGAACGACACAGGCGTTCATTTTAAGTAATTACTAAATTTGTTTTTGTAATTAGAGGATTGTATTGCTCTGCAGTCTACAGAATTCATTGTAGAAATATGTGGTACCTAATCTAGGAGAGGTAAAGAGGGTTAAATATTTCAATGCAATGAGCGGTAAATACACACATGCCGAAAACAAGGTAAGTACAAGGACCGAGAAGAACAAGGCTTTTAAAAAAAAAACAACACTGAAATTATTGAAACTAAAGTGGCTTATTACAAAGTGCCTAGTTCCCTTGAGAAAACAATAGATTGATATCAGTAATCTCTAGATCCAATTTAAGAGCGGCCTAAAACAACAAAATGGGCCCCTTTACAATGACATGCCAATAATCGACAATAACATGACGCGTCACAATCACTTTGTCTCAAACGACTTGAAAAAGATATCTCGAGATATCTCGAGTGCTCTGTGATATACATCGAGTAGACTTTACTATACGCATTGCTAAGCTCTTATGGCCTTCTAATACGGTTGAATTTGATTGATATGGGGTCTGTTAAGATTGTATGTCGTATATTAACACGTCAATCGCTCCTCCTTCTAAAGTCGATATTAATAATCATGTCGTCCGAAGCGCGTGAGAAATATTTTAAAGTGAGTCTACAACTATTAATTTTGTTGGGATTATTACGTTTATTGAGTAATTGTTGGTGTCGGTTTGTGCTTATAATTAATTTTATTTAGTTTACTTATTAGTGTGAGAGTGTGCTGAGTCAGGTTGCCTTTGGTTTTGTTTGACCATGTTTGTTGGGTTATATCGAATTATGATGAACGCATTTTTGTAGAAGAGGATGTGCCTAATGCGTTAGCCGTTTTTTTTTGTTGGATTCTCTACATGATTTTTAGCAAGACTAGCTGCTGCCCGCGCCTGCGCCCGCGTTTTATCGGGATAAAAATAGCCTATAATAATCCAGGTTGCAAACTATACCCATAATACCAAACAGCCCAATCAGTTCAGTAGTTTTTGCGTGAAAATGGCACAAACATCCATACATTCATCCATTCTCACAAACTTTGGCATTTATAATACACTAGCTGCTGCCCGCGCTTCGCCCGCATTTTATCGGAATAAAAAACCCAAACTATACCATACTAAATTTCAGCCCAATCAGTTCAGTAGTTTTTGCATGAAAGAATAGGTAACAAACATCCATACAGTACAGTGCTATCCTGACACCCAAGTGCCTAGTGCTTAGTTTAGGTCTTACCAAAAATCTTTATGTAAGTATATATTTGGTAAATAAATGAATTACTGGTATATTATGAAACTAGCAGCCCGCCCCGGCAACGCACGGGTATAAAAATATAATATATGTATATATCACCCGGGGATAGTGTAGATTCCCAACAGTGAAAGAATTTTTCAAATCGGTTCAGTAGTTTCGGAGCCTAGTCAATGCAAACAAACAAACTATCAAATCTATCCTCATTCTAATATTATAGTATAGATGAATTACTAATGAATAATTATGAATCAATATTATTTCATACATATATTACGCAAGGTTGAAATTAAACTGCTTGTTATCCATCAAAACACACGTCCACTCTGTCCAATCTTTAGTTCGTATATTTCCCCGAATATTGAGATTTTATCAAGAGATATTTCAGTAGTAAACATAACTATAGCCGTGCAAATGAGATCTATACACTAGCCAAAATCTATGTGGAATGTTTGTTAAGAAACCACCCATACTTAATGTAAAATTTACTCGGTTGCAGCGTCTTTTTCGCAATTTAAATTAATTTGCGATTTGAGATCCTTCCTTCAGTAAATATTGCTAACAATTATATCTACGACGACGCCAAACAAGTCAGTTTTAGTTTTTGTGTCTCGGTTTGTTTACAAACAGTCCAAATCGAATTTGGCTAGTGTATAGCTCCATTTATTAATTTTATCGCTTGACACCTCGTTCACGCGCCAGTTATAGGGCACTAAACCTACACAATTTACTCTCAGAGTCACATTACTGTCAGTCTGAGTACGGAACTTCTGCTTTGTGTAAAGTGCATTGATAATAATCTGAGCCATTCTCAGGTGAGCGACAAAGATGGAGATAGGAAGCTGTACGTGTTAGAGAGAGATACAACATGTTGAATAGAAACATCAAAATTTTACAGCGTTTTTATTGCGGCCGCGCGATGCGAGTGTTTACGTAGAAGCGTCCGGTCCGCTTTCAAACCCGGTGGCTACATGGTAAAACTACTTTTTTGGATGTCCATAAAGTTTCCGAATAATTAATAGCTGATACAGGCGATAACTAACGTGTGAAAACTAATTCTAGATACGATGGTCATTTACAAAAGCTTAAAATAAACATTTTGTGTGGGACGCTGCATGTATCGACACACTTGCGCCTTCCCATCTTTGTAGGACATCCGTGAGGGCTGGTTCGGCGGCAGATTTGGCCGCGGATCTCAAGAGGCGCAAATATGCAGGTCTCGACAGAGCCTACGCATTTGCTCCCCTTGGAGTCGAGACCCTAGGTCCGTGGGGTATCGAGGATCTCCGGGTTTTCAAAAAATTATCTGAGCGCCTCGTCGAAGCGACGCGTGACCCGAGAGCTGGTGAGTATCTGGCGCAGCGCATTAGCATTGCCATACAGCGAGGCAATGCAACCAGCGTCTTGGGGCTTCCGACTGGTATTGAAATGGACCAGTTGAGCTATCTGTAGATTGTTTTCAACAGTCTGCAGTTAGCTCAATTGTTTCAATTGTAAATACTAGTTTAATTTGTTTATATTATTTTTGTGTTTTTTGATTGCCAATAAAGAAGCATCTTGCTAAAAAAAAAACATAAATGATAAAATTATAAATGTCGCCTTGGACCGAACCGTCGACCGTTTCGGTTTCGGTAATTAAAAAGGTAAACTGAATTTAATATTATGGAAATATAAAATGAAATGAAGACAAGAATTTATGTTGATCCTAATCCTATAAGTGTGATATCCTCGAAGGGTTAAGGTTGCAGCAGACGGGCGACTTAGCGATTATTCTGCGGAAATGCAAAAGCTACTTGACAATAATGTCGTTTTGTGTGTTTTAAAAAACGATGAACCGATTCAAATTCCCTTACTTTTACACTGTTTTTAAGTTTTGCAAGATAAATACTAATCCCATGGGGATTTTCAAAATCGGTCCATAATTGACGAAAATATCGCGGTACTTTTGTACATAAAATAACATATACAACCGAATTGAGAACCTCTTCCTTTTTTGAAGTTGGTTAAAAATAAAACTTGTGGAATATAATAAAAGAGAAGATATTGTGATGTTTTTTTTCTTCTCTCACCCCTACTCGAAAATACCAACTTCGGGTTGTTGGGGTAGTAGAATAAAGAAAAAAAAATATGCCATTTCTTTATTTTTAAATTTTATTATATTAATAATAAGAGATCGGATATTTCGGTCTTGTATCGGGCTGTTCATTTTCCATAGATTCACACATAACAATATTTTCGGGGCAGACAAGGAATGAATATGGGCGCATGTGGAATTTTACGTGGGGCAAACCTCTGCGGGGAGAACGTGGAACAAATCATTCTATGGCATTACTAGATGAATTAAGAGGGTTCTTGTACATTTGCGACAAAGCAAATTCGTCACGACATAAAGTATGTGTCAAAGTGTTAAAATCAATCAAAAGCAACATTTAGTTGCCTGTTCACTGCGAAATAAATATTGGAGGAATAAATTAAAATGTTAATATGGACAAAATAAATAAATTGGGCAAATAACGCGAGAGGGTGTGTCGAATCAGGCGCGCGATGACATTGTCGAAGTAACTATTACTAATCTGTGACTGTCTGTGACTTGTCGCGCTGGACGGGCAATTAATGCCAGTCTACGGTCTCAAAATCAACAGGATTTGATGATTTCTTAGTATTTTCATAAATAATTTATGAAATAATGTATTTACTCATGTTGTTCACAATAAAGAGTCCAATAATTGTAAATAGTTCTCGTTCTAATACATGTAGAATAGACAAAAAATTTACCACCTCCAAGCCAATGACATCTTTATCCATTTTATTAAATTGTATCTGTAACTGATATTTACTGTATAGTATTTTCGCGCTGCAATGCTAAGCACTGCTGGTGTAGTGGTATCATGCAAGATTCCCATTCTTGCGACCCGGGTTCGATTCCCGGGCAGTGCAGTTTTCATTTTGTTTTTTTATTTTTATTTTCTAGTTGTTCTAAATCATTTTCTTTAAAATAAATAAGCAAACTTAAATTATACCGCTTCTGAAGCTTAAGGATAATTTTTGTAATAACTTGAATATACTAGATAATCTCCAGACCCATGAAGACTTTCAATGTATTCAGTCATTTTGGCTTTCAGGCATTTTAGGAAAAGGATATTTTAGAATTCAGGCGTATCGAAAACAACGTGTTTTCATAACAGAAATCAAACTTAGTTTTCTGATGAATATCTGACATCTGATGAATTTTAACTATTTGACTACCTAGTCGAATAGTTAAAATTCATCAGAGTTTCTCCCAATAAAAATTTACCAGAATTTTCAAGTTCAACCCATAAATCTTGATACCCTTGATAAATCTGGATATCCCAGTGAGAACCAGCCAGTTAGGTCAAGCGCTAACATTCCCACCAAAATATCCTGTAAGCAGACCCTGGGAATGGGACGAATTATGTGATTCGGTGCGAGATTCAGGCATCCGTATCGGTGACTCACGCGACATAGCTTATGTAGACGCAGCTTGCATGCTCATAATCGTGCATAATTAATTAGTTACTAGCTGTTCCCCGCGGTTTCACCCGCGTTAAATTCGTAAGCCGTATAAGCCGTAAATCTCTCATGGGAATTCAATGTTTTATGAGGACAAAAATGTTATTCTCCGTCCTTTCAACTAACTCTATGCCAAAAATCAAGTCGATTGCTTGCTTAGTTAGAGCGTGAAGGAAGAACAAACAAACAAACATACGTTCATACTTATACTATAATATATCTAATACAATAGGTATAACTCATATAGTTAAGATTAGGATATTTTGCTAAATCAGTTATTAATTACCAGCTTTTGCTTGCGACTTAGCACGCGTTGATAAAAGTAGCCTATATTTTATACCAGGATCAAGAACTACATCTATGCAAAGTTTCGATCCGATCCGTTCAGTAATTTCGGCGTGAAGGTAGGGGAACAAGTATCCAAACATAATGTTTCGCATTTTTAATTTCAGTGTGATGTAGATGTAATTAACGAACTTCAGCAGGGGTATTCAGAAACTCCATTTCCGAAGCTTCGCAACGGAATCTGACAGATTCGTGCGAAATTAAAATAATTTTAGCGGAATCTTCTGCAAGGAATAAAACTAGCAGAAATTTAGTTTTCCAAAAATCGTTGAACAATTTCTATGAATTCTATGAACGTACCTATAATAAGTTTAGTACCTAAATTTAGCGTGTGTAATGATGTAATTTTCTCAATAAATCAATAATACTTAATATTTCCCATATTTTCTAATAACTAACCCAGCGAGTTATAATATAAGCTGTGTACATAACTATCAGCCTGCAATGTGACGGAAGGATGTTTCTGAGTGACGGCACTGGCTGATTCTTCTGATCAATTATGATTTTATGGCTTGAATGTCTACGTGCCTAGAATACCTGGCGATTTATGTATAATGGTGTGTATCCTGAGCTTCGACGAATATCTTAGCAATGGGAAATCCTACTTATTCCAACCAGTCCTATTTGTACAAATACTAGCGACCCGCCCCTGCTTTGCACGGGTGCAATGCTGATATTAAATTATCCTCCTCTTGAATCACTCTATCTATTAAAAAAACCGTATCAAAATCCGTTGCGTAGTTTCAAAGATCTAGCATACATAGGGGCAGACAGCGGGAAGCTACTTTGTTTTATACTATGTAGTGACGACTTTGTTTTATACTCATCATATCAGCCCATACACGTCCACTGCTGGACATAGGCCTCCCCCATACGACGCCACAAATAGCGGTCCGGAGCCGCCTCCCTCCATCGACTCCCTGCAACAGCTACGATGTCGTCGGTCCATCGAGTGGATGGTCTCCCATGTAGGGGGGAATTGCCATAATTACCACGCTTGGCAGGCGGATTGGTGGTCGCAGTGTTGGTGTTCAAAATACTCAGATGGAAGGTGCTGCCCTTCCTCTGGTAACAGGTTCCCTTAGTCGGCGCTTACGACATCCACGGGCTGAATTGGAGGTGTCGATATTCGTAAGCCGTGGCGACATTGCCCCATACATGACCTAAAAATTTTATAGTCACCCTTCCTCCTACAAACAGTTCAAACGCGCGAGCCCAAAATCACTGTCTTCTTGTTGACTATAGCTGCCCGCACCTTCGCCCGCGTTTTATCGGACTATAAATGGGCTATATGTTATTCCATCCAATTTCAGTTCAATAAGTTCAATAGTAGGATTCGGCATCATACTCTGGTACAACGTACAAAACTCAAGGTACATTAATGTTTAGTAAACAATGTCCTATTAATAACCTAAAAATTACTGCCTTATTGTTGATTTTGTGACAGAATTTTACAAATTTGGCATCTAGCTCAAGCTGATCAGCTTTTTTCAAAACCATAATGCTGACGATTTCTTTTTTCAAACAAAAAAAAATTGGATATTTGTTTTGTGAATTGTTTAAGAATTGTACTTACCTTCAGAATGGCTTGAGTATATGTAACTCAATGGGTCGTTTCTATCTTAATTTTAAAGGAATTTGTGCTATTTAAAAGCTTTGTTGGGGAGAAATAGACAGTCCCCGGTTTTTTGGGAAAATCAAAACGTTAAGCAGTTTCAGTTTCAGTATTCCCAAAAACTCTCCATAACTATCTGGTTATCCCCATTTCTTTGTGAGCCTTACTCACACATAACACATACAAAACAAATAATTGTTGATGTTGGTTTATGTAGTCAAAATTCACCTGAGGTCTTTAGGAGTGAGCCATTTGTTGCACCACATAAAGAAAACGTTGTAACATGAATCACGAAACCAACCCGGACTTCGTCCCTATTATACGAAAATTCGAGCGAGGCGTATTTTCCAAATTTCGCTGAATTTCATTGACGTCATGGACGCTAGGGTGATTCAACGGTACCATTAATTGAGCTTTTTACTGAAGTGATTCAGCCTATAATAAATAGTCAATCGATTGAATGCTGATTGAAATACTGAGAAGACATAGATTAAAAAAGCACTTGAGTCATGAAAAGATTTACAATGCATACAAGCTAACAGTATGAAACCATCTACGCTCCATTGTATCGGCGATGGCAGTCTCGTTGTACCTACCACTTAATTATTTAACAATTTCTAATGCTCTAAAAGTGGACTTGGGCAGGACATATTGCCCGAATGGATGCGTCACGCTGGACCAGAAGAGTCCTGGAATATAGACCCAGGGCTGACACCCGAAGACGAGGCCGACCGCCGAATCGTTGGGTGGACGACAGCCGACGCACGGAGGAGGCGAGTCCAAGATCGACAGGAGTCGAGACGAAGGGAAGAGGCCTTTATCCAAGATTGGATCAGGAAAAGGCCACCAGGATGATGATAATGAATGCATTAAACGGCGATGTTTCTGTTCACAACATAGGTAAAGTTAAAATGAAGTCATGACGAACCACTTTAACACTGAAATGTAGCACCAACCTGACGGATTTCATAATAGGGTCTACACACCAAAGTCGCCAACACAGCCCGGGGTGGCGGCGGCGTGGCGGTATGCCCTCGGGGAACACTGGCTTACCTAAAAATGGGATTAAGAAAGACTACATCTCCCATGCTGTTCTGATCAGTTCGAATCTGATTGTTCGAGACATGTCACACGTCGTCGGATGTGACACATCATGAGAAATGACGTCATTTTCAATACTATTCTTCAATTACGCAGGTTATGTGAATATTTTACGTAGCTGACAGTGCTTTGTTAACGTGTCGGCAGCCTGCCGTCTTTATAATGGACTCTTCCAGGACCTTTACTAAAACGTCATTTGAAGAATGTAAGAAGGCTACGAACTCTCTCAATCTAAAACGGATTTTTCCATGCGGAATTGTTGTTATTTTACGTAGAATGAAATGGGGCGCGCTATGCGTGAGAAAGCGCGTCTAACCATCTAATACGAAGCTGTCATGTGGCTGTGTGCGTGTGCTTGGTGTTGGCAAAAATTTTTGATATTTTTTCGTACTTTCCAATTATTTTGTGCGTAAACGATTGATTTCAAAAATATATTTAGGATGTTTGCAGCGCGACAGATTTTCGAATAAAGGTGTCTATCATGCATAAAATATCGCTTGAAGATGACTCGATTTGGTGGTCAAAATTAGTTTCACTCTCATTTAAATATCATTATGTTTAACCGCTGCAAACATAGCTATTTTTCATACGATTACGTATGGAAAATTTCAATAAGATCGGGGACATGGTTTCCAAATGAAGCGGAAAGTACGTTTGTATGGACAATAAGGCTATCCGTTCCGTTCTTAAGTTTAGCAACCTTTGTCATATCTAAATTTGTTTTAGAAGAGCGAAATTCCTTAACACAGGTATTTACTTTACTTAAAGGGGAATCTCAAGTACTGTAACACTATTGTATTTTAAGTTAAGAAATATATTTGTATTTAGTTATTTTTTTTATCTATTCATTCAGTTTATTTATAGTCACATCGACTGGAATACCTAATTCCTCTTCTAAATTTCTTCTATTACCGGTGTCCAAGCATATAATTGGTAAAAGAGCAGTTTCAAAATAATCATACATACTAAAACCAACAGCAGCTTTTATATGCATTTTGCCATAAAACTCAAGTCGGTCAAGCTCCATTGTTTAAATACAACTAATTAACTAACTCATTTGACTGCGAACTGCCGCCAATAAAACACAGCATTACGTTATTTTATTATGAAATTACTGTTAACGTTTGTTACCATGATGTTAAACGCGCTTGTAGTTTCTGAAAGGTACGGGTGGACACAGCAGTACAAGAAAAAACCGTCATTTTCTCGTGGTCCTACTATTTGTCCTGCTAGTTCCTACTAGAAGGACAAAATAGTAGGACCACGAGGGAGACCCGTTTCTCTTTGTCCTACTATGGCATGAGCTGTAATAATTTATTTATACCACCTGTAAAAATAGCTCTTTATTTTTCTGACAAGTGTTTTTCAATAAACAGCGGAAGTTCTATCGGCATCCTTATCTACACAGTTATTCTGAGCCCTAAGTTGAAGCTGAGCCTTCCTAAGTATCTCTACATAAAGTCTTTGATTATGTTAAAGGAACAATAATTAAAAAAAATAAAATATAGTATGTATCTCTGAGTTACTAAGGTACTATGATTAAGCTATTTTATAAGTAGCCATAAGTTCCTATGGCTCTCTATCATTGAAATCTATCACTGATCACTAGACATGAACCATATGAACCATCCAATATCCAGTGGTTAGTTGTTGCGGCAACACTATAACTTCATAGTGTTGCCACAATAACAATCTACCTAGGCTTATTTGAGTTTTAGTATAAGTACTTGTACGATCTGCAGATATTTGCTCAGGTTGGTGTTTTCATGTAGGTATAATAAAAATATCTTTAATTCATATCATTTATTGTTATTTTATGCATACAGGTATTGTTATTTATGCAGTCTATTTTATGAGTTACCTAAGTGCATCAGATATCTAGTATCCATAACACGATCTCTGCTTAGCCTGAGGCTAGATGATGCTGTGTGTATTGTCCAGCATTATTTACTATTATCGGTGCTTCTATCAACGTACCTACTAGAAAAACATAACAAGTCGCATCCATACAAACATTTCCCTCCATCAAAGAACAATAACTCGTAAATATTTATCACGCATTGTAAATAAGCTTTTTTCAAAATGCACTAATTATTTCTACAATCGACCCGAAGGCGGCTAACAATTGATTTGAATTCGAACTTCATTTCCACTTTTACAATCCTTGCTACCTTAATGGTCATTAGCCTTAATTATTTATTTAGCGGTGGTGAAACGACACCATGTATTTTTATGATCAGCGATGAAAAGATTCCTATCTTCAACATTCTTTAATGATGAAAAAAGCCAGAGTTAATAAAAATATTGCAATTTCAAACCATTGTCTCAAACGAAATAAAAAGCAATAGAGATGAGACTTTATCGATAAGCTGTCAGTCGATAGAAACGTGTCGATTCTAGATGCGTCATTAAAAGTCACAATTCATTAAAATTATCGTCAAGCTCATGATTTCAATAGGGATGTCGAGCATTGCGGGACGTATCGACATCGAGCCATCTCAGATCACTATCGACATTCCTGCACAGTCACTTGGCTGGGGTGGCATCACATCTTTGTGTAACAGCTATCTAGTACCATATTAAGCGTCTAATGTATGGAATTTAATTTCAAAAACCCACGCTGATACGTAAAGGCAGGTTCCAAAGCGACTGTAATGGCTTTTAAGACGTTTCGTTCATGTTAACATCTTATGACATTGCTCGTAAGTTGAAAGCTAATCAAAATGTTTTAATCGATGACGCGATAACATTAGTGATGCGCTTTTTATATTGTTCCAAGTTTTTGTATCGATGAACTGTATTTAATTTACAGTAACATTGAATTATGAATGAAACAGCTTTACTGTTTATTTGTCTAAGTTTACTTATTATAAATTAAAGTATGTTTAGTTATGTGCATCTAATGAAGTTCGTATTTCATGTTTTTATGGTTGTTTACAACCTAACCCGATGCTTTGCCTGATAATATCAGTCAGTTTTAGCAATAAAATTTATTGCAGTGCTACCAGCAAGTTGTAATCCTTGTTAGATCTGGTTTAAATTGATTTAATCTCTTGCATCTATGGTTTTTATTTAAATTGCTCAGCATAAAATTGTTCACTTTAGTGAATCCAGATTCATTTTTGGTTGCGATGACTTTTTTAGTTAGAATAATATTCGGTATTTGAGGTAAAACTAGGCACCTGCAAAATGTAGCAATTTTCAAGACTGATAAATAGAACGTGGTTTAATCAATCGAATTCGATAAATAGGTACTAATAACAACCTCATCACTAAAGGTGAATGAATTCTTTGCATTACTTAATTTATTTGTTAGATACCTATGTATTTCTTGTTGAGTGAGCCATCTTTAGACGAGACTCCGTGTTTCTATGGCGAGACCACCTAAATTGATATTTATTTGTAGGGTAATTATAATTAAATTTTATTAAACAGAGATACTTTAGGTCTATTACGATGATGACAAAGATTATAAACGAGATACGCTAAGTAAGAGATTATAAGCAATAAAGCTACCGTGAAGTAAAATGAAGTAAATTATGTTTATAATTTTTAGAACAGAAGTTCTAAAACTTTTAACATACTCGTAATTTACCGGGCACTAGCCACCGCACATTATGGTCGGTAGTAACTAAATGACAAGCTTGCACAAAACTAGTCTTAACTGTTTCTTGGGACATGAAGTCGCTTGGAAAGTCGTGCTAGAATGGGATTGAGGAACGAACGTACATATTTCTGTTTTAAATCCCCCAAATATGAAAAAAAAACACTTCTCTCTTTCAGAATTTTTTTTATGCCGGTTTTTCGTTTCCTGGGCTGATTACCGAGGCACACAGTAACAACTCAAAAATTCTGCTTTGTTAGGAATGTGAACTGACACGAATTTTTGATTTGAGACGAATGTAAATAATATGGTATGTTTTAAAAAAGGATTTAACCGACTTCAAATTCCCTTACTTACACTTATTTTAAGTTTTGCGGGATGAATACTAATCACCTGGGAATAAAAAAAACTATGGGAACTATGGGATCATTTTCTATACAATAGTGAAATAATTTTCAAAATCGGTCCATAATTGGCGGAGATATAGCGCAACATACATAAAAAAAACATACAGACGAAATGAGAACCTCCTCCTTTTGAAGTCGATTTAAATTGCAAGAGTACCCTTATTAATAAAATCCCATGTGACTCAGTAGACATCAGGCTTTACCTCACCTGAACCAGATGATGCGCCGACAAACACAGGAATCGTTTTAAGCCGAGTGCACTTGTGCTGTTTGACCGTGGTGTTGTCTTAGCCTGGAGTACCCTCGGCGTGTTTGTTGTTGATAGGTACTTGGCGCTGAGCGTGCTTGTCTTGTTTGGATGTGCGCTGGAGGTAGGCCGATGAATCGGTGGATGACGTGCTCGAGATAAGTCGAAGATTTGGCTACTCCACATTTAATTTTGTCAACCAACGCATCACGCAACCATTTTTACCCGCGACGGAACGGAGACGGTATATGTGTTGAGAGTGAGGTGTTGTTTGTTTGTGACTGCACAATTTTTTTGATGAGAGTTGTTTGTCGTTGATCGTCGATGGTGTGGAGACACACATTAGACTCTGTCTTGTCAATATTGCTGTTTTGTTTGTAGGTTTGGTTTGTTCGCGCTGTTTATCCGTTTTTGGTGATCAGCGGGAGATTTTTTGGCAGATGTCGGTGGAACGATTTTCTCCTACGTACAGTGGATTTTTATTATTTCATTATTTTTCGGTTCCAATTTTGTCCACCAAAAATTTACCTACCATAAATTTATCAATACTTCTGAAACGATATTAGTTTCTTTTCGGTGGAACACACAAGTAAAGCGCGTATCCATCACAAAAAGGAACACGACAGAAAATGTTAACAACACTGGTCCATATCCCCCAAGTTTAGACGCAAGTCTAATATTTGTGTTTTCGACCTGCTCTACATAAATGTAGTTATTATCGAAATAACTTACCAAAACAATACACATATGTTTACATCTACACCAAAAGAATTGTTAGATCAAAGGAAAACCATTGCCTACTAAAATATTGCGTTTTTCCATCGTCTCAGAGATTTGTTCAAACGTATTGTTTGATTTCTTAGAGTGAAACATCACAGCTGATTTCAGAGAAGTGATTCTTTTTCAGATTTTATAGCGGAAATCCCGAAAAGTTGATGGTTACTTAGGCTTAGGTTAAATTAACGAATTTTTCACTATTTTGATCAAAAATAAATATTTACGACCTTATCAATTGCTGCCAAACTTTCTCCAAGACTGGAAAGTTCTTTTTATTCGTGATAAAATAAACAAAAATAAAGTAATTTTTAGGGAAACAACCTTAGTACACATATTATAAAATGAAGCCCTGATTGCTAAACTAGGGTTACCTGTGTATCAGGAGTCAGTTCATTCCTATGAAGAGAACAATTATTTTGTTTATCAATAGAGTATAGACTTTGTTCATACAGAAATTGTTAAACATTTGTGAGTTTGTGCAGTGGGTGAGTATCCCGAGAACACCAGTCTCTTGCGAGTCTGGGTGACAGGGTGGGTATATGTCCCTATGAGTATAGTGTGAGTGAGTGAGTATAGACCTTCGTTTGACCACATTGGTAATTGTCGATGTAGCGGTTTATCACTAAGATCTAGAAGACACCTATTCACTCATGTCTTGAAGATACCCAGGTTGTAAATGGCCGGATTCATAATCAGTAAAATGAAAAATGCCTGCAGGGAACCTAATAATTTCAATTTTGGAGACTGTTTTTTTTTCTTGGTACCGATAAGGGCGACTAAGTGAATGTAAGTACATCCACTTAGTCGCCTTTATCATTTAGGGTTTTTTTATTACAGTTTAAAAATAATAGAACTACGTTTGACCGCAATCTTATCAAAGGGTCTTAATTTTTTATTGCATGAAATTAAACTTACATAATGTAAAAAATAAGAAATATAATAGCAAAGGCGAGCTTAACCTTAAAAAGAGTTCTCTCTTTCAGCAAACCTTTATGAGAGAGAGGTACAATGCTACATATACGTACTATGTATGTAAGTAATCTGAATGTTTTTTTTTTGACAAAAACTTAAGATTAAATTCAGAACTTTCCACCTCTGTGCAGTCGCGCGCAGAACCGTTATAGAGCCGTTTGTGAACCAATAAATATAGAATTGTTTATAATTAAGGCGCATCTTACTTTAATGGGCTAATAAAACGTGCAAATTGCTCAGCGATTGTTATTACACAGATGCTTTAAACGGAGACTGATATAGTGACAAAAACGACAAATATTTTCAGATTGTACAAACATGTGTCACGAGGCGGGAATCGAAACCGCAACTTCCTGCGTCGCAGGCAGACCTTCGCCTAGAGGTTTCTTTCCTCAGATTATATAATTATTTTTTGGGAAGTAAAGTTTCCATTCATAAAGACCCCCTCAAATTTCAGTATCCATCGTGTCATCACGAAAGCGAGACGCCGCCGCCATCACGCCAGGTGCACACGAGTGTTTGTTTAACACAATTACAGTTTCGCACGTGTGTTCTATTATTAGAGATCTCGCTGTCTATCACATCTCGTCTGGGAACAGTTGCCCTATACGTTTCCATTTACCATGGACTCGAGTTCTGATACTTCTATGTTTTAGCGGGGAATAAGACTCAGCTCATATTTTATAACAATAAAGTGTCTGAGGAAAAAAGGAGTATGTTTCAATTATCTACTTAGCTATATTATAGAAAACAAATGACAATATAGTTGTTCGTCAAGTCCAAACGCTATGTAGTCCTAACGCGATTTGGTCATATCGAGATCTCTGCGCTTGGGCTATAGATCTTGCTGTGTGAATTGTCCAGCATTATTATTTTTAACCGACTTCAAAAGGAGGAGGTTCTCAATTCGCCTGTATGTAGTTTTTTTGTACCTATGTATGTTACGCGTTATCTCCGCCAATTATGGACCGATTTTGGAAATGCTTTCACTATTGTGCTATAGAAAAGGATCCCTAAGGGGACCCATAAAATTATTTTTTTGGGTCCCATAAATTTATCCCCAGGGGATTAGTATTTATCCCGCAAAACTTAAAATAAGTGTAAAAGTAAGGGAATTTAAAGTCGGTTTATCGTTTTTTTAAAACACGCCATATTATTAGATTGGCTCCATAACATACTCGTAGTTTGGTCCTCTAGGATCTAGGCATTAGTATCCTAATTTTTGTATTGATAATGGTAAACCATTACTTGAGAAAGTGAAGTTGTGGCCTAAGGTGGAGCACGCTTTACTAGAAGGAACTCATTCATTCGGAATTTGAAGACTCCTAGATTTCACCCTACAGGAAAAACAGAGGCAGGAAGTTCGTTCCACTCTTTACCGGTACTTATAATGAAAGTAGAGCGGAAACGTTTGGTTTGTTAAGCTTGTAGGTTTCCATAAGATGAGTACCTCTTTTATTTGGATGAAGACCCCAGTGCCGCGGCGCACGAAGGTCCACCTGCGACGCAGCTTGAGTCTAGATAATGTTGGGTGAATTGTAATATTCCATGGGAAACAATGTCACTCTTCGTCTTCTTTATTATCTAATATATAAAATTTCCATGTCACAATGTTAGTTACCGTACTCCTCCGAAACGGCTTTACCGATTTTTACCAAATTTTATATGCGTATTCAGTAGGTCTGAGAATCGGCTACTATCTATTTTCCATACCCCTAAGTGATAAGGGTGGAAGGCAAAACAACGTTTGGCGGGTCAGCTAGTATTTTATAATTTTCATGGCAATAAGTGTACTTTCATGAGTACATTCGAAGATGTATATTGCACAAACTTCATATCTAGATTGAGTGAGATCACTTCGGTACAGAAAAGACCTGAGACCAATGATGTAAATCGTTAGATAGGCCCTTACCGTAGTGAGACCGCGCCGTTTTGTGTGCCACGCGAAATGAGATCGCTCACTCATTTGGAATCAGTGTACATCTAAACACGGTGCTAGCTGGACCTGTTTAACTTTGGCATTTTCTGTTGAAAAGTGTCTCAAAATGCCATCGCGTGCATTTCGCAAATGCATCAATAAATTGTTAAAATAAAAATAAATCAGAATTAGAATCAATAGCTTTATTTCTTTAGGCTTACAAAATAAGCACTTAGATAAGTCAAATTGTATACTATAAACATAGTTATTATTATCAAATAAGAAATAAGGTGTTATTGATATTCTCTTCACTTCAATTTTTTGTCCAAAGGCGTAACATTTCACTCTTAGGATTGCGATATAATTAAATAACTTTTATTTTTCCTTCCGCTGCTGTAGCGTTGCGACCGGACTATAAACAAAGGAAAACTACCAGCTAATCTGTGGTACACAGACTTAGACGTGCGACCCGACCTTAAATTTGCCGGCGGCGGCGCGCTGACCTCCACGGTCAGCGTGGCGGCGCCGCCGCGCCGGCGTGGTTTGATTTTATTTAAAATTAAATAGTAGTTAGCCCCTAACCGTAACGTCGTGACTGTTTTAGTTTGAATCGTCTGTTTCGAGTTTTTTTTTTATATCTTTATTCATTAAAGAGGGTTTGATCAGAGTGACCATGTCACCCTCATAGTTTACAATAAATTTACTGTTCCGGAGCTACATATTTGACGGTTTGAAATTGCCATTGCGAGACGTAAGGCGCAAAAATAATAAAAAATCAATAAACCATTTCAAAATGGGTTTCTTATTGTTTTTTGCTTTCTCCTGGATGAACGGTTCGCTAAGTTTGTTGTAGAAAGCGATGTACGAATTCATATTTCAAAACAACAAAAAAATTACAGCTCGATCTAGGCTACAAGAGCTTTCATAGGATTGATAGGTCGGTATTTAGTTTAAGGTACACAGTAATAACTAAGGATAGGAGTTATTGGATATTTTGGCTACCGATTATTAGAAATACCAAATACTTGTTGCAGCTACATAACTTTACGGGTGAACGGTCCGCTAGTATCTATGCTTAGATGATAGGTTAGGTAAGTATAGTTATTGAAGCGTTGAGTAGTTATGGCTCACGGTCGGTTAGGCGCGATGCTCGCTTTGCACAGTTATTCCCTAACGGTATGCGGATTTTACAATAGCGTTAGATATTTTAGGACCATGCTAACAGGTACTGAGTTAGTTATTGAATACCGGACTCATCTCTAGTAATAACAGCGAAAGGAGCGAGCGTTTTTTCGAGACTATCCACTGCCGCGCCGCCGCTGCCCCATGTGTAGTCGATCAGTCAGCGCGCCGACCAGCGACCAGACTGTATAGATAATCTGTTTTATCGAAACTCTCTAAGAAACATAGCAGTGGTGCGCTGAAGATTTCTACTTCTTCTATCAACCGCAATCACAGAAAACCTTGAAGGAGACTACATTCTTAAGTACTGGAGGGATAAATGATATGTTTATTGGAGAGTTTTGAATAGATTCTCCGGTCTGGTTGCTGGTCGTCGCACCGACGCGACTGATAGAGACGGTGGCGGCGGCGTGAGAAAACAGCGGCGCGTGCCGGCGCGGCGCGCACGTCTACATACTTCAAAGACAATGCCACAGTTTTTGGTGTCAGGGCATATCTAACGATTTACATCTTTGCCTGAGACTAAGCTCATAAACAATACAAACGTTTGCAAGAGGTGACAACATCCAATAACTTGACTTCTTTGTCATTGAAGATCCAATAAACTGAGTAGAGCAGGAATAAACTGAGTAGAGCAGGAATTGATTACAATGACGACCGATGTGGCGCGGTGGGCGAAGGTCCGCCTGCGACGTAGGAGGTTGCGGGTTCGATTCCTGCCTCGGGACAAATATTTGTACGATCTGTAAATATTTGTTCAGGGTGTTCTGGTCGTTTTTCTATGTATAATAAAAAATACCTATCTATGTAATATATTCTATTATGTATATCAGTTATCTAGTACCCATAACACAAGCTCTGCTTAGTTTGGGGCTAGATAATGCTGTGTGAATTGTCCAGCATTATTTATTTATTTAATGTCAATTTGATCCTTTTCGGTTTCCGGCACTAGATTGTTTGTCTTGTAAGACCTTTTTTTCCCTCAATGCCTTGGTTAAATCGCTTATTACTTTGCCTAAAGCACCGAATAATCTTATTATTATTTGCAATACAAGATCGTAATTTAGTAGAGATCAGTAAATGTGCTCCGAGCACTGTAAAAGCACTATTTCAAATCGTAACAGCAAATTGCTTGTAAAACTGAATTATTATAAGCTCGTACATTAATTAATCGGGTAATATCAATAATTCATCGGGTCGCCCACACACGTATCCCCACCGTGCGTGATTAGCAAGCGAAGCCTAATCTGCTAAAATCTTAGCCAAAATAGCGCGAAAATCGTTTTGCGCTGCGCCTGCGGCGGGGTGGGCCTCGGCGAGCGTCAGTCTGCCTCGCGATCTCTCGCGGACAGGAATCCCTTGCGTGGATACGTGACACGCCGCGAATTCGGTACTCTTTCGAAAATCGAACGTCACGAAAAAATACGTCAAATTTGACAGATGGAAGTCGAGTAACGGTTGATTACGAGTGGTGTCGCGGTGCATGGTGAGACAGTGATGTCATTCGTACCATGCGGCCCGTTGTCATTGCCGCCTGCTTGCTGGTGCTCGCGCCCATCACTGACTCCTGGTGGTGAGTTGTCAATCGGTAAACAAACTCGCCTCAACAGAGTTACTACCTGATAGAATTTATAAATAAGCCAGTAAACAGGTGAAGATAAA
Organism: Eupithecia insigniata; assembly: GCA_947859395.1. Lineage (NCBI taxonomy): Eukaryota > Metazoa > Arthropoda > Insecta > Lepidoptera > Geometridae > Eupithecia > Eupithecia insigniata. The sequence continues at coordinate 4,131,208 of OX401996.1, read as the reverse complement.
AATGGTTTGTGTTCATCGTCGGGTCAGCTGATTAGGTTAGCTTTTTATTAAAAGTTTTGCTTATGAAAATTTTTCGATCATGGAATGAATTTTTCACCTGAACTTTTTAGTATTAGCAATATTTTTCTTACGCTTGTTTTTAAGATTACTTTGGCTACCGCGATTTATTTACGTTACGTAGATGCCATAGGCAAAAATTAAAACAAATAGTTTGTTCACAAAGGCTTCGTTTTCAATTTTACTTGATTGAGTCAACTTGGCAGGCAGAAATAATTCTAGCAACTATTAAAACTCGACAAATAATACGGTATCGAGCAACCACAACTAAGATTTATCACTAGGAAGTGATGTCAACCCGACTTTCATCTATCCAGTATGAGTGTACTGTCTGCCTTTATTATCTTTATTGTCAAATAAATAAAGGGAACGGTCTTAATTTGACAGATTATTATTTATGATGCGATTAGAGAGAGTAAGTGGGCGGGATGCTGTTTGATAAGCGCAACTTGCGTTCCGCATCAAAGTAAAACTAAGATGAAGACGCCTTTTAGAGCTCACTTTCTGAACTTCAAACTTAATTTTCGGATTCTCAACCATTGGTTTGCCGACCTCTGTGGACATTGTAGAGGCCGACGGCCATCTGTGGCGCAGGAGGTTGCAGGTTCGATTCCCGCCTTAGAACTGTTTTCACAGTCTTCAGATATTTCTTCCACTTGTTTTTGATGTTTCACATGTTTAGTAAAAAATATTTATCCATGTAATGTACATATATTAAGTATATCAGATATGCTTGGGACAAGATGATGCCGTGTCAATTATCCAGCATTATTTATTTATTGATTATACTAGAGGGCCGCCCAGGCTTCGCACGGGTATTTAACAAAAATTTCTAGATCCCAATTTTTTTGAAAATATAATATGACCTATGTCACCCGGGGATAGTTTAGCTTCCCAACAGTGAATTTTAAAAATAGGTTCAGTAATTTCGGAGCCTTATTCAATGCAAACAAACAAACAAACAAATCATTCCTCCTTATAATATTAGTATAGATAAATAATGAGAGAGAGAGAGACTCGAATACTAATCAGTTCTAATCTCCTGCTAGGCATTATGCTTGCTTGGCAACACAAAAAAGTAATTCATAGCATGTAGCTCTCGATATCTCAGTTGTTTTTGTTACATATGGTGGTGGAGTCAGTTTTCTTGATGAAGATCTCCACTTTGCCTCCTTCTCATCGAAGTGACAATCCTATTTTATTTTCTACAGTACAAGAAAGCATTCAATTAAATTTAGTAGTTTAACAGTCTTGTCACGCTGGTGACTTGCGAGGGATTTTAACTAGCCGATTGCGGAGCGAGCACGACGCTACGAGGCCGCGGGCGCGCAGCGTTTAGTGCCTTCGATGCCAATGTTCAATACGCAGATCGCAGGCCGCAGGCTCGTTGCGCGCCCGCGGCCTCGTAGCGGCGTGCTCGCCGTGCCTCGGTTTAAAATCGCTGGCAAATCGAAAGAGTGATATGAAGGCTGTAAACTATTTCATATAATATATGAAATAGTTTACATATTAGGTACGTATTTCATCCTACTAATAATAAAAATTTCAAAGTGTGTGAAAATGGATGTATAGATGTTTGTTCCTCTTTCACGGAAAAACTACTCAACTGATTGGACTGAAATTTGGTATGAGTATAGTTTGGGACCTGGAATAACATATAGGTATTTTTTTATCCCGATAAAATGCGGGCGAAGGCGGTGGCTGCAGCTAGTATTTCATTTAAATTTTCTGTAATAAAGAGTGTTCACTCGACAGTAGCTATGTGACATAAACTTCACGTCTTTCCGTTATGTTTTAAGTTTTCCAATTACGTTATTGTTCTTCTAACATTCAGCAAAGTCTATTTCATTTACTTGAATCGCACATAAACAGTAATTATGATTAATGATTATAACGTGCTTTAAAAGATTTTTCAAAGCTTAATTTTTTAAAGGCAAGAGTGAATAGATATCTTCTAGACCTTCGTGATACACCGTCGGCTACATCGTCACTTTCCATCAGGTGAGATTGTAGTCAAACGAAGTTTTATTGACTGTAAGAAAAACTATTTTGTATTATTGTTTTAAAACCGATGTATCAAATACATTATGAATGTTCCAAGTTTCATATAAAAACTACCAGTTGAATAGAGAACTTCCTCCTTCTTGATGTCGGTCGAAAACGATTTTTTATTGTTTCGTTCGTTGAAGCGATTCTATCGATCATTCTTACGTGCAAATTCTTAGTCGAAAACGTGCTTAAAGCCCTTAATGTTAATAAATAAGTGATTCAGGGTATAAATCTTGAGGCATGAAATTCAATAAAGTCGTATTGTAAAGACCAAGACTTTAATTTGCAATTAATCAAGCCTGGCCCTAAATTAGGATGCTCGTGCACGATATTGCAAAAAAATAAAAGATTATAAAGCATCGTGCACACTGGTTTTTGCGTTTTGTTATGGGAAACTGATAATAATTTTGTAAATTCTTATTTAGTTTGTATTTTCACAGCTACATACTACACTTAGATTTGAAAGTATTTTTAAAGAGTAGGGTAACCAGAAGAGAGTATAAATAAAATAAAAAATATTTATTCTAAATTATCTTATGTCAAATGTTTAACATCAGAATAATAATAACTTAATTCTAAATATTACGTGTGCTAACAACAAATAGATATGTAGTAAAAATTACTCAAATAAAGTAAAACAAATCGACAGTGCAGACTTTCAAAATAACTTTTAAACTAGGTAACTACGCTAAACTAGATTACATTTTAGGAGTACCTATATAATAAATAAGAATGCTATATAACATATACCTACTATAAAGAAATAGGTACCTAATATGTTTCATCATCATCATCATCAGCCCATACACGTCCACTGCTGGACATAGGCCTCCCCCGTACGACGCCACAAATAGCGGTCCTGAGCCGCCTCCATCCATCGACTCCCTGCGACCGCTACGATGTCGTCGGTCCATCGAGTGGATGGTCTCCCATGTAGGGGATTTGCCATAATCACCGCGCTTGGCAGGCGGATTGGTGATCGCAGTTACTGTATCGGCATTATTAGATGCTTTCATAATCTATGAACGAATGAACACTTTATTGTACTTAAATTAACAACAAATGAAAAAATAAACAGTCCATAAAGCGGTCTTATCGCTGAGAGCGATTTATTCCAGGCAACCTAGAGATTGCGTGCGAGACATGTTGTGTACTTACTACATAGTTGTTTTAGTTTTTAGATAATATTTTTGTTTTATTCTTAATATAATAAGTAAGTTTAAAATAAACGAATTCAATTGAAATTGTGAGATGAATCACATTAGCCCCAGCCCCCTTCCCCTTATCAAATATACATGCTGCATGCTCTACACTATAGATTAGACAAGAAAATGGGTACCAATGATATTTGTGTTTTGGAAGGATCTTTACCAGTGTTATATCAGAGAATCGGAATCATGATGCCTCGCGGAATCGTTCGTTACGTTTAATTTTTTGTTCAAATTGGTATTCGGTGTAATAAAGTTTGCCAATGAGGATCCGTATTAAAACGCCGGGAAAACTATTTTTTTCTTTTTACCCAAAACTACGCAAAAAATTGAATTTCGTTGTAAAATGAGATGATAAAACTCCACTTTCTGTCCAGACTACAAGACATTGCTGTGAAGATCATTTTGATGTACGTACCTAAATAATGATATTACCCCCCCCCCCTTCCCCCCAAATAAACACCCCCCTTTTAGTATCTCCGAAGCGGAGAAACTTTTAAGAATTTTCTTTTTTGGGTCAGTAGGGTAGAGGATAAAAAATAATTTTGATAGCGAAAAAAATATTTCCCCCTCTCCCCCTCTAAACCCCCATTTTTATAAGAAAATCTAAATTTAGCCTAATTAGCAGCATACAACAGTAGCATTGCGGCTCGCTAAGCTCGCCGCAATGCTACGACGGGGAACAGTACGGTGGCGAGCGTGCTGTGACCCCCACGACCCCCCATCTAATGGGGCTCCAAACAAAATGCAAAAGCGAAGGATCCCACGACCCCCCTTCTTCCCCCCATCTAATGGGGCTCTAAAAAAATGCGTGCGAAGCCGCGGACTGAAGTAAGTTATTATTAGTTACTATAGTAACTGCCAATAGCTAAATGAAAATCTAAAGCTGCGACCACATTGAAAGTCTGAATCTGAGTGTGACTGTCGATTTCATTTCTCAGACTAATAACATCGACAGTCAGTCCACGCAATTCGCAGCAACGCAGCAATCGAAGTAACTACGTTGAAGAAGCCTTTGTTTCTGTCGAATCGTTACACAGCACCGACTACGACACGACGAATTCCGGTCAATATAAATAATCTCACAACACAACAGTCATCTCTTTCTTGCCCTTTTTATATATACGCTATGTCGTAATTTTGCCATTATTAAGATGTAAACCAACTGTATGTGTGTGTTTTATGTGACAAATAATAGATTTACTTACCTTACTTTTCTCACTTAGGTGGAGTCGGCACAACAGATCTTCTTCTTCCACTCGCTTCTATTAGTCGTCATCTCCACACTCACTCCTTTTTTACTCATGTCATCTTTCACACAGTGGAAAGTCTTTGTTACAACTGTAGGACGGTATAAAATATGGTTCTGTCGCGTCACCGTCACTCTTTTAAGGAGTCGAGTATATGATCCTGTACCACCCTGTACTCAAGCCGCTGTTATAATATGACACCACTCCCAACTGCTAAGTAGTCAATAAAATCACTCAAATGTGAACAAGGATTTAGTTTTATTGAGTGCAGGCACTGCAGGTAGGTAAATGTTGATGGGACAAGCAAGTTATTGCCCAACTGTTATCTTGAGCAATGGCTTAATTCAGCCAATTTGGTGCCCTTAGATTGATGGTTTGACGTTTATGCCGGTTTGATGGTCGTGTGTCGTAAATTAAATGTTTATAGTGCTGTTGGTTGGCGCTTTTTGGGGGAAAACTGAGGTGTATGCCCGCTGAGGTTTTAATATATAAAAATCATGTGACACAGTGTTTGTAACCAAACTCCTTCGAAACGGCTTGACCGATTTATACGAAATTTTTTGTGTACTGAGTTTTGGTGGCCCACCCCAAAATATTTTATTTTTGTTTTTGGGCTATTTCTTTCATTTTTGTTTCTATGATTTGTTATTAAAAAATACGTACATGTAACCCTCAATTTTCACCTTTCTAACACCAACCCCCATAGTATTGTAATAATCTTCAACCCTCAGTGGTCGATGGCAAAACAACGTTTGCCGGGTCAGCTAGTAATTTTGTATAAATCTCTGCGTTTTTAAACTCAAGAAGGCGAAAGGAAAGTTGTACATTTCTTAAGATAAACTTATACAGGGTGCACTTTACATGTGTGCTAAGCTGAAAGGTGATTCTGGACACCGAGGGGACCAACTTTTTTTCTACGAGTTTTTTTTTAATTCGTACATGTCTTCACTTTTTTGTAAAAAATCGCAACTTATTTCTTCATATTCGTGTTAAGTATATTCTTACATATACTCTGGGTTGTTTGCATTAGTCTGCAGTTACCTCAATTGTTTCAATTTGGTTCTATCAGTTGTAATATTCTTAATAATAATTTATTGTTCTAAATGTTTAAGATATTTAAATATTACTTTCTATTTTATTTCGTTGCGATAGTGTAGGAATTATTTTCCACCCACAGAAGCAATATAAAGTGCTCGTTTTGTTATCTTAACTAATTTAACTGGTATAAAGATGTCAATGTTACCATTTCTTTCCAATTTAGAGATTATATAGAAAAAAATAATTACTTAGGTACCGCCCAGTTGTCCAAAATGCTAAGTGAGTTACAGGGTGACTTTTAGAGATGGAAGTGGTTGGCTAAATCCGAAATCATGAGAGTCTTGAAGGGAGTCGTGACTTCGGCTTATGAGAAAACAAAAACTGCATCATCATCATCATATCAGCCCATACACGTCCACTGCTGGACATAGGCCTCCCCCATATGACGCCACAAATAGCGATCCTGAGCCGCCTCCATCCATCGACTCCCTGCGACCGCTCCGATGTCGTCGGTCCATCGAGTGGATGGTCTCCCATGTAGGGGGAATTTGCCATAACCACCACGCTTGGCAGGCGGACTGGTGAAAAACCTGCATAATTTTTTTTTATCTTTTACTTTGAAGGAAATCAACCCGATTGATTTAATAATAACGTAACATTCCAATCAAAAATCAAAAATCAAAAAAAATAAGTAGGCAGTTTTTATTTTATTTTCGCATAATTTGAGCCCATGACTCCCTGCACGACTCTAACTCTATGGTGTTGGATTTGGCCATTCACTCCTATCACAAAAAAAACATCCTGTAAATTGATACAGATAAATATGGTATTTGTATCTCGAATAGCCAGTAGGTTAATTTGTGTTTTTGTTGTTTATATTCAACATAATCGTAAAATAGAAGTAAGCAAATAAATCATTCGCTCCAATCTAAATTGATAAAACACCAATAACATTTTAATTATGATTCCGTAGCGATTAAACAAAACAGATTAGGTAATGAGAACTCTACATCTCGAAATATTTACGATGTAATAAATTTATTTACTTCATATGTTAATACATTTGACATATGTACATATGCCATATTATTATGTATTAACAGAGGATTGCATTTACAACGTCCGATTAAAAAAATTCCACGAAATTTTTTGCCATACTTAACGATGTCGCCGAGATATCTTGAAACTTAGGATGGGAGTTATTGAATATTTCGGCTACCGGTTATTAGTTGGATATTTTGTTTCAATACCGCTAGTACCAATTGGTACCCAATAACGTTACAATACTCTATACCTGTCCTGATTTCTACCCAATATATTTCTAACCGATTTGGTTAGAAATACCAAATACTTGTTGCAGCTACATAACTGTACGGGTGAACGGTCCGCTAGTACCTATGCGTAGATGATAGTTAGGTAAGTATAGGTATTGAAGCGTTGGGTAGTTATGGCTCACGGTCGGTTAGGCGCGATGCTCGCTTTGCACAGTTATTCTCTAGCGGTATGCGGATTTACCAATAGCGTTAGATATTTTAGGACCATGCTAACAGGTACTGAGTTAGTTATTGAATACCGGACTCATCTCTACTTGAAACTGTATCTGCTGAAATATCAATTTCCAATTACATTTACGTACTTACTCCTGTGGCTCAGCGACCCAAAGTGGATCTTGGCCTCCGACACAAGGCTTCTCCAGGCATCTCTGTTCTGAGCTCTCGCCAGCTATGGGTGTCGAGTTCGCGAAGATCTGCTTCAACTTCGACGATCCATCGATATCTAGGGCGGCCGACTGGTCTACGCCCCGATGGTTTCCCCTCATATGCCTTCTTGACAGCCTGATGCTCTTGAACTCGCCTATTACGTTTGGTTCGGCATTCTCTAGCTCTTGGGTTTTCTGGACTCGCCAGGATCCATCTGCTCGTCTGATCGGACCAAAGATCTTACGCAGCACCTTACCTCAGCCACGAGGAGTTTGTCTTTTTCTTTCGGCGTTAGTGTCCAAAAAGAATGTTACGAAACCGACACAAGAGAGAATACAATTTAATTTATTTATAATATTATACAAAATTAAATTCAAAACATTTACGTACTATTAAAGAATATAAACAAATTAGGATTAATAAATTGTTGCATTTTAACCGACTAGGCGAGTTAAGGAGGAGGTTCCATAATAGGATGTATGTTTATTTTATGTATTTTAGCCGATTTCTCCTTCAGTTATGGACCGATCTTCATTATTTTTTTGCTATTATTTAGGAAATGATGCTGAAATGGTTACTTATAAAATGAATTACTGAGAGATTCGAATATGTCCCAGAAAACTTAGAAAAAAACCAGTGTGATGTAGTTTTAATATAAATAAATTATTCTAAATAGTGGAAATAAAATGAGATTTTAATTTTTGATTTTAACACGTCGAACGTGTGAACGAAAAGAATAGACACTCTAATATTTTTCAAAATAATATTTTTCAAAATTATATAATCTCAGATTTATGTTGCTTAAAAATTAAAGTACATAGTTGGAATTATTAAGGAATTATAAAAAGTTATCGTGAAAGTAAATAAAGTAATAGTTATTCCTGAATCATGGTTTAAGTTATAAAATTTGATTCTCCTGGTATACAATTGTATGCAAACACACATACATACAACAAATTTAAGATACTTATTGCTGACGGCGCCTTTGCCTGCGTTTTAAAAATAATCTCTCGTGATTAAAAATAGTTTATATGTTATTCCAGGTCCCAAACTACAAATATACCCTTACCAAATTTCAGCCCAATCAGTTCAGTAGTTTTTGCGTGAAAGAGGAACAAACATCCATAGATCCATCCTCACAAACTTTGACATTTATATTCGAAGTATATAAAAATCGATAGCTCACGCACGGAATATGTAGAAAATCATTCAAGCAAATAATACTGAGAGCTTGAGACCACAAACACGATAGCAACACAAGATTCCGTTTACAGCTTCCATAAAACTTGATAGATAACTCGGTACAAATACTCATTTCACTGTTCGTATCTAATTGGAACTCTGAATGGCAACACCGCTATACAATATTATTCCATGCCCGTGGAATTGAGCTTTGAATGTAAACTTGAGCTTACGAAGCCAGGTACTTATTCTGTAGTTGAGATGAGGGTTTTACTGGAGCTTGTATTACCTATACATTACAGAGCTTTTATAAAATTTCCAGCTTTCGATTTCTACGACATTTTAATTCGTGACACCATTCCGTGGGTTGAAACGGTATCCGGAACGATTCTTAATCCTTACTACTGCATTACGCTGTCGGCCACTCAACGGCACGTCCACATTGACGCCGTCCGTCTCCGACGATCTTGCTGCCGGTATCCGGAAGGATTCTCCGGTATCCGGAAGAATTCTCAACCTTACCCACTGCATCACTCTTGCTGCCAGCCCACGTATCCACTTGTCGCCTTACTTACATCACTCCAGCTAAGGCCAGTGGCAATAGTTCCTGAGAAACGTTATTCGGAGACAACGAACTCTGACCCTACTATAACTTTAACTAAATATAATTGTAAGTATTCTCTCAGTGTTTCGTTTTGGCCTAGCTAATTTCTATCCCGGGCCGTGGGGCCGCGGCGTACGAATATCGACCCCTCCAACTCAACCCGTGGATGTCGTAAGAGCCGACTAAGGGAACCTACCAGAGGAAGGGCAGCAGCTTCCTTCTGAGTATTTTTAAACACCTTCACTGCGATCACCAATCCGCCTGCCAAGCGTGGTGATTATGGCAAATCCCCCCCTACATGGGAGACCATCCACTCGATGGACCGATGACATCGTAGAGGTCGCAGGGAGTCGATGGATGGAGGCGGCTCAGGACCGCTATTTGTGGCGTCGTACGGGGGAGGCCTATGTCCAGCAGTGGACGTGTATGGGCTGATGATGATGATGATGATGAATTTCTATCTTAGGCAGGTCACTAGAAAAAGAATAGTGTTTCACTGGCTTAAAATTTCATAGAAACCGAAGCAGGAAATTTTATAAAGGCTCTCTAATAAGTTATAAAAGCTCCAGTAAAATCCATATCTCAAACTACAGAATAAATAAGTAACCTCCTTCATAAGCTCAATTTTACATTCAAAACTCAATCACCTAAATCCCACCGATATCGAATAATATTGTAGGTATAGGTAATTTACGAAAACGAAATAAAACCGGCCAATTGCGAGTCGACTCGTACACGGAGGGTTCCGACCCATCAACACAGACAAGGTTTCCTAAAAAAACTGTTTTTTTTTTTTTATTAAAAAAAGCCATTAGTCGACCTGTCGCGGTCACTTATCGAAGTTCTGTCCGCGCCCGACGTTGCTTAACTTCGATGATCTTTGATCAACTTGGTATGGAAGGTGGACCCCGAAACCTCCGTAGTCGAGTGGACTCGCTCTTGGCTGGTTTTATTATAGTATAACGGTGGTCCAATAGTTTCATGACAAATTGAATATTTTGTCAGCATGTACCCTAGTTTTCGAATGATTGGTTGTATATTGGCTATACGACTTTGACAAACAAACTGTATAAAGTATATCAGTCATCTAGTACCCATAACACAAGCTCTGCTTAGCTTGGGGCTAGATGATGCTGTGTGCATTGTCCAGCATTATTTATTATTCTACCTTCATTCGATGTGTTGCCAGAGCTTTTCGATTTCGGCAACTAGTCTTACTACCTGATTGATACAAAACAGATTTGTTATTTAGTTGTGGCAACAATTTTAATTGGCATGTGTTTATGTACTCAATCATGGTGAAGAGTTTTGGGAAACGTTCATCAATTAATAGATAGCACAATAGATTGGCGGTCATATCTCGCGATGAACGAACAACCGCTGGGGTAAGCGTGTTCTTGTGTGGAGACCACGACTCGGCAAACGCAGTGTAGGACGCCAGGAGGGATGACGATCTGCGAAAGATTACAGGTAGATGATGGATGCGACAAGCTGAAGACGCTATGACGCTCATTAGGGGAACCCTATGTCCAGCAGTGGATTAATAATGATGATACATAGAGAGATAACTATTGTACCATACAAACACAAAATTCAATACAGAAGGAAATGCTGAAAATAAATGAAGTACAAAGGGCGGCCTTATCGCTTTGAGCGATCTCTTCAGGGAACCTTGGAATGGACTGGATTTAAATATACATATACAGTCGCTCCGTGACCGCCATCGCTGTAACGCTTTGGAAACGTAGAGGAAATACCTAATAACAAAAGGTATTCGATAAATAATCATTAATTACCAGGAACAAATATAGATCGTACAAATATTTATCCTGAGAATCGAACCGCAACCTCCTGCATCGCAGGCAGAGCTACGCTACGTCTGCTGGGCCACTGAGGTTATTAACGGCCTCATTACTTCGCTATGTTCATACATAGGCAAGTGGCTGAGACTTAAGAGGTTTCAGGTTCAATTCCCACCGAGGGCGAAGTAAATGCGATATATTTCTGACGTAATTCAGGAAGAATCCTGTAATGTGTAAAGGAAATAACAAAAAAGCACTTTGACTTTTGAATTTGTTAAAAACAAATAGCCAATCGATAAGGGTCTGGATTTCGAGATGACGTATTGGTCGAATGAGTAGTTTTATTTTTTGTAAAGTTATAAAATCAAGTAAACTTGTCGTAATTTTTCCTGTTGCAGATTTTGATCTTTAACTGGGGCCAGAAGAGAAACAAGTATGTACCTACATTAATTCTACTTTCGAAAACGAAGGTTGTACGGAAAACATTGCGACATTCGCCATTTTCCAGCTGTCTTGAAAGTAAATGTATCTTATATTCACAATCGTAATTTTTCACGTAGAAAACAGTTACCGGTAGGCTTATCAGAACCTATTTTATTCGGGAATCGGGAATTCGGAATTCGGACATTAAATAATCTTGACCGTATTTTTCGGTGATTGTAATCGACGAAAAAATTCAATGGAAACCAAAAACAAAGTGGTGCGAGTTGCACAACAAAAATAAAATCATTTATAATTAAGATTCGTCAACTCGTACCCGTAGTCAGCAGGGGTTTGAATACTTCAGGATCAGTTGAGAACTGTTGAGAACATCTCAAATTACAAGAAATTTTTACAAATAAATACTCATATACAAAAAATACTCAATAATAAATACCATAGACTAGTTTCTTAATACTTAACTGTAAGAAGACCTTTACGAAGAGAAAATAAATGATTTTATTTATTTATTTATTTACTATAGATAGAAGTGACGTTCAAGAAACCGGGACATGGCTTACAGGGTGTCACAAAAACCAAGGTTTAGACCGTATGTTTTTTTTTGAATGGTTAACATTAAGTCAATGTCGATGTCAGTTTGAGAACGCACACGTCTAGTGACATGGGGTCAGTCTATTGTTGTCTCATTTCTAGGCTTCTAGGCGTTTATAGGCTTACTTTCTTACTCTATAGTATATAATCTCAGTCGTTCTTAAATTTTTCGGAATTTATCTAAAAACATCTTGACTTCGTTCATAACCTTTCATGTTTTCGGTGTAACTATGCCCATATTCACGCTTGCAGTGTTAAATGTCAAGATGTTGCAATGCATTATGAGGAATAGCACTTGAATAGGGCTTCGTGTGGTGAGATAGATAGTACTAAATGCTATGTTTCACGTAGGAAAGGGTTAAAGGTATTAACTTGTTTAGGAAGATTGAATCAAGAACATCAACACTCACTTTTGATGATTAATTTAACTAGCAGTCTCCTTATTTTTGTGGCACCGATGATGGCTGAAGGTATTTATTTTATTTTATTTATTGATATGCAGAACAGTAAACAATCGTATCATCAATATTAAATAGAATTATAACTAAGGTTCATAGACTAGATTGTGATCCAAAACATGCATACACAACAGGATTATATAATAGAGCAGTAAACGCATAAAATGTAGAACTATAAAATTAGGTTAAAATTCAAATAGAGTAGTGTGATTCATATGATACAATAATAAAATCATCATCATCATCATCAGCCCATACACGTCCACTGCTGGACATAGGCCTCCCCCGTACGACGCCACAAATAGCGGTCCTGAGCCGCCTCCGTCCATCGACTCCCTGCGACCGCTACGATGTCGTCGGTCCATCGAGTGGATAGTCTCCAATGTAGGGGGGGATTTGCCATAATCACCACGCTTGGCGGGCGGATTGGTGATCGCAGTGTTGGTGTTTAAAAATACTCAGAAGGAAGCTGCTGCCCTTCCTCTGGTAGGTAATAAAATAAATATAATAAAATGCCTACCTAAAAATAAATCTAAATAAATGAAGATATTACATGAGTCTGTTAAAAAATAAGTAATTAAATTTAATATTCAAATAACATATAGGCTATTTTATCCCGATAAAACGCGGGCGAAGGCGCAGCCAGCAGCTAGTTAAATATAAATAACCCGGAAATGATTGGTTTCACTTAGCTACACGTAACACTACGAGTGTATCGCCAGTGAAACAGTGGCCGAGGATAGGGCTCAATTCTGCTAAACCAATAGCTTCACTATGACAATCATTGTGACAACAGCATTCTGAAGCGATTGGTTTAATTAGCAGAATATGATCCCCAGGCGTACACATTCCAGACAGCAAATAGGTACCTACATACTAACATTTTCTCCAACTGTTTTGATTCCCCTATGTGCGTTGCTCAACAAGACATCGTATAAATAGCAGGAAGCTAGAGATCGAGGAAGATGGAAAGAGTTGGAGGAGGCTTTTACCGAAAGCGGTACTCACATATAATAATATGACATGTAGATTTAGTACTTACGTTAATTGTGTGAGACATAAAAGCTGTTTTATTAATTTTTTATTTTATTTATTAAGTGCGTTGCTCTCAGATGGATAGATGTGCACTAGCCGTGCGTGTGTGGTTACCGCTGACCTGAGGTTACAAGCTCAAGTGAGGTATAAATCAGTGGCGAGTGGAACTAGACCATTTAGCAGCGCGACCGCCCGCGCCTGTTTGCAGTGTGCTTAGCGGGACGTCGCTAACTCTGTGTCGCTGCTGTGACAACGACTTTATAGGGAGTACAGATGCGACAAGTAATAGCTGTTTTTTTATCGTGAATAGATACTTTTATGGACCTAAATATCATCTGATGGTAAGTGATGCTGGCCGACGATGTATCAAGGCCTAGAAGACGACTATTCGCTCTTGTCTTGAAGAGACAGACCCTGGTTGTACTTGAAGGGGAAAACTTTGCTAAAAAGGTTTGGTTGATAATGCTTCATTGCTAAGATAATCATGGGCAATGCGTGCGCTTCTATAATAAGCTTCCATCTGAAGCAACTGAACTCCCTATTCGTAAATTTAAACAGTACATTAAAAAAAATCTTATCAGGAAAGCCTTTTACTCCATAGATGATTACATCAATAATTGCATCATGCTTGGCCAGATGTCGCTCCGTTCCGCACTGTCAGTAGTATGTAAGAAATTCAATATTCTGTTTAGCTTTATAGAAATATTGACATGTATATAAATCGCATTAAATTTAGATTTAGACAGGCAAAATAAACATGTAAGACACATAAGTGATATTATAAATGTGCTAGTGGTTTCTTTTTTACTTCTTCCACTAGTGAACAAAAAATTGAAGTGAAGAGAATATCAATAACACTTTATTTCTTATTTAATAATAATAACTATGTTTATAGTATAACATTTGAATTGTCTAAGTGCTTATTTTGTAATCCTAAAGAATTTTATTGAGTAGAAGTTGTCACTGTTGAACTTCTAAACTCCTATTACGTAACTTGTAATTAGGTAGGCTGATTATAGTCCTTGTGCATAAGCTCAAAGTCACCCAGCGAGCTATGGAGAGAGCTGTGCTCGGAGTTTCTCACCGCGATAGAATCCGGAATACAGAAATCCATAGAAGAACCAAAGTTACCGACGTAGCTCTCAGAATTAGCAGGCTGCAATTGCAATGGGCAGGCCATAGAACCGATAACCGTTGGGGAGAAAAGGTTCTCGAGTGGCGACCGCGGTGCAGTGCGAAACGGAGAGTAGGAAGACCTTCCACTTGATGGACCGATTCGTTGGATGGAGGCGGCTCAGGAACGCTATTCGTGGCATCGTTTGGGGGAGGCCTATGTTCAGCAGTGGATGTATACGGGCTGATGACGATGATCATGAATTAGGTAGACCTTGAAATATTTAGTATTAAGACGATGTGATTGTAATTATATCTAAAAGTTGTTGTAATTGCATTTTTTTGTATTGCATAGCGATCTTTTTACGATAGCTCTTTATTTACAAAATTACAGCTAAGTATCCTATCCTACTAATATATATAAGTTTGTATGGATGGATGTATGGATGTAAGATATTTGTTAATCTTTCACGCTTAAACTACTGAACCGATTAGGCTGAAACTAGTATATGTTTAGTTTGGGACCTGGAATAACATATAGGCAAATTTTTATCCCGATAAAACGCGGGCGAAGGCGCGGGTAGCAGCTAGTCTAACATATATTTACAACAAAAAAACATTTGAGCTATCTATAACCTGTTGCTAATAATCAAGAGGTAGCTACCCCATAATAATCTTCTGGGAAGTATGTATTGAATTTTTTGAATTTTAAATTCCCTTTTCTTCTATTATAAAATTGAAAGTGCGACAATGTTATCATTGCATTATTAGCTATCAAATGAGTCCTCTATCGTCTTCCTAGGACCTCTACTTGGGTAGCTATAGCTTAATCAGTACAAGCAGCCGTGCAGAAAACAAAATGGCTGCCTTTTTATCATGGAGAGATAAACAAATAGGGATAGTGATTTGTCGATAAAATTTACCGGATTTCACCCCCCCAAAGTCTCCGACACTGGTGACCAGACACATTGTATATGGATTGCACACTTTTATAGCAGTATTTACAAAAATAAAACATTGATTGTGAACACCAAAACACTCTACAAAACTACGGAAAAGGAAAAAGGAAAACAATGCTAAAATAACTCTAGCAATCACTTTTTAATAAATAAACACAGCCGTTTTCATTTCATTGATGCTAAGTGAGTGATGGCTTACCATGACACGGCGAGCCTCAGCCAGCACAGAATGGACCACAAATAGGTAAACTATCTATCCTTACATCTCTTTGCCCTGTAATATTCAAAGAGACAGTGTGCGTCATTGTGTAGAACCTTCAATTAACGCATTGCGTCCATTATGGCGCATGGCGCTAACGCATAGCGTATTGTACTATACAGGATGCTGTATTCAGGAAGGAGCAATACTACTGATAAAACTGACACGTAGAAACCGTATATAAATTCCTTGTAGAAACCTTAAATGACAGTGTTTTGTCTCCCGGCCCGACAAGCTTTGGACATTTGTCATTTTGGACGTTCGTGTATTCCATTGGGAAAATGCCGTCGGCTGCGTTCAATATTCTTTCATAGAGAAAGGGTGTTCTGGGTTTTATTCTGTGTATTATAAAATCTATCTATTTAATATATTTTCATGTATGTTGTAGTTATCGGATACAGTACCTACCCATGACTGTCACATATAACACAAGCTCTGATTAGCTTGGGGCTAGATGATGCTGTGTGAATTGTATAGCATTATCAATTATTTATACTGATATATCGCACTAATCCGCAACGCTGTGTCAGTGTAACTCCATGAAGAGTGTATACATACTACCTCAAATTGCTTATTTTCAACTTCGCCGGATGTTCATATCTTCCAAACTACTGAATATTTAACTTTGAAATGTATATATATGGTATAGTTCAGGACTTACCTTCCTTGTGTTTCGAAAACACGATTTCATAAAAATTTCTCGGTGAAAAAAAATATCCAACATTCGCTCTAAACTGTACAATAAATCGTCGCTAATAGTCGCTATTCAATAAATAATTTAAAATAAGCCTTGATACTTTGTACAGTAAACAAACAGAATATAAAGCAGACACGGTATTAGATTTAGATTTTCAAAATTACTATTATTTTTACCGTAAAAAAAAACAAAAACATGATTTTTGCGACAGGGAACTACGCAAATCTTAATCCTAACTAATATTATAAATGCGAAAGTCTGTTTGTTTGTCCTTCTTTCATGCCCTTACTAAGCAACCAATCGACTTGATTTTTGGCATAGAGTTAATTGAAAGGATGGAGAGTAACGTTGGCTTTTTATTCTGGTAAAACATCAAATTCCGATGGGAAATTTACGGTAAAAAATACCTTTATTATCCCCCTAGAAATGAAATTTGAATTTAACGCGTGCGAAACCGCGAGGCACGATTAGTCTCATATATAAATGAGACGTCCCGATCACGTCTCGATGCTATAGTCAATGGGATTCACGGCTGGTCTCCGCCATAAACGCACATTTTGACAACTCAGATTCAATCCACCATAATAGTACCGAAGCCCATTACTACCCTTAAATAGCGACATGCTGTTTCTACTGGTTAAATAACTTATTTACTCACACGTTAGGACATATGAGTGAGTGAAATATTGCACATACGTTTTCCTTTATGATGATTTTCAGAATTACACTTTGTTATTCTTGTGTTTATTTTCTTGTGCTAAGTTCAAGGTCCTTAGCCTTTCAAATGCGTATTTAATAAAATTGAAACGAAATTAATTGTTGCGAATTGAAGCAGCTCCAATATATCTAGTATATAAGTGAATTAGTTCTAATTTGTTTCTAGTATTTGATTGTAATTTCTATTGTTAATAAAGTTAAAGAATAAGTGAAAAATATAAAAATCTCGAGTTTTTCAAGGGACTCAACGAATGTACTGTATGTGTATCGATAGAATAGGTACTCATAGAATTATTGGATTGTTTTTAAGAAACTAAGAACCTACTTTAAATTCCTTAATACTTTTACTGTTTTTTTTTAAGTTTTGGGAACAAATACAATAAAAATTTTATGGGACAACCTCATAATCATTCTCCATAATATTCTCCAATAGGTCCATAATTTACGGAGAAATTGGAGACCATACAGCCGAACATAGACTCCTCCTCTTTTGTATTTCGTCAGTTAATATTTTTATGTACACTCGTAAATAGTTTAAAGCTGCCTTGGACCACCTTATAAAATATTCTCCCAATTCTCTCAAGCTCTGTAATCTAACTCAAATCGAGAGCAAACAACACATTCACACGCATTTCGAAACGTCCACGTCTAAATAGGATGACAATGATCTCCGCCCCGATTCCAAACCATAAGAGTTCATGATGCGAACGCTAACTCTTCAGAAAACATTGCTCATAAACTTTTAAAAGTGTTTACTTACTGCGACAAGCCTACGACTGAAATGACATATCTTAAACCTTAGTGGTTGCTGTTACAGTTGTTATTTCAATGGATATACCCATTGCTTTGTGTAGTAATGGTGTTTACAGTTAGGTCGTCATGCGTCCGCTAATCGGAAAGATGTCGCGAGTTAGCGGCTCTCCCGGTGTCCGCAAACATTGACACTCATTGTCACCCCCATCCCGGAAGGTCCTTTAAAAGGTTTCAGAACGATTAATGTGGTAAGGTCAATAGGAAGTATAGACCATGCGCTCTATAAGTTTTTATTATCTTCTCGCGAATCATCTACGTAAAACTTAGGAACTAGACTCTGACTCAACGTTTTCGCGATAAAAAGTACTGTATAATGTTATTCCTAAAACTATGAATGTATATCTAGGCAAAACTCGCTCCGTTTAAGGCTTTTGCATTGTCTTCGGCCAAACATTTATTTCAAAAACTTCACACACTTTTAATTGGGTTTTTGGCAGTGATGCACGAATCCCAGCTGGGGCTTTAAATATTGATTGTTAATCCCAAACTCGGATTTTAATTCGGAACTATGAACGAGCACGATTATGATTTATTTTAATGAATCGGAAATAAAATTGAGATGACTTAATGGAGAAGAAATTGCAATTTTAGATACCATGATACTTTTTTACTTAGCCAAAGCCAATGCTTACCCAACACCATTTTAAGCGAGCATAAAATATGAGCTAGTAGACAGACGGCACTCATTGAAGAAAGCTCAACAAATGAACGCACTAACCATGACCTACGTCAACAAAGCATCTTTGGCACGACTATTCGCTTTATTGCCGACGCAGAGATATTTAGAGGACTACTAACTAGCGGTACCTACTCCTTTCGACACCCAATAACTGGCGAATGCCAACAAATTTCTCATTGGATGATAACTAGCCAAATATCCTACTCATGTGTCATCAATACAGTAAATATCCTACTCCTACTAATATTATAAATGTCAAAGTTTGTATGGATGGATGTATGGATATTTGTTACTCTTTCACGCAATCGGTTCAGTAGTTAACCGATTAGGCTGAAATTTGGTATGGGTATAGTTTGGGACCTGGAATAACATATAGGCTATTTTTTATCCCGATAAAACGCCGGTGAAGGCGGAGGCAGCAGCTGGTGACTAATAAATGTGAAACTAATGAACCTACATTCCAATCCATACGAATATTATAAATTCGTAATTGATTCTGTCTGTCTCTCTGTTTGTCTGTCTGTTACCTTTTCACGCCTAAACGGCTGAACGGATATTAATGAAATTTGGCAGGGTGGTAAATAGTAGTCGGGGGACGGGTATAGGCTTCTTGAAAATCGCATGCGAAACCACGGGTAGCAGCTAGTATAATATAAAAAGAAGTGGGTAGGTAGGATTAAATTCAGCAAAGAGTCGAAATAAATAGCTTTTTGTGATATACAACCTAGGTCTCTTCAAGCCAAAAGTGAGGTGTCTTCTAGACCTTCATAATACATCGACACTTATCAGGTGAGATTTTGTTCAAACAAAGGTCTCAGTTAGGAAATATATAAATAACCTCGTTTGGAGAATTACCTACAAAGTAAAACTAATTTTCTAAATTTAAAAGCAAATTTTCAGGTCTATTTAGTATCAATTTTTCCTTTCATGTTAAAAGTGTATCGTGGGTTACGTCAACCCAAACGTGATAAATAAATTATCATGAAAATACGTAGACCCCCATTACATACCTGA
Source organism: Eupithecia insigniata (assembly GCA_947859395.1). Lineage (NCBI taxonomy): Eukaryota > Metazoa > Arthropoda > Insecta > Lepidoptera > Geometridae > Eupithecia > Eupithecia insigniata. Next base: position 4,111,542 of record OX401996.1, on the reverse strand, counting down.
AAGTGTCACTGAATCATGATTTTGAAGGTTTTGAACCCTGCTGCTGTGACGTCTGATTCAAATCTGAAATACTGCATGAAGTTTCAATTATTAATAGTTAATTTTCAAGACACGACTCTGGAAAATAGATAAATACTTGTATGTATCTTTAATATACATAACAAAATCAAAATAAGTATAAAGTCATTTTTATTGAAGAATGAGATAGAAGATTGACATTGATGAAGATAAACATATTTGATTAAATGTGATATTAGCAGGATACCATGCTGCCTTGCTGTCATTTTCAATCCCTTTCTTTGTCTACAAAACGTTTATGTAAGATGGGTTGTTTGATTATTTTATTTGTCCTGTACTGAGCGTTCGTAATAACAATAACATAAGGACTGAGGAAAATGATAAAGAGCTTTGAAGATAAATTTATAATGTAATTTCTAATGAAAAATATTGTTTTCTGACACAAAATTAATTACCTCGTTAATTACACATTGCCCTCTAAAATTTTCCAGTGCTTAAATAATATTTTCCAAGACTTACGAAATCGTCATTGGTTTCAAATTTATTTTGGCTACAATTTAAATCTTAGACAGTATTGGTTTAGTGCACCCAGGATCCGACCCATGCACCTTCAAAATAAGCTTTTCACACCTGATATAAGGTAGAAAGTTGCGTGATGGATGGTGATATGGAATTTTGCCAAATAGGCGACGCACCTCTGTGTCCAGACGTATAAATTAGCCGTGATAAGTTGTATGTCAATTAATTATTCTTCAAAGCACCAGATGGTGTGAGAGCAGGTCTTGTTTGTAGGAAGAGCTAATGATTGTAACTATAGATCGATGGACCTGCTTTAGATTGGAGCATTGGTCATGGCATGGAACTGGTTTTGGTTGACCAGAAAAACCGTTTAGTACCATGTTGGTATTACTTTAGGTTGTAGGCGTTTTTTTTAGATAATTTAAGAAACATTTCATACTTCCTACCAATCCAATTAGTTTATAATGAAACTTTTGCAAAATTTTAAGGACTAACAAAAATTTGCGAAAAATTTCGGGGACTTTGCTTGTTTGGTTAAAGTTTGGATAGTACTTTAGCATTGGTGTCAAATCATATGTCACCAAAACATAATATTTTGACTGAATGTATAGTATTATTAAATCTATGACTGGACTAAAAATAATGCCACCCTTTTTATATCGATCGTTATGAAAGGGATGGTACCAATTTTAGTTTGACAAGACTAAAATTCATATTTGTTGTTTTGGTGATAGTGGAATCGACCTTGGAATGAAACCACTTTATAGATAAATAAAAACTGTTATATAATAAACTAAAGACGGTACAAAAGGCAGCCTTATCGCTGAAAGCGATTTCTCCTTGGCAACCTTGAGATAGAGATAAAGATATAGGAAAAATTAAGCTAGTGCTCATATACGCGAGCGGAAAAGGGCCAACGGCAAAGGTAACTGTAGCCATCGACACTTCTCGACGGCAGCCGTCAACGCGTGGACGGCAGCCGTCGCCTGCTGCCGTCCATTGTCGACGGCTGCCGTCGCGTCGGCGCGTGTCGATGGCTGCCGTTGGCACGTCGACGGCTACAGTTACCTCTGCCGTTGGCCCTTTGCCGCTCGTGTATATGAGCACTTATATGATGGCGCAAATTTTTGTTGTACCTTTTTGAAAAGTTTCTTCATAGATATTAACTTGAAGATGGTAGTATGACATGAGATGTTTCTCAAATTAAATGAAAATGCCTGCAACTTAAAGTAATACCAACATGGTACTTAACGTTTTTTCCATAAATCATAAGCTGCCTATCTACACACATTGCTTTTATCAACGAAATGATATCACGATCTTTGCTACGTGACGCCTCGGTTTCTCACGTAATTTTCTACTTGCTGAACCATTCGAAACCTTAAAGCAAAAGAAAAAGGACGTAAATACGTCTTGATAGTTTCTAAATACGTGTTAGAGATTTATCTCGTAAATTGCCACACCTTGTCGCAAAAGTTCATGTCAATTTATAACAATTCACACAGATATATTTTTGTACATCCTCCATTTAACCGAGTAATCTAAAAAAAAAGCTTTGTAAAACTAAAATCCTATAAGTAAGGTTTATTTTGGATAAGTAAATAATTTCAATTATGTATCACACTTCTGTTCTTTGCATTGCAGGAAAAGGAATCTTATTCCTTTAACTGTTATTGAAAATTTAATTCTTTTTATAATTCTAGTTTAGGTTAAAAGTTTAAAGGCAATGAATTTTTTTCATACTAATCCTAGCTGACCCCATCATCCAAGGAAACAGGTCTGCTAATAATATGTGTAGCGTACCAATATTATATATATATGTATATATACAATATTAAATATAACTAAATTAAGTATATATGTATATACTTCTATAAATTATATTATTATATATATATATATTATACCTATATTATTTGTTTTTATCCACCGAGCTTAGACCGTTTAAAAGAGCGAGAAATATGTTTTGCCATAGCAGCTACTCGTTGGTTCATAAAAATCCTTTGAACCTGACACTTATAAAATTTACTATAGGGTGCCAAACAACAACAATAATTCACCACTTTACCTTAAATGATTTGACACTTGTTTGAACCTCACAATAAATATACAGGGTGTAAAAATAACTCGATAAATTCCCGTGGACGGCCGTCGCTAGGTGTCAGCGCGAGCGCATTGTCCGCCACTCCAAGCGGATTGATTCGGCTAATGTAAGCACTGGTAATGATGATTCGCTTCGACTTGTTGATTCGATTGTTTGTTTTGCTTTGGTTTGTTTTATGTATTTTGAAATAAACAAGGGGCTGGGATTAGGTGATTTGAAAAGTAACATTTTAAGCAGGTATTTGATTTTTCAAATTCTTTTATTTTCCTGAAAAATTACCTACCTACCTACTAAATGGGTTTTTTGGTGACGGTAGACATTAAAACTCTCACTTATGGAAGGAACGTTTGTCCAAAGTGCGGATAAACTTACATAATATTTAGAGAGAGAGAGAGATAATCCACCTCCGTTCCTGCTGTCCATCAAACACCAAGCGTGAACTTTTTTAATAAATATTGATTAATATTTATTAAAAAAAGTAAAAAGAATCCTTAAATTTTCAGCGGAAGTTTGTGTTAAAATTATAAATGTGCATCTAAATATATCGAAATACACGCTACGCCAAATCAAGATTCGATAAACTCCATCTGTTTCACTAAGATTGAACCAGTCATACACTTCTTGAACTATTTAAATAATTACTCATTCATCACTCGTGGGGCTTGATTGCGAGAACTCTATTATAAATAAACAATCAACTCTCGGATTTAGTCATCACTATAAGAACTGCACTTGTGCATCGGCTCCGCTTGTGAGTTAAACTTTGATTTAATTCCTTTACATTAATACTGTCCGTGAAAAAATCCAAAAGGTCTATAGGAAAGTTTATATTTCAGCACATTAATCTTCAACGATCTCGGTCAAAAAAAGTGAAGTATTGATGTCATCTAAGCTATATGATGTGATTTTTACCTAAGCAAGAATATAAGTCAGTTACTTTTAAAATCATAGTTATAAATTATGTCGCTCAGACTAACTCAAGAGTTCTTATATACACGACAAAATTACGACTCGCTCACCTCTTTCAGATTCATTGCGCAACATCACTAAACATCTACACAAACTTTCGCATTTATATAGGGTTATGAAACAGTACACGCTACTACGTTTTATTCTGTGCTTACGTAAACAGCCGTCTTCAATTCACGGGGTTAATAAAATCATACTGTATACTAACCCACGGAACGTATCGTAGTTAGTATGGCCGGAATTGCGCGTTGCGCCCGTATTTTACCTAACAACTGACTTTTAGTGCTGTATTTACATTTTTACCGTTGTAGTAAACGAAAAGGCCGAACTCTAGTTGAAATTCCTGGTAAATTTGTAAGGGTTACTCATGCGCAATGTTTACCCTATTTCATTATTTGCGTGGGAGAAATTATGAAAATTCTAACGTCACAGCTACCTTTATTATTATACAATGTAATATATTTACTAAAATAGCGATTTTCAAAGTTAATTTGAAGCGCGAAAACAGTCATTTAAGTACCTATGAACAATTCATACCAGCTGATTTCTGTATTTTATACTTATAAGCTTGGTAGATCCAAGCTTAGGTATACTAATATAAATAATGGTAATCTTAAAACCTAATATTTTTAAAATCAGCATTTTTCAACCCAACTTGGATAAAGAAAATTATAAATATTAGATTTTTAGAAGCTTAGGAAAATAATGTTTTTTTTAAACCATTTTATGCAGGTGCATGGTTTTATGACCATCAATAAAAGTTTACGTAGGTAATAAATAATTAGAATTCGGATGAAAATGTAGTCAGATTTACTCACAGCTGTTTCCATGAACAGCCCGATTAGTAGTAGTCTAGTCTAAGATATACAGGGTGAGAGAAGAAAATGTTAGTAATTTGTAATTGTGATTGGAGCTAATTCAAGGGTCGTACTCGTAAAAGCGAAATATACGTCTCTGATTCGTTTTTGTACACTAATCTTATGTAAGGGACATAAGAGTTTGTTTTGCACGAAAAGGTTCCAGAAATTTCTCAATCTTTCATAAAAACGAAATAAATAGTCTGTCTTGATCCCGAGATAAGACAACTCATCCCACTGGATGATACCTATTCTTTTGTTTTTTATTTGCATTTGTGATTTGGCCACGTCAGCAATCTGAGTTTGGAAGTCTACTACAGTACATATAGACACTCTGTATATCTGGGGTAAGGTAACATCTCACCCATCCAAAATCTAGTCCCGCGTGCTACTGTTAGGAACTACTAGATTTAGGCCTCCTTTCTATTGTAGACAAGACACCCTGTATACATTTCTAAATTTATTCGAGTGGTTCGCACTCGCACGAATCTGACAATGAACTCTTATCGGATAAACAATGGATCACTCGGCGGGCCCTGGCGCTCGGCTGTCGACACGCGCTTGGCAGGTCGTAAATCCAAGGCACAACACTAGTCTTGAACGATGCAAACAATCATAGTCGTAAATGCTAGAAAAAGAAGTATCTACCCTGTGTTGATAACACAAGTACAGTGGCGAGACGGAATAATGATACTTAGGCGAAACTCTAGAAGCAATATTTGTAAACCTGTCCCGCATAGTTGACCTAATAATTTGATTGTTTTGAAAACCCTAAAAACTGGCTTCAAATTCCTTAGAATTTACACAGTTTTTAAGTCTTTCGGGACAAATACTTATTCCCCGGGATTAAAATTTCTGTGGGACTACCTCTGGATCATTCAGCATCCATATAAAAGCGAAAGAATTTTCCAAATTGGTCCATAATTGACCGAATCCGCCGATTATAATATTCTCCTCTTTTGTTTTTCGATAGTTTAAAATTTCTTTCTTGTTGATGTTTTTACTAGGTCTCCAAACTCAGATTGCTGACGAAGCCAAATACAAATAAATATATAGTAATAAATTATATAATAGTAATAAATATATTTTTAGCGTCAGGTAAGAGATTTTTTAATTACACTACCTACAGTCTCCGACTTCTCAAACCATCGTACCCATATAATAATTATATATTTGCGTAGACCGTATAATAATTATATATAGCTCAGGTACTATTTTCTCATGCAAATCAAGACTAACTTGGAAACAAAATTATGCATGTTTTAGAAGAGTGCTTTATCTGTTGCATTACCCTATGTTAAATGATGGTGGGCATCAACAAACCCCAAGAATAGGTGATAAATATATTATTAAGGTATTATTTACGATATTTATTTATTTACTTTTTGTTCTTAGGGCGTCCGGCAGCGCAGTGATCCTGGACCCTCGCATGATCTGCAAGAAGAACCGACGCACGCGCGGCCGTCTTGCGCAGATTTGCCGCAACGAGACCGGTCTACTCAAGGAGATCACCAAGGGCGTAACTCTGGGAGCCACGGAGTGCGCTCACCAGTTCAAGAATCGGAGGTGGAATTGTACTACGCAGAGACGGAGTATGAGGAAGATACTGATGAGAGGTAAGGTCACGTAAGGTCAAAAGTCTTCTAGTTTATAGGTGGACCTGTTTACTTAAAGAGATGGTTAAATAATAGATTCAGGCGTTACTTTGCGGAAATCCATTGCACAATATTAGAATGAAGAAATATTTAGTAACAATTCCGCGTATAACCTTCTCTGATAGTATTCATCAAAGTAAGTTGTCTACTAGTTTCGTCTCTCCACGAGACATCTTCAGGACACCACAATACTCGACCTTGACATTGAGATTGGTAAGCACAGCAACACCGACAGAGTCCCGCCAGTGATGTTGCCTCTCCGAGCTCCGCGCGCCAAGTGAAGCATTGCCCGCAAAACCCCCCTTTATATAGTCACGGATCAAACAGTGCGCACACAAAGTTCATAGTGTGTGTGTGGCAGTACTATTGTTTGAAAAGATTCGTAATAACGGTGACCTAGGCAAACCTGTACTAAGTTCATTCAACAGTGTATTATTACTATATTTTGTAATTTCTAAATTTTCTAAGACTGACATCCTAAATCCCTTATCACAAGTATGTAAAATAGAAAAACAATGATTTTGACTTAAAGAATGACCAGATTCCAATAAATGTTTTGCAAAGTTAGATTTTTCTGGATAATTGTTTCTATAAGCAGCTAAATGTTCTTTATACCTAACCTGAAAACTACGACCCGTTTGACCTACATAAATACCATTACATTCGTCACATACCAACTTATAAACACCCGATTTTTTATTGTTATCTAACCTATCTTTAACGTTACAAATCTGTTTTAATAAATTGTTTGTTTTGAACGCTGCGTGTACTTTATGTTTAGACAAAACTCTTGAAACTCCGTCACTCAATGGACCTAAATAAGTTAAACTGCCCACAAATTTGTCTATCCTTTCTGGAGCTACGGGATACAATAAGGAACGGATAATGTTTTGTTGTTTACTTCTTATTAAACCATCAACCATCTTTCTACTATATCCATTACTTTCAGCCGTGTGGTAAATAATAGATAGCTCTCTGTTAAAGTTCTCCTGAGATAAGGGGACTGACATCATTCTATGGACAAAACTACGGTAAGCTGATAGCTTATGTTGGAATGGATGACAAGATGAATTTGGTATTGTAATATCTGTGTAAGTAGGTTTTCTGTAAATTTGAAAATCATGCCTATTGTTTAACCTAGTTATTGTCAAATCTAAAAAGTTCAGTGAACCACCAATTTCTAATTCAAGTTTAAATTTTATTTTTGGATGAATTGCATTAAGTTTGTTAACAAACAGTTCTATTTGACGCAAACTTCCAGTCCAGCATATGATAATGTCATCTACATAACGATAATAATATAAAATGTTTGATTCCCCTATAATGTTTTTATTCTCAAAACTGTCCATGAAAATGTCTGCCATAAGTGGACTTAGTGGTGAACCCATAGCTAACCCTTCTTTCTGTTTGTAATATTGATTGCCAAATTGGAAGTAATTTTGTTGCATACAAGTTCTAGTCAAAGATATTAACTCCTCCTTTTCTGCCGGAAGTACTCGTTGTCGCTCAAGATGTCCTTCCAATATTATCAAACTCTCCTCATAAGGTACGTTTGTAAATAAACTTTCTACATCCAGCGATAATAACTTTGCATTGTGAGGCAGGCTAACATCTTTAACTTTGTTGACCAAATCCATACTATTCTTTAAGCTATACTTTGGATTGAATCTAGATCTACTTTTTAATTCGTAATTTAAATATTTTGATAAACCATATGCTGGTGCTCCTATGTAAGAGACAACGGGCCGGATTGGAATATTATTTTTATGTATTTTAGGTAAACCATACAACATTGGTGTTCTTGGATTCATAGGAATTAAATATTTAAGAGAGTTTGGAGAAATAAAGCATGAGTTTTTTGTCATTTCTTTTAATTCCTGTGTGAAAACTTTGGTTGGGTCGGAATTCAATAATTCAAAATCATTGCCCTGTATAACCTCATTAACCTTCTGCACATAAGTACCCCTTTCTAAGATAACTACAGTATTACCCTTATCTGCTTTTGTTATCACTAAGCTATTTTGATCTACCTTATTCCTTAAAGATTTAAAAACATTTAATTCCCTTGGTAAACTTGGAACTATAGCTGAACTAATTGGTTTCTTTATTAAAGAGGCTACCTCATGTTTAACCCCTTCGTCAGCTTTACCCCTAACAATTGCCATCTCTGAATCAACAGCCAAAATCTCCAAAGTTTTCTTATTTAAAACTGGTTGTAAGTTGTATTTAAGACCCTTTTCTAACAGTGATAATTCTGAAGTTGTGAACTGGACGCCACTATGATTTTCTACGCGTTGATAGAACGTATGAGGACATGGTTGCTGCACAGTATTACTATTCCCCCTTAGTCGGTCTACCCTCTGTTTGTCTCTAACTAATCGATCTAATTTCCCTGTCTGAATTATATATTTCCTGTGGGCTGACTCAGCAGCGTATTCCCTAGCTTTATTATCTAGTAAATCAAATTCTATGTTGTGTAAGGAATAAGCTAACTCCATGTGTAAAACTCCCAAGTGAGTTTTATAGTTGTCTCTGATAGTAAACCAATGTTTTATTTCCTCATTTAACCAAGTATTCCTAGCCCTTATCAAAGCAACATTAGCTGCCCTACTATTTGTATTACTTCTAATTTTAATGTAAGATGGAATAACCCCCAAATGTTTACACTGTTGATTGAACCATACATTTTGAGCTGCAATACGATGTGACTGAGTGAGTTTGATGTATAATTTTGCCTGTTCAGCTGTACCTGCTGATCTAAGATAAATAATAGATTCAGGCGTTACTTTGCGGAAATCCATTGCACAATATTAGAATGAAGAAATATTTAGTAACAATTCCGCGTATAACCTTCTCTGATAGTATTCATCAAAGTAAGTTGTCTACTAGTTTCGTCTCTCCACGAGACATCTTCAGGACACCACAATACTCGACCTTGACATTGAGATTGGTAAGCACAGCAACACCGACAGAGTCCCGCCAGTGATGTTGCCTCTCCGAGCTCCGCGCGCCAAGTTGGCGCGCGGAGCTCGGAACGTTGCTGTGCTTACCAATCTCAATGTCAAGGTCGAGTATTGTGGTGTCCTGAAGATGTCTCGTGGAGAGACGAAACTAGTAGACAACTTACTTTGATGAATACTATCAGAGAAGGTTATACGCGGAATTGTTACTAAATATTTCTTCATTCTAATATTGTGCAATGGATTTCCGCAAAGTAACGCCTGAATCTATTATTTATCTTAGATCAGCAGGTACAGCTGAACAGGCAAAATTATACATCAAACTCACTCAGTCACATCGTATTGCAGCTCAAAATGTATGGTTCAATCAACAGTGTAAACATTTGGGGGTTATTCCATCTTACATTAAAATTAGAAGTAATACAAATAGTAGGGCAGCTAATGTTGCTTTGATAAGGGCTAGGAATACTTGGTTAAATGAGGAAATAAAACATTGGTTTACTATCAGAGACAACTATAAAACTCACTTGGGAGTTTTACACATGGAGTTAGCTTATTCCTTACACAACATAGAATTTGATTTACTAGATAATAAAGCTAGGGAATACGCTGCTGAGTCAGCCCACAGGAAATATATAATTCAGACAGGGAAATTAGATCGATTAGTTAGAGACAAACAGAGGGTAGACCGACTAAGGGGGAATAGTAATACTGTGCAGCAACCATGTCCTCATACGTTCTATCAACGCGTAGAAAATCATAGTGGCGTCCAGTTCACAACTTCAGAATTATCACTGTTAGAAAAGGGTCTTAAATACAACTTACAACCAGTTTTAAATAAGAAAACTTTGGAGATTTTGGCTGTTGATTCAGAGATGGCAATTGTTAGGGGTAAAGCTGACGAAGGGGTTAAACATGAGGTAGCCTCTTTAATAAAGAAACCAATTAGTTCAGCTATAGTTCCAAGTTTACCAAGGGAATTAAATGTTTTTAAATCTTTAAGGAATAAGGTAGATCAAAATAGCTTAGTGATAACAAAAGCAGATAAGGGTAATACTGTAGTTATCTTAGAAAGGGGTACTTATGTGCAGAAGGTTAATGAGGTTATACAGGGCAATGATTTTGAATTATTGAATTCCGACCCAACCAAAGTTTTCACACAGGAATTAAAAGAAATGACAAAAAACTCATGCTTTATTTCTCCAAACTCTCTTAAATATTTAATTCCTATGAATCCAAGAACACCAATGTTGTATGGTTTACCTAAAATACATAAAAATAATATTCCAATCCGGCCCGTTGTCTCTTACATAGGAGCACCAGCATATGGTTTATCAAAATATTTAAATTACGAATTAAAAAGTAGATCTAGATTCAATCCAAAGTATAGCTTAAAGAATAGTATGGATTTGGTCAACAAAGTTAAAGATGTTAGCCTGCCTCACAATGCAAAGTTATTATCGCTGGATGTAGAAAGTTTATTTACAAACGTACCTTATGAGGAGAGTTTGATAATATTGGAAGGACATCTTGAGCGACAACGAGTACTTCCGGCAGAAAAGGAGGAGTTAATATCTTTGACTAGAACTTGTATGCAACAAAATTACTTCCAATTTGGCAATCAATATTACAAACAGAAAGAAGGGTTAGCTATGGGTTCACCACTAAGTCCACTTATGGCAGACATTTTCATGGACAGTTTTGAGAATAAAAACATTATAGGGGAATCAAACATTTTATATTATTATCGTTATGTAGATGACATTATCATATGCTGGACTGGAAGTTTGCGTCAAATAGAACTGTTTGTTAACAAACTTAATGCAATTCATCCAAAAATAAAATTTAAACTTGAATTAGAAATTGGTGGTTCACTGAACTTTTTAGATTTGACAATAACTAGGTTAAACAATAGGCATGATTTTCAAATTTACAGAAAACCTACTTACACAGATATTACAATACCAAATTCATCTTGTCATCCATTCCAACATAAGCTATCAGCTTACCGTAGTTTTGTCCATAGAATGATGTCAGTCCCCTTATCTCAGGAGAACTTTAACAGAGAGCTATCTATTATTTACCACACGGCTGAAAGTAATGGATATAGTAGAAAGATGGTTGATGGTTTAATAAGAAGTAAACAACAAAACATTATCCGTTCCTTATTGTATCCCGTAGCTCCAGAAAGGATAGACAAATTTGTGGGCAGTTTAACTTATTTAGGTCCATTGAGTGACGGAGTTTCAAGAGTTTTGTCTAAACATAAAGTACACGCAGCGTTCAAAACAAACAATTTATTAAAACAGATTTGTAACGTTAAAGATAGGTTAGATAACAATAAAAAATCGGGTGTTTATAAGTTGGTATGTGACGAATGTAATGGTATTTATGTAGGTCAAACGGGTCGTAGTTTTCAGGTTAGGTATAAAGAACATTTAGCTGCTTATAGAAACAATTATCCAGAAAAATCTAACTTTGCAAAACATTTATTGGAATCTGGTCATTCTTTAAGTCAAAATCATTGTTTTTCTATTTTACATACTTGTGATAAGGGATTTAGGATGTCAGTCTTAGAAAATTTAGAAATTACAAAATATAGTAATAATACACTGTTGAATGAACTTAGTACAGGTTTGCCTAGGTCACCGTTATTACGAATCTTTTCAAACAATAGTACTGCCACACACACACTATGAACTTTGTGTGCGCACTGTTTGATCCGTGACTATATAAAGGGGGGTTTTGCGGGCAATGCTTCACTTCTCTCCTCCGTAGACCGAGACACGTTCTCGGTGACCCCGTTGACCCAATCACCGCCGCTAACCCGGAGGTGACGGCAACCAATTCGCTTCCGCACACTACACAACCGACCAAAAACCGACCCCGCCGGATGCGGGGTCGAAGAATTCCCCGCTTCCGCCCTTAGGTGCATTCGTGCACCTAGGCGAAACCTCCATTACCCTCTTGTGTAGCATCTGGCGACAGCCCAAGCCGAGGCTCGCACCTAAGTGGTGGCCCTTGTGCGTGTCGCCCCAACCTAATTTTACCGGCGAGGCGCCCTCTGCGCCCGCCAAAAGCCCGGTAACGCTGTCATGGCCATCTGCGGTCAACAGCATTATAATCCATTCGAAAAAAAAAAAAAACAATGCTTCACTTGGCGCGCGGAGCTCGGAGAGGCAACATCACTGGCGGGACTCTGTCGGTGTTGCTGTGCTTACCAATCTCAATGTCAAGGTCGAGTATTGTGGTGTCCTGAAGATGTCTCGTGGAGAGACGAAACTAGTAGACAACTTACTTTGATGAATACTATCAGAGAAGGTTATACGCGGAATTGTTACTAAATATTTCTTCATTCTAATATTAAAGAGATGGTCTATCAATGGCGCGACTCTCGAAGCTTGAGAGTACGTACATCAGTTCAGGTATCGACCTTGGAACTATACGACGCAGAGACGGAGGATGAACTGAGGAGATGATACTGACGTGATTTAGGTCAACCACAGAGTCTAAAGAATTCTAGCTTACTCTTATAGACCAGTCTATTTAAAGAGATCAGGTGAAGAATAGTCAGATGAATGAACTTATTGATCAGATGGATCAGACAATTGAAATGACATAGCAATTGACACCATGGTCACATTTACATAATTCTTAAGATACCACAATACACCTCTGTATGGATCATCAGCAAATCCAAAAACATTAATATAGTTCTACAAACTTTTATATACATGTGGATAAAATTGAAAACACCATCTGTTCAAATGTTCACATTCCAAAATGTCTAGTATCCTAGGATGTCTAGTATCTATATATGTTTTTTGTCCATTTTCTATTTCGTTAAATCATACAACGACCAGAATACGTGGTCGCTCACTATAGGCCTTGTGCATAAGCTCAAAGTCACCCAGCGAGCTATGGAGAGACCTATGCTCGGAGTTTCTCTGCGCGATCGGGTCCGGAATACGGAAATTCGTAGAAGAACCAAAGTTACCGACATAGCTCTCAGAATCAGCAGGCTGAAGTGGCGATGGGCAGGCCATATAGCTCGTAGAACCGATAACCGTTGGGGAGTAAAGGTTCTCGAGTGGCGACCGCGATACAATGCGAAACGGAGTGTGGGAAGACCTCCCACTCGATGGACCGACGACATAGTGGCGGTCGCAGGGAGTCGTTGGATGGAGGCGGCTCAGGACCGCTATTCGTGGCGTCGTTTGGGGGAGGCCTATGTTCAGCAGTGGACGTGTGCGGGCTGATGATGATCATTTAGAAAACTTTTTGAAGTAACGGATTGTTGCCTAAACTATCAACTGCAAAGATAACTTGGATTTGTACAATGAAGTATTATGGTCTCTGTTTATTGAAGTCTACACATCAATAAAATGAGGTCCATTAAATGCAAATAAGTAATCAATCACAATAATGACAATTAAAGCTCACTAAACCAACACAATAAGGTTTATTTTACAATCTGCGAATCGGGACAGATAAAGGCTGAGCTATACCATGCGGGACTTGCTGGTATAATCCGAAATATTCCCTAAATGCGTTGGCTAATAGTTTCAATCAAAAATGAAAAATAAAGCTCGAATTTAAAAATCGTTTATATTTAAAGCTACAGAAAAATAGGAAATTGTGTATGAATGTCGAATGGTAATGTAATTTTTTTTTTGTTAAACAGACTAAACTTTTCATTTGAGTAAAGGAAAATACCTACAAATTTTTTATAATATTATAAAGTAGATTCAGTCTAGTATGGGACAGTGCACCCCTTTTCGTTTAAAAAGCCCACTCATTTGTCGATTTCAACAGCTAAAAAACATCAGATTCTTCTAGACGACCTTGCTTCGACCGCACCTCGCTGTGTGGCAAAGGCACAACAGAACCAAAGGCTACGCCAAAGGCACAATACATTTTATAGTCTGCGAACCATCAAACTGAATCACGGGCTTTTCAAATCACTATATTGAATTGTGAATTCTATTTATTACCAATCGACAACATGGGTCGCATTTATGTGGGAACCAGGTTACCAGCAAATCTGTATCTACCTGCCTTCAAATATATATATATAAATAAATAAATAGTGTTGGACAATGCACACAGCATCATCTAGCCCCAAGCTAAGCAGAGCTTGTGTTATGGGTACTAGATAACTGATATACATAATAGAATATATTACATAGATAGATATTATTATATTGATTTATTGTATATAGAAAATACTTAGAACACCCGAGAGAAAAATTTGCAGATCGTACAAACATTCGTCTCATATATCCTAATTAGCTGTTCCCCGCGGTTTTACCCGCGTTAAATTCGAATTTCACATTTCTAGGGGGATTAAAAGGTCTTTTTCCCGTAAATCTTCCATGGGAATTTGATGTTTTACAAGGACAAAACGTCCTATGGCGGCCTATGATAGAGGCCTACGTCCAGCTGTTGACGTGTATGGGCTGATATGATGATGAAATTAACTTAAAGTAGGGAAGATGTAGGTAATGGGGATCACATAATAGGGAATTCAAATAGAAGCTAAATTATAACAGAACAATTTATTGTTTTTCACAATTTTACTATTTATCTATGAATTCACATCAAGTTCTTTCAAGTCCCACCTAAGAACAATCCTTAAACTTTTTCTAGTTGCTTCATAATGAACCACAGTTCATAATGAATCAACTAGAAAAAGCTCTGCAGCTCGAAAGTTAAAAAATAACTAGTTGCTTCATAAAGCATCTAGTTATTTTTAGACATACAAAGACAAATTTTAGAAATCTACAAATAAAAAAAAACTAAACATATCGCATAGAATAAACTCAATGTGTGTAAAATATAAAAATGTATACAATAAAAAGAATTGTATACAGTGTGAATGCGCCCATAGATATATTTCATCGGAACGGTCGCGATGAGTTCATCAACATTTAAGATACGCTGTAAAATGTGGGAAGAGGTTTTGCTACCTGCTACCTTTATTAGTCGATGGACAAAAGAATGCAAAACGTGTTAAATTGCACATATGGATATCGGCCCTAATTCGATTAGCCCAAAAGAGTTGATTTTTATGCGACCGCTCGGTTATCTAAATGCGCCCATAGTGATGCTCCTGAAAGGACATTAGATAAGTTTTCGATACTTCGGGCTTTTACATTTATAGCTTGATATGTTTTGAACTTTTTATGTCGAGGCTTAAATTACTTAATTTATTTTAAGTTTTTTTGTCCTTGCAGGTTAGTATTTATATATGATACCTACCACTAATTCACTACGTAATACTTACTATAATAGGTTTTGTTTTTTGTTAGTTTAGTTCTGCAATCAAAAGCAAAATAAGTTTTTGTTAGATAATCTTTTTAGAACAAGTCCTAATTGGTTTAAAATAAAAGCAAAATTCTAGGTTTAAAACGTGTAGGTATATTCGAGCACACAAGCGCTATTAAACAAAACATATTATGTATTTATCATTAATCAAAGGCGTAGAACATTTAGATAATATCTTAAATGCATGTTAATCGACGTGATAATTGCATATTTTATAATAAATTCACACCTACGTTTTAAAGCAGGTAGGCTAGACAGGCATATGTCGAAGTTTTGATAGAATCAGAATCAGAATCAATAACTTTATTTCTTTAGGCTTACAAAATAAGCACTTATATAATAATATAATAAATATTACCTACACCTATTTAGATGTAGGTAGTTTTATTTAATTCAAACGTTTCACAAAATTCATCAGTTGCGTAAATAGGCAGCAATAGAGTTTTGTGAATTCTGTATTTCTATTAGAAACATGTAATTATTTAAAAAATCGGACAAGATATCAAAAAATTCAATTTAAAAGGTAATTACAAAATATATTGAATATATAGAAATAAAGTATAATGATTATGATGTTAATAAATTAACACCTACACAGCATTGAGCAGGTCCCGGCACTATCGAACCGACCCGACCATTAGTCGTCGATGCATTCATTTCGGATTCATTAGCGTAAATTAAGTGGTATTTGTCAAAATTTCGTGCGCACACAAAATATTTATAAACCGAACCACCCCGAGGGCTTTATAACATTCCTCAATTACTTATTTCAATTTTGTACCCAAATATATATTCAGATAAAAAAAAACTAAATTATTTATTGCATAGAGGTACAGTTATCAGTAAAATTAATGGTGTATATAGTTATCTAGTTAGCTAAAAGTTCAGTAATCTCGAGGACCGATTCCATTACATTTCCAGTTAAATTAAATCTGTCTATTGACTAGCTCTTGTGATTATGACAGTACCTATTGGAATAATTTTCGGGACAAATTAAGAAAAAACTAAGGTAGTCGTTTATTGCAATGCAACCTATAATATAAAATGCTCTAAATATTAAATGTCAACGTTTTTATGACGTTTTATGCGAGGCATCGACAGGCACTTTGCTAATGCAAAATACATTAATTAGGTACTTTATTGCTGGGCGCGATAGCTTAATTTGGTTCTTTGTTTCATGCTCAATGACCTTTTTGGCGACCGTAATTGTTTTGCCTCTAAAGCCTGGATTAATATCCATTAGAGATAAGAAGGTTTGATACTAAATTAATATATAAAAAGAGTAAAACGATTCGCGTGGGCGGTTGGGTTGTGTGTCGGGGTAGGAAGGAGTATCCTTTCTCCCCAAAAGTCAACAAATTAGGTTAAAAGCCTATAAATTGATGCGATCAGCGATGGGTGGCGAGCGACGGCTCAAGAGCTGAATTAGTCCCGGATTTTTATCACTTGGTGACAAGAAAAAAGTATAGTGTACAGGCTGAGTTTGGTTGGGCAAATAATTTTAATTTGGTTTTGTGTGAGTCATTTGCAAGACAAGGACCTTTTTAATTATTTGTGTGTTTAAATTTTCTCGTGCGAGTTATGGAAAGAAAACTGTGGAAGAACTCATGGTGCTTGTTCTTGTGAACTGTAGATGTTTTTAATAAACATTTATTTAAATATTTTAAACCGTAACAAATAATAATGCAGTTAAAGAAGTTTAATACTAGTTCAATATTTCGGAGTGAGAGTATTTTACCGTTATTATTACAAACACCCTGTACATAAATCAGTACTGATGAGAAAAAATAATCAATCGTTAATTGGTCCCTTTCATTAGTAAGTCGGTCGGCATTCTTCCACTCCTTGTTTTTTCGGTGTCAAATCTTTATCAATGAAAAAAGGATTTAATTCTTATTTAAATTTTGTTATCGAATGTACGACGGCTGGTGATCGCCTAAATAATGTTTCACTTACGTGCCTACTTAAGAGATCGCTTATACCCTTTTATTAAAATGTAGAGTTCACAGTGTACTTTCTAAATTGATATAATTTTAAGAAAATTAAAACTATAGTCGTTTTTTTTTTTATTTTAGTTTTAATAACACTCTAATTTTATAAAATAATGTAATGAACATTATTTAAAATGTTATGAGGAAGGCATTCAATAAAAATAAGTAGTAGCTCAATAAAATATAATTTAAAAAAAAGAGTGGCTCGTAGCACCATACAACGCTATAAATTCCACAACACCTTATCTAGTAAACGAAGCTCGATTTCTACTCAAACAAAACAGCCTAATTAAGCTATAAACAAAGCCGCAACATGGACCAAAATATTAGGAGAGCCCATACTAATCTCAACAGTCATTAACTGCCGACAGGTCGCAGCAAGGAGCCCAGCCTCGTAAAGATTACACACGATACGACTACCGACCCAAAGGACCTCACACAACCACACATAAATACCATAGAATACCCTCATATCGACAAAAAAAAACTCGGCGATAAATTTGGCGCCCTGAACACGTAAATGTTCTTAATAATTATAGTGTAACATCCGGCGGTATCTAATCTTGCTCTTACGACGGGCAGTGGTCGCTGCCCGTTACTTTTATCGATATCGATTATTGGCTTAAGCGCAGCACTACGTATTTATTTCATGGGCTTACTTTTTGAATTTGGAAATTGAATTAAGGAAACGATTTCAAAATAAATCTGTGAGGGCGCGTCGGACCACGCTCATTGGAGTAACATTTCCGAGTTTAGTCGCAATTGATAATGTAGGTACCAACTTCTTTTTGATAATGTACGTATCAGATTATATTCATATTAAAAAGAATTCTACCTGATTTTGAAATGAAGCGTTTATCTTAAGAAAAGCACGAAGTTTTTACCATTTCTTGGGGACAGGTCATCGCTTGAGTGACAGCCGTGCGCGGCTCGCGCACTCATTGCCAAATTAAAGAATACCTCAGTTTCTCCACTAAGAAGAGCCTCAAAAAGTCACAGTAACTCACATGATGGGAATGCGACTTGAAATATTGCTTTTATTGCATTTAAAATAAATCTGAAAATGAGAAATATTCAGAGGAAACGCTATCAATCATTTCAGACGCTCTAGAAGGTTTCAATGATTTTTTGTATGTCAGTCCACTTCATAATTTCATGTTTAAAACGGATAATGAAAAGCTTTCCTTTTGTTTTATAATTTGTCAACGTCATTTCTATCGAAATTAAACTAAGTTTAGTGCATATTAATAAATAAGCGGTATAAAGTTCAAAAATATATTTAAAGCGACACCTGTCTCGAAGATGCAACAATGAGTTTGTATGCCTACAATCAAGGACTTCCTGAACGCATCCCTTCTAATAAGCGTTAACTAGTAAAACAAAGACCACAGGCACGATGCGTGTGCGCTCCTAACAGAGACATTCCGGCGCAGAGTGCACCACAGAGCTAATTATTCCCATTACCGGCAGAATCCATTCAAATTAGCCATCGGACGTCGTCATTGAATAAGGATACGCGTTTTGTGCGCGGCTGAATGACGCGGCTCCTTCCGGTGGGTGGCTGCTGTCACAACACGCAATGCCCGTCCCACCGCACCGCACCGCACCCCACCGCGTAATGAGACGCTTACTCGCATTAGCCAAAGAAGTTGACAAGTGAACAATAGCAGCCCAGAGAAAAAACAAACGCGAAACGCAGAAAGAGCCGGACAGTGTCGTATCGTATTACCCACAAAATATCTGAGGGAAAGGAATGAGAAATCGCTCCATTTAAATGAGGGAGACGGGCAGGTTCGCGTGCGTTCGGTAGCGTGAGAATGCGCCTGCAAGGACAGCGCGGGGCGGGACGTGCCGTCGATAAATCAGGTGCAGCCGCAGCGGCCCTGCTCGTATATCGGCCACGGGGTCCACAATGGCGCGCCGGTGACACGATGACACTGACGCAATTGCTCGCATGCGCCTGCGCCGTCAGCAGAGACTGTCATTTCCTCCCCTCTCACCCCCACTGTCTTTCCCCTCCACCCGCCAACCCGTATTTATTGCGCTAAATATTTGAATTAATCAGATGAGATAAAATGCTCGCGTTCGTTTAAACATTCCGATGCGGTCGCGGTGACAACCCGATGTATTGTCTCGGCATTGGGCTGATCCGGAGTTTATACCTTTTTACATTTACTTTGCAGATAATAAAGTAAAACTTTTACCTACTCGTTCCAGCCTGATATTCGGTATTATTGTCTAAAAGCTTGATCCCTTCGGCTATTGACACTAATTCCACTAAATTAAACGTTTCACCTGGACAGCGTGTTAGATTGTCTAAAACTTCACCATAATGGTATCGTCTCAGAATGATATATTGTGGCATTTTACCTTTGATGAAAGAAATTACAGATGTAAGGAAAAGTGGTAAAAGAGTCAAAGTTGAAATCATTATATCAATCTCTTCATGCAAATAGCACCAGACGCACTATCTAGAGTTTTTTTTCATCTATGGACGATTCTGTGACGATACCACTTTCATATTAAAACTATTGGTTAGCAGAATTGGGCACCAGGGGTCGAACCTGTACTTTTAAACGTTTTGTATGACTTTACTTACCAGAACCTTAAGTTACAACACCCATGTAGTTAATAAAGGTATAAGACCAACTACACAAAAAACGTGGAAAATGGACCAAAATTACAACCCTTTATCTAATTTTGGTTTTCATCTCTCCGTAAACCACTGTTATGATGGTTTTATGAGCCAACGGGCTTCCCCACACGCAGGTCCTGTATGACAAACGTGTTTACGACGACACGGTGCACCCGACACACGATACTTCGCATGAATCGCATGAAACTTCACAAGTAAACAACGTGTTTCACTCAAAGTTGTCAACTTTGCAAGGAAACCTAAGAAATGGAAGGATGAGGCTTGAGGCTGGATGAAGATCTTACGTGCAGGCATTCGCGAGGAATGTAGATGTCACAAGTCAAGTAAATTATTAATGGAACGATTCGATGCACGCATTTGCATAATCTTTCTTTGTGATCTGTCGCAGTATCTTCATCGAAACGGGAATGGTAGATTGCGATTGTTGCAATGTTGTTGCTTGAACATAGAGCCGACTTGTAGAGATACTTTTAAAGCAATACATATTATAAAACAAAGTGCTCCGCTGCGTCTGCTTGTCTGTTGGCGATAAACTCAAAAAGTTCTGAACGGATTTTCATGCGGTTTTCACCAATCGATAGAGTGATTCATGGGGAAGGTTTATAGATATGTAATTTGTCAAGGTTTTGTGTAAATTGGATGAAATATAACGATAATTATCGGGGCGTGTTGCTAGTATTTATAAAAACATGTGTTATCTATGATTTTAGTAGACAGTAATATATTCAGAAGTACTTGACAGTACTCTCAGAAGGCCGTGGGGCCACGGCATAGAATATCGACCCCTCCAACTCAACCCGTGGATGTCGTAAGAGCCGACTAAGGGAACCTACCAGAGAAAGGGCAGCAGCTTCCTTCTGAGTATTTTTCAACACCAACACTGCGATCACCAATACGCCTGCCAAGCGTGGTGATTATGGCAAATCCCCCCCTACATGGGAGACCATCCACTCGATGGACCGACGACATCGTAGCGGTCGCAGGGAGTCGATGGATGGAGGCGGCTCGGGACCGCTATTTGTGGCGTCGTGCGGGGGAGGCCTATGTCCAGCAGTGGACGTGTATGGGCTGATGATGATGATGATGATGATGACTTAAAATATTCCATTGATAACTACCAAACTAAAAATGGCTTCATGCTAGGCCTATATTGAAGTATGGAACTTCAATTGTCAAAAAACGACGGGTGAAGTCTCAAATGTAACAAACTTTCTTCACGGCTACAGAAAAGTGGCAAACCAGACACATATTGCCAATAACAAAGAATTCAAGTCAAATCTTCACGGTTACGGTCAACTTAACAAGCGAAAAATATTTTATGATTGCTCCAGTCAATTGGAACAACTGAACGGGACTACGGGCAAGGAGCGAAATAACTTTCATATGAAAATATCATTTGTTTTAAGTCATGGTCCAGTTTTGAATTAAAACATCATCTCACACGCATATCATTTTTTATAAAAAATTTATTGCATAATTTTTTACCTACATTTGTACGTCTTAGTATCTAGGTTATTTATAGGAGACACAATGTTACCCAAGCGGTGCGTGGCAATAGGTACCTACTGGAAGTGGAAGTGAACTGGGTTTCTAGAAAATTCTCTAGATTGTTTTCAGAAGATATAATTCAATAACGTAGTTTTAGTTAAATAAAATTAGGTCTTTATAAAATATTAGCTGCTGCCCCCGTCTTCGCCCGCGTTTTATCGGGATAAAAGATAGCCAGAGATCGCTCATAGCGATAAGGCCGACCATTGTACATAAATCTGTATTTGTCTTTCCCTTGCCTGTTTCTGTTTTTATCTGGTGTCCAATAAAGAATATTCGTATCGTATCGTATCGTATAGCTTATAATATTATTCCAGGTCACAATCTTTACCCATACCAAATTTCAGCCTAATCGGTTCAGTAGTTTTTGCGTGAAAGAGTAACAAATATCCATCCATACATCCAAACCTTACAAACTTTGACAAACATTTATAATATTAGTATGATTATGTAGGTAGCACTATAGATTTTGTCAAAGTATACTTAAGTATAAAGTAGTACTCAATCTCTCTTAAGCCTATCTTTATTCAGAACCATTAAATCCTGCTCCCTAGTCAGACGGTGTCGATCGCACTTCATCCATCGCATCGGAAATTCCCTTACTGCGTGAACAGTTAATTTAAAGTCGCCTCGCGATCCGTATCGGAGCGGGTTTCAGGTTATCGGTATCTAGCGACGTCCGGTGGGTTGTTGGTAAGGGAGGCAGCGTTTCAGTACATTTAATGCATTCACTGCCCGGCCGCTGTAGTGCGACCCTAGGGGCGGGCGGCGCGTCAAAGCTCTACAAGCAGGTGGACGTCTAACTCTGTGCGTCCATGAAATTGTAAGTAAAAGGCCCAGATAAATGTGAATAGACTTCAATTGGGATACGTTAAAACCTTTATTCTCCGTTATATCTTTACCGAAAAAGCTTCGAAAAAACCAGGGTTCTGCTAAACTTTTATTGATAAAGAAAATAACAATCAAATAATATAAACAAATTAAACTAGTATTTACAATAGAAACAATTGAGATAACTGCAGACTGTAGCATTGCAGCCAGCGTTTTGGGGACGCTTCCGATTGGGATGCATATACCAGTTGAGCTACATGTAGAATGTTTTCAAAAGTCCGCAGTTAGCTCATATGTCTCAATTGTAAATACTAGTTTAATTTGTTTATAGTATTTGATTGTTATTTACTTTGTTTAGTAAAAATGTTTATTACCAAAGAAGCGAGACATCGATTACGTCCAAAAGTGCGTTGTATCGACAACATCGTCAAAGTCACTGGGCTATCCTGGATAACAAAAATGCTGGACAGTTCACACAGCATCATCTAGCCCCAAACTAAGCAGAGCAATAGACGACGAGAAAAGATCCGAAAAGCAGAGGTTAGAAGAGTCAGGCAGGAATTAAAAGAGGCCTATTTCCCACCAGTAGATGATGATGGCAAGGCCTTCACCCAATGAATGTAGTGTAGACTCTTTGACGAATCTAACATCTGCTTACAGTCTTTCGTAGATCATCATAGGGCATCCTACACGTCTACGGATCAAATCCACAACTATCCTTACTTATGATATTGAATTATAATAATTTGGCGTGTTTTAAAAAACGATAATCGAACTTCAAATTCCTGAAACTATACATATCTTGTTTACGCCCGTTGTCATGGAAACTGTTTGTTGGAACCAGTCATTTTGATAATTTGATTGTTTTCAAAAACCGAAATCGACTTCGAATCCCTTACTTTTACACTGCTTTTAAGTTTTGCGGGATAAATACTAATCCCCTGGGGATAAAATATTTATGGGACCAACTCGGGATCATGTTCTATACAATAATGAAAGAATGTTCAAATCGGTTCATAAAAGAAGAATAATCGTGTAATTAACAAACATACAAAAAAATATACTATAGTTTTGAGAACCTCCTCCTCTTTAAAGTCGGTTGATAACTTCATAAGTAATTTAAGTTATAATTATAACTAATGCTTTCTTATCAATTATGTATTTTTTTGTTAGCTAAAGCTGACTTTCTTACTTTTAATATGTGCTAGAAATTAGCACCAACTACGCTGTCAGCTCGTGCATTACAGCGCATCGTTATAAATAAAATTAAAATTGCAAAATTCCCAGCAATTTCACATATAGGCCGAGCCGAGATGATCTGAGTCCCCTTTATCGCCGGTTGTGATGGGCTCAGCATTTCCCACAGAGTATTATGTTGTGTCGAAAAGAATGTTTCACTCTACAAAAAACTATAATAATACTAGCTGACCCGGCAAACGTTGTTTTGCCATCGACCACTGAGAGTTGAAGATTATTACAGTACTAACAACTAATATCTATGTTGGTGTAAGAAAGATGAAAATTAACGACCTCCACAGGGACCTTAAAGTGGAACTTGTTATTAATGTTATTAAAAAGTTTGCCGAAGCTCACGAACAGAGATTTCACCACCACGTGAATGCCGAGGCTATCCAGCTCCTCGACAACACAGATATATTAAGACGACAGAAAATGACAAAACCTTTTGAGTTGGCTAATAAGAAAAAACGTTATTGGCGTCGGGTTGAACTTGGTAATGATGTAGAAAAAGATAGACCTCGCTAAACGTTCAATGGTTTTCTATCACGAGTAAATAGAGTCACAAATTCTCACCGGTCCAAACAATACCCATGCGTACAATCATATTAAACCCAAACCCAACTAAATAAAGTTTAATTTAAAGTTTATTATTAGTTGATTTTAATGATAGAGCTTTGATGGTCGAACTCAACATTCTCATTGGTCTATATCAACATAATTTATGTTGTTATTACAAGTGATTAATGTTGAAATCTTTTTAATATACTGTTCTTTATTAATAGGTCTGATAGTGCATTCGTTTTGTAGGATTGTATCGTGAATGTAATCTGATTGTATTTCTGCTGCAATTTTTTGAATTTAAACGAAATTATAGTTGTGATTTGAGATTGTATAAATACCTTGTTCTCTACCCTCGACTCTCTTTTTTATCGATGGACTGCCAAATGGTTTATTTCATGTGCACTTATTGAACATTTGAGAAAAGCTGACATTTGATTAAAAATTACCTTTACCGTATCATTGATAGCATCACTATTTCAACAAAGGCTTTCACTAATTCAACAAATGCTTATAAAACACAAAAAGATAGTACCATTTCACAATTAACCACGTTATTCTTGAACTTTGTTTTGAGTGTCTATGTTCCCTTCGATCCCTGGGATTTCTTCGTTAGCTGCAAACGTGTATAATAGGGATTCTCGTCATCGCTTTCTTCATTGAAAAAAAGATTAAAAATAATGATCGTGAAGATTAGATAGTGAAAGGTCATTGCTAAATCCATGCTGCGAACTTGTTTACGTTTATTTATGTACGTATATTTTAACTTTTACACACAAACATATATCATATTACCCTTGCCAACATAATCGAAAACTGTATGATAATTAAAGGAAAATCTGAGATATGGTACATCGAATATTGGAATGTTGACAAAAATCACACATAAATAGCTTCGTCGGTGACAGTAACTTGCAAATCATGGTAAACTTTGACATGACTTTGACGAACATGAGGTATGATAGGTACCTACACTCAGAGCAAGCTACATGTAGAAACCGTAGACGGAGGATTTTTGTAAAGACATAGACTAAGGAATCGAGTATAAATCTTCGGTCTACGTGCAGAAAGAATAGGCGAAAGAAAAGAAGAAGAATCAAACCATTTTGCTCACTATTTTGCCTGTAAAAGTTGTATCTACCAGCTCAGCGAGTTCTAACTCGCTCTCTTAATTATAATATTATAAATGTCAAAGTTTGTAGGGATGGATGTATGAATATTTGTTAATCTTTCACTCAAAAATTACTGAACCGATTAGGCTAAAATTTGTAATGGGTATAGTTATAGGGCCTGGAATAACACATAGGCTATTTTTTATCCCGATAAAACGCGGGCGAAGGCGCGGGCAGCAGCTAGTCCACTATGCCATGCCAAGCGTGCTTAGACCTTCTAACTCATGCCAATCCTTTAACTTCAATATACACCACATTCTATAAATTATAAGATAAAAATAATGGCAAACCAATCGATCACACCGCATTTATAGATATTAATTCCATAACCTGCAGCAGGAGTGATAGCAGCATGTTCCTGGGCCGTCGAGACAGCACGTGCGCGTGATTGACTCGGGCTGCGGAACGACTTCCAAGTATCTCCAACTAGCAAAAACCAAGTTATTGAAGCCATACAACTTTCAAGTGTGAATCGATACGATTTTATTGATCGATTGACAATTTCGCTGAATTATTCAGCGGACACGAATACCGACATACCGCGAGCGCTCGTGGCGAAGCAAAAACAGAAGAACTACCCGAATATAATCGGCGGCAGGTCGTGGGAGTGGCTCGGACTCGGACCCGTTTCGAGGCCGGAGACGGACGAAAAAAGGCAGCGTTCGGTGATGAGAATGTCATGTCCGTTCCCAACGACATATCTGCGAGTCAGGGGCGCGTTTTGCGATAATTACAGCGCATAACGCGGGCGACGCGCGCGGAATGCCGCGCTGTGAGCGCGCCGCCGCTCGCGTAATGACGAGCGTGTCGCGCCCCGCCAGCGCTCCAGAAAAACCTCGGGCTCGGCATCCGCGAGCTTTCAGCCCCACCCGTTCCCATGCACCGGACCGATATTTTTTACCCTCGTCTAAATGACTAGCGAAATATTTCGAAATTGGCATTCCTTTCATAACACCGGAGGACGCATCCTTGACGTAGTCCAGTGAGATTTAATAAAAAAATGCCTATGAAAATCGAGCGGTTCTGAGTAATTACGGGTCGGATTCTGCCGCGGTTGGGTGTGCACTCTCGCTTTTTTGTCGCGCGTCAATTATATAAATTGTTAATGCAATAAATTTCTCTGTATCTGCTGGGAGTTGCGGGGAATGCGACGACGATACGCGGTCGCGGGTGCATCGGGCCCAATTAGCATGGGATCGATAGGCGCGCTCGATGCCGATCTGCTGTCAGCTGCTCCGCATTGCGCAAGCCAGCACTTATCTAATCTCAGTTTTAATGAAAGCCAGCGTACCTACCAACTATCACCCGCCCGAAAATGAGCGCGAGTAATAAGGTGGCTGACACGCGATTCAAGGTCACACTCTCCAATCACAAGATGCTGGAAAGCCGTATTCAGTCTAGCTATTATGACGTCAGGATAAATATTCAACATCGTAATATGTATCAGACATGTACATTTTGATCGCTATATGTGGCGTGTTGTATGGAGAAGACCTAGGTTCAGCTGTGGACATGTGCGGACTGGTATGATGATGACCCTCTAGTGGTAGAAGTGTAAACGTTAAAGGGGTTACGAATTGATGCTGCTCTCCGTACATTTGAAGAATTTATTCATGATATGAAACTAAGTTTTAGTAGCTTGCGTTCTAGGTTTGAAATATATATTTTTTTAAGTAATTTAAGATGTATCCTAATGGTAATCTCACTGATTGTGAGTTTGACACCGACTTGTGGCTGTCATGCAACAAATTACAAGACATCTTGACCTCTCAATACCCTGATGCTAATGCTCACCTTCGATTTCACTAGCTGACTATAACCACATCAGCAACAACACAATAGACGACATAGAAATAGCTTGATAGTCAATAATTGAGGCTGGCCGACCATGACGGAATGAAATGTGCATTCAGTCTGGTTGACTAGCTCATTACAATATGAATGGACAATATGGCACAATTGATGGGAAAATCGGAATGAATCGAGACCTAATAGGGGACCTAATTGAAGTAGAAAATCTGGGTTCTTTAGATTCACCGTAGACATCCATCGATGATCAAGAAAGCAAAAACGAACAGATAAATGGTACTCATTTGAGTGTTCCATTCGCCTGTCAAGCATGGTGATAATGGAAAAACTCCTCGTGCCTCCCAAAACACGAGGGCTTTTTCGTTCAGTGGTGGCCGTATGAGTAATATGTAAAGTTGGGGTAGTGTTTTAACAGAAAGTATAATTCCAGTTTAGTAGATAACCGTCTATAGTTCTATTCGCCTGTTTAACTTTTACATGACAGGATATTATGCCTTCAAGATAGTTGATTCGTTGAGTGCTACAACTACCTTTCAAATAGACGCCAGAACACCAATATCATGTATCGATGATTTTCTCCAAGGATGGCATAATACCTCATCGCCATAAAACCTTGCAACTCAATAGACTTATTATATTCTAGCACGTAAAGTCTCGAGAGCTATTGTTAGTTTGATGACCGATAGCATATTCATGCCATCTGAATATTCATCCGATAGGGTTGACCTGACATTCATTGTTATAGCCTGTTAGGGACATACTGGTTGAAAGTCTGATGGTTACTGCTTCTTTAGTGTGGTAAGTTATAAGAAAAGGGAGATCGAGTGTTTCTACTATATCTAGTATTCTAGTCACTCTATTCATATGAAAACTACCCGAATAAATGAAGAGTTCTGTGCTAAAATTCGTGTAAACTATAACTATATTTACTTGAATTATAGTTTACACGAATTTTAGATTTTTTAAACTATAAAACAAAATAAAATTACAACACAATTACACTTTACAATTACAATACAAAATATAATTATAAACTATAAAAATCCCTGCTCTTGATTTTAAAATGGCGTGAAAATAATTTCGTAAGTATGTAGCTACAGCTTAAATAATCTAAAATGATTGACAATGCAATCGCAGGATCTTCAGATAAATTCGAAACCCAGCGTGAAAATATATTCACCTCGTCCAAGATTTTCTAATCGCAGAGCCTAACAAGCGCAAAGCTGTCAATTGCAAAACAGAAACATGAACCCAACAATCACAGCAGTGTGCCACAACCATGTTTTATGTATAGGAACCTTCGATGCCCATCTACTGATGGGCTTCCCAACTGTGAATATTGATTTTTAGGTCAGCTATTTCGGTACACCTGTATTTTATGCCCGAAGCGAATGGGGCTATAAAATAATAGTTGGAGTGAAGAGGTGAACAATGCCGTTCGTGCTTATCAGTGAGTGAGGAATTGGGTAATGTTTGAACGTGTTGTGTAAGGTGCTCTGCGATACCAGGAAATTTAGATTTCTAAGATGCTTTGATATGATCTTGGAGGTCGACATCGCTTTTCTAGATAAGTTTATTACAGTTTATATGCACAGTTGAGAACAATAGTTTCTTTATTCTTCGTATGTAATGTAGGTAGGTATGAATGCTAAGTTTCACAAGTCTTATTCCCATGATGTCTGCATGTTTATGGGTTTATTAAAAAACTACTTTCATACTTATTTTTCTTGCCAAACTGGCCACATTTTTTTCTATAAAAGTACCGTAAATGTTTTAGTTTAAAAAAAAAATACTTTTATAGCGAAAGATTTATGAAACTATTATATGGAAAATAATCCCGAAGTGCTGGCATAAAATTTCACTCACGATCATCTCAGGATGAATAAGTATCACGAAAATTAAAAATTATTTTGTCACGAAAAAAAAAATTTAAGTCAGTTTTGGGTTTTTCAAAACAATCAAATTATTATTACGTGCTGTTATAGTGGCGATAGTTATTCGAACCTTGACAAAATTTCAACTAATAGGAAGACAGACAGGAACCGTACCTAATAAAGTACGGTTCAAGAGGTACAGCCGGCCCTGACAAAAATAGTGCAAAAACTCAGGTTTTTTGTATTGGAACCCCCTTTAATTATAATATTCAAAAATTTTTATATTTGTTATTGTAGCGGTACTGTACGTAAAATACATATTCTGTGAAAATTTCAACTGTCTACCTCATAAATTCATGTTACCTAATGTAAGAGAATTTCCAACGAACATAATGCTAAAGAATGAGATTGTTGACTTTGTAGACTCTACTGTTTTCTTAGGGTTACATATTGATTCCACTCTTCAATGGAAACCGCAAATTGATGCTCTCGCAGGCAGACTTAGTTCAGCAGCCTATGCAGTTCGAACAATTAGATATATTACCGATGAAGATACAGCTAGGTTAGTTTATTTCAGTTACTTTCATAGTATTATGTCTTATGGTATTTTGCTTTGGGGACAGGCAGCTGACATCCAGACTATCTTTGTTCTGCAGAAAAGAGCGGTACGCGCAATTTACAAATTAAAGCCACGCGACTCTTTGAGGGAATTATTTAAAGAAATAAATATTTTGACAGTAATATCGCAGTACATCTATGAAAATCTTATGTATACGCACAAAAATAGAGATAGCTTTTTGAAAAAGTGTGATGTTCACAATAGAAATACAAGAAACAAGAACAAATTACACATCCCAGCATATAGATTACGAAAGGTAGGGAAATCATTTATGGGCAATTGCGTGCGCTTCTATAATAAGCTACCATCTGAAGCAACTGAACTCCTCTATTCTTTAATTTAAACAGTACATTAAACAAAATCTTATCAGGAAGGCCTTTTACTCCATAGATGATTACATCAATGATGTTAATGCTTGGCCAGATGTCCCTCCGTTCCGCACTGTCAGTAGTATGTAAGAAATTCAATGTTCTGTTTAGCTTTAAAGAAATATTGACATGTATCTGAATTGCATTAAATTTATATTTAGATAGGCAAAATAAACATGTATTAGACACATAAGTGATATTATAATGTGCTAGTGGTTTCTTTTTCACTTCTTCCACTAGTGGACAAAAATTGAAGTGAATAGAATATCAATAACACCTTATTTCTTATTTGATAATAATAACTATGTTTATAGTATACAATTTGACTTGTCTAAGTGCTTATTTTGTAAGCCTCAAGAAATAAAGTTATTGATTCTGATTCTGATACGGTTCATACGGCACAGCTCGCTTACGACGGTTGGATAAAAGGACAAACAGATGGACAGACAGCGGCTTAGTAACAGGGTCCCGTTTTTACCCTACGGGTACGGAACCCTAAAAAAAAAATACATTGTTATACATTCACAAGCTCCATCTCAGCTCTATTCCTAGCTCCAGCTCTATTGTAGATACTCCAAGGTCTAAATTAAAGTCATCATTTGTCATCAGACACACGAGAGACGGGGTTCGTAAACGCCATCACGTCTGCTGGCGTCACCTACTCCATCACCAGGGCCTGCACTGCGGGATCCTTGCTGGAATGCTCATGTGAAAAGGTATGACTTCAAAACTTTCAACCCCAACGAGCTGCATCTTCTTAAATGAAAGAATATATAATTTAATACTCAAGAAGATACCATTTATTCCTGGCTGTCCTTGCTTCGCCCTTAAGCTGAACCTCTCAATTCTTGCAACTCACCTGCATTTGGTTCTATAACTTAGGATTATTTACCAACCGGCAACTAATTTGTGTGGTGCGCCGGGCGAAGGCCCGCCTGCGACATAGGAGGTTACGGTTTTGATTCTCGTCTCGTGTTAAATACAGACAGATATTTTTTCGAGGGTACTTTCTATGTTTTATAAAAAATATCTATTTATACGATAACTATTTACTCTATTGAGTTTATAAGTTATCTAGTAGGTATCACAAGCTCTATTTAGCTTGGGGCTAGATAATGCTGTGTGAATTATCCAGATGTTTATTTATTTACAATTTTTTAAATTTATTTATTAGTCTTTAAATTACTAACATGTGATACAGAGGAATACTCTCATTCCTTACCATCATCGCATTTGGTTTGTAAGAGTTTTATATTTCCCCAGGGAGCACCAAAGGCTCGCCGTGGCCGCGAGCCAATCCTCCCCCCTTCCCAGGTCCAGACAGACCGGTGGCAATGGGGGGGATGTAGCGATAACGTCAGATTTGGGCTCAAGAAGTCTAGAGAGTTCATGGACAGCCGCTACAGGAAACGAAGCGACATAAAGACGCTGATCAAACTGCACAATCATCACGCTGGGAGGTTGGTTAGTACGATTTTTAAAGACGTGGAAGATTTCGTATTATAGTTCTTAGAAATTATCATAGGCATATCTCACCTTAAGTTATATGTAAGATTTTTTTTAGGAGTGGATATTAATTCCATTCTTCCAATACATGTTAAATCAATTCGTAAGACGTGGCCCCTTCACAAACGTGTACGCGATGATGGGCAGAACCTGCAGTTCACGTAGTGGCAGTGGATTATGTACCAAGAACCTTGTATAGTGCTATTGTCGACTAAGATGAAGCAGCCTACGTTCTTTTGACGAATAAATAATATTGCCTATAGGTTGACCATCCACTTGATTTGAATCGATAAACTAACGAAATTATAGCGGACGCAAGGGGTCGACGGTTAGAGGCGGATCAGGAACTCTGTTTGTGGCGTCACGTCCTCACGTCGTTTTGGGGAGGCTTTATGTTAAGCAGTAGAAGCTAGGTTCTATGGTTTATGAACTAGTGTATCGTTCTTTACAGGCAATAAAGAACAATATGAGGATAGAATGCAAGTGCCACGGGCTGTCGGGGTCCTGTACGCTGCGGACTTGCTGGTGGCGAATGCCGACCTTCAGAGAGGTCGGGAACAGACTGAGAGATCGGTTCGAAGGGGCAGCTAAGGTAATTCACGTCAAAACTTAGTTTTGTAAAGTCGCCAGATTTCCTTAAAATAATACAGCACTAGAATAACGAAATCCTAACAAAATAAATTACAAAACAGAAAACTCAAAAAATGCCAAATATTATTAATACCCGTACGGCCGTTTAGGCGTGAAATGATAAGAGACAGAATAAGCTTCACTTTTTTAATAAAAGTATGGATTCATATATGTATATGAATCCATGTATAATTCTTGTTGATTGTTTCTCTTTCGCACAAAAGTTGTTTATATGTATGGTTGAAAAAATTTAAAACTCTTTTTTTATATCACGATGTACTAGTTAATACAGATATATAACTTTAATCAAATATAATTTTTATTCCGCAGGTGATTGCCAGCAACGACGGTGACAGTTTCATGCCCGAAACCCCTAGCATCAAAAGGCCAGGGAAGAAAGACATTATCTACTCGGAGGAGTCCCCAAACTTCTGCGCTCCCAACACTTTCGGGTCCCTTGGCACCCAAAGCCGCCAGTGCAATGTCAGCTCAGCGGGGACCGACAGTTGTGACCAAATGTGCTGTAGGCGCGGATATACGGAAAACACGGTCAGAGAAACTGAAAACTGTAATTGCCAATTCAAATGGTGCTGCGAAGTCATTTGCGAAACATGCTACGTTAAACGGAACATACAAACGTGCCTATAACGATATTGTGATAGATAAATGTTGTAATAAAGTAATTAGATATTTTATTTACAAAGTTTTTATTTTTGCTGTCTAACCACCTTTTTGTTTTTTTACACTACCAAGTTTACTCCACTTGAGTTTTGTATTTACTTTGTCATTTAGTTTCCGCCTTTCATCGTCACTCAAGTAATCAGACAGATAAGAAACTAGATCTCCAGAGATCGTTTTCGTCTTTATTGGAGCTTTTAGAACTTGCACGTTTCCTTTATCATGTATATTAACAATTTTAGGTTTTTCTGCATCGTCATTCCATTCAACATCATTGTTTTCTTTGCCAAATTGTAGTTCTGCATTTATCTGGTCATTTGTATATTCATGTCCTGGCAAAACTATGTCATTTGACTGACCAAAGTCTTCTTGATCATCAGGAACATTAAGTGGAGCGTCCGCATTCTCACCAGTATACCTGTAAGGCTTATCTCTTAGTTTCAAGTTTACCTCACTTGGTGTATATTCATTAAACTTTTTTCCTGGCTCAAACAGTTTATGGCAATCGGGAGCTTGTAGTAGTCTTTTTTTAACCATATAATTGTAAAGCATTCTAATTTTTAGAATGTCCAATGGAGATAATTCTTTTGCCTGTCCTAATACTATTTCATCCGCCTTTTCCTGTAAGAAAAACATTTGTGATAGTTTTGGTTATATATTTTGGCCTAATTGTTTATGTATAACTATATAAATGTTAAAACAAGAAAATAAAGATTACAACCTCATGATTTATCCATTCCAA
The DNA here is from genome assembly GCA_947859395.1 of Eupithecia insigniata. NCBI lineage: Eukaryota > Metazoa > Arthropoda > Insecta > Lepidoptera > Geometridae > Eupithecia > Eupithecia insigniata. The sequence continues at coordinate 4,077,912 of OX401996.1, read as the reverse complement.
TTTAGCGAATTTATAAATGAAAACGTCAAGTGCTAGTTGGACTCGCGCACCGAGAGCTCCGTAATTATAGTACTTTGTAATTTTAGTTCAACAATATAGGTTTAACAATAAAAAGGTTTGGTCGCTTGCAAAAAAAAATATTTTTTTAAATTACTAATTTACAGTTTTCGGATTTTACCCTTTACTTGTGCTATAAAGCCTTGCTTCTTTCCGAATTTCATGATTCTAGGTCAACGGGAAGTACCTTATATGTTTTCGGTCCATGACAAGAATCAGAAATATTTTTTATGTGAATAAACTACAAATTCACTGTTATCAAATTTTTCTCTTTAATTGTGCTATAAGGCCTGGTGTCTTGCCGAATTTCATGATTCTAGATCAAAGGTAGTATCTTATAGGTTTTCAGTCCCTGGTGAGAATCACATTTTTTTTATGTGAATAATCAATATCTTAACGGTTTTCGGAGTTTTCCCGTAGCTTGTGCTATAAGGCCTTGCTTTTTGTAAATTTTATGATTCAAGGTCAACGGGAAGTACCCTATAGATTTTGTGTGAATAAATAAATAAACTGGACAATTCACACAACATTAATGACTGATATATGTACCTACATAATTACATATTGATTTTTTACTATACATAGAAAACGACCAGAACACCCTGAACAAATATCTGCAGATCGTACAAATATTTGTCCCGAGGCGGGAATCGAACCCGCAACCTCCTGTGTCGCAAGCGGACCTTCGCCCACCGCGCCACATCGGTCGTCGAATGTGATTACCTAAATTTCAATAAAATTGGGCATAAACGGATGTATCTTTTGATTGCGTTGACTTAGAGGATTAATTTATATATCACTGAGAGGTTACGGACTTGAGTATTTGGTGTTAATTTCAACTCGATCGCTCCATGCATTCCTAAGAAAAGACGGACAAACGGACAACAAAGTGATGCTATAAGGTTTCCTTTTTACCTTTTGAGGTACAAAACCCTAAAAATAAAGATTGAAAATCATAAGTGGAATAGCATGGGCTCATGGGAATGGCATCTCCCATTCCATAAACATCTATAAATCTGACACTAAGTTTGTTACTTAGGTATAATTCTATGCCAATTACATAGCTATACGTTATATAATATGTAGGATAATTATTGTAATGCACGAAAAAAACCCTTCACAACGATGCCACACGAGCATATTTACTAACGTTGGAATTTTCGAATCTTACCTACTTAGTAGACCCCGCTATCTCGTAAGACCATCTTTTTTGTCGGACACCATATAGCCTATAACCACCGGGGTATTGAGACGAATCAAACGGTACCTCGCTTGTTGAAATCAAAGAATAATAGTAGTTTCAGCTCTACATGGGAACAAATAAATAGGCTACATACACACATACATAGGGAGCCAAACTCATAACCCTCCTCCGTTGGTAGTCGGATAAAAATTGGAGATTGATGCGCGGAACGAAAAAAAGGAGAAACTAACCGTAGGTTCAATAGTTGCACGACCATTCAATGAATGTCTGTAGCTTTGGAAATGACCAGCACTGTGGAAGTCGTACTCCAAATTATGAAACAACCAGTCATTGTCGCTGATCTTATCAAAAAGGTATCTTTTTTCTGGAAAAAATAATGAAAAAAATAATAATAATAATTACATTTAATTCTAAGAATTTGACCTGTTCTAAGTGTACATTTATTGTATTTACGGAAATAAAGAAACTTTGACTTTGACTTTGATTGTAAATTTTATCAAAGCCAAAGTTGTTAACAGGGACGAGGGAAAATTCTATTAAAATTATTTTCAAAATATTTTACCTCGTCCCTGGTTGTAAACAACAAAACTTTCAAAAACTATAATTATTCTCATAGGTTCCTTTGCCTCTATTCAATTAGTTATTAACTCATTTACCTGCACACTTTTATTAGTATCTCATTTATATGATCACGGGCCATATAGTGTCTCCCGGTGCTTTGGGAGGCATGCGTGGGGCCGAAGCCAACAGCACAGAGGCCCTTTATGAGAATTAATCTAAAGGCGAGAGATACACATAGCGAGCATCATCCTTGGAACCAGGAACTTCCCCGGGAGCACTCGGTACCCGTGGTGTCGCTACTCTTACTGTTATATAGTACGGTTATATAGTATTATTATTAATTTCATAATCTTACGTTCTCTTGATTCGTACTAATGAAAGGGGTTATTGGGGGCACTTACATAGATGAGTTGCATGGTTGCCCCTCTTACTACTGATGGGCTAATTCCTTAGAATTATGTTAACACTCACCTGGCATGATATTTTCTTCATTTATCTGGATATAATAGTCTCGGTCTGGTGCGTTATGCTGAGCTGGAACTCCTGCGATGGACAGCACGGCTTCAGCTAGCTCCCCCTCGGTGCTCATGCAGTGGTAGCCAAGAATTACATGCTGTTTGTTAAGAAATATAATGTTTATATGAAATCGGGCAATGATTATTAGAATACTTACATCTTCCTGAGATTTTGAGTTTTATGCAATTTTTAGATCGATAACTTACAAACAAAACTCCTAATAAACTTCCGGCTAGAAACTACGGATACCAAAATAATCTTGCTTATTTAGGCAACAATTTTTTTTTAATATATTTTTGGAATCATATATTTTTTGGATAAATCTCTACATGGTCGCATTTTATTTCAGAATGTATATGTTTACTTTATTACTTAGCACTACCACAAAAAAAACAGACGCCACAAACAGAGGACTTTAGAAATATGATTTTTTCTCAGTTTAGGGTTGTCACTCAATGAGAATGACTCATCTGGAATAACAAATGATAGGAATACCGCACGAACGGCACTATCCGACAGACATGTTCCCATATTTGCAAACATTTTAGAAATAGAGAGATGGTTAGTAGATGACCTCCATACTATTATGGTAGCAATATCGACCTGGCTACAAATAATTGATTCCGTTAAATTTGAACAGTTTTGTAAATCAGTAGCTGAAAAGTAGGTACAAACATATAAATGGATTTACATGTACACAATACACAAATTATTGTATACAGTAGTTTATAGTACCAATTGGTACGTTCAGAAAATTGGGAAGTGACAATAAAAAATTGGCGGTCTGATGAACACATCGGACATAAAGGCTCTTAAATGAAAGTGTGATATTTAAAAAAATACATGGCAAAATACCGATCCAATGGATGTATAATTCCTACGACGCTACGAGTATGTACATATCTGACATTATTTCCACTAAACAACATACATATATCACTTTTCTTTACATCACCTGAACTCCCGAATTTGTGAAGTTTTTGACAGAATGGTCAGCACAGCCCAGCAGGCCTCTGCGGTTCATGAAGAGGACCCATCTGGAGTTGCCGTAAGGTGGACTTGGCAACTCAACGAAGTTCAAAGTCGTCAAACTGTTCACAGAGCTAAGGAAACTGCGGATTTTATCACGTAGCACTTTATCTGAAATTAAATTGGTAAGTAACGAAACATGTAGATCAAAGGTCGATTTGATATTACAAGTACATACCTTCAATCAAAACTGTAAAACTCCATACACCATCATACATCTTTACGACAACAATCCAATAGATGAATTGAAAAAGTCAAAATAAAAGAGGATACGGAAAAGCAGTTGAAAAAAGAATTATTAAAATGTTTTATCAAAATAAAAACCTCACCACTGAAAGAATGGACATCGATATAGTAAGGAATGAAAGCATTTGGCCATAACTTGAACTTCATCATCTCAGCTTGGCTAAGATCAAATCCTGGTTCCGGCTTATTGCGATCGAGTAACTCATGTGCGGAAGGCATTTGCTGATCAGGAACTTCTTCTACATCATTTAAATCCAAGAGGTCTCCTTCTTGGATGGAACCTTCATCATAAGCGTCAGGTTTCTCATGTCCTTGTCCATCGTCTTCGTCTTCTCCTCCATCATCTTCATCTGCCCCTAAGCCATCGTCATTATTTATGGGACCAGATAAATTCTCATCATGCTGCCGTGCAGGTTTTTTGTATTTTAGAGATGTTTTGTTTTTTTGTTGAATTCCAATTGTATTGAATATTAGAAATGCTAAAACGCAGCATTGAAACACTCGTATAAACATTTTCTGTTCACAAAAGTGATTTAATGTTTTATTTTATATTCTTTCTTTCCCATAAAATCTGTTATCGCCTGATGTATTTTTAGTTTAAGTTATTATTCCACAGTTATTAGATTTTCAAGGATTTCCCAAACAGTACCGTAGTTTAGGAAGAGCTTAGGTAGGGCTTGGGTAGGCACTTAAGGGTAATAATGCGATGTTCTTACGTAGATAATAGGTGAACCTTAAAAATTGGCGGAACATTCCTAAATAAAGATTTTTTGGAAGATCTACTCAGTGTTGTTTTTCTTAGACTCAAATTTTTAGTAAAATGGCATCTATCTAAATTAAGATAGGTTTGGAATTTTCAAGATATCCAAAGCTGCCAACCTCGTATAATGAAATCAGAACAAGTAAACCGCTCATCAATATATCCGCAAACTTACCTCAAGATGCAAAAGCGTGAAAAATTATTCACGCTATTTCAGCTCAGAGCACGCCATTCGTATCCTTTATGACATATTTCTCAGTGCATATACATAAATTTTCCAATGGACCCGATCTTCGTGGGAATACGCTCCGGGCTTCTTCGACCACCAACACGGGTCGACTTTTCACTTTCGAGATTAACTGCCAGGGTCGAATCAACCTTGCGGCTTTACTGTAGATACTATTTTGGTTTGGTATGTATTCTTACAAATAAAGTTGTAAGTAAAATTGCAACTGCTCACAATAATACAAAATGGCGGACGTAGATGTAGGTTTTTTCAGAATTGAAACGTCTGTAAGTATAGATACCTACCTAATAGTTACTGTACACAGTAATCATAATAGCGGTAGAGTATGGGATAGGATATCGTCATGAATTTTGGTCTCTTATTTAATTTTTGCTGCCTTTACTACAGCTTCTCCTCAGTTTTGATCCTTCTACTCGTTTTCAACAGTGCAGCGGTAAGTATACCTACCTACGGATGTAAAATAACCTTGCCTATGTATAGGCAACCAACGTAGACTTTCCTAAGTAGGTAGGCATGGTTTACTTCTGAAAGGTACCTAGAGTACATACTAGGTATGCATAGTGATGGTTTAATGGTCTTCTGGCTTTGAAGACATACATGCATTTATGGCAGAAAGACCAACATTCAGGATGAAAAAAAAATTCATGAATTTAAAAATGTACGACCAAGTGAGTTACTTATGAAATTCCATAGACATTCGCGATGTATTTTCTACTAAAATAAGCTCGTAGACCTTCGTAGCCAACGCTCGTAGCACACAGACAAATAGACTTGAGTTTAATTGAGTTTCTGTTTGAATGTTAACCCTGCATAAACCTTTACATTTTATGATAATGCAAATATTGCCATATTAAAATTATGGCTTTATAGCGCATAGCTGGTTATATTTTTCGTTATATTTGGTTTTGTTTGTCGGTTATATAACCGAATAAGGTTCTTAAAAGAAGGTGGAAAGAAACAATGTATAGATTTTTTGATCAATTTTATATTTTTAGTAACAACTAATCAATATTTAATTATAAATAGATACATACTGCTAATGTACAACCAATATTATAATGTCAACCCACAAGTGGTCACTGGACGAAATATTTTTCAAAAGGTACATTTTATATTACAAACAATAGTTGAGATTCAGATAAGTTCAGCTGATTTCAATTGTATTTTAACTAATATAAACAATTAAAAATGCTACATTCACATAAATAACTTAAAATATTAATATTTACATGCGTAAAATGTACTAAGTGTTCGTACGAATAATTTGATGCGGAAACTGATTTTTGTCTACACTCTGATCACTAATATCAGATATGAAAAGGTTAAAATGGCACAGATAAAATCCAAATTCATGAAACAAGCGTTCAATTGAGTACTTTAAAATACTTTCTATCACAATAACTATCATGCTAAAATTTAATAAAAATTGCTTATGGATCCAGTCATGGATATAATTGTTACAACTACGAAATAAAAAAACTTCAGTCTTTTAAATCCGACGCGGTGGTCCTCGAGCTCTGTCATAATTTTAAGTTTTTCAATCAATTTAAGTACATTTTTAAACAGAGCTAAAGTGTCACACCGATTCACAATAAAACACATTTTACCTATTTTGTTTATTTACCGATAGTTTTAACATCGGATTTTTCACTACAACTAACATTTATTTTTTGTAATAAATTAATACAAGTTTTAATAAATATTTTCATAAAAACACATTCGTATCGAGTTAGTAGTTTCATCGCCGTATATTACAAAATTAAGCTTAGTAGGATTAAGCTATCTATCAAAACTTAAAACTACCTATGTTTATATCACATATGAAATATCATTCACGTTGATACAATCTATGAATAGTAAAGCTTCCCTAGATATGGCAAACTGTCGAATCAAAATGGAATGTCAAAGTAAGTCAATATGCTCTGTCAAACTGTATTTTTGTGCGTGAGTGTTTAAGGGTTAACAATGTAAATATTGCTGCAGTTGCAATAAAATCAGAAGTCAACAGTTTGCGATTCAATCTGCATAATTTATAGAATAAGCGTGAAACCACAAAGTTACTATTTTAGTAACACATGCATTTATTTTCTAGGAATATTTGTTACTGGACAACTCGCCGAGATAGATCGTATGCCTACACGTCAACTGGTTTGCGAGCAACTTTATCTCAAAATATCTGCGCAACACGCATACAATAATATACGTATAATACTGATTATTTAATTCATTTAATATTTAATTAAAATTCTCAAGAGCGTTTATCTCGTAATGTGGGACACTTTTACGATGGCGCTACTTACTCACTGATAAGGGCCGAACGCAGCCTCCGAAGCCGAACACCCAAGAAGATACTTTATGCAAATGCTATTAAGCCACAAATTCCATTAACCGGCTTAATTATAATATGAAATTATAATTACAAGATAATTTCGCTGTTGAGTCTCAGAACAGTTATGCGGCCACGCCGCCGAGGACGTCTATAAAGTAGAAAGTATTTAGGTATAAAACTCACATTATCATTGCCGCACTTTTAATATGCAGAAACGTTGAAGATATTAAATTAACTTTGGAATGATATTAAGAAATACCATATAAAGTGTACAATAAACACAAGTATTTTCTCGGGTTCCGTTGAGTGTCTTTATAAATAAAATTCGGCCAACCGCGCAGGAAATCAATAAGTCCATTTCAATAATACTGATGACAACATTTTAGGTTCACATCGCCCGCAATGGCCTCATTTATTTCCGAGCGACAGTGTCCACAACGAACTACATCACATGTTCGCACTAATAGCCAAATAAATAATCGAGTAGTAGCTCAATTTACACGCCAGATCGATTATCGATACAGAAGAAAATTATAGAACTATTTACATAAGTCAACATGATATACGGTTTCGACGACTCCATTGAATAACGATTATGTACAGAGTCCGTTATAACAGGTTTGAGTCTGAGTCACAATCACGGCTCAAATAGTTCACAACACTGAGTCCTGAGCCTTCTCGAAGGCTCTATAAGCACGTGTGTACGACCTTCTCCGTGCGGCAAAGCTTACATTTCACTTCACAGCACCAATGGAAGGTGCAATTGCACCGTTCCACTACGAACATGGTCTCTGTTCTGTACCCCCGGCCGCAGCACATGAGGTCGCAGCCGTCGACCCCTATACTGGTGTCGTTGCAGGTCCGCCCATGCGTCCCCGGGATCCCTAGCCGAGGATTCTTCTCGCAGAACCCTGGGGAAGGTTCTAGATAAACCAAGTCTTTGCTTCCCGGTGACTTGTGGTCGGGGTTGTGCGGTCGTAGTTGGAACCTGTATCGGTCCCGCCGCGGAACCCTGTGCGGGGCGGCGTCGTTTCTTTGCACTTGCACTGGGGTTTCAAGGTCCGTGTTGGAGACCATAACCCGGGAAGCGCCGTCGAACCTGTCCTTGAGGGCATCGCCGACCGATCGGAAGCTCGGCAGCCGCATCCAGCAGGTCTTGACGGTGCACGAGCCTGACATGCCGTGGCACTTGCACTCCTGACGCATCTCCGTCTGAACATGCTGTTGACAAAATAACAAAATTAGTTACGTGATAACTCGGTCCGGTGTATCCTAGACGAGGGTCTAAACGTCCAAATATCTCTAAATTCCTCCGATAACCGATACTGCGTGATCGATGATCTTTTAAGCGCACCCCGTCGATCGCATCTCACGATCGAGCAAATTGTTACAAATAGTGAGGAGGTGGGCCAGTCGTCACTGCGCGTGGACCGCTCATAAATCATACACTACGCGCGTTCATCATTCAATGAAGGTAGATAAATGACGAGAGTGGAGACAGGCCGCGTCTTCCTATGCGCTTATTCGTGTACAAGTTTATTCAGCGGCATGGGTCGAGCGCCTAGTGTCCGAAATATGTGTCTGAGAATGGAATGGAATGCTGTGAATATTCATCAGCTGGACACCCAGTGCGTCTGCCGTGACAGGAATTAAGCTCGGGTTAATGATGCGTGTGGTGTGGCGGAGTGACGTCCTCTCGTGGGTCCGCGGTGGGCATGTGGGTATGCAAATATGGGTGTGCAGTGCATTGAAGGGGGATACGGTGCGCCCAGTCGCCGAGGGGCCGACTCCGACGTAATTAATATTCCTCAAGTGGAAGTGTGCGACACGACTCGATCGATCGTCACCCGTAATGGTAATGTAAACACGCTCGTTGACAATGCCCGTCATTGGTCCAATAGTCGATTGTTTAATGGATAAATGCTACCGAGTGGCGATTGGCTGGATTGTCGCTTTAGATACAAGCGGCTTAAGTGGGCAATTTCAAGAAGCTATAAAATCCCTACGGGTGCCACCCTGTTCATCCTACCTACTGATTCGCAAATGGGCTATTACTATCCTCGTACGTATTATGGATGTAGAGACAGTAGAGAAATCTCAACTTACCGCTCTGCCAGCTTCGTTATTATGCAGGTTCATCTTCTCCCTCAGAGTCTTGCCCCGTTCCCCAGTATCCACGAATTCTCGGCTGAATTTGAAGCCGAATCCGATGTTGTCACTGCATCCGCCCCACTTCCAGATCCTGACGTTGGAAGCAACTGCTGCCCTGTTCCTATGGGGTGTTCTGTCGATGTGGGAGTAGTCACAGGTGCATGATTCGATGGAGCCTTCCGCGCAGGCTCGAGAGACGGAGTGGGTAACGCCGGCGCTGGTTATGGCGTATATAAACGCAGTTTCTCGGCAACCTGCGAAAGGATAGTTTGATTATTCATCTTTCTTGCATAGGTTTGATTCTACAATTTTAGAACACGTCATTTAGGTAAGTTATCTATAGTTTCTGCACGTGGCTTCGGGGGCGTTTTTTCTATGGAAACATTTATAGGTTATTTCTATCCCATGATTAATAGGATAAAAGTATATGCTATGTTTTATACTAAGTCTAGACCTACATTCGTGCAAAATTTCATCCAAATCCGTTAACTATTTATGGCGTAAAAATCAAACAAACATCCATCAAAACTGTCGTATTTATAATTAGCTGCTGTTCGCGCCTTCGCCCGTGTTGTATCGGGATAAAAATAGCCTATATGTTATTCCACGTCACAAACTATGTTTCCCTATACCGAATTTCAGCCCAATTAGTTCAGTAGTTTTTGCGTGAAAGAGGAACTAACATCCATACTCACAAACTTTCACATTTATAATATTAGTAGGATATTTGTATGATAAATCAATGTATGGTACTGTTGGTCTGCATAACAAGCCTATCGTAACGACATGTCGATCATTATAATTGATTGATCAAAATCCTTTGTTTTGTCAATGGGAAAACAACCCTATCAAATTTGTTTGGGCTACATTGGCATGTTTGGCATTTGTATAAATTAATTCATCCCAAACAGAGGGGTCCATTTTTAATCTAATATTATTGCTTCGTTATAAACACATCCTGTATAAAGGAATTAAAATATTCTGAGAACATTTGCGCCCATCAAGGGGACAAGTGCATTGTATTTGAGTTTTTATTTGCATTGAAATGATCTTGACGACGCATTCGAAAATATGGGTAGCAATAAAATTCCGCAAAGTTTTATTGGTTTGTTTGGATTTGCGTTCATTGTTTTGGCATCGATTATTAAACTTTATATTTTTTCCTTACTTTTAAATTATTGAATAATAATTTTTACCTTTATATGTTCTTATTAAATTCTTAAATGCCTCTGATTTCATCAATAACCGATGACTCTATAAACGAATGCAATCAAGCTTTTTCCCATTCATCTAGTTGGAACTAAAACATAAATCTTAACAAGATGCTGTATCGAAAACCATAAATAAATTAATGGCCCGGTATTAGAATCAAATACTCATAAAATACAATTAAAAGAGAAAGATGAAGAATCTGTCAGCGAAAATAGAATAACTTCATGTCAGAATAAATAACTATTAAGATTTTTTTTATATGTAACGCACCTAAATTAAACAATAACTTCAATAAAACTTCTAACATAGAAAAACAATTATTTACTGGAAACAAAAGTCGTCGCAATTAAAAGTAATGGTTATCTAAGGTTGGGTTGAATAAAAATCGTTCGTGTATGCCCACAAGCCCCTCCACGAAAGATTATAAATTCGATCATTACAACTGACTCAGCGCTCGTTCTCTCTTAATATCGACTTAATAGCCTGTACTTTAACGATTGATACGGCATAAAATCGATACGAGTATTGTTGTTTCAGATAGGAATTCGCATCAGAAATATTCGAGATATCGGGCGAGATTCTCGAATATTATCGAGACTATCGATTATCCGATGAGACTATTCACGGATAAAACTTTGTAATGGATTAAACAGCAATAATTTTTGAGTCATGTCTCAACGCGATACATTGTAATTTTATGGCATAATTTTAATAGGCATCCCCGCTATTGTTGCTAACCCGTCATTAAAGCTCGCCTTGAAAACGCATGATGAGATTCCTTAAAAGCCATTAAAAATTTGATCAGGATTGCTAAATGTGCAGGCGCATATAAACTGGACTATTAACGTCGATCTTGTACCGTATAATGAACATGTCACCTGCTAATGCCGTACATTCGATACTATAGTACGGTATCTTCCCTGGTGGGCTTCCGCGCTTCGATTCAATCAGACCTCGCCCGTGGGTGTACGAACCTACTTGTATTTGTTATTTTTAATAACAAACCGGCCTCAACTTTATTAAGGGCTCAATAAGCAAATGAAATCATTTTTTTATTGAGTTGTCATCGTGCACAGATATAAATTACGCGTAGCCGCTTTGGTTTTGCTCCATTTGGGATGTTATGCTTTTATTCAGCAATTACAGACGATTGAGAGGGAATTTTAATGTCAATTTTGCCATCATTCAATGCTTGGACGGAATTAATTCAATACTTATACGAGTCTCGCATTTATCTTCTATAATGAGTTGAAAACGTTCCTTGGCATTAACTGTAGCGAATGATGCTGGTTGATTTAATATGGCACACGTAAATAATGCTCGTAAAGTGATAGCTCGTGACGTTTTAACTGGCGAGGTGACTGCAGTGACCTATTTCGAGGATTGAGATGTAGAACCTCCACTTCATGACGACCTCTGGCACAACGGGCGAAGGTCTGCCTGCGACGCAGGTGTTGCGGTTTCGATTCCCGCCTTGGGACAAATATTCGTATGATCTGCAGATATTTGTCCTGGGTGTTCTGGGTGTTTTCTATATATAATAAAATACAATATCTATCTATCCTTCTAATATTACAAATGCCAAAGTTTGTGAGTATGGATATTTGTTCCTCTTTCACGCAAAAACTACTGCAATGTTTGGGCTGTTTTGTATGGGTATAGTTTGGGACCTGGAATAACATATAAATAGGCTAGTTTTTATCCCGATAAAACGCGGTCGATGGTGCGGGCAGCAGCTAGTGTAATACAATGTATTAAAGATGAAGTAAGATTTATTTATTTCATCAGCATTAACAGCATAAACCGGCTGCTGTAAAGAACCTCAACATTGATTCTATTGCGCACCATTGTCAGCACAATTCCATCCAATTCCTCCTGGTTTTCATTCCGTGCTATGCTTCATTATAGAGCACTAGAGTCCGTAAGGAAGTCCCAAAGATTTTCGACTCTTCGAGTACTTGATTTCATGGTGGAGTTGGTAAGCGCAATCCCGTATTGAGGGAAACGTTGCGGGTTCAAGTCTTGCCATAATAATAAATTTTTGGGATATCATTATTTCTCTGAGGGTGCTTACGCACTATAATAACAAAAACTTTACGATTTACTAGCTGCTGCCCGCGCCTTAGCCCTCGTTTTATCGGGATAAAAAATGCACATACCAAGTTTCAGCCTAATCAGCTGAGTAGTTTTTCCGTGAAAGAGTAACAAATATCCATCCATAAATGTCAAGTTTGTCAAGGATGGATGATCCTTGACAAACTTGACATTTATAATATTAGTAGGATTTCATTATGTTAGCCTGTTATAGGTTAGATCCATGTTTTATCCCTGAGAATTACAAGGACCTGTAAGACTGGTTTGTTCTGGATGTGATAGAATGTAATAAAATGCACTGCAGTAGTCACGGTGGTGCGTAGTCGGAGGTCCAGCCACGGGGCGCCACCAGGTGCCTCCACACGTGCTGAGCACACAATTACATACTTTTGTTTCTCTCATCCCACTCAATAAAGTTAAGCTGTATTGTTTTATAGTCTCGTAAAACCTTCGAGAGTCTATAAGTGCAATTTTATCAAGAGTGAATCAATCTGTTAGATAATATATGTACCTAGAATTAAAGACGGCTAAATCACATCATATTAATATACTCGTAAATGCGAAAGTTTGGATATTTAGATGTCTAGATATTTGGTTACCTCTTTTACCCAAAAGTACTGAACGGCTAATGCCGAAATTTTGCATAGATGTACCAAGTTATATGCCTAGAATAACATAAAGGCTATATACTTTTCCCCCAAAAAAACACGTGCGGACAGCTGAGAGCTAGCTAGCTAGGACAGCAGGAGCTATTGCTAGATAAAAGTCAGTTTTTTTCGAATAGATTCATGAATAAGGGCTCCACGATTACTCGTTTGGCATGTCAGTAGTCGCACAAACAAATTGATTAAATAAATCACCGGCGCCCGCGACACGGGTTAATTCGAACAAAGCGGATTGTCGCGTTATGCGAATAAATCGCGACGTAGAAAAATTATGACAAATGCAAGTTTACAGGATTAGTCACGGCATTAAATAAAATGTAAATCCCATGAGCCTAATCACGAAGAACCAACCAACAAACCATCGCTCAAGCACGTCTACCATCTCTATAAATATTCATAATTAAGGCACGCTATTATTTTATTGAGGCAATTTCGTCCCATCAAATCGCAGTCAAATAAGAACAAACATGAGTAATGTGGATCTATAAAAGTAAATTATTATTATAACTGATAATAAAGTGCTGTCCATGGATTATCCGCGCGGATAATGAATGGGCCCGAAGTCGGTTTACAACGCGCGCACAGAGCGATAATTCCATCCCCGACAGATCGCCTCTTAAGGCGACGCGACCACTATTTGTACAAGTCGAAAACTCGTAAGTTCGACCTCGCTCCGTTGAAAGAAACTTAATCACTGTTGACATTTGACGAACACCTGGCTCTGGAGCATTAAATAATTCAAAATTAATGTACTAATTAAATGTGTTCCTGTCCGCATTGAGTCATCATCGTACAGCGCTGCACGGCCGGGTGTCTCCCGCGTTCCGGATTGACTTATGATGTTTCGCGCTCTCATGCCTTCTTTACGACGACTTGCATTATTCAAATTTGATGAGACGTAATTACTCAAAACAGCCATAAATCACTCGGTTTATAATACAGTTGAGAAACACTCCGCTTTATCGCGGTACGATGAAGTCATTGACGTCTCTCTGATCCAAACATGTCTTTTACGAGAATCTAATGACGTTTTATCTACTCGAGATGAATCGTTTCAATCTCGGAGATAAATTCCGATTCTTTTGTCCGTTTAATGACAAGTAAATTATAGAAAGTTACAAATAAAAATGGAGTAAGAGCTATTCGCCGTAAATGTCCATCAAAGAGGGGCAATAAAAAGCAATAATTCATTTTCGTTATGCCGTGTATGGGTGATAATTTCACATTGAGCGCGCATCCCGAGAGGCCAGGCGACAATTCAGAATTACGTCGCTCGTATATCACTCATTGTGAGTGGCACAAAGCAGAGCTACCAGCCACCACCAGCTACCAGCCATCGCTACGACCATTCACACAATACACAAAGACGTTTGTTTCCAAACTCCACAAAAAACACCGAAAATAATTTGGTTTTAAGTGAGCTGTCAACGACAATAAATGGACGACCGGAGATTCCGAAAAAAGGTTCTATATGTCACGATACCTATCGAAGCCTAATCATCGCTTCAGCTTCACTAAACGCGCGTTATCTCAAAAACAATTCAAACGCCACAGAACCCAAAACGCTTATCTAATTGAGCATTAAATATTTCGTCGAGGGCATTTTAATATGGACTTTATTTTCGGCGTCGATCGTTTTATACGTTTTATCCACCCACGACGTCGGAATCTTGGGAGCGAATACGATACAAACCAAAACAGGAAATATTGGGAAAAGGTCGAGTTTTATTGTCCGAGTTACCTGGCATTAGGAGTCGTGTTAGGTGTAAACGGGGCTTCCGTGGACCGGGGATCGCTATACTACGCGGCAGGAGGGCGCGCCGCGGGGACCCGCCATATATTTTTCTATTCTCGAGTCGACAATGACGCCGGATAAAGTCCTCACTATTGTGCCGTTGTCATCATTTGTGTTAATATGATCCTTGAGGTTTACACCACAATGAGATGACGACATCTCCGAAGTGTCAATGGTGTCAACGTGTAAATTAGTAATTATTCGTGTCCCTTCCGGGGGGGCTTTGTGGCGCGTTCGTCATTATGCGACCCTGCCCGGAGCTGGTTGTGGATGAGTTTCCAAAGCGCATGTTATTTGCGAGTTTAGTGTAATGAGTAGACGTTGTGACGGCTCCCGGGGAGCTGGTACGTTTTATGCGTTTCTCAAATGTCCGTAATTGCAATGTATTAAAAGTTTTATCGTGGGTACCGGCTGCGGTCTGTAATATGCGCGCCGCGTGATCGCCCGCCTTGCCTGCCCTTAATAAAGTAATATGCTCTAAATGCACACGCATATAACATAAATTTTGTAATCTCTGTGCTCTTTTTATCATGTGAAATTATAACGATGGTGGTCCGAATCGTCGCTGTGCTATATCTGGTTTTTTTCGTTTAGAAAAATTTATCTATACCTGCTAGATATTTTAATTTTGGTTTTAGCTCAAGGCGTTAAGTTTAATTTTGTCGTTTATATAATTGGAAAAAATAGAACGGAATCGTTTGATATAATTGCTTCTGTCTTGGCAATTTATGATATTTAGGCATCTAATGTATGCTTAATATTTTAAAGGCTCTTGTATAATTTGGTTGCGCATTAAGAGATCGCCCGAGGCGACTGTCGACCGATGCTTTACGACAAAATTGTATGTTTATGTAAACATATAAATCTATAGTGATACTTTAGTTAATTAGTTTTCAATGAATATTTTACGTTCGTTCTTTCGTTTACCGTTTACAAGAGAGAATTTGTTGTCAAAACATTTCGGAGCAACTTTCCGACTAATAGAAACATCTTTCAAAGTCGCTTGCACAATTCATTAACGGGGTCAATAACCGGGGCGAGTGAGGCTGCTGGAACATGAACGTGGATTCCAGGCAGATCGAATTAGTGGAGATACTGAGAGCAAGGCAAGATAACCTCTTAATGCAGGTCGAGATCTACAAGAGCTTTTGAACGTTCATCAATTTTATTTCGAAAATAATGCGATATGTTTTAAAATTGTACCTACGTAATATTTCTTGAAACTGGAACACGCGAGAGTACAAAACGGAATATAGTGTTGCAATAGGTACCTTACCTACCTATGCACTAAGTTTGCATCATAAAATACAAAATAACCCTGCTAATTTACAAAGTAGGCACTAAAATCTCGACTTTTCAATTTCTTCCCTCTCGCGATTTTAATGTTTACACAAAAACATCGCTCAAAAAACTAATGAATACGAATCGAATCACAAATCTTTTTGCTATAATAGCGAATAATTCACTAAAGAACAGATGTTCGCGGACTCATAATAAGCCGTATCGGGCACAAAGCATCGTAATCGGACACCGGAGATAGGGCAACTCCAATCCGACGACAAACTTACCATAAAATACCAAAAACTTGACCCACGACCTTACCACCCAAGAAATAAGATGCACTATCACACCAGACGTCAGCAAAACCCATGTAGGTAATGCGTTTTAAAACATTTTAATTTCAATGTGTACCTTTAAGCTCTGCTTTTTATTTTACAGTGAAATAAATTCAAATCTATAAACATCCTGAGAAGATAATTTAGAGTTCGCTAATAATTCACCGTTTTGAGTTTATAAGATACAAACTGATAATAAACTGGTATTGATTGTGTCCAGTATTGTATGGCTAATAGATATCTATTTACTGATTCTAATCTTCGATATAATCTGCGTCCATTGAAATTGTCTAAATGGAATCGACGCTGGGCAATTGTGAGCCGGTGTTTATGGAGCATAAAACATTTTTTCCTCTCATTCTTAGTCAGTATTTTTAATCACGATATATTTATCTACAATATTTGAAAGGCTACGTTGAAAGTATCGTATTGGTTTAAAAGGGGAACATTTTTGTTGGAAGTATTTAATTTTAATAAAAAGAGTCGTATACTTACAAACGGGAAACATCACCGGGCCGCATGTAATTGATCCGGGATGTTTTATCTTGATGAGTCTTTTATAATGTGCCCCCGACGCGCTACCCTCCCGGTGAATATAGATAAAATCTTTTAAAAGGGTTGCCAACTAAAGATATCTCTTAATTTGTAGCCTCTCTTTGTAACTGGAATCAGGGATTTATCCAATACACATCTTTTTGTTCGACATGCAGGTTTAAACTGAGAAGGGGCAAATTTGCGATTGAGTTTTTTAAAGATTAGATGCTTAAACGTCTCAAAGCTGCGTAATCTTTTCCTTGAGTATTTTAAGGGTTTAATCTTAAAGTATTATGACCTTTTAAAGGTTTTGTTCGCTTTGTTTAGCTCGATTGACAATGAATGACGTGTGTTCTTAAAATTGTTATTCTTTGTTTTTTTTTAACACGTTTGAATTACGCTAAGTATCGCTTAGTCAAGTTTGTAAAGTGGTTTAGACTTACCTCTGTCGACGATTTTGCCAAAGAGGTTCTTGCCTCGGAGGAAGTTTCTGGTGGAGCAGTTCCATCTCCTCTGCTTGAACTGGTGCTGGCACTCCGCGACAGCCATGCGCGCGCCTTTTGCCACGGCGTTCAGCACCCCCGGGTTCTCTCTCGCCAACCGTCTCTGCTTCCTCCGCAACGACTCGTGTATTGACTGGTCCATGTATAAAACCCCCGGCGAAACCGGTGATAGGTTATTCGGCTCCCCAGCTTTCGCCATACCCCTGTAAAAAACGCATAACTCAAATACGCAGAAAAGACTTTTGTCACGTCAAAAGACAATGCCAGATAAAAAAGAATAAACATCACTTGAACGCCACTTAAGGCAATGGGTGCAACTCGAAATGAAATGCTCATTTGAAAAGGCAAAGACAACAAACAATTGTCAACTGAACTGTCAATCCGCAGACGCTCGGATAAATATTTGCGGTGGGTATTAATCCTGTGGGGCAAAGGCAGAGGCCGGGCAAACAAGGATCGCGATCGGGACTGTTGACTCGAGCTGCGTGTCGAAAAAACGGTGCACTCTCGCCTGCCAGCGAAGAAACTTGGAAATCGTATTACTTTTCTATTTATCTTTCTTTGTAGTCGAGTGTAACGTAAATATGAACGTGTTCGTCGGAAATTCTCTGTTATCGTGGAGTCGCTTTGAGCGCTCCAAAGTTTTGTTTTACTCAAATAGTTTTCTAATTTTTGAAGAAGCACGTTCACTGCCGCGGTTCGTTGATCGCAAACTTCCTAAAAGTTCAGTAATTATTTGGTATACCATCGGCCAAGGCAATCATTAATGTGCCAACTTAAAACACAAATTAAGCCCATTATCCATTTATCAATATTACACCTAATATTTCAAAACCTTCAATTAAACGGCCATTATAGGCCTTAATGTCTTGTAAGAGGAAACAGATATAGCTTGACATGTATTATATCATTGCCTTATTTTGTTCCACAACTAGATACAGCCTAAGAATTAATTTAAATGTATAAGTGGCCTGCATTAATTAAATTGGCAAAATTTTACAAATGATACAAAATCTGTTGTAAACCAACTTTTTATTATAGAATATCACAAATTTGTCGGACTCAAAATGAATTTATTGATTGAATGGGTCCAAGTCTTTAAACCTGTAATAAAGTAAACGTTTTTTAGGTTTACGCATAATAATGAGGCTTGATGCGGCATGCATCATCGATAATCGTCCAATACGCTCATAATCCCTTAGTGGGCGCCATAAATTTCGAAACCGTCTTCGACACCCACGTCTAAAACAAAAACCGAGGATATCCATATTTGCCTATAGGATCCTGTACTTGTCACGTTTGGTAGAAAATCAAATAGGACCTCTTCAAAAAAAGAACTTGAATGGCTTTCACGGGCAATCGTGATGTTAGCACAGCGATAAAGTCTGTGTGAATGTCAAAATAACAAATATTGTCTTTGGAAGGGCCGTCTGGTGAAGGCTTGTGTCACTTGTGTCTCATTTGGGTAATTAAAGCGTTTTCTCTGGTGTTTGTTACGTTCTGTTTGTATGAACTTTGCCTTATCTTCCGTCAATAGTTCTTCCTTGAATGAAGAGTCAAAGGCTTTAACCTGTTTGACATCTCAGACATACGGCATTTAAGTCTGAAATAAGTTTAAATGGATATCTATCTTGGAATTTAAATGCAATCTTTTTGAGATGTATTTTTTAATAACCTTAAGTCTTTGACGGATACCGGCGGAAGATATAAGCCACGTATCGTGTCTTCGTCTTAATTTGCCTCTCTGGATGTCACGCAATACTTTGACACTGATAAAACCCTGCTATCTTGCAGCGTTTGACTTTTGCACTGTCCTTAAATGGAGGATTCCAATCTGCGCCATATCCCGCATACAAATTAACCTTTATTTAATTTGTTACTGTTTTGCGAGGCGTCAAAATATCAATGTTGAACGACCAGCTTAAAAGGCCTGTAGCTTATAATACAAAAGACTTTAGGTTTAAGGGTCTGAATAAAATGGTTGTAGTTATCAGAAGCGGCACGCGATATTGTACCTACACGTAATGTAATATGCGCTATGGGTGATGAATACTGAATAGGTGTGGCGATTTCTTTTAGCTGGAGGCTGTTTTATGATGTTTTGCTAGTCTGTTAGTTTGCCTTTAGGCTTAGTTTATCCGGTTCCGGGTCAGTAGGTAACATAATTATGTTTACGTTCCTACTTTATATGCTATGTACCAACGAGCTATCATATCACTATATTAATCTAAACCAATAAATGAACGACTAGGTTAAAAGTAAAATATTTTGGTTGTATTCAATTATTTAGTGTTGTTATGAACGATTATTATAATCACCATCTTCCTATCTTGAAAAAACTGCTTCAACAGTATTACTATATCCATGTAAAAATTTAAACAACTTTATTCATACGTGTATGTACAAGAGGTCTCCATGGCAACTGGTGTCATCCTTCACTCATCATCATCACATCAAACTAAATTAGACTTGAACTGTAACTAGATATCGTCTCTTGCAAAATTTTATCGCGCTTTCGAAGTGTTCCACGTGTAATTTAGACCCAGCTATCTCTTAAGACCCTCAATTTTGTCGGACACCATATAGCCTATAACCACCGGGGTATTGAGACGAATCAATCGATACCTCACTTGTTGAAATCGAAGTAGTAGTTTCAGCGCTACGTGGGAACAAAGAAATCGGCTACATACATACATACATACATAGGATGCTAAAATCATTCATAACCCTCCGGTAGTCGGGTAAAAATCATCATATATAAGTAGATGGTATATGGCATGTTAGGTCCTATATCTATACAACATACTATTGGTATAATTAAATTACTTTCATTTGCAAGGCCGCCCTTTGTACTTCCTGGATTCTCAGCGTTTCAATCTGTATTATTTTGTATTTGTGTCGTACAATAAAGAGTTATATGTCTGCTGTGAAATTTTATTGCAGTAGTAAAAATCTATCATCAACCCCTCAAAACGTTTACTGTAACTTTAAATAATCAAAACTGAAATGTTTATAAATACACTCAGCGGACATGTCAAGTGGTTTCGCGTAAGTGCCCTATGTCTTTAAAGGTGTCACCGTTATTGTTTTTTATTTATAATTGGGGTAAGTAGGTAAGAGGGAACGGAGCTGATCTGGTGCCTTCCGGCAGCTGTCTTGGGTACTTCAAAGGGTACTTTATTTTTTGTAAGGTAGGAAATACAACCAAGGATATTATTTAAAAAATTTTTGGTAAAAGGTTTATGTTTTGTTAAAAACATAATGCAAACATAATACCAATAGTTATTGACTTATTTTTTTTTTATAATTAATGTAGACAATGCCATCTTATCTCAATCATTATTTTATCTGTTATTTACATCGTGCTGTTTTAATTTCAACTTGTTAGATGACTACTAACATTATGTAAAAAAATATACTTAGTGCATTACACAGATATATAATGCTAAAATAATGTTAAAATTAAAATATAAAATCCCGACAGTTTTGTTCAATTTGATATAGGTCTCAATTTATATCACTTGGTTCTTTTCAATCAAGAAAACTTTTCCGCCGTGCCGCCGCCGTCGGTAACGGCTGTCGGCCGTGAACCGATTATTAAAGCTTTAATTTCACATTTTAAGCTAATTATAACCTTAATTATTTATTCATAAATATTATCATGGTAGTAAGACATTAATGTACCTAATATCAATGTGCGATTAATTATAATATTAATTGACAAAACAATTGCCGACGGGTTCCGAACTTAAACATTTTAGATAGTGTAAATCAATTATTTTTATTTCTTGTTAGTTGTAATTTTTTTATGAATTATGTGTATTATTTGTGTAGTGTAATCAGCACGCGCCACTGTTTACAGATTATGATAGTGAAAGAAGACAAGTGGCATTTTTCTTTAGAACCATAGATATAAAACTGGCAAAACTGTATGAAAATGAAAATGTTTGAGCATATTTAAAACATTTTATTTGATCATGATGTATCTTGAAACAGAGATATGTTGAATTATAGACATTAAAAAATAAAAGCTGTTATTTTAATACAAGCTCAACTAATTGGTAATTCTCAAATTTACCGTTGAATTTGGTTTTAAGTTATCTGTGGGTGGTTATTTTTATTTCAATTTAATGACAGAAAAAATATAATGAATTCTAATAGAAGCGAAAGTCTATAAATATGAGATTAGGCTGGGTGCATACCGGGAGCGCGTTGATAGGCTGTACAAATACAAAGTTGATGCTCCCGTCAGTCACTCAGTGACGTCGCGACGGGAGATGCCAACGGGAGACTTGTTTTGTCCCATTATCGTTGTCTTTACGATTGTTTGAGTAAATAATTTCTTTTTATACTTACATTTTATCTGTCAAAGCAACTGTAATGCATTGAAAACAAATTCAACTTGCAAGTGATTTATTAAATTGGCGACAAGGACTATTTTTTGGCAGAATGCTTTTTATCAATAATAATTTCTGCTAATCTTGTCGTTATTATTATCACGTAAGATCAAACCAAACCTTCAACTGGTTTATAATAAACGAGGCCAACTGTATATTTGTATTATTTCAACAATTATTAAAATGTACATACATAACTCTCTCTTAGCATAGGTATAGGCGAAATAAAATAATACAAGCAACCTAAAACCACCAATTAAGCAACATGCAACAGTTTAACGCCTTCACATTATAAAAGGAAAGGCAAAGTCAGCATTAAACTTTATGATGCCATTATCGATCTCGCACAGAGCCTTTACGCTCCGTTTAACGATCCGCTAATTATCCGCTGAGTGGGAAGATCCGCTCTATGGTCGCACATCTGCACTCGGCCTTACAATTTAACCCTTTTGGAACGCGGAAGAATTCGCGACGTGGTTAAAAAGTTTTATATCTTGTCATAAACCACATTACGTTTGTTGAAAGGGTATGTTAACATTTGTGAATTGATTACCTACTTAAATTAATCTTAAATTTCAATTTAAGTCAGTAAAACTTAGAGTCCACTCAGTTAAAACTTTAAAAAGACTGCCACATAAATAATGAGTAGGGAAATAATTAGATAAAATCAAGAACAAACTCAATTAGAATGCGAGAATGGCCTATCGTTGACAAGTACCGTTTGGAATGTCGTCACATGTCTTGTTTCACATTTTTGTGAATGAACGCTGGCCTCTTTATAATCTTTCTCGTTTATTTTACTATCGACAACTTATTTTAATGACATGTCATGTATTTTTAACTATATTTTAGTCCTAATCAGTTTGGATAGTGTTTTAAATCTTTAGCCTACTATAAACCTCTTGATTAATGATTTCAATCATGTGTTGAACTTTGTTTTTGAGCTATCTCACTGTAACTATTTCTGTATTGACATAAAATTGAGCTGTCTGGTGGTTATTTTAGGTCATAATTGCCAAGTTTTCCTGAATACAATATTTCATCGAATAATTTCTTGTAAACAAACATGGATAACCTGTTTATAACCTAATCAAGCAATTTAAACGTGATTTAAAAATGGAACAAGACAAACAAAAATATCAAAGATGAATAAAAAATAGATAGGACAACTCACCACCACATACTGCCTCGTCCTCGTCGCGGCTTGCTGCCGCCGCACCTCAAACACAGCACCGTAAGCACAAACAACCACAAACACTTCATTTCGATGGGCGGGCTCGCATGAGCGCGGCCGGTGAGCACGGTACAACGTCTGAGCTGCGGCCGTCCACTGCCTTGAGGCGGGGTCGGTGCAATGGTGGGAGGCCCTACCTGCCTAACGCCCGATTGGTCTCTCTTCCTTTTTTTATAATCTTTGGCGTTTAGGTCATTAAGTTTGCTGATAGCGGATTATGATAGGTAATGCAATTTTTGACGGCTTGCGTGTGGATTATCTGTATGGTATGGTTTTAATCTGTTTATCGTAAACTTTTGCGCAAATTGTATTTATTATTGAGCTGAGCGGCATATTTAATTAATCTTTTTAGCGCTTAGTGAAACGTTCCTGACTTACATCACTTTATTTTCATTGAAAAAATATATAATACTCTTTAAATATAACCTACATATATAAAAATAATATTAATAATGATTGACAAACCACACAGCATTATCTAGCCCCAAGCAAAGCAAATCCTGGTACCTAACAAGAGGACTGATATATTATATTTAACTTTTTTAATTAATTACGTATTTTAAGTATTTTTAATTTTGATATTATGACCTACGTACTTATAAATATCTACTTGAATATTCATTGGTAGTTATGATTTTTTTAAGATTTAAAACGTCTTATAATGGATCTAGGCAAACAGCAATAATTTATTGAACTTTACATAACTCTTAGTGATAGCGTTGCCAGGTGTCCCGATTTTTAGGGGTCTGGGGCCGCGTCCCGATTTGCACCTGATCGGGACACCAAATGTCCCGATAAATCAATATAATGAAAAAAATAAATTAATTAGGTCTCACAACACTATGTCAAGTGCGACAATGGGCTAAAAATTTGCACACATCACATTACAAGTGCTAAGGGCTGTCTTTCTGCGTTGCAGTAGAGGGCATCTCTTTCTACATCATGCAAATTGACCAAGACATCGGACCCAGAAAGACGACGCGCTTAAAACTCGCGCCGCGCCGTTGTTTGCAAGGGCGCGATCGGGTGTGAAGCGTGCGCGGGGCAAGCGGGCGAAGCCCCCTCCCGCGCATTTCCTTGGCACTCTAATAAAATCCATGGTATAAGAAAACAAGGTATGCTCTTCCGGGAGTGTCGCCAGGTGACGTCACTATCCAGTTGCCACTGTATTTCAACAAAATGTAGAAGTTGGGAAACATATGATAAGAATCAATTGAAAAATCAATAAAAAATTATAATCGTCACTTATGTTTGTTAGATCAGTCAAAACAGCGTTAGTTAAATACAAGTCAATAACATGCATACAAGTAAATACAAAACCATTTACTTTTATCAGATTCATACAGGAGCTCGGGGAGTTACGATTGTACGCTACTGGTATCACCGGACACAGAGTCGTCTTCTCATTCGCCGATGGCGATGATGACTTAGCCTGTTGACACCCACGTGATCATCGTGTCTCGGAAGAGCATACATGTTTTCTTGTACCATGATATGACGCCGAAAAAGAAGAAAAAAAAAATATGTGTTCTTTTCTTGAAAAACACATTCAACTATTGAATCAACAGAAAGGGTATTTTCCCAGGCGAACCTAATTTGGTCTGAAAGGCGAAACCGATTGACACAAGAGCATCTTAAAACAGAAATTCAAATTAAAAGTAACTTTAACATGACTTGTACTGAATTTCATAAGTACCTATTAAAAAACAAGGCTCTCCTAAAGGCGACAAAATCGAACGTTAAATATAATTTCGATAAAAATAATTATTTACTTATAAAACCTTGTTTTTTTTGTCCCGATCTACAAACCTAAATCCCGATTTGTTTAACCTTCTGCCCCGATTTACAACAAATCGAACCTGGCAACACTATTTAGTGACTACGTGACCATCATCTTACTAATTCAACTCGAATTACTGAAACAACTTTTAAAATGCTGTCTTATTCTCCTAACTTTAGCGCCCCTATTTCTTTGAAACCGGCTTTGTCATATACGATAGAAGTATCTAGAAGTGCACAGTTAGGTATGTTAGATAAGTACCTGGAACGAATGCCCTAAAGGTTCCTAAGAGCAGGTATACATTGTTGCAATACTAGGAATATTTACATAATAGGTGGTGATACCTAGTAGTTGTCTTGTCTACCATAATGTATGGGAACAAAGAAAGTTGACCGTCATAGAGATGCCTTGTGAGTAGTAGGTACCGTAGTACATAATTTAAGAGTTGATACTATCTGAAATCAGTTATTTTAAACGATCATATCTTCTACAATTCTGAAGCATTTACTTTGAGATTTTAATATGTTATAGTTCAGGATTGATGCTAGACCACTAGTGCTTTGAAATCACGATTACATGAAATTTTCTCTATAGAAAAAAAAACTAAAGTTCACTCTAAACTGTACTTTAAACCGTCGCTGTTCAATAGATACGTTAAAATAAGCCTTGATACTTTGTACAGTAAACAATCAGAGTATAAAGCAGACGGTGTGTGTTTTAGATTTTCAAAATTACTATTATTTTTACCGTAAAAAAACAAAACCATTATTTTTGCGGTTATAACGTTCTACTCTGTCCCGCTCATATGAACGCGAAATCCCAAGCCTATCCTTTTCACACAATGGTGAGGTATTATAGGCCCTTAAAGGGGTTGGTAAGGTAGTTCTGTGAATAATGTGCCTATTCTTTGAAGAAATATTTTAAATTCGAATTTCGAATAGAGGAGGAGGTTCTATGGCTGTATATATGTGTTTTTATGTATGCTGTCGATTTCTACGTCATTTATATAGAAGTGATCCCGATGTGATACTAGACAAAAATTCAAAAAGATTTATTTTGCTGAACTTAAAAAAAAAACAGTTAAAAAATGTTTGTTAGATATTTCAAAACAAACAAATAATATTTAGTTTCTAGGTATTTAGATTCAAGTAGGTACAATTTTGTAAGTTTTTGCTGATATTATGATGTATTTTAAAATAGGTAACAAATAGGTATATAATAAAATCATGCGCAGAAAAAAATTAAATGTCTTATAAATAAATAAATTGCTTGAGATGATTTAACTCAAATTATTTTTTAAGACTATGTGACTAATATATTTTTTTTTCACTGCAACGAAATTAGAAACCTGTCCAAAATGTATAAGGGTTGCCCACGTTATAGGCTTCGGTGTACACACGTGCAATGTACCTGTATGTTAAGTACCTACCTATTCTCATGGTTGAGGATTTAGGGGATCGCCCGAAATTATCAATATTCACGAATTGTCGTGGTTTCTCGCATCCATTGATTCCATTCCATTCGTCATTGATGGACGAAAGTAAATATATAGTTATAGTTTAAATACTGCAAGATTGATAAAAAATATGCTATATATAAAATTCTTAAAAGTACCTTCCGACCTATAAACGTAAAAACGAATTATACCTAAGTGAGTTTCGAGAGCCCAGTTTCCAATGTGAGCGGAGCGGACCTTTTCAGGACTCCGATAAATAAATAAAAAACTGGTTAAAATCAAATAAATCAGATTTTTTAACCAATAGATCAGTTTTTTAAATAAAAAATATTATTTTGATCAACCCTGAATTTATGTTTACTGGACAATTTATAGAATCCACCATAGTTTCAATTGTTTTTATCGTGTTACTTTGACATTTTATTTTGTGGGGCAAACTAATATAAGGAAATATAACACAAGGTAGGTACATTTCTCGACTTCAAATTCAGTAGGTACCTTCCTACCTACCTACTCACTACCAGGTCAAACATTATTTTTTGAAACAAAATCGACTAAAATTAGAAACGAAAAATACATAGCATCGTATCTCACACATTAACATTAAAAATTCCAGAACGTTCCCATTCTATCCCCTAATCAAGAATTATTACTTGAATTCCAATAAAATTGTATCATCGCGGTGAGTCAGCAGGTCTGTGGTGGGAGGGGCGGCGCTCGCTCGACCAATAGCCGCGCGGCGAGTCTGCGCCCGCGCATGCCGCGAACACGTGTTGCCGCGCTTTGCGGATAACATTACAAATTCAGAAATTGAATTAAAATCATTTTATTAACCCATATTACCTACATGCAAAAGTAGGATTCATGTCTATGCTCGTTATTTTTTAACCCCAAAAAAGAAATAAAACCAGTGAGTACGTAGTGAATATAATAATAATAGGGCTGAAATATAAAAAAATGTTTCTATATATTGTACACCAAATTATAGGTGTGAAAGGCACGTATACCACCTAGTTTAAAATAAGTCAAGGAAGTAGGTATACAAAAAAGAATATAAAAATTAATAAGTTTAATTTTTTTTTAAATTAACGTTTCAGTCAATTAATCGTTCTTAAAACTATCTCCACGCAGAATGCTGCATGGTTTTTTAGCCAGGCAAAATAGGTATAAGCTGGATATTATGTTTCATTCAAACATTAGCTCACTACATATATGTATTACGTCTGTCTTACGTCTACGAACCGCTACGCCATGCTACGCGCAAGCTCTCTATACAAAAGACTTCAACGCGGGCGGTCCGAATGTACTAGCCAATTTACACTCACCGCTGCCTCTATCATATAATTATATTCTATCTTCTGTGGACTTTACACTTACCTGACGTTATTTTTGAGTTAATAATTATTATTATTAGTGAATATTCTGGAGAATAATATCTTTGGGCATAGCTTTGGTTCTAGGTAATAAACGAGATGTACTCGTAAATTTCAAGATTAGAGCCCATTCACAAACAAAAAGTTTTGGCGGCATTCTAATTTTAAGCTATTGAAAACAAAATGAGCTTTCGATTTTCACCAAAAAGGTTTTCATATTTCATATAGGTCGAATAGTACCACGTCTAAAAAGTTGAATATCTCGCTAAACTTGTTTTAAACTATTTATTCCGCGTTCGATTTATAAACCTTCGTTGTACATTCAAGATTCTGTAAGTAAAGGATCGATTGTAAAAACCATACTTTTCGAAATGTCAAAAAAAACGGCACGTGGCATGCAAGCATGTGCTTCTCAATATGTCAAACCACAAATAAATTAATAGGGTAGGTTACCTACCAACAGGGCCGAGGGCCACAGCAGATTGATTTTGCTTGTATTCGCCTCTAAAAGAGAGCAGATGTGTTCTCTTGAGCCCTTCAGTAAATAATTTAGTGGGTTTTCCAAATATTATTATTTATCTATTCTTTTTTTGCTAATGAAAGCTGTTGCTTTAGTTAGAGCGTTACATTCTCTTTGGTTAGGGCATGATGCTATATTAGAATGTCAAATGTCTATGATTATTAGCGATCAGTACGTAGATACTTATTCTGAACCTCGTTCTGAACCATGAACATTTTGCCAAATTTACAAGCCAATTTTTTCGAAATTCAAAAATTATTACTTTGTCCCTCTTTCACCCGTCTGAGTTAATTATGGCTTCTTCTGTCAATTTATTACTTCACTCATTATTACACCCAGTAGTGCCAACACAATGAGCCAAACAGTCGCTAATTAACGGAACTGCAGTCTTAAATCTACACCATTAAACTCATTGTCGCACTCAATGGCATTCCTTACCACTAGGTGTGCCATAATTTTGGTAGTCACATTTAATTTCATTAAACATTACAGCCTTACACATATTGTAATAAGATTCATTTTGTAGCGTTTAATTCTGAAGCATGACGCCTTCATTCACTGAAACGGGAGTGTGCCAAACAAAAGAATCCGTGAAATTACGACTAGTGAAAATGAATAAATGCTCATTATGGCCACTTGGGGTATTGTCCCCTACTTTTCACTCATCAAGCAACAAATGTCCCAATCTCGTTGAAATAAAGTTGGTTATTAACTTGTGCAGAAATTAAGGTAGCCAGATTTTTCACGGCCTTCTGATTCCCGATAATTAACAATAGAAATATTGAGCTTTTGCAGTTTTTGCGAGTGTCCTCTAAAACTACCTATCTGCTACTTATTATAAGCTCGTTGTTATACAAGTTTAAAAAACTTAAAAAAACATAAAATGCACCTGAGTGATACTTAGGGATTATAATCCTTTGCGTTTTAAGTTAAGTTGCGAAATAAGTAATGCTACTTAACTTTATATTTTAATCTTAGCGAGTCATTGTAGAAGCGCCTTAGAATGCCGTTTTATTTTTTAATGTCAGCAAAATATTTTTTTTGTCTAAATTAAGTTCTTTTTATATTTTAAGTGTATTATCAACTTAAAGTCCTAGATTAATCTAGATTTACTTAGCACGGTACAGAATATATCCCCATTATCGGACATAAATCACATCACATTAATGTTATAAATTCCAAATTTTGAATGATGGATGGATGGATGTTTGTTACATCTTCATGCCAAATCTACTGAACGGATCGGGCTGAAATTTTGCATTGATGTCGTTGGCCAGGCCTGGAATAAAACATAAGGCGTTTTATCCCATTACTCAGGCGAAAATGCATAACGGCCATAACGGCGACATTACATACATTTTTTTTTTTTGTACAGAAAGCACCCTGAACAACCGTATTGTGTTACTTTTAGACTGATGATGATGATGAGAAAGATACGCCAGAAAAACTAATAATGTATTTTGACTATTAAATCCGTAATAATGTTGTCAATAATATAATATTTAACTACCATCGTACAACTATGCCTGCCAAGCGTGGTGATTATGGCAAATCCCCCCCTACATGGGAGACCATCCACTCGATGGACCGACGACATCGTAGCGGTCGCAGGGAGTCGATGGATGGAGGCGGCTCAGGACCGATATTTGTGGCGTCGTACGGGGGAGGCCTATGTCCAGCTGTGGACGTGTATGGACTGATGATGATGATAATGTACAACTATGTCAACTTCAACTTCTTCTTTTATGGAACATAACTATGTCCGTCAACTTTAAAATACTATCAATAATAATAATAAGAACGTCTGTTCCTAAAATCGCAATTGATAACTGACACTGGCAGAATTGCATCAAACCAGATACAGAGCCGAAACTAAAAGAAGAAGAAGATAAGAACGATAAAGCGATCTTAAATCTAAATAATAGGACTACTCTTATCAGACCGATCAAATTGTATTTACCCAAACTACCAGAGGACCAAACAACTCACTGCGTAAAGTAAACAATAATAAAAAGTCCGTATTATTCAATCCAAAGCTTTCCCATCCCTAACTTATCTCTTACGAAACGCAAATATAAGGGAAGACAATGGCTTAACAAATAACTTAAGCGGACGAAAACCGCAGATATTTAAAAACCAACTTTAAAATAGGTTTCTTAGAGTTGAAGTTTTGCTTTCGATAGTCGGAAAATCGAGCGGATTTTTACTGGTACTTGCTCATTGTATGTTTATTGCTTTGAGTAAGCGTAAATATTAAGGTTTATTGTGTTTACCAATAGGTGCGGTTCAGCTAAACTCGGCTAGTGTGGTCGCCCCCCAAAGCGCTTGAAAAAATCATCCCCGCCCCCGAAAAAAATCATTTATGGCGATGACAACTACAAGTAGTCGGGTGGAATAGTTATATGAACGCCAAATTCGACACATCGTCAGGCCTGTGCCACTGTCTACTACTTGCATTGTAAAATAAACTTTATTGCATTGTCGAGAGTGAATAACTTGGCAACTCCGACTTCTCATCATTTTCGGAACAGATTCCTTATTTTAAAAGTTTAGTCTACTCTAGAAACTCTATGGTTCTTGTACTAACAAAGACCATAAAGTTTCTAGAGTAGACTTTTTTATATAATATCTCACCCCCTTATTCATAATGGTCTGCTAACTTAAAACAGCTGCTAAGCAGTGTTATTTCTCACTCTGACTTATGTCAATAGAAGAAGATGGACTGAGAATTAGCAATGCTCTAAGTTAGCAGACTATTATGAATAAGGGGGTTAGTATTTTACAGTATTTTAGTCTATAATATCTATATTTTTTCCGAATTGAGGTGGAATTGACTACTAAAAATAATTTATTCTTTGTAAGATACAGGAGCTGATGATTTGTCTATGACAGGGCAAGTTCCAAGGGAATTTGAATGTCATCTTTTGAATTCGTTATATCCAGGTTATTTCATGGTCAATGCCTTTTAGGGTTGAGTTTGGTTATGATTGCTTTATTCAGAATCAGAAATGGTTTAGTTTTTTTTTCACACCTATTTCTAAGACCAACATCAATATTTGAAATGGTGAGAATTAAAAAGAGGATCAATTACAAGGTCTATATTAGTCGACTCATCAGTTGACTCATGCATGAGTCAGATAATGATCTGATTAGGACTGATGGCGCAGTTGCGTTGAATCTTCTCAACAAGACATTTAAAATAGAGTTAACTACTTTTGAAACGATATGTTGTTGTTCAGTTTAACGAAAGATGTGGCGCTGCGGGCGAAGGTCCGCCTGCGATGCAGGTGGTTGCGGGTTCGATTCCCGCCTTGGGCCAAATGTTTGCACGTTCTCCAAATAATTGTTCATGGTGTTCTGAGTATTTTCTATCATCATCATCATCATCAGCCCATACACGTCCACTGCTGGACATAGGCCTCCCCCAATATTATTATTCGCCACAAATAGCGGTCCTGAACCGCCTCCATCCATCGACTCCCTGCGACCGCTACGATGTCGTCGGTCCATCGTGTGGATGGTCTCCCATATAGGGGGGATCTGCCGTAATCACCACGCTTGGCAGGCGGATTGGTGATCGCAGTGTTTGTGTTTAAAAATACTCAGAAGGAAGCTGCTGCCCTTCCTCTGGTAGGTTCCCTTAGTCGGCTTTTACGACATCCACGGGTTGAGTTGGAGGGGTCGATATTCGTACGCCGCGACCCCACAGCCCATGTATTTTCTATATATAATATCAAATTTATATCTATGTATTATGAATATCAGTCGTCTAGCACCCATAACACAAGCTCTGCTTTGCTTGGGGCTAGACGATGCTGTGTGGATTTGTGTTCCTAATGAGAAAAGTTAAATTATGATTCTAAGGCTGTGCATCATATAGGTATGTTTATTAATGTCTACAACAAAGATTACAAATCACGGTCTTGTTTCTTTTCCTTTTCAAACGTCACTGCGTTAGAACTGACTTCAAAAGGTCCAGATTTCACGCACCGAAATTAATTTTTAGACCTCCCATGGCTAGCCAAATAGCACTCCCCAAGCCTCAACACGGAGGTCTATCTCCTACCGTGAGAGACTCCAAGCTCACACATAAAACATCATAACAGTCGAATTTTCGCATCACTAATGACCACACAAACCTAAAACCGCAAAAAAAATAGAGACATCAAAATTCTTGTTCTCTTTTAGCCGCGATGTAATCGGAATGATACGGAATCTACTAATCGCGTTTTAATAACTCGGGTTAGTCATGATAAGGGACAAAAAATTGTGTATGGAAACGAAGGATATAAAGATTGGGTTATTTCCTACGGACGAGCAGAGTTTGAACGTGGACTTTTTAAATATCGTGTTATTTTTTATCAGATCAGTTTAACAAAAAAAAAGAATTAAGACCTGACGTCTTCTTGAACGTGATCGTGATGATGGGCAGAAAGCTAAGGGTTAGTGAATTGTCAATAGCCATAGAATTATCAATCGGTATGACAGCCGATGTAGCGCGGTGGACGAAGGTCCGCCTGCAACGCAGGAGGTTGCTGGTTCGATTTCCATTTTGGGACGAATGTTTATACGAAAATATCTATCTATATAATGTGTTGTATATGTATAACAGTCATCTAGTACCCGTAACACAAGCTCTGCTTAGCTTGGGAACAGATTGGGTAATGTTACGGCTTGGGGCTCGATGATGCTGTGTGAATTGTCAAGCATGATTATTATTAAAAACTAATTTGATTTGATTTGATGAAAAATGATGCGGACATGAGATCAAAACTGAACCCAAATATAAAGATCACCAAGGCCATCAAGACAGTTAAGTCTCATCGGAATTTAAGGGAATTTTAATTTGTATAAACGCTTTCGCCGTAGACAAGACTCGCTTTCGTTCAAAGGCAAAAACAAACTTGTTTTTAATAATGGAACGATCTAGCGAATCAACTAGCCATAACCTTGGACAAGTTTGTTCTTGAAGCGGCGTGTGGTGTACATGTGTTAGAATGGGTCTTTTTAGAGATGAATGATGAATTTTTTATGGGTTTTAATTTTTGAGATAAAATATAAAAGTGCTTTATTTCCTTTAGATAGACCTTACCGGTACTGTACCGACACCGGCACCGCTGTATTTTTGTCTATCTACTTATCCTGTTTACAACAATTTTATTGGAAGTGAAGCATTAAGTGGTATTTTTAGAGAACCCTAGTGTCTAGTTAAACCACACTTAGGATTTAAGACACTATGTAAGTACCAAAACCATGTAATATTTTTTATCAATAAAGAACATTACAAATTGGACACGTCACAAAATTCAAATTACATTCATAAATCAATTTATTCAATTGACTTCAAGCCGCCAATTCAGAATTTCAGGAAACTACCGATGCTTTTGGTTTTAAACGTATTAATTTCTTCCCGCGGTATGTTTTCGTTTTATTTATGTATAAAAGGCAAATCTAAATATGTACAACATCCACACTTCATGTAGGTATGCCAAATTTCATAGTGAGCAGCTTTGTTGTTTTGGAGATCTTCACATCATTACACAGATCTGCACTTATAATTCTGTACCTGGTAGACCGAGCTTTGCTCGGTATTTTTTTTTTGTATATTGTGTTTTTTAGAAATTATATTTAACATGTGAGTTAAAAAACACAAATAATATAAATAAACAATTGGTTTTCTTAGTCTAACCTCAAACTAAACACTCATTGGCTTTACTGTTGTTGTGTCGTTAGAGCAGTTAGTAGCTCCCAATTTAAAAAATAATAGTAATATTATTCGTCAATAGATGTCAGGAAGAGTCATATTTTTCAGTTTATGTCACGGCTGTTTATCAACGATCAAAAATAATGAACTTTATGTCTATAACTTTGCCTATGGGTTCATCTATCGCTGACAACTTTCCTACTCTATTGTGAAGTCATATCCGAGTAAATGCAGTAAATTAAAAAAAAAGCTGTCATACATTATAGATGAAGGCTTTGTAGCGTCGAAATCTTGTCTATGGGAGTGCCCTTTCGATAAAGCTGATTATCGAAAACACGAATAAAACGACATTTTCTAAAAATGAACCCTAGCTAGATCGATTTATCACCCCCGAAAACCCCTGTATGCTAAATTTCATGAAAATCATTGGAGCCGTTTCCGAGATTCAGATTATATATATATACAAGAATTGCTCGTTTAAAGGTATAAGATAAATAATTAGTAATAATAATATAGTCCATAGTCTCTCCCATACATAGCCCATTTACCCAGTCCATCCATTCACCACAATAACATGGCTGTTTTTGTTATTTTCATTTTCCTTAGCAATAGTTTCTTCACCTGGCGGATATCATCTTCGGGTGTATCATATTGTGCAACCAAGGATGATACCCGCTGTGTAGCTCTCTCCTTTACATTAATTCTCATAAAGGGCCTGTGTGCTGCTGGCTTCGGCCCCACACATGCCTCCCAAAGGACCGGGTCACTATATGGTCCGTGATCATGGAAATGAGAAACATATTAATAAATAATAATATTTGGTATGTAATTCATAAATATTTAGTAAGATTTCCATACCCTGTACCTTGTAGGTACCTAGGCAATGAATAAGATTGATATCTGCTCAATCTAAAAATCAAAACGCCTTTTTTATCCCGGATACAGTAAAAAAGCAGCATTTTAAATCCATCTAGATATCTTAAGCCCCGGGCAAAGACACCCAAAGGTGTTATTAGGTACAAGTTTAGGATTCCTGCATTTAGGTACCATAATTAGGTTTGTTTAATGATCGGCCAGATGGTAATTTATCACGCGCCTTCATAACATTTTGATTTGATTGCAATTTATTATTATGTGTTATCCTGCTTCGAATGGAATCAGTTTTTAGTTTCATTATAAGACACAATCTAGTTATTTTCTTAGGAATGAAACATAATTTGTAATAATATTTATTTGTCCAGCATTATTTATGTATTTAAATTTTAATTTATGTATTTATGTATCAGACAAAAATTATTAGGAGATATTTTCGTGACGAATTTACTTTGTGGCAAATGTACAACAACCCTACTAAACTAACGTAGCTTTATTAACGTGGCTTTATTTTCTTAATTCCAATTTTGATTTTAATTTTATTGTAACTGTTTGGTGTAATGTAATGTACTCTACTTTAATAATGGACAACACGTTTGAATAAACAAACTTTTTATTTTTATTTTATTTATTTTTGCGAGAACGTTGACATATTCAGTTTAAAGATCTTATTTTCTCATTTACAACCAAAAAAAGAGAAACTTTAGCTAAGTATTAATAAAAAAAGAAAAAAGCTTTATTGCAGAAAAAATTACAGTATAGTAGGTACAGGAGGTTCTTTAAATCTAATTACTGTATCCTGCAATTTGCGTTCTTATCCCTTGCAGAGATTTCTACCAAACGACCATAATTCAAGGCACTTTATTATTTAAGGCTACCTATGAGCTAGCTAGTTGTAGCTAGCTGTATGTAGAAGTTAGGCTAGGCCACTGTCTGTGAGTCGGACGGCAGTGGTTGTTCACTATCCCCCGAACTAGTTGGTACTGTGTCTCTACACTAGCCTCCCTGACAGGTAGCCTAGCTCAACTTTACATGATTGATTCGGCTGATTTATAAAACTAAGATTGAGCAGCGAAACTATAACTTAGAGAGAAAAACATTACTTAACTAATAGAAGAGTAGTCAAAGTGGTGATGATGAATATGATGTTATTTTCGTTCTAATTAGGTGTAGTGTTGCCATTGTTAGATATATATATTTTTTCAATTTGGGTTTAAGCACGCTAAACATTTCCGCACCTTTAATATCTTATTATGGTAGCCTGTTATAGATCTGGGGTCTTCAAAAGTAATCAACCCTTCAAAAATATTACTCGTGTATTTCTCCGAAACTGGTGTTTTAATATATACTAGCTGCTGCCCGCGCCTTCGCCCGCGTTTTATCGGGATAAAAAATAGCCTATATGTTATTTCAGGTCCCAATCTATACCCATACCAAATTTCAGCCGCCTAATCGGTTCTGTAGCGTGAAAGAGTAACAAATATCCAAACATTCATCCTTACAAACTTTCACGTTTATAAATATAAGTAGAAAGTAGGCAGACAAAGAGACAGACAGACATGATGGAAAAAATATATTTAACGCATCAGTATAGATAAGAGAGCACTCTAAAAAAAACTAAATATATTTAATGTACAGAATTGGACCTGTTACAGTTTTATTAAAAATATACTAGCTGACCCGCCAAACGTTGTTTTGCCTTCAACCCTTATCATTTAGGGGTATGGAAAATAGATAGTAGCCGATTCTCACACCTACTGAATACGCATATAAAATTTGGTAAAAATCGGTAAAGCCGTTTCGGAGGAGTACGGTAACTAACATTGTGACATAGAAATTTTATATATAAGATAGATTAACTGACTACAGATTTTCTGGTGATCATTACTACTATTTAGTTACTAGTGTGAATATAAAAGGTAGAGCTAAAAATCACTGGCTTCTATAAACAAAGTTGTCACAAACAAGCGGAGAAATAAAGCCCCGACTATGGAGAACATTTTTGATATAGGTAGGTATTCTGAACGATGGGACTTGGTAGATGTTCACGGCCAATAAATTATAACTATCTACTATAGAGGTGGATACTGCAACGTTTAGTTGTTTTTGTGTCTTTTAGCTAGCTAACCTAGCTATAATTATGTATGTTAATTTTTCAAAGCTGGCTTGGTCCTTTTTTTCATTTATGCAGTTTTGGATTTGTAACGTGAGGCAAAAAACAACCGTGCTATCTTTTAAAAATTACCTATTGGGCCCAATGACATCCATTGTTTATGTAGATTATGGTGAAAACCACTTCAAAACAATCAATATCGTGGAAGATTTAACACGATTATTGTTACTTAAGTCCCAAGAGTCGGGGCCCCTTAATAGTTAATTAAGATGCGCGTGAGTTCGCGCCGCCTGCGCTTAATTTATTATTGAAAACGACATTTATGTACCGACAGGGTTAAAATGTTGCTAGATTAGCTTGTAATAGAATATAGTTGTAAATCTTTTGAATAACCGGGTATTATACTAATTTGAATTTAAGTAGTATTAGAAATTTATGGTTTGAAGTTGTCGGGTGGTCCAGTGGACGCGGTATAGAAATAACTTGTAATAATGTATTTTTAGAGTAATAAAGTTATTAACATTACAAAATTTACGTGAGTAAAAATAGTCATGATTTGTCCAATAGACATGTCTATTATTATTAAACCGTCTTTAAGTTTTTTTAATTTATTTATTTTGGACAAGTAATTTAATTTGAATGATTCGTAAAGCCATAATTCCACCTACTTGGTTTACCACAAATATTTAAAATTAA
The DNA here is from genome assembly GCA_947859395.1 of Eupithecia insigniata. Lineage (NCBI taxonomy): Eukaryota > Metazoa > Arthropoda > Insecta > Lepidoptera > Geometridae > Eupithecia > Eupithecia insigniata. The sequence continues at coordinate 4,040,247 of OX401996.1, read as the reverse complement.
AGTGGGTTATATCTTTTCTATGACATAATTTGGATTATATACCAGTTAAAATTTATTATCTCATAATGCTCGCCATGTTGACAAAAATCGATATTCGCGGTATTTCCGACTTCGAAAATGTAATTCATTAAAACAAACCTCTAAAGTTCGATATAGATATTAGCATAAATAAGATTTTATCTGCAAAATAAACCTAAATTAGGCGGGCATTAATTTGTGCGTGTGGTCATGTCAAAGATCTTTATTGAAACCTTTATTTAGGTTACTGTCTTTATGTTTGGCGTGCAAAATTCCATAAATTTTTCAGTGCTTAATTTAGGAACTTTTAAGCACAGACATTTTTCTGAGTCTAACGCGCTGAAAGAGGCAAAAGACATATCACCTAATGAAAGCATTTTTGCCGACCCAACCTAGTGTGGGATAAGGGCAGGAAGAAGAGAGAAAGCATTTTTGCGTTTTATAATTCAGTGTAAGTTGAACTACCAGATGCTCTATGAATCTTGTCTAGTTACCTACTTCTAGGATTTATTTATGAATAACATTAACGACAGAAGAAGAGAATATGATAAGTGTGACGTTCACTTGTAACTTAGAGGACTATTTATTCTTATTATAGGACTATTTAGGGAGTTCAATCAAACTATTGTTATGGTACGGAAAGCAAACGACTCCACGAGCTCTACGTCCGAGTTAAAAAATTTCAAGTGTTCGATCGGCCGCGAGCATCCAAGTATCGTCATTTATTAATTTTATTATTTAATCGTCAAATTGAAGGATTTTCTATTATCTTGCATTGCACTTTCTGAGATATCGTATTAGAACTTTTCGTAGGTGATGTGATGAAAATTGCAATACAAAACTGGACGAAGGTCCTCGACTGTTGCATAACCTTTGTTTATGATTTGAAACTTTCACAGGTTGTTGGTGCAGGGAAGCAGACAAAAATACCAACCAATGAACTTTCTCATTCCAATTTAGTTTTACAACAGTCCTACCTCCCGAATACGATCTCGGTGCTCTTTATTACCTGTTGGGTATCTCAAATTGTAGGTACCCAACAGGTAATAAAGAGCACCACTGTATTTATTGATGTCAAAGTTATTTGTAAATGTTGTGAACGAAAGTCAATTATATTTAATAAATCACTATTACGATTTTATATCGGATATATTTTTAATGGAGGATAAAAGCTATAGAATACCTTGTTCTATATTTTATATCCTACAAATTGAATTGAAGAAATATTCTACTATTAGAAATGAGTCTTTCCAGACCTAACCCTGCCCCCTAACCACAAGAACTAAAACACGGAGACCACAACTGGACAGCATTTATTCTTACTGAATCACCTGTTGGAATTACAATCAGAGACAATAATCTCAAGATACCCAGAGGTCGTTCACTTATGCTAGCCAACGCAGAAGTCCCGGAAGGGACTGCTCCAAGATGACATTAGCATAAGAGCAAGATTTTTATTTCAAACTTAGATCGCGCAGCAGTACCAGCCAGTTTCAGCGCCAAGTAGAGGTGTCCTGGAAACAGTCTATTACTAGTACATTATACTATAGAGCTTTGAGTGTCTTTTGTTTCTTGTGGGAAAAGTGGAAACACAGCCTATTTTGTCATAAAGAACACAAATAAAGAAATAAACTAGGTTAAATGATGTCTGATCTTTGAAACTTGTGGGAACAAGTCAGAAAAGCCCCTTTAAAAAAGCAATCTGTTGAACAATACCTATAGAGAATAATACTCTATTTTCACAGAACGTTATCACACCATACCGATAGACCATAGATAGCATTCTGTTCGTCGCGGTAACATGAATTGGGAGCGGGTCTTTTATGACCATAGACAATGGGTAATTAGAGTAATCCTTTTTGCACCCAAAACAAACGAAAGTGCATAGGAATTTTGAATTTTTAAAAGGGTTCGAAGAACACGTGACATCGTAAAAAGTATCCATAACATTCCGACTTAGTTTTTGCCGATTTACAAAATAAGTTTATAATTTTTGTAGTATTTAGCGTCTCTAAACAGCAAGTTTGTATGTTTTACATGCTTGGATAGTCGAAATGAGTAGCTCTACTGATTTAGAAAGAATGAAGTATGCCATAGAAAGATCTAGAAAGAGTGTAATAGCTAGCATTTTTGTCCCCTGCAGAAGCTTCAGGTACCTACGTAAATAAACTTTACAGAAATACGGCACGGACTCACAATCCGCCATAAAATCATAAAAGTTACTAAGTGTAAAATAGCTTATCTCAGGCGCCCATACAGTTATTTTTATTGTGGCAACAGCAAGCCGCTGTAAACATTTATTGAGTGGGTTACTTTGTGGGTCTTCTTTATTTTTAAACAATTTTGAGCCATATAACTTGGTCAGGTTTACGCTTGCAAGGTAGTCTGTATTTTTAACATATGTACGGAAGGATTAGTAGGGTTTTAAGAATTTGTTTGTGCTAAGTCCTACTGGGGTAAACAAAGGATTAAAGGTTTTATAGCTTTGTTGCGGGAATTTGAGCGTGTACTTGCTAACTTAGTTTGCAAGGCTACTAAGCAGGTGTGTTATCTTCTTAAAAGGTAAAGTATCATTCTCAAATATAGTATGGTCGGCTATATTTATGTTTTTTATGTCTTGCAACAAGGCGTAATCAACAAAAAAAATGTATTGTTGTATAGGTTCGTCGATTACCTACTCCATCAATTATGGACTGCTATTGTACAGAGAGTATGATCACAAGGTGGTCCTATAAAATTGAAGTCCCGAGGGGTTGGTATTAGTCCTGTAAAAATTAAAAAAAAGTGTAAAATTAAGGGATTAGAAGTTGCTTTTAAATCGCAATATCTTTTTGTCACAGATACCGCAGATCCTCAAGACGAAAGTCTTTAACCAATGTATGTTACCAATGTGTGTTACTAGTACTTACGGATCCGAGACGTGGTCGCTCACTATAGGCCTTGTGCATAAGCTCAATCAAAGTCACCCAGCGAGCTATGGAGAGAGCTATGCTAGGAGTTTTACCGACATATACGTAGCTCTCAGAATTGGCACGCTGAAGTGGCGATGGGCAGGCCATATAGCTCGTAGAACCGATAACCGTTGCGGGGTAAAGGTTTTTGAGTGGCGACCGCGTTGCAATGCGAAACGGAGTCTGGGCAGACCTCCTACTCGAAGGACCGACGACATCGTAGCGGTCGCAGGGAGTCGTTGGACGGAGGTGGCTCAAGACCGCTATTGTTGGCGTCGTTTGGGGAGGCCTATGTTCAGCAGTGGACGTATACGGGCTGATAATGATGATGAAGTAGGTTTTAGTTTTTACAAAAAACAATTCAATACTATATCTACAATGTACAAAAATTACGTAGTTGTACGTAACGTACTTACTTATAGGCTCACGTAGGCAGCGAGTTAATTTCTCTATATGCATATATAATGTTTTTTTTTATAAATAAATAATTTTTTATTGTCCTCTAACACAATGAGCTTAGATTTAAAACTAGAATATAACAATAAGTATAACTATAAAGCAAAATTGTGCGAGACTGGTGCCTGCGTTAGGTTTGCGAAAGTTTGCGTACATAATAAAATGTGAAACTGTGCGTATCTGCATTCTCTTTTTCATCTTTAGAAAAGAAAAATATTTTACCATTGGTTAGCTACGCCCCCACAGGTACCTTAGTCCAATATTAATAGAGACATTTCAACAAAAAAACCTAATAATGATGAATTTACAACAATTAATCTTCAGAACACACAGAGCGTGGAATCGCTTACTCATTTTGGCAAAGTCAAAATGGACGAAAATAGGAAAAAAGTCAAAAATAGGGTCGAACAAAAAATAAAGAACAATTTTAACAAATTAGGCGACAAAATCGCCACTTTTTGGGAGTAAATTACGGTGTTTAAGATTGTTTTGTGGATTGGTATTATTGATGTGCCGGGCGGGGCGAAGGGATGGGAAACTTCTTATCGATTCAAATTGTTTCTGGTTTGTTCTACTGGGAAAGCTGAAAGCTTATTTCTATCGCATGGAATCTGATCAACAGGATAAAAAGTAGCTTATGTTTTATTCAATATCTGGATCTACATCTATGGAAAAAATCCCGATCCGTTCAGTAGTTTAGGCGAAACGAAGTCACAAACATCAATCCTAAAGGTCACTTCCCCATTTTGGAATAATGTTAATGATTAAATTAGCTGGTTAGTTATAATAATAAAACCAAAAAATACGATGACAACAAATTATAAAATACTTCCCCATCACTAGCAACCACAATTCTTAGATGAAAATTGGATGAGCGTCACGAATGAGCCTACAGGGTGAGCGAGATTCCTGAGGGAAACTATTCCCATTATGATCCATCTCACTCACACCCACTTACCTCCCCTTGTGGGAGAGAGAAAGCAATAATAAATTTATTAAAACATCAGGTTTATTATCAACGTGTGAGTCCGCTGGCGTATGAATGGATAATTAAACTAAATAATACAATTTGAACAAAGCTTTGTTATGACGAAACGAATTAGTTAAATTTAGAGGTTTTTATTTATTTCAGGCTTTTACGTGTTGGAGGAGTCGATATGAAGGAATGTTATTTTATTGAACTGGCTTTTTTAAGTTTTTTCTAGATCATCTAATAAAAATGTAGGAACTGAAAGAAAATGTTAGAGGAGTTATGTTTACTCAGATTTATAAAAGTAATTTTATTAAGTTCTTTACATATGTATATTGGCATTCTTGTTCTAATGTTAAATTAAAAAATTTAGTCAACAGTCAGGTAGACATCAAAAATTCATCGATAAAAAATTCAATAACCGTCACTCTACACATAAACTCAACACTTTACAGTCTCCAATTCTCATAATTCCATCAAAAACGACCAATCATGTCGAACATCAAAATTTTTCCCAAGCTTTTCATAAAACACTGTCGGCGTGTTCATAATACTTCATAATAGCAATATCCTGTCTATTGATTGTCAAAAATTAGGAATTTCGGCAATTACATCTCACCTCCCACGTGAAGGTAAAAAAACTAGCAACCGGGGCATCTCGCGTTTTCTTAAAGGACCCGACGCTGCCCTTGGTAGTTGGCGCAAGTTACAAGAGACAGGAGGAAGTGAGCAAAAACTTCATAAATACAGGCATTAAGTATCTAACTACCATTATATCGAAAGATGGAAATGAAAGAAAGAAAATCAGTTTATTGATAGACAAATTCAAACACTCAATACATGGGTTTTTCGAAATTAATTTTAGCTCTGCCTTAAAATAACAAGTGCATGCCCAGTGAACCAATAGGCCCTAACCTAACTGAATTTTGCTCAACAAAAATTGTGCAACGTTGGTTTTCAGGTAGAACCTACGTTGTGTGTGGACATATAGACGAGGAATCGACCAATAACAGAATATTGAATGGGCTTATTACGTGATCCAGAGAAATGGAAGGGTTTTTATACCCTACAGTGGTCCACTTCAGGCTATAATAGTAAAGAACTTAATCGGTAGGTAGGTATACTATAATCTGAGTCCGGAGTTATTATTGAGTTTCGTTATTCGACAGTACCGAGACATCGTCGTCACCCAGACCAAATAAGTCATGAAGACGTTCCATTTTTGCATGAGATTGCGTGATCCGCACGCTAAACGCACTTTAATACGAAAAGAATGTCTGGCTATTCTTTTTTTTATTGGATTTTATATAGTGTGTCTAAACACACTATATAAAATCCAATAAAAAACACTAATGTACGGAAATGGAATCACGCAAATTCCATGCAAAAATGGAACGTCTGCAGGACCTCTTGCTACTATCGATTAACCAAACTCAGGGCTCTTGATTAATATAAATTTCAATTTCTTTCTTGGATTTATTTTTCTAGTTTATATTCCTACTTCACCAAACAATTAACGACAATTCGCTTTTAGTTTTATTTTTACAATTTGTGGTTTGGGCTGTGTTATGTTATATGTAAAGAACTTACCTACAGTTTTGCTTTAAAATCATAACTTCCAAACACAGAGCATCCAATAAAAAAATACTTACATATTTAGGGTGTTATATTAAAGCGCGTAACCAACCACACTAACATTCCTTTCCATGCCAAGGTTCGGATTACCCGCGCAAGCCTGTATCTCGCACCACATAAAATCTCAATGATTTTGTTCTTATTTTTCCCTTTTGTTGCCTTTGTGTGGCTAGCGCCGGCCGACCAGAAGGTACGAAAGGTGTTCTAAGGCGTATCCCTGTAATGGGCGTCTGTTACATATTTATTTTTGTGTTCATTCTCATCCTGACATCTTTTTTTCCGATTTCGCGCTTTCATGGTGGTAATGTCTGCTGTGGAATGTCATAAATAGGTACTGTGAATAGACTGTGTGTGACCCACTATGACAAAAGTAAATAGTTTAATGGGCACCTATTCTAAGAGATAAACTCAACTATTTACAAATGAAAACAATTTTTAGTCAGCTGCCTGGCAATTTTAAATACAATTTTTAAATGACGATCAGAAATTTCATATTTAGAATTCGGTTTTGTCTGCGATATTGCTCTCGGCACCATAGACATCGGCGGTGGCGTCTTGGTTTTTTTTTAATTCCCACCAACGACGCAAAGCAACGGTCAGCCCAGACATTCAGCCTATGAATGAAAGAGTTTATTGGTACTAATTTTGTTAATGGGTGAAATTGTGAATGAAGGTATTTGAAACAATAGATTTTTTAGGTGTCTAGGCCCATAGTAAAAAGTGGCGCCAACGCCAAGTAAGAAGGCATATTGCATCAAAGTAAAAATATACAATGGACGGAAAATTTAATGGTTCGAATTGTATAGGTGCTTATCAACATTATTTAGCGGCTTTATTTTAGGAGAGAAATGGTTTTGATATGGACTAGTTGAGCTACCTGTAGATTGTTTGTAACAGTCTTCAGTTACCTAGTTCAAATGTAAATACTAGTTCTAATTTACTATTATTTGATTGTAATTTTCTTTTTAATGAAGATAGGAGAAATATATTATTTGTTTTAATTTATTATTACAGATTCAAATACCTTTCTTAAACTTTTATTCATTTTAATCTCTGTATCAAAGCTATTACGCTCTGTAAAGGTAAACATTCAAGCCAAATGTAATCAAGGGGAATCTTAATCAAATAAATTGGAGTGTCAAAACAAACTTTCAAATGGATCACCGCATTTAAACGAAATCGTCACGTAATCTGAGATAATAAAATATTCGATAAATTGCGATCTCTGCTTTTAAGAAAATAATTTCACAATTATACAAAAAAATGTGAAAGTTTATCCACGGTAATGTGGATATCCTTGTTTTTATTAGTTTACTTATAATTTTGACTGCCCAGTTAATCACGGTGATCGGATAAAAAATTGCCCTTATGTTATTCCAGGTCCCAAACTATACCCATACCAAATTTCAACCCAATCAGTTCAGTAATTTTTGTGTGGAAGAGGAACAAACATCCATATATCTATAGGTACTCACAAACGTTGAAATTTTTATTATATTACAAGCTGCTACCCGCGCCTTCGCCCGCATTTTATCTGGATAAAAAATAGCTTATATGTTATTCCAGGTCTCAAACTATACCCCATTCCAAATTTCAGCATAATCGGTTCAGTAGTTTTTGCGTAAAAGAGTAACCAATATCCATACATCTATACATACAAACTTTGACATTTATAATATTATATAAATATATAGTAGGAAGTAGGATATAATACATATAATGACATATTATTCGATATGACGACCGATGTTTTGCGGTGAGCGAAGGTCCGCCTGCGACGCAGGAGGTTGCGGGCCGAGTTCCGCCTAGGGACAAATGTTTGTACAATCTGCAGACATTTATTCCGGGTGTGCTTGGTATTTTCTAGGTATAATAAATTTGTATCTATGTATTGTATGATGTATATCAGTCATCTAGTACCCATAACACAAGTTCTTTTTAGCTTGGGGCTAGATGATGCTGTGTGGATTATCCAGCATTATTTAATAATTTTTTTCATCAATTTTCCCATAATTCGCTCACGGAGTCGTTCAAACTGATATTGAATACATAAATAACTTTAAATATGTCTACTATCCTTCACCTTCAATACTATCAATTCACCATCAATCGCATTTCTTATCAGGTTAAGGAACCGTCTGTCGCTGCCGTCGCCTTCAGATAATTAAATTCTGATATTAAGAATGAGATCCCAAATGCCATCCGAGATACAGATCTACGTATAAAAATATGCTTTGCACGCAAAGTTTTATAAATGGTATCTCACTTGTAGAGGCAGGGTTGAAGCTAGGGCGGTTGTACTGGGGCTACTCCCACAGTTTACTTAGGTTTGGACTATCTAAGCTGGCCATAGCTCCAAACTTTAAATGTTATGGAATGGCTTTTGAATTTGCACCATATGATATTAGAAGCGAATTGGTGGAGTCTAAAATAATAAAAAACTATTGTAGGTTAGGTACTGGTAATTTCGTTATTTTACGTAACTTTGTATTTATGTACCTATTGTGTATTGTACATGTTGTCTAATAAACAATTAATTTCATTTCTAATTATATTTCAAAATCGTTATTATCTTTACACACGCAAAACCTTCATGCGGTTTGTGTATATTTGTCACAAATTGTATACAACCTTTGTCTTTGGCATTACTTTATATTCCTAGAAATTGCTGCGGTTTGTAATAGGACGCTGTTATTTAAATTATTTAGAGAACGAACTATGAAGCTTAAGCCTTTTCCGAATTCTATCTTTAACCCCCGATCTTGTCCCTTAATACGGCCCCCACAAATGTATAGTTAATTGAAAATATATATCACTGTATGAGAGAAGTGTTAATTAAGCGTTAACTAGCTGTTTGTTAGTATTAATGCAATTAAAAACGTACACGCTTGTAATGGGGAATATCGGCAGGAACGGCGCTATTTACCTTTAATAATTAATTCTGTTCGTTGTGAATGCGTAATGACTGTTGACTAGTTTAATATAAATTCAATTAAATTTATTTATTCAATTAGAACGGTGAAACAAGTTACAAAAATACACCAACTCGAAGTTTTCGTAAGATACATAGATAGATAGATGGTTTATTTGGTTCACAAACATAGACAGCACAAGACAAAAAAAAAACATATACATTGTAGTAGGTAGGTATCAGTAAAATATACTTAACAATATACTCGTATATCGTACTTACTAAAAATACGTACCTAACATAGGTACGTATTTTTAGTAAGTACGATATTTTAAGTATTTTTTTTTTGTAAGCTTCTCGTTTTAGCTTTTTCGCTTGACATGGCGATGACCATCATTTTCTTGAAGAGTTTTTTAGATGGTCCAAGAAAAAACGCTGCTTAAATTCCTAAATTACTTATTGATAAAAATAATTTGATCCATTCAAAAAACGAAAAACCGATTCGAATTCCTTAATTTTAATTTGTTTTGTAGGACAAATATTAATCCCTCGTGAATAAAGTTTTAATAACCACGGGATCGGGGTCATCGTCTATAGATCAGCGAAAGAATTTTCAAAATTAGTTCATAAATTAACGGAGAAATTGAATAATATAGTACCTTAAAAACGGGCATACAGCCGAAAATTACCTACCTCCTTTTTCGAAATCTGTAAAAATTGAATAACGTTTTTGGTTAAGATTAATACTTAAAATTATTACATCATTGATCCCCAAACTAGGATAAACCTGTATCTTGGGGATCACCTTCCTTGGATTCTTTACATAATAAATAACAAAACAAAATTACATTTAAAAAAATGGCAGAAAGATGTTTAAAAATTGGGAACAGAAGATTAATAATAGAAGATTTTATTATTTTCGGTTAAAACAAGGAGTGACATATCTAGAGGTCTATTTTTATACTTAAAGAATTTAATGATATCCTAAAAATTTACGACTCCGGCGGGACTTGAACCCGCGACCCTCCTCTGAATACGAGGATGCGCTAACCAACTGCGCCTTTTTTGGAATATCATTAAATTCTTTAAGATTACCCAAAGTGCGGGCATAAGCACTATAAAACCTATTTTTATACTATTCAAACCTCTCATCCAATCGTAATTTCTTAACTAACAACCATACAAAAACAGGCTCACAGTCGCAGCCCGAGAGGACCCTGCTATGTTGATTGACAAACACTGCTGCAGTATCATAGTTTTTAACCCTTCCCCTGTCAATCCAATCTCGTTGACACCGTGAAAAAGTCAACGCCTTGGGAGTCGCTGATGTGGTTCAAGTTGGAGCGGATAGCGGTGCAATCCCAAAGTAGTACTTCCGAAACAAAAACCTCATGTTTGCATTTCATATTTTTTGAATGAAATAAAAGTCCTCATATTTAAATTAATATTTAAATAATTTTAGATCTCTACTGTAAGATTCCACCTAGCCTATAGCGACAGCTTTGTCAAAAAAATTCTGCAACATTAAGTTTGAACGATCATATAGGACTATCTACATATACACAGGTATGTAGGAGAATCATAGCCGTTTGACGCTGTTGACTATGCTTACCAGACTGTGAAACTAGGTGATCAAAAAATGCATTACTTATTCATCATCATCATGATGATGATGATTAAGCCCATACACGTCCACTGCTGGACATAGGCCTCCCCCGTACGACGCCACAAATAGCGGTCCTGAGCCACCTCCGTCCATCGACTCCCTGCGACCGCTACGATGTCGTCGGTCCATCGAATGGATGGTCTCCCATGTAGGGGGGGATTTGCCATAATCACCACGCTTGGCAGGCAGATTGGTGATCGCAGTGTTGGTGTTTAAAAATACTCAGAAGGAAGCTGCTGCCCTTCCTCTGGTACGTTCCCTTAGTCGGCTCTTATGACATCCATTACTTATTAATTTAATTAAAAATATATGCATGTCCAAGCACCGGAAAGGCTGGAAAAAAGAGGGAGGCGTTCGTCCTGCAGTGGGACAATAAAAACTGAAAATAAATACAAATAAATAATAATAGATGTACATATTTGAATATTATTAATTATACTAAAATATTCCCACCACTTGGCTGCAAAAAATTCTGCTGCCTGTGCCTTCCCGACTATGAATCATAAAATAACAGACCTTCGTACTGTTTCAAAATTACTGTGTGGTCTTCCACTCGCTCCGCTCTCCACTCGGACCACATCCCAACAGCAGGGACTCTACGGGGAGTCTGAAGACGTGTCGAAACTGGCCTGGGTGTTAAATAATACATTAACGTTGTAATACATAATTTAAAAGCAAGACAATGAGCAGAGTCCACGATGCTTGGAATGTGTTAGGTTAAAATTCCACTTTGTTACTAATAAGATTTTTAACGTTCGAAGGAGTGACTTTTCAGCGAAAATTTTGATTTTCAATGCTCTAATCAATAGTGCAAATTCTGTCACAAAATCTACAGCATCAAAGTTATTTTTTGAAATTTTTAGTGGGTTCATGTTTACAAACATTTTATGTTGAGTACCAATAGCCGGAGTTATAGACATACATATATTAAATACTAGCTGCTGCCCGCAGCTTTGGACGCCCTTTTCATGTACCCTATGTCCCCCGGGATATTATCTACCTCCCTGCCAAATTTCATTAAGATCTTTTCAGCCGTTTAAGCGTGAAAAGTTAACAGACGGACAGATATATAGACAGATAAAATTTATAATATTAATAGGATCTACCGAATAGTTTTAAGTGGTATCATTAAGAATGAATTTCAAAACAGTCCATTCAGTACTTTGGGGTACATATTTATAAAAAAATGATACTCGGTAGACCAAAATCATACCACCCACCATCACACCCAACCGCAACATTAATAAGCAATTCGCATTTAACAAGCATAATTGAGCATATTTACTTCTAAAAAGACTTCTTAAGGCTACCTAACAAACCACAAAAAGTGTCCCCAAAGGATTAAAAATAATAAAAGGATTTCACAATGGGATGACAGCCTGTTAAAGCAAATTAGTCATTTTGTGTCCATTTAACCTCACACATAGCTTTTCGGTAGTCATTTGTTACTTTTAAAAAGTCATCGATACGTAAAATGAAACGTAATTTTGGCTTTGTAAAGAGGGTAATGATTTCTGAGATTTAGAAATAAGTTTTGTAAGTAGCATGTAACAGGTAGGTAAATGTTCCTACTTCATTTCATTCAGTTTTATTTTACTTAATCAATTATTTTATTTAAAAAAATGTACCTATTCAACTTTTCCTTATTACGATGTAAGCTAGGTAAGTAAAATACAAGGCTATTATATTTTATTTTCATAAGATGTTTTTTATGAAGGTACACATATATTATGGACATCACCATTATAGCAAATAAATAAGTCTCTATTAAAGTTACCTACTTGCTGATGTGAACATTAAGTTTTTATGACAAAAAAGAATGTAGTGCATAAGATCTTGTATCTACAGCAAACAATTACGCCGAAGAACATCCATTATCAGATCAATTTGAAATAAACACGTCAATCCTAACAACAAAGGCATCCCACCAAAACGAATGCAACAGATCTTCATCTTCAAGTATTGCACACTTACCTGATGTCCAGTAAAGACGTCTAATCCTTACACAATAGGAGTTAGGATCAATAAATGCAACGAGTTTTGTTTGTGACAAAATTTACAGTTACAACCTTCTTTTCGTGGCCCGTCAAGCGTATGATAGGGTGTTACAAAGGAGATTGCATTTACGTGTAAAAAGGTTGCACGTTTTGAGAGGGATATTTGGGTAATTTTAAACTTAGAATGGAATGGTTTCCTTTATATGGAGTAAAGAGTTTTACTTACGCTTTGACTGAGGGTATTAAAAATCTTAGACGTAAAAACAATCACACACTCTGTATGTACTTATTGGCAGCATAGATAGGTATAGTTGAATCTAACATTTAGATTCAGGTTTAGATTAGATTTTAAGTTCAGTACTTTGCGTCTAAAATTTATACTTTACTGAACATAGAAAAATGCAGATATTTTTTATAATTATATAAAAATCTCGTGTCACAGTGTTTGTAACCAAACTCCTCCGAAACGGCTTGACCGATTTTTATGATTTTTTTGAGTTTATTCGATAGGTTTGAGAATAGGTTGTTATTGTAATAAAGATTTAAGTAATTTAAAAAAAAAACTTTATAACACCAACCCCCATTTTTTAATAGCGATATTAGTAATGTAATAATCTTCAACCCTCAGTGGTCGATGGCAAAACAACGTTTGCCGGGTCAGCTAATAAATATATAAATACATAGTTTTAGTACACTTTCTTTGTTTTGGGTGGTAGTTTTGGGGGAGGCCTATGTTCACGTGTGAACGTGTACGGAGTGATGATGATAGTTCTTTCTTCCCATTGCGATCGATCTATCTGATGGTTTAATTACAAGCATTCGATGTGCATCGATAATTGGGAATGAGGTCCGACTGGTCAGCTACTCGTATCTTAATCTCTCCATTCGAGTCCGGCATTCGAGTGAGAACTCATCGCTCGCCGATTCAATCGATCTTTGAATCGGTTTTGAGTATTTTATCTATTTTGAATTATTACCCATTCCCATCGTAGGAGAATGCATAATAATCGTGGGACGTGCAAGAGCTTGAAATGGAATCCTGTTATACTGGAATAAATAAATATTGCTGCACAGCATCATCTAGCGCCAGCCTAAGCAGAGCTTGTGTTATGGGTATTACATGACCACTAGCAACCACCCCCCGGCTTCGCACGGGTAGTTGGTACAGCATAATACATATCTCAAAGGGAATTAGGCAGTGTTTTCGATGAAAGTTCCCAGGGGGTTTGACTTTTTCCGACACTTGCAACAATTATCGTTATATTTCACCCATTTTCCACAAAACTTTGACAAATTATATACATAAACCTTCCTCTTGAATAACTCTATCTATAAAAACCGCATCAAAATCCGTTGCGTAATTTTAAAGATCTAAGCATACATAGGGACAGACAGACAGCGGGAAGCGACTTTGTTTTATATAATACATATTATGTAGTGATGATGATTGTTGTGCTATGAGGACTTATATACATAATGCAATATATAACATAGATTTTTTTTTTATTATATTTAGTAAATACCCAGAACTCCAGAGACAAATATTAGCAGATCGTACAAACATTTGTCCTAAGGCGGGAATCCAACCCGCCACCTCCTACGTCGCAGGCGGACCTTCACCCGCTTAGTTATAGCTTGATATTTTTTGCCGACTTCAAAATAAGGAGGAGGGACTCAATTCGGGTGTAGGTATGTTTTTTAAGCAACGTCGAAACGTTACTTTGACCTATTTCACTAATTCATATTAGGGCTGCAAGTCATCATCATCAACAGCCTATAATAGTTCACTGCTAGACATAGGCCTATGACCAGCTATGGACTATTATGGGCAACCGATGATGGTGCCTTTTTTTACCTACCCATATATGCATGCACCTAAGGTACCTAATCCATGCATATTGTGGTAGCTAGTTATCGACCAAAAAAATCGATAATCGATAAAACGCATCAACCGATATGATGCGATATGCATAATACCCGCTACACATAATTAATTACCCGAAACCCCTCGACAGACGGATTGACAAAACAAAAAGTATTTTATGTCTATATAATATCGACAACTTCATCGGTTAAAGCAAACATTAATAATTGATAGAGACATTTGATTTCCGTCGTTAATGATACAGCGTGTTTTATTTATTAAATAATGTTAATAAGCCTTAGATAGATATAAAATATAAAAATAAAACTGTAGCCAAATTTTTCTACCATATTTTTGGTATAGATTTGTAAGTTTACTTAGTAGGTATATTTTATTACCAACCCATGTTATTGTAACAGATATAATAACTTACAGATATCTGTTTATTATACAATACAACACAAAACTCTTTATTGTACACCACAAATACAAATAAAACACATAGAAATTAACATAAACAAGTACAATGGGCGGCCTTATCGCTTAGAAGCGATTTATTCCAGGCAACCTTAGGATGGATAGAAAATTTTCAATTTAAGAAAGGCAAGGTTGTATACAACATTAATACATAAAATAAGATAAACAACAATATACTTATAGTAGAAAATATATTATTTATATGTAATAAATAAATAAATACCAAGATATAGAATAGATAGGTTACAATAATTACTTTTCCGACAGATAAAAATCTTTGACGCGAGCTTTAAAAACAGGTAGAGATCCAGCTTTCCTAATATACTTAGGTAGTGCGTTCCACAACTTTACGGCCTGGATAGAAAAGGATTTGCCATAGAAACTGGTTCGGTGGAGAGGCATGTTTAATACCAAGTTTTCTGAAGAGCGAAGGATACGAGAAGGATGGGGATGGGAACAGGGGAGAAACTCAAAACGCTCCTTGAAATATAGTGGAGTGAGAGGGTTGAAGAGTATATTATAAAGAAGAGAAAGTATGTGAGAATCCCGGCGAAGACGGATAGGAAGCCACTTGAGTTTTGTGCGGAACTCCGAAATATGGTCATATTTGCGAAGCTCAAAAATAAACCGTATACAGACGTTTTGGAGTCGTTCAAGCTTATTGAGCTGCTCTTCAGTGAGGTCAAGGTAGCAGACGTCTGCATAGTCAAGGATAGGAAGTATCAAAGATTGAGCGAGCACAATTTTAGTAGCAGTAGGTAGAAAATTTCGGAGTCCTCTCAACGAGGCGGCGGAGGCAAAAATCTTACGGCTCAGAGCATCCATTTGTGGGGCCCAAGTCATGTCGCAATCCATTAAAATTCCCAAATTTTTAACGCTATTACTAAAAGGAACTGTGACTCTATTAAATTCAATATTGGGCAGAGTGGACCAGTCGATTTTAACGGAAGTGCGAGAACTACCTAATATAATAGCCTGTGTTTTGTTTGGGTTAATCTGGAGACCGTAGGCTTCGCTCCAATCACGAATGCTGGTAAGGTCGCTATTCGTGCGGTGTATCGCACTAGCCAAGTCTTGCAATTAAGTTTGCGTGTAAATCTGGAGATCGTCTGCATAGAGATGGTAGGAAGAAGTTAATTGAAGAGAGATAGAATTTATAAATAATTGAAACAATAGAGGAATAAAACGCCGCCTTGGGGGACACCAGCAAAAGTGGTGCACCAAGATGACAAAGAGTCATCAGTACGAATCCGTTGCCGGCGCCCCTGCAGATAACTGCGAAACCAGCCATTTGCCGATGGAGATATGTTAATAGAGCGCATAAGTCCAAGAAGGATTTCGAAGTCAACAGTATTAAAAGCATTGGTGAAATCGAGTAGAGTCAGAATAGTGAGATGTCCGTTTTCCATGCCTGATCGAATATCATCGGTGATTTTGACGAGTGCGGTAGCAATACTGTGACCGGGGCGAAAACCGGACTGAAGAGGATTTAGAAGGTTATGAGAACAAAGGAAGGAACTAAGTTGGCCTTGAACAAGACGTTCAAGAACCTTTGATAGAAAAGGAAGAATGGAGATAGGCCGAAAATCAGCAAATGAGTAAGGTTTAGTTTTTTTGGGTAGAGGAATGACTTTCTAATGGCTTCCTTCCATACAGTCGGAACGGTCTCAGAGGTAACAGAAAAGTTAAGGATATGACATATCAAAGGTAATATCTCCTCCACAATTGGCATGATCATATTACGACCGATATTATCACCTCCCATGGCTTAGAGGAAATGGACATAATGCTCTTTTTAACATCACATGCGGCGAATGGTTGTTTGTTGAACGAAGGATAGTCAGGAATAGGCAAGGAATTAAGATAGTTGAGGGTGCTAGTTTTGACATCCACATCTATGTTGGACGTCGACGAAAAGTGAACATTAAGAGAATCAATATTAAAATTTGAAGTACACGCAGCTTGGCGTGCCTTGCTGATTCCAAGGGCTCTTAAAAAGCTTTGGCTGGATCAGCATTTGAGAGTGAAGAATGAATATAGCGGCGTTGAGCATCCCTACACATCCTATTACAGCGATTCCTGGCGAGATTAAACTTTTCCTTATTGATATCACTAGCACATCGTTGAATCTCGCTCTGGCAACTGCCTTTTTGTGCATGAGGGACTTGATTTCGTCCGAGATCCACGGAGCAGGCAGATGCTTTATTTTGACCAAGCGGATTGGTGCATGGACGTCAAACAGATTAATTAAACTACAATTAAAGGCTGAGAGCTTATCGTCAATTGTGTCTACCGACATCACTGGAAACCAGTCGACTTTGGATGCATCCGCTCTGAGATTTTCTAGATTCGATTCATACCACTAAAATTGCGCTGTAGAAGAATTTTATGTTTATGTTTGGGAGGACGTAGTTTATAGGACAAGAAAATAAGGTCATGATAGGAGAAGGCATCTGCTGAGCATTGGCCGTGCTTAGCAACATGCTGCAGAGATGAAGTAAAAATTAAGTCAAGAAGAGATGGAGTGACATTAGGAGAGTGATGAGTTGTACCAAGAGGAAGAATATGCATGTTGCAGGACTGTACTATTGATTTAAGGGTGGTTGCACGTGAGTCTTGTTTGTCTAGACAAGTGTTGAAATCTTCCATAATAATGAGTGACTGTACAAAGGAAGAAGATTTTCCAGCAGTTTTTTAAAAGAAGCAAAGTTATTTATACGAAGAGAAGGACTGTAATAAACACCGAGAAGAATTTTAGAATGCGAAAGACATATCTCAATGAGAAGATGTTCGCCAGCATTAGCAGAAGGAGGCTGTGAAGACATGCTCACAATAGAATAAGCAATATCTGAGCGCAAGAAAATGGCCACACCACCTCCACGAGAACCCATGCGGTCGTTTCGTATGAGAGTACCCAGGAAGAGAGTACAAGGACGAAGGGAGACAAGGCTTAAGCCAGGATTCAGAAATTAAGACAGCGTGAAGGTTTTTGATGTCGAAAGAAGCTAACATATCCGAAAAGTGTGCTGGAATACTCTGGGCGTTTATATGAACTATGTTAAAGTTTTTTGGTACATCACTAAAGTGGGATGATAGTGTATCGGAGAGGTTGGGAATGCTCATAAAGCTGTCAGCACTACTTGAGCTTGAGTCTAGTGAGGGGATGGAACAGAACTCGTCATCGTCGGTATCACCAAAAGTCATTTAGAGTTCTATAATAAAATAATAATAATAATAGCAGTGAAAACAATAAATTAAACAAAATAGGTACCTAATAAAAAACAACAAAAACACAATAATAAAAGTACTCCGAACTCCATCTGCCAGTTATACCTGGGTATTACAAATTTCAAAAAATAATAAACACAAAAAGAAAACAAGACAAACCTAAATTCACCAATAAAAAACAAACAAGGACTAACAGATGGCTCAAAAGACATGGAGCCATGAAAGCGATAAAAAAAAAAACAAATAAATTATATGACTTGACATTAGCTAACATTTTGACATACCTACACACGTCACGCAATAACAAAGAAGTCAAGTCGTCAAAACTACGTCAGTATTGTATTCTCTTTGAAAACTACCTTACTGCGGTAGCTAAATAATTAGGTGAGAAAAAAAAATGGAATAAAAGTCTACCTACAGTGTGTGTGTAGGTAAATGAGGAAAAGAGTTGACGTCACCTTCTGGCTATCGCTTCCATGGCCGCCCTACTCCGCTATTTGATGAGTACGCCACTACTTCTTCGACGAAGTTGATGCACCACCACTGCCGGCGGCCGCAGCTCGCCTAGCCGACGGGGCCCTGGGCTTCACTGCCGACGTTGTCGCGGTCACCACCCGGCTGGCAGGCTTTGCGGCCCCTGCCAGCGTTAGCTTGTTGAGCTCGCCGATACTACTTATTATAATTTTTCAGTATAATTTATTCATTTTATTACACTATTTAAATAATAGTGTAATAAAATTTGTTATTATTATAGCGCCCAAAAATCCATAGTAGGCACTATATGTATGTATATACCTAGTGACAAAGATTTCTATATCTATCTAATACCGGGGGGCCGTGGGGCCGCGGCGTACGAATATCGACCCCTCCAACTCAACCTGTGGATGTCGTAAGAGCTGACTAAGGGAACCTACTACCAGAGGAAGGGCAGCAGCTTCGTTCTGAGTATTTTTAAACACCAACACTCAGATCACCAATCCGCCTGCCAAGCGTGGTGATTATGGTAAATCCCCCCCTACATGGGAGACCATCCACTCGATGGACCGACGACATCGTAGCGGTCGCAGGGAGTCGATGGATGGAGGCGGCTCAGGACCGCTATTTGTGGCGTCGTACGGGGGAGGCCTATGTCCAGCAGTGGACGTATATGGGCTGATGATGATGATGATGATCTAATACATGATTTATTTGATGTCATTCAAAACAGAATAAACAAGTTCTTCCCAATTCAGAATAATAAAATTAATCAGTTCGTAAAATAAAATAGAACAAGAAGTGACCATTACAGCCATAAAAGAGTTTTCTTTAATAGTCGGTAATTGGTTGGAATAACATAATTTTTATTGGCATTGTCTCGGACAACTTGATTTTATCCCCTACTTTTGATAGGTAAATAAAAGTTATGTATAAACGATTGCAGCGCACCTGACACATAAAATCTTTTATAATGTCGCATTTAAAATAAACTTTACTGTAAAAATAAGACTCAAGCCAAGCTTCGATTTGGGGAAGTTATTCCAAAATATTTTGCTAGAATGAATACTATTAAACTTTGTAACAATACCGATGACGCCCGACTTCCTATTCTATTCAAAGTTAGGTAATTGACTAGTTTTAATTGTAAATACTAGTTTAATTTGTTTATATTATTTGATTGTTATTTTCTTTGTCAATACATTTTGGTAATTGATAAGTTGGAATCGAATTTAATCATAAATAATAAAAACATTCGTTTAAGGTTAAGCTGCACTTTTATAATCTAGAAAGTAGTGCGTAGGCGTGTGTAGTCTGTCTGTTTAATTTAGTTGGTGGTTTCTATTTTCTATGTAAGATAATGACAAAAATTATTTTCTATCGAGAACAGTTCGAGTATTAATAGTATTGCCACTTTAGGGTCAATAAATAAATAAATCTTGCTGCTGTTTTTTATTTATTTTCATTATATCGTAATTATGTGCGTTGGCATCGAAAACAAACCGCAACCTGTGGTCAGCTAATGGCCATTTATAGCTATTAAAGGCGTTATAATGATGATTTTGAGTTCAGCCACATACCTGAAAGTGTATTCGTGTTAGTCATTTGCTACGAAATTTAATAAAATCGTGGACCATCGGTGTATAAAGTTATGACATTATTATTGGAAATATTTAATCTTGATATAAATCTATGAATCATCGTGAGTCATATTTACGCATCTACCTAACCTACAAACATTTTCTTCTGACCCTGACTTAAAAATTTCAACAATTAATTATCTAAAAATATGTAAAATTAGTCCACAGCATGACAGGACAAAGCAAAAAGGGGTTTTGTCATTATCTCTTGGCAGGAAGATTAGTGAACGCAGTAGACGTAGAGTAGGTAAGTATTTATTGGCAGTTGTGTTTAAAAGATATAGCAGGAATCTAGTATATTTTATAGAATCTAGTACATTTCATGTACCATACTCATTACCGTAATTTATAATAATAGTTTTGCCCTGTCTTCAGAATATAAGTCAATAACTTTATTTCTTTAGGCTTACAAAATAAGCACTTAGACAAGTCAAATTTTATACTATAAACATAGTTATTATTATCAAATAAGAAATAAGGTGTTATTGATATTCTCTTCACTTACATTTTTTGTCCACTAGTGGAAAAAGTGAAAATTATTCAATGCCTTGCCCTATTATTTTCAGCACCCTGTATATAAACTTGATACGTGACAGTTCAAATATTATGAAGAGGTTTTGAGGAGGTGAAATTCACTTATTGCTCCTTCAGTTGCGACCGGGGGGCGTCGTGTACGATCACGCGCTTGGCTGCCTCCGTGAGCTTGAGATAGGAATTGACCACGCTATCGCCTCTGACTCAGTCCAAGTTAGAGGCGATAGCGTGGTCAAATATCCATTTTTTCAAAGTAGTAATAATCTTTAAAGAAAAAGAAAATAACAATCCATAATTATAGAATGTAGAGGTACAATAAACTCACATCAAAGCGACGCATGACCCGAGAGCTGGTGAGTATCTGGCGCAACGCATCAGCATTGCCATACAGCGGGACGATGCGTCTTGGGAACGCTGGTGACTGGTAATGATATTAATCAGTTGGGCTACCTGTAGATTGTTTGCAACAGTCTGCAGTTAGCTCAATCGTTTCAGTTGTAACTATTTCTAATTTGTTTCTATTATTTGATGGTAAAACATTGATCTTTTGTTAGTAGGTGAATCGCTATAGCGTGGTGATTATAGTCTCCCCTTGTTTGGGGTGGCATGTCCATCAGTGGAACTAGGTAAAAATAAATAATAATAAATAGTAATAAATAAATAAATGATGCTCGACAACCACACAGCATCATCTAGCCCCAAGCTAAGCAGGGCTTGTGTTATGGATACTAGATGACTGATATACCTACTTAACACAATATACTACATAGACAGATATTTTTTATTTTCCAAAGAAAATACCCGAGACAAATATTTGCAGTTTGTACAAAAATTTGTCCCAAGGTGGGAATCGAACCCGCAACCTCCGTCGCAAGCGGATCGGTTGTCAAATATGTATATGTGCTGGCCGAGGATAAAATTGGAAAGTTTATAAATTGGTTTGTACCTAATGAGTCATCATCATCATCATCAGCCCATACACGTCCACTGCTGGACATAGGCCTCCCCCGTACGACGCCACAAATAGCGGTCCTGAGCCGCCTCCATCCATCGACTCCCTGCGACCGCTACGATATCGTCGATCCATCGAGTGGTCTCCCATGTAGGGGGGGATTTGCCATAATCACCACGCTTGGCAGGCGGATTGGTGATCGCAGTGTTGGTGTTTAAAAATACTCAGACGGAAGCTGCTGCCCTTCCTCTGGTAGGATCCCTTAGTCGGCTCTTACGACATCCACGGGTTGAGTTGGAGGGGTCGATATTCGTACGCCTCGGCCCCACTGCGCCATTACACCTAATGAGTGTACTTAAAGGCTGTTTTAGTGACACGCTGATCATCGGCGCTGAGAGTTCGACACGTAGCTGGTCAGCGCTGACCGTCAGTAACGCTCAGTGAAGACTGAGGCGCATGGCCGACGGCTCAGCGACGCCGACGCGCGGCGCGTACAGCCGCGAACCGCTCAACGCTGAAGCTCGTCAGCATTGAGTGGTCGGCGTTGTTCTAATAAAGCTTCTTTTGCACCAAACATATTGACCTACCATCGCTGATTGTCAGCGTGGTACTAAAATCAGCCTAAAGTTTAGCATCTTATCTATCATGCCACCAAACGTTGCTCAAGAAATGTACCTACTAGGTTAACCTACCTACTAGTTGCGGTGGCACATGTCCTGGTAATTTTCGGAAATTCTGGTCATATTCTGTAAACTAGATGTAAAAATTCATATAATTCTGTTGCCTGGTAGAGATCGCTTCTAAGCGATAAGGCCCCCCATTGTACATGTTTTTTGTAAAGTATATTTGTCATGTAGTATTCCTGTTGGATAAAGAATTTTGTCTTGTATACAACTAGCCTGCTTGCTCTACCTACAACTGTACGACAGAAGCGGACCTAAGACTGATTGGTTTGTATACTCTACATTTTGAATGGCAGCGGGAACAAGTGCCTAAGCCGATTTTTGCCGATTTTCAGTGAAGCTTATCCCAACAATGAAATTTCCTCAAAAGCAGTGAAAAGCTAACTCTCCATCATTCACTGTCCACTGAGACAGAGCGCAAGAATCTTCCAGCTCCAATTCTAAGCTTGGTGCACCATTTCTCAAAACTTTTGGCATTATTGATGGAGCTGTTGCAAAAATATCCAGTCAATCCCAAAGTGTTGTCATCATTTAGATGCCTTCGTTTTCCACGCGTATAATATTTCACGATCGACATGCATTAGAGATGTTATCTCGTTACATCTTAATTCCGCTGCTACAGATATGAAGATCTGAATGAACGTGTGGCCAACAGGAATTTAAAATAAAACTGCGAATATCATCATGTTTGTATAATATTTTGTTACATCAAAAGCTTTTTGATTATTTTATTTTTACGCCCTCTATGTAGCAAGCAGTGAAGCAGAGAAAGCGCCATCTGGTGTCAAAGCTTACACTTATTACTCTACCTTTCACAAGCAAAATACGCGTGACTGAGGATTTGGGACGTTTTGTAATGTGTTCGGGCTCGTTTTAATCCACTGTTATACTCATAGATGGCGCCACTGGTAGCTTTTATATTTTTAATCCTAGCTCTCTGTACTCTACTCCATTACTTATGGTCACTGATTGATCTCATAGTCATATTTTCCTTATAAATTATATCACAGCAAAGCTATTTTGCCACTCCTAGAATTTATACGAAGGTCACATATGTAATAATCTTATCTCGACACCAATATTTTTCTAACAGCAGCGCCTAGCAAATTTACCTACAACTATATTAGTCACTTCTCCACGCTCTACTATTTTGAGTAATTTAATAAGAGTAGTCAAAAAAGCAAACAGTTCAGTTGACCCCGACTTTTGAAAAGCAATGATAAAATCCATTTCGTGTATGTGGCATAAAATAAACAAGATTTATATCACTTGCAAGTAAAAAAGTCCACTTCCTCAACACAAGTATCGCACTCCACAAAGCAGCAGTTCACCATTCGACATCTGCATCGTGACGTCACATTTCTGATCCCCGTCACATAGCCTCTCGTACAACATAGGGTCGCACAGTTGTTCCTGTCCTTACAAACCCTGCCTTTCGTCCTAGCACATAAGTTCGGAGTCTTGTGTAGGTAGACCAAGTCCTTCCTTTTGATCTTTTTCTTTTTGACTGATCGTTTCACTGTATCATCCAGTTTCTTCTTCACCGCGTGATGGTAATGCTTTTTCAGCAAACCCATTGCGGAGTTAAAAGGCCCGAGTCGTTTCCAGCAGGTTTTCGTTGTACACGAACCGGAAAATCCGTGGCATTTGCAGACTTCTCTCAATTGTTCCCCAACCGCATTAATTCCTACGATCACATCTTGTTTTAAAAGTTCTCCTGATTGGTTGTTGCTGCCATGTTTGAAGTCTAGAAAGTTCTTTGCAACGCGTTTTCCGTATTTGAAGTCATCGCCGCAACCGCTGCCTTTCCAGGTAGAGTTATTACCAAAAGTGCTAAGACAGGAGCAGGTCATCATGTCACCAGACGCACACGCTCTAGCAACTGCGTGTGTAATAGATGCAGCCATTAGGGAATACACAAAAGCAGTTTCTCTATAAATCTTGGTGAAAATGGTTCTGTTTGCTTTCCGATTGAACTTAAGTGTGCAATTCCAGCGGTCGTATCGGAAGTTTTCCTCACAAGCTGTGATGGCTTGTTCCTTGGCTATCGCGAGGGCATTTGCGAGACCAAAGTCTCGTTTGCAAAGCTTATTCTGCCGTTTGGTGGTTCCGGGCAGTTGGCAGGCCCCCGGAGGGGTCGTTTCGGACCGCTCAGTGAACAACGACTCGACCGTCTTTTGAAGAATGGACTGAGATCTGAAACAAGAATTGGAATAGTAATTAGATTAGGGATATTTAGTAAGTAAGTAGGTAGGATAGTATAAAACACGTTAGAATATTTAAAATCTAATAGTCTAGCATTATTTAGTTATTTATTGCGTAGATGTGTAAATTAAAAGAGAGTTGAGGTACCTACTTGGTACATATTATTGTATGTATAAAGAGAAGATTATAATAGGCGACTTCTCAAAATCAATTTATATCTATGAATCTTTTAATACATTTTTGAAACCGTAGGTAGTTTGACTAGTAAAGTACAACCTATATAGTTATTCTGTGCTCGTAGGTATTGATGATAATAAATAAGGTACCTACTATGTCAGCTCTAGGTTTAGAAATTCTCTAGGTTTAGAGATTATCGGATACATTTCTGTAGAAAAGGTTCAAACAAGAGAGTAAAGAAAAGAAAGGTCAAGGCTAAATGTTGGGTATCTTTATATTTATAACAAGAAATAGACACGGGTTTAGTATGCCACATATAGCTACAGGCTGAATTAGATTTAAATTTTAAACTGGTGGGATTCTACATTGAGAACTCTACATTGTTTTCGCTGTGTTTTATATTTTAACATTAATGGGTAGGTATACTCAGTAAGACATTGTTTGGCATCATCATCATCATTATATTAGTCTATACACGTCCGCTGCTGGACATAGGCCTCCCCATACGACGCCACATATAGCGGTCCTGAGCCGCCTCCATCCATCGACTCCCTGCGACCGCTACGATTGTTTGGCATCCTACTAATATTATAAATGTCAAAGTTTGTATGGATGGATGTATGAATATTTGTTACTCTTCCACGCCAAAACTACAGAACCGATTAGGCTGAAATTTGATATGGGTATAGTTTGGGACCTAAAATAACATATAGGCTATTTTTTATCCCGATAAAACGCGGGCGAAGGCGCGGGTAGTAGCTAGCATAATCATATAATACCGTAGTATAATAACGTGCGAACTTACCCTTCATTATTTTTCGAAGCGACACAAACAAACACTAAAAAAACAAAAAAACTAAAACTAAACATTTTCAAGAGATCCGTACAATCACATGGCTTCAAATGAATGCAGTTTAAAATGACTCAAAAACAGGACGTTATCTACGAAGGGTGGGCCTGTACGAAAATGGTATTACAAACATAGAAATCAATATGCATACAGTACAATGCGCAAATAATGGACGCTAGACATTGTGGTTTTACTGTTGTACGGAATGCAGAGCCATACCCATAAAAAATAAAGATCTTGCTCATACACTCTAAGAAATGCCCATGGGGAAAACCTCACTCAACAGGACAAATATTGTTACTACATAATCTTTATTGACAAAGAAAATAACAAGCAAATATTATAATATAAACAAATTAAAGTAGTATTTACAATTGAAACAATTGAACTAACTGCAGACTGTTGCAAACAATTTTTACTACTAAACTCCTCTTTGGGAGAGGGAGAGCTTTGGTTGAAAATCCGTATGTTTTCCTGTTCTGAAGAAAAACCTTATTTCATCATCATCATCATCATCAGCCCATACACGTCCACTGCTGGACATAGGCCTCCCCCGTACGACGCCACAAATAGCGGTCCCGAGCCGCCTCCATCCATCGACTCTCTGCGACCGCTACGATGTCGTCAGTCCATCGAGTGGATGGTCTCCCATGTAGGGGGGGATTTGCCATAATCACCACGCTTGGCAGGCGGATTGGTGATCGCAGTGTTGGTGTTTAAAAATACTCAGACGGAAGCTGCTGCCCTTCCTCTGGTAGGTTCCCCTAGTCGGCTCTTACGAATCCACGGGTTGAGTTGGAGGGGTCGATATACGTACGCCGCGGCCCCACGGCAAAACCTTATTTCACTAAAAATAAAATACAATTATGAATTTGTAAAAAATCCAATATCGGATAAGATGCTAGAACTTAGTAGTAACATTCATAATCAGAACAATATTGAATAAAAATTTCGCTTATTCATCGACATGTGTTGATTGTTATTATGGTGTAATAAATAAATTATGTATTTCTGTATGTAACCCCCCCCCCCCCCCCCCATATGCTGGCAAAAATTAGAAAATTCGTGCGTCGTTTGGGGAAGGATTATGTTCAGCAGTGGACGTGTACGGGCTGATAATGATGATGATGTATTTTTGTATCTCACTACAACCATTCTCCCCCTTGTGATATTTCATGTTTTTTTCCGAAGCCTCTCCCCCTTTCGAGCCTAAGAGCGCATTCCCACCGGGTCGTGACGAAAGAAAGTCGCGTCGCGCAGTTTCCCTGTCTTTTTGTAGTGACGATATATTTTCAACACAACGTCATCAGTGGGAACATCTAGAGACGATAGTACATATAGACCTGTCCACGTGTAAGTAGGTAACCTACATAGGTATGTTACATATTCGGGTCCTAAGTTTAAATTTTAGTTTTTATGCATAAGCGTAATTTTGTAATATTTGATGTTTAATTTTTTTATTATTTGTATGTTTTATCTACCTAAAAATACGTACCTATATTATTGTTAAGTATATAAATAATATCTACCATAATGTCTATGTTTTGTGCTGTCTATGTTGGTCAACCAAATAAACCATCTATCTATCATAGTCGTCCAACGATAATGTATGGTCACGAACTCACGACACTCGTGGGAACGCGCCCTCACTTGATTAATGAAAGACCCCCAGGCGAAGCTTCTCCTTTTAAAAACCAATTCAAATTTGAACGCCATTTCTGCGGTGGCTAAAGTTGCATTGTACCTAATCATAAATTAATTCCTATCTTTGCTGGTACATAATTTATGCAAACCATAAATATGAATGTTCATATTAAAAAATTAAATTAAATTAAAATAAATAGGTATATTTATTTCTGTTACTTAGTATATTCGTTACAATAATATGGGGGTCCTCTTTTAAGCATGATTATGCTTGTGTTAGAGAACCCCGCTCTTCTATAACATTAGGTTTGGTAGGTACATTGAAATTTGGTACTTTAAGAGTACCTAGTACAAACATAATTATGTTTGTGTGTGTATGCGAGTGGTGGGGGTGAGTATAAGAGAGAGTGTGTGTTGTGTGTGTGGTGGTGTATGTGTAGGTTGCCTTTGTGTGCTGGCTTAGGTACTCCTGAGGAGACCGATCTCATGAGAGTCCGGGCAACAGGAGCACCAACATGTCTTTCATATGAACTGAAAGTTGCAAACACAGAATGTGGTAGATCTAAATGCACATCGTAAAAGATTCGCCTCTGTCTCTGTAAGTCTGGACTTATATCAACACAAAACAGAAGCACCTTTAGATTTATGGATAAAACTGCCTTGTGTGCTCTGGGGCTTGATAGCTCGTAATATCTTCTATATTTATGCTGACTTTATGACCTACAACGAATCTAAAGGCATAAACAGTAATTAAGATAGAACATAAAAGTAAATCGTGATCAAGAATGTAGTGGATTTTCAATTAAATTTTTATGTTATCGGCTAGCGAAATCTCTATACCTAACTTTTTTATTATTGGATACAAAATATCAAAAAATTCCGTAACAAAAAAAGATCTAACACTCAGAAAAACTGTGATTCTTCTCTGTTTACTTTACTTATAAATAAAGTAATCATGGAAATATAGTAGTATTTTTGGTAACGATCGTTTCGATAGGTATAGTTTATAGTATAGCACTTTTATACATAGGTTGAGAAAGAACTTGAGACTCATAAATTCTTCAATAACTCTGCGGCACCATGTATCGTCACAGTCTGGTCACGTCTGTAGTTAAGGTTGTGTGCTTGAAAGAACGGTGGCAGTTATCCGTACGAAGGCGAACTACGAAGCATTGGATGTGGTACTTCACTGCTACCACTTGTGGGATGGTCCAGCTAAGTACCAGTCAGAAGCTAAGAATTATTGGCAATGAATCAATGGTAATGACTAACCAACAAAGTCTTGACAACGACGACAAGCTTGCCTATCGGTGTTCTATAGGTTAGATTTTGGAGAGTGTGCGCTGGAATTGCACGACCTAATTCCCCCATCACTATTCTTCCATCGGACAACCAGACGCTCGGAACTGCGTCATACATACAAGGTGGATATCCCATTGGCCCGAACTCAGCGCTTCAAATCAACTTTCTTCGTACGCACCGCCAAAGTATGGAACTTCCTACCGGCGACTGAGTTTCCCCATACGTACATTCAAGGCTAGAGTGAACAAGATTCTTCTAGGCGAGGGTGCTATATCCTCCGCCGTATCATCGCTTACCATCAGGTGAGATAGCGGGCAAAACGCAAGCTTATAAAATGTGAAAAAATTAAAATTAACTCTACGCCGACAATGCCCAAATATGTTCAGAGTTCATAAATAGGCTGATATCAAATCAATATGAGAAAATCTAAACCTTCTGTATTCGAGCATAACAGGGGTATTTCGTTTTAATCGACGCGATATCCATATGGTAAAATACTGGGTTATTAGTACCGCACTTAGAACATTCTTCTATCATCTTTGTTTTCAGACTCCGGTCGATACTCCACTGGTAGTGAGGTGAAACTTTGCGGTTCCATTGCGTGTATTCGTCTTTACAGTGTCCGACAAGATAAATGTTTAAAAGCTAGAGCGATCTTCTTTTGTTTTCCGTGTACTGGAAGGCTGGATTTGTGACGTCAGCGTGAACAGTTGTATGAATAAACAAAGGTGTTTATATGAAGTTTTTTTTTGTTACGAGAGAACAAATATGTGCAAACTAGAAAATACAAACGTTTATCCCTGGGCGGAAAATGAACTCGCATTACAGGCGGATTTGGTGATTGGCTAACAGCCCCTAGAAAAATTTGTTAAATGACTTTGTTTACTTTGGTAGTAGCGGGCGAAAGTCCGCCTATGATGTGATGCAGGGAATGCGGGTTCATTTACCACCCAAGCGCAAACGTTTGTACGATCTGCATAATATATTTTTTCCATGTGTTTGCGTTGTACGTTTTAACTTTAATACAAATAAGTATTTATCTTTCTATGTTTTAACTATATCAGATTTCTAGTACCCATATCAAGCTCTACTTAGTTTTGGGGTAGTAAATGAAGTTTGGATTGTCCGGAATGGAATTTGAATAAATAATAATTAATTTATTAGGCGCTCACTAAACTAACACATGAAAACATAAGCGAAATAGACCCTCTATTTCGCCAACTTCAACACGAGTAAAGTATCAAGTGTTTCGCCTAATCTGCTCGCCTCCGCAGCTTCTGCCTTTTGGTTGTTGGCGACTAGCCTCAGCCGCTGCGGCTCGCGCGGTGCCTGCCCCTTGTTACGGCTGGCGGAGGCTGCACTCCCTCCGCGCCTCCGGCTTATTAAATACACTCTAGGGGCGCTACGCACAAGACCACGTGGAGTCGGGGTGCTCTGTGTCGGATCCGTCAATAAATTAAAACTAATCAACTCTTGCCCGACAAGAGTTGATGAGGTTCTATTTATTGACACAGTGCTCTGTACCGGGGTAGTTCTTAATTATTTTTTTGGGATGCACCTAGTATCGCAATCGCTCCGGTATTGCGGGAAGTGCAGTATCTTCACCATTGCGTAACAAATGTAGAGAGCAGCATTTTCAATACACTCGTATTCCTTTTCAACTAAAAAACTATTTTCGACCAAATGAATGAGTATTACGCCATTTAAAATTATATGAAATGTAAGTTATATCATCTACAATTATATCAAATGAATGTTTTACCAAATAAATTTTATACCGAATGAACCTTATACCAAATGAGGATTACAAAAAAAAATACTATTACAAAATTCTTTATTGTATGTACACCACGAAGAAAACATTAAAAATAGACATTACATAAAACATGTACAATGGGCGGCCTTATCGCTTAGAAGCGATCTCTTCCAGGTCAGATCCAGAGTATTATGCCATTAAAGGTCACTTCACCCACAAAAACACGAACACACACACATATCCACATAAATTCAAATCAAAAAAAAATTCTAATCAGTGCTATCTCAATCGAAAATTTAATTTAGAGTTATTTTTTAATTTGTTTTTATTTGTATTGGCATTGAAATATTCATTAGTTATTTAATTTAGTTAAATGTTATTTTCAAACTTGATCGTAAATAATTAATTTATTGTTAGTTTATTTGTTAAATCCATGTATTGTATTGAAGAGCAGGACATCCTGGCACAAGTATTTTTACATGCTTAAAAGGATGTCCTAACAACATTTGTAATTAAAAAAAAAACTTATTTGTGTTTTAAAAGTAATCGAACTGTGCTCTAGACAGTCAAAGACCGATCCGGTCAAACAATGTCTAAAAGCACTTAACTTTAAGGCTTACTAAGATGACTCCTAGGTCAATGTAGTCCCTTCTAAAATGTACCAAGTTAATTCTATTGAGCATTTAGTTCAGTACCTACAAGGAGTCGTGTAGATATCCATCCATTTAGGCTTTTAAAAAATCATTAAAAATATCTCATAGAATCACAAAAAAAACTCACCAACATGGTAGTCAGTCATTCTAGGCCTCAGTACAATTAATAACTCTATAGCCTCCATAGTCTATAGTCCTGCTCTATAGTCCAACGTGGAAATTTTGTACATAACCCCCCATACGATACGAGCCAATAAGAATCTTAGTAGGGGATGTCCGTCCAGCTGTACACTAGTAAAAAAGTTGATGATAACGAACAGTGGGCTTATGGAGATATTCTAGATTTAGATTTATTTATTGCATGTAACAAACATATTTATATATAAATAAAAATAAAACAATTTTCACAAATATGAAAAATGTAAGTTATATCATCTAAAATTATAAATATTTAAATTATACCTACCAACTAATTATTATAGGTTATGTTATTATAACAAATTGTTATCATCTGTAGTATTATGGATTCTAAAATTATGTCAAATGTACAATATATCAAAAGTTGTTATATCAAATGAACAAATGATAAAAAACTAATTAAATTTAAATTAAATTAGTTTTTTTTGTCATTTGACCAAACGTGGGGCACCCATCGAGCCATTTGGAACTAATAGTCATAGATTATTTTATACTTTTCTGCCAAATCGAAAACTGTTATTTTTTAAATTATAGCGGCAATTCATCGCGAATCAGCTTTCTGCTCTACTTCTTACTAGACACATTTAAGGGAATCTTAATAACCACCTCGCCGTTTCTTTCTTATACATGCTTTATCGCCAAGAACAGCCACGATTCTGCAAAACAGGAAAACTGTGGAGAATCCATTAGTTTGTAGGTAACACGACAGTTATAAATTACCGACTACGTTGCTCTCACATTAAACCCGGATAGACTGCCATAAAAAAACATCCTGATAAATCGGTTCATGTGTTTTATTAAAAAATATATCTTTCTTATTCAAAGCAGGTCGACGGCTGGTGCCTTTTTGAAACTTTTCTTTTTGATAGAAGATATAGCCGAGAGCTAAGGTGGTAATTAGTGCTTAGAGTTAAGTACATGCACCCTTTAAGGGCGCAGCAATTTATTTATAAATTATAATAATAGGTACTTAGTCTATTTATAGCTTGAAACAGTAGTAGGAAAATATAGGAAATGTCAAGCATATGAATCAAACAATTACAATAATAATTCAGTAGGTAGGTATGTCAATTACTTACAAATACAAACAGGCAGGCAAATAGTTATAGTTAAGATTTATCATTTAAAAATTCGTTAACAGTGTAACTTTAGTAAGGTTTTTTATGGAGCTAGGTAATTTATTATTAATATTTACAAGCCGTGAGTTCTAGTCTATAAAAGCTAAGTAAGATAATTGAAAGAAGGATCAAAAAACGATAAAAAGACAAAGTTTGAAGGCATTTCCGTATCGTAAAATGAAAAGTAACTTTTATTTTCTTCAGCTTGCTTTGTCCAATATGCCAATAGAATAGATTTATTGGAAATCTTTTATGCAGGTTTTAAGTCTATATTATATTTTAGCATCAAACTATGGCGCGGCGGCGGCGCGGCGGCGCGGCGGCGGCGTATCATCCAAGTCCTAAGCTGCTACGTCGTAGAGGTGCTACGAGATAGCTACGTAATAAAAAGATTAGAAAATAAGTGATAGTATGTCTATGATTAGGACACAAAACTTTTATAACGATCATGGATGGCATCACCACATATTATAAAACAAAGTCCTCCGACGGGTCTGTCTGTCTGTTCGCGATAAACTGAAAAACTGCTAAACGGATTCTCATGCGGTTTTCACCAATCTATATAATAATTCAACAAGAAGGTTTAGGTATATCATTTGCCAAGGTATTGTGTAAATTGGTTGAAATATAATAATAATTGTTGAAAGTGTCGGAAAAAGTCAAGGCGCCCGGGAGCTTTCATCGAAAACGCAACCTAATCCCGTTGAGATATAACAAAACAATGTTTGGTGGGATATTTTTCTTAGTCCACGCGGGTGAAGCCGCGGGCGGGTCAACTAGTTAACACTAAATTCATTTACCCGTCCCGTTCCATTCGTTCTCGTTATTCCCGAAAGCTCATAGCTCAAATCATGGTCGGAAAGCTCAAATCATGGCTTGGAAAGCTCAAAACTCAAATCTCGTTGTAAATGCATTAACTCGTGGGGTGGATGTCCAAAATCTACTCTGATCATATTGGAACGTGCTCAGAGAGCATTGCTTAAAGTCACCTTCTCTAAACCGATTTCCAACTAGTGAATTATACCAAGAAACTTGTATACTCACAGTTAGACAATGTTTTATACTGGCAGTTACACTAAGATAACATAAGAAGCTTTATAAAGCTAACCCGATAAAACGCAGACTAGACAGAGTCTTCACTATTCCTACACGCTAAACAACATTCGCACGAAGTTTTGAAACTTTTGTCGGCCCTTTTGTTTTTATAAACTTAGCAAATATGCTGATATAGGAAATAAATCTAACTTTATGTGAAAACTGTTACTGAAATTTTGCGGAATCGAAATTACGAAGATACAGAACCTCTCCTAAAATCATCATCATCATCAGCCCATACACGTCCACTGCTGGACATAGGCCTCCCCCATACGACGCCACGATTAGCGGTCCTGAGCCGCCTCTATCCAACGACTCCTTGCGACCGCTACGATGTCGTCGGTCCATCGAGTGGGTGGTCTCCCATGTAGGGGGGATTTGCCATAATCACCACGCTTGGCAGGCGGATTGGTGATCGCAGTTTTGGTGTTTAAAAATACTCAGAAGGAAGCTGCTGCCCTTCCTCTGGTAGGTTCCCTTAGTCGGCTTTTACGACATCCACGGGTTGAGTTGGAGGGGTCGATATTCGTACGCCGCGACCCCACGGCTTACTCCTAACAATAGTATCATAATTAAATTTATAATAGCAATAATCTTATAACCTACACCCCTAACTTATGACAAAAATTATAATAAAATATTAAGTATTTGTTATTTATTATCTCATTTATATTCAAAACAAACAATAAATCACTCTGACACAAAACACAAGTTCTGCTTCCATAGGCCGGACGATGCTCTGTTAAGCCTTCTCTAAGTACTTAGTATACCGTAAATTATGTTTACAATATAATACATACATACCTATATACATTTACTTATCAATTGTTAAATAAACCTTGTACTATTATTATACTATATGAACGATGAGGAGCGAGGAGGAGCGCACTATCTGCCGAGATACAGTGCATAACTAGTTCGGCAGGTAGGGTAACCCGATTCAACCACAGTCGATCCAAGTATTAAAAAAAAAAGTAAATTCAAATCTTACTCTAATTTTCATTAGGACAGTTTGAAAATATCAACTTTTATTTCGATGTTATAGAGTTCAATCATAATATATTTTAAACTGTTACTCTAGTTCTATTTTAGTCTATAAGTTGAGTAAGTTGTGTAGTATTAAGTGGTCTGTCCTGTAAAGTTGCTTGAATAAATAAATCTATAAATGACTTTAGTGAGAAAAATTTTAAATAGATAAAAGGACGATTTTTATGGATTGATGAAAAAATCCTCAAGTCTAGGAATCAGCTATTATCCAGTTTTTAGTTTCTACCCGCGACTTCTCTCGCTTTTCCCGGGATAATTACCCATTCACCTTCTTCAGGACATAAATTCTCTCGCTAAATCAAATTTCTTTCGTTCAGCCGCCTAGGCGTTAAAAGATAGTAGACATACAGACTGTCTTACTTTCTCATTTATAATACAAGTTTGTTCCTTCGCGCTGTTTCTATGGAAAAGTTTAATGGTACCATTAAACTAACCATTAAAAATAATTATTTTTATCCTATGGGAAGTTAATGCAAAATTTCAGCCCGATCGGTATAACAACTAATCGTTATGGCGTGAAGAGGTAACAAACATTCAACCAAACTTTCACATTTATAATACTAGCTACTGTCTGCGGCTTCGCATGCACTGGTTTCTGAAATAAAAATGGCTTAGGTTTCGTGTCTTGTTTATTCCAAACCTAGAACTACCTGAATAAAAAATTTCAGCCTAGTCCGTTCAGTAGTTTTGGGGTGAGGAGGTAAAAAACATAAAAACAATCTTTATTTCTCTTCATAAAGGTATTGAAAATATAACAATGAATATAGGTACTAGGTTAAGAAATAAGTAGGTAGGTATTGGCAAAACCTATTTTGTGAAGACTGGTGCCTGAAATAGGTTCTAAGAACCGGTGTTGCAGGTCACCAGGATTTTGATTTTGGATGTTTGGACATTCATCCGAACATCCAAACTTTCGCATTTACAATATTACTGTGAATACAAGCTGCGTACTTCTCATAATTTATTTATAATTTATTAAACACTTGACAATAGTAAAGCAACATCATCATCATCATCATCATCAGCCCATACACGTCCACTGCTGGACATAGGCCTCCCCCGTACGACGCCACAAATAGCGGTCGTTAGCCGCCTCCATCGATCGACTCCCTGCGACCGCTACGATATCGTCGGTCCATCGAGTGGATGGTCTCCCATGTAGGGGGGAATTTACCATAATCACCACGCTTGGCAGGCGGATTGGTGATCGCAGTGTTGGTGTTTAAAAATACTCAGACGGAAGCTGCTGCCCTTCCTCTGGTAGGTTCCCTTAGTCGGCTCTTACGACATCCACGGGTTAAGTTGGAGGGGTCGATATTCGTACGCCGCCGCGCCCCCACGGCCCAGAAGCATCAACCAAGCAACACCCTCTATTAAAAAAAATATTCTTACAAGTATTAGTTTTCGTAACAAATTATCTGTTAGTCTTAGTCTTATACGTTTTTAAATAAGCTAAGTATGGTTTAAAAAAAAGCTCACCAGTTATGTCTATAAGTACTCGATCAATCAATCAATCAAAATTCTTTGTTTCCATAAATACAATAAATGTATACATAGAAAAAGTCAAATTCTTAAAATTCAATTATCGCAGTTTTATGAGAAGATGCTAAAAAGTCTATATTCCAGTCACCAGCTAGCAATTGTCTCATTATTAGATATATCTGCCAAAATTTCGTTTCATATTCGTTAATGTAGGAAGCAACCCTTGCCTGCTCTGTCACTATTATTTTAACCTATCACTATTATTTTAATATCTTCGATTGCCGATAATTCACAGTGATATTCAACTGACAGATCATCTGCTCGTTTAAGTCAGGACTTGTATCTAATATACACTGGTTCTTGTAATATTAAATCTAAATCTAATCTTAACATGCTAATAAAGAAATTTTGAAACTGATAAAACTGAACTGTGATTACTGTGTTCAGTGTAATGAAGTGAAATATGCATATGGATACAGATTTCGACAGGTGGCTATTTTCACAGGTAATCCTCCTGTCATAGAAACTAAGCCAGTGTATCAATGGCTCATTGCGAATGGATGACGAGGGTGCGAGGTCACTGACCCCTGGCATACATCCAACGTGGCCCGTGGCGGACGGGGCGCAATCTTCTGCCAGATGCAGAAACTGATTTTAAACGAACAGTCTCGTGAAAATTGTCACAAGAAACATGGCCATCCTTTAATTTTAACTTCAACAATTTTCGTAATGTTTAGTTAAAGTTAGTGTTTATTTTTTTATTACGATAACGATAAAGCCTATGACTAACGTCACACTTGAGAAAGTGAAGATGTGGCCTAAGATGGAGCACGCTTTCCCAAAAGGAACTTATTCATTCGGGATTTGAAGATTCCGAGATTATACTTTACCGTCGCTCGTTTTTCTGGTGGGCGAGATTCAGAATATAAAATACCTGTCGGTGTTTCTAATCATCTATTGACTCACCTTATTTGCTCATGAAAACGTTATGTTAAACATGAGCATGTTTAACGTTAATACATAACTCACGTTTAACATTATTTTAAACATGAGCAAATTAATTTAATTTAATTAAACATTCCATCATCATCGTCAATGAGTCGACGTTGCGGGAATCTACGTATACGAACTTGGAACGCAGGGAACCATTCATAATGTCTGTACAGTTATTCTCTAATTTATCACACACCACAATATCGATCTTAAAGCAAAATCGATCTTATATCGACCTTAACCACAGGCTGGTTTTGCTATGCACCGTATGGATGTGTGGATAGATGTTTGTTACCTCTTTACTCCAAAACTCCTAAACGGTAAAAAATTCATACAGGTAGTTGTAGGCCTGGGATAAAACATAGGCTTTTCCTTTAATCGGTTCCTTTAATCGATCCTTTAATAGGCATCCCATTAATCAGTTTCTATGAGATAGAAATAAGATTAAACGCTTCCATAGAAACAACGCGTGCGAAGCCGCGGGCAGAAACTAGTTTATGACATAAATGTAGTTATGTCTCACGTAGTTGGTCTTTATTGACAAAGAAAATAACAATCAAATAATACATATAAACAAATTAAACTAGTATGTACAATTGAAACAATTGAGCTAACTGCAGACTGTTGCAAACAATCTACAGATAGCTCAACTGGTCCATATCAGTACCAGTCGTCCCGAAGACTCTGGCAATGCAGCCAGCGTCTTGGGGCTTCGCTGTATGGCAATGCTAATACATGCGCTGCGCCAGATACTCACCAGCTCTCGGGTCACGCGTCGCTTCGACCAGGCGCTCAAATAATATTTTGAAAACCCGGAGCGCCTCGGACCCCACGGACCTAGGGTCTCGACTCCAAGGGGAGCAAATGCGTAGGCTCTGTCGCATATTTGTGCCTCTTGAGATCCTCGGCCAAAACTGCCGCCGAACCAGGCCTCACTGATGTCCTTAAAAGATGGGAAGGCGCAAGTGTGTCGACACATGTAGCGTCCCACACAATAGGCCTCCCCAGCTCCCAAGGGAGTCATGCCGTCAGGCCTCTTACCATCGTCACGTAGTTAAGTATAGAACTGTCATTCTAGGTAAATTTAGAGATTAGGTATTTGTTTAAGTAGTTAGGTACATATACATTTACAACTGATTGTTTGCAACAGTCTGCAGTTAGCTCAATTGTTTCAATTAGTAAATATGTACTATTTTAATTTGTTTATATTATTTGATTATTATTTTCTTTGTTAATTTATAACTTAAATCAATTGTGTCCACGAGAGCTACTGCCGACAAACTGTTGTACAGTTTGGCATGTACTTTTAAGTTGGAAAAATATATATAAATATTTACCTTATAATTCTCTGTTCAGATTAAATTTGAACTCTACTCCACAATTCCAAAACAAACGATTTACCTGGAAGACATTGCTGTCAACTTTTCCTTCTGTATGTATTTTGTGTTTGTGTGGTACAATAAAGAGTTATTTTTCTAATGTTGATCACGTATAAAATAGTTCAACTACCTAAAGCTCCAACACCCACCGCACAATCCCCCCCCCCCCCCATCCCAGGACATTGCCTGTCTGAAGTCTAGCCGGAAACAGACAAAGATGGAGTTAACAACCCGAGGCTGATCGCTTCCGTTGAGAGAATCTATTCTTAGAGGAAGCTTTTTCGAGGAAGCTGTGTTCTGTTTTTTTTTAGAAAAACTTTTCTATTTTTTACCACAACACATTTTTTACAGGTTAATGTACGTTCTGCAAATATTCATTCCGGGTGTTCTGAATATTTTCTATGTATAATAAAAAAAATATGTAATGTAGGTAGGTATGTGTATCAGTCATCTAGTAGGTATCCATATCACAAGGTTAAGTATGCGGAAACTATGGAATTTAAATTCTCATGCAAAAGTGTATGGAAATCCATTTCTTGCTTGTTATCGCAGATTTATAAGTATATTTTGTTGTTAATTTCCGAAATTACCGCCTTTAGTTGTTGTAAAACTTTTTGTCGTTTAACCTATAATGATATTTTCAGTATAAAAAGTTTCTACTCGGAGTCCTCCATATCGCTCTCTTCCGTTTTCGAACCAATAATTCAAATAAAGAACCAAATCCAAATCGCGCTAGTGCCTATTAATTGTCATTTGAGTTGAATTTATTCGAGTGATTTTGAAGATTCTTAAACGATGATTTTCCTCGTAGGTGTATTGCTTGGTAGGTTCAGCAGTGGACGTGGGTGTGCTGGCGAGGCATAGTCATTGGTGCATTGGCAGGCGGATTGGCATCATTTGAGATGTTATAAATACACTGAAGAAAGCTACTACCCTTCCCTTTGGTAGGTTCCTTTAGTCGACTCTCAACATCCACGGGTTATTGGAGGGGTAAATTTTTACCTACTTGCATTAGGAATGCTGAAACAATTAATTTTCATTCTTAGATCAGTGTAATTTATTGGCAAAATGACATCGATGTCTTCTAGAAGGGCTGGTGGGAGGTAGCTGGTGACTGCAAGATGTGGAAGGAGATGGGGAAGACCTTTGCCCAGAAGTGTAGTACAAGGCTACAAAAAAAAAACAATCCGTGGACATAATAGGTATACTTTTGCTGCTGCTCTCCCTGTTTACGGTCTGTATTTCTGGCTAGATAGCCAACAATTTATAATGCTTTAGACTAAAATAAAAAAGTATATAAGGGGAGATACGGAAATGGAGCCAGTTCCGCTTAGCTTGGTAATATAGTAAGGTGAAGATGATTTTATATGAACCAACATAATATGTAATCTATAAGCTTGTTTCCATTTCCTTGTTTTGTAAACTTTTGTATGTGTGGCTGGTTTTCCTTTAATAAATAAATAAATTAATTAACTAATACTTTTATACTTTAATACATATAATACTTTCGCATATATACAACCTTGGATCTCTACCAGACAACCTTGGGGTTGTCTGGTAGAGATCGCTCGTGAGCGATAAGACCGCCAATTGTCATATTTCTTTTTTGTATCAAATTGTTTGTAAACTGTTTTGTTAAGTGTGAAATAAAGCATTTTCTATCTATCTATCTATCTCTATTAACACGTCAGTTTTGAAGTTTGGATAATGGTTATCCGTTATCCAAACTTTCAAACTGACGTGTCAATACAAAAATGCGAAAGTATTATATGTATGTATTAAAGTATAACAGTATTACTAATCAGTCTGTCTGCTCCCTTTTTGTTGTTGTGAGGGCTTTGCCCTGCAGTGGGACAATGAAAGCTAAAAATATACATCAAATACATAGGTTATTACGATAACATGAACACCGCTTTTATAAAATTGATTTTAAAGTACTGTTACGAATAAAAGTTAAAAATTATTAAATCTGAAGTCAATTTGTGCATCAAATAACAATGGGTTTCCATTTTGTTCTCGGTTGATTAAAAATTGCTGCAAAATATGAAAAATAAATCGTGGTTGAAACTTATCTTACAGGCTTTGCAAAGATAAATTGTTTATCCTTTATTAAAACTAAAATTTAAAATTTAAAATGACGTTCCAACAAATTTATCTCTGGGATACCTATTCAGCAGATTCCCAGTGATTTTTTTTAGATATATTTTTATGTTTAAACACTTTCAGAGCCTAAGACGTAGATGTCCGTCTGTACCAGCACGAGTCTGGGCAATTAATGCATTATGTGAGTTTCTGATTATTTGAATAAGTATTAACTTCCTTTGTCATTTTCGACACGTGTAAAAATAACGAGATACAACTAATGTTTACCTACTCTCAGTAGGGTGATACATCATGTTTCATTATACCAACCTAAAATTCCATAACCCTGCTAAGCAATTATAACTTCTACTTGTATACGAATACGAACTTCTTAAATTTAGCGGAGCGTATATTTTATGCTTGTAGATATGACTACAGAGTCGTTTCATAGACTTTTCTGGTGTTCAAGTAAAATGTGGAAGCTAACACGCATGCGTAGTGAACTGCAAACAACCCTTGCTACCAGACGTGAATCGTTCGCTTTAGAACGCGCGCGTTTCAAAATCTCCATCCTCACCTTTGTTTAAAACAATTATATAGTTTATGTGTGTAACTGTACCTGTCAATTGTTTTTAGTTAAATATTTTGCCATAGTATGTAGTGTTGTGTATTGTATTAGTAGAACGAGTGAAGTTTGTTTTGTTGTTGGGGCGTGTTTGGAAATGATTTGCTGAATTGCCGAATTTGGTGAGTTGTTTATTTATTTGAGATAGTAAGCAAGGTTTATAAATGAAATATTACTGTTGCTGGTATTACAGATTCAGTTTCATTTATAATGTGAAGTAAATCTGCAGAAGTCCGGGCATATTGTCATATAAAACAGGCATCATTCATTTAAAATCACAATCATACCTACATGAGCGGAAAAAAATTGCTGCTACTAGGAATATCTACTTTTATTATTCTCATAGCTTTGTTTAATGTATATTTTGGAAGCGCTCTAGATGAAATTTGTCTTATAAATTAAGAAATTGGGCTACAAATCAGTAACGCCTTCAAATTAGTACTGCACTCCACAGGGCGGGTGGCTTGCAGGTAGCGAGCTAGCGGCCACGGCTACTTACTTACCCTACCATAGGTACTTTTATTTGTTACTACCTTTAGCACGCGGCTTCGCATGCTTTTTTAAAATCAAATAGCCTTTATGTTAGTCCAAGTTCATATCTATAGGTGTGCAAAAATTTAAGCCCGATCCATTCAGTAGTTTTGAAATAGGAAATCTAAACAAATAGGTATACTGAATGAAACGAGACAAATATAGTTTCAGGTTACATTATACGATGTAAAAATGTATTGGATCGTATTTATTTCCACCGTAGACACATACATATGTTATACTTGATGTCGTTAATTCTAGTTTTTTTTTATATTCACACTAACTTTTCACATAGGAATCACCTTATTAGATTTTACAAAGAAAATACAGTCAGACATGACTATTTTCGTGCTTGAAATTTGCAAAATAACAAATGATTAGCGTTAAAAAGCCAAAAATAATAAATAATA
Organism: Eupithecia insigniata; assembly: GCA_947859395.1. NCBI lineage: Eukaryota > Metazoa > Arthropoda > Insecta > Lepidoptera > Geometridae > Eupithecia > Eupithecia insigniata. The sequence continues at coordinate 3,998,244 of OX401996.1, read as the reverse complement.
ATTTTTCTTCCAAATAATATAAATAATTAAATTAAATGGTATGTTAAAGTGCTACTGTGATAAGGGCGTAATGTAATATTTTTAGCCAGAATGACTTATGTGGCCAAAGGAATTGTACCTGTTGTCATCTCCTAACATGTAGAATTGTAGACGTTAACTGTGAATTTCAATATTTTATTTTAATTTTTATGATAGGGACGCTCAGAACTTAGTTATACAACTAATAAGTTTGTAGGTAAACTATAGGTACGGGTAAATTATACAAACAATATACGTATGTACGTTCTCGATGGGATTTCCTCGCTAAGAAGCCGAAGAAATTCCACTGAAGCCTTTTACAACCTATGCACTTGAAACGGATACAGGCGCTGGTATCAGCTGTTCAGAAGGTTATGTTCTGTACTTGAAGGAAAATCAGTATCAGTATGATCAGACTACATGTAAATAAGAACTTTGTTAATAAGGCTTGATATCAATAAATAATGAGCCGTGGGGCCGCGGCGTACGAATATCGACCCCTCCAACTCAACCCGTGGATGTCGTAAAAGCCGACTAAGGGAACCTACCAGAGGAAGGGCAGCAGCTTCCTTCTGAGTATTTTTAAACACCAACACTGCGATCACCAATCCGCCTGCCAAGCGTGGTGATTATGGCAAATCCCCCTCTACATGGGAGACCATCCACTCGATGGACCGACGACATCGTAGCGGTCGCAGGGAGTCGATGGATGGAGGCGGCTCAGGACCGCTATTTGTGGCGTCGTACGGGGGAGGCCTATGTCCAGCAGTGGACGTGTATGGGCTGATGATGATGATGATGATGGTCAATAAATAGATTGATAGAAAATACTTTTGTTGCACACTTAAAACTAAGAAACAATTTACAAATGATACAATTACAACAATTGGCGGCCGTATCGCTCAAGAGCGATCTCTGCCAGACAACTTGCCACCAACAATATGTTTAGGCCGCAACATTTTAGAATGTCAGGTCTAAATTCTGTTGTGGCTTCAACATATAGTTTAAGGCTGGGTAAAATTACCTACATTTTTACTAGGGAGTGTGAGAGAATTCGCGATTTGATGGAACCCTAAGCTTACCTGGCCGTGGGGCCGCAGAATAGAATATCGACCCCTCCAACTCAACCCGTGGATGTCGTAAGAGCCGACTAAGGGAACCTACCAGAAGAAGGGCAGCAGCTTCCGTCTGAGTATTTTTAAACACCAACACTGCGATCACCAATCCGCCTGCCAAGCGTGGTGATTATGGCAAATCCCCTCCTACATGGGAGACCATCCACTCGATGGACCGACGACATCATGGCGGTCGGAAGGAGTCGATGGATGGAGGCGGCTCAGGACCGCTATTTGTGCCGTCGTACGGGGGAGGCCTATGTCCAGCAGTGGACGTTTATGGGCTGATGATGATGATGATGAAGCTTACCTACCCAAAATACTAAAAGTAATTCAATAGTAAATCCTATTTCAATTCAAGTGGACGAAAATATTTGGCCAGTCGTCGCCTCGTTAGCCGTAACTTTCCATGTACATACATAAAATGAATTTACGTTTTGATGAAATCCAAAGCTTACCTACCCAAAATACAAGGAAAACAAAAGTATTTCAATAGTAAATCCTATTACAATTCAAATGGGCGAGAATATTTGGCTAGTCGCCTCGTTACCCGTAACTGTCCTGTACATAATATGCTTAAATTGAACTTACGATTTGATGAGATCCAAAACCTACCCAAAATACTAGAAAAACGAAAGTTATTCAAAAGCAAATCCTATTACCATTCAATTGGGTGAGAATATTTGGCTAGTAGCCTAGTTAGCCGTATCTGTTCATGTCTTTGACAACTTAGGTTAGATTGTCTAAGGTCCAGTATATACGCTTACATTGAATTTACGATTTGATGAAATCGTATGCCTACCCAAAATACTAGGAAAACAAAAGCTATTCAATAGTAAATCCTATTACCATTCAACTGGGCGAGAATATTTGGCCAGTCGCCTCGTTAGCCGTAATTGAAAGGGTAGTGGTGTACGCGTTTCACAGATAGATAGCACTTTATCCAAGTTGTGGACGAACCTGTATCACTGTCAATTAATATTATTTTGTTCTTTTTGAAAGAAAAGCTTGACATTTGTGTAGCCAATCGTAGAGATTAGCTTTATGTGTCGGAGATGAATCAGGATTTTGAAAGATGTGTTAGTTGATTCGTTGGTGTATAGCCCAGGTCTATTCAATAGTAAATCCTATTACCATTCAACTGGGCGAGAATATTTGGCCAGTCGCCTCGTTAGCCGTAATTGAAAGGGTAGTGGTGTACGCGTTTCACAGATAGATAGCACTTTATCCAAGTTGTGAACGAACCTGTATCACTGTCAATTAATATTATTTTGTTCTTTTTGAAAGAAAAGCTTGACATTTGTGTAGCCAATCGTAGAGATTAGCTTTATGTGTCGGAGATGAATCAGGATTTTGAAAGATGTGTTAGTTGATTCGTTGGTGTATAGCCCAGGCAGATAATCATATTTCAGGTACCTTAGGTGTACCCTGGGGTGTGTGGTGAGTAGGTACTTAGTAAAGAAAAAACGAGGTAGATTTCTACGTAGGTAACTGTTATATCCTAGGAATCTTCAATTGATTTGTAGCGTGTAAATTATGATCAAAATGGGAAAAAAACTTTGTCTTCTCGTTTCTTGTTTGACAGCTTTTCACGACCAAACAGCATTCAGATCCGTTTCTTAATAAAATATGGCTGATATTCGGACGAAATTCCTGAAAAAATTTAGGAGTTTACCTACAAATAGTAATACTACAACTTTGTAACGCTCGACTCTGCATAGGTAAACTAAATCAGTATCGACTATTACTTCAAAAGGTCCTCAAACATAGTTTACACAATCTGGAAATCCTGTGGGGCCCTTTAAGCCCCTTTGAGTAAATAAATGGTTATCGTTCATACGCTGTGCTCAGCGAACCGTATTCAAACCTTCGGTCGGGGGCTACCTGTGAGACAAACCACGTTTGCCTGGGATAGGATGGTCCGTAGCTGTTTATAGTTTAGTATTTTTATCGAAAGAAGAGCAAAATAAAGGGCAAAGTTGAAGCGAAGTACTATCTTACCGTTGACTATCTGTGTTACTGAAATAAAACATGACATCACATTTAGGGTCGCCGCACACGGGCCACACGCGACAGCCACAAACGCCGCCACGAAAAGCTAGAGGCAAAGGTAGCTGAAGCGCGCGACAGTCGCTTGTGGCTGGTGGTCGACTCTTATGGTCGGTGGCTGCGTTGCCTTCGAGTTGAACAGGTTAACTAAGGTAAAGGAGACAAGGAATCGCGCAAGTGGCGTGAAAGAAAGAGTCAAAACAGTCACTTCAGTTTCATTCCGTAACACACTGCTATCAATAATCCAAGAATGGTTATGGTACTCACAATGCCAATATGTCAACCCTCATCTCGAAGAAATGTCATACGGTATCAAATCACTCCAAATAAGAAACCTAAGAAGGACCTATCTTCTGTCGCCCATACTCCAGTAAAATGATAGGCGTCACAAATCATAGGTTGAAAAAGGACAGATGGGCTGAAAAGATAATATGACCTGCATATTGGGTTTATGCTATTTTCGATTTTTTAAATCCGTTTTGATAGGGTCCCTTTTGTGAAATAATTACCTATACATATACGATGGTACGGAATCCTCTGTGTGCGAATCGACTTGCACTTGACCGTTTTAATACTTACGTGCATAGTTTGCATTCTACATACAAGTATCATAAGCTGTGTCAGTTATATATGAGCTAAGATAGATAGATAACTCTTTATGTACCACACAAACACAAAATACATACAGAAGGAAAAGTTAACAGCAATGAAGCGCAAAGGGCGGCCTTATCGCTTTCAGCGATCTCTTCCAGGCAACCTTACCAGCTAAGCTATACAATGTTAGCTTACTTTATACAAAGAACAAAATCAAACAAAAACAATAAATAACTACTAACAAGCTTTACATATTCAAAAGCTTGTGCTTAGGTACAATAAATTAAGTACTTAATTAATATGTGTAAAATACACAAGTCCGTTACTTACTTGTTTTACTAAATATTGATCTTACAACGCCACAGGGTTCCGTTTGATCAAAACTTTCAGGTTGGTGTCCCAAACAGAGGATCACAATTGCAAGCAGGCATGTTCCATAGCTACACCTAAGGGTTAAATACACAATGTAACCGTTTACTGTAGCTAAATCGATGGTTAGTTAGCAAAGCTTAATAACTCATTTCTTAATTTGTAACAATTGTACCTAACATAACAACTTATAACCAATTTTTAAATCTGTTAGCATCACGTAAAAACAATGAAACTCAAAATCGATGATTAGAGAGAATTTCTCCATCATCGATGGATCGCGGAATTTAAAACAATGCGTCACATTAGGGTCACTCTTTAGGGCTCATACACACAGCATCATAAACATACTCATTTATTCGCCCTAGGAACACAGAGTCATACGTCAATTTACTAAAATATAATTTACAATAAATGGTGCATAATGGTAAATAATGGTGGTTAAAATATTATTCAAAGCCATAAAACACACAGGGAAACAATCAATAACTTAGGTTTCTTTTAAATAGTACATTAATGAATAGTTCAGCTGTAAATAGGCATCGTTATAGTTATCTAGTACCCATAACACAAGCTCTGCTTAGCTTGGGGCTAGATAATGCTGTGTGAATTGTCCAGTATTATTTATTTATTTTATTATTATTTATGTAAGTAAAAATAATTATTATTATAAGTACTGTAGAAGGGCATCCGTTTTACAAGGTCCGTTTTACCGGATCCGTTTATTTTCTCGTGATGGCGTATTTAGTTGTACGAGCAAGTTCCCACACCTGATAGTATACCGAATACAGTAAACTATTGATACTGGACAATTTTGTATGGAATTTTAGCTACTGGAAAAATCTTTTACTGGTCCGGAATACTATATGGTATGTGAACTCGCTCCTACAAAGTTGTAGGAACACAAAAGGGTTGCCTTAAAAGTTGATTCACCCAACCACATACGCCATCACGGGAAAACAAACGGATCCTGTAAAACGGACGCTGTGTATATGAGCCCTTAGGTTATATTTTTTAATGAAATTTTGATTAGTGGCTCCATTGTGAATGTACCGATGTCCATTAAAAAATATTGAAAATCGAAATCTACTTTCTGATTACAACTTAGGGCACCTCAGATACGATGTTATTTTTGGCTATTCTACCCTTGAAAAAATGCTGTGTTTAGCCTAGTACCTGGGACCTGCACACATTCTGAAGGTTTTAGAGAGTGTAAAAATGTAAAAATTAGAATTAGTATTTTAAAAATAAATATTGGTCGTTGGTTTAGGTATGTAATTCTCATTTCTTCTAGTTATATCTAAAGCCAACAACTGCAGTAGTGTGCATGTGTATGGAAATGAAACAGGAAATCGAAGATGGTCGTGTAATTTTTTTATATCAGATGAGATGGAGGTAACGTGGTATGAGACGACGCTTATTTATGTTGTTTATTGACCCAGTTTCTATGAGACATAGTACCAGTTTTATTGAATCAAATAAATTACATATGCTTAGGTCCTTGAACGAACTCAATAGATTGGACCTCAAATGCCCGCAGGAAATTTTACTTCGAAAAATTAGTTATTCCCAACGTCTCTCGTGACACGTGCTCAGTCGCAACACCTCACGAAAAATATTCCCTACGTCTCACAAAGACGCACAGGTCAACATCCGACATTTCCATCGAAATTTCCCGCGCCGCTATGCAATGCAGCCTTCTGAGTCAAAATGTCAAATACCTACAAAAAAACTGTTTCATCAACTTCAAATTTTAAAAAGCTATAACTTGTTGTCTTTTTCCTACCATAGCAAGTTGGCAACACAATAAGCCTATGTCAAAAGTCAAATTGAGTTTGCGACAATTTCATAAACAAGGGCAAAGCTTTTAGAAAAACAGTAATCTGACGAGATTAGCCTTTGTTTACGCGTTTTTATTGCGGAACGTGACGGAAGGAATCTGGCATGTAATAAAGAATTGTGTAAATTTGGAGGGAGTGGAAGACCGGAAAATACGTGATATGTCAGGCGTATATTTAATATCTAACTGTAGAGCCGTGGCAGTGTAAACAGAAGCGCAGCGATCGTTACCAATATCAGGGCTTGAGTAACCACATTTCTTAAGAATTGTGTTACCAATATTATAAATACAAAAGTTTGTGCCGTTTTTATTAAGATATTTGACCAAAGACAACGCCAAAACTAGAAAATTTACACATATCTGGACTAACCATCAATAGGTAGTGCGAAATTAACAAAACTGTTGGGTTTTGAATTAGATCCGGCCCTAACTTGGAAAAATCATATAGACTCTACCTGTACAAAAATGGCTAAAGGTATATATGCTCTAAAATAACTGCGCCCTATGACATCCCAATTAAATCTGAAAGATATTTATTACTCGTATATACACTCTTTAATGGGTTATGGCATTATACTGTGGGGCAACTCTACCGACTGTGAAAGAGTCTTAAAGATCCAGAAACGCGCAATAAGAGTGCTGGTTAGCGCCAAATTTAAAGACTCTTGTAGAGAACATTTTAAGAATCTGAAAATACTAACCTCTGCCGCGCTATACATCTACGAAATATTAAAGTTTGTAATACAAAATATGTCTCAATTCAAGGTAAGAGGAAGCCAAAGCAAATACAGTAATAGGCATCAAATGTATTTAGAATCAACTGCTCATAGACTCAAATACATCTCTAAAAAGCAACCGGAAGTTATTGGCCCTAAATTTTTTAACAAACTTCCATTGTGTATTCCACTCATAATTTGTGAACAATCATTTTTAAATAATGTGAAACTTCTTCTGCTAGATAAAACCATATACTCTGTAAGTGAATTTGTAGGCAATGACTATAAACAATTTGTAATTCCCCAAAGACGAACCTTTCCTGAACTCTACATGCCTAATTCAATTTCAAATTAATAGATGTAATTTAAACCTAAGTGAATTGACGAGAAACTGATAACACCTTACTTTAGATTGACATTGAGTTAACCATTGTTATTGTGTATTTCTTTTTCAATAATTATTTTCATTTCATTTCATAACCTGGCTTGGAATAAGATATAATATTATTTATTGAAAAAAAAACGCGTGCAAAGCCGCTGACCAGCCGTAATTTTTTTAATATCCGTAAAAAAATATGATTTATGCGGGACTTATACCGGCAATATTCCACTCTGTACAAAAATGCATTGCCAATTGCGCCTCCAAGTCAACCACCCGTCCCTTCGACTGGTCAGAACATAGACTAGGGTCAGACAGATTGGGACCTTTTACGGCTGTTGTGCCTTTCTCTAACTATACGCGGTTTTGTTCCATTTTGCGTTGCCTGTTCTATGTCCCTCCGTGTCGAAATGAATGTAAGTAGTTTTTTTTATTTTCTGAGTACCGTAAGTACCGTATCAAGACTACTTGTTACTGGTACTTAGTACACTAGTAGGTACCAGGGATGCGTTTTTAGTGACCCTGAAACGCACTCAAAGTATTCCGAGGCAGAATGAGCAAATTGTCACAGACCTTCGATTCCAATCCCCATAGTGAGACTTCCAGACCAGGATCTTATCCACTGAGTTTTTTATGGATCTGGCTGTTTTTCTCTGAACCTTCTATCTATAGTATAGATATCACTTTTTGTAGCAGGATCACATTATTCGTGCCAATGTATCTACACTGATTTAAATTTTATAACCTCATCAACGCCTAAAATTTAGCCAACATTTTTACCCCGACCATTGCTTTTTTACAAAACGTGCCTTATTTAAAATTCACGACCTCCCCACGTTACGGATGAAAATATAACTTAGCTTATCCGGTACTGACAAGTTTTTTGGTGTCAACTCTTTGTATGTACGGGCTGAAAATTTTCCTTAACCTATGTCAAAGTAAAATATATATGTAGTTTATTCTCGTATAGTTAATTTTCATTTATAATATTATTTTAAAGGTATTTTAAGATTTTCTTGTTTTTATAGTATTTGTATGTAGATTCGTGAAGGTAAATACCTCGTACTATGAATATCGTGTTTAAAACAAATAAGTTATCTATAAGTGATTGATGTGGTATGTGGTTGGTAAACCTTAATATTACATAAATACTTTTCCCCGGAAGGTGAAAGCTTTAATATTTTCCTAGCAATGACCCAAGCCGGCAAAATTACAAATTTGATATATACTTCACACCGGGACTGCTTCTTAATCTCTACAAAGCACAGGTCCGATCTTGCATGGAGTACTGCTGCCATCTCTGGGACGGCTCGGCCAAATACCAGCTCGAAGCCCTTGACTCGATTGAGCGACGCGCTGTTAGGCTCATAGGCGATAATTCGATTGTGGAAAACAACTTGCACAGCCTTGAACACAGACGGCGCGTTGCCAGACTGTCGGTGTTCTACAAGTACCACTTTGGTGACTGTGCCCAGGATTTACATGACCTTATCCCAACCTCCCCCTTCTTCCACCGGACAAGCAGACGTACAGGTAAATACCACCCATACCTAGTCGACATACCACCGTGTAGAACCAAGCGTTTTCGCTCTACTTTCATTATAGGTACCGGTAAAGAGTGGAACGAACTTCCTGCTTCTGTTTTTCCAGTAGAGTACAATCTAGGAGTCTTCAAATCCCGAGTGAATAAGTTCCTTCTGGGAAAGCGTGCTCCATCTTAGGCCACATCTTCACTTTCCCGAGTGAGATGGTGGTCAAACGCTTTACCATTATCAATAAAAAAAAATATAGATAGTCTAACCTACTAGGTATAATATAAATCATGGATTGCTTATTCTTTATACTGGTTGGATTATTCTTTATAAAGTTTATATTAATAATATTGACTGTAGTTTTCTTTGTTATTAAACAAAGAAAACTACAATCAAAAAGTAGAGAAATTAGAACTGTTATTTAAAATTGAAACAATTGAGCTAACTGGAGCTACATGCAAACAAAAAAAAAATACTACCACTGTATCAAGCAAACGCCATAAATGAAATATGTAAAAGATTGACAACGTAACTGAGTTCCTAATATACATAATCCTAAGGCTCATAATAGAGTTGCTCAAGCTCTGCAACTTCGCAACGCCACTCGTTCCCCCTGACCTGACCCGGTGGTGAAGCTGGGTCAACAACCTTTCTTCACGTGATCTCAGATTCTCTAGTGCAATTAGCATCACGCGCTAATCAATAAGCCGTATAGAATGCCTAAGTGGGCAAAATGCCCAAGTAGGTAATACATCTTGTTTGAAATAGAAATGGCAAGGGTGTGTTGGACCACGAACAGTGACGGGTTTTGTTGCAATTTGAGTTGTGACAGTATGTTGTTGGTCACTGAAATCTTTTGTAGAATCCGTTTTATTTTTCGCTAAAAGTAATATTCAATGACTTATTTTATTATATCTACCTACTTTGTTTAAATATAATGGGTATTTTAGAAATTAAGGTACAACATTGACGAATTAGGCACAAAACGAGCGAGAAACAGCTTTCACAGATGCGACAGACAGACAGAACGTACCTATTGAAAGATAAGATAAAATAAATAAATAATGTTGGACAATGCACACAACATCATCTAGCCCCAAGCTAAGCAGAGCTTGTGTTATGGGTACTAGATGACTGATATACATAATATAATATATTACATAGATATATATTTTTTATTATACATAGAAAATACCCAGAACACACGAGTCAAATATAATATAATAAAAGGGTTCTGATTTTATCATTTGGCATCGGAACCCTAAAAAAGCATGATTGTAGAAGGTCTTTACCATGAGACTTTACAAGGAGATGTTCAACACTAAGTAGTTCCCGTGGTTTTGCATCCTGGACCATTCTTGTATTACCTTTTGTGTTTATTTATACTGTAGGTAGGTAAATTTAGTTTTCTACTTATCTGCATGGCATTGTTATTTTTGTGTGTGTATTTTTGTTGTGGAAACTTATTTGAAGCCTTTAGTTACGTATCATTTTTGTAATGCCGTTACCTAGCTGCTAGTTTACGTAAATATGTAAAACAAAATAATAATAAGGAATTTCAAAAAGTTTGGGCAGACAAAAATGATCAAAGAATTTGTAGGTAGGTACTTATTAAATCCATGAAAATGGCACATTCAGTTTAAAATTAACATGCCGTACAATATACCCTGAATACATTGACATGACACTCTATCACAAACTTTATTCTTTCGCTAAAAATCCCTGCAATCTTTTGAGTTCTTAGTAGGATAAATACGTTTTTTCTTTTTTGTAATCATCATCATCATCAGCCCATACACGTCCACTGCTGCACATAGGCCTCCCCCGTACGACGCCACAAATAGCGGTCCTGAGCCGCCTCCATCCATCGACTCCCTGCGACCGCTACGATGTCGTCGTTCCATCGAGTGGATGGTCTCCCATGTAGGGGGGTAATTTTTTGTAATACGCCTCTCTAATTAGCGGGTTAGACTGTCTCTAATTCCACTCTTTGATTACCTCGATGGCAAAAGAGTAGGTAAGTATGGGCTTTTTTATGCACAATATACTTTTCTTTATTCCAATTTCACTTTCTATTATTCTTGTATTAAAATCCGATTTTGTACACCGTAGACTACCCTACCTTAAGAGCTGCATCATTACATTACATACACACAGTCTATTTTGATAGGCTATCGATACATTATATTATTGCTATTAAGAAGCGGGACATAATCGAGCACTCTGAGTTTGTGCCTGGCCTTTGTTGAGGGAGGACCTATTTCTTCTGTGATCTAAACTTGGAAAAACATATAGTGGTGTAGTTCATAGACGTTTCAAATATCGATGGAGTGAATCAGTTTTTTTAACTCAGTGAAGAACAAAGTTTTAGTTTAACATTTTGTGCCTACAACAGTTGCTTCTTTTTTATCAAAGTATAATGTCTAAAAGTGTAATTTTCAATTGCAAATACCAACCAGTAGCCTGTAACAAGTAAGCAAAATTCGTTTTATAAAGTCGACCTTTCCATTCTGAGGTCGAGGAGGGCTATCAATTTTCTGCCCACTATTTGAATAAGAAACACGATGCAAATCTACTTAGGTCTTTCTAGTTTTTGGGTAGATATTAGAAAATCAATTTCTGCGTAAATTGTAAAGTAATTTTAGTTAGGTATATTAAAAAAATAATGCAACCATTTGTTTCGGGAAGGCTTCTCCAGAAGTGGACGTGTGTGCTGGGGAGGAGAGTCGAAAATCGCTGACCAAGGAAATTTCAACATAATATACCTGTTATTTATTATTTTATTTGAATTTAATAGCATTCCAGCTATTAACGTCGTGTCATACATTTTTTAATTTCACAGGACGCAGCACTTTTTTTGCTGAACGTACAGTGATAAATCAAGCTAAAATAGGTTAAAAGTGTGCTTGCAGGTCAGATTTTCAATTAGCAGGAAGAGGCACTACAGGATGCCAATTAGGAGTCGCCAACCAACTTATGTAGGAACATTGTATCTATTTGATACCTTCACATCAATTAACTAATGGGCTTCTAAAGAGAATTGGGGACGGCTTGTAACTTTGGCAGCTAATTATCGACTATTATCATAAATCTACCTATCTAGAGAAACCTTTAAAATAATGAGCCAATCGGTTTTTCTAAATGGTTTTAATTTCTATTTACAACAGCATCAAGCCAAAAGAATCGATAGCAAAAGTTTTTTAAAACTTTTATTGCCGAGACTGACTTTTTAAGCTGAGACTGACGTTGGATTTTAGTTAAAAAAACCTAGGTGCCAAATACCTAATTTCCCGTTTTTTACAGACGTTTTTTGTAACGCAAATAAAATCTTTCAAAATAAGTAATAAACAGTTATCTCTAAGCCTTATCACACTGGCTTTTTACGAACGATTTTAAATCGATACGATTGCGCGGCGAGCACGCCGCCGTGACGACGCAGCGAGCACGCCGCGAAAACGCCGTGGGCTAGCGGCGATGACGCCGCTGCTACGTTGTCGCGGCGCGCGTGCTCGCTGCCCATTCGCATCGTTTTGCAAAAGCTAGAAAATCGCTTATCGTAAAATCGGTTAATATTTAATAATATTAAATATAAAATATTATCCCATCCCAAAAGGCGGGACATGAACTCACAACATTATACAACAGCTTCTACGATGTACAGGAATGCGCTGCCAAATTCGCTATCAAGTCGACCAGTCGAAAATCTTTGGGATGTTTTAGGGCTCTTGTGTCCGTAGGTAATATTTGGGACTTGTAGTTTCTTAGGATCTTTGTGAAGTGTGTGTGGCTTAACACGTTGACTACAAACTTTTTTTATCCAAGACATTCACACTAAATTCCTACACAACTGTTGTGGGCGACGCACAGGCGTTTTGTTCGAAGAAACATGTTCGGCTGTGCTGAGTCACACAGATGTGTGTTTTCTTAGCCTTAGCACAAGTGCGGATTTACGCCTATGTTGACTGTTGTGGGCACCGCAGAGGCGTTTTGTTCGAAAAAACATGTTCGGCTGTGCTGAGTCACACAGATGTGTGTTTTCTTAGCCGCAGCGCAAGTACGGATTTACGCCTATGTTGACTGTTGTGGGCACCGCACAGGCGTTTCGTTCGAAAAAAACATGTTACGGCTGTGCTGAGTTACACAGATGTGTGTTTTCTTAGCCGCAGCGCAAGTACGGATTTACGCCTATGATGACTGTTGAGGGCACCGCACAGGCGCTTCGTTCGAAAAAACATGTTACGGCTGTGCTGAGTCACACAGGTTTTCTTAGCTGCTGCGCGGGTGCGGATTTACACGTATGTTGCATTCACTATAGTTTATTTATTGATATATTCAGAACGACTTAAGGCCAATCTTACTAATTACACCGTACGCATCATTGGTTGTTAAGTTGTTATGGTGAAACGATTAATTTAATGAAATTCGTCCTCAGGCATATAGCTAGGCGCGTCGCTCACAGTGTGGCCACCTGCGATATTATGCAATAAGTCTGTGCGCTAGGATCAGTCACTAAGCGAGTCGCTTGGCAATTAGCAATAATTGAGTCACTTGACTCTTAGCAACAAGCGAGTCGCTTGGCTCTTAGAATAGGAGAGTCGCTTGGATATTAGCAATAAGTGAGTTGCTTGGATCTTAGCAATAAACAAGTCATTGGCTTATAGCCATAAGCGAGTCGCTTGGCTCTTAGCAATAATTGAGTCACTTGACTCTTAGCAACAAGCGAGTCGCTTGGATCTTTGTAATAGGAGAGTCGCTTAGATCTTAGCAATAAGTGAGTTGCTTGGATCTTAGCAATAAACAAGTCACTTGGCTTTTATCCATAAGCGAGTCGCTTGGCTCTTAGCAATACTTGAGTCACTTGACTCTTAGCAACAAGCGAGTCGCTTGGCTCTTAGTAATAGGAGAGTCGCTTGGATCTTAGCAATAAGCCTGGCTCTTTGTAGTGTGGCATTATTTTATTTTATTTATTTATTCGTTCACAAAACAGAGTAAGATCCATAAAAAGATACAGTAGATACATTATTATTACGAGCTAGATTTTACCCAAATATGCAAACATAACAAGCGTTGATAAATGTTGCAAGCCAAGATTTTAAATTTACCAATAAAACGCGAAATTTTCGATCTTAGCCTAAGTGAGAGTCTAAAATCATGTTTTATGCTATTTTCTTGTTCTCAGACCGTGGAATATGGAGACGCGGACTGATGATGACGAGGCACCGACAGACCCTGCTGCCAGGAAGCTCACGCATCATGACTATACAGAACAAGATTTTGAAGGTAAATCTATGAATTATAAATGAAAGACCGAATCAGATTCATATTTGAATAACTTTATTTCCATAGGCTTACAAAATACGCACTTAGGCAAGTCAAATGTTATACATTATTATCAAATAAGAAATAAATTACTAAGTTGCTTTAGCTAAGTCTTATTTTAGATAGTAATTTATTTGCTAAATAAATTACTAGACTTAAATACTAGAAATAAGAATAAGCTCCCTGTGCCTACAAGTAGGCTATATAAGATTAATGTACTCATATCTTTTACAAGGCAATGTATAGGCTTCTACAACAAAACTCCAAGTGGGTTACAGAAAATTATCATTACATACGGATTATTACGGAGCCGTGGGGTCGCGGCGTACGAATATCGACTCCTCCAACTGAACCCGTGGATGTCGTAAAAGCCGAGTAAGGGAACCTACCAGAGGAAGGGCAGCAGCATCCTTCTGAGTATTTTTAAACACCAACACTGCGATCACCAATCCGCCTGCCAAGCGTGGTGATTATGGCAAATCCCCCCCTACATGGGAGACCATCCACTCGATGGACCGACGACATCGTAGCGGTCGCAGGGAGTCGATGGATAGAGGCGGCTCAGGACCGCTATTTGTGACGTCGTATGGGGAAGGCCTAAGTCCAGCAGTGGACATGTATGGGCTGATGATGATGATGATGATGATCATTACATGAATTCAAACAAATTGTCATCCATATCCTTTTGAAAAAGGCTTACTACAAAATATCATATTATCTAGCTAGAGAATAAAAAACCTTGGGAGGAGCTTTGCTTTAACTCGAAAACTAACAACCTAACAATGTACAGACTGTACAGGTTTCTTGTTCGCTTCTTCGATTTAGATTAAAAAGATTGAAGTGAACAAAAAAAATCTTTGATCACTTTATTTCCTATTTTAACATTATGTTGTACGAATTTTGTGACGTGTCAAAGAGTCCTGTACGGTCTAAAGGAAATAATTAAAGCACTGAGATACTTGTGTTGATATTTTTGTCAAAGTTTAGAGATGGTTAAACTTGCGGATCGTAACTGCCCAAAATATGTAGGAAGAAATGGAAGAGTTTGAAGGAAGCTTACGCCAGTTTACTCGACTAACGTTAAGTAGAGAATATTGAAATTGTAGATTATGCACCTAGTGCATAAAGCAGTGTCTTACGTCACGGGCGTCATTGTAGACTAACTCACGAGCGAAGCGAGGAAGTAACTAGTATTCTGCCTGAGTGCGAGAGGGATGTCATCATGCCCAAGGTGAAGACAGCTGTATGCACAACACTTTATACTCTACTTTTCACACATTTTGCGAGTTGTAAATAGTATAAGCTCAGGTATAAGTTTTTTATTTTACCTACTGAACAGAGGTTAGCTCGAATTCCGAAGATCTAATTGTACAGATCTCAGTGCTAAAAAAAACTCCAAATAGAATTTCGTTATTCCCTTTAGACGCAGCTCTACCATGTCTGTGGTTTTTCCCTAGGGAGTAGTGAGTTTGAATCTGGATCCTCAAAATATGCATGGAAATGTTGACCAAGGAGACTCGAACTAAGAGATCTCATTCTATTTGTTTGAATTTAGTAAAACTTTCACCTTCTTCAGCTAACAGTGCTATAATCACTTGCTTTTGGTTACAGACACATGGTATGACATGATGATATAATAACGTTCATTTTACGAGCTTACAAAGAGTATGAAAAATCAATTCAGCAGGCATAAGCTTTTTAGATTACATTACGATGGGCGAATAAAGTAAACATAAATAAATAATGTCCGACAATCCACACAGAATCATCTAGCTAGCCCCAAGCTAAGCAGAGCTTGTGTTATGGGTACTAGATGACTGATATACCTAATACAATATATAACATAGATATATATTTTTACTATACCTAGAAAAAACCCAGAACACCCGAAACAAATATTTGCAGAGCGTACAAATATTTGTTCCAAACGATCCATTGTTCTAAAATAAAGACCTAAATTGGGAAAATGAATACTTAGATGGGTATGAATAATTTAGTTATTATAGACAAAACTCATTTGAATTGCTAAGAAGGGTAACTATATGCATTCTTTTTCATTAAAATATTAGCGAGTTTGTGATTGTGACAGATGAAGGGCTTTGAGAAGTTAGGTACAATACAAAGTTAGTAACCCTCACAGACTTTTTAATGATGAAAATTTTCAAGAATTTCGTTTTATTTTAAAATCTATTCTATTTTTAATAAAGACAATCAATCAGTGAGCTATGAAGATGTGATAAAATGTACGTCATTGCGCGTGCTAAAATACCATTTCTCATCTTTAGGCGCAGCTCTATCATGTCTGTGTTTCTCACGCGTTTGGCGGGAGAGAAAAGTGGAACGAATACATTTAGGTTTTTTTTTAAATCCGAAATTTCTAATTTAGCTATGATTATTTCCAGTATAGGTCAAACGCCAAAAACTTTTTATTTCGAGTCCGCCATATGAAATCGGTATCTTCCGTTTCCTGAACAATAATTTAAAACAAGAACCAAGTGAAAATCACACGTGCGAGCGCGTAATTTTGTTGTCATTTGAGTTTACAATCTGAATTTACTCGAGTGATTTTGAAGATATTATCCATAACGATGACTTTCCTCGTAGGTGTCGTATAAAGTACTATGTATCACTCAGCAGACAGAGCGATTCCTACCTCGTGTGTTTTAATGTCCGATTCCTGTGTTAAATAACACACACGCTAGGAATCGTGCACTTTCTCGCTTCGATGAACAAATTACCTACTATTAAGAAAAAAACTTTAATGAAAACAAACTTATTACTTTTCTAAAATGAAACCCTGACTCCTAAATTCCCTAGTTTAGGAGTCAGGGTTTCATTTTATAAGTGAAATAAGTTTGTTACCTGTGTATCAGGAGTCAGTTCCTTCCCATATGTAGAGTACATACCTACAATTATTTTTTGTACACCACGAAGAAAACATTAAAAATAGACATTACATAAAACATCTACAATGGGCGGCCTTATCACTTAGAAGCGATCTCTTCCAGGGAACCTTTGGATGGAAAGAATTATACGAATTTAATATCTAAAGTTGTCAGAAATAAATAACATTATAAATGTCTAACAACAAAGGATAGTAGATATGTTTAATAGCAACATAACTAAATATACCTAGTCTTGGCATAAATACTGAAACAAAGAAAAAAAATTCTATTGGCAATAACATTTATTACTTTTACTGTGTGTTACTTTAATACATAAATATAAAACAATTGAAAATATAAAAAGCTTATTAGAAGTGGTATCCATTGGCTGCAATACAGTCCTTTAAACGTTGAGGCCAGTTATCAATAGAAGCACGCACTCTTTCCATGGGAAAATTCTTCACTGCCAATCGTACGGATTGTTTTAGAGACTCAAAATTATCATGGCGTTTAGAGCAAGCCGTACTCTCTAAAACTGACCATAAATCATAATCCAGCTGATTAAGATCGGGACTAGACGACGGCAGTCTTCAGCTCTGATGAAATGCGAAACGTTCGTTTCCAAACAAGACTGCGTAGACCGAGCTTTATGACCCGGCGCCGAGTCTTGGTGGAAGGACGATTCTTGGTTATTCAACATGGTGTTGTTAAGGGGCTTCACTACCTTCTCAAGGATCATGATACACTTGTGCCGATGTTTTTTCACAAAACCTTACCGTACCTATTAATAGCCCGATACACAAACATTTTACTAATACCAAGCGTATGGAGAGTTTTAAAAATTGTATTTGGCTCCATACCTACTTTGTGTAATGCAATCACAGCGATTCGGTTCTCTTTATCACCCCACTCCATTTTAATATCGCAAAATATTGTACAATGTATTGGCGCCAAAATGAGAAAATTCAATGAACAATCATATAAAAATGACAGATTCCAATTTCAAATGTAATATTTTGCTTATTTTTAATTGTAACAGTATTTATGGCCAGACTAAGTATAAATGTAGGTGCAATATACACGCAACAACGTTAATGCAAATGATTAGTATCATTTTAACCCTTCAGACAGGATGAGACTCATCGATTGCATTCAAAAACGTGCCCGCAAGGGCGTTATGCGAATGAGACACAAAATGGCCTCTACCTCAGCATGGGCTGGTGGCTAGAAAGCTATTGCCAACGCTGGTCTTGCCAGGTAGTAGGTACTATGTTAGTTATACTATTTATCAAGGCGCACTTAAAATAATATGCGAAAAGCCTTATCCATGCTTATCACTCTCTGCGCAAACAATTATATAACTAATAACCGCAACATAGCTTTAAACGCTATTGTTATAGTGTGGTTATCTATAAGGTATAATATAACTCTCGTATCAGGTCGTTAGCTTTGCCCTGCAGTTTAAACTCTACAATAAACTTTTATGAAACGGTATATTCTGATACAGCATTAATCAAAATTAATTTCAGGCCTTTATATACCTTTATAGCGGTCCATGAACCCAGGAGGGTACGGGTAGCACTGAACAGATATTAAAACGCCTTAGGGATCGGGTAAAAAGATAAAAATCCCTGAAAACACAATCTATTATTTTAAAAATTTTCTTTGATATTTTCCACGAAAATTCTTCTAACGCTATTTCCGTTTTTTGTACGCAAGTAATTAGAAAAAGTCTGTCATCACCGGGAGCGTCTGTGAATCGACCTATTAATTTTTATATCAAACTGTCAATCACAGATTATTGTCTTCCTTATGCCCAAATACATAAACGCTCAGATTCAAGTCGGTGTCAAATAACGATTTTATGACAGATTTCGTTTGAAAACTGCAAAAAAATCGCGACGGGCATACTCAAACTTAAATTAAATATGCTGGACAATCCACACAGCATCATCTAGCCCCAAGCTAAGCAAAGCTTGTGTTATGGGTACTATCATAGCTGACTGTTAAACTTTATATAATATATTACATACATAAATAAATATTTTTATTTCCTATTGCTTGTTAACTTGGATATTCCTGATTCTGAAGACGATTTGAGGGCAGTCGTGGATATTGTCGTCAATTCTTGATTCTAACTCCGAGAACATCTAGTCGCTTCGTGACCACGATCGCTGCAACGCGATGGAAAAGTAGGCGAAATTAAAACAATAGGTACGTGATAAATACCCTATATTTTTTTATTGTACCTACTCATTTCGCATGACTGGTAGTTTGAAGTCATAATAGCAACATAAATACCCATTTCCCGCACTAAAAGATTGTGGATAAAATAGGTTAAAACAGCCTGTTTCTCTGACCCAATTCCCTACAAGACAAATTTATTGTCACATCAAACGCTTCTTTATTCATCTGAAAGAACCCGTCTACATGTTTTATCACTAAATTACATTGTGTAGATACACTATAAATTACATTGTGTAGAGAAAATGTAATGGAGGCAGTAGATTGATATGTGAAGCAGGCAACAGATTGCCGATGATTGGATTGGTAGGCAGCCCCAGGTCAGTCGTGGCAGTGACGGTGTAAGAATGTAGCAGTACCTTGCAGAGACTAAGGTCCAAACTCTCGAACACCGCCGCAAGGTTGCTTGTTTCTCAATCTTTTATTGGATACATATCGGAAAATGCTTCCAGGAACTCCAAGACCTGATCCCATCATCTCTCTTCCACCCCAGGCCTAGCAGAGGGACCATACAATACCATCCTTATCTGGTGGATATACTATCCACTCATACTAAGTGGTTTTCCTCCACCTTCATAATTCGCACCGCTAAGGAATGGAATCGCTTCATTGTTGAATTGCTTCTGATTTTCCGACCAATTATACAAACTGGCTCTCTTCAAGAAGTGAATGAGTGTCTTCTAGATTTTCGTGATACCGTCGGCCACATAATCACTTTCCATCAGGTGAGATTGTGGTCAAACGAAGGTCTATCGAATATAAAAAAAGACTTCTCCAACTCATTGGATTTCGTAAGAGACTAAAGGAATCCACCTGAGGAGTAGCAGAGCTTTCCTCTGTGTATTATTATCACTCCCTCTGCCATCACAAATACGCCTGGTGATTATGGCAAAACCCCCTTTTTTGGGGAGGCCTATTCAGCAATAGACGTCTATGTGCTGATGAGGAAGGAAGGAAGACTGAGATGTTCATGGCTGAAAGGATTTGGAAAGGTCACTCGCCAGAAGTGAGACTTCGATGGAAAATAACCTATATACCTATAACAAAAGGCCCGCGCAGGCACGTTTTTATATGCAATCGATGAGTCTTATCCTGGCTGAAGGGTTAAAATGATAGTAGTCATTTGTATTAACGTTGTTGCGTGTATATTGCACCTACATTAATTATATATTTAGTTAAGTTGCTATTGAAAATATCTATTATCCTATGTTGTTAGATATTTATAATTTTATTTATTTCTGACAACTTTCGATACCTATGCCTTTCATAAATTCGTATAATTATTTCCATCCAAAGGTTGCCTGGAAGAGATCGCTTCTAAGCGATAAGGCCGCCCATTGTACATGTTTTAAGTAATGTCTTTTTTTAATGTTTTCTTCGTGGAGTACAATAAAGAATTTTGTAATTGTAATTGATCTATCTGCTCTTGAACGATAAGGCCGTCATATTATTTATAATATTGTTTTAAGTTTGTATTTGGCTTAAATTTATAAGTATTTTTATATTGTTGAAATTGTTGTGTGTTTGCACAAATAAATTATTTTATTCTTATTCTTAAAACTAGTATCTATGTATATTGAACACCTATTGTTTCGTTTTTGTTTGTGCGAATTGGTAGTCACTTTAATTTGGCTTGCACAAAGGGGCCGAAACGAAAATCGGAATTTCGTACTCGTATTAATGTTTTTGTATTAGTCCCCTTGGTACTACTACTTTAAGGTCCCTTACGTTACAAACTTACATGGTTCAACGACTCGAAGTGTGTCTTTACCTCAGTATTAGTAAAAGTAGAAATATATCTACAGGTATTTAAGATTAAAAGACTCTACTAGAATAAAAAATATACAAAATTTCACGTTATCTAAGGGTTTGTCAATGACAAAAATTACAAAACACTCGCCGCTTAATCAATTTGCCATTTATTTTTGGCACTTTTTCCTCTAGCTGATTTTATCACCCTGACACTTTCTACAAAGCCTTTGTTAATGCTTCCTAGAGGGAAATCAAAGTAATAATCTATTGTAACGATTTATGCTTTGCTTCTTACATTTCATAGAATATTTCCTGAAAGACGTCTGAAAGACTCCTCCTTTTAGCAGACGTTTTATTAACTTATTTCCCTTTCGATCACAGACTAAATAAGATAAGACTGGAATGTAATCATACAGGTCAATGGCTTTCTAAGAACCGTAGTTTGGCAAAGTCAAGCTTTATTTAATTAACCTACTTCAAAAAGAGAAGGTTATCAATTCGTCTGTTTGTTTTTTTGTATGTATGTTACGCAATACCTCCGCCATTGATGGACCGATTTTGAAAATTCTTTCACTATTGTATAGAAAATGATCCCGAAAGGGTTCCATAAAATTTGTATCTCCAGGGGATTAGTATTTATCCCGCAAAACTTAAAATAAGTGCAAAAGTAAGGGAATTTGAAGTCGGTTTATCGTTTTTTAAAACACGCCATATTATTTTAGTTTATATAAATAGTTAAGCGTTGTGCTATCTGGCATTACCTACACAAATTGAAATTTGCAGTTTTTATGTCGTCGTTCGCCTTTGAAAGTTGTAGGTAATGTTATGATGGATTAACTTAACCTGCGGCATTTGTAATTGGCCACTTAGCCTGTACTTAACTCTAAGATTTTCTTCGGGGTAATATCTCGTAGCTCTTCTAGCCTGAGCAGGTGCTTACCTAGATGAGTGTTACCATTTTGTATCAGTGGTCCACACTCTTCTCGGAGGAAACGCCTCTCCATCTGCTAGCTCCTATTCTATAATTACATAGAATAGGCGGAGGAACCGCCTATTCTAAGTATCACACGACTATCATAAAAGTATTGAGATAGTCAGCTAGACGGCTACCCACGCACGATACTTAATCATCATCAGCCCAATCACATCCACTGCTGGACATAGGCCTCCCCCGTACGACGCCACAAATCGCGGTCCGGAGCCGCCTCCATCCATCGACTCCCTGCGACCGCTACGATGTCGTCGGTCCATCGACTGGATGGATACGATACTTAATATCGACCACAAAAAGCTTACTTCTACATGATCTGAAAGCGACCTTATCTCTAAAAGCTCAGGTTTGACTTTGACTCCAAATAATCAAGCGCAAGAGTAAAACTATAATAATATCTGCTGACCCGGCAAACGTATTGCCATCGACCACTGAGGTTTGAAGATTATTAGAGTATTAACTAATATCGCTATAAAAAATGGGGGTTGGTGTAAGAAAGATGATAATTGTTGAAGGATATATTTATTTCTTAATGCCAAATCAGAAAAAAATAAAAAAAAATGCCGAAAAATATATTAATAAATTGGGGTTGGCCACCCTTATCACTTATATATATGTATAAAATCTAGTTAACGACTATTCTCAGACCTAACAAATATACACAAAAAATTCATACCAATCGGTCAAGCCGTTTCAAAGGAGTTTGGTTACAAACACTGTATATATGTACATATATACTAGCTGTGCCTGCGACTTCGTCCGCGTGGAATAGTGACAGTATGATTTTCAAACTTCCCCTATACCCTTTGATATGTTACCCCCTTGGGGGTAAAATTAGTAGAATCTAAATGACATTTTTACTTATATCTAATTAACGGCCTAAAAATAGATTCCAAGCTTTTAGCTTTAAAAATTACGATACTTCTATACAACCTTTTAAACCCTCTTTCAACCCTTTTTTCGCATTAGAAAGTAGCCTATGTCCTTTCTCAGGCTCTAAAGTATCTGTGTACCAAATTTCATTTAAATCAGTTCTGTGGTTTTGGCGTAAAAACGTGACAGACAGACAGACAGAGTTAATTTCGTATTTATATAATATTAAGTAAGGATATAAAGATCTATGGACATATTTTGTGAAGCAACGGAGTTGACAGGACCTTTCAAAGGATTTATTTAGAACCAACGGAGTAATGGTTCTTCTTAGTTATATGAAAAGGTCAGAGATCTTAGCTCTATATTGTGACCTTAAAAAGAACCTTTTAGTTGAATAGGTTAGGTTCAGAGTGGGTCTTTAGGTCTTCAATCATTGACTTGGAAGTAAAAAGGTGTACTGAATTAACAAAGAGTTATTTTACTATTTAGTTGATAGAGTAGGAAAGTCAATTGTAACTTCATGAATATTTTCATTAGAGTTAAGATTTTCTCAGAATAATAGATAGATAGAAAATGCTTTATTGTACACATAACAAAACAGTTTACAAACAATTTGATACAAAAAAGAAATGTGACAATTGGCGGTCTTATCGCTAACGAGCGATCTCTACCAGAAAACCTTGAAGAAATACACATTGACAAAATATTATTTTACGGATCGGAATAAAATTATTCGATTTTATTTAGTAACTAGCCGCTGCCTTCGCCTTTGTCCGCATTTTATCGGGATAGAAATAGCCTATGTGTTATTCCAGGTCCCAAACTATACCCATACCAAATTTCAGCCCTATCAGTTCAGTACTTTTTGCGTAAAAGAGGAACAAACCCTTACACTTACAAACATTGACATTTATAATATTAGTGGGATTAACAAAATGTGCTACGGATCGGAATAAATTGTTTTATATTATTTACTTATTGTACGTAAAAAAAATGCTACAATATCTTGTGAAAATGTCTAGACAGGATATTTCTCCATTTAAAATATAGTACGGTTATTTCTTCGTTTAAAATGTTTTTTACCTCTAATAGCAGTGACTAAGTGATGTTGTGTGTGTTTGTAACAGTTTTCAAATAGTGTTGGACAATGCACACAGCATCATCTAGCCCCAAGCTAAGCACAGCTTGTGTTATGCGTACTAGATAACTGATAGATAGAAGATAATTATTTATTTCACAACCTTATTAAGTATTCAGTAGTACATAATTGAACGTATCCTATAGAAAGGCAATGGAGTTGGCGGCCTTATCGCGGCTGGGTTACCCGGATTTAGGGATTTTTAACTGTCCGTACCTCAATAACTAGAAGGCCTATAGTTTTGAAATTCAAACATATTATAGTTGAGAATATTTTCTAATGCATCACTAGACAAAAACACGATAGGTGACATTTCACCCGATCAAAAAAAATTACAAAGTTACCTCTAAATGAAACTTTAAATGATCACTGTGAATAGAAAAATGAATAAAATGACATAAATTGTATACCAAAACATTGCAAACGTTATTACGCAGTACATCACTAGAAAAGATTTTTATATGTCATACAAATATTTTTCAAAGCACCTAAATAACTACAAAATCGTGCTCGGCTGTCTGCGCACCGTCTTGCTTCTTGCTTGCGTCTTGCAAGTGCTGGGCTCACCTCGCCTTAAAGCGATTTCTTCCAGGTGAAAGAGGAGACGATCATAAGATACACTTAATACAAAACTTTACATAGATAGCTATTTTTTATTATAAATAGAGAATCCCAGGCGAACCTTCGCCCGCCGCGCCACATCGGTCGTCAAAATCTATCTATGTAATATATTGTATTATATATATCAGCCATCTAGTACCCATAACACAAGCTCTGCTTAGCTTGGGGCTAGATGATGCTATATGGATTGTCCAGTATTTTTAATTAATTTTTTTACACTTCTAACGCTAGAGGGTTACCTGTTGCTGATGCCCTGTACATTACTACACGTGGAATAGTAATCGATAAACACCTTCCTACCGATGTATCAGAATCAGCATATCGCGAAGTTCTGCAATGTAATCTGCATATGATTACAATGTGCCCAGGGACTTGCTACTTGTAGTTTAAAGCATTTCTTATTTGAGTGCCCACGACACGAGATCAATGTTTTCTATAACTAAAAACTTGACGATATGACATGTCTAAAACAACTGTAATCCACTAGCAGTATCGATTTTATAATTAAAATTTTACCCTTAATTTGTGACTGATCTTATTAGTACCTTGGAAGGAATGTAGTACCTACGACACAAGTCTAACCACTTAGTGTAGGTGCTACAACCTTTAAGTAGAAAATTTTCTATAGTATTTAGATAAATAACATAAGACCTTGAAGTGCTTGATTTGAAATAATATTTTTTATATTTTTTTTAGTTAAGTTTTTAACTTTTTTTTGTTAGTTTCTATTTGGATTAAAATCTGCGTATCCAAGTTCGAATAGTCAGTCTAACTATTTTGAATATTTCTGTCCAAACAGTTAGATAATCGAACTACCTGTAGAACTGGATGGAACAAACGATCATATTGTACGTGTAATAAACATAGAGCAAGCAAAGTAGATATTTGTAAAAACTAGAATAAGTTTTTTATAAATAAAAAAATACAAAAAATTTGTTAGTAATTGTAAGGAGGTAAGCAAGTAGTGCGAACGGACTGTGGGAAGACTTACCACTCGATAGACCGACGACATTATAGCGGTCGCAGGGATTTGATAGATGGAGGCGGCTCAGGACCGCTATTTGTGGCTTGTTTGGGAGAGGCCTATGTTCAGCAGTGGACGTATACGGGCTGATGATGAAGTAATTACTATCCCAGATTACTAAAGAGGTTATATTTTTGTTTTGTACGCGAAGCTCGAAACACTAGTATTTAGATAGGTATGGAAGTAAAGAACTTTGTCTTGCTACGCAATGTAATTTTATCTCAAGATAAAACGCTCTACGAAATATTGTACGTACAAATCAGTTTTCCTCTTTATTCATCAATTTATCCAGGAACTCAACAATGACAATATATATAAAATTTATAGTACACTAGCAACCCGTCCCGGCTACGCATCGGTAGTAAAGCTATGTACATATCTCAAAGGGATTTCTATGAAAGCTCCCAGGCGACTTGACTTTTTCCGACACTTCCAACAAATATCGTTTTATTTCAACCAATTTACACAAAATTTTGACAAATTATGATATACTTAATCATAAATCACTATATCGATTGGTGAAAACTGCATAAAAATCCGCTCAGTAGTTTTTTAGTTTATCACGAATAGACAGACAAACGCGGAGGAGGACTTTGTTTTATAATATGTAGTGATACCCTCCCTACAGGTGTCGTTAGTACCCACAATGCCTGGCCTATCCATAAAGGCTTTGTGCGACATTCAGGCGTTACGGAACGTGACAAAGCTTTTGTTCACACGTGGCAGATCTATTAGAAATGAATGGTCCAACAGAACAAGAATGAATTTGTGATAGAATGTGGCAGAGATTTATGACAGTAGAGGTTAATTTTCGGAGGTTAACGAGAGTTGATTTTATAGCACGCAGCGGATAATTTGTAAACATACTAGCTTCTGCCCGCGGCTTAACACGCGTATTTTTTGTTTATTAAGTAGCTTATTATCTAACTTAGGCTATGTTCTATGTAGTTGTAGATATCTTAGGTAACAAAATAAAATTCAGATTTCACAAACTTTCGACTTTATAATATTCGTATAGAATCAAACCCTTTATTACCGTTACCTCCTGCGTTGCAGGCGGACCTTCAACCACCGCGACACATCGGTCGTATATTGCGCCTTAAGTCCTATTCCACTAAAGTTTCGTTTCCTTTTAGGAAAATTCGACATAATCACATCGCTTAAGCTTGTGTGCGCTCAAAAATATTTTGCACTTAGGTACCTTCTCCAAACCCCAATGTTAGGTACTTGCCTCGTACTTTATTATTTTATTTAGTACGTAGCATAAACTATTCTGCCCTCCTTATGAAAAGTGCAATAACTAGCATTATTTACTGCACTAGTTATTGGTTGCAGTTTTCATAGGGTGGTCAGTATTATTAGCGTGTACTATCAAGTAAAATATGGGGTTATTCCTTCAGGGGTAAACAACGACTTCTAGTGTTCTGAACTAGGTACGTGCTAAAGTTCTATAAAGGTGATATCCAACGTCGCCGGCCAACCATTTTATAGCTACTTTAGAGCTTTTAAGATTACAATTTCAGTGGTGGAAAGTCCATGAAACAGATTAGAGTTTATTTTCAAATGCAATGTCCTGGAAAAGTAATCCTTTGAATCTTGTTCTAAACTAGCTTTCACCCGCTTTACGGCACGCGTTTTTTTTTCGGATGGTAGTGGAATATTTTAGTTATATTTCTAGAAACAAATTAGAACTAGTATGTGTATTTACAATTGGAAAAATTTAGCTTACAAACAATCTACAGATAGTACAGCTGGTTCATATCAATACCAGTCGGATTATTAATTATTTAATCTCAATTAACTGAACTAAATAAACTCATATTTATAATATTCAATATTTAGTAGACTATGTTCCAGGCTTAGAACTACCTTAATGTAAAATTTCAGCACAATCCACTGATCTCTGTGACTGTGTGGTAGGCGGCGGGGCCACTCGACGGATCCGTCGCAAGGGGACCTAGGGGCGTTTGGACACAGGGTCGTCTGGCGCCCATTTGGCAGGGTAAAGTCCCCGAGGTGGTCGCAACGCATCATGTGTTTCTGGCGAGTCGCGAAGGGGGTGCTACACAGTGAGGGGCCCGATATTTGGCAGCCGCGGTGGGTTCGCAGAAGAAAAATGTTCACGCGTTCCCACCACAAGCGGCAGAAGCGGAACACTTTGAGGGTTTTAGTGGGTTAAAGTCCCACATAATCGTACTGTCTCCCCGTGGCAATACGATATGCGTGCACATTTCACTCAGGATATTAATAAAAAAAAGGTTACACTAAGTTCACCCACCCGAGTCACAGTCGGATCAGCGTTCGTTTTGCGTGTGCTTGCTTCAACATACTTTTGTGTGGTTTATTGACTAAAAGACTACAGCAATGTCTTCGTGTGCGTTCACTATGTGTACAAATAGCTCCAAAACAAAGCCCAAGGTATAAATTTTCACTCGTACACAAGTACCGACCTGTCAAAAATTTTTGAGACTTACCGACCATAGCGCCTTTACCCCAAGTGCGGGCATAAGCACTAGTACCTGGCTGACCCTTTTTTTTTGTATTATGCTGGAGTAGCTTTAGTGTTGTTGTGTCGTTAGAGCAGTTAGGTGCTACCATGGACGAATTAAACTCCTTCATCTATGGTGCTACCAATAAAAAATATATTATTATTCGCCAATAGATGTCAGGAAGAGTCATATTTTTCAGTTTATGTCACGGCTGGAGGGAGTCTTTGGCCTTGCCTATGGGTCCATTTATCTTAGCTGACAACTTTGCTCCCCCATTGTGACGTCATATCCGAGTTTATGCAGTGAATTAAAAAAAGGTGTCATACATGATAGATTAGGTTTTGTAGCGTTGAAATCTTGTCTATGGGAGTACCCTATCGGTAAAGTTGATTATTGAAAACACGAATAAAACGACTTTTTCTAAAAATGAATCCTAGCTAGATCGATTTATAGTCCCCGAAACCCCTTGTATACAAAATTTCATGAAAATCGTTGGAGCCGTTTCCGAGACAGAAGACAAGAAATGCTCGTTTAAATGTATAACATAATGAAAAAATAAATATTATATAAGTTCAAGCTACGTAGAAAGAGGGGCTGAGGGCCCGATTCTTTCTCACCGGGATCCTTGTCCACCTAGCTACGCCACTGGAGCATGGACGACTTATTTATAACTTGTTTTGCATAAATCGATGGCATCTTGTTGAGTTGTTGAGGACTGGGTCAAGCAGAGATTGTGGATTAGGGTGCTACTTATGCTGGGATTCTGACTTTTTATATAGGGATGCCAGCTTTAAATAGGGATCTAGAATATAGAACTAAATACTAGCCCCTAAATTAAATTGTACAAATGACATTAAAATATTCATATCATTAATTTACTGCTGACCGCGCCTTCGCCCGCTTTTTATCGTGATAAAAAATTGCCTGTATGTTATTCCAGGTACCAAACTATACCCATACCAAATTTCAGCCTAATCGGTTCAGTAGTTTTTGCGTGAAAGAGTAACAAATATCCATACATCCATCCTTACAAACTTTGACGTTTATAATATTAGTAGGATAGACTATAATTAACCAAGTTCATTATAATTTACCAAACCAAATTTATAAAAACAAAAGGGATACGTTTGTAAAAATGCTGTTCTTTTCAACCGACTTCAAGGAGGAAGTTCTCAATAAGACTGTATGTTTTTTTGTATGTGTGTTACGCGATCATTCCGCCAAGTATGGCCGATTTTGAAAATTCTTTAACTATTGTATAGAAAATTATCTCGAGGAGTTCCCAAACAAATTTTATCCCCAGGAGATTAGTGTTTATCCCGCAAACTTAAAACCAGTCTGAAAGTAAGGGATTCGAAGTCGATTATTAGGTTTTAAAAAATTTTCAAATTATCACAATGACTGGTAACAAACAGTTTCCATCGGTTTATCGTTTTTTAAAACACACCAAATTATTAGAAACTTTTTTCTACTTGCCCTGTTGGCTGGGACAAATTCACTGAATTTTAGACCAGTTATTCTCAAATGATTGAGCTATGATTTGGAATACTTATGTCAGTTCGGTGAGAATGCAATGAGATGGTACCATCGAGCTGGTCAGATGATGGAGACCGAAGGTGGCCATAAGAACTCCCAAACGAAACGACTTAACCACGTCGAGTTTGGGTTCGTTGTATTTGTCTTCCCAAGCACTTTGGTCCTAGACGATATATTACTAATAACTTGTTTTGAAAAAATATTTTTGATAATATTATATTATTTAATTATGAATTTCATTTCATGTAGGACAACCCTGGCGTAACGAGATATATCGCAAAAAATAGAAATTCTTAACTGAAAGAAATTGGATCTTTATAAAAGCCTTATCGTCTCTGTAAAAACTGAAATAAAACACCAATGAGAATTTTATAAGGTAAAGGGTAAAGGCGAAAATTTCGCGAAGGTATGAGTGTATAAATTCATCTAAAAAATGGCACGAACTAAATTATTTGATGAGAAGCTTAGAATGTCGATATGAAATATTCTGTATTTGGAGGTATATATTTTTTTGGGCTAGAAGAGGTGTTTAGTCCAGTCGCCTCTATAGTTTTCACAACAATAAACTAGATGTCGCTAGTAAAAGTGAACCAACTCTAGATCGCGCTGACGAGAACGCACGGTCTAGAGGTATAAAGCTTTTCTATGAACCAATAAATTGAGTCTATTCCGTGAGTTCAAGGTGTTTTATTTCTTCAAATACCTCATCAGTACAGAGATTCGGGATAGGACTCAAACAAGAGGTCTGATTGTCACTAGACAAGCTAAAATTCTGCGTGAAATGTTAAATTTTTAAAAACTGGCTTGATTGTATTTTTTATTTTCATTCGATACTGGAGGCCTACTCTAGTTCTTTTCATCCATTGTTGTGAAGTAAACCGCAATTTCAAAGTGTAGCTACTCTGCTTTACTAACTAAAGGGCTGTTTCAGACGAATTTTATGACCCTCACTTTTCAATACAGTTTTACAAATAAACCATTATAGGAATCAACATTCGGTGTCAAGTAGAATCAAAAATATATTATCATCATTCCAAAGTAAAAAGCTGCTCAACTTCCTACGAAATTTCCGTTTTTATTTGATTAGAGTAACGATCGAACGAAACAAAACGAAATTTCGTAATGAAAGAAGGCCTCCAGTAGGTATACGAAAAACAAAAGACTATGCGCCAAGTTTCAGTAATTCTACTAATATTATAAATGGCAAACTTTGTATGTTTGTTCCTCTTTCATGCAAAAACTACTGAACTGATTGGGCTGAAATTTGGTACGGGTACCTATAGTTTGGGACCTAGAATAACATATATGCTATTTTTATCCTGATAAAACGCGGGCGAAGGCACAGGCAGCAGCTAGTTTACCAATATTTAGACACAGTACAGATAAATGTAACACGAGATATTTATCTGTGTTTGTTAGTGCTACAAAATTCGTAAGTCTACCTACGCAGAACAAACAATATAAAACAAATACATAATAAAACAATATATTCATGACAAAATTTGTTAAAAAGACGGTACCTATCAAACAGCAATGTGACTATAATAATAATAATAATACCTGCAGGGCAGCTTGTGGCGAGCTGTTGGTGAGTAGCGACACCACGGGTATACCGAGTGTTCCCGGGGAAGTTCCTGGTTCTCGTCTCCGCTTGCGGAGTGGTACCCCAAGAGAACCAGATCCCCACCTCTTGCTTGCCTTCATTGGCCGGTCTGAGTGGAGTCGCGAGAGATGCATCTTAGGATGTAGACTCGGGGGTGGAAGTGTCTAATGGCGTAATAACGAGGAAGCCCGCTCACGTGTCTTCGTGATGGTGAAATCGGGGCCGCACCTCTCGACACCCCTTAGTCGTTTGCACCGATGTTGTTCCTTTACCGGCATTTAAGCCAACATTTTGAGGAACCCGTCCAGCATTCGGCAAGCCACCGTCTGCCGCTTGTAACAGTATTGAGAGTATGTTTATGGCAGGCGTCCATAGTTTCCCCCATAGCCCAATTACCCAGTCCATCCATTCACCACAATAACATGGCTTTTTTGTTATTTTCATTTTCCTTTGCAATAGTCTCTACACCTGGCGGATATCATCTTCGGGTGTATCATATTGTGCAACCAAGGATGATACCCGCTATGTGTAGCTCTCGCCTTTAGATTAATTCTCATAAAGGGCCTCTGTGCTGTTGGCTTCGGCTCCACGCATGCCTCCCAAAGGACCGGGTCACTATATGGCCCGTGATCATGGAAATGAGAAACAGAATAATAATAAATAATAAATGTTTATTGCAATTACTTAAAAACTATACATACAGGTTCTGGAGTCACCCTTTAAGCAAAATTTGCTTGTGCTGGGAGACCCCGCTCTTACCATTAATACTTCAACAATATTTAAGTATTTGCGTAACAATATACTAAATTACGGACTTTGAACTTCTAGGTTTGACAAAAAATACTAAAATTAGGACTAAAAACAAATTAACAATATAAAAATAGAAATTATTCAAACTAAGAAAAGGGTTTTAAATCAATTATTACTTTAAATAAACAAACAAATAAGCAGCAATTTTAAACACAAACATACTAAATAAAAATATCTATGCAAAAAGTACATCTAGGTTGTCATTCTCCAATAGCACCAGGCTCATAAGAGCCTGGGTACCAGATTAGGACAACCACGAGTTTATATAAAACGTGAGTTTATACTAAAGTTAGAGCCTCATCCGTTGCACAATATTCTCAACTTCATCATAGGTTTTCGTCATCAGCCATTCAATAAGAGTTTTTTTACAATTAAAATATGTCATAGAGTATATACCTATTTGTGAATTCAGTAGATTATAAATATACGAGGATTGCCATTCATATTGCCTCATAGCAAATGTAGTTTTAGCTTTTACTTTGGGTACCGGTGACTATTTGCTTACCAATATTACAGTTATAAATATAACATATTAATTAGTTAAATGAGTTAAGATAGTAGCTTAAGAATATTGTATACCTACATTCTCATTTAAGTAAACTTTGTTCTTTTTGAGAAAATAAAATTCTTTAAACTGAAGAAGCATATTGTCGATGCGAAAATCGTACGCATTAAACATTTCTAGCTATATTGTATTTTTGAAGTCTAGTGACCACGGCTGTATGTAAACGTGGGAGAAAATGGCTAAATAAACGAGATAAATGCCCGTGAAAATGTATCTAACTTGGAAACTTGCCAAATTCAACAGACACGAGATACGCAACTTCGGTCATAAAGATTAGATAAATTGTCATTATGAGTAGGTTATACTTATACGTAAGCAGATTTTTTTTAATTTTTTCAACACCAACACTGCTATCACCAATCCGCCTGCCAAGCGTGGTGATTATGGCAAAACCCCCCCTACATGGGAGACCATCCACTCGATGGACCGACGACATCGTATAGCGGTCGCAGGGAGTCGATGGATGGAGGCGACTCAGGACCGCTATTTGTGGCGTCGTATGGGGGAAGCCTATGTCCAGCAGTGGACGTGTATGGGCTGATATGATGAAGATGATGAAGTAGATATTTTATCTTATCCTGATTACCGAAATTTTCACGTCATAATAAAGATAAAATACTTTTTTTTATATATATATTTATAGACCTTCGTTTGACCACAATCTCACCTGATGGAAAGTGATGATGTGGCCGATGTTGTATCACGAAGGTCTCGAAGACACCTACTCACTCTTGTCTTGAAGAGACCCAGATTGTAATTCTCCGGAAAAATCCGGTGCGAATGATGAAGGTGGACGAAAACCGCTTTGTACGAGTGGATGGCATATCCACCTGATAAGGATGGTATTGTGCCGTCCGTCTGCTTGTCATGGAGTGGAAGGGAGATGGTGGAATCAGGTCATGAAGTTCCTGGGAGCATTCTCCGAAATGTATCCTATAAAAGATCGAGAAACAAGCAACCTTGCGGCGGTGATCGAGACTTTGTATCTTAGTCTCTGCAAGGTACTGCTCGTCTATGAGTCTGAAGACTCTTCGTTCTATCGAGTCTAAGGCTGCAAGCTGGTATTTAGCCGAGCCATCCCAAACATGGCAGCAACACTCCAAACCAGACTGGACCTGTGCTTTATAAAGGGAAAGAAGCTGTCCCGGTGTGAATTATCGCTTACGCTCCTGTATGGAGCACGTAGGAAATATTTATCCTTTCACGCTTTTAATCATTTTCATGAGCTGCTATAAAACATTATCCGATAGATTGGATATAAGTTCCACTCAGGTGGCGTGGCAATAGGTACGTGCCATGAATCCATACAGCTTTATACTCGATATACAGGGTGGAATGTTGATATGAGGTATATAGCGGGTTGCCAATTTCAGACTTAACCAAGTTATAGATCCACTATACACTAGCCAAATTAAATGAAGAATATTTTAAACAAACCGCCCCCATACAAAACCTAAAATTCACTGTGTTGTCGCGTCTTTTATACGCAATTTATATTACTTGTCGATTTGAGATATTTGACCTCTGTAGCGCGGCGGCGAAGGGCCGCCTGCGACGCAGGAGGATGCGGGTTCGTTTCCCGCCTCGGACAAATGTTTGTACGATCTGCAAATAGTTGTTCAGGGTGTTTTGGATGTTTTCTATAAATTATTATTAATATAATAAAATTAGTATATTAAAAAATATATCTATCTATGTATCGTATTATATTAAGTATATCAGTCGTCTAGTACCCATAACACAAGCTCTGCTTAGCTTGGGGCTAGATAATGCTGTGTGAATTGTCCAGCATTATTTATATTTATATCTGAAACTCGACGCCAAGCGAGTTTTTGTTATTTGTGTCGTGCTTTGTTTACAATATTCTACATCGCGTTTGGAGTGTGTACTATGGACCCGTTCGAAACGTTGCATTGCATCCCTAACGTACCTATACAGAGTTCAATTTACCTCGAAAATCCTTTTCAAAGAAACAAAAGATACTCTATTTCATTTCTAGCCGTTTGGCAGAGGATGTGGCACAGAATGTCTAGATGGAAGGAATTGGGAAGGTTTTTGACAAGCAGCTTTATTATTTTTCGTAACCTTCTTTAACAAATCACCGTACCGCAAGGAAAAATAACGGGCATTATACTAGGAGCCTCGATGCAGTTACAACATTAATCGTTTAACCTAGCTGCCGTTATGGCCCCATCTTATATAGCCAGCCTGTATAAGACTGGTAAAGACGGTAGATGTGAAATATTTGATAGGTAGAGGTATCCTTTTAGTTCGTGAATTTGACGGGTTTCAGAGATGCTTTTGTCTTATAATCAGATCTCTGTAATTAATTTAAGGTAATTTCAACGGGTAAAGTCAAGAATGTAATTTAATGAAGATTATGTTAGAAGTCGTAGATTCCTGTCGGGTCCTTTGCCCCAAGAGTATACCTACATTATGTACTAGTTTTAAGGCTAATTTGTTGTAAAATAGGTAACAATGAAGACCATATCGGAGTAATACTACACAACGACCCGTATTTTTCTTCCACTCTCCTCTACCAGCCGTCGTCATCTCTTAACATACCTTTCTGAACCATGTACTCTTTCACACAATACCTCCATCTTTTCTTCGGTCTTCTTCTCCCCTTGTTTCCCGAAGGACCCGATTACTATTTACATTTTAGTCTATTTAGTGGCTAAACTTTTCGTTCAAAAAAGAAGTAGGTTCATATCTACTAAACATATGTATATCCTATAGTGAGAGTTTTTGTTATAGCTTAATTTTGGGCAAGACAATACTCGTACGACTATGGTTTCTTTTCGCTACAGGAATTTTACTTTAAATTTAAATAATACGAAGATTAAACTTTTAAGGTTTTTTAGTAGTGCGTAATTCCTCAGGGTCATCATCATCAGCCCGTACACGTCCACTGCTGAACATAGGCCAAACGACGCCACGAATAGCGGTCCTGACCCGCCTCTATCCAACGACTCCCTGCGACCGCTAAGATGTCGTCGGTCCATCGAGTGGGAGGTCTTCCCACACTCCGTTTCGCATTGCATCGCGGTCGACACTCGAGAACCTTTACTCCCCAACGGTTATCGGTTCTACGAGCTATATGGCCTGCCCATCGCCACTTCAGCCTGCTGATTCTGTGAGCTATGTTGGTAACTTTGGTTCTTCTACGAATTTCCGTATTCCGGACCCTATCGCGAAGAGAAACTCCGAGCATAACTCTCCATAGCTCGCTGGGTGACTTTGAGCTTATGCACAAGGCCTATAGTGAGCGACCACGTCTCGGATCCGTAAGTCATCACTGGTAGCACACATTGGTTAAAGACTTTCGTCTTGAGGCTCTGCGGTATCTGTGACGAGAAAATATTGCGAAGTTTCCCAAACGCTGCCCATCCGAGTTGGATTCGTCGGCTGACCTCTTTATCGAAGTTGGATTTACCTAGTTGGACCATTTGGCCTAGGTAGACATAATTATCAACAACTTCGATAACATCGTTACCCACATAGACCGGTAAGGGTGCGACATGGGCATTAGACATTATATTTGTCTTACCCATGTTCATTTTAAGACCCACTTAGCGGGAAACGGTGTTGAGGTCTCTGAGCATCCTGCTAAGGTCTTCCAGTGATTCTGCCATATTGACTATATCGTCAGCAAACCGAAGGTAAGTGATGTAATCGCCGTTGATATTGATGCCATATCCGTCCCAGTCCACAAGCTTAAAAATATCCTCCAATGCAGAGGTGAACAGTTTCGGAGAAATGACGTCTCCTCAGGAAGGTATTCCTCAGGGTAAATTCTATAAAATAAAATATATATTTTATATTTGGGTATTAAATTTTTACCTTTCCTTAAGAAGGCTACGAACCTCTCTTAAATAGAAACGGATCGGCCCATGCGAATTTCTTGTTGTTTCACGTCAAATGAAATGGGGCGCGCTATTAGTGAGAATGCGCGTCTAACAATCAAATGCGAAGCTGTCATGTGGCTGTGTGCGTGTGCTCGGTTTCGGCATCATTTTTTGATATGTTGATATGTTTCCGAATAATTTTGAATAAACGATTGATTTTAGAAATATTTTTGATTATTTATAATGTCGAATATATTTAGGATGTTTGCAGCGCGACAGATTTTCGAATAAAGGTGTCTATCATGCATAAAAAAATCGCTTGAAAATGACTCGATTTAGTGGTCAAAACTAGTTTCGCTCTCATTTAAAGATCATTATGTTTGTCGAAAAACTAAACCGCTACAAACATAGCTATTTCTCATCCGATTACGTATGGAAAATTTCAATAAGATCGGAGACATAGTTTCCAAATTAAGCGGAAAGTACGTTTGTATGGGCCTAAGGACTACTAATAGGTTATACATTTTCCCTGCTCCATGCAATCTACTAAACCATTCAAGCCCACTACGTCTGAAAATAATTCATTTAAGCGAAAAGCCATTTTAGTCTCGGGAGTAAGTGTCGACGATGACGTACCAAATAGGTAGGTACCCTGTATAACTAAATTCCTTTGGATTTTTATGGAAATAGGCCTTGGCTTTGATCAGTCAAGCCTCGATTTTGTGCTAATGGGTTTCACATTAAATTTTAATAACTAATATTTCGTGTTTTAAAAAACGATAAACCTTTAAATAGTAATCTCCTGGGATAAAATTTATGGGACCCCTGCCGGATGATTTTTTATACAATAGTGAAAGAATTTTCCACATCGGAGGCACCCACCCCATATTCCTAGGGTACAATTAGTAACAAAGGCCTCCGACTACCTAAGTATCAAAAGAAAATGCTATGGACAATAGGTGAGCGCTTGTTTAAGACTTTTATGTAGTCGGGTTTTAGTTTTTAACTATTTTTTTTTTTACCATACATATATCGATACAATATATGTATATCGATACATTTTTTCATTTGCCCATCCCTAGATGACCCGTTGCCATGGTAATAAATAAACAAGAGGTCTCCATGGCAACGGGTGGGTCATCCTTCACTCATCACATCAAACTAAATTAGACTCAAACTGTAACTAGATGTCGTCTCTTGCAAAATTTTATCGCGCTATCGAAGTGTTCCAGGTGTAATTTAGACCCAGCTATCTCTTAAGACCCTCTGTTTTGTCGGACACCATATAGCCTATAACCATCGGGGTAATGAGACGAATCAATCGATACCTCACTTGTTGAAATCGAAGTAGTAGTTTCAGCGCTACGTGGGAACAAAGAAATCAGCTACATACATACATACATAGGGTGCTTAAATCATAACCCTCCGTTAGTCGGGTAAAATGTCCAAAATTAAAAAAAAAATTGGGTAACCCTTTATAACTGAGGGATATAAAAAATAGTTAACAACATGAGATTTTATTGACAAAAGAAAATAACAATCAAATAATATAAACAAATTAAACTAGTATTTACAATTGAAACAATTGAGCTAACTGTTGTGTGTACAGACTGTTGCAAACAATCTACAGATAGCTCAACTGGTCCATATCAATACCAATCGGAAGCGTCCCCACGACCGTGGCTGCATTGCCTCGCTGCATGGCAATGCTAATGCGCTGCGTGGGCCAGATACTCACCAGCTCTCGGGTCACGCGTCGCTTCGACCAGGAGCTCAGATAATTTTTTGAAAACCCGAAGAGCCTCGGTATCCCACGGACCTAGTTTCTCGACTCCAAGGGGAGCAAATGCCTATGCATTCAGAGCCTATGCTCTGTCGAGACCTGCATATTTGCGCCTCTTGAGA
Organism: Eupithecia insigniata; assembly: GCA_947859395.1. Lineage (NCBI taxonomy): Eukaryota > Metazoa > Arthropoda > Insecta > Lepidoptera > Geometridae > Eupithecia > Eupithecia insigniata. Next base: position 3,960,029 of record OX401996.1, on the reverse strand, counting down.
TCCTCGGCCAAATCTGCCGCCGAACCAGCCCTCACGGATGTCCTTGAAAGATGGGAAGGCGCAAGTGTGTCGACATTGTTTTAGTTCTAAATTTTGTAGAGTGATGTTAACAACCTATTCTCAGAACTACCAAATATACACAAAAAAATCATTTAAATCGGTCAAGCCGATTCGGAGGAGTTTGGGTACAAACACACACGATTTTTGTGACACGTGATTTTTATATAAGAGGTATACTTCGATCACACGAATACCTTGATCATCATTATGAATTTAATTGTAACTACGAAACTAATTTGTGTTGGAAGAACAACATCACAACACCCGTTTACTCATAAAATTAATTCCTTAAATTACTATTGTTTTAATAGTAATATAGCTTTATAGATGCTAAAAATACATATGTATTTTGTTTCAGGTCACCGCCAACACACAGTGTTCGTCGGAGTCCACGTTCCTGCGCGTCGACACTCGCACAGAAAACACAAGCACCACCATCGCGATGGAGAGACAGAGCCGGAAAGACCGAGTAAATATTTGTTTTAGTTATAAATTTCGTAGAGTGATGATAACCAAAAACTAGTCCTAAGATATTTGCAAATATAATAAGTGAATATAGTTTGAAAATGGCCGCGGTATTTCTAGGCACTCGAATAATTTATTTAAGCTAACATATAACACGATTCATAATAAGTCGATTCATTGTAAGTCGTGTCGTAGCTCTATCGTAGACTTTGTGCTACGTCGTAGCAGTATTGTAGACTTTATGCTACGTCGTAGCAGTGTCGTAGCCCTTCTGCTACGGCATAGCAATCAGGAAGACGGTTTGCTACGTCGCGTAGCAGTTTTTGTAGAAGCTGCGTAGCACATTTTTAATAGATTCAACAACTATGAATAGATGGCGAAAGTTTATTGAAACAACATCATTTAATTCAATAACTAATGTCGAAGTTTGTGAGAATGGATGTTTGTTCCTCGTTCACGCAAAAATTACTGAACTGATTGGGCTGAAATTTAGTATGAGTATAGTTTGGGACCAGAATTAACATATAGGCTATTTTTTATACTGATAAAAGCAGGTGAAGGCGCGGGCAGCAGCTAGTCTGTAATGAATTCGTCAAACTACGATAGTTTTTATAGTAACATTTCAGTATGGATGAGTTTAAAATAGGGCGAAAGCGCAAGGAGCAGCTAGTTTCAAATATTCTTTTACCTATAATAATAACTAATAAACTTAGTAGGGATAAAAGTATCAACTGATTATTCTATGTAATTATTGCCTTTTCCGACCTTCCCAAGCAGATAATAAGTAAAATTACCTCTTTTCAGGTCACAAAGAGATTCATTAGTCTTTGATGTTATTCGAACTTGTAAATGCGTGGGTTGCAAAGTTTCGCCTTGAATCAATGTGATATTGTGTCGGTTATAATGAGCCTGGTTGATTTCAAGGTCACACTGAAGTGACGTTTCAGCACGGAGGGTGTTAAGTGAAGGATTTCATAATGCTGCGTTAAAAATCGCGAGTTCTAATCCTACTTCACAAACTTTTAAAGTAAGGTGTAGTGGTTACGTATAGTTAAACGTTCACACATTGCATATGTGTTTTGTTGTTATGATACTGACCCGCGTAACACGTATTTTTGAACGTAAAATTTTTACGGTAAATTACCGTTACAAAAATTAATACAAAAATTAATACTAAACAGACAGACAGACCTACAGCGTAGGGTTAGTAATAAGACCCCGTGGCTTATGTGGTTAAGGAGCCCAAAAACAAATATCGAAGACGCCTGGTGCCGCCTGGTCTTATAAGCCTGACTGGTGTGACGAGGCGTAATGTACCATTCGCAGCGAGCATGATACTTTACGCCATGTGCAAAATCCTTTTCGTTGCGAGCGCCTAACAGGCTAAAGGTTTCTTCGTCGCTTCTTTACATACAGAAACGACGAAATAAAAAATATCACTTTATTTCCATAATCATCATACACGTCCACTGTTGGACATAGACCTGCCCCATACGACGCCACAAATAGCGGTCCTGGAGGCCTACTCCGAAAAGGAAAATCAAAGTTTCTTTTTCGTATTCGCGCAAAACCAACTCTTATATTGCTTGCATAAGATTAGCGTTTGCACGAAAAATAATCAGAAACTTCGATTTCGTTTTTACGAGTACGGGCCCTGAGCCGCCTCCATCCATCGACTCCCTGCGACAGCTATGATGTCGTCGGTCCATCGAGTCCATCAATTATTTCCATGTCAGTGTTGAATTTTAGGAATTTGATCTTTTCTAAGTGTATGTACATTATTGTATTTATGGAAATGAAGAATTTTTGATTTGATTTGATTCTTTCCATGACACAATTATCTTACATTGATTTTCTTTTCTCTAGTTTCTTAATACATCTAAAGGGGAGTAATGACAGTGAGTACTCACTGCACGAACGCTCGCTGTGTAACAAGTTACATCCTGTAACGCCAGTCATTACTCCCCTTTAGATGTATTAAGAAACTAGAGAATAGAAAATCAGTGTAAGATAATTGTGTCATGGATGATAATAGCGATAATTTAATCGATAGGCCCTGGGATAGTGGCTCGCAGAAGACTGAGCGTCACGGATGATGGAGAGACATGTAAGAAGCAGCCGTAACTCATTATTGCTAAGATTCTGATTCGTTTACTTCATTTTATTGAAGCATGGATGTTCGTCAATATTGATTTAGTTGGTGGAGATATTGGTTTGTGTTTTTTTTTGTGATTTATTCTAAAAAGCATGAATTTATTCGTTTTAGGTGTTTTTTTACACATTCGCATGAAGGCTATTTCAGCTAATTCTAATTCAAGTTTTGTGTTTATCTAAGTTCTTATATTTATAATGTGTTTGTGATTTTTCATCAATATTTCACCGAAAGTTTCGTACGATAATGCTTTATTATTTACATGAATAACGTTAAAACAGAAAAACAACAAAAATCGTTGAAAAACCTTTTGTATCATTTTTTTGAGTTGGTTCAAGTTCTGATATGCTCAGAGTCAACTTTTTACTTTTGTCGGAGAAGTTTGTTTGCATCGTCGGGCCGTTTTTCCTGTATCCTTCATCAGGACGAAAGCAGCGTATTTACGCTAAAGTTACAAAATTAATAAATTATCCATTACTACACTGCCGATATGTACAGCTTCAGATAGCCACCAGCGAAGCATGTAATTGTGTTTAGCAAGACACAATCCTGTCTCGAACATCTCTAGCTTTACCTACATTTTATAACGATCTATTCGTGATAGGTAACTCTACATATTCGTTAATCTTAACAAGATCCCTATTTTCAGTGACACCCCCTGCCCAAAGAGTTCAATTCATACTTGGCGAAGATCTCGATGATTCTACCATGGAATCTCACCCACTCTTCTCCGAAATGGAAGAACTAGTCAAAGAGGGCGATGAACTCGAATGGAAAGAGACAGCAAGATGGATCAAATTCGAAGAGGATGTAGAAGAAGGTGGAAACCGATGGTCTAAACCACACGTCGCTACTCTATCTCTTCACTCACTGTTTGAACTGCGAAGCCTTATCCTTAATGGGTCAGTTATTTTGGACATGGAAGCCGTTTCGTTAGAGCAAGTCGCTGATACAGTGCTGGACAGTATGGTATCTGATGGATCTCTTGGCTACGATAGCAGGGAAAAGGTAAAGGACGCTTTGCTGAGGAGGCATAGGCATCAGCACGAAAGAAGGAACCATAATAACATGTCAAGGTTACCGCTGATTCGGTCATTGGCGGATATTGGAAAGAACCATTCGTCATGCAAAAGTGAGTATAACGTTAGTAGCATTTACGTATTGTCTCAGAGACTTGTTTAAACATAACAAGTTTAAACAAGTCTGAGCGATATTTCGTGGTTCGATGGTTGATTCATTGATATTTAAGAAGACAAAAGTAGCAAATAAAATTAGGCATTTCAAATAGAGACTCAAAAACATCCTAAGATTGACCCTAACATGGCTCCTGCCGTCCACAAACAACGAGAGTTGTTACTTTAGCCTTCAGAAAATAGGAACTGATGAGGCTTATAGCCTCACAAGTAAGCCAGTATTCAGATTTCCTATACCGCGAGCTCAGGTCTCCTATGATGATGTATTGGTGATTAAAGATTTGCAGGAAGGTGGCTCTCGACGCTCCAGCGCCATGAGTTGTCGAGGGCCCGCCTCGTCACCCCACACAGCCCTACTCGAAGCCAGCGACGCAAGGGGCTCGTATCTAGCCGTGCCAGGTTAGGAATGGTTACTTGTGTGCGACACCACTCACGCCATTTTGAACAGCACACAAGCACAGCTAACCTTTATGTTTCACCTTTTGTGTATTGCCATGTGTGAATGAATACTCCTATACAAACTAGTAAATAAGGTTAAATGTTTAACTTTGACTTTGAAATGTTTCGGTTCGGTTGGAAAGTTGAGGTCATTCCACTTTCAAACAGAGCATTGGTCACCCCTTCAAAAGTCGCACGAAGAATATCTGTCTGTCGATGTACCCAATCCAATTCGTAATTATATTTAGTTGAGAGTAAAAGAGATGAAAATTGGCTATTTATATTACAGTGGATGAAAGCAGTCCGTCATGTGGACAGGCACACTCATACAAAGGGGAAATCAGTCGTTTCCTAGGCATCCCTAGTGCGGGTAACCGCTTATATTCAAAATTAATTAATGTTGTTATCTGTTTTATATCTTTTTCGTCATATCATAAAGCATTCGTTAGGTTTTTTTTTATTTCGCTGTCTTATCTCAACTATTGTTATAACTCTTGTATATTTTGTTTTCGGTAAAGCTTATTATCAAACAATCAGTAAAATATTCGGTTTTAACAGCAAAAGTTTTAAGTAGATGGCAATGAAATTTCAATACCTTTCTTTTCATAAAGTTTTACATTACAAATGGATATTTGTTTGGAAGTTCAAGTCAAGCAGATTGTGTAGCATGATAGTTATCGATACGGATTTTTAACGTGCGATGCAGTTTAAGCGGAATATTTATGTCTATATACAGATAATTTAAATTCACAAAGACAAAGAAGTCAAGGTTACCGTTCAAACCTATCGATAACTAGATTCTAGACTTTATTTGCACTTTCATCTTTCAAATTTCTGGATGTTTTTAATGCTTTTGAATGTGTTTGTTGTACATACATCTGATCTTCAAATATTTAACGTGGATACTTACTGTTTTAGGTGCACATGACGACGGAATAATCAAAAGCCCCAGCAATATCTCCATGAATAGGAACCACAGTTCAGGAGATATCCCAATGAATGGTGACATAAATCACAAAACCAACACACACTTTATGAGAAAGATACCACCAGGAGCAGAAGCCTCCAACATTTTGGTAGGAGAAGTCGACTTTCTCGAAAAAACTCTATCAGCTTTCGTAAGACTGAAAACTGGAACATTTATGGGAGATCTAACGGAAGTTCCAGTGCCGACTCGATTTATGTTTGTATTGCTCGGACCTCCGAACAGCAATTCAAGCTTTCACGAAATCGGACGAGCAATGGCAACACTTATGTCCGATGAAATATTTCACGAGGTGGCATACAGAGCGAAGAAGAGAGACCACCTCCTAGCGGGTATTGACGAGTTTTTAGACGCAGTAACTGTTTTGCCCCCCGGCGAATGGGATCCGGCTATCCGTATCGAGCCGCCTGCTGCGATCCCTTCCCAAGATCCTCGGAAAAGACCGAACGATCATAACAATCACAAAGAAGAGCTCGATGAAGAGGAGGAAGAAGCGAAACAGAGAGAGGAATCAGGGCTTGCCAGAAGTGGACGCCTTTTTGGCGGATTGATCAATGATCTCAAAAGAAAAGTGCCCTGGTATTGGTCAGATTTCAAAGACGCTTTAGCACTGCAGTGTATTGCTTCGTGGATATTTTTGTACTTCGCTTGTTTATCGCCTATCATAACATTTGGAGGACTATTGGGAGAAGCGACTGGGAAAAACATGGCTGCTATGGAATCCCTCATATCTGGTTTCGTTTGTGGCATGGGATATGGCTTCTTCTCAGGGCAGCCTTTAACCATCCTTGGATCAACAGGTCCTGTGCTGGTTTTCGAAACCATAGTATTTGAATTCTGCAAGCAAGTTGGGTGGGATTATATGTCATTTAGATTCTGTATTGGGACTTGGATAACTATAATTCTTGTGATACTCGTAGCAATTGATGCAAGCGCGTTCGTTTGTTATATAACGCGTTTCACAGAAGAAAATTTCGCTACGCTTATAGCTTTCATATTCATTTACAAGGTAAATTGCATACTTGGAAAATGGTTTCGGAAATTGGATTTCGTTTTAATTTAAAGTGTTTTGTTGTAGGCGGTGGAGAATGTTATTTCCATCGGAAAGAAGTATCCTCTGAAGACACGCCCCGACGAAGTTCTAAATTATGAGTGCTATTGTTTGCCAAGCAATTACTCTAGAGTGCCGGAGCAGTTTAATTGGACTTCAGTTGACAGAGAGTCTTGCCAGGTGAAAGCTAATCACTTTACTGCTCAACTTTACACCGTCTGAGACTAAGTTCGTCGTAACTAGTCTTATGAAGCAATCATAGCGCTTAGCCAAGGCTTTAATCCACTTAAGAATTTCAAAGGCTATTAGTCCACTTATCTACAGGTTGTACATCATAGCCTGTGAGTTGACTTTACTAATGGAATTTTCTGTCACAGGTTTATAACGGGACTTTGGCCGGGGGAGGCTGTGACACAAAAGTATACGTACCCGATGTATATCTAATGTCCATTATACTTTTCCTGGGAACTTTTATTATATCTGTTATCTTGAAGGACTTTAAGAATTCGTTATTCTTTCCATCAAAGGTAAAATTTAAATTTCGGAGCCGCTCTTGTGTTGGGAGTTTGCAAGGGCACAATTTGAAACAAACGTTAACAATGTTCATTGTACTTATTTTTTCAGGTAAGACAGATCATAAGCGATTTTTCAGTAATAATAGCAATTCTATCAATGTCATTCTTGGATTACAAAGTCGGAGTGAAGACCCCGAAACTCGAAGTGCCCGCCGAGTTCAAACCAACACTTCCCACCCGGAATTGGGTTATCACACCATTTAACGGAAATCCGCTCTGGTCTGCCCTAGTGGCCGTATTACCAGCATTACTAGGAACGATTCTGATCTTTATGGACCAGCAAATAACGGCTGTTATCGTAAACAGGAAGGAGAATAAACTGAAGAAGGGTTGTGGATACCACTTGGATCTGTTTGTGCTGGCTATTTTGATCCAGATTTGCTCTGTGATGGGTCTACCATGGTTCGTTGCAGCAACAGTACTGAGCATTAATCACGTAAACTCCTTGAAGGTGGAATCTGAATGCGCTGCTCCGGGAGAGAAACCTCAGTTTCTAGGGGTCAGAGAGCAAAGAGTCACCCACATTCTCATATTCTTGATGATTGGTTTCTCTGTGATCCTAACACCAGTTTTGAGCCATATTCCCATGCCGGTATTGTTTGGAGTATTCTTGTACATGGGAGTGGCTTCGCTCAAGGGACTACAATTCTTCGACAGGATATTGATAATGTTTATGCCTCAGAAGTATCAGCCAGATCACATGTTTTTGCGACAGGTGAGATTAAATCCAAAACACTTACCCAAGTTTTACTTTTACTTAGCATTGACTGACATACATGCATAATTTGCATTACAAATATCTATCGACTTTAGGATAATTATAATTGGCGATGCCGATTACTAAAAGACACTTTTGTATCCGATAGCCCGCTGAGTGGTTTCTTTAGTTTTCGGTTTTAACTCTCTTGCCTTTGTTACAGGTTCCAATAAAACGGGTCCACATATTCACAGCCATCCAGCTAACTTGCCTTGTCTGCCTCTGGGTGATAAAATCCTTCTCCTCAACCTCAATTCTCTTCCCTCTCATGCTGGTTGTCATGATTGGCATCCGGAAGGCATTAGATCTGTTCTTTACTCGTCGAGAAATGAAGATACTGGATGATGTTATGCCGGAAATGACGAAACGGAGTGAAGACGATCTACTTGAGCTCGGCGATGCTGAGGTGGGATGGCATGCAAAACTGTTGCGCCTTTGCCGCCGGATCTGACCACCCCATTTGTCACTGTCATGTAGATTTGGTATTCCTGAGACTTGGTGAATGAAAACGAATGTTATCGAAAACAAACTCTATTCCCCGCGGATAAAAAATGCGGAGTAATTTTCGTTATCAATTGCCACGTATCTACTCTTCCAAGTTTGTTTTAATAAATCGATGTTATGTTCGTTGATTTTTACTCCTTCCATATTTTGTTTCCTTTGCTCTACTTTGTGCCTTTTTAATTGGTGAGTAGAACACATTATCCATTATCACAATTGTTTCAGTTTACTAAATGTAGTAGTATCTAAGCCAGTTTCTTTATAGGAGACGACGAAAAGTATGCCACCAAGTTATCAGGAGAACCTTCAGATACCGTTGATAAATGGGAATATTATGAATATACCGCTGGCGTCCATTAACATTTCGGAGGAGGTAAACAAGACGGGGATATGGAAACAAGTGAATAATGGCAATAAGATGAAGAATAACTTGAAATCTAAGGGAAAGAAAAAGTAAGTAGGAATATAACTCAGGGAACAGGAGAATCGTTGTTTTCTTTTCATGTAAATTGGTCAAATGGGTACAAAATTTCATTTTGAAATTAATACTTAACTCTTTGTTTGTGACACATTTTTCTTACATTCTTTTTTATTCATGTTTGCTCGTCGTCTACATTATATAAATCTAGCAAAGTGATCTGTATTCCAAACAATAAAAAATTTATTCCAGCAACAAACACAAGAAGATAATCCTTTCGAAAACCGCACAAACAGAAATAGAAAGGAGACTGTCGACAATGGACGAAGTGGAGGAAGACGATTCTGTCAAGGTGCTTGACACGAAATTTTGAGACTTGACACCGCATGGGGCATGTATGCATGCATGCATATCCCTTTAGTTCAACTGTAGATATTGGTGTTTAAATCTTAGTTGACTAGGTCTATTTTATGTCGTGTAGACTGCTCCTTTGTGGTAGAGATTTTTAGATCCAATTTGTGAAGTTTATATGTGTATTTTTTGTATTAATATTTTTGTATAAATTTAGAGATATTGAAAAATTTACCAAACATCTCGAGTACATAATGTTCCTTAGTTTTTCTTAGTATCTTAACGTTATAATGTAGGTATTTTAAATGTAAATAATAAATGTTACAGAGAGGCTCAACTTATAAATTAATGTTGTAGTTTTACGGTTAACTCGTACCTTTAACTTTATCATCTGTGTAATCATTGCACTTTTTGGCGAAATTATCTCACATTTTTGTCTTGTACTTACTCTGTCTTGCATGTTAGAGTTAGTCATTGTAAATAGCATGTTATAGGAAAATGGCAATTTTTGTCCCCTAATGTATTAAATATAAAGTTTTGACGTACCGAGTCTGGTAAAGTGAAATGTTTCTTCCCAAGGAAACGTGAATGTCTGAATGTTCACAGAGCGACTACGTGAGGCGAAAGGAGTCTTGGAGTGGGAAAAAGTGTGATTCTAGGAAAAATAGTTCTGCTGAAACTTCGGTCTAAGTAGGTAATTTTTTCATAATTTATTTTGACAGGTGGTTCGTACGATATGTCAATGTTTAGTTTATTACACCACGGTATTAACAAATTATATTGTTTTATCCAAAACTAAAATTATTTTTTTTACAATCCATTCTGTAAGTAGTTGTAAAAACTACAGGGTGGGCCATGAATTAGTTAACATTTAAATCTTATATCCCGTGCGAATGCAAGCCGTGCGGGGTAGGAGGAGGGGTCTTATCGCTAGCTTGTTTCAGGGAATTTTTCAGCTATGGATCGCTTTACGGGACAGTGGCGTGCCTTTTGTGTAAAACAATTTTATTTCAACTATTGTTTTCTCAATACTGTGAGACGCTTCTTTCGCGTTGCATAGGATTTTCGTGACTAGAATCAGTGTCCAAGTGCGTCCAATTGATAAAGAAATGGATCAAGAAGTTCTAAGAGATGGGATCGACACTAAATGTGAAGGAAACCGGCGGCCCATAGTCTTCTCCGAGCGAAGAGATATTGGAGATAAATTTCCGCGTCAGTTCGACGTGATCCATATTAGACGTGATCCAGGGGTTCTTGAAGCCTCAGCTACTGTTATTTGCTGTCTACTATATGTGGCTCTATCTTGCTAATACGTAGTTTTAGCAAGATAGAGCCACATATCACACATCTAACGAGTCCCTATCGGTGTTAAAGGGATTTTTTCTTGAAAAGCTGAGGTGACATCCCATGGCCACCGAGGAGTCCAGATTTATCCCCAGCAGACTTCTTTTTTCAGCTTATTTAAAGAGCACCATCGATAAACCAAAGGCACAGACTTAACTAAAAGAAAAAATAGATAAGAAATGGCTGCGATCCCACGGTCTCTTTTCAGCCGATAATTCGAAAATTTCGGTGTTCGCTTAGAAGAATGCAAAAGTCGAGGCTGATATCATGAATGATTATCTAGAAGATGTTATTTTACAAAAATAATTTCCCATTATTATGCGATCTGGTAAATAAATATTTTTTAATATATTTTTTTCTAATGTTAACGAATTCATGGCCCACCCTGTATAATATGGCGTGTTTTAAAAAACTATAAACCGTCTTCAAATGCTTTCTACACTTATTTAAAATTTTTGCGGGATAAAAACTGATCCCTGGGGATAAAATGTCATCATTTTCAATACAAAAAAAGAATTTTCAAAATAGGTCCATAATTGGCGAAGATATCGCATAACATACGTACAAAAAAAAACAGACTAATTGAGAACCTCCTACTTTTGAAGTCAGTTAAAAAGACCAGAATCAAGTAAAAATGCACACGCCCTGTTATTCTTTTACTTTACACGAGGCTATCGCCTCGTATTGTAATATTTTATTTACGACATTACTCCCAAATGGCAAGTTAGTTTTTAGTTTGTTAGTTTTTCATAAACGAATGCAATATAGTCGTACGAACTTTTCCAATTACGAAAATATAGTTATCGTCTATGCCAATGTATTTTTAAAATATTAATTACCCTAAAATAAGTTTGTAACAACTTAGTGAGATTCACTTCAATTACTCGCATTCTAAGTGCCAATAGAGGAACACCAATAGGTAGGTATTTGTAAATTTTTCGTAGATTTTGTAGGTCCTTTAGTTTTCGTATACAAAATAAGATTGCCCTACAGTAAATTTTTTATGTACTGAAAGTAGTAAGTATTAATGCTCAACAAATACAGAAATAGGTACGTACTCTTTGTACCAACCTGTGTTTTGTTGCACCAGGAGCGAGCGCGACGGTCTTCGCTGAGGATTGGTGAGCACCGATTTTGCCTCTGCTGATCTTTCATTGTTGGTTCGAATAAATATCAAAGGTTTATTTCTTTTAGACCTCACAGCCCCCTAGCACGGGGATTACCGTGTAGCGTAGAATAGAGAAAAATAACGAAGTTTGTCATCGAATGCGTAAATTATTAGAAAATTTTCATTCAACTTTAATAATGTACGCAATGTATGGCGAAGCGAAGTCATTATTGTCTATTCTATCCTAGATAACAATCCCCATGCTAGGGGATTCTTGGACACGTCACAAAATTCAAACAGACCGTGTTCTTTTCTTTTCGAATTTTATTTACACCAGAAACAAAATCGGTGCCGTACTTCAGGTATATTTTTATGTATTTAACCTAAATTGCAATTGTTTAAGGGATTTTGTAATGAGAAGTTTAGGTATTTTGTCACCTATATTTTGTGCACCTTTACCAAATAATCTATATTTAATCAATGTGTTAGATTACATAGTATTTTCGTCAATTTAATATCAATGTCTATATTATTGTTATAACGCGCTTACTAGATTTGTATTGAATATTGAATTAATTTGTATCAATTTTGGACATGTGTGAATTGGTATGGAATAAATGAGTTTTATAAAATAGATGTACATTTTAATTCAAATTAATCCTATGAATGTTGATAGGTGTGGTCGGAGTCCATAAATACTTCGACCATGATTTGGTTGCTTTATGAAGAGATATAGGAGAAATATCACCATTCGTATTTCTACTGCCAAACAGATTTTCGATGTTAGGTGGTACTACTTGAGGGTTGCGTTACGGCTATGGTTTATTAGAAAAAGATAACTATTAAGTAACTATACATTAAAAAACAATATTGGAGTTAGGAATGTAAAAACCACGTTTTACGACCATACATTTATTTTTTTAATTTCTAACCTTATAAATAAACGTAACAATAAATAAATTAGACAATACCTTATCCGATTAGGTAACTCATACAGTCATGACGATTTTTTATTAAAAAATGCTTTAATTCTAATTACATACAATATTTTAAATGGTTCTAAAAAACAACATGATATTATGATTATTCTATTTAATAAATTTTCTCACATAAAATTTGTTTTTGGTTGAAATAAATATACAAATAGGATTATCATGTAATCCTTCTTGTAAACTTCTTAATGTCAATAAATCAATAGCTTCAGGAAAACATGTTGCGACCCATATTCTAAATGGAAACAATGAACAAACTCGTATCACTAGATAGATATTGTCATACTGAATATTTTAGTTCCCAAACAATCTGCTAGAGGCGGTGTATATGTTTTCACATAAATAAAATTATTTACAGAGAATTTTTTGAATTAATTATAGTTTTTCAAAACACCGCTTTTAACAGTTTTTAGGCCATGCACGGGTTGTTGTCTAGGGTGAAATAGACAAAAATTACATCGCATCATCATACGTTGTATTTTATGTATCTATTCAATGTATATGTATTTTTTTTTTGCGCGGGTGTCGCGCATTGTGTATCGGCTCCGCGTAAAAATATAGAAATTAAATAACAAAACGAACTTCAGTGCCTAAAATCATTTATAAGTCGTTAATAACTCAAGTAATACGCCTGGGAAAACGTTTTCGTAACAAATAAACGACATTATATCCAAAAAAAAGTGCAAAACAAAAGTGAGATAAACAAACCGTTTACCAAATTGCAAAACATCGTATACATTGCAAATAAGTGAACAAGTGCATAATTTTTGGACAGTACTTACAAAGTGAAAACACAGGAAGTTATTTTGAATTGAATTACCATTTAACAATGTGAAAATCGGTGAAATTAATTATAAATCCTTGTTTTCTATCGACCGTTATAAAAATACAATATCTACCCTCGTCATAAATATAGAACTCAGTAGGTAATCCATTCCCTAATTACGACGCATACGATTTATGAATATAAATTCAAACTTGTCGAGTGGCAACGTAAAAATGTTGGCACAAAAATGCCAAAAAATGTATTTGCCCACACGCTCGCCGATACTTGGCAACAAATTGATGTAGATATAATAAAAAGTGGATTCAAAAGAGCCGGGATTTACCCATTCAATAAAGAAGTGATTTCCGTGGACAAGTATGATCCCGATGCTTACAAAAGATACGAAAAAAAGAAAACAGAAGCACCTCTTACCTTCACGCTACCAAAGCCCCAAAACCCAAAGTCATTAAAAGGAATTTGTATTGATTGGTTAAACTATCAACTTGCAATAAATAATGATACAATTGAAAATGCACAGATTGTCAACACCGATGTTACCTTGTATTCTCAATTATCAAAATCCGATATCCAGACGACAAGTTTTGCGGTTCAAGATCCAACTCAAATGCCCATATGTTTACAAAATCACAAGCCCGTACAGAGTCAATCACAAAATCCAAAATTGATTTCTAACATAGTCGTCGAACAAGCATCTCAACAACCAGTTCAGTCTCAACCATTACCTCAACCGCCATGCACATTTGAAGAATTATTACTGAGAAAAATGCAACAAGACTAGAAAAATACTACTGTGAAAAAAAAGAAACGTATCACAAAGGGCGCCGAGGTAATAACTACAGCCATAGGCAAAAAAATAATAGAAGAAGCGGAAAACACTAAGATGACGAAAACTACAACAAAATCCAGCACAAATAATAACAAAACAAGAAACGTCAAAACAAGAAAATCAGCCAGGCCCTTCAGATATAAAAGGTAGGAATAAACGAAAGTGCCAGCCTTCACTAAGACAGCATAACCAGTGTATCCGATATTATGAGCGAATATAACGATTCTGATATTATCGATGGCATTGATTTAGAAAATCTGATAGAGATCGGTTCTGAACAGGATTTAGATAAATACGAAGAATTCCTGAAGTGCCAGAAAAATGAAGTGAAAAAATTAACAGAGGAAAATATACTCACTAACAAACATCTAAACTACTATCTCAGTAAGAATAAAGGTACTGGCAAAAAGAGTCAAGGCAAAGAAAATCAAGTGGGTAAAAAAGGGATAGAAAGCGAAGAGGAAATGTACGTTCAAAAAGATAACGATATACAAGAAAAAAATAAAGGCATTGGCAAAAAGAGTAAAAGCAAAGAAAATCAAGTGGGTAAAAAGGGATAGAAAGCGAAAAGGAAATATACGTTCAAAGCGATAACGACATACAAGGAATGAATAAAGGTACAGGAAAAAAGAGTAAAGGCAAAGAAAATCAAGCGAGTAAGAAAGGGATAGAAAGCGAAGAGAAAATATACGTTCAAAGCGATAACGACATGTAAGGAATGAATAAAGAAACTGGCAAAAAGAGTAAAGGCAAAGAAAATCAAGCGGGTAAAAAATGGACAGAAACCGCAGAGAAAATATACGTTCAAAGCGATAACAACATACAAGGAATTTTTTTAATATACAAAAGAGTTAAAAGAAGAACACAGAGATAAACTACTGCTGGAATCTAATATGGAATTTAAAGATAACGCAGGCATACAATACTCAAGAAGAAAGCCATATCTTAAATGAATATTACAAAGTAAGTGACTGTGTGCTTGTCCGATATTTAATAAGAAAGAAATGGAGGTACTTTACTGGTTTTATAGACGAAATCATAAGTAATGAACAAACAAATGAGTATTTATATACCATCAACTTCTTAAAAACAACTAAGTCAGGGCAGAAACTTGCATTTATATCAACCAAGAAAAAAGAAACAGTTTATTTTGAATGATTAGTCATCGTCATCATTCAGGTGCAATCACAACAGATGTTTAGTAATGTACTTTATTATAACTTAGCTAAACTCCTTGTAGAATGTCTATGTTTATAACTAAAGAAAATATTGTGAACGTTATTATAAACTCTTAGTTCTCTATGCCATTTACTATTATTTTATAAGATTAGTTAGTATAGCTTTGTGCCAAAATATTACGTCGAAACCGATTATAACGACATCGTTTACAACGACCGATCGGTTATTACAGCCAGATTGTAAGGTCCCGCCCGAATCTCTAGTAAACTATTCAGCAAACATACCGCCTATAACAACACCGGATACAGCGACATATCGCTTACAACGACGAAACTTTATCTATATTCATCGACTATAACGACCAACCGCTTCTTGTCAAAGCAAAACAAAACAATACGGACGATTTTAAATCGTATTGATAAGCATTAAGGAATATTTTGGCGTATTATTACCTACGCACTTTCTCCCACCTCATCCGAACCTCTTCCCGGCCATTTGACCTTGCATATTTTACACCAATTGTTTAGTGCGCTAAATGACTGCGTGAGTGACAGCTTGATTTATAGTGTTAGTTTTGATTAGACCGTGCATGCATGCGTTATCATGTCGCAAAATAAGAGAAAAGTGTTTTCTATTGAAGACAAATCTTATGTCATATGAAGATTAGAAAATGGCGAGTCGAATAGTGAAATTGCAAAGGAATGTGGGGTTTCGCACTCTAAGATATCAACGATTTGGAAGAATAGAGATAAAATAAAACTTCTTTTCGAAAACAACTCCTTAAAACTGAAACGAGCGAGGACAAGTGAACATAAAGTTATAGAAGATGCTTTATTAACATGGTTTAAACATCAGAGGGCAAACAACGTCCCAATAAGTGGTCCGATTCTGCAACAAAAAGCCAATGACTTTGCTCGTATTATGGGAAAGGAAAATTTTAAGTGTTCGTCATAATATTGTGGCAGGAAAAGTTTGCGGTGAAGCGGCTGGCGTTCCTGAAGGATTGTCTGAAGAGTGGCTCTCTCATAAGTGGCCTGCACTGTGCGAAGGATACACACCAGAGGAAATCTTTAATGCTGATGAAACAGGATTGTTTTACAATTAAACACCTGACAAAACACTTAAATTCAAAGGCGAGGAATGCAAGGGCGGAAAGTTGTCCAAAACAAGAATTACAGTATTGGTTGCGGCAAACATGACTGGTTCATGTAAAAGAAAACTTTTGGTGATAGGAAAAGCTAAAAAACCGCGTTGATTTAAGAACATTCAATCTTTGCCTGTAACTTATGAAAACAACACTAGGTCTGGATGACATCGCAAATTTTTGAAAAATGGCTGCGTGTCTGGGATTCAGAATTGAAGTCTGGAGGAAACAAAATTCTTCTCCTAGTAGACAACTGTCCCGCCCACCCTGTAGTCTCCAATCTGAAATGCATAAAGCTTGTGTTTTTACCGCCCAATGTCACCTCTGTCTTACAGCCCATGGACCAAGGGGTGATAAAAGCTCTAAAAACACAATACAGAAAACTTCAAGTGCTACAAATGATACAGAATATTGAAAACAGCAAAGATACTAAAAGTCTCAGTGTTCTGGATGCAATCCTAATGATATCGGAAGCTTGGGAAAAGATTTCGGCATGCAGGTTTCAAAGATCTCTCTCCATCACAAGCGGAGGACGACGATGATATTCTGCTAGCGAGAAGGATACAATCTACAGATGAAGATGACAACGTACCACTTGCTGAATTGGTTGCTCAGTTGCAAAGATCTACTGCTACAGAACAAAGGATTGAGATAGAGGAATTTATTGGAATAGATGACAGTGTCGCCGTGTGCGCCTTAGCTACTGAGGAAGAAATTCTTGCAGAAGCTGAAAGTAAAAATCATAACACTGACGACCAACAAGACTCTGAAGAACAGTTTCAGCCAACAACAATTTCCGAGGCTCTTAACGCTATAACAGTTTTGCAAAAATTTGTTCCCTTTAATGACCAGTTTAACACTGTCGTTACTCATACCTTGAGGAGTATGAAACGTAAAATGCAAAAAATATTTGAGGCTGGGCTAAAAAAAACAGACTAAAATGACTGCTCACTTTACAAACGAGTGTAGTCTTATAACCCGTACTGTAAGCAGAAAAGTACATTTTGTATTCTAATTATTTCTTAATAAATATTTTCATTTCTTTTCTAACAATTCATTTGACAACAAGTTCACATATGTACATAACCTATACCTATACTAGATGGATACCTATGATAATATAATAACACAACTAATATAACTACTGTACTCGTATATACATATGTATGTATGTGTATTGCTTATAACAACTATCGGATATAACGTCGGCAACTATACGGTCCCTTCAATGTCGCTATATCAGGTTTTGACTATAAAAAATAAAAGGCGGAGCGGTCGCATTAAATCTTCAGTTAGCTAGGGATCCCCTGACGGATACGCGGCCTTTCGGTGCGCCACCTGTTGAGATCTAGGCTAAATGGCAAGGAGAGTTGGTCGGTACGTCACATCCTCAACCGCCAACCCTTGGCCCTTGGCAAGTACGTGTGTATGTAGCTACGCTCACCCCTATAAGACATACCTACCTACAAAGGTACCTATTGAATTATATAAAGACACTTCGATAAAGGTACACAAGCGTACCTACTCAAATATATTATATACAAAACACCAGTGTATGTGTAAGGCTCTGACTGTAGCATACAATACTCCTCAAAAACTCTACTATCGCGTGTGTGCGAACACGATCAACCAGCATTCCGGTGCTCCAAACTAAGCTTGACAAATATTAGAAAACTGCATGAGAAATTTTATGCTCACAAAGATAAAATAAAGCCATGACGCAATGCTTTTAAAATTATGTTCTATCAATTATATCGCTAAAAGAACTACATCAAGAGTCTGTAAACAAACATCGATAAAATATGCAGTATTCGTCAAATAAGAAAAGATACCAGTATGCCAAAAGCAGTTTCTGAGCATTTTTGGTGTCACAAAACACAGAGTGAGTTATGTAATGAAAAGATTTTTTTACGATGGTGATGTAGCTCATGAAACTCGTGGTGGATTTAAAAAATACAATGAGCAAAGGTGCACGAATTTATTCACAGTTTGAAGTGTGTGGAGTCGCTGCCGCAAATCTAAATTCGCCGAAAGAAAATATTTAGCTGCTGAGCTAAATATCACTACATTGTACAATATGTACAAAACATGCGAGTGGGTCAAACCTGAAGTAAAACTGTCGTACTTCAGGTATATTTTCAATAATTTCTACAACCTGGGGTTTGGTTCGCCGCGCACTGATGTGTGCTCAACATGTCTAGAGCTAGAGGAGAAAATTAAAACAGAAACGGATACATCAAAAACAAATTGATAATTACTCAAAAGAGAGTGCATAAACTGAGAGCAAAAGCCTTCTTTGACAAATTACGGGAACAAACAGATGGGTTAAAAATAATTTCCTTTGATTGCCAGAAAAACCTCCCGCTACCAAAATTACCTGATCAAATGTGCTATTATAGCCGACAACTTTATCTGTACAACTTGACAATGGTAGAAGGTGCTTCTACACAGCCTATGACAAAATAAAACGTTTTTGCGTACTGCTGCACCGAAGATGAGTTTTACAAGGATTCTAATTTAATTTCGTCCGCTATCTACCATAGACTTACTGAAACTGACAAAGCAGGAATAAACAAAATACGCCTGGTAGCTGACGGTTGCGGGGGTCAGAACAAAAATTCTATAGTCATTGCAGCATGTTGTAAATGGTTGCTGTCATACCCAACCATCAAAAATATTGAAGTGGTCTTCCCGGTCACAGGTCACTCGTATATGCCCCCAGATCGAGCGTTTGGTGTAATAGAAAAAAAACTGAAGAGGCAAGAAGTCATCGTGCACCCTGACGAGATAAAAGAGATTATATCTCAAACTTCATGAATTGTGCGATTTGGAGATGACTGTCCAGTCGGTGATTGGAGAGAAGCAGCTAAGAAGATTCTAGCACCAACGACTTCCTGGAACGTCAGATTTAAAGAATGCAAGAGATTCATTTTGGTGCGTTCTAACAAGGAAACGTACTTGTGAGAAGCGAATCTTTTTATAAAAGTGATATTGGAACTGCTTCTAATATCTGCAAACGCAAGAAAACGATTTCTATGATAAATCCAAAACAAATTAGGAAAACCGTTCCATTGAATAAAAATAAACTGAATAAAAATAAACTAAAAAAAATAAAGGATATTAACAATCTTATAACCAAACATTTTGGAAATGACTGGCAAGATATACCATCTCTCAAACTGTACAAAGATTTATTATCGACTCAGGAGTCTCTACAGTTTACTACTCCTCCTGAGGGTGTAGAGGGTGTAGATTACTGCCAAGAACCACTTCGGAAAGGAAATGATTTACGCGTTTAAATTATATTTAATATTAAAAAAGTTGTAGTTTTTTTAATAACTTTAATATAAGATTGCTAAAATTTGACTGGTTTTTATTTCAACATGCTTAGCACAACCCTAAATTCTCAATGAATCGATTAGGAGCAAAAGCGGCAATCTTTTCGTTGCTTTGTGACAGAAACGGCCATCTTAAACAATCTTGGGATCAAAAATGGCAATTTTAATTTGTTGGTATCAAAGTCAGCCATATTAATATTATTTATTTAAATTATTTCATTATATTAATTTTTGAGTAAATTTAAGTGCGATACGATTTCTTAAAATTGACTGCAATTATTGACGTATTTCTATGTAATCATTGCGACAGCTTTTTTCGATTTACCAAAAATTCTAAAAAGTAAGATGGCCACCATTGATTCTAGAAGACTCACATAACCCCAACTGATTTAACTTTAATAACTTTATCTCTCTCTCCCAATAAGGTTTGCTGGAAGAGAACTCTTTTTAGGGTTAAGATAGCCTTTGCCATGAATTTTCTTGCTAAATAATTTGTATGTGTGTATATTTTATTGTGCAGTAAAGAATTATGAATATTTTGCGTAAAATTGATGTTGCATGAAATTAAATTTTTGCTGTATTCTTTCTACCTTAGACAACAATTCCTGTGCTTGGCCGGCATCAGAGTCCGAAAGATGGCGTTTTCGAGTAGATGGAGTGCTCGATGCATTTTTATATGAGTATTCGGTACAGCGTCTTATTGTCGAAATATCAATACTTACACAAAACTACTTAGAAATATATCGTTTACTCAACTTTACGATACCGGCTCAACCATCCAATATACAGAAGGCTTTTGTCCAGTGGACTAGGATAGGTTAATGATGATAGTCAATATATGACAATCAGTTATTGACTTGCTCTGACAATTTTCGCCGCTTCGGTTCTTTTTCTGCTCGTATTCAGAGCCCTGAGTTAGGTTTCTCAATGGTATCGGTATTCGAGACGTCATCGAGGACGTATATTTTTCTATGGGGTTAGCGATGTTCAACATCCGCACGATGGAGGCGCTGTACCCAATACCATAAATAATGGCCGTCTCGACGACTTCTCGAATTCTCGATACAATCGTGAAAACAAGCTGTTTTTTCACGCTTGAGGTATAAATTAACTACCAAGTAATATTAGAGTAATACCCTAGTTCTTCTTCTTTTTCTGATCTGGTAGTAGCCCCATCTCCTCTTGGTGTTTTCTGATCAGCTGTTCTTGTACGTCGGGGAGGCACGGCGAGTATCGGCTGTATTCCATGCTGAATTCACCTTTGCCTTGTGTCATTGATCTGTGGGCAAGATATATAGGGTTTAGTCATCTTCACTCACTTATGTATTTTGTTACGTAAATCCTACTAAAATTATAAATGTCGAAGTTTGTGAGTGAAGTATGGATGTTTATTCCTCTTTTACACAAAAACTACTGAACTGATTGGGCTGAAATTTGGTATGGGTATAGTTTGGGACCTGGAATAACATCCTACTAATATTATAAATGTCAAAGTTTGTATGGATGGATGTATGGAAATTTGTTACTCTTTCACGCAAAAACTACTGAACCGTTTAGGCTTAAATTTGGTATGGTTATAGTTTGGAACCTGGAATAACATATAGGCTATTTTTTATGCCGATAAAACGCGGGCTAAGGCGCGGGCAGCAGCTAGTATAGGCTATTTTTTTCACCCAGTAAAACGCGAGCGATGGCGCGGGCAGCAGCTAGTCCGTAATGAATTCGTCAAACTACGATAGTTTTTAGTTAGTAAAACTTTAGTATGGACGAGCATAATTAAATAAGTAAGATTTACCTCAGTTCTCCGGCATATCCGAACATGTTGTTAAGCGGTACTTCTGCGTAGACAGTGGTCCATCCCTCCGCACCCTCAGTTCCCGTAATGATACCACCTCGCTTGTTCAGTTGCCCGATGACCGTACCGTGAAACTCTTCTGGTAGGACCACTTCTACGAACATTATTGGCTCGAGGACCTGCCACGCGCCGTCTTCGAATACTGGGGGAGCGGAATAAAAAATACACAAATAATGTTGGACAATCCACATAGCATCATCTAGCCCCAAGCTAAGCAGAGCTTGTGTTATGGGTTCTAGATGACTGTTGTACATAATACAAAACAATACATAGATATATTTAACTATACATAGAAAATACCCAGAATACCCAGACCAAATATTTGCAGATCGTAAACATTTGTCCCAAGGCGGGAATCGAACCCGCAACCTCCTGGGTCGCAGGCAGGCCTTCGCCTGCCGCGCCACTGTGGTTGTCTAATTTTGGAAGTCACATAATTATTATGATCGAGAAAGTTTATATGGATGTTTGATATTCAACCCAAAACTATTGGCTGGAAGGGACTCAAATTATGCATAGATTATGCAAATATTGTTCTAATAGACATAACATAGGCTACTTTAATACCGAAAAAAACAAAAAAAAAAATATAAAATAAGTTTAATAAACATTATACTATTTATAATTTGTTACTATTAATTTCTACAAAACTTTTAATTATATCTATTCAGCATAACACACAGCTCTATTTATCTTCAAAGAGATGATTCGTATAGAAAAAACGCGGGCTTTGAAGATTCAAAAATGAATCGAATCACTTCGAGTGAGAATAGGTTTAATAATTGATGATGAATCAAGGTACCTTCTTTAACAGCACCCTTAGCAGCCAAGAAGAACGCCAGCTCACTAGAATCCACGATATGATGCGCACCATCCTGCAGCCTGAATTTGACACCAGAAATCTTGTGCCCGGTCAGGTAGCCCTTCTGGCACGTGTCCAGGAAACCGCGCTCTACGCCGGGCACGAAGTTTCGGGGAACGTTGGTGCCCACTGTTTCGTCTACGAACTCTAGCACTAGAAAAAGTTTGAGGGATTTTAGGAACAAGTTACAGTATCATATATTCGCCACATATCGACTCGGAATCGCGATCTTATTGCGCGTTAATGTGCGACAACCTTAAAAACAACACTAAAGTTATTAACGGGATATTTACCATGATTTGAGTTTTGAGTTCTCCGTTATTAACTTTAGTGTTGTAAATAGCCATGATAGTTTCAAAAGGTTAACCTTAAAAACAGTTTATCTCTACATGGTTAATGGTTATAACTTTATAAGTTTTACTTAAGTATTTAAGTAACGGTTATCATTTAACGAGAGAGTTCCCATTAGTCTCATGGTTTTACCATTTTCCGAAATTATAAAACAAATCATACTTGGTCTATAAGTATTTTTTTATAATGTACTTCGTTTGACCACAATCTCACCTGATGGAAAGTGAGGATGAGGCCGATGTTGTTTCACTAAGGTCTAGAAGACACCTATTCACTCTTGTTTTGAAGAGATCCATATCATCATCATCATCATCATCATCATCAGCCCATACACGTCCACTGCTGGACATAGGCCTCCCCCGTACGACGCCACAAACAGCGGTCCCGAGCCGCCTCCATCCATCGACTCCCTGCGACCGCTACGATGTCGTCGGTCCATCGAGTGGATGGTCTCCCATGTAGGGGGGGATTTGCCATAATCACCACGCTTGGCAGGCGGATTGGTGATCGCAGTGTTGGTGTTTAAAAAATACTCAGAAGGAAGCTGCTGCCCTTCCTCTGGTAGGTTCCCTTAGTCGGCTTTTACGACATCCACAGGTTGAGTTGGAGAGGTCGATATTCGTACGCCGCGACCCCACGGCTTTCCATATCGTTTATTTATATTATCAAAGTATCTGCTAACAGCAATGAAAACTTAGAAAACATGATCAATGAAATGCGTTTCGTGTTATGGGGAAAGCAACTTACTAGTGTTCTGATGAGGTTCTAACGGCTCCATGATTCCTGTGACTTTGGCGAACTGACCCGCTCCGCCGGACTGTTTCTTGTGAAGGTAGTCAAATGAGCACGGTGACATCATTGTTTCTCTGAAGAACAGAACAAATAGTATTTTACAGGAATATTTTGACATGACGATTATGTAGGCAGATAGATTTTTGGCAATAAAGTTAAAGACTTTGCCTTTATTCATAATTTTTTATATTATTTCCAATAGCTCCAGTCAAATCAAGACGTGATGTCATTTTAAAACACGCGGGTCTTTACAAAAATCAGTTGCTTTCGAATTAAGTCTTTGAAAATAAGTTTCAACCAAGATTCTAATATTCTCTTTACGTTATTATGGCTATAATATGCCTAAGACCAGAACTTACCTAAAGGCTACTTTAGGCTTGCCCAGATTTAACTCTGAATGGAGAGTTTCTTCATTTAAATATATATCTAAATGCTACACTCCTGTACCGGATATGATGGTCTCTTTACATTATTATCGCTACAATATACCTAATGGCGGCAGTACTCACTCGTCTAGCCATCTCGTCGAATGTCTCGGGCGCTCCTCTCCTCAACGAAAGATACCATAACACACTCGTCTCTTTTTTACTATAAAAGCTTCCGCTATTTGACAAATTCATTATGAATGTAAGAGGGTTAACTACGAACCTAGTTTGTGTTGGAAGAACACCAACGTTTCATTACAGTGTGCGCCGCGACGCTGAACGAGCGCGACGCGAACGCACTTACTATGATGAAGGTCCTCGTTAAGTATACGTTACATTCATATTGAACTCGTTGTCTCACTGAATTATAGCCGAAACAAGACGAGAGCCTACGAGGGACCCCGGAGCGAAACCAGTGCGCTATAAACGCAGTCGGCCTGTTTCGGGGTGTCTCGCCGAGCCCCTGCCCCCATCAAGAGAAGACTAGATCTTACCTAAAGGCCACTTTAGGCTTGCCCAGTTCGACAGGACAGTTGTACTCCCTCTCCATCCTCTGCGCGTAGATCTCTAGATGCAACTCTCCCATACCGGATACGATGGTCTCTTTGTTGTCAGGGTCGTAGCGAAATTGGAATGTTGGGTCTTCTTTTGTAAATCTGTGATAGAAAAAGAGAAAGAATACCGTGAATGAGCAAGACCTTCTAAGTTGCTATCACGTGAACTCATTAGCACGTGTCCATTGCTGAACTGCCTTCCAACAAAAGGGAGGTTTTGCCATATTCCACTCTCGTCCACCTATATAACCTTTACCCCTACTTTTACCTATAGTTTTTACTCTTTTTTTTTGTTGTACAATAGAGATGATGACGGTAACTAAAATTATGTATTTACCTTATTATACCTGAGCCATAGATTATGGTCGAGAAACACGTATTATATTTTATGTTTTAATCGAGATTTAATATTATTTTGATAAAATTAAACTACAATATAGGGCAATTCGCCATGACACGTTGAACAGCAATCAGAGCATTACACAACTGTATCGTCATGCCGCCACAATATGTTATGTAAGGGCACAGAATAACTATGGTCAAGGTATAACTTTCTGCTCTTTTTAATATTAGGGTCATTCTGTATCATCAGATGTTCGTGCATCGGTGACGTCATAGACAGACTTATATATAGTTTTAGAGTGAAATTGAAATTTATGAAAGTATTCCTTAAAAATCCTTTTTTCTACATGAATTATGAGAGATGAAAGAACGACTTATGAATTATTTTGTATATATTCAGTAGATGACTAAAGAAATTTCAGTGTATTATCTCGAAAACAGTCATCAGCCACTTTAAAAGCTTGTATTTTCTTAAGACGAATGTTATCGTACCTCCAATTGGTAGACCAAAATATCTTTGTATATAAAACAAAGTCGTGTTAGTTACACCACTTATAACTCGAGAACGATTGAACTAATTGTAATGATTTTTGATTTGTTGGATTTGCGTCCGTCCAAAATAGGACGAACACTTACAAAATTTGGGTTCTGCGCAAAAATTTTAATTTAACGGTGGCGAAGCCGCGGTTACACGCTAGTATAAAAAAAATATAGTTAAAATCCAAAACCCGACTACATAAAAGTCTTAAACAAGCGTTCACCTATTGTACATAGCATTTTCTTTTGATACTTCGGTAGTCGGAGGCACCCACCCCATATTCCTAGGGTACAATTAGTAACAAAGGCCTCCGACTACCTAAGTATCAAAAGAAAATGCTATGGACAATAGGTGAACGCTTGTTTAAGACTTTTATGTAGTCGGGTTTTAGCTTTTAACTATATATTTTTTTTATTATACATATATCGATACAATATATGTATATGGATACATTTTTTCATTTGCCCATCCCTAGATGACCCGTTGCCATGGTAACAAATAAACAAGAGGTCTCCGTGGCAACGGGTGTGTCATCCTTCTCTCATCACATCAAACTAAATTAGACTCGAACTGTAACTAGATGTCGTCTCTTGCAAAATTTTAGATAGATAGATAGAAAATTCTTTATTGCACACTTATTGATAAGAAACAGAAATACAAAAAAGACAATTTTAAAACTAAGTTACAAGTGGCGGTCTTATCGCTCGAGAGCGATCTCTACCAGACAACCGTGGATGGATAGGATTGTTGGATAGTACTAGGGGATCTGTGTGCTTGTATAGATTTAATAAATAAAATACTCATAATAAATATTATGCCTAAAATAAACTACATATATAAATTTATATATATATATATATATATATTTACTTATATACATAGGGACACAGGTATGCGTTCAATGACAACAGCCTAAATAGTGCTCCTTCACCATGGTTTTGAATAGTGGTAGCGACTTTGCTCGCCTCACTGAGACTGGCAATGCGTTCCATAGTTGTACAGCCAGGGCAGTAAAGGAATGGGCGAAGAAAGAAGTAGAGTGAACAGGTACTTGAAGTATAAAAGTTTCAGAAGAGCGCAGAGAAAGAGCGTGCGAATGATGGAGAAAGGTAAAAAGCTCTTTGAGATAAGGGGGTGCAGAGGCGTAAAACAAGATATTAAAGAGAAGAGAGAGAATATGAGAATTTCACGAGTTTGTCTAACTGTTGCTCAGTTAGATCAAGAAAGGCCGAATCGGCGTAATCAAGAACTGGAAGGAGAAGAGATTGTGCAAGAGAGATTTTAGTGGCAATAGGTAGAAAGTTACGCAGCCTTCGAAGGGAACCCGCTGAAGCAAACATCCTACGGCTGATTTCAGATATCTGCGGTCCCCACGACAGATTTCTATCGATGAGGATACCTAAATTTTTCACCGTTTTGCTTTGCCCAACAAGGGTCCCATCAAAGACCACAGTTGGTAGAGTACCCCAATTTTTCCGACCTATCATTCGAGAGCTTCCTACTGTGATCACTTGCGTTTTTGAAGGGTTGACTTTTAGACCAAAGCTGTTGCTCCAGTCCAGGATACGACCTAGGTCTTCGTTAATGGCGGCAATAGCACACGATAGCTGATCTACCGTAGCCTGCGTGTATATTTGGAGATCATCTGCATAGAGGTGGTACGATGAAGTTATGTTTTGAGATATAGAATTTATGAACATAGCAAAAAGAAGAGGTGAAAGAACGTCACCCTGTGGAACGCCAGCAGACATGTCGCACCAAGACGAGCACTCATCATCAATGCGAATACGCTGCCGACGCCCATGCAAGTAACTGCGAAACCAATCAGCCACTGCTGGAGATACGTTGAGAGAGCATAATATTGCAACTAGTATTTCAAAATCCACATTGTTAAAAGCATTGCTAAAATCTAGTAAGCAAAGAACAGTTACTTTTCCATCTTCCATGCCAGAGCGGATGTCGTCTGTAATTTTTACTAGCGCGGACACTGTGCTGTGGCCTGGGCGAAAACCAGACTGGAAAGGATTTAGGAGATCATTCATGGAGAGGAATGTGCTTAATTGCTGGTGGACAAGGCGTTCTAAGACTTTGGACAGGAAAGGAAGAATAGATATAGGACGGAAATCAGAGAAGCCAATAGGCTTGGATTTTTTAGGGAGAGGAGTTACTAGAGCTTCTTTCCAGACAGATGGGAATAAACCAGTGGATATCGAGGAGTTCAGGATGTGTTTAATAGCGGGAGCTATTTGGACAAGAATAGGGGTTATCATGTTTCGACTAATACTATCGTTGCCAACAGCCTTAGAAGAAATCGATGTAACAGCTCTCTTAACGTCACAGTCCGTGAACTGATTAAAATGAAAAGGTGAGTAGCCAGGAATCGGTGTAGAAGAAAGATGAAACAAAGTTTTCGATTTCAGTTGGATATCGAAATCTGATATAGAGGTAAAGTGTTTGTTAAGAGAATTGAGATTAAATTGTGGAGGGATTTTTGTACGTTCTTTTGATTTTCCGATTCCCAGAGACCGTAAGAACTTCCAAACCTTGGCAGGGTCAGAGTTCTCTACTGAAGTATGGATATAGCGGCGTTGCGCGTCACGACACGCTCTATTGCAGTGATTCCGGCGATCTATATATCTTTGTTTATTAAATTCGGTAGGTTTACGCTTCAGTTTTGATTTGGCTACGCATTTCTGACGCATAAGCGCTTTTAACTCAGGTGTGATCCAAGGCGCAGGAAGGTGCTTGAGCCTTATCTTCCTGAGCGGGGCATGCTTGTCATAGAGATTGGTAATGACACTATTAAATATCTCTACTTTTACATTTACGTCCGTAGCATCATAGAGCTCAGACCAATCTATACCTTCCGCATCAAGTCGTAGTTTCTCCATATTAATGCCACTAAAATTTCTTTGCAGAAGAACCTCGGGTTTGGGCTTAGGAGGGCGAATTTTGTATGACATATACAACATGTCGTGGTAAGAGAAAGCTCCTGCTTCACATTGACCATGCCTGGCCACATGAGCAGGAGATGAAACTATGATGAGGTCAAGTAGAGAGGGAGAAGAGTTCGGGAAGAAATGAGTAGCATTTAAAGGAAGAATTGACATATTGCACCCACTTACAAGGGTTTCAAGTGTAGTGGACCGACTGTCTTTCTTGAGTAAGCAGGTGTTGAAGTCACCCATAATTATGAAGTGATCGTAAGAAAGAGCCAGATTTTCGAGGAGTGTTTCAAATGAAAGAAAGAAGTTTATTTTGGAAGAAGGACAATAAAATACACCTAGTAGCACCTTTGCATGCCGGAGATCGGCCTCAATGAAAAGATGTTCTCCCGCTTTGGAGGGTGGTGGCTGTGCTGACATACTTACTATATTGAAAGAAATATGTGTTCGGAGATATATAGCAACCCCACCACCACCTGATCCAACACGATCGTTTCTTATAACTTTGAAACCTGCAAGAGCATATGAAGAAGAAGAAAGGCAGGGCTTTAGCCACGATTCGGAAACCAGCAGAGCGTGAATGTTTTTATGTTCAAAAGAAGCAAGTAAGTCGGGATAGTGTTGAGGGATACTCTGAGCATTAATGTGAAGGACATTAAAATTCATTGGAACGTCAAAGAAAGAAGAGATTGAGTCGGAAAGAGAAGGAAAACTACAGAAGCTATCGTCACCACCAGAACCAGTATCAGAAAGAGACACAAATTCATCGCTGTCAGAATTAGTATCACTGAGCGACATTAATGATAAGCCAAAATATGTAAAAAAAATAAGTAATAAAATAAATTAAATTATTATAAAATACATACAAAAATACTACAATTAACAAATAGGTACACAACTAACTATCCATCTGCCAGTTGTGTCTAGTAAGATTACATTGATACCATAACAAGAACAAGAACTCTAGTTTGTAAAACCACAAAATATAACAGGAAAACACTCAACAAAACAGTAATAACCTGAAAGGAAACATAGTAAAACCATAAAATTTTAACATTATTTGCGGTCGTACTTACTATTCTGTGTGGCCATCAACTATAGAGAGAATGAAGGCAAGTATTCAAAGCACAAGAAGAAGAAGTAACACGTAAATGCGCAATTCATACCTAACTGACACTGGCAGAATTGCATCAATCCAGATGCAGAGCCAAAGCTAAAAGAAGAAGAAGAACAAAGATAAAAAAAATTACTACAAAATTTAGTGAGGGTTGGACAAGAATCGTTCAGAAATGGAGAGAAAATAGACATCTATAAGTACCTGAACCTTCGTTGATGGCCACACAGCACTACGAGTCAAGAACGGAGTCTATGTCTTCCTTGACGACGACGCCGCAGCACGCTTTTCCCTAGACGCCCGTGGCCCAGGCACAGTCAGCTTCAGAGATGCAGCCTGTGCGCTTCCGGATGCCCCGGGCCCTATAGAGTTGAGATCTTCAGGACAGCGAACTCTGTGCCGTTTGCCGTCGGATCCCATGACGTAGACGCTCCCATCCATCGTCCAACATTTAGAGATGCCGAAGCGTTCGCGAGCTAGCATGAATGTATCATGCCTGACCTTAGTTAGGAACTCTGACATGGTTATTCCCGAGCCCTTGAGTGAAGTCTTTGCTGCCCAAACCTTACTACGGAGTGACAAGTCTCGTAGCTTGAAGATTATAGGCCGAGGGCGATCTGGAACTGCCGCACGATCCATTCTGTGGCAACGGCTGATGTCACATGCAGCAATACCAGGCAGCTTCACCCGCTCCACCAAGGTCTTGGCAACCACCTCCGGCAAGTCTTCATTTTGCTGCTCGGTTACTCCATGAAGAAGCAGTATTTTTCGACGGCCTCTCATCTCCAGATTATCCAGTTCCCTTGCCATGAACTCGATCTGTGTTTGCAGTGCCCGTAGTGCCCCAGTGACAAAGGACTTGAACTCCAAGTAGTCCGCTGACAAACTGGCCACAGTGGAAGGTGTGGGACTCCTGGGTAGCCCACTCTCGAACTGTTCCATCCTCAGAGCAAAGGATTGTGCCAAATCGGACATAGTGTTTCTAATATCCTCCATCTTGTTGTAGAAACACAAAGGACTGTGACTAGTAAAAACTTGTAATGTAGTGTAGAGTTTATGTTTTGAGTGGAAAACACTGTCTGGCAGGTGGGTTTATCTATTGATTAATTTTATGCATTAATATTTAACAATTAGGTATTATTTATATTTTTAAAATAAAAAGATGTTTTGAAAACGTGTGTACAGTTCCTCCGGTAGTCGGGTAAATAAATCAGTGATTGCAGTGACGGTGTTGAAATACACGGAAGAAAGCTGCTGCCTTTCCCCAACTTTTATAAGATTTTAGACAATTCTATAAATAGATATAAAGAAGAACTTACCTAGCAACCGCCTTCGAGAAATTATCCCTATCCTTATTATTCTTCGGTTTGATCGCCATCGACACAACAGGATCAGGCACATGTATGGACTCCAACGACAGTTCCAGCTTGTTGTCGTTCACAAAAGTGTCTCCAGACGCGCAATCTACGCCGAACAGCGCAAAGATATCGCCGGCTAGCACTTCTGAAACTTCCTCCATGTTGTTTGAGTGCATGCGGACTAGGCGGGACACTTTTACCTAGAAAATAAAATATTTTTGAATTTTATTTTATACTAGTTGCTGCACGCGCCTTCGACCACGTTGTATCGGGATAAAAAATAGCCTATATGTTATTCCAGGTCCCAAACTATACCCATACCACAGCCCAACCAGTTCAGTAGTTTTTGCATGTAAGAGGAAAAACCATCCATACATCTATAGTTACAATCTTTGACATTTAAAATATTAGTATGAAGTAGGTTGATTAAGTAGTATGTTCTTGATTCTTTCCCTATTAGACCTGTTTTATGTCACCTATATTTTTATAAATTGATGTATCCAAGTGTGCCCTGTGCTCCTACGACAAAGAAATGTGTATGAGAATATCCGGAACAAAGTCGCCAGTGATTCAAATGAAATTGGCAGTTTTCTTTGAGGACCTTCGTATGTTGAATAACATAGATCAGAGAAAATATTATTATGATCAGACAGCATATTACAGTTATTAGGCGGTTTTTATAATTTTATCTGGCCGTAAACATTACCTAGGACGGAAAATTTAAAATGGCTGAATACTTTATATTTTATCGTGACGGTAAAAATGTGTCATGCAGTGTTTAACGCATTCACTGCAGCCTTGATGATGTGAAGACAGATATGTATGTGCATCGTGCAACCTCATTAATCATTATCAACTTGTTCAACCACTGTTAATGAGGTTCTGGGTCAAGTCAAAAATTCTTTATTTCCGTAAATACAATAAATGTACACTTAGAAAAAGTCAAATTGTTAAAATTAAACACTGACATGGAAATAAAGTGATATCGGTCGCTTCGGTGTGTAGACTAAAGAAGCGACGAAGAAACCTTTAGCCTGTTAGGTGTTATTTTTCGAGTTGGAGCAAAATCCGTCCCAAGCATTTTTATCTTCTAGAGATAGTCTGATATTTTGTAATAAGCCTTTTTACAAAGGATATGTATGACAATTTGTTTGAATAATTTGGACCAATTGTTGTTATTGAGGTTTTTGTAACAAGAAAAATTCACAGAAACAGCCCGGAGTCAGGAAATTGGCGGTGTTGCACCCCCGTGCCTCCGTGCCGAGAGTGGAGGAAAAGAGAGTGCATCTGTGTTTGCGTACACACTTGTGCACTATAATAAGTCCTCCGCACGCGGCTAGTCTCCGTTGAGACTGGTCGCCGTAGTCGAAATTCGGCTAGGAAGACATCATCGTCATCATCATCATGTGCATCGTGTATCAATGAAATAATATCTAATCAATATAATATCTAATATAATGGCTCTCAATGAATTATTTACCTTTTTTCCTGTCCTAGCATTGAATATATTATCACCCCTCTTCAAAATCCCTTGATAACACCTCAAATACGTCAGCTGTCCAAATTTGCTGACTTCTAGCTTGAATGCTAATCCAACAAAAGCTTTCTTCCCATCTCTAGCTGGATCAAGAATTATCGTCTGCGATTCTCCGTCCTTAGTCTCATTAGATAAAGCTGTGTTTTCAACTTCTCCTGGGTTAGGTAGGTATTCTAAGACAGCGTCGAGCAAGGGTTGGACTCCTTTGTTCTTGAGGGCTGTGCCAACGAAGACAGGCGTGAAGGTACGCTTGAGTGTGGTTCGTCGGACTGCTTGCTTTATATCGGCTACTGTAGGCGCTTTCTCTTCGAGGAAAATCTCTCCTGTAAATAAAAAAAAATTCATACAGCCTTAAAATTTCTTTCGGGAAAAGATATGTACATCATCGCGATATTGACGACCGATGTGGCGAGGCGGGCGTCGACGGTCTGCCTGCGACGCAGGAGATTGCAGGTTCGATGCTCGGCTTGGAATAAATGTTTATACGATCTGCAAATATTTGGACGGGTGTTCTGGGTATCTTCTATGTATGTATAATAAAAATATCTATCTATGTAATATATTGTATTATGTATATCAGTCATCTAGCAAGCTCTGCTTAGCTTGGGGCTAGCTAATGATGCTGTGTGGATTGTCCAGCATAATTTATTATTTAATTATTTATTTATATTACTTAATGGAACTTGGTAAAACCAGATCCATTTCGAACTGATCGGGACAGCTGACGTGATTCTCAATCCCAATCTTTAAATAGGTATATGGAAGGAAGTATAAATATGCTTGTGTATATTATATAATATATGTAAATACTTTAAAGAAAATAACAATCAAATAATATAAAGAAATTAAACTAGTATTTACAATTGAAACAATTGAGCTAACTTCAGACTGTTGCAAACAATCTACAGATAGCTCAACTGGTCCATATCCATATTATGTATATATGTTGAATCATGTCACTGGAAATGGTAAGGTTTGAATTTTTTTTAAAGTTTGGTAGAATTTTGTGGCCTTCATTTATAAGACTGTTTGATCTGCCTACATATAATTATAAATTGTTAATAATACCTACTATTTTTGATAGTATTTACTGCGAGGCATCTTCCATACTTTTTAGATTTGATTTTATTGATAGTTAAGAACTTAAGAAGGGACGAAGGGGCTGACACGTGACACAACTGACTCATGGATGTTTTCACATTTACAGACCACAAAGGTCGCCCGTCATTTTAAAATACAATGAATAAATTAATAAATACCAAATATATTTTTTTTATTTCTTATTGAGAAATCTCACCCAAATGTTCATCAACATTAGACAAATGTTCAATCAGCTCATGCCTCTTATCCTGCACTTCAGATCTATAGTCCTTGGGAATCTCATCATAACGGATCTTTTCGCCCAGATCACCGTCAAAGTATATGGCTTTCTCTTCAATAAGGTCGAGAATACCCTGGCAATCTTTCTCTAATCCAATTGGTATTTGAACAAATGCTGCATTGTGATTCATTTTTGAGCGCAGTTGCTTTAAAACTCTGAAAAGAAATATACAAATTGGGTTTGTTGACTTTAGATGCACTTATTACACTTATTTTTTTTTTGTATACAGGGTGGTTTTTTTCGACAGAGCAGTAAGGGAACCTCCCTTAACCAGTGTAGCTATAGGAAATGGTATTAGAAGACTTTCCATATTTTTTTGAGAAATTTTCATAGATTTTCATGAAAAAGTACATTTCATGTGTTTGAGAGACGTAGTCGCCAACTATATGACAGACAGAGGTGACTTAAAGTAAAAAAACCTTTTGATTCTCAAATAGAAGTGTTAGAACAAACCTTACTTCGTTTCATATATTAAAATAAAATTATTAAATTACCTGCCAGGATTCGAACCCATCCGATCCAACTTGTTAATAAATGCCAGACACGGAACATTGTACCGTTTCATCTGCCTATTCACAGTCAAAGTCTGACTTTGCACACCACCCACCGCACAAAGTACCAAGATCGCTCCATCTAGCACTCTCAATGCTCGTTCAACTTCAACAGTAAAGTCAACGTGCCCGGGTGTGTCAATGATGTTGATGTTATGGTCTTTCCAGATTGTGTAAGTAGCTGCTGATTGGATGGTGATACCTCTTTGACGTTCAAGCTCCATTGAATCCATAACTGCACCAACATTGTCTTTGCCTTTCACCTGAAGAATGTAGATTTTTAAGTTTTAGAAGAATAGTGAAAAGAAAATATAATTTCTTAATTTTGATCACATAGTGGTCGATATTGTTATTTATAAATTTTAAATCCAAAATTTTATGTTTTGTCGTTTTTTTGATTTCGTTGAGGAGATCAGTCTTGCATAGGCAAGCTATCGGACACATACAAGGTGGACCTCCACCGGCAAGACATAAAGGAAGTAGAGTAAGACAAAGCTCTGCAGGTTATAATTTATTCCTTGTTAATAACTGACTAACATACCTCATGCATTTGGTCTATTCTGCCAGTATAAAACAATATTCGCTCGGTCAGTGTAGTTTTACCAGAGTCTATGTGGGCCGATATTCCAATATTTCTGATCTTGTCCAGGGTGATGACATCGCCAGGCTTGGCATGTGAGGAGTAGTTCTAAAAACGAAACATGGAGGGAGGCATATAAAACATTTATGTATTATAACATTTTTGCTTCTTTTGAGCTATTCTTCTTTCAATGTTTTATTACGTAAAACACCAACCAAAAGTGAATAGATTTCAGATGTTGTTTTATTAGAAAACGTATTTGTACGTACCTCAATTTGAAATACATTTGATTTACTTGCATTTTTTAATAAATTGAAAATCCGTAACATATTTCAAATGGTTATTTTCTCTAAAATAAAATAATATTACAGAAAATATGTACACAAAATCTAAGTTTGCAGGTTAATTTTTCAGGTTATATTTTCCTTTATTTTCGTTCTCTTTCTCTTCTCTTCTCTCTTTCTTGAACATCATGTCAAAGTTGACGTCGATGTAAGCACGTTTATGTTGGTAGCATTGGCTTATGAAGTAAGCAGCAATATAAATATAAAGGCATCTGTTCATATACCGGCATGGATAGTAGTACCAGATGACTCATGCAGTTGTTGCGTCGTGACAACACGCACGGTCATGACATGACTATGACCATACTCTAACGACGTAAGGGGGGGAAATCAAGTTTTCGTATAAGACTCGGAATCTTAGGTTTTGTTTGTCACATTTAAAAACTTTGTTTATTTAAGTTATAAGTGTTTTGCCATATTATGCAGACAGACTCTACATTTTAAGAGTGCGCATTGCGCGCCATTTTGCAAAAAGGATAGCAATAGGATGATGCGTTTATAGGAGCGGGACAGAGCATACGTTTTTGGAAAGGCGGAAGGGCAAAAAATGAGCTTTTATCTAATTGCAAGTTAATTAAACAACCAATAGAAAAATTAAAAGACATAACTCAAGAAATACTTCAAGCTTTCTTGACAAAACAGAAACCCAACAAATAAAATGTGCTGTTCCTGAGATAAATAGCAAAATTTGTGCAAAACATGTATTTTTCAAAATAATATTTTATCGAGAATATTTTCACCAATCGTGTTTTTAAAACGTTATCCAAATCTTTTTGGGATATTATTAAATTCTTTAAGATTACCCCAAGTGCAAGGGCATAAGCACTATAATAACAAAAACCCTTATTAGTTAAAAAAATAATTTTATTTATTCAAATATGCATGGGATGCATGTCTCCGATATTTTTCATCTTCTATGAATTGAAACGACTTAATTTTGAACGTTCTAATTATTTTCAATTAGTTACCTACTTAGTACCCACCATGGGGTAAGGTGGCATCAGTGCAAAATTGCACGAAACTTCGCTCGTTTTAAAACGGAACGTGTGTAGCTGAGTTGAACCATAGACCTATGAAGTGACATGAAGTTGAATAGTCTTCTATTGGCTACATTGGGCAGTCTAGCAATAGACACGAAAAACTGTTTTTCGCCAGTTCAAAAAGAATATGGCCGTGTTAGGGCCGTGTGTGAGTGTAAATATGAACGGGCACAATAATATTCACAATCAGCTTACAAAATCTTTAGAAAGAATTTTAGAGGACGCTTATCTCAGTGGTGAATTAAAATTGAGTGGACGTAAGCTGAGGGAGTTCCCGAAGCCGGTAAAATACGACTTGAGCGATACAGTTGTTGCGGGTGAGTTATAAAAATAATTTTGCTGCATAACATCGCACATAGAATTTATTTCTGTTATGGTTTTTGGTTTAGTTATAATAAAACTTTCCTTTGATTAGTATCCCCTTAGCGTTCAAGAAATATGTAAACACTGACCGGCACCCAATTGGTTGTTTTGCCCACACATCGATCGCCAAGCAAACGGTAACGCCGGGATTCGTGTTTTGTAAATCTTCAGCTATCACCTGATATTGTACACCACTGTTAGAAAAATTTACTTCTGTGATAATTATCTGCTTCTATCATATTCATTGCGTTCTTGTAGGTGTAATATTCAGCCACACGAAGAAAGTTTCATACACTAAATACCATGTTTTTAAATATCACTGAAAGGTCATGACCCACCGTTCCCCACCGTTCTATGGGTAAAGTTTAAGTGACTGTTTCCTAAAATCTATAAACTTACCTAACTGCAGGTTTGATAGATAATACCTACACAGAAGTACTTGCAATAAATAAAAATTTTAGTGAAACTGAATGTCTTAAAATCCTACAACTTTATGGATTTAGCATAAATCATACATAGAAAAGTTTTCATTACAAAATACCTACATTTGGGATGCCACACACATCTTCTGGCAGGGTTAAGACTATCTGTATTTCGTTGATTGGATTCGTAACAAAATACTCCCTGACTTGTTTCCAAGTTTTAAGGAAAAACTATTCTCTTATTTTATGAGAACAGACTTTAACATAATTAATATACACAATATTCCTATTTCACAACCGCTGCTAGTTAGGGGTTAGATGTTACTCATATTTATTTATTTACCATCTTGCATATTGTATACCAAAGTGATCAAGAACATAAGAAATAATAGTATACTTATTAGCTATGTAACCTATGTAAATAGTTTGCTTGTAGCCTGTTAGAGCAGAAGTGAGTATTAAAATCAATTTAAAAAACTTTTAATATTCTAATGATCTTTCTAAAGGATTCTGAAATATTAGAATGTTTGTGTGAGATTGTGATATAGCAGATGTCAGCCATTCAGTAATAGCTTAGTACTTAGAGATTTGCAAAAAGGTTATTTTTAGCTTATCAATCCGAGTCTACTTTATGTACATTCTAATTGTGTAAGTAAAATCAATCAATGTTTGAACAAATCACACACAAACATTCTAATATTTCAGAATCCTTTTGGAAGATCATTAGGATATAAATTTTTTTAAATTGATTTTAATACTCACTTCTGCTCTTACAGGCTACACGCAAACTATGAAAACAACCAATGGGGTAATCCATCGGAACAATTATTGTGAATATTGTGATTGTTCTAACAGAGGGTATCATCATAAATTATCAAGACAATTTGCATCTTAGAAATATTACTTGTAGTGGAATGATTACTACACAAGGGATGAAGATTTCGGCCCTAACATTGGTAACCATTCTTTATTAGGGTTCCGTACCTAAAAAGGAAAAATGGAACCCTCAAGTATAGGATCACTTTGTTTTTCAAAACCTCGGTGCAATGGAAAGTTATGTAGGTATGTACCTATATAGATCGAGAACAATTATGCAAATAAAAAAAATTCTACAGCTTATTTTCCTAAAGCGTTAGGTTTCTGAGATACTATACACAT
The DNA here is from genome assembly GCA_947859395.1 of Eupithecia insigniata. Taxonomy (NCBI): domain Eukaryota; kingdom Metazoa; phylum Arthropoda; class Insecta; order Lepidoptera; family Geometridae; genus Eupithecia; species Eupithecia insigniata. The sequence continues at coordinate 3,921,853 of OX401996.1, read as the reverse complement.
ACAATTTTTTTTTTCGCAATAGTTCCTTTCCTCTTTGAATATCTCGAAAACCTGATGCTTTAGGACATTGTGTTATAAACATTTTATTTGTTTAAATGTCCTCTATCCAAATAAATAACGTTCATTGTGCCATTGTGCAATGCATTTAAAAAAAAACTGTTGTAGCCAATGATACGGCCAGCCTCCATACAAAAATCGTTAAACTAAACCCATTTGCTCAGGGTTACTGTGTTGCATGGAGGGATCAAGAGAGTTTCTTACTCCAACAGTGGGCATTGAGAGGCTAATTGTAATTACCCAACAATCACCTGATATTCTAAGATAGGTATGCTTGTTTGTTAGGTGTTTGAAATATCCAGTCTCGCAGCATTTATTTACGAAAGTTACGGTTTTCATAATACGTAAAGTACCTACATAGAGAAAATCGTATGACTGATTACATTTTCACTACTACTAATAAGAAATCGTATCGAATCACGAAAGCGGTTCGGATAAAAGAGGCAATTTATCGAAATCTCATATCTAGAATCTAGACCGCGTGTTGTAGATGTAGGAGAAGTAGATGTAAGATTAGGTATTATAACCTAATCTTTACGATATCCAGATACCTATTTCTCTTCATTATTCAAAGTGGTATACATATATAGATGTTTGGTCGGTTTTCGCTAATCTGGTTAGAACAGTGCTTAGAAAGTAGATAGTAGTCTAATTCTATACCTAAGTAGGTATTTCTAAATTTCGAAAACTCCTGACGCACTATACATACCTACTATGAAGCATCAAAGTCATAATAATATAACTGTAGAACGGCTACACCGTACTCTAATTCTATAGTAGGGGTATTTCAAAATTTCGCAAACTCCTGACGCACTACATACCTACTTTGAAGGATCATCATAATCATAATAATGGTTGTAGGAAATCGGTGAAGCCGTTCTACAGTAACTGTAGAACGGCTACACCGATTTCCTACAACCATTAGAGGAGGCCTTCGTCCAGAAGTGAACTAATACACCTACCTAGGCTGATGATAGCTAAGCACACTCTCGATAAACTCAAATAACATACAAAAAACCTAATTCAATCGGTTCGACTTACCTACAATGCCGTTAGTCTCACTTCGGACCACAAACAGTTGAATCGCGCGAGCCCAAGTGAAACTTTAGGGGGCTAAATATAAAAGAGGTTTGATATGAATAGAGGCTCCGTTTATTATCGTTGAAGGCACCTACGAGTAATAAGGTATATTTCTGTGGTTGAAGCGTAGAAAATTGCTCATGTAGATTCAATAGACGAAGGTCAGACTCAGTTGATCGTTGTAAAAGGGCAAAATGTCATCCTTGGTTTTTTATAGGAAAGGTTACCTACCTAGATCCAAAGTTTAAACTTCGAGCTTTTATTGAATACTAGGGTACCTACTAGCTATAACACGCGGCTTCGCACGCGTTTTTTTTTTGGTTTTTTTACCGGTACTTAGATACTTACCTGAAATAACATATAGGCTATATTTACTTAATTCCGATAAAACGGCCGAAGGTGCGGGCAGCAGCAAGTCTTTAATGAAATAGTTTCACTTAGGTCAAAGAGCTCTGTAAATTCCTATTTACAGACCATAAACAAATTACCTTCAAAACCTTGGCCATAGGCCTACCATACAGGTGGATTCTTTCAACGGAGCAGTAACGGAGCTACCTTAACCACACATTATTGACAATTTCAGTACCTATGCCTTACATACAAGTCATCTGAGCTAGACAAGTGCTGGCCAACAAACACTACACCAACCATGCTTTGTGAATGTATAAGGTCATTGATTAGGTACTCCATCATCATTTCAATCGCTTACGTTATTGACTCAAAAATACCTAACCCTTTGGCAGGATAATAAAACTTAATAAAACAATATGCTATGAATAAGCTCGTATAAAGTTCGCGAAACACTGTATGGCTGGCGGTGGCGGCAGGTGCACCGTGCGCGCCCGACCGGCAATCCGGATACAGGGGGGGATAACTAGCATTACAGTTCGCTGCTTGCGAATAGCATATAATAAACAATACAGGGATATATGATAGAACAAGCTTGAAGTTGAGAAAAAACGTGAGTGATATGATAAGCGATTCTGCGGAAAAAATAGATGAAATAAGTTTGAAGTGGGGATCCAGTTCATCAGTTCAATTTCCATAATTTAACACAGGAGGTGTTATGACGACGCATTGATAATATTGGCGTCAGGGATTTAATGGAAACTTTTTTCAGGAACTACTGGTAAAAGTGGTAACTAATGATTCGGAACACGGGTAAAATTCACGAACAAGAGGTAAAAGTCCCGAATAATAAAGTTGAAAAACATACATACATATATACCTAGATAAGAGCTACAAACTCGAAGAGGGCAACAACACACCAGTTTCGAACTCCATACAAAATACTTCTTGCCCTTTTAGACCCTGAAGACTTATTATATAATATTTAAAAAAGCCAATATATATATATATATATATATTATTCGAGGTGTAGATAGATAATAGACCTAACTGCATCTATGCAAAATTGCAGCCCGGTCCGTTCCCGTAGTGTTATCGTAAAGAAGTAACAGACGTTCATCCACCTGTCCATCAAAACCAAACCTTCCCCTTAATAAAGTTAGTCTGACTACGATAACAAGAGGGAACTAATGAAGAGACAGACAACTCGACAACATTACCCTACCTCCACTCGCGTGGAGTGGAGGTAGGGTAATGTATCGTTAAAAACTACGACATAGGACCGCTTCTACCCATCCAAATGTTGATAGGCAGGTAACAGGTCTGTGTGGGCGGATGTGTGGGAAGTCAGAAAAAAAGTAAACAAACGCGTTATCACTTTTCACTTGAACCGTTGGCTTGTTGCTTTTTGGCTAAATCATTTCTTTGTAGCTAAATAGACCCTTTTATTTTCCATCTCATCGCACGGTTTGCCCTGAAAGCCTGAAATAAAAATTATATCAAAATAACTTAGGGTCAGTTGGGTCGCTCGACCTCGATATTCATGCATTTTATACATATATTCGCACTCATCCACTGTTTTGGCGAACAACACTCCTTCATTCCTATTCAACGTTGTTCTCTGTCAAGAATACTGATCAGAACCTCGGTAGCATGGACCTTTGTATAGGTGGAGTAGGTTCGTTTTTCAATCGCCGGCTGATTTTATTGTTCACAATTAGTATGCAGGTACTTCCTTCTAACCGGGGATGTCTGGCCATGTCCTCTAAAATTTACATAGGTGTAGGCTTATGTTACTAATTGAAGGCCCTCTGTGGTTGGCTCTCGTTTGAAATTCTGCTGAAAATGTGTTTTGTGGAGGCGTGTATGTTTTATTCAACCTTCATTGCCCGAAACGCTTCGTCGGACGCTGGATCGTAAAATTTTGTTGACGTAGTCATACTAATGAGCGGAGACGTAGATACTAGATTTAGCTTCGCTAGCGGTTAAAAACTTGCAAATTGTCTTAGTACAATCACTTTCTAGTAATAAATATAGATGGGATAAATAAAAAGTTGTTGTTCAGACAGAGATGTAGTACTAACTTTCTCTGGCTCGTGAAAATCTATTTCGCAAGCTTGCGTGTTCTGCACCAATATCGTGGGAAGTGCATTGATTCTGGCTACCAATTCATAATCAATGTCTTGCAGACTAAAAAAAAAAAACATAATCGATGTCTTGCAAAGTCTATGCTATAATTTTTCTTGATTAGACTTGACTTCTTTGTTATCAATATGTGTCTGGGTTGCCACTTTTCTACCAGTGTCCAGTTCATGGAAATTTCATAGTCATGGAATGGAGGCGAGTAACGAACAATATGAGCGGTAAATTATTGTAATAATCGCATTGGATTTTTTAACCAATGAGATTTTTACATCGAACACAAATAACTAAAACGCTAAAGAGGAAAAATTTATTAAATTAAATTAAAAACAATCAAAGACTTCGTAAATTGTATTTCTACGTCCATAGAACACCGAACCGATCATATTATTTTGAAGTTTATGACACTCCATACTGACACTGGCAGAGACGTAGCGAAAAGTAAGTAACGCCATTAAAAAAAAGTTGAAGAACAGAAAAATACCTGGATGACTTCATTATAGCCTTATATTATTACCTTTTCCCTCTTAGAAATTAGAACCAATTTAGTAGACTGTTATAATACCTACTTGCTTAGAACTGAGATTGATTGTAACAATAGTGAATTAATAATGAAATTAGTTGAATCTCCGCGATCAATCCACAGCCCTGTTACTTAAACCAATCCCAGACTGGGAGTGTTATGAACATCTTAGAATTAAATTAACTCCTCCGCTGCTATCGAGATTGAATGTGCAGGGGTTTAACGCTCGATTGATGGTTGTACAAGGGGTTACTGTACGCGCACTAAAGCTTCTTAGTGCTTATCGAGCCAGTGTTGCGGATAAATTGCATTAAACAATTACGGGTAGGAATGGCCCTTGTGTCTCATCGTTTATGTAAATACTCTTGCTATGTAACAGAATGTTATGGTTAGCCCCTACGATGATATATTCCCATGATGAGATAATGCTATCTAATTACACTCAGCGGCACGGAATCTTGGCCAAGCTCGAAACCTGCGATAACAAACAATTGAAGTGTTTCTGATGAATGTTACTATGACGGTAGGTAAAAAATGTACGAGTTAACGTTCAAGAGGGTCATTCATTAAATTGAGTTGAATTTGAAACCACTTTTTGAGATTTAGCCGAAAAAAGTCATTTCAGCTTGTAAGACGATTTTTAATTTTGTGTGTTTAAAATCTTTAGCTAAAAGTTATCAGTTTTTTTGGATTTTGTGGTTGTTATTGGGTATCTTAACAACCTGTATAACAAAAAAAAATGCCATTAACAGCAGAACAGATCGCGCAAGCCGTCGCATTGATCGACGAAGGACTGACACAGCGTGAAGTGACCACGTTCCTCCATGCAGTATGCCCTGAAACGATATTAGGCGTCAGGGAACTACACCCGGCGACCAGGTAGTGGTGGTAGAAGATGCACATCAGCTCGGGACGACAGGTTTATTGTCTTGGAAATTTTAAGAAACCGCTTCCTTACAGCCGTTGAGATACGACAGCGGCTCCAAAACGTCAGGGGCATTAATGTGAGCGAGCGTACGGTGAGAAGACGAATGGAGGAAGTAAATTTAAAAGCTCGTAGAACAGCGCGTGGCCCAGAACTCCTCAGACAGCACCGAGTAGCTCGTCTTCGTTTTGCCCAAGAACATGCGAACTGGACACACGGTCAATGGGCCAGAGTTCTCTTCACAGATGAGTGCCGTATTGGTTTAAGATCTCCAGACGGTCGTGAAAGGGTGTGGAGAAGAAGAGGAGAAAGGTACCTACCCATTACCACCACACAAACAGTGAGTTTTCATGGTTTGGGGAGGTGTAAGTTCTGAGGCTCGTACGGAGTTAGTGGTCGTCGACAACCGGTTAAACGCTACTCGATACATCGAAGAAATTCTACAGGACCATGTTCTACCCTATTCGGGGTTCATTGGATATGACGATTTTTTGTTGATGCACGATAATGCATGCCCCCACGTCGCTCGGTGCGTCGAGGAGTACCTTCAAGAGGTTGGAGTCCGGAAGTTACAGTGGCCAGCTCGTAGCCCGGACTTGAACCCGATAGAACACATCTGGGACATGCTAAAAAGAAAGATCAAGTCTGGGTCCAATCCACCACAGTCACTAAATGAGCTCGCGTTGCAGCGCTCGCCGCTTGGGAAGCGATACCGCAAGAAGAGATCAAAATCTTTATTCAGAGCATGCCTGATCGGATGCAGGCAGTCATCAGGGCTAGAGGAGGAAACACCCACTATTAGATCGCAGAAAGACAACTCAAAAAACGTTTGTTTCTGTATTAATTTTTTTCTTAAAATCCCCTAATTTTTGTTTGAATGTTCGTGGTATTGATACGGCATGCTTTATTTGATTTCTGAAGACATTAAACACTTCGGAAGGCAATGAAGAATACCGTAAAATCATTTTCAACCTCTGACCACATATGATACAAAAAAAAATTAGAAAATCTAAAATTTTCGAAAAATTGCGAGTAGCCAAGTTTTCGTGCCGGTGAGTGTAGTTAGATAGGCAGTTCTGATACTGCTTAGATAATGAAGGCTTCGGCAATCGTCCTGTAAGGATATGAATATAACTTCGTACTTTTTGCCTGATCTAAGCATGCCAAAGAACTTCACACGAAAAACAAGTGAGCATTAACAATAAACGAATCTTCGTTTTACAACAGCACTGCGCATTATTTGAGGCTCTTTTTCCAAAACATAGGCTGGGCATCCGATGGAAGTACAAATTAATGCGATAAAATAGGCACCCAGTAGGTTTTCACAAGAATATTTGGTTCTATCTGCTAAGCATTCAGTAATAAAATATTACCTGCATTCGGTTTCCTTCAATAATCTCGTTATTTTTACCTCGGTTCCTCAAATAAACTCTCTCAGATTTCATGTCAACACTGTTACTGTTAGTTCAACTAATTTCAGCTAATTGACTTCCAAATGGTTACTTAGTCTGAAACGGGATAGCCTGGCTGCGATCAATAATGAGCACTAATTTATTGAAACTGCCTCGATGCTCACCTTGGGTTTATTTTCGAAATGGTTTTGCCTAAAATACAAGAATAATAATTGGGGGCGCGGCACGAATTTATTGCGCTATCACACCACGACAGTATTCTTTTCTGACATTGTCGTCAATGGAAATGCTCAAGGTAACATAGATATTCTATTTTACTAAAGTTGTCGAACCTAAAATAAAGATAAAGATGAATATTATATCTAACAATAAGCTCCAAAGTTAAATCCTACATGGCCTTATTGGATGACATTTTGGGAATTACTAGTTTATCCCCTAACCTTTCTAAACCGATACTCCTATTTCAGTTGCCCTCTTACATCGGCCTTTGCGTTTCACTGCGTCTTGCTGGCAGCCTCTGCAACGTCAGTGACCCACATAGGCCATAACCGTTGGATACTTACACAGGGCTTCGATAGGGCTGCTGAGTTAGACAACGACATGCTTAGAATAGCGTAGGTCTTTGTCTAAACCAGCGGCCCGATGCAGGCGATGGTAATCTTTTCGACAACAGCATAAGAAATTCGCGCGAATAAGCGAATTTAATATAAATTGCTAGCGTCAACATGACATGTATAAACCAAAATCATGAAAACATGCTATCTTGTTATTCTGAACCTAGTCCATCCACTGATAAAACTTAGTAAATTAACATCCCCGTTATCTTAAAACACATTAAACTCCAGCCCAGACTGACAGCCCTGATGGATCGACACAGACTATCAATAGCTCGATAACTTGTGTAGTGCCGCCAGCTTTCAAAGCTCAGGTCCCCGTGAAGAAATACTTGAGCGCGTTTTGAGTCGCCTTTGCCTTCGTAGGCGTTATTACGCCAACGCGGCTCTACGACATCTTTATTCTTTTTAATTATGTTTCCTCCAGCCGTTCATTAAGTAGTTGATATTGATACTTTTGGCACCACCGTTTCAAAACAAACGAGAGGGAGCATTTCGCTATAATACAGACCTAAAAGACGGAAAAATTCAGACCTAATGGGACTTTTATGTCTACAATCCACTTTTACGATGGTTAATCATTGCATCCAATCATACTCATCTGAATATATGACCAATGTTCCTTCTTATAATGAAACTAGGATTGTTTTAAGTGGACTCTGCAAAATAACAGCTTTTAGCTTTACGCTGGCATTTCATGTCATACCAAACATTTAATGTCACCGATGATGATAGCTGAGTAATTCGATATTGTGAAAGCTTCAATCACCCGAATATTTTGAACCGGCGCATTATGTGAATTTAACAACCAATTAGTTAGTTTTGTTTGGCCTAAACATTCCAATTCATGAGTTGGCCAGTGAGCTTATAGAGTCTTAGTTGATTATATTCGTGGACAGAACACATTGATTTCTTTCACCGGTTTCTGTTGAAACTTTATCGTAACTTTACTAGGTTTACGTAATATTTACCTTTAGTGATGATATTATCATAATCTTATGCAGAGTCGTGGGTCAGTTTATGAAATGCAGCGTGACTTATGTAATTTCCCTATATTGCATACTTATCTCATCAAGTTCACAATTATTTATAAGCTCAATTATGTTATTACTGTAGATGCTACAAAGCATTTCCATATAAAATATAAATAAATAAATAACTCTGGATAATCCACACAGCAACATCTAGCGAATCTAAGCATAGCTTGTGTAATGCGTACTACATGACTGTTATACTCAATACAATGAATTACATACATTGTTTTTTATTATACATAGAAAATACCCAGATCACCCCTGAACAAAATTTGCAGATCGTACAAACATTTGTCCTAAGGCGGGAATCGAACGCGCAACCTCCTGTGTTGCAGGCAGACCTTAGCCCGCCCCCTATCTAATTTTCTATGTCATGACTCTGGCTTTAAGCATCTACTCTATGTCAGTCCTAGCGATTTCCTGCGCCGCGCCGTATCCTTTGCTTTGCAACTAAACTTACTAGCCTGAGACGGAAATGCGCTTCCTCCTATTCGCTTGGCTGACTTCGTCCCTTGGCCGTCTCACAGGGCCATTGTTCCAAGACAATGTCCTCATAATCGCACGGTCAGACCATAAAATGCTTGTACCAACACCATCATGGCGCCTAGTTGGGTCACAAAGCTTTCAACTGCTTATAAATCCCGCGTAAGTGCCCAAGTGGTTTTATGCGTTGCGCTTCTAGATTACGTACTTCTGTTTGTTGCGTCATATCTAGTCTACTTAATAGCTTCATAGATAAAAATAGCCATTTTGTTATTCCAGGTCCCAAACTATACCCATACCAAATTTCAGCCTAATCGGTTTAGTAGATTTTGCGTGAAAGAGTAACAAATATCCATACATCAATCCTTACAAACTTTGATATGTATAATATTAGTAGGATAGGTTTTGATGTAATCATTTAAATACTTGTTAGTTCTTCGAGCATGATCATAATGTTCAGAGTATATCTATGAACAACTCGCTAAAATAGATTTGAAATTCTATTGGTAGCTATCGAAAGATGGAACGGATAACATTACGATCATTAAAAAAGTCAAAGTTAAATTCAAGCGCTTGGGTTACGGATTGTATGGTAATGTACTTAATGGGTACGGCTTCTTGGGAGAGCTTATTGAGCTGACAAAGAACTGACGTAATGTGTAGTATCTGATTGTTTGTAGAGTGGACCATGAGACAATTGTTATTTACAATACGTATAAATAAAAAATGGGCCCCTAAAATGTTTTGGACGATTACATGAAAAATCTGTTAATCTGGTACGAACTAACTTACTTAGGTATACCGCCTGACTGTTATAAATGAAAGCCAAACATTATGTTTAGACGCATCACTAATCTTGGCAGCGAGCACTGAGTCAAATTCGGGTCACAGACTGGATTGCCGCTGTGTACTTACTTACATCTGGAAAGTTTTCATAATGTTCTTGATAATGTTTTATAACCTTTAGCTAGATGTTGGGAGTGTCATAGTGGTATAAAGTCGTAGTCTAACGTAGAACACAAACTCCAAATCACTTCAACATTTACAAGCTTAATAAATTGGTCCTTGTTCACATGTCACTCCTATAAATAGAGGGGATCCATCGCGTGCCGCCGTCCCTTTGCGCGGGCGCATCAGGGGAGCCCCACGCACGTCATTCATTCAAACCACTCTAAACAAAGCTATCAACCAATAAAAATACATGATAGATATTTCCTTTGCAGTAAAACAGACGATTACCCTGAAGCACCTAGGTATTTATTCAAATGTTTTGACTTAGAGCTAGAAATCTTCAAATTCTGATTCGAACCGACAGCGTGATGCCAGTTTTATAGGTTCTTCATCGTATCGCTCAAAATTACCAGTGTCGCTCGGCTTTCTGTATTTAGGCACGAATGGGGGAGCCGCTCGGCAATTCAGTATGGCTTCCCATTCGATGCCTTTAAACCACCTATGGTTCTTGAAATCCAAAACACCATTTTTCATTACACCAAATCGCTTAGTTATATCAACTTGCAGAGTATTTCTGACAAGATCTCTCAGATCCGCGTTGAAACTCGAAGGACATCTGTATTTACTGTTGACAATTTTCTCGTAAGTTTTCATCGGATCATTTGCGTAGAATGGAGGATATCCAGCGTTCATTTCGTACAGAAGAACACCAAATGACCACCAATCAACTGAATATCCATATCCTTTACTCAGAATCAATTCTGGAGCTAAATATTCAGGAGTGCCGCACAGGGTCCACGTTCTTCCTTGCAATAGTTTGCAGAATCCAAAATCGGTTATCTTCAAGTATCCGTTTTTATCAATCAAGATATTTTCAGGTTTGAGGTCGCGATACACTAGATCGCAGAAGTGCAGGTATTCCAGGGCCAATATTACTTGGCAAGAGTAGAATTTCGCTAAAGGCTCGTCGAACTTTCCCATTCGTCGAAGGTGAGTGAACATTTCTCCACCCGCTATGAAGGGCATTATGAAATAAATGTAATTGTTATCTTTGAAACTAAACTCCATACATACGGTAAACGGAAACCGGATGGCTTCAAGGATTCGTTTTTCGTAAAGCGTGTGCTCGACTTGTTTCATTTTTATGACTTTCTCTTTTTCTAAAACTTTCATCGCATAAAATTTTTGGGTCTTCGTGTGTTTTAAAAGTACGACTCTACCAAACGCACCTGTGCCCAAGGTTTTTATTCGGTCTAAGTCAGCAAAAGCCATGGAAACTTTTACTTTTGCACACCATCGGTCTTCGAATTCAGATTTTAGTTGTTGCAAATATTTTGTATATTGCATGTGTTGCTGGGGAGTGTAACCATCACGTATGCCAGCCATATTAGGCTTAAAGAAACCAAGTTCTTTCGATGATTCACCAACTTTTCGTGAACTCATATTAGTAGTTAATGTCATTGACATTTAATTTTCAATAAATTATTCATAGCATAGCCATCGAGAGTTGAAGAAAATTCAAGGAGGAAGGCAAAAATAATGACGGAAACAACACATGAGTAGGAAACTCGAAATTCTTTTGAGGTGCAAGGGGAATCCAGAAATCTCTTGCAGAAATCGCAAGTATAAAGTGGGTGTGAGGGCGCGAGGTGAGGGTGAACGAACTGGCCGAGGGGATTGGTGGAATCAGCTGTTTAGGGTGTCACGCCATGCCGACAACCGGTCGCCGTTCCCACCCACCGTCTCGACTGTATTGATCAGCCGGCACGTGTTGCCAAACTTTTACCGCTTGGACGCAGACAAAAGGCATAAAATTGATCAGCTGAGTTCGACACGCCAGCGCGATTTAAAGCCTACTACGACATAATTTCAAAAACAAATGAAGATTGGAAGAAATCAATTTACCTCAAAATTATCTTGGACTCGTCTCGTGTTCAAGTAAATACTTTACAAGTCATACCAATATTGCCTTTACAATTTTTTGCTGCCTTACAAATATTGCCTTGAAGAAATATATGGATTACATTATCTTTTTACGGTTCATTAGGTTCAAGTTCCGCGGCCAAATAAAACAATAGCATTGGTAATTGGTCTCTGTGTACGTTATTGTACCGTTATCAAGACCAACTGCGTTCGACTTGCGATACGATTATTTTTTTATGTATGACGCATGCCATACGAAGACGGCCTGACATTCTTTGAACTACTTTAGCCACCAGATGTAATAAAGCTATGTACTTGTTTCGACAGTTTGTGTGCGTTATGTTATATTAGCTTTGATATTCAATAACTCTTAACATCTCAGTATGGGGAACAAGGGCATTTGATCTTGTCAGTCGGTCGTTCGTTATGACTTGATCGACAGGTTGGTCGACTTTGGTGACAGGCTGAACAAGTCTGATTAATAGCAAAGAAGACAGCGTTTTCCCCCTTATTAGTTGGTTTGATCGTATAATTGGCATTGGTTGGTGCTTTGGTACTTTTGTTAGCTATGTGGCTACAAATAGTTTTAGTCGGTCACACTACGACACGGGCACCGATAATTTTATTACGTGATGTAATGTAGCCGTGTACTACAACAAATCTGAGCAGCTGCCAAGGTCAAGGGAAGCTGCTTGCTGACCAATCACGAACCATAATGTTCTTTATTATGTTGCTTTGAAGCTTCCGGTAATATAAGCTACTTCAATCTAAATCGTTTAGTTTTTGATGAGTAAATTGCTCAAATCTCTGTATCAACAAATATCTCGTGCTTAGCTGGAATAATCAACGGAAGAAGAAGAAAGAACTCGCTCGAAGGAAGAGCTAGCTCGACTGGTGTAGTATAACCAAATCTGTCCATTGCAGTCAATTAAAGATTTATTATATGACTCGCTCGGTCAAGGTCGTAAGCCCCGCAGTCCGCCAGCATACTGCGACAACTTGGCACTAAACCAAAAGCTAAGATAAATTTGCAGTATCAAGAAGAATGCGCTAGATTAGTCCTGCTCCTGGATAATAAGCGCTGCATTGCATACAACGAAAAGTTGCCTGTAAGGAAAATACCTAAGATGCTGAAGGTAAACTAGATACTTTATCGTCTTTCTTGCCGGAAGAAAACTAGCCTACAGATACAGAAATGAGCTAAAAGTATCGTCGCAAAATGGGCCTCGTTAGCGGATGGCAACGCGCGGCGGTTATTTTTCGAGGACACATGGCGCGATAAAAACTACCATCTCGTTTCAAACTAGTATACTGTGGGCAGTCTTAACCTTTGGTCAGTCGCGCATTTTTTGTTAACGCGGTTGGTCGCATGGGGTCTCTGAAGACCCCAAAACTAAACAGCCTAAAAACACCTTTTGAATTACAATTTCCTAATTGTATAAGCAAATAATTGGTATTTAATTAAAAAACAAAAAAACTACAACAAGTTCTTAAATTAAATTTTTATATTTCTGCCTTAAACTAGCAATCTAAAAAAAGTTACCAAAATTTCTGTCTCTGAGATCACAATCACAAAAAATATATCTTAATCTAACTAAACGAAGCAACTTTTTCTTTTAATAAATCTATATGCGATTGCACTAGAATAACAAAGACAGTTACGTAAAATTTTAAACGCCCCAACAAAAAAAAACAAACTTTTACCAATTGAAGTCAGTCAATTTTTTTCAAATTTTTTCTTTCAACACAGTCGGTACATATCGGTTTGGTATGTGTTGGGCATAGGTTACCGTTGCAAAAATTAAAGACAGATTTGAATTTTCTATCAGTGTGTCTAGGACAATTAATGCAACGCTTTCTCATAGGAATGAAATTATTTTCATTGTGTTGATCCTGATCCCATCCTGAAGAGGAGGTATGAATCGTCTCAATATCTGTTTCAATCCCGGATATATTTATCAAGGGCTTTTCATCATCATCACTACGAAGTTTCCAAATCCATGTATGTGTTGTTGTTGCGATTCCAAAACCACATTTTGTTCGTCCAACGATTCCATAACCCGATGCTTCTCATCTCAATATACTCAAGCAAAGATTCCAAGTTCTCAGGTTGTTCGTCCTGGCATACCTCATGTTGCTCATTGTTTGTTTTTTGATAATAATTACTATATTTATAACTGTTCATAGTATAAAATTTTACTTGTCTAAGTGCTTATTCTGTAGACCTAAAGAAATAAAGTTATTGATTCTAATTCTGTTGTTCCGTTGGTCCATTCTGCTCAGAATCAGTGTTATACTCAATTTACTAGTTAATCAAATCTAAAACAATTAAAAATACATAAAAATAATGTTTCAAAAGAAAATCAAACTAAAAATACAATTCAATTATACTTACGCGGTTAGTCGCGTGGGGTCTTTCAAAGCCCGTACGCGCAAAACACGTCTTTTTCTCACACCACCTATGCGTGAACGGAAGCTAGTGCCGAAACGTGGCAACTATAATCCAACTTGGGAGGGTACATGAAATATTGAATCGCTGGGATAGTTTTAACTGATAAAATTTTCGATTTTTGTAACACCTGGGCTTTCAAAGACCCCACGCGACTAACGGAGGGTTAAGACATGTTGATGCTAATGGCTAATTTTGAAATGTTTGGACGTCGAAAGCACGTAACCAGCGAAAGTAAATAAAACGAGCTGTATTCGTACACCCGATACGAGTATGTTTGCGGCCTCACCTATTACGCCGCGAATTGTTGCTTTGTGAAATATTAAAGGAGCATGAAATATTTACGACAATGGAGTCTAATGGTATTGTCTTTACCAATCCTTTTAGAATCCAGCGCGATCTTTATTTTGATCACTAATTTCATTACGCCTAAGCCATATCAGACGACATCAAAGGTCATTCTCATAATAAGAATTTGATTCTTTGCTCTTGTCGTTTACAAAAGAAATTGTGGTATGAGTTCCCTTAAACTGAAACATAAGAAGCTTTTAATGTTATCTGAAGTATCTCTTCATTGTGTAGGCGTTTTAGAGACCCTCTTGCTGGGGCTTAGCGAAGCGTGGGACGAGTAATCTCATTTCAGAATCGTAGGTACTTAAACCACATTACTGTTTTCGCAAGGTTATTTTTTATTTTGTATCGGTTTTTAGTAAGCCTGGCTCTTTTTTCAGTTTTTGATTGATCCACCTGAGTGTCATTTGCGTAACGTCTATCAAAAGTTCATGGTCGGGATATCTAATGGCCCTTTTCAACCTTTCCCTCGTCAAGTATAAATAGATCCTTTGCGTTAAAAATGTGTTTAAATATTAAAGCAAGCTTTGATAAAGATTGAGCTTTTTAATAACTGATTAGTAGAGTTTCGTTTAGTGATGTTAATGGTGCTTATATTTTAAGTAATCTTGGCCTGTCGAGTTATTTCTGGATTTAGTCTGCGCCTCTACAATGAATGCGTTCTGTTAATATTAACGACTGCAATTTATGCAGCTAACATCCACCAAATAATTAAAATTTGTTATTTGCCCAAAGGTTCTTCGATTTATTGTTTTGGTTTGTAGGAAGGTCGCAATCGCAACCCAGAAAATATCACCTCGGTGATAGGCTAAAGTATTCACTACACAATATGCTATTTTAAGCTCTATTTTTTTTGTTATCACCGCAGTAATATCGTTCTTAATTCTTTATTGCACAATAAAAATATATTACAAGAAAAACATTTAAAAAGAAAATACATGGCAAAGGCGAGTAATATCGTTCATCTTTGATATTTTCAAATCTTATCCAAATATGTATTATGGTCTGTGTATGCATTGACGATAATCGCGATCACCATAAGATCCTGAGTACTAGAGGTTACTCACTCAATGAGTCATGTTCTCGTAAGATTATCGTTCGCCGGATACTATAGCTTATAATTATAATTGCAGGACCAACATGTTGCATTAGCCTACAGAAATATTGGCTAAACAAAACCTTTTATATAAATTACTAGCTGCTGCCAGCGCCTTCGCCCGCGTTTTACCGGGATAAAAAATAGCCTATAATGTTATTCAAGGTCCCGATCTATACCCATACCAAATTTCAGCCTAAGCAGTTCAGTAGTTTTTGCGTGAAAGAGTAACAAATATCCATACATCCATCCATCTCTATACATCCATCCATACAAACTTTCACATTTATAATATTAGTAGGATATAAGTGTGGCTTATGTTTGCTCTATATAATAATTGCTATTTTACGCCATTCCTTTTCAAACGCCTCCGCAATTTCTCTCAACAGTTTTACACAAGCTTTAGTTCTGTTGCTGGCAGCGACATTTGAAGTATTTCCATCAAACGGAGTCACTCATACTTCCGAAGTTCCCAGGCCATTATAATTACTGGAAAGTTCAAAGGAGTTACAAGTTTGTTGTGTGAGCTTCATAATACTTTCATCACGTCTGGAGTAGTTGTAGCCGTCTTCTTTGTTCTGGGCTGTCTCAGAGCTAATGCTTACGAGGCCTTTTGTCGTCTCACAGTGAAGAAAGGCTGCCTCTATTTTATCCTGACAAGCGAAAGCCTTCGTGATATCCTTTTCCCCCTTACACTGTACGAGATTGCGTCTTACAAGTGTCTTCTACCTTAGAATAGAGCTACGGTCTACCTACGTGCTTTTTGCGAAATTGCTCGCAAAATAGCAAAATGTTTATTATCGAGTCACTCAATATAGATGATTAGATTAGGGCGGTGGGCGACCTAGTTCTTGCGTTTTGTTATTGTTAACCTCAGGGGATCTTATACCATTAGCGTTATTTATGATTGTTGCAAAGTTTAGGGCATATTCTTTGAACCACGATGTTTTCGGTCATTACTTTACTCATTCATCACCGAACTCAACAGGAAAAAGTATTAAATTCGTTTGTTAAATGAACTGTTCTCACGAAGCCATTCATATCAAAACCTGTTTTACTGCATGCGTTGCCGTGACACGCATGGTGTTTGGAGATCGAGTGGCTGGTTAAACTGTTGTTAACCTTAACATGATCTGAGTTGACGAGATCTCTTGATTGCCCTGTTTTATTGATCAATTCATTTAATCTATCGACAAAATGCCATCATGAAGCATGCAACGAAATGTCTCTGATCAATATGGGAAATGTTGTCTTTACTAGGCTAAAAGATTCCAAGAATAATGACTGAATGTACATACATACATATATATATATATATATACGAGAAATTGGAATGAAAAATAAAAATCAGTTATTTCCTTCAAATTTAAACTCTAAGTCTTCAGAGATGGTTTGGTTACGTAGGTACAGGACACGTGTGACCGTGATTATAAAACACACTCATTGAATGCTATGACAATGAGCTCATCTCCGTTCTGGCTCACAACCAAGGAACATATTAAAGTTCTAACGGGGCATCCAATGTATAGTTATTGGAGAGCTTATGTATTAAGTTTATCAGTCCGGCATTGTAAGCTATGATACGAGCTGTAAATTGAATTGAATGTCGCTAATAGACACCGTTTAGCGAGCTATGGAAAGAGCTATGCTCGGAGTCTCTCTCAAGGACAGGATTCGTAACGAATACATCCGACAGAGAATCAAAGTTATCGACATAATTTGATTCTCTGTCGGATGAATTCAAAGTTATCGACATAATTTGATTCTCTGTCGGATGTATTCGTTACGAATCCTGTCCTTGAGAGAGACTCCGAGCATAGCTCTTTCCATAGCTCGCTGAAAGAATTAGCAAGCTGAAGTGGCAGTGGGCCGGCCATATCTCGCGAAGAACCAACAACCGCTGGGGTAAACGTGTTCTTGAGTGGAGACCGCGACTCGACAAACGTAGTGTAGGACGCCCTCCGGCCAGGTGGGATGATCTGCGAAAGACTGCAGGCAGATGCGGGATGCGTCAAGCTGAAGACAGGGCGCTATGGCGCCCATTAGGGGAGGGCAATGTCCAGCAGTGGACTAATATAGGTTGATGATGATGATGAATAGACATATCAATAATTTATTGATTGTAATTAAATGATACGTACCAGCTATTCTCGAACCGAATGGTCTGTTGCGTGACGATGGTAAGAGGCCCGACGGCATGACTTTAGTCCCTTGGGAGCTGGGGAGGCCTATTGTGTGGGACGCTACATGTGTCGACACACTTGCGCCTTCCATCTTTCAAGGACATCCGTTATGGCTGGTTCGGCGGCAGATTTGGCCGAGGATCTCAAGAGGCGCAAATATGCAGGTCTCGACAGAGCCGACGCATTTGCTCCCCTTGGAGTCGAGACCCTAGGTCCGTGGGGTACCGAGGCTCTCCGTGTTTTCAAAAAATTATCTGAGCGCCTGGTCGAAGCGACGCGTGACCCGAGAGCTGGTGAGTATCTGGCGCAGCGCATTAGCATTGCCATACAGCGGGGCAATGCAGCCAGCGTCTTGGGGACGCTTCCGACTGGTATTGATATGGACCAGTTGAGCTATCTATAGATTGAGCTAACTGCAACAGTCTGCAGTTAGCTCAATTGTTTCAATTGTAAATACTAGTTTACTTTCTTTTTATTATTTGATTGTTATTTTCTTTGTCAATAAAATAATATATTAATATTAAATGATCAATTTATGTGTGTCATTGTGAATAATGCTCTTCTTAGTCATGAGCATTTGTATTTCTTTCTTTTCAACGCCATTCCTAAGCTAAATGCGTAAACCAGGAAATGCTAGATTACTTATTTCCGACTTGCTCTCCGTTTCCGTTCTATACATAATATATCTTATCGAGTAAATTATCTTTCTTTGCTATAAACTCCTCAATCTGATCATAAAATGCAACGCAGTGTTTAGTAAAGGGTAAAAATGCAAAGAACCTTGCATATTTAATAAAATCTTCGCTCGGAATTTCGTATGAAGCTGTAGGTATACGTAGACCTTCCTCATTATTAATAGATGGACCGCGTATGTCCATATACTTATGACGTACAGAACGCATCCAATCTTCCACTCCGCCGTTCTAATAGTTATTAACGATCCCATTTCCTCCTGAGATTGCTGATAAACGAGTAGGCAGTTCTTAACTTTACGATTGCACAACCTGTAATCTATTCCATCCAGTTCTTGGCTCGGGATATAATTTCTGCGGTTTACTCAGACCACATTAACGCCAAGCTTGTGTCGTCGAACTAGACTGGTTTTCTAATACCAAGTTAAATTAATATTTAGTGCAACCAGACCAACTCCCGACAAACTGAGCCAAATGCTTGTAGGAGTTTGCATTTTATGATGAAACTGTTAGCGATAAGGCCGCCGATTGTACCACACTAAGTATAATTAGTATTAAGTTCTTGTATAAGTGTTACATGTATTGATGGTGCAATAAAGATATATTCTATTCTATTCTTTACGGAACTCTGCGGTTTTGACTTTTGTATCATGATTCTAAACTATTCTGTTTTACTTTACTCCACTTCCTAACGGAAAACAGGCGTGCATTTATTTTACCCAGGGCTTTGTATACGTTAGTGGTTTACTCCAAAAAATATTACTGTTCAAAGAGCTTATTTTGTAAGCCTAAAGAAATTAAAATAAAGTTATTGAAAGCATTAAAATATTTTAATTAATTTTTTCTGTGTTAATAGTTAACGAGCACCCAGTCCCAATATTATTTACGGTTTATTGTCATGGCTGCGATGGCCATTAAGGTTGGTAGTTAAAAATCCCTCTCAAAGTATATTTTCGTGTCCCCCTCTTCCATGGTAATCCCTCGGTATTAGTGTTATGTTTCTTTTTGGTGTAAAATGATTTTCCGTAACGGTAATATAATTTATTTTGAAAGCTGGTATTACCTTGTTAGTTCAGTAGAGCTCCATCGATCTGGTAAAAGCGTCACTTTAGTGTTTCCTGTTCCTAGAGATCCTTCAAGAATAACAAAAACAAGGCTCCTCATCAGAACACATACGTCCCTTCTTTGTCTTAATCAGAATGTTTGGAAGATGAAATGGTGATCGCAGTGGAGGTGGTAAAGATAAAAGATAAAGGTGTTAAATATAGTAGGAAGCCGCTGTCCTTTTCCTGGTTTGTTCCCTTACGACACACCGTTGAGATGAAGGGTCGATTCTAAGGCGACCGCCCCAAGGCCAAGCTAGATTAAAAATTTTCCCATAAATAACACACTGTGATATAATATTGTGTCTAATAAAAGTGAATATTAAGGCAGTTCCCTGACCCAAACTAGCGCCGCCGCCACCTATTTTATCGTATTATTACGTTAAACAAATAAATTTTCAAAAATCTTTTGGTCTGTTTTTGATATCTAACATAAGCTTTTTTTTAATGCCTCTGCAATCGTTTTAGTTTGTATAGGAAGAGATGCGATGTTGCATTTTTTGTCCACCAAACTAGGTTTTCGCATCTCCTTCTAAGCTATACAATATAAAACTATTACAGAGGAATTAAAAATAAGCTTATGATAGGTATCACAAACGGGCCAAGGAATTTTTGAAAATTCCTTTGTTTACCGTAATAATACGATAATATAGGTGGCGGCGCTGATTTGGGTTGGGGTAGTCCTTTAAAATGATACAAAAAGAGACGATTCCAATAATCTGTAATATCTATATATATAAAAGAAAATCGTCTTAGTTACACCACTTATAATTTGAGAACGGCTGAACCGATTTGGCTGAAATTTGGTGTGCAGGTAGCTTGGAACCAGGAAAAATACATAAGATACAAAAAATTAGGGTTCCGCGCGAAAAAAATAATTCGACGGGGGCGAAGCCGCGCGCAGCACCTAGTTATTAATAAAAGTGAATTTTAAAAGGATATAAAATTAAAAAGACTATTCCTTTGTTTCAGATCTATCAAAAAATCGTTTCAATGAACTACCTGATGAAGTAACGACTTATGTTTTCTTAGAAAAATTACTGCTATCACAGAATGTCATCAGGAGTGTGCCTGATGCTGTCGGCGGTCTCTCCAGTCTCACCTATCTCGATTTAAGGTAAGGTTTTATGTTCCCTTTTCCTACTTCTTTTGGTAGAACCAACTAGCGAAGGCTTGAGTGCTTTGCCACTGTTCCACTCTTCAAAAGCACTGGTTGTATGAACTGAATACTAGATACGCTTCTATGATTATTTCTTCCAATGTAATTAAGACAGTGCCTTGACTGCCCACCTTACCCATAAAATACTCTATTTACTCCTATTACGCCAAACACCAGTTATATTATATTTCGTTTAAGAAGGCTAAGAACCTCTCCCAAACAATAACGGATTTTCCCATGCGGATTTGTTGTTGTTTCACGTAGAATGAAATGGGGCGCGCTATGAGTGAGAAAGCGCGTCTAACCATCTAATACGAAGCTGTCATGTGCCTGTGTGCGTGTGCTTGGTGTTGGCACCATTTTTTGGTATAAACGATTAATATCAAAAATATTTTTGGTTATTTATAGTGTTGAATATATTTAGAATGTTTGCAGCGCGACAGATTTTCGAATAAAGGTGCCTATTATGCATAAAAAATCGCTTGAAGATGACTCGATTTGGTGGTCAAAATTAGTTTCGCTCTCATTTAAATTATCATTGTATTTTTTTTTCAAAAAGTAAACCGCTGCAAACAGTTTATTTTTCATCCGATTACGTATAGAAAATTTCAATAAGATCGGGGACATATGTAGTTTCCAAATGAAGCGGAAAGTACGTTTGTATGAACTGGTTGTATGGGGAATACTTAAGGCTATCCGTTCCGTTCTTAAGTATACTATAAAAAAATATATGGGATCGTTTAAATTAAAGTCAAAATAACATAAAATCCTTACATAAGTCATATTTATCAAATTTAGAACTTAAAACTTACTAAAACAAACAAATAGGCTTCTATTTCCTACGTTCCAATCACAACACAAAGTTTCCGCAAGTACCTAATTATGCACTGGGAACTTTGTTTTAAATGTCTTACTTACAAATAAAAATAAACTGTAGAAAACAGTAAAGTCATTGGTCGATATCAACGAAACTAGTCAATAGAAGAATACTTGAAACTCGACGTGCTATCATTAGCAACACGCAGAACTTGCATTAAATCCATCTTCACGTTCAATCTGAACTCCTCCGGCACAGACTTCAGATGCGGTAGCAGAGACAAGAGAAACATCTTGTCTAAATCCTCCGTTTCCACATTTGCGAAAGCGAACTCACCGGCTCCCGATATCGAGGGCTTAGTTTCCAACGACTCTATTGTCGTGGCTACTTCGAAGTTGTAGCTGTCGCCATAACTGTCGTTCTCATCGTCCTCAGCTTCCGACTCCTCTTTCTTCTGAATCTTTATCTTTTTCTTTGGCACCCATACATTCTTCGGTTTAGAATTAGATTCATCGTCGCTCTCGCTTGAATCAGCCTGGTTCTTTCTCTTTTCCGACGGCGGCGGCGGCAGTTTCTTGTCTTTGAGCAGAAACTGTAACTGCTTTGAGTAAATGTAAGCTCGCTTGAACTTGTACGGATTCGATATGAATTTTTGAAAGCAGTCTCTCAGGCTCTTCCATTTCTTTTGAAGCTGTAGTTCTGTAACAAAAGAAAATTATGTTTTATTTCAATTCATCTCAAAAAGGCACTCTTTGAGGTTGATGTGACCGATCCCGAGGCCGTAATGAAAACCTAAACAATGCACAGCGCCATCTATCGAACACTCGCAACCCAAAGTATAACATTGTGCCAACCAAAGCTGAGTTTTTATTCTAAGGCGCCAACTCTGTACCTATCATTCATATAAGTTGCGCTTGGGAACATATTATCAGCACAGGCATAGTAAAAGGTACAGTAGGAAAACGTGTAAAACACAATAATATACATACATACCCAACTCTCTCATCTCCGACTTGGTCATGTCTATTTCATTCATGCTTACGAGCTCCTTCACAACTTCGTGCCAAAGCTTGCCCTTGACATTTTTCGCGCGATAATCCGCATGTTCGCTGTCCCATATTCCGGGACGCTTTTTGACTTCGCCTATCAGCATTTCAGGGTCGTATGCGAACTGCATGTTAATATGGATGGCAAATGAGATTACTAAATTAACTAAAACGTGGAATGTGAAAACGCGCGGGAAACGGCCCGTACGCTCAGGCTGCCAGACGCCGCGTGACTGACGCCGCGGTTGAAAAGCAAAATGGCCGCGCGCCACGCCCGCCGCGTATTTCGCGTTGGTTAGGGTGACTTAGTTTGTTGAATAATAATAGGACGGGGAATACAAAGAGCGTTTTTACGAAACCGTTGAGAATATTTTTACCAGCCGTCAAAATTCAACTTGAATGAATCAAATTACGTACAATAAGTCATTTCATTCTGTCAAGTTGATTTTTGTATCTTTTTTCTGTCATGTCATCATTATCCAAAAAGTTTGTAGGTGAGCAACTACTACCTTCCATTAAAAAGTTTGCACGTAAACTTTCACCGGGTCACAAATAATTTTGAAAACTTAAACCGACTCAAAATTCCTTAATCATTGTTTGTTTTTTTAGTTTTGCGAGACAAATACAGGTAAAAATAAAACAATACAGTAATCCGCGGTAATACATTTTTATGGGACGATTTCAGGATCTTTATACCTACTAAACAATAGCTAAAGAATCAACCAAATCGGTCCACAATGACGGAATAATCGACGTACATACATAAAAAACAAAACATACAGCCGGACATCGAACCTCCTTTTTTTGAAGTTGGTTTAAAAGTAGCTCTGTTTCGACGAGCATTTTGATTAAGCATACTCTCAGAAGGATTTTTCGTAGTGTAGGTTAGTTAGGTATACTCAATCTTTGGGTATACTATACTTAGTTCAACTTTGTTTTGAAACCTACTGTATTTTTCATGCAGTTAGAGCATCAATAAAATAAATAAATAAATAATGCTGGAGAATCCACATAGCATCATCTTAGGGATGGGCAAATGAAAAAATGTATCGATATTCTGTTTCTCATTTCCATGATCACGGGCCATATGAGTGACCCGGTCCTTTGGGAGGCATGCGTGGAGCCGAAGCCAACAGCACAGAGGCCCTTTATGAGAATTAATCTAAAGGCGAGAGCTACACATAGCGGGTATCATCCTTGGTTGCACAATATGATACACCCGAAAATGATATCCGCCAGGTGTAGAGACTATTGCAAAGGAAAATGAAAATAACAAAAAAGCCATGTTATTGTGGTGAATGGATGGACTGGGTAAATGGGCTATGGGGGAAACTATGGACGCCTGCCATACACATACTCTCAATACTATTATAAGCGGCAGACGGTGGGTTGCCGAATGCTGGATGGGTTCCTCAAAATGTTGGCGTAAATGCCGGTAAAGGAACAACATCGGTGCAAACGACTAAGGGGTGTCGAGAGGTGCGGCCCCGATTTCACCATCACGAAGACACGTGAACGGGCTTCCTCGTTATTACGCCATTAGACACTTCCACCCCCGAGTCTACATCCTAAGATGCAGTATCGATATTTATTTTAAGTATCGATATATGCATGGTAAAAAATATCGATATTTTTGCTCATCATACTGCAGGCAAGCGGCGCGGACGGCGGAGCGTGTATCCGGGCCATAGATCAATGAAACGAACCCCAAGCTACGGAACGTAGTAGAAATCTTTGACTTCAAAAAGAAGGAAGGAGGACCAACATATTGACCACAACTTTGACAGTTACAGTCAAACATAGACAATCAGTGCCACCAACACAAAATAAATAGGAATGTGTTGCCCCTTGTTCACATTTATTGATATCGATGAATAAGCTGTCCTACTACAATTGGTAACCTGAAATAGATTATTGTCTACAATTAGAGAATATCGACTTTGATACGAATTTTGACATCCTGAAATAAATATCGAAAATCGATATATAGCTTTTAAAAATAACGACTAATTAAATCGATTAATTTCTGAAAATTTATCGATATTTTGACAATGATATATCGATATTTTTTACCCATCCCTACATCATCTAGCCCCAGGCTAAGCAGAGTTTGTGTTATGCTTATGAGTAGGTAAAGGTAGATGACTGATATTACTTAATACAACATATTTACATAAATAGATTATTTTCATATAAGAAAATACCCAGAAAACCAGAGACAAATATTTGCAGATGTATAAACATTTGTCCCAAGGTGGAAATCGAACCCGCAACCTCCTGCGTCGCAGGCGGACCTTTGCCCGCCGCGCCACATCAGTCATCAATTCATGCAACGTTCCTCATAAGGTCATCGGTCGTTGTTAGCTCGGTCTTAGCCTGTCTCCACAGATGTCATGTCAGAATATCTGTGCTTGTCTCATATACTCTTCAAACACAGACACCATAGTTATTGCATTGACAACGTGACTAGATAGCGTTGAGCCCCGCACTACGGTGGCGGTGGCATGGCGGTGCGGCGGGGCTCCGCGCCGCCGGCCGTCAGCGTCCGCCCGACATACACCGCGCCCGCGCGTTTCGTCTTCGATGACGACGCCGCCGCTAAGGCTAGGTAACAATTTGTAGAGTTATAGGAGGAACATGACATCGAATATTGAAAATTGATACCAAAACTCAATGTATGCTTTTTTCTGTGGTCTTGTCTAGACAGTCTAGATTCTAGGTTGTTAATTAGTCAAGATTTATTCACTATCGCTCAGAAAAGCAGGCAGGGTCTAAATTGAGACTGCGGATGATGATGGCCAAAAAGCAGGTTGATTCGCTTTGCCCATAAAGCATGATACGAGTATGTGTAAAAGTCCTAAAGAAATCTTATCGAATAGATCCATTATTTTGATTGCAGTTTAAAATTATAAACTGAAACAAATAAACTCTCTGATTTATTGACGTGAAATGGTTATTTCTATGCTTTTTATGACTGAAGCTTTTACTGACTCGCTATATTTTGGTGCTCCTTCCTAGCGCCGTAAATTCCCATAGCGTAACTGCCATCGCATTCTTATAAGGAAAACATTTCTCTTTGAGCGTCAATTTGTTGCTATTTACGGAATGTGGCGATAAGAAATGCGGTTCCTATCCTACATAAATAAATAATGCATACATTATTTACTGTCATTAAAGTTATCATCCAAATTACAGAAATGTTAAAATATGGTCGTACTTATTTCATTGCTAAATACAACATCTGATACTGGCACTATTTCCCAGAATCAGATTGATAGCGGTGTATAAATAAATGACGCCGCAAGCACCTGATAAATGATTGATAAGAATGCAGTCATCGTGAATCGTGAAAAGTCATCAAGAAATGCACCAATTTAATAAATTAATACTGGACAATCCGCACAATCATCCAGCCCCAACCTAGCAAAGTTTGTGTTATGGGTACTAGATGACTGATATATGTAGGTACTTAACACAATACATTACATAGATATGTAGATATTTTTAATGACTATACATACATAGAAAATACCGAGAACAACTGAAACAAATATTTGTAAATCGTATAAAAAGCAATATTTTAATAGTTACGTATGTACCTAATTAACTTAATATCTAAGCTAAGACAAAAAAGATAAGTTCGTTTTCAGTATCTCTTTGCCTCGGTATTCAGGTCAACATCTACTCTGCCACCAACACTTTTGCCTCATACGCCATGCACCGTGACAATGCCATGGCAAATGCTAAGCCAGCCAACTTCCTACTACAGCACCTCGCTAATAAACACTCTAACACCTCGCGATAAGAGCCGCCGGTTTTTAGGTCGATGTAAAGATCATTGGATGGGGTGAACGTCCGGAGATGTCATGGCCGTGTGTTTCTATTCGCTGCCGGCACGTGGATTTTGTGATAAGTGATAAACAGAACCGGTATGTCGATCACAAAGAGCGTGGTAAGACAGTCTCCGACTTTGTAATGAGCTTGATTGAGCAAAATAAGGTGTCAGTACGATTCGAAGTTAGGTACGTTAAGTACCTAGTATCTGCTTTGATAATTTGATAATATAATCAATAAAATCGGAACCAATGGAGTTAGTTTTCAAATTGTCTTGCAAAGACGCTTCAAAATTTTGTTGTTTGAACTGTGAACTTTCCATTTCAAATATTTGTGCAACATAAACGTGTTTTTGTAAAGAGACTAGGCTAAGAATAGAATTTTATTTTAGACGCTCTGATAGAAATCTTTTAAAAGTCGAGCTACGAAATTTTTCATCATCAATATCAGCCTATATTAGTCAAGTGCTGGACTGTATAACGTATTGCAAAGTGGTAAAACAATGCTCAACGCATTCTGCCTTACACCAGGTTGTAAAACAAGGTCTAAGCAGTAAATTAGCACCAAAGCACGAGTATTGTTTACCAACAAACTGGTTAACTAGGTATCGCTTTAGCAGTGCGGAACATGAGCAATGAGCATTCTCAATTTCTACATTTGCTACACACACGGAAAGTTTCAAGTACTTGGTATTAAAACGTTCTGAGAATGGGTGCTGTTAGGTTTACCGTCATTCGTTCTGGAAACACGAGCTATGGCGTCAATGAATCCATCACTATTGACTTTATTGTCATAACATGAAGTATCTTCCCGTGGACAGTTCTGGAAAAGAGGAAGGTCGGGGACTGTTTTCAAAAACAAATACTATGTAGGTATATGGCTTATTGTTCATCCTTCAGCTGGCCAGTAATGTTTATTAAGTCGCATCATTTTCATTTGACATGCGCAGGGTTTTCAATGATCTGATGCAGCTTTGTAGTAGGTACGGTATTTGGTTTAGGGTGTTATAGCCCGGCTACACGCTCTAATATTTGTGCACAAACCAGTTTGTGTTTCAGAAATGTGTTTGCAATTGTGCAATCATGCATGCACAAATGTTTGGGCCGTGGGGCCGCGGCGTACGAATATCGACCCCTCCAACTCAACCCGTGGATGTCGTAAGAGCCGACTAAGGGAACTTACCAGAGGATGGGCAGCAGCTTCCTTCTGAGTATTTTTAAACACCAACACTGCGATCACCAATCCGCCTGCCAAGCGTGGTGATTATGGCAAATCCCCCCCTACATGGGAGACCATACACTCGGATGGACCGACGACATCGTAGCGGTCGCAGGGAGTCGATGGATGGAGGCGGCTCAGGACCGCTATTTGTGGCGTCGTACGGGGGAGGCCTATGTCCAGCAGTGGACGTGTATAGGCTGATGATGGAATGCTTGAGCGTGTAACCGGGCTATTAGGTTACTGACTACCATCGTAAATTAATGTGATCTGATTAGTCCTTATTATAATTCAATTGTATTGTCAGGAGGAACATAAAGTAGCTTTTGTTATGAATTTTGAGACCAGTTCTCACAACTTCTTAGCTTATCATAACTGCCACCTGCCGAGTGACGTCAATAATACTATAACATAAACTACATAAAATACAATAACATTTCCATGATCACGGGCCATATAGTGACCCGGTCCTTTGGGAGGCATGCGTGGAGCCGAAGCCAACAGCACAGAGGCCCTTTATGAGAATTAATCTAAAGGCGAGAGCTACACATAGCGGATATCATCCTTGGTTGCACAATATGATACACCTGAAGATGATATCCGCCAGGTGTAGAGACTATTGCAAAGGAAAATGAAAATAACAAAAAAGCCATCTTACTGTGGTGAATGGATGGACTGGGTAATTGGGCTATGGGGGAAACTATACAATAACATTATTATTATATCACATGACTCAACCGATTATCGAAAATATACAAACGGGTTAACTTACGAACCAGAATATATTTATACTTAAATTGGCAACATCTGCTTGCAAAAACGTATCAGCTATTTTTGGAGTTCTGGCTGAAATTGGTTCAGTGTTCACTTGTCGTTTATCCAGTTGAAATACCATTGGTAAATTCTAACAGTTGAATCAGGCGAGGTGGGAGGCACCCACTTTCAGTTGTTCTAACCAGATTCTTATCAGGAAACCGGTTCAAACCGTAACTTCGGGACATGTGGTGGCCGTTTGATCACTTGCCGATTGCGCTTTCGGAATTTAAAGCTTCAAGCTTTTTTATCCATTCGATTAATATATTTATTGGATACGAAAGTTAGCTCTTACAGCGTAATTAATCCGTCCCATAGAGGTAAAATACGCCTGCTGTGACAGAAGAGGTATAGTATCACTCAACAATTTTCTTTATTTTGGACCCAAAAACGAATCTATGTGCATGTTGACTAACATATAACTTCAGTACTTCCACGCACACGAGCGCACGTATATGAATCATCATCAGCCTTACACGTCCACTGCTGGACATAGGCCTCCCCCGTACGACGCCACAAATAGCGGTCCTGAGCCGCCTTCATCCATCGACTCCCTGCGACCGCTACGATGTCGTCGGTCCATCGGGTGGATGGTCTCCCATGTAGGGGGGATTTGCCATAATCACCACGCTTGGCAGGCGGATTGGTGATCGCAGTGTTGGTGTTTAAAAATACTCAGATGGAAGCTGCTGCCCTTCTTCTGGTAGGTTCCCTTAGTCGGCTCTTACGACATCCACGGGTTGAGTTGGAGGGGTTGATATTCGTACGCTGCGGCCCCACGGCCCGTATATGAATAGAAAAATGAAAAGCATTTGTCGTATTTTTTTGCTACAACTCGTTTGTGCCTACTATCATTCTAAGCCTTCCTTAATAAGATTCGTCCGTTATTGGAGTTGCTATTTCCTTCCTTATAATATTCAAATGATAGCAAAAAATAACGTCTACTTTGATTGTTCTATAAAAGCTCATCGATAAGTACAGTACCGGGTTACAATACTTACTGACGATGCAATCTTCGCTGCACATAATGTTAACATAGAAAGTCTCATTATCGAGATAAGCTTACGCCCAGTGAAGTTGCAATCACGCCTAGGTGCTTATTTTATGCTCACCGGAGCTAGAACACTGTCATAAGCCCGCTTGTAATTCACGCATTGTGATCGCGGTTCGTTGCATGCGCACGCACCATAACGACTATCAAATCGCGCAGGCGCGTGACA
Organism: Eupithecia insigniata; assembly: GCA_947859395.1. Classification (NCBI taxonomy): domain Eukaryota; kingdom Metazoa; phylum Arthropoda; class Insecta; order Lepidoptera; family Geometridae; genus Eupithecia; species Eupithecia insigniata. Next base: position 3,892,380 of record OX401996.1, on the reverse strand, counting down.
AACGGTCGTGCTTTCGAAAATGGCACGGGCTCGCCAAACACACAATAGATTGTCATTGTGCAATTGGCTTTGGGGCTCGATTTGCTCTTAGTCAACACTCAACATTTCTATTGCAGAAGCATATCGCTCTTAAGCCAAACGTTTCAATTTAACGTGAGGTCTTGGTTGCATTGATCAGGTTTGGTTGCAAACGCGACCAACTTATGCGGAGACAGGGACCATTTTGTGACTCAAGCAAGTTGTTTCAAGTGTCGAAAATTCTATTTGGTGCCTATTGTATACTCGTTCGCAATAATTCTGAAATAAAAATCATCGCAATCACCCGTAAATCCCAAACTGTTATCCTTACTGATCCCCAAATGCTCTGGTTCCCGTGCACCCCAGTGATAAAATCGATGTAATATCGACCTTGAACCGCCCTTACGGAAAGTGCAAATAATTTGTTGTAAATGGTTCCGTGGGGTGACTGAAATCCCCTACCTAGTGACATAGAAATACGCCATACATGCGACCATTTGCTGAATTAGCCCGTCAGTTATGTTATTTCCTACTCGTTCTCTTGATCATTTTTTTACTTACAAAATGTATAAGTCGAAAGTTCAAGTAAGGACGGCTTTTATCATTATGTTGGTTTTGTTGAACATATTAAGAAATTGCGCAGTGCTTGAATATTAAAAGCGGCTATGAAATTTCAACGTTCCAAACCGACCCTTGTTGTCTCTTCGCAAACATTGCTGGCAGCCAATAAACGTCGCTCGAACCCAAATATTGTAGCATTACTTTGTTATGGGGTTTGAACAAAGTTGCGAGATGGTTCTATCACGAAAATTGCAGACTTGGCAGAAGTAAACAAAGATTGTGAGAGCGTTGCCAAAGATAACATCCAAGTTAGGCTTGGCTCGCTCTGACCATTGAAAATGTTTTGAAGTTGTTCTCCTCTTGGTTTTCGATCTTTTCAAGTAAGCACCTACGTCGTAAATTGAACGGTTTAGTTTGTTTAAGAGCTTTTATTATTGCAGTTCATTAGTTATTACTATTACACGATTGTTTCACGGTTACTATCGATACATAGAGTAACTTGTCTGGCATACAATGCCGTGTCGTGAAATTATCGTCTTGGGATTTGTGGTGAAACCGCATACTGCTCTATTTATGGATAGCCGGTACTTGACGCAGCGATAACGGTTGCAATGTGTTGACTTGACACAGACTATGAGATCCTTCACTGTCTATATGGGGCCTGGCATTTTTGCTTTTTATACACATCAGCTTTTTGCGCTGATGGTATAAGTGCCAGTTGCATTACCAAGTTATTCCAGAGCGTTCTATTTTAATCGTATCTTCTAGAGATGAGTCCGGTATTCAATAACTAACTCAGTACCTGTTAGCATGGTCCTAAAATATCTAACGCTATTGTAAAATCCGCATACCGCTAGGGAATAACTGCGCAAAGCGAGCATCGCGCCTAACCGACCGTGAGCCATAACTACCCAACGCTTCAATACCTATACTTACCTAACTATCATCTACGCATAGGTACTAGCGGACCGTTCACCCGTAAAGTTATGTATCTGCAACAAGTATTTTGTATTTCTAACCAAAACGGTTAGATGGTATTTCTAACCAAATCGGTTAGATGGTATTTCTAACCAAATCGGTTAGATGGTATTTCTAACCAAATCGGTTAGATGGTATTTCTAACCAAATCGGTTAGAAATATATTGGGTAGAAATCAGTACAGGTATAGAGTATTGTAACGTTATTGGGTACCAGTTGGTACTAGCGGTATTGAAACAAAATACCCAACTAATAACCGGTAGCCAAAATATCCAATAACTCCCATCCTTAGTATCTTCATCATCACAGAAACATTTCTACTCGTCCTCTTATGTGAATATGTGTGTAAATAAACAACCACCCTTTGTTGTTTTAACTTGGCTTCTGTCAAAACTTCTCTTTAGTTACACAAGTATCGATTATTCTTTTATGTTTTACTTAGCTTTGGTTTCAATTGTACTTTCTGAGCAGTTTTGTTTGCTTTGGGAGCAATTCATTAGCTTGAGACTAATCCAAAGCTTTCAACAACAATGATTTTTCATATCTTCGTTCTGAAAAAAAGTAGAGAGCATTGGCCCCAAATCTATTTATTGCTTTTCCCTTATATCCTGTTTCAAAGCGAATCTAGGCGTCTAGACAGAAAAAATCCAAGACGCAAAAACTCAGCGAGATAAGATGTTTACTATAGGTCTACGGTAATATAGAGAAGCTTCTATACCGCATTGTTTAGTCTGCTATGCTACCGAGATCGGTAGCATAGCAGACTAAACACACTGTTAGTGTCTAGATAGACACTAACAGTGTTTTGTTCATCGTAGTACAGTAACTTGCTTTTGTAACATCTTTGTATCTTACTTTCTTATCTAGTAACTTCGTGTGTGGCGCTGACGATATGTTTACAAGCTTATAAAGCCAGACCTATCCTATTAGTCATGCTCTACTTACGATCCCGCATTACACCATGGGTAGTAGATAAAAAATGTGAAAGCACTCCGTTTCCAGCGTTACAGGAAGTTTGCTGGTTAAACATTTTAGGGTTACCATTTCATAGGATGTAACAAACTAAGAGTAAAGCTAGGTTAAATGTTTGGGCGACTGGCCAGGTCACAAAAGCGTTCAGGTATGAAACGCCTCATTTGCCTGTGCTTATTGTTCACTAGACAGCAAGAGCTATGGCTAAGCAAATCTAACACATAGTCCTCAAAGTTAAAACAGCGAAATCTGCAAATAGAGTAACTATGCATTCGATTACGAGATCTCTTGGCACGAAATCACGTTTCTATTAGGTTAAGCGATAACCAATTTACGTTTCGATCTAATTACACTCAATCTAAGTTCCCGAATGTGAAATACGTTATTTTAGTGCACCACTGCAATGTTTACGCTCACGTTCATTGACTTTTGGCATAGATTTATAAACCGTTCTCTGTAAAGGGTGCCCAAAGAACCAACAGCTCGTGAAATGTATGCAATACCTATGATAAAGATAATTCTTAACTAACATACTTTGGCTACAAATTTTTCTATGCAGGTAATTAAGCTCTGCACTGACGTGGCTTCTCGCTTAGCAGCACTCTATGTATATGCATTTTCCTCTCCCCTAATCCCTTACAAACGCAGCAGCTTCAGGTCAAACTAAACACACTGTGGCGATCACAATAGGTCTATCATGACTGCAGTAACACAAAAGCCACCTACTGACAAAAAAAACCAGCCAGTTAAACTCTTTAAAAAGCAAACCTACAAAGTCTAATAATCCATTCATTTGTCAACAGTTCAAACCAGCTGTCAGAACTGCCCCGGGAAGTATGTCAGATGCCGCTGCAAGTCCTCCTCCTCTCAGACAACCTGCTCATGTCATTACCGAAGGAGATAGGGAAGATGACGACGTTAGCAGAGCTCGACGCGTCCAACAACCGGCTGACACAAGTGCCTATGACCCTGGGGGATTGTGCTGGCATGCGTGCACTGGACCTTAGTAATAATCAACTGGGACTTTTGCCTTTACGTAAGGATTTCTGATATAGTCGAGCGCGCTCCTTTTAAAACAAACATAAACACATGTATACTCACAAGGAGACGGCAAGGGTGTAGGGTACTCAAATCGAACTGTGGATCCGCGTGTAATTAGTACTCGATAAGTGTATCCATATCCTCAAACCGTAGAGGACACTACTTGATCATTGCCGAGAAATAAAATCGTAAAGTAGTTTTTTATATTATTTAAATTTAATAACTCGTATTGATATGGACCATTTGAGCTATCTGTAGATTGTTTGCAACAGTCTGCAGTTAGCTCAATTGTTTCAATTGTAAATACTAGTTTAATTTCTTTATATTATTTGATTGTTATTTTCTTTGTCAATAAAGATGTTAAAAAAAAAAAAAAAAAAACTCGTTATGGACGATTTCTTTTCGACTTTTATACATTATTGAACCGCTAATTCAATAATGTATAACTCGTAAAATATCACACACCCTCTTAAAACACCCTTGCCGTCTCGTTGGGAATAAATATTCCACCTATCATATTCTGTTTCCTTTTATCGCAGCATATATCATTTATAGTTACATTTTAAGTTTTTAAGTAAGAGTTTATTTTGTTCAATTTAAGTTAAAACACCTGTCCAGTCTCACAGTAGCGATATTAGCTAAGAAGATATCATCAGTTTGTTTAGTTCTAAAAGTTTCGAATAGGCAAGACATACCCCCTTAGGAATAACGTTACCTATTGCAGACAGAATAATTCAGTAGCCTTTTCACTTGTTAGATCTAGTCTAAAAAAGACAATAGAATAAGATATTGGTATCAGTTCCCATTTGGGACGCACTTGTTTACGTAAACATTACCATTGTATTATTGTAAATGAAATTGCTTCATTATATCCGTTGCTTTATGCGGTTTCGTGATACGCTATGTTAGGTCTACTTACATAATAATTAGTCGTGACTTGTGTTTGAACTCTTCAGTTTGAAATAACAAATGTATAATTAGCTAATGGCGTCGACGTTTTGATGTTACGTCGCGGATGAAATGTTTGAAATATGAGTTTGATTTGCATCATCTCACAAAATGTATATGAAAATATGAGATGTTTTCCTTGATTTTTCAAAGGAGATGTGCTTAGGTTAACCTCATCTACAAAAATTTGAGTACTTACCTAGTATTCTTGCTCAGTTACGACCTGAGAATGTGTGCTATATTGTTTTGGCTAACACTTGTAAAGAGAATCATTTGTTTAGATGGTAGTAGGCCGGCCATTTCTCGTGAAAAACTGACAACCGCTAGGGTAAACGTGTTCTTGAATGGAGACCGCGACTAGGCAACCGTAGTATAAGACGCCCTGCGAAAGACGTAAAGTCTCAACGTAGGTGCAAATAATCTTGACATAACCTTGTCCTTTGTTTACAGAAATCACATACCTCCGACTTGAGCATCTAGATGTAAGCTGCAATAGCATCTCTTCTCTACCTCTGGAACTCCGGAACATGGTCACATTAGTCACTCTCAATTTGGACAACAACCCTCTCGTTTCACCACCGACAACAGTTAGTACTTATCAATCATAAATTTACGTTCAGTCAGGTCATTAGGTCATGTTGACTTTACATTTAAGCTTAGACCAACGACAAAAAAATGCTGAGCAATGTTGATAACTGGAAGAAAACTATTTTTCTGGGTTAAGCTGGCATATGTACATCTTCTATTAAAGTTCACGCTATGTATTATTATGTACAATAAAGAATTACAGCAATTCTAGATCAATATCTAAATTATAGCTACTTACTAAGCTATGGTATAGTAGTATACCTATTAGTAGATTTCAAAACATCAGGGACATGGAGAAGGTGCCTCACATTGATGTTGTTTGCCCGTAGGCTTAGTACACGAACAAATAGGCTTCCAACTCATAATAACCTATAGGTAACCACAAGTAAATAGTTATCAGAGCAGCATATACACTGAAACCAGAATAAATAAGCAGATGTCCCACGTACGTCACTCAGGGAAAATTCTAAAATAGCACTAGCCTAGTGTGAACACAGCCAGAGATTACTCATAATAACCTATAACAACAAGTAAATAAGTTATCAGAGCATATTCTTTGAAACTAGAATAAATAAGATGTTCCACATACGTCACTCAGGCAAAATTCTAAAATAGCACAAGCCCAGTGTGAACACAGCCAGAGATGCCTGCATAATTGCCTCATTTGAATGGTGCTATGGAACTTAGGCCGGGAATTCCTGACAAAGGCTTTGTCAAGGCATCACTACTGCGGTAGGTTTTTAGCATTAGCACACTAAATTGGCTAAATGCTTTTGGCTTCAGCCTGTTTAGTTGCTCAGAAGGTTTCCAAGACTTGTCGCTTTTGGCTCGTTTACTAGCTACATAAGATTTCTAACTTTTTTAAGGCTCCAGCACACTAAATTGGCTAAATGCTTTTGGCTTCAGCCTGTTTAGTTGCTCAGAAGGTTTCCAAGACTTGTCGCTTTTGGCTCATTTACTAGCTACATAAGATTTCTAACTTTTTTAAGGCTCCAAGTTTCCTGCATTCTATTGATTTAAAATGATTTACAGATGTCAATGTACTTGAATTTTTTTTACTAGTAGGGAGAGTAACGTACTTTCTATTATACTACTTGTGAAAACTTTTAATTGGCCTTCCTTATATTTATATGTAATATTTGTTTTTCATGTTTAGCTCTAAGTTTTCCTAAGATAAATAAATAAATAAATTTCGTTTACTCCTTTTACCAATTTCATCAAACTTACCTATGCTCTTTGCAACGAAATATGATAGATTTAATATTCCATGCCAAAGAAAAAGTCCCCCTACCAATTACCAATTTTACGGTGTTTTTCCTTATAAATGGTTATGTTCAAATTAATCTTCGATTCCCAGGTATGCATGCGCGGGCGCGTGCACATATTCAAATACCTGGAAAACATGGCGAACAAGGACACCCTTCCTCACCGAAAACTTGACGAGACAAAACGAACCGTCAAACACAACTCCTACATCAATAACTCACCGAACCAAAGCATCAACCATCAAATCACGTCGGGAAACGCGACTATCGACTGCCTCAGACACAAGCCGAGGCATGTTGTCGATAGTGGATACAGCACTGACGGGGTTGACAAGCGATGGTCCAATGATGGTGAGTAAATACAATTCACTCATGGAACCAAACTATCAGATCACGTCGGGAAACGTGACTTGACTGTCTCAGGCACAAGCCGAGGCATGTTGTCCATAGTGGATACAGCGCAGACAGGGTTGACAAGGGATGTTCCAAAATGGTTAGTAGACTTCAATATTCTGGGTATTTTCTATTTATAATAAAAAATATCTATCTAAGCATATACGTATAACAATATATTAATATTAAAAATAAATTAATAACACAAGCTCAGCTTGGGGATAGATAATTCTGTGTTGATGGTCCAGCATTGTTTATAATTATTATTTATTAATATAATAAAGTCATTGAACCAAAGCACCAGATCACGCCTGGAAACGCGACTATCGACTGCCTCAGGCACAAGCCGAGACATATTGTCGATAAAGGGTACAACACAAACGGGGTTAACAAAAAATAGTCCAATGATGTGGAGGAATATATGTAGATCATATTCTTTTTCGATTTGGTGCACTCCGATCCATATACCTAATGGTCAATGTTGGTCAATTAGAAGAGGTAACTTCAACAAACATCCTTTCTAAATCAGCGTAGATAGATTAACATTGAACATAAATAGAACTAGTTTGATTCCTTATGTGCCTAGTGTCACTTACTTCAAATCTAGACTCGTCAATTTATTGTTATCATGACCTTCCCAATTGAGAAATATAGGTTAATGTAGGTTAATACTTTAATAGTAACTATACTGCACAGCAACGTTAATAGTGTCTTTGTCCATCTGACCCTGGCAGACTCCATATTATAAAGTTACTAAATATATTCATGATATATTCTCGCTTCTGAGAACGAGAGGTATTATCTTCTACTTGACGTTAGTTTGGAGACTAGTCATCCAATCCAATGGCCTTTCAAACTATTTTGAGCCATTGATATTAATCTTCGTAAAATTGGTATTCATAGCTTTCTAACAGTTACTTAAATTGAGTAATGCAATGACGATTTATGGCCGAAACTCAATCGCAACACTTTAATATTGGCTCTCGAAATAATTATTGACTGTTGATGACTTTAAATTGACCTCAAATAGATTTAATTTTGTTTTAATTTTTTATGTTACGAACCAGATCGATGCCATTAATTATATATATTTTTTTTATTTAATTATTATTAGCTATATTTCGTTATTTATTTATCTGCTATATTATTCTTATTATACAATATAACATTAAACCGCAGAAAATAATTGTTTTTAACATTTTATACGAAGAAGGATAAGGCTACCGCAGGACCGTAATGAGACACGAGGTTTGCAGGGGTTATACCGATGGAGCAATAGATAATAATCAGACTGTAAATGATGATTTAAATGATTCAACGATCGAGACGTAGGTTTGTTAAACTACCTGCTGGATGGGTCGATGATATAGCGTGATTTACCAATAAACTTGGATACGATCAGCCCAAGACCTGTTTATACTAGTGGCACAAGTTGGAGGAACCCTTCACCTAGTAGTTAGAAGATTCGGGCTGATAATACGAATCATTGATCTTAACGTCAACGAGACTAGCTGTTGGCAGACTTGGAGATATAAGCTGATAATGATGATGTAGGAAATCCTGGGAGACTTTTACTGTTGTATCTTTTCAAGTTGTATCTTCAAAAAGTTTCCTAAATATTATGATATCTTCTCTAGGTGGTGGCGAAGCGGGCGGAGGAGGTGGCTCAGGCCGATCGACACCCAGCACACCGTCAACACTCTCCCCCGGGGCCGCCCTATCCAGGGCGCAGTCACTGTCCAGCGAAACGCCTCTCTCTGCACCCCTTACTCCTCTCCTGTCCGGGTGAGTCTACAAAAATATCTGCGGTTTTACTGGTAGTTTGGAATTGTAATTTGTGGGGTATTTCCAAAGGGAAGTAATGATGCCGTAGTAGGTCTTAGCTAATTGAAAGATTGTGTGGTAGTTTAAGAAATATTTATTTTACCCTGCACTTTGTTATTGAGCTTCGGCAAATATTTATAGAGCCTCTAGCTTCGGGGCCTTTATCACGAAATTAAATTTGACAATTTTACATCTCGTGTTGTTTTATTTAGAATATCGCAGTAGTTTTGCGGAGTAAAAGCTTTGACTCGCGTTGTCACAAAATCTATTCATCGAAGCTTGATAATATAGCTGCAAGGTTAGGATAACTTATTCAGGGAGTTTGAACTGGTTTTGCAATTAGATTTAATTTTTAACTCGGGAGGGTAGTTGAATGGAAGCATGCATATAGTAACAGGGAGATCAAACTTCTGCCTATTCCAGCGACCAATTGAATTGTTAAAGCGAAAAAAAATCAAAAGGGACCACTGAATGTATTATGTATTTTAAAGTTTGAGAATGGAGTAAGTTCCTTGTACCTTTAAATTGAGTTCCCATACACGCATAGTTTTTGTATGTAAAGTTTTTACCCAACTCATAGAGACAAAAAATCTGGTAATATGAAAAATATTCGCTAACATTCACTGAAGAGATTGAACTCTGCTGCTGGAATTTTAATTAATTTTATCCAGAATTCAGCGTCGTGTATTTTAATTAGATTTTTATAATATTACTCAGTTATGTTAATTAGGCTCGAGGTATTACGGAATAGTGGAATAGCATGCGATACGTAGAGAACTTTAAATATTATTCAAAATATTTAAGCTGTGCGTTCATCAAAGCATTCTACAGAAGTTTAAATTTACCTTTAAATAACCTGGTGAGTTCGTCGCAAATTAATATTTAAATTAGATTTCCCTCTTATTATAAACTACCTTTGCGCGATCTTGATCCGTCAAGCTCTGGTGAACGCACAGCCTTACTTTATATGAATACTTATTTACGTAAAGCAGATTGTATATCTAGCGGAATGCGTTTTAGATTAGTTGCTTATATATTTTGTATTTCTTTCACAATGGCCGATGCAGAGGTAAAGACGATGGACTATCTATCTCGTTTTCTCACGCCCATCGATCACTCCTTCTGTCTCATATATGTATTTTTAATTTACCATGGTACGAAATAAGGTATTGTTTTTCGAAAGTGACTGAAGATGTAATCAGAATTATTTGAATAACTCATCTGTATGCTTCGTCGCGTGGAACGTGAACAGATTGGATTAAATCTGCTTGGTTTCAATGAATAAATTCTTAATCTGAAAATGATTTGATATAGTAGCATCACGTCACGATAAGAAAATTTTATTAATCCGAAATTATTGTAAGAGCTTCGATATATTTTCAATTCGTCTCTCACAAGATTTCATAGATTCGTATCCAGTGTGACTGTGACAGTCTATTTACCAGATTTTATAACCGAGCACTTAACGTCGACACACGCGACTATAGATCTTACCATAGAGGCAAAACTACCAATTTTCAACTAAAATTTTGTCCACATTTACTATAAAAACAAATACCTTATTCGTCCATGTTTATATCAACCTCTAACCCCGGTGTTGTCCTTTCAGCGTCCGTATTTCACCCGATGGCAATATGTCCAATGGAGACGATAAGAATAAATTACCCCATCAACAAACCTACAGGTACATCTTGCAATGGCGGTTTTACCAAGCAAAATAGGGCTCAGGGATGTTTCTAGGGTAGAATATATTTTTTTACCCTAGAAACATCGTTGTCATAAAGTAAACAAAATTTACATTGTATGCGTAAAATATTTAAATTTCTTGTCTGGGCAAAACGTCGATACCTTGTTAGATTATTCTGTTCATACTACCAGAGTCTTAAGTAGGTATTAGATTTCAAGAGGGCTAGAAATTTAATACTTTGCGAAAAGTGATTGTGATTTGCTCTACTAACTTTGTCAAAAGGCAACAATATCTTGACTATCAATGTTTGAGTTCGGTATAGTTATAGTCGTTTAATCGTTATAGTCTTTAAAATTTTGATTAATCGTTCAAGTTGGGCCCAGGTCATTGACACAAAATCTATTTAATAACTGACCACAAAAACTATTTTGATTACTGATTCGATCACAAACTCTTAAAGGTCTCAAATGTTCGATCAAAATCGAAGGTAGATAACAAACATTAAAATTTATGTGAATATAAAGGAGGCTGAAATTGCATTAAGAATCCTGTACCAACTAGAATACATAACTTTCAAATCTATAATTTTATCATTAAATCTTGAGTATATTTTGCATTGGTTTTACCGTCCTTGAACACCCACAACCATAACACGACTCTTCACTAACATACTGCACGAATGTTTGGGGTAATACACGATTTACTTTATTTAGTTTTCTTCATTTATAAGGCTTTCACACTTCTTTAGTCCTTTTTAAAGGAACGTGAACGTGTTTTTGGCATGCGTCTTTACATTTCAACTAAAATAATAAAAACCGACACTGTGTACCTTAGTTCTAGTGTTTGTTTCATGTGACAATACTCCTAGAATGTGCTATATTAATAAAAAAATGTTTTAACGCTTGAAAGACTAAACAAAAAACTAAAATAACGTATCTCGTGTTGACCCCTTTCCAGACTATCAAATATAACAAGATTTAATATTAATAACACATACTTTTTAATTGGATTTCTCCCCTCGCTATGAATATGGGTAGCTTTGTATTTTACTAACGACCCCTCTAGTGCCCTGGGTTTTGGTGGGGAGTGTATGAACTAACAAAGCATTGTAATTTTATCGTTCAAGAACTGATAAATATTGATAATAAAGTCAAATAAATCCACTTAATAATAATGATGGAAATTTCACATTGTAGCATTAAATCAAAAAGTAAGCGAACCTAAAAGTAAGTGAGCTGTGATTGTGACTTATTAAATTATTGACCAATAATTACAAAATACAATAATAAATGATAATACTGTATTTCTAAATGATAATTTATCAAGTTTGACATACTAACAATGTTCAATAGTTTATTATTGACCAATTACCTTATCAGTTTGAATGATATAACACCAATTAATGGTAATTGTTCTGCCTATTTATTGTCCATTATTGACCACTTGTCAAGATTATTTAATTTTTTAATGTGGTAACAACAACGTTTACATCTTGCGACGATCTCCCTACAGACAATACAGATAACGCAAATTAGGATGGATTTCGATTTGTATCTGTAATTAAAGTGGAACTTAGATTTTCTTTTAAAGAAATGGCCCACAATCTATGTTTTGGTGTACCCTGCGTTAGTGCAGTTTTAAATAAATAAATTAGGTAAATCACTTTGAATATTATGATATGAACCTAAATCTAGTCTGCCGCTGTTACCATGTTTCGTACAAAACTAATCCCTTTGTCACTAAGTATGTGTTACTAAATCTTGTAACTCCAGTTTCCTAACCTCAAACTTACCGTTTCAGACAATACAAAGAAGCCCTAAGACAACAACGCCAGCAAGACATCTACCGGCCCCGCTCCGACCACCCTTCCCCAGAGCTCGACTCCCCGCAGCAAAGTCCAAACCACTCTCCAGTAAACGGCTACAGTAACGTATCCCAACAAAATTCTAGTCCTTACCGATCCGTATCCTCCGCCAGTTGTACCTCCCCTACCCAAGTCCCAAACTCCCCCCTCTTACACTCAACACCTAGACGATTCAACGGCAACACAGAAAAACTAGAAGAAAACAAACGTCCAGTTCAAAAGGTCGTCCCTTCCCGGGTCAATAAAACCTACGTCAACGGAAACGTAGAGTACCCGCGACCTAACGGGGACAACCGAAATGGCACGGTCCAAACCGACACATACATAAAACCGACATCACCGACAAAATCGCCAACGAATACTCTGTACAACGGCGTGAGGTCGTCGATACCTAGGATCAATGGCGATGCGAAGTTGCTAAGTGTCAGTTATTTGAAAGGTGCACCGAAGAGCAAGCTGTGGACCAAAGAGGCGAGTGAGAAGCTCAGCTTTACCATGAAGCGGGAGTTTGATAAGCAGAAGGAGGAAACTGAGTTACTGCAGCAGTTGAGATTGGTGAGTCAAATAAATGTCCAATTACTGTTTGACGTTATCTAGGCTAGACTCGTTCTTGTCTCCTTATTCATCATATAATATCAAATTTCAGAGTTCTATGTTTTTTTTGATTATCTTAATTCTCATTTAATTATTCACGAATTCTACAAATCCACTGCAGGACAATACAAAAATCTTTAAATTATCGAGGATATTCGCAGTAGTGTCACTAATCCACGTGATCCAGTCAAAAAACATTATAATCGTCCAACACATTCTAGGCGAAATGTAGTCTTCCCCTCTTTTGAAGTGAACGTCTTTGAAATCGGTGCAATTGACCGTGGGCCACGTTTCCAGTGTGCCCAGCAGGGTATATAGTGACTATTAGTTAGCAAGATTATTAACACCTAACAAATGCAGTAAAATGATTGAATATTGTTTTTGATCTGTAAAGACATGCCATCCCAGTTTGGTGAACGATGCGAGCCGCACTTCCCTAACCTAGGGCGGCGAGCAAAGCGAGCCGTTCTTTGTAATGTACGCTTCAAGATGAAATATCCCCCTTGTCTACAAAACATTGAGATAGAAGGATACTTATTTGAGACGCCCTACAAATATTTACAAAGTGCCTGCTATTTAGCACGCACGAAACGTTTCTAAGAATGCCTCGCTGATACAACCTACCCGATTTTTATGATGCAAATAGCTTAGAAGGATTTTCTTTTGCAGATAATAGAGTCACGCCTAAAAATGGCGTTACCGGAGCAGCTGGCACCGGTCCTAGCGGATGGTGTGGTGTTGTGCCACCTCGCCAACCACGTGCGGCCGCGCTCCGTGCCCTCCGTCCACGTGCCGTCGCCTGCACAGGTAATTTCAACAAGCGGGGAGATTGTACGTCCTAAAGATAGCGTTACAAGACCTATCATCATCTCTGCCGAGAAACATTCAATACTGAACCTAGACCTTCCCTAAGATCGCCACAATGGTCGTCCAGCGCTAACCGCATCCAGCAACGTAATTTTAACGTATTTAAACAGTATCAATAACATGCCGACTTGTAGTTGATTAGGCTACTAAACCAATGCAAGGCCACTGATTCATCAATATTTTACAACGAACTTTCGAGGTCTTCCGCTAGATGGCATTAGAAAAACTTAAAAGAAGCTTTGAGATCGCGCACATTATATAATAGTTGACAGAACCTAAGCGTGTAGGCCTTATGCGTCGGACTGGAGCAACGAAGATCGTCGTTCTTTTCTGTAGTTTGGTACTAGATGCCGTTGTGAGAAATTACCAGCATTTTAAAACACACGTCAAATTCACACCTAAAAGCATGCAGACTAAGGTTAAATTGAGATCTAATAATATTTTCTATTTATTTCAGCCCAAACTAACAATGGCGAGGTGCAGACGAAATGTCGATAACTTCTTGGAAGCCTGTCGGAGAATAGGAGTCGAAGAGGTACGTACAAAATACGTAGTATACGTAGCAAATGTAGTAAATAGTACGTACATATTAATTCTGTAACCCGACTACTAAAGAAGTGGTTCTCTCACGTAGGCTGAGGCTTATAAACACAGTTGTGATGATGTGGTTATAATCTCAAACCACGCAAGTTTGCTTTTTGTTAGTGTACATGTATGAAATTTCCAGTTAGAAATGTTTAACCTTCAAAATATTTTCTATCCCACATGTTACTACATGGTAAATAATCCTACTTGGGTTCCCGCGTTACGTTACGATTTGGCAAATAACCATTAGTTTTCTTAACAATTTTCCCGTTTGCACGTTTTTCCTCGTGTTGCAGGGTGCGATATCCTTTGAAGCATTGTATAGAATAAACTAAGAAGGTGGCGTGTGTTGCAGGAGGACATTTGCTCGCCCGAAGATATACTACTCCATGGGGAAGAGCAGGACGGCAGCGTCAAGCCTCTTGCTCGCACTCTCACAGCCTTACTCGCACACGCCACATGCACAAAGGATATCGCATCTTACTACGATGACAATAACGACGTGGATACCTTGGAGCTCAACTATCAAAAACAACTGAGGCGATACTCTGATGAACGAAGCATCAGCAACTTCAATGCCCCGGAAAACTTTATCGATGAAACGGACGAGTATCAACTCAACTATGAAAATAATAACGCGGAAGCAAGTTTCTCACCAATTTACGCGAATGAAGTAAGGAACCGAGGACCGTATTACCATAAGAATAGAGTACAATTCGTCACGCCGTTTTGCAATGTACTGAAGAGTGATAGCTTAGAAATCTATGATTTGGATGAAGTGGATTCTTTGATGGAAGTCAGAGAATTAGAAGCAGAGAGATATGATCGAGGAAAAATGAATCTCGATATTCAGAACAATATGAACGGAGAGATGGAAAAGCCTGTTGAGGCCGAAAATAAGACGCTGTATACTTGCCTATGCCTCGGCGCCTTTGTCGTATCTACAATATTTCTGATTATATACCCTTTGTAGAGACAAAACGCGGTAATGCAAATATACGAAACAAAATATAGAATTTAAACAATGCATTTATGCCTTATCATGACTGTGGTTTATATCAGCTGTATACGTAAGAATTTGTTTAGCTGCTTTTTTTTTTTTGATATGTAATATATGAACCTTATGAAATCTGTATGCTGTAAGGAGTCTTAGAATGTGTAACATCTTATGGGAAAATGTTTAGGGGAGATTAAGAAAGCTAGATGATAGACGCAAACGTCGATAGACGACAAATCAGTCACCCTAGTGACTTGAGACTTGAATTACGCACTGCATAAAGAAATCCCAGTGTTATCGTATTGCAATATTTATTTTGGAGTTATATCTTAAGAACTGTGACGTTCTAAGAATTGACGGTTGCTATGAAGCTGTCACAGTGAAACTGTGCTTGTATTACGTCGTGAGGCTGCTATTTGTCATTTATTCGACAAGGCTGAATAAGGAATTTGAGGTTTTTTGATGGATTTGGAAAGGAATTTACTCTCATAAACTATGCCATAGTTATTACATTTATAAAAAGCCTGGCATGAAATCAAATTAAATGAATACTTTTAGATCTTATATAAGTTTGATTCTCTGAAAAGATATACTTAGAATTGGTCCAACTTTGCCTAGAAATCTATTCTACTAACGATTTTCGAATATTATATTAGTTAAAAGAAAACACCGCCCAATTTGTAACAACTATTTGTTATTGCATTTCAATTATTTACATTAGCCTAAAATTAGTTAGTACCATAATTTGGCTGAATTATCAAATTCCAATACCATTCCTGTACCGAGGCATTTAAGTAATATAAGTATTTTTATGATTTGAGTGTTGTGTTCTTATGTTTTTTAATCAGTTTTTGATTTGTGATTATTAAGCTTATGTGTCACTGAAGTTGCCTTTTTGTGTAAAATTTTGATTGAATTTGTCCCTTATGTCAATGGAGTAAGGTTGTATAACTGGTTGATTGAATCTGTCTGTTATTCTTTTCCAGAGATCTCAATGTCTTTACTAAGTTTATTCACTTTTGTATTCGTAATAAAATATCGACGCTATTTAGATTAGAACAGGCTTAGGCATTATTGGAAAGTAGTCTTTTTGCACCAAGTTAGAATGTTAGTGTAGCATTTTCCTTAAATATTGTAACCGGTAGCACTTTGTACAAAACAAGATGGTCAAGGAATAGTATTCTGACTAGAAAACCGGAAAATAAAACTATATTTACCCGTAGAAAGGCTTCAAGGCTGAATTAAAGTCTAATACAACTTGATACATCCAAACAAAAAGTACAATAAAATTAACCTGCTAAAACTTTGGTGCATAAGGTATAAAAAATAAGATTTTATGGTACTTATTTGGACTTATTCTTACGTTTTTGGTAGCTTAGCTGTCTAAAGTAATTAATATTCTTATGAAATAAGAACTTGTATGCCTTAATCGAAACCTTCATATCGTTATTGTATTGACAATGCAAGACGTCGTGTATTATAACTAGTTATTATGTTTATAGCTGAACGAACCTACACAGATTGAAATTAATAAACAACAGCAGAAAATCTGATTAAATTATACGGAAAGGACTAAAATCGACAGTATCTCAGCTGGCTGCGTTAACTAATTTTAATGTAACTTATAAGAAAAAACTGTACGATCGTTTATTAGGTTCGTTTTATAATCACGGAATATATTTGAAATACTATTGCTTGGTTCAACACATCATAAGTTTTCCGCTTCGGATCGAAACTGGCTTCATGATACCACTGTACGATAAAAAGATATATCCTGGAATTTCCATTATTATAAACCTGGTGTAGGTTTTTCAGCTATTTGACTGTAGTGTTAGTGATATTTAGACTGTATTTCGAGGCTTTTTTCATATAAAATTCTGATAAACATTTTTAAGAAAGACAATTTTTATGACTAATATTATAATAAGTATTCCTTAATGCCGCCAACCAAAACAATTGATGCCAATAAGATGAAACAAGTATATATTTATCGTTATTTATTGCAAATAAAAATTGACAAGATAAATATATATTCCACATATTGGATTTGTAATGCTACGAATCATTCCAAAGATGTTAGCTTCTTCATATATAATTAACTTTTACTAGAGTTTCCGTTTCTGCATTTAAATATATTTAAACTATTTTAAAAATCACGTTTATACTAGTTTAGGCTTTGTATCTGTAATCTTTTAAATTTAATATAGTTGTTTTATGTAACTTCTTTATATTTATAGGTTTTTGAGCTTTAAATTTACAAGTACAATGCTATAAGTATTTAATACAGATTTAATAATATATTCAAAAAGCTTTGTGCGTGTATTTATGACTCGGCTTATGGTGCTTGGGTTATTTATCATAGTTTTTTACGAACTGGTTTTCATATAAAAATATTTAATAATTTATCGATTTAAAAATATCATAAAGCACAGATATCAAATATGTAGTATATTTGCACAAATACAGTACAAATTAGAAATTTCAATACTTGCCAATAATAATGTTACAAATTGCACAAATTAGGAAAACCAGTTCAATATTATATTCCATTAAATTTAAGATTGTTTGATAGTAATGACGTTGCATTTTGTTTGATTTATACATTTTTCGGAAAATATGTGTTTAGCTGATGATTATGTGCAGTATTATTCTAAATTATCAATTGTTTAGTGCACTTATTATAAATTGGATAAGTTTATAAGTTTTTGATGAATATATTGAGTCATAGTTTGTTTTTAAGCTGTTTGATGGTGTACTTTTTGTAATGTATTTACAGTGTTTTCTTTTTCTCTATTTGAAAGTAATAAATTTTCTTATTGGCAGTCTCGATGTTTCATTTACCTGAAGAACATGCTATATGGACAATCATTCGGTTAGGCACGCAAGACGCACGACGTTGTACTGGCATCACCACCCTATTTATTAGATGTAAATTAGAGAAAGCAAGCATCATCGTCAAGTACTCACTGACAGAACAGAATAGAAATACTCTATTGCAGACCAAGATAGATAGGAGAGAAAAACATAGATAGATAGGATTCCTGTTTATCATAAGCCTAATTTCAGCTCCACTCTGCCATGTGCATCGCACAGCTGTACGGATGTCTTCGACTGACTGTGGAATGTCGTAGCTGGCAGAATTTCGTAGCTCATAATTACAAATTCTACCGGACACCGAAGCCTTTCAGTAGTGCAGGATATTACCTCGACAGTCTATATTTTAGCTTGGAGCTAGATGATTCTGTGTGGATTGTCTAACAACATTATTATTTATTTTTTATATAACAGGCAACATTTTCCTAAAACTATCTTATTATCACGTCATTCTATTCCTTTCAGAAGCTCATGTGCTGCGCTGCTGACGTCCTCGAAGGCAAAGGTACAGTGCAAGTGGCTATCACAGTATCAGAGCTTGCGCGCCGACACTCCACTTTTCGCGATTCGCCTCACTCCGCGCCCGTGGCGACACCTACACACGCCACCTAGCATCAGAAACTCGCACTCGCGCCGCAATCCGCTCTGTCACTGTAAAGTTACAACTTGGTGATTTAGTATGGGGTGACTGGAGTGTGGACTCTTCCCTTTTTCCTCAGTAACTAATGTGACGTCATCTAAAGCAATAGCTCTGTGCCTACAAGTTCCAATAGGTGGAACAGAGGTGGCGACACCTACCATCACAAAATCGTGCTCGCTTTGCTATCACTACTGTCGATGTAGTGTGGGGGCGACATGAATGTGGACTTGTGTGACTGATCTATCAAGAATTTTACAGTAGGGAAAGTAGATAGTTTTTGCTGTTGTAGGTTTCAATGACATAGGTAACTTTATTGGACGGTCCTTGTCATCTCTTAGATGGCTTCATGTGAAAAGTTTTTTTATTGTTTTTTGGGATGAACGAAGAGAAAAGGTGTTTCGGTTTTACATATATTTTTTCTCCTTCAGTCCAAAATATGGATAGGTCCTTACATTTTTCTGTAAATAAATTTAAAATGTCAAGTAAAACGGTAGAAAATTCCTTCGTTTATTAAATATTTATAAGGTTGAGGTTGTTTGAATTTGGACAAATAAATAGAAAACTTCATAGTCTGAATGAGTGACCAAGCGAATCAAAGTTAGTTGCCATATTATAATATAAATAAATACTCCTAGTAAAGAAATTAAGTCCTAACGGATGTGCTCTATGTAGTTAATTTAGTAAATAATATACCAATAACGATTTCTAAATAATTCGTCAATTTGGTGATTATCTAAAGATTTTTAGCGGTTCAAATAGATAACTAGACATATAACGTAATTTTTAAAATAATTGCTAAATTCAAGTATCTTTAGATACTTTCTGAACTCAAAACAGTAACTCCTTAGACATATACGAGATGTATAAGCGTTTACCTATTTAGGTATTAGAACATTTAGTACTAAGTAGGCATCACAAGGTGCTTCAAACTTTGCACAAAACACGAATTTACTAGTGGAATTTTGTAATTGGCATTTATACAAATTATAGGCACGTTAGAATGTTGACTTCTGATCTTACAATTAGTAAAGTGCCTCGAATGATGCTTTTCACGAGAAAAGATATAGCACAGATTTATTACCAAAAAAAATCATGACCATTTGTAAGTGAATCTATATGAATTCCAGCAAAGAGTAGATAATACTCTGCTATTTAGTAAAGATAAATCTGAATGATTTAGGTAAACTTTTTGGTAAATACAGCATACCTACCGTTTTTCTGTAAGTTTTTGTCAGGCATTAATTTTACGCGTTGACACATAAGACGCGAAGAGTGTATTGTAAAGAAATACAAATTTTCTTAGCTTTCACAAAATGCTATTAGTAAAGATATATTCGAACCGAACAAGATTGTAACGTAACGTAACCAGTAATAATGTTTTATCAAGTTTGGTAAATACAGTTTACCGTTTATCTGAGTTTTCATTGTTTATTTTACCAATATGCGTTGAATGAAAATGTATTGTGAACGAAGTTAAATCACATAAGTTTTAACAGGAAGCTTTTCAAGGACATCGTTATGTTAAAGTCAGTCTAGCTATAATGTGATTGTGTACCATTTTGGGCTGTGTAATTAACAATACGAAATGTAGTGCGAAATGTACTTAATTAACCAATCTGGTTTTACATATTCTTCCACCACTAAACTCCTCAATTATTGTAAATATTTATATTGAAAATAACTATTTCATTAATAACATATCTCTCTATTTTACCACCGAATTCTATGATGGAATTCAAAATACTCAATTTAATTAAATACAAATAGTTAAGTTGTTAGATTGTAAGTTTTTTCTCGTCACCTTAAAATATAGTCAATTTGATTATTGTAAAGTCACAATGATGTAAAATATATAATAAGTAAAATGTAGGATTTATCGAACATTTCATTCTTAGAATTTAGAATGAATATGATTATTTTGTTTTTGTTCGACAATTTCAATGATTTTTTATCACAAGGATTTCGCCTATTATATTTTATGCATTAGCAGTAATGATTTAGTTATGATACTATGATATATCCCAACTTTTGGGTGCTTCAACGTATGTTATAGTTTATCCATATCAAGCATTTTGTTTTTATTCTATTTTCGACTCTATTCGATATATATTTTATTAATTATGCTATAATTTTTGTTTTGATTAAGTTTTATGTAAATCTTGATCGATACTAGTTTTATCTCACTGCCAACAAACGCAATGTTGTGAATTTATCAAATACCTTTTTCCCGATACGTTGTTATTGTTCGGATTGGTTCAAAGTTCTCTTTTAAAAATCTAATAAGTAATGATTTAGACACGTTTCTGTAGAGTACCTAAATCTCGTGCTTTTGGCGCATATTGATGTGACACTAGCGCCACTTTCTTTTTTCTTGTGTTATCGTTATGGAAAAGAATTACCAAAAGTTCTCGACGCCAATGGATAAAACCTAGTATATGCTATTTTTGAATACTACTGTATTAGTTTTTTGTTTGTTTCGATTAAACAGAAAATGTGTTTAACTTTGGTGGCCACCAATCGCAATAAACCATTTTCTGCTAATACTAAATGAAACAAAACTATTACAGAGGTGTCAAAAAATTGTTTATACTGGGTACTATTCATTGGCGTCGAGAAATTTTGGTAATTCTTTTCCATAACGATAATACAAGAAAAAAATAAAGAGTGGCGCTAGTGTCACATCACTAAGCGCCTTAATGGTTTAGTAACCTTACCACAGATTAATTTAGAAATGATAGTCTGTTGTAGGTTGAAAGAGAGTCCAAATTCGCTGCGAATAACCCAGCATTGGTTGGTATAGTCAAGCGTATCTTGAAACGATTTAGTTCTCTCTCGTTCTGGCCAATGGTGACTCTGTTAGATAGCAAGAGATAAAAAACGTTTTTAGGTAGACTTAACTATTTATAGATATAGTGAAGAAAGAACTGATGAGAGTCTTTGTCTTATTCAAAGATAATGTGCCAAAGACTAAGGTGAGAGTTTTTTCTTTTGTATAAATTTTGTGTAATGCACTGGTCTCCTAGCTGTAAGAGTGATGTAGCAATATTCTCCTACACATTGTGTTTATATGTAGATAAAATAAATATATACATTTTCAAAGTGAATCCTTGTCTTTCTTTTTTTTGTTCCTTTTTAGTATTTAAAATATGTAATAGTTATAGGTAATGGCTAGTTAGTGCTAGTCTAATAGAATCTTATATATAAAATTTCCATGTCACAATGTTAGTTACCGTACTCCTCCGAAACGGCTTTACCGATTGTTACCAAATTTTATATGCGTATTCAGTAGGTCTGAGAATCGGCTACTATCTATTTTCCATACCCTAAGTGATAAGGGTTGAAGCGAAAACAACGTTTGGCGGGTCAGCTAGTAATTATATATTTTTACAAGGTTTTTTTTGGGAATAGTCGGGTAATTCATAATGAATGTAAGCGGGTTAACTACAAATCTAGTTTGTGTTGGAGGAGCACCAACGTATCATACTTAACGAGTGACTTTATCAGGTTATGTGCGGTTCACTTAGCGCCCGTTCCGCTCCCATGTTCATCCTACAGAAACTAGATTCGAAATTCTATTACTTTATTAGTACAAACTACGAAAGTTGTTAAAGTAGTGTAATGTAGATAAATAATTTTAATATAACTGGTGAAGCTGTAGTTATAAGTACGTAGTTATTTTTAAATTCTGTACCAATATTATATTGGTCAACTTAATTAAAGCACTAGATTTTCTAAACTTTGTTCAACACTGACTCCTGATTTTTTGAAAGGTTCGACGCTCCTTTAAATTTTTTCATCCATTGATACGGACTTGAGTTTTTTTCTTCTCTTCATGGGACAGTTTTCGGCTACTTGTTGGCCTTCAAAATCAAAATGCCTTTTAACGTAACACTTGCCAAGAACTGTTTATTTTTCTGTGCAAATTGCAACCATAAAGAAGGAGTGTACAATCAAACACACAAAATCTCAAAATTATTATTTTTATGGTCAAGTATACGAAATGGAGACAACACCGTAAAAACAGCAAACTTTGAGTAGATTAATTTCCAAATCAATTACTAAAAATAGCTAAGTATAAACTTTAACAACAAAGAAAATTACAATCATATAATAGAAACAAATTAGAACTACTATTTACAACTGAAACAATTGAGCTAACTGCAGACTGTTGCAAACAATCTAAACGTAGCTCAACTGGTCTATATCAATACCAGTCGGAAGCGTCCCCAAGAAACTGGCTGCATGGCCCCGCTCTGTATGGCAATGCCAATGCGCTGCGCCAGATACCTACTCGCCAGCTCTGCCATAGTTGTTTCCTAAGAATAAACTTACAAATGATTTATACAAATAAATTAGCCAAGTAACTACAAACTTGGTAAAGCCAGTGCTAAATCTGTTTACCTACACTTTATTAATTTACGGAAAATAACCATATCCCTGTAAATAGGTTATTCATTTAAAAGTTGCGAGTAATCGTCTGTTACATATTTTGTTTTTAGTGATTATCTTTAGACACAGAAAAATTATGATGGCCAGTTCATTAATTTAGTGTCATTATAAAACAAACGTAAGTTTTAATTAGATTTTTCGCTTTTAGTCACTTTATAAACTATTTTTTCTAATCTAGTAGACCTAAGTTCACTAGCTCCTGTCTCGAAAAATGTAACGGGTAACCCTGCTCGCTGTCGTGTCGTCTTAGCTTATATGTATGACTTTGTTGCTAACCCCACCTCACCAAACTCCAAAATTACTGCGGCTCGCCGATTGCCGATCCCAAGCGATTCAGCATTTTTTTTTCCGTTGGTTGTACCAGCCAACGCTACGCCCGCCGCCACTGCCTAGGTTCAGTTCAAAGTATTTTTTAAGGTTTTTTGTGAAAATAGGATCAATGGAAATTAGGTATTTCAAACTACCTACCTGCCTTATCTTCTTTACCTCATAGAAAGCAACCTACATATGTTTGTCACGATTGACCGCATCAGCTGCCCTCCGCAGTCTTGCGCGTCATGATTTAGTACAACAGGGCGGGGATGGGTAATCGGTAGACGCTGACTGGCAAGACCCGACCACGCCCTCGCCTTGTTTAATTTTAATAAATGCCTCCCGGTTATTAGGGAGATTTTGGAACGAATTGCCGAAATGGGAATGATGAGCGAAAACAAAGTAGGAAAAAATAGCGTAAAAAATATTTATCCGTGCAACGTTTACTTTTTTGTTGTTGAATTTCTTTTGTACCTATTACATAAACAAGTAGGTACCTATATCAGATATATCTAGATACTCATAACACAGCTTAGCTCGGGACTAGATAACTGTGTAAATGGTCAAAACATATGCAAAAAAAAATTATATTAAAATACATAATCTAAATTTGTTTCCAATGTTATTTATTTATTTATACATAGGGTAATACGTCATTTATTTATTGAGGTAGCTGTAGTTATACAGTGTCTAAAGCTTTTTGTTTCATCAGCTCTTACCAAATAGCCAATGAAACAAAAAAGTGGCCACATGAGAACCCTTTTCATTAATTAAATCTTGGGCAGAATGAATTAACGATAACCCTATTACAGTTCTTTATGTAACCAATGTAACCATAATCCATATCTCTTTCAAATTAGGTAGGTACCTACCTGAGTCGGTCGAAGAATCAGCCATACTTTTATGGAGTCAGTCACCTACCTACCTTTCGTTTCCAAAACCAATCATTTAGTTCGTTTCCATCCAATCACTTTGATAGAGCTTTTTATAGTTAAACTAGATAATTATATTCTATCAAACAAGCCCGACTTTCCGCCCGGTACGATCAAATTGAATCAACAAAAGAAAGGAAGCACATCCATTGTTGTAAAGCGGGTCGAAATCCGACCACCATAAAAAAGGTATAAAATCAACATTGTTAATTTACGCCGGTCGTTCTATTTACTTTTCAGAAAATCATCGTTCTTGTTTGCGACTAATTAATTAGACCCACACAAAGGGTGATTCGAAATTCGATGTTTGAAATAGTATTGAACCTTCTTTTTAAATGCATCGGCTTTCTTTTTAATTGTCTATGCCCCATGGCGTGACGTGAAACTTTTGTAATGGCCCATCATTGGGTATAGACATTTTGGCGGTAAATCGAGCGGAAAATTGCTAACGAGGGAGCCGTTATGAGGTGTAGGCAGAGTTTGACGAAGGAAGGAACAATGAGAAACTTGTTGTTTACGGACTGTTTGTTAATTTATTCTCAAGTATAGTAGGTATACCTATTAATAAGTACATATTATGTTCGTTAACCCACCCACATTCATATTGCCAGCATAAGCGCTGTCAGGTAGATATCCAGTTTAAAAGTAGAGGCAAAAATTTATCAAACACCAAATCACAATGATAAATTCTGACCACCAACAAAGCTAGGAAGAGTAATCCAATTCTCATTTACTCATTTACCCCATGAATTTTGCCATAATTGTTTTAGATGTTGTATAATATTATAAAGCTTGTGTAATCTTGTGGAGTTTTAATAATGCAATCACTATAAAGTTGGAAATTAATAACTGGCTGTGTTCAGTGTTGCCAGTTTATTTACAATGGCGGTGAATTTATGGAATAACGTCGTCAATTGCGAACGGTTGTAAATTTCTTATGCGCTGTGATGTCCTCTGTGATATAGAGATGAGGTATCTTGTCGCTTTATGAGGCGGTTGGCTTGGAGGGTGACCATGCGTTAGCACGAGACAAATTAACTGCGTTTAAGTGCAAGAGTCGTAGAAGAGACATTGGAACTTTTAAGATTAATTGATTTGCCTATCTTAAAGAGGTTCCTACTTAGCAGGGATGTATAAATCCAGGACCTATAATGTCGTTGCCTACAGTCCACATTATTACCCCCATACACATTACTCTACCAAGAGCTACCAATACCAATCCATATGACTCTACCTACTCACAGCTACCGATACTGACCCATATGACTCTATCTACTCACAGATACCGATCCATATGACTCTACCTACTCACAGCTAACGATACAGACCCATATGACTCTACCTACTCACAGCTACCGATAGCGACCCATATCACTCTACCTACTCACAGCTACCGATACAGACCCATATGACTCTACCTACTCACAACTTCAGCCATATTAACCTTTTTTGAATCATCGGCTCTCCAACGGGTTTACCGTTATCATCATCTACAACCGATAAGTTTACACAATACGGGGGCTGCGTGAAATATCATTAAAATTTGCCCAATTCTGTCCTTACCGTTTTAAAAATGTATCTATAAATAATTTAATATAAGTACCTGATGAAACTATCACAAAATATTACCAACTAGCTGCTGCCCGCGCCTTCGCCTTATGTCATTTCAGGTCTCAAACTATATCCATACCAAATTTCAGCCCAATCAGTTCAGTAGTTTATGCGTGAAAGAACATCGATTCATACATCCATTCTCACAAACTTTGACATTTATAATATTCGTAAGATCTTCACGATAATAAAAATCATTTTACAATATTTTGTGTAGCTTAAAATAAATCCCTGTAGAAAAAACAAAAAAATGAGAGCGGGGTTTTAACCCTCACAGGCCCCCTAAAAATGGGGTGTTAAAAATAAGGTACCTACATACCTAATCGTTTTATTGCATAAGCTGTGTTGGTCAGGTTGGTTACCCTACTCCTAAGGCTTGATATCCACAATGCGACAAAAGGTAGGTAGCTGTCGCACGTGGGCCCGAACTATTGAATTAACTTTATTATGCGCAGTGTGTTTGCATTAGACATGTCCTCATTTTAATTTGTATCTTATTGCGAGCGAATTAGGGACGGACGAGCTTGTCGAAATGTTTTCGATTATATTTATCAAGACTTTTTAAAATCTAGTTATCACAGCGGCTGTAGTTCTACTAGTTACTCCAGTCATTCCGTGATCATATAAGTGTTTTAACCTGAAGAAACGTCAGGAAAAAATAGGTAGGCAAATAAACGCAATAAAATAGGTACTGGTGAATTGTACTAATTTTATAAATTTCAAAGTTTGTAAGAATGGATGTATGGATATTCGTTCATCTTTCACTGATTGGGCTGAAATTTGGTATTGATATAGATTGGGTCCTGGAATATCATATAGGCTATTTTTTATCCCGACATAACGGGGGCAAAGGTGCGGGCAGCAGCTAGTATATTATAAAACTAGTTTTTCAGGCTACATTTATGTAGTTACTAACGTGGCCGACGTATAATTCTTGCACAAATCGGAGTGCGTGCGCGTTGAAGCCTTTTGTACCTTCCCATATTTTTTATCACTACAACAAAAGTAAGTCTAAGTATTTATAACGAATTCTTCTGCGCCAATTTTGCCTATATTGATGTCCTGCTGCTGTGTTTTATACATACGATGAATTTTTAAATCTAAATTTGAATATGTAATATGCAATAGTTTCATCATGTGTATTTTTTTTATTAATGTTAATGACGCAATGTGACGTATAATTAGAAAAATTATTAATAAAATGTTTATCTACTCTGACAAATTTTCCCGACCACCTGGCTAGTTGTCTAGCTCTGACTACTTACATTTACTTGGTGACAATTTCCCCCAATTCATGTTTCGATAACGTATCGCACAAGACGAATAACTTGCACCTTACTAAAATGGCAGATGACGACATATCCGAAACAAATATATAATTTTTCTAGGGTAGAAAGAAGGGATTTATGATCGGATTCAAACACTTTTCTTTACCTTTAAGGTTCACTATAATTATAATTAATTCTTTGCACTATTTCTAAATTATGTAAAATTTGTACGCCTAATGGTAGATCACAGTGCTCTTCATTTTATGTGTGAACATCCCTGTGTTACCTGTGTCATCATCAGCCCATACACGTCCACTGCTGGACATATGCCTCCCCCGTACGACGGCACAAATAGCGGTCCTGAGCCGCCTCCATCCATCGACTCCCTGCGACCGCCACGATGTCGTCGGTCCATCGAGTGGATGGTCTCCCATGTAGGGGGGGATTTGCCATAATCACCACGCTTGGCAGGGGGATTGGTGATCGCAGTGTTGGTGTTTAAAAATACTCAGACGGAAGCTGCTGCCCTTCCTCTGGTAGGTTCCCTTAGTCGGCTCTTACGACATCCACGGGTTGAGTTGGAGGTCGATATTCTATTCCGCGGCCCCACGGCCAGTGTTACCTGTTTATCAGAAATAAATGAATGAATGAAGAAACATCGTTGTAGTCCGTTCTTAGAGCAGCAGGCTTTTCTTCTTTTATAAGTAACTTCTTTTATCTCCATACAACCCTATTTCCCATCTTATCAGAAAATGATAAAGACAGTAGTTTCTGAGGAAAGATGTGAAAACGTTTTAGTAAGCTCTCTAAAACTTCTGAACAGAACAAGATACAATTTACCATAGATGTAAAACGGAATCCGACTTAGGGACCTAAAATAGGGTACCTTTAAATTAGAAAAGTGCGGGTGAAGTCACAGGCAGGAGCTAGTCACACATACCTAAGCTCACAGCCCTAGCGGCAGGTAGGTGCGCTGCGCAGGAGTGGGCGCGAGCGCACGCTGCGCGACAACCGGCGCTCAACTTGTTACACTTCACAGTTGCTACACGAATGATTTGTTTATTAGTACCAACCAGAATAAATATTTTGAGAATAATTAGTATTGGAACTGGTGAATGAAACCATATTTTCTTTGAATAGTTATACAAATTATAGACAGTTTCGACTGTAAATTATATTAAATAAATAATACTGGACAATTCCCACAGCATTATATAGTCCCAAGGTAAGCGACGCTTGTGTTATGGGTTATATAACTGATATAAATAATACAATACATATAGATATTTCACATACATAGGAGATCGTACAAACTTTTGTTTAAGGCGTGAATCGAACCCGCAACCTCCTGCGTCGCCGAGCCGAACGGGCGAAACTTCACCTGCTGCGTGCGCCACATCGATCGTCATAAACCAAAGGCAATTTTTCGTACTTAATCTATTTTTACATAAATATTATTTATTTTGTATTCAGTAGATGTCTTGAAACGCCACCGTCTATACCTATTGTTCTTTTATGTCCAGTCCTTCCCATGGTTGCCTGCAAGTGATCGCTCAAAGCGATAAGGCCGCCCTTTGTAATTCATTTATTGTCAGCATCTCTTCTGTATTGTATTTTGTGTTTGTATGGTACAATAAAGAGTTATCTACCACATCATCATCATCATCATCGTCATGTCAGCCCATACACGTCCACAGCTGGACATAGGCCTCCGCCATACGACCTATTATCTATTATTACCTGATATCTACCTATCTATCTAAAATCATTTGTAATGGAGTAGTTTCTCAAAATCATTCATCTTCCCTATTTTGCCATAGTCACCATGCTTGGAAGACGAATAGGTAATCGCAGTCGACGACACACAGACCATCATACAGAAGGAAACTGTTATAAGTATATCTAGAAATACAGAAATACAATTTATTTATAAAACCAATTTACATGTCAGAATTTCGTAGATAAGTACAGAATTGTAATTACATTACATAATTAAAAAATAAATTAAAAAAATTAAAAATTCAATTAAAAAAATTAAAAATTCAGTCATAAATAATAACTGCGAATACAAAAACAAGGTTTACAGTTGTAATAGTTCGTTCACAGAATAGGAATTCTGTTCGACAAGCCAACGTTTCAGTCTTACTTTAAAACAAGATAGACTGCCGTCCTACCTACCTACCTACAAAAATAATATTAAAGAAACAACAAAGCCCTTTTCAAACTCCGAGCAAAGGTCACATTCCACTACGCATCTCTCCTCGAAGACAATCATACAAAGCGGAACGCAATGGCGAAGCAGTTGACCAGCACCTTTAATATCATTTGCATCGCGTCCGGCTATTTGCTTAGCTGATGCATGGGCACATAAATAACGAGCCTCCAGCGATTCCAATTATACCTGTGTTTGGTTAGATTTGTTAATGTTGCTGATACGCTGCAACCCACGAGGCATTGGGATGTGTGTGTATATGGGAAGCAGGTTACCGGTACGGGTCAGGATTTTAAAAGATTTAGGGTTGCCTGCTTTGTGGCACGTATTTGAGTACAGTTAGATTTATTGGATTGTAAAAATCTTTCATGTTCAGTTTTTGTTTCTAGTTATCTATACTTATAATAAAACTGTAACAGGTCCAATTCTGTACATTGAAGATATTTTTTTTTTTTTTTGGACGGCACTATTATCGATACTGATGCCAAAAATGTATTTTTTTTCCATCATGTCTGTCTGTCTGTATCTTGGCCGCACATAGCTCCGAAACGACTGAACGTATTGAAATGAAACTTGGCAGGATTTGAGATCATACCATGATGAAGGACATAGAATACTTTTTATTCTAGATTTCTATAGAGTGCCCTTGGGAGAGGGGATGAAAGTAAAAATTTTTGGCTGCGTGTAGCACCGAAATTACTAAATGTATTCAAATGAAACTTGGCAGGATTTGAGTTCATACTATGAGAAAGGACATAGAATACTTTTTATCCCGGATTTCAATAGGGTTCTTTTGGGAGAGGGGATGGAAGTAAAATTTGTTGGCTACGCGTAGCACCGAAACTACTAAATGTATTCAAATGAAACTTGGCAGGATTTGAGTTCATACTATGAGGAAGGACATGGACACTTTTATCCCGGATTTCAATAGGGTTCCCTTGGGAGCGGGGATGAAAGTAAAATTTCTTGGCTGCGCATAGCTCCGAAACTACTAAAGGTATTCAAATTAAATTTGGCATGATTTAAGTTCATATTACAAGAAAGGGCATAAAATACTTTTTATCCCGGAACTCAGAAGGGTTCCCTTATGAGAAAGGATGGAAGTGAAATTTTGCGCGTTGCAGGGTGACGTGCGGGGCAAGGGCGGTAGAGAGCGATAGCCCCCCACTTTGAGGGGCACTAGCAGTGGGGCCCCCACATTGCCCCGCAGTGGGACCTCAGTAGCCCCCACAGTGGGGGGCACTGGCAGTGGGGCCCCGGAAGTGGGGGCCGCCGGCAGATTGCCCCCCGAAGTGGGCCCCCCACATTGCCCCGCAGTGGTACCCCCTCATTAGCCCCCCACAGTGGGGGCACTGGCAGTGGGGCGTCGGCAGTGGGGCTGTCGGCAGTGGGCCCCCCACATATCCTCGCAGTGGGACCCCCAGTAGCCCCCCGCAGTACCCCCGCAGCATTGGAACCCACTCAGTAGGCCCCCACAGTGGAGGGCACTGGCAGTGGGGGCCCTCGGCAGTTTACCCCCGCAGTAGGGTAAAATTTCTTGGCTGCGCATAGCGCTGAAACTACTGAATGTATTCAAATGAAACGTGGTATGATTTAAGTTCATCCTACGAGGAAGGTCATGTAATACTTTTTATCCTGGAATTCGTTAAGGTTCCCTTGGGAGTGGGGATGGAAGTGACATTTCTCGTCCTAAAATAGCGCAAAAACTACTGAATGGATTCGAATGATACTTAGCATGATTTGAGTTCATACTACGAGGAAGGACATAAAATACGAGTCCATACCCCAAAGCCAACAAAATGATTACAAAATTGTTATTAGTGCCGATAAACGACCTACTGGACAGCATCCGGTTTGTACAAAGCTCTCGCTACCAATGATGTTGCCGTCGTCCTGGTAGATTAAAGATGCGCGACTGTGAATGATTTCATTCGAATTATTCGACTTAACAAGTCATTCGAACGATTCGAATGACTAGAGCAAATTAGTAACTAATTTGGTTAGTAATCGCGAGTCATTCGTTCGACTGCCTGAGTCGGTTTCGATTCAATCCCCGCAGGAGCGACGAATAATTCATTCATCACTCAAAACCATCGGTCGACTAACAAAGTCGAATCGGAGCCATGAATGATCCATTCGTAGAGACATTAGTAATTACTAATTAGTAGTTTCATTCGACTTTGAAGATTAGTATATTACTAATATTCAAGTCGAATATGGAAATTAGTAGTTTTTCATCATTCGACTAGACAGATAATTCGGAGTCGCGCATCTTTATGATAGATCAGCACTGTGACAGGCGGGACATTGTGCTGCGTACCCGGGATGACCGCTTGCAATGCATTAGCGAAACGCACCAGGCATTTGATGCTCTTCAGTCTCGCTTACCTATATGCGACATACTGTCACCTTGACCTACTGTAAAAATTAGAGTTATTCGGAAGCTGGACTACATCAATTTTTTTTAAAACGCTCGTAGTACCACGTATTTTCATACAAAAGATTTCAACGCGCTCTAGGTACTTCACAAAAGGCTAACTGTCGGCGCTGATAACATGTTTGCTGTATACATAAGGATTTAGAAATAAACTTGTTCTAAGGATCTATTCGAGTGGAAATGGCGTTTACTTGCTCGTTTACACATTCGAAGAAAGCATTGTCGTTGTCTTGTCTCTTATGATAAAATGAAGAAGAAAAAAAAATACCTCCCGTATCTAAAAGAACCTTTACTCGTATGTTTATTACGTTCCTGCTTGGTTATTTTGAAGCACGCCACACGATAGAGATTTGATATTAACAAGGTGTCAAATCTCATCATTATCATATCAGCCCATACACGTCCACCGCAGGACATGGCCTCCCCAATACGACGCCACAAATAGCGGCCCTGGGGGCCAATTCTGCGTATCACGTGATACTTTATCGAGTGATACTCATTGTCACGGGATAAAAATATCGCCAAAAACTGCATTCTCGTGCGACATATCGAGCAACTCATCAAAGAAAAACCATCGATAAATATCGAATTGCATTAGCAACGCTCCGTTTCGCGTTGTTTGGTGACTGCCAGTCAAGAACATTCACTCCCCCAGCGGTAATCAGTTCTGCGAGCTATATAACCTGACCACTGGCGCTTCAGCTTACTAATTCTGAGAACTATATCGGTGACTTTGGTACTTCGACGGATTTCCATATTCCGTATTATATCACGTAAAGAAACTTCAAGCATAGCTCTCGAGAGGCCTGTATTTAGCGATCACGTCTCGGATCCGAAGGCCCATTACTGAAGTCAAATCAGTCAAGTCAGTCAAAAAATTAAGTACCTATCAAATATTATCCTCAGATAATTACAGCTAAATTGACTCTATGGCTCTTTCTCTCTTATGAGTCCTTAATTAATAAGTTTATATTGATTTAATATTAGATTTCTCAAACGATTTCAAAGAACTTTTCAATCTGCTACTTTCATATCTATAGTCCCGCCAAGATGTTTGTTGGCTGAGTGTCAATAGGTACCTAAATGGAAAAGAATAGAATAAAAACTTATTTAGCAAACCCACAAAAAACTGAGGGAAAGAAAAAACTAAAAAAAACTTATGCTAAAACACTATATGTAAGCTACCTTTAATTTACATTAAAAGTCGATAATACAAACATGTTAAAACAAGTGCTTTAAAACTAACTGAAAAACCTCTACGCGTAAAGTCTGAAAAATTAAATCAATTAATCGCAACAATGTGCTCGGTTCTATTATCCAAGGCATTTTTTGTGAACAATGAAATATTTTACAAAACTGGGATCATGGACGCTGGGCAAGGTACTCACTAGCTTTCGGGTCACGCGTCAACCAGACGCACTGATAAATTAATAAAACCCGAAAGTACTGAGGCAGTGCCCCGCGGACCTAGGACAGATAACTTGCTAAAACTATACCCCCAGGGAAGTCAGTCCATCGATATGTTCACTCCGACAGATGTCTGCACGTCTGTCACGATCTGACTGATACGCTGACTAATTGATTGCCTGACTTATGAGCTTAAAGTATGAAAAAAGTAAATTAACTGAAACGCCCAGAGGCATGGGCGGATTCAGGTATGTGGTATTGGGGCTTGGTGTTGTACGTGTGCGCTTGGATTTGATTTTGATTTGATATAGGTAACAAGCTCATCCGACTGATCTTTGCTTAATCTTCTCTGTATCGTTTCAATTTTAGTATATCCTACTTCCTATCCTACGAATATTATAAATATCAAAGTATGTATTGATATTTTAACTCTTTCACGCAAAAACTACTGAGCCGATTAGGCTGAAATTTGCAATATATTTTGAAACCTGGAATAACTTATAAGCTATTTTTTATCCCGATAAAACGCGTATATATAAATATATATATATTTATATATACTAGCTGCTGCCCGTGCCTATGCGCGCGTTTTATACGTGATATAATATATATATAATATTTATGTATCTGCTAAAGAACGCCCCAGAAGGGGAGAATGTTCGGGAGAAAGTGCATAGGATTTGTAGAGTCTTGAGTCACGCCAGTGACTAATTTCTCACAGTTTTGGTCCGTATAGTGGCAAGGTTGGCAAGACCGTGGGAAGGTGGAGGGATTGATCTTTGCTTAACATAAGGCAGGTAGTCACCGGTTGCGCGTGTTTTTTTTTCTGGTTTATTGTATTATTCGCGTTATAAGGAATATATCTAGCATATCTATATATATCAAGCTAGCAAGTGAGTATCATTAATTCTAATGTGTGGTTTAAATACATAACACGTTTTGCTCCTTTACTTTAGTAACTCGTGTATTTGCTCATATACTTATGTATTTGCTTATGCAAATACCTTGTTAATCGAATAGACTTGGTTAGTCATACATAATTTATAAAATTTACGTTATTTATGGGATGTCTAATCAATAATGTTAATTATTATCTATAAAATAAATCTTAATAACCTTCTTTAGGAATGTTACCCCCACCCCTGTCCTGAATACGCCCACCGAATGTTATTAAACCCTTTTAGTATACGGTTTGGTTTAGTCTAATTGAGTTGAGGCAGAGGTTAATTTCTTATGTGGGTAATATATTATTGTTTTATGCAAATGCTTTCAGGCAAGCTTTGGGTTTAATGAAATTCGTTTGCCTCGAGGCGGATACCTAGTCGAAAACAAGATTAGGAGGCCTCTTGAATATTAAATACTTACCTATAGGTACCTACTTACATATATGCCTGAGGCTTAGAACGGTCAACTGAAATTGTTTGATAGGCACAAAATTAAAAAAATGTTTATTTATGAATTAAGAATCCAGGGGGCAAGTCCATTTGACGTTAATAACGAGAGGTGATCGTGAGGTCGTTTTTCTATAAGTAGGATTTGGTACAGCGCCTCTATTGGGACTACAGAGAACTACGAAAATCCCATACAAAAATTTTACATTATTACCGTCCAGGTCTCTGCACTATTTTTTTTACTTATAGGTAAAGCCTGTATCGCCGAAGCCAGTAAGGTGACATGAGTAATTATGAATGAATACAACAAAGATAAAAAACATTGTTAAGGACTAGTTTTTGCCCGAAGCTTCGCACGCATCTTTCCTGGCCCATATTTTATGCATTGGCCAAAATTTGTATTTTCTGGGACAGATATTTTGCATAGGTATTATTACCCATTTTAGATATTTTGCGAAGTCGGTTCCGGTTGCAGCGTTTTTACATCGGCAGATGTGCCAATACTGATGCTCTAGTGTACGCGGTATCATAGAAATCATTACAGAGCAACAAATCCATACACATGGACTCTGTAAATTCCGATACCGATGATCCAGTAGATAAGTACGATACTTTAGGATACTTTAGATACCTACATATTTATATACTAGCTGACCCGTGCCCACTTCGTTGGGCGGTAAACATTTTTAGTGAACCGAACCGAACCGTGAGACCGAGTCGAAGATCAAAGTTGTATCCGTCTTCGCCACGACAGGTATATAAGCGAGTAGAGACTGAAGAGCATCAAATGCCGGGTGCGTTTCGCCAATGCATTGCAAGCGGTCATCCCGGGTACGCAGCATAATGTTCCGCCTGTCACAGTGCTGATCTACCAGGACGACGACGACAACTTCATTGGTAGCGAGAGCTTTGTACAAACCGGATGCTGTACAGTAGGTCGTTTATCGGCACTAATAACAATTTTGTAATCATTTTGTTGGCTTTGGGGTATGGACTCGTATTTTATGTCCTTCTTTGTAGTATGAACTCAAATCATGCTAAGTATCATTCGAATCAATTCAGTAGTTTTTGCACTATTTTAGGCCGAGAAATGTCACTTCCATCCCCACTCCCAAGGGAACCTTAACGAATTCCAGGATAAAAAGTATTACATGACCTTCCTCGTAGTATGAACTTAAATCATGCCAAGTTTCATTTGAATACATTCAGTAGTTTCAGCGCTATACGCAGTCAGGAATTTTACCCTACTGCGGCGGGGGCCACTACGGGGGGCTACTGCGGGTCAATGTGGGGGGTCCCCACTGCCGGTGCCCTCCACTGTGGGGACTTACTGGTCCCACTGCGAGGAAATGTGGGGGGCCCACTGCTGAGAGCCCCACTGCCGACGCCCCACTGCCGGTGCCCTCACTAATGACTAATGAGGGGTACCACTGCGGGGCAATGTGGGGGGCCCACTTCGGGGGGCCATCTGCCGGCGGCGCCCACTTCCGGGGCCCCACTGCCGGTGCCCCCCACTGTGGGGGCTACTGAGGTGCCACTGCAGGACAATGGGGGGGCCCCACTGCGGGGGCTACTGGGAGGGTCCGGTTGCGTGAGGGGCCCCGCTGCTGGGGCCTCCACTGCCTAGGGCCCCACTGCCAGTGCCCCCCACCGTGGGGGGCTATCGCTCTCTACCGCCCTTGCCCCGCGCGCCATCCTGCAACGCGCAAAATTTCACTTCCATACTCTCTCATAAGGGAACCCTTCTGAATTCCGGGATAAAAAGTATTTTATGCCCTTTCTTGTAATATGAACTTAAATCATGCTAAATTTCATTTGAATACCTTCAGTAATTTCGGCGCTACGCGAAGCCAAAAAATTTCATCCCCTCTCCCAACGGAACCTTATTAAAATCCGGGATGAAAAGTATCCTATGTCCTTTCTCGTAATATGAACTTAAATCATGCTAAGTTTTATTTGAATACTTTCAGTAGTTTCGGCGTTACGCGTAGCCAATAAATTTTACTTTCATCCCCTCTCCCAAGGGAACCCTATTGAAATTTGGGATTAAAAGTATCCTATATCCTTCATCATAGTATGATCTCAAATCCTGCCAAGTTTTATTTGAATACATTCAGTAGTTCCGGCTCTATGCGCAGCCAACAAATTTTACTTTCATCCCCTCTCCCAAGGAAATCCTATTGAAATCCGGGATAAAAAGTATCCTATGTCCTACCTCGTAGTATGAACTCAAATCCTGCCAAGTTTCATTTCAATACGTTCAGTAGTTTCGGAGCTATGCGCGGCCAAGACACAGACAGACAGACATGATGGAAAAAAAATACATTTTTGGCATCAGTATAGAAAGATAGAGTGCCCTCCAAAAAAAATTTTAAAATATCTTCAATGTACAGAATTGGACCTGTTACAGTTTTATTATAAGTATAGATTACAAACATAATAGACATTAAATAAAGTTTTGTATCATAAAACCTAAAGAGGTAAAGCGGACGTTTATGATGGTAAAGCGTTTGACCACCATCACACTTGAAAATGTGAAGATGTAGCCTAAGAAGAAGCACGCTTTTCCAGAAGGAACTTATACACTGGGGATTCTAAGACTCAAAGATTGAATTCTACCGGAAAAACAAACGCAGGAAGTTCGTTCGTTCTACCTATCTGTTTATTGCTGTAGTAATAAATTATAACTAGGCAAAAGGGATACTAATAAATAAAATAAAATACGTTTATTTCAGGCTAAAAACCCATATATCACAAAATAAATACAAATCACAAAGTTTCAAAAATATACAAAAATTAATAAACTGAAAATAATACGGCACATAAAACTATCGCATGTCACTTTCTGTTTCCCTCCATGTGGAGGGAGATCCAGGACATATAAATAGGATTCTTGTAATAAGCATTTACGGCTAAAAACAATGTACATAGGTGGCAATATACTTACGTAGTATAACTAGGTACCCTACCCTTTGTATAGGTATTTTAGAATTAGTTATTAGATTAATAATTAATTCAACTTAATCTGGTTTACAAATTAATAACATTAATCAATATCGTAATTGAAAACAGTACTATAGTGATTATGGTTTTTGTAATAATCGAGTAGGTCATCTCAGCCATTCAATATTTCATCGCGAAATGGATGTCCCACTACAAAATAATTACAACGGTACAGAGTTATTTATAAAGGTCTCTGGAACTTATTTATTCGCTCAAAATTTATAGCAAATAGATACATCATCATCATATCAGCCTATACACGTCCACTGCTGGACATAGGCCTCCCCCATACGACGCCACAAATAGCGGTCCTGAGCCGCCTCCATCCATCGACTCCCTGCGACCGCTACGATGTCGTCAGTCCATCGAGTGGATGGTCTCCCAATAGCAATACAAACATAAAAATTGAGATCATACATAAATGGATAGAATAGTACATTGTTTACCTAGGCGAGAACATGCCTGATCGAGTGTGTCTCCTTAAAACACACGAGGTAGGAATCGCAGTTTCTGCCGAGTGATACATAGTGCTTTATACTACACCTTCGAGGAAAATAAAAAGCAGAATAAATATTTTATTTCTGGCGGTGTCATAAAACTTTCACTACCACTCGATGACATTCTGTAGAATTAATAAAATTGCCTACACCAAATTCAAAATTAGAAGAACTTCCCGCGCCAGCCTTTATCACTTGGGTTCTTTTTTCAAAATATTGTTCGGAAATCGGAAGAGGCAAGCGGACTTGGAGTAAAAACTTTTTGTCGTTTGACCTATTATGAAAATAACCATAGCTACCGGCCGATCTTTTAGGAAATTAAAAAAAAATAACACGTTTGAAATGGATTTCCATACAGTATTCTCTCCTGCTAAAACGAGTGAGAAATGAAATTCCATATAGTTTTTCCTCCCGGATTCCAATACGCCTGCAATGTCTTACTTTCTATCTTATATTTGGAAAAGGAATAGGCAACTTTCCGAGCAGGTGTAGTATAAAATACCTTTAACGCACACTTAAAAGAAACAATTTACAAATGATACAATTACAACATACATTACATAGATGACAGAAAATCAATAAGTAGGCAGCTACTTAATAATAAATAAAAATACTTTTCTTGCACGGAGATGCGAATGTGGTACAAATATAAGAGGAAATTTCAAAGTTGCGTCAGTGACGGATAAGATAAGAAGCTAGGTTAGCGTGGTATGACCATGTTATGAGGCGGGAAGAGTGTGATGTTACAAGGACTGTGTTAGATAAGAAGGTGGATGAAGTAGAGGTAGACCTTAGAAAAGATGGATGGACTCCCTCCACCTTCCCATGGCCCTGCCAATCTTGCGGTTATACGGACCGAAACTGTAATAAAAGAATCAAGACTACAAATCCTACGCCGCACATGGTCCCGAACACTCTCCCCCTTTTCGGGCATATGCCATTTCATATACTACACAGACTTCATTTGCTGGGCTGCTCCTCCCCAGCTCGGTGCTGCTCTGTGCCCCCCGTCCGATTTCGAATGCGTGTTCTCCTCAACACGCCTAATTTTATGCCATGCTTTCGCAAACCTTTTGATAGGAGCTGCGAAACCTCGTGTTCCGGTTCCAGCAGTGCGCCTCCATGCGCTAACCCACGTATGGCAAGAACTGGAACAACTCGCCCCCTTGTCTTTGTACTCCCATCGTTTCTGCCACTTCTGTTTATTGATAAGCATTTGACCACCGTCACACTTGAGAAAGTGTGGCCTAAGATGGAGCGCGTTTTCCCAGAAGGAAATTATTAGATAGAGATTTGAAGACTTCTAGATTACACCCTACCAGAAAAACAGACGCAGGAAGTTCGTTCCACTATTTACCGCTACTTATAATGAAAGTAGAGCGGAAACGTTTGGTTCGGCACTGGGATATGTCCAGGTATCGGTGGTATTTACCAGTACGTCTGCTTATCCGGTAGTAGAAGAGGGAGCCACTCATCAATTATACCTGCATCAACTCTTGCCCGAATCCGCTTGTTAACTTCCCTGGGCTGACCTTTCAGTCTCTATTCACCTACGACCGCTGATACTAACGAATGGAAGAAAACCTGTTGTGACGACCCCACCTAAGTGGGAAAAGGCAAGAGCAGGATGACTTTTTCATAAGCCATGCAATACCTTAGAGTAAGTATCGGAACGTATGCTGCTTGATCTTAGGCAGCTACTCATTTGTAGGTAGGTCTATTTGTTATAATATCTATTAGTTGTCATATTTGTATAAAGACTTGTTAGCATTTGTCGCAGTAAGTAACGAATCAAAAGGTTAGGTCAATTAGCTTAGAAATCATTGAATCTTTTGTCTCTTCTTATTTGTCTTTTAGCTTGATAAATACGTTAAATATTATATTCCAAAAGTATTAAAATCTCTTTGTAAGAAGAAATTATTCCTACAGTTACAAATTACTTCAATTAACAAGAAGCATAGCTCACTTCCTCGAGGCAAGAAACGGATACATCGTTCACAATCAAAGAATATTTATTTATTTTCATTTATTCGTTATTTATTTATTGCCGGTCGAGACCAAATTAAATATGCGTGAAGATAACGAACCATTTAACAATTAACTTAACAAACAAAAGTAATATATTGGTTAAACTTCGTAAGGAGTAATATATTGTTGTTAAAGTTAAAACAAATATGGCGCACGGGGAATAACTCACTCAGGTAGGGTTGCCACTTCTGAGAATATATTAGCTAGTAAAATTAAGGTCTTTAACCGTAAATCAAAACCATGAAAATACCTATTAGGCCCACTGGTGGGCAAAGGCTTTCCCCCTATCCCAACATATGTACATCTCGGTCCGATGTTTGCATCTTAATTCAGGAAAAAAAAGCCGGTTACATAAAGCCCACTAAATAACTTGAAGTAAAATCACTTGGGTGGGTGAAATGAATGAACAGGAGAAAAGTCTTCACAACAAATAGAAAGATGCATTGTAATCAGAAATTATTTAAAACTAGCTGCGCCCCGCGGTGTTACCCGCAGATAATTTGATTATCCCACGGAAACACTGCACTTTTTCGCGATCATTAGTAGCCTTTGTTTTAATCCAGGGCACTCTAAAAGCGAAGTTATAATTGCGAAGATATAAATAATCTTGGTATAAAATTTCATCCAAATTCGTTCAACCGCGTTAAAGTAAAGGAGTAACAAACTTACAGAAATAGTATAAGAGAAAGTTTGTATTTAAGCCAGATACAAACTTTCAGCTTTGTGCTTCGCCCAAATTATTGTGATTTTATTTCCTGGCAGCCCTATAATCTTGGACTAAGAAACGTGTAGCACAAATGTTGAATTTCCAAGAGTTGGATTTCCATATTTGCGGCGAATAAATATTTTTCGATAGTACAAGCTAATTAGCAATATGAGTTATTTCACACATCATCATCATCATCATCATCATCAGCCCATACACGTCCACTGCTGGACATAGGCCTCCCCCGTACGACGCCACAAATAGCGGTCCTGAGCCGCCTCCATCCATCGACTCCCTGCGACCGCTACGATGTCGTCCGTCCATCGAGTGGATGGTCTCCCATGTAGGGGGGGATTTGCCATAATCACCACGCTTGGCAGGCGGATTGGTGATCGCAGTGTTGGTGTTTAAAAATACTCAGAAGGAAGCTGCTGCCCTTCCTCTGGTAGGTTCCCTTAGTCGGGTTTTATGACATCCACGGGTTGAGTTGGAGGAGTCGATATTCGTACGCCGCGACCCCACGGCGGTTTTTATTAATAGAAATAATTATTTCACACAAATAGAAATAATTATTTCTATTTTATGAGGAGTTGTTACTATTCATAGAAACCAAGATAACTACTAGAAATCTACCATAGAATTTTGCTACATTTTGTTCTAATTTATTGTATATTATGTAGAGTCGTGCTACCCTAACATTGCGCGTGGTTGTGCCAATTTTATTGTCAGACTAGCGACCCACCCCGGCTTTGCACGGTTGCAAATTATGCATACAAATCTTTTTCTTGAATCATCAAGTACTTCATTGTCATCGAGCTTACATAAGTATGCCTTTCAGGTCAAATGGTTGATGATAACTCGTCTAAAATTCAGTTGCAAGATATTTTCCACAGAAACAGGGCAAGTCGAAATAAAACCTTGTAAAAGCAGCAATGAAAATGATGAATGACGAATGACGAAACAGCTATCAAAACCAAATATTTTATAAATGTTTCGAACTTCTGTGATTTTCTCCGATGATACCAGTGTCGTTAAATAATATTCCCCAATATTTTTGGTTGTAACCCATTTGCTTACAAAAAATATCCAGGATTTGAGTTGTAGTAGCAAATATTTACAAAACTGCTTGGGCTAAAACAGAAAGCATTAATTTAAGCTGCCTAAGGGCAGGGCGGCTGGGGCGGCACTTTAGGCGGCCCGCCTCATGCTTCAGATGTAAATCGACTCCATGAGCATTTATTTGGTAAAAATTAATTACCTGTCGCGCTTTTTACGAAGCGACATGTTTCCCCATTGAGTAGGTAAAAATGTAAGACAGCACTCAACTACTAAAATCATAATGAACATATTTACAACCAAAACAGAATGGGGACTAACCAACCGAAGCCAGATCTTCCTCCATATCAATTAAAGTGTAAAGTCATAAACCCATCCCATCTAATCAGTAATTTAGATCAAACACATGACATTAGACAAAGCCGGTCCAATTAGACATCCATAACCTATCAAAACACCACCAAAAAACCTAACACGCACATGAGAATACCTCTAGATTTTATCATTAAGTAGAAGAGCTCAAAATGATACAGCAATGTTGATTTGATTCAGATATGGGAGTGCGACGAAACACGGACTCATTAGAGAAAACAAATCATCGTAATTAGGTAGTAAACCGAAGTTTGTTCCCATTGTAGCGTAGTTTACCTGATTGGGTTTTATGACGTACTGATTGTTACAAATTCGTTTATGACTGGGTCCCTTCTGAGTAGTGTTGTAAACATGCACCTACCTTTTCTTTGAAGGAACTCCTGTCATGGTGTAAGTAAACTGTGAAGTTGTGATATCCTGTGGATAGGCCCTACTGTGATTATTAGATATCAAAGTGTTAACGTCAGGAATCTGTAACGGCTTCTTACGGCGTTGCTAGGTAGGACATCAAGAGAATAGCTGTTGATTGACATAATTTGGCTTGTTTTAAAAAACGATAAACCGACTTCAAATTCTTGAACCTACCTCTTGTTTACGCCTGTTGCCGTAAATACTGTTTGTTATCAGTCATTGTGTTAAATTGATTGTTTTCAAAAACTTAATAATCTATTTCGATCCCCTTATTTGTACACTGTTTTATAAGTTTTGCAGGATAAATACCAATCCCCTGGGAATAAGGATTATTTGCTAAACAAAAAAAAAGAAATTTTGAATTGAGAACCTCCTCTTTGAAGTCGGTTGAAAACGATGTTTAATACCTTTAACTGTTCATAGTAAATATTATGCTACTTTCTACTTTTTTAATTGTAAATTTATGTTTTTACTTACCTGACGACTCCGATGTATTATGCCGTGCACTAGGTTTTAATAAGGACAGTTTTGTAGCTACGTGACATCATCATCAGCCCGTACACGTCCACCGCTGAACATAGGCCTCCCCCAAACGACGCCAGCGCCACCAATAGCGGTCCTGAGCCGCCTCCATCCAACGACTCTCTGCGACCGCCACGATGTCGTCGGTCCATCGAGTGGGAAGTCTTCCCACACTCCGTTTCGCATTGCATCGCGGTCGCCACTCGAGAACCTTTACTCCCCAACGGTTATCGGTTCTACGAGCTATATGATAGATACTCTATGTAGTCCGCAGCAGTGTGCGCCGAGCGCTGAACGAGCCCGTGCGAACCGCACTCACCCTGATGAAGTCCCTCGTTAAGGGATGAAACGTTGGTGTTCTTCCAACACAAACTAGGTTCGTAGTTAATCCGCTTACATTCATAATGAATTCATCAAACTAAAAAAAAAATGTATTTATTCTATTCTCATTTTACCATCGTTCTGATTGATGAATTAGTGTGAAAATACAAACAGAAAACAGCTTGCAGTGGCTTAATGAGATTAAAGAACTCCCTCCATAGGATACCTATATGGATATCCACTTTAGAATAAAGGTATAAAGAAGGCACATTATGCGAGCTCCGACCAAAAAGTACAGAATATACAGCGATCTTTACAGGCTTCGCGGACTTGGACTGACCTCGGGATTCGAGCAAATGTATAAAGGAAGGTTTGAGCTACGTAGGTAAGACTATAGGTTGGTCAAACTAAAGTAGGTATGCCGGTAAGTAAAGTATTTATTTATTGTTTATTTAATTAATACGGTTATTAAACCAATTACATTAATTGAAAGAAAAAAATATATGCATAAAACAATCGATACAATTAGAGTCAAATAATGAATTAATATAAAATAATTAATAATAACGTTCACAAAATAAAAAACATTTTCTCATTAATTTAGTCCAGCTGACAGCGAATAAATCAAGATCGGGGCTGTTATTCAGGAGAGTGTTGAGAGCGTTGAGTACTCTAGGGATGGGTAACATGGACCGAGCTGCCGTACGGCACTGCGGCACGTCTAGCCGCCGTAGTCGAGGAGTATGAAAATGTAGTAACTCCTACTATATTTTCATAAATAACTTGAGAAGGGAAAGCTTCTGAAACTTTAATAAACTATAGAT
The DNA here is from genome assembly GCA_947859395.1 of Eupithecia insigniata. Taxonomy (NCBI): domain Eukaryota; kingdom Metazoa; phylum Arthropoda; class Insecta; order Lepidoptera; family Geometridae; genus Eupithecia; species Eupithecia insigniata. The sequence goes on along the minus strand of OX401996.1, from coordinate 3,847,925 downwards.
TGAGTCCTATCAGAAACAGACGAATAATTTTACGATCATCGAAGGCGCCATAGGCTTCATAGTCGATAAGTTTATGGGATATTATGGGATTACCATGGTCTATTTGGGTTGAGCCACATTTATCTATCAGATTCTGACCTTCCATGTGCTCTACCTTCTATGCAGAATCTCGTTTTTTTTTAGTTATCAATTATTGACTATCATATTGTCTCTGCAATAAGTCAAGTTTCACGGGAACAATTTATTATTTTAAAATTATAATCTGTACACAGTCCTATGACTTTGAGGCCCTAGATTTTGAATTAAATCGACTCTACTTAACAAAAATTCTACCCTTTAAGTTATTTAACGACTCCACTGTTTAAAAATCTTTTAGATTTAGATTTTGTGCGTTAATGCAAATTTTGCTTAGTCGCAGTAGTTCTGTGCAAATAACTACTGGGACATAAAATTGTCCCCGTAGTTCTGTGCACCAAGACCCGCGACATCGGCAATTGGAATGTGCTGCAGTAATTTTAGGGTTTGGTGAGGTGAGATTAGCAACAAAGGCAACAAGCGGAGATAGCCACAAAATTTAACAATTTTTTTTTCAGCGTTTAATAAAAACGTGGATTCACAAAAAAGATATAACTTCTTCGAAATTTTTATAATCTGGCTGTGCGTGTGAGTTTCCGTTGTCACCCCTTCTGTTTTGGATTCGGGGTGCCAGAGCACCCCGAGAGGTGCCAAGATGGCACCCCTCGGAGCCTCGGTTACCCTTGACGGACCGGCCCCACGCCTCCCCTTTCACCGCTAATCCACCAAACAATACTACCAACAAAGTTGAGACGATTAAAATTTAGACTGGTAGAATCTTTACCCTCTCCCTAAATAACTATATGTAATAGTATGGCGTGTTTTAAAAAACGATAAACCGACTTCAAATTCTCTTACTTTTGCACTTTCCTAGTACTGCTGATCCCCTAGTACTAAACAACAATCCTATCCATCCACGGTTGTCTGGTAGAGATCATTCTCGAGTGATAAGACCGCCATTTGTAACTTAGTTTTAAAATTGTCTTTTTTGTATTTCTGTTTCTTACCAACAAGTGTGCAATAAAGAATTTTCTATCTATCTATCTTATTTAAAGTTTTGCGGGATAAATACTTATCCCCCGAGGATTCAAAATTAAGCGTAACATACATACAAAAAAAAACATACAGACGAAGTGATAACCCCCTCTTTTTGAAGTCGGTAAAAAAAAGCTATACGAGAAAATCTTTAATTGGCTCTCTGGTGTTATTACGTAAATTATTTTAAGTTAGTTTTAGCCGTTGATTTTCCAACTAAATAAATATATAAAAATAACGACTCTACCTAAATAACACCCCAGTGAACAAGTGTATAAATGAGTTTCAACCATTACAATTATATTCTGTAAAGCTTGGCGCCGGCGGCTAGTAGGAACTATAAACCGATTGATTCTCGGATTTCGTTCTGATTAATTTGATTATTCCTGGGACTTGGTCTTGGGTGTTTTTGATTGCTGTGGCTTTGTCCGACAAATTCGTCATAGATATACAACCTATTATACTTATTAGCCAAAGAGTCGAGATAATGGGTACGGAGAATATTGGCCCAATTTCGAGTTCAAATAGAAACATTGTGGGAGCTCTTTCTTACATTATCTCAATTTGAATAAATTATTTGGGTTTGTTAAGGTTTGAGTAAGGCTACGTACGCACTAACAAGCGGCTTACTTAGCGAGTAGAGCCAGTAGTAACTCAACATCTAGCAAAATAAGCGCACAGTGCGGCTGGTTGCGAAAATACATACATTTAATAGTCCAGAGTAGTCAAGAACGTTGACTAAATAGTGCATGAGATCGTTCGTTGAAGAAACGTCGCAAAAACGATATTGCACTGCTCCATCCACGTCGTCGTCGAGCGCGAGTAAACGGTGCATTATCTCTACCTACGCGTAGTGTACGATCTCGAGCACCGTTCGTGACTCGCCAGGCTCTAAGCTTCTCAAACCACCTGTCAGTGAGGTTGCGTACGCACTGACAGGTGGCTGAAACCTTGACAAAGATCAAATTATTTATACTAAGTAAAGTATCTACTATAGTTACTACGTTCGTAGCCGAAGGAGAGACGGCTAATAGGGGAGGCTAACAGGAAAAGAACAATTTTTTTTTAAAAACTTACGCGATTTGAACACTTTATTTTAAAACATCATCATCATCATGATCATCAGCCCGTACACGTCCACTGCTGAACATAGGCCTCCCCCAAACGACGCCACGAAGAGCGGTCCTGAGCCGCCTCCATCCAACGACTCCCTGCGACCGCTACGATGTCGTCAGTCCATCGACTGGGAGGTCTTCCTACACTCCGTTTCGCATTACATCGCGGTCGCCACTCGAGAACCTTTACTCCCCAACGGTTATCGGTTCTACGAGCTATATGACCTGCCCATCGCCACTATTATTATAAATATTCACGGGTATTTATCGTGTTTATTTATCTGTTCCACCCGACGTTTCAACAGGATTGCACTCTGTCGTGGTCGTGGTGAATAAATAAACGCGAAATACCCGTGATATTTATAATAAAAAAAAAAAATTGTGCTGACACCATCGACAATGGAATCAGGGCAGGGAATGATGATGAATTTAGCCTTCGTCGAAAATTATCGGCAGACATCTTAACTACATTCAGGTCATAATTAAATTCAACTGAAAGGTTTTTCCTTAAAAATATTTTATAAACATTCCTGTCAACCTTTTAGCTTAAAAATATTAACGCAATTAAAATTTCGCGGCTTCCCAAATAGCTCAATTATGCGATGGCCGGCCGACAAAAAGTCGCCGGCAATTTTATGTGATGTTATTGCATTGAAAGGCAGTAAACATTTGGAGGTTATAAATTTTTGAGGTAAATATGTACGGGTACCTTTACCTGCCCATTCAAAAGCCTAATCCCTACTTATTTGGCTCATTCATTTTCAATTTCACCTTACAAAAAAGTCTCATCAAAATTTTTTATTCGTATGTATGTTAGTCTGTAAGGTATTTGTTTATATGGACCCTAGAATAAGTTTATTACCATCAATACCTAACTGTTCTTAAGATGCCTGAAATTTTATGAATAATATAAAAAGCTGATGAAGTTTTGGTGAGTAGGAACTTCACTTTGGTAGTATATATATATATATATCTTAAGTAGTACCTATCTATCTTAAGTAGTTATACCTACCAAATACTTTGTTTAAGGTTATCAATAAATATGAGGAGGTAATGTTTATATAAAACACATTTTTTTTCCTAAAATAAGCGCACAAATAAACACACGTCATTTATCATCATCATCATCATCAGCCCATACTCGTCCACTGCTGGACATAGGCCTCCCCCGTACGACGCCACAAATAGCGGTCCTGAGCCGCCTCCATCCATCGACTCCCTGCGACCGCTACGATGTCGTCGGTCCATCAAGTGGATGGTCTCCCATGTAGGGGGGGAATTGCCATAATCACCACGCTTGGCAGGCGGATTGGTGATCGCAGTGTTGGTGTTTAAAAATACTCAGAAGGAAGCTGCTGCCCTTCCTCTGGTAGGTTCCCTTAGTCGGCTCTTACCGTGGCCGTGGGGTCGCGGCGTACGAATATCGACCCCTCCAACTCAACCCGTGGATGTCGTAAGAGCCGACGTCATCTATATATATAAAAGAATGTCGTCTTAGTTACACTATTTATAACTCGAGAACGGCTGAACCGATTTGGCTGAAATTTGGTGTGCAGGTAGCTTGGAACCAGGAAAAGGACATAAGATACAAAAAAATTAGGGTTCCGCGCGAAAAAAATAATTCGACGGGGGCGAAGCCGCGGGCAGCAGCTAGTTTATACTATAGAGGAAATATTTGTTTGTTTGCATTGAATAGGCTCCGAAACTACTAAACCGATTTGAACAATTCTTTCACTGTTGGGAAGCTACACTATCCCCGGGTGACATAGGCTATATTATATTTTTTATAAATTAGGTAACATTATTAAAACTCCAATAATGTAAACCAAGGTGTAAAAATCGATACACTGAACCGATTAAAAAAATTATTTCACTGTTGGGAAGCTACACTATAAAGCGGGTGAAACCGCGGGGAATAGCTAGTGGTAAATAATTGCGTAAACCGAAAACTTTTTTCACGCCACCGCCAGGTCACGCGTCGTCGGCTTTTACAAACACACCCATAAATGGAACATAAAGTCCCGACGGACGCCAAACACGGTGCTTTTTGTCGACCCTCGTCTGATGAGCGTAGCCTGAACTCTGTGGCAAAGCCTAACATAGATGCTTAGTTATAAATATTAATTCTTATGAATTAATTTTGCGTAAAATGATAGGGCTGAATAGCTATGCGAAAGCGGAAAATATTACCGCTACAAATATGGGCATTACTTGACTTTACGTGGGAAGAATGCGGAATGACTTCTTTTTACTTGAGGCTAGAAACGTCTAATATAAACGTAAGAACTCAACGCCTAGAGGTCTAATGATGTAGGAACCTACAATAAGATTTTTATGAAGAAACTAGCTGCTGCTCGCGCATTCGCCCGCGTTTTATCGGGAAAAAAAATAGCCTATATGTTATTCCAGGTCCAAAACTATACCCATACCAAATTTCAGCCTAATCGGTTCAGTAGTTTTTGTGTGAAAGAATAACAAATATCCATACATCCATCTATACAAACTTTGACATTTATAATATGAGTAGGAAGTAGGATAAACGGACGTTCTGGGCTGCTTTTCACCAAAGTGGAGCGAAGCAAAGGTGATGGACTACAAACGGAAAACAACACATAGACTTCAATTAGCATACAATATTTCCGGTTACCTTTGGAGAGTAAAGATTCTCGAGTGGCGACCGCGATGCAATGCGAAACAGAGTGTGGGAATACCCGATGGACCGACGATACTGGTCTAAAATTGAGTTCCATGATTTGATCCGAATGTATGTTACATTGCAAGTTATAATAAAATAAAACTTGTAAAAAGTCCCCCGTTTGCACCAAACCGCATCACGCATTCCTATCATAGATTTGTCCGCGCCGCAATTGGCCAGCAGCCGTACATAGTTGCATCTGCATTCATTACTGCGCCGTAATTAATATAGCTGTAATCAGTGGATTATAGCTTTATTATTGCCATTAGCGGCGAGCTTAGATGTTTATTGTACCGATAATTGCACTGTGATATTGTAATATCATAATATCTCAATAAGTTTGAGCTGGTTTAAGCTTTACATGGCTTTCCTTATGAATGTAAGCGGGCTAACTACGAACCTAGTTTGTGTTGGAAGAACACTGCCGTTTCATCCCTTAACGCACTCACCTTGAAGAAGGTGGTTGAGGTACGTTGGTGTTCTTCCAACACAAACTAGGTTCGTAGTTACTACGAACTACGAACCTAGTTTGTGTTGGAAGAACACTGCCGTTTCATCCCTTAACGCACTCACCTTGAAGAAGGTGGTTGAGGTACGTTGGTGTTCTTCCAACACAAACTAGGTTCGTAGTTAACCCGCTTACATTCATAATGAATTCGTCAAACTACGAAAGTTTTTATAGTAAAACTTTACAGGGCTATTTAGAAACTCCGTTTCTGAGTCTTTGAGATGTAATCTGACGAAGATTCGGGCGAAATTCAAATGTTTTAGCAGTTTTTAACTTTTTCTGCGTTCTTCTAAGAATAAAAATATCAGAAAAGAAGTTTTACACAAATCACCCACCATTTTCTATGAACCCATGTTCCAATAAAGAACGATTAATATAGCTTTTGGTAATTTATGTTGATTGTTAATAACAAATCCCTTAAATTTATTGGTTGCTAAAAGTAGATTCGAATCGTTTGTTAAAACATGAGTTTATAGAAAAAAATATTTATAGAAAACACATTTCTCGCTATTTATATTTCTCTTACAATGAAAATATTAAAAACTGCTAAAATATTTGAAATTCGCGCGAATAAATGTCAAATTCCGTGTCGAAAAAATTGAAAACAAGTATAGACTGGATTTATAATAAACAAGATGAAAACCCGGCTTCGCTCGGGTAAAATGTAGCCTTATTATAATAATATTCCACAATTTTTTTATATACTTAATGTAAATGATACTTCTGTAGTCATCGGTTCTCAACGAATGATATAGTAAGTACTTAGTGGGCCTAAGTACTTACTATATTATTTGTGAAATCCGCGCCGCCAGATTTAGGAATTTATGCTCTATGCTCAGTCTACGATAGTAAATAATGTGCTAGAACTTGCGATGCTGCCATGAGACGGACACTGATAGAATTGCGTCAATCCTAACGCAGAACCATTAACCGGCTATTAGGCATATTTTTTTACACTCGCTCAAACATTTGTGCATGCAGATTGCACATACACCGTTACGCAAGCAAGATGGCCGGCCACACTCTCCATCTTGCTTGTGCAAGCCAGTGTGCGCAAGCAAGATGGAGCGTGTGCACAAATGTTTGGGCGTGTAGCCGAGCTATAATACAATGGAGAACGGAATACAAACCCATGTCACCTGTGACACGTGATGACGTGACACTGACACATTGATGAGATTTGACATGTTTATTTCACAACGCCATTGAAAAGCAATTTATTTGCATTTATTCATTGAAATACTCGATAATCCGAATTTTCCGCATATAAGTTGTCGACTCGGATTGACTAATTTTTTCTCTTCAATTTGATGTGCATTTCGTTCGAGTCTACCGTAGACCGGTACGAAATTATTAATATAGATAAGCAAATAATTGGAGTATACAATCCACAAAGTCAGTGACATAGTCCGGCGGCGGCATGATGCGATATTTTAGTCTATGAATAATGAAGACTCGTGATATCGTATCGTCCCCCCATCTCGCCGCTGGATTTCCAACGCTTCTGTACTCTGTCTCCGTACAAGGTGAAATTAAACTTCCTACTATAGTATTATAAACTAGCTGCTGCCCGCGCCTTCGCCCGCGTTTTATAGGGATAAAAAATAGCCTTTATGTTATTCCAGGTTCCAAACTATACCCATACCAAATTTCAGCCTAATCAGTTCTGTAGTTTTTGCGTGAAAGAGTAACAAATATCCAGACATCTATACATTCATACATCCATCCATACAAACTTTCACATTTTTAATATTATACATAAGTAGGATGTCAAAGTTTGTAAAGATGGATGTCTGGATATTTGTTACTCTTTCACGAAAAAACTACAGAACCGATTAGGCTGAAATTTGGTGTGGATATAGTTTGGGACCTGGAATAACATATGTAAGTACATATAGGCTATTTTTATCCCGATAAAACGCGGACGAAGGCGCGGACAGCAGCTAGTAGTCTATATAGCTAAATTGTCTATACCTATAATAAACTAATAATTTCTTTTTATTCACCTTGGTTCTAACCAAGTAGAGAGGTACATAAGTACTCAACTATACATATGTACCTATAATTATAATACATATAAATATATATATCTTAATATTTTATGAAACATATTGAGCTAAAACTAACATAACCTTATTCCTAAGACTGAATAGAGCTACAAAACTAAACTCAAGCGACACAATGATCCACTTTTATCTTTTTACACATTTTCAGCATGGGACATAATCTACCCACTGAAAAATATAACTATCTTTTAGATAAGCTGCAGTTAGACACTTATTTCGTACGGTCGACAAGTTATTTTCCGTAATTTCGTCGGGTAAATTAGCTGCAGTGGAAAGGATACAATGTAGAAGCTAATTGTTCCTTGAACGTAGGTTCTGTATTAGTGCCTATCTAGAGAGTACAGTCGGAGGCAGAAGTGGAAAAGTTTTGTTCTCTAAATTAAGTCTTTTGTATAAGTTATCGTAGTACCTAAGTTCTGTTTACGATATAAAGATATTTTATTCTTAAATTATTATGCATTCGCCGTGTGATGTTTAGAATTTTCACCAAACCAACTCTTCCCGCGGGTGACGAAAGATGCGAAGGTATATCCACCGGGAAAGGGGGTGGGAATGCCGAACTGCTATCCCCAACCCGCATGCCCAGCAGAGCGTGGGGATTATGGACACTATGAGATAAAAGTTAATATGGCACTTATCAGGAGGAAGCCTGCGTCCAGTCCAGACCAATAAAAACCGAATGCAAAAACGGAGCGAGCTCGTCACGATTAGCGCCGTCATCATCGCCAGCTGTGTTCAAAACGCGGATCGCGGAAATCGCTTGCAAATCCCCAGTGTGATAACTTGATAAGGCTCTTACGTCTTCATCATCGTCAGCATTACGTCATCATCATAGTCAGCATACGTACACTAATACTAAAACTTAGTGGAGGGAACTGAGATCTGCACTGAGATCTCGTATGGGAGTGTACAGATTTGAACAGACTTGCCACATACTGCAATAACAACAAACTTCACCTTAGCTTGCCCAAATGTAACTCCATCAGCTTTACCAAAAATATCAACACTATAAATTTCTCATATAACCTTTGCGATTCCCCATTGAATAGAGTTACCAAAATAAAAGATCTTGGTGTGTTACTTGACCGTCAGCTTCATCTAAATCAACATATCGAATCTATAACTACTAATGCTTTTAAAATGTATGGCTTTATTATGAGGTCGTCGGTGGACTTTAAGCAACCATCGACTTTTCTATACCTATATAAAACATTGGTACGCTCTCAACTGGAATACGCGGTGCCAATATGGAACCCATTTTATAATAAGTACGTGGTGGCAATTGAAAAAGTTCAGTGGAAATATCTGCGTTCAATGAATTACAGATGTCGTCGTCCCCGTAGCTCTTATGCTGACTCACTTGTTGATTCTAAACTCCTTACTCTCGAGTCCAGACGTATATATCTTGAAGCTGTTACCCTATACAATATCGTGAATAATAAATTTGACTGCATGGATCTTGTCAATAAGCTATGCTACGCAGTCCCGAGAACCTGCACCCCGCGAGCTACTCGCTCGCGTCCTTTGTTTGCCCTTGTTACCTGCCGCACAAACTCGGGACTACGTGCCCCTATTCGTCGTATGGTTGAGTCCTATAATAATTACTTCGTAAACATAGACATATTTTTTTGCAATTTGTATAAATTTAAAAAGTTGATATACAGTCTACTTTGTCAAGTAAATTTAAGTACAACATAATTCTTTACTAGGTATTTCTACATCATATTTTGTCATTATTACTTTTATTACAAATAATAACTAATTTTGAGATTAGAATAATATAATCTATAGCAATTCTAGTTTGTTCTCTCAACTTAGTTGTTTAAGAGGAGCCCAGTTATCGGCTAGCTACCCTAATCTACTTCATGTTTTAGTTGGGCCTTCTAGTTGCATGTTTTTCTTTTTATTCTCTATGTATATAACGTATATGTGGATAGCGCTGTGGGCTACATTGTTAAATTATCTCATCTTTACACAGTAAAGAACTAAAATAAATGTATAATAAGTTTAATGTAGTCGTTTGTTGTTCCTTAATAAATAAATAAATAAATATTATGCATTATCCCCCTGCCTAAACAGGCCATAACCAGTCCAACTTCTTGAAGCACCGGAGCAAGGACTTTTGGTGATTGACAGCTTCGTTTCAGCTTCTCTGTGGGTGTGGTTGGTGTCTCGATAATACTCTTCAGTCCCGTCTTGTGTCTGGCCTCTTCTGTGGCCGTACAGTGTACCACAACGTATATATACACTGTTGAACATAGGCCTGCCTCAAACGACGACGCGTCGTTGCAGGCCAGCGTCGCGAGACGCTACAAATCGGTCGCTACAAATCGGCGGTCCTGAGCCGCCTTTCTTCACTTACCCTTAGGTATTTAGCATCTGACTGTACCTAGTAATGGTGGTTCCATTTACGATACCTCTTGAACACCTGGCAATTTATTTAAATGCACTAAAACTTTATTTTAACTTCAGTTAATCACAGACTTTAACGTGTTCTAACCATGGGGTTTAACTTTTAAGGTTACATAACCTGTTAACTGATATCGCAACGTATTATTAAAGTTATGGTAAAAGACGGTTAAATAATAAAATATCCTTGTAATGAGCAGTTTTTTTATATGCAGGTAGTAAAGATAATGTTAATTTTAAAGTGGTAATTTTTTAAACTCTATTTGCACATCCGTAGGAGTAAATTGCTAGATGGTAGATTCTGGAAGTTGCTAGAACAATATACATAAATTATTCAGAATACAAATAAAAAAATTCGCAGAAGAATTTAGTTTTTGTAATAAATGGTGTATCTTTCGTTGGTGAGTTAATGAATATTTAATAAATATGATTAACATATAGACCTTTTATCAGATATTTGTGTTGTTAACTGTACCGACCTATATTATTGGCTATCTATTCATCATCATCATCATCATCAGCCCATACACGTCCACTGCTGGACATAGGCCTCCCCCGTACGACGCCACAAATAGCGGTCCTGAGCCGCCTCCATCCATCGACTCCCTTCGACCGCTAAGATGTCATCGGTCCATCATCATGGATGATCTCCCATGTAGGGGGGGATTTGCCATAGTCACCACGCTTGGCAGGCGGATTGGTGATCGCAGTGTTGGTGTTTAAAAATACTCAGAAGGAAGCTGCTGCCCTTCCTCTGGTAGGTTCCCTTAGTCGGCTCTTACGAAATCCACGGGTTGAGTTGGAGGGGTCGATATTCGTACGCCGCGACCCCACGGCCATCGTACGCGGCTATCTATTATATTTTATTAATTTACTTGGATTTTAGGGTAATTAAAGATATTTTTTAATACTCAAACACAAAAATTCGAATACGTCACTGATGATGTTCTTAAATAGTTACGATCAATAACAACATTGAACGGCTGCACCAATTTCTAACAAACGTAGCTAAGAACACCCGAGATGACGCCACCTCTCAAATAAAAAAAACTATATCAAAATCTATTCCTGCGACTGATACCTACAGGGTGTCAATGGCTGTCAAATCAGTAAAGTTAAGTTTTCGCGACATCTGCGCTAAAACTAAACTGATTATTACGTTAATAATATTATTGAGAAAAAACTTATATACCTACCTACCTATATGACTAACAATCGCAATAGCAGTGCCCGACAGGGTGTATATACCTACCTACCTACTAACTTTAGCTTCAATTAGATTATAAGCTACCAACCAATGTACTCAGATATTAGCAATGAATAAATGAAATGATTTGACAGTATTAAAAATATTTTATACTTTATATTTTGAATGTTCGGATGCAGCGACTCGTGTAATTATGATCGAACTTCACTAAAAGTCAGTTTGTTTAACCTTCAATTATGAAAGATATGGCAAGTGCTGTCAAATTACTATCATCTGAATAAACACCAAGGTCACAGTTAAAGACAAGTTAAACTTAAAATTAAAACTCCCCTATTTTACAAGCTTATATTTAACTTGCAATGTAACAAACCTGTTTGTTCGGGTGGAATCTTGCAACTCAATTTTAGACCAGTTATCCTCAACCGATTGAGCTGAAATTTGGCATACCTACTTAATGTACGTTCGGTAACAATGCTATGGTCATAGTAGCATCGAGCTGGTCTGATGATGGAAACCGAAGGTGGCCATAGGAAATCCCAAACGAAACGACTTAACCACGTCGAGTTTTGATTCGTTGGATTTGTCTGCCCAAACACTTTGGTCCTACTCCTATATAAAAGCTTGTGTTTAAAAGTTTTTTAAACGATTTATTTTTATTTCTTCTGGGTCTAAAAAACTAGCTGCTGTTGTAAAAGCTACAACAAACCACACAAATAAGCAAACATGCGAAAGAGCGATAAAACTGAAATGACTTCATAGTGCTAATCAGCTGAACAAATTTAATTTGCCTGTGTCAGTGTTACTGTCGGTTTATAGGGAAATTAACAGTGAGCACGATTTTATGAGGTATTCGGGTAGGTTTTACTGGGAAACAAATAGGCAGGTAGGTAATAAATGAAATTCGAAAAAGAATTGCTGGTGAAAGCTCGTCGACTCTATTTAATGTGTTTTATTTATAGCCCTTTTGATTGTAAAAATCCATTAGCATAGTTCTGCGACGATGAAAGCTGTTTTTAATTTATAAAACAAATACCTAAATTAATTCGATACCTAAGCTTCGTTTAAAAAGTGTAAAAATGTAAAATCATTTTGTTTCTTTTCATATAATTGTACAAAAAAACAAAACGTTTATTGTCAAAGTATGTGAAATTAATGGAGTTGCATTGGAACCATAGAATAATTATTATCAACGAGTTTTTAGTCTACGGTTGGAACTCTGTCTCTTGTGGCAACTACAATAAAATAATAATTTTGTTTACATAATATGCAAACGAAATAATTGTGTAACAACTTCTAAGGTTTCTGGAACAACTTTATTTTCATCCATTTTGTTTTCAAGTGACCATGGCAACCTTGTTTGAAAGTAGGTAGAGTACCCGCAAATATTTGTGAGCTCTGTGAAGTTGGCTTCAACGGCTACGAACTGAACCATAAATAAGGCGTTGAGGGGAAAGAACGGGGTGAGACGGGATCTGTCTATCAAACCAGGGTTACCAGCAAGAATTTTGACGTACCTATTTTTATTTTTTCTAAAACATTTTGTTCTGCATAAATTTATTTAACTATTCAGTATTTAATAAATATATAAAAACATTTATACTCAATGACGGATTATTTTAAACCTAAAATGTTAGAATAAATTAAAATTCTTATCTAAAGCAATTAACCCAATTGTAAAATAAAATAATTACAATGTAGCACTTTTATTTAAAATCAAAAAAATCTAGTTGGCAATGCTGTCGAATGAATGCTTTTGAGTACAATGACCCAGCAAAGTCTTCGACGGTTGTTCGGTGTTCGTTTCGTTGACTTGATAGTTTGTTCTTGCGATTTTGTTGAGTATTCCCTGATATGAGCTGTTTCTCTTAAAAGTTAAATCGTCAAACATGGAAAATAGTGTTCGATGACATGATGTTCATGAGAAAAGAAGCCGTTGAAGGTCTTAATTCAACCTCAAAATGGTACTTCAGCGGACTGCAGCTGCAACAGGTGTGTCTATCAAAATTTCTAGCCGAAGCCCGGGTGGGTCGCTAGTTGGTAAATATCACTTTTCTATTTGATTGTACTTGCGCAGTTTTGCTTCCGTGCCTAAGTTCACAGAGCTCATTAGGTTTTGCAATCACTCTACTTATTCTAAAACCTCTTTACGTCAATCGTTGGCCATGTTATTTCCACGCTCTCTGGTTTCTTCTAATAAGGTTCGATTTAAAGAGTTTAAACTTACTGAACAAAAATCATAAGTCTATGGAACGACCTCACTTTGCTCGTTCAATTGCGAATACGTTTAGGTAAAGTTGATTGAGGTAATAAACATTATTAATGTGATAAACAAGACATCGAGGTAATCGATAGTGGGAATCGGTAAGGGATCGGTAATGGGTGGCCACACGCGATAGATAGAAGTCTCTATCAGTGGGTGTTCGACTCTACTATCTATGACTATTTGTCTATGGATTGTGCTATGCTACTGACACCTTTTGATTGTATGTTGAGTAACTAGGGCAATTAAATAGTTAGAAGGTAATAGGCAATCGTCTGAAATATCTGTCATTTTATGGCCAGCCATTTTTCCGTGGTAACGTACCTAGTAGGTGGGTAAACTTTATAAAATAAACAAAGTAAGTATTAGGGACGAGTAAAATGTAAGTATGTATACTAACCTAACTACATTAGTAATATCTGTTGCTTCACAGTTTGATAAATAAAAAGCAAGTTAAAAATCCAAAATGATGGCTTAAAAATTCGTGTACGTACCTACTGTCTCCTCTTTACCTACTTATTTTACTCACGAGACCGAATGATTTCAATGTTAGCAGTTAAAACTTACATAATCCTATAATCATTTTTAAATAGGTATTGCTATCAACCCGCCCACCCTACCTGTCAGTTTAAAGCAACTTAATTGCAATAAAAATTACAATTCAATTTCAATTGCAAACTATCCCTTGATTGACTTCATGAGTAACCGACTGAACAGACAAAACAAAAGAGTGCTTTAACATCAAAGTATTCCATTTGACAGGTGGCATTTCACGCAGCAGTTTAAAAACATTCTACTTTTGAAAAGGTCGAACCTATTTGATGCAACAAAGGAGAATAATGTTGCCAGTAAACTTATTGTTATGTTGCAAATTAATATCCTTATTTTCTTTGCAATAAATTCTGAATAATTTTGTCCGTTACTTTGTAAAGTGATTTCGTAATTGCATTAACATCGTTAGCAGCTCATTTCCGTTTTGTATGTTTAAAACTGTCAAGAAATATATTAATGCTAGTGCTCACGTAAAACAAGGAGGTTCCTAATTGAGTAGTCTTTTTTAACGAATTTAGGCAGAAACACACTATGCTTTTTTTTATTTATTTTAATTTTACCGTGGTACTGCGGCGTCCTAAATCGTCGTTGATTCTACTTATCATCATAAAATAAATTAACTTTTTAGTTTCATTTCTTACTTCATGAATACAACACAATTTCTTATGACAAACATACAAACTCAGGATCACCAAACCTTTACAGTTTTCCTCATCACACCTCACTCTCAACATGACATCCATCTCATTATTATAAAATTCAATTCATTCGAAAGGTCATCTAATTCGTCCCCAAGTGGTCGTGGTTCCGGTATTTTGGTGTTTATGTTCAATTTTATCCATGTTTAGTGGTGTGAGAACGATTTACACCATAAAATAATGTATTATGACAAAAAGATTGTCATTAAAAAGTTTAGTTGATATTACGTATAAAAACTTTTTGGGCGAAAACTTATTTCGATTTTTAAATTCAATATTCAAATTAAAATCCTCGATTTGCGTATTGCTTTTAAATTTTAATAGAGACGTAATCGAATTATCGATGCAAGCTCTACAATCGAAAAATAATAAAAAAATTGGATCCGGAATTATAAAACCTCAAAACGTCCCTTTTACGTATTACGAGGGTCTTCTCGGGATTTATATGTAATCATCCACTCACTACAATTTATAAAGGTTGATTCAACGTAATTTTGGTATCATTCGAAATTAGATTTTTTAAGTTTCGGCAAGGCGGATGTCACGTCTCGAATAATCGTTTTATAGGTTTAATGACAATTTAAATGATCGTTTACGAATCACTAAATAACATTTAGGTACCTAAAACATTAGGGAGTTTTTGTTTTGAATTAGTAAGGGAGCGGTTTTTATACAAGTGTAACGGACGTCTTTTTTTGGCTATTAAGTTAGATTACTTTAGTCGAAATTAGGTCTGTTCATACTTGTTCTTTGATGTTTGGGTTCGTCCTTGTCAAAAGAACATCATGCATCTTGTCAAGAAATAATTTTAATCTAGGTCCTAATGTTAGCAAATACCTACACCAGAACCTACTTACCTATCTCGCATCATCAAAAGTGTTGCAAACAATTTCAAATCAGAATCGGGATTACGATTCGTAATAAGCCCATCACCTACGTGACGCTATTTAGCATCAAATCGGCGCAAGCGTGAATTGGAAATCAAAACATTGATCCACAATCAAATCGATTGGAAACTTTAACATCGTGATCGATAACATGCCATCCGATTATCGAAATCACGATCGTTTCAATCGATTCAACTTCTACAAGTCTGCGATATGGACATCACTATTAGAGCTCATTTTTGAATTCAAATAACGAATTTATGTTTTATTCGACGGATACAAAGTCGAAGTTGGCTGTATGATTTGAATAAGGAACGTTAATGTGTTTTGTTTTTAGAATTGACATTGGCATATTTGGTGTCGTTCAAAAATAGTAAAAACGCTCCACTTTGGATTATATTAAATTATAGCCAGCCGTGAAAATCGTCCCGTAATGTGTTGGGGATTATTCGTCCGTGGGACTGCGCGAGGGTATCATTTGGTGCAGCTCTAAGTGCGGGTAATGGGCCGTAATCTTTGAATTAGCCGTTACATTTTATTGATTCTTGTTTCCTTTTTACATACTCACACAAATAAATAACCTTTCTTTGCACGAGCTTCACAATCGATAGGATTGAAACTGATTGATACTTTTGTAGAGATGGTTCCGTTCGGTCAGATTTCGCATGTCTCTTCCTAAGTATGGTGCATGAGTGAGATTTTGGTAGGTACTTACAGCAAGCCTTAAGACCTTTGGGATTTTATTAACCAAGTTATTTACCCGTGGATATCAAGTTACGGTTAGTGACTGTTACTTTTCTTAACACTTTCATTGCCCATCACGCACATCTTCATGCTCGAGATGGTAAAGCTGCGGCGCGCCCCTTCCGGTAATATGGCAGAGGCTAGGCAGTAAATAGGTTATAACGTGTGAATAGACTTGAACCATAATATTATTTAATATTACCAACTATCTTAGGACATTGTAGAAAATGAGAATTTAAAAAATGTTAGACCGTCACACGTAACATGCAAAATGGAATACATACGTTGTTCCATACCCCTGTCAAATTAATTAAAGATTGTTTATCGGTTGTTTATCGCGTACCTTTTGTTATATTTTCCCCTACGTTTCCATCGCGTTACAGTGATCGTGGTCACGGGGCGACTGGATGTATTTGGAGCTACCGCCGAGAATTGATGGCAGTATCCACGACTACCCTCAATTCGTCTGAAAAAGAAGGGTAGACTGAGGGTAGTCGTGGATATTGCCATCAATTCTCGGCGGTAGCTCCAAGTACATCCAGTCGCCCCGTGACCACGTAGGGCAAAATATAACAAAAGGTATGCGATAAATACCCGATAAATAATCCTGTCAAATTATTTCATTTTAGTTATGCCGTTGTCAGCAAACTATGATTTCACTTCAATTTCAGACTAAAAACATAATTTCATTGATGTAACATAAAACCATTGGGCATTACGAGGTTTATAAGCAAAGAATGGCATTAGCATCTGTTAAAATGACATTAGGTTGCCACGCTCACTTGCGCTCACAACGTCAATATGAAGTGTATTTGACGGGATGTGAAGCATGCTGGAGTTTGCAAGGGTTCCGGAGTACTACGTTAATACTACGGTACATAAAAAAGTTTTTTTTTGAGAAACAATACTAATACTGTCTGTATCATTTTTACTCTGCTAAATGATAGATCTAAATTGAATGTTTTTGGTATCTAACAGAATTATATGACATCTTTATTTTGCAGAATTACACACTGCGAAATAAAGATGTAGACAAAATATGGTTGTTTATTCTAATTATGAATAAATCAAAACTTATTTCGTGGATATACCTTTATTAAACCATGATCTTACCTGATGATCGACGATGTATCACAAAGAACTAGAAAAATATCACTCTTATCTTGCACAAGTTTTAGGCATTGAATTGAAATTAAAAAGATGACCTCTAGGAACCAAAATGACCTCTAGGACCTCTAGGAACCACGATGACCTCTAGGAATAAAGAACAAGGATATCATAACGAAGCGATAAAATAATTTTATTATATATATATATAATTCAATGTGTTAACGTATAAAGTACATATCATAAATTCATACCCAAAATTTTCCTAATAACTACTAAAGCTCAAACTAATAAATAATGTAAATGTATGAAATAGATAAATATTATATCTAATAATATTACTGATCTCCTAAATCTAAACGTTGTGTAAGGAAAACTGAACACCTAAATCTAAACGTTGCGTAAGGAAAACTGAACACCTAAATCTAAACGTTGCGTAAGGAAAACAGTTTTTTTTTTATTTAAACAAAGAATGGCTTTGTCGCTTCACGACAACATCATCCACCATCCATTAAAAAAATCACCTCCTAAATTCTATAAAGAAACAAAATAATTCGCTTTTATCCTAGCCTAGATAGAAGGAAAATGTTAAGATATTGACTTAACCGTTTTCCTCCCATCCCACAGAACCCTAGAAAAATAATGGAAAAACGTTAGTTGACACAACTAATGCTTGTGTAATGCGCCTCTTATCTGACTAATTAAAAGTCGATTTGGCTCGCGGCGAGGCAGCGAGCTTTCTAATACAACGACAGCTAACTAGGTGAATCCATGTGATTAATGTTTGCGCACTGTGACAGCTTTATTTTACCTACATATACTGAAATAAGCAAAAAGGCGGAATGGAAATATTCATCGGTGCATAGACAAGTTCAAGTCCTAAATGGAATTCGCAAAACTAATTCAAACTCATCGAGTAGGTAGTATTTGATTCTTGCGTCGTGGATTCCAAACGAGCGATGCTATTTCGGGGCACCATGTTTTGAATCTACGGGCCCCGGTTTTTTATTGGGTGTTTCCACGTTTTTCTAAGGAAATTGATAAACAAAAGGATCGTTTACTGACGACAACCCATATTTTTCAACACATATTTATTCTGTGTGTGAAAATACATGTTCATTCTCTATTTTCTTACTCTCATAACCCGTAGGTAGTTAAAAGGCAGAGTAACAAATATGTGATTATCCTATATTTTTAAATCATAACAAAAATATCAAAAAAATTTGGCACTAATATTTT
The DNA here is from genome assembly GCA_947859395.1 of Eupithecia insigniata. Lineage (NCBI taxonomy): Eukaryota > Metazoa > Arthropoda > Insecta > Lepidoptera > Geometridae > Eupithecia > Eupithecia insigniata. The sequence continues at coordinate 3,829,328 of OX401996.1, read as the reverse complement.
AATATTGAATTCTGTTGATAACTGAAGTAGGTATGTGGTGTACTTACTCGTACTTAAATTTAATGAAATAGGGGTAATTTTCATGGCTTTTACAAGACTCCTAAAGAAGAAAAGCATAGAGTGTTCGTAAAATGTGTTCAGTTTAGCCGCCCTCCCTGGTCATACAAAAAGGTTTTAATAAGTATATAGTTTTCCCCCTTTGTGCTTAAAATATTACGTACTTTGAATCTGTGTAAATTTTGAATTCGGAACATTTTATTTACTTTCGAACACTAATGTGTCATAGATTATTTTAAAACTTATAATCATAACTAGGCTCATCTATGATGATTGATGTTGTCTATGACAGGTTTGAATGATTAGAATACAGAAGGGCTGGCGACGAAAATGATTGTGTCATTAATTTAGGATGTAATTAATGACTGGGGGTTAATGTGAAGGCTCGTTAGGATTTTGGATAGATGACTTGTTTTTTTAGGGAATTTTTATTAATTATATAACCAACCGATAGAGCTCTTCATCATCATCATCTTACTATCCTTATCCAACTATCCGTGATGATAAAGGTGACAAGGTTCTAATTCAGAGTTTTCACCAAAGCATTACGTATGTAGGTATTTGTGGCAGAGGAAAATGTTAAAGTATTTATCTAACTGCATTAACTGCAGGATTCGATTTTACACCACCCAACTCAACCCCGTGTCGTAAGATGCAACAAAATTATATACCTATGTGCACTATGGGGCGAGCAGCTGCATCCCCTGCAGTACAGTCCCATCACCTAAAATGCAAACCATTCCCTCCCCAAAATATTACGTCCAATGTTTTCCACTATATTTCTTCGGCTAACTTCACCTCCATAGGGTTCCGTAGGATAGCATAAGCCTCAATCTAACTCTTTGTTCACTTCACATAATTCTAAGTTTAAACTATATAGGTATACTTATCTACATAACCTAGCATCCTCCTCACGGTCACGTATTTAATCTGGGTAACAGCGGGCACGGCGGACACCGCGTCGAACCAGTAACTCAATATTTGAGTATGGACGTCGCCGATCAATTGTCCACGCTGCCGTGTCTCCTCCATGAACCACGATGCAGCCACAGAGTGGGGAGAGTTGGCTAGTCTATTACATTCACAGCCTTCAGTGCCGCTGTGTTGACGTTGGAAAAAACGGTTCATATATGAAAGAAATCCTATCCTAAGCTGCTCAAGTTTTAAACAGCATTACCAACTACTTTTATGAATGGGTATTCGGGAATTTGTAAGCATAACCATGTCAAACTTACACAACAATAAATTCATTAATCATTTATTGACGCTTGTAATCCATTTTAGACATACTCGTAAGTTGTTCAGTTGATCTTTTACAAAAAAAAAACATTATTAAAGCTTTAGCATTGATAAGAGCTCTGATGTTCGATGAGTTTGTATGAAAGTATAAGATTCTTAAACTATGACTAAGAAAAATTTTGCTGTAATAAACGCTAGAAATGGGAAAAGATCTAAAAAATGGACTTTGTGCAAATATTTGTCAGTTTTGGAGCACTTCGGAAATAAGGTTCCTGTAGCGTGAGTGATAATGACTTTTACAGCTTTTCATAACACTTACGTTGCCCATGACGAACATCTCCATGTTCGAGCTGGTAGGGCTGCGGCGCGCCCCTTCTCGTGCCATTGGAGATGGAATCAACTTGAAACTTATGAATATCTAATTTTATTTAAAAAAAACTCTGATCCGATTTCTATTGATACGGATCACCTGAGCTACCTCTAGATAATTTACAACAGTCTGAACTTAACTCAACTGTTTGAATTGTAAATATTGTTTCTAATTTGTTTCTATTCTGTCATTGTAATATTATTTGTTAATAAATATATTTTCCACTTATTTTCCATAAACAACCTGTTAAGTATGTACCTAATCATAGTTTAGGTAATGTATGTCCTTTGTATGCATATCGTTTGTAAACAGGCTTATTACAAAATATCAGACTATCTAGAAGATAAAAAAAGCTTGGGACGGATTTTGCTCCAACTCGAAAAATAACACCTAACAAGCTAAAGGTTTCTTTGTCGCTTCTTTACTTTAGTCTACATACCGAAGCGGCCAAAAGCAAAATATCACTTTATTTCCATGTCATTGTTTAATTTTAAGAATTTGACCTTTTCTAAGTGTACATTTATCGTTTTTACGGAAATAAAGAAACTTTGACTTTCTGACCTAGCTACATTTTCATCTTGCCTGTGTCAAGCGCTAACAAAGTTTACTCTCCTTTGTAGGCCAGTACAAAAAGCAAATCGAGTTACCGACAAAAACAGATAAAATCGACGCACAAACACCATTACCACGGGCATTTTCGAGGATAGCTCGTGATGATGGGTTTTTCACCATTCAGGTTACTGAACTGTTGAGATCGTGATGAAAACGAGGAGCTCGTTGTGCATTGCTGGTTTACCCCCGCAGCAAACAAAATGTTCCTACTTGTTTAGATTTGAAAAACACTCGGCACTCTTCTGAGGTATCCTGCTTATCCTACTGAAATTCAAATGGGGTTTCAATAAATTGAAGATTACATTCACAAACCGATACTGATACTTTTTTGCTCATTATTAAGTATATTTTTAAGGCTTTTTCCACAAATTAAATGCGAAACGCGAATGAGGCAATGGTTTAACCTTTGTTACAATCAATCGACACCACACAATCACCGACCCCGACGACCAACTTAATGTATGAGGAAACTGTAAAAATAATCTGTTGCGCTTCTCAATACAGGTTTTGACAGTTATGACGACCGATGCGGCGCGCCGGGCGAGGCCGAGACCGGCCGCCTGCGCCAGGGAGATTGCAGGTTCGATTCCCGCCTGGGGTTTGACCCATTGTCGATTGTACGATCTGTAATTATTCGATCCGGATGTTCTGGGTATTTTCTACGTTAGTACTGTACTGTATTGTAATGTATGTACAGTCATCTAGTACCCATAACACAAGCTCTGCTTAGCTTGGGGCTAGATGATGCTGTGTGAATTGTCCTACATTACTATTAATATTATTTATGGTCGAGGTAAGACAATTTCAATGACATCTTGACTCAGTCTATCTCACACTTCAAACCCAGGTACAATAGTACTTAGTGTTTTCGTGATTTCCCAGCAATAGGCGGCACACATCCCGTAACAGTTGCGGCCGCTGGATTCAATTCACGACTTCTCGTTTTGTCCTGATCCGGCGGGGTTCAGTAAACAAACTCGATACAATCGATTGGTCGCGACTGTACCGGTACCAAGACGAAGACATGTTCGGTGGGAAGATGACGTGTTGGAGATTCTTCACGGGTTTGAAGGTAGCCCTATTTTAACTGCCTCAGAAACCGCTTGGCAGACGGATTAACGATCGCAATACAGTGAATGTAATAAAGAACCCCAAATTACCTAACTTATAGTAAGGTAATTTGGAAGTGCACTTCCCCACGCCCGCGCCCTGCCTGTTTTTTTATTATGTTCTTCTGAGAGCTTTTAGAGAAGAGATGAGTAAAACCCACTAATTGATATTTGAATGCTGATGCTTATATAAGTTTTTATGTGGCGCAATTTTTATTCTACATACATATTGATTTATTTTTACACATAACAACTCCGACTCCGCATTGATATCGTAAAATCCACCCAAACTGAAGGCCTCCATATATTTTTACTCATTATCATACAAAACATTAAACTGTTAAATATATTCCAACATAACAAACAATACAATACAATAAAATTGACAGCAACAAATTTCCCCATTAAAATACCAAGAGAAAATTCGTCTTCCTTCAGTACAGTCAAATTATTCACACTTTTTGCTCAAAGACACCACAAGAACTGGAGTGAATGTACCCGACAATTTATTTTGAATTAGTTCAATGAAAAAAGGTGAAAAAGGTTGCTGTGGACGATTGAAGCATCCGGCATCAGAAGTTCTCGGGTGAACGATAATGTTACTTCTACTTAATTTAATAAAATCTACGCTGCGGTCAACACCCTCATAATTTTTTCGAAAAAACAAGTTGAAGTCGATCTTTGCGAACTCGACGCCCATGGCTGGCGAGGGACAGCTCAGAGCCGAGATGCCTGGAGAAGCCTGGAAAAGTCGACTAAGGGAACACCAGAGGAAGGGCAGCAGCTTCCTACTGTGTTAACCAATATATCATCAAAATGATTTACCTAAAATAAGCCAACACTAATAAGCAAGAGGCAAATAGAGCTCATGGGAACAAAACCTCGCAAGCATGCCCTTGCATATCAAGGGAAATGTCATTGCAAGCTCACCTGTCACTTCACAAACAAATCCACCGACAATGGCTAATAAACCAGCCGTTATCTCTTTACCAGTACCTAGGTTACTGTAGGTAATTGCGAACTCAAACGGATGTGCATAATTTTTTCTAACATGCTGACTTCCGCTCAATACAATAACTAATATTGAAATTGAAAAATCATATCTCTAAATAATATGGGGGTAGACAAATGGTTTTCACCAACGAAATTTTAGGACTAGTAGAATTTGTATAGCTGCTGAAAGCTGATGGTAATGATTGTTTGAAGCGGGAGTTCCGTCAATTTCATTGGCGTATTGATGAATTCGCTCGGTGTATCCATGTTTCGTTATGAATATCCTTTTATTTGCTGTGCAGGGCACTAACGACACTAAAATTACAATTATGGCAACACAGATCTTATCTGCGTTATTTCAAAGTAGTTTCACGTCCGTAATAACACCGGACAGTTTTATTGTGTTATTTACACAAATAAAAACGTTTATTTTTACATTTTCCCAAAATTAAATATAGGCCAATTTCGTGGCGACGCGGGAATTACATTGTTAGTTTAATTTGAGCGGTGTCACGACAGTTTGAATGGTTTGTCTGTTCGTAATGCAGACGGTGACCAGAGGGTGGGATACTTTAGGTATCTTCAGTGATGTCTGAAGTCTCACCCCCGTAGGTCTTAAGTAGGTAGGTATACACGGTGAATTAGGTACTCAAACGCTAGTAATAGCTATTTCATCATCATCATCATCATCAGCCTATACACGTCCACTGGACATTGGCCTCCCCCGTACGACGCCAGAAATAGCGGTCCTGAGCCGCCATCCATCCATCGACTCCCTGCGACCGCTACGATGTCGTCGGTCCATCCGAGTGGATGGTCTCCCATGTAGGGGGGCATTTGCCATAATCACCACGCTTGGCAGGCGGATTGGTGATCGCAGTGTTGGTGTTTAAAAATACTCAGAAGGAAGCTGCTGTCCATCCTCTAGTAAGTTCCCTTAGTCGGCTCTTACGACATCCACGGGTTGAGTTGGAGGGGTCGATATTCGTACGCCGCGGCCCCACAGCCCCATAGCTATTTAGATTTGAAGAACTATCAAGTCCCACAAAAAGCAAAAATTCAAGAAACCGTTCAGCGGGCCAATGTTCCTTAAAAAGTGGTCAAAAATAAAAAAATCCATTACCGCTGGTAATAATTTGCGATAAGAAATAATTACCTACGTAACACAATTTTTTCAAACTAAAAATAGGTAGGTAGGTAGGTTCTTCTCGTATATTTTGAGGTCAATATGCAGAAAATAACGCTCTTCCAATCCGCTCAACTACCACAGACTTCTCATTTCTCGAAAAAATTATTAAAAGTCAAGTGCTAATCTTTTAAATCAGCTTTGATATCGGATAAGTCTTAAGATTATGCAAGATAAAATGGGATTACCTTTTGAGGATGATGTTAGTTTTTAACAAGCATTAAAGCAGTAAGTAGTTAAAGGAAAATCTGCTTTATTTTACTTTATCTGCACACTTGTGGTAAGTATTTGTTAGGAATTATCTTGCAAAAAACTGAAACGAGAGATTCTATTGTTCCAAGTTGCGATACTCGAATTCCTTTTGTACGGTTATCATTTTAAATATGTTTTTTTTTGTTGATGTACATACGTTTGTCTAATTTTTATTGATTTAGTTAATTCAGATTATAATGCCTTTTTATTGACTTTTAATGCGACATTGGTATTTTATTGTATTACTTAATTTTAATTAGTGTACCTATGTGGTTACTTAATAAATAAACTTCTTTCAAAACAAATAAACAAAAATTAAAAAAAAAATTCTTCATCAGCCTATCATCATATCATCACCATCAGTCACCCTGTCTTCGGCCTGCTGCATCTGCCTGTCAGTCTTTCGCACGTCATCTCACCTGGCCGGAAGGCGTCCTACACTACGTTTGCCGAGTCTGGGTCACAACTCAAGAAGAGTTTTACTTTACCGCATCAATTGTCGGTTCTTCGCGAGATATGGCCGGCTCACTGCCACTTCAGCTTGCTAATTCTATGAGCTATGTCGATAGCTTTGGTTCTATGTCGGCTGTATTCGGTACGAATCCTATCTTTTCCTATCTATTGAAGAGCCCTTCCATGAGTGTCTTGTCTACGTCTCATCTCCGTAGGTCATGACGGGTAATTTCCGAGACGGGTAGTGACCTATAATAAAAAAAAGCATTCAAACGCTACTTAAGAATAAACGAAACCAACTAAAAGATCTTCAGGAACTATCCGTCCAAGTAAACCAGAAGGCACAAGCAATCTTACTAGAATTACACGCTATTCAGTTAAAATTGTAATCACAAACTCACATTCACGTGTTATTACTTGTGTAATACGCATGCGCTGTAATTATCAAGAGGAAATCCTTGTTTTCTCATCAGCGTTTGTTCTGTAGTTTGTATGTATGAACCTATGTATGTATGTGATGGCACAATACAAAGAATACAGAAGTATGGCTACAACGATGCTTTCAATTCAATTTGTATATCAAGTGTTTGACACTTGACGACGGATGTGGCGCATCGGGCGAAGGGCGGGCAAGTATTGCGTTACGTCCTCCCGCCGCGCCTTGGGACATATGTTTGTACGGTCTACAAATATATATTTTGGTTGTTCTGGATATTTTCTATGTAATAAAATATCAATCTATGTACAATATTGTAATAGGCATATTAGCCATCATACAAGCTACACCCATAACATAAGCTCTGCTTAACTAGGGGCAAGATGATGCTGTGTGTATTGTCCAATATTATTTACATATTTTTATAATGATTATAGAAGAAGACTACAACATTAGTATAGAATTTTCTTCCAATTCGTTATGCATACACAATAAAACCGGCGAACTGTGCGTCAACTTGCACACTAGATTTCGTACTATCGTACATAAGTATTTTGAAAAGGAACACTAAAAAAATTGATTTATAAATATTGAAAAAAGTAAAACGCCTAAAAGACGCGGTCACCCATCCAAATACCTATACACCGCTCCCGAAGTTGCTTCGGTGATCGGTATATTCAACTTGGTATGGAAACTGGAAACATAATTATTCAATTTATTTAAATTTTATAGCGGATTTTACAGCTTTTTGTTATAGCGTCAATAGTTCTACACACCTGAAAATTTCAACTCTCTACCCTATACGAACGATACGAGATACGAGAAAACTTAATTTATTATATTACACGGGTATTTAACAGAAATTTCAAGATCCCAATTTTTTTTTTTAATAATGGTAATTATGGCCTGTGTCACCCAGGGATAGTGTAGCTTCCCAACAGTGAAAGAATTGTTCAAATCGGTTCAGTAGTTTCGGAGCCTATTCAATGCAAGCAAACAAACAAATCATTCCTCTTTATAATATTAGTGTTGATAAACAATGTGTTAAAATTTCAATTGTTACCTTGTATGGTTGCTGAGATGGGTACAGCCTGCTGACAGACAAACAGATGTACGGACGGACAGACAGCGGAGGCTTAGTTATAGGCTCCCGTTGACACTCTTCGGGTATGGAATCTTAATAATATGGCGTGTTTTAAAAAACGATAATCTGACTTAAAATTTCCTTGCTTTTACACTTATTTTAAGTTCTGCGGGATCAATAATACCCCTGGGGATAAAAAAATATGTGACCACCTAGGGATCATTTTCTATACAATCGTGAAAGGATTCTCAAAATCGGTCCATAATTGACGGAGAAATCGCGTAAATACAAAAACATAGGTGCAGTGAAATTGTGAACCTCCTCATTTTTTAAGTCGGTTATATAAAACTTTTAAGTCTGTCGAGCAATTTTTGTCGTTGACTTTCTAATGCTGTCAGTCCCCGTGTTTATCTAAGGTAATGACGGTGATTTGTGATTCATTATAAACCATTTATTTCAATGCTCAAATGATTGTACAAAAATCACAAAGTAATTGTTGAATAACAATATGAATATTGTGAATAATTTTGAAATGATGAATGACAAATTTGAAGCTCGAAATTATGGTTTTTGTTTGTTGTTCTGACTTCCGCGTGTTTTGTAGTTTTTGGGTTGCAGACTTGTGGTTTTAGAAGTTCATAACCTCCTAGTAAACCTGAGCAAATAATGATAGGGTAAGTACTTATCTGCCATATTATATCGTAGTATCATAGTATATCATAGTAGTAATCCTTGGCTATAGCGAAGCTTCTCTGCAAGGAAGACGACTTCGACTTCTCTACTTTTCCTGCTTCAAGTCTGGCAAAATTTGCTTTCCTCTGTCAGTTTATTGGTGCTCCTCTACATAAAAAGTTTACAATCAATCTGGACGAAACTTGGTATACAGGTTTTATGACTAAATATTTTTTTCATTGACGATTTCAATTAGAGGGATACTTCCTCCAAAGAGTGGCAAAAAGGGGGCTACTGAATATATCCGCCTTATGAGATCCGATTTCAATGGTTATTGTTTATTTGAAAGGTACCCTTGGTTCTTGAATAACCATAGTGAGATGTTAACTTGGTAAATACCCCGTTTTAAATAACTGTGTTATATTAACTGTGGCAAAAAAGTTTGTACGCGCGAGGTCTTGTTCGCAAATCTAGTTACTAAATTAACTAATATTTAACTATTAACTACCGACGAAAATGCTCGGCTGACTCCCAGCCAGACTGATGCCACATAAATCATCTTTTGTTGATGCAAATCAGCAAATGATGACGATGATGAATGACTATCTGACTACCTTATTATTTTGTAAACCAGACAAAAAAATATCGATTTTTGCTACTGAACTGATAGGTCACATTTATGGTTTTTTTCAGATTAATGACGAATTATCCGTAATCTTTGAAGAACCAGTTTACAAAAACTTCAATAGCGAGAGAGAGATTCCAGACAAGATTAAAAGTCAAGAAAATAATAATATTTTCCAAATTATGTTAAAAGAGATGCTCTTGGAAAAATGCTACGTGAAATTTTACATTAATTTTATTTGACATAACATTCATACCATATTATTAAAGTAAGTATCTGGCCATCTCCCATTGCAACACCCTAAATACCTAAATACACTACCTAAATACAAAAACCTATTGTGTGTATTCTCTAATGTAGTCAATAAGTTCTGGAAAAATTCATGTATATAATATGACGCAATAAATAAATGGAATGAACAAAAAGTCGCGGGCAAATCATAGTTTTCTACAAACGTTGTTTGACATTAGGCAGTTATTTGACATGCACAGCCCACACGAACGCTTTCTTCGTAATTTCCACGACAACTTTATTCTCGTTGGAAAACAATCTGTTTGTATATCATTACTACCTTTGTCTGTGCCACTGTAAATATTAGCCAGAAGAAATAGAGCTCCATCTGGGTGCATTTAGATTCTATATTCACTGTGAATATAACTTTTGCAGTGCACCCTTCCCTCCCAGAAAAAATATCTATAGGAAAAAAGTGTCATGGCGAAGTCCAACAAACGCATTGTTTGAATCTTCCTGAAAAAATGTTTCAGAGCGTCGTATAAGAGATTATGAGAAATCTTATTATTTATGGCTTGGCGACGACAGAAAACAGCATAGTGGTATTACATCCCCTTATACGAAAATTTTTACTATGTGCCCTTAATAGGTTATATTCCCTCATTTGAACAAACTCTTTATTATCCCTAGGTAAAGTATTGTTCAACCCTCCAGTTATTATTAATTTGCTTTAGCAAGCTCTATGTCGCAAAGTTCAGAGTGTTTAACGTTTAGTAATCTCCTTACTCTATCTTCCTTCCCACACTACTCTCGATGTATATGACATATTATTCATCGAAGATAACATAATATGTAAGTTGGAAAAGGGAGGTTGTTGGGTTAAATATTATCTACCAAATTCTGGAAAGGCAGAGTGAAACTACAATTCCCTCTGTGTATGAACACGGAACGGTCTCGATTGTGCCAAATGTTGTTTTAATAGTTTTAATTATACTTCAGAGTGGGGGGCTAATTGCAGTTATTGCGAGCTAATGGTGATTACGGTAGATTATTATCTGTCTTCGTAAAAGGACTTTTTCAATTGCGATTTGAGAACAAATTATGGGAATCTACTCGAAGTTGTGGTGACTTTTGAGGCGGTTGAAGAGTCATTAGGTGTTTAACAAGCTTGGTTTTAGATAGACTTGATAATTTGAGCTAGGAACTTGCTAATTTACTTTTTTGATCCCTTCGAGGTGTTATTTTTTTATGGTATATACACCTTCGTTTGACCACGATCTCACCTGATGGAAAGTGACGATGTGGCTGACGTTGTATCACGAAGTTCTAGAAGATTTTCATGTGGATGTAAAAATATAGTTGTCAGATCAGAATCTTCAGATTATTTTGGCCCATTTTCAAGAAGACATATGTTTATTTAGATCGTCGCTCATCAGGCTCTTACATTCATAATAGTCAAACTGCGATAGTTTTTATAGTAAAATCATATCCACGACGTGGATCCATGACATCCACTAGGATTCGTTCTACCTATTCTAGCGCTAGCAAATTTTTTAAGCTATTTTACAAACTATTGTTCTACTTATTCTAGTGCAAGCTAATTTAAACTTACATTGTCTTGATAATTATCTAGGTTCTGGTAAAGACTAGATAAATAAGTCCTATTCCCGTAAAAGCACAAACCCCATTCGGTATTTATGGCCATAAACTTTATATTCGATGTAACCATCCGCTGCCAAAGTTGAGCCAGTAACTAAGTTGCAACAAGTTACTGCTAAACAAAGTCTGATGCATGCTAAAGCGTTAGTCCTGAATGTTCTACGATTTTTTGACGAATTTTAGAATTCTGTTTTGTATAACTTTTTGGTGGTCGGGTAAAATGTATATAATTATAATGGACCAAACATCTAACAGCAGGCAGGCCGAGCGTAACTTGTTTCAATCCGTTTGAAAATTTAACCCCTTTTAGTTTATGTAAGAATCTACACGTTAGTTTCGGATAGTGAATATCTGCTTACAATAAGCTTCAGTTTATAGTAGTAGTTTGATATTTTCGGGATCTAACTACTTAACATGTTGTGCTGACATTTAGCATACATAGGTGTAGATTTGGACCTGAAATAAAACATAGGCTACTTTTGTCCCTTAAACCAGTTTCCAGGAATATAAATAACCGTTCTTTGTGTCCATCGACATAGAAACAAAGCGAGCGAAGCTGCGGGCAGAAACTAGTTTACGATAAAGCTGTAGGTTCAGGACATTTATAGATTTAATTTACATCAATATTTTTAATTTATAAGAAGTAAGCGAAAAAAGAAACTTCCACTTCTTTGTGACAGAAATATACTATGTACCTACTTCCGATTAGAATCATGCTGCAAGTACATATATATCTCCATTATATAAGCATACATTAATATTTTTTATCGAGATAAAGATTGTAATATATTATTCCAGGTCTCAAACTATGTATACACCCATACCAAATTTCAGCCCAATTAGTTCAGTAGTTTTTGCATGAAAGAGGAACAAACATCCATACATCCATCCTCACAAACTTTGACATTTATAATATTAGTAGGATATATATATAGTAGAGCTTTCGGAATACAAGGTGAGGAGCAGCTTTTGTAAAAAATTCTGATTCAAAGTTGCATTGTCTTTCAGCGATGCTTCATTGGATAGCGCATCTTATTGCAGTTTATTGCCAGTTGGTGCAATTAGAGCAAACATGCCGACGTTTAGATACAAATTAATAGTTGGCCGCCGCATTATTATCGAGATTTCATAGCGTCTAATTGGATGCCTAATATGGCACTTATTGTGCTTATAGCCCTTTCGGACTTTCGATGAGCAGGTATTTGAACTGAAAAATCTATAGGTGTAATATCTAACTAAACATTTTTTTAAATACCTATGGCGTTTTTATACATTGATTTTTCTATCTCCGCTATACAGTATATATCTATGCTATACAGAGATTTAAAAATATTAAACATAGCACGAAGTTCCGAAGTATAATAGTACCTACGTAACGTCAATTTTTTACATTATATCAAAAGAATAAGTACACAATATCAGATCCTGTTCAGACACTCGATAAATCTCACGCTAAAACGTACCCCAACGTCTGATTAACCAGCTCATATCCCCCATTACCGCGAGACATACTTAATTACATCGCTAGTGGGCCCCAGTTAGGCTTTTGACACGGCAGACAAACGCATATATCGTGACTTCGCCCCGTAAACTCACTTTGTTGATAAAGTCAATTAGCTGTATCGAAGCAGGGACTCTATACTCGTATAGTCGTATCAACTGATTGTGCCCACCCTCGCACAGGCCGCCATACCGGTCCGCTGCGATTGGTTGGCGTAGCTCAGGGGAGTGGCCTCGGACTGCTACTTTTTTTGTTATTTCGGAGAGGTGCGTAGGCGACCCCGCTTTATTCTTTGCCAGTCGATGGAAGGCGTTGGTGTGCTATAGTTTATTGTCTGGCGTCACATGTAAATAGTGTTGGTGCTTGCTGTTCGGTTGTGATAAGGACCTTTCCGGAGTTTAAGTGATTGGACGAGGTGAGTGTTTGATTGCATATATTTTTATTAAAAACACGCAATTTGTTTTATTTTTGTGAGCCATTTTATGTTTAGGGATACATACTATATATAATGTGTTAACTAAGTTTCATGGAATATTTTGCATTAAAAAATATATTTACACAAATTTAAAGGCACAGTGAACAGTCAATCGTACCTTCATTAAGTTTTCTGGAATATTGTTATATTTATATTAATATAGTTGATATGTAATTGAAACTAAGGTATCAAAAATAGTTAAAGTGATTTTTTATACTCAATCAATATTTTTTTTTATTGACTATTTATTTTGATTAGCAACATCACGAACTAACCGTTTGAAATCTTGTAATATGTTTTAAAGATTTAAAGCCCTATTTTATTTTCTATATTAATAAGGAATGTTACAACCACTAAACACAAAAACATATTTTCATCAGAAACATTGTATTTAACACTTAGCTGACAATCACAAGTAAAATTATAATTCAACACTTAATATAGTAGACATATAGACTATTTAATAAATTATTCAAAATCGCGCTCCCCGCAGTCTCTCTAATTATACACGCAATTACTATTAGAATAATGACATTATTTTAATAACCTACGACCCGTTTACATTTATCAAAACGGGCTCAACCTTATTTGACGGGATCCATTATATTTTTGGGAGTTCTAAAGGCTTTGCTTTAAGAACATTTGCATAATTAGGTGCATTTTATTGCTTTATTGAATTAGGGCCGATGTCAGCTTCAAAATTGAAAGCAGCAGGGGGTCCTGTGTTGTTAATTTTGTTTATAGCTTGTATTATGGTCAGTTTTGAAAGTTATTCCCATATCTCAAGCCGTATAACTTGTTAGATATTGTAAAAGTGGACAACAATAGCATATTTATGTTATTGATCTCGATTTTATTAGCTTTTACAACAGAATGCCTTGTCCGTTTTATTTATAAACGATGATTTTGTTAGACCTGTTTTATTACAAATGTTTAGTAGTAACATGATTATTTTTAAATGTTTGTGGGTTTTTATTTGCGTTCTCACAATCGAGGTGCCGTAAAATATGAAATAGGTATCATTGAATGTTTACTATTGTGACTATTACTTGTTAATTCTGAGAAACGTTTTAAGCGCAATATAAAAATCCAATTTCTCTAAACGTTTAAATAATTTCAAATAAAGTTTTTACCGTTGTTGTCGAACCAAAGCTATCAGTCTCACTGTGTACATTGGTAATTGTAACTTATTTTTTATTCGATTTACCAACTCACGATCAAATTCACCGCACGGCGTGATATCTCCATTTCCATCATCAGCATGTTCAAATTGAGTTCTCACATCACAATGCACCGTAGAATGAGTGATTTCACCGATTTTTTCAACAAAGGGTTGACCGATCTCAATTCGATTAAGATTACCTACCAGCTTTCGAGAGCCCCGTATTCTGCAGCTTTACTATGTCTGTGAGGTTTTTTGTTGGAAGGTCAGGGTCTCAACAAAGTGGTTGTGTGGCTGGCTATGATGACTTGCGGATAGGAAAGGAACGCAAGCAGCATTGTTGATTATATTAGACTTCATTAGATCTTAATTAACATTCTGGATTCTCATTACACGCCCGCTTCGCTGACTGCCTCGCTTGCTGAGACTTTAATAGGAAAGTCAATTTGCCATCAATGTTTCGATTATTTTTTTCTGTTGCACGGATATTTAAACTCGCGTACATTATATTCTTTATGTTTCGATGAAATCTATTCAGATAGGATATGCCATTAATGCTTATGCAAATTATTAGACCTGTGAAATGAGAATATGTTAGCACCAGATAATTTCATGGATAAGTAAGCAACCTAATTAGGTTTATGTAGGTTGGTTTGGTGCCTACTCGAAATGACTTCCGCAATTTGTATTATGTAGGCACATAATATATATATAAGAGTTCATTGACTTGAAATTTATCAACTACTGTATTGTACTGTTTCTAATTTGAAGATACTTTGTCACATTATAGACCCTGATTACCAAATGACGTCTAAGCCAGGGTTATCAGGTAGCAGACAGGCATCAGTCAGCACGGGTGGGAGTTATCGGTGATATAATCCGAGACGCTATTAACACGAACAGCTAATGGACAAAAACATTAATCCTTGTTCGGTAAGATAGTGCGAAATGGTTAGTTTACGTTGACATTGAAGACAATGGACATTTCGTTTAATAAGAAAGAAAATTTGGTTGAATGACAAAAAAATATTGTACTACCAATGGCAAAAGCTTCAGACAACTACATATATTCGTCTGGTGCTACTGTACTGTAGTGCTAGCTACTGTATATAGTTCTAAACGTGAACTCAAACAGACAGTAGGGGTGTTTCAAATAGTGTTATTTGAAGTTTTATTATTTTTATCTTTGTCCCTAAAGTTTAAGGCATCTCGATTTAAATCAATCGTGCCAAAGCAGGCGATATATTATAATAAAACTATTAAAAATTTCATAAAAAATGGCACACCATATTTGCGACTTGGAATCGAAATCATCAAAATTAATTTGCAATAATTTTTTGTTCCGCGTTAAATTCTTGAGTTCAATCCGCCCTATGATGTAATTTAAATGTATTATAAGACATAAACAAAGGTCAGTCAAACCAACTTTATATAAATTTGATTAAGAATTCCAGTCATTTGAACAAAAAATCTAATCCCCAAGGCGCCATCTCGTTAATCCTATTAAAATATTCCTGAACTAAACTGCCTCGGGTAGATTTATCTTATCAAGTTTAATAGGAAGCTAAGGAGTATTAGCATAAGAAGGAATAAAAAAATGCTTAAACCAATGAAATGTGCATTGGTGTTGAAATTTCTCACCCGCATTAATGAGTTTTTAAATTTACAAATTTATCAGGAAAGACATTAGAAACGTTAGTCTATATAGTTGATCGCAATCCTGGCTTTTATTTCGGTCAACGAATTAGTATTATCATTCAACGTGACAATGTTGCCAGCATTTTGGGCACTCTGGGCGCCTTTTGGTGATGGTTTCATTTTTAGGAAATTGACTCAAATGTAAATACATTCCTGGTAGGTATTTTATTAAAGTTCGACTTATTTCTATAATATTCTGTTGCTGAAAACAGCAACAAAAAAAATCTACAAACTTATTGTTGAAATATACAAATGTTTGATCAATCAGTTTGTAGAATTTCATAACTGCTTCGAATTTTCATGTTTTATGGTATCTTCATAAAAAGTTATTTGGAGTTCCAAATTACTTTCTATATAAAAATACCCAATAGGGTCCGCCATAATATTTATTGGATTTATGTCATTTATTTGATGACTCTGTAGAAGATGGCTGAAAAAGTTAAATAACCGGTGAGTTCAGTCTCACGTTGCAAGAAAAACGCTAAAAAATCTATTACATCAGACGCTGAATAACTATGGCCATTTCTAGAGAAATTACCAATATAATAGTCAGTTCTCAGTTCGTCACTTTATAGCCACTTTTTACTTCATTATCGGTAATAGTGTTGCAAGTTTTAAAAATGAGATTGGCCACACCGCCACGGTTTATTGATTACGGGGTAAACGAACTGGGGATTATTACCGTTATTTTAACAATAACGATTATGCTGTCATTATCATGGCTTTTGAACTGTTCTTGAAAATTTGTTGATTCTGTTATAATTTTATATCTACTTATAGGTATTTATATTTATTTTATTATATATACATATATATATATATGTAGTAGAATAGAGCTGCAGTAAGTACTACCGCTCGCGTATCAATAATGTTGCATTTGACAGATTCGTGCACAGTGATGCTGTAATCAACCTTCATTGATTTCTTTTTATGCCCTCTATTTATCTTTATCTACTTGTTCTTATATACCTACTTACAATCTACATTTCTAGATGTGTAATTTAAGTATAAATACTATCTATATAAGGTAGGTTAAACTTTGCCATGGCGTGCTAGCTTCTTAAAGGCAGCACCTTAAAAATTCCTTCTTCGTTCTCTTACTTTATTGAATAGTATCGACTATTAATATCTCTAATGTTATGTCTATGTCTAATATAGACCCGGCTTGAACTTGCTGTACCCACAACTAGGCTACACAAGATTATTGTATCTCTTAAAAGGCAATATATGTACATATACGCTATTACAACAAAAATTAAAGTGAATTGCTAAAATTATCAATAAATAAATTCAAACAATTGTCATACTGTCAAACATATCTTTTTTAAAAAGGCGTTTGCAGTGGCTTTTGGAATCACAAAATATTAGATTATCTAGAGGATAAAAAAGCTTCGGATGAGTTTTGCTCGATTGTAAACTAACAACCTAATAAGGTACCTAAATGTTTCTTGTTCGTTTCTTTACTTTACCCTAAGAAGATTGAAGTAAACAAAAAATCAAAGTGATCACTTTATTTCCTAGTTTTACTTATATAATTGGAATTTCCATGACTTACTTCCATAAGACCTTACGGTCCTGTAAGGTCTAAAGAAGTAAAAGCTCTTAGATATTTGATTTTTAAACATTAAACAAAATCGTTCTCACTTACAAAAATATTGGAATAATTGCTGTTCCAATGACTAGTCACTGGTGAGATTGGAACGAACTATGGTTAATGGTAACCGACCGTGAAGCCACCTGCCGGTACATCTGCGCACACGCTTCCTTCCTACCATGAGTCTAAAGTATTAACTTTATACGTACCTAGGTACCACTAATAGTAATGGCTAGAACCGGATGGCAAATAGAACCGATGTGCGGATTCGAAGTTCTTAGTATCTTGGTACTTGAACGTATAGTTTTATTATAAGCGGAACGCGGTCACGAAGACGACTCAGCCGAATTAACCTCTCCGCCCTGCGGCGACTCACCAAATTGCATACTCTAGCGAGACCCAGCGGGCCGTACGCAAGCTAAGTTTAAATGTGGAGCTATATCTGGGAACTTATGTATGGTCACCTTAGTGCTAAACACTGTGTTTATTTAGATCATATTGTATCGAAGTTTCCCCTTAAATTAATAGTAAATAAATCAAAGTTTACAGAATTTTACTATTAATTGAATGAAACTTTGCATATTTGTGCACGTCGTCGCCGAGTCGGCTGCACCGTCACATTTAATTTGTTTCAATTCTATTTTCGCTTTTTCCGTCTTAGAGTTACAACTTTTCAAAATGTATCTGATCTGCCCAGGCCCAGGGATGCGACCTGAACGGAAGCATTGCGCCGCGCCGCAGCCGCCAGGAGGAGCTCTACTTTCGCGTGTGCGTCTTGGGCAACGAAGTGTTAATTAAAACTGCTCTCGTCTACTCTATTTCCATAACAGAGCATAGCAGAGCTCTACTTTCGCGTGTGCGTCTTGGGCAACGAAGTGTTAATTAAAACTGCTCTCGTCTACTCTATTTCCATAACAGAGCATAGCAGAGCTCTACTTTCGCGTGTGCGTCTTGGGCAACGAAGTGTTAATTAAAACTGCTCTCGTCTACTCTATTTCCATAACAGAGCATAGCAGAGCTCTACTTTCGCGTGTGCGTCTTGGGCAACGAAGTGTTAATTAAAACTGCTCTCCTCTACTCTATTTCCATAACAGAGCATAGCAGAGCTCTACTTTCGCGTGTGCGTCTTGGGCAAAGAAGTGTTAATTAAAACTGCTCTCGTCTACTCTATTTCCATAACAGAGCATGGTTACCAATATAATATTTTTATTTCGACAACCATGGTTGAAAAGAGCCTCTATCGACAAACACCATCTTACGAACGAGAACCATTTTTATAAAATAAAACCTTAACCCTCGATAACTGCTTGGTCGTAATTAAAGCACAAATTAACCGCTCTGAATTAGACCGGAGTCTAACTAATTGTTTTTCAGTAAACCTAATTACGATTTGTCATTTTGCTGATAGCTAATTAGTTTTTATTGAAAAGGTAATTAAACGCAAGTTAATAAAAACTATGAGCAGAAAAAGTAGAAGAAATGTGTTATTTATGAATAACAGCGCTTTGTAACGGGATAAACAATGATAAGAGTTTTTCAATATTAATTTCAGGACGCTTTCATACGGTAATCTGATCTATAATTGCAATAATTCTGAATTTTCAAATTTAGTTTATACAAGTACTTCCGTTTTATGAATATATTTTTACTAGCTGTTCCCCGCAGTTTTGCCCGCGTAAAATTCGAATTTCACATTTCTAGTGGGATAAAAAGGTCGTTTTATCTTCAATCTCCCATGGGAATTTGATGTGATACCAAGACCAAAAAAAGCCTATGTTACTCTCCATCCTTTCAACTAACTCTATGCCAAAAATCAAGTCGATTGTTTGCTTAGTTAGGGCATGAAGGCAGTACAAACATACAAACGTATTTACAATATTAATTTGTTTTTTCGGGTGCACTTTAAGCGAATAGTCGATTAAGCTACGAGGTGGAAATCGAACCCATTGCAATTCCATTCCCACCGGGCTATTTGCTTGCAAAAATACTAATTTCCTTTTTTTATCTTGATTATCAATTACCTACTCGCATACTTCGCATACTTTACCTACTTAGGGGGATATACATATGTAAGTTAAACAATGCATTTTATAGTTCAAGTGGTTAAACATCGGTATTAACCTTTACGATCATTGATTAGAACATTATTTATAAAGGAAACTATGTAGCAATACCTTAATTACAAAAAACTATACTAACACAGCGAAAATGGGACAATAGGCCTGTAAATCATCGAAGACATTTACCGTGGTAGCAGCAAACGGCTGGTAACCGTAACAAGGCCATTTTATAAGCAGAGCTCTATCGATAGGTCTTATACATAAAAGGAATCCCCCATTTTATGTTTCAAGGCAATTCCTATTATCACATTTTTTTTAATGCTTAGGTAGTGTGTGATATAGTAAAAACGTGTTCTTAAAAAAATATGTAAAAACTGAATGTTATTACGATGACTGGGATTGGAACTAATCGATGTAGCTTTCTGTACATTCCTTACTTTTGTCCCCCGTTAACTTCGCAAGACTTTGTGTCTAGAAACGAATGTACGTGTATTGTACGTTGTATTTAATTTATAACTAGCGGCGCGACCCGGCTTCGCACGGGTATTTCACAAAAATTTCAAGGTCCCAAATTTTATTGAAAATACAATAGCCGGGTATAGTGTAACTTCCCAACAGTGAAAGAATTTTTCAAATCGATTGAGTAGTTTCGAAGCCTACTCAAACCAAACAAACAAACAATCAAATCTTTCCTCTTTATAATATTAGTATAGACTACCAGACGCTACTCCGGCTACACGCTCAAACATTTGTGTATGCTGATTACACAAACACAGTTTGCGCAAGCAAGATGAGCCAGCCACACGCTCCATCTGGCTTGCGCAAATTGGTTTGAGCCCGGCCACACGCTCTGTCTTGCTTGCGCAAACTATGTTTGTGCAATCATGCATGCACAAATGTTTGAGCGTGTAGCCGGGGTATTAAATATCTGTGATAGGCTAGAGGTAGACCGTAATATAGGCATTTTTATGACTACTTCCCAATAAAAAAGAGGCCAAACGCTTGATCATTACCAATAAAAAATAAACTGGACTTGACCGCTGTTTAAAGATAATATATATAAATATCATCTACCTTTTGTCTCGGATTTAAGTGACCGTGGTTAGGCGTTAGCCATTAAGACGATCCATAACCATTTGCTAGTGCATAGGGAAGGAAGGGGGGCAGGAACGACACGCACTTGCCTGGCGAGAAATAAAAATTATGTTTTTTATTTTTGCAACAATGAGTCTACAGTAAAATGCGACCAACCATGTTTTTTTTTATTATTCCTAAGTATAAAAAAGTATTAATACAATTGTACGGCGTGAAATCTAATACCATACAACTACATACAGTTGCAGAAAAACACAAAGACGATTAGAATTCATAAGCGGAAACATAATATAATATCATCATCATCATCATATCAGCCCATACACGTCCACCGCTGGGCCAAGGCCACCCGCCACAAATAGCGGTCCTGAGCCGCATACATCCATCGATTCCCTGCGACTGCTACGAAGTCGTCGGTTCATTGAGAGGATGGTCTCCCATGTAGGGGAGGCGACAATCACCACGCTTGGCAGGCGGATTAGTGATCGCAGTGTTGGTGTATAACATAATATAAAAGTGTAAAAATAAAAACTGTCGAATATTATGATTTAATAACGTACTAGAAAAATCAAAAACCCTACCTACTAATAAAAAAGCCATAAAACCCTTTATATTTTTAAAAATAACCTTATGATAATTTTGACGCAAAAATGCATTATTGTATTCTAACATTATCCTTTATATTACCACTACTAAATAAACGTAATCAAAGCGAACTATATAATTACTGGCTGACATAATATGCGAATTATATTCATTTATTATAGCCTATGTAATAATAAAATTCATAGGAACGGCGGATGTAATGCACATTGCAATTATGATGGTGAGTCAGATATACGGGTTAATTGCGCCTGACGATAAGTTAGGTTATGAATGACGTTATACATACGTATTTGTTCTTTCCCATCTGATATTATATTATAAGCTTTTGCTTTATGTCCTTTGTGTATTTTTACAAGTTGGTACTATCAGTATTATTATATTTGTTTAAATGTCTGTTAATGTCAATCTATTTTAAAACTTTATTGACAAAGAAAATAACTAATAGTTATTATTATTAAATAAGAAATAAGGTGCTGTATGGCAATGCTAATGCGCTGCGCCAGATACTCACCAGCTCTCGGGTTTAATCTGTGGTCACGCGTCGCTTCGACCAGGCGCTCAGATAATTTTTTGAAATCTATTGTTCATAATACAACTACAACAGAATGAAGCTAGGTTAGGTACAATTAAACGTTTAAAAGGCAAATGTCCCATTTTTGACCCTTCAGGTACGGAATCCTTGCTGAAATAAATGCTTTTCAATATTGTTACTTCTGTGTATCGTCTATTGGTGCTTCGAAGATATCACCATTATTGTCAATCATGTTTGTCTCTTCAGATTGTCAAATACGAGTTTGTAGATACATTTTAATTAATAGCTTTCGAAACACACAGTGTTCAATCTTTGCCTGCATTCTAACTTTATCTGTCGTTGAAAATCAAGTGTGGTTTTTACGATCGCTTAAAACCATTTATTTATACTGTTATTGTCATTGTTGCAGAATCAGCAACAATTTACCCCTTCTACAATATGGGCGTGTCGGAGCCTGGTTCATCTACCCCAGACCTACCCGACCGGCCCGGCTCAGGTAGTGGGGAGGAAGATGACATCCCAAGACGAAAACAGAGGAGATATAGAACCACCTTCACGAGCTACCAGTTAGATGAGCTGGAGAAGGCGTTCGGAAGGACGCATTACCCGGACGTTTTTACAAGGTTAGTAACCATGTGCCTCATATAAAGTTATGAGCGAGCGAAGCAAGAGTAATTCATTGTTTATCAGTCATGATAAGCGGATTTTTTTTTTGTAGTTTTACTTCATGTTCAGGTTCAAAAATCACTTCGCTTTACTTACCTACCTATGAAATATTTATAAAAATTCAATATATCTAAGAGTTTTTATTGGTTACAGAGAAGAACTTGCTCTGAAGATTGGTCTCACTGAAGCTAGAATTCAGGTAAGCTTAAATAACAGAAATAAAGAACATAAGAATTAGCCATAAGCTAATAATATATTTATTTTGCTCACATGTAAAAGTATATTGTACATAACTGAGGTCTTAAAGCTTAAGCTTAGGTCAATAGTATATGCACCTTGTACGGCAAGCAAAATTATTTATATATTGGTAAAAAAATTATTTAATTTAAAATACCTATATATTATATATAGGTAAGTATCAAGTAGTTATTTCAAGGTCAGGTAAATCATGTATATTAATCTTAATTAATAATTCTAATTATAATTTGAAATAGAATGTCAAAAGCGAAGATTTAATTTCTTATGGCGGCGTCTAGGGTAGGAAAAATCACAATGATAAGGTATCGAGGTCATTGATCTATGTTTTTGTCATGCAGAATAATATTTATCTATAATTTATCAGACAGGAATTCGGGTAATAGAATTTTAATGAAAGCAGGTAGGCATTTTAAGAGCTATGTTGTGCTTTATGTACAAAAAAAAACTTTTCACACCATGCTGTTGGTTATTGTTATTTTAAACATGTTTCTGGACGCAGCTTTGCACGCGTTTTTTCTATGGAAACGTTCACAGGTTTTTTACCCCATGGCAACTGATGGTATAAAAAGTAGCCTATCTGTTATCTAGACCTAAACCTACATTTATGCAAAAGTTTAGCCCGATCCATTCAGTAGTTTTGCGGTGAAGAAGTCTATCTATGTGTATGCATCCATCCAAACTTTCTTATTTATAATATTAGTGTGATGTTGGGAGTGATGATTTGATGATACAAAAATCAAATCTAAAGTCTTACTACTACCATTTTGATGGTTTCATCAGGAATCAATCTTGCAACACAGTTGTTACTATAACATAATTAAACACAGCAAACAAAAACAACCTTGTTCCTCACATTTTTTTCATTCACAAGCTTTTAAAGAATATTTATAAGTACCATTGAAGTTTATCCATCATTAACAATTGTAATGAAGAAGCATGTGCGACAAGCTAACGACAAAAAGTCGCACTTGGACCCCTGCGGGATGCGTGTGCGGCAAGCGAGCGACAAAAAGTCGCACTTGGACCCCCGCGGGCTCCCAACAGGAGGCCCCGTTTGGGAAGGCACCGCTAGATGTTATGAGATTTATTTATTGAATTGGAAACTATCGAACGAGATTTTAATAGGTTTAGGACCTCCTCGTTGACTGTAAAATAATATCAAGAAAATTTTTAAGATGCATCTTTTTCGTGTTTCTCGAATTTTAAACGCGGTGAACGGATGAACTGTGTCGCCCCATTTCAACCATCATATACCTAATATAGGAGCAACATTATTCATGGGGTTATTGAATTCCTAGTTTTAAGATTTCATTCTAACAAGGTCTTGAAACAGAATTCTATCCAAACCAACCCAAACAAATATTAAAGTTTGAATTGATCCATTTTCTGACATTTGCTATCATATCTGTCATTTACTGTCATTTTGACATTCGCCGAATTTCATTGAATGACATTTTTGCAATTATAATATATTATCTGCTAACCGCGCCTTCGCCCGCGTTTTATCGGGATAAAAAATAGTTCAGTAGTTTTTGCGTGAAAGATTAACAAATATCCATCCATACATCCATGCATCCATCCCTACAAACTTTGACATTCATAATATTACTAAAGTAGAACTTTTGACCCAGTAGTCTTGTGCACAGCAAAACTGGTAATAAGTTGTACCAGTTGTCCTGTACAAAACAATTTGCACAAGCCAACTGGGAATAACCGGATCCGTCAACACCTTAATGATGACTTACATAAACGAAGTTTTAGAATACGGTTTTAGTGTTAAGTGATCACTAAACAGCCCCGTTCAGCTCTGGAATAGCATAGGCCGATAATGATTATGAAGACAGTCATTGTGTAGTGGTCACATAGCAAT
Source organism: Eupithecia insigniata (assembly GCA_947859395.1). Taxonomy (NCBI): domain Eukaryota; kingdom Metazoa; phylum Arthropoda; class Insecta; order Lepidoptera; family Geometridae; genus Eupithecia; species Eupithecia insigniata. Next base: position 3,804,833 of record OX401996.1, on the reverse strand, counting down.
AAGGCCAAAGAAGAATTCCCAGTGTCGAAATGCTTTTATATACATTAAAGATTATTTAGAATAAAACAAGTTTATCAGTTTAGTTTACTAATTATTTAAGTATATAAAATTTCCATGTCACAATGTTAGTTACCGTACTCCTTCGAAACGGCTTTACCGATTTTTCCCAAATTTTATATGCGTATTCAGTAGGTCTGAGAAACGGCTACTATCTATTTTCCATACCCCCAAGTGATAAGGGTTGAAGGCAAAACAACGTTTGGCGGGTCATCTAGTTTAAGTATAAGCTTATGTTGTAGCGCCCCAACAGGATTCATGTCATGATCTCAGTATTAATATTTAAGAACTCGATGTAACACATGAAAATCAGTATAAATAAATGAATAAAGACCGTATTCTAAACCTACCTAATGTAAATCTGTATACTGTCTACGTATCATCTAGTAGGTATAGGTCCCTACTGAGAAGTCTTTTTTTTCTGTGTTCGTGTATTGCGTTGTGTCTTATAAATAATTTTCTTTGCATCTCGTACCTTTGAAATCCTCTCTACGCTCAGGAGTCTATATTTGAACCACTCTCGCTTCGCTCGTGGTTCAATCCACGAGTACTTCGCTTACTCAGGTTTCAATACTCGCGCCAAAAATCAACTTTGCAGCCTTGCATAACAAATTGCTATTATTTCTTTCTTTAAAACTTAGTTAATGTAAAGTAGGTAAGGTTCAAAGTTGTCTGGTAATTCAATTTTCATTTTTTTTTTATTAAAACATCCAATATTTTACAGCATGTAGATAAGCTAGTGTTAATAATATTCGTGGCTCTACACACCATGTTACACTTTGCAATGTTTAGCTTTACACTTGTACAAAAACCTTTTAGCACTGAATTTAATAATAATAAATAGCTGGTGAGTTGTAGGTTCGGCAACCGTGTGAGCAAATAGGTTTAAAAAAACAATAATAATATAGCTTTAGAGTCAGAATTAGCGTTACGTTTATAAATTAATTGTTATAGAAGGTTGTAGAGATCGTGAGCGATAAGACCGCCAATTGTCACATTTCTTTTTTGTATCAAATTGTTTTGTTAAGTGTGCAATAAAGGATTTTCTATCTATCTAAGTTAAGTCATCATTAAAGGCTTTAACGTATCAAGTCAAATTTTAATAATTGTTTGGCTAGAACTCCGTTTGATGCCCGTTTTAGAATGAAATCTTAAAACAAGGCACCTAGAAGTAATCACCGTTATTTGATCTTACCGATTCAGTTGCATCACATAAAAACACGCCACTTCTACCAAAGATTAAACTCGATTAACGTCTCATTAAGCCTACTTATGGTCAGTGGTGACCACTTATGGTCACACCACACTACAAGCTGCCATAAACGACACAGGAACGCAAGTCCCGTGTGTAAAGACACTGTAATGATCACTTAATCAAGGGTGTATAGAGTATTAAACTAAAAAGTAAAGGGGCATGTACATTATGGCAATGGTCTAGTAGGTATCAGTCAGTAGCATAATTCTCTTTTTTAATTTTATACTTATGATTCCATTTTTCGACGCAGGATCTTACGTCACACAGTCACATAATCAAGGGTGTATTAGTAGAAAATGGTTCGTTGCGTTTGGTGGCCACCAAAGTTAAAACCCATTTTCTGTTTAATCGAAATAAATCAAAACTAAAAAAAAAATAGTTTATGGTATTATCCATTGGCGTCGAGTTTTGGTAATTATTTTCCTTAAGGATAATACAGTAAAAAATTAAGAGTGGCGCTAGTGTCATATCACTATGCGCCTTAAGAAAGTATGTATGTAAATGAATAATGTTGGACAGTACACACAGCATCATCTAGTCCCAAGCTAAGCAGAGCTTGTGTTATGGGTACTAGATAACTGATATACATAATATAATATATTAGATAGATAGATATTTTTTATTATATAGAAAATACCCAGAACACCCGAACAAATATTTGCAGATCGTACAAACATTTGTCCCAAGGCGGGAATCAAACACGCAACCTTCTGCGTCGCAGGCGGACCTTTGTCCGCCGCGCCACATCGGTCGTCAACCTACCTACATTAAACGACATACGATGTAACAGAATTACAGATTTTAATAAGGTTTAATTTTATTTGTCATTGTCGAACTTGGCAATACGACTTTATCCGAAAACAACACTTATTTTGTTATTCAGAATTTTAAATAAATTTTTTGGCAGTTCAATTTTATTGCTTGAGCTTCAATTGTTTATAATTTAACGGTTGACGTGTTTATTGTTGTTTAAATTGTTTACAGTTGCTCAATTGTTTTATTGGTACCATTCCTTTATTACAAAAACTTAAATTTTAAACATGGTATAAAAATAGTGGCTCGTTTACTTTAAACTGGGTTTTTTGCTAAAAATGCTAAAAATATATAAATGGTTTTCAATGATTATTCAAGTCTAGATTTTAGCTCTAATGTTTAAATACTGTTAATAGATTTCAGAATAAAAAAACTACAAATAAAAGTAATCATATTTTCAAACATACAACATGTTACGTCTCCAAGTGCTGTTCGCCATTTTAGTTACAGTGTTATTTTAGCCCTGTTAAAAATCATTATCTTTGACGGCTAAATATCTGCACTACGAGTTGTTAAAAAATTAAAATAAATTAGGTCAATTGCCAATATAAAATAATATTGAACAATTAAATCAATTAATAAAATTAAATTCAAGTCTCTTAATCCTGTAACATTTATTGCCCGTTATAATTAAAAACCTTTTTGCCGAGGCCCGTTGCAAGCCAAACTAGATAACTCCTTTTATGTCCGAATTGGAACTTTGCAAGTGACATGGTTTTGTAATTAGTTTGATTTATAGGCTCTTTCATTGCATATGCCCTTCCATATTGAGAGGGATACTTGCGACATGACTTGATAACTCAATTTGATATTTTAGTCTTGGTTTCTATATTTTTTTTCTTTATTTGCTTTAATTTAGTTTGAATTTAATTTTTTTTAGGGCAGGTATTCCTTTATTTAGAAAGAAAATCACAATGAAATAATAGAAACAAATTAGAACTAGTATATACAATTGAAACAATTGAGCTAACTGCAGACTTTTACAAACAATCTACTGGTAGCTCAACTGGTCCATATCTACTTGTATAAACAGAAGATTTTTATTAATAGTGCTAGTTAATAGTATTTTTTTATTAATAGTACCAGGAGAGAAGAAGTCGCTTGGAGATACTGATAGAAATAAATGAGTGTCTATGTCTACTGAGATTAGAGATTCATTGGTAAAATCTGTCTAGTTCGTTCATGTTTATGCTTACTACTAGTGAGTAAACTTTGTGCTGTAAAATGATACTATTTCTGTTAGGTATATTTGGTAGGGCTACCACAAGGGGTAGGCTTGGTGGTAGGCCGGGGTCGTAGTGTTACATCCTTTGCGATATTCCCAAAAAAAGTAAAAAATATTCAACAAATATTTTAGATTATTATGAATTTATCTCTCTCTCTCTCTGTGGCTACATTATCAAGGGTTAAGAGGAAGGAACCTGCATCTATTTTCCTGAAGATCTATAATTTATGAAAAGTTAAAAACTGAAACCCTAACAAGTATTTTTCTATTCTCAATCAGGTGTGGTTCCAAAACCGGCGAGCTAAGTGGCGAAAGCAAGAGAAGGTCGGGCCCCATGCGCACCCGTACAGCGGGTACCTCAGTGGACAGCCGCTACCTTCGTCCGCTATGCCTACGCCACCACATCCGCTTGGATTGGGCTTCGGGCTGAGGAAACCCTTTGATGCAGCACTAGCTTCGTTCCGGTAAGTGATAAATAATCGAAGATACAAAATTAGAATGTCTTTTGTTATTTTTGTATTATTGATGAAAATTTAACATAATAAATCATCCCGTTCTATTCTGTTTCCCGTTCCATTAGTAATATCATCAAACAATCATACATATTTTTATGTAGCTATTACTAAGTTAATTTTTGTCAACAGGTACGCAAATACACCACTATTCGGAGCTCAGTACCTACCACCGCTATCGCGTCCGTCCCTATTCGGTGCTCCGCTATACGCAACATCACCTGCACACTTCCACTCGCTATTCGCTAGTTTAGCGGCCCCAGAGCCACCGAAACTTTCCGAAAGCTTATCGCCCGAGCGAAGGATATCCGAAGATCTCCGAACATCGTCCGAAGCTACCCGATCGCCGTCGATCTCTCCTCCGATATCGCCAGGCAGTGAGCCCTTGCCTATGCAATCAGCAATGGATGATGTTAGGTCCTCAAGTATTGCGGCGCTAAGACTAGCTGCGCGGGAGCATGAGTTGAGACTTGAGTTGTTGAGACAGAGAGCTGATTTGATCTGTTGATCGGTTTTCTCGTGATAAATAGTTCTAAGTTGTATTATTGGGTGTTCAAAGATTATGGTGTGGTAATTTAGGAATTTAATAATGTACCTAGTTTGTATCCTTTGTATTGTAAATACCTACTTACTCTTGTGTAAAGATAATGTTTTTTTTATTATTTGTAATTAGACTACTGTGTGTGGTAAAGTAATGAAAAGTTAATTTATTTGATCTACAAAAACATATTTAGTTAATTGCCTACTATCGATTAATTAAATGTTTTTAATTACATACCATATCCTTCCTTATTTATAATAGTTTTTAATAGTAGTTATAGGAAAAGAAATTTAAATACACAATTTAAAAGTTATAAGTGTTTTATTTGTTCTTCATTTGTAAGAAAAATATTTTGTAGAGCAAATTTACAAAGCAGTCTAGGTATTTTAATTGCTAATTGAGGTACCTAAATAAAATAAAACTTGTCTTTTATGGGTTGATGCATCCTTCCTACATAATTAGTGCTGACATTCAAACCCAAATTAATACAAATCAACAAAGATCAATTCGTGAAATATGGTCGGGTATGTATAATTTGAAAAATAATATAATTTCCCGTGTGCAATTTGCAAGTCATGTCAGGTAGGTTAAAGATTAGAGCTTTAAGCGAGCTATTGGTAGAGATTGTATACTAATGACATTATTAGAAGACTTCACAGTTAGCAAGCAAGCACATCAGGTAAAGGGAGCGTTTCTGTTTGAGCCATAAAAACACCTGATTAGAGTAACTCGCTAACCGCTCAAACTAGCACTAACCCCGTCAGTCCATGAGTCACATTAATCGCACAAAACTCGCTAATTCGTCGAACCAGTACACTACGTAGACTAGATAGGGCTAGTCGCTTACCGCTTCCACTCGGACTAAACCCTGTCAGATTTACTCATCAGTCATTGTGAATTGCACAATTTGCACAAAACTAGCAATTTTTTTACTGGACACCGATGAAGAGATAATTTCTATGAACCATAAAGCTCTGACCATATTTAGCCCGCACCTTTCCAACACAGCACCAGCACCACTTAAACTCAAATCATGTTGGCCACATGCTTTTCACATGGAGACTTGCTAGCAGTCTCGATGTGGATCCACGTGCTATCGACGTGGCGATAATCGATCCCTGCCACGCACGCTCATACAACTTACTTCAGTCCATGCGGCGACAGCCTCTGAGCCACTGGCTTGAAGCTTACGGTAAGGAAGACGACAGCCAAAGAGTGGCTAGGTTTCAGGTCAGCAAGCGATGGCCCACACGCTGCCTGCTATTTTATGTTGTCATTGTAAAACGTACTCAAATGTTACGAGTTAAGGCCAAATTTTAATAGATGTCTAGACTAGATGTCTAATTTTTTGTTGTAAGGTAGCGATATCGGTTGTATGTGCAGTCCTTTACATATAATATATATAGATCAGATACTAAATAGCTATATTGAGTAGTTCAGTTCAGTTTGTTTATTCATAACGTTTTGGGTTACAGGTCATTTCTTAAATATAAGTTACAATTACATTGTATACATTCATACATATGTATTGCAATAAAATAAATTAAATGGATTAGTCGTCTATGAATTTATAATGTTTATAAATAACAATATAAATAAAAATTGAGAATAAAATTCAATCAAATAATTCATTAAATTTATAATAAAATTGTTCAATAAGCCAGAACTTTAGTTTGCTTTCGAAGGATTGCGTTGAAGAAGCACTGATGATCGCAGGTGGAAGACGATTATACACAGCCGGCCCCATTACATGCACCAGCTTCGATGATTTCGTGAGACGCCGCGAGACAGCTCTCTGCTTGTGTGCGTGGCGAGTAGGGTACCTGTGACTGTCGCCGAACCTGGAGTACTCGTTGAGGTGGCTCCGAGCATACATAGCGGCATGGAACATGACTAGACCAGGGACCGTCATGATCTTAAGGGAGCGGAATATTGGACGAGCGGGTGTGTCGTATTAACAAGTCTTTCACCGCTCCCACTCGCACCAAATCCTTTCAGTCCATGAGTCACGTCAATCAAAGAAATCACATACACCTAACTTTTTTGTCACTCAAGGCCGGTGAAAGGAGCATCTCGACGTAAGATACTACACAACAAAGACAAGCTAGCTAGACAGAGTGACTCGCTCACTGCTCTCAATACGACCACATTCCCTCAGACTATGAGTCACTATCAATCATATACAACTCGCTAATTCCTCATTCAAGGCTGGTTAAGGAATCATCTCTACTTGAGCCATTAGTAAACTATCTAGAGAAACTCGCTTACCGCTCTCACTCGTACCAAAACCCATCCATGAGTCACGTCAATCACACACAGCTCGCTAATTCGTCACTCAAGGCCGGTGAAGGGAGCATCTCTACGTGACGCATTAGACCTAGGCTTTATTTAATCTGTGACCTAGGGCGACCGCATCTTCGTTATGATTGAGGCGGTTGGGGTTTAGGTGAATCTTGTTTGCTGTGGGCACTCGAGACTCGGGAAGTAAACAAAACTATCCATGCTTTGGTAGCCGAACTTTTAGGTTAGTTTGATTGAAATTGAATATAAAAGTTTAGGACGTTAATTACGTCATCATCCTGGTACGGTACATACGTAGAGATAGAAAGTCAGAGTGGGTTTAATTTATTTATTTTATTGATTATGGGATAATTCACACGTTCCACAATCACTATCAAATTAGTGACAACGACATCACGTAGGGCGCTAATTTGTATGAAATTCGTTTAATTTATTTCCACCGTAGGTATTGCATAATATATATATATATACATACATACATATATATATATGTCGTTAATTTATTAATACGACTACTATTTCATTAATCCACAGTTTATAATTAAACAGGAAAAAGGAAGCACCATAAGGGATTGTATACAGAAAGAAAACAGACAGACAGTCAAATTTTAAGTAGACTAAAATTGAAATTTTGTAAGAGTTGGCTGTAAAAGGCCCTAGTATTTATAAAATTACAATAATTAATAAAATTTGGTCAGAAATTGGGTATATTAAATATATGACATGTCCAGAAATGTCATAAAAGCTGCTGTATAGAGGCATTGTCAAAGTAAAACTAAAATAAAGCTAGAATAGTTTAATACGCACATTCCACATCTTGTCTTAAGTCTTTATTGCACAATAATAATATATTACAAGAAAACATTTAAAAGAAAATACATGTCAAAGGCGAGCTTAACCCTAAAAAGAGTTCTCTTCCAGCAAACCTTATTGGGAGAGAGAAATAAAGTTATAAAGGTGTCGTCTCTTTTAATTCATCAGTGTGGTCGGTACCGGTACACATCGCAACCACAACACAACCACCAGCCACACCGCGCACTACCCGCCAGCTACATAGCAACTACAAGCTTGAGCGCAACCACATCGACGTTTTGTGGTTACCACAACGTAACTGCAAAAAACTGCAGCGACACTATTAACCCATAACGACTGCTTAACCACTTTTTATCGCTGCGATGTGGTGTGGCTGTGGTACGTGTGAATTGCTCCTTTATGATTATGGCGAACCTTGATTCAACTTCAAATTCTTGATGGTGGCTCTGCGTTATAGAGTTCGCTTTGGCTACTTAAGCTTATGTCCAATCTTTCTGTTCCTGTGCAAAACTTGGGTACCTACCTACTTACCTGTGCTCTGATTGGCTTTTCACATTGCATCCATTGTTATCCGCTGCTCGCTGTAGGTAATAGTACATTGTTCACCTAGGCGAGAACGTGCCTGATTCCGGTGTCATTTGAGGTAGGTATTTTAGAATTAGTTATTAGATTAATAATTAATTCAACTTAATCTTGTTTACAAATTAATAATATTAATCAATATCGTAATTGAAAACAGTACTATAGTGATTATGGTTTTTGTAATAATCGAGTAGGTCATCTCAGCCATTCAATATTTCATCGCGAAATGGATGTCCCACTACAAAATAATTACAACGGTACAGAGTTATTTATAAAGGTCTCTGGAACTTATTTATTCGCTCAAAATTTATAGCAGATAGCTACATCATCATCATATCAGCCCATACACGTCCACAGCTGGACATAGGCCTCCCCCATACGACGCCACAAATAGCGGTCCTGAGCCGCCTCCATCCATCGACTCCCTGCGACCGCTACGATGTCGTCAGTCCATCGAGTGGATGGTCTCCCAATAGCAATACAAACATAAAAATTGAGATCATACATAAATGGATAGAATAGTACATTGTTCACCTAGGCGAGAACATGCCTGATCGAGTATGTCTCCTTAAAACACACGAGGTAGGAATCGCACTTTCTGCCGAGTGATACATAGTGCTTTATACTACACCTTCGAGGAAAATAAAAAGCAGAATAAATCTTTTATTTCTGGCGGTGTCATAAAACTTTCACTACCACTCGACGACATTTTGTAGAATTAATATAATTGCCTACACCAAATTCAAAATTAGAAGAACTTCCCGCGCCAGCCTTTATCACTTGGGTTCTTTTTTCAAAATATTGTTCGGTAATCGGAACAGGCACGTGGACTTGGAGTAACTTTTCGTCGTTTGACCTATTATGAAAATAACCATAGCTACGTGCCGATCTTTTAAGAAATTAAAAAAAAAATAACACTCTAGATTTCCATACAAGTTTCTCTCCCGCTAAAACGAGTGAGAAATGAAATTCCATAGAGTTTTTCCTGCCGGATTCCTATACGCCTGCAATGACTTACTTTCTATCTTATATTTGGAAGGAAAGAAATAGGCAACTTTCCGAGCAGGTGTAGTATAAAACTATATTATTGTCTCGTTTTTTATGCCTGCTTCTCTCATTACCTGCCGTACAACACTTTTACAAGGTCAAGTAAGGGTAAGGATTACCTACTGACCTAGATTAGTTTATAGTTGTCTGTATTAAAAACACGTGACACTTTTGCCAATAACTGTATATTTTTCTGTGCAAATTTCAACCTTAAAGAATGAGTGTACAAACTGACAATCAATGTATGAAATCACAAAATTATTTTTTTAAGGGTCAAGTGTACGAAATGGAGATAACCCGTTTATATGGACTGGGCGGTTAAATCTGTCATCTCAAACGACGTTTGTGATTTTTTGTAGTTTGTGTGTTTGCGTTTGTGGCCAACAGCACACAATATTGACAAAACTCATTAATAAAATTATTTATTTCTAGTCCATTATAAGATACATACCTTCATACATGTCCATTATAAGATGTTACAATATTTGGCAGGATCAACATGAGCCCTGTACCTAATGGTGTTGCAACATTCAGAGTTCTTGAATATACAATAAATGTTTACATTAATCATTTAGTCCTCATAAAATAATTTTATAAAACAGAATTCGTTCCTAATTTTACAACCAATTTCATAAAATCCATAATTCAAATTGAATAATGCTCGTGTGATCACTAGACAGTAATACCTTTACGACAATAAAGGGAACATAAAAGGGTCCTTTCCGAAATTATATTTAATAAACATCAAAATTTTATTAGTATTTATTTGACAAACAATTACACGCATCCTTTGTGATGATAATGGCGCTTATCATAACATTTTACGAGTTTTGCCAACCGACTCGACCATAGGGTTGACTACGATTTATCGATGAAATTCAATCGATAAAATTATTGGAATATCATTTTCCATTGCATTTTTTTTTTCACTAAAACCTAAAATTAAATATTAAGTAGACAACCTTTATCAAATAAATAATTGACCTAATTGAATACATCATCATCATCATCATCATCAGCCCATACACGTCCACTGCTGGACATAGGCCTCCCCCGTACGACGCCACAAATAGCGGTCCTGAGCCGCCTCCATCCATCGACTCCCTGCGACCTCTACGATGTCGTCGGTCCATCGAGTCTCCCATGTAGGGGGGGATTTGCCATAATCACCACGCTTGGCAGGCGGATTGGTGATCGCAGAAGATTGAATACAAGTACCTACCAATTTATTTATATGATTAACATTTTATTTATTTTTATTTTCCTATTAACAAAACTACCAGGTCGTATTTGAAGAGCGAGTAGGCATGTATCATACATCTCATACGATATGCCTCTTAGATCACAGTGTTAAAGGTCGGCAGTGAATGCATTAAGCTCTGAGAAGTAAGGTATTTATGGGCCTTATGATAACATCACTACATAGTATAAAATAAAGTCGCTTCCCGCTGACTGTGTGTCCCTTAGATCTTTAAAACTACGCAACGGATTTTGATGAAGTTTTTTTAATAGATAGTGTGATTCAAGAGGAAGGTTTATATATATGATTTAGTAACAGCATTGCACCCGCGCGAAGACGGGGCGGTTCGTTAGTTATAAATAAAATAGGAGAAAGTCTACAGACAGAATAGTACCTCGATGTTAGGAAATGAAATTATTTAATTGCGAGGGCTTAGGCACTATAATTACAAAAACCTTAGGTGCCTGTTTGGATTTTACCAAACCAAGTTGATTGGGTTGTACAACCAATCCACTAGATTGCTTGTCGATATCCGTAAATATGTTTCATCGATACCGTTGGACATAACTAGAGATGTTTGATTTTTTAGTATCGTTGCCTCGATAGTTGGCGCGTCGCAGGCGCTGCCCGGCCAACTTTTATTCACCGATCTTTAGGTACAGGATTTTATAGCCAACCGTAAATAACGACGAATAAAGACGTTTTGTGAACGAGCTCAGACGTTTCCATTTCAATTCTTTTAAATACCTGCTTTAGAGCACTGTTCATAATAAGCTTTGTGTTGAATCAATTACGATGAAATAATTAGAAATCGTGCGTGCGTCACGATCGAAGTTTATGTTTGTTTTATCGATAGAGGAACGGCACTATTCAAATTAGTTTTATTTTTCACAATATTCATTTTAATGAGAGAAATCTCTTGTTTGTTCTAGAAAATTTTAAATACATATGTATATGAACGAATGTTTTAAATATTGGGTTTAATTGACTTTAATGGTTTTAATAGAAAAATATTGACAGAAATCAGTATCGTTTCATTCTTTATTATAAAACGTTTGAAACTATACATTACTATCAAATAATAAACCTTAAGAACCAAACCAATCTCATATTATCCCTAGAAAACAATGTACCTAAGTTACTCAACACGACCGATGGTACGATGGACCGATGCGAGCAAAGACGACCGATGTGGCACGGTGTGCGAAGGTCCGCTTGCGACTCAAGGTTTGGGAGGAGGTTGCGTGTCAAATATTTGTACGATCTGCAGATATTTGTTCAGGGTGTTCTGGTCGTTTTCTATGTATAATAAAAAAATATCTATAAATGCAATATATTGTATTATGTATGTATATAATTTTTCAAGTAACACATAACCATAACACAAGCTCTGCTTAGCTTGGGACTAGATAATGTTGTGTGAATTGTCCTGCATTATTTATTTATAACACCAATAATCGTAATATAATATCCTACTTTGTCCAGCGGTGAGAATCAAACCTCCTTCCTTTATCCTATGAATGAATTTGTGACCAAGAATAAAATATTACGAGTCTTAATTATAATCAAGTTCAGAGCCAGGCTCCATCATGAGCATAATTAACAAGTCCTTTCGAATAAACGCATGATTTGTTAGAATCAGCTTATTAAAAATTGAAGATTCCGTAACGAACCATCATTTGATTACTTGGGGTCTATTCAAAGAAAGTCTTCTAACTCAAAAACACTGGAAATATAATGCAACCACAAGTACAGGAGGAAAAAGACACAACATAAACATGGCTTGATCGTCACATACTATGATGTCATCAACCCATTTCAAAAATACAGCCGTTAGGTAAAATTGGATCGTTGATTTTCAATTGGTAGGTATACAAAAGGATTTAATATTTTTGTAAGTTAGCACTTACGATTTTTTTATGTTTTACAATTAATTTAATTAACGGCGTCACTAAACGAGCTTATTCGTGTATATTTAAGGAAATTCTACTTATGTCGACAAAGCCCAACATATTTTTAAGCTCTTTCAAAACACAATTGCCAAATAAAGAGATCAGAAGAGATTATAGTCCAGTTTGTATAAATAGGCATAAGAGTAGCAAAGTTTTTATGTGATGGATCACATATGTATGTACATAAAATCTAAGTAATCTTTATTGACAAAGAAAATAACAGAACACGGCGGCCAATCTCAACGGAGACTAGCCAAAATCTAGGTACGCAGGTTAGAAGTATATCGTAGAATAAGAATTCTCCGAATAGGGCCCTGATTAAAAATAAACAGGAAACCGATCCCGTTTCCCACAAAACGCCCATATGTTACCATTAGCGATAACGAGACGTTTATAGCACAATTCATCCGAATACTATAATCGATATAAATACAGAATCGATTAATTTCTATAAAATGTTAATTCGATCATCAAACAGTCGGTCGGATCGTTATACTAATCAATGTATAGTGCTGTAAACATTTATGTCAGGCTGTCAGTGAATGTTGTAAATAATATTACTAATAATTGGATTCAGTATTGTTTTAGTTTTTAGTTAATTGGGTAATGACATGACCGGGTTGATTAGGTAAGTATGTCGGGTTCGTGAATACAATTTCACTACGCATTAAATCTAGATTTAGATAGGCAAACTAAACATGTATTAGACACATAAGTAATGTATAAATGTGTGGTTTCTTTTACACTTCTTCCACTAGTGAACAAAAAACTTAAGTGAAAAGAAAATCAATAACACATTGTTTCTGGCGCAGCGCATTAGCATTGCCATACAGTGGGGCAATGCAGCCAGCACCTTGGGGACGCTTCCGACTGGTATTGATATGAACCGTTTGAGCTATCTGTAGATTGTTTGCAACAGTCTGCAGTTAGCTCAAATGTTGCAATTGTAAATACTAGTTTAATTTGTTTATATTATTTGATTGTTATTTTCTTTGTCAATAAAGACCCTTGTTTGTTTTTTGATAATAATAACTATATTTATTACTGTTTATAGTATAAAATTTGACTTTTCTAAATGCTTATTTTGTAAGCCTTTTAAAGTTATTTATTCTGATTCTTTGCCCTGGCCTGCTGTCCCATTTAACTGGGGGTGGCCCCTCCTCATGCGCCACTCCGGACGCTTTTGTGTTATCTCACAATTTACACCCATCGTCTTCATTTCCTTTTGAACGGTTCCAATCCTAGTGGTCGGGGGCCTGCCAGGATTTTTTTTCACGGTGTTGGCTCCGAGAGGTAGGATTTTCTTGGTCATATGATTTTCATCCTACGCTACCGTACCATACCATCGTATGTGACCATCTACGTGACCGTACCATCGTAGTCGATTCTTTTTCAGCTTTTCCTGTATGGATACTATTTTGGGTACATAATAATTACACTGACTAACATAATGACCGTGTGTTGCCAGCATACAATTTGCACCATCCCAACTCTTCCCGCGTGTGTTGTGAGAAGCGACTAAGGGATGTTCACCAATGGGCGGTCAGCATCGCCTCCTCTAGAGTAATTTTACCGCCGAACTGCGATCCTCAACCCGCATGCCCAGCACGGGGATTATGGGTAATCCATACAAGAGTCTTATAAAACCAACCTTCTAAGCGATAAGGCCGCCCATTGTACTTATTTATGTTAATTTCTATGTGTTTTATTTGTCTTTATAGTGTACAATAAAGAGTTTTGTATTGTATCGTATTGTATAAATAAATACATAAATAATGCAGGACAATCCACACAACATTGCTGCTAGCCCCAAGCTAAGCAGAACTTGTGTTCTGGGTACTAGATAGCTGATATACTTAATAAAATACACTTAATAGACAGATATTTTTTATTATAAATAGAACACCCTAAACAAATAATAATAATAATCAATACTGGACAATTCACACAGCATTATCTAGCCCCGAGCTAAGCAGAGCTTGTGTTATGTACTAGATAATATATAATATCTGCAGATCGTAGAAACATTCTGTTCAGAGGCGGGAATGGAACCCGCAACCTCTTGCGTTGCAGGCGGACCTTCGCCGACCGTGCCACAGAGGTCTTCAACTATTGACCTTGTAATTTTAATTGACGTATTGTTGCAAAAAAATCTTTTCGTCAATTCGTCCCCGTCTAGTGACGACTGAAAAACAAAAATTAATATTTTATGACCCATTTACGTAATTAGTTCCAAATTTGTGTTGATTAAATGGAATAATATAATTTTACAATGGCAATAAATTTTAATTTGGTCGATCACTAAAATATTAGATCCTCTTCGGTGATTTTCCTCAAACATTAATTTAAATTCTACAGTTCGAGGGCAAACAGTCAAACCACAAGCTATTTTTTAGCTATTGATAAGAGTTTTGGGTTCGATAGAGTGCTAAGTGGTAGATAAAAATAAGGATACATACATATGTGTGTATACATATATATATATAATACATGTATATTATTATAAATAATAGATTCAGGCATTACTTTGCGGAAATTCATTGCGAAATATTAGACACAAATTTTATGAATACTACAGACTGGGTTATACGCGGAATTGATACAAAATATTTTTTCATTCTAATATTTTTTTAATGTATTTAATAAGATTTTTATAGGCATTTTATAGGATGGCTGTCAAGCGAAAAGTCATGGGATCCTTAACT
The DNA here is from genome assembly GCA_947859395.1 of Eupithecia insigniata. Classification (NCBI taxonomy): domain Eukaryota; kingdom Metazoa; phylum Arthropoda; class Insecta; order Lepidoptera; family Geometridae; genus Eupithecia; species Eupithecia insigniata. The sequence continues at coordinate 3,789,790 of OX401996.1, read as the reverse complement.
TAACCTGAAATATGCTAAGTACCTAACCTACTATGTGTACCTAATAAAAATAAGGCGTGACAATTAAGGCCTGATTTTCAACTAAAGTCTATCTACCTACATACTTCTACCGACTTCACGGAGCGTATGGGCTGAATTTTGGAGAAAAGAAGGAGCGCAGGAATTTATTTTCTGATTTCAAAGGAAATAAACGCTTTGTTGTCAAAAGTTTGCTACCTAGTTACTAGGGGTGTTATCGAAACGGATTTACTATGTCCGATTCTAAAGGAAAAAAACGCGTTAATGGGAAAAGCGTTATTACTGTTGCATACTTTATAAACTAGCTTGCAGACTTGCCCGCTGCATCGCACTTGTTTTCATGGGTTAAAAGTAGCATATGATTTATATCAGGTATACATCCATGAAAAATTTCACCCCGATCCGTTCAGTAATTTTGGTGTGAAGTTTGGACAAACATCCAAATATTTGCATTTATAGTATTAGATTGAATTGTCAAAAATTAATTTCAACTCCCGTTGCCTACCATAAATACATGTTTTCGCGCTAAATGTAGAGTTTCTGATTTAGATTTTTATTTGTAACCATGTTTTTCGAAAAAAATTGACCAAAGCAATATTATAAAGTACCTAACTGGGCCCAGATATTCCGGTCCGGGTCAAAAGCGCCGGCTGACGTCATGGGACGAATTAACACATAATTTATGCTGATTGAATTCATAATAGAAAACTATCAACACTTGCTACAGCCGGGATCGAATGATAACGATCTTTGTATAATCGATTCTGCTGCTTATATGGTTTAATGATTTTTATGTTAGTCTTTTTTATATGAAAAAGTGCGTTTCGATTTACGATCTTACTGTATTTTTAGGGTTCCTTAACCAAATCAATCGAGGAGAACTAAGCGATCATATAACGGAAAGAGAGACTGAAAACGGAGTGAGCGCGTTGAAGTCTTTTGTATGAAATAAGAGAAAAATTGTCTAGGAAAATGTATAAACGACTATTTAAAAAAATATTTATAAAACGATTTTTTTAAACCTTTCATTCCGTGAAAATGTTAATAAACGGCTATAGAAAGTGAACTAGGTAGAACTCGATTTATTATCAAAATATCGTTTAACCCAAGATTAACCCGATAAATCACTCGAGCTAATCAGGAATCACTCTAAAACCGCTCACGACACGCAAATAATGTTTTAATTCGAAACACTCGTCGAAATTCGATGAAAGGTTAAAAGAAATATTCAAACTTCGAACAAATAACGCTGGCTGATAACATCAGCATGCGAGAAAAGAAAAACATCCTAACAAGAAAAACCTATACAACAAAAAACCAACTCAAACCATTGGCGATAAAGTTTAAAATCGCGTCAAAAGACGAGTTCGTGACAACTTGCTTTTTTGAAAATCGAACCTTTCCATTAGTGGGCACGCGCCAAAACTCGATTTGAAAGATACGAAATTCAAAAAGCCCGATCGGTATAAATAGCGTCTAGACTTCGTATCGTAACATAATTTATTTCTTGCACGCATTACTAATATACCTCAAATACAATATTTTGTGCTGAAATTTCCTGTATCTTTTGAAGTCTCTACCTTTCTAAGTGAGTAGGTAGGTATCAACATAGTAACTTGTGTTTGTTTGAGTTAATTTGGTAGGTAGGACGAACTTGTCGGTTATAGAGTTTTTCACTAAAACGCCACAGGCTTTTCAAATTATGATCAAACTTCCGTTAAACCAGCCAAGTATCAAACTCAAAATAACAGTTATTGCGAGAAAACTGAATAATCGTAATAATTTGCTTGCAATAAACAATTTGCACGACAATAGATCGAATAATTGTCTCGGATCGGTTCACAATTCGATTGCGGTTTTATGATCGAGTTATAGATGTTGGAAGAATTTGCAGATATCGGAGGCGGTATTTTTTTGGCTTTCTTAAAAAAAAATTAAAAACATAAAATATTCTATTTCTTATCCTAAGTACCAACCTATTGGTATACCCGAGATGCTGAATAGAAAAGTCGAATTTGTTCAAGACGATGCCCACTTCGGGCGGTAAACATTATTAGTGAACCGAACCGAACCGTGAGACCGAGTCGAAGATCAAAGTTGTATCCACTTCCACCAGTGTCTTCGCCACGACAGCAGGTAGGTATATAAGCGAGTAGAGACTGAATAGCATCAAATGCCTGGTGCGTTTCGCCAATGCATTGCAAGCGGTCATCCCGGGAACGCAGCGCAATGTCCCGCCTGTCACACTGCTGATCTACCAGGACGACGGCAACATCATAAGTAGCGAGAGCTTTGTACAAACCGAATGCTGTCCAGTAGGTCGTTTATCTGCACTAATAACAATTTTGTAATCATTTTGTTGGCTTTGGGGTATGGACTCGTATTTTATGTCCTTCCTCGTAGTATGAACTCAAATCATGCTAAGTATCATTCGAATCCATTCAGTTGTTTTTGCGCTATTTTAGGCCGAGAAATGTCACTTCCATCCCCACTCCCATAGGAACCTTAACGAATTCCAGGATAAAAAGTATTACACGACCTTCCTCGTAGTATGACCTTAAATCATGCCAAGTTTCATTTGAATACATTCAGTAGTTTCAGCGCTATGCGCAGCCGAGAAATTTTACCCTACTGCCGGTGCCGTCCACTGTGGGGGCCTACTGAGTGGGTCTCACTGCGGGGGGTACTGCGGGGGGGCTACTGGGGGTCCCACTGCGAGGAAATGTGGGGGCTCACTGCCGAGAGCCCCACTGCCGACGCCCCACTGCCGGTGCCCCCACTGTGGGGGGCTAATGAAGGGTACCACTGCGGGGCAATGTAGAGGCCCACTTCGGGGGCCATCTGCCGGTGCCCTCCACTACTGAGGTCTACTGAGGCTACTGAGGTCCCAGTGCGGGGCAAGGTGGGGCCCCCACTACGTGGGGGCCCCACATTAGCCCTACTGGGAGGGTCCGGTTGCGTGAGGGGAGTAAAGAGAGAGAGGAATAAAGAGTATTTTTATTATGCTAGCTGCTCCCCGCGCATTCGCCCGCGTTTGATCCGGATAAAAAATAGCTTGTATGTTATTCCAGGTCCTAAACTGTACCCATACCAAATTTCAGCATAATTGGTTCAGTAGTTTTTGCGCGAAAGAGTAACAAATATCCATACATCCATACATCTATCCATACAAACTTTGACATTTATAATATTAGTTGGATTATATTTACCAACCCATAATTTTCTTACTCATATAGACATAGACATAGAGTCTATGTCTATGTCTATGTCTATGTCTATGTCTATGTCTATGTCTATGTCTATGTCTATGACATTTATAATATTAGTTGGATTATATTTACCAAACCATAATTTTCTTACTCATATAGGTACAGGTACCTAATCAAAGATCAAAAAAGCGTTGTAAATAAATAAATGCTTATTTATTACCTATATAAATTATATAGATTTTTTTAATATACCATGACACCTTAAATATGTACAGTTAAAGTATTTGCAAGACTTAAAACTAGAAATAAAGCAATTTATTTCCTTCGTAGATACAAGTCGGGCTGGAGTCGTTACATCGCACGCGACTGCGACCGCAAGCATTACGTAGATAGACAATCCGCGATTATAGCTGTTATGTTTGTTTTATTTCGATCTGCTATAAAGGTGCTATATTTTTTTAGACTGTAGGAAATGTCGTAAATCCTTACGGTATGTAGTTAAAGTACTTTTTTTCATTATCACTACATATTATAAAACAAAGTCCACCGCCGCGTCTGTCTGTTCGCGATAAACTCAAAAACTACTGAACGGATTTTCATGCGGTTTTGATCAATCAATAGTGATTCATAAGGAAGGTTTTGTGTAAATTGGTTGAAATATAGCGATAATCGTAAAATATTAATTTAATTAAAATTAAATATACAGACTTAAGCAAATATTAGAAAGGAAGAAAGAAATAACTCTTTATTTGTAACATTAAATACACAATGTATACTTTATTTAGCAACTTAACTTATAACTAACAAATACCATAAAAACTATGTTAAATTAAAAGAAAAAACACTTAAATGTTACAAAGTTACAAAATAATAATAGTAATAAATGTAGTTATCAATAATGGTTATTAAGTAACATATTAACTCAATCTATTTAAAACTAACTCAGAAAACTTAGACTAGTTACAATTAAGGATCAATAATGGTCATTATTATGTAATTATGTTTATTAGAAATAGTAAATTACACGGCCTGAAACACTCAAGTGACTTTCCGTCCACGTGGAGCAAAATTTCCGTTTTCACCCACGATGGCATAAAAAAAGTAAATTTGGTGTTCCTAATATCTAAAAATTTCCATTAGCTTTAAAATATTATAAAAAAAATATCTTCCTTTTATTAAAATTAATATAATAAATAGCTTTGCTTCCGTGTATTCATTTGAACAAACGACAGGTACAGTCGCGGCCACCGCGCACGCCCACTAATTCAATTTACATCGTTTGCGTTATGAGGACTGGTGGGAGGACAAATGTTTGCCAAGACGGTGATTTGTTTACGTTTAAATTTGTTATTTTCATTTGTAAAATAGATTTTTGCGACAATTTTATCAAAGATAAATCAAAGATAAATGTTTTTTAAAAGTTGCCAACTTTTAAAAAACAAGGAATGTTGCATGGATTTGAGGCCTTTGCCTAAACTATGGAACATTTGTATCTACCCTACAGAAGTAGAGAATCGTTCTAGCTGGAGTGTTGATTTTGCAGAATATGATTATATCACAGCTCGGAAACCGTTTTAAGCCGTATTTTAAAAAGATTTCAGTGATGTTTTCGTAATCTAAATTAAATTAACTGCCCTTATTCGCAAAACGCGCCTGCGGGGGCGCGTATTTGTATGCAATTGATGTGTACATGACGACGATGTGAAGTTTGTTGACATTTCTAGCATTTTTTTTCTAATGCTAATTCTGGCGCGACGTCTATTATTTAAAATTAAATAGTAGTTCCACTTCTCTTCTCGCCTGTACCGGACTTGTTCCATGTTAGAACTAATGAACAAGGATGATTTGCGAAAGAGGCTGTGTTCACATTAACTTTGTAATTACTTGTAGGCTGTAGGGCGCCGCCCGCCCAGACCGCTTCTGTGCTTATAATTAATTACTTTTAATTTATTTGACTAGTTTCTACCCGCGCCTTTATTCATGTAGTAGCTAGATAAAATTTAGCTTGGCATAAAATTTGTATTGTTGCTATTTGTTATTGCTATCAATCGTCTAGTAGGTACCCATAACACAAGCTCTGCTTAGCTTGGGGCTAAATGATGCTGTGTGGATTGTCCAGCATTATTTATTTATCTACCAATTTTTTAAATAAGATTGCAGAAACTTTTTCGTAATTTATTACAAACATGAATTAATAATGTTAAATCTTTATGGTATTACTCGTAAACCAGCACTTTCTGCTTTTAGTTCAACGCCATTTTGTCTTAATTTTCAAAAACTCAAATTTGTACTTAGTATTTATTAATTACATACATATAAATACATAGTTTTAGCTTAGGTCAGATTGTTAAAATAAGGATATCCTCATGTACAAATATATATTTGTGGAAATTTATTACAATTCGCTTTATTATGTATATAAAATGAAATTAAAATGTAATGAAATAGTTTATATATAAGACACCACAAAGTACACACACACACACAATAAGTAGGTACAATAACTATGTATATATAACTAAATTAACATGAAAAATATAATATATCAAGTACACAGAGGCGCTACTAAAGTATGGTCTAGTAGCTAAGACACAGAAACACAGGTGTGAACAGTGCTTACTAAGCAGCTCATCTGTATATCTACTACTAGCTGCTGCCCGCGCCTTTGCCCTCGTTTTATCTGGATAAAAAATTGCCTATATGTTATTCTAAGTCCCAAACTATACACATACCAAATTTCAGCCTAAGCGGTGCAGTAGTTTTTGCGTGAAGGAGTAACAAATATCTATCAATACATCCATCCTTACAAACTTTGACATTTATAATATTAGTAGGATACATAATTCTTTTTTTATCGAGTGAAAAGTACGATAGCTTTAAATTAATTCAAGATTAAAAAATCAAGTCCAAACAAAGTGGTCTAGGCAAACATTTAGATCCATTATCTAGTTCCTAAAAAGCCCGACCAAAACTAGCTCAGCCGCAGAGGCCAGCTAATAGCAGTCATTAGCAACCACACTAATGACTAGCCCAGCGCCCCGACTCCGACCGCAAACTGCGAACGAACTGTGTCACGAATTACGAATTATAATGTTGTTTGCCGAAATTATGGCTCGGTACCACTAGTTACTGAGACGTCTATGTCACGAAGTGTTGTTTGTTTTTCGGTTGTTTTGGTGAAATAGAATTGCTATATAATATAATAATAATAATAATGTTGGACAATCCACACATCATTATCTAGCCCCAAGCTAAACAGAACTTGTGTTATGGTCACTAGATGACTGATATAATTACATAACACAAAATACATACATAGATAGATATTTTTTATTATACATAGAATATACCCAGAACACCAATATTTGCAGATCGTACAAACATTTGTCCCAAGGCGGCGAATTTATAATAATATAATAATTTATTTTACATACATACATAAATCGGAGGGAAAGTAAAACAAAAAAACTAACGCTAGAGCACTACATTAAAGACTGATAAAGCAAACATGATAAAACAAAAGCTCTTTTTGTAAGAGTCTGAAAAACAAAATTGGTCTTTCCCTATAAAGAAAGAAAAATTATCAATCTCAATAAGGTAGCTACTTTTGCTTAAAGATCGACGATGGAGCGGTTTGACAACGCTCTAGCCCTAAGATGGAGAATTGACGGGCTTTTAATTAGTATGCCACTAGCTACTGCCACTCTCTCTCTCTCTCTCTGCGTTCTCTTTTAATCTTTGGTTGCCTGAAAGAGATTACTAAAATATGGATAGTCTCCGAAGATCATTTTCTGTTAGCCGGGTAAGATACATCCCCTTACTGCCCCGTCCAAAAGATCAGATTCAACATTCCTGTATGGGTCTCAGGATCTGATCAAATAAATCTCAAATTTCGTAATTCAAATATAAAATCAATAGTTCTTTATTAACTTAAATACAATAAGTGTACATTAGAAAAGTGCTTAGAAACGTAATCTTCGAAACAAAAGAAGAACGTCCCCCCACACCATTGCGGCTCTTTTCTCACAGACGTCTCACAAAACAAGTAGGCGTGTATTCGGTACTTCCATGTACAACACAAAGCGCCAGTCATCATTTACATTTAGCTGCAAGGCGGTGGATAAAAGAACTCCATTTTATTTGGAACAGGGCTGGCATCAGGGCCAGTACGATTGCATATAAATAATCCGATTTTGATATTCGGATCAATACTGAAACAGTCTGTAGTGTTAGTGTGTACTGAAACAACTGAACTATCTGACTTCAGCTCAAGACCTATATATAAGCTTGATTTATCGAGGCATAGACAAGGTAATGACGATTTAAACCCTTAAACTCTGCTCTAGAATGCGGTGTTTATATTATAAACCATCGGATTAACTTTACTTCAAAAAATTTTAATTTCTGCTTAGTTAAGACTCCATAGCACAAGAACTTAGTACGTGCTACCAAATAAGCATCTATGACTTCATAAATAATAGTGCTTGCATTGAACACGACATTAACATTAATAGGTATTATTTCAACATTCGAAATCTTAATACCTTAAATATTTTCCTTTTCTTTAAATCCAGTCCGGTTGAAACGATTCACAAAGGAGGTATGAAACGCTTTGAGTCTTCGTTAAGTACTGTGAAAAAAGTTATTTGAAACCTCCTTTCATCTGAGTAAAAAACAAACAAGTGAATGATTAAGTTCGAAAGACGAATGTCATGAAGTTAAACTGCAACTGCAAGAAATCGAAACCTCAGAGAAAAATGTTACAGAACGCGCCTTACAATAGGATAACCTACAAACAAAAGAACATCAAACTGTAATAAATAACTCATACAATGGAGATCCATGTTTGTTATGTTTCTTTGTCGACGCTATACGGTATGGATTGACTTGAATCCAATAATCGATCTATGGTACCGGTGCTCTATGGTTTGGTATATTTTATCGAATCTGAGAGTCCTTTTGAAGTCAACCCTTAAGATTTTACTTCAGTTACCTACTCCTATAACCAGCCCTGGCATATACTACCGTTGTTTGTTTATTGGTAGTTATAGATCGGCATTGTTGGCAGCATTGAACTATGGAATCAATGAGATTAGTAGCTTGTCAGGCTTTGTAAGCGATATGCCGGTTCAGGTTTAGGGATAGGAAGAGTTGTTATTAGAACTTCTTCCAAGTTAAAATTAACCTACTTGAATGACAAGGCTCTTGGGAGTTCTGTGTGTAAGTTTAACATCAAGGAGGTTAGAAGCTAGCTAAGAATCTCTTTCTACAACATCAACAGGAAGTTTTTAGAAAAAAAAAACTTTCGCTAATGAATTCGCAAAAAGTGTTTACTTTCAAGGTATTTTATGTAGTTTATTTTTATCGTTTATTGTTTTAAACATGTTTAGAAATCATAAAACGCTCAATCATTCGCTTTTTTTGAAGATGATGATAAAGTAGCGCTCTCCCATCTGCCAACACAAAACCCCACCGAAAACCGAATTTGCACATCCCGTATCCATTACCATAAACAATATCTTCCTACGGAACCGAGACACTATTAATTTCATTGCCCAGGTACATGCCGACAGACAAGTCATCGTCGTCCAATCAACGTGCCTGCACATTGTTTCAAAGACGCCGCCTGCGCGGGCGCCGCTTCCCGGACCATAATGATGTGTGAATTTTTGAGGGTAATCAGCTGGATTGTGAAATTTCTCTTGTTATGGTTTAGCAGGTGGGTCATACAAAAGCTCGTGAAGAACTTCATCTCCACGTTTGCACCGTGAAAAGCTTTTGGAGAGTATTACAAGGGCTCAGAGAAAAGTGACCAACATAAATTGGCAAATTAGGTATCTGGTCAATTTGTCAATTATGTTGGCTAATGCCGATGTTGTACCTAATGGATAATCAAATAGTCATTACTTATCATGATTTAATATTGTTTCTTTTATTGGTAGAGTGCTTACTAAATAAACATTTAGTTGTTAATTTCCAGGTGAGATTGTGGTCATATGAAGGTCTATCAACTATAAAAAAAGTTTCCCATACATAGGTATCATCTACAACATTGAAAGACCCACTGTTGGGTGTCCAGAGGTTCAAGACCGAGATAAAATTAGTGTAAACAGAGACTTACCTGCGCTAATTATCCAAAGCTCAAGAACGGGATGCGTAAACAAACGCATCTTGAAATAGCCAGTGACTATTTCGACGGCTCGACCCATGATCGTTTGAATAAAAATAATAAGTTTTCAATTAATTAATTGTTCAAGATCTCCCAAATTCCCACCCCGATCTCCCTATAAATCGAATGGTCCTCCCCGTGGTAATGAGTGCATTACCATACAAATAGAATCAGTTTAGGACGTGTATAATTGGGTCCGGCGCCCCGTCGACTCGCTTTGTACCGCCGACGGAACGCGCGAAGTTTGGTGGTGAGCGGAGCGAGCAGAGAAATCAGATCTATGTAAAATTATCAATAGAATGATTGCTATAACAAATAAATATAAAATAGTTTATATGTTATTCCAGGTTCCAAATTATACCCATACCAAATTTCAGCCCAATCAGTTCAGTAGTTTTTGCGTGAAAGAGGAACAAACATCCATACTCACAAACTTTGACATTTATAATATTAGTAGGATAGGCACAGTCTGAAGTTTACATGGTATATATCAAGATAAATTTCAGTAAGAATTCTATATGTGCTGAACTTTTCCCGCTCAGCGTATCGCCCCGCTCGCTTCGCTCCCCGTTCAAAGTGGAACTCCAGCCAAACCGATGCAATTTATACAGTCGGACGATTGCTTTACAAATATTGGACGATGTTGATGAAGCGCGCCTCTCGTTATTTGTTCATTATGGAACGATCGAATACACTCCACCAATAATTTTAATCCATGCAAAAATCAACTGTATTGTCTTTATCATTAAAAAGCATTTTGTAATGCTGCGTTTTTATAGTTTGTTCCAGATAATGTACCAACTCGCAGTACACAAGTTCCGTGCTGATTTTATCGTTCACTAGCCGTCCATCAAACTTTATTATTCGATTTTTTAATTTAATTAGTTTTAAATAAGTTGTTATTGATACTCAATACGAAAACGATAAAAAAATCATATGATAAAATAAAATAGCATTGAATACTCAAATCAATTTAACAATTTCCAAGATAACAAGATGTCATTTATAATGATTTATATTATGAGTTATTATTTTTATTAAAACAACAATAAATACCAACAAATAATTAAACTGAATAAATTGTGCAGTCGCCTGAGGCACTTGGTCCATTTGGTCCTAACTAGAATTTATAGCCCAACGACAAAATGTAGAGCTGGTACAAAGTTGGACCTTATATGGCTGCCACGTCGTAAAATTTTATTACGAAAAAGAAAAACATTATAGGGATTTTTGTCAATTTTATTAGGATTCTGGTGATAAAACTTGATACTATAATTTTGGTAACGCTGTGAAAAGCAATAAATAAAATAGCTACTTATCTACGTCATAAAAGTTATATTTCCTAAAAAGGAATTGCAAAAAAATATTATTTAAAAATGTTTATACCCTTCTAAGCAGTGTAGTGGAGATGTTGCGAAGAATAATCTGCTTGCCTTTTTCATTATTCTTTGCAAATTTTTAAAGGTTGGCAGCCCTTAGTTTCCAACACGGTAGAGACTATGAATCTAGAACTGTCCTTCGTAATAAATGGCTAGGCATACACTCAACTCAATTTTTAATAGATCGATAGGCAAGAAATCGCGATTTAGAATATCATGCTTTAACTTTTGTAATGTTTATCTAGAAACTATGTACTTTTCTTTATTTTTTTATGTAAATACTGACTTAGAATCGAAGATATGAGTCTGTTTATCTGGAAACTCTGTACTTTTCTTACTTTTTCATGTAAATATTGATTTGAAATCGAAGATAGTCTTCTCATACTAATGTCGACCATTGATTTGTGTACTTTTTGTTAGTAAAACATGTAAATTCTTACTTGGAAACGAAGATATGAGTTCCTTCATTCTCTTACATACTATCTTATTTATACATGTTTCTCGTGATTTCGATAGAAAATCCAACTTTTTCTTATTTTTATCTGTAAAATGATTCATACACCCATCGATAGCGCGTAATTTTCTTATTGTAAAGCAAAAATACCGAAATTTATATTTTGATTCTAAAGCTGTGTTTTTTTATAGAAGAACATTGATAATTTCTCTTACTGTCATTTTAATGTCTGTCAAAACTCTATATTTATCGTCTAAAATGTGATAGGTTCCATATAATTGACATGAAAACTCTACGCTAATAGGGTCTTGTAAAAGTTTTTATATGGAATCTAACTAAAACCTTTATAAAAAACGCTGGCTGGTAATGTATTCAAACCATTCAATTGGAATTTCAGAATTTTAAAAACAAATTGATATAAATAGAGCACATTCGCAAGAATGGAGCAGTTCACTCCTGGGTCTTGAAAATACAGTTACTACCTTGAAGAAGTAACTCACCTCCAATACCTTCTGAAGAAAAGTCTACCCTGGCCTCCTCCTATTCTGAAGAAGAGCCGGCCCTGAGGAACCCTTGACCCCTTAATCTTCTAAACCCATCTCTCCTACCTCCCAGGTCCAGAGCTCCCAGCATCCGCTGGCTTACTGACTTCGAGCTTCGAACAGCAGTCCAGGCTCCAGCTTCCAGGCCCCAACAATCACTGACCCTCGAACAGCGGTCCCAGCTCCAGAGCCTACCCTGGTTTCGTCTACTCTGGCCTCTGAAAAAGACGAGCCTACCCTGGTTTCATCTACGGACCTCTGAAGAAGACGTCCTCCTATCCTGAAGAAGAGCCAGCCCTGAAGAACCCTTGACTCCTTAATCTTCATCTCTCCTACCTCCCAGGTCCGGAGCTCACAGTATCCGCTGGCTTATTGACTTCGAGCTTCGAACGGTAGTCCTGGCTCCAGCTTCCAACAACCACTGACTTCGAGCTTCGAGTAGCAGACCCAGCTCCCGACTTCCCGATAGACGCATCTTTCTAATCTTACACCTAAGGTTACCGTATAAGTTAGGGATCATTAGGTATCATTAATAAAAATTCTAAATTTGTCCTCTTTCCTTTTCCAACCATTAGGATCTTGAAGTCACTTAACTTAAAACTTAAAATAACTTGTGCGTAGGAGACCTTCAGTCTCCTACGTTACAATTTTTGATAAGAAACGCTCGTGTGAAATATACCTACACTAGTTGTGCCGCTCGCGATTTCGTTGGGATTAAAAAGCACAGCCTCTCTCCGCTCGCGATTTCATTGGGATTAAAAAGCACAGCCTGTCTCATATCCACTTAGATCACAACATTTGATCAAATGTTTATGATTAGGACATCATGAGACAGGAAGGTATTCATTTTCAAACCCAACTTTATCTTTTTATAATTTAATTATTAATAATTTTCACTCACTTTAAAGTTGGATAATTCCTACCTGCTATTTTATAAAGAAAGTCGATCGCAAGTAAGCCCATAAGTATAAAGAAACATAAACCCATAACCAGCTTATAAGTATAAAGTAGAAGCAGATATATAAGAGAGTATAAGCCCATAAGTAACTAAGTACAAGCAGATTATTGATATAAAATGAAAACATCGAAGAATCAATATTAAACATAGTGGGAACAAATCGATAAAAATACTCTATCCAAAGCTGAGAAACAGGTGTCAACATACTCCACGCACAATTAGGCACGATACGATTTCCACTACAAAGCCAAAGCATTGCTTTTTACTTCGATTTCATTACGCCGCCGCCATTACGGCCACGCGACTCACTTTATCAATAAATGCAATTACCAATCATTAATACGGATAGATCAAAAAATTTAATTGTGAAGTACGATTGAGGGAATGGGCGGGTCGGTCCGCCTCTGGGCGTAGGGAGGGCTAGTGGAACGAGCTCTGAGGAGGTAAGAGGACCAGTCGCATTTTCCATCGCGGGCACAGCGCGCGTTCCGTGCGAACCATCGACAAATTCGCGCAAGCTACACGCGATATACGAACTTCATTGTTTTTTTTTTCAAATCTTTTGTTTTTACGCGGACTTCTATGCATCCAGTGACAAAAAGTGATCAAAACTTATTCTTTTTTCAAAACCGTGTGACATTATAACAAGGATTCAGTGCAAATGGAAGTGGCAACTACCTTAAAACAAACAAAAGGAATGTTTTATTCCGAACACAAAAACTAAAGATGAAAAATAAACCTTTTTTGAATGTCAGCCGTGAACATGGATTTGACGACTCGTCGCGGCGAGTTAGAGGGGGCAGATGTGGCAAGTCGGGAACAATGCCGTGACGTGACAGATGACGTCACGAGAGTGACAGCTGAAGTGCCGCCGGTTAGGAAGACGAGTTCGTTCAGTATTCGGAATCTGGTGGGGACTGAAGATTCGGATCGACCGGCCGAAGGCAGCGTCCATGGCAATGATGGTAACTAATATTAAGTCTGAAAAGAAAGAAATAATGAATACCAACTCACTCATATATTGTGTCTTTATTAGGCCTACGTTATTTTGATAAACGATCTGTTATAAATGTAGGTTAGACAGTATCTTAAAAAATTAATAACCTACCTTTATTAATAATTTAACTGAAATGCATATTTATCAATCTGATAAGTTACTTTCTATATAGGTATATAATGTATTATGTAGGTATTCTATAGTAAGATACTAGGTACTTACTTATATATCCCACATTTAGAACAAACCATAAGCACTGCAAAGAAAATATTGTTTACAACAACATTAGCACCATTCTCTACCATAATATTTTAGTAGATTAGGATACTTGAATACCGCAAATAATAGCTCTATGAATAAATACAAAATACTTAGATGTCAAAGCGTACAGATGCACGTCATGGACATAAAGACATAATCAACCATTTAATTTTATTTGAGGTAACTTTGTTGGTATTTTCAATAATTAACACTTCATGCACATTGAATTCATCCAAAACACTTTAGAATACCTGAAGTATATAAAATGGTCAAGTGTAAGCCAGATCCATATTAATGCGAATGAATAAAACTTTGTACGTTTTTGGTTTATTTTATCTTGTCTTCTTCATTTCGCCTAATTTTATTTTCGGTGTTTCTATTTAGAATTGGTCATAAGTAGTTCCTTTTGTCTTCGCGTCGTAAGTTGGTACTTCGTTTTGTTTTTAAGTTAGATTTTGTCTACCTTGTCTACAATATTTGCTGATATTGACTATGACTATGGTCAATTAACCAGCATAATGGTCTACTCTATGGTAAAAGCAACTGACAGTTCAGAACAGGAACTGAACTGGCTATATTTGTTTAATATTAATGACGATTACTAGGCTATGCTAGCCAATTGGCTATAAACTTAGAACGACGTGTGCATGAGTACCATTACCGATAATTAAATTCCATTTCATGATGCTATAACGATTCTAGAAGTGTCATCGTGACGTCACACCTTGACATGTTGGTAACACTGATTTTATTGATTTTTTATTGCTGTGCATTTAGAAATAATTCTAACTCTTAGCAATAAGTGGCTATAAATGGCTATAAAATGTACAATGTTAATTAAAACAATTTAGCTGTTTTAATTGTCGTTCGGGATCCCTGAGTAATAAATAGTGATTTGAATATTTAACGACATTTCGAATTAATTAGTCATTTTTAATGTTTCGAGAGATGCCTATGAAGATTAATCTTAATACTTATGGTAAAACCGTTACTCTTAACGCCAAAACACTACTATATCAATCAATCTATCGAAGCTAAATTTAGTATCCTAACTATGTATACACTTTTAAAATTTTGTGTGAAAAATTATGTATTTATTTATTATAAATAATAAATAAATACATAATTTTTAATTTGAGCACCCCTTACCGAAAAATAAGTATGAGAATCAATAATTATGGCGTTTCCAGAATAAAAGTGTTATACATTCGAGTTTTAAAAATTATTCGAGTGACTGATTCTTAGTTATTTTGCTCCTAATTTAATTAATAGTTTGGTAATTTCATTACACGACTACCAACGGAGGAGGGTTACGAGGCTGGCACCCTATGTTTGTACCGTTATATATGTAGTTATATCAATGTTATCTGACTTGGTTTTATTCAGATTTAAACACGATTTTTTTAGTTAAGCAATGCTAAGTAAACTAAGCTTAAAATTAAACCTAACTTACTCCAAGAGGTTTTATGTGTCAAAACAAACCCTTCAACTTCGACGCTATAACCGGTTTTATTTCCGAATGTGGTTGGAGGGCGCTGCAATTTGCCCGGAAGCGGCTGGTTATGACGTCACTGCCTAGCACGGACATGACGCGGCGTGGTACAAGTTACACTCTTTGGTCAAGTCTGTAATGTCTTTGGTTATTAAAAGCCAAATAAACTTATCAGTTATCACATCATTAAAAAGAAGCATTTTTCTGTTCTTAGCTTATCACAGTGCAGTCTAAGTGTTAATTTTTTACCTGTTTGACCTGTAAATACCTATTATTTTACCAATATATTTGTATTTTGTTATTGTATTTATTCAAAACATTACATGTACTACAGGCATGACCTAAACATTAGAGTACCTAGTCAACATAATAAATCATAAAAATAATAATTCAATAAAAACAATTAGCAAAATAATTCAATATTAAATAGTCAATGAGTAAAAATAAAGTAATTCAATACAATTGTCAAAAAGCTTTAAAATAGACTCAAACGACCCGAAGCAAAATAATGATATAGATTAATAAGCAAAAATTCAACTAATTTCAGTAGATTACAAAAAAAATTTAATTGCATCAGCCCTTACGAACTCGCTCTGTGAACAGTGGCATACGTCAATGGCGACCATGGACCACTAATACTTATTGACGCTGTATAGTGCGTGTCAAAGAAATTTACTGGCTGTGCCCGTCACTTCGTCCGCGTGGAATAGTGACAGTGGGTATTATTGTTATATCTAATCAACAGCCTAAAAAAATGTATTCCAATCTTTTAGCTTTAAAAATGACGATACTTCTATATAACCTTTCAACCCCTCTTTCAACCCCTTACAACCCTTTTTTCGCATTAAAAAGTAACCTATGTCCTTTTTCAGGCTCTAGCTAGAGTATCTGTGTACCACATTTCATTTAAATCGGTTCAGTAGTTTTGGCGTGAAAACGTGACATACAGACAGAGTTACTTTCGCATTTATAATATTAGTAAGGATTATGTACTAGCTGACCCGACAGACGTTGTCCTTTCATTCAAGTCAAACAATTGACAGTTATTTCAAACGTGCTTAGCAAAGAGTATATAACGCGGGGGCTGAGGTTACATTAAAATAGTTTATAGTAAAGGTAATCGTTAAGCTTTCTAAGTTTCTGCAAAATTTTCTTAATTTTTTTTTTATAAGAACCTTCTACGTAATATTCGAAAACATTAAAAAAAAGATGAACCAAATCAGTAAAGCCGTTCTCTCAAGTTACGGACCAAGAGAAATAGGGGTTATTTTTTATATATATAGATATCAGTCATCTAGCACCCATAACACAAGCTCTGCTTAGCTAGATGATGCTGTGTAGATTATCCAGCATTATTTATTTAATACTGTAATCCTCAATGATTGTTCCTGTGTTTTTTTTTATAGTATATAGACCTTCGTTTGACCACAATCTCACCTGATGGAAAGTGATGATGTGGCCGATGTTGTATCACGAAGGTCTAGAAGACACCTGTTCACTCTTGTCTTGAAGAGACCCAGATTGTACTCCTCCGGAAAAACTGAAACAGGCAGCGAATTCCATTCCTTAGCGGTGCGAATGATGAAGGTGGACGAAAACCGCTTTGTACGAGTGGATGGTATATCCACCTGATAAGAATGGTATTGTGCCGTCCGTCTGCTTGTCCTGGAGTGGAAGGAAGATGGTGGTATCATGAAGTTCCTGGGAGCATTCTCCGAAATGTATCCTATAAAAGATCGAGAGACAAGCAACCTTGCGGCGGTGATTGAGACTTTGGATCTAAGTCTGTGTTATCCAATTAAAAATATAAATTAATTGTATTATATAACTAAGGGGCCGTGGGGCCGCGGCGTACGAATATCGACCCCTCCAACTCAACCCATGGATGTCGTAAGAGCCGACCCTTAGTCGGCTCTTACGGAACTTACCAAAGGATGGGCAGCAGCTTCCTTCTGAGTATTTTTAAACACCAACACTGCGATCACCAATCCGCCTGCCAAGCGTGGTGATTATGGCAAATCCCCCCCTACATGGGAGACCATCCACTCGGATGGACCGACGACATCGTAGCGGTCGCAGGGAGTCGATGGATGGAGGCGGCTCAGGACCGCTATTTCTGGCGACGTACGGGGGAGGCCTATGTCCAGCAGTGGACGTGTATAGGCTGATGATGATGATGATGATGAACTAAGGTAATGTTAACGTTAAATATCATTTTGTGTCCTTTTTGGCTATTCTATCTTGTCTTGTGAACTCTATATTCTTCCAAAAAATGTTTCGTCTTTCTTCCTTAACAAATGTTACACAATAACAAGGAACATATAACTTGCACATATCATACCAGTAATAAAAATAACTACAATATAGCTCGTAAACTGTGAATTTCATGGTTTTTGTGCCGCTTTGTGCATTGTGCGAGTGGGCGGCGGATAGCGGGACGAACGGAGCAAGATCTCGTGTTTACTAAGGATAGTCTGTAAATGAACTACTAGAACAGTGAATTTATAATTAATCGTACTTACATATATTTTATGACTTTTATCGTCTATTACACTTAATCTAATTTATTTATTCAATATAATCTGTACAATTTGTATTTCAATTATTTATAATAAGATAATCTGACATTTAAATTGATTTTACCAATAAATTGTATCTGATAGATTTTTTAAACTTTAATAACCTTCTAGTCATCAGCACACACAACATCCAACTGCCATCCGGACCAAGAAGTCCTTATATATACATGACTAACTGCTGCCTGCGCCTTCACCCGCATTTCTAGATGAAAAATTGGCTGTATGTTATTCCAGGTCCCAAACTATATCCATACCAAATTTCAGCCCAATCAGTTCAGTAGTTTTTGGAACAAACATCCATACCTACCTACTTACAAACTTCGACATTTATAATATAATTAGGACTAGAAGGATAGTACAATTTGATTGTTTTAAAGAAATTAAATAAAAACCCTACTTCAAATTTGCATTACACTGCTTTTTCAGTTCAGGATAAATCACTCAGGGATTTTTTTTATGTCACCATTTTGGGATCATTTTCCATATTCCAAATTGGTTCATAATTGACGGTAAATTGATGATCATATGCGTACATAGAAAAAATACAAATAGACGAACATACATAGAACACTATGCTCTTTTGTGTTTAGTCGGTTGAAAAACAAACAAACAAACACTCCTTCGTTACGAGGAAAAATATACATTTTAATGTACCTACATAAAACTAAAGAGGATTGAGTTTGAGATAAAAAAATAACATAATTTGCATCTTTGTATAAATATGTAATGAAGCTCTTAAAGATGTGTAGGATCTCCTTAGTATTCATAAAAATATTACCTATAGGTAAACCTTCTTTGTATGCAACCTTTCCGTGGGATTTTTCCTAAATCAAGTATACATATTAACGAAGTAAATAATGTACACTCGTTGACAAAATAGGCCCGGTTCTAAAAGGACCGCCAGATGCGTCTCGTACCGGTAATGCTTTTTACCCATTTGCTCTTATATAAATACCTTATTATAAATAAAAATGTAGCGCAACGCAACCTGGGCAATGGGAGGTCCTGACCACCTTGCACTTTAAGATAAAATACACAAGTAGGTACGTACATATGTACACGTATTTTATTTTTAAACCTTACAGTTATTTGAATGTAACTACGAGTTTACTTATATTATTGTCGTATAGAATATTAACCTTTTATTACCTATTTTGGCGATTTTTTACCCAACTGCCAACGGGGGAAGGTTATTATTGCAAATCTTCAAGGCACGAGCGAATCTATCTAATTTCGTTATACATCGACCATTGTGATACACTTATCACATTGCGGTCAAACGAGGGTCGTTCCTTGAAATAGAAAAGAATAAGAAGGAATACAACAATTTTGAAAAGTTGAATAGAATAGTTTAGACTTTAATGCACAAAAGTTGTACACAGGCAAACATAATGCTGGATAGCATTCTCTACCCGCTAACCTTTGGGTAGTGTGGACAACAATTTAAGGTAGAGCTATCGAGAATTACAAGAAACATACAAAAAAATATACAAAAGTATGTAGCCCTTACTACTTACTTGTACTTGTGTGTAGTAGTAGATATATTTGAAAAGTCAAATCAAGACTATATCAATATGGTGGAGGTGAAAATAAGGACTGGACGCCTATTATAATTTAGAATTTGCACAACTTTTATAACAAGGAAGAAAAAGGAGGCCTTTACCCTACAGTGAGACACTGAGCCGATAATAATTTTATAAAACATATTTAAATTAGCTTGGTACTTAGAGTTATTGCCTTTTTGACAGGCTGCAGCACTCATATAACTTTTACGAATCCGTACCTAATTTTTGATTGTTTAGTACTTATACACCGACTTTTGGTTGCCAAGCATTGTTCCACCAATAATTCCTAAGGTTTTCTATATTAAGATGATGTACCTTATTTAATGTCATCTTTGTATTGTTTGTTGTAGTGTCAAATATGTATTTTATCTACCTACTATCTAAAATATAGTTAAAAATATAAAATATAGACGATTCAACCGTTAATTTACGAAGGCTTCGCACGCACCCGCATTGCATCAAGCACTTATACATACTTACACCCTCGTTGGTTAAATACTGGGCAGGTGCGTCGGACAAAATAAATTAAATTACCATGTTTTTACCGAAGCTATTTTGCGTGCGACTGTACTCGTAAGGTTCAATGATCCATGTTTTTTGTAATTAACAAGAAATATTGTAAATAAACAGAAGTGGAGCAGCAATTAAATTTATTTTAAACTTATATGTATAAAGGTTTTTCAATGCATTCGTTATAAAATAAAATGAAAAAATTGTTTACCTAAAATGGAAAACCTGGCAATATCTACGTCCCGTTATTGAATGTGTCTAATACATAATTGCTGTATAAAAGTTCGTGTTGGATTTGAGAACAAATATTCTTGTTTAACTATGGTTGGGTAAGAAACGCGATCCTGAAAGAAAAACCCAATTAAGATAACATGAAAGTTATGCATTAAAGATTTGCAAAAAACATCAGCCAATATACATAGTTTAAATTACAAATTATCACGCTCACAACCAACGATTCGCTACATACCTAGGTAGGTACGGGTAGGTATAGGTACCTAAAATTACCTACTTTCCATCGAGACGATCGCTGTGACGAGGCGGGCGAAGGTCTGCCTGCGACGAAGGAGGTTGCGCGTTCGATTCCCGCTTTGGGACAAATGTTTCTTCGATTTAATTATTTGTTCCGGCCCCATAATAATGTTATTCCCGGGAGATAAGTATTTGTCCCCGAAAAATTTAAAAACAGCGTAAATACGATCAGCTACACCTGGTCCCACCAACTTACCGGTAGAGTAAATTGGTGGGACCAGGAATAGCTAGGGGTAGCCCAGGTTTAAAACCTACTGGCCTACTGAGGAATATTAAGTCGGATTTTAGTTTTTTCAAAACTATCAAATTCTAGCTCTAACCTTTCCTAGTGGCAGGTAGAACTGTTATACCAACCTACCTACCTAGTCGAGTTACAATTAACACTTTCCTTTGAAGTCTGGCTAGTCAGCCCCCGGGTGCAACCGTTAACCTAAGCCGTTTACAAGTTGTGCAAGTAATATACAAGTGAACTTACAATATGCAAAACAAAAGGTGTAGTATCTTTACTATCAGATTAGCTTTGAATATTAGCTTAGGTTCAATGATAGTTTGGTGCTTGCTCTTGAAATGAAAACAGTTCCAATCTCCTTCCCAATTTCTTCTTCAATACTGATGCTTGTTAGCTCTCACTAGCGGCGTAAGTGGGGGAGGTTCTCTCCTTGGACCAAGTACCAAGGGGTGCCACCTTGGCACTCATTAGGGTGACAACGGCAACTCATGCACAGCCACATAATTAAAATTATCGCAGCTCGCTTGTGATCCTACTTACTTTTCCTCAAACATCTGAAAAAAATCTCCGGTATTAATATTCATAGCTTTTAATGGGACTTACTTCGCTCGCTATAATTTCTTTTGTCATAGGGACTTTTGGGTACTATTCCCCAATCATCTCAAAAACATTTAGCGGCTCTCTCCGTGTTGTCAGAGGGTCAAGGCATTGTCGACCTTCAAGGCGGTTCAGTACTTTGTTTTCTGGGGGTGCTTAGAACAAATCCGCCCCGCGTACCAACCCACTGGTGGCTCCAAGAATGTCAGTTACACTTAATTTTAAACGACTGCTACTCCTGAATCTGCTGGTCGATTCATATGTAATCGTGTTTTTCAGTCAATTATATCCGATTTGGATGATTCTTTAGCAAGCAAGTAAGTTAGAGAATGATCCCGAGGTGGTCCTATAAAAATTGTATTGCCGAGAGATTACTATATATATTATTATTAGATTATTATTTACCTATCCCTTTAATATATCCCACAAAACTTAAATAATATATTTAAAACTAAGGGATTCCAAGTCGGTTTTTACTTTTAGTTTTTTAAGAACAATCAAATTATAAAGTTTGTTATTTCAGCACCATAACCGATCCGCCATCATTCTTAGAAAATTTATCGCTTGAAGTTTGATGAGACTGTCTGTAACCGTTATACCATTATAATATTAATGAGGATTGCTTTTAATCCCCGCTATGATAGATTCACATCATAAACTTTGCAGGAAAGTAAGCTTGCATTCATATAATTTACATGCTTACAATGAAATTCTTGTGTTTCTTGGCGAATAATTTAATACATATTATATTGTATCTCATTTCCATTATCACGGGCCATATAGTGACCCTGTCCTTTACGAGGCATGCGTGGAGCCGAAGCCAACAGCACAGAGGCCCTTTATGAGAATTAATGTAAAGGCGAGAGCTACACATAGCGGGTATCATCCTTGGTTGCACAATGTGTATGATACACCCGAAGATGATATCCGTCAGGTATAGAGACTATTGCAAAGGAAAATGAAAATAACAAAAAAGCCATGTTACTGTGGTGAATGGATGTACTGGGTAATTGGGCTATGGGGGAAACTATGGACGCCTGCCATAAACATACTCTCAATACTGTTACAAGCGGCATACGGTGGCTTGCCGAATGCTGGATGGGTTCCTCAAAATGTAGGCGTAAATGCCGGTAAAGGAACAACATCGGTGCAAACGACTAAGGGGTGTCGAGAGGTGCGGCCCCGATTTCACCATCACGAAGATACGTGAGCGGGTTTCCTCGTTATTACGCCATTAGACACTTCCACCCTGAGTCTAAATCCTAAGATGCATCTCTCGCGATTCCACTCAGACCGGCCAATGAAGGCAAGCAAGAGGTGGGGATCTGGTTCTCTTGGGATACCACTACGCAAGCGGAGACGAGAACCGGGAACTTCCACGGGAGCACTCGGTATACCCGTGGTGTCGCTACTCACCAACAGCTTGCCACAAGCTACCCTGCAGGTATATTATATTGTATATTATTTATATACGTATATTATAGTCATAGTTCACAGATCCATCAAATCTATGGGTTGAACGATATTGGTTAAGTTTGATATTTGTCAAATTGGCAATTCGTCAAATTGGATATTGTCCAAAGCTGTAGCTCGTCAAATCATCTGTTTGTCCAATTATGAAATTTGGTAAAAACGCATATTGGTCTAGTAATTTAAGTACAATAATGTAAAAATACCTCATGATATTTGTATACAAATAAACCAATTTATATAATAATTAACTAATTTATTAAATTCATATTTATTTACCTTTACCAAATTAATACCAATACAATTGTTTTAAACACTTACGCATCAAATTTTCTACTTAATATTTTTTCTATTATTTTTTTATATTGTGGCATCATCTACTTCTCATCTCCTCTTTTAACTTTATTTAATATTTTAATTCTTTTTATAATATAATTAGGGACATCATACAAAAACAATCGCGAAAAAAACATGGTACATATATTCAACGGTCCTAGTACCAAAGGTGTACTGATTTTTTATGCCTGGCGAGTTAATCTATATATTGTTCGAGGATAAAGATCTGTTACGGCGGCCTCACTCAACCAAGGTGGCCAAAAATACTGTAAAATCGAGATAAAACGGTCTACACTTACTATCCATACCATATCATCTATCACAGCCCAGCCCAATGACTCACCGTACATAAAATCCTCTAAAACGCTACTAAAACTTGAATTCCAAAATACCGAAAACAGTAAATTTGTTAATCCGTCCTTATCCGTAAGTGGTGATCAGGACAGGAGTCCTTCCATCAAGGGTGTACCTACCTTTGTTTATTTATAGTTTGTGGGGCCGCGCGTGCGCCACAAATGGGTCCCTGTGATAACTCTCACTTTTAAATCCTTTTATACCCGTGTCAACTTGCCCAAACATAATAAATCTATACCTTAAAATGGCCCTTTAGGGTCCTAATTCGGTTGTATCGGAATCGCACTTTAAATTCCAGAAATATAAGTCATTTGTTAAGTTATCAGCACTTTATTTAGGCCCGATATGTCTGAATGTTTGTTTGTGTGGATGTTTGGCGTTCTTGGGATGCCTGAGTCGTGTTGTGATAAATTGTGGGGATTCAATTAGTGCCCTAAACATTAGGGGAATTTGTTTGACAAGATTTCTGAGGATTTTTGGAATAAAGTTAGATTAATCACATGTAAAGAATGTTGGTATGCTTACCTTTATTGTAGCTGCTATGGAAGAGATATATAATGTGATATTTATGATAAAACTAGAACTAAAAACCGACTTCGAATTCCCTAATTTTAATACTCTGTTTTTCAGTGGTCCAGGGTGTACTAACCTGTGCGCGTTTCCACTGTATAAAAAACGGGATTAAAATATAAAATAAAATTTTATGGGACCACCTTGGGAACTTTCTCTGTACAATAGCGTAATTTTGAAATCGTACCATAATTGAAGGAAAAATTGACCAATAAAAAAAACACATCGATCTTCCTCCATTTTCCGAAGTCGGTTGAAAAATTAGAGTTGACTACTAACTAATATACCTAGTTAATTTTATTTGGTTACTCACTACTGAAGACCCATCTTCCAACGCAGGAAACTATCAGTGGAGAGATAGACTAGACGTGTGCCTTACAAGCATGGATCCTGATGGCACAAAAGTCTTCACTGTCTAATTTCCGGGAGACAGTGAAGACTTGACCAAAACCTCTCATAAAAATCGAGCTAGAGGTACTTTACATTCAAACATAACTCTTTTTATTAACTTCCTAATGATGTTCTGGTCTAAAGATGCGCAATCAGTACATTCAAACCACCTCCGCGGGTAATTTACTAGCTAATGGTGTACCTTATCTCGTCTAATTAAAATGCAATTTGGCACAGCACTACTGTCTTGTATTGTCACTTTGTTCAGATGCTTATCTGCTTGACAATTATGTACGAGGGAGCACTTTTGCTGGGCTTATAGAGCGGAAGCTGACGCGGTTTTGAATTTTCTCGGTAGGTACGGGAACTATAAGGGAACGATAGATTCCGCTGCAGTATTGACATCAACAACGGAGTGTTGGTAAACCATCTACTCGATGGAACGACGACGTCGCGTCGGGCTCATACCTCTACACACAGCGTCCGTTTTACTGGATCCGTTTATTTTTGATGGCGTATGTAGTTGTCGGAGCGATTCCACACACCTGACAGTATTCCGGATCCAGTAAACGATTGCTACCGGACCGGCATACGCCATCACGGGAAAATAAACGGATCCAGTAAAACGTATCCTGTAAAACGGATGCTGTGTGTATGAGCCTGTCGCGTCGTCGTCGTAGCGGTCGCAGGGAGTATATAAATAGAGGCGGCTCAGGACCGCTGTTTGTGGCGTCGTATCGGGGAAGTCTATGTCCACCTGTGGACGTGTATAGGCTGATGTGATGATGATATTTCATATCCATGCGCTCCGGTAGAAAGGTCGTGGTACGGCAGCCATTGATGCGTCTTCTATAAGCCTTAGTACTTGAACTATTTAAAACTTTAATTTTTTCATATTTTAAATTCTGTGTGGTTTCAGTAGGCTTACCTTAAGCTTAGAGTAAGTTACCACAAACTCTACCTTATTAGTCTGAATTTTATCTTTTAATCTTTAACTAGTTTGCTTGAGCCTTTTAAGCAGAGGCAGGTAAGTAAGCATTCTACCACCTCCAGCTCTATAGCTTGCTGCTTGCATTATAAGGTTTACTATAGCTGGTAATGCACCTAATAACTATATTTCGACTAGGTAACGTAGGAAATAGTTCTGTAATTATAGCTACGGTGGTTACTTGATTACGACTTCAAATAAAGGCTAATCACAAACTTTTAAGTATCTATAACGTTCGTATATATAGAGAGTTGTAGACTTTTTCATAATTTTTACTGGCTACGTTTAATTAAAAAAGAGCATAATATTGTGAATTGAAAAATGGAATGTTTATAATATTTTCGGTAATTATACTATTTAGTTTGTTTTCATGTTTTAAAAGTGGCGCCGTATACTTAAATCACCTGGGTTATTTCACCTAGATGAATGAATATACTGTTTAGTAGATTTAAATACTTTTAGGTGATTTGAGGACAATTAATTACATTAATTTATAGACTTGAATACCCCTGCCTAGGTAAATGATGTACGATATAGCGTCGAATCGCCCATATTTCCGCCCATTTGTATTTACAGCATCGAGAAGTTTTTACTGGGGAGGCTTTTATAACTTAGGCTGAAATATGACACGTACCTGTTTCCTAATCAAAACTGGACAATAACTATATGTATAAAATGACATCAAGTTGTTGAATTATCCCCATAATCAAAATAACATCAGCATTGAAAGGATGGGCACAATTTAAAACCGATTGTCGGCTCCCACATGACGCCTTATAACATATAATAAAATTCAATTTGTCTGACCAGTTATAAACGAATGACACTTTCTAATTCACCCTTTTGTAAAAGGGTGAATTTTTGGGTAAAATTTGACAGGAAGCATAACATAAGGCGACACCTTTTAACCGACTTCAAAAGAAGGAGGTTATCAATTGGTCTGTATGTTTTTTTATGTATGTTACGCGATATCTCCGCTAATTATGGACCAATTTTTAAAATTCTTTCACTATTTTATAGAAAACGATCCCGAAGGGGTCCCATAAAAATGTTATCCCCAGGGGATTAGCATTTATCCCGCAAAACTTAAAATAAGTGTAAAAGTAAGGGAATTTTAAGTCGGTTTATCGTTTTTTAACTTAAAACACGCCATATTATTTGTAGACAAATGATGGTGCAACCAGCGACGTGCGACCCAATCGTACAGACACAGTACAGTACCTACAAATAAAGAGTGGACATACTATCACCAAACTTGCCGCTTTAGCACAATGAAACATTTTCGTTTGCACGCAGTTAGCTAGCTGACCTCGCCCCTTTCTTTTGTTTTCTTTTTTCGACCAATTGAAGACTGACATCGCTATTTAGGAAACATCTGTTTAGTGTGTTCGCCTCGTTATTTTATTGACTTTAACAATTTTACAAAAGTTACCGTCCTTAGTTGCCTCTTTGTCTTGCCGTTGTCTCTATGGTACTTAAGTAGGTGACAGAGGGAGAATAAAAATCTGGGTAAATCCAAGAAATTGTCTTGTTTAGAACTGGTCAATCAAGAAGTTGTCAAATCCAGAACTGGTCACATCTGGAAGAAGGCATTTTACGAAGTTGTCACAGAAGATGGTTATTGATTTGAAACAGTTGATCCATCTCTAGCAGCATTCTGTTTAAAGATCAACTGGTTTATTATATCATTCAACATATTTCGTTAACTGGTATTTTTGTACCTTTTTTTAATATTTGTTGTAATTTCGGTTGTCTTGTTGATTAATTCTAAACCACCATGAGCGCCTTGTTGGTTCTATACTTAGCTCTAATAAATAATGCTGTACAATCCACACAGCATCTTCTATCCCCAAACCAAGCAGAGCTTGTATCAGAAAGAGTCATCTATACTAATATTATAAAGAGAAAAGATTTGATTGATTGTTTGTTTGCATTGAATAGGCACTACTGAACCTAATTGAAAAATTATATCACTGTTGGGAAGCTACAATATCTCCGGGTAACATACATAGGCAAAATTATATTTAAAAAAAAAGTGATCTTGAAATTTTTGTTAAATACCCGTGCGAAGCTGGGACCCGCCGCTAGATAACTTATATACACAATACAATATACTACATAGATAGATAGTTTTTATCATACACAGAAAACACCCAGAACACCCTGAAAACCTCTGCAGATCGTACAACATTTGTCCCGAGGCTAAATCGAACCCGCAACGTCCTGCATCGCAGGCGGACCTTCGCCCACTGCGCTACTGAGGTCTCTAATAATAACGAGCCTCACAAGAAGGCACATCAACTCTATGATCTCTCTGTCAAGGTTTTTTTAACAAAACTATGTTATTTCTAACATCACTATAGCACATCGCTGCAATTATCCGATGACCTTACTTATGTTTATGGCGTTGATTGCTCATTTACTGCACCTAATCATATTTATGATTTCTAAACCTAATTGTTTTAACAAATGCTTGATAAATATCATTATAATGGTAGGTTTCCGAAGAAACTGGCCGCCGCCGCGCCGCCGTGCCTAAAATTCAGCTAGTATGTATGTAGGTATGTTTATTATAATAATATAATAAACATACCTACATACATACTAGCTAATTGGCTATGGCGGGTTTGATTTCATAAGTAAAAATAAAGTGTAGCTTGTAAAAAAGCTCGGAAACGGACAAAAGACTAATGAAATGAATGAAAGCTTCTGCGTTCTGCACCCGTGCAACATATTTTTCACCGCACCCGCTCGAAAACAGTCACTGTGCTGCTCAAAAACTGTGAGCAAAATCAGCTTTTGCTCACATGCGGAATAAAGGATATTATTCAACTTGTTGAAACTCGTAATTTGAATTCTGAATTCAGATGAGGAAACAAAAGAAAAAACTATGTGATCTGCAAGTTTAGGTGAGGTCAGGTTTATCACTGAAGGCTGCATCATTTTTATGTGTACCGTGACAACTGGGCTTGTGAATACAATTTTTCTAAAAATCTTTACATAATCTCCCAAACAACAGGATTTTATATGGGAGTTGTACCTTTGTGAGCTGCACTTATTTTAGCTTCTCAAAGTGAAGGAGGTTTAAACAAGGTTCAACCTTCATAGAAAAGAATAATTTCGTGCGTTCGCGATTTGAAAGAGGATTATAGCATTCTAACCTTCCATGGTCGTTGACCAAAATGAGTTTCTGACATTCGACCTGCTTTATAAATTGCAAAATATTTTCTGGCTAGTCGAGATGTACTACTCGAGACCAATTTTTTTTGTTTCGCGCCTTTTATATCCCGCTTTAGCTCAGTACTCTACTTTATATGTAGCCGGATACAACCGGCTTCCCAGTGCTGTTACAGGAGCACGCAGTCTGCCTACATTTAAAACTAAACTCAAACGCTGGCTTACTGAGCAAACGTTCCATAGCTACAATGAATCAGAATCAGAATCAATAACTTTATTTCTTTAGGCTTACAAAATAAGCACTTAGACAAGTCAAATTGTATACTATAAACATAGTTATTATTATCAAATAAAAATTAAGGTGTTATTGATATTCTCTTCACTTCAATTTAATGAATGAATGAATTTGTAGCTGTTAAGATTCAGTGATACATAATCGATTTATTATGTATTAGTTATTTAGCGTAAGAGATGATTTTAGGTACTTTTTATAATTATTTTGAATGTATTTAATTAATTCTAATCTTAACTTAATACATACATTGTAATATAGATTATATTTTACAGTTTTGTAAAGGATTAAGTATACAAATCTTTGACTTATAATTATTATTACTAATAAATGAATATTATGACTATTATTATAATTATTATAGCTACGCTCGTGACTTTACTCTAGACTGCTTCTCTAACTCGCGATTCAATATCGGCACATTCAGCAAAAAATCGTTTTGCTTACTTTTTGAACAAATAACTTTTTTTCTACCAGCTTTGATTTTGTGATCCCTCTATGTAAGTTTACAAAAAATATATAGTGTTTCAATGAAACATATTGAACTTTCTGAACATTAAATTTCACTGAAAATAAATGTCGCATACTAATTCAGCTCCCATACTTAGCCCATCATTACGTGTCAGCGTAGGTGGCCAGCCAAATTGCTGCTACCGAACGAATATTAAAACCTCATTAGGTTATTTTGTTCACAGGGGTACAGGAGTAACTGGGCGATTAACCACTCATTCGACTCGCTGGCAATTTTAGGGAACACATGGTTCTATATAGTTCCATTTTTCAAATAGCTTGTAAGCGCCAATTTAAATAGTACCTTCTTACTAATTATCATCATAACTTGGAGTTTTGGTAGAATCAAGATGAAAAATAACTTGCTTTATAATCAATCAGTCCATTTCACGCGCATATTATAAATCCGAAAGCTTGAAAGGCCTTTAAGAACCATTCATTTTTGTACCAACTAGCTGCTGCCCGCGCCTTCGCCCGCGTTTTATCGAGATAAAAATAGCCTATATGTTATTCCAAGTCCCAAACTATACACATACCAAATTTCAGCCTAATCGGTTCAGTAGTTTTTGCGTGAAAGAGTAACAAATATCCATACATTCATCCATACAAACGTTGACATTTATAATATTAGTAGGATATTATATTTTGTACCAATTTACTTGACCAGGTGTTCCCTGTGAATTTATGGCAAATAAATGATTTTGAATTGAATTGATGGATTTTTGTTCCCTCCCTCTTCACGCCAAAACTTCTGTACGAGCTGTTAATAAAATCGGCTATTTTATTAATCTAAATTAATTATTTTATCCTAGAATTAATAATTTTTATTACAGTCGTAAACTTTTTCCGTTTAGACTGCCTATACAATCGCGAACTGAGTTGATAATATTTTTTTGATAGGTAATCACAAATTTACACGCCAAATAGCTTAACATACTGAGATTTAACATAACATATTCATCATCATCATCATCATCAGCCCATACACGTCCACTGCTGGACATAGGCCTCCCCCGTACGACGCCACAAATAGCGGTCCTGAGCCGCCTCCATCCATCGACTCCCTGCGACCGCTACGATGTCGTCGGTTCATCGAGTGGATGGTCTCCCATGTAGGGGGGGATTTGCCATAATCACCACGCTTGGCAGGCGGATTGGTGATCGCAGTGTTGGTGTTTAAAAATACTCAGAAGGAAGCTGCTGCCCTTCCTCTGGTAGGTTCCCTTAGTCGGCTTTTACGACATCCACGGGTTGAGTTGGAGGGGTCGATATTCGTACGCCGCGACCCCACGGCAACATATTACTGTTTTATTATTAAATATCTTGAATGTTAAATTATATCCAAAATTATTTCACTGTGAAGACATAAAGATTATTTGGTATTGCATTCTACACTCCAGGTATCTCTAGGAATTCCCTGAAACTGTAGAACACCCTCTCTAGTAGCCATGTCATATGTATTATGCTTGCATATGTTGGAGGACCTTATTCGCTTTATGACAGATTCGCGTTATGGCAGATTAGTATTAGGCCAGATTAGCCTTAGGACAGATTCGCTCTAGGGCAGAAGTACATTGAAACAAATAATGTAAACAAATAATTTATTTAATAACACAACAAAATTTTATATCAGACTTAGACAACAGTATTAGGATCTTAAGTTAATACAGTTCACCCTGCACAATAGTTCTATGCATTCGAAGCGGCATCTCTTATTTTTTCAGGTAATCGGTTGTATATGCGGGACCCATTATGTGAAAGAACCTTAAACGATTTTATTTACGAGACCATTGTGTAAGACCTATTACGACCAACCCATTACCGTACACTTTCATTACAGCCCAATATTTGATCACAGAAATCATGAACAATAAATGAACCAATCCAATTTGTCTACTTAACATTATCTGACCAATCAGACCTCAAATAACTGTCCAAACAAATACCAAGTCTCTATAATCAAAGCCTTAGAGTTCTAAATTGAGCTGTATAACCAAAATGTCTTTTATTATTGGATTAATGTCCTAATGTTGTATAAAATTGCTCAATAAAGCTCACACAACGGTCGTTAACAAAATATTATTGTACGAAAGTTGGTAGAACTCGATTATGTTTCCTATTGTATGATAGATGTCTTCATAATGCCTCGAGTTACAGCCTATTAGGAATTTTATTTTGGTTGTTTTATTACCGCTAGTTGGGTAATTTGAATCAAGTTATCGAAATGTATCTTGGTTAGTTATTTTACCAAATGATATAGTTTTCTTCGGCTTATGTCCAGCAGTGGGCGTGTATGGGCTGATGATGATGATGATAGTTTTCTTCCCTGAAAAGTGGTGGGGCCACACGGCTTTCCGGCCCGAACATGCCCTGCCGTAAATGGCTCCTTTCCATCATCCCACAAAAAAATCCCAATGACATCCAGCACCATTTTCTAAATTAATAAATTTAATGTAGAATATAGTGGTTTTAATAGGTCGGTTTTTTTTTTTTTTGCTTAGGGTTTCTAGTGTCACAGCGGCCATGATCACAATAGCCCTACGCCGATTGTAATCACCACTGGTCGGTAAAATATATATATATGTATATATATATGTCGGTTTAAGCAAAATATATAAATATTTTTTTATCCATTCAGGGCGCAACTTTACCGGCTCTCTTTCTTCTTCTAGAGCATTTAATAAGGTTGATTATTTGTGTTTTAAATTATCTATAATTATAATAGAGAAAACTGAGTGACTCATCAAGAGATCTATGAAACTACAAGAGATACGTGGTCCTTGCATGGAGTTTCCTTTTATAGGCGCCGTAGTTCCTTGCAGAAGCCGGATGCAGCATGCTGAAGCAAGAAGCAGAACAGGGAGCAATTGCTCGCTTCGGCTCGCTCAGAACAGAAATATTGAGAACACGACTCTGAAGTAGTCGTGCCTAAGTAGATATGATATATTTTAAAATATAATCAAAGACAATTTGGAGCGCTAAAGTAGGTCAACAAGTTTTCGATGTTTAAATTCGAAATTTCGATAAAAAAAACTCTGCTAAAGATTAGTTACCTGAAAATCAGAAAAGACAACTTTAACTTATTGAAATTCATTTCTATTTATTGTCAACTAAGAAAGAGAAATTACGGAACAGGAAAGCTTAATTCGGAACAATTTCTACATCTAACCTTTCCACTAAGACCGAAGACCTGCTTGGGAGAGATCGCTGTTAGCGATAAGGCCGCCGATTGTACCACACTAGATATAGTTACTATTAAGTTCTTGTATAAGTATTACATGTATTTATGGTGCAATAAAGAAATATTCTATTCTAAGAGCGATCTCTTCCAGACCATTCATATTTTTCCATCTCCCATCTGTCATCACGACGTAAATGAACATGATTCAGCCATCATGAAGTAAATCATCGTGCTAACGTTGATACAATTATAATGGCTCCCACATTACGTTGATTAGTTTGCAATTAACTTGAGATCATGTACACATTACTCTTACATTTGCCAAAGAAAAAATATAGGGTAATGACTTATTTCTATAATAGGTCCTGCTCGCAGCTTCGCTTATGTTATTCATCATCATCATCATACGACGCCACAAATAGCAGTCCTGAGCCGCCTCCATCCATCGACTCCCTGCGACCGCTACGATGTCGTCGGTCCATCGAAACTTTCCACACGCCGCCGCGCCGTTCCCTCCGTAGGTATAGGTCCCAAACTATACCCGTACCAAATTTCAGCCTAATCGGTTCAGTTTTTGCGTGAAAGAGTAACAAATATCCATACATCCATCCATACAAACTTTCGCATTTATAATATTAGTAGGATTAATCATTCGTCAGGATACTGCTCACTCAAACAAGAGTAAAATCATTCTTAAAGGCTTAAATAAATTACAGTCACTTTACCTGTAACTGTAATAATCAAAACCAGAGTTCACTTAAACTAGACTACACCACATCCGGCCCAGCCATTCACAGAGTACCTGTCAGGCTGCGCGCGCGCACAAAAACAGCGCCCGCTGGAAACCTCAAATGAGCGTCATTTCCACAATTGCTATCGCTGTGGTGTTTGTTGAAGCGTTTGTTTTATTTACTCTATTTGCTTGGACAGTGGTGGGCAACCTTTTATTTTACTTCTTCAAAATTCAGTCTGCGAAGCTTTTACAATTTCTAGGAATAACAGAGTATTTTGGACATGTTGGCTTTAGTTATTTATACGTTGTTTTAATTTTTTCAGTACGTATATCTTTAGGTAGTACGTTAACGATGAAGCTGAAGTACCTGCTAGTATAGAAGTAGCTTTTTCAGCAGCTTTATGCCTGCATTTAAGATATCGTAACTAACCAAAAAAATGACCCTATGTCCTGACTAGATACATAGATAGAAGATAGAAAATTCTTTATTGCACACTTATTGGTAAGAAACGGAAATACAAAAAAACAATTTTAAAACGAATGGCGGTCTTATCGCTTGAGAGCGATCTCTACCAGACAACCGTGGAATTAAAATGAGACTTATAAAGTATTTCGACTTTTTAGATTATTCATTATTCTCACAATACAGATGTCTACTACTCGTCCGGTGTATGTGTACAGATAATCGCCAAACTGATTCGGCAAAAATGATTTGACTTGTTGAGTGCTTATTTTGTAAGCCTAAAGCAAAAAGTTATTGAAATCTGAAATCTGATTGATTGATGATAGTCTCTTCTTCAGACTTCTCGCCAATAAGTTATACAAAATGTTGTTCTCCCCTGTCCACCGGCTCGTGTCACTCCGCTCCATTTCCCCTCTCTCAATGGCCACTTCAAATTGCCACGATCCGTCCTTTTTCTGCGCCATTCAGTTTTTCTCGCCTCAATGGCTCCTCAATCGCTGATTTGTTTATAAATGCTCAGTACACGCTTTGGTTGCTAATGGTAATAGTAGTTACTTTCCAAGCCTGATTGGGTAGGTGTTTGGCTGATATTTTGTAAATGCATGACCTGAACTCATCTGTACTAATATTATAAAGATGAAAGATTTGATTGTTTGTTTGTTTGCATTGCTCCGAAACTACTGAACCGATTTGAAAAATTATTTCACTGTTGGGAAACTACACTATCTCCGGGTGACAAAGGATACATTATATTTAAACAATATAGGGATCTTGAAAATTTGTTAAATACCCGTGTGAAGCCGGGGCGTGCCGCTAGTGTTAAAATAAAAGTCAAATTAACAACAAACAAAAAGGGACACGTCCTGTATGCTAAATGTCTGTGATCCGAGATGAATGAGAAAGCTGCTGGTAGTATCGTAGCGCATCAGCATTGCCATACAGATCAGTTAAGCTACCGCAGTTAGCTCAACTTTTTCAATTGTAAAATCTGATTTTTTTCAATTCTTTTTTCTAGAATGCTTTAAAACCTTTAAGTATTTTTAGCTCTTTCGCTTGCTAAGGGCAATTTTTTTTTATCAAATGTTCAGTTTTTTTTCCGCTTATTCGGCTACCTTTCAGTTCTTACGATAAAATCTATGAACATACATATGTTTAATTATTTTATGTCTGTACATAGATTGTTTAACAGTCTGCAACCCAATTATATTAATTGTAAATACTAATTTGTTTATATTATTTGTAATTTTTTTCTGTGACATATATTTAATTTCCAACCAAATTATAGTTTAAAAATCACGTGAACGAAACCTATTCGTACACTCGCGAGCACACTACAACTTTTCAATTCCCAAACCCACATGACAAAACAAAAACTTAATAGCACTTTTCGTCTCGGCTACCCCTGTTCATTATTTCCCAAAATCTAATTTTCAGCAAATCTTACCATCATTAAACCGAGAAATGACTCCCTCACGGCTATTCCAAGACAAAGATGTAACAATAACAACGCAGAACCGATTCGTCAGATTCATTTTAGCTTAACAGATTTTCATGATGTTTCTTTTGCGTGATAGACGCTTGGGAGCAGAGCGGTAACAATGATGCCATAAAATTTATCCGTTAGCAATATATTTGGGGTGGTTGTAGTTAGAACAAGTAGAAGGTGGGTAGAAATGTTTGCCCCAGATTAGTGGCTTTGATCTCTCAGCATTTTAAGCTCGATCATTTCAGCTAATAATACCTAGTTATAGTAGCATCGAACATCGAGTTTGCATGTGGAATCAGATGAAATACTGCTATACCACATTGTTATTTGATTTTCGATTGGGCTAGTGCTACGATCAATTCTCCAGTAAGTTTAGTAGGTGCGTGGAAAGCAATAAAAAAAACCAATAACATTATTGTCTAATCAATAAAAGGCATAAACATCCGCGAAGGATTGTTTTTGTAGCCTAAGGGCCAAAAATCGAGCATTACATAAACCGTAGTTTCTAAAACCACCACAATCGTAATATTCCAATTCACAAATATAGTAGTCGAGAAATATTCAAGGTGAAAAATATATAAAAAAAATATACACTCTTTTTTTCACAGCTTTGGTAAAAATAGGCCCAAAAAGCAAAGTAAGTACAGGTATTTATTTGCCCCAAGCTCCGTCCTCAATACAATCCTGTAACAAAAAACCTCATTGGATGTTATTAGGAGCGGAGATGCGATCGCAGCAAATCGATTTGGAGTCGCCGCGTGAAGTTTGTTTAGCGGAACGGTGGCAAGGTGCGACGGGTAGGGGGGAGGGGAGACATGCGCAGGAGTGCCTTCACGCCTGCCTAGCATTATTGCATGAAATCTGGTCGAAATTAGTGCTAAAAATAGCTTTTATTTCAGTGTCTCCTGTACCATTGGGTTTTTAAATCTTACCGCATTCTTTTCGCCCTTTTGCACCATAAGTTTTGCAGGACCATTTTTCTATGTGATACGTATAACCTATACTGATTTGGATGTAGATATATCGATAAAAATTTCTTTATTGCATACTTTACAAAGGAAACAACAAACAAAACAAACAATTTGGTTTTCTGTACCAAATTGTTTGACACAACACAACACAACAAAACAAACAATTTGGTTTTCTGTACCAAACTGAAAAAAAGAGTTAACAATTGGCGGTCTTATCGCTCACGAACGATCTCTAT
Organism: Eupithecia insigniata; assembly: GCA_947859395.1. Classification (NCBI taxonomy): domain Eukaryota; kingdom Metazoa; phylum Arthropoda; class Insecta; order Lepidoptera; family Geometridae; genus Eupithecia; species Eupithecia insigniata. Next base: position 3,753,143 of record OX401996.1, on the reverse strand, counting down.
CAGACAACCGTAATGTTAAACAGTACATACTACTCAACTTATATAGTTATACATTTGATTTCTCCAGCCATCAAAGTGAATGATAAAAGTAGAGTCACATCGTCCCACTGGCTTCGACCCAAACTAGTCCGAATCCGGAAAATCAAATATATCCTTTGATTGCTGACAAAATGTTTCCGCTCTCGCTTCTCTTTTAGACCTAAAAAGTGGATTTATGTGGCAGATACCGGCAAGGCGGTTATAGACACATCCGACAAAGCCCTTTCCAAAAAGCCAACCAACTTTTACACCTGCAGCCCATTATGAGTGAGCCATCATGGCAACCCACAACTCCTGAGCTAAACGCCTTATTTACAAACAATTCCTTAGATAATCATCTATGTTTGGTAAATGAAATTATCGTTTCTAAGTGTTGCAGGGTTAATATATTAAGGTGCTGGTAATTCCGCGCGTTAATGTTCGAAATAATTTACTGAGAGATGTATATCGCGGTAATCGCTTTGAACAAAAGGGGGTTGATACATGGTTGGAATTTCTTCCTAGTAGAAGACAGGTTAAATTAAAAGGTAACTTGTACTGTTTTACCATTTATGATTGCTGGATGCGGCAAGCTGAATATGGCAGTGAAACTTCTAGATTAGTCAACTTGTGTTTAACTAATAAAATGTAAATCCTTTATTGGTTGTAGGTTATAATTGTTTAAATTTCGTTAAGTTTATCTCTAAGAGCTGTGTTATTTGTGATAAAATAAATAAATTAGGAGAGGCGTTTACCAGCAATGGATTACTTTGGATGGCTGAGCCGAGGAGTAAGTAAGTAGGCAACAAAAAAACTGCTAAGTATATCATCCCTATCTTCTTACACGGGGCAATAGTGGTCGGCACGGCCGTTAACACCGTATATTCGGTGTTTAGTTTAATTCCGTGGTAGCATTCGCATGTTTATTGTCTGTTTACACGAAACATTTATTGTCTTATTAAATAGAGGACTGGTTGCTCACAGGGCAACGTCGTAACGTGATGTTGTCTGTCACCCTGGAATAAGGTGATTAGACACACAGGTATCAGCCAAATAAACACTGAAGCTTCACAGTTTAGCTAGGAGGACTTCAGTTGATAACCATCAGCCTAGCTTAGCGTCATTCAAAAGCAAGCTAAAGGTATGGCTCATCGAGAAGGCGTAATAGAAGGTCGAGGATTTTCTCGACCAAAAAATTGTAATGTGACATGAAACTTTATTTAAATCAGAATCATAATCAATAACTTTATTTCTTTAGGCTTACAAAATAAGCACTTAGACAAGTCAAATTGTATACTATAAACATAGTTATTATTATCAAATAAGAAATAAGGTGTTATTGATATTCTCTTCACTTCAATTTTTTGTCCACTAGTGGAAGAAGTGAAAAAGAAACCACTAGCACATTATAATATAACTTATGTGTCTAATACATGTTTATTTTGCCTATCTAAATCAAAATTTAATGCAATTTAGATACATGTCAATATTTCTTTAAAGCTAAGAACATTGAATTTCTTACATACCTACTACTGACAGTGCGGAACGGAGCGACATCTAGCCAAGCATTATACTTATTACCTAATGTATTAATTATTATTTTACTATGTAATTAATTAATTTTATTTTTAATATTGGGTAGTACATTGATTAATACTTGATTATTATTTTAGTATGTAATTTTTTTATTTAATTTGTTAATAAGTTCCAATTTTAATTAAATGACTTGTAAATATGATTTTACCAATAATAAATGACTATCTCACTTACCATCAAGTGAGATTGTGGTCAATGGAAGGTCTATAAAAAAACTGGCTGGTGTAACGATATCGCCCTCGTTATGAAGAGGACGGAAAAATTTTAGTGCTGTTAATTCATTTAGTTTTGGCCATAATCCTAGAAAACAAGGTCTGCTCCTCCGGGAGTGTCTCTTGCTTACGTCACTGTCCAGTTGCCACTATATTTCAACAAAACGTAGAAGCTGGGAAACAAATTTGATAAGGGTCAATTGAAAAATCAACAGTAAAATGACAAATGTCAATTATGTTTGTGAGATCAATCAAAACAGCGTTTTAAACACAAATCAATGTGATAAATAATTGGTAAACCCTCATAGTTTTATCATATTTATGCAGGTAACACAAGGAGTTCGGGGAGTTATTTTACGTTACTGGTACCACCAGGAAACAGTATCGTCTTCTCATTCGATTAAAGCAGGAGACCCGTGACCATCGTGTCTCGGAAGAACCTTCCTTTCTTATACCATGGTTTTGGGTACATCCGAACGGACACCATTGGCACTCCGCCAATGGTGTCAGTTCAGATTGACACCAATACCAGGAGGTTTATGCCTAATATGGGTCACTATTTGATAGGCAACAGAAAGGCAGCAGACTTTTAAACTACGAAAAAAAGAGCAGGAGGTTCTATATTCGTGTTTATGTCATTTTTATGCCTACATTGCTCGATTTTTCCAGGACCGATTTGGAATTTAGTATTTGTATTTATTTATTTCCACCGTAGGTACACATGTTACACTTGATGTCGTTAATTCTATCTATCTTATAATATAATAAATATTCTTTCGCTATAGTTTGGAGCATGATCCCGAGGTGGTCCCATATTTTTTTTATTCCCGAGGTATGTATGTATTTATCCCGAAAAAGTTAAAAAACAGTGTTATTAATTACTTAGAAATTTGAAGTCGGTTATTAGTTTTTTCAAAACAACCATATACATAATTTACACTATACTCGGCGCATTCATTTAGCAAGGATAAAAAGGAGCCTGTTATTCCAGATGGAACTTACATTATGTACAATAGGTATTTTACTAACTAGATGAATGATTATGATCGTAACCGTTAACCGATAGAAATTAAGTTGGTTCTGATACATAAGTGATTAGCTGTAGTACTGAATAATGTGCCATATTAGTAAAACTAAGCTTTATTGTGATACTTAAAATTAGCTACCTCTCAAGTTGCATGGCGCCATAACAGGGCTCCTAATACCTAGCCTCTAAGTGAAATATTTAATACCTCCCACATTGTACGTATTAGGATTGCAAAATAAATACTTGAATACTTGATGTCTTCCTAAGCAGCGGCGGCGGCGGCCATTCTCAACGGAGACTACCATATGCACGGGATCATAGAGTAAAAACTTGCTTATGCACGGGATATTTAATAGTGCACAAGTGTGCTCGCAAATACAGGTGCACTCTCTAATCTTTTATTCTTCTTCTCCTTTTCTGTCCTCTCTTCGGTCGTGTCGATCTGTCGTCCCATCGGATTAGGAGAAGAGTAAAAATAAACGTCGATATGTATGTATGTATACCTATTAGGACAGGCTCTACTTACTTTGGGGTTAAATAATGCTGTACGCGTCCAAGTTATTTATTATTTTATCTAGGAAACTAATGATATCCCTTTAGCACAGAATCATGCTAACAGGTTTCAAATTACCAATGCATATGAATGTAAAATTATGCTCTACCTAAGTGTGGTAGTCGGTTAATTATCTATATTATAGAGGTGTTATGAATATTCTAAAGCTTCAGGTACTTATGATGAATGACTTTGAAACAATTATAAGTCCATTTATTTATGTAAATATTCGTTATTTCTAAATAATTACGGACACCCCTGAATTACGATGGTGCTTGATAACACAATCACATCCTGTGTAATTATAATTACCGGCAATTGAGCACTGTTGGTAATTTTGTTAATTATTTCACTACCATACAAAACTATATTGCTACTGTGTATATTCTTTTTATAATTTTGAAGACTTTTGTGGCGTAGCCGGCGAAAGTCCGCCTGTGATATATGAGATTACGGGTTCGACTTCCGCATCGGGACAAATGTTTGTACGATCTATAGATATTTGTTCTAGATATTCTGGGTGTTTTCTATGTTTAATAAATAAATCTATGTAGATATGTAATGTATCCTACTGTATTGAGTACCTATGTATAATATATGTATAAGTTATGTGCAGCCATAACACAAGCTCTGCTTAGCTTGGGATGATGTTGTGTTAATTGTCCAGCATTATAAGTATATTTCTATCAGAGCTTTTTGCTGCACCTATAGAAAAGGAAAGGAAATACTAACCTAACTAACGACGTGGTGATTTTCTCTCACAGATCTTACCTAGGTCCGTTGTTGTTTGGATACCTGCTGATTTGTGCTTTCTAGTAATTATCACTGAAAATGTATAGTTTTTGTTAGTATTAATACCTCAAAATAACTGTACTAAAAAGTAATCATGTCGCAAGATCTCAAACACAAAATTGAAACCGATTTCATCATCGGAAGTATTAAACAATCTAATACCAGTAATAAAAAACGTATTTCCGGACAAAATGAAAATGTACCCAAAACACCTTCTGATGACAATCTTGACTTCCGGGCCACACCGAGAGATGTCGCAACTCTGTCATTAGAAGCCGAAACCGACACGTGGCGTCTACCAACAAAGACAAACCACAAATGGTTGATACATCATTTTAATAGGCATATGATTTAAGTAAAATCGTTGTGAAACTCTGCAATGATGAACAAAACTCTTTTATACCTGTAATTCACGCCACGGACGATGATAAAAAAGTCGGCAAAGCTACTGATGGCGCCTTGTCATTAGCGACTTCCGAAAAGAGGCGAGGGTTTTTTTTTTGCGATGTCTATCGCTCGGCTTGTTTGTATCACTACAGAAAGCTGTCAATGTAAAATGAGCTCTATTTCAATGAATCAGAATTCAGCAAGGTAAGGTACTCCAAAATAAACATGCTAAATTTCATAAATTTAATACTTTTACTGAAAGCAATGATATTACTCAGATCGCTGAAAGATGGAATGTTCTAGAAATAGCATCATCTGACCAGAAATGGGCCTCCTATGGTGAGTGAAACTTTTAGGATTTACACTTATAACGTAATCTAGGCCAGTCTCCCAAAGGACAAACAAATTGACAAATTGTCGCAAACAATGCCAAACTGACAAAAACTTTAAGAACGAGCTTCTAAGCAAAGGATAAGGTTAAGGTACTTACGTAAGAGAATCGTAGAATTCTTTTGTTGAACAACAATGGCTAGATAATGAGTGTTTATTGCTTTATCCGCTTAAGTGCTACCTTTTAAAGCATTATACTTATTAACACTAGTAATGGAAAGATTTAGAAGCTGTTGCATGAATTCCCCAATTTCTCCAAGTACAAAAGCTGAATAGAGATTGAATAGAGATGAAAACGACACAATGATTGTTAAAAAGAGCTTCTGTCTTCAGTATCCTTCGATTGATGCAAGAAATCTTCCGACACATCCGGTTATAGATAATGTTGAGTCAGTTATGTAGGTATCTATGACTCTTCTTAACACGCCTCCTCCACGGTCTTGTGCCATCCAGATCCACTGACTCCCTACTGCTCTCGCATAATGACCTCTGATCATCAGGCAGCATAGGTGATCAGGCTGTACAAAAAAGTGCAAGAAATACAAAAGCTAACATCTGAATGGAATATAGTCACCGAAGGAACAAAGATGGCAGATATAAATGAAATTACTGGCCAGAATTTAAACAAACATTAACCTGTCCTTTACGTTTATAAAAAATAAATGAGTTTCTTCGAAGTGGTCGAAATCGTGACTGTCTTGTCATTGAACCAACTGAAGCTGAGTACCTTACTCAGTGCCTACCTATTACTCTTTTATCAGTTATATTATAAATTTACAGTCAGTACATCAATTTAGTAGGTACCTACGTACAACCGTACCTACTAAATCCTTAGTTTCCCAAGTTAGAAATGAATATCTATTATTATGATTACCAGAAAATTGTTAAGTTTCACTCTGAATCTTTTTTGATGTTTACTTGTTGATAATACTTACACAATAACAAAATATAGTTGCGATCTCAGAACCAACTATTTACCTATAATAGTTTCTAGGTCTTCGTTATTTAATTTTGTCGTTTGAGCTCAATTTCACCTGATGGAAAATGACGATATGGCCGACCGTGTATCACGAAAGCATAAAAGACATACACTCTTGTCTTAAAGAGACCCAGATTGTAATTGGCCGGAAAAACAGAAGTAGGCAGCGAGTAAATTCGATTTATTTATATGCAATTAATTTCCTACCTCGCTACCCATATTTTAATCTAATTCGAATACGCCTGTAGCTTTAGGTAATCAATAATGAACTCTACGCGATTGAATTGAATGCTTTTAATTGCTTTCTATCTTCAGAAATTCAATTTGTCAATTAACATGTTAAAAACGGCGTTGGAAAACTGGAGCGTTCGTGATCTTCGAAATCACGATTGCTTTTAATTGAATATTGCAAATAATGAGGCCCCAGCGGCTATGGATCGCATCGCACAGTCACGTAGAAAACAGGGTCTGAATAGAAAGTCTGTATAGTCTTAGAGTGCTTGTTTAGCTTTAGTTTTGTTAGCACCAGTAAGGTCTGGAAATCAGAACTCATGTTAGGCCTCATCTTCACATTCTTAAGTGTGATGGTAAACAAACGTTTTAACTAACCAATCAAAAAATTAAAAAAGCTAAAACCCGCTTTTTGTATAAACTCAAATTTTTGTCGGCTTTTCGACACAGTGGATCATGTACATGATGATCTTATTGCCGCTTATTAATTTATCTGAAGAATCATGCGAGACTCATTTAGAATAGGAGAGTGGGGAATAAGTTTTATAGCAGGCGGAGTTATCGAATACAGTCGTTGATGAGGCTATTGGCCGGCGTGCCTCAGGGGCGGAGTCTGGCCCCCATGTTTTATTTGAATTATGGATGAAGCACGCCGTGTATGCTTCTTAAAACCAGTTGTGAGCGCCGCAGCCTCGCGCCCGCTCGCCTCTCCCCTTCTAATTAATTGATGTTTTCATTTAATAGCTTGTTCTGTAATTAGTGGGCAATAACTGAAATTGAGTGTTTAAAGTTCAATAGGCACAGTGATACAATTGCGAGCTCTCCTGCTGGGAACGTGAGTAATTTAATCTTTTTAAAACTGGTTCTTATTCACTATAATCGAAGTCAACTATTAGTTATTCTAATGTAGTTACAATAAAGTCTTGATAGACCCCCAATTTGCATTTTAGCTAACAACTCTCACTTAAATGTGTCATCACCAACTATAAACCAATTTAAAAGTTACTAAGAATGTTTCTAGATGTTTTATCAATTGCTAAATATATCACTTACATCAGCTTTGGCAATAAATAGAATGATTTATAGGAATTTTATAAATTTTATGATCACGCTATTAATTTATTTTATAGCAAATGCACTGCGTTGACTTTGATAATTAACATTGGATACTGACCTAACCACTTTACCGACGGAACGAAACTGACACAAATAACTGTAAATTTGTGAGTCATTATGTGTTCTTCTTTTACGGGAATATCATTAATTTGTAAATTGAAGATGCAGGCCTTTTCTATACCTTGGCCTTCCTTATATTTATATGTAATATTCCTTATTCATGTTTAGCCGTTTTCGTAAGATTAAGTTTTCCTAAGATTAATAAAATAAAATAAGATTCAGATAAGTGTGGTTTAGTCCATACTAGAAGTCGATAAGGACATAAATCTTCTAGGAAACCAACAGAAGTAAATCCATTCAGAAGCAAAATCTCAATTGGGCTATCTTCTTTACTGTCTCAAAAAAATATTATTTGCTCTTAGCCACAGCTGAAGTTTTAGTCTGGTCAGTGGAAGTTTTTAGATATCTCAAAGAAATAGTGTGATTCAACAAATACAACAAATGTCGCATGACTTAATTTTCGTAAGGCCCGCGCGGACTGGCTTTTCTATAAATTTGATGAGTCATCCTAGCGGACAAGTTTAAGCAAACATGGAACTATAGAACCAACAAGTTATCACAACCAAAACCAGACAGAAACCTCTAAAAAGGGGAGAATCTCAGCCAGATAACTCTAAAATGACGACCTACAAAAACTATACGGGCCAAATTAAAAGGAAACGACGAACAAGCGACTAAACACGAACGGACCAGTGATAAAGGCCAGTTTTTGGACCCGCCGTAATTTGTCGCAGGCGCCGCAGATAAAGAGGTTCGGAGGCGGAATGTCGACGGAATGTGAGCGCTAACACGCCATGGTCTGGACGATGAAGATGCGACGTTCTAGGCTTTACTAAAGTTGAATCGTTATTGAAGAAAAGAAATAAGAAATACATTTTGAACAGGAAAAACGTTTAACCGTTTGTAGATGTTGATGGTAGAAATGTATGTCCTGTGTGCCTGTGTGCCCATTGCAAATAAATGACTGCTGATAGTGATAAAATAGTCAAATTAATATTTTGCAAACAAATAAATCTACATCTGGTCACTAAAAGCGTGTTAACTAAGAAGACAAAAACGCCAAACGAATAGATAAGTATGCAGACACTCGTAAACCACGACAATAGACAGTCGTCAATCACAACCAGGATCATTCCATTACCGCGTCGCAAATAAAACAAAGCATTGAGCTATCCATTAGTCAATAAAACCGCGATAAAACCGGCGCAAAATACTATCAGCGATATTAATACGATCGCAATTAATATTTGAGAGGCGTCGCGTCGGCCCGATATTTGAAGATTTATTAGTGTCGTCGGACTTCGTCAGAGGCTAAAAGGTTCGAGACGAGGCATGATAAGCGTCGGGGACAGGATCGTGACTAGGACTATTTTTTGGGAGTATTTACAATAAAATAAACATTTGCTATTTTGTCAGAAGAGTAAATGATAGACAACAAAAAAGTATAAGTATTATGCTATGCATCAGCAAGTGATAGAGAAATTAAGTCAACAGTATTAGTGATAAATCCGCATCAGGCACAGCAATATCAGCATATCAAATAGCTATCACTGATTATGATATTCAGGCAAAATTTCATAATATTTCTTTCTCTGCTGCGTATTGAGTATCATGCTGACGAGATCAGAAGAACTTTTCTTATCTAGGATAGGGATTTAATTCTAGAATCAATTAAAGAAAACACAGCATACCGAACCGTTCATCCGCCTTCATGCATACAATAACGACCTGGACTCGGTTCAGCAAAGTGACCCTAATTCCCACTCCTTAGGTCCGTCCCAGTATGCCAGAGGACGATAAGTAGGCGGTGGTGTAATTAGTGGAACACGCGACCACCAGGGGCCACAGCCGCCAGAGTTCGGTGAAATGAAAACGAGTTTTATGTTTTACTAGTTTTACGCGGAACTAATGCTAAACTAATTGATCATGATTTTCTCAGGAATTCTTCCGACTTCTTATTGCTCAAAGAAATAAAAAGTTGCTGAGGCCTGGCCGCACTGTAGGATGGTTGCGCCCATATTAATCAATAAATCTCTTTCTTGTTGTGCTCGTTCGTATAAAGGTGACAATTTTTGTTTTTCTAATCCTCGGCAGACCGTTAATATTCTATTTCTGTGTTGTGAGTTTATGACCAACATTAATTTACTCTATGAGAATGGTATGACTTAATACTACCTAATGGTAGCATAGATCTAAACATGGGGTATGTATGGGACCAGCAACAATTGCAGTATTAGTACCTACCGGTCCTACCGCAAGGCCTACGACCTATACGGGTCTCGTAAATTTCCACACGTTTTTTTTCCATCTACCGTCCAAGGTACCATTCTGTGTTAACTTGGCATGTCAGTGCGGCCTGACAGTCAGACCACGGGTTTTTTTACACATGGCTTTGCAATTTTGGCCTTGCCAATTTTTGAAACTTTTTTGCACTTTGGTCTGCAATTTATATTTACCGTTTTTTTTTTGCTCTTGCAGTTTTCACTTACCTTGTACATTTTAGACCACGGTTTAATCTCTTGTTTTTGCAAGACCGTGTGAAAGCTGTATAATAAGCCTATTTAAGAACTTGTCTCGTGATTATAATCATCATAATTATTCAAATATATTCTCATAAGACGAACTAGATTATTTTATGCTGTTTACTGCAGTCCAATATTGAAAATATTGAGCGATGTATCTAGAAATTTTGATTCTCAACGCTGGGTTTTTAGGGAGCAACGCGTTACTGTTGTTCCCACCGTAAAAACCCTACATTGAGCAGCAAGTTACCATAATATCATTCAAATGATAAAAGTTGCTTAAAATCTGCGAAAACTATTTTGGCTTTCTTTTATTCTCGTGGCTTCAAGGAGGGGCTTGCCAAACGCTTTTTCATCAATATAGTAAGAATCAAAAAAATATCCGTAATAGTCTATATTCCGTATGTACCTGCTATATAGGTATGTACAGTACATGCAGTAGAAAAGGTAAATATCTTTAAATTTAAATAGGGATGTAAATAAAGCTGTTTTTTTTATTTCTGTTGTTTTGATATGTAAACTAAAGTACGGAAGCGATGAAGAAACCTTTAGCGTGTTCGTACTGAGCTCGTACAAGTCTTTTTTTTCTAATATTTTTAACCGACTTCAAAGGAGGACGTTCTCAATTCGTCTGTATGTTTTTTTATATGTATGTTACAGGGTATCTCCACCAATTATGGACCGATTTTGAAAATTCTATCACTATTGTATGGAAAGTGATCCTGAAGGGGTTCTATAATTTTTTTATCCACGTTGGATTAGTATTTATCCCGCAAAACTTAAAATAAGTGTAAAAGTAAGGGAACCTGAAGTCGGTTTATCGTTTTTTAAAACACTAATGCATTTTGCAGAGACAGTTCCTAAAACGCTTGCGGTCCCGCTTCCTTTATAATCCCCAGTGAAGACGCAACCTTGCTGTATGCAGAGACAGCGTTCACGTTTCTGTATCATTGGCAAAGCTTGTTACAAAGCTAGTCCATAACGTGCATAACCATAATCGATTCAAAGGAACTGATTTCCAAGCCTGTAACCATCTTCAACTTACATATCTGTTCCTCGGTTATTATTCCCAGAAAGAGCTAGTTAATTTAATTTAGGAGTTAAATTATTCTTGTGGGGAGTATGTATGGAATTCCAATTATACAATTGTTTATATCTAATTACCTTCAATTATTTTCGCATGCTAAGCCTCTTGATTTGATTTGTCAATTTATTGTTATTATATAGACGACCGATGTGGCGCGGCGGGCGAAGGTCCGCCTGCGACGCAGAAGGTTGCGGGTTCGATTCCCGCCTTGGGACAAATGTTTGTACGATCCGCAAATATTTGTCTCCGGTGTTCTGGGTATTTTCTATGTATAATAAAAAATATCTATCTATGTCCAGTCTAGTCATCTAGTACCCATAACACAAGCTCTGCTTGGCTTGGGACTAGACGATGTTGTGTGCATTGTCCGACATTATTTATTTATAATTCGTCCCACCATTCTTCTGCATTCTTCTTCATAATCATTGCTTTGTTATAAAATATTTTAGCATTATTAAAGGTGATTAATATTAATTAAGAATTCACCTAGATAATGAATAGTAATCAAGAATTCACTACATAACCCATGCTAATTATTGTCTGTCAATATTCCTTAATCAATTTACAACTCTTAGCTAGGATCGCTCTATGTATGATAAAATTCTGAATAGTCTTTTGGCCTCAAACAAATCTTCAAAGTTCTGAAAATCGCAGAAACAAGATATGTGTATGTATATAATTGTTTTGAAATATTGTTCATACGCTACTATACATATCCTATCACAACATGATTACGTTATCCGGAAGGTTTTTTGACAGCAGGGCACGAATCCCTTCTGCATGGAGCATCAATCACTGCCGTCATACAGTGCAAACTCGAGGACAGTCACTTGAGTGTTTCAGGCCTTATAATTTACAACTTACCTTCCGTAATAAACATAATTATGGCCTTAATAATCCTTAATTGTAACTAGTCTTAGTTTGTTAAGTTAGTTTTAAGTAGAACTCGTTAATATGTGAGGTGCTAATTAATTAAGTCTTTAAAGTTAAGTTACATTAAAGATATTCCATTTAATTTAAAAAAATCCGGACCTAACCCTATCTATCTTAGTACCACTACATACCTAGTCAGCTGTGAAAGGGCTCACATTATGTATTATGCAGCGTAGGAAGTAATAAAACATAATAGTACACGTTCACTTAGGTCTCTGTTATTTTTTTTCCATTGTAGGGTGTCTATTCTGTAAAACGATATCGAATATATCGGCTTCGATATTAAATTTCATTATAAGTTCTGCTTAGGCTGGCAGAGGAAAGTAGACTTTACGATCGATGTCATAACGATAACGTTTGAATGTTATAACTTTGTCAATATACCTCTAGGTCTGCGCATGATACTTTTTTTGTGCGGAATGTATCGCAAACGATTTGCGGAGTGACAGCCTAACTTGCATGAAACACTTGTCGGTTGAATTAATTTACTTATCTGAAAATCCATTATTCCTTAACAATAAAAAAAAATACCGTATCGCAAATTCCCTATTAATATTACCTATGTTCATGGATTCCGAAACCCCTAAACCATAATTTGCCCATATAAGTCTTTATAGTGTGTTAATAAATGTTAATTCTGCAGATAATCGTTCAACCAAAGCGGAATAAAGTTAGCAGTATTGCCATATTACTTCTTAGTGGACAACATTAGCATTTTATACACCTAAAACATTCCATCGTATTTTAATAACAAATTATAAAATTAGGTCCATCCGTAGTAAAAACGAGGCCGACCACAAAAGATGTCTGGCATTGTTCACAGATTTTAAAAAATCGACCATAATTAAAAGGAATTCGCTTTTTGTCGGTTCCGACATTTCGTATCATATAAATTCCTGCATTTACGAAAGACTACAAACGAAAAACGTTTCGCTTGCCACCCTGATGGACGGAAGTTCCCAGTTCCAAACGGTCTCTTGCAAGTTTTAAACTATCGCAGTATCAAGACCAAGATTCCTCCTTGTTTCCATAAAGCAAACTCATGTACGGGATTCGCCAGTAATCGACTTAGGCCGTTCTTCTTGTGAACGTATGGCGACAGTATGAAACCGTTCGAGGTCGGTGGCAAAAACTAGTCTCGGTGGCTTGGCAAGTTCCGCGAAGAATCCGGGGTGTCCACTCTGGGTTAGCACACGAATCGCCGATGAGGAGGCTGGCTTTTTGTCTCGCTTACCACTTAATTCGCGAATCTAGATTGTCGTTTATAATTTGATAAAGCCGTAGAGATTGAGAGATTCGTTTGACAATTTGTTTGATATTAAGTATACGCGGTCAATCGTCCTAAAACTTTAGGACATGACCTATGCACCTTGGCCTTCTTCATCACATCCGTATGTTTAAGTACCAACCAGATTAGACCGACTTTGATAGATATCCTTGTTGCTTTAGTGATAAGGGTTAAAAAATTACAATCTTCTTTTATGTTAAATCAGTCACAACAGCGTTAGTTAAACACGAGTCAATCTGATAAAACATGTGTAAATACAAAACCACATAGTTTTATCAGATTCATAGAGGAGCTCGGGGACGATATTACGCTACTGCGGTAGTATCAACAGGAAACAGATTCGTCTTCTCATTCGCCGATGGCGTCGATGACGTAGCGTTGAGCCACCCACGTGACCATCGTGTCTCGGAAGAGCATACCTTGTTTTTCTTACTAACCCATAGGTAAGTGATCAGGTAACTATCTGTAAATAATATCTAGTAGGTAAGTAGCATTACACACGATACAATGCTACGCTCTATCAATCGTCAGATTGATGGCACTACATCCATGCTCAGACAACAAAGGGTTCACAGCCGTAGCACTCCTTGCTCTAACACGCTTCGTTTTAACATAATAATTTTTTGTGACCTTTTACTTTGGCTCCCTCATTTTATGGCAGTGTGTACCTATTAGTCTCTTGTCTTTGTTTTTTGGTTGAATGGTTTTCCTCTATGTGATTTTAGTAAATTCCTGTCTTCAGAGTGCCGCATCGACCATTTTTATACCGAGCATCTGCTAACAGTCGTCATTTCGATAAATAAACTTCGGAACCTTCATCGAGTCAAAAGCTAAAACAGCAGCCATGAAGCTAGGAATCCTTAATAAGGTGACGCGATACTTCACACCGGGACAGCTTCTATCCCTTTATAAAGCACAGGTCCGGTCCGATTTGGAGTATTGCTGCCATGTTTGGGATGGCTCGGCCAAATACCAGCTTGCAGCCTTAGACTCGATAGAACGAAGAGCTTTCAGACTCATAGACCTCGCAGAGACTAAGATCCAAAGTCTCGATCACCGCCGCAAGGTTCCTTGTCTCTCGATCTTTTATAGGATATATTTCGGAGAATGCTCCCAGGAACTTCATGGCCTGATTCCACCATCTCCCTTCCACTCCAGGACAAGCAGACGGACAGCACAATACCATCCTTATCAGGTGGATATACCAACCACTCGTACAATGCGGTTTTCGTCCTCTTTCATCATTCGCACCGCTAAGGAATGGAACTCGCTACCTGCTTCAGTTTTTCCGGTGAATTACAATCTGGGTCTCTTCAAGACAAGAGTGAACAGGTGTCTTCTAGGCCTCCGTGATACAAAATCGGCCACATCATCACTTTCCATCCGGTGAGATTGTGGTAAAACGAAGGTCTATAAACTATAAAAAAAATCAAAAATAAACTTCCAATATCAAGCATCTGCCTGTAGCCGTCATCTCGAAACGATATGGTTTAAATTAAAGAAATCGTGTAATAGCATGCCTTGGAACAAAATATAGTTTATTAAAACGACCGCTCACCTGCATAAACAAATAAGACCTCCAAGCAATGGAAACTCAATGCAATAATCATTAAAACCCCAACAAAAACAGAACGAATTACAAAAAAACCGCGTCCGAGATAGAAACATCACTACAAACGACATTGGGAGACATAAAATTGTAATTGCTGGTATTGAATGCGAGAAAAACGAAGTAATATCCATCTGTGTTCGTTTTGCCCCAGCATGTGACTAATTATGCTATGGGATGATCTCAGAGTTTTTAGTGCGCGCCCATTACATGCGGCGGGTTGGCAAAATTGAGTTTTTAGTGCATAACTTAAATTGCATTTTTGTCACCCACTGCCCGCGGTGATTGTGCCTTTGTTTTTGTTCCCTGATTACCTCCCTTATGTTTATTCTGCGTATCTTCATTAGTCTGTTTTAGGTTTTTGTTTAGCTTGGCGTAGATCTGTAGATGGAATGGATATCGGTATCCATTTCAGGCTGATTATTAAGTCATTATGTCGTGGGATCGGGGACTTTCTACGTATTTGTAATGAGTCTGTAATCTATCAAGTTTTTACTGAGAAGGCTCTTAATGAAATTAGCTAAGCTTGTTTTACAGTATTGCCAGCAGAGCCAATGGAAAAATGTTTAATCATAATCAACAGTAATCAATCAGCCCATATTTAAATAAATTTTATTAAACATTAGTTATTTTTTTATGTGTTTAATGTTCATATAGGAATCACTGTCTGTCTGATTTTTTATCTCTTTTGCTGCGTACAATATATTATGGAGCATCATTCCCATTTAAAAAAAATATTGTGTAAATAATCATAATTACATATCTTGTTTAATTAAGCAATAGTATTTTAGATTAAAACGACATCTAAACAACAAAAAAATTAAAAAAAATACACGTCCACTGCTGGAAAAAGACCTCCCCAAAACATGTGTAATTAAATCACGATCAAGCAAATTATTAATTGTAAGAAACTCTACTTAGTTAAAAACCAAGAACAAAACACATAATCCCTTTTACAAATACACATTCTGCATTCGTATATAATAACCCCTTTGTCCCCATCAATCAAACACAAAAACACACAAAGATAACAAAACACGTATTCCAAATAATTGCACACAACGTTGTGCAATTGCAAGCTGTAGTTTGCTGTACTGATTGCCTTGCTTTAATTAAATAAACCGTTTCTGAGTACAGTAGTACCGGGCCCTTATTCTTTACAAACACAAACACTTATTGTACTACACTAACGAACAACTGTAACGCGGCGATGTACGTTATGGTAACACATATTACGTTTTTCTTTTTTCAAATTAGTTATTATACAAAAATTCAGTCTGATTTCCATGAGGTTATATCATTTCGGTTAGTAATTTACATATATGGCCTACCTCGGGCTCTATCATCAGGTCATCATCTAGGACCAAAGTACTTGGGATGACCAATCCAACAAGTCCAAACTCGGCGGGGATACGTATTGTCGTTTAGGAGTTCCTATATATCTGTCTCCTATCAATACCATCATCAGATCAGCTCGATGGTACGAGTACCATAACAGCTTTGCCACCGAACTAACGTAAATAAAGGCATAAATTTCAACGCAATCGGTTGAGGATAATGGTCTCAAATTCAATTGATGAAATATACTAACAGAGCAAGTTAAATAAAAACTTGTAATAAAATGCTATCATTAGAGCTTGTAGAGCGCGTTATGACATTGCTGGTTAAGACCATAGTGAATACTGACCCTGTTAGTTCTGTGGTACGGCCACAGATTTACATAGTTTCTATACTACGTAAGGGTTGTTATAGATGAGCGGATCCGGTCATAGCAATCGAAATGTCCGAACATTACACAAACAGCCTACCGGAGTAGCTATCTTTTTATGTTTTGAAATTGATTTTGTTTAAGAGTTATTTTAGCAATTTCTATCTCAGTTTCATTATCAAGATAAATATCAATAAAAAATTCAATTAAATCAATTATGTAAGTCATGATTGCAATTTAATTGAATCTAATTGAATTTGTAAACAGGCTTATAAAACGCGTTCTGAGAATATTAAATTCAGTGAGGCATTTGAACAATACCTATCGTGATTGGTTGAGCCGATAGACACCAGTCGCGTGCTAGATTCTGGTATACTGAGAGCTGGTGTAAGGCATCAGAGAGAGCTTATTTACAATCTATGACATAGAGAGTAAATAAATAAAATATTCTGATAAAATCATTTTAGTGTTATTTACATACAGTCTATGTAAATAACACTTTTTTTATATAATCGTATTATAAATTGTTTGATCGCCATCACGCTTGAGAATGTGAAGATGTGGCCTAAGAAGGAGCACGCTTTCCCAGAAGGAACTTATTCACTCGGAATTTGAAGACTCCTAGATTGTACTCTACCGGAAAAATAGACGCAGAAGGCAAAAAGTTCGTTCCACTCTTTACCGGTATTGTCGATAGGTATCGACTTTGATGAGATTACAATTATGTTACCAGCTCGCTAATGTAGACCAGAAAAAAAAATCCACGCTACAGACTACAACGGAGAAGATGATAGATGTGCCTCTTCCAAAATAACGTCTGCAGAAAAGAAGGTGTCAAGTCTTGTCCTGAAGTGTACGTGCTAAAAATTCAAACTTTATTTAAATACTTGTGGTTTCATAATTTTTATTGACGTTCCATGATTGCCCTCCAAGTTTCGTTCGTCCCACCATTCATCGTCTTCCGCTAAAAAATAGGATGAAAAATAATACACGTTAGGAACATTTGTTACCCATTTTTAATTTCATTAGAAGCTTTCATGATCTTGCTACATCCTATAACTTGAGGCATATCTCGACTCAGCCGCAGCGAGTGCGGAAACGAGCAATTTCCTCATCCATTATAATTGATTGGCGTAATTGCGAGCGGATTCTTTCGCGAAGCCGCTTAAGGACGCTAATGTGGACCAGCCTTAAATTATCGTCTTCATTGAATTCACTTATTATGTAAGTATGAGTGCAAAATTACCTCTGTGTAGATGCTCCTTAGCTACTGCAAGTTCGTAATTATTTCACTTTACGAGAACGATGTTTCTATTATTTTATGTAGTTCGAATTCGCGAGCCAATACATTGTGACACAATATCTAATTAGCTAACAGGTTGTTATGAAACAGTCTATAATAATTAAACTTAAAACAACTTGCTGTTAATGAATACCATTGTCATTTCTTTGTCAACACAAGTATTTGTTACAATGTCGCGCGTGTGGACTGGCCTTATATTATCGGCTTATTGAATTAAAGATTACGGATTTTTTGTTGAATTAAGTCCGGTTTTGATGTATTATATCAGATACATTGCTGAATATGAAATGTTGTGACAGCAATAAAATAATATTACACTTTTTGTGTTTATGAACTGGGGTAATAAAATTGGCAATGCAAATGTAAAGGGCTATCTTGTTCTGCGATCGATTCCTATTTCTTGTCAACACGCCTTTTGTGTGGAATTTCTGTCTGTGAATGGGGTTTCAATAGGAATCGATAAACAAATGACAAAGAACATATAGGTACGAGCGTATGCGATTGTCATTTTGTTTGTCATAATATATTACAAAATGTGTAACATTATGACAAACAAAATGACAGTCGCAATCGAATCATTTAACCTCATGGTAAATTTTGAAAAGCTAGCGCGATCCTTCTCTCTTCGTATACTGAAGGCCTGGATTTGTGATCTCAGCGTGAATAATTGTATGAATAAAGACAAGACAATCGCGTTAGTTTTTAAAAAAATCTTATAGTAATGGCTACGCATTTTGTTCTGGCTCAGTGCCCTTCGGCCGTGTACAAAACTGGAGGGAGATTCTTAACAGAATAAACAGTTAGTTTACAGGTCAGGTGAGAGGTCAAACAACAAAAATAAACTTTATATAAAAATATTAATTATTTTTAATTATGTATGAATTATCATATTAATTGAATTTTTTTATATCATATTAATTAAACATTATTAACTCATATTACTCATATATTCATCCACTTTATAGAACGCCTTAACCAGTTGCGATTAGTGCTGTGCAATATTATTGCTCGCGACTGTACGTGTACGTTCGTCCTCGCTGCAACCTAACCTGTCAACAATCTTCATTATAAAGACGCCGAGTTACTCCTCTTAACCTTTTTCCTCAGTACCCATATCCGCACGTAGACTAAGAAAATTGCCACTCAATTAAACCCCATTAAAATGTAATGCAATAAACATGTTCACAATTATAGAATGGAATAAAAATAACTTAATTAGCCCACGGACGTCGCTACATACGCTTCGGGGAATTTCTAAATGGGCATGTAGCGCGAATGCCGGTTTAACCCTCAACTGCCGACAGTTTTTTATGTTGGCTCACATTGTTTTAGGAAAGTATTAAAAGCGAGACTGATTGGCGAGGATGAGATTCTAGATCAGGAAATAAAATAATAAATACTGGGACAAAATGGGCTATAAGAAATAAGAATTAGGTACCTACTTTTGTTCCTATTCTTACGAACTTAGGCTTCTTTAAAATAATAAACGAAGCATTATATATTAATTAACGTTGTTAACAGAAGTTTACATGATATGTTTTAACTCAAATTTAAAAAATAAAATAATGTTGGACAATTCACACATAACATTATCTAGCTCCAAGCTAAGCAGACCTTGTGTTATGGGTACTAGATAACTGATATACTTAATGTAATAGACTCGATAGATAGATATTTTTTTATTATACATAGAAAACATCCAGACAACCCTGAACAAATATTTGTAGATCGTACAAACATTTGTCCCGAGGCGGGAATCGAACCCGCAACATCCTGCGTTGCAAGCGGACATTCGCCCGCCGCGCCACAGAGGTCGTCAAATCGTCAGTTAACCGACGAAGCTGCTAAATTTCGTACGATTACCTTTTGAAGAACAACAAGAAAGAAGTTTAATTTCACAACTTTACACTAGCAAAACTCGATGTGAAAAGTTTCTAGACAAACGGACACAAAAAAGTATGGGTGTTTTTTTACAAACATTGTACATCAAATTTAGCTGGAATATACTTATATCTACACAGAGTCTTATAAGGCTGATTTCTTTGTGAATTTTATACGAAAACTGTCCGCATCAATTAAATTACGGACAAAATGTTTTAAAATACGTCAAAAAGTCTTGCCATATCCTCAGATTACGTAGGTTGATTGACATAAAACCATATGCCTAAATCAGTGAAGAATAAGCGTTAATATGTTTAATTATATTTGACTTTTTCGATTGGATGGTCTCCCATGTAGGGGGGGATTTGCCATAATCACCACCTTTTTTATCTATATTAACTGTTAATTACTAACCGTATTTTTATTCATAAAGCTAGATTTTGATAATGACTAAACCAATCACTTAGACAAATTATCTATCTCTCTCTCAATCTATTATGATGCGATATTTTATTACTTAATTATTTGATTATTCACTTGTAATAATTATGAGTTAATCAATATTCTATGAATCTGTTATTAGTCAAGTAAACAAGTTGCGAGAACTGGTCTCCGAAGAGATAGCAATAAACTCATCAAACGGTCTTAAGGGCCTTTGAGAGATCCGTGGTAATAAATCTACTATGTCCTAGATACAAATATTTGAATAGACAGACGTTTTATATCTATACTCGGAATCTAAGATATTTTATTTCAACAAAAACAATGAATTTGTTTAAGTAAGTTTTAATAACATTTATGAATAAAAATTTGACGAAATCCGAGAAGACAAGGTAAAATAAACACAAATTTTTAATTTGATGTTATTCATTTGGTTCACTAGTGGAAAAATATAATAAAAAATAGGATCAATCACACTATTATAAATGCGAAACTCGGTAGATATTTGTTACTTCTTCATGTCAAAACTAAGCGATAAGACCACCCTTTCTACTTCATTGATGTTCAAAATTTTCTTCTGTATTGTATTTTGTGTTTGTGTGGTACACTAAAGAGTTATCTATCTACGGAAAAGATCAGGCTGTTTGTATACAAATAGTTCTAGGCCTGGAATAACACAAAGGCAGTCTTTTTAACCGACTTCAAAAGGAGGAGGTTCTCAATTCGTCTGTATGTATTTTTTTGTATGTTACGCGATACCTATCGCCGTCAATTATGGGCCGATATTTTAAATTCTTTCACTTTTGTATAGAAAATTATATAAGTCCCATAAAAATTAATCCCCAGGGGATTAGTATTTATCCCACAAAACTTAAAATAAGTGTAAAGGTAAGAAAATTTGAAGTCGGTTTATAGTTTATTTTGAATACGCCATATTTTCCAATTATTTATTTCTATCGGATAGAAATAACCTTTAAATATTTATAAAGAAACAAAGCGTGCGAAGCCACGGGCAGAAACTAGAACCAAAATAATCGAGGGAATATCGACATCGTCCCAGCTCTATTTAACCAACACGCCGATGCAAAATGTTGTGTATTTGTGTGGCAAATACGATTACCTTCAATCGACTGACAGCGCAGATTACGGTCGAAACGTCAACGTCTCGGCCACACAGAATGTGGTAAATTTAACTATTTATATGGCAACACTGAATCAAGATTTCTGATATCAATAACTTTATTTCTTTAGGCTTACAAAATAAGCACTTAGACAAGTCAAATGTTATACTATAAACAGTATACAGGATTATTAGCATTTCACTGCCACAGTGTGAAGTGCAGGTTTTGATTAACATCACGGAGCAATCAATTATTTATCAAGTTAGGGTCAAGATTTTTTAGTAGAGCGTAAGCTAACTTCGGATTATTTTTGTACCAGCCATGTCAACCAATAGTACGGTACGGTACAGGAATGAATTTATTTCGTGATTCTTAGATCTCACAGTTATTGGAATTAGAAATGTTTCTAGCAACAATGTTGCATGTGTTTAGAGTTTCGAAACGTACGAGATCATAGATCACCTAGCTAAGTAGCGAAGCTCACGACGACGTCGGTAGCGTGACTACGTCAAATTAACCTACTATGGATTGCTTCCATTCTACTTTATAACGTTGCTGTCAAAGTTTTTGAGAAGTTCTTGGCTTTCTGCGTATCTACTGTTAACTAAATTAACTGCATTATTTGCACTGTGCATTTTCTGCACTATTTTCTACTTGCAATACATATTGTTTATTATTAATTTCGTGTCCATCCCAAGGTTGTCTGGAAGAGATCACTCTTAGCGATAAGGTCAACCATTCTGAAACAGTGTTTTTTCTATTTTCCTGTATATTTGTATATTTTTGGTGTGCTATAAAGTGTAATGTTATATTGTATTGTAATTTACCTATTTAGAACCGTAATTTACCTATTTAGAACAGTTTGCTTTAAGTAACTAGTTAATTCTGAGACTCAATATTCTTACTCTGCAAATTTAAGAAACGTTACCTATCGTAATTGCAAATTTTTGATATATCTTTAACACATGTGACCAGATCATGTATGATGTAATTCAGAGCTTACTGTATCACCCATTATAAAAGGTTATGAGATGGGAAAGAGCCCTTTGACCAATGCAATTATATGCCTTTACTTGAAACGAATGACAATCCTACTAATATTATAAATTTGAAAGTATCTTTGTCTATCTGTCTGTCTGTTACCTTTTCACGTCTAAACGGCTGAACGGATCTTAATGAAATTTGGCAGGGAGGTAAATGATATCCCGGAGACGGGTATGGTGTACATGAAAAGCGCGTGCAATGCCGTGGGCAGCAGCTAGTTGCTTTGCCAATAATGTCAAAGTTTGTGAGTATGTTATGAACTGATTAGGCTGTTTGGTATGGGTATAGTTTAATTTCGGACCTGGAATAACATATAGGCTATTTTTTATCCCGATAAAACGCGAGCGAAAGCGCGGGCAGCGGTATTCCAATAATTCTCTTCGCCATAATTATTTTCGTTTCTAGTTATTCATTCGTGCTACAATCATTATCAATTCGTTCTATAAGCGTTTCGCAAAATAACACTAAGTGCAATCGTCATTTGTCTGTCAGCTGATAAAGAAAACACTAATCCACTTACGTCAGTGTCAGTGCTAAGAAAAATGATAGCTAGTTAAACGTCACTTAGCGATAAGGGCGCGCTAGTACCTAAGTGCCTACGGAGGGACTTTTTATAGGTATTTTGTTACTACAACTCGACTCGGTACTTTTATGAGAGAGCTACTAGCGTAGACAGAAATCAAGTATTTTTGATTTCCATTTATACATAACATGACTCTTTGAGACAGCAAAACAGCATCGACAGGGTCTTAAACTAAAACTAAAGTGACATATTTAAGACCCTACAAACTAACTTCTAAGGGTATTTACCACACAATCGAGCATCGATCGATGTTATCGATCGTTGAACTACTTCGATAGTTTTGGTAGATCGACGGACACCGGTAACTATTCAATCGATTGAACGAAGTAAAAGTAAAGTAAAGTAAAGTAAAGTAAAGTAAAGTAAAGTAAAGTAAAGTAAAGTAAAGTAAAGTAAAGTAAAGTAAAAGTTATTTATTTGCAAAACACGTAAAAAAAAGATGACAAATATTTTTTTTGATCCATCATGTTTGACCAATATACATTGGTGTGCAAAAGAATTAGAGAGTATGGCATGCATGTCTAAATTAATTAATTGTACATAACATTAGGAAATTAACAAGATTATTAATTTTAGATTTGAATTTAGTATACGCAGCATAAAATTAGATTACATCATTTAGAAATTCGTCAATATTATAGTAGCATTTTTCACATAAAAGTTTTTTAGATTTAGTCCTAAATAAATTTACATTTAAGTCTTTGTAGCTCTTAGGTATTTTATTATAGATTATAGGTGCCATGCACACTACACTCTTTCTCAGCATAGTAGTTTTTGAGTCGTGTCTAGCTTAATCTATTGTTGTCCCTTCTATTCCTAATTACAATGTCACATATTCGGGGAAACAGATTGGGATTGTTCCTGACAAATAGCGCAATTTCCAGGATGTACAAGCTTGTGAGTGTCAGTATCTTATGTTTTTTGAACAGGGGTTTACAACTGTCTGTAGGTTGGATTTTAAACATAGCTCTTTTGCAGCGCTTTTGCGTTTTGCAAATTATTTCTTTATCAGTGGAATTACAGTAGAAGATAATTCCGTATCTGATCACTGATTCAACTGTACCATAATATAAGCTGTTAATAAAGTATTTTGATTAACAGTTGGGGAGAGCTTATATAAAGCATAAGCTAAGCTGCTAACCCTTTTACTAAGAATCTCTATATGTTTTTTCCAGTTAAGCCTTTCGTCAATTTGTAAACCTAGGAATCGTGTAGAGTCAATTGCTTGAATAGTATTAGTTTGAAATGTCAATTTAATGTTTAAGGGATTATGCAGTCTTTGGTTAAAATGTATTATGCTAGTTTTGTGTAAATTAATTTTTAAATTATTGTTATTAAGCCAGCAAATAATTGATTTGAATGATTCATTTATGTCTGATTCATAGTTTTCCTTGTCCTTACATTTTATAGTTACTGTACTGTCATCTGCAAATAAAGTTATTGGTTGATTTAAAGCATGGGGTAAGTCGTTTATATACAGTATGAACAGGAGTGGACCTAGAACACTGCCTTGGGGGACACCGTATGTAGTGGTTCCTACTTTTGATTTATATGAGACTTCATGATTAGTTTTAAGGTTTAGTCTTTTAATTTCAGTTATTTGTTGTCGTCCGTCAAATAAGATTCAATTAATTTTGATACATTGCCACGAATCCCATACGCCTCAAGTTTGTCGATTAGGATTTTATGATTTACGTAGTCGAATGCCTGGGTCATATCACAAAATATAGAACAAATTGGTATCTTTTTATCAACATGGCATATAACACATTTAAAAAAATCATATATAGCCATATTGATAGTTCTTTTTTGTCGAAAGCCTTTTTTTCATTGCACAGGATTTTATTTTTCTCTATATAGTAAGAAGTAGAAACTATATATCGACATCGACTAAGGGGTCGTCCATTAATCACGTGAGGCTCAAAGAGGGGGACAAAAATCACGAAATATCACAAAGAGGGGGAGATATCACGTGTCACATTTTGTCGTTGAACGCGCGATTTCTAAGGAATTTTATTACTTAATTAGGTAAATTAATAATTTTGGTGCTATGGGTTAAAAAAAAACATCACGTGATTAATGGACGACCCCTAATACCCCTAATACCCCTAATCCATTCCACCATCGATGGACAATCGTTCGATTGATGTGGTAACACCCTAAGATAGTTTACGATAGGGTACTAGTACTACACATTACACTACACACTATAAAAACTTTAAACACTGATGCATATATAGAGCACTGCAAACATTTTCGACAGGTCGGGTACTTGCCTCCGTGGCGCAGTTGTTTAGCGCATCCTCGTATTCAGGGGAGGGTCGCGGGTTCAAGTCCCGCCGGTTTCGTAAATTTTAGGGATATTATTAAATTCACTGCAAACATGTTACCGATTTTCAATGAAACATTAAATGACTCAATAATTTATTTAACTTAACTTAACTTAACTTAACTTAACTTAACTTAACTTAACTTAACTTAACTTAACTTAACTTAACTTAACTTAACTTAACTTAACTTAACTTAACTTAACTTAACTTAACTTAACTTAACTTAACTTAACTTAACTTAACTTAACTTAACTTAACTTAACTTAACTTAACTTAACTTAACTTAACTTAACTTAACTTAACTTAACTTAATAAATAGTTGAATTGTTTTGGTGATAGTCATATTGTTAAATTTAAAAAATGTAAATCCTGAATTGGCCATAGGATCTATAAATAAGTTTGTCAATCTTAGTTTCTAAGGGCTGTGGATTTTGTATAATAAATAAATAAATAAAATGAACGAACCTATTACTGAATCATGCCTCCAATCATCGCCGGATACTGATACATGACGCGATGACAATCGATTTCGTAGAAAAACCTGCTGGTGACAAAATTGAATAAAATCCGAGTAGGTTCGTAAAACATACAAACAAAATGTGAAACAACTCCATTTTCTCCATTGATATATCAACCTTCAACGCGCAGGCCACCCGGATGTCCGGGGAAATTGTGTTTCAGGTGTTTGGGACGACAGATTGTTGCACTATTATTCTGGCGTCACTATCGTGGCGCTAGTTAGAGGAGAGACAAGATCTCTGTTGTGGCGCTTAAGGCTACATTTCTATGTCAACCTTCAATGCGCAGGCCACCCGAATGTCCAGGGAAATTGTTTCAGCTGTTTGTGACGACAGATTGTGTCACTATCGTGGCGCTAGCTAGAGGAGAGACACGGTCTCTGTTGTGTCGCTTAAGGCTATAGACATGAGATCCGGCTATTTTATTAAAATTATCGGTTTTTTATTGGCAGATTAACGACTATTGTGGCATGGCGCGGCGGGCGAACGTCCGTCTGCGACGCTGGAGGTTGCAGGAGGGTTCGATTCCCGCTTTAGGACAAATATTTGTATGTTCTGCAGATATTTGTACAGGGTGTTATTATGGGTATTTTCTAAGCATAATAAAAATATCTAATATATGTAATGTACCTACTGAGTCATTTAGTACCACAAGCTCTGCTTAGGTTGGGGCTAGATGATGCTGCGTGGATTGTTCAGCAGACCATTAATTAGTGGTTAAACTTTTATGTTGTGAACTTGTAAAATATTCAAGATCTTTCATTTACAGTTTCATAGAAAGGGTGGCATTTTTTTTTGTTCTAAATTATTTTACAACTTTTGTAGACCACTTCACGTCCGGCTTTTAACCACTTGATTAAAAATAAATTCCGGCTTTTAATGCAAACTGATTTAGGTTTGAATCCGGCTTTTTAACCCTACGCGAGTCGCGAGTCCACTTATCCTCATTATCGGACGGGTCCGAGATTTATGCGCGTCATACAGTGACGCATGCCGGGCGATAGCCAACGCACAGATTTATATGCCTTTTGATAAATGGAATACAGGCTGGCATAGCACTTCTTCTAGTGATTAAAATGGTTGCAAACTGAGAACATTCTTTTGTTTTTTGATTTGAATTGTTATTTTACTTAGGTACCTTGTATACTTCTTTTAAAAATACGGAAAATACACAGAATTGGAAATTAATGCTTGTTGGTCTTGAAGAATTTAAGATTTGAAATCGTCAATTCTTCAAGATCATTTTATTTGAAGCATGTCAAATTTTCTGAAATCCTGCACATCATTTATAAAAGCATGTAATCCATTATGATAAGTCTTTTTTATTATTACAGTTTACTATTGCAGCTACCGGCATTTTTGCAATCAGTAATATACATATTTTTGGTGCACATAACAACTGGGACAACTATTGTCCCAGTAGTCTTCCGCGCAGAACAACTGATACAGACATTTTCCCGGTTGTCCTGTACAACTACAGCACATGACAACAGGAAGTAAGCTAATCTGATAGCCTTAGGCCCAACTGAGCCCAACAGATACTAACGTACCTATCTACTTAGTAATAATATCATCATCAGCCCATACACGTCCACTGCTGGACATAGGCCTCCCCCGTACGACGCCACAAATAGCAGTCCTGAGCCGCCTCCATCCATCGACTCCCTGCGACCGCTACGATGTCGTCGGTCCATCGAATGGATGGTCTCCCATGTAGGGGGGGATTTGCCATAATCACCACGCTTGGCAGGCGGATTGGTGATCGCAGTGTTGGTGGTTAAAAATACTCAGAAGGAAGCTGCTGCCCTTCCTCTGGTAGGTTCTCTTAGTCGGCTTTTACGACATCCACGGGTTGAGTTGGAGGTGTCGATATTCGTACGTCGCGACCCCACAGCTTAGTAATTATGTAAAAAGTGATAACATACTGATAGCATCAGCAAGCCAAAGCCCACAATAACGCTCGCATAAAAACAAAAACACATTACCAACAACAATGCAATAAATTTCCCAAGCTGTAATAACATGGAGTGAAAGGATACGTCGCTCTTAGTGAGTAGTATTAGTAAACGGTTAACTAACCACAGTAAAGTTAGCAACCAGAAGTTTAATTTTGCGTCAAAAAATTTTGTTTTTGCGTGAAAGAGTTTAAAGTTATGGCCCATTCCCAATAATCAGTTTACCACACAGCTTTTTTTTTCAATATCACGGTTCTCAGTATACGTTATATATTTGGATAGAGAACATTCTCAACAATAAAAAACGTTCCATAACATAATTTTCTAAAGCGTCAGATTTCTAAGATATTCACGTATAAAAAAAAATTACAGCAATAGTTATTTTTCAGATTTCAATATCTTAATTTTTTTAGACTTTCAAAATAAGTGCTTTTCATCTATGAATCTCAGAAACCTGACGCTTTAGGACATTATGTTAAGGATTTTTTTTATTATTTAAGCAAAACTTAAAACAAAAACAAATAAACCCAAATAAGGGTTTCGGCTTTCTCGACTTTTTTCGCTCCCGGGAATCGAGAATACAATTTTCAAATAAAGCGTGTGTCTCTTCTCTACTACCATATGACCGCCTTGAAGCACATATTGCCCGCGTTGTCTAAGACAAAACCATCTCTTCCTTCCAGTTTTCCAGTTAATCCCCTGGTGTCTGTGTCCCCTGATGTCTTCCAGTTAATCCCCTAGTGTCTCCATCACCTGGTGGGCCAGTTGGGAAGGTGTTACTAACTCGTTATGCTATCTTCGTCGTGGCACATTGCTAAACTTATCAACATAAAACAGTTTGTTTACACATAATAACCTTATCATAACCATCAATTATCCATTTATTCCTAGAACCGTTGCAAGAGGTTCCATTATTCTTGTCACCTCCAATAATTAGTACCTCTAACATCCGTGAGTGCGTAATGCTTGAAATTGCAAACTTTTAGACCTTTAGGCCGTTAAATTAGACTTGTTGCTGTAGAAAGCAGGGCCCAGGCTACATATTGCTGTTTTTCAATCATGATTTCTATGTAAATACTTTCAATGGTTTATAGGGCTACGACATATTTTTTGCCTATTTCGTCCCCTATCGACTGGCGACTGCACATAACGTTCTTTAGCGACCTCCCATCACTCACATTTAAAACTGGCTTCTATCCCAAAAATATTATAGACCATAAATGTTCAATGTATATAAATACTAGCTGTTTTTGCGGTTTCACCCGCGCTAAAGAAGAATTTCACATTTGTAGGGGGATAAAAAGGTCATTTTTTCCGTAATCTCATATGGAAATTTTATGATTTACCAGGTCAAACGCCTATGTTACTCTCCATCCTTTCAACTAACTCTATGCCAAAAATCAAGTCCATTGGTTCCTTAGTTAGGGCGTGAAGGAAGGACAAAGAAACAAACAAAAACACTTTCGCATTTATAATATTAGTTGGACCCACCCATAATCAATGCAGAATGAAACCCTCGAACACCCCATTTCGTTTGATCGTCCTTGAGTGAAATACCCTGCATAACTAAAAACTTCTATGAAACTATTAGATGAACAAGTTCCTCCTGCGTTCTGTGTAAGCATCGGCAAAAACTTCTAGTGTAGAAATAAAAATTAAAACAATTACTTTGGCTATAATTGCGCTACTCACGCAACGATATAGGCGACAACGATAATGGTAACATTTGTTACTTTGTCACTATTAATGACAGTCTATTCTATTGGCTTAGAATTCAAGATGCAAAGGTGTCACGGGCCCTATAATAATTATCGCCCAGTTGCCACTCTATTTCATCAAAACGTAGAAGTTGGGAAACAAATGTGAGTACGGTCAATTTAAAAATAAATAAAAAAATTACAATCGTCAATTATGTTTGTTAGATCAGTAAAAAAAGCGTTAGTTAAATATGAGTCAATTTAAAAAATAATTGGTTAATACAAAACCATATAGTTTCATCACGTTTATGCTGTAATACAAGGAGTTCGGGGAGTTACGATATTACGCTCCTGGTAATACCAGGAATCTGATTCGTCTTCTCATTCGCCGATGGCGATGATGACGTAAGCAAGAGAGACATGATCATCGTGTCTAGGAAGAGCATACCCTTTTTTCTTAATCCATGGTTATTCAACCACCAGCCTGTTATTCAACTCCTCCCTGTTGCACAATTCGCGAGGCATTCAAAGTAGTTTTACAGTTCCAAATGAAAGCTTTCGGGGTTTAGTATTTAGACATGATTTGGACGTAACGTTGACTTCATCAGACGAGACCTCCGCGAACATGAAGAATGCGCTGAAGCGGTGCAGCCCCAACAACACAAACAGCTTTGGGTAGCGAATACCGCGTAGAAACAGTTGATCAAATCTAAACCTGGTTTCGCTTCGACTATCCACCAAAAATGACGTCAAAGGCTTGGTAGTTGACGAAATTTTGTCTTATCTGCATTTGATACATGATTAGAATTATTATATTTCGTTTCGGTAGCCCCTTCGGTAGTTTGTACTTTGCTACTTAATTACTACGCGATACTATCTTATCTGAGCATATCGTAATTGAAGTTTATTTTAGATCTTAATTAAGATTACTATTGCAGAAAATGTAATTGTACTTAATATGAACAAATCCTTTTTTTTTTGCTTTCTTCAACGAAGTATTTATCGTTACTTACTTACTAATTACGACATCATGGTCAGAGGGTTAATAATTTTATACTTTTTGCGAGAAAATCTGAATTCGACAACATAAAGCAAGCTTAACAAAAGTTTTTTAGGATTTTATACGTTATATTTAGGTAGGTACTTTTGATTTGACAATTTTAATACAGAACTGCGATCCCATCCCAGATCTTATGCCCAGCGTGGGGATTAAAGATATTACCCCCTTATGATATGATAAGGGAGGTATTGTATATGAACCTATCAATCAATCAATCAATCAATCAATCAGGAAGGTACTTTTAAATTTATGACATTGTGTTAATATTTAAATTGACCTTCCACATTTTTTAATCTAAAATAACCGTCGCCATTTTGTATTACGGCGACTTGCTTAGGTGAGTGCGCTATCTCTTCCCCATCTATAATTACAGGAGAAAGTCTTGCTTTTCCCGCGTTTTTGCACCCCTACACAACCTGCGTACAATTTGCTGATCATAATAATTATAATTTACGATATGTAGCGCTGTTTTGTGCAATTTATTATTATAGAAACTTAACAGCTTAAAAAATTTCAAACCTCCTCGAAGGTCTTTTGCGAGCAGCTGAAAAATGGCGATGGTGTACAATAAATATTTAAAGAGTACAGGCAGTTTCGACAATTTTTTTGGTAATTAGATTTCTTCTCTTTTTATTCCCCTTTATTTGCGTTACTATTCAGCCCTGCACGGCAAACGTATCTTTATCCTATTAATATTATAAAAATCAAATTTGTAAGGATGGACTTATGGATGTTTGTTCCTCTTTCACGCAAAAACTACAGAAATTATTGGTCTGAAATGTGGTATGGGTAGGTATAGTTTGGGACTTGGAATACAGGTTTTTTTATCCCGATAAAACGCGGGCGAAGGCGCGGGCAGCGACTTGTTAGGTTGGCCATAGCATCTTGTCTATCTACCAATAATGTAACCCGTTCCAAGGCAGATGGCCCCACTATAAGTTATAATGGCTGTCTCAACCTGTTAGTGACCCTAAAACATTATCTAAATTAGACAGTTATTACATTTCAATTATGTTGACCGTACAAAAAGCAGACATACTATTAACTAAGAAGTACCGACAACAAAAAGGATTCGCGATAAAGCAAAACGTACAAAAAGATCACGTTATTTGATTAGACCTAATTGTGTTTCTGACCGTAATTAGCTTGTATCATTCCCTTTGTTTTATTACGAATAACTACCGACGTAAGTTTACACCTACAAAACTTACTATAACTTTAATAATGTGCTCTATTCGCTTAGAATACAGATGGTAACTTCAGTTTTGAGGTTCAAGGTAAATTGGTATTGAATGATGTCTTAGGTTCAGATAAGCCAGTGTGTTATTAAGGTGCAATTTGCGAAGGGAATAATAGCGATTTGTTAATTTTATATTCAGTATGAGTGTTTATGTAATTTTATTGGATTAAATTTGGTGAGACTTCCGTTGTAGTAATACAATTTTATTGGTGATTGATTAATATAAAAAACTGGCTTTAAAAAAATCGGTATAAAAATTGTGGCCGGTATTTGAGGGTTAAGTTTTGATTCCTAGTTATTAGCATCAAGGGCGTTATGTAATTAAAGACAGGGAATAATATTCATAGCTATGCATGGAATAAATTTTAAGTATAGTAAGTTGTTAATATTTCCTGGAAAAATAATTATATTAATATAAAAGTACGTTAATATTGACAGGAAACCATCAAACCTCGTGATAAATTATGCATTTTCCCACAGATCTCTATCACTAGAGCCGTTCACACCACATTAAAATGTATTTACCTGTTTTTGCAATGCCTGCTTGCATGGGACATTTTGAATGACATACATATTTACTGCTTTGATAAGAGACGGCGCTGCTTAATGGTAAATTAATAAAATGTAAAAATTGCCAAAAAAACATAAACAAAAACAAAAGCATTTGCGTTTCTGTTATTTTCAAGAGTAGAGTACGAATTGCTTGATTACAGTTGATCACACGGAAAACCACGCCAATCAGGTTCGTTTGATTACGTGATCAACCGGAGTAAGAAAAAACTACACTACGAATAACATTCGTAAGTAGGTACACATTAATAAAAATCTATTTATTATACTCACAACGAATTAGAAGTAAGGCATGAACAGAACAAGTAGCTATGGCGTGATCAAACGTACCGGATCCATTAGCTTGTTTCTTATTCTGGTTGATCACGTTATCAACCGAACCCATTTGGCGTGATCAGTTTCCGTGTGATCAACTGGGACACACCCGTACCAATCATCCGGTTTTCTTAGATATTTCATTTAAATCGCAACCGATCGATATTGAATTTAATGTAATTAATTTTCTTTTCACATTTTACGCTCGTAAACTGGACTTTATAAGTCGTGTATTTCTAACCGAAAGCAGGTGTAAAGCTTTAAATTCAAACAGATAAGTCCGTAGATTTTTTGAGTTTCCGAATTCTTTCGGAATAATGAACATTACTTACTCCCAAGGGAATAATCCCCATGAGAATGAATTTACCACATCAAAATATCTGTGAATTTTTTTACCAAGAAGATCTGTACAATGAGTTCTTCTTCGAAATTCGAACTCTTCTCAGAACCTCTTTCAGAAGGCGAAATTAAAAACAAATCCAGCGAAACACATAATCAAACTTTAGTATTAACTTGCAGAAAGTGTGAAAAGTAGAGTATGGTCCTCGTGCACAAAGCTATCTTCGTCTTTGGCGTGATTAAATTCCTCTCGCACTTAGGATTCTAGTAACTTCCTCGCTTCGCTCGTGAGTTATTCTAGAATCCTGAGTAGCGCTCGGGGTTTAATGACCACCGTGACGTTAGACACAGAGCTCTCGGTGCATAATCTAAATTATCAATAAGCGTTTCTTGCATTAAATTAATTTCAATGAATATGTTATTATTTCACCATGAATGCTAATATTTTCCATACAAATACCTAGTCCGTGTCAGCCCGTGTGAGCCCTGTGTACCGACTGTACCGCGCTATGAAAAATGTATGATGTCAATATCCGGTTTCCGATAATATCATGACTTTTATAATATCGAAATGATGCTAATTTAATAAGATCAAGAAATAATAATTGAGATAATGTAATTAATTTAATCGTATCGCGATAGACGATCGGCTGGATAAAAGATTGATATCATTTATGTGAGGTATTTTTTTTTTAATCGCATTATCTTTTTGATAATTCTTTCCTGCATAGAATAACTTTCTTATATATAAAGACTTTCCTGTTTTTGAATTTTTGTTGAATAAGTAACAGTTAATTGAAATTCTTCTGCCAATACTTTCAGAATGAAAGCTACCACCAGTTGAGCTACCTTTAGATTGTTTGCAACAGTCTGCACTTAGCAAAATTGTTTCAGTTGTAAATACTAGGTCTTATTTGTTTCTATTATTTGATTGTAAAGCTATTTAAATAGTAATTATAATAACATTACAAAATTTTAAAGTTTGGATGGATGCAACATCTTCCCTCCAAAGCTATTGAACAGATCCCCGAGTCCAGTTGACGAACGTATCGAGATGTTATCGTGACGTCTGATGCAAGTCATAGCAGTGGGTATAGAAAAATTAATAAAATAAAAACTGTTTAATGCAGACACAAAAAGACATATATCACATACAAAAATATAGTGCACACATGCCTTGCTACTTAATAAAAATACCATTTTCCTGTCATGTTTTATCAACGGAAACTGATAAAAATAGGAAATATCTATTTATGTTTTCATTAAGGCGTGAATCTTTGTCCGGAATAGGTGTTTTTTTTTATATTTTTACGGAAGATTTCCTAAATGCAGTTCAATTGGTCGTACAACGTAATCGGTCAAGTTAACCAATAACTGGATGTGATAATTTCATTCATTCTCTGGACTTGAGATATACATATGGGACTACCTTGTGATATTGATATCGAATATAAGTGATTGTTTTAAAACACTAATTACGTGCGATTTTGGTGAAAGAAAAAGTAAGGTTTGGATATTAACAAAATCATGCAAAAAAAATCCAAATTCCACATAATTAACATAGGTCCTATATATTTCCAAAATAACTTGACTTCTTTGTTAAGCAGAAATCAAGAGTCAACTGACATCGAACGTAAGTGATTGTTTTAAAAAATTATAATTTTTTGTTTTGAAACTTCTAAAAACCGTCTTTGAATCCTTCATTTTAAGTTTAAGCGGTTTTAAAATCGGATCATTATAATTGACGGAGGAACATACGTTTAAAAACATATAGATGCCTCCGCCTATTTTCAAAGTCGGTTAAAAATAATATAATTTTACTACGGCTTACTTACGGTTTTTGTTGAAATAAAAGTGAGTTATGATTTTACTTACCTACCTCCTAATTCAATCAAAACAAAATGCAACACATTTTTAAAAATAAATGAATATATTTCACTTCGGTTATAATTTCATCTTATTTTTTAGTTTACAGAGGTATTCGTTTTGCATCAATGCTTTTTTATCCTTTCCACCTCATGTCATGTCTACAGGCAGTTTAATAACTCTGCATTTTGACCTCAATAATTAAATCAAGAGAAAACGTTTATTTCTGCACAACAATAAAGGGTGATTAGATACATAACACCATAATTGGATGTAATTAAGTAAATTGCATTAACTTATTACATGACAATCGATTACTGGGAACCTGCATCGACGTTAATAGCTTTAAATCACGTGAAGCATTCTGCACTGAGTTAATGTTGGTTGACAGGAACGGGTTCATAAATTAATATTCCTTATTATGATTATCTAAATAATTTTCTATTACTAAAAAAATATCCTGTGTTGTAACACGCAACTGTTCTTTACACGAGTAGGTCTTTTGAAAAATGTTCGTGCCCTAATTTTGTGAGAGCAATGGCACTAACTTATCTATTAATTAACGACCTCGCAGGTCCGCCTGCGACGCAGGAGGTTGTCTGTTCGATTCCCACTTTGAGACAATTTTTTATGTTTGTCTATACCATAGTGAAGCTCTGCCTAGCTTGGGGCTAGATGATGATGTGTGAATTGTCCAGCTTTATTCATTATTTGGTTGGTATTTCTGGAATGGCATTTCTGCAACTAAACTTTTACATAACACTATCTTTGCTCCACGAGTCTATAGTCCAGTTTTCCCCTTAATCAAGTGCCATCAACGCTTAAGAAAACTGTTTCCTTGAAACAAACTCTTAACCGACACCGCACTAATTGAGGTAATTGTTTTTTATAACCGATTAATAGAACAATCGCTAATTGAAGTAACGTGACTGACGCAATGAATACTAAGGTTTTAATAGAGCCTAGGCTTAATGAGTGGCGCCGTTAGGTGGCGAAAAAAAATTATAGTTTATCAAAATAATTGATACGCTATTATTTTTGGTACATATAGAGCATTTCCCAAAATGTTCGCTAATCATATATACCCATATCCCAATTTGTCCATTTCCAGAATCAGAATCAGAATCAATAACTTTATTTCTTTAGGCTTACAAAATAAGCACTTAGACAAGTCAAATTGTATACTATAAACATAGTTATTATTATCAAATAAGAAATATGGTGTTATTGATATTCTCTTCACTTCAATTTTTTGTCCACTAGTGGAAGAAGTGAAGTCACCACTAGCACATTATAATATCACTTATGTGTCTAATACATGTTTATTTTGCCTATCTAAATAAAAATTTAATGCAATTTAGATACATGTCAATATTTCTTTAAAGCTAAACAGAACATTGAATTTCTTACATACCTACTACTGACAGTGCGGAACGGAGCGACATCTGGCCAAGCATTAACATCATTGATGTAATCATCTATGGAGTAAAAGGCCTTCCTGATAAGATTTTGTTTAATGTACTGTTTAAATTTACGAATAGGGAGTTCAGTTGCTTCAGATGGAAGCTTATTATAGAAGCGCACGCAATTGCCCATAAATGATTTCCCTACCTTTCGTAATCTATATGCAGTCAAAAATGCCAATGGATCTGTAGCTGTATCTGAACGACCTATGCTGTCTTCTTTTCAGATTACTACCAGGACCAGTCGTTCCACAAATACAGCGGCATGGGGGTGTCAGAGGTACCAAAAGACGACTCTCCTAGGACCACCCCGGAACTGCCCAGAACTGACCAATCACCGGCCTCTGGAGCACCTCCAGGTAATTATATCATTTTATCATATGCCACCAGCTTTAACACACTCCTCAGTATCCAGCACTAGGTAAAGGCCCCGAAGATTTTGCAAGCTATCACTGTCATACGGTAGCAGCATCCATTGTATTTACTACTAGTTTTCGCCACACATGTTCCCATGGAGACTTTATTTATAGGATAAAAAGTACCCTCCTGGCCTGGAAGTTCAGTAATTTTGGCGTGAAGAAGTAACAAACATGCATCCATGCATCAGAGTCAGTGTTGATAAGTCTGGCGATCTAACAAAAGACGGTCTATTAACAAAAGATAGCGATGTTAAAGTCGGGGAAAAGCCATCTCCAATTGCGACCCTCAGTTTTTGACGAGGCTCACAGACGTTCAGATTTCATTTATTTACATTTTTCTCTCCTATCCTTAAACACCCTTTATAACGGCGAAAGTTTGTACTATTATTTATATCAGCCATGCACATCCACTGCTGGACATAGGCTTCCCCCATATGACGCCACCAATAGCTGTCTTGAGCCGCCTCCATCCATCGACTCCCTGCAACCGCTACAATATCGTCAGTCGTCTGGCCGTATACAATGCGAAAACTACTGAATGGATCAAGCTGAAATGCACATAAAGATTCCGAATAATATATAAGCTACTTTTCATTCCAAAAAACGCGTGCAAAGCCGTAGGCAGTAGCTAGTATTACATAACAGCAAGTCAATAACACTTTACTGAAGGTAGGCATCATTTACCGACAGTGAAGGTGTTCTTTTCTTGATAATGGTGAATCCAAGTCTGTTTTCCTCCCCCAGGGTCAGCAGACAGCGATGACGCCGATGAGTTCACGCCCAAGCGCAAGCAACGACGCTACCGCACCACCTTCACCAGCTTCCAGCTTGAGGAGTTGGAGAAGGCCTTCTCCAGGACGCACTACCCTGATGTCTTTACCAGGTATGGTGCGTTGTATGGTCTTCTTTATCTTCGTACTGCGATTCTTGATTATATTTTTCATATTAATACCAAGTACATATGTAAGTACCGAAGGTAGGGCGCTATAGTGCTCAATAGGGGATGCCTCTGTCCTAATATGGGTTGATGATTATAATGATGATTAGCCCTGATGTTCATGACGTCAGCAATCAACCCCTATGACAGCAACTTGCACGGGGTGTTATACTGATTGGCTGGTATGCAGAGTGGTATGATCTCGGGATGTTGAGATCGTTATTCGCTTTGTTGTTGCCTTGTTGCAGTCCGCTGCCCACTCAAACTCATCCTTATCTTTTTAGTCGACTCTCTTGCTTGCGTAAAAACCATGCCTTTGGTCGGCTAGCTTGCTTATTATTTCTCTTTCCACTAAAACTTATCAGTTTGCAAATAGTAACGCTAAATACGCAATAATTTAATATCGTAGTAGCACAATTTGTAAATCTAATCCTGTTTTTGTTTGTTTGTTTACGTTTCTCACATTCTATGTAAATACTACATATATGTAAATACCTACTACACTTAAGTCAGAGTACTTAAGTGTAGTAGGTATTTACATATAAAGAAAAACATAAAAAACTATTATAAACACAAAAAAAATTACCATAGGCAACTTTGATGAAGCGCGACTCTAGTCACTAGTCTGTAGCCGGCCTAATGTGAGAAAGTTGTCTGTGGTAGTTTCCATCTGACAACACATACACGTCAAACGTCAAGTCACGGTCAAGTTTGACACTGTCCATAGAATAAATTTTCCTTATTTTCTCTCTTGTTTCCTGTCTTGTATATAAATATATCTTGTACCTGTGTTTATGTATTCTGTAACTTTGTGCCACACTAGAACCTGTCTGAAAACCAGCGCCGCTACTAGCTTAGGCTTGTAGTGGCACAATGCTGAGACAGGAACCTTTTTGGCCCCTATGTAACACTATTCCTATCTATTTTCTTCTTTCTTTCAAATGAACATGTATAAATAGGTATGTTTCCTGTACTTTCCCACTGTCTGTAATGTGTCGTGTTGTATGTGTGTTATGAAGGCATGGCCAAATAAATATATTTTCTTTCTTTCTTTCAACTTCCTTCTGCGTATTTTAACATCTACACTGCGATCACCAATCCGTTATTTCACAAATTCGTCAATCCTGAAGAATCCTGTAGTCTTAACCGTATTTATACGAAACGGTTGGAACACAGTTGTGGTTTACAGTTGGAATCAGAAAATAGACTGTATAGGAATAGGCCCATTCTGTTAAAGTAATCGCTTCACTATGACGAAGGTATCGTTGCAGAACGACACATTTTAGCATTCTACACGTCTCGTCACGGTTTAAAAGCGCTCGACGAAAGTGGAGGGGGATTCTGCGCAGGTGTAAAACGGTGTAAAAATCTAAAAATTGACTTCTGCGCATCAAGGTCAGCCCAGGGTCAGCGCTATTAAACCGTGACGCGACCTGTACCTACAAACTACAGATGGGCGTATCAAAAGTGTCACGCTTGAAACCATTCTATCAATCTTCTCCCAGTAAATATCACCGCACGCACTATCTAGAGTTTCTTTTATTGGATAATTCTACTTTGACGATTTTGGGACGATACCATTGTTATAAATGCGTCAGTTGCAGCATCTCACTAAAGCGATTGATTTGCAGAATTAGCCTCCTGGATTATTGAAAAAATAGGTATAATAAATAGGTACTTGAGACTTTGAGACTCTTGGCCGCATGATAAGGTTTAGAATGCCATAACGTAGAGATACCTGTCTAAGAATAATCTAAGAAATGAGATATAATTGCTTATGATTGCATTCATAAAAATATACGAATATTATTTGGACAACGATTTTACCCTGATGTCGAAAAACAGAAATACAATATCTAATCTAGAGGAAAGATTAGATTATCTATTCTATTATTAGCTGTTTTTATCGTTTTAAAATGAACAATTTTGCAGGGAGGAGCTTGCAATGAAGATCGGACTCACAGAAGCAAGAATACAGGTAATTGTATTTAAATATTTATTTATTAGTTTCTATTATCTTAAATTGACCTGCGGAAGACTACAGGCGCCTCTCTCGATCTGCATGCGCCAAGCTGAAGACAGGGCACTATGCCGCTTAGTGCTTATCACCTATGGGGAAAGCTAGAATCCGGAAAAAACTATGTCCATTAGAAGAGTCCTATGGACTGTACTGGCATAGGACGAGTTATTACCAACGAGAGACGTGCTCATTCTCAACGTCTCATGAAAAGTATTCCCAACGTCTCACGAAAACGCACCTATGGCCAACGTCTCACGAAAGTCAGAGCGTCGTCAGATTTACAATCTGACGACGTGACGATGATGATGATAACTATCTTAATTGTCTTCTATTTTTGCTGAGGTTATCATTTATCAATATACCTACTTGAAATTCAACAGAACATTATTTATGTATTTAAACTAATAAAATTAATATCAGAGTGGTCGTAGACAACAAATAACGAACAGATAACAACTATACTTAGACTGCCATTAAATTTATTAATATGTAATATTAATTTATTTAATTAGTTATTGTTACTATGGGCACTAATTAGAAGATACGTTTTTACTGCGAGGTTAATAATAACTGCTATTAGTCGATCCTTACTTAAGTTTTTATTACTCTTATGAACACGTGTTATTTGCAATATTGAAGTAAATAAGTTATTCTGCTTTTAACAAAGAACAGGTGAAGACCTGTGAGTAAGCAGATCATAAACACACATTAAACTAGTAATATTATAATCAGCATCATCATCACTCATTAGCCTAGA
Source organism: Eupithecia insigniata (assembly GCA_947859395.1). Lineage (NCBI taxonomy): Eukaryota > Metazoa > Arthropoda > Insecta > Lepidoptera > Geometridae > Eupithecia > Eupithecia insigniata. The sequence continues at coordinate 3,712,776 of OX401996.1, read as the reverse complement.
CTCGTCCACTGTTGGACATAAGCTACCTTAATGATCGTATGCCGTATCACTCTGCATTCAGCATTTTTCTTTTTTTTTTGATGATGATTTCAACGTTTGTTCTTACAAATTTTACGTAAATATGATATCAGACGAAATATTTAATCTGAAATCCGCTTTCCGCACTATGACTTTCCGCCTTTTCAAAAAATTAAGTTTCAGAATAGTATAATAAAGAAGTGGTTACCCATTCATAGAAGTAGAGATATTGAGATATGGATGTTTTACGTGTAAATTTTTGCTTTAGTGCTCATATACACTTTGCCGCTCGTGTATATGAGCACTTAGCAGTGTTTTACTCGGTTATTTTTCCGAACCAAATATAAGGTTTTTACTAAGTATCTTGGTATTTTATTCTTGAACCAAAAATTCATAAATATTAGTAAACGAAGATAAACGTGAAAGAAGAGATGATATAGTGTTCAGTTTGCATACTATTCAACGTGTCTACAATTCAAACGCAAAGACAATGATAATTCCTGTCGTCCCAAGGTTTATGTGAACCCATAATCAACAGGCCGAGGCAAAGGGACATTGTGGATCTCGTAATCACTATAATGTTTGCACAACAAGGCGGTGCGAAAGTGAGTGTGCTTATAATATGGAGGAGGCAAATCTTGACTTTACTTTGTCTCTACGGTCACAGCTAAATGTTTCACGTTTAATTACCTACCTATTAAAAGTTGAAGATTTCTTGGACTAGCTCCTCGCTACCGTAAGGTCCGGACTCCACCAAAGCAGAGATGTGCGGAGATGCGTACTGGCTAGACTGAAGTGGAGATGTGTACTGCCTAAGCAGATACGTATATTTTTGCTGGCTAGAACGGAACTGAGCTGCGTGCGGCGAGCGTTCGATGTTTGTTCTCTTCTCGTCTCTGCTGCATGCCGTCACCAGCTTGCGAGGCACAGCTCACATTTCCGCTTTCATCGCCCCATAAAAATAGGATAAGTTGTGTAACAAAAATAACGCTTTAGATTAAATAATTTGTAATGTTATAATTGTTATTAACATATAATAAGTAAATAAATGATACATCTCCTCTCGATGGTATCCCCTGAAGCTGAGCGGAGATGATATAGGTGAATAACCTCTCCTCTACGCTCTCCTCTCGCCTCCGCTTTGGTGGAGTCTGGGCCTTAGTGTCGAACGTAATCATGTTTTCATAGACGTTGCCTATAACTTAATTTCGGCCTTTCCGTAATTGACTCAAAAGCTCTTTAATACCTATCATCCTAAGCGTCATTAATACCTATCGATGGTCATGTGACTCTATTAGATACCACTAAATAGAGTCAATAAATAAAGTAAAGCAACCAATAGGTTTCTTTAATTGGTGGTCATCACAGCCGTGTTTAGTGATGACAGATTTGAGAGCTTTTATGTAAAATATGTAGAGCGAATATGCTGAAAGAAACTTCAGGGCTTATTTCAGAGTTTTCATAGCTTATCTGTGTGCAACGGTGCTGGATATTTATCATTATTTGCTGGATATCTTATGTCATTGGTGAAAACGCGCCCTTTTTAAAGATATATACTCACATAATTATTTTTGAAAATACCACCTCCAAAGCCACCATAAGGTCACCTTAAAGCTCCACGTTCAAATAATCTATTAATCGCACAGAACGGAACCACACTCCGTTATTTGCCGTCTCTTTTTGTATCGAATCGAATGCAATTATCCGAATACAAATTACTAGTAACGATAATATAATCGAATGATACATTGAATCGATTGATATATTGAATCGATTGGTTTTAGCCGAAGTCGATTCAATGGAAATACGATGCAGATGGAGTTAAACGGGACGGTAGGGTTAGCATGAGATGATGGGGCTATTCGCGATTGATTACTGTCATATTTAATTGTCATGACGAAGACGTGTGACAATTAACGTTAAAGTAAATATAAAGGGCAAGTTGTCGGTAATTTCGAAATCCATCGATCTTGAATTACCAATTTATGCAGCGCAAATGTTACAAAAGGTAGAGTCACCATAAAGATCTTTAAAGATAAAAAAGATAATTTATATGCAAAAAACATGTGTAAGGTAACATAGATGGTAGGTATTTTAAATGACACAACACGTTTGACCAATATAAATGGTATGAAATAACCCTCCTCCATCAGGTAGTCGGGTAAGATTCTAGAGTTTGTCATGCAGGTATGTATCAAATAGTAATTTAGGTTATATTCATGCAGAATTAATACAGTATCAGAGACAAAGGAAAATAATTATATGAATATTATTACAAATTATTGTAGTTTTTATTAAGTAAATTTTTTATTAATTTTATTAAGTAAAATTTCTTTGTGAATGACAAGTGAAGAACATTGCTGAAGTTTTTTGTTATACACTTATAAATGGGTGCTTATACACGTTCTTTAGTAGTATAAGTAATTAGTCGTTTAAGTAATACTAAATATGATATGGATCTCTGTGTCTGAAATAAAAACATTTTATTTTAATAGTGGAGACCGCGACTCGGCAAATGTACTGTAGGTCGCCCCCAGGAGATGTGGAAACAATACACATAATCTATGATAAAAGATTAATGCGACGAGAACACTAAAATCTTCTGCTAAGGCCACTTTGATGTTTGATCTTATACTTAGTGTTATGACGCCGGCACCTCATAATACAAGGTTTTTATCTAAATTGTATGTAAATTGATAGAGCGACATGCTTTTAAGATAAACTTTTACCGATAAGGTAGGTTATAAATTTAAGCAAAACGGGATATTTCTATAGATGCATTGCTATCCTACTATTATAAATGTCAAAGTTTGTATGGAGTATGGATATTTGTTACTCCTTCACGCAAAAACTACTGAACCGATTAGGCTGAAATTTGGTATGGGTATAGTTTGGGACCTGGAATAATATATAGGCAATTTTTTATCCCGATAAAACGCGGTCGCAGGCGCGGGCAGCAGCTAGTGATTAATAATATAAAATAAAACAGAAAACTTTTTTATACTTTTGTCTCAGCATAAGTTGTAAACACACACGTCACAACCAACGCTGGTCTTCCTACAGAGCCCTTTGGTGACGTCACGGAAGATAACACATAAAACACAAAAACAGTCAACAGTATAATAATAAAAAAAACATAATCAACGGCAACGGTTGACAAATACAAGATACAGATGTCATGAAATCGTGACAACGAATAGGTACCTAGCAAGCATCACTAGATATGTAATACTACCTGCTGCCCGCACCTTCGCCCGCGTTTTAAAGGGATAAAAAAATTGCCTCTGCTGGAGCGTGTGGCCAGGCTCATCTTGCTTGCGCAAACTGGTTTGTGCAATCATGCTTGCACAAATGTTTGAGCGTGTTGTCGGTTATTGTGCTGTATAGTAGAGTATAAATTCTCACTTAACCAAACGACAGGCATTACCGAATGAGTGTGATGATGGTGAGTACTAGACTAAAGATAAATCCTACCAATATTATAAATGTCAAAATTTGTGAGAATGAATGGATGGATGTATTGATGTTTGTTCCTCTTTCACGCAAAAACTTATGAACTGATTGGGTTGAAATTTGTTATATGTATAGTTTGGGACCTGAATAACATAGGCAATTTTTTATCCCGATAAAACGCGGGCTATGGCGTGGGCAGCAGCTAGCCTATATTAATAATTTCGTACCGGTCTACGGTAGACTCGAACGAAATGCACATCAAATTGAAGAGCGTCAAAAATTTGTCGATCCGAGTCGACAACTTATATGCGGAAAATTCGGATTATCGAGTATTCAAACATGTCAAATGTCATCAATGTGTCAGTGTCACGTCATCACGTGTCACAGGTGATATGGGTTTGTATTCCGCTCTCCATTGTCTTATAGCCCGGCTACACGCCCAAACATTTGTGCACACGCTCCATCTTGCTTGCGCACACTGGCTTGCACAAGCAAGATGGAGAGTGTGGACGGCCATCTTGCTTGCGTAAACGGTGTATGTGCAATATGCATGCACATATGTTTGAGCGTGTAGCCGGCTATTAGGCATATGTTTTTACAAACTTCTTGCGTCTGAGATCCGAGGGCTATTCAACTTCAACTTCTTGATAAGTACTTACTATATCATTCGTTGAGAACCGATGACTACAGAAGTAGCATTTATATTATATAAAAAAATTGACGAATAAGGCTATATTTTACCCGAGCGAAGCCGGGTTTTCATCTAGTAATTTATAATTCAAAATTTACAAAAATGTTCACCATTTAGTTTACCCTTTTTTAAGAAATACAAACCTTGTATTGAAATGTAAATAAATGAAATCATCATCATCAGCCTATACACGTCCACTGCTGGACATAGGCCTCCCCCGTACGACGCCAGAAATAGCTGTCCTGAGCCGCCTCCATCCATCGACTCCCTGCGACCGCTACGATGTCGTCGGTCCATCCGAGTGGATGGTCTCCCATGTAGGGGGGGATTTGCCATAATCACCACGCTTGGCAGGCGGAATGGTGATCGCAGTGTTGGTGTTTAAAAATACTCAGAAGGAAGCTGCTGCCCATCCTCTGGTAAATGAAATAAGCTACGTTTATTCAGTACAACATTATTTATCCTAAAATATAATGATAAAAAATACCTACATCTTTTCAAAAATTAATTTGGATAGACACAACAACCGTTGCGTATAATTAGTACGGTCAGCAAATGAAACGTAGTAATTGTACATGTCGGTATGCGGGTAGGGTCTGCATAAAAAGGTACCACTACCCAGGTGCGGGGCTTAATAGCTTGACAGAGTCGCGCATTAAGGTAATGGCCACGTTTGGAGCCGCGGAGTTGGCAGCTCGGTTAAAATGCTGCTTAGAACAGTAGGCCAAGCACAGCGATGTTGTTTAACGTTTATTACGTCACATTGTAATCGAATGCGTAATAAATATTGTTTTAACAGGAGATAAAAAAAAATTGAGAAATTGCGGCCGAACTTACATCTTGAGCTAGCGTCTCTCTTAAGCAGTTTAGAGTTTTTTTCTCTTTTTTTCAGGGCTGATCATAGATTGTCAATAACTTATCCTTTATTAACCTTTGAAATGCTTTCTAAATGATAATAACTTTTTTGAACTTGTCTGAAATTATAATAACTTTTTTGATCCTTTATTCCACATGTGAGCAAAAACCAATTTTGCTCACTGTTTTTGAGCAGCAAAGTCACCGTTTTCATCTATACTAATATTATAAAAAGGGAATAGATAGATATTTTTTTATTATAAATAGGTATAAAACGACCAGAACACCCTGAACAAATATTTGCAGATCGTATAAATATTTGTCCCGGAGCGGGAATCGAACCCGCATAATATAATAATAATTTAGGATAACGGAGGCTAAATATTTTTCGTAAATAGTTTTTATCTTTCTCATCCTGTCCAGATGTGGCGTTACTGAACTTTTTTAAAAGTTTTTATTTATAAGGTTTTACGGTATCAAATTAACGATTTTTCTAACTAAGGCTCGGCTTCTTGATACCTGTCTGTAATAGCCCGGCTACACGCTCAAACATTTGTGCATGCATGATTGCACAAACCAGTTTGCGCAGGTAAAATTTCCCCGGCCACACGCTCCATCTTGCTTGCGCAAACTGTGTTGTGCATGCAGATTTGCACAAATGTTTGAACGTGTAGCCGGGCTATAATCTCGAAAAGCGTCATTTTACCGCTCCAGCGGCCCGAGATCGATTCCACTAGTAATAATACAAGCAAATTGCTAATGATCTCATTTAATAAACAAGAGTTTGATATACGCCCGCATTACACAAATGGCGCGGTGAGGGTCGCTTTTTGCAGCAAATTGCGGACGAAAATGGTAGCCTGTGGTGCCAGGAGTAAAAAATAAGGCAGCTTTGTAGGTTATCCTACCAAATTTAAAAACCTGCAGGTCCCCAAAAATATTTTCTAAGTAATAAAAAACGGTACTTAGATATTTAGAAGTATTAAGTTGTGGCCAAACTTGCCCGTCAAATACGCGGAACGCGAAACGGGAGCGTCAACCGCGGGGTGGACGCTACAATAGACGCTTCGCCTTGCGTGTGCAAGTCTTCGTCCGAGACGCGAAAACTTTTTAATGGGAAGGTTTCGCGTTGTTGACGCTCCCACTTCGCATCCCACGTATTCGATGCGCAGGTTTGGCCTTAGCATTAGCCACAGTGAGTGAGGAATCTATTGGTATGCCAAGGTTTGTACCATTATCTACCAGGACCCTGTGCTACCCGCATCCATTGAAGACCTATGTCAAGGCGGGCGAACGTTTGCTGCGACGCAGGAGGTTGCGGGTTCGATTCCCGCCTTGGGATAAATTCTTGTACGATCTGCAAATATTTGTCCCGAGTTTTCTGTGTATTTTCTGTGTATATAATAAAAAATATATATGTATCTTTATAATACGAGTATATTGTATTAAGTATATCAGTCATCTAGTACCCACAACACAAGCTATGCTTAGCTTGGTGCAAGATGATACTGTGTTGATTGTCCAGTATTATTTATTTATTGATCAACCTTAAGGAGAACCGGGTGCAGATGATGATGATGATAATGATATCTATTTAATTTAATCGTACCGATGACCTTCCATTTTTTATCGCAAGCCTAGAATTCAATTAGTCGTTTTAAAGATTTATTTATTCCATTGATTGAGACATAAAATTAAATGCGATTTATTTGTGCTAATCCTGTGTTAATCGCGGTCCTAAACAACTTTAACTATGCTGTTAAGTCTATAAGACGCATTAACAGCAACATAAAAACAAGCGTTTTAATACAAAGTTACAATTTATTGACTGTTACTATGTCTAGGATGCATTTTTAGCGTTTAACATTGCTCTATCTCGTATGAAGTGTTGAAAATGAAATGAAGGTAATAAAAGTCTGTAAAATAATAAGGTTTTTTAATTTGATGCCTTTAACTTTGTTGTGCAAAGTAGTAAAATGGGACGAATGCGAAAGAGAATCACCACTGAGTTTTATTTTGCATGTTCGGACTACTTTGGGACGAAGCAAGAACTTTGGGTCAAAAAGGGAATAACTCCTATAAAGTTATTCTTTGGTATAACAAAGAATCTCTACCACTTGCGATGCGATTCGATGCAATGAATAAAAAAGAAGAAAGCAAGAAAATTTATTTATTGACACACAAAGGCGAACTCTTAAAATCTTTTTTTTTTATTAATAAATTTTTACTCCACCTTTAAATACAAGTGCATGCCCAGTGAACCAATGGGCCCCACTTCAGCTTAATATTGCTCCACAACCACGCTTAACCATAAGTTAAGCGACCTGGTTTTGAGGCAGGAACTTCAGAGCGTCTTTCTATGATAGTAGATATTGTATGACTGTATCCGACATCCCTTCAATAGGCCTAGGACATGGTTTGTCCCGGGTAGAAATATAGAAAAATTACAGCAAATCATCATCGAGTGATTCCTATCAGAGTGCGACCGTATGCGAATGTACAGACTTGTTCTTTTTTCTCGTTCTTTCTTTTAAGCTTCTTGTCTTTTACAGGTATGGTTCCAGAACCGGCGAGCGAAATGGCGGAAGCAAGAGAAGGTTGGTCCCCAAGGGCATCCGTACAACCCGTACTTAGGAGCGCCGGGCGGGCCGCCGCCGCCATCCGCCATCGCCTCCATGCCCAATCCCTTCACTCAGCTGGGTTTCGGGTTCAGGAAGCCCTTTGATGCTAATGCTTTGGCTGGGTTTAGGTGAGCATACCTTGAGATTTACATACTTGCTTGGAGAAAATAAGGAAATTCCGATGGATTTCTTGAAGGAAAGAATTCGGTGTCTTCTAGAGCTTTGCTTCATCATCAGTCACGTTGACATATTTGAATTAAAAGAGTAGTACCTCACACGCACAATGTTTAGCGGCCCTACTGAAAACCAGCGCAGTATTGGACAATTAATTGCCCAATACTGCATAACGCTGAGATAGGGACCCTTTTTACCCCATTTTTAATAATGAGTAAAGTAAAAATAGTTAGTTTACCTACTACGTTAATTTTAGACTTTTTGTATACCTATGGTTCTTGTAATTTGAGGGTAAATTAAAAAAAATATCTTTATCTATATCATATCGTCATTCTTTGCCCACAGATACGCCGGCGGTCCAGTCCTCGGCAGCCAATACCTCAGCACCAGCTATCCACGCCCCCCTCTCTTCTCTACCCCACTCTACACATCCTCACCTCCCTTTCACTCTCTCCTAGCCGGTCTTGCCGCACCCCCTCGCAGCTCTCCTGAACCTCAACCTGTTTCACCTCCTATATCGCCTGGCAGTGAGTCCCCCCCTCAGCCTACTCCTGTGGAGGTGGAGCGCAGGAGTTCCAGTATAGCAGCTTTGAGGATGGCGGCGAGAGAACATGAGCTTCGGCTGGAGATCCTGAGGCAGAGGCATCACACTGACTTGATAAGTTGAGGCGGGGTATCTTGATGGAATATTCTTAGGGTATTCAATTCGTTTTAAAATATGGATAGATCTGGGTGCCTCGTCTTTACACGACGTCACACCTCGTCTGTATCCGCTCTCATATGTGTACCTAACTACCAACTTATTTTGAGGATAATTTTCCCTTTTGGTTAGTTTATTTATATATTATATAAAAATTTAATATTTTGCTCAAACTACATATTTATTTTTACTTATTTTAGGGGCAGTTCTCGGGCATTTTTTGAATAAACGAAAATCTCGATTTTTTTCGCCACAAATTGTATTTTTGATTATAAATTAATCACAGTGCTATTTTCTGTCTTCTTTTATAAATTTTGCACCCTTTTTGGTGTAAATAGTTATAGTTGGTGATGTAAAAACTTAATATCTCATATTCAACTGTAAGATATATAATACAAAATAAGATTAAGTAGTGGTGTAATTAAAAGATCCGTCCATGATAGGCCTTATTGTTATTTATTTTAATTTTAAGATTTATATTAGAAATAGTATTAATAATCCCACTTCCGATAAATAATGAAACTATTAAATACATCATTTGTGTGTATATCAGTTATGTAGTATAGTACCCACAACACAAGCTCTGTTTATTTTGACACTAAATGATGCTGTGTGGATTGTCCAGCATTATTTATTATATATATATATCAAATAAATAATGCTATATTTATCGAAATTTATATAATTTAATAATATATATATAATTTATCAATATATAATAAATGATGCTGGACAATCCACACAGCATCATTATACCACACAATATCATATATATATATATATGCAAGTTTGTTTTATGTATTTTTAACCACCTCTACAGCGATTACCAATACGCCTGTCTACGGTGGTGACTATGACAAAACCACCTTTGTTTAGAGGAGGCATTTTCAGCAGGGGATGGTATGCAGGGTGTTAGTGTAAACAGTCTTCTCCATCAAACCAGAGGTTTAGTATCATGAATAGAATCCAAAATGGATGAAAGAAAATTATATAATTTTTACATATTTTTGAAAAAATAAACCTCATGAATCATAAAAGCATTTCACCCTACAGTACACGTTCACTGGCACTACGTGGTACGAACGTCAAAGTGTATAGTGTGGAGGCTTGCGTTGCTGTTGATGAGTGAATCGAACTGTAAATTTAACTTTTTCTTGGCTGTCAAATGTGTAACAGTAGCTATTTTTGCCTGTCCTAAACCAGGAACAGTTCCATATCAATCCGCCGCCAGCGGCACGAAGCGGGTACGGTGTCCATGAGATCACGTACGATAGTGCGGAAATGAATTATGAAAATCTAAAAAAACTAGTTGTTCGATAATATTTATTTCACTCGTTTAGAACTGTACTCATGATACTAAACCTCTGGTTTGAAGGATAAGACTGTTTACACTAACATCCTGTATGTACTAATGAGGTGGCAGTTTGGGTGTATCAACGTCAATCAGACCATTTACGTCGGCTTAAGGTCTGATTTATTTTTTGCCACCGTCTATATTTTTTTTATGTCGAATCCATCCCACGGTCTGAAAGAGATCGCTCATAGGGACAAGTCCTTTTTACTTCCACTATGCATACAATTTCTTTTTGTACCTATTCTTTCTGTATCTGTATTTTCTATCAGTGGGTGGTACAATGTAGCGTTATATATCTGCGTAGAATGTATTACGTGAGCAAAACCGGGGGTAGAAGCTAGCACTTAATAATTTAGGATAACGGAGGCTAAATATTTTTCGTAAATAGTTTTTATCTTTCTCATCCTGTCCAGATGTGGCGTTACTGAACTTTTTTAAAAGTTTTTATTTATAAGGTTTTACGGTATCAAATTAACGATTTTTCTAACTAAGGCTCGGCTTCTTGATACCTGTCTGTAATAGCCCGGCTACACGCTCAAACATTTGTGCATGCATGATTGCACAAACCAGTTTGCGCAGGTAAAATTTCCCCGGCCACACGCTCCATCTTGCTTGCGCAAACTGTGTTGTGCATGCAGATTTGCACAAATGTTTGAACGTGTAGCCGGGCTATAATCTCGAAAAGCGTCATTTTACCGCTCCAGCGGCCCGAGATCGATTCCACTAGTAATAATACAAGCAAATTGCTAATGATCTCATTTAATAAACAAGAGTTTGATATACGCCCGCATTACACAAATGGCGCGGTGAGGGTCGCTTTTTGCAGCAAATTGCGGACGAAAATGGTAGCCTGTGGTGCCAGGAGTAAAAAATAAGGCAGCTTTGTAGGTTATCCTACCAAATTTAAAAACCTGCAGGTCCCCAAAAATATTTTCTAAGTAATAAAAAACGGTACTTAGATATTTAGAAGTATTAAGTTGTGGCCAAACTTGCCCGTCAAATACGCGGAACGCGAAACGGGAGCGTCAACCGCGGGGTGGACGCTACAATAGACGCTTCGCCTTGCGTGTGCAAGTCTTCGTCCGAGACGCGAAAACTTTTTAATGGGAAGGTTTCGCGTTGTTGACGCTCCCACTTCGCATCCCACGTATTCGATGCGCAGGTTTGGCCTTAGCATTAGCCACAGTGAGTGAGGAATCTATTGGTATGCCAAGGTTTGTACCATTATCTACCAGGACCCTGTGCTACCCGCATCCATTGAAGACCTATGTCAAGGCGGGCGAACGTTTGCTGCGACGCAGGAGGTTGCGGGTTCGATTCCCGCCTTGGGATAAATTCTTGTACGATCTGCAAATATTTGTCCCGAGTTTTCTGTGTATTTTCTGTGTATATAATAAAAAATATATATGTATCTTTATAATACGAGTATATTGTATTAAGTATATCAGTCATCTAGTACCCACAACACAAGCTATGCTTAGCTTGGTGCAAGATGATACTGTGTTGATTGTCCAGTATTATTTATTTATTGATCAACCTTAAGGAGAACCGGGTGCAGATGATGATGATGATAATGATATCTATTTAATTTAATCGTACCGATGACCTTCCATTTTTTATCGCAAGCCTAGAATTCAATTAGTCGTTTTAAAGATTTATTTATTCCATTGATTGAGACATAAAATTAAATGCGATTTATTTGTGCTAATCCTGTGTTAATCGCGGTCCTAAACAACTTTAACTATGCTGTTAAGTCTATAAGACGCATTAACAGCAACATAAAAACAAGCGTTTTAATACAAAGTTACAATTTATTGACTGTTACTATGTCTAGGATGCATTTTTAGCGTTTAACATTGCTCTATCTCGTATGAAGTGTTGAAAATGAAATGAAGGTAATAAAAGTCTGTAAAATAATAAGGTTTTTTAATTTGATGCCTTTAACTTTGTTGTGCAAAGTAGTAAAATGGGACGAATGCGAAAGAGAATCACCACTGAGTTTTATTTTGCATGTTCGGACTACTTTGGGACGAAGCAAGAACTTTGGGTCAAAAAGGGAATAACTCCTATAAAGTTATTCTTTGGTATAACAAAGAATCTCTACCACTTGCGATGCGATTCGATGCAATGAATAAAAAAGAAGAAAGCAAGAAAATTTATTTATTGACACACAAAGGCGAACTCTTAAAATCTTTTTTTTTTATTAATAAATTTTTACTCCACCTTTAAATACAAGTGCATGCCCAGTGAACCAATGGGCCCCACTTCAGCTTAATATTGCTCCACAACCACGCTTAACCATAAGTTAAGCGACCTGGTTTTGAGGCAGGAACTTCAGAGCGTCTTTCTATGATAGTAGATATTGTATGACTGTATCCGACATCCCTTCAATAGGCCTAGGACATGGTTTGTCCCGGGTAGAAATATAGAAAAATTACAGCAAATCATCATCGAGTGATTCCTATCAGAGTGCGACCGTATGCGAATGTACAGACTTGTTCTTTTTTCTCGTTCTTTCTTTTAAGCTTCTTGTCTTTTACAGGTATGGTTCCAGAACCGGCGAGCGAAATGGCGGAAGCAAGAGAAGGTTGGTCCCCAAGGGCATCCGTACAACCCGTACTTAGGAGCGCCGGGCGGGCCGCCGCCGCCATCCGCCATCGCCTCCATGCCCAATCCCTTCACTCAGCTGGGTTTCGGGTTCAGGAAGCCCTTTGATGCTAATGCTTTGGCTGGGTTTAGGTGAGCATACCTTGAGATTTACATACTTGCTTGGAGAAAATAAGGAAATTCCGATGGATTTCTTGAAGGAAAGAATTCGGTGTCTTCTAGAGCTTTGCTTCATCATCAGTCACGTTGACATATTTGAATTAAAAGAGTAGTACCTCACACGCACAATGTTTAGCGGCCCTACTGAAAACCAGCGCAGTATTGGACAATTAATTGCCCAATACTGCATAACGCTGAGATAGGGACCCTTTTTACCCCATTTTTAATAATGAGTAAAGTAAAAATAGTTAGTTTACCTACTACGTTAATTTTAGACTTTTTGTATACCTATGGTTCTTGTAATTTGAGGGTAAATTAAAAAAAATATCTTTATCTATATCATATCGTCATTCTTTGCCCACAGATACGCCGGCGGTCCAGTCCTCGGCAGCCAATACCTCAGCACCAGCTATCCACGCCCCCCTCTCTTCTCTACCCCACTCTACACATCCTCACCTCCCTTTCACTCTCTCCTAGCCGGTCTTGCCGCACCCCCTCGCAGCTCTCCTGAACCTCAACCTGTTTCACCTCCTATATCGCCTGGCAGTGAGTCCCCCCCTCAGCCTACTCCTGTGGAGGTGGAGCGCAGGAGTTCCAGTATAGCAGCTTTGAGGATGGCGGCGAGAGAACATGAGCTTCGGCTGGAGATCCTGAGGCAGAGGCATCACACTGACTTGATAAGTTGAGGCGGGGTATCTTGATGGAATATTCTTAGGGTATTCAATTCGTTTTAAAATATGGATAGATCTGGGTGCCTCGTCTTTACACGACGTCACACCTCGTCTGTATCCGCTCTCATATGTGTACCTAACTACCAACTTATTTTGAGGATAATTTTCCCTTTTGGTTAGTTTATTTATATATTATATAAAAATTTAATATTTTGCTCAAACTACATATTTATTTTTACTTATTTTAGGGGCAGTTCTCGGGCATTTTTTGAATAAACGAAAATCTCGATTTTTTTCGCCACAAATTGTATTTTTGATTATAAATTAATCACAGTGCTATTTTCTGTCTTCTTTTATAAATTTTGCACCCTTTTTGGTGTAAATAGTTATAGTTGGTGATGTAAAAACTTAATATCTCATATTCAACTGTAAGATATATAATACAAAATAAGATTAAGTAGTGGTGTAATTAAAAGATCCGTCCATGATAGGCCTTATTGTTATTTATTTTAATTTTAAGATTTATATTAGAAATAGTATTAATAATCCCACTTCCGATAAATAATGAAACTATTAAATACATCATTTGTGTGTATATCAGTTATGTAGTATAGTACCCACAACACAAGCTCTGTTTATTTTGACACTAAATGATGCTGTGTGGATTGTCCAGCATTATTTATTATATATATATATCAAATAAATAATGCTATATTTATCGAAATTTATATAATTTAATAATATATATATAATTTATCAATATATAATAAATGATGCTGGACAATCCACACAGCATCATTATACCACACAATATCATATATATATATATATGCAAGTTTGTTTTATGTATTTTTAACCACCTCTACAGCGATTACCAATACGCCTGTCTACGGTGGTGACTATGACAAAACCACCTTTGTTTAGAGGAGGCATTTTCAGCAGGGGATGGTATGCAGGGTGTTAGTGTAAACAGTCTTCTCCATCAAACCAGAGGTTTAGTATCATGAATAGAATCCAAAATGGATGAAAGAAAATTATATAATTTTTACATATTTTTGAAAAAATAAACCTCATGAATCATAAAAGCATTTCACCCTACAGTACACGTTCACTGGCACTACGTGGTACGAACGTCAAAGTGTATAGTGTGGAGGCTTGCGTTGCTGTTGATGAGTGAATCGAACTGTAAATTTAACTTTTTCTTGGCTGTCAAATGTGTAACAGTAGCTATTTTTGCCTGTCCTAAACCAGGAACAGTTCCATATCAATCCGCCGCCAGCGGCACGAAGCGGGTACGGTGTCCATGAGATCACGTACGATAGTGCGGAAATGAATTATGAAAATCTAAAAAAACTAGTTGTTCGATAATATTTATTTCACTCGTTTAGAACTGTACTCATGATACTAAACCTCTGGTTTGAAGGATAAGACTGTTTACACTAACATCCTGTATGTACTAATGAGGTGGCAGTTTGGGTGTATCAACGTCAATCAGACCATTTACGTCGGCTTAAGGTCTGATTTATTTTTTGCCACCGTCTATATTTTTTTTATGTCGAATCCATCCCACGGTCTGAAAGAGATCGCTCATAGGGACAAGTCCTTTTTACTTCCACTATGCATACAATTTCTTTTTGTACCTATTCTTTCTGTATCTGTATTTTCTATCAGTGGGTGGTACAATGTAGCGTTATATATCTGCGTAGAATGTATTACGTGAGCAAAACCGGGGGTAGAAGCTAGCACGAAATAATAGAATAGATATTTGGTGCCTTTAACGGTTATATAAATAAATATGTATGTATACTTACAGATAATAAAAAAATGAATATATCACGAGCGCTTATCTACACTCAATTTAATTTATATTAATTTTGTATTGAATAAAGCATTTTTAGGCACAACTTGGATGTGATATAAAAATATCAAATCATTTCAGTGATAAGTTATATGTATAAATAAACATATAAGCAAAAAGTTTTTTATTTTTAAATCCTGATGAAATGCAGCACTATATAAATTCTTAATACAAAAAGAAACATATGATTTTGAAAATGGCCGTGACGTTTTAGTAATTATAATTGCAGTAGTAATAGTATTTTTTGGTGGGAATTACTTGTACCAGTTATTTATAGAAGATTTATATATATATAACTTTATAAGTTACTAGCTGCTGCCCGAGCCTTCGCCCGCGTTTTATCGGGATAAAAACAGCCTATATGTTATTCCAGCTCCCAAACTATACCAATACCAAATTTCAGCCCAATCAGTTCAGTAGTTTTTTCGTGAAAGAGTAACAAATATCCATACATCCATCCATACAAACTGTGACATTTATAATATTCGTAGGATTTATATATTTTTTATAATAATTATACAAGTCTACTTATTTTAAGCTATGATTTATTTTTAATTTATCATGACCTCAGTTAAAATAAGGCTTTGACCTCTTACAAAGAACATAAAAAATTAATCAGTCGTTAATATTTGCAAACATATCCATTAAAAAAATTATTTCATCCGCAACCGGCCTTGAACACATTAAAAGTGTTTTGAGTTACTAAACTGGTACTGACTTTTTTAATCAATTGCATAGAGTAACAGAACTTACTTTCTCTGCACCAATACGATACCGGAAAGATCTATTAGCGTAAGGGCTGGTAGAAAATAAGTTAAATATGAAGACAGACTATTTATAAAAGATCTAGTAAGTTAAGTAAGAGACTATATAAGACCTCCTATCGCAATATGTTTCATAATTATGTTTTCCCAGTAGAGTATAATCTCGGAGTCTTCAAATCCCGAATGAATAAGTTCGTTCTGGGAAAGCGAGCTCCACACATCCAGGCCACATCTTCGCTTTCCCAAGTTCGATAGTGGTGAAACGCTTAAAATCTTTAGATTTTACTACGTATCGTTTCACGAATAGGTACCAAATCTATGTTTCAAAAAATGTTCACCATTTCATAACCTTATCCTACCACCTCCTTTCCACTCCAGGAGTACTTTAGGCGACACCAGGCGCAGTTCATTCTACACTTATGGCCATCCCATCTACTCGCACCAAGCTAGTTTGTGCTACACCTATTTAGATGGTATGGTTTGGAACTCGAGAGTCAAATGGCTCAATTTATTTTACATAGTTATGACGTTGGCTTTACTTGATATTTGATTAAATATGCACGCTTCCCAAGAATTTGCATCTAATATAACTTCAACAATAAATTAATCAAATCTATGACCATACTTTCCTCCCCCGTACAACAAATCCATTTAAAAGTAAAGCCGTCAGTCATCAATCACAGTTATTAAACGTCAGTCAGTCAGTCGGCTGCTGCATGCCGATAGCCTTTGGTACACCATTCATCATGGCCATTCCCATTCATTACGAGTATCTAATTATAATGTAATTCAATAATGTGTTTCTTTTCCATAATCGTACTGTCCAGTTCATAAAATAAATAAATAATGCTGGACAATTCACACAGCATTATCTAGCCCCAAGCTAAGCAGAGCTTGTGTTATGGGTACTAGATAACTGATATACTTAATATAAGACACTACCTACATACATAGATATTTTATATTATACATAGAAAACATCCAGAACACCCTGAACAAATATCTGCAGATCGTACAAATATTTGTCCCGAGGCGGGAATCGAACCCGCAACCTCCTGCGTCGCAGGCGGACCTTCGCCCACCGCGCCACATCGGTCGTCGAAGTTCATATCCATCCACTGAAGAATGATACGCCTCTTCCAATGTATAAAACCGTGCCTTCGCCCGCGTTTTATCGGGATAAAAAATGGCCTATATATGTTATTCCAGGTCCCAAACTATACCCATGCCAAATTTCAGCCCAATCAGTTCAGTAATTTTTGCGTGAAAGAGGAACAAACATCCATACTTACAAAGTTTGACATTTATAATATTAATAGGATCTGTTAAGTCAGTGGTATGGTAGCAAACGGTAGGGTACGACCTGTCACCGAACACAGATGGTTTGTTCATAGGCCACTTGAACTCGCGAGAATCGCTTTGGCAGGCCATCTCTTGGTGGGACCTGCTACGTCACCAGCTACGCAATAAAGAGCAAATGGTTGCTATTGTTGGGTCAAGACTACCCAAGTCGACTTGTCCGACTTGTCCACCCCTGGATTTACCTTAGTCGCCTCTTAAGACAGAGAGAGAAGAGAGGGTTGCAACTACCATTTTTTTTTAAATTAATCTTAGTATCCCGAGAAGCGTTGCAAATATTATTATTTTTTTTATTAATGTTAGTAACCGTCATCTGTCAACATTTCGATAGGTACCTATCTACACAAAATTTGTCTTATCAGGTGCTTTGCAGTAGATAAGCGGTATTAGGAGAGGACTTAGACAATCTATTACTATAAATATTCACGGGTATTTATCGCGTTTTTTACCTATTTTTCCCGAAGTTTCAACAGGTTTACACTCCGTCGTGGCCACGGGATGACTGGAGTACTGGAGCTACCGCCTCTGCGAAGCGGGAGCAGCATTTTTTGCAACTTGGTCTTCAGAAAACCCGATAAACACCAAATAAACACCCGTGAATATTTATAATAATGTGTTCAGATCGCGTAAGTTTAGATATATAGATATATATACTTGAGTATTATAGTGATTAGTATATTTTATTCTATATAAATGTATGTGTATATATGTTTATATATATAGTTATTATTATTTTTAGTATTCCTATAAATTCTGTAACCTAGCACTACCTACTAAACTGTTGTCCACACTACCCAAAGGTTAGCAGGTAGAGAATGCTATCTAGCATTATGCTCGCCTATGTACAACTTTTGTGCAATAAAGTATATTCTATCTATATATCTAAGTTTAAAAAACTTTAGACAATTTAACCGGGATTATCATAGGAAATCTCGCACGCCGCCACCGGCAAACGTTCCACTCACATTGAAAAAACTCTGTCCCGCTCCTACTGTCCACCAAAACACATTCTGTACAACGGTTATAACGGCACACAAACCAAACATACACACAGCTTCACACACAGCACACACCACATACAAGCACATGTTGTGCAAATGTTTTCAAAGCATTATTATCTGTTTAATTTTAATTCTTCAAATTCGCACCTTAAAATATTATATAACTATATTACGGAAGAGCGGAACCCTCTAACACAGGTATCTCTATACTTAAAAGAGGGTCCCAAACCCATGCAATGCATAATAAATTAAGTTTACTTGAATATCATATTTTGTATTTGTATTTGTTAACTAGACCTCTTACGGGGGGCCAACATAATACACTATCTATAGGTACATAAATATATCAATAGTAAAAAAACAATTTATATTTGTACTTTTTAATTAGTAACATGGTCAAAGTTAATTGCCGAGTGCTCATTAAAACAAACGTGATTCGACCTCCAATGAATCATCGCTAAATCAATTGGTTAATTGAATTTTAGATTAATAGTAGGAAATCGGTGTCCAATCATGTACGGCCCACGGACTTCCCACGAAATTTTAACGAGGAATAAAATTCTTTATTATGCGACCGACGATAGCTGCGGGTGATAGCAAGTCATGGTGATAGCCTTAGGCTTCTATGACAGTAAACCGGTAACTTATAATAGCTACATATATTATGTATTCCAGTATTTATTTTGCAATCCTAATACATACAGTC
The DNA here is from genome assembly GCA_947859395.1 of Eupithecia insigniata. Classification (NCBI taxonomy): domain Eukaryota; kingdom Metazoa; phylum Arthropoda; class Insecta; order Lepidoptera; family Geometridae; genus Eupithecia; species Eupithecia insigniata. The sequence continues at coordinate 3,693,785 of OX401996.1, read as the reverse complement.
TGAGAGGTCTTAAATATTTCACTTAGAGGCTAGGTATTAGGAGCCCTGTTAGGGCGCCATGCAATTTGAGAGGTAGCTAATTTTAAGTATCACAAAGCTTATTTCTATAAATATTGCACATAATTCAGTACTATAGCTAATCTTACGTATCAAACTTACGTATCACATTCATATTTTTTCACTTCTCTTGCTCAAAAAGTGTATCATAACTCGAGTTTAATACCTCGGGCTAAAAAGTATTTTTTCTTTTTAATTTTTGTCTAAAATCATCAGCCCGTACAAAGCATTCGTTCTCTTACATACAAACTCGACTTCTTGGTACTCCGTCAATCTGTTTTTTTTAAAATAGAACCGTCTTGGTGATGTTTTACGAAGGTTGATTCTTCCCTTTACGGTAGAATGCGAACTGTTTCGTTGCGGGTTAAATAGAGATTTAAAAAAAAAGATGGTATTGGCGCTAAATCTCTAGAATTTTCTTCATTCCAAATCACAAACTTTTAAGTTTAACTTCCTGACTTTTACTTCCAAATTGTGAACGTGAAAAATGTCATCAATTGATAGTGAAGATGCTAATATGCAAATGGAAGAAAAGGGCAAAGAAATAATTATGAATTTGTTGCCGACAAAATCACACTTGCGGGCTATAAACTGGAATCACTTCATCGCTGGTTTCTGCAGACCATATTTTACAGTTTCCATGGAATAAACTGCAGATTGGTGTATAACAATTGAAAGGAAATTTTGTTAGCTTTCGAATGGTATAAAAATTATTTAAATTTAATTAAGTTTCCTTCCTTCATTTAGTGAATTATTACAATAGGTCGATGTTGTGGATGTTTAAATTAATAAGAAGTAATATGAAAATATCAAATTTTTATTTAAAATCTTTGTTATTTCCCGCTTAATATTTTGTATTGCCCCACCTGGCCCTAATGACTGCTTGTAAACGGTTTTTCATTGACCTAATGAGTTTCCTGATGGAATCCTGTGAAATTTCCTGCCACTCTTCGATAAGAGCAGTTTTTAGGTCTTCTATTGATGCCGGAGCTGGAGATCTTCCTCGTACCCGCCTTTTCAGCTCGTCCCACAGGTGTTCGATAGGGTTCATGTCAGGGCTGACGGCTGGCCAGTCTATTGTGGGAATCCCGACTTCTTCCAGGTACTGTCTAGTCGCACGAGCGGTGTGGCAGCGGGCATTGTCGTGCATTAGCAGGAAATTTTCGCCAATAAACCCGGGAGTACATGGCCCAGCAGAATTTCGTTGATATACCTTTCTGCGGTTAATCCTCCTCCCCGACCTCCACCGGGTACGAATACCAGCTCCGTTTTAGCTTCAATTGAAATCCCCGCCCACATCATACAAGACCCACCCCCATATGCCACTGTTTCCGCTATACAGCATTGTGCGTATCGCTCTTCCGGTCTCCTGTACACTCCGTCGACGGTCGCTGCCATGCAGGTACATCCTAGTCTCGTCCGCGAACAAAAATCGGCTCCATTGCTGTATATCCCAATCTAAGTGATCACGAGCAAAATGAAGTCGGGCTTGTCGGTGGGCTGTAGACAATTTGGGTCCCGTTGCTGGCCTTTTTGGGGTCAAGTTAGCTTCTTTGAGTCTTCGCCTCACTGTCCACTCGCTGACAGTTCTCCCTCGAACTTCTCCGAGCTCCCGCTGGACGTCAACGCCGGTTAGATGTCGATTTCGGAGAGAAGTGCTGACAATAAATCGATCATCTCTCGCCGAAGTGCATCGCTGTCGTCCAGATCCTGGTCTTCGGACTAAGTTTCCAGTCTCTCTAAACCTCTTGTATGCTTTGGAGACACAGGACTGGAGACTCAGATGAAGCTGTCGAACGATAGTACGCTGAGAGAACCCTTGCTGGATTAGGGTGACGATTTGAGCGGCTTCTATTGGTGTGGTTTCCATTTTCTTGTAATTCCAGTATTTTGAGTGACGTGATATTGGACTGATGACAAAATTCCATAAATTCCCAAAAAAAAATTGACGTTTCGTTCCAAAAATTTATGTCTTTTGTTTTCACGTTCCATGACATATGATGAACATTTTTTTCGCTATGATATCGAAAGAGTTTGAAAGCTAATAAAATTATCTTTAAAATAATATACCACAACCTACAGTTTATTGCATGGAAACTGTAAAATATGGTCTGCAAAAACCAGCGATGAAGTGATTCCAGTTTATAGCTCGCAAGTGTATTTAAAGAGTTATGAAAATTTTATGAAATGGAGAGATGAGAAACGTGTGGATTCTTTTACAGAAGGGGTTTTTCTCACTTATTTTGATGAATTATCGAAAAAATTCAAATCGTCGACTCTTTGGAGCACATATTCAATGTTAAGAATGACCTTACAAACGAAACACGACGTCGATATTAAAAAATATGTAAATTTAACGGATTTAATGAAGAAATTGTCCACTGGATACAAGGCAAAAAAATCTAAAGTCTTGACGACACAAGAAATCGAAACATTGTTAAATAACGCTCCAAATAAACAATACTTGGCAACAAAGGTAACCTACTCATGTACTCTACTCAAACTAAATAAATAGATACCTACCTACATGCCTTAATTATGTACCTAGGTTATTACGATTATTAACACACTTATTTTTTGTTCAGCAGGTTGTTTTAATTTATGGAATAAGCGGTGCATGCAGAGGAATAGAGCTTGCCAATATAACGCTAGAATACGTAGAAACGGATACAAACCTACAAGCTGTGAGTCTGCCGAACACGAAAACAAACAAAGAGCGTAAATTTGTCATCAGTGGAGAATACCTTAATATAGTTAAAGCCTATCAGGAGTTACGTCCCACTAATGTTTCAACGAGAAGATTTTTTCTAAATTATCAAAATGGTAAATGCACAAGGCAAGTCATAGGCAAAAATAAATTTGGTAACATGCCTAAAGATATTGCCACTTATCTAAATTTACCAAATCCGGAACTCTACACGGGCCATTGTTTCCGCAGAACATCCGCGACTCTGTTGGCGGACTCTGGTGCGAATATAACGACATTAAAACGGCACGGTGGATGGAGGTCCGATCAAGTGGCTGAAGGTTATATAGAGGACTCTATACAAAACAAGTATCACGTCACGCAGCGGATTACGGAAGGAATTAATATTCCCCAAGCATCTACATCACGAGATTGGATGAATATGTCAACTCAGCTGAAGCCGCACTCAGATCTTAATAATGCAGGAAACTCAAGCATGAGTCGAGTCTCTCCAACTTTTACTCCACAACAATCAACTCAAAATATTATCACATCCCAATCACGGAGAACCGAAATAAAATTGCCCGGGAAAAACATATCACTAAACATTCAAAATTGCTCTAACTGCACATTTAATTTTTAATAAAATTTCTGAAAATTGTCTAATTTTAATTGTTTTATTTTCTCGCAATCGAAGTGAAAAGTAGAGTGTTTTACTCGGGCCAAAACCACCCATTATAACTCGGTCTTGTCATCCTTCCTCGCTACGCTCGGGAGTATAACAACCTCGTATATAATGGGATGGTTTAGTCCCTTGTAAAATAATCTACTATTTGATTGTTCACGAAAATCAATATCCAATAACGATAACTCTAATTGGTAACGTTAATTGGTAATTGGTATACTATCGTACCGGTAGGTATTGTTCATTGATTTTCTTAAACAGTCAAAAAATATGAATATTTCTAATAATTTTATTGTTTTGAAAAAACTAAATTATAATCCTTTAAGTTTACACTGTTTTAAGTTTTGTAGGATAAACATTAAATCTCTCGGGAATAAAATTATGGGTCCACCTCGGGATCAGGTTCTATAGAAAAGTGAAAGAATTTTTAAAATCGTTCCATAACTTGACGGCAAGATCGACGAACATACGTAAAAAAGCATACATACAGCCGAACATAGAACCACTTCCTATTTTTGAAGTCGGTTAAGGATAGTTATGGTTGTTGAGTAACACTTTGACGTAAAGGTACCTAGCCAAGATTGAGCCGTAGAAACCTTCGTCAATAGCTAGCAAAAAACTCGTAAAATAGGCTGACGATAATCGTCAAAGTCACAGGGTGTACTTACTATAACGTGAAGCACTGGATAGAGCATGCTGGTAAAAACAAAAAGATATAGCCAGCAGTAAATTCCATCTTAGGTCCTTAGCTAAAACAAAAACCATACTACAAATGAACGATTAAATGGAATTCATTATCGGGCATTATTTATTTTCAGTAAGCGGGTTAACTACGAACCTAGTTTGTGTTGGAAGAACACCAACGTTTCATACCTTACTATACGAGGGACTTTCATGAATTTGACAAACTATGAAAGTTTTTATGGTAAAAAAAGATAAAATGGAACATGCTTAATTGGGAATGGGAAGCTAACTAAATCTACACACTATTATTATAAACTAGTTTTGGCCCACGACTTCGCACGTATTGTTTCTATGGAAAAGTAAATTTCAGAGAAGAAGCTTTAAATAAGACAATAGAGATAAGAGTATATCGAATTACTAAGATAAGGAAATGATTATAGTAAAATTAGAGGTAATTTTTTTTGTATAAAAAGCGTGGTTTTTCATCAATAAACATTCAGTAATGAACCAACTTCAGTCGTATCAATTACTCCTCTACGAACCACATTACAAAGGTATTTTTTTTACCATGGGTGATCTCTGGCTATGTCAGTCGATGATGGTGTCACTGATTATTGGTCGCTGAGTTGTGGTAGGTGAAAGTTTTCAGTATAAGTGCCTGTAGTACTTCTTATTGGTTGTCTAAACTCTTCGACACTAGGCCACAGGTGGCCACAGGCACCTGTGGTGTGTCCGGAAGTCCAGTTTCCATCAGACTTTTTAGAGGAGGACCAGCTAGTAATTCAATAAACTAGATTCTCCGCATTTAGTCCCTCCAATCAACTCAACCGTCAATAATTCCCCATCTGGTACATCAATTACGTGATTGCCATACACCACAAACAATCGGCTGGCGACACTGATGATGGCATGATTGCAGAGTGTAGTGCACCAGTCTAGAATTAGCTTAACCCTAGTTGACAACTCAAACAGAGGAAGCAGATAACGTGCTATTAGCATCTATTAGTTGACAAAGGCAAGGAGGTGAGTTAGTTGAATTTGATAAATTAAGACGATAATCTTCGAGATTCATAAATGAAGTATATTTATTGGTATATATTTTAAATATTTGACTAGCTGGAAAAATTGGCTTAAAAAATATTTGGACAGCATTCATTATATTTATGGTATGGTATAAATTATTTTTGGTCTGTAAAGAAATTGCTGCCTGATCAACAAAATTAATATTTTGGTCAGCTGAAAAAGTCTAAGCCATTTACGCGTAGATGAGGAAGATGTAAGTAAGTTTATTATGTTAAGCAAAAAAAAATATTTTTATGGCATGTCATGCCATAAAACAGCAACAAATCGTGGTTCAGATTTAACAAAAATCCGAATCACGATTTGTTGCTGTTTTACTAATATATTGCTGCAGAAATATTTAATAGGCCGCCCAATGTCACAATACTTGCTAACCAATTTAGTTATTCTGGCCTACTACAACTCAATTTACTTTTTTTGCTGGCAAAATCTATTTTTCAGCTTACCAAAACCTTTTTAAATTGCTGATCCTTTGATTGATACCTATTCATAAATATCGAAATTAATAGGAGTGTAGCTCTCAAACTCTCGCTCTAGTGACAGAACAGTTCATTAATTAGTATTTCTTTGCAAAGATTGATTCTTATCAGCATCCAAATCAGTTCGTGCAAAAAGATGTCATATTTTTTTTTAATCTATCACTTCTATTTCCTGAAAAAGATTTAGACAAAATCTAAATACTATGTAGTTTTAGTTTTACTATTAATAAATCGAAGTCATGACTTTTCTCTGAGTGTCATGGTTTCGGATTTGGCTACCCAATCAAAAAATCCACCCCGTATAAGTACATCTAGTCTTGAAAGTTCGTACTAGAGACACTTGGAACCTCCTACCTACATTCTGATAAATATGAAATTGATTTATAGAATAATGAGTTCAGATATTTCCATATTCCAAATTAAAATTCCACAAAGCCAACATTAAAAATCAGATGTTTGTACAAAAATAAATATGAGTGAGGTTAATTTAATTGTAATCGAATTTTTATCCTCCCGAGCTCATCTACTGGGAACGCCTCTCAACAGGCTTTTATTATGTTTGGCCTCAAGACATGAGTTGAAGCGGGAGCGTTTAAAGGCCGCTTATGACGGAGAATTAAGTTTTCTGTCATGGAGTCTGTTTTAAGCAATGTTTTAAGCTAAACGCTATCAGAATACAGACCGAAGTTTTTAGAACTTGCGCACTTAATGCGCACGGCTACAAGCAGGGCTAGAATTACATGTGCGTCATGGGCAATAAAAGTGTTATTACATCGCTTACACTGCCCACCCTCTGCGGTGCAACCTGCACCGTTGGCATTAAAAGTGTTAACCGAATCAATAACGAATCGACGGAGCTCATGGAGTTCACTGATTAAACGACCCTATTCAGATTCCAGATATCCATAACTTTATTTCTTTAGGCTTACAAAATAAGCACGCAGACAAGTCAAATTTTATTGATGGGCTTGTGAATAGGAAGAGGCCTCTCTTCATTGTAGTAGAAAAAATTAAAATAACAAAAAATATTATATGTATTATTATTATTTATTTAACTGTTTTAAGACTTAGGTTCTGCTTTCAACTTTCATTTACAATCTTGCAGGACCAAATCTCAAACTCTTACAACTTGGACTACCCACAAAGTTATTGGGTAGGGTGGACCTTCGCCAAATCTAATTATGAGTTCACACACAAAAAGTGGCCGTAGCGAGTCCTGTGTGTTTTACACATTTTTATATTTTGCCTGTCTGTGGTTTTATATCAACTGCAGACGTGAATTTATAAACTCATCGCTGTTTTGGTAGGTACCACAGATCAGAAAATAGACCTGTGTGGTAAGTATCTACATAGCCTGTGTTTACAGTACCTACCTTCAGAGCGTTGGCTTATTCCAAAAATCCCCTTACACTGTAGTACAAGCGACAGTACCTATTCCGTCTTCATTCGGCTGCAGTGGCTTAACGGCTGCCGCGCAGGTTCAATTCAAGATGCAGTTTTAGGAGACTATCCATATTTTTAGACATATTTTCATCCCCATTAGCAGATTTTCCAAAACATGTAGGTGTAGGTTTGCTTGTTACATTTTGTAAAATAATGGACATTTTACACGATAAGTTTATTTTGATTGGAATCGATTTGTGTTTCTCATCAATAACTTCTAAAAAATAATATTTTATTCGGCGGTGACATTTTTACACTCAAAGCATGCCTCTTAATAGTAGCCAAAAAAAATTGACCGGTGACATTTTTACCCTAACCCGGACCAAATGAGATTAGAGAAGACTAAAAGACAGAAAACTTTTCGCATAGGTACATTTCAAGAACGGGAATGAAAATTTCTCTAAAAAATATGGATAGTCTCCTAAGATTTGCCTGTAGATAAACCGGTTAAGGTGCCTTACTGCCCTGTCCACAAATTCCACCCTGTATACCTAGATTAACAACATTTAGTAGCATAGACGTCCTCACAATAAACTATAGTTTCTGAATAACACCGCATGTTTGTGTGAAAGGCGAGCGCGTTGATGTTTTTTCTTTAGAAGATTATAAACTAGGAAATACCATTTTACACTGAGAAATTTTATATTTTTTTCCAGTTTTACTAGATTCGAGAATGAGATCGAACACCTCTCACTCTAGAAAAATACGATTCATATAAGAATTCCTGCTTCAATTTGTACGAAGTAAATACATCAAGGCATTCACCTCTGTATTGTTTTGTTTGTTTTCAATGTGGTCATTAACATATTTATAAATAATGCTGGACAATTAACACAGCATCATCTACCTCCAAGCTAAGCAGAGCTTGTCTTATAGGTACTAGAAGACTGATATATTTAACACAATATATTACATAGATCGATATTTTTTATTATACATAGAAAATACCCAGAACACCGCAGACAAATATTAATAGATCGTACAAACATTTGTTCCAAGGCGGGAATCGAACCCGCAAACTCCTGCGTTGCAAGCGGACCTTCGCCAGCAGCGCCACATCGATCGTTGAAATATGTCTATTTTTCATAAAATGAATCAATTTAATGTTATGCCGGTAGTTGATAGTAACAATGCTACCAAGCTAAGCAAGACTTATCTACGCAACCAGTGATCATGTACCGAAGACCAGAAGTCTGGTCCAGGGCGGGGCCGTGATTATCCAAACACGGGCACGGCAGACCTCGTTAGCCGGGCCCGCCTTTGCTAATCAATTCTGATTATTAATTACAAAGTATTGGACCTTGGATGTTGTCGGTAGAAATTTTAAAACAACAGAGAAGTTAGGAGCCGAAAGAGTCTGTGTAGCGAGCATAATTTTCTTATATGTATGTAGGTACCTCTGTGCCGAGTAGTCGTAGTTCATAACATAAACGTATAAGTTTAGTATATTCACAGACATTTAGAACATACTAAGATTGTATTATTCTGTGACAATATGCTGAATTTTTTTTCAACATTTCTCTTTGCGACGTCACGAACCACCACTGATTGAATATCTAGCCCTGGAGCCAGTGCTGCCTGGTTGCTGCTAGAGAAATATATGTTACTATGTGTTATATATTTATGGGGGAGGCCTATGTCCAGCAGGGGACATGTATGGGCTGATGATGATGATGTGTCATGTACGTCTTATTCACGTGTAGTTCGTTATGGAAATGTATTGTGTCTATTTACCCTTCCTTCTCTTTGTTTATTTGAATACCGAGACTGTTCCAGGATTATTTAGTACCTAAACACTACTTTTCATAATTTTCGTAGTTTCATAATACTTTTATTTCGCAGATAGCTTGGACTTGGAGCTAGGTAAATAGCATCTTAAATAAATAATAGATTCAGGCGTTACTTTGCGGAAATCCATTGCAAAATATTAGAATAAAAAAATATTTAGTAACAATTGCGCGTATAACCCACTCTGATAGTATTCATCAAAGTAAGTTGTTCCAAAATCTTTAAATCCGTGACATTCCTCCATAATCGCCAGACGCGGAACAGACATCCATTAATTATAAACGCAATTTATAATAAAAACTTTATTGTTTTGATTCGCCGTAAACGATTTACTTTGTTAGCTAATTGAAATTGCTCACAATTTTAATTTGACAATTGGATACGAGTTGCGCGCGAGTGATTGTTTCGTGATTTAGGCGCCAGCGTCGGCATCACGCGTGCGTATCCATTTTGAAGACCTCCATGACGTCGTAATCAAGAAGAAATCGTTTGTGTTGCAAAAATGTTGTGTTAAAATTGTCAAAATTGAAACATTGCAATGCACAATCGCCATATGATGCCGGATTAGAATTGGCACCACCCAAATTCTTCCCGGTGGTGTTGTAAGAGGCGACTAAAGAGAAACATCGGGAGGAGGGCTGCAAAACTTCCTGCAGAGGAAAAGATACGATAGGCCAAGGCAGATTCCCTCCCATTACAAAAATTTAAAAGAAAGAGATATTATATGCAACCGTCTCGTAAACGCATTGCTATTTACAAAAAAAAATTATTAACAAGCATCATCATCATCATCATCATCAGCCCATACACGTCCACTGCTGGACATAGGCCTCCCCAGTACGACGCCACAAATAGCGGTCCTGAGCCGCCTCCATCCATCGGCTCCCTGCGACCGCTACGATGTCGTCGATCCATCGAGTGGTCTCCCATGTAGGGGGGGATTTGCCATAATCACCACGCTTGGCAGACGGATTGGTGATCGCAGTGTTGGTGTTTAAAAATACTCAGAAGGAAGCTGCTGCCCTTCCTCTGGTAGGTTCCCTTAGTCGGCTTTTACGACTTCCACGGGTTGAGTTGGAGGGGTCGATATTCGTACGCCGCGGCCCCACGGCACATTAACAATCTATATCGTTAAATACGATATAGATAGTCAATTTTTTCTTGTATCGAAATGTCGATATAAAACGGCTTTCAAAATAGAACATGATCAGGTTCATCTTCAGTTAAATAGTCAGTTAACTGCATTACGCATAATAACAATAGGTAGGCGATCCTCAGCCTCCATCCATCAAAGCTGCATCCAATGAGCGTCAAGAAGCGCCACAATGATGTATCTTAAACAACTACAGCAGACAGGCTAGTAACGTGATCCTGATCAAAGACAAAGATGTGAGCTTGGCTCGATAGGATGCGACGTTATAAAATCCGTTAGGTACTTAGAGCTAGAAGTATTTCAGTTATGAATTCAAATCAGCTGGGTAAAAGTCTGTCCAGGCACCACCGGTTAGCTGGGTCATGACGAGCCAAGGCTTTTCATGTTAAATTTATCACAAAGGACGATTGCAATGACTCGGAAAACATAATGATGTGGTCACACGAATAGATGTAGACTAGACAAGATTTTTATGGCTGTACTTACCTAAGTAAATGTCTCAAATTGACACTGAAAGATTTTTAGCTCGACAGTTACCGGGTCATTATGGTCTTGAACCAAGGTACTAGACAGTCTGTTCACCACGCAACAGACGGTAGACCACGGTGGGCCGGTCGCTCCCGATCGTGAGCTCTAACAGTCTGATTGATGGAAGGGCCATGTGGGAACTTTGGAGATTAATTAATTTATTAGATTAATGGCTGCTATTGTTTGGATTTTATTCATTTATTTATGAAATTAGCTTCTGCCCATGACTTCACACGCTTTTTCGGGTCAAAAACTACGTGAATCAAGGCATAGTCTGTCTGTTTTCCTCCCAGCTGGATAGTAGACATCGGTGGGCCGGTCGCTACCAATCGTGAGATCCTACGGTCCACCCTTTACTACCTCTTGTTGATCTCTTCGGGATTCAGAGTTTGCCGGTAGATATAGGAAGGCGATATGTATGTGTATTTTTTGTTTTTTTAGTAGCTGTAAAGAGTAATCTAAGCAGAGGTATCGACTGATAGCTATGTACAAACTTTTGCAAACAATCTACAAGTAGCTCAACTGATTCATATCAATATCAGCCGGAAGTTTTCCTAAGATGCTGGCTGCATTGCCCCGCTATATGGCAATTCTGATGCGCTGCGCCAGATACGCACCAGCAGGGTCACGCGACCAGACGCTCTGATACATTTTTAAAAACCCGGAGTGTCAACGTACTCCACAGACCCAGAGTCTTGACTCCAAGGGTTGCAAATGCGTGGGCTCTTCTGAGACCTGCACACCAACTTAAACACCAATCTGAAATCGAAAATGAATGTAGGAAAAATGATTTGAAAATGGTCGAACCTAATCCAAGACCTATCTGTTATACTCATGATGACGATGACTGCTGCCATATTGAAATTGGTAAGACTATAGATATTAATATATTATAATCTAAAAAAATACGCATTAGTTGACTTAATTAATGCCCATTCTTCGGGAAAATATTAATTTTACTAACATTCTCAAATAAAAATTAATAAAATAAACTACAAACGTCAAGAAACAATGCATCTCCTTAAACACGCTCGTAGACAAACAGTAACAAATGAGTTGGAACGAAATTAAATGAGCTCATATATTCAGATATTTTCGTTTTAACAGCCAATTATGAGCTCAAGTGATTACAGCCTTTCTTTGGAGTAACCTCTTGAACTAATTAATGATTTACTCACAGCTTGAGATTAGGGCTGGCACCAATTTAAAGATTTTGGGTTGCAAAAAAATAACTACTCAGTTTAACTTAGGTATTAAAATTACTTGGAAGAAAAAAAGCATTGGTTTTATTTTAAATGAATTTTTAGGCCAAGCTAAATGCTTAGGGTTCCTTTTCTACTAATGTGGAGATATGGCACAGACATGATACTATCTAGATATGGTCACAAAATCTTTACACTATTATTGTATGAACTCTTCGTGGAAAATTCGTGACCGGTAATGATGACCATGGTGTTAAGGAGTCACATCAACATCTGCTTATCACCATGGACCTTATGGCCTCAACTTGTAGGTAAAACCATCAAATCAAGCGGCAACCCTAATTCCTTAACCCAACGTGAGCTCAGCGGGGGTTAAATACCTTTTTCAATAGAACGGAGCCGCCTCTACCTGAGTGCAGAAGTGTGCCAACATTCAAAATCATCCAGGTATTACAAAAAACAAGTGATAAGTTCTTTATGTGCATGTAGAAAATAAAAAAAATGGAAATAAGCTAATAAAAGGAATAATTACGCTCTAAGATGCATATAAGCTTAGGAGTAGGAACCATTTTTCTATTACCATAAGCGTGGCGTCGTCGTTTGGGGGAGGCCTCTTTTCAGCTGTGTACTTATACGGGCTGATGATGATAATAAGCGTGGCTCACATCTCATTTCCTATTTTCCCATTTTCTGTGGTAGCTGAAGATGAAGAAAACACCTTATTATTTGACCATCGTCGGAAGCGTTAACTTGTTTGGTGCCAGGCTTCAGCTGTGCTACCTGTAAGGGTGGCTCGTGCAGCGTATGCCTAATGCATCGTCGGCACTCTATTCTATGTGTTAACTTATTTACACATTGACAGCAGACAGAGTATATACTTTAATATAAATTAACAATTGGACTCTTAAGTTGAAAGGCTCTTTAGCTGAAAGGCTCTTCTAGGTATAAATATCAAGGAATAAATGTATTTTCTAAGAACTCAATCATCACCTAACAACTAGAGAGATATAACTAATCAAGCCGTTTCCTGTTATGTTTCTCATAACAGGAAACGGCTATAAGTAAGTCAATAAAATACAAATGGTACAATTTTCTTCACATTTCTCAGTATTATAGGAAAGTTATTACAGAGTACAAAAACTACGGCAGTATACGTGTCATTAGGCGACAAACGGCTTTAGACTTAGTCCATGTCCAATCGAAATATGCTGTGTCTAAGGTCTTTTAAAATTAAGATTCATCGAGGTATAGCTGCTGCACTAAAATAGTAGAGCAGTTTCGCGTTTATTTCCGATACAGGATTAAAAATCCAGCCAGAGTCATCAATTGATCATGCTACAAAAATAAACCCAAAGAAAAACATAGATTAAAAAGACAGTAATTTTGGATAGGCTTAACAGGTTTGTAGGTTATTTGCCTTTTCGTAATTGGTATATTTTTACTTAGACATTTCTCTCATTTCCGCATTCGAAGCAACTTCCATACATTTGACACCCATTTCATATAGAGAAGAATTAATGAGTTGAATTACATTTTTTTTTTGGTGAAATATTGTTAATCTTTGAGTATCTGGTAAATCTTGATATACTTATATATAAAACTAGCTGCTGCCCGCGCCTTCGCCCGCGTTTTATCGGGATAAAAATAGTCTATAATATTATTCCAGGTCCCAAAATATACCCATACCAAATTTCAGCACAATCAGTTCAGTAGTTTTTGCGTGAAAGAGTAACCAATATCCAACCATACATCCATCCTTACAAACTTTGACATTTGTAATATTAGTAGAATAACAAAATATCTCTAAAATTCTTCACTTTACAAAAAATAAAATGAAATGAAAAAAAAACAATATCTATCAATGCCTAATTTGCTCTAGACCACGTCGAAATGCCATGATGCTCTATATTTAGTTGATGTTATTATTCCGAAGATGAAGTCGTCAGCAAGATGATTAGTGATAAGCCCGTGGATTTGCTTGTTGCCGACTTTACACTACTTTAGACTTTAGGGTTTAAAAATACTTGTAGGATTTCAAGATTTCTTAGACGTTCTTGGCTCTGTACATTTCCTACGCCAAGCTTCGATTCTGTATTCTCCCGAGCGGACGACGAGACGGTGGCAGCCTGAGGTCTGATATGGCACTATATTTTATTAACATAGGTTTTTTACTTTTTGATCTGCTTTGTACTGCTATACTTATTGGTATTAGTTGTAATATCTTATATCGTTTAAGTTTTATAGACGCACGACCCTAGACGGTTGTAACGTGAGCCCATGGTTTTCATTGAAAACCAGCGCTGGGTGGACACACACAGGTGTTCTTCTAAGACAATGCTGGAAGAACACTTGTTGCTGAGAATGCTGCTGCTGCGCAATAAACATCTTTACTTAGGTTTAATTAGTCGTAAATCATTGCGATTAATGTGAAGTAGATATATGCAAATAAATAAATTTCTATTCTATTCTACTCTACTCTATTCTACTCTATTCTACTCTATTCTACTCTATTCTACTCTATTCTACTCTAATCTACTCTATTCTACTCTATTCTAATCTATTCTCCTCTATTCTACTCTATTCTACTCTATTCTACTCTATTCTACTCTATTCTACTCCATTCTATTCTTTTAAGGATCGGTTTTTTATTTAATAATTAATAGTCCTTCGTTTGACCACAATCTCGATATGACCGAAGATGTATCACGATGACTTAGAAGACATCTGTTCACTCTCGTCTTGAAGAGACTCAGGTTGGCGTTGGCAGGAAAAAATAGAGGCAGGCATCGAGTTCCAATCCATAGCGGTACGAATGATAAAGATGGAGGAGTACGAGTGGAAGGAACATCCACAATGTCTATAAAACGAAAGCTTTCATATTGAAGGGGAAAATTACTAAATTACTACATGTAGTCCGCCAATTAAATATCTGTTATCTACAATTTACTATTAGTATTTTTTTATAAATACATAATGCTGGACAATCCACACAGCATCATCTAGCCCCAAGGTAAGCGGAGCTTGTGTTATGGGTACTAGATGACTGATATACTTAATATATCACAAAGATAGATATTTTTTATTATACATACAGAATACCCAGATCACCCGGGACAAATATTTGCAGATCGTACAAACATTTTTCCCAACGCGTGAATCGAATCCGCAACCTCCAGCCAAATTAAAAACACCTGTGTTTTTAATTTATAAGGCGATGAAATAAAAGTATTTCTAAATGTCCACATGTTTTCCGAGAGTTGACAGCTACATTGTGCTTAAGTACTTTTTGTAGGACTTTATTCAGATTTGACAGCCTGTAAAAACCTAACTGAGCCAAGGCTCATCGTGTCTCAGCTAACATAGCTGAACCATTAAGGTAATGTAATTTTCTTAAATACTATGGTTTGGGTTAGTTTAGATGTTGTTACCTCTTCACGCTGAAACTACTGAATCGATTGGGGTGAAATTTTGATAGATGACTAAAAGGCCGGGATAAAATAACGGCCTACTTTATACTGGAAAAACGCGTGCAAAGTCACGGACGGAAGCTAGTACGTAGTATCGATAGTTTTAATAAAAAATAAGATCGTGATTATTCAAATAAGCCGATGCGTTCTACCATTAATACTAAACCGCCCTGAAACGATCACCAAAATTCAATTATCAAATATTTTCTCAAGCTTTCATAACCAAAATTAAAAAAGAAAGGTAATTATCGCCGGTAGTAAATAACATAAATAAAAAAATTGATAAAAAATCAACAGAACCATTTGGAACACAACGAGCTTGATTAGGTACGATGTCACGCGGATAAGGCCGTAAAGCCGAAAATTGAAAAGGTTACTTCATTAAAAATGCTATATTTTACCATTTTTAAGCAGGCAGGTGATCCCTATGGCGATTTGTAGGGTGACCACGCTTTCATAAAATCTAGGGACTTTACGGTGCAGACTGGTGGATGAAAAAATAGGAGAAATATACCTATTATACAAAGTGCTTCTAGAGAAGATACTATTCCTACTATTGCACTTATCCATTTTTTGTGTTGTTTGCCTACACATATTAAGCGAAAAAAAAAACCGTTATTTCGCGCTCAAGCGAAAGGGCTCGACAGTATAAGTATCCCACAGTAAAAAGTTAGGGCACGTATGAACCTGTATGTCAGTTTTTAAAATACAACTATTCTTGCTTTCTCACTCAAACCTTAGAAAATTAAATGCTATGCTATGCCTATGCTAAACAATAAAACTGAACCAGTTGATTCTCTCAAAACTAAAAAATCTGGCTATCCTTTCCCGGCATCGAAGCTACACCCCGCAGCGCCAATCTAATGAAATAAACTGAAAATCAACACGCGCGGTGCCTTTGTACCGGCTCACGACATAATTACCTCGCTAATTTATTCCTCACCGAAATGTTCTGTGCCGTGCGCTGGATTGTTATTGTGATTCGAAGTGTATTGATGCTGTGTTGACACGACATTATGTGAGTAGGGCCAATGATAATATCGTGTTATACTGTACTAGGTGTAACATCTTTACGGGGCCTTACTCAGATCTCATAAATAATATGAAGTTCTAATTTCAGTTCTAGACTGGATTTTGTAAAAGATTCTGGATAGTTTTCGGAAGAAGTTATTCTGAAAGTTTCAGAATACTAAGGGCACGCTTGAGGTGTTATTCTATTTCATCGATTTATTTGTAATTTTGGAAGAACCGACCTACATTCACCAGTCCAGACCATGATTCATGTTTTAATTACCTCGCTAATTTATTCCTCACCGAAATGCTCTGTGCCGTGCAGTGGTGGATTGTTATTGTGATTCGAAGTGTATTGATGCTGTGTTGACACGACATGATATAAGTAGAGCCTTGATAATATTTGTGTTTTTCGGAAATCCCCCACGCGGATTTGGGGGATTAGCGGAAAAAAAACCTTATACTGTTCTAGGTCTAAAGTCTTTACACGGGTCTCTTAAAATATGAATTTCTAATTTATTTCTAGATTTGGTTTCATACAGTTTACCGTTTTCTAAATTCGAATACTAGAGAATGATTTTTTTATTTACTTTTCGAACAACCAACCTACCAGCCTTTGAATCACGATATAATTACCTCGCTAATTTAATCTTCACGGAAATGTTTAGTGCCGTGCAGTGGATTGTTATTGTGATTCGAAGTGTAATAAGCTAATAAGACTAATAAGGTATCATATTATATTTGAAATTAGAATTGTTTTCAAATTCCACAAAATCGAACACGATATTTAATTTAAAATTAGAATTGTTTCCAATGTACGAGGATAAGGAAACAATTCTAATTTCAAGTTCAATATCATGTTCGAATTTTTGGAATTTGGAACTCATGCATGCTCTAGTAGCGCACGATTGGCCTCGAGAGGTGAAAATTTATCAAAATAAATAAAATCGACCTTAATTCGTAAGAGCACTATGTGCTCAAATGTCAAGTAGGAACTTCTTTCGGTATTTTGAGTGACGCCAAGCTTTCCCTTTTTAACTACTTACACCTTTATTAACTAAGGAATAGTACCTAACAAATCCTTCACATACACTGCTGCACTAAGGTTCAACTCAAAGGTTTTTTCATCGCTAAAAGGACTGTTTTTACCAATAGCATAACATTCCTGACGACATCGTAGCGGTTGCAGGGAGTCGATGGATGGAGGCCGCTCAGAACCGCTATTTGTGGCGTCGTATAGGGAGGTCTATGTCCAGCAGTGGAAGTGTGTGGGCTGATATGATGATGATGATAACATTCCCAAGTCCACTGTCGTATAATCCACTTGTTTCCCATCCCCATTAAACCTACCTACCTACGTAATTACGAATCGGCAGCAGCCTGCGGCGAAGACTGACGTACGACGTGCAAACTCAATAATTATCCCACAATCGAATTACCCATTCAACTGTACTGTTGTTGCGAATTAAAGACCAGGAATTACAGTGGGCAGTGGATAACACTGACGTTGATCTGAACGCAAGGGTTTTGAACTAAACATTGGCTACAAAAGACATAGGTACAATAATTTAACGAGTTTTAAAAATGATAAACCGACTTCAAATTCCTGAACCTACCTCTTGTTTACGTCCGTTGCCATGGAAACTGTTTATTACCAGTCATTGTGATGATTTGATTATTTTCAAAAACCTACTTCGATTTCGAATCCTTTTACACTGTTTTTAAATTTTGCGTTACAAATCCCCTGGGGATATATTTTTTAAGGAACCACCTGGGGATAATTTTCTATAACTATAATAGGGAAATCATTTTCAAAATCGGTCCATTATTGGCGGAAATATCGCGTAACAAACATACAAAAACATAGAGTCGGATTGAAAACCTTTTTGAAGTTAGTTAAAAATACATTTCTGTTCTAGACGTACAACTAAAAGGAAGATTTCGCGGTTTTACTCGCGTTAAATTCGTAAACCGTAAATCTCCCATGGGAATTTGATAGTTTTACCAGGACAAAAAGTAGCCTATGTTACTCTCCTCCTCATTCTCATCCTTTCAACTAAGTCTATGCCAAACATCAAGTCGATTTGTAACTTAGTTAGGGTGTAAAGGAAGGACAAACAAACAAACACACTTTCGCATTTATATTATTAGTTAGGATATAGTTAGGATAACTGTCCGTTCTTATCATGGCCAAATCATCAAATGACGTTTCTTTGGGTTTTTTTTTGTAACCTATGTACATTCAGCCTACTTTTTTCATTTTATAAATGAACAGGCGATAGCGTTGTTACCAATATTGCCTAGTCTTACGTTAGTTTTATTTTCTCTAGTTTTGTGTCAAATACACGTCTTTACTGGTCAGCCATTTTCTTTTTTCTGACGTTTCTTTGTTAGATTTGACAACATGTGACAAGTATAATCGAGTTATGACAACCGAGCGAAGGTTCATCAAGAAGTTGAAGTTGACTATGTTTTTATCTCTCTGCTTCTCCCCGAAACCTAACTTTTATTTGTAATGTGTAAATTAATGATATAAAGTTGTAATTAGTTGTTGTAAGTCCTTTTTCTTTATTTGTTTATTTATTTAAAAGTAATTGCTTGAGTTTTAATAGCATTGATTTCCTTTTTCTTTTCTGTAGCTTTGTAGTGTTTTGTTGTTCACAATCAGTGTTTTTTCTTAATTGTAAATACTTATATACTATAAGATATAAAATAATTATATAATAATTGCAAATACCATATATTACTATAAGATATATACTATAAGAGTTTAATAAATTTATGTGCATTCCATATAATAAAGCTTGTGATGCTATCATACGACGCAGACACTGGCAGAATTGCGTCAATCGAAACGCAGAGCCATTAACCAAGAAGTTGAATTTGACTCAACGGATATAGCAAACTTCGATGCTGTTCATAGTACGGACCATTAAGAAACCCATCATTAACTGTTTATCCAATTCCATCCAATTAATAGCAATGTACACCAACACTTATTTAATCCTCCATCGCCTGATCCGCTGACAGGCCACCTTTTAACATGCAAATTGACAGATACAGGGTGTCACGGCATGAGTGACAATGATTGGTAGTTTTATTTGCACTCGTCTATTATGAAAACAACCATGAATTATCAACCAATTTTAAGCAGGCAAACGATATAACTTCAAGGTTATAATTTTAAGATTCTCCAGAAGTTAAAATTTTTATTTTATTATCAGACTAACTGCTATTGTCCAGAGTTTGAGAATTATAATAAATAAATAAATAATTTTAGATAATCCATACAGCTAAATCTAGCCCCAAGCTAAGCAGAGTTATTGAGATGGGTCTAGATGAATGATATACAGTTAATACAATAAATTACATGTATAGATATTTTTTTATTTTACATAGAATATGTTCAGAACACCCGAGACAAATATTTTCAGACCGTACAAATATTTCTCGCAGGGCGGGAATCGTACCCGCAACCTCCTGCGTCACAGGCAGACCTTTGCCCACCGCGTCACATTGGTCGTCAATTCCTTGTTTAGTTGCGATATTTTTTCTATTGGTGAAGATTATTGACTGTCTTAAAAAACTTGGTGGAAACAACAGCTTGTACAATAAAATTACGGTTGCACAATATTCAACTTAAATAACTTTAAATTGATTGAACTTTGTGATGAATTAAGCACAAAACCAAAAACTCTCAAGTTGCCTACATGAATTTTTTGCATATTCAATTTTACTCATACTAAAAGTTAAGCCGATTTTTTTGTAAAGTTCCGCCAGAATAGAAACTTTTGAACAACTGTCATGAACCTAAAGGCAAAATTCCTAAGAACGCTCCTTTTAGGACACCATGTATAACCGATCGGTGATTCCTCACCAGCTGATAGCAATCGCGACACGTAATTAGTCACGTAGAAGGCAGATGTTCTGATTTACAGTTCGATAGGCAGCGTTTACGGTTAGGTTTAGTTCGTTCCATTTCATAGCAGGCGATTGCCTCTAATTGAAGCAAAGTTTATAGTTACGAAGCTTTGAAGGGTTAAAATGTATAAAAGTTATTTCGTTATTCTAATTGACTTTATGTCAAGGGTCACAAAGTTCTTCTTCTTTGTGGGGCTCGGTCAGGTTATCTTCATTAGCTTTTTATACAGTCATGTTCACGACTTGCTTCGCTATTGCATCATGAACGATAAAAAAAACCTTTGCTCCATTGTTGCCATAGGATCTCCAGACCTCAAAATCGACCTCAAAAAGCACAGTACATGTGTACTGTGTAGTTTTATTAAACCTTAACCGATAAAATATTTTAAACTAGCTGCTGCCCGCGCTTTCGCCTGCGTTTTATTGAGATAAAAAAATAGCCGATATGTTATTCCATGTCCGAAACTATATCCATACCAAATTTCAGCCTAAGCGGTTCATTAGTTTTTGCGTGAAAGAGTATCAAATATCCATACATCCATCCATACAAACCTTCACATTTATAATATAAGTAGGAAGTAGGATAGAAAGAAAATTGGGTGTTTTGAACATTAAATAGTAACTATTTCGTATTTTTTAATCGCAATAGAAAAGACATCAACGCGCGCTATCTGCTACGAAATAACTCAAACCAAATGGTATGGGACAATTTCATAATGAAATCAATGCGTTTGGACTGGTTTAGTCTTGGGTTAAAGATGCGCGACTTTCATTCGAATTATTTGACTTGAAAAGTCATTCGAATGACTAGAGCAAATTAGTAACTAATTTGGTTAGTAATTGCGAGTCATTCGTTCGACTGCCTGAGTTGGTTTCAATCCCCGCAGGAGCGACGAATAATTCATTCATCACTCAAAATCATCGGTCGACTAACAAAGTCGAATCGGAGTTATGTCAAAGGTCACATGATCAATTCGTAGAGACATTAGTAATTAGTAGTTTCATTCGACTTTGAAGATTAGTATATTACTAATATTCAAGTCGAATAAGGAAATCATCATTCCACTATACAGATAATTCGCAGTCGCGCATATTTATCTTGGGTAGGCAAAATCCGATACCTGTGACTTACGTTAGATAGATAGATAGAAAATGCTTTATTGCACACTTAACAAAACAGTTTACAAACAATTTGAACAAAAAAGAAATGTGACAATTGGCGGTCGTAGCGATCTCTACCAGACAACCTATATTTTGAAGTCACAGTAACGTAAGGTTGTCACCTTACGTTACTGTGACTTCAAAATATCTGTGACAAATACCTGTGACAAAATACTAACTAGCTACTTCTACCAATCGTACAAATTAATTGTTTTACTGATTGAATAATATATTTACTGTAGCGATGACTGAGTAAGTAGCAGTAGTAGTAATGTTGACTAACCGAATAAATTTAAACGGTATTTTCTTCAACAACTTGAAGAAAATACCGTTAGATTGCGGTATACATTTCAACTTTCCAAGTATAAAATATTTGTGGCGTCGTACGGGGGAGGCCTATGTCCAGCAGTGGACGTGTATAGGCTGATGATGATGATGATGAAGTATAAAATACTAGGTGTGTCTCATTCTGACTTAGTGATATTATCAAAGAGAGAATATAGAAGCGATATTATCTAGCTGAAGCGATTTATTGCGTAGGTAGTCAGAGATATATTTAGTTTCTTTTACTGTGACATACCGCCAATTTCTATATCTGTGACTTTTATCAGTGACGATAAATACGCCTCAAGCCTAGACCTGTTTGGACATTTACTTTGACGTGCTTTGACTAAGTTTCATTAAAAACGTGGTTGTACCAGAAATGTGAAGTCAAATATTTACTGTGACAAGGTTCGGTCGGTCCTCTTCTCATAGCGCCGTAGGTCTACCCCTCTAAATTTTTAAGAGCTGGCACGATTATCTTTTTGTTTATCATACAATTAACCACGCGGACGTCACAAATCTGTCGACGGCTGGACGGCTCATTTGATGCTTGTCATCTGAGATAGCAGCGAGTTTTTTTATACTTGTCATCGCAAAACTCAACGCTTATCGCCGTTTTCGGAATAATTTTACTTGATTGTGATAATTTTATAAATCTTTACATATAAACCATTGTAAGAACCACAGTTTTATTGACAATAAGAATGAAAAATATACTATCATCATTCAAAAGCCAAAAAGCAGCTCAATTTTGTACGATTTTTTACATTTTCGATTGATTAGAGTACCGATCGAACGAAACAAAACGTCATAATGAATCCAATCTATGAAAAACAAAAGAGGATCGTGCCTGGTTTCTGAAATTTACTTTATCTATACTAATATTAAAAAGAGAGATTTGATTGTTTGTTTGCATTGAATAGACTCCGAAACTACTCAACCGATTTGAAAAATTCTTTCACTGTTGGGAAGTTAGGTACACTATCCCTGGGTGGCTATATTATGTATGAAAAAAACAATCTTAATTTTTTTGTTAAATACCCGTGCAAAACCGGGGCTGTACCCGCTAGTATTTAAAAAAGCTATAGCCAGCCACAGAATAACATAGTAATCCATACTTTGTCATTTGTTTTCTTCAGTTGACATAAGTCAAAGTGAGAAACAATACTGCAACTGTTTTAAATTGACAGATGTTTTTAAGTAAGTTATTATTATAAGGTCTGACTTAACCCTTACCTTTACCACCGTACTTAAAAAAGCTAATAGTAGCCACAGAATAATTTTGTATTCTATACTGAGTCGTTTGTTTTCCCCTGTTGACATAAGTCAAAGTCAGAAACAATACAAAACTATTTTAAGTTGACAGATTTTTATAAGTAAGATATGATTATTAGGTCTGACTTAACCCTTTGGCTAGGATGACTCATCGATTTAAAAAAGTAAAAATCGTTTTTTGGTACTAGATATGGAACAGAAATAGTTTTGAAAAACGCATTATTGCGATATACGATTGCATACAAAACATGCCTTTGCGGGCCTTATGCGAATGAGCTTATAAGAACGGATTTAAAAAGACCTCATCACTGTCAAGCTACAAAGTATCAACTAAACAAATTCAGTGCCAATTACAGTTTCACATTAGCAACAAAATGAGTCGGCCTCTAATAACAGAGTCCAGTTATGAAGGGTAATTACTTGGTGGCTACGAAATCCGGTAGTTAATTATCCTAAATTGTTTAAGTGGTTGTAATCGCTGCCCTCGGGCGAGTAGCGATTTGATTTTGCCATTTTATAACAGGGCAACTTTGAGGGACACTGGGGAGGTTAAGTTTTTGAGGAATTAGCAAAACATTAGTTGAATGTCTTTGGGAACTGGTCTTTTACGTAAAACATAGTCTTTATAATAATTTAACCCTTTATCTGTCGTCCCAATCAAGTGGTTGAAAGTTGAGGTGATTGACAGCGGGGTGTCAGTTGTTTTGGCGAAAAACAGAGTTATGCATTACATAACCGCAGAATTTTAATAGCTTAGATATATACCTTATTTGCCTAGGCAATAAATAACGTTTTAACAGCAGAAGAGAAATATAAATAGGGTTTCCAGCATTATTTATTTATTTATATGTAGCGATAGAAAACCTGGTATGGGACTTGGAAGGCTAGGCTATTTTTTATCCCGATAAAACGCGGGCGAAGGCGCGGACAGCAGCTAGTATTAAATACATTCTACAGAGCCTCATGTCACAGAGCCTCATGTAACGGAGCTTGTGTTATAGGTACTAATTGACTGATGGTAGTAGGTATTTAATACAATACATATGTATATAGATTTTTTTACTAAACACAGAAAATGCTCAGAACACCCAGAACAAATAATTGCAGACTGTACAAACATTTGTCCAAAGTCGGTAATCGAACCCGTAACCTCCTGCGTCGCAGGGAGATCTTCGCCCGCCGCGCAACATCGATCGTCAGTAAATTGTCCAGCATTAAAAAAACGTGCGACCAAGGTAGCAAATTCCAAGCGATACAATTTAAAACGTGGTTGAAAGATCACGACAACCCTTCATGCACTAATTTGATGACTGTAAATGTAAGTAACATTAAGTAAACCGTCATTATCTGACCATTTCGCGGGAATACTTAAATGTCAGCTAAATTATCTTACAAAAGGAGCAGTAATAAGGACCAGGAGGGCAATTCTGGCAATATATCTAATCGATAGATGAGGCAAAAACTGTCAAAATATCGAATGATAAACAAGCGTATTCTAGAAAATCTGCAATTTTGATATTTATCGAGGGTTTTTCTTGATGAGTTGCTCGATAAGTCGCACGAGAATGCAGTTTTTGGCGGTACTCGATATGTATCACACGATATTTTTATCCTGTGATAATGTGTATCACTCGATAAAGTATCACGTGATACGCAGAATTGGCCCCCTGTGCTACCCGACAATTTGGATCTACATTCAATCATGCGAAAGTGTCACGACAGGTTATTTCCGTTCGATATATAGTATAAATAGCTTGAGATCTTCAACTCTGCCCTTCTGATATTTTAAGCTGACTGGCTGGAGCAGTTTGGGTCTTCAAATGTATTATTTTCGTATTATCGTCAATAGACTTTCCTTTGACCACAACCTCTACTGACAGTAAATGACGATATAGCCGACGATGTATAACAAAGGTCTAGAAGACAGCTATTCGCTCTTGTCTTGAAGGACCCCAAAAAGAAAAAAGGTAGCGAGTTCCAAAGTTTCGCGGTACCAATATAATAAAACCAGACGAGAAAATTTTGGAATAACAACACCACGCTGTCTCTATAGTTTTATTTTGTAATTTATTTATTTGGAATGAACCAAAACATTATACAGCTAAGATACAATGGAACACTGGAAAGCGCATAAGTTTAAAACTGTGTCGCACCTCGCGCCCAAACTCGGGATACGGGCCAATTTCACCAAACGGAAAGCATAGTTTAATATTATTTTAATACAATGGGTAAATTATTATAATATTTTTGTTTGGTGAAATAGGACTCTAGGAGATCTGACGTTCATAAAAAACAATATTACTTAATATATTATTGAACAATGTAATGAATAAATTTAAACAGAATTTATAACTAAAATGTATGTACATATGTATGAGTGGAGCTCCTGAGGACAACATCTCATGAGAGTCCAGGCAACAGGAGCTATCAGTGTTTGTGTGTGTGTGTGTGTGTGTATTGGTAGTCTTTTCTGCTTTTATTTTCGGTAGACGGACGTAAGATTCAATTTTCTATCGCCTTTGATTTGTTTTCGCCTTTGAAAAATTCACTTCTGCTGCCGCCGTTGCGCTGTAAGGTATGTATGTATCAAAACCGTTGCCAAAGCACTACCAAGTTTGTAAGCTGTGTAAAGCCGGGTTCTAAGACCGGTGTTACGGGGCGTAATATAATGTGTTACAGCGAGCGTTCGTGCCACAGAAATCTAAATATGTCTTACTATTCAGATTTCTGTGGTTCGTGCAGTCAGTACGAAGAAAGAAGGCGCTTGCAACGAGCACACGGCGTAACGTATCATACTCGTAATGTAACGTTTGCAATGCTACATACATACATACGCGCCCTAACACTGGTTAGTACCCGGCTTAATGTGGCTTTATAAGCAAAGTCGGTAAAGCAAGCATGTTTAATTATCTTACCTACTTTTCCTTTCCCATACCAACCAACCTCTTAGAAATTTCTCAAGAGTCCCATAATTTGTGCATAATTTTCTTATTTTCTCGGCTCTGTCGTTTTCTTAATGGCGTCTGTAATCACAAGCCTATTAATAAACCCTTAGGCTTCTCACTTCCATCAATATTTCAATTTTGTTAAGCGTTGGGATTCTATACAAGTTTTGTTGCCAGCTACTGTTCAAGAATTCGGATATTCGAGTTTTTTTATGTGGTTATTTACTGATATATATACATATATTTTTATCGTAAAACCTTTTTTATGTGGATCAGCTCGTTTAACAGTTTACTAGTTTGTATAAATAATGCAGCCCAGGCAACCTGTTGATAACGAGACTTAATAAGCCTGAAACCAAAACGCTACACACTTGGGCTGCCCACGACACAATGCTCCTTTTGCCGAGCAGCTTTAAAAAATACCAACTTAATTCATTCAAATTAAAAACTATATGCTTAAAATAATTATAGGTGCCTTCCTTTCTTAAACTTCATAGAAAGGTTTGCTTAGAGATTTACTCAAAAATCCCTGAAATAACTTAAACTTCTAAATCCTGGCAACACCAGACACAGATCAAACATGGCCGCGGTTGATGAGTTTTATGCATTATATCATTAAACTCACACAATTTGTATGTGATCAGTGTGCCGACAGCTTTACGGCTTGCCACCATTTTTATGATGATATCTTTGATAATATGTACCCAAGTCAATTATAAGGAATCATAAATGTTTGAAACATAGCACATTCTCGAGAAAGGTGAAACTGCGTTGGCGTTTTAACAGATTTTTAAGGAAATCTCGCGAGCGCTGTTGGGATCGTTCAAATTGCATTTGGCTTTTTGACTGTTCAATAGAAAACTCAAAATCCTCTTTCGCTCTCGCTTCCGCTTTTGGCTAAAATACAGCCATAGGCATAAGACAAAGATACCTCTAGGCAATCGATCTATCAAAATACCTACTCTAGTGCCTAAGTTTGATGCAATCCACCCTAGCTACGCAGCTTGGCTCTAGTGGAAAAGCTCATTATAATGATACATACGTATTACTAATCATACTAACTATTTCTATAACAATGAGTATTTCTATGACAGTTACCTATGTGTATGTGCATTTATTATTTGACAAGAAATCGCATTTTACCAACTAGGTAGGTAATATGCTTGTAATAATGCCGTTCTTTTTGGAATAAAATAATTTCATTTCATTTCTTACTTTTATTTAGTTTTTTACTATTAATAACGGTTCTATCATGCCGCCAATATAATAAAGCTAATAATCAGAAGGCATTCGGTAGTGAATTCATAGCTGTGTCATCCACGAGCAATCTGTCCCGCTGTGTCCGCCTCCGACGATGTCTCACTTCGTAGGGAGAGTAGGTGTAGAATCAAAGAAGGTGGGTACAGAGGGTTTAGAACGTGAATCTATAATTTTTGTTATTATAGTGCTTAAGCCTGCACTTTGGGACTTACAGACTATAGCGCCGTTAGCTTCACCTACAGGGGAAACATCGAAGTTATTCAATCCTGCTCAAAGTCTAGAGATACATTTAGATCGTTTGACGAGAGGTATCGCTTTTGCTGAATTCTAAGGTTAATTTCTTTGTGAATTTATCATTTTTATCCCAGGAGTGTTGGTTGACATGGTCATGACAAGGTTTTATGTTACTACCAGCTGCTGCCCGCGCCTTAGCCCGCTTTTTAATGGGATAAAAAATAGCCTATATGTTATTCCAGGTCCCATACCAAATTTCAGCCTAATCGGTTCAGTAGTTTTTGCGTGAAAGAGTAACAAATATCCATACATCCATCCATACAAACTTTGACGTTTATAATATTAGTAGGATAGGAAGTAGGATAGTGCGTAAGCACTACGGGTAATGGCCGCTTGAGTCCATAGGTAGTCCCAAAGATTATCGACACGTCGTTGTCGGTATCTACTAGATTTTGTTGCATAGTTCGGAGGAGGTCGGAGGTATAGAGGTCAGCGCAGTCCCGTACTGAGGGACGGAAGGAGGTTCGAGTCCCGCCGAAATGATTTTTTTTATCATTTAATCATCATGACAAATTTCAGTGTCCGTTTATCCTTCGTTTGGTGTGGCCAGCTCTAATGTGAATGTATCTCCACTGCCCCGGTTTGGGAATCCTACCCATCCGTTTCTGATGAAATTGAATGATGATTCAGCATCATCAGCATGGACGTGTATGTGCCCATACACGTCCACAGCTGAATATAGGCCTACCCCATACGACGCCACAAATATCGCTCCAGAGCTGCCTCCATCCATCGACCCTTTGCGACCGCAACGATGTCGTCGGTCCATCGAGTGGATGGTCTCCTAACACTCCGTTTCGCGTTGCATCGTGGCCGCCACTACTACGTTTATTTGTTGTAGAAATATTGAAAAACATATCACATGCAAAAAACCAGCTGGAGCAAGATTTTAGCAACTCGGCTAGGTATAATTTATATGAAATATTGGCATTGAAAGAATTGCTTTACACGAGGATTGCTTTACATTCCTAATTATTAATTTTCCAAGTATTTACCTACTTACTCAGTCTTAAAAAGAAATGTCTCATCTATACATTTCCTAGCCAAATATCTACTCTATGGCATAGTTTACCCCTTGCTTTTATCATTCAAAATCGAAATGGTAACAAAAACCTCAATAATATGAATACTAGTATATCAGACAACTTCATCTAAATTTCTTTGATTCCGTAGATGAGACACCACACGCAGTCTTTGAGAAGAAAATTATGTAGAGGCTCTAGGTAGAGTCTAATTTAATACGCGACCGTGTTATAATCATTATGGTTGATGAAGTTATCCTAATAAAAATAATAAGCAACGCCAATTTCCACCGAACTCTTTTAAACCATGGTAATTTTTAAACGTTGACCTGGACCTAAGTCTTAAGTCTCCTGTATTACCAAGTATTCAGAATTCAGTAAAAATAATTTCGATTAGCCGATTAAAGATAATCCACTAATATTATAAAATGTCAAAGTTTGTGCGGATTGTTCCTCTTTCACACAAAAACTACAGAACTTATTGAGCTGAAATTTGGTATATGGGTATAGTTTGGGACCTGAAATAAGTTATAGGTTATTTTTTATCCCGATAAAAAGCGGTCGAAGGCGCGAGCAGCAGCTAGTTGGTTAAGGCTTTTTTTTTTATTTAATAAATCTAGTTTTTTTTTTGGACCATGACCACGTGAGTTCTGACGGTTGAAAAATCAGCTTCGTAAGGTTGGTACTAGTAAATTCGAATATTAAACCTATCAAGTAAAATCGACTTATGTATGTAAGTATGTACGTTTAGTATATTTTCCGATAAGTACAGGTAAGTACCGGTTTGTTACACACTCCTAACGCCTGCAGGCGATACTGGTAATGAGTTTACTGGTAAATTATTCTACACAATTAGTATTTTCCAGTTCTAACTGGCATTAATATGCCTTGCCCCGGGAGCTGTCTATCTTAGCAATCTTAGTTTGACCTTCCTCTCTCTTCCAAGAGAAATTGGGAAGAGTTAAAGCGATTTTCATACAAAGAAGTTTTTCTAGACAAACGTTCCATTGAAATAAAATTGAGAACGGCAATGAAATAATGAAAATTTGAAATTGAGAAATGTCTCTACTTGATAGGTAGGTAGGTAAGTTCTATACCTACCTACCTACCCATGCCAAATTTGTGAATTTTCATTGCTATATTCAGAGTTAAGCTAGAACCACACTATTGTGTTGTGGTGTGTTGTGTCTTTGTACCCAATAATAATAATGTACATATGTACCATACTGTCTCTTACCATACTAAATGTATGAAACCGATATGATTTTGACGCGTTTCAGATGAGCACGACTCATCCCACAACAATAAAGTTCTTCGTTTACTTTAAAAACAACTTTTCGGTCTCTACAGCACAGGGTATCCTAATGAGAGATCAAAGTGTGATCACAATATGATTAAGCTATGATAAGAATACCTACATAATTTTAAGTTAATGTGATTTTGATATTATGTATGCATATATTTGAGATAAATAAATTACTTTATAAGGTACATCGTCAAACTACGAAAGTTAGGTTAAACTACGATAGTAAATCTCAACACTTTTTCATCATTGATATTATGACAGCGCTTACGTCGTCGTTACCAGCTGACAGTATTTTCGAAACAAAAATCGCGTTTGTCTGGAAAACAACTCAAACTCGAGCCTACTCGGAAAACGGAAATCGCAGTTTCTGATTCTTTTCAAGCAAACGGTAATCTTATGCAAGCGACATTGGTTTTGCACGGAAACGAATCAGAAACTTCGATTTTCCTTTTCCGAATAGGCCTGCTGAGCTCTTAAAACAATTTTTCGAAGGGTCTGCTCAACTTGGCGTGTTCTATGCCCTATTCATTTGCATTGTTAAAATGATTGACACATTCAATTAGCCGGTTGACCGGCGGACCTCCCATCAAGGCTGATACTCCACTTTAACTTGACCTACCCACTATCCTCTAAAACCCCTGTGATATCCCAGGTTCTGAAGGTAACTGGGGGGGTTGGTAGGTCTAGGTAGCCTGGTAGAAGGGTGGGGTAAGCATTGTCTTGCGGTTTGGCTGTTGTTTTCTGCAATTAGTGTAGCGTGTCTTTGGTATAATAGGCCTTTCAGCGTTCTGCAGCAGATATGCTGTGATTTGTTTTGACTGACGAGCTGGGGAATGAGCGGAAGGGTTAATTCTAATGCCCTTAGCTTACACAGTTTGGATTAGCTTTGTTTGAATTTATTTTTGTAAGTTAGTCGTTTTGTTTTGGTTTTATTATCTCCATATTTTCATCCTCACGATGAGTGGTAGACTATTGTATTGTATATGGGATACCTATTAGATTGTGCGTCACCGAGCTTGCAGAATATTCGGGGGAATATTCGGCCGAATTCCCCCGAATATTCTCCCGAATTCTCCCGAACGTTCTACCGAATTCTTCCGATTATTCGGGGGAATTTACATTCTTTCGAATATTCTCCCGAATGTAATCGGCAGAATTCCCCCGAATATTTTTCTTCGGAATTTCTTCCGATTATTCTCCCGATTGGATTCGGGGGAATTCTGCCGAACATTCTCCCGAATTCCCTCGATTATTCGGAAGAAATTTAATGCACAATTTTTTTATTCTCAAATCTTTATCCATATTTAGCCTACGATATTAGTAGTTTTCCAGGATTCACCACGTGGTGGTGATGGATTCGAATCCCATTTGTCGATTGTCAGTCCGCTGAGAAAGTTCAATCTTCGTCTGAAGCTACTCCAGTAGTTACAGCCACTGTCAATGCCTTCAGCACAAGCCTCAGAAAGTTCACCATTTTTCGCAGTCACCATTCAGGAAGCCACTGCCGTTACGCCAATTTTCGAGAAGGCTGCAAAGAGCTTGACAACAACTCTTATTCGCCTACATAGCGAATGTTCTGCGACACTAGAACCGGAAGCTTACTTGGCAGAAAATCGAGTTCGAATAGGAAATATTTTGCTGAAATCATGGATGCAAGCTTCTGCCATCGCCGCTTCAGCTGCTAGCTCATCGCACGCAAAGCGTCCAAAAGAGATTTCTGAAACGATTAATAAGTTCATGGCTCACTCAAAGGAGGCTCAAAACCGAGCTAAAGAAGCGCTTGCTGCAAAAAAGCGTAAATTGGAAAGTTCCACCCAAAAGTAAATTTGCATCACTCTGAGTATGGGACAGAATATTCCCTATTTTTCTTTCTTTGATATCGTTATATTTCCGCAACGAATGCGATGAAACAAAATTCATTAAAAAAATCCATCGAAGGAACAAAAAAAAAACCATCGTAGGTCCCCACAAAAATATATAAAAATAAAAAATTCTAAAAATTTCAGCAACGAATGCGATGACAAAAAAAAAATTAAAAAACCCATAACAGGTACAAAAAAAAAAAATCCATTGAAGGACCCCCAAAAAAATATAAAAATCAAAAAATCAAAAAAATTCCGCAACGAATGCGATGACAAAAAAAAATAAAAAACCCTTAACAGGAACCAAAAATAAAAACAAAAAAATCCATTGAAATAACCCAAAAAAATATAAAAATAAAAATTTCCGCAACGAATGCGATGACAAACAAAATTAAAATAAAAAATCCTTAACAGGAACCAAAACAAAAATATAAGATATAGAATCCTTAACAGGAACATAAAAAAATATAAAATCCTTAACAGGAACAAAAAAAAACAACCAAAAAGGGATTCGAATCCATCACCTCCACGTGGTGAATCCTGGAAAACTACTAATATCGTAGGCTAAGCATGGATAAAGATTTGAGACTAAAAAAATTGTCCCTTAAATTTCTTAGGAATAATCGGGGGAATTCGGGAGAATGTTCCCGAATATTCTGTAAGCCCGAATATTCTGTAAGCTCGGTGACCCACTACCACCTATTATAGAAACATAAAATTAACTTTTGGCGGAAAAGATCCGCGGTAGGTACATTAAAATACCTATTTTCCGACATATCATACATTTTCTGACATTTGCTGTCACTTTGGCATTTGCTGTTATTTTGAAATTCGCCGAATTTCATCATTTGACATTTTTGCAATAATAATATAGATAGTTTTGGTGCACATGACACTGGGACAAAAGTTGTACCAGTTGTCCTGTACAGAACAACTGCACAACACAACTGAGACTAAGCGAAAAGTTGTCTATAGGTACCAACTACCCAACAATAAATTATTATTCTATGCATAGAAAAAATATGGCGCCAAGCAAACGCGTAACTTTTTTAGTGGCGACCGTTATAAATTAAGATTAAGCACGTCAATAAAATATGATAAACTATGTATTCAAATGAACAAAATCCAATTGATTTTACTGAGATAGGTACCAGCGGGGAAGAGCGAGAGCTGACCGTCAGTTTTTCACCTTGAACGAGTCAGAAAACACTGTAATTCTTCCAAAACTCTTTGTTCTGTTTGAGAACTTTGTCCATTAAAAATTATAAGCTAAAGAAACTGACAGCACAAAAATTTTACAGAGCGTTGCGCTCTCATATTATAATAATAAAAACTTTTATTGTTCAAGAACGTTACTAATAGCTAATACATTCTTTACGATAAACTTAATCCTAGACTATTATGATATAAAATTAAACTAAAAACAATGGTGATAGGGTTATCATAAGTAACTAAGACTTCATGAGATTTTAAGCAAATTTCTATATTTTTATTATAGAAATTTACTTAAAATCCCAATACATACATACTCAGATAATAATGAGTATGAGGTAGTTCACAATTTGCAATGAGTGATGCTTAGCTTGCTTGTGACTTCTACCCCCCGTACTACATAGTTTAAAAACTGTGTTACGGCAGAGTAGGATCGTCGCTCGCAATGAACAGCATAAATTGCGACGTGAATTGCAGTCAGCGCAGAGCGCTGTAGAGCTCACGCAGTAGTGGTGTGGTCTACAATTGTTTTGACTTACCGTATAACCAAGGAGAACAGACAAATTATTTTAGTTAATGCTAACCTAATAAAACTAAAACTATTTTT
This sequence comes from Eupithecia insigniata, assembly GCA_947859395.1. Classification (NCBI taxonomy): domain Eukaryota; kingdom Metazoa; phylum Arthropoda; class Insecta; order Lepidoptera; family Geometridae; genus Eupithecia; species Eupithecia insigniata. Next base: position 3,660,333 of record OX401996.1, on the reverse strand, counting down.
GTGTCACCTTATTACTTACATAAGTATTATCTTTCTATGTATGGTTATGGTATATTAATTGTAATATTTTTAAAATAAGTAAATAACAAATAATTATGTAGGTATCTTGTTAAAGGGGTTTGCTACTTAATGAAGCAATTTAAGTAGTCGCGAGAGTAAATCTTTTCCCATTTCTTTACTAAAACAGCTGAACAGATATTAATGAAATTTTGAATGGAATTTAGATTTTTAAAATACGAAAATATTAATTATCTCAATTATTAAAGAATAAACTAGTTTATAAGTTCTTCAGTAGCAGTATAGTCCAATTTTTGGAGATATTTGGTTATCAGATTCCTGCATTCATAGTAGCTGAATGTTTTTAATGATTTTATGTTTTTGCTTACTTTATTGTATAAGTGACGTATGACGGTGAATTTTCTCCAAACTTTGTTTTGTATGTAGGTTTTGGATAAATATTAGGGATTCTTCTTTTTGTCTCAATATTGGGGGGTGTGATACGGTGTTGTCTTAGGATTATGGATTTTACAAATAGTTGTCGTACTGTTAACACTTCAATTTCTTTGTATAGTTGTGTCGTAGGATGGCGGAAATCTTTAAATGTTGCTATCTTCAGTATGGCTCTTTGTGCCCTTTCTATATGTATTAGGTGAGTTTTTTTAGCGGCGCCCCAAGTATTTATACCGTATTGATATTGATATTGACTGAAATGATTAATTTTTTATTTAAAAACAATATTTTATTCATATAAGGCCAAAGTGTCTGGAAAGCCAAATCCAATGAACCCAAACTCGACGTGATTAAGGTGTTTCGTTTAGAAGAACAGTTGCTATGGCCACCTTCGGTCTCCATCATCACACCAGTACGATGGTACCATGGCATTGCATTGTCACCGAACTTACATAAATATGGCTTTCAGCTCAATCGGTAAAGGATAACTGGTCTAAAATTCAGTTGCAAGATTTGTCCCACACTAACATGGTAAGTAAAAGAAAAGCTTGTAAAAAGGATGGATATATTTTAAGTGCTGTTACACTAGTTTAGTTTCGTTTTCGTGACATCTAATATCCACCAAACCAAAGTAACTAGTACCTAGGTACAGGTAGGTATTACCGAACACAAACGTTCCGGTCGTCTCTTCTGTTTACGTGATATTTTAGGTTTTGTAAAAGTTTTCGCTACTGACTCTCACTCTATTATTATTAAATCAAGTTCCAGGCACCATATTTACATTCACAGATTTGAATTCATTAGCGCTGACGAGAAAAAGGATAATTTGTTACAATTTATCATCGGATAGAATCCGATAGCTCATCTCCCTTCATTTATTGACGTGGTTATATTTTGGATTGGATTTGATTTGGGGCCGAAAATTGTACGTAGGAAAATATATCAGAAGAGATGGAATTCTTTTTAATGGAGTCTACAGACCAAAGTCACTGAGCCAGGCGGCGGCGGCGGCGCGGGGGCGGCGAGTTGGTGCGAAATTTCAGTGTTTGAATCCGATTTTGTGCAATTTACCATTTACAGCTGATCTATTTATTAATTTACCTTTTTTGTACGTATGTATATTCCTAAGTTAGAACTTTTAAAACAATCAGGGTTATTCACAAAACTAAGTGATTTATAACGGGATATTTACCATGATTTATTTCGGCACAGTTACATGCGCCCTGATCAAGGAACAACGCACAGTTACTTGATTGTTTTTATTTATTTATTTAGTTCTGATTACCATCAGTTTAACTAATTACAATAGAATTTAAATTAGACACAGAAAGCTAATAATAGATATTCGCTAATAGAGAGTTTTCCTATCTTGTCTGTTAAATGGTTTTGAATTTTAAATTAAGCACCAGTAGAATAAATTTCAAAAACATCATGGCCTAACAATTTTTATAAATAACGAACCACTGCCCCCAGTTCATTTGGTCAGTTACTGTAATTTGGTTGCTCTTGCTCCTCATTACAAGGTTGAATGGTTGCCGACGTTTATCTTAAACAATGATTTGAATAATGAATGAACAAAGAACTATTGGAGATACATTCCTGATAAGCTTACAATGAGTTTTATTAAATTAGTTTTGGTAAGTCGATCGTTATCTACACGATAGCTTAGATATGAGAGTTGTCTGTTTCAGACATAGTCAGAGTTCCGGTACTATTTAGTATTTTGGTAATTTTTTTGGTATCTCCCATAATTATTTATGTTTGTAATATAAAGAGGTAGCAATTTTTTTCAATTACTTCCTTATTTCCGTATCCATATCCTTGTATGCCTTATGTATCTAGATAGGTAGGTACACGCTTAGTGTCCCACAACTGAGTATAAACTTAACGTTAGTATTGAGAGTTGAGACGTGATCGTGATGTCTCATTTCTCCATAGGTTTTGGTTCACTCCCAAGCGAGATTTCAGTGCAGATCTCAGTTCCCCCAATTAGAATTACAGTACAGTGCAAGACCCTCTATGTTCGGACAGGGAACTACGCAAATTTTATTCAAATACTAGTTGACCCGCCAAACGTTGTTTTGCCTTCAACCCTTATCACTTAGGGGCATGGAAAATAGATAGTAGTCAATTCTCAGACCTACTGAATACGCATATAAAATTTGGTAAAAATCGGTAAAGCCGTTTCGGAGGAGTACGGTAACTAACATTGTGACATGGAAATTTTATATATAAGATGAAACTTCAAGATCACGTCTCGATACTATCGTCAAATGGACTCGAGGCCCTGACGCATTTGTATGGAAGTTATCGTTCAATGTTGTCGATTCGCTTGACGAAATCGAAATGTATGTACATTGTCTACCAATAAGCTATTCGTTAACAACAGATCACGTGACATATCTATGGCATAAGTCAAACCCATACATTTTTTGCCTTTTCTACTATCGTTATCGCTAATAGAATGTTAAATTGTCTAGGCCCTCTGGTCAGTCCATGCGTCTGGCTGGACCGGTACTCTATCAAGAGTCAGACATCTACTATAAAATAATATCTCGTCTAGAGTTATCATATTTTGGAGGACAGGACAGGTAACCATAAAAACCAACCAGACACTTGACCAGAAATCATCATCAAATATTAATTAACTACAATTCATCAAATAACAAAAAACCTAACAAACCGCTATCAAACTCAATTCTAATAACATCATCATCTAACAAAAAACACGACGAAAAAGCACCTGCTTAATCGAATAATCGATTTAAAAATGCGATTATTTGCACCTGCGAATCGCAATCGATTAATAGTGTACGGCTCATCTCATGTGGGCAAGATGTGGACAGACGTCACGCTGCGTACGCGCACCCCTACTGCGAACAGTTGTAATGGTTGGAACTCACTTGCACACAGTTGTGACGACTGTGACGACTGAAACTTATTGCGTACTTAAGTTAAGCGAGGTGAAATTAAATAAAATGTAACCCCCGTCATAGATGAAAAATTATAAAAAGTCAAAGACCTGACAAACCTGGCAAACCTGTAAATGGGATTGGAAGAGGGAACTATTTTTTGACCTTTGGTTTAGCCATCTAAAACCAATGGTCAAAAGTACCTAAATGTCTGTTGGTTGATCGGATAAGGCGATACCTAAGTGTTATTTTCATAATGATAATTTAATAATGTAATTTGTTTATGTACAAACAAATACATATATTGTAAATTACGTTGAGGTAGGCTGTGGTGGTAGACAAATTTAGAACGTTTATGGGACGCTTTCGGGATCATTTTCAATACATACAGTAGCGAAAGAATTTTAAAAATAATTCCATAATTGACGAAAACTCGACGAACATACATAAAAAAACATATACAGCCATATTCTTTCGTTTTTGAAAGTCGGTTAAATGAAGCAATTATCAAGCCTTCCTTTGAATTTTTTAGATATTATGAGAAGCAGATAAATGGAATCCAACCTTCAACCTATTCAGATGTTCCATCGAAAATATTCTTGTCTATTTACAATTAAGCGCTTCATTATTTTACATATGTATCAATGCTAATTTTTATGTTCTCCATTAGATCATGGAGAACATTGTCAGGACACTTCTTATTGCTCCAAATTACCATAATGTTGCATGCAGTTTTACTTCTATAAATGAAATTATCATTATGCCAATACAACCTTTTTTAAAGACTTGAGTTTCATGTTGCATGAGACTGGTTTTGAAATTGTTGTGTAAGGGCTCATTCACATAGCATCCATTTTACAGGCGCCATTTTACAAGAGCCGTTTTACAGGAGCCGTTTTACCAGATCCGTTTATTTTCCCGTGATGGCGTATGTAGTTGTAGGAGCGAATTCACACACATGACAGTATTCCGGATCCAGTAAAAGATTTTTTCGAGTAGCTAAAAATCCGTAAAAAACGGTCCGGTAATAATCGTTTATTGGATTGGGAATACTGTCAGGTGTGTAAACCGCTCATACATCACTGGAAAATAAACGGATCCTGTAAAATGGATGCTGTGTGAATAAGTCCTAATTGTAGCTTTACTAACAACATAATTATTTTGGGGGGCAATTTCATTCAAATAGAACCTCCTCAAATTCCTATTTTCATTCAAATTCAATACAGAACTTTCAAATAATTGTATCGAATGGATCCTGATAATCCTGATTAATGTACATACCTATGTATGTATTTTTGTTTCAAAGTTGGCGTTGAAATTGTTTTCATTTTTTGACTAGTTTCGATACAAAACTTGCTCTCGTAAAAACTATTTTTATTAACCAACGAAAAACAAAAAAGGAGAAGATTCTACATATGTTCGGCTTTATGTGTTGTTATGTATGTTCGTAGATTTCTCCGTCAATTATGGACCGATTTGGAAAATTCTTTCGCTATTGTATCGAAAATTATCCTGAGGTAGACCAATATTTTTTTATTCCCGAGTGTATAAAGATACTCTTCGTAAAAAAACAGTATAAATACTAAGGAATTTAAAGTCTGTTTATAGTTTTTTTAAAAACAATCAAATTATAGGAAACAAACTCAACTGTGGACTAATGACAATGCCTAGTAAGTACTGAATTTAGAACGAAAGAAATAAAACATATTTATTTGGCCAAACATAACACATAAACATAACATGACACAGGTATATGGAAAGTACAGGAAACTTATACATACATAAAGAAAATAGATAGGAACAGTGTCAGGGGCCAAAAACGTCCCTGTCTCAGCATTACTAAGCCGCTACAAGCCGAAGCTAGAATTAAAAATTTAGCCGCTTTTTAAGAGGTCAGACAGTCAAACCCCATTAATATGACGAATAACCTTAATTCAATCGACTACCCACTCCCTACGTTGTAAATGGTAGATAGGTAGCTTGTCCCCTGCAGTGTGATGTATAGGTCAATCTATGAGATCATCGGTAAAAAAATTATGTAATTTTATATGTAATTGGAACTTTGGCTTCTTTGTTTGTTGGACATGTGATTGGGAATGATAAATTGATTTTAATTTTATTATGAACTGGTTTCACTTGAGGCGTCACGTTGTACCCGATTTAAAGTTCTACGTAATACTTAAGTATAAGATTAGGTTTATGATAGATACTGACTCATACTAGGAATTATACTGAGTCAGTTTAATATATTTTTTATTAAACTAACCTACTCGAAAAAGGGAACAAAAAGTTTTTGATTTGTTGAAAAAGTCACTTGCATAAGATTAGCTTTTTCTTGAAAACGAATCAGAAACATATATTTTCGTTTTCCGAGTAGGCCCACTGGTTTTGTTACGCGCAAATAAAGGCCAAAAAAGAAGAAGTCAAAAAGACATTCGACTGCGGTGTTTCAAAGAACTTGCGTTGGATAGAGCGTAGTGAGAGAGAGAGAGAGTTTTCTCCAGGCTTTTAATTATATTTATGCAGCTTGGATATGAGGGAGGGAATGACCATAACTCTTGAAGTAGGTTTTGGAGACTAGCCTATCATCAACCAAACCTCTCTTTCTAGGTACTTCTTATAACCTGCCATGATTGCCTCTAGTCCCGACGATGTTTAACGTGAAGTTTTTGCGATCAGTATTAAATCCATTACAAGCTATAATGCGGTTATTTTAATTTAATTCCATTACGGCCTTTACATAGGCCGGTAATTTTGTAAATGCAGCTTCGTTAGAAAAGCTAGGTAGTTAGGTACCTCCTACCAAACCGCTAACCGTGGCCATGAACATTGTTATGTTCCATAATGGTATTATGTACTCTCCTTTTATAGCTGATGCTATGTATTCTTCTATAATGCTATCTACGCTGTATAATGCTATGTATTCTCGCTTTCAGTCAGCAGTAGGTATATAAATATTATACCGAAGCTCGGCTTGCGTCCCAGAAATATTTTTACCAAAGTTTACTCATAAAAAATAATTATCTTTATTAGAAAATTTTAATATTTTTCAATAAAATGTCCTGGACTGTAATGGTACTTAAACCTTTGTTACTTTTTCTAAAACTTGTTAACTGGTTACTTGCCGAAAACCACACAAACTTTCTTGTGGAAAACCAATAAATAAAGTATTTACACATTTTTAATTCTCCAATGGGTTTAATTTCTAAATTATAATATTGACTTATCAACGGATAAGGTAGCTGATGACGTTGACTGGAAGATGTTTAAGGAAATTGGAAAACCTTTTCCCAGGAGTGGGAATTGGATAAGTGATATGTAAACAATACTAACTCTCTTGCTTAGATAACCAGCTGTTTTCTGTCCTCTGGGCAGTAGCGTGGCATCCCAATTACAGCCAATTTCATGTGTAACCTCAGCTTAAAGCTAAGTGATCGTAAAGCATTGGCAACAGGAGCTAAATGGATACACGGCTGAAACGTACCGATCCGACAATTTTGTGGAAGGAGGCAAAGACAATACAATACAACTATTCTTTTTAAATGATAAATTTTAACTATAAAATGTATAGAATTATTATAAAAATGCAATATCGTAATTATGTACTTACCTAAATTAAATTCTTTTTTTAACATTAATTCTAATAACTCAATTATTATTTTAGTTAGGTACGGTCTCTGTTGCATGCCCCGTCTCTCACAATTTGTACACTGCAATCGGTAAAACATGTGATACTTGCAAACCTGTTCGCAAAATCTTATATGTTTATGCAAATAAATGATCTTTATATTTATCTATATTGCACACCAAATAATAAAAAATTTAAAAGAGCTACTTCGGTTCGATTTTGATGAGCTAGGTCAGGCTAAATCTATCCGCAAATGTGTTAGAGTAGAAACTTCTAAGTCATAGGTTGATGCACCAGGATAGAGTGAACCGACAATAACATGGATCTATGGAGAGATTTTCTAGGTTTCATAATTTTGCGTATACTTTTTTACTCGTAACTTGTGTTTCTGTCCCGTCTAGGCATGTTGAACCTAATTACCTCTTAGAAATCCGCGTTACGCTATAAGTGTTTTTAATTAATAAATAAATCATTTATTTCAGGCAACACAGGTAGTCAAGTACAGGATGTAAAAAACTTAAAAACTACGGCCCATATAAAAATATATACCTTAGTCTAACATACATAAAATAAACATATTTACTACGAAGTATTGTCGGTGGTTTTTGTATTTGCAAATCTCTAGAAACTGAAAACCAGGACTAAGATTCATTTATACATAATTCTACAAAATATTGTTTTCAGAACCCTAGATAATACCCTAATATAATTTGTAGTTCACGTGTTAGTTGGATCGACATAATCAACCGTGTATATGAGCTGAAAATCTCGCCACGAGCAAGTCGAATGGTTATGAGGGATAATGACACTTGCAATAAGGCTTTATGGGATTCTGTGTCTCAAAAAGTCATTGGTAAAGTGGTAAGAACAATATATAATAGGTACCTAAGTACTTAATGTCCTTTCAATAGTTATTCAAAGAAGGTCCGAAAAGCTTTTTGTGGAAAAGCCGCCTCACAGGAATTAGATTCAATTTAATGTGACACAAAAAAGCTGGTACATATTATGCAGGGAACATGCAGGGTAAGGAAGGGCATAGAACCGGAAACCCTCTCTTTAGCTAGGATTTTTTTAGTACCTATTTAACCGAGGAAGGATAATTAAAAAAATCCTAAACCAAATTTTGGTTATCTAGCATTCAACCCACAGCCTCATTCGACTACGAATCTAACAAAAGATAAGGTTTTAATTAAGCCCAAGAGTTAAGCATGTAGCTCCATAGTTTATCCTCTACCGAGCGTCTAAATTGATTTGCTTTGATTTGCAACATACAAGTGTAGTTTTACAATTCGACACACTTAACCCCTGGATCGCCTAACCCGTAATGCGGGGGTCATTTCGACATTACCCGTGTAATCGTTGGGGGTAATGCCGTGTTGGCACATCGTAATTCAACGGGATTCTGTTAAGCTGCACCCAGAGGTTAATTTCTATGGACCTAGGAAATTGATTCAATGGACAATGATGATGTTTTACCTTACTTGCGCAGATAGAATGCGTCTACTGCTTTCAAATTTTCCATCGGCAACAGGTATATTAAAAGCGCTTGAATTTGTCAAGGTCATCTGCAGAAATTTCGGTCTATGGCGTCCGTATCGGTAGATATGCGGATACAGTGCACGATGTCCCATAGAAATCAATACAAAACAATAAATTATTATACTTCATACGCTCCAATACCGATCCAGTGGACGCGTAACTTAAGGCAGCCTGGGAAAACTATAAGTGGAAAGCTTAAGTATTTAAAATATATTTATAAACAGGTACTTATTTATTAAGTGTTTTTACCGCTTGTATATACTATTTATTCGGTATTATGGTATTACTCGCCAAGCCTTAAATCATGTCATCTGTCCATTATACCGTGTCATCGCTCCAAATAAGGAAAAGTCTCATTAAGAAATGATCATTTTAATGAATTTATTCGTCTGCATTATTAAATAAATATTCGCTTTACTGAATAATGAATAATTATGGAAAGAACTTATCCAAACATGATACTTATTTCATCATACTTTATGCCGCTTTATTAGCCTTAATAAAGAAAAATTTACATAAAAATAGTCCGCAACTAACATAAAAGAGGACGGTCACTCCGTTTTATCAAGCGTCTTCATATTATTTTCTCTTCCCATCACTAAATCCATGATAACGCTTAAATATTGGTTTTGGGCAAATTTAATCAAAAGAGCGAATATTATAGTTATTACAAGGAAAGGGTTAATTTAAAAATATACCATAAAGGAGCGAAGAATGATGTTTAAAAGAATTAGGCTGCTGTTGTGGGGATGCGCAATTTTGTAGATTACCAGAGAGGATGGTTTCTTAGAATTTTTTAATTAAATTACGGAGATGTTGCAAGTTTTTCGAGCTGTGTAACCCTACATGGTTTGAATTTATTATTATTTTACTACGATAGAAGAAATAAATTATGATACATTGCTTTCCCAACTTTATAGCTTTATTTACAGAGATTTATACATCGTCAATTCAGACATCGCCAATACTAAACTAATTTAACAGCACTAAAAATGTCGCCGTCCCTTTCATAACGATCGAAATAAAAAGGATGACATAATTTTTTGGACTGCCAAATAGTTAAGTTTGGGTGTCATATGAATTGACACTATTCTTTATCTCGTGTGTATATAAGTATCAGATATTACAGAAGTGTATTAAGTATGGCACAATAGTTTTCTTTTTATGATAAAGAGGAGCTGTACGTCGAAAATCTATTCCGAACCTTAATTAAATTCCATCATCCATAATCGGTATAACGACAGCACATTGAGGTGATTGCAGTTTTCTGCGCGCATTACATTACGGTACGCCATTTTTTAGCGCCAATAATTCTCCCGCGTAAACCTCTGTGGCAATTGAGGGGTTGAGAACAGCTGGTTCAGTTCAGTCGTCGGAGAAACATACCACTTTTGAGCTAATTAAAATTATTGATAATACCGTTTAAAAGAGTAGAGCACACATTTTACGTAGAGTTTTGCGGAATTCAAACAAATAAGTCCGTATGCTGCGAAACTCTTTTTAGTTTCGCGTGTAAACCTGGAAGGACCCATTTGTGTTAGTTTTAAAGTAATAAATTGACCTACTTGATCTGACAAAACCAAAAACGTTGCCTGAGGCAGTTTTTGATTTAAATTAAAAAATATTTATTATATAAATACTGTCAGGTGGACTAAAAAGCTCCCCGATTTATTGATTGACGTTTTTTAAAGTGAATAAAAACCAGGTTTCTTCCCATTTTCCCTTTTGAAAATTCCTTCTTAAGAGGGAAAACTGGACTCAGAATTAAAAAAGTACAGAAATCCCCCTAAACATATGTCCTTATTCCACTTTTCTACCTGATAGAAGGAAATCTGAATCCTTATGTTGATCGATGTTGTAGACTTAAGATTTAAGATTTTTTAAAGATTTATTTACGACAAAAAGCACATACTTAAAATTATTACAAACTAATGAGCTAATTACAAGCATAAACAGACAATTAGTAGAGACAGACGGATTAGGATACTCTATGGTGATTAGGTATATGTACCCGTCCTACATACAGTACATATATTACATAATTATACCTGGTAGACTACTGTCTACCAGGTTGCTTTCACCAACTGTACCAATCTAGGCTGTGCCTCACAGAGCCATGTCTCTTGTGGGTAATTCGAGCTATTACTCTGGCAACACTTTATACTGTTTTGCATAATAAAATTATCCAGTTAACGAGGTAAAGCCAAAGCCAATCATTTTAACATGCTCCCTGACTTATTAGGCCTTCAATTATATTAGAGTTTGATGAGATTGTAGCTGGTAAGTGCTTCCGGTTTATCTCCCTCTCCCTGGCTTTATTCCTTATTTAAAAGTTAAGTAAATACGTAGGTACGTTTTTACCTAGATAGCCTACGTTCTTGAAGGATGGGATTAAGAATGACGTCTCACATGCTGTCCAGCTCGATTGGATTCAAATTAAGCAGCGCGTTATTTACGTTAAAATTAGCGCAAATAACGCGTTACGTTATATGTTATAAATTATAATTCATGGTAAGCCTGCAGGATAGCATGAAAGATAACGTCGTTCTCAATCTCATTCTATAAATTCGCAGGATATCCTACTAATATTATAAAATTCAAAGTTTGTGAGAATAGATGTATGGATGTTTGTTCCTCTTTCTCGCAAAAACGACTGAACTGATTGTGCTGAAACTTGGTATGGTTATATTGTAGTTTGGGACCTGAAATAGCATATAGATACTACTAATAGCATATACAACACTAGCAGCTGCCCGCGCCTTCGCCCGCGTTTTATTGTGATAAAAAATAGCCTATATGTTATTCCAAGTCCCAAACTATACCCATACCATTCAGCCATTCAGCCTAATCGGTTCAGTAGTTTTTGCGTGAAAAAATAACAAATATACATACATCCATCCATACAAACTTTCACATTTATAATATTAGTAGGTTAAATACATACTTTTTATCCAGATAAAACGCGAAGGAGCGGGCAGCCGCTAGTATAGTATAAGTACTGTATCTATACCTAAGTATTATGAAGGCACCTACTGACCTGAGCATGGAACTAGCACAGGTCCCTAACAACGAAGTCCTGCGAACAAACTCGCACATGATACCTATGAGACTGTTGGTGGCCTATTCCTTCAAACTTATGGACTTACGCTACGATTGTGGACTCTTTTAGTAATTTAGTATACTCAGCAGGCATTCTGAAGTGTTAACTTTCTTCTTCCGTAATATATCATTCAATTCAGGAATAAAATAAAAGTAGCTGAAGAGTTGTTAGAACCAGAAGGTTTTTGTTATTATAGTGCTTATGCCCGCACTTGGGGTAATCTTAAAGAATTTAATAATATCCCAAAAATGTACTACTCCGGCGGGACTTGAACCCGCGACCCTCCCCTGAATACGGGGATGCGCTAACCAACTGCGCCACGAAGTCTCAAAGATTTTCGACAGGTCGGGTACTTGCCTCCGTGACGCAGTTGGTTAGCGCATCCCCGTATTCAGGGGAGGGTCGCGGGTCCAAGTCCCGAGGAGACGTAAATTTTTGGGATATTATCAAATTGTTAGTATCTAGCTACCCAAGCATTTTTTTTAATAACCGCAAACCATTTTTTGTCATATCGTCCCAAGATTGCGTGACTACCTTCTAAACTCATTATTTGAGACAAAATAATGTAATAATTTTCATTTAATAAAGTCATTATGGAAAGGAAATGAGTTGTCGCCGTACTCGTCGTCTTGCATCCAATTTGGTATTTTCGGGACCTTTGTAGTCAACCGCAAGATGAAAACGAACTAGATAGAAACATTATTTGGTAAAAAATAGTTTAGATAAATTGAAATAATAAGCAAAATAGAAAATTACCGACAATAAACTACTGTTTTGGCATTTCAGTAAAAATTCTGCGAAATGATGGTACGCATTGGTCTTCCTATTTTCGGAACTAGTGGTTTTAGTTTCAGTAAACCAAATAGGTAATCAGAATAATCTTTACTTCCATTCATCAGGCCATAGGACATAGATTATCATCAGCTAGAGTGGATGATAATCAGGAAAAGACACAGAGCACAAATTAACTAAATGCAAACGTACAGCGCATTATCATCCTTATCTTGTGGATATTCCTTTCACTCGCTCTAAGCAGTTCTACTCCATAATTAGGTATCATTCATATCATACCTAATTATGTAATTTATTTTTAATTTCTTTAATATCGCTTAGGATTGGTCCTCGCTACCTGCCTCTAAGTATTTTTCCGGTCAACTTCAACCTGAGTCTCTTCAAGACGAGAGTGAATAGGTGTCTGTATTCTAGACCTTTGTGATACATCTTCGGTCACATCGTCACTTATCATAAGGTGAGGTTATGTTCAAAAAACGACTGTCTATTGAACTTAAAAAAAAACTAGTTAGATGACCAAGGTATTCATTCAATTCTTACCGCAGTAGAAAAAAAAATGTGAATAGAAAATCAATAACACCTTGTTTCTTTTTTGCGTATTTATAACTGTTTATACTTAGTATATAAAGTCTTTATTGACAAATAAAATAACAATCAAATAATATAAAGAAATTAAACTAGTATTTACAATTGAAACAATTGAGCTAACTGCAGACTGTTGCAAACAATCTACAGATAGCACAACTGGTCCATATCAATACCAGTCGGAAGCGTCCCGAAGACGCTGACTGCATTGCCCCGCTGTATGGCAATGCTAATGCGCTGCGCCAGATACTCACCAGCTCTCGGGTCACGCGTCGCTTCGACCAGGCGCTCAGTATATTAGTATATGGACTTGTCTAAGTGATTATTATGTAAGAAATAAAGTTATTGATTCTGATTCTGTTCTACCAAGCTTCGTTTATGTGCTCTATATGAATTTATCAATTAAATACTTAATTCTAATTATTTCGTAACAATAGAACAGGCCTTTAATTGCTAAGAAAATGTCGATTGGTTTCTAGCTACAATAGTTTAATAATGAGTTTATACCGACGTGGTTATTAGTTCATCCTCTAATTAGTGTCTCAGAATACCTATGTATCTTACTAATTAACATGTACATATAAGGATGCCGTTTAACCATTAGCATTACCTACGTAGGTACACACAGTCCACTGCTCTAGTATCTGTACCACAGAAGTCCTACTATTATTATAAATTTCAAAGTTTGTGAGGATGGATGTTTGTTCGCCTTGCATGCAAAAACTACTGAAATTTGGTAGGTATGGGTATAGTTCACCACGCTTGACAGGCGGATTTTTGGACCCAAGTTTGGAGTCATGTTCAGAAGTGAACGTAATGTGTGCTGATGAGGACCTATCTCTAGGCCCTAAAGAGCAAGCCTAGAGTCTAGGGTTTTGTTGTCTAACTTCACCTTTCTTAAATTCAATTCAATGCGTATCATCATATCAACCGATCGACGTCCACTGCTGGACATAGGCCTCCCCTAAGGATCTACACAATGACCGATTTTGCGCTGCTCGCATCCAGCGATTTCCCGCGACCTTCACTAGGTCGTCGGTCCTACGAGCTATGTGCCCTGCCCACTTCCACTTGAGTTTCGCAACTCTGAGAGCTATGTTGGTTACCTTGGTTCTTCTGCGGATCTCCTCATTTCTGATTCGATCTCGCAGAGAGACTCCGAGCATAGCCCTCTCCATTGCTCTCTGTGCGACCTTGAGCTTTCTGACGGGGCCCATAGTGAAGGGCCATGTTTCAGTGCGAATATTTTACCTTAATACGATACATGTTTCAGTCATAGCTTAATTAATTAAAAACATCATTAAATACACAATCTGACTGAGTAGCTACACAAGCGCACGACACTATAATGTGTGCGCGGTCAGTGCTTCATGGAAGCGCAGTCTATGTCCAGCCTCCAGCTATGTGTCAGATAGCTACTGGTACCGCTCCGCACCCCGCGCATCAGGGATGCCGCCGTTCTGTTGCGGATGATTGCGTAAAAGTCATCAACGCGGGACTCAGCAAAGATCCCGGACGCGCTATAGAAGCGGGGCAGTCCCAGTAGGACTCTGAATACATTATTGTACTGGACGCGGAGGGTACTACAGCTTATCTGCGTGTAGTCTCTATAACCAAAACGATGGATGTGTTGCTGTAGATTGTATATTGGGATTAGTAAACATTAACAACTTATTTTTACAGAAGTTCGAAAACCCCTGACGAACATTTGGAATTTGAAGCATTATAACATTTGAACAACCACAGATTACATACATATTTATATTACCTTTCAAAGGAAATCTACAGCAAAATACTAAATTCAAATTGGTACATCTGTTTGGGAGCTACGATACCACAAACAGACACATAGAAACTCACGTCAAAATTTTTACGCATTCACTGCACAGCAACTGCGATCCCAGCAACGGGCGCGGACGGCGTTATTAGGGCTTGCAGAACTAAGGTGTGTCGTTGGCAATAAAAGTGTTTAAGGGGTACTAAAGTGACATCATAATGCTGACTGTACTGTATGTACCTAATTAACATGTTTATGGATGTCGTGGCCAATTAACCCGACTTGGCCTCTGATCGATTTGGCCCATATTTGCGGATAATAACTCAGCCGTCTCGATTAACGCTACATGGACGCGTTCGGGATATCCTGACAAATTGCATTTGCCTTATTTATTAGTTTCTCAATCATCGTTAATTGGGTCTATCGTCAATACTATTTCCCATAGGAAAAATATTCAATTACACGGGAAATTACTTAAAACTTAAAATATTTTGATGGTCTTACGTTAAATGTAGATAACGGTAGAAAATCGTTCGGTAAGTTGTCATACCTATGTACTATATAGTATGTAGTTATTCTGTGGTATCGTATAAGTTGGTATTGTATTGTATGCCGTGGGGCCGCGGCGTACGAATATCGACCCCTCCAACTCAACCCGTGGATGTCGTAAGAGCCGACTAAGGGAATCTACCAGAGGAAGGGTAACAGCTTCCTTCTGAGTATTTTTCAACACCAACACTGCGATGACCAATCCGCCTGCCAAGCGTGGTGATTATAGCAAATCCCCCCCTACATGGGATACCATCCACTCGATGAACCGACGACATTGTAGCGGTCGCAGAGTCGATGGATAGAGGCGGCTCAGGACCGTTATTTGTGTCGTATGGGGAGGCTTATGTCCAGCAGTGGACGTGTATGCGCTGATATGATGATGATTGTATAGGTTTGGAAAATATCCGGACCTAGTGGTCGAATGAAAAAAAAACTACACTTCCCACATTTTTAACCGACTTCAAAAGGAAGAGGTTCTCAATTCGTCGGTATATTGCTTTTTTTGTATTTATGTACGCGATATCCGCCAATTATGGACCGATTTTAAAAATTCTTTCACTATTGTATAGAAAATTATCCCAAAGGAGTCCCGTAAAAATGTTATCCCAGGGGATTAGTATTTATCCCGCAAAACTTAAAATAAGTATAAAAGTAAGAGAATTCGAAGTCAGTTTATTGTTTTTTAAAACACGCCATATTATCCAGTGCATTATCCCCTTAGTTGTATCCAGAAGTAGGTCGTGGAAAATAATGTCATTGATGCATAATAAAGAAGATTGCATGCTCTACCACTTACACAGTTAGCACTACAAAAGGTCATGGGTACAGTCAAGAACATAATTTTGTATCGTAAAATTGTAATAGCCAGTAATTGCGTGTTTATTATGAATAATAGTGCGTGTAATTCGCGTATAAAAAACTTGTATTGCAAATTTGCAATGCAAATTATATAAAAATAATGTTTTTTTTTTTGTAGAAACTTGCGACCGCTAGGTATTTGTATTAGTCCAAGAGCATAGTAGAATTATTAAAGGCAATGAATTATCATACATAATAGTTAGGTAGTATTTATTTTAAATCTCATTGATAGTACCTATTGGCTACTTTTCTGTTATAAACTTAAAAGTGGGACGAATGCGGAATGAAATCACCACTTAATTTGATTTTCCGTGTTCGGACTACTTTGGGGCGGGGTGTGACGAGCAAGAAATAACTTGACTTTTAAATTCGACCAATAAATGCATAAGCTAAAATGACTCACTAGGCGACTCCTCTTTTATACCTACTCCTGTAGTGGGTCAACGACCCTAATTGGATCTTGGCCTCCGACCTAAGACTTCTCCAGGCATTTCGGTTCCGAGCTGTCTCTCGCCAGCTATGGGCGAGGCGTTCGCGAACATCGACTTCAACTTCATCGATCCAGCGATACCCAGGGCAGCCGACTGGTCTAAGCCCTGATGGTTTTCTCTGATAAGCCTCCTTGACAGACCGATCCTTTTTTTTTTAAATTGTGAATAAAATACAATAAAATCATGCAGGTAAGTATCATACTTTTATGACAGAGATTAGACACTGCTAGATTAAATAGGATGGAGAGTAACAAGGTTCCTTGCATTGTCAGCATCATTAAGCCTGGCTATACCCATCTGTTTAAAGCAACCAAGTAAATAGGGCCTAACTTTTGATTTATCTTAAATCATGTTTGGTACGCCTTTCTTAATTCACAATTCTTAAATTCTTTCCATCCAAAGGTTGCCTGGAAGATATCGCTTTTAAGCGATAAAGCCGCCCATTTTACATGTCCTATGTAAAATTTATATGTAATGTTGTTTTGTGTATAATAAAGAATTTTTGAATTGTATTCTTTTGATATACGACGTAGTTCTTAGCTTTCGAAATATTCTTGAACTAGCGGCTGCCAGCGCCTTCACCCGCGTTTTATCGGGAAAAAAATAGCCTATATGTTATTCCAGGTCCTAAACTATACCCATATCTACCAAATTTCAGCCTAATCGGTTCAGTAGTTTTTGCGTGAAAGAGTAACAAATATCCATACATCCATACTTACTTTCACATTTATAATATTAGTAGGATAAAACCAGCTACTAGACTACACGGGAACACACTAGAAATAAAGAATAAATAGAATAAGATTAATGTTTTATTTCCGTTAGTACCTACCTAAATGCTAATTCATAAAATGCTACCGCATACGTCGGAATGCACCAACGTGTACAATGCTATAACTCAAGTTATAAACTGGTGCGTGCAAATTAAAGTGACAGGCTTTGTTTAGCTAGTATATTGTGTTTTTATTTGTAGTATCTTTATTGACAAAGAAAATAAAAATAAATTTGTAGTACCGCGAATATTTTTCTGTAATATCTTAATAGATATTACAGAAAAATATTCGCGGTAACTCATGTTGGAACTGACTTCCGTTCCTCCTGTCCAGACATCCAAGTAGCCAAAATCGAAATTTTGTTAACAAAAAACTATACTATGTACTCGCATGGCGTCGGTGTTTCAGATATAATTGTCAGGAGTTGTTAAAAAGAATTTAGCTACTTGGTGTTCTTTTAAAAGTTAATCGACAATTACATTATAATTGACGCTTTTGATCAAAGCGAAATTTCTTAATTTAAACGTGTAACAAGAGATTGAGAGAAAATAATAGATTGAGAGAAGATTACGTGTAATTTGCTCCCAACAACTCATTACCTACAATGGAGTTAGAAAGGTCCCTGTCTCAGCATTTTCATATAACTTTAACCTTAAGATAGATGTTTTTAATAGGTTCTGTACTAAATCCAATAAGCTACTGACTGTTCGATTTTATCTCCCAATAACAAGATAAATAAAAAAATACGGGATTAGACACGATTTTTGACACGACAATCGCGGCATATTCCACTGTCAGTTTCCTGACTATCTCCATTAGAGTCCAATTATTAAGAAGGTGGGTCTTCATTACCTGGATTAAGCAATTTGCTCAAATTAGGGCAATCCGGGACAATAGCACCATAATGAGACGGATTTGCGGTAGCTTTGTGGTGACCGGTAGATAATTGATATCAAATTATAGGGGTACCTAAGCAAAGCTGTCCATGGCAGATGGTACGACGGACGCTTTTTTCTGGTAAGTAGTTCAATAAGCAGTTAAATTGATTGAACATTGTAGGTTGACTGGAAGAAATCGCTCCCAGCGATAAGGCCGCCTTTAGTACTGTTTATTTTTTTATTTCATCATCATCATCAGCCCATACACGTCCACTGCTGGACATAGGCCTCCCCCGTACGACGCCACAAATAGCGGTCCTGAGCCGCCTCCATCCATCGACTCCCTGCGACCGCTACGATGTCGTCGGTCCATCGAGTGGATGGTCTCCCATGTAGGGGGGGATTTGCCATAATCACCACGCTTGGCAGGCGGATTGGTGATCGCAGTGTTGGTGTTTAAAAATACTCAGGAAGCTGATTATTTATTTAGATAAAATATTTTATATTAATGTTAAATTAAGTATAATAAAGTGTTCATTCATTTATTGTATAGATACAGAAGATTATGTTTGCTAACACTGCTTGGTCTAAATATTATTGTTGGCTTTCCCTTTCTTATTTAATTACCTCGCCTGATCTCTCCGGTCGTGTCGGTCTGCTATCCCACCGGATTACGAGAGTGAGGGAATAGAGAGTGCACCCGTGTTTGCTACTAGTTTAATTTGTTTATATTATTTGATTAGTTATCAATTTACTATTGTTTTCGTCTATGACATTTTTATTTATGCAATTTGATTTTATATTGATTTAGGCGAATGTAAACCCTAACCATCTTTGCAAATATTTATTTTTAAATTGTATTTTACTTGTAAAATATTGTTTATCTGACATGTAAAACATTTATTACGCCAATAAATAACTTGAACTTTGATTGAGAGAATCAGCCGCACTCTTTCGAATACAGGAAATGTCAAAAATTACACCTGGTAAATGAATTAATATTCAAAAATTATCTATTGGGGTTTCCGAGCTCAATTGGTTAATAAAATAAAAAAAGCTATTGTGACATACCAAATTTTAATACCAAAACTATTGATTTTGCTTCGCTTCCTTGGCATTCTGGAGTCCCTGCGTCAAGTACAATTTGGCTAAACTCTGCGAGCAGAACTGACTAATATGCTGACTGTATGTGTTAATCTGTCCAGCTACAATCATAGGGTTAAGTCTTGGCGGAACCGGATGAGGTTTAAACAGTTTGTTGACATCTTCTTCTGGTAGTGGAGGTTCGTCCTTCGCTGCCCTTGCTGCGTTCTCCTGGGCACGTTTGACCATCCAGCGGTGCTTGTCCTGCTGTTGACGGACCACCAGTTGTTGATAGCGGTTGAACTTGATGGCTTCTTGGTTGAGCTCGTCGACGCGATCCATTAGGCTGCGAAGTTGGCCTGAAAGAAAACAAAAAAAGTTTTTATATTATTTAACACAATATAATCTCGGTGTTTATTATACACTTCCTCAATTGGGAAGGGTCTAACCACATCTATGGTCACGGAATAGGTCTTAACCCTGCCTGAAGAATGGTGTAAAAGACATCTCTCGCTTTGGCTTGAACAAGCATTGTTGTAAGTGAAAAGTTTTACTGGTCAATTTGGACCAGCTTGCAGATTTATGACTAACTAGCTACTGCCCGCTCCTTCGCCCGCGTTTTATCGGGATAAAAAATAGCCTATATGTTCTGTTATACTGATATAACAGAATTGATTCTGATTCTGAAATCAGAATCAGCATCAATAACTTTATTTCTTTAGGCTTACAAAATAAGCACTTAGACAAGTCAAATTTATATATATATATATATATATTCCAGGTCCCAAACTATAGCCATACCAAATTTCAGCCTAATCGGTTCAGTAGTTTTTGCGTGAAAGAGTAACAATTATCCATACATCCATCCATACAAACTTTGACATTAATAATATTAGTAGGATTTGTTTCTATGAAAACGGCTATTCCTATCCCATGCAGTAGCGTAGCGTGGGTATCGGCCGCCCGGGCGGAATACAGTTTTGCCGCCCTCTTATTTAGGTATTTCAATTTGATGTATACTTTACATTACATACATTAATTAGAGAACTTTTCAGCGAGAACATGCACCATTTTTTTTAATTAACCCGGTGAGATTTATTTCTCGTACATCAAACACGCTCAGAATGTTTGAGACGACAGACGGAATGGTAGGATTTGCTTTACAGACTTTTAAGTAATTTTCAAAAGCGCCTCATTGTTAAAATCTCCCTATTTATCATTTGCAAAAAGGACCCACTAATAATACAAGTCGGTAGCTTGCAGATAAAATTATGGTATTTTCGCGTAGTATAGAGGACCTTGCGATACTACATACACATGATGAAATAATGGTACAAATGGTATAATTATACTACGAAATCCAACCTTGTTCTCGCTGATTATTAGTCATAAACAAATCCAACCACAAAATAAAATACAGGTAATCCCCGCAAGTCAATAGACGGTGTTGCCAGCAGTCGCTACAAAATATTAATTAAAACTACAAGAATATGTAGTTGCGATAAAGATATGAAATGGTTCAAATATTTTTAATATTTATTGTGAAATTTTGCCGCCCCCTCAAAAGTGCTGCCCGGGGCGGGCCGCCCCTGCCATCCCCACTACGCTACGCCACTGATCCCATGGCAATGATAACTTTTTTATTGAATAAAAAGTAACCTGGTCTACGTATTAGTAACAAACATCCATCCATCTATTTACACATTAATAGTATTCTGAGATGACAGGGAGCAGGTAAATTGTTGTTGATTTTTTAAATTACTTAGACTGTAAGTGTAAGCTAGTAAGAGTTTCTATAGTGTACCATTTCTGTTTAAGAAATATCTTAAATTCCATAAGATCTCACCTTCAAGCACAGAAGCCGTTCCCAGATCCAGGAACTTAGATCCATCTTCTTCTGGTATCATCTCCGTGAGTTCCGACATCATGATGTTGGTGAGGGGAGAGTTGCGGATGACGATGGGTACCTCGATGAACAGGTTCTCGTAGCCTATCTTCAGGTTACGGAGCGCTTCCGGGGTGTAGTCACGTTCTTTGTACATTGCGATGGCCTGGAACATTCAAATAAGTTATAAATAAACCAGTAAAACCACCAGCACCAGTAGGTGTCATTTAGCCCAAAGCTATGCAGAGCTTGTGTTATGGGTACTAGACAAATGATAAACTTAATACATTACATCATAGACTCTTAGATATTTTTTATTATACATAGAAAACACCCAGAACACCTGGAACAAAATGTCTGCAGATCAAACAGACATTCATCGAACCCGCAACCTCCTGTAGCGTAGGCGGACATTCGCCCGCTGCGCTACTGAGGTCATCAAAACTCTAACTCAATATTCTTAAGGCCAATATGTTATGGATTTTATTAAATGGGCTATCAATTCAATAATGTTCTTACAGTATATTGATAGGAATGGAAGGGAGAAGCAGCCTTGCTTGAAAAGCATGGCTTAAATTAATAATTACGTATTTTTGCTTGCTTCAATGTCGAGAGCGAAAGGTTCGCTAAAAGTGAAGACCTCTTAATATAGCAGTTTGAGATAGGTCTATAAAGAAAGTCTCTAAACTTCTCCATAGAGATAATTTATAAGCAAGTGTAAGGTTAAACAATTATATAACATTACCTGAGGAGTCAGACG
This sequence comes from Eupithecia insigniata, assembly GCA_947859395.1. Lineage (NCBI taxonomy): Eukaryota > Metazoa > Arthropoda > Insecta > Lepidoptera > Geometridae > Eupithecia > Eupithecia insigniata. The sequence continues at coordinate 3,638,270 of OX401996.1, read as the reverse complement.
GTAGGCCTTCAGAGTTAAGAATCCCCTGGCCGACTTCTTGGTGTCATAGATGACCACCACACTCTCTTCAATTGATGTCTGGTAGTGGTACTGAGACTCCAGCAGAGACATAGAGAGGAAATTGCCAACATCAGCACTCTGGTACCTGGAATATAGGACAGAAGTTTACAAGTAATGATAATAATTACAAAAATTCAAAGAATTGACAGAATAAAATCAGTTTATATTAACCAGGGAGGTATAATATTAGTAAACTATAGTAGGGCTCCTTATGAACCCTAATAGGTCTGAAAAAGTGCTACCCCACCATGCCTTTTCTGCCATGTAGCAATTCTGTGTTCTGATTTGTAGGGTATGGCTGCTGGCAAAATTATTCTCAGGAATTCCCGGGAATTCTGAAATAAATCCTGGTGTCATGATCATCGATTTTCCCAGGAATTCCCGATTCCCGGCACCCGGGAATGAAACAGTAGGCTTAACCCCTATGCCCTTAATTGACTGGCAGTATGTACATTGTTTTGGATATGTAGGTGTAATATTATTTTCACTTTTCACAAATATACATTAAATTAGATTCTTATAAGTAGGTACCTATTAATTTAGTTTTTCTTATTTATGTGAAGTTATTGTATGTATGTTCTTTGAGAAAATAAATTAATTTTAAACCAACATTGTATAGCACATTTTAACCGCACATGTTTTAAGAGTTTTATAGATAATAATAATTGTTGGTAACACCACTATGTCAGGTCATCCCATAGTTTCATCAATAAGGCACAAAAAACAAATTCAAACGACACAAGTTTCTTCAGCTAACATACCATCCCACATGAAAGTGGTCCACGTTGACTCTCCTGAGCCTTCTCATCATATCTAGCTGATACTCCTCCTCATCCATAGTATCGTCATGCTTGGGGAACGGGAAACAGTTGGTGATCTCCAGTCGGTTCTCAACCACCAGTCCCAGCAGGGCTCCCTGTGCCACCTCCATGTTGCTTTGGGATTCTTCATGGCAGTGTTTCACAATTTTCATCACCGCCTGGAAAGGAAAAGCATTTTTTCCACATTGATAAAGAGTTTTAAATACATGAAAGGAGTTTAAAAGCACAAGTTGGAAGTGGACACTGGAAAGCAACGCAGAGCCAAAAAGTTAAGTTTACGAAGTTGAGCATTTTTGTCCAGAAGTTGTCTTACTTGGTGCAGAATCCTGACGCTCTGTACAATATATCAGTTTCAAGTCTTTTTGGGGTAAATTGAGATTTACTTATAGTACCTATTACAGTCTTTTATGAGGATTTGATATTTAGCACATTCAATATCCTAAGATAATAGAGTTATGTAGTTGAATATCTTGTCAAAAATATGAATATTTAATTACAATACAGCTATGTGGTGTGCTTGGTTAACAAAACAATAGCAAAGTCTGCTGATGTACAGACAAATGTGAACATTACACAGAAGCCAAGTAAAAAGTTCAATAACAAATGCATCATGTATGTTTGTAAACACTAACCGAGTGTACCAGTACACATGAGATCACCACTTTAACCTTAGTCACCTTAGGCCAGGACATAGCAGTCTCAAAATTAAAATGATCTCATACAAAACTTCTGGTTACCTATATGGGAGTTGGAGATCATTGTGTATTCTAAGTTGTAAGATTAAGTACAATAATTTTAATGTCAAGCGCATTAAAATTATTGTACTTAATCAGTATAAGAAAGGTGTATTATGGTAAAAAAGTTTGGGTATCAATTAAGCAGTTAGCAAATTAAAAAGGACTTGGTCAGTCGAAAAATGAATTTCGCCAGCAGAAAAAAAAATAAGTAAGCTACATCTTGTAGTCAGCAAAACAAATAAATTGGTCAGCAAGCATCACTAATTTTTTTTTCTTTTTTTTTATAATCATGTAAAAATATTAAGCAGACCAAACATTTATGATTGAGATTAGATTTGGATGAGATACCCAGAAATAAATACCAATAAATTTACTTCCAGCATTCTGCAAAATCACTTGAGAAAGTTGACAAAAACATAACCTGTAAGAGGTCAATAAACTATGTAAATTTAAGCTCCCTAGAGGTTCTGGATATGTAAAAAGTATGAGTTTTACTGCATTTTCATGTCCGGAATGCATTTTCTATGGATAAATAAACAATAATAAACACAAACAGCGAAAAACATGACGTGTCAGGAACAGCCAGATTTTTTTGTTTTCAACCATATTCTAGGCAAATTGCTATGTAAGCATAGAATAGAAAGGTTACTTACCAACCCATCACACTGAACGTAATTAATTGCGGGTTCCACATCTGCGGGAGCTGGACGCCTCGCAGCAGCACCACGGTTCGCCATTTTTTGAGAAAAGGGAAGGATGAATGAAACATACAATACTGAATGAATGAAAATGAACAATGATAAAGCGATGACAACTAATTTAAGAAGTTGCCATAATAAATAAATGAAAATAACGGTTATTGGTTCGAGAAAACGAGTTGTCAACAAGCTACAATACTGAATGAATGAAAATGAACAATGATGATGCGATGACAACTTATTTAAGAAGTTGCCATAATAAATAAATGAAAATAACGGTTAATGGTTGGAGAAAACGAGTTGTCAACAACCTAATGTTCGGATGACATTAGTTTTTCTCTCGGATGTTTTTCTGGTTGTTCTCTCTGGGCCAGGAAAATAGCCTTTTATTGTTGACTATCTGCGCCCCGCGGCTTCGCTCGCGTTAAATAAGTTAAGAAGTTACGGAGATACGTGGCAACCAACATACACACCACAGAACAAAATATCCTAAATCACACAGACTTTCACATTATGAAGGTAGATGGAATTTTTCATTCTTGTCGGGGAGGAGATTATTACGTTTCCCGTCACCCTCGAAGTGTAAACGGCAATGTCCGTGTCATAATAGCATCATCGCAAGCTTTCTATACAGAATATTTAAAATAATGAATCAAAACTCGATCATTAATGATCCAAGAAAATAAGAATTCTCTTCCGAGAGCGTCGCCAGGTGACGTTACTATCCAGATGCCACTTTATTTCAACAAAATGTAGAAGTTGGGAAACAAACGTGTTACGGGCAATTGAAAAATCAATAAAAAAATATAATCGTTAATTATGTTTGTTAAATCAGTCAAAACAGCGTTAGTTAAGCACTAGTCAATGTGATAAATTATGTAATTGTACAAGTAGTACAAAATCACATAGTTTCATCAGATTCATACAGGAGTTCGGGGAGTTACGATTTTACGCTACTGGTAACACCAGGAAACAGATTCGTCTTCTCCATAGAGTAGGGAACCCTAACTCCTTTTTTAGATTTTTGCATCGCGTGAGTGGAGCAAAAAATGGTCAAAAAACATGTTTTCGTGGAGCTCCCTTTAATTTTAATATTTATTTTGATAATATATTATTATCAGTAAATGGAATACACACAAAAATACAGGTGTCTACCTTTTACGAACCATGAGATACAATAGAGCTCGATAGATCGACGGAGAGACAGACAGCGGAGGAAATATGGGACGAATCAGGAATGAAATCGGCATAAAAAATTATTTTCCTGATTCGGACTAGTTTGGGCCGAAACAAGTTTGGCGTGACAGCGAAGTCACATCCCTAGTCACGCACACTATTACAAATCTGCAACAGAACCCTAACCAAAAACGGATATGCGTAGAACTGTGTCTGGCGGTATCCTGCAATACTTCATCCGAGGTCTTCTCACATAGGTCTAGCCATAGACAAATAATTAGGTAGAGGTAGCATAAGTCATTTCCGGTCTTATAACTATGTATCACCATAGTTCACAGGTATCTTTGTCGATCCATCGGAGTCAAGTTATGAGTAAAAGAGATAGCTGGTCTTAGAGTATCTAGAAAGGAGTTGCCAAGGGCTACTTTTAGTACTAAAATGATTCTGCCAGTTTTCACGGGAGGCGAGGTAGCACGGTACAGCACACATTTACATAATCTCGCAACTAATGCAGAAAAATTAAGCGTCCCTATAAACGCACACGCAAGTAAAAGCTTGTACACAAACACAAAACAAGCACATTGTTTAGTTACATACTAACACAAAAAAGTAGTGATGGGGTGTAAAAAGACCGATAAAATGAATGATTTCAAATGAATGAAATCAGGGTTGTTCAACATCATATACTTTTCCTTTTTTTATAGATTTGTAGGGCGTAATCTCTTTAACTACTAAACCGATTTTAAAAATTATTCTAAGAAAGGTACACTGTTGTTAAGTAACACAAGGCTATATTCTATGTACGCAAGTAAAACCGCGGTGCGCTAATAGTTATTGTATGTACAATTACAACAAATATTACGCAATTATGAATCTAAGGGTTCTAACTTAGAACATCTTCATAGAAATAGACAGACTGAACTGATTTCGATGAATCGTTCATGAATGCATTTTTTTGTGTCTTAATTGGTGTGGTGGGGTGAGAAAAATAAAGAGCAGGAGAAGAATAGCGGCTGTTAGCAAATGTACTGCCCCACGCGGATTTTTATGGCTAGGAATTTAAAAAAAATTATATTGTGGTGTTTAATATAAATGTATATTACATAATTTTTAAACTATTGGTTTTTAAAATGGACTAATTTATTGTAAATGTGACGTACACATTTCTTTGGATCTGTTTTTTTCATACGAAAAGAGATTCTAGTATCTGTATACTTTTGCATAACCAATCTTCCTAATTCCATATTGTGATTGACGAAATCATTATCATAGACATGTAGAGCAATATTTGGAAATAAGTCCTTTCCTTGGAAATAGTTCAATGATTTTGAAACTCTATACATTGTAGTAATTTATTTAAGCATTAGGAGCATCTTTGTATTATAAATTTAATATAATATTCAATCATTATCTACTTGTACTGTATTGATATTTCAATCCACAGTCTATTTATAAAGAACTAGCTATGCACCGCAGTTTCATCTTACATACTACACCAGCTGTACAAAAAATCACGTTTATATGTTTCTGCGTTCAAAAAGTACAAAGCAAATAGCAATGAACAAACGACACAGCACCACCAAAATTTTAAGGGAGCTCCATAAATCGACATGTTGAAGGGAGAATGACAGAGACAATCGCAGCAAACTAGTTCTTATAAACAGACACAAATGACTGTTCATGTACCTCGGACTGCGTACGCTCGGCTACTCCCGTTCTGAATGCTACAAGTAATGTATTCCCGATAGAGATCCTTTCCCCGTGTTTTGTTAACTAATTTGAAATGATGTTGTATATATACATTACGAGTCCAATACAGAACATCCTTTTTTTAAATCGGTTAAATATGGGTACAGAAAAACACATGGCATTTTATTCATTCCATCATTCACTCAATCAATTTCATTCAACTAGTCCCCACACTACGCCTTCTAGCAAGGAATTTATACTCACATTACTCACCTACACCCTCTACCAAGAAGTTGGCGTCGTATTAAAACTGTCGCAACTGCTACTCCATTTCAATCTAAATTAAACAATATTACAAAAAACAATTGAAAAAATATCACTTACTTGTTATAGGAAATACCGTGGTACCTTAAGTTTGATGTCTCTGATCGTCTTTTACACCGTAATACCGCACAATTCACCATTTTCACTGAGCACTACTTTGCGACACGAAACGACAGCTAATGGTCGCGGTTACGAGTGAAGTAGTTTTATATAACTTGTATGGCCATATGGCCGGCAGAGAGGTACACCTTGCGTTGACATCTCCGTTCTATTATAGATACTCTAAGTAGCTGGTGTACGTATAGCTATACTGCACTGTCAGTGTCAATCGTATCAGCTTGTAACTGACTAGTTAGTTCAAAGTTGTGGTAAGATGAACTTTATTGAAATTCTAAGAAATTACTGCGTTTTACATAAAACTTTGTTGAAAAAGTGAAAATATGTCGTGCTCTGCTGTGTTCTGTCCTTCAAGAAGCACAAGAGATGGAGTAAAAGTTCCGGATTTTTCATTACATACGTAAGTTTTTCGCTCAGTATAAATACTAAAGTAATGATGTTTATTACTAGAAATCTGTAGTAACAACCTTTTAACAATCTAGTTCATGTGTTCCTATGGGTCTAGGATACAAATAATGTCTAAAACTATGAAACTATTCATAGTTTTAGACATTTTTTAGCCGAGATAATTTTTGCATCTGTGCTAGTGATGGGCTTACCGTCAAATTTAGTTTTCGGGTTATTCCGCATTCTTCCCACTGGTTTCGGCCGAAACTGGCCCGATTCAGGATAATAAAATTGTATGCTGATTTCATTCCTTATTTCAACATTTCTTACAGGAAAGTAATATCTTTCACACTCTTCTCGTGCATGTAGCATCGTGATACATTGATTTATTATTGAAGGATTCGGATTGAGGTTACGGACGCGGTACGGTGCGCAACTGCTGTGCCAACTTTTCGTTCCTAAAAAAGTTATAAGCGGTCTGCGGCTAAAAATTTACTATAATCGTGCGTACTTGATACCCAAACTACTACAGTGAGCGTTATCCAGTGCTAATTATAAGCATAAAGTGAATTAAACTGTGATTAAAAATTAAAATCCTTTCTACGCACTTATACAAAAGTTGGTCTTACCTTCAATTCTACAGATACGAAATAAAATAAAAACTACTCAAAAACATTAAAACATACAATAAATACTTATAAAACAAATCAAACCTACTCTTAAATATCCCTAAATATATACAAGCACATACACATAAATAAACAATGATAAAGCAATGCGGAAGCTGCGGCCAGTTTATGACAAAGGAGAAAAAGGATGGTATCAGCTGCACAAAGTGCTCGGTAGTATTTCACCGAATATGTGTGAAGATCCCCGAGACAGGAAAGGTCAGCTCGGATTGGACATGTCCTAGTTGCAAAATTCGCATACCCAAAAACGATAAATTGTCGACTCCCGTGCGGGGGCCCGGTGGTGATGAACTTAAGGCTCCAAATTCGACGAAGAGCGAGTCTAAAGAATTACCACCTGATAGCCTTACGCAGGAAATACGTTTATTAAGAAACGAGCTTAAGGCTACCCGAGCTGAGATGCAGGAGGGCTTGAGAGATGTGCGCTCTGAGATAGCAGAGTTCAAAAGCGCACTATCGTCGTGCACCGACCGGCTGGATGCAATGGAGCTTAGAATATCTTGCCTGGAGAAGAAGTTCGATGAAAAGGTATCGGACACAAGCACTGATGCCGTACAGGACACAATTTTCGAGCTCAAAACACAGCTGAATGAGCGGGACCAGGAAATTCTTTTGAATGACGTGGAGATCAGCGGTATACCGGAGGGGAAAGAGGAGACACTGCTGCATACTGTCAAAATGCTTTCGGCCAAGCTGGGAGTGAACATCGGCGAATATGACATAGTGCATGTCGAGCGGTCCGGACCAATACGCCAGAACCGGCTTGAAGACGGGGGCACTGGGGGCAGCGTTGCCCCCGCGCCACGCCCTCGCCCCATCACCGTGCGCCTGACGCGTCGCTGTACGCGTGACCAGCTGATCCGGGCCGCTAGAGTCCATCGCTCCATCACCACAGCTGAGCTGGATCTGGCCGGGGCGCCGCGCCGGGTCTACGTGAACGAAAGGCGTCAAAACCGACAGCTTTTCTACAAAGCACGAGAGGAGGCCCGCCGCCAGGGCTACAAGTATGTTTGGACCAGGGACGGGAAGATATTTGCACGCAAGGATGACGGCAAGCCTGCAGAGCGGATACGCTCACAAAAAGATCTGAGCAGGGTTTTTGGATAAATATTAGTTTGCTCTTAAAGCATAATAATATTACAAATTACGGGTGCGTAGTCAAAGTAAATTCTTATTAAAAATTAAATAGATTATTTTACGTAATAATCACGTTCCTACTATTTTTATTAATGATTCAAATATTCATGCGTCGTTTTGTTATATTATGTCTTAATTATTATGTAAGCCTCCTCGTCGCCTGCGCCGAAAATTGTTTACGCCTCTGTTATGAACACAATGGTTCAAAAAATTAGTTTTTGAACGATCTTACCTATTTAATTTATATGCCCTTAACTATTATTTCTAATAACTTGGTTGTACTGATTATTTTTATAGTAAATTTTGTATTTATTTATGTTACGTACTTATATAATTATGCCATTATACTTGCATTATTACATGTAGCTCAATTCTACTCGGTGCCTTGTTGGAAATGTCGAAATCAAGTGATGCTCTTTTACTATTCATAATGGTTTCCAATGCTCTTTTTAAAGTTGGCTTTTATAATCCAGGCTCCTTGAATACCAGACAGGATGAATTTATAGCTGCGATGAATAGTTATTGTGTCGATATCATGGCTATAAATGAAACGTGGTTGAGGCCTGGTCAAGATAGCATGGTACCAAAGGTTACGAATTACAGATTTAGGCATATAGCTCGTCCCGCGGGGGTGAAGTCAGGTAGGGGGGGAGGTGTAGGTTTCTTTATCGTGCAAGGAATCTCCGCGCGGACCTATAAACACCCTATTGATCCTAAACATAGTTCGGTTGAGCAGATGTGGATTACATATCGATGTGGATTATAGCGAGTTTTTTGCCCCACTTACCATTAGGGGCAAAAAACTCGCTATAGGGACAGCATACAGGCCGCCGTGGCTAGATGTTGATTTGTTACTCTCGAAGACTGTGAAGTGTATTTTCCTGATTCGGACCAGTTTGGGCCGAAGCCAGTTCGGCTCGGCATCAAAGTCACTTCCCTAGTCAAGCACACACTATTACAAATCTGCAACTGCACACTAATAAAAACGAACATGCGTAAAACTGAAAGGCGGAATCCATAAAATTCTTGGTCCTAGCGTAAAACTGAAAGGCTGAGTCCATAAAATTATTGGTCCTAGGGTCTAGCTCATAGAGGTCTTGCTTCAACTTCAACTTTTTAGTTAATGGCTCTGCATCTGGATTGACCTCTATGGGATTGACACTATGTATAGACAGCTGCAGCCGCTGTCATTCTATGTCCTATTGATTTTGATTGATATGTTTTTTGATTGACAATCAACAAACGTCAAAATAAAATAAAATCAATTTCGCAATTTCGTTTAAAGAGATTCGTTTTTGTGAGTTTCTCCTCTCATGTTTCTGTTCTCGATTTTCTCGAGAATTGTTGTTTTCTGTTGTAAATAAATTGAAATAATCAACCAAAATGTGTGGCTTCCTCGGAGTGAGTAATAACTGAAAAACATAATGTATTTAGACGGTATACGCGGGAAAATAAATATACTTTTACGAACATATTTGTGATGATGAGTGATTCTCCTACTTTCCTTGTATACTATCTCAGAACGAAGTGTCTCAGAAAATAATGAATCAGCACAAGTTCTGGAAAGGATTAACGTCGTTGAACGTGTCACCGTCGCAGCAAGTACCTGATAAAATATTAAAATTATGTTCAATAGGATTAGACTTTATTGTCCTTGGGAACGATCATGGTCTCTATCACTGTGAAATTTTGGAGGATTGTTTGTATTTTAAAAGGATAAGCGGTATCACAGCAATAGACATATCATATCATAATGAAATATTATACATTATTGATGTGCACGGAAGACTGTTCAAAACAAACACTAGTTTCAAAAACAAAGAAGAAATTGTTGTTAAAGAGGATGCTAAATGTTGTCCGCACGGCTTCAAAAGCTCCAGCTATAAGATTAAATTCAGGAATGTTGTTACAAGTGATTTCGGCCAGCTCTTCATCAGCAGCGACGGCCAGCTTTGGGGTTCAGGTATTATGCCACAGATATCATTAGACACAAGTTCTATAAAGAAAGTGCCGTTTTTTGATGGTAGAACAGTGTACAGTGCATCAATAGGGCAGAATTTTGCTGCTGTCATAGCCAGGAAGAATGTCAGAAGATCAGGCAACCTTGACACAGATAGTGACAATGATGATGAAGAAGTGTTTGCATCCAACTGCTCACAATGCCAGACGATAATAGGCCTTGCATCTCCAGCATCTGTGCCATCCCTCTCTGAGACCTGCCCACTCGGTGTTCAAATCAGCAAATCTAGTGAAGATTCCAGTAGCACCACAGCACCTCAAACCGATGTCCATGTCGATGCACATAGTTTTACAGAAGATTCTAGTCCCTCATCCGAGGAATCCAAAATAGCTAAGATAAATGGTCAAAAACAAAAAGAGGAATTGGAATTAGAGAATGATATAAAACCAAATGAGGATGATGATGACTGTACAGATAGAGATACAGAATCACCTGAGCTATGTACAGATAAGTTGAACAATATTTTTATCAACACAGATGCTGCTAGACAGTTTTTGAGTAGACAACTCTCTTGGGTTTCCGCTGGTGAAGACTATCTAGTAGAATACACAGAGAAACCAACAAGAATTATCAAAGAAAATGTCTCCAATCTCACAAACTTAGTTTATGAAGGTGTCAGAACTGTTGGAGATAAAGTTGCAACATTATCAAGACATGTCAGTGGAAGTAGTGATAACAATGATGCTCTAGAACTCCACATGAGGCACCATAATGAAGAAATCAACTCCCTACTCCACAGTTGTACCTCAAACTGCAATATGGAAAACCTACACTTCTCAGCCAGCACAATAAGCAGTGAAAAAGAATTTGAAGCACTTAGAAAGAATGAAAGTCTTAAAAACATGTCTAAACTTGGCAGAAATATCTTAGCAACAGAATTATGGACTTGGGGAGAAATATCACATGGACAATTAGGTATCGGAGATACAGTGAAGAGAATAAAACCTATGGTAGTCATGACTTTATCAGGGTATGGGTTACAAAAGGTTTCTTGTGGCACCTGGCATTGTACAACTCTTACTTTAGATGGGAGACTCTTTATGTGGGGATACAATAACTTCCATCAAGTCAGTTATGATTCCAGAGAGGATAAAAGCGGTCCTAAACAGTTTACAGAAAACTCAGACAGTGATAGAGTTAGAGACATGATAGCAACAGACCACCATACACTGGCTTACACTCACAATGAAAACATCTTCTACATGGGGAAACACGACAATGGTTTTACAGAGGAAATCATGAATTTAAACAGCAAAAAGGATGAAACATTATATGATAAGGAGAAAGAACCTTTGAAAATAGAGCCACAGAATTTCTTTAATAAACCCCAAAACATGTGTTATCATTGGCGAATCCTTTCATCAGGAAACATCAGCTATTGCTCCATTGAGGATACTGAGAAAAGCCCCGAGTTTCAGGAACTGTCCATTGCTCAAAGATATCTTGAAGAAATGATTCTGATAAACCAAAATCTGGTGAAGCCTTTTCTAAAGAAAAGCAAAGCTGTAACTCTACATTCCAATATTTACGAGTCTGTATGTGATATATTCGGTGACATACTTCATGTTACTGCTTTAAGTGTGTTATCTGTTTGGCAATATGCAGAGAAGCATATAAACGAATGTGATATTTCTTTAATCAAAAATTTAGACGAGTTTATTTATTTGTACAGAAAGTATTACATAGCTGTAAGCAATCTTATTGTTATTGGAGGATTCTCGCAGATAAATAGTGTTGTTGACGTCCCGACTAGTATTTTTAATCTGTTTAGCGATCAACTTCCGACTAACAAACAGAAATATAACAAGAAAACCTCGGAAGCCATAGTGGCGCTCGCATTCGTTCAACCCCTAACGAGATTGAGCTCTTACAAATGCATAGCGCAATCTCTACTCAGATACAAAACGAAAAGAAAAAAAACGGACTCCAAAACGACGATCGAAGACCGACTAAACAAAGTGATCTCTGGCTTAGATACCTTAATCGATGAGCAAGAAAAGAAGCGCAAAGAAGCAGATGTGACCAAACTTTTTTGGGAGGTAATCGGCAAAAGTCTGGAGCAATACAGAACCCCAGAACGCAGACTAATACGAGAATCAAAATCGCGACTGTTAAACTTAGTCAACCCTGGCCGATTCTCGTCCCATTGGTTCATTCTCTTTAACGATATCTTTATCCATGTTAACGGGAGCACGCCTAACGTTCATCCATTGGAAACGCTATGGGTCGAGCCGGTCTCAAACACAGAGTCTCTAAAAAACGTAATTCAACTAACGACTCCTGAGGAAATCCTCTCAGTTTCAACAAGCACTGAGCAAGAGAAAACCGAGTGGGTGCATGCTTTAAATGCTGCTATACGACAAGTGCTTAAAAAAGAGAGTTTTAAACCACCAGCGGTCAGATCAGCATGTCACTCATTTTCGAGTAAAAACGCGTTTTATAAGGACGCGAAATACAATGGAAGGTGGTTGGATGGTAAAGTACATGGCCATGGGAAGATCGAGTGGCCTGATGGTAAACTTTACGTGGGGCAGTTCCAGATGAACGCTTTATGTGGACATGGGAAGATGGAGATTCCTACAATAGGTAATTTATTATGTCTATTATTTCATGATCCTTGATTTAACATTAATATCCATAATTTTTTCATAGTTTTGAATACTCAACTACCATCACACAAATTTTCTAAAAAGAATCGAAAATTTGAGTGTAGGTTTACCTACCCTTAAAATCTGAATACGTGCATCCCCCTTCGCGGGACGCGAAGCAGGAGCATCAGCTGCGCAGCGGACACTGCAATGGCTATTCTATGGCGTCTTGCACGCCTATGCGACCAAGACGTGCGTACTTTTTAGTGGAAATGTTCCGCGTTGTTGACGCTCCCGCTTTGCGTCCCGCTTCCCGCGTGTTTGACGCTCAGGCTTGCCAAAAAGTACATCGATTGGGCTATTTCTCATCTTCTTTATTTTTAGTTTACAACAACATTTATTCAATAGGCAATCCTATAAAAAATTGAGTTAACTACTATTTCTTTTTTTTTAATCTAATTTTTTTTTAATTAAACTAAAATCATCACTTAATAAAATCTTTTAATAAACTCGAAAGTGCGTGCGCGATTGAATTCAGACATTTTTTCCATGATATAAGACTGTCACGAGACATTTCTCGTGACAGTTATGTTATCAGTACCTATCCTACATTAAAAATTATCATATCACACAAAACTATTATTTAATATTTATCATTATCTTTATTATACAGGTATCTACGAAGGCCAATGGAAGGACAATCAACAGAACGGCTACGGGGTCATAAAATACGTATCCGGTGATATTTACGAAGGGTACTTTAAAGATGGGCTGGCTCACGGTCATGGCATCAGGAAGCAAGGGGATTTCACATCGTCAGCAGCGACTATTTATACAGGGGAGTGGGTAAATGGGGTGAAACAGGGTTATGGTGTTATGGACGATATTGGAAAAGGTAAGATCCAGAACCAAAATATTTATTAGTATCCGCTCTACTTCCTTAACTTTGTTTTTTTACTTTTAATTCTGTGACGTCAAAAACGCCTTCAATTCCGTAGACAGGGGCGCCTTGCTAAAAGAAATTAAAGACAAAATTCCAGAAATTTGTCCTTTTCTCTGGCAATGCTAGGGTTCACCGTCAAAATTAATTTACTACACACACAATTTTTAACAATGCAGGGTGACCCTCTTGGTCCGGCCATATTTAGCCTTGCTATCCAACCAGTAATTCAACATCTTAAATCAAAACTTAATGTTAGGTATTTAGATGACGGAACGATAGGGGGAGACGTGGACACAGTTTTTAATGATCTAAAAATCATCACAGATGAATTTCGGCAAATAGGTTTAGACCTAAATTTTTCAAAGTGCGAGCTTTTTATTTCGGACTCTTGTGTAGACAAAAACAATATCATAATAAAATTCAATATTTTGGCTCCCAACATTACAGTTGTAGATAAATGTTCACTTCGCCTCCTTGGTTCACCAATTTTTGATGAGTCTTTTCAGTCATTTGTAGATGAGAAAATTCAAAATTTCAACAAAACCTCGGACAGACTTCTCATAATTAATAGCCATATGGCTTTTACAATTATTCGGGTTTGCTTGTTTGTCCTAAATTTACGTATTCTTTGAGATGTTGTCAACTGTGGAAACACAGCGAGCTCTTAGAAGGCTTAGACAACATAATAAAGAATACTTTATCATCGGTTTTGAATATCTGTTTCGATCACAAGGCATGGTCGCAGGCCTCCCTGCCTGTCAAATTGGGAGGCTTAGGTATCCGCAAAATTTCAAGTGTCGCCCTGCCAGTTTTCTTGTCTTCTGTCTACAGCACTAGTTCTTTAGTCGAAAAATTTTTAAAGCCGTATTTGGTCTCACCTGGAAATTCATTCAAAATTTCGTTTTTAGACGAGGCTCGAATGGCTTGGCATAGTGCTTGCCCTGATGCTGCTCCCCCAAAATCTCTTTTGTCCCAACGGCAATGGGACGGGCCTCTGTGTGAGTTGACACGGAATTGTTTGTTACAAACGTGCTCCAGCTCTGCAGATCGTGCCCGTCTCCTGGCCGTTTCTAAATGGGAGTCAGGACATTGGTAGCAAGCACTTCCTTCATATAATACTGGCACTCTATTGGATCCCGTAACTTTCCGTATAGCAACATGTCTTCGGTTGGGTGCAAGGTGTTGCGCGCCTCATCAATGCCAGTGCGGTACTGTTGTCGAATAACTTGGTCATCACGGATTATCGTGTACTAGGGCTGCCGGTCGGATATCTCGCCATGCCAGCCTTAACGACATCATCCGACGGGCCTTTGTCACCGCTAACGTACCAGCTATTCTCGAACCGAATGGTCTGTTGCGTGACGATGGTAAGAGGCCCGACGGCATGACTTTAGTCCCTTGGGAGCTGGGGAGGCCTATTGTGTGGGACGCTACATGTGTCGACACACTTGCGCCTTCCCATCTTTCAAGGACATCCGTGAGGGCTGGTTCGGCGGCAGATTTGGCCGAGGATCTCAAGAGGCGCAAATATGCAGGTCTCGACAGAGCCTACGCATTTGCTCCCCTTGGAGTCGAGACCCTAGGTCCGTGGGGTACCGAGGCTCTCCGGGTTTTCAAAAAATTATCTGAGCGCCTCACTATGGGTCAGTAGCGTAATTTTCGTGCCTGATGATGATGATATATAAAGTAGAATAATTGAACTATTATATACCACAAAAAATATGCTATAATAACATTTTAATAGCGATAGCTTGAACTTGAATGTAAGGTAGTCGATTGATTGATGTAGGAAAAATTGTGATATGACACTTTCAGATCGTTTTTTTACAAACATTTGTTGATAAACTATAACTTATTATACATCATTAAAAGCGTGGTACTTAACACTTTCCAAGAAAGTTAGCTTTTACAGACCATTTTTGAAAACCCTCCTATTTTTTCAGTTTTAAAAATTCAAATTGTGTTTTCGTATTTACCGCTGTCTCCCGACAAGGAGATACGACTACTATAACGTTCCTTGATCTATTTACTCACAGGATTTAAAATAAAATTTAGCCCCAATTTGACTTAGAGGTAAAAAAGTGTACTGTGGGAAAAAGGGGAAAAATCATGAAAGTAGATTTTTTGGACAATTTTGTTTAAATGGTAGCAAATATCCTAGGTTTTATTCACTTGATGACCTTAACTTTAGTATTGATTGTTTTATTTTAATAAAACTTAATTATTTTTGAAGTGGAAAACATGGTTAACTGAATTTATGAAGAATTTATGAAAGTAGCTCAAGTATTAACTGATACTAGTTCTGGAGCAGTGTGTACTATATGTGGTGCTAGACCAACAAAAACGAACGATTTAAGTAAGGTTGCATCCAAGCCTGAAAATCAAGATGCCTATCAGTATGGCTTGTCAACACTGCATGCGTGGATTCGATGCATGGAATTAATATTACACATATCTTACAACTTGGCTACTTGT
Organism: Eupithecia insigniata; assembly: GCA_947859395.1. NCBI lineage: Eukaryota > Metazoa > Arthropoda > Insecta > Lepidoptera > Geometridae > Eupithecia > Eupithecia insigniata. Next base: position 3,622,409 of record OX401996.1, on the reverse strand, counting down.
GGCGTCGTACGGGGGAGGCCTATGTCCAGCAGTGGACGTGTATAGGCTGATGATGATGATGATATCTTACAATCTGCCATTTCAAAAATGGTCGGCCACAACACAACACCGGAAAACAAGAGACTCAAAGAGGAGAAAAAAAGATATGTACAAGGGCAGTTTAGGAATCAAATGGGTTTACACGTAGATAAACCACGACAAGGATCAGGCAATAGTAATGATGGGAATACGGCTCGTCGATTTTTTCAGAACTACCACTGTAGTTCTGAAATTACGCGAGTTGATGAGGAGATTATACAAAATATATCAAAAGATTATACGTCATCTTGCAGACCTTAGCATATTGACATGAAATTAACCCTCAAAAATTTGGTGAATACACTCAGAGTACTGCACAATTATACGTTAATAAATATAGGTGGTATTACATGTCCTCTTCTGTACACAAGATCTTAATCCACGGAGAGAATATAATCAAACATTTTGCTGTTTTACCAATTGGACAATTGTCTGAAGATGCTCAAGAGTCCCGAAATAAGGACTACAAAAAAAATTGATTGGAGCATTCCAGAAAATGCTCTAGGTCAGCTACAAATGAGGACGTTTTTCATTCATTGCTATATACATCTGATCCATATATCTCTAGCCTAAGGAGACCAAGCGAAACTGTTCCGAAAGAACTGTGGCAGGAAGCTATAAATCTTTTAGATTTTTAACCAACCATAACTTTCATTTAGTTTTTTACGATTATTAGTTATTTTTATATAAAATACTTCTATTATCTAATATTTTTTTCCGCCAAGCTCTTGATTGAAGGTAGAACTAAATTGTTTTGACGGTAATTAACACATTTCTCACCGTGCTTTTGAGATATGACGCATCATTGATTACCGTTCCGTGTTAATTGAAAAGAAGGCAAAAAAGTGGTTATAAAAACTATAATTATCTAACAGGCTTATTGAAATATTCGGTAAGTACTCAAATATTATTCTTAGTACACTTAATCCCTTGTGTAAAACAACTAACTGACCAAATTTATACGAAGATATGTCCATTGAAAAAACTGTTTGCTTTTTGTGACGCAAGTTACCACATATGATATTTTTTTCACGTTTCTCTTGTTATAATAACGCTACGACAATAAGTACCAAGTTTCTCCTAAATTTGGTTAAGGCGCGTGAAATTGCATTTTATTTTTCGTTTTAAACGATGTAGGTTCATTTTTATCTGCTGTAAAAGTTTGTAACGCAAGTTACCGGTAACTTGCGTTACGCGAATGTAACAACAGTTACCTACACAATATCATTTCAATTACAGTCACGATGCCTCTCAGTGCTGCTGAAAAGATGAGAAGAAGAAGAGAGAAGTTGAAGGAGGCCGGAAAATATGATGAATATAAAGAGAAAGAGTAGATTTTTCCGAAAGTTATACTTGTTTGGCTCAGGACGAAGTGCAATGTTTCCACTGGGTGCAGCCCCAAGTGACTTAGTTTACGGTTTCACTGTGGATGTCAGGTGAACAACATCCGATTGTTCTAGTTTCTGATGATCATCATCATGATAAAACAACAGCGATGGTTTACATAGACCGAGTACTGGAAGATTTACCTGCAAATGTAGAAGAAGTGCAGTTGCAGTCGGATGGCCCAGCTTCTCAATTTAAAAATAAATTCGTTGCCCAATGCATTAGGCAGCTCAAAGGAAAACATAGTTTGCTTCTGAAATGGAACTACTTTGCTACGTCACACGGGAAAGGACCTGATGATGGAATTGGAGGAGCATTGAAGAGGCTAGTGAGGAGGAAAGTTCTACAAAGGAAAGCGATTGTATTAAATGCTGAGCAGTTTGCAACAGCTGCCAGAGACTCAACTGTGAAAGTGATCGTAGTTCCAACAGCAGAAATTGAAGAAAGGGCACGACTTCTTCAATTGGAAGAATGCTTTGCCAAGGCTCCTGCTGTTCCAGGAATAGCTAGGCGTCACATAATTTACTGGAAAAATAATAAACTGCAAATGAGCCTAGTGTCTAAAGATTTTGAGGAGGACACAGATGCTGACGATTCTTGGAACGATGAAGATAACCTTCCCTTATCTGAATGGAAAAATAAGACCCAGTAACCCTAAAATATTTCATAATCCTTCTATTTATGATAAATGCCTTATATTTAATGTTTTACCGACGTGAATTGCTCGTTTAGTTCGAAAGTGACGCAAGTTACTATTTGCGTGTAACGTAAGTTACCACGGTTTTGTTTTTTTTTTTTTAATTTAAGTTGTAATATTTTTACGAATATTTCTTTCCACAATAAATATTTGGTTAGTTTTATTGACTTCAGGGCTGATTTTATTGACTTCAGGGTTATTGTGGAATCAAAATTAAATCAATAGTGATTAATTTAATTTTGATTCCACAATAACCCTGAAGTCAATAAAATCAGAGAATTATTAGTTTACATTAATGTCACAAACGTTGTGATTAGTTAAAATCCGCGAGAACCTAACAAAAATATTTTTTAAGTTTAGTGGCAATTTTTTTATACTCATCATCATCATCATCAGCCCATACACGTCCACTGCTGGACATAGGCCTCCCCCATACGACGTCACAAATAGCGGTCCTGAGCCGCCTCCATCCATCGCCTCCCTGCGACCGCTACGATGTCGTCGGTCCATCGAGTGGATGGTCTCCCATGTAGGGGGGGATTTGCCATAATCACCACGCTTGGCAGGCGGATTGGTGATCGCAGTGTTGGTGTTTAAAAATACTCAGAAGGAAGCTGCTGCCCTTCCTCTGGTAGGTTCCCTTAGTCGGCTCTTACGACATCCACGGGTTGAGTTGGAGGGGTCGATATTCGTACGCCGCGACCCCACGGCATTTTTTTTATACTAATTTTTATTTATTTTTATTTAATTTGTAGTCCATATATCTAAAATTATAATTGCGAAAGATTCATAAAGATATTTTAAAAACTGAGAAAGTTACAGATTTTTGACACGATAATTACGCTCCTGACCCATAGTGCGCCTGGTCGAAGCGACGCGTGACCCGAGAGCTGGTGAGTATCTGGCGCAGCGCATTAGCATTGCCATACAGCGGGGCAATGCAGCCATAGTCTTGGGGACGCTTCCGACTGGTATTGATATGGACCAGTTGAGCTATCTGTACATTGTTTGCAACAGTCTGCAGTTAGCTCAATTGTTTCAATTGTAAATACTAGTTTAATTTCTTTATATTATTTGATTGTTATTTTCGTTATCTCAGTCCATTGCAATTTTTTTTGGTGAGTTTCTGTATCTACCGCGTTATCGAAGCAAACTTGGTCCCCAGTGTGTGAAAATCATCATCATGATAAACCTGTCTATACTTACTAGGTATGTATGCCATACTCATATCTGTCTCAAGCTAATGCCTCACAATTCTATTTTATTTCAGGAGAGAAATATCTGGGGAACTGGAGCGATAATAAGAAGCATGGCTGTGGTTTGATTGTAACTCTGGATGGCATTTACTATGAGGGGCTGTTTATGCAAGACGTTTTAACGGTAAGCTTTGAAGAAAGAAGATGGGTATCTTTAGACCCAGGAAATAAGAAGGCGAGTCGATCTTCTGGAGCTTTGTATTTGCTTTTACAAAATAGAAAAATGCTTTAAAAATCTAAGTACTTATATAAAAATTCACTGCTGAAGACATGATTGACGTGGAATTACGGCTATATGTTGCGGCTGTTCACGTCGGCTTCTTCGCGGCGTTAACAGACCCCCATAAATGAACTTAACGCTGCTTTTACACTGTTATAAAAGAAAGCTGATTCATTTTTTATTAGGGTTCCGTACCTAAAAAGGAAAAACGGAACCCTTATAGAGTCACTTTGTTGTCCGTCTGTCAACCCTCTTTTCTCAGATACGCGTGGAGCCATCGAGTTTAAATTAACATCAACACCGAAACCTTGTGAAGCCGTGATATAAATCAAACTTCTAAGTCAACGCAATTAAAAGTTACAGCCGTTTAAGCTTAATTTTTTTGAAATTTGGTTGGGAATCAAATGCCTTCAAAACCTATAGACCTGAAATTTGACAACAAGTCTTATAGCACAACTAAAAGGAAAAAATCCTAAAACCGTGAATTTGTAGTTTATTCATATAAAAAAATATATTTGATTCTTCCCACGGACCAAATCCTATAAGGTACTTTCCGGTGACCTAGAATCAAGATTTTCGGCAAGAAGCAAGATCTTACAGCACAAGTAAAGGGAAAAATCAGAAAACCATAAATACGTAGCTTATTCACAAAAAAAAATATGGTTTTTGCAAGCGACCAAAACCTATAGAGTACCTACGAGTACATACCCTTTGACCTAGAATCATGAAATTTGGCAAGAAACAAGGTCTTATAATTACGGAACCCTCGGCGCGCGAGTCCAACTCGCACTTGATGTTTTTATTTACATAAAAATCACTTTATCCACGCTGCCTCAAGGTTTCGATTATATTCATTCTATCCAGAGTAGGTATACTTTATGCAAGGAACCCAAAGAAGGTAGTCCCCAAGATACAGGTTTATCCTAGGGGGAACAACAATGTTTTATCAATTTTAAGTCTTAAATCTAGGACTTGGTTAGGCCGGGCGACAATACAGAATACACTCCCATGCGTGATGATGCGTGCAGATCCCAGTTCCCCAAATTAGAATTATACATATGACTACAGAAGATGGGGCCATCCACCACGCTACCGCAACAAGACCAAGTCTAACTTATTTACTTTCAATCGAATCAAAACACAAAAACAACTAACAAAACACAATAAAATCAAACATTGCCATTCCCAGGGTCACGGCGTAATGGTCTTCGAAGACGGAACTCACTACGAAGGCGAATTCCGGTCAGCTGGCGTGTTCTGCGGCAAGGGAATACTGACCTTCTCCAGCGGCGATAGAGTCGAGGGTAGCTTGAGCGGCGCTTGGACTGAGGGCGTTAAGATCAGCAATGCGACGATGCATCTGAATGTTTCAAATCCGGTGCTGCCGAGCAATCCTAAGCCTAAGTAAGTGAACTAACAATATATTAAATATTTTTTTAAATTTTAATTAAATACGTCATTATTAATAAATGAAAGATACATAAATTACGAACAAATAGAGCTAGAACAGTTTCCGCTTACATAGCGCAAATAAAATCTGAACTAATACATGAAAAAAAAACCAGAACACCGTGCCTAAAGAAAAGAGTGCCTTATTTAAATATAACTCAAACTACAGAAAGAAAAATATTGTCTCCGTCAGTACCCAATCGTTTAAAAAGAGTACCTAATGGAAGGGAGCTAGATTATTTAAATACTTGTCATAATGGACATAACAAAGGAAAAGATATGTAAACATAAACATTACTCAATAATAATATTCCCTCATTTGAAGAAGTTAAGGAGGTGAATAGTCACCTGTACATTAAGATTCTTGGAAACTAGTCTTTAGAAAGTCGAGACTTGGACTTATAGGTAATAGTAAAACCAAAAACCAGTAGACTGGTAAAAAAATTATGATGTGCTAGTTTGATATGGAAATTGATGCTTTAAAAAAACAGTTCCTTATCGTTCTTAACCCTTTGACCGCCACAGTCAACGCTGTAAAATTGATGTTTTATAACCTTATAAAAGTACTTGCATTGTTAATTAAATACCTAATTAGTTTAGTGTAATTGTAGAGTCATTAACACTACTACTAGCTGAGTGGGCTACTTAGTACCAACCCAATGCTTACTAGTCTTAGTACCTACCTACTTATTGTTCATCTGTGTATTGTCTATGTGTTATATAGTAGGTTCTAAGTAGTCTTTCATTTCTTTGTGTGTGTTGTGTCTAATAAATTATTTTCTTTCTTTCTTTCTTTCTATAGTCGTCGCAAATGACGTTGAAAACAACGTGCATTGCTGCAATATATTGAATAAAAGTAGCTACTGATTTTTATACCATATATTTTTATACCAAAAAATTTCACACATATCTTATACCTTTAAACGAGCAATTCTTGTATATATATAATCTGAATCTCGGAAACGGCTCCAACGATTTTCATGAAATGTTGTATACAGGGGGTTTCGGGGGCGATAAATCGGTCTAGCTAGGATTAATTTTTAGAAAATGTCGTTTTATTCGTGTTTTCATTATCAACTTTACCGATAGGGTACATGATTTCAACGCTACAAAACCTAATCTATCATGTATGACACCCTTTTTTTAATTTACTGCATAAACTCGGATATGACGTCACAATGGGGGAGGAAAGTTGTCAGCTAAGATGGACAAGGAATTTATATACTAACGAGATGGATCCATAGACAAGGCCATAGACTCCCTCCAGCCGACACATAAACTGAAAAATATGACTCTTCCTGACATCTATTGGCGAATAATAATACAATTTTTTTTATTGGTAGCAGCTAACTGCTCTAACGACACAACAACACTAAAGCTACCCAGCATAATACCAAAAAAAATGCCGAGCAAAGCTCGGTCAGCCAGGTACTCGTTCAAGTACTTAGTTTGAAAAGCAATTTCTGTTTAGCTACCTTAATTGTCTATTCAGCATACCACATATGTAAGGGAAAGTCAAAAATGCTCCTCATATCTGTAATAATTTTATCCTTTGTCAAGGCCTGCGCAACACAATCTGGCACATTAGAGGATGTGTTTAATTATAGGCAATTAAGAACGGAATGGATAGCCTTATTCCCCATACAAACGTACTTTCCGCTTCATTTGGAAACTATATCCCCGATCATATTGAAATTTTCCATACGTAATCAGATGAAAAATAGCTATGTTTGCACCAGTTTAGTTTTTGAAAAAACATAATGATATTTAAATGAGAGCGAAACTAATTTTGATCACCAAATCGAGTCATCTTCAAGCGATTTTTTATGCATGATACCTTTATTCGATAATCTGTCGCGCTGCAAACATCATAAATAATCAAAAAGGTTTTTGAAAACTATCGTTTACTCAAAATTAATCGGAAAGTACGAAAAAATATCAAAAAATAGTGCCAACACCAAGCACACGCACACAGCCAGATGACAGCTTCGTATTAGATGGTTAGACCCGCTTTCTCACTCATAGCCCGCCCCATTTCATTCTACGTGAAACAACAACAAATCTGCATGGGAAAATCCGTTTCCGTTTGGGAGAGGTTCATAGCCTTCTTAAATTTACATTTTGATATGGTTTGAAAAATAAAAAGATGTGGAATCTAGGATTGGTGTTAAGTAATATATGTCTTAGTGGACGGTGTGTAGGCATATTGAGCGATTTTGCGAGGCTGACGGGCTGGCCCGAGGGACTACAAAAACGCTCACATGCAAGTTTTGCGAACAGAGTCCTCAAAGGCCTTTCATTCATTTTAGATTTTTTTATTATACTGTAACTACCTATTTCTGGTATAATTAATATTTTGAGAAAAACTTACAAACAAAACTTTTTACCTTCCAGTTCATTCGGCAAACTCAGCGTCGCGCCAAACCAGAAATGGAACGCACTATTCCGGCAATGCTTCAAATGCCTAGGTGTCTCAGAATCCACCCTGACACCAACGGGCAACCATTTCACCAACGGACCGTCCCAGACCATAGACAACGTTAAGATCTGGCAGAATGTCGCCGTGGCTATATCATGCTCCCATAAAGAACGGAAGAAGGTTTTATTGAAGTTGAATCGGCAGTCGGATTTGGAGAAGTCAGTGGATTGCTTGGAGTTGATACCACAGTTTGGGCAAGCGGATTTGGATTTTGCGAGTTTTTTGGAGCTTAGGCAGTATTTGCAAAATGTGAGTTGCTAACGATTGGTTGAAAAATTGCGCGAAAGATGGCGCTGTTGGGCATTTTGTGATCGGTGGTGAAACTATAGGCGAATTTGTCTGTAACTTCAAAAGTAATAAATGAAATTTTTAATACTCCTTACAAAACTAAACTATTATTAACCAACAGGCCTGTGAATCCACACATCATCCATTAGGGCAGCTGGTCCTCGGTCTTACAAACGCGTTCAACACCACATATGGAGGCGTCAGGGTGCATCCGTTACTGCTGAGTCATGCTGTCAAGGAGCTGAAGAGCATTACTTCTAGGCTTTATCAGGTAAGAAAGTATAAATTTAGGCAAAAAAAAAATTACGGTATTTTGATTACGATAAGGGTTTTTGAGTGAAAATATACGCTCTTATAACAATTATTATGATCTTTCTGAACATTATGCAACTGCTCGAGTCATTTTTATGGTTCCGTAACCGAAGAGTGAAAACAGGACACTATTACTTGTGGTGGTTCAGTGTACGTTGAGTAGTGATCACCAAACATAGCAACGTCGGGCCCAGTCAGTGTTCATTCAACATGCAAAAATACTGTTTTTAGAGTTTGATTTCTTTTGCTAAATAATTTTGTACGATGGTACGGAACTCTCCGTGTCCGAGTCGATTCGAACTTGACTGATTTTATTATTTCTTCACTTGAAGTTTGCCCAAGTACCTACCACTTGCTTAGATGTATAAATGTTTGTCATGAACAGAATGTTCTGCATTGTTAAACAATTTGATAAAATTGGGAGACGATTGTTATAACGTGACGACCGATATGGCGCGGTGGGCGAATGTTCTCTTTCAACGCAGGAGGTTCGGGTTCGATTCCCGCCTCGTTAGAAATGTTTGTATGATCTGCAAATATTTCTTCAGGGTGTTCTGGTCGTTTTCAATGTATAGTAAAAAATATATATTTACGTATGTCCGAGCTAACCAGAGACTGATTAAAGGTATAGATTACTGATATAATAAAATACCCAGAACACCCGAGACAAATATTTACAGATCGTACAAACATTTGTCCCAAGGCGGTAATCGAACCCGCAACCTCATGCGTCGCAGGCGGACCTTCGCCCGCCGCGCCATATAGGTCGTCATATGTTGATGATGTGTGGTTTGAGTTCTTGTAATATACAGTTACATATGTCGACAGGTGGTGCGATTATTGTTCCCGGCATTGCCGTTAGAGGGCGTTGACGTTGTACTGTCAGAGTCGAAGGAAGAAGAGAATCCTATCGATGGGTGAGTGAATTCATGGTTTTTTGATTATTTATGGGCACTTTCACACGTGGCATGATAATTTGGCAGCAACTAATGGCTATTTTACACATGTCCGGTTCACTCCGCTTCGGTGGAATGGACTGGAGATATTATTGTTGTTTTTACACGATTAGGCCAAAGGGGCAAAGGACGAATGGATGTACTATAATTTGGCGTGTTTTAAAAAGCGATAAACCGACTTCAAATTCCCTTACACTTATTTTAAGTTTTTCGGGATAAATACTAAGCCCCTGGGGGTTCGGGATAATTTTCTATACAATAGTGAAAGAATTTTCAAAATCGGTCCATAATTGGCGGAGATATCGCGTAATATAAGTACATACAAAAAAAACATACATACGAATTGAGAACCTCCTCCTTTTGAAGTCGGGTAGTGAAGAATCCAAAATTTGAATATTGCGGCTACAAAAAGTTATCATTTTTACCTGACTACGAGAGGGTTATGATTTTGACACCCTATGTATGTATGTAGCCGATTTTTATGTTCCCTGGTAGCGCTGAAACTATACTGGTCCGATTTCAACAAATGAGATGTCATATGATTCGTCTTAATAGCCCGATGGTTATAGACAATGTGACGTCAGATAAAAATGGGGGTCTAACGAGATAGCGGGGGTCGAAGAAAGGGTCGAAAATTTCAATGTTAGTAAATATGCTCGTGTGTGGTATCGTTGCAAAGGTCTTTGTTTGTACTTTCCAAAACCGTTTTTCAAACTTTTGTGAGATTAACGATTCCCAAGCTATTAGCAAAAAGGTATAAAAAAACAATTATAGTTAAAAACTAAAACCCGACTACATAAAAGTCTTAAACAAGCGTTCACCTATTGACGTTATCATTTTCTTTTGATTCTTAGGTAGTCGGAGGCACCCACCCCATATACCTACGGTACAATTAGTAACAAAGGCCTCCGACTACCTAAGTATCAAAAGAAAATGCTATGGACAATAGGTGAACGCTTGTTTAAGACTTTTATGTAGTCGGGTTTTAGTTTTTAACTATAATTTTTTCGTCAATAAAGTTCTAAGAAATTTAAGAGTTACCTGCTCCGAAATAACGAGCTAACTTCTATGCAGTCGAGGTTTTTATGTTTATGTCGTTTCCAGCTTCTGCTCACTTGTTTCCGGGATAAAAAAGTACCCTATATCCCCAGTGGTATCCCTTACCTATCTTCTTGCATCATTTCATTACGATCCGTTCAGCCATTCAGTTTCTTAATTCTCAAATACATTTGTGTTCTAATATTTACAACAAAACAATAAATATAAAATCACATAAATCACCCAAACCAGAATACAAAAACAAAAGAATATAAATAAGATGTAGAAACAAAAATAAATTGATACAATAACAGGGAAAATAAATTAAATCAGAACAGAAATTTAAATTAAAAACACACTTAGGTAAAAATAAAACAAACATACCTAGTATTGATTTAACCCATTCGTTGCCGCCAACGCACCATTAACCATTTCCATTTCAATATTTTTTTCTAGTCCAGGTCACAGTCATATTTACATAATCACGTAATAGTCAAGACTCATAATATTCTATGAATTTACTTAATAAATGTTGTCTATCTTTTCCAGTGAAGTGGTAACAGCAGCGTCGCTCCTCCAACCGACACTACTCCCGCGCGTGCACCCGGCTTTGTTCGTGCTATACGCGCTGCACAACAAGCGGGAGGATGACTTGTACTGGCGGCGGCTGCTGAAGTGGAACCGACAGCCTGATGTTACGCTTATGGCTATGTTAGGGATTGATTCGTAAGTTATTAATTTAAAATTTCATAAAAAAATTAACCGTGGAAGATAAATAATAGATTCAGGCGTTACTTTGCGGAAATCCATTGCACAATATTAGAATGAAGAAATATTTAGTAACAATTCCGCGTATAACCTTCTCTGATAGTATTCATCAAAGTAAGTTGTCTACTAGTTTCGTCTCTCCACGAGACATCTTCAGGACACCACAATACTCGACCTTGACATTGAGATTGGTAAGCACAGCAACACCGACAGAGTCCCGCCAGTGATGTTGCCTCTCCGAGCTCCGCGCGCCAAGTGAAGCATTGCCCGCAAAACCCCCCTTTATATAGTCACGGATCAAACAGTGCGCACACAAAGTTCATAGTGTGTGTGTGGCAGTACTATTGTTTGAAAAGATTCGTAATAACGGTGACCTAGGCAAACCTGTACTAAGTTCATTCAACAGTGTATTATTACTATATTTTGTAATTTCTAAATTTTCTAAGACTGACATCCTAAATCCCTTATCACAAGTATGTAAAATAGAAAAACAATGATTTTGACTTAAAGAATGACCAGATTCCAATAAATGTTTTGCAAAGTTAGATTTTTCTGGATAATTGTTTCTATAAGCAGCTAAATGTTCTTTATACCTAACCTGAAAACTACGACCCGTTTGACCTACATAAATACCATTACATTCGTCACATACCAACTTATAAACACCCGATTTTTTATTTTTATCTAACCTATCTTTACCGTTACAAATCTGTTTTAATAAATTGTTTGTTTTGAACGCTGCGTGTACTTTATGTTTAGACAAAACTCTTGAAACTCCGTCACTCAATGGACCTAAATAAGTTAAACTGCCCACAAATTTGTCTATCCTTTCTGGAGCTACGGGATACAATAAGGAACGGATAATGTTTTGTTGTTTACTTCTTATTAAACCATCAACCATCTTTCTACTATATCCATTACTTTCAGCCGTGTGGTAAATAATAGATAGCTCTCTGTTAAAGTTCTCCTGAGATAAGGGGACTGACATCATTCTATGGACAAAACTACGGTAAGCTGATAGCTTATGTTGGAATGGATGACAAGATGAATTTGGTATTGTAATATCTGTGTAAGTAGGTTTTCTGTAAATTTGAAAATCATGCCTATTGTTTAACCTAGTTATTGTCAAATCTAAAAAGTTCAGTGAACCACCAATTTCTAATTCAAGTTTAAATTTTATTTTTGGATGAATTGCATTAAGTTTGTTAACGAACAGTTCTATTTGACGCAAACTTCCAGTCCAGCATATGATAATGTCATCTACATAACGATAATAATATAAAATGTTTGATTCCCCTATAATGTTTTTATTCTCAAAACTGTCCATGAAAATGTCTGCCATAAGTGGACTTAGTGGTGAACCCATAGCTAACCCTTCTTTCTGTTTGTAATATTGATTGCCAAATTGGAAGTAATTTTGTTGCATACAAGTTCTAGTCAAAGATATTAACTCCTCCTTTTCTGCCGGAAGTACTCGTTGTCGCTCAAGATGTCCTTCCAATATTATCAAACTCTCCTCATAAGGTACGTTTGTAAATAAACTTTCTACATCCAGCGATAATAACTTTGCATTGTGAGGCAGGCTAACATCTTTAACTTTGTTGACCAAATCCATACTATTCTTTAAGCTATAGTTTGGATTGAATCTAGATCTACTTTTTAATTCGTAATTTAAATATTTTGATAAACCATATGCTGGTGCTCCTATGTAAGAGACAACGGGCCGGATTGGAATATTATTTTTATGTATTTTAGGTAAACCATACAACATTGGTGTTCTTGGATTCATAGGAATTAAATATTTAAGAGAGTTTGGAGAAATAAAGCATGAGTTTTTTGTCTTTTCTTTTAATTCCTGTGTGAAAACTTTGGTTGGGTCGGAATTCAATAATTCAAAATCATTGCCCTGTATAACCTCATTAACCTTCTGCACATAAGTACCCCTTTCTAAGATAACTACAGTATTACCCTTATCTGCTTTTGTTATCACTAAGCTATTTTGATCTACCTTATTCCTTAAAGATTTAAAAACATTTAATTCCCTTGGTAAACTTGGAACTATAGCTGAACTAATTGGTTTCTTTATTAAAGAGGCTACCTCATGTTTAACCCCTTCGTCAGCTTTACCCCTAAAAATTGACATCTCTGAATCAACAGCCAAAATCTCCAAAGTTTTCTTATTTAAAACTGGTTGTAAGTTGTATTTAAGACCCTTTTCTAACAGTGATAATTCTGAAGTTGTGAACTGGACGCCACTATGATTTTCTACGCGTTGATAGAACGTATGAGGACATGGTTGCTGCACAGTATTACTATTCCCCCTTAGTCGGTCTACCCTCTGTTTGTCTCTAACTAATCGATCTAATTTCCCTGTCTGAATTATATATTTCCTGTGGGCTAACTCAGCAGCGTATT